>JAWDJE010000001.1:252653233-258360733 GCA_035047345.1 Bradypodion ventrale
AAGCGGAGGGTTAAAAAAAAGAACACCTTCTCTCTTACAATGCCACGTTTCAAAGCAAACTGAGGTGGGAAAGGGAGGGGAGGTAGGAGCCTTGTGCTAACAAACGGGAGAAAAGAGAATTTTAACTGCTTCGCCCAGCACATTTTTCACCATCCTCATTTCCATTCACTTGAATGAACAAGTAGTTTCCAGTACCCAGAGACATTAATGGCCAGCGGGGATGAAGGAAGCCAATTTAATTAGTCAGAAACTTCAGCTGACGGGCATAAATTCCAAAACCACAGGCAGAAACTGTTGCAAACCGGCTTCAAATTTGGTAGCGTATATGTATGGCAGCGACTTTTTATTTTTAGTTTAATATGAAATTTTGAGTGACCGTGACATAAAAAAAGAACACCGCAAAGACACAAGTGATTAATTGTTGCTTAGAATTGACCTTTATTTGCTTACAGCTAGGTGAAATTTGGTCATTTAAACTTTGAGATTATCTCAGTTTGAGTAGGCTGAACGGTCACATGGCAGAGGCCTCAAGGTAAATAACTTGAGCTCTTCCCCTCCCAGACAGCTGTTTTGCTTAGTCTGCAAAAATAGTTATCTACTTGTCTGTGTAGCCTGAGAGATGAAGTTAGACCTGGGTTCATTATCTGCTTTGGCAAGATAATTTAAAAAATTGTAATTGGTGCCCTGTTTTATAAGATGGTTGTGAAATCCTACCCACATTACGTAAAGTACCGTACATAGTTCAATATAAAATGCTGTGTTAAAAAAATAAATGATATTTGTAAGCTCATGTGAAACTGAGATTTTAAAATGAAAATCTAGGTGCAACCTAGACATGGGCATTTGTCCTGGTCAGGATGATATTGATATTCACTTAGCAATTTAGAATCATAGAATAATTAAGTTGGAAGGGGCGAATGAGGCCATTGAGTCCAACCCCTTGCTCAATGCAGGAATCCAAATCCAGATGGCTGCCCAATTTTCTCTTGAATCCCTCCGGAGCACTCACCCCCTCCTGAGGTAATTAGTAAAGGTTTCCCTTGCTGGAAAGCCAGTCGTATCCGACTCTAGGGTTCAGTGCTCATCTCTGTTTCAAAGCTGAAGAGCCAGCGCTGTCTGCTTCTGCAGACATTTCCGTGGTCATGTGGCAGGCATGACTTGACCATGGAGCGCTGTTTACCTTCCCACCAAAGTGGTCCCTGTTTATCTACTTGCAATTTCTTGCTTTCGAACTGCTAGGTCGGCGGGAGCTGGGACAAAGAGCTCATTTCGTCCTGCAGTACTCGGGAATCGAACTGCTGACCTTACACCTCCCAGTCAGCGTCATAGCCACTTGAGCTAAGTGTTAAGTCCAGCATTACAAGTGGATACAGATGTGTCATCCATAGCTTAAACTGTGTTTCAACTGTATGATTGAGTTACCAGTTGCAGCTCCTTTGGAAAGACATGGTCTCTCTTAGCATGCTTTGGGTTAACATCCTGGCTAGATTACTGCAGTGTCTCTTTGTTGGACTACCTTTGAAGACCATTCAGAAACTTCACCAGCATAATCTACCTTAGAACTAGAGAATTTTAAATAGCACCTATGTGTTCCCTATGAACCTCATCAAAAGCCTTTTGATGTTCTTAATTTATGAAGCAAGGTATGATCACAAGAGAGCTTTTTTCTCCTGAATTCCAGCTCCACTGACCCCAGCATGACCTAGCCTAGACATTTAAAACAGGGATGCCCAAACTACGGCGCACAAGCCCGATCCGGCTTGCGATGCATCCAGGTGGGAGGAACCATGTGACTGGCACGCTCAACCACATGACCGACCCGCGGCCTGAAAAGTTTGGGCACCCCGAGTTAAAATTTTCCTGTTTCCGCAATTTGTAAGCTTGGATTCTAGCTCTTCTTGCAGTTCTTCTGCTGTTGGCAAGTATCTCTTTAATTGCTTATTAATCTGACATAAGCCCTCTGAGTGTGTTTTATTGAGAGGGAATAATTCTTGAAATAAACAGATCAGTTTTCTTGCTCATCTGAATTGCGCTGAGAGGTAGTGTGGTGTGATGTTTGGTGCCAATATGTGGCTTTCGTGATCCTCATTCTCATCCCCTCCGAGTCAAGGAGGGGATGACCTTGGATCAATTCCTCTCACTCGGCTTGACTGACCTCACAGGGCTGATTTGAGCATCAAGTGGAGCATCAAATGAGGAAAACAGTGCATGTTGTCTTTAAGTCAGTGGGGGAGAGGGTAGATAAGGTTGGGAATATGCGACCTTTAGGGGAGCCTGGGCTTCTGGGAATTGAAGTCCAAGAACACCTGGAAGACTAGCCTGTTTCCTCTAGGTCAGGGTTTCCCATCCATGAGACTTAAGGCATACTTGGACTTCAATTCCCAGAAGCCCAGACTCTCCTCAAGGCTTCAGATTCCCCACCCTTGAAGAAGTAAGAATGCAACATTAATGGGCTAAGAACCCCATATAACGATCGCCCCATACAGCGATGAAATCACATAGCGATGACGCGGGGGTGGGGGAGCCGTCCCGCATAGCGATCGTTCCTATGGGAAAATCTATACAACGATTTTCCAGTGGGAAAAACCGCTTAGCAATGAACATCGTTGTACGGTTTTTTCCCCATAGGGAAAATTGTTGTGCGGATTTGCCCATAAGGAAGATCGTACAATGACGAAAACCCAGCTCCGTGGAACGGATTAAAATCGCTCTACAGGGTCATCTAAGTTGTGAAACAGATTTCATGAATAGTGTTTTATTTTTTACATGGGAAACTGTTTTGATGCAGAAAACTATTGCTTTTTTTAAAAAAATCTCTTTCATGGTTTGGCCTACCAGGATGTTCTTATAATTCCATATTTTGAATTGTTGGAAACAGCATAAAACATTATCGGCAGTTCAAGTCCCGAGTACTGCATGATGGAATGAGCGCCTGTCTCTATCCCATCTCCTGCCAACCTAGAGGTTCAAAAACAAGAAAAACAGGCAATTTACAACATAAGAATATATAAAGACATAGATCAGGAATGTAAAATTGTATAATTAAACCAACAGAAAAATCACAAAAACAAAATATAAACACAATAAGTAAATAAATTAGGCAAATAATAATGATAATAATGACAGTAACAATAAATTTTATCAACTTCAGATATCTTCATAAGAACCCTGAGAATGTTTCTGCTGTTGAGAGTATCATCTATTTTGAGTTCTAACTGTGGGTTGGTCCCACCAGTGGATAATGGGGAGCAACCTTCTTTATTCTTAGTATAGGTCATCCCCCATATCTGCAGGTTCACTATCCATGGTTTCAGTGATCCATGGGTCTAAAAATAATCAATTAAAAAATCCTGAAATGCGTGATTCTGTATATATGTATTTCTATGGCACATTACCAGAAATGGCCACTATAGGCAATTGTCTGCAATGTAAAATATAGGATTTGATAGATAAATAGATAGATAAATCTTTATTGTCATTGTCCTGCACATAACAACGAGATTGGGGGGGGGGACTTAACAACCCAACAAAACCTAAACAAAACACAACTATACAAAATTATCAACATACTCCCACCCCACATATACACGTTTAACCCCTAAAAGCTCTAAAACTCTAAAAACTCTAAAACTCTAAAAACTCTAAAAACTATATACAGAGATTTGCTGGTATCTATGGTTTCAGGTATCCACTGTAGGTCTTGGAATATATTCCACTCTGGGCAGTTTACAACATTAAAACCTAAATCACACACTAACAGTGTAACGCTCAGCACACAGCCATCAGGGCATCCTTAAAACCAGTTAGGATAAGTAACTGTATTACAGTATCTCCCAAAAACGCAGAGCAATGGCTTAAGCTGATAATTGGTGTATTCTGAAGGAAAGGATAGTGGAACAGAAAGAGTTTTAGAGCTTTAAATGTATGTGTGTGGGGTGGGAGTATGTTGATAATTTTGTATAGTTGTATTTTGTTTAGGTTTTGTTGGGTTGATAAGTGTTTTCCCCCCCAATCTCATTGTTCTGTGCAGGACAATGACAATAAAGATTTATCTAATCTATCTAATCTAATCTAATCTAAAGGTCTTCAAATCTTTCCTAAATGTCAGCAGAGTTGAGCAGGATCTAATCTCTGCTGGTAGTTCGTTCCAAAGCCTGAAGGCTACACCAGAAAAGGCTCTGGATCTGGTCACCTCCTTTCTTGTCTGTTTAGGCGTGACCACCTGAAGTTTAAACATTTGTCCCAAACATTTGTCCCAAACAGTTTACATAAGCAGGAACTATGACATCATGTCCTTTCTAGTCACAGCACTTAGGAGGACTGTGGTGGCTCAGTGGTTAAGAAGCTTGCCTTGTTAGCTGGAAGGTCGGCAGTTCAAGGCCCGAGTACTGCATGATGGAATGAGCGCCCGTCTCTGTCCCAGCTCCTGCCAACCTAGCAGTTCAAAAGCAAGAAATTGCAAGTAGATAAATAGGGACCACTTCTGTGGGAAAAACTCTTGGGGACATGAAAAGAGCTTCATTCGGGCGTCTCCTGAGCAGAGTTCCTCCAGCAAAAATCCTTTCAACCCAGAAAGCACCTTTGTGTGCTTCTCACATGATTTTTTTTAAAAAAACGCTTAGGAAAGAACATAAGCTATCACTATATTGTAATAAGGTATACCTATTGGAAAACAAAACACACTTGAAGGTTTGAAACATACCTGTCAAGTTTTGGATTTGGAAATAAGGGAAATTTCCCAGCAAATACGGGATACTTGACAGCTATGCTTATCCTTTGCTGCCCTCCAATGGCGGCAATAGGGCATTGCAGTCTAATTAATACGGGATGACGGCATGGAAGAGGGTTAAAAAAGGGGTTTTCCCGGCCAATACGGGATACATGACAGCTATGGTTTGAAATAGGCAATTAAAAGCTATTAACTTTATAAAATAACATGTTCCTCCCAACCTTTATTTTTTGCACTCTCCTTGAGAGTAGGGAGCTACTATGGAAACTGTTACAATCACAACCTGCACCTTTAATATCACCATTGTGATATTATTTGTCTTATTTGACTTGAGTAAGGATCACACGGCTCTCTTCGTTCGCTGTGCCACATGTATCTCTTCATTTTTGCCATTTGGGAAACCATGTAACACTTGAATACAGAGACCATCAACAGTTTAATGGGGCGGGGGAGATTTATTTTGATTTGTGAACTGGATGCCACCTTCTGAAAGCAAGAGAAGAAACTAAGATTATCAAAGCAATGCACAGAAAATAAACAGCTGTGTAATTTAAAACCAGCAGTACAGTTAGATGTTGCGCTATGCTTTATATATTGCTAATTAACTTTATGAAACAATGCCAAACTCCGATTTACTTTTTATGCTGTCATAATGCAATTGCTTTAAATCTCAGTGGCAAATTGTTGCACACTAAGAAGTTAATGTAGCCATTTCCTGTTGCACACTGATTTCTACACAACAGGAAATGCCTACGTTAACTTCTTAACATTTGGCAATTCAGCCATGAGATTCATGCCAGTTGTGTTTTGCCTGTGAGTGTAATGAAAAAGATTTGGTCCTATGCATTTTAATGGCGAAGAAAATATAGTACGTTTTCTGTCACCAGACATTTTCAGCAGAACACTTTCCCATTCAACAGGAGTCATCATGCATTCTCCTTTAACCGTTTTCAAGGAATCTGTACGTCACAGATGGCTAGGTGCAGCTGTTAGTCTCTTTCTTATATGTATTCTGATGGAAACAGTTGTGGCTTTACTTCTGAAAGTGAAAAATTACACATGAGCAATTTAACCATTAAGTAGAAGAACATGTTTTTTAATTGCACATTGGTTAACTTGTATTCTCTGATGCAGCATCTCTAGCGAGAGCACAACAGAAGAACATACATCACCATACGTCATTTCATTGTCTCCATATGGATTGTGGGTGTGGCCGACATCTTTAAAGGCCACTGCTTAGTAGATTTGTCAGAAAGAATCCACAGTTCCTTTTACATCTCCAACATAAATATGAAATCCTTCACACTTTGGCTGCGTTTGCCTCCAGGATCTGATGTGCAGTGCCTTGTGCAGATGTGACACATGAGCTCATTTGCGTATGTCTGCAAAAACATTTCCTTGTACAATAGCAATGTCCTTTCCTACTCAGAACTAAGCATGTTTAGGACTGCAGCCATAACTGGTGTTTGTTTGTTTGTTTGTTTGTTCCTTCCCATGCAGTTGTGACAATTCTTTAATAGTTAATTTCCTGCTTCTTACTTTGCCTTTCCAAATGGTTAACAATTGATCCGGTGGGGAAAGGAGTCTTCTGCCCAGAGATATACAGGAATTGCTCTCTGTATATGTGTGTGTGTTTGTTTTACCTGTTTGTTGAACTATTTATTTTAATTCTCTTAATGGCTGCAGGAGGAAATCAACATTTCCCTTGCAATGTTGTCACAAGTCCATACTCTTCCATATCCA
Source organism: Bradypodion ventrale (assembly GCA_035047345.1). Classification (NCBI taxonomy): domain Eukaryota; kingdom Metazoa; phylum Chordata; class Lepidosauria; order Squamata; family Chamaeleonidae; genus Bradypodion; species Bradypodion ventrale. Next base: position 252,659,706 of record JAWDJE010000001.1, read on the forward strand.
AACTATTAACACTGCTGCATATAGGAAGCTGACACAGGAGCTCTTGTTACCAGACCTTATTGGTTCCTTTCAACTGGCCATGAGGGTCCCAGTAGTTTTCTCACAGGTTTATGAAGAGTCCGGATATATACAGATGCAACAAAATTACGTCTGTGGCTACCTAAATCTGTGCCCAGTGATATACACTGCTGATAAGTAGTGTTATATGTTCATGATAAATTGACCCATTAATCCAGATATTTCAACCAGAAAACAAATCCTGGCTGCTTTAACAAACCGTGTTTCGGTTTATGGAACATTTGTGTATACTGTACTGTAACTATTCCAGATTAAAGTGAGCTAGTGCAATAATTGAGCTTTTGGATGCATTTGTGTCCAAATTAGAGATGCTAGTTCACCAATTAGGGGGATAGCCAATTAATGTATTGTTCATACAATATTAAGTTGTTACATGCTATCATATCACCTCCAATTTAGGGCCACCCTCAATTAAGAGAGTTCCAGAATGTTCTGTCCTCAACAGCCTTGCTCAGCTCTTGCCAACTCAACCCTCTGGCATCCTTTAGGGAGTCAGCCCATCTCATGTTTAGTCTTCCTATTTGCTTTCTGCCTTTAACCTTTCTCAGCATGATTGTCTTTTCCGGAGAATCTTGCCTTCTCATGAGTTCTTCAGCTATACATACACTTGTTCTTAGTAATTATAGGTGGTGTGCTAAGAATTCAAAGCATTTATAAGGAACAATGACAGCCCAATATGATGGCTTTTACGTGCATGTTACAGTTCTGTGAAAGAAGGAAAGAAAGAAAACCAAACTTTTATATTTGTTGAATGAGTAGCTTCTTCTCAATAGCTATTTCTCATGCTTAGACAATGTCTTGCAAAAGAGCAGCATGTGTGTATTATTTTATAAGCTTCTAAATTGACTGCTCACTGAGTAGAGTGCTAAAAAAACTGGAATTAACTTTGGACCACCTAATTCCTGTTGATGTTGAATATTGGCATGTAGATTTTCCTTGAAAGCTTGGCCAAGTTATCCTGCTATTGTAATAGAGTAGACCATACTGCCAGCGATTCAATACCGAGCGTCAGGCTGTGGTTAACTAACCTGACAACCCTGAGGACTAGCGTACTTGGATAAGTCCATAGGGAAGGGTGATGCTCCCCAAGTGGATTAATTCCCACTTGAATCCATCTTGATGAATTAATCCCAAATGGGATTAATTCCCACTTGAATCCATCTTGATGAAGCAGCAGATTCATCCATACTGGCCTGGGGCTGAGGAGGATTTTGCGTTCCAAAAGGGCTCAGGACTCAGAAAGTGACACATGGAGCTAGATTAGTGGTACAGGTGTCACGCTGCAATGTGGAAGGCAGATGAAAAGCCACTGCATTATAAACTCAGGTCAGTCTTCATGGTTGATTGCCATGATGATCGCAAATATTCGGAATCAGATACAGCACAAGAAAAAGAGGACAATTTTCCTATCCCCCCTCCCAATCAAATCTATTCCATCCTCTTTATAAGTACAGTGGTACCTTATACAACGATTTTAATCCGTTCCATGGGGCTCATTGTTGTACGAAACAATTGCTATACGATGCGTGCATCGTATAGCGATTTTCTCCATGGGATGCATCATACAACGGTTTTTTTCACTAAGTGGTTTTTCCCATTGGAAAATTGTTGTATGATTTTTTTCCATAGGGAAAATTGTTATGCAGGATGCCATTTCCCCCAAAACCAAATTGTTATACGATTTCGTTGCTATACGGGGCAATTGTTGTATGAGGTTCCACTGGATAACCTTTTTTCTGTTTCTGAGATGGTTACTTTGCTCCCTTTCTTACTTCAATTCTTCTTAGACTGCCTGTGAGTTCTTTATGCATGCCTGATGCCTCATGACCTTGTGTGAAATTGTGGGTTGTCACTGGAATGCCACTTCTTTCCGTTCTGGGATGGCCTTGGTTGTTCAGCTAGCAAAAGGAGAGAGTCTTTTGCTTCTAAGGAATGCACATTACTGTTTCCAGGGATTATATGTCCATGGGTGTCAGTTGCTGATATCCCTGCCTAGTCAGCAGTGGCAAGAGATCTGAGATAGGTATGTCCATGTATTTGCACCTTGTATGTGCATGTGTGAATGAGAGTGGATGATATCATTCATTCAGTATTATGTATAAATTGATTCTTTCTATATACAAATACAGTCTGAACATCTGGTTGAACCAGAGCAGAATGAACAAATTGTAAGCCTGCAGAAATTGGGACTGCAACTCCCAGGTTTTGTTTCTGCTGACTAGGGCTGATGCAAATGGTAATTCAACAGATCTATGCTTAGCTCCATACCTTAGAATAGACCTGGTACGCTCTCTGAATATTGCTTCTGAAGCGGCTAATGTTTTTTCTGATTCTGTTGTTAGGTGCACATAGGAAACAATTTCATCAGCTCTAATGCAATTGTGGCCAACACAGCAGGATCATAAGGTTGCCCTGTGTGTTATAGTAGTAGTGGATACTTTAGAACAGTTCTCAAGCTTTTTAAGCCAGGGGCCAGGTCATGCTCCTTCAGACAGTTGGGGAGATGGCCATTTTGCCCTTCCTCCACTATGTGGCACTTCCTGGTGTGGTGGAGGCGTTGGGGGCCACATGAAATGGTGCCGTGGGTTGCTGGTTGAGAATCCCTGCTTTAGAAGGAACCATACAGGCCTCAAAATTAGAAGTCTGTTATTATGTATTTGTCATCTGAATTTATGGAAGGTTCTAACTTGCTTATTTTGTCCATGCACTTAGTACTAACAAAGGAGAAGCTAACAAAGATATTACAATGGCACCTCATACAACAATTTTAATCCATTCCACAGGGCTCGTTGTTGTACGAAACAATTGCTATACGATGCATGCATCGTATAGCGATTTCCCCTATGGGATGCATCATACAACGATTTTTTTTGCTAAGTGGTTTTTCCCATTGAAAAATGGTTGTACAATTTTTTCCAAGATGGATTCAAAATTATTTAACCCATTCCCCTCCCCCCCAACCTAATTGTTATGCGATTCCGTTGCTATATGGGGCGATTGTTGTATGAGGTTCCACTGTACTTTCATTGGTTTTTTGTTGGCTCCCTGTAGTAGAGCAAGTAGACTTTGATATGTATTCAAAAAAGAGGGCATGAATTGTTCTTCGTTGTGGTCTCTGTGAATCATACATGAGTTTTCTGCATGCTTAGGAAATTCCACCAGAATCTTCCAGAGCTAGAAACAAGAAGCCAATAAGAACAGCATGGTTTCACTCTACCATGCGTCAGCATACCTAATGGATCAGTTTCTTCTTTACCACAGTGATGTTAACACACTCTCAATCTTCCATTGACCTTTTTGCTTCATCCTCATGAGTTTTATAACAGTTACACCTACTTACGTTTGCCAAGACTTCCTTTTCCTTCTTGGCACTTTGGCTTCTTCCCTAAAGAAAAAAAAGTTATTACCCCGCTGATTATCCTGTTAGTATTTTTCACTTTTTTTCCAAGTTGGCTCCCCTGCTTCTCTCCATATATTGTTTTCCAATCTTCGTTTATTGCCCCTATGGGCCCATTTAAAAAGTGCAAAATTCCATTCACAGACGACCATTCAAAGTGCCTGTTCTGCCTCGAAGCGGCCCACCAAGTGTACATGTGAAACTCAGAAAATTAGAATATCATGCAGATGTTCATTCAATTCAGTAATGCAACTTAAAAGGTGAAACAAATATTTCATTTCATTTCATTTATTATTTATACCCCGCTTTCCTCGACCCAATGGACGACCCAAAGCAGCATTTACAACATAGAAAAAGTATACAATATACAGTATATCAAAATGCATTACAATAAATACAATAAAGAGTACAGTTACAATTACGAGTGCGAATTACAAGCTACAAGTCAAAAAATGCAATATCAAATACAAAAATACAACAGGAAAATAGCAATACTGAAAAACAACTACACAGTAAAATACAGCAATCAATACATGAACAACATATCAGTAAAACAATACCATATCATAGTGTCAATACAAGAAGAGGCAAGTCAGCGGCAACGACGTCTGCGGAGGCCGAGTCAGCATTCCTCTTTTAAATACTCCGAGTGAACGGGCTCGAGGAGGCGGAGATGGCGGGGAAGCAACGGCCACAGAAGGTCTTTTTCCCCCCGCAAGGGCCGGCACAGCTGACCTCACTTCCCCCCGTGGCCAGTCCGGGGTGGGGGATAGACTCATTACATGCAAAGCGAGATAGTTCAAGTCTTACTTTGTTATAATATTGATGCTTATGGCTTACAACTTATGAAAACCCCAACCCCCCAAACTTATGTACCCCATAATCATCACATAATCTCATGTACGCTGTACACCATGATCATCACAATTATAACCAACTAGCATAGGTTGCCCCGAGTTGCCGGGCTGTTTTAAATGGTGTTGGAAAGTTTTTGTTGTTGTTGTTAATGTTTGTAAAGAAGAGGTTAGTTTATAATTGAAATTTTTTAAATTTTTATTTATACAAATTTTTTTGGGTGGCCTGTTATAAACTGTGATGAGTTTTGTTTGGAGTTTTGGTTTTGTGGATGAAAAAAAGAATAAAGGATGATATACTTTTCCCCAAAAAATTATTTAACCCAATATTTTTTAGTATGTATTTTTTAAATTGTTGTACCAAAGGTAATAATTTAAAAAATGTGAAAGTACATGTTTTTCACAATAAATGTTTTTAAACTGTGTATTGATGTTTTTGTTTTTTATTTGAGTAAAAATTCAGCACAGGATTTTTTAATAGTTTTTATTTTATTTTATTGACATCTGTTTTTGATTTGTGCAAAATTGTGATTTTGTGTTATTTGTTTTTACTTGTTTTTACTCTTGGGGCCTTTTGTGTGGGGCTGTTGTGTCTTTTTGAATTTTTTTTACTATTGTGGGCAGCAAGTGGTGCTGGTAGGGGTTATCTTGTTTTTTGACTGTTTTTTCTCTCGTGTCCTCTGGGTGGAGCTTCTTCCAGTAAGTAGTCTCTTTCTTTATTCATTTCTTTTCCAGTCGTGTTGTGAGGTCGTGTGGTGGTGAGTTGGGTGTTTTTCTTTATTTGGGGTGGTGGTGGTGATTGGATTTTGTGGTGTTTGGCTGGGTGCTGGGTGTGTTTGGAAATGTTTGTTGTTGTTTACTTTGTATTGTTTTTTGGTGTTATTTTTGTTTATTTTTGTGTATTTTTGAATGTTTTTGATTGTTTGTTTTTGTGTTTTTTGGTGTCCTATGGGGGGATCCCCTCTCTGCTGTCTCCCCTGGCTCTGGAAGGCTTGGGGGGAAAGACCCCTTTTGTCCCCCCCAAACCTTCCAGACTCATGGGACCCAGGAGAGGGAATCGAATCCAGGCCACCCTCTGATATTAAAAGGGAAATCTTAATTGTGGTTTCCCCTTTAATATCAGGGAGGGGTTGTGATCCCTCTCTCCGCTGGCTTCCTTGGGTTTGGGAGGGTTGGGTAGACAAAAGGGGTCTGTCTCCCCAACCCTTCCGGACCCAGGAGAGCCATCAGAGAGGGGGGTTCCCCCCCCCCCAACTCTGTTTTTAAAGAGAAGTAACCGCTTGGTTTCTTCTCTATAATATGGGGCATGTATGTGTGTGGGGAGGGGAATCCCCTCTCTGCCAGGTCCCCTGGGGTCAGGAGGGTTGGGGAGACAGACCCCTTTTGTCCCCCCAAACCTTCCAGACTCATGGGACCCAGGAGAGGGGATCGAATCCAGGCCACCCTCTGATATTAAAAGGGAAATCTCAATTGTGGTTTCCCCTTTAATATCAGGTGGGGGGGTTGTGATCCCCCTCTCCGCTGGCTTCCTTGGGTTTGGGAGGGTTGGGTGGAGAAAAGGGGTCTGACTCCCCAACCCTTCCGGACCCAGGAGAGCCATCGGAGAGGGGGATTTCCCCCCCAAAAAAACTCCATTTTTAAAGAGAAGTAACCGCTTGGTTTCTTCTCTTTAATATGGGGTGTGTGTGGGGGGGAGGGGAATCCCCTCTCTGCCAGGTCCCCTGGGGTCAGGAGGGTTGGGGAGACAGACTCCTTTGGTCCCCCCAACCCTCCCAACCCCAGGGGAGCCAGTAGAGAGGGGGAGCACAACACCCCCCTCCACCCAGTGATATTAAAAGGGGAACTCCGATTAGGAGCTTCTGGCGCCGTTGGGGAGGCGGGCTTTGGTTCCCGCGGCTTGGTGGACTTGCTCTCCCCGTGTTTTTGTTTGTTTTAATTTTTGCACGCCGGCTTCATCAGCGTTCTGCGTGCTTGTGGCGCGCAGGATGCTGGGGCTTGTAGTTATGGGTTTGTGCTTTGTGTTTATGCTGCATTTTTTTAAAACAGTTTTCTTTTGATTGGCTGCGGCGCGTTTCCGAACGTTCCTTGCGCCGCGCCGTGCGAGAGCCTCTCAGCCTGATTGGCTCTGGTGCGGCACGGCGCAAAGAATGTTGAGAAATGAAGTTGTTTCCCTTTTTTTCGTGTTTGTGGGGCTGTTGCCCCACTGCCTGTTTTCTCAATCCTTTGTTGACGTGCGGACCCAGATCGGCCGTGTGCACGAAGGGTGAGTGCAGGCAAGTAGGGCGAGTCATAGCAACCTATAGCAAGTTCCAACGGTTAACCCTTGGTTTTATAGGTTAAGACTAGCAAGGGTTGCCCGGCGTTGCCGGGCTTTTTTGGGGGTTTTGTTTTTAAAAAAATATGAGAAATGGTGTTGGATGATTTTTGTTGTATGTGTGTTTAAATGAGTTATGTTATTTTTTAAAAATATTTTTTATACATTGGTAGTTTTTTAAACTGTTATAAATAAATTTGGATTTTTAAAAGTTGAAAGGTTGATATATATTTTTTCCCAATAATTGCATTTTTAAAAATTAAATTTTTTTTTTTTGGTGATTGGTGTACTTTGGATAAGATTTTTTTTAAAATGTGTAAGTATATTTCTAATTCATTGAGTGTCATTTTTCCTGTGGCCACTTGGTGGTGCTGTTGCATCATGTTTGTCCTCTCCTGTGTTTTATTCCTGTTCTTTTGCCATTTCAATTCTGTTTCTCGGCGAGGCTGGATCTGATCTGTCTTGGTAAGGTGTGATTTCCGATATTTAATGGGTGGTTTTGGTGTGATTTGTGGGGGGTGGGGGTTTGTGTTGTTCCTTGGTTTTTTTTGTGTGTTTGTTGGTGATTTTCTGTGTAAATTGTATGTGTTTGGTGTGGTTATTTCTGTGGGCCGGCCTCGGTGGCTGGGTGGCCCATTGAAATAGCATGTGTTGGGATTTTTTTCGCAAGGCAGACTCGTTGGAATATGTACGCTGCCGTCCCGTGTTGGGGAGGGGGGCCTGGTCATTGGGGGTTAGGAAGGATGGGTTAGGTGGTAGGGAGGGGGCCTTTATTGTTTTATGGTGCTTTGTTTGTGTGGAGTTGTGAAAGTAGATCGGGGTTTCCCCTTTAATATCAGTGGGTGGGGCTTGCGACCCCCCTCTCCGCTGGCTTTTCTAGGGTTGGGAGGTTTGTGGGGAGAAAAGGGGAATGTTTCCCAAACTCTTCTGGACTCTGGACACCAGGGAGAGGTGACCGATCCCCTCCCCCCCCTCCTTAAAACAACTCCGTTTTTAAAGAGTAGAAAAGACGGAGTTTTTTTAAGGAGGGGGGTGGGACTCGATCACCTCTCCCTGGTGTCCAGAGTCCAGAAGGGTTTGGGGAACATTCCCCTTTTCTCCCCACAAACCTGCCAACCCTAGAAAAGCCAGCGGAGAGGGGGGTCGCAGCCCCCATCCACTGATATTAAAGGGGAAACTCCAGGCGCCGTGGGTGAGGGAAAGAAAGCCGGCTGGTGTGTGTTTGGCTGTGACGCGGTGAGTTGTTTTTCTTTTTAATTTTTCGGGCGCCGTTTTCCTCAGCGTTCTGCGTGCTCATGGCGCGCAGGACGCTGGGGCTTGTAGTAATGGGTTGGTGCTTTCTGTGTGTGCTGCGTTTTTTTAAAATGGTTTTGTTTTGATTGGCTATGGCGCGATTCCGAACGCTGCCCCGTGCGAGAGCCTCTCAGCCTGATTGGCTCTGGCGCGGTGCAGCGCAAGGAATGTTGGGAAGTGAAGTTCTTTCCCTTTCTTGCCGTTTGTGGGGCTGAGGCCCCCGTGCCGGATTTTTAAATCCTTCGTTGACCTGCGTAGGCAATTTGGCCGTGCGCACGAAGGGTGGGTGCGGGTCAGTAAGGCGACGCATAGCAACCTATAGCCAGTTCCAACGGTGAACACTTGGATTTATAGGTTAAGATTAAGGTATGACATTCTCACTTTGCATGTAGTGAGTCTATCTCATATATTTGTTTCACCTTTTAAGTGAAATGAATGAACATTTGCACGATACTCTAATTTTCCGAGTTTCACCTGTAGAATTACCACCAGTAAAACATTCACCAAACTAGCCATAAAAATATAGACAGCCCTGGGTACGTTCTCATCTTTGGGAAACGTCCTTATCAACGACCTCAACCATGGAAACCTCTCTCTCAGGGGATTCCTCTCACCAAAATCACATTCCTCATCAAAAGGCATTGCATCTCTAACCAAGAAACATAAGCACAAAAAGTCTGCTGAGCCTTCCTTCTCTAAGAAGTCAAATACAGTAAGTCCTTAAAGACTCAAGACACCGACTCTAGATCTGGTCACAGCTCTAAATTGATCAGACTCTCCCCTTCCAAACTGAGGAGGGGTGTGTGTGTGTCGTAGTCAGGGTGAGGAGGGCCTGGTATGTGTGGACTCTCCTGATCATGACGTCTCTCTCCCCACAGGACACTTTTACTCAGCTCAGTCACTCTCCTGAGTAGTCCCATTCCATACAGCACTCCCTGCTTCTGATTTCACCATCCCAACCTGATCTGTTACTCAGTCCATCTCTGAGGCTATAGTTCAGTGGTGATGAATCTATGGCATGTGTGCCAGATGGCACTCACAGCCCTCTGTGGGCACGCATGTCGTCATCCCAGCACAGAGTTTACTCTGCCCAGCAGCCCAATGGGAGTGCTTCCTCCCATCCCCCAGCACAGAGTTCACCCCACCTCTCTGTTTGGCCACTCGGTCTCTAAAAGGTTCACCATCACTACTATAGTTAGACCAACATCACATCACAAGAGCTCCCAGAGGACCAAATATTCACAATAGGAACTGATGCCACAACACTAATTTGTCCCTATGATGAACTTTTAAAGAGGACCTTATTGATTGGCAGTTCCTACCTACTGAGTTTCAAAAGGGCCATATGCCTCCATTTCAGGGGATGCCTTGGTTCTCCCCAATGCCATTTGGGCAGTTTTGAGATCGGGGTATCTCTTCTTCTGCTTGGGGTCACAATGCTAAAGAAGCTCCAAGTGCTCCAACACACAAACACAGTCAAGCTGTTTGTTTCGAGACGCATGACTTGACCTTGCCCAGTCTGACTGACAACACATTTCAAGAAACAGCTGAGCCAAAGTCATCACTATTGAAGAAAAGTTGACTGAGTTCCTTGAAATTGGGACCTTCCTCCCTGTGCCTTCCTCCCTGTGCTACTCTTAACGGCTGCCAATGAAACATACTAGCTTTGATAAGTCAGATGCTGTTCGGTCCATCTATACCTGCAGCTTGCAAGAATCTTTGTTGGCTGTGTACCAAGAGTGAAATTTGTCAAATTTTCTTGGTATTTAATGCAGCTCCTGATGGGATTCAGTTTGTCCCAGTGGTGTACCCTGTAGACCCCATGTAGTAAGAAGATCAGATAGCTATTTTCTATTTCCCTAGATCCATGATGGCAAATCTTGGCACTCCAGATGTTCTTGGACTTCAATTCCCAGAAGCCCCGTGAATCCACACGAATGGGTTTACTGTGATTCATCTGGCCCACACCACCCTCGTCGCTCTTGGAAGACGTCCGCTACCCATTCGTGTGGATTCATGGGGGCTTCTGGGAATTGAAGTCCAAGAATTGAAGTCCTTCAATGTTACTGTGATCCAAATATACGCACCAACCACGGGTGCAGATGAAGCCACAGTGGACCAGTTCTATGAGGACTTACAACACCTCATAGAACAAACACCAAAAAATGATGTTCAAATTATTCTAGGAGACTGGAATGCCAAAGTAGGCAATCAAAAAGTGGAGGGAATAACAGGCAGGTTCGGTCTTGGAACACAGAATGAAGCAGGGCAAAGATTGATAGCGTTCTGCCAAGAGAACGCACTGGTCATAGCAAACACCCTCTTCCAGCAACACAAGAGGCGACTTTACACATGGACATCACCAGATGGCCAACACCGAAACCAGATTGACTACATACTCTGCAGCCAAAGATGGAGAACCTCCATACAGTCAGCAAAAACAAGACCTGGAGCAGATTGTGGCTCAGATCACAACCTACTGATTGCAAAATTCAGGCTTAGACTAAAGAAAATAGGGAAAACAAAGAGACCAGACAGATATCACCTAGACAGCATCCCTAAAGAATACACGGTGGAGGTGATGAACAGATTCAATGGCTTAGACTCAATAGATAGAGTGCCAGAAGAATTATGGACAGAGATGAGGGACATCATGCAGGAAGCAGCAAAGAAAACCATACCAAAAGAAAAGAAGAGTAAGAAAGCAAAGTGGTTGTCTGATGAGGCTCTTAAAATAGCAGAGGAAAGAAGGAACGCAAAAGTCAAAGGAGAAAGGAAAAAATACAATCATTTGAACACAGAATTTCAAAGAAAAGCAAGGAGAGATAAGGAAAACTATCTAAAAGAACAGTGCAAAGAAATGGAAGAAAACAACAAAAGAGGCAGAACCAGAGATCTTTTCAAAAAAATCCGGGAAATCAAGGGAACATTTAAAGCAAAAATGAACATGATAAGGGACAAAGACGGAAAGGAGCTAGCTGATGCAGAAGAGATTAAGAAAAGATGGAAAGAGTACACAGAGGAACTCTACAAAAAGGAACTCAACACTCCTGATAGTTACAATGATGAAGAAATTGAACCTGAGCCAGACATCCTGGAGAGTGAAGTCAGAAAGGCCCTAAAGAGCACTGCAAACAACAAAGCTAGTGGAGATGATGGTATCCCAGTTGAATTTTTCAAAGCTCTAAAAGATGATGGCATCAAATTACTGCATTCAATATGCCAGCAGATTTGGAAAACAAAACAGTGGCCACAGGACTGGAAAAGATCAGTATATGTTCCAATCCCAAAAAAGGGCAATGCCAAAGAATGTTCAAATTATCGAACAATTGCGCTCATCCCACACGCCAGCAAGGTGATGCTCAAGATAATACAGGATAGACTTCAGCAGCATGTGGAAAGAGAATTACCAGAGGTGCAGGCTGGTTTCAGAAGAGGCAGGGGGACTAGAGACCACATTGCCAACATACGTTGGATCATGGAGAAAACAAAGGAATACCAGAAACAAGTTTATCTTTGCTTTATTGACTACACTAAGGCATTTGATTGTGTGGATCACAACAAGATGTGGCAAGTGATTAAAGAGATGGGAATACCAGAGCACCTCATATGCCTCCTGAGAAATCTGTACATGAACCAAGAAGCAACAGTTAGGACAGAACACGGAATGACAGAGTGGTTTGGAATAGGAAAAGGAGTAAGGCAAGGCTGCATTCTGTCACCCTGCTTATTCAACTTATACACAGAGCACATAATGCGCAATGCAGGGATGGAGGAATCACAATATGGGATCAAAATTGCTGGGAGAAACATCAACAATCTGAGATATGCAGACGACACCACCCTAATGGCAGAAAGTGAGGAAGACCTAAAGAATCTCCTGATCGGTTTGAAGGAAGAGAGTGCAAAAGCTGGCTTGAGACTCAATATCAAGAAAACCAAGATAATGGCAACAGGCCCGATCAGTTCCTGGAAAATAGACGGGGAAGAAGTAGAAGCAGTGACAGATTTTACGTTCTTAGGATCTAAGATCACTGCAGATGGAGATTGCAGCCATGAAATAAAGAGGCGGCTGATTCTAGGGAGACAAGCCATGAGAAACCTGGGGAACATAGTGAAAAGCAGAGACATCACCTTGAAAACAAAAATTAGAATAGTCGAAGCAATGGTATTCCCAGTGGTAATGTACGGATGTGAGAGCTGGACAATTAGGAAAGCTGAACGCAGAAGAATAGATGCCTTTGAAATGTGGTGTTGGAGGAGAGTTTTGAGGGTACCTTGGACAGCGAGGAGAACAAATAGGTCAATCTTAGAAGAAATCAACACTGACTGCTCATTGGAAGGTCAAATAGTAAAGATGAGGCTAAAGTACTTTGGGCATCAAATGAGAAGGGAGGATTCACTTGAGAAGGCCGTGATGTTGGGAAAGGTGGAGGGCAAAAGAAGAAGGGGGAGGCCAAGGATGAGATGGATAGATGGTATTGTAGACACAATGGGCACAGAGCTGGGAGGACTGAGGGGGATGGTGGAGGACAGAGGCGCCTGGAGAACGATGGTCCATAGGGTCGCAAAGGGTCGGAATCGACTGTGCGACTGAACAACAACAACTGGGAATTGATGTCCAAGCACATCTGAAGTGCCAAGGTTCACCATTACGGCCCCAGATAGATCATACTCCGTCTTCTGTGAACATTTTGCCTAGCATACAGCTTATTCTGTCGATGGCCCAAATCCTCTTGCCTAATTATGCTCTCATAACACAAATGGCATAACTTTCAGAGATGAATTGCCTTAAGCTAAGAAGTCCTGTAGACATCATCTGTTGTTTAATGATTTGTGTGATTCAGCATTAAACTTACAATGTCTGTGATGATTTCTTAGCTTGAGGCAGTTCATCTCCAAAAGTTACACTACTTGTGTAGCCAATATTTTTAAAAGAAAGGCACAAATGTGTGTGCAAGTTTTCAGAGATGCCAGCCCTTTCTTGGGTATCCATCCAGTGGCAGGAAAAGAAAAACGAGGAAAAGAAGGATTTTTTAAAAAAATAACAGGGGAGCCAATTCCTAGCTTTTATGTTTCCAGGTCTAGTAGTAAATCCTCAAACATGACTTTCTTAGGTGATCAGTGTCTGCTGTTGAACTACAGCAGGACTCTACTCTCTTGGCCAAGAACAGAGGACAATTTTAGACCATAGTTGCAAAAATACAGTTTGGCTATGGGTTTTATCTTGAGGCTAGTCTTTTGATTCTCCTTTCTCATTGGAAATCAGGTATTCACTAGACAGAATTAATATAAACAAGTAGGGAAATAGTTTAAGCTGTTGCACTAAGTAAAAAAAATCAGTAGATCAAATTGTTAGTTATTTAGCGATTGAAGTTTCATCCCTTAGCACTCTAATCCTCCTCTTTGACTTCACTGTTTAATGACTAGATTTGGTATCTTCAGGCAGTGTAGAAAGCAGAAACAAACAAACGAAGTCCAAAATCCAAATTCTGTATTAACATGTTTTCCCAGTGCATTGCTGTGGCACAGTCTGTCACTATGTGGTTTTCGAAGTAGTAGCTTTTTTAGCCTGTGCAGACATATTAGACACTTATATATAAACATTTTTATTCTTATTTTATAACTGTAACTATAACTTTTAAACTGTTTTATGTGCTGTTTTATTCTTTTTTAAACTAGATACCTGTCCCAAATGTAGCATAAATTTAAAAACTGATTTTATTCTATTTTGTTTTAATTCAAATGAATGTGTTTGTGGGTGTGCGTTTTGACAGTATTTCATGCACTTAAACCCCTTTTACTGCACTGGTCATTGACCACGATAAAGTTTGATTGGATTGGACAAGAAACAAAACAAAAGTAAATAACAAATAAACAACAGAAGACAAAAACATTGTGGCACCTTAAAGACTAACTGCTATGTTTTAATGTGAGCTTTTATGGCTCAAGTATTTAAGGAAGTGGATTTGATACATAAAAACTCCACATGCTGTGTGGTTATTTGCATCCCTTAAATCTTACTGAAGGCATCAAACTCCTCATGTTTTTCACCCTTGCCTTTGTCACTTTTCCCCATTGTATGAATATTTTATTTTATATCAAATCTATCTCCAGTTTGGCATGCTGCCTATTGTGAAGTACACAGGTATACAGCAAAACCTCTCCATTCTGTACATGAACATTGCTTAAAAGTCAAGCCTCTATTTTTAAGGCCTTCTATCGGTGTGAAAGCTGGACCATTAGGAAAGCTGAGCGCAGAAGAATAGATGCCTTTGAAATGTGGTGTTGGAGGAGAGTCCTGAGAGTCCCCTGGACAGCAAAGAGAACAAATAGGTCAATATTAGAAGAAATCAACCCTGAATGTTCATTGGAGAATGCAAATAGTGAAGATGAAGCTAAAGTACTTTGGACATCAAATGAGAAGGGAGGACTCACTTGAGAAGGCCTTGCAGGGCAAGAGAAGAAGGGGGCGTCCAAAGATGAGATGGATAGGTGGTATTGTGGATGCAATGGGCACAGAGCTGGGCGGGCTGAGGAGGATTGTGGAGGACAGAGGTGCCTGGAAGAAAATGGTCCATGGGGGTCACAAAGGGTCGGAATCGACTGCGTGACTGAACAACAACAAATCGTTGCCTTTCCAACGTTCCTCTCTGGCACTAGATTAACAACTAGAGTGCCTTCTGTTTTAACATGTTTGTACTAGGTTTCCATCCAGTATGTGCAGTTGATATAACAGGTATACAATGCAGAACTGGAATATAACGCTTGCCTTCATTTCTTCTTCCAGATGCCTCCTGGACACAAAGTTTGCATTTATCTTGGCTCTGCTTGACTAATTTCTCTCCTTTATGTCCTATTCCCCTTACACACATTTATGTTGCCATCAGCCTCCCTTCTGAGTTTTATCCTCAGGGATCCATTAATCTCTGGGAATTGTCCTCTTAATCAACTGGTTGCTCAGCTGGGAAGGAGGCAGAAGCTCTTTATATTCTGACAAGTCTTTTTTGCCTGAATCAGCTAGCTGCACAGCGAGCAGACATTCCACAGGCCAGCCCTCCTCCGTTCATGGTCCTCTAAGACCAGACAAGTGCATGAATTCCTTGGGAGCACTGCAGTTTTTGGAAGAAGAGATTTTTTTGTTTTCTCGCTTGATTTCAAGAAGCATTTAGACTCTCAGTCATGATATAACAGCACTGGTAAATACCCCTTCTAATGGGATCTGCAGGAAGAAAGAAACTCATTGTAGGCTCTTACCAAGGTCCAGTAAAACAAGAGAATTTTATATTTTAAAAATGTTGAGTGCAGAGAAGAAATATATATGATGCTTGCAGATTCACTTCAGTGGATAAACTGTAAACCAGGGCAGCTCCTTCACTTGCCCTACTGTAAAAGGAGTAAACGTATTTTACAGCTTCATGCCTCGTGCTTATTTACGATTTAAGTTCCTATGCCTACCTGCTTACTTTTGGGTTTCCCAGTATCAGTTGTTTCACAGGAGCTTGAAGGCGGTCTGTGATGCTGGAAACAGTGCAGCGCCAAATGTTTGGGAGTTTTGAAGGAATATTTCCTATTTAAACCTGCGTTTGAGGAGATTCCAGCCTCTTGAAATGTATTTTATGTGAAATATGCATTCTTTATCCCACATCCATCCATCCATCTATCTATCTATCTATCTATCTATCTATCTATCTATCTATCTATCTATCTATCTATCTATCTATCTATCTATCTATCTATCTATCTATCTATCTATCTATCTATCTATCTATCTATCTATCTATCTATCTATCTATTTATTTATTTATTAGATTTTTATCCCGCCTTCATCATCCAAGGATGACCCAAGGCGGCTGACATGAAGGTTAAAACATACATGGATATTAAAAAAAAACAAGAACCCACCAATACCCTCCCTAACCCCTTAAGAAAACATACAGAACACAGTTTAAAAATTGTACAAAGGTAAAAGAAATTGAAAGATACAAAATAGAAAGAGTTAAAACGATTTAAAAAAATTAAAAATTATCCCTAAGGATCTCAGAGCAACTGCTCAGGCATGATCAGACACTTACTCCAGTGCCTCTGCCACATTCCACGGCTTAGCTGCATTGAGCACTAGCTAGCCATGTTCTTGTACAGTACTCACAAAGTGTGGCTTCTTTGATATGTCTTTGAGCTTAGTCCTTCTTGGTCCCAGGGATTTTTTGCTTTTCAATGCATTCCTTTGGGAAACCATGTTTCAAGATACGGAAACCCCTGAAGGACGAGTTAATTTCGTATCTCAAAGTTCTACTGTATTCTGATAGTTGAAGTAATAAGGAGATAAAAGGCTTTTGTTGTTACTGGTGGCGGTAGAAGTATACCAAGAATTCTTGGAAACATGTACTGTATTAGAAATATTTGTTTAATAAGGGGCTGAATATTTCACGTGACATTCATTAGCTTTAATTGTTAATAATTATCACCAACCTTGCTGCTTGTTGTTGCATACTGTTACTGGATAGTGCTTGTTTCTGTTTTGTCTTTTCTCCATTTCCTTTCTAAATTTTCAAATTAAATAAAACTGTTACAGTGAACTAATTGTTTATTTTTTCTTCTGGCTATGTTTAAATTTCTGAAAATATTACAAATATAGTGGAAACACTTTAACTTAAAATTCTTGATTTAGTTTACCATTTTTAATTTGTAGAATCCTATTTTTATTAAGGATTTTAGGGTTGCTTGTTAAAGATGTTTGACTATTAGGTTAGAGTTCCTTGTGTTAGTGATTATGGGACAGACAATTTGCATGGGGTCTACCAGGGTATAGCTTTGGCTAATGTGGGAATGCATTTAATCTTTACAGGTAACAGCAAAGACTGCCTTCTTGTTTATCTTACCTCAATATAATGTTAGCGTGCCTTCAACAGGTAAGAAAATGTATACATGTCTTGACAGCACACTAGACTGATGTCTTACTAGTTCCCATTTCCTTATTTGCAGAGACCTTTCAAATGGAGCTGGGTCAATAATTGAACATGGACCTAAACTTTATATCAGGGGTTCCCAACCTAAGGCCCATGGGCCAGATGCAGCCAATGGTGCCATTTCATGTGGCCCCCCACTCCTCCAAGGGCATTCAAGAAACAAAATGGCTGCCCCTTTGAAGTTGTTGGGACAAAATGACTGCCCCTATCGTACAAGCAGGGCAAAACGGCCGTCCGGCCCTCAAAGCTGGCTGAGAGAACGTGACCCAGCCCCGGCTTGAAAAGGTTGGGAACCCCTGCTTTATATACAGTGGACCCTTGTTTAACAAGTAACTCGCTTAACACAAAATTTGCATAACAAAAGGAAATCCATAGAAAATAGTGACTCAGTTAACATTTTTTAATGGATTAATTGGTTTTCATTGCATTCCTATGGGAAATTCACTTTACAAAATTTTCATAGTACGAAAGGTCTCAGAGAGCGCATTAAAATTGTTAAGCGAGGGTCCACTGTACTGTATACTCCTGTCCAAATTAAAGATTACCTCATATCAATACTTCTTTGGTCTGGAAATGTTCCACTTTAAGCTAAATAGAAATACTGTACCAAATTTTTCATTTTTTGTGTGCTATGTATGCTAAAGCAAGATTGGCCCAGAAGACAATTATAAATATGGAAATCAAGGTTTTGGAGTATTCCAAATACAGTAATATGAAAAGGTAAAAGAGTACCCTCATGTCATGGCATAGAATCCCATCTGACCCAAAAGGTTTCTGAAGGTGCAGAGCATAGTTCAAACAGCACTCTTGTCAATAACAGTAAGCACATTCCTGGGCTGTACCACTTCAGTTTGCAGGTTGGAACTTACGTAGCCAGCTAGTCTTGTGCTGAGAAAGCTGTAGTGTGTGTGTGGGTGTTTTTGTGTCAGAGATTACTCTGGGTTGAAAGGATTTTTGCAGGGGATGCTCCTTTCATGTCTCCCATTGTGCACCTCTCGGGGAATCAAACCCTGTCCTTTCGGCCTCCAAGCACAGTTTTTTTTTACCCACTGAGCCAGCTGTGGTCACAGAGAAAATGAGATGACAGGGAGGAGAGTCTTACTAAACCAGATTATGCATTAAAGATGTAAGGCAAGCTGTAAGGCAGGCTGCATATCTTAGGGCATAGCTGTCAAGTATCTTCTTTCTCCTGGAAAGAGGGTGTTAAAGGGAAAAGACAATGAGCCAATCGGCTTCAAGTATATTTGCATACAACATAAAGAGGATATTTCCGTGGTCCTGTCTTAAATACAGATTTTTTAAAAAAATGAAATTGAGGTACACAAGGCTAAGACAGTAGACAATTAACTGATATAAGTGTAAAAAACAGTTCCATAAAAAATCATATTATGAAATTATGCGGGAACGAATGGAGAAAGGGGTTTAAAATTACAGTATTTGCCTCCTCCCTGGCTCTGGTGGCTCCTCCTCTTCTAGGCTCTTGGATGTGCCTGGATTGTGGCGAGGAGGGGGCATGGCCTGATGGGGAGGGGGCGTGGCCCAAAATTTCCCTTATTTTCAAATCCAAAACTTGACAGGTATGTCTTTGGGCCATTCTCAGTTTTGCTTCTGAACAATCAAAATATTCCCACCTCATGTTTGTTGTGAATGGGGCACAAATATTTAAATTCACAAATGATATTTGTGAAATGCACAGATGTGGTAGCCCGAAAAGGAGTATGTCACTGCTTCTTTTTGTTTTGACAAGAAAAACTGTGACTTACTAGGATGTGCTACATGGGTTCATGACTGTCATGGGTTATGTTTTGTAGATGTGGGCGTGCATACACAAGATCAGAAAGTCAAGTAAGAAGCAGTCCTGAACTGGATCATACTGCTCACTGTTTTGGGTCATTCACAAGTTACTGTGTTTCACTATGGAACTGTGATACTGACCCACCACACAATCACTTATCGAGGGATGAAAAATAGATGAGTTCAGGACCTTTAATCTCTATCGTGGGCATTGGCCTTCTGGATTACTTAAGCCTCTCTGATTGACAGCAGCAGCCTAGGAATGTGTTTATAAATCAGATGCTGGAGTGAGTTCAGATTCTTATCACAGAATAGCTGATTGTGCAAACAATCCCTCAGGATATTAATATCTCTACTGCTGATTGGATGGGAACAAGTTGTAAAAAATGTATGTGTCTAGCTAGACTGTGCTTATGTTTTAGTTAAATTCAGGTTTTAATGCTTGTCGCAATCTATTTCCCATCTCTTGCCGACATTAAGTTAATTCACTACTATTTCCACCTTTTCTCTTGGCAAGTGAGCTGAGAAGCACAGCTCATCAACAGCATCTCTGCTTAAATTTTGATCTTAGTCTTTTCTCTTGATCCCATTTTCTTTAGATAGTGAAATAATTCTTTATCACTACGGGCTGAAGGATTTGGTCACAATCCTCTTCTACATCTTCATAGCAATAATTCTACATGCTGTGGTCCAGGAATATGCCTTGGATGTAAGTTGTGCTTTTTCCTAATAATAATATTAATTGCAAACTATCAAGTTAAGTTCTGACTTAGGGAAACCCTTTCCAGGATTTTCTAGGTAGAGAATCGACAGAAGTGAATACTATTTCCTTATTCTGGGGGCATCCTGGGACAGTGTGGTTTGACCAGTGGTGGGATTCAGCAGGCTCACACCAGTTCACCACAACTGGTTGCAGAAATTCTGGCTGGCCCCGCCCATCCAAGTTTTGAAATAAAGTCCTAATTCAGGTATAACACAGGGCTTTCCCCTGGCCACGCCCACAGAGTAGGTAGTAAAAAAACATTTGTATCCCACCACTGAGTTTGACCATGACTACATAGGTTGGCTGTTCTCCCACAAAACACTGGGGAATTAAACTTCCAACCTCTGGTGGCCACAATCAGATACCTAAACCATTGAGCTATCCAAGCTACTAACTACCTAAATGTATCTCATGTCTTGTAGAAAAACTAGGATTGATAGGTGTTTATCACAGTGCCCTTGTGAATTCATTCATTCATTCAATTTATATCCTGTCTCGTTAGTGTGTGCACTACTTTTTTATACAAACAAAACTTACACCCCTCAATACCCTCACAATATCATAAAATACTTTCAAAACAAATATGGTGATACAACAAAATAGCAACATACATGTACATATCCCTCTAAACATCTAGAGTTAATAAAATTAAATGAAGTTGTTACTGACTACATACATCCCTGAGATTGAGTTACAATAGAACCTCGGATAACGTCCAAACTCCGTTCATTCCACAAGTCTGGACTTTATCCGATTTTGGACTTTATCCGAATCAAATGGGCAATGCATCGGATAAAGTCTTAAAAAAGGGACATTATCTGAGGTTCCTATACCAAATACCTCGGATATCGTCCATTTTTTAGCGGTTTTGGACTTTATGTGATGCATCATGTGTGCATGAAAACCGCGACTTTATCCGAATCGGACTTTATCCAAGGTACCACTGTATTGTGAAGGCAGAAAGATATTGATACATTCATTCTGGGATTTGAACTGTTCATTTCAGGGTTTATTTCATAATACTCTCCAGTGCCACCTATTCCAAAGAAAAGACCAACATAGTTCTGATGATAGCTGCTTCCCCAAAGGACAAACATAACAGTAATGTTGAAAATAGGAATACTTTATTTCATACTCTCCAAAGCCCTACATGTGTTGAAACAAAACTGAGTCCACTTACAAAGAGCGAATCTTCTATTTTGCATGAAAACAAAGAAATCACAGTCACATAGAATCATTGTTGGTCAGAATCAAGATAAACAGATCTTGTTTAGTAATCCTACTCCACCCCCTATACTGTATCTTTAGATCTTTGCAGGACTATCAAGATGGCAAATCAACAAAAGCCAAAGGTGTCTTTATAGGGCAAGGTGGAACTTGTGCTTTCTTTTCAGTTTCTTGATTTATTATCTGCTTCTAGAAAATCAACCGGAGGCTCCATCTCTCCAAGGTCAAGCACAGCAAGTTCAATGAATCTGGACAGCTGGTAGCATTTCACCTCGCCTCCATGGCCTGGTGCTTATATGTAGTAATAACGGTAAGCTGACTTTCATTTCCTTTAGAGTGGGGGTGTATAAACCTTATAGTAATTAGAAGACAATCGTAGCAAAACTGAAATATGCACAGGGAAAGGAGGATAATAGTGGTGTTTCCTTATGTTTCAGGTGCTTTTAAAATCTTGGTAAAGCAAATATTTCTCACTTTGAAAACTAAATTTTGAAAATCAATGATAGTTTCTGTTCTAGAAACACACATGGTTTAAAAAAAAGGGTACGATCTATCTAGAGCCAAAGGGATTGTTTGTGCATTTAGAAATTAATGGCTAAAACTCTATTGGTGTTTGTGTAGGGTTTGCATAACTTGCTGTGGCTAGTAGCAGCTAATTGCTGAGATGTCAAGGCAGTTGGCAGTCAATTGCGTAATTGGTTGCTTGGGCAAACAAATGCCTCAGATATGCCCTAACACTTTGTCAATTATCTGTAATTAGCCACAGAAAGTTTTACAAGTCTTCTTATGTGAATATCACAGAAATCTGGAGAATTGTTTTATACATGTCCATTCACTCCATTCCTTTTTGCAGTTGGAAGACAAAGCCATTCAGAATGAAATCACATTTGATTTCAGAAGATAAGCAGTTTCAGCCTCCATTATTCCTTGAATGAGAGACCACCAGGGTCACAACTTTCTCTCTGACACTGATGTCAAAACTCCCTGCCTTGCCACTTGATTATTATTTAGGTGATCTTTGAGAATCTTCATTCATTTTTTCTCCTCTTCTTTCACTACCACCAACTTTTTAGCTGTCCCTATGGGTGTATTTTTGCCCTTATAAGATTCTCTGCATAGCCAGCCCTCTGGTATTGAACTCAGCATCACTCAGCTTGAGTAGAACAAGTATGGTTTTATTAAAATAACAGTATACAAAAATATTTGTTTCTGGGCTTTAAATTCATTTAATATTTGTCACTCTCTTCCCCTCAATCGCTCTCTCAACTACATAGAGATTACTCCTATGGTTTGCTCTGCTCTGGAGACAGACTGGTTTACTTCTTTCCCCTGCAACCTGCATGGCATATATGCCAGTGCAAACCACTTTGTCCTCAGAACATTTCTCACATACTCTTTTGGCTTCCTGTTAGGGGCTACTAATTCTTTCGGTGCTACTGAGTTTTGTTTCATTTCCACTGTTGGTGGTTGCTGGCTATCTCTTTGCTGACTTCATTTAATGATTTTCAGAAATGGGAAGCTTTCTTATTGCTTGACTTTGGAGGGCAAGGGTGAGAAGGTTTTCCATTTCTTTTTAATCAACTGATTTAATTGTGTAGCTTAATTGTTGCAAACACCCAGCAATGCTTTGAAAAGGTTTTTTTATTTAAAAAAACCTCAAAGCATTGTTGATGTTGGCTTGCAACAAATTAAAAAAGAAATACAAAACTTCTTCTCGCCCTCCAAAGGGGAGTGGCAAGAAAGTGTTAAAGGGAAAGTTTCTCATTTCTCAAGCTCATTCAGTGGCTTTCTTCATTTTTTGCTTAAGCTGCTCTTGAGAAACAGCAAGCTCTCCTTTTGAAGGAAAATAATCCTTGATTGTGGTAGACAGGCTCACATGAGATACAGTGATCAATCTTCGTATGTTGCATGTGGATGAAAGAGTCACCTCAAATAACATACCACATCTCAAAGTGACCCTGGTTAGCACAGTCTAGATCAGGGGTTCCCAAACATTTTATGCCACGGGTCTGACCACACACCCCGGACAGCTGAGCTGTCACATGCCCCCCTCCCCACTGTAAATGCTGCCGTGAACACATCTGTGGCTGTCATAAACACGTTTGTGCAGGTGCGGGCACATTTTATGGCTGTCATGGATGCTTCTGGTGCAGTGGCGGCTGCTCGGGTCACATGAAATGGTGCCACAGGCCAGGTCCAGCCTGTGGGCCGTAGATTGGCCACCCCTGGTCTAGACCATTGTGTGCTAGCCTTTGGCTTTTGGACTTCAATTCCCAGAAGCACTGATCAGCCAATGTATTGACTTAGGCTTCTGGGAATTGAAATCCAAAAACCAAAGGTTGGGAAACACTGGTCTAAACAGATCAAGGCTTGGACAGTTTAGGCATCTAGTTGCACCCTCAGACTGTTTATAAAGACTGAGCTCTGATACAGAACCTAGAATGATTTCTTCCCAAACTTCACTCCCAGATTCCTAATACAGGTGAAACTCGGAAAATTAGAATATCGTGCAAATGTTCATTCAGTTTAGTAATGCAACTTAAAAGGTGAAACAAATATATGAGATAGACTCATTGCATGCAAAGCGAGATAGTTCAAGCTTTAATTTGTTATAATATTGATGCTTATGGCTTACAGCTTATGAAAACCACCACCCCCAATCTCATGTACCCCATAATCTCATGTACACTGTACGCCATGATCATCACAATTATAACGAATTAAGGCATGACATCTCTCACTTTGCATGTAGTGAGTCTCTCATATATTTGTTTCGCCTTTTAAGTGAAATGAATGAACATTTGCCTGATATTCCAATGTTCTGAGTTTCACCTGTACTATCCTTTCCCCAGCTGTACACCTTATCAACTCTCAGACTTCAGACTGCCTCCCAGGGACATTCACCCTCCTTATGTAGTTTCTCTCCCAGCCAATCAGAACCATTCCTGCCAGCGTTCACTGCTGTTCCTCCCATTTCAGACTGT
The DNA here is from genome assembly GCA_035047345.1 of Bradypodion ventrale. Classification (NCBI taxonomy): domain Eukaryota; kingdom Metazoa; phylum Chordata; class Lepidosauria; order Squamata; family Chamaeleonidae; genus Bradypodion; species Bradypodion ventrale. Next base: position 252,683,379 of record JAWDJE010000001.1, read on the forward strand.
ACATTTACCATCATAGTACATTTAAATAGAACCAGACATCACAGCCAGAAAATACCAGAAATCTGCATGTATGGCTAGTACGGAATCCTGCTTGGGACTCTGGAGACGTGCTGCCAAGTAGATATGACGATATTGGATTAGAAGGACTAATATTCTGACACAGTATAAGACAGTCTTCTGTGTTTCTCATTGACAGGATTTACTGTGAATGGCACACAGCATTCAGGATCATAGAGATATTCTTGAGTTGTTTAACACCAAGATAAACATTTATTGTGGTTGGGCAGATTTGCTCATCAGCGCAACCTTGTGGATGAAAAATGCATCTTTCTATGACTGGGGAGCTTACTCCACAATCTTTACCAGTCAGATGGTTTCCATTTGTCCCCCACATCTGAACTGTGACACGTTCCTTTTTTAGAGATGTTTATATTGCCTTTATCAATGTGAAGTGCAATTCATTTAACCAAATATTTGGCTTGTTTGCTTGGTTTGCTATTCGTATTAGAAAGGCTAAGGTGTTTTGCCTTTCCACAACCCCTGAAAATTGTTTATTCTGAAGTTTCTTCACATGTTATGGAGAGCTCAGTAAATAACAGTGTCCCCTTGACTGAGAAAAAAGTTATGTTCATTGGAAAAATAGCGTGCAGTAGGGAAGCAGACTGGTTTTAAATATTTTCTGGCTTGAGGCCTTTCTTACATGATGAGAACATCTGATCAATAATGCAATAATAGAATTATTATAGAATTATTATAATAGAATTATTGCACTGACCCCTGTAGAATTCTGTATAGCATAGAATACTGTTGATCACAATTTATTCATCATCATTCTTCAACTTCTATTCATCATCATTCTTCAACTAGTTGGTTTAAAATTCATTATTTAGGAATGTTTTATTTTTAAGGCAGGAGAGACCCTTCCAAAACAATGAGCTGCAAAGCAGCTTTCAAGAGAGACAGAGATGGAAGACACGTGATATTGCTTCCATTTCTCACCTCTTCTAGTTTTTCTGCCTTTAGTGTAAATACACTGAATTAGGTCCCCTTGTGGCTTAGTGGTCAAGACTCTGAGCTTGGAGACTGGAAGGTCAGGTTTCGATACTTGGGGGTTGGACTTGGGGACATGAAAGGAGCCTCGTTCGGGCATACCCTGAGTGGAGTTTCTCCAGCAAAAATACTTTCAACCCAGAGTAATCTCTGACACAAAGTTATTATTATCACAGAATGGCAATTTGAGACCTGTATCAACTAAGTATCTTTCATATTATTCCTTTCATATTCCACTGCCACATGCCCAGAGTTTTAAAACATATTTGCCCATAAGACGCCCTATTCCTCCCTTTAAAAAACGGAGTATAAAAATTCAGTCAGCCTACCCTTTTCAGGTTTAAAAGACACACACACACACCCGTCTCCAGCCACCACTGATCCCCATGAAACAGGAGAGGGGAATTTTTAAAGCCGTCTCCCCTCCCCACCCAGGACTGGTGGGGATCAACAGAGGCTGGAGACAGGGAAAGGGTGGCTTCAAAAAGATCATTCTTTTTCCCTTTCCCCGAAGGGGGGAGGAGGGTTTGTTTTTTGAAGCCACTCTTTCCCCATCTCCAGCTGCCACGGTACAACCCCCTCCCCAATTTTCATACAATAAATCATTTTGAAAATTCATGGGGAAAAAATCTAGAAAATTATTTTTTCCTTAAAATGTGTATAAAACCGTGGTGCGTCTTATACTCCAATAAAACCGTGGTGCGTCTTATACTCCAATGCATCTTATGCACTGGCAAATATGGTAATAATCACTATCCTTTTTACATGTCTACTAAAAGCAGTGAAAACATACCGTTAGTTTTGCTGCTTTTCACACCCATGGCATGTTCTTCTTGTGAAACCAAATTTAATTTTAAATGATTGTAATAGTATAACAAGTAAAAGTGTAACTCATGATTGCTTTTCAAAATGTATGTCGCATACACATCTGTGAACTACTTCTGTTGTTGCTGCTGTGCAGAGAACATTTCCCCCTTTTGATACACATTTGGGGAAAGAAAATGCATTTAATTCTTTTTGGCCCTACATTTGCAGAGCACAAACAACAGCTAATTGTGTAGTTGTCGCCTAGTTGGGTATTGGTCTAATCTCTTGGGAATGGACCACAAGAAATTGCGTAGGCTTGTCATTCACACAAAGTTGGCAATTGACTTAATTTGCATATCTTTTTTTTTTTCCTGTTCAGGAAGGATATTTATCAAATCCCAAGAGTTTGTGGGAGAACTATCCTCATGTCCATCTCCCGTAAGTAGCCATAGAGTAGCCTCTGTATTGTGGAGCGCAACCACTTCCATCTTTCCTTCTTAGTTTTTCTGGAGTCAGGGCTGACAAAGGAGTCTCTTCAGTGGCTTCTTCGGGTTTCAAAAATGTTCTCACAGCCCCCTCCTGTGAGCGTTGGTGATATTGCAGGCAAAACTCTTGTCCGGACATGGGAAAGTCTGTGTCTTCAGATGTTAAGTCTGAAATGAGAAGCCCTTTTCAACTTGTGGCACAACCAGTATTTTATATTTGAAGGCATTGCCTTTTTTTTTTAATACTGCATCTGTTATGTTTGCAGTTTAGCTCCATATAGGTCAGTGATGATCAGCTCCATAGCTGATGATCAGTGATGATCAGCTCCAGTGATTAGCTCCATATAGATCAGTGATGATAGGTCAGTGATGATCAATCCCTGATCAGCAAGAGTGCTGACTTGAGCTTCTGGTAATTGAAGTCCAAGAACAGCTGGAGTGCCAAGGTTAGCCACTGGGGATATAGGTTATGGAGGAAGCTGCTGCTTTCTCTTCCAGAGGTGCTGCTCTACTATTATCTTGAAAGATATAAATCTTCACGCATGATCCTCCCATTTACAGTCACCATGGGTAGAGGGTGGTACTCTAATCATCTCTGTTTCTGGCATTTCCAGCCATCACAGGTAGACCTTGTCTGACACATAGAGAGCAACCATCTGTTAGTCGAGGGCTCTCCATACAAATTGAGAGCTTGGGGAAATCACAGTCCTAACCCACATGGGGAGCTCCTAGTTGAGAGTGAAGGATCTCCTGTTTATGATTCATTTTGTTCTATGTACAGAAAGGCAACGACACTGGAAGCAGAGAATCAGGGGCTAGAGGGCTTCTCTGTATCCATGGTGACAATAGACAGAGACTATTTACATAAGGCCTTGGAGTGCTTTATTAACCAGCAAAAGCAGGGATTCTCTATCTGCGACCCGTGGGCAGGATGCAGCCCACAGCAACATTTCATGTGTTCCCCCACCGCCTCCACCACACCAGGAAGTGCCATGTGGTAGAGGAAGGGCAAAATGGCCGTCCGGCCCCTGAAGCTATCTGACAGAGTGTGACCCAGCCCCTGGCTTGAAAAGGTTGAGAACTCCAGAGCTAAAGGAACTGAGCTTTTTGTCACCATATTCTTAAAGCAAAGAATTCTCTTTTTGAGTACAAACATGAGTTGTAAACAACTCTAGCCCTCAGAGCTTTCAATTGTCAAATCAGTTATCTTGGCTTATGATCATTCACCACAGAGAGGAGAGGCCTGTGTAGCTGCATATAGAACTCACTTAGGAGGCACCACTCCTTAAACGGCTTCTTTGGCTGATTTGGATCCTTCCCGAAGGTTTAATCATGCAGCTGTTCATAATAAAGTATTAATCTCAGCCATATGAGCATGTTTGCTGTTTATCTATGGCACTTCTGTGCTGCGTCAAAGCTAAAGCTCTCTGACCAATATTCTTTAAAAGTTCTTAAAGTAATCTAGTAAAGGTTTCCCTTGCTCGAAAGCCAAAAAATCACAAAAACTTACAACACCATTTAAAACAGCCCAGCACCATTGGTTCAAGAAAAAAAAAGAAACCCTTTACTATCCAACACAATTTTAAAAAGCCCGGCATCGCCGGGCAAAATATGCTAGTTGAAGGATAAAAATGCAACAAACAGTGAAGAATAAAATCAAATATAGGCATGTCTTGATATTTTAAAAAGCACAAATCTTGCCACATCCATTTATGAAATGAGCTTTTAAATAATTCCTTTAAGAAGTGTTTGTCCGACCAAATAACGCCAATTCCAGTCAGCAGAATTGCTCATACGTTCTCACTAACCATAGCTTCTTACTGGCATAAAAATCCAGTACGGTAAATGGAAATGAAAGAAAGTAACATTATCACCATTTGTGATTTCAAAGGTTTGCATGTTGGCGAGATTGAACTAATGCATGTATTTAAGCAGTTAGTGTTATCAATCAAATTGACAGCTGCATTCTTGAATGGGTTGTTACCTTGGCTTGCTTTCAGGGTTTCCTCCCTCCCTGATAATTTTCCTTTGGTCATGTCAGGCGCCTGGTGTTGCTTTTATTGAGCAATTGCCCTGCCTCAAACAGGTTTTGGGGAACTGCGATGGCTTAGTAGTTAAGACGCTGAACCTGGTGACTGGAAGGTCAGCAGGTCCTAGTTCGAGACCTGAGTGCTGTAGGATGGAATGAGCTCCTGTCTCTGTCCCAGTTCCTGCCAACCTAGCAGTTTGAAAGCAAGAAATAGCAAGTAGATAAATAGGAACCACTTCAGTGTGAAAAGTAACAGCATTCCGTGCACTCCAGTGTCTAGGCATGCCTGCCACATGAACACAGAAACATCTGCAGACACAGACAGTGCTAGCTCTTTGGCTGTAAACAGAGATGAGCACTGCACCCTAGAGTCAGATATGACTGGCTTTTGAGCAAGGGTGTCTTCTAATAATAATAATAATAATTTAATTTATGTACCGTTCTATCTCAGTCCATCGGGCGACTCAGAGTAGTTTCCAACATGAAATAATACAGAGGTGCAACTCAGCAAAAATATAAACAATACAATCAATACACTGTATATAAAGTCCAAAAAAAAATCATGCCAACAAAATACAAGCTAAAATACAGCAATACAAAAGAGTACATAGGCCAATAAGCATAAAAATACAATACAGCACGGTCACAGCTGCGTTCCCGCTGAGGCAGGGCCCGAAAGCAGGTGAAGAGGCATTCAATAAATCCAAAGCCTCCCCATACTATCAGTGGAGCTGTCGAGCGGCGACAGAGTCCAGCTGTCTTTAAGTTCTCAATCCCAGTAGCCAGTGCCGTGGGCTCCGGGAGAGCAGGGAGTGCTGGCGAGCGGTGGTGGCGGCTCCTTTTCAACCCTCCTGGTGGGCTGAGCTTGAATGGCGGAGGCAGCGGAGGCAGCTCCCACCTGTTCTCAATCCCGGGAGCCGGTGGCGTGGGCTCCGGGAGAGCAGGGAGCGCTGGCGAGCAGTGGCGGCTGCGGCTCCTTTTCAACCCTCCAGGTGGGCTGAGCCCGAAGGGCGGAGGCAGTGGTAGCAGCTCCCACCTGCTCTCAATCCTGGGAGCCGGTGGCGTGAGCTCCGGGAGAACAGGGAGCGCTGGCTCTACCTTTACCTTAGCCATCTTCCACTTCCATACTGTAGGCTCCATTTTTTTGCTTACTCCAAGAATCCATTAAGGAGGAAACGGACAATAGCTGCTCAGTATCCTTTCAGTTAATAGCGTGAGGTGCTAAGCCAGGAGTTCTCAACCTTTTTGGTGCTGTGGGCTGCATCTGGCCCATGGGCCGCTGGTTGAGGATCCCTGTGCTAAGCATTGAACATGCCCAAGTAGAGATTTCCTTATCATTCCCCCTCCCTTTTTTTAAAGGAAGATCAGAGAACAAATCCAGAGGACTCCTTGTTAGAAATGCAAAGGGGGCTTGCCTGATCCTCCTCCCAAATCATGAAAATCCTTTTGCTAAATGATAGCTGTGATGTGGAAGCACTTGGGCAAGAAAAACAGCATTGCTTGGAAGGAGCTGCTAATGCTTGGTAGAGGCTTAGCCAGACCACTACAAGAGTTCCTTCTCCATTGTCTCACTGCGTTATCAGGAAAGTGTAACTGAGGCAGAGCAGGAAATCCACATCTCCTTCCTGAGTGTTCAGATACAAGATTTGGCCATCTGCTTCCTGGCTTGCCAAATCAGAAGGCAAGAGTGATTATGTTTAATTAGTAGAACTGTCTCATTACTTCTCTGTCATACCAGAGCACCCCATAGCAGCTAATAACAGGCAACACCCCATAGTAATGTAACTTACTTGAGATTGGAATGAATACCACCATCAGTTGCAGGCTAATTCATGTTTTTACCTCTTGAATTAGTGAATGTTTGGTTTCTCCAAAAGTCTTTGCCTCTGACCTCCCAAAGGATAAACTTATAGCCAGGTTGCTGGGTGGTGATGTATGTGTGTGGAGGAGCAGAGATATTAAAAATGTATGATCAGGAGTTTTGCTTGATATCAATGTGAAAGAGACATACTGTTGCTTCTTCTTTAAATATTAGGTTCCAGGTCAAATTTTTCTACCTTTGCCAACTATCCTACTGGTTACATGCACTGCCCGAACTGTATTTCCAGAAAGTGCGGAAGGTGAGTGTGAGCCTGAGCAGCTTCTTGTAATCAAACTAGACATACAGTGGAACCTTGTATAACAAATGCATCAACAACAACAACAACAAAATCGTACAACGAAGAGAATTTGAAAAAAAATGTTGCATCGTACAATGAGATTTTTTGTTTTACAATGCAATGCTTCCCTATGGGGGAAAAATCGTACAACGAAAATCTCTATGGGGAAAATTGTACAACGAATATTTATCTTTGTACAATTTTTCCCATAGAGATTTTCGTTGTATGATGAATCGCATAGGGAATTTCGTTATACAATGCATGCATCATATAACGAAGTGCCTTGTGGAACCAATTATTTTCATTATATGAGGTTTTACTGTAGAGTTATCTTTTATAGACCACTTGGTGGCTGGGTAAAACATAGTATTGCTTGGATAACAGTATTATATTTTTATAATGTGTGTATTATATGTATATTTTTATAGTATGCCTATTTGGCTATGAATTAAATCATATGCTAATCAATGACCTCTCAAGGTAGTGGAAAGATGAGGTTTTCCACATTGGTTACAGAAACATGAATTTGTTTTACAGTACTAGGATACTAGTGTCTGGCCAGGTTATCTTGCTATGGTAATAGAGTAGGCCATATTGCAAGCGACTCAACACCAAGTGTCAGGCAGTGGTTAGCTAACCTGACCACCCTGAGGACTAACGGATTTGGGTGGCAAAATCCACAGGGAAGGGTGATAGTCCCCAAGTGGATTAAATCCCACTTGAATCCCTCTTGATGGAGGGCCGCAGCTTCATCAATACTGGCCTGAGGCTGAGGAGGACTTTGCATGCCAAAAGGGCTCAGGACCAAAAAGTGACTCGTAGAACTAGATCAGTGATGCGGGTGTTACGCTGTGATGCAGAAGGCAAATGGAAGGCCATTGCATTATATTCTCAGGACAGTCTTCATGGCTGATAGACATGAAGGATAGCCAATATTTGGATATAGATACGGCAGAAGAAGAAGAAGGATATTAGGCTGTCAGCATGCTATTGGAAAAAAGAAGTATTGAGTTTCCTTCTACAGCGTACACCAGCAGCAATGGGTTACTGCTGGAAAATGGGATTGCCTTCCCTTTCAGTTAATCTGGAAGCCAAAGAGACTTGTAGGAGAGGGAGTTTCAGAAATCTCTTCTTCTTCAACTGGTCTGCTAACTCTCACAGAGTTCCTTGTTGACTTTGGATACAACTGCTAAATATAAGACTGAAGGAAAAATAGCTATTTTAAAATGAGTAAAGGTTTTATAAATAAATAATTGTCTAAATCATTGTTTCCCTACCTTTGGTTTTTGGACTTCAATATCCAGAAGACTAAGTCAATTCCCCCAAAGCATTGATCAGCCAATCTACTGATTTAGGCTTCTGGGAATTGAAATCCCCTTGTGGCGCGTGTGCCCCATGTTGGGAACCACTGGTCTAACTGGAAGGCTAAGGAAAGTCTCAAGTGCATCCCCCCCCCCCAATTGCAGAATGTATGTGAGAAGCACTTTGTTTTGCATATAAAGATGCATCAATTCCATTGCCATTGTCTACCTGACCGTTTGAAGTTCTTACTTGCACATTGAAACAAAGCCTTATGAACATGTTCTCACAGAAGTCTTACTGGTAGCTGCATTGCTTTGATGTGAGATTTACTGGAATCCTCCTTGATCTGTTATCACAAGTTTAATTGGGAAGTTTAATTCTATGTTCCAATGGTGTGTAGCCATTGATCACACACTTGAGATAAACATTGGCTTCTTTTCTAGGAAGAGATTCCTCGTCAGCTTCAATATATCAGCCTCTACCTAGTGCATATAGCAGGAGCATACCTCTTAAAGTAAGTGCTGCTGAACTCACATTTTTTTAGCATTGCAGCTATGTTTTATTCATTCATTCAATTTGTATTCAGTCATTCAATTGTATTATCTCTATTATTCCAGCTACAAAAAGTTTGCACACAGATGTCAAGACCTCATAGCAAACCATACCTGTCAAGTTGTCTCCGTAGAAATCCAGGAACTTCTCTGGGTGCGGCATGCATGCACAAAAACCCCTTCATGCATGCGCAGAAACCCCTTCATGCATGTGCACTGCTGCCTCTGTGGTGTACATGCGCAGAAACCTCTTTCCCAGGCCACCGGCGGGAAGGAGGGCCAAAATACGGGATTTCCTGGCCAATCCGGGATACTTGACAGGTATAATAGCAAACAGTTGCCCAGTTGCTTAGAATTAAATCTTATTCTTTTATTGGCCTTTACCCTTAGGAAAATGTGTGTGGTATGAGTGAGCAGCCTGTCGCCCGTATTTGCCCCCTTATCTTACCATCCAATTCAGAACCTCATCCCAGATGTATTTCCTTAGGAAGTGCAGGCCTTTGTTGTCTCTGTGAATCACACATAGGGGACTTTCAGTGCTTATGCAAATCTGTCCTGCACATTTTACGCCAGGGTTTCTCAACCTTGGGCCCCCAGATGTTCTTGAATTATGTAAACTCAGGAAATCTCCATTCGCCCAATTTATACAGGTTGTGCAGTTTGTACTGTTTAGAAATAACACTTGGCTTTACTGTACCTGTGATCAAGGTAGAGCCTGACATTATTTGATGCAAATATTGGGAAGGGACCTGGGGCAGGGGCCTGGATGGTTCAACAGACACAAATCTTCTTTAAAAATGTATTTAAACACTATTGCTCTATTTTTTTCTAGCCTCACACGCCTGGGACTGATCTTGTTGCTCTTGCAATATGTAGCCGAATTCCTCTTTCACGTGGCTCGCCTTTTCTATTTCACAGATGAAAACAATGAAAAGCTGTAAGTGTTCTTGAATGCTTTTGTAGTGAAGAAATAGCTTCCCTGTCTTAATAAGTCATTATTTTTCAGGGTTATCAGCAAAGGTGGAAATCTAATGGTGGATCTTTCCTTTTGTCCATCCTATTGTGCTTTAATTTAAAATGATACATTTGTATTGTATACTATAAGAATCAAAATACCCAATAGCAACTACAATCAGGTGTACCCTGGTAACGGCAATCTTGTGTTGCTAGCTAATCTTTCTCATGCTGGATCAGGTGAAAGGAACTGCAGAATGAACTCACCCAAAGGTGCCTTCATTTTGACAGTTTTATGTTTGGCCTAGACATGGAAGAGGAAGAAGCAATTATACTTATATACCATCCCTAGTGTTTGGGCACTCTCTGGGCAGGTCACAAAATAATGATTTGTATTTTGCCCCCACTGTGCTGGGTACTTATTTTACTGACCTTGGAAGGATGGAAGGCTGAGTCAACCTTGAGCCCCATCACAATTAAACTAAAGTACAGCAGTTTACCCACTGTGCCACCAATGTGTTGTAGTGCATAGAGTGATGGACCACTCACCAAACAACCAGATGCACCTTCTCCCAAACCGATGAAGTGGACTTGATCCATGAAAGTTAACATTAAAATATAATAGTTAGTCTTTAAAGTGCTACAGCGTTTTTGTTTTGTTTATTCTCTGATATCCTCCCAAATTGTTTGTTAAAGGATCCAACAAGCAATAAGCAAAGGGTGTGCATAGGAGATACAGGGCTCTTTGGGGTTAGGCATTGTGGAAGGGGTAGGTCCCACAAGAACGTCTATCCTTTGATATCCCTGTATGACAGTTTGCAGGAGAATCCTCCTAGTGTTGAGAAAATTGGAGAAATCCTGTGAGTTGGTTACTGAAGTATTCCAATGGGAAGAATGTCTAGACCAGTGTTTCTCAACCTTTGGTTTTTGGACTTCAATTCCCAGAAGCCTATGTCAATTACCCAAAACACTGATCAGCCAGTGTACTGACTTAGGCTTCTGGGAATTAAAGTCCCCCTTTGGGGCAGGGTCCCCACGTTGGGCACCACTGGTCTAGTGTATGCCTGTGCGTACAATATAACTGCTCAGAATGACTTAGACTCTGTTTATTTTTAATTTAAAAAACTAGTAAGTGTTTTTGGCTTAGTTGTCATATGGAGGCAGGGCCGCCATCAGAAATTTCTGGGCCCCATACTGAGCACAGTTATGCCAGCGGCGGCAGGGCCCCTGTCAGCTCCGAGTCCTATACGGCAGTACTGGTAGTGATGGTGGCCCTGCGTGGAGGTTCCTGGGTGGGTGATGTCAGCTTGATGCATTGGTTCACTTGTCTCTTCATACAGAATATGATGTATATGTCCCACACCTTGTTTTGAACAAGCCATGACATTCTTTTATGTTGGCAGCCTTATTTTATATAGCCCACCAGATAAATCTGGCAAGTTCTCACTTACTGTTTTTAATCATGGTCTTCTCATTACTTTTACAAGGTTTAATGCATGGGCAGTGGTATTTGTGATCACCCGGCTTTTCACCCTCACCCTTTCAGTGCTGGTCATTGGCTTTGGGCTGGCTCGGGTAGAGAACCAGACATTTGACCCCGAAAAAGGAAACTTCAACACTTTGCTTTTCAGGTAAGACACTAATGGGTTCTGCTTCTAGGACATGAAGAAATCTGTTAGATCTCTCTGCAATTAGCAGCATGTCTTCTTTCATGACCTGATAAAACCCTGTACTGCCAAAATGAAGCCATTTTCTTCACTTTATCATTGCCCAAACACAAGTCCTCATTGGTGCATGTTTCTGGCAGTAATCAGCAGATCAGTAAATGAGCTGGATTCCGTATCTTTCCACATTAACACTGTGTGTTGTTGTCCGCCAGCAGCCCTCACTTGAGCATGTTGGTCTTGCATTTAGAGACTCCAACCCTAAGCGTATTCAGGGTCCTCCAAGTGATGTAGGGAAGGTTGAGTTCCTCAGTTTGGAATAGGAAAAGGAGTAAGACAAGGCTGCATTTTGTCACCTTGCTTATTTAACTTATACACAGATCACATAATGCACAATGCAGGGCTGGATGAATCAAAAGTTGGAATTAAAATCACAGTGAAACCAACAATTTGAGATATGCAGATGATACTACCCTAATGGCAGAAGGAATCTGTTTAAGGCACTAACTATTGTTTCTTCCCATTTAGTATACCCATGGTTTAAGTCACATACCCAGAGTGTAAGGAATGTATTTCCATAGAGACTGGAAATAATATACACTTTTTGACTTTTGTTGCATGGGGGTGAGGGTAAATCAACATGAGTACAAGTAGCTGTTCCAATGCAACAAGATACAAACAGGTTTTGGCAAATTATTTACTAGTTTAGTGAGTGATTAACAGAGAAGGACATATAAGTGCTTTAGAGATTTTAAACCAGGGCTGGCCAAACTTTTTGGGCCTTGGGCTGGTTACGTGGTTCAGCGGGCCGGTCACATGGTTCCTCCCATCAGAAGCGGAAGTAAAACGTGCCTTGCAGTCTGTTTCGCAACAAGATGAGATAGATTTTAAGCTGCCATTTTCTCTGCTTAAACCAGGGATGCCCAAACTACAGCCTGTGGTCCAAATCTGCCCCTAACACCAATTTATCCGGCCTATACCACCCTCATCGCTCCTGGAAGCGGAAGTAAAATGTGCTCATATGGGCACGTTTTACTTCCGCTTCCAGGAGTGATGAGGGCAGCGTGGGCCGGGTGAATTGATGTCAGAGGCCAGATCTAGCCCACAGGCCTTAGTTTGGGAATCCCTGGTTTAAACTGTAGAGTTAGTCATTCAGGCCTGCTCCATATATATGTACAACCTGAGACTGAATGCACATATGGAACTGTGTGGTTGTCTTTGCAAGAGCTGTTTCAAAAGTTGCATAAGTTTCTTTTAGGGGCACTTTGTCTTCCAGACTGCATTCTGAAAGGGGCATCTCCACCTTATGAAAGAAATAGAAGAAGCTGAAAGCCCAGAAAGGTGACTTCTTTTGTACAGACAAGCCACCTGGAAGAAACGTCCTGACATACAGGTGAAACTCAGAAAATTAGAATATTGTGCAAATGTTCATTCAGTTCAGTAATGCAACTTAAAAGGTGAAATAAATATATGAGATAGACTCATTACATGCAAAGCGAGATAGTTCAAGCCTTACTTTGTTATAATATTGATGCTTAATGGCTTACAGTTTATGAAAACCCCAACCCCCCAATCTCATGTACCCCATAATCATCACATAATCTCATGTACGCTGTACGCCATGATCATCTCAATTATAACTAATTAAGGCATGACATCTCCCGCATTGCATGTAGTGAGTCTATCTCATATATTTCTTTCACCTTTTAAGTGAAATGAATGGACATTTGCACGATATTCTCATTTTCCGAGTTTCACCTGTAGATTGGAGACTTTATCCCCAGTGGAAGAGTTGTTGCTTTTTGAGGTTTGGTCAGCCTCAATCTCCCTTTTTCATAAAGAAAGACTGCTCGCTGTGTCATCTATTGGATGGATCTCAGGATCTTGGAAGTAGCTGAATGAGTTGTGGCTCCTTCCCAACCTGTTTCTTATGCTTTCTCCCTAGGATGTGTGTGCTACTTCTGCTGTGCTTCTCACAAGTTTGGATGATGTGGCGCTTCATCAACTTCCAGTTGCGGCGCTGGCGGGAGTACCGGAACGAGCAGAGTGCCAGGAAGAAAACAGTAGCCACTGCTACCCATGGCAAGCCGCAACTGAAGGCCATTAAAAGGGAGTCTGGTGAGTTTCGTGCTTGGGGCATTGGGGATGATGGTGGTTGAGACTGGGACTTCTTTTTTAGGAAATACTACAAGGTGTAGCCAGTTGATTAGATGAATTGGTGAAAAGCCTTTTGATCGACTCAGGAGTTTAAGGGGGGCATCCAGTTATTGTGATGAAGAAATGGTTCTGATAACAACTGCTCATTAAAAACTCCAAGACTATCTCCTATTTAGAAGAGAACAGGATTATACCCTTTCTGAGATGTCTGCCTGCTATGAAACACATGTCGCATGTAAAAGTAAAGTACAGTAAAACCCCTACTTATGAAAAAAAAGTCCGTTCCGTAGGCTTTTGCTTAGATCGGTTTTTTATGTAACTTGAAGCAAACCCATAGAAAAAAGAATATGTAACTCGAAGCAAACCTATAGAAAATTGTGTAAATTGGGACATGGTTTTAGCACAAAATCATTATGTCAGTCGAATTTTATGTAACTCGAGGCATATGTAAGTCGCGGTTTTACTGTATATTTTTCCTTTAGACACAAAATACGTGCAGACTTACTGTATTGTATTGTTCAACCTTTCTCTCAACAGTCCAGCTTAACTGATTGAATTAGTCAACTAAAGCAGAGGAGGTGCTTTAGTAGGGTCAAGTGGCACGAGCCAGGGGACTAGTTCAGGGGTGGCCAACCTTTTTCAGCCATGGATCTGACCACACCCCGGACAGTTTAGTGGGCCAGAACACACACACCCAGAAGTAGAAGTGGGCGCATTTATAGTTGTTGTAAATGCGCCCACTTCCACATTTACAACAGCCTCAGGGGCATTTGCGCATGCGCGTTTTTACAGCTGACGTAAATTTTCCCCTTTTCCACTTCTGGGTGCAGCGGAAGTGGCAACGGGCCGGATGGAATGGTGTTGCTGGCTGGGTCTGGCCCATGGGCCGTTGGTTGGAAACCCCTGGACTAATTAGTGACATAGAGATGCCTGTCAGTTTTTTGTTCTACCTTATGTCACTGTCACTGAGTAGCAAGTGGTGTAATCTGACTACCCAGTGATCGGTCTTGGGAGGAAGAGCAGAATATAACTGTGAGTGTGAAACAAAGCATGTTCTGACTTTTCCATTCCAAAACACAGTAAAGGATACATTTTCTGCAAGCCCCAGATTTGGTGTTGCGGGGAGATGGTTTTCACAGTGCTGCAAAGTTCCATGCTTTTGAGCTTTGGAAACCTTGAAAGTCATGCATCTGTGAGATTCCTGGCAAAGAGTCTAAATGCCATTGGCATCCTTCGTTCTGAAACCGTAGCACTCCTTACATACAGATGAAACTCAGAAAATAAGAATATCATGCAAATGTTCATTCATTTCACCTAAAAGGTGAAACAAATATATGAGATAGATGCACTACATGCAAAGCGAGATATGTCATGCCTTAATTCATTATAATTGTGATGATCATGGCGTACAGTGTACATGAGATTACAGGTGAAACTCGGAAAATTAACATATCATGCAAATGTTCATTCAGTTCAGTAAAGCAACTTAAAAGGTGAAATAAATATATGAGATAGACTCATCACACGCAAAGCGAGATAGTTCAAGCCTTACTTTTCTATAATATTGATGCTTATGGCTTACAGCTTATGAAAACCGCAACCCCTCAATCTCATAACCTCATGTACGCTGTACACCATGATCATCACAATTTTAACGAATTAAGGCATGACATAGTTATCTTTACATGTAGTGAGTCTATCTCATATATTTGCTTCACCTTTTAAGTGAAATGATTGCACATTTGCACGATATTCTGATTTTCTGAGTTTCACCTGTATGTGATGATTATGGGGTACATGAGATTGTGGGGGTTGGGGTTTTCATAAGCTGTAAGCCATAAGCACCAATATTATAACAAAGTAAGGCTTCAACTATCTCACTTTGCATGCAATTAGTCTATCTCATATATTTGTTTCACTTTTAAGTTGCTTTACTGGACTGAATGAACATCTGCATGATATTCTAATTTTCTGAATGTCACCTGTATGTCATTCCTGACTTTGTTGTTTGGATATTGAATGAAATCACTTAATGACACTTGGAGTCAATTTTTTATTCTCTTTGCTGTCACACCCTCCCCAGGCTACCATGAAAATGGAGTTGTAAAAGCAGAAAACGGTACCTCACCTCGGACTAAGAAACTCAAATCTCCATAGAGCCAAAGGACAGCTTGCCAGGGATTTTAAGGAGGAGATGGAAAATGCAAGACTGAGAACTCTGGGAATAAGAACACGTTTCTTCCTTCTGGCAGTACAAAGCTCCACCTCAAATTGCTTGAACACACTGTATGAAAAGATCATGTTCTCTCGCGTTGGTTTGCAATAACCAAAATGCCCGTCATTCTTGTGGGGCTTAGGAACACCAAACACTTTCCTCCCCTTCCCCCCAACTAGTGTGTTACTTTATTGTGCATTTTTGTCTGTTCTTCAAAATGCTTTTGTTTTCTTGCACCCAGGAATATTTTACCAGCAAGTTTTCTCACAAATCCATCCCCAATATATAGTTTCCCCCTTCACTTTCATTGTATGTAGGGATGCAATGGTTCGGTTAGAGGGCAGTTTTAGGAAATGATGAATTTTATCGCCATGGGAACGTAGCCTGGAAGGGGAGTGCATTATGTGAGAGTTTGGATTGCTTGACTCTTGCACAGTGTTGTTTCCAGGAAATGCTCTTTGAGTCATGATCAAGGAACAAATCTCTAAAAGTGCCTTTTCTGTCTGTATTTCCTGATTCTGCAGTACAGCCTATAAACTTAGTTGAAATGTTTAGGACGTTGTAGGCAGCCTTCACAACATGACGGGAAAATGCACCTTGCAAAGCCCAGTCTCAAGGGTCAAACACTTGGGTCCGGGTGCATTCTTTAGGAGACTTAAGCAAGTACAAAATCCTCCTGTGCTATGCTTTTACACAACATGAAGTAGAATGTATTGATGCTTGAACAAGAACTGTCTTTTATTACACCAACACAGAGACCTGCTGACCTGACAACATAGGTTGGGTATGTGACAAGTATTCCCTCTTCACTAGCTTGACAAGTCTGTCACAACATGCAGTGCCTTAGTAAAGGAAGCAGGTTCATTACTCAGACCATACATATTTCTGTAATAGTCTGTGGTTTCTTCACTTAACAGGCAGAGAAAGTTTCCTTAAATTTTGATGTTTATTTCTATGTAACAGGTTATGCTGGTGAAGTACTGACATGATTGTCCGGTCTGTGTCTATTCTATTTAAGTGCTCCATCCAACTGAACCTAAGATGGCAATATTGTTTCTTGTGCAGTTAGCCCTGTGCATATTTACTCAGAAGTAAGTCCTGTTGTGTTCATTGGGGATTACTCCCTAGTAATTGTCATTGGGATTGAAATCTTTTGTCTTCTACATTTTTAAACGCAGAAACTTGGCATTTTTTCGTGTTTTCTACATTTTTAAAGTCTCATTTTATACATTTTATCCAATGGCTTTCCATTCCAGCTACCCTTTGTGGTGGATGAGAAAGTTATTTCTGTATCTTTTCCCCTATTTCAAATAGGTCACTTTCCACAAAGGATGCTGAGCAATTTGATACCTAGCTCTTTAATTTCTGTGTTAAAATCATGAATGTGGGGGAAAGGGAAGCTATCTTATGGGGAATTGTTTTCCACCTAGTCGATCACCTATTCCCAAAGCTAACATTAAGTGTAAAATCTACCTCGAAGGCCACCCCTTTATATTGTCTACATTTTCTCTCGTTTCCAAAGTAGAACTCAAAGTGACAGAGCAATGAGATAAGGGGAATTGTTGTTTGTTGGTTTTAGGGAGTGGTATCTCTTCTTTGTACAGTTGAGGCACCTCAAGCAGCAAGATTAGTCTTGCTTTCATACCACAACACGCTTTAAGGCCCAGTGCCATTGGATCACCATATGAATATTTTCCTCTGTGGATGTCTTTTGGATTTTATATCATCACTTCTTCAAAAGAAGGCAACTCGAGACTTCCGTTCCCCCTTTGCTTCAAGTGCTTATAGATAACTTCCCCTGTGGAATTCTTTTATTTTGGCAACAACGCCATTCCTTCCTGGTTGATACATGGTGCAAATATCTCTGTTGTCAGGAGAGTATGAAGATAGGGAACAGCAAGGAACAGTACGTGTGTTAAACAAGCATTGATACTGGGTGAGTGTCCTTTCATTCTGCTGAAACCCACAACTGAAACTTAAGCAAAGAACTCAGGGCAGCAGAGGCCTGGTTTATCATTCTTCAGTTGTTTTTCCAAAACGAGGATCTTTAATGGCATGCAGTTTTCATTTTTATTTTGTATTTTCTTTATACTTTTTTGGTATACTAAAAGCTTATCTGTGCAACTTGTTGACTGCAGTACATCATCCCTGTTGCTTCCTTCCAAGGACACTTTGGGTTGTCCAATGTACAGTAGCGAAACCGAAATGTTGCCTCAACTGTGGTAGGTCCACAATGTGTATGGCTAGTAGTCTTTGTTCTGCTTGGAGGCACAGGTGCAATCTTGTCTTAAAACCTTTAGGAATGTTGCTCAGTATGACATGAACAAGACTCCCTGAGCAGCTTATCGCATTTGAACTACTGTAGCACCATGGATATCCTTTCCCTCATTCTCTTGTTTGTTTGTTTCTTCTACCACTAGTTGGTTCTTCTTGAGAGTTTATATACAGCTGTTAATTACTCCACCCAGATCTTGGGAGTGTCAGACGTCAGATAATCTGAGTTGACGCAAGCCTTGCCACTTCGTGCCTGTCCATTCCTTAGCTCTTATGGAACCCTAAGTATACCTCATCTGTATGATTTTTATGAAGGACTAAGTTGGGTAGACAATGGTGCTATATAGGTTGGGTTGGGTTGGGTTAAATCAACATAACAGATCTGTGAGACAGCTCTGCTTGTTGAACCTAATGAAAACCAGACCTGCCTTCCTTTCTGCCCTCTTCTTTCCTACAAATAATTGGTCACTGTTCCAAAAATAGACCCATGTTCTAAGTTGGCACCTCTCCTCCCTATTTGGCTCTTGAGTTGCTATGTCTCCCTTTACCCAGTGAATCTTCTCTTACTTTGCATCAACTTCTGTCCTCTGTCTTCCAAGGCAGCTCAGAGGATAACGTTTTGAAGATGCAGAAAACTGCCTTCAGCCCAGCTCAGTTTGCTCAAGTACTTTCTTTCTGCACAAGTTAAGCCACAGTGTAGCCTATTGCAGTTTTACAAGTGCCTTACAATGCCGCGTAGCCTTTAGTTTCTTTTTTATGTTTCATATTCCTATATATGCATTAGTGTATTTCACATATGTACACTAGATTAGTAAGTCAAAAAGGGACAGCTTTTGCTCAACACATTGCCTCCATTTCTATGCCTTTTTGACTCTAGGTAGGAGCCGCTTGGTAAGTATAAACCTCTGTCGTATTGGAACAATTCTGGATACAAGCATCTGTGTTGTAGTATAACACAAGCCATAGTAACGTTGAACAGACTTGTTTGATTCCACAGCAGGCCAGTTTCCTCGGCCTGCTTTTAACTCCAGGTCGTTGACATGCGCTTTCCAAAATGAAAGGAATCTCATTCCTATTTTGTTCCTGAGATCCTTTTATCATAGGTGAAGACAGGATTAGAAGTTATAGTTCTGTGATTCCCCCCCCCCTTGTTTCACTGTCCCCTGAGCCTGCAGTTTGAAGCAGTATATGTAGCATATCGCCTTATTTCAACTGAAAATTGCCTACCTACCCTCTGCTTTCACCCTTTAAAAGGGAAGAGAAATCGCAGACAGCTTGGGAGAAAGCAGTGGTTTTTTTCTGTTCCACTGGTGTTCTGCTTCGAATTAGCTCAACAGCGACAGTGTGCATCCCAGAAACATTACAGAGCTGCATGTAACATGTTTTCACCTTCTGTAGGAAGAAGGAAATGAGCATGGCTGAGACATTTAGCTCTTCGTTCCTGAATCAGTGTTATACCACCATTGGCCAACAGCTTGGCTGCCAGGCTAACCAATTTAAAGACCTTAACTAGATTTATGATTCCTTTTTGGTGATCTCATCTTGCAAGGAGGAAATGGGAACAGTGGTTTGTCTTTAATGGGATCAAGTTTCAGTGACTTTGTGAGGGGAACGTTATTTTTCTATGGAACTCGTTTATGCTCCTCTTCTTGCATCTCCTGTTCTAGATAGACAAAGAAGCATCATAGCACTTTCCTCCTGCCTTCACACCCTAAACCAGTGGTTCCCAACGTGGGGCCCACGCCCCACAGGGGGGCTTCAATTCCCAGGAGCCTAAGTCAGTACATTGGCTGATCAGTGCTTTGGGGAATTGACTTAGGCTTCTGGGAATTGAATGTCAAAACCCAAAGGTTGGGAAACAATTACTTAGATTCATCAGCATGATTCTGAGATCTAACTATCATTTTTCTAAAATTCAGTAAATAGATCTTTTCACAGCAGGGCATTAACATCTATTCTTAAAAATAGCTTAGGTCTTTTGTTTTGTTGGAAGTAAACCATCTAGTAACACAATTAGGAAAATGGAGGACCTCTTCGTTGTCTGGCCCACCCAAAACTTAAACTTAAGTGTTTAGTGCCTGTTTTGGAATGTTAATGCAGATGCTGTGTAAAACTACTTATAGGGATTACAGCTGTAATTAAGATTCTATTTCCATTGTTGATGATCAAAAACAATTACTTGTACAGTGGACCCTCGAATAACGACGTTACTTGGTTCCCCAAGTAAAAATACTGTCATTATTCAAATAACGATGGTAAAAATACTGTCATTCGAATAACGACGTCATTATTCGAATAATGATGGTAAAATACTGTCGTTATTCAAATAACGATGTTATTCGAATAATCACATTGGGAGCGTCGTAGCGTCGTTAATCAAAATGATGCTATTCGAACGTGTCGTTAATCGAGGGTCCACTGTATATTTGATTGACCTTTGTGTCTTCCAAAAGAACAGCCATGCCTCTCCTGAATGCTCAGCTTCGTCAGGGAGTATTCCTTGAAGAATTCATTTGATTGGTTATCATTCAGAAATCATTCTTATCTGTTTTCCACAAGTGAGTGTTCTAGGCACGGTACAGTCGAAAATATTGGAAATGTACACAGCTGCCTTTCCCCCATTTATATTTCTCATTATGGACCAAAATTTTAGCCTGCAACCTGAGACAAAATCTCTGCTCTTCCATATTCAAATTTAAACTGGGAGGGAAAGGGGTGACTTTTTTCAGGATTTTATTCTCAACTGTTGTATTTCCCCTCTGCCACTGAAAAATGCAACGTATATGGGTTTTGCTGTTAATCCAGTTTTTATAAAAGATATTTGTGACACAATATTTTCTCAAATAAAAAAGGCATAGAATAATCAAAGGTTTGGCTTCAAGGGCTAATGAGTGGACTCTGTGGCTCAATATCTGTCTTTTTATGACGCTTGTTTGTGGTTCAGTTGTGGGTATATAGGCTGCTACATAGTTGTTCATCCCTGCATTTGCCTTGTAGAGGTATAGCACCAGCCTTAGAAAAGCAAGGGACTGACTGTGGAACAAAATACCTGCATGC
This sequence comes from Bradypodion ventrale, assembly GCA_035047345.1. Classification (NCBI taxonomy): domain Eukaryota; kingdom Metazoa; phylum Chordata; class Lepidosauria; order Squamata; family Chamaeleonidae; genus Bradypodion; species Bradypodion ventrale. The sequence goes on from JAWDJE010000001.1 coordinate 252,704,083, forward strand.
CCTATAAGGATTCACTGTAAAAGGAGAATTCTAACCTATGAGTAGAGAGGGAAGCAGGTTAGCCATCTCCTCCTGTCTGTCTTAGCTCTTATGCTAGGAGTTCTCAACCTTTTAAAGCTGGGGCCCAGGTCATGCTCCCTCAGACAGCTTCGGGGGCTGGACGGCCATTTTGCCCTTCCTCCACCACATGGCACTTCCTGGTGTGGTGCAGGCAGTGGGGGGCACATGAAATGGTGCCGCGAGCCGCAGATTGTGAATCCCCATCTTGTGCATTGCAATTGCTCTGAGCAGGAGTGCAATTGCTACACATTAAATTAGAAACCTTGTGGAGAAAATCCCATTTATATTTAACTGACCACCAGCTAGAATAGAAGGCAGTATTGCTAACTTACTTGTCATCCTAACCTTTTTTTTGGCCATGCTCCACCTAAGCATCTCTAAAATCCTGATCTCCCCCCACCCCATGACATACAATTATTATTATTCAAGAAGTAAACTCCTATTCATGTGGAGGGAGCCTAAAAGATCATTCACTGTTAGTAACTAATTCTCGAATTGATCCCCTTAAAAATCAAATCCCCTCCTTGTGTTGTGTGTGCCCCATGCTGGGAACCATGGGTTTAAGATTAACCCTTCCACTGAATGAATTAAGAGTTGTTTAGAAGATTCCACGTTAAATCCCTACTTTCTCCCAGCCTACTCCATTAGATCTCAACTAGAAAGTCATTAGTGACAGAATTATTGCCAGGTATCTACAGCGTAAGGTGAAATAAGCCATCAGTTGGCTTCTACATAAAACCATATGTTTATTCGTGTGACAAATAATCTTAACAGAACATTGATGTGAGGAACTTTAAAATCTACTGAATTTCATGGAAAGTTACTCTGCTATGTGTATACTCCTAACCTACCTCATGGAGTACAATTGGGTATCTGAGAATAAAGAGTCTGATAGTAAGAAAACACACACACACACACACACACACACACACACACACACACACACACACACACACACACAGAGTCTGCTCCTGGAAGTCTACTGTATCTTCAGTATTCCTGAAATCTATCGAGCCTCATGATATATTCATGCCAGTGCTAAGAGGGATTGCTTGCATAGCAAGCTGCAACACATAGTTTACCCAACAGAGCTGGGCCTAACACAAACATAGAACTTGCATTGAAATCTGTTTCTCTTTGTTGGTTAGGGTATCCAGTGCTGGGCTGGCCAATCGGGCTACCCGGGGTGCCCCCCAGGCCCCCAGTACCATGGTGCCCCTCTTGGGTGCCAATCCAAAGAGCCGAGCTGAGCTGCAATGCCCGGAACAAACAAGCGGGGTCTATGTTCCTCTGCCTGTGTTCCTCCTCCTTTACCACTAAAGATAAGCTTACAAAAGCAACTCCATTTATAGTGGAGCTGCTGTGGCTTAGAGGATGCAATTTTGCCTTGTAAGCAGGAGGTTGTTGGTTCGAATCTCCAGAGGGGAGTTGAAATTAGAAGGCAAGTGGGAACTTAGATATTTTGTTAGGGCTATATGCCCTCATCACTCCCTGTCCAGCACCCTTTTAGCTTAGCCAGCATGTTCCTGAGGGTATCTAAGAAGAGAACTGTTCTCAGTGGCCTGGCCTTTAGTAAAAAGCTTTGAAAGGAGAAGGTCATAGGCTTTTCTCACATAAGTCAATCATTAGGTAAAGGTAAAGGTTGTATCCAACTAGGGTTCAATGCTAATCTCTGTTTCATAGCTGAAGAGCCAGCGCTGTCTGCTTCTGCAGACGTTTCCGTGGTCATGTGGCAGGCATGACTAGACACCAGAGCGCACAGAACCCTGTTTACCTTTCCCACCGAAGTGATCCATTAATAATGAGGTTATAAGTGTGAGAAAGACTGCTTTTTCTGAAGATCTAGGACTGTTTGGTCATCATGCGTATACATGAGCAGGGCTGGCCAAGACCTTTTGTTGCTTAAAGCACACATCATATGACCTGCAGATAACTGTTTTCTGCCATGGGAATAGCCATGGGACCCAAAGCTAGACAGGTTACTCAGCACCTTAGCAAACATTTCTATAAGCAGCTCTCCCCTTTTGTGGCTTTCCACATACGATATTAATCTCAATTAATTGCCTTTCATGATACTCAGTATCAGCTCCTTGAGGCAGATCTCCCATCCTGATCAATATTGGGGCCAGCTGTGGGAATCTTGGGTCGCCCCTTAGGGTGAGGAAGGCGGTATATAAATATAACAATAAATCTACATCTACAAACCAACCCGAATAATGGTTGGCTGCGCCAAGGAGACAGGAAACCAGCTCAGAATTGCTCAGAAATCAGCACATTTTAATACGCATTAATTCAAAAAGAAAAAGGTATGCCTTCTGTGGCTTCTTTTATCATTCCTGAGAATCAGCCTTGGAAAGCTTTGAGAAAGCTGGGATACCTTATCTGGTCTTCTCCATGAGAACACAGGTTGATAAGCTGGAAGAGAAAAGCAAGAGAACGCATAGCTGAAAAGCTGTCACTGTTAGGGGAAATACCGGTCTGCACTGTAACATTTTACAAGAATGGGCATGGGGAAAAATATATTGCCCTCTTCCCAGTCCAAAGGATGACAAGGAGAGAAAAGCATGTAGACTGCATCCTGCCATTATATGAGTGATCTTACGTGAATTGATCTGTTGGATTCCTAACATAAGTACTTGAGTGCTTCTTGGCTAGATTTAATGCAATGGTACCTTGTTGTGAATATTACAAAATTTCTCATTCAGGATGCTTCTCATTTCAGGTATCTTCATGATAGGGGGCAGAATTGGCTAGTCTGGGTTGGAATACATTCTCTACCATTTTTTCAAACACGAATATGCCCTTCTGACCTTACGATAAACAGTATGACTCCCTAGGTAAAGACAAAGGTTGCCCTTGCTCGAAAGCCAGTCGTATCCAGGGTTCAGTGCTCATCTCTGTTCATAGCCAAAGAGCCAGCGCTATCTGCATCTACAGACGTTTCTGTGGATATGTGGCAGGCATGCCTCAGCACCAAAGTGCGTGAAAAAGGTGCTTACCTTTCCCACCGAAGTGGTAACTGTTTATGTTGTTTTATTGTGCGCACGCATGTTTAGCAGTGTAGAATGTAAGTGTATCGCAAATGGAAGTGGCATGCTTTGGACTGCCCACGCACAAAAGAACGGCAGTGTAGTTCAACAGAAAACAAACGGCATTTTTTACTTTTCTGGCACTAATTATCTTTCAGTGTAAAATGTAAATACAGTGGAACTTCTGATAACATCCGATCCTGATAACGTCAAATCCTCTTAACGTCGTGTTCATTATGCACCACGTGATGCTCTGGATAACGATGCAAAAAGGCTAAAAACCAACATTATGCGGAGCATCTCCATAGGAGATTCCGGATAACAATGGTTTTGGGGCATTTTTGCGACTTTATCCGGAGCGTCTCCCATAGGGACCGCATAAAGTCCAAATCCGGTGAACGACCAGACTTGTGGAACCAAGTTTGGACATTATCAGGAGTTCTACTGTACTATAGATAGCATCTCTCACAAAAGGTATGTACACAAAGTCAAAGTCAGCATCTTAACCACTAAGCTGCTGCAGTCCCCACTCCTTACAGGATCAGAATTGTAGAGCTGGAGGCTCATCCCCACCGATACCCGGAAATCACAGCCAAAACTACCCCTCTAACTCACACTGCTGTTCAGACATCTTATATTGTTAGAGTGATGAAATATTCAAAGAAAGAGGACAACGACATATACAGAGAAATATTTTTACCCACTAAAATAATTAGCCACCTTGCTGCCAGAAAAAAATAATCATAAGCATTTGCTGCTGGATAAAACATCCAAGACTATTCCTTCACTGGTTTTGTTTTGTGTTACAAGATTCCTTCCTGTGTAGGAATGACAATACATAAGTGTGGTTATTTCTCTAGGTAGCCCAAGAGCTGGCTGGAACCTCTTCCCCACTATTGCAGCTTTACACTCTGGTAGGATGTTCACAGGGCTGACAGCTAGACGGTTGTTTCATGCTGAGCAGATGCAGTAAATACTTAACTTTCTCTTCAATTGTGACATAAAGTGGGCTGCAGCCCCATCTTGCACTACTAGAGCATTAAACACATTCTTCACTATGTTCTCTCTAATTAACAGAGTGGGTTGAATTTGGTTTGGGGGTTTGTTTGTTGTTGTTTTTAGGGGGGCAGGTTAAATGAGGCTGAAACCAGAGACCCAACATCAGATCTGCTTAAAAATTATTTCTGTATAAACACTTCAATCATTCCCAACCTTCATTTTAGACACTGCCTGCTATTCCCTGAGATGATAGTGGTCTCTTTCTGGTCAATTGAGCAGCATATTAGCAGTGTAGAGGGAGTAATGAGTTTTGCAAATACTTCTATAGCATCTTTTTCTTTAAGTGCCATATCTGATTCTGGGTGTTGGCTCTCCTCATGGTGATCAGCCATGAAGATTGTCCTTGGAGCAATATTATGCAGTGGCCTTCCAACTGGCTTCCGCATCACATTGAGACAATGGTACCACTGATCCAGTTCCATGAGTCACTTTCTGAACCCTTTTGCCATGTAAAGTCCTCCTCAGCTCCAGGCCAGTATTGATGAAGCTGCTGTCCTCAGTAAAGATTGATTCAAGTAGGATTTGGGGACCATCACCCTTCCCTGTGGACTTCAGTACTCAAGGCTGTTAGTTCTCGGTGTTGTCAGGTTAGTTAACCACCGCCTGACAATTGCTGTTGAGTCACTGGCCATCTGATCTACTCTATTATCACAGCAGGATAACCTGGCCAGACTATATTCTATATACAGACTATATTCTACAGCATATGAAGTGCATTATCTGCATTACCATTTAAATAATAATACTTCAAACTTTAATGAGTACCTATGTGCATAAAAGTTTAATTACTACAAATCACTGATTCCCACTGCAATTCAAATGTGACCTCTTTACCTTTTCAAAAATGGGATCATCAACAGGCACTTTGAAATGATCACAGAGAGCAAAGAACGCTGCTTTGCTGATTAGCCCAGAACCATCTTTGTCTTGTTCAAGAAAAGCTGCCTCCATGTTGCCATCTGGCATGTAGTTATGTCGCTGCATATGCTCCCGTATTTGCTCACTTAATACATCCAGCTCCTGTCTATCGGGCTCACTTGCAGCTAACCTACAAAGAGGAGGAAAAAAAGGTTCGTTTTTTCTTGTTGGAGCCTAGGAGATGAAATGTAAGAGGCTGGTGTTAACATCACTTGTTTAGGTGGTGGAAGCACATTTGGTCAACACCTTCAAGGGATTAAGGAAATAGAGGACAAGAAGAGTTATAGGATTCCAGTGAAATTGGCAATATAGAAGTAACTTCCCCTCTCTGTGGGGCTGCTAGAGAACCGATGCTTACCTGTGTGGACCTAGTGCCATCCTTACTTGAGGAAAGCCTGAAAACTGAAATCCAGAGATGTGAAAAGGCATAAACAAACAGGTACACTGATTCAGTGTAGCAACTGGGACTAACCTACTTGTTTCCCACTCAGATATTTCCCCCCACAGAAGAGATCCATGATTTATAAGCAATTCATCTTAAAACTGTTCCATAATGTGGTGGCACAACATAGAAAAACAGAGTTGTGAACTACTACAGCTTACGCCAGTAGCTGGAAAAAATGTCCATTTGATGTGCTGCCACCACAACTTTTAAGACACCTGAAAAACTAGAATAACAGAAAAGATTTCATTTATCCTTCTGGGACACTGAAAATAGGATAATTTCAGCATCTGCACCAACTTAAAGGAAAACGCCTTCTTCTGCATTTGCATGAGTGTATAAAAGAAACGTGTTCATTGGAATGTCTTAAATCCGGATGGATGTATGATGACGTAGGGAAAATGACATCACCACAAGGTCAAATCTCTGCTAATTAGAATCCCTGTTGTAATGCTTCCTGTGATTCCTCTTGTGCATAAATTGAGTGATTGTGCATGTCAATCAGAATCCAAGTAGGAGCCCTCAAATTAGTGGCAGCAAAACCACCCAACTTGCAAACAATGAGGAATCACACAAATAATCACAGTGGGAACACTGATGGATGGCAATCTATCTCTGCAGTTATGGCAACAAGACTTTGGCTATCTCATCTAATAAGTGGTCTTCCTCCATTGTTAAGTCTGAAATGACAATTATAATAGCTACTCTTAATCCCTGTGTTGAGAAGGTAAGGTATAAAATAAACAAAAATAAATATTAAGAACTTTAAAACAAATTAAGAACCCTACAAAAGCAGATTTTTTAAAAAAGTATAGTACTGTACAGTATCTCCTGTTTCTAACCAAATGGATTTTCGGGGAATTGTACAAGTAAGGTTTGAAAACACTAACTCCCACCTGTATTTGTTTCATAATCGCTAGTAAAAGAGCTAGACTATAGGTTTCTATTACATGGCCTGAGGTTTTTCATTATACCTTCACAGTCTGGGAACGTTAATCAGACTAATTGTACATAATGGCTTCCAAATCACCATAGAGCCGTGAGGCACTCCAGATGTTCTTGGACTTCAATTCCCAGAAGCCCCCGTGAATCCACATGAATGGGTTTACTGCGATTCATCCGGCCCGCACCGCCCTCATCGCTCCTGGACACATTTTACTTCTGCTTCCAGGGGCGGTGTTGGCCGGATGAATCGCAGTAAACCCATTCATGTGGATTCACGGGGGCTTCTGGGAATTGAAATCCAAGGACATCTGGAATGACAATGTTCACCATCACAGCCATAGATGATATCATGCTAAGGAAACTTCTTAAGTGGCATCTAAATAGTTTTGTGGATGTCCTCATACCTACATTCTTTGGAAACCCACCTCTTTACTGCCTCTGTCGCTGCCCGGCGAGGTGCAAAATGATCTCTCATAGATTGCACAACTGCTGCTGGAAACATGTGCAGATTGTTTTCCATGTAATTTAGGACATATTCATCAGCATCTACAATAATGAACCTGTGCCCAAACACTGGATGAAAGAAAGCCAGTCCATTATTATCATAACCCAGCTGTGTGACAATTACAAAACATAGACGACAGAGATCTAAATCTAGCAATTTTTAAATATTTTGATGGTGACCTAGGGGCTCCCATATCTCCCCCAATATTTACTTTATAATATTGCTCTAAGTAGGCAGAAGGAGCCTTCTTAAACACAAATAATAATTACCCTTATATTCAGCCCCATGGTGCTTAGAAGAGTACTCATATTTGGGGAGGGTGGGGCAGGTTTATTCATTCATTCATTCATTCATTCAATTTGTATACCCACTCCAATCAACATGTGACTCTGGTGTACATAAAATCCCCAACGTTTAAACTATAGAAACCCTTAAAATTCCTAAAAACACTGAAAACCTCCCTCCCACCCACACCAATTAAAAATCTAGTTAAAAAGTTTTTAAAACACGAGTGATCCTGCTCTAAATGAGCCAGTGGGGGGTGGTTGCTCCCTCTCCACCTACCCACACCTGCCCTGCCAGGTAGGTTTTCAGCTCTTTCCTGAAGAGCAGCAGCTCTATCTGGAGATGCAGTTCAACTGGCAGGAGGTTCCATAGGGCCAGAGCGGATACTGAAAAGCTTCTTCTAGCAGTTGGTATTTTTAAAGAGCCTCTCCTGCTTTAGTTGGACAGGCAGATGTCCTTGGGATGATGTGGTCTCTTAAGTATCCTGGCCCACTACCATGTAGGGCTTTAAAGGTAATTATGTGTGACCCCCCAACTCTCTGAAGATTCCCCCCCCCCCCATTTAAAACCAACAGGCTAAGAAGCAAAATGGACTGACAATGTTTCATACTTTCATTCTTCTTTCACACCCTTCATTCCTTAATGCTTGGCTTTCCTTCCAAGTGCAATGAGGTTAATAACACTTTGTTATTTCATTGTCTTATTGAAGACAAAAACTTTAAAGAGCTAATTCTCCCAAAAATGGGTACCACAGTACTGTAGCTAAATGTTAAAATGTTTGTCAATTATGAGCTACTGTACATGAATTTAGCTACCCCGGACTGTCTCATAAATGCAAGAATTGGGCAAATTTTTTGAACAGTCCCTTCTTGTCATCAAAATGTACGGATAAAATTCTGTTGTTTAGCCTAGTAAATTGCACTAGAGAAGTTGCAATTTAGTGAGTCGGCTCTTTCGTAAGGGCCATTGATTCAAATGGGCCTACTCTAACTGCAACTTTCTTTAGCATAGCAGGTCGAAATTAAGATAGATAGATATATCTTTATTGTCATTGTCCATCAGTAAAGTGTGCTCATTTGAATCTGTGCCAAGCAACAAGACTTTGGCCTTTGAATGAGATGTTAAGCAATACAATATTGAAGATAATTTTTAGATAATTCAAAAAAGGAAAGCATAAACATTGGCGTTTCAGCTTTTAATTAAAATAGAGAAAAATTGGCTGCATTTCATTTAAATTATTTGTAGCCCACCTATTTAGCTTCTACTTTCTACATACCTTCCACCATAGCACCTATAGTGAGGTCAGCTGGTTCATAATAAACAGGATTGTCAGTAGAAGACCCTGGTTTGGGGACTCTGGTCTTGTTTAGGTATTTGCCCCCAATAATTCCTGAATTACGGGTAGGTGGCTCATAAATACTGATCATATCAGTGGCAAGACAAAATGACATGATAAAACGCCGCTTGCTATCATCAGGATTTGGTGATTCCTGAAAAGATGAAAGATATGTATAGATAGAAACAACTGTCTCAAAATTGCCTAGGAAAAACTAAGAATTCAGACAGGCTCTTAAACTAGTTCTGCCTAAGTATCAGAAGAAGTATGTCATACAAGTTGTATGACTTGCACAGGATTGCAGAATGGATAATAAATTGCAGCTACATGAAAATTTTGCTATTTAAGAGCTGTTGCCTATGAATTCCATGCTTAACATACATACAGTAGTTCACCTTTTGTCACACAGTTTGAAATCACTGACATCATGTCAATTTACAGATATGTGGTGTGGTCTGCATGGTTAAATAGGAACACATGTTGCCTGTTCTAAAGTGGATTCCCATGAAACTAGCAGGTACTGTATTTACAAGAGATGGTACAACAGACGTCTTCTCCCAGTTTGCTCCTGGAGTGACAGGGCCCAAATAACATTCCAGTTTAAAAGGTAAAGGTTGTCCTTGCTCGAAAGCCAGTTGTATCTGACTCTAGGGTTCAGTGCTCATCTATGTTTTTAGCCAAAGAGCCAGCGCTGTCTGCTTCTTCAGACGTTTCCATGGTCATGAGGCAGCCATGACTAGACACCGGAGCGCACTTTACACTGAAGTGATACCTATTTATCTACTTGCAATGTCTTGCTTTCGAACTGCTAGGTTGGCAGGAGCCGGCTTAAAAACTCAGCTGCTATTTTGTCTGTTGTTTCTATAACAACTGGGCTCTGAGGATGAACAACATCTTGCATCTAGATTTTAATGTGCTGCAGTTGCCTTGGCAGCTGGTGACCCAGGAAGAAATGATGCTGTCAGATGCTCTGAAATGGAAGCCATAAATAGGAAGGACAGCTCTGAAGTCTGAAGGTCCACTCGGCTGAATCATTCATTCATTCATTCATTTGTATCCCGCTCTTCTGGCGCAAGTGCCACCAAGAGCGGCTAACAACATATACATAGAAATACACACAGTCATAAAAACATCTAAAAACCCAACCCAGACCCTCCCTAACCTCTTAAGAAAATAAAACAGTAAAAACTAACAAGATGAAAGCCATACAAAAAATACTTTAAAACAGCTATATAAAACATCTGACAACTCCCAGCAATGACCTGTAACCTGAGGCAACTAAACTAGCCAGCGGACCTGGGCCGTTCCACAAGATGGATCCCAGACCTGCTGACACAACCAGGTCTTGAGCACCTTTCTAAAGGGAAGCAGCTCCAACTGGAGGCGCAGTTCCGGTTGTAAGAGGTTCCACAGGGCCGGGGCAGACACCGAGGAAGGCTCTTCTCCTGGTCCCAGCCAGATGTGCTTCTTTTGTCGAGGGGACCACCACAGAGCCTCTCTGGTCTGCCCTCGTAGGACGGGTAGAATACCTTGGGGTGATGCAGTCCCATAAGTAGCCCAGTCCACTGCCATGAAGAGCTTTAAGCTACTCTGTGGCAGCGAAGAAAATAGGCATACATAAGCAGGCGCATGCATCACTTGGCAGCACCAAGAACTATGTAAATGATATGAAAAGCCCATTATCCATTTGAATTCACTGACTCACACAGAATGAGATGACAATTCTGATGTGTATTCACATCTGAACCCCACTCAGTATCTCATTTGTTTGTAACTAGTGCTTAATCAAATGAACAACGTTCAGTCCAGGTCTGGGGAATCTATAGCCACCATGGTATTGAACTCTAGCACCCATTAGCCACTGCCATTGAGCCAGTTGCGAGGTGATGACAACAGTAGTCCATCAACAGCTAGAGGGTCGCATGTTTCCCATCTCTTGTTGACAGAAAGGGATGTCAACAGTTGGATATGGGGCGGAGTCTTTGAGTTCCTTTGTCAAATGGATCCGATTAAACACTATGGTTAGTATCCTATTTAGAGTGGACATCTCTATGTAGGCACAGTGTCCATTCCAGTAGATTCCCTTTCGCATGCCTAGTCTGGCACCAATTGCCAGATAGGCAAGGGGAGGATCTGCAGAAGCCAGAGGAATGTGTATGTGATTGTCTTCTGCTCTAAGTAAGATATTCACCTATATTTCATGGGCATTAGGAGATCAAATCTTAAAATCTGGACTCCTATATTTGAGTCATCTTCACTTCTTCTCCATTTGCCACACTAAAAGAATTGCACCATAACTGAGGACAAAAGGCACACTGTTGTGTTCTAATAGTGTAACCTTCTTCATGTGATAACAATGTATCTTAACAATGTAACCTTTCCTACAAGTAACAATATAGCCTTCAGCTGTATCACTATAAACCCTGTATTAGGACGCGAGCTAATGACCACCAGTGGGCAGCAGCGAGCGTCCAAGCTCTCTTGGTCCATACTCATCAAAGGCCACAGCGCGGAGTTTCCCGCCACTACCTACACCTGGACAAGAAGGGCGTGGCCAGCAATGACGTCACGCGGACAATAGCCAACCGGCTATCGTGGAGCCACATTCGAATGTTTACCACTGTATATATAGAGCTATGCATCCGCCATTACCTCATGTTCCCTCTGACCACCATGCAATAAACCTGAGTTAAACCAGCCCGTGGCTGTTTCCTGTGTCTTGGTTCTCATATACTAAATTGGCGACGAAGGTGGGATAATGGACCCCCAAGGAGCCAGGGCACAGAGCGGTTTCAACATTACCAAACCGCAAGACTGGGAGCTCTTTGAGATGGACTTCCAGGCGGCACTGGTGGAACTCAAAGTCAAAGACGACGAGGAAAGGAAGAGGGCCATCCTCACCCGAATGCTTGGGATAGAAACCAAGCGAACGCTGGTGGGCATTATTGCACCGAAGAAGATGAGTGATTTCAAAGCCGAGGACATCATGAAACTGCTGCGTGAGCGGTTCCGACCCTCGAGGGCAATGTTTCCCACTCGGAGCGCGTTTTGGAGGCGAGTCCAAGCGCCGGACGAGTCGGTTGAGACCTTCGTAACAGCCATGAGAATAGCCGCCGCCCCCTGCAGATGGGACAACCTAGAGATGGCCCTGAGGGACGGCGTTCTGTGTGGCCTGAAGGACAAGGAAGTGCAGCGCAGCCTGATGAACAAGGAGCCGCCACCCACGCTGACAGAGGTTGTGGAGGCCGCGGAATCCGCGGAATCCACGAATGCTGGGGTAGACGAAATGCACCAGTGGCGTGAGTGGCGTCCTAGGGCCGGCAAAGCGGAAAATTCGGTGCACGGCAAGTCCGGACAGTCGGTGCACGCAACCCGACGAACCTCGAAGTCGTCTACGGAAGGCAGCGACGGAGAGGAGGTCCAGAAGGTCCGAAAAGGAGGGCGCCGCTGCGATGGTTGCGGAGCGGCCCATGAGCGCGCGAAGTGCCCATTCAGAAAAGCCGAGTGTTACAACTGCGGCCGTCGGGGGCACATCGCCAAGGCGTGCAGAAAGCGGAAAGAGGGCCGGAGGCATTCACAAGACCGTTCGGCCAGACCGGACCGTCCAGCGAGGTCCAAAGATGGCGCCCAGACCACGAGGAAGCAGGACGGCGTGGGCCGCATCTCGGACGACAGCGAGGACGACGCCCCCGTGTTAAGCGTGTCCGCGGGACAACCCCACTACTTCGTCGAGGTACTAGTACAAGGGGCCCCTATTAGGATGGAAATTGACTCGGGGTCCTCCTATTCTATAATTCCCCAGAGAGAGTTCTTGAAAATCGACCCCCACGTGCGGCCCAAACTTAAAACGTTGAGGTCCACGCTACGAGACGTGCAGGGGAACAGCATTCCAGTGTTGGGGGTCGGGAAATTTCGGGTCCGTTTTAAGAGACATTCTGCGGAACTCCCTCTAGTTGTTCTCAAAGGGGGAAATTGTAGCCTCCTCGGGACTCAGTGGTTTCAGCCTTTGGGTTTGTTCATAGGGGGGGTGCATGCCGTGGGTGCGGATCCAATACAAGCGGTGTGCGACGCGCACCCCGCCGTTTTTAAAAAAGGACTGGGAAAGTTCAAGGGACCCCCTGTAGCCTTCGACCTAGACCCGGAGGTCCGCCCGATAAGACTCAAACCACGCAGGGTGCCGTTCGCACTAAAGGACAAAATAGAGGCGGAACTGGACAAATTGGTGGGCCAGGGGATTCTTGTTCCTGTTGATTCCGTGGAGTGGGAAACTCCAATTGTAACAGCACTAAAGGCTAACGGGGAGGTGCGCATTTGCGCTGATTATAAGTGTACAATTAACAAGGCGATCCGCCCTAATGCATACCCGGTGCCGGTGGTCAGCCACCTTCTGGCCAGGCTGAATGGGGGAAAATGTTTCGCTAAGCTCGATTTAGCACAAGCCTACCAGCAACTCCCTGTAACTCCCGCCACGGCAGCGGCACAAACAATAGTTACACATAAAGGGGCGTTCCAGGTGTCGCGTTTACAGTTCGGCGTGAACTCGGCACCCGGCCTTTTTCAGTCGCTTGTGGAACGCCTCCTGAAGGGGCTGGAGGGAGTGTTGCCTTATTTTGATGACGTATTGATAACAGGGGGGAGTGAGGCCGAACTGGCAAAGAGATTGGATAAAGTACTGACTGTGTTCGAGAAAGCGGGGCTGCGACTGAGAAAAGACAAATGCGTTTTTTTCGAAACAGAGGTTGAGTTTTTAGGGTTCCGTGTCACACCCGAGGGAATTAAGCCGTCCAAATCCAAAGTAGCCGCCATCAAGAAGGCTCCTCGCCCCACATCCAAACCCGAACTACAGTCATTCCTGGGGCTCCTAAATTTTTACCATACCTTCCTTCCACGGAAGGCGTCTGTGGCCGAACCGCTCCATCGGTTGCTTAAAAAGGAGGAAACATGGCTGTGGGGTGACGAGCAAGAGAGGGCTTTTAAAGAGTTAAAGCAACTCCTAACATCCGAGGCAATCCTGACTCATTTCGATCCCAAACGGCCAGTGGTCTTAGTTTGTGACGCATCCCCAGTGGGGGTGGGGGCGGTGCTTTGCCACGTGTTGGACGACGGAAGGGAGGCCCCGATAGCGTTTTATTCAAGGTCCCTGTCCCAAGCAGAGCGGAATTACGCACAGACCGACAGGGAGGCATTAGCGATAGTAGCGGGAACCAAAAAATTTCACGATTTTCTGTATGGTCGCCCGTTTACGATCGTGACCGATCACAAGCCCCTGTTAGGAATTTTCACTGCAAATAAGCCCACGCCACAGATCCTGTCCCCGAGAATGCTGAGGTGGGCTATCTTCCTCAACGCATACCAACATGAGTTGGAATACCGGCCCGGAAAGGAGATCAGCCATGCAGACGCACTCTCAAGGTCTCCTCTGCCCTTGTCGGGCGACCAAGAGGCAGGGGTAGAGAGAGACCACCAGGTATTGTTAATAGAGGTCTTAGATTCACCCCCAATAGTACCAGCCGACATTGCCAGGGCGACAGGCAAGGATAGAACGCTGGAGAAAGTAAGCTCATGGGTACAGAAGGGGTGGCCGGCGTCCTCCCCAAGTACGGAATTCGACCCATTTTTTCGAAAAAAAATAGAGTTGTCCCTAGAGAGGGGGTGCCTTTTGTGGGGCCAACGGGTGGTGGTCCCTACATCCCTGCGACCGAGGGTGCTCAAACTGTTGCACGTCAGCCACCCGGGGATCGTCCGTTCCAAGGCGCTGGCCCGGAGTTACTTCTGGTGGCCCCAGCTGGACGCAGACATAGAGCACATGATCGGCACTTGTGAGGCATGCCAGGGCTCCCGACCGGAGGCGGCTCGTCTCCCGCATAGGGAATGGGACGCGGCAAGGGGGCCGTGGTCCAGAGTGCACATAGATTTCGCTGGCCCGTTCCGAGGAACCCTTTTTCTCCTGGTAGTGGATGCGTACTCCAAGTGGCTGGAGGTGATTCCGGTAAAGAGCACGTCCTCCGCCGCTACAATTAGCCATCTAAGGAGAGTCTTTTCCACGTTCGGTTTACCCGACACTCTGGTCAGCGATAACGCTAGTTGTTTCACGTCCGCTGAGTTCAGGGCATTCACGGAGGCAAACGCCATTCGGCACGTCACATCCGCGCCGTTTCACCCGGCCACGAATGGCCAAGTGGAGCGGCTGGTGCGTACAACAAAGGATGCGCTGCGGCGCATGGGCTCGGGGGACCTGAATCACCAAGTATGTCAGTTTTTATTAGCGTATAGGGTGACCCCCTTAGCATCCGGATACTCGCCGGCAGAGCTGCTGATGCGGAGGAAGCTGACCACGATTCTGACCAGATTAGACCCGACGAGGGTCGAGGACAAAGGGAAGAACGTAGGGGTAGCGGTGTCGAAAGGTTTCGCCGCCGGCGATCCTGTGCATTGCAGGAACTACGCCAGCGCAGGGCCAGCCTGGGTACCAGGGAGAGTTGTAGAACAGACGGGGCCAGTGTCGTATCGAGTGGAAACGAGCACCGGTCTACTCTGGAGGCGGCATGCAGATCAGCTCCGGAGCCGGGTTCCCAGGAAGCAATCCACGGACGGCACGGAAGATGCCTCAGCGTTAGGGTTCTCCTCCACCCGCTTAGCCCAAGGAGGAGACAACGAAGGGCAACAGTCCCAAACAAGGGGGGGAAGCAGCGGTCCCGACTCAGATCCTTTTGATACGCCAGCTCTATCCGAGCCCGGGGAAGAGGGTGAGGAGTTTGCGACTGCTGCCCCCGAATTTGATTTTGCGTTACCGAGCCGGGGGGGGTTTTGGGAGTGTTCCCCCACCCATCCAAGCGAGAAGAGGGGTTTTTCGTTAGCCCCCAGTGCCCCCGGTTCTTCCCAAATAAAGCACACACCTCCCAAAAAAGCCGCAGAACCGCGGCAAGTCACTAACAAGTCTCCCTCTCCAATTACAGGACAGGAAGCCAGGGGACAAAGAGAAGGTAGCAAACCCGGGGCAGGGCAGCCCGCACCGAGACCCCAGCGTGTTCGAAATAAGCCATCTTGGCTGAGAGACTTCGTCTCATCCTAGGGGGGAGGAGTGTTGTGTTCTAATAGTGTAACCTTCTTCATGTGATAACAATGTATCTTAACAATGTAACCTTTCCTACAAGTAACAATATAGCCTTCAGCTGTATCACTATAAACCCTGTATTAGGACGCGAGCTAATGACCACCAGTGGGCAGCAGCGAGTGTCCAAGCTCTCTTGGTCCATACTCATCAAAGGCCACAGCGCGGAGTTTCCCGCCACTACCTACACCTGGACAAGAAGGGCGTGGCCAGCAATGACGTCACGCGGACAATAGCCAACCGGCTATCGTGGAGCCACATTCGAATGTTTACCACTGTATATATAGAGCTATGCATCCGCCATTACCTCATGTTCCCTCTGACCACCATGCAATAAACCTGAGTTAAACCAGCCCGTGGCTGTTTCCTGTGTCTTGGTTCTCATATACTAAACACACCGTCCCCAAATTTGTTCTCTCCTACAGAAAGCACATCGTAGACCAAAACATCTCACCAAGACAGCTGCATAGCGCAACACTTTATGGTCATTCTCCAGCAATTTGGCGATATTTTTCCTGGGCGGTTGTGGAATCAAGCTGAAGCAGTTCTGGAGAGAGTCCTCAAGGAAGCCATAGCCATTGTATGGAGGGATTTCCTGTAGATTAAAAACAAACAAACAGGAAGAAATCCTCTTGCGCCATTATGCATAAGCCATATCTTTAAGGAGTGAACTGCTATAGGTCAAGAGATCTTCACAGGCAGAATCTGTTGCACACTGAGTCACTGAACTACTGCCTAGGGTCCTGGTGGCTAACCTTAGAAATCCAGCTGCTCTTGGCCTTCAATTACCAGAAGCCTAAGTCAGCACTCCTGCTGATCAGGGCTTCTGGGAATTGAAGTTCAAGAACACCTGGAATGCCAAGGTTAGCCATCCCTGGCCTGCCCAGTGAGATTCCTTAACTTATGGCAATTACTACTAAAGGTTATGCCTTTTGCTTAACTATACAACAAGATTTCAGGATGGTGTTGTGTGACACAAGTGCAGGTACAGTGGTACCTCACTTAAAGAGCATAATGCGTTCAATGGGATTGCTCTTTAAGCAAGTTTGCTCTTTAAGCAAAACACCATTGTAAGTGACCAATTGTGACTTCTGGCAGGGGGGATTGTGAACCCGGATTTAGTTGTTAAGTGAGTTTTTGGTTGGTTTTAGTTGTTAAGCGACCCGACCATTCAGAGAAAATTCTGCTCTTGAAGCAAGTTAGTCTCTAAGTGAGGCACTCCTTATGCGAGGTTTTACTGTATTTATGAAATGGAATGTTTTAAATGGGTGACAGACATTTTAAAGCATCTTAGCATTTCCTTCTGCTATATCATCATCAGTCATAGCAAAATAAAATGAGGTAAAATTCCAAATCTCTGTGGCAGGAAAAAAAGAACAGCAATGTGGGGAGCATGTGCAATGCTAATAAACTAAAATTAAAAGAAATCAACGAGAGGGCAGAATATCAACAAAGGCCATTCTATGTAGACTACAACTACAGCTCCTCTGGTGGCTTAGTGGTTAAGGCACTGAGCTGGAGACTGGAAGGTCGGGTTTCGATACCCAAGAGCTGCACTTGGGGACATGAAAGGAGCCTCCTTTAAAAATCCTTTCAACCCAGAGTAATCTCAGGCACAAAATTATTCTGGGGAACAATTTGTAACACAATTTCTGTTGAGTTCGATTTTTGAGCTGTTTCAGAGTTAAATAGGCATCCTGATTTCAGAACTGTAGTCAGTTTTCTTCTACCCCGCCAAGTTTTTTCTCTACACGTTACCCCCTAATCCCCCTCCTCTCTGTAGTCTTTAAGGGTTAAAATGTTTTTGTCTTTTTGCTGCTTGCCTGTGTGTGTGTTTAAGGGGCCAAAACGTTTTTTTGTCTTGCCTCTCTCTCTCTCTCTCTCTCTCTCTCTCTCTGTGGGCTGCAGTAGCTCCAGTGGTTAAGAGGCTTAAACTCACTGAACTGGAAAGTCATCAGTTTGAGACCCGGCCACACCGCAACAGAATGAGCTTCTGCCTCTGACACAGCTCCTGACAACCTAGCAGTTAGAAAGCAAGGAGGATAAATAAGGACCACTTTGGTGGGAAGGTAGACAGCGTTCCGTGCACTCTGGTGTCTAGCCATGCCTGCCACATGTCCACGAAGATGCCTGCAAATGCAGACAAGTGCTGGCTCTTCGGCTATAAACAGAGATGAGCACTGAACCCTAGAGTTGGATATGACTGGCTTTCGAGCAAGGCAAACCTTTACCATTACCTAAGGGAACGATCCCTGATTGGTATTCAAAATTGCCACACCTACCAATGTGGCCACACCCACCAATTTGGTCACGCCCACCAATTTGGCCACACCCACAAAATTTTTGTTATTTTCAAAACCAAAACTCGAAAGGTATGAGCGAGACGTTGCGTGTTGCTCTGATATAGTGCGCACAATTTAACTTGCAGTAACTATTTACAGCCTTTGTTTGAATAAAACTATTCTTTGTGAACAGCATATTTGGTAAGTTTCCTCTTTATTTTCCTTTATATGCACATTTTGTATGACGTTTGAGACAAAGAGAGGGTGTCCTGTAGTTTAAAAAGTTGACGTGATAGACAAAAACTGTGGTTATTTTTGGATCCAGAGGCCAGAAGTTAGTCTAAAACAGGTCACAGATCTAAGACAACGAAATTGCTGTTCCCCAATTATAGTCGACTATTCGCTCTCATGCCTTCTCATTTCACATGTTCATTTACCTGCTCGGCTACCTCCCGAGGTGGCTCTTTTATATCAACTGGCTGGAAGTCAGTGATGCCAAACTTGTCTTGATAGAATCGGCGAGTGAATTCGTCACAATCGTATATGAAAAAATTGCGCCCCAGAAGAGTTGTGGATTTGCCTACAGCAAAATCTTTCGCTGTGAACCATTCCAGGACTTCCTGGTCAGAGACCTCCAGGACACAGGATGGAAAGGTTCCTTAGGGAAGAAAAGGCAAGCTGCTTATTATTACACTCTGTTAGTTGAAACAAACATAATTTCCACAAAAGTAATGAAAGGACAACAAGGCTTCTTTTCACTTGACGTAGTAACAAGGCGAACGTTTGAGCACAGCAGGCTTTAGTAAGAGTTTAAACCGGATACAGCACATCTGGTGGGAATTACAGTAGGCTGAGATATAATGGGAAAACTCCTGTTGCCAATTGACACTTGCATGAGAGAAGTTGTATTTCTCAGCAGCAAATTGTCACTTATTAACAAAGTGCTAGTTACATTCCTGGACATGTGCTTTTGCATAAGGGTCAGTTGGCAATAGGACTCAAGTCACTTCTTCTTAGAGGAACATGATTAGAATCCAATATTGTAGGTAAATGTCTTCCTTCTTGAAAACCAGTGGTATCTGACTCTAGGGTTCAGTGTTCATCTCTGTTTATAGGCAAAGAGCCAGTGCTTGTTTTTATGTATGTATGTATGTATGTATGTATGTATTTATTTATTTATTTATTTATTTAAACCCCGCCCTATTGGTGTAAACACCACTCAGGGTGGCTTACAAAAAGAAAGCCCCATATCATAATAAAACCCTAAAAGACATTTAAAGCTCAAAACAATATTAAAACCCCTATCTAAAGAAGGATCATAAAACAATTAAACCCTACAAAACCCACCCCAATCCCTTAAGAAGACAAAAAGGAATTAAAACAGGAATTAAAAGGTTTTTTAAAAAGGTTTTTTAAAATGTTTCCATGGACATGTGGCAGGCATGACTAGACACTGGAGTACACGGAATGCTGTTTACCTCCCCCCCCCCAAATAGTAACTATTTATCTACTTGCAATTTCTTGCTTTTGAACTGCTAGGTTGGCAAGAGCTAGGACAGAGACGGCAGCTCACTCCATCGTGCAGCACTCAGGTCTTGAACTGCTGACCTTCCAGTCATCAAATTCAATGTTATAATCACTAAGTCAACACAGTCCCTCTAATATTATAAGGGTGGTGCTAATATATTTGTTTTGAACCCTTCTCGTGCTACACCACTTACCTAATTCAATCATATCTGTCTGAAGAGTTTCTACTACCATCTCCCTGGTCATCATGGTTTTCTATTGCCCACCACAGTTTGGATTCCTGTATCCACAATCACAAGTTGCTCAGGAAGTCAAATTTCATTGGAGCTCAAGGACACAATTTCTCTGTGCTTATATGTTCATCGCATGTAAGGTAACCACAGAAGTATCATATCCCTAAACAGCAAGAGTAAATGGCTCTCTTACCTTTGCTCTCCACTAATTTTTTGGGCAAACGCTGGCGTCTTATTAACACTGGGAAAGGATCTCTGCCATCATTTTTCTTATGGACTTCTCTCACCTCCACTGTATCATCTGCCAGATAGTAGTGAATGATGAAACAACGGTTCTTACCGGTCCCAGTTTCGTCCCACATGGCATAAAAACGAAGAACCTATAAGATACAGGAGGTGCCAAAGAACATGCTTTGTTCATATAAAGCCCCAAATTCTATCCTTGGTATTTCCACTTGAAAGAATCTCTGTAACCAAAACATATGTTGTAGCTGGGAGTATGACATGAGTGCAGAAACTCATGCAGCTTGGGGTCTGCCTTGTACAAGAAGGGCTGAGCCCTACAGCTGTGATGGCTAACCTTGGCATGTGTTCCAGGTGTTCTTGAACTTCAATTCCCAGAAGCCCTGATCAGCAGGAGTGCTGACTTGGGTTTCTGGGAATTGAAGTCCAAGAACATCTGGAGTGCCAAGGTTCACCATCACTGCTCTGCAGGCTGGCTCTTGTGGGAAGTACATCATAAATTATTATCATTCTATGTGGCAGCTAAAATAATGCGGGTGTCTCCTTCTATTCACTGTTCACACTGACTTTCAAAGTTCCTTCTTGAGGAAAGTGGACCTTGGATGTAACAGTAGAAAGTTCTGCTTGGTGAGACAGAAGTAGGAAATGAATCCAAATGATGAAACACCAGTGCAGTATACTACAAGTCAATGAATCCCAACAAAAATAAGCCTGGACAGAGCGGAGTAGACCCAGATTATACACAATAGGAAGCAGGAAGCATAACAAAGCGAATCCTACCTTTTTATCAAAGGTCAAAAACTGCTTCAGTTGATCAAAATCTGAGGGTGTGATATACATGCGCAGAGGCATTTTACGCAGCTCCGTGTAAGGATCAAAAATATTCTCTGGTGGGTTCAGTTCAATTCCTTGACTGTTCAGAAAAGTCTATAGAAAGAATCGTGTCACTGATTTTATTTTATTTATTTATTTAGCACCACCCGTATATATGGTCTAAAGCATGAATTTGCAAACTACAGCCCACAGACCAGATCCAGCCCATGAACCAAATAATCTCCCCAACCTCGCTCCAGCTGCTCCTTCCACTGTCTCCACTGGAATCGGCCGTGGACTTATTTACAGCAGTTGTAAACATGCTTACTACAGCTGTAAATGAGTCTGCAGCTGTCGTAAACATGTTTGCGACAGCCACAGACACATTTGCGGCACCAGTCCGGCCCACTCAGCTGCCTGGAAAACATTGAGAACCCTTGGTCTAAAGAAAACAGATATGACAGGTACTCATTTCAAGAGGTTTGCCATCTAAAATAGACACATGGAAGCAATAGGGAAAGGGTGAAATTGAGGCTTGGGGAGGCAAGGGAAGAAGGTACAGTACAGTATGTTTATTTTAATTATTCATAGATTTGCTTAGGGTCAAATTAGACAAAATAGCTTCACAATAAGCAGTTAATAAAATATGTTCTTTCCAGTGAAGGGATTCTTTCACAGCTGTAGCCTGCGCTATTAAACTTGCATATGAGACCTATACTATATTAACCTTTCAATGACCAATTGCAAAGTAAAAGCAAGCTAATTTTGCAAACTGTAGAGGCAATAAAAGCATGTGCTAGATATAAATAATAAATAAGCCTTAGAACAGGCTGAGGGTCAGATTGCCTAAATGAAACACCAATGTGCTCAAGTGGGGGCTGCTGACAGACAACAACAACATGTGCTGGTCTGCTGATTACTACCAGAAACATGTACTGATGACAACTTTAGGTTGGCCAACAACTTCATTTGATAGTACAAAGTTTGGTCTGTACACAAAAGAAGAACAGATATCTTTTACCTATAGGGAACTCTATCTGCAAGATATCCATACTGTCTAGTCTAGTGTAACCCTAAACTAGAACGAGGAGTAAGGATTGAAGGAATTATCTAAATCCGTGGTTTCCAATGTGGGGCCAATGGCCCATGGTGGAGCGATTTGCATATTTTTTCGGGGGGGGGGGGGCAATTTGAGAATGAGTTAGAGTTTTAGACCAACTTAATGGCCTTTTAGGCTTCCTCTACTTCAGGAGTTCTCAACCTTTTAAAGCTGGGTGCCGGGTCACGCTCCCTCAAACAGCTTTGGGGGCCAGACAGCCATTTTGCCCTTCCTCCACCACATGGCACTTCCTGGTGTGGTGGAGGCAAGGGGGGGGCACATGAAATGGTGCCACAGGCTACAAATGGCTCATGGGCCGCAGGTTGAGAATCCCTGCACTACATGAATAAGAGTTCACCTTTTGAATAAGAATCAGAATTTTAGGGATGATTAGGTGGGGCATGGCCAAAAGCAGGTTGGGAACCACTGATCTAGATGATTTTAAGCAAAGTATGGAAGGTATTTTGAAAGGAAATTCCAAATGTAAGAAGCTGGAAGAGGAATTGGCAGTTACTTTAGAAAGTGAAAATTATTTATAGCTCAGTGGGTAGAAATGCATGGGTTGGGAAGTTTGTGCCTCCTAGGATGGTAACAGTCCAAGATGTGTTTGGTAACAGAAAACCCATTAAGTACATGAATATTTTTATGATATGAAGAATGAATACATCATACAATACAGATGGCTTTCTAATGAGCTTTTAAAAATACTGTACCTTATACTGTTATTTCTGCTAATCTGTAACCAATAGTACATTAATCAATAGTACATTGTCAATAGCTTGGCAAAAAGAATGATGACAGTGTGGAATTCCTTGAAACAAAAAGTGATAACAAACTGTTCTCTGATTATACAAATGTCAGATTTGAAATCGTTCCCAATTAAAAGTGATAAACTGAAAGAGGTGTTACAGAAACATGGGATAAACTTACTTAAGGAGTGGCTGCAATTATGTGAAGACAGAGAAAAGGTAATTAGATTTGAACTGGTTTCATATATTAGCCGTAAATAAATGGAATAGAAAATACAGTCAGTATGGGCTGAACAGACAATTGACGGACTTTGAGAAATTAATAGATGAGATAAGAAAAGAACTAGTAGGAGTAAAGGTCTTTTGAAAAAAGAGAGAAAGTGAATCACAGAATAAATTACGAGAAATTTGGGAGTCAGATTTGAATATAAAGCTATCAGAAGATAGTTGGAAAAGGAAATGGACAACTAGAATTATGAAAAATCTCTCAATAAAGGGTAAAGAACATAATTACAAAATATTGTGGAGGTAGTATTTGACATCGGTTCGTTTAAATCAATTTGATAGTAGTAAATCTAAAAGTTGGTGGAGATGTCAAAAAGATATGGGGACATAATCATATGTGGTGGAAATGTCAAATCATCTCAGATTATTGGGAAAATAATGGATGAGTATATAAAATTAGATGCACGAGTGGTACTATCAACAGATTTATATCTGATAAAATACGATGTTAATAGGAAAGATCTGTTGTCCATTTTCATTTCTGTAGCAAGACAACAAATTGCGAAAAATTGGAGAAATAATGTAGAATTGAAATTGGACAAATAGTATGAAGATGTATGGGAGATGGCTTTGAATGATAAGCTGACATGGGAATTAAATATAAAAAAGAGTATTTTAGCGTATGAGAACCAAGACAAAGGAACAGCCGAAGGACTGGCTTAACACATCTTTATTGCATGGTGGTCCGGGGGAACATGAGGTAATGGCGGACGAGCAGCTCAATATATACGGTGGTTATACATTTGAATGTGGCTCCACGATAGCCCATTGGCTACCGTTGGCGTGACGTCATTTCTGGTCACGCCCTTCTTGTCCAGGTGAGGTAGTGGCGGGAATCTTCCCGCGCTGTAGTTCTTTGGGGAATTGGGACCTGTGAGCTGGGCGCTCGCTATTGCCACCAGGTGGTCATTAGCTCGCGTCCTAATTGCAACGGGTTACATTGATATATATGTTAAAGGCATAGTATTGAGAACACAAGGCACAGTATTGAGAACACAACATCCCTCCCCCCTAGGATGAGACAAAGTCTCTCATCCAAGATGGCTTATTGCAAACGCGCTTTGGGCGTGCTGCAGGCTGGCATGTCCCGGCTCCTTGTCCTGCAACGGGAGAGGGAAACTCGTTAGTGACTTGCCGCGGCTCTGTGGCTTTTGGGGAAGGGACGGAAAAACCGGGGGCACTGGGGACTAACGAAAAACCCCGCTTCTCGCTTGGATGGGTGGGGGACCACTCCGGAAACCCCCCCCCCCCGGTTTTGTAAATGAAAATCAGAATTATCCCCTAGGGTGTCATTAGAAGGATTCCGCAGGATATCTATGAGGACAGATTCGGACTCCTTTCCCTCCCCCCTAGGTGGGGACCACCGGCCCCCCTCTCCTCCACCTTGGGCTGAACGGGTGGGGGAGAACCCTAACGTTGAATCCTTTTCCGCGCCGTCCGTGCGTTGTTCGTCCGGAACCCGGCGCCGGAGCTGGTCTGCGTGCCGCCTCCAGAGTAGACCCGCACTGGTCTCCACACAATACGACACGGGACCCGTCTGCCCAACGATGACGCCCGGGACCCAGGCTGGCCCCGCGCTAGCGTAGTTCCTGCAATGCACCGGGGCACCTACTTCGAAACTCTTTGTGGCCGCTAACCCGATGTTCCTCCCTGTGTCCTCCACCCTCGTTGGGTCTAGCCTGGTCAGAATCGTGGTCAGCTTCCTACGCATTAAGAGCTCTGCGGGCGAGTACCCTGAAGCTAGGGGGGTCACCCTGTATCCCAGCAGGAACTGACACACTTGCAGGTTGAGATCCCCGGGATCCATGCGCCTCAGCGCGTCCTTGGTGGTGCGCACGAGGCACTCTACCTGGCCGTTTGTTGCCGGGTGGAAAGGGGCGGAGGTGATGTGCCGAATGGCGTTGATCTCCGTGAATGCCCTGAACTCAGCGGACGTGAAACAACTACGTTATCGCTAATTAGGGTGTCGGGTATACCGAACGTGCTAAAGACCCTCCGCAAATGCTTCACCGTCGTTGCTGAAGAGGTGCTAGTAACTGGAATTACCTCCAACCACTTGGAGTAAGCATCCACCACGAGGAGAAAAAGTGTCCCCCTAAATGGTCCTGCAAAGTCGATGTGCACACGCGACCAAGGCCCCTTTGCCGCGTCCCATTCCCTGTGCGGCAGACGCGCCTCTTCGGGTCGGGAGCATTGGCAGCTCTCGCAAGTGCCCACCATGTGCTCGATGTCGGCATCTAATTGGGGCCACCAGAAGTAGCTCCTGGCCAGAGCCTTGGAGCGGACAATCCCAGGGTGGCTGACGTGCAGCAGTTTGAGCACCCTGGGTCTCAGGGATTCGGGGACTATCACCCGCTGGCCCCACAGAAGGCACCCCCTCTCAATGGACAACTCTAGCCTCTTCCTAAAAAACGGGGCGAACTCTGCCGCCGGGGCGGACGCTGGCCACCCTTTCTGCACCCAGGAGCTGACTAGAGCAAGCGTTTTGTCCTTGCCGGTCGCCTTGGCGATGTCTGCGGGTACAATGGGGGGTGAATCTAAAACCTCTATCAGGAGCACTTGGCGGTCTCGTTCTTCCTCGCCCACGATGCTGCTAGCGTTGGGGAGGGGAGACCTCGACAGGGCGTCCGCGTGGCTTATTTCTTTTCCCGGGCGGTACACTAACGCGTGCTGATACGCGTTTAAGAAGATGGCCCACCTTAACATCCTAGGGGACAGGATTTGAGGAGTGGGTTTGTCAGCAGTGAAAATGCCTAGCAGGGGCTTGTGGTCGGTCACTATGGTGAAAGGATGGCCATAGAGGAAATCGTGGAACTTTTTAGTCCCCGCGATTATTGCTAGCGCCTCCCTGTCTGTTTGAGCGTAGTTTCGTTCCGCTTGGGACAGGGATCTGGAGTAGAATGCTACCGGGGCCTCTCTCCCGTTCTCCAATACGTGGCACAGTACCGCCCCCACCCCTACTGGGGATGTGTCGCATATCAGGACCACAGGTCTCTTGGGGTCAAAATGGGTGAGAATGGCGTCAGACACTAGGAGTTGTTTCAGGTCACTGAATGCCCTCACCTGGCTCTCGCCCCACTTCCATGCCTCGTCCTTCTTGAGTAGCTTGTGAAGTGGCTCTGCTACCGATGCCTTCCGAGGCAGGAAAGAGTGGTAAAAGTTTAAGAGCCCTAGGAACGACTGCAATTCGGGCTTGGAGGTGGGACGAGGGGCATTTCGAATGGCGGCTACCTTTGATTTGGAGGGTTTGATTCCCTCGGGGGTCACCCGGAAACCCAAGAACTCAACCTCTTTGGCGAAGAAAACGCATTTGTCTTTTCGCAACCTCAACCCCGCCTTTTCGAACACCGCCAGCACTTTGTCCAGCCTTTCAGCCAACTCTGCCTCGCTCCCCCCCATTATCAACACGTCATCAAAGTATGGCAAGACCCCCTCCAGCCCCTTTAAGAGGCATTCCATGAGCGACTGGAAAATACCCGGCGCCAAGTTCACGCCGAACTGTAGGCACGTCACCTGGAACGCCCCCTTATGAGTGACTATCGTTTGCGCAGCAGCTGCAGCTGGGGTTACTGAGAGTTGCTGATAGGCTTGCGCTAGGTCAAGTTTTGTGAAACACTTTCCCCCATGTAACCTGGCCAACAGGTGGCTGACTACCGGCACCGGATACGCATTTGGGCGGATCGCCTTATTAATGGTGCACTTATAATCAGCGCAAATGCGAACCTCCCCGTTGGCCTTTAGCGCAGTTACAATCGGAGTTTCCCACTCCGCGGAATCAACAGGAACAAGAATCCCCTGGCCCACCAATTTGTCCAGTTCCGCCTCTATCTTGTCCTTTAGTGCGAAAGGCACTCTGCGCGGCTTGAGTCTGATAGGGCGGACCTCCGGGTCCAGGTCGAACGCTACTGGGGGTCCCTTGAACTTTCCGAGTCCTTTCTTGAAAACTTCGGGGTGCCCGTCACACACCTCCTGTATTGGGTCAGTCCCGACGGCATGCACCCCCCCAATGAACAAACCCAGGGGCTTAAACCATTGAGTCCCGAGGAGGCTGCAACTTCCCCCTTTGAGAACAACCAGGGGAAGTTCCACGGCGTGTTGCTTGTATTGGACCTTGAATTTTCCAACCCCCAACACCGGAATGCTATTTCCCTGCACATCCCGCAGCGTGGACCTCAACGCTTTAAGCTTAGGGCGCACGTGGGGGGAAATTCCCAAGAACTCCCGCTGGGACATAATTGAGTAGGAAGAACCCGAGTCTATCTCCATCCTAACAGGGGCCCCTTGCACCAGTACCTCAACAAAATAACGTGGGTGTCCCAAGGACACGCTGTACACGGGGGCGTCGTCGCTGCTGTTGTCGGAGATGCGGCCCATGCCGTCCGGCTTCCTCGCGGGCCGGGCGCCCTCCTTGGTCTTCGGCGGGCGGTCTGACGGGCTTTTCTGGTCTCTGCGCCGCCGTCTGCAGACCTTGGTGATGTGTCCCCGGCGTCCGTAGTTGTGGCACTCGGCCTTCCGGAACGGGCACTTGATGCGGTCGTGGGCTGCTCCACAGCCGTCGCAGCGACGGCCGTCCTTCCGAACCTTCCAGACGTCCTCATCGTCGCTGCTCTCCGTGGAAGATTTCGGCGTGCGCCTAGCCGCCTGCACCGAGCCCGCTGTCTTGTTGGGCTGTGGGGGTCTTTCTCTGAACCCCTTGACTCCGGCCCTCGTGGCCTCCGCGGCCTGGGCCGCCTTCACGACCTCGCGTAGCGTCGGGGGCGGCTCCTGGTTCATCAGCTTTCGCTGAACCTCTTCATCCCACAGGCCGCACAGCAAACGGTCCCTGAGGGCGATTTCCAGGTTTTCCCACTTGCATGGGCCGGCGGCCAACCGCAGGGCCACTGCAAAAGCGGCGATAGACTCACCAGGCGCTTGAACTCTCTTCCAGAACGCGTCTCGCGCCGAAAACATCGAGACCGAGGGCTGGAAATGGTCGCGCATCACCTTTAGAAGCTGTTTGGCCGTTAGCTCGCTCACTTTCTTCGGTGATACTAGGTCCACCAATACTCTTTTGGCGGCATTTCCCAGCATCCGAGTGAGGATGGCCCTCTTCTTTCCCTCGTCCGTAATGTCGGACACCACCAGCGTATCTTGGAAGTCCATTTCAAAGAGCTCCCAGTCTTCCGGCTTGTTGATGTCGAAACCGGCATGTGTCTTGATCTCGTGGGAAGCCATATCCCACCTTCGTCACCAATTTAGCGTATGAGAACCAAGACAAAGGAACAGCCAAAGGACTGGCTTAACACATCTTTATTGCATGGTGGTCCGGGGGAACATGAGGTAATGGCGGACGAGCAGCTCAATATATACGGTGATTATACATTTGAATGTGGCTCCACGATAGCCCATTGGCTACCGTTGGCGTGACGTCATTTCTGGTCACGCCCTTCTTGTCCAAGTGAGGTAGTGGCGGGAATCTTCCCGCGCTGTAGTTCTTTGGGGAATTGGGACCTGTGAGCTGGGCACTCGCTATTGCCACCAGGTGGTCATTAGCTCGCGTCCTAATTGCAACGGGTTACATTGATATAAATGTTAAAGGCATAGTATTGAGAACACAAGGCATAGTATTGAGAACACAACAAGTATGTTAAAGGAGAACAAGTTCTGGGATATTTGGAAACCAAGGGGAGAAAACCAGCACCCAATTTCATGAACTTTTGGAAAAGGTAAAATATTAAGGTTTATGAATGCTGATAACACTTGGTGAATTCTTAGGACAAATGTAAATTAGCACAGGGTGATATATGTTTTTCTTTTCACAGAGAGAGAGAGAGAGAAAGAGTAGAACCCCAGATAATGCTAAAACTTGGTTCCACGAGTCTTAGAGTTCTCCGATTTTAACGTTATGCGATACATGCATCACATAATGTTAAAATCTTATGGGATGAATCACATAACGTTAAAACTCCATAGAGATACATTGTAACTAGCACAGGCTTCAGCGAACGTTATGCAATACATCCCATAGGATTTCAACGTTATCCAATGCAATTCCCCCCCCCCCCCAGATTGCTTAATGTTATGTGGTTTTAGCGTTATCTGGTGCAAACGTTATCTGAGGTATTACTGGAGAGAGAGAGAGAGAGATATATTCTTTTTTCCTTGTTTCTATAAACCAAGAAAAACGGATTAAAGAGTAAATACAAAATTTATCTTATGAAATGAAGCCATAAGAATGTTATAAGGACTATAAAATGATATTTAATGTTTTTTTTTAAAAAAATGATTGATATTTTCTTGGTGTATATTAATTTGTTATTATTTTTGTTTTCATTTAACACTGTTTTGTATTATAAAATTTTAATAAAAAATAATTTAAAGAAAAAGTTCATTACCTCTGTGAATGGATCACAATCAATAATTCTGAAAGTTTTGCCATAAATAGTGATGTTGATTCCTCGGTTCAGATCTTTCCAATGATAATGGTCCCCGCGATCATTCTTGGGCAGGCGTTGCCTTTTAATGAACTTGCCCTGGGGAATTCCAGAATTTTCCACTATTGGCTCCATGACAGACATGCTATCATCTTCCAAATAATAATAAATGCCAACTTTACGGATGCGAAAATGCTCTTCTGTAGATAAGGGGACATCTTCTTGAAAATAACCATCAAATTTCAGCACCTGTGAAAACAGACAGACAAACAAAAACATCCCCGTCAGACAGAATGTTAGGCGTTCCCAAATAATATTTCAAATATTGTGAATGTGTAAGAAAATTGCAAAAAACTGACAATGTAAATGCATGTAAAGGAATACACAATGAAACAAAAAGATCTCTGCCAATGGCTGAGCAATAGGTTTTGATTAAATTTTTCTGTCGTCAATATGCGTTTTTTGTTGTTGGGTTTTTTAATTGGGGGATCATCATATTTTTTTGTTATTTATAATTTATTCAGTTAGTTTCTTCTTTTTGCTTAATTTTTTATAGTATAGATTTTTTTAAATTTGTTGTTAGCTGCCCAGAATGGGAAATTATTCCAGATGGTCAGGATATAAATCAGGGGTTGGCAACCTTTTCAAGTTGGAGGCCAGGTCACACTCCCTTAGACAGTTGAGGGGGCTGGACTAGTGGTCTCCCTGCTCTAAATGCTGCCATAAAATGCATCTGCAACAGTTGTAAATGCGTTTACGACAGCTGTATCCTCATTTACAACAGCCGTGTTTGCATTAACGGCTGTTTCTGCCACTTCCGGCGGTGGCAGCGGCAGTGAAAGCAGCAGGCCAGATGACTTGGCATCACAGGCCAGATTCTGTAGGCCATAGGTTGCCGACCCCTGATATAAATGTAATTAATTAATTAATTATTCTCGCATATGTATGAGTGTAGAATCTGAACAGAAAACCAGAAAAATAGTCCTAAGATCATGTTGCCATAGTTAAATAAAAATATCAACCCATTGTGTGGCAGGTTTGAAATACACAATTTCTCTCTCTCAAAAAAAAAAAAAAGAACTGAAACTAGTCTGCCTTGGTTGGAATGTCTTTACTTGAACACAGAGTGAGGTCCATTTGGAACATGGTGTATCATCCTACAAACCCTACCTCAAATATACAGTATGTATGTATCTATCCATGTTACAGAACTAGAAAACGTGTAAAGCATGACCCAAAGTAAGCAAGGAGCATTTTGTCTACAAGATACTTATTTTGGGCTTTCCAGTTCAGAAAAAAATGAATGAAATATTACTACTATATTATATTATAAACAGAGTGGAGAAAGACAGGTTGTTTTCTTCCCCTGAGAGAAAGACCCTAGAATTTGAAGCTACTCGGTGTAATTAATTGGCAATAGGTACAAATCAGAGAAAACAAAATATATGCAGGGCAACGAAAACAAAAGAAAAGCATCCCAGACATTGTAGAAAACTTACCAGACCAGTCCTAGCTATAGCAGGATCAACTGGCTGGCACAGCAGGTGTGGGGCACAGAGAACGTGGGTAACACCCCCACACACACACACACACACACATGCACACGCACACGCACACACTGCTGTCTGATATAACATGGCAGATTACGCTTTTAGTTATGTTTTAATGGGTAGGGTCAGGGGGGTATTTTTAAATACTTTTGAATGTTTTTAATGATTTTAGTGTTTTGGGGGGGTAGTTTTTATGATGGAATGCTGTTGTGAGCCGCCCAGAGTCACCTGTCGATTGGGCGGCGATACAAATTGAATAAATAAGTAAATAAATAAACTGTATATTGTGGAATTTCCTAGGATGCATCAGAATGTTCCCAAGTAAAACTAAATAGAACTACATTCAAAGTCTCATAAATAACAACCCAACTATAGCACACAGTCAAATGTTGTAAGTAGTAATCCTATGCATATTTACAAGTGAAAACGCAAATGAGTAAGCTGTACATGTACAATCCTAACATCCTCATGACACCCCATGGCTCATTCCAACTGCAATGCCTGGATTCCATCTAGCAGAGGCCTCCATGTGTGTAATCATATGGCCTGCAGGAAGAGGAGCATAAACAGTACTCTTCTAGTGGTGCAGGTGACCCCTGCACAGCCACCCTGCAGGCTAGGATGCTGACTTGCAGCCAGAGGTGAACTTTAGGAAGCAAATCTTTGGTCTTCACCTAGAATCATAATGGGAGACCTCCTGGTAGCTGCAGCTCTTACTGTCAACAAATGTCACTAACCATCCTCTCTGTTTTCAGTGGATTTTGGTTTACTTTTTTTGCTTTTTGTTCTTGGGTTTGGTCTTGTTTTTGTTACAGGCAGAGGCTAGATGCCAGCAGATGGGGCCAGCAGAGAATCTTACCAGCTTAAATGAGAGCTAAGTAATGTGAGGTTGTTTTAATCTTTTTCATAACAAAGCTATTGCTTTCGTTATCTCTGATTTTTGCACCAGAGACAACAGGCTGGATGTTTTTCAAGGGTAAGTGTGAGCCAGGCAGCCTATTCTCCAAATGGATCTTGACTGGAGTGTTTCACGGGTCCAACTCAGCTTGAGAACTGGCATACCTGCCACACACCCAAGGTTAAATGAGAGGCCCTCCTTTATCAGTATACAGGTATGGCTTGATGTCCTTAATATTCCTGCCCCTCCCAATGATATGTTGAAAGAACAATTACCTAGGTCCGTGATGATTAACCTTGGCACTCCAGGTGTTTTTAGATTTCAATTACTAGAAGCCCTAGTCAGCACTCCTGCTGATCAGGGCCCCTGGGAATTGAAGTTTATGAACAGCTGGAGTGCCAAGGTTCACCATCACTGACCTAGGTTAAGGTCTAAGTCAAGGGTGGCCAACCTTGATGCTCCAGGTGTTCTTGAACTTCAATTCCCAGAAGCCCAAGTCAATACACCTGCTGATCAGGGATTCTGGGAACTGAAGTTTAAGAATACCTGGATCACCAAGATTGGCCACCGCTAGTCTAAGTCCTTGCCATATGCCACACCAAACAGTAATTTTTAAACAATAAAGTTGTTGCAACTTCCCAAACCTCTTCCTGCCCCCATTCCACAAACATTGCCTCACTTCCAATCTCAGTTTAGGCTATCATTTGATGAATCTTCTCCAGAGTTACAGAAAGATAATGCTCTGGAAAATAATGGTGTAGACAACAGAAAGTCTCCTCCTTGAGTTCCTTATTAGCATATAGGCTTAGATTAAGTTCTTGAACAATACCTTTTTGTCAAAAGCAACATGTGCAGGGATGAAGTCTGAAGGTGGAGCTTGCTTGGGTTGACCATAGGTTAATGTGGGTCTTTTGTTGGAAAGTTCATCCAGTTCTGCTTGAGATAGTTGGTTTACGTGAAGCCGAGTCCCACCAATTCCAACTTTTGGAAGTTGCTTAAAAGCAAAACCATTTTTGTAAAGCAGAGTCTGAGAGCGATGAAAAGCAGTTTTCTAAGGGGGAAAATATTAAAGAGTTAGATATGGTCAAGTAGACTATTAACTAGTATGCTAAGCAAGTACACTCACAAAAAAGTTTTCTCATCCTTCCAAACAGTGATGGGCTCCAAAAAATGCGGTATTGCACCCAAATTAGGACTACAGTACTTTATTTCAAAATTTGGATGGATGGGGCCAGTCAGAATTTCTGCTACCGGTACTGGCGAACTAGGGT
Organism: Bradypodion ventrale; assembly: GCA_035047345.1. Taxonomy (NCBI): domain Eukaryota; kingdom Metazoa; phylum Chordata; class Lepidosauria; order Squamata; family Chamaeleonidae; genus Bradypodion; species Bradypodion ventrale. The sequence continues at coordinate 252,737,136 of JAWDJE010000001.1, forward strand.
GAACCTGCTGATGCCCACCACTGCTTCCAAATATGACTTGGCCAATATTTAGTGGCATCATTTCTATTATTTTTCAATTGTTCTGGCTGTTTACTAACTATTGTATGGTATACCATAGGTTGCCTTTTGATGACAGTGATGGTGAGTAAGTGGTGTTGGGCTTTAAAAATATTTTTAACAATTTTGCTTATGTGCACAATTCACACATGAAAACCAAAGGTCGTCACCTATCGCTTGTATGATGAGGTGATAAGCACATAAACTTGAGAAATTAAACTTCTGATCTGGGGTGTATGCATTTTGATCCTATTATAAATGTATTACAACCAAGAATTGAAAGCCCACACAGAAAGAGCCTCCTCGAAGATTGTGGAATTTTTGAACCACAATCAGGTGGTTCAAAAGGTTGCCTGGTAATGGCAACCTTGCGTTGCCGGCTAATCTTTCTCACACTAGGTCAGGCAAAAGGAACTGCAGCATGAACTCGCCAAAAGGTGCCTTCATGTAAAGTCCCTAACTGTAAGACTAACATGCTCAAGTGGGGGCTGCTGGTGGACAACAACACATGGTGTGAATGTGGAGAGATACAGAATCCGGCTCCTTTACTGGTCTGCCGATTACTACCAGAAACCTGCACTGATGAGGACTTAAATTTGGCCAAAGACAAAGCCAAGAAAGTGGCATCATTTTGGCAATTCAGGGTTTGATCGGGACACAAAAGAAGAGTGTAGTCCTCAATAAATGAAAAATCTGTTTCTTTTCCTCTCCGTGATTGCCCATCCAAACAGTCAACTTTGCTGAATGTGAATCACAGCTATTAAAGATTTCCCCCCAGAATCACGGTGGGATTAAGCATTCTACCAACAATTTCTAAACTGTATTTTTCTATACTGTCCTCACTTCAGAAAACAATCCAGCACTGGCAACTGTTGATCAAATCACATAATGTTCAGCAATCAGAGAACATTTGCCTTGGGCAAATGTGCACCTAGTAGGAGTTATTCATCTTTACCATGATAAATACATGTCTGACAGTTTTTAAAAAAGTAAAAGTAGAAACAAAAACGTTGTGGCACTTTTGGTTGAAGGAGCCTTGTGGCACAGTGGTTAAAAGCCAAAACGTTATGAGTTTGATCCTGACAGGGTTCAAAGTTGACTCTGCCTTCCCTCCTTCCAAAGTCGGTAAAATGAGTAACCAGCATGTTGGGGACAAAATGCTAATTACCTTGTGAACCACCCAGCGAGTGCATTAAGTGCTATAAAGGTAAAGGTTTCCCTTGCTCAAAAGCCAGTCATATCCGACTCTAGGGTTCAGTGCTCATCAAAGCCGAAGAGCTCATCAAAGCCGAAGAGCCAGCGTTGTCTGCTTCTGCAGACGTTTCCGTGGCCATGTGGCAGCATGAATAGACACCAGAGAGCATGGAACGCTGTTTACCTTCCTACCAAAGTGGCCCCTATTTATCTACTTGCAATTTCTTGCTTTTGAACTGCTAGGCTGGCAGGAGCTGGGACAAAGACGGGAGCTCATTCCGTCCTGCAGTACTCAGGTATCGAACTGCTGCCTTCCAATCAATGTCTTAGCCACTTGAGCCACTGCAGTCCCGGGTGGTATATAGGTGTGATTGCTATTGTTGTAGTTGATGCAGTTGCAAAAATCCTGTGAGTCCATCCATGTGGCTCTAAAAAGGTGAACATTTCATTTGGGGAAAATAACCACCCCATGTCCAGAATATGGGGCTACTCACCAAACAGGTCACTGTGAAGCTATGCACACAACCTCCCCATGCAAACCTTGCCTATCCTTGATAAAAGCCCTTCCTTGGTCCCAGTGTGCATCATCTCCCCCATGACTGAAATTCTTGATTCATTAACTGGGATCTCCTCTGCCCGGAGACCCACTTGGAGGTCCTAGCAAAAGATCTGAATGCATAGACAAGGAAGGGAAGAATGGAGTCAGAGGAGAAGAAGGGTCTTTATAATTGATCAAGGAGAGGCAAGGTTTGCATGGAGAGGTTGTGTGCGTAGCGTCACAGTGACCTGTTTGGTGATGAGCACTGAACCCTGGAGTCAGATACGACTGGCTTTCGAGCAAGGGAAACCTTTACCTTTATAGCACTTAGTGCACTCGCTGGGTGGCTGGCTCTTTGGCTATGAAACAGAGATGAGCACTGAACCCTAGAGTCGGATACGACTGGCTTTTGAGCAAGGGAAACCTTTACCTTTATAGCATTTAGTGCACTCACTGGGTGGCTGGCTCTTTGGCTATGAAACAGAGATGAGCACTGAACCCTAGAGTCGGATACGACTGGCTTTCGAGCAAGGGAAACCTTTACCTTTATAGCACTTAGTCCACTCTCTGGGTGGTTCACAAGGTAATTAGCATTTTGTCCCCACCATGCTGGTTACTCATTTTACCGACTTTGGAAGGCGGGGAGGCAGAGTCAACGTTGACCCCTGTCAGGATCAAACTCATAACGTTTTGGCTTTTAACCACTGCGCCACAAGGCTCCTTCAACCAAAAGTGCCACAACGTTTTTGTTTCTATTTTCCTTTTTTGTTTGTTAACTGTCAGACATGTATTCATCCTGGTAAAGATGAATCACTCCGACTGGGCTTCAAACGAGCGCAGTAAGCTGCTGCACTGCAGCCAAAACGTTGTGAGTCCGATCTTGGCCAGGGTCAAGGTTGACTCAGCCATCCATCCTCCCGAGGTCGGCAAAAATGAGTCCCGAATATGTTGGGGGACGACGACGACGACAAAAAAATGCTAATTAATTTGTGAACCGCCCAGAGAGAGTGGCACCAAACGCAATGGGGTTGGTAAGTATAGAAGTTTAATTGCTATTTGCTGTCATTGATCTCCATCTCTTGCCCACCCCACGCCCCACACCTCACCGTGGGGTCCTGAAAAGACGAGCCTGGCAGGAGGGGGAGTCCTTGCACCGGCTGGATGCTCATGATGATGGTTGGGTTTCCTCTCCCACATCCGTTGCCTTGGCAACTGTCAACACGCGGGGACGAAGAGCCGGGTTGCCTTACTTCCTCCCATTCCCGCCTCTCCCCATTGTCTCTTCTCGGGTTGTCCACCAAAAAGGGGTGGGGAGAAGGGGGGCCGGCCTTGCCCATCGGGAAGCGGCTTTCCTGCCCCCCACCCCTCTCCTGCCGCCCCAAAACCCATCTTGGGGAGCGGCGACTCAAGAGTAACATCAAAGAAAGGCTCAGGGTTAGTTGTCTTAGGGTTTGCACGACGTTAGGTGTCTGGGGCAGCTTCTGTCTATTGCAGGAGTGCCCTGACCCAAACTATGGCTCAGGGGGCCGGATCCGGCCTCTGGTGTCCTTGCATCCGGCCCACGAAGCCCATAGGGGCGCGTTTTACTTCCGCTTCCGGGAGCGACGAGGGCTTCGTGGGCCGGATGAATTGGCGTCAGGGGGCGGATCCAGCCCGCCGGCCATAGTGACTGGCCCTCTGAACCACGTGGCCAGCCCGTGGCTTGAAAAGTTTGGTCACCCTCTGAACCACGTGGCCAGCCCGTGGCTTGAAAAGTTTGGGCACCCATGATCTATTGGGTTGTTACCCAATCGCGTTGTCCCCAATCTCATTGTTCTGTGCAGGCTAATGACAATACAGATTTATCTATCTATCTACCTACGTTGAAGGTGAGCGTTTCCCGTGCTCGAAAGCCAGTCGTATCCGACTCTAGGGTTCAGTGCTCATCTCTGTGTCAAAGCCGAAGAGCCAGCGCTGTCTGCTTCTGCAGACGTTTCCGTGGCCATGTGGCAGGCATGACTAGACACCAGAGCGCACGGGACGCTGTTGACCTTCCCACCGAAGTGGCCCCTATTGATCTACTTGTAATGTCTTGCTTTCGAACGGCTAGATTGGCAGGAGCTGGGGCAAAGACGGGGAGCTCATTTCGTCCTGCAGTACTCGGGAATCAAACTGACCTCCCAGTCAGCGTCTTAGCCACTTGAGCCACTGCAGTCCCTGTTTACCTACATTAGAGTTTCCAAATCATCAATCAATCAATTAAATATATACTGTACCGATAACGGGTTTGCCCTGACAGGAAACCAGACAAAAGACGCAACAAGTTGCTGAACTAAGCCAATTTTATTAAAAGCTTTTAAAAAAGGGAAAGGACTGCAACAGTCCCCTTTGTAAAGCGAAAGAAAGGAACACACACACACCCCCATGCAATTGCAGCATTCATTTATAGTAGGGATTCTCAACCTGCGGTTCGGGGTCCGGATGCGGCCCATGGCACCATTTCATGTGCCCCCCCACCCCACTGCCTCTACCACACCAGGAAGTGTCATGTAGTGGAGGAAGAGCAAAATTGCCATCCGGCCCCCAAAGCTGTCTGAGGAAGTGTGACTTGGTGCCCAGCTTTAAAATATTGCAAGTAGATAAATAGGTACCACTTCGGTAGGAAAGGTAGTGGCGTTCTGTGTCTAGTCGTGCCTACCACATGTCTATGGAAACATCTGCACATGCAGACAGCGCTGGCTCTTTGGCTGTAAACAGATGAGCACTGAACCCTATAGTTGGATATGACTGGCTTTTGAGCAAGGGCAACCTTTATCTTACTTGTATGCATTTTAGTGAGTGCGCTTAGCTTTTAGTGTCAGGATGTTGCATATTTCAGGATGCCTTTTACCTTCATGGCACTTTCTCTGCAGCCTTTTTTTTTTTTTTTTTTGCATGCATGCATTCAAAATCCCTCCTTTATATTCCACTAGTTTGTTTTTATTCCAGCTCCAGTCAAATTGCAGTCAGCGCATTGTGCACAGCTGCACTGATCTGTATTTCTGTATTTGCCAGGACTCGTTAGAGATTTTCTGTGTCTGCTGGATGTAGAACAATGTTTCCAAACCTTTGTTTTTTGTACTTCAGTTTCCAGAAGCCTAAGTCAATTCTCCAAGCACTGATCAGACTTTCGATTTATGGGAACTGAAGTCCCCCAGTGGGGCATGGGTCCCATGTTAGGAACCACTGGCTGGAGAACCTTCAATGTATGCATCTACAGTGGAACCCCGACATACAAACAGTTCGACTTTCATAAAATTCGACATAGAAATAGAATTCCTGGCTAAAAAAAAAAAAATGACATACAAATTTTTAAAAATTGACATTACAAAAAATACAGTGACATATAATTGCCTCTTCTGATAATGCAATGTGTTTTCGATATACAAATTTTTCGACATACAAATAACCTCGTGGAATGGGAAAAAATCGTATGTAAAGGTTTTACTGTATTTGAATAGACATTGGGTATTGCAAGTCAGCAAAGGACAATCTCCAATGCCATACTTGTGGAGAATCCAGCTGCCACGCTTCGGGTTTTGCTTTGCACATGAGCTGCATTACTAGACCAGCAAGAACGCATGATTTTTTTTAAAGGGAAAAACTCCCCATTCCAGAATGATTTCCCTCATCTTAGAAGTGTAGCTGAATACTCACTTGAGACTAGTGGTTTCATCTACATCTACTAGTAGGTGGCTTAGTGGTTAAGGTGCTGCACTTGATGACTGGAAGGTCGGCAGGTCAGCAGTCTGAGACCTGAGTGCTGCACGATGGATTGAGCTCCTGTCTCTGTCTCAGTTCCTGCCAACCTAGCAGTTTGAAAGCAAGAAATTGCAAGTAGATAGGTACCACTCTAGTGGGAAGGTAAACAGCATTATGTGCACTCAGGTCGGTGTCTGGTCGTGCCTGCCACATGTCCAAGGAAACGTCTGCAGACAGAGACAGCACTGGCTCTTTGGCTATAAACAGAGATGAGCACTGAACCCTAGAGTCGGGTACGACTGGCTTTACATTTACCTTACTGGTAAGGTAACATTATTAAACGTTTACAGTAGAGGAGCAGAGAGGAAACAATGTTGAAAGGAACGAACTAAGCAAGAAAGATAATGCACGGGGCTAGACATGCTAATGTTCAGATTCAGCTGCACTGAAACAGTGGATTTTTAATCCTAGAGTCATTGGTATGAATTATTTCAATGGCTTAAAATTGCAGAAAACGTTAAGTGCTTTCGAAATAAATGGTCGGCATAGAAGCTACACATTTTGCCTAAACTCTAGCTTAACTAGAAACATCTATTACTGTAAAATTACACTAGCAATTACAGTATTGCAAGGTAGCCCATTGCTATGAATGTCCTACTGAAATCAGGATCATACTAAAGTGAAGATCATATTTATGGTAATATCTATAGCACTGAGTTTATGTCATCATGTTATTTATAGCTTTTCCAAATCTTGTAAAATTTGGGAAAGCTGCTTCAGTTAACCAGAAGCAGCAAAATTGACAATATTCTGATAAGAACAGCAATTCCCAACATATTCTGTAGTTTTTCATTCCAAAATGTTCCTTACTCTGCAAATTTCTGGAGTGGGTGAGGTCTCTTGGGTTCTCCGTTATTTGTGCCAAATTTTGAGTTCTGAGGGTTCTCTTGTTTTGTGTTGGCTTCAAAACATTGTTGAACATGATACCAAGGAAACGAGAGTATTTTTGTGTGAGCACACATACATGGAATACACCTAGGTGTGCTTTAGCAGTGTGCACTATGAATACAAATTATGCTCACGTACCCTGAATTCCCTGTGTGATTATGTGTTCAGTGACTGGGTTCTGGTACACAAATAATACATTTGTAATTACTGTATTTTCTGGCATATAAAACTAATTTTAACCCCGAAAAATCTGTGCCAAAGTCGGGGATCGTCTTATAGGACAGGTACTTAACTGCAGCTTGTTTCCCCTTGCTTCATATGTCCGGCGCATATGGTGGGGGGTGCCGCGGCCGAGTCCCTGCTCTGTGCGGGGAGTATGAAGCAAGGGGAAGCAAGCTGCACACATCTTCCTGTACCTCGAGGAGGAGAACGTGAGCGTGGATTGGCTCTCCACCAGAACCTGCCCATTCGACTCGGAGAGCTGCGCGTCTTCGGGTTGAATGTGGGTTAATTTTTATTTGGTGTGCATTGGAAGAGAGGTAGTCTTATACGGCAAGTATATTCCAAACTCTATATTTTAACTGGAAAAGTTGGGGGTCGTCTTATACGCCCAGTCGTCTTATACGCCCAGTCGTCTTATACGCCGGAAAATACGGTATATTTTTTAGACATTATTTGTGTGTCTACACAATGCACAGAGGGAGAACTCTAGCCTCACTCACCTCTCCTCCCGGTTGTATTGCCCTCCTACATCTGCACAGAGATAGAGGTCTGCTATTTATAGATGCTTTCTCAAGTGAGTCAGAGCCCAAATTTCTTGAAGTACCAGCTCACAGGAAAAGCCCTCATGGATAGTGGAGTTCTTCTTCCAGGTGAAGAAGGCGGCGAGAGATGGTAGGAGTGGTACTAGAACACACACACACCCCCACTATATGCAGAAGTGAACCCAAACAGGTAAGGCTAAGCAGAATGAAGACTAGGTAAAGGTTTCCCTTGCTCGAAAGCCAGTCATATCCGACTCTAGGGTACAGTGCTCATCTCTGTTTCAAAGCCGAAGAGCCAGCGCTGTCTGATGCGGCAGACATTTCCGTGGTCATGTGGCAGGCATGACTAGACACCCAAGTGCACGGAACGCTGTTACCTTCCCACCAAAGTGGTAGAATGAAGACTACCAGGTTAGAAATCTGCATAGTTCTCTGCATCAAGTATATTAAGCCTAGATCATAGGTCAGGGGTGGGTGAGTGTATGTTGACCTGCAATTCCTGTTACCCGCTCACCATTGACTGTGCTGGCTACAACTGAGTTAAAGTTTAGTCCAAGGAAAACCGGAGGGCCACATTCCCCAGCCCTACTTCACAATCTCAAAAGCTTGGAGAAAGCACTTATTTCTTTCACAGGTATCTTATGAAAGGAAAATCATCCTGATTTTGTGCTGCTTTTCAGAGGGTGGGACTGAACAAGGTAAATCGGTCTAGTTACTAGAGTTCAACTATGCGAGGGGGGGGGGGACTAGATCTGGAGTGGTTACAGTGGGGAAAAAGTAGGGCTGGGCTTCAAATCCTAAACACACTCACAGTAATACAAAGTCTGCTTCATACAACATCGGATTCATACATCGCCTAATTCCTTGAAAAAAGTTGCCTCATACAAAGTCGTGCGACTTTGTATGAAGCATTGAGGTTTTCCCCAGGTTTCATTGTGCTGGGGCAGTATAAAAGGCAGGACACATGTGTGCATTGCTCTTGTGGGTTTTGCAAGAGTCGAAGAGTGTTTAGGAGTGGTTTTGAGCGCGATTTTGGATTTTTTTTTTAATTTTTTCATCAGAATTTTTAGGAGCATTCCTGGGATTTTTACAGCATTCTTCAGATTCTTGGACAATCAGGGTTGTTTGACAAGTTTTTGTAATGTATTTAGCCTTTAGACAATGATTTCTTAAAGTTCTGTCAGTTTCCTTGACTTTGCCCTGAAGTCTGTGCTGTTACAGTACAATGTATCTCTATGGAAACAACGTTGTACGAGGCATCGCGGCAAGGATTTGGACGTTGTATGAGGCATTGCGGCTAGGATTTTGCATGCCTCATACAAAGTCCAAATCCGTATAAAGTCTAAACTTGTGGAACCAAGTTTGGACGTTGTATGAGGTATCACTGTATATACCTGAAAGTATGTTTAACTGAAGCCAAACTCACAATGTATCTTCCCGGTGTAGCATGATTTAACAGATGTTCACATCAAGCAAACATTTTAATTCTTTAATTTTTCTTTATTAAGATCTCTTCATCTCTTGAGTTAATTGTACAGCACACATTTTAAAATGCTTTCGATACATATTTGGGAAGTTAGAAAAGGAGTAGCTGTTTTTGCAATAACCAAATTAACACATCCTCTTTGTTCAAGAAATGAAATATAAAACTCCACCACACATTTCTAGTAGCAAATAGGCTTTCCCTTTCTTGAAATAAAATTTAGAAGTTAGTATTTTAAGTATCCAAGGCACACTGAGACACTCTAGCACACTTTATTGTTTAACATGGAGTCCTGGAAAAACTAAGTGCAAGCAAATTGCCTTACATACAAACCTAAATACTGCTGAGATTAACATGTGTAAGGCTGAAGATGGAAAAGAAAATTTGGTTGTAACCCACCTGTTCTTGTGGCAGCAGCTTTGAATAATGAAACTGCATCTATAAATGAATTATTTTCTGTGTTGCTGTCAATGACTCTAGATGCCCTGACTTCCCAAAAGTTAAACTCGCTGAGTATCTGATGTTGTCCTCTTGATGATTTTATAGATGCTCATCAACTTTGCATCGTGCGCATGGAATGTCAGAATAAACACACACATTCTGGCAAAGTATCCTTGCAGATGTGTAGTCCTGTGTCGACCGATGCCCAGCATGCACCTTTCAATGCATTATCATTTTTGACATAAGCATTTAGGTTGTCAATTGAAAGTGTGAGGCATCCTTTCAATGAAGAAATGCTAGAGGAACCATGGATGTGATTTGCAATGGGAAAGAATATTGAGCAGGACCCATATTAGTATTATGTACTACTTGCCATCATGGACAAGTAACTTTGGTCAAATTGTTATTTTTTTAAAAAAAAAAGTATAATAAATAAAATAGAAAAGTAACAGTTCTAAAATATATATCTATTTTACAATCTAAGTTATTAAAGCTATTAAGCAATCTTGGTTTATTATTCCTCTAGTCTAGGGGGGCAATGTAAGATCACTAAGAATTTTCAGCCATCCTGTTAAGAGTACAGTAATGATGAACATGGACATTCTCTGTATATTTTAGAATCAGCATAAAATTCATGTGTTCCTTTTTGTGAGAAATTAGTTTAAACGCTTTATGACTGCTTGGGGAAAAAAACCTGCATTAATTTCAAGTGAATACTCTAAAAGTGTTTCCCAGCCTTTGGTTTTTGGACTTCAATTCCCAAAGGCCTAAGTCAATTCCCCAAAGCACTGATCAGTTTGGGTGCAAAAATTAGGCTTCTGGGAATTGAAGTCCACCTGTCGGGCATGGGCCCCACATTGGGAACCACTGCTCTAAAGCCAGTTTAAGCATCCCATGGAAGAACTTTAATATATTAACATCTGGTCCTTCAGCCTGGACTAAAGTTGAACCAGACGTATGGGACTAAATTCCTTTACATGTGCATAAGTCACACGCAAACACTTCCAGCATAGCTCAGGAACCATGGCATCTGAGAAACTGAAGGTAAATCAGGTGATGAAACAGTGGTCGCAGAATTCTGAATTGTACCACCTCTGACTACAAAATGTGAAGCCCGTGATCCTAATTTTGAAACTATGCAAAGATCTTTACAGACAATAATCATTACATCAGAGGCCAAGGTTTGGCAAAATCCCACTGGATTGTGTGATAGCTTAATGCATGTAGGGAAACTTCTACATAAAAGACCATTCAGAAATAAGAGCCTTCACTTGAAACCTAAATTGGCAGCACCCAGAATTTGAAACTCCCGTCTTCCCTGTACTACTTAATTCTGCATAACATACAGAACGGCTTTCAGGTATCCGAAAATACTACTGAAGTATTACAAACACATCTGCCACAATAGAACTGAAACTAGAGACTAACTGTTTGTGCGGTAGCACATTAAATTTGCCTAGACGTTTTGAGTGTGACTTGGTATGAGTGACTGTTCTACACTTTCCACCCCTGTATCTCAAACTTATATATGAGAGATTTCTATCACACACACACACATCTGTATCAGAGACAGAAAACATCATTCCTACAAGTCATTCTCAAAATTTCAAGTAAGAGAGTTTGTGTGCAAATGCATGAGACTCTCTAATTTTGGTACGTGCACACGTACACACACGCACAAGCAACAGTTTCAAAATGAAGTACTGTACGTATGTGTCTGACGCTACTGTTAGTGAATGGAATTTGTGTGACTGGCCTTATGGACTATGGTGACCTATGCAGAAGACTGGTCTAGGAAAAATGAAAATCAGGTTTTATACTAAGAATTATCCAAAGCTAAAGGGGAAATTTAATATTTTCTATTCATTTTTACCATAACAAAGGAAAGCTGATCCCACGAAAAGTGAGCTCATTTGAAAACTGTACCCTCTCACTGAGGCCACAGAGCCAAAGGCTTATACTGTAGATGTATTTGTTCACTCTTGAGCAAAAACAGTCTAACCAAACAATACCCTGTCTTATTACCAATCCCTGAGAAGACTTCTCAGTCTTCTGTTGTTTACATTTCCATGAATGGCCCTCGTGCTGTATTTCTGCATACTCCCATACACTGCAAGCTGGAATTCCACTTAATTCCTTTCTTGGAAAGCGGGGACTGCAATAAACGTAGTTAGTCTGTGGGTGGGGTTATACAGTATTTCTAAATCAAAGATTCCCTAACTTTTCAGCATCACATCCCTCTTTTTTTTAAAAAAAAAAAAATATATGTCCCTCTCACTACCATACCTGTCAAGTATCCCGGATTGGCCAGGCAATCCCATATTTTAGCGCTCGTTCCTCCCCTTTCCCGCCGCCGTCCCGCATTTTGAACGGAGGGGAAAGGGGTGGAGGGGAAAAGGGTTACTGTGCTTGCACACACACGCAGAACCCATTTGCACATGCGCAAATGGGTTCTGTGCATGTACAAACGGGTTATGCGCATGCGTGCGTGCACATGCACATAGATTTCCCATATTTTTGGGAGCCGCGCTTGACGGGTATGCTCACTATCCTTATCTAACTCATGGATGGGGAACCTTTTCCTGTTGGAAAGCCACAAGTACTTGAAAATTTAAAAGAAATACCTTAATTTTAAAGTTACTAGAATAAAATATAAAAAACTAACAATAATATATTGTCCTGGCTGGCAGGGCAAATTGGGGAGGTGGAGAGGGAGCAACCCCCTTCCCCCCCCGGCTCATTTAGAGCAGGATCACGTGTGTTTTTAAAAGTTTTAAACTAGATTTTAATTAGTGTGGGTGGGAGGTAGTTTTTCAGTGTTTTTAGGAATACTAAGAGTTTCTATAGTTTAAACATTGGGGATTTTATGTATGCCGCCCAGAGTCGCATGTCGATTGGGGTGGCTACACAAATTGAATAAACAAATACATATTAATAAAAATAAAAGGATTTGCTCTATAAAATGTGGATTCAGGCAAACAGACACACTTAAGGACCTAGATAGCTGCATGTGGCCTTAAGGCCGCAGGTTCCCCATTCCTGACCTAACTTCATTATAATAAAAAAATCAATTTGTAATTAAAAAATACCCAATTAAAATCATTGTAAATAAGCACAAATAGCTTTTCATAAGGTTAATTAAATTGAGTTTACTTTAAACAGGGGGGTGGGGGGAGAAACAAAGCTAATAATAATAATTTCATCAGAGATTTCTCTGGGTTGAAAGTTTTGCTGGAGAAACTCCGCTCAGGGGATGCCCAAAAGAGGCTCCTTTTATGTCCCCGAATGCAGCTCTAGGGCATTGAATCCCCACCTTCCAGTCTCCAGCTCAGCGTCTTAACCACTGAGCCACCCGGGGAACTGCTACTGTGAAAGCTAATGTGAAGGAGGATGTTGCATTTCAGTCTACATCTCAAGATCTCTTGGATTTCTTCATGCTCCCCCTCCCGTAGGAGGACCATTCTGTTTGAGAACCATTTTAAATGGTCCCAAAATTTAGTTTGACAGGTGATCAACATGGGTTTCAACTGCATGAGCCTACTTATATGAAGACCCCCACCCCCTTGAAGTCTCTGCGGTGATCATCCAAGTCTAGACTCTAGAAGAGCAGTGTTTCACAATCTTTGGGTTTGGGACTTCAAGTCCTAGAGGCCTAAGTCAATTCCCCAAAGCACTGATCAGCCAATGTACTGACTGAGGCTTAAGTCCAGCAGTGTTCTGCGGAACATAGTTTGAAACGCTGATCTAGAAACTTCAGTTGGGGCGGCGGGATTTAAAGACTTCCCCTGACCCTCACTGTGGTTGCTGGCAGGCAGCATCCAAGATCTCCAGTTGGCCACTGGAGTTGCTCTTGCAGTGCAACCACGGTGGTGGCAGTAAGCCGAAGGGCAAACAGCACCAGCAGGAGCCAGACACAGCATGAGGGCCACAGAGAACATGGAGTGCATGTTGGTTCATGGAGCAAAGTGGACAGATTCCACTGGCTTTGTCTATAGTGGCTCTGGAACAAGGCAGGTTTTCAACTTCAAGGGTGGAGTGAGGTTGGGGCCCCATGCATTGTTCAAGGGTTGACTTGCATTACACTAATATAGCAGGAAGAAGCCGCTAAAGTGGCGGGGAACCTGTGGCCTTTTTGTGATCTCCTAGAGTGGCCTCTTTTGATGGGATTTTATAGAGCAAAATCCTTTTATTTTTATTAATATGTTTTTAATAATGTACATTTTAAAGTATATCTAATTGAAGTTTCTTGAATGCAGCCTTATTTGATTACAGATAAATTAATGTGGCCTTTGAACAGGAAAAGGTTCTCTGTAGACCATTCCAAGTAGAGTCAAGTAGAGAAACACTCAACGATTATGTCATCTACATGTATTAATTTGTTCCATTTCTATCCAGCCTTGAGAGCTCAAGGCAACCTATATGGCTTTCTTTTCCCTACCTCACCCTAACAACCCACTGTGAGAGACTCTGACTGGCCCAAGGTCATCTAGTGAGTTGTAGTACAGTCAGCTGACTCTTCACATTCATTTATTTATTAAGCCAGTCAGTTGGTCAATCAATCAATCCAGGCTAAAGTGCTTTCTATTAGTCTCTAATAACAAAACTTCACTATCCCCAAATGATGCACTTAGTCTAGGGTCCAGGATAAGTGGGCCTTCTGCAGAGACTGGGATAAATCGGGTTCAAATTGTGCAAACCAGTAGACCGAATTTGCAAAAGCTGTGTTTGATCATAGCCCAGTCTAAGCTCTTGCCTATATATAGGTGACAAAAGAAAAATCCTTACGCTTTTAGTGAAAACTAGAGATGATGTGATGCTCTTTTTTAAAAAAAAGAGCACTGGTTTCTGTGAGGGTGAGTTAGGAAGGGCCATTTGGGAGGCCTGAAGAAATTCTAAAAAGAAACAGATTTTCATAACATTTTTCCATCCATGTAAACCGTTTTTAATTTTAATGCAAGAACATTAATTTAAAATAATTTTAGTATATTCCTGTTTAGCTTTCCTTCCCAAATTATGATTTGAGTCTTTTATTTAAAATGTGTTGAGTGATGGTAAACGAGAAGCAGGGAGGCACGAAAGAAAGAAAACATGATGCTAAAAAGTTTGGGAATCCCTCTCCCTTCTGTGATTTTGGGTAGTTCTAAAGGAAGCTCATGTAGGTTAGAATAGGCTGGAGAAACGTAGGGTCAAGGAACCAGAAAATGTACCTGAAGAAAATTGGATAGCAAAATTCAGTAAATGGCCACATAAATGGAGGAGGGAGAAAGGAGGCCACACAATACTGCAACCTTTATGTGGTGCTTCTCTAAAGAGATGGTAGTTATGAGCCTTTCGAACAACTGAAATGATCAATAAAAGGACATATAAAGGAAGCCTATGAGATGGAGAAGTAGGTAGGTTTATGAAGATCGCTGTTAGTGCTAATCCTTCCAGGAGGGTATAATTGCCACCTTAGCCTTTGACAAAATGAAAATCTGCAAATCCAACCAATTTTTCATCAGCCCTTCACTTTATTTCCTTATAGACTTAAATCTGTTCTGTGGCAAATGTCTTTTGTTCCTTACATACTGTTACACTCTCTTTTCCTTTCCTTATAAAAATAAATCCAGAAAGAAGCAACTGTACTGTCTGAAACACATCAACAGTGTAACACAAACACCCCTGCCTAAAAATAAAAATAAAAGGATTGGCTTCCTATTTAAGTTGCCACAGGAAAAATACAATTTTAACACACTAACACTTGAGATTAGCACAAATGCTAACTAACTTGTGAACCGCCCAGAGAGTGGACTAAGTTTTGCTTTGCTAGAAACTGAAGTTTCTTATCAAGACCATTGCATTGGCTTGCTTTCTCCTCCAAGAATTTCAGACTCCCAAATTCTTAAGCCAAGGGCCAAGTAGTAAGTAGCCCATGTCACCATTGTACAAGTACTGAAATGTAAAATATTTCCTTCTGAAACCCACAACTTCTGTGAAGCTCAGACCTACTGTGTGTGTGTAGCTTATTTAGATGGTATCAAGACCATAAGCAATTTCTTCTTCTTTCGTGTCCAGAGCAAACTTTGGACTGCCAAAATGAAGCCACTTTCATAAGCAACTAGAAATGGAGTAGACCTTATAAGGTGATTTCCTTGAATCACAGAATGCTGTTAACTCTTACCATAATATTTGGCCTAGTCCTTCCTCAGGTTACAAACAGATGTACTTTTTCAGACAGAGGTAGGGTCTCAAATGATTAAAAACTGCCTGAAACCAAACCCTTACACACAAAAGTTTCTAAGAGTCTTTTTAAAGTTGTGTGCAGGCATCCTTCTCTAACTTGAATTGAATTTGGGATTCAATTCAACCTTAATCTGCATTCTGCTGTGGTATGAATCAGACAATTGGTGAGAGTCAGGGTTTTGTAAATGAGTGATGCCATGGTGTACTCTCTCCTCTAAACCATTCTTCACTTCTCTCTTTTCTTTCACATACGTGCAAGTTTCACCAGATAATTTAGAGCAAGACCGTTTAAGAATGGCTTTAAAAAAAACTTTCAGGCTCGTGCAGACGAAGCATTTCCTCCAAAACAACAACAACCCTGTACTGTTTGATACTGGACGAGTACAGATTTTACTAGGATTTCTGTCCATATTTTTCATTAAAAGTTTTACAAAATCAGCATCTTTTAATGAAATGGTTCAGACTTATCAAAAAGTGTGGGAAATATATATTTTTAAAATTACAATCTGTGCTGATTTTTTAAAATCAAGTAGATTAACGCCAAAAGTCCCCAATCATAGCCCTTTCCAGGAGAGATCAACTGCTAATCCACTTCACAAATCTATCTTTCAAAACAGTTCCTTTTTTAAAAAAATGTTGAGGAAACTCCCAAAATGATTTATGCAGGATTTTTGTTTGTTTGTTGGGTGGCTGGTTGGTTTGGTACATTGGAACTAATTGAAAAATCTCTGACCTGAGCCCTCCACAGAGGAGGCTCATTCCACTACACCTCCATTTTGGAATCAGCTGTATTTCACGACAACTCTTAGAAAACTGCTGAGCAATTTTTTAAAAAAAATATCTTCTCTGCTTGATTTTTTGTTTCTTGTTGTTTTAGTAGATTAGTAGAAAGCACCCAACCCAAGAAGCCCTTGCCACCTGAACTTTGACACCAGGACAAAGTGAATGAAACTACCACAATTCCCACCCACCCCCATACCTACAGTAGATGGTTTTTCAAAACATCAGATATGGTTTTAAATTAAGAGGTTTTAACTTTGCTACTTGTCACTACTTGGTAGCAATTTAAGTTTTGCCTTAGCTAAGTGGAACGGGGGGAATGATATTATCAGTGCATAACTGGAAACAGATAAAGGAACAAATGCGCTATCTGGATGAGCCCTCTGTTAGAGATCTTAAATGCCCTTTGCCCAGCAACAGGTGCATTTAGTAAAAAAAAAGTTTAGAATATTAAGGCAATTTAAAAAAAAGTAGTTCCAGACTGCAGTCAATTCCTTGGTTATAATTTATGAAGACAAACCACTTTGTTAATTTACTGATATATATATATATATATATATATATATATATATATATATATATATATATATATATATATATATATATATATATATATATATATATATATATATATATATATATATATATATATATATATATATACACACACACACACACACACACACACAGGTTTTTTTCCTTAGTTCACTTCTGTTGGTTTTTTCCCCAAGGAGATCAGAACTGAAACGCATTTGCCCAATGCACTCTCTCTCAGGATTCCTTGACTACCAGCTCCACCTTGATCTTGCGCTGCAAGAGGTGTGCCGTGAGGGCACTGCAAGCCACCAAACCAAAAAAGGAGGCACACGACAAGATGATGGAAAAGGATCCGTGTCGTCTGAGGAAAATATCTTGCCTAGTCTTGTAATCCAAGAAGATGGCTTCCAACTGGGAGAGGGTGCAGATCGCTAGGAAGGTGTGGAAAATTTGATGAGCATGACCAACAATATCACAGGAGCCTGGGAAATATTTCTCGGGAACCGGGCAGGAAAAGAAGTAAGCACTGACCAGGAAGAAAAGTATTTGGAAGGTATGGTACCAGGCCGCTGTCTCCTCACAGCCTTCTAGATGGCACAGGATCACACGGTGTGCCACAGGACTGATGTCCAAGATGAAAGCCAACCCTGCTGGGATCACCTGGCACACCTTCCTCATTATGGGGTAAGGGCGCCGGTAACGGTACTTGGCATAGCAGCAGCCGGCACAGGAAAGCCATCCGCAGAAAGCAGCTGCAGGGAGGAAGAAAATCCAGAACTTGTCATACCAGGCTTGGTCAGAACTGTAGTAGAAATGGGCCAGGGCACTTCCATATTGGTATATGCTGACACCAACGTAATCCACAAAGTAGAAAGTGTAGTGCGAGATCTCCGACTTGGACTGTAAAAGATGAGCCAAGAGGCTGCATGTTAGATATGTTATGGAGGACAGGACAAAGATGAGGAGGGGTAAAGAGTGGACCCCCCAAGACAATTCCTCCGATTCAACAAAAGCATTAAACCTCAGTAGCACTGCCAGGGCTGCTAGTAGGTGGGTCCAGACGTTAACAACTTCGTTATGTTTTTGGAAAAGGCTGAAGAAATAGTAGCGCCAATCTTGACCTGTGGGGCGATATCCAGTTTGAATGTATGGCTCACGGAACAGTTGGGGCACATCGGATTCTTTGACTGTGCAAGGCATCTTTGGGAAACCACCTTCTAAGAGCTTAGGGAGGCGGCAGAGTTGTTGTCCACTGACCGACAAAGTGCTGATCCGTTCTAAGATGGCCGTCATCTTGCTAACCATAGAGTGAAGTCACACGATTGGTCCCTGAGGTAACGACAGACACAGAAACCATTAAGAAGAGGAACTGACAATAAGCGGAGGCACATATTGCATAATCTCTATCTATATTTGACACACAAAGAGGAGGTGAAACGTATCTGGAGGATAGGGATAGAAGATAACAGCAAGGATGCTAAAATCCCAGTCATATGTTTCAAGAGTTTCTGTAGACAAAATCTGTATACAAAAACAAAGGGGAAATAACTCAGTGGGAAGTGTGTTGAACATGTAGGGGATTTAGGAACACTGAAGATAAATCTCATTCAGGTCCCCACAAATAAATATTCCCTCCTTAGTCAATGAAGTGTAAGCCGCCTTGGGCCATCCATGGATGAGGAAGGCAGGGTAGAAATCATGTAAATAAATAAAAGTGTAAATCATGAAAAACATTTCCTGTTGAAACAGCAATTCAGTTCTTGGATACAATAAACTGTGAATATGTCCAGATGCCCCGTATGAGCCAATTTGGACTTTCTCATTTTCAGGCTGTGTGATGATGAGAACACTAAATAACACTCAGTTCTCCCCACCCGCACCCTGGTCCAAACATTCAAGCAAATTTTACCCATATGGTGAAAGTGGTTTAAGAACCATTTCATCATCTGGGCAAATGAAACAGTTTTCCTCCTCCTCTGCAAAGGGATAGGGGAATTCTGAAAATTATTTTCCTCCTGTTTATCCCATGGTTCCCAACGTGGGGCCCACGCCCCCCAGGGAGACTTCAATTCCCAGAAGCCTAAGTCAGTACATTGGCTGATCAGTGCTTTGGGGAATTGACTTAGAGTTTTGGGAATAGCCGATCATTGTAGCATTTGATTGAAGGGATATATTTTTCTTCTATTCCTCCCTCCCCCATTTTATCACTAATTGAAACCACAGTTGTGAGCAGTTTTTCAGTTGGTGATAAAATGAAAAAACGGAGAGAAAAATGGTTACCTTCTTACCTGATCCAGCACTACAACAATTGGCTAGGAGGGACAAAGTAATCAAACCATTCCTCTGTTCCTCTACAGAGGAGCAGGAAAAGTGTTTAATTGCAACATCTAGTATGCTGATGGGACTAATTTACCTCAGAATGAGCCTTTTGGCTGCAAGCCACCCTTATATACCATTCCCAGCATCCAGAGATGGTGGGAACTGTGTATAATTGAGCACCATAAAATGTAGGAAACCCCCCTTGATAGGAGTTTGTGGAGGAGGTTGTGACAATCCAACATCCATGAAATCTGGAGATACGGATCCTAGACTGAACCCCAAGAGTGCATAAAGAGCGGACTAAGCACCCTTTGAGACATGTTCTCTAGTTCAACTCTCTCCAAACAGAAATAGTATATACACTCTGCTTTACCCACAGTTCAAAGGTCTAAAACACCTTAATAGCTCCTATAAGCCTTGGTTGCTCAAGGACAGGTGATATTAAGCACTCAGCTTGGACTTCCCTTTTTGTGATGCTAAACATCCTGCATGTATTGTCTATGACAAAATAATCACCGTAAGGCTAACCTCATGATGATTTCCTTTTCATTTTACTACCTCCTAGTTTTCTGGCTTTTGAGTATGATCCCTAAGAAGTGCCAATGCTACTTAGACCAGAGGTGGGGAACCTGTGGCCTTAAGGCCACATTGCAGCCTTCTGAGTCCTTATTGATTTGATTTATAGGCCGCCTTCCTCGCCTCGGCGACCCAAGGCGGCTTACACAAACAAAAACATTTCATACAATAAACAAACCTATTAAAAAACCCAACGCTAAATTTTTTTAAAAATACTGTATTTTCTGGCGTATAAGACTACTTTTTAACCCCGAAAAATCTGTGCCAAAGTCGGGGGTCGTCTTATAGGACGGGTACTTAACTGCAGCTGACAAGTATATTCCAAACTCTATATTTTAACTGGAAAAGTTGGGGGTCGTCTTATACGCCCAGTCGTCTTATACGCCGGAAAATACGGTAGTTAAGTGTGGCTGTTTATCTGAATCCATATTTTACAGAGCAAATCCTTTTATTTTTATTAATATGTTTTTGTTAGCCTTTTATACTTTTATTTTAGTAATTTTAAAATTAAGGTTTTTTGAAATTATTATGTACGTGTGGTCTTCCAACAAGAAAAGCAACCCCTGACTTAGACAATATATTGACATCAATGCTCTAAGGAGTTACAAAGTGCCCAGATTCTTTCTTCTGAGCAAATTTCATGACATTTGTGACCAAGAACAAGATGCCAATTTTCAGCAATCACATGGCAATGATGAACAAAGCAGCAAACAATTAACACCAGAGAGGGAAAGATCCAAGGTCAGCACTAGCAGTTTCATTTCCACAAAGCTCCTATTCTCTTTCGATGTGGGTCCAGCATTCTGCTGAAGAAGTCTATTCATGTTGCAGAGTGCCTGTTTCAGCGCAGTCTTTGCCTCTACTGTTAGGGGTGGTGGGGACTCAGTTTGTTGGGCAGATTCCAAAAAAGCAATATTTGCATGCAACTTGTTTGGTAATTCAGATCAAAAAGAGGGAGGAAAAGGAGCGACCAGAGTGCATAATATACAGGGAGTGTACCTATAGTCACAGGGGACTCTGGAAAATAGCTCAAAGCTTTTCTTTCTCCATCTTCCCCTTTTACTCTAACGTACTGTACAGTAGACCCACGCATAACGATGTTACTTGGTTCCCCAAGTAGCATTGCTAAGCAATTTTTGTTATGTGGGTTTCTATGGAGTTTCCCACATAACGACGTTTTTAGCATCATTGTCCGGTTATTTTAGCGTTGTTGTCTGGACAACGACACTAAAAATGTTATGCGGGGGAACACGTGGTGCATAGCGACGCGTTGTTAAGAGAAAAATGATGTTATCCGAACGCATTGTTATGTGAGGGTTGACTGTACTATGTTTTTGTCAGGCCACAAGTTCTAAAGCTTGGGCAAGCTATACAGTATCTTCCTTCCTAGCTCTGTGCTTAAATGTTCAGGCAAATCTTTGTGGTTTCTTCACTTTTAAAAAAAAGTGGATCAGGAAGATGTCTACAAAGTGTGCCAATTCATCACATTTACATGTTGTCGTCCCTGGCTGCAAATCACAGAGAAGGACAAGTAAACACATACGGTGCTACAATTAGACCCGAGTCCCAAAGCAGGATGATTTTTTTTTTTTTTTGGGGGGGGGGGCACATCCTTCTGTAGACATGATGTGAATATTTAGCAATTTCTGCTTTTTTTGGTCGTTCTTAAGAGTACCAGGCCAGCCGTTTTGTTTGTTTTCCTTGTGCTTTGTAGGAAGGGGAAATTCTTCCAACTCCCCATTTCTGATAGCGCCATTGTGAATGAAACAAGTTGGAAGCAGAAATCTGATGAACTATTTTTATTTGAATGTCACTTTTTATATGAAATCACTGATGTCTGTTCCATACCTGTCAAGTTTCGGGAAATTCCTGTCAAATAAGGGAAATTTCCCATCCAAAGTGGGAAACTGGACAGCTATGCTTATCCTGTGCTGGCCTCCAGTCTAACTCCAGTCTAATTGCAGTCGAACTAATCTGAGATGACGGCGGGAAAGAGTGTAGAATACAGGGGTTTGACAGAAATTTCCCGAAACTTGACAGGTATGGTCTGTTCACTGAAAATCTCATTAGAAAAGTACATTGCTTTCTGATTATCTAGTCGAGGAGTTCCCAACCAACCTATGGCCTGTGGGCCAGATCTGGCACCCAGGCCGAATTGCCACCAATGCCGGAAGTGCCCTGACATCACTGGAAGTGCCAAAATCACCATGTTTTCGCACTGAAAGGGCGCAAAAATGCGGCAAACCATTCAAAAATGGTATGAAAATGTTTCTCCCTCCCTTCTCCAAGGGAAGCAGTGGAGGTGGGGAAAACAAGGAGAAATGTGGCACAAATGCACTCGCCGGGGGTGGGATTAACCGTGTGACCGGCCCCTCAACTGACAGATAGATAGATAGATAGATAGATAGATAGATAGATAGATAGATCTTTATTGTCATTGTCCTGCACAGAACAACGAGATTGGGGGGAAAAACACTTAACAACCCAACAAAACCTAAACAAAATACAACTATACAAAATTATCAACATACTCCCACCTCACATATACACATTTAACCCCTAAAAGCTCTAAAACTCTAAAAATCCTGAAAACTATATACAGTAGCTCCCTCATAGACTGTATTCAAAGCCAGAACTTTTAGTGTATGAGAACCAAGACAAAGGAACAGCCGAAGGACTGGCTTAACACATCTTTATTGCATGGTGATCAGGGGGAACATGAGGTAATGGCGGACGAGCAGCTCAATATATACGGTGGTTATACATTTGAATGTGGCTCCACGATAGCCCATTGGCTACCGTTGGCGTGACGTCATTTCTGGTCACGCCCTTCTTGTCCAGGTGAGGTAGTGGCGGGAATCTTCCCGCGCTGTAGTTCTTTGGGGAATTGGGACCTGTGAGCTGGGCGCTCGCTATTGCCACCAGGTGGTCATTAGCTCGCGTCCTAATCGCAACGGGTTACATTGATATATATGTTAAAGGCATAGCATTGAGAACACACACACAAGGCATAGTATTGAGAACACAACATCCCTCCCCCCTAGGATGAGACGAAGTCTCTCATCCAAGATGGCTTATTGCAAACGCGCTTTGGGCGTGCTGCAGGCTGGCATGTCCCGGCTCCTTGTCCTGCAACGGGAGAGGAAAACTCGTTAGTGACTTGCCGCGGCTCTGCGGCTTTTGGGGAAGGGACGGAAAAACCGGGGGCACTGGGGACTAACGAAAAACCCCGCTTCTCGCTTGGATGGGTGGGGGACCACTCCGGAAAACCCCCCCGGTTTTGTAAATGAAAATCAGAATTATCCCCTAGGGTGTCATTAGAAGGATTCCGCAGGATATCTATGAGGACAGATTCGGACTCCTTTCCCTCCCCCCTAGGTGGGGACCACCGGCCCCCCTCTACCCCCCTTGGGCTGAACGGGTGGGGGAGAACCCTAACGTTGAATCCTTTTCCGCGCTGTCCGCGCGTTGTTCGTCCGGGACCCGGCGCCGGAGCTGGTCTGCGTGCCGCCTCCAGAGTAGACCCGCACTGGTCTCCACACAATACGACACGGGATCCGTCTGCCCAACGATGACGCCCGGGACCCAGGCTGGCCCGGCGCTAGTGTAGTTCCTGCAATGCACCGGGGCACCTACTTCGAAACTCTTTGTGGCCTCTAACCCGATGTTCCTCCCTGTGTCCTCCACCCTCGTTGGGTCTAGCCTGGTCAGAATCGTGGTCAGCCTCCTACGCATTAAGAGCTCTGCGGGCGAGTACCCTGAAGCTAGGGGGTCACCCTGTATCCCAGCAGGAACTGACACACTTGCAGGTTCAGATCCCCGGGACCCATGCGCCTCAGCGCGTCCTTGGTGGTGCGCACGAGGCGCTCTACCTGGCCGTTTGTTGCCGGGTGGAAAGGGGCGGAGGTGATGTGCCGAATGGTGTTGATCTCCGTGAATGCCCTGAACTCAGCGGACGTGAAACAACTAGCGTTATCGCTAATTAGGGTGTCGGGGTATACCGAACGTGCTAAAGACCCTCCGCAAATGCTTCACCGTCATAGCTGAAGAGGTGCTAGTAACTGGAATTACCTCCAACCACTTGGAGTAAGCATCCACCACGAGGAGGAAAAGTGTCCCCCTAAATGGTCCCGCAAAGTCGATGTGCACACGCGACCAAGGCCCCTTTGCCGCGTCCCATTCCCTGTGCGGCAGGCGCGCCTCTTCGGGTCAGGAGCATTGGCAGCTCTCGCAAGTGCCCACCATGTGCTCGATGTCGGCATCTAATTGGGGCCACCAGAAGTAGCTCCTGGCCAGAGCCTTGGAGCGGACAATCCCAGGGTGGCTGACGTGCAGCAGTTTGAGCACCCTGGGTCTCAGGGATTCGGGGACTATCACCCGCTGGCCCAACAGGAGGCACCCCCTCTCTATGGACAACTCTAGCCTCTTCCTGAAAAACGGGGCGAACTCTGCCGCCGGGGGGAACGCTGGCCACCCTTTCTGCACCCAGGAGCTGACTAGAGCAAGCGTTTTGTCCTTGCCGGTCGCCTTGGCGATGTCTGCGGGTACAATGGGGGGCGAATCTAAAACCTCTATCAGGAGCACTTGGCGGTCTCGTTCTTCCTCGCCCACGATGCTGCTAGCGTTGGGGAGGGGAGACCTCGACAGAGCGTCCGCGTGGCTTATTTCTTTTCCCGGGCGGTACACTAACGCGTGCTGATACGCGTTTAAGAAGATGGCCCACCTTAACATCCTAGGGGACAGGATTTGAGGAGTGGGTTTGTCAGCAGTGAAAATGCCTAGCAGGGGCTTGTGGTCGGTCACTATGGTGAACGGACGGCCATAGAGGAAATCGTGGAACTTTAGCGCCTCCCTGTCTGTTTGAGCGTAGTTTCGTTCCGCTTGGGACAGGGATCTGGAGTAGAATGCTACCGGGGCCTCTCTCCCGTTCTCCAATACGTGGCACAGCACCGCCCCCACCCCTACCGGGGATGCGTCGCATACCAGGACCACAGGTCTCTTGGGGTCAAAATGGGTGAGAATGGCGTCAGACGCTAGGAGTTGTTTCAGGTCACTGAACGCCCTCTCCTGGCTCTCGCCCCACTTCCACGCCTCGTCCTTCTTTAGTAGCTTGTGAAGTGGCTCTGCTACCGATGCCTTCCGAGGCAGGAAGGAGTGGTAAAAGTTTAAGAGCCCTAGGAACGACTGCAATTCGGGTTTGGAGGTGGGGCGAGGGGCATTTCGAATGGCGGCTACCTTTGATTTGGAGGGTTTGATTCCCTCGGGGGTCACCCGGAAACCCAAGAACTCAACCTCCTTGGCGAAGAACACGCATTTGTCTTTTCGTAACCTCAACCCCGCCTTTTCGAACACCGCCAGCACTTTGTCCAGCCTTTCAGCCAACTCTGCCTCGCTCCCCCCCCGTTATCAACACGTCATCAAAGTATGGCAAGACCCCCTCCAGCCCCTTTAAGAGGCGTTCCACGAGCGACTGGAAAATACCCGGCGCCGAGTTCACGCTGAACTGAAGGCGCGTCACCTGGAACGCCCCCTTATGAGTGACTATTGTTTGCGCAGCAGCTGCAGCTGGGGTTACTGAGAGTTGCTGATAGGCTTGCGCTAGGTCAAGTTTTGCGAAATACTTTCCCCCATGTAACCTGGCCAACAGGTGGCTGACTACCGGCACCGGATACGCATTTGGGCGGATCGCCTTATTAATGGTGCACTTATAATCCGCGCAAATGCGAACCTCCCCGCTGGCCTTTAGCGCAGTTACAATCGGAGTTTCCCACTCCGCGGAATCAACAGGAACAAGAATCCCCTGGCCCACCAATTTGTCCAGTTCCGCCTCTATCTTGTCCTTTAGTGCGAAAGGCACTCTACGCGGCTTGAGTCTGATAGGGCGGACCTCCGGGTCCAGGTCGAACGCTACTGGGGGTCCCTTGAACTTTCCGAGTCCTTTCTTGAAAACTTCGGGGTGCGCGTCACACACCTCCTGTATTGGGTCAGTCCCGACAGCATGCACCCCCCCAATGAACAAACCCAGGGGCTTAAACCATTGAGTCCCGAGGAGGCTGCAACTTCCCCCTTTGAGGACAACCAGGGGAAGTTCCGCGGCGTGTTGCTTGTATTGGACCTTGAATTTTCCAACCCCCAACACCGGAATGCTATTTCCCTGCACGTCCCGCAGCGTGGACCTCAACGCTTTAAGCTTAGGGCGCACGTGGGGGGAAATTCCCAAGAATTCCCGCTGGGACATAATTGAGTAGGAAGAACCCGAGTCTATCTCCATCCTAACAGGGGGCCCTTGCACCAGTACCTCAACAAAATAACGTGGGTGTCCCAAGGACACGCTGTACACGGGGGCGTCGTCGCTGCTGTCGTCGGAGATGTGGCCCACGCCATCCGGCTTCCTCGCGGGCCGGGCGCCCTCCTTGGTCTTCGGCGGGCGGTCTGACGGGCTTTTCTGGTCTCTACGCCGCCGTCTGCAGACCTTGGTGATGTGTCCCCGGCGTCCGCAGTTGTGGCACTCGGCCTTCCGGAACGGGCACTTGATGCGGTCGTGGGCTGCTCCACAGCCGTCGCAACGTCGGCCGTCCTTCCGAACCTTCCGGACGTCCTCATCGTCGCTGCTCTCCGTGGAAGATTTCGGCGTGCGCCTGGCCGCCTGCACCGAGCCCGCTGTCTTGTTGGGCTGTGGGGGCCTTTCTCTGAACCCCTTGACTCCGGCCCTCGTGGCCTCCGCGGCCTGGGCCGCCTTCACGACCTCGCGTAGCGTCGGGGGTGGCTCCTGGTTCATCAGCTTTCGCTGAACCTCTTCATCCCACAGGCCGCACAGCAAACGGTCCCTGAGGGCGATTTCCAGATTTTCCCACTTGCATGGGCCGGCGGCCAACCGTAGGGCCGCTGCAAAAGCGGCGATAGACTCACTAGGCGCTTGAACTCTCTTCCAGAATGCGTCTCGAGCCGAAAACATCGAGACCGAGGGCTGGAAATGGTCGCGCATCACCTTTAGAAGCTGTTTGGCCGTTAGCTCGCCCACTTTCTTCGGTGATACTAGGTCCACCAATACTCTTTTGGCGGCATTTCCCGGCATCCGAGTGAGGATGGCCCTCTTCTTTCCCTCGTCCGTAATGTCGGACACCACCAGCGTATCTTGGAAGTCCATTTCAAAGAGCTCCCAGTCTTCCGGCTTGTTGATGTCGAAACCGGCATGTGTCTTGGTCTCGTGGGAAGCCATATCCCACCTTCGTCGCCAATTTAGTGTATGAGAACCAAGACAAAGGAACAGCCGAAGGACTGGCTTAACACATCTTTATTGCATGGTGATCAGGGGGAACATGAGGTAATGGCGGACGAGCAGCTCAATATATACGGTGGTTATACATTTGAATGTGGCTCCACGATAGCCCATTGGCTACCGTTGGCGTGACGTCATTTCTGGTCACGCCCTTCTTGTCCAGGTGAGGTAGTGGCGGGAATCTTCCCGCGCTGTAGTTCTTTGGGGAATTGGGACCTGTGAGCTGGGCGCTCGCTATTGCCACCAGGTGGTCATTAGCTCGCGTCCTAATCGCAACGGGTTACATTGATATATATGTTAAAGGCATAGCATTGAGAACACACACACAAGGCATAGTATTGAGAACACAACAGAACTGCTTTTGGGTAGAAACTATTTCTCAAGCGGCTGCTCCTGGTCTTTATGACCCTATACCTTCTTCTAGAAGGCAGAACCTGAAAGAGAGCATTTCTGGGGTGCGTACTATCTTGTGCAATCTCTACAGCTTTCTTATAACACCTGGTGGCATAGGTTTGATCTAGAGTGGGAAGAGAACGTCCGATTATCCGCTCCGCAGTCTTTATGACCCTGGACAGCATTGTTCTTTCCCTAGCTGTACAACTCCGAAACCATACACACAGACCATAGGTTAACACACTCTCTATGGTACAGTGGTAGAATGCCAACAGCAGGTCCTTTGAAAGATTGTTCTTCTTCCTGACGATTCTCAAGAAGTATAACCTCTGCTGTGCTCTCTTCATCAGATCTTTGGTGTTTGCTCCCCATGTTAGATCCTCCCTCAGCTCCATTCCCAGAAATCTAAACACCGAGACACTGTACCACACATTTCCCTTCAATAATAAGTGGCTGGATGTTCAATTTGCATTTTCTAAAGATAGTCCGCTTCATCCAGTACCGCCTGCAACTGACGCGCCACTGCCCTTTCCAATACTTTCCCCAAAAAGGGGAGGTTGGAAACAGGTCTGTAGTTGGTTATGACTGCTGGAAAACCAGCAAAATGGTTTTCCAGTTTTGGGGCCTGGAAAACCATTCTGCCCTTCCTCCAACCACATGGCACTTCCTGGTGTGGTGGAGACAGCGGTGGCCCCACATGAAATAGTACTGAGGGCCACATCCGGCCCGTGGGTCACAGGTTGAGAATCCCTGGTTTACTGTGCAAGGGCCTGTTGAGTACGGGCTAGAACAGCCAGACCCTGTAGCTTCAGCGGAAAACTTTCTCATTCGCTAAAATGCCTTTGCACACAATATTGCCTTTCAACTGTTTCTGCCATATGAATCCTCTTTCGCAAGGCATTACAATGGCAGAGGGTTTCAATGACTCCATACATTACTTCACTCAAGCAAAAATGTTAAGTCCATTGTCAAAGCAGCTAATCTCCAGTTGCCAAGATGAAAATCTCTCCCTACACAAAGCTGGTCCATATTGCCCTGTTATGAATATGGGAACGCTATGCAATTTTTCAATTGTTTTATCCTAAGTTTCTCCACCTTTAAACTGAGTCTACATTCTGGCAAGCTTCCTCCTAATTCAGTACCCAACATTTGTCTAGTGGGCAAGCATCCTCATATATGCTCTTGTATAACAACCCAGTACAAATACCTCAAATTACTGTTGGCAGTAGCATGCTGAAAGTCAATCCAGGTGGAATTCAATACACAGAAGAAGCAGGTTACTAATAATTTAATTACAGGATAATACTATGTCATCATAGTATGGGGTGAACATAAATCTTTGTCCTTCACATTTTAGGTAGATAACTGATTGTGGATTAGAAATAATAAATGATCCCATAAACTATGAGTTCTCAATCTTTTTAAGCCGGGGGCCAAGTCATGCTCCCTCAGACAGCTTTGGGGGCCGGACAGCCATTTTGCCCTTCCTCCATCAACATGGCACTTCCTGGTGTGGTGGAGGCAGTGGGGGGCCACATGAAATGGAGCCATGGTCTGCATCTGGCCCTCAGGCCACAGGTTGAGAATCCCTGCCATAAACTAACACCTCAAATTCTAAAAAAAGCTGACCTAATTGACACCTCACAGAACAATGTGCAGATAGCTAACATAGAGATGTAAAATCTGCAGAAATTTTGAAGCTCGGGGGGAAAAAGCCGGGGGTTTTCGGGGGGGGGGGGACAGAAATTTTCAGAAAAATTGAAAATAATCTGATACCATACATATTTTTTATACATTATTTATAAAATATTTGAACCCAGTCTTCTCTTAAAATATTTTATTCATCATGTTAAATAAAACATTCCATAATATATTTTTTATTTTTCCAATTTTTCGGGGGGGAAACAAAAAACCCTTCAGAAAAAATCAGAAAAAAACCCAGTTTTCCCTCAAATTCCCCACCCCCCCCCGCCCCTTCACATCTCTAGCTTTCAGACATCTCCAATGTCTGAAATCCATTTCTTATTTATATGTAAATATTTACTCCATTTGAAAATGTGTGTGTGTGTGTGTGTGTGTGTGTGTGTGTGTGTGTGTGTGTGTGTGTGTGTGTGTGTGTGTATATGGAGTTATAGAGAGAGAGAGTGTGTGTGAGTATTTTGGGGGAAAAATACAGAAAGGCACCTGGTACAGAGTAGTGATTCACCCACCCATAGGTTTGGCACTACTGAATCATTAGAAAGGCAAACAGATGGTTAGTATTTAATTAACTAGAACTGAGCAGGAAAGTTCAAGAGGAAGTCCATAGCTTATCTACATTTTTTACATTGCTTCCTATATGAGCTCCATAATATGCCAAATCACAACAAAGCAAGCAACTAAACATATTCATTAACATGTAAAATAATCTTTATTGACCACCAAAGTCTAAGAACAGGCTATTACACAGCCTTGGTTGTGGTTAATTTTTTAAAATATTTGCAAAACAATATTTGCAAAAAATGAATAATACAGAATATGAATATCTACATAAAATTGAGAACTCCAAAAATTCAAATAGAAAAACCCTTTGCATGAAAGCTACAAAAGTTCAAGAGTCAATTATAATAGTAAAGCCAGCTTTACTATTAGGCTGATTGAGGCAGGGAGCAGCAGTTATTCACATTGAAACCCCACACACACATACACACACACATCATTTGTACTTCGATATTTGTCTAACCGCCTTTCTTGCCTTTTCCCAACATATCACAGTACCATTACGATCACTGTCCGAACATGTCACAGCACTGTTTGGGAGAGTCCTTAACTCATAACAGCATATGAGATCATTAAAAATAGTCCTTATAGTAAATGTTAAGTTTTTTTTAAAACAAACAAACACCTACTGCTATATTTTCATTTGTTGTTTTAGATTTCAAGTCTCCCCCCCTCTTATTTTTTACAACAGAGGACCTCTTTTACAGATGACAACTATTCATGAATACCATTTGCATCCAAGAAATTTACATTAAAATGGACATACTGTACCCTGTCTCGTGTGATGAACCCACGTGTCTATTTTGCAATGTTATTGTAGCTTATGGGAGCCCACTAGCATGAGCTTGTTTTCTCTTTGTAACGTTAATCCGCAGAGGGAGTTTGCAGAGTTCTGCTCCAGGCAGTGCGGTATTTAGGATCTGTGGGCCCCTAGGCTGAACCTGTGGCACGGGACCTACCAGGGAAAGTATTTAAAAAAACAAAAAACTATAAAAATCATATTTTCAGCAATTATCCAATTAAAAACTGAAAAATAAACGTTTTAAAGTTTATTATTAAATTATAGAAAATTTATGTACGACATTCCTATACAGTATTACTAAAACAAAAAACCTGATTTTAAAAATTGACATAGAATCACGTGGTGCGGCCCCCCGGATTTAAGCCTAGGTAGCCAGGACTGATACTCCATCTCAGGAAATGGTACCGTGAAGAGCATAATGTATCCCAACACACAGAGAGTGCCCTAACTCTCTGAGTAACTACAACTACATCTCCATTATACAAATCAAACATACTGCCTATGAGCTAATTTGGTAGCCTTTTGTCTGGAGCTGGGATAAGACTGCGATACTCTGACTGCGATACTCTGACCTCAGACTGCGATACTCTGTCTCTTACAGTAAGAGGTAAGAGTCATAGGCATCTATTTGAACACTAACTTGAGTACAGGATTTCTTTTATTTTATTTATTTTTTAGATTTGTAAGGCCGCCTTCCTCGCCTAGACGACCCAAGGCGGCTCACAATGTTGGCTAAAAAAAACCATCCCCATACAATAAGACCACTAAAAACTTTATTTTGCAGGAAGAAACATTATATTTAATAAAAAATATTTATAGATTATTAATTTATAAATAAATTATATTTAGTATTTTTTTTAAGGAAGGAGCCCTGGTGGCACAGGTGGTTAAACTGCTGTACTGCAGCCAAAACATTGTGATTTAAATCCTGACAGGGATCCAGGTTGACTCAGCCTACCATCCTTCCAAGGTTGGCAAAATGAGTAGCCAAGCATGATGTTGGGGACAAAATGCTAACTACTTTGTGGACCGCCCAGAGAGTGCACTAAGCACTATCGGGCGTATACAAGTGTAATTGCTATTGCTATATTTAATAAACTGGAAATGAGTGTGGCTTCCCGCAGGCCTGAGCCCCTATATGTCTAGGTTGAGATATTAAATACAGTGTGTAACCACTTTGTTGTACTCATGGCTTGGCACTAAAATGAGGATCCCAATCCATAATATAGATTGTGAATAAGGAACCAAATATTACTTTGGTATCAAATTGCCTAAAGGCCAGAAACATATCTAAGCAAAGGGTTTTTCTCCCCAGAATAACAGTCTATTTTACCACTCAAACTTTTTATAAAATATATTCTTCTTCAAATATGCCTGAGGTAGCTAACAAATGTTAAAAAATCAAGTGCAGTAAATAAGGGGCCATTCAACAATTACGTGATCCTTGAGGGGGGGAGGGGGTCTGCCATCTGAATTATGGAAAATTATGTGGGAGCGGGGGTCAGGTCAAGGATTACATAATCCATTTGGAGCTGTTGTGGTTTCGAGACATGGCGCTTTTTTAGGTTTTAAAATGATCTCTGGGAATTTTGAGGTCTAAAAATTAGAGTTTCGATACGAAAGCTCTGGATTGCGTAATTTTAAAGGGAGGGGGGTTTCAAAGCGAAAATTACGGTCAGATTACATGGGGGGAGGGGGTCAATTCCCCCCCCCCAAAATGGATCACATAATTGTTGAATGGCCCATAAGAGAACCTTATGATACAGTAAAAAGTGACAAAGACTTAAAATAGAATTGAGTCATGGTATACAGTGGACCCTCAAATAACGACGTTACTTCGTTTCCCAAGTAGCATTGCTATTCGAATAACGTCGTTATTCGAATAATGACAAAAACGTTGTTATTCGAATAACGACGGTAAAAATACCGTCGTTATTCGAATAACGACATCGTTATACGAATAACGACGGTAAAAATACTGTCGTTATTCGAATAATGATGTTATTCGAATAATCACATTGGGAGCGTCGTAGCGTCGGTAATCGAAAATGACGCTATTCGAACGCATCGTTAATTGAGGGTCCACTGTAACTTAATTTTATAAAAGCTAAGGAATCAGAAAATCTCCCTCTGTCCTCCCTTGCCTTGAGGGAGTGAGAGGAAAGCATGTGAAGAACTGAACTTATAGAGGTGAAAAAGCTCTGCTTTGTAATTAATTTTATTCATTTATTATTTGCATTTATACCCCGCCCATCTGGGATATTCTCCCATGCTGGGCGGCCTGCCTCAAAACCTGTCAGCATTTGAAGTAAGGTAAAGGTTTCCCTTGATTGAAAGCCAGTTGTATCCGACTCTAGGGTGCAGTGCTCATCTCTGATTCCAAGCCAAAGAGCCAGCGCTGTCTGCTACTGCAGACGTTTCTGTGGTCATGTGGCAGGCATGACTAGATACCGGAGCGCATGGAACCCTGTTACCTTCCCACCAAAGTGGTCCCTATTTATCTACTTGCAATTTCTTGCTTTCGAACTGGTAGGTTGGCAGGAGCTGGGACAAAGACGGGAGCTCATTCCGTCCTGCAGTATTTGAAGTAAGCTTATAAAAAAAATTCACAGTAGGTAGTTAAATTCATCTGGGACCAGGCAGTCCTTCAGGAAATCTGGGCAGAGGACATTTCCTGCTCAAGGGCAGCCTTGAGCCTTTTTAACTGTACCAGGAAACAAGACGGCAGCCCGGAAAGAAACCTCCCTACTCAGTTGCCCAGGGTTTCGGCTCCAGGTAACACACCTGTTCCATTGGGGCAATGCCCTTGGCCAGGCACCAACCCTCCTGCCCAGGCTTTCTGGGTCCAACGGCACCCACTGGATCTTCCAGTTGAGGTCCAGGGAGAATTAGGTAATCGGAGAGGGAAAGAGAGTAAAATGTGGAAGGGGGAAAGAGAGAAACAGACAAGTATTTGGTGCTTCTCTTTGCCCCTCACACCACAAACCCACACAGGAATCCCACCCTTACCTTAACCAAAACATGCCACCATTAAGGAGATTAACATCAAAACTGTTGGACTAAAAGGATACGGTCAAACATACACACACACACCCAACAACTGCAACCAGCCGGAGTAAAAGTGGAGTATCTGGGCTGTGAGCACCTGCCCAAGTGGTTAAGGCAGGGATTCTCAACCTGTAGGCCCGCAGGATGGATGCGGCCCATGGCACCATTTCATGTGGCCCGCCACCACCTCCATCACACCAGTAAGTGCCATGGCAAAATGGCCGTCCGGCCCTCAAAGCTGTCTGAGGGAGCGTGACCCCTGGCTTTAAAAGGTTGAGAACTCCTGGATTAAGGGAGCAGGGAGGGAGGTGATGGAGATGCCAGGCTCTATTTTTTTTCTTCTTCCAGCTCAATCCCACAGATCCGCTGCCGAGTCAAGGCGGTGACATTTTGCCACACACACACACTCACACACACATCAAAAGATGCCTCTGCATCACGTCACCTTCGCACAACTCATCACCACGAGCAAAACAAACGCACGCCCCCCCCTCCCCCTTATCAAGACCTTGGCTGCGGAAAACCAGTGGTTAAACTGTTGCACTGCAGGCAAAATGCTGTGAGTTCGATCCCGACCAACTAGGGTTTAAGGTTGACTCAGCCTTCCCTCCTTCGGTAAACTGAGTACCCAGCGTGTTGTGGGCAGACACAAAAAGGGCTAATTACCTTGTGAACCGCCCAGAGAGTAGTGCACTACTAAGCGCTATGGGGCAGCGGTGTATACCCGTGTAATTAATTGCTGACTGCTATCAGCAGAATCAAGTGAAGGTAACTGCTAAGAAGGGGTCATGCTCCAGGACTTTCACTGTGGGGTCACCCTGCTATGTTGAGAAAAGGATGGCTTTCTCGGGTCCTGCAAATGCTATTTTCTATTGGGGGGAATAAAAAAAGAGAGATTTCTGCTTCTGTTCTGCTATTTTTTTGTTGTATTATCCTGGTCTTGGACACTAATAAAAGGTAAAGGTTTCCCTTGCTCGAAAGCCAGTCGTATCCGACCCTAGGGTTGAGTGCTCATCTGTTCCAAAGCCGAAGAGGCAGCGCTGTCTGCTTCTGCAGACGTTTCCGTGCTCATGTGGCAGGCATGACTAGACACCGGAACGCTGTTTACCATTCCCACCGAAGTGGTCCCTATTGATCTACGTGCAATGTCTTGCTTTCGAACGGCTAGTTTGGCAGGAGCTGGGACCAAGACGGGAGCTCATTCCGTCCTGCAGCGCTCGGGAATCGAACTGCTGATCTCCCGGCGTCTTAGCCACCTGATTGATTTGTTTTGATTTAGAGAGCCAGAGAGGGTGTGGGGCGGGGGCGAAATGCTCATTTCCCTTGTGATTGCGAACAGCAAGCCCCAGAGAGTGCACTGAGCACTACTAAAGCGCTACGGGGCGGTATTCCCGCGATTGCTAATCGTGCGCGACCTGATTGCAGGAGCTGGGACAGACAGAGACGGGCGCTCAACCCGCCATGCAGCACCTGGGTCTTGAACTGCCAATCTCCCCAGCTAACAAGGGGAGCTTCTTAACCCCTGCACCACTGCAGCCCCTTTAAAAGAGATTGCGGTTTTACACCGTCCCCCCCTTCAAGTTACCTTGCTTGCATCCAAGCGCCGGGCGAGTGGCGCCGTGAGGTCAGCGCCTCGAATCCCGCCGCCGCCACCGCCCTGGCTCAGGCAACCGAGCGGCTTCTCCTCCCACCGGGCGCTTCATCATGTCATCTCTCCAGCCGTCGGTGCCGCGGATCTCCCGGGAGAAGTCGCAAGACGGATGCCAGGGGATACTGTCCCCTCCCCGCATTTATACACTAGCACAGACACACACAAGGCGAGCGCGCATGTCTCCCGCCGGGCCCTCCCTCGCTTTCCCCGCCTGGGATGCGGGAGGGGCGGGCGGCGGCGGCTCACATGGCGGCACCGGTGCTTTTGCACGATGCGCCCCCTGGCTGGGTGGCTCCTCCTCCTCCTAGTGGAGGCCGGGTCTCCCCCCTGTTCACACGGAGGCTCCCCGGGATCCTTAGTTGGCAATGAGGCCCCGCCGCTGGTCGCCGTCTCTCCTCCGCCTTCTCCCGGGCGCCAAAAGCGCCCGTAACGCGTTCACACGTTCTTCGGCAGCACGCCCCCCCCCCCCCCGCGATCCGCACGTGCACGGATGGGACCGCGCCACACACGCTTCCCCGCGAGAGGATTGCGGGGTGGGGGTGAGGCCGGTTGGTTGGTTAGACAGGCGCCCTACTTTAAAGAGTAGCCGCTGGGAAACAAGGTGGTGGTGGTGGTGGGATCCACCGATGGCGAACCTTGGCACTCCAGCTGTTCTTGAACTTCAATTCCCAGAAGCCCTGGTTAGCAGGAGTGCTGAGCAGGGCTTCTGGGAATTGAAGTCCAAGAAACAGGTGGAGTGCCAAGGTTCGCCATCCACTCCCCCTCCCTGTCCACCCTAGTTTCTGTGGTGGGGGAGTATTCACGTGCACAGTCACAAGACACGCGTGGCATCACTGATCCTGATCGGTAACGAGCCTCGCTGAAGAAGCGTTTCTCCATGTTCATGTTGTGAGTATTACCAGGCCCAGCGATGCACTGGAACCCGGCAACCGTACATTATTGTACAAGCTGCGCTAAAATTACTGTAGATTACTGTACGGGGTTTGCGCATGCGCAGACCCATTTCTGCGCACGCATACTGGGCAGAGCTATGGCCGGAGGCTGGGCGGGCATTTTTTTTTAATATATATATTTATGAGGAAAGAAAACGGAAGTAATGTTTTTTTCATTTTGACCCAGGACGGAACCGGAAATCTTTTTATTATTTTTCCCCAAAAAATTACTGAAAATTACCATACATCTCTGTACGGTAGTCGTACATCGTACGGAGGGCCAAATTACCGTACCGTACGGTAATTACCATACAGGTTGGCAACGACGCCTGAGTGGCACCACTGCAAAACATTTTTACTACCTACACTGTGGGCGGGGCCAAACATCCTGCATTATGGGCTATGGAGGTGGGCGGTGCCTGGGGGAATTTCTGCTACCGGTTCTGCAGAACCTGACACAACCTGCTGCCGTGCATCACTGACCGGGCCCATCATGATCGTGTGTACACGTGTTGCACAAAATCTGCCACCCAGGCACTGCAGTGCACTAGCCATGATACTACCCATTAGTCACACTGGCAAAATAGCGCTCATTTGCCTGCCGTTTATGTCATGTTAACAAAGCACCCCGCTGTAATTCCCATAGGCCTTACCTCTATTGTACCTTCTCAAAGCTTGTCAGAATTGCACGCTGTTGTGTATTTAAGGAAATGTGTTTGCCATTTTGTCTTGCTGTGAAAGAGTTTAATATGTATTTGCTTTACTATGGTCTGAAGTCTCGCGAGACTTCGGGAGGGTCCTGAACGAGAACAGAGCTGTCAATGGTTCTAACCTTTTTTTTTTCAACTGTCAGTTCTGATCAGAGATAGTTAAGGAATGTGAGGGTGTGTGGTTAGCTCTGGTCACCTATTCTTATTCCGAATAAAGTTGTGTGTTTGTCCCGTATTGCTGGTTGCTGCCTATTCCAGAACACTAAACACGCGCAATCTTTACTTGCAATAACCAGTTCTGAAGACCGTCATCAAAAGGAAAGAACAATATCCCTCCAAACCTTTGATCTTTCAGATTTATTATCCTTGCTTCATGTTTGCAGAAGGTGCTTTATCTTCTTTAGGTCGATTTGGATTTTAATTGAAAAACCGCGGTCTCTTTTAAAGGGGCTGCGATGTGGCTCAGTAGTGAAAAAGCTTGCCTTATTAGCTGGAAGTTGGCAGTTCAAGACCCAGGTACTGCATGACGGATTGAGCGCCCGTCTCTGACCCAGCTCTTGCAAGCCTAACTGATCGAAAGCAAAACAATGGCAAATAGATAAATAAGGGACCACTTCGGTGGGGAAAAGATCTTGGGTTCATGAAAGGAGCCTCATTTGGCTGTCCCCTGAGCGGAGTTACTCCAGCAAAAATCCTTTCAACCCAGAATAATTTCTGACACGAAATTATTATCTCTTTTAAAAGGAAATCATTTGAAGCCATGAGGGGTGCATGCCAGTTGTATAATTTCCTATTTGCATTATAAAAACTCAAGACAGGATTATCTATAAATCATTATGGGATGTAAATGCAATTTGAAAACAACTTTCAGTTGTTAGAGCCTCACCAAAACAAAACAAAAAACCAGGTTTGCCATGGAATTGTTATATTTAACAAGAAAGCCACAACCAACCCCGGCTACCTAATGAGGGTGTTTATATGACACATGCATTTTCACATTCACCCTCCCATTTTAAGTGTACTGTTAATAAACTGTTAAGTCTGTACGCTTTTAAAAGGCAATAAGACAAAACACCAGAAGAAGGCCTGGAGAAAGTCATTGGCACCACGCTTTCTAATTGCATTTTGTTATAATTTGTTTAGTTTTGGGAAAAGGTAGATCTCAGTGGATCAAGAAAGGCAGCCTCAGTTACAGGTGTATATGTCCTCTTTGCCCTTCTCAAATATCCTGGGGTATAAGACTGGATGTTGCTAGTTTGACATGAAGGAGATCTGCCACTTTTATGTAAACAACAAAGAGTTTTATGGCACCTTAAAGACTAACAAGTTTTGAGCTTTTCTGCATGGCAGCCCACTAACAGGCTATAGTCCCCAAGAACCTATGTCAAATAAACCTTGTTAGTCTTTCCAGTGCCACAAGACTTTGTTGTCTCTGCCATATGACATCAACACCACTGCCACTTTAGAAAACTCTTGCATATTTTAGTCTGTCCGACCACATTCAGTGACTCTTACTCAGAAATGATTGTGCATAGGCTTACAGCTTCAGTTGTGAACATAACCCTGGAGGAAGGGGGGGCATGCGAAATAGAGCAAGTTTTTCCTCTTTGTCAGCCCTAATTATACCCCTTGCAGCTATCCATTGGAAAGCACACTGGTTTAGAGGTGCGTGTTCATCATTTAATGGCTGAAGCTTTACAGGTAAGAATGTGCCCCTGAAGGCCAAATACCATAAACATAAATTTTCATCAACCACGTTCAGACTAGGGATTTTAAGAAGGGGAAGCACAGCAGCAATTGTCCTGGACCTCTCTTATAAGAAGGGGCTTATGTTGAGGGGCCTGTTTGATGTATACAGATTGATACACGATAGGCAGCATCACAGAGCCAAACACATCTTTATTGCAAGGTATGCAATCTGAACATGAGGTAACGGCGGAGACGCAGCTCCTTATATATGCTTACAGTACATTTGAATTTAGCTTCACGGTTGACCATTGGTTGAGGTATTCATGACGTCACTGAGACGTATGGTATACCTTACAAGGATTTACCTGTGGCGGGAATCTTTCCCGCGGGAGCCTATGGTTGGTTGTTTTATACCATGTGATCCGAGCGCTTGCAGCTGCCTCAGATCCTCTACAGGCAGGTGAACCGCGTATCATATCAGCTGTTCTACATTGAGTTACATTGTAATTATTCACAGTTACATTCTTAAAGGTACGGAACTCCATACACAACAGCCTGCATCAACAGCACTACTGCTGCATTAGCACTACGGCTGCATCAAGCTCAGTACCTAGCGGGAACTGAGTGGGGGAAGAATCATAAAACTAATTCTGCTGGTGCTAGTCGGCAGGTAAAACTGTCACTGCCCTGGTTAAAAGTTGGTACATGGAGACTGCTAGGGTGTTGGGCACTATCATTCCTAAATGTTGAATCTAGCTCAGGGTTCGACCTGCTCTGTAGTTTACTAGTGATTTAAGAACCCTGAAGTTGAGGAGGTGGCTAGAGAGCAAGTGTCCTCCATGTGACGTGGGGGAAAGCGAGTTGTGCTTTATTTTATTTTATCTCCTCTGCAGCATGCACGTACACTGGGGATGAGGTAAAATACAGTGGGACAATTTAGTTGAACCCTTGATTGAGTCTCAAAATTGGGCAGGTTGGGGCAAGTTGGCCTGACTGATGTGTGCAAGCCAATGGACAAACCCGGCCCACCCCCAAGACTGGGCTATATGCCCATGTATACACCTTGTGGTTAAATAAAACTTTGATACAATGGCAGTACCCTATAAAACAAGGCAGGGTGTGAAAATATGAAGTCACTTCATGTGCATAGCTATCAAAATGTATTAATATTTGAGATAAACTAGCAATAGGTGTAACCCTGTGGGTTTCGTTATCTTTTTATTCTAAAAAATGAGTAGTCTTATTTTGTCCATGTTTTTGAATGTGTGCAAGTGATTCACGGAAAGGTGTTCTGGGTGAAAGGCTATTCATGCTTTGCCTTCCTTTTACTGGTCATTCAGGTTTTCTGTTAAGAGCCCTATTTGCCTTATCCTGCCTTGATTATCCGTCTATACACAATTCCGGTATCATAGGTCATATCCGGCCCATGGGCTGTAGTTTGGGCACCCATGATCTAGACAGAGCTTAGGTTGGACTAAAGAATTTCTTCAGCTATTCCTAATCCAAAGCTGTCAAGGAACAATGCTTCAGAAGTAGTAACAAATACGGTGGGTGTCACTCATTGGATATTTTTCTAGTGACAGAGTTTTTAGCTAAAGTTCTCATTCTCTGTTGGATCTGGGCCAGCATATGGCCCCTGACTAACCCTGTCCACCCATCTCTGGATGAGAACTTGGTTGACCTTTTCGAGAGTCAAGCGACCCTCTCGAGGAATGTGTATCCGGTCTGCCGGCTGCTTACCTAGCGTTAGCAGCGAGAAGAGCAGCTTCAGAAGTTCCGTATCTAGTCTGAAATACGGTCTAGCCCAATTGATATTCCCCAGAATCTGTTGCAATTCTACAAGGGTGACTGAGTCTTTGAGATTGATCTATGGCAAAACTGGTGCCGCAAAAGAACGGAGAAGCCGATGGCCCAAGTATGAGAAGGGCTCGGTCCTCTTAACTTTCTCCGGGGCAATGAGTAACCCTTTCTCCCCCAGAGTGATCTGGAGGTCCTTAAACATTTCGCTGCCGAGTTGCGGCGCTGTGACCAAGATGTCATCCATAAAATGACACACTAAGACTGTGGGGTGAAGGTTTTGAAACTTTTCCAGTGCATTGTGAACGTAGATTTGGCACTGGGTGGGCGAGTTGAGCATCCCCTGTGGCAAAAATTTCCACGTGTAATGTTGCGTGGGCTCCCTGTGGTTCACGACTGGCACTGTAAAAGCGAACCTTTCCCGATCCATTACATCTAAAGGAATGGTATAAAAACAGTCTTTTAAGTCTACGACCAAGATCTCCCAACCCTCGGGGATCATGTTCGGATTCAGGATGCCGCATTGAAGCGGACCCATTGGCTGGATACATTTATTGATCTCTCTTAGATCGTGAAGGAGTCGCCACTTCCCTGACTTTTTCTTAATAACGAATATGGGTAAATTCCAGGGACTGGTGGACCGTTCTATATGTCCTGCGTCTAGCTGTTCTTTGACCAGCTGTTTCAGGGGGACTAATTTCTCCCCTACTACCGACCATTGTTCTACCCAGACTGGCATGTTGGTAAGCTATTTAAGCGGTAAAGCCATTACCCGAAGGTAAGAGTGGCACGGTACTGCTGTAGAATGTCTCGCCCCCAAAGGTTGACGTGCACGTCCAAAATCTGCGGCCGAATGACCGCTGTACCGTCAGCTTCGGGGAACGTGACTTCTACCCAATCCTGGCTTCTAAACGCTTCCTGAACACTGCCTAACCCCCACACATCGGAGACCGGCTCGAGAGCCCACTCACGCGGCCACTGACTCTGGCTGACCACGCTGACGTCAGCTCCCATATCTAATTATCGTCAAAAGGTTTTTTATTTAAAAATACTTTAATGACTGGCCGCCGCTTCCACTCTATGTTGGTTTCCACTGTCGCTAAGACCTGGTATCCTTGTACTGCCCCTTCTGCGCTCGAGCGGTCTGCCGACCCGGGCTCTGAGTTGTCCCTGAGCCTTTCCTGGCTGCCTGCTGGTGAGTGACAAGGAACCATGATCAGTTGCACTAACGTGTCTTGTCTGTGAATGGTTTGGGGTAGGTGTGTCCAGAGTTGAACCTGGAGTACACCCGAAAAATTGGAGTCAATGACTCTTGGAATCACTAGGATTCTTCGCGTTCCTGCGATACTACGGGGCAAAACTAAACCTATATAGCCTTTAGGCAGGGGTCCCATGTACTGGGAATCGACCAGATAGACTGTGCCTGGCAAGTCACATGTGACTTCTGACTGGCAAGTCAAATCTAGTCCTGCACTGCCCCTAGGTCTGGCCTGCGCCTCTGGAATGCAGGGAATGTGACTGGAATCTAATAAGCTCTGGCTCTCCCAGAGCGATTGTGGTCTCTGTTTGGACCGGGGACAGAGACAAGCCCGCGCTCCGGTTTCCCGAGTTTGGGCAGTTCCTGGCCCAGTGGAAGCCCTTATTGCATCGTGGACATGGAGTGGTCGGAGCCTTGGGACGACCGGTGCTCTGGCCGTTGCCCTTCTTAGATCGGCATTCTCTAGCGAAATGACCGATTTTGCCACAAGTGTGACATGCTCCTTTGGTCTTGCCTTTGAATTTCCTACTGCCTTGCAGTGCTGCTGCCAACAGACCCATTTTGTAGGAATTTGTACCAACGTCGGTGCAAGCCCTAATCATGTTGGTGAGAGTCAGATCGGGACGATTGCCCAGTGACTGCAAGATTTTATGGCAGTCAAGGTTGGTGTTGTCTTTCGCCAACTTCATCATAAGCTCCTGTTGGGCTTGCTCGTTGTCTATCTGCCTACTGACCGCTTCCCCCAATCTGTTGATAAAGTCCATGTAGGACTCCTTGGAACCCTGTTTGACCGCTGTGTAATTTTTGGTTGCTTTGCCAGCTGCCAGGACCTTGAGATAAGCCCTGAAGGCTGTCTCAGCCGCCAAATGAAGTGTGACGAGAGGCAAGGTGATCTGCGCATTGACGGATTCAAACTGGCCTGACCCATATAGCTGGTCAGGAATTACTGCTCCTCCCATCCTGGCAGCCCTTGCCTGTGCTTTGAGTCGATACTCGCTGTCCCATAGCAAATACTGGCTGGGGTTGAGCATCATTCTCATGACGGCTTTCCAGTCGTATGGAATGAGCATCATTGTTTCGCACACTTGCTGAAGTGTGCTCCTAGTGAAGTGACTCTGGAGTCCTGTCTCTGTGATTGCCTTCCGTATCGCCATGAGCAATTTGTACGGAACCGGCGAATGGGTCGTTTGCTGTTGACCCGTGAGGGCATCTACCTCTACGTGGACTGGGCATATCTGCCTAAGATCAGCTAGTTCTTCCGCTGACAACTCCCCCTTACTGGTTTCTTCCTCAACCATGTGCTGGATGGAACTCTTGGCAGTCTGGGAACTTTTAGCTGTCAGGGAAACGCCAGCGTTTCCCATACTTTGCATTCCTTCAGTGACGTCTGCAGCTGTCACTGAGGGAAAGCTCCCTACACTGCCCTGCTTGAGCTGAAGTGACGGATAGAGAGCCATTGGGGCTGATGGCTCTGACTGCGCTGGGGGGTTCTCGGTCTCTATCTGGACTGGGTCTACCTCTGCTATGAGCTTCCTACATTTGCTCCATGTCCTGATTACCTTAGCTGGGGCTCTAGTTTCTTGCCTAATGCAGGCTCCTATCCTAAAGTTGGAGACTAAGCATGCCCATTTCTGGATAAAACAGACAATGTTCCCCCAAGTACACCAAAAGATCTGCTAACTGGGTGCTGTGAATGCGTGTACGATTTACCCTGGCCAGGGCCTTGAGTTCCATTAAGTGAACTCTCTGGTTAGTGGTCGGACGTTGTCGCTGCGGACAAGTCCCCATATTACCTGTCGGTCCTCCTCGGGACGAATCGACGCGTCTGGTATCAGGTAACTGGTTTGGCGTGATGAACCTCTGGGTAGGACTCGGAACGTGGACTGTGGCCACAGGCCCTCGGTGGCCTCTGCGATGGAGTTAGGGTTCACAGCTGACCCTGAGCGGAACGCGTTTCCGCCGAGCATGATGCCTCAGAGCTTTGGAGCACGCTCTGCCTCTGGAATGCTTTGCCACATAGCTGTCACTCAGATTGGATGGCTTTCCGACCGGAGCTGCTGCGCTGTCCTCTGGGAAGACCCGGACACGGTTCTGGCATAGAACCGGACCAAGGAGATCGCTTACTCATGAGTAGATCACGTCGGGGTCACCATATGTTGGATCTGGGCCGCAAAGCGGGTTGCGCAAGCTGGATCGGGGCCGCGAAGCGGCCGGTAGGTCCCGGAGGAGACTGGTCAAGCAAGACACATGAGGCAAGATGGAGTGATTTAATGATCACAAATCATGAGCATTTATGCTGTTCTGGCTGCATGCATAAGCGTAGCGATACAGTGCGAAACCTGACTTCACACATCATGTTTACACAAGTTAATTGGGGAAGTCTACACAGGGGAAGTTCATTAACTAACTTAATTAACTACAGGGGAAATACATTCTTCTACGTTATCAGGAGTAAACAAGTGGCCAACATTGACTCTAGGGCTTTAAGGAATCCGCAGATGCGAGATTACCTATTACATGCCTAGCGAGTTAGCCATTAGCTCTCCATTGTCCAAGCTGCCTGTCAGATCAGCTATTGATAAATTAAACTCTATCTAATATTCCGCTCCCCCAATTTCTGTCCCCTCAGGAACCCGTGGCAACGAGGTGATCTTCATCACCGGGGTTCTGTCAGGGACAGTATACCAATTGCGCTTGCGGAACCCACAATTCTCTCCTTTCTCCCACCTTTAAAAAAATCCCTCTTGATTCAGTGGGATGGCCAGCATTAAAAAAAATTAATTCAGAATATGGGAATTGGGGGGGAAGTTCAGCAAGTAATAGAACAACCATACTCAAAGAATAGTGCTTCAATATATTGGCTAATGGTGGCATAACAGAACGAATTAACCCAAACTGAGGGACTAGACAAGGGTGCCCTTTTATCTCTAACATTGTTTTTGCTAACAAGAGAGTTATTGGTGAACGCAATAAGGGTGGACAATAATAACAATACAGTAATTTCGTGTCAGAAATGATATAGAAGGAATGAGACAAGAAGAAAAAGTAAAGATTAATTTATTTGCAGACAATACTTTACTAACCATAAAAGAATAATTGATGGCTTTGGATACTCTTCAGATTCATTTGGAAAGCTTTGAAGAGGTAACAGGGCTAAAAATTAATTGGAATAAATTATGATTTTATTAAATAATGATAAAGAGAAAATTGAGAGACTTAAATTTATAGTTAAAGTTAAATTGAGTTTTAAGTATTTGGAAATAGTTATTACTAAGAATATACAGGATTTATAAACAATGAATTTTGACAAGTTGAAAGAAAAAATG
The DNA here is from genome assembly GCA_035047345.1 of Bradypodion ventrale. Taxonomy (NCBI): domain Eukaryota; kingdom Metazoa; phylum Chordata; class Lepidosauria; order Squamata; family Chamaeleonidae; genus Bradypodion; species Bradypodion ventrale. The sequence continues at coordinate 252,781,859 of JAWDJE010000001.1, forward strand.
AATGAAAACTTCAAAGGATATAAAATTTTTGGGGTTTTTATGGTTCAGGAGAATGTAAAATGAAAATACTGCCTAAAATAAATGTCTGTTTTGGAATCTACCAATTTAAATTAACAGGAGGAGAATTAAAACAATGGTAAAATTTAGTAAATACCATTGTGTTGGAAGGTAAAACTGTGTTAATGTTTTTTAAAAATTGCTTAGTCTGTAATTTTAATTTTTAAAATGTTTATTTATGTAAAGATTTTTTGGCTTGGCTGTTATTAACTGTGATCTGCTTTTTTGGTGTTTTTTTTAGGATTAATAAAAGAACAAAGTATGATATATTTTTTCCAAATTGTTTTATGTAAGCGAATAATGTTTTAGTTTTTTGAATTTTTTAAATTAGTTGTACCGTAGGTAATAATTTTAATGTAGATACAAGACCAAGAATAAGTAAAGAAAATATGGTACTGTATGTAGCCCAAAAGAAAGGAGGATTAGTATTCCACATATAAAAATTTATTATGTTGCCAATCAAATGAGAAATGTTTACAACATGAACATAAGTTTAAAAGAGCTGATTTGGAGAGACATTGAGCAATATGAAATGAGGGATAGATATAAGGACTTTTTTTAAAAAAGAAGGTTAAAAAAAATATAAAAATCCATTGAACATTCTTCAAAATTAGTGTAAACACCAACAATTCTCCTGTAAACCTAGTAGTTTGAAAGCAAGAAATTGCAAGTAGATAAATAGGTTCCACTTCGGTGGAAAGATAAACAGTGTTCCATGCACTTCAGTGTCTAGTCATGCCTGCCACATGTCCACGGAAACGTCCGCAGACGCAGATAGCACTGGCTCTTTGGCTATAATCAGACATGAGCACTGAATCCCAGAATTGGATACGACTGGCTTTACTATAGGTTGTTCATTTCTTTTGCTTCGTAATTTTGGTGTTATAAAATAAAATTCCAGAAACACTTGCAGATTATATTCAAAGGAGAAACACTGGAAACTTTCTTTCTGTCAGTGGTCTTAAGAAACCTAAGGCTATACTAGGGAAAATTGAATTTCTAAGCATTGCTCACACAAAGCTTATATTATAAGAAAGAAGAACTGAAAAATAGGTGCCATTGAACAGGGGCTTTAGGAACTGCTTTGTAGAAGTCTAGTAAAATTGTTTTGAGTCAAGGCTTTTATTGTATAATTGCCCTGCCTCAAGACCTTATCAAGGAACTCTGTCAAAAGATAATGCATGAGAAATGTCTACAGTTACTGAAATTCTGTGCCAGCAGCCAATGTAGAATAAGGGAATTGCATTTTCAGACTTTCTGGTGTGCAAAAGAGGGACTGGATGGCCAAAGAAGCGAACTTTTTTTTTTGCTATGATACTTTTTAAACTTAAAGTGGTTTTAACTTTTAAAAGGTTATTTTTGCTAAACTAAGAAAAATCCCACTTTTTAAACATGAAGAATTAAAGCTGCATGGTCCCAAAGCACCAGCAGAAAGAGGGACTGGTAAACCATGTGATGTCTAGAAAATCCTAAAGAGTATGACCATAATTTGAAATGGAGTTGACAGTGTCTAATGATCAATTGTTACAGGGGGACACACATGCTGGGGAACCCTTAAAAGATGACCCTGAGAGAGAGAGCACAAGATAACTTTCTGAGTAATTTTTTTAAAAAATAAGAATTTGGGGTTGTGTTATGTATGTTAACTGTTTTGGATTTGGAAATAAGGGAAATTTCCTGGCAAATACAGGATACTTGACAGCTATGCTTATCCTGTGCTGCCCTCCAATGGTGGCAATAGGGGATTGCAGTCTAATTAATAAAGGGATGATGGCGGGAAAGAGGGTAAAATAAGGGGTTTTCCCGGCCAATAAGGGATACTTGACAGCTATGTTTCTGACAGGAGCAGAATGTATCTTTTCTCATGTATCTATTCTTATGCAAATAAGTGGATCGAAAATGTGCACACTCTGTTAGCCAATGGGCTTGTTGTAGGAGCGGAATGTATCTTTTCTCATGTATCTATTCTTATGCAAATAAGTGCATTGAAAATGTGCATACTCTGTTAGCCAATGGGCTTGTTGTATTATTGTTATTATTACTGTTACTGTTTATAGTCCGAGTTTTGCCCCATCCAAACTGTGTTCAAACCCCACTATTAAAGAGCTGAATTTCACTACTTCACTCCCTGAACACGAAAGGTTGGTACAGGGGGACTGTAAAAAGGCCCTTAATGACTGCATAAAACATATGCATATCTCATAGACCTCATGTTACCTACCTCTGAGTCACATCCACAGAGTGCCATTAATCAAGGTGTTTCTTATAAATGTTGAATAGTAAATTTCTTTCTGGGTTGCCAGTCTGTTTGCCTACTCGCACACACACCTGTGTATCCCAAGATCACCTGGAGATTAACCCAGCAATCTAATCAGTGTCAAAGTATAATGTTAGCATACCAATTAAAAGATTCAGACTCTTCCTATGCCCTTCCTGTGGCTAGACTGGGGTTGAGAGACTGCTTTATGCTGTCCTGCCATACCAGTCTGTGTCACACAGGAAGTGATGTCATTAACTGAGGGCAACAGAGGCAATCCAATAGTGCCATTGTCTTTTCTTATTTGAGTTTTCCAAATCAGGCACGTAGGACATTTTACAATCCTTGTTCCTGAATCTTTCCTTGAACTAATTGTGCCCACGGCAATAATTTGAGTAAACACCAGCTACAGGAGTTGGAAAGTCAATTCTCAATTTGAGGAAGCTTGCTATGATCATACCTGTCAAGTTTCGGGAAATTTCTGTCAAATAAGGGAAATTTCCCGACCAAAACGGGAAACTGGACAGCTATGCTTATCCTGTGCTTGCATCCAGTCTAACTCCAGTCTAACTAATAAGGGATGACGGCGGGAAAGAGTGTAAAATACAAGGGGTTGACAGAAATTTCCCGAAACCTGACAGGTATGGCTATGATAAAGTTTCAAAGTAGTAATATTCTCTAATTCACTGTCCACCAATGTCCCTTTAAATGTCATACACCTACATGCTAAAGCTCAGCAAAGAGGTCTACTTCTGACTGTAATACCTCCCAGAGTCAGCTTATTTTATCATATTGATTTGGGCTTATTAAATATCTCAAGATCATGTGCCATATTAGTTTGGACAATGTCTAGTAAGGCTACCAATTTCCCCGTGTACTTTTCTACTTTTAAAAACATTTAAGTTTAGCCCTTAGGTTGCTGAATAAATTTTGGTTGAAAGGTGTATCCCTCTCCTCTGGCCCCAAAACAACTTGCTCTTGAGTTTGTCACTGCCTAGAAGCCCATGCTGCAGTGAACATCTAAGACTAGACCCATCGGACTCAGATATAACCTTCTTAATGAGATACAGTATTGTCTGGCTAGACATCCCGCCACAGGATGGAATAGACTGTACAGCCAGCGACTCAACACCAAATGTTGGGTGGCGGTAAAAAACCTGACTCCCTAAAGGAACCAATGGCTACAGGCAGATGAGCCCCTTTAGGTGGGGTGATGGTCCCCTCAGTGGAGGAAATGCCACTGGAAACCATCATATTGGGCCCAACGGCAAAATGAGCGGAGGAGGAACCCCTTCACTATTCTGATTCCCAACAGTCATGGAGGCAGAAGAGGCCATGCCAGATGGACTGGCTGTGAAGGCGCACCTTGTTCCTCAAGGCTGTGGCAGTCCATTGCACTCCCGGTGTTAAATCTTGAATGCCTCATTTCATATGTGCCACAGGAGATGGCTCATAGTTGTGTGGGTGACTTCATGACAAGCTGGGATCCACCTTAAACAAATTCACAGTGATGACGGTTTTCCTGAAAATGATTTTCAAAAAAACATATATACTCGGATATGAGTAGCAGCCGATGACGACGAAATTATGCAGAAATTATGGTTCCTGAAATAGAAAATCTTGCCTGAGAATATGTAAGTTAGTGTTTTAAGTACAGTGGTACCTCATACAACGATTTTAATCCGTTCTATGGGGCTCATTGTACGAAACAATTGCTATACAATACATGCATCATATAGTGATTTCCCCTATGGGATGCATCGTACAATTGTTTTTTTTTTCCTAAGTGGTTTTTCCCATTGAAAAATTGTTGTACGACTTTTTCTATAGGGAAAATTGTTACATGGGACACCACTTTCCCCCAAAAACCTAATTGTTATGCGATTTCGTTGCTATACGGGGCAATTGTTGTATGAGGTTCCACCGTAATGAAAAATGCTAGGAGTATTCACACAGTGAACAATTAACTAGGAGGTTAAAGAAGTAACATAGATCGTCTCTTTGTTACAATAGTATGTGAGCCAAACAAAGAGATTATAGAAAGTTCCACCAAAGCATGAAAAAGATACTGTTCCAAATATAAACTCACTTTTATAGCACCAAATTGGATATTCTCACACGAACATCAACCAAATGACATTTTTAGATCTAATTCTCGTTACCCTGATGATCCAGATCACTGGTTCCCCTATTTCTCATATTGTTTTCTGTACCAGCATATGAATAAGCTAAGGTTAATAAGTACATTGTTCGTTCCTGGTTGATACAGGTGTTGTTCAAGGTCAAAGTGGCAATCTTTTGTTGCTGGCTACCAGTGAAGGAAGGTGTCTTGTAGCATATGAAACATTTCCATTTGGAAGCAGGGAAATGTATAAATCAGACATGGGACGTTATAGTTTTTATCCTCTTAATCCACACTGCAAGTATGTCAACACCAAAGTAAAATAAAACACAGGAGCACTTTCTGATTGATGCTTAACGCAAGCCTAGCATTTGTTTGCTTTTATGCAAGATATTTTTCTGGTGGATTTTTTGAGCACCAACACTTTATTGTGCTTATGGGAGGGTCGCCACCAGCATCTGAGGCAGGCTGTCTGCCCTCACTAGGAACCTGGAGCCAAAATGAATTATTGCTGGAGCACCACACAGCTGCCATAGTTGGTATGGTTGGCAGCATTCATGTTGCTTTTTAAAGAAAACTTAAAAGGTACAAGTGGTACCTCGCTTAAAGAGCATAATGTGTTCCACGGGGTTGCTCTTTAAGCAAGTTTGCTCTTTAAGCGAAACACCATTGTAAGTGACCAGATGTGACTTCTGGCAGGGGGGGGGGGATTGTGAACACCTTTAGTTGTTAAACGAGGCGACCAGAGAAAATTCTGCTCTTTAAGCGAGGTAGTCTCTAAGCGAGGCGCTCTTTATATGAGGTTTTACTGTAATAGAATCCAATTTAAGAGTAACATATCACAATATTTCTCAAATTCTAATGGTAGAGGAATGGGAAGGGAGGTAACCTTTTTTTGGTGTCAGTATAATCGAGGGCTGAGCGTGCTCTTTTTACTCCTATAGTGGAAAAGAGCAATAAATACCTATCCTTGCCTATTATCTATTGCCTAAACCAGGGGTGGCTAAACCTTTTGGGCTGTGGGCTGGTCACGTGGTTCAGGGAGCTGGTCACTACGGCCCGGGGGCCGGATCCAGCCCCCGCCAATTCATCCAGCTCACGAAGCCCTCGTCGCTGCTGGAAGTGGGAGTAAAACACACCTGTACAGACATATTTTACTTCCACTTCCAGGAGCGACCAAGGGCTTTGTGGGCCGGACGAATGGGTGTCAGGGGCCGGATCCACCCCCCAAGCTGTAGTTTGGGCACCCCTGGCCTAAACAGACTGTATGCCTCTAGTGAAGCATACAATTCTGTGGTTGCTTTGTATTAAGACTGATACATTGGGTAGCCTCTTATGTTCATGGGCTGAACTTGATAGAAAGTTTAATTATTGAAAATGTTTATTCTTCATTGTAGTCTACCTCATGGGACAGCACTGAACCCTGAGACAAATGTACAAGTTAAAAGCCTAAGCAACCATAGAGAAATTACAGAAGAGACAGAGAGGACGCGAAACACAAGAGTGATATTGCAAAAACTCCCCTGATGAAATTTATTGAATGAAATGTCTAATTAACCGGATAGACGTCGGGAGTTTGGGGCCAATATATATGGGAGTTTGACTTCCCAACTGAATACGAGTTTATGAGCTGTTTTGGACGAGAGATAGAAAGTGTAATAGAGGAATGAATCATTGTTTCATATTGTTACAAAGGACATAGTGAAGAAGTTGAAGAGAACATATTTGAATTTGGTTACTATTGTCAAGTAATACTACTAGAGCAGCAACAGAATCAAAATACTGAACTTCTCAAAGCGGTAGCTGTGTTAGTCTGTGCAAGTATATTAAGGTTTTCCTTGCTCGAAAGCCAGTCGTATCTGACTCTAGGGTGCAGTGCTCATCTCTGTTTCTAAGCCGAAGATCCAGCGCTGTCTGCTTCTGCAGACGTTTCCGTGGTCATGTGGCAGGCATGACTAGACACCGGAGCGCACGGAACGCTGTTACCTTCCCACCGAAGTCGTCCCTATTTATCTACTTGCAATTTCTTGCTTTTAGACAGGAAATAAAACACCTTTTGTTTCCTCTCTGATATAGAATCAAAATTATGGCTTCCTACATCTCTTCCTGAAAAGCTTTGTTACTGTCTGAAAAGAGACAGCATGGTTGCACAACTAGCAAACAGTCTGCATCATGTTTGCATAAAAAACAGTTCAACCTATCAGACTGTCCAGAATGGGATAATTAAAATATGGTGTGTTTGAGATGACAACCATGACAAATGTCACATATCTTCAGTCACCAAATGGCAGACTTTTCTAATCGTCAGAGAGGAAGCTGCAGTAAAGCCTTGTTTGGTGTCTTGCACGGAAGACAAAGAAGGAGCCGCAGTAAGGGCTAAAACACAACTTTATTGCATGATGGTCAGGGTGAACATGAGGTAATGGTGGACAAAACAGCTCTATTTATAGTACACTGTACATTTGAATAACCTGGGCGGTAGCTCCATCTTCTCCAGGTGAGGTATGGCGGGAAGGTTTCCTGCCCTTCAGGTATTCGGGGAATCTGTGCCATGTGAGCCGGATGCTCGCTACTGCCACCTGTGGCCACTTAGCTTGCATCCTTATACAGCTTGCTACAATGTGTCTCTGATTAGATACAAATGGATACATTGACCGGATACATTCTGTTAAAGGGGACTTACAGTATTCATTCAATACATAACATCCCTTCCCCCTAGGTGAGGACGAAGTCTTTTAGCCATTGAGGCTTCCCGCATGTTCGCTTTGGGCGAGTGGCGGCCGCACTTTGGGCCGGAGTTCCTGCACGCTTCTGATTACTCTGTCCGTGTCCTGCAGTGGGAGAAAGTGGCTCGTTAGAGGAGACTGGCCCTGTTTGCCCGACCACTATTCCAGGCACCCAGGTAGGTCCGCCAGCCGCGCAATTACGGCAATGCACTGCCTGGCCGATCTCGAAACTCTTAGTGCCTCCTGTTTCTATGTTTCTACCCATGTCCTCCACCATGGTCGCGTCTAACCTCGAAAGCATCGTGGGGGATTTCCTCCGCATGAGGAGCTCAGCGGGTGACAGACCTGACGCTAAGGGGGTTACACGATACCTCAGTAGGAATTGGCAGAGTTGCAAGTTCAACTCCCCGGGGCCCATCCTACGCAGTGCGTCCTTCGTTGTTCACACCAGGCGTTCCGCTTGAACATTTGTAGCGGGGTGAAAGGGGGCCGCAGTTATGTGGTGAATTTTGTTAATTTCCATGAAGCCCTGGAACTCCGCTGATGTGAAAGTTGTGGTGTTATCGCTCACAAGTACGTCAGGAAAACTGAAGCAGCTGAATACCTTGCGTAATTGCTTAATCGTTGCAGCTGATGATGTACTGGCCATCGGAATTACCTCCAACCATTTGGAGTAAGAGTCCACTATTATAAGGAAAAGGGTGCCCCTGAAGGGACCCGCGAAATCCACGTGCAGACGCGACCACGGCCCCCAGGCTGTGTCCCATTCTCTGTGCGGAAGTCGGGACTCCTCGGGCCAGGTGCTCTGGCAGCTCTCGCAAATGCCAATCATGTGTTCTATGTCTGCGTCTAGTTTGGGCCACCAGACGTAACTTCTAGCTAGCGCCTTGGAGCGCACGGTGCCTGGGTGGCTGATATGCAGCATCTTGAGCACCCGAGACCTCAGAACTTCGGGGATTATTACTCGCTGTCCCCAGAGTAGGCAGCCCCTTTCTAAGGAGAGCTCGTCTCTCCGCTGACCATAAATCTTGAATTCCTCCGTAGGAGAGGTTGCCAGCCAGCCCTTTTGTACCCATGAACTGACTAGGGCCAGTGACTTGTCTTTCACCGTAGCCTTGGCGATCTCGGCCGGCAGAATGGGGGGGGCGACTCTAGGGCCTCGATCAGGAGCACCTGGTGGTCTTGCTCTACCTCGCACTCTGGGTCCCCTGCTTGTGGGAGGGGTGACCTGGAAAGAGCGTCGGCATGGCTGATCTCCTTGCCAGGGCGGTAGGTCAACGCATAGTGATACGCGTTGAGGAAAATGGCCCATCTCAGCATCCTGGGGGATAGGATCTGTGGGGTTGGCTTATCTGTGGTGAAAATCCCTAACGGGCTTATGGTTGGTCACGACTGTGAACGGTATACCATAAAGGAAGTCGTGGAACTTTTTTGTTCCTGCGACGATTGCCAGGGCTTCCCTATCTGTTTGCACGTAGTTGCGCTCTGCCTTGGACAGGGATCTCGAATAGAACGCCACCGGGGCTTCTCGCCCGCTCTCTAGCACGTGGCAGAGGACCACCCCCACCCCCACCGGTGAGGCATCACAGACTAGCACAACGGGTTTCTTTGGATCAAAGTGGGCCAAGACAGCCTTGGAAGATAGAAGCTGCTTGAGTCCTCAGAATGCCCGTTCCTGGCTGTCCCCCCACCGCCAAGCCGCATCTTTTTTGAGTAACTTGTGCAGTGGCTCTGCAACCGACACCTTTCCCGGCAGGAAAGAGTAGTAAAAATTTAGGAGCCCTAGGAAAGACTGTAGTTCAGCCTTGGTGGTGGGGCGAGGGGCATCCTGCACAGCCGACACCTTTGACTTTGCTGGTTTGATATCCTCTGTGGTTATTTGAAAACCCAGAAAATCTACCTCTTCAGCAAAAAACACACACTTATCCTTTCTCAATCTGAGCCCCACTTTCTCGAACTCAGTTAGTACCCGGTCTAATTTCTTGGCCAATTCCTGTTCCCCTCCCGCCATTATCAAAATGTCGTCAAAGTAGGGGAAAACACCTGGGAGCCCTTTCAACAATCTTTCCACGAGGGACTGAAAGATTCCTGGAGCCGAATTTATGCCCAATTGGAGGCGTGTCACTTTAAAGGCTCCCTAATGGGTAACAATGGTTTGAGCGGCGGCTGCAGCTGGGGTTACCGTTAATTGTTGGTATGCCTGTGCTAAGTCTAGCTTGGCGAAACACCTCCCCCCATGCAAAGTTGCTAACAGGTGACTTACTACCGGCACCGGGTACGCATTTGGGCAAATTGCCTTGTTAATCGTGCACTTGTAGTCAGCGCATATTCTGACCTCCCCATTAGCCTTAAGCGCCGTAACAATGGGGATTTCCCACTCGGCGGAGTCCACCGGCACCAAAATCCCCTGACCCACCAGTTTGTCCAGTTCAGTCTCAATTTTGTCCTTTAGTGCGAAAGGCACTCTCCTTGGCTTCAGTCTGATGGGATCCAATTCGAATGAGACTGGGGGCCCCTTGAACTTCCCTAGCCCCTTCTCAAAGATGGCATGCTGTGCGTTACACACCTCCATGATCGGGTCAGCCTGCACGGCGTGTATGCCTCCAATGAAAACCCCCAGGGGACCAAACCACTGCATACCCAGAAGGCAGCAGGACCCTTCCCTTAAAACTACCAGGGCTGCTGTGCAGAGCACCTCTTGAATTGTACCTTGAACTCTCCCACCCCCAACACTGGGATGCTCTTGCCCTGAACGTCCCACAGGTTAGTCTTTAGGGCCTTCAGTTTGGGGCATGACTTGGGGGGAATGCGCAAAAATTCCCGGTGGGAGATGATGGAGTACCACGACCCCGAGTCGATCTCCATCCTTACTGGGACCCCCTGTATCAGTAACTCAACAAAGAACCGGGGGTGCCACAAGGGCACGCTGTGAACCACCTGGTTGCGGTTGTCGAGAACCCGTCGAGACACGCGGTGCTCCTGGGGCTTGTCGTCATCGAAGATTCGGCCGACCCCATCTGCTCTCCGTTGGGGCCATTCCGCCTGGCCTTGCCATGTCTCGACGCCACCTGCAGGTCTTTGCGATGTGCCCATGCTGCCCGTAGTTGTGGCACTCCGCCTTCCGAAATGCGCATCGGCTCCGGTCCGCATCCATCGCAGCGGCGGTCCTCTCTGGCGTGGTCTCGAACCTCGGGCCTTCTCTGCACCCACTGCACGTTGTCGTCCTCGCTGAAGTCAGAGGCGGACGTGGTGGACTCAGAGGGCCCCTGCTCTCTGTGGGAGGAACAGCTGTGGACTGGGACCGCCGGCGGGGGGGCCCCCAACCACGGCAGTCCTGGCCCGGCACACCTGTTCGTCTTGTTGCACTGACTCGGCGGCTTGGGCGATGCGCAGGACATGATCAAAAGAGATGCTCTCGTCCTTGGTCAGCAGTTTCTTCCTGGCTCCCTCTTCTCGCAGGCCCAGCAGGAGCCTGTCTCTCAGGGCCTCGCTCAGGGACGCTCCCCACCGGCAAGGCACGGCAGCCACCCTCAGGGCTGCCACAAAGCCAGCCATGGACTCACCGGCCCACTGGCACCGCTGCTGAAAGGCCAGCCTTGCCGGGAAAACTGACACTTTCGGCCAAAAGTGTTTCCTCAGCTCGGCGAGGATCTCGTCTAGGGGTACTTCCCTGAGCGGCCTCGGCATCAAGAGGTTTGTTGCCAGCTCTAATGTCTCCAGGATGCACTGGGCCAGTAGGAATCCCCGGCGCTGGGCTTCCTCCTTGATGCCCTCGAGGTCCATTGCATATAGGAACTGCTGTTCGTAGAGTTCCCATTTCTCTGGCTTCGTGGTGTCGAAGGGCCATCCACCTTCGTCGCCAATTTGGTGTCTTGCACGGAAGACAAAGAAGGAGCCGCAGTAAGGGCTAAAACATAACTTTATTGCATGATGGTCAGGGTGAACATGAGGTAATGGTGAACAAAACAGCTCTATTTATAGTACACTGTACATTTGAATAACCTGGGCGGTAGCTCATTGGCTACTGTCCACGTGACGTCATGGATCGTCACGCCCATCTTCTCCAGGTGAGGTATGGCGGGAAGGTTTCCCGCCCTTCAGGTATTCAGGGAATCTGTGCCATGTGAGACGGATGCTCGCTAGTGCCACCTGTGGCCACTTAGCTTGCATCCTTATGCAGCTTGCTACAATGTGTCTCTGATTGGATGGATACATTGACCGGATACATTCTGTTAAAGGGGACTTGCAGTATTCATTCAATACATAACACCTTGCATACTTATTTCTTCTGGTACATCTCAGCACCTACACAACAGGCCAGATACCCCGAGGACGCTACATGTCCTACATGACTCCTGCTTCTCTCAGTATGATCTTCAAATTTGTAAAAAACAACAACAACAAAGATATAGAAAAAGACTGAATGAAGGGGAATCTCTTATCTATACCTATAAATCCAAGCATTAACCGTTGGAATGTGACAAAGGCTCCCGCACCCGGCCATACTATCCCATACCGAGCATCCTGCAGTCGCCCGAACCCAGTCCGTAGGTTAGTGCAGGGTTTAGAAATGTGCCAGTGGGGCAAGAGCCCCACGAACGCAAACAAAGAAAAAGGACTTCAATTCCCAACATTCTTTGCACCGTGCCTCACCACAGCCAATCAGGCTGAGAGGCGCGAGCAAAAAGAACATTGGGAAAAGCGTTGTGGCCAATTGAAATTGAGCCGCAGAAAAAAAAGGCTGCATGAATGCAAACCACAAATGCAAAACTACAAGTCCCAGCATCCTGCGCCTCCTGAGTGAGCAGAATGCTGAGAAAGCTGGCGCACGATAAATAAACTTACAAAAAGCAACGGGAGCGCAAGTCCCCAGCAGGCAGACTCAGCGCCTCACAGCCACGCAAAACCAAAAGCCACAAAATGCCGCCATGAGACACCCACCATCCTTCTTTCCCGGAGCAACCCTCTCCTCCACGTGGAGGAATCCCTCTCCTCCACGCTACCCCGCAGAAGATACGGTGAGACCACCACCAGCCTCAAGTAAAGTTGAGCCGGGGTGGAACACCCCCCCCCCCCAAATCAGGCAGCAGTTCGTCAGGGGAAGCACCCTCCCTGGCGGATGACTGGCTGATGCCTTTTTATTTCCGAATACAAAAACAACAGCCAGCAATCTGCAAGGAAGAGCACCACCCCTTACGGATTGCTGCCTGCCGATCTCCAGTTAGGTAAGCCGGGAGAAAAAGGAGACAGAGAAGAGAGAACCATCTGCCTCCTCCTTCTCCCCCAACCTACCTAACAAAAAAAACACACCACAAAATACACAAACAAAAACATCCACATTGGCACAAAACCACAAAGAAAACACCTAACTACAACACAAAAAAACCCACAAAGTACACAAACAAACAACAACTAATTACAAAAATAAACAACGAAATAAGAAAAATTAAACAAAACCAGAAATAAACAAACCAATTAAACAAACCTAAAACTAAACCAAAACAAAAAAGAACAAACAGAAACACCTCCCAGCCCACCACTACAAAAGCAAAACAAAGAAAAACCCCACAAGAAAGAAAACCAGACAACTCACCAGCACGTCCTCCCTCCACGACGACCGGAACAGAAATGAAGAAACAAAGAGACTACTTACCAGAAGAAGCCCCACCCAGAGGCCATGAGAGAAAAAACATTGAAAGTAAAACAGAACCACTAGCAGCCCCACCTGCAGGGCAGAATAGTAAAAACAACTCAAAAAAGACTCAACAGCCCCACCTAGAGGCCACAAGAGTAAAAACAAGTCAAAAACATAACAATAAATCACAATTTTACACAAATCACAAACATATGTCCAAAAAATTAAATAAAAAGATTTATGACATCCTGTGTTGAGTGTTAACTCAAATAAAAAACCCCAAAACATCTAAACACCATTTAAAAACATTGAATGTAAAGAACATGTACTTTCACATTTTTAAAATTATTACCTACGGTACAACTATTAACCCCTCCCCCCCCCCAAAAAAAAAGAACAACATTATTTGGTTAAATAAAACAATTTGAAAAAATTATATCATCCTTTGTCCTTTTTTTAATCCACAAAAACCCCAAAAATTGATCACAGTTTATAACAGCCTGGCATCGCCAGGCAACCTATGCTAGTTGCCTATGAGAGAGGCTGTGAGGAGGAGAATGAGCACAGGGAGAGATGAAAAAGTAGCAGTGTGTAGAGACAAATGGACTAGCAAGAAAGAAGTTGAGTGAGGAAAAGAAAGGGGAGAGGCAGAGGGAAATACAAAGAATACCTGAGTGAATAAGAAAAAAGAAGGGGCAGCACGGCACATAAGAAAGAGACACAGCATATCTTTGGGGAGTAGGTGGATAGGTGAGGGCGGAGGAAGAATATCTCAGCCAATAAGTGTGATGGTGAGTAAGCAAAGAGAAAAATCACTAGCATTGAGTTTTTAAGCCTTACAGGTGAAACTTGGAAAATTTGAATAGTGTGCAAATGTTCATTCATTTCACTTAAAAGGTGAAACAAATATATGAGATAGACTCACTACATGCAAAGCAAGAGATGTCATACCTTAATTCGTTATAATTGTTATGATCATGAGATTGTGTGATGATTATGGGGTACATGAGATTGGGGGGTTGGGGTCTTCATAAGCTATACCTCATAAGCATCAATATTATAACAAAGTAAGGCTTGAACTATCTTGCTTTGCGTGTAATGAGTCTATCTCATATATTTGTTTCACCTTTTAAGTGCATTACTGAAATGAATGAACATTTGCACGATATTCTAATTTTCCAAGTTTCATCTGCACAATGCTGTTTTTCTGTTAGTAATAAATAACTCATCCCCCACCCCCAGAACATGAGCCATTCCACATGACATCTCTTTCCTCCTTTCTTGGTTTTTATAACATGGACATACAAAATGAAACAAACCAAGAAATGTGCTGGTTTCTTAGGTATGTACTAATGGCAATATAGATGTACAGGATTTTATATGATACTCTACCCCTTGTAGCTTAATGCCCAGTTTAATAATTTATTTAAGTATTTTATTCAATTTGTATAGCCACCTCAATCAACATGCGACATAAAATATCCAACATTAAAACAACACAAAATCCTCAAAAATTCCTAAAAACACAGAAAAAACATCTAGTTAAAAGCTGAAAACCTGAGTGATCCTGCTCTAAATGAGCCAATGGGGGTGGGTGGGGTGGGGGCTGTCCCCCCACCTCCACCTCCCCATACCTGCCCCACCAGCCAGGTTTTCAGCTCTTTTCTGAAGGGCAGCAACTCCGTCTGGAGACACAGTTCAATTGGCAGGAGGTTCCATAGGGCCAGAGCGGATACCGAAAAGACTCTTCTTCTAGTGCTAAAGAGGCGAGCCTCTCCAGCAGTTGGCATCTTTAAAGAGACCCTCCGGTCCGCTCTAGTGGGATGGGCAGATGTCCTCAGGGTGATGCGGTCTTTTAAGTATCCTGGCCCACTACCATGTAGGGCTTAAAAGTTAATTACCAGCACCTTGAATTGCACCCGGAGGCACACTGGCAACCAATGCAGCTCCTTTAACAGGGGTGAGCCACGGGCAAATTGCCCAGTTACTGACTAAATCTATTGCTATTAATAAGTTAATGCTATATCTCTTAGTACTGTACTTATTGCAGTATGGTTGTGATACTGTATCCTGGTTACCTGGTTGTTTACATAGGTGGCTGCCTTATTCTTTTCTCACTGTGTTAAAAGGTAACACAGGCATTTTCACTATTTAAAAAATGTGTATGTTTTCAACAAAATATTTTTTTTTCGAAGCAAGGATTTTAGTTTGTCATTTTGACTTTGTTTATTTTAATACTGGCCAGCCAGACATCCCGCTATGGTAATGGAGTAGACTGTACAGCCAGCGACTCAACATGGAGTGTCAAGTGGCATTTAACTAACCTGACTCCCTAAAGGGGCCAACAGCTACGGGCAAATGAGCCCCTTTAGGAGGGGTGATGGTCCCCCTCAGTGGAGGAAATGCCACTGGAAATCATCATATTGGATCCAACAGAAAAATGAGCAAAGTCTGGTTCCCAACGGTCATGGAGGCGGAAGAAGCCATGCCAGATGGCCTGGCTGTGAAGGCACATCTTGATAATATCCTCAAGGCTGCCGCAGTCCATTGCAGCCCCGGTGTTAAATCCTGCATGTTTCATTTCATGTGTGCCGCAGGAGATGGCTCCATGATCGTAGTGTGTGGGTCACTTCATGGCATACTGGGATCCACCTTAAACATATTCATGCCAACTACATTTTTCCTGCTTCAGGAAAAAATGCATTCTTGGATATGAGTTGCAGTTGATGACGACACATTCTCACTAACTACTCAATTGGAAATACACAACCAGAGGCCACAGAACAATTGCATTTTTTATTCAAAGCATTGCCTACTTTACCCCATCCCCATAATTTTTTTATCACACAATACACACATGCAAAAAGTGCCAAAGATATCAGATTTAAAAAATGGAGATAAATGTTTGCTGGTGTACCAGAGACCTGGGTTCAAATCTCTACAAAGATATGGAAACTCACTGTGGGGGTTAAGTGTCATTGTCACAGCTGATACTCGTATCCAAGTATACATTTTTCCTGTAGGTCATTTTCACAGATGATGGGTATGTCTCTGGTGACTCAATAAACCGATCCTGACATGAAACATGCAACCACATAGATGGTGGAGGGTATGGTTGAGTTTGATGAAGGTTGTGTGCTTGTCACTTAGCCACTTCATATCTGCGGTATTCCCCTTTGAAGTGATCGGTAGCTGCAGAGATGGTTTGGCGCCAAAGTGGGCGATCTATGGCTGCTGCCTCCCAGGTTTGTGGGTTTATATCTGACACCTTCATGGTTTGTTTCAACTGGTCCTTATAACACCTCAAAGGGGCTCCACAAGGTCTTGTACCAAGCTAAGTTCCCTATAAAGAATTTGATATGGGAGCCTGGAACCATACATACAGTGGACATGCTTCCTGTTTGGCATTGATGAGGCACAAGATTTCATCATTGTTGTCATCAGACCAGTCTTGCCTCTTCTTTTCTGCAAAACTAATGGTTTCCTCAGCAGTTTCTGATAGAGTATTTCAGATGGTTTGGCCCAATGACTCCAGAATCAATCAGTTATAATCAAAGTCTTTTATTCCCACTGCCCGCATAGCGGTCAGTGGTTGTATCAAGGGTCAGGGATGGAAGGAAGGGCAGGAGGTATGCAAGGGTCCTTTAATAGGGTTAGGTGAGGTCAGAGGTGCAGGGTTCGGAGGGGTAAGATTACACCGGCAAGGAATTGTGGTACATGTAGTTCAGGTCAGTTTGATATTACATCTGACAAAAACCCTTCTAATATCATACGAACTGACTACATTGAGTATGGAGTTGGTTGTGCTTCATTCACTAAGACATAAACTATCAAACAAGTATTCATGCTGGGCTAAGGGAAGTGGTTTGGTCAGAATTTCTGCCACTTGTTCCTTTGTCTCACAATGAGTTAGTTCCATAAAGCCTTCTCTTATCATCTGTCTCACATTCCTGCACTTGATATTTATGTGTCGGGATTTGCGTTTTACAGTCTCTCCCTTTGCTATCTCTATGGCTGCCTGGCTGTCTTCGTGGATGGTGATGGGAAGTTTGGGTTTCTCCCAGATGAGGGAGATCAGTTCGTTTATCCAGATTAGGTCACAAGTGGCATTGGACAAACAGACATATTCCACCTCGGCAGCGGAAGTGGAGACCAATTTCTGCTTCTCGGTGCGCCAGTATATAGGACTGCCATTTAGCATCACTATGTAGCCGGATGTGCTCTTTCTGGTTCCTGAACACCCGCCCCAATCTGCATCTGCGTAACATGATAAGTTGATCTCTTCATCCACTCGAGGGGTGAGTAGTAACTTCGTATCCATGGTGCCCGTCAGGTATCTCAGCAGTCTTTTGACGGCTGCCCAATGGTGGGCCTTTGGGTTACCAGAGTGACGCGAGAGAAGGTTCACCGCCAGCATAATATCGGGCCTAGTCCAGTTGGCTATGTGTAATAATGATCCAATAATGGATCTGTAGAAGCTGATGTCCTCAAATGGTTCTCCTTCCTCATAGGCATTTTTCATGAAGTCTGTTTGCATAGGTGTCCCACAAGGGTGAGCGTCCATCATGTTGCATCTGTCCAGGAGCTCAGCTATCTTCTCTTTCTGGGAGATCCCAAAACCGTTAGGTATCCTTGAGACTTGTACGCCTAAATATTTGTTCACTTTTCCTAAGCTCTTCAGGGAGAATTCATTTTGTAGTCCTCGGGCGAACTCATCACATTTGGATTTGCTTTTCCCGAAGTATAACAAATCATCAACATAAACTAGCACCTTCTCAACTTCCTCTGGTGATTTCCTCAGAAAAACACACTTGTCATCCTCGACTGGGAAAACATTCAATTGTCTCATTACCTTAGCCAGGCATTCGTACCATCTCCTACCGGTCTGTTTTAGGCTGTAGAGGCTCTTGCTGAGTAGCCACGTTTCCCCTTCGTTGCGCCCAAAACCAGGCGGTGCCTTGACGTATATCTCCTTGTCTAGATCTGCATGGAGGTATGCTGTCTGCACATCAAACTGGTACACTTGTTCTCCGAGTATGGTTGCCATCACTAGAGCGGCCTTCACGCTTTCTGGTTTCACCGTGGGAGAGTACGTGTCTTCGTAATCGTCTGGGTATCATTGGGTGAACTAGGCGCGCCTTGTACATTACCCCTTCATTTTCCAGCTGTTTCACCTTGTACACCCATTTCGTTCCCACTGTCTTCTGTCCCTCTGGGACCTTGGCGGGAGCGTACACTCCGAGGGTCTTGAGACTTTCCATCTCCCTCTCCATTGCCGCTCGCCACTTGTCCTGTTCTTCGTGAGGCAGTTTGTCTATGTCATCGTAACCTGCGGGTGCCTCGAGGAAGGTGCTTATGCCTAACACATACTTCTTTAGTAATCTGGGAGTTTGGCCTTTGGTCGACCTAGTTGACCTGGGGGGCGCCTCTTCTGGGGAGTTTGGGGATTCAGTCTCCCCAACACCTGTGGTATCTTGGTGTGTCTGCCTTTCCTCGTCCTCCTCTGGTAGGTTGTCTACTGGTCTGCTGGGCCTTGCGTCGGGTGCCGGTGTCCTGGCTCTCTCCCGCACTGAATCACTTGTCAGTATCTCATTCGCGTGTATCTTGCTCCAGTTTGCGTGTTCATAAAACGTGGCCGACCTGGAAATCACCACTCTCAGGTTGTGGTCTAGGAAACGGTATGCCTTTGAACCCGGTTCGTACCCCATGAACCTTAGCCTTCTCGTTATCTTGTCCCCCTTCTTCCTCAGTTGTCTTGGTATGTGTACATCTGCAAGCACACCGAAGATGTGAAGGTGAGCCAGCCTGGGCTTCCGCCTGAACATAGCTTCATAGGGCGTCTTTCCAACAACACTGGACCATAGTCTGTTCAGTGTGTAGTTGGAGTATAGCAGTGCTTCCCCCCAGTATGAGAAGCTTAGGCCTGCATCTTCTATCGCGCATCTGATCAGGGTTTGGAGTACTCCGTTCCTTCGTTCGGCGACTCCATTCTGGAAGGCTGAGAACGGTGCAGTTTTGTAATGCAGCATCCTCTTCTCGATTATCCAGTCTTCAAACTCTTTGGACAAGAATTCTGATCCTCTGTCCGTCATCAGTTTCTTTATGTTGGTGTTGTTCTGAGTTTGAACCCTCTGGTAGAACTCCTTGAACTTGCTGAAGGTTTCGTCCTTGCTCTTGAGGGTGTATACGAAGCCGTATCAGCTGTAGTCGTGAACTATCGTCAAGAAGAATCTCTTCTGGCCTAGGGACTTCTTGAGTGGCCCCACCAGGTCAAGGTGGATTAATTCGAATGGGTGGTCTGACTTTCTGGTGGCTGTCTTTGGTCGTGCTTCGGCTTTTGCCTTAGAGCTCTTGCATATGGAGCACTCCAGGTAGTTTTCACAATTCTTGACCTTTAGCCCTTCCGAGCATCCTAGCATCTTCTTGACTGTTGAGAAACCTGTGTGTCCCAACTTTCTGTGCAACAGGTGCGCACACTCATCGTGTGCTTGCGTTCCTATGGATATCCTTGGCGTTCTTTGCTCCGCATTGCTAACCCCTTCATTCCTTGTGGGACTGTCATGGTCATCATCTTCCCCTTCTGGGCCTTCATGTCCATGCTCTCTGCGGTCTTCCGTGGTGTGTTCTTGCGTTGCTTCGTCGTCATTGCCGTCAAGCAACCCTATCACGGCTTGTCTGTCGTCGGCTTCCTCGGCAATGAAGTATGGTAGGCCACCCATGAGCTCCACTCTTCCTATCTCTTCTCCCCTTCTTTCGATGGATACCTTCTTGTTTTTGAAGACTATCCTCAGGCTAGGGTCGTCCGTGAGTTTGGTGATGGCCAGGACATTGTAAGGAATTTCTGGAGAGTAAAGGACGTCTTTTGCCAGTCCAATCCCAGGGATGAGTATGTTGCCTCTGCTGGTTACTTTCACATGTTTCTGGTTGGCAACTTTGATTCTGAAGGAGTCTTCTTTGAATGAACTGAATATCTCCCTGTGGCATGAGGTGTGGGTGGTCGCCCCGGAGTCGATCAGCCATCGCTGCAGGTGAGCGTTTGTGGACCTGTCTGCCCCGTGGCTGCTGGCCCCTTTGCTGTGTTTGACCACATTCACTGAATCTGATTTACGCTTGTCTTGCTCCTTCTGCGGTTTAGGCTCTCTCCCTGGGCTGGGCGATCTCCATCGCCTGTCTCCCTTGTTAGTGTCGCCCTTGTGCCTGCGTGGGTACTCGTCCTGTGACTCATGTCTAGGCCTTGGGGTGCCCTCGTGGCATGTTCGATCATGTGGGGAGTTGTGTCCAGTGGCCCTCTTGTCTTTATAGTATCTTGGGCAGTCCCCCCTGGTCTGCTTTCTTGATCCACACGCGTGACACTCGGGGGCAGGGTTCACTTGTTCGGTGAAACTGACCCTTTTGTGTGGCCTGTCCTCTCTGCATATGGTGGCCCTGTTTCTTCTAAGATTATCCTCAGCTATGAGTTTCCTAGTGATGTACCTCAATGTGGCATTGTCATTTCCCAAATTGTCCAGTTGAGTCAGGAAATAGTCCCAGCTTGAATCGAGAGAGTTGTAAATAACACTAATCAGGTGCTGCTCTGTCACGATTTCCCCTCTTCTTATGAGGTCGGACCTCATGTTGCTTAGTTTCATCAAGTGCTCACTCATCGTCGTCCCCTCTCTCTTTTTATACGCAAACAACTCTCTCAATAGCAAGCAGGTCATAGTCCTGTCACTGCAATAAAACATTTCATACAATATCCCCCAAACATCATGTACTGTTAATCCGTCCGGAATACTCCCATACATTGAAATGTCAATGGAACTTAGAAGTAAACAGAATACTCTGTGGTGTAATCTGTCCACCTTTAGGGTCCATGGCTTCCTTGGTGGGTCTTGGATCAGGTACAAAGCCCCCTCCCTCATCAAGATTACCTGAAATTGCTGTGCCCAGTCCATGAGATTCTCCCCAGTCATGCAAAGGATTGGGAAGTTGTGTGGTAGTTGGCTGTGCTGGCCGGCATTGCTTCCTTTGCTGGAGCTGGTCTGGTGTCCTGGGCTGCCCTTAAACGGGCAGTAAGGGATGGGGACACAGATGTTTGCTATTGAATGTCTTGCTTGTAGTTTTTCTGGTCGCCTGTAGGGGGAGCTCGCTGACCTTCTATCCATCGAGCGACCTGGTGTGACCTGCATTTCTTTCTCTTCACCGGAGGAGGGGCTCCCCCGCTCCTCTTGCGCCTGCGTGAGTCTCATTCTTCACTGGCTGCTGAGGTGAGCGGACCTCTGCTCCGGAGGTCCTGCTGCTTCAGGCTGGAGCATTGCCGGGAGGTCATCCTCATCACTGGAGCTGCTTTCCTCGTTGGAGGACCCTGTGGAGCTGTCGCAAGGAGGACGCCATCTCTGCTGGATCGATGAGGGTTCGCGTTGCTGGAGTTCTGGTTCCTCGGATCGTGGCCCTGCGTGGAGGTCACCTTTCTCGTCTGGGCTTCTCCCGCGCTTGCCTGGGCAGGCGGCGAGTCACAGTAGGCCCCCTTTCTTTGTTTTGCTTGGTGCATGCCTCTGCTCTTCCTGTGCCTTGCGGGTTTCACGTTCTTCGCGTTTGCGGTAGTGCGTTTCTGGAGGGAGGCTGCGCCCCCTTCGGTTTTTGGCTGAGTAGGGCTTGCGGTGGCTTTCTTCTGGGGAGAGGTCACGTCCCCTTCGGCTTCTGGTTGCGAGGGGGACCTCTGCCCACAAGGAAAGTCTGGCCTGATCATCGGCATCGCTTCCCTCGGGTGTTTGGTGTCCGCTTGGGGGTCTCCACCCCCCTTCTGGCTCCTGGGGGCTGAGGGCCAGCATGTCCTGCATTTCTAGGGTCTGTGTGTCTACCCTCTGGGGTCCCAGGGCTTTTTTTCCTTCGCGTGGCTGGGGCGCGTGTGTTATCTTTGGGCATTGTTGGCCCGGTGAGGTTTCCCACCGGTGTGTTTGAATCTAGGGCAGCCGCTTGTAATTGGTCGGCCATCTTGGCTAGATTCAAACCCGGCGTGGCGCTTGGGGTTCCCGCCATGGAGGGTCCTGGGGTAGAGCTTACCGCACCATTGGTGTGGGGTTCATCTCCGCTGTTCATCAGGGTCAGTAGCTCTGCTGTGGGGATCGTCCCTCTCCCGGCTATCGCCTTGTAGATTTTGGTTGCCAGGCTTTCGTCTTGGTCGTCCCTTTCGGTGGGTGCCCCTCTGGTCTCGGCCTCCGTTTGGCCATCTGGGTCGATCTCCGTGATGGTCTGGTCGGGGTTGACCTCTTCCATTACCGTTTGGGGTCGTGCGTTTGCCTGTTCCGGAGTTTCGGGTTCTCCTTTGGGTCCAGTTGGTTTGGCTCGTGTTCTGGACCCTCCTTTGTTTAGCCGGGTCTTTCTTTTGGTCATTTGTATTTGTTTTGGAGTTGTTTGTGGGCAAACCAAACCTCTGCTACCATTTTGATAGAGTATTTCAGATGGTTCGGCCCAATGACTCCAGAATCAATCAGTTATAATCAAAGTCTTTTATTCCCACTGCCCGCATAGCGGTCAGTGGTTGTATCAAAGGTCAGGGATGGAAGGAAGGGCAGGAGGTATGCAAGGGTCCTTTAATAGGGTTAGGTGAGGTCAGAGGTGCAGGGTTCGGAGGGGTAAGATTACACCGGCAAGGCATTGTGGTACATGTAGTTCAGGTCAGTTTGATATTACATCTGACAGTTTCTATGATAATATTTTACAGCGAGGCCCATTTCTGTTTGACGTCATGAGTGCTGACTGGGTTATTCAACAGTTGGTCGGAGATCTTATTCTGAAAATCCACAGCAGTGAGCTCATCCCAAAGTTTATAAATATCGAACTTCTGTTTGGGTAGGTTAGGTGGGTACCTAGATGGTCTTTGGAGAAGATAAATCCTGAGTCTAGAGATCAGACGTTTATGGTCTGTCCAACAGTCATTGACATTTCTAGCCTCCTGGTGATAAGGACATTTTTCTTATAACACTGCTGGGTGATGATGTAGTTAAGGATGTGCCAGTGCTTGGAGCAGGGATGCATCCATGTGGTCTTTAAAAGGTTGGGTAGTAGAAATTGAGTGTTAGTGATTAAGAGTTGATGTTCTGCATATAGATCAAGAAGCAGTAGACCATTGGAAATGCAATTACCAAGTCCTTGCTTACCCATCTCATTTCCCCAATATCTTGTTTTGAAACTGTTGGTTGGCAGGAGCTGGGACAGAGATGGGAGCTCAGTCAGTGAGTTCAACATCTTAACCACCATTACATGCACATAAATGCTGTATTGATTAACCCTCCGCCTCATTTGCAGGAAATGTATCCAAGAAACCCCATTTTGCTTGATTTTTCTTTGATCTTCCTCCTTATTTATTTATTTATTAGACATATGTCTTTGCTTTGAAAACAAGTGATATCCAGATAGTCTGGCCAGAATCATTTCCTGGTGGGAGACACTCAAGCATACCTGTCAAGTATCCCGGATTGGCTGGGAAATCCTGTATTTTGGCGTGCATTCCTCCCCTTTCCTGGTGTCATCCCGTATTTAGAATGGCAGGGAAAGGGGTTACTGCGCACGCACACATGCACAAATGTGTTCTGCGCATGCACAAAGGGGTTCTGCGCATGCATAAAGGAGTTTTTCTTGCGCATACGTGCCAGGGCTAGAACAATTCCCATATTTTCTGGAGTGGTGCTTGACGGGTATGCACTCAACCTTTTGGCAAGGTGTGTTGATTTTGCTCTCTGTAAGTCTAGCCTAGCCTCTTCTGGTTTAATATTTAAAGCTTGAGAGGTGTGCAGAAAACTTTTCCTAGATTTTAACTGTTGGGTACGGGGTTGTTGAATAATATAGTACAAACCAGCAAATTAGGGTTAAGACAAGGGCTCCAAATGAACAGTTTAAGTAACCAGCCAGGGTACTAGTTGTTTTCCCCCATCCTGTTTTTTAAGCAGGGATTGTTACAACTCCTGTTCAGTGAGTTCTCAAGATAATTTTGACAGAGTCTGCCTGTGTCTCACGGTTCTGTCATAAATTCCAGCTGGATCACTTAAACCCAGCACAGGTCCTGTTTGATTTTATCTGAGTAAAATACCAAATTATGCAGTAGTAAAGCCACATTGTCCATTTGCTTTACTGGAGATAGACAAAGGCTGCTGGGACAGCCAACCCTACATTTAACCTCCCTTGACTGGCTCTCATCTCACTATCGTTGTGTCTAGTTTATCTCATCTCACTATCTCATCTCACTATTGTTGTGCCTAATTTACTCCACTATCTAGATCTAAATATACACTCTCAACAGGTCATATTGCGTAAGAAGATTTTTTTTTTAAAAAAAAGACTCAAATAGGAAGTTGATATTTGTCAAGCAGAGAGTACAAAAACTAGCCTGAAACTCAACACCAAAAAAACCCCAAGGTCATGTCATTTGGCCCCATCACTCCCTGGCAAATAGAAGGGGAAGTAATGGAAGCAGTAACAGACTTTACCTTCTTTGGATCTAAGATCACTCCAAATGATGACTGCAGCCAAGAAATAAAAAGACGCTTACTTCTTGGGAGGCAAGCTATGACAAACCTAGGCAGCATAATAAAAAGTAGAGACAGCACTCAGACAACAAAAGTTCACATAGTTAAAGCAATGGTATTCCCAGTAGTAATGTATGGCTGTGAGAGCTGGACCACAAGGAAGGCTGAGTGCAGAAGAATAGACGCCTTTGAACTGTGGCACTGAAGGGGACTCTCGAGAGTCCCCTGGACTGCAAGGAGATCAAATCAGTCAATCCTGAAGGAAATCAACCCTGACTGCTCATTGGAAGAACAAATACTGAAGCTGAAGCTCAAGTACTTTGGCCACCAAATGAAAAAACTCACTGGAGAAGGCCCTGATGCTCGGAAAGATCAAAGGCAAAAGGAGAAGGGGGCAGCAGAGGATGAGATGGCTAAATCAGTGATGCACTGCAGCAGGTTCTGTCAGGTTCTGCAGAACCGGTAGCAGAAATTCCCCAGGCCATGCCCACTTGGTTGGCCACGCCCACCTCCATAGCCCATAATGCAGGATGTTTGGCCACACCCACAGACTTGGCCCTGCCCACAGATTTGGCCAGCCCACAGAGTAGGTAGTAAAAAATTTTTGCAGTGCATCACTGGGCTAAATGGTATAATTGATGCAGTGATTGTAGATCTAGGTGGACTATGGCCAATGGCAGATGACAGAGGAGGCTGGCGTGCTGAGGACTATGGAGGATGGCAGATGACAGAGGAGCCTGGTGTGCTGTGGTCCATGGGGCCGCAGAGGTTTGGACTCAACTGTGCAACTGTGCAACAACAAAATCTATCAAGTGGATGGCTTTGGTGCTGTATTACCTTATTTTGTTCATTACACTGCACAACAACAATTTTGCTACTGGGGATAACACATGTGATTTATATTATATCGAGGGTGCTGATTCCAGATCTGAACTCAGAATTTGCCTATCACGTACAGATTTTAATGCACGCTATAGGCTAAAATGGCTAAGATGCTGACTGAGAGGCAGAAGGTCAGCAGTTCGATTCCTTAGTACTGCAGGACGGAATGAGCTCCCGTCTTTGTCCCAGCTCCTGCCAACCTACCAGTTCGAAAGCAAGACATTACAAGTAGATAAATAGGGACCACTTCAGTGGGAAGGTTACAGCGTTCCGTGCGCTCCAGTGTCTAGTCATGCCTGTCACATGACCACAGAAACGTCTGCAGAAGCAGACAGCGCTGGCTCTTCATATTTGAAACAGAGATGAGCAGTGAACCCTAGAGTTGTATACGACTGGCTTTCGAGCAAGGGAAACCTTTACCTTTATAGCTGTTCAAATGGTAGGTAATTGGGTAATGTATTTTTACTTGGGAACATTATAACAGTTGCAGCTACCACTATGCCTGCTGCAGCCTCAGCTGAATCAGTGCTCGGCCAACCAGGGGGGGATTGTGATGTCATCGCCAAGCTCACATCACAGGCCCACCCCTGGCCAGTGGGTTTCCCAGCCAACATTGGCACTCAGCTAGCTGGGTTGGGACCACCCGGACGAAGCCAGGCATACCTGCTAGTAGGTATATAAAGCGAGATGGACCAAGTGCTTGTCTCTAGTGCGAAACCATCTTATTGGACAGTACATCTAGGCCATAGTGACCCTGTTTTGAGCTAAAGAAGAGTAGGCATAGCTGTGTTAATAAACTGGACAATTTTTGCTACATTTGTGGCAGATATGCCCCACATGATCAAAGCAAGAACCTAACCAAGATGGTGAGATTTGCTAATGTATGTTCCTAATATTCCAGGTAGAATTGGACTTCAGATTTGGATTCAGCACACTTGATTTAGTATAGGACATATGGATTAGACCAAGTAGCAGACAATTGGTTAGCACCTCTTGATATATTTTCGGAAAGGCAATGCCAGCCAAATAATAGACTTTTCAAGCTACATGCACTTGTTTGGCATGTGCTGATTTACACTGTATGGAAGTGGCCTATTCTGCCGTAGAACAGCACTGGAATAAAGGCATTGTATGTTCTTATTGTTTGTGGATACGCAGTCCATTTTGAACCATTCATTTCCTAAGTACAGTAGAACCCCATACAACGATCGCCCTGTATAGCGATGGAATTGCATAACAATTGGGCTTGGTGTCTTGGATAGCGATGTTCCCTATGGGAAAAATTGTACAATGATTTTTCAAGGGGAAAAAATGCTTAACAATAAAAATTGCTGTATGCTTTTTTCCATAGGGAAAATCATTGTACAATGATGATATCGCAAAGCGATGAGCCCCGTGGAACGAATTAAAATTGTTATATGGGATTCTACTGTATGTTATTTCTGATGTCATCTTTTTGCTTGATGTTTAGACAATTTTTTGTGGATCAGTGTTCAATCCAGAGTGAAATCCAAACATAGGACTATGTTCCAAAATCTTGCCATCCCTGATAACTCAGAGCTTCATGTCTTCTTCTCTGCTCTCTTAGTGGAAGACACAAGCCTGTGTTTTTAGAGGGTTTGGTCTTTAGCTGGTTGTTTTTATAACATACTAGCATTTTTTGCCTGGCCTTGCTGGGCAGGTATAAATTGTGGTTCGGGTGGTTTTGAGGTGCGCGCGCGCGCACACACACACACACAGACAGACAGTGGGGAGAGAGGGAGAAGAGAGAGGGGGAAGAGAGAGGAGGGAGAAAGAGAGAGAAGAGAGGGGGGAGGAGAGAGAGTGGAGAGAGAGATATGGGGGAAGGCGATTCCTTCCCTCTGGGAGGCAAAGGCACGGCCCTCATCTCCCAGAGGAAAGTGGTTCGCTTTCCTCGGTTGGGGGGAAACAAAATCTTTTCCCCCCAACCGATGGTAGAGATAGCTTCCCTCCGTGAGGTGAAGAAGGCGAAGCGCCATTCTGCCTTCTTCGCCTCATGGAGGGAAGTGGCTCGCTTTTCTTGGTTGGGGGGGGGAATCTTTGCCCCCCCAACTGATGGAAGTGATAGCTTCCCTCCATGAGGCGAAGAAGGTAGAATGGTGCTCCGCCTTCTTCACCTCATGGAGGGAAGGGAACGGCATGCGCATCAGCTGTTTTTTTTAAATGCGCGCACCGACTTCCC
The DNA here is from genome assembly GCA_035047345.1 of Bradypodion ventrale. Lineage (NCBI taxonomy): Eukaryota > Metazoa > Chordata > Lepidosauria > Squamata > Chamaeleonidae > Bradypodion > Bradypodion ventrale. The sequence goes on from JAWDJE010000001.1 coordinate 252,809,245, forward strand.
AGTGTTCTCCGCGCTCGCACCCTTCAGCCTGATTGGCTGAGCGGTGGTGCGGTGTGGAGGACGCTGGACCATGTAGTTTTTTTTGTTCTGGTTTGTGGGGCGGTTGCCCCACTCTCGGCTGGCGGAGCCTTGTGGTGATGCTTGCAAAGTCTTAAAGAAAGTGTGGCCAGCCTGGTACAGGATTGTTGGGCCGGGTGTTGTTGTGCATGCCGGACACGAATGCCCCAAGGCCCTTCTTATAGGTAAAGAACCAAAGATCTTCCAAGGTAGAGGTTAGCTTATCCTTGATCGACTGAAAATTTCTCCCTTGGACTGTCAAGGCAAGATTATCAGCATAGATGAAACTTCTAGAGCAGGAGTTCTCAATCTTTTAAAGTCGGGGGCCAGGTCACGCTCCCTCAGACAGCTTCAGGGGCCATACGGCCATTTTGCCCTTCCTCCACCACATGGAACTTCCTGGTGTGGTGGAAGTGGTAGGGGGCCACATGAAAGGTGCCGTGGGCCACATCCAGCCCACGGGCCACAGATTGAGAATTCCTGTTCTAGAGTATGGGAACCCGTGTTGATCGTTTATGTGTGCTAAGGGGCTGTAGTGGCTCAGTGGTTGAGAAGCTCGCCTTGTTAGCTGGAAGGCTGGAAAGTCGGCAGTTCGAGACCTGGGTACTGAATGATGGATTGAGCGCCCATCTCTGTCCCAGCTCTTGGGGACATGAAAGGAGCCACATTTGGGCATTCCATGAGCGGAGTTTCTTCCACAAAAATCCTTTCAACCCAGAATAATTTCTGATATAAAATTATTATAGCAGCTCCCCTGGTGGCTTAGTGGTTAAGACACTGAGCTGGAGACTGGAAGGTCAGGTTTTGATACCCAAGAGCTGCACTTGAGGACATTAAATGAGCCTCACTTGCGCATCCCCTAAAAATCCTTTCAACCCAGAGTAATCTCCGACACAACATTATTAGTATTAATTAGCGTGCATTGTGGTCACTGGACGTTAAACATGAATTGAGTTTGAATATCTGATTGCTACATACATCTGGACATGCTGTCATTGAAGGGAAGACACGCTACCTACAGAGAATGTACATTTCCCTTAATGTTTACCTTGCATTATTCCCTATTTCATGTACCCCCATGAATTAAAACATAATATGGTCAGAAAATAAAGTCTAGTCTGGCAAAGCAACACCTGTAGCAGAATAAATATGACATACCAAGTAAAATTTGGTGTTAGAGTCACCAGGTACTCTGAGTCCTCTAAAACTCAGTGAAAGGTTGTGACCAGAGGTGAACGCTTGTGATGTAACAGGAATGGATGGTCCAGATGTCATGGAGGCAGGACAGGCAAGGGGCTGAAGCAAATGGTGAGCCACTGTGTGAGACAGAATGCTGGACTGGATGGGCTCCTGTGGCCTGTTCCAGCAAGGGCTGTTCTTATGTTCTTATAAACAGGCTGGGCAAGGAAACTAAACAGCCGAGGAGAAGGAATTTAAGTTTTAGAAACTACATTTCCCACAATGCACCTCTCATAAACAACGGGTCCTAAAATGGAAGCCATTCTCCCCCCTCCCGCGAGCGGTTCATTGGCGCGGAGGAGGGAAAGCGCCTTGAACAGGAGCGGTGTTTTTATTGGTCAATGCCTTCGAGCTGGACCAATGGGAAGGGAGAGTCGGAGGAAAGGGAGGTTGCGGCTCACTGGCTTGGCGGGAAAAAAAACAAGAACCCTCTTTTTCGCGCCAAGCGAAGAGTCGCGGAACAGGCAAACCAGATTTGCAGCAAGGGCGGCGCGCGGACCCCGTGGCCATGGCAGCCCCCGTGGCAGCGACGCTGGACGATGCGGAATTGCGAGAAGCTCAGCGGGACTACTTGGATTTCTTGGACGACGAGGTGAGCCACCACATCCTTCCTCCTTCTCGCCCCCCCCCCCCCCCAGGAATGAGGTTTTTATTGGGCAGGAGCCTAGAGTCAGTGGGTCAGCCGGGCGGTGGGGCTGGATAAAGTCAAGTTCCGCTGACTGGTATGGGGACGGAATCATAGGCACCATTTCCAGGCAGGTCTCCAGTTAGTTTCGTACGCTGCAGTACTCACTGGTTCGAAAGCATGTATAGCCGCGATGGCGAACCTTGGCACTCCAGATGTTCTTGGACTTCAGTTCCCAGAAGCCCAAGCCCCTCCGTGAATCCACACGAAGGGGTTTACTGCGATTCATCCGGCCCACGCTGCCCTCGTCGCTCCTGGAAGCCCCCGTACGGAGGAAGAGTCTTAACCGTACGGGCGCGTTTTACTTCCGCTTCCGGGAGCGACGAGGGCAGCGCGGGCCAGATGAATCGCACTAAACCCATTCATGTGGATTCACAGGGGGCTTGGGTTTCTGGGAGTTGAAGTCCAAGGACATCTGGAGTGCCAAGGTTCGCCATCACGGGCGTATAGCAATAGCAACCTCTTTTTTCCGTGTCCTGATCAAACCCTGGACTTGGAGCCACTTTCTTGGCTTTGGCATTGCCCAAACCCAAGTCCTCATCGGTGCATATTTGGCAGCAATTGGCAGACCAGAAAATGAACCAGATTCTGTGTCTCTCCAGCAGTCCGCCAGCAGTCCCCATGTGAGCATGTTGGTCTTGCATTTAGGGACTCCAACCCTCAACCTATTCAGGGTCCTCCAAGGGACGTAGGAGAGGTTGAGATCTTCAGCTATATCCCCCTTTAATGATGTACCTTGCCCAGCAATCTTCCTCCATTTTCTAATTTGGTTTTGCTCTTGTGTACCAAAGGAATGGAAGAATAGCAACTACTGTACTACATTTATATACCACCCCATAGCGCTTAGTGCACTCTCTGGACCAGGAGTTCTCAACCTTTTAAAGACAGAGGCAAGGTCACGCTCCCTCAGGCAGCTTTGGGGGCCGGACAGCCATCTTGCCCTTCCTCCACTACATGGCACTTCCGGGTGTGGTGGAGGTGGTGGTGGGCCACATGAAATGGCTCTGCGGGCTGCATGGTTGAGAATCCCTGTTCTGGGGACTGTGTACAGGTAATTAGCATTTTGCCCCCAACATGCTGGATGCTCATTTTACCAACCTGGAAGGGTGGAAGGTTGAGTCAACTTGGATCACTGACAGGATCAAACTCACAATGTGTTGGCTGTACTGCAGTGCCTCAGTTTAACCACTGTGCCATCAGGGCTTAACCACTGGTGTCAGGTTCAGGGAGGGCGTAACCTGTGACTTTTTCTCCCTGTGAAAAGTGTGGCTCAGGATCATGGTCTCATTCAGTGACGACTGCAATTTTGACGGGTGACCCTGCTCAGTTGCCAGACTTCGGTGATTTCGGCGCATGCTTTTGACCACAGTAAACCGACGCAAAGTCATTTCCGTGGCTAAGGGCACCCTCAGTCCAAGGAGAAGATGCTTGTAATGTGGCATTTTAAACAACTTTTGGTGATTAGAAAGGCTTCTCTTCCATTGGCACCTGAAGGCATGCTCCCGTCCTACAGTAAATTGAAATTTTTGAAGTGGTAGCCATTTTAGTTTGTGCAGGCATATCAGAGAGTAAACAAAACAAAATAAAAAGATAAAAAATGTTGTGGCACCTTAAACACTAACTCCTGTATTTTAATGTTAGCTTTTGTGCATCAGGTCCACTTCGTCAGACATAAGAGTGAGACTTCATTGCATTAATGCTGGAATTCTCATCCTTTTTAAGCCAGGGGCTGGGTCACGCTCCTTCAGACAGCTTCGGGGGCCGGACAGCCATTTTGCCCTTCCTCCACCACATGGCACTTCCTGGTGTGGTGGAGGCTGGGGGGGACGACACATGAAATGGTGCCATGGGCCGCCATTGGTTGGCCAGCACAACAGATAAGTTGACAAATCAGTTTGGCCTTTTGCAACCTGTAATAACAGAAGAACCCTGATTGGTATTCAGATTCATTACTGTGGAGCTTGGCTCTGTTGAGCTGCACATGGTCAGTAGATGGGATGAAAAACAAACATTGTGGCATTACACATTGTCTAATGAACCTTTCAGACCTGTCATCTATTGAAAATCGCTCACACCATTGTCAATATTCACACAGCATTGTCCAGGAAAGCTAACATTAAAATACAGGAGTTAGTCTTTAAGGTGCCACAATTTTTTTTGTCTTTTCGTTTTGTTTACTCACTGATATGTGTTGCTAAGGTCTCTCCAACAGCACAAATTGGCCTGGGTGGAAAATGAATGTGGTCTTTCTGGGAGTTCACTGTGCCATCTTTTAATGCTTCAGACAAGGCTGCTTGGTTTCCTTCCTTCCTAATATTACCTCTTCTCTTTTGATAGTTAAGGCTATAACAACTGTGGAATTACAGGATGTGTTCTCTCCTTTTGTCAGAAAGGGAGAGAAAGCTGGACAGAAAATCTTAAAAAGTGTTAGTTTTTGCTAGCTGGTGTCTTTCAAAAATGGAATGTTTTTTGGGCAATGTGGTGATACATACACTTTAGTTTGTTTCGTTGAGACCCTGCATTTACACAGTGAATTAAATTGTCTTAATTGAAGGAATGGGGATGCACTTGATCAGGTTTTCCAATTTGTCATTTTAAAATTATTCTTAAGTGGCGCTGAACTGATAATCAGGGAAGGGTTTGCACTTTAATTTGTATCAAGACTCCTTTAGCCCTTTTGGAAAGTTAATGTAAAAACCAGAATCTCCCCAAATTACACAATGCACAATGACTGAATTTTCTTATTAACTTGTCTTTTTCCTCTTTTATAAAAACAAGCTGTCAGTAACAGGGAGAGCCCTGGTAATGCAGTGGTTAAATAGCCAAAATGTTGTGAGTTCGACCCTGGCCATTAATCAAGGTTAACTCAACCCATCATGGGGCGGTATTGAAATGTAATTGCTAAAATCCAGATTTTCTGTTAGTAGAGTAAATGCAATATGGTGCTATAGCACCGTTTTCAATCTGTAATCTGGGTGTTCCAATTAAATTGACCCTGGAAAGTCTTTTAGTTTTAGACGCTGTACTGAACTTGAACAGAAGCTGAAGTTGAAAAGGCATTACCCTTCACAGAACTTGCATCACAAAGCAAGCATATTCTTTGGGCTGTGGTTGTTCAAACATGTATCGTATAGGTCAGAGGTGCCCAAACTACGGTCAACAGGCCGGATCCGGCCCCTGACCCCAATTCATCAGGCCTATGCTGTACGGGTGCATTTTACTTCTGCTTCCAGGAGCAGCAAGGGCAGTGTGGGCCAGATGAATTGGTGTCAGGCGCCGGATCCGGCCTGTGGGCCGTAGTTTGGGCACCCCTGCATTAAGCAGAGAAAATGGCAGCCTAAAAATCTAATCCTGTTGCAAAACAGATTGCAAGGCACATTTTACTTCCACTTCCGGTAGGAGGAACCACATGACTGGGCCTGCGGCCCGAAAGGTTTGGGTACCCCTGGTATAGGTGTTTTGATTTGTAGAAGAGCAACATATACAGTATATTAAATGATCCAGCAACACTCCTTTCCTGCAATTTTCAGTTAGGTGTGGGTTATGTGAAAATCTGAGAATAGGTGTGTTTAAAACATCGAAAATGTTTACTGAAAAAGAGAAAAAAGTTCTTAGTTCGACTTGCATTTGATGTCTTGGAGAAATTTCTTTCAGACAAGCTTGATGAAAACGTTTTTCCCTGTCTGGATGGAATTGTCACATCGGTCTCTGATTAGAGATTATCCAGATGCACACATAATCATCTTGTGTTTATATTTGCAGGAGGATAGAGGAATTTATCAAAGTAAAGTCCGTGAGATGATTAGTGACAACCAATACCGTTTGATTGTGAATATCAACGACCTCCGACGAAAAAATGAGAAAAGAGCCAGCCGGTAAGTCTCTTAAACTGGGTTAGCGTGCATGTCTTAAAAAGCTAGTTCTCTGCTTCCCTTGGGTTCCTATTATCAGAAATAGTTTGTTCAAACAGATTTCTTATCCAATTCATTCAAGTAATTTTCTAAGCCATTTACATTTTTATAAAATGTCCAGATGGAAAGTTGATGGTCTCCCAGTGGATAAAATCCACTTGAATCCATCTTGATGGAGTGCAGCAGCTTCATCAATACTGGCCTGGTGCTGATGAGGACTTTGTGTGCCAAAAGGGCTCAGGACCAGGAAGTGACTTGCAGAACTGGTTCAGTGGTACAGGGGTCATGCAGCGATGTGGAAAGCATATGGAAGGCCACTGCATTATATTGCTCCCATGACAATCTTAATGGCTGATCGCTATGAGAGTCAATAGTTGAATCGGATATGGCACTTGAATAATAAGAAGGTATTTTACCCTTGCAGCTCACCTGTTTATATTGGGCATAGAAAGAAGACCGCTACTATATTCCTGTTAAGAGCAAATTGAAATAGCAGGATGCCAAGAGCAGCCACACAAACTGTGGCAGGCTTATGACTGTTGTCTACCCAGCTTGCTACGCACTCAGTGTCAGCCAACTAATAGCAGAGCCTGTCCTTCAACGTTTGTGTCATCCTCCCTTTGTGTAAGAAGAAGCCAGGCCAAAGTGGGGAAGTCGATTGTGATTGTCACTGCCTAGAGTTGAATTCCTGCCCCCGTTATGACTCCACTCTGAAAACTTCACTCTCTCCCTCTCTTGGAATTTCTTCATGTCTCCGTTCAGTATGGGAAGTACTATGGTAATATAATATGAAGTTTTCTTAAGTTACAACAATCCACATGAAATATTGTGCCTTAGGGATAACATATATAACACTTTTTATGGGTATGCTTAATGGGTAATGAATAATCAAAATGCCTGTGGCAGCGTTTCCCAAACATATGTTCCTCAGAACATTGGTGTTCCGCAGAAGGTCAGTAAGTGTTCCGTGAAATATATATATGAAATTCTGGTAAAAATCATTGGCAAATTTGTAATGCCACAAAGTTTGTTTTGCAACCATTTGCAAATCAGTAGCGGCTGGCTTGAGACTGCAGTGGCTCAAATTACTAAGATGCTGACTTGAAGGTGGCAGGTCAGCAGTTCGATACACAAATACTGCAGGACGGAGTGAGGTCCCGTCTCTGTCCCAGCTCCTGCTAACCTAGCAGTTCGAAAGCAAGAAATTTCAAGTAGATAAATAGGGACCACTTCGGTGGGAAGGTAAACAGCATTCTGTGCGCTCCGGTGTCTAATCATGCCTGCCACATGACTACGGAAACATCTCCAGAAGCAGACAGTGCTGGCTCTTCAGCTATTAAACAGATGAGCACTGAACCCTAGAGTCAGATACGACTGGCTTTTGAACAAGGGCAACCTTTACCTTTAATAGGGGCTGGCTTCATAGCAACGTTATTTGATACTAAAACTGAAAAAAATCCAAAACGATCTTTCTATTACAAAAACCAAAGTGTTCCATTAAAATTTTAGGATTTGTAAAGCCTTCCACAATAGACTAAGTTTGTGAAATGCTGGCCCATTGCATGTAAAATGATCCATGTTGCTACCCAGTTTGCTTTTATAAACCTAATATCTCGTTGGGTCAGTGAATGGACATGCTTTCTAATGCTTCTCAGGAGCCAGATTCAGTCCATGCGGTTCCATTTTCTGATGCCAAAGCTTGACCTGTTTGTCATCCTAGAAAAGTTTTGGAAGTGTTGCATTTTATAGCTCAGGTGTCCATTGTAGAAGACCACAGCATTCTTATAGGTTCAGTGGCAGTACAATATATGATGCAGTTTTCCCTCAAGAGGAAATACCTCAGTTGGGCAACTCAGGTGAGAGAGAGAAGGAAAAAGTATTGAGAGCTCACCAACACCTGGTACAATTGTAAACATTTTACTAAAGGATGTCACAGCAAAAGGATATTGTTTTCCCCAGTGGCATGGGCTGCTTCTGGCAATAAGGCTGGTTTCTCTTTGTTCTAGTCTGCTCAACAGCGCCTTTGAGGAGATGGTAGCGTTCCAGCGTGCCCTGAAAGACTTTGTTGCCTCCATTGATGCCACCTATTCGAAGCAATATGAAGATTTTTACATTGGGCTCGAGGGGAGCTTTGGATCCAAACATGTGACGCCCCGGACGTTGACATCCCAGTTTCTCAGCTGCATTGTCTGTGTGGAGGGTATTGTTACAAAATGTGAGTGAAAAGGGGGCCAGAATGCCAACGGAAAATTGAAAAGCAACCATTGGTACTCAATGTGCAGCAGCATAATAATCACGAGCCCTGGTGATGCAGTGGCTAAACTGCTGTACTGCAGCCAAAAGGTTGTAAGTTCAATCCTGACCAGGGCTCAAGGTTGACTCAGCCTTCCATCCTTCTGGGGTCGGTAAAATGAGTACCCAGCATGTTGGGGTCAAAACGCTAATTAACTTGTGAACCTTCCAGAGAGTGCACTAAACGCTATGGAGCAATATATAAGTGTTATTGCTATAATGGTGAGAAAAATGGTAATCTTCCGGAGCAGTTAATCCCTTAAATGTCTTTATGTCTTCCACTATAGTCTTCATTGGTGCAGGAGGTGACATCCCTCTTAGGTGGGATGTGAACAGTCAGCGATCCTTCCTGGAAGTAGACATTTCCCCCCAAAGTGTTTTAACTTCCTGCATTCTCTTAGTATCAGAGATCAAGATTAGACTGTGTAGTACGAGGGAAGTGAAATGAACAATGTTAAACATTGCACACTTTATCTAAGAATGCTACTGTGGAGTGCAAATGGTAATTATGGATAGGGACAAGGAACCCTTTTTAGATTACCTCTTGTCTGCTATTCAGAAGGTCCATTATAGTTAAAAGTCTGTAGAAAGGTTATGCTCTGAAATCAAATTTTGCGATTGAGTCTGGGAACATCTGGAATGAATATGGTATTTCACATATCTTTTTGAAGTGTTAAAAAAGGCTTTTACTTGTTCCCATCCCAACTTAGGTTCTTTGGTACGCCCTAAAATAGTACGTAGCGTACACTACTGTCCTGCTACCAAGAAAACTATTGAACGCCGATATACAGATATGACTTCCCTGGAAGCTTTCCCATCTACTGCTATTTATCCCACCAAGGTAAGTGAAGAGTGTTAATTTTCTCTATGTGACTAGGAAAGGAATTTGTCAGAGGATCTTGTAAACCAGGGGTTCTCAACCTGTGGCCTGTGGGCCAAATGCAGCCTGTGGTGCCATTTCATGTGGCCCCCCACCGTCTCCATCACACCAGGAAGTGCCATGTGGTGGAGGAAGGGTAAAATGGCCATCCGAACCCTGAAGCTGTCTGAGGGAGTGTGACCTGGCCCCAGGCTTTAAAAGATTGAGAGCTTCTTTCTTGTATTCCTTTTTCAGCTGATTAAAAACTAGGGTTACTGTCCTATTCCCAACTAGAATAGTCCCGTTGAGCCAGTGAGATTTATACGTTATCTTCCATTTAACAATTGATTTAATTGCTCTATCTATCTATGAATGGATTGATCAAAACTATGCCGAGGTGCTGTTGTATGTGCCGGTAGGATATTGGCTGAAATCTCTTGATTTGGAAAGATATGGCCTAGTTACAGAATCTATCTATCTATATAAAACAGAGTTGCTATCTTGTATGGGATGTATACAAAACCGCACCCCTGTACCAACAGTGATGAAACTTCGCACGCACCTACCTTGAGCATGCGAGAACACGACTGCAAGGGTCCGGCAGTCTGGCGACCCCCGGGCAAGGCCGGGTAATCGGCTAGTAATATATATGCAGTAAATACAACCAAGTAGATAAGTGTTATTTGAATCCATGGAATTTGCACAATGTCCTCATCCAAGGTTCCGCATCATGGCATGGAGCAGACTCTGTTTTCTTTAACTCTGTGTCAGCAGTACATAAAGCTACAACAGAAATATCTGTTTAGTGATTTTTTTAAAGAAGGTATCGCCTTCTGCAACAAATATCTGCAAATCATATTTGTGTTTCTAATGGAGTGTGGTTCCTCTGGAGTATCTTTTCAAGGTCTTTCTTTTCCAGAGAAGCATTAAGACTTTTTAAATTTTTGCTAGGATGAAGAAAATAACCCTCTTGAGACAGAATATGGCCTGTCTACCTACAAGGACCATCAAACAATCACGATCCAGGAGATGCCAGAGAAAGCACCTGCTGGACAACTCCCTCGTTCTGTGGATATCATTTTAGATGATGACCTGGTGGATGCGGTGAAGCCAGGAGACCGAGTGCAGGTCATTGGGACATTCCGTTGTCTGCCAGGGAAGAAAGGGGGCTATACATCAGGGACATTTAGGTAAGTCTTGAGAGATTGTGTAAGCATATCATCGGCTTGGTGTTACCATTTTCAAATCTCAGCAAGATTTATGGCAGCAGCTTGGCATCCTGGACCAACCTCTGCCTGGTTCCAGTGGGAGCTCCTCCACAGTGTATGCATCCTCTCACAAAAGAAACCAAAGTAGCAAACCAGAATTTCTCAATCTTGGGCCCACAGATGTTCTTGGACTTCAGTTCCCAGAACCCCTGATCAGCTGGCATGCTGACTTGGGCTTCTGGCAGTTGAAGTCCAAGAATGCCGGAGGCCCAAGATTGAGAAACCCTGTAGTTTGAAGATTAATTTTCTTCCTTTTTGTTTCTCCTGTAAGGCTACAAAAAGTCTCGCTCGTAGCAGAGAGTATCAGGAAGATGCTGTTGGTGTAGCAAAGGTTGCCTGCTATATGTACGACAGGTATAGTTAATTCAGGTAGAAGGCAAGAAGTGTTGGAAGCCAGTTGTGAGAACAAGATTGAAAAGTCTAGTTGAGAAGAGAGATGGTGTCCCATAAGATTCCCTAGGATGATTGTCTCTAACTAGAATCATCCATAACCAAAAATACCTTCTCACTAGTGAACCCCCACCCCCCCTTTCTCCCTTTGGCAGACATACTCTCAGCCGCTTCAGGTTCACATGGAAGACCATCTTTCAGGCAACGAAGTTACAAAAGATGGAGAAATGATGTTGTTCACTTGATAGGGACAGCATAAAGTCACCAACAAATCACTTAAGTCAGTGATGACCTTGGCACTCAGGTGTTCTTGAACTTCAACTCCCAGAAGCCCTTATCAGCAGGAGTGCTGACTTGGGCTTCTGGGAATTGAAGTCCAAGAACACCCAGAGTGCCAAGGTTGGCCATCACAGACTTAAATTCTAAATTGATTTTGCCCAGTGTTTCTTTCTAGAGATGACTCTTCAGAAGTTTTTCCCTTGCAATTTTTCCTTTAAACTTTATGTGTTTGTTTTTATAGTCATTGTTTTGTTTTATTATTGTATTTGATAGTGCGAAAACCAGATATGTTTTGATATTTATTTATTTTGACCCCACCCTTTTGATGCGAGCACCACTCAGGACAGCTTACAATATAGTTTAAAAAATACACACATATATAAAAGATCAGAACAAAATCATCCAATGATAACCAGATAAACACAACAGACAAAACCAGATGGCATCAGAAAATCTTAACACTATAACAATATTCATAGTAAACACTATCAGCAGCAGTAGGTGGAGGTAAATAATAATAAAATATCTGAAGTCAACACTACACAATTCTCCTGATCTTATAATTTTATTTATTTATTTATTTATTTATTACACTTATATCCAACCCATCTGGGATATTTTCTCACTCTTGAAGGTTATGGACCAGTTGTATCATTAAATGAATAAAATAAATTGATAAGAAAAATACCAGGTTGCAATATTAATAGGGAGAAAAAAAAGAGAGAACCTCTGAGTGATGTCACCTTAATAATAATAAAAAGAGAAGAACGAAAGTTTTAGAGGTTCAGCTGGGCCAAATGAACAAATTTGTATCTGGAAAAGTGCGATATAAGTTAATCTCTTCCTTTATCAATTAAATATGGGTATGGATAAAATACATTTTTGAAGTAAGAAGCAAAGTTTATTTTTAGATACCTCTCATATATAGTAATTATAAGCAGGTACTGTGTTAGGGGTGACACCTCTCCTGTGCGGCAGAGTAGAATGGTGTTCATTCATTGCCAATTATTATCTGTCAAATATTTTAAAAATACATTGCTTAGGTCTGCTGTCCTTTGCCTTGGTTAGATTTCTTAAAATGTGGCAGCTGTAATCCTAGAGGGTACAGAGTCTCCCCAACCAACAGATGTCAAATACATCTGGAAGGCTTTCTAGACTTTTTGCCTTCTCCAGTGGATTTCTGTGAAAATGAATGAGAAATTCATCAGCTAAGATTTGGGAAGGGTTGGGGACATTTGTCTCTCTCTGTGCTGCAGTATAGTGTCTAGAGTTGTAACAAAAGGCAATAAATCCATTCTCTTGTCTCCTCCAGGACCATTCTGATCGCTTGCCAAGTGAAACAAATGAACAAGGAGGTTCGGCCCGAATTTTCATCGGGTGACATTAATAAGATTAAAAAATTTAGCAGAAACCATCCAAAGGTAACAGGAGTGCCAATGTTTGGGATGCTTTATGCATTTCCTGCCATGCCAAGTTAACAGAATTGTAGCTAGTAAATGAAGTGGAGGAGGGGGAGATTACAGGTGAAACTCGGAAAATTAGAATATTGTGCAAATGTTCATTCAGTTCAGTAGTTCAGTAATGCAACTTAAAAGGTGAAACAAATATATGAGATAGACTCATTGCATGCAAAGCGACATAGTTCAAGCCTTACTTTGTTATAATATTGATGCTTATGGTTTACAACTTATGAAAACCCCAACCCCCCAATCTCATGTACTCCATAATCATCACATAATCTCATGTACACTGTACGCCATGGTCATCACAATTATAACGAACTAAGGCATGATAACTCTCGCTTTGCATGTAGTGAGTCTATCTCATATATTTGTTTCACCCTTTAAGTGAAATGAATGGACATTTGCATGATATCCTAATTTTCCGAATTTCACCTGAATGTAGTATGTATAATATGACGAGATTTTAGCTCCCGTTTATATTTGTAAAGGATGTTTGGGGCCATAGCTACACACATGGGAAAATCCAAGTGGAATTTGCAGTGACTGTTGTTGCTTTGCACGATATAAGCCCTAAAAGTAGAGTTCATCGTTGCTTGAAAGCCAGTTGTATCCGACTCTAGGGTTCAGTGCTCATCTCTGTTTATAGCCAAAGACCCTGCACTGTCTGCAACTGCAGACATTTCTGTGATCGTGTGGCAGGCATAACTAGACACTGGAATGCTGTTACCTTCCCACTGAAGCAGTACCTATTTATCTACTTGCAATTTCTTGCTTTCGAACAGCTAGGTTGGCAGGAGCTGGGACAGAGACAGGAGCTCACTCCATTGTGCAGCACTTGAGTCTTAAATTGCTGACGTTCCAGTCATCAAGTTCAGCATCTTAACCACTAAGCCTATTTCATATTCATATTGTTATTTAATTTAAACACCTTTCTCATAGGGAACTTTCCTGGAAATGTTGTTAAACAGTGGTCTATAAATACTAAAATATGGTTGTTTCATAAAACATAATTAGCTATGCCTTTTAACTTTTCAATTCATGCTTAAAATTACTTACTGGTACCATTTGAATTTTGATTTTAACGGGACAGGATGCTACGCACAGTAACAGTGTAAACCTTCTTTTCCTCATTTACCCATCTTCATGGAAAGCTTCTGAAAATGACAGCTTTGCTTTTTCTCTCTCTTTTAAATCTTTGCCTAACTGTCTGTGGACACGCTAATTAATTTTGGTGCCCCTTGTTTCATTCCTAGGATGTTTTTGATCAGCTTTCAAGGTCTTTGGCTCCCAGTATCCACGGGCATGAATACATCAAGAAAGCAATTCTCTGCATGCTTTTGGGGGGAGTGGAGAAAGTTCTGGAGAACAAGAGTCGCATCAGAGGGGACATTAATATCCTGCTAATTGGTACGATTTGGGAGGGGGGGCACTTACCTATCATTGTTCCAATGATTGTATTCGGGGATAAGAAAAAAGGCAAGTGGCAGATTGACCCTGTTGTTTGGCAGCTCCTTAGCTGTTCTGTCTTGTTTCAGGCGATCCTTCTGTTGCAAAATCTCAATTGCTACGTTACGTCTTGTGCACGGCTCCCCGGGCCATCCCCACCACAGGCAGGGGCTCTTCCGGTGTTGGTCTGACCGCTGCTGTCACTACAGATCAGGAAACAGGTAAGGGGCAGGACGGTAGGGTACTGGCTCCAGCTGTAAAAGGAAACTGGTCACCAGTTCTCTGAAGTGGAGATTATGTTTATTCTTGCATTGTGGCTGGACACCTAGTATGACAGTGAGTCTAGAGCTGCTGGAACTTAGGTATGAGCGTTGAGGAGAGCAGAATTTCATTGAGTAGTGTGTGTGCTATTGATGATAAAATTGGTTAGGTAAAATTCTTTAGTGCCACTGGCTTTTTTGGTTCAGTGTTAAACGCTCTTGCAGGGACAGTGGTGGATTAGTGGTTAAGATGCTGAACTTGACGACTGGAAGGTCGGCAGGTCAGCAGTTCAAGACCCGAGTGCTGCATGACAGAGTGAGCTCCCATCTCTGTCACAGCTCCTGCCAACTTAACAGTTTGAAAGCAAGAAATTGCAAGTAGATAAATAGGGACTGCTTTGGTGGGAAGGTAACAGCTTTCCGTGCGCTCCGGTGTCTAGCCAAACTTGCCAGACGCAGACAGTGCTGGCTCTTTGGCTATAAATGGAAATGAGCACCGAACCCTAGAGTCGGATACGACTGGCTTTTGAGCAAGGGCGACCTTTATCTTATATTAACCAAAGCAAGACTGCCAAAGCAAAGCAATGAGAGAGCGCACAGAGGGGTTTTGATTGTGTGAGAGAGGCAGAAATAGTTCCCAGGTATAAAATGTATTAGTAATCTGTGTAACTTTTGAAACAAATACTTATACTGTAATTAGAATTCAACAACTGGTTCACCCTATAGGTGAAACTCAGAAAATGAGAATATCGTGCAAATGTTCATTCATTTCACTTAAAAGGTGAAACGAATATATGAGATAGACTCACTACAGGCAAAGCGAGAGATGTTATGCCTTAATTCGTTATAATTGTGATGATCATGGCGTACAGCGTACATGAGATTATGCGATGATTATGGGGTACATGAGATTGGGTGGTTGGGGTTTTCATAAGCTGTAAGACATAAGCATCAATATTATAACAAAGTAAGGCTTGAACTATCTCGCTTTGCACGTAATGAGTCTATCTCATATATTTGTTTCACCTTTTAAGTTGCATTACTGAACTGAATGGACATTTGCACAATATTCTAATTTTCCGAGTTTCACCTGTATATTGGTGAATATAGGGCTGTGCAAGTACAGTGGTACCTCGCTTAACACATAGTGCATTCCACGGGATTGCTCTCTAAGCGAGTTTGCTCTTTAAGCGAAACACCATTGCAAGTGACAGATTCTGACTTCTGGCAGGGGGGGATTATGAATCCTGATTTAGTTGTTAAGCGAGTTTTTGGTTGGTTTTAGTTGTTAAGCGAGGCGACCATTCAGAGAAAATTCTGCTCTTTAAGCGAGTTAGTCTCTAAGCGAAGCACTCTTTATTCGAGGTTTCACTGTATGCTCCTTTTCCCGATGTGGAGATCAGCTCCACAATATCCACAGCAACATACATGGGTGTATGAGAATGTGTCTACACTTTTTCTTGCTTAGAAAAGTTAATATGTTACATGCCCTGTAAATATTCCCATTTGGTGAAGTGGGTCGAATATCTATAAATTAGAAAGGTATGGGATGTTGTATTCAAATTCTTGGGATGATGGATGGGTGGATATGTACGTGCATGTGTATATACTGTACATACATTTTTTCTATGTAACTATAATCTTTTTCTCAACTTCACTTAATTTTTCCCCTCTAGGAGAGCGTTGTCTGGAAGCAGGTGCTATGGTCTTGGCTGACCGTGGTGTGGTCTGCATTGATGAATTTGATAAGATGTCTGATATTGACCGCACAGCTATTCACGAAGTCATGGAGCAAGGCCGTGTTACCATTGCCAAAGCAGGCATTCAGGCTCAACTCAATGCCCGCTGCAGTGTTCTTGCAGCTGCCAATCCTGTGTATGGAAGGGTGAGTATTCTACCCTATTCTAAATACACTTGCATTTGTTGATGCCCCTGTTCCTAAAAATGAAACATATAGATTAGGTAAGTGATTGTATCCCTGGCTCTTAACTGGGATTTTAAAATCCAGTTCTAGAAATAAGTTCACCCCGTTGAGATCTTGCTTAAACTCCTTAAGTGTATCCCATTGCCAGAATTGAATCTCAAAATGGCAGTAAACCTCTCAGCCTGGTCAAGTTATCAGCAATTTGTCTCCTTGAATCTTAGGAGAAAGTGCATAGGTAGCTTTGGTTGACTTTGTTTATGCTATTCAACACATCAAAGGTGTAGACCAGGGGTTCCCAACCTTTTTACGCCGTGGGCCTGACCATGACTCCCGGACAGCTGTGGACAGGTGAGCCGGCTGGTCATGTGGTCCCCCCCCCCCCCCCCGGCTGTAAACGCTGCCATAAAACACTTCCGCGGCTGTCATAAACGTGTTTGCAACTGTCATAAATGTATCCACTTCCGTTTTTGGTGTTGCAGGCCACATGAAATGAAATGGTGCCACGGGCTGGGGCGTAGGTTGGCCACCCCTGGTGTAGAGTCCACTGGATGTTTGGACCAGAGTTTTGGAAACCCACTTCTCATATCCTAGCCCTGGACAACATTGACAACAACAACCTCTCACCTTTCAGCTAAAAAATAAAGCTGAACTATAACTTCCTAAATCTTTTTCTTCTGCCATATCTGAATCTGAATATAGGTGATCCTAATGGCGATCAGCTTCTTAAATATAACTTCCTAAAATAAAATTGGGGAAATCACATTCAACTAAAAATGATGTAACCAGCCACACTGCAGAACCATTATAAGCAAGTCAATGCATTAAAAAAAAAAACCCCTAAAGGATATGGTTTAAATGGTGCCGCAGGGCAGTACTACGTATGAGTCAGTGTGCATTCTCTTTTGGTTTCAGAAAGTGACATAGGGGCTAGAATCTCATTACTTTGTTCAAATTAGCAATTGTGTGAGCACGGCAGTTTTTTACAGCATGTATAAAGAGGTAACCTTATGTGTCTGTAAGCCTAACGCCACAAGTGGTGACAGTTTTGAGCTTGTGCATTGGCAAGCTGGAGATGATGAATGGAGATTATGGTCTGCTTCTTCTGCAAGTCAATTCTGGCCTAAATCATGGGAATGTTGATTTTAAAAAAAAGGATTGGAGCTCTAGGATTGTGGCTATATGGCAGATCAACACCCCTCCCCCCAACATGGGAAAATCAGCTCAGTCTTATCAAATAAGTGCACACAAAACTAGCACTTTGCATGGGGGTAATCACTCCAGAAGCATTTAAAGTAGGAAAAAAGATACCTTACAGTAACTATCTGTAGTTTCATCTAGAGCAATTTCCCAACCTTTGATTTTTGGACTTCAATTCCCAGAAGCCTAAGTCAATTCCCCAAAGCATTGATCAGCCAGTGTACTGACAGGCTTCTGGGAATTGAAGTCACCAGGTGGGGCATGAGCCCCACATTGGGAAACACTGATTTAGAAGAACAAGGGGCAGGGGTCTCACCTGTAAGCTTGCTGCTTGAATGATACTCAGAAGAAGGAAAGAGAGAGCTATCAATGAAACAATGGGAACAAACAAATATGGAGATTTGCATCCAGAGGTAGGAAAATAACTTTATTAATCACATTAGGTTGAAAAGCCATTTCCCACTAATACCAAGTATCAGCACATTCAGGACTGCTGTTATCCCAGCAGAATCTCCTGATCCTTTCCCACCACAACCTTTAGTCACAGTTTAGAAAAAATCAGAACCGCAAGCTAATCTTGCCTTTTTTTTCCCCCTTAAAGTATGACCAGTACAAAACTCCCATGGAAAACATTGGCCTTCAGGACTCTTTGCTGTCTCGATTTGATTTGCTTTTCATTGTTTTGGATCAAACGGATCCCGAGCAAGACAGAGAGATCTCCGACCACGTCTTGAGAATGCACCGGTACAGAGCAGCTGGAGAACAGGATGGGGACGGTGAGTGTCTTTGCTTCAGACCCTTTCTGGATGTTTTGTGTGGAGTTCTCAACCTTTTAAAGCCGGGGGCCGTGTCACACTCCTTCAGACAGCTTCGGGGGCCCAACGGCCATTTTGCCCTTCCTCTACCACATGGCACTTCCTCGTGTGGAGGTGGTGGAGGGTCCGCAGGTTGAGAAGCCCTCCTTTAAAAGGTTATACAAGGTTACCACTTCCTTAATATTGTCACTTCACTGCGTTTTTTCCAAATCTTTCCAAATAAATGGAATGGTATTAGAATACATAAGGGGGACTGTGGTGGCTGAGTGGTTAAGATGCTGATCTTGATGATTGGAAGGTCAGCAGGTTGGCAGTTTGAGATTTGAATGCTGTGCGGCAGACTGAGCACCCATCATCGGTCCCAGTTCCTGCCAACCTAGTAATTTGAAAGCAAGAAATTGCAAGTAGATAAATCAATACTACTTTGATGGGAAAGGTAACGGCATTCCATGAACTCTGGCGTCTAGTCATGCCTGCCACATGACCACGAAAACATCTGCAGACACAAACAGTGCTGGATCTTTGGACGTAAAATGACGAGCACCGAACCCTAGTGTTGGACACGACTAGGTTTTGAGCAAGGGTGACTTTTACCTATTAGAATACTTATTGTACAAGTTGGGAGGGGATTGGAGCATTTGCATACATGTGACAAGGGGACATATTGAAGAAGAAAAGCCTGAAGGATGAACTACTGAAAATGGCCACAGGAACAACTTTAGAAATACAAATGCAGCTAGGTACAAAATTATAGTTGCAATTGAAAGGCTGTCAGTAAAAAAAGCACAATTTGCAGACAAGTAGGCATTTAGGAGGTTTACTGCTTGCACAAAAGATAGAAGTTACAAGACATATGCTGTGGTTACATGTGAGGTCTTAGTTAAGCATACAAAATTAAAGTTCGAAATAGGATAGACTGGATAAATGTCACTGTAAACTTGTTATAACAATTCAAGTTCCATCCGCTGATATTTTGCTCAAAGTCTTGGTTACATCATGCACGTCTAACAAAACTACACAAAACTACTTATGTGTTGTAGTATACTCATGACTGGCCTTAAAAACCATTAAATTACTTTCATAAAGGAGAAATGCCATGATATGTATGCATGATAAGTAGACAGAGCCCCCTTGCTTAGAGGCAGTATACCTCTGAACTCTGTCTACTTGTGGACCAAATCACACAGCATGTAGTTATCGGTTTCTTCTCTTGCTGCGCCACCTTCCTTGAAGCATTTGGCTGGCTGCTACTGCCGGACCTGCCGCCTTCTAGTCAGCATCTTAGCCACTTGAGCCACTGTAGTCAGTTAGATGTATTCAATTGTTAGAAGTAACATGATAGCTGTGGTTCTTACATTTGTAGAATAAACCACACTACACAATAATTTTCTCTTGTACATAATTTTTAAGGGACTGCAGTGGCTCAAGTGGATAAGACGCTGACTGGGAGGCGGAAGGTCAGCAGTTCGATTCCCGAGTACTGCAGGACGGATTGAGCTCCCGTCTCTGTCCCAGCTCCTGCCAACCTAGCAGTTCAAAAGCAAGAAATTGCAAGTAGATAAATAGGGACCACTTTGGTGGGAAGGTAACAGCGTTCCATGCGCTCCGGTGTCTAGTCATGCCTGCCACATGACCATGGAAATGTCTGCAGAAGCAGACAGCGCTGGCTCTTCGGCTTTGAAACAAAGATGAGCACTGAACCCTAGAGTCGGATACAACTGGCTTTCGAGCAAGGGAAACCTTTACCTTTACTCATAAGGTGAATTGAGGAACCAGAGACTACCTACAGAAGAGACTCCTCAAAGATTCTGGTATTTTTTAACCACAGTGGGGCATACCCTGGCCATTGGCAACCTTGTGTTGCCAGCTAATCTTTCTCGCACTAGGTCAGGCGAAAGGAACTGCAGAATGAACTCGCCCAAAGGGTGGCTTCATTTTGGCAGTTTCTTCCTAAGAGCCCTATAGAATTTTATTTAGACCTCTAGGAAAAATCAGAAGCCTGTGTTTGTCATGGTTGGAATTCATCTCTGAAGCAGTTAATTCCAGAATGAAACCAGATCACTATACCATAGATGCTGTGCTTCCAAACTCCCACAACTCAACAAAGAGACATGGGCTTTGCATGTAGCGACTGTCTTCTATTTGTCATGTACTGCAGCTGAACAAGGAGGAGGGAGATATTTAAAATTTGCACCTCATAACACACTCAAGGAGGAGCATTTCAGGAAGAGCAATGTCAGGAGAGGCATGGTCTCAAATGTTCTCTCAGCATGTCATTATGGAAAACTTGCCGTGGTGCCCAGCATAAAAGAATTCCTGACATCTCCAGATGCCTGAAGTCCAGATTTCTTTGCACGCTATGTCTGTTCTTAGTGTCATTTGATCTGCTGGTATCTTTGCATCTGTCTTGAAGATGTCTAACTCAGGAGTTCTCCACCTTTTAAAGCCAGGGGCCGGGTCACGCTCCCTCATATAGCTTTGGGGGTCAGATGGCCATTTTGCCCTTCCTGCACCACATGACACTTCCTGGTGTGGGGGAGGTGGTGGTGGGCCACATGAAATGGTGCTGTGGGCTGCATCCGGCCCGCAGGCCTCAGGTTGAGAATCCCTGCCTGCTCTAACTCTCCTCACCTAATTCTTCCCTTCTATTCCCAGCCATGCCTTTGGGCAGCACAGTTGAGCTGCTGGCTACTGATGACCCAGCCTTCGCTGCCGAGGAGAATCAGGAGTTGTCAGTGTACGAGAAGCACGATGATCTACTGCATGGTCCCAAGAGGCGGAAGTAAGGGCTTTCCTCCACCTTTTTCTTTCTTGCGCAGTAGTTAAATAATTAGCCTCCAATATTTTAAGTTTAAAGCTGTTTTTAAAAATTATGATAGAAACTTGAGTAGCAATAGCAATTATATACCACTCCATAGCACTTAGTGCGCTCTTTGGGCAGTTCACGAGTTAATTAATATTTTGGCCCCCAACATGCTGGGTACTCATTTTACCGACCTCGGAAGGAGGCATGGCTGAGTCAACCTTGAGTCCTGGTCAGGATCGAACTCACAAATTCTTGGCTACAGTATAGCAGTATAGTGGAAGGTCAAATAGTAAAGATGACAAAGTACTTTGGGCATCAAATGAGAAGAGAAGATTCACTTGAGAAAGCCTTGATGCTGGGAAAAGTGGAGGGCAAAAGAAGAAGAGGGCGGCAGAGAATGAGATGGCTAGATGGTATTGTAGATGTAATGGGCACAGAGCTGAGACGGTTGAGGAGGATAGTGGGTGTCTGGTGTGCGGTGGTCCATGGGGTCGCAAAGGGTCATAATCTACTGCAACTGAACAGCAGCAGTTTATCCACTGTGCCACCAGAAAATGTACTTGTCCACCCATACTTTCACATTGCCCTCATTCATAAGGTGAGGAAATTCATGTCAAAAAAGTTCCTAAGGGTCATTTTGCTGGATTAAACCAAAGGGCCAGCATTTCATTTTGCGCCATAGGCCTCCAAGGGAGAATGGGAAGATACCAGCTCTCCCCCTGCTTGTCCTCAGTGCTTACTACACATTTTAGCTCTATATCAGGGGTTCCCAACCTTTTCATGCTGCGGGTTGGACCACGCCCCCCGGACAGCTGAGTGGGCTGGTCACGTGGTTCTCCCATTACTGAAAAACGCATCTGCGGCTATCGTAAACATGTTTACAACAGCAATGGATGCGTTTACAGCAGGCACGGGTGAGTTTATGCATGTTCGGGTGCGTTTTACGGCTGTTGTAAACATTTCCGCTTCTGGTAGCAGTGAGAGTGGCAGCAAGCCATATGAAAAAGTGCCACCTACTGGGTCCGGCCCATGGTCCATAGGTTGGCCAACTCTGCTCTATAGCACCGATTCCCACCCAATGGATCCTCTG
Source organism: Bradypodion ventrale (assembly GCA_035047345.1). NCBI lineage: Eukaryota > Metazoa > Chordata > Lepidosauria > Squamata > Chamaeleonidae > Bradypodion > Bradypodion ventrale. The sequence continues at coordinate 252,831,226 of JAWDJE010000001.1, forward strand.
ATTCTACAGGGTTTTGGCAATATTCGTGGCTACTTTGATTTTGTATCAAGCAGCTATAAACAACGATGTGTTGTGGATCCAAACCAGAATTCCCAAGATGTTTCATCCAGCAAGTGGATCTCCTTCCTGCACTTCTTTTCCAGTTTATTTTATCTTGTATCATGTAACAAGGTAGTTTCCACTTGTCAATATGGAGACAGAGATATTCTAGCTTTTGGCATTTTATGAGCTTTAGTGGCCAGTCTCTTGAGCCGCATCATCTTGACTTATTCATTGTTAAAGAGGGATGTGTTGACAAAGTGACTCTCAAGTCTAAATGGAATACGTGACCATTTTATTGTACAGAGAGAAGATAGTAAGTGTGGCATTCATGAGGAAGTATATTCATTTTGCCAAGATGCTCAAGCCAGTCTTAACTGAGGAAGCAGCAGCCTTCATAGCGCAGGAATATTCTTCCCTACGCAGTCAGGACCAGATCAGCTCTGACGTCGCAAGGGTAAGTAGTGAGCTCGGGTCATTTGGGTAGTAAGGAAAAGGGGGAGCAGAAACAAAGGGAAATAACATCTGGACAAGATTTTTATACAGTAAAACCCCTACTTACGAAAAAAGTCCGTTCCACAGGCTTTTGCTTAAATCAGTTTTTTATGTAACTCAAAGCAAACCCATAAGAAAAAATTATTTTTTTACATAACTCAAAGCAAACCTATAGGAAAAATGAAATTTTAATGTCAATCGAAGCAAACCCACAGGGAAATGAATTTTTACGTAACTCGAAGCAAACCCATAGGAAATCGTGTAAATCAGGACATGGTTTTAGCACAAAATCATTATGTAAGTCGAATTTTATGTAACTAGAGGCATATGTAAGTCGGGGTTTTACTGTACTGCACACTGTCTCTGAGAAAATAATAATAACAATTGCGTGCTATCAAGTCCAATTCTGACTTACTGTGACCCTTTCCAGATAGAGAATACACAAAAGTGGTTTCCCCTTCCCTCCTTCTGAGGTCATTCTGGGACTGTGCAGCTTGCTCAAGGCCACTGTCAGGCTGGCTTTTCTTTCTAGAAGTGCAGCAGGGAATCGAACTTGGCACAGGGGCTAGAGTACTGTCTTATGACACAAATGACTTCAGCTACATGTTCCTGTAGAACTTAATTGTAGATGGCTAGACTTGCTGTTTCTCAGCCAGGTTTGTCCCATGGGATGTTAAGTTTAAAAACACATATTTTGCTTTTGATGGAAGAAGGGTGCCATATAAATGATAAACAATCGTATTGTGTCTTATTCAAAATTGACTGACTGGTGGCTGCTTTGCTTCCATATATGTACATTTGCTGCTTTGAAGGTTATGACGATTGTCCCTTGAAATGTTAGTTTCCCTCTTAGTTAGTTAGTTCCCCTACTTAAAATTCCCAGAGGAGGATCTCCTCCTTCCATGCAGAAGAAAACAGTTGGAAGGGTGTGGGGTGGGGAAATAGAGCTAACACCTGTATGAAAATGGGTGGTGTCTGCAATTTAGGAACAGAATACAGTTGTACTTAACGTACTTGTGTGCTGGTCTTAAATTCCAGCTGCAGGCAGGATGCTAGTATTTATAAAGGTAAAGGTTTCCCTTGCTCGAAAGCCAGTTGTATCCAACTCTAGGTTTCAGTGCTCATCTCTGCTTCAAAGCTGAAGAGCCAGCACTGTCTGCTTCTGCAGACGTTTCCGTGGTCATGTGGCAGGCATGACTAGACACCAGAGCGCACAGAAAGCTGTTACCTTTCCACTGAAGTGGTCCCTATTTATCTACATGCAATTTCTTGCTTTCAAACTGCTAGGTTGGCAGGAGCTGGGACAAAGACATAAGAACATAAGAACATAAGAACAGCCTTGCTGGAACAGGCCACAGCCCATCCAGTCCAGCATTCTGTCTCACACAGTGGCTCACCATTTCCTTCAGGGTATTCCCAAGCAGATGCCTTCACCTGCTTAGGATTCCCTGGAAATGGCATTGAGAGATATCCTGCCTATCTCTCCAACCCGGAGGTTGTCCTTAGGTAGCCATAATTATAGCCATTGATAGCCTTGTCCTCCATGAACTTGTCTAATCCTTTCTTAAAGCTGTCAAGACTGACAGCTGTCACCACTTCTTCTGGCAGGGAGTTCCACAGACCAGTAATCCTCTGGGTGAAAAAGTACTTTCTCTTATTTGTTTGAGAACTAGTACCCAAAAGTTTCATGGAGTGTCCCCTAGTTCTAGTGTTGTGCGATAGGGAAAACAGTTTTTCCTTATCTACTTTGTCCACACCGTGCATGATTTTATAAACTTCAATCAGGTCACCTCTTAGACGCCGTCGTTCAAGAGTGAAAAGGCCCAACCGTTGCAGCCTCAGATGGTAAGGAAGGTGTTCCAGTCCCCTAATCATTCTGGTTGCCCTCCTCTGTACTTTCTCCAACTCCATAATATCCTTCTGGAGGTATGGCGACCAGAACTGTACACAATATTCCAGATGGGGCCTCACCATAGATTTATAAAGAGGCAAAATGACACTTGCTGACTTATTTTCTATACCCTTCCTAATGATCCCTAACATTGAGTTTGCTTTTTTCACTGCTGAGGCACACTGGGTTGACACCTTCATTGAGCTGTCCACCAGGACACCAAGGTCCCTTTCCTGGTTTGTCGCAGAGAGTTCAGACCCCATCAGTTTATAAATGTAATTGGGGTTTTTTGCCCCAACATGCATCACTCTGCACTTACTGATGTTGAAGCTCATTTGCCACTGTTTTGCCCACTCCCCCAGTGTCAAGAGATCCCTCTGGAGCTCTTCACAATCTCTCACAGTTTTCACTACCCTGTATAATTTAGTGTCGTCAGCAAATTTGGCTACCTTGCTTTTTACTCCTACCTCTAGATCATTTATGAAGAGGTTGAAAAGCAGGGGTCCCAGTACTGAACCTTGGGGGACCCCACTCTTTACTTCCCTCCACTTGGAGAAGTGTCCATTTAGTGCTACCCTCTGTTTCCTGTCCCTTAGCCAGTTGCTGATCCAGGACAAGACCTGTCCCTTTATTCCATGACTGGTAAGTTTATTCAAGAGCCTTTGGTGTGGGACCTTGTCAAAAGCCTTCTGAAAGTCCAGATAAACAATGTCAACTGGATCCCCCTTATCCACATGCTTGTTGACACTCTCAAAAAATTCCAACAGATTAGTGAGGCATGATTTGCCCTTGCAAAAGCCATGTTGGCTCTCCTTTAGCAGCGCCTTCTCTTCTATGTGCCTATTAATTCTATCTTTTAGGATGGTTTCCATCACTTTACCTGGGACACATGTCAAACTGACAGGCCGGTAATTTCCTGGATCACCCCTGGATCCTTTTTTGAAAATTGGTGTTACATTCGCAACCTTCCAGTCATCAGGCACAAAGCCTGATTCGAGGGAAAGATTATATATTTTGGCTAGGATATCAGCAATTTCATCTTTAAGTTCCCTGAGAACTCGTGGATGGATGCCATCTGGTCCTGGGGATTTGTTAGTGTTTAGCTTAACAAGACATGCAAGGACCTCCTCCCTGGTTATTTCTATCTTGCTTAATTCTTCGGTTTCCCTCCCTACGAAGATAGGCTCTGTTTTGGGCATGTGGTCTCTGTCTTCTTCAGTGAATACTGAAGCAAAGAATTCATTGAGTCTCTCTGCAATCTCTGTTTCCTCTTTAATAACCCCTTGCCTTCCATTGTCATCTAATGGTCCAATGGCCTTCCTAGTTGGGTTCTTACTTCTAATGTACTTAAAGAAGTCTTTGTTATTTCTCTGAGTATTTTTAGCTATACGCTCCTCAAAGTCTTGCTTTGCTTTCCTGATTGTTGCCTTGCATTTGTTCTGCCAGAATTTATGTTTCTGCCTGCTGTCCTCATTTGGACAAGCCTTCCATCTTCTAAATGAACTTTTCTTGCTCTTGATCACTTCCCAAACAGCTCCTGTAAGCCACATTGGAGTCCTCTTGGACCTGGCAGTGCCCTTTTTCCTTTTGGGTATGCATTCCAATTGAGCCTCTGTTATTGTTTTTGTAAACAGCCTCCATGCCTCTTGGAGTGTTTGGACTCTCTCAATTTTCCCTTTCAGTTTCTTTTTTACTAGTTTCCTCATCTTTGGGAAATTTCCTTTTTGAAAATTTAAGGTCTCTGTGTTAGATTTTATCAGTGACTTGCAGTCTATGATCAAGTTAAACATAATTGAGTTGTGGTCACTGTTCCCTATTGGATCAGTCACATTAACATCTTGCACCAGATCCTGAGTATTACTCAGGATCAAGTCAAGGATTCTTGTACCTCTAGTTGGGTCTTCAACCATCTGTCCCAGGGAACAATCATTGAGCATATCTAGGAACTTTATCTCTTTATCATGTGCTGAACAACAGTTCACCCAGTCTATGTGAGGGTAATTGAAGTCCCCCATTATAACCAGGCTTCCCTTCCTGGATGCCTCCTTTACAACATTCTCCAACTGCCAGTCTCCCTCAAGAGTTTGGGTCGGAGGCCGATAGTATATGCCTACTGTTAGACCATCCTTGTGGCCTGGTACTCTTACCCACAGAGCTTCTAATGGTGACTCCAAATCACCTAGATATTCCAATTCATACGATTTTATCACTTCTTTGACATACAAGACGGGAGCTCATTCCGTCCTGCAGTACTCGGGAATTAAATTGCTGACCTTCTGCCTTCCAGTCAGCGTTTTAGCCACTTGAGCCACTGAGAAAACAAAGCAGGATCAACAAAATTGTTGCTGAATACCATAAACAGAAATTACGCTGGGCTGGGCATGTTTCTCAAATGATAGATGGGCGTTGGACAGCAGCAGTCACCGAGTGGTATCCCAGAGAAGCAAAAAGCTGGAACAACCATAAGTATCTAAATCACCTTTTTAAAAATCCTTCAGCAGCTGAATATTGATATGGTGTCTTTCTCCCCTTAGACTTCCCCTATCACTGCTCGTACCTTGGAGACATTGATCCGACTCTCAACTGCACATGCTAAGGCCAGAATGAGTAAAACAATTGAAAGACAAGATGCCGAAGCTGCTTTAGAGCTGGTTCAATTTGCCTACTTCAAAAAGGTTGGTAGACAAGTTTACACATTGTTTGTGTTCAGAAGAAAAGGTGGTTTGGACAGATACTAGATAGCAATTGCGTTGCATCTTTGTGCGATGTTATCATTGATGGCTGTCAGGGATGGCAAACCTTGGCACTCCTGCTGTTCTTGAACCTCAATTCCCAGAAGCCCTGATCAGCAAGAGTGCTGACTTGGGCTTCTGGTAATTGAACTCCAAGAACACCTGGAGTGTCAAGGTTCGCCATCATGGCTATATTCTGTCTGATACATAAGAAGAGCCCTTGCAACCATTCTGTTTGCATCTCTCCATTGTGAGAATTATCAAGTCCTACTCTGATTTTTGTTCTTTAACCAGTAATCCATAAGAGGATGCCTCCCTGTATGTCATGACTATCAAGCTTGCATGGCTGTCTCTGGTGTAAAAAGTTTCCTTAAAGCCATTTTGCAAATCCAAGTAAACTATGCCCACTATAACTTTTTCAATCAAAGTGCATGAAAAAAACACAGTGAACCCCCACTTTACGGAATTAATCTGTTCCACTGGTTTGTCCTTAAAGCAAATTGTTTTCCCCATAGGAATGAATTGGAGGGGGGACCGTTCCGGAGCTCAGAAAAAAAGCCAAAAATAATGGTTTAAATGTTCGAAACTTTATAAAGTGGCAAAAAATTCCAAATTGCACTTTATGAAGAATTTTAAACAGAAAAAATAGGGTAGGGGTTTTTTTTGGGTTTTTCCCCCCTGACTTTGTGCCCTCTAGTGGCCAGCTGTGCTAATGGCCCAGCAGCCAGCTGTTTTCCCTACCACCACCCCGGAAGTGCCGAATGCTACTTTTAAGCTGCCGAATCGCACCAAAAACACGAAAAAACCAAGAAACAGCTGAAATGCTCCGGATACCCTCCCACCACTGTGGAAAGTGGCAGGGTGTGTGTGTGCCCAAATAGGGTAAAAAAGCTTTGCACTCTGGGGAAACCTGGTCCATATCTGGACCATATTTGGTCCATATTGACCAAAGCAAAGGCAAAACAAAGGGACAAATCATAGGAAACTGGAAGGATGCTCAGCACATTAGATGGACAGAAAGGGATGGGCAGGAAAGGGGGAGGAGAAATACAGTGTTGTAAGGAACAATATTGCATAGGGACATGGAATGTAAGATCTATGAACCAAGGAAAGCTGGAAGTGGTAAAAAAGGAAATGGAAAGAATAAGTATTGACATCTTGGGAATCAGTGAGCTAAAATGGACAGGCATGGGCAAATTCAGTTCTGGAAACCATCATATCTACTACTGTGGAAAAGAAAACCTCAGAAGAAACGGAGTGGCCATAATTGTAAATAAAAGAGTGAGAAAAGCAGTAATGGGATACAATCTCAAAAATGATAGAATGATGTCAGTCCGACTACAAGGCAAACCATTTAATATCACTGTAATCCAAATATATGCACCAACCACTAGTGCAGATGAAGCCACAGTAGACCAGTTCTATGAGGACCTACAACATCTTATAGAACAGACACTAAGAAACGACGTCCACATTATCTTAGGAGACTGGAATGCAAAAGTAGGAAATCAAAAAGTGGACGGAATAACAGGCAAGTTTGGTCTGGGAACACAAAACGAAGCAGAGCAAAGACTGATAGAGTTCTGCCAAGATAACACACTAGTCATAGCAAACACCCTTTTCCAGCAACACAAGAGGAGACTCTACACATGAACATCACCAGATGGCCAACATCGAAACCAAATTGACTACATACTCTGCAGCCAAAGATGGAGAACCTCCATACAGTCAGCAAAAACAAGACCTGGAGTGGACTGTGGCTCAGATCACAATCTACTGATCGCAAAATTCAGGCTCAGACTGAAGAAAATAGGGAAAACTAATAGGCCGAATAGATATTTATCTAGACAACATACCCAAGGAATACACGGTGGAGGTGAGGAACAGATTCAATGGTCTGGACCAGATAGACAGAGTACCAGAAGAATTATGGATGAGAGACATTATGCAGGAGGCAGCAAGGAAAACTATACCAAAAGAAAAGAAGCGCAAAAAGCAAAGTGGTTGTCGGATGAGGCTCTTAAAATAGCAGAGGAAAGAAGGAACGCAAAAAAGCAAAGGAGAAAGGAAAAAATACAATCACTTAAATAAAGAATTTCAAAGAAAAGCAAGGAGAGATAAGGAAAGCTACCTAAATGAACAGCGTAAAGAAATAGAGGAAAACAACACAAGAGGCAGGACTAGAGATCTCTTTTTAAAAATTGGGGAAGTCAAGGGAACGTTCAAAGCAAAAATGACCATGATAAAAGACAAAGATGGCAAAGAGTTAGCGGATGCAGAAGAGATAAAGAAAAGATGGAAAGAGAACACAGAGGAACTTTACAAAAAAGACCTAAACACCCTGGATAATAACAATGAGGGGAAATTGAACTTGAACCAGACATCCTAGAGAGTGAAGTCAGAAAGGCCCTAAAAAGCACGGCAAATAACAAAGCCAGTGGAGATGATGGTATCCCAGTTAAATTCTTCAAAGCCCTAAAAGATGATGGAATCAAGCTACTACATGCTATATGCCAGCAGATTTGGAAAACGAAACAGTGGCCACAGGATTGGAAAAGATCAGTATACGTCCCAATCCCAAAAAGGGCAATGCCAAAGAATGTTCAAATTATCGAACAATTGCGCTCATCCCACAAGCTAGCAAAGTGATGCTCAAGATAATACAGGATAGACTGCAGCAGCATGTAGAAAGAGAACTACCTGAGGTGCAGGCTGGATTCAGAAGAGGCAGGGGGACCAGAGATCACATTGCCTACATACGTTGGATCATGGAGAAAACAAAGGAATACCAGAAACAAGCTTACTTCTGTTTCATTGACTACACCAAGGCCTTTGATTGTGTGGACCACAATAAAATGTGGCAAGTAATTAAAGAGATGGGAATACCAGAACACCTCATATGTCTCATGAGAAATCTGTACATGAGTCAAGAAGCAACAGTTAGGACAGAGTATTGAATGACGGAGTGGTTTGGAATAGGAAAAGGAGTAAGACAAGGCTGCATTGTCAGCCTGCTTATTCAACTTATACACAGAGCACATAATGTGCAATGCAGGGATGGAGGAATCACAATATGGGATCAAAATTGCTGGGAGAAACATCAACAATTTGAGATTTGCAGATGATACCACCCTAATGGCAGAAAGTGAAGAAGACCTAAAGAAGCTCCTGATTAGGTTGAAAGAAGAGAGGGCAAAAGCTGGCCTGAGACTCAATATCAAGAAAACCAAGTTAATGGCAACAGGCCATATCAGTCCCTGGAAAATAGATGGGGAAGAAGTAGAAGCAGTAACAGATTTTACTTTCTTACGAGCCAAGATCTCTGCAGATGGCGACTGTAGCCATGAAATAAAAAGACGACTGATTATGGGGAGACAAGCTATGAGAAACCTGGGGAACATAGTGAAAAGTAGAGACATCTCACTGCAAACAAAGGTCCGCATAGTCAAAGCAATGGTATTTCCGGTGGTAATGTATGGCTGTGAGAGCTGGACCATTAGAAAGGCTGAGCGAAGAAAAATAGATGCCTTTGAGATGTGGTGCTGGAGGACAGTTTTGAGAGTCCCCTGGACAGCGAGGAGAACAAATAGGTCAATATTAGAAGAGATTAGCCCTGAGTGCTCCTTAGAAGGACAAATAACAAAGATGAAGTTGAAGTATTTTGGACATCAAATGAGAAGAGAGGAGTCACTTGAGAAGGCCTTGACGATGGGGAAGGTGGAGGGCAAAAGAAGAAGGGGACGGCCAAAGATGAGATGGCTAGATGGTTTGTAGACACCATGGGCACAGGGCTGTATGGACTAAGGAGGATGGTGGAGGACAGGGGTGTCTGGAGAGCAATGGTCCATGGGGTCGCAAAGAGTTGGAATTGACTGTGCAACTGAACAAAAAAAAAAAATCTGCCCGTCCAACCAGAGCGGACCGGAAGGGCTCTCTAGTTGTTCCTTTAGCTAGAGGGGCTTGCCTCTCTGGCAGGTGAAGGAGGGCCTTCTCCGTGTCCGCACCAGCCCTCTGGAACCTCCTGCCAATAGAATTGAGGTTACAGACAGAATTGCTGCCTTTTAGGAAAGGTTTGAAGACCTGGCTGGCGGGGCAGGTGTGGGGCCCTGATGTGAATATGGCCCCAGCCTGCTGGCTCATCCCCAGCTAGAGTCCAATTGGGATCCCTCCACTGTATTTTTTATCTCTGCATTCCCTTCTATTCCCCTTTTAGCTCTTTTATTGGGGGGTAGTAGAGGGTTGGTGGGTGGGTGATTTTTCGATTTTTTTGTAGGTTTTAATCTGTTTTTATATGTCTTTTATTCTTGTACGCTGCCCTGAGTCGGGTTTACCCGAGTGGGCAGGATAAAAATTGAAAAATTAAATTAAATTAAATATCGTGATTTTTGTCTGTGAAGTGGACCATCATTTCCTATGGATTTCTGTCTGTGAAGCAAGCCGTCTGCTAAGCGGTGGGCTCACTGTACACATATTCTTTTTTCATCAACTGCGTTCTGCCTTTGCCAAGAAATTCATATGCAGGCTGTCTCTGAAAATCAGCATTAATGCTGAGGCAGGAGGCATAGTTTCTTCATCGTGTCTTGAAGCTTAAAACATTGGGTGTCTTATTGTTTGGGAGGGTAAAGGGAATCTAAGATTCCTCTGTGGAGCTATTGTGTTGCTTCCCGGAGACTCAGTTGTTTCTTCATCATTGAAGGGAATGGCTGGTCGGTAGTATTATGAATTTCTTGGTTTCCTTTATATCTAAGGTTCTGGAAAAAGAGAAGAAGCGGAAGAAACAGGCTGACGATGACACGGACCCAGAGACAGACGGTGAAGTTCCACAAGAAAATGAAAAAAGGCAAAAAAAGAGGTAGGTACTGGCGGGTTTAAAATGGATATAAGGAGAATCCTAGTATTGCGGGTTTAAAAAGGATATAAGGAGAATCCTAGTATTGCTCCATTGGCAGTGGTGGTAAATCTATATTACTTACCCTATTTGCTGGCATATAAGACCCACTTTTTTAAAAATACACTGGAAAATCGAGTGTGTCTTGTACTGTGTATAGTGGCCTATAGTGTGCTATTTTGGTAATAACAGGGTGTGTCTTATGCTCTGATGCGTCTTCTATGCCGGCAAATACGGTATCGTTCCAAGTGTTAGTTCTTTGCTTTATCTGTTTCTTCACTCTTAGCTATTTTCTCCTTGTCAAGCTCATGGACTTTGGATCTTGCTTGCACTGCCAGGTTCCCATTACGTCTTTACCAGGCCTGTGCTGGAGAATGAATTTCCTGGGGCAGGCGGCCGCACGCCTCTGCTCAAAACCCATCCCTTAATGGGAAATGCCACCCTGGCAGTTTCTGCTTCGGTTCCTCTCGCCAGGCTTCGCTTCACTCTGTGGGAGAAAGTCCGAAGCACTTCGGCAGATTGTCCCGGAGCTTTTTTGACTTTTACGGTCTGGACATTTGTCTGGTAGTGTGTGTGGGAATGTATTGTGTCAAATGCTCTTAGAAAGCGGAAAGGATTTGGGAGAGACTTCGTTGTGTCTGTGACTTGTTCATCATCTTCCTTGTTTTTCCAGTTCTCTCATCAAAGGGAGAGAGACTGAAACAATTACCGTATTTTCCGGCGTATAAGACGACTGGGCGTATAAGACGACCCCCAACTTTTCCAGTTAAAATATAGAGTTTGGAATATACTTGCCGTATAAGACAACCCCTCTTCCAATGCACACCAAATAAAAATTAACCCACACTCAACCCGAAGACGCACAGCCCTCCGAGTCAAATGGGCAGGTTCTGGTGGAGAGCCAATCCATGCTCACGTTCTCCTCCTCGAGGTACAAGAAGATGTGTGCAGCTTGCTTCCCCTTGCTTCATACTCCCCGCACAGAGCAGGGACTCGGCCGCGGCACCCCCCACCATATGCGCCGGACATATGAAGCAAGGGGAAACAAGCTGCAGTTAAGTACCTGTCCTATAAGACGACTCCCGACTTTGGCACAGATTTTTCGGGGTTAAAAAGTAGTCTTATATGCCAGAAAATACAGTAAGTTGCTTTTTCCCCATAAAATTATTGTACTGTTTACACAGCCTCCGGTTCTTGTAATTTTTTTCTGGTCAAACTGATTTTTTTAAAGCACAGAATGACATACAGTGGTACCTCATACAACGATTTTAATCCATTCCACAGGGCTCGTTGTTGTACAAAACAATTGCTATACGATGCATGCATCATATAGCGATTTCCACTATGGGATGCATCGTACAACGATTTTTTTTTTTTGCTGAGTGGTTTTCCCCATTGAAAAATTGATGTACGATTTTTCCATACGGAAAATTGTTATGCGGGACACAATTTCCCCCAAAAACTTAATTGTTATGCAATTTCCTTGCTATACGGGGCGATTGTTGTATGAGGTTCCACTGTATACTCATTCTGACACCCTCTGCAGTTGTTCTTCACCAATAATTTGTGTGTTGTGGGGTTGTTTTCTCCTTCTATAGACGGAAGGCACTTTCTAGTGATCAGGAGCCCGTGGAAGGGGAATCTCATGATCCTTATGACTTCAGTGACGCTGAAGAGGAAATGCCAGGAGGTAAGCAGGTTTCTTTCCTATCCTTCTCAGACGGGTAGGTGAAATGGGTTTGAGCAAAGTAGCACAGGTAAGCTTTTCAGTTTTAATGCTAAGTGGAATCTGCCCTCAGTTCGTAAGGGACTTCTTTCTTTATTCGTGTCAGAGCCGCCACGAGCCTATAATAACATACAAAGCTAAAATTAACATATCTAAAACAAACAAGACTGAAGAAGCAGCTTCACATTGGGCAATCTGGATCTCTGAAGTTAGTGTAAAACAGGGATTCTCAACCTGCGGCCCGTGACACCATTTCATGTGGCCCTCCACCACACCAGGAAGTGCCATGTGGTGGAGGAAGGGCAAAATGGCCGCCCGGCCCCCGAAGCTGTCTGAGGGAGCATGACCCGGCCCCCGGCTTAAAAAGGTTGAGAACTCCTGGTGTAAAAGTTGTGCCTTTAGAACTGCTGTTAAGTTCTAACATTCCTCTCAGTGGATTTGAAAGCTCGGCCTTCCTTCTGCAACCAGATTATTCAGCTGTTTCTTTTATATATAGACCATTACCCAAATTCATTACGCAAATTCATTATTTGTAATGTATCAATATGGTGACTCACTATTAATTCCTCAAATCGTTTGACAGTTTTATGAACTATTGTGTGTCTGAAGTCCAGGGAAAAAAGATTCCTCTGACAATAACTGTATTCATAAAGAACAAAAGGCAACTTAACAGTGAGATTGCCTGCACGCCTACTATATGATTTTAATTGGTTTTAATTGGTTTTACTGTTGGTTAATTGGTTTTACTGTTTTATGTGTGTTTTAACTTGTTGTGAGCCGCCCAGAGTCGGGTTTACCTGATTGGGCGGCATATAAATTTGAATATTAAAAAAATGAAATAAATAAAATAAATATGAAGATAACTCCATTGAATTTGGTGTGGCTTAATCAGAGGTAGGAGGCGATAGGACCATGCTGACCTTTGGATGCTAAAATTGCTACACTGGCTGGATAGCTCAGTGGTTTGGTTGAGAGTTTGATCCCTCATTGGTGCCTCCTGGGAGAAGAGCCATCCTTCATAACATCCCAAGACAACCCCAGAAGAAGAGAATGCTAATTCGCTTTTGAGCATTTTGTAGCTGGAGAAAACTCTGAAAAGAAGGGCCACTGTATTGACTTCATGGCACACAATTATTACCGTATTTTTGGACCATAAGATGCACTTTTTCCCCAAAAAAGTGGGGAGAAAATGAGGGTGCGTCTTAGAGTCCAAATGCTGATCTTCAGCCAGCTGTGGCGGTTGTAAAAGGATATTTTACAAGAGCCACAGCTGGTTGAAGACTACTGCTGCCGCCTCTCAGCTGTTCAGCTGTTCCCAGGGGGGGGGGGGGGGACATATGAAAAACAAGTGGCCACTAGAGGGCGAAAATTGCAATTTCCCATTTAAATGCATTGGAAATAAATTTCTTGTATTCAAAAGTTTTCTGTTTGTATGTTCCCAATGCATTTAAGTGAGAAACCAAACGTGCTTAAAAAGAAAGGATTTCACTTACCTTGATGCCTTTGTCTCTACTGCACGTGGACAAAATGGAGGGGAAAACATGCTTTCTGGTTGAAAGGAGAGCAAGAGGCTAGGCTAGAGTATCGCTTCCTTCCTCAGTGCAATTGGCCTGCCTGCCCATTTCCCCTGCAGCCCCACCACTGGTTGGTGGTGCAAAATACAGTATTATTATTTTTCCTGCTCTGAAAACTGGGTGCGTCTTATGATCAGGTGTGTCTTATGGTCCAAAAAATATGGTAGTTTTTAAAATCACTACATTCATTTTTTTAATTCATTGCAAGGGGGTGTCTTGGGTAGTTTGACCTTTATAAACTGCAATCGGCTCATGTTGAAGTACTCCCTGCTGCTATAGTTCTGAATTTTGTAGGTAGAAAGTGTAAGCTAACAGCAGGCAAAACCTGCGTGTATGTTATGCATTTGAATTTTGAACCAGTGCTTTCTTACTACATCATACTGGCCATTCCTTTTTATAGATCCAATGTAAACAAAGAATGGTAATGCCTACTGTACAATAATCTATCTCTTTCTCTGATAATTTCTAGTCCAGGCACCTACTCCCAAGCCTTCTGAAACTCCAGGCACCAAGGAAAGTTTATCAACGTTATCTGAGTCCAGGTGGGTACATGGAAGATGAAATTTATTTTGACTTCAGATTCGATTTATTGAAGACATATTAACAATTCAAGTTATGCCTGCATAAGTAAAGGTCTCCCTTGCTTGAAAGCCAGTTGTATCAGAGTCTAGGGGACAGTGCTCATTTCCGTTTATAGCACCAACACTGTCTGTGTCTGCAGATGTTTCTGTGGTCATGTGGCAGGCATGACTGGATGCCAGAGTGCACAGAATGTTGGGTCAGACGACGGGAACTCACTCCACCATGCAACACTTGGGTCTTGAAATACATAATGCATACATTGGCTCCAGCTAATTTGGTTCATGGTAAAGTTCCCGACAGACTAAATACAGAGTATTCCTACTTCTCTTCTCTTCTTGTCCCATGGACAGACAGACATTCAAGTATGCAATCCTGCCCAGGACTGGCCTTTTAAACTGTAGGATGGTTCGTACAACTAAGCCAGCGCTGGTGCATAATTGGTGTGGGGAGCTGGGCAAGTGGCAGAAGTGGCTATTGAGAGTTTCTGCTGGAAAACCACAGTGGCAGACTATGTGGCTACTACACCTGCATATCCTTGTTCTCTGCTGGGCTAGATGGGTCAAAAAGAGAGCGAGCTGAAATACAGTGCCCGCGATCTGCTGTTCTTTCACTAGCTAGAAGGACCATAGTACTGGAAGTTGTAGTACCTACTACGTATTTTGGCAGGTAGCAGGCTTGAGTGTGTTCAGGAAAGGCACAAGCAGCAGGGTGCTGTCTCTAACGCATGGTATCAAAAGGACAATGGCCAAACGGTGAAATGCAGAAGAGATGAAAAACCGTTTGCACAGATGTATAATAAATTGCGAAAATTATTTTAATAAAGATAACTGAAATGCCTTCCTTCAGGTAGCAAAAGTCTTTCAATAAAAATATGTCTTTCTTCAGATATCCATATAGGTTGCATCAAATAAACAGTTCATGTAGCTCAAAATACTTCCGTCAAGGTATTATCCTTTTGCTCAGTAGACAGAAAACTTAAGAACAATATCATAGACACCGAAGCCATTCTGGTATATACAGGCTTTTCCCGTACACGGTGTTCTATAATATATAAGCAGGAATAATAATCAGAAAAAGCTGTTCTACAATCCCTAACACCAGTATGTTATAATGAGATAAACTATCCGTGATATTTCAAAGGATAAAGGATCTCTACCAATTGTACAGTACTAAATAGTTATAAAAGTGGAGTGGTCCATACCTTATCTAATATATAATAATCAATATTCTCGCTGATAGCCTCGTGGTTACTCTCTCATGTGCTTGTGGAATTAAGATAACTTGCTCATCTACATCGTATTTATACAAAAGGACGTAATGGGAGACAACTGACAGTAATTATCTAAAAAGACCCACAGACTGGCTCCTTAAAGGGCATCTGCATAGGATATGAATATAAATAGCAGGAAAGGTTTAAATCTCATGGGCCCACTCGGCCTAGGTCGACTCAGGGCGGTTCACAATCACAGATAAAAGCAGAATAAAATTAATTAAAACTACCCACCCCCTAAAAAAGGGTGCAGGGACCGAAGGGACCATGGGGGAAGGAATTATCCTCTATACCAACCACCCAATGGAGGTTACCCTTCCACCAGCACCCCATACTTGGCCCGCCAGCCAGGTTTTAAGTTCTTTTCTGAAAGGCAGCAATTCCGTCTGGAGATGTAACTGTTGTCAGGAGGTTCCATAGGGCTGGAGCAGACATGGAAAAGGCTCTCCTCCTTGTGCCAGAGAGGCGAGCATTCAGTTGGCGCCTGAATGCTTAGAGGCCTTTCTTGCCATAATAAAGGTAAAGGTTTCCCTTGTTCGAAAGCCAGTCATGTCCGACTCTAGGGGGCAGGGCTCATCCGTATACAGCCAAAGAGCATCTGGCAGGCAGTTCTGTGGTCATGTGGCAGGCATGACTAGATACTGAAGCGCATAGGATGCTGTTACCTTTCCTGCCAAAGTGGTACCTATTTCTCCACTTGCAATTTCTTGCTCTTGAGCTGGTAGGTTGGCAGGAGCTGGGACAGACGACGAGCTCACTCCATCACGCAGCACTCGGGTCTCAAACTGCTGACCTGCCGACCTTCCAGTCGTCTTACTAAGCCTCCGTGGCACATGATATAAAACAGGCTTACTGTTTTGTATAGTCTTTGAATTGTGTACGAGAACTACTTTTAACACTGTTCAGTCTAATGAAGCCACTACGTCTTGGGCTGAAGTGACCTAAGCTGAGCTTTTTTTCATAGGGGAATGCTAAGAATACAGAAAATGTGATGCCTGCCCTTTGAGTGAGGCGTTAGTTCCTTCTTGCAAACAGTGTAAAGGCCAGTTGTGTACAAAAAGACTTCCCTTTGAGGGTTGCTGTAAGTGAGAGCAGGAAAATATTTTTTAAGATGGGGCAATACTGTTAATGGTTTTAAGATTTTGTTTTGCCATCTAGTTTTGTTTCCTGTGTTTTTTCTTGTGCATATATACATTATAAGCTACCCTGAGTGGTGCTTGCACCGAAAGGGTGGGGTATAAGTATAAACAAACAAATAGTCTGACCTACCAAGCAGCTTTGTTATGCCTTTCTTTCTCCTTTAAAGGATAAAATATATATACAAATACTAAAACAAACAAAATTGGGTCCAGTCTGATCGGGTGGTTTTAAAAGTATCTTTCTGTTTTCTGATTTGAAAACCAAACCAAGGAATACATACTTATTGGTAGAGAGCAACTTTGTTAAAGCCCCATTTATATAGAGGGCTGTGTGTACATGCATTTTTTAACACAACTGAATAATATCACTAATATTAAATAACGACACTAGCAAGTAACTATTTGGGGATTGGTTTTCTCCTATGTGCACAGGCTTAAAGCATTCAAGGCTGCCCTTCTTGGGGTCTTCAAAGCTGCTCATGCACAGTCGGTGGGTCTGAAGAGTCTGATGGAGTCCATCAACCGGGACAATCCAAGTCCTTTCTCATCTAATGAAGTCAGGACAGCGTTGGAGAAGATGCAAGATGACAACCAGATCATGCTGTCAGATGACATAATTTTCCTGATCTGAACTGACACCTGTAGTTTCTTTTGACTGTTTAGTGTAATGTCCCCTTTGGCACATGCAGGGAGACCATCCAGAAAGCCCAAGGTAGTCCATCTGGATCAGAAGAATTTTGACATCAGCTTGGAGTCATCACTGTGAGGCATAACCTGCTACCTATGTTGCGAAACATCTTGGGATTTTGTTTTGCTATCCCTCCATTATCAGGAAAAAAATTAGCTACTTTGGAATAATAAAAAGCCCACCATTTTATAATTTATAAGGAATTTCATTTGGTACATTGTCAGTAAATCATTTGAGGAAACACTGAGGTTGACTTAGTCCAGTGATGGCCAACCTTGGCACTTCAGGTGTTCTTGAACTTCAATTCCCAGAAGCCCAAGTCACCACGCCTGCTGATCAGGCCTTCTGGGAATTGAAGTCCAAAGCCAAGGTTGACCATCACTGACTTTGTCCATTGATGCAGTTCGACATTTCCTTGTTTGGTCCTGTAACTTTTCTGTGAGTTAAAACCTAAATGGTAGATTTGTGGTTTGATGCACAAATGTCATTGCTTCATTAAAATCATATAAATCAAATAGTGTTTGTAGAAGTATATGTGCAGTCAGCAATAGCATATCGCAAATCTTATGCTCAGAAACTGCTTGCTGTATGTCTATATGCAGATATATTTTCTTTCCATTTATATATGCCACCGACTTGCCACTTTGAACCATGAATATGAATAGTTTAAAATGATTATCTTTTACACAAAGTGGTTAAGTTAATCTTAATTTTTTTTAAAAAGCAATACTCAGTTGTATTTGTCTCCTATACTGGAAGAAGATGGACTTTGAGAAAGGAACATTTTGCAGAATATATAGAAAGCCCTTCCTTTTGAATGTAAAGACTACAAAACCTTTTATTTTTAGTCCTATGTACCTTCCACCTTTCAACACAAAATAAAAATTGTTCTCGAACACATTACAATTATCCATCCACATCTCCTATGAATTGTGCCTCTGTTCCAGCAGCATCTAATCCTCAGTTCTTTGAGGAGGCAGGAAGTATTCTTAGGGATTTGTAAAGTGGGGTGGGGATTTATTCAAGAGAATTTGTATAGCCTGTAATTAAGACTTTAAAGATGTTATAAAAATACAGAATATCATCCAGAATAGTAATAGAGTTTTTGAATCATGACTGAAATTAGTCTACACAGTTAAAAACAAGCAAACTGAAATGGGAACTCCAACAGTAGCACAGGGGTGCCCAAAGTACAGCCTGCAGGCCGGATTCGGCCCCAACGCCCTCGTAGCTCCCAGAAGCAGAAGTAAAACATGCCAGTACGGGCACATTTTACTTCTGCTTCCGGGAGAGATGAAGGCGGCATGGGCCGAATGAATTGGCATCGTGGGCTGGTTCTGCCCACAGGCCAACTTTGGGCACCCCTGGTTTAAGCAGAGAAAATGGCAATCTAAAATCTATCTCACCCTGTTGCAAAACATTGCAAGGCGCATTCTGCTTCTGGTGGGAGGAATCACGTGACTGGCCCACTGAGCCATGTGACTGGCCTGCTTAACCACATGACCGGCCTGCGGCCCGAAAAGTTTGGGCACGCCTGGTGTAGCAGCTCTGTTACATCTGGAAACTAATGTCAGCAGTAGGATTTGTGACTTGAGACGTGTAACCTTAGTAGTTTAAAATAGCAAAGCTTGTATTGTGGGTTTTGTAAGGTGGGGCTAGACACTTGTGGCCCTAGTACCTCGCACCCTCCCAATTAAAAAATACATTAAAAATAGCTTACAAAGTCCCCTTCAGGAGCCATGAAGGACAATTTTATCACGTTTGAGATTCCTCTAGCATTCTTGAGACTGGTGAATACCAGTACAGTATTTTTAATTAGTGAGCCACTAAAAGATGCAAGGGGCTTTTCAATTAATTTTGTTAATATAAGAAACTATTGTAGCAGCCATTGCACTATAGCAGCGCTGCATGTAATGAATCAATAAAATATGTAGAATAGACTGGCTGTGGCCACTTTGCTTTAGTAACTGCCCTTTCAGTGGTTTGGTCCTTGGATTTCCTGCAAATTTTAAACATAAACCTTAGCCCTGCTGAGGTTGCTCATCCCTGCTTTAAGGGGAAAGCTCAGCAAACAGTACAGCATAATTCATGTTCTGATCCTAATTGTAATTGCTTAGTCTGTTCTGGAACTCTTAAATATTTGTCATTAGTATTTTTATAAGCAAAGCATTTATAGATCCATTGTTCCACATTAGATTTTTCTGAACTAATAACATTAAAGTGAGGCAGTGATTGGCTTTATATTTTTTGCTCTTAAATCAATTTTCCATTTCCCTCTCTTAAGTGGTTGTCTTTCAAAGTATCAAAGAATCTTAGTTATCCTGGGAAGATTGTTTCTTAGATTTTTCTGTTTCAAGTTGTTTATCTGGGAATTTTTCATCTTTCATGTTCTTAGAGCAGTGGTGGCAAACCTATGGCATGTGTGCCAGAGGGGGCACTCAGAGCCCTCTCTGGGTACGCATGTGTTATCCCCAGCACAGTTTGCCACGCCCCTCTGCCCAGAAGCCCAATGGGAGCATTTTGTCCCTCCCCCCCCAGCACAGAGTTTACCCCACCTCTGCCCAGCAGCCCAATGGGAGGACTTCCTCTTCTCAACACAAAGTTTGCCCCCCTCCCCAGGGCACAGACAGCAGCCTGTTGAGTTTGGGCACTCGGTCTCTAAAAGGTTCGCCATCACTCCTAGAGCCTTTATTTAGAAAATACTTGATTCTTTATTGGCTCATTTTCTTTTGTTCCATGTTCCAAATAAGGCTGATAGGTCAAAAGGCTTTTTCTTTTGCCTTTTTGATTTCTACTTACCAAATATGTTTTTATTACAGAAACTCTTCATGCTTCATTAATTTTTCAGCTGAACAACTCTGAATGACTCATGATGTATTTATACAAACCAATGAAAACATTTTAACAATATGTTACTAATGCTTCCACCCTAAATTTAGCTGAAAGAATTGAAAAGGATTTGGATGACTAAAAAGCCACCAAGCAGATAAAACACATTGATAACACATTTTAGGATTAAGCAGGCCAATAGAGGGGGACAGAGTTCTTCAGTAAGTGAGCAGTTTTCTTAGGAAAAGACATTGTCAGAGCCAAAGTTAGGCAGTGGAACTTTATGGTCAATGAACCACCACTAAAGTCCTGACTGTTTTGACAAACTTCTTCCATGTCCTGATCAAACCTGATCAAGCCAATTTCTTCACTTTGTCATTGCCCAAACCCAAGTCTTCATTGGTGCATGTCTCTGGCAGCAATCGGCAGACCAATAAATGAGTAGGATTCTGTATTCATATTCACACCATGTGTTGTCCGCCAGCAGCTCCACTTGAGGATGTTGGTCTTGCATTTAGGGACTCCAACCCTCAGCCTATTCAGGGTCCTCCAAGTGATGTAGGGGAGGTTGAGATCTTCAGCTATATCCCCCTTTAATGGAGTTCCTTGTCCAGCAAGGACAAATGGAACATGGTGTGTATGGGTGCTTTTGCATTTGGAGTGAAGGAACTATCAGCAAGTTTGGGGCTGGTGCGGTTTTTAGTTTGAAAGGCAGAAACCTGGGATCCTCTAGATCTGTGACACTACTCTCAACCATCCTGTTTATGGCCCCACTAGTGGACCTGCCTTTGTAGTGATTAGGTCTGTCCGTGTCTTCATGGAGGGCCTTTTATCACACTTTTTGCTCTACATGTTGACCTTCCTCCAGTGGTGAGCATCAGCAGGTTCACACCAGTTCACCAGAACCGGTAGCAGAAATTGTGGTTGGCTTCACCCATCCAAGTTTTGAAATAAAGTAGTCCTAATTCGGGTGCAATGCAGGGCTTTCCCCCTAGCCATGCCCACCATGCCATGTGCACAGTGTTGGTAGTAAATTTTTTTGGGAGCCCACCACTGCCTTCCTCTGCTGTTGGTGATCCGGTGGCAATACAGTGGTGGCAAACCTTGGCACTCCAGGTGTTCCTGAACTTCAGTTCCCAGAAGCCTTGTTCATCAGGAGTGCTGACTTGGGTTTCTGTAACCCTATTTTATACCCTACTGTATTATATGCATTTGTATACAGACACTTATTCTCATGTTTATAACTAAAACTTTTAAACTTTAGAATTTATGTTAGATTTTGGAGATATCAGCTGTCCTATCTGTATAAATCTGTGTTGTTTTATTCTTTTTAATTCAGAGTCAAAGAGGTGCCATTCCATTACCTAGCACAAATGTAGCATCAATTTTAAGAACTGATTTTATTCTTTCTTATTTCAACTCAAGTAGATACGTTTGTGGTGGTACATTTTGATTGTATCTTGTGTATTTAAACCTTTTTTTTTACCGTGCTGGTCAATGACTGTAATAAAGTGATTTGATTTGACTTGGGCTTCTGGTAATTGAAGTCCAAGAACACCTGGAGTGCCAAGGTTCACCACCACTGTATTAAGAGCTTCCTCCCACTGTCCCCAAGGCTCGCCCTGGACAAAGGGGATCCCTATTATTTATTTATTTATTTATTGAATTTCTATACCACCCATCTGGGTATTATCCGACTCTGGGCTGCATCTGAGGCTGCAACGGTTGGGCTTCTTCACTCTTGAACGAGGCGGCGTCTAAGAGGTGACCTGATGGAAGTTTATAAAATCATGCACGGTGTGGACAAAATAGATAAGGAAAAACTGTTTTCCCTATCGCATAACAATAGAACTAGGGGGCACTCCATGAAACTTTTGGGTGCTAGTTCTCAAACAAATAAGAGAAAGTACTTTTTCACCCAGACGATCACTGGTCTATGGAACTCCCTGCCAGAAGAAGTGGTGACAGCTGTCAGTCTTGACAGCTTTAAGAAAGGATTAGACAAGTTCATGGAGGACAAGGGTATCAATGGCTATAATTATGGATACCTAAGGACAACCTTCGGGTTGGAGAGATAGGCAGGATATCTCTCAATGCCATTTCCAGGGAATCCTAAGCAGGTGAAGGCATCTCCTTAGGAATAATACCCTGAAGCAAATGGTGAGCCACTGTGTGAGACAGAATGCTGGACTGGATGGGCTCCTGTGGCCTGTTCCAGCAAGGCTGTTCTTATGTTCTTATGTTATTAACTAACAAAACAAATAACAACAATACCCACAAATCAAAATCCACCACCAACAAATACATCACAAAATAAACTAAAATAATTGGTGTCTGAGGGCACCGGGACTGAACCTAACTGGCTAATTTATCAATAGGGGAATAACACCCTGAAAGGCCTCCTGGAAGAAGAGTGTTTTTAATTCTTTTTAAAAGGTAGCCAGTGATGGGGCCTGGTGAAGCTGCACCGGTAGTGTATTCCAGGGTGTTGGTGCCGCCACCAAGAAGGCTCTATTTCTAGTTAAAGACTTTCGAGCCATCCTTGGGGTTGGCACCTGGAGCTGCACCAACTGTGATGACCGGGTGATGCGGGGAGCTGCTCTGAGGGAGAGACACTGCAACAGATAGCAAGGTCCCAAACCATATAGGGCTTTGTATGACAACATTAACACCTTGTATCTGACATGGTAGGCAATAGGTAACCAGTGCAGGCCTGCCAAGGCTGGGGAAATATGATCAGATCCCTTTGGAGCCTTGTACCAAAGAGTGGAGATAGAGTGTTTCAAACAAAATACGAAAATCTAGGGGCAGCATAGGTTCAGTATCGTTTCTAAGATATAAACTAGATGTTTTGGGGAGAATGCAACATCTCCACACATCCTCCCCAATGCTGTTTTAGTTATCTGACTGGCTTTGCTGATTATTTGCCTGGGGATGGGGGCAGGGGGCATTTTATCACCACCTCCTTTCCTGTTAACAATCTCAGTCATTTACTAAGCAACAATAATAATGTCACTTGTGAACTCAGAAAGACAAACAGTAGACCCTCGCATAACGATGCTACTTGGTTCCCCAAGTAGCGTTGCTAAATGTTTTTTGTTATTATGCGGGTTTCTATGGAGTTTCCCGCATGACGACATTTTTAGCGTCGTTGTCCAGATAATGACGGTTATTTTAGCATCGTCCGGACAACGACACTAAAAACGTTATGCGGCAGAACACGTGGTGTATAACGACACGTTAAGCGAAAATGATGCTAACTGAATGCGTTGTTATGTGACGGTATTTCTCTATTCTCATTGGAGCAAATGACCATAGAGGAGTGGGGTCACTGTCCCTGACAGGTAGGAAGGCCCTTCTTTCCCCGTGAAGGCATTGTTGCTTTTAAAAGTCTGTCTACTATAGAACAGGGGTCCTGAACCTTTTAAAACCAGGGGCCAGTTCACACCCCCACAGACTTTTGAGGGGCCAGACTGGTGTTCCCACCGCAGTTAAAAAGGAACAAGAAATCACAGGGGGAAAATGCACAGGGTGAATTGAGATAAAGAGAATGTCACATGGATGCTGGGAAAATTGCCAATAACAACATCGCCAAAACCGTTACTTAGAACAAATTTTGTGTGTGCGGAAAAGCCCTTGGAGCCAAATCAAAGACTGCTATTACTGGATGACACCTCTCTCTTTTCCATTTCTTCTCTTCCCCAAACACAAAAAACATGTTAGGATATTTGCAGATTTGCAATAAAAAGCCTCTGGAAGGGGTTTTGTAGGTAACTAAGTTCACACACACTCTTTCGTGTAGTTTCGCTTATACCATGGGGAGGTGAGTATAAATTAAAGAAAAAGCAAGAAAATCACCCTAAAATGGAAGAAAAGTGGCAAACAAAATGAATAGGAGGAACAAAGCACAAAAAGATATATCTATATGGAAACCACATACCTAAATTCTTTGTACTGTAGCTTTAGATTTCCAAACTACAAAACTTTTTTGTGTTACTGAGTTTCTTTCCTATGAACAACCCACCCTAACAAAATTGATTAAAGAGGTATCTTCCTCATACTTACTATTTTTAAAAATTGTGCTAAAAAATAAAAGCAGGATAAAGATTATAATGACTTGTACAGGAACGATATACACCTACTTGTATGAGAATCCCGGAACTTCTAAAACTAGCTGTTTGTGTTATTTACTGTTTATCTAACTCCGGTTCCTTTCTTCCAGTACATATACAGTTTTCCTTACTTTTATTTTTAGAACCTCTAGCTCCGAACTGATCAGCCTTTCATATAACAAATCTGAGCTGTAACAGACTTGTAATATCCAAATACAGTAATACCTCATACAAAGTCCGCTTCATACAACATCGAATTCATACATCGCCTAATTTCTTGAAAAAAGTTGCCTCTGTATGAGGCATTGAGGTTTTTCCCAGGTTGCATTGTGCCCGGGCAGTATAAAAGGCAGGACACATGTGTGCATTGCTCTTGTGGGTTTTGCACGAGGCGAAGAGTTTTTAGGAGTGGTTTTGAGCGCGATTTTGGATTTTTTTGAATTTTTTTGTCAGAATTTTTAGAAGCATTCCTGGGATTTTTGCAGCATTCTTCAGGTTCTTGGACAATCAGGGTTGTTTGACATGTTTTTGTAATGTATTTAGCCTTTAGACAATAATTTCTTAAAGTTCTGTCAGTTTCCTTGACTTTGCCCTGAAGTCTGTGATGTTACAGTACAATGTATCTCTATGGAAACGACGTTGTACGAGGCATCGCGGCAAGGATTTGGACGTTGTATGAGGCATCGCGGCTAGGATTTTGCATGCCTCATACAAAGTCCAAATCTGTATAAAGTCCAAACTTGTGGAACCAAGTTTGGACGTTGTATGAGGTATCACTGTATTCAGCATATGAAAATGGCGTAACCTAATTTAGTAGTGTCTTTGATTCTTATACAGTTTGCATAGTCATCCTCAGTGTGGAAATTGTTGGATCAGGTACATAACATAAGAACATAAGAACATAAGAACAGCCTTGCTGGAACAGGCCACAGCCCATCCAGTCCAGCATTCTGTCTCACACAGTGGCTCACCATTTCCTTCAGGGTATTATTCCCAAGGAGATAACTTCACCTGCTTAGGATTCCCTGGAAATGGCATTGAGAGATATCCTGCCTATCTCTCCAACCCGGAGGTTGTCCTTAAGTATCCATAATTATAGCCATTGATACTCTTGTCCTCCATGAACTTGTCTAATCCTTTCTTAAAGCTGTCAAGACTGACAGCTGTCACCACTTCTTCTGGCAGGGAGTTCCATAGACCAGTAATCCTCTGGGTGAAAAAGTACTTTCTCTTATTTGTTTGAGAACTAGTACCCAAAAGTTTCATGGAGTGTCCCCTAGTTCTAGTGTTGTGTGATAGGGAAAACAGTTTTTCCTTATCTACTTTGTCCACACCGTGCATGATTTTATAAACTTCAATCAGGTCACCTCTTAGACGCCGTCGTTCAAGAGTGAAAAGGCCCAACCGTTGCAGCCTCAGATGGTAAGGAAGGTGTTCCAGTCCCCTAATAATTCTGGTTGCCCTCCTCTGTACTTTCTCCAACTCCATAATACCCTTCTGGAGGTATGGCGACCAGAACTGTACACAATATTCCAGATGGGGCCTCACCATAGATTTATAAAGAGGCAAAATGACACTTGCTGACTTACTTTCTATACCTTTCCTAATGATCCCTAACATTGAGTTTGCTTTTTTCACTGCTGAGGCACACTGGGTTGACATCTTCATTGAGCCTCCTTACTGATTGATGTATATAATTTGAATATTGATATGAATAAAAAAGATTTGTTATCTATTATATTAACAGCAAGGGAATGTATTGCAAGAAATTGGAAGAGTGATTCTTCGATAAAAATGGAAGATTGTAATAAATAAATGTGGAAAATTGCATTGAATGATAAGCTTACCTGGGAAATGAACCAGAAGAAGGCTATAATTAAGGAAAATAAATTTTGGAATATATGGAAGCCATTTTTGGTGTATACATTGATTGAGGGTAAAGGGAGCAGACCAGCACCAGGTCAACTGAGTTTTTGGAAACAGTAAGAGTTAGTTATGGAAAAATGCAATCTCTAGGTAATTGTATATATCACTGGTGATCTTATTTTGTTTTTGCTTTTATTTTTTGGTTTACTCATTATTATTGTGGCATTTAATGTGAATGTTTTCATATTATTAGAATGTTAGGAATAAAATATACATTTATTGAAATATATATACAGTGGTACTTCATACAACAATTTTAACCCGTTCCATGGGGCTCATTGTTGTACGAAACAATTGCAATACGATACATGCATCGTATGGCAATTTTCCCTATAGGATGCATCGTACAACAAATTTTTTTTTGCTAAGTAGTTTTTTCCATTGAAAAATTGTTGTACAATTTTTTCCATAGGGAAAATTGTTATGCAAGACGCCATTCTCTAACACCCCCCTAATTATTATGCAATTTTGTTGCTATACGGGGCGATTGTTGTATGAGGTTCCACTGTATAAACATACGAGTGGTTATACATTATAATACTTATATAAGGAGTATATATTTGATGAATGATGAAAGAGTTGTTAAAAATGAGATCAGTTCAAAATAAAGAATATGAAAAGGTTTATTTTTCTTATACGTATTGTATTGTATTCTGTATTGTATTGAAATGCATTGTTGTTGGATTTTTTTTGTTTTGCTATTTTTTTAAAAAAAAATAATAAACATTATAATAAAATAAATAAATAAAGAACTGTCTTCTGGCTTTACCATCATAGGCCTTCCTGTTGGCTATTGGAACTCTGCCGCATGTTGAGAACAGTCTCTTCTGTGCTTACCAAGGCCTGATTGTTTAAGTTGCAGCTGCTAGGCTTGCAAACCATTGCAGCTGTCCACAGAGCTTCAAGATTTCCAGGGTTAGGTGGCTGGGTGCTCTGGCCAGCCTGAGGCTAGGATTTCTCATCTGTTTGTGCAGGGCCATAACTTAGCCAATAAACCAGCCATCTCTGGTAAAAGTCACCCTAATTCGAAAGCCAGTTGTATTCAACTCTAGGGTTCAGTACTCATCTCTCTTTATAGCCAAAGATCCAATGCTATCTCCATCTGCAGACATTTCCGTGGACATGTGGCAGACATGACAAGACACAGAACACTGTTTACCTTCCCACCGAAGTGGAACCATACCTGTCAACCTTCCTGGATTGGCTGGGATTTCCCGTTTTTTGGCGCCAATTTGCGCCATTTCCCACCCGGAGCTGCCAAAACCCTGGAATTTGGCAGCGGGGGAAAGAGGTACTGCGCATCCCTTCTGCGCAAGGCGCCTTCTACGCATGCGTAGAAGGCTTTTATGCTTGCGTAGAACCCTTTTACGCTTGCGTAGAAGGCTATGCATGCGTAAAAGGCTACGCATGCGTAGAAGGGTTCTACGCAAGCATAAAAGGGTTCTACGCAAGCGTAAAAGCCTTCTACACATGCGTAGAAGCCGACTTACGCAGAACCGTTCTGTGCAGGTCCCGGATTGTCCGGAGCCATGGTTGACAGTGTTGTGTTCTAATGGAGTAATCGTCTACAGGGATGACATTGTATCTTAACCAATGTAACCTTGCCAACGGGTAACAATGTAACCTTCAGCTGTATCACATAAACCCTGTAATAGGACGCGAGCTAATAACCACCAGCTGGCAGCAGCGAGCGTCCAGGCTCTCTTGGTCCAAACTCATCAAAAGGCAACAGCGCGGGAAGTTTCCCGCCACCACCTACACCTGGACAAGAAGGGCGTGACCAGCAATGACGTCACGCAGACAGTAGCCAATGGGCTATCCTGGAGCCACGTTCAAATGTGTACTACCGTATATAAAGAGCTATTGATCCGCCATTACCTCATGTTCCCTCTGACCACCATGCAATAAACCTGAGTTAACCCAGCCCGAGGCTGTGTCCTGTGTCTTGGTTTTCATACACTAAATTGGCGACGAAGGTGGGATAATGGATCCCCAAGGAGCCAGGGCACAGAGCGGGTTCAACATCACCACACCGCAAGACTGGGAGCTTTTTGAGATGGACTTCCAGGCGGCACTGGTGGAACTCAAAGTCAAAGAAGACGACGAGGAGAGGAAGAGGGCCATCCTCACCAGAATGCTTGGGATAGAAACCAAGCGGACGCTGGTGGGCATCATTGCACCGAAGAAGGTGAGCGATTTCAAAGCCGATGACATCATGAAGCTGCTGCGTGAGCGCTTCCGACCCTCGAGGGCAATGTTTCCCGCTCGGAGCGCGTTTTGGAGGCGAGTCCAAGCGCCGGACGAGTCGGTTGAGGCATTCGTAACAGCCATGAGAATAGCCGCCGCCCCCTGCAGATGGGACAACCTAGAGATGGCCCTCAGGGACGGAGTTCTGTGTGGCCTGAAGGACAAGGAGGTGCAGCGCAGCTTGATGAACAAGGAGCCACCACCCACGTTGGCAGAGGTTGTAGAGGCCGCGGAAGCCGCGGAATCCACGAATGCTGGAGTGGACGAGATGCATCAGTGGCGTGAGTGGCGTCCTAGAGCCGGCAAAGCGGAAAATTCGGTGCACGGAAAGTCCGGACAGTCGGTGCACGCAACCCGACGGGCCTCGAAGTCGTCCACGGAAGGCAGCGACGGCGAGGAGGTCCAGAAGGTCCGAAAAGGGGGGCGCCGCTGCGATGGTTGCGGAGCGGCCCATGAGCGCGCGAGGTGCCCATTCAGAAAAGCCGAGTGTTACTCCTGCGGTCGTCGGGGGCACATCGCCAAGGCATGCAGAAAGCGGAAGGAGGGCCGGAGGCAGTCGCAAGACCGTTCGACCAGACCGGACCGTCCAGCGAGGTCCAAAGATGGCGCCCAGACCACGAGGAAGCAGGACGGCGTGGGCCGCATCTCGGGCGACAGCGAGGACGACGCTCCCGTGTTCAGCGTGTCCGCGGGACAGTCTCATTACTTCGTTGAGGTATTAGTACAAGGGGCCCCTATCATGATGGAAATCGACTCGGGGTCCTCCTATTCTATAATTCCCCAGAAAGAGTTTTTGAAAATCGACCCCCACGTGCGGCCCAAACTTAAAACGCTGAGGTCCACGCTGCGAGACGTACAGGGGAACAGCATTCCAGTGTTGGGGGTCGGGAAATTTCGGGTCAGTTTTAAGAGACATTCTGCGGAACTGCCCCTAGTTGTCCTTAAGGGGGGAAATTGCAGCCTCCTAGGAACGCAGTGGTTCCAGCCCTTAGGTTTGTTCATAGGGGGAGTGCATACAGTGGGGGTGGATCCAATACAAGCAGTGTGCGACGCGCATCCTGCCGTTTTTAAAAAAGGACTTGGAAAGTTCAAGGGACCCCCTGTAGCCTTCGACCTAGACCCGGAGGTCCGCCCGATAAGACTCAAACCGCGCAGGGTGCCATTCGCACTAAAGGACAAAATAGAGGCGGAACTGGACAAACTGGTGGGCCAGGGGATTCTCATTCCTGTTGATTCCGCGGAGTGGGAAACTCCAATTGTAACCGCTCTGAAGGCTAACGGGGAGGTGCGCATTTGCGCTGATTATAAGTGTACAATTAACAAGGCGATCCGCCCTAATGCATACCCGGTGCCGGTGGTCAGCCACCTTCTGGCCAGGCTGAATGGGGGAAAGTGTTTCGCTAAACTCGATTTGGCACAAGCCTATCAACAACTCCCTGTAACCCCCGCCACGACCGCGGCACAAACAATAGTCACACATAAAGGGGCGTTCCAGGTGTCGCGTTTACAGTTCGGCGTGAACTCGGCACCCGGCCTTTTTCAGTCGCTTGTGGAACGCCTCCTGAAGGGGCTGGAGGGGGTGTTGCCTTATTTTGATGACGTGTTGATAACAGGGGGGAGTGAGGCCGAACTGGCAAAAGAGATTGGATAAAGTACTGACTGTGTTCGAGAAAGCGGGGCTGCGGCTGAGAAAAGACAAATGCGTCTTTTTCGAAACTGAGGTTGAGTTTTTAGGGTTTCGGGTCACGCCAGAGGGTATTAAGCCGTCCAAGTCCAAAGTAGCCGCCATCAAGAACGCCCCTCGCCCCACATCCAAAACCGAGCTACAGTCATTTCTGGGGCTCCTCAATTTTTACCATACCTTCCTTCCACGGAAGGCGTCCGTGGCCGAGCCACTCCATCGTTTGCTAAAAAAGGAGGAAACATGGATGTGGGGTGACGAGCAAGAGAGGGCGTTTAAAGAGTTGAAGCAGCTCCTAACATCTGAGGCAATCCTGACGCACTTCGACCCCAAACGGCCGGTGGTCTTAGTCTGCGACGCATCCCCGGTGGGGGTGGGGGCGGTGCTTTGCCACGTGTTGGACGACGGAAGGGAGGCCCCGATAGCGTTTTATTCAAGGTCCCTGTCCCAAGCAGAGCGTAATTACGCACAGACCGACAGGGAGGCATTAGCGATAGTAGCGGGAACCAAAAAATTTCACGATTTCCTGTATGGTCGGCCGTTCAAAATCGTGACTGACCACAAGCCCTTGTTGGGGATTTTCACTGCAAATAAGCCCACGCCACAGATCCTGTCCCCAAGAATGCTGCGGTGGGCTATCTTTCTCAACGCATACCAACATGAGTTGGAATACCGGCCCGGGAAGGAGATCAGTCATGCAGACGCACTCTCGAGGTCTCCTTTGCCCTTGTCGGGCGTCCAGCAGGCAAGGGCAGAGAGAGACCACCAGGTCTTGTTAATAGAGGTTTTAGATTCACCCCCAATCGTACCAGCCGACATTGCCAGGGCGACAGGCAAGGATAGAACGCTGGAGAAAGTTAGCTCATGGGTACAGAAGGGGTGGCCGGCGTCATCCCCGGGTACGGAATTCGACCCATTTTTTCGAAAAAAAATAGAGCTGTCCCTAGAGAGGGGGTGCCTTTTGTGGGGCCAGCGGGTGGTGGTCCCTACGTCCCTGCGTCCGAGGGTGCTCAAAATGCTGCACATCGGCCACCCGGGCATCGTCCGTTCCAAGGCGCTGGCCCGGAGTTACTTCTGGTGGCCACAGCTGGACGCGGACATTGAGCACATGGTCGGCACTTGTGAGGCATGCCAGGGCTACCGACCGGAGGCGGCCCGCCTCCCGCATAGGGAATGGGACGCAGCAAGGGGGCCATGGTCCAGGGTGCACGTAGACTTCGCTGGTCCGTTCCGAGGAACCATTTTTCTCCTGGTGGTGGATGCGTTCTCCAAGTGGCTGGAGGTTATCCCAGTAAAGAGCACGTCCTCCGCCACTACAATTGGCCAACTTAGGAGAGTCTTTTCCACGTTCGGTTTACCCGACACTTTGGTCAGCGATAACGCTAGTTGTTTCACCTCCGCTGAGTTCAGGGCATTCATGGAGGCAAACGCCATTCGGCATGTCACATCCGCGCCGTTTCACCCGGCCACGAATGGCCAAGTGGAACGGCTGGTGCGCACAACAAAGGATGCGCTGCGGCGCATGGGCCCGGGGGACCTAAATCACCAAGTATGTCAGTTTTTATTAGCGTATAGGGTGACCCCCTTAGCATCAGGTTACTCGCCGGCAGAGCTGTTGATGCGGCGAAAACTGACCACGATCCTGTCCAGGCTAGACCCGACGAGAATCGAGGACAAAGGAAAAAACATAGGGTTGGCAGTCTCGAAAGGTTTCGCCGTCGGCGATCCTGTTCACTGCAGGAACTACGCCAGCGCAGGTCCAGCCTGGGTACCAGGGACGGTTGTGGAACAGACGGGGCCAGTGTCGTACCGGGTCGAGACTAGCACCGGTCTCCTCTGGAGGAGGCACGCGGACCAACTTAGGCACCGGGTGAGCGGGGGGCCGGTCAGTGGGGCTCAGCAACAGGATTCAGCGTTAGGGTTCTCCCCCACCCGTTTAGCCCAAGGGGGAGACAGCAACGGACAGCAGTCCCAAACAAGGGGGGAAAGCAGCGGCCCCGACTCATACCCTTTTGATACGCCAGCTCTATCAGGGGCCGGGGAAGGGGGAGAGGAGTTCGCGACCGCTGCCCCCGAATTTAATTCTGATTTTGATTTTGCGAGCCGGGGGGGTTTTCGGGAGTGTTCCCCCACCCATCCAAGCGAGAAGAGGGGTTTTGCGTTAGCCCTCAGTGCCCCCGGTTCTTCCCCAATAAAGCACACACCTCCCAACAACGCCGCGGAGCCGCGGCAAGTCACTAACGAGTCTCCCTCTCCAATTACAGGACAGGAAACCAGGGGACAAAGAGAAGGTAGCAAACCCGGGGAAAGGCAGCCCGCATCGAGACCCCAGCGTGTTCGAAATAAGCCATCTTGGCTGAGAGACTTCGTCTCATCCTAGGGGGGGGGGAGTGTGGAGTGTTGAGTTCGAGACTTCGTCTCATCCTAGGGGGGAGGAGTGTTGTGTTCTAATGGAGTAATCGTCTACAGGGATGACATTGTATCTTAACCAATGTAACCTTGCCAACGGGTAACAATGTAACCTTCAGCTGTATCACATAAACCCTGTAATAGGACGCGAGCTAATGACCACCAGCTGGCAGCAGCGAGCGTCCAGGCTCTCTTGGTCCAAACTCATCAAAAGGCAACAGCGCGGGAAGTTTCCCGCCACCACCTACACCTGGACAAGAAGGGCGTGACCAGCAATGACGTCACGCAGACAGTAGCCAATGGGCTATCCTGGAGCCACGTTCAAATGTGTACTACCGTATATAAAGAGCTATTGATCCGCCATTACCTCATGTTCCCTCTGACCACCATGCAATAAACCTGAGTTAACCCAGCCCGAGGCTGTGTCCTGTGTCTTGGTTTTCATACACTAAAGACAGGTATGAGTGGAACCTATTTATCTACTTGCAATGACTTGCTTTTGAACTCTTGAACTGGGATAGAGACGGAAGCTCTCTCCCTTGTGCAACACTCGGGGCTCGAACTGCTGACCTGCCAACCTTCCAGTTGTCAAGTTCAGCATCTTAACCACTAAGCCACCACAGTCCCCTGGCCATCTTAGTAAAGGTTTCCCTTGCTCAAAAGGCAGTCGTATCCAACTCTAGGGTTCAGTACTCATCTCTCTTTATAGCCAAAGATCCAGCGCTGTCTGCTTCTGCAGATGTTTCCATGGTCATGTGGCAGGCATGCTGTTCACCGTCCCACCAAAGTGGTCCCTATTTATCTACTTGCAATTTCTTGCTTTCGAACGGCTAGGTTGGCAGGAGCTGGGACAAAGACAGGAGCTCATTCCGTCCTGCAGTACTCGTGAATCGAACTGCTGACCTCCTGCCTTCCAGTCAGCGACTTAGCCACTTGAGCCACTGCAGTCTATAGATAAAGGTAAAGGTAAAGGTTTCCCTTGCTCAAAAGCCAGTCGTATCCGACTCTAGGTTTCAGTGCTCATCTCTGTTTCAAAGCCGAAGAGCCAGCGCTGTCTGCTTTTGCAGACGTTTCCGTGGTCATGTGGCAGGCATGACTAGACACCGGAATGCACGGAATGCTGTTACCTTCCCACCGAAGTGGTCCCTATTTATCTACTTGCAGTTTCTTGCTTTCAAACTGCTAGGTTGGCAGGAGGCAGTCTATAGATGCCATCTTACATCTACAGTAATTATTAGGCAGCTGCTTGTAGCCTCCCTCCAACCAACATATCTGCTCAGATGGGAATTTAGCCCACTCTTCGGGGTCTGTGATGTTATTCATGTCTTTCTGCATCTTTGTAAAAACAGAACAGACCGCATCAACACCACATCTTCCTACAAACAAGGAAATGCAAAGAGTGTTGGCAGGAAAGGGGAATGGAGAGGTTATGTAGTGTCATCAACCTCAGTGATGTAGTAAACCTTAAACACTGAGCGCATATGCTCTATTGGGACACACACACACTTCTCACATGTGGAGTGTAGTCAACTTCAAAGCTACACTTGTGGTTGGACCAGGAAAGGAAGAGTGAGCTGAGTATTTAATGTCAGGTTCCCTTCAGTTCCTGGATTCTACGTAGGTAAAATTTTAAAGTTCTAAGATCACTCGGTGCCTCTTCTCAACCTACCAGACATTCTTTTCCTGGTTCCTATTTACACCACTATTTGCACCACCACAAGCAAAAAGCAGCAGGGGGAGGGGGGGGGGAAATGGCCGGAGAGGAATCACCAATAGATTGAGGAGACAGCTCATTGTAGAGAAAGTCCGTCTTCCTAAATACCCTACGGCACAAAGAACAGCCAACAAAACGGAGAAATAGCTGCTGGCAGTCTTTCATGCCCAGACGCTGGAAGTAGGAATTTCTCTGTCTAAATTTTGGGTTCTCCTTCCCAATCCCTGGAACTATCCTAAATAGATTTCCTAGTGAATTTTCATTCATTTGGTTGGGTTAACATAAGAACAGCCTTGCTGGAGCAGGCCACAGGAGCCCATCCAGGGTATTCCCAAGGAGATGCCTTCACCTGCTTAGGATTCCCTGGAAATGGCATTGAGAGATATCCTCCAACTTTCGGTTCTGACTGTTTATTTCTCTTCTTGCTGCTGAAGAAAGACCACAGCAATTCTATAGATTGCCCCCAACACCACCGACGCCAGAGCAGGGAGGCCCACGGAGCTCGCCCAGCAACTGGCCAGGAACTGACCGACAATGCCGATGCACTTCGGGCCCCGCCTCCCGCCTCTGGCCAGGGCTTTAAAAGGCCGTTGTGGCAGCAGGCATTTCGCCCTCCGTCCAGCTGTCCTGACGGATGGGGAGACCCACACAGCAGATGCTGACCACCGCCTGAGAGGCATTCTGGACTGCCGTTGCTGCCTCCGGTCTTCTCTGCGGGCGAGGCGGAGCACCCTCCGCAGCACCTGTACGCCAGTGGCACCATCACCACCGGTGTCCTGGGCCACGCCCCCCCTCGGTAGGGGATGTTTTTAAAAAGACCTTTTGCTCTTGCAGCTGTGTGTTTTTTGTACTTTTGTATTGCTATTTTATTATTGATGTAATACTATGTACTGCTATGTAACCTTAGATTTTTTATTGTAAAATTGTATTTCTGCCTTGCATTATTATAACATTGTATTGTTCTATGTTTTTGTATATTGTGAACCGCTTTGGGACGTCCACGAGACGAGGAAAGCGGTATACAAAAATAAATTCAAATCAAATCACCTTGTTCATCCTCTGGCACAGACCAATCTCACAGATTATAAGAAGAATTGGTGTTTTTTTAAAGTGCAGTGATTGTAACTCACCCATGTGAGTCACCATTTGGTTTCTCATTCATGAATTAGGTAAAGGAAATTAGGTAAAAAATGTTTAGTATTACCCATAGGTGATCTTTTTGATGGCACCAACCTCGCCCTAAAAAGTCAGGAGCTGAATCCAAGCAATTTATGTTCAAAGACACCTAATGAAAGCTGTGTTGATGAATTGATTCACAGGTTGTATTATATTGGAAATTGCAGTCAGCGCTCAAACAAGAGCTGTGAATTGATTTGTGATGTAATTTTTGTGGTATGATTGGTTTTTATTGGTATCTTCCTACACTCAGCTACACACCCAAGTTTGCCAATCTAAGCATGGCTTCACTACATGTTTGGGATCTTTTGTTGTTGTTCAGTCGCACAGTCGATTCCGACTCTTTGCGACCCCATGGACCATCGCTCTCCAGGCACCCCTGTCCTCCACCATCCTCCTTAGTCCACACAGCCCCGTGCCCATTGTGTCTACAATACCATCTAGCCATCTCATCTTTGGCCGTCCCCTTCTTCTTTTGCCCTCCACCTTCCCCATCATCAAGGCCTTCTCAAGTGAATCCTCTCTTCTCATTTGATGTCCAAAATACTTCAACTTCATCTTTGTTATTTGTCCTTCTAAGGAGCACTCAGGGCTAATCTCTTCTAATATTGACCTATTTGTTCTCCTCACTGTCCAGGGGACCCTCAAAACTCTCCTCCAGGACCACATCTCAAAGGCATCTATTTTTCTTCGCTCACCCTTTCTAATGGTTCAGCTCTCACAGCCATACATTACCATTGGTAATACCATTGCTTTGACTATGCGGACCTTTGTTTGCAGTGAGATGTCTCTACTTTTCACTATGTTCCCCAGGTTTTTCATAGCTTGTCTCCCAAGAATCAGTCGCCTTTTTATTTCATGGCTGCAATCTCCATCTGCAGAGATATTGGATCCTAAGAAAGTAAAATCTGTTACTGCTTCTACTTCTTCCCCATCTGTTTTCCAGGGACTGATATGGCCTGTTGCTATTATCTTGGTTTTCTTGATATTGAGTCTCAGGCCAGCTTTTGCACTCTCTTCTTTCAACCTAATCAGGAGTTTCTTTAGCTCTTCTTCACTTTCTGCCATTAGGGTGGTATCATCTGCATATCTCAAATTGTTGATGTTTCTCCCAGCAATTTTGATCCCATATTGTGATTCCTCCATCCCTGCATTGCGCATTATGTGCTCTGTGTATAAGTTGAATTAGCAGGGTGACAGAATGCAGCCTTGTCTTACTCCTTTTCCTATTCCAATCCACTCTGTCATTCCATACTCTGTCCTAGCTGTTGCTTCTTGACTCATGGACAGATTTCTCATGAGACATATGAGGTGTTCTGGTACTCCCATCTCTTTAATTACTTGCCACATTTTGTTATGGTCCACACAATCAAAGGCCTTGGTGTAGTCAATGAAGCAGAAGTAAGCTTGTTTCTGGTATTCCTTTGTTTTCTCCATGATCCAACGTATGTTGGCAATGTGATCTCTGGTCCCCCTGCCTCTTCTGAACTCAGACTGGACCTCTGGTAGTTCTCTTTCTACATGCTGCTGCAGTCTATCCTATATTATCTTGAGCATCACTTTGCTAGCTTGTGGGATGAGCGCAATTGTTCGATAATTTGAACATTCTTTGGCATTGCCCTTTTTTGGGATTGGGACGTATACTGATCTTATCCAATCCTGTGGTCACTGTTTCATTTTCCAAATCTGCTGGCATATAGCATGTAGTAGCTTGATTCCATCATCTTTTAGGGCTTTGAAGAATTCAACTGGGATACCATCATCTCCACTGGCTTTGTTATTTGCCGTGCTTTTTAGGGCCTTTCTGACTTCACTCTCTAGGATGTCTGGTTCAAGTTCAATTTCCCCCTCATTGTTATTATCCGGGGTGTTTAGGTCTTTTTTGTAAAGTTCCTCTGTGTACTCTTTCCATCTTTTCTTTATCTCTTCTGCATCTGTTAACTCTTTGCCATCTTTGTCGTTTGGGATCTTAATTTGAATTAATTTAACTAGCAATATTTAGTATTACCCAGAGGTAATGTTCATAATGGCACCTCCCTCCCTCAAAAAAGACAGGAGCTGAATTCAAACAATTCATGCTCAAAGACAGCTATGAAAGCTGTTTTCCTGGAAAGCTGAGTTTTGATTCACATGTTGTATTATGTTTGAAATTGCAGTCAATGCTCAAACAGGGGCTTTGCATTGATTTGGGTGTTCACTGTTCATACTGAATGTGATGCAATTCAAGTTCCAGCCCACAACTTCCCCTTCTTTTCTTCTTTCCTCTGGTCCCACCTCTACTGATCTTTTAATGTTTGAGGAACTGTTGGGGGTGTGAATATGGGAAAGAATAATGATGACCAAACGATAAAGTGATCTAGTACTAATCTTGTATGTATAAGGGGGGGGATGGAAGATGCTTGGGGGAGAGGAAAGAATGTGGGAGCATATTCCCCCTGCCTTGAACATTATGTCCCAACTGCCTATGTCACCGAAATACCTCCTACAGACATGCCCCTCCTCCCATCTTTACAAGAATGTATCACAACTAGCTAAATGAGGTAAAGCCTGTTTGAATTGTTCCAACTTGAAAACATAGAAGCCCCTCTGGATGGAAGAGGAAAAAAGCCGTTTTAGAAGCAATAATGGCTGGTGGACTGATTCGAATCAGCCTTTGCTTAATGTGCTAAAAAATTACTTCGAATTCACCATTTTATAAGGAGAGTAATTCCTACAGAAATTGACCATACCATCACAGCCTAAATTATAAAAGAATACGAGCAGAAGACACATGTTGGAAGCATGACTGCTTTTTAGGGAAGATTCCTAAAGGTGTTCCAATATTGAACTTAAGGGACATTGTTAAAAATAGCTAAGGAAACTCCTTGAAACGTATCCAGCTAGTGTATAGATTCTTGTCAGTTTAAAGGAGACTTTAATAGTGCTTGCTCATTATTAAACTTTCAGAAATTGTTTTGTGCTGGCTGCCTGTGGCAATTCTTGTCATCATATTTACAGTTTTCAAAAAGAAATTGTGAAAAATATTTATTTTATACTTTATATTCCACATTCTCAGTTCTGTATATACTAATGTCAGTGTGGTTAACAAAATAATAAGACATGACAGAACAATAGAACTACAGAGAAAGTACAAAATAGTTGAATAAAGCATACCAGTGGACCCCGGCCTAATGATGCATTCAACTAACGACATTTTCGATTAGTGACGCATTGTTAGCGGCAAAGTCACCATTCGCACAACAAAGGTTTTAGCGTTGTTATGCGAAAAGTCTTTAATCGAGGTTTTCCCATAGGAAGCCGCTTTTTTAGTGCTGTTGTGCGGGAAGTCACGATTAA
Organism: Bradypodion ventrale; assembly: GCA_035047345.1. Taxonomy (NCBI): domain Eukaryota; kingdom Metazoa; phylum Chordata; class Lepidosauria; order Squamata; family Chamaeleonidae; genus Bradypodion; species Bradypodion ventrale. The sequence goes on from JAWDJE010000001.1 coordinate 252,869,680, forward strand.
CGATGATTCACAATTAATGATGCTACTCATGGAATCAAGCTTTGTCGTTAATCGAGGGTCTACTGTATGTACTAACAAAATAGATTAAAACATCACCCATCCATTCAAGTAAGCAGTAAAATCAAAACTGCTTGTACATTAAAAAGAAAAATCTGAAGAAAAAGAAATGTTTTATTAGATGACTAAACTATATTAATGGGGTCATTAAGCAAGCCTGCTCGTTTCTGAGCAAAATAAATGAGACTGTAAACAACTTAAGGTGGGACTGTGGTAGGCAGAGGAGGTTGTTATGCGTGAGTACTACTATCCTTCTGATAATTGTCAAAGCCACGAGGAGCTGGCTTACAGGGGATGTTGCTTTACTTTCCCTATCTCACCACATTGACAATGACATTACTCTCATACTGGATAGGTAGTAGTGGAAAAATTGTTCGGCAGTCCTAGTGACATATCTGCTTACCTTATTTAATAGTTTCCATTTAATCTACTACTGGGCAAAAATGTCACAATGAATCTTTAATACTTACAATTTCTACCCCTCAAAGTTTCTGCTAGAAAAATCAAGAAAGGTCACTCCCTTGTTCATTCTTTCCCCCCATAGCCATAGCTATTCAGCTGGGGAGGTACCAATCTACCACACAAAAGAAAGTTTCCACCAGCAGCATCCTAAAAGAGTTAAAACCAAGCTGAATTGACTGTGCGACTGAACAACAACAACAATTTGAATCAATGGAACTTACAGAGGAGTTGATTTATCAAAATCCCCAAGATTCAGTGTGCCCGCTACACTAAGTAACAGAATTTTTTGACCAATGTGTTGCATTCATTTTAAGTATAAAATCTCTCTACTCCAGAGCAACCAGTATCATAAGTTGGAAGAATAAGCAAATAGCTGGTCCCACAATCCTCAGTTTGATATAGGAAGGGCAGAAAAGTTATTTTGCTCATTGGCATTCTGGCCTATGAACGAGCCAATAAAGGTGTCACATATGCCTTCAGAATATCACAATACAGTAGACCCGCACATAACAACATTGCTTGGTTCTCCAAGTAGCGTCGTTATGCAGAAAATGTCATTTTGTGGTTTCCTATGGGAGATCTCCCACAGAATGTCAAAAACCCATCGTTATTCTCACAACAACGGTAAAAATACCGTCATTATTTGAATAACAATGTTTTTTCATCATTGTGCGGGAGATCACATGGGGTAGCATTGCTAATCGGAAATCACGCTATTCGAACGCGTTGTTAGTCAGGGGTTCACTGTACTGTTTTCTATAAAAGACATAGACTGGAAGTGGGAAACCATATTTTCAGAGTAATTAAAGCTTGAATTTTGATTGTGTGGAAAAGGCAGATTTACAGGTGCAGGCTTGCTGGAGGGTAGGAGAATCCAAGTTCCTCATTGCCAAAGATTACAGTGTTTCAACTGGAACCCATCCGGAGTGGTAGGGAAGGAAATTGGAACTCAATCCTAGGTAGGATTATTACTTCATTCTTATTTTCCAAAGAAGCAGCCATGTTAGACTGACTCAGCATGCTGGCAGAATTAAAGAGGGAAAAAAAAGAAGAAATAGGTGGAAAAAGTCAAATTATTGTGGCATTTTAAAGCTTTACTTCTTTCAGTATGAGTTTACGTGGATCAAGGGGGGAAGGGCAAATACACTGGCAAATAACATGTGTATTGTAATGGAATAGGAGGGGGTACTTGCTTTTTAAAACAGTAAAATAGATTTCTGAATTTTGTTCACACCAGAGGGAAGATATTTGGCCATCAAAAGTGGTAGCTGTGAATGATAAAGAGTAGACATAACATGATGTGTTCTGTGAGAACGGAACTTAGTTTTGATAGACATCTAATGTTATGTGGTAATTGGCTGGAATCCTTCAGAAGGAGGGCCAAAGGTGAAAAATGTGTTCTGATATGAGATAGACTGAGGAGGTTTTTGCCATGTTTTCTTAAGCCATGTTTAGACATGCTGTGGGAGGCTTAGGATTGCTTTACACTGGATGGAAACATGAGTAGAAAACCACTAGCAGTGGCTCAAATGGCTTAGATGCTGACTGGAAGGCGGGAGGTCAGCAGTTTGATTCCCAAGTACTGCAGGACGGAATGAGCTCCTGTCTTTGTTCCAGCTCCTCCCAACCTAGCAGTTCGAAAGCAAGAAATTGCAAGTAGATAAATAGGGACCACTTCAATGGGAAGGTAAACAGTGTTCCATGCATGTCTAGTCATGTCTGCCACATGACCACAGAAACGTTTGCAGAAGCAGACAGCGCTGGCTCTTTGGCTTTGAAACAGAGATAAGCACTGAACCCTAGAGTCGGATATGACTGGCTTTCAAGCAAAGGAAACTTTTACCTTTGCCTTTAATTAGATACAGCCAAGCCAAAGCTTGGTTGCTAGAAAGGTTTTTATTTTCATGTGTGGGATGGCTAATTTGAAAAATCATGCTCCTCTGCTATAATCTTCTGAGACTTACTAACTGTGCATTAATAAAGGAATGTTTGGAACCCCCGAACCATTGGCTCTGATGTGTTGACAGCTAAGTTGAGCTGGGGAAAAATCTGGTGCCTTTGGCAAAGCTACTTTAGTGTATGAGAACTAAGACACAGGACACAGCCTCGGGCTGGGTTAACTCAGGTTTATTGCATCGTGGACAGAGGGAACATGAGGTAATGGCGGATCGATAGCTCTTTATATACAGTAGTAATACATTTGAACGTGGTTGCATGGTAGCCCATTGGCTACTGTCTGCGTGACGTCATTGCTGGTCACGCCCTTCTTGTCCAGGTGTAGGTGGTGGCGGGAAAACTTCCCGCGCTGTTGCCTTTGATGAGTTTGGACCAAGAGAGCTTGGACGCTCGCTGCTGCCAGCTGGTGGTCATTAGCTCGCGTCCTATTACAGGATTCATATGATACAGCTGAAGGTTACATTGTTGCTATAGGCAAGGTTACATTGGCTCAGATACATTGTAATCCATGTGGAAGATAAAACCATTAGAACACAACACCCCTCCCCCCTAGGATGAGACAAAGTCTCGAGCCCACACTTAAACACACTCCCCCCCCCCTAGGATGAGACAAAGTCTCTCAGCCAAGATGGCTTATTTCGAACACGCTGGGGTCTCGATGCAGGCTGCCTTTCCCCGGGTTTGCTACCTTTTCTTTGTTCCCTGGTTTCCTGTCCTGTAATTGGAGAGGGAGACTCGTTAGTGACTTGCCGCGGCTCCGCGGCGTTGTTTGGAAGTGTGCTCTTTCTTAGGGAAGAACCGGGGGCACTGGGGGCTAACGAAAAACCCCTCTTCTCGCTTGGATGGGTGGGGGAACACTCCTGAAAACCCCCCCGGCTCGCAAAATCAAAATCAAAATTACCTTCGGGGGCAGCGGTCACGAACTCCTCTCCCCCTTCCCCGGCCTCTGATAGGACTGGCGTATCAAAAGGGTATGAGTCGGGGCCGCTGCTTCTGCCTTCCCCCCTTGCTTGGGACTGTTGTCCGCTGCTGTCTCCCCCTTGGGCTAAACGGGTGGGGGAGAACCCTAACGCTGAATCTTGTTGCTGCGCCCCACTGACTGGCCCACTCACTCGGTGCCTCAGTTGGTTTGCGTGCCTCCTCCAGAGGAGGCCGGTGTTAGTCTCGACCCGGTACGACACTGGCCCCGTTTGTTCTACAACCGTCCCTGGTACCCAGGCTGGCCCTGCGCTGGCATAGTTCCTGCAGTGAACAGGGTCGCCGGCGGCGAAACCTTTCGAGACTGCCAACCCTATGTTTTTCCCTTTATCCTCGACTCTCGTCGGGTCTAGCCTGGACAGGAGCGTGGTCAGTTTTCGCCGCATCAAGAGCTCTGCCGGCGAGTAACCTGATGCCAAGGGGGTCACCCTATACGCTAATAAGAACTGACATACTTGGTGATTTAGGTCCCCCGGGCCCATGCGCCGCAGCGCATCCTTTGTTGTACGCACCAGCCGTTCCACTTGGCCATTCGTGGCCGGGTGAAACGGTGCGGATGTGACATGCCGAATGGCATTTGCCTCCATAAATGCCCCGAACTCCGCGGAGGTGAAGCAACTAGCGTTATCGCTGACTAAAGTGTCGGGTAAACCGAACGTGGAAAAGACTCTCCTCAGTTGACTAATTGTAGTGGCGGAGGATGTGCTCTTGACTGGGATAACCTCCAGCCACTTGGAGAACGCATCCACCACCAGGAGGAACATGGTTCCCCGGAATGGGCCAGCGAAATCTACGTGCACTCTGGACCAAGGCCCCCTTGCTGTGTCCCATTCCCTATGCGGGAGACGGGCCGCCTCTGGTCTGGATCCCTGGCATGCCTCGCAAGTGCCGACCATGTGCTCAATGTCTGTGTCTAGCTGTGGCCACCAAAAATAACTCCGGGCCAGCGCCTTTGAACGAACGATGCCCGGGTGGCTGACGTGCAGCAGTTCGAGCACCCTCGGACGCAGGGATGTAGGGACCACCACCCGTTGGCCCCATAACAGGCACCCCCTTTCTAGGGACAACTCTAGCTTTTTCCGAAAAAATGGGTCGAATTCTGTGCCTGGGGACGATGCCGGCCACCCCTTCTGTACCCATGAACTAACTTTCTCCAGCGTCCTGTCCTTGCCTGTCGCCCTAGCAATGTCGGCTGGTACTATTGGGGGTGCGTCTAAGACCTCAATTAGCAACACCTGGCGGTCTCTTTCTACTCTCGCCTTTTGGTCGTCCGACAAGGGCAAAGGAGATCTCGAAAGTGCATCAGCATGGCTGATCTCCTTTCCGGGACGGTACTCCAACTCGTGTTGGTATGCGTTGAGAAAAATAGCCCATCGCAGCATCCTCGGAGACAGGATCTGCGGCGTGGGCTTGCTTGCCGTGAAAATCCCTAACAGGGGCTTGTGATCAGTCACGATTTTGAACGGGCGGCCATACAAAAAATCGTGAAATTTTTTGGTTCCGGCTACTATTGCTAATGCCTCCCTGTCGGTTTGTGCGTAATTGCGCTCCGCTTGGGACAGGGACCTTGAATAAAACGCTACCGGGGCCTCCCTTCCGTCATCCAACACGTGGCACAGCACCGCCCCCACCCCCACCGGGGATGCATCACAGACTAAGACCACTGGCCGTTTGGGGTCGAAATGCGTCAGGATTGCCTCGGATGTTAAGAGTTGCTTTAGTTCTTTGAACGCCCTCTCGTGCTCGTCACCCCACATCCATGTCTCCTCCTTTTTAAGTAACCGATGAAGCGGTTCGGCCACGGACGCCTTCCGTGGGAGGAATGTATGGTAAAAATTGAGGAGCCCCAGGAATGACTGTAACTCGGTTTTGGATGTGGGGCGAGGGGCCTTCTTTATGGCTGCTACTTTGGATTTAGACGGCTTAATTCCCTCGGGTGTGATCCGGAACCCTAGAAACTCGACCTCAGTTTCGAAGAAAACACATTTGTCCTTCCTCAGTCTCAGCCCCGCTTTCTCGAAAACAGTTAGTACTTTATCCAATCTCTTAGCCAGTTCGGCCTCACTCCCCCCTGTTATCAACACGTCATCAAAATAAGGCAACACCCCCTCCAGCCCCTTCAGGAGGCGTTCCACAAGCGACTGAAAAAGGCCGGGTGCCGAGTTCACGCCGAACTGTAAGCGCGACACCTGGAACGCCCCTTTGTGTGTAACTATCGTTTGTGCCGCGGCCGTGGCGGGAGTTACGGGGAGTTGCTGATAGGCTTGTGCCAAATCGAGTTTAGCGAAACACTTTCCCCCATTCAGCCTGGCCAAAAGGTGGCTGACCACCGGCACCGGGTATGCATTAGGGCGGATCGCCTTGTTAATTGTACACTTATAATCAGCGCAAATGCGCACCTCCCCGTTGGCCTTCAGAGCTGTTACAATTGGAGTTTCCCACTCCGCGGAATCAACAGGAATAAGAATCCCCTGGCCCACCAGTTTGTCCAGTTCCGCCTCTATTTTGTCCTTGAGTGCGAACGGCACCCTGCGCGGTTTGAGTCTTATCGGGCGGACCTCCGGGTCTAGGTCGAAGGCTACAGGGGGTCCCTTGAACTTCCCAAGTCCTTTTTCAAAGACGGCGGGATGCGCATCGCAAACCGCTTGTATTGGGTCCTCTCCCACTGTATGCACTCCCCCTATGAACAAGCCTAAGGGCTGAAACCACTGCGTCCCTAGGAGGCTACAACTCCCCCCCTTAAGGACAACTAGGGGCAGTTCCGCAGAATGTCTCTTAAAGCTGACCCGAAACTTTCCGACCCCCAACACCGGAATGCTGTTTCCCTGTACATCTCGTAGCGTGGACCTCAACGTTTTAAGTTTGGGCCGCACGTGGGGGTCGATTTTCAAGAACTCTTTCTGGGGAATTATAGAATAGGAGGACCCCGAGTCAATTTCCATCCTAATAGGGGCCCCTTGTACTAGTACCTCAACGAAGTAATGGGACTGTCCCGCGGACACGCTGAACACTGGGGCGTCGTCCTCGCTGTCGTCCGAGACGCGGCCCACGCCGTCCTGCTTCCTCGTGGTCTGGGCGCCATCTTTGGACCTCGCTGGACGGTCCGGTCTGGTCGAACGGTCTTGTGACTGCCTCCGGCCCTCCTTCCGTTTTCTGCATGCCCTGGCGATGTGCCCCCGACGGCCGCAGGTGTAACACTCGGCCTTTCTGAATGGGCACCTCGCGCGCTCATGGGCCGCTCCGCAACCATCGCAGCGGCGCCCACCTTTTCGGACCTTCTGGACCTCCTCGCCGTCGCTGCCTTCCGTAGACGACTTTGAGGCCCGTCGAGTTGCGTGCACCGACTGTCCGGACTTCCCGTGCACCGAATTTTCCGCCTTGCCGGCTCTAGGACGCCACTCACGCCACTGGTGCATCTCGTCCACTCCAGCATTCGTGGACTCCGCGGCTTCCGCGGCCTCTACGACCTCCGCCAGCGTGGGTGGCGGCTCCTTGTTCATCAAGCTGCGCTGCACCTCCCTGTCCTTCAGGCCACACAGCACGCCGTCCCTGAGGGCCATCTCTAGGTTGTCCCATCTACAGGGGCCGGCGGCTATCCTCATGGCGGTCACGAACGCCTCAACCGACTCGTCCGGCGCTTGGACTCGCCTCCAAAACGCGCTCCGAGCGGGAAACATTGCCCTCGAGGGTCGGAAGCGCTCTCGCAGCAGCTTCATGATGTCGTCCGCCTTAAATTCGCTCACCTTCTTCGGAGCGATGATGCCCACCAGCGTCCGCTTGGTTTCTAACCCAAGCATTCTGGTGAGGATGGCCCTCTTCCTCTCCTCGTCGTCTTCTTTGACTTTGAGTTCCACCAGTGCCGCCTGGAAGTCCATCTCAAACAGCTCCCAGTCTTGCGGTTTGGTGATGTTGAACCCGCTCTGTGCCCTAGCTGTTCCTTGGGGATCCATTATCCCACCTTCGTCGCCAATTTAGTGTATGAGAACTAAGACACAGGACACAGCCTCGGGCTGGGTTAACTCAGGTTTATTGCATCGTGGACAGAGGGAACATGAGGTAATGGCGGATCGATAGCTCTTTATATACAGTAGTAATACATTTGAACGTGGTTGCATGGTAGCCCATTGGCTACTGTCTGCGTGACGTCATTGCTGGTCACGCCCTTCTTGTCCAGGTGTAGGTGGTGGCGGGAAAACTTCCCGCGCTGTTGCCTTTGATGAGTTTGGACCAAGAGAGCTTGGACGCTCGCTGCTGCCAGCTGGTGGTCATTAGCTCGCGTCCTATTACAGGATTCATATGATACAGCTGAAGGTTACATTGTTGCTATAGGCAAGGTTACATTGGCTCAGATACATTGTAATCCATGTGGAAGATAAAACCATTAGAACACAACAGCTACCATACCCAATGAAGTATCCTTACTTATGTCCTACCTGGACTTTGTAACTCTTCACAGTCACACTAGCCCAAAGCCAAGCAAAGAGTAACAGGGCCATGCCGGGAGGGTGTGTGTGTGTGTGGGTACAGACTGCTGGCTAAAGGGGAAGATGACGTAGTATGTTAGGGGGAAGAGGGTTTAACCTAGGGGTTCTCAATGTTTTTAAGCCACGGGCCAGGTCACACTCTTCCAGACAGTTGAGTGGGCCAGACTGGTGGTTCCCCCCACCGTAAACACTGCCTTCAAATTGTGTCCGTGGCTTTCATAAATGCATTTATGACAGCTGTGGACATATTTTACGGCAGCATTTATGAAATCTGTAAATACGTAATAATGTGTTTACAACAGCCGCACACACATTTACAGCTGTTGTAAACATGTTTATGACATCTGTGGATGTGTTTATGGCTATTTTTGTCACTTCTGCTGATTCTGGCACCATGGGCCATAGTTTGAGAACCCCTGGCTTAACCCTACAAGGAAGTGGGGGTTTAACCCTTACACGCATTGCATCAGAATTGACAATTAAATTCAGTTTTCCTTACACAATGTGGCCTTTTCCAGATTTATTCATTCTTGGGTTGTCTGGCAGGGGAGGTTCTATTTGCTCTATTTCAATTTGCATTGGTTTGTGTGAGGTGTCAACTCATGACTATAGTCAATCTAGTGGAATTCAATGTTTCTGTGCAGATAGTAATAGCGGGTTAAGGGCCAAGAGAGGCTGCAACTCAATTGGAGTCCAAAATTAATCAAACTGATTCAACCACTATTCCCAATAAAGTCATACCAAGAGCCACTTCCTTAGATACTTCTAACAGCCCTGTCATTTTGCATTCTCTCTCTCCCCCTTTAATTCTTATTTTGTTCCTCCTTTGTAATGGGAAAATCCAGTCGTGTCCAACTCTAGGGGGCAGTACTCATCTCTGTTCATAGTCAAAGAGCCAGCAGTGTCTGTGTCTGTAGATGTTTCCGTGGTCATGTAGCAGGCATGACTAGACACCAGAATGTTTGGAACGGTGTTACCTTCCCACCAAGGCAGTACCTATTTATTTACTTGCAATTTCTTGCTTTCAAACTGCTAGGTTGGCAGGAGCTGGGAGAGAGACAGGAGCTCACTCCATTGTGCAGCACTTGGATCTTGAACCACTGACCTGCCAACCTTCATGTATAATACCTTGGCTAAAATGCCATTGCAAAATTAAATTGCATTATAGTTTGTCCTCCCAGTGGGCTCTCCTTTATGAGGTCGTTCACAGGACTTGTTGGGTACCAACTATCGCAATCTGTATGCAAACAGGTGCATGGAGGAAAGTTCTCTGAAGGAGAAACATCTTGCACAACTGCCATCGTGCTCCATTTTTCCTGAACAGCATTCTGACCAACAGCTTGTACCGACTGTTTCAAAAGGCAGAGTGTGACTTCCAAACTGTTCAGTTTCAAAGTAGGTAATCCACCCTCAAATTCCTAACCAGGTGTGATGTTCATAGTGAAGCACCCTGGGTAAGTTATCATTTGAAATAATGGTCTGAACAATTTGGAGGAGGCACAGGATGCTAATTATATAAATAAAAGTTCAGTGGTGTGTGATGAACGGTAGTTGTGCGAATGACAGACACCACTTAATTGTTCTCTTTCTTCCTGTGCCTATGTCTGTCCACACAGAAACTGTGAATGTGTGGCATACCTCTAGACTGGACTGATAATAGGTCAGATATAATTATGCCATGGCTTGGAGATTGCCACACATAGGTATCTCAAAAGCTGATCATGGAGGTTTCTAACACATGCCATTATCATGTAGGTCATCTCTACGTCTTTCAAGTAAATCTCTTGGTCTGGGTCCCCCTTGACTGGGTAAGTGATATGTCACGTATTTCCCTTGTCATCCCCTTCGGTGTGTATGAAGTCATTCAGAAAAAGTTGGTAAACTTCAACCACAACTTGTCCTAGAACCGCAAAAAATCCTCTCTGCACAGCAGTGGAAAAAGTCTGAAGACAGTATAAAAGGAGACTGCAAGTACACTGATGGATATGGTTCAAGGCTCCGATACTCACTGGCACAGCATTGAAGAAGAGACTCTCACAACAACAAAAAAGAGATTGCCATGGCTTTTGAACAAGTTCCTTCACTAGTGAGTACCCTGATTATGCAGATTTTCAGTTACCTCATGATTGCTTTCTTATTTCACTCTTGTTTAGTCTGTAAATACTTAAAAAAACCCAAAGGCATTTGATTTTGCATTACTAGTGCCACTTTGCTTCAAAAAATATAATTGTTTTTGTTTGTGTGATTTTGTTAATGTATGCATTCTCCATATACTGCTGTCTCTTAACCTACAAGCTATCCAAAATTAAAGCTGTTTGTTACCATATTGATCTTAAATATGTTTATGTATACTCCAAACTTTCCTTATAACGTCTGGGAACAGCTATATCTGTTTCTCTTCTATGTTAAGTAACTCATCACACTTCCCAGACCCACTCATTTTTCATGTAGTATATTTTTTTTCATGGTGTAAGACTGCTGTATGTGTGGTTTTTTTTATAAAAAAACCCTCTTGATTTATTCATCATTTATTAATTTGCTACATTTATCTTCTACCTCTAGTAACATGGTAGAGCACAGATTAAAATCAAGGTATTCAGAGTCCTGGTCCCTTAGTCTTAAACACTGTAAGATGGTGGCTCTTCTTTGAAGACCCATCCTTTACTTGCCAAAGAACTATGCAGATAGGGAGAGCCAGGTCTGCCCCAGGGAGACTATGAACAATCGCAGAAGGGGCTTTTTTTACCTGTACAGAGGACTGTTGGATTTTTGTGTACTGCTTAATAGCAATAATTTGTGTCTCATTTTACTGTCATAAAGGAAGCACAATTTACAGTTTACTATTTACAACACAGTTTAATTTATTTTTATTTATTTATTATTTCGATTTCTATACCGCCCACTTGGCCAAGGCCAACTCAGGGTGGTTCACAATGAATTTGGAATAACAACCATTTCCATCAATTATTATATTTTACTCATAGACTTGTTCTCCAATAGAACAGCTAACAATAATCCTTGTGAAGTCTTGATTTCATCTATAGTAGAACCTCGGATAACGTCCAAGTTTGGACTTTATCCGATTTTGGACTTTAACTGAATCAAATGGGCGATGCATCGGATAACGTCCAAAAATGGATGTTATCCGAGGTTCCTATACCAAATACCTCGGATAATGTCCATTTTTAAAATCGGTTTTGGACTTTATGCGATGCATCACATGTGCATGAAAACCATGACTTTATCCGAATCGGACTTTATCTGAATCGGACTTTATCCGAGGTACCACTGTACTTGGGAATATATTCTACACAAACAATTGCTTGTAGTAATCTGTCAGACATACAAGTTATTGTCTTGTGTACTGCCTTCTTAGCTTCTTTTAGATTTAGAAAATAATTAGTTAATCTTTTAAATGATTAAACCAGTCCTTATTTCCTAAACAATACTTCCTAGGATTCAGTTTGTTTTGTCATCTGATCAGAGTTCTGAAATGCTGTTTATTATCATTATCATCATAATCACAATTTTTACTGATTGGACATATAGAATCACTAGCTTGTAGAATTGACTAGTTTATAAACAAATACTAAAAACCATTCCTGATTGATTTGTGATTTTTAAAAATAATTTTTATTAATTTTCAAATAAACATACATAAAATAAACATTGTACAATTAAAATAAAGTAATAATAACAAAAAATAGAATAAGAAGGAAAAAGAAACACATTTATGCTAAAATATTCAAACATTATACAAGCTATCATGCTCCTCAATTTCTATTCATCCTTATTTTAACTATTTCATCATATCAAATATATCCTCTTTTAATAAACAACATTCCTATTATTTATCTCTTATAGATTTAAGTTCATATTTTGTCATTTCCGTATATTTATCTATTACTTTAATATTATATAAAGAAGCATGTATCATTTTAATAAGCTAAACAAAATAATAATAACACCCAGTGATATTTACAAGCCTTGAGGATCACAACCTTTTGTATTTCTAATCTTTCCAAAAACTCATATGAAATGGTACTGACTTGTTTCCTTTATCATCTACTAATACATATTCTACAAAAGGTCTCCATATTTCCCAAAACTTATTTTCTTTCGTCATCCTTTTTTTTAATATTCAGTTCCCATGTAAATTTGTCATTTAATGCAATTTCCCACATTTCTTTATACCATTCTTCCACATTTAAAATTACATCGTTTTTCAATTTCTTGCTATACATTGCTTTGCAGCGGTCAACATTATAGAAAGCAATTCTTTTTTATTTGTACATATATTCATATCATCTATCTCTGTCAATAAGGCAGCACTTGACTCCAATTTTAAATCCACTTTCAAAATTTCCACAGTCTCCTTCTCTATTTGTTTCCAAAAAGCATTTGTCACTTTACAGCTCCACTACATATGTTCATATGTCCCAAAATTGATTTTATATCTCCAACAGTTCCTTGTTTTAGTATTATCCATTTGATGAAGTCTAATCGGAGTTAAGTACCACCTCCATAACATTTTATAATTGTGTTCTATTACCCTGAATGACAAATTTCTCATAATTCTTCTCTTCCATTTATTTTTCCAATTTGTTTCTGAAATCCTTATATTTAGATCCTGTTCCCATATTTTGAAAAACAACATTCTCATTGTTTAAAATTTTGTATATTCTATTTACTAATCCCTTAATCGGTATTTCCCCTTTCCTTACTTTGCAAATTATCTCTTCGACAATGGTATTCTGCCTTTGAGACACGTAAGTCTATCTCTCACAAACCACCAGCAGTTTGGTAGCCCAGCAGTATTTCTGTGTAACAATCCTGTGGAAGTTTTTCAGTGAAAGGATATAGCCTTTTTAGATATGAAATTTAAAGAAAGCCTCACAATATTTGTCCTCCTGTGAGCACACACACACTGCTAAATATTACAGATCTTGGGGCTTAGCAGGAAACCAGTTTATGGTTCCTTCTGTTGTTTTTCAATCCAACCCAAGCATGGTTCCCCTCATTTTCAAAAGTGGTCCTTGTTTCTAACCAGCCATTTATGTTTTTGAGTCCTAAACTCCAATTGAGTTGTAAACAGGGATTGCAGTAGTTTGGCAGTTAAGACACTGAACTTGACAACTGGAAGGTTGGCAGGCCAGCAGTTTGGGACCCGAGTACTGCACAACAGAGTGAGCTTTCATCTTTGTTCCAGCTTCTGCCAACCTAGCAGTTTGAAAGCAAGAAATTGCAAGTAGATAAATAGGTACTGTTTAGGTGAGAACATTACAGCTTTTTGTGTGCTCCAGTGTCTAGTCATGCCAACCACATGAGCATGGAAATGTCTGCAGACAGCGCTGGCTATTTGGTTGTAAATGGAGATGAGTACCGTATTTATTTATATTTATTTATTGGGGTATTTATATCTCGCCCTTCTGGCACAGGCGCCACCCAGAGCGGCTAACAACATAAAAGAAGAAAGCTCTTTAAAACCAAAAGAAAGCAATCTCCACACAACACAATACATAATAAAAAGATAAAAGATACAATAAAATACCTACACAATCTTTAAAAACCTAGAACCCTCCAGACCCTCCCTAACCTCTTAAGAGAAGAATAGTAAAAGTTAAAAAGATAAAAGTAATAAAAAAAGCTTTTAAACAGACAAAGTACAAAATTCTGACCATCACCGTGATAACCTAAGGCAGCTAAACCAGCCAGCGGAATTGGGCCGTTCCACATGTCAGATCCCAAATTCTCTGGCATAGCCAGGTCTTGAGTGCCTTTCTAAAGGGGATTAGCTCCGTCTGGAGGTGCAGTTCCGGAGGTAAGAGGTTCCACAGCATTGGGGCAGACACAGAGAAGGCTCTTCTCCTTGTCCCCATCAGGTTTGCTTCTCTCGTCGAAGGGACCACCACAGAGCCCCTCTGGTCTGCCCTCATAGGATAGGTAGAATGCCTTGGGGTGATGCGGTCCCATAAGTAACCTGGTCCACTGCCATTGAGTCCTCTCTTCTCATTTGGTGGCCAAAGTACTTGAGCTTCATCTTCAGTATTTGTCCTTTTAAGAAGCAATTGGGTTTAATTTCCTTTAGGGTAGATTTGATCTCCTTGCAGTCCAGGGGACTCCTCCAGCACCACAGTTCAAAGGTGTCTATTTTTCAGACAAGCAGATTCATATTTTCTATCCACAATCTCTCATCAGTTTCAAATAAAAGCTGATGCTGGCCTAGATCTGATTAAGTTATGTGTTTCTGTGAAATCCATCATATATCCCAAAAATATTCATCTTCTCTTCTAGATCAAGATGCTAATGCTAATTCTAGCAGCTATGAATTTGGTTCATGGAAAACCCAAGGAGGAAAAACCAGAGGACGTTAGTGACAATTGCCCAACACAAGAAAATACCGAATTCCATAAAGGTGTGATGGTTGACATACATGTTGGTCAAGTCGAATCAGCCAGTAGCATTTACACTAACATTAGGAACAGATCTCTCTCTCCATGGGATTACAGGTATTGTACATATTTTCCTTGGCTCAAATATATGTATTAACTGCAACACAGTGCTCGAATGACAAAAACCTGTGGCACTTTTTCAGTACTTGAACAAATTCAGGGAGCAAGACCTGCTAAATATTGCAAGCCATTTCACCCTTTTATTCCAGTAAAACACAGAAGCCAAACATTTTTAAAACTATACATACTGGAGACATGGGATTTTGGGGAACTGGATGTTTTGTCTCTTAGGTAATTAGATGTATCTGTTCAAAAGTGCAAAAGGGACCTTGTGATCGCATACGTTCATGGGCAACAGTAGTAGAGACATCAATCAGAGTCACTTGATTAACTTCATGTTTCTGAGCTCACAGTCATTTCAATTAGGCTTGCTTATTACAGCCTCATGGTTTTGTTATCATGCCGCCTTAGTGGCACCCATATTTTTGTGCATGCAATGATGGTCTTACTTGCCATGTTCCATAGTAAGGGCCAGCTGTGGCAGACACAGACTCAGTGACAGATTACTTTATACAAGAACAGTGTGCTAGGGGAAAAAAAATGAAGTGCTTCCTGAGGAAGAACAATTTCTTTTCTGAGTCTTGGCAGTATCATAAGAAAATCAGAGTGTGTGGCCCATGAATATCACACCTTTGTAACCTTATTACACTGATGACAGTCTGATTTCAAAGGTTAATCAAGGATGACTTGATTAGTACCTGTATAGGATATTACCAGAGAATATTGGGGATGAGAAGAAATCCTGTCTGACAGCCTAGAAAGAATTGCTGCTGTTTAAAGTTGAAAATGATGATCTAGATGTACCAATGACCTTAGCTGGGATAAAGGAGCTTCCTAAGCTCCTAATGTAGAAAAAAATGTGGCATTAGGTTTAAAAACAACAAACTTTGTGATGAAAGTTACTAGAGATGATCCATTTCTGGTTCTCTTTGAGCAAAAGCTCAGCCCGAAGGACAATAAGTGTTGGGATAAGAACTATTCAGAGTTGCTTCTCATGGCTTTGTATATTTACATAGTGTGGGAGGAGAATTGGTGTGATAAGGTTTTGTCTCTACAAGTACAGAACACTGAACAGTCAGTTATGAACATCTTATCAATACTGATCTGTCAGCAACATTTAGCTATTAAAAACCTCCCCTCATCCAACATCCTGAAGCTCCCAAAGTCATCCCCAGGCCAAAAGGGAGCATTAGGGAGCATCAGAAGTTGAACTGAGTGGAAAACAAAGTTTTAATTAAATTAAATGAATTATTACCATTGTATGCCATCCTAGTTGTGCAATGTAAATGTATGCCAACAAGATTTCAAACACTGATAGCTAACTTTACATTGTTCATACCAAACCATTATCCTCCCAGGAAGGAACAATTTTCTATGCTTTATTTTAAAGTTCCCTATGTTCTGATGAATAAATTGTTCTGCCATCATGGTCTGTGCCTTACTGTCTCTTTTTGTGTGCATTATATTACAGGATTAATGAGGACCCTAACAGGTTTCCCCATGTGATTGTTGAAGCCAACTGCCGCTATCATTTCTGTGTGAAACCCAGGAGTCAGGAACTTGACTATGGCTTGTATTCTGTCCGCATTCAACAAGAGATCTTGGTACTCAGACGTAAGCAAAATGGTTGCAAACAAAGCTTCTGGCTGGAGAAGCAGCTGGTTACTGTGGGCTGTACCTGTGTCATGTCTGACAGTATTACCTATAATAAGTATGGTGCCCGAAAGCGCCGTGGACTGACCTACAGGAGGAAATGATGAGCTACAGCTGCAGGAACCAATGCAGAAACCACCCACTTGATGATTGAAAAATAAACAATGGCATTATGGAGTACTAGAAAAATGAATCAAATACAGTACTTTTACCTTACAGAAGCATATATTCAATTCTTACTAGAGAATGCTATCTTAAAAAATTTGGCATGACATTTTCTCCTTTAAATATTTAAATACAACCACTTTCTATGAAACATGACTTTATTTGGAGAATCAGAACTGCTTTTTTCCAGATGTCTCCCTCAGTTTTGGCTCTCAAAAGGAAAGACCCTCTTGTCTGTACTGGATTTGATGTCTTTTATACCATCTTGTAGTTTTTCTTGTGGTTCTTTATGCTATATATATCTTGATAGCAATGTATATGAAATATGAAATGTAACTATAAATGATGAGGAATATGTTGTCATCTATATTTATGATACCTATTTATGTAACTGTATTTATGCATCTGCAAATAATGAAAAACATCATAGTTTATTTATATTTATTTGATAATTTATACAGTTAATAAAAAGACAGAGCCAATGAGTTGTCCAGTCCATACAGTCATTTTCTTAAGGGTAAATAATTAAGATAACTGACTATGTGTTGTATCACAAGAGGGACAGCAAATGTTGGGCATTATAAGGGCATTGGTAAGCAAGTGAAAGTACCCTGTGTGATATAGTGAACAGAATGACAGACTATGACACAGGAAATAGAGGTTCAAGTCCCTACTCAGCCATGGAAACTCACATGGAAACACACCTGGCTGGCAGGGCAGGTGTGGGGCCCGAATGGGAACACGGTCCCCACCTGCTGGCTTATGTAAACAATTAAGAACTCTCTCTTCTTCTTTTTATAGTGGGTGGGATGGGTGGGTGGAATATGGGTCTTTTAAAGTGGGTGGGATATGGGTCTTTTAAAGTGTTTTTATGTGTTTTTAGAACTTGTTTTAATGCCGCCCTGAGTCGGGTTCTGCCTGAGTGGGCGGCATATATAAATATGACTATTAAATTAAATTAAATTAAAACAAGGTGGTTGGGATGGAACTGGTAAAACCACTTGTTAACATACATCACTTACCTTGAGAACCCTACTAGAGTCCGTATAAATATGACCTGATGGCACATTACATATAAGCAAGTGATATTTAGGCCTTCTCAATTTATGTACTTCAATCATACTTGGGTAGCCATGCGTTGGTTAAAATGCCCTCTTTCAACACATATCTCTTTGTTTGTCCCAAAATAAAGCCAATCACCCAACGATAACTTGAACCACCCAGTGGAAGCCTACTGCAAAATTGAAATCCAGCTGTCTTTATTTCCTCCATCCAACTAACACACCTTCTGCTCATCTGTGATGTTTTCCCTCTAAAACATTTTATGATTTTACACAAAGTCCATCAGTGTGAAGGAGAGGAGAGAACACAGCTCAAATCCATCTTCAACACCTACAACTTGTTTACACTGCTCCCTACTTGACTCACCAATCCAATACAGCTGTCTTTCCATGGATCTCAACTTTGAGTATGTTCAGATGGGCATTTAGCTTACTCTTTGAAGCTCTTGGGAGTGAGTCCTGGCTCCATGTTCCCACATTTCATGCATGCTGGAGCACTCCAACATCCTCCCAGGTGTTTCTTTTTGTATCCCCGTCAGCAGTTTCTATGTTTCTATGGCAATCCCATATATGCCATCCTTACCACCTGCGGATGCTTGAGAATGGCATATAAGGGTGGTTTGCAGCTGTCAAAGCCTGCTTCTGGAGTATGGTATGCTGAAGAGGCTAACCAGTCTCTTAATCATATCCAGTGTTGGAATGAAACACTTCCCATTACACTGGCAGAGGAGCAGGGAACATGTAATTATTTTCTCTTCTCTCCTAGCCAATCAGTTATGGGGGTATATTTTTGTTTTGTTTTCCCCTTTTATCACCAATTGAGAAACTGCTCACAGCTTTTGATTGGCAATAAAAGGGAAAATGAAAAAAAAATGCTTTCCCCTCCTGAGTGATCCAATACTACAAAAAAATAACTAGGGAGGGGGAAATTATTACAACTTCCCTGCTCATCTGCAAAGGAGCAAGGGAAATGTTTCCTTTACTTGTATGGAGAAATGGATTGTCAGCCACTTTATCATATGGGCAAAGATTGCTTGGGGTGTTTGAATCTTATGCCAGATTCTTGTTCACATGGCCCTGGTGTCTGAGGAATTCTGGTGAACTGTAGTCCAAAAGAGCCATTTTTTCAAGCTCCTTTCACTCCTGGCTGCAGATAGGCCAGAGATTATGAGTGATCCTTTGGCCATTGACCATAGTGCTGTCAATAGTGCTGTGCTAATTAAAACTTCAGAAGGAAGCATTTCTACCTGTAGTGGGGAAGTAAGTGGCTTTGTGTATATTCACTTACTTAACAGGTTTGAATGTGTCTTTACTCCTTCACTTCACCTTCCATGTATCCAGAAGAAATGATCCGATGATGGCTGCTTCTGGTTCCTTGATGGAACACACATACGCACACACACACGCGCACACGCACACGCACGCACCCACCCACACACCAGGCAGTGGTTAAGTTGACAAAATTCTGCTCACAATCTGAGTTTGACCCCAGTGGACTCAAGGTTGACATGGCCTTCCTTCTGAGGCTGGTAAAATGAGTACCTAGCACGTTGAGGACAAAAATGCTAATTACATTGTGAACCACCCAGAGAGTGCTCTCAGTGCTATGGGGTGGAATATAACTGTAATTGCTACTCTGTTACACTTGTACTTCACACTTGTTTCTCATACATGGCCTGGTGGGAACCACATAATTATTTGCTATTCATTTGGGACATCTTTCTCTAAACTTAAGGAATACATGGTTCTCCTGGACTCCCTTTATCATCACAACAATCTGGTGAGGAAAACTGCATTGAGACAGGCTTACTGGGTCATTTTGTTTCATGCCAGGATTTTTAGATCCAAGTCTGGGTCCAGAACACCAATCATTATACTGTATACATATATACATTTCCATATGCTGAAAAGCTCCTGTTCCTCTTTTATAACAACCATGACTATAGCTTACCGCATTAGTTATAGAAAAGTGAGTTCTTTTCACGTCCTCGCCTCCATTCATTATATTTAAGGTGCGTACGGACGTTAACAATTAAGCTAAGAACACTCCCTATATAGTAATTTAGCGCTACACAGGTGTATCGAAAGTGGCGAAAAACCTGACTCTCGTGAATGGGCTGAACAATACTTAGTACCAGCTGTAGTTTCTCCTGTTAAGTTTATAAGAAAGATGATAGTTCTAATTCTTGGTTCAATCCCTTGGGGTACATAGTATTGAATAAATGGATATAGAAAGCCTCTCGTTGCTTGAGCCTCCTATTTATGTCACTTTTCTCATATTGCTTTGGTCTGATTACTTCTAGCACTAAAAACTTAAAGTCATTCTCAGTATGAGCCTGTTCGATGTAATGGTTGACTAACGAAACTTCTGTTAACTGCCCCTGAATTTTACTGCGATGCTCCGATATCTGAACTTTCAAAGCCCGATTGGTAAGCCCAATGTAGCATTTGGGGCATGGGCATTCCCATAAATAAATAACATGTTTGCTGGCAGAATTTGTGAGGGATCTCAGAGTAAAAGAGTATTTCCTTTCAGGAATGGGGACTTCTCTAGTCTCCCAACAGAACTGACATGCCACGCAAGAATGGCATTTATAGTGCCCAGTTGGAAACTTTTTATCTTGGATCTTGGGAGCCCTGGCTGTGTGGTTTGAACGTATCAACAAATTACTAATAGATTTGTTTTTTCTAAAACCCAAAACTGGCCTGGCTTCACAACCTGGTAACTCGTTGACCAAATGCCAATGCTTATAAATAATTTTCTTAATTTCTGAAGTGGCTGGTGAAAATTCAAAGGAACATCAGATAATGTTATCTCCCCCTCGTCTCTTTCTTTCAAAAATGTTCTTTCTGGGTATGTCATTGATTTTCTGAAGGGCTGTATTAGTAACGTGTTCTGGATATCCTCTCTGAGTAAGCCTGGGCTGAATTGTATGGGCGGAATGAGTGAAGTCAGCTGTCGAAGTAGAATTTCTCTTTGCTCTAGTGAACAAGCCAAATGGAATGTTGTTTTTGATGTATGGAGGGTGATGGGAGGTGTATTTTAGGTACGGATTCCTATCGGTTGGTTTTTTATATAGCTTGACTGCTATCCTCCTGAAATCTGTGATGAAGACTTCAACATCTAAAACGGGATGGTTAAAGGGTCCGAAAGGGGAGTGAACTGGTTTACATTTATAGAATTGATCCACTGCACAAAACCTGTTAGAATGTCTTCTGAATCTAAAATGAAGAACAGATCATCAATGAATCTGCCATAGAAAATTACATGTGGCAGAAAGGGGTTGTGTTCTAAGTTGTAAATATGCATACACTGGGAGCCAGAGGACTCCCCATGGCCATGCCTCTAATCTGCATATAGAATGAGTCACCAAACATGAAAAAGTTGTGGTCAAAGACTACGTCCAATAAATCCATGAGAAAGTGGGTTGGGGGGACAAGAGTGACCCTCGAATCCAATTTGTCCTGAACTATTTGTCTTGCTTCCTCCAATGGGATATTTGTGTACAGTGCCTCAACATCTAATGTTAACAAAATGCTACCCTCTGGCACTGTAAGCCCTTCCACCATTGATATAAAATACAAGGTGTCTTGTATAAAGGAAGGTGTTTCCTTAGCAAATTTATTGATGGAAAAATCAATATATTTCGCAAGCGGCTCAAGGATAGAGTTGATCCGCGGGGGTGGGTGCCACCTCAATTCTTGGTTTGTGTATCTTAGGGACCAAATGAAAAATGGGAATTATCGGGTGCTCATTGTGTAGGAATTTCATAGTCTTCTCCGTAATATACCCCAAAATAACGCCCTCATACAATACTGTTTTAATAATGTTAGTAATGTGTTATGTGGGATCATGGAAGATCTGTTTGTATGAGTTGATGTCACCCAACTGTCTATTAGCTTCCGCGATGTAGTCGGTAGTGTCTAGCACAACTATTCCTCCCCCCCTTATCTGCTTGCTTGATTATAATAGACTTGTCTTGTGCTAGGTTCTTAAGAGTATTGTGATCCTCTCTAGACATATTATTCCAACATTTGATCGTACTCTTTTCCATTTTGCCAATGTCATGAAGGACCTGCCTCTGGAATACTTCTATGGCTGGTTCTTCGATCGCTGGATTAAAAGATGATTTCGGTTTAAACATTTCACCAGATTGTAGGTCCATACCCCTGAAAAAAAAAACCTTTCAGCTTAAGCAACCTAATAAATTTAAATAAATCCACCCGTGTGTTAAAGGAATGGTAAGACGGGGTAGGGATGAAATTAAGACCCAGTGAAAGAAGACGTACCTCATTTGTAGAAAAAGTCCTGGCAGATAAATTGAACACTACGTTTTCCTCGCCCCCCTCACAGTCCTTCTTTTCCCTAAAAAAAGAATTGGAACATTGTGAGTTGTATTGGCGATCCCTGTTCCTAAAGTTGTATGACTTTTGTTGTCCTTCATCACACGAAGTTGACGGAGCCTCAGAGTCTGAAGTTTCAAAATCTGATGAATATGTCTGGTCCTTCCAAGTGACCCACTTAACTCTAGTTGATCCCTGTTGGTAATGTCACCTGTATATTTTGGCAGAGGAATAGTCTTGAGAATCTCTTTGAAATTTGTTCTTTTTGAATTGGATAAGGGACTCGCGGAATTGATTTACTTTAGTTTTTGTATCATCCAAGGATTTTTCGTACGTACTAGTGGATACCTCCTGCTTGAGAGATGCTTCCATTTCCCCCGATATCTTCATGAAGATTGTCAAGTTCTTTATGGGATTGTTCTATTATAAGAAGAATGAGGTCAAACGAACAGCGGTCAAGAATTGCTGCCCAATTATCTGTAAAGTTTTTGTCTTGATTAAAGAGGGTTGGTCCTTTGTTTATTCTTAAACCCCGAGGTATTCTGGAGAGTCGGTGATAGTCAGCCAAAAAAGAGGCGTGGAGTTGAAATCTTATCTCCTTTTTCTTGAAAACTTCCAGTGTAGCGAAGTCCGGAGGGACTGATTCCACTGGGATTGTGTAGTCATCTCTGTGTCCAGAATATCTTGTAAGCTCATCTCTAAAAGACTGTTGAATAAAGACTTGTTGTTGTCTTGTTCATCGTTGTCTGGACTAGTGCTTATAAGGGCCAGACATAGCAGTACCAGAAATTAATTCCTAAGGAGTGTATTTATATGAACATCACCATGATTGCTTGGGACATATATCTCCCACGACATAAACAAATATGACAGATAACCAGTCATCAGAAGAGGGAATTCCTAAGCTGCTGAAGCATCTCTGGGCACTGTAGGAGTTTTCCTCCCCTCATGTACTTTGCAAATTAATGTGCTTCATTTGGGGGTTAAGTTTTTAAGGCTTAAGCAGAAGATTCATTGAAGTCTGGTATCTCACCAATACTAACATGCTTTCAGATCTGATTGTGGGATGCTTATCTGTTTCTGGAAAACTAATGCCTGGAGAGATTTCAACTAAACTCTTCAAGGGCAGAGGTTGGTGACACAGGCCTGTAGACTGCACATGGTTCTGATCTATTTTTGGTCTACTTTAGCTGCTCCAGTGGTGCCCCAAAGCCTGCTACTGAATTTGCCACATTGGCAAGATGCAGCAAAGCCTCCCCACCTTGTATTTTCTTCAGCCTTGGATGTGCATGATGCAAACATGGTTTCTTTGGCTAATGATGCTCCTGGAAGCTTCTCAGAACTTCCACTAGCCTAGTAATCATGATCCATATCATCCATATGTCGCACTCACAATGAACACTCACGCAAAGGAACGGACGTGTTCCAAAGCCAGGGACAGCCAAGATCCAGAATGACCAAAGGCAGAGTAGCGGATGCATGGCAACCAAGGCTGAGATCACCATCCATCAACCAAACCTGAGGGACATCATCCTGTGCTTCACCCGCCCCGCCATACCACTCAAACTCATCCCGTGGAAGCGTCGACCAGTGAGTTGTGTAAGACATCCAAGGAATTTCTCCACCGGGTGGTAATGGGGACCAGCTTGGGGAGGCAAACCTTGGCCATCAGGCAAGAGACTCATCGCAGATGAGCTCGAAGCCCTGGCCAAGCAATACCAGTACAGAATAAGCAGATAGCATCTGACAACACTGGTGAAGCATCTGGGGGAGCATTGTATGTTCTACCCGGAAGCAGGAATGATAGAACCAGAAGTTTGGGATAGGATAGAACACTGCCTTAAGCAGGAGCCCAGGGCACCTGCCGACATTGCAACCTGGAGCAAATGTAGACAGATCATTTAAGTACTCAGTCCAGCCCGAGTAGAGACCCAACATCCACCAGTTTATGCCCCACTGTGGCTCTACCCAACCATCCAACACCAACATGGGGGAGGGGAGGATTTAGAAAGCCTAAGCACTTCAAAGGCAGTCAGGAGTCCTCCCCGACAAAGGAGTGAAAAAATGATCAATGCAAGGGGTAATTGTCAGCAGTGCAATTAGCTAAAACACAGCTGCTGTGTTCAGCCTGCCTAGAGGCAGACACATTTTTGAGCAGACAGACTATTGTCCACATGCCCGCCTTATGTAGACTGCTCCCAGAGACCTACACAGCCATTGGCAACATAGGACTCCAGGGCAGATACACTAAGGAACTTAAGACCAGAGCAGTGCAGAAGCCCAAAGGCACTTATTTCCAGTGTGGGAAGATGGGCACCTTAAGAGAGAATGTGTGGCATGGCCAAGATGAGCCTGCAGTAGCACACGCTTTTCTCGGCTCGCGCTGAAATGAGGAATAAAAGTGAATTTTTTTAAAAAAATTGGAGGATTTGCTGTCCCAGGAAGATCTAACCGGATCCTAAGAGCACTGGGGACTAAATTGATTGCGTTACAGGCTAGAAGTTCGGAGATCGGGCAGCGGGTGAGGCGCGGCAAAGGTCGTGCTGAACAAACCACTCTGAGCTCGGATGGGAGCCCAGTGAGTGGAAAAGTGAATCCGGAGTGCCAAGGTTCGCCGTCACAGGCGATTAAATTTGCAAGAGATTCAGTACGGTGACAAGTGGCCCCAGATGTGTGGATGATTGACGCCAGGAAAGTGCAAGTAAGTGCCAAGAGTGTGAGAAAGGGAAAGTCGGGGAAGAGGCTGTAATGGCGGCGGAGGACTTTAAAATCGAAAGTTAAGAGTAGGAGAAAGAAAGCCATGCTGGAAGATAGAGGAAGCGGAGAACATCGGAGCTGAGGAGCTGGAAAGTTACAGAGGGAGCAGTAAAAGTAAGAAGGAAAAAGATAAGGAAAAAGGAGAAGAGAGCTTGTGGAGCGGTACTGGTTTTGCTGGTTTGGCGTGAAGGTGGAGGGGATCACTTGGATACCGTCGCTGAGGTTTTGGAGTCAAATCAAATCAAATCAAATCAAATTCTTTATTACGGCCGATGGGCAGATATGAGTAAATATGAATTCAAACAAATAAAACCAACTAGTGTTTGAGAGCAACATCACAGGTGTATTCATTTCCAGCATGTTCAAATAAATATTCAATGAAGTAGTTACAAATAATTCCGGAATTAAAACTATTGCCGTTAACCCAAAACTTTAGAATTATAAAATCGCCAGGGTATATTAATAAAGTCCTAAGTTACAGATGACCATTAATTTAAAAATTGCCTATATGTACTCCAAAATACAGAAGCTAGTAACCTCTGGGCATTGAGTATGATACCATAAAAGTGCTGGAATAAGCTCAATATCTGCTTGTTTACTTATTGACTGTTGATCTTAGACTGAGACAACCTAACCTTATTTCTACGTATAGAGGTTGCCCACCAAGCGAATCTAGCCACTGCAGCTGTCAGGCCATTTGTCTTATCAGACAATAGCTCTCTGAACACTTGATTGTTTTTAAATACCAGCTGAGGAAATGCAGAAAAAAGTTCACTTCTAAGGCTATCATATAATGGACACACCATGAGTACGTGCTCTGACGTCTCAATCCTATTGGACTGACACAAGCAGACATACTCTTGTAAAGGAATTCTCTTAAAAAGTCCTTCCCTAAAGGCCGAGGGTAGCATATTATAGCGAAGGAGAATAAAAGATTGCCTGTGGTTAAAATTGCTCAAAATTGTTAAATAAGGAGAGGGCCTTACTTTATTAGAAAGCGGCCAGGTGAACAGTGGACTAGTTAACTTACTCAGATCTATTTGACGATGGATATCAAGAATTCTTTGTTTGATTATTGCCCTAGCACGAAAAAACTCAAGGGAGATGACATACTGTTTGGAAAGACCATATGAAGCCAAAACTCCTTCCAGGGTAACAATCCAAGTTGCAATGTTGGTTTCTGGCTGCATTAACTTGAGTAGACAGGTGGGAAAAAATATAATTTTTAACCAACATTGTGAAGCATTTATCAATAACTTTTCTTGAACTGTAAATACCCTAGTTTCTAACCTCGCTGCTGCATTGGAAATGCTTGTTGGAATCTGAAGGATTGATCTCAGAAATTTTGCTTGAACAACCTCTAAGTTATTAATACCTGAGCCCACACTAAAAGGGGCCCCATAAAGCATCTGCGCAAGGGATTTGGCTGTAAATAATTTAAGGGTGGCCTCAACTTTACGACCACCCTTCCTCCAGAAAAATCTTTGGATTGCATCAGCACTTCTCTTTGTCTTTAAGGCAAGGTGCATGATTTGATGCTGTCTATGACCATTCGATTGATATATAACACCCAAGTATTTGTAATACTGCACCTGCTCAATTTTCTGCTGGTTTAATTGCCAGTCATGAATTTTAGGTTTATTAGCAAAGACCATAACTTTTGTCTTAGATAGATTGACCTCAAGCAAATTCTGATGGCAATAAGTTGCTAACGCCCGCAAAGCTCTGCGCATTCCTATTGGTGTTCTGGAAAACAGCACCACATCATCCACATAAAGTAAAATAGGATTATGCTTATTGTCTAATTTAGGTGGGTGAATATCTCCTGTGTTGGAGATATTCAACTAAATCATTAATATAGATATTAAACAATGTTGGGGCCAAAACACAACCCTGCCTAACTCCTCTATTTCTTTTTATTGGTTTAGTCAGATGGCCTTGCATGCTACATTTTACTCTAATGATTGTGTTTTTGTTTTGGAGTCAATGGCGAAATTACGTTTGCGGATTGGGATCAGTATAATTGAAACTGGATTTCCCCCTGGATTGTGGATTTGGATCATAATTTTTGGTTCTCGTTACTTATTTCCATTTCTTTCCCCTGCTTCTGCTGCATATTGTTTTGAACTGGAGCCAATTGCTGTGGCTGGATACTAAGTAGCGCTATTTTTCCAGCTAAAATTTTGCTTGGATTTTTTGGAGATATCACAAGGTTTTTGATACTTTTGGTTTGGCTTTTTCTCCTTTTTTATTGGATTTACAGCTTTTTTCTGCTTCACGTTGGATTACAAATTTTTTTTCTCTTCTATCTCCTGCTGTTTGAGGAAAGTGCTGATGCATTTTTGTGACTACCTTCTTCCTTTCCCCACTCTTTGCCTGGATACATAGTGGCTGGAAGTCTTTATTTGATCCTATGATATTGGGATAAAGTTGTACAATTGGAATATAATATGAAAACTGTGGCATTTGGTTGAGGTATAACACATCTAAGGAAAATAGGAGTTTCTATTTGGATTATTAATTGAAGTAAAGAGAACTGAAGTGCTGGAACAGTTTCAAGGGGAGGGGTTTGCATGAACCAAGAGTGTTGCAGTAGTGAAGCTCCTATTTGACATCACTATGGATAAGATTACAAGGGGAAAGGGAAAGGAGGAGGTGGTGGTGGTGAAACCGAAGAAGAGAGACAAACCGGCAGTTGCGGAAGCACCCTCATCATCATCACCATCACCCGAACCTATGGCATTTGATCAGACTCAAATAATGGTTGAACTTGGTAAATTGTTCCAGAAATTTGAAAGGATGGAAGAAGCAAGGGTGAAAGATAAAAATGAAATCTTGGGAAAACAGGACAAATTGGCTACAATGTTTATTGATTTTTCTAAAAAAGTTGATTTAAATTACCAAAAGATAGAGGGAAATGTTAAGCTGATGCAGGGTGATGTGAAAGAGATGCAAGGGGAAATAAAAGAGATACAGAAAGAGGTGAAGGAGACTAAGATGAAAGCTGATGAGCATGAAAAAAGGATAGATGTGATGGAAGAATTGATGAGAAAATAGAATATTGTGATTCGCCATATGATGGTAAGAACGCCAGACCATCTAAGGGATAGAATTGTCGATTGGTTAAATAATTTGAACATGGGAAAAGATTTTGTTAAAGAGGATATAGCAAGTGTCTACAGAGTGGGTCCGAGAAGGGGAAAAGATGTCCAAAGAAATGTTTTGGTTAAATTTGCAAATTGGGGAGATAAGTTGAAGGTAGTGGCTTTTTAAAAATAGGCTGGTTCTGGCGCTCTGAAAATTGAAGGGTGTGATGTGGAGGTATACAATGATATTTCTATTAAGGAACGTGGCTGGAGATATAAGCTGAAACCTGTAATGAAGCTGTTGATGAAAAAAGGGATAAAATATAATTGGCAATTTCCACAACAGTTAAGATTTTTTCATGATAGAAAAATGCATGTGATTGATGAAAGGACTGATGCGTTGGAGTATTTGTCTTTAATTGATTTGGTCAAGGCAGGTTCAAATGATTGGGTGGCATTAAGGAAAGATCTGCTGGAGTCAGGAGGTATAAGAAGGGACTATGCTGGAGCAGACGAGGGTGGTGCAGCAGGAGGAGATCAACAAGGTGGAGCAGAGGATGAACTATCATTGATTGAGGAAGGGTCAAGCAAAGCCTAGAAGGGGAAAGGTGCAAAATTAAGAATTTTTACAGGGGAAGATCTTTTTATAAATTTGTTCTTATAATGGGGAAGATGTGCTAGAGTGGTAACTTCCATGCACATTTTACACGTTCCCTGGCTCCCCTCTTTGGAAGACGAAGGCGACTTCTTTTTTGTGAAGAAGAAAGTGGGGAGGTTGGAAATGAGTGTTTTTTGTTCTAAGTTTTTTTGTAATTATTGTGGGTTAGTAGGTAGCACGTCCAATGGAGAACTCGGAAGCGGTGGAAGAGGGCGGCAAATTAAACTATGAGGGCCATTAAAGTGTTAACGTGGAATGTAAAAGGTACAGGATCTCAGATTAAGAGGAGGAGGATAGAATCAGCTTTGAGGAAAGATAGGCCGGACATAGTCTTTTTACAGCAAACTCATCAAAAATCTCAAGATTCAAATATATATATATATATATATATATATATATATATATATATATATATATATATATATATATATATATATATATATATATATATATATATATATATATATATATATATATATATATTAGGATAGATGCAACACTATGAAAAGTCATATGGTTCATCAAAAGCAAGAGGAGTCGCAATTTTGATCTCGACTAGGCTGGGGTTTGAGATAACAAATAGCATTTCGGATTCAGAGGGTAGATATTTGATAGTAAAAGGGAAAATAGATGATGAGGAAATAACTTTGGTGAACATATATGCCCCAAATGATCATCAAGCTGAATTTTTAGAAAAAATGTGTAAAATTTTGATCAAAGAAAAAACAACAATGATGACTGTGGCTGGTGATTTTAATTTAGTAAAATCAAATTTGGATTGTACGCATATATCAAGATGTGGAAAAGGGATTAAAGGACGAACTTTGGATAGGATGGCTGTTTTAGGTTTGAAAGATTCTTGGAGAGAGCTTAAGGGGTTAGAAAGTGTATATTCTTACTTTTCACAGGTGCATGATTCATATTCTAGAACTGATTATATATTCGTAACTGAAAATATGGTCAAAATTTTGGAGGAGATTAAAGTTGGAATTTTTAAGGAATCAGACCATGCTAAGGTGGTTTTGGAATTGAGGTTACAGAGTGAAAGTAGATTGAGAAGGAGCTGGAGATATGACATTAACTTATTTAAAGATCATAAGTGTAAAGAACAAGTTATGGAGAGTTGGAAGAAAAATTGGCAATGGAATGATAATGGTGAGGTAAATTTCAATATGGTCTGGGATGCCATGAAGTCGGTTTTTAGAGGTGAATGTATTAAGTTGACAAGTAATTATTACAAAAAATATAAATCAGCACAGGATAAAATTGAAAATGAAATAAAGCAGCTACAGGAGGAACATTCAAAGACAAAGGATAAAAAGATTTTCATTAATTTACAAAGATTGAATGTTGAATTCGTAGGCAAAGATATGGAAAAGGTGAAAAGAGATTTGGTTTATTTAAAAAGAGAGTATTTTGAATATAGTAATTGTGATGGACAAATTAAAAAGGAAGACATTTATTCTCATTAATTTTAATTGTGTGAAGTAGAAATGTCCAGTTAGATTTTTATTCTATGATGTAATGCTAATTACCAGATGTCCAGGTGTTAGCCAGGCATTCTTTCACACACCCACATATTGACACCAAGATTTGAAGACCCTATGTCTGAGAATCTGACAGATACATTTATCTCACAGGAAGAGAGATAAGAATCTCAAACATGTACGCAGGTGCAAAGATACAGCTGGCAGAGCCCCGGTGCCCAGTCTTAATGTCGGCAAGATGACATAACTGGGAGTTTTGACATTTTTCTAATGGTGGGTGTATGAAAGGAAAAACATATAAATACCGATACCTTTTAGTGTTCGGGAGTCAGATTTTCTCATGCCTAAGAGAAATGCTGCCTGTCTTTTCTTTTCCTTAGAAATCGGACAATGCCGGTCTGATCTCTATGGAGGGGTCACTGGCCCCAGCCTTTAGTTTTATTTAGTCAGCTTAGTTATTCATGTTTGTTTTATGATTTCTATTTTGTATTTTTAAATGTCTATTTTAACCGCATAATAATCTACCTCATTTTTGTAAACCAATAAAAGCTGCTAATTTGATGATATTAGTAGTTTCTGGTTTGTTCTCCTCTAAGCTGAAAAAGGGGAGATTTTTAGAAGTCCAGCACAAGCCATAAATTTAAGGTTTTGTCAGGTGTAGGAATGTATCTGGTTTCTGTCTTGCCTGTCTCCCTAAACATATTGTAAACAAAGGCCTCTTTGCTTACTGAGAGACAACGCTTGATTGTGGGCATGCGTAGAATAGTGAAAAAGTATTCTCCTTATTTGGGTTCTGACATTCTGATTGGCTATGTAGCTTAAGTTTCGTTTCTGATATACTCTGCTTGAATAAAGAGAAGCCATGATTATCCTTTGTTCAGCTAAAACTGCAGTCGTGTGTGTATGCTTTGCTCTCTGCTTTTCTCTCTATCTCTGTTCCCTCCTTACTCTACCTAATGAAGCTGGACTTCATCAGACTTCTTAACCATTCCCTTGTTTATCTGAGGCTATAAACTGCTGTTAGATGAGGCTGATTATCTTTACATGGATCAGATTCCTACAGTCAGGAAGGCTAGATTCCAGCAGTTCAGGAGAGGACTGGGCCTCTCCGAAGATTGTTTTGAGAACAACTTTATCTCTGCTGGTACCTTCCTGCACTGAAGCAATTATTAAATCTCAAGGTAACACTGGACTCACTGAGTGCCTTAAGCGGGAGGGATAGCATATGAAAGCAATGTTTGGGTTTTGGAAGAAAGTCTCATAAATCCCTCATTGCTATTTTTAATTGTCAGCTGAGGCTGATTAATCAGAGAATCAGTGTACCTCAAAACACTGCCTGCAAAAGATACCCTGAGCAGGGAAGTCTCTAAGAAAGTGTTCCGCTGCCTCTGCACTATAAATCTTTTAGACTGCTGTCTGTAGAATTTCACAGGATAGTTTAGTCTAAGAGAGGAGAAGCCCGCAACAGTAATAAAAACTCAAAATTACTAGCAAAAGCAGAAAAAGATAAGAGGGGGAAAAAGGAAATTGGAGTTTTGCTTAATAAACAAGGGATAAGATGTAATAAGATTAAAGATAAATGTAAAATTGTGAAAGAATTTTATCAAGCCTTATATGCAAGAAAAGAAATAGATGTGTAGAAGCTTAAAAAGCAATTAGAGAAACAAATAGTTAGTGGAATAAAACAGGAACATAAAGAAAGAATGGAAGAACAAGTGTCAGAAAAGGAAGTAAAAGAGGTAATTGTGGGTTTGAAGTTGGGGAAAGCTCCTGGGGAAGATGGATTGCCTGCTGATTTTTATAAGGAATTTAAAGATATAGTTGTACCAAAGTTGGTAAAATTATATAATTATATATTGGATGGTGGGCAAATTCTATCTTCATGGTACAGGACCACAATTGTACTGTTGCCAAAACCTGGAAAGAACTTAGAAAAAGTAGAATCCTACAGACCAATCTCATTGATAAACCAAGATGCCAAGATCTTCACAGCAATATTGGCCAATCGCTTAAACAATTTTATGGGTAATTATATAAATGTAGATCAAGTGGGCTTCTTGAAAGGGATTTGACTAGAAGAGTAGTAGATTTAATAGATATGGTCAGTCAAACAAAAGAGAAAGTGGGATTAATATCCTTGGATATTTTTAAGGCATTCGATTCTTTACAATGGATTTCAATTAAGGAAATAATCAAATGTTATGGATTTGGTGATAAATTTAGAAGGATAATTGATCAATTATATCAGCAAGGAAAAGCTACTGAGTAAATGATGAGTAAATGATGAGGTTACTGATGAGGTAAAATTAGAGGCTGTTACGAGGCAGGGTTGTCCTTTATCCCCAATATTGTTTATTATGGCAATGGAGATATTAGCAAAAGCTATAAGAGAGGATGGAAAATTAGAGGGGATTATGAATAACAAGATAAGTATGTATGCAGATGACACCTTAATAATTGTAAAACATCCTGAGAAGGTAATAGATAGAATTAGAGCACATTTAAAGGACTTTGAGGATATTACCAGTTTGAAGGTAAATTGGGATAAATCTGAAATGATGCTCTGTAATATGGGAGAAGATCAGAAGAAGATAAAGGGAACAGGTAACATTCAAATTAAAGATAAATTGAAATACTTGGGAATAATTATATCAAATAGATTGGAAGATCTTAAAAGATTGATTTATAACACTTTGAAAACAGAAATTAAAAGTAGAATACAAAGTTTCCAAAAGTTGAAACTGTCATGGTTTGGGAGAATTGCACTTATCAAAATGATGTTGTTGGCTAGAATTAATTTTTTATTTGATGCATTAGCAATTCAATTGAAATATAAGGAAATCAAGGAGTTTCAAAAACTTTTTAATGATTTTTGTAATGGTGGAAAGAAGTCCAGATTACCAAAAAAATTATTGCATTTACCTCAGAAAGAAGGCCACTTGGGAATGCCGAATTTGGTGGTATATTACCGAGCATTTCAAATTAAGAATGTTGTGAAGATCTTGGCAAAGAAAAAAGCAATTTGGGAAGAAACGAGATGAAGGACTATAGACATATTGGTAATATGGTCTTTATAGGAGGTAATATGGGAAAGGTAGTAACTAAAAACACTATGATGAAAGGATTAATGAGTGTATGGAAAAAAGTAAAGAAGGATTTGGCCCCGAACATCTCTCCGATTTTGGAATTGTCAGATATGGCGAGTTTCCCTATAAAGATGGATAATGAAGTAAAAGAAGTATTGGATAAGAATGAAATTTTCCTGTTGAAAGACTGGATACGGATTTGTAGAGATACTGCTAGAAGGACAACTTTGTATGAGCAATTAAAAATGAATTGGTTTCAGATAATGAGGATTAATAACTGGAATAGCAAATATTTGAGATAATGTGAATTGGAAAGAGAAAGGATGGAATTTGAGGACCTGATTTTAAAAATTAGAAAGGGAGATAAAAATATTAAAGGGTTAGTTAGTAAATTATATACATTATTAAATAAAGAGGGTGACCCACAGGAGGATTGGAAATTAAGTTGGGAGCAAGATTTAAATGTAAAGATAGATAATGACATATGGAGAAGAAAATGGAAAAAAGAGGATAATGAGGACTATGTCAGTTAGAATAAAGGAACATAACTATAAAGTGTTGTGGAGGTGGTAACTGACCCCAGTGAGGTTACAACAAATTGATAATAAGAAGGATAAATTGTGTTGGAGATGTAAAGATACAATAAGAACGTGTGAACACATGTGGTGGAGTTGTACTGTGGTAAAAGATTTTTGGAAAAGAGTTGAAAAAGAGATTGGTGAAATAATGGATAAGAGAATTAAACGGGTCAGGTACCACTATGCTAACAGATGTGGATGGTATTAATTTAAACAAGGATGAGAAAGAGTTATTAGAAATAATGCTTACAATGGGTAGACAATGTATTGCTAGAAATTGGAAAAATGATGTAATTATACAGACTGAAGAATGGTATAAAGAAATGTGGAATTTAGCATTGAATGATAAATTGACATGGGAGATAAAAGAAAAAAAGGGTAATTTGAAAGAGAATAGATTTTTGGAATATTTGGAAGCCCTTTGTGGAGCACTCACTTATGGGTCCTGAAAGAAATAGACCTGTACTGGATCAAAGTAGTTTCTGGAAGTAAAATATTGAATCATTCTGAGTTCTCCACGGCAATGTAAATAAACACTGGGTGTAATGTATGTATAATTTTGTTTTTGATAGTTGTTTCTAATCCAAAATATTATTGAATTGCTTAATGGGAAATGGATTTAGTGGTATTAATAAATAAAGAATTTTAGGAAGAGTTCCTGAATAAGGTTAAAAATTAACTACTAAATCATAATTAAATGATTATTTTTTAAGGGAGGTTTTAATGCATTTGAAATATAAAGATAGATATAAAAATGTATTAGACCGATTATCTGGTATGTTAGTTATTTTTGTGTATTATATGTTTTATAATGTATTGTTTTGTATTTTTGTATATGTTTGAAAAATTTAATAAAAATTATATTTAAAAAAAGAGAGAATGCCAGTCAAGACCAGGCAACAGAGGGGAAGGCAGCTCTTCGAGGAGCTGCCTGAATAAGCCTACCACCAAGTGCCCATGCTGCCATCAGGGCTTCCACTGGGCCAGCCAGTGTCCAAGTCTGGGAAACCGGCCAGTGGGCATGCTCTGGCTACACCAGAAGAAAAATCCCAGCAAAAGATACCCCAAGCATTCCTGAGGCGCAGGCAGAAACCACTTGTCTTGTCTTGAAGTAGTAAGGAAACTCACTCCTCAGTAAGAGTAACAGCCCAGAGGGTTGTAAACCATCTGAGAATCGCTTAGATTAAGCAGCAAGGAATCATTTCCTCATGAGTAGGACGGAACATTGCAAGACCGGGGAGGGAATTGTCCCCAGGAAGAAATGTTTTATCTAAGGCGAGTATGAACTATGTGACTGAATGAACGGTGCACCGGAATGGATGATTTTTAGAATATTTCCTTGCTATGATATGTATTCGAATGATTGTGTTATAATCTTAGAGACCGCATCATCCCAAGAGTGTCTGCCCGTCCAACCAGAGTGGACCGGAGGGGCTCTCTAATGGTGCCATCAGTTAGGGGTGCACATCTGTCTAGCACCTGAAGGAGGGCCTTCTCCGTGGCCGCACCAACTCTCTGGAACCTCCTGCCAACAGATCTAAGACTTCAAAGAGAATTGCTGCCCTTCAGGAAAGGATTGAAGACCTGGCTGGCAGGGCAGGTGTGGGGCCCGAATGGGATCATGGTCCCCGCCTGCTGGCTTACGTAAAGAATTAAGAACTCTCTCTTCCTTTTTTAGAGTGGGTGGGATGGATGGGTGGGATAAGGGGTTTTTTAAGTGGGTGGGATATCGGGTTTTTAAAGTGTTTTTATATGTTTTTAGAATTTGTTGTAATGCCGCCCTGAGTCGGGTTCTGCCTGAGTGGGCGGCATATATAAATACGACTAAATAAAATAAAAAAATAAATAATAATGTTGCAACATTAAATGTGAAATGCCAGGTATTGTGTTCTAGAGAGTTACCTCTATTCATGTGTAAAATACATTGCTTTCAATGGCCGCTGGAATGTTGAGGGGGAAATTCCAGCTCGAGAAAGGGGCTGGAGCGATCCCCCTGCCTTTCAGCCAAGCTGGTTCTTAAATGTGCAAAGGGAGGCTTTTTTCCTTCTTCAAAGAACTAAGCTGTAACTCCCTCATTCCAGAGTCTGCTTGACAGATTGAGCACCTGGGGCAAAGAAAGATAAGGAGAAAGTAGAGACAGAGAAGGGGAGTGAAAGGGACAGTAAGTAAAGAGGAGGAGAGAAGTGTCAGTGAAACAGAAGTCGGAGTAAGGGCACAGATAAGTCGAAAGGAAGAAAGAGAAGCAGGGATGTTGATAGAAGCGAAAGGAGTAAAGGCACGGATTGGGATGTCTCATTCCTGGTTAATGCATGTTAATATTGTCTAAGTAACTGTCTAAATGTTTCTATGAATGTAGTATGAAATCACAGGCTCAGGTTTTGCATGAAATCTGGGTAAAAGGTCTCTAACTCTTTGAATTTATTTCCACAGCGATGCCTAATCCATTTAGATGACATGAATAATGCTTTTCTTTTTGCAAACTTTTCTCCAAAGCGTCACGTTTTAATGACAATTTATTTTCTTAACATACCAAGTCTAAATCTTTTGTGTATGGTATAATATTAGTGTTTATTTTACAGCTACTTCGGTTAATTAACCTTTCATGAACAAGGGCTGTTATCTTTCTCCACAGCAAAAGGAATTCAAGGGAGTGCTAACTGATAACATGTTTCTTCATTCTAATGTTTTCAGCCAAAGATTGTCATTCTAGTTTGTTTATCCTTCTGAAGTTTTAGTCTGTCATTTTACAAGGGGAAAGAAAAGATTAGCCTAGCTCCTGAGATGGTGCAGAGAGCAAAGAAATATTGTGCAAAACTAGTTTTGCCTAAGATCCATATTAAACGCTCAGGAGAACTCCAGCAAACCTTAGGGAATACTGATCAGACAAAGTCATAATTCCAATCAGATGCAGGCCTCTGAGGGCCACCTTTTTCACTGTTAGCTAAGGCATGTGCCAAAATAAGGCTAAGCAAGCATTGCAGGTAGTAAGCCATTTTTCTCAGCCGTAGCTGTGTAGGTAGGCTTAGTCGGGGGCTATATGCCCGTCCTAAACCTGTACATGATTTGAACTGGTACCCTTTTTTCGCTGGACCCTCTCCTGAGCTCCAGCCGGGGGGGGGGGGGCAGAAAATAGTGGAATGTGTGTTTGTACAAAATCCTTCTTCTGCAGCAGGAGTTGGCAGTCACAGTCATTCACAGTTCAAGATACGATTGGGCCAAAATAATTGTGTCAATCAATAAAGGGCTTTGTTGTTGTTATTCAGCCCTGTGCTCATTGTGTCTACAATACCATCTAGATACCATCTGGCCATCTCATCTTTGGCCGTACCCTTCTTCTTTTGCCCTCCACCTTCCCCAGCATCAGGACTTTCTCAAGTGAATCCTCTCTTCTCATTTGATGTCAACTTCATCTTTGTTATTTGTCCTGCTAAGGAGCAGTCAGGACTAATCTCTTCTACTACTTACTTGTTCTCCTCGCTGTCTAGGGAGCTCTCGGAGCTCTCCTCCAGCACCACGTCTCTAAGGCATCTATTTTTCTTTGATGAACCTTTCAAATGGTTCAGCTTTGACAGCCACACATTGCCATCGGAATGCCATTGCTTTGACTATGCAGACCTTTGTTTGCAGTAAGATGTCTCTATTATTCACTATGTTCCCTAGGTTTTTTATACCTTGTCTCCTAAGAGACAGTCACCTTTTTCTTTCATGGCTGCAATCCCCATTTGCAGGGATCTTCGTTCCTAAGGAAGTAAAATCTGTTACTGCTTTTACTTCTTCCCGATCCATTTTCAGGGACTGATATGGCCTGTTGCCATTATTTCCTTTTCTTCATGTTGAGTCTCAGGCCAGCTTACCCCGCATGGGCGGAATAAATTGGCTCACACAGTCCTTTCTTTTAGACAGAAAAGAAAGGGGGAATTAGCCCCCCCCCGCATTTTACAGTTAATGCTCAGTCATATTATTGCAAACTAACTTTCTCAAAGCTGCGTCGCAGCTAGCCTTTTTCTCTCTAATGCAGGTCAATCTCTGAAGCCCAGCTGGAACCACCACCTCGAGAAACCAAGCCCATCAGGCACAAGAATTGCCTAAAGATGACATCAGTTGTCCATAAGATGATTTTGGCATGCTTTTTACTTCAATGGGGTGGATTTGGGTTTGGACATTTTGCACACACACATTGGACATTTTGCACACACATGGACATGCAATGCTACTTTCATGAACAATGCTTTCAGTGAACACATTACTTTGCCTAAAATGGACTGTCACCTCCTATGGACATTTTGAGTTACACACCAAAAGGACAATTCATAAATAACTAAAGAGTTTCACCACTGAAGCTCAAGGACAACAGATGGATGTCTACTGCCATTTGCTTGTATTATAACATACGCAATGCCTTTGCAGGCGCACCCCCCAATAAAGGACTCAGACACTGATGAAAGTGGATAACGGCATTGGGCCACATTTATTGATTCATGCCCTAGTCCGAATTATAAATTTCTATTGGTAATTGACCAATCATAATTCTTAAGGCAAGCAGGCCGAAGTAACACTGGTAAGGTACCACCCAAAATTGCCAACGGCAATTGTTACAATGTATCTATTTGTATCCATTTGTTTGTTGACAACAAACAAATTATTGACCGTAGTCAATATCTAACTAATGACCCCACCCTCTGACGCATATCCGTAAAATCACGGGGTGATGCATGCTGTCTAGCTGTAGCCATCACCCCATCGCCTAGTTCGTCATTGACCGGACAACGTTTAACCAACTTATGCCTGTCTAGTGTTGTCCAGTCAATTGCGAACCTGCCGGATACCTGTGGGTCATAAATGTTTACCTTACCAGTGCTACCCGCCCATGTGACCAAAGTCAACAGCAGCAACAGAAACCCCTATATCAAACCATAGCAACAGTGTGGGATGGGCAAAAAAACCAGGACCCGAGAGCCAATTGTGGGTCCCAGCCAAAAATTCCCACCCGGCCCCGAAGCGACCAAAATATCACACTGTTAACTAGGGAGGGGGTGGAGGGGAAAAACTTCTCCGCTCCGTCGCTTCGCAAAATGGCAGCTCGGCTGCCTCATGGCCGCCCCTTATATAAGGGTGCTGGCCACGCCCCCTAACTACCCGGATGCCTTCGTCCGATGGGGGGCCCCCGCAAAGGGCGCGGTGGCCATTTTGGCGCCGCGCTCGCATTGCAGGCGCACCCCCCAATAAAGGACTCAGACACTGATGAAAGTGGATAACGGCATTGGGCCACATTTATTGATTCATGCCCTAGTCCGAATTATAAATTTCTATTGGTAATTGACCAATCATAATTCTTAAGGCAAGCAGGCCGAAGTAACACTGGTAAGGTACCACCCAAAATTGCCAACGGCAATTGTTACAATGTATCTATTTGTATCCATTTGTTTGTTGACAACAAACAAATTATTGACCGTAGTCAATATCTAACTAATGACCCCACCCTCTGACGCGTATCCGTAAAATCACGGGGTGATGCATGCTGTCTAGCTGTAGCCATCACCCCATCGCCTAGTTCGTCGTTGACCGGACAAGGTTTAACCAACTTATGCCTGTCTAGTGTTGTCCAGTCAATTGCGAACCTGCCGGATACCTGTGGGTCATAAATGTTTACCTTACCAGTGCTACCCGCCACACGGAGGGGCTTCAAAGAAGGCTCGACGCCCCCCCCAGACCGTCAGCTCGGTCAACAGGCCTGCTCGTCAGTCCACTAACCAGAGGTCCATACCTCCCTGCGACAGATGGGCCCCATCCCCTGAGTAAAGCTCGTAATTTTGCAGACTGATGGCGGGGAGGCTAATGACGCGTCCCCCACCCTTGTTGAAAAGGAACCGGGCAATAGCCCCGTTCACGGAGCGTCGGCTCAGTCAAGAGCCCCGAGGCCGAACGCTCCCCTGTAAGCGTACCGCGGTATCGTGTCCGACCAATTGAGGGTTGTCGCGGGCCACACCTAATGTGAGTAGGGCAGGTCACTGCAAATCGCAAGGTGCCGCGATAGGCCAGTGACATGTCCCAAGCCATCGCCCCCAAGGTACATAACCAGGACATAGGCGAGTCAGCATCCCTGATGTAGAAAAGGAATGGCAACAGTTCCCGCCATAACATGCCGCGTTTACCATGCCACCTGAGACGTGCGGATGCACCCAGTCCCAGTCGGGGTCCCCACTCTGTCGCCGCAGGGTAACGCGCTGCCCTGTGCAGCGTAATGCGCTGCCCCGTGCAGCGTAACGCGCTGCCCTATGCACGTGGCCATGGCCCACCAGCCATACTGTCACCGGTGTAATACGACACCCAGGGTCTGTCAAGGAAAAAAAAAAGGGGGGGAACAATGCAGTGACTAAACTGGAACTCACGGTTGAAGAGGGCTAACACAAAACTGAAAACATTGTGATCCCCACCCTCCCATGCGGCGTTTGTCAGCCCCGGAGTACCCAAAAACAGCTGCAGTAGAAGCCACCCCTATCCTGAATGAACGGGTGCCGCAACGAGCCCCAGAGAGGCCAACACTGTCTAGTGCCTTCCCGGCACCCTCCAAAATTGAAATTTAGTAAGGGGAGACCCATCTTGGTGACAGAAAAACGGGCCATGGTGGATGCCACGCAGTGCAAGAAACTCCTGTAGGGCACCAACCGGACAGATGTCTGCCAAAGAACACCGTAGCAGTCTTACACCACTGCCTACGCCATGCTGATCTGTCTTAGAGGAGCGTATCCTCAACTGAGCCCAGTCTTTGGCCACATAGACATCCTCGAGTTCCAGTGCCCTACAACTTGCTTCCGCCTTAGACAGCATCACAAGCTCGCTGATGCGGAGCGCTCCAAAAAGGCCACCGTAGTAGCCGCATGAATTGGGCTGCCTTGTACTTATCAAAACAGAGGCCATGCCAGCCCCGGGCCAGTTGGGTAAGAACCCCTGGGGAAATCGGGTGGCGGTCGTCCGGGCAACGCCCACGCTCCCGCACCCACCCCTCCAAAACATGTCTCACACGGAAGTCAGCGGTACTATCCACATGACCGCCCACCTTGGCCATAAAAGCCACTGCTGGCAGCCCAGATGCTATGGCGCGAGGTGCAAGGCCCTGGGCATGCAGGTAAACCATGAACCGAAGTACATGGGTCACTGGGATCGGCCAGGTCTCTGGCAGCCAGAATTGGGTACAGAAATCTCCGAAAGAATTGAATGCGTGTTGATACGCCTTACGTGTGCGTGGCGCTAGTGACAGGCCAATCGCCCGGTTCACCTCTCCTTGCCAATGGTCCATATCTCGTCCGGGAGTGGCGAGGGAAATTCCTCCAAATCCGGGGCCAAGGCACGGAACCGGGAGATCTGCAGGCGGGACAAAGCGTCAGCGATATCATTATAGACCCCTGGGACATGCCTGGCCCTGGAGAGGACATTGAGGCGCAGGCTGCGCAACACAAACTGGCGCACTAGGTCCATGACCCTGGGCAATTTGGAAGTCTGTGAGTTGACAATGTGTACAACGGCCGCATTGTGACACCAGCAATGGACAACTGAGTTGGCCCACTCCTCGCCCCATAGCATCAAAGCCCCCAGGATAGGGAAAAAATTCCAGGCACGTGAGATCACGCAGGCGACCAGTGCCTGCCCAGGCTGGTGGCCACCCACCATAGGCCCACTTCCCATTGAGTACACCCCATAACCCAGGGATCCTGAAGCATCGGACTGTATCTGAAAGCGATGGGAAGCCAGGAGGTCAGACCTCCAAATGATACTCCATTGAACTCCCTCAGGAACTGGAGCCAGATAAGCATATCTGCCCCGATACCCCGGGTGAGTCCAACCCTATGGTGGGGCCTAAATAAGCCTGTCATGGCGTCTTACAAGCGCCGAGCAGATGCCCCGCCCGGTGCGACGACCCAGCAAGCGAAATTGAGGTGACCATGTGCACCTGCAGTCCCCTCATTGATGCCTTGCGTTTAGCAAGCAAGTCCGAGATAAGGGCCACTATCCTTGACACCTTATCCCCCGGTAACCTAGAAGCCTGCGCTACCGTGTCAATCTCCACCCCCAGGAATACTAGCTTAGTAGATGGGCCCTCGGTCTTTTAGGGCGCTAAAGGGACACCGAGTTCCTCCATTAGCGTCTGAAATGTGTTGAGGAGACGTGTGGACGTGTCCCAGCCCCGTTCACCCCCGAATAAAAATCATCCAGGTAATGGGCTACAGACCGGGACCCTGACCAGCGGACGAAAGCCCACTGTAGGAATGTACTGAAACGCTCGAAGGCCGAGCATGATATGGAACAGCCAAAAGGCATGGCCTTATCAAAGTAATATTCACCCCGGAACTTAAAAAACCCAGCAACTCAAAGTCGCCCGGGTGCACCGGCAGGAGGCGAAACGCCGACTTGATGTCGCACTGAGCCAACAGCGCACCCGGGCCCCATGAGCGCACCATGCGCAGCGCTCGGTCAAAAGATGCACACCCGACTGAGCAAAGGTCATCAGGGATAGCATCATCGACCGATCGGCCGGCTGGGTGGGACAAGTGATGAATCAGGCGAAACCCAAGGGTGATACCTTAAGATTAGGGAACGGAGGTGTCGGGAAAGGGCCAGCGACCCTGCCCGCATCGACCTCCTTAGTAATGCTGGCAGCAGCTACCTCCTCCCTCCCCCTAAGGGACAAAAGGTTGGGGGCATCCTGGGGGGACCTATCACCCACGAAAGGAATACTGAACCCCCGTCTAAAACTCTGAAGGAGGCAAACCGCATCCTCCTCCCTCGGGTACAATGCGAGCCAACGCTCCAACATGTCCACATTAATTGGGGAGGGGGCCTTTCGGTGAACCAGCTCCCTCCGCGGCAGTTTTGCCAATCCCGTGTCCACCCCTTCCTCTGCCCCACATCCCTCCAGGCCTGGGACAGGCGGAGGCCACCTGGGGGCCAGCACAGGAGGGACACTCATGCCTGTACTTGCAATTCTTCCTGCTGCAGGAATCATCGGACAAGAAAGTCCAGCACAGCAGGCGGGCTGAAACCCCCTGCCCCGCCACCTGGCGGGGTGCCTGTGCTGGGGCCGCTCGCTGGACCGCATGTCCACAATGGTATCATTCCCCGGGCTCAGGGCACGTGGGAGTCATGTACAGGAGCCACAGCCTCTGGCAGGGCTCATCCCACCTAATCTCGGGGTGCAGGGGAACCCGCCTACGGAATTCCTCGTCATTAGCCAACCATGACGGGCCCGGGAAGTCAACCATCTCCCAGTAATATTGTCCAAATACCGGACCATCGGAATCGCCAAATCCGGCCGAGCCCTAAGGCAGACCGCCATGTATACGAGGCAGGCCGGCAACCAGTTGGCCCACGTACGTGGTGGCATGCGACGATGCGCCTGCTCCTTATCCTTCTCATCTTGCCCCTCCCTCTCCTCCTTGGTGGGCTCTCTGTTAAGGAGGGAGAAGATGTCCACATACTCCCCCCGCCAGATCTTCTCTTTGGGGGTCTGGGCCAAATGGCCCCCCAGTGGCAAGGAATACTCTGCTGTCGGCAAAGCCGACACAGGTACGGTGGAAACTGCGAGCATCTGTAAAGGAGCCTGGACTAACTCGGTCACCCCTGGAAGATTCCTGACTGGGTAATAAGCACCCCCCACCACGGGGCTCTGGGTGGTAGTTGAAGTCACCGAGTGGGGCGTCGGCGACTGAACCACCGCACCACCCATGCGAGGCCAAGGCCATTGAAAAGCCCCCCCCAAACGTGGCCATGTGTGTAGGTGCACTAGTTTGGACCGCATACTCACATGCTGCACCCCCATGGGCTGCCCCCACCGGGGGTTCCGACCCACTGGGGGCGTCGGAGCTCACGACCGCCATAGAGCTCGCCGACGGGGCTTGATCAGCACCGGCCTGTGGATTGGGGAGCCGCGAGGCAGTGGCCGAAGCCGGGCCACGCGCCTCAGGCAGCTTGACCCGTCCCATCGTCTCCCGCTGCCCAGCAGACGATGCATAGACCTGCACCCCAAAAGGGGCCCCAGGGTGACTAACCCGGGCCAGGGATGCCTCAAGGGCCGCAACGCGGGCCAGGAGGGCCTCCACGCTGACATAGCCACCTAAACCAAGGGGGGCAAAGGGGAGCGGTGGCCACCGCTTGCGGGCCGAGGGCCACGGCCCCTACTGGGCCCGTACGCGGACCCCCAGCCTCCGGCCAAGGGGG
This sequence comes from Bradypodion ventrale, assembly GCA_035047345.1. Taxonomy (NCBI): domain Eukaryota; kingdom Metazoa; phylum Chordata; class Lepidosauria; order Squamata; family Chamaeleonidae; genus Bradypodion; species Bradypodion ventrale. The sequence continues at coordinate 252,913,216 of JAWDJE010000001.1, forward strand.
AATTAACCCCATCCCACCGGTCTCGGTGGGCTCAGGCATAGGAGGCTGCTGGGGAGGCGCAGCCGCGGTCCTCCGACCCGGATCGCGCCTCCGCGCAGAACGAGCCGCGTGCGCAGTCGCCTTCTTCTTTGAGGATTGCAGCTAGCCGATGGGAAGCCGAAAAGGAGAAAATCAGCAGCCAAGAGGCTCCCCGGTGAGGGTAAAAGCGACGGAGGTAAGAGGGAAAAACTTCTCCGCTCCGTCGCTTCGCAAAATGGCAGCTCGGCTGCCTCATGGCCGCCCCTTATATAAGGGTGCTGGCCACGCCCCCTAACTACCCGGATGCCTTCGTCCGATGGGGGGGGGCCCGCAAAGGGCGCGGCGGCCATTTTGGCGCCGCGCTCGCATTTTCATGCCTTTGTACCATGCTTAAGTGGGTTTCTCAATGGTTAATTTTTGTATACATAATTGCATGTTCCTCACACATTTGCCCCTTTTCAATGCTACCCTCGCTAGGAGATATCCTGGCCATGGGTGGGAGAAAAATCACAGGGCCCCACCGAAGGTGGAGCTTCCTGGAACCAGAGTAACCCCTGGCTATTGTAATTCATTATCTCAGTGTCAATCACACCTCTATTGTGTTAGAGAAGCATCTGCATAGTTACCAGAAGAGGTCACTTTGCAAAGTAGCCTAAGCTGCCACCGGGAGGGGAAAAAAGAGATTAATTCCTCCAGTTTAAGATCAATGACACAACTCATCACATTGCCTTGCTAACAGAAAGCTAGCCACAGTCTTTATCACCTACAATTTCCTGATGGTTGCCTCATCCCTTTCCTTGCTTTCGGGTGAAGGGGTCCGGGCTTCTTCAGGGGACTTGACACCTGGCAGGGACTTAACGCCAGGCTCCAGTACAACATTTGGAAGAGACTTGCCAACCAATCTGACTTTTGCCTTGAACAAAACATGGACCCTGCCTCGCTTTTGAGCACTTGCCTTCCAGTCTGCCATGCTTTGGCCAAGCAGGCTGGGAATATTGAATGGATGCCTAAACAGGTATTTGGACGCTATCTCAATACTCAGGTAACAAAAACTTTGCCTACTGATGCAGTCACTCTAGCCACACTCTGAGTGGCCATCAGCCCAAACACACCTTATGACTGGCTGCTCCTCAGTTGAGGGGCAATGCCCCCCATTGCCTTCGCCCCATTAAGGAGTCTTGGAAATGTAATCACCCAGACACTATTGGTATAATGTACAGTCATGTTATTTTGCCCACACAATGGTCTTTCACTTGTAACCAGCATACTTGGATATGCCTGCCAATGTATCAGATTCATATTGCTGTATAAGTCATTTAACATGTGCTCCCAAAAAGGGAAATGCTTGCACTACACACATTCACCCCACAGCCAGTCCGGTTCGCTTGAGCAGTCCAATCTTTAGCTACTAGCCTTATAGGGGTGCCCAGACTTGCAGTGGGTAATGCACATAAAACTGGTCAGCTGGCATGTGCTCTGGCCAAAGGTCTCAATCACATTTCTACAGCTATAGCTTTACTTAATCAAGAACAAATAGAAATTAGACATGCATTATTGGATAATCGCACAGCTATTGATTACTTGCTTCTTCTCCATCACTTAGGATGTGAAACAGCTCACTATATGAGTTGCTTCAATCTCATAGATAACTCCCACAGAATCCAAAGTCAAATCACTGACTTGGACAAAATAGTCACACACATTCAACCGGACACCAATTGGGGGCGGTGGAATGAGCTCTGGTCCTGAGTGCCATGGAACTGGCTACTGACAGCGCTTGTGGTCACCGCTGGTGTTGTGGGAGTGGGAGTCATGCTATTTTGCTTTGCACAATGCATCCCCTCGTTCCTATCCATGTGCCACTCAGGAAGGAGACATCAAAATATAATCACGCCTTGACAGCTCATGCCCTATGTCTGTCAGGCTCTCAGCCAAGTCACTTTAGAAAACAAAGAAGAAGGAATTGTGGGTTTCCCAGGCCACTAATTGGACAGCTACCTTTCCCAATGGGTTTGTCAGGCTTTGCAAACAATCCCGAGACCATCCTGGCTCGACCAGAAAGGTGATTGGGTACGGGCAAATGAGTAATAAGGAGCAATAGTGACTCCATGTTTCCTTGGCTGAGGGCACTGAAAGCAGTGGGACAGAAATCAGCCAAATGTCACAATGCCTAGTAAACAACATACAGTATCTGGCTCACATCCACGGACTAAGCTGAGCAAAAGCAAACCACAGCTAGACAAAATAACTATGCATAAGTACACAGAGCCTTCTAAGCTTGAGATAAGGCAGGAACAGTGAGTCTTGCTACATCTGCTGATTATTCTGCCTATGGTGAACCTAGGCACGCAGTACTTTCCTAGGCTGGCAAATGTACCTTAAGCCAGCAGCATGCTACGTAAGCAAAGCCTTCTGTCATAGGGGTCATGTGCAATCTGTGTGCAAGTGATCCAGAATGCAAGTTAATAAATATAGACCACCCGAGGACTCGGGGCTGGCTTTTACCATCATACTTCAGTCTTGCGTGCCTTCCTTGTGTTCAGCACCTCAACTCCCATGGACCATTACAACAAAAATTCAATTGGGAAATGGTTGATTTTCACTGCCACAGAGAACAGTAGCACTGGCAGCACAAGACAGTCCTTGTGGCTTTGTCTTTGTGATGGTGGGGATAGCAATGGACTTGCCAATGCAGAATAAAATGTGGACATGGTAATTCTACAATAAAACCACATGTAGAAGCTGATTGATTTGGAAGGAAAGCCATTATTATTGTATTGCTTTATCTTCTATCTATCTGCATGAAAACCAGTGAGGTTATTACTTTATGGAAAGTGTTACCTGTGGGATGGGGAAATGACATTTACAATGCATTTAAGAGATGGTAATTGTTGTGTATTGAATGAAATTTGTCCACCATTTTATGTTCTCCTCTATTTCTAAGTAATGTGAGATTGAAGTTTTATTTATTTATTGAACCATTTTATTCCGAGAAGCACGATTGAGATCAGGTCCTCGATCACCCCACTCTCCTTCAACCAATCCTGTTAAAGCCTGCCAAAATGTATCTTTCCATACCTGTATATAAGTCGCTGTGGCGCAGTTAAAAATGTGTTCTTAACCCTGTAATAAAGTTGTGTGTTTGGCCTGTATTGCTGGCTGCTGCTCATTATTTCTGGAACACTAAAGTAATCCAAAGGAACTTTCTGTTCCCAAGAGTCTCAGTATCTCTGCATAAACCCATAGGTAGCCAGTGTTTGTACATGTTATCTTTTGCTGCATTTCTGTTGCGGCTTGTTACATTTTGTTTGTAACTCTGTCCAGGAGTTGTGTATGATAGCCCTGTGTGAAAGGGGAAAAAACTTTGCAGTTGCTGAAAATCCCAAAATAAGGGAGGGTAATACTTTTATTTAATACTGTCTGAAGTATTACAAACAGGTAAGCCTTCGAATCCAACAGAGCTCTTTATCAATCTGGGATCAGGGAGAGAAACATAACAGTACAGAATGTATCCCAAATACAATTTTGGCAAGCCACTGCAGTCACCTTGCAGATTCGGGAAGGTGGCAAGACCGGCGAGACTGGTGAGATCAATGAGACCAGCAGTCCTGGCAGTTCTGGAGCGTAAGTCAGCTGGAAAAGAAAAGGAAAGGAAAACTCCCCCCTAATTACCAGACTCTGAAATCATAAAGCTGGGCAGTGGGATTTAGCAGAGAACTTTGTTTTTGGCTGTAAATAACTTTAAACGCTCGGCTCTGCAGATTCTCACGATCGAGGGCAGCCCGAGGTAACTCTGGGCTGTCTCCGTTGTGGAGCGGGGCATGAGCGAGGAACTAAGAAACTGAACCGATCCTTTTACACTGATTCAACGAGATGTGCAGGAAGGGGGAGAAAGAATAATTTGTTTAAAGCTGTGAACTGGGTAGATTGGGCAGACTGTGGACTGTGTGGCTAGATAAAGATCATAGGATGTCCTTCTGCCCAGTTGTAAAGCTCCACATTCGATCAGGAGTGACAATATATATAATACAGGGGTGAAACGCGAGGGAACGAAAGCAAAGAAAGTGGGTGATTGGAAGATCAGGAAGTTGAGAGTTGCGAGAGCCACTGGACATACGAGAGGTGATCAGTGTGGGAAGAAATTTTGGAGACAGCGGTGGAAGAGGATAAAGAAGGCAAACGTAAGTCTGAAGACTATAGTAAATGAAACTTCCCTTTCTGTGGATTATTGGTGGGACTATGATTATAAAGAAGTAGTGATCATTTGACTCTCAGCAGATTTGGGCAGCAAATAGTTGATCAAATGAACTTTTACTACATAACTAGTTGAAACCCTGGGTTGATACGGGACAGTGTATTTGTAAAAATTGAAGCAGCAATTTGGAGAGAAGAGAGACAAAGAGAGATACAGTACTGCTAAAGGGAGTTACAAGGTTTCAAGGACTCAGAAATTTGTCAGCTGGAGACATAATTGCATCATCTCCCTTATCTCATGCTTTGGAACACCTGGGTCTATTTTTGAAAGTAGGGGTTAAGAAAGGAGAAAGATTGGACACTACCTTTAAAATAATTACCTTGGACTGTTCTCTATATAAATTTTGATTTTCTTCCTCTTTATAGTTATATATAAGTAATAAATAAGTACCTCTTTTTGTTAATAGTTATATGACTTTGTTAATAGTTATAAGACTTTGGAAATAAGAATACTTAATATAAGGTTGAAGTATTAATGAGTAAAAAAGTTGATAACTTTGAACAGGATATGACGTGGGTTAGAATAGAAAGATTAGAGAGAAGAAAACAGGAGGAAGGGAGGAGAAGATCATTGCAGGAAGAGATTAATAAGATTCAACAATTAGAAGAGTTGAGGAAAAAGGTATAGGAAAGGAAGTTAAGTATTAAACAGCAAGAAGTTAGAGAACAACAAGAGGAGAATGAAGAACAAACAGGAGAGGGGGGACAAGAGTAGCTGAGAGGAGAAGGGATAGAAATTCAGATGGCCACCAAGAAAAAAAAGGGACTGATAAAGGAAGGGTAAAGGAAGTAGAAGAAGAACAAGTTTGTGACAGGGGCTCTAATCCAGATTTAAATGACTTAAGGGGAAATTTGGAATCCAGGTTTGATAAATTAGAGGAAGAACTCTAAATCAAGCTCCAAACATTAGAAGATCAGCGATCAAAGGATAATCAGAAATTTCAAAAAGAAATAAAAGATAGTATTGCACAGGCATTTAAAAATACCAAAAAGGAGTGTACCAATTTGTTAAAGGAAATAGATGAACTGAAGGAGGGAGTCAATGCAATTGGAAAGGAGGTTTGGGAAATGAAGCATGAACTAAAAGAGGTTAAAGAGCAGGTACAGATAAAAGAGGAGAAACAGAAAAAAATATGACAGGAGGTTGGAAAGAATGGAAGATCAGGCGAGAAGGAGTAATGTGGTCATTAGGAATATACTAGAACGGAATCCGGATAACCTAAGGCAAAGAATGGTGGATTGGATTAATGCAATAGGATTGGAAGAGGAATTGGGACTAGATGATATAAAGAGTGTGTATAGATTAGGCCAAAAAAAGGAATCGAGAAAGACATAAGAACATAAGAACATAAGAACAGCCTTGCTGGAACAGGCCACAGCCCATCCAGTCCAGCATTCTGTCTCACACAGTGGCTCACCATTTCCTTCAGGGTATTCCCAAGGAGATGCCTTCACCTGCTTAGGATTCCCTGGAAATGGCATTGAGAGATATCCTGCCTATCTCTCCAACCCGGAGGTTGTCCTTAGATAGCCATAATTATAGCCATTGATACACTTGTCCTCCATGAACTTGTCTAATCCTTTCTTAAAGCTGTCAAGACTGACAGCTGTCACCACTTCTTCTGGCAGGGAGTTCCATAGACCAGTAATCCTCTGGGTGAAAAAGTACTTTCTCTTATTTGTTTGAGAACTAGTACCCAAAAGTTTCATGGAGTGTCCCCTAGTTCTAGTGTTGTGCGATAGGGAAAACAGTTTTTCCTTATCTACTTTGTCCACACCGTGCATGATTTTATAAACTTCAATCAGGTCACCTCTTAGACGCCGTCGTTCAAGAGTGAAAAGGCCCAACCGTTGCAGCCTCAGATAGTAAGGAAGGTGTTCCAGTCCCCTAATAATTCTGGTTGCCCTCCTCTGTACTTTCTCCAACTCAATAATATCCTTCTGGAGGTATGGTGACCAGAACTGTACACAATATTCCAGATGGGGCCTCACCATAGATTTATAAAGAGGCAAAATGACACTTGCTGACTTATTTTCTATACCCTTCCTAATGATCCCTAACATTGAGTTTGCTTTTTTCACTGCTGAGGCACATTGGGTTGACATCTTCATTGAGCTGTCCACCAGGACACCAAGGTCCCTTTCCTGGTTTGTCGCAGAGAGTTCAGACCCCATCAGTTTATAAATGTAATTGGGTTTTTTTTGTCCCAACATGCATCACTCTGCACTTACTGATGTTGAAGCTCATTTGCCACTGATTTGCCCACTCCCCCAGTGTCAAGAGATCCCTCTGGAGCTCTTCACAATCTCTCACAGTTTTCACTACCCTGTATAATTTAGTGTTGTCAGCAAATTTGGCTACCTTGCTTTTTACTCCTACCTCTAGATCATTTATGAAGAGGTTGAAAAGCAGGGGTCCCAGTACTGAACCTTGGGGGATCCCACTCTTTACTTCCCTCCACTTGGAGAAGTGTCCATTTAGTGCTACCCTCTGTTTCCTGTCCCTTAGCCAGTTGCTGATCCAGGACAAGACCTGTCCCTTTATTCCATGACTGGTAAGTTTATTCAAGAGCCTTTGGTGTGGGACCTTGTCAAAAGCCTTCTGAAAGTCCAGATAAACAATGTCAACTGGATCCCCCTTATCCACATGCTTGTTGACACTCTCAAAAAATTCCAACAGATTAGTGAGGCATGATTTGCCCTTGTAAAAGCCATGTTGGCTCTCCTTTAGCAGCGCCTTCTCTTCTATGTGCCTATTAATTCTATCTTTTAAGATGGTTTCCATCACTTTACCTGGGACACATGTCAAACTGACAGGTCGGTAATTTCCTGGATCACCCCTGGATCCTTTTTTGAAAATTGGTGTTACATTCGCTACCTTCCAGTCATCAGGCACAAAGCCTGATTTGAGGGAAAGATTATATATTTTGGCTAGGAGATCAGCAATTTCATCTTTAAGTTCCCTGAGAACTCGTGGATGGATGCCATCTGGTCCTGGTGATTTGTTAGTGTTTAGCTTAACAAGATATGCAAGGACCTCCTCCCTGGTTATTTCTATCTTGCTTAATTCTTCGGTTTCCCTCCCTACGAAGATAGGCTCTGTTTTGGGCATGTGGTCTCTGTCTTCTTCAGTGAATACTGAAGCAAAGAATTCATTGAGTCTCTCTGCAATCTCTGTTTCCTCTTTAATAACCCCTTGCTTTCCATTGTCATCTAATGGTCCAATGGCCTTCTTAGTTGGGTTCTTACTTCTAATGTACTTAAAGAAGTCTTTGTTATTTCTCTGAGTATTTTTAGCTATACGCTCCTCAAAGTCTTGCTTTGCTTTCCTGATTGTTGCCTTGCATTTGTTCTGCCAGAATTTATGTTTCTGCCTGCTGTCCTCATTTGGACAAGCCTTCCATCTTCTAAATGAGCTTTTCTTGCTCTTGATCACTTCCTGAACAGCTCCTGTAAGCCACATTGGAGTCCTCTTGGACCTGGCAGTGCCCTTTTTCCTTTTGGGTATGCATTCCAATTGGGCCTCTGTTATTGTTTGTGTAAACAACCTCCATGCCTCTTGGAGTGTTTGGACTCTCTCAATTTTCCCTTTCAGTTTCTTTTTTACTAGTTTCCTCATCTTTGGGAAATTTCCTTTTTGAAAATTTAAGGTCTCTGTGTTAGATTTTATCAGTGACTTGCAGTCTATGATCAAGTTAAACATAATTGAGTTGTGGTCACTGTTCCCTATTGGATCAGTCACATTAACATCGTGCACCAGATCCTGAGTATTACTCAGGATCAAGTCAAGGATTCTTGTACCTCTAGTTGGGTCTTCAACCATCTGTCCCAGGGAACAATCATTTAGCATATCTAGGAACTTTATCTCTTTATCATGTGCTGAACAACAGTTCACCCAGTCTATGTGAGGGTAATTGAAGTCCCCCATTATAACCAGGCTTCCCTTCCTGGATGCCTCCTTTACAACATTCTCCAACTGCCAGTCTCCCTCAAGAGTTTGGGTCGGAGGCCGATAGTATATGCCTACTGTTAGACCATCCTTGTGGCCTGGTACTCTTACCCACAGAGCTTCTAATGGTGACTCTAAATCACCTAGATATTCCAATTCATATGATTTTATCACTTCTTTGACATACAAGGCTACACCACGTCCTGTTTGCAAACTGAATTAAAAAAAGAGCAGGATGAAATTAAAAAGGAGCAGAAAGAACTCAAGTTGGAGATGGAAAAGATGAAAGAAAAAGGGAAGGAAAGAGATATCAAGATAGATACATTGGAAAAAAGAGTTGAAATGTTAGAAGAACAATTAAGACGTCCTAACATAGTAATTCAAAATTTCCCCGAGAGGTCGCCGGATTCCTTAAAAGACAGATTATTGACTTGGTTGAATGCTCTAGAGATGAAATTCAGCTTTGCTCCTGAAGAAATAGTGAGCATATTCTGTCTTGGACAGAAGAGGGGTAGAACTGGACCTAGGAATGTATTGGTGAAGTTTGCTAACGTGGCAGATAAACTGAGATTAATGACATATTAAACAAGCGGGACCAATGGCCCTGAAGATAGACATAGCGGATGTTGATATCTACAATGACATTGCAGTAGAGGAGAGAATCTGGCGACAAACGATGAAACTGGTGACAAAATATTTGATCAACAAGGGTATTAAATACAATTGGAAATTTTCAAGACAATTAATTTTTTGGCATTTGGGGCAAAGATTCTTAGCCCGAGAAGGTTCTTTTGTTTTAGATATACTAGTGGATGCAAAGCTATTGGAGAATGGTACAAAGGAATGGGAGGCATTAAAGGAAGAATTGTTAATTTCAGGAGGGTTACACTTTGGAAGAAATACTGAGGAAGATGATGATAATGTGCCCAAGGGTGCAGAAGGAGGAGATTAAAATAAAATGTATCTGCGGGGATTCTCTAATGCTCACACCATTTTTGATGCGCTTCCCCCTCTCTCCCCTTTGATTTTTGGAGGCCACTTTTAGTTAGAAAGTGAGGAGAGTAGATAATGGTTTTTTTATTTTACATGTTATTTTATGTTTGTTTATTTTGCAAAATTTCAATAAAAATTAATAAAAAAATTAACGATGATATGCTAAAAATATATTTGGACAAGAACTTGACATTCCAATTAAAAGAAGAATATGTAAACATAATGGAGCAAGTCATAAAAGACAAGGAGATTGAAGAGGTAATTAGCAATCTGAAAAAGGATAAGATGCCTGGAGAAGACGGAATTCCGTCAGAATTTTATAAGGAATGTCAAGAAGCAATGATTCCCAAATTAAAAAAAACCTATATAGTTATATATTAGAAGGGGGGGAGAGATTCCAAAATCCTGGAGCAATTCAAAAATGGCTTTAATCCCTAAACCAGGGAAAGATAAAGAGAATATAGACACATATAGACCAATTTCATTTTTAAATCAGGATGCAATTTTTTAAAACTTAATAATGAACAATCAGCTTAATAAATTCTTAAACAATTATATTGGGGAAGATCAAACAGGGTTCATTAAAGGGAGACAAATGGATAAATTAATAAATCGTTTAGTTAATATTATTGATAAATTGAAAAATAATAAACAAAAAGTATGTATTGTGGCATTAGATATATATAAAGCTTTCGATTCAATCCAATGGAAAACAATAAAAGGAATATGCGAGAAATTACAATTCGGCCCTAAATTTAAACATATGATAGAACAATTGTACAAAGAAAGTAAAACTAAAATTAAAATGAACAATCGAAAACTAAAATTAAAATGAACAATCGATTAATTGATATTAATGCGGGGACAAGACAAGGATGCCCACTATCCCCATCTCTGTTTATATCGGCAATGGAATTATTAGCAAATGAAATAAGGCAGAATGATAAATTGATGGGAATAGAGAACAAAAAAAAGTCTATTTGCAGACGATACTTTGCTAGTGATAAAAGACCCTTTAAATAACTTAAGCAAAGTAAAAGCCTTTGAAGAAGTAACATGATTAAAGATTAATTGGATGAAAACTGAGGCCATCACATGCAATTTATCCCAGGTGGAAAGAAGAAAAATTGGAGAAAGATATAATATTACAATAAAAGATGAATTGAAATATTTGGGCATATTTGTTATGAAAGAACCGAAAGATTTATATAATATCAATTTTAATAAATTAAGAAATGATTTAAAGCCATTAATAGAACAAATGAAACAGTTAAATGTTTCATGGTTTGGAAGGATCAATATTTGTAAAATGAAGATTATGCCTAAATTGAACGTTCTATTTGAAAATTTATTGATTAAAATTAAAGTCGGAACTTAATAATTGTCAAAAATTGATAAACGGTATTTGTAACGACCAAAATAAAATTGAGAATTAATAAAGGATTGTGGTATAAGAAGAATAAACATGGAGGTTTAAACATTCCAAATATTAAAGCTTATTATCAAGCCTTTCATTTAAAGAAATTAATAAAATTACTAATTCAGCAAAATGAGATAACATGTGAAATGGAACAAGAAGAATTCAAAAAGTTAAAAGGGGAAATATTCTTATCCCAACTGCATAATAAACTAACAATTAATAGTCTTTCAATTCAAAATACTTATAATGTATGGAGAGGAATTAAAAGAAAATTGGCACCAAACCAATCTCCAATAATAGAAATTTTGGACTTCCAGTGCTGTCCATTAATATCTTCGAACAAAATAAGATCTATCCTAATGCAAGAGACTCACTTGATGCTGGGAAAGGTGGAGGGAAAGAGAAGAAGGGGGCATCCAAAGATGAGATGGATAGATGGTATTGTGGACACAATGGGCACAGAGCTTGGTGGGCTGAGGAGAATGGTGGAGGATAGAGGTGCCTGGAGGAAAATGGTCCATGGGGTCGCAAAGGGTCGGAATCGACTGTGCGACTGAACAACAACAATGCAAGAGAAAGTGTTATTAAGAATAGACTGGATTAGGAACTGTAATACATATCAGAGAAGGAAAGAAATATATAATAAATTAAAACTAAATTGGTTACAAGAAATGCAGATGAAGAAATGGGATAAATCTACAAGGGGAACTATAGGAGAAATAAGAACAAAGACGCCTTTTGAAGAGTTGGTACTGGAAATAAGAAAAGGGAAAATAAAATTTCAAGGTTTGGTATGCAAAATATATGCTTATTCCAGGGGAAGAAACCCAATACAGTAATACCTCATACAAAATCCTCTTCATACAACATCTGATTCATACAACATCGCCTAATTCCTTGAAAAAAGTTGCCTCATACAAAGTTGTGCAACTTTGTATGACGCATTGGGGTTTCCTCAGATTGCATTGTGCCTGGACAGTATAAAAGGCAGGACACATGCGTGCATTGCTCTTGTGGGTTTTGCATGAGGCGAAGAGTGTTTAGGAGTGGTTTTGAGTGCGATTTTGGATTTTTTTGAATTTTTCATCAGAATTTTTAGAAGCATTCCTGGGATTTTTGCAGCATTCTTCAGGTTCTTGGACAATCAGGGTTGTTTGACATGTTTTTGTAATGTTTTTAGCCTTTAGACAATGATTTCTTAAAGTTGTGTCAGTTTCCTGTCTGTTTCCTTGACTTTGCCCTGAAGTCTGTGCTGTTACAGTACAATGTATCTCTATGGAAACGACATTGTATGAGGCATCGCGGCAAGGATTTTGCATGCCTCATACAAAGTCCAAATCCGTATAAAGTCCAAACTTGTGGAACCAAGTTTGGACGTTGTATGACGTATCACTGTATACACTTAAAAGAATTTGGGAGGAAGATTTGAATATTAAAATTGAAGAAGTAAACTGGAGGAAAAAATGGGAAAATAGAATAACAAAAACAATGTCAATTAAGGAAAAGGAACATGTTTGTAAAGTATTATGGAGATGGTATCTCACTCCAATTAGAATTAAGCAAATGAACATTAATAAATCTGATATATGCTGGAGATGCAATGAAGAAAAGGGAACATATTTACATTTGTGGTGGTCCTGTAAAAAAACAAATAAATTCTGGAAAGTAGTGGAGAAGGGGATAAATAATATTCTTGATATAACAATAAATTTAGAACCCAAACTTGCTATACTAGGAGAAATAGGAAAATTAAAATTAAATGAGGGTAAAAAAGAATTAATCTTGACATTGTTGCTAGTTGCCAGACAGTTAATAGCTCAAGAGTAGAAGAATAATGAAGATTTGAAAAAGAACAGGTGGTATAAAGGAGTTTGGCAACTAGCATTAAATGAAAAATTGACTAGTTAAATACAGCTAAAACAAGGATTAAAGATCAAAATACCGTATTGGGAAATCTGGAAACCTTTCATACAGTACGTGTTAACTAATGAAGATGGAGTTAAACCCGGCCCTGACATGACTCAGTTTTGGAAGACTTAAATAAATTGTGCCAATCAAAATTACTGCAGATCAAGTGTTATCACGGGTGTACCCAAAGTAGAAAAAGTGAAGAGAATCAACAACAAGGATTTAAATAATTCAATTCTACCTTCTGGGATTGGGATGTGGTTCTTACTTTCTTCTTCTTCTTGTTAGTTCCCTTTTAGTAGTTTTAATTGTATATGCGTATTTATTATGTTTGTTTGAAGTACGTTTGTTAATAAAATAAAATTAAAATAAAATAAAAAAATACAATTTTGTCTTACCTTCAACCCTCAAGCTCTACAATGCTCAGCTCGATGGTCAGTCCTGCCAAAGTCTTGCATCCTTGCCTGTTTTTAATATTTTGGTATTACAATACCAGTACAGTAGACCCTCACATAACGACGTTACTTGGTTCCCCAAGTAGCATTGCTAAGCGACTTTTGTTGTTATGCGGGTTTCTATGGAGTTTCCTGCGTAACAACATTTTTGTCCGGATAATGACAGTTATTTTAGCATTGTTGGCCGGACAACGACACTAAAAATGTTGTTATGTGGGGGAACACGTGGTGCATAACGACGCGTTGTTAAGTTAAAATGATGCTATCCGAACGCGTTGTTATGTGAGGGTTGACTGTACTGCCCATTCTTACTTTTGCAATCTGTGACATTCTTGAGAGCAGGTGAGTAGAATTGTGACTTTGTGTCAGATTTAAGAATTTCTCTACCAATGGCCAGCTCTCTCGCCTGACCCTTGCACAACTCCAGATGTGTTGAAACTGAATGTTGGCAGGTGTGGCTATTAGCATCAGCACCTTTCACCAATATTGTCTCCACAATTGGTTTTAGAAGTTGTTGAAATTTTGATCTCTATGCTAGGCTGTGACAGGATGTCTGGAAGATGTGGTACTGTACTTCTCTTTTCTTTTTTGCTACTTTTGTGCAGGATCCTATTTATTTCACCGATGATGGTGAAAAACCACAGAAACCTTCTTAAGCACTTTCCAAGAACATCTGCCCAGCTAGAGCAACATGCATTCCTGAAATCAAACTTAGGCTGTTTTTGTTTTCATGCCTTATTTGATCAAGCATTCTTTCAGAAACCTGAGTCTTGGTTTTTCCCCTTTTACATGCCCAACAATGTGGTTCCAATGTTGAGTCAGCCTGCCCTACATTCAATTCTTCTGAAACACACGTCATGGCAGAAGAAGCAGCAACTTTAGGAAGATGAAGACAAGTATGACAAAAAGGCAGTTGACCCACCAGAAACTTCCAGGAGACATCACTATTAGTTGTGGGCAATTGGCCCAGGGTTACCATAATTCCTTCTCACAAAAATGGGACAGAAGTAAAGGTTGCCCTTGCTTGAAAGCCAGTCGTATCCAACTCTAGGTTTCAGTGCTCATCTCTGTTTCAAAGCTGAAGAGCCAGCGCTGTCTGCTTCTGCAGACGTTTCCATGGTCATGCAGCAGGCATGACTAGACACCAGAGTGCATGGAACACTGTTTACCTTCCCACCAAAATGGTCCCTATTTATCTACTTGCCTTTTTTTGCTTTCAAACTGCTAGGTTTGCAGGAGCTGGGACAGAGACGGGAGTAGACGTTTCTGTGGTCATGCAGCAGGCATGACTAGACACCAGAGCACAGGGAACGCTGCCCCCCAAGTGGTCCCTATTTACCTACTTGCCATTTCTTGCTTTCAAACTGCTAGGTTTGCAGGAGCTGGGACAGAGATGGGAGCTCATTCCGTTCTGCAGTATTCCTGCAGTATTCAGGTATCGAACTGCTGCTGCTACAGAGAACAGAGGGCAGGTGCATTTCTCCCCACCCCCTTGTTTACCAAGCTTCTGCTGCTGCCACCTACTGGTCGTTCCAATAGAAGTGCAAGAATTTTTTTCTTCCAAATCAAGTGGTTTGAAATCCGTGAAATTTTTATGTTTTTTATCGAACCTTGCAAGACAGTTACAAAATGTGAAAATCATGTTTTTCCATTACATATGGCAACTCTAAATTGGCCACTACTGTCTACCTTTTCAAAACAAGATTATGGTTCCTAATGCTATTTTACATTTTACAAGAACTGGGAAGAAACATTTCAGTGAGATTTTTAGCATGATTAAATATGTTTCCCCCTTTCGTGTGCGTGTGTTTGGTGTTGGATTGTTTGTGCTGTGGGGTTACTTATGACTAAACCCCAAATTGACCTCACACTAAATTGACCTCATGCTTATGTGTATAACACATACGTATTATTCAAAGTTGAGTTAAAAAAAAACCTTGCTAAACATTGTTTGCCTGCTTTGGTTGAACTCTGTTACACTGGTGGTATCCCTCCCCTATATGTTTCTGCTTAAATTGTATGTTTTAAAATATTGAAGCTGCTTAGTGAGAAATTGTTGTGACCCGGATACCGGCAGGGCTGCCCAGCTGGCAGCTGCTGCATTGAATGTAAGAGAGTGTCTTATAGTAGGTTTTCAGGGTCGTCGTCAGAAGTCCATGGTCAAAGCCGGTTGATAGCAACTGTAGTTTCAAGGGTTTTTCCGGGTGTTGTCAAGGTCACATGCAGGGGTTCAGGGTGTCATGGTTTCCACATGCGATCTTGTCTTAATTTTAAAGTGACATTTGATTCATGTAGTGTTAAGATACATTTTGCATTTTTCTTAGGCTTAGAAATACCAGTTTTCATTTATTTAAACACATTGCAATGCCAGGCTGCTAGTCTGACATTACAATGTAGAAAAGTTGCCTTCCCAAAGGGAGGAGGTAAAAGTGAGTGTCCAGGACTGGACACATTCCAAGAAAAACACCTGTGGTCCCCACGAGGGTACTGAGTGACAGCTAGGTCACATGACTGCACCACAAGGGAGATGACGTCTCCATTCCTGTCAATCAAACTGATTGCCTGAACACCTGTTAGAATAAAACTTTCCCAGAGAAAGCAAAGGTGGGGGCCAGATGCGGAGCAGATGGCACCTGCACCTGCGAAGGTCCTTGAAGATCTCATTCTTTCTCATGGGAACCAAAGGTACTTTCTCATGAGATCACCACATTCTAGAGCCCCTTTTCTCTATAAAAAGGGCTCAATTTGTTCATTCGGGAGCCACTCCTGAGACAGGGGGGAACCCTTGTCTCTTATCACCATGATCTTGATTGCAGCGAGAGCCCTTGGCAGTCGGCTCTCCAAAATGACTCTTCGGGTCTAACGCTAAGCCATGGGGGACTGAACTGCCCCTAAACTCAAGAAGCTTGAAACCTGCTAGGGAGCTAGCAAGATGTTTTATTTCGTTTATTTGTTTTATTAGATTGTGTTCTATAGTGTACATTATTTTAAGATCTGTATCCCGTATTGTATTCCTTCAATAAATCTTCAAAAAGCCAAGCAGTGTGTTGCCTGCCTTTGTAAACAAGAAGAAGGAAGCCCAGCAGAGCTGAAGTGACTCCTATGTGTCCTCATTGCTTCCAGCCAGACTGAATGAAGTGAGAGGGATAGCTCTATCTCAGAAAGGGAGGGGAAGAGTAGCAACTCTAAGAAGCCTAGTTTCTGCCCAGTGATTTATATTAACTGCCATATGCAGAAGGCTACTCTGTCCCTGTCCCCAGCGAATCGGGCTAGGGTGAGAAGTGCTCATTAAGGCAAGCAGGTCACAGGATCTAAGGTCCACCCTGCCGGGTGTCCCCAAGAAAAATTCTGGGTGCCCAACGGAGCCTTTGTGAGGCATGTTCCTCCCCATACGTCCCTGATACAGGGTTCCAAGGGTTTCAATCTAGGTTTCTCGGTGTCAGGGTCCAAGTAGGGAAAGATTGGTTTAACAAAGAGCTTGCTGGCATGCTTTAAGGAGAGTCAGACCCCACAGCTGAGGGCTGGTTCAAGAGGCGTGTCCAGGCACTCCTTCTCCTCAACTGCAAGGCCTGTCTTAACAAGGCCCTACATCTCTCAGAGGTGCCAACTTGCTGTTCGTCATCCCGATTGCTGAAACCTGGCCTAGCTGTCAAGCTCTGATCATCTGGCCTGGCTTGGCCCTGAGGGACTGGCTCCAAAGTGACAGGTGGCTGCAGGGTTGGTGTCTGATCCATGTCTTCCTGCTCGGCATCCTGATCTGGGCTGGCTGTGACCTGAGGGACTGGCAACATGTCTTCCTCAGGCTCAGACTCCAGATTAGAGCCGGCAGGAGGCAACTGGGCTGGCTGACTGTCCTTCTCCTCCTCGCACCCAGGACCCCAGGTCACAATAGGTTCAAAGGAGTGTGTTAAGAGTATGACATTCCATCTAGCCAATAAAAGGCAATTTGAATGAGAGTGCACTAAAGTGATACTGTATTCTTCTTCTTCTTTCATGTAACAATCAAACCCTGGACTGCCAGAATGAAGCTACTTTCTTGGCTTTGTCATTGGCTAAATTTAAGACCTCATCGGTGCATGTTTCTGACAGTAATCATCAGAGCTGGATTCTGTATCTCTCCACATTCAAAAAGTGTGTTGCTATCTGCCAGCAGTCTCCACATGAGCATGTTGGTTTTGCATTTAGTGACTCTAACCATCAGCCTAATTAGGGTCCTCCAAGTGATGGAGGTTGTATTTCTTAGCTATACCCTCCTTTAATGTTGTTCCTTGTCCAGTGATCCCCTTCCTCCATCTTCTAATTTGGTTATCCTCTTCAATACCCTCAAGAATGTTTTTTCTTGTCATAAAACTCTTTCTGGGTCTGAGTCAGTGGACTTGAGGCTCATATCTATTCAGAGGATGTTGAGGGTCATTCTCTTGCTTAGTTCTCTCAGGGTCTGCTGCTACTTCTCTCCTTATCTTAGGTGGAGTGATACCAACAAGAGGGAGTAGGTTTGAGGCATCTTGTTACTATATTCATGGCTTCATTATGGGTTGGTATATAAGTGTAATTGCTATTGCTAAAACCACTATACCCCCCCCACCGGAAACCCACCAAACTTTGTTGGGCAGTTCCATGGAAGTGAGGTGTGAAACTGGCTGCATCATCTCTGCTCTTGTAGCTTGCTGGCCCAATAGACCACATGCTGGGGTACATTGGTAGAGGGTTTAGTGTATGGGACCAAAGACAACGAACAGCCGAAAGGTTGGCTTAACACAGGTTTATTGCATGATGATCCAGGGGGAACATGAGGTAATGGCGGATGGGTAGCTCAATATATACAGTGGCTATACATTTGAATGTGGCTCCTCGACAGTCTATTGGTTACTGTCCGCGTGACGTCACAGACGGTCACGCCCTTCTTGTCCAGGTGTAGGTGATGGCGGGAGACTTCCCGCGCTGTTGTTTGCCGGTGAGTCTGGGCCAGGAGAGCTCGAACGCTCGCTATTGCCACCAGGTGGTCATTAGCTCGCGTCCTATTGCAATGGCTACAGTTAAGCAGCTGCTGGTTATGATGTTACACAAGCATGGTTACATTGGATACATGTGAATGGATACATTGTAAAAGGTACAGTCATAGAACACAACATCCTTCCCCCCTAGGATGGGACGAAGTCCCTCAGCCAAGATGGCTTATTGCAAACGCGTTTGGGCTGTGTTGTGGGCTGACCCGCCCCAGGGGCGCTACTGCTTCCTCGTTCCATGGTCCCTTGTCCTGAAACGGGAGAGGGAGACTTGTTAGAGGCTTGCCGTGGTTTGGTGGCTTTGGGGGAGGGAAAAAACTCCATTGTGGGCAGACCGGAGACACTCGGGGCTAACGAAAAACCCCTCTTCTCGCTTGGACGGGTGGGGGACCACTCCGCAAAACTTCCCCGGTTCTGAAAATCAAAATCTAACTCTGTTGGGGTATCCGTATTTGTGGGGAGATTCCGCGGGATATCTATGGGATCGGCTTCCCCTCTCTCTGCTGACCGATCCCGCAGGATATCTACGAGGACAGATTCCCTTTCCTCCCCCCTTGGTGGGGACCCATGGCCCCCCTTTCCTCCCCCTTGGGCTGAGCGGGTGGGGGAGAACCCTAACGCTGAGTCTTGCGTCCCGCGGTCCGTGCCCTGTTCGCCGGGGATCCTGCGCCGGAGCTGGTCTGCGTGCCGCCTCCAGAGTAGACCTGTGCCGGTCTCGACGCGGTACGAGACGGGGCCGGTCTGCTCTAGGATGACGCCCGGTACCCAGGCCGGACCCGCGCTAGCATAATTCCTGCAATACACGGGGGCACCCACGTCGAAACTCTTTGTGCCCTCTATCCCAATGTTCCTCCCCTTTTCCTCTACTCTCGTGGGGTCTAGCCTAGTTAGTATGGTGGTCAGCTTCCTGCGCATCAACAGCTCTGCGGGGGAGTATCCTGACGCTAGGGGAGTCACTCGGTAGCCTAGCAGAAACTGGCACACTTGATGGTTTAGGTCCCCGGGCCCCATGCACCGCAGCGCGTCCTTGGTGGTACGCACAAGGCGCTCTACTTGGCCGTTTGTGGCAGGGTGAAAAGGAGCGGAGGTGATGTGCCGAATGGCGTTGATTTCAGTGAATGCCCTGAACTCAGAGGACGTGAAGCAACTTGCGTTGTCGCTTACGAGGGTGTCGGGTAAACCGAACGTGGAAAAGACCCTCCGCAAATGCTTTAAGGTTGTGGCCGTGGACGTGCTTGTAACCGGAATTACCTCCAACCACTTGGAGAAGGCATCCACCACAAGGAGAAACAGCGTCCCACGAAACGGGCCAGCAAAGTCTACATGAACTCGGGACCACGGCCCCTTCGCCACGTCCCACTCCCTGTGAGGCAGGCGGGCTTCTTCTGGCCTGGAACTTTGGCAGGGTTCACAAGTGCCGACCATGTGCTCGATGTCGGCGTCTAGCTGGGGCCACCAGAAATAGCTCCTTGCCAGGGCTTTGGAGCGCACAATCCCAGGGTGACTGACGTGCAGGAGTTTGAGTACCCTCGGCTGTAAGGACGCCGGGATCACTACTCGCTGGCCCCACAGAAGGCACCCCCTCTCAAGGGACAACTCTAACTTCTTTTGGAAAAATGGGTCGAACTCCGCTGCCGGGGAGGACGCTGGCCACCCTTTCTGCACCCAGGAGCTAACCCTTGCTAAAATATTGTCCTTTCCGGTCGCCTTGGCGATATCGGCGGGCAGTATTGGGGGCGAGTCAAGGACTTCTATCATCAGTACCTGATGGTCTGGCTCCTGCCCGCCCACGTGGCTGTTCTCTTGGGGAAGGGGGACCTCGATAGAGCGTCCGCATGGCTGATCTCCCTCCCGGGCCTGTACACTAACGCGTGCTGATACGCGTTGAGAAAAATGGCCCACCTAAGCATCCTAGGGGACAGGATCTGTGGCGTGGGTTTATCTGCGGTAAAAATGCCTAGCAGGGGCTTGTGATCGGTCACGATTGTGAAGGGGCGGCCATACAGGAAGTCGTGGAACTTTTTTGTTCCCGCAATTATCGCTAATGCTTCCCTGTCTGTCTGGGCGTAGTTTCTCTCCGCTTGGGATAGGGACCTGGAGTAGAACGCTATCGGGGCCTCCCTTCCGTTTTCCAGCACGTGGCACAGCACCGCCCCCACCCCCACCGGGGATGCATCACAGATCAGGACCACTGGCCGCTTGGGGTTGAAGTGGGTGAGGATGGCGTCAGACGCCAGAAGCTGCTTTAGCTCATTAAATGCCCTCTCTTGCTGGTCGCCCCACTTCCATGCCTCGTCTTTTTTAAGCAGCCTGTGCAACGGCTCGGCCACGGCTGCTTTCCGGGGAAGGAAGGAGTGGTAAAAGTTCAGCAGCCCTAGGAACGACTGCAACTCGGGCTTGGAGGTGGGGCGAGGGGCTTGTTTGATGGCGGCTACCTTAGACTTGGACGGCCTTATTCCCTCAGGAGTGACACGGAACCCTAGGAATTCGACCTCGGTCGCGAAGAAGACGCATTTGTCTTTTCGCAGTCTCAACCCCGCCTTTTCGAAAATCGCCAGGACCTTGCCCAACCTCTTTGCCAATTCAGCCCGACTCCCCCCCGTTATCAATACGTCATCAAAATAAGGTAACACCCCCTCGAGCCCCTTCAGGAGGCGTTCCACGAGTGACTGGAAAATTCCAGGCGCCGAGTTTACGCCGAATTGAAGGCGCGTCACCTGGAACGCCCCCTTATGGGTGACTATAGTTTGGGCAGCAGCGGCGGCTGGGGTCACCGAGAGCTGCTGGTAGGCTTGTGCTAAGTCGAGCTTAGCGAAACACTTTCCCCCATGTAACCTGGCCAGCAAATGGCTGACTACCGGCACCGGATACGCATTAGGGCGAATTGCCTTGTTGATGGTGCACTTGTAATCAGCGCATATGCGCACCTCCCCGTTGGCCTTTAGTGCTGTTACAATTGGAGTTTCCCACTCCGCAGAATCAACAGGAACAAGAATCCCCTGGCCCACCAATTTGTCCAGTTCCACCTCTATTTTGTCCTTGAGCGCGAATGGCACCCGGCGCGGTTTGAGTCTTATTGGGCGGACCTCAGGGTCTAGGTCGAAGGCTACTGGGGGTCCCTTAAATTTCCCAAGTCCCTTTTTGAAGACTTCGGGGTGTGCGTCGCACACCTCCTGGATCGGGTCAGTCCCCACGACAACGGCATGCACCCCCCCAATGAACAAACCCGGGGGCTGGAACCATTGAGTCCTGAGGAGGCTGCAATTCCCCCCTTTAAGAACAACTAGGGGGAGAGTTGCGGTGTGTTTCTTGAATTGGACCTGAAACCTTCCAACCCCCAAGACCGGAATGCAGTTCCCTTGCACGTCCCGTAGCGTGGACCTCAAAGCTTTGAGTTTGGGCCGCACGTGGGGGGCAATTTTCAGAAATTCCTTCTGGGGAATGATGGAATATGAGGACCCTGAGTCAATCTCCATCCTAATGGGGGCCCCTTGTACTAGTACCTCAACAAAGTAACGGGGGTGTCCTGCGGACACGCTGAACACCGGTGCGTCATCCTCGCTGTCGTCGGCGATGCGGCCCACGCCGTCTCGCTTCCTCGTGGCTTGGGCGCCGTCCTTGGGTCCCGCCGCGCGGTCTCTCAAGCTCTTCCGGGCCTCGCGCCGTTTCCTGCAGACCTTGGCGATGTGCCCGCGGCGGCCGCAGTTGTGACACTCGGCCTTTCTGAAGGGGCATTTGGCGCGGTCGTGGTTCGCTCCGCAGCCGTCGCAACGCCGCCCTTCTTTCCGGACCTTCCGGACGTCCTCGTCGTCGCTGCTCTCCGCGGGCGACTTCGAAACTCGCCGGGCCGCGTGCACCGAGGCGTGCACCGAAGCCTCTGCCTTGCGCGTCTTTGGCCGCCAGTCCTGGAGCTCCTGGACCCCGGCCTTCGTAGCTTCCGCGGCTTGTGCCTCCTTTAGGACCTCCTGCAACGTGGGGGGTGGCTCGCGGTTCATCAATGTGCGCTGAGTTTCGGCATCGCTCAGGCCGCACAGCACGCAGTCTCTTAGTGTGATTTCTACGTTTTCCCATTTGCATGGGCCGGCCGCCAGTCGCAGGGCCGCTGCGAAGTCGGCGACCGTCTCCCCGGGCGCTTGGACTCGCCTCCAAAATGCTCTCCGAGCGGGGAACATCGCCGTCGAGGGCCGGAAGTACTCACGCAGCATATGCATGAGCTCTTTCACCTTGAATTCACTCGCCCTCCTCGGCGCGATCAGGTCCACCAAGACCCTCTTGGTGTCTGGCCCCAGCATCCGGGTGAAAATGGCCCTTTTCTTTGCCTCATCCGTGACTTCGGATTCCACCAGGGCTCCCTGGAAGTCCATCTCGAAGATGTCCCAGTCTGCCGGTATCCTGATTTCGAAACCGGCGCATGTCTTGGTCCCGTGGGCAGCCATATCCCATCCTCTTCGCCAATTTAGTGTATGGTACCAAAGACAACGAACAGCCGAAAGGTTGGCTTAACACAGGTTTATTGCATGATGATCCAGGGGGAACATGAGGTAATGGCGGATGGGTAGCTCAATATATACAGTGGCTATACATTTGAATGTGGCTCCTCGACAGTCTATTGGTTACTGTCCGCGTGACGTCACAGACGGTCACGCCCTTCTTGTCCAGGTGTAGGTGATGGCGGGAGACTTCCCGCGCTGTTGTTTGCCGGTGAGTCTGGGCCAGGAGAGCTCGAACGCTCGCTATTGCCACCAGGTGGTCATTAGCTCGCGTCCTATTGCAATGGCTACAGTTAAGCAGCTGCTGGTTATGATGTTACACAAGCATGGTTACATTGGATACATGTGAATGGATACATTGTAAAAGGTACAGTCATAGAACACAACATCCTTCCCCACTAGGATGGGACGAAGTCCCTCAGCCAAGATGGCTTATTGCAAACGCGTTTGGGCTGTGTTGTGGGCTGACCCGCCCCAGGGGCGCTACTGCTTCCTCGTTCCATGGTCCCTTGTCCTGAAACGGGAGAGGGAGACTTGTTAGAGGCTTGCCGTGGTTTGGCGGCTTTGGGGGAGGGAAAAAACTCCATTGTGGGCAGACCGGAGACACTCGGGGCTAACGAAAAATCCCTCTTCTCGCTTGGACGGGTGGGGGACCACTCCGCAAAACTTCCCCGGTTCTGAAAATCAAAATCTAACTCTGTTGGGGTATCCGTATTTGTGGGGAGATTCCGCGGGATATCTATGGGATCGGCTTCCCCTCTCTCTGCTGACCGATCCCGCAGGATATCTACGAGGACAGATTCCCTTTCCTCCCCCCTTGGTGGGGACCCATGGCCCCCCTTTCCTCCCCCTTGGGCTGAGCGGGTGGGGGAGAACCCTAACGCTGAGTCTTGCGTCCCGCGGTCCGTGCCCTGTTCGCCGGGGATCCTGCGCCGGAGCTGGTCTGCGTGCCGCCTCCAGAGTAGACCTGTGCCGGTCTCGACGCGGTACGAGACGGGGCCGGTCTGCTCTAGGATGACGCCCGGTACCCAGGCCGGACCCGCGCTAGCATAATTCCTGCAATACACGGGGGCACCCACGTCGAAACTCTTTGTGCCCTCTATCCCAATGTTCCTCCCCTTTTCCTCTACTCTCGTGGGGTCTAGCCTAGTTAGTATGGTGGTCAGCTTCCTGCGCATCAACAGCTCTGCGGGGGAGTATCCTGACGCTAGGGGAGTCACTCGGTAGCCTAGCAGAAACTGGCACACTTGATGGTTTAGGTCCCCGGGCCCCATGCACCGCAGCGCGTCCTTGGTGGTACGCACAAGGCGCTCTACTTGGCCGTTTGTGGCAGGGTGAAAAGGAGCGGAGGTGATGTGCCGAATGGCGTTGATTTCAGTGAATGCCCTGAACTCAGAGGACGTGAAGCAACTTGCGTTGTCGCTTACGAGGGTGTCGGGTAAACCGAACGTGGAAAAGACCCTCCGCAAATGCTTTAAGGTTGTGGCCGTGGACGTGCTTGTAACCGGAATGACCTCCAACCACTTGGAGAAGGCATCCACCACAAGGAGAAACAGCGTCCCACGAAACGGGCCAGCAAAGTCTACATGAACTCGGGACCACGGCCCCTTCGCCACGTCCCACTCCCTGTGAGGCAGGCGGGCTTCTTCTGGCCTGGAACTTTGGCAGGGTTCACAAGTGCCGACCATGTGCTCGATGTCGGCGTCTAGCTGGGGCCACCAGAAATAGCTCCTTGCCAGGGCTTTGGAGCGCACAATCCCAGGGTGACTGACGTGCAGGAGTTTGAGTACCCTCGGCTGTAAGGACGCCGGGATCACTACTCGCTGGCCCCACAGAAGGCACCCCCTCTCAAGGGACAACTCTAACTTCTTTTGGAAAAATGGGTCGAACTCCGCTGCCGGGGAGGACGCTGGCCACCCTTTCTGCACCCAGGAGCTAACCCTTGCTAAAATATTGTCCTTTCCGGTCGCCTTGGCGATATCGGCGGGCAGTATTGGGGGCGAGTCAAGGACTTCTATCATCAGTACCTGATGGTCTGGCTCCTGCCCGCCCACGTGGCTGTTCTCTTGGGGAAGGGGGACCTCGATAGAGCGTCCGCATGGCTGATCTCCCTCCCGGGCCTGTACACTAACGCGTGCTGATACGCGTTGAGAAAAATGGCCCACCTAAGCATCCTAGGGGACAGGATCTGTGGCGTGGGTTTATCTGCGGTAAAAATGCCTAGCAGGGGCTTGTGATCGGTCACGATTGTGAAGGGGCGGCCATACAGGAAGTCGTGGAACTTTTTTGTTCCCGCAATTATCGCTAATGCTTCCCTGTCTGTCTGGGCGTAGTTTCTCTCCGCTTGGGATAGGGACCTGGAGTAGAACGCTATCAGGGCCTCCCTTCCGTTTTCCAGCACGTGGCACAGCACCGCCCCCACCCCCACCGGGGATGCATCACAGATCAGGACCACTGGCCGCTTGGGGTTGAAGTGGGTGAGGATGGCGTCAGACGCCAGAAGCTGCTTTAGCTCATTAAATGCCCTCTCTTGCTGGTCGCCCCACTTCCATGCCTCGTCTTTTTTAAGCAGCCTGTGCAACGGCTCGGCCACGGCTGCTTTCCGGTGAAGGAAGGAGTGGTAAAAGTTCAGCAGCCCTAGGAACGACTGCAACTCGGGCTTGGAGGTGGGGCGAGGGGCTTGTTTGATGGCGGCTACCTTAGACTTGGACGGCCTTATTCCCTCAGGAGTGACACGGAACCCTAGGAATTCGACCTCGGTCGCGAAGAAGACGCATTTGTCTTTTCGCAGTCTCAACCCCGCCTTTTCGAAAATCGCCAGGACCTTGCCCAACCTCTTTGCCAATTCAGCCCGACTCCCCCCCGTTATCAATACGTCATCAAAATAAGGTAACACCCCCTCGAGCCCCTTCAGGAGGCGTTCCACGAGTGACTGGAAAATTCCAGGCGCCGAGTTTACGCCGAATTGAAGGCGCGTCACCTGGAACGCCCCCTTATGGGTGACTATAGTTTGGGCAGCAGCGGCGGCTGGGGTCACCGAGAGCTGCTGGTAGGCTTGTGCTAAGTCGAGCTTAGCGAAACACTTTCCCCCATGTAACCTGGCCAGCAAATGGCTGACTACCG
The DNA here is from genome assembly GCA_035047345.1 of Bradypodion ventrale. Classification (NCBI taxonomy): domain Eukaryota; kingdom Metazoa; phylum Chordata; class Lepidosauria; order Squamata; family Chamaeleonidae; genus Bradypodion; species Bradypodion ventrale. The sequence continues at coordinate 252,938,832 of JAWDJE010000001.1, forward strand.
GCACCGGATACGCATTAGGGCGAATTGCCTTGTTGATGGTGCACTTGTAATCAGCGCATATGCGCACCTCCCCGTTGGCCTTTAGTGCTGTTACAATTGGAGTTTCCCACTCCGCAGAATCAACAGGAACAAGAATCCCCTGGCCCACCAATTTGTCCAGTTCCGCCTCTATTTTGTCCTTGAGCGCGAATGGCACCCGGCGCGGTTTGAGTCTTATTGGGCGGACCTCAGGGTCTAGGTCGAAGGCTACTGGGGGTCCCTTAAATTTCCCAAGTCCCTTTTTGAAGACTTCGGGGTGTGCGTCGCACACCTCCTGGATCGGGTCAGTCCCCACGACAACGGCATGCACCCCCCCAATGAACAAACCCGGGGGCTGGAACCATTGAGTCCTGAGGAGGCTGCAATTCCCCCCTTTAAGAACAACTAGGGGGAGAGTTGCGGTGTGTTTCTTGAATTGGACCTGAAACCTTCCAACCCCCAAGACCGGAATGCAGTTCCCTTGCACGTCCCGTAGCGTGGACCTCAAAGCTTTGAGTTTGGGCCGCACGTGGGGGGCAATTTTCAGAAATTCCTTCTGGGGAATGATGGAATATGAGGACCCCGAGTCAATCTCCATCCTAATGGGGGCCCCTTGTACTAGTACCTCAACAAAGTAACGGGGGTGTCCTGCGGACACGCTGAACACCGGTGCGTCGTCCTCGCTGTCGTCGGCGATGCGGCCCACGCCGTCTCGCTTCCTCGTGGCTTGGGCGCCGTCCTTGGGTCCCGCCGCGCGGTCTCTCGAGCTCTTCCGGGCCTCGCGCCGTTTCCTGCAGACCTTGGCGATGTGCCCGCGGCGGCCGCAGTTGTGACACTCGGCCTTTCTGAAGGGGCATTTGGCGCGGTCGTGGTTCGCTCCGCAGCCGTCGCAACGCTGCCCTTCTTTCCGGACCTTCCGGACGTCCTCGTCGTCGCTGCTCTCCGCGGGCGACTTCGAAACTCGCCGGGCCGCGTGCACCGAGGCGTGCACCGAAGCCTCTGCCTTGCGCGTCTTTGGCCGCCAGTCCTGGAGCTCCTGGACCCCGGCCTTCGTAGCTTCCGCGGCTTGTGCCTCCTTTAGGACCTCCTGCAACGTGGGGGGTGGCTCGCGGTTCATCAATGTGCGCTGAGTTTCGGCATCGCTCAGGCCGCACAGCACGCAGTCTCTTAGTGTGATTTCTACGTTTTCCCATTTGCATGGGCCGGCCGCCAGTCGCAGGGCCGCTGCGAAGTCGGCGACCGTCTCCCCGGGCGCTTGGACTCGCCTCCAAAATGCTCTCCGAGCGGGGAACATCGCCGTCGAGGGCCGGAAGTACTCACGCAGCATATGCATGAGCTCTTTCACCTTGAATTCACTCGCCCTCCTCGGCGCGATCAGGTCCACCAAGACCCTCTTGGTGTCTGGCCCCAGCATCCGGGTGAAAATGGCCCTTTTCTTTGCCTCATCCGTGACTTCGGATTCCACCAGGGCTCCCTGGAAGTCCATCTCGAAGATGTCCCAGTCTGCCGGTATCCTGATTTCGAAACCGGCGCATGTCTTGGTCCCGTGGGCAGCCATATCCCATCCTCTTCGCCAATTTAGTGTATGGTACCAAAGACAACGAACAGCCGAAAGGTTGGCTTAACACAGGTTTATTGCATGATGATCCAGGGGGAACATGAGGTAATGGCGGATGGGTAGCTCAATATATACAGTGGCTATACATTTGAATGTGGCTCCTCGACAGTCTATTGGTTACTGTCCGCGTGACGTCACAGACGGTCACGCCCTTCTTGTCCAGGTGTAGGTGATGGCGGGAGACTTCCCGCGCTGTTGTTTGCCGGTGAGTCTGGGCCAGGAGAGCTCGAACGCTCGCTATTGCCACCAGGTGGTCATTAGCTCGCGTCCTATTGCAATGGCTACAGTTAAGCAGCTGCTGGTTATGATGTTACACAAGCATGGTTACATTGGATACACGTGAATGGATACATTGTAAACGGTACAGTCATAGAACACAACAGAGGGCCATCTGCTGGATGAGTACAGGCAGGATTCCATAACATGGTAGGAATCCTTTCCTTCCACAGGTGTGGCTCCATGCTTGGAGGGTGCAGGTTCATTTCATTTTTCTTGTCAGAGATTACTCTGGATTGAAAGGATTTTTGCAGGGGATGCCCGAATGAGGCTCCTTTCATATCCCCCATCGTGCAGCTCTCGGGAATCAAACCCATGTTTTTCGGTCTCCAAGCCTAGTGCCTTAATTACTATGCCACCGGGGGAGCTGTGAGGATGCAGGTGGGGTAAAGTCAGTATGGATTCGGTGGGATGGATTAGCACACATAGCCCTAAATGCAACTGTTGCTTATATGAGCAGGAGGGAAGCCCTTTTACAGGCTCAGGTTACCGCAAATGGCACAAAGAGTCATTGCTCCCTAGCGGATTAGATCTCTGTGTACATTTTGATGTTCCCAAACCAATCGGAACCTCTCAAGTACTCCTGTGCTCGCCTTACTTCTCTTTTCCATCTGGGGCAGGAGTAACATGTGCTGGGGAGGGACTTGCAGCCCCCTTTAAGAATAAAATCTCATCCCCACCTGAAGGCATAAAAAGGAAATGTTTGGCAAACTGGACCATTGACCCCTGATTTGGTTAATATACCTGCCCACATGTTGTGTCCTAAAGCATGTGCCTTTAAACAATGTACCTATCCATGTGTATCCAATGTAACCTTTTCCTTGTGTAACATTGTAACCTCAGCTGCATCTCTGTAACCCTAATAGGACGCGAGCTAGTGACCACTAGATGGCAATAGCGAGCGTCCAAGCTCATTGGTCCAAGACTCACCTAAGAGCAATAGCGCGGGAAGATTCCCGCCATCACCTTCACCTGGACAAGAATGGCGTGACCTGAAATGACGTCACGCGGACAGTAGCCAATAGACTGTCAAGGAGCCACATTCAAATGTATAGCCACTGTATATATTGAGCTGTTCGTCCACCATTACCACATGTTCCCTCTGACCAGCATGTAATAAAGTTGTGTTAAGCCAGCTCTTCGGCTGTCCTGGTGTCTTTGGTCCCATACACTAAATTGGCGACAAAGGTGGGATCATGGCTGCCCACGGGACCAAGACATACGCCGGTTTCGACATCAAGAAACCGCAAGATTGGGAACTCTTCGAAATGGATTTCCAAGGCGCGCTGGTGGAGTTCGAGGTGACGGATGAGGCGAAGAAGAGAGCCATCCTCACCAGAATGCTCGGGCACGACGCCAAGAGGGTATTGATTGACCTCATAGCACCCAAAAAGGCAGCGGAATTCAAGGCCAAAGAGCTCCTGAAGGTGTTGCAAGACCATTTCCGGCCCTCGGTGGCGATGTTTCCCGCTCGGAGCGCGTTTTGGAGGCGAGTCCAAGCGCCTGGGGAGTCGGTCGCTGCTTTCGTAGCGGCCCTGCGTCTAGCTGCCGGCCCATGCAAATGGGAGAACTTGGAAGTCACCCTCCGGGACTGCGTGCTATGCGGCCTGAAGGACGCCGAGATTCAGCGCACGCTGATGAATCAGGAGCCACCCCCCACATTGCAGGAGGTCCTGAAAGCGGCACAGGCCGCAGAAGCCACGAAGGCCGGGGTGCAAGAGCTGCAGGACTGGCGACCGAAGGCCGACAAAACAGAGAGTGCGGTGCACGCAGCCCGGCGAATTTCGAAATCGTCCGCCGAAAGCAGCGACGACGAGGACGTCTGGAGGATCCGGAAGGAGGGCCGGCGTTGTGACGGCTGCGGGGCGGCTCACGACCGTGCCAGGTGTCCGTTCAAAAAAGCCGAGTGCCACAACTGCGGGCGACGCGGGCACATCGCCAAAGTCTGCAGACAACGGCGCAAGGACAGGAGGGGCTCGCCCGACCGCTCAGCGAGGCCAGACCGCTCGACGAAACTAAAGGATGGCGCCTGACCCATGAGGAAGCGGGATGGCGTGGGCCGCATCTCCGACGACAGCGATGACGACGCCCCAGTTTTCAGCGTGTCCATGGGACACCCCCGTTACTTTGTTGAGGTACTGGTGCAAGGGGCCCCTGTTAGGATGGAGATTGACTCTGGCTCCTCATATTCCATCATTTCCCAGAGGGAGTTTTTAAGAATTGCCCCCCACGTACGGCCCAAGCTCAAAGCGTTGAGGTCCACGCTTCGGGACGTACAAGGGAACAGTATCCCGGTGTTGGGGGTTGGGAAATTCCAGGTCCAGTATAAGCGGCACGCCGCAGAACTCCCCCTAGTCGTTCTTAAGGGGGGAAATTGCAGCCTCCTCGGGACTCAATGGTTTCAGCCCCTGGGTTTATTCATTGGGGGGGTGGGGGTGGTGCACGCCGTTGGGACTGACCCAATACAGAGGGTGTGCGACGCGCACCCTGAAGTCTTCAAAAAGGGACTTGGGAAATTCAATGGACCCCCAGTAACTTTCGACCTGGACCCGGAGGTCCGCCCAATAAGACTCAAACCGCGCAGAGTGCCTTTTGCACTAAAGGACAAAATAGAGGCGGAACTGGACAAATTAGTGGGCCAGGGGATTCTTGTTCCTGTTGATTCTGCGGAGTGGGAAACTCCAATTGTCACGGCATTGAAGGCCAATGGGGAGGTTCGCATTTGCGCCGATTATAAGTGCACCATTAATAAGGCAATCCGCCCTAATGCGTATCCGGTGCCGGTGGTCAGCCATTTGCTAGCCAGGTTACATGGGGGAAAGTGTTTCGCTAAGCTCGACCTGGCTCAGGCCTATCAGCAACTCATGGTAACCCCTGCCGCAGCTGCTGCACAGACCATAGTCACGCATAAGGGGGCGTTTCAGGTGACGCGCCTCCAATTCGGCGTGAACTCGGCGCCTGGAATTTTCCAGTCGCTCGTGGAACGCCTCCTCAAAGGGCTGGATGGCGTATTGCCATATTTTGATGATGTTTTGATAATGGGGGGGAGTGAGGTTGAGTTGGCTGAAAGGCTGAACAAGGTCTTGGAGGCATTCGAACAAGCGGGGTTGAGGTTGCGAAAAGACAAATGCGTCTTCTTCGCGAAGGAGGTTGAGTTCTTAGGGTTCCGAGTAACACCCGAGGGGATAAAACCGTCCAAATCCAAGGTGGCCGCCATCAAGAAAGCCCCTCGCCCCACCTCCAAGCCCGAGTTGCAGTTGTTCCTAGGGCTCTTAAATTTCTACCACTCCTTCCTTCCTCGGAAGGCTGCGGTGGCTGAGCCGCTTCACAAGTTGCTCAAGAAAGATGCGGCATGGAAGTGGGGCGATGACCAGGAGAGGGCATTCACGGAACTGAAACAACTCCTGGCGTCTGACGCCATTCTGACCCATTTCGACCCCAAACGGCCGGTGGTACTGATCTGTGATGCATCCCCGGTGGGGGTGGGGGCAGTGTTATGCCACGTGTTGGAAAACGGGAGGGAGGCCCCAATAGCATTTTACTCCAGGTCCCTGTCCCAAGCGGAGAGAAATTACGCCCAGACAGACAGGGAAGCGCTGGCGATAATCGCAGGGACCAAAAAATTTCACGATTTTCTGTATGGCCGCCCCTTCACCATCATGACCGACCACAAGCCCCTACTAGGCATTTTTACCGCAGATAAGCCCACGCCACAGATCCTGTCCCCGAGGATGCTCAGGTGGGCCATTTTCCTCAACGCCTACCAGCACGCGTTGGTGTACCGGCCCGGGAAAGAGATCAGCCATGCGGACGCCCTGTCGAGGTCCCCCCTTCCCCAGACGCACGGCCACGTGGGCGAGGAGGAGCCGGACCGCCAGGTGCTCATGATAGAAGTCTTAGATTCGCCCTCCATAGTACCCGCTGACATCGCTAAAGCGACAAGCAGAGATAGGACATTGGCGGCGGTTAGCTCCTGGGTACAGAAAGGGTGGCCGGCGTCTTCCCCTGCGGAAGAATTCGCCCCATTTTTCAGGAAAAAGTTGGAGCTGTCCCTAGAGAGGGGGTGTCTCTTGTGGGGGCAGCGGGTGGTGATTCCCACATCCCTTCGGCCGCGGGTGCTTAAGTTGCTGCACGTCAGCCACCCCGGAATTGTGCGCTCCAAAGCGCTGGCCCGGAGCTACTTCTGGTGGCCCCAGTTAGACGCCGACATTGAGCACATGGTCGGCACTTGCGAGAGTTGCCAATGCTCCAGACCAGAGGAGGCCCGTCTTCCCCACAGGGAGTGGGACGCGGCTAGGGGGGCGTGGTCCCAGATACACATTGATTTCGCGGGCCCGTTCCGAGGAACTCTGTTTCTCCTCGTTGTGGACGCTTTCTCCAAGTGGTTGGAGGTCATTCCAGTCACGAGCACCTCCTCGGCCGTGACAATAAAGCATTTGCGGAGGGTTTTTTCGACGTTCGGCATACCCGACACTTTAATTAGCGATAACGCTAGTTGCTTCACGTCCGCCGAGTTCAGGGCATTCACAGAGATCAACGCCATCCGGCACATCACCTCCGCCCCCTTCCATCCGGCCACTAATGGCCAAGTGGAGCGCCTCGTACGCACCACGAAGGACGCGCTGCGGCGCATGGGCCCCGGGGACCTCAACCTGCAAGTGTGTCAGTTTCTGCTAGGGTACAGGGTGACCCCGTTGGCATCAGGATACTCCCCCGCGGAGCTTTTAATGTGCAGGAAACTGGCCACCATTCTCACCAGGCTAGACCCCACGAGAGTGGAAGACAGGGGGAGGAACATCGGGCTAGAGGCCACAAAGAGTTTCAGCGTAGGAGCCCCCGTGCATTGCAGGAACTACGCCAGCGCAGGGCCAGTCTGGGTGCCGGGGGTTGTCGTGGAGCAGACCGGTCCCGTATCGTACCGCGTGGAGACCAGCACGGGTCTACTGTGGCGGCGTCATGCGGACCAACTCCGGAGCCGGGTCCCAGAGAGGCAGGGCTCGGAAAGCACAGACAGGGATTCAGCGTTAGGGTTCTCCCCCACCCGTTTAGCCCAAGGGGGAGGAGAGGGGGGTCATGCGTCCCCACCGAGGGGGGAGGAAAAGGAAGTTGTCCTCATAGATACCCCGCGGGATCACCCAGCAGAGTTTGATTTTGAGTTTCAGAGCCGGGGGGGGGGTTTCGGAGTGGTCCCCCACCCATCCAAGCGAGAAGAGGGGTTTTACGTTAGCCCCTGGTGCCCCCGGTTCGCCCACAACGGAATCTACCATTTTCCCTAAAGCTGCAAAACCGCAGCAAGCCACTAACAAGTCTCCCTCTCCCATTACAGGACAAGGGTCCAGGGAACAAAGAAGCGGTAGCGGCCCCCGGGTGGGCCAACCCACATCGCGGCCCAAACGCGAGTGCAAGAAACCATCTTGGTTAAGAGACTTCGTCTCATCCTAGGGGGGAGGGATGTTGTGTCCTAAAGCATGTGCCTTTAAACAATGTACCTATCCATGTGTATCCAATGTAACCTTTTCCTTGTGTAACATTGTAACCTCAGCTGCATCTCTGTAACCCTAATAGGACGCGAGCTAGTGACCACTAGATGGCAATAGCGAGCGTCCAAGCTCATTGGTCCAAGACTCACCTAAGAGCAATAGCGCGGGAAGATTCCCGCCATCACCTTCACCTGGACAAGAAGGGCGTGACCTGAAATGACATCACGCGGACAGTAGCCAATAGACTGTCAAGGAGCCACATTCAAATGTATAGCCACTGTATATATTGAGCTGTTCGTCCGCCATTACCACATGTTCCCTCTGACCAGCATGTAATAAAGTTGTGTTAAGCCAGCTCTTCGGCTGTCCTGGTGTCTTTGGTCCCATACACTAAACCACACATGCAATGATGTGCACTGTTTATTCTTCATAGACAATTTGCTGTTTAAATGATACCGCAGGGACATTACAACTGTGTTAAGAAAGAATTGGTTGTACGCACTCAGCCCTAGCTAACAATCTCGCTAGTGCACGGATGTACATCACAACATGTTTTTTTTAAAAAAAGTTGACTGGTTTGTTTGTTTGGAACTTCAACCAGTATCAGGGATGGGACAATCCTTACTCTTTCAGTAGAAAACTCTGGTCTATGTCAGGGCCATAAAAACAAGCACAGTCAAACAAATAACTTGATTTCCTCTCAGATTTCTCAGCACAGAGACTGATGGAAACTCTTCCATCAGAGAGAGGGTGCTTTCTCTTTAGTCAGTTACGGAAATACTCAGCCGATGTGGGTCATGTTCTTCCCAGCTAGAAGTTCATCACATGAAAGCCAACACGCACTTCTCCTAAAGGAGATCTCATATTGTGTCCTGGGCTTCCCTGTGTTTCCTGTGGACTATAAATAGAACAGAGGAACCAGCAAAACAGATTTGGATCCCTAAACGTATGAAGTGCAACAACCAGAGCTTAGAAATGTTTCCTTCTTCTGGATCACAGCTCCCAGAACTCATGGCTATGCTATATGTCACAACATTTCCAACTTCTGGCAATAACACAAAAATGGAAACAGCGCATTATCTCAGAAACTCTGCAATTCTGCCAAAAGTTACTTCCTTTTATATGGTAAAATTTCATGCCTGTATCCATAGTTATGTAAGCCATACAAAGATGTTGTTGTTGTTGTAATTATAGCACAATTTCAGAGGAGACTTGTGTTCAAACTTCCACTTGCGCATGGAGAGTCTTGGCTAAGAAAATGCCTGGAAGGTGGGAGATCAGCAGTTCGATTCCTGAGCATACCTGTCAAGTTGCCGGTGTTCAAATATGGGAAGGTTTCCGGTTGCTGACGTTGGCGCATGCGCGCTGCTGCCTCTGATGGCAGAGGCAGCAATGCACATGCACAGTAACCCCTGCGTGCCCTGCATGAATGCACAGAAACCCCTTTGGCCAGGAAAGGGTTTACTGCGCATGCATGCCCATCAGAGGCAGCGGTGCACATGTACAGTAACCACTTTCGTGGCTGTTCAAATACGGGATGACAGTGGGAAGGAGCATGATGGAGTGGTGAATTACTGGAAATCCCGGCCAAAACGGGATACTTGACAGGTGTGTTCCTGAGTACTGCATGATGGAGTGTCTTTGTCCCACTTCTGAATCAGTGGGATGTGGACAGTCAACTCCTCATTAAATAGTAATGATTCAAATGGGCCTACTTTAGTTGTGACTCACTACAGTTTGAAAGCAAGAATTTGCAAGTAGATAAATAGGGATCACTTCGGTGGGAAGGTAAACAGCATTCTGTGTGCTTCGGTGTCTAGTCATGCCTGCCACATGATCATGGAAACGTCTGCAGAAGCAGACAGCGCTGGTTCTTCGGCTGTGAAAGAGAGATGAGCAGTGAACCCTAGAGTCAAGTATGACTAGCTTTTGAGCAAGGAAAACCTTTACCTTTACCCAGTGCCAGATTAAGCCAGTGCAGGGCCTGTAGCAAATTGTGCCAAGGGGCCCTTGCTTAGATCTAGCATACTGTACCTATAAAATAAAACACCAAGTGCCAGCACAGTATATATACAGGTATATTAAATACAGTAATACCCCGGATAACGCTAAAACTTGGTTCCACAAGTTTTAGCATAATCCGGGTTTTAATGTTATGTGATACATTTATTGCACAATGTTAAAAAAAGCCCGATTACCCTTTCCAAAGAGGAAAGGGAATGGGATCAATCCGCCTGCCTCTTTGGAAAGTGCAGCGGGGATTCGATGTGTGGAATCCCCATTGCCCTTTCCAAAGAGGCAGGTGGATCAGGCCAAGCCCCAAAGACTTTGGGCAAAGACCAGCCCTCCTGACTTTGGGGCTTGGCTCTCCAGTGAGCATTGGCTTCCCCAAAAGGAAGCTGGTGTTGGGATGTTCTGAATGCCGGCTTCCTTTTGGGGAAAGGAGTCTGTCTCCCCCCAAAGGAAGCCGGGGATCGGAGCTGTCCCATCCTGGTGGGGAAGGAGCCAAGCACTTGGCCCGTTCCCTTCCAGGAAAAGCTGTGGGTGTGTGTCTGCATACACCTGCAGCCCATCCTGAAGGAGAAAAGCACCTGACCTGTTCCCTTCCGGGGCGAGCTGCGGGTGTGTGCCTGTATGCACCCATAGCTTGTCCTGAAGGAGAAGGAGCCAAACGCCTGGCCCATTCCTTTCCGGGGCAAGCTGCGGTGTGTGTGCACACTCAGCTGCAGCCCATTCTGGAAGGGAGGGAGGGGGCCAAGCGCTTGGCCCATTCCCTTCCAAGACAAGCCTCGTTTGGGGGCTGAGTGGGTTGCCTGCCTCCTTGGAAAGGGAACTAGGGATTGGATGCTCCGATCCCTGGTTCCCTTTCCGAGGAGGCAGGCGAGAGGAGATCCAAGCCCCAAAGCTGGTAGGGCTGCTCTCCACCTGGGAACTGCCTTCCCAGTTGGGGACCAGCCTTGCAGGCTTTGGGGCTTGGATCACCTTGGAGATCTCTGCCCCAAAGCCAGCAGGGCTGATCTCCCAACTGGGTGCTTCCCAGCAAGAGAGCAGCCTTGCCGGCTTTGGGGCAAAGATCTCTGGAGGAAATCTGGTGGAAATGGATGCACCATACGTTAACTTAATGTTGTGCGGTGCAAATTTCCCCCCAGATTTCCCTTCGTTATCCGGTTTTAATGTTGTGCGGTGGAAACGTTAACCAGGGTTTTACTGTATTCAGAAGAGGTTTACCATTCCCTTCTTCTGGGGGCATCCTGGAACTGTGCAGTTTGCCCAAGGACACTTGGGTTGGCTTTTCTGAGATGTGCAGTGGGGAACAGAATTCCCAACCTGTGGCTCCACAAGCCAGAGAAAAATGGGCTCAATTATTTCTACAACAAAGGGACAGAATACCACTAGTGATAAAAAGGAGCTAGCTTTACCAGATTTCTTCCTGCATAAATCAAATTATTTCCCAATGAGAAGTAATTTAAAGATATAAGATATTACCTGGTAATGGAATGTGATTTAGTTTGAAACAAAAACATGTTTAATGAAAAGTAAATCTTGCTCCATTTAATGGCACTTACACTTAAGTGTTTATGGATAGGTGGCAGATGTATTGTCTTCCTGATACACATGTTTTGAACAATATTCTAAATAGAAATTACAAATTGCTTCTAAATAATATCCCTGTTTTTTAATGTTCTTTCTAGTATGAAATATCATTTGACAGTAATAAAGCACTTCTAGAAATTTTCCTCAAAAGCAATGGAATATTTACCCAATCCTGGAGGTTTTACTTCCTTGAATCAGAGGTTTATAAAGCTGCTTGAATACCCACAACGAACGATGAAGACTAAAGATATGGCAATACAATACCATATATGGGACAGGAAAAGGAAATAATACATTCAAATTAAGGATACACTCTGCAAATAAGCCAAATGAGAGCTAGGCATGCTGTGACATGCATTTTTTTTAAAAAAATCATCTTGATTTCTCAAATTCAGCAAACTACAGGCTTTACATTTCAGATGTGGTTTAGCGATAGTGGTTGACACATTTGTTGAGTGGCTGATTTGTGACAGATACATCTTTACAGACAAGGACACCGGCAGTAGAAAGGAAATACGCATTACCCACAAAACAACATAATCGTGAAGTGGAAAGAAGTGAGATCTTTTAGAAAAAAAAGCAGGATACATCAGTGCCATGTCATTTTGGCTGGATAGGTTTTATACGTTGTGCAGAATGAGTCATCAACAGATTCTAGTCTCATCTATTGCAATTCATGTACTACATGTTAGGTAAGGCTGACCTTTGGCAGCTGAACAATTCTGGCAGCCATTCAGCCTCTTGACAAAAGAGGGACAGAGAGATCAGGAAATACAGGTTTTAGCTTCCATACACACATCTAGAGCAGATGGACAGTTCAAGGATTTGTGGGAAGAGAGAAGAACTCCCTTGGAAAAGTGGAAGCCTTCTAGTGTTATAGTAAACACCACCCATCCAATTTAATCAAACTGTGAAGTCAATACACAAAGGAGTTAGAGGTGATATTTGCATCGTGGCGTCCAGTTCATTAGAAAAGTATGTACAGTCAGTCCTGTATGTCACAGATTTAACAACTTCCCCAACTCAGTTTTCTGGTAACCAAAAGATAGAATCATATAAAATCAGAAATACAGTAAAACCCCTACTTAAGAAAAAAGTCAGTTCCATAGGCTTTTGCTTAAATCATTTTTATGTAACTCGAAGCAAACCCATAGGAAAAATTGTTTTTTTTACATAACTTGAAGCAAACCCTTAGGAAAAATGAAATTTTTATGTAAATTGAAGTAAACCCATAGGAAAAAAGAATCTTTATGTAACTCAAAGCAAGCCCATAGGAAATCATGTAAATTGGGACATGGTTTTAGCACAAAATCATTATGTAAATTGAGTTTTATGTACCTCGAGGCATATGTAAGTTGGGGTTTTACTGTATCCTTATTGCCTACTAGCATAGGCCGGGCATTTTTTGGTGTGTTTTGGTGGTTAGGGGTGGTTTGAGTGGTGGTGACTTGGATTTTGTGTTTTTTTGAATTTTTTGGATTTAAAAAAAAAAAATTTTTTTTGGATTTTAAAAATATTTTTGACTGTAGAATAATCTTCCGGCCTCTAGGTGGGGCTATGATTAAGAGTGTGATTATATTTGTTTCTTCAGTTCTGCTGCAGATGCATGGAGGGAGGACGTGTTTCGTAAGTTCTCTTGAGTTATTATTTTATTATCTATTTTGTTTGGATTTTGGGGTGCTGGGCTGGGGGGTTTAAGTAGAGTGTTTCTGTATTTAATTAAGTGTTTTTGCTTATTCTTTTGTATTTTTTTCTGGATTCTATGCGTTTTATTGTGTTGAATGTTTCTAGTTGTAATTTCTTTTTTTGATTTTTTTCTGTATTTATTTTTGTATTTTTTGTTGTTATTGGTTTTTGAGTAAGGTATTTTCGTGTTGTTATGTTGTAGATAGGTGTTTTTAGTGAGTTTTCATGGTTTTTCATTAGCCTTTGGTAGTTCGGATGTGTTTTGTTGAGTTTGTTGTTTATTGTTTTGTTGTTTACTGGGTTTATTTGAAATATTTATTTATTTATTTATTTTTGTATTTTTGATGGTTGGTTTTTTTAAAAAAAGCTGGTTTGTTTTGTTGTGGTTGTGGTTTCCGGGGTGAGGAATGGCCTGTCTGTCATTGCCTCTTTTCCCCATTGCTGTTTCGACATTAGCTTTTGATGCAGCGATGGGGAAAATGAAGAGCCAGCTGTTAGCTCGCTCTTCGTCCGGTAACGTTCGTAGATTGGTCGGGGGAGAAGGAGGCAGAGAAGAGCTATCTGCTTCACAATGGTTCTCTCCTCTCGGCCTCCTTTTTCCCTGGCTTACCTAACGGGAGATCTGTGTTTGTGGCTATGAATGTGGGTTTTTTTTGTAAAATTGTAGTGCGGCAGGCAACGATCCATAAGGGGTGGTGCTCTTCCTTGCAGATTGCTGGCTGCTGCTTTTCTATTACCTCCACCGCTGTTTCGTGCTAGTTTTCGAAACAGTGGTGTGGGTAGTACAAATGCAGCAACCAGTCATTCACCAGGGAGGGTGCTTCCCCTGACGAAGTGCTACCTGCTGTGGTTCCCCCCGCCTCAACTTACCTTGAGGGCGGCGGAGATCTCGCTGTGTCTTCGGCGGGGTAGCGGGGAGGAGAGGGAGCCCCTCTTTTCCCCATTGCTCTCGGAAAGAAGGCCGGCTTTTGTCTCACCGTGGTTTTTGTGGGTTTGGGTTAGCGAGGCCGTGAGGCACTGTGTCTGCCTTTGGCGGCCTTGCATTCCTGTTGCGTGAGGTGCTGCATCCGCCTTTGGCGGCCTTGCGTTCCCGTTGCGTGAGGCATTATTTTATTTTATTTTTCACACTTCGGCTTTTTCAACGTTCTACGCGCTTGCACCCTTCAGACTGATTGGCTGAAGTGGTCATGGTGCAGAGGACGCTGGAAGTTGTAGTTGGATTTTTTGTCCGCGTTCGTGGGGCAGCTGTCCCACTGGCGTCTGCCGGACCCTTGCGGTGATGCTCGGTCAGTGTAAAGGCAAGTGTACGGGGCTTGGTACGGGACAGTATGGACGGGTCCGTGCGTCTATACCAGATTCTAACGGTTAACGTCCCTCCTTATAAGTATAGAAGAGTTATGAGACTATTGTGATGGAATGTTGGTTTACAACAGGGATTCTCAACTTGTGGCCCATGGGCCGGATGCAGCCCACTGCACCATTTCATGTGGGCCTCCACTGCCTCCACCACACCAGAAAGTGCCATGTGGTGGATGAAGGGCAAAATGGCTGTCCAGCCCCTGAAGCTGTCTTGAGAGAGTGTAACCCGGCCCCCAGGTGTAAGAAGATTGAGAACTCCTGGGCTACAAGGCATCTGTTTCCTCAAGAAATTGCTGGAGTCAGCACTGGAATATTCATAACAAAATGACAGTTGTTACTTTTGCATTTGGCTCCTATTTCAAAGTGTAACTTTAAATAATCTAGAATTCTTCTGTCATTGAAATATAGTCATCTAGCTTCCCCTAGTGGCAGAGTTCAGAACAAATGTAGCTCTATTACTCTAGCTATCCCCCTCCTCTACCCCAACAGTTTCAAAGAAAAACCAAAAGCAGTCTGAAGAGGCAACTAAGTGATTCTTCTTCCATGTCTAGACCAGACCTGAAACTGCCAAAATGAAGCCACCTTATGGTGAGTCCATTCTGCAGTTCTTTTGGACTGACCTAGTCTGAGAAAAATTAGCTAGCAATACAAGGTTACCGTTACCAGGGTATGCCAGATTGTGGTTCAAAAAATAATACAATCTTCGAGACTGTCCTGAGAATATATGGCACAGTAGAATTATTTTGGGCCGGTTGGGGTTAAGCAAAAATACTTACACCAATAAAATACAGGTGAGAGAAAGGCTTTATTCTTTGCATAAAGCAAGGAGTGAAGAGAAAAAAGGCCTTTTTTAACATGCAAATACAGTACACAAAATTCACAATAGGTCTGAGCTGGTTAGACCAGGTCCTCTTATCATGTCCTTTTCATACCAAGTCAATTATTTTACCTGCTTCCTGATATATAGGTAAAGGTTGCCCTGGCTCAAAACCCAGTCATATCCGACTCTAAGGTTCAATGCTCATCTCTGTTTATAGCCAAAGAGCCAGCGCTGTCTGCATCTGCAGACGTTTCTGTGGACATGTGGCAGATATTACTGGATGCCAGAGTGCACAGAATGCTGTTTACCTTCCCACCGAAGTGGTCCCTATTTATCTACCTGCAATTTCTTGCTTTTGAACTACCAGGTCGGCAGGAGCTGGGACAGAGACGGGCTCTCACTCTGTCATGCAATACTCGGGAATCAAACTCTGACATTCCAGTCAGCGATTTTAGCATCTTAACCACTTGAGCCTCCGCAGTCCTGACATGTACACAAAGACAAAAAATGTTTTTTACTCTTTAGGTCACTTAAAGTTCAAAATGGCTTTTCTTTGGCTCCACTGTGATGGCTGATTTCAACGCAGAGGGGCTGCAGATGTTTTCAGTAACTGCTATAGCTGGTTGAAGGGGACCAAACCTCCAGGGAAGATGGCCTTGGTTCCATTTGACCAGCCAGAGCAGCCCTCAGCTTCTGCCTGTATGTGGGCATCATTCATTCCTCCAGCTTGTCTTCAGATTGTCACACCTGCAACACAAAAGAATTGAGGCTTACTCAACTGCATTGGTTAAAAATTGTTTTATCATTTGGTTATTAAGAGTGAATATGCATCCAGTTTCCTTTCTCAGACTGATGCATAAAAGCATGTTTGAGACTAGAGGTGAGTAAGTATGATCCAATCCCATGTCTATTTGAATACTTGCTGCAAGATTCGGAACTGGCCTGCTCCCAGCTGGTTTGGAGGTGACCTGAACTGATCTGTTCTTAGGGTACGGTGCTCATATCCATTTACAACCAAAGTGCCAGTGCTGCCTGTGTCTGCAGACGTTTCCATGGTCATGTTGTTGTTGTTGTACAGTCGATTCCGACCCTTTGCGACCCTATGGACCATTGTCCTCCAGGCCCCTCTGTCCTCCACCATCCTCCTCAGCCCACCCAGCTCTGTGCCCTACAATACCATTCAGCCATCTCATCTTTTGCCACTCCCTTCTTCTTTTGCCCTCCACCTTTCCCAGCATCAAGGCCTTCTCAAGTGAACCCTCTCTTCTCATTTGATGTCCAAAGTACTTCATCTTCATCTTTACTATCTGACCTTCTAAGGAGCAGTCAGGGTTGATTTCTTCTAAGATCGACCTATTTGTTCTCTTTGCTGTCCAGGGGACTCTCAATACTCTCCTCCAACACTACATCTCAAAGGCATCTTTGAAGTTTCAAAGGCATTTCAAAGGCATCTGAAGTGGTACCTATTTATCTACTTGCAATTTCTTGCTTTTGAACTGCTAGATTGGCAGGAGCTGGGACAGGAATGGGAGCTCACTTCATCATGCAGCACTCAGGTCTTGAACTGCTGACTTGCCGACCTTCCAGTCATCAAGTTTAGCATCCTAACCACTAACCAGCGCTGTCTGCTTCTGCAGACGTTTCCGTGGTCATGCGGCAGGCAACACTGGTAGGGTGTGACAATTAGTTTTCATCCACAGACTTCAATTGCAATTTTAAAAAGATAAAATAGAAACCATCGCTAGACCAGAGGTCCCCAATCACCAGGCCACGGACAAGTACTGGGTCACAGGCTGTCCTGAACCAGGCTGTGGGGGGTGGGTGGCCCTGGGAGCTCCTTTGAGCTAGCACAACAAATGCAAAATTGATGCCAGGCCCTTGAAGCTTTGCTGTGGTTTGCACCATATTGTTAATGTTATTTAAAGGGTACAAAAATATTCAAGGCTGACCCTAAAATGCATGTCCCCTTTCCCAACTGCAAGTGGATAGCCTTGCTCATTTAGCAGCTGGCGCATCCGAGAATGTCCAAGACCCCATGGTTTTGCACCTGTGAAGACACAGGGTTCAAGCATATCATGATACGTGGCTTATAGCTGCCACAGCACAAAACGTTCCCTTTACCCTTTGGTGATCCCCTCCCCCCTTTAAGGAAACAAACATTGAAGAAAGAGACCCCTCTTTTGTCAGCTGCCAGTTGTCACTCAGGCATCATTTTTCACACAGCAGCTCCAGTTGTACCTGCTTGACAGTTGCTGGGGGCTGCTGAAGAATGAGGCACGTGGCACCATCTGAAAAGGACAAAGGAAGCATTGTTTAAAGCTATACTGAGGTCACATGCCATGTGGTGTGTATGTGCGTGTGTGTGCAGCTAGTCAGGAACTTGACAAAGCTAATACAGAAGAATGTTCTAATTATGTATGTTCACACCCTCTACACCACTAGACCTCTCTTTCTTTTCTGAGGGAATTTAAACCACAAGGTAACTCATATGAAGGCTTTATCTAGGTTTCATACTGATTGTAAAGTCCCTAGATGATGAACTTTTTAGAGACTGAGTGTCCATGCTCAACAGGATGCCGTCTGAGCCGCGCAGAGGGGCAGGGTGAACTCTGTGCTGGGAGGAGGGAGGAAGCACTCCCATTGGGCTACTGGGCAGAGAGGGGTGAGGTGAACTCTGTGCTGCGGTGGTGGCATGCATGCCCACAGAGAGGCACGCATACCATCAGTTGGCCACCCCTGCCCTAGAGTGTCCTCTGTAGGATAATTCTGATTTTAGGTTCCAAGGCTGCCTAGAGCTACCTTTTGTCCTGGGGAAAACTTTTAATTTCAAAAAAGGAATGTTGGATTGCCACTGACCCTTCTTGACAGTAATGATGATGATGATGATGATGATGATGATGATGATGATGATGATGATGATGATGATGATGATTAGAAAAGAATAATAGAATAAATCTTTATTGTCATTGTCCCCTTGCAGGAGCAACAAAATTTCTTGGTTATTATATCAACTCAGATAAGGCACTCCACATAATTTAAAACAGCTGCAAAATACTAATTAAAACAGTACAATACAGTACAATATAACAAATAAAATAAGATGACTTCAGAGTCCAGAGTTTCCATTTAAGGCCAAAATTGCTTTGTTCTTGAGACGGCTTGTTCTCGTCTTCATTGTTCTATATCTCCATCCCAATGGCAGAAGCTCAAAGAAGCGATGACCAGGATGCGATGGGTCTCCTGAAATATCTAATGCTTTTCTATGGCACCTAATGGTGTGAATTTGTTCTAAGGTGGAGAGTGAACAACCTATGATACTCTCCGCTGTTTTAATAATTCTATGCAACACTGTCCTATCCCAATAGGTACAAATTCTGTACCACACACATAGACCATACATAAGTACGCTCTCAATAATGCAGTGATAGAAGGCAAGCAGCAGCTTTTGTGGAAGATGGGTTTTCCTTAAAGTTATCAAAAAATACAGTCCCTGCTGTGCCTTCTTCACTAGTCCCCTTGTGATGGCACTCCAGGACAGATCCTTCTGTAACTCAATGCCCAAAAATCTAAACGTTGTTACCCTCTCCACACAGATTCCCTCAATAAAAAGTGGCTGGACATTGCCTTTCTGCCTCCTAAAGTCCACCACAAGCTCCTTTGTTTTCTTTATGTTGAGGAGCAGATTATTGGTTCTACACCACTTTGTCAACCGCTCCACCTCATCTCTATAGGTGAGACACTCTCCTTATCAGATCATGGTCGTGTCATCTACAAATTTGACAATCCTATTACTGGCGGGGGGGGGGAGGGCAGAGACACAATCAAACATATAGAGAATATAAAGGAGCGGGCTAAGCACACATCCCTGTGGTGTTCCTGTATTAGTACTAAGCATATTGGAGGTTATGAATTCAAGTTCTCTTTACCCACCTGTCTCAAAGTTCTCAAAGGTTTCCCCAGGTCAAAAGAGAGCTGGATGAACCCTTTGGATGACTTCAGATATCAATTAATTTTTACCTGGATTATGTGGTATTGACAGTAGGCTAACTAGTGTGTAGCTTGAAAAAGCTGTAGAAAGATTATTTTGAAAAATCTCTGATTCAGAGGGTGAGCTCATTTTCTTGACATTCCATTCTTTTGCATCACTTATACCAATCCAGTCAATAAGACTCATGTTATACTATACAGTATCCTGTCTGTGACTTACTGCCAGTTTCCTTGTTGTGCATGTGTTATTATTATTTTGAGGTTTATGTTACCAAGCTTTTACATTTATATAGAAAGTGCAAATTATATTTGCGCGTGCGTGCGTGCGCACACACACATACACACACAGAGAAAAGGTCCACAGTTAAATATAATTTGCACCTGATGAGTTCTGTTTATAGTCCTACTTCTTGCTTTTTACATCATTGAGCTTTCACCCCAACTTTGCTTTTGTAACATCACACCTGAACTCAGAGTTTTTGCTTTTGTTTGACCTTGACAGTTCCCAGAGAACATTTGTGTCCTTTTGATGAACCTAATAAAGATATTACTTCACCTTGAATTCTGCAATTTGTCTTACAGTCAATGCAGCTTCCCTTGCTGTTGGCTTGCTTTTAAATGAGCAGAAGCCAAGAAGGTACAAGAACCTGAAGGCAGTCCACCCTAACCCCCTGTTTCCAGAGAAAAGAACGGACAAGAGAAAGTAGGTAAAAAGGACATTCTTATATGGAGCTTCATCTCCTTGAAACCACACACTTCCTTACATTCCATAGCAATGTAATTCATATGAGGATATAAAGAAGCATGTAATCTCAAAAAGCAGAATCTGTCTTTCCCTCTCTGTAGCAAGACACCAACATTATTGAAATTGACAGAATTTTATCTGACAGCAATAATGTAACAAAAAACTGGGCCAATCTTATCTGGTAAAAATCAACTATTAACCAAGTAGCTAAAATGGTGGTGAGTGGAAAGATGTTCTTCTTTCACATTATTCTTTTCATTATAGTCTCATATGATTTTAGGAGTATAGTAATAACGCGTGCCATTGAGTCAATTCTGACTTATGGGAAGCTTTTCCAAGGGTTTGTAGGTAGTGAGTACCCAGAAGTGGTTTACCATTCCCTACTTGTGGGGCCCTCCTGGGACTGTGCAGTTTTCCCAATGCCACATAGGCTGGTTCTTCTCTATGGAGGTACAGTGGGGAATCAAATTCCCTGCCAGTCTTTAAGAATATCTTCTTTTGTATCCAAATCTGAATATTGGCAATCATCATGGCGATTGGCCATAAAGACTGTCCTGAGAATATAATGCAGTGGCTTTTCATATGCCTTCCATAACCCCTGTACCACTGATCCAGTTCTGTAAGTCAATTTCTGGCCCCGAGCCCTTTTGACATGCAAAGTCCTCCTCAGCCCCTGGCCAGTACTGATGAAGCTGCTGCCCTCCATCAAGATGGATTCAAGTGGGATTTAATCCACTTGGAGACCATCACCCTTCCCTGTGGGCTTCAGCGCCCAAGGATGTGTATTAAGAATATAGCACAATACTATGTCTGATTTGATTTGCATTTTGCTATTGTTATTAACACATACATCTCTGAAAAAATTGTACAGTATTCATGGTTGTTTAAAAGATCCACTGAAAAGTGTCTGTTTCTGTGAAAAATGGCAATTGCGCAGAAAATGTACTGAGTGTGTATTGGTGTGTACTGAGCAATGCGAGGTTCATCTGCTGAATAAAGAATTCCTCAATCTCAATATTAAAGCCTCTTTGGCAAGATGTGTTTTAGAAAAGACAAAAGAGTGACACTGAGGGTATCTATGCTGGTAAAAACTGTGCTAGTTCCCCAACCTTCTCAAAGAAAACATATTTCTTAAAGAAGAGAAGAAAAAGATTGGGTGAGAGCCGTGTCGAGGCACGGGGGCTTGAGTGGTCTAACTAGGCAGTGTTGCCCATCACTTGTCAATGATGTTAGGCTGGGACTAAGACTCACCAAAGTGTCCTCCATAGGATCCCTTGGGCAAGGTGAAAGTGGAGGGCATATGTCATGGTCCGCCTAGATGTGATATCCAAATGGCTAAAAAAACTGCATTTAGATGTACTTGATTTCCCAGGTCCATTTGTGGAATGTCATCGTGGAAATGTCTTCCATTGCGCAGACTCCTTGCTGAATAATGACTCTAGGGTATCCAAGGTATGGAAGGAAAAAAGAGAGGAGGATTGTAAGCATATGATGATGCCATGTTGACAATCTGCCAACCCCATAAAATGGAAATGAAAGAGCCATGGCTATTCAAGAGAGAGAATTGGCTGCCCAGAAGCAGCCTCTGAAGTGAGGAATGTGAGTTTTCAATTCTCTTTCACATGGTGGTGGCTATATTTTGATCAGAACCCAGACTATGAGTTCATTATTATTATGATGCAAGATGTATCAGAGCTTGGAATGGTACTTTTGGAAGAGTCTCACTGTATTATTCTTGTGACTGTTATTGTTGTCATGAACTGATCTCAAAAGCAAATGTTGCATTGCATATTTTTACCACACTATTGAGTTATTGATGCTGCAGAAAAATGAAATTATCTCTGTTTCCTTCTAGTGAACCCTTTCTGATTCTGCACATTGAAAAATAAAGATGATGCACATTGTTTGCAATTTAGGAGTGATAGCAGTATGGCATAAAACCTGAAACTTTCTTCCCAAAAATAACATTAAAATACCTATAAAGAGTAATTACAAAAGTTATTACATAAAGGTAAAGTTCACCCTTGCTCGAAAGCCAGTCGTATCCAACTCTAGGATATGGTGCTCATTTCCCTTTACATCCAAAGAGCCAGCACTATCTGTGTCTGCAGAAGTTTTTGTGGTCATGTGGCAGGCATGACTAGACACTGGAGCACATGGAACACTGATACCTTCCCAATGAAATGGTACCTATTTATCTACTTGCAAGTTCTTGCTTTGGAACTGCTAGGTTGGCAGGAGCTGGGAGCTCACTCCATCGTGCAGCACTCGGGTCTCGAACTGCTGACGTGCTGACTTTCCAGTCCTCAAGTTCAGCGTCTTAACCACTAAGCCACCACATTCCATTTTAAAAGTTATTAGAAGACATTTAATTCATCAGTAAAATAACTTCATTCCTATTCATTATGTTACTTTTTAAATGTGACTTTTTATATCCTTATAACAAGATAAATTGTACTTTTCTAGCTCGGATATCTACTAACAGTGAATCTACTATTGGAGCATTGCCAAAGCAACACCACAAGTCTGGTTTGGCTCAGCAGCCACAGAATGTTGGGACTATCATCCCTATAGCCTCCTTGCTATAGAGCTGAAAGGAGAAAAATGGAACAGTGCCATTAAGAAGAGAGGGGACAGAAAGGATTATGCAGAATGAGGTCATGGCTGGTTGGTTGAAGGCACATGGGAGTTCTGTACTGCTTCTAGACAGCCACCTATCACGATATTCTATGCATTAATATGACACATTTATACAAGCGGAGAATAATGTTTTACACAAATTGTTTTACTTTCTCTTATTCTTTATGGTATGCTTTCCCTAGAGTTTCAGAAGCTGAGTGCTCATTTAATCAGGAACATAAGCACACGAAATTTTTTACACCTTTCAGAGCCTACCATGTCTATGGTGGCTCTGTGAAACCTCATGTACACAAACAAGAATTTTGAGACCTAACAAATTGGAATTATTGACTTTATATACCGTATTTGCTTAGCATATAAGATGCAACAGCATATAAGACGCATCCCGTTATTACCAAAATAGCCCATCATAGGCCACCATATACAGTACAAGATGCACTCCATTTCCCAGTGTATTTTAAGCAGGGGGTGGGGGGTGGGAGTGGGAGTGGGTCTTACACACCAGCAAATACAGTAATTGTATTCTTTTCTGAATATCTCCGGAGTCCTGTAGCTTTTGTATGGAACACATTTTTGTGACGTGGAATTTTTCTGATTATAAAGTGGTAAAAAGAAGTAGTGTAAGCAAATGTTAAAGAGGTAGCCAATGCCATTGCTGAACTCTAATCCATAAATACATGTGGGTACATAATGGGCAGTTGATTCAGCCTGATTTGAGGACAGTAACTCAATCATTTCTGTCCTATGGAGTGACACATCTGTTCATTCTTGGCATTTTATATACAATGTGGAGATAGAGATGTGCAGCTGTTTCACAGGTTCCACAGCATTAAACATAGTAGTTTTTTCATTGGTTAAATCTTAGAACAAAGTGATTGTAAGAAAACAAGAGTCCCTGCACTTGTGTAGATTGGCTGTTGAAAGCTTTCTAGTCTGGTGGATGGGGTGTGCGTGCATGTGCACTATACCTCTCATTTGAAGGACAGCAACAGTCAATGGCTTACTCAGTTGAAGAGATGCGTGTACTCTTGTTGTGCTAGAGCTTATAATAGTCAGCTGTTCTACACAGAGACTGTACAACTGAAATGCCTGGACCTACTGGATTTAAATATAGCTTATCTCATCTATCCTAGCCAAGGACTTGAGGTCATCTATACCAAGAGTTCTCAACCTTTTAAAGCCAGGGGCTGTGTCACACTCCCTCAGACAGCTTTGGGGGCCAGATGGCCATTTTGCCCTTCCTCCACCACATAGCACTTCCTGGTGTGGTGGAGGTGGTGGGGGACCACATGAAATGGTGCCGTGGGCTGAATCCGGCCCACAGTCTGCAGTTTGAGAATTTCTGGTCTATACATTCCCTTTTTATGTTGTCAGTGAAATGAGCAGCAACCCTGGTTGTCTTGAGGGCAATTTGTAAGGTCATAACAACCATCCAGTATTGTCCAATTATGCATTGCCTACAGCTGCTGCAATGTTTAAAATTCAGACTAATTTGTAACAAAGCAATTCCATTGGTTTTTCTTTTTAAAAAAATCTGCAATACTCCTTGTACATGCAAAGCCAGCATTTAAAGCAAATTTGTTGTTGTTGTTCTGTCGCACAGTCGATTCCGACCATTTGCGACCCCATGGGCAATACACATCATTTTCTTTCTGGTGTACTAGTTTGTCCATGCTATGCATTTGTAAATGGAGGAGTACTAAAACAATGATGTGTTCAGTTGCTAAGGTTGATGTGATGTCAATGGCCTGCCCCAGGCCTTCTATTTCTTCATTCACTTTTCCTAAAGCAAAAGAAGAAGAGGGTGTCCAAAGATGAGATGGCTAGATGGTATTGTAGACACAATGGGCACAGAGCTGGGTGGGTAGAGGAAGATGGTGGAGGACAGAGATGCCTGGAGGACAATGGTTCATAGGGTCACAAAGGGTCGGAATCGACTGTGCGACTGAACAACAACAACAACAACAAAGCCCTCTTAGCTGATTTATATGAAAAATCCTCTTATCTCCATAGATTACAAGAGAAGGTAATTGGCAACATGATCCAGTACTTCAGTCAGGAAATCCAATACTTATGAATTCATCTGGCATACCCAACAAGTCTGCGGTGCAGTTCAGACATCAACTCTTTTGCAGCTGCTTGATGTTCTTCTTAGTAATAATGTGGATGGTCTTACTCTTGCAGTCTAAGCTTTTTTTATTCCTGGCCTCCCTCTTCCTCAAAGGATTAAAAGTTTTTTGACATTTTGAAATTACAATCAACTTTGATTTTTCAAATTGTAATGAAATCACTACAACTACTTTCCTCTTCTCTCTCCTCCCAAGCAGCTAAGCATTTAGAAAAGCAATTTGTCTCTTGTTACCAGGGCATTTTCCTTCCTTCAGAAAAGCATCAAGGAGAAATCATTTCTAATGCTTGCTGGTCTTTATAAATAGTCTTTGTAATGTGTGTGCTTCATAGCCAATGCAGTCAGTTTTAAGAACATCGGTTGTGGTTGCTGCTTTGTTAAAACATCCACACCCACAAATCAAAATACTCTTAATAAAATAGCATAGTTGGCAATGCAGATGAGCCATTCTTAAGTAAAGAAAAGGGGCAATTAAATTTGTATGTTGAAGTTTAAACTCCTATTACTTAGCTTGATTTAACTTCTAATTATAGTGCCAGCTAGGCAATATATAGGGAATTGAACACAACACTCCTCCCCCCTAGGATGAGACGAAGTCTCGAACTCAACACTCCTCCCCCCTAGGATGAGACGAAGTCTCTCAGCCAAGATGGCTTATTTCGAACACGCTGGGGTCTCGATGCGGGCTGCCTTTCCCCGGGTTTGCTACCTTCTCTTTGTCCCCTGGTTTCCTGTCCTGTAATTGGAGAGGGAGACTTGTTAGTGGCTTGCCGCGGCTCTGCGGCGTTGTTGGGAGGTGTGTGCTTTATTTGGGAAGAACCGGGGGCACTGGGGGCTAACGAAAAACCCCTCTTCTCGCTTGGATGGGTGGGGGAACACTCCCAAACCCCCCCCCGGCTCGCAAAATCAAAATCGGAATCAAAATCGGGGACAGCGGTCGCAAACTCCTCTCCCCCTCCCCCAGGCTCTGATAGAGCTGGCGTATCAAAAGGATCTGAGTCGGGACCGCAGCTGCTTTCCCCCCTTGTTTGGGACTGTTGCCCGTCGTTGTCTCCCCCTTGGGCTAAACGGGTGGGGGAGGACCCAAACGCTGAATTCTGTTGCTGAGCCCCACTGACCGGCCCCTCACTCACTCGGCGCCTAAGTTGGTCCGCATGCCTCCTCCAGAGGAGACCGGTGCTAGTCTCTACCCGGTACGATACTGGTCCCGTCTGCTCCACAACCGTCCCTGGTACCCAGGCTGGACCAGCGTTGGCGTAGTTCCTGCAGTGTATAGGATCGCCGACGGCGAAACCTTTCGAGACCGCTAACCCTATGTTTTTCCCTTTGTCCTCTACCCTCGTCGGGTCTAACCTGGACAGGATCGTGGTCAGTTTCCGCCGCATCAGCAGCTCTGCCGGCGAGTAACCTGATGCTAAGGGGGTCACCCTATACGCTAATAAAAACTGGCATACTTGGTGATTTAGGTCCCCCGGGCCCATGCGCCGCAGCGCATCCTTTGTTGTACGCACCAGCCGTTCCACTTGGCCATTCGTGGCCGGGTGAAACGGCGCGGATGTGACATGCCGAATGGCGTTTGCCTCCATGAATGCCCTGAACTCAGCGGACGTGAAACAACTAGCGTTATCGCTGACCAGAGTGTCGGGTAAACCGAACGTGGAAAAGACTCTCCTTAGATGGCTAATTGTAGTGGCGGAGGACGTGCTCTTTACTGGGATAACCTCCAGCCACTTGGAGAACGCATCCACCACCAAGAGGAAAATGGTTCCTCGGAACGGGCCAGCGAAATCTACGTGCACTCTGGACCATGGCCCCCTTGCTGCGTCCCATTCCCTATGCGGGAGACGGGCTGCCTCCGGTCGGGAGCCCTGGCAAGCCTCGCAAGTGCCAACCATGTCCTCTATGTCTGCGTCCAGCTGTGGCCACCAGAAGTAGCTCCGGGCCAGCGCCTTGGAACGGACGATGCCCGGGTGGCTGACGTGCAGCAGTTTGAGCACCCTCGGTCGTAGGGACGTAGGGACCACCACCCGTTGGCCCCACAAAAGGCACCCCCTCTCTAGGGACAACTCTATCTTTTTCCTAAAAAATGGGTCGAATTCCGTACCTGGGGATGCCGCCGGCCACCCCTTCTGTACCCATGAGCTAACTTTCTCCAGCGTTCTATCCTTGCCTGTCGCCCTGGCAATGTCGGCTGGTACTATTGGGGGTGAATCTAAGACCTCTATTAGCAATACCTGGTGGTCTCTCTCTACCCGTGCCTTTTGGTCGCCCGACAAGGGCAAAGGAGACCTTGAGAGTGCGTCTGCATGGCTGATCTCCTTCCCGGGCCGGTATTCCAACTCATGTTGGTATGCGTTGAGAAAGATAGCCCACCGCAGCATCCTCGGGGACAGGATCTGTGGCGTGGGCTTATTTACAGTGAAAATTCCTAACAGGGGCTTGTGATCGGTCACGATTTTGAACGGGCGACCATACAGAAAATCGTGAAACTTTTTGGTTCCCGCTACTATCGCTAATGCCTCCCTGTCGGTCTGTGCGTAATTCCGCTCTGCTTGGGACAGGGACCTTGAATAAAACGCTATCGGGGCCTCTTTTCCGTCGTCCAACACGTGGCAAAGCACCGCCCCCACCCCCACCGGGGATGCGTCACAGACTAAAACCACTGGCCGTTTGGGATCGAAATGCGTTAGGATTGCCTCGGATGTTAGGAGTTGCTTCAACTCTTTGAACGCCCTCTCTTGCTCGTCACCCCACACCCATGTTTCCTCCTTTTTTAGCAACCGATGGAGCGGTTCGGCCACGGACGCCTTCCGTGGAAGGAAGGTGTGGTAAAAATTGAGGAGCCCCAGGAATGACTGTAGCTCGGTTTTGGATGTGGGGCGAGGAGCCTTCTTGATGGCGGCTACTTTGGATTTGGACGGCTTAATTCCCTCGGGTGTGACCCTGAACCCCAAAAACTCAACCTCTGTTTCGAAAAAAACGCATTTGTCTTTTCTCAGTCGCAGCCCCGCTTTTTCGAACACAGTCAGTACTTTATCCAATCTCTTTGCCAGTTCGGCCTCACTCCCCCCTGTAATCAACACGTCATCAAAATAAGGCAACACCCCCTCCAGCCCCTTCAGGAGGCGTTCCACAAGCGACTGAAAAAGGCCGGGTGCCGAGTTCACGCCGAACTGTAAACGCGACACCTGGAACGCCCCTTTATGTGTGACTATTGTTTGTGCCGCTGCCGTGGCGGGCGTTACAGGGAGTTGCTGATAGGCTTGTGCTAAATCGAGTTTAGCGAAACACTTTCCCCCATTCAGCCTGGCCAGAAGGTGGCTGACCCCCGGCACCGGGTATGCATTGGGGCGGATCGCCTTGTTAATTGTACACTTATAATCAGCACAAATGCGCACCTCCCCGTTAGCCTTTAGCGCTGTTACAATTGGAGTTTCCCACTCCGCGGAATCAACAGGCACAAGAATCCCCTGGCCCACCAGTTTGTCCAGTTCCGCCTCTATTTTGTCCTTTAGTGCGAACGGCACCCTGCGCGGTTTGAGTCTTATCGGGCGGACCTCCGGGTCTAGGTCGAAGGCTACGGGGGGTCCCTTGAACTTTCCCAGTCCTTTTTTAAAAACGGCGGGGTGCGCGGCCAATACCGCTTGTATTGGATCTACCCCCACGGCATGCACCCCCCCTATGAACAAACCTAAAGGCTGAAACCACTGCGTCCCTAGGAGGCTACAACTTCCCCCTTTGAGAACAACTAGGGGAAGTTCCGCAGAATGTCTCTTAAAACGGACCCGAAATGTCCCGACCCCCAACACTGGAATGCTGTTCCCCTGTACGTCTCGTAGCGTGGACCTCAACGTTTTAAGTTTGGGCCGCACTTGGGGGTCGATTTTCAAGAACTCTCTCTGGGGAATTATAGAATATGAGGACCCCGAGTCAATTTCCATCCTAATAGGGGCCCCTTGTACTAGTACCTCAATGAAATAATGGGGCTGTCCCGCGGACACGCTGAACACGGGAGCGTCGTCCTCGCTGTCGTCCGAGATGCGGCCCACGCCGTCCTGCTTCCTCGTGGTCCGGGCGCCATCTTTGGACCTCGCTGGACGGTCCGGTCTGGTCGAACGGTCTTGTGAATGCCTCCGGCCCTCTTTCCGCTTCCTGCACGCCCTGGCGATGTGCCCCCGACGGCTGCAGGTGTAGCACTCGGTTTTCCTGAATGGGCACCTCGCGCGCTCATGGGCCGCTCCGCAACCATCGCAGCGGCGCCCTCCTTTTCTGACTTTCTGGACCTCCTCGCCGTCGCTGCCTTCCGTAGACGACTTCGAGGCCCGTCGGGTTGCGTGCACCGACTGTCCGGACTTTCCGTGCACCGAATTCTCCGCTCTGCCGGCCCTAGGACGCCACTCACACCACTGGTGCATCTCGTCTACTCCAGCATTCGTGGATTCCGCGGCTTCCGCGGCCTCTACAACCTCTGTCAGCGTGGGTGGTGGCTCCTTGTTCATCAGGCTGCGCTGCATCTCCTTGTCCTTCAGGCCACACAGAACTCCGTCCCTGAGGGCCATCTCTAGATTGTCCCATCTGCAGGGGGCGGCGGCTATTCTCAAGGCTGTTACGAAGGCCTCAACCGACTCGTCCGGCGCTTGGACTCGCCTCCAAAACGCGCTCCGAGCGGGAAACATTGCCCTCGAGGGTCGGAAACGCTCACGCAGCAGTTTCATGATGTCATCGGCTTTGAAATCGCTCACCTTCTTCGGTGCAATGATGCCCACCAGCGTTCGCTTGGTTTCCATCCCAAGCATTCGGGTGAGGATGGCCCTCTTCCTTTCCTCGTCGTCTTCTTTGACTTTGAGTTCCACCAGTGCCGCCTGGAAGTCCATTTCAAAAAGCTCCCAGTCTTGCGGTTTGGTGATGTTGAACCCGCTCTGTGCCCTGGCTCCTTGGGAATCCATCATCCCACCTTCGTCGCCAATTTAGTGTATGAGAACTAAGACACAGGACACAGCCTCGGGCT
This sequence comes from Bradypodion ventrale, assembly GCA_035047345.1. Lineage (NCBI taxonomy): Eukaryota > Metazoa > Chordata > Lepidosauria > Squamata > Chamaeleonidae > Bradypodion > Bradypodion ventrale. Next base: position 252,968,191 of record JAWDJE010000001.1, read on the forward strand.
GGGTTAACTCAGGTTTATTGCATGGTGGACAGAGGGAACATGAGGTAATGGCGGATCAATAGCTCTTTATATACAGTAGTATTACATTTGAACGTGGTTCCACGATAGCCCATTGGCTACTGTCTTCGTGACGTCATGGCTGGTCACGCCCTTCTTGTCCAGGTGTAGGTGGTGGCGGGAAACTTCCCGCGCTGTGGCTCTTTGATGAGTTTGGACCAAGAGAGCTTGGACGCTCGCTGCTGCCAGCTGGTGGTCATTAGCTCGCGTCCTATTACAGGGATTATAGTGATACAACTGAAGGTTACATTGTTACCCGTAGGCAAGGTTACATTGGTTAAGATACATTGTTATCCCATGTAGGAGGTTACACCATTAGAACACAACAGAGATGCCTGGAGGACAATGGTTCATAGGGTCACAAAGGGTCGGAATCGACTGTGCGACTGAACAACAACAACAACAACAAAGCCCTCTTAGCTGATTTATATGAAAAATCCTCTTATCTCCATAGATTACAAGAGAAGGTAATTGGCAACATGATCCAGTACTTCAGTCAGGAAATTCAATACTTATGAATTCATCTGGCATACCCAACAAGTCTGCGGTGCAGTTCAGACATCAACTCTTTTGCAGCTGCTTGATGTTCTTCTTAGTAATAATGTGGATGGTCTTTCTCTTGCAGTCTAAGCTTTTTTTATTCCTGGCCTCCCTCTTCCTCAAAGGATTAAAAGTTTTTTGACATTTTGAAATTACAATCAACTTTGATTTTTCAAATTGTAATGAAATCACTACAACTACTTTCCTCTTCTCTCTCCTCCCAAGCAGCTAAGCATTTAGAAAAGCAATTTGTCTCTTGTTACCAGGGCATTTTCCTTCCTTCAGAAAAGCATCAAGGAGAAATCATTTCTAATGCTTGCTGGTCTTTATAAATAGTCTTTGTAATGTGTGTGCTTCATAGCCAATGCAGTCAGTTTTAAGAACATCGGTTGTGGTTGCTGCTTTGTTAAAACATCCACACCCACAAATCAAAATACTCTTAATAAAATAGCATAGTTGGCAATGCAGATGAGCCATTCTTAAGTAAAGAAAAGGGGCAATTAAATTTGTATGTTGAAGTTTAAACTCCTATTACTTAGCTTGATTTAACTTCTAATTATAGTGCCAGCTAGGCAATATATAGGGAATTACCCAAGACAAAAATGATCTTAACAATGCCCTGAAACAAAGTGGTACTGATATATCATAAATATTCTTTTTGACTTAAGATACCAGTTATTGGACAAAATCCTGTTACTTAGAGTAGTAAATCACACTAGTGTAGGTCCATTGAATCAATGAGGATTTGATAAGTCAACTCATCCATAAGTTCCATCAAACGGGCCTGTTCTGTCATTTATTTAGCATAGTTCCAGTTAGAGCAAGCCCACTTGAATCAAATATCTTACAGAACAGTTGACTTAATAAATCCACATTGATTCAGGGGGCCTACACTATAGCCAGCATAAAAGTGAGATCGAAGTATGTTAAAGGACAACATCTCTGCATGTACTGATTTTATAGCCCTGTTCAGGCAATCTTAAACATGTGATCTCCACATGTCATGTTAGGAGTCTTTTAGCCAGGTCCTCTTCATGATTGCCTTCAAAGTTCAAATGTTACAGTGTAAAAAGTGGGCAGTGGGAAAAAATGGGATTCTGGCTCATATGGCCAGCCTACAGAGGGACAATAGTGTCTCTCTCTTCAGACGTCTGCTTTTGCATGTTGAAAGCGATAACAGAGACATGAGGCTATAAGACTCCCTTCATCACATGCAAGGAACACACATTTTATTGGAGCCTCAGTTGGGTACACAAAAGCAAGGAGGGAGCTTCACCAGTGCAATAAAGATAATGAGCTACAACATCATGTCAGTGTAGCTATTACCTATGCTAGATTCAGGGATATGGTCAGGCTTTTTTGTTTTCAAGCCACTTGGATATCTTAACCATCCCAAAATATAGGCAAGCTTTAAGTTTAGCTAAGTTTGATGTACAGTAAAACCCTGACTTACGAATGCCTCGAGTTACATAAAATTCGACTTACATAATGATTTTATGCTAAAACCATGTCCTGATTTACATAATTTCCTATGGGTTTGCTTCAAGTTACATAAAGATTCTTTTTTCTATGGGTTTGCTTCGAGTTACGTAAACATTCATTTCCCTATGGGTTTGCTTCAATTTTCATAAAATTTTCACTTTTCCTATGGGTTTGCTTTGAGTTACATAAAAAATTCAATTTAAGCAAAAGCCTACGGAACGGACTTTTTTTTCGTAAGTAGGGGTTTTACTGTATTACTTTTCACCTTGTTGGAAGAATGCTATAGTAATGTCCCCTATGACGCATGTCTATGCCCTTGTGTGGCAGGAGTGGGAGAGACAGTAGGACATGCTCTGCTGCATACCTGTCAAGTTTCGGGAAATTTCTGTCAAACCCCTCTATTTTACACTCTTTCCTGCCATCATCCTGTATTAATTAGACTGCAGTTAGACTGGAGATAGACTGGAGGCCAGCACAGGATAAGCATAGCTGTCCAGTTTCCTGTTTTGGCCAGGAAATTATACTTATTTGACAGAAATTTCCCGAAACTTGACAAGTATGCTCTGCTGTACTCTTCCTTCTATAGTGGTCTCCATAATATTTTTTTATTTCCAATCCTGTGATTCCAATAATGGAAGAGACAATGAGTGCTACAAATGTTATCAGTTGGCAGACCACCGCCCCAAGTTAATGATTATTGTGGCCAGTTTTTGTGCTGCAGCATTAGTTTGTTGGCATGAAATGGTATCATGAAACTGTATAATGATTATTTTTAAAAAAACTTTTACCTTAATGAGTTAATTATACCTAATGTATACGTAACTTATATTTAATAATATTTTCTATCATGTAAAACTTTTTAATTTTTATCTGCCCAGTGATTGTAATAAAGGTATATTTAAGGGGAACCTTAATAGGGCTTGGGACTGCAGTGGCTCAAGTGGTTAAGATGCTGACTGGAAGGCGGAAGGTCATCAGTTCAAAACCCGAGTATTACATGAAGGAATGAGCTCCCGTCTTTGTCCCAGCTCCTGCCAACCTAGCAATTTGAAAGCAAGAAATTGCAAGTAGATAAATAGGGACCACTTTGGTGGGAAGGTACAGAGCATTCTGTGCACTTTGGTGTCTAGACATACTTGGCATAAGTCCATGGAAATGTCTGCAAATGCAGACAGCGCTGGCTCATCGGCTATAAGAAGAGATGAGCACTGAACCCTAGAGTTGGATACAACTGGCTTTCAAGCAAGAATGACCTTTACCTTTACTTTTTACCTAATAGTGCTTATGTTAACAACTTTAGGGAATGCTACTTTTAAAAGATGTGATGAACATGCCTACCCCATCCCCTGGATATACAGAACTTCTTCTGTTACATGTTGTTTGGTTCTTCATTTGGTAGCCACTGGTCCAAGCAATGTGTTGGGGCCTTGTTCCAAATTTGGAGGTAGGTTGTCCCCTTGTTCTTGTCAAGGGCCACATATGCTTGCAAAGCTGCAAAAACAAATCCTGTTATTCTGAATTCACTTTTGTCATCCTAAATATTATACAAAAAGCATTGATAAGCATAGGGTGGAAAGCAAAAGATCTTTACACTCGTTAGTGTTGCACATACTGCCCTGTTTACATCCCTGGTTAATTCAGTCAAGGAATACTGTTAAGGGATGGTGCTGGTCTTGGCCTACTACACAGAGAAATGTCATATTCATCATAAGCACTGTGCTTAATATTTAGGAGATTGTGGATTAAAGGGTAAAATAACTGGAATCCACAATTACCACATCAGAAAATTTCTGTATTAGCTAAAATAATACAGATGAAACTTGCACAAAAACGCTTCTTCCTGATGATCCTATGAGCACTTATGCCAAGGGGACATGGGCAGTGGTGGGCATCAGCAGGTTCACACCAGTTTGCCAGAACCGGCAGCAGAAATTCAGGCTGGCCCCGCCCATCCAAGTTTCGAAATAAAGTAGTCCTAATTCAGGTTGGTGTAATGCAGGCCTTTCTCCTGGCCACACCCATCATACCACACCCACAGTGTGGTAATAATTTTTTTGGAGCCCACCACTGGACATGGGTGCATTGACTTCAAAGCCACTTCACACTCGACAAAACATTTTCTCCTGTAGTGGCACTCACCTGTCAAATCCCATGCCCTGAGATGCGGCAACCTGAGTCTTTTAGATATTGACAGTTTTCACTTACCTAAGTCATTAGTTCCCAAAATCATTTAATTTCCCCGTGGTTTCACTGTCTACTACCCATGTGTAAACAAATAGACCAAGAATTCTGGATAAATCTAAGCTTTCAATGAAGTAGGCTGTAACCATTCCATTGTAAATTATTTCTTAGTTTTTCAGTTGTCAAATTATTCCCCCCCCCCCCCCCCCCACTTTATAGGAGAGCAATGCTCTTTTTTCTCAACTTTTGGTTATGGGATTCCATTTGCCTTTCTCTAGTTAATACAATGCAAACTGTTTGTTTGCAAACTGGCAAATTAATGTAGGTTCTTTAGCTGATAAATGAGGAGACAGTTCTAAATTTCTGATTAGCCTATAGTTGACAGTAGATGGACCGCCCATCCAGTATCTCTACATGGATGTTAATGGAACAGTGTTCATTTGGAATTCCACCCAGGTAAGTCACATTTGCCTTTGTTTGCAACTTCACAGTCTCTATTTTTACTTTGCTAATGGCATACATTAAAATTGCACATTTTATTTTGAGTGTACAAATAAGTTCCACATAAGAACATAAGAATAGCCTTGCTGGAACAGGCCACAGCCCATCCAGTCCAGCATTCTGTCTCACACAGTGGCTCACCATTTGCTTCAGGCTATTCCCAAGCAGATGCCTTCACCTGCTTAGGATTCCCTGGAAATGGCATTGAGAGATATCCTGCCTATCTCTCCAACCCGGAGGTTGTCCTTAAGGATCCATAATTATAGCCATTGATACCCTTGTCCTCCATGAACTTGTCTAATCCTTTCTTAAAGCTGTCAAGACTGACAGCTGTCACCACTTCTTCTGGCAGGGAGTTCCATAGACCAGTAATCCTCTGGGTGAAAAAGTACTTTCTCTTATTTGTTTGAGAACTAGTACCCAAAAGTTCCATGGAGTGTCCCCTAGTTCTAGTGTTATGTGATAGGGAACCTGTATTGCAAAGGTATAATCACAGTCAGAGAGCCAGAACTGATTACAGTTCTCTGTTTGTAAAAGGCTTAATGATAAGATGTGTTTCTTATGAAGCAGTCATTGATCTTTGTCCTCCTGTTTTGATAAGAGCCACTTTTAAATACCTTGCACCCTATCTAACATTATTAATATCAGGAGCAGATACATAGGATGCAAACGAAGTAGCTGCTGCTAAAAAATCCCATGCATTTCAGGGAGCCTGCTTTAGGTAGGACTAATATGGCATTCAGATTTTTACTATTATACCATTTAGAGAGAGACATGTATACAACATTATACAAGCAACAGTTCTTAGACATGAAAAACAGATTATATTGTAACATTTTGGAATTACCTCATAAGTCACCAGAGTCTTCCTCTTCAAGATTGGTCTGTGCATGGGCCATGGTTCCATCATCCAAATCTGAGTGATAAGGTATTTAATGGTATTTTAAAACTAACAGTTGGACCTGATGAGATGATTCCTTCAATTACATATTTTCTGAACAGGCATATTTTCTTAAGAATGGTTTAAAGCTGTAGCTGACTTTAAAAAAACGACTATAGAGAGGCTTCTGCACATTCTTCACCATTATCGCCTAAAACTTTGCTCATGAAATTCCTTTTTCTCTTGCTTTTTAAGCAACAGGTACTTTACAGTCTTCTTCCCTCACAAATTCTCTATATGCTGTCTTCTGCTTCCTAAGGTTATATTCTGTTTTATAAAGTTATATTTTTCTTCAATCGAGCATATTCTATTGTATTCTATTCTCCTGAATCATTTGGAACTTGCCTATCCTCAAATCTCTTCAATAGTTCTTTGTGCCTTACTTTTCCCCTCTCATTTTTATGCTGCTAATGCAACCTCCAGTTTTCCTGCCTTCCCTTGGGTTCTTCTTTTAGTCTTTACTGCTGCAGGAAATGCTCTTATAAAGTCTGTATGATCCTTTTTGTAGTATATGTCCCTCCCCAACCCCTTAACTCAACCTCCCACCTGTCTGCGTCCTTTAGAAACCATGGCTGTCCCCAAACCGCCTGTCCACCTCAATCACTAGATGTGACAGCAACACAGTGGGCTGTTGAATTACACCTCTTCAGCTGTCCTATGCTAGGAGGGGAGGGACCATCTTTAGATTCCACCTCACACATGATATTGCTGTTCTTCAATGTATGATTGGGCAAGGCTGAGAATAAATATTTCTGTTGCAACATGGCTAGCAGGCAGCTCACTAATAGGATAATATCTGAACCTATTTTCTACAGACCTCTTCCTAGAAAAAGCCTTGAATGAGTAATGCTCACTAACTGGAGAAAATAAGACAGGAAAGAAAAATATATTAGTACCTAACAAGAAACATTTAAAAAATAGAGAGGGATCTGAGTAGGGATAACTGGATTTTCCTTTAAATCTAACCTCTCAGAAATGTCCTCTCATTTTCAAATATAGTCCAGAAATAAGATTTGATGATGACATGAATTGTGTTGAATAGTTTCAACAAATCCGTTGAAACTTTCCTTCAAATTTGGTCTTTAAGAGCTTAATGGATAAATAAGTATCAAAATTGGTAGGGTCTTGTTAATGGAAACTGATCTCTTGCAATTAAGAGATCAGATTAATGGAAACTGATCTCTTGATATCTACAAATATAGCATCATAATCGGATCACATCCTAGCTTGTAGAAACATCACCATTTATTACTAATTATGGCAAACGGATGTGTTTATAAAGGCAAGGGAGGGGAAGTCTTGTGTTATTTTGAGTAGCAGTCTCCTCTCCCAATTTGTAAGTGATACTTTACGGCTAAGATCCAGACAATAGATGTTGGGATTTGCATTCAAATTCTCAAGTCTTCTTGCAGTGAAGGCTTGGACATTGAGGAGAGACAGGCATCCAGCTGCTGTAACCCACCACCTTACAGATGCATCATAATCTTCAGTATGTTTCCTTTGCTCTGCAAGTGACATACGAGTCATCTGCACAGTGGCCTCTAGAAAGGTAGCTTCTAAAATGACTTAGCTGAATGTGTAGTTCCAAATGATCTGGATTGAGCAAAATGAGACTTTAGATCAAGGGTGGCTGGGCTGATTCTGGTAATTGAAGTCTAAGAACACCTGGGGCACCAATATTGGCCACCCCTGCCTTAGATATAAACATCAAAACATTTGGGGATTTTATACATTGCACCCCTTCCACAGAACAAACCAGATGACTTTGCTGTTCTGCTATTATTTTTCGACTTCAGCTAATTTAATGAGCATACCTACTCATTATATGTAAGAATGGGTACTGTGTGAAACCAAATGCAGCAGGCAAAACCTCACTCATTTTTGTAATGAAGGGCCTCTTTAAGGATATACATTTTGTTCTACATTCAACATGGAAGTGATAAGTAGGCCTAGGTTCAAAACCCCACTTAGGTGGAAAGGGTATTTTAGGCCATTGAGTCCAACCCCCTGCCATGAAGCTCACTGGGTGACCTAAGGATGGCCACATACTGTCAGACTGGTCATGAGAATAATGTGAGGAGGAAAAGAGTTATGAATCTTTCCTAGAAGATAGCGAGCAGGTTTTATTTCTTTCTTTGTGTCAGAGCACTGCATAATTCAAAACTATGGCCACATATGAAATACAGGTAAAATTCATGACAAATTAAATTTTTAAAATAATTAGACCATTTTTGAAATTTTGAGAGATTCGATTTTGACCATAATCAGAAATGGTAAACTTCTATACTGATATCTTGACCATTTACTAGCTCTTCTATTGTACACATGGTGGGGCATAAACTACATGCACATACATGTTTCATTGATTGAATTTCTCCACACTCACTGAGAATTTGTCCTGTATCTAAGTACTGTAGCTGCATTTTACTTGATCTTTGATCTTCCTACTCCATTTTGAAATCTACTAAGTATCTTCCAGAGAGTCAGGCCAGAATCTTGTCCTTCCGCATTCATCCACTCAGCAAGATGTATTGTTTTTGCTCTCCATAGGTTTAGTATTTAGAATTTGAGAGGTGTGCAGAAAACCTTTCTTAGATTTTAGCTGTCATCTAGTGGGTTGGTGTTCATGAAGTGTTTGTGTCAGCTACTACATCCCCTTATTTTATTCATTATTTGCTAGTATCTGTCAGTGGACTTCCAGGGTATTTCTGATGGCAACTTTCTGTTTATTCTTTAGACAATGTTTTCTGTAGGTTAGAGTTCTGTCCAGAGTTCTGTCCAAATACAATGTTGAGGGAGGTAAAGGTAAAGGTTGCCCTTGCTTGAAAGCTAGTTGTATCCGACTCTAGGGTTCCATGCTCATCTCTGTTTATAGCCAAAGAGTCCGCACTGTCTGCATTTGCAGACATTTCCGTGGACATGTGGCAGGCCTGCCTAGACACTGGAGTGCACAGAACGCTGTTTACCTTCCCACTGAACTGGTACCTGTTTATCTACTTGCAATTTCTTGCTTTCAAACTGTTAGGTTGGCAGAAGCTGGGACAGAGGCGGGATCTCACTCCATTGTGTGGTACTTGGGTCTCGAATTGCTGGACTGTTGACCTTCCAATCATCAGGTTCAGCATCTGAACCACACAGCCACTGCAGGTAGGACAATGTTCCAAAATCTTGCTTTCTCAGTTAACTTGAAGCAGAAGCCTCCCCCCAAAATAGAAAGCATTGTGAGTACACTTGGGCATCGTGCAGCCAGCTAATCCTTCCCATCTAGACGCATTGCACTGTAAGTAAATAATAAATAGGATTAATAATTTCTGGCAACAAAGGAAGCAAGGACTGAGAGAGAGACAGTAGAGCAATGAAACATCCCAAATTTATTGATCCAAACATATAAATCTGAATCTATGGACCAGTGTATTTTACTTAGAAGAGCAGCAAAGCCAATTTTCTTGTTGCCCAGTTGATTAAACACAAACTCCAGTATCCTATTGCTTATTATGCAAGTATGGTCTACTCCATCCTTCATGTGGTTCCTCTTTCCCTGACAATTGTACAAGCGGAAATTTCAGCTGGTGATGTCCAGAGATCATGTATGATTTGAGCCTTACAGAATTACTAGGTTATCCTCCTACAATAAGAGAGTAGACCAGTGACGGGCAGTCTTGGCCCTCCAGCTGTTCTTGAACTTCAATTCCCAGAAGCCCAAATCAGCACTCCTGATGATCAGGGCCTCTGGGAATTGAAGTTCAAGAACAGCTGGAGGGCTAAGACTGCCCATCACTGGAGTAGACCATACTGCCAATGACTCAATGCTGAGTGTCAATCGGTGGCTAACTAATCTGTCAACCCTGAAGACTAGCAGCCTTGGATGCTGAAGTCCACAGGGAAGGGTGATGGTCCCTCAAGTGGATTAAATCCCACTTGAATCCATCTTGATGGAGGGCAGCAGCTTCATCAATACTGGCCTGGGGCTGAGGAGGACTTTGCATGCCAAAAGGGCTCAGGACCAGAAAGTGACTTGTAGAACTGGATCAGTGGTACGGGGGTTATGGAAGGCAGATGAAAGGCCACTGCATTATATTCTCAGGACAATCTTCATGACTGATCACTATGACGATCACCAATATTTGGATTCAGATACAACAGAAGAAGAAGAAGAAATAATAATAATAGGTATGTCCTTCTTCCACTTGCAGACTTGTCTGTTGACAAGGGCCTGAAACTGGCTTGGAGTCTGCTCATATGTAAAATGAGTGCCTGAAACTAGTTTGGCATCTACTCATATGTAAATATGAAGCAATGGGATATTGCTGGCAAAAAAAATGAAGCAAAACAGAATTTCTTACTCAACAGAGTGGCCCATAAGTTCCTACCCATCCATATGTTATATTCAATTATGCATGTATTATAAATGTTCTTCTTTTTTTCAGAGAAATATGGCTGAAATATGACCCATGTACACTTGCAGGGAGTATTGTGACAACATGAGTGCAAGAATACTGGTGACACCCTGGATACAATAGGTGACAAATTTAAAGGGGTTTACAGGCCACCCTATATCTTACTCCCCCATATTTGGATTTTTCAGTTCATATTCTTGGCATTTCAAAAATAAGGCTCCTAAATGTTCCTGCTCCAAAGAATGAACAAGACAATGCCAGAGTTGTGGTGCTTCAAAAATGTCACAAACATTGTTGCTCATAGTTCAGTTTCTATGCAGAACAGATGGTCTATTTTCTTTGCCAGTGCCATGAGACAGCTCAGTAGTGTCAGAAGAAATGGCTTTGCAAGTGGGCAAAACTGAGAAAAGGAGGTCAAATGAAGGTCATAGTCCTTCAAAAAAAGGGGCCATTTAGCCTACCTTAAATGTGATTTTAGCACATTTGTGTGGAACATAAAGTGCAAACTACCTCTGCATTATTATATGTTAACAATTGCTCACCCATCCATTTTATTTGTGGAAATGGGAAAGCTGATTGATTATGGCAATATGGGTTGCTATATTGTACATAGATTATACACCATCAAACTAGGAAGAGGGAATGCAGTCAGAAATAAAGTCCACTCAATTGAATTGAATTGAATTGAAACTTATTCTTATATACCGCTTTCCTCGTCCAGCAGACAACCCAATAAACAGATACTGGAAGTAGCATAGTAAGTGTTGGCCCAATCAACGTTGATGGACATCAATGCTCTGAAGAAAAGGAGGGACCATGAACTTGAATATATGAAAGTGGGTATAATGTGATAAGACCTGCTGCTACCCCAGTTTTGAAAAGCACTTAAACACAGGGAACTTGCCTGCTACTGTGTTTGCTGGGCAAACTGATAAATCCCTATGCAAACTCAGCTTCCAAGTAGATAGAAAGAAGCAGTTAACCTTCATCAAATTATGTGTAAACCTGAAGATCTATCAAGCACAGGATGCTTCAAAATTTACCAGTTGCAAACCTAGGCAGAGAGCAATTCACTTTGCACTTTCCAGTTGCCCATTTGGTTGTGCTGAAATTAGTATAATCTTAGGACAGATGATGATGGTAATATTTATTTATTTATTTTTCTGATTTATATTGCCGCCCAACTCCGAAGACTCTGGGCGGCTCACAGAAAATAAAACCAATCACATTTTCAAAACCAATAAAAACTCCATTAAAACTGCCACAAAAAATTACTCTGACCCCTACATATTAAAAGAGATTAAAAGAGGGAGAGAGTGTTCTTACTAAATCAGCCAGCAGGCAGGGGTCACCACATCGCTGGTGCCCCACACCTGCTTTGCCAGCCAAGTGTTTAGCAGGTTGTTTGCCCCTTAGGTCGACTGCTTGTTTGAAGCTCGGTGATGTTATTTTCTCATCACAAATATTGTTCACTGATAATTGTGGGAAAGTATCAAGTGCTCACCCTTTGCCCCCCAAAACAAAGACTGGGTGAGAAATTGTTACAGTAATAATAATTAATTTGATAGTTGCTACCATTGGACAACCCCCCCGCCACAAGTCATTCTTTTAAAAAAACTGAATAATAAACCTACTGTTCCTAGTAATGAGATTAGGGTGTATTCACTGAAGGATGACGTATGTTATTTGACTTCTGATAATTCAACTGGGGTATTATTGTTTGGATTTACTGTAATGTTGTTTAGATTTGTATGCCACCCACTCAACAATGCGACTCCGGGCAGCGCACCCAACAATAGAGCATCCAATACATATTATACATATCATATCAGAAAATATACATATCACAATACAATGAAATGCAATACCATAATATTAAATAGATCACAACATTATATACATCACAACATCATATAAATCACAAATAAATCAACAACATCATAACATCATAAATCGCATACAGAAAGAGCTTCCTTGAAGATTGCAAGCGCGGTGCCAAAATGGCCGCCGCGCTCTTTGCGGCCCCCCCACCGGACGAAGGCATCCGGGTAGTTAGGGGGGGTGGCCAGCTCCCTTATAAAAGGGGTGGCCACGAGGCAGCTGCGCTGCCATTTTACGAAGCGACGGAGCGGAGAAGTTTTTCCCTCTTACCTCCGTCGCTTTTACCTTTACCGGGAAGCCTTTTGGCTGCTGAATTTTCTCGTTTTCGGCTTCCCATCGATTGGCTGAGATGCCCTCGAAGAAGAAGGCGGCTGCGAGCGCGGCTCTTGCGGTTCGGAGGCGCAATCAGGGTCGGAGGACCGCGGCTGCGCCTCCCCAGCAGCCGCCTTTGCCTGCACCCACCGGGACCGGTGGAATGGGGTCTATTCCCCCTTGGCCGGAGAATGGGGGCCCACGCACGGGTCCAGTAGGGGCTGCGGCCCTCGGCCCGCAAGCGGTGGACACCGCTCCTGGTGTTGCCCATTCTGCTGGGCCTTCCTCTATAGGGGCGCAGCTCGCTCCGGGGCCTTCCAGCCTTGGGGGGTGGTCTGGTCCCCTTCCCTGGCGGGTTGCTACATCATCCCTACCGGGCCCGGGTGTGGGGTTGTGGCCCTATTCGGGCCCCGGGGTACAGGGACCTGTACCCATGCCTGTAGTAGGCGGGCCGGCTGGCCCTTTGCCCCATGTCAGCGTGGAAGCCTTATTGGCCCGCGTTGCGGCCCTCGAGGCATCCCTGGCCCGGGCTAGCCACTCTGGGGCTCCCTTTGGGGTTCATTTCGACGCGTCGTCTGCTGGGCAGCGGCAGGCGACGGGACGGGTCGAGCTGCTTGAGGCGCGTGGCACGACCTCGGCCACTGCCTCGCAGCTCCCCAATCAACAGACCGGTGCGGGTCAGGCCCCATCGACGAGCTCCACGGCGGTCGTGAGCTCCGATGCCCCCAGTGGGCCGGAACCCCCGGTGGGGGCGGCCTATGGGGGTGCAGCATGTGAGTATGCGGTCCAAACTAGTGCACCTACACACGTGGCCACGTTGGGGGGGGGGTTTCAATGGCCTTGGCCTCGCGCGGGTGGGGCGGCGGTTCAGCCGCTGACGCCCCACCCGGCGACGACAACTACCACCCAGGGCCCCGTGGTGGGGGGTGTTTCCTACCCTGTGGGGAATGTTTTGGGGGTGGCTGGGTTAGTACAGGCCCCTTTTCAGATGCCAGCAGTTCCTGCTGTGCCTGTGTCGGCCTTGCCGACGGCGGGGTATTCCTTACCACTGGGTGACCATTTGGCACAGACCACCAAAGAGAAGATCTGGCGGGGGGAGTACGTGGATATCTTCTCACTCCTCAACAGAGAGCCCACCAAGGAGGAAAGGGATGGGCAGGATGAGAAGGATAAGGAGCAGGCACGTCGTCGCAAGCCACCACGTACGTGGGCCAACTGGTTGCCGGCCTACCTCATATACATGGCGGTGTACCTTAGGGCCCGGCCGGATTTGGCAATTCCGATGGTCCAGTATTTGGACAACATCTATAGGGCGATGGTTGACTTTCCGGGCCCATCGTGGTTGGCTTATGACGAGGAATTCCGTATGCGGATTCCCCTGCACCCCGAGATGAGGTGGGATGAGCCATGCCAGAGGCTGTGGCTTTTGTACATGACGCCCACGCGCCACGCGCCCAGGGAGAGATACCATTGTGGACATGCGGTCCAGCGAGCGGCCCCAGCACAGGTTCCCCGCCAGGTGGCGGGGCAGGGGGTTCCAGCCCGCCTGCTGTGCTGGACTTTCTCATCCAATGGTTCCTGCAATAGGAAGAATTGCAAATACAGACATGAGTGTCCCGCCTGTGCTGGCCCCCATGCGGCCTCTGCCTGTCCCAGGCCTGGAGGGACGCGGGGCAGAGGGAGGGGCGGACAGGGGGCTGGCAAGACTGCCGCAGATGGAGTTTGTTCACCAAAAGGCTCCCTCCCCAATTAATGTGGACATGTTGGAGCGTTGGCTCACATTGTACCCGAAGGGAGAAGATGCGGATTATCTCCTTCAGGGTTTTAGGCAGGGGTTCCGTATCCCTTTCATGGGCGATAGGTCCCCTCAGGATGCCCCCAATCTTTTATCCCTTAGGGGGAGGGAGGAGGTGGCTGCTGCCAGCATTAATAAGGAGGTCGTTGCGGGTAGGGTCGCTGGCCCTTTCCCTTCACCCCCGTTTCCCAATCTTAAGGTATCGCCCTTGGGCTTAGTGCCTAAAAAGTCACCGGGCGAGTTTCGCCTCATTCATCACTTGTCCTACCCAGCCGGCCGATCGGTCAATGATGCTATCCCTGATGACCTTTGCTCAGTCAGGTATACATCTTTTGACCACGCGCTGCGCATGGTGCGCTCATGTGGCCCGGGTGCGCTGCTGGCTAAGTGCGACATTAAGTCGGCTTTTCGCCTCTTGCCGGTGCACCCGGGCAACTTTGAGTTGCTGGGTTTCAAGTTTCGGGGTCAATATTACTTTTGGCTGTTCCATATCATGCTCGGCCTTCGAGCGCTTCAGTACCTTCCTAGAGTGGGCTTTCGTCTGCAGGTCAGGGTCCCGGTCTGTAGCCCATTACCTGGATGACTTTTTATTCGGGGGTGAACGGGGCTGGGACACGTGTACACGTCTCCTCAACACATTTCAGACGCTAATGGAGGAACTCGGTGTCCCTTTAGCGCCCAAAAAGACCGAGGGCCCATCTAACCAGCTAGTCTTCCTGGGGGTGGAGATTGACACGGTAGCGCAGGCGTCTAGGTTACCGCGGGATAAGGTGTCCAGAATAGTGGCCCTTATCTCGGACTTGCTGGCCAAGCACAAGGCATCACTGAGGGAACTGCAGGTGCTACATGGTCACCTCAATTTTGCTTGCAGGGTGGTCGCACCGGGCAGGGCGTTCGATCGGCGCTTGTGCGACGCCATGGCAGGATTATCCAGACCCCACCATAGGGTTCGGCTTACCCGGGGTATCAGGGCAGACATGCTGGTCTGGCTACAGTTCCTGAGGGAGTTCAATGGGGTCTCATTTTGGAGGTCTGACCTCCTGGCTTCCCCTCATTTTCAGATTCAGTCCGATGCCTCGGGATCCCTGGGTTATGGGATGTACTTCAATGGGAAGTGGGCCTATGGTGGGTGGCCACCAGCCTGGGCAGGCACGGGTCGCCTGCGTGATCTCACATATCTGGAATTTTTCCCTATCCTGGGTGCTTTGATGCTATGGGGCGAGGAGTGGGCCAACTCGGTTGTGCATTTCTGGTGTGACAATGCGGCTGTTGTCCACATTGTCAATGCACAGACTTCTAAATCGCCCAGGGTTATGGACCTAGTGCGCCAGTTTGTGTTGCGCAGCCTGCGCCTCAACGTTCTTTTCAGGGCCAGGCATGTCCCAGGGGTTAATAATGATATTGCTGACGCTTTGTCCCGCCTGCAGATCTCCCGGTTCCGTGCCTTGGCCCCGGATGCGGAGGAATTTCCCTCGCCACTCCCGGATGAGATATGGACCATTGGCAAGGAGAGGTGAACCGGGCGATTGGCCTGTCACTAGCGCCACGCACGCGTAAGGCGTATCACCACGCATTTAATTCTTTCAGAGCATTCTGTACCCAATTTCAACTGCCAGGAACCTGGCCGGTCCCGGTAACCCATGTTCTGCGGTTCATGGTTTACCTGCATGCCCAGGGCCTTGCACCTCGCATCATAGCATCTAAGCTGTCAGCGTTGGCTTTTATGGCCAAAGTGGGAGGTCATGTGGACAGCACCACTGACTTCCGTGTGAGACATGTTTTGGAGGGGTGGGTGCGCGAACGCGGGCGTTGCCCGGACGACCGCCACCCGATTTCCCCAGGGGTTCTTACCCAGTTGGCCCGGGGCTGGCCTGGCCTCTGTTTTGATAGATATGAGGCAGCCCTATTTCATGCAGCCAGAACGGTGGCATTTTTTGGAGCGCTCCGCATCAGCGAGCTTGTGATGCTGTCTAAGGCGGATGCAAGTCGTAGGGCACTGGAACTCGAGGATGTCTATGTTGCCAAAGACTGGGCTCAGTTGAGGATACGCTCCTCTAAGACGGATCAGCATGACGTAGGCAGTGGTGTAAGACTGCTACGGTGTTCTTTGGCAGACATCTGTCCGGTTGGTGCCCTACAGGAGTTTCTTGCACTGCGTGGCACGCACCATGGCCCGTTTTTCTGTCACCAAGATGGGTCTCCCCTTACTAAATTTCAATTTTGGAAGGTGACAGGCAAAGCGCTGGCCAGTGTGGGCCTCCCGGGCGCCCGTTATGGCACCCATTCATTCCGAATAGGGGCGGCCTCAACTGCAGCTGCTTTTGGGTAATCCGCGGCTGACATACGCAGCATGGGAAGGTGGGGTTCGCAATGTTTTCAGTTTTATGTGCGCCCACTTCTGCCGTGAGTACCAGTTTAGTCACCTTACCTTCTTTTCCTCGTTTTTCCTTACAGACCCTGGGTGTCGTATTACACCGGTGACAGTATGGCTGGTGGGCCATAGCTACGTGCACATGGCAGCGCGTTACGCTGCGGCGACAGAGTGGGGACCCTGACTGGGACTGGGTGCATACGCAAGTCTCACATGGCATGGTAAGCCTGGGATGTTATGGCGGGAGCTGCTGCCTTTCCTTTTTTCAGGCCAGAATGCTGACCCGCCTGACATTCTCATCATACACCTAGGGGGCAATGATTTGGGCCAGGTCACCGGCTTATCGCTGAAGCATGCGATTTGCGAGGACCTCGCCTACCTGCATTACGTCTGGCCCGCCACGACGCTTGTTTGGTCGGACATGGTTCCGCGCCATGCGTACAGAGGGCGTTTCGACCTCCTGGCCCTTGACCGCGCTAGACGCATGGTGAATAGGGCAGTGGCGCGGTTCCTTGTCGACAGGGCTTGGGAGAGGGCTCAGTCGTCACCCCGCTATTAGTCTACAAAATTATGACCTGTATGCAGGGGATGGGGCCCATCTGTCGCGAGGAGGTATGGACCTCCTGTTGGGTGATTGGCGAGCAGGCCTGTTGACCGAGCTGACGGTCTGGGGGGGGGGCGTCAGGCCTTCTTTGAAGCCCCTCCGTGTGGCGGGTAGCACTGGTAAGGTAAACATTTATGACCCACAGGTATCCGGCAGGTTCGCAATTGACTGGACAACACTAGACAGGCATAAGTTGGTTAAACGTTGTCCGGTCAACGACGAACTAGGCGACAGGGTGATGGCTATAGCTAGACAGCATGCATCACCCCGTGATTTCACGGATACGCGTCAGAGGGTGGGGTCATTAGTTAGATATTGACTACGGTCAACAATTTGTTTGTTGTCAACAAACAAATTGATACAAATAGATACATTGTAACCAATTGTCGTTGGCAATTTTGGGTGGTACCTTACCAGTGTTACTTCGGCCTGCTTGCCTTAAGAATTATGATTGGTCGTTTTACCAATAGAAATTTATAATTCGGACTAGGGCATGAATCAATAAATGTGGCCCAATGCCGTTATCCACTTTCATTAGTGTCTGAGTCCTTTATTGGGGGGTGCGCCTGCAATGTTATATTCTTGAACCATAATCAGGCATACCCTAGTAATGGCAACCTTGTGTTCCTGGCTAATCTTTCTCACAGGTCAGGCGAATTAGACATGGAGGAGGAGGAGGAAGCAATGCTAATGGGGATAAAAATGAAGAAATGAAGAGAGAGAGAGAGATCATCCCAACTAGTTTATAAAAATGTGGAAAGACTGAATTGACTCCATGTTCAGGCATGGGGTTATCAATGCTTTCCCAGACCAAGTTTCCTTTTGGGTTTCTGGAAACAAATATATCCTATCTTACGGAGCCTCTTCCTCTGTACCAACTAGCTTGGTCATTACAGTCTTCAGAGAATACTGTGTTTTCTCTGCTGAAGTTTATGGATTTCCTCTGAGCAGCAACAGGAAGACTGTTTTGGGCTGTTACTGAAAATGTGTGAAATCTCTCTCCCCCACTCAACAACTTTCCTTGGGAAAACATCTCCCCCTCTCAAATTTTCTTTTAAAATTGTTTTACTGTGCTTTATTGATTTTTTAAAATAGTATATACTAACTGTTCAGAATTCTCATAAATGGGGAAAGATTTCAAACCAGCAACAATATTTTTTAAATAAATAATTTGTTTTAATAAATATGAGTTGAGCCAAGAGTGGTAGCGATTGTGGTGTTTCACACCTGCTGGCACATTTGTGAGGGTGGGGAAGCAGTTGTTAATGCTCATTCTAAGAGAGTTTTTGGAATGTGAGGCCTAGTGCAGCTGCTTTAACCTATTGAGTCTCTTAACAAGTATCCTAAATTTGCTATAGAAATCAGGAAGATTTCCAGTAGAAATTAACATCTATTTGCATGGCTTTCCCTTACTATACAACAATCAAAATTGTATTAATCGCTTTTATTTCATGAACTCATCTTTTGAAAGGATGACGTTTGTATGGGTGGGAATGGCAGTTGCGTAGAATAAGAAGACAGTGGCGGAAGAAACTAAGCTATTTCAGAATTTTTAGAAACTGTTCTTTAGATTGAAAGAAATCCTAAGCAAATGGTGATAGAATGGAAGATATGATTACACCAATAAATCACTGCCACATCTCTCTAGCAATATTTCAAACTCTTGCTTCATAAAATAGCATGCCTTGTTCAGAAAATAGATTAAAGATCAAAAACTGATATCAGGTCTGTACTATATTGTTGGGGCACCATTTACTATATTATTGGGGCACCAGTAGCAGCTCCTCTGCTGGCTTAATGGTTAAGATGCTGAGCTTGGAGACCAGAAGGTCGAGTTTTGATACCCAAGGGCTGTACTTGTGGACATGAAAGGAGCCTCATTCGGGCGTCCCCTGAGCAGAGTTTCTCCAATAAAAATCCTTTCAACCTAGAGTAATCTCTGATATGAAATTTGCTTACCTGCTGTTGATACAATGCATAGAAGTTGTCCCCGTCCTTTAAAAAAAACGTAATTCAGTATATGATGCTTAATTTAATTAGGTGAGGGAATGATAGGGTTTTTCAGGTATGTAAAAATACAGGTACCCAAAGAAACATTTCAAATCATTACCATGTGTGAAAAGTTTGCACTTTTATCTCTGTGCCTTAAAATATTGGCAAGGGTACCCACCACCTGTCATTCTTGAGGTTTGTACAGCTGCTCTGAAGGCAGAGCATGTGTACAAAGTTTCAGAAAACTTACCCCACTGGGATGGAGAAGGTCAAAGGTGAAAACATTTTGTTTGAGAGAGAAACAGGTGGGAAAGGGAAGCCAAAAATGCAATGATACTTGTAGAGCTGTAACACATACACTGGCTTGGGTGGGGAACAATTCCGTTCTGGAAACAATACACGTGGTAACCTAAGTGGACTAGATCCACGAAAGCTCACATTTAAATACAAAATTCAATCTGTAAGGTGCCTCATTTATTGTCTATTTTATTGTTTTGTTTACTCTCTGACATATTAGAAAATATTGTTTTTGTATGCTGGAATGATCTGTTTATGGTTCTTCATCTTCTTCCATGTCTAGGCCAGATGTGAAACTGCCAAAATGAAGGCACCTTTTGATGAGTTCATTCTGCAGTTCCTTTCACCAGACCTAGTGTGAGAAAGATTATCTGGTAACACAAGCTTGCTGTAACCAGGGTATGCCCAATTCTGGTTCAAAAACACTACAATCTTCTAGGAGGCTCTTTCTATGTACTCAACTGTTTATGGTAGTCTTTCATTTTAAACTGATTTGCAAAACCCTAGCAGTTTGGTTTTGCTTACATCTGGGCTAGGCTTCTTTCATTGTCCTCTCCCACATCCACTTGACAAAAAATCATGAAATTATGCAGTCCTTCTGGTTGAGGTCCTTCTATAATTTTTATTCAAGTGTTAACTCCTGCTCAGAAATTCTTTAGCTGCAATAACCGAATGATCTCAACTTGTTTCAAATGTATCTTGACCCTTTTCCAGGGGTTTCTACAAAGAGAGTACTCAGATGTAGTTTATCATTCTCTTCTGGGGCATGCAAGGCATACCTGTCAAGTTTTGGATTTGGAAATAAGGGAAATTTCCCGGCAAATAAGGGATACTTGACAGCTATGCTTATCCTGTGCTGCCCTCCAATGACAGCAATAGGGCATTGCAGTCTAATTAATAAGGTATGACGGCGGGAAAGAGGGTAAAATAAGGGGTTTTACCGGCCAATAAGGGATACTTGATAGCTATGATCCAAGGATTGGGGCTTCTCAAAGTCACATAGACAGGCTGTTCTCCCAGGAGGTACAGTGGGAATTGAATTCCATAGCCAGATATCAAAAACACTGAGCTATCCAGCCAATTAGCAAATCTTTACCATCTCCAAAATCTGCCTAGTTTCCTCTGCAGTCACCATTTATACAGCAAGGGAGGAGCTTCTAAAGAACATTGTAAGGGAGCTTTGCAAGAAGTAATACTTGATTAAACATTATGGAAGGATCTCAACAATGGGGTAGATAGGTGCACATACAAGAGCATTATACAGTATTGTCATTTTAATATTATTAGCTGTTGTGATCCAGTCCTCATCAGACTCTGAAGATGACCTGGATCAGGGGGCACTTCCTATGCCCAGCCCAATTCTGCCTGCACCTGAACCTGAGAATGTCCTGAACCAGGAATCTAAGCCTGCTTCTGGCCCAATTATGTTTCTCCAGGCAGATGACCTGTCAGACCAGAAGTCTGACTCTGACAGCAATCAGCCCTTAGCCAAGGACAGGTGCAGAAAGGAGCTGCAGCTTAGACGCAAGCAAGCTAGAACTCGTTACCAGAGAATGCTCCCAGCTGATACCCATTAGCTGGGAGGCTCTTAAGCAAGCTTACTCCAGCATTCAAATGTTGGTACAATTATTCTGTGCAAAGACCAATGCCCTGTTTGATTTTGGATACCTCTTGAGATTGCCTGCCTGGACCCTGACCTGCCTGCCTTGACTTCTCTGCTAACTCTGATGATGCCCCATGACATACTTTGGACTAGATGCTCGCTTGAACTACCGGTAACCAGACCTTGGCTTGCTCTTTGGACTTTGCTATTTGGACTCTCCTTGAATAGACTCTCTGTGTAGCGCCGCTGTGTGGCGACCGTGCCAGCTGGGGTAGGTCAGCACACTAGCATAGGTTCTTGGGATCACGGAAAGAGCCTCCTCGAAGACTGTTTTATTTTTGAACCACAATCAGATGTACCCCTGGAAATGACAACTTTGTGATGCTGGTTAATCTTTCTCGCACTAGGTCAGTCGAAATGAATTGCAGAATGAACTCACCAAAAGGTGGCTTCATTTTGGTAGTTTCACATCTGGCCTAGACACAGAATCATCATCCTCATCATCCTTATTAATTTTGTCTTTTTCTAAATTTTAATTTGTGTGCTGACATTTGGTCTTTGGGGTTCTTTGACTACGATAGTTTATTGTACAGTTTTTATCTGATGTTTATATATTGTTAACCGCCCAGAGTAAAGTCCTAATTAAGTCAGACACAAACAACTGACTGGATGACCAACTGGAGGACCAGAGGACCGACTGAACGGACAAACAAGGGGACTGAGGTAGAGACTGAAGTTTCCAGATAGCCACTCAGCCAGCCTCTGATTGGAAAGAATATATTCCTCCCAAGTTTTGGGTCTCCAGAGAGAGCCAAGGGGTTGGGCGGGGGAGATACATGATAGAGAACAATGAAGCCATCCTCATGTGAAGCCAGTGCTGCTGTAGAATTGAAATTTATCTTAGGAGGAATGCTAAGACACATCAGTAGCAGCAGCAGCTGGTCACCATGGTGATTGGTGGGACAATAGGCATAGCAGCCAATAATGTACAGAGCCAGGCATGACAGGTGGGTATTCACACACACACACACACACACACACACACACACACACACACACAAGCAGGTGGGCAAGCATTTACACATACACTTTGTACAGAGACATGCATTCAGTTAGACACTGCTGTATTCCCACCTGCTGAACTCACTCCACAATGCAACAGAAAAACACCCATCACTCCTATAGTTCAAAACTTCCCATCTCCTACTTCATTTCTCTAAGCCTGGTTTCAATGCTCAGCAGCTAGTTTACACCATCATTCCAGTGGTGGGCATCAGCAGGTTCGCAGCAGTTCGCCAGAACCGGTAGCAGAAATTCTGGCTGGCCCCGCCCATCCTAGTTTTGAAATAAAGTAGTCCTAATCCAGGTGCAACACAGGGCTTTCCCCCTGGCCACGCCCACCATACCATTCCCACAGTGTGATAGTAAAATTTTTTGGAGCCCACCACTGCATCATTCCAACCTTTTCTCATTCCACCAACTCACACAGTGTGTGTTGAAGCTGGGGGTTTGGTAGGAGGACCAGGTGTGTGTCAGCTAAAACACAGTTTTATGGCTTAGGATAGTGATGGTGAACCTTGGCACTCCAAGGGCTCTTGGACTTCAATTCCCAGAAGCCCAAGTCGCTGTGAATCCACACGAATACCCATTTGTGTGAATTCACAGAGACTTGGGCTTCTGGGAATTGAAGTCCAAGAACACCTGGAGTGCCAAAGTTTGCCATCACAAGTTTAGGATGATCATTCACCAAGCTATACAATCCATATTTTGGCAGTTCTACACATTTAACTGAATATACTCAGATCCCCTTTTGCAAATGCCAAGCTGAGAGCCTCTGCCAATGCTTTTTTAAATTTATTATTAATAAATAAATACAGGCTTCCACAGTAAAATGTTTGTGGGGGATCACTATAAAGCATCTCAAATCAAACAAGTGTGAAGGATTACTAGTTCCAGGAGGCCTTTTTTTGTCCATGCCCCACCTAAGCATCTCTAAAGTCCTGATTTCCCCTCTCCATGTGACATATAATTCTTATTGTTCAAAAAGTAAACTCCTATCCACATGGAGGAAGTTTTAAATGCCATTAACTGTTAATATCTTATTCTCAAATTGCCCCTCTTAAAATCAAATTGTCCCCCTGTGAGACATGTTCCGCACGTTGGGAACCATGGCAGTAGACATTGGACCATCTAGGGTCCAGGATACCAAATCCTTGGGTGGTGGCAGACCTTCAGAAAGGAGGATCTAGGGCTGAGTCAGAGAAGACTCTACCTTCTCCCAGCACATACAAGTGCTGCAGAACTTCCTCTGGAGTAAGGGGTCTCCTTGAGGGAAAGCTCTTTTCTTGGGGAGACCAGTTGGCCAAACCCTGCAGCTGAGCATGCCTAATAGCTAATCATAAGTCTGCAGGTTAACTTTGGGCGAGTTTCAAATAATTGCATAATTCACAATACTATCCATGCTGCAGACATCACTGGGATAACATGAAAGAGAAGTGGGGGACTGGCATTTCCCCTCACATTTAGTGGAGAGCCCTTGTGTTGGATGGATATTGAAGTCATGGGCTTTTGGACATATCCCAACTCTCCAGGGTATTGTGATGAGAAGAAAAAAAATCCACAACATATAAGAATATACAACCAGATGAAGAATCCTGCCTGCTTGATGAGACCACAGGTCTTGCTAGCCTCACATCTTTCTTCCAGCAGTGGCCAGGCAGATGGCACTAGAACAGGGGTTTCCAACCTAAGGCCTGTGGGCCAGATCCAGCCTGTGGAGCCATTTCATGTGCCCCCTGCCCCACCAAGGGCATTTAAGAAACAAAATGGCTGTCCCATTGAAGCTGTTGGGGCAAAATGGCCATCCCAATCGTGCAGGTCCAGGATACCCCCATGCAGGCAGGGCAAAATGGCTGTCTGGCCCTTGAAGCTGACTAAGAGTGCATGACCCGGCCCCTGGCTTGAAAAGATCAGGAACCCCATGCACTAAATAGTAACACAAATAGACAACTATAACCTTTCTTTGCTTGGTCTGTAGCAACAGAATTAACCAATGGAAGGGATGACTATGTATTTCAGGGATGATCTGCTAAATGAGATAGAGATCTCTGTTGGAACCCTTGGAGACTTGTGTCCAGGTAGATGTGAAAAATACTGGACTAAAGGATATAGTGGTTTTTGCAGGACAGAGTGCTTCACAAGTAGCTTGTGTTTAAATCACTTGTAAGCCAAGGCAGGATCTAAATATTGCTTTCCCGGAGGTTTTCTTTTCTCTCACAACTGAGGGAGCCACTCTTAGATTCAGTCACGTACTGTACCAATATTGGTACCAAAGTGAGATCTGTAGAGCTGTCTAAGACTCAAACTGGATAATACAATTAACACTTTATTAGATGGATAGTTCCCTTAAGAGAAAAACATTGACTGTTTATTCCAACAAGAGTTTGCTTCAGATTGCTTTTGATATACTAGCCAGCTTTTGTTTTGTAATTGGTTACTGGGATGAGTCTATCTTTCTTTTGTATGTTAGATTTCTTCAGTACATTAACTCTGAAATACCTGGATTTTTAGAAAATTCTGTGAATGTCTGAAAAATCTGTCTTTTTAACTGATGTGTAAATTATCTTTATATATAATTCGACGGTTTGTAAAAAAAAAGCTTTGAAATTGTAAGCGATTCTTTTGCATTTCATTTGGTTTGCTTATCTGGACCAGAATTCATGAATTTATAACCATGTTAAATCAGTGGTGGGCATCAGCAGGTTTGCACCAGTTTGCTAGAACCGGTAGCAGACATTCTGGCTGGCCCCACCCATCCAAGTTTTGAAATAAAGTTCGAAAGCAAGAAATTGCAAGTCAATAAATAGGGACCTCTTTGGTGGGAAGGTAACAGCGTTCCTAGCGCCCCAGTGTCTAGTCATGCCTGCCACATGACCACAGAAACGTCTGCAAAAGCAGACAGCGCTGGCTCTTCGGCTTTGAAACAGAGATGAGCAGTGAACCCTAGAGTTGGATATGACTGGCTTTCGAGCAAGGGAAACCTTTACCTTTACTAATTTGGGTGCAACACAGGGCTTTTCCCCTGGCCACGCCCACCATACCATGCCCACAGTGTGGTAATAATTTTTTTTGGAGCCCACCACTGTATTAAACTATATGATACATTTGCTTAAGCAATATTCTATGAAGTAAAATATGTTGTATTATCTTCTGGTAGCATTTGCAAAGAGACCAAGAGGAAGACTGTATTTTGCAAAGGCTGTGTTTTACCTCTCGTTTGTTCGTTCTCGTGTCAGATGTTACGCTGAATTTAAAGGATTTTTTTGCAGGGGATGCCCGAATGAGGCTCCTTTTATGTCCCCCATTGTGCAGCTCTCAGGAATCACACCCCTCTTTCTGGTTTCTAAGCCTAGGGCCTTAACCACTACCCACTGTGGGAAATGTATTTTACCTCTGTGACATGGCTTATTATGGGGAAGCTTTCTCTGTTGTTTTTCAGTGGCTCATTACTGCCACCTAGTGCTCTGAAAGGCCCTAAACCAGAGATTCTCAACCTGCAGCCTGTGGGCCAGATGCAGCCCATGACACCATTTCTTGAGGGCCCCCCACTGCCTCCTCCACATGTTGCCTTGTGTGCTAATCCACTCACCTTCCGTGCCTCCGTGGCACCGAGGCCTTCGCCGGTTGGTCGGGGGGGGGGGGAATCAAAAGCAGGCGGCCCAGCTGGAAATCGATGTGCCCGCCCACCTGCCCGTAGGGAAGTTGTTTACGCATTGGGTGGTTGTTTTTTGTTTAACGCGCGTGCCGCTTTGCCCGCCTCCTCCGCGTTCACGCCCTTCAGCCTGATTGGCTGAGGGGTGGTGTGGCGCAGAGGATGCGGGACCTTGTAGTTTTTTTTGTTCATGTTTGTGGGGCGATTGCCCCACTCTCGGTGTCCAGACCCTTGCGGCGTTGTGAGTTTGGTTTCAAGGTAAGTGAGGGCGGCTCAATACAGGATGGTTGGGCTGGATGTAGGCACTAATGCCGGACTCTCACCACCCATCCTACTTCTTATAGGTGTAGATAAACTCATTTCTCAAGTATTTTATATCATACAGTATGTTAGGTAGATGACCAGACTTTATTGGCAAAAACTTAGCAACATTTATGTGGTCATGTGGCATTTATGACTAGACACCAGAGCACATGGAGTGCTGTTACCTTTCACACTGAAACAGTATCAATTTATCTACTTGCAATTTCTTGCTTTCAAACTGCTAGGTTAGCAGGAGCTTGGGCAGATGACAGGAGCTCACTCCATTATGCAGCACTCAGGTCTTGAACTGATGACCTGCCGATCTTCTGGTCATCAAGTTCAGTGGGATGAACTTCATCAGCGCACCAAAGAAGAGGTGAATTTCCAGTTGTTCAACCTCATCATTTGAAATATTGGTCTCAAAGGATCACTAAATTGATTTCCCTCCTAAATAGTCTATATGTTTTCTATATGTTTCACATACAATTCTTGCTGTTCTACAGGGTGTTTGGCAGGATAAAAATGTTTCTTCTGACCACTACTTGCACTGGATCAGCAACATGCCAGGAGGGTGAAAGGTTGCTTTATTTGTTTGGTTCAATCCAATGTTGCACTGGTACTTCACTGTTAGCAAAAGTAGAATGAATGAGAAACAAATCCATCTTTTTAACAGTGGTTGTCTGGGAATTTATAAAAACCCAGTAGGTCAAACAGTACAAATCACCAGTCTAGCATGGAGTTTATATGCACATGCCATCAATATTTGCTTATTATTATTACAAAAGTGTCTGTCTGGATAGTCCGCTATGGTAATGGAGTAGACAAGTTATGGCTAACTTTGGAATTCCAGGTGTTCCTCTCCCTCAGTCCGGCATTGGCCATGGAGGAGCAAGAACACCTGGGCTCCCGGTGCAGCAAGGACTCAAAAGCCAGACACCGACACCGCCTCACCTGATCCCTCTCCCCCGGTCCGGCATTGGCTGTGGGGGAGCAAGAACACCTGAGCTCCTGGCACAGCGAGGACTCAAAAGCCGGACACAAATGCCGCCTCACCTGAGCCCTCTCCCCATGTCCGGCATTGGCCACAGGGGAACAAGAACACCTGGGTTCCTGGTGCAGTGAGGACTCAAGAGCCGGACACTGGCGCCGCCTCACCTGAGCCCTCTCTCACGGTCCGGCATTGGTTGTGGGTGTGCAAGAACACCTGGGCTCCCGCCACAGCAAGGACTCAAAAGTCGGACACAAATGCCACCTCACCCGAGCCCTCTCCCCAGGTCCGGCATTGGCCACGGGGGAACAAGAACACCTGGGTTCCTGGTACAGCAAGGACTCAAAAGCCGGATGTCAACGCCTCCTCACCTGAGCCCTCTCCCCCAGTCCGGCATTGGTTGTGGGTGAGCAAGAACACCTGGGCTCCTGGTGCAGCAAGGACTCAAAAGCTGACCGCTGACGTTGCCTTGCCCGAGCCCTCTCCCCTGGCCCGGCATTGGCTGTGGGGGAGCAAGAACACATGGGCTCTTGGCGCAGCGAGGACTCAAAAGTCAGATGCTGCCTCCACCCTGCCTGAGCCCTCTCCCCCAGTCCGGCATGTGCTGCAGGGGTTTCCTTCTTTCCTTCATGGCCCAACTCGGGCTTGCAGCACCGCCTTTGCTGCCTTGCCCTGTTGATGCTGCTGAGGACGTGGAGCTGGGCTCCGATGCGGTCATTGAGCCTGGCCCTAGTTAAGGTTAAGGTTAGGGTTGAGCCTGGACCTAGTTGAGGTTCGTTTGAGGTTGCTGAGCCTTGGGCTCTGACTTCCCCCCTTTTGATACTTTTGATATGTGTTACAGATATTGTATTATGTATTTACTTTTTGTATTACTGTATTGTTATTTGTACTTGTGTACCTATTGTATTGCTTTTGCTATTGTTGTTTGCTGCTTTGAGTCACCTTCGGGCTGGGGGAAGCAGGGTACAAATAAACCTATGATGATGATGATGATGATGACTTCAGTTCCCAGAAGCCCTGATCAACAGGTGTGCTGACTTGGAATTCTGGTAATTGAAGTCCAAGAACATCTGGAGTGCCACAGTAAGCCACCAGGGGAGTAGATCGTACAGCCAGCAACTTAACACTGAGTGTTGGGCGGTGGCAAATAACCTGACTCCCTAAAGCGGCGAATGGCTACAGGTGGATGAGCCCCTTTAGGTGGAGTGATGGTCCTGCTCAGTGGAGGAAATGCCACTGGAAACCATTATAATGGGCTCAATGGCAAAATAAGCAGAGGAGGAACCATTTCATTATTCTAATTCCCAACGGTCATAGAGGGGGAAGAGGCCATGCCAGATGGACTGGCTGTGAAGATGCACCTTGTTAATATCCTCAAGGCTGCAGCACTCCATTGTAGTCTCATTGTTAAATCCTGCATATCTCACTACATACATGCTGCAGGAGATGACTGCACGATCACAGTGTGTGGGCCACTATATGGCAAGGTGGGATCCACCTTAAACAAATTCACACTAATTGAATTTTTCCTGAAAACGATTTTCAGGGAAAAAGGTACTTGTGTACTCGGACACAAGTAGCTGTTGCTGCTGCCGCTGCCAATAGTCATTACAAGGATTCACACAGATACAGTCGGGATTGTGGAGGTCATCTGCATTGCTATAGTATTAACATTGTTGTTATGTGCTGTCAAGTTGGAGTCTATAGTAACCTTAATAGAGCTTTCAAGGTAGTAAGGTGTTTAAGGAGTGGTTTTACTAGTCCCACATCCTCAATGAGTTTCCATGACTGAGTAGGGGATTCAAACCCAGGCCTCCAATGTCCCCTAATCCACAAGGAGTATCCAGCTGTAAACTTGCTTGCTGTTTAACTGCATGTTGTCTAAAAGCATAAGTGTAGATATAAGTCTTGCTTTAATCTGGCCAAGTATTCTGTAAAACTGGAAAACAACAGGAACAATGAAAATAAGAATCCATTGTGTACTGTAGGTTAGAAAGTCTGCACTGCTGGAGCTTTCTCTTATAGCCCCCCGCCCCCCAATTTATCTGATTATATTATAAAGGGGTGGTAACTGACCAGTTGCTTCCATTATTTTATATGTGAAGCAAAGAAAATGTGTTAAAATGTAATATTTCAAATTGTGTTTTCTTTATGAAAAATTATCAAATAAAATGCTTATTGCCTTAGCAGAAATGTTCCAACCTTATCATCATCATTATTAAAAAGTCTTGGGGCAAGCTCGTTTAATAGCATAAGTAGCTTATGTTAATCATTAAGCTTGCCCTCAGGAAAACTAGTTTCCCCCCCCACACTCTTTCTTCTTCTATCACAAGCATTCAGATGGATCATAAACTTGTTTGCCTTACAGAGCAACTTGTTTCAGTTTAGGAAGACCAATAACTACTAATGTTCAAAAACTGCTAGCTATTATCAAAAAGGGCAATGTTCTGTTTAGGAAAAAAACTTTGAAAACATTCTCGTTATTACATGCCATTGAGAGTCACTTCCAACTCATGGTGATGCCATGAATAGTGACCTACAGAATATCTTATTGTCAAAAGCAATGCTCAGTTCTCTTTTGGGCTCCAAAACTTTTTACTACCACACTGTGGCCGTGGTATGGTGGGCGTGGCAGAGGGAAAGCCCTGCATTGCACCTGAATTAGGACTTTTTTGTTGTTGTTGTTCAGTCGCACAGTCGATTCCGACCCTTTGCGACCCTATGGACCATTGCTCTCCAGGCGCCTCTGTCCTCCACCATCCCCCTCAGCCCTCCCAGCTCTGTGCCCATTGTGTCTACAATGCCATCTAGCCATCTCATCCTTGGCCTCCCCCTTCTTCTTTTGCCTTCCACCTTTCCCAACATCAATGCCTTCTCAAGTGAATCCTCCCTTCTCATTTGATGTCCAAAGTATTTTAGCTTCATCTTTACTATTTGAGCTTCCAGTGAGCAATCCGGGTTAATTTCTTCTAAGATTGACCTATTTGTTCTCCTCGCTGTCCAGGGGACTCTCAAAACCCTCCTCCAACACCACATTTCAAAGGCATCTATTCTTCTGCGTTCAGCCTTCCTAATTGTCCAGCTCTCACATCCGTACATTACTACTGGGAAAACCATTGCTTTGACTATTCTAATTTTTGTTTTCAGTGTGATGTCTCTGCTTTTCACTATGTTCCCCAGGTTTCTCATCGCTTGTCTCCCAAGAATCAGTCGCCTTTTTATTTCATGGCTACAATCCCCATCTGCAGTGATCTTTGATCCTAAGAAAGTAAAATCTGTCACTGCTTCTACTTCTTCCCCATCTATCTTCCAGGAACTGATTGGGCCTGTTGCCATTATCTTGGTTTTCTTGATATTGAGTCTCAAGCCAGCTTTTGCACTCTCCTCCTTCAGCCCAATCAAGAGATTCTTTAGGTCTTCCTCACTTTCTGCCATTAGTGTGGTATCGTCTGCATATCTCAGATTGTTGATGTTTCTCCCAGCGATTTTGATCCCATATTGTGATTCCTCCATCCCTGCACTGCGCATTATGTGCTCTGTGTATAGGTTGAATAGGCATGGTGACAAAATGCAGCCTTGTCTTACTCCTTTTCCTATTCCAAACCACTCTGTCATTCCATGTTCTGTCCTAACTGTTGCTTCTTGGTTCATGTACAGATTTCTCAGGAGGCATATGAGGTGCTCTGGTATTCCCATCTCTTTAATTACTTGCCACATCTTGTTGTGGTCCACACAGTCAAATGCCTTAGTGTAGTCAATAAAACAAAAGTAAACTTGTTTCTGGTATTCCTTTGTTTTCTCCATGATCCAGCGTATGTTGGCAATGTGGTCTCTAGTCCCCCTGCCTCTTCTGAAACCTGCCTGCACCTCTGGTAATTCTCTTTCCACATGCTGCTGAAGTCTATCCTGTATTATCTTGAGCATCACTTTACTGGCGTGTGGGATGAGCGCGATTGTTCGATAATTTGAACATTCTTTGGCATTCCCCTTTTTTGGGATTGGGACGTTTTAGTATATGAGAACCAAGACACAGGAAACAGCCACGGGCTGGTTTAACTCAGGTTTATTGCATGGTGGTCAGAGGGAACATGAGGTAATGGCGGATGCATAGCTCTATATATACAGTGGTAAACATTCGAATGTGGCTCCACGATAGCCGGTTGGCTATTGTCCGCGTGACGTCATTGCTGGCCACGCCCTTCTTGTCCAGGTGTAGGTAGTGGCGGGAAACTCCGCGCTGTGGCCTTTGATGAGTATGGACCAAGAGAGCTTGGACGCTCGCTGCTGCCCACTGGTGGTCATTAGCTCGCGTCCTACTACAGGGTTTATAGTGATACAGCTGAAGACTATATTGTTACTTGTAGGAAAGGTTACATTGTTAAGATACATTGTTATCACATGAAGAAGGTTACACTATTAGAACACAACACTCCTCCCCCCTAGGATGAGACGAAGTCTCTCAGCCAAGATGGCTTATTTCGAACACGCTGGGGTCTCGGTGCGGGCTGCCCTGCCCCGGGTTTGCTACCTTCTCCTTGTCCCCTGGCTTCCTGTCCTGTAATTGGAGAGGGATACTTGTTAGTGACTTGCCGCGGTTCTGCAGCTTTTTTGGGAGGTGTGTGCTTTATTTGGGAAGAACCGGGGGCACTGGGGGCTAACGAAAAACCCCTCTTCTCGCTTGGATGGGTGGGGGAACACTCCCAAACCCCCCCCGGCTCGGTAACGCAAAATCAAATTCGGGGGCAGCAGTCGCAAACTCCTCACCCTCTTCCCCGGGCTCGGATAGAGCTGGCGTATCAAAAGGATCTGAGTCGGGACCGCTGCTTCTCCCCCTTGTTTGGGACTGTTGCCCTTCGTTGTCTCCTCCTTGGGCTAAGCGGGTGGAGGAGAACCCTAACGCTGAGGCATTTTCCGTGCCGTCCGTGGATTGCTTCCTGGGAACCCGGCTCCGGAGCTGATCTGCATGCCGCCTCCAGAGTAGACCGGTGCTCGTTTCCACCCGATACGACACTGGCCCCGTCTGTTCTACAACTCTCCCTGGTACCCAGGCTGGCCCTGCGCTGGCGTAGTTCCTGCAATGCACAGGATTGCCGGCGGCGAAACCTTTCGACACCGCCACCCCTACGTTCTTCCCTTTGTCCTCGACCCTCGTTGGGTCTAATCTGGTCAGAATCGTGGTCAGCTTTCTCCGCATCAGCAGCTCTGCCGGCGAGTATCCGGATGCTAAGGGGGTCACCCTATACGCTAATAAAAACTGACATACTTGGTGATTCATGTCCCCCGAGCCCATGCGCCGCAGCGCATCCTTTGTTGTACGCACCAGCCGCTCCACTTGGCCATTCGTGGCCGGGTGAAACGGCGCGGATGTGATGTGCCGAATGGCGTTTGCCTCCGTGAATGCCCTGAACTCAGCGGACGTGAAACAACTAGCGTTATCGCTGACCAGAGTGTCGGGTAAACCGAACGTGGAAAAGACTCTCCTTAGATGGCTAATTGTAGTGGCGGAGGACGTGCTCTTCACCGGAATCACCTCCAGCCACTTGGAGTACGCATCCACTACCAGGAGAAAAAGGGTTCCTCGGAACGGGCCAGCGAAATCTATGTGCACTCTGGACCACGGCCCCCTTGCCGCGTCCCATTCCCTATGCGGGAGACGAGCCGCCTCCGGTCGGGAGCCCTGGCATGCCTCACAAGTGCCGATCATGTGCTCTATGTCTGCGTCCAGCTGGGGCCACCAGAAGTAACTCCGGGCCAGCGCCTTGGAACGGATGATCCCCGGGTGGCTGACGTGCAACAGTTTGAGTACCCTCGGTCGCAGGGATGTAGGGACCACCACCCGTTGGCCCCACAAAAGGCACCCCCTCTCTAGGGACAACTCTATTTTTTTCCGAAAAAATGGGTCGAATTCCGTACTTGGGGAGGACGCCGGCCACCCCTTCTGTACCCATGAGCTTACTTTCTCCAGCGTTCTATCCTTGCCTGTCGCCCTGGCAATGTCGGCTGGTACTATTGGGGGTGAATCTAAGACCTCTATTAACAATACCTGGTGGTCTCTCTCTACCCCTGCCTTTTGGTCGCCCGACAAGGGCAGAGGAGACCGTGAGAGTGCGTCTGCATGGCTGATCTCCTTTCCGGGCCGGTATTCCAACTCATGTTGGTATGCGTTGAGGAAGATAGCCCACCTCAGCATTCTCGGGGACAGGATCTGTGGCGTGGGCTTATTTGCAGTGAAAATTCCTAACAGGGGCTTGTGATCGGTCACGATCGTAAACGGGCGACCATACAGAAAATCGTGAAATTTTTTGGTTCCCGCTACTATCGCTAATGCCTCCCTGTCGGTCTGTGCGTAATTCCGCTCTGCTTGGGACAGGGACCTTGAATAAAACGCTATCGGGGCCTCCCTTCCGTCGTCCAACACGTGGCAAAGCACCGCCCCCACCCCCACCGGGGATGCGTCACAAACTAAGACCACTGGCCGTTTGGGATCGAAATGAGTCAGGATTGCCTCGGATGTTAGGAGTTGCTTTAACTCTTTAAAAGCCCTCTCTTGCTCGTCACCCCACAGCCATGTTTCCTCCTTTTTAAGCAACCGATGGAGCGGTTCGGCCACAGACGCCTTCCGTGGAAGGAAGGTATGGTAAAAATTTAGGAGCCCCAGGAATGACTGTAGTTCGGTTTTGGATGTGGGGCGAGGAGCCTGCTTGATGGCGGCTACTTTGGATTTGGACGGCTTAATTCCCTCGGGTGTGACACGGAACCCTAAAAACTCAACCTCTGTTTCGAAAAAAACGCATTTGTCTTTTCTCAGTCGCAGCCCTGCTTTCTCGAACACAGTCAGTACTTTATCCAATCTCTTTGCCAGTTCGGCCTCACTCCCCCCTGTTATCAATACGTCATCAAAATAAGGCAACACTCCCTCCAGCGCCTTCAGGAGGCGTTCCACAAGCGACTGAAAAAGGCCGGGTGCCGAGTTCACGCCGAACTGTAAACGCGACACCTGGAACGCCCCTTTATGTGTAACTATTGTTTGTGCCGCTGCCGTGGCGGGAGTTACAGGGAGTTGCTGGTAGGCTTGTGCTAAATCGAGCTTAGCGAAACATTTTCCCCCATTCAGCCTGGCCAGAAGGTGGCTGACCACCGGCACCGGGTATGCATTAGGGCGGATCGCCTTGTTAATTGTACACTTATAATCAGCGCAAATGCGCACCTCCCCATTAGCCTTTAGTGCAGTTACAATTGGAGTTTCCCACTCCGCGGAATCAACAGGAACAAGAATCCCCTGGCCCACCAGTTTGTCCAGTTCCGCCTCTATTTTGTCCTTTAGTGCGAACGGCACCCTGCGTGGTTTGAGTCTTATCGGGCGGACCTCCGGGTCTAGGTCGAAGGCTACAGGGGGTCCCTTGAACTTTCCCAGTCCTTTTTTAAAAACGGCGGGGTGCGCGTCGCACACCGCTTGTATTGGATCCGCACCCACGGCATGCACCCCCCTATGAACAAACCCAAAGGCTGAAACCACTGAGTCCCGAGGAGGCTACAATTTCCCCCTTTGAGAACAACTAGAGGGAGTTCCGCAGAATGTCTCTTAAAACGGACCCGAAATTCCCCGACCCCCAACACTGGAATGCTGTTCCCCTGCACGTCTCGTAGCGTGGACCTCAACGTTTTAAGTTTGGGCCGCACGTGGGGGTCGATTTTCAAGAACTCTCTCTGGGGAATTATAGAATAGGAGGACCCCGAGTCAATTTCCATCCTAATAGGGGCCCCTTGTACTAGTACCTCGACGAAGTAATGGGGTTGTCCCGCGGACACGCTGAACACGGGGGCGTCGTCCTCGCTGTCGTCCGAGATGCGGCCCACGCCGTCCTGCTTCCTCGTGGTCCAGGCGCCATCTTTGGACCTCGCTGGACGGTCCGGTCTGGCCGAACGGTCTTGTGAATGCCTCCGGCCCTCTTTCCGCTTTCTGCACGCCTTGGCGATGTGCCCCCGACGGCCGCAGTTGTAACACTCGGCTTTTCTGAATGGGCACTTCGCGCGCTCATGGGCCGCTCCGCAACCATCGCAGCGGCGCCCTCCTTTTCGGACCTTCTGGACCTCCTCGCCGTCGCTGCCTTCCGTAGACGACTTCGAGGTTCGTCGGGTTGCGTGCACCGACTGTCCGGACTTGCCGTGCACCGAATTTTCCGCTTTGCCTGCCCTAGGACGCCACTCACGCCACTGGTGCATTTCGTCTACCCCAGCATTCGTGGATTCCGCGGATTCCGCGGCCTCCACAACCTCTGTCAGCGTGGGTGGCGGCTCCTTGTTCATCAGGCTGCGCTGCACTTCCTTGTCCTTCAGGCCACACAGAACGCCGTCCCTTAGGGCCATCTCTAGGTTGTCCCATCTGCAGGGGGCGGCGGCTATTCTCATGGCTGTTACGAAGGTCCCAACCGACTCGTCCGGCGCTTGGACTCGCCTCCAAAACGCGCTCCGAGCGGGAAACATTGCCCTCGAGGGTCGGAACCGCTCACGCAGCAGTTTCATGATGTCCTCGGCTTTGAAATCGGTGCAATAATGCCCACCAGCGTTCGCTTGGTTTCTATCCCAAGCATTCGGGTGAGGATGGCCCTCTTCCTTTCCTCGTCGTCTTTGACTTTGAGTTCCACCAGTGCCGCCTGGAAGTCCATCTCAAAGAGCTCCCAGTCTTGCGGTTTGATAATGTTGAAACCGCTCTGTGCCCTGGCTCCTTGGGGGTCCATCATCCCACCTTCGTCGCCAATTTAGTATATGAGAACCAAGACACAGGAAACAGCCACGGGCTGGTTTAACTCAGGTTTATTGCATGGTGGTCAGAGGGAACATGAGGTAATGGCGGATGCATAGCTCTATATATACAGTGGTAAACATTCGAATGTGGCTCCACGATAGCCGGTTGGCTATTGTCCGCGTGACGTCATTGCTGGCCACGCCCTTCTTGTCCAGGTGTAGGTAGTGGCGGGAAACTTCGCGCTGTGGCCTTTGATGAGTATGGACCAAGAGAGCTTGGACGCTCGCTGCTGCCCACTGGTGGTCATTAGCTCGCGTCCTACTACAGGGTTTATAGTGATACAGCTGAAGACTATATTGTTACTTGTAGGAAAGGTTACATTGTTAAGATACATTGTTATCACATGAAGAAGGTTACACTATTAGAACACAACAGACGTATACTGATCTTTTCCAATCCTGTGGCCATTGTTTTGTTTTCCAAATCTGCTGGCATATTGAATGCAGTAATTTGACGCCGTCGTCTTTTAGCGCTTTGAAAAATTCAACTGGGATACCATCATCTCCACTAGCTTTGTTGTTTGCAGTGCTCTTTAGGGCCTTAATGACTTCGCTCTCCAGGATGTCTGGCTCAAGTTCTACTTCTTCATCATTGTGATTGTCAGGAGTGTTGAGGTCCTTTTTGTAGAGTTCCTCTGTGTACTCTTTCCATCTTTTCTTAATCTCTTCTGCATCAGCTAGCTCCTTTCCTTCTTTGTCCCTTATCATGGTCATTTTTGCTTTAAATGTTCCCTTAATTTCCCCGATTTTTTTGAAAAGATCTCTGGTTCTGCCTCTTTTGTTGTTTTCCTCCATTTCTCTGCACTGTTCTTTTAGGTAGTTTTCCTTATCTCTCCTTGCTTTTCTTTGAAATTCTGTGTTCAAATGATTGTAGTTTTTCCTTTCTCCTTTGACTTTTGCGTTCCTTCTTTCCTCTGCTATTTTAAGAGCCTCATCAGACAACCACTTTGCTTTCTTACTCTTCTTTTCTTTTGGTATGGTTTTCTTTGCTGCTTCCTGCATGATGTCCCTCATCTCTGTCCATAATTCTTCTGGCACTCTATCTATTGAGTCTAAGCCATTGAATCTGTTCATCACCTCCACCGCGTATTCTTTAGGGATGCTGTCTAGGTGATATCTTTCTGGTCTCCGTGTTTTCCTTATTTTCTTTAGTCTAAGCCTGAATTTTGCGATCAATTGGTTGTGATCTGAGCCACAGTCTGCTCCAGGTCTTGTTTTTGCTGACTGTATGGAGGTTCTCCATCTTTGGCTGCAGAGTATGTAGTCAATCTGGTTTCGGTGTTGGCCATCTGGTGATGTCCATGTGTAGAGTCGCCTCTTGTGTTGCTGGAAGAGGGTGTTTGCTATGACCAGTGCGTTCTCTTGGCAGAACTCTATCAATCTTTGCCCTGCTTCATTCTGTACTCCCAAACCAAATTTGCCTGTTATTCCCTCCACTTTTTGATTTCCAACTTTGGCATTCCAGTCTCCTAATATAATTTGAACATCATTTCTTGGTGTCTGTTCTATGAGGTGTTGTAAGTCCTCATAGAACTGGTCCATTGTGGCTTCATCTGCGCCAGTGGTTGGTGCGTATATTTGGATCACAGTGACATTGAAAGGTTTGCCTTGAAATCTAACTGACATCATTCTATCATTTTTGAGATTGTATCCCATTACTGCTTTTCTCACTCTTTTGTTGACAATTATGGCTACTCCATTTCTTCTAAGGTTCTCTTGTCCACAGTAGTAGATATGATGGTTTCCAGAGCTGAATTCGCCCATCCCTGTCCATTTTAGCTCACTGATGCCCAAGATGTCAATGCTTATTCTTTCCATCTCACTTTTTACCACTTCCAGTTTTCCTTGGTTCATTGATCTCACATTCCATGTCCCTATGCAGTATTGTTCCCTGCAACATTGCATTTCCCCTCCCCCCTTCCTGTCCCTCCCCTTCCTCCCCTCTGTGGTGTTAAGCATCCTGTATCACCTAGCCTGCCCTTTTGTTTTGCCTTTTGTTTTGGTCAATAGGGTTCTCTTGGCAAGATTTTTGGCGTGGTTGCCGGTGTCTGCGCCATTTTTCTCTCCTCATACATTTTATCACAGTTTTTTAAAAGTTTAAAACATTTAAGACAACATATTATCATGCATATTATCACTCTTTAAAACACAGTCTCTATGTCAGTTTCTATGTTTAGTCAGTATAAAGTCTCTATGTCAGTTGCTATATTAGGTCTTCTACATTTACATATCTGCTACTTATCCTTTGCCTGGATCTCTGGGTCTCCTCCTCCTTCTCACCCCCAGCTGGGGTGGTTGCCCGGCGGCGGCGGCGGCAGGCCCCTTTGCCGCTCGCCCCGGCTCTCCTCCTCCTTCTCGCGCTCCGGCTGGGGTGGTTGCCCGGCGGCGGCGGCGGCAGGCCCCTTTGCCGCTCGCCCCGGCTCTCCTCCTCCTTCTCACCCCCGGCTGGGGTGGTTGCCCGGCGGCGGCGGCGGCAGGCCCCTTTGCCGCTTGCCCCGGCTCTCCTCCTCCTTCTCACCCCCGGCTGGGGTGGTTGCCCGGCGGCGGCGGCGGCGGCAGGCCCCTTTGCCGCTCGCCCCGGCTCTCCTCCTCCTTCTCACCCCCAGCTGGGGTGGTTGCCCGGCGGCGGCGGCGGCAGGCCCCTTTGCCGCTCGCCCCGGCTCTCCTCCTCCTTCTCGCGCTCCGGCTGGGGTGGTTGCCCGGCGGCGGCGGCGGCAGGCCCCTTTGCCGCTCGCCCCAGCTCTCCTCCTCCTTCTCACCCCCGGCTGGGGTGGTTGCCTGGCGGCGGCGGCGACAGCAGGCCCCTTTGCCGCTCGCCCCGGCTCTCCTCCTCCTTCTCACCCCCGGCTGGGGTGGTTGCCCGGCGGCGGCGGCGGTGGCAGGCCCCTTTGCCGCTCGCCCCGGCTCTCCTCCTCCTCCTCACCCCCGGCTGGGGTGGTTGCCCGGCGGCGGACTTTATTTCAAAATTTGGATGGGCGGAGCCAGCCAGAATTTCTGCTACCAGTTCTGGCGAACCTGCTGATGCCTACCACTGGTTATAACCAGAACCTTGAATTGGGCAACAGAACTTTACAGAACTTTGCTAGGCTCCTCTGTCATCCACCATCCTCCGGAGTCTGCCCAGATCCTCACGCACCACGTCAATGATATTGTCTAACCTGCCCACCTTCTGCTGTCCACTTCTGCTTTTGCCTTCCATCTTCTCTATCTCCAGTGAATCTTCTCATTTGGTGGCCAAAATATTTGAGTTTCAGCTTCACTATCTGTCCTTCTAAGAAGCAGTCGAGGTTGAGTTCCTTTAGGATTGACTGTTTTGATCTCCTCACAGTCCAGGGTAGTTTCAAAAGTCTTCTCCAGCACCACAGTTCAAAGGCATCTGTTCTTCTGTGCTCTGCCTTCCTAATGGCCCAGCTCTTTCAGCCATAAGGAAGGCTGTGTATGTATGTGTATATTATAGTATGTGAAATTTAGAGGTCTGCAGATTTTGGTTTGTGGGCTGTAATTGTAGTTCTGGCCAGGTTATCCTGCTATGATAATAGAGTAGACCATACTTTCAGAGACTCAACACCAAGCATCAGGTGGCGGTTAAATAACCTGACAACCCTGAGGACTAATGGCCTTGACGAAGTCCACAGAGAAAGGTGAATTCATCTTGATGGAGGGCAGCAGCTTCATCAATATTGGCCTAGTGACTCGTGGAGTGGATCAATGGTTCGGGTGTCATGCTTCAATGTGGAAGACAGATGAAAGGCCATGGCATTATATTCGCAGAACAGTCTTCATCACACCATGATGATCACCAATATTTGGAATCTGATACGGCACAAGAAGAAGAAGGGCTGTAATCCCTAGAATTCTTCTGGGGAATTAATGGATATTTCTGGGAGTTGCAGTGCATACAAATATATGAAAAAGATAATTCCTAAGCAGGACCTGTGTCATTGAACTACATTCTATCCCACTTCCATGTGCAACTGGGTCATGATAATGCTCAACAGCATGTGTCCTTTTTGTTTTATTGGGGTGTTTCCCCATTTGGAAGTGCTCTAGGGATGAGTTGTATACGAATACAACTAGACATAAACAGGTGTAGGTAGATATATTTTATGGCTCTTGGGGTATACTTTTATTTTGTGTGTATATGTTCTTACTCTTTGTATTTTAATACAGTACTTTGCCTCTTTTTCTCCCTCTCATTATAATTCCACTTGTTTATTCACCTATTAAACTTGGTGAATCTTACTTCTGTGGAGGCAGCTAGAGAACTGTGATATTGTCTATGGTTTGCATATTTTATTATTGTCAAATACTTTGAGAATGATTTATGAGAAATACATGATATAAACCACTATTATTAATTAAAAACAATAATTTAAATTAAAAATAATACATTTATTATTTATATCTTAAAAAAAACCATTAGCCTTAAAGTAGACTTCTTGGGGCTAGTTATTTCCTGAAATACTAAAACTTAACTTGTTACTCCATTTTTTTTAAATAAGAGGAAGTAGTTGTTGCTGTGCTAATTAATATTTCAAGTCCATTTGGATCTCCAAAATGATTGAAACCTTGGCAGGAGTACAGCTTCAGCAAGGCATATTGCCCATCATCAGTTTTCCATTTTTGTGATGGCTGTGAATTTACACATTTTCATCTCACATTGATTTTAATAAGAAAAACATTTGTTGTTGAAAAACAGTTATTAGAAATATAATTAGTTTTTATTCCTGACTATAGTTATGGTTTTGCCAAGAGCTAAGCATTTACATTCTGAAAACCAATGATTAACCAATGTTGCATTCACCTGTGCCCTCAGAGAAAAATGCTTAAACCTAAAGCTTTAGTTTTTGGATTATTATTACTAATTTTAAAACTTTAACCAAGTGTTTCATTGTTGGCAATTATAGATGTGTCCCACATTTGTTTTTTCACCTCCACATTGAAAAACATCACTTTCCCTTTTTGTGTGCATGGAAAGTAAAAAAAAATTTCTTGGTGACACACACTGGGCAGAAATTTAGCAGTGAAACATAACTTTACCACCACATCATTATCTATTCAACACTTTCAGTGTATTAAAAACACAGAAGGCATGTCAAGTTTACATGTCCATTCCTTCAGATGTTATTGTAGTTACAGTTAGACCCTCAGTTAACAAATGGCTTGGCTTACATAAAAATTGTATAACAAAAGGAAATCCATAGAAAATAGAGGCTTGGTTTACATAATTTTTTTCTGGAACAGATTAATTGGTTTTCAATGCATTCCTATGGGAAACCGTGTTTCAGCTAAGGTACTTTGGTTTTCAATGCATTCCTATAGGAAACCATGTTTCAGCTAATGTATTTTGGTTTTCAATGCATTCCTATGGGAAATTTGGTTAAAGTAATTTTTGCTGTAAGAAACGTCCCAGAGAACACATTAATTACATTAACCAAGGTTCCACTGTATTTGTATTTTATGCCTAGAATCCTTTTCCTGTTTGCGAAAACTTGCTGCAACGGATCATAGCTAATTGGCAAGTTTCTGGAGTGCATTTCAATTTTGCAAGCAGTCATGTGATCAGGCATGCACACCACTGGCCTAGAGTTTTCTGCCATACTGAGCAGGAGGAGTCCCATGTTTCAGCAAACTGCACATTAAAGTGAAGATGTTGTTTGGTAGTTCACTTAGCTTAGATAGCTGATGAAATGGTTCCAGGAGATAATAGTTACAGCTTTACAGATTAGTCCCTGGTTTCAAGCCAAATAAAAACACACATACAACATCTTTGGTTTTGGGCATGGGAACTTATGAACCATATTCATTAAAATTAATTCTCTCTCCCTCTTTCTCTGGTAGTTTTAAAAATGTGGACAGCTGCTGGCTGTGATACATCTGAGGGAAGCTACAAAAGATACTGTATTTCAACCAGCTGGCAGCCACTCTACGTTCTTCCTTCTCCTTCCCCCCCACAGCTCATGCCCAATGGCGTTGGAAGAGTCTGACCTCCTGTCTTG
Source organism: Bradypodion ventrale (assembly GCA_035047345.1). NCBI lineage: Eukaryota > Metazoa > Chordata > Lepidosauria > Squamata > Chamaeleonidae > Bradypodion > Bradypodion ventrale. The sequence goes on from JAWDJE010000001.1 coordinate 253,009,950, forward strand.
AATGATCAACAGAAAGGGAAGGAGCCTCATTCATTATTCAGATTGCTTTGCCTCCCTCTTAGGAGGAGCAAGGTAAGATGTGGAGCCTGAGAAACATGACAACTTTGTGGGAAGCTCACAATCACTGCTATGCATACCTATCAAGCGCAGTTCCGGAGATTATGGGACCTGCACAGAACGTTTCTGTGCAGGTCTGTTCTACCCATGCGTAAAAGCGTTCTACGCATGCAAAGAAGTGACCTGCACAGAAACATTCTGTGCAGGTCACTTCTATGCATGCGTAGAAGGCTTTTATGCATGCGTAGAAGGCTTTTACGCATGCGTAGAATGGACCTGTGACTTCTACGCATGCGTAGAAGGCTTTTATGCATCCCCTTCTGCACAGAAGCCTTCTATGCATGCGTAGAAGGGTTCTACACATGCGTAGAAGGGTTCTACGCATGCATAGAAGGGTTCTACGCATGCATAGAAAGGACCTGCGCAGAAGGGATGCACAGTAACTCCTTTCCCCCCACTGCCAAATTACAGGGTAGCGGCAGCTCCAGGCGGGAAATGGAGAAAATTGGCATGGAAATACGGGAAATCCCGGCCAATCCGGAATACTTGACAGGTATGCTGCTATGACGATTAAGTCTGAAAGAGCTGCTGAGCTCAAAACTATTTCTGTGCATCCTTCTGCACCTCTTTTAAAATTGTAGGTGGTTAAGTTAAAGGTAGCGATAGCACTGCTGGACCTTAATCATGCTGGTCTCTCTGATCTACAGATGTAATCTTTATATACTAGGTGTTAAGGATCCCATTCTTATTTCCCCCTTTACCCAGTGCTGAGCATCAAAAAAAAATCTAGCACACTGTGGGCATGGTCATGTGACTGGGTGGGCTTGGCCTGTTGGCCATGTAACTGCACTTCACTAGAGAGCTATGAAAATAGAAGCCTCTTCTAATTTCATCACTCTATAGCGAACATCTGAAGCCATTTCTCCTTTGTCCAAGGATTTTGCAGAGCTCCATTTCACCCTGAAGCACCTTCCTAGCCACTCCGGAGTGGCTGGGGATGTGCTATGGTGTGAAACGGAGCCCAGGAAATGCCTTGGAGAAGGGGGAAATGGCTTCAGAGGCTCGCTATAGAGGGATGAAAATAGAAGAGGCTTCTATTTTCATAGCTCTATAGTGAAGAGCCCCTTCCGAAGCCATTTACCCCTTCGTTCAAGGGTTTTCTAGGGCAGTGTTTCACCCCGAAGTGCTTCCCAAACCACTCCGGAGTGGCTGGGGATGTACTTTGGGGTAAAATGGAACCCAGGAAAATCATTTGATGAAGGGGAAAATGGAGCCAGCTCCCTCTGAAGCCTCTTCTAGGAGGAGGAGGAGGTGGGCGGGGTGGAGAGGTGGGTGGAGCCAACTTTTTTTTTACTACCGGTACGCAAGTACTGGTGCAAACCTGCTGATTCCCACCACTGCCTTTACCTATCATGCAGGTAACTCTAGAAGTATGTTAGACTATATTTGTGTTTCTAGGGACAAGATTGAGTTGTTTTCTGGCATATAGACACTTATGAGAGAGGACAGTGACCTCCAGCCAATTACAGTCTCTTTTAAAGGCAATTCAGATACAAGGCCTTATACATCCCATGATAAGGGGATATTGGCTAACTTTGAGGTGAGACAGGAAAGAACACTAAATTGGGCCAAGGTTGATATGAAGTCTTTAAAAACCGTTTTAGATTCTGAACAGGATCAGATTTTGAAAAGCTTGATGTCTACCTCTAGGCTAGGCTCAGATAAAATCCTGACCTCTTACGTTGACCAATGCTTTACCCTGAGGAACCTTCTAACACATAAACTTCCTGGGAAATATCTACAACAAACAACATCAAACTGGTATGACTATGACTGCATACATAGCAGAAAACATCTCAGGGCATCTATGTGTCAGGCTCTGGAATACTCTACTAGAAAAAAATGTAACAAAATGCTAAAAACCAGGCGTGAGTATAAGAAATTGATAGCTTCTAAGAAAGCAGCATATAAAGCCAACTTATGGTCTGAACTAGAAGTTTGGGCAAAAGGGACAAATTCGGTTTTCTTTTGGAACAAGGTAGCAGGTCTGTTAAAGGAATGCAAATTCCAATTAGATATCCCAGTTCCACCCTCAGTTTGGGAAGATTATTATGCCAATTTATTTTCTAACTCAAATCTGGGCCATACCTACAATCTGAGCACAGATTTTCCTTCTATTGATAGCCTTCCACCATGACCTCCTGTTTTCGTGGCTGAAATAAAAATCATTATTCATTCTTTAAAGTCTAATAAGGCTCCCGGGTAAGATTTTTTTACCTCCAGAGCTTTTTAAGACTCATTGTGACTTGTGTGCCCCTCTGCTAGCTGGACTTTTTTACGTTCATAAATAATACAGGTTTCATTCCAGTTGGAAGGGAGGTTGCTATTATAGTGCTAGTTTACAAAAAGGGAGACAAAGGTGACCCTAAAAACTATAGACCGATAAGCCTCATCAGAATAGTGGCCCAAATGTATGCCAAGCATTTGCTGAGCAAAATAGTAGACTGGGTTATGGAAAATATTTTAGTGAAGGAAAAAGCTGGTTTTAGACAAGAATGATCTACAATAGATAATTGTTTTATTTTATATCACCTTCTCACAAAATAACTAACAAATAGAAAGAAATTATTTGCTGCATTTATAGATCTTAGAGGAGCCTTTGATTTGATTGACAGAAACATGTTGTGGGAGAAATTGGTTACCCTAAAAATGGAACCTAGACTTTTATTCTTGGTTAGAGCTCTATATTCAAATACATATCTGATAGTGCGAACTGGTGTAAATGGTTCCCTAACGAAGAGCATACCTACTTTTAAAGGCATCAGACGAGGTTGCATTTTAGCTCCAATGCTTTTAAATCTTTATATTATTGACTTACCAGGATTCCTGTTTGATAAAGTGACCCATATGTTAAACATTCTTGAAACAACTCACAAACTGTAACAGTACCGCATGCGTATATCTTTGCGTTTGTCCCTGTCAATTAACTTATATAGGAAAAACAGGATGAAAAATTAAGATTCGCATAAATAAGCATAAGTCTAGAATCTGAAATGGCCACTTGCAATCCCCATTGGTTGGGCACTTAATGGAGAAGGGCCATTTGGCTGATGACCTCAGATTTGTAGTCCTTGAAATGGTTAAAACAAAATTCTATGAAAGAACGGATATTAATACTGTACTTCTTAAAAGGGAGGCTTATTATATCCATGTTTTAGATACTCTGTTTCCTAATGGCTTGAACTCAGAGCAGGATCTTTCATGTTTCCTTTAAATTCTTGAACCACTATGAGGCTATACGCAGGTGCTGGGATCAATGCATGAGCATTTATGATATGTCAGGTGTGCCATCAAGTGGTAATTAAGGAGAGTTTTAAATTCAATGAGTAGAGCAAAAAAGGGTAACATTGTAGCCCAAAAAGAACAAACATATGAAGGCAAACAGATGCAAAAAAGAACAATTCTTCATTTTCGTAAGGAGATATATTTATAAGTTAACATACAACATGAAATAAGGTAGAAATCTTTGTATTGTGATTTTGCGGGTTTGATATTTCAAGGGGCTAAATTAATTATAGAAATGAATGATGTTTTACTATTTACAGAAATAGCTCTTTGAAGTTAAGAGAGTTCTTCCTTTCCTGATGAAATTTATTGAAAAGAAAAATATCGGATTTTCTTTGGAAGGAAGAGGACATTGTGTTATATTACAAAAATAAGTGTGAGAAAATAAATAGACATATGAATTTGGTTTTGACTATACAAAAAAAGAAGTGTGCTCAAAAGAATTGAACAATTGAGACAGTAAAGACTTTTTTAGCCAGATGTTTTTGTGAAAGACCAGTTTATTCCAGGTTTTTCCTGCACAAAGGATGGTTTGATGATATTGCACATGTGATTTTTCACCGTTCAACCCTTATTCGTACAAGTTTATAATTAAGGCATCAGCTAAAAGATTCCAATATATCAATCAAATTGGGGTATCCTGCAAGGGAGATTCACTTTTCTGACTATGGATATGCATGTATTAATTGTATTAAGGCACCTTCACCAATTTACATTCCTTTTAAAAGATCAGGTATGTACATATTGTATTTTTATTGTATTTTATTGTATTTTATTGTATTTCATTGCACTCAATTGTATTGCACAGATTTTAATTCTTCTGCTATGTTATTGATAAGGTTGTAAGACTAATCAATTAATAAACATTCATTCATTCATTCACTGCTGGACCTTGCAGAAGTGCATCTGTCTGGTGCAGAGGGGTCCTGCCCATGGGCCATAGTCTACCCCTGTAACACTGAATCTATAGAATTGAACTGTACCAGACCGAAGAGCCACACAGGGCTATGGTCCTTTCTTGAGGCCAAGGACGGACAATTCTTTGGCAATGATGTACATTCTCAAGAGAAGGAGAGCTGTAGCCTATGATACAGATGTCAAGGCTTAGTTTATGATCCTACTTGAAGGTTGCCCTTGCTCGAAAGCCAGTCGTATTCGACTCTAGGGTTCAATGCTCATCTTTCTTTACAGCCAAAGAGCCAGTGCTGTCTGTGTCTGCAGACATCTCCATTGTCAAGTAGCAGGCACATAGCTGTCAAGTATCCCTTATTGGCCGGGAAAACCCCTTGTTTTACCCTCTCTCTCCTGCTGTCAATCCTTATTAATTAGACTGCAATGCCCTATTGCCACCATTGGAGGGCAGCACAGGATAAGCATAGCTGTCAAGTATCCCGTATTTGCCGGGAAATTTCCTTTATTTCCAAATTCAAAACTTGACAGGTATGAGCAGGCATGACTAGACACTGGAGCACACGAAATGCTGTTACCTTTCCTGCCAACGCAGTACCTATTTATTTGCAATTTCTTGCTTTTGAAATGCTAGTTTGGCAGGAGCTGGACAGAGACGGCAACTCACTCCATCGTGAAGCACTTGGGTCTCAAAATGCTGACCTGCTGACCTTCCAGTAGTCAAATAAATCTAGTGTCTTAACCACTAAGCCACTGCAGTCCTCAAGCTTCAATGTACCATTTGGCTAATATTAAAGAGGACTAGAAGTAGGCCAGTGGGCCAAAGAGATAATTAATGTGACCAAACTTAAACTTTCCCAAATACAGTATATAAAACACAGGCTTTGTATTATAGAGTCATAGAACTGTAGGGGTACAAATGTGCTAAGAGTGAACCGATTCCTTTGTTGTTACACTTTAAACACTAATAATTTTATTTCAGAGTACGCTTTCTTCCTTCTTTCTTTTCTTTGCCAAAATGCAGGGACAGACTAACATGGGTTTTTGTTTGGAAACTGCTACAGATACGAAGACTGCAATGCAAAGAGTCAATTCACTCTTATGTGCCAAATGCATAAGAACTGTTTGCAAAACACAAAACAAAGGAATCCCAAAGATAGTAACTGAGACCTACTTTTTAAGTTTTGGTAACAGGTAGTAGCTTTCCTTTTCAACAGCAATTAAACTGGATAAAAGTAAGTTAGAATGTGCTATATTATTGTTTTATGTGTTTTTCATGCTTAATTTTCTAATTTTTGAAATATCAATAAATGTTATATTTTGTTTATTTTTTCCATGTCACACAGCATGAGAAAAAACTACTACTTTTACTACTACAAGCATTTTAAAATGTACTTCTGAATTGCACTGGATCTAAGGCAGCATGTAAATGAATTCAAACAAATGCACAATTCAAAGGGGAATACAAATACATTCCACATAATTTCTTTGCCATAAGGCAGAACACACTGTGACCCGATTCTGATCCTGACATCTCAGAGGCAAGACCCCAAATCCAATTTCACAACACATGCTTTGGCTAAAGACCCACAGCTTTATTAGTTGTTGAAGATGTTTCCTGGGTGTGGTGTGCGTTGGGATGGGAAACACACCTTGGGTATTGCAATCCTTTCTTTATCAAATGATGGCAAATCTCTAGTTTAACTTGTTGCTGCTGGTGGTGCTGGTAAAAGTGACTGGCAGTTCCTGTCCATCCCTTATTGCTGAGGAGAGCAGTTTTCTTTTTCTTATGGGGTTGATGTAGGTAGGTGATGGTCCATTTCTTGCTATTTCTTGTTAAAGGCACAGGAAATCAAATTTCTTTTTTTCAGTCAATGATAAAACTAAAGTCATTAGTTCAGCAAAACTGCTTCTATTTAGGATTGGTGTAGGTGCTGGTTGTTTTTTTAAAGGTAAATTATGAAGGTGGATCTTTAAAGCAGGCTGGTGAGCTTTCTTTATCTCCCTTTTGTTTTTTAACACCCTGAGGCCTGCAAGTCATTGTTTGGAGAAGAGTGAAGGATGTTGCTATGTCTTAATGAGTTTTGAAAATAGGGGTGGCTGAATTCCGACTACGTTTCTTCGGTGCCACTGCTTGCTGGTTTGATGAGTTGTCCATGGAGAGGTTTTCTTGTGGCTCTACCTTTGAGTTTCCTGGCGTGGTAAAGCGGACAGAGTGTTTCTTTGACTGCTTCTCATCTGATGCTGTTTTTGGTGTGGAAGAATTTGCCAAACTATAGAAAAGCTCTTTATCAGAACCACTTATTTGGCTTTTGGATTTCCTTTCACAGGCAGCTCTTACATGCTTGGCATGTCTTTTGCTAGATCTCCTCTTTAGTTTGGTTTGCAGATGACCTGACCGAATGCGAGTGTAGTGCTTTTTCTTCCTTGGCTTTCCTTGTTGTAAGGGCTTTCTATGATATCCTTTACTCCTATAAGAGCTCGTGGCATACCTGGATTTCTGGGATAGAAGCACATTGTCCCTAATCCGTCTGCCAAAATGTCGAGAAATGGGCAGATGCCTCTTCCGATAGGAACTCCTTGTAGATCTCGTTATGTATTTTGTTCTCACTTTCCTCCTCTGCCTTGAATGTTGCTTCCTACGCCTGCTCAGGACCTTCCGGAATCTCCTCCGTCTCTTTCTTCTTTGGAGATAGGGCCTCCTACCTCTCCGATAGGCGACCATTCTGGTTTTCCTCCTCTCCTCTTCAGCTCAACTGCCCCACCTCAAATGAAAGTGACTTCACTCTACCTAAGCAGTTATATACCCGTAGGTATTCAAATGAGGGGCTGGCTCTGAATGCTGTGATTGGCTGAAAAGAACAATCGCTCACAGAGATAGCTAACAATGCTTGACTATGAGACATTCTTTCAATATGAAGTGTTAGTGATAGTGTGATCCTATCCACCTCTGTTTTGTGAGAGGGGGAGAAAAATCTACAGTTGCCATAATGCAGGGCCGTAGCCAGGGGGTGGCCAGGCTGGGCGTTGTCCACCCTGAATTAACTGTTTGCCCACCCTCAAACTCCCAGCTGCTTATATATATATCACATATATATGACATTGTTGCCCATCCTGAAAAAATATTCGCCCACCCACGCCTAGAATCCTGGCCCTGCCATAACGATGATAAATGTCAGCTATTGAGTCAATTTCAACTACAGTGACCCTTTCCAGGGTTTTCTAGATATTGTGCTCAGAAGTGGCTTAACAGTCTCTTCTTCTGGGATTGTGCAGCTTGCCCATGACTACATAGGCTGGGCTCTTTTCCTGGGAATCAGTTGAGAGAATTTAACTCCTGGCCCTTGGTTCTCCAACTCAGTGAGCTATGTGGCTAGCTACATTCTACTGATGAGTTTTTAAACGAGTTAACTATTGGTTGTACAGTATTACTTGCCATTATTCAAGGAACTAGTCTTTAAACCCGTGTTCACTGTGATGTAAATATTTGAAAATCGAGAACATAGGTGATGCTAGTCTGTTTAATGTCTTAACCTTGCTTTCACTCATCCTGTTTTGCTGTTGTAGCAAAAAAGAAGTGATTGAAACGTGCCTTGCTTCCATGAATGAGAAAGAATATGGAATAACCACTTGCATAATCACAGTAATCACAATTTATGTGCTACATTAAAATACAGTATGTGTGAAGTACTGTTTCTGATACAGGTGGTAATATTTAAGCAGTGAATAGTCGCCAAGTTTCCCTTTCAAAATTTCTTTTTATAATTCCCCATTCTGGTTACATATAAGTTCTTTTGTTTCCAATCAGGTCATCATCTTCCAGTGTCACCTCTATGGTCTGTAACATGATCTGCTCTGGAGAACACTTGTTTACCAGAACATATGTTAAAGATCAGCAGAAGAATCCACAAACAAATTAGCAAAAGTTAAAGAAAGATGGTAGTATAAGAAATAAACATTTTTCTTCAGAAATCAGATTCACCAACTTTCCAATTGTTTTCTTGAAATTTGGTGGAAATAAAGACACTCATTAATACAGTATTCTAAAACACATAAGAGATGAAGCAAGAAGGGCTCTCTAGACAATACATTCTCTACTGACTTTGGAACAAAGATATAGTGTATTTATGCTCTTCCAGAGGGCCAGGGAGAGGTTGTGACACCATTATTCTGACTTAGTTTGAAATATAACTACAGTACTGTGTGTCACAAACATCTTAGTGACAAAAGATTTTGCAATAAATTATGACTTCCCTTTCATTTTAGTGCATGCCAGTCATTGTTGTTGTTCAGTTGCATAGTTGAGTCTGACCCTTTGTGACCCCATGGACCATCACACGCCAGTAACTATCCTCCACCACTTTCCTCAACACACTCAGCTCTGCACCCGTTGCATTAACAACACCATCTAGCCATCTCATCCTTTGCTGCCCCTTCTTCTAACTTCAGTCATTAGATGTCCATTTTGCTGTAATCTAGCAACAGTGTTATTTATATTAGTCCTTTGCTCTACTCCAGTAGCTAATTATTTTTTTAAAAAAATAAGCACTCTATAGGTTTAAATTATTTGGAATGAATGCAGTTGAAGCCAGATAAACTACTTTTTATGAAATAAAAAAATACCAGTTAAAACTGGATTTTCAAATTGGTTCATGCATGGTAAATTTACTACTTTACCTATTGCAATACTTCACATTGCCATTAGATGTCAGCAAATGAACATTCAATTCTACCAATAGCCTTTGGTTCTATAATTTTTAGAACACCAAATTACCATTAGGTGCCTTTGCTGCAGTTTAGAAACTGAGAAAAAGACTTTTTATTTCTATCTTCTAGAAGGTTTACCAGGTTTTTCTTCAAATGAGGGTATTTATGTTACTACTGGGCAGATGTTATGTGAGAAGTAACAGAGGACATCAAGGCTGAGGTTTTCAGCATAATTGTTTTATGCCACGTTCAAGTGCAGGATTGGTATTAACTGAGAGTAACATTTAAGACTGGTTGAAGGCCTCTTCCATCCAGATTTCCAACTTCAGATGGGATCTGAATTCATAAATCAAGGGACATTTATGGAAGGGAGAGAAATTCTTAGCATGGTAAGAAAGAATTTACAAACTGATTACAAGATGGGTCAGAGACTTCTACTGTCTTTCTTTAAACATGTTACAACTGATGATCCTCACCAAACTTGTAGCATGATGCCACTGCACAGTTACTACAGAGTTGTACTTGTCTTTAGATATGGTAGCATCCAGTTTAGATATGGTAGCATCCAGGAGAGTTTTGAGAGTACCCTGGACAGCGAGGACGATCTTAGAAGAAATCAACACTGACTGCTCCTTAGAAGGTCAAATAGTAAAGATGAAACTAAAGTACTTTGGACATCAAATGAGAAGAGAAGATTCACTTGAGAAAGCCTTGATACTGGGAAAGGTGGAGAGCAAAAGAAAAAGGGGGCGGCCAAAAATGAGATGGGCACAGAGCTGGGCAGGTTGAGGAGGATGGTGGAGGACAGAGGTGCCTGGAGGACAATGGTCCATATGGTCACAAAGGGTCAGAATCAACTGTGCGACTGAACAACAAAAGCATCCAGTTTTGCCCATCTAAGCAGTGTACAACTGAAATAGAAACAACAGTAATAAAATAAAACATGAATATATAATAATATAGTTAGAACCAATACAAATAATAAAACAGCTTGCCACATTCCAGTAACAGTGAATCATTATTATCAAATTAAGGGGGGAAAAAACAAAACACACAAAACAAAACAAAAAACAGGGTTGTGATATAAAATTAGCAGAGTAGCTCTCCGTAACCCTTCTGAATAGGTTAGTTTCTAGGAGCTTCTTGAAATTCTATAGGGAAGAGGCCGAGTGTATGAACTGTGTGAAGGGATTCCATCATTTATTTATTTATTACATTTCTATACCACCCATTTGGGTGGTATCCCACTCTGGGTATTGTACAAGCAAATATCAAATAACATGACAGAACACACAACAAATCAAAACAGACAACTGACAAATACATCTCAAAATAAAATAAAAGTACTGGTGTCTGAGGGCATAGGGGATCAACCCTGACTAATTTATTGCTAAAGGGACAACACCCTGAAAGCATCCTTGAACAAGAGGGCTTTTAATTGCTTTGCAGGCGCACCCCCCAAAGAAAGACTCAGACACCGGTATATGGATAAAGGCATTGGGCCACTTTTATTGAATAATGCCCTAGTCCGAATTATAACTTTCAATTGGTGTATTCATCCAATTGTAATTCTTAAGGCAAGCAGGCCGCAGTAACACTGGTAAGGTTCCTCCCAAAATTGCCAATAATAATTGGCTACAATGTATCCATTTATATCAATTTGTTTGTTGATACAAACAAATTGTTGACCGGAGTCAATAAACTATCTACTGACCCCACCCTATGACGTGTATCCGTCAAATCACGGGGTGATGCATGCTGAAAAGCTCCTGCCATCACCCCTTGCCTGGTTCGTCGTTGACCGGTCAAAGCTATTACACCTGTACCTGTCTAAGTGTTGGCCAGTCAATTGCGAACCTGCCGGATACCTATGGGTCATAAATCTTTACCTTACCAGTGCTACCCGCCACACGGGGAGGCGTCCATGATGACTCACCGCCCCCCCCAGACCGTCAGCTCGGTCGCCAGGCCTGCTTGCAACACACCCAGAAAGAGGTACATACCTCCAGCCGACAGGTGGACCCCTTCCCCTGCCTACCAGCAAAATTTTTGTAAGCCTATCCTCAGGTGTCCAATGGCTGTCTCCCAGCCATGCTCAGCAAGGGACCGACCAACAGCCCTGTCCACTGACTGCCGGAACAGTCCGAACCACGGAGATCCATGTCTCCCCTAAATTGGTGTCTCGGCACGATGTTAGACCATAGCGACCGTGTGTAAGCCATACATGATATAAAATGCCAGGTCACAGCCCCTCGACAGTTTAGGAACAGCAGTGATCCGTATAAAATCGTTGCCGCCGAGGTGCCTATTAAGAACATCGGGCGGTCCAGCATCCCTGACGGACATCAGGAATGGCCACAGTTCTCACCCCCTTGTGCCGCGCATACCATACCATCGCATACGTGCGGATGCACACAGCCCAAGTCGGGGTCCTCTCTCTGTCGCCGCAGCATATACTGCTGCCCAGTGTACATAGCTGCGGCCCACCAGCCCCACTGCCACCGGTGTGCAGAGACGCACAGGATCTGTAAAAGAGGAGAAGAGGTGAAGGACATAACTAGGTACTCATGCAGTGAGGGGACGTACATATAAGAAATTGCGCGTACACGCATATCCGCCTCCGAGTACCCCAAACGTAGCCGCGATCAACGCGATGCCTTTCTTAAATAAATGGGTGCCAAAACGGGCCCCACACCGCGAAGCGCGGCACCGGTCACCCTCAGTAACTTTACTTTGGTAAGGGTAGACCTATCCTGGTGGCAGAAAAGCAGGCTGGGGCGAGCAGCAGGCACCAACCGGACAGATGTCTCCAATGAAACTTCATAGCAGTCAGACTCCACTGCCTACGCCGTGCTGAACAACCTTTGAGGACCGTATCCCCAATTGAGCCCACTCATGTGTGACAGAGACATCGTCGAGTTCCAGTGCCCTACGAGACACATCCGCCTTACACAGATGGTACCAACTCTGGCACCCACTCACTGATGCGGAGCACTCCAAAAAGGCTACCGTGGTAGCTGCGTGACCAAGAGCCACTTCACACCTACTGAACATAAGTAATGCCAGCCTCGTGCAAGGTGGGTCAAAAACTCTGGCGAACTGGGGTGACGCGTGTCCGGGTGGCGGACACGTTCACGTGTCCACCCCTCCAAGACACAACGCATACGGAAGTAACTCACGCAGTCATTGAACCCCCCCCCCCACGTTGGCCATAAATGCCAGTGCCAACAGCCTGAAGGCTATAGTACGGGGGGCCAAACCCTGACTGCGAAAATAAACATGCATTGCAAAACCTAATCCAGGTATTGACCACACTTAAGGTAACTGTAGTTACTCGCAAAAAGTTCTAAATAGCATGAACGCATGGTGATACGCCTTACGCGTGCGAGGTGCCAATGACATGCCCAGTTCACCTCTCCTCGCCAAACGTCCAAATATCGGCCGGGAGTGGCAAGTGGAATTCATCTGCTTCCGGAGTAAGGCACGGAACCGGGGGATCTGCAGGCGGGATAAAGCAGCAGCAATGTCGTTATTAATACCTGGAACATGTCTGGCCCTGAACAGCACATTTAGGCGTAGGCTTCTCAAAAAGAATAGACAAACTAAGGTCATGACCCTGGGGGATTTGCATGTCTGGGTGTTGACAATGTGCACCACTGCCGCATTATCACACCAAAAATGGACCACTGAGTAGGCCCACTCATCGCCCCATAGCATCAGTGCTCCCCAAATTGGGAAGAAACTCAAGGAAGGTAAGATCGCTGAGGTGATCCGTGCCAAGCCATGCGTGATGCCATTGGCCGTAAGTCCACCTACCCTCAGAGTAAACCCCCATAAGTCAGGGAGCCGGAGGCATCCGACCGTACTTGAAATCTAGGGCAGACCATAAGGTCCGATCTCCAGGAAGAGACCCCGTTAAAACCCAGGAGTAATTTGAGCCAGACCGGAAGGCCCACCTGTATGCCCCTGATCAGCCGGACCATGTGGTGACGTTTTAACAGGCCAGCCATGGCGTCACACAGGCGCCTGGCCAATGCTCTGATGGGTGGAACCACCCTGCAGGCAAAGTTAAGGTGGCCATGAAGTAACTGCAGCTCACGACGGAACACTTTATGTTTGGCAATCAATGCCAAAATCGCCGCAGAGATCCAAGCCACCTTATTCATGGTTAACCCGGATGCCTGTGCGACAGAGTCAATTTAGAAATGTGAGCTCAGTAGCTGGGCCCTCGGTCTTTTCAGGCGCCAAGGGGACACCCAGTTCCCACCTGAGTGTCTGAAATGTAGTGAGGAGACGCGTGCACGTGTCCGAGCCCCGTTCACCCCCGAACCAAAAGTCATCGAGGTAATGGGCTAGAGGCCGATACCCCTACCTGCAAGCAAAGGCCCACTGAATGAAAGTACCGAATTGTTCGAATGCCGAACATGAAATAACTCAGTCAGAAGGGGTTGGCCTTATCTAAGTAAAATTCCCCTTGCAACCTAAAAAACCCAATAGCTCAAAATCCATTGGGTGCACTGGCAGTAATCGGAAAGCCGAGTGCATATCACACTGTGCCAGGAAAGCACCGGGACCACATGAGCGTACCACCCATAGGGGCTGAACAAACTACGTGTACCTGACTGAGCAAGGTCATTGGGAATGGCATCCCTGACCGGATAACCCACAGGGTAAGCTAAATGGAGGATTAAACGACATTCACCCTGGTTCTACCTCAGTACTAGTCTCATAGGGGCAACTTTCAAATTAGGAAAGGTGGTTCCAAGAAGGGGCCCGCTACTCTCATAGCCTCAACTCCCTTAGCCATGCTCAGTGGAGCAACCTCTTCGTTACCTTTCAAGGGAACTGGATTAGTAGCATCTTGGGGCCCCTAACACCCCCAAATGGAATACAAAAACCCCATTGGAAACCCTCCAGCAGGTACCCCGCATCATCCTTTCTTGGATGAGCTGAGTGCCATCGCTCCAGCATGAGTACACTAATTGGTGAGGGGGGGGCTTTGACAAGGCTAGTTCCTTCAGACGGGGCTCTGATCGCCCCCTGTGCACCCCTACCTCTGCCCCGTAACCCACCAACCCGCGGGCACACGGAGGTGGTGTAGATGCCAGTGCAAAAAGGGGCACCCTAGTCGGTAACAACACTGGTGCTTATTACACACGTCGCTAGCTGAGCAGGTCGAACACAGCAGGCGGGCTGGAACCCCCTGCCCGACCAGTTAGCGTGAAGCCTGCGTCTGAGCAGCCCGCTGCACAGCATGACCACAATGGTACCTATCACCAGGCACCAGTCATGTGGGAGTCATGTACACGAGCACAATTGCTGACAGGGCTCATCCCACCTCCTCTCAGGGTGTAGGGCCACCCTCATCCAAATTTCTCATCGTAAGCCAACTGCGATGGGCCCATCAAATCAACCATCACCCTGTAAATATTATCAAAGGATTGAACCATCGGGATGGCCCAATCAGGCCGGGCCCTGAGGCATACCACCATATATATAAGGTATGCCGGCAACCAGTTGGCCCAGGTGCGCGGTGGCTTACGACGATGGGACAGCTCTTTGTCTCTGTCGTCCTGTCCCTCTCTCTCCTCCTCAGTGGGCTCACAGTTCAATAGGGAGAATGTCCACGTATCCCCCTCCAGATCTTATCCCTCGTGACCTGCGACAAATGATCACCAAGGGGCAAAGAATAACCAGCCGTCGGCAAAGCCGTCAGCGGCACATTAGGTAAATGGGGCATACGCAGTGGGACCTGGACAGCCCCTGCGATGCCCGGCACTGCCCCGGGGGCGGAAACCCCCGCCCTCAATGCGTTGCCAGTTTGAAACCAAGGGGCACTGGGATAGACTGGTAACTGATGCCCACTCGCCTCAAACTGACGAGGCTAGGGCCACTGAACCCCACCACTGGAAGTGGGCTGTGATGTAGGTGCACTAATTTGAACCTGATACTCACTAGGTGCACCCCCGTGAGCTGCCCCCACTGGGGGTTCCGGCCGACGGCGGGCGTCGGAGCTCGCAACTGGAATCGAGCTCTGGGGCCACACCTGACTGGTCCCTGTCTGCAGCTCTGGACGAACAGGGAGCTGTGAGACACTGGCAGGCACAGGCCGGAGCGTCTCAAGCAGCTCAACCCGGCTGGCCGCCTGGTGCAGTTTGGCAGCCGTCGAGGTAGCCGGTGGACAGGAAGGGCCCCCGGCAGAGAGAGAAGGGCCCCCTCCCATAGGAGGCTGTGCAACCCCCAAGGATGCCTCCAGCACTGCTAAACGTGCTAGTAAAGCATCCACTGCCATGGATCCCCCAGCATAAGGTGGGCCAGGTTGGCCGGAAGGCCCACTAGGCATTTGGAAAGGGACACCCAAATGAGAGCCTGGGCCAGCATAGGGCCATGCCCAAAACTGCGGCCCATGAGGGGCCAGAGGAGGAACGGGTTGCACACCCACACCAGGCCTTCCCCCGCTGTCTTGACCCATGGCTGGCAACTGCGGGCCAAGGGCCGAAGCCCCTGAGGGGCTGGCCTGAGGCTGGCTAGCCAAGGCCTGCTGCCAAGTGCCAGCCTGAATCACCCCACTGTATCGGTGGGCAAGGCTGGGGTAGTGCCCTGCCGTGGGGGCGCAGCCCTGGTCCTCTGACCTGATGGCTGCCCCCCATCCTGCACAGGGCTCGAAAAAGTCCTCCCCTTTTTTTATTTATTTATTTATTTATTTTTAAATTTATATACCGCAATTCTCAGCCCAAGGACCGACTCAATGCGGTTTACAAGATAGGAATACAACACAGTAATACAGCATAACAATCCCACAAAAATACAATATATCACAATACATTACAATATATTCAATACAGTTCATTAAACAGTTACATCAATGCAAAGTGCAAAAGCAAATACAAATATAAATTATACAAAATATCATTAAATACAGTACTGAATCCCCAGAACAATTGCCCAAACCCTCAGTTCCCTCCCGTCCATGGAAAAAACCCCTGGCTTCGAAACATTCTCACCGAAGCCCTAAAGTCCCCACTACTGGGAAAAACTGTTCCAGCTGGGCTCCCACCTTCCCTGACCGGGCGGGCCAGGGAAGGGAGCCGAAGATGAAGCGTGGCTCTCGGGGCTCGGTGGCAGCGGCTATTCATAGCCCCGCGTCCGGCAAACTGTTCCAGCTGGGCTCCCACCTTCCCTGACCGGGCGGGCCAGGGAAGGGAGCCGAAGATGAAGCGTGGCTCTCGGGGCTCGGGGGCGGCGGCTATTCATAGCCCCGCGTCCGGCAAACTGTTCCAGCTGGGCTCCCACCTTCCCTGACCGGGCGGGCCAGGGAAGGCAGCCGAAGATGAAGCGTGGCTCTTGGGGCTCGGTGGCGGCGGCTATTCATAGCCCCGCGTCCGGCAAACTGTTCCAGCTGGGCTCCCACCTTCCCTGACCGGGCGGGCCAGGGAAGGGAGCCGAAGATGAAGCATGGCTCTTGGGGCTCGGTGGCGGCGGCTATTCATAGCCCCGCGTCCGGCAAACTGTTCCAGCTGGGCTCCCACCTTCCCTGACCGGGCGGGCCAGGGAAGGGAGCCGAAGATGAAGCGTGGCTCTTGGGGCTCGGTGGCGGCGGCTATTCATAGCCCCGCGTCCGGCAAACTGTTCCAGCTGGGCTCCCACCTTCCCTGACCGGGCGGGCCAGGGAAGGGAGCCGAAGATGAAGCGTGGCGAAGATTTGCCGCGGCTTCATCGCCGGGGCCTTCCGTTTGGGAGGCATATCATCGAGAAGAAAGAGCAGGATCCCTTGCCAGGGATCAAAAACTTAGTGCCGAAAGTGCGCAGCAGCCAGCAAGCAAAAGGCTCTGCGCGCGCTAATCCTCCCTTCCCAGCCGGGAAGGTATCAAGGGCTAAACAGCCGAAAACTTCTCCTCTCCGTCGCTTTTTCTAAAATGGCAGCTCGTCTGCCTCGTGGCCACCCCTTTTATAGAGGGGTGGCCACGCCCCCTAACTCACCCGGATGTCTGAGTCCAGGTGGGGGGGGCCCGCAAAGAGCACGGCGGCCATTTTGGCACCACGCTTTCATTTTGAAGATAGCCAGTGATGGGGCCTGGCACAGCTCAACTGGTAGAGTGTTCCATAGTGTTGATGTTCACCACAAAGAAGGCTCTATTTCTAGTTATAGAGTTTCAAGCCATCCTCGAGGTCAGCATCTAGAGCTGCGCTAACTGTGATGAACAGGTGATGCATGGAGTTGTTCTGAGGGAGAGACGCTCCGACAGTTAACAAGGTCCCAAACAATATAGGGCCTTATATGTTAACACTAACACCTTGTATCTGACATGGTAGGCAACAGGTAATCAGTGTATGCCTGCCTGGCTGCTGCTTTCTGGACCCACTGTAATCTCCATATCAGACACAAGAGCAGCCCTACATAGAGAGCATTACAGCAGTCAATCCACAAAATTACCAATGAGTGGGTCAGGATTATGAGAGACTGTCTAATTAGGAGTGTAGCTGCACAATCTGCCAGAGCTGGGGGAAAAAGCAGCTTTGGATACCACCAACCCCATTGCTCTCAAATGAGAGCAATGGATCCATAATGACCCCCAGATTGTGGTCCTGGTCCCTAGGGGTAAGAGTAATTCCACCCAGGGCCTCCAAGTCAAGCAGATGGCATCTCAAACACCAAAACTTCAATCTTCTCTGGGTTCAGTTTCAGGCTTTTAGCTTTTATCCACTTCATTATCGAGTCCAGACACTTATCAAGACATTGGATCACATCAACTGCAGATGATGAAAAGGAGAGATAGAGTTAGGTGTTATCCACATATTAGAGACACCGAACCCCGAATCTCCTAATGACCTCTCCCAGTGGCTTCATGTAGATATTAAACAACAGGGAGATGATTGTGGAACACCCCATTGGAGGTTCCATGGGGCTGAAACAAACTCCTCTAGTTGAACTCTCTGGTTCTGCTCATCAAGGAAAGAGTGGAACCACTGTAGTACAGTACCCCATATTCCCAGCCCTGATAAGCGTCCCAGGAGGATACTGTGGTCAACGGTATCAAAAGCCACTGAGAGGTCCAGGAGCACCAAGAGAGATGATTTCCCTTGTCTGCTTCTCATTGGACATCTTGCAGTGTAACCAGTGGGGTCTCAGAGGCCTAAAACCCGACTGAAATGGATCCAAGCAGTTGGTTTCATCCAAGAACGCCTGCAGCTGATCAACCACTATCTTCCTAATGACCTTGCCCAAAATGGGGATATTTGCTACAGGTCTAAAGTTGTCTAAAATCTCTGTAGCTAGATTTGGCTTCTTGAGGAATGGGTGAACAACAGTATTCTTCAAACAGGAGGGCAGCTTGCTCTCTTCCAGTGAAGAATTAACAACGTTCTGCACCCACTCCCCAGCAACCACCATGGATTTTACTAGCCACAATGGACAAGGATCAAAATGAGAGGTTGTGGGTTTACAGCATGCAAGTGCCTTGTCTGCCTCCTCAGATGACACAGGCTGAAACTGATCCCAAGAATCAAGAACAGATGGCTCATTGGACATCCCAACCTGATCTACTGTATTAAGAATGGAGTTCAGGTCCTGTCAGATGGCCTCAACTTTAGATCTATTTTTTTGGCAAAATCTTCACAACTCTGAAGACTATGGTGAAGTCCACTTGAGTAACCTCCTGCAGTGATGCCATGAACTATCCTATACAGCTCTGCATGTTGGTTCAAGGCCTCTTGGATTTGTTGGACGTTATAGGTCTTTCCAGCCCTATTTATATGATGCAGGTATATTGAGATTGATTGATTAACTAGTAAGTTCTCATCCGAGGGAGCTCGTCTCCACTTGCTCTTTAGCCTTCTCCTTCATTGCCTCATCACTCGTAGTTCCTCTGTGAACCATGGGAATAACTGAGCACTGCATCGGAGAGGGCATTTAGGAGCGATCGTGTCAACTGCCCAGGTTGCCTTTATCATGGACTAGGGGCCTAGTCCATGTGGGAGGGAGTAATTTCCTGTCTCATGAAGCCACCGTGCTTTCCAATAGAAAAGCCTCACATGAGGGCTTGCAACAGCATTAATATCACCTAATTCAATGAGCAGACCTCCCCATAAAAGGTCTGATAGTGTAGACTTTCCATCTGAAATAAGTGGGTCTGACATATAAAGACTCACCACAATTATCCCGATAAGAGGGTCTCGTATAAAGACCCATGGATACCAGCTCAGTTAAGGGCTTTGCCCTGTTTTCAGGCATGTCCAGGCTTGCCTAAGCAAAGACAAGCTGAATAACCCAAGAAGAAATCAGGCTTCGCTCTTCTGCCCTGTGAGCTTGCTAAACCACAGGAATGCTGTGAGTTTGCAGAGCTTGCAAAATAGCCAGGTGTATATCTTCACATACATGTTAGGTAGAACCCATGTTCCGGCTCTTGTCAACATGTCCAGTAGGATTTGTCTGTTATATTGTGGTAGTAATGAAAGACATGAGATTTTAGTTAAAAATCATTTTCTACTTAAAAATCATTTTGAGCTGCTTTGTAACAGAACAGGTTAAAATACCCCAGTTGTTCTGTTCCATGACAAACATGGATAAGTCAACAAGAGGCTTATGTCCACAAAGATAAGACTTGTACTCTGTTCCTAAGCAAGAACAAACATTCCCTTCTTTCTCTGCAATAGCTGACATGGAATCTCTGTCTTTTACACACAGAATAAGAATGCTGATCTACATGACATGACAATGTCACATATTAATAACTAACTGGTTAATGTCATTTTTGTAATAATTCGTGGAATTACTTGTTTACTATATGCTATATAATGAAGGCTTGAAGATCTGTTCGGGGTTCAGAGATTTGACTTGAGAAAGTGTCTCTGAACCTGGCCAATAAAACTCTGACATCTGCTTTAGCTCATGGAATGCTGTTTGTCTCGTTCTCATTCCACAACAATATAAAACACTCTGTACATGCTAGCTAGACAACTTTCTTACGTAGGTCAGTAAGATTTCTAGTCTAGCAAAAAGAACACTTTCCCATGAAAGGGGGAGGCAACTCTAGAAGGTACATGATTAACTGTCAGTCACACCTTTGACATAAATCTAAATTACCATGGTTATCCAGGGACCCTATAAGGGAGAAGGAAGGAGAAGGAAGGAGAAGGAAGAAGGAGGAGGGAGAACAAACATCTTTTAGGGAGAGAAAATTTGTCACTTGGGTCTTCAAGATGCTCATCTAGACATGGGGGGCTTAGAAGCCCCAATCTGTTATTACTTAGACTTATTTTATATGGTTTTATTTTATTAGAAATGTGTTTTAAGTGTAGAAGTAGTTTAATAAAAATCTTTGAAAAGGCATCTTCTGTGCCTGCCTGTCTGTGTGCTTATCTGGATTCCTGGGCACATGGTTGAACAGAGGAAAGCTTTGGTTGCACTCCCAGAATCACTTATCTCTCATTGAGAGAAACAAGAGCCTGCAAAGGCTACCGCTTGGCCACTGCTGAACAGACCCAGCTGCGATGGAGGGAGGGGGTGGGTCGGAAGCCCTGTGAAAGGGGATTCTCAAACTTGAGACCTCATCGGCCCAGCGAACCCCCTCCCTCGACCATGACATGGTGGCAGTGGTGGGATCTGTACCCATTGTCCATGCGAAGGAGGGAGCCCATCGTCCACAAAAGGAGGGATTCCCAAGTCCGGATGTCAATGAGAAGCAGTGGAGCTTTGTTCCAGATGTGAGTGCCAAGAGGGAAGGAGACAGGAGGCTCTGTGAGTGTGTGTGACTGCACCAGCAGGAGGAGGCCTTCTGGTCTGGTCATTCTGGGAGCCCCACACACCAATGTCCAGCTGTGCTGTCTGCCCTGAGGCATTTCCAGGATTGCAGCTCTTCCGCAGAAGGAGCTGTGCATGTGTGTGCCTGCGCAGATCATCCATCGCAGATAGACAGCTTTGCCAGAGCACAGGGAGTGTTGCAGAGGGAGCAGACGATGTGCGTGAGCCAACTCAGCATCCTCCGTGCAATCCAGCTCAGCGTAAGTTGGCTGAAAAGAGACTGTGCCTTTAAAAGTTTCAGCCAGCTCTCAGCTCATCAAAATCAGCAGCCTGGAAGGTGGAGAAACACCAGCATTGCCCCAGAGACTTTGCCAGCAGCAGCAGGGGTGAAGAATTTGTGTGTGTGCTTCCACAGTCTGTTCTTATCTCCAGCCAGCTGTTTGCTTCCAGAGACTGAGAAATAAAGTGGGCGCCTTTTGCAGCACCAGGAATGAGGAAATGAGCAGTGTGCGCATGTATGCCGGTCCACAGACTGTTCATAGATTGGGACTTTGTTTTGCATGAGCAAATTTTGGGAGGGGTTTCTAATACAGCAGATTGGAATCCAGAGGTTTGTTCTTGTTTATTCTTATGCCAAGAAAAGAGATGGAGTATAACTATATGTTTGCTTGTTTAAAATCTTATACTAAAAGAGAGGAGCCATTTGAAATGGTCTATTTCTACAGAAGAAAGAGAAATAGGCTCAATTTTAGTTCTTGGAGCCAGAGAAAGGGTGGGAGTTTGGAACTAGCTACACCCACATGTGATTTGTTTAAGGGAACAGAAGGGAAGGAGCAAAGAGTCTCACTCATTCTGTTGGGTCATCAGTGTTAGAGCAGAGGTTTTAGTGGGAAATGGAAGGGGAAGAAGGTTACAACCATGTGTTGAGTCTATGTCAAGGGCCCCAGGAAAAGGGAAAGTCTAGCAGGACTCATTCTGTGTGCAAATGGCAGCAGAGCTCCAGAAGATGGGAGATAGGGCAGCTTCTCTAAGGGCCAGAGGGTGACATACATTTTTTTGGAACCACAAGGATGGGGACCTTATCAGCATTGGGTGGGAATGTGAGGATGTCGGGTCAAGAAGGGCATAGGCTCACATATCCCAGAGTGTATTCCCAATCCACTTTAGCCAGAGACTCTGCTAGAATTATTGGAACCCAGAATATCATCACTTAGGTAGTGAGATGGAAAGGGGTGTTCTGTTAGAATGTGAACTGAAATGTCAATTCTGTTTAGAAATGAACCGGGAGGAATGGTTTTCTGAAGGGAAGCTAAATTAGTTTGAGACACATTTCCCTGAGTGCTAATTAGTGGGAAAATGAGGGTTTGAACTCCCTCAGTATGAAGACAGTAAGTCACAAGGGTCTGAAGATTTCTTGATGGTAAGTGTTGGTGCTGAGGCTCAAGAGATCTGTATTCCCTGAAACCCTGCCACAATAAATTTCAAGCTGTGTCATCATCTGTAAGAAACAGCATTGTTGTTAATATGCAAGGAGCATATGGGTTATACTAGGAAGGGTCTAATTACACCTTACTTTTGGTTTCAACCTCAACTAACATGGCCAATTAGTTGGGAAAGTGAAACGCAAGGAAGAAATGTGGTAAGAGGATTCTATGAAAATGAAAAACTGGCTTTGCCAACAAGCCTACAGGTGTGGGGAAAGTTTTGTCTGTAACACCTCACAGAAGATTGTAACTCTCAGCAGCATGAGAGAGGGAACATCTGAAGGGATGGATGTGAATTGTGAATGAAATGTAACCTCAGCTGGGATGGGAAGGGAATAGAGACAGCTGTCTATTTTCTTTCCTGCCTTCGGACAAAGTGCCTGCCTTTGGATGAAGTTCCAGTTGAGATGGAAGAAGAATATTTCTTTTCTGCACATGTTTTCTGTAACATTTTGGTTCTGTAAACTGTTTTGTTATTATGCTATGATTTCAATGCTTTGATATTATATTGTAATGCATATGTATTCTGTTGAATGATGTAATATGTTGCATGATGTTTGATAGGTTTGTTAAGGTAATTTGTTTGGGATTTAAGAAAGGTTGGAAACCGAGGTTTGCCCTCCTTGTAAATATCTCTCTACTGTTGTTCCAGCACATAAAATGGCTTTTCAAAACCGATTTTGTGCTCCCGAAGGAAGGAATTGTCATGATATTCACTAGGGGCCTAGTCCATGTGGGAGGGGATCATTTCCTGTCTCATGAAGCCACCGTGCTTTCCAATAGGCAAGCCTCACATGAGGGCTTGTAACAGCATTAATGTCACCTAATTCAATGAGTAGACCTCCCCATAAAGGTCTCATAGTGTAGACTTTCCATCTGAAATAAGTGGGTCTGACATATAAAGACCCACCACAATTATCCCAATAAGAGGGTCTCCTATAAAGACCCATGGATACCAGCTTAGTTAAGGGCTTTGCCCTGTTTTCAGGCATGTCCAGGCTTGCCTAAGCAAAGACAAGCTGAATAACCCAAGAAGGAGGGGGGGGGCTGGGAAATCAGGCTTGGCTCTTCTGCCCTGTGAGCTTGCTAAACCACAGGAATGCTGTGAGTTTGCAGAGCTTGCAAAATAGCAGGGTGTATATATCTTCACTTACATGTTAGGCAGAACCCATGTTCTTCCTCTTGTGAACATGTCCAGTAGGGGAACATGTTTGCCTTTTATATAAAACACTCTGTACCTGCTAGCTAGACAACTTTCTCACAAAGGTCAGCAAGATTTCTAGTCTAGCAAAAAGAATACTTTCCAATGAAGGGTGGGGGGGGGGACTCTAGAAGGTGCATATTAACTGTCAATCATAACTTTGACGTAAATCTAAATTACCATGGTTACCTAGGGACCTTATAAGGGAGAAGGAAGGAGGAGGAGGGAGACCAAACATCTTTCAGGGGGTGTAACTTTGTGACTCTGGTCTTCAAGATGCTCATCTAGACGTGGGGGGCTTAGAAGTCCCAATTTCTTATTACTTAGACTGATTTTATATGTTTTTATTTTATTAGAAATGTGTTTTAAGTGTAGAAGTAGTTTAATAAAATCATTGAAAAGGCATCTTTTCTGCCTGCCTATCTGTGTGCTTATCTGGATTCCTGGGCACATGGCCGAACAGAGGAAAGCTTTGGCTGCTCTCCCAGAATCACATCTCTCATTGAGAGAAGCAAGAGCCTGCAAAGACTACCGCTCGGCCACTGCTGAACAGACCCAGCTGCGATGGAGGGAGGGGGTGGGTTGGAAGCCCTGTGAAAGGGGATTCTCAAACTTGAGACCCCATCAGCCCACCGACCATGACAGCCTTCACATACCACCTAGCAACCTGAGCATTGACAGGAGCACTGGCCAGGTCAGCTAGAAAACCACCCAAGGCTGTTTTGAAACCCTCTTGAAGAAAATATCCCTTGACCCAGCTGTCCTTAACAACTACAGGCCAGTTTCCAACCTTCCCTTTCTGGGTAAGGTATTGGAGAAGGCGGTGGTGAGCCAGCTGCAGAGTGTCCTGGAAGAAGCAGATTATCTAGACCCCTTTCAATCCGGATTCAGGCCCGGGTATGGTATGCAGACGGCATTGGTCGCACTAATTGATGATCTCTGGTGGGAGCGGGATGGGGGTTACTATCCGTCCTTGCTCTTCTTGACCTCTCAGCGGCTTTTGATACCGTCGACCATGGTATCCTTCTGGAACGGCTCAAAGGACTGGGGATCCAGGGCACTGTGTTGTCCTGGTTTTCCTCTTTTCTGGAGGGCCATACCCAGTCGGTGTGGTTGGAGTGTGAGAGGTCCAGCCCTAGGCTTCTCAAATATGGGGTGCCTCAGGGTTTGGTGCTCTCTCTTCTCCTATTCAACATCTACATGAAGCCACTGGGTGAGATCATTCATTCCCACGAGGTGCGGCACCATCAGTATGCGGATGACACTCCGTTGTACATCTTGGCCCGTGGGGACCCTAGTGATGCCGTTGACTTCCTATCTGGTTGCCTGAGGCCATTGGGGTCTGGATGGGGGCCAGTGGACTTCGGCTGAATCCCAGCAAGACAGAGTGGCTATGAATAAGGGCCCCCGTGTTATCCAGGGAGCTACCATCTTTGGTACTGGATGGGGCTGTTTTGCCCCAGACAGACCCAGTGTGCAACTTGGGGGTCCTTCTGGACTCGTGGCTACTGCTAGAAGAACAGGTAGCGGCTGTGGCCAGGAGGGCTTTTGCCCAACTTTGGGTGATTCGCCAGTTGCGCACGCTCCTGGACCGTGACTCCCTGCTTATGGTCACTCACACTCTGGTCACTTCCTGACTAGATTACTGTGTCACGCTCTACATGGGACTGCCCTTGATGACCATTTGGAGGCTGCAGCTGGTCCAGAATGCAGCGGCCATGGTGGTGATGGGGTGCAGACGATATGCCCGCGCCTCACCGCTACTTCGGGAGTTGCACTGGTTACCAGTTTGTCTCCAGGTGCAATTCAAGGTGCTGGTTTTGACCTTTAAAGCCCTATATGGCAGTGGGCCAGGATACCTTAGAGACCGCATCATCCCAAGAGTGTCTGCCCATCCAACCAGAGTGGACCGGAGGGGCTCACTAATAGTGCCATCAACTAGGGGTGCACATCTATCCAGCACCCGAAGGAGGGCCTTCTCCATGTCCGCACCAACTCTCTGGAACCTCCTGCCAACAGATCTAAGACTTCAAAGAGAATTGCTGACCTTCAGGAAAGGATTGAAGACCTGGCTGGCAGGGCAGGTATGGGGCCCTAATGGGAACACGGTCCCCGCCTGCTGGCTTCTGTAAACAATTAAGAACTCTCTCTTCTTTTTTTATATTGGGTGGGATGTGTGGGTGGGATATGGGTTTTTTGAAGTGGGTGGGATATGGGCTTTTAAAGTGTTTTTATGTGTTTTTAGAACTTGTTGTAATGCCGCCCTGAGTTGGGTTCTACCTGAGTGGGCGGCATATACAAATATATCTATTAAATTAAATTAAAATTAAAATTTGATTCAGCAGCCTTCGTGGATGGGCCATTCTAATTGGTCCTGGCTCCCTATGGGAGAAGGTTGATGCCATAATGTTGAACTTCAAAAACCAGAAACCGTTTGAGGCACTATGTAAAAATAGTTCCAGAGTAGACCGTCTGATATTTTTATTACATGTGGTATTGTCACTGATAGTCTCTTAGTTTTCTTTAGCGAATAACCAGCAAATTCAACTCAAACTCTTTCTCTTTTGTTAACTTCACAGAGGGTAAGAACTATATAAAGTCTGTCATTTAACAGCATAAATTGTCTATCTCTTGTTAACTTCACAGAGAGTTAGTGACGTGTATAGACAGTCTGTTGCCGCTCAACGTAAAAATTCTCTTGTTAGCTTCACAGAGGATATAGCATGTATAACACAACTCCATATATAAACAGTCTTATGTCTAACAACGAAAAATTTCTTGTCTCGTTAGCTTTTCAGAAAATATAGTAAACTAGCAGAGGTTGCCCGGCGTTGCCGGGCTGTTTAAAATGAGTTTTTTTAATGGACCATTAGAAAGGCTGAGCGAAGAAAAATAGATGCCTTTGAGATGTGGTGCTGGAGGAGAGTTATGAGAGTCCCTTGGACAGTGAGAAGAACAAATAGGTCAATAGTAGAAGAGATTAGCCCTGAGTGCTCATTATAAGGTCAAATAGTAAAGATGAAGCTGAAGTATTTTGGACATCAAATGAGAAGAGAGGATTCACTTGAGAAGGCCTTAATGCTGGGGAGGTGGTGGGCAAAAGAAGCTGTGTGTGTGAGAGAGAGAGAGAGAGAGAGAAAGAGAGAGAGCTCATTAGGGAAAGGAGCAGAAGAGGAATATGTGAGAGTGTGTGTGAGAGAGAGAGAAAGAAAGAGAAGCTGTGTGAGAGAGAGAGAGAGAGAGAGAAAGAGAAGCTGTGTGTGTGAGAGAGAGGGAGAGAGAGAAAGAGAAGCTGTGTGTGTGTGTGTGAGAGAGAAGCTGTGTGTGGTGTGTGTGAGAGAGCTCATTAGGGAAAGGAGCAGAAGAGGAATATGTGAGAGTGTGTGTGTCAGAGAGACAGAGAGAGAAAGAGAAGCTGTGTGTGTGTGTGTGTGTGTGAGAGAGAGAGAGAGAGAAAGAGAAAGAGAAGCTGTGTGTGTGTGTGAGAGAGAGAAAGAGAAGCTGTGTGTGTGTGTGAGAGAGAAGCTGTGTGTGTGTGTGAGAGAGAGAAAGAGAAGCTGTGTGTGTGAGAGAGAGAGAGAGAGAAAGAGAAGCTGTGTGAGAGAGAGAAAGAGAAGCTGTGTGTGTGTGTGAGAGAAAGAGAAGCTGTGTGTGTGTGTGAGAGAGAGAAAGAGAAGCTGTGTGTGTGTGTGTGAGAGAAAGAGAAGCTGTGTGTGTGTGTGAGAGAGAAGCTGAGTGTGTGTGTGAGAGAGAGAGAGAAAGAGAAGCTGTGAGAGAGAGAGAGAGAGAAAGAGAAGCTGTGTGTGTGTGTGAGAGAGAGAGAGAGAGAGAAAGAGAAGCTGTGAGTGTGTGTGTGTGTGTGTGTGAGAGAGAGGGGCTGGCTTCCTTGGCTGGCTCGAGGTAAGGAAGCCCAGCTGGGGTGGGTGGTGGGTGGGCTTCCCTTACCGTTGGCTGCCTTGTGGCCCGCGGTAAGGAAGTCCAGCGGGAGGGGGGCCTTCCCTTACCGTGGGCTGCCTTGTGGCCCACGGTAAGGAAACCCAGCGGGATGGGGGGTGGGCTTCCCTTACCGTGGGCTGCCTTGTGGCCTGCAGTAAGGAAACCCAGCGGTGTGTGTGTGTGTGTGTGGGCTTCCCTTACTGTGGGCTGCCTTGCGGCCCGCGGTAAGGAAGCCCAGTGGAGGTGTGTGTGTGTGTGTGCTTCCCTTACTGTGGGCTGCCTTGCGGCCTGCGGTAAGGAAGCCCAGCGGCGGGTGTGTGTGTGGGCTTCCCTTACCGTGGGCTGCCTTGTGGCCTGCAGTAAGGAAACCCAGCGGCGGGTGTGGGCTTCCCTTACTGTGGGCTGCCTTGCGGCCCGCGGTAAGGAAGCCCAGCGGCGGTGTGTGTGTGTGTGTGCTTCCCTTACCGTGGGCTGCCTTGCGGCCCGCGGTAAGGAAGCCCAGCGGCGGGTGTGTGTGTGGGCTTCCCTTACCGTGGGCTGCCTTGCGGCCCGTGGTAAGGAAGCCCAGCAGCGGGTGTGTGTGTGGGCTTCCCTTACCGTGGGCTGCCTTGCGGCCCGTGGTAAGGAAGCCCAGCGGGTGTGTGTGTGGGCTTCCCTTACTGTGGGCTGCCTTGCGGCCCACGGTAAGGGAGCCCAGCGGTGTGTGTGTGTGTGGGCTTCCCTTACCGTGGGCTGCCTTGCGGCCTGCGGTAAGGAAGCCCAGTGGCGTGTGTGTGTGTGGGCTTCCCTTACCGTGGGCTGCCTTACAGCCCGTGGTAAGGAAGCCCAGCGGCGGGGGGTGGGCTTCCCTTACCATGCACTGCTTTGTGGCCCGCGGTAAGGAAGCCCAGTGGCGGGTGTGTGTGTGGGGGCTTCCCTTACCGTGGGGTGCCTTGCAGCCCACGGTAAGGAAGACCAGAGGCAGGGTGGGGTGTGGGCTTCCCTTACCGTTGGCTGCCTTGTGGCCCACGGTAAGGAAGCCCAGTGGCGGGGTGTGTGTGTGGGCGTCCCTTACCTTGGGCTGCCTTGTGGCTCCCGATAAGGAAGCCCAGCGGTGGGGAAGGGGTGGGCTTCCCTTACCGTGGGCTGCCTTGCGGCCCACGGTAAGGAAGCCCAGTGGGGGGGGGGCTTTACTTCCCGGGGGCTGGCTTCCCTGGGATGCGCTGGCTTTCTCAGAGTTCTGTGTGCTCACGGCGCGCAGGGCACTGGGGATTGTATTTTTTCTTTTTTGCTTTCCCTTTGTGCTTCTTTTTTTCCATGCGGCTCGTTTTTGATTGGCCGCGCCGCGTTTCCCCACCTTCTTTGTACTCCCACCTCTCAGCCTGATTGGCTGTGGTGCAGCGCGGCGCAAAGAACGTTGGGAAATGAAGTTGTTTCCTTTTTTGTGTTTGTGGGGCTGTTGCCCCACTGCCGCTTTACTCAATCCTTCGTTGACCTGCGGACCCAGTCCGCCTGTGTTCCCGAAGGGTGAGTGCAGGCAAGTAGGGCCAGCCGTAGGAACCTATAGCAAGTTCCAATGGTTAACCCTTGGTTTTATAGGTTAAGATATCACACGACTCGAAATTTGATCCGGTATTCAATTTTGCAATGATAATCTTCCTGAGGAGTAATGAATATTTTTCTAAAAAATAACAAACACAATTCTGAAGTACAAATAATATATATAAACTATTCCATATAGTAGTTCATGAACAATTGACACTTGTAGTATGCCCGCATGCCTAGATTGGACATTACTCTTCCCGATGCATTCGTTCGCTAACGCACATGGCTTGAGAACCAACACAGCGTTAATGGAAGAGAAATTGGGAAATTGGTTTTAGATTAATTGGCATGAATCATAAAGAGCCTGGCTGAGGAATTACAGAGGAAATAGGACAAGACAAAGGGTAAAAAGTTGCTAGTTCTAAGGTCAAACTCGCTCTTCTCCTTCTGGTCTCGATAAGGTTGAGCGAGACAGACTTAGTCAGCGGTAAAGGAAGTTAGACCCAAAGGTAGTTTACATGGCCTTCAAGATAAGGCCTCTGGGGTTTCGCCTACCTAGATCTTAGATAACTGTGGTTTGTCCTTTAACCTCATGACTCATGTCAGGAAACAAGTGTTATCTTGACCAACAGAAATGCCACGTAAAGTCTTCTGTTACTGAGTGATGTCAAACCTTGGCACTCAAACTCCTGGAGGAGTATATTAAATGCACCACCTGGCTTAGGCGGGGACTGGACTTTCTCTGCACATTTGCCTCACGTGCCTTTCCTTGCGGCCCACCATTCTGGCCCTCCTTGGGCCATTCCAACAGACACTAAACAATATTCCTTAAACCTGTTGCTTACAAAACACATCCTGGTGGCCTCTCTAGCTTAATCTCTTAGCGTGCCTGTGCACGTTACAATGTATTGAAAGGACCAACTCAAATACATGACCTAATTGTCGAATAAGTAACATTTGAGTGACAAAATTGAATAAGGACCTGATTCTGAATGGAAAAAGCCTCCTAGACTGTAGCGTCAGAGACTAGAAGGCAGCGGAACACTCCGCTGGAAACCCTGGATGAAAGATTGGAATAAAAGTTATGTAACCGAACTAGATGTGGGCCTAATTCTGTGTGGAAAAAGCTTCCTAAAATGTAGCATCATAGATTAAAGCATAATTTGGAAACAACTTGACAGCTCATGATAACAACAAAGTTAAATTGGAACTTAGTGAACTTTACTACAAGAAATATGCTTATAGTATAGTACTCCTCCCCAGGTACATACTCCCAGGTTAGTGAGTAGAAGATTACAGTCTTAGGAGCCCTATCTTTGTTTGGATGTAGGTATGCTAGATTCTCGTAGTTTTGGACAAGACTGTCCACAAATAGATTTTGCTGTGGCGAAAGCAGGACCAGAACTTACAGTACATTCATGTTGCGATCTGCTTACCACAGCGGTGTAAAAGTAATGACACGCACACGTTTCTTGGAGGGTCAAAGTGAGACAGCTACATGCTTTATTTAGCAGCTAGTATATATACCTTAAAGCTTGATGCTATTTTTAGAATACACATTCCTAGTCTAACAAAGAATCTAGCTACGTGACAATGTCCAACCACTGTTATTGACAGATAGGCTTTTCCCTGGCTCCAATGGTTTAGGGAATGTCAAGAGATAGTTAATGTTTAGGGTAGAAGGACCTGGGTGAATTAGATTAGTAAAATCCCACGTCAAAGTTGAAATACTGGTTTAACAGAGACCAAAGGACTGTTTGTCCAAGTTAATTAATAGCGAGTTCAGCCAGGTTGTGTTCCATTGAATTGTCGTGAAAGATCATGGTGTACCATGTTTTCCAGCAATATCGGTCCAATATTACTGCCTCACCTCTTCGGAACTCGCTATACTAAATAACAATGTGTATATATTTTAGGGTGATCCTGGGGTCAAACTAATATATCATCACTACAGGTTCAGTTCTTAGAGCCACCTTACCCACAAGAAGGAAAACATGATTGAGATCTGTAGTCTGTTGGGAGCACTGAAACTCCTCTTTTGCAGGTCTTTATACACAGTTTTTTCATTTCCTCCTGTCCATGCTGGAGGATAACTTTCGCTCTACCTCATGCTATGCACAGAGTGAAAATTAATTTGTGCTTGCACACAAACACAGCTTTATGCAAATAGACAATAGATGTACTTCAAAATGAGAGGAATTCATTTGGTTCTCACTCTAATAAACAACCTAATTCCCACTTCCTGAAATAATGCATGAATCTGAAGGCAATAGCCTTTTTGTTTTTTTTACTTCTCTGAGTTTTGCAATTCCTCAATCATAACATTGTGCATGTGGGCAAATTGCATTAAAAAGACCTGCATTTAGGGGAAAGTATTTGCAAAACGTATATATTAGGAGAAATCTCAAGTAAAGATTCAAAAAGAAAATGGCAGCAATGCTGAAATAGGAAGGCATGAACTTCTGCTAAAAACAATCTAATCTTTATACAAAATGAAAGATAAACATTTGTTCATTTCTATATGTAACCTGTTTTCTGGCATTATGTCAACAGTAGGTTGAATTTGCATGTAAGTATTTTGGATTCACTCAGAAAAAACCCATGTGTCACATAACTACTTGTATCATTTTTGCTTTTACAGGCAATGGGTGAATAGCTGGACAATGTTGCCTTCTTTTCCCATAAGTCTTTCTAAGTCTAAGGTAATGGAAGGGAACCTGTGGCCAATCAGATTTTCATAGAATCGTAGAATAATTGAGTTGGAAGGGACCTATGAGGCCATCATGTCTGAACCCATGTTCAATGCAGGAATCCAAATCAGAGCATACCTGAAACATGGTTGTCTAATTTTCTTTTGAATGTCTCCAGTGCTGGAGTGCTCACCACCTCCAAAGGTAATTGGGTCCATTGTTGTACTGCTCTAACAGTTATGTTTTTCCTGATATTCAGCCTATATTTGGCTTCCTGTAACTTAACCCCATTATTACTTGTCTTGCACTCTGTACGTGGCCTTGCGGAAGCTGCAGAGTTGCAAGCACACACCACCCCCACAAGAAGAAAGGAATGTGTATTCTATACTTGGAAAACCCTGAAAAGGGTTGACTTGACAGCATACAACTATTTTTATTAAAATATAACAGCTAAATCTTTAGTTGTGAAGAGAAACAAAACCTATTGCCCTCTTTTTACAGTAAAACTCTGGGTTACGACGGAGGTCTGTTCCAACAGCCTCTGTTGTAAACTGAAAAAATTGTAACCCAAAACATCCATAGGGATGCATTGGAAAAAAAGGTCCTGAATTGATCATTGTAAGCTGAAACAAATACATTACAAATTTGTAAACCAGGATGGCATTTCCGTAGGATTTGCCATTGTAAACCGGAGCAAACGTCAACCAAGGCAGTTGAAGAGAAACAAAGCCTATTGCTCTCTTTTTACAGTAAAACTCTGGGTTACGACGGAGGTCTGTTCCAACAGCCTCTGTTGTAAACCGAAAAAATTGTAACCCAAAACATCTATAGGGATGCATTGGAAAAAAGGTCCTGAATTGATCATTGTAAGCTGAAACAAATACATTACAAATTTGTAAACCGGGATGGCATTTCCGTAGGATTTGCCATTGTAAACCGGAGCAAACGTCAACCAAGGCAGTTGTAACCTGGGGTTTTACTGTATTAAATATTTCCTTTTAACTATTTTATTTTCCATTTTTGCCTATATTATTTGTTGACTGCAACTCGTATCTGAGAATGCATTTTTTCCTGATGCAGGAAAATGTCATTGGCATGAATTTGTTTAAGGTAGATCCCAGCTGCCTATATTATAAAAACAGCTAAAATCGTTCCTTTTAAAGAGGCATTTAATGGTATACAGTACTGCCAATGGCCAAGTAATAGGCGGTGATTAACTTTTCCATCATCAATAGGTGTTTTTGTTGCTGGCATTCTTTTTTTTAATACAGGGTACTATTTTTGTTCTTGCTGATATCTATAATTTATTCAATTTATTCATTTATTATTGTAAATATTTTTAAAATAGATTGTACCTGCCCAGAGTGGGATACCACCCAAATGGGCAGTATAGAATTGTAATAAACAAACAAACACACAATTATCTCCAATTATTTTTAAAAATGACTTTGATGGAAAACTTACACCTGCCAATAACAATAAGACCACTGGAAGTGGTAGATTGCAGGCGCACCCCCCCAATGATGGACTCAGACACAAATGAAAGTGGATAACGGCATGGGCCACATTTATTGATTCAAGCCCTAGTCCGAATTATAAATTTCTATTGGTAAAACGACCAATCATAATTCTTAAGGCAAGCAGGCCGAAGTAACACTGGTAAGGTACCACCCAAAATTGCCAACGGCAATTGTTACAATGTATCTATTTGTATCAATTTGTCTGTTGACAACAAACAAATTGTTGACCGTAGTCAATATCTAACTAATGACCCCACCCTCTGACGTGTATCCGTAAAATCAGGGGGTGATTCCAGCTGTCTAGTGGTAACCATCACCCCCTTGCTTGGTTCGTCGTTGACCGGACAACGTTTAAACAACTTATGCCTATCTAGTGTTGTCCAGTCAATTGCGAACCTGCCGGATACCTGTGGGTCATAAATGTTTACCTTACCAGTGCTACCCGCCAATGTGACCAAAGTCAACAGCAGCACAGAACAACCCCTATATCAAACCATAGCAACAGTGTGGGATGGGCGAAAAAGCCAGGACTCAAGGGCCAATGCGAGTCCCAGCCAAAAATTCCCACCCGGCCCCGAAGCGACCAAGAAATCACACTGTTAACTAGGGAGGGGGTGGAGGAGAAAAACTTCTCCGCTCCGTCGGTTCGCCAAAATGGCAGCACGGCTGCCTCGTGGCCAGCTCTTTTATTAGGGTGCTGGCCACGCCCCTAACTACCCGGATGGTTTCGTCCGGTGGGGGGGGGGCGCAAAGAGCGCGGCGGCCATTTTGGCGCCGCGCTTCCATTTTGATAGGCAGATGGCAGATAGGAAGAGAGTTCAGAAGCACTTCTTGCCTGGAGCCAATTAACCAGTCAAGTTATAGTTTTAGTGGCTGCACTATTTAAAACTAAAAAGTCTACAAAGAATTGTGGAACACTGTATTATGTGGGTTTTTTTAAAAAAAAATTCTCTACATTTCCAAGCTGATTTTCAGTCAAAATTGTTCCCAAAGTTTGTTGATATAAACGGTTAGCAGAGTGGCATGTAGTGGCCAGCAAGAGGTTCGCACCTGGCAAGGGGGTCCCTTGAGAGAAAAACAGACAGACAAATCTTGGTGCAGAAGAAAATTCAAAGTAAGTTTATTCAGGAAGTAAAAAGGTGCAAGTATATACAGTGCAACAACTGTAATACAAAACAGATATATTCTCTGACCTCACAGAGACAGTTCAATTGTGCTATATACAAGTCCATACAGTTCAGTAGCAATCCAGTCCAGCAGGGTAAATGCAAGCTGTAATTGCAGAAAAAGCCAAAGAGTTCTACAGCTTCTGTCCTCCTGGTGGAGGCTTACCCCAAGTAGTCCTTCTTTGTCCAGCAAGCACAGATGGCATATCAGGCAAAAGCCATCATAAGGATCAGTGCAAAGATTCACTCCTCATAGCAAGTTCTGGAAGATGCAGGAATCTTTGTCCAGACTGTCAGCAGAGGAAGTTAAGCATTGTAGCTGGAAATCTGCAATCCTGCTGTGACCTAAATACTCTGGCCCATGGAGCACACCAGGCAAAAGTCCCAGCACCTGTGTTCTCTTGCAGTAGGGTCTTAAAGGCATCACAGACACAATATGCCTTGCAACCAGTTAGGGTGTGAGGCAAAGACTTACATCCCTTAGCAAAGTTTAAATACAAACAACTGCTTCACCATGGAAGGGCTTTTATAATATTTGTAGCTAGGTGAGGACAATAACTTATTTTAGTGTATGAGAACCAAGACAAAGGAACAGCCGAAGGATTGGCTTAACACATCTTTATTGCATGGGTGGTCAGAGGGAACATGAGGTAATGGCGGACGAGCAGCTCAATATATACGGTGGTTATACATTTGAATGTGGCTCCACGACAGCCCATTGGCTACAGTTGGCGTGACGTCATTTTTGGTCACGCCCTTCTTGTCCAGGTGAGGTAGTGGCGGGAATCTTCCTGCGCTGTCGTTCTTTGGTGAATTATGACCTGTGAGCTGGGCGCTCGCTATTGCCACCAGGTGGTCATTAGCTCGCGTCCTGATTGGAGCGGGTTACATTGATGTATAGGTTAAAGGCACAGTATGGAAAAACACAATGCATAGTATTGAAACACAACATCCCTCCCCCCTAGGATGAGACGAAGTCTCTCATCCAAGATGGTTTATTGCAAACGCACTTTGGGCGTGCTGTGGGCTGGCTTGTCCCGGCTCCTTGTCCTGCAATGGGAGAGGGAGACTCGTTAGTGACTCGCCGCGGCTCAGCGGCTGTTGGGGAAGGGGCAGAAAAACCGGGGGCACTGGGGACTAACGAAAAACCCCGCTTCTCGCTTGGAAGGGTGGGGGACCACTCCTGAAACCCCCCCCGGTTCTGTAACTGAAAATCAGAATTATCCCCTAGGGTCTCATTAGAAGGATTCCACAGGATATCTATGGGGACCGCTTCGGACTCCTTTCCCTCCCCCCTAGGTGGGGACCACCGGCCCCCCTCTCCTCCCCCTTGGGCTGAACGGGTGGGGGAGAACCCTAACGTTGAAGTCAATTCCGCGCCATCCGCGCGGCGGCCGTCCGGGACCCGACGCCGGAGCTGGTCTGCGTGTCGCCGCCAGAGTAGATCCGTACTGGTCTCCACACAATATGACACGGGACCGTCTGCCCAACGACGACGCCCGGGACCCAGGCTGGCCCCGCGCTAGCGTAGTTCCTGCAATGCACCGGGGCACCCACTGCGAAACTCTTCGTGGCCGCTAGCCCAATGTTCCTCCCCGTGTCCTCCACCCTCGTCGGATCTAGTCTGGTCAGGATTGTTGTCAGCTTCCTACGCATTAAGAGCTCTGCGGGCGAGTACCCTGAAGCTAGGGGGGTCACCCTGTATCCTAGCAGGAACTGACACACTTGAAGGTTGAGATCCCCGGGACCCATGCGCCTCAGCGCGTCCTTGGTGGTGCGCACGAGGCGCTCCACCTGGCCGTTTGTTGCCGGGTGGAAAGGGGCGGAGGTGATGTGCCGAATGGCGTTGATCTCCGTGAACGCCCTGAACTCAGCGGACGTGAAAAAACTAGCGTTATCGCTAATTAGGGTGTCGGGTATACCGAACGTGCTAAAGACCCTCCGCAGATGCTTCACCGTCGTTGCTGACGAGGTGCTCGTAACTGGAATTACCTCCAACCACTTGGAGTAAGCATCCACCACGAGGAGAAAAAGTGTCCCTCTAAATGGCCCCGCAAAGTCAAGGTGCACCCGCGACCATGGCCCTTTTGCCACGTCCCATTCCCTGTGCGGCAGACGCGCCTCTTCGGGCCGGGAGCATTGGCATCTCTCGCAAGCGCCCACCATGTGCTCGATGTCGGCATCTAATTGGGGCCACCAAAAATAGCTCCTGGCCAGAGCCTTGGAGCGAACAATCCCAGGGTGGCTGATGTGCAGCAGTTTGAGTACCCTAGATCTCAGGGATTCGGGGACCACCACCCGCTGGCCCCACAGAAGGCACCCCCTCTCTAGGGGCAACTCTAGCCTCTTCCTGAAGAACGGGGCGAACTCAGCCACCGGGGAGGACGCAGGCCACCCTTTCTGCACCCAGGAGCTGACTAGAGCAAGTGTTTTGTCCTTGCCGGTCGCCTTAGCGATAGCAGCGGGCACAATGGGGGGCGAATCTAGGACCTCGATCAGGAGCACTGGGCGGTCTCGCTCTTCCTCGGCCACGACGCTGCTAACGTTGGGAAGGGGAGATCTCGACAGGGCGTCTGCATGGCTTATTTCTCTACCCAGGCGGTAGACCAGCGCGTGCTAATACGCGTTTAAGAAAATGGCCCACCGTAGCATCCTAGGGGACAGGATCTGAGGAGTGGGCTTGTCTGCAGTAAAAATGCCCAACAGGGGCTTGTGATCGGTCACAATGGTGAAAGGGCGGCCATAGAGGAAATCGTGGAACTTTTTCGTCCCCGCGATTATGGCGAGCGCCTCCCTGTCTGTTTGGGCGTAATTCCGCTCTGCCTGGGACAGGGATCTAGAGTAGAATGCTACTGGGGCTTCTCTCCCGTTTTCCAGCACGTGGCACAGCACCGCCCCCACCCCCACTGGGGACGCATCACATATCAGAACCACCGGTCTCTTGGGGTCAAAATGGGTTAGAATGGCATCAGACGCTAGGAGTTGCTTCAGTTCAACGAATGCCCTCTCTTGGCTCTCGCCCCACTTCCACGCCTCGTCTTTCTTAAGTAGCTTGTGCAGTGGCTCTGCTACTGATGCCTTCCGCGGCAGGAAGGAGTGGTAAAAGTTTAAGAGCCCTAGGAACGACTGCAATTCGGGCTTGGAGGTGGGGCGAGGGGCATTTCGAATGGCGGCTACCTTTGATTTGGAGGGTTTGATTCCCTCGGGGGTCACCTGGAAACCTAAGAACTCAACCTCTTTGGCGAAGAAAACGCATTTGTCTCTCCGCAACCTCAACCACGCCTTTTTGAACACCGCCAGCACTTTGTCCAGCCTTTCAGCCAACTCCTCCTCGCTCCCCCCGTTATCAACACGTCATCAAAGTATGGCAAGACCCCCTCCAGACCCTTTAAGAGGCGTTCCACGAGCGACTGGAAAATACCCGGCGCCGAGTTCACGCCGAACTGTAGGCGCGTCACCTGGAACGCCCCCTTATGAGTGACTATCGTTTGCGCAGCAGCTGCAGCTGGGGTTACAGAGAGCTGCTGATAGGCTTGCGCAAGGTCAAGTTTGGTGAAACACTTTCCCCCGTGTAACCTGGCCAACAGGTGGCTGACTACCGGCACTGGATACGCATTTGGGCGGATCGCCTTATTGATGGTGCACTTATAATCAGCGCAAATGCGAACCTCCCCGTTGGCCTTTAGCGCAGTTACAATCGGAGTTTCCCACTCCGCGGAATCAACAGGAACAAGAATCCCCTGGCCCACCAATTTGTCCAGTTCCGCCTCTATCTTGTCTTTTAGTGCGAAAGGCACTCTGTGCGGCTTGAGTCTGATAGGGCGGACCTCCGGGTCCAGGTCGAATGCTACTGGGGGTCCCTTGAACTTTCCAAGTCCTTTCTTGAAAACTTTGGGGTGCGCGTCACACACCTCCTGTATTGGGTCAGTCCCGACGGCATGCACCCCCCCAATGAACAAACCCAGGGGCTTGAACCATTGAGTCCCGAGGAGACTGCAACTTCCCCCTTTGAGAACAACCAGGGGCAGTTCCGCGGCGTGTTGCTTGTATTGGACCTTGAAATTTCCAACCCCCAAAACCGGAATGCTATTTCCCTGCACGTCCCGCAGCGTGGACCTCAGCGCTTTGAGCTTAGGGAGCACGTGGGGCGAAATTCCCAAGAACTCCCGCTGGGACATAATTGAGTAGGAAGAACCCGAGTCTATCTCCATCCTAACAGGGGCCCCTTGCACCAGTACCTCAACAAAATAACGTGGGTGTCCCAAGGACACGCTGTACACGGGGGTTTCGTCGCCGCTGTCGTCGGAGATGCGGCCCACGCCGTCCTGCTTCCTCGCGGGCCGGGCGCCCTCCTTGGTCTTCGGCGGCCGGTCCGATGGGTTTTTCTGGTCCCTACTCCGTCGTCTGCAGACCTTGGCGATGTGACCCCGGCGTCCGCAGTTGTGGCACTCGGCCTTCCAGAACGGGCACTTGATGCGGTCATGGGCTGCTCCACAGTCTTCGCAGCGCCGGCCATCCTTCCGCACCTTCCGGACGTCCTCATCATCGCTACTCTCCGTGGAAGACTTCGGCATGCGCCTGGCTGCCTGCACCGAGCCCGCTGCCTTGTCGGGCTGCGGGGGTCTCTCTCTGAACCCCTTAACTCCGGCCCTCATGGCCTCCGCAGCCTGGGCTGCCTTCACGACCTCGCGTAGCGTTGGCGGCGGCTCCTGGTTCATCAGTTTCCGTTGAACCTCTTCATCCCACAGGCCGCACAGCAAACGGTCCCTGAGGGTGATTTCGAGGTTTTCCCACTTGCATGGGCCGGCGGCCAATCTTAGGGCCGCTGCAAAAGCGGCGATGGACTCACCGGGCGCTTGGACTCTCTTCCAGAATGCGTCTCGAGCTGAAAACATCGAGACCGTGGGCTGGAAATGGTCTCGCATCACCTTCGGCTGTTTGGCCGTCAGCTCGCTCACTTTCTTCGGTGATACCAGGTCCACCAAAACTCGTTTGGCGGCATTTCCCAGCATCCGAGTGAGGATGGCCCTCTTCTTCCCCTCATCCGTAATGTCAGACACCACCAG
This sequence comes from Bradypodion ventrale, assembly GCA_035047345.1. Lineage (NCBI taxonomy): Eukaryota > Metazoa > Chordata > Lepidosauria > Squamata > Chamaeleonidae > Bradypodion > Bradypodion ventrale. The sequence goes on from JAWDJE010000001.1 coordinate 253,049,295, forward strand.
CGTATCCTGGAAATCCATTTCAAAGAGCTCCCAGTCTTCCGGCTTGTTGATATCGAAACCGGCATGTGTCTTGGTCTCGTGGGAAGCCATATCCCATCCTCGTCGCCAATTTAGTGTATGAGAACCAAGACAAAGGAACAGCCGAAGGATTGGCTTAACACATCTTTATTGCATGGGTGGTCAGAGGGAACATGAGGTAATGGCGGACGAGCAGCTCAATATATACGGTGGTTATACATTTGAATGTGGCTCCACGACAGCCCATTGGCTACCGTTGGCGTGACGTCATTTTTGGTCACGCCCTTCTTGTCCAGGTGAGGTAGTGGCGGGAATCTTCCCGCGCTGTCGTTCTTTGGTGAATTATGACCTGTGAGCTGGGCGCTCGCTATTGCCACCAGGTGGTCATTAGCTCGCGTCCTGATTGGAGCGGGTTACATTGATGTATAGGTTAAAGGCACAGTATGGAAAAACACAATGCATAGTATTGAAACACAACACTTATGTAGCTAATTTAAGTATCCTATCAGCAACTTTATAACTAGTTGTGCTCCTAGTGATTTGAATAGCAACCAGACACATCAATTAATAGAGCAAAAGTATTCTATTGCTTGCCCAACTAAGAGTAGACCCATTGAATCAATTGCTATTTAGTAAGTCAATGCTCATCTAAATCCCACCAAGTCTACTTTAGTTGTGATGAGGGGGCCAAAGTATTTACCCATCCCTGTCTGTCAGTCAGGCTGCTGCAATAAGAGGTGTACTGTACTGTAGAAAGGCAGTTACCATTTTGTGGATATGGAAACTTCCCTCCCCTTGTTCCAGTTTCTTCTTTGTCAGCATCCATAGCTGTTCTTTGAAGCTTCACATACCTTTTGGAAGAGTTGGACAGAAACAACCAAGTATCAGGCCTAGCTCTGATCCAACGTGGCATGTATCTTTGTCATAATACCACCAACTTTTCCCCACAGACAAACACAGCCATTGTCAGCTCATCCCACCACCACTTGAGTGGTCTTTAAATCAGGTTATACTGTATGTGATTCTTCTGCCTGACTGCAAAACAGTCCTGTTTGCTGTTTTATAAGCAGCACTCCAGTTTTGTAGGAACAGCCATGTCATGGGCCTTCCATTTCTGAGGCTGGTGATAGCAGAGTGTATTTTGGCCTGCAGAAAGATCTGCTTGATTGGATGTGAAATCCGTTCATTGTGGATATCAAAGCATCTCCTCCTGCTGCCTTTCTAAAGTATTATTTGAATCTGAGGGACATCAGAAGATTCATCTTGTAAACAGCCTACTTTGTTCCTGCTTAGATTTTTAAAAATATATTTATCTTCTGATCCAAAGCAACATCTGGTGATTGCCACTGGGGAAAAAAGATTATGGATTATAAAGAACAGAAGTGTGCTTTCCTCCTCTTCACAACTTTGATTCACAGGCAAAAAAGCAGTAACCAGCAGGCCTATGTAGTGTTTAATCACTGTACACTAAACAACCAGTCTTGTGGTTGGTTGAATTTACTGTCACTAGAGTACTTGGTTAATTTAGCATGAATTTCTCACTGTAGTAGTACAGTGGTGGCAAACCTATGACATGACATGTAGGTCAAAGGGGGTACTCAGAGCCCTCTCTGTCAGCACACACACCACCACCCCAACACAGGGCCTCGTCAGGCAAGCCCCACTCCACCCGGAGATGTCAACACCAATAGCAGCGTCACTTCCCCACCCACCCTTCTCCTTCCACTAATGGGGAGGGGAGAGGGGAGGTTCACTGCATGTCCCATAGGCTGAAATCTCACCTGGGATGTGGGTGTGGGTACAAGAATAAGTGTGGGGTGAGTCAGGTAGAAGGTGGAGGGAGAGAAGGTTTTGGGTTGCAGTTTGGGAACTAGGTCTCTAAAAGGTTCGCCATCAGAGCTGTAGTAACTCTGTCAAGTATTTATAATTTAAGCCTTTCTCCCAAATGCATCATATTCAGTTATTTGCAAAGTGCCTGTAAGGTAGGTATAATTTCCAGAATGGAGAATTATGGAATTAGTAGTGCTGAAAATCATGGTTTTCTTTATCCTTTATCCTTTGTTCACTTTGCAATATATTTGAAATCCTTTTCATTGTGGGATGGGGGGAAATGGGCTGAGCCTATGGCTTTTTAAAAGAAAGAGATAGCAATGTCTGTACTGTAATTTGACACGTCTATCTCTGTTACATTTTTATCTTGCAAGTCCCTGAAAGACACAGTAAAGGCCAGGGGGTGTGGAAGGGGTTAGAAAGTTTAAGCAGGTGGCATTCTGGTTGACTGTCCCCTCTTTGCTATCTCCCTGCTTTTAAAAAACTGAGATAAGCAACTTACTAGATTTCTGCTCTCACTATTAACTACACTGCCTAGCACTAATGAAAGTTACAATCCAGTAACATTTAGCGGGCCACAAGTTGCTCATGCTTAAGATCTCTAGACAAGGAGTAATTCTGGATGTAGTGAAAAAACTGCTTCTTTTCTCTCCCTTCCTTTTTCAGTTTGGAAAGATGACCAGAATACTGCGACAACATAAGAGATGCTGGCATAAGAAGTCTTAATTCAGGGCAAGAAGAGCAACACCTGCTATATTGGAGGTTTCTGTGCAACTGTAAAAGTTTCATGAGACCTGTCGGCTTCACATCTGTAATTTGGACATCATAGGGAATTTTACATATATCTGTTTTTTGTAGCTCTCCATGCAGCTGGGAACATGAAAGTTGGATTCTCTTTTTCTTTGGCAGGGCTCCTGTGTTTGTAACGATCATGCTTTTATTTTATCTGAGCAGCTTGCTTTGCAGGCACACCCTCCAAAGAAAGACTCAGACACCGGTATTGGATTAACGGCATCGGGCCACTTTTATTGAATAATGCCCTAGTCCGAATTATCACTTTCAATTGGTGTATCATCCAATTGTAATTCTTTAAGGCAAGCAGGCCGCAGTAACACTGGTAAGGTTCCTCCCAAAATGCCAATGGAAATTGGCTACATGTATCTATTTGCATCAATTTGTTTGTTGACACAAACAAATTGTTGACCGGAGTCAATATACGATCTACTGACCCCACCCTATGACGTGTATCTGTTCAATATCAGGGTGATGCAGGCTGTGCAGCTCCTGCCATCAGCCCTTGCATGGTTCGCCCTTGACCGGCCAATCTTATTCCCCTGTACCTATCTACGTGTTGGCCAGTCAATTACGAACCTGCCGGATACCTATGTGTCATAAATCTGTTACCTTACCAGTGCTACCCACCACACGGGGAGGCGTCCGTGATGACTCACCGCCCCCCTGACCGTCAGCTTGGTCACCAGGCCTGCTTGCACATCCTCCAGAAAGAGGTCCAAACCTCTGGCCGACAGATGGACCCCATCTCTTGCATATAGACCATAATCCTGCAAGCCTATCCTAGGATGTTGAATGGCTGTTCCAAAGCCATTGTCAAAAAGGAACCGGGCAACAGCCCTGTTCAGTGACCGTCGAGCATGATCCAAACCACGGAGGTCAATGCCTCCCTTGTAACGGTGTCTTGGCACGATGTCAGACCATAGCAGCCGCGTGTACGGCCATAAGTGATGTAAAAAGGCCAGGTCACTGCACACCGACATTTTAAAAGAGAGGCCAGTGATCTGTCCGAGATCATTGCCGCTGAGGTGCAGAATCAAGACATCAGGCGGTCCAGCATCCCTGATGGACATCAGGAATGGCAACAGTTCCCGCCATGTCATGCCGCGCTTACCGTACCAACGCATACATGTGGCTGCACGTAGCCCGAGATGGGGTCCCCAGTCTGTCGCCACAGCATACTGCACTTAGCCATAAATGCCAAAGCTGAAAGCCTAGTGGCAATGGTGCGAGGGGCCAGCCCTAGATCATGGAGGTAAACCATGAACTGCAGAATTTAGTCGACCTGGATCGGCCAGACTTCGGGCAACTGCCTTTGCCCGCAAAAGTTCCTAAACTGTAGGAGTACATGTAGGTATGCCTTAGGCGTGTGAGGTGCCAAAGACATGCCGATCGCCCGGTTCACCTCTCCTCGCCAAATGTCCAGATCTTGGCCGGGAGTGGAGAGGGCAGTTCCTCTGCTTCTGGTGCCAAGGCATGGAACAGGGGGATCTGCAGGCGGGATAAAGCGTCAGCAATATCATTATTAATGCCTGGTACATGTCTGGCCCTGAAAAGCACATTAAGGCGTAAAGACCTCAAAACAAATTGGCAAACTAATGTCATAACTCTGGGGTATTTAGATGTCTGGGCATTGACAATGTGCACCACTGCAGCATTGTCACACCAAAAGTGAACTACTGAGTTAGCCCACCTATCCCCCCAGAGCATCAGGGCACCCAAAATGGGAAAAAACTCCAGAAAAGTAAGATCGTGTAAACGATCTGTGCCTTGCCACGTCTGAGGCCTTCGGCCGTAGGACCACCTCCCTTCAAAGTAAATCCGATAACCCAGGGAGCCGGAGGCATCCGACTGTACTTGGAAATGCAGGCTGAGCATAAGCTCCGATCTCCAGAAGGAGATGCCATTAAAATCCTGAAGGAATGTGAGCCAGACCGTAAGATCCGCCTGTAAACCTTTTGTCAGCCGAACCCTGTGGTGGTGTTTTAAGAGGCCAGCCATGGCGTCGCACAGACGCCTGGCAAATGCCCTGCCAGGTGTTACTAACCTACAGGCAAAGTTGAGGTGGCCGTGAAGCACCTGTAACTCTCGGAGACACCTTACGCCTGGCAAGCATTGCTAGAATGGCATCAGAGATCCGTGTCACCTTTTCCATGGGCAACCTGGATGTCTGGGCAACAGTGTCAATCTCAATACCTAAAAAGGTGAGAGTGGTGGCAGGTCCCTCAGTCTTTTCAGGTGCCAGGGAGATACCTAGTTCCCGCATAAGTACCTGAAAACTGGCGAGTAGCCGAGCGCACATGTCCGTGCCCTGTTCCCCTCCGAACAAAAAGTCATCGAGGTAGTGGGCTACAGACCGGGACCCTGATCTACGAACAAAAGCCCAGTGAAGGAAGGTGCTAAACCGTTCGAAAGCAGAACATGAGATAGAACAGCCAAAAGGCATAGTCTTATCTACATAAAAACTGCCCCGAAAATGGAAACCTAACAGCTCAAAGTCGTCCGGGTGCACTGGCAACAATCGGAATGCCGATTTGATATCACATTTTGCCAGTAGTGCCCCAGGGCCACATGAACGTACCATCTGCAAGGCCTGGTCAAAGGAAGTATACCTGACCGAGCAAAGGTCATCAGTTATTGCGTCATTGACCGAAGAACCCGCAGGGTAAGAAAGGTGGTGAATTAATCGAAATTCACCCAGGGACTTCTTAGGGACTAAACCCAAAGGTGACACCTTCAAGTTCGGGAATGGTGGGTCAGCAAATGGCCCAGCAACCCTCGGTGCAGTGACCTCCTTAGCTATAGCTTGGGCGGCAATATCCTCATTACCCCTGAGGAAAATTAAGTTCGGGGCATCTTGAGGCCCGCGTACCCCCTGAAATGGTATGCAGAAGCCGAATTGAAAATCCTCCAGTAGGTACTTCGCATCATCCCGTCTAGGATAAGCGGTAAGCCAATGTTCCAGCACCTGGACATCAATTGGGGAGGGGGCCTTTCTGATTGGTCGTGCTGTCAGAGGGAGCTCTGACTGCCCCCTGCCCACTCCTACCTCTGCCGTGTGACCCACCAGCCCATGGGCACGCGGAGGCGGCGTGAGGGCCAGAGCAAGAGGGGCACTCATGCCGGGGCCGACACTGACACTTGATGCACACCCAGTTGGCGGAGAAGCTCCAACACAGCAGGCGGGCTGGAACCCCCTGCCCCGCCGGTTGGTGGGGAACCTGTGTAGCAGCTGCCCGCTGCACGGCATGGCCACAATGGTAGCGATCCCCAGGCGCCGGCCGCATGGGGGTCATGTACAAGAGCCACAATTGCTGGCAGGGCTCATCCCACCTCATCTCAGGATGGAGGGCCACTCTCATCCTAAACTCCTCGTCATAGGCCAACCATGACGGTCCAGGGAAATCGACCACAGCCCGATAAATGTTATCCAGGTATTGCACCATTGGAATGGCCAGGTCAGGGCGAGCCCTCAGGTATACCACCATATAAATGAGGTAGGCCGGTAACCAATTGGCCCAGGTGTGCAGCGGCTTACGACGACGGGACAACTCCTTGTCCCTATAGTCCTGCCCTTCCCTCTCTTCCTTGGTGGTCTCACGGTTTAGGAGGGAAAAAATATCCACATATTCCCCCCTCCAAATCTTCTCCCTGGTGGCCTGGGAAAGATGGTCACCCAGGGGCAAGGAATAACCGGCCGTCGGTAGGGCCGCAGTTGGGACAGACTGAATCAAGGGTGAACCCCATGGTCCCTGAACAACCCCTGAAACATTGGCCATACCCCTAGGGGCGGTCACCCCTGTCATAACCTGGGGGTAAGTGGGTAACCAGGAGCTAACGGGACAATGTGGATACAACTGTCCACCCGTGGTAACCTGTTGTGGCCATGGCCACTGCACCCCCCAGTGTGGCTGGGCAGTGTCACTGGTGTACTTAATTGACCAGGATACTCACCCGGTGCACCCCCATGGGCCGCCCCCACTGGGGGCTCCGGCCCATGGCAGGCGTCGGAGCTCACGACGGGATTCGAGCTCTGCATGCCGCTACACCCTTGCCACGCAGGACCAGGCCCCTGCGGCAAGCCCCGCTGCGATGATCTAGCAGGGAGCTGCGAGGTGCCAGCTTGGGCTGGCCTGATGGCCTCAAGCAGCTCGATCCTGGCAGCAGCCCGCTGGGCGACGTGCGGGCCGGAAATGGAGGAGTTGCAAACCCACCTTCAGAAGGTGGCGGGGCAATGTCCATCGATGCCTCCAGCACCGAAATGCATGCTAGGAGGGCATCGATGGCCTCTGGTATAAGGTGGGCCGTGCGGGCCAAATGGCCCACTGGGTAATTGCGGAGTCACAAACCCAAGTGTGGATCCTGGGCCCGAATAGGGCCATGACCAATAATCTGGCCCATGTGGGGCCGGAGGAATGGTGGGGCGTAAACCCGCACAAGGCCCGAGTGGGCTGCCCTGCCCAGGGCCGGGCAAAGACCCCATAGGGGTGGTGATCCCCGAGGGGCTGGCCTGTGCCACCCCTGCTTGGATCCCGGCATCAGGCGGGTAGGCAGCAGCCTGTCCGCCCACATTGGTGGTCGTGAGTAAACCGGCCCTACCACCAGGGCGCAGGGGGCGGCCCCCTAGATGTGGGGGTGGGTGGGCAGAGCCCTCCCCCTCGTCCGCGGCTTTGGAGCTGCTGCTTTTCGCTTGGGAGCCATGTCTCCCAAGCCGAAGAGTAAAGGGGAAAAGGAAAATCCCTTTCTAAAGGAGAGAAGGCGAAAGCCGGGGAGAAAAAGCGACGGAGAAAACTTCTCCTCTCTGTCACTTTGACAAAATGGCAGCCGAGCTGCCGCATGGCCACCCCTTTTAAAGAGGGTGGCCACGCCCCCTAACTCACCCGGATGTCTGAGTCCAAGTGGGGGGGGGCAAAGAGCGTGGCGGCCATTTTGGCGCCGCGCTTGCATTTGGCTCTTTGGGCAGTTAACTTAAGCCTGAACCTTCTGCTGTGGGAAAGTCCTCTTTCTGAGCTTCCAGTTTTGGGTTACATGTGGTTCCCATTTTCTGCAGCTGGCCAAAATAACTGCTTGCCCCTCATGCCAGTAATTAAACTGCAGGCATATCCAAATTTATCTTCTTTGGTCTTAGTTGTCTCCCACCCACAGTTTTTTTCTTTCTGCTTTCCAAGCTGTGATGGTTATAGAATGCATGCATGTATATGCGTCTGAATGACATCCAGTCCTCAGTCTTGACAGTACAGAGGCAGGGATGCTTTCTCAGCCAACTGAAACCAAGATTTTCAACCCACACCAAAGTCTTTCTCCCACAAATCCTTCATTTTTTTGGGAAGTGTAGAAGTGCCGAGCCTTACCTGCCAATAGTGTTTTGGTACTGCAGAAAATGGCAGACAGTGTGGCATTGTTCAGTCAACCCTTTGCAAATAAGACCATATTGCATGTGGAGAGGAATAGGAGGATGCATCGTTTTGCAGATATTTAAAGCCAAGGAATCCTGCAACAGAAAGAGCTTTTCTGCATGATGCATTTATTAGGTTCTACATGGGGACTGCAGTGGCTTAGTGGTTAAGACACTGAGCTTAATGACTGGAAGGTCGGCAGGTCTGCAGTTCGAGACCCAAGTGCTGCACATCAGAGTGAGCTCCCGTCTCTGTCCCAGCTCTTGCCAACCTACCAGTTCGAAAGCAAGAAATTGCAAGTAAATAAATAGGTACAAATTTGGTGGAAAGGTAATGCAAGCGCGGCGCCAAAATGGCCGCCGCGCTCTTTGCGCCCCCCCCATCGGACGAAGGCATCCGGGTAGTTAGGGGCGTGGCCAGCTCCCTTATAAAAGGGGTGGCCACGAGGCAGCCGCGCTGCCATTTTACGAAGCGACGGAGCGGAGAAGTTTTTCCCCTCCACCCCCTCCCTAGTTAACAGTGTGATATTTTGGTCGCTTCGGGGCCGGGTGGGAATTTTTGGCTGGGACCCACATTGGCTCTCGGGTCCTGGCTTTTTTGCCCATCCCACACTGTTGCTATGGTTTGATATAGGGGTTTCTGTTGCTGCTGTTGACTTTGGTCACATGGGCGGGTAGCACTGGTAAGGTAAACATTTATGACCCACAGGTATCCGGCAGGTTCGCAATTGACTGGACAACACTAGACAGGCATAAGTTGGTTAAACGTTGTCCGGTCAACGACGAACCAGGCGACGGGGTGATGGCAAGAGCTAGACAGCATGCATCACCCCGTGATTTCACGGATACGAGTCAGAGGGTGGGGTCATTAGTTAGATATTGACTACGGTCAACAATTTGTTTGTTGTCAACAAACAAATTGATACAAATAGATACATTGTAACCAATTGCCGTTGGCAATTTTGGGTGGTACCTTACCAGTGTTACTTCGGCCTGCTTGCCTTAAGAATTATGATTGGTCGTTTTACCAATAGAAATTTATAATTCGGACTAGGGCATGAATCAATAAATGTGGCCCAATGCCGTTATCCACTTTCATTATTGTCTGAGTCCTTTATTGGGGGGTGCGCCTGCAAACAGCATTCTGTGTACTCCAGTGTTTAGTCATGCCTGCTACATGTCCACAGAAGTGTCTGCAGATGCAGACAGCACTGGTTCTTTGACTATAAACAAAGATGAGCACTGTACCCTAGAGTCGGATATGTCTGGCATTCGAGCAAGGGTGACCTTTACTTTTACATGGATATTATCACTGTTTTTCCCACCACTCATATGGCAATCCCCATTTCAAAATTCATGCATTGCTTTTTTCCAGTGTTTTGCTCTCTTCTTAAAACTTTCTAAAAGTTGGGGGCAGCGTGGAATTGCAATCATTGCTTACCACAGTAGAGTTTAAGTGGCAAGAGCTTTCAATGAGGCTTAAACCACTTCTTAAAAACAAACTCAGCAGATAAGTTCATTTATTAAGTATTTCTGCAATCTTTTTGAAAGATTACTTAAAAAGATGCTATTTTCCAAGAGAAGAGAAATGAGTGCTCATGGAGAGAAACTCCGAATTAGAAATGCTAAGCTAACCCACCACATGGAAGCAAACAAAACTGTTCAGCTGAGAAACTCCTTTTCAAAAGATATCTTCAAGACATGTTGAAAGATTTCATCAAGAAAGGTCAGTTAAAAGTAAATCTATACCTATAAATCCAAGGGTTAACCGTTGGAACTTGCTATACGTTTCTGCTCCTGTCCATCCTATCCTATACCCAGCCTCCTGCACTTGCCCAAACCCGGCCCGCAGAGTACTGCAGGGTTGCCAAAGGAGCCAGTGGGGCAAGAGCCCCACGAATGTGAAAAAAGGGAAACAACTTCAATTCCCAACGTTCTCTGCGCCGCGCGGCACCTCAGGCTGAGAGGCGCGAGCAAAAAGAATGTTGGGAAACATGGCATGGCCAATTGAAACTGGGACACAGAAAAAAAAAACACTGCATGAACGCAAACAAAAAACTCCAAGTCCCAGTGTCCTACGTGCCGTGAGCGCGCAGAACACTGAGAAAGCCGGCGCATGAAAAATAAAATTAAAAAACGCTGGCATCCCGCAATGGGAGTGCAAGTCCACCACAGGCGGACGCAGTGCCTCACAGCCTCACAAAACAAATACCCACAAAAAACCACGGCGAGACCACCACCGGCCTTCTTTCCCAAAGCAGCGGGGAGAAGAGGGACTCCCTCTTCTCCATGCGACCCCACCGAAGACATGGCGAGACCACTGCCAGCCTCAAGGTACCTTGAGCCGGAGTGGAAAAAAACCCAATAACAGGCAGCAATTCGTCAGTGGAAACACCCTCCCTGGCGAATGACTGGTTGCTGTTGCTGTCTTTGTACTTCCGACACCACTGTTTTGAGAAATAACACGAAACAGTGATGGAGCTAATACAAAAGCAGCAGCCAGCAATCTGCAAGGAAGAGCACCACCCCTTACAGATCTCTGCCTGCCGATCTCCGGTTAGGTAAGCCAGGAGAGAAAGGAGACAGAGAGGAGAAAACCATCATCAGGCAGATAGCTCTTCTCCACCTCCTTCTCCCCCGACCCACCTAACGAACGTTACCAGGGGAAGAACAGGCTGACTGCTGGCTCCTCCTTTTCCCCATTGCTGCATTGAAACCAAAATTCGAAGCAGCAATGGGGAAAAGAGGAACCGACAGGCAGCACGTTCTTCACGCAAAAGTACACACCATCAACAAACATCAACATTAATAAAAATTAATAAAACAAAATAAATAAATAATTAAAAAACCATTAATAAACAAAAAAGTAAACAACAAAATACAAAAACATCCACAATACCACAAAAGCACAGAAAAAACACCTAACTACAACACGAAAATACTTAACTCTAACAACACAACTACCACAAATTACACAAATAAACACCAACAAAATCACAAAAATTAAACAAAACCAGAAATAAACAAACTAATTACACACATCTAAAGCCCAACAAAACCACAAAAGAACAAAAAAGAAATGCCTTCCAGCCCACTACCACAAAATCAAAACAAAGAAAATTCCCCAGAATAAATAAAACCAGAGAACTCACCAGCACATCCCTCCCTCCACGAAACCGGAACAGAAATGAAAAAACAAAGACTACTTACCTGAAGATGCCCCACCTAGAGGCCAGGAGAGAAAAAAACATGTGAAATGAAAACAAAACCAACACTATTACTAACAACCCCACCTGCAGGCCGGAATATTAAAAACAAGTCAAAAACAAAACAGCCCCACCTAGAAGCCACAAGAGTACAAACAAGTCAAAAATAATAATAAATCATAAGTTTACATAAATAACAAACGTATGTTAAATAAATAAAATAAAAAAAGATTTATAGCATCCTCTGTTGATTTTTAACCAAAAAAAAACCCACCCAAAAAAGCAAAACACAATTTATAACAGCCCGGCAACGCCGGGCAACCTATGTTAGTACTGTAGGCAGTAGCCGAATGGTGGTGAAGCAAATGCAGTCTGTGTGTGTGTGTGTGTGTGTGGGGGGGGGGTCAGTCTTGATTGGGAACTATGCTCCTTTGTATGTGTTTTGGTGATAGGTAAAGGTAAAGATTTCCCTTGCTCGAAAGCCAGTCGTATCCGCCTCTAGGGTTCAGTGCTCAATTCAGTTTCAAAGCTAAAGAGCCAGCGCTGTCTGCTTCTGCAGATGTTTCCGTGGTCATGTGGCAGGCATGAATAGACATTGAAGCACACGGAATGCTGTTACCTTCCCACCGAAGTGGTCCCTATTTATCTACTTCCAATTTCTTGCTTCTGAGGAAGGATATAAAAGCTTAGAAAACCAGCTCTCTCTCTCCCCCCCCGAGAACAAGTAAATTTAAATTGGTTGAAAAATTGCAAATTGTTGTTATAGTCGATGGAAATATTATAATCAGAGATGTTCTTGATCCAAGGGAGCAGCTGTCGACAGAGAAGACTAACTATCATTACTCCTGTGCTTCCCCCATTATTGTTACTTTTCTCCACTGCCTCTCCTAATTCACAATGTGAGAAAGGATTTCAGGAAAAAGTGGCCCTGTTAAACTAACTGGCACATATATCGAATCTGCTTAGCCTGGGCTGTTAAGTAAGTTTAATTAATTTACTAAGTTAATGTACCAATGCTAGCAAGCAAGAAAGCATCATTGCTATCAGCTGGGTAGCAGGAATTAGAACCCTAAATGAGCTCATTTTTTCACAGTTGGAATTAGGGACCAGTTAGCTAGTTGTGTGGTTTTCCAATTTCTGAGCCTGCCCTAAGGGATTTGCAAGTTATTCATTCCCCAGGATTAAGTGTGAGTAAGAGAGACTAAGGGAACACACTCAACCTGGGGGTTGTGTCCATTTTTGATTTAAGCAGTGTCTACTTTTTTTAGTTGACATTTGCCTGATCTACAAATGAGTATACACACCTATTTTGAGAACCAGGCAGAACATCATTGCTGAGAAATATTTCCTATGTGTGTTTTTGTTGGGAGCGCTTGCAGATAAAAAAGAAGGAAGGGGGGGGGGGGGGGCAAAACAAATAAACAATAAAAGAATGGAAACAAAATTACAGAAATTTGCAAAGTTTGACAAATGGTGGCCTGGAGTTGCCACAAGCTAATGGCTTGCGATGATTAATAAGAGTAAAAATAATTGCATTTCATTAAGATTGATGACACCCCATTTAACCTCCCTTCTCGTTTCAGCCCTAAAGTGGAAAGAGATGAAGTTCTCATCTATAATAGCTCCTGTAACATTACCATGGAAACTGAGTCAGAGATGGAGTGTGAGGGGCCTAATCAGCCAATTACCGCCAAGATTACTGAGATATGGAAAAACCGGGGCCAGAACACTCAGGTATAATCAAATCTTTTTTATAGACTGATTCAAACAGCTTAAAATTAAATTTGTAATATTGTGTACATTTAAAGGGGGAAAAAAAAACAATTTAGGCCAGGCAGAGCCAATATATAATTTTAAATGCTTTCCAAGTTTGAGTTGCAATTGTAATGTACATCAGTGAAACTAATGGTTAACTACGGTTAATCATACGCTTTATCAAATATGAATGAGACCTGCCATATTTCTTTTAATTGCTCTTATAGCTTTCTGTTATCTTTTTATTTTGGCAAACTCCCTTCTTATAAATGCAAGCACTCTTTCTAATTCACTGTTTCTTCCTGTCTCTGTTGCTGAAATCAGAGATGCTGATCACAGATTTTATTATTATTATTTTTTGACCCATGGGTGGTAACCTCTCATTCTGCCTAGGCTAATGGCTTGTTAACCAGCTAGAATAAGTATAAAAAGTTCTTCTTTATTGACAGATGGACAAGCAACAGAAACTTTATCGCATATGGAAGTTACTTAAAAATCTTCATATTCCCCCTTCAGTCTGGGGGTAAAAATGAAAATTGCAATTTTAAAATACTGCATTTTGGCTCTGTGTGCAATAAAAGCTTAAAAGTATTTTGAAAAGTTTCTTGTTCTCATAACATATAACCATGAAGACAGATGGGGTCTTCTCCCCACATTCCATTGGAGTCTATAAGAAGCACAAATGTTATCTCTCTCAGTATCTCTGGTCTGCTCTGTGTGTGTGTGTGTGTCTTTGTGTGTTTCTGTGTGTGTGTCTGTGTGTCAGTGTGTGTAGCATGTAGGCAAGACAAGGTTTGTTTTGAAAATCCATCTGGTGTTTTGGGTGGTCTTTTTCAATAGTGTAAAAGGCAATAATAATTACAGACCTATCTATCTTTCTCATAGTTAAAATGTTAACTGGAATTCATTGCTTCCTGTCAGTCATCACATTACTAGTGAATACATTGTAAAATAAAAAAGAGGTACAGAAGTATTATAATTGGCTGACAAAATGATGGAGAAAATCCAGTTTTATTTACTTCTTCCTCACCATCAATTTAAAATTGGCCCAAGCAATATACACTTGTTGCTAATAGTTCAATCATTTTAGCATTTTAATTTATTTTGAATTTTACCTATATTTCATATGCATCCATTATTTTAAATTTTGCGAGGTTCTTATACAAATAAAAAATTGCTAATATGTAACTGATTCTAAACTTGTATACTGTATATATTTTATTTACAGCAAATTGCCAATGCAAATGAAAAATGGCTGAAGCGGTGAGTCAGTGATAATTCCATTCCATCACCCTTCCTTTCTTTTGATTCCAATACCCTTGATTGTCTCTAAGAGGCAAACTAGATGAGTATTTAAAATGAAGTTTCCTCAAATGGTGACAAAATGCTTCTTAGTCACAGTGTGTGCTTTCCTGCCTCTCCCTGTCTTCCATTTGAGCCTGCTTTATTTTGTGTTTTCTTCTTGGAAGGTAAACAAGGGCCGAATTTGCAAATTTGATCACCTAAGCATGGGATATTGAGGAAACCACCTAGCTGGAGGCAAAATACTTTAATAGTAGCAGATAGATTGAGGACCTTGTTATCTGATGGAACCTCTCTCTGGAAGATCGCCTGCCTACATCACCTAATCCTCACAAAAGGTACAGCTTTTGGTGCCAACACCAAGAATGGCAAGGAAAGTCTCAACAAGGAAAGGGCGCCTTCTTGGTGGCAGCACCCACATTATGGAGCTGTTCCAGTCTCTGCCCTTGGTCATATGCAAAAAACAAAACACCCCCCCCCAAAAAAACACAAAACAAAACAAAACAAAACAAAACAAAAAAACAAAACTTAAAGCAACCCTTTTCAGGGAGACTTTAGAGGACATTCCCCTTGTAGACAATTAGTTTCATTTGAATTTCCCAGACACACTGTGGTGGGAAGGTTAAGTGCAATTTATTTTTTAACATGACACTGTTTGGTTGGGTATTGGGTTGCTATTATTATGTTAGAATTTGTCTGTTGTTTTTTTAGCTGTATAAACCATCCAGAGTAGGAATGTTTCCCAGATGGGTGGTATAGAAGTGTGATGACAGACAGACAGACAGACAGACAGACAAACAGAAAGTTCCCTTAGTAGTTAGTATTATTAGTAACTAGCTAATTACCCGGCCTTGCCCGGGTTGCTTTTATCCTTTAAAGCAAGGATGATGCAGCTTGACTGCGGTTTTACTTTTCTGCCTGGTGGCTTCCCCGGCCCATAAACATTAAGTTCTGTCAAGCCACGGCCTCCTTTGGTCAGCGAAAGGAGGGTGCAGCTTGACAGAACTGTACGTTTATGGGCTGGAGACCCTGCTGCTGAAGAAAGCTGTGTCCACTACTCATGGCCACAGCTTTCTTTAGCAGTAGCGTCTCCCTGCGGAAAATTCAAGCTGCTGGCTTGTCTGTGCTGCGTGTGCGCAGTACTGCTGTTTTGTTGCTGCTTCTCCAGCTGGTGGGGGTGTCCCCTTTGCATCCCACTTTGGGGGACATAAACCCCCAAATGGGTTTTGAGACCCCCCACAGTGCTGCTCTTGCAAGCCCAAGGTATGTATGTGCAAACTTTCAGTAAGATTGGTCCAGGGGTGTGGGTTACTTTGGAGCACATACAAACCCACACCTCTGTTTTATAGATATAGATAAAAGAATGCACAGCTTTTGCTTGTCACCCATAGACTGCTTCACTGCTATACATTTATACTTTGCTGAGTGTGATTCCATGTATAAGTGAGCTATCATAAATGAACCAACATAGAACTTTTATGTTTCCTCACATTATCTCAGTTGTTGTTGTTCAGTTGCACAGTCGGTTCCGACCCTTTGCGACCCTATGGACCATTGTTCTCCAGGCGCCTCTGTCCTCCACCATCCCCCTCAGACCTCCCAGTTCTGTGCCCACTGTGTCTACAATACCATCTATCCATCTCATCCTTGGCCTCCCCCTTCTTCTTTTGCCCTCCACCTTTCCCAGCATAATTGCCTTCTCAAGTGAATCCTCCCTTCTCATTTGATGCCCAAAGTACTTTAGCCTCATCTTTACTATTTGACCTTCCAATGAGCAGTCAGTGTTGATTTCTTCTAAGATTGACCTATTTGTTCTCCTCGCTGTCCAGGGTACCCTCAAAACTCTCCTCCAGCACCACATTTCAAAGGCATCTATTCTTCTGCGTTCAGCTTTCCTAATTGTCCAGCTCTCACATCCGTACATTACCACTGGGAATACCATTGCTTTGACTATTCTAATTTTTGTTTTCAAGGTGATGTCTCTGCTTTTCACTATGTTCCCCAGGTTTCTCATGGCTTGTCTCCCAAGAATCAGTCGCCTTTTTATTTCATGGCTGCAATCTCCATCTGCAGAGATCTTAGATCCTAAGAATGTAAAATCTGTCACTGCTTCTACTTCTTCCCCATCTATTTTCCAGGAACTGATCGGGCCTGTTGCCATTATCTTGGTTTTCTTGATATTGAGTCTCAAGCCAGCTTTTGCACTCTCTTCCTTCACACCGATCAAGAGATTCTTTAGGTCTTCCTCACTTTCTGCCATTAAGGTGGTGTCGTCTGCATATCTCAGATTGTTGATGTTTCTCCCAGCAATTTTGATCCCATATTGTGATTCCTCCATCCCTGCCTTGCGCATTATGTGCTCTGTGTATAAGTTGAATAAGCAGGGTGACAAAATGCAGCCTTGTCTTACTCCTTTTCCTATTCCAAACCACTCTGTCATTCCGTGTTCTGTCCTAACTGTTGCTTCTTGGTTCCTGTACAGATTTCTCAGGAGACATATGAGATGCTCTGGTATTCCCATCTCTTTGATCACTTTCCACATCTTGTTGTGATCCACACAATCAAATGCCTTAGTGTAGTCAATAAAGCAAAAGTAAACTTGTTTCTGGTATTCCTTTGTTTTCTCCATGATCCAGCGTATGTTGGCAATGTGGTCTCTAGTCCCCCTGCCTCTTCTGAACCCAGCCTGCACCTCTGGTAGTTCTCTTTCCACATGCTGCTGAAGTCTATCCTGTATTATCTTGAGCATTATCTCAGACATGATGGATATTATAATCCAATTAATTGCTCCTATTGC
Source organism: Bradypodion ventrale (assembly GCA_035047345.1). Classification (NCBI taxonomy): domain Eukaryota; kingdom Metazoa; phylum Chordata; class Lepidosauria; order Squamata; family Chamaeleonidae; genus Bradypodion; species Bradypodion ventrale. The sequence continues at coordinate 253,066,390 of JAWDJE010000001.1, forward strand.
CTGAACAGCATTTTATCAGCAGAATGAGATGAAGTCAAAATATCCATTTTGCAGGGTTGGGGGATCAGAGCTATAGTTTAAGATAGTTACTTTTATATTTTACAACACTTTAGTGTATGAGAACCAAGACACAGGAGACAGCCACGGGCTGGTTTAACTCAGGTTTATTGCATGGTGGTCAGAGGGAACATGAGGTAATGGCGGATGCAAAGCTCTATATATATACAGTGGTAAACATTCGAATGTGGCTCCACGATAGCCGGTTGGCTATTGTCTGCGTGACATCATTGCTGGTTACGCCCTTCTTGTCCAGGTGTAGGTAGTGGCGGGAAACTCCGCGCTGTGGCTATTGATGAGTATGGACCAAGAGAGCTTGGACGCTCGCTGCTGCCCACTGGTGGTTATTAGCTCGCGTCCTAATACAGGGTTTATAGTGATACAGCTGACGACTATATTGTTACTTGTAGGAAGGGTTACATTGTTATCACATGAAGAAGGTTACACTATTAGAACACAACACTCCTCCCCCCTAGGATGAGACGAAGTCTCTCAGCCAAGATGGCTTATTTCGAACACGCTGGGGTCTCGGTGCGGGCTGCCCTGCCCGGGTTTGCTACCTTCTCCTTGTCCCCTGGCTTCCTGTCCTGTAATTGGAGAGGGAGACTTGTTAGTGACTTGCCGCGGTTCTGCGGCTTTTATGGGAGGTGTGTGCTTTCTTTGGGACGAACCGGGGGCACTGGGGGCTAACGAAAAACCCCTCTTCTCGCTTGGATGGGTGGGGGAACACTCCCAAAAACCCCCCCGGCTCGGTAACGCAAAATCAATTTCGGGGGCAGCAGTCGCAAACTCCTCACTCTCTTCCCCGGGATTGGATAGAGCTGGCGTATCAAAAGGATCTGAGTCGGGACCGCTGCTTTCCCCCCTTGCTTGGGACTGTTGCCCTTCGTTGTCTCCTCCTTGGGCTAAGCGGGTGGAGGAGAACCCTAACGCTGAGGCATTTTCCATGCCGTCCGTGGATTGCTTCCTGGGAACCCGGCTCCGGAGCTGATCTGCATGCCGCCTCCAGAGTAGACCGGTGCTCGTTTCCACCCGATACGACACTGGTCCCGTCTGTTCTACAACTCTCCCTGGTACCCAGGCTGGCCCTGCGCTGGCGTAGTTCCTGCAATGCACAGGATCGCCGGCGGCGAAACCTTTCGACACCACTACCCCTACGTTCTTCCCTTTGTCCTCGACCCTCGTGGGGTCTAATCTGGTCAGAATCGTGGTCAGCTTTCTCCGCATCAGCAGCTCTGCCGGCGAGTAACCGGATGCCAAGGGGGTCACCCTATACGCTAATAAAAACTGACAAACTTGGTGATTCAGGTCCCCCGAGCCCATGCGCCGCAGCGCATCCTTTGTTGTACGCACCAGCTGCTCCACTTGGCCATTCGTGGCCGGATGAAATGGCGCGGATGTGACGTGCCGAATGGCGTTTGCTTCCGTGAATGCCCTGAACTCGGCGGACGTGAAACAACTAGCGTTATCGCTGACCAGAGTGTCGGGTAAACCGAACGTGGAAAAGACTCTCCTTAGATGGCTAATTGTAGTGACGGAGGACGTGCTCTTTACCGGAATCACCTCCAGCCACTTGGAGTACGCATCCACTACCAGGAGAAAAAGGGTACCTCGGAACGGGCCAGCAAAATCTATGTGCACTCTGGACCACGGCCCCCTTGCCGCGTCCCATTCCCTATGCGGGAGACGAGCCGCCTCCGGTCGGGAGCCCTGGCATGCCTCACAAGTGCCGATCATGTACTCTATGTCTGCGTCCAGCTGGGGCCACCAGAAGTAACTCCGCGCCAGCGCCTTGGAACGGACGATCCCCGGGTGGCTGACGTGCAACAGTTTGAGTACCCTCGGTCGCAGGGATGTAGGGACCACCACCCGTTGACCCCACAAAAGGCACCCCCTCTCTAGGGACAACTCTATTTTTTTCCGAAAAAATGGGTCGAATTCCGTACTTGGGGAGGACGCCGGCCACCCCTTCTGTACCCATGAGCTTACTTTCTCCAGCGTTCTATCCCTGCCAGTCGCCCTGGCAATGTCGGCTGGTACTATTGGGGGTGAATCTAAAACCTCTATTAACAATACCTGGTGGTCTCTCTCTACCCCTGCCTTTTGGTCACCCGACAAGGGCAGAGGAGACCGTGAGAGTGCGTCTGCATGGCTGATCTCCTTTCCGGGCCGGTATTCCAACTCATGTTGGTATGCGTTGAGGAAGATAGCCCACCTCAGCATTCTCGGGGACAGGATCTGTGGCGTGGGCTTATTTGCAGTGAAAATTCCTAACAGAGGCTTGTGATCGGTCACGATCGTAAACGGGCGACCATACAGAAAATCGTGAAATTTTTTGGTGCCCGCTACTATCGCTAATGCTTCCCTGTCGGTCTGTGCGTAATTCCGCTCAGCTTGGGACAGGGACCTTGAATAAAACGCTATCGGGGCCTCCCTTCCGTCGTCCAACACGTGGCAAAGCACCGCCCCCACCCCCACCGGGGACGCGTCACAAACTAAGACCACTGGCCGTTTGAGGTCGAAGTGAGTTAGGATTGCCTCGGATGTTAGGAGTTGCTTTAACTCTTTAAAAGCCCTCTCTTGCTCGTCACCCCACAGCCATGTTTCCTCCTTTTTAAGCAACCGATGGAGCGGTTCGGCCACAGACGCCTTCCGTGGAAGGAAGGTATGGTAAAAGTTTAGGAGCCCCAGGAATGACTGTAGTTCGGTTTTGGATGTGGGGCGAGGAGCCTGCTTGATTGCGGCTACTTTGGATTTGGACGGCTTAATTCCCTCGGGTGTGACACGGAACCCTAAAAACTCAACCTCTGTTTCGAAAAAAACGCATTTGTCTTTTCTCAGTCGCAGCCCCGCTTTCTCGAACACAGTCAGTACTTTATCCAATCTCCTTGCCAGTTCGGCCTCACTCCCCCCTGTTATCAACACGTCATCAAAATAACACAACACTCCCTCCAGCCCCTTCAGGAGGCGTTCCACAATCGACTGAAAAAGGCCGGGTGCCGAGTTCACGCCGAACTGTAAACGCGACACCTGGAACGCCCCTTTATGTGTAACTATTGTTTGTGCCGCTGCCGTGGCGGGAGTTACAGGGAGTTGCTGGTAGGCTTGAGCTAAATCGAGCTTAGCGAAACATTTTCCCCCATTCAGCCTGGCCAGAAGGTGGCTGACCACCGGCACCGGGTATGCATTAGGGCGGATCGCCTTGTTAATTGTACACTTATAATCAGCGCAAATGCGCACCTCCCCGTTAGCCTTTAGTGCTGTAACAATTGGAGTTTCCCACTCCACGGAATCAACAGGAACAAGAATCCCCTGGCCCACCAGTTTGTCCAGTTCCGCCTCTATTTTGTCCTTTAGTGCGAACGGCACCCTGCGTGGTTTGAGTCTTATCGGGCGGACCTCCGGGTCTAGGTCGAAGGCTACAGGGGGTCCCTTGAACTTTCCCAGTCCTTTTTTAAAAACGGCGAGGTGCGCGTCGCACACCGCTTGTATTGGATCCGCCCCCACGGCATGCACCCCCCCTATGAACAAACCCAAAGGCTGAAACCACTGAGTCCCGAGGAGGCTACAATTTCCCCCTTTGAGAACAACTAGAGGAAGTTCCGCAGAATGTCTCTTAAAACGGACCCGAAATTCCCCGACCCCCAACACTGGGATGCTGTTCCCCTGCACGTCTCGTAGCGTGGACCTCAACGCTTTAAGTTTGGGCCGCACGTGGGGGTCGATTTTCAAGAACTCTCTCTGGGGAATTATAGAATAGGAGGACCCCGAGTCAATTTCCATCCTAATAGGGGCCCCTTGGACTAGTACCTCGACGAAGTAATGGGGTTGTCCCGTGGACACGCTGAACACGGGGGCGTCGTCCTCGCTGTCGTCCGAGATGCGGCCCACGCCGTCCTGCTTCCTCGTGGTCCGGGCGCCATCTTTGGACCTCGCTGGACGATCCGGTCTGGCCGAACGGTCTTGTGAATGCTTCCGGTCCTCTTTCCGCTTTCTGCACGCCTTGGCGATGTGCCCCCGACGGCCGCAGTTGTAACACTCGGCTTTTCTGAATGGGCACTTCGCGCGCTCATGGGCTGCTCCGCAACCATCGCAGCGGCGCCCGCCTTTTCGGACCTTCTGGACCTCCTCACCGTCGCTGCCTTCCGTAGACGACTTCGAGGTTCGTCGGGTTGCGTGTACCGACTGTCCGGACTTGCCGTGCACCGAATTTTCCGCTTTGCCGGCCCTAGGACGCCACTCACGCCACTGGTGCATTTCGTCTACCCCAGCATTCGTGGATTCCGCGGATTCCGTGGCCTCCACAACCTCTGCCAGCGTGGGTGGCGGCTCCTTGTTCATCAGGCTGCGCTGCACTTCCTTGTCCTTCAGGCCACACAGAACGCCGTCCCTTAGGGCCATCTCTAGGTTGTCCCATCTGCAGGGGGCGGCGGCTATTCTCATGGCTGTTACGAAGGCCTCAACCGACTCGTCCGGCGCTTGGACTCGCCTCCAAAACGCGCTCCGAGCGGGAAACATTGCCCTCGAGGGTCGGAACCGCTCACGCAGCAGTTTCATGATGTCCTCGGCTTTGAAGTCACTCATCTTCTTCGGTGCAATAATGCCCACCAGCGTTCGCTTGGTTTCTATCCCAAGCATTCGGGTGAGGATGGCCCTCTTCCTTTCCTCGTCGTCTTTGACTTTGAGTTCCACCAGTGCCGCCTGGAAATCCATCTCAAAAAGCTCCCAGTCTTGCGGTTTGATAATGTTGAAACCGCTCTGTGCCCTGGCTCCTTGGGGGTCCATCATCCCACCTTCGTCGCCAATTTAGTGTATGAGAACCAAGACACAGGAGACAGCCACGGGCTGGTTTAACTCAGGTTTATTGCATGGTGGTCAGAGGGAACATGAGGTAATGGCGGATGCAAAGCTCTATATATATACAGTGGTAAACATTCGAATGTGGCTCCACGATAGCCGGTTGGCTATTGTCTGCGTGACATCATTGCTGGTTACGCCCTTCTTGTCCAGGTGTAGGTAGTGGCGGGAAACTCCGCGCTGTGGCTATTGATGAGTATGGACCAAGAGAGCTTGGACGCTCGCTGCTGCCCACTGGTGGTTATTAGCTCGCGTCCTAATACAGGGTTTATAGTGATACAGCTGACGACTATATTGTTACTTGTAGGAAGGGTTACATTGTTATCACATGAAGAAGGTTACACTATTAGAACACAACAAACACCCAGAATTCCTAAGGTAGCATGGCCAGAAGACAATAACATTTTCAAGTTCTAAAAGAGCAATTTTGTAGGGACTTAAGGAGGATGGGCTGAAATGAGTGGATAAAGTTTGTTGTATAAGATGTCTGCTCACATAGTCTTGGGGTTATCCCATTATTTTCCCCCAATGAAGATAATAATGAAATAATATGCAGAAAATCATTTTGTAGTTTTAAAAGAATCAAGTTGTTGTTAAGAGGGAAAAGGAGATTCTAACCTGAAAACAGATAAAGTTAGGATTCAGTTTAGCAAATTCAACATTGTGTAGTAACCTCACAACTTGCCTGCAGTGTGATTGTGATTTTTGTTTGGAAGCACATTTCTTAACTAGAATGTTTGCATGTGTAAAGGGATGAGATGTTTGCATGTGTGAGGGGCAACCTTCAAGTTTCTCAGAAGGTACTATGAGACTTCATCTGAGTATTGAGGCCATAGTTGGTGCTTCCCCAGGGAGCTATCACAGATGAATGAGCTATTGCTCTAGCAGAGGTCAAACTAAGGATGACTGCTCATACCACATCGACTGCTCATACCACCTGATTTACAGCTAGAACTACACATATCCTGATAGTTGCTTCCCTTTCCCATGAGTAATACCAGAAGAGGAGAGGCCTTTGATAACTAAATGGGTACATCTTAAGCTATTCTAGACATCTCATCTGGTTCTCCTCATATCTTGGGGTTTGACAGAAGAATCAAAATAAGGTCCAGATAGATGTTTTGGGATCTTCCAACAATGTTTTAGTTCTCAGAAGTAACATTCTTGTTTTGCTTCTGTTGCCACTGTGACAGTGATGGCTTCACAGGAACAACAGGCAATGTTTCAGACTTGATCAGCAGTACACATATGTTGGAGATATTTTTTCCCTTTCACTGAAACGATGCAGTGCAATGACAAATGGATAGAAAAGATATTTTGTTTCCACTGACAATCCACAGGTGATCAGTTTAAATTATCAATTTTCAGTATCCTTAACTGGTTGCAGCATGATACCAGAAATTCAATCAATGGAGGAGGAGAATGCTATTGGGATATGGGATCATGTCAAATTTTGCTGCTCCCCCAAGCAGTTTATAAAAAGCTTTACTACCCCAGCCTAGGGGTAGCCAGTTCAGGTAGGCCTAGAATTCTCCATCTCTGGCCCTGAAGCTGGGTGATACTTTTACTCAGTTCCTCTTAACTCCCAGGAAGCATTACACATTTGGGACACACCTGGTACAGTGATACCTCATACAACGTCCAAAATGGTTCCACAAGTTTGGACTTTATACGGATTTTGACTTTGTATGAGGCATGCAAAATCCTAGCCACGATGCCTCATACAATGTCCAAATCCTTGCCGCAATGCCTCGTACAATGTTGTTTCCATAGAGATACATTGTACTGTAACAGCACAGACTTCAGGGCAAAGTCAAGGAAACTGACAGAACTTTAAGAAATCATTGTTGAAAGGCTAAATACATTACAAAAACATGTCAAACAACCCTGATTGTCCAAGAACCTGAAGAATGCTGCAAAAATCCCAGGAATGCTTCTAAAAATTATAATGAAAAAATTCAAAAAAATCCAAAATCATGCTCAAAACCACTCCTAAACACTCTACAGTTCCCAGGATGTACCATGGCAGCTTCCTTCTATATCTATACCTATAAATCCAAGGGTTAACCATTGGAACTTGCTATACATTTCTGCACCCGTCCATCCTATCCCATACTGAGCCTCCTGCACTCACCCGAACTCAGTCCAAAGGTTACCGCAGGGTTGAGAAGTGCGCCAGTGGGGCAAGAGCCCCACGAACACTAACAAAGAGAAACAACTTCAATTCCCAACGTTCTCTGTGCTGCGCCGCACCACAGCCAATCAGGCTGAGAGGCACGAGCAAAAAGAATGTTGGAAAATGCGGTGCAGCCAATTAAAATCGAGCAGCAGGAAAAAAACTGCCACACGAACACAAACCACAAACACAAAACTACAAGTCCCAGGGTCCTGCGCGCTGTGAATCCGAATTTCTGGCATTCACGCAATAGACGCTGACCCAATCTGGGATGTTTGTGCTGCATATCCTGAGGTGTTCAAAAAGGGTTTAGGGTTATACAAAGGTTATACAAATGCCATGTACTAAATGATGGGAGGGAAGCCCCCGTAGCATTCTATTTCCATTCGCTCTCAAAGCCTGAGAAAAATTACACTTAGACAGACAGGGAGGCATTGGCAATCGTGGCAGGCACTAAGAAATTCCATGATTACCTTTACGGATGGCCTTTTACCATCGTAACTGACCACAAGCCCCTCCTTGGAATCTTTGTGAACGGGAAGCCCACGCCTCAAATTCTGTCCCCAAGGATGTTGTGTTGGGCAATTTTCCTAAATGCATACAATTTTACTTTGGTGCACAGGCCCAGCAAGAACATCAGCCACACTGATGCCCTGTCATGTTCTCCACTGCCAGGAGTCGGGGAAGCTGATTGCGAGATCAAAAGTGACCACCAGGTCCTTATGATTGACGCTTTCAACTCGCCCACAGTCATCCCCTCAGATATAGCCAAGGCTACGGCCAAGGATGTAACATTGACTAAAGTAATGCCTTGGGTACAAAAAGGCTGGCCTGTCTCTCCTCTAGCTGAGAAATTCAGAACATTCTACCGCAAGCGTTTGGAACTGTCAGTGGAACGAGGTTGCCTTCTATGGGGCCAGCGGCTGGTCATTCCTGTCGCTCTCAGGAAAAAAGGTTTTACATCTACTTCACACAAGTCACCCGGGAATTGTCCGTTCCAAAGCCCTTGCCCGTAGCTACTTTTGGTGGCCTCAACTGGACCAAGACATAGAACAAATGGTCAGCACTTGTGCCAGTTGTCAATCCTCTCACCCAGAGCAATCCCGCCTTCCCTCTCGAGAATGGGATTCTGCTCGAGGCCCGTGGTCCAGGTTGCACATAGAGTTTGCAGGTCCATTTAGGGGTGCCCTATTTTTGTTGGTTGTGGATTCATTCTCTAAGTGGCTGGAAGTGATTAGGGTGCCTAATACCACTTCAGCCACCACAATAATGCACCTAAGAAGGCTGTTTGCAGCATTTGGACTTTCAGATGTGCTGGTGTCCAACAATGCATCCACGTTCACATCTGCAGAATTCCAATCCTTCATGGAAATGAATGCAATTAGGCACATCACCGCCGCCCCATTCCTCCCAGCCACCAATGGCCAGGTAGAGTGGCAGGTGTGCACAACTAAAGACACGCTTCAGCGTATGGGTGAAAAGGATTTGGAGCTCCAGTTATGCCAGTTTCTCACATATAGGCTCAGCCCCCTTGCCTCAGGGCTGTCCCCTGCTGAATTGCTCCAGCAAAGGAAACTGTAATCCTTGCTGGGCAGATTGGATCCCTCTAGGGTAGAGGACAAAGGCACAAATATAGCAATCCAACACAAGAAGGGTTTCTCGTCCGGAGTCCCTGTACATTGCCGCAATTATGCAGCTGGTGGCCCTACGTGGGTGCCTGGGTTTGTGATCGATCAAACTAGTCCTGTTTCTTACAGAATCAAAACAGCCACTGGTCTGATCTGGAGGAGGCACACAGATCAATTGAGACCCAGAGTACTGGACCCAGAAGACAAATACAGACACTAAATGCTAGGATTGGCCCCCTCCCATTTTAAATCAGGGGGCAGAGGTAATAGTCAGCAGCCAGCCAACATTGACCTAGAAGTGTCTTTTAGGAACTGATTTCAAGGGGAATTTGTGGAATACTCCCCTATTCTGGCCAGGTTACCCCGACACTGTCCCAGCTTAGCACTCTGGATTCCTTTATTGATGATGACCAATTTTCCTTGGAGTCACCCTCCACTCTTAGTACACACAGGAGGGACCCTGAGTTGTCTTATTCATCCACAGAATTAGATTTTGGTTTTGAGCGATCCTCTGCTCCTCCATCTGACAAACGGGGCTTTAATTTGGGTTTACAATCCTCCCCCTCTAGTCAATCCCTCACTCCAGTCGGGTCGCCCATCCTACGAGCCCCTGAGCCGGCTCAGCCAAGCTTCCGACCCAGAAGGGAAACTAGACCGCCATCCTAGTTAAAGGATTTTGTTTTTACCTGGGGGGGGGGGGGGTTTTGAGAATGTTATGTATGTTAACTGTGTTTTCTGACAGGAGCAGAATGTATCTTTTCTCGTGTATCTATTCTTATGCAAATAAGTGGATTGGAAATGTGCACACTCTGTTAGCCAATGGGCTTGTTGTATTATTGTTACTGTTTATAGGAGCGGAATGTAACTTTTCTCATGTATCTATTCTTATGCAAATAAGTGGATCGAAAATATGCATACTCTGTTAGCCAATGGGCTTGTTGTATTATTGTTACTGTTTATAGTGTATATAAGTCTGAGTTTTGCCCCATCCAAATTGTGTTCAAACCCCACTAATAAAGAGCTGAATTTCACTACTTCACTCATCTGCTTCTTCATTCCCTGAACACGAAACAGCCCCACCTGCAGGGCGGAATAGTAAAAACAACTCAAAAACAATAAAGCCCCACCTAGAAGCCACAAGAGTAAAAACAAGTCAAACAAATAACAATGCATCAAAGGTTTACACAAATAACAAACATATGTTACATAAAAAAAATAAAAAATAGTATCCTGTGCTGATTTTTAACGCAACCCCCCCCCCCCCCCAAAAGCAAAACACAATCTAAAACAGCCCGGCATCGCCAGGCAAACTATGCTAGTTCATAATAAGAAACAAGACTCACAACCAACAGGAAGGTTCTGAGGTAGGATGTGATCTAAATGAGGAAAATATAGGTATTTGTAAATGTTTGCAGGTGTAGGTATGTGGGATGGAACTCACAGCTTTCTCCTTGAGAAATCTGTGGAGAATTCTGGATGTTGGAGCTAAAGTGACATAAACGACATATTCCAATTTTCCCCCTTTGCTGTTCCAATACTTATAGCAGAACAATACAAACTGTTTTATTTAAAACAAGTCATGGAACTATACAGTTAATGTGCCAAGTATGAACCTTAATAATAATGAACTACTCTACTATAAATACACAACTATTAATAATTAACAAAATGTAGTATAAATTTATTCCTATTTATTCATTCATGTAGTTAACTATTTAATTAAATTATTTAAAACTATTCAATAATTGTTATGAATTATACTCTGCTATTAGGTTTCCTAACCTAATCATGTAAACCCCCTTATTAAGTCACTCCAATTAATTTACACTGCCCAAATTAAGGCCACTTAACTTCAATATCTAATGAATTGGAGGGAAGCAAAATGGCAACTACTACGGCCACTCAAAATGGTGGACAGGCTGTTCTGTGCCAATCTTTCCCCTCTTAAACACTTAGGAGATGTTATAAAAATCAGCATGATAACAACAACAACAATAACAGAAATTATTCTGGGTTGAAAGGACTTCTTCTGGAGAAACTTCACTCAGGGGACACCCAGATGAGGCTCCTTTCATGTCCCCAAGATCTTTTCCCACTGAAGTGGTCCCTATTTATCGACTTGCAATTTCTTGCTTTCGAACTGCTAGGTTGGCAGGAGCTGGGACAAAAACAGATGCTCAATCTGTCATGCAGTACCTGGGTCTCGAACTGCCAGCTTGCCGGCCTTCCAGCTAGCAAGGTGAGCTTCTTAACCACTAAGCCACCACAGCCCTTAAGCAAAATTATGATGACAATAAATCTGAATTTTTAAACTTAAGAAACACAGAATTCCAACTGGAAAAGAAAGGGTACTATATTGCAAAATTGTCTGTGGACAGAGCCTTCCGTGTCACTTTGCGACCACCCTGTTTCCTTTCAAACCCCAAACATTGAATGATTTAAGTAAAATTAAAGTTAACAACCCCTAATAATTACTCAAATTAATAATTAAAAGGCAAAAGAGCCAACGGAAAATGAGGAAATGGCAGACACATCCATGCTACAAAATGATGGCCAGAGCATTCCACGTCCCTTTGCAACCACCCTGTTCTCTTCAACCTCAAACTATGAACAATATAAGTAAAATTAATGTAAACAACCCCTAATAAATAGTCAAATTAATAATTAAAAGACAAAAGAGCCATTGAATATTGAGAAAATGGCAGACATGTCCATGCTGTAAACATTTTATCCACCTCAGAAAATCCTAAAAGGGTCCCCATAATTCAGAAGAAATTTGACAGAACCTTTCTTTCAGAGCTCTGTCCTTGATTCCAGCTGATGTCTAAGCCACCATTGATTGTCCTGTTTCCCGACAGGGGCCATACAAAAATGGAATGCATTTGTGCATTGTAGACTCTTATGTGTGCTAACAGGAACCAAATAACTTAAATGCATATGTTGTGGGCAGGGGGCAGGGTCAGATAAGTGGTTTCAATTTTACTTGACAGTCCCCTCTTAAGATTTATGGCACTGTGCAGTATACACATGCTTCTTTGTAGAGGCTTAAATCATGTCATGCAAAGTGGCCTTACCTTTCCACCGGAAATAATGGTACCAGTCAGAAAAATGCATTAATGGCATCCTGTATACTGGGTTACAGTAATGGTGCTATTAGCAAGAAGTGCAAAATGTCAGAGACGTAATGGGACATCATCCTTTCCCCCACATGCTGGACTCTGAGGATTTAATATGGTTCCATATGTACCTTGAACATGAAGGTCTATGTTACCAATTGACACTTAACCTTCTTGGCCTCTGACAAAATTACCTGAATTACATAAACTGAAAGGTTGACCCACTTTTGATTGTTTTTGATATTACTAGAGTAAAGTGAATGTTTTTCAAACTTCCAGGGTTACAGTCTTCTCTCAGCATAAAAAGTATCTAAAAATCTTGGTTTTGTTTGTTTCTGGGAATTGTTAGTTCCTGTTTAATGTGAATTTTCTTTTCTACTCACTCTTTTAAATATATTTGCTAATTAATGTTTCAAAGTGGTGAGGATGTTCCATGTACTTTACAATTGTTTTTAAAGTACCGAACATGTCAGCTGCAGAATACTGTGGGTTTACATCTAGATATGGGTGGTTTTTTAAAAAATATCATAAATGCATAAAAAATATAACAACAATTCTTTTTCTTGTGCCATATCTGATTCTGAATATTGGTGATCAGCCATGAAGATTGTCCTGAAAATATAATGCAGTGGCCTGCCATTTGCCTTCTGCATCGCAGTGTGATACCTGCACCACTGCAGGTCCAGTTCTGCGAGTCAGTTTCTGGAACTGAGCCCTTTTGGCACACAAAGTCCTCATCAGCTCTAGGCCAGTATTGATGAATGCTCTCCATCAAGATGGATTCAAGTGGGATATAATTCACTTGGGGACCATCACCCTTCCCTGTGGACTTTGTTACCCAAGGGTGGTCAGGCTGAAACAAAATAAAAAGAGAAATGTGACTGTAGGTTGCAATCTCATACACAATTAACTGGGAGTACAGGTGAAACTCGGAAAATTAGAATATTGTGCAAATGTCCATTCATTTCAAAAGGTGAAACAAATATATGAGATAGACTTACTACATGCAAAGCGAGATATGTCATGCCTTAATTCGTTATAATTGGGATGATCATGTACAGTGTACATGAGATTATGTGATGATTATGGGGTACATAAGATTGGGGGGTTGGGTTTTCATAAACTGTAAGTCATAAGCATCAATATTATTATAACAAAGTAAGGCTTGAACTATCTCGCTTTGCGTGCAATGAGTCTGTCTCATATATTTGTTTCACCTTTTAAGTTGCATTACTGAACTGAATGGACATTTGCATGATATTCTAATTTTCCGAGTTTCACCTGTAAGCCTATTGAATTCAATAGGACTTTTGAATAGATGTATATAGGCAGTGGTTATTGATATAATTATAGTGTTCTTGAGAAGGTTCACTGAAAAGGTCATATATTTCATAAAGATGTTAATATATTATATATTTTTTAAAAAAATCTGAAGTCTCTTCCCAGACTTTGTTTTGCCTCAACCAGGCCAGGTCAACCAACTAAAACCTTTGTGCTGTTTTGTCCTGGATACTTTTTTTCGAATGAAGATGGTATCAAATCAAATCAAATTCTTTATTACAGCCCAAGACCAGTGTTACAATATCCCAAAATCAAGCTGCTTGATACAAGTGAGGCAACCTAATAAAACTATCACAAAATCATGAAATTATTTATACAATAGCAACATACAACCAGAATTTCAACTGTTGTTATTTCTATGTCCTGCAAACATATTCTATGACAGTCAAGTTGTAATCTGAAAGCATTTTCCTTATTCCTTTGATTTTATCTTGCCTTTACGAATACAAGTTACATATCATGCGAATCTAGCGACCGCTATTGTCGTATCTTGCCCTTCACCCAATAAAAGAATATTCAGTGTCCTGACTTTATTGTTAGACTTCAAGTTTGGGAAAACACTAAAAAGGTCTCTCCTGGGTTTATTATATAGGGGACACTCTAGCAGAACATGATCAGAGGTTTCTATAATATTTAACTGACATGGGCATAAACACTCGAGTGCTGGGACTTTCTTCAAGAAAGCTTCCCTGTAGGAGGAGGGAAGCATGTTATACCGAATAAGTGTGAAGGAACGTCTATGATCCGGATTTCTTATGAAAGACAAGTATGCCAAGGGCTTAGCAACATTAAAAGTTGATCTATCAAACAATGGGGAAACTAGTTTATTTAAATCATTTTGGCGATGTATATCGAGAATTCTTTGTTTTATTAACTCTCTAGCATGAATAGATCCTAAGGAAAGAACATAAGGTTTTGAAATGCCATAAATGGTTAGTGTCCTTTCAAGAGAGCTAATCCATGGTGTCATCCAAGGGTCAGACATCACCAGTTTGAGTAAGCCAGATGGGGCAAACAGAATTCTTATCCAATAATTAGCCACATTTACTAACAATCTTGCTCGCACTGTATACATTCCCGTTTCTAATCTCAAAGCCGTGTTGGAAATACTGCTAGGGGACTGTATAATTGTCCTCAGAAACTTTGATTGTGTGACCTCAAGCGGATTTATGTTTGAGTCAAAATACAGAGGGGATCCATACAACATTTGGGCAAGCAACTTCACCAAAAAAGTCTAAGGGCCGCCCACCTTTCCTCCGAAGGAAGTTTTGTATAGCAACCGCACTTTTTTTTTTGCTTTAGAAGCTAAATACATTGTATGTAATTTCCTGCACCCATTAGCCTGAAATATCACTCCTAAGTAGCTGTAATGAAGGACCTGCTCTAGTACCTGATGGTTTAAATGCCATCGATGTATTTTGGGCTTTCTGGCAAAAGCCATTATTTTCGTTTTCAAATTTGACCACAAGTTGGTAGATGTTATCTAAAATAGAAATAGATTCCTGAAATAGATTCCTATATAATAGGAGGGAGATAAAGATGCTGGGATGCCGGGGTGCTTATGCTTTCACATGCTGGATTTGGGGCTGGGAAAGGGACAGAGAGCTCCCCCATTGCCTGACCGTGGGGCAGTGGGAGCACCGGGCTCGCAGCTGCCACGGACATAAGAACTGCCGCTGTCGGCGCCTTGCTTGAGTTCCTTCCCCTGGTCTGGCCTGACTGTGGGGAAATGGGAGTACCTGGGCTCTGCAGCGCTGTGGACATAAGGAGGACCTCACCTTGCTGCCTTGGTCCACCAACGCTGTTGAGGATGTTGAGCTGGGCTCCATCGTGGACGTTGAGTCCGGGCTCCACCAAAGACATTGAGCCCAGGCCCCATTAAGGACGTTGCACCCAGGCTCCATTGAGATCATTGAGCCTTGGGCTCCAACCTCTGGATTTCCAGCTGTGGTGCCATTGGAAGGGCTGTTGTATTTTGTATGCTGTACTTTGTATCTTATATTTTATTTGCCTGATTTGTAACTTGTCCCAGTCAACATCTTAGATTCCTATATAATAGAAATAGATTCCTGAAATAGATTCCTATATAATCTGTTTCCATCTCCCATGTTCCAGTTTTTATACTGTAAACCTTCAGGAGCAATCATAGTGCTATAGCAATAGCAATTATACTTATATACTGCCCTATAGTGCTTAATGCTCTCTCTGGGTGGTTTACAAGGTAATTAGCATTTTGCCCCAAACATGCTTGGGATACTCATTTTACCGACCTTGTAAAGATGGGAGACTGAATCAACCTTGAGCTCCATTAGGATGGAACTTACAATGCTAGCAGTTTTGGCTGAAATACAACAGTTTAACCACTGCACCACCAAGGATCTTATACATCATCATCATCATCATCATCATCATCATCATCATCATCATCATCATCATCATCATCATCATCATCATCATCATCATCATCATCATTTATTTATTTTATTTATTTATTTCAATTTTTATGCTGCCCACTCAGGTAAAAACCTGTCTCAGGGTGGCGTACAACAATTAAAAACATCATTTTTAATTGTTAAAACCCCATGTTAAAACCCCATCATCCACCCATCTATCCACCCTCTTACTCCCACCTCATTTAAAACTAAAAGCTAAAAGGGAGGGGGGGAAATGCAAAAACACAGAAGGAGGGCACAAACTGGACTAGCTGGGAATGAGCCGGTGGCGGCAATGATTATTCCCATCATCATCATCGTCACCGCTGTCACTGCTGCCACTGCTGCCACTGCTGCCACTGCCACTGCCACCACTGCCACCGCCACTGCCACCGCCACTGCCACCACCACTGCCGCCGCCACTGCCACCACTGCCACCACTGCTGCTGCCGCCGCCATTGCCGCCGCCACCACCATCATCATCAATTTCAATGATGTGCTGCTATGTTGATTCCATCACATGAAAACACTTTCCAGGCGCTTTACCAGTCACCTCCTACAGGTGAAACTTGGAAAATTAGAATGTCATGCAAATGTTCATTCAGTTCAGTAATGCAACTTAGTTCAAGCCTTACTTTGTTATAATATTGATGCTTATGGCTTACAGTTTATGAAAATCCCAACTCCCCAATCTCATGTATCCCATAATCATCACATAATCTCATGTACACTGTACATGATCATCCCAATTATAACCAATTAAGGCATGACATATCTCGCTTTGCATGTAGTGAGTATATCTCATATATTTGTTTCACCTTTTAAGTGAAATGAATGGACATTTGCACAATATTCTAATTTTCCGAGTTTCACCTGTATTGTGGTACTCCAGTATCATACAGCTTTCCAAAGGCTACCGAGGCTGGCTCCTCTCCTGGGAGCTGAAATGTGGAATCAACCTCCACAGCCAAGATACTCCACCTCACTGAGCTATCCAGTCAGCCAGATACAAGTAGATGTTGCATAAATATAAGAATTTGTGAATATACAGGTGTGAGATTTAGTATTCCTTTTAGAAATGTGTGCCTTTTAATTTTGTAGTTATTCAGGGGAATACATGCATGCATTGCAATATAACTTACCAAGAAACAAAGTTCTAAAAACAAGTCTGATTCTTTTTCCTCATAGGACTTAATTAGCTTATGACTAGATGTTGATCTTAGTACCAGAGAAGCAAAGAGGAGCAGCTCTCTTCTGATTCTGGTGCTCAGATAGTGAAGTTGGCCATTGCTGCTCCTGGTATCTAATGCATTGTCAGCCACTGAGACACTGATGAGATGCATAAAACATGCTGATCATATGGAAGGATGATGCTCTGTGCTGTGCTTATGGGAGCTTTGGATGTGGTGTAGATATCTCTGTGCCTATTATGTGTAGTGAGCCTTCAGGTTATTATTCCAGATCACTAGACCAGACCTAATCATCATGCAAGCACGCTGTTTTAACAATGTTTTCCTTGTAGAGATTTTGCTTCCCTCGCTGGCCCAGTGGGCTGTATGAATGTATGTTTCAGAGCAGATGCCATGTTTATGAAGCCAATGGAAGAAAAACCTAACTGGTAGAATACTATATCACTTACATGCTGTATGCTTCATGGATATCCATTATGGAATTCATGGGGTAATATGTCTGAGGATTGCAGGGCCTCACTAAACGAGACAGTGATTCCACATCTAAAAGCCCTGTTCCTGTAAAAAGAAAATCTATTTATTCCAGTGTGAGCTTAACTCAGTAAGCTTGCTATTGTTTGATTATAATTGGTTGTTTGGGAAATAGTTGGACTTTGTTTCTATGTTTCATGTCTCAGACTCAGACACAAAGCACTGAAAGACTTGCATATCAGAGGGATAATAGTGTAAAAGGGAGAAATAAACATTTGCCCTGATGTGTGATCTAACTCACACATAGGTTTATACTTTTAGTCTGCTTATTTTTTGTTTAAAAATGCCATTATGCATGCAACTAAGTAGCACTGAGACAACTGAATGTCAGCTGTGGTTTTGCTCAGACTCATGGTGTAGTGATCAGAAACACACACGCACACGCAAGGTCAGGTCATGGGGGAGGCGATGATGACAGATCGTAGACCTCTTTTTTATTCCTGAGGAAACCTCGACACATGTGTACCTAGTGCAATCGCACGGTCATGACAAAACTGACTGGAAGACAGGCTCAGAGAATGGGGTGTTGCATACATCGGTATATCGGGGGATGCACATTGAATAACTCCCAGAAGGAGTAACCCAGATGGTCAGGGGCTGATAAGAGGTTTGAGGAGGGGGAAACGTGTGATGGCTCTGATAGGGATACACTTGCGTCAGCTCCTGCCAGGAAGCACCCAAACGGGTGTTGCAGTCTTTGCCTGTGGGCGGACCCCAAGCTGAGCAAACAGCCTGGCCTTTCCCTTTTGGGAGCTGATGGGGGCCAGGGCTAACGGTTTCTCCTAAGGGTGGGGGGTACTTTTGGGGGCAAAGGAAGAGTGTCACCCCTTCATCATGGGACATATTTTTGTAGCTGAGAATTATGTATTTGTCCTTTTTGCTCCTTACAGACTGGTTTAAGCTGGCAGCTATATATCTAAAAATTATTAGTGCAAGTAGGTGTAACAGACCTCTTCTCTGCAGTCAAAAGCTGGTGGATTTGTGGAGGCGATGAGTCCAGGTGAGTTTGTACATTTTCATAATTTCAGGAAAGACCTATTGAGAGAAGCTACAGATTGAGTTTCAGTAGTAGTCTTAAGCATCCTCATCATTTCTAGGGTTGCCAGATTCCTTGCCATCTGATGGGGTAGTAGAAGCAGAAGACACAGTAGAAGACACAGACTCAAACAAAGAAGAAGCAGACACAGATGGAGAAGAAGAAGAGGAAGAAGAAGATCATCATCATCATCATCATCATCATCATCATCATCATCATCATCCCAGTGCTAAAAGGACATATCACTACAATGACATGGAGGGCAAGTGATAATTGAGAACATTGGTCCCCAACCGTCTGGGACAAAATTGTCAACCTACCAACTTAGATCAAAAGTGAACATTCAGAGGTCAATGAAAAAATATTAACATTACAGGTACCCGAGTTGTGCTGGCTAGTTAGTGAGCTGCAATGGCCAAAATGTTAGTATGGAGGATAAGACCAAGAGTGGAGGCTTACTAGTGGACTTGTGGAGACCAAAAGAAACAATATTGCTATTGTGCTTTGCAGGCGCACCCCCCAAAGAAAGACTCAGACACCGGTATATGGATAAAGGCATTGGGCCACTTTTATTGAATAATGCCCTAGTCCGAATTATAACTTTCAATTGGTACTCATCCAATTATAATTCTTAAGGCAAGCAGGCCGCAGTAACACTGGTAAGGTTCTTCCCAAAATTGCCAACGGCAATTGGCTACAATGTATCCATTTGTATCAATTTGTTTGTTGACACAAACAAATTGTTGACCGTAGTCAATAAACTATCTACTGACCCCACCCTCTGATGTGTATCCGTCAAATCACAGGGTGATGCATGCTGAAAAGTTCCTGCCATCACCCCTTGCCTGGTTCGTCGTTGACCGGTCAACGTTATTACACCTGTACCTGTCTAAGTGTGGGCCAGTCAATTGCGAACCTGCCGGATACCTATGGGTCATAAATATTTACCTTACCAGTGCTACCCGCCACACGGGGAGGCGTCCATGATGACTCACTGCCCCCCCAAGACCGTCAGCTCAGTCGCCAGGCCTGCTTGCACCACACCCAGAACGAGGTACATACCTCCAGCCGACAGGTGGACCCCTTCCCCTGCCTACCGGCAAAATTTTTGTAAGCCTATCCTCAGGTGTCCAATGGCTGTCTCCCGGCCATGCTCAGCAAGGGACTGAGCAACAGCCCTGTCCACTGACTGCCAGAACAGTCCGAACCACGGAGATCCACGTCTCCCCTAAATTGGTGTCTCGGCACGATGTTAGACCATAGCGACCGTGTGTAAGCCATACATGCTAAAACGCCAGGTCACAGCCCCTCGACAGTTTAGTAACAGCAGTGATCCATATAAGATTGTTGCCGCCGAGGTGCCTATTAAGAACATCGGGCGGTCCAGCATCCCCAACGGACATCAGGAATGGCAACAGTTCCCGTCCCCTTGTGCCGCGCATACCATACCATCGCATACGTGCGGATGCACACAGCCCAAGTCGGGGTCCACTCTCTGTCACCGCAGCATATACTGCTGCCCAGTGTACATAGCTGCGGCCCACCATCCCCACTGCCACCAGTGTGTAGAGACACACAGGATCTGCAAAAGAGGAGAAGAGGTTAAGGTCATAACTAGGTACTCGTACAGTGAGGGCACGCACATATAAGAAATTGCGCGTACACGCATGTCGGCCTCCGAGTACTCCAAACGTAGCCGCGATCAACGCGACGCCCATCCTAAATAAATGGGTGCCAAAACGGGCCCCCACACCGCGAAGCGCGGCACTGGTCACCCTCCGTAACATGACTTCGGCAAGGGTAGACCTATCCTGGTGGCAGAAAAACAGTGCCACTTGAGGTAGGAAGAACAGTGTGGGTCTGAGGAGAAAAATGCTAAGAGAGGGTGATAATAGTAATCCAGCAGGTTGGAGGACCATGTGGGTGGACAGTGGCTGAGAATTGTCATGCTCCTTTGGATCTGAAGACAGGGAGACAATCTTTGGGCAAGTGGTGCTTGAGAAGGAGAATATTTGATTTTATAGCATGTGATGATTTCCATGTATTGGGTGCCCATCTCTTCCCAATTCCCAACCAATCTCAAGGTAGTTATGGAGTTGTATAAAACATAAAATAGCCAGCTTTTCTACCAGGAAACCTGCCACTACTATGGACCAAGAAACTGCCAATGAAATCAAAGTGATTTTCACTCCTACTCTCTACTCTTGGATACTACCTCTGCAGCTTGTCGTCACTGAATTGTCTGTTCAGACAGAAGCTCTTTGGGGTGTTCTTGGCGTCTATCAAGACTAATCCTTTACTTTGACTTTTGATTGCTGAACCTGCTACCTTATGGCAGCCAGTGTGCCTTCGCCAAGATTTCTTTCACAAAACATGTCAAACTTGTACCTTCTTTTTCATATTCCTTGCTCTGACCAATTCAAAATCTAGTCTGCAGTGTTAATGGTTGACTACATCATCAAGTGCCTTGGGATGAAGTCTGCTTATGAAATGGGTGAATTCAAATTATTTTTTACTGCCTACATGATGCGATGGCTGTAACTATTTCATGCATGATTCCCCCCCCCCCCAACACTTTCAAAGCAGCTTTTTCCTGTCCTACATGGTATTTCTATTTTCAAAATGCCCGAATGAATCAAAAGGGTGGGGTATTTTTTGCACACAGCTAGTCCTCCCAATGTTTAAACATATCACCTCAAAAGGGGATTTACTCCAGACTGGGTCACTGCAGCACATGCACACAAACATGCTGTATTTTGATGTTAGCTTTTGTGGACAATGTTGTCCTGATCCACAGAAGCTAATATCAAAACACAACAGTTAGTCTTTAAGGTGCCACAACATTTTTTGTCTTTATGCTTTGTTTATTCTCTGATATTCAGCAATTCTGTAACCTCTGTGTGGTTGGTGCAAAATGAGGAATTGCTACAAAGTTCTAATCTATCCATCCACATGGATTTCTAAAATTGCTCTGAACATATGCTGACTCATTCCTCTCAGGCTCTTGAGTAACTTCTATATAATATTACTAATATTATTAATTATATTACTCTGCTCTAAGAGAGAAGCCTGTCCTAGGCAATTGGTGTGCAGCAATGATAATGTAAGCACAAGTTGAAGTTCAGATCTTATTGTCACGGCCAACTCGTGTGCCTTTTGTAAGGTTGTTAAATTGCAGAGAAAAAACCAAAATGGCTGCCGCTGTAACCACAGGCAATGCGAAGAGATAAATGGTTGACCCTGGTCTGTGTCAGGTTAGGATTGATGCCACTATCAGCTCTAGTGCCTTTCCAATGATTTAAAAAAAAATTCTGATAGAGTGTGTTATCTAGTTACTGCCATGAGGGCAATGGCCTGAGGTGGGATGGGGGAAAGGAGGAGAGAAGAGGGAGAAGGTCACTGTAGGAGGACAGTCTTTGTCAGATTAAATGGAGAAAGGACCTTGCCTTTTTTCTAAGTTTGAAAATAAATAAAAAATGAAAGTAGCTCCTAGGTGTAAGGGAAGAATAACCACAAATATTGCTGCTGCTCTCTCTTAGTCATTCTCTCTCTTTCATTCTCTCTGTCTTTTATTCTCTCTCACATGCAAAATCCAAGACAAGCCTTGGGCACAAGCTGGGAATCTAGTGGTATTAGTAGTGGTATCGCTTGACATGGAGAGATAATATTGTATTTACATAAGTTCCCTAACATTCAATGTATCCTTGTGTCTATTGTTAAATAAACAATGCCCTGGTTTAAAACTGATTCTCACACTCTTCTCTAACAAATACCATTTTCAGGTCTCTGGGCTCACCTTCTCCATTCTCCTTAGCCTATAAACCCAAACACACTGATCCCAGTTAAAACCACACTCGTACTGTGAGTACAAAATTAGCTAAAATTAATTATTTAACAATATTCTCTTTACAAAACGATGTATGCAATTAGAAGAACATAAGTGGAGCCATCTTGGAATGATGCAATTAATTCTAGTTAAAAAGTTGTTTACAGTTAGTTTACTAAGAACACACCCAAGGGTCTTATCTAAGTAACCAGACATGCACGTGACAAGCAAAGAGGATAGGGTAAATGTACGTAATTGAATATGCTAGATCAGTGATGGTGAACTTTTTA
This sequence comes from Bradypodion ventrale, assembly GCA_035047345.1. Classification (NCBI taxonomy): domain Eukaryota; kingdom Metazoa; phylum Chordata; class Lepidosauria; order Squamata; family Chamaeleonidae; genus Bradypodion; species Bradypodion ventrale. Next base: position 253,088,870 of record JAWDJE010000001.1, read on the forward strand.
GAGACCGAGTGCCCAAACTGCAACCCAAAGCCCACTTATTTATCACAAAATGCCAACACAGCCACAGGGGAGGAAGGAAACGTTCCCATTGGGCTGCTGGGCAGAGACGTGGGGTGGACTCTTTGCTGGGGTAAAGGAGGATGCACTCCCATTGGGATGCTAGGCAGGAGGTGGGGCAAACTCTGTGCTGGGGGGAGGGAGGAAGTACTCCCATTAGGCTGTTGGGCAGAGGGTGAGGGGGATTCTGTGCTGTGGGTGGGAAGATGTGCTCCCATTGGGCTGCTGGGCAGAGGGACGGGGTGAACTCTGTGCTGGGGGAGGGAGGAAGCACTCCCATTGGGCTGCTGGGCAGAGGGGTGGGATGAACTATGTGCTGGGGTGACTGCATGGGTGCCCACAGAGAGGGATCTGAGTGCCACCTCTGGCACGTGTGCCATACGTTCGCCACCACTGTGCTAGATGAATATGTAATATTAAGATAAAGTGTGGAATGCCTACCCCACCTGCACCATCTGAACTGGAAGAACACGTGTTCATGGCTTATGAAAAGTATAAAAGCCTCATTAAAATACTAATAAGGGTCCCTGATTCCCATGGAATCAGGCACCACGTGTGCATATGTAGTGCCATGTAATGCCATGTTATGATTATGATTGAAAAACTTAGATAAAAATCCTCTTTTTCCATTTCAAAACCTCTCTGGCTGTTTTATTCTCATCAATTAACTTAAAAGCTGTCCATCTCTTACAGAGTGGGAGTGACAGTACGGCATATAGGAATCTCAAATCGGCACAGCACTGCTGTAAAACGAGGAATTCTTCATCAGAGAACATGGCTAGAGCAACAGCATATCTAGGCCAGTTAATTGTAGTTACAAGTTGTGTGTCAGTAAGCAGGTATGCGACATTTTGAAGGTACAAGTTATTTTTTCAAAAATATCCTATCTCTCCCTTCATTGTTATTTTCTGTTTTACTGTAAGTAATTCACAGAAGCATTGGTACAGAAAAACATATACTATTTTATCAATGATGAAGAAAAGTGCAAAAGGATAATTCGGAAGACTTCATAAATTAAAACATTTATTTTTATGCATGAGTTGAAAATAATTGTTCTTAGTCAGAATGGAAATAATGAAGTCTCCAAGCTACTACCTTCAAACATTACTTTAAAAAAACACAGGAAACCCCATCCCACATTGTAACTTGCTATTAAATAAAATGTAGCACAGTTTCTAGTTACTTTTCTTATATACTTTCTTATATATTTATTCCATCTTGCTTACACTTATTTAGCATTTACCTATTTTCTGCATTTTTTAAAAAAATATTACTTTTATTAAACGTACAATCAAAAATAAAAGAAAAAGAACTACAAAATACAAAATCCATACAGTATATACAACAAATCAGAATAATAAAGCTATGTGCACTTCTCCATCCATGGGACTTTAGATGGAAATTGTTTAATAATTTTTATTATTTTTACCATATTTCACATAACTCTATTCATTTCCAAATAATAAAAATAATCCTGCACTGCCTTTATACCTTTTCTGTTTAATAACACATAACTCCAACCACTCCCCAAATATCTTTAGATTTATTTTCTTTTACTAAACCTTTTTTAAACTTTATTTTACTTCTCAGTTTTTTGTTGATCACAATATTCAAAATTTCCTCATACCATTCTTCATGTTGAAAATAAAAATTAACCTTCCAATTTTTAGTTATAATTACTCCTGCTGCCAGGACCAATATAACAGTCAGTTCTCCCTCCTCCAGCTGGAGATCTCCAAAACTAAGTAATGCAATTCTTGGACACATATTTAAATAAACCGATAATATTTCATTAATTTTGTCAAATACTACTTTCCTTATTTCCTGTATTGCTGCACATTCCCACCATAAATGAGAATAAGTACCAACATTCCAATTACCTTTCCAACTTTTTTTGAGAATTTCGAATTGTAACTACTCAATGCTACTGGAGTTAGATATCATCTCTAATAGTTTTATAACAATTCTTTTTAATCCTAAAAGACATTCTTCAAAACCATTTTCTTTAATATTTTATCCAATTTCTCCTGTTCTATACTCATACCTAAATCTGTTTCCCAATTCATTCTTAACCCTTGCTGTTGATATCGCCTTTGATTAAAAATCTATATACATTTACTTACCAGTCTTTCCCTTGTTTTATTTAAATCGTCTTGTTCCATCTGTGCAATCAATGCGTACAATTTTGTTAGGTTTTGACATTTCACATTTTTTACCCAACCTACAGTCCATTTTTCTAATTGGATCACTTTTTACCAAAAATGTATACTCTTGTTTGGATAGTTGTTTAGATATCAGACTGCAGAACAAAAGGTTGTATTTCTCACCAAACCTCCTTGACAGAGGCTCGATTTGATGATTTACAGGGTCCCTTTTATTAAAAAAGGGCACAATGGATTACATTTATTCATACCCAAAGAAAGCCAAAGACTGAATTCTCACAAGAAGAGTTCCAGAAAAGTGAATTATTAGAGTCTTCTCTGTCAGCTGTTTCAGCTTTTGTCAACAATTCTCAAAATTTCCAGACCCATATATCGAAACAAGATGTCTTTACTTTAACATTTAAGGGGTCTGAAGACAGCACTTGAAACATTGATAGAGTTTTGCAGACATACTACATTTATGTTCCATACGTCAATCATGCCTAATTGCCACTAGAAGGAAAAAATTCTCAGCTGCAGAGTTTGCTTTCATTTCAATAAATGCTACCATTCCAAAAGCAATAGATATTGACTGGAATCCAGTTGATGTAACTATTCTGATGGAAGGATGATGATGTCACCAACAGGGGAGATTTTCTATAATGAAATACTTTCCTCTTCCCTTCTACAACTTTTTTGACTTACAAATAGTCCCTTTCACTGGATGTGGGACCTGTGGTCAATTCTTTAGGCGGATGTCTTTAATTGTATAGCAGCAATATGATACAGCAGTGATTTTTGGTAATAAAAGACTTCCTACTTCTGTCTCAAGGCTCTCACAAATTCCAAATCATGAGATACAGTAATTCATTGGCAAGTTGGAAAAGCGTCATGAAAAAAGGAAGAATTCTTTAATTACTGAAATTTTCCTCCTGATGTTGAGGTCATGGTCCTTCCAATTTGTATTTATGCCAACAGGATTTCAGGATTATTAAAATGATTTGTTGATATTATTCAGTTTTTAGTTACCAATGAGCTAGCTATCCAAGGAACACATTATGTTCAAGAGAAAGAAGGCACAATTTATTTAAATGTATTTGAATATACTCTCAAAAGATGAAATTTTTTGACAGTAAACACATTCTAAGAAATGCAATTTTCTATCATCAGGAATACTGAATTAAACCCATAGACATTTTGATACAATGTTCAGGAAGGCATAGTTCTAAATATAAATAACTTGAGATGTCTTACAGGGTACACACTTCTAGTATAGCTTCTGCTAAAACAAAACAATTGTGAGAGTGTTGCTCTAGAATAGGGGTTCTCAACATTTTCAAGCTGAGGGCCGGGTCATGCTCCCTGAGACAGCTTTGGGGGCTGGATGGCCATTTTGCTCTGCCTGCCACACATGGCACTTCCGGGTGTGGTGGAGGCAGTGGGCGGCCACATGAAATGGTGTCATCGGCCACATCCAGCCCCCGGGCTGTAGGTTGAAAACCCCTGATCTAGGAATTTAATTATGTGAAAAATAACAAGATTTAAAAATCTTTCTTATGTGAAGCAGCCACCAATACACTTGATTCTACTCCCTTTATACAACTGACATTAAAGGTGTTTGAAGAAGAATGCACATGGATCCATCTAAATTGTTAAGCAAGGAGGAAAAGGAGGAATGCAAGCCTTAATTCAACATATGCTGTAATGGTCCTTTAGTGTCTCACACGGAAGACAAGGAACGAGTCGCAATAAGGACTAACACAGGTTTATTCTTGGATGGCCAGGGTGAACATGTGGTAATGGCGGAGGTACATCACATTATATACAGTAACGAAACACATTTGAATCTGGTTGCACGGTGGCTCATTGGCTGCCACTGTTGGGGGCGTCGACTAGAGGCACGCCCCCCCTCTTCTGTAGTTCTTCATGCGGAGAAGTTCCCGCGGCTGTCCGTGATTTGGGGATTGAGCATGGCCCGCAGCTTGGGCCGAGCCTCTGGGGGAATGCGCATGTACTCCCTCTGGGACAGTATAGAGTAGGACGACCCTGAGTCTATTTCCATTTTTACGGGGCGCCCCTGCAACTGTACCTCCACGTAGAATCGCCGGTGCTCCAGGGCCACGCGGCGTACGCCGTCCTCGCCGTGAACGGTGGAAACCTTCCTGGAACCGGCCGCCTTCCGCTGGTGGTGCTGGGGATGACTGGAGCCGCCTTTGTCCTCGGTTCGCCCGCGCCTGCATACTCGGGCGATGTGTCCCTTTCGACCGCAGTTGTGGCACTCGGCCTTGCGGAAGGGACACCTCGTGCGGTCGTGGGCCGCGCCACAGCCGTCGCAGCGGCGGTCTTGCCGCTCTCGGTGTTGCCGCCGCTCCCCACGCTTCCGTACCTTCTGGACGCCGTCGTCGTCGCTGGTGTAGGAATCTGCCATTGCGGAGGAGTCGTCGGAGGTTTCTGGAGTGCCGGCGGGCGACTTCGGTGCCCGCCAGGCTGCCTTTGCTGGAGTCCGCCGGGCCGCTTGGACAGGGGACTTGGCCCGCTCGGATGTTGTGCTGCGGGCCTTGAACACCTTGACCCCGCTCCTGGCCGCCTCAGCCGCCTGCGCCTCTCGCAACACCTCATTGAACGAGAGGTGCTCGTCGCGGGTCATGAGCTTCCGTTGTAGCTCCTCGTCCCGCAGGCCGCACAGCAGGCGGTCTCGCAGGGCCTGGTTCAGATCGTCCCACTTGCAGTGCACGGCCGCCAGCCTGAGGGCCGCTGCGTAGTCGGACACGGACTCGCCTGGGCGCTGGTCCCGCCGGTGGAACGCGACCCGGGCCGGAAAAATCGAGACTGGGGGCTGGAAGTGTGCCCTCAGCAGCTCCAGGAGTTGGTCGATCGGCACGGCTTCAACCTTCTTTGGCGCCACCAAGTTCATTAGGATGCGCAGCGTGGCCGGTCCCACCTGGGCCAGGAAATGGGAGCGTATCAACGCGTCGTCGTCGACGCCGGCTGCTTCCATTGCGTGCCGAAACTGGCACTCGTAGAGCTCCCACTGCTCAGGCTCGCTGACGTCGAACTGGTACGTCTTGACTCTGGGATTTGCCATTATCCCACCCTCGTCGCCAATTTAGTGTCTCGCACGGAAGACAAGGAACGAGTCGCAATAAGGACTAACACAGGTTTATTCTTGGATGGCCAGGGTGAACATGTGGTAATGGCGGAGGTACATCACATTATATACAGTAACGAAACACATTTGAATCTGGTTGCACGGTGGCTCATTGGCTGCCACCGTTGGGGGCGTCGACTAGAGGCACGCCCCCCTCTTCTGTAGTTCTTCATGCGGAGAAGTTCCCGCGGCTGTCCGTGATTTGGGGATTGAGCCATGTGAGTATGAACGCTCGCATCCGCCCTCAATGGGCGGTCCGCTCGCGTTCCTTTAGCAGCTGTGATACATTGTGATATGGGGCTGGTTACATTCATTTACTTAAAGCAACAGTGTCCTTGCATACACAACATCCCTCCCCCCTAGGATGGGACGAAGTCCCTTAACCATTGTGGCTTCCCGCACGTGCGCCTGGGGCGCGTGTCAGCTTGCCCTAACACAGGGGAGCCCGCGGCTCCTGGTCCCGCGCGGTCTTGTCCTGCAATGTAAGGTGGGGACTCGTTAGTGGTTCTGTGATGCGGCTGCGGTGACCTTGCCTTTGGGGACGGGAATGGAATGAACAGTTGGGAAGTGAACCCTTGCTTACCGCCTGCAGGGCCCGGGGACCCCCCTAGCACGAACTTCGGGACTGACGATGAGACCCTCGTGGACCCGCTGTCTCCCGCTGCCTGTTCGGGGGTCTGGGGACTTGCGGCTGGCGAGATTCCGCTGGCTGCCTGTCTTTTCGGCGCTTGTCTCTTGGGGGCCGGGACTATGGTGTACTCTAGCATGCCCGTGTTTCGGGGACTGGAGGTACCAGGGGCTGAACTGAAACCCCTCTTCTCGCTAGGACGGGTGGGGGACCACTCCGCTAACTCCCCCTGGTACGAAAAATCATAGTCAAACTCGTGCTCCTGGTCGTAGTCGGGGACAAACTGATTCCTCTCTTTAATTTCGCCCTCGTGCACCTCCGTGTCTCCCCCTTGGGTAATGCGGGTGGGGGAGGACCCTAACGCTGATTTCCCCTCACTGGTGACCCTTCTTCGGAGCTGGTCGGCGTGCCGTCTCCACAGTAGCCCTGAGCTAGTCTCTACCCTGTAGGACACTGGTCCTGTCTGCTCGATGACCGACCCCGGTACCCACGCCGGCCCCGAGGCCGCGTAGTTCCTACAGTAAACCGGGTCCCCTGTGGCAAAGTTCTTGGAGTCCCCCCCCCTAAATTTATATTTCTCCCCTCATCCTCCACCCTGGACGGATCCATCCGGTCAAACAGCGTTGCCGGGCGTCTCTTCATCAGCAGCTCGGCTGGGGAGAATCCTGAAGCTAAGGGGGTGGTCCTGTAGCTGATTAGGAACTGGCACAGGTGTAGGTTCAGGTCGCCGGGGCCCATGCGCCGCAGTGCGTCTTTCGTAGTGCGCACTTGGCGCTCTACCTGACCGTTTGTGGCGGGGTGGAATGGGGCAGCCGTGATGTGCCTGATTGCGTTCCTCTCCATGAAGGTTTGGAACTCGGTCGACGTGAAACAACTCGCGTTGTCGCTCACGAGGACGTCTGGCAGGCCGAAGCACGCAAAGAGTTTACGCAACTGCTTTATGGTTGTCGCGGAGGAGGTGCTGCTCACGGGGATTACCTCCAACCACTTGGAGTAGGAGTCGACAACCAGTAGGAACGTTGCCCCACGGAAGGGCCCCGCGAAGTCGACATGGATACGGGACCACGGTCCGCGGGCCGTGTCCCACTCTCTATGGGGTAGCCGGGGCTCCTCGGGCCGGGAGCTCTGGCAGCTCTCGCACGTGCCCACTAGGCGCTCTATGTCCGCGTCTATCTGTGGCCACCAAAAGAAACTTCTAGCTAGGGCCTTGGACCGCATGATCCCTGGGTGGCTGGTGTGCAGTAGCTTCAGCACCCTTGCCCTTAACTTTTCTGGGATAACCACCCGCTGCCCCCAGAGTAGACAGCCCCTTTCCAGGGAAAGTTCTACCCTGCGCCTACAGAACGGCTTGAACGGTTCCTCTGGGGGAGTAGTGGGCCACCCTTTCCTCACCCATGAGCTAACTTGGGCTAGGATCTTGTCGGCCGCCGTGGCTTTGGCGAGGTCGGCCGGAATAATGGGGGGTGAGTCGAGGGACTCGATTAACATAACCTGGTGGTCCTGTTCTACCTCGCATGCCGGGTCCCCCATGCTAGGGAGGGGAGACCGGGACAGTGCATCCGCGTGGGAGATCTCCTTCCCTGGTCGGTAAACTAACTCGTACTGATAGGCGTTGAGGAATATGGCCCAACGCAACATCCTGGGGGACAGTATTTGGGGAGTGGGTTTGCCGGTAGTGAAGATCCCCAGAAGCGGCTTATGATCCGTCACTACCGTAAACTCGCAGCCGTATAGAAAATCATGGAATTTTTTGGTCCCTGCAATTATGGCCAGTGCCTCCCTATCCGTTTGCGCGTAGTTGCGCTCAGCCTTTGAAAGGGACCTAGAGTAATATGCCACTGGGGCCTCCCGCCCGCTCTCTAGCACGTGGCACAGGACCGCCCCCACCCCCACCGGGGACGCATCACATACTAGTACTACTGGCTTCCTTGGGTCAAAATGTGTTAGGACCGCGTCTGAGGAGAGGAGCGATTTCAGTTCTCGGAAAGCTTTCTCTTGTTTATCCCCCCACCGCCAAACCGCGTCCTTTTTAAGTAGGGTGTGCAGTGGCTCCGCAACCGATGCTTTCCTCGGCAGGAATGAATGATAAAAGTTAAGGAGCCCCAGGAACGACTGCAGTTCCGGCTTTGCGGTGGGGCGAGGGGCGTTTTGTACAGCCGCAACCTTGGACTCTGAGGGTCTGATCCCTTCTGGGGTTACCTTGAAACCTAGGAATTCAACCTCCCTCGCAAAAAACACACACTTGTCCTTCCTTAGGCGAAGCCCCGCTTTCTCGAAAACCGAGAGAACCTCATCTAGTCTTTTCGCTAGTTCTACCTCGCTCCCCGCTGTTATCAGCACATCGTCGAAGTATGGTAGAACTCCTGGAAGCCCCTTTAGCAGGCGTTCCACGAGGGACTGAAAGATCCCGGGGGCCGAGTTTACGCCGAACTGAAGGCGCGTTACCTTAAATGCCCCCTTGTGCGTCACGATGGTCTGCGCAGCGGCAGCGGCTGGGGTAACTGAGAGTTGCTGGTAGGCTTGGGCCAGGTCTAACTTGGCAAAACACCTCCCCCCATGAAGTGTGGCCAGCAGGTGGCTGACCATGGGTACCGGGTATGCATTTGGCCGAATGGCCTTATTAATCGTACATTTATAGTCTGCACAAATCCTGACCTCCCCGTTTGATTTAAGGGCCGTTACAATCGGCGTCTCCCACTCGGCCGAATCAACTGGAACCAAAATCCCTTGCCCCACCAATTTGTCCAGTTCCGCCTCGATTTTGTCCTTGAGTGCGAAAGGCACCCTCCTTGGCTTAAGGCGGATGGGCCGGATTTCTGGGTCCAACTCGAATGAAACTGGGGGCCCCCTGTAAGTACCGAGCCCCTTTTTGAAAACGTTCGGGTGTGCATTGCAAACGTCCTGCATTGGGTCAGTCTCAGTGGCGTGGATGCCGGACAGTTCTATTCCCAGGGGAGCAAACCACTGCGTTCCTAGGAGGCAACACTTCCCCCCCTTGAGGACCACTAGGGGCAGTCTTTCGGAGAAATTCTTGAACTTCACCTTGAACTTCCCCACCCCCAACACCGGGATCCCGTTTCCCTGAACGTCCCGCAAATGGGACCGCATGGCCCGCAGCTTGGGCCGAGCCTCTGGGGGAATGCGCATGTACTCCCTCTGAGACAGTATAGAGTAGGACGACCCTGAGTCTATTTCCATTTTTACGGGGCGCCCCTGCAACTGTACCTCCACGTAGAATCGCCGGTGCTCCAGGGCCACGCGGCGTACGCCGTCCTCGCCGTGAACGGTGGAAACCTTCCTGGAACCGGCCGCCTTCCGCTGGTGGTGCTGGGGATGACTGGAGCCGCCTTTGTCCTCAGTTCGCCCGCGCCTGCATACTCGGGCGATGTGTCCCTTTCGACCGCAGTTGTGGCACTCGGCCTTGCGGAAGGGACACCTCGTGCGGTCGTGGGCCGCGCCACAGCCGTCGCAGCGGCGGTCTTGCCGCTCTCGGTGTTGCCGCCGCTCCCCACGCTTCCGTACCTTCTGGACGCCGTCGTCGTCGCTGGTGTAGGAATCTGCCATTGCGGAGGAGTCGTCGGAGGTTTCTGGAGTGCCGGCGGGCGACTTCGGTGCCCGCCAGGCTGCCTTTGCTGGAGTCCGCCGGGCCGCTTGGACAGGGGACTTGGCCCGCTCGGATGTTGTGCTGCGGGCCTTGAACACCTTGACCCCGCTCCTGGCCGCCTCAGCCGCCTGCGCCTCTCGCAACACCTCATTGAACGAGAGGTGCTCGTCGCGGGTCATGAGCTTCCGTTGTAGCTCCTCGTCCCGCAGGCCGCACAGCAGGCGGTCTCGCAGGGCCTGGTTCAGATCGTCCCACTTGCAGTGCACGGCCGCCAGCCTGAGGGCCGCTGCGTAGTCGGACATGGACTCGCCTGGGCGCTGGTCCCGCCGGTGGAACGCGACCCGGGCCGGAAAAATCGAGACTGGGGGCTGGAAGTGTGCCCTCAGCAGCTCCAGGAGTTGGTCGATCGGCACGGCTTCAACCTTCTTTGGCGCCACCAAGTTCATTAGGATGCGCAGCATGGCCGGTCCCACCTGGGCCAGGAAATGGGAGCGTATCAACGCGTCGTCGTCGACGCCGGCTGCTTCCATTGCGTGCCGAAACTGGCACTCGTAGAGCTCCCACTGCTCAGGCTCGCTGACGTCGAACTGGTACGTCTTGACTCTGGGATTTGCCATTATCCCACCCTCGTCGCCAATTTAGTGTCTCGCACGGAAGACAAGGAACGAGTCGCAATAAGGACTAACACAGGTTTATTCTTGGATGGCCAGGGTGAACATGTGGTAATGGCGGAGGTACATCACATTATATACAGTAACGAATCACATTTGAATCTGGTTGCACGGTGGCTCATTGGCTGCCACCGTTGGGGGCGTCGACTAGAGGCACGCCCCCCCTCTTCTGTAGTTCTTCATGCGGAGAAGTTCCCGCGGCTGTCCGTGATTTGGGGATTGAGCCATGTGAGTATGAACGCTCGCATCCGCCCTCAATGGGCGGTCCGCTCGCGTTCCTTTAGCAGCTGTGATACATTGTGATATGGGGCTGGTTACATTCATTTACTTAAAGCAACAGTGTCCTTGCATACACAACAGGTCCCTGTCACTGTCTGATTATTGAAAAAATTGTGGATGGTGTAGAAATTAGCAGGTTATCTTTCATACACCTTATAGGCATGGAAAAACTGTAAGCTTGTGAGAAGAGCAAAGCCTGTCTCTTACTTAGGAACACTGTGAGATAGCTTTTTCTTGTAGAAAGTTTGAAAGTGACCATTATTTTTTTGAGGCTATCATACTGTCAGGTCAGAAATTCTGGTGCTTGAATAGCTTTCAAAGAGTCCTACAGACCTTGATAGGCCTCTAGGAAAAAACAGAAACCTATGTTTGTCACAGCTGACATTTCTCCAATTTAGGGTTAAGGCCAGGATGGATTTTTAATCAGAAGCTTATGTTCTTCACTTCTGGCAATACAGTACTTTGAATGTGTCGGCAGAAATCCTGTTATATGGGGTCTGACATTGTAACAGGAATGACGATATTGGTATTGGCAGATTGGCACTGATTAAAGGCTTACTTTTGTGACCTGTGCATGTGATATTGTTGCATTGTGTACAAACCATGCACATTCCAAAACTGCAAAAGGAAATGTTTAATCTGTGGTTTCGTGCCACTGCCATCATCATTATTCCCACTGTGCAGGTGAAGCTGTGGAACAGGATTTCAGCTTTCATTAGAAGCTAAGACTCATTGAAAAAAAAATGCTAAGTAAAGTGGAAGATATTAAGGAACAAGGAGACTTAATATGCATGGGATTGACTCATTCAAGTAAACCAGGGCCTTTAATTTGCAAAAACAAATTGGACACTGATTGGGAGGCAGAAGGTCAGCAGTTCTATTCCCGAGTACTGCAGGACGGAATGAGCTCCCGTCTTTGTCCCAGCTCCTGCCAAGCTGGCAGTTCGAAAGCAAGAAATTGCAAGTAGATAAATAGGGACCACTTTGGTGGGAAGGTATCAGTGCTCCGTGTGCTCCGGTGTCTAGTCATGCCTGCCACACGTTCACGGAAACGTCTGCAGAAGCACACAGCACTGGCTCTTTGGCTTTGAAACAGAGATGAGCAGTGAACCCTAGAGTCGGATACGACTGGCTTTCGAGCAAGGGAAACCTTTACTAGAAGCCATTAACTCATAGTGTGACTTGACAGCATATAGCAATTGTAAAAATATCATTGATTTTTTTAAAAGAACAGTTTAACAGAAATGATGTTGTCCAAAGTGACGGGCTACTTGATATAATGAACAAACCTTAAATTCTGTTTTTCTTTCTAGTTCATGAAGAAAGTTCTGGACAACCTGCATGTATGCCCAAGAACCATGACTGAAGGACTCTGTAGCCATGTTCATTCGAGTAAACAATTAATCAACTTCATGTTAGTCCTTCAAGAAAATACAAAACTTCAGGATTTCAAAAACGAATAAGAAATTGATCCAACAGCTATAACTGAAAGGGCATGTTTAAAAGTGGATGTGAAGGTGATTCCTTGCTGTGACATCTGTCATGCCACTGATAGATTTTTTTTGAAAATTAATCAAAATCATTTAGAAAATTTGATTTCTCTTGGATTTGAAAGGGAAAAGGCTAACCTTAAATATGCTTAATTTTGATAAATTGGGGTATGGTTGGGGAGAAACCAACAATTATCATAACATGCAAAGTTTAAGTGTTGTACATTTTTTCCTCCTGTGAACCTCTCAATAAGAAAGTTTAATACAGCCAGTTGATGAGGTGTGCCTGGTTGTGTGCCTGATTGCACAACTGACCATATGTCTCCACACTCCAACAATTAACCACAGCCTTATCAAACAACATGTATCAGTTTTTGTAAACTAATAGCATTTGGATTAAAACAAGGAAGATATGGAAGCAGGTTCATTTGTTTTATTTTTAAACAAATATGCTACACATTCTTCTTGGATGCACAGTGGCAGTTTCATTACAGAGTGGTGCTGGCTATCTCACTTCTTTGGCAGCTCTGTTTGTAATTCCCATATTTAAGTAATTTATATCTTGGGTATATATATTTCAACAAGACACTGCCAACTTACTTAATTTTCATTCTATTTTGACAAGGGAGGAGGTAGGTGGGTTTGGAGAGGCCACACTGTTGTACTTTGTCTAGGTCATTTTGGTGTATGAAAACCAAGACACAGGACACAGCCTCGGGCTGGGTTAACTCAGGTTTATTGCATGGTGGTCAGAGGGAACATGAGGTAATGGCGGATTAATAGCTCTTTATATACGGTAGTAACACATTTGAACGTGGCTCCCGGATAGCCCATTGGCTACTGTCTGCGTGACGTCATTGCTGGTCACGCCCTTCTTGTCCAGGTGTAGGTGGTGGCGGGAGACTTCCCGCGCTGTTGCCTTTTGATGAGTTTGGACCGAGAGAGCCTGGACGCTCGCTGCTGCCAGCTGGTGGTCATTAGCTCGCGTCCTATTACAGGGTTTATGTGATACAGCTGAAGGTTACATTGTTACCCGTTGGCAAGGTTACATTGGTTAAGATACATTGTTATCCATGTAGAAGATCACTCCATTAGAACACAACACCCCTCCCCCCTAGGATGAGACGAAGTCTCGAACTCAACACTCCCCCCCCCCTAGGACGAGACGAAGTCTCTCAGCCAAGATGGCTTATTTCGAACACGCTGGGGTCTCGCTGCGGGCTGCCTTTCCCCGGGTTTGCTACCTTCTCTTTGTCCCCTGGTTTCCTGTCCTGTAATTGGAGAGGGAGACTCGTTAGTGACTTGCCGCGGCTCCGCGGCGTTGTTGGGAGGTGTGTGCTTTATTGGGGAAGAACCGGGGGCACTGAGGGCTAACGAAAAACCCCTCTTCTCGCCTGGATGGGTGGGGGAACACTCCCGAAAACCCCCCCGGCTCGCAAAATCAAAATCAGAATTAAATTCGGGGGCAGCGGTCGCGAACTCCTCTCCCCCTTCCCCGGCCTCTGATAGAGCTGGCGTATCAAAAGGGTATGAGTCGGGGCCGCTGCTTTCCCCCCTTGTTTGGGACTGTTGTCCGTTGCTGTCTCCCCCTTGGGCTACACGGGTGGGGGAGAACCCTAACGCTGAATCCTGTTGCTGAGCCCCACTGACCGGCCCCCCACTCACTCGGTGCCTAAGTTGGTCCGCGTGCCTCCTCCAGAGGAGACCGGTGCTAGTCTCGACCCGGTACGACACTGGCCCCGTCTGTTCCACAACCGTCCCTGGTACCCAGGCTGGACCTGCGCTGGCGTAGTTCCTGCAGTGAACAGGATCGCCGACGGCGAAACCTTTCGAGACTGCCAACCCTATGTTTTTTCCTTTGTCCTCGACTCTCGTCGGGTCTAGCCTGGACAGGATCGTGGTCAGTTTTCGCCGCATCAACAGCTCTGCCGGCGAGTAACCTGACGCTAAGGGGGTCACCCTATACGCTAATAAAAACTGACATACTTGGTGATTTAGGTCCCCCGGGCCCATGCGCCGCAGCGCATCCTTTGTTGTCCGCACCAGCCGTTCCACTTGGCCATTCGTGGCCGGGTGAAACGGCGCGGATGTGACATGCCGAATGGCGTTTGCCTCCATGAAAGCCCTGAACTCAGCGGAGGTGAAACAACTAGCGTTATCGCTGACCAAAGTGTCGGGTAAACCGAACGTGGAAAAGACTCTCCTAAGTTGGCTAATTGTAGTGGCGGAGGACGTGCTCTTTACTGGGATAACCTCTAGCCACTTGGAGAACGCATCTACCACCAGGAGAAAAATGGTTCCTCGGAACGGGCCAGCGAAGTCTACGTGCACCCTGGACCATGCCCCCTTGCTGCGTCCCATTCCCTATGCGGGAGGCGGGCCGCCTCCGGTCGGGAGCCCTGGCATGCCTCACAAGTGCCGACCATGTGCTCAATGTCCGCGTCCAGCTGTGGCCACCAGAAGTAACTCCGGGCTAGCGCCTTGGAACGGACGATGCCCGGGTGGCCGATGTGCAGCATTTTTAGCACCCTCGGACGCAGGGACGTAGGGACCACCACCCGCTGGCCCCACAAAAGGCACCCCCTCTCCAGGGACAACTCTAATTTTTTTCGAAAAAATGGGTCGAATTCCGTACCCGGGGCTGACGCCGGCCACCCCTTCTGTACCCATGAGCTAACTTTCTCCAGTGTTCTATCCTTGCCTGTCGCCCTGGCAATGTCGGCTGGTACGATTGGGGGTGAATCTAAAACCTCTATTAACAAGACCTGGTGGTCTCTCTCAGCCCTTGCCTGCTGGACGCCCGACAAGGGCAAAGGAGACCTTGAGAGTGCGTCTGCATGGCTGATCTCCTTCCCGGGCCGGTATTCCAACTCATGTTGGTATGCGTTGAGAAAGATAGCCCACCGAAGCATTCTTGGGGACAGGATCTGTGGTGTGGGCTTATTTGCGGTGAAAATTCCCAACAAGGGCTTGTGGTCCGTCACGATTTTGAATGGCCGACCATACAGAAAATCGTGAAATTTTTTGGTTCCCGCTACTATCGCTAATGCCTCCCTGTCGGTCTGTGCGTAATTACGCTCTGCTTGGGACAGGGACCTTGAATAAAACGCTATCGGGGCCTCCCTTCCGTCGTCCAACACGTGGCAAAGCACCGCCCCCACCCCCACCGGGGATGCGTCGCAGACTAAGACCACTGGCCGTTTGGGGTCGAAGTGCGTCAGGATCGCCTCAGATGTTAGGAGCTGCTTCAACTCTTTAAACGCCCTCTCTTGCTCGTCACCCCACATCCATGTTTCCTCCTTTTTTAGCAAACGATGGAGTGGCTCGGCCACGGACGCCTTCCGTGGAAGGAAGGTATGGTAAAAATTGAGGAGCCCCAGAAATGACTCAACCTCAGTTTCGAAAAAGACGCATTTGTCTTTTCTCAGCCGCAGCCCCGCTTTCTCGAACACCGTCAGTACTTTATCCAATCTCTTTGCCAGTTCGGCCTCACTCCCCCCTGTTATCAACACGTCATCAAAATAAGGCAACACCCCCTCCAGCCCCTTCAGGAGGCGTTCCACAAGCGACTGAAAAAGGCCGGGTGCCGAGTTCACGCCGAACTGTAAACGCGACACCTGGAACGCCCCTTTATGTGTGACTATTGTTTGTGCCGCGGCCGTGGCGGGAGTTACAGGGAGTTGCTGATAGGCTTGTGCCAAATCGAGTTTAGCGAAACACTTTCCCCCATTCAGCCTGGCCAGAAGGTGGCTGACCACCAGCACCGGGTATGCATTAGGGCGGATCGCCTTGTTAATTGTACACTTATAATCAGCGCAAATGCGCACCTCCCCGTTAGCCTTCAGAGCGGTTACAATTGGAGTTTCCCACTCCGCGGAATCGACAGGAATAAGAATCCCCTGGCCCACCAGTTTGTCCAGTTCCGCCTCTATTTTGTCCTTTAGTGCGAATGGCACCCTGCGCGGTTTGAGTCTTATCGGGCGGACCTCCGGGTCTAGGTCGAAGGCTACAGGGGGTCCCTTGAACTTTCCAAGTCCTTTCTTAAAGACGGCGGGATGCGCGTCGCACACCGCTTGTATTGGATCCCCCCCCACTGTATGAACTCCCCCTATGAACAAACCTAAGGGCTGGAACCACTGCGTCCCTAGGAGGCTGCAATTTCCCCCCTTAAGGACAACTAGGGGCAGTTCTGCAGAATGTCTCTTAAAACTGACCCGAAATTTCCCGACCCCCAACACTGGAATGCTGTTCCCCTGTACGTCTCGCAGCGTGGACCTCAGCGTTTTAAGTTTGGGCCGCACGTGGGGGTCGATTTTCAAAAACTCTTTCTGGGGAATTATGGAATAGGAGGACCCCGAGTCGATTTCCATCATGATAGGGGCCCCTTGTACTAATACCTCAACGAAGTAATGAGACTGTCCCGCGGACACGCTGAACACGGGAGCGTCGTCCTCGCTGTCGCCCGAGATGCGGCCCACGCCGTCCTGCTTCCTCGTGGTCTGGGCGCCATCTTTGGACCTCGCTGGACGGTCCGGTCTGGTCGAACGGTCTTGCGACTGCCTCCGGCCCTCCTTCCGCTTTCTGCATGCCTTGGCGATGTGCCCCCGACGACCGCAGGTGTAACACTCGGCTTTTCTGAATGGGCACCTCGCGCGCTCATGGGCCGCTCCGCAACCATCGCAGCGGCGCCCCCCTTTTCGGACCTTCTGGACCTCCTCGCCATCGCTGCCTTCCGTGGACGACTTCGAGGCCCGTCGGGTTGCGTGCACCGACTGTCCGGACTTTCCGTGCACCGAATTTTCCGCTTTGCCGGCTCTAGGACGCCACTCACGCCACTGGTGCATCTCGTCCACTCCCGCATTCGTGGCTTCCGCGGCTTCCGCGGCCTCTACAACCTCTGCCAGCGTGGGTGGTGGCTCCTTGTTCATTAAGCTGCGCTGCACCTCCTTGTCCTTCAGGCCACACAGGACTCCGTCCCTGAGGGCCATCTCTAGGTTGTCCCATCTGCAGGGGGCGGCGGCTATTCTCATGGCTGTTACGAATGCCTCAACCGACTCGTCCGGCGCTTGGACTCGCCTCCAAAACGCGCTCCGAGCGGGAAACATTGCCCTCGAGGGTCGGAAACGCTCACGCAGCAGCTTCATGATGTCATCGGCTTTGAAATTGCTCACCTTCTTCGGTGCAATGATGCCCACCAGCGTTCGCTTGGTTTCTATCCCAAGCATTCTGGTGAGGATGGCCCTCTTTCTTTCCTCGTCGTCTTCTTTGACTTTGAGTTCCACCAGTGCCGCTTGGAAGTCCATCTCAAAAAGCTCCCAGTCTTGCGGTGTGGTGATGTTGAACCCGCTCTGTGCCCTGGCTCCCTGGGAATCCATGATCCCACCTTCGTCGCCAATTTGGTGTATGAAAACCAAGACACAGGACACAGCCTCGGGCTGGGTTAACTCAGGTTTATTGCATGGTGGTCAGAGGGAACATGAGGTAATGGCGGATTAATAGCTCTTTATATACGGTAGTAACACATTTGAATGTGGCTCCCGGATAGCCCATTGGCTACTGTCTGCGTGACGTCATTGCTGGTCACGCCCTTCTTGTCCAGGTGTAGGTGGTGGCGGGAGACTTCCCGTGCTGTTGCCTTTTGATGAGTTTGGACCAAGAGAGCCTGGACGCTCGCTGCTGCCAGCTGGTGGTCATTAGCTCGCGTCCTATTACAGGGTTTATGTGATACAGCTGAAGGTTACATTGTTACCCGTTGGCAAGGTTACATTGGTTAAGATACATTGTTATCCATGTAGAAGATCACTCCATTAGAACACAACAGTCATGGATTCTCAACCTGCGGCCCATGGACTGGATGAGGCTCATGGCACCATCTCATGTGGCTCCCCACCGCTTCCACCACACCAGGGAGTGCCATGTGGTGGGAAAAGGGCAAAATGGCCATCCGGCCCCTGAAGATGTCTGAGGGAGCGTGACCCGGCCACTGGCTTAAAAAGGTTGAGAACTCCTGGTCTAGGTACTGGAGAGTTTATGAACTTGTGCTATCAGACGGAGGAAGATCTGTTTCCTGCATTTATTCTTCTGGACCTAAGAGCATTATGCAATTATGCCTGCTTTTAAACCTGAGTATTTTACATGAGATGGTGCTTTCATCAGTCCATGAAACATGATGGCACTGATGTATATAGATAAGCCAAAGAAACATCTATCATGTGCTGGGCCTGAATCAAAATGTTGTCCTGGAAATGGAATATTTGCTGATTAATCAATTATGTCTCTTATACCAAAGGGGAAAAATGAGAGCCCTTGAAAGCCTAGTCCTAAATCTTAATATAGAAGAGGAACTGTATGCAATTTTGCTAGGTACAGCTCAGTGTAAGTGTCTAGTAGAAATGGGCAGGGCAAAAAAAAAATAAAAAATGATTCCTTGTATTGGCTTGAAAATGGATACAATATCTTCTGATAGCTTTCAGGAGAGTGTTGGTGTTTTTTCATGTTGGGATTTTGCAGCTCTAGTTACTTTCAACCATAGTAAAAATAGAGAGGCCAATGGCTTTCAAAGTGTTCTGAGGAACTCCATGCAAGCTTAACAGAAATGTGCACGATAGGAGTGCTGGTAATTGAGGATAGACTTCCCTCACAGACAGCTTTCTCCCCACTACCTTCTGCCCTTCCTATTTGTGTTCTTAGAGGAATCTTGGATGTATTGAAGGTTATACCCTCATTTTGGAGGAGAAGGATGGGGCCCAACTTTCAGTGGCAAGGAGGGAGGTGGAGCCACCTCTCCATGGTTGTAGTAAGCATAGCCCCCATCAGGTATACAATTTAACAAAGCAATTGACAAAAATCTGTTACATCAGACTTGGAACTGTAAGTATTAGTAGCTATGTCTTACAAACTCTACAATATACTAATATATTTATTATATCACAATGATGATGAGGAGGATTAGGAGTCTTCCAGTTGCTGAATGACAATCAGTGATATATTAAAATTGCATTTGACTTGTAGTGACCTAATTAGGGTTTTCAAGGGATATGAGATATTTAAAGAATAATTTTATCAACGCCATTCTTCAGCAAGCTTCCATGAGCAAGTGGCAATTTGAACCAGGTCTCCTGAGACTCAGACCCTATATCCACTGTACCATATTTGCCTCCCCCCCCCAACTCATGAAACTCGTCTCTCTACATGTACATAGTCCAAGGAGCATCAAGGCAGACTGCCCAGATTGCTCATTTAGGTGGACTGGACACAAAAGTGTTACTTATGGTCTGAGGGAAGAGCAATGTGCCACTCGGTCTACTCCTCCTATCCAAATGGGAAGGGAATCTTTGCCCACTTCCCCTGATGGTCTGTTAACAATCAGGGAAATTGATTTTTTATTGTCTATAGATAATCACCGATTCAATGCACCATTTAATTTTAATTTAAAAATATTTTTTCTGTATTTTTCTAATCATTTACACACTAAATTTAAATTAATCAAAATCAAATCAAATCTTTATTACAGTCCAAGACCAGCAAAGGGAACTGAAGTTAAAATGAGGGTACAGTGCTTAAAATATGTCAAGAGACAAAAGTTAAAATGAGGGTACTTTAAAAAGAGCATTTCTGCTCAGAGTTAAGAAGTAGTAAAATTAGTACATAGATCAATAATGTTACAACTATTACTAAGCCTATGTGGTGCTAGTAGTTTATTTGGCTGAAGGTCTTGCCAGGATTGTTTTTCTGATTTTACATGCTGAAGTGATACAATGCATCACTGATGATCTACCAACATTTTTAAAAAATCATGCCTAACCATTAATAGACAATCAGGGGAAGTGTTCAGTTTCAATTTTCAATATGCTGAAAGGGCATGTCTTCAGCATACTGGATGTTTGCATGGAAGCAACCTTTGACAGCTGCAAGACTCCCATATATCCTGTCGTGAGCATCCACATGTTGGAAATAGCCAGTGCCTGCCCGAGGCAAGTTTTAGGATGGAGCGAGATCCAACTATGGCACCCCCTTGGTCACCCCTAATATATGGGGTTAAACTAAAATGGCTGGCAGAGGCAACACTGGTGATGTAACCGAGGGGTGGTGGCAGTGGTGCCCCACCTGGTGCCCGCACACTCGACCAGCACGCGCCTCAACAAATAAGGTCATTAACATACATGCCATATGCTCGCAATCAAAATATTGAAATCCCCCCCCCCCCAAAAAAAAAGTGTGACTGCTCCATTTGCCTTATGGTAGGGCCAGCCCTTGGAATAGCCTATATGGAACCATGCTGAAATGGTAGAACCAGATAAAGGGGCTCCAAAAGTATGCATGGGGGAGGGGGAATCAGGATGATCCCAGTGTCTAACTTGTCTGGACACTATTAAAAAATGGACCAGCTGCCTCCCCCCAAATAATGGACTTAATGCTGTTATGGGCCAGAGACACATATGTGTATAAAACACAAACAAATCACAATATTATTTGGCTCTCCAATATACCTTTCTCTTCAATTGTACCACAAACATTTGTCTTTCTTGCACATATCCTGTACACAGATTGTGCAAAAAGCAGAAGCATTTAGGAAATAACCAATTCCTGCCTATGCACGTGTCTGAAATTGCAAACAAATAAACAAAAATCCTTGGAGTAACAGCATCATCCCCCACTTATTACTGACCTGGAAACATGTGATTGTTATTTCCAATAGTAGAAGATAGGACATTTCACTTTCCTTTTTTTTTTTTTTTTTTAGAAAAGATCTAAAAATGGTCATTGAGAAGGACCTGACCTCTTGGCAATTAAAGTTTCCTTCTTTTTCAGGGCACCTGTGAGAAACATTAGGGATTGGGAGTCACCTGCAGGCTCAGAAAAGCAATTACATTTATAAGTCATTCCTCTTTGAAGGTGGTTTTCTTAACATGCTTTTTTTTTTTAAAAAAAAAATTTGTTGAATGAGCTAGCTAGGGCTGGCCCGAGTTCGAGGACATCAATGCCTGGGATGCCCTAATGGACCAACCTCCTTCTATTAGGGTGGAAGGGTGATCTTCTGGTTGCCTTAGAAGAGGCCCAACCACCCTGGGCTGTTTTCTGTGGTTCCAATGCAGAGGCATATAACTTATTTTCTTTGTATCTCTGCCTCTCTTATACTTAAGACACCATAACTTTCCCCAAATCATCATTCCCCTGCCTTATCTTTATTCTGATATTGCTACCAGTCACTGCAAACTCTCTTTTAAGTACCTGAAGATAATTTTTTAAAGCTTGGTTCTTTGTTTACTTGTTTACTGTCTAGCAAAAGACACTGAAAAGACACAGTAGCTCAGCTACTCAACGGGGATGGGAAAATTACAACAGATGACAAAGAAAAGACAAAAACTCTCAATTTCTACTTCAGCCTGGTCTTTTCACTTAAGGAAATCTACAATCCTCCTGGCAAATGTGAAGTATAAAAGGAGGGGCAGAACTGCAGCTTGAGATTGATTTTTTTAAAAAAAGTAGTCAAGGAATTCATTATCACTTTGAATGAGTTCACATCCATAGGGCCAGATGAATTATATCCAAGGATATTGAAGGAACTGGCTGAAGAGATCTCAGAACCACTGTCTATCATTTTCTTGAAATTGTGGCAAATGGTTGAAGTGGCAGATTATTGGAGGAGGGCTAATATCATACCAATTTTTAAAAAGAGCCAATGGGAGTAACCAGAGAACTATAGACCAGTAAATCTGACATCAATACCAGGGAGATTTTTGGAGCAGATTATAAAGCAGTTACTCTGTAAGCACCTTGAAAAAAAATGCAATAATAACTAAAAGCCAACATGGATTTGTGAAGATCTAATTTTATCTCATTTTTCAATTGGGTAAAAAAAATTCTTTGGTAAATAGGGGGAATGCTATAATGTACCGTATCTTGACTTCAGAAAAGCATTTGACAAAAGTACCCAAGATATTCTAATTAGCAAGCTAACTAGCTGTGATTTGGATAATACAATTGTTAGGTGAATATATAGTTGAAAGCAGAATGGTACTCAGAGAGTGCTCATCAATGGCTCCTTCTCAAGCTGGGCACAGGGGTAACAAGTGGATACCATGAAGCTCAGTGCTCTTCAACATTTTCATTAACGACTTGGAGGAGGGAGTATAGAGAATACTTATTGAATTTTCAGGTGACACAAAATTGAATATGGGATAACGAATATCTTGGAAGATAGGAACAGAATTCAAAAAGATCTTGATAGGTTTGAACACTGGGTTGAAAATAATAGAATGAAATTTGAGAGGGAAAAGTGCAAAGTTCTACACTTAGGAGAAAAAACATGCAAAAAAGGGGGGAGACTAATACTATGAACAAGAAGGATCTTTGAATTATTGTACTGTTGATCACAAGCTGAATATGAGTTAATAGTGCAATGTCAATTCGAAAAAATTGCCGATTGTTCTTTAGGCTGCATTAACAGAAGTATAATAATCAAAGCCCATTAGGTATTAGTCCCCCTCTATTTGGCACTAGTCAGGCCACATCTAGAGTTCTGCATCCAATTCTGGACACCGCACTTTAAGAAGGATGCCAACAAACTAGAGCAGATTCAGAGGAGGGCACGAAGGATGACCAGGGACTGGAAACAAAACCTTATGAGGAAAGACTGGAAAAAACAACTGACCATGTTTAGGCTTAAAAAATGAAGACAGTGGGATACGATATAATTTTTTAAACACTTGGAAGATAGTTATAAAGAGGAGGGTCAGTATCTGTTTTTGATCACCCCAGAGTGAAGGACATGTAACAATGAGCTGAAACTACAGGATGACAGATGTAGGCTGAATAGGAGGAAAAACATCTTAACTGTTGGAGCAGTATGACAGTGGAACCAATTACCTTGGGAGGTGGTGAGTGCTCCAATGCTGGAGGCATTCAAGATAAAACTGGACAACGATCTATCAGATCTGTTTTGGTTTGGATTCCTACCTTGAGCTCAATGGTCTCATTGGCCCCCTTTGAAAAGCAGTTATTCTATTATACTATGATTCTATTTAGTCTTTATATTATCTTTTGATTTCAAAAGATAATATCTGTTTTCTTAATTACTTACCACAGGAGTGACAATGTTTGGATAATTTCTGCCTCATGCTCCTCATTTGGTATTTATGTTTGCCTTCAACTTCTGTTTGTGTGCAGATTTGCCTCCCCAACCCATAAACTGGCTCAGGCTATGGGTGGTGACCTAAAAACTGCCTACTTCCCCCACTGTAACACATCAGCTGGCGGAACTATTTCCAGTTGGCTTCTGAGCCTTTTGCGGTGTTTGCGGCTGGCCCTGTCTGGGTAATTAATGATAGCGGTGTTGTTTATGGACTTGCGTTGCTAACACTTTTGGCTGGAAATGCCCTTCTACCTTTGGGGCCTGCTAGTTTCCTGTTTCCAGTCCCACTTCACTGGTCCAGGTCAATATTTTCTGTGTAAATAGATTTATCCAATAATGGCTGGTGGGAAGAGTATGTCATTCATCAGTTCCATAGCAAACACACCAGACTGTCTTTCATTAGAGCCCAAGAGGCTATGCTGGCATAGCTTTGAAGAGAAATTTCCTTCTTTCCTTATTACAGGTAAAAACTTGGACTGTGCTATGCATCTTTAAAATGTGATACAGTGCAGGTGAGGCCCTTAAAGTATTAACCGCCTCTTTCCTATATCACCTTCTCCAGTGCTGGCATACAAAGGCATGCCTGGAACTGAAGCCTGAGCATCAGCCACACGTGAAATGTATAAACTCCCATAAGCAACTGGTTGGACTAGCCTTTCCCAAAACTGCGTCCTTTCAGATGTCTGGCCCTATGATTCTTGCAGGCTTCAGATTATACTAGCAGAAAGGTCTTGGATACAGGGCCAAGCAGAGCAATAGGTCAAACCATGCAGAAGGGGTGAAATTTCAAGGAAATGTTAAGATAAGATGAGAACAACAGTATTTGTTGCAAGTTACTTGCTATATATTTGGTTGATTAAACATTTCCCTAGTCACCTCTGGCATGGATCCATTCTTTGGTTTAGAGTACTGACAGGTAGAAGAATATTTTGTGTGTGTGTGTGTGTGTGTGTGTGTGTGTGTGTGTGTGTGTGTGTGTGAGAGAGAGAGAGAGAGAGAGAGAGAATAACAGGTACTTATGTGAAAGTGTGGGGAGGAAATGTAGACATTTACTTTGTCTTTTTAAATTATGGCTCTAGTCATCTCCCTAATTGCTCCTTTACTATGAAATAGCTTCTTTTTTTTTGGGGGGGGGGGGAGAAACAAACACATTTCCCTAACAGCTAAAAACCATCAACTTTTGTTTGTTTTTGTAAATATTTTTGTGTCCTTAAGGAGATAATTATTTTTATTGCTGAAAGAACATGGTAGCCCAACTTCTCTAGAATTATTTCCAGCAGATGGCTGTTAATACATTAATACTCTTTCAAGGCAATGTGGCAACTAAACTGAACCTGAAAACCTCCCCCTCTGTCCCCAAACCATCTTAATTCTTTTGTTGTATCTGAAGATGTAGTCCTACCCCCACCCCCCACCCCGCCACCTTTCCTTCAGGTGGATCAGGGGCAGGCAAAGGGAAAAGCCAATCTCTCCAGTGTATTAATCTGAGAAGCTGTCAAGAGTTCACTGTCTGGAAAGTACGCCCCATGTATTCAATCACTGAAATTAAGTGTTCTGAAAGGTAGTGTTGGAGTCCTGGGTCTCTTGCATGGGGAAATATATACACTGTATTCCATCACTTAAAATGTTAACCTTGTCCTTCACTGGTGACTGGGAGCAGGAACACTTGCTCTGTGCTTGCTAGTTAAATGGCAATCTGTCAGTGTAGGAGGTGGAGGGAGAGAGACCGGTGTGTTATGTCAACCTCTGTGCTTTGGCTCAGGTCTCACTTGTTTGCTCGTGCCAGTCCGGGCAGGCCATGGCAATACATTACTTAAAGATTTCCCATTGCTCTTACCTCTCCGGGCTTTCTCCTGCTGACCCTAAAGCTAATAACAGAGGAATGATTTCCCAGTTACAAGAAACTAGCAAGGAGAGTGTGTTTTGCTTGCCTGGCCATGGCTCTAGCCAGAAATGTAACCAACAATCCTAACCATTGTTCAAGAAAATAATTTCTAGGCAGTTTGTCATATTCCAACTGCATCACTCTGCCAAGTTCCCTAGACCCTGTTGGTTTCAGGAAGTTGAACGTGTGGCCAATTGCCTGTTGTATAGATTTAAAAAGTTTGTTAGAGAGGCATTGGAAATTGTCATTCCATAAAGAATACTGGCATTTTAGAAGAAGGGTTTGGACTGTGAAATGTTTGCAGGCTAGAGAGCATGCACCATGTATCCAGTCTCTGACATTAAGGGGGGTGAGATATATTTTAGTAGGGCAAGGTACTAGTGGAAGAAGGGCATGTGAGGGTGGGTTTAGGGATGGATATAACTAGTGATCCTGAGAAAGAAGGCATATGTGAGATCCAATTGTGCATGCCCCTTTCCTTCATGAAACAAACCCCTAGTGCTTCTGAATAGTTTATAATTGCATTTTCTTGTTTTAACTGATTAAGGTGTCTCAAAACATGATCTGTCCAAGCACTGTGTGACTTAAAATGTTATTTGGAGGGAATTATGTTAAGCACTGAAATGCACTGGCTTTTTGGGAAATGTAATAGATTGAGAAACAAACAAAATGAACAGAACATTTTGATCACCTTTGAGATTTTGCAAACAAGGTTTTTTGTTTTTGCTTTTTGTTATGCTCTGATATTGTGATACTGTACTGATATTTTTTGATTCTGTGATTTGTGATGATTTGTGATGATGATATGTTGAAATGTTTTTGTATTGTGATGATATGGAACCTCGTAGTTGTAAATTGTAAATTGTAACTGTATATTTTGTGTCTCTGTGAGCTGCCCAGAGTCGCTCTGCGAGTGGGGCGGCATACAAGTCTAATAAATAAATAAATAAATAAATAAATAAATAAATAAATAAATAAGATAGACACGAGTATGTCTTTGATCATTTCTACTTAAAAGTAGCATAGTACTAGAACAGGGGTTAGCAAACTTGGCTCTCCAGCTGTTCTTGGACTTCAGTTACCAGAAGCCCAAGTCAGCACACCTGTTGATCAGGGCTTCTGGGAATTATTTTTTTCAATTTTAATTTATTCTCTGCCCTATTTGGAACAGGCCGACTCTTGAAGTCCAAGAACATTTCGAGAGCAAAGTTTGCTGACTCCTGTACTAGAACATACAACTATATGCTTTGTTAATGTTGAATTCATGAGGGGAGGGAATAAACTCAAATCCTGTTCTAACATTAATGAGAATTGAAATATCCTCTGAAATAATCTTGAAATTAATGTGCAGCTAGGATGATTCTTGATGTTACTCCTCCTAACTTAGCATCTCTTTGCTTAGCTCCCTTTGTAGCTCATATAAAGGAAAAGTTTACATATCCAGACTCCCACTAATTTCCCTTTAAGAAATTTCCCTTTAGTTTATTCTGGAATAAGTGGCTTTTGCTTGTGATTATAAAGAGCAATGATCCATAGTTAACTTACTATGTGGTGACTGATGCTAGCTGTTTTACAAGGTAGGTAATAAAATGATCCTTACATCTCATACCTTGTTGTATGAACATCCCCTGATTATTTTTTTGAGATGTATTTGCTACTCAGCTTACTTCTTTTGCTATAAGAAAAAACCAGAAGAACTATATATTTATTGCTCTAAATATAATGAAGTGATGTAATATTTGAGAAAGAACAATTACTATACTGTACAATAGAAACAGCTACATTAAGATTAACACTGAGTGTCAAGAATGGGGTAGAGGTTGCTCACAGAGGCAACACGGGGACCTCTGGCTTTGGGAATCCTGGCAGGGCAAACACAGTAGGTTCAGCATCCCACAAACCTCTGAGAACACCTGTCTCCTCCAAAACTTGCTACTTGGAATGGGGAAGGTGGCACACCTGTTCATAGGGCAGGAATATGGTAGCAAGGCTTATTGATACGGCTGTATTAACAGGCCATTTATGTTTGCCACTCCCCACTCCCTCTCACTCACACACAAAACTGTCTCACCCCCTGGAAGGTTTCCAATCCTGAGGCGATGTAGAGATGCGGCTTTATTGCTAGCCACAAACCCTTATGACAGCTCTGCTGGATTCTCCTTGCTTCTGGTTTCAAAGACGAGACTTGAAGATGTCTTTTGAAGATTTTATTTCAAGGAGAATTATAGTTAATATATAATCAGGATACATCTTGTAGAATAAATCTAAAACTACACTTTAGTGTCTTGCACGGAAGACAAAGAAGGAGTCGCAGGAAGGACTAACACAGGTTTATTCATTGATGCTCAGCAGGAACATGAGGTAATGGGGCAGATACATCTCATTATATACCATAACACAATACATTTGAATCTTGTTGCACGGTAGCTCATTGGCTGCTACCGGCGTGGCCTCGCCCAGGTCACGCCTCTCTTCTGCAGTTGTTTTCTCTTCTGCAGTTGTTTTCTCTTCTGCAGTTGTTTTCTGTAGCTCCTGATCATGTGGGGAATTTCCTGCGGCTGTTTGTGATTTGGGCAATGTGGACCCTCTATGGGCGGCTTGCTCGCGTTCCTTAACAGCTGAGATACATTGTGATTGTGGACTGGTTACATTCATATATTTAAAGTAACATTGTACATGCATACATAACATACACTGAACACAATATATGAAAATAAAGAATAAAAATATGCTAACTCACTAAGTTGACATTTCTTCTAGGTGTGAGGGCTTTTAGCCCTCCATCAAAGCTGGCTTAGCTTTCCCTCTGGATCTTCATGATGTGGGTTTGGGTGGCAAGGGCTTGCACCTTCCCTCAAATGATCATTTCTGATCACTCAAAGTGACCTGCTTTTATTACCAAAATGAGGGATGCCCGTCCCTCAAGAATTCAGTGATCTCATGGGCAACCACCTGGGTTCCCATGGGAATCTGAAACATTTTGCAGGTGGCCATACAACTGTGTAGCTGTCTTGGGAAATTCCTGGTCTTAAGGTGTTCGTGCAGTTATGTGCTCTCCCACCTTAGGAATTTGGGGGATGTCCCCTACCCTGTAGGTGTCCATGCAGCTGCACTGGCTGTACTGGAATTTTCCAGTTCTGGGGACTCCTCCCTCCTCCCAAAAGAATGTCTGGGAGATAAGGAATTTAAACTGCACAATTTAGGCCTAGAGGCCTGACAAGCTTACAAAGAAGGTGCTATCTAAATCCTAGCACTGCACTTATTAAGTGACACATTAAAATATGAAATTAACCCTATGACTATCATGACACTGAGTACCTCTTGATTTAAAAAGAAAATAAATCTACTTTCTCCATCACAATATTTTCTCTCTTTTTCCTCCATGTATCTGTAAAATTCCTGATTTCCCACACAGTATTCTGTGCACCCACACTGCTCTGGAGAGAGTAGGAGGTCTCTACCAGAATGATCTGGAGGAGTACACGGAAATGAAGCTCCTGTCCTATGACCAGAAGTCCACTTACAAAATGCCAGGCTAAATATAATTCAGTGTGGTGTACTTGATCGAGTCATTGACAGAGGAGCCCTAGTTTGAATCTTTGCTTTGCCAAGAAAACTCATTTGGAGTGGAATTGGTAAAATGAATAAATATATTTATTTCATATACTCCTTCTTTTTTAGCTACCATATCAGTACCCGGATTTGGCTATCATCATGGTGATAGTCTTCCTGTTCTTAACTCCTCAGAACAGTTCTTCCGAGGACATGCCACACCAGTCTCTCAGGTTCTTCAGTCATGAAGTCCGTCTACATCCATGAAGTCCGTATATGTCTCTTCCCAGAAATCTTTCCTTGCAGAGCGAGTTGGGTTATTCTGCATTTTATGTTGTTCTTCATGATATGGCCAAGGTATTGGAGCTTTCTTTGCTTGATAGTCTTAAAGAGTTTTTGTTCTTTATCCATTTGGCACAATACTTCTAAGTTAGACATATGGTCAACCCATGATATCCTTAGCAGCCACCTGTATGTCCACATTTCAAAAGCTTCGGTTCTCTTTTCAGATGCTTTAGTCAATGTCTAAGCTTTGACTCCATATAGTAACACTGGGAATATGTAACATCATGCTATTCAGAGCTTTGTAGGGAGAGTTAGATCTCTACTGCATAACAAATGTCACATTTTTATGAAGGTGGATCTTGCTTTTTCTGTTCGTATTTTAATCTATCTCGGGATCCCAATTTTCATTGAACATACTCCCCAAATAAACAATTTTATCCACTCTTTCAATTTTTTGTGTTCCTGCCATTAGTTTGCAAAGAGTTGGTATTAGACTTATAACCACATACTCCAGTAACTTTAAATTATGCAACACTATGATATGAATAAAGACAAACACAAACCAATTGTCAGACCATCTCCAACCATAAAGGAGATGTTTTTAAAGTAATTTTGCAACTTAAGTGAGTGAGTTTCTGAATATTTGTTCTCTGTGCTGTTTTAAACATTGGAAGGGGCCAATGAGACCCTCAGGTTAAACCATCTGCTCAATGCAGGAATATGAATCAAGGTAGGTCTGACAAATTGTTGTCTTGATTGCCTCCAGTGTTGGCATGCTAACAACCTCTTGAGGTAATTCGTTCCATTGTTGTACTACTCTAACATTTCAGAAGCCCCCGCCCCAGATATTCAGCCTATAACTGGCTTCCTGTAGTTTCAGCCCATTATTACTTGCCCTGTACTCTGTGTTGACTGAGAACAGATCCTCTTTATGACTATCTTTCAAGTATTTGAAAAGTGCTATCATATCCCGTCCCCTCAGTCTCCTTTTCTTAAGTTATGATCTGCTTAGTTCAATATATTAATTCCCATAACCCACATAAGTTTGTTGCTAAACTTTTCATTTTAGAATGCTTATGCTCCTCACTTTTATGGACAGTGGTGGTAAAACACTGAGTTGGCTTCATGGATATTCACCACGAGATGGCGATAATGTCAAAGCAGAGACCTGACTTTTTTTCTTGGTGGCCAACACAAGTATTCTTAAGATGTCCAAATTCTACATTCTTTTCTCTCTTATTTCCTACCTCTCTTGTTAGACTTTTAAGTTTCTTTGTTAGAAGTGTGTGTGTGTGTGTGTGTGTGTGTGTGAGAGAGAGAGAGAGAGAGAGAGAGAGAGAGAGAGAGTGAGTGAGAGAGCAAGAGAGAGAATGAAAACATACATCTGTAACTCTTAGGAAACAAATGGAAGAAAACAATTTTTATTCATTTGTTTTATTAATAGGTAAATCTATTATTCTACATAAGTAGAATTAATTGATGCCACCTGGGAGCAAGATCATTTCAAATATCTTTCTTTCATACATTTACCTACATATAAAAGTATCATGGTCAACTTAGCATTGTTTGCCACTTCAGTTGATTTTACGCTTTTCACATACACACCAACATTCTCTAAGTAAAAATCAGGACAACCCTGTAAACTTTTCCTCACTTTAGCTTAATCCACCCCTGTATAAATCCAGAAAACATGTCTCTTGGCTGCACATTTCACAGACCTGGGAGTAATCTCATTGGGAAAGTTCAGATTTGACAGAAGAATGTTTTGAATTTGAAAGTTGTATCCCAAAATGGAACCGGTTGTGCATCTTAAGAGAGTGGTATCTGTGAGCAACCATTGCTTTCTTGTAAGCAATTATGGCTTTTTCGGGATGGGTAGAAAAATGAAAAGAAGCATGGCCGTTTATATTTAGGCATACAAAAGATGCATGGGGCCCACAAAGAGGCAAATGAACAGCCATCTGAGTCAGCTCCCCAATTGTTCTATAAAATGTTATACTAGTGCTATTCAAAATGAGCAGCATCAGTGGCAGTGTGTCAAGTGGCTGGCTGTGCACCAAATGGCGCATTGCTGGAGTCACAGTGCATCCACCCTTGCCTCCCACTGGGAGAGGTAACTTCTGGAAATAAAGGGGAGGAGGCTGCAGCCACACAAGAACGGCAGCAGGACAACAAACATGTATGAACTCACAGTGTTGGGAGCAAAGCAAGCTTTCACTCACTTTGCAAATGCTACTTGAAGTTGGATTTATGTGAAAGTGATAATTTCCTTATGGTATATATTATTTTGCTCCCCATTAACACGAAAGTGTAATGACACCACATTATGCAGTGATTTTATTAGTGATTATTAGTGTTTGCAGTGATAATGCAAGCACGGTGCCAAAATGGCCGCCGCGCTCTTTGCGGGCCCCCCCCATCGGACGAAGGCATCCGGGTAGCTAGGGGGCGTGGCCAGCTCCCTTATAAAAGGGGTGGCCACGAGGCAGCCGCGCTGCCATTTTACGAAGCGACGGAGCGGAGAAGTTTTTCCCTCTTACCTCCGTCGCCTTTCCTTTACAGGGAAGCCTTTTGGCTGCTGAATTTTCTCGTTTTCGGCTTCCCATCAATTGGCTGAGATGCCCTCGAAGAAGAAGGCGGCTGCGAGTGCGGCTCATGCAGTTCGGAGGCGCAAATCGGGTCGGAGGACTGCGGCTGCGCCTCCCCAGCAGCCGCCTTTGCCTGCACCCACCGGGACCGGTGGAATGGGGTCTATTCCCCCTTGGCCGGATAATGGGGGCCCACGCACGGGTCCAGTAGGGGCTGCGGCCCTCGGCCCGCAAGCGGTGGACACCGCTCCTGGTGTTGCCCATTCCGTTGTGCCTTCCTCCATAGGGGCGCAGCTCGCTCCGGGGCCTTCCAGCCTTGGGGGGTGGTCTGGTCCCCTTCCCTGGCAGGATGCTACATCGGCCCTACCGGGCCCGGGTGTGGGGTCGTGGCCCTATTTGGGCCCCGGGGTACAGGGACCTGTACCCATGCCTGTAGTAGGCGGGCCGGCTGGCCCTTTGCCCCATGTCAGCGTGGAAGCCTTGCTGGCCCTCGTTGCGGCCCTCGAGGCGTCCCTGGCCCGGGCTAGCCACGCTGGGGCTCCCTTTGGGGTTCATTTCGACGCGTCGTCTGCTGGGCAGCGGCAGGCGATGGGACGGGTCGAGCTGCTTGAGGCGCGTGGCATGACCTCGGCCACTGCCTCGCAGCTCCCCAACCAACAGACCGGTGCGGGTCAGGCCCCATCGATGAGCTCCACGGTGGTTGTGAGCTCCGACGCCCCCAGTGGGCCGGAACCCCCGGTGGGGGCGGCCTATGGGGGTGCAGCATGTGAGTATGCGGTTCAAACTAGTGCACCTACACACGTGGCCACGTTGGGGGGGACTTTTCAATGGCCTTGGCCTCGCGCGGGTGGTGCGGCGGTCCAGCCGCTGATGCCCCACCCGGCGGCGACAACTACCACTCAGGGCCCCGTGGTGGGGGGTGTTTCCTACCCTGTGGGGAATGTTTTGGGGGTGGCTGGGTTAGTACAGGCCCCTTTTCAGACGCCCGCAGTTCCTGCTGTGCCTGTGTCAGCCTTGCCGACGGCGGGGTATTCCTTACCACTGGGTGACCATTTGGCACAGACCACCAAAGAGAAGATCTGGCGGGGGGAGTACGTGGATATCTTCTCACTCCTCAACAGAGAGCCCACCAAGGAGGAGAGGGAGGGGCAGGATGAGAAGGCTAAGGAGCAGGCACGTCGTCGCAAGCCACCACGTACGTGGGCCAACTGGTTGCCTGCCTACCTCATATATATGGCGGTGTACCTTAGGGCCAGGCCGGATTTGGCAATTCCGATGGTCCAGTATTTGGACAACATCTATAGGGCGATGGTTGACTTTCCGGGCCCATCGTGGTTGGCTTATGACGAGGAATTCCGTATGCGGATTCCCCTGCACCCCGAGATGAGGTGGGATGAGCCATGTCAGAGGCTGTGGCTTTTGTACATGACGCCCACGCGCCCCGCGCCCAGGGAGAGATACCATTGTGGACATGCGGTCCAGCGAGCGGCCCCAGCACAAGTTCCCCGCCAGGTGGCGGGGCAGGGGGTTCCAGCCCCCCTGTTGTGCTGGACTTTCTCGTCCAATGGTTCCTGCAATAGGAAGAATTGCAAATACAGACATGAGTGTCCCGCCTGTGCTGGCCCCCATGCGGCCTCTGCCTGTCCCAGGCCTGGAGGGACGCGGGGCAGAGGGAGGGGCGGACAGGGGGCTGGCAAGACTGCCGCAGATGGAGCTAGTTCACCGAAAGGCTCCCTCCCCAATTAATGTGGACATGTTGGAGCGTTGGCTCACATTGTACCCGAAGGGAGAGGATGCGGATTATCTCCTTCAGGGTTTCAGGCAGGGGTTCCTTTCATGGGTGATAGGTCCCCTCCGGATGCCCCCAACCTTTTATCCCTTAGGGGGAGGGAGGAGGTGGCTGCTGCCAGCATTAATAAGGAGGTCGTTGCGGGCAGGGTCGCTGGCCCTTTCCCTTCACCCCCGTTTCCCAATCTTAAGGTATCGCCCTTGGGCTTAGTGCCTAAAAAGTCACCGGGCGAGTTTCGCCTCATTCATCACTTGTCCTACCCAGCCGGTCGATCGGTCAATGATGCTATCCCTGATGACCTTTGCTCAGTCAGGTATACATCTTTTGACCACGCGCTGCGCATGGTGCGCTCATGTGGCCCGGGTGCGCTGCTGGCTAAGTGCGACATTAAGTCGGCTTTTCGCCTCTTGCCGGTGTACCCGGCCGACTTTGAGTTGCTGGGTTTTAGGGGTCAATATTACTTTGATAAGGCCATGCCTTTTGGCTGTTCCATATCATGCTCGGCCTTCGAGCGCTTCAGTACCTTCCTAGAGTGGGCTTTCGTCCGCAGGTCAGGGTCCCGGTCTGTAGCCCATTACCTGGATGACTTTTTATTCGGGGGTGAACGGGGCTGGGACACGTGCACACGTCTCCTCAACACATTTCAGACGCTAATGGAGGAACTCGGTGTCCCTTTAGCGCCCGAAAAGACCGAGGGCCCATCTACCCAGCTAGTCTTCCTGGGGGTGGAGATTGACACGGTAGCGCAGGCGTCTAGGTTACCGCGGGATAAGGTGTCCAGAATAGTGGCCCTTATCTCGGACTTGCTGGCCAAGCGCAAGGCATCACTAAGGGAACTGCAGGTGCTACATGGTCACCTCAATTTCGCTTGCAGGGTGGTCGCACCGGGCAGGGCGTTCGCTCGGCGCTTGTGCGACGCCATGGCAGGATTATCCAGGCCCCACCATAGGGTTCGGCTTACCCGGGGTATCAGGGCAGACATGCTGGTCTGGCTACAGTTCCTGAGAGAGTTCAATGGGGTCTCATTTTGGAGGTCTGACCTCCTGGCTTCCCCTCATTTTCAGATTCAGTCCGATGCCTCGGGATCCCTGGGTTATGGGATGTACTTCAATGGGAAGTGGGCCTATGGTGGGTGGCCACCAGCCTGGGCAGGCACGGGTCGCCTGCGTGATCTCACTTATCTGGAATTTTTCCCTATCCTGGGTGCTTTGATGCTATGGGGTGAGGAGTGGGCCAACTCGGTGGTGCATTTCTGGTGTGACAATGCGGCTGTTGTCCACATTGTCAATGCGCAGACTTCTAAATCGCCCAGGGTTATGGACCTAGTGCGCCAGTTTGTGTTGCGCAGCCTGCGCCTCAACGTTCTTTTCAGGGCCAGGCATGTCCCAGGGGTTAATAATGATATTGCTGACGCTTTGTCCCGCCTACAGATCTCCCGGTTCCGTGCCTTGGCCCCGGATGCAGAGGAATTTCCCTCGCCACTCCCGGACGAGATATGGAACATTGGCAAGGAGAGGTGAACCGGGCGATTGGCCTGTCACTAGCGCCACGCACGCGTAAGGCGTATCACCACGCATTTAATTCTTTCAGAGCATTCTATACACAATTTCAACTGCCAGGAACCTGGCCGATCCCGGTAACCCATGTTCTGCGGTTCATGGTTTACCTGCATGCCCAGGGCCTTGCACCTCGCACCATAGCATCTAAGCTGTCAGCGTTGGCTTTTATGGCCAAAGTGGGAGGTCATGTGGATAGCACCACTGACTTCCGTGTGAGACATGTTTTGGAGGGGTGGGTGCGTGAGCGCGGGCGTAGCCCGGACGACCGCCACCCGATTTCCCCTGGGGTTCTTACCCAGTTGGCCCGGGGCTGGCCTGGCCTCTGTTTTGATAGATATGAGGCAGCCCTATTTCATGCAGCCACAACGGTGGCATTTTTTGGAGCGCTCCGCATCAGCGAGCTTGTGATGCTGTCTAAGGCGGATGCAAGTCGTAGGGCACTGGAACTCGAGGATGTCTATGTTGCCAAAGACTGGGCTCAGTTGAGGATTCGCTCCTCTAAGACGGATCAGCATGGCGTAGGCAGTAGTGTAAGACTGCTACGGTGTTCTTTGGCAGACATCTGTCTGGTTGATGCCCTACAGGTATCCGGCAGGTTCGCAATTGACTGGACAACACTAGACAGGCATAAGTTGGTTAAACGTTGTCCGGTCAACGACGAACTAGGCGACGGGGTGATGGCTATAGCTAGACAGCATGCATCACCCCGTGATTTCACGAATACGCGTCAGAGGGTGGGGTCATTAGTTAGATATTGACTACGGTCAACAATTTGTTTGTTGTCAACAAACAAATTGATACAAATAGATACATTGTAACCAATTGCCGTTGGCAATTTTGGGTGGTACCTTACCAGTGTTACTTCGGCCTGCTTGCCTTAAGAATTATGATTGGTCGTTTTACCAATAGAAATTTATAATTCGGACTAGGGCATGAATCAATAAATGTGGCCCAATGCCGTTATCCACTTTCATTAGTGTCTGAGTCCTTTATTGGGGGGTGCGCCTGCAACACTATTAGGCTTAACGTAACACTGGCTAAAATCCTGTTGGTTAATGTAGCAAGTCACAACTCGAATACACAACTTAAATCAGTGGGGATATGGTCATATAGCTCCTGTTTTGCCCCTTCCTGCATGGAAGAGCAGGCTGGCTAGCAGCCACTGCACAAAGATTAGGGCCAAGAGGCAGAGTCTTACAACAGTCCAAAGGATGAACAGAATCATTGGTCAGGAAGAGCTGAGTCTGAAAGCCAGTCATTGGAGAACTAAGACAAAAGGTTTATCCAAAAGAATAGTCGAGTTTCCAGGCAGAGGGTTCAAGGTCCAGGGTCAGTAAGCAGGCAAGAGGTACAGGTCAGAGTGGTGCAGATTGGGGATGCACAAAGATTGTTCCAACAAAGGTTGTGCTTGCATGTGTATCTCCTTAAGAGGGTTCAGACTCAGGGCTCGCAGCTGGGAGTGGTCTTTGCAAATGAGCCCTTTCCTTTCTTCTCTGTACGTGTAGCTGATTCCGCAGCTGCAAACTGCATCTTTCTGATGTTCTCTGCTTCACCTCCTCTTCAGTGACACTTGGTGCCTCAGTGGTTGCTGGCTGTGCTCCTGTCATGTCTTGATCAACTTGATCAAAAGGAAGCAGTTCCATGCTGAAAACGAGCTGAGGAGTTGGTAGAAAGTCTTCATCATCAGACGCAGGTTTCAGGGCTGTTGTGTTCTATGACTGTACCTTTTACAATGTATCCATTCACGTGTATCCAATGTAACCATGCTTGTGTAACATTATAACCAGCAGCTGCTTAACTGTAGCCCTTGCAATAGGACGCGAGCTAATGACCACCTGGTGGCAATAGCGAGCGTTCAAGCTCTCCTGGCCCAGACTCACCAGCAAACAACAGCGCGGGAAGTTTCCCGCCATCACCTACACCTGGACAAGAAGGGCGTGACCGTCTGTGACGTCACGCGGACAGTAACCAATAGACTGTCGAGGAGCCACATTCAAATGTATAGCCACTGTATATATTGAGCTACCCATCCGCCATTACCTCATGTTCCCCCTGGATCATCATGCAATAAACCTGTGTTAAGCCAACCTTTCGGCTGTTCATTGTCTTTGGTCCCATACACTAAATTGGCGACGAGGATGGGATATGGCTGCCCACGGGACCAAGACATGCGCCGGTTTTGAAATCAGGAGACCGGCAGACTGGGACATCTTCGAGATGGACTTCCAGGGAGCCCTGGTGGAATCCGAAGTCACGGATGAGGCAAAGAAAAGGGCCATCTTCACCCGGATGCTGGGGCCAGACACCAAGAGGGTCTTGGTGGACCTGATCGCGCCGAGGAGGGCGAGTGAATTCAAGGTGAAAGAGCTCATGCACATGCTGCGTGAGTACTTCCGGCCCTCGACGGTGATGTTCCCCGCTCGGAGCGCGTTTTGGAGGCGAGTCCAAGCGCCCGGGGAGACGGTCGCCGACTTCGCAGCGGCCCTGCGACTGGCGTCCGGCCCATGCAAATGGGAGAACGTAGAAATCACACTAAGAGACTGCGTGCTGTGCGGCCTGAGCGATGCCGAAACTCAGCGCACATTGATGAACCGCGAGCCACCCCCCACATTGCAGGAGGTCCTGAAGGAGGCACAAGCCGCGGAAGCTACGAAGGCCGGGGTCCAGGAGCTCCAGGACTGGCGGCCAAAGACAGGCAAGGCAGAGGCTTCGGTACACGCTTCGGTGCACGCGGCCCGGCGGGTTTCGAAGTCGCCCGCGGAGAGCAGCGACGACGAGGACGTCCGGAAGGTCCGGAAAGAAGGGCGGCGTTGCGACGGCTGCGGAGCGAACCACGACCATGCCAAATGCCCCTTCAGAAAGGCCGAGTGTCACAACTGCGGCCGCCGCGGGCACATCACCAAGGTCTGCAGGAAACGGCACGAGGCCCGGAAGAGCTCGAGAGACCGCGCGGCGGGACCCAAGGACGGCGCCCAAGCCACGAGGAAGCGAGACGGCGTGGGCCGCATCGCCGACGACAGCGAGGACGACGCACCGGTGTTCAGCGTGTCCGCAGGACACCCCCGTTACTTTGTTGAGGTACTAGTACAAGGGGCCCCCATTAGGATGGAGATTGACTCGGGGTCCTCATATTCCATCATTCCCCAGAAGGAATTTCTGAAAATTGCCCCCCACGTGCGGCCCAAACTCAAAGCTTTGAGGTCCACGCTACGGGACGTGCAAGGGAACTGCATTCCGGTGTTGGGGGTTGGAAGGTTTCAGGTCCAATTCAAGAAACACACCGCAACTCTCCCCCTAGTTGTTCTTAAAGGGGGGAATTGCAGCCTCCTCGGGACTCAATGGTTCCAGCCCCTGGGTTTGTTCATTGGGGGGGTGCATGCCGTTGTCGTGGGGACTGACCCGATCCAGGAGGTGTGCGACGCACACCCCGAAGTCTTCAAAAAGGGACTTGGGAAATTTAAGGGACCCCCAGTAGCCTTCGACCTAGACCCTGAGGTCCGCCCAATAAGACTCAAACCGCGCCGGGTGCCATTCGCGCTCAAGGACAAAATAGAGGCGGAACTGGACAAATTGGTGGGCCAGGGGATTCTTGTTCCTGTTGATTCTGCGGAGTGGGAAACTCCAATTGTAACAGCACTAAAGGCCAACGGAGAGGTGCGCATATGCGCTGATTACAAGTGCACCATCAACAAGGCAATTCGCCCTAATGCGTATCCAGTGCCGGTAGTCAGCCATTTGCTGGCCAGGTTACATGGGGGAAAGTGTTTCGCTAAGCTCGACTTAGCACAAGCCTACCAGCAGCTCTCGGTGACCCCAGCCGCCGCTGCTGCCCAAACTATAGTCACCCATAAGGGGGCGTTCCAGGTGACGCACCTTCAATTCGGCGTAAACTCGGCGCCTGGAATTTTCCAGTCACTCGTGGAACGCCTCCTGAAGGGGCTCGAGGGGGTGTTACCTTATTTTGATGACGTATTGATAACGGGGGGGAGTCGGGCCGAATTGGCAAAGAGGTTGGGCAAGGTCCTGGCGATTTTCAAAAAGGCGGGGTTGAGACTGCGAAAAGACAAATGCGTCTTCTTCGCGACCGAGGTCGAATTCCTAGGGTTCCGTGTCACTCCTGAGGGAATAAGGCCGTCCAACTCTAAGGTAGCCGCCATCAAACAAGCCCCTCGCCCCACCTCCAAGCCCGAGTTGCAGTCGTTCCTAGGGCTGCTGAACTTTTACCACTCCTTCCTTCCCCGGAAGGCAGCCGTGGCCGAGCCGTTGCACAGGCTGCTTAAAAATGACGAGGCATGGAAGTGGGGCGACCAGCAAGAGAGGGCATTTAATGAGCTAAAGCAGCTTCTGGCGTCTGACGCCATCCTCACCCATTTCAACCCCGAGCGGCCAGTGGTCCTGATCTGTGATGCATCCCCGATGGGGGTGGGGGCGGTGCTGTGCCACGTGCTGGAAAACGGAAGGGAGGCCCCGATAGCGTTCTATTCCAGGTCCCTATCCCAAGCGGAGAGAAACTACGCCCAGACAGACAGGGAAGCATTAGCGATAATTGCGGGAACAAAAAAGTTCCACGACTTCCTGTATGGCCGCCCCTTCACAATCGTGACCGATCACAAGCCCCTGCTAGGCATTTTTACCGCAGATAAACCCACGCCACAGATCCTGTCCCCTAGGATGCTTAGGTGGGCCATTTTTCTCAACGCGTATCAGCACGCGTTAGTGTACAGGCCCGGGAGGGAGATCAGCCATGCGGACGCTCTATCGAGGTCCCCCCTTCCCCAAGAGAACAGCCACGTGGGCGGGCAGGAGCCAGACCATTAGGTACTGATGATAGAAGTCCTCGACTCGCCCCCAATACTGCCCGCCGACATCGCCAAGGCGACCGGAAAGGACAACATTTTAGCAAAGGTTAGCTCCTTGGTGCAGAAAGGGTGGCCAGCGTCCTCCCCGGCAGCGGAGTTCGACCCATTTTTCCGAAAGAAGTTAGAGTTGTCCCTTGAGAGGGGGTGCCTTCTGTGGGGCCAGCGAGTAGTGATCCCGGCGTCCTTACGGCCGAGGGTACTCAAACTCCTGCACGTCAGTCATCCTGGGATTGTGTGCTCCAAAGCCCTGGCACGGAGCTATTTCTGGTGGCCCCAGCTAGACGCCGACATCGAGCACATGGTCGGCACTTGTGAACCCTGCCAAAGTTCCAGGCCAGAAGAAGCCCGCCTGCCTCACAGGGAGTGGGACGTGGCGAAGGGGCCGTGGTCCCGAGTTCATGTAGACTTTGCTGGCCCGTTTCGTGGGACGCTGTTTCTCCTTGTGGTGGATGCCTTCTCCAAGTGGTTGGAGGTCATTCCGGTTACAAGCACGTCCACGGCCACAACCATAAAGCATTTGCGGAGGGTCTTTTCCACCTTCGGTTTACCCGACACCCTCGTAAGCGACAACGCAAGTTGCTTCACGTCCTCTGAGTTCAGGGCATTCACTGAAATCAACGCCATTCGGCACATCACCTCCGCTCCTTTTCACCCTGCCACAAACGGCCAAGTAGAGCGCCTTGTGCGTACCACCAAGGACGCGCTGCGGCGCATGGGGCCCGGGGACCTAAACCATCAAGTGTGCCAGTTTCTGCTAGGCTACCGAGTGACTCCCCTAGCGTCAGGATACTCCCCCGCAGAGCTGCTGATGCGCAGGAAGCTGACCACCATACTAACTAGGCTAGACCCCACGAGAGTAGAGGAAAAGGGGAGGAACATTGGGATAGAGGGCACAAAGAGTTTCGACGTGGGTGCCCCCGTGTATTGCAGGAATTATGCCAGCGCGGGTCCGGCCTGGGTACCGGGCGTCATACTAGAGCAGCCCGGCCCCGTCTCATACCGCGTCGAGACCGGCACAGGTCTACTATGGAGGCGGCACGCAGACCAGCTCCGGCGCAGGATCCCCGGCGAACAGGGCACGGACCGCGGGACGCAAGACTCAGCGTTAGGGTTCTCCCCCACCCGCTCAGCCCAAGGGGGAGGAAAGGGGGGCCATGGGTCCCCATCAAGGGGGGAGGAAAGGGAATCTGTCCTCATAGATATCTTGCGGGATCGGTCAGCAGAAAGAAGGGAAACCGATCCCATAGATATCCCGCGGAATCTCCCCACAAATACGGATACCCCAACAGAGTTAGATTTTGATTTTCAGAACCGGGGAAGTTTTGCGGAGTGGTCCCCCACCCGACCAAGTGAGAAGAGGGGTTTTTCGTTAGCCCCGAGTGTCTCCGGTCTGCCCACAATGGAGTTTTTTCCTTCCCCCAAAACCGCCAAACCACGGCAAGCCTCTAACAAGTCTCCCTCTCCCGGTTTAGGACTAGGGACCAGGGAACGAGGAAGCAGTAGCGCCCCTGGGGCGGGTCAGCCCACAACACGGCCCAAACGTGTTTGCAATAAGCCATCTTGGCTGAGGGACTTCGTCCCATCCTAGGGGGGAGGGATGTTGTGTTCTATGACTGTACCTTTTACAATGTATCCATTCACGTGTATCCAATGTAACCATGCTTGTGTAACATTATAACCAGCAGCTGCTTAACTGTAGCCCTTGCAATAGGACGCGAGCTAATGACCACCTGGTGGCAATAGCGAGCGTTCAAGCACTCCTGGCCCAGACTCACCAGCAAACAACAGCGCGGGAAGTTTCCCGCCATCACCTACACCTGGACAAGAAGGGCGTGACCGTCTGTGACGTCACGCGGACAGTAACCAATAGACTGTCGAGGAGCCACATTCAAATGTATAGCCACTGTATATATTGAGCTACCCATCCGCCATTACCTCATGTTCCCCCTGGATCATCATGCAATAAACCTGTGTTAAGCCAACCTTTCGGCTGTTCGTTGTCTTTGGTCCCATACACTAAAAGGGCCACAACAGCTCCTGCTTAAATTTCTTAGATTTAGTGGCCCTACTCCGGTTGCAACTTTTACTACACTATGCGACAGGATTTCAGCCCATATCTTTATCTATCTATCTATCTATCTATCTATCTATCTATCTATCTATCTATCTATCTATCTATCTATCTATCTATCTATCTATCTATCTATCTATCTATCTAATCTATCTATCTATATAAAACAGAGGTGTTATCTTGTATGTGATGTATACAAACCCGCACCCCTGTACCGACTGTGCTGAAACTTCGCACACACCTACCTTGAGTATGCGAGAACACGACTACAGGGATCCGGCAGTCTAATTCAGCGTTTGTACCACCAGAAATGGGGCAACCCACCCACCATGACAGACAGCCAGGGAATATGGAAATGCTCATGCACGAACCTCCGAATACGCAACATGCCCTCAACAGCGATCCAAACGTCCAAATGGCGGCGGCAGAGATGGCGGGGGCCAAAGGGCTGCGGTGGTGGGCCAGAGCGGCGAGGGGCCACCACTGGGTGGTGGCCCTGCCCCAGCATATCACCGCTGCCAATGCTGGGTGCCCCAAAGCCAACACACGCCCTGGACCAGCACCGGCCTGGAGGACAGAGCGGCAAGCGGAATCAATGGCGTGCCAGCCACACCCATCAACCTTCCACCACCACAGATGGCCGATCAACAGTAACATACTAGCAGCGGAGCAGCACCTGGAACGGGACAAGGATGCCTCGGTGGGGGCCCAGATGGCCAGGCCAGCAGGGGAGGCAGGCCCCACCTGGCCAGGTAAGCACAGGCGTGATCCCTGGGCAAGGCTGGGTAATCTGCTAGTAAATTATAAACAACATTGGTTGTGACTGTTCACTTCTTATTTGTAGCTTTCAGAAATTTTCTCCAAGTTCTTCTCAGATGTAATTGCTGATTTAAACTGTGCTTTATAGCTCGTGATAGAATCCTAGCTCTTCATGGTTTCATTTATTTTAGCCCTCTCAGCAAAAGAAGACTCCTTGGTAAAGTATTTTTGCAGTCCTCACAATATTTTTTTGTGTCTACACAAGTTCCCTTGAGAGCTCTGTAATTTGCCTAAAATGTTCAGAGCCTTCTTACTTAAGGAAGCAAGCAGA
The DNA here is from genome assembly GCA_035047345.1 of Bradypodion ventrale. Lineage (NCBI taxonomy): Eukaryota > Metazoa > Chordata > Lepidosauria > Squamata > Chamaeleonidae > Bradypodion > Bradypodion ventrale. Next base: position 253,131,700 of record JAWDJE010000001.1, read on the forward strand.
CACATGCATGGAAAAACCAGGTTGTTAGGTGCCTTTACAGAGCACTGGTATAGAGGGTTACACATGGATGGAGGAGACTCAACTTTGAACCTGCACATAGCCCTGAAGCTTACTAGGTATTCATGGGATGGTCCTTCTCTATAGGCAATTTATAGTGCATGAATTATTGTTGGCTAAAATCCTATTAGCTATATCTGCCAGTATAATGTAATCTGTAGGAGATTCATGCATTACGGCAGTATAAAGACACAATAGGATTTTGACTATTATTTTTAATGGTGGTGACTTAAAAATATGTATTTTAATGTATGTTGTTACATTTTTAAGATTGAGAATTGTATTACAAAGTTCTGAAATGTGTGAAAAACAAATAAAGATGCTCCAATTGGTGTAGGAACCTGCAAACTACAAAGTAGGTAGGTAAGTTCACTTAAAAATTCAGAATGAACACAATCTTTAAGCAACTCTGATCCTTATTATTATCTTTTTTTTTACAGATTTGAAAAAAAAAACTTTTCCAGTGGAGTAATAACAACTTTAGTCTAAGCCTGAATTTTGCAATCAGTAGGTTGTGATCTGAGCCACAATCTGCTCCAGGTCTTGTTTTTGCTGACTGTATGGAGGTTCTCCATCTTTGGCTGCAGAGTATGTAGTCAATCTGGTTTCGGTGTTGGCCATCTGGTGATGTCCATGTGTAAAGTCGCCTCTTGTGTTGCTGGAAGAGGGTGTTTGCTATGACCAGTGCGTTCTGATTGCAAAATTCAGGCTTAGACTAAAGAAAATAGGGAAAACAAAGAGACCAGACAGATATCACCTAGACAGCATCCCTAAAGAATACACGGTGGAGGTGATGAACAGATTCAATGGCTTAGACTCAATAGATAGAGTGCCAGAAGAATTATGGACAGAGATGAGGGACATCATGCAGGAAGCAGCAAAGAAAACCATACCAAAAGAAAATAAGAGTAAGAAAGCAAAGTGGTTGTCTGATGAGGCTCTTAAAATAGCAGAGGAAAGAAGGAACGCAAAAGTCAAAGGAGAAAGGAAAAAATACAATCATTTGAACACAGAATTTCAAAGAAAAGCAAGGAGAGATAAGGAAAACTATCTAAAAGAACAGTGCAAAGAAATGGAAGAAAACAACAAAAGAGGCAGAACCAGAGATCTTTTCAAAAAAATCCGGGAAATCAAGGGAACATTTAAAGCAAAAATGAACATGACGGAAAGGAGCTAGCTGATGCAGAAGAAATTAAGAAAAGATGGAAAGAGTACACAGAGGAACTCTACAAAAAGGAACTCAACACTCCTGATAGTCACAATGATGAAGAAATTGAACCTGAGCCAAACATCCTGGAGAGTGAAGTCAGAAAGGCCCTAAAGAGCACTGCAAACAACAAAGCTAGTGGAGATGATGGTATCCCAGTTGAATTTTTCAAAGCTCTAAAAGATGATGGCATCAAATTACTGCATTCAATATGCCAGCAGATTTGGAAAACAAAACAGTGGCCACAGGACTGGAAAAGATCAGTATATGTTCCAATCCCAAAAAAGGGCAATGCCAAAGAATGTTCAAATTATCGAACAATTGCGCTCATCCCACACGCCAGCAAGGTGATGCTCAAGATAATACAGGATAGACTTCAGCAGCATGTGGAAAGAGAATTACCAGAGGTGCAGGCTGGTTTCAGAAGAGGCAGGGGGACTAGAGACCACATTGCCAACATACGTTGGATCATGGAGAAAACAAAGGAATACCAGAAACAAGTTTATTTTTGCTTTATTGACTACACTAAGGCATTTGATTGTGTGGATCACAACAAGATGTGGCAAGTGATTAAAGAGATGGGAATACCAGAGCACCTCATATGCCTCCTGAGAAATCTGTACATGAACCAAGAAGCAACAGTTAGGACAGAACACGGAATGACAGAGTGGTTTGGAATAGGAAAAGGAGTAAGACAAGGCTGCATTCTGTCACCCTGCTTATTCAACTTATACACAGAGCACATAATGCGCAATGCAGGGATGGAGGAATCACAATATGGGATCAAAATTGCTGGGAGAAACATCAACAATCTGAGATATGCAGACGACACCACCCTAATGGCAGAAAGTGAGGAAGACCTAAAGAATCTCTTGATCGGTGTGAAGGAAGAGAGTGCAAAAGCTGGCTTGAGACTCAATATCAAGAAAACCAAGATAATGGCAACAGGCCCGATCAGTTCCTGGAAAATAGACGGGGAAGAAGTAGAAGCAGTGACAGATTTTACCTTCTTAGGATCTAAGATCACTGCAGATGGAGATTGCAGCCATGAAATAAAGAGGCGGCTGATTCTAGGGAGACAAGCCATGAGAAACCTGGGGAACATAGTGAAAAGCAGAGACATCACCTTGAAAACAAAAATTAGAATAGTCAAAGCAATGGTATTCCCAGTGGTAATGTACGGATGTGAGAGCTGGACAATTAGGAAAGCTGAACGCAGAAGAATAGATGCCTTTGAAATGTGGTGTTGGAGGAGAGTTTTGAGGGTACCTTGGACAGCGAGGAGAACAAATAGGTCAATCTTAGAAGAAATCAACACTGACTGCTCATTGGAAGGTCAAATAGTAAAGATGAGGCTAAAGTACTTTGGGCATCAAATGAGAAGGGAGGATTCACTTGAGAAGGCCGTGATGTTGGGAAAGGTGGAGGGCAAAAGAAGAAGGGGGAGGCCAAGGATGAGATGGATAGATGGTATTGTAGACACAATGGGCACAGAACTGGGAGGACTGAGGGGGATGGTGGAGGACAGAGGCGCCTGGAGAACGATGGTCCATAGGGTCGCAAAGGGTCGGAATCGACTGTGCAACTGAACAACAACAAAACAAACAATAACAACTTCTATACTTTCTCATAGCACTTAGCCTAGCTTCTGGATGGGTTCATAAAGGTATTAATATTATGCCTCCAACATGCTACACAGAAAGATGGAAGGTTGAGTCAATTTTGAGCCCGTTGTTGCCCTCTGATAGGTGGACAACAAACTTCATCTATCATATGGAATTCAAGTAGGTAGGACATGTACATTTTTAATTTCCCTCCAGTCTGTATCAATTTCATGCTTTTCTGTGCCTTTTTTTGTTATTGTAAATCATGATTTGAGTTTTAATGCAGCAGCATGGAGACATCTATTTCTAGACCTGGTTAGACTGAGGTTGCAACATGTATAGCATTTCTATAGCTCTTATTGGCCAACAGAGTTGAAAAATGTTCATCATTATCAGCTGTCTCTGCTCACATGAGGGAAGGGACTGGCTTCAAGAACAACAGGAGGATGTGCTGCAGGAAGAAAGCCATGGGGGAGCCTCTATGTGCACTGTTTGGTTTCTCTTGGCCTGGTAACTGAGCGCAGGGATAGGAAACTGATGTGTGCACTGCTTGAGTTGGCATAAACTTTGGTACGCGATGAGTCTCACACAAACAAATTGCTCCCTGGTGTTGCAGTCATCAAATGAACACACTTATGTGCATCAGCTCTATTTATTCACAGAACAGCTGAAGTCCTTGCATAATCTAGGAAATCCTAAAAATAATTACAATTGTGTTACATGCATTCTGAGACAGTTTCTCCTCCCTGGGGTACAATCCTTGCCTCCAGCCTCAGCAGGTAAGGCAATAAACATGTGAAAGGAGAGGAGATTGGAAACAATCTTTGGAATTTACTGGTCACATGCCTACATCATACTGGTACCTGAGGTAAGACTATGTAGGATTTCTTGAAGGTCTCCCAAGACTGTATAGGACAGGAGTTCTCAACCTTTTAAAGCCAGGGGCCAGGTCACTCACGCTCCCTCAGACAGCTTCAGGGGCCAGATGGCCATTTTGCCCTTCCTCCACCACATGACACTTCCTGGTGTAGTGGAGGCAGTGGGGGGGGGGCATGAAATGGTGCTGTGGGCCACATCTGGCCCATGGGCTGCAGGTTGAGAATCCCTGGTATAGGATCTCTGAAATACTACATAAGAACAGCCTTGCTGGAATAGGCCACAGCCCATCCAGTCCAGCATTCTGTCTCACACAGTGGCTCACCATTTGCTTCAGGGTATTCTTAAACAGATGCCTTCACCTGCTTAGGATTACCTGGAAATGGCATTGAGAGATATCCTACCTATCTCTCTAACCCGGAGGTTGTCCTTAGGTATCCATAATTATAGCCACTGATACCCTTGTCCTCCATGAACTTGTCTAATCCTTTCTTAAAGCTGCCAAGTCTGACAGCTGTCACCACTTCTTCTGGGAGGGAGTTCCATAGACCAGTGATCCTCTGGGTGAAAAAGTACTTTCTCTTATTTGTTTGAGAACTAGTACCCAAAAGTTTCATGGAGTGTCCCCTAGTTCTAGTGTTATGCGATAGGGAAAACAGTTTTTCCTTATCTACTTTGTCCACACCATGCATGATTTTATAAACTTCAATCAGGTCACCTCTTAGACGCTGTCGTTCAAGAGTGAAGAGGCCCAACCATTGCAGCCTCAGATGGTAAGGAAGGTGTTCCAGTCCCCTAATCATTCTGGTTGCCCTCCTCTGCACTTTTCCCAGCTGCATAATATCCTTCTGGAGGTATGGCGACCAGAACTTACTGATATTGATGTCTGAGGTACAGCCCTTCCCCTCAGCCTCAGCAGATGTTTGTATCTTCTCCTGTTTCCTTCTTTAATCCACACACATTTGCTGGAGCACCTGGATAGGGCAGTATCTCCTCTACATGCTTGAAACAGAGGGTGAGTCCAGGAAATGAGAATCTGGCCTGGCCCCTTGTCATGATAACTGCTGTGGCTCATCAGGCTGTATAAAGAACTTGTATAATATACAGGGTATAGTATACAGAGTTTTTAGAAATATGTTTACAAAGCACCTGCTGTCATTAAGACTCTGTAAATGCCTGTCTGCTGTGGTCATAATCTTCCTCCCATTCTGGCCTTTGGCTTTCTTGGCAAGTGCAGCCACCAGCGATGCGGACTGCCAAATGTGGTGCTGTTTCAGTTCAGTTCACGTGGAGCAGTTGGGCTCCAGAATAGATGGTGTATTCAGGCTGCTGATTAAAATCACCATTGCTTGGCGCTGGTACTGTCAGGAATGAGCCCAAGCAGCTTGTAAGGGAGTACATGCCATCTGAACAGATGGGCACACATGCAGATGGTCAAGGAGCAGGGCCATCAGTTTGGGGAGTAGTTTCTGACTGAGCAGCTGCCAGTGTATAACTCAGAGTGGGAGGGAGGCTTTGATCCAGAAAAGTACTTTCATACACTGCTTGACTTTAAGCACACATTGAGTTCCATTAATTCTTACGGGAGCACTTGAGTGTCAAGCGCCTATGTAAACGCCTTGCCGAACTGTGATGGCAACTGGTATCCTAACTGTATTATGAATATATAGCTCATAAACCTTCCTTCCTTCCTTCCTTGCTAAATGCAATGCAAGGATCTCTATGTATTGCATGTAACACAACAGTGAACCTTAACTAACCACTTTCCTTAATGAAAATGTACGGCACTTCCATCTCCAAGTTAACTGAAAATTAATCAACAATATTATTTCCCTTTCCTTTGGCATTCCTGCAGCTGGGTCATAAGGGGATAGATAGAGAAGCACAGAACATATCACAGGATTTTCACTGCTTCTACTTGAAATCATTTGAATTCCCCTTGTGATTACCATGCATGTTTTGCTTGTTCAAGATCCCTTTAATTAGAATCAGTCTGTATTTCATATTTGGTGAAATCAGTGGAATTTGTTTTACATGGAAAGTTCCAATGACTGCCCAGAGTCTATACAAAATAACTTTTTCTTCTGTAGCTCTCTCCACTCATAGGGCACAAATTTTAAACCTCAACATCCATATCCACTACTGGCTGGGACTTTCATCCATGCACGTGCACGCATGCATGCATGCACGCACACACATGCACTCATGCACACACACACACACACATGCACACACACAGTGTTGACAACTCAGACTGACCAGGTCCGATGGGCTTTAGGTTCCCTTTAGGATCTCTTGTCTGAGTTGGCAACACACATACCTGTTCACACATTCTCATCCCTTCATCCCTGTCTCAGCATGCTCCTATCAATTTCCCCCTGTAATCTCCAGTGAGATACCTATTTACTTACTGCTACTAACAGTAGGTGAGACTGAGGTGGCTTAGAGGTTGATGAATGGAAGGTAGGCAGGTCAGCAGTTCGAGACCTGAGTACTGCACAATGGAGTGAACTCCTGTCTCTGTACCAGCTCCTGCCAACCAAGCTGTTTGAAAGCAAGAAATTGCAAGTAGTTAAAAGGTACCACTTATGCGGGAAAGGTTACAGCATTCTGTGTGCTTTGGTGTCTAGTAAGGTATGTCACATGACCACGGAAATGTCTGCAGATGTAGACAGCACTGGCTCTTTGCAGGCGCACCCCCCAAAGAAAGACTCAGACACCGGTATATGGATAAAGGCATTGGGCCACTTTTATTGAATAATGCCCTAGTCTGAATTATAACTTTCAATTGGTGTATTCATCCAATTGTAATTCTTAAGGCAAGCAGGCCGCAGTAACACTGGTAAGGTTCCTCCCAAAATTGCCAATGGCAATTGGCTACAATGTATCCATTTGTATCAATTTGTTTGTTGACACAAACAAATTGTTGACCGGAGTCAATAAATTATCTACTGACCCCACCCTCTGATGTGTATCCGTCAAATCACGGGGTGATGCATGCTGAAAAGCTCCTGCCATCACCCCTTGCCTGGTTTGTCGTTGACTGGTTAAAGCTATTACACCTGTACCTGTCTAAGTGTTGGCCAGTCAATTGCGAACCTGCCGGATACCTATGGGTCATAAATCTTTACCTTACCAGTGCTACCCGCCACACGGGGAGGCTTCAATGAAGACTCACCGCCCCCCCCCCCCCAGACCGTCAGCTCGGTCAACAGGCCTGCTTGCAAATCTTCCAAAAAGAGGTTCATACCTCTAGCCGACAGGTGGACCCCATCCCCTGCATAAAGATCATAATTTTGTAAACTAATGGTGGGGTGTCGGATGACCATCCCCAAACACTTGTCTGCCAAGAACCGGGAAACAGCCCTGTTCACCGAGCGGTGAGTGCGGTCAAGGGCACGGAGGTCAATACCTCCCCTGTAAGAATGACGCGGTATGATGTCCGACCATAGCAGCCTTGTGGATGGCCACACATAATGCAAATAAGCTAGGTCACTGCAAATCATGAATTTTAAAGAAAGGCCAGTGACCTGGGCAAGGTCATTGCCCCCGAGGTGCAGTACAAGGACATCAGGTGGTTCAGCATCCCTGATGGAAAACAGGAATGGCAACAGTTCCCGCCATCTCATTCCGTGCTTACCGTACCAACGTATGCGTGCGGTCGCACGCAGTCCAAGCTGGGGTCCCCACCCTGTCGCCGCAGCATACTGCGCTGCCCAGTGCACGTAACTGTGGCCCACCAGCCATACTGCCACCGGTGTGCGGGGACACACAGGGTCTGTAAAGGAAGAAAAGAGAACAATAACGTAACTGGTACTCATACCTGAAGAGGGCGAACATATAATGCAAAACGCATAGATCCCCATCTTCCCATACGGCGTATATCAGCCTCAGAGTACCCAAATGCAGCCGCAGTGGATGCAGCACCTATCCTAAATGAATGGGTGCTGTAACGAGCCCCGGGGAGGCCAACACTGGATAGTGCCATACCGGTCACCTTCCAAAATTGAAATTTAGTAAGGGGAGACCCATCCTGGTGGCAGAAAAACGGGCCAGGGTGCGTGCCACGCACTGCCAAGAACTCCTGTAGGGCACCAACCGGACAGATGTCTGCAATGGAACATCGTAGCAGTCTAACTCCACTGCCTACGCCGTGCTGATCAACTTTTGAGGACCGTATACTCAACTGAGCCCACTCATTAGAGACATAGACATCATCGAGTTCCAGTGCCCTACGAGTCGCATCCGCCTTAGACAGTAGTACCTCGCATACTCCCTCCTTGGATAAGTTGAGAGCCATCGTTCCAACATATACACATTAACTGGGGAGGGGGTCTTTTGACTGGCTAGCTCCATCAGCAGAAGATCTGCCCGCTCCCTGTCCACCTCTACCTCTGCCCCGTGACCCACCGGCCCGTGGGCACGCGGCGGCGGCGTGGGGGCCAGCGCAAGAGGGACACTCGTGTTTATATCGGCACTGCCGCTTATTGCACACGCCATTAGCCGAAAAGCTCCAACACAGCAAGCGGGCTGGAACTCCCTGCCCCGCCGGCTGGCGGGGAGCCTGTGTTGGAGCAGCTCGCTGCATGGCATGGCCACAATGGTACCTATCCCCAGGCGCCGGACGCATGGGGGTCATGTACAAGAGCCACAATTTTTGACAGGGCTCATCCCATCTCATCTCCGGGTGTAGGGGCACCCTCATTCTAAATTCCTCATCGTAAGCCAACCACGATGGGCCAGGGAAATCCACCATTGCCCTGTAAATATTGTCCAAATATTGGACCATAGGAATGGCCAGATCAGGCCGGGCCCTAAGGTATACCGCCATATAAATAAGATATGCCGGCAACCAGTTGGCCCAGGTGTGCGGTGGCTTACGACGACGGGACAGCTCTTTGTCTCTGTCATCCTGTCCCTCTCTCTCCTCCTTAGTGGGCTCACGGTTCAATAGGGAGAATATATCCACGTACTCCCCCCGCCAAATCTTTTCCCTCATGACCTGGGACAAATGATCACCAAGGGGCAAGGAATAACCAGCCGTCGGCAAAGCCGTCACCGGCACATTAGGTATATGGGGCATACGCAGCGGGACCTGGACAGCCCCTGTGATGCCCGGCACTGCCCCGGGGGCGGAAACCCCCGCCCTCAATGAGGTGCCATTTTGAAACCAAGGGGCACTGGGATAGACTGGTAACTGATGCCCACTCGCCTCCACTTGACGAGGCCAGGGCCACTGAACCCCACCACTGGAAGTGGGCTGTGATGTAGGTGCACTAATTTGAACCTGATACTCACTAGGTGCACCCCCGTGAGCCGCCCCCACTGGGGGTTCCGGCCCATGGCGGGCGTCGGAGCTCGCGACCGGAATCGAGCTCTGGGCCGACACCTGACTGCTCCCTGTCTGCAGCTCTGGACGAACAGGGAGCTGCGAGACACCGGCAGGTGCAGGCCGGAGCGTCTCAAGCAGCTCAAGCCGGCTGGCCGCCTGGTGCAGTGTGGCAGCCGTCGAGCTAGCCGGTGGACACGAAGGGCCCCCGGCAGAGAGGGAAGGGCCCCCTCCCATAGGAGGCTGTGCAATCCCCAAGGATGCCTCCAGCACTGCTAAACGTGCTAGTAAAGCATCCACTGCCACAGATCCCCCAGCATAATGCAGTACGGGTTGGCCGGAAAGCCCACTAGGCATTTGGAAAGGAACACCGAAGTGAGAGCCTGGGCCAGAATAGGGCCATGCCCAAAACTCCGGCCCATGAGGGGCCGGAGTAGGAACGGGTTGCGCACCCGCACCAGGCCCTCCCCCGCTGTCCTGACCCATGGCCGGCAATTGCAGGCCAAGGGCTGAAGCTCCAGAGGGGCCGGCCTGAGGCTGGATAGCCAAGGCCGGCTGCCAAGTGCCAGCCTGAATCACCCCACCGGTATCGGTGGGCAAGGCTGGGATAGTGCCCTGCTGCGGGGGCGCAGCCCTGGTCCTCCGACCTGATGGCTGCCCCCTGTCCTGTGCAGGGCCCGAAAAAGTCCTCCCCTTTGGCCGCGGTTTCATCGCCGGGGCCTTCCGTTTGGGAGGCATATCTTCGAAGAAAGAGCAGGATCCCTTTCCAGGGATCGAAAACCTAGCGCCAAAAGCACAGAGCAGCCAGCAAGCTAAAGGCTCTGTGCTAATCCTCCCTTCCCAGCTGGGAAGGATCAAGGGCTAAACAGCCGAAGACTATGAACAAACAGCGACGGAGAAAACTCCTCCTCTCCGTCGCTATTTCTAAAATGGCAGCTCGTCTGCCTCGTGGCCACCCCTTTTATAGAGTTAGGGTGGCCACGCCCCCTAACTCACCCGGATGTCTGAGTCCAGGTGGAGGCCCCCCCGCAAAGAGCACGGCGGCCATTTTGGCGCCGCACTTTCATTGGCTATAAACAGAGATGATAACTGAACCCAAAAGCCAGATACAACTGGCTTTGAGTAAGAACAACCTTTACCTTACTAGGTAGGTAAACAGCAATCTAGGAATCCAGGAGTATTTCCTCCCTTCAGCCCAGCTGGTCAAACTCCAGCCAACTTGTGTGTGTGTGTGTGCACATGCGTGCCGTGGGAGGACTCTCACAGAGCAGCCACAGTGAGACATGATCCTGGTATTCTGTACATGGAACTGTTTCCACAAATGTTCAAACATCCAGAATGCAGCTGCCCAGGTGGTGATGGGGTGGGGGCGTTATGCTCGTGCTTCACTGCTGCTCCGGGAGCTGCACTGGTTGCCAGTGTGCCTCCAGGTGCAATTCAAGGTGCTGGCTTTGACCTTTAAAGCCCTTCATGGCAGTGGACCGCGGGTTACTTACGGGACCGCGTCACCCCAAGGAATTCTACCTGTCCTACGAGGGTAGACCAGAGGGGCTCTGTGGTGGTCCCTTCAACGAGAGAAGCACACCTGATGGGGACCAGGAGAAGAGCCTTCTCTGAGTCTGCCCCAGCCCTGTGAAACCTCTTACCACCAGAACTTCACCTCCAGACAGAGCTGCTCCCCTTTAGAAAAGCACTCAAGACCTGGCTATGCCAGAGGGTTTGGGATCCATCATGTGGAACGGCCCAGGTCCGTTGGCTGGTTTAGCTGCCTTAGGTTACCCCTGTGATTGTCAGAATGTTGTACCTTGTTTGTTTTTATGCTCTTTTTGTATGGCTTTTGTCTTTTTAACTTTTATTGTTATTCTCTTAAGGGGTTAGGGAGGGATTGAAGGGTTTTAGATGTTTTAAGTGTTTTCTATTGTCTTTTTTATCTTTTGTATTATGTGCCGTGTTGTGTTGAGATTGCTTTCTTTGGTTTTAAAGAGCTTTCTCCTCTTATGTTGTTAGCCGCTCTGGGTGGCACCAGTGCCAGAAGGGAGGGATATAAATATCCCAATAAAAATAAATAAATGAATAAATAAATAAAATCTTACTCTCGCTTATTGGCATATAGGCAACTCCACTGTCAAAAACAGAAGTGCAGGCTGTTGGAACTGCTTATCCAGGTTAAAATAAATGGCATGAGAAATGTGGGAAAGTGGTGACCAAAAAACAAACAAAAAAAAAACCAACAAAAAAAAACCAACAACAACCCTGGGAGACAGGTTTAGGTGCAACACAACCTCACTGTTTAGACCTGCCAAATCCAAATGGCCATAATGATGTCCAGACCCCAGGGAGGAGGAAGAAAACTGAAATAAAGATGTGACCTCTAATTTTAGTTTGGTTGTTTTAGCAAAGCAGAAGAAACAGCCATCTGTTGAGATTTTGTATACTACGTCCTGATAATGTCCTTTCTGCAGCATAAGTCAAAGAGGGGAAAAATGCCATAAATAGCAGGAACCAGAAAGGGGAAAAACATCTGGGACAGAGGAATTGTCTCAAAGACCTGTATGACTCACCTATGTCATACTTAGGATAGCAATATATTTCTGAGTCTGTCTTCACTGATACATACATTATATGTACATTACTCCCCTTCCCACCCCACTTTGCCATGACAATTATCAGTTTGATTTTTAAAAAATGGAGAGGAATGTTTTCTGAGAGTGGATGTTTGTTTGAAATAGTTGGCAGTTCCAGTGCTCACTGAAAGCGCTAGCCAGCCTCACAATGTTTCTTCCTTCCATAGAGAGAATAGCGTGTTGAGAAATGGATTCTTTATTGCTGTACAGAAATGATTATTGTTGGTATAATTGTATTTATTTTGTTTGGTTGGGAAGCTATCATAACAGTCATTCACTGATATTTTTACAAAATTACCCTAAGGCCATAGGCAAGATATTTCTTGCTGTGTCTGGTAGCCCTAACAAGCAATGGAAATGCCGAAGCTAAACACTTGGTTGAGCAATAGCCCTTCTCTACTGCTCTTGGAAAACAGGTCAAGTACCATAAAAGAAAGAAAAAGCAGCTTTTAAAAATGTCAACACTGTAAAGTACCAGCTACATATTTATTATGAACTAATAGGTTACAAGAAGGGACAATTTGGAGGACTCAAAATTAGATGCTATACAATTTCATTCGGATATACAGTCAAGCATACAGATGCTTGAAAATGTCAAAAACTGGGCTATATCCAGTGGTGGGCTCCAAATTTTTTTACTACCACACTGTGGACGTGATATCGTGAGCGTGGCCAGGGGGAAAGCCCTGCATTGCACCTGAATTAGGACTACTTTATTTCAAAACTTGGATGGGTAGGGCCAGCCAGAATTTCTGCTACCAGTTCTGGCAAACTGGTGTGAAACTGCTGATGCCCACCACTGGCTATATCCAATTGTTGGTCCCATCTAGTTAATTCATTGAATCAATGGGATGTAAAAAAAGGGTTGACTTCACAATTCCCTCTTTTTCTCTTAGATCCTAAAAGCTGTTTCTAGTTTTTTCTACTTAGATCTCAACATCTTCTTGTTTAGTGTAGTATTTATTTATTTATTTATTTACATTTGTATTGCGAATAAATAGTAAATCACGTTAGAATAAGCCCTTTGAATCAAAGGTGATTTAATGAGTCATCTACTTCATAAGTTCCATTGATTCAAATGGCTCTACTTTTTATCCAGCTTACTGTATTAAAATCACAATTAAAGTACTGTAAGGCATTTGCATCACTGAAAGTTAGAGAAATAGACTCAGTGGTGGTCATCAACAGTTTCGCACCAGTTCGCCAGAACCGGTAGCAGAAATTCTGGCTGGCTCCTCCCATCCAAGTTTTGAAATAAAGTAGTCCTAATTTGGGTGCAACGCAGGGCTTTCCCCCTGGCCACACACACCATACCATACCCCACAGAGTAGGTAGTAAATTTTTTTGAATCCCACCACTGAATAGACTTGGCAAATCCTCAAAGATTCAGTAGGCCTGCTTCAGCACATGAAAATAATAATAATGGATGTACAGTAGCTGTTATTGAATCATGTAGAATTATTACTAGCTGCCTGAAACCTACCCCTACCAAAAAGTTTATTTGGCTGACTTTACCCTTACAGAAGTAAAATGAGAAGTGCCAACAGGGAACCAAATGATAGTACAGCACCAAACATCATTTTCATGGGCACCAACCCTCTATGATGGCTAAAACTGGGGAAACATTTTCTGCACACCTCTTAAGCTCGAAATATTAAACCAGAAGAGGCTAGGCTAAACATATGGAGAGCAAAAACAACACACCTTGCTGAATGGATGAATGCCAAAGAGTGTCTCCCACCAGGACAAGATTCTGGCTGGACCATCTGGATGTCTCTTAATAGTCTTCAAAGTGAAATAGGAAGAATGAATAATCAAATAAAATAAGGATACTTCGAATATAGGACACATTTTCTGTGGATATGGAGAAATAGTGCAATATTTCTGTGCAAGGAATTTATTCCTTACTATGCATACAAAAGATGATCCAGTAAATGGCCAAGATAATGTTACTGAAGTAGCCCACGTCTGCACAAAAATAGTATAATAATTTCCACATTTAAATTTGTTTGAATTTTACTATATTTCATATATGTCCATAATTTTAAATTATGCAACACTTTGATGCTCATAAAGAAATGTACATTTGTGTTGGGTCGCAGTTGACAAGGGTGAATGTTTAGGAAGTAAACATTGTTGTTGTTTAGTCACACAGTTGATTCTGACCCTTTGCGACCCCATGGACCAATGCCCTCCAGAAACCTCTGTCCTCCACCATCCTCCTCAGCCCACCCAGCTCTGTGCCCATTGTGTCTACAATACCATCTAGCCATCTCATCTTTGGCTGCCCCCTTCTTCTTTTGCCCTCCACCTTTCCCAGCATCAAGGCCATCTCAAGTGAATCCTCCCTTCTTATTTGATGTCCAAAGTACTCCAGCTTCATCTTTACTATTTGATCTTCTAAGGAGCAGTCAGGGTTGATTTCTTCTAAGATAGACCTATTTGTTCTCCTCGCTGTCCAGGGGACTCTCAAAACTCTCCACCACCACCACATCTCAAAGGCATTTATTCTTCTGTGCTCAGCTTTCCTAATGGTCCAGCTCTCACAACCGTACATTACCACCGGGAATACTATTTTCAGGTTTGGGGAATTTCTTTTGAAATTTAGGAACACATAGACATAAATGTTGGAAAAAGTCAATCTCTCATCACCTAACAGCCCAAGGTGAGAGTTTAAAAAAAATCAATTGCATTCATAAATCAAACATTCAGGGGCTGTGGTGGCTCAGTGGTTAAGAAGCTCACCTTGTTAGCTAGAAAACTGTAGGAATGCATCTGGTTTCTGTCTTGCCTGTCTCTGACACATTTTGTAAACAAAAGCCTCTTTGCTTGCTATTCTCCTTATCTCTCTTTCTTTGGGTTCTGACACTTCTGATTGGCTGTAAGCACTCAGTTTTGTCTCTGCTAAGTTTCGTTTCTGATATACAATGCTTGCTAAGTTTCGTTTCTGAGTCTCTCTGCCTGAATAAAGAGAAGGCTTCAGTAGCGTTTGACCAGCCAAGGACTGGAGTCGTTTTTCTGTCTCTACCTCAAAAGATCTGAGAATATAAACTGCTGCTAATGAGGCTGACTGATTGAGAAGATATCTTTACATGAATCAAATCCCAACAAGTGGCGCTCCGTGTGACGCTTTGAACTACAATGAGAGAGCCTGCTTTGAACTCTGCTTCAGCAATTAACACCTCATAATCGACCGGGGAAGGTCTCATTCACCTCCGACCAGACAGGTCCGACCAGAGGAAAGGTCCAATCGAGCGCTTGAGAATTACAACAGGGTGAGTGGAAAATGGGGTGTTTGCTTTCTTCGCAAATGCAGGAACTTTGTAAAGATATCTCAGATCTTTTGCATGACAATGGGCGAAAGGTTGATAAGCAGGAGATACAAAAGCTAGCTAAAGCTATAGCAAAAATCTGTCCTTGGTTTAAATATGAAGGTCTGGACTTAAAACAGTGGAAACAGATCGGGAGAGAAATGCAGAAGCATAATGGAATTTCTAGATCAATATTATTTACATGGGAGGAAGTTAGGGACTGCCTTCAGAGACTTACTCCAAAAAATATTTTATTGTCTCAAAGACTTGATGGCCGCCCCCTCCCACAGCTTTTGCCTCCAGATAAAGGGGGGGCCATGGCAACTGCCCCTCCATCATATGAGAAACAACAGCCTCCTGATGGGGGTGGAGGTGGAAATGGAGATGGGACATTATGTCCTGACTTGCAACAATCAAGTGCTTTTAGCCCTACAAAAGACCTGTTCTCTGCTGCGTTAACTACAGCTGTGCTGGATATGGAACCTGTTGATGTATATCCAGTGAACAGAGAGCCGCTGGCAAATGAGACTGTTGCAATACTAGTGCCGGCTGATGGGGAACAAATGGTGGGGAACTCATCACAGATTGAAGTTGTTAATGCATGCAGAGTGGCAGGAAGCAAGGACTGTGTTTCAAAGAGCAGCATAGGGGATCTCAGCCCCCCCGTGAATCAACCCTCATCACAAAAGCAGGAGAAGCTGAGTAGTAAATTTAATACCTCACGTTTGGGCAGGAAGATCCTGCAGAAATGGAAGGATGGCCCAAAGGAGGAACTCACAAAACCCAAGACAAAAAAGGGGTGCAAGTACAAACTAACAGATGCAGGTTGTCATAAGGTTGAGAATCATATGCTGGAGATGAAAGAAATCCAGAGAAAGAGGGGGGTTAATCTTGCCTGTATGGACAGCAGGCTGTGGCAAAAATACAAGGAGGAAGAAGACATACAGTTTTTGGCTGATTTTGAACGGCTCAACCCTCAAACAAAGAGATCCAGAGTGAGCTGTCCCAAGCTTCAAGCATCAGGATTGCAGGGAAAGCAACTTGGACTTCCCTGTGATTTTCTTCTGTGTGAAAATTACTTGCAACTTCTGGAGAAGTCTTTGTGCCTTCATACCTCCTCGGCCTGCCTTAATGCAGATGGGTGTGGCTGGAGCATGAAGGAATGTGTGTTTGCCTGAAAAGCTGAAAAGGGGGGTTGTGTGGGATTGTCTTGTGAAGTCAGTGAGACTTAATTTATGGCTTAATTTCAACTTGCCATGCCAAGAACTGTGCTGGAGAGAAAATAGTGTTTCAGAGAGCTTACTTTTAATTTGGACATTTTAATTGGACTAAAAAGAACAAAAGTTTGTGTGGACTTTAAAGAAGAATTATAAAACCTGACAGCCTTTTAAAGAAATTGTCTACCTGCTCATGCTAATGAGATTTGTACTGTATTGGTTTACCATGCTATGCTGATTATAAGTTATTGAATGCCTCTTTCACTTTACATCCAGTGGGAGAAGAAGAAGTTTAATGCCTTACTCATGTACTTGGGGAAGTAAGAACTGCTTTCTAATATGCAACCAGACCTCCTTCATGTAAGGAAGAAAAGAAATGTTCATGTCTTGTTTATGCTTAAATGTTTTGCTTATTCTTTTGCAGGAGAAAGACCTGTCCTTGTTTATGTTATGTATTGTCTTATGAAACTGCATATCTCAAGGTACCTTCAGAAGCACATGGCAGAGTTTCCAGTACTCTACACATGTAATTGGGTTTGTGATATTGCATTTGTGTTATATGTCACTCATGTTTCACGTTTAGTTACATGGTACTAGTAATAACAGGGCATGCTCCTGTTTCTTAGGGGAGTGTCTTCCTAAGCCATTGGTCGTTTATTGGCAACAAGGGGATCCTGAGTGGAAGGATTCCTGCTGGAGCGATCTGCCCATGGAGAAAGGTTACTCAGCTCCAGGATGGTGGTTCACCAGTAAACTAAATTTGCTGACATTTGTTCTTTTCTTTCTTACTGTGCTTCCAGCTGTAAGAACAATACCTCATGGGGGCAACCCCAACTTTTGGATTCGTCATGCTAACTATATGTTTGAAGTTCATGGTAAGAATGCAACGTTATACTATGAGCATCCACTGGCAGTATCTCAAATGGCTTTTCTTCCGGCATTGTTCAACATGCCAGAGTTGGTTATTGGACATTTGCAACATCTTGATAGGTCTACACTCTTCTCTAATCCTCCAGAACAATTTAACAACACCCGTTGGCGAAGCATGACATTCAAGAAATACACTAAAGGACTTTGTTTCTGCTGTCATAGTTCTGGAGTCTGGAATAGTAAATGGAAGTACTGGACTCAAGCAAAAAGGGTTTTGCAGAATGTAGGCAATTATACGGGTTGTGATGATTATTTTTGGTTATGGGGTAGTTATAACAGTTCTTATATGCTTAATTATACCTTGTTTAACACTACTATTGAAGATATATATGATGTATTCCCTATGTTTACTCCTGATTATTCTGCTATAGATAGTGGTTCAATTTGCAATGGATGGCAAATCAAGGATCCTAACATGTGGTTCTTTTTTAATGGAGTTGCCACGAATTTCCATCCAGGACAATATCAATGTGCAGCATTGGGTTATTTTACCTTACAGACTGGCCATAGATTACCTGTTAGCAAAATCCGGAGGATTTTGTAAACTGGTCGGGAACCAGGGATGTCGGGTAAAATTCCAGGATCTGAATAATACTATTGAGAAAGAACTTCAGAATTTACAGGAGAGCATTACTAACAATGTACGCACTGATGTTAATCTCTTTGATTGGGTGACTTCTTGGTTGCCTGATTTATCTGTCCTTAGACAAGTTTTCTTTTATGGGTTTATTATTATTATCTGCTTTATACCTTTGTATTTTTGCATTACTTGTATTCCTAATCTTATTTCTATGTGTAACACATGTCCATTGCGTAGAAGGGAGACATCGAGTTTTGCACGACGGCAATTGTATTCAATGAGGTATCATCCTCCGGAACAAAGTACCATGAGTCAGGAGGGGTACGATGTCCAGGAGGACAGTGATGATGTATATGATGACATGCAGGAGTATGATTAGCCGTCCCTCTCTCAAATTTAAATGAAAAAGGAGGACATGTAGGAATGCATCTGGTTTCTGTCTTGCCTGTCTCTGACACATTTTGTAAACAAAAGCCTCTTTGCTTGCTATTCTCCTTATCTCTCTTTCTTTGGGTTCTGACACTTCTGATTGGCTGTAAGCACTCAGTTTTGTCTCTGCTAAGTTTCGTTTCTGATATACAATGCTTGCTAAGTTTCGTTTCTGAGTCTCTCTGCCTGAATAAAGAGAAGGCTTCAGTAGCGTTTGACCAGCCAAGGACTGGAGTCGTTTTTCTGTCTCTACCTCAAAAGATCTGAGAATATAAACTGCTGCTAATGAGGCTGACTGATTGAGAAGATATCTTTACATGAATCAAATCCCAACAGAAAACCAGCAAGTCGGCAGTTCGAGACCCAGGTATTGCATGATGGTTTGAGCGCCTGTCTCTGACCCAGCTCCTGCAAACCGAGCAGTTAAAAAGCAAGAAATTGCAAGTCAATAAATAGGGACCACTTCAGTGGGAAAAAATCCCAGGGACATGAAAGGAGTCTCATTCGGGCATCCCCTGAGCAGAGTTTCTCCAGCAAAAATCCTTTCAATCCAGAATAATTTCTGACACAAAATTGTTACTATTTTTATCAAACATTCAGCACCATGTTGGATCAGGGAGGACAATAGGCCTCCTGAAATTTTGGTGTGATGTGCCCTGCACCTGTTATGTCCGGCCCTTATAAGCTATAGACCAGACAACGATGAACAGAACAGCAACAAGTCTTTATTCAACTGTCTTTAAGGAGTGAGCTTACAAGGCATTCCGGACAAAGAGATGGCTATAAAATCCCACCAGAATCAGTCCCTCCTGAATCTTGCCATATAGGAGGCAAAGGCTAGCTACACCAGGAGCAGTAGCATAGTACAGGAGACCCAGGCTTAGCACGTTGCTGGCTACCTGTGCAGAGTGGTAGTATAGATCTGGTCCGGCCCCACCCTTGTTTACTCGTGGGGCTTGTATAGTGTCTCCCCAGTGGTGTCCTCGTGATACAAAGTGGCGACCCACCGGATAACCATAACTAACCAATCATAATGGAGTATACATGTAATAAACCAATGGGGAGCAGGATCCAAAACTGTAACCAATCACAGGGTTTGGTTTAGCATAATGAGCGTGCCCTGTGCAGGAGGTTTCACGCCACTTTAGGCTCCTAATTTGGATGGCGGGAAACTGCCATTTTCCTCTTGCAAGGCGCTGCCTGTGCTACTTGCAAATGTGCCTCAATACACAACAGCATCCCAGTCTGTGAGCTGCCTCTGTGTCAGCAGCAGCATGTTGGTGTATTGTACAAAGCAGATCAACCAGGCCTAGCTCAGAAGAAATGGCACCCATTTGTAATGGAGTGAGCTGCGATTTCAGCCTCCCTTCGAATGAGACAGGTTCTGAGTCTTCTTCTTTTTCTGCCGTATCTGAATCTGAAATTGGCAACCCTCATGGCGATCAGTCATGAAGACTGACCTGAGAATATAATGCAGTGGCCTTTCATCTGCCTTCTGCATCGCAACATGACCCCTGTACCACTGATCTAGTTGCATGAGTCACTTTCTGGTCCTGAGCTCTTTTGGCACACAAAGGCCTCATCGGCCCCAGGCTTGTATTGATGAATCTTCTGCCCTCCATCAAGATGGATTCAAGTGGGAGTTATCTACTTGGGGTTCTCAGCAGTGATGGGCTCCAAAAAAATTTACTACCACACTGTGGGAGTGGTATGGTGGGCGTGGCCAGGGGGAAAGCACTGTGTTGCACCTGAATTAGGACTACTTTATTTTAAAACATGAATTGGTGGGGCCAGTCAAAATCTCTGCTACTGGTTCTCGCGAACTGGTGCGAACATGCTGATGCCCACCACTGGTTCTGAGTAGAACTGTATATTAGTTACTAACTTGTTTTTCATAGGATATCCACATGCTACGGCTGGTCAGGGGAGGGAAGAGGAGCCCAGCTGAGCCTCGTCTCTGCGGCGGGGCTTGAAAAAGCCACCACCAGTACCCTGGAGCCGCCTGCACCATCTTTGGCCCCCTCCCCTGGCCCAGCTGGTTAGGGGAGGGAAGAGGAGCCCAGCTGAGCCTCATCTCCATGGCGGGGCCACAGAAGGGACATTTTCTTTGCCTCAGCCAGGCTGGTTTCTTCCCCTGGCCCCGTTATGGTCTTGTGAGCCATGGGCACCATTCATTGATGTTTGAGCCATGGGGCTCCATTCAGGATGTTTGAGCCATGGGGCTCTGTTCATGGACGTTTTGAGCCATGGGGCTGCATTTGTGGACGTTGGGTAGCCAAGGGTATTGTGCAATTAATTTTGTTATGTCATTATTTAAACGAGGTTTTGCATAATTTGTATTGAAAATTTTGTAAGATGTTAATTGTGTATTTACTGGTATCTTTTGTTAATTTTCTCTTTATTTTTAACTGTATTGTATTATTATGAATTATATTGTATTGTATATATTTGTTGTAGGCCACCTCGAGTAGCACTTTGTGTCGAGTGAGGCGGGATATAAATTTAATAAATACTACTACTACTACTACTACTACTACTACTACTACTACTACTACTACTACTACTAATAATAATAATAATAATAATAATAATAATAATAATAATAATAATAATAATAATAATAATAATACTCACAGTTTTCCACCAGGAAACATAGTCTGGAATCAGATGTGTCCTACCAAATTCCAGTCCTATCCAAATATGAAGGTTTTTTGTTTTTAAATGACAATGTCTACTCAAAATTTGTCCCTCTATGTTGTCTACTTTAGAAAAAGATAAGAGCTTCAGAATTGTAGCACCTGTGGATAGGAGGTGTGCAAAATGTTGCCAGAAAGGAGGCAAGTGAGCACATTCTTCCCTGTTGGTTTCTGTAGAAGAGATAATATGGAAACCATAACTACTGTATATGGTGGGCAAAACCTACAGATAATAACACATACTAGGTTCAGGCATTTCAGTGTCTAGTTAGTTAGAATGATTTCCCCAACCTAGTTATTATAAGATGGGGAGAGGGGGGGGGTGTGTTTATAAAAATAAAAGCAAAAACCCAGAGCTTGTGGACTTCTCAACAAGCTTCTTAACAAGTTACCTTAAAAAGTATTTTTCCAAGCTCTAGGAAAATTCAAATAAAATTCACATTTCTTTTTGTTTTATATAGCTTTAGTCCCAACGAAACGAAACTTAGCAGAGACAAAACTGAGTGCTTACAGCCAATCAGAAGTGTCAGAACCCAAAGAAAGAGAGATAAGGAGAATAGCAAGCAAAGAGGCTTTTGTTTACAAAATGTGTCAGAGACAGGCAAGACAGAAACCAGATGCATTCCTACAGTTTTCTAGCTAACAAGGTGAGCTTCTTAACCACTGAGCCACCACAGCCCCTGAATGTTTGATTTATGAATGCAATTGATTTTTTTTAAACTCTCACCTTGGGCTGTTAGGTGATGAGAGATTGACTTTTTCCAACATTTATGTCTATGTGTTCCTAAATTTCAAAAGAAATTCCCCAAACCTGAAAATAGTATTCCCGGTGGTAATGTACGGTTGTGAGAGCTGGACCCAGTTCCAGTCTACACTGGAGAATCATCTAGAGCAGTGGTGGCAAACCTTGGTGCTTCAGTCATTCTTGGACTTCACTTCCCAGAAGCCCTAATTAGCAGATGTGCTAACTTGGGCTTGTGGTAATTGAAGTCCAAAAACTGCTGGAGCACAGTTGGCCACCTCTGATTCGGAGGGTGGAAGAACTGAGTGCAGGGTGGTTTTGACACACTATTGGAAATATTTCTCGCTTACAATTTTTCAGCAGTGATGTAAGAAATCATGAGCTTGCCACAGAGTTGCAGCTAATCTCCTTTGAGGCCCAGCTCCAACTCATTGGTACAATTAAGGTTAATTCAAAGTGTGTAATCCACAATTTAGAGGCAGAGCAATGGAAGGCTTCCCTCAAAATAGCATAGGGAAGAAAATATTCTTTTTGTGTCGTCATGCCGCTCACATCAAGAAATCAACGTACTTTGCTGGTTCCAATTTAATATCAACCTGGCTTGTAGCATGAAACAAATTGGAGTGCTTGTCAGATTTTTTATTTATTCAAAATAAATATGTATACCTAGCACAGATCTAAATCATTAAGGAAACAGACTTTTGAAACATTTTCAGCTGTCTCCGAGAGTAGACAGCATCAAGAGTAATTTAATTTCTTACTTTTCATTCAAATAGAAAACGTTGGAGGAAATGTTCCATAGATGAATTCTGATTGTTTAGTAAGTGCCTGTCAGCTTCTTCCTTTGATATCTTAATATGACTAAGGATTTTCCCCAGAATTCCCTCTGAGCAGCAGTCCTGTGCTCGGGTGGTCAGAGCAGACTGGGAAATCTTATTGTTGCCTTTGGCTTTACCCAACTCCCCTGCCAGTCAGGGCACACCACCCATAAACTGACTGCCAATCACACGTCAGTTTTAACAGAGATTTCTGCCTGCTGGAGTCACTTGAATTTTTGACAATGTAATTATGGCCCTTGTGTCCAGAGCAGAAGCCTGCTTGGGATGGAGGGATTTTTTTATTGATTGTTTAGAAGGGAAATTTATCAATGTCTTTGCCTCTATTCATATGCTTTCCCTGAGAAACTCTCCTGACAAGTTTCCAAAGTGAAATCTGACTAGGTGGCCTTGGCTATATTTTTGTCCTTTCCATTAAAATTGATCTAGACTGGCAGACGTCTCTGAGGGAACAGCAACATTTCAGACTTTATTCACTGGGTAGAAGGCAAAAGACACCACAAGTCAAACACACTGGTCCCATGTTCTTGTTAGCACTCAGGTGAAAAGTGTGACTTGTGTCTGGTGATGGGTTAGATACTGGTTTCTAAAATGGGGTTTCGTGTTCAGGGAATGAAGAAGCAGACGAGTGAGGTAGTGAAATTCAACTCTTTAATAGTGGGGTTTGAACACATTTTGGATGGGCCAAAACTTGGACTTATATACACTATAAACAGTAATAGTAACAATAATACAACAAGCCCATTGGCTAACAGAGTATGCACATTTTTTGATCCACTTATTTGCATAAGAATAGATACATGAGAAAAGATAGATTCTGCTCCTGTCAGAAAACACAGTTAACATACATAACATTCTCCCCCCCCCCCAGATAAAAACAAAATCCTTTAACCAGGATGGTGGTCTAGTTTCCCTTCTGGGTCAGATGCTTGGGTAAGCCAGCTCAGGGGCTCGTAGGATGGGCGACCCAACTGAAGTGAGGGATTGACAAGAGGGGGAGGATTGTAAACCCAAATTAAAGCCCCATTTGTCAGATGGAGGAGCAGGGGATCGCTCAAAACCAAAATCTAATTCTGTGGATGAATAAGACAACTCAGGGTCCCTCCTGTGTGTACTAAGAGTGGAGGGCGACTCTGAACAAAATTGGTCATCATCAATAAAGGAATCCAGAGTGCTAGGCTGGGACAGTGTAGGGGTATTCCTGGCTGGAATAGGGGAGTATTCCACAAATTCCACTTGAAATCAGTTCCTATAAGACACTTCTGGGTCAATGTTGGCTGGCTGCTGTCTATTACCTCTGCCCCCTGGGTTTAAACAGGTGGGGGCCAAACCTAGCGTTGAGTGTCTGTATTCATCTTGTGGGTCCAGTACTCTGGGTCTCAATTGATCCGCGAGCCTCCTCCAGATCAGACCAGTGGCTGTTTCGATTCTGTAAGAAACAGGACCAGTCTGATTGATCACAAACCCAGGCACCCACATAGGACCACCAGCTGCATAATTGCAGCAATGTATAGGGTCTCCAGATGAAATACCCTTTTGGTGTTGGATTGCTATATTTGTGCCTTTGTCCCCTACCCTAGAGGGATCCAATCTGTCCAGTAAGGATGACAGTTTCCTTCACTGGAGCAATTCAGCAGGGGACAGCCCTGAGGCAAGGGGGGGGTGAGCCTATATGTGAAAAGAAACTGGCATAACTGGAGCTCCAAATCCCCTTCACCCATATCCTGAAGCGTGTATTTAGTTGTGTGCACCTGTCGCTCTACCTGACCATTGGTGGCTGGGTGGAATGGGGTGGCAGTGATGTGCCTAATTGCATTCCTTTCCATGAAATATTGGAATTCTGCAGATGTGAACGTGAATGCATTGTTGGACACCAGCACATCTGGAAGTCCAAATGTTGCAAACAGCCTTCTTAGGTGCATTATTGTGGTGGCTGAAGTGGTATTAGGCACCCTAATCACTTTCAGCCACTTAGAGAATGAATCCACAACCAACAAAAATAGGGCACCCCTAAATGGACCTGCAAAATCTATGTGCAACCTGGACCATGGGCCCTGAGCAGAATCCCATTCTCGAGAGGGAAGGTGGGATTGCTCTGGGAGAGAGGATTGACAACTGGCACAAGTGCCGACCATTTGTTCTATGTCTTGGTCCAGTTGAGGCCACCAAAAGTAGCTACCGGCAAGGGCTTTGGAACGGACAATTCCCGGATGACTTGTGTGAAGTAGCTGTAAAACCTTTTTCCTGAGTGTGACAGGAATGACCACCCGCTGGTCCCATAGAAGGCAACCTTATTCCACTGACAGTTCCAAACGCTTGCAGTGGAATGTTCTGAATTCCTCGGCTAGGGGAGAGACAGGCCAGCCTTTTGTACCCAAGACATGACTTTAGTCAATGTTACATCCTTGGCCCTAGCCTTGGCTATATCTGAGGGGACGACTGGGGGTGAGTCGAAAGCCTCAATCATAAGGACCTGGTGGTCGCTTTCGATTTCGCAATCGGCTTCCCCAACCCTTGGCAGTGGAGAAAGTGACAGGGCAACAGCGTGGCTGATGTTCTTGCCAGGCCTGTGCACCAAAGTAAAATCGTATGCATTTAGGAAAATTGCTCAACGAAACATTCTTGGGGACAGAATTTGAGGCATGGGCTTCCCATTCACAAAGATTCCAAGGAGGGGCTTGTGGTCAGTTACGATGGTAAAAGGTCTTCCGTAAAGGTAATCGTGGAATTTCTTAGTGCCAGGCATGATTGCCAAAGCCTCCCTGTCTGTCTGAGTGTAATATTTCTCAGGCTTTAAGAGTGAACGGGAATAGAATGCTACGGGGGTTTCCCTCCCGTCATTTAGTAAATGGCATAACACAGCTCCCACCCCCACAGGGGTTGCATCACACACAAGTACAACTTCCTTGTTAGGATCAAAATGAGTTAATACAGCATCCGAAGATAGCAGCCTTTTAAGTTCTAGGAACACTTTCTCCTGGCAATGGCCCCAGTGCCAAACAGTATCTTTCTTAAGAAGCCGATGTAATGGTTCAGCAACTGAGGCTTTGTGATGGAGAAAAGCATGATAATGGTTTAACAATCCTAGAAATGATTGTCATTCTGCTTTACATTTTGGCCTGGGTGCATTTTGCACGGCCGCCACCTTGGAGTCAGAGGGCATGATACCTTGGGTTATAATTCGGTACCCCAGGAACTCCACTTCCTGTGCCAAAAACATACATTTGTCTCTTCTAAGATGTAGACTGGCCCTCTCGAAATGTGAGAGGACTCGATCAAGCCTGGCCACTAGTTCAACGGTGTCCTTAGCGGTTATCAGGACATCGTCAAAATATGGCAGAACACTGGGCAAACCTTTTAAAATACTTTCTACAAGAGATTGAAATATTCCGGGGGCCATATTCACCCCGAATTGTAGTCGAGTTACCTTAAATGTCCCCCTATGCGTTACTATGGTCTGGGCTATTTCAGCAGCAGGAGACACAGTCAACTGTTGGTAAGTCTGGGCAAGGTCAAGTTTTGCGAAGCAATTTCCTCCATGCAAGGAGGCAAGAAGGTGGCTTACCGTGGGCACAGGATATGCGTTTGGGCGAATAGCTTTATTGATGGTACACTTGTAGTCAGCGCATATCCTGACCTCCCCATTACTTTTCAAAGCAGTCACTATTGGTGTCTCCCACTCTGCGGAGTCCACTGGCACTAGGATGCCCTGCCCCACCTGTTTGTCCAGCTCGGCTTCTATCTTCTCCTTTAAAGCAAAGGGTACCCTGCGTGGCTTCTTCCGGATGGGCCGGACGGTTGGGTCAAGCTCAAAGTCCACAGGGGGACCTTTGTATAACCCTAAACCCTTTTTGAACACCTCAGGATGTGCAGCACAAATGTCCCAGATTGGGTCAGCGTCTATTGCGTGAATGCCAGAAATCTGGATTTCCAGGGGCCTAAACCATTGGGTCCCAATAAGACAGTTAGTGTCCTGCTTAACTACAACCAATGGCAAGGAGGTGGGAATGTTTTTGAATTTGACCAAGAAATTTCCCACTCCCAGGACCGGAATCTGGCAACCTTGCACATCCCAGAGGGAAGTTTTAAAAGATTTGAGCTTGGGCTGAGAGGCAGGGGGAATTCTCAAAAACTCCCGCTGTGGGATTATGGAAAAGGTAGTACCTGAATCCACCTCCATCTTGAAGGGGACGTCCTGCAGGCTCAGGTCTGCGAAGAAACACTCGCTGACGATGCTCACTTGCCACGCCTCAGGCTCTGGTGACACTTTGGCGGTGGATGTTTTGTGGTGATGACTCTTCTTGGACTCAGGTGCTGGAGTTCTTTGCTTTCGCTGTCGGCATACTTTAGCAATGTGCCCTCGTCGCCCACAGTTGTGGCATTTTGTGGTGCAGAAGGGGCACGTCCTGCAGTCATGCCGGGCTCCACAGCCATCACACTTGCAAAGGAATTTCTTCTCCCGATCATCACGGTGCTCTTGATGCTCAGACTTCTCCTTCTGCATCATTGGACTCTGATGAAGAGGTGGAACCAGGCGAAGCTGAGGAGGATGAAGATGAATTTTGCTGAGCTTGCACAGCTGAGTCAGCGGCACTGGTGGTGGAGTGGCGATGCCGGAAAAGCTTGATGCCAGACCGTGCAGCCTCAGACGCTACCGCCTCTTCTAGGACAGCCTTGAAAGTTAGTGTCTTCCTGATCATGAGGTGACATTGAGAATTTTCATCCCTCATGCCGGCCAGCAGGCAGTCCCGTAGTTCTTCTTCGATGTTGTCCCACTTGCACGGGGCGGCAGCAATGCACAGAGCAGCAGCGTAGTCTGCAATGGACTCCCCAGGTCACTGCTTCTTTCTGTGGAAGGCCACCCTGGCTGGGAAGATCAAGACCTCTGGCTGCAGGTGATTCCTCAGTGCATACATGATTTCTGCGAGCGGCACCACATCAATGTCTCTTGGGAGAATGAGGTGGGTTGCCAGCTCAAGCGTCTGAGAACTGCACTGAGCGAGGAAACAGGAGCGCTTCTGGTCTTCGTCGGTAATCTTCTGCAAGGCCATTGCATGGCAGAATCAGTGTTCATATGTTGCCCATTTCTCTGGACGCGCTGGGTCAAATGGGCTGATGTTGCTGCCATCCCATCCTTGCCGCCAGTTTCGTGTTCAGGGAATGAAGAAGCAGACGAGTGAAGTAGTGAAACTCAGCTCTTTAATAGTGAGGTTTGAACACAGTTTGGATGGGGCAAAATTCGGACTTATATACACTATAAACAGTAACAATAATACAAGAAGCCCATTGGCTAACAGAGTGTGCACATTTTCGATCCACTTATTTGCATAAGAATAGATACATGAGAAAAGATACATTCTACTCCTGTCAGAAAACACAGTTAACATACATAACAGGATGTGAGTCTGATCTTTAGAGGTCAAGAGGTTATACAATGTGGTATTACTCTTTCTCCAATATCCTGTTCATCCTTTCCTTCAGAGATCCCTTCTAGGGCCTTGTGTCTTTCTTGCTCTGTGATAATTCCAACGTCTTTGAGAGATTGATGTGTGTTCTTATGTTAGTGCTTTAACTGAAGCTACACTGTACCTGTACAACAAAGTGTAGCTCGTTAGTAGTTGTTTCAAACACCTGAGGTCCCAAAATCCAGTAGAGCTCATGGGAAACTTGTGGATACATGTCTGCCTCACCCCAAATTATTTTTTGGCAGATCAGGGGTTGCTGGAGGTGTACACATTCCAGATTCTCAGCATCTCTCTTTATCATTTTCACTCTACTTTATTCCACTTTTCTCTCACCAATTAATTCCCCTTCATAATGACTGACTTCTAACTTCTGAAGATGCAGGCAAGAGATGTTAACATTTCAGTGATCATCTTGCCCTACATTCAAGTTCTGAAAAGCACTCATTCTGTCTCATCTACTAAACAGCTCAGGAGATGAACTGGTAATAATGGGAAATTTGAACAGCCTCTGATGAATCTGTGCAGTACTTACCAGCCACAGTGCACCTTTCTCCCTTTCAGAGCAGAATCTTCTCAATAATAGGATCACTGCTTCTTAAATTGCCTCTTGTCAGGCCATTGCCCTGATCTTCCTGTCGGCTGGCAATACTTTAGGAACATAAGAGTAAAACTTGCCAAACATATTCCTGCTGTTGCAATGTTGTAGAGCAGGGGTCTCCAACCACCAGGCTGTGGACTGGTACCGGACCATGGGCTGTTCCAAATCAGGTTGCAGGGGTAAGTGGTGCTGGACAATCTTTTGCCCTCAAAGACTTCCGCTGGGTCTGCCCGGCAAATGGATCAAGAGCACAGGCTTCAGACACAACAGATAGGCAGGTGGCCAGGCCCCTCCTCCTCATTTTTGAGGTACAGCAGGCTCCTTCCCCCACCTGTGCGCAGTGAGGTATCACACTGCCCATATTCAAGCTGTGGCTGGCAGATGGGAGAAATTTTCCATTAACATTAGTTACATAGTAATCTAGGTTGAAAAAGAATTATATATGTCATAAATTATATATTATGCAATTTATCATATTTTATTATGCACTTGCACCATCCAATCCCACCACCCGCACTTACTGGCCTGTGGAAAAATTGTTTAGCATGAAACCAGTCCATGGTGCAAAAAAGGTTGGGGAACCCTGTTGATGAGGAAACATTGTCTCACTCAGGTACAAACTCTTATGGAGCTTTTTATTTTATTGTTCTTTTGAGAAGGAAGGATTATCCAGTCACTGTCTAAAAACAAAACCACAGTGAACAGTAACATTACTGTGTAGTCTACATTAATATTTATAAGGAAAGTTTCTACCTTTTCATGTGTAACAATTTTTTAACCATTTTTCATCTCCCCCATAGCAGTGTGGAAAGGGTCCACAACCTGAACTGAACCATACCTGTCAAGTATCCTGGATTGGCCGGAAAATTCCATAATTCAACGCTCCATCATGCTCCTTCCCATGGCCATCCCGTAATTTGACCGGCCAGGAAAGGGGTAACTGCACATGTGCACAGGGGTTACTGGATTACTGCACATGTGCGCTGCTGCCTCTGATGGCGGTGCATGCGCAGTAACCCCTTTCCTGCCTGGCGCCTGGAAACTTACTGCGCATGTGTGCCCAGCTCTCGGATTTTGAAAACTGCGGCTTGACAGGTATGCACTGAACGGTCTTTGCCAGGATTTGCAGCTGCTTCTCTATTTCTAGGGCTTATACTTTTTTAAAAAATCAAATACATTTGCATCAGCTCATACATTTGATAAAAAAATTTAATGTGATAATTTCAGCTGATGTGAAGGGGCTTTAATAGCAGATTGTAAGGAGGAAATTATCAATTAACCTTATTTCCAGCTTGTTAAGATACCGCTGATGTAACTGTGCCTCCTGCAAATCTGGTCAGCTATAGCAGAACTACCTTAAGAAGCTGCAAACAAAGCTGTTTGCCCATTTCTTCCTCTCTTTCTACTGACTTCTATATGGTCAGCTAAAATTGATTCACTCTGGGAAACCCAAGTTTCTGTGTGTAACTTCACAGAAGATCCATTTACACTTTCCCTGCTGTTTAGATAAACCCCAGGTCTCAAAACGCTGCTCCTTTAATATTTGAGTATTCCATTTCCAAGATATTACATAGTAAAGTGGCAGGGGGGGGCAAGGTTGACTGGCATGAAATAAAACTGAAGTGTAACTGTGGGAAATAAAAAAAAATCCAAATTCTGAATTGTGAGGTAGTAGAAAATCCTGCAGTTGGTCTCTCTTCCTTCTGAAGTACTTTTCTCTTTGATACTAGCAAGCTTCAGGGGATTTCACTTCAGGAGCTCTCAAGTAACTCAGGACAGTGAAGGTTTCTTAGTTGCAAACAGCAGTGAGCAATAGATTCATTTTCTATGGCCAGAGGACTTAGTCATTATAAATAAGCAAAGACCTCCTGTTTTACCTCAGGGAAATTATGAGAAGCTTGCACATGGTTTCAGCCATCATCCAAGTGACTGAGAGAAGCCTGCTTTGCATCAGTAAGCTGCCCACATAGAGAATTTGGCCTGAAGAAGGGAGATGGGGGTGGATCTAAACGTTCACTTTTGGGAGATGACAGCTCTTTCTTGATAAGAACCCGAGGAGCAATAAAACCAGAGCTCCTTTATATTTGAGTTATCCTGCCCCTTATTCCAGGTTCAAACTATGGAGGAAAAGAAGAAAGAGAAAGTCCACCTTGATTTTGGAAGGTGCAGTTTACCCAGGTTAAATTTAGAAAGATTTGTATGCAGGTTTTAAAAAATATAAGGTAAAGGTAAAGGTTTTCCTTGCTCGAAAGCCAGTCGTATCCGAATCTAGGGTGCAGTGCTCATCTCTGTTTCTAAGCCAAAGAGCCAGCGCTGTCTGCTTCTGCAGATGTTTCCATGGCCATGTGGCAGGCATGACTAGACACTGGAGTGCACAGAATGCTGTTACCTTCCCACTGAAGTGGTCCCTATTTATCTACTTGCAATTTCTTGCTTTCGAACTGCTAGATTGGCAGGAGCTGGGGACGAAGACAGGAGCTCATTTCCGTCCTGCAGTACTCGGGAATCGAACTGCTGACCTTCCACTTCCCAGTCAGTGTCTTAGCCACTTGAGCCACAGGCTTTTAGCGATAGAAAGTTCTGGTTTTAGTGTATCCCATCATTAATGGTCAGCTCAGTAAGCTTTATTGAATTGGACAGGAGCTGCCCTGGCTCAGTGGTTAAGAAGCTCACCTTGTTAGGTGGAAGACTGGCAAGTCAGCACTTCGAGACCCGGATACTGCATGATGGATTGAGTGCCTGTCTTTGCCCCAGTTCTTGGAAACATGAAAGGACCCTCATTTGGGCATTCCCTGAGTGGAGTTTCTCCTCCAAAAATCCTTTCAACCCAGAATTATTTCTGACATGAAATTACTATTATTATTATTGAGTTGGACAAGAATTACTTCTAGTTCCAGGCAAGTGTTTATGGTATCCACATTTACCCGAGAATCCGCATTATGAAACTAAATGGGACTTGGGGATGGGGAGAGAAAGGCAATTTGAAAAAAAAATAGTTGAGTAATAGTCAGTGGTGGTCTCCAAAAATTTTTACTACCACACTGTGGGCGTGCCCTACTTTGTGGGTGAAGCTATGTGACTGGGTGGGTGATCTAATCATGCCTGTCACATGACCATGAAAATGTCTGCAAATACAGACAGCACTGGACCTTTGGCTGTAAATGGAGATGAGCACTGCACCCTAGACTGGCTTTTGAGCAAGGGCAAACTTTCCCACCAAAGTGGTCCCTATTTACCTACAATACAGTAAAACCCCTACTTACAAAAAAAATGTCAATTCCGTAGGCTTTTGCTTAAATCAACTTTTTTGTAACTTGAAACAAACACATAGGAAAAGTTATTTTTTACGTAACTCGAAGCAAACCCATAGGAAAAATGAAAATTTTATGTAAATTGAAGTAAACCCATAGGGAAATGAATTTTTATGTAATTTGAAGCAAACCCATAGGAAATTGTGTAAATTGGGATATGGTTTTAGCACAAAATCATTATGCAAGTCAAATTTTATGTAACTCAAGGCATTTGTAAGTTGGGGTTTTACTGTACTTGCAATTTATTGCTTTCAAACTACTAGGTTGGCAGGAGTTGGGTAGGTATGGGAACTCACTCTGTCATACAGTACCTGAGAATCGAACTCCAGAAGCAGAAAAAACCCAACATGTTAAAAGTTTTGCTCTTAGAAGCTTTGGAGGGCTGAGTTACTAAAAGACTTTCTGAAGGCAATGTTCCCTCAAGACAGTAAAGGAGGAAAGTGGAGGGAGAGCAGAGGCTGGAGGGAAGAGGAGTTTCCACCCCGGAGAGATTTTTTTCTTGGGGTGCGGTAGGGTTGGAGTTGGGAGGAGAAGTACAGCTGGGCCCAGTATAGCTGCACCACCACTGCTGTCGCCCGGGTGCTCCCCTTGGCACCACCACTGCCCCTTACGGGGAGCAGGTGGCAGGGTGCTTTGGTGGCTGCTCTTTCTCCTCCTCGGTGTTTGGGACAGTGGCAGAGCCAAGGGGAAAGTTGGGGTGGTAGCGGTGGTGATGCGGTCATGCTGGGGCCCAGCTGCGGCTGTTCTTCCTCCTCTCCGCAAGGGGCAGTGGTGGAGCCGCTGTCGCCTGCTCCCCAGGAGGAGGAGAAAGAGTAGCCACAGCTAGGCCCCAGCATGGCCGCATCACCACTGCTACTGGCCAGACTTTTCCCTTGGCTCTGCTGCTGTCCTGAGCATGGAAGAGGAGGAAAGAGTTGCCGCCAAAGCGCCCTGTCACCTGCTCCCTGCAAGGGGCGACAATGGTGCTAAGGGGAGTGCCTGGGTGACAGCGGTGGTGGCATGGCTATGCTGAAACCAGCCATGCTTCCTCCTCCCTAACCCCCACATTGCCAGGGGGAGCCTTGCATGGCTCCTCATCCTCCTTGCCCCTGGTGGCTCTTCCTCCTTCTCTTCTTCTAGGCTGCTGGATGCACCCAGAGTGCTGGGAGAAGAGGAATAGGTGGGCGGGGTGTGGCGGGGCGGTGGGCAGGGCAAGGTGGGGAGGTGGGTGTGGTCAGCTGGTTTTGCTACCGCTACGCCCATACTGTGGCACACCGGGAGCAGTACACCACTGGACCAAATTCTAGGGAAGACTGCATATATGTTTAGATCTACATTTTGGTTTTTTGCCAGATCCTGAAAGGAATAACAGTCAAAAAGTATGTAAGAAAATAAGATTGAATAAAAGTAAAGGCTAATAACAGTTGGAACCACATGGATTAAAACCATCAGTCTGTGGAAAAGCTTTAGCAGAAAGACAAAACTGTCGAGTCTGAACATGGAGACTGACCAATATAAGGAGATAAATGTGCCCTTTGGAAAAGAGAACTGCAAAGTGTAGACCCAGCCATAGGGTCCTTTCTTGCATCTTTACAAACATATCTTCTTTTTGATTTAGAGAAGAATCTCGGGGCGTGGCTAAGATGCCGATGTGTTAACACACTTTCCTCGGAGCTCGTGCCTCTCAATGAGAAAAACAATGAGAAAATAAACACAGAGAAATACAAACTTTCAAAAGATTGGCAAGAAGAAAGCTTATAGACCTCTTAACTGAAAAGGCTTGATCCGGAAGGTCGGAGTTTGGGAGCGTTTTGGCTGGGAGGCTAGCGGCACAAGCGGTGGCCTCACCAGCTGAGTCGTGGCGAACAGGACTGTCAGGAGATCGGGAGAAACAATGAAAATGTGAGTTGTTGAAAATAAAGACACGAATTTGGAAGTGGTGGCTGGCATGGCTGAGGGGGTGAGAAGGAGAGTGAAAACGAAGGAAAAGCAAGTGTGTAAAGGAGCGAGGAGGAGTTAAGAGGGAGAGCGGAAGAGAGAAAGTTTGTGAAAAGAAATTAATGGCATCTGTGAAGAAGAAAATCGAAAGTTAGAGTGACCGAAGATGGGAGGGAAACAACCGGAGACGGTTTCTGGAGCGTTGTGGAGAGACTGAAAGGAAAGGAGAGAAGGAGAGGAGAAAGAAAAAGAAGGAGAAGTGAAGGAACGGAGAGGGTGGCTGAAGGACAGGAGGTGTAAGAACAGACGAAGTACGGAGGTTGGAATGCTCGGAGGAGAAGGGAGGTGGGGCCCCCTTGGAAGCCACAGCCGAGGCTGTGGACTAATGGCGCAGATGTAATTTTACTTCATGGACCAAGCAGTTAAGTACGGAGTAATATAAACTCTTTAAATACCTTGGATCTTCCTCCTCCCTTTGCAGAACATTTTTTTCTTTTTCTTTTGTAATTAACTTTTCAGATCCCTCGGACTCTTTTGCCCTTTTCTGTTTTCCTCTCTTTTCTTTTTTGCTTATTTGGGGTACCTGACTCTCCTTTCCCTGTTACTTTTGTTCTTTTTGGTTTTTCGGTTTCAATTTGTTTTGCCTTCCTCCATCAAGATTTTGGACATACAGTTACTGGATTATTTAATTGTTTTGGGGCCTTTCCCCCACTTTTTGAAACATTGTTATAGTTTTGGTTAATATATGAAAATCTTCAATCAAGTTTTGGGTTTTTGAAATTATCAAGCCATTTTTTCATTGGATAACAGTAAAGCAGCAAAGCAGCAACGCAGTTCAGGAGCATCTTTTTTTGGATTACAATTTTATTATTGGTTTGCTATACAGAAGCTGATCTGTTCTGTCTGGGCATAAAGTAAAGGGATTAATATAGGGGATGAATGTGTGAACTAATTGACATTGAAAACTGATTGAGAATCTGGATTTGGTGAAAATCAAGTAATTGGACATTTGGATTATAAATTGAGTGGGAGTTGAAGATTTGGCTCACAGGACTTGAGGTTGGGCATAATTTTTGCTGAAGACATCAACGCAGATTGGATTACAAAGCTATTTAAAAATTGGTTATAAGATATCAACCCACAATTAAGGCTCTGAACATGAGTGAATTTGGAAAGGCCAAGAGCTGGAATTGGGAGATAATAAAAGTTTGATTATATTGAAAGAATTGGTTGAAACTACAATGGATAAATTTGTGAAGGGAAAGGCGACAAAGGAGGAGGAGGTGGTGAAACCTAAGAGGAAGGAGAAGGAGAAAACCAAAACTGAGGACACACCCCCATCATCTATATCATCGGAATCAGTATTATTGGATCAAACACAATTAATGGTTGAGATGGGTAAATTGTTTAAGAGATTTGATAAGATGGAAGAGGCAAATGTGAAAGGTTTTCGGGAAATGAAGGAACTAAGAGGGAAAGATAAAAATGAAATTATGGTGAAACAAGATAAAATGTACACAATGTTTCAGGATTTTGCCCACAAAGTTGATTTTACTTTTCAAAAGTTGGAAACAAGTGTTAATTTGATGCAAAAGGATGTGAAATTGATGCAGGCTGAAGTGAAGGGGATGCAAGAGGAAGATAAGGAAATCAAAATAAAGGTAGAAGGACAAAGGAAAAGGATAGACATGGTGGAAGAGATGATGAGGAAACAGAATATTGTGATACGCAATTTACCGGAGAAAACGCCAGACCATTTGAAAGATAGAATAATTGATTGTCCGAATAATTTGAAAACCGGGAAAGATTATCTCAATGAAGACATTGCAAGTGTTTATAGATTGGGATTGAGAAGAGGGAGGAGTGTTCAAAGGAATGTCTTGGTTAAATTTGCAAATTGGGGCGATAAATTAAAGGTGATGGTTTTTTAAAAAACAAGCTGGGTCTAGTGCTTTAAAAATTGACAGAAATGATGTGGAAGTATATAACGATATAGCTGTGGGTGAACGTGTTTGGCGTTATAAAATGAAGCCTGTGACCAAGTTGTTGATTGCATGTGGGATAAAATACAATTGGAGATTCCCACAGCAATTAAGATTTTTTTACGACAAAAAAATGCATACAATTGATGCTGAAACTGATGCACTGTATTATCTTAGTACAATTGAAATGATAGACTTGTCTTCAAGAGAGGGATTGGCAATAAGAAAGGATTTGTTGGAATCAGGAGGCATAAGAAGAGAATATGGAGGTCAGGAGCAGGAGGGGGCAACAGGAGGGAGGGAGGAGGGGTCCAAAACTGATAATGTGGCAAAGGAAGGCTGAAGTATAAGGATGGAGGAATTTAAGGAGAGGTAGAGTGGTGTTAGGGAGGTTCTGGGATTGTATGTATAAAAGTGTTAAAAAAGGAACTGTATTATGAGAGTGCGCGTGGGCATTTTGAGGCTTGCAGTTACATCTTCCACGTTCCCCCCTCCTCTCTTTTGTTGGCAAAGGTGGCTTTTTCTTTATTTTGGTAGAGGAAAAGGGTGGGGAGGGTAGAGTAGAATGTTTGTTGTGTTAGATTTAGTTTTAGTTATGGGAAGTGAGGTTGCACACTCATTGGAGAGATCGAAGATGACAGAAGATTGTTTTTTGGTAAATTATGAGGAGTATTAAAGAAATATACTGGAATGTGAAAGATACAGGATCTCAAGTTAAGAGGAAAAGAATAGAATTAGCTTTAAGAAAGGACAGGCTGGATGTAGTCTTTTTGCAGGAGACCCATCAAAAATCTCAAGATGTGAATAAGATCTTTTTGAAAGGAATGCAATATTATGAAAAATCATTTGGTATCTCAAAGGCAAGGGGTGTGGCTACTTTAATTTCGACTAGGTTGGGCTTTGAGATGACATGTAGTATCTCTGACCCTGAGGGAAGATTCTTGATAGTAAAAGGGAAGATTGATGATGAGGAAATGGCTTTTGTGAATATATACGCCCCAAATGATCATCAAGAGGACTTTTTGGAGAAAATGAATAAAATATTGGTAAAAGAAAAAACAACAAGAATGATAGTAGCTGGGGACTTTAATCTAATTAGGTCAAATTTAGATTGTACAAATATTTTAAGAAGTGGAAAAGGGGTTAAAAACAAATTTTGGATAAATGGATGGAAGATATAGGATTGAAGGATACGTGGAGAGAGCTTAAGGGATCGGAAAGGGTTTATACTTACTTTTTGCATGTTCATAACTCATACTCTAGAATAGATTACATATTCGTAACAGAAAACATGATTGGAAAGGTAGACGAGGTAGAAGTGGGAATATTCAAAGAATCAGATCATGCGAAAGTGTTGTTAGAAGTGGGGATAGAAAATACAAGAAAAACAAGGAGGAATTGGAGATACGATCCTAAAATATATAAAGACCATAAATGTAAGGAACAAATAACTGAGAATTGGAAGGAAAGTTGGCAATGGAATGATACGGAGGAGGTGAGTTTTAATGTGGTTTGGGATACCATGAAGTCAGTATTTAGAGGGGAGAGCATAAAGTTGGCTAGTTTTAGAAATAAGCAATTCAAAGTGGAACAAGATAAAATTGAGAAGGAGATAAAACAGCTTCAAGAAAAACACACAAGGACCAAGGACAAGAAGGTTTTTGATAATATACAAAGATTGAAGACTGAATTGATAGGAAAGGACATAGAAAAAGTAAAAGGAGACTTGGTATATTTAAAAAGAGAATATTTTGATTTAGTAATAAAAATTCAAAATTGCTAGCAAGGGCTGCAAAAGAAAAGAGAGAAAAAAGAGAAATTGGAACTTTGGTCAATAAGGATGGAATAAGATGCAATAAGATTGGAGATAAATGTAAAATTGTTAAAGATTTCTACCAGGCATTATATGCGAAAAAGAACATAGATATACCAAAATTGGAAAAACAATTGGAGAAACAAATAAATAATAAGATAATGCAAGAAGATAGGAACAGGATGGAAGAACGAATAACAGAAAAGGAAATAAAAGAGGTCATAGCTAGGTTAAAAACAGATAAAGCACCTGGAGAGGACGGATTACCAGCCAAGTTTTACAAGGAGTTTAAATATATAGTGGTTCCAAAATTGAATAAGTTATATAACTATATATTAGAAGGAGGGCAAATACCGACTTCATGGTATAGGACTATAATTATTCTGTTGCTGAAGTCAAGAAAAGATTTAGAAAAAATTGAATCATACAGACCAATTTCATTAATAAACCAAGATGCCAAGATCTTCACAGTGATATTAGCTAATAGGTTGAATAGTTTTATGGGCACTTATATAAATGAGGACCAAGTGGGATTTTTGAAGGGTAGACATATGTCAGATTTGACAAGAAGAGTTTTAAATTTAATTGATAAAGTAGGACAAACAAAAGAGAAAGTCGGACTATTATCTTTGGATATCTTCAAGGCATTTGATTCTTTACAATGGGTAACAATTAACAAGATAATTAAATGTTATGGATTTGGTGACAAATTTAAGAAGATAATTGGACAATTATACCAGCAAGGGAAGGCAGTAGTAAGGGTAAATGATGTAGTTACAGAGGAGGTAAAGTTAGAAGCAGGTACAAGGCAGGGTTGTCCTTTGTCTCCAATCTTATTTATCTTGGCAATGGAGATGTTGGCGAAGGAGGTAAGGGAAGACAAAGAGACAGAAGGGGTTCTAGGTAATAAAATAAGTTTATATGCCAATGATACTTTGATAACAGTTAAACACCCTGGAAAGGCATTGGATAGAATACAACTGCAGTTGAAAAATTTTGAGGATATGACGGGTTTGAGAATAAACTGGGATAAATCTGAAATGATACTGTGTAATATGGGCAAAGAAGAACAGAAAAGGATAAAGGAAAAATGTAATTTACGAATTAAGGATGAGTTGAAATATTTGGGGATTAATATCTCGAATAAATTCGACGAATTTAAGAAATTGAATTACGTAAAGTTGAAAAAGGAAATTAAAGATAGAATACAACAATTGCAAAAATTGAAACTGTCATGGTTTGGAAGAATTGCAATATGTAAAATGATGTTGTTACAAAGAATTATTTTTTTATTTGATGCTCTTCCAATCCAATTGAATGATAAAGAAATTAAGGAGTTTCAAAAATTGATCAACAATTATTGTAATGGGGGGAAAAGGTCCCGATTGGTTAATTTTTTTTGGTATTTATCCCAGAAGGAAGGGGGATTAGGAATGCCAAACTTGGTGGCATATTATCGAGCTTTCCAAATTAAAAATGTTGTGGAGATCCTGGTTAATGAAAAGACAATTTGGGAAAAATTAGTAATGAAAGATTTTATTCATATTGGAAAAGTGGTCTTTTTAGAAGGTAGTATGAGTAAAGTAGTTACTAAAAATAGAATGATGAAGGCAACATTGGTGGTATGGAAAAAAGTAAAAAGGGACTTGGTACCGGACATTTCCCATATTATAGAGTTGGAGGATATAGCAAATTTTCCAATAAAAATTGATAAAAGGGTCAAAGAAGTACTTGATAAGAATGAGGTATTCCTGCTGAGAGACTGGATACGGGCCTGTAAAGACAGAGAGAGGAAAATAAATTTGTATGGACAATTGAAACTGAATTGGTTTCAGACAGGGATGGTTAATAGTTGGAATAGTAAATATTTGAATGAAGTTGGATTAGAAAGAGATAGGACTGAGTTTGAAGAACTGATTTGGAAAATAAGAAGGGGACAAAGTGGTATAAAGGGATTGGTTGGTCAAATATATAGAATGATACATAAGGTAGGTGATCCACAAGAAGATTTAAGATTAAGCTGGGAACAAGATTTGAATATAAAAATAGAAGAACAGAATTGGAAAAATAAAGGGAGTAAAAGAATTATGAGAACTATGTCGGTTAGAGTTAAGGAACATAACTATAAAATGCTGTGGAAATGGTATTTGACTCCAATGAGGTTACATCAGATAGATAAGAAAAAAGATAAAATGTGTTGGCGTTGTAAGGAGGAAATGGGAACATATGAACACATGTGGTGGAGATGTACTGTGGTAAATTTTTTTGGGAAGAAAATTGAATACGAGATAACTGAAATTATGGGGGAGAAAATTAAATTGGGGTGTTAGCATGATTATGTTGACAGAAGTGGAAAATATAAACCTGAGTAAGAATAAAAAGGAGTTATTGGAAATAATGTTGTCAACGGGAAGACAGTGTATCGCTAGAAAATGGAAAAATGAGGTAAATTTGAATATTGAGGAGTGGTATAAGGAAATGTGGCGCTTAGCATTGAATGATAAGTTGACATGGGAAATAAACTTTAAAAAGGGAATTGTTAAAGAAAATAGATTCTGGAAGGTTTGGCAAGCTTTTGTGGATTACTCATTGAGGGGGAATGATTTGCAAAGACCTGTACCTGATCACAAGATTTTCTGGGGAAAATTTCAATGAATATCTCTGAGCTCTCCAGTGTATTGTAAATAACACCGGGTGATTAGTATTTTATTTTTGTTTATTTTGGTGTTTTTTTTGTCATGTCTTTATATTAAACATTATTGGAAAATAAGGCATAGAAACCATATCCTATTGGTTTGATTTGAAATAGTATATATTATAAACAATGTGGATACGGTTCACTGATGTTCAATTTTACATATATATGTAAATTTATCTTTATATGAGTAATTTTCTTTATATTTGTAATTTTGATGTTTTTTAATTGTTTGTATTATTTTTGAAAATTTAATAAAAATATTTTTTTAAAAAAGAGAAGAATCTTTTCCAAAGATTTTAGAGCACAGGCAGGTCTATAGAGAACAAGCTACATCAAGTTATTCAAGCCCAGACATACTCACAATCTGTGAACTCACATGCTCTTGATAACTGCTCCCCCGCCCTTTGGTAGCCTGGTCTCACACTTCTTGATTTGCTGAAGTTTCTGAGAAGCAGTCCATGTGCTGTTCCACATAGGTAAAGGTAAATGTCACCCATGCTCAAAAGTCAGTTGTTTCTGACTCTAGGGTTCAGTGCTCATCTCTGTTTATAGCCAAAGATAGCGTCTGCAGACGTTTCCATGGATATGTGGAAGGCATGCCTCAACACCAGAGTGCACAGAACATTGTTTACCTTCCCACCGAAGTGGCACCTATTTATCTACTTGCGATTTCTTGCTTTCGAACTGCTAAGTTGGCAGGAGCTGGGACAGAGATGGAGCTCACTCTGTTGTGTGGTACCTGGGAATCAAACTCCGACCTTCCAGTCAGCAAGTTTAGCATCTTAACCACTTGAGCTATTGCAGTCCTCACTTCTAACATTCAGGTTGTGTTTGCCCATCTTTGTGTCAAAGGATGGTAGCAAAATGCCTTATTTTTGATATAAAACCTTCTGGACTCAGATACTTGACAAGTGCACCACACTGGGAGAAAATATTTGTTAATGAATATCTCAGTAGCATTCTGTGATTTCCTCCACTAGAAGGTAAAGACTGCTGATGTGCCTTTCATTATTGAGTGCAAAGTGGCATCTCTCCTCTTTTGTCTGCTGAGAATGGGCAGAAAAATTTGGTTTGAGGTCACTGGTACAGATCAGAGGAAGAAACTGCTGATAAATAAATTATAAAAAGGAACATATTTATTATTTTATTTTATTTATTTATTATTTAGACTTATATCACCGCCTGCTCATCATGGCAACAACAGGGCAGCTTATAGTCAACAAAAACTACAATCACAGTACAAAACCGAGTCGCAACATTGTAACTAAAACATATGGCTATTACTATATTCCTTCATTCCCAGGCTGAAAAAAAGAGAGACACAACTACGAACAATGCATGTGGAAATGGATGGATAATATGTGGCTCACCTTGGACTGGCTTAGAAGTTAAAGAAAAATCATTTCTTTCCAAAACTCAAAATTCTGAAGCAATCTGAATTTAAAACTTCTCATTTCCACCTAGCCATGGGGACTTAAGAGAATGGCTTTGAATACCTTCACAGTCCCTGACTATGAAAGAGATCTCTCCCTTCCCTGCACAGTTCAAACAGAGCTGTGAAGAACTGGCTGCCATTTGTGCCTGAGATTTGGCACATTCGTTCACTCCTGAGGAAAAAGAGACA
Organism: Bradypodion ventrale; assembly: GCA_035047345.1. Taxonomy (NCBI): domain Eukaryota; kingdom Metazoa; phylum Chordata; class Lepidosauria; order Squamata; family Chamaeleonidae; genus Bradypodion; species Bradypodion ventrale. The sequence continues at coordinate 253,173,546 of JAWDJE010000001.1, forward strand.
GGAACCTCATGCAGGTTAGCCATCTAGGACTCATGGGACTGGAACTGGTTTCTCCTCTTGGCTACATTGGGGGTACTGGACCTTTTCCCTTGTCCTGGACTCCTTCTCGCTTAACCTTGCTTGCTCCACCAAGGAATTGTGAGGTTTCCAAAGAGAGGACCCCCAGAGATAACTCATCCTTTCTCATAGAGCACTTATCTAGGAGATTTAGTCAGTGGTGGGCATCAGCAAGTTCACACCAGTTTGCCAGAACCGGTAGCAGAAATTCTGGCTGGCCCCTCCCATCCAAGTTTTGAAATAAAGTAGTTCTAATTCGGGTGCAACACATGGCTTTTCCCCTGGCCACACCCACCATACCACACCCACAGTGTGGTAGTAATTTTTTTTGGAGCCCACCACTGGATTTAGTGGTATGCTGGAGGAAAGAACCAGGGCAATCCAGGGCTTTTCCTACATTTAGTCTTTTAATTCAAAGCTGGAAACTGGTCTCTTTTCCTGGGAAGCAAACATATCTCACTTTTGCAGAGAGACAGACAAGTTTCTTCAGCAGCTGTGAATAGAGTAAAATTTACTTGGTGACATTTTTATTTTTATTTCAAATTTCTATGCTGCCCACTCAGGCGAATCCAACTCAGGGAGGCTTACATATAAAATAGATAAAAACAGATAAAAACCCCAGTTATCCCACCCACCCACCCCACCCTGTACATAAAAATATACAGAGAAAGGGCTCCTGATTACAAATTATCTTGGTGTGAGCCAACAGGCTGGGGCCATATATCCATTTGGACCCCACACCTGCCCTGCCAGCCAGGTTTTCAAGCCTTTTCTAATGGGCAGCAATTCTGTCTGTAATCTTAGCTCTATTGGCAGGAGGGCCGGTGCGGACACAGAGAAGGCAGACACTCTTGGAGAAATGCAGTCTCTCAGGTATTCTGGCCCACTACCATATAGGGCTTTAAAGGTCAAAACCAGCACCTTGAATTGCACCCGGAAGTAAACTGGCAACCAGTGCAGCTCCCGAAGTAGCGGCGAGGTGCGGGCATAATGTCCACACCCCATCACTACCCGGGCAGCCACATTCTGGACCAGCTGCAGCCTCTGAATGGTCATCAAGGGCAGCCCCATGTAGAGCCCCATGTAGAGCCCCATGTAGATCACATCCAGTGATTCAATTAACAATGAATTAATCAGTGAGCAACGCTTAATGAATATCAGTGTTTCTGTTTTCTGAGAACAGATATATTGCCCTCCTTCAGTGACTGTGGTGGCTTAGTGGTTAAGATGCTGAACTTGATGGCTGGAAGGTTGGCAGGTCAGCAGTTTGAGACCCGAATGCTACATGATGGAACAAGCTTCCATATTTGTCCCAGCTCCTGCCAACCTAGCAGTTCAAAAGCAAGAAATTGCATGTAGATCAATAGGTACTACTTCAGCAGGAAAAGTAACAGCAGTGCTATTATAGGAGAGGAGAAGACATATTCAGTCTGTGTTGGATCGGGGCCCGATGCGGGCTGGAAGATCCCGGAGGAGATTGGTCAAGTAAAGGCACATGAGGCAAGATGGAGCGAAGATCAGTGTTTATTGATCAGAAGGCTCTAATCTTTATACCCTGCCTAGCTCGACCGCATGCACAGGTTGCGCATGGCCATTACAGGAAAACTGCAGGTCTGCACTTTAAGATTACACAAGTTGCTCATCAGGGGTGACCTCACCGGGGGGAAGTTCCTTATCTATCTAATTTACTACTGGGGGACATGCATTGTCTACTGCTATCAGGAGTAAACATGTGCCTAGGTTTACTCTTGGACTCAGAGCCTCTGCGGATACAAGATTACCCATTACATGCTTATCGAGTTCATCACCCAGTGATCTTTTGCCCTCTATTGTCCGAGCTGCCTGCCAGGTCAGCGATCGGTGAATTAACTATGATTATTAATCTGCTCCCCAATGTCTGTCCCTTCGGAACCAGGCTCCAAGGAATGTTCACCCAAGCCGTGGTTCTGTCAGGGACAGTATGCCAATTGTGTGCGCGGATCCCACATTCCCCCTTTATTTGTTTTATTGGACCTGACAGATGGCTCGCCGTAGGAGTGGCATGAGCTGACGTGGAGTGAGGACATCCTGGGGCTTCTCCATGGGGGACACATTGTCAGCAATGCGGGAATACATTGTGCGAAGCAGCAAACCACTATCCCCAGAATTGCAACACCCACAATCGCCTTGAGCGTTGTTTGAAGCCATCCCCATGGAAACCATGACCAGAGCGAATTCCACCATCCCCATGTGGCATCTTCCTTGGTATTCTTAACCAGAGTTTGGAGATCTGTGATCTGACTTTGTACCTTGCGAGAGTTGTCCATGAGGTTAAAACAACACATGCCATAGACTGTCTTACAACCCAAATGGTGTAAGAGTAGGAGGTAGTCTATAGCTGCTCGATTATCCAATATAGCATGACGAAGCTCCGTCTGCTCTTGATTGAGCAGCGCTATCGCCGACGAGGTGTGGTTAATGGCTTTTGCTAATGCGCAAGCCAGTTGACCAATCCTGCGAGTATTGCCTGGCATGCCAAACAAACTGACCGCCAATGAGACGTATTCAGCTTTGCTCAGAAGCCTAATATTGCTGTCACATGAACTATCCAGCTGGGTGGCACGAGCGTGTCATGTGTGGGCAGATATGTTGGTGCTTGGGACAACCATATCCTTTGTGGGAAGCAACAGTGTCAAATGATTGATACAACAGAAAGAATCAGGTACATTTGCCGGAATATAGTTCCATGTGTGTTGGTTACATGTAAAAAACCAGCCTGAAGGCAAAGTGACATGAACAAACATTGAGTCCATAGTCTCTGGGTGATTGCAAGTCCAAGTGCTGTTGCCGGGGTCGAGGCAACGGTGATGTGGACCTTTGCCCGTGGAACAGCCGGCCATGCGAGCGCAAGTTGAGTTCGGGCTCATCGCCACTCGGGGAGTGTACAGAGTGGCGGCATCAGCTGGTAGGACTTTTGTGACCTGGGTTCCCCAGTGCGCATATGTAGAATACATGATCCTGTGAAACGGGCCAAATATCCGCTTCAATAACCAGTCACCGTGCCTTATGTGCACACCTGGGGCATGACACACTGGGATGAGACAAGTACTAAGGAGAGAGGCAGAATTGGTAGCCTGCCTCAGGCAAAAATCGGACTGATTGACGAGGTTCGCCAATCTTTCCCAGATGTTGTAGTGCAGCCGGGTAGAGAGATCTCCACTAGGCATCAGATTTTCTGCTTCAAATGAAGCGGCTTGAACCCCTCCCCCCATAAGCAACGAAAGGATCAAGATGATTGTCGTCAAGGAATTAAAGGTGATTTGGGACAAAACCGCAACCACGATGTTCTCTGGAGTTGGTTCTGCATTCTGCTGCCGCATGATGTCAGTCGCCTCCTGCACAGGGACTTGACCATTCCCCATGTGATCTTCGGTGCTGGCATCGGCTGTCGTCGCCTCCTCTGCCTGGTTTTCCCTATCAGAGTCAATTCCTCCATCTCCGGCAGCGGATCCGGGAACGCCTGGCTCCACGCCACTGGACTCGAGATGAGGTTTCACACAACGAGCTGGAATCCAGATGACACCTGAAGGAGACATAATTGTGGCATACCCTCTTCCCCACATTATGAGTGGCACTGGGCCCCTCCAAGAAGGATCCGATGGCACTCGATAACACACCATAGGGCGTGGGAGAGCCTCCGTGCGACGGAAGTGCTTCTCCTGCGGAGTGCAATCTGAGAAAACATTGAGGTGGTTGTACATGAACAGTACCTTGTTCAGACAATGCTGTGCCTGACCCTGATTTTTGGGGATGGCTAGTTCCCCCCTTTCTGTTTGTTTGCACATGTAGGACTTGAGCGTCCAATTCACCCGCTTGACAATCGCTTGCCCTTGCGGATTGTACAGAATACCAAAAGTGTGCTTAATGTCCCAGGTGGCCATAAACATGGCCAGCTGCCTGGAGCTATCAGCTGGAGCATTGTCGGATTTCACGTGCCGTGGTTTACCCATGGCCACGAAACAGGAGAGGAGATGCTGCTCCACGTGGGAAGCCGTTTCTCCCTTCTGAGCCGTAGCCCAGACAAACTGTGAAAACGTGTCTATGCAGACGTGCATGAACTGCCATCTCCCAAACTGCGGAACTTGTGTGACATCCATCTGCCACACCAAGTTGGCTTCTGTCCCTCATGGGTTGACACCCCATGAGCCCCCCCCCCACTGCCCCTGCACATTGTGGGCAGGAACGGACTATGCCCTGAGCTTGGGAAAGTGGCAGATTGAACTGCCGTGCAAGTGCTTTAGCATTTTGATGAAAGAATGCATGACTTTGAATCGGAGTCGTGAAAACTCCCAGAACTGACTGCTGCTGAATTTCTTTTGTGGCCACATCCGCTCTGCTATTGCCCGTGGAAATTGGGCCAGGTAAATCCTGGTGACTTCTAATGTGGGCGACATATAGCGCTTTGGTGCAGTTACGCAAATGAAATTGGGTTGTGAGGAAAAGACCTAACAAGTTTTTGTCTATCGCAGGAGTGATGTAGGCTCCCGGTAGACTGTGAAGCAAATTCTGGAATACTGACTGTCTGTAATTATATTCAAGCGTTCCTTGGCAAAAGTGCGCAAGGCAAGTTTCACTGCTGCCAATTCCACCCACTGTGTGGATTTCTGCGGAAGAGTTAGAAGTGTGCGCCAAGCCTGTCCCTCTTGCCAAGTAAGAACTCTATATGTTCTACCCCCATCAGTGAACACTGTTCTGGCTCCCTGAAGAGGAACAAGGGACAATAACTCACACAAGCTGACTGTCTGCGTCTGAAGCGAGACAAGTCTGGGGTCTTTCGGCAAATGATATGCCAAAGATCCTGTGAATCCTTCTAATGCAATCGGAAGTGAGTCACCGAGCTGCACGAGCTGCTGGACCTGATCCTTGGTGAATGGAACAACGGTTTTCGCTAAATCGTGCCCTGAGATATCCCTTGCTCTCAACCTTCCTTGGTAAATCACCGCAAAAACCAGTTCCTGTGGAGGGACGATGTTTTGGGAGTCTATGCCTAGAGCTCCGGAGAACATGTCTCCAGTTCAGACTATGTACAGGTTCAGAACAGGAGCATATGGCCCCTGACTAATCCTGTCCACCCACCTCTGGCTGAGAACTTGGTTGACTTTTTCGAGAGACAAGCGAGCCTCTCGTGGAATGTATATCCGATCTGCTGGCTGCTTACCTAGCTGCTTATCTAGCGTTAGCAGCGAGAAGAGTGGCTTCAAGAGTTCCGTATCTAGCCTAAAATATGGTCTAGCCCAATTGATGTTCCCCAGAATCTTTGAGGTTAATGTGTGGCAAAACTGGTGCCGCAAAAGAACGGAGAAGCCGGTGGCCCAAGTATGAAAAGGGCTCGGTTCTCTGAACTTTCTCTGGGGCAATGAGCGAACCTTTCCCGATCCCTTACATCTAAGGGAATGGTGTAAAAACAGTCTTTCAGGTCTACAACCAGGATCTCCCAACCCTCGGGGATTATGTTCGGATTTGGGATGCTGCATTGAAGTGGGCCCATTGGCTGAATACACTTATTGATCTCTCTTAGATCGTGAAGGAGTCGCCACTTCCCTGACTTCTTTTTAATGATGAATATGGGCGAATTCCAGGGACTGGTGGACTGTTCTATGTGTCCTGCATCTAATTGTTCTTTAACCAGCTGTTTTAGGGCTACTAGTTTTCCCCCTACGATCGGCCATTGCTCTACCCAAACTGGTGGTAAGCCATTTGAGCAGTAAAGCCATTACCCGAAGGTAAGAGTGGCACGATACTGTTGCAAGATGTCCTGCCCCCAGAGATTGATGTGCACATTTAAGATATGTGGCGAAATGACCGCCGTGCTGCCAGCTCCGGGAATCATGACTTCCACCCAATCTCGGCCTCTAAACGCTTCCTGAACACCACCTACCCCCCACACGTCGGAGACCGGCTCGAGAGCCCACTCTCGTGGCCACTGACTCTGGCTGACCATGCTGACATCAGCTCCCATATCTAGTAATCCGTCAAAAGGTTTTTTGTTCAAAAATACCTTTATGACTGGCCGCCGCTTCCACTCTATGTTGGTTTCCACTGTTGCTAAGATCTGGTATCCTTGTACTGCCCCTTCTGTGCTCAAGCGGTCTGCTGACCCGGACTCTGAGCTGTCTCTGAGCCTTTCCTGACTGCATGCTGGCGGGTGACAAGGAACCATGATCAGTTGTGCTAACATGTGTCCTTTGTGAATGGTTTGTGGTTGGTGTGTCCAAAGCTGAACCTGGAGTACACCCGAAAAATTGGAATCAACGACTCCTGGAATCACAAGGATTCCTCGTGTTCCTGCGATACGGCGGGGCAAAACTAAACCTACATAGCCCTTAGGCAGCGGTCCCATGTATTGGGAATCAACCAGATAGACTGTGCCTGGCAAGTCACACATGACTTTTGACTGACAAGTCAAATCTAGTCCCGTACTGCCCTTAGGTCTGGCCTGTGCCTCCAGAACGCAGGGTGGAATGTTCCGTGAATCTAATCCAGCTCTGACTCTTCCAGAGCGACTGTGGTCTCTGTTTGAACCAGGGCCAGAGACAAGCCCGTGCTCCGGTTTCCTGAAGTCGGACAGTTCCTGGCCCAGTGAAAGCCCTTGTTACATTGGGGACATAGGGTGGTCGGACCTTTGGGATGACCTGTGTTTTGGCCATTACCCTTTTTGGATTGGTATTCTCTAGCGAAATGACCGATCTTGCCACAAATGTGACATGCTCCCTTAGTTTTGCCTTTGGGTCTCCTACCGCCTTGCACCGCCGCTGCTAACAGACCTATTTAATAGGAATCTGTACCAACATCGGCACAAGCCCTGATCATGTCAGTAAGCATCAAATCGGGACGATTGACCAGTGACTGCATGATTTTGCGGCAGTCAAGGTTGGCGTTGTCTTTTGCCATCTTCATCATAAGCTCCTGGTGGGCTTGTTCATTGTCTATCTGCCTACTGATCGCTTCCTCCAATCTGTTAATAAAGTCCGTGTAGGACTCCTGGGCACCTTGCTTAACCGCTGTGTAATTTTTGGCTGCTTTGCCAGCTGCCGGGACCTTGAGATAAGCCCTAAAGGCTGTCTCAGCCGTCAGTTGGAGTGTGGCGATTGGCAAGGCGGTCTGCGCCTTGATGGTTTCGAACTGACCCGACCCATATAGCTGGTCAGGAATTACCGCTCCTCCCATCCTGGCAGCCCTTGCCTGTGCTTCGAGTCGATACTCGCTGTCCCAGAGCAAATACTGGCTTGGATTGAGCATCATTCTCATGACGACCTTCCAGTCGTATGGAATGAGCATCATTGTCTCACAAATCTGCTGAAGTGTACCTCTAGTGAAACGACTCTGAAGTCCCGTTTCTGTAATTGCTTTCCGTATTGCCATGAGCAGTTTGTACGGAACCGCTGAGTGGACCATTTGCTGTTGACCCGTGAGGGCGTCCAGCTCTATGCGGACTGGGCACAACTGCCTAAGTTCAGCTAGTTCTTCCGCTGATAACTCCCCTTTGATGGTTTCCTCTTCTACCATGCGCTGAATGGAATTTTAACTGTCTGGGAACCGCCAGCGTTTCCCAAATCTTGAATTCCTTCAGTGGCATCTGCCGCTGCCGCTGAAGGAAAGCTCCCTAAGCCTCCCGGTTTAAGCTGAATTGTCGGATAGAGACCCATCAGGGTCTCTATCCGACTGGGTCTACCAGTCTGCACTGGGGGGTTCTTGGTCTCTAGCTGGACTGGGTCTACCTCTGCGATGAGCTTCCTACACTTACTCCACATGCTGATCACCTTAGCTGGGGTTCTTGGTTCTTGCTTAATGCAGGTCCCTATCCTGTCCCACAGTTGGAGGCTTAACATGCCCGTTTCTGGATAAAACAGACAGTGCTCCCCCAAATACACCAAAAGATTCGCTAACTGGGCAGTGTGAATGCGAGTACGGTTTATCCTGGCCAGGGCCTTGAGCTCCATTAAGTGAGCTCTCTGGTTAGCGGTTGGACTTTTCCTCTGTGGACAAGTCCCCATATTACCTGCTGGACCATTGAGGTTGGACGAGTTGACGTGTCTAGATGTAGGTAACTGGATTTGGTGCGACAAACCTCTGGGAAGGAATCGGAATGTGAACTGCCGCCACAGGCCCTCAGTGGCCTCTGTGATGGTGTCAGGGTTCACAGCTGACCCTGAGCGGAACGTGTTTCTGATGCGCAAGATGCCTCAGAGCTTTGGAGCGTGATCTGCCTCTGGAATGCCTAGCCTCTTTCCAACCTGAACTGCTTTGCAACCTCCGGGAAGACTTGTACGCGGTTCTGGCATAGAAGATAAATAGATAGATAGATAAATCTTTATTGTCATTGTCCTGCACAGAACAACGAGATTGGGGAAAAAAAAACACTTAACAACCCAACAAAACCTAACCTAAACAAAATACAACTATACAAAATTATCAACATACTCCCACCCCACATATACACATTTAATCCCTAAAAGCTCTAAAACTCTAAAAACTAAAAACTCTAAAACCCTAAAAACTCTAAAAACTATATACAGAAGCTCCCTCATAGACTGCATTGCACTGTATTCAAAGCCAGAACTGCTTTTGGGTAGAAACTATTTCTCAAGCGGCTGGTCCTGGTCTTTATGACCAGAACTGGATGAAGGATGTCGCTTACTCATGAGTAGGATCATGTCGGGGTCACCATATGTTGGATCGGGGCCTGATGCGGGCTGGAAGGTCCCAGAGGAGACTGGTCAAGTAAAGGCAGTACTGTGTGTTGCAGTACTGAACCGCACAGCATCATGGTTCCCTCAGATACAAGGGTTGTCTCTTCAACAGCCTGCGTGAGTATGGCAGAGTTGTTCTCCCAACTAGCTAACAATTTAAAAAAAATTTTTTTTTAAATAAAGAAAAACTGTGATGAATTTAATTTCTCTTTTTTTAATGCCATTTTTAATGTTCATTTATCTGAAATGGAATTCATAGTCAAACTTTATTTTACATTATTTTATTTATGTCATTATTTAGCTTTCCCACCATCAGAGTTGCCACGGTGCTTGATGACTACTTTTGGATAAGCAGCCTGTGTGGTGACAGAATTAACTGTGTTTCTCCCCCATAGCATTTCCCTATTTACTTTGGCTGGGACATGAGGGGGGCAGGCAGTCATGAAAACCCTCAGAAGGAACATTTCTTCCTCCAGGCCTTTCTATTCCTATCTTCTTCCCTTATTATTGTCCCTGCCTCCAATGCCATTTTTATTTTTTTGGAATGGTCTCAAACTTGAGTTTTTGGAGGAAATCCAGCTTCTTCTGAAGATATAGAATTTAGTGGAGACTTCTTCACACAGATTCAAGGAATAGTTAAAATGACACACAAGGCCACTTTGGCAGCTATTAATCATTACTGGTTGACATTGTTGGTGGAACTTTAAGGTAATTAAGTGCTGCCTTTGAACGCTGCAAAAAATAATAATAATAATGGCAGCTATCATTTTTCATGCTGGATTATTTCCAGAATTGGTAGAAGTCATTCAAATATTATGTTCCTTGTTCTTTTAATTTAGTAATATTTATTATATACAGTGGAACCTCGCTTAACAAACGGCTCGCTTAAGACAAAAATCGCACAACATAAGGAAATCCATAGAAAATAGTGGCTCGGTTAACAATTTCCCCCTGGAAAGGATTAATTGGTTTTCATTGCATTCCAATGGGAAACTGCATTTTGGTTAACAATTTTTGGTTTTCAATGCATTCCTGTGGCAAATTGCAATCAATGCATTTCTATTGTAAATTCGCTTTACAAACTTTTTGTAGTACAAAAGGTCCCGGAGAACGCATTAAATTTGTTAACCGAGGTTCCACTGTAGTTGCTTCTTGGTAGATATTTTAAATTTACAGTCAAGAGGTTTATTTTAATTAATTAAATTCAATTAGTTAATTAATTTAGAAAAAGCTCCAGTTAAAATCTGTGGCCTTACAGATCTTCTATATTTTTGGAAGACATGAGGCGAAACTATAGAGCATTTAATCCTAAATACTTGTACTTTTGTTGTTGTTCAGTTGCACAGTCGAGTCCAACCCTTTGTGACCCCATGGACCACTGCACGCCAGGCACCCTTATACTACACTACACCATCCTCTGCAGCCTGCTCAGCTCTACGCCTAATTAAAAGTCTGTAATTTTATACTAGTGAAGGTATAGTACAGTAAAATAAACATTTGCTTTCTCTTCCATAGGATGGAGTCATGTAAAGGAGAGAACGGAACATGAAGATTGTATTGGAGTGTGTGTGAATTCGAGAAGAAGGGAGGTGTTTATTGTAAAATTGTTTAATATAATTTAGTAATTGTATTTATGTTTTAGTATAGTAATGGTATAGCAATATATAGAGGTAATAATTAATATGGGTTAATGACGTAATAAGACTTATAAAATTGAAAATGATAATGGAAGAGTTGAGAGTATGATCTGATTTTGAATATGTACAATTTAATAAATAAATAAGATGGTTTGCTATACATTTAAGTCTGTATTTTAATTGAATCTATATGAATTTATTTTTTGTATTGTATTTTACTTGTATTTTTGACATTTATATTGGTAATTTGATTTGTAATTTTTTTCTTAAATTTTTTTCTTGTTATACTGTGATGTTATAATCAATAAAAATTAAAAAAACCTTAAAAATAAAGGGAGAGATTTTGTAATAACTGAGTTAATTGAAAGGTAATATAAATTAAGCCCATAATAATTAATAGCATTTCCAGCTGGAGCCTAAACATTCCAGAATTCTTCATGAATAAGATAGTCTTCTGTTCAAGTTATTTGCAATACCCTTGCTTTGCTTCATTAAGCTCAGACAATTTGCTAGGCCCAGTGAAAGTGGAGAACCTTTGGCCCACCAGATGTTGCTAGACTCAAACAGAAGTGGAGCCAGGCCAAAGGTTGAGAACAGCAATGCACAATCTCATCTCAATGTTTATCATATCCATCTCCAGGCAAAGGATGGCATTTGGATACACAGCAGGGAGTCTAGAGAACTGCACATAAGAATTTAGATTGTACTCTTTCCATAGGGTTCAAGTTGTTGGGGGTGTGGGGAGAGTGGCTGATTAGACTCCATACAGTAGCTGAGTCAGTATTTTAGCTTCAAAATAGCTTGAATACAGCAGGGATGTATTGGCCTCCTCTGGTCCCAAGGGATTTAAGTATGGTGATGGCAGATCTCTGGACTGTAAGAAAAGCATGCGTGTGTTATGGACATTTCTTGAACCTGTTGCTTGGAGGACTACTCCCATGTATTTAAAGCTGGTGACCTGCTCTATCCTGTGCCCATTTATTCTCCAGATGTGTTTCTTAGGCCTTTTGGAAAAGGTTCTGGTAGTTGATTTCCAATTCATTACTTTTGCAGTAATGAGCCAGAGATACCAACACTCTTATGAGACCTAATGGGTCCTAGAGAGAATTAAGGCATCATCAGCATACAGGAGTGATTTTTAGATGGTCAACCATATTGTTGATGAAGAAGTTAAATAGAAGTGGGGCCAGGACACATCCTTGCTTGATGCTTTTCTGTGTGGGTACAGGCTCCATAAAATGCCCCTGCTGGATGCATCTGACATTAATGTTTGTATTGGTGTGGAGACCGTGGCTCAGCTGGCAGTTAATGGAAGATTTATCTTGTTTCTTCCCCAACTTGATCCTGGAGATTAAGTTGAAGGTGCCCTTTAAATCAATGAAAGAGCATGCAATGATACTGTTTCTTGGATGAGTATTTCTCAATGAAATGTTGAAGGACTAGGCAGTGGTCTATAGAGGATCTGCTCTCCCTAAAGCCAGTTTGTTCTTCTGCTATCAGGTTTTCCTTTTGGAAGTCAACGTAGTTGTTTCATGGCTGATTTATATGCAGACAGGCTGTTGCATTTTGCACTACCTGTATCTTTCAACCACTGGTCAAGTACAATCCCTTGTAGACAGTATTTACAGTAGTCTAACTAGTAAGCAATTTAGTTATAAACTACTGTGGCCAAATCTTTTTTGTATATTGATAGGATTTTTAGATTAAAATCAGAGGATGAAAAGTCCCTTGAACATGTGTTATCAGGTAGCCTCCAGAAATCTAAACTGGCCCTGTCTCAAATAGTTATTATAGACCATAGTCTAGCCCACTAAACAAGCAATTTTAGACTTTTTAATTAGCCTCAATGCAGTTGCATAAAAAAAACCCTGACTGCATAGTCTGAATGGATCATTGCTCACTCCGTTTCTCTCCTTTATCTTTCTTGGTTGGCCCCCAAATGCTTAAGGGTTTTCTTCTTTGTTTTGTTCTCCATAATCATTTCAGTGTACATGCATGAAAAAATTAGTGTTTTAACTGGCTTTCAGTTAAAAAGGAAAACAAAAAAAGACAGAATGATTTTTCAGTGGCATGATTCATATTAATAAATTAGCTTCATGTATCCTAAATGAGGCTGTTTAAAGAAACTAACTTTCAAAGTGTGTGGGGACTTTTCTGTGAACATTGCCATAGCATTATGAACACAGTATCAACCCCTTGATACCTGGATTTAAATAGGGTATCACATGCATTACTTAGTCAGCAACAAATCATGTACATGTGACATGGTTCTCTAAGGATGAAACAACTGGGAATTGTTTGGGCACCAACTTTGTGTAAACGTAAAGCCTTACCCAGATTTATTCAAGATGAGCATTATCAGCAGCCAGATGTGGTACTTTAAATAGGAACTTAAGATCTTCAGCAGCATCTCCTCTTTGATCCTCAAAATGCACAAGAGGAAGTTGTGGGTTTGAGATGGGAGAGATTTTGAATGCCTCACTGAGGCACAAATAGTGTTTCCCAACTGCTATGGGATATATTCATCAAGTCTGGAATAGTACTTTTTCCTGATTACAGTCAGGATTGAATTGTTAGGATACTAAGGGCAGGCATTACCCTACTTCCAAGAACAGCCTTGTCTGGTTAGCAGTTAGTTGTCAGCTGCTACTCATATCCGAGCATACAGTTTTCCTAGAAATCATTTTCTCAGTTGATGGATGTGTCTCTGGTGACTCAATAACCCGATCCTAGCATGAAACATGAGACCACACACATTACACTGAATAAATGGTGGAGGGCTTAGTTGAGTTTGACAAAGCTTTCGTGTTTGTCGCTTAGCCTCTTCATTTCTGTGGCATTCTCCTTCAAAGTGATCGGTAGCAGCAGAGATGGTTTGGCACCAAAATAGGCAATCTACAGATGCTGCCTCCCAAGTTTGTGGGTTTATACCTGACACTTTCATGGTTTGTTTCAGCTAGTCCTTATAACACTTCAAAGGAGCTCCATGAGCTCTTCTTCAAGGGCTAGGTTCCCCATAAAGAATTTGACAAGAAAACCTGGATCCATCCATACGGCGGACATGCCCTATCCATTTAAGACAGTGGCCTATGATGGAAGCTTCAATGCTATTTACATGTGCCTTCTTGAGGACTGCAATGTTGGTCACATAGTCATCCCACTTGATGTTCAAGATGGACCTTAGCTTCTGTTGATGAAAGCACTCAAGCTTTTTGAAGTCTCAGTGATAGAGGGTCCATGTTTCACAGCCATACAGTAATGCTGAGATAACAACAGCTTGGAATGCCATGAGCTTAGTCTGGATTGTTAAATCTTTGTTCATGAAGACCCAGTGTGATAGATGACCAAAGGCAGAATGGGCAGCACTGATTCTCTTTATCACATTCTGTTCACAGATGCAGTTTTTAGACAGGATGCTACCAAGGTAAAAAAAAATGGTCTACCTGTTACAGTGTTGAATCTGAGATGGTAATACTGAATTCTGGAGGGGTTGTCCTTGGGGCAGGTTGTGCAAGTACCTTGGTTTTCTGAGCATTTATGGTGAGACCAAAATAATCACATGAATTCTTGCAACAGTTGACTGACTGTTGCAGCCGATGCAGTATGGTTGGCATATTTCATTTCCATTATCCTGTTAACATTGGTTAGTCTTTAGGAGTGTACTCTATCCAAATCAAAGAGTCCTCCATCAAAGCAGTATTTAATCTCTACACCTGTATTGTTATTAGATGTTTCATACTGCATGGCAACCAAGTAAATGGCAAAAAGGGTTGGAACAAGCACACAATCCTGCTTTAATCTGTGGGTGATTGGGAAGGCATCTGATATGCTGTTTTGATGGAGAACTCTCCCTGACATGCCATCATGAAGTGCCTGGACCAGATCTACAAAACCCTCAGGGCAACCAAATCATCTCAGCACAGCCCACATAGCAGGTCTCGGTATGGAATTAAAAGCCTTTTCCAGATCATAAAATATAAAAAGAGCAGATTCTGTTGTTCTCGGAATTTTTCCTGAAGTTGTCTTGCACAAAAGATCATGTTTGTTGTGCCTCGGGAAATATGGAAACCACATTGAGATTCTGGGAGGACTCTTGAAGAAAATCTTCAGCAGTGGTAGATTTTGGTTTAAAAGCATTTTCAACAGTGTTCTTTCCAGTGGTCCAGGATTTTCTGGCCATCTGTAAGGATTGCAGCATTGTCAGCTGCTTTCAGAGTGCCTGATGAAGAACGAGATAGTTCATATAGTTCTTTTATGCCATCATAAAAGTTCCTTAGGTCACAAGTGTCAGACATCCTTTGGAGTTCCTGAGCTTTTTGTTGCCACCAGATGTTCTTAATCTCTTTTATTTGTGCCTGGCATTTCCACTTTAGTTCTTGGAAATGAGCTTTCTTCATGTTGGAGGATGGATCTTAAAGAAGGGATAGATAGGCTTCCTGTTTGGCATTGATGAGACATTGTTGTCATCAAACCAGTCTTGCCCCTTCTTTTTCACAAAACCAATGGTTTCCTCAGCAGCTTCTATGATAATATTTTGCAGTGAGGCTCATTCTTGTTTGATGTCATGACTCCTGACTGGATTATTCAACAGTCAGTTGGAGATCTTATTCTGAAAATCCACAGCAATGGACTCATTCCAAACTTTAGAAATACAAAACTTTTATTTGGGCTGGTTAGGCGGATACCTAGTTGGTCTTTGGCAAAGAGAAATCCTGAGTCTAGAGATCTGAAGCTTCTGGTCTGTCCAACAGTTGTTGACATTTCTAGCTGACCTGGTAATGAGGATGTCTTTCTTATCACACTGCCGAGTGATGATGTAGTCATGGATGTGCCAGTGCTTGGAGCGGGGATGCATCCATGTGGTCTTAAAATGGTTGGGTAGTTGAAATTGAGTGTTGGTGATGAAGATTTGATGTTCTGCACATGGATTAAGAAGCAGTAGTCCATTGGAATTGCAGTTACCAAGTCCTTGCTTGCCCTCTCCTTTCCCCAGGGTTGATAATCCCTTCCAACTCTGGCATTGAAATTCCCAAGCAGTAAAAGCACGTTCCCACCTTAGTGATGGTAGAGCTCAGCTGATTGTAGAATTGGTTTTTAACATCTTCATCAGCATCTAAAGGGGCCATCTCCTGTGGCACAAATGAAATGAGGCATGTAGGGTTTAACACCGGGACTGCAATGGGCTGCCACAGCCTTGAGGATATTGACAAGGTGCACCTTCAGAGCCAGTTCTTCTGGCATGGCCTCTTCTGCCTCCATGACTGTTGGAAACATAATAGTCAAGTGATTCCTCCTCTACTCATTTTGCCATTGGGCCCAACGTGATGATTTCCAAAGGCATTTCCTCCACTGAGAGGATCATCATCCTACTCAAAGGGGCTCATCTGCCTGTAGCCATTGGCACCTTAGGGAAATCAGGTTATTTACCACCAACCAACACTCGGTGTTGAGTTGCTAACTGTATGGTCTACTCCATTACCACAGCAGAATATCTGGCCAGACAGCAGTTAGTAGGGTTGAGCTATCTAGAGGAGAAGAGAAATGCCCACAAAAACTATGAATCTAAAGACCTAGTACTGTATCAGAAACAGTATGGCTCTGAGTATCAGTTGCTAGAAAGCAACAATATGTCTTAGTGTTCTGCTTTCTGGCTTTACAGTATCTGGTTGGCCAGTGTGGTTGGTGCAAGCGCGGCGCCAAAATGGCCGCCACGCTCTTTGCGGGCCCCCCCACCGGACGAAGGCATCCGGGTAGTTAGGGGCGTGGCCAGCACCCTTATAAAAGGGGCGGCCACGAGGCAGCCGAGCTGCCATTTTGCGAAGCGAACGGAGACGAGAAGTTTTTTCCTTAGCTCCGTCGCTCTTGCCTTTCGCAGGGAAGCCTCTTTGGTGCAGCGGTTTTTCTTCCTTCTTCCTTCGGCTTCCCAGCAAGTTGAAGCAATGCCCTCTAAGAAGAAGGCAACGGCGAACGCAGTTCGCGCTGCGCGGAGGCGGCAGCCGGGTCGGAGGACCACGACTGCGCCTCCCCAGCAGCCTCCCTTGCCGGGAGAGCCCACCGGGACCGGTGGGATGGGGTCGATTGCCCCTTGGCCCGAGCCGGGGCGTCCGCGTACTGGCCCAGCAGGGGCTGCGGGCCCCGGCCCGCAATCGATGGCCACTGCCCCTGGCCTGGTTCATACTACGGGGCCTTCTCCCCTTGGTCTGCAGCTTCCTGCGGTGGGCTTCAGCCATGGGGGGTGGTTGGGTTCTATTCTCTGGCAGGGCATGCCTCCGGCCCCCCAGGGGCCGGGACTGGGCCCGTGGCCGTATTCGTGCCCCGCGGTCCAGAGACCTGGACCGGCGCCTGCCACCAGTGGGCCGGCTGGCCCTTTGCCCCCCCCTTAGCATTGGGGGCTATGTGAATGTGGATGCCCTTCTGGCCCGCGTAGCGGCCCTCGAGGCATCGCTCGGGATGGTCAACCCCTCAGGGGCGCCTTTTGGATCTCAGGTCGACGCATCGTCTGCCGGGCAGCGGCAGGCGGCAGGACGGGTCGAGCTGCCCGAGGCACGTGGGCCGGCGTCGGCCACTGCCTCGCAGCTCCCCATACAACAGGTGCCGCAGCCGGGTGCTGACCAGGCCCCATCGATGAGCTCAGTTCCAATCGTGAGCTCCGACGCCCACAGTGGGCCGGAACCCCCGGTGGGGGCGGCCCATGGGGGTGCAGCATGTGAGTATACGGTTCAATCTGGTGCACCCACACCATTAACTACATTGGGGGGAGCATTCCAGTGGCCGTGGCCTCGCACGGGTGGCATGGCGGTTCAGGCCCCGCCGGCCCACCCGGCGACTACACCTCTAACCCAGGGCCCTACTTGGGGTGGTGCCTCCTATTCTGTCGGGAACTTATTAGGGGTTACGGGGTTGGTTCAGGCTCCTTTTACTATGCCCACCATTCCCACCGTGCCGGTGTCGGCATTGCCGACAGCAGGGTATCCCTTGCCCCTTGGGGATCATCTGGCCCAGTCTACCAAAGAGAAGATCTGGCGGGGGGAGTATGTGGACATCTTCTCCCTTCTGAACAGAGAGCCCACCAAGGAGGAGAGGGAGGGGCAGGACGAGAAGGATAAGGAACAGGCACGTCGTCGCAAGCCGCCACGCACGTGGGCCAACTGGTTGCCAGTGTACCTCATATACATCGCGGTTTACCTCAGGGCCCGGCCGGATCTGGCCATGCCGATGGTCCAGTATTTGGACAACATCTACCGGGTGATGGTTGACTTCCCGGGCCCGTCGTGGTTGGCTAACGATGAAGAATTCCATATGCGAGTGCCCCTGCACCCAGAGATGAGGTGGGACGAGCCCTGCCAGAAGCTGTGGCTTCTGTACATGACCCCCACGTGCCCCGCACCCGGGGAGAGATACCATTGTGGACATGCAGTCCAGCGAGCGGCTCCAGCACAGGCACCCCGCCAGGTGGCGGGGCAGGGGGTTCCAGCCCGCCTGCTGTGCTGGACCTTCTCGTCCAATGGTTCCTGCAGTAGGAGGAATTGCCGGTACAAGCACGAGTGTCCCTCTTGCGCTGGCCCCCATGCCGCTTCCGCCTGTCCCAGGCCGGGAGGGATGCGGGGCCGAGGTAGGGGTGGACAAGGGGCCGGCAAGACTGCCGCAGAGGGAGCTGGTCCAGCGAGAGGCCCCCTCCCCAATTAATGTGGACATGTTGGAGCGTTGGCTCACATTGTACCCAAGGAGGGCGGACGCAGCTTACCTGCTCCAAGGTTTTCGAATGGGTTTTCGCATTCCTTTCACGGGGGACAGGTCTCCTCAAGACGCACCCAACCTTTTGTCACTCAGGGGAAGGGAGGAGGTGGCTGCCGTGAGCATTACTAAGGAGGTTGATGCGGGCAGGGTCGCCGGCCCTTTCCCTGAACCCCCGTTTCCCAATCTTAAAGTTTCCCCCTTGGGCTTAGTGCCCAAGAAGGCACCGGGCGAGTTTCGCCTAATACATCACTTGTCCTACCCAGCCGGCCGATCGGTCAATGATGCTATCCCTGATGACCTTTGCTCGGTCAGGTATACGTGCATGACCAGGCGCTGTGCATGGTGCGCTCATGTGGCCCGGGTGCGCTGTTAGCTAAGTGCGACATTAAGTCCGCCTTCCGTCTCCTGCCGGTGCACCCGGGCGACTTTGAGTTGCTGGGTTTCAAGTTTCGGGGTGCATATTATTTCGATAAAGCCATGCCTTTTGGCTGTTCCATCTCATGCTCGGCCTTCGAGCGTTTCAGTACCTTCCTACAGTGGGCTTTTGTTCGCAGGTCAGGGTCTCGGTCTGTAGCCCATTACCTGGATGATTTCTTATTCGGGGTGAACGGGGCTGGGACACGTGCACACGTCTCCTACACACATTTCAGACGCTAATGGAGGAACTTGGTGTCCCTTTAGCGCCCGAAAAGACCGAGGGCCCATCTACTAAGCTCACATTCCTGGGGGTGGAGATTGACACGGTAGCGCAAGCATCTAGGTTGCCGGGGGATAAGGTGTCACGGATCGTGGCCCTCATATCGGACTTGCTTGCTAAACGCAAGGCGTCCCTTCGTGAGCTGCAGGTGCTGCATGGTCACCTTAATTTTGCTTGCAGGGTGGTCGCACCTGGCAGTGCATTTGCTCGGCGCTTGTGCGACGCCATGACAGGCTTGTCCAGACCCCACCATAGGGTAAGACTCACCGGGGGCATTAGGGCAGATATGCTTATCTGGCTCCAGTTTTTGAGAGAGTTCAATGGGGTATCATTTTGGAGGTCCGATCTTCTGGCTTCTCCTCGTTTCCAGATACAGTCTGATGCCTCTGGGTCCCTGGGTTATGGGATGTACTTCAATGGGAAGTGGGCCTACAGTGGGTGGCCCCCAGCCTGGTCGGGCACAGGTCGCCTGCGCGATCTCACGTATCTGGAATTTTTTCCCATTCTGGGGGCTTTGATGCTATGGGGTGAGGAGTGGGCCAATTCGGTGGTACATTTCTGGTGTGACAATGCGGCTGTTGTCCACATTGTCAACTCACAGATGTCTAAATCTCCCAGGGTCATGGACCTGGTGCGCCAGTTCGTTTTGCGCAGCCTGCGCCTCAATGTGCTATTTAGGGCCAGGCATGTCCCAGGTATCAATAACGATATTGCTGACGCTTTGTCCCGCCTGCAGATCTCCCGGTTCCGCGCCTTGGCCCCGGATGCAGAGGAATTTCCCTCGCCACTCCCGGACGAGATATGGACGCTTGGCAAGGAGAGGTGAACCGGGCGATCGGCATGTCGCTGGCGCCACACACGCGTAAGGCGTATCACCACGCATTCATTTCCTTCCAGGCCTTCTGTGCCCGATTTCGGCTACCCGAGACTTGGCCTATCCCAGTGGCCCACGTCCTCCGATTCATGGTTTACCTGCATGCACAGGGCCTTGCACCTCGCACCATAGCATCCAGGCTGTCAGCACTGGCATTTATGGCCAAAGTGGGCGGTTATGCGGACAGTACTACTGATTTCCGTGTGAGACATGTTTTGGAGGGGTGGGCGCGGGAGCGTGGGCGTAGCCCGGACGACCGCCACCCAATTTCCCCAGGGGTACTTACCCACCTGGCACGGGGCTGGCATGACCTCTGTTTTGACAGGTATGAGGCAGCCATGTTTCATGCGGCTACCACGGTGGCCTTTTTTGGAGCGCTCCGCATCAGCGAGCTTGTGATGCTGTCTAAGGCGGATGCAAGTCGTAGGGCACTGGAACTCGAGGATGTCTATGTTGCCAAAGACTGGGCTCAGTTGAGGATTCACTCCTCTAAAACGGATCAGCACGGCGTAGGCAGTGGAGTAAGACTGCTACGATGTTCCTTGGCAGACATATGTCCGGTTGGTGCCCTACAGGAATTCCTTGCACTGCGTGGCATGCACCATGGCCCGTTTTTCTGTCACCAAGATGGGTCTCCCCTTACTAAGTTTCAATTTTGGAAGGTGACCGGTAAGGCATTGGCCAATGTTGGCCTCCCTGGGGCCCCGTTACGGCACCCATTCCTTCAGGATCGGGGCGGCTTCTACTGCGGCTGCTTTTGGGTACTCCGGGGCTGAAATACGCCGTATGGGGAGGTGGGGATCACAATGTTTTCAGTTTTATGTCCGCCCTCTTCCGCCGTGAGTACCAGTTTAGTCACCGCACCTTTTCTCCCCTCCTTTTTTCCTTGACAGACCCTGGGTGTCGTATCACACCGGTGGCAGTATGGCTGGTGGGCCATAGCTACGTGCACAGGGCAGCGCGTTACGCTGCGGCGACAGAGTGGGGACCCCGACTGGGACTGGGTGCATACGCAAGTCTCACATGGTATGGTAAGCCCGGTATGTTATGGCGGGAACTGTTGCCATTCCTTTTCTCAGGCTGGCATGCCGACCCGCCTGATATTCTGATCATACACCTCGGGGGCAATGATTTAGGACAGGTCACTGGCCTATCGCTGAAGCACGCGATTTGCGGTGATCTCGCCTACTTACATTATGTGTGGCCTGCCACAACCCTCGTTTGGTCAGACATGGTACCGCGGCACGCTTACAGGGGAGGGTTCGACCTCCAGGCCCTTGACCGTGCTCGGCGCAT
The DNA here is from genome assembly GCA_035047345.1 of Bradypodion ventrale. NCBI lineage: Eukaryota > Metazoa > Chordata > Lepidosauria > Squamata > Chamaeleonidae > Bradypodion > Bradypodion ventrale. The sequence goes on from JAWDJE010000001.1 coordinate 253,194,573, forward strand.
GGTGAACAGGGCTGTTGCCCGGTTCCTTATCGACAAGGGCTGGGGGCGCGTTATTCGGCACCCCACCATCAGTTTGCAAAATTATGAGCTTTATTCAGGGGATGGGGTCCATCTGTCGCAGGGAGGTATGGACCTCCTGTTAGGTGATTGGCGAGCAGGCCTGTTGACCGAGCTGACGGTCTGGGGGGGGGGGGCATCGAGCCTTTATTGAAGCCTCTCCGTGTGGCGGGTAGCACTGGTAAGGTAAACATTTATGACCCACAGGTATCCGGCAGGTTCGCAATTGACTGGACAACACTAGACAGGCATAAGTTGGTTAAACGTTGTCCGGTCAACGACGAACCAGGTGACGGGGTGATGGCAAGAGCTAGACAGCATGCATCACCCCGTGATTTTACGGATACGCGTCAGAGGGTGGGGTCATTAGTTAGATATTGACTACGGTCAACAATTTGTTTGTTGTCAACAAACAAATTGATACAAATAGATACATTGTAACAACTGCCGTCGGCAATTTTGGGTGGTACCTTACCAGTGTTACTTCGGCCTGCTTGCCTTAAGAATTATAATTGGTCAAATACCAATAGAAATTTATAATTCGGACTAGGGCATGAATCAATAAATGTGGCCCAATGCCGTTATCCACTTTCACCAGTGTCTGAGTCCTTTATTGGGGGGTGCGCCTGCAATAAGCTCCTGCTTAATTTCAAGGGTCATGAGTAAGGGGAAAGAGTCATAGAATAGAGAAGCAATGAAAGTATGCTGCATAGCACTTCTGTCCCGTGCACTCACTCTCAGGTATGTACACTCAGATCCAACACCTGGCAAGAGTGACTGAATTTCAAAAGACTATTGCAACTCCTCCTCCCTGAAACCCCCCAGATCTGGCATGTTGCTGCACAGAGAATCCAGGTGGACAAAGTTGAGAAAGACTAACTTTTCCAGCTTCATACCAGGCTTTATCATCACAGAGAGCTGCATGACAGGATTTCAGCCAGTGCCAAATAAAGAGCATGTGCTAATCCTGAGATAGGCTTCAGACTTCTTCTAACTCTTAGCAGGGAAGAAAAGGAGGAATCCAGCAAAGCTCAGATTTAAACTTTGCATTAGCAAAGGACAGACATTTACCACAATGTAGTGACCAAATCTCTGGAAAGGTCACCTGGCTTTATTCCATTGCGACCAGATGTTCATGTAAAATGGCACTTCTCTGGCCACTGGCTGCAGACAGGGTCCCATCAATCAGTACCCTAAAGAATGGATTTCCACATAAAGTTCCCTCCTTGCCTAAAACTGCTGTTGTCAAGACACTAACCATCTGCATAAACATGGAGAGCTTCCCCCACCCTAGGACTCACAGATCATTTGTAAAAGGCACTACTGGAATTCTAGGTAAATAGCAACTGACATAATGTGAATTGACTACTGAAGCTATGCATTAACTGTGCTGGGAGTGGGGGCAATACGATCTAAAATGCTGTATTTTTGGAATAAGGTGTCTGTATTTGTGCTCTAGGCAGTGCTCTTATCTCTTTGTTTTGTGACCCTTGTGACAAATGTCAGGGACCATGACAGTGGGAAAATTGGATAGGTCAAGAGACTGGAAATGGGATACAGAGACTTTCTCTCCTAGGTCACTGCCTACAGTTTGATCTGGGTCACAAGAAATGAACAGCCATTACCATCTTAAAGCTGCTCAATGACCTCTGGAAGGTGGCTTGGTGGTCTCACTTCTACTCCCTGTGGGCAAATAGTCACCTAGCAAACACTTCAAGTGATACCAATGGCCACCTATTGCCGACTACACATCTGGATCAAATTTCTACTCCTGATGTGTAATGCTGAGTGTCTGGGTACCATTCTCATTGTTTCCCACTCTGATCTCTCTTTCTTTGTCTTCTGTTTTTCATCTCCAGTGGGCAGTTTTTGAAACAGAAATGAGCACTGAACCCTAGAGTTGGATACAACTGGCTTTCGAGCAAGGGTGACCTTTACCTTTAACTAATTTTGTCAGAGAATCATAATCTAACTAGTGATGATATCCACCAAAATAAAGTAGTACCCTGCATAACAAAAAAGCTCAGTTCCATGGAGCTCTTTGTTAAGTGGTTTTTCCTTATGCAGATCAAATTGGCAATATCCCGCATAATGGAAAAATATTCATTATACAGGGTATACCCTGCTTAATAAAAACCCTGTATAATGAAAAACATGCTTCATTGTATGGATGTTTCATTATGCGAGGTAACACTGTATGGGATTTTAAAAAATCCTCATTGCCTATCTGTTTGAACCATTTTTATATATTAACATCAGCCTACAGGGCACTTCAGAGAGCTGTACATCCAAGGAGCTGTAGGTTACAACTTACATGTGAGTGGAGGAGAATTCACATCTGTGCAGTTATATTCATTCTCCAGACTTAGATCCTGCCTGGCCAAGGATACAGTCTTTGCCTCTTAGTCACAATTGGGTTGTTGTTGGGTATACAACACATAAAATGTAAGATGTAAATGGGAGTTGGGTAAAATTCAGTGGCTCCTCAGAACACAGAGGAGAAGCATCATTCATTGTATGGCTTGGAGAAAGAAAGTTTATTTAGCAGTGCTAGGTGAGGAATGGTGATTATAGTGGTCTGCATGGATTGGTAGCTTCAAGTCTCTGCTATTGTAATGCATTTTCTGTGACATTGCCCATGAGGCTGTTCTGGAAGCTGGAGCTGGAACTGATACAGAATACTTTCAAAAGGATTCCAAGTGAGATGATCTACTGACAAGCACATACTTCTGGTAAAAGGATTGTTCTAGCTGCCTATTTGTTACTGGGCTCAGTTCAAGTTTCAGTTACTGTTGTTTATAAAGTAGAATTTATGAGTTCACAGAGTCAAAATAACCTTTCTTGCAAGCTTTCCCTGTTTTATTGTTATAACAAATATTGTATTTGAATTGTGTGTTCTGCGTTTGTGTTTTAAAATTATTGTAAATTAAAATAATTCTTTGGAAAGCAGTTCGCAAGTATTCATACAAAAGAAATACTGAGAAGAAATCTTATTCAGGCATTATTATATATGTCCAGTGCCAGGTCTGAAGAGAAGAATTGAAAGAAGCTCAATTTTCCTGCTTTGTAGAGCCTACATTGCAAGCAGGAACCTCTCCTTTCCAGCCTCAGTGATGAAACAATGAAGAATACAACAGCGCAGGCAGGTGGCCAGAATAGTCTCTGGTAAATATGTTCCCAGTCCCGGCATTCATAATCTGTATCTTTCTACATTCATTGTGAGGTCTGAACTATTTGTGAATTTCAGAAGAATACTTGAACATAGATGTTACACAAGCCTGGTGATAGAACATGTGAACCTTAAAACTTTTAAGACCAGGAGTTCTCAATCTTTTAAAGCTGGGGGCTGGGTCATCCTCCCTCAGAAAGCTTCAGGGGCTGGACAGCCCTTTTGCCCTTCCTCCACCACATGGCACTTCCTGGTGTGGTGGATGCTGTGGGGGCCACATGAAATGGCACTGTGGGCCACATTCAGGCTGCAGGCCACAGGTTGAGAATCCCTGTTTTAGACATACATCTGTTAGTGTCTTGAACCCTTAGAAGTGATGGGACAGTTGTTCTTACATGTTCTTCACTACAGGGTAACACTGTATATGCTTGTGGCTAGGACTCCCCTCCTGTACAGATTCATGCTAGGTATTTTTGCATTCAGCTCCATTGAAAACACTCCCTTCCCTCCCCCTTCTCTTTGCCTATCATTTTCTGAGGCTGCCTCTATGCCTGTCTTTCACACACAAAGCTCACAGTGCTGTCTGCAATAGCCAATTAGGGAAAGTGTGTTTAATGCTTTCTATGTTGTTTAACAGAGTCTCTCCCCAGCAGGATGAAAACATATTTATATGCTATGGCCCTTTTCTCATAGACTGTGTAAGTAGGATGCATTTCAGTTTCAATTACATACATATTTTTCTTCCTCAGTTCTAAACTATTACCTAGTATTCTCATGGATTAAACAGATGTTGCATTTCATTGTAGGGATATACAGAGGCTCCATATATACAGTTCAGTATTCAATGCATTCTGGTTCAGTCCTTCAACATATTTCCTTTCATACGGGCCACAAAATTGTATGTTGTCAAGACAATTCTTGACAATTCAAATGGTGACCCTTTTTAGTGATTCCCAGCTGTACTCAGAAGTGGTTTACTGTTCCCTTTTTTTGGGGACATCCTGGGGACATCCTGGGACTGTGCAGCTTGCCTGAAGTTACATAGGCTTGAGCTTCCGGGATGAACAACGGAGAACCAAAGTCTCAGCCTCTGGCTCGACATCCAGATTTATGGTATTTTTGATACCATGTAATTGTGACATTTTGTTTCTTTATTTGCCGTCCAGAGTTGCTCTGCGAGTGGGGCGGCATACAAGTTGAACAATCAAATTAAATTATGAAGTTTATGTATTTATCAACAGCAAGTATATTACACAATCTGCAGAAAGGCAAACAAGCAACCATTTCTCCATATTTTATCAGGGCTATTTAAAATGGGCGTTGAAGACATCCTGCCAGGTAGAACCTTTGACCTGTTGGGGATTTTACTAGTTGTATGTTGCCTGCTGCCACTTGGAATTAATATTAATTGTGTCAATTGTCAAATGTAGTTGTTTTTTATTTGTTTTTATAATATAAACAAAGATGAATAATTATTACAAACTTTATATCTAGCTCATATTGCAGTATTATTGCTATGCTTTTTCTTCTTTTTATATCTGTGTATCTTCCCTTTTTCTTTGTTTTGAAATTAAAATACAATTATAAAAATAATTACTGTTATCTTTAATTAGTTTAATTTATAGTTCTGCTTAGTTAATTTTTATATCTGGTGGAGAGGTTGAATTTTATATGTAAATGCCAAGAGTAATGGATTTCACTAGATGGTCAGTATGTCAAACAAACAAACATTCTACTATTCCATTTCCAGAGTAACTCCTGGTACTTATCCTCTATCCCAGGGATTCTCAACTTGCAGCTGGATGTGGCCCGCAGCACCATTTCATGTGGCCCTGCACTGCCTCCACCACACCAGGAAGTGCCATGTGGTGTAGGAAGGGCAAAATGGCTGTCTGGCCCCCAAAGCTGCTGAGGGAGCGTGACCCAGCCCCCAGCTTAAAAAGGTTGAGAACTCCTGCTCTATTCTTTCTCAAATTATTCCTATTTTCTTCCGCTTTGATTGATCTTGTGTAGCATTGGACATACAGACTAAACTTTCTAGTCCAAAGTACTGTGGACATATGAAGAAAAACAGAAGCAGCTGACTTTCACTTGTGATTCTCACTAGAGGATGTATTTTGTTCAGTAGCTGACTAAGCAATGCTGCTAATGAATGCGGGATTGTAAATGTAAGTGTTTGCTGGGAAATAAAACATAGAAAATATGATATTTGCAAACTTTCAGAACAAAGGGCATGGGAATTACAGAACACTGGGTTTGATCAAAACAGGTTTTCATCCAATTAGGTAGCTAGGCAATAAATATCTTCTCTTGCAGTCTGAATAGGTATGCAATCTTCTTCTATCCAGATTATTATGCATAAAAAGCAAATGGCACGTTAACTGACAAAAAATTAAATGTTCACAGTGCAAAGGTGGAGCAAAGGTAGACTAACCACACATTATCCATTTCTTCCTAACACAGTCAAGTCTATCATTGGGGAGAGTGAGGTCAGGCTTGGGCTGGGCCACCGGGACAGGGGGATTCATCCCAGTGTGCCCTCGCCTCTGGAGCCCTGAGGTGCAAATAATAATTGTATTATTATTTTATCCGCCCAGCACGCTACACTTTAGATTAAGCCATTGCTCCAAGCTCCCTCCTTCAGCATGGAGCAATGGTTTATTCTAAAGTGCAGCACACCGGCTGAAGCAAGCAAGGGGTGGTGACCAAGCAGTTCCCAGGGGCAGCCTTCTCCCCTGTCCCTTGGTCACCACCCCTCGCCCCTGTCCAGGGCCCTCCCATGGTGCCCAGCACACCCTTGAGTGAGGTGGCCATCAAAAGCAGCAGAGTGAGTGAGGAGAGGAGGGAGAGAGTTGTGTGGACAGGAATGGGCAGGTGTTAGATAGGCATGGGAAGTGGTGCTTCTCCTCCCATGCCAGCCAGTGAAACAGTTCACCCCAATGTGGTTCACAAGGCTCACTTCTGCAACCCTAAATGAAAATGGCATTGCCCGCAAGTTAATCTTGTCAATTGTATAGCAATAACACTTATATACTTCCCTACAGCACTTAGTGCACTCTCTGGGTGGTTCACATGTTAATTATCATTTTGCCCCAACATGTTGGGTACTCATTTTATAGACCTCAGGAGGATGGAAGGCTGAGCCCACCTTGAGTCCATTTGGGCTGCATGACAGCAGTTTAACTACTGTGCCATAAGGGCTCTTTTTATATTTTAAACACTTTACTGCAGTGGCTCAAGTGGCTAAGATGCTGACTGGAAGGCAGAAGGTCAGCAGTTTGATGCCTGAGTACTGCAGGACGGAATGAGCTTCCATCTTTGTCCCAGCTCCTTCCAACCTAGCAGTTCGAAAGCAAGACATTGCAAGTAGATGAATAGGGAGCACTTCAGTGGGAAGGTAAATAGCGCTCCATGCACTAGTCATACCTGCCACATGACCATGGAAACGTCTGCAGAAGCAGACAGCGCTGAATCTTTGACTTTGAAACAGAGATGAGCAGTGAACCCTAGAGTCAGGTACATCTGGCTTTTGATTACTAGAGGAGTAATAATAATAATAATAATAATAATAATAATAATAATAATAATAATAATAATAATAATAATAATAATAATAATAATAATAATAATAATAATAATAATAATAATAATAATAATAATAATAATAATAATAATTACATTTTATTTATTACATTTATATCCCACCCATCTTAAGGTGGGATCCCAAGAGTAGAGATTGGAACTGGTGGAAGAACAGCTGAGATGCGCCAATATTGTGATAAGAAAGATTCCAGAGAAATCTCCAGACCAGTTAAGGCTCAGAATCCTAACATGGTTGAATGGATTAGGAATGGGAATTGATTTTGGACCTGAACATATTATGAGTGTTTTCCATTTAGGTGCAAAAAAAGGTAGAACAGGATCCAGAAATGTTTTGTTAAAGTTTGCTAATGTATCAGACAAGTTGAATGTAATGGCTTTTGTTAAAAAAACTGGGATGCAGGCTTTAAAGATGGAAGGAGTTGATATTGAGATATATAATGACATCTCTGTTGAGTAAAGAATTTGGAAGCAAATGATGAAGCCAGTAACTAAAAGATTGGTCGACAAAGCTATCAAATATAATTGGAAATTCCCCAAACAATTGACCTTTTCATATTTAGGCAAATGGTTCATAATAGCTCAGGACATGGACGTTATGTATGTGATAGAACAAGCAAAGTTAGTAGAAAATGGAACAAAGGAATGGGATATTCTCAAGGAGGAGTTAATAATTTCTGGTGGATATAACCGAAGAGCTCAGGAGGAGGAAGAGTTGGAACTGAAGGGTGCAGTAGGTGGTAGTCAAATTGGTTAGCAGCGGTGATGGAAAAATAATACCAGTAACAAAAACACACGTCAGCAACATGTTCCCCCCTCCCCCCTTGGATAGCAAGGATTACTTTTTTGTGAGAAAAGTGGGGAGGGAAGAAGAAATTTCTATGTTTTTTGTATTGTTAATTGATTATGTATTTTTGTTTCAATGTAGGGTCCAGGGGAAGGTTTGGTTAAGGGAATACACGCCCATAGGAGGATGTGGTGGACACAATCAAGAGAATTTGGATGATAGATGAAGAATATAAAGGTAGTGACATGGAATGTGAAGGGTACTGGCTGCCAAGTTAAACGTAGAAGATTAGAATCAGCTCTTAGGAAAAATAGGCCAGATATAGTTTTTCTCCAGGAGACTCATCAAAAGTCAAAGGAGGTGAATAAAATATTCCTAGGATGGACACAAATATATGAAAAGGCATATGGCACTTCAAAGGCAAGAGGAGTAGCTACACTGATATCGGACAGATTAGGTTTTGATATGATTAAGAGCATAGCAGATCCGGAAGGTAGATATTTAATTGTAAAAGGGAGGATTGATGATGATGAGATTACATTGGTCAACATCTATGCTCCTAATGAGGGCCAAGAGATCTTCCTAAATAAGATTTATCAAATACTGAGAAAATAAGGGTCTACAAACATGATAGTGGCAGGTGATTTTAATTTGACAAGATCAATGGTAGATTGTACAAATATAACTCGAGACAGAGGTAGCAAATTAAAAAATTTGGATAGATGGATGAAGTTGCTAGCTTTGAAAGATGCTTGGAGAGAGCTGAAAGGATCTGAAAGGACATACACCTTTTTTTCTCAGGTTTACAATAGTTATTAAAGGATAGATTATATATTTGTTACCGAAAACATGGTCAAAAATTTGGATGACATAGAGACAGGGATTTTTAAAGAGTCTGATCATGCAAACATGTTAGCAATGTTAAATTTAAATGGTGGAAAGAAGAATAGAAACAATTGGAGATATGATCCTAAGATATACAGAGATGTTGAGAATAAGTTACAAATAATTCAGAGTTGGGAAAAATCTTGGGGTTGGAATGACACGGAAGAAATTGGGTACCATACGGTATGGGATACCATGAAGTTGGTATTTAGAGGGGAAAGTATCAAATTGGCAAGCATTAAAAATAGACAATTAAAGGATAACCAAGACAAAATGGAAAAGGAAATTAAAAAACTACAGGAGGAACACGCAAGAACAAAAAACATAAAGATTCTCAATAAATTGCAGAGATTAAGAGCGGAAGTAATGGGAAAAGATATAGAGAAGGTACAAAGAGATTTAGTTTATTTGAGGAGGGAATACTTTGAATATAGTAACAAAAACTCGAAAATGTTGGCAAGAGCGGCAAAAGAAAAAAGGAATAAGAGGGAAATTGGAGTTCTGATAAAGGATGGAATAAGATATAATAAATTAAAAGATAAAACTAATATAGTCAGAGACTTTTATCAGGAACTATACACAGAAAAAAAGATAAATGTAGGAAAGTTAAGAGACTGGTTAAAAAAATCAAATGGGGAAAAAGATATCTCAAGAGCATAAGGCTAGGATGGAAGAGTTTATAACGGAGAAAGAAATAAAAGATGTGATCACTAAACTGAAGGCATGTAAATCCCCAGGAGAAGACGGATTGCCAGCGGAATTCTATAAAGAATTCAAGGAAATTATGGCTCCAAGATTATTGAAATTATTCAACTATATTCTGGAGGGGGAAGCAATACCGACTTCATGGTACCATTCAATAATAGTATTAATACCAAAACCGGGTAAAGATGCTGAAAAAGTTGAGTCATACAGACCAATTTCGTTAATAAATCAGGATGTAAATTTTTTTACTGCAATTCTGGTGAATAGATTGAATAATATGAATAAATATATAAATAAGGAACAAGCAGGTTTTCTGAAAGGAAGGCATATGGCGGACTTAACAAGGAGGGTTTTAGATCTGATAGACATAGCAATACGAGATAAAGAAAAAGTTGGAATGTTATCATTAGATATCTTTAAGGCGTTTGACTCTCTTCAATGGGTAACAATTAGTGAGATAATTAATGCGTATGGATTTGGAGATAAATTTAAGGGGGTGACTGATAAATTATATCATCATGGTTCTGCATATATTAAAGTAAATGATGCTATTACTGATGAGGTTAAATTAGAGGCAGGAACCCGACAAGGATGTCCCCTATCCCCAATATTATTTATTATGGCAATGGAGATTTTAGCAAGCGCCATACGACAAGATAAGAACGTTGAAGGAATTGCAGATAATAAGATAAGTCTATATGCAGATGATACCTTAGTAATTTTAAAGCATCCTTTGAAGGCCTTAGACAGAATCCAGGAAGAAAGAATTTTGAGGAAATGACGGGATTAAGGATAAATCGGGACAAATCTGAGATGATGCTGAGTAATATAGAACAAGAAGAGCAAAGGAAAATAAATGATAAATTTAAAATACAGGTTAGAAATAGTTTGAAGTAATTGGGAATAAATATATCTTATAATTGGGAAGATCTTAAGAAATTAAACTATGAAGAACAAAAAAAAAGAAATTAGGGGGAAAATACTACAGTATAGTAAATTGAAATTGTCTTGGTTCGGTAGAGTCGCTCTTTGTAAAATGATGTTATTACCAAGATTGAATTTTTTGTTTGACGCTCTACCAATCCAGTTAAGAGAGAAAGAAATTAAAGAACTTCAAACTATGTTTAATACGGTAATTATTGTAATGGCGGACGTAGACCTAGAATTAATAGAGGTTTTTTGTTTTTATCTCAGAAAGAAGGTGGATTGGGCTTACCAAACCTTAAATATTATTATATAGCTTTTCAGGTTAAAAACATTGTAAAGATTTTGAGGAAGGAAAAGACAATTTGGGAGGAAATAGAGATGAAGGAGATAAATCAATTTGGCAAGTCGTTATTCCTGGATAAAGAAATGAGTAAAATAGGTGTAAAAAATAGAATGATGAAGGCCCTGCTAAACAATTGAAAAAAGTGAAAAAGGACTTAGTCCCAGGTGTATCACCAATTATAGAAATAGAGGATATTAAAAAATTTCCAATAAATTTAGATAGCAAAGTAAAAGAAATTTTGAATAAAAATGAGATTTTCTTGCTGAAGGACTGGATCAGATTATGTAGGGATAAAGAGAAAAAATGGAGATATATACACAGTTAAAATTGAATTGGCTTCAGGTGATATTAGTAGACAAATGGAACAGCAAATATTTAGCTGAAGTAAGATTGGAGAGAGATAAAACAGAATTTGAGGAATTACTGTGGAAAGTAAGGAAAGGAGATATGGACATAAAAGGCCTGGTGAGTAAAATTTATAAGATAATAAATAGAGAGGGTAGTTCACAAGAAACATTAAGAAAAATATGGGAGCAAGATCTTAGGATTAATATCACAGAGATGAAATGGAAAAACAAGTGGAAGAAAAGGATTACGAGAACTATGTCTGTCAGAGTAAAAGAACATAATTTTAAAATGTTATGGAGGTGGTATCTGACCCCAGTGAGGTTACATCAAATAGATAAAAATAAAACTCAAATGTGTTGGAGATGCACTGATGAGTTGGGTAGTTATGAACATATGTGGTGGAGTTGTAGGGTGGTAAAGCAATTTTGGGAGGAAATAGAGAAGGAAATCTCCAGAATTTTTGGGATGAACCTCAAGCTGGGGCCAGATATAGCATTGCTGACAGACACAGAAAGTATGAATTTAGATAAGGATAAAAGTGAGTTACTATCTCTGTGCATGACAACAGCGAGACAATGCATAGCGAGACAGTGGAAAAATGATCAGATCCCAAAGGTGGAAGTTTGGTATAAGGAAATGTGGGACCTTGCTTTAAATGACAAATTAACATGGGAATTGAACAAGAAAAAGGATATAATAAAAGAGAATAGATTTTGGCAAATATGGCAATTGTTTGTTGACTCCACAGGTACAAGAGGTGATGGGAGCAGTCCAGTACCGAAACTTCATAGATTTTGGAAATAGCGAAAAAGTGTCCACCGCAACCTCCAGGGCATTGTACAGTCACATGTGGTGAATTAGTAATCACCTTCTTCTTATTATTATAAATGCGTTATTAACTTGGTTGGTAGTAGGTAAACAGGCTAAATAAAAATAGCAATGTCTAATTAAAGTTCAGACTGGTCTGACATACTAGAATGGAAATTTAATATTAAAAATTGTAGGTGAGACCCAATCTGACCAACAGGGTTTTCTTACCTGTTGATTCTACACAGTTAAGTATTTTATAGTAGTTTAATTTTATAAAATGTTTTTGTATTGGGTTTTTTCTTTTTTTCTTTTTTCTGCACTATACCATTTATATGTCTTTGTCTATGTAAAATGTTTTTTTCCATATAATTTTTTACTTTGTGTATTCACCTATGTATCTTTTTATTATTTCAATTTTTATATTCAATCTGTATTGTTGTAAAACCTAATAAAAATTAGAAACAAAAAAGTCTCTTTTTAAAAAAGTAAGATATTATAAGAATTTGAACATTAAAGCTGAAATGAAAAAGATGTTTTAAAAATACATATACTTGTGTTGCCTAAGAAATCTATACCTATAAATCTGTGTGTTAACCGTTGGAATGTGACAAAGGATGTTGCACCAGGCCCCACTAGCCCCGACTGAGCCTCCGTGCACTCGCCCGACTGGGGTTCGCAGGTAACTGTCGGGTTGATTTTTGCGCCAGTGGGGCAGGAGCCCCCGACCGCAAACAAAAAGAAAGGACTCCATTTCCCAATGTTCCTTGGGCTGCACCATGCCACAGCCAATCAGGCTGAGAGGCGCAAGCAAAAGGAATGTTTGGCAACGCGCCGTGGCCAATCAAAATTAAACCGCAGGAAAAAACCCACTGCACAAACGGTAAATACAAACGCCAAACTAAAAGCCCCAGCGTCCTGCGCGCCATGAGCACACAGAACACTGAGGAAGCCGGTGCGTGAAAAATAAAAATTGAAAACACACCGGGAGCGCAAGTCCACCGCAGGCGGACGCAGCGCCTTACAGCCACGCAAAACAAAACACCACAAAACTACACTGCGTAACACCCACCGTCTTTCTTTCCCAGAGCAACTGGTACTGGTGCCTTCCCCCCCTTGAAAGTGAGCCAACTCCCCGGGAAGCAAAGCCCTCCTCCCCAACACTGCCTGAAGTGCCGCTGGGGTTCCTGTGGCCTGGCCAGCAAGGCTAGGCCGTGGAAAGAAAAGCCCCTGCCGCTACGGTTCCCATGGCCCGGCCAGTGAGGCCGGGCCACAGAAAGAAAAGCCCCCACCATTATGGTTCATGTAGCCTGGCCAGCGAGGCCAGGCTACAGAAAGAAAAGCCCCCACCACTATGGTTACCGCAGCCCGGCCAGTGAGGCCAGGCCACGGAAAGAAAAGCCCCCATCACTATGGTTCCTGTGGCCCAGCCAGCGAGGTCAGGCCACGGAAAGAAAAGCCCCCCAATGCAAAAACAAAAAACAAACTTATTAAAAATAATAAAAATAAATTATTTAATACCTAAAGAAAACAATTAAGTAAAACACAAAAAAAATCCAAAATTACACAAAACTAAATGAAACACCACAAATTACACAACAAAAACAAACACAAACACCACCCAGCCAAACACCACAAATTCAAAAAAAAAGAAAAACCCCAAAATAAATAAAACTAGCCAACTCACCAGCAGACGTCTGCCCTCAATGACTACCAGAACACAAATGAAGAAACAAAGAGACTACACCGGAAGAAACTCCACCGAGAGACCAAGAGAGAAAAAACAGTCAAAGAAAAAGAAATCCACTAGCAGCCCCACCTGCAGGGCACAATAGTAAAAACAAGTCAAAAAGACACAACAGCCCCAAACAAAAAGCCACAAAAGTAAAAACAGGTCAAAAACATAACAATACATTACAATTTTACACAAATCACAAACATATGTCAAAAATTATATATATATATATATATATATATATATATATATATATATATATATATATATATATATATATATATATATATATATATATATATATATATATATAATCCTTTGTAATTTTTTTAATCCATCCAAAAACCACCAATTGTTTTTATCACAGTTTATAACAGCACGGCAAAACAAAACTGTGTATAAATAAACATTTTTAAAATGACAAATAGAGACTAACCTCTTTTTTACAAACATTAACAAAAAAACCCCTTCCAACACAATTTAAAACAGCCCGGCACCACCGGGCAAAATCTGCTAGTTTGGTTATAAGTTGAGTGCTGTCATTTGGGAGCTGTATTTTACTAGCCATGGTGTTCTGTTCCTTTCTCTTTGTGGTCAGTCTAGCAGTGCATTGCTTCTGGGTACTTTTGATTTTTAAAAAAAACCCATTGAGTGGTTATTGTAATTTAAGAAATCCATGAATTTTGAGTATCTCTTGGATCTCAGAAGATGTGATTAACTGGATTTGTGAACTGTTCAGGATGAGGTGTGTAAGTATGTGGAGGTGTGTAAATATGTGTACTGATCAATTGAAGTTTGAAATGGCGTGGTTCTTAGAGGTTAAATGTGTTAACTGCAAAGTGGTGCCTAGAAACTGTTGTGTAGTCTAGTTTAAGTCTACGTTTATATTAGAGTGAAAATTACTGAGGTTTGTAACTAGTTCCTTGAATTAGGCATGGAAACAAACAGGTAACAAGTGTAGGCAGATGAGAACTGTAATTTCCAGTCCCAGAAATCGAACTGGCCACTGTACACAGAAATAGCCTCCTTAAAGATTGTGTTATTTCTTATCCACAATTGGGCGCACCCTGGTAACGGCAACCTTGTGTTGCTGGCTAATCTTTCTCACACTAGGCTAAGCAAAGGGAACTGCAGAAATAACTCACCAAAGGGTGCCTTCATTTTGACAGTTTCATGCATGGCCTAGAAGAAGAAGAAGAAGAAGATGAAGAAGAAGAAGAAGAAGAAGAAGAAGAAGAAGAAGAAGAAGAAGAAGAAGAAGAAGAAGAAGAAGAAGAATGAGGAGGTGGTGATGGTGATGGTGATGGTGATGGTGATTGAAATTGCTGAAGTTTCCATATTATTTTCAAGGGCAGTCTTACATAGATATTACAGTGGTCTCTTTTTGAGATTCCCATTGAATGTATTACTGTTATGAAGCATTAGATCAGAGCTACCTCAACCTTGCTGGCTTTCTGTAAATATTTGAAAATGTTTTTTTAATAAAACGTTCTTATTCCATCCAATGATTTCATTGTGAAAGAACCTCAGATTTAGCACTTTTATTGTGGAACTGTCTAGATTGGAGTCCTTAAACTTGGCTTTCCAGGTGTTCTTGGACTTCAGTTTGCAAAAGCCCAAGTCAGCACACCTGCTGATCAGGGCTTCTGGGAATTGAAGTCCAAGAACATTTGGAGAACCATGTTTGAGGACCCCTGGTCTCGATTATTGAAGGGGCACTGGTAGGTTGTACTCTCATTTTTGGACAGACACAATGAAACTCCTAAACCAGAGAGAAGAGAATACTAGACTGTGATAAAAGGACCACTGCTTAGTAAGGGACAGGCTGGAGACATATATACTAAACTCCAGATACTGACAGCTCATGTAGCCGCTCATTTCTAGCAAGCTTAGAAGGTAGAGACTTTCAGGGTGCAGAGCATTCCAATTCCCCATCATACTTGTTAAGAGATTCTGAGGCAGTCAGCTGTGCCTTGTTCCATACAGGACCCCAAGGGTGTGATTATCTTCGATTATCTCATGATAAAGAGTCTTCTTGTCATAATTTACATATTAATGTGTGTAATTCTATCCTTTAATAATGATGTCTCTTTAACATCAATTAAAACTTTATGACATTAATTTAATAAGAAAGCTAAACCTTCTACTCCGCCAACCCTTTTATGTTTAAAAGATGCTTTTAAACCAATTATTACTTCTATACAGTACTTCTGTTCTGAGTGAAGAATCGGCCCCTCCCTGACACCCCATCCTAAAACCTGGGTGCAGGGAAGGAAAAGGCAGAGAAAGACATAGGCCTCAACTGACCAGCTACCATCCAGAGGCCTTGGGGGGAGGTGAGTGAAGAATCGGCCCCTCCCCCCACTCCATCCTAAAACCTGGGTGCAGGGAAGGAAAAGGCAGAGAAAGACCTAGGCCTCAACTGACCAGTTACAATCCAGAGGCCTTGGGGGAGGTGAGTGAAGAATTGGCCCCTCCCCCCATACCATCTTAAAACCTGGGTGCAGGGAAGGAAAAGGCAGAGAAGGACACAGGCCCCAACTGCCCAGTTACCATCCAGAGGCCCAGGGGAGTCCTCCTAGAGTAGCAACCCCCCGGAGGGCAAAGAGGAAGGGCCGCGCTGACACTGCAGACACAGGAGACCCTCGACCACCCCCAGGAGACACCATCCGCAGCCACCATCACAGCAAGGCCCGAGTCAGCACCTTTGACCAACTCCTCGCAACTGAAGGGAGGCGAGAGCTGCTGCATGCATGCAAGGGATCAGTAATCGAACTGAAATAATATAGTTGACTTAACATAGATGTCTTATAGCAACTGACATAGTGACTGTGTCACTGTGTCAGTTTAGAACTGACTGACATCAGTTCTAAACTGATACTGTGTTCTAAACTGTGATAATATGCATGATGTTACCTTATTTTAAACTGTGATAATATGTATGATGGGGGGGAAATGGCGTAGAAACCGGCAAAGCACGCCAGGGAGTTTGCCAAGAGAACCCTATTGACCAAAGGCAAAACAAAGGGACAAATCAGAGGAAACAGGAAGGATGCTCAGCACATTAGATGGACAGAAAGGCATGGGCAGGAAAGGGGGAGGAGAAATGCGAGCGCGGCGCCAAAATGGCCGCCGCGCCCATTGCGGGCCCCCCCATCGGACGGGGAGCCTCTTGGCTGATGATTTTCTCCTTTTTCGGCTTCCCATCGGCTAGCTGCAATGCCCTCAAAGAAGAAGGCGACTGCGAACGCAGCTCGTTCTGCGCGGAGGCGCAATCCGGGTCGGAGGACCGCGGCTGCGCCTCCCCAGCAGCCTCCTATGCCCGAGCCCATCGGGACCGGTGGGATGGGGTTAATTCCCCCTTTGGCCGGAGGCTGGGGGTCTGCGTACGGGCCCAGTAGTGGCCGTGGCCCTCGGCCCGCAAGCGGTGGCCACCGCTCCCCTTTGCCCCCCCTTGGTTTAGGTGGCTATGTCAGCGTGGAGGCCCTCCTGGCCCGCGTTGCAGCCCTTGAGGCATCCCTGGCCCGGGTTAGTCACCCTGGGGCCCCTTTTGGGGTGCAGGTCGATGCATCGTCTGCTGGGCAGCGGCAGGCGACGGGATGGGTCAAGCTGCCTGAGGCGCGTGGCCCGGCTTCGGCCACTGCCTCGCAGCTCCCCAATCCACAGGCCGGTGCTGATCAAGCCCCGTCGACGAGCTCTATGGCGGTCGTGAGCTCCGACGCCCCCAGTGGGTCGGAACCCCCAGTGGGGGCGGCCCATGGGGGTGCAGCATGTGAGTATGCGGTCCAAACTAGTGCACCTACACATGGCCACGTTTGGGGGGGCTTATCAATGGCCTTGGCCTCGCACGGGTGGTGCGGCGGTTCAGTCGCCGACGCCCCACTCGGTGACTTCAACTATCACCCAGGGCCCCGTGGTGGGGGGTGCTTCCTACCCAGTCGGGAATCTTCTAGGGGTGACCGGGTTAGTCCAGGCTCCTTTACAGATGCTCGCAGTTTCCACCGTACCTGCTTTGCCGACAGCAGGGTATTCCTTGCCACTGGGGGACCATTTGGCCCAGACCCCCAAAGAGAAGATCTGGCGGGGGGAGTATGTGGACATCTTCTCCCTCCTTAACAGAGAGCCCACCAAGGAGGAGAGGGAGGAGCAAGATGAGAAGGATAAGGAGCAGGCGCGTTGTCGCATGCCACCACGTACGTGGGCCAACTGGTTGCCGGCCTACCTCGTATACATGGCGGTCTGCCTCAGGGCTCGGCCGGATTTGGCGATTCTGATGGTCCAGTATTTGGACAACATTACCGGGCGATGGTTGACTTCCCGGGCCCGTCGTGGTTGGCTAATGACGAGGAATTCCGTATGCGGATTCCCCTGCACCCCGAGATGAGGTGGGATGAGCCCTGCCAGAGGCTGTGGCTTCTGTACACGACTCCCACGTGCCCTGCGCCCGGGGAATGATACCATTGTGGACATGCGGTCCAGTGAGCGGCCCCAGCACAGGCACCCCGCCAGGTGGCGGGGCAGGGGGTTCCAGCCCGCCTGCTGTGCTGGACTTTCTCGTCCAATGGTTCCTGCAACAGGAAGAATTGCAAGTACAGGCATGAGTGTCCCTCCTGTGCTGGCCCCCATGTGGCCTCCGCCTGTCCCAGGCCTGGAGGGATGCGGGGCAGAGGAAGGGGTGGACACGGGACTGGCAAAACTGCCGCAGAGGGAGCTGGTTCACCAAAAGGCCCCCTCCCCAATTAATGTGGACATGTTGGAGCGTTGGCTCGCATTGTACCCGAGGGAGGAGGATGCGGTTTACCTCCTTCAGGGTTTTAGACGGGGGTTCAGTATTCCTTTCATGGGTGATAGGTCCCCCCAGGATGCCCCCAACCTTTTGTCCCTTAGGGGGAGGGAGGAGGTAGCTGCTGCCAGCATTATTAAGGAGGTCGATGCGGGCAGGGTCGGTGGCCCTTTCCCGACACCCCCGTTCACTAATCTTAAGATATCACCCTTGGGCTTGGTGCCCAAGAAGTCACCGGGCGAGTTTCGCCTGATTCATCACTTGTCCCACCCAGCCGGCCGATCGGTCAATGATGCTATCCCTGATGACCTTTGCTCAGTCGGGTATGCATCTTTTGGCCAAGCGCTGTGCATGGTGCGCTCATGTGGCCCGGGTGCGCTGTTGGCTCAGTGCGACGTCAAGTCGGCGTTTCGCCTCCTGCCGGTGCACCCGGGCGACTTTGAGTTGCTGGGTTTTTTAAGTTCTGGGGTGAATATTACTTTGATAAGGCCATGCCTTTTGGCTGTTCCATACCATGCTCGGCCATCGAGCGTTTCAGTACATTCCTACAGTGGGCTTTCATCCGCTGGTCAGGGTCCCGGTCTGTAGCCCATTACCTGGATGATTTTTATTCGGGGGTGAACGGGGCTGGGACACGTGCACACGTCTCCTCAACACATTTCAGATGCTAATGGAGGAACTCGGTGTCCCTTTAGCGCCCGAAAAGACCGAGGGCCCATCTACTAAGGTAGTATTCCTGGGGGTGGAGATTGACACGGTTGTGCAGGCTTCTAGGTTACCGGGGGATAAGGTGTCGAGGATAGTGGCCCTTATCCCGGACTTGCTTGCTAAATGCAAGGCATCACTGAGGGGACTGCAGGTGCTACAAGGTCACCTCAATTTCGCTTGCAGGGTCGTCGCACCGGGCAGGGCATCTGCTCGGCGCTTGTGCGACGCCATGACAGGCTTATTTAGGCCCCACCATAGGGTTAGACTCACCCGGGGTATCAGGGCAGATATGCTTATCTGGCTCCAGTTCCTGAGGGAGTTCAATGGAGTATCATTTTGGAGGTCTGACCTCCTGGCTTCCCCTCGCTTTCAGATACAGTCCGATGCTTCGGGATCCCTGGGTTATGGGATGTACTTCAATGGGAAGTGGGCCTATGGTGGGTGGCCACCAGCCTGGGCAGGCACGGGTCGCCTGCGTGATCTCACGTACCTGGAATTTTTCCCTATCCTGGGGGCGTTGATGCTATGGGGCGAGGAGTGGGCCAACTTGGTTGTCCATTTCTGGTGTCACAATGCGGCCGTTGTACACATTGTCAACTCACAGATTTCCAAATCACCCAGGGTCTTGGACCTAGTGCGCCAGTTTGTGTTGCGCAGCCTGCGCCTCAATGTCCTCTTCAGGGCCAGGCATGTCCCGGGGGTCAATAATGATATCGCTGATGCTTTGTCCCGCCTGCAGATCTCCCGGTTCCGTGCCTTGGCCCCGGATGCGGAGGAATTTCCCTCGCCACTCCCGGACGAGATATGGACCATTGGCAAGGAGAGGTGAACCGGGCGATTGGCTTGTCACTAGTGCCACGCACGCGTAAGGCGTATCACCACGCATTCAATTCTTTCGGAGATTTCTGTACCCAATTCCGGCTGCCAGAGACCTGGCCGATCCCAGTGACCCATGTACTTCGGTTCATGGTTTACCTGCATGCCCAGGGCCTTGCACCTCGCACCATAGCATCTAGGCTGTCAGCGTTGGCTTTTATGGCCAAGGTGGGCGGTCATGTGGATAGTACCGCTGACTTCCGTGTGAGACATGTTTTGGAGGGGTGGGTGCGGGAGCGTGGGCGTTGCCCGGACGACCGCCACCCGATTTCCCCAAGGGTTCTTACCCAACTGGCCAGGGGCTGGCATGGCCTCTGTTTTGATAAGTACGAGGCAGCCCAATTCATGCGGCTATGACGGTGGCCTTTTTGGAGCGCTCCGCATCAGCGAGCTTGTGATGCTGTCTAAGGCGGAAGCAAGTCGTAGGGCACTGGAACTTGAGGATGTCTATGTTGCCAAAGACTGGGCTCAGTTGAGGATACGCTCCTCTAAGACAGATCAGCATGGCGTAGGCAGTGGTGTAAGACTGCCACGGTGTTCTTTGGCAGACATCTGTCCGGTTGGTGCCCTACAGGAGTTTCTTGCACTGCGTGGCATCCACCATGGCCCGTTTTTCTGTCACCAAGATGGGTCTCCCCTTACTAAATTTCAATTTTGGAGGGTGCCGGGAAGGCACTAGACAGTGTTGGCCTCTCTGGGGCTCGTTGCGGCACCCATTCGTTCAGGATAGGGGTGGCTTCTACTGCAGCTGTTTTTGGTACTCCGGGGCTGACAAACGGCGCATGGGAGGGTGGGGATCACAATGTTTTCAGTTTTGTGTTCGCCCTCTTCAACCGTGAGTACCAGTTTAATCACTGCACTGTTTCTCCCCCCCTTTTTTCCTTGACAGACCCTGGGTGTCGTATTACACCGGTGACAGTATGGCTGGTGGGCCATGGCCACGTGCACAGGGCAGCGCGTTACGCTGCATGGGGCAGCATGTTACGCTGCACAGGGCAGCGCGTTACGCTGCACAGGGCAGCACGTTACGCTGCACAGGGCAGCGCGTTACGCTGCACAGGGCAGCGCGTTACGCTGCGGCGACAGAGTGGGGACCCCGACTGGGACTGGGTGCATCCGCACGTCTCAGGTAGCATGGTAAGCACGGCATGTTATGGCGGGAACTGTTGCCATTCCTTTTCTACATCAGGGATGCTGACTCGCCTATGTCCTGGTTATGTACCTTGGGGGCGATGGCTTGGGACATGTCACTGGCCTATCGCGGAACCTTGCGATTTGCAGTGACCTGCCCTACTCACATTATGTGTGGCCTGCGACAACCCTCAATTGGTCGGACACGATACCGCGGTACGCTTACAGGGGAGCGTTCGGCCTCGGGGATCTTGACTGAGCCAACGCTCCGTGAACGGGGCTATTGCCCGGTTCCTTTTCGACAAGGGTGGGGGATGCGTCATTAGCCTCCCCGCCATCAGTCTGCAAAATTACGAGCTTTACTCAGGGGATGGGGCCCATCTGTCGCAGGGAGGTATGGACCTCTGGTTAGTGGACTGGCGAGCAGGCCTGTTGACTGAGCTGACGGTCTGGGGGGGGGGCATCGAGCCTTCTTTGAAGCCCCTCCGTGTGGCGGGTAGCACTGGTAAGGTAAACATTTATGACTCACAGGTATCCGGCAGGTTCGCAATTGACTGGACAACACTAGACAGGCATAAGTTGGTTAAACGTTGTCCGGTCAACGACGAACTAGGCGATGGGGTGATGGCTACAGCTAGACAGCATGCATCACCCCGTGATTTTACGGATACGCGTCAGAGGGTGGGGTCATTAGTTAGATATTGACTACGGTCAACAATTTGTTTGTTGTCAACAAGCAAATTGATACAATTAGATACATTGTAACAATTGCCGTTGGCAATTTTGGGTGGTACCTTACCAGTGTTACTTCGGCCTGCTTGCCTTAAGAATTATGATTGGTCAATTACCAATAGAAATTTATAATTCGGACTAGGGCATGAATCAATAAATGTGGCCCAATGCCGTTATCCACTTTCATCAGTGTCTGAGTCCTTTATTGGGGGGTGCGCCTGCAATGCGAGCGTGGCGCCAAAATGGCCGCCGCGCCCTTTGCGGGCCCCCCCATCGGACGAAGGCATCCAGGTAGTTAGGGGGCGTGGCTAGCACCCTTATATAAGGGGCGGCCATGAGGCAGCCGAGCTGCCATTTTGCGAAGCGACGGAGCGGAGAAGTTTTTCCCCTCCACCCCCTCCCTAGTTAACAGTGTGATATTTTGGTCGCTTCGGGGCCGGGTGGGAATTTTTGGCTGGGACCCACAATTGGCTCTCGGGTCCTGGCTTTTTTGCCCATCCCACACTGTTGCTATGGTTTGATATAGGGGTTTCTGTTGCTGCTGTTGACTTTGGTCACATGGGCGGGTAGCACTGGTAAGGTAAACATTTATGACCCACAGGTATCCGGCAGGTTCGCAATTGACTGGACAACACTAGACAGGCATAAGTTGGTTAAACGTTGTCCGGTCAACGACGAACTAGGCGATGGGGTGATGGCTACAGCTAGACAGCATGCATCACCCCGTGATTTTACGGATACGCGTCAGAGGGTGGGGTCATTAGTTAGATATTGACTACGGTCAACAATTTGTTTGTTGTCAACAAACAAATTGATACAATTAGATACATTGTAACAATTGCCGTTGGCAATTTTGGGTGGTACCTTACCAGTGTTACTTCGGCCTGCTTGCCTTAAGAATTATGATTGGTCAATTACCAATAGAAATTTATAATTCGGACTAGGGCATGAATCAATAAATGTGGCCCAATGCCGTTATCCACTTTCATCAGTGTCTGAGTCCTTTATTGGGGGGTGCGCCTGCAATACAGGGTTGTAAGGAACAATATTGCATAGGGACATGGAATATAAGATCTATGAACCAAGGAAAGCTGGAAGTGGTAAAAAAGGAAATGGAAAGAATAAGTATTGACCTCTTGGAATCAGTGAGCTAAAATGGACAGGTATGGGCGAATTCAGTTCTGGAAACCATCATATCTACTACTGTGGACAAGAAAACCTCAGAAGAAATGGAGTGGCCATAATTGTAAATAAAAGAGTGAGAAAAGCAGTAATGGGATACAATCTCAAAAATGATAGAATGATGTCAGTCAGACTACAAGGCAAACCATTTAATATCACTGTAATCCAAATATATGCACCAACTACTAGTGCAGATCAAGCCACAGTAGACCAGTTCTATGAGGACCTACAACATCTTATAGAACAGACACCAAGAAACGATGTCCACATTATCTTAGGAGACTGGAATGCAAAAGTAGGAAATCAAAAAGTGGACGGAATAACAGGCAAGTTTGAACGAAGCAGGGCAAAGACTGATAGAGTTCTGCCAAGATAATACACTGTGGTGTCCGCGGGCGCAATTGGCATAAACTGTCCCTGACAGAGGTTACATCGGTCGAGGAAGGCTCCTGGTCACTGGCCTCTGCGGGAACAGAAATTGGGGAGTGGATTAATAGTCATAAGATTGATTCACCCATATCTGACCTGGCAGGCAGTTCGGCAGGAGGAAGTTGAATATCTAACTCGAGTTAGATATTAGGTAATTCCACACTTGCAGATTAGCCCAAGCCCTAGCTCAAATAGTGGCCATGTTTACTCTTGTGCAAGCCATGAACAATGGATCTCCCCTGTCAGTGTTTGCCTTAGTTAATTAACTTCCCCAAGAGAAGTTCCCAATTAACCCGGGTAAATGGGTGATGTGATTTCCTGTCAGATGACGATTCGATCACACGCTGCCTTGAATTCCTATATATGATGATGATTTTCCCTCAATAAACCACTGGTCTTCGCTCCATCTTGTCTCGTGTCGTTACTCGACCAGTCTCCTCCGGGAACCAAAGGGCCACTTCACGGCCCCGATCCAACATCTGGTGACCCCAACGTGATTCTATTCGTGAGTAAGCGATCTACACGGTCCGGTTCTACACCAGAACCGTGTCCGATTCATCCCGGAGGACAGCGCGGTGGCTCCGGTCGGAAAGCCATCCAGCCGGGATGACAGCTACGCGGCGAGGCACTCCAGAGAGGCATCCTACGGCTTGCATCGCGGAAACGCGTTCTGCTCAGGGGCAGGCTGTGAAACCCTGATTCCAGCGCAGAGGCCGCCGAGGGCCCGTGGCAGGAGTCCACGCTCCGAGCTCCATCCCAGAGATTCATCACACTGAGACCTATTGCCTAAAAGGACGCGTCGAAATTGTCCCAAGGAGAAAAACTTCGAAGGACCCGGCAGGTAATATGGGGACTTGTCCTCAGCGGCAACGTCCGACCGCTAACCAGAGAATTCATATAATGGAATTCAAGGCCCTGGCCAGGGTATACCAAATACGCCTTCACAGTGATAAGTTAGCGGAACTCTTAGCGTACCTGGGGGCCAATTGTCTGCTTCATCCAGAAGCGGGCGTGCTTGAACTCACACTTTGGGATCGGATAGGAGCCTGCATTCAGCAAGCACCAAAAGCTCCAGACAGCGTAATTGGCACATGGAGCAAATGTAGGAAGCTCTTAGCAGAGGACGACCCAGTCCGGATAGAGACCCAGGAACCCCCAGCGCAGGCAGAGCCATCAACCCCAACGGCTCTCTATCCGTCACTCCAGCTCAAGCAGGGTAGTGTAGGGAGC
Organism: Bradypodion ventrale; assembly: GCA_035047345.1. Lineage (NCBI taxonomy): Eukaryota > Metazoa > Chordata > Lepidosauria > Squamata > Chamaeleonidae > Bradypodion > Bradypodion ventrale. The sequence continues at coordinate 253,219,007 of JAWDJE010000001.1, forward strand.
TTTCCCTCGGTGACAGCTGCAGACGTCACCGACGGAATGCGTGAAATGGGAAGCGCTGGCGCTTCACTGACAGTTACGGGTTCCCTAGCTACCAAGAGCGCGGTTCAGCGCATGGCTGAGGCAGAAATCAGCAAGGGGGAATTGCCAGCAGAAGATCTAGCTGAGCTTAGGCAGCTATGCCCAGTTTGCATAGAGGTAGATGCCCTCACGGGCCAGCAGCAAGCAGTCCACTCGCCAGTTCCGTATAAGCTGCTCATGGCCATACGGAAAGCCATCACAGAGACAGGACTCCAGAGCCGATTTACTAGGGGCACGCTTCAGCAAGTGTGTGAAACCATGATGCTCATTCCGTACGACTGGAAAGCCGTCATGCGAATGATGCTCAACCCCAGCCAGTATCTGCTATGGGACAGTGAGTATTGTCTCGAAGCGCAGGCAAGGGCCGCCAGGATGGGCAGAGCAGTAATTCCTGACCAGTTATATGGTTCAGGTCCGTTCGAATCCGTTGATGCGCAAGTCGCCCTGCCACTCGCCACTCTCCAAATCGCAGCAGAGACAGCCTTCAAGGCTTACCTCAAAGTCCCGGCAGCTGGCAAAGCAGCCAAAAATTACACAGCAGTCAAATAGGGATCCCAGGAGTCCTACATGGACTTTATCAATCGATTGGAGGAAGCGATCAGTAGACAGATCGATAATGAGCAAGCCCAACAGGAGCTCATGATGAAATTGGCCAAAGACAACGCCAATCTCGACTGCCGTAAGATCTTGCAGTCTCTGGGGAATCGTCCCGACTTGACACTCACAGACATGATTAGGGCATGCGCCGACGTTAGCACAGATTCCTACAAAATGGGTCTGTTGGCAGCGGCGTTGCAAGGAGGCAGGAGACCCCGGACCAAAGGAGCATGCCACACTTGTGGCAAGATCGGTCATTTCGCTAAGGAATGCCGATCCAGAGGCGGCGGCCAGCGCACCGGCCGTCCCAAGGCTCCAACCACCCCGTGTCCAAGGTGCAACAAGGGCCTCCACTGGGCCAGGCACTATCCGAATTCGGGAAACCGGAATGCGGGCACGTCTCTGGCCCCGGTCCAAACAGAGGCTTCCCTCGCTCTGGGCGAGCCAGAGCTGGATTAGATTCCAATGACATTCCAGACATTGCGAAGGCGCAGGCCAGCCCCAAGGGTAGTACAGGGCTAGAATTGACTTGCCAGGCGGACGTCACATGCGACCTGCCAGGCACAGTCTATCTGGTGGATTCCCAGTACATGGGACCCCTTCCCAAAGGCTTCATAGGCTTAGTTTTGCCTCGTAGTGTCGCAGGAGCACGCGGAATTCTTGTAATTCCGGGAGTCATTGACTCCAATTTTTTGGGTGTTCTCCAAGTTCAACTCTGGACGCACCTACCCCAGACCATTCACAAGGGAGACAAGTTAGCGCAACTGATTATGGTTCCTTGTAACTCGCCAGCAGATAGCCAGGGAAGGCTCAGGGGCAGCTCAGAGTCCGGGTCGGAAGACCGCTCGAGTGCAGTGCAAGGATACCAGGTCTTAGCAACAGTGGAGAGCAACATAGAATGGAAACAGCGGCCAGTTATTGAGGTATTTTTGAATAAAAAATCGTTCTCAGGGCTGCTAGATACCGGAGCTGACGTCAGCGTTATCAGCCGAAGTCAGTGGCCGAAGGAATGGGCCATTGAGCCGGTCTCCGATGTGTGGGGGGTAGGCGGCATCCAAGAAGCGTTTAGAAGCCGGGAGTGGGTGGAAGTCACGATCCCTAAGGCTGACGGCACGGCGGTCATTCGGCCGCACATTCTGGACGTGCACATCAACCTTTGGGGGCGGGACATTTTGCAGCAATACCGTGCCACTCTTACCTTCGGGTAATGGCTCTGCCACTCAAATGGCTTACCAACACGCCAGTCTGGGTGGAGCAATGGCCGGTAGTGGGGGAGAAATTAGTCGCCCTAAAGCAACTGGTTAAGGAACAGCTAGACGCAGGACATATAGAGCCGTCCACCAATCCTTGGAATTCGCCCATTTTTGTCATCAAGAAAAAGTCGGGGGAAGTGGCGACTCCTCCACGATCTCAGAGAGATCAATAAATGTATTCAGCCAATGGGTCCGCTTCAATGCAGCATTCTGAATCCAAATATGATCCCCGAGGGTTGGGAGATCCTGGTCGTAGACCTTAAGGATTGTTTTTATACCATTCCCCTAGATCCCAGGGATCAGGAAAGGTTCGCCTTTACGGTGCCAGTTGTGAACCACAGCGAGCCCACGCAGCGTTACGCGTGGAAGTATTTGCCACAGGGGATGCTCAATTCACCCACTCTGTGCCAAATTTATGTTCACAACACACTGGCAAAGTTTCGAAACCTTCACCCCACAGCTTTAGTGTGTCACTTCATGGACGACATCTTGGTCGCAGCGCCGCAACTTGGCAGCAAAATGTTTAAAGACCTCCAGGCCACCCTGGGGAAGAAAGGGTTACTCATTGCCCCAGAGAAAGTGCAGAGAACCGAGCCATTCTCATACTTGGGTCATCGGCTTCTCCGCTCTTTCACAGCACCAGTTTTGCCCCAGATCAACTTAAAAGACTCAGTCACCTTGGTAGAGTTGCAGCAGGTTTTAGGTAACATTAATTGGGCCAGACCGTATTTCAGATTGGATACGGATCTTCTCAAGCCGCTCTTCTCGCTGCTAACGCTAGGTAAGCAGCAGGCAGACCGGATACAAATTCCTCGAGAGGCACGCTTGGCTCTCGAGAGGGTCAACCAAATTCTCAGCCAAAAATGGGTGGACAGGATCACTCAGGGGCCATATGCCCCGATCCTGAACTTGTACATCGTCCGGGCCGGATCCATGTTCACCGGAGCCCTAGGAGTGGACTCCGAACGAGGAGCGAGTATCGTGGAATGGGTGTATTTACCGAACACCTCTTCCCGGAACATCGTTCCCCCCCAAGAGCTGGTCTCCACGGTGGTCTACTGCGGAAGGCTGAGAGCTAGGGACATTTCAGGGCACGACTTAGCAAAAATCGTGATCCCATTCACCAAGGAGCAAGTTCAGCAGCTGATGCAGCTCGGTGACTCGCTTCCAATTGCCTTGGAGGGATTCACCGGATGCTTGGCATACCACTTGCCTAAGGACCCCAGACTTGTCTCGCTTCAAACGCAGACAATAAGCTTGTATGAATTGATATCGCTGGTTCCACTTCAGGGGGCCAGAACAGTCTTCACTGATGGGGGTCGCACATATGGTGTCTTAACTTGGCAGGAGGGCCAGGCTTGGTGCACGCTTCTAACTCTTCCACAGAAGTCCGCACAGCGGGCAGAGTTGGCAGCGGTGAACCTTGCCTTGCGCACCTTCGCCAAGGAATGCCTCAACATTATTACTGACAGTCAGTACGTTAGGAATCTGCTTCACAGTCTACCAGGAGCATACATCACTCCCGCGATAGACAAAAATTTGCTGAGTTTGTTCCTCACAGCTCAATTTCACTTGCAGAACCACACGGAAGCGCTCTATATTGCCCACATCCGAAGTCACCAGGACCTACCTGGTCCGATTTCCGCGGGCAATAGCAGAGCGGATGCGGCCACAAAGGAAATTCAGCAGCGGTCAGTTTTGTGTGTATTCATAACTCTGATTCAGAGTCATGCATTCTTCCATCAGAATGCCAAAGCGCTCGCCAGACAGTTTAACCTGCCACTTTCTCAAGCCCAAGGCATAGTTCGCTCTTGCCAGCATTGTGCAGGGGCACCGGGGGGGGGCCCTCGTGGGGGGTCAACCCACGAGGGACAGAGGCTAACCAGGTGTGGCAAATGGACGTCACACATGTCCCACAATTTGGCAGATGGCAGTATATGCACGTTTGCATTGATACTTTTTCACAATTCGTTTGGGCAATGGCACAAAAAGGGGAGACAGCTTCCCACGTGGAGCAGCATCTCCTTTCCTGCTTCGCGGCGATGGGCAAACCACGGCACGTGAGAACCGATAACGGCCCGGCCTACAGCTCCAGGCAGTTGGCCGACTTCATGGCCACCTGGGATATCAAGCATACCTTTGGCGTTCCATACAATCCGCAGGGGCAAGCGATTGTGGAACGAGTCAATCGGACACTCAAGTTCTACATTGACAAACAAACAGAAAGGGGGGAGCCACCAGCCCTCCCCAAGTCTCAGGGTCAGGCACAGCATTGTCTGAACAAGGTGTTGTTCACGTACAATCACCTTAATGTTTTTTCGGATTGCACGCCGCAGGAGAAACACTTCCGCCGCTTGGAAGCTCTCCCGCGGCCGCTGGTTCATTACCGAGTGCCACCGGATCCTTCTTGGAGGGGCCCGGTGCCACTCGTAACCTGGGGAAGAGGGTATGCTGCAGTTATGTCTCCTACAGGTGTCATCTGGATCCCAGCCCGGTGCGTCAAGCCCCACTTGGAGCCACATGGCGACAGCAGACAGAGCCGAAGGTCACCTGGGGGATGGTCAAAACCCTTTGCCGTGAGGCCGAGGACGTCGTCCGACGCGAGGACTGGGAACCTACGCCGGAGAACATCGTGTCTGCGGTCTTTGCCCTGATTACTGCCAACACCATGGTGGTCACCATCATCCTGACCCACTCCCTACTTGCGGGGGGAGGCATCCAGGCAGCTTCACTGAAGGCCGGCGATCTGATGCCAGGCGGAGTCCTCTCTGCCCGGATGCACTACAACCTATGGGAAAGGTTGGCGAGTCTCGTCAACCAGTCCAATTTTTGCCTGAAGCAGAACACCGGTTCTGCCTCAATTTTGAGCACCTGTCTCATCCCGGTGTGCCACACTCCAGAGGCGCACACCAGGAACAGCGACTGGCTGGTGAAGCGGATTTTTGGCCCACTTTACCCAATGGGTTTCTCCACGTACGCTCGCTGGGGAGCCCAGCTGACCATGACTTTGCCGGCTGATGCAGCCACTCTCTACACCCCTCGAGTGGCAGTCAGCCTGAACGCTACATGTGCTCGAATGACCGGCTGCTCCGCAGTCGGCCGGACTCAGCGTCGTTGCCTCGACACCGGCAGCGGCAATTGGACTTGTGATAACCCAGAGACAATTGTTTCAATGTATGCTCATGTTACCCTATCTTCAGGTTGGTTCTTTACATGCAATCAGTACACTTGGAATTACATTCCCGCTAATGTATCAGATTCCACATGTTGTATCAGTCGCTTAACATTGTTACTCCCCACTAAGGATATGATTGTTCCAAGCACGAATGTTTCCTCACCCATACGGCGCGCTCGCGCCACCCAGCTAGACAGCTCATGTGATATCAACATTAGGGTTCTGAGTCAAGCTGAGTACGTCTCGTTGGCAGTCAGCATACTTGGCGTGCCAGGCTTAGCCGTTGGCAACGCTCGGAGAATTGGTCAATTGGCTTGCGGGCTAGCAAAAGCCATTAACCACACCTCCTCGGCGATAGCGCTGCTCAACCTGGAGCAGGCAGAGCTTCGCCATGCCATACTAGACAATCGAGCAGCTATCGACTACCTTCTGTTGTTACATCATTTGGGTTGCGAGTCTGTCCACGGCATGTGTTGCTTTAATCTCACAGACAATACCCACAAAGTACAGAGCCAGCTCACGGACCTTCGCACCCTGGTCAAGAACATCAAGGAGGATGCTTCATGGGGGTGGTGGGATTCGTTGTGGTCGTGGTTCCCATGGGGTTGGCTTCAGACGACACTCAAGGTAATTGTGGGGGTGGTAATACTGGGCACAACAGTGTGTTGTTTCATGCAATGTATTCCCTCACTGATATCGAGATGTCCCCCATGGAGGGAACCCCGAAACATCATCCCCCCACACCAGCTGATGCCCCTCCTACGCAGGGCCGTCTGTCAGGTCCACAACAAATAAAGGGGGAGTGTGGTGTCTGCGGGCGCAATTGGCATAAACTGTCCCTGACAGAGGTTACACCGGTCGAGGAAGGCTCCTGGTCACTGGCCTCTGCGGGAACAGAAATTGGGGAGCGGATTAATAGTCATAAGATTGATTCACCCATATCTGACCTAGCAGGCAGTTCAGCAGGAGGAAGTTGAATATCTAACTCGAGTTAGATATTAGGTAATTCCACACTTGCAGATTAGCCCAAGCCCTAGCGCAAATAGTGGCCATGTTTACTCTTGTGCAAGCCATGAACAATGGATCTCCCCTGTCAGTGTTTGCCTTAGTTAATTAACTTCCCCAAGAGAAGTTCCCAATTAACCCGGGTAAATGGGTGATGTGATTTCCTGTCAGATGACGATTCGATCACACGCTGCCTTGAATTCCTATATATGATGATGATTTTCCCTCAATAAACCACTGGTCTTCGCTCCATCTTGTCTCGTGTCGTTACTCGACCAGTCTCCTCCGGGAACCAAAGGGCCGCTTCACGGCCCCAATCCAACAATACACTAGTCATAGCAAACAGCCTTTTCCAGCAACACAAGAAGAGACTCTACACATAGACATCACCAGATGGCCAACATGGAAACCAAATTGAGTACATACTCTGCAGCCAAAGATGGAGAACCTCCATACAGTAAGGAAAAACAAGACCTGGAGTGGACTGTGGCTCAGATCACAATCTATTAATTGCAAAATTCAGGCTCAGACTGAAGAAAATAGGGAAAACTAATAGGCCGGATAGATATGATCTAGACAACATACCCAAGTAATACATGGTGGAGGTGAGGAACAGATTCAATGGTCTGGACCAGATAGACAGAGTACCAGAAGAATTATGGACAGAGATGAGAGACATTATGCAGGAGGCAGCAAGGAAAACTATACCAAAAGAAAAGAAGCACAAGAAAGCAAAGTGGTTGTCGGATGAGGCTCTTAAAATAGCAGAGGAAGGAAGGAACGCAAAAGGCAAAGGAGAAAGGAAAAAATACAATCACTTAAATAAAGAATTTCAAAGAAAAGCAAGGAGAGATAAGGAAAGCTACCTAAATGAACAGTGCAAAGACATAGAGGAAAACAACACAAGAGGCAGGACTAGAGGTCTCTTTTAAAAAATTGGGGAAGTCAAGGGAACGTTCAAAGCAAAAATGACCACGATAAAAGCTGCAAAAGTGCAAAAGCTGGCTTGTGACTCAACATCAAGAAAACCAAGATAATGGCAACAGGGCCAATCAGTCCCTGGAAAATAGATGGGGAAGAAGTAGAAGCAGTAACAGATTTTACTTTCTTACGATCCAAGATTTCTACAGATGGAGATTGCAGCCATGAAATAAAAAGGCGACTGATTCTTGGGAGACAAGCTATGAAAAACCTGGGGAACATAGTGAAAAGTAGAGATATCTCACTACAAACAAAGGTCTGCATAGTCAAAGCAATGGTATTTCCGGTGGTAATGTATGGCTGTGAGAGCTGGACCATTAGAAAGGCTGAGCGAAGAAAAATAGATGCCTTTGAGATGTGGTGTTGGAGGAGAGTTTTGAGAGTCCCCTGGACAGCGAGGAGAACAAATAGGTCAATATTAGAAGAGATTAGCCGTGAGTGCTCCTTAGAAGGACAAATAACAAAGATGAAGTTGAAGTATTTTGGACATCAAATGAGAAGAGAGGATTCACTTGAGAAGGCCTTGATGCTGGGGAAGGTGGAGGGCAAAAGAAGAAGGGGACAGCCAAAGATGAGATGGCTAGATGGTATTGTAGACACAATGGGCACGGGGCTGTGTGGACTAAGGAGGATGGTGGAGGACAGAGGTGCCTGGAGAGCGATGGTCCATAAGGTCGCAAAGAGTCGGAATCGACTTTGCGACTGAACAACAACAGTACTTCTGCTTTTTGCATTGATTTAGCCCCCACTACAAGTTAAAGGCAGAAGGAGAGGCTTCTGCTAATCTCAATGAAGAACGCTGCCTACAAATAGAGATCGAAGTCATATGTGTACTCCCCCATAATAAGCAACTCATTAATATACAGACCCTTCTTTCTATTGTTATTTTTAATACAGTGTGACTTTTGATTCTTACAGAGCTTCCATTTTAATTATGGCCAAAAGATAGAATGGGGCAAGACCCCAGAAAACTAAAACAAAAGGGAAGAAAAAAATGTTGTAGAAAGTGAAGAAAATGGAAGATAAGTAGAGGCTGAGGCAAGATATAAAATAGTCCAGGCAGCATGAGAATTATTATTTGAATTCTTTTGGCAAAATCTTGTATAATAGTGAGAAAACAGAGGTGGTAAAAAGCCAAAGGGAAGAAGGTCAGAGAGGAACAGAACATAAAGATGAGTTTTAGAAAAGTGGGTGCAAGGGATTATTGTAAAATGCACTGGAAGAGTCAAGTCGGCGATGCAAAGTAGAACATCCACAACAGATAGGCAGTTACATAAACAGGACTGGAAGAAAGAGTTTGAAGCAGCATTTAGCTAGTGGAGAACTTCCATGAGGTGAGAACGTGCAGAAGCTCTTCTGGACCACATGAAAAGGTATTTAGAAAAGGTATTTAGACATCAAAAGCTATTTAGACAGCCTACCTGATGAATATGGGAATCACACAAATAGAATATTAAAGCAAGAGCCTTTAGCCAACTGTAAAGGCTACCCAACTCTACTGTTGTTCCCCAGGGGGGGGGGGGAGGGTCATCCAGCCATTACATTCAGAGGGCTGCTGCTGATCCTAGAACAGTGGTTCTTAATGTGGGGCTCACAACCCACAGGGAGACTTCAATTCCAAGAAGCTTACAGTAAGTCAGTACATTGGCTGATCAGTGCTTTGGGGAATTGACTTAGGTTTCTGGGAAATGAAGCCCAAAAACCAAAGGTTGGGAAACACTGTCCTAGAGGGAAGATACAGTCCATATCACCAACATAACTCGAGTAGAGATACTGTGGATCAGATCTGTGTATATTCATTCATGGAGTTTCCTACCCATATAAGGAGAGAGAGGGCATAACGACCTCATTTTCACAGGAAAAGAGGCCAACAGATGGAAATTTTCCTCCTTGTAGCCCCTTTCTTCTGAACACATTGAGGTTGGGTGAGGAGAGAAATGTTCAAGGCATGGAGTATGGAAAAACAAACTGTGGGGAAGAGCAAAGAGTTTGAGGCAGGTCTGTACTCCAACAAACTGTGTCTAGTTTTGACCTAAATCATTGAATTGTGTCAGTGGCTGTTGAATTCTGCCTTGCCTTTACAACTTAATGTTTCTCCTCCAATTCTTTCTGACTTTCCTTTACCGGGGGAAAGCTATACGCCAACAAGCATTGAAAACTCCCCAAAGACCTGGACTATTGATTTCACATAAAAACTTTATGAATTTTGATGCTTGCAATTGCACAACGGTCACTACCTGTTTCTGACTATTACTATAGCAAGTAGGCTTTTTGTAATGAACCACACATGGAAGGGTCATGAGGAGAACTTAGCATGGAAAATGATGTAGTTGTGAATTTGGTCTCTCTCAGTTATGTTACTTTATATATACAGTACTTCATTTTCCTTACATTGTGCTCAAAATAGTAGGCAAAAGATAGACAATACCACCATATGGTACAAAAATTGTACTACAATTTAACATTGATCGTTCAGTCATGAATCATTCATTTAAAGCAGTGTTTCCCAACTTTTGGTTTTTGGACTTCAATTCCCAGAAGCCTAAGTCAATTCCCCAAAACACTGATCAGCCAATGTACTGACTTAGGTTTCTGGGAATTAAAGTCCCCCTGTAGTGCATGGGTCCAACATTGGGAACCACAGATTTAAAGTATAGCAATATTTTAAATAAACCAAGCAGTACCAACAATCCAATTAACAGTATCTAATACAAGTTGCATTTATATTACATGCACATTATGAAAACTTTTGGCCATCTTGTGTTAAGAGTATTGATTAAATTCCTAGCTAAAAAGCATGCCAAAGTCGGGCCAAAGGGGAGTGATTCCACCTGCGGGAGGGCAGTGGGCGCCTTCAAAAGACTGCGCCGCGGCGGCTCTGGGACTCCCCTCCCCCCTCCTTTGGCCAGTCGGGCCAGAGGGGAGTGATTCCACCTGCGGGAGGGCGGCAGGTACCTTCAAAAGACTGCACCACCCTGCGGCTCTGGGACTCCCCCCTTCCTTGGCCAGTCGGGCCAGAGGGGAGTGATTCTACCTGCTCTGGGACTCCCGCTTCCCCCTCCTTTGGCCAGTCGGGCCAGAGGCAGGGCTCTCGACCGCTGGCCGGCCGGCAATGAACGAGCGGCACCTGGAAGGCTCGTCACCGCCCTCAAAACCTGCTCCAGCCACCACCGACCCCGGCGGGGCTCTCGACCAGTGGCCGGCAGGCAATGAACGAGTTAACCCCCCTTTTTGTCTCGGCTGGAGCTGATGCTGTCCTTAAGGCTCTTGCCTGCATCTTTGCAGCTGTTGCAGCCCTTGGGACAATCTGAACTGCCGTGGCTGCCTTTGCTGCCGGGGGGAGTGGTAGCTCCTGTGACTTTCTCCAGCGGATATGGGGTTTTTCCATGCTGGGTTTGTTGTTGTATTATACTGTTTTTTTTGCTGTAGTTTGTAATGTAATTATGTAGTTTTTGTATTTTGATGCCATGCTTGCTTGTGTTGCTTGCTATTGTAAATTTATTGTATTATTATTTTGTTGCTATTTGTGTATGCTGTTGGCTGCCTTGAGTTGGCTTTTGGCCGAGAAAGGTGGGATATAAATTAAACTGATTGATTGATTGATTGATTGATTGATGCTAGCAACAAGAGAAAGAAGTAGACAACTATTAAACTGAGATACCCTTAGAAGTATCTCCAGCTAAGTTAGGACATTTAGGCAAACACCCAACTGGATAAAATTCACTTTTATCCTAGCCAGACACTAACAAGTAAATTTTCTGGAGTGCATTTCTAAGGATTCTACTGCCAGGATGGCCAATAGCTGCATCAGCCCTGGCATCCTGGATGTTTTTGTCCAAGAAAGGTACTTTCTCCATCTCTGGTCCTCCATGAGACCATTTTGCTTACATACCACCAGGTCTAGCTGGATAAATGAAGACATGGGGACAAGAAAGTGCTTCAGTCCGCCCACTCTCAGGCAGGCAAATGAGACCTTCAGGGTATGATGTCTTTTCTTCAGAATCCCATGGAAAAGTTTAAAAGGCCTAAACATTCTGCCCAGCCTCCTTCTTTGGTGCACTGGTTGTACATTAATAGTTAAGTGTATTTATTTACAGAGTCTGTTCCTAATCCAGCTGCAAGAAAAATGGTAGGAGGTGGAATGGTGGTAACGACATCCTTTGGAATTACTGTAATTTCCTCCTGTTTTAAAAATTAGGTCTATAAGCATAGTACTAAAGAAGCGTTTTGCGCAGTCAAGTCTGACCCTTTGTGACCCCATGGACCACTTCATGCCAAACTTTTATGTAACCCGCCATCCTTTAGAATCCACTCAGATCCACGCCCACCATGTCAACAATACTGTCTAACCATCTCATCCTCTGCCACCCCCTTCTCCTTTTGCCCTTGATCTTTTCTAGCATCAGGACCTTCTCCAGTGAATCTTCTCTTCTCATTTGGTGGTCAAAGTTCTTGTGCTTCAACTTCAGTATCTGTCCTTCTAAGGAGCAGTCAGGTTTGATTTCCTTTAAAATTGACTGATTTTATCTCCTCGCAGTCCAGGGGACTCTCAAAAGACTTCTCCAACATCACAGTTCATAAGAACATAAGAACAGCCTTGCTGGAACAGGCCACAGCCCATCCAGTCCAGCATTCTGTCTCACACAGTGGCTCACCATTGCCTTCAGGGTATTATTCCCAAGCAGATGCCTTCACCTGCTTAGGATTCCCTGGAAATGGCAATGAGAGATATCCTGCCTATCTCTCCAACCCGGAGGTTGTCCTTAAGTATCCATAATTATAGCCATTGATACCCTTGTCCTCCATGAACTTGTCTAATCCTTTCTTAAAGCTGTCAAGACTGACAGCTGTCACCACTTCTTCAAAGGCGTGTATTCTTTTGCACTTAGCCTTCCTTGTGGTCCAGCTCTCACAGCTATATATTACTACTGGGAAGACCATTGCTTTAACTATGTGGACTTTGGTTGGCAGGGTGATGTCTCTGCTTTTTATTATGCTGCCTAGGTTTGCCATAACTTGACTTCCAAGGAGTAAGTGTCTTTTTATTTCATGGCTGGAGTCACCATCTGCAGTGATCTTGGATCTTAAGAAAGTAATGATGTGTTTCTGTTGAAAGATTGGATAAAAATGTCGGATGATTTAGTACTGAGAGCTGAAGTATTTAAACAAATGAAATTGAATTGGTTACAGGTGATTTATGTGAATAAATGGGAGAAGAGATATAAGGATGAATTTAGTCTACAGAGGAATAGGACAGAATTTGAAGAGATGATTTGTAAAATAAGAAAACGAGAAATGGGGATAAAAGGGGTAGTAAGCAAAATATATAAAATCTTAAATAAGGATGAAAATTCACAAAATGCTTTGAGAAAATTATGGGAGGAGGGTTTGAATATAAAAATTTCTGAAATTCAATGGAAAAACAAATGGAATAGAAGAATTATGAGAAATCTTTCAATTAGATTAAAAGAACATAACTATAAAATACTATGGAGGTGGTACTTGACACCATTTAAATTATTTCGAATGGATAATAGTAAAACTAAAAATTGTTGGAGATGTAAAAGCAATCTTGGAACACATGAACACATGGGGTGGAATTGTAAAGTGATAAGTGCTTTTTGGAAATTAATTGAGAAAGAAATATCAGATATCCTTAAAGTAGATTTTAAGCTGGATTCCAGTATCGCCTTATTGACAGAATTGGATAGTATAAATATGAATACAAATAATAAAGAATTGTTATCTATAATGTTAACGGCTTCAAGATTATGTATAGCAAGACAATGGAAAAGTGATTTAATATTAAAAATAGATGAATGGTATAAGGAAATGTGGGAAATTGCTTTGAATGATAAGTTGACACGTGAATTGAATGTGAGGAAAGGCATTTTGAAAGAAAACAAGTTTTGGGAAATTTGGAGACCATTTGTGGAATATGTTCTAATAAGTGATAAAGGTGACAACCCAGTTCCCCAGCATATGAGTTTTTGGAAGGATTAAACTAGAATATTGATCCTCATGGCATGTATATAGCACTGGGTGTTATTACTTTGTAACATAAAAGGTTGAATCTTATAAACTTTTCACATATTAAATACATAATAAAAAATATAAAGAGAAAAAAATAGAAATAAGGTTTGAGATATATATTTTGTAAGATGAATGATAAATATAAGGCTCAACAGTTGACATTGCTCACAATGCTATTATAATAGAGTTTAAGCAATACAATGTATTAAATTGTTTTGTTTGTTTATGTATTTTATGTATCCATGTATTCTTTATATATATATATATATATTTTCTGCTTTTCCGTACATATATTTTGTATGTCTCTATAATTTTTGTTATTTTAAAATTAATAAAAATTATTAATTAAAAAGAAAGTAAAGTCTGTCACTGCTTCCATTTCTTCTCCTTCTATTTTCCAGGGAGCGATGCGTCCGGATGCCATGATCTTTTTTTAATGTTAAGTTTCAAGTTTCTTAAAAGAGATCACTAGTCCTTTCCATTCTGTTATTTTTGTCTAAGGTATTTGCATTTTTCATTTAGGAATGCCTCATTATATCTCCTTGCTGTTCTCTGGAAATTTGCATTTAGTTTGGCAATTCTTTTTCTTTCTCTTTCAATTTCCTTCTTTGCAGGCACACCCCCCAAAGAAAGACTCAGACACCGGTATATGGATAAAGGCATCGGGCCACTTTTATTGAATAATGCCCTAGTCCGAATTATAACTTTCAATTGGTGTAATCATCCAATAGTAATTCTTTAAGGCAAGCAGGCCGAAGTAACACTGGTAGGGGTCCTCCCAAAATGCCAATGGCAATTGGCTACATGTAACTATTTGTATCAATTTGTTTGTTGACACAAACAAATTGTTGACCGGAGTCAATAAACTATCTACTGACCCCACCCTATGACGTGTATCCGTTAAATATCAAGGTGATGCAGGCTGTTAAGCTCCTGCCATCACCCCTTGCCTGGTTCGTCCTTGACCGGCCAAAGCTATTACCCCTGTACCTGTCTAAGTGTTGGCCAGTCAATTGCGAACCTGCCGGATACCTATGGGTCATAAATCTTTACCTTACCAGTGCTACCCGCCAAAGTGACCAAAGTCAACTTACCCCTTTTCTCAAACACTAGCAACAGTGTGGGATGGGCAAAAAAGCCAGAACCAAAGGGCCAATTGTGGGTTCAGGCCAAAAATTCCCACCCGGCCCCGAAGCGACCAAAAAATCACACTGTTCACTAGGGAGGGGGTGGAGGGGAAAACTTCTCCGCTCCGTCGCGAATCTAAAATGGCCACACTCCCTAACTCACCCAGATGTCTGAGTCCTGGTGGGGGGGGGCCCAGCAAAGAGCATGGTGGCCATTTTGGCACCGCGCTTTCATTGCAGGCGCACCCCCCAAAGAAAGACTGGGGAGGCGTCCATGATGACTCACTGCCCCCCCCCCCAAACTGTCAGCTCGGTCACCAGGCCTGCTTGCAAATCTTCCAGAAAGAGGTACACACCTCTAGCCGACACATGGACCCCATATCATGCCTACCGGCAAAAGTTTTTGAAGCCTATTCACAGATTTCAAATGGCTATCTCCAAGCCATGTTCAGCAAGGGACCGGGCAACAGCCCTGTCCACTGACCGCCGGAACGGTCCGAACCACGGAGATCCATGTCTCCTCTAAATCGGTGTCTCGGCATGATGTTAGACCATAGCGACCGTGTGTAAGCCATACATGATAGAAAAAGCCAGGTCACTGCACTTCGACAGTTTAAGGAAAGTCCAAGGGATCCGTATAAGATCATTGCCACCGAGGTGCAGAATAAGAACATCGGGCGGTCCAGCATCCCTGATGGACATCGGGAATGGCAACAGTTCCTGCCCCCTCGTGCCGCGCATACCATACCATCGCATATGTGCGGATGCACGCAGCCCGAGCCAGGGTCCACACTCTGTTGTCGCAGCATATACTGCTGCCCAGTGTACATAGCTGCGGCCAACCAGCCCCACTGCCACCGGTGTGCGGAGACACACAGGATCTGAAAAAGAGGAGAAGAGGTTAAGGACATAACTAGGTACTCATACAGTGAGGGGACGTACATATAGGAAAATTACGCACACCCCCCTGCGTGCCCACATATATCCGCCTCCGAGTACCCCAAACGTAGCCGCAGTCAACGTGACGCCTATCCTAAATAAATGGGTGCCAAAATGGGCCCCAAACTGTGAAGCGCGGTACCGGTCACCCTCCGTAACTTTACTTGGGTAAGGGTAGACCCATCCTGGTGGCAGAAAAACAGGCTGGGGCGCACAGCAGACACTGCCAAAAACTCATGTAGGGCACCAACCGGACAGATGTCTTCAATGGAACCTTGTAGCAGTCTAACTCCATTGCCTAAACCGTACTGAACAACCTTTGAGGACCATATCCCCAATGAGCCCACTCATGCGTGACATAGACATCGTCGAGTTCCAGTGTCCTATGAGACACATCCGCCTTACACAATGGTACCAACTCTGGTACCAACTCACTGATGCGGAGCGCTCCAAAAAAGGAGCCACCTCATACCTATCATAACATAAGTTATGCCAGCCTCGTGCAAGGTGGGTCAGCACCCCTGGTGAACTCGGGTGGCGTGTGTCCAGGTGGCGGACACGTTCACGTGTCCACCCCTCCAAAACACGACGCATGCGGAAGTCATTCACGCAGTCATTGAAGCCCCTCACTTTGGTCATAAATGCCAGTGCCAAAAGCCTAGAGGCTATAGTACCGGGGGGGGGGGGGCAAACCCTGACTGTGAAGATAAACCATGTATTGTAAAACCTGGTCCACTGGTATTAGCCACTCTTCAGGAAACTGTAGTTGCTTGCAAAAGGTTCTAAATTGTACGAAAGCATGTTGATACGCCTTATGCGTGCGAGGTGCCAATGACATGCCGATCGCCCGGTTCACCTCTCCTCGCCAAACGTCCAAATCTCGGCCAGGAGTGGCGAGGGGAATTCCTCTGCTTCCGGAGCCAAGGCACGGAACCGGGGGATCTGCAGGCGGGATAAAGCATCAGCAATATCATTATTAATACCTGGTACATGTCTGGCCCTGAACAGCACATTTAGGCGTAGGCTTTTCAAAACAAATTGACAAACCAATGCCATGACCCTGGGGGATTTGGACGTCTGGGCATTGACAATGTGCACCACTGCTGCATTGTCACACCAAAGATGGACCACTGAGTTGGCCCACTCGTCGCCCCATAGCATCAGTGCTCCCAAAATGGGAAGAAACTCAAGGAAGGTAAGATCGCGGAGGTGATCCGTGCCAAGCCATGCGTGAGGCCATCGGCCATAAGCCCACCTCCCCTCAAAATAAATCCCATAACCTGGGAGTCGGAGGCATCCGACTGTACTTGAAATTTAGGGCAGACCATAAGGTCTGATCTCCAGAAAGAGACCCCGTTAAAATCATGGAGGAATATGAGCCAAACCGGAAGGTCTGCTCGTATGCCCCTGGTAAGTCGGTTCCTGTGGTGGCATTTTAACAGGCCGGCCATGACATCACACAGACACCTGGCAAGTGCTCTGCCAGGTGTCTCCACCCTGCAGGAAAAGTTAAGGTGGCCATGAAGTACCTGCAGCTCATGAAGGGACACTTTACGCTTGGCAATCAATGCCAAAATCGCCGCGGAGATCCGGGTGACCTTATCCATGGGTAACCTGGATGCCTGTGCGACAGTGTCAATTTCGATGCCCAGAAAGGTGAGCTTGGTAGCTGGGCCCTCGGTCTTTTCAGGCGCTAAGGGGACACCCAGTTCCCGCATTAGCGTCTGAAATGTAGTGAGGAGACGCGTACACGTGTCCAAGCCCCATTCACCCCCGAACAAAAAGTCATTGAGATAATGGGCTACAGACCGGGACCCTGACCTGCGAACAAAGGCCCACTGGAGGAAAGTGCTAAATTGTTCGAATGCCGAACATGAAATAGAGCAGCCAAAAGGCATGGCCTTATCTACGTAAAACTTTCCTTGGAAACGAACACCCAACAGCTCAAAAATCCCCTGGGTGCACTGGCAGTAATCGGAATGCCGATTTAATATCTCACTTTGCCAGGAGGGCACCGGGACCACATGTAGGGGCTGATCAAACAATGTGTACCTGACTGAGCCAAGGTCATCAGGAATAGCGTCATTGGCCGAAGAACCCGCAGGGTAAGATAGATGGTGGATTAGACGAAATTCACCTGGGGTCTTTTTCGGTACTAGCCCCAGAGGGGAGAGCTTCAAATTAGGGAATGGTGGTTCCGTAAAGGGGCCCGCTACTCTCATAGCCTCAACTTCCTTAGCTATGCTTCGTGCAGCAACCTCCTTATTAACTTTCAAAGAAAGTAAGTTCGGAGCGTCCTGGGGTCCCCGAACACCCTTAAATGGAATACGAAAGCCCAACTGGAAACCCTCCAGCAGGTACCTCACATCATCCCTTCTTGGATAAGCTGAGAGCCATCGCTCCAGCATGTGGACATTAATTGGGGAGGGGGCCTTGAATGGCTAGCTCCTTCAGAGGGAGCTCTGACCGCCCCTTGTCCACCCCTACCTCTGCCCCATGACCCACCAGCCCGTGGGCACGCGGAGGCGGCGTGGTGGCTAGAGCAAGAGGGACACTCGTGTCGGAAATGACACTGACGCTTACTACACATGCCATTAGCTGAGAAGCTCCAACACAGCAGGCGGGCTGGAACCCCCTGCCCCACCGGTTGGCGGGGATCCTGTGGTGCAGCAGCCCGCTACATGGCATGGCCAGAATGGTACCCATCACCAGGCACCGGACGCATGTGAGTCATATACAAGAGCCCCAATTGCTGACAGGGCTCATCCCACCTCATTTCAGGGTGTAGGGCCACCCTCATCCTAAATTCCTCATCGTAAGCCAACCACGATGGGCCAGGGAAATCAATCATCGCCCTGTAAATATTGTCAAGGTATTGAACCATCGGAATGGCCACATCAGGCCGGGCCCTGAGGTATACCGCCATATATATATGAGGTATGGCGGCAACCAGGTAGCCCAGGTGCACGGTGGCTTATGACGATGGGACAGCTCTTTGTCTCTGTCATCCTGTCCCTCCCTCTCCTCCTTAGTCGGCTCATGGTTCAAGAGGGAGAAAATATCAACGTACTCCCCTCGCCAAATCTTTTCCCTCGTGACCTGTGACAAATGATCACCCAGGGGCTAGGAATAGCCAGCCGTCGGCAAAGCCATCGACGGCACATTTTGGATAGAAGGTATGCGCAGTGAGCCCTGAACAGCCCCTGCGATGCTCGGCATACCCTCAGGGGCGGACACTCCTGCCCTGAACGAGGGAACATTTGGCAACCAGGGGTTAATGGGGCAGTGTGGAAGCAGCTGCCCACCTGCATTAACTTGACATGGCCAGGGCCACTGAACCCCCCCCCCCCAGTGTAAGTGGACAGTGTTGGTGGTGCACTAAATTGAACCCGATACTCACTAGTCGCACCCCTGTGAGCCGCCCCCACCAGGGGTTCCGGCTCACGGTGGGCGTCGGAACTCGCGACTGGCATCGAGCTCTGGGACCACACCTGACTGCTCCCAGCTGGTACATCCGGTCGAATGGGGAGCTGCGAGGCACCAGCCGGGGCTAGCCAGATAGCTTCAAGCAGCTCGACCCTGTTGACCGCCCGCTGGAGAGTTGCAGCCGATGAGTTGGCCGGGATCGACGAAGGGGCAGCAGTTAAAGTAGCGGTTGCACCCCCATCGGAAGGTGGCTGGGCAATGCCCAATGATGCTTCCAGCACTGCTATACGTGCTATTAGCGCATCCACTGCCTCCGAGCCCCCAGTGTAAAGTGGGCCGGGTGGGCCGGACGGCCCACTAGGCAGTTGGTGAAATGGAAACCCAAAAGGGGATCCGGGGCCAGAATAGGGCCATGCCCAAATCTCTGACCCATGGGGGACCGGAGGAACCGTGGGGCTAAAACCCGCACCAGGCCCCCCTGGGCCACTTTGTCCTGGGCCCTGCAAAGGCCTGCCTAGGGCCGAAGCCCCCGAGGGGCCAGCCTGTGCTGGCCCGGCCAGGAAGCTGGTGCCCAGCTGCCAGGCGGGAGCCTGATCTGCTCCACTGGTAGCAGTGGGCAAGTTCCGCACGCTGCCCTGCCGCAGGGGCACAGCCCTAGTCCTCCGACCCGCAGGCTGCCCCCCGTCTGATGAAGGGCCAGAAAAAGCCTTTCCCCTTGGCCGCGGCTTCATTGCCGGGGCCCTGCGCTTGGGAGCCATGTCTCCCCAAGATACGAGGTCTGATCGCCGTAGGATCCCTGTCCAGGGATCAGATCCTGAGAGCTAAATAAGAGAATGCGACGGAGAAAACTTCTCCGCTCCGTCGCAATTCTAAAATGGCAGCTTGGCTGCCTCGTGGCCACCCCTTTTATAGAGGGATGGCCACGCCCCCTAACTCACCCGGATGTCTGAGTCTGGTTGGGGGGGGCGCAAAGAGCGCAGCGGCCATTTTGGCACCGCGCTTTCATTCTTCAACTATTTGTAGAGACTCATCAGACAATCACTTCACTTTCTTGCATTTCTTTTTCTTTCGGATGGTTCTCAATGCTACATCCTGTACAATCTTACAAAACTCCATCCATAGTTTTTCAGGCACTCTGTCTGTCAACTCTAGAGCATACCTGTCAACCTTCCCAGATTGGCCGGGATTTCCCAGTTTTTGGCGTCGATTTTTGCCTTTTCCCGCTCTGCGCTGCCGAAACCCCAGATTTCGGCAGCGGGGGAAAGGAGGCACTGCGCAGCCCATCTGCTCAGGTCGTGTTGCATGCATGCGTGGAAGGGCTCTACACTTTCGTAGCTCCATTCCACGCATGCGCAGAAGGCTACGCTGCGTGCGTAGAAGGCTACGCAAGCGGCATAGCCCTCCATGCGCATGCGTACAACACGACCTGTGCAAACCCGGTCCGCGCAGGTCCTGGATTTGCCGGAGCCGCGGTTGACAGGTATGCTCTAGAGTTGCCATATGCCACGGAAAACTGTGAATTTCACATTTTATAACTGTCCCACACGGGTCCATAAAGAACAATGAAAATTCACGGTTTTCAAACCACTTGATGGGGGTGGGAATCCACACATTTTTCATGCACTACTATTTGAACCACCAATAGGTGGCAGCAGTGAGTAGCAGTGAACAAGGAAGAAAGAAGGGGGGGCACGTGCCTTTTCTTGTGGCATCATTACACAAACAGGACGGAATGAGCTCCCGTCTTTGTCCCAGCTCCTGCAAACCTATCAGTTTGAAATCAAGAAATGGCAAGTAGATAAATAAGGACCACTTGGATGGGAAGGTAAATAGCATTCCATGCCTGACACATGACCACAGAAACGTCTGCAGAAGCAGACAGCGCTGATACTTTGGCTTTGAAACAGAGATGAGCACTGAACCCCAGAGCCGGATACGACTGGCTTTCAAGCAGGGAAACCTTTACTTCTGTCCCGTTTTTGTGAGAGGGAAATCTGGTAACCCTAGTCAAGTCAAACCACTAAGGTCTATTCTATGCCCCCAGTGCATAATCATAACGGATGTAATCTAGGTCATACCTGAATGCAGTGATGCACTTTAAATTTTTTTACTACCACCTCTTTGGGTGGTGGCCAAATCTGTGGGCATGGCCAAATCTATGGGCATGGCCAATGCAATGGGCTATGGAAGTGGGCGTGGCCGGCCAGGTCGGCATGGCCTGGGGGAATTTCTGCTACTGGTTCTCTCGAATAGGACAGGACCTGCTTCAGTGCATCACTGCCTGAATGGCCTAATGGTTTTTTTCATAGTTTTTTTTGCATTCTAAGCCTGAATTTTGCAATAAATAGCTCATGATCTGAGCCACAGTCCGCTCCAGGTCTCGTTTTTGCTGGCTGTATAGAACTTATCCATCTTTGTCTACAAAGTACTGTACATAATCAATCTGATTTCTGTCTTGGCCATCTGTTGAGGTCCATGTATAGAGTCACCTCTTAGGCTGCTGGAAGATGGTATGCTATGACCAGAGCATTTTCTTGACAAAACTCTGTAAGCCTTTGCCCTGCTTCATTCATACTTGCCCATTATTCCAGTTACCTTTTGATTTGCTACTTTGACATTCCAGTCTCCTATGATGATAAGGAGATCTTTCTTGTGTGTCAGTTCTAGAAGGTGTTGTAGGTTTTCATAGAACCTGTTGACTTTAGCCTCTTCTGCATCAGTGGTTGGGGTATAGACTTGGATTACTGTGATGTTGAGTGGCTTGCCCTGGATTGAGATCATTCTCTTATTTTTAAGATTGTATCCCATTACTGCTTTCCTCACTCTTTTATTGACTATAAGGGCCATTCCATTTCTTCTGAGGGATTCTTGCCCACAGTAGTAGATATAATATTCACTTGAATTAAATTTGCCCACCCCTATCCACTTTGATTCATTGACTCCTAGGATATTGCTGTTCAGTCTTGCCATCTCATATTTGACCCCATTCAACTTACCTTGATTCATAAATCTTACATTCCCAGTTCCTATGCAATATTGTTCTTTATAACACTGGACTTTCTTTTCACTATCAGACACATCTACAGTTGAGCATCCTTTCAGTTTTGGCCCAGCCATTTTACTCTTTCTGGGCTACTTGTACTTGTCCTCTGCTCTTCCCTAGTAGCATACTGGACACCTTCTGACCCGAGGGGCTCACCTTCCATTGCCATATCTTTTAGCCTTTGATACTGTCCATGGGGTTTTCTTGGCGAAAATACTGGAGTGGGTCACTGTTTCCTTCTCCAATGGATTGCATTGAGTGAGCTCTCTGCTTTGGCCCATCCATCTTGGGTTGCCCTCCATGGCATAGCCCATAACCTCTTTGAACCACACAAGCCCCCTTGCTATGGCAAAGCAACAACCCTTGAGCGGGACCAAAGAGTATACTCATTTATATTTGTTTTACAACAGAGAAATTGTATATCAGTTTGAGCACTGTTCTGAAGCCTATCATTTTAGCTTGCATGAAATATAATCCATCATTCAATGAATCTGTTACTGCACTATTTTTTTAAAAAAAATAATATGCCTGTTTAATTAACTACATCTGGACCCTGACATTCTAATTTCAGCTTATTAACAATGATGCTGGATAGTTTGATGGTGAAGCAATGCATGTTTTAGATTGATACTGAATTAGTAACTAATTCTAAGCCATCTGTAATAGTATTTTTTTAAATATCTGAAGGGAATTATTTTTCAGTTGTGCAGTATTTGGAGAATTTTATTTCAAATAAGTAACATTTGCGCTTCTCAGGCAATGTTACTTATTATGTCTACAACATTCTCTTATTGATCATATATTTTAATGTGAGCTTTTATGGACCAAGTCTACTTCCTTACACCTCAATTATTCTTCAAAAATGCCAGTGTTTCATTGTTGTTGTTGTTGTTCAGTCACACAGTCGATTTTGACTCTTAGCGACCCTATGGACCATTGCCCGCCAGGCACCTCTGTCCTCCGCCATCTTCCTCAGCTCGCCCAGCTCTGTGTCCATTGCACTAAAAAATACCATCTAGCCATCTCATTAATGGCTGCCCCTTCTTCTTTTGTCCTTTACCTTTCCCAGTATCAAGGCTTTCTCAAGTGAATCCTCTCTTCTCAGTTGATGTCCAAAGTACTTTAGCTTCATCTTTACTATTTGACCTTCTAATGAGCAGTGAGGGTTGATTTCTTTTAGGATTGACTTATTTGTTCTCCTCGCTGTCCAGGGAACTCTCAAAACTCCCCTCCAACACCACATCTCAAAGGCATCTATTCTTCTGCACTCAGCTTTCCTAATGGTCCAGTTCTCACAACCATACATTACCACCAGGAATACCATTGCTTTGACTATGCGAACTTTTGTTTGCAAGGTGATGTCTCTACTTTTAACTATGTTCCCCAGGTTTCTCATAGCTTGTCTCCCAAGCATCAGTCACCTTTTTATTTCATGGCTGCAATCACCATCTGCAGTAATTTTGGATCCTAAAAATGTAAATTCTGTCACTGCTTCTACTTCTTCCCCATCTATTTTCCAGGGACTGATTGGGCCTGTTGCCATTATCTTGGTTTTCTTGATGTTGAGTCACAAGCCAGCTTTTGCACTCTCTTCTTCCAAGCTTCTTTACGTCTTCCTCATTTTCTGCCATTAGGGTAGTATCATCTGTGTATCACAAGTTTTTGATGTTTCTCCCAGCACTTTTGATCCCAACTTGTGATTTGTCCAACCCTACATTGCACATTATGTGCACTGTGTATAAGGTGAATAAGCAGGGTGACAAAATGCATCCTTGTTTTACTCATTTTCCTATTCTAAACCACTCTGTCATTCCGTATTCTATCCTAACTGTTGTTTCTTGATTCATGTACAGATTTCTCATGAGGCATATAAGGTGTTCTGGTATTCCCATCTCTTTAATTACTTGCCACGTTTTGTTGTGGTCAACACAGTCAAATACCTTGGTGTAGTTAATGAAACATAAGTAGGCTTGTTTCTGATATTCCTATGTTTCATTACAGATACTTTATTGTATTACCCTGGAAATTGGAGCTGACTTTTGGTGGTGCACACTTATTATATTAGGATACAAAAAAGTAATGCAACTAGTTCCTTTTAAAATGTAACGTTCAGAGTTCTTCACTGGATAGTAAGAAAACCACCACATTTTATACTAAGTGATACTTTTGGGTATTCTTAGAAAGTAGCTGTATGTGGAGCACATTGCAGCAGTCTAAAAGTGATACAACCAAGATATGAGTAAATACTCATATCCGAGCATACATTTTTCCTTGAAGTCATTTTCTCAGCTGATGGATGTGTCTCTTGTGACTCAATAAACAGATCCTGGCATGAAACATGCAACCACACACATTACACTGAATTGATGGCGGAGAGTATAGTTGAGTTTGATGATGCTTTTGTGTTTGTTGTTTAGCCTCTTCATGTCCATGGCATTCTCCTTTGAAGTGATTGGAAGCAGCAGAGATGGTTTGGCACCAAAGTGGGTGATCTATGGCCACTGCTTCCCAGGTTTTGGGTTTATACCTGACACCTTCATGGTTTGTTTCAGCTGGTCCTTATAACACCTCAAAGAAGCTCCATGAAGTCTTGTACCAGAGCTAAATTCCCCATAAAAAATTGACGAAGCTTAGAACCAACCATACGGCGGACACGCCCTATCCATCTAAGACAATGGCCTATGATGGAAGCTTCAATGCAATTTACATGTGCCTTCTCAAGCACTGCGATGTTGGTGACATAGTCATCTCACTTGATGTTCAAGATGAATCTTAGCTTCTGTTGGTGAACGCACTCAAGCTTTTTGATGTCTTGGTGATAGAGGATCCATGTTTCACAGCCATACAGTAATGCTGAGATAACAACAGCTTGGTATACCATGAGCTTAGTCTGGATTGTTAAATCTTTGTTCATGAAAACCCAGTGTGATAGACAACCAAAGGCAGAATGGGCAGCACTGATTCTCTCTATCACATCCTGTTCACAGGTGCAGTTTTTAGACAGGATGCTACCAAGGTAAGAAAAATGGTCTACCTGTTCCAGTGTTGAATCTGAGATGGTGATACTGAACTTTGGAAGGGCTGTCCTTGAGGTATGTTGTACAAGTACCTTGGTTTTCTGAGTATTTATGGTGAGGCCAAAATGATCACATGCATTCTTGAAACAGTTGACTGACTGTTGCAGCTCCTCAGGTGTGAGAGCAGGTGATGCAGTATTGTTGGCATATTGCATTTCCATTATTCTCTTAGCACTGGTTAGTCTTCGGCAGCATAGTCTAGCCAAATTAAAGAGACCTCCATCGAACCTGTGTTGTTATTAGATGTTTCATATTGCATGGCATCCAAGTAAAGGGCAAAAAGGGATGGAGCAAGCATGCAACCCTTCTTCAATCTGTGGGTGATTGGGAAGGCATCTGATGTGCTGTTTTTATGGAGAACCCTTCCAGACATGCTCTCGTGAAGTACCTGGACCAGATCTAGAAAACACCCAGGGCAACCAATCCATTTCAGCACAGCCCACATAGCAGGTCTCAGGACAGAATCAAAAGCCTTTCCCAGGTTACAAAATACTAAGAAGAGCAGATTCTGTTGCTCTCTGCATTTTTCATAAAGTTGTGTTGCACAGAAAATCATGTCTGTTATGCCTCAGGAAATACGGAAACCACATTGAGATTCTGGAAGGACCCTTTCGGAGATAATTTTCAGGCGACTGAGCAGGATTCTTGAGAAAATCTTTCCAGCGATGGATAGCAATGATATGCCATGACAGTTGTCACAAATACCATGATTCAGCCCTTGAGGGTCACAAATACCATGATTCAGCCCTTGTGGGTCATAAGAGACTCCACACAGGAGAGAAACTGTACATGTGCCAGGAGTGTGGGAAATGTTTTGCTCAGAAGTCACACCTTGTGAAACATAAGAGAGTCCACACAGGAGAATAACCGTACCAGTGCCAGGAGTGTGGGAAATTTTTTGCTACTAATTCGGTCCTTGTGAAACATAATAGAGTCCACACAGGAGAGAAACCGTACAGGTGCCAGGAATGTGGGAAATGTTTTTCCCAGAATTCACACCTTGTGAGTCATACGATACTCCACATAGGAGAGAAACCATACTGATGCCAGTAGTGTGGGAAATGTTTTGCTTTGAATCAGCTGCTTGAAGGACATAGGTGAATCCATAGAGGGGAAAAAACTGCTTTGAATCAAAGTAATATGGCAAGAAATTGTTTATGCTTCAGATCCCCATATTGTGTATGCTTCAGATCCCCATATTCAGATCCACACACATTAAACGTAGCTTTATTTGTGCTTCTGCCAATGTGATTTATATTAATTCACATTTTGGGCCATTCAACAATTATGTGATCTATTTTTTGGGAGGGGGAACTGACCCCCTACCCCCCATGTAATCCAATTGAAATTTTTGCTTCGACACCCACCCACCCCCTTAAAGTTACATAATCCAGAGTTTGTGTGAACTTTGTTCACTGCTCTGGACTCACCTGCGGCGGCAGTGGGTGGTAGGACTTCGCTGCCCCCCCCCAAGACTTATTTGTGGCTGGGGCAGAGAGGCCGCTGCAGTATTGTGACATGGTATTGCTTTCTATTGATATATTGTCTGGACTGAATATTGTACAATCACATTGTATTACCATTTGTATTGCCATTTTTATTGTAATGCTATTTTTGGTTGCATTGTATTGCTGTATTTTATTGTATTGCAATGTTTGATTTGTTGTGAGCCACCCTGAGTCGGCGTATGCTGAGTGGGTGGCATACAAATCGAATAAATGAAATGAAATGAAATGAAAAAATGATCACCTTTCTTAAAGGTGGTGATAATGGTGGCATTCTTAAGGTCATCAGTCACTTTACCTGTTTCCCAAATCAAGAGAAGTGTACATAATGAACTGTTTGCCATACCACTGCCACCTGAAGACCAAGGGATGATGCAGGATTTAGGAGGACTGCCTTAAGATACATATATTAGATTATTTCACAAAAGTACCGAGCACAAACATTTAGAGATAAACACAATGTTTGACTTAATATATATACACACACAGGGAAAGAGAGAGATTGAGAAAAAGAGAGCCTTAGGATAAGTGAGCTAATAGTAAACATAAACAGGAGGGTTGATATTTATTCTACCCAGAGTTGTTTATTGGTTTAGCAAATCCTTTGTGAGTCATTTATGTTCAACAGTTCTGCACACTAAGCTTGAGCTAAATTACATAACAGTTTGTACAACTATGATGGTAAATTCTAACTCAGACTGCAAAATGCCATCTACTAGCTGTGCAAGATTTCTATATCAAATGGTTTCCTAATTGAAACTTATTTGGATATAAAAGCACACTGTTCCTGATAAATCAACAAGGTTTTCCTCCTCTTTTGGTCTGTTTTTAGCAATGTTAAGAGGCTCATGGCAGTTTGAGGCAAGGGTTAACTTCCTGTGATGACTGTTTCCTCTGCAGGTTTCTTTTCGATAAAGGCAGGAACAGATCCTACAGAGACACCGTCCTCCCTTGGTAATGAAAACCCTCTTGTGTTAATGATCCATGTAGACTCCCTCAGTTCCTCTGAATTACAAATACTCATGCCCTACTCTGCTCCATTAACATTAAAGAGAGGTAGATTGGTGGCTATTTAGGGCACAGTGAAAATCACTGACTATTTAGGGCAAATTAAAATGGTGCTAATTGTTGTAGGAGTGCTCAGTCATGTTAGCTATACAGTAGTTCACTTTTTGGGACTAGCTTAACATATAAAACAAGGGCCATTGTTAGAA
Source organism: Bradypodion ventrale (assembly GCA_035047345.1). NCBI lineage: Eukaryota > Metazoa > Chordata > Lepidosauria > Squamata > Chamaeleonidae > Bradypodion > Bradypodion ventrale. The sequence continues at coordinate 253,246,460 of JAWDJE010000001.1, forward strand.
ATAGAAAGGTAAAGGTCTCCGTTGCTCGAAAGCCAGTTGTGTCCGACTCTAGGGGGCTGGTGTTCATCTTTGCTTACAGCCAAAGAGTCAGTGCTGTTTGCGTCTGCAGATGTTTCTGTGGTCGTGTGGCAGGCATGACTAGACACTGGAGTGCACGGAACACTGTTACCTTAATCAACCAAATCAATACTTGTTTATCTACTTGCAATTTCATGCTTTTGATTTGCTAGGTTGGGAGGAGCTGGGACAGATGATGGGCGCTCACTCAGGCACACAGCACTCAGGTCTCAAACTGCTGACTTGCTGACATTCCTGTCATCAAGCTCAGCATCTTAACCACTAAGCCACTGCCACAGCAGTTCCTGTCCTTCAACAATCTTCCACGCATCCTTTCTTCCAGGAGCTAGAATGGAATTCTTACTTGTTACTTGTACCACTGTTCTCTTGAATGGTCTTTATCTCTCTCTCTCTCTCTCTCTCCCCCCCCCCCCCATCTTCATATTTTGTGTAAGCATCCCCATTGCTGGAAGCAGTGCTGGAAGAGCCCTATATGGGCATTGGCAGCTTCCATTTTCCTTTTGTATTTTTTTAAATAGAAAAATATTTTTAAATGGTCACTTGGGGAGCTTAGTGGGACTGCAGTGGCGTAAGTGGTTAAGTTGCTGACTGGGAGGCGGAAAGTCAGCAGTTCAAAACCTGAGTACTGCATGACGGAATCAGAGCCCGTCTTTGTCCCAGCTCCTGCCAACCTAGCAGTTTGAAAGCAAGAAATTGTAAGTAGATAAATAAGTACCACTTCGGTGGGAAAGCAATTGCTGTTCCATGCACTTTGGTGTCTAGGCATGCCTGTCACATGTCCATAGAAATGTCTGCAAAGCAGACAGCATTGGCTCTTCGGCTGTAAACAGAGATGAGCACTGAACCCTACAGGCAGATACAACTGGCTTTCAAGCAAGGGTGACCTTTACCTTTACCTGGGGGAGCTTAGGAGTTTGAGCTGTGAGAGGAAGAATTATAGCCAGAGAAAATGGGGGAAATACATATTGTAGCACATTTATAATGTGTGAAGGAACACACTACTCACATTCAGCCAGTGAATTTTGCACATTTTAGGAGAGTCATTGCCCTTTCAGGATTCAAAGCAATATATTTACCCTGCCACCCATCCCTATGTCTGAAGCTAAACTGCTTCTTAAATTGGTGCAATACCATAGGAAACAACAAGAACTGAAGGTACAGGAAATGTGTTTTATGAAAGGGGAATTAAAGGGTATAACCTGAATGTTTTCTGGATTCTAATCCTTAAAGAATTATTTGGTGTGCAATGGGAAAAAATTCTCACTAGGAAAGATATAGGTGTGTATTCCAGTGTAAAAGAATAGATTGCTTTTGTAGGATACCGTGTACAGTGTTATCTCTGCTTGGGCCTGCAAAATGTGAAATGTATAAAACTGCTGATCACACCTTGCCATTTGTTTAATGATAATGCCTGAATACCTATTATCCTACGCAACTTAGTTAAATCCTGTATATGTCTGCCCGTGTACATATTTTGTCTTGTACTGTCAGACCGTCAATTGATTCTCACTTGCACTACTTTCAACAACACAGAGAGTCCAATCCTAATAGCTGGGTGTTAGCCCTACTTAACTCAGCAGGTCTTAGTTAACATGCACAAGTTTGCACATCTTCTTCTTCCGTGTCTAGGCAAGATGTGAAATTGCCAAAATGAAGGCACCTTTTGGTAAGTTTATTCTTCAGTTTCTTCACCTGACCTAGTGTGAGAAAGATTAGCTGGCAATGGCAAGATAAGTTTACCATTACCAGGGTGCACCTGACTGTGATTCAAAAATGCCACAATCTTTGAGGAAGCTCTTTCTTTGTACTGTGGATGTGTTTTATTTAACACTTTTCCAGAGCTAGGACAGTTAGGATCATCGCAAACTGGTTAACAACACTCAAATATATGAAAAACAGTCTCACATGTTGCATTTGGTATAGGTTTTCATGGACTGCAGGCTAATTCAGCAGCCTCAGTTGGCTGACCTGCTGATGAGGAGGGCAGGGAGAGGAGGAATAGAAGTACAAAATGTGCTAGCAAGTGATTTTAATAACAGCCAGTTGTTTATCAGCTGTTCAGGTAGCCAGGGCACTGTGGAATAAATAAGCAGATTAAGGCATGAATGGGGTTGGAAAGTTCTGTTCAACTAAGAGAGAGAGGGGGAGAGAGAGGTAAATTTGCTAGCAAAACTGAAATGTGGAGTAAAAAACTCTTGTGGCACTAGTTTGACATAAGCTTTCAAGGGCTTTAAGTAGATTCAAAAGAAAAACACAAGAATTATCAGGACAAAATTACTCACCTGTACAGTGGACTGTGGTGGCTAAAGTGGTTAAGATGCTGAACTCAATGACTGGAAGGTCGGAATTTGAGACCCAAGTAGTGCATGATGGAGTAAGTCCCCGTCTCTGTCCCAGCTCCTGCCAACCTAGCAGTTCAAAAGCAAGATATTGCAAGTAGATAAATAGGTACCACTTCAGTGGGAAGGTAAACAGCATTCCGTGTTGAAGCATGCCTGCCATGTGTCCACAGAAACATCTACAGGCACAGACAGCACTGGCTCTTTGGCTATAAACAAAGATGAGAACTGAACCCTAGAGTTGGATATGACTGGCTTTTAAGCAAGGGTGACCTTTACCTTTACCTAGTGGTTATAGAATAAACAACAGTCCAGAGGTAATAAAGACCAGTCTGTGTAAAAGAGACAGTTAACATACCTGTATCATACCTGTCAAGTTTTGGATTTGAAAATAAGGGAAATTTCCTGGACAAAACAGGAAACTTGACAGCTATGCTTATCCTGTGCTGACCTCCACTGGCGACATTAGGGCATTGCAGTCTAACTAATATGGGAGGAAGGGCGGGAGAGAGGGTAAAATATGGAAGTTTCCCGACCAAAATGGGATACTTGACAGCTATGACCTGTATGTAGCCTCTGAGCTTGTCTACATGTGCTCATTTGGAGTAGGCTAGTGTGAACCAAATAGGGTCATTTAGAGTCAGGTAGAAGTCCGATATGTCATTTGATGTGATTGTTGCATCTAAACAGCATACACATCTCAAGAGCCCCTATTCTGGCTCCTTTAAGAAAGCTAGGGGGTGAACACCCATCCTTGTCCCCTTCTGCATCCCCCCTCTTTCAGAAAGAAGACTTCGATTTTTTCTTTACTTTCTGTAAGTGACAGTGCATTAGTGATGCCTTAATCAGTTAAAATTTATTTTTGTTTCCTCTGCATGTGCCATAGAAGAGCAGAGGATGGAAGTTTTTAACTACCCTATTTAGTGTGTGTTTCCTATTTAATTTGTGTATGTTGCTGTGTCAAACATCTCCCTCCTTGTCACCTCTTGCCTCTGTCTATTTCTGGAAGGAAGTTTTAATTTAATTTTATATTTATTTTTAGTACAGTTTATAAAATTTACTTTCTCTGCCTCTCCACAAAGCAGAGGAAGTGTTTAATTTCCTAGTATCACAAAGCTCTCTTCTTAAGTCACTTCACAACATTGAAAAATTGACAGAGAAGTCAAATCGATGGCCACAAGCTAACTTTGGTTGATTTCCAGTGATGGACAAAAATGGAGCAAACATGCACTCATCAATAACATAGAATCACTTCATAGGGCTCCAGAAAGATATGGATAGGAACTCTCGTTCCTATTCAACTTTTTTTTCATGTGATCTCTGGAAAAAATGAGCAAACCAACCTGTCTCCACAGTGGACCAAAAATCAAGACAAAAATCCATCTGATCATAAGCTTTGTCTCTGTTCATTTCCCAGGAGAAGGGCACGTCCCTTTGCTAGGCTGATGAATGCAGAAAACAGGGCTTCCTCTATTGTAGCAGCATGATTGAGGAATCCCATCCCTAGGGTTGTCTGACTGGCTTCACTTTTGATGAACTTGCAACAGATTATATATTAAAACTTGCAACAGATTATATATTAAAAATAAGGTTTGCACTTGGGTTTTTAAAGTTGGCATTTAATTTACAGAATGTTGGCATTTAGTTTTTTAAAATAACACTTTAATTGCTTTTTAGATGATGTTTTTACCTTTTTGTGTATCATTTTGGTTTCCTCTGTGGCTGAACTATAAGTGGGCAAAATGCACAGCAACAACAATGAGAGAGAGAGAGAGAGAGAGGTCTTGTAGCTTTCTGATCAGCTGTTTCCTTTTTGAATCTGTAAACCGAGATGATATTCCAAGCATCTAATGCAGTTCATGAAAGTTTATGCCAAATAAAACATGTCGGTCTTTAAAGTGGCACAAGTTGCTGCAACACATATTACCCTTGAAATGTATTTGGTTTGCTCTGTTCCCAAACCTAAGATTCTACTGTTTACTAGTTTTATCGATTCATTTTTAAATTTACATTAAGTCACCTCTGGCAGGAGCATTGTATGGTTTTTTAAAAAAATTATCATTGTTTCAGTTTATGTTGAATTTTAATTTACTGTTGTAAACTGTTCAGAGAGGGGGATTCTGTTCTCCAGATGGGCAGTATATAAATGCATTAAGCAAGCAAGCAAGCAAACAAACAAATAAATTGAAGTATCTGTTCTATCTGAAATTGCATATCAAACATTGCAATTTTGTATTTTTAAATGGTCTTATGCACTGCAAATTATACACATGAAACAAAGACCTCTAGTGATACTATGTCTTGTTTATTATTAGAAATTCTTTCTGGAGCATTGCTTACGTATTTGTTGCATTCCTAGCCTGTTTTTGCTCCAGTGAGCACAAGAATGATATACATAGCTCCGGGCTTTTCTGCTCCCCCCTCAACCAATAGCTTTGTGAGATAGTGACTTTGGGTGACTAACCCAAGGCTAGCCTATGAATTTCATGGCCAGGGGATTAGATCTTAGCTATCCTGAGTCCTAGTGGAATACTCTACCTACTACCCCCATGGTGGCTATCCAAAAGCTACTCTGTAGTTCACAAAAGGAGATGTGTATCCTCTCTGCCTTGAGTTGGCCACTCAAGAGATCCATTCAAGCACACAAGAGAAATGCAGTTGGAAAAATATGATGCAAAGACTGCAATAAATATACGTATATAAGATTTTGGAAAATGGGAAATTTTATCTACCATCTTTGTTCCATCAGTCTCTATGTTAGTCTAAACTTGTGAAAAATGTGAAAGCGGTCAAAACAGAAGTAAGCCTTCCACAATAAACTGTTGAATTTTTACAGAGACTCACATTTTTACATTCTTGAAAGATCCCAGTCTGTTCTTTTAACTTGAAGAGTGAATGAGAGTAACAATACGACAACTGTCAATTAAGTCTTGGATGCACTATCAAATATCTGTGGGTGGACAATTCTACACTACGATCAGAAATTTATATTCTGTCACTTGGCAGCCTTCTGCTCATTAGATATCTGAAGGCAGAAGAGTTTTGGTGATGCAGTGATTAAACTGCTGTACTGCAGCCACAACATTGTGAGTTCGATCCTGATGGGGATCAAGGTTGACTCAGCCTTCCATCCTTCCGAGGTTGGTAAAATGAGTGCTCAGCATGTTGGGGGCAAAATAATAATCAACTTGTGAACTCCCCAGAGCACTATGGGATGTTACATATTGCTAAATGTAAGGAAATGCATGGTAGTTCTCATTCATAATCTATATTTTATTGGTGTCTTAGTCATGCAACAAAGTGTAACTTTTTTCTATTTGGAAAGCATTGAAAAATAATTCCAGAGCTAAAATTAAGAATAATTTCATTTTAATTTAATGAGTGGTATGGTTTGGGATAGTTCATGTCTCAAGAAGGGACACAAAAGATGCAGAGCTTGTGTGTGTGTGTGTGTTTTTTTTTTTTTTGCAAACCAGAATAGAAAAAAGAAACTTTAGATCGTACAAACACCAGGGAAGTACCATGACCATTTCTTTGGTAAACATGGGCTCCAAATGTGTGCAGTTCTAAAAATTGTACATTACGTAAATATGTGTTTTTATTAACAAGAATATACTTCTGAAAAGACAGCTAAAGCCAGTCTTGCAGTGAAAAAAGAAAAGATGGAAGAACTGTGAGTAGTAATGTTGAGGCTGAGTGGCATTTTGGGTTTATATAAATGAATACTATACAGTCATATTAAGTTATGTTATATCTATTCCTTCCTTCTTCTTCAATGTATCTACTCCGATTTTTATGTTTCTATTCTCTTGACATTAGCTATGTTTGATAACTTCACCTCTGGAAGTTTTCTACTGATGCAGTACAGATGTCACAGTGACCTGTGGGACAGAGTCATGGATCACCACCACTTTTGTTTTCTTCACAGAGGCATATCAAAAGCTGTGACTGATTTTTCAGTAAAGAAAACAAGAAATTAACCTATTTAGATAAGAGCAAATTTCATTGCATTTTGATTAGGGATACTATAAAAGCAGTTTTCAACAACCATGCCCATTGAAGTAGAACTCTAGCTCAAAAGTAATAGGAAATATAGTTCAGTCCCCCTTCTAGGTATATGATGACATTCACCACTGGAGTGAACCATTGGAATCTAAAGAAATTTTCGCAGTATTTTTCATCCTTACGTTATTTCCTGCAGGGTCTTTCTTTATCTGGTGCTAGATTAGTGGATTTGTTATCTCCTGTAGGAGTGTTAGTTTGCTTCTCTTGTGAACTATAGTACTTGAAAATGCCATCCAAAGAGAATGGAAATCTCTTTGTACCCATGCTTGGTGAACTAAGGAGCACATAATAGTATGAAGTTGGTGCTCTTATGTATGGGAAATTTATATGAGAAAATTCCTCAGTGTCTGGGTCTGATTTTGACTAGAGTGAAGTACTTTCAGCACTCCACAGTGGCACTGTGAAAATGGGAACAGTTAGTATGGAGGCAGGTTCACATAAAAGTGCAATTTCAGCAGCTCCTTCACATTTCTTTGGATTAGGTGGTTGAGAAAACTCAAGGATCTTTATGGGTAGCTAACTAGTCTAGACACTCTCTTCAAGACTTGAAAGTTGTGATTCTGGAACAGAGAAATTAAGAGACTAAGATCCAGAGAGAAACAACAGAAATAAAATACATCCATCTGTTGGACACCCACCACAAAGGTTTGGATATTAGCCAAGAGTTTTTGGGGCATTATCAAATTTGATATACAGATTGATATGCTGCTATATATGTTGTATATTATATTTTGTTATATTATACCACCTTCACAAACTTTCCTGAAAAATTCTCTTTAACAATATGGGCTGTCTCACAGAACAAAGGATGTGCTCACACAGTAACGCAAAGGTTAAATTCATTAGGAAATGTTCAATCCCAGGTGTTTGTTTTCTAACTTCCCAATATTTGCAATTGGAATAGTATCTTCCCATTTTTCCTTCGATTTGCAATTGAAATAGTATCTTCACACTCTTTCCACTATTTGCAAAAACAACAACAACAAACAAAAAACAGGGGGATCTACAGCTAATCTGAATAACAACCAGAGTCATCTGCCATTACCAATTATAAGAAGCCACACCACATTGATTTGTATGCTTATCTGATATGCTATCCAATCACTCTGTAGTTCTGTACCTGATGTGCATAAATTGATGTCATGAAGCCTCACTCCCATGTCTGATGAAGTGAACTTGATCCACGAAAGCTCACACTGAAACATAACAGTCTTTAAAGTGCTGCAATGTTTTTGTGCCTGAAACACAGACTAACATGGCTAATAGTCCAAAATTTTTAACTAGGTTATCAAACCAATAATAGAAGTACCAATTACAGAAAAGTTAGATTATGGAAATGCTGAAGGTACAACAGTGTAGGTCAGGGATTCTCAACCTGTGGCCCATGGGCTGTATGCTGCCCATGGCACCATTTTAGCTGCCCCCCCCATCACCATACCAGGAAGTGCCAGGTGGTGGAGGAATGTCAAAATGTCTCTCTGGCCCCTGAAGCTGTTTGAGGGAGCGTGACCCAGCCCCTGGCTTTAAGAGGTTGAGAACTCCTGGTGTAGGTGGTACATGGGAGGGATATGTTATAACTCTCAGCCATAAAGGTGTTAGTATATGATTTTTAAGCTTTAAGAACTTTGGAAATCTTGGAACAAACAGACAAAACTCATTTTACCTTGGCTGACTTTTTGTGTCCTTTGACATCTGTCTGCGAGAACACACCAGAATCTAAGCTCCCCAAAGCACTTTGGAGGACACAAAGGCTTGAGAAGATGTTACAGCCCTATGCGACTTGGGCCTTGTAGCGTCACCATCATATATTGAGGGTGCTGGAAGATAGAAGGCAGTCTGCCTTTTCCAGCATTTTGGAATTCCTTGCTCTAATATTGGAAAGTGGCTTTATTTTTAAGTTGCATTATTGGTCTGAAATAATTAGTCAACTAATTAATCCCATTTACAAGCTTTGTAGGATTCTTCAGCTGCCACTCACTTCCAAGCCCGAGGCTTCCAGTTTAGCGTCTGCTCTCATGTTCATGTGACTTAGTCTCCATGGCTACGGGCTGCATCTGCTGACACCCCATACACTATTTACTGCTGAATTAAGAATTTCACGCTCAGCCCTTATCTGCTACAAAGAACAAGAACACGCTGTTAAGAAATTCCAAATTTAGGCCACTGAATAAGGAAAGCCTTTATTGGAGACCTGACTCTATGGAGCCTCTTTAAGTATCCTCTTGGCAACTAAGCTGCCACCTTTCAATCAAAAATCATTAAATGGGGCAGAGATAATGAGCATGTAGCATATCAAAAGGAGGATGTTTGCTTGGGCTGAAGAGGAGAAGCTGTAAGAGCCTATAAGCAGCCACCACTTCAAAGGGAGAGGAGGTTGCTCTGTCAGCAGGACCCATAAAGCATCATTTGTTCCTGTTTGACTTATGTAAAAGGTCTGGCATGTTAGAGTCCCGTCTTGCAGACATGAGTCCTCCGCCCGCCCCGTTCGGTGCTTGTGTGTCAGCAGTTAGGCAGCTGGGCCCAAACCGTATCAGCCAGAGCATGTAATCGCTCGACTCTGTCTCCACAATGGACACTTGTAGGGGGTGGTCAGGAGGAGGTCCGTGTAACAATGGGGACACAATTATTGCAGCTGCTAGGGAGGGCCATAATTCTTCTTAGAGGAGCTAAAGAGACCTTGTTGAGGTGGTGGGGAGGAGGGGCGAACCTGAGCATTTTATTAATAACCAGACTTTGGGAAGTACTTTGCTGAGCCAGTGGGACTCCAGCAGCTGCTCTTGTCTTGACCCTCTCTAATAATTGTGCATTCTGTCAGGGGTCAACTTACTTTTGACCTTCTTCTTTGTGCCAGTTAAAAAGCCTTTTAGGGTGAATTGTTAGATAGTGGCAGGAGTGCATTAAACCCAAAATTTAATGTCAATAAATATATATCAGATGCCAGATCCTTCACAGGCGTGCTTCTAAATTCACACCATCAGTCTTTGCTTCTGCCTGAATGTCATAGTTAAAGAAAAGGCATTGTTATTCAGAAGTCTGAACATCTGAAGGAAGCCATCCTGGAGAGCAGCACGAATTGTTCGCTCTTAATTCAGATGCTTTGTATTCTTCCACCCTTATTTGTTCTGGGAAGTATCATGAATGCTTTCAGCTTTCAGGGGTGAGCCTATTTTTACATGCTAAATGAGAACAAGACAAAGTTGCAGTGCCTGAGCAAGATTTGCCTGTTTCACTGAATTATTTTGTAACCTCACCTCAGAATTATGGATAATCCTTCTGAATGTTTTCTGGATGTTCACATGCAATCATCAGATTAGCCAAAGGAAACATTTGGTACTGCTAAGTGCTGTCAAATCATTTTTATTTATGTTGACTCTAGTAGGCTTTCTGAATTACATAAGATATTTAAGGTATATCTGGGTACTAGTTCTTCTTCCATGTTCCAATCAAACCCTGGGTTGCTAAAATGAAGTCACTTTCTTGGCTTTGTCGTTGGCCAAACATATGTCCTCATCAGTGCATATTTCTGGCAGTAATCAGCAGACCAGTAAATGAGCTGGATTCTATATCTCTCCACATTCACACAACATGTTTCCCCCACTTGAGCATATTGGTTTTACATTTAGGGACTCCAACACCCAGTCTATTCAGGGCCCTTCAAGTGATGTAGGGGAGGTTGAGTTCCTCTGCTGTATCCTCCTTTAATGTTGTTCCTTGTCCAGTGAGCTCCAAACCAACTCCAAACCAAACCAAAGTACAGTGGTACCTCGAGTTACAAAAGGTTTGAGTTACAAAACTTTCACAATACAAATGAAAATCAATTGAAAATAATGGCTTAAGTTACGATTTCCCCCCAGAACAGATTAATTGGTTTCCAATGCATTCCTATGGGAAACCATGTATCAAGTTATGAATTTTGTTTTTCAATGCATTCCAATGGGAAATTTGAGTTACGAATTTTTCATAACATGAAAAATGCCTTGGAACGCATTAAATTTGTAACTCAAAGTACCACTGTACTAGTTCAATGTGCTATCTGCTACATTACACAGATCAGGTGTGTGTAAGTACAGTACTAGCAAACATAGCTTCAAATATCGTGCTTCAATGCTGTCCTATAAGAAAACATTCACAACCAGCTGAGTTTACACTTCTACTTGAGAGATAGGAATGGGATGGAAACTCTGGCGCCAAGTGAAACAATGCTTTTCTTTGTATTTCTATTGCTGTACATGTAGGAATGTCACATGTTTTTGTATCTAAAATTCTTCCAGCTACTTTATTTTCCTACACAATTTTGTATCCCAGTGAGAAATGGATGCCAAGTAAATTGGACTTGCTATTTAATGTGGGCTTACTCAACAGTGCACCTCCCAAGTATACATAATAGAACACATTTCACTGATGAAATCTACACATGTCCAAGGCTTGCAAAGCATTTGAGTGGTTGGGAGGAGGTGGTGGCAATGAAAACCTAAAAAAAAAGAAGAAAAATAATTCAAATCTGCCAATATGTACAGGGAAGCTTTTATTATTATTAACAGAACAATAAACATAAAAACTGTGTACTTGAAAACTGTATACACATAGTGGAGACATTTTGAAAAATACACATTCAAAAATAAATTGCAGTTTACCCAACCAACTGGCTGGATAGATCAGTGGTTTAGATATTCTAGAGCAGGGATTCTCAACCTGCAGCCCGTGGCACAATTTCATGTGGCCCTCCACTGCCTCCATCACACCAGGAAGTGCCATGTGGTGGAGGAAGGGCAAATTTGCCATCTGGCCCCCAAAGCTTTCTGAGGGAGCATGACCCGGCCCCCGGCTTAAAAAAAGGTTGAGAACTCCTGTCCTAGAGGTTGAAAGTTGAATTCCCTATTGCGTTTTCAGTGAGAAGAGCTAGCCTGTGTGTCTGTGGGCAAGCTGCACAGTCACACGGGAGAATAGCAAACTACTTCTGCATATTCTCTATCTTGAAAACCAAGGAAAGGATCACAATAGTTCAGAATTGACTTAATGGCACATATTTTTAAAATTATTACTAACCCAGGCACAGAGAATAAGAAGACAAACTTTAGAAGCAAAAGCAGAACAAGGTTCGCTTATATTTATTCTGTTGAGTAATGGTAAATTAATCTATATCTAGAAAATAGAAATCTATGTTTGTATGTGTTCGAAAGGCTCTCACACCCCTGGACTGATCCCGCTGAAATTTGGCACATACATACCTTGGGCTGGCGAGATCAGCACTGCAAGGGTCACAAGCCCCATGGGGTGGCGTACACCCCCCAAATTGCATCCCAGTTGATCTATACAATGTGTGTGTTTCCCAGTGATGCAATTGGCTGATGTCATAGTCCCAGGTAGGTTGAGATTGTGACATCATCTGACTAGCTCAGCTGTAGCCCTCTGAGCTCAGCTGTAGTTTTCACAGTAGGTGGAAGGCAAATGAGCATGCGAGATCAGTACTGTGGGGGTCAAAAGGCCCATGTGGGGGTGTATGCCATTGGGCACTGCTGTTGGAGACTTCTGGTCAGCCAGGTGGCTGGACACATGTATGGGAAGGATAAGTGTGGTAAGTGACCATCGATGGAGAAACGGGATGAATGAGGGAAGAGAGAGAGGGAGGAAGGGAGGCAGGAGTGACTGACATACACCCCATGAGGTTTCCAAGAGGGAAAGCTGGCCTACATTAAAGAAAAGAAAAACCCAAGCGAAGCCAGGTAATCAGCTAGTTTTCTCTAAATGAAAATTCTCATGTAGCCAAAATGTTACGGTCTATGCACAAAAGGGAGATATAAGCAGTTTTGAGAAGTAACTCAATTTAACGAAAAACATATTAGAAGAATATAACAATTTAAAAAATGGGGATTAAGTAAATTTCTTGCAGGAGACAACATGAAAAAACTAATGAGAATTAAGCATGCTCAGTGGCCACAAAATTTTATGTATCTGTGTAGGGGAGAAATCAGAACACTGGGAGTGACAAGTAGATAGAATGAAGTATCTTTGAAGACAACGAGACCCCAATAAGTCTCAAAGGAGCATTGACATCCCTAGCTCACTCCTGTAACAATGATCAACTGGAGATTAATTAACAGAAAACTAAAGTTATAACTTTCACAAAAAGGCCTACGAAACATATTTGAAGAATCAATGGACATAGCATAGAGCCAGTCTCCAATTTTAAATTTTTGGGAGTAGTCCTCCAAGCCTCTGGCTCAGAAATGCCCACACCATACAGGCTGCTCTTAACAGCCCAGAAGTCTTCAACTACCATATTAAAATTCTTGAGGACTAAAGGAGGTTAGTACATCCAGCAGCTATCAAACTATTTAAAGCTAAAACCTTATTACAGCTGCTCTATGGAAAACAATCAGGGCCTCCACCCTATGGAAAAAGTACAATTAAATTTTTTTTGGCCAGCCCTATAAAACCCTTGCTGCATATCTAATTCCACCCTCTATTTGGAGACAGGCATGATAATAGTTAAGTCAAGATTATGATTAGCCTCTCTCAAAATCTAGTTTAATATTTTATTTTGTAGGAATCGGGGCCGCTAGGACGGCCGTTGGGTCCCGGAGGAGACTGATCAAGTAACGACATGAGGCAATATGGAGCGAGATCAGATCAGTGGTTTATTGAGGGAAAAGCATCATCATATATAGATCAGAAGGCAATGCAGGAAAGAATCATCATCTGACAGAAAATCACATCACCCATTTACTCGGGTTAATGGGGAATCTCTCTTGGGGAAGTTAATTAACTCGGGCAAACACTGACAGGGGAAACCCATTGTTCGAGGATTGGACCAGAGTAAATATGGCTTCTATTGCACCAAGGATTATGCTTAACTGCGAGTGAGTGATTGCCTAATGGGTAACGGAGGTTAGAGATCTGCTCTCTCAGCGGAATTGCCGGTCAGGTCAGATGCGGGTGAATAAACCCTTATGATTTATAGCTATTAATCCGCTCCCCCAATTTCTGGGCCCGCAGAGCCCACGGACCAGGAGCCTTCTCGACCGGAGTGGCCTCTGCCAGCCGCCGCGTCATGCCAATTGTGCTCGTGGAATCCATATTATTTAATCTGGTAATTACACTAGACAGCTTTCAGTCAGCATGGAAAAGGACAATCCAAGGCAGATTGCAGAATCTTGGTTTCTCCGAATCTGTCATACATTCCATGAGATATGACCAGGCAAAAGTGCCCATCGAGCAAAGAATATTGGACATGGAGAGGCAAGCAGACCTAGCCAGAGTTCCAAATATTTTGGATCCAGTGTCCTGAAGATACTTTGTCTCCCCAGCTAAGAATCTGACACAATTTGAGACACCCAGCCATCGAACGGCATTCACATTGGCCTGCTGTCATGCCTTTCCTTTGTTAGTTTTAGAGGGAAAGTTTTGAAAGATACCTATGCTGAAGAGACTGTGCTCCTGTGATACAGGAGAAACTGAAACTACAGAACATGTTTTATGTACCTGTCCTTTCTATAGGGATATCCAAGATAAATTCATATCCACACTGCTCTGTAAATATTCTGGTCGATCCAACAGCACTTATACTCACTGGCTACTACTTCCAAGTTTTGTGCTACAGCAATCAGGATTAGAAGAAATAAAACAAATGCAGAAAGAAGGTGATACCTTTAAATGGTCACTTTTAAAAAATCAAACGTTGCGAGCTTCCATGATTCAAAATCACTTCTTCAGGCATGCATCAATTTCTTGTGTTTTCCCCCACAACATATCTATAAGACACAGCCTGGCTTAACATCATGCCATGAAATTTGGGATCCTTCTTTATAATTTTCCTACCTTATCCACATGAAATTGATGCATGCCTGAAGAAGTGATCTTGGATCACGAAAGCTCACAATGTTTGATTTTTTAAAGTGAACCTATAAAGGTATCACCTTCCTCCTGCATTTGTTATATTTTATGTATGGAGATTAGAAGAACAATTCTGGCAGGCCCCTCAGTGGCACAAGCTATGAATGCTATATTGCAGTAGCAGTTACCATAGCACTAATTTTAAAAGCCTATTTTATTCTATTTCTTTTAACTTTGAATGGATATTTTACAATAATATATTTTAACTACATTCCAAGCATTTAAATGTTAAACATTTTAACTCTCATTTTACTGTGCTGGTCATAGACTGTAAGATTGATTGATTGATTGACAACAAGGCTGGTTGAAACACTACCCACCATGACATTTTGATGCAAGTTTCACTTTATCCTTATGTGGCAAGTGAGAAAGCACACTCAAAATTCTCATCATAGTGAGTTTTTTGGTGTGATCTTTTAGATGTTTTGCACATTTGAGATACTGATTCTATGCATGTCTTTAAAATATAAGCTAACAGAATATGAGCTGAGGGTTGCTTTCTTATTTTTATTTTTAATAATTTTTATTAGAAATTTTCAAAAATACATATAAGTAAAAAAGTAAATCATAAAATAACTAAAAAATAATAAACATACAAAATCAATACAAGAAAATAAAAACATCACAATCCGCATAGAAAAAGAAAACATTATGCATTATCATCAAAACTTTCATCATCAGATATTAAAATAATGATGTTGGGAGTAATATTAAAAAATCACTTTTATGCTGATTATCACAATTTCTAAAATTCTCTTTCTTGTTAATTATTAAGAGTAATAAATCGGAATAAATCACCCTGTGATATAATACAATGCTAAAGGAGAGCTGTGGCCCATCCATTTATAGCCCTTATAACCAGAAATTCAATTGATCTGGTACCGGTGAAAAACCACCTCTTTTTCTTAATGTATAATCGAGAAATGGTTTCCAAATCTTCCCAAATCTATTTTCTTTAACTATCCCTTTCTTTTCATTTAATTCCCATGTCAATTTATCATTTAGTGCCAGTTGCCATATTTCCCTATATCAATATGGCTTTTGCAAGGGCAAATCATGCCTCACTAATCTGTTGGATTTTTTGAGAGTGTCAACAATCATGTGGATAAGGGGGATCCAGTTGACATTGTTTATCTGGACTTTCAAAAGGCTTTTGACAAGGTCCCGCACCAAAGGCTCTTGAATAAACTTACCAGTCATGGAATAAAGGGACAGGTCTTATCCTGGATCAGCAACTGGCTAAGGGACAGGAAACAGAGGGTAGCACAATGGACACTTCTCCAAGTGGAGGGAAGTAAAGAGTGGGGTCCCCCAAGGTTCAGTACTGGGACCACTGCTTTTCAACCTCTTCATAAATGATCTAGAAGTAGGAGTAAATAGCAAGGAAGCCAAATTTGCTGATGACACTAAATTATACAGGGTAGTGAAAACTGTGAGAGATTATGAGGAGCTCCAGAGAGATGTCTTGACACTGGGGGAGTGGGCAAACCAGTGGCAAATGAGCTTCAACACTAGTAAGTGCAGAGTGATGCATGTTGGGGCAAAAAAAACCAATTACATTTATAAACTGATGGGGTCTGAACTCTCTGCGACAAACCAGGAAAAGGACCTTGGTGTCCTGGGTTGACACCTTCACTCAATGAAGGTGTCAACCCAGTGTGCCTCAGCAGTGAAAAAAGCAAATTCAATGCTAGGGATCATTAGGAAGGGTACAATCCATCATTAAGAGACACTGGCATATCGTCAACCATTATCCTGGTTGCGCCGCCCTCCCTAGCATAGGGCTCAGGAAATCCAGGTCCATTAAACAGATTGTGAGTAGATCCGATCATCAATCCCGCATTCAACCTAGGCGCCCTACTATCATAGGACATTTTAGATGTGGAGATTGCACCCATTGCTCTTTAGCATGGCAAATGAAAACAGTTACGATTTCCAGCAGTGATTTTTCGTTCAGTTTAAATCAATTTTCAAACTGCAAAACTTTGGGGTGCATTTACCTTCTCGTATGTACATGCAACCTAGGTTATGTGGGGATTACTTCCCGCCAAATGAAAACTAGGGTGGGGGAACACAGATCAAAAATCCATACTGGGAATACCTCTGCCCCCCTTGTAAGTCACTTTTTGGAGAAAAATCATAGTGATCATGATTTTAAGTTTGTGGTGTTGGAAAGCCATGAACAGGATCCGTTCTGTTGTAAAGATATAGATACCATTTTAAGACAAAGGGAGTGTTTTTTCATACATCGTTTCAATACCCTGTACCCCTCGGGCCTCAACATGGAAATTGATTACATGTGTTTCTTATAATCTCTGTTCGCAGTACAGCTGTGTGGTTTTGTATCCCTTTAAATGCTAGCGCAGTTCACCATTAGTTTAACGTCCATCGACACTAAATGAACTCACAATAGAGGTCTGGGACGCGCACAAAATATAACTATTGACCTAAATTAACACCATTTATCAGGATAACACAGGTAATTAATTGTAATGAAAACTTTATTATGTCACAGCTATAGATTTTGCATCCAAGATTATGTATATAATGTATATATTGTATATATTGTATATAATGTATATAAATTTTGACATATTATTAATTGTTTTGACATAGATCCCTGAAGAAGAGTTGAAAGTTCCTATATCGAAAAGAATTAGGATCTGTTACCGACGTTGATTTATTGGATTAAAATTTTTTCATCACTACCAGCCAAGGCAAACGGTTTCTTTCTTGCTTGAGCCACTGTGTGAGACAGAATGCTGGACTTGATGGGCTGTGACCTGTTCTAGCAAGGCTGTTCTTATGTTCTTATTCTTCTAATACTAATTTTGCTGGGTCCTTCCACTTTCTTGCTATACACTGTCTACCTGTAGACATAAATATTGCGATTAATTCTTGTTTCTTCTTATTTAATATTAGACTGTCTAAATCTGTAAGCATGGCAGTGCCTGATTCAATCTTAATCTGTCTCCCCAACATTCCTACTATTTCCTTTTCAATCTCTTTCCAAAAAACCTCAACTTCTTTACAATTCCACCACATATGTTTATAAGTTCCAACACTCTTGCCACATCTCCAGCACAAATCATTCCTAGGTCTATCCATCTGCTTCAGTCTAACTGGAGTTAAGTACCACCGACAAAACATTTTATAATTATGTTCTTTAACTCTAACTGACAGTGTTCTCATTATCCTCTGTTTCCATAAAGATCTCCATTTTATTTCTGAATATTTTACATTTAAATCCTCTTCCCATGTTCTTCTCAGAACATCTTGTAAATTATCATCTTTATTCAAAATCTTATAAATTTTAGCTACCAAACCCTTTATCCCAATCTCACCAAACCTTATTTTGTACAATAGTTCTTCAAAATCTGTCATGGCCCTTTCAAGATTATCTCCTTTTAAATATTTATTATTCCAATTGTTCAATCTCACAATTTGAAAGCAATTTAACTTTAAATCTGCATAAAGCACCTTTTTTCTTGCTCATCCATACATAATCTAATCCAGTTTCTCAAGAATACAACATCTTTTTCAATTAACACTGATCTCAATTCCTCATTTATCTTAATTGGGAAGGTTTTAAAATCTTCAATCTCTGATAAAGGGGATGTAACCGGAACTAGTCTTCTCTTCAACCTCTTCCATACTTCTCACATTGGTCTTAACATTCTATTTTTAATATGAACTCTCTCTCTTTCCTTATTTAAAAATGCTCCCTTACCCAGATGTTTCATATCCTCCATCTCAAGATCTTCCCATATCACTTTCTCTCTCATTAACATCTTAACTATATTTCTAATTTGAAAAGCATTATAGTAAGTTTATAAATTTGGGGTCCCTAAACCTCCTTCTTTTTGAGGAAGATACCACCAATGTCTGGGAATTCTAACTCTTTTCCCTCCATTAAAAAATTTATTAATCACAACTTGAAAATCTTTAATTTCACTATCCTTCAAATAAATTGGTAGGGCATCAAATAAAAAAAATATTTTTGGCAGTATCATCATCTTACATAAAGCAACCCTGCCAAACCAAGACAATCTTAATTTATTAAATTGTAAAATTTTCTCTTTAATTACCTTTAATTGTTTATCATAATTCAATTTCTTAATATTTTCCAATTTGTTTGTTAAAACAACCCCCAAGTTTTTTAAATTATCCCCTATCTAATTCTATATTTACTCAAAATCTCTTGTTGTTCTGCATTATTGACATTACATGTTATCATTTCTGATTTTTCCCAATTAATTTTGAGACCCGTCGTGTCCTCAAAATCTTTTAAATATAATTGAATCTTTTCTAACGTCTTCGCCGGTTGCTTCATTATAACCAATGTATCATCCACATACAAACCTATTTTATTTCCCAACAAACCTTCTATACTATCATCCCCTCTAATCATTTCAGCTAACACTTCCATAGTCATTATAAACAAAATTGGAGACAACGGACATCCCTGCCTTGTGCCCACTTGTAATTTAATATCCTCAGTATATACATCATTAATTCTAACCTTTGCATTACCTTTAAAGCCCTATATGGTAGTGGGCCAGGATACCTTAGAGACCGCATCGTCCCAAGAGTGTCTTCCCGTCCATCCAGAGTGGACCGGAGGGGCTCTCTAATAGTGCCATCAGCTAGGGGTGCACATCTATCCAGCACCTGTAGGAGAGCCTTCTCCGTGTCCACACCAACCCTCTGGAACCTCCTGCCAACGGATCTAAGACTTCAAAGAGAATTGCTGCCCTTCAGTAAAGGATTGAAGACCTAGCTGGCAGGGCAGCTGTGGGGCCCAAATGGGAACACGGTCCCCGCCTGCTGGCTTATGTAAACAATGAAGAACTCTCTCTTCTTCTTTTTATAGTGGGTGAGATGGGTGGGTGGGATATGGGTCTTTTAAAGTGTTTTTATGTGTTTTTCGAACTTGTTGTAATGCTGCCCTGAGTAGGGTTCTGCCTGAGTGGGCGGCATATATAAATATGACTATTAAATTAAATTAAATTAAAATTAAATTAAATTTAAATTTAAATTAAATTAAAAACCTTGCTGATATAATTGTTTTATAACATTTTTGAATTTTGTCCCAAATCCATATGGCGTAATTAACTGATTTATAGTCTTTCATTGAAGAGAATCAAATGCTTTAAAAATGTCAAGCAATAACAATCCTATCTTCTCTTTTATCCTGATTGCTATATCCAATAAGTCAAGTACTCACTTGTTTAAATCTGTCATATGCCTACCTTTAAAAAACCCAACTTGGGGGCGTGGCTAAGATGACGACGAGTTAACACACTTTTTTGTGGGCTCGCGCTTCTCAATGAGGAATTAAACGAGGAAATAAATCTGATAACAAATAATTTTAAAAGATTTTATATGAGGAAAGAGTAAAGATCCGGCAAGCAAAAATTTGATCTGAAGATCGGGGTTCGAGAGCGGATTTGGCGGGGGGGGCAAGCGGCGAAAGCCGTGGCTTTCCCAGCGGTTCTGCGGCGAACGGGATCAAGGAGGTCGGAACAAGAAGTCGTAAGTTTGCTGAAAATATAAAGGCTGAAATTAAGGCTGCCGGCTGCATTGCGGACGGGGTGGATTGGAGAATGGAACGAAGGAAGGCATGTGAGTGAAGGATCGAGGATGTGAAAGAAAGTAAGATGGTGGGAAAGGAGGGATAATGGCGGCGGCAGTGGCAGAAAGCAAAACTTAAAGAGGGGAAACAACGGTAGAAGTTTTTGGAGTCCTACGGAAAGGAAAGAAAGGAAGGAAGGAGAACAGGAAGGTGAAGACTTTGGAGTGTGTGTGTGCTGTTGAAAGAATAGAGAGTAAAGGGGCGGTTGGAGTTTTTGGAGGTTTTTGGAGGCTTTCGAGAAGAAGGGAGGAGGGATACCCCGTGAAGCCGCAGCTGTTGCAGAAGATGTGGATGGCATTTGTACTAGAGGACTAAATAGATAAGTGCTGGACTTTTCTTTTAATATAATATATGTATTGCTTTTTCCTGACTTTTTCTGAGCCCCTGTTTTGCCCTTCCTTCTCCGTCCCCTTCCTTCCTCCTCGCAAGATTTTGGATATTAGTCCCTGGATAGCACTGGGGGATCTGGTTATTGGAACATTGTTACAAGGTGGATTACAATAAATTGTTGCCAATTTTTGGAGAAAGTCTTCAATCAAGCTATTGGATTATTAGGTGGAACATAAATTTGACTATATCAGCAAGATCTCATCTGTACATTTGGATTATAACGGCTTGCAGTCTTTTTCCCTCAGCATTGCATGTTCGTTTGTTGAAGTATCTCTGCCCTGTTATCGGAAAACAGTTACATCATATTTGCTTGGTTTGGCTTCTGCTTCTTGTTTGACCTTCACACAGGAGACATAATATCAACAATTGCAACTTCCTTGCCTGCGGTGGATATATTAATGCTTTTATGGTTTGATTTCTGGTTTGCTGAGTGACTTAATACAATTGGATTATAATTCTGGAGCAACCTCAAGCTGAGAGACAAGAGGGTGTAAGAAAAGTTGCTGGGTTAAAGTTGCTTTTTGACATCACAATGGATAAAGTTGCAAGGGGAAAGGGCAAGGAAGAAGCAGTTGTGAAGCCAAAAAAAGGTAACCTTTTATCAGAAGACCCATCTCCTCCGACATCATCACCAGAACCACCACCACTTGATCAAACACAGATAATGGTAGAATTTGGGAAGCTATTCATGAAAATTGAGAAGATGGATGAGGCAAGAGTGAAAGATAGAAATAAAATTATGGGAAAACAGGACAAATTGGCTACAATGTTTATAGATTTTTCAAAAAAAGTGGATCTTTATTTTCAAAGAATGGATGCTAATGTAAAATTAATGCAGAATGATATGAAATTGATGCAAGGGGATATTAAAGGTTTACATGAGGAGGAAAAGGAAATTAAGATGAAAGTGGATGTGCAGGAAAAAAGGATTGATGTTATGGAAGAGATGATGAGAAAGCAGAATATTGTGATACGTAAAATGGTGGAACAAACGCCAGATAAGCTAAAAGATAGAATAATTGATTGGTTAAATAATTTGAATATGGGAAAAGTCTTTGTTCAAGTGTGTATAGAGTGGGATCAAGGAAGGGAAAGGTGGTACAGAGGAATGTATTGGTTAAATTTGCAAGTTGGGGAGATAAATTGAAGGTGATGGCTTTTCTAAAACAAGCTGGTTCTAGGATGTCTGGTTCAAGTTCAATTTGCCCCTCATTGTTATTATCCGCGGGGTGTTTAGGTCTTTTTTGTAAA
This sequence comes from Bradypodion ventrale, assembly GCA_035047345.1. Taxonomy (NCBI): domain Eukaryota; kingdom Metazoa; phylum Chordata; class Lepidosauria; order Squamata; family Chamaeleonidae; genus Bradypodion; species Bradypodion ventrale. The sequence goes on from JAWDJE010000001.1 coordinate 253,268,111, forward strand.
GTTCCTCTGTGTTCTCTTTCCATCTTTTCTTTATCTCTTCTGCATCCGCTAACTCTTTGCCATCTTTGTCTTTTATCGTGGTCATTTTTGCTTTGAACGTTCCCTTGACTTCCCCAATTTTTTAAAAGAGATCTCTAGTCCTGCCTGTTGTGTTGTTTTCCTCTATTTTTTGCACTGTTCATTTAGGTAGGTTTCCTTATCTCTCCTTGCTTTTCTTTGAAATTCTTTATTTAAGTGATTGTATTTTTCCTGTCTCCTTTGCCTTTTGTGTTCCTTCTTTCCTCTGCTATTTTAAGAACCTCATCCGACAACCACTTTGCTTTCTTGCACTTCTTTTCTTTTGGTATAGTTTTCCTTGCTGCCTCCTGCATAATGTCGCTCATCTCTATCCATAATTCTTCTGGTACTCTGTCTATCTGGTCCAGACCATTGAATCTGTTCCTCACCTCCGCCGTGTATTCCTTGGGTATGTTGTCTAGATCATATCTATCCGGCCTATTAGTTTTCCCTATTTTCTTCAGTCTGAGCCTGAATTTTGCAATTAATAGATTGTGATCTGAGCCACAGTCCACTCAGGTCTTGTTTTTCCTGACTGTATGGAGGTTCTCCATCTTTGGCTGCAGAGTATGTAGTCAATTTGGCCATCTGGTGATGTCCATGTGTAGAGTTTCCTCTTGTGTTGCTGGAAAAGGGTGTTTGCTATGACTAGTGTGTTATCTTGGCAGAACTCTATCAGTCTTTGCCCTGCTTCGTTTTGTGTTCCCAGATCAAACTTGCCTGTTATTTCGTCCACTTTTTGATTTCCTACTTTTGCATTCCAGTCTCCTAAGATAATGTGGAAATCGTTTCTTGGTTTCTGTTCTATAAGATGTTGTAGGTCATCATAGAACTGGTCTACTGTGGCTTCATCGGCACTAGTGGTTGATGCATATATTTGGATTACAGTGATATTAAATGGTTTGCCTTGTAGTCTTACTGATATCATTCTATCATTTTTGAGATTGTATCCCATTACTGCTTTCCTCACTCTTTTATTTACAATTATGGCCACTCCATTTCTTTTGAGGTTTTCTTGTCCACAGTAGTAGGTATGATGGTTTCCAGAGCTGAATTCGCCCATACCTGTCCATTTTAGCTCACTGATTTCCAAGAGGTCAATACTTATTCTTTCCATTTCCTTTTTTACCACTTCCAGCTTTCCTTGGTTCATAGATATTACATTCCTTGTCCCTATGCAATATTGTTCCTTACAACACTGTATTTCTCCTCCCCCTTTCCTGCCCATCCCTTTCTGTCCATCTAATGTGCTGAGCATCCTTCCTGTTTCCTCTGATTTGTCCCTTTGTTTTGCCTTTGCTTTGGTCAATAGGGTTCTCTTGGCAAACTCCCTGGCGTGCTTTGCTGGTTGCTCCGCCATTTCTCCCCATCATACATATCATCACAGTTTAAAACAAGGTAACATCATGCATATTATCACAGTTTAGAACACAGTATCAGTTTAGAACTGATGTGAGTCAGTTCTAAACTGACACAGTGACACAGTCACTATGTCAGTTGCTATATGTTAAATCAACTATATTATTTCAGTTCGATTACTGAAATAATATCCTTAATATCTTAATATCACCTTAATATCACTCTCCTTCTGTTTCTCTTTCATATTCTCAACCTCATCTTTGGTCTCCTTTTGTTCTTTTTTAATTTGCTCCTGTTCCAATTTAAGATGAACATGCCCCCTTTTTAATTCTTCAAAATTTAAATCAGACTGAACCGCCATGTCAGATCTCTGTTTCTCAGCATCTGCCAGTCTTATTTTAAACATAGAGTCCATTGTCTGTAACATATCATATATTATTTCAAATTCTGTTTTAGGACATTGTATCTTTTGGCACCTTTCTAATAGCCCCTGCAGGTGTTGTCTTTCCAGAGGTACTTGCTACAGCACCAATTAATGTTGGTGACACTGAAGTTACTGACGTTTCTCCCGTTTCTGCTGTAATTGGTGTTGTTATTATTGGTGTAGTTGATATTGCTGTTGTAACCATTGAAGGAGCTATTGTTGATGCCATCATTGTTATAACCGAGGTTGTTGTAACTGTAGCTGCTGAAGTCATTCCTGTTACTATATTTGTTGTTACTGCTGTAGCAGCTGAAATAACTGTTGGGTAGCTGGTATAGTGAAATTCTGGCCCCCTCAGTCCCTGCACCCTTTTTTAGGGGGAGGGTTGTATTTTAAGCAGTTTTTAATCATGTTTTTATTATGATTGTGAACCGCCCTGAGTTGGCCTTGGCCAAGTGGGCGGTATAGAAATTGAAACAATAAATAAATAAATAAATAACTATAATTGGTAATGGAGTTGATAAGTTGTTTTGACTGGTGTAACAGCAGATGTTGTTAAAGACACTTGTGCTTCCTTTTGTTGCTGCTGCAAAAATTACTCTCTCCTGCACCTCTGCATCCCTAACTTCCTGCTTTAATGTCTTCTTCATCTGTTTATTCTCTTCTTCTGCCCGAACCAATCTTCGATAACTGCTATCAGATGACATTTCCCTGTCTCTTACCCAACCCACAACTTTTTGCTTGTATCCTCCCCTTCCATGTCACTTCATCCACTTGAACTCACACTTCAGAATACAATTCATACAATCATAAAAAATTCAATTCCCTTATCATAATTTTCATATATAACAATTATACTCAGTTATAAACAGACTAAATTCCACCCCTTATAAACCTCTTAAAGACCCACCCCAATAGAATTATAGATTATAATATAATATATCATTAATAAAACTTTCCAACTTATATTTTTATATATTCGACATCAAATTTTCTTTTCTCCCCCCTTTCTTCTTTCTTTTCCTCCCTCCCTCCCTCCCCCACCTAGTAAATACCAGGGACTGGAGAAAAAAAGGGGGAAAATGATCTAATTTTCAAATTTAACACTAAAAAAGAAAAAAGACAAAAGACAAAAAAACCTTCCACCTTTAAAAGAAAGTTATACAGTCTAAAATTAATCTAAATAGTCCAATTGTATCTTAAGTTTTTAAGTTCAAATATCTCCAAATCCAAAGAAAGGGAAAAGTGTTCAAAGTTAATCCAAAGAGAGGGGAAAATGTTCAAAGTTAATCCAATTTCCAGCTGTTTATATACCCAAATGTGAGTCCAATTAGCCTATATATGTCCCATATCTTTAAATCCAAATGTAATCAGGTCACATATAATCAACTCTCATGGGTTTAGAGCAAGATCTTTAAAAATGTCCAAACACAAAAACTTCCCAGTCCCTCCTTAAACTTTCTGCGCCACCTTAAAAACTACTTCCAGGAGAGAGGAGGAAAAAAATGTAGTGAAGAGGAGGAGAGAAACAAACATGTCTTCCAGCTGCATCTCAAAATAAGAAAAATTCTCACAGTTCAAATGCCATCTTGAAATCATAAAAAATTCTCAGACAAATGAAGAAAACGTCTTTATTACTTTGTTGTTAGAACGGCATGCCCCCAAATCCACTAATCAAGGCAGGGTAGAGCTCTCTCTTGCTCTATATTCCAGCTCCATTCAAAATATTTCAGTCTTTTTCATTCGCTCATTCACTCAGTCTTTCCCACTAACCACCAAAAAATCTCATTAAAGTCACTCATTAAGCAAAATGAAAAAGAGAGAAGAGAGTAAAGAGAAATCCCTCTCCCAAACTCAGTCAAGCCGATCAGCCCCCAAAATACCAAGTTTAGCTCTCCACAGGAATCTTCTCTCACTGACTCAGGCTCCAGATCAAACTCTTTTCCCACTCTCACAGCTCCACTTGGCTCCGGCTAGCTGCCAGCTGGGTCGACCGGGCTTGCTTCCGCTCTCCCCGTCGAATCCCAATTGGACTTACCTCTGCCTCTTGCCGCTCACCGCTTGTTCCCAATCACCATCTACATTCGTCTGGGTTCATTTGCTTCTTCCACCCGATCTTCATAGCACAGAGTTACCAACTTTCTCCCACTTCAAACTGCTGTTTGTTAATCACCACCTGTGTGTGTTGTTTTACATTAGTTTTGCACTACTACATTTTGAACATTTTGAAAGAGTTCCTATCTCCAGCCTAAGAATGGATCAACAAGCCTTGGGATTTTTTCTTTCTTTCTGTACTACATTTTGATCAATTTTGAAAAATTCTGAACAATGTAGAACAATGTAGAAAATGTAGAACAGGAAAAAAAAAACCACCAAGGCTTACTATTCCATTTTTAGGCTGGAGATAAGAACTCTTTCTGGGATTGAAAATTTCTCATCAGTCTATCTTGTTTTCTTGAGATGCCCTGTTCTCAAACAGAAACATTTATTTTGAGCAGCAACATTGGCACTATGCTTTATATCTCTACCTCACATTTGGCAGCATGTAATAGTTTTTGGCCTGGGAACAGTTTTTAATGGGGTTTATAAATTGGGATTTTTAATTGTAGTTTTTTATTTATTTATTTATTTATTTATATTTGAATTTATATACCGCTTTCCTTTGTCAATGACAAACTCAAAGCAGTTAGCAACATATTCATTTACGATAAATTCCACAGTAATACAATATATTAATACAACAAGTCAAAATATCAACAATCAGGATATCAAAAGGGCATATACAAAAACATATCAATAAGCATATCAACAAACAGTGTAGCCACAAGGCATGTCAGAAACAGTCTAACCCAGTGATGGGCATTCTTGCCCCTCCAGCTGTTCTTGAACTTCAATTCCCAGAAGCCCAAATCAGCACTCCTGCTGATCAGGGGCTCTGGGAATTGAAGTTCAAGAACAGCTGGAGGGCCAAGACTGCCCATCACTGGTCTAACCAGTCACAGAGAAAGAGACTTGCAAAATCCGGCTGCAGATGAGGTGGTGTAGCTCCAGCATCTTTTGAGTACCCAGCCCAGCAGGGCCAGAGGAAGGGGAGCTGTGTGCAGCAGCCTCCCATCCCAGGACTGATGGAATAGGCCCTGGGAGAGGCTCAGAAGTCCGGTGTTGGTGGGGGTGATTAGCCGCTTTTGGGCCATAGAAAGGTGAGCCAGGTGCAGCCAGTTCTCTCCTCTCCGCCTCCTCCTCCGGATGGTCACTGGGTGAACTCCGGTCACTGGGTGAACTCTGGCCAGTCACTGGGTGAACTCCACGGTGCCTCCAAGCGTGGCGTCAATGGTGTCGGCTCAACCCCAGGAACAGGTGGTGTGAATCCCGGGGAGAGGCGGGCGAGTCCTCTGGTGGTGTAGGGGAGTGTCCCTTTGAGCCCTCCGGGGCTTGGAAAGGTGGGAACGTGGTGGTGGCACCTGGCCTCCCATCCCCGGGACCAGGTGGTGTGAATCTCGGGGAGAGGTGGGTGAATCCTTATATTTTATAAGCTTCCCAGAATCCTTGGAGTTGGGCAGCAATAGAAATCTTGAAATAAATAAATAAATAAATATAAAATAATAAAATATCATTTGTCAATGGTGTAAGTTAGTAATGCAATTATCACTGTCACTATGTTATACATCTAATTTCATTCTGACCTCACTGTCTCCAGCAACTTCATCCACAATCAAGTGTGTGCTCTACACATAAGTGCACACTTGTATTTGATGAACACCTGGATTTCTGGATGACATCAATTGCAGTTAACTGCATTCCACAAATACAGTAATAGTTAGACCAGTGTTCTTTTAAATATTTACATACATACAATAGTGCTATGAAGATATGAAATGCTGATTATGTGGTTGCTAGCATGTGAATGGCATACTGTCACATTGCTGTGGCAGCTTGTATGGTTGAAGGTATACTTGTGTGTAAATACTGAACACAGGATAGTGGCCATTGACTTCAAAGTACCAAAGCAGATATTCATGCTTTCTTTTTAAATATTACAAAATTTCTTCAATTTGAAAACTAAGCAGTATTTACTACTAGGGATTACTAGCAGTCATGCTTCCCCCACCCAATGTTCCCTCAATTTTCTACATTCATGGGTAGGACAAATCCACTTTAAGTCTGTTGTCCAGCAAGCCAAATCCACAGGTGACAATTTGGTCACTTGAAGTCTAGAGCCAGGTGTTATGTATGTTAACTGTGTTTTCTGACAGGAGCGGAATGTATCTTTTCTCATGTATCTATTCTTATGCAAATAAGTGGATCAAAAAATTTGCACACTCTGTTAGCCAATGGGCTTGTTGTATTATTGTTACTGTTACTGTTTATAGTGTATATAAGTCCGGGTTTTGCCCCATCCAAACTGTGTTCAAACCCCACTAATAAAGAGCTGAATGACACTACTTCATTCGTCTGCTTCTTCATTCCTTGAACACTAAACTGGCGATGAAGGTGGGATGCCGTCCCCACACGGCAGTAACATTGGCCCATTCAACCCAGTGCATCCAGAGAAATGGGCAACATATGAACTCCGGTTCCGCCACACAATGGCATCGCAGAAGATCACCGACAGAAACCAGAAGTGCCCCTGTTTCCTTGCTCAGTGCAGTTCTGAGATGCTTGAGCTGGCAACCCACCTCGTTCTACCAAGGGACATGGATGTGGTGCCACTCACAGAAATCATGTCCACACTGAGGAGACACCTGCAGCCAGAGGTCTTGATCTTCCTGGTCAGGGTGGCCTTCCACAGAAGAGAGCAGTGACCCGGTGAAGCAATTGCAGAATAGGCCGCTGTGCTGCACATCGCTGCCACCCCATGCAAGTGGGACAACATTGAAGAAGCACTCTGGGACCATCTGCTGGCCAGCATGAGGGATGAAAGATGTTCAATGTTGCCTCATAATCAGAAAGACACTAACCTTCATGGATGTCCTAGGAGAGGTCTGGGATAAAGCTGTTCCGGCATCACCACTCCACCACCAGTGCCACCGACTCAGCTGTGCAAGCTCAGCAAAGTTCACCTTCATCCTCCTCAGCATCGCCTGGTTCCACCTCTTCATCGGAGTCCAGCAACGCAGAGGGAAAAGTCCGAGCGTTCCGACGAAAGCAATGAGAGCACCGTGATGATCGGGAGAAGAAATTCCTTCACAAGTGTGATGGCTGTGGAGCCCAGCCTGACCGCAAGAAGTGACCCTTCCACACCGTAGAATGCCACAACTGCGGGCGAAGAGGGCACATTGCTAAGGTATGCCGACAGTGAAAGCAAAGACCTCCAGTGTCTGTGCCCAAGAAGAGTCATCACCACAACACGTCCATCACCAAAGTATCACCCGACCCTGAGCTGTGTCAAGTGGGCATCGTCAGTGAGCGTTTCTTCACAGACCTAAGCCTGCAGGACGTCCCCTTCAAGATGGAGGTGGATTCGGGTACTACTTTTTCCATAATCCCACAGCGGAAGTTTTTGAGAATTCTCCCTGCCTCTCGGCCCAAGCTTAAATCCTTTAAAACTTCCCTCCGGGATGTGCAAGGTTGCCAGATTCTGGTCCTGGGGGTGGGTAATTTCTTGGTTAAATTCAAAAACATTAGCACCTTCTGTGTCTCCTGCTGCTGCCATAGCCCAGACCATAGTAACACATAGGGGGGCATTTGAGGTAACTAGACTACAATCTGGGGTGAATGTGGTTGTCACGAGTGCTCGTGGGTCTTTAGACTAAAATTCTGCCCATGGTTTTGAAGCAGATAACAGTCCAAAGATTTATAGTGGAGTGGCGAGAGAATTGTAAAAAAATAAAAATAAATAACTTTCTCAGAGATTCTAACTAGGGCTTCCCAGTTACCGGAACTTTGAGATGAACCGTCTCCCTCTGAGATAATCAGCCTCAGCTGACAATTAAAATAGCTGCATGGCAAATTTATGAGAATTCAGTCTCATAACCCAAATAATGCCCATCTACAAATCTCTCCTTGTGAGGCACTCCTAGGGTCCAGTTTTCTCCTTGAAAAATGACTAATGGTCGGCAGATAAGAAGTTCTTACCGTAGGCTATGATTTGGCTTCTCTCTCCCTTCTGTGGAAGAATACAGCCTGGCACTTTTCTAAGATAAAATATCTTCTTGCTGGATACCTAAAAATTCCCTCTTTAATCTAAGAGGCGCATAAAAGCAATCTACCAAGTATTCAAATAGCAGCACTTTATTGGTTTACAATATTGAGGTAGATTAATATACGGTTATAATAAGAATTCAGGAATACAAAAAGAAATCATAAACAAAACATAAACATGAATAACTAAGCTGTCTAAATAGATCTAAGAAAGCAGGGCAGAAAGCCCCTCATAGGTCAGGCCAGCATGGTCTGCCCTAATAGGGAAAAGAGAGGGGTAACTTCTCTCTGGCTGAGAGAAGCTTACCCTATCTAGATCTAAACATCAGGGAAAAAGGATTCTTATTTATACACTTCTCATTCAAACACCTGCATCAGAAATATGTAAAAACTCCCAACCATGTCTCGAGGAGACAAACTGGCTGGCTTTGTGGGTGTTACACCCCCTTACCCACCTGCAAGGGACATCTTCTAATTACGTGAGTCCGTTATCTCATGTCCCATCTCTTATCTGGTGAGATGGACAAAGTGTCTGGGTCTCAGACTTCAAGTCTGCACATAGACATGCAGGTTTCTGAATGGACATATTTGTCTAAACATCTGTTCTAACTAACACCTGTGAATTAGTATTACATCATAGAATAAGAATCAAGCAAAACAATTCTACTTCAAGCAGTAAACAACTTTAATGAGAGCAAAGTTCACTCTTTTGAAATGCCAATTTCTTTACAGTGGCCCCCGAAATATTTCATTCTCTTGTAGAACATATTTTGAAAGGGTTGCCTGGTGTCCTGCCATATTTTGATGATGTCCTGGTCACTGCTAAGGACACCGTCGAACTAGCGGCCAGGCTCATTCGAGTCCTGTCATGTTTTGAGAGGGCTGGTCTACGTCTCAGAAGAGACGAATGTGTGATTTTGGCATGGGAATGGGAGTTCCTGGGGTACCGTATTACACCCCAAGGTATCATGCCCTCTGACACCAAGGTGATGTTTGTGCGGAATGCACCCAGGCCAAAATGTAAAGCCAAATTGCAATCGTTTCTAGGATTGTTAAACTTCTATCATGCTTTTCTCCATCGCAAAGCCTCAGTTGCCGAACCATTACATTGGCTTCTTAAGAAAGATACTGTTTGGCACTGGGGCCATTGCCAGGAGAAAGCATTCCTTGAACTTAAAAGGCTGCTATCTTTGGATGCTGTATTAACTCATTTTGATCCTAACATGGAAGTTGTACTTGTATGTGATGCATCCCCTGTGGGGGTGGGAGCTGTGTTATGCCATGTACTAAATGACAAGAGGGAAGCCCCCGTAGTATTCTATTCCCATTCACTCTCAAAGCCTGAGAAAAATTACACTCAGACAGGCAGGGAGGCATTGGCAATCGTGGCAGGCACTAAGAAATTCCACGATTATCTTGCCTTTTACCATCGTAACTGACCACAAGCCCCTCCTTGGAATCTTTGTGAACGGGAAGCCCACACCTCAAATTCTGTCCCCAAAGATGTTGTGTTGGGCAATTTTCCTAAATGCATACAATTTTACTTTGGTGCACAGGCCCGGCAAGAACATCAGCCACGCTGATGCCCTGTCATGTTCTTCACTGCCAGGGGTTGGGGAAGCCGATTGCGAGATCAAAAGCGAGCACCAGGAACTCATGATTGAGGCATTCGACTTGCCCCCAGTCGTCCCCTCAGATATAGCCAAAGCTACGGCCAAGGATGTAACATTGACTAAAGTAATGTCTTGGGTACAAAAAGGCTGGCCTGTCTCTCCTCTAGTCGAGGAGTTCATTCCACTGCAAGCATTTGGAATTGTCAGTGGAATGAGGTTGCCTTCAATGGGGCCAGCAGGTGGTCATTCCTGTTTTACATTTACTTCACACAAGTCATCCGGGAATTGTACTTTCCAAAGCCCTTGCCTGTAGCTACTTTTGGTGGCCTCAACTGGACCAAGACAGAGAGCAAATGGTCAGCACTTGTGCAAGCTGTCAATCCTCTCACCCAGAGCAATCCCACCTTCCCTCTCGGGAATGGGATTCTGCTAGGGGCCCATGGTCCAGGTTGCACATAGATTTTGCAGGTCCATTTAGGGGTGCCTTATTTTTGTTGGTTGTAGACTCATTCTCTAAGTGGCTGGAAGTGATTAGAGTGCCTAATGCCACTTCAGCCACCATGATAATGCACCTAAGAAGGCTGTTCGCAGCATTTGGACTTCCAGATGTGCTAGTGTCCGACAACACGTCCACGTTCACATCTGCAGAATTTCAATCCTTCATGGAAAGGAATGTAATTAGGCACATCACTGCCACCCCATTCCACCCAGCCACCAATGGCCAGGTGGAGTGGCAGGTGTGCACAACTGAAGATGCGCTTCAGTGTATAGGTGAAGGGGATTTTGAGCTCCAGCTATGCCAGTTCCTTTTCACATATACACTCACCCCCCTTGCCTCAGGGCTGTCCCCTTCTGAATTGCTCTAGCGAAGGAAACTGTCATCCTTGCTGGACAGATTGGATCTTTCTAGGTTGGAGGACAAAGGCACAAATACAGCGATCCAATACTAGAAGGGTTTTTCTCCAGGAGACCCTGTACATTGCCGCAATTATGCAGCTGGTGGTCCTACGTGGGTGCCTGGGTTTGTGTTCAATCAGACTGGTCCTGTTTCTTACAGAATTGAAACAGCCACTGGTCTGATCTGGAGGAGGCAGGCGGATCAATTGAGACCCAGAATACTGGACCCACAGGATGAATACAGACACTCAATGTTAGAGATGGCCCCCACCCATTTAAACCCAGGGGGCAGAGGTAATAGTCAGCAGCAAGCTAACTTAGACCCAGAGGTGTGTTCTAGGGACCGATTTCAAGGGGAAATTCTGGAATGCTCCCCTATTCCGGCCATGTGTACCCCTACACTGTCCCAGCCTAGCACTCTGGATTCCTTTACTGATGATGACCAATTTTGTTTGGCGTCGCCCTCCACTCTTAATACACACAGGAGGTACCCTGAGTTGTCTTATTCATCCACAGAATAAGATTTTGGTTTTGAGTGATCCCCTGTTCCTCCATCTGACAAATGGGGCTTTAATTTGGGTTTACAATCCTCCCCCTCTAGTCAATCCCTCACTCCAGTCAGGTCACCCATCCTACGAGTCCCAGAGCCGGCTCAGACAAGCGTATGACCCAGAAGGGAAACTAGACCACCATCCTGGTTAAAGGATTTTTTGTTACCTAGGGGGGAAGAATGTTATGTATGTTAACTGTGTTTTCTGACAGGAGCAGAATGTATTTTTTCTCATGTATCTATTCTTATGCAAATAAGTGGATCGAAAAATGTGCACACTCTGTTAGCCAATGGGCTTGTTGTATTATTGTTCCTGTTACTGTTTATAGAAGAGAGACGCCGCCGCCGCCGCCGCCGCAGCCGCGCTCTCCCCGCCCCCACCACCGGCGGGGAGATAAAGGGAGCCCCCCGTGGCCCGGGAGGCTCCGAAGAGAGACGCCGCCGCCGCCATCGCCGCCGCCGCGCTCTCCCCGCCCCCTTCATCGGCGGGGAGATAAAGGGAGCCTCCCGTGGCCCGGGAGGCTCCGAAGAGAGACGCCGCCACCGCCGCCGCCGCCGCCGCGCTCTCCCCGCCCCCACCACCGGCGGGGAGATAAAGGGAGCCTCCCATGGCCCGGGAGGCTCCGAAGAGAGACGCCGCCGCCGCCGCCGCCGCCGCCGCCACCGCCGCCGCCACCGCCGCCGCCGCGCTCTCCCCGCCCCCACCATCAGCGGGGAGATAAAGGGAGCCTCCCGTGGCCCGGGAGGCTCCGAAGAGAGACGCCGCCGCCGCCGCCGCCGCCGCCGCCGCCGCCGCCGCCGCCGCCGCCGCCGCCGCGCTCTCCCCGCCCCCACCACCGGCGGGGAGATAAAGGGAGCCTCCCGTGGCCCGGGAGGCTCCGAAGAGAGACGCTGCCGCCGCCGCCGCCGCAGCCACGCTCTCCCCGCCCCCACCACCGGCGGGGAGATAAAGGGAGCCTCCCGTGGCCCGGGAGGCTCCGAAGAGAGACGCCGCCGCCGCCGCCGCCGCCGCCGCCGCCGCCGCCGCTGCCGCCGCCGCCGCCGCCGCTGCCGCCGCCGCCGCCACCGCCGCCGCCGCCGCCGCCGCGCTCTCCCTGCCCCCACCACCGGCGGGGAGATAAAGGGAGCCTCCCGTGGCCCGGGAGGCTCCGAAGAGAGATGCCGCCGCCGCCGCCGCCGTGCTCTCCCCGCCCCCACCACCGGCGGGGAGATAAAGGGAGCCTCCCGTGGCCCGGGAGGCTCCGAAGAGAGACGCCGCCGCCGCCGCCGCCGCCGCCGCCGCCGCCGCCGCCGCCGCCGCCGCCGCCGCCGCCACCGCCGCCGCCGCCGCCGCCGCCGCCGCCGCCGCGCTCTCCCCGCCCCCACCACCGGCGGGGAGATAAAGGGAGCCTCCCGTGGCCCGGGAGGCTCCGAAGAGAGACGCCGCCGCCGCCGCCGCCGCCGCCGCCGCCGCCGCCGCCGCCGCCGCGCTCTCCCCGCCCCCACCACCAGCGGGGAGATAAAGGGAGCCCCCGTGGCCCAGGAGGCTCCGAAGAGAGATGCCGCCGCCGCCGCCGCCGCCGCCGCCGCCGCCGCCGCCGCGCTCTCCCCGCCCCCACCACTGGCGGGGAGATAAAGGGAGCCTCCCGTGGCCCGGGAGGCTCCGAAGAGAGACGCCGCCGCCGCCGCCGCCGCGCTCTCCCCGCCCCCTTCATCGGCGGGGAGATAAAGGGAGCCTCCCGTGGCCCGGGAGGCTCCGAAGAGAGCCGCCGCCGCCGCCGCCGCCGCCGCGCTCTCCCCGCCCCCACCACCGGCGGGGAGATAAAGGGAGCCTCCCGTGGCCCAGGAGGCTCCGAAGAGAGACGCCACCGCCGCCGCCGCCGCCGCCGCGCTCTCCCCGCCCCCACCACCGGCGGGGAGATAAAGGGAGCCTCCCGTGGCCCGGGAGGCTCCAAAAAGGGACGCCGCCGCCGCCGCCGCCGCAGCCGCGCTCCCCCCGCCCCCACCACCGGCGGGGAGATAAAGAGGCGCTGCCTCTTCCCGGGGGCCCACGCTATTCGGCCCGGGAATGGGAGGCAGGTGTGTCCCATCTCCCTTTGGACCCTGCCTGTTGGGGGGCTTAAAGGAGAGGCGCCGCCGGAGGCCCGGAAATTTTGTTCGGTGCTGGATTTGGGGGTGGATGGCGGAGGGGGAGGGAAGAGAGAGTGTTGGCCTTGCCAGCCAGGAAGGAGGGGCAGCATTCCATCTAGGGAGGTTCCGGAGATTAATATAGGTGTTGTGACGGGCATGGGGCGGTATGGCGGGTACCGTGGGGCGGGCCGCACTCGGGGAATGCGGGTCCGATGTTTAAGTGCGGTCCCTCATTCCAGCCCTGCAGGTACATCTCTGGGTCCTGAGCAGCAGATCCAGAGTGACCCCGCCCTTAGGCTGCTGCTGGTGAATGCCAGGTCGGTTTGTAATAAGGCCCCCCTGATTCAAGATGCCATCCAGGATGGGCGGGCCGACCTGGCATGCATCACCGAAACCTGGCTGACACCTGAGGATGGAGTACCTCTTTCGGACATGTGTCCAGCTGGGTTCGGTATTTGGCACCAGCCTAGAGGTGAGGGGAGGGGCGGTGGTGTCGCCATTGTTGCCAGGGAGTCTTTGGGAGTCGCTAGGGCCACTGCTCCACAAGTGTCTGGTTGTGAGGCCCTGCTTCTACGGTTGGGCCCCAAGGGTCAGTTGGGGATCTTGCTCCTGTACCTGCCCCCTTGCAGGGTAAGGGATGCCCTGCCTGAGCTCCTCGAGGCCGCCTCGATGCTGGCGTTGGAGTTCCCGAGGCTTATGGTTCTGGGGGACTTCAATTTGCCATCGTTGGGGATGGCTTCTGAGGGGGCAAGGGAGTTCATGGCCTCCATGGCAGCCATGGGCCTGACTCAGGTAGTTCGGGGTCCGACCAGGGGCAGCGGTCACATGCCAGACTTAGTTTTCCTGTCGGAGCAGTGGCAGAGTGACCTGAGATTACAGGACTTAGTCATCTCACCTGTGCCATGGTCGGATCACTATCTGGTGACTCTTGACTTCCTGGGGGCGACACTTCATCGTAGGGAGGCAGGGCCTATTAAAATGGTCCGCCCTCGGCAACTAATGGATCCAGATGGTTTCCAGAGGGAACTGGGGGATGTACCTCTGGATCGGCTAAACGATTCACCCGAGGCACTCGTCGACCTATGGAATAGGACGACAATAGCTGCCTTGGATGAAATCGCGCCACTGCGGCCTCTCCGCGCCCGGGGAACTAGGTCATCTCCGTGGTTCACAGAGGAACTACGGGAACTCAAACGGGCAAAGAGACGCCTAGAGCGCCGCTGGGTGAAGACCCAGGATGACTCCGATTGGACACTAGCTAGAGCCGCTATTAGGGCCTACCTAGTGGCGATGGGGGTGGTGAGGCGGCAATACTTCACCACCCTTATTGCCTCCGCTGATAATCGCCCAGCCGCCCTGTTCCGGGTAACCAGGTCCCTCCTCGGTAGAGGGAGATCGGTGCCCGGTTGGCAGGGGTCGGCTGAGGACTTTGCTGACCATCTGGTGGAGAAAATCGATCGGATTCGTTCAGGATTGAATCCTGGCGTGGATGGGGAGGGTCGGGGGGGTGCCGGAGCACAGTCTTGCTGTTCGATCTGGGATCGGTTTGATCCTGTTGTCCCTGATGAAGTGGACAGGCTCCTTGCAGATGTTCGTGCCACTACATGTCCTCTGGACCCCTGTCCCACCTGGTTGGTGAAAGCATCCAGGGGGGTAACAGGGGGCTGGGTTGGGGGGATAGTAAATGCTTCTTTACGGGAGGGGGTATTTCCTGCACAGCTAAAACATGCTTTGGTGCGCCCCCTCCTGAAGAAAATGTCCCTCGACCCAGCTGTCCTTAACAACTACAGGCCGGTTTCCAACCTGCCCTTTCTGGGTAAGGTTTTGGAGAAGGCGGTGGCGCGCCAGCTGCAGAGTGTCCTGGAGGAAGCGGATTATCTAGACCCCTTTCAATCGGGATTCAGGCCCGGATATGGAACGGAGACGGCATTGGTCGCACTGATGGATGATCTCTGGCGGGAGCGGGACGGGGGTTGTCCATCCGTCCTTGCTCTTCTTGACCTCTCAGCGGCCTTCGATACCGTCGACCACGGTATCCTGCTGGAACGGCTCGAAGGACTGGGGATCCAGGGCACTGTGTTGTCCTGGTTTTCCTCATTTCTGGAGGGCCGTACCCAGTCGGTGTGGTTAGAGAGTGAGAGGTCCAGCCCTAGGCTTCTCAAATATGGGGTGCCTCAGGGATCTGTGCTCTCTCCTCTCTTATTTAACATCTACATGAAGCCGCTGGGTGAGATCATTCGTTCCCACGGGGTGCGGTACCATCAGTACGCGGATGATACTCAATTGTACATCTCGGCCCGTGGGGACCCCAGTGATGCTGTTGAAATCCTATCCGGATGCCTGGAGGCCATTGGGGTCTGGATGGGGGCCAATGGGCTTCGGCTGAATCCCAGCAAGACAGAGTGGCTGTGGATAAGGGGCCCCACGTTATCCAAGGAGTTACCATCTTTGGTACTGGATGGGGCTGTTTTGCCCCAGACAGACCCAGTGCGCAACTTGGGGGTCCTTCTGGACTCACGGCTCCTGCTGGAAGAACAAGTGGCAGCTGTGGCCAGGGGGGCTTTTGCCCAACTTCGGGTGATTCGCCAACTGCGCATGCTCCTGGACCGGGGCTCCTTGCTTATGGTCACTCATGCTCTGGTTACTTCCCGACTAGATTATTGTAATGCGCTTACATGGGGCTGCCCTTGACGACCATTCGGAGGCTGCAGCTGGTCCAGAATGCGGCGGCCCGGGTGGTGATGGGGTGTGGGCGATATGCCCATGCCTCACCGCTGCTTCGGGAGCTGCACTGGTTACCAGTTTGTCTCCGGGTGCAATTTAAGGTGCTGGTTTTGACCTTTAAAGCCCTATATGGCAGGGGGCCAGGATACCTTAGAGACCGCATCGTCCCAAGAGTGACTGCCCGTCCAACCAGAGCGGACCGGAGAGGCTCTCTGGTGGTGCCATCAACGAGGGGTGCACATTTGACTGGCACCCGAAGGAGGGCCTTCTCCGTGTCCGCACCAACCCTCTGGAACCTCCTACCAACAGATCTAAGACTTCAAAGTGAATTGCTGCCCTTCAGGAAAGGAGTAAAGACCTGGCTGGCAGGGCAGGTGTGGGGCCCGAACGGGACTATGGCCCCCGCCGGCTGGCTTTTATAAGACTCTCTCTCTTTCCCTCTGTGTGGTAGGTGGGACGGGTGAGTGGGATATGGGTTTTAAATGGGGGTGGATGTCGGATTTTTCTTTATTGGGTGGGTTTTTTATTGGGTGGGTTTTATAAGGTTTTATAATGTTTTTATGTATTTTTTGGAGTTGTTGTAATGCCGTCCTGAGTCGGGTTCTGCCTGAGTGGGCGGCATTTACAAATGTGAATGATAAATAAATAAATAAATAAATAAATAAATAGGAGCGGAATGTATCTTTTTTCATGTATCTATTCTTATGCAAATAAATGGATCAAAAAATGTGCACACTCTGTTAGCCAATGGGCTTGTTCTATTATTGTTACTGTTACTATTTATAGTGTATATAAGTCTGAGTTTTGCCCCATCCAAACTGTGTTCAAACCCCACTAATAAAGAGCTGAATTTCACTACTTCATTCTTCTGCTTCTTCATTCCTTGAACATTAAACCAGGGAAATCTAAAATGAAAGTAGAGGCTATGCAGAAGGACTTTGTCAGGTAAAAAGCCTGGCAAATGAGAAAGATACAAAGTTGCTCTCCATCAGCAGGCCAAACAGTCTAGCCATTCAAGAAAAACATAGTGAATGTATAGGTAACACCACTGGATCCAGGCACACTGTATACAAGAGAGGGAACTGATAGAAATCTTGTCTCTAGGAAGGAATCCACAGTCTGAGATGAAGAGTTAGATGAATGGGAGGCTGGTGTCTGCCGACACTCAGCTGTAGATATTTGGCCAAGTGAGGAAGAAATTCAGCTGCAGGGCTGTCTTCCTAGGAGAAACAGCTTTCTTACAGGTAGCCAGTCTAGTTCTGAGGAGGCTCTTTCTCCTGAAGAGTCTTCCCCCAGTTTATCACTTCATCGGGGAGCTTCTTTCTGGGCTTGTGTCTTCATCCTGCATCATTCTCATGAGTTGAGCATAGGTCCAATCTTCTCTTCTGACATACCCAAAAGGTCAATGTGATCTGTGTCTTCAGACTCTTGGAACCTCAAATGCCCAGGGTTTCTGCAACCTGACACTTCTTCTCCAGTATCAGATTCTGGGAAGGCTGTTTGAGCAAAGTTTAGCACTAAATTTTATTAGAGCAAAAATTGCATCCCCTTTACTAAGTATTTGAATTAGGCTTGATTGTTGCGCGTATTACTCAGCTATTCGCTATTTAGCTCATATTTACCCTTCTGATTCTGGAACAAATATTTATGTTATTCATAGTTATCTTTTAAGATAGTGTGTTAAATTCTGTTTATTTTGTAAAATTCATTAAACTTGGTCCCTTTAAAAAAAATTCTTCTGATATAGCAATGGTGGTAGTGAACTGAAGTAGATTCTGTGGCTGGATCACTCTGTCAAACATGATGTTCTCAGAATTAGGAGTGGAAATCAGTATATACCACTTAGACATCTGCTCCTGCAGTTGTGTGAGCTCTTTATATTGCACCAGCCCACACAAGTCCAGGTAGGGGATTTGTTAACTATTTGTATACTATTGTATAACAAATACTTACCAATTTTCATGGTCTCAATTAAAAAAGGGTGCTGTAACACACCCTACCGAAGAAAATGTCAACTGCTGTTAGATTTTCCACTCCTACATAAGAGCAAAAAGATTCATAATCAGCCACATTAGCTAAAAATATCTGAAGGAAGTGGACTTGATCCACAAATGCTCAAATTAAATATAGCAATAAGAATTACAACATTTTTGTCTGTTTTGTTTTGTTTCTTGTCTGATATATTGGTTAAAACAGGGGGTGGGGTTTGCACTAACGTATGTATTTTGCAGAGAAAGATTTGTATTTTGTGAAGAACATACAAAATATTTCTTAATTTTTTCCAGGGGATGGAAACTTTGGAAACTGTTAATTCTTACCTGAAAGAATAGCATAAATGAAGGTTTAAATTACTAATACAAAGCATCAGAGTTTCTTTTCAGAGAGCAGGGAACATGCATCTGAAAAGAATAAATAAAGAATTTGAAAAAGAAAACAAAATTATCTTTTTAAATATTGGCTTGCAAATGTACAAATATTTCATCATGGAACATTTTGAGGAAAAGATAAGTGTTGTATTCATGAATTTTAATAAAATGCAAATGCCCTGTTAGTTCAAATATTAATGAAGCCACTCTGTTCTCATTTACATGCAGTTAAACACTTTAAGAGAACATTGAAAAGTATTTCCTACTTGAAATATTTTCCTTCTTTATTTAATTTATATCTCTTCTTTCCACTGAAAACAGTGCTCAAAGTAGTTAAAAGTATGATGTAATAATATCAAACCAAATCTGCCCAAATCATTAAAATCAACCAATTAAAATATATTTATCTAAAATGCATACTAATATTTTTGCATTGATCATTTAACCCAAATTCCTTGACATCCATCTGTCACATTTGCTTTGACATGGATTCCTGCACTGAACAGGGAGTTGGACTTAATGGCTTTCCAACTCAATTATTCTGTGATTCTGTGAGTATGCTTAGAAGATAACACTGTGCCACTCCTTAGAGAAATATGATGGTTTCCCCCCAGATTTAGTTTGTCATAATCTTCCTCCTGGCTGGTCCCATCCTAATTCTTGAAATAGGGCAATAATGCAAGCGCGGCGCCAAAATGGCCGCCGCGCCCTTTGCGGGCCCCCCCCCACAGGACAGAGAATCCGGGTAGTTAGGGGCGTGGCCAGCTCCCTGATAAAAGGGGTGGCCACGAGGCAGCCGAGCTGCCATTTTACCTCAGCGACGGAGCGGAGAAGTTTTTCCCCCTGTGGCTCCGTCGCTCTTTAACTTACCAGGAAGCCTTTGGCGGCGATTTTTTCCTTTTTGGCTTCCCTTTACTCCGGTAGAGATGCCTTCGAAGAAGAAGGCAGCTTCGAGTGCGGCTCGCGCTGTCAGGAGGCGCAACCCAGGTCGGAGGACCGCGGTGCCGCCTCCTCAGCAGCCGCCTTTGCCCCTGCCGGGATCGGCGGAATGGGGTCTATTGCCCCTTGGCCCGGAGCGGGCGAACAGAGTGCGGGCGCGGTAGGGGATCCGGCCCGCGGCCCGCGAGCGGTGGACACCGCTCCTGCATCTCCCCACCAGGTTGGGCCTGCTGCTCTTGGGTCGCCGCCTCCCCCGGGGCCCTCTAGCCTTGGGGGGTGGTGCGGACCCCTGCCTTGGCAGGTTTCTCCACCGACCCTGCCGGGCTTCGGTATAGGCCAATGGCCATATTCGGGTCCTGGGGTACAGGGACCTGTACCCACGTCTGGACCGTGCGGGCCGGCCGGCCCTTGGCCCCAGGTCACCGTGGAAGCATTACTGGCCCGCCTTGCGGCCCTTGAAGCGTCGTTGGCTCGGGCCAGTCAGGCGGGCCCCCCCCCTTTTGGGGTTCCTTTTGAGGCGCTGTCGGCAGGAGGACAACAGCCGACAGGGAGGGTTGAGCTGCTGCAGGCGCGTGGCGCGGTTTCGGCCACTGCCTCGCAGCTCCCCAGCCAGCAGCCAGGTGCGGGTCAAGCCCCGGTGATGAGCTCTACGTCGGTCGTGAGCTCCGACGCCCCCAGTGGGCCGGAACCCCCGGTGGGGGCGGCCCGCGGGGGTGCAGCATGTGAGTATACGGTGTAAGCGAGTACATCCACACACATCCCCGGGGCCCCGTGGTGGGGGGTGTTCCCTACCCTGAGGGGCATGTTTGGGGTGGCTGGGTTGGTCTAAGCTCCTATTCCTTACTGCTAGTGACCACTTGGCACAGGCCGCCAGGGAGTAAATTTGGCGGGGGGAGTATGTGGATATCTTCTCACTCCTTAACAAGGTGCCCACCAAGGAGAGATGGAGGGGCGGAACGAAAAGGATAGTGGCAGGCACGTTGTCGCAAGCCACCAAGTATGTGGGCCAAATGGTCGCCGGCCTGCATCATATGCATGGTGGTGTACCTTAGGGCCCGGCCGGATCTGGCAATTCCGATGGTCCTGTATTTGGGCAACATCTACCGGGCGATGGTTTACTTCCCGGGCCCAGCGTGGTTGGCTTGTGACAAGGAATGCCGTAGGCGGATTCCCCCACACCCTGGGGATTAGGCGGGATGAGCCAGGCCAGAGCCTGCGGCTTTTGTACTTTACGCCCACGCGCCCTGTGCCCGGGGAGATATACCATTGTGGGCATGCGGTTCAGCGGGCGGCCCCAGCATAGGTCACCTGCCATGGGGCGGGGCGGGGGGTTCCAGCCCGCCTGCCGTGCTGGACTTTCTTGTCCAATGGCTCCTCTAATGGGAGGACTTGTATATACAGACAGGAATGTCCCACCTGTGTTGGCCCCCATGCGGCCTCTGCCTGTCCCAGGCATAGAAGGATGCAGGGCAGAGGGTGGGGCAGACAGGGGGCTTGCAAGACTGCCGCAGATGGATCTAGTTCACCGACGGGCTCCCTCCCCATTTGAGGTGGACATGTTGGGGCGTTGGCTCACATGGTACCTGAAGGGAGAGGATGCGGGTTATCTCCTTCAGGGTTTTAGGCAGGGGTTCCGGATCCTTTTCATGGGTAACGGGTCCCCTCAGGATGCCCCCAATCTTTTATCCCTTAAGGGGAGGGAGGAGGTGGCTGCTGCCAGCTTTGACAAAATGGTCTATGCGGGCAGGGTCGTGGCACTGTCCCTGCACCCCCGTCCCGGGGAGCATATTATTTCAATGATGCCATGCCTTTTGACTATTCCATTGGGGCTCGGTATTCGAGCGTTTCACCATTTTACTAGATTGCGCTTTTGTCCGCAGGTAGGGTCCCGGTCTGTAGCCCATTCCCTGGATGGTTTTATTCGGGGCTGAACGGGGCTGGGACACGTACCCATGTCTCCTCAACACATTTCAGACGCTAATGGAGGAACTTGGTGTCCCTTTAGCGCCCGAAAAGACCGAGGGCCCATCTCCACAGCTAGTATTCCTGGGGTGGAGAGCAACACGATAGCGCAGGATTCTAGGTTGCAGCGGGATAAGGTGTCAAGGCTAGTGGCCCTT
This sequence comes from Bradypodion ventrale, assembly GCA_035047345.1. NCBI lineage: Eukaryota > Metazoa > Chordata > Lepidosauria > Squamata > Chamaeleonidae > Bradypodion > Bradypodion ventrale. The sequence goes on from JAWDJE010000001.1 coordinate 253,289,410, forward strand.
GTCGCGGTCTTGCTGGCAGAGTGCATGGCATCACTGAGGGAACTTCTGGTGCTACATGGTCACCCCAGTTTCGCTGGCAGGGTCGTCGCACCGGGCAGGGCATTTGCTCTGCGCTGGTGCGACGCTATGGCAGGATTATCCAGGCCCCACCACAGGCTCAGATTTACCCGGGGTATCGGGGCAGACGTGCTTGTCTGGCCATAGATCCAGAGGTAGTTCAACGGGGTGTCACTTTGGGGTCTGATTTCCTGGCTCCCCCTTGCTTTTAGATGCAGTCCGATGCCTCAGGATTCCTGGGTTTCTGGGATGTACTTCAATTGAAAGTGGGCCTATGGTGGGTGGCCACCATCCTGGGCAGGCAAGGGTCGCCTGCATGGTCTCACGTATCTGGAATGTTTCCCTATCCTGGGTGCTTTGATGCTATGGGGCAATGGGTGGGCCAACACGGTTGTGCAACTTTGGCATGGCAACGCGGCTGTTTTCCGCATCGTCACTGCACGGAATTCCAAATCGCCCGGGGTTATGGAGCTAGTTAGTTGGTTTGTGTTATGCAACCTGTGCCTCAACGTTCCCTTCAGGGCCAGGCATGTCCCAAGGGTTGATAATGATATTGCTGCTGCTTTGTCCCGCCTGCAGATCTCCCGGTTCCGTGCCTCGGCCCCCGGATGCGGAGGAATTTCCCTCGCCACTCCCGGATGTGAGATGGACCGTTGGCAAGGAGGGGTGAACCGGGCGATTGGCCTGTCACTAGCGCCATGCATGAGTAAGGCGTATCACCACGCATTTAGTTCCTTTAGAGTATTATGTACCCGATTCTGACTGCCAGGAACCTGGCCTTTTTCCAGTAGCCCATGTTCTGCGGTTCACGATTTACCTGTATCCCCAGGGCCTTGCACCACGCACCATAGCATCTCAGCTGTCGGGTTGGCTTTTAGGGCCAAAGTGGGAGGTCGTGTGGACAGCACCAATGACTTCCGGGTGAGACATGTTGGGAGGGGTGGGTGCGCGTGCCCGGGCGTTTCCTGGGCGACCGCCACCCCATTTACCCAGGGGGTTTATGACCCAGTTGGCCCGGGGCTGGCCTGGCCTCTGTTTTGATAGATGAGGCAGCCCACTTCATGCGGCTACAACGGTGGCCTTTTTGGAGCCCTCCGCGTCGGCGAGCTTGAGATGCTGAGTAAGGCGGATGCAAGAGTTTCCCAGGGTTTTTACCCAATTGGCCCGGGGCTGGCCTGGCCTCAGTTTTGATAAATGAGGCAGCCCACTTTATGCGGCTACAACGGTGGCCTTTTTGGAGCCCTCCGCATCGGCGAGCTTGAGATGCTGAGTAAGGCGGATGCAAGATTTTCCCAGGGTTTTTACCCAATTGGCCCGGGGCTGGCCTGGCCTCTGTTTTGGAAATGAGGCAGCCCACTTCATGCGGCTACAACGGTGGCCTTTTTTGGAGCGCTCCGCGACAGCGAGCTTGAGATGCTGTATAAGGCGGATGCAAGTGTAGGGCACTGGAACTCGAGGATGTCTATGTTGCCAAAGACTGGGCCCAGTTGAGGATACGCTCCTCTAAGGCAGATCAGCATGGCGTAGGCAGTGGTGTAAGACTGCTACGGTGTTCTTTGGCAGACATCTGTCCGGTTGGTACCCTACAGGAATTCCTGGCACTGCGTGGCAGGCACCACGGCCCGTTTTTCTGTCACCAAGATGGGTCTCCCCTTACTAAATTTCAGTTTTGGAAGGTGACAGCCAGAGCCCTCACCAGGGTGGGCCTACCAGGTGCCCGTTTTGGCACACATTCATTCCGTATTGGTGCAGTCGCTACAGCAGCTGCTTTTGGGTACTCTGGGGCTGACATACGCAGCATGGGGAGGTGGGGCTCGCAATGTTTTCAGTTTTATGTGCGCCCACTCCCGCCATGAGTACCAATCCAGTCACCTTACCGTCTTTTTCTCAATTTTTCTCGATTTTCTTACAGACCCTGGGTGTTGTATTACACCGGTGACAGTATGGCTGGTGGGCCACAGCTATGTGCACAGGGCAGCGCGTTACGCTGCGGCGACAGAGTGGGGACCCCGACTGGGACTGGGTGAACACGCCAGTCTCACATGGCATGGTAAGCCTGGGATGTTATGGCGGGAGCTGCGGCCTTTCCCTTTTTCTGGCCTGAGTGCTGACCCGCCTGACATTCTCATCATTCACCTGGGGGGCAATGATTTGGGCCAGGTCACCGGCTTATCGCTCACGCATGCGAATTGCGGGGACCTCGCCTACTTGCATTATGTCTGGCCTGCCACAACCCTGGTTTGGTCGGACATTATCCCGCGCCTTTCTTCTGGAAGGGGCGTTCACCTCCTGGCCCTTGACCGTGCTAGGCGCACGGTCAACAGGGTGGTGGCGCGGTTTCTTGCCAACGGGGCTTGGGGACGGGTCAGTCATCACCCCGATATTAGCTTACAAAATTATGACTTGTATGCAAGGGATGGGGTCCACCTGTCGCGAGGAGGTATGGACCTCCTGTTGGGTGATTGGCGAGCAGGCCTGTCGACCGAGCTGACGGTCTGGGTGGGGGCGTCAGGTCTTCTTTGAAGCCTCTCCGTGTGGCGGGTAGCACTGGTAAGGTAAACAGTATGACCCACAGGTATCCGGCAGGTTCGCAATTGACTGGACAACACTAGACAGGAATAAATTAGTTAAACGTTGTCCGGTCAACGACGAACCAGGCGACGGGGTGATGACGATTGCTAACCAGCATGCATCACCCCTGTGATTTCACGGATACGCGTCAGAGGGTGGGGTCATGAGTTAGTTATTGACTACGGTCAACAATTTGTTTGTTGTCAACAAACAAATTGATACAAATTGATACATTGTAACCAATTGCCGTTGGCAATTTTGGGGTGGTACCTTACCAGTGTTACTTCGGCCTGCTTGCCTTATGAATTATGATTGGTCGTTTTACCAATACAAATTTATAATTCGGACTAGGGCATTGAATCAATAAATGTGGCCCGATGCTGTTATCCACTTTCAATGTTGTCTGTGTCCGTTATTGGGGGGGTGCGCCTGCAATGCAAGCGCGGCGCCAAAATGGCCGCCGCGCCCTTTGCGGGCCCCCCCCCACAGGACAGAGAATCCGGGTAGTTAGGGGCGTGGCCAGCTCCCTGATAAAAGGGGTGGCCACGAGGCAGCCGAGCTGCCATTTTACCTCAGCGACGGAGCGGAGAAGTTTTTCCCCTCCACCCCCTCCCTAGTTAACAGTGTGATATTTTGGTCGCTTCGGGGCCGGGTGGGAATTTTTGGCTGGGACCCATATTGGCTTCCGGGTCCTGGCTTTTTTGCCCATCCCACACTGTTGCTATGGTTTGATATAGGGGTCTTTCTATGTTCCTAACGTTGACTTTGGTCACATTGGCGGGTAGCACTGGTAAGGTAAACAGTATGACCCACAGGTATCCGGCAGGTTCGCAATTGACTGGACAACACTAGACAGGAATAAATTAGTTAAACGTTGTCCGGTCAACGACGAACCAGGCGACGGGGTGATGACGATTGCTAACCAGCATGCATCACCCCTGTGATTTCACGGATACGCGTCAGAGGGTGGGGTCATGAGTTAGTTATTGACTACGGTCAACAATTTGTTTGTTGTCAACAAACAAATTGATACAAATTGATACATTGTAACCAATTGCCGTTGGCAATTTTGGGGTGGTACCTTACCAGTGTTACTTCGGCCTGCTTGCCTTATGAATTATGATTGGTCGTTTTACCAATACAAATTTATAATTCGGACTAGGGCATTGAATCAATAAATGTGGCCCGATGCTGTTATCCACTTTCAATGTTGTCTGTGTCCGTTATTGGGGGGGTGCGCCTGCAAAGTACTAGGGCTGGTAGAATAAAAGAAAGTAGCTTCAGTTTGGCAGTCCAGAGTTTGATCAGGACATCAGGAAGAAGAAGAAGTGCAAATAATTATATATTATGCTGTATGCTCTGCTGATACAGAGCTTCATATGTCCCATAAAGTCCTCCTACAAAGCAGATATTAGAGCACAGCATGTCTTAGAGTAGATTAGTGCACTGTGTGCAGAAAAAGTACAGTTTCATCTGTGTTTCGGTGATGTGGTGTCATTGATACTATCAGATGAGGGTATATGTGTTTGAAATAGGAATCCCTTTTTAGATTGCTTTCTTCCACTGGGTTGATAAAAGAGAGAAGAGAACTTGTTTCTGCCATGAAAGCTGGTTTCAGTCTGGGTACACAGACAGAGCCTCCTTGAAGATTGTGGTACTTTAACCACAATTAGTGTACCCTGGTAATGGCAAAGCTGCCTGGCCAGGTTATCCTCCTATGGTAATAGAGTAGACCATACGGCCAGCGACTCAATGCCGAGTATCAGGTGGTGGTTAACAAACTTGACAACCTTGAGGACTAACAGCTTGAGTGCTAAAGTCCACAAGGAAGGGTGATGGTCCCCAAGTGGATTAAACCCCACTTGAATCCATCTTGATGGAGGGCAGCAGCTACATCAATACTGACCTGGAGTTGATTAGGACTTTGCATATGAAAAAGGCTCAGGACCAGAAAATGACTCACGGAACTGGATCAATGGTATGGGTCTTATGCTGTGATGCAGAAGGCAGATGAAAGGCCACTGCATTGTATTCTCAGGAAAGTCTTCATGGATGATCGCCATGAGGAACGCCAATATTCAGATTCAGATATGGCAGAAGGAGGAGGAGGAAGTGAAAGAAGAGGAGGAAGAGGAGGAGGTAACAGCAACCTTGTGTTGCTGGCTTATGTTTCTTATACAAGGTCAGGCGAAAAGAACTGAAGAATGAACTCACCAAAAGTTGCCTTCATTTTGGCAGTTTGACACCTGGCCTAGACATGGAAGAAGAGGAAGTCTGGGCCTACAAAATGCATAGAATCTCTCCGTGCTCCTTTTCCATTTGCCAGAGTTTGAATATGACACATTCATCCCACAATGTGAGGAAGATGGAGGGAAGAGCATGTTATACTTCTTAGCAGTGACATTTTGTTTTGAAGGATATAACTGTGAAATCATGTTGCCTCAGGCTATTTTTTTTATATAAAAAAGTGGTGGAATCCATTCTGTATGGGTCCTTTCTCTCCCTCCCTTTCTTTTCTGATTCTGACTTGCTTTGAACTTTTTCTGTTTGAAGAGATGAATGCTGGAGCCCAGTATCTCACATGATAATGCTTCTGTTGTTCCTGATTACCATTTTGTGGTCTATTTATGGCATTTTATAGAGCAAGAGTCTTGATCAAAGGGATGCTGTGTCATTGCTTGAACAATTAGCAAACACTGTTTTCTGCTAGAGCATTAAGATTGGGACAAATTACTTAAATTTTTGTCTAGACAAAGAACATAAACACATGAATGATATTTTAATATATCCATATTTTAGCATTTGATAAATGTACTGAAAATCATGGGGGGAGGTGGGCACAAAGATGACTTAAACCTAACATTACTTGACCTTTCTCCTCAGTCTTTGTGATTTAAAACATGTGATGCTTGGCCACAACTAAGCATACCCCTGCACAAGAAGTGAAATAGGCATAGGATGAGGGAAGTGTATTAAAACCCTTCAGTTTCTTCTTTATCTTCAAGCGTGTGAAAAGTGTTTAGCTCTACAATGGAGCCCTCTGTCATTCAATTGACTGTACTATATTCCTCTTTCACTCCTCTGCCACACGAAATGCAGAGTGATGTTCCACCACTGCCATGCCTATGACTGTTGGAGTGAAGATGTGTTTGTTTCCTGGATTAACTGTAAACAAATGTATGCCACTAATATGGGATCCCATTAACAAAATGCTGATTCCATAGGAAATCACTACTTTATATTATTTAAGGTCTTGTTACTTCTGACAATCTGCAACCTAGCAAACTGACCAAAATGATATAGATAAAAATAAAATATATACTTGAAACTAAAGTATGAGATGTATTTTACATGGGAATGCATAGCTTAGATCACAAGCTTTTATCCCCCAAACACACATTCCTTCCATACACAGGGCTAAAACATGGGAATCACTGTTCTTTAGAATAATGTTTCAGTCTGCCCTGACTGGTTATATTAACAATGTTAGTTAATAGTGTGGTTTGTACAACATTTTTATTAATGATTTCTACTATCTAGACTATCCCCCCCCCCCTCTGCAAGCTAATTAGCTCCATTTTTTTAACTTTGACTTTTGTTGAATTCATGATTTCCCCTCTTCTCATTTCAAACACAAAATTTGCGAGTAATCTATTGGATTTAAGGCTATAATAAATACACATTTTCTAGTATTCAGCAAAACACGGTTTCTCAACATGCTGAGACATTCAATAAAAACATTGTCAGCTAATGTGGTGAGATCTATTTGCACATACAAGAAAGCAAGAAGAAGAAGAAGAAGAAGAGCCTTTATTCATTAGCAAAAGCATTTGCAAAACAAAATAAAATTAGATGTTGATTCACTTCAGGTACCAGATTGTTGTTTTTTTTGTTTTTGTTTTTGGAATCTACATGTACCATCCATTCCAACCTGTTTCCAGATGTAGTTATATGAAAGAAATGCCTTCATTGCTTTGTGGGTAATTAATGCCAGAAACAGGAGAGTGAAAGAGTTATCCTTTTTGAAGTTCCTGGACCTCTTGGTGGCTTTTGATACAATTTGCCACAAGTCTTCAGGTAGAACATTTATTGTGGTTCTAGATTTTTAGAGCTCAGAATGTGATGCTCATTGCCATGAATGTTGCCCTGTTGTGTCTTGCATGGTTCTGTCTTGTCTTCACTGTAGAAATATCATTTAGAATTTGACACTGATGCAAGATTCCCAGATTAATGTCACCTCATTCCTTGAAATTTTAGTGCCAACACTTGAGACCAATGGACAGGTCTTTCTAATGTCTTTGGAGTGGGGTGGAAAAATTTTATGATAAGGGCTGGAATTGTTCCTGGCTAGATGGTTATGGGAATGAGCACAATGAGAAGCTAGATAAAAGGGTTTAAAATCTGGATGAAACCTTTCAGATAAGGTAATGTAAAACACACAGCTGGGTGTGGTTGGGGTTGGCTGTCATTTCTGCTAGGGTTTGCTTTTTACATTATCTTAGATTTATTACAAGGCATGCCAGTTCCCCCCTCCCAACCAGTGATGGCCAACCTTGGCACTCCAGGTGTTCTTGGAATTCAATTACCAGAAGCCCAAGTCAGCACTCCTGCTTATCAGGGCTTCTGGGAATTGAAGTTTAAGAACACCTAGAGTGCCAAGGTTCACCATCACTGCTCTATACTGTTCTTGTGGTTTGTGAAAAATTTGCTGCCTCCTCCACAAGCAGTCTCCCTTTCCTCCTAGTTTTCTGCACTAGCTGTTGCCATAGCTTGTGCAATGAGAAGTCTCTGGACCCTGCCTTGCTGAATGTTCTAAAGCATGCCCTGCTCCAAGGTATAAACCACTTCACACACAATGACAAAACTTTTTTCTCCTCCAGCTTCCATGAGACTTCTCATATCCCTTGACGTTCTGGAAAATCATAATAATTCCAGCCAGAGTTTTAGAAACTCCAGTTTTATGCCATTTTCTGCTGATGAGACCCAACCCTGTGTTTCTATTTAAGTCCTATGATATTTTTGAAGTTAAAAAAGCCAGACTGCATTATGGGACTTGTTGCAGAAAGGACATGACTCCCTTGTTAAGAAAGCATCATTGGCTTTCTATTTCTATTTCAGCATTCTAGTTGAAAACCCATTATGACTTATAAACTTGTCATGATCCTGCGGTGCTTAAAGCAGTGTCTATGCTGCCTTTCTCTTGTGTGTATGTGCATTAAGTTATAATTAAGTAAAACATTTAGTTTAGCTGATATAAATGTATTCTTTAAGCTAACTGTTTAGAAGTTCAGTTAAAATGTATAATATCTTAGACAAGTTCACGGAGGACAAGGGTATCAATGGCTATAATTATGGATACCTAAGTACAACCTCCAGGTTGGAGAGATAAGCAGAATATCTCTCAATGCCATTTCCAGGGAATCCTAAACAGGTGAAGGCATCTGCTTGGGAATAATACCCTGAAGCAAATGGTAAGCCACTGTGTGAGACAGAATGCTGGACTTGATGGGCTGTGGCCTGTTCCAGCAGGGCTGTTCTTATGTTCTTATCTTAGGATAAGATAAGAAAGAATGCTAGTAAAGTAGTTATAAGTTTAACTTGCCTTAGAGTTAGAATGTAGAATTGTGTGTGCTAAATTAGCTTGCTTAGAATTAAGTAAAACATTTAATTAAGTTGATAGAAATATTAATCATTTGTTATAAGGTTGAGAAACTACCCTGTGCTTGTGCATTCCTTTCGATCTGTGTATTCTCATGCTTTGCATACCTGAGAGATAAAATCACCAGCAGGAAAATTTAAAAATATATATAAACATGTAGATTGAGATTATATCTGATTATTGACAGAAGGCATGCTTGCCATATTTTCCTAGTGTTTTGGTGGAGTAAATATAAATTAAACCTTTTGTAAAAGATTGTACAGCGTTCTTTAAAATAGACATTTGCATTTAATCTCTTGTCCATAGATGAGGAGTACAACAATAAACAGAGATGCCTTGTCCTTGTAATGCATCAGATGGTGATACCTTTATTGGAGAACTTGAAAAACCCAAACAATCAGAGAAGGTTTTCATGGATAAAAATGCACCAACATTTTATGGACAGTTAAGAAAAATGGCTTTGTAAAATATTCCTGTGTAAGTCTCTGACTGATATATCTGTATGAAAAGAAGATGCAAAGCAGCTTGGATTGCCTTCAATATATAAACTGAGCAGTGCTAACAGATGACAGTCTGCTGGCGAATATCTGGGCAAACATATTCAATATGACAGTGTTACCAGCAATGTTGCATGCATCCGAAACATGGGCAATAACAAAATTAGAGGAAGAAAAACTGGTGGTAACCCGAAGAGTAATGGAATGATGTATGTGTGGAGTAAGGTTAGCAATAAGGAATTATGCCAAAGAACTGGACTGTGCGATGCAGTTGATGAACTATATGTGGCAAATAGAAGATGGGCACGCTATATCAACCACCTAAAGGATAACAGATGGACCTGTCGACTAACAGACTGTATGCCAAGGGACCACAAAAGACCACTAGCCAGACCCCAAAAACGATGAGATGAACCGATGCTAAAGCTGTTCAGCCAGAGATGGAAACAGAAAGCAAAGGATAGAACATTTTTGTGTTTGGTTGATTTGTGCTTAAATAGATAAGTGATGGCAAATCGATATAGGATATATGAAAAAAGGTTATGCTATAATATGTCAACATTAGGTGCTTTAACTATGCTTTTAGTTAATTTATTTGTCAATTTTTCTGGTATTACTGTTTGCCTCAGTTCCAAATGCTAAGATTTCAGTGTTAAAAACTCTTCTTTGCAGTTTTCATCTCTTAGCAGGCAATGTTCAGACAGGTCTTTGGCAATGGACTTTACTCGGGAAAGAGTCATTTAATGCAATAGATGCTCTTTTCTCTTTCTTATTGATATATATTTAAATAGCTTTTAAAATTTTCTGTGCGTTTACTTATTTTATATAGTTTTACTATTTTATTGTAAGCTGCTCAGAGTCCCATTTATGAGACAAAGTTGAGCTATAAACCAAGTAAATAAAGTATCCTGTGACTGGCCATCAGCATAATCTGAATTAATACATTTCTCCTTTGGGATTGTCTTTCCCAGACTTTCAACAGATCTGATGACAATCTGCTATGTGCAGTTTCATGTGCAATGTTTTCCTTTTTGTAATTGCTTCATTCCAGAATGGTAGCACAACTGTGCATGATTACCACATATGGATGAATAATTCTTGGTGGTTGTGATTTCTGCAACATTTTTCATGATTTGTATATGTTAGATGCATTGGCTAAATATACCATGGGTGTAACAATGTTAAGGGATTCTGCCTGAAGATTATTGATTCAATTATTTTGATTGCACCAACTATAATTTATCCCTTACATTTTTTCCTGTTATTATCTCACCAAAAGATGCCTTCATTTTGGCAGTTTCATTTCTGGCCTAGATATGGAAGAAGAAGAAGAAAAAAATCGCAAGATCATATTTCTATATTGTGGTTATCATTAATATCTCTTTTATTTGGCCAACGGCTGGGAGGAAATTCAGTGACTAAAGCTGATTTAGAAATTATTGTTCCTAGGTTTTAAAATCACTTATAAACCATTTGAACACTCATATGAGATAGAATATAAACTAAAGAATCAAATAACAGATACCCAATAAGCTTCCACGGATCTACAGATTTTCACCCAGCGAATACTGAAAATTATTATCCTGGGCTCAAGTACAAATTATTTTGACTAGATAGCAACTGAATTCTGAATATTTGAAATCATACGTTGAATTTAAAATATTGTCTGTACATATTTTTAAAATTTCTAAATCAATGTTCTGGGGAAAAACACAGAATAACTTTGCTTTAAAAAAAATTAAGTACCTTAAAAGATATAAGATTTGTTAATAAAGCAGAAGACACAATCGAGGTTCACACCAATGACCTGGCTGTCATTCAAACTGCATATATGGACACAGGGCAAATCTGCCTCCATTCATAATCTACTTGACCTCTGCTTCTTTTGTTTATTTATAGCACAAGGAGAGAAAAGAAGCCTTCTATTCACTTTGGAACCATCTGTTTTCCACTGTTTATTTGACTAGTAACTTGACCTAATGATAATGTGAAATGTGAATGACAAAACAGATTGGTTTGTTGTGCAACATTTTCATCCCTGTAGTTTAGAGACAGGCAGTGTAAAAGAAGCACAGGCAGTCCATTCTAAAGCATTAACATATATAATCCCTTGTGTGTGTGTGTGCATTTCAAATAAGTTGATATCACAGGTTGTGAACTGATTTTCTTTGCTGAGTAGGGGTGGGATCAAGGGGCAATTTCTTTGTGTTTATTTAATATATAAATATATTTATATAAATGTATTCATTTATATATTGTATTTGCAGTACAGTGGAACCTCGGTTAACATAATTAATGTGTTATCTGGGATGTTTTTTACTACAAAAATTACTTTAACTGAATTTCCCATAGGAATGCATTGAATGCAATTTCCCATAGGGACACATTGCAAAATCAAAATATTTTAACCAAAATGCAGTTTCCCATAGGAATGCATTGAAAACCAATTAATCTGTTCCCAAAAAAATTCTGTAAACCAAGCCACTATTTTCTATAGATTTCCTTTTGTTAAGCAATTTTTATGTTAACCGAGTCTTTTGTTAACAGAAGTTCCACTGTACTTTCACTGGCAGCAGTTAGTAATTTTGAATGCTATGTGATATTATCTCTCATTTCTTCCAAGCTTCGTAATCCTGATTTAGATTTTTCACTGAATCTCACCAATATGTGTTTTTGAATTCTGCCTTTTAAATGGGAACAATCACTTGCCCTAAGGCAGGTGAACCTTGGCACTCCAGGTGTTCTTGGGCTTCAATTCCCAGAAGCCCAAGTCTCTGTGAATCTGCCCAAATGGGTTTACTGCAGTACCACAGAGACTTGGGCTTCTGGGGATTTAAGTCCAAGAACATCTGGAGTGCCAAGGTTCACCATCATGGCCCTAAGGGATGAGAACAATGAAGATGCAGCTTTTGTGGGAAACTGAGGAGTGGCATTTGCAACAAAGGTCACTAGGAAGTGGTTTTATCATTTTTGTTTTTTACACTGCAATGATTCAAATGTAGAATGAGAGACCACAGTTAATACTTGGTCTGATCTGAACATTCGCTTCATGATTTTTCTTTATATTCTTTTGTTTTTCAGATGTTCCAAACTTAGTGGCTACCAACTGTCCTTCACTCATTTGATATTCTTTGGTTAGAAGTCTCTTGTCTGCAGACAGAAGGGCCTAATTAAAGTATTTCTTTCCCACAAAAATGTTATCACCAGGCTATTGCATACCTGTCAAATATCCCATATTGGCTGGAAATCCCGTATTTCACCCCTCTTTCCAGGTCCTTCCCGTGGCCATCCCATATATGAATGGCCAGAAAAGGGGTTATTGCGCATGCATGCCCATCAGAGGCAGCAGTGCGCATGCAGAAAGGGGTTACTGCAGCGGTGCGCATGCGCAAAGTGGTTACTGTGCATGCACAGTAACCCCTTCACACATGCACACCACTGTAGCAGCCCCTTCACACATGCGTGCCCGTCAGAGGCAGCAGTGCTTCCCATATTTTCACCACCGCAACTTGACAGGTATGGGCTATTGACACCTTTTATAGTTGCCTGAGGACAGCCGAAAGACTTATTCAGCCTGTGTTAGAAGCAAACATTTTCCTTAAGTGCTGGGAAATCCAGAAATTTATATTTATTATCATTAGCAGCATTCTTCAAGGACTGAGCATTTTCTACAGACTGAATACACAGATTTGTGCTTTAAGAAAGATATGATGGATAAAAACGGCTGTCTCTCTCTGTATAAACTCTTACAATTTACCTTTTGGACCTATGAAAAGAAATTGAGTTTCTCACACAAACCAGCTATCTTGGACTCTTAAAACAAAGTATGGCAGGCAGAAATGGAGCACATGGAAATTTCCTAATCATTGTTATTCATATTGGTAAAATGCTGTATTGTTTGCATTTGTTCAAAGGCCATCCAAATCACTGGGTGCTTAAGAAAATTCTGTTGCTCAAATCTACAACTCATTTCACTCTAGAAGATTGATCTCATTTTTGAGAAGGGGATCAAGCATTGTGGGTATGAATGTAAAGAGTGTGCATGTTTTAACAAGTCGATTATCTTAAAGGGTCACACTAACACTGATGTGATGGAGGGAGAGGGCATTTTCAGCATTCTCAAAAACGTATCCCTTACACTTTAATAAGACTTTACATTATTTTCCATAAAACGTAGCCTGGAAGACAGAGGGGAGATACCCATGATATTGTTAAAGTGCATGCATCAACAGTATAATTAAAGTAATTGGTGGGAAATGGATGATAGATAGCTATATGGGACTGGGCATTTTGGTGTCTCCTGTTTTTCTGTAGAGATAACTTGCTTATTCTTATCCTTTATAACCTTTTCCTTAAATCTCATCCTCCTTCTTCAAGAAAACAGTTTAGTTCTTTGTCAGCAGTGGTGGACTAGCCTTCACCTTGTCCTGCAACAATCTTGCACATGTAGAAACTAGCGCTGGTGGCTTCTATATTTAGCTCAGTTTCATCCTCTTTTAATCTGAATGGGCATCTTAGAACTGTAGAAATTTCCCGGCTAAACTTACTATGAACATCCTGTATAATTACTTATAATTTGTAATGATAAGCTTGCTAACTAGCCTGTTGCACACTGCTAGCATAGCTACAACAAATTTTCACAAGTACACCATAAAGTCTATGGTGAGATGTTTCCTCTCTTCCTCTTTTTCTCAGGGATAGACTGAATGACATCTAATTGTTCAGTCCAGATATGTATTTCACTCCACAACTGCATCCAAAATTCAGCAAGAGCTCCAGAGGAAGCTCTTATTTGTTCTCAAACAAATAAGAGAAAGTACTTTTTCACCCAGAAGATTATTGGTCTATGGAACTCCCTGCCAGAAGAAGTGGTGACAGCTGTCAGTCTTGACAACTTTAAGAAAGGCTTAGACAAGATCATGGAGGACAAGGGTATCAATGGTTATAATTATGGACAACCTCGGGGTTGGAGAGATAGGCAGGATATCTCTCAATGCCATTTCCAGGGAATCCTAAGCAGGTGAAGGCATCTGCTTGGGAATACCCTGAAGCAAATGGTGAGCCACTGTGTGAGACAGAATGCTGGACTGGATGGGCTCCTGTGGCCCGTTCCAGCAAGGCTGTTCTTATGAGGAAGAAGTATTTGCAGGCTGTACATGAGGGAAACATTTTGCTGCTATGTAAGGGGAGAGGACAATTTTTCTCTTCTGTATGCATGCACACTTGCATGTGAGTAGCGTTCTCTTTAAGGGAAGTGACACTTCCTTTCCTTTTCTGGATAAAAGGCTAGATGGCTAAAAAAACATCTACTGCAATGTTCCATGTCTTGTGGCTCAAGTTTTTCAGAGTCTTTGTCTGGATATGATAGAACAATAATCTGATCATGCTCAGGAATACAGATTTCAGCATTATTCCAACAAAGGACTCCACTGATATGTATTGCAAAGACAGACTGAAAGTAGGAGAGAAATTTTGAATCAATGGGTTGGGGAGGGAACAGAGAGAATTACTCAGGAATTTGACAGAGAACAGTCATGGTGTTCTCAAGAAAAGGTGTGCTTGAATAATATATTTTCTTCTCACCCTTTGCTCAAACTACAGATATCTAATAGCATGGAAAAAACTTATTTTAGTTATCCTGTTATTAGAGTTGAAAGTGTCTTACTGTTGGAAAGGCAATCTTTAGGGTTTGTATAATCAGACTTTATAGAAAAGCCATGGATAGTGATATTGTCAAGTAAAGATGTGAGAAGCTGCTCTCAGGCTTAGACTGCAATTCCCTGTTGAGGGAAAGTTGGCTGATTGCCTCACCATTGCAGGCGCACCCCCCAATAAAGGACTCAGACACCGGTAAAAGTGGATAACAGCATCGGGCCACATTTATTGATTCATGCCCTAGTCCGAATTATAAATTTCTATTGGTAAAACGACCAATCATAATTCTTAAGGCAAGCAGGCCGAAGTAACACTGGTAAGGTACCACCCCAAAATTGCCAACGGCAATTGGTTACAATGTATCGATTTGTATCAATTTGTTTGTTTACAACAAACAAATTGTTGACCGTAGTCAATATCTAACTAATGACCCCACCCTCTGACGCGTATCCGTGGAATCACGGGGTGATGCATGCTGGCTAGCTATCGCCATCACCCCGTCGCCTAGTTCGTCGTTGACCGGACAACGTTTAACCAACTTATGCCTGTCTATTGTTGTCCAGTCAATTGCGAACCTGCCGGATACCTGTGGGTCATAATGTTTACCTTACCAGTGATACCCGCCCATGTGACCAAGTCAACAGCATCACAGAAACCCCTATATCAAACCATAGCAACAGTGTGGGATGGGCGAAAAAACCAGGACCCGAGAGCCAATTGTGGGTCCCAGCCAAAAATTCCCACCCGGCCCCGAAGCGACCAAAATATCACACTGTTAACTAGGGAGGGGGTGGAGGGGAAAAACTTCTCCGCTCCGTCGCTTCGGAAAATGGCAGCTCGGCTGCCTCATGGCCACCCCTTTTATAAGGGAGCTGGCCACGCCCCTAACTACCCGGATGCCTTCGTCCTATGGGGGGGCCCGCAAAGGGCGCGGCGGCCATTTTGGCGCCGCGCTTGCATTGCAGGCGCACCCCCCAATAAAGGACTCAGACACCGGTAAAAGTGGATAACAGCATCGGGCCACATTTATTGATTCATGCCCTAGTCCGAATTATAAATTTCTATTGGTAAAACGACCAATCATAATTCTTAAGGCAAGCAGGCCGAAGTAACACTGGTAAGGTACCACCCCAAAATTGCCAACGGCAATTGGTTACAATGTATCGATTTGTATCAATTTGTTTGTTTACAACAAACAAATTGTTGACCGTAGTCAATATCTAACTAATGACCCCACCCTCTGACGCGTATCCGTGGAATCACGGGGTGATGCATGCTGGCTAGCTATCGCCATCACCCCGTCGCCTAGTTCGTCGTTGACCGGACAACGTTTAACCAACTTATGCCTGTCTATTGTTGTCCAGTCAATTGCGAACCTGCCGGATACCTGTGGGTCATAATGTTTACCTTACCAGTGATACCCGCCACACGGGGAGGCTTGCAAAGGCTCACCGGCCCCCCCAAGACCGTCAGCTCGGTCGACAGGCCTGCTCGCCAGTCCAGTAATCCAGAGGTCCATACCTCCCTGCGACAGATGGGCCCCATCCCCTGAGTAAAGCTCGTAAATTTGCATACTGATGGCGGGGAGGCTAATGACGCATCCCCCGCCCTTGTCAAGGGAACCGGGCAATAGCCCCGTTCACGGAGCGTCGGCTCAGTCAAGAGCCCCGAGGCCGAACGCCCCCCTGTAAGCGTACCGCGGTATCGTGTCCGACGTGCGGATGCACCCCGTCCCAGTCGGGTACCCACTCTGTCGCCGCAGCGTAACGCGCTGCCCCATGCAGCGTAACGCGCTGCCCCGTGCACCTGGCTACGGCCCACCAGGCATACTGTCACCGGTGTAAAACGACACCCAGGGTCTGTCAAGTAAAAAAGGGAAGGGGGGGGAGAAACAGTGCAGTGACTAAAACTGGTACTCACAGTTGAGGAGGGCGAAGACAAAACTGAAAACATTGTGATCCCGACCCTCCCATGCGGCGTATTTCAGCCCTGTAGTACCCAAAAAACAACTGCAGCAGAAGCCGCCCTTATGCAAAGCGGACGGGCGCCGCAACGAGCCCCTGAGAGGCCAGCACTGTCTAATGCCTTCCCACCACCCTCCAAATTGGGATTTAGGAATAGAAGACCCACCTCGGTGACAGCAAAAAACGTGCCATGGTGCGTGCCACAGTGCACGGAAATCCTGTAGGGCACCAACCGGACAGATGTCTGTCGAGGAACATCGTAGCAGTCTATTCTACTGCCTACGCTGTGCTGATTCGTTTTAGAGGAGCGTATCCCCAACTGAGCCCAATATTATCCACACAGACATCTCCGAGTTCCAGTGCCCTACGACTTGCATCCGCCTTATACAGCATCTCAAGCTCGCTGATGCGGAGCGCTCCAAAAAGGCCACCGTTGTAGCCGCATGAAGTGGGCTGCCTCATTTATCCAAACAGAGGCCAGGCCAGCCCCGGGCCAATTGGGTAAAAACCCTGGGAAAATCTTGCATCCGCCTTATTCAGCATCTCAAGCTTGCTGACGCGGAGCGCCTCCAAAAAGGCCACCGTAGTAGCCACATGAAATGGGCTGCCTCATCTATCAAAACAGAGGCCAGGCCAGCCCCGGGCCAATTGGGTAAAAACCCTGGGAAAATCTTGCATCCGCCTTATTCAGCATCTCAAGCTCGCTGACACGGAGCGCCTCCAAAAAGGCCACCGTAGTAGCCGCATGAAATGGGCTGCCTCATCTATCAAAACAGAGGCCAGGCCAGCCCCGGGCCAATTGGGTAAAAACCCTGGGAAAATCTTGCAACCGCCTTACTCAGCATCTCAAGCTCGCCGATGCGGAGCGCTCCAAAAAGGCCACCGTTGTAGCCGCATGAAGTGGGCTGCCTCATTTATCAAAACTGAGGCCAGGCCGGCCCCGGGCCAATTGGGTAAAAACCCTGGGAAAATCTTGCATCCGCCTTATTCAGCATCTCAAGCTCGCTGATGCGGAGCGCCTCCAAAAAGGCCACCGTAGTAGCCGCATGAAATGGGCTGCCTCATCTATCAAAACAGAGGCCAGGCCAGCCCCGGGCCAATTGGGTAAAAACCCCTGGGTAAATCGGGTGGCGGTCGCCCGGGAAACGCCTGCGCACGCACACCCACCCTTCCCAAACATGTCCCACACGGAAGTCATCGGTGCTGTCGACACGACCTCCCACTTTGGCCATAAAGCCAACCCTGACAGCTGAGATGCTATGGTGCGTGGTGCAAGGCCCTGGGCATACAGGTAAACCATGAACCGCAGAACATGGGCTACTGGGATCGGCCAGGTTCCTGGCAGTCAAATTGGGTACATAATGCTCTGAAAGAACTAAATGCGTGGTGATACGCCTTACTCATGCATGGCGCTAGTGACAGGCCAATCGCCCGGGTCACTTCTCCTTGCCAACGTTCCATCCCTCGTCCGGGAGTGGCGAGGGAAAGTCCTCCGCATCCGGGGCCGAGGCACGGAACCGGGAGATCTGCAGGCGGGACAAAGCAGCAGCAATATCATTATCAACCCTTGGGACATGCCTGGCCCTGAAGAGAACGTTGAGGCACAGGCTGCATAACACAAACCAGCGCACTAGCTCCATAACCCCGGGCGATTTGGAAATCTGTGCATTGACGATGCGGGCAAGAGCCGCATTGTCACGCCAAAATTGCACAACCGAGTTGACCCACTCCTTGCCCCATAGCATCAAAGCACCCAGGATAGGGAAACATTCCAGATACGTGAGACCATGCAGGCGACCCTTGCCTGCCCAGGATGGTGGCCACCCACCATAGGATCACTTCCAAGTGAAGTACATCCCATAACCCAGGAATCCTGAGGCATCGGACTGCATCTGAAAGCCAGGGGGAGCCAGGAGATCAGACCCCAAAATGACACCCCGTTGAACTACCTCTGGATCTATGGCCAGACAAGCACGTCTGCCCCGATACCCCGGGTAAATCTAAGCCTATGGTGGGGCCTGGATAATCGTGCCCTGGCGTCGCACCAGCGCGGAGCCAATGCCCTGCCCGGTGCGACGACCCTGCCAGCGAAATTGGGGTGACCATGTAGCACCAGAAGTTCCCTCAGTGATGCCATGCGCTCGGCCAGCAAGTACAAGATAAGGGCCACTAACCTTGACACCTTATCCCGCTGCGACCTAGAATCCTGCGCTACCGTGGCACTCTCCACCCCAGGAATACTAGCTGTGGAGATGGGCCCTCGGTCTTTTCGGGCGCTAAAGGGACACCAAGTTCCTCCATTAGCGTCTGAAATGTGTTGAGGAGACGTGTGTACGTGTCCCAGCCCCGTTCAGCCCCGAATAAAACCATCCAGGGAATGGGCTACAGACCGGGACCCTGACCTGCGGACAAAGGCCCACTCTAGGAAAGTGGTGAAACGCTCGACTACCGAGCCCCAATGGAATAGCCAAAAGGCATGGCATCATTGAAATAATATGCTCCCCGGGACGGGGGTGCAGGGACGGGGCCAACGACCCCGCCCGCATAGACCCTCTTGTCAAAGCTGGCAGCAGCCACCTCCTCCCTCCTCCCAAGGGGTAAAAGATCGGGGGCATCCTGAGGGGACCTGTTACCCATGAAAGGGATCCGGAAACCCTGCCTAAAACCCTGAAGGAGATAACCCGCATCCTCTCCCTTCGGGTACAATGTGAGCCAACGCTCCAACATGCCCACCTTAATTGGGAAGGGAGGCCTTCGGTGGACTAGATCCATCTGCGGCAGTCTTGCCAGCCCCCTGCCTGCCCCACCCTCTGCCCCGCATCCCTCTAGGCCTGGGACAGGCAGAGGCCGCCTGGGGGCCAACACAGGTGGGACACTCCTGTCTGTATTTGCCATTCTTCCCATTGCAGGAGCCATTGGACAAGAAAGTCCAGCACCGCAGGCGGGCTGGAACCCCCCGCCCCGCCCCATGGCCGGTGACCTGTGCTGGGGCCGCCTGCTGGACCCTAATCTCGGGGTGCGGGGAAATCCGCCTACGGCATTCCACGTCACGAGCCAACCACGATGGGCCCGGAAAGTAAACCATCGCCCGGTAGACGTTGTCCAAATACTGGACCATCGGAATTGCCAAATCCGGCCGGGCCCTAAGGTACACCGCCATGCATATGATGCAGGCCGGCAACCATTTGGCCCACATACTTGGTGGCTTGCGACGACGTGCCTGCCACTATCCTTCTCATTCTGCCCCTCCCTCTCCTCCTTGGTGGGCCCTCTGTTTAGGAGTGAGAAGATATCCACGTACTCCCCCCGCCAAATTTACTCTCTGTTGGCCTGTGCCAAGTGGTCACTCAGCGGTAAGGAATAGGGGCTTGGACCAACCCGGCCACCCAAAACATTCCCCTCGGGGTAGGGAACACCCCCCACCACGGGGCCCCGGGTGGTAGTTGTCATCGCCGGGTGGGGCATCAGCGGGTGCACCGCCGCACCACCCACGCGAGGCCAAGGCCATTGGAAAGCCCCCCCCCCAACATGGCCACGTGTGTAGGTGCACTAGTTTGGACCGCATACTCACGTGCTGCACCCCCGCGGCCGCCCCCACCGGGGGTTCCGGCCCACTGGGGGCATCGGAGCTCACGACCGCCGTAGAGCTCGTCACTGGGGGCTGACCCGCACCGGCCTGTTGGTTGGGGAGCTGCAAGGCAGTGGCCGAGGTTGTGCCACGCCTCAAGCAGCTCAACCCGTCCCGTCGCCTGCCGCTGCCCAGCAGACGACGCGTCGAAATGAACCCCAAAGGGGGCCCCAGCATGGCTGACCCGAGCGAAGGACGCCTCAAGGGCCGCAACACGGGCCAGTAAGACCTCCACGCTGACATGGGGCCAAGGGCCGGCCGGCCCTCCTGCTACAGGCACAGGTACAGGTCCCTGTACCCCGGGACCCTAATAGGGCCATCGCCCCACGCCGAGGCCCGGTAGGGCCGATGTAGGCACCTGCCAGGGCAAGGGGCCACACCACCCCCCAAGGCTAGAAGGCCCCGGGGTGAGCTGCGCCCCCGCGGCTGAAGGCCCAACAGGATGGGAAGCACCAGAAGCGGCGTCCACCGCTTGCGGGCCGCGGGCCGCAGCCCTCACTGGACCCATGCTCGGGTCCCCCGCCTCCGGGCAAGGGGGAATAGACCCCATTCCACCGGTCCCGGTGGGTACCAGCAAAGGCGGCTGCTGGGTAGGTGCAACCGCGGTCCTCCGACCCGGATTGCGCCTCCTAACAGCGCGAGGCGCGCTCACAGCCGCCCTCCTCTTCGACAGGAAATCTAGGGGAAGCCAAAAGAGAAAATTCGCAGCCAAAAAGGCTTCCCTGACAAGGTAAGAGCGACGGAGACAAGAGGGGAAAAAACTTCTCCGCTCCGTCGCTTCGGAAAATGGCAGCTCGGCTGCCTCATGGCCACCCCTTTTATAAGGGAGCTGGCCACGCCCCTAACTACCCGGATGCCTTCGTCCTATGGGGGGGGGCCCGCAAAGGGCGCGGCGGCCATTTTGGCGCCGCGCTTGCATTCTGCTGGCAGACAAGGTGGCAGCTGTTTTAAATTGTTGTTCGAATTGTTTTCTTTTATTTATATGTTTTAAAAATTGTTTTAATTATTTTGTTTTAATTCATTTAATGAATAATTTAAATTATGTTTCCTTCTATTCATATATTTTCTTCTATTCTACTTGACATAAGCTAGAAGCATTGTGGACTTATAAAAAAACAGCAGTTTAAAAAATCCCACAGAAAATATCCAGATAACTTCTAGTGGAAAAAGATTATTTGGAACCACCCATGGCCTATAAGCAAGATCTGGTACTTCCAGAGGTCTCTTTTCGAACATTTTTCTCTCCTTGAAAAATTTGGAAGAGTCTGGAGTCAATGGTGGAATTCAGCAGGTTTGCCCCAGTTTACCAGAACCAGTAGCAGAAATTCCGTCTGGCCCCACACATCCAAGTTTTAAAATAAAGTAGTCCTAATTTGGGTGCAAGGCAGGGCTTTCTGCCTGGCCATGCCCACCACACCATGCCCACAGAGTAGGTAGTAAAAAAATTTGAATTCCACCACTCTCTGGACTGGTCCTCTGGTCCACAAAAATGCCCTTGAGAGACAGATGGACTGAAGTGGAACAAGCTTCACTTCAGTCCAGTTTCTAATAATATAAAAGCGCAATTGACTGCTGTCCCTGTGCTCCTGGATGGCCTTTCCTACCAACTTCTCTAATTTTTATATTACATTATTTGCATGTGTAAAGTCTGTATTTATTAATTAAAGCTTTACTTGTTCAAAGTTTTTTTAAAATGGCCTTGAAAGAAATGCAGGCCACATGTCCCATTTTTATGCCAGCCTTGTTCTCATCCATGTTTTCTGTTCTCTGATAAACACTTCAGCACTGAAGACATATACAGAGGATGTGCTTCCTGGAGGCTCCTCTCTTCACAGCTGAAAAGAACAGCTGTTGGGAATGTGTCTCTAATAAAATGATATACTGGTGAGCCCAGGGGAGCCCAGCGCCATGTCCAGAGTAGTCTTGCACCTCCGTAGAGTAATCCTGCCACATGTCTCCTTCTGCAAACACTGCTCTCTTCTCCTTCATTAAAAACTGTGGGATCCACGCACATAATTGGCATACTGTCCCTGACAGAATCACAGTTTGGGGAACACTCTTTGGAGCCTGGTTCTGAAAGGACAGACATTGGGGAGCGGATTAATAATCATAGTTTAATTCACCGATTGCTGACCTGGCAGGCAGTTCAGACAATAGAGGGCAAAAGATCACCGGGTGATGAACTCGATAGGCATGTAATGGGTAATCTTGTATCCGCAGAGACTCTGAGCCCAAGAGTCAACTTAGGCAGATGTTTACTCCCGATAGCAGTAGACAATGCATGTCCCCCGGTAGTAAATTAGATAGATAAGGAACTTCCCCTGGTGAAGTTATCCCTGATGAGTAACTTGTGTAATCTCAAAGTACAGACTTGCAGTTTTCCTGTAACGGCCACACGCAACCTATACACGCGGTCGAGCTAGGCAGGGTATAAAGATTAGAACCTTCTGATCAATAAACGGCTGTTCTTCGCTCCATCTTGCCTTGTGTGTCTTTACTTGACCAGTCTCCTCTGGGACCTTCCAGCCCATATTGGGCCCTGATCCAACATATGGTGACCTCGACATGATCCTTCTCGTGAGTAAGTGACATCCTTGGTCTAGTTCTATGCCAGAGCCATGTCCAAGTCTTCCCAGAGGTTGCAAAGCAGTTCAGGTCAAAAAGCCATCCGATCTGAATTCAGCTATGCTAAGAGGCAAGGTATTCCAGAGGCAGAACACACTCCAAAGCTCTGAGGCATCTTGTGCATCGGAATTGCGTTCCGCTCAGGTGTGAACCCTGATGCCATCGCAGAGGCCACCGAGGGTCTGTGGCGGCAGTCCACGTTCCGATTCCTTCCCAAAGGTTTGTCACACTGAATCCAGTTACCTACACCTAGATGCGTGAACTCGTCCAGCGGCAATGGACCGGCAGGTAATATGGGGACTTGTTCACAGAAGTCAAGTCTGACTGCTAACCAGAGAGATCACTTAATGGAACTCAAGGCCCTGGCCAGGGTAAACCATACTTGCATTCACGGTGCCCAGTGAGCGGATCTTTTGGTGTACTTGGGGGAGCACTGTCTGTTTTATCCAGAAACGGGCATGTTAAGCCTCCAACTTTTGGACAGGATAGGGACCTGCATTAAGCAAGAACCAAGAGCCCCAGCTAAGGTAATCAGCACGAGGAGTAAGTGTGGAAAGCTCATCACGGAGGTAGACTCAGTCCAGATAGAGACCGAGAACCCCCCAGCGCAGTCAGAACCATCAGCCCTGATGGGTCTCTATGTGACAATTCAGCTTAAACAGGGAAGCTTAGGGAGCTTTCCGTCAGTGGCAGCTGCAGACGCCACTGAAGGAGTTCAAAGTTTGGGAAACACTGGCGGTTCCCAGACAGTTAAAAGTTCCCAGACAGTTAAAAGTTCCATTCAGCGCATGGTAGAAGAGGAAACCATCAAAGGGGAGTTATCAGCGGAAGAACTAGGTGAACTTAGGCAGTTGTGCCCAGTCCGCATAGAGATGGACGCCCTCACGGGTCAACAGCAGGAGAACCACTCGGCAGTTCCGTGCAAACTGCTCATGGCAATATGGATAGCAATTACAGAAATGGGACTTCAGAGTCGTTTCACTAGAGGTACACTTCAGTAGATTTGTGAGACAATGATGCTCATTCCATACGACTGGAAGGTCATCATGAGAATGATGCTCAGTCCAAGCCAGTATTTTCTCTGGGACAGCGAGTATCGACTCGAAGCACAGGGAAGGGCTGCCAGGATGGGAGGAGTGGTAATTCCTGACCAGCTATATGGGTCGGGTCTGTTGAAGGCCATCGATGTGCAGACTGCCTTGCCAGTCACCATGCTCCAACTGGTGGCTGAGACAGCCTTTGGGGCTTATCTCAAGGTCCCGGCAGCTGGCAAAGCAGCCAAAAATTACACAGTGGTTAAACGGGGTGCCCAGGAGTCCTACATGAACTTTATTAACAGATTGGAGGAAGCGATCAGTAGGCAGATGGACAAGGAACAGGCCCAGCAGGAGCTTATGATGAAGCTGGCAAAAGACAGCGCCAACCTTGACTGCCATAAAATCTTGCAGTCACTGGACAATCATCCTGATTTGATGCTTACTGACATGATCAGGGCTTGTGCCGATGTTGGTACAGATTCCTATAAAATGGGTCTGTTAGCAGCGGCGGTGCAAGGCGGTAGGAGACTCAAAGACAAAACTAAGGGAGCATGTCATGCTTGTGGCAAGATCGATCATTTCGCTAGATAATGCCGATCCAAGAAGGGTAATGGCCAAAACACAGGTCATCCCAAGGGTCCGACCACCCAATGTCCCCGATGTAACAATGGCTTTCACTGGGCCAGGAACTGTCCGACTTTGGGAAACTGGAGCGTGGGCTTGTCCCTGGCCCCAGCTCAAACAGAGATCACAGTCGCTCTGGAAGAGTCAGAGCAGTATTGGATTCATGGAACACTCCACTCTGTGTTCTGGAGGCACAGGCCAGACCTAAGGGCAGTATGGGACTAGACTTGACTTGCCAGTCAGAAGTCACGTGTGACTTGCCAGGCACAGTCTATCTGGTTGATTCCCAATACATGGGACCCCTGCCTAAGGGCTATATAGGTTTAGTTTTGCCCCGAAGTATCACAGGAACACGAGGAATCCTTGTGATTCCAGGAGTCGTTGACTCCAATTTTTTGGGTGTACTCCAGGTTCAACTTTGGACACAACTACCACAAACCATTCACAAAGGAGACATGTTAGCACAACTGATCATGGTTCCTTGTCACCCACAAGCAGGCAGCCAGGAAAGGCTCAGAGACAGCTCAGAGTCCGGGTCGGCAGACCGCTCGAGCGCAGAAGGGGCAGTACAAGGATACCAGATCTTAGCGACAGTGGAAACCAACATAGAGTGGAAGCGGCGGCCAGTCATAAAGGTATTTTTGAATAAAAAACCTTTTGACAGGCTATTAGATGCGAGAGCTGACGTCAGCATGGTCGGCCAGAGTCGGTGGCCACAAGAGTGGGCTCTTGAACCGGTGGTGTTCAGGAAATGTTTAGAGGCCAAGATTGGGTGGAAGTCACAATTCCCGGAGCTGATGGCACGGCGGTCATTCGGCCGCATATCTTAAATGTGCACGTCAATCTCTGGGGGCAGGACATCTTGCAATGGTATCGTGCCACTCTTACCTTTGTGTAATGGCTTTGCCGCTCAAATGGCTTACCAACACGCCAGTCTGGGTAGAGCAATGGCCGGTCGTAGGGGAAAAATTAGGCACCCTAAAACAGCTGGTTAAAGAACAATTAGACGCAGGACACATAGAACAGTCCACCAGTCCCTGGAATTCGCCCATATTCGTCATTAAAAAGAAGTCAGGGAAGTGGCGACTACTTCACGATCTAAGAGAGATAAACAAATATATTCAGCCAATGGGTCCGCTTCAATGGAGCATCCCAAATCCGAACATGATCCCTGAGGGTTGGGAGATCCTGGTCATAGACCTGAAAGACTGTTTTTACCCCATTCCTTTAGATGAAATGGATTGGGAAAGGTTCACTTTTACGGTGCCAGTCATGAACCACAGAGAGCCTACGTAACGTTTCACGTGGAAATATTTGCCACAGGAGATTCTCAATTCACCCACTCTGTGCCAAATTTACATTTACGACGCACTGGAAAAGTTTCAAAACCTTCACCCCACAGTCTTGGTATGTCATTTTATAGATGATATTTTGATTGCAGTGCTGCGACCCAGCAGTGAAATGTTTTAAGACCTCCAGACCACTCTGGGGGAGAAGGGGTTACTCATTGCCCCGGAGAAAGTTCAGAGAACCAAGCCACTGGCTTCTCCATTCTTTCGTGGCACCAGTTTTGCCACAAATTAACCTCAAAGATTCAATCACTCTCATAGAATTGCAGCAGATTCTGGGGAATATCAATTGGGCTAGACCGTATTTTAGGCTACACACGGAACTCTTGAAGCCACTCGTCTCGCTACTAACGCTGGGTAAGCAGCCAGCAGATTGGATACACATTCCGTGAGAGGCTCGCTTGACTCTCGAAAAAGTCAACCAAGTTCTCAGCTAGAGATGGGTGGACAAGATTAGTCAGGGGCCATATGCTCCTGTTCTGAACCTGTACATAGTCCAAACTGGAGCCATGCTCTCCGGAGCTCTAGGCATAGAGCGAGGGGCGAAAATCATGGAATGGGTGTATCTACCACACACCTCTTCCCGAAACATTGTCCCTCCACAGGAACTGGTTTCCGTGGTGATTTATCGAGGAAGGTTGAGAGCAAGGGATATCTCAGGGCATGATTTAGCGGAAATCATTATTCCATTCACCAAGGATCAGATGCAGCAGCTGATGCAGCTCGGTGAATCACTTCTGATTGCATTAGAGGGATTCACAGGATGTTTGGCATACCATTTGTCAAAAAACCCCAGACTTGTCTCGCTTCAAATGCAGACAGTCAGCTTCTGTGAGCTATTGTCCCTGGTTCCTCTTCAGGGAGCCAGGACAGTGTTTACTGATGGGGGTAGAATGTATGGCGTTCTTACTTGGCAAGAGGGACAGGCTTGGAGCAGACTTCTGACTCTTCTGCAGAAATCCACGCAGTGGGCGGAATTGGCAGCAGTGAACCTTGCCTTGCGCACTTTTGCCAAGGAATGCTTGAATATAATAACGGACAGTCAGTATGTCCGGAATTTGCTTCACAATCTACCGGGAGCCTACATCACTCCTGCAATGTTAGGTCTCTTCCTCACAACTCAATTTCATTTGCATAACTGCACCAAAGCGCTCTAGGTCGCCCACATCAGAAATCACCAGGATTTAACTGGCCCAATTTCCGCGGGAAATAGCAGAGTGGATGCGGCCGCAAAGGAAATTCAGCAGAAGTCAGTTTTGGGAGTCTTCATGACTCCGATTCAAAGTCATGCATTTTTTCATCAAAATGCTAAAGCACTTGCATGGCAGTTCAACCTGCCAGTTTCCCAAGCTCAGGGCATAGTCCGTCCCTGCCCACAATGTGCAGGGGCAGCGGGGGGGGGGGGGGGGGTTGCCCTCATGGGGTGTCAACCCATGAGGGACAGAAGCCAACCAGGTGTGGCAGATGGATGTCACACAAGTTCCGCAGTTTGGGAGATGGCAGTTCATGCACATCTGCGTAGACACATTTTCACAGTTTGTTTGGGCTACGGCTCAGAAGGGAGAAACGGCTTCCCACGTGGAGCAGCATCTCCTCTCCTGTTTCGCAGTCATGGGTAAACCACGGCACGTGAAATCCGACAATGCTCCAGCTGATAGCTCCAGGCAGCTGGCCATGTTTATGGCCACCTGGGACATTAAGCACACTTTTGGTGTTCCGTACAATCCGCAAGGGCAAGTGATTGTCGAGCTGGTGAATCGGACGCTCAAGTCCTACATTGGCAAACAAACAGAAAGGGGGGAAACTAGCCCTCCCCCAAAATCCAGGTCAGGCACAGCATTGTCTGAACAAGGTACTGTTTATGTACAACCACCTCAACATTTTCCCAGATTGCACTCTGCAGGAGAAGCACTTCTGTCGCACGGAGGCTCTCTTGCGCCCTATGGTTTGTTATCGAGTGCCACCGGATCCTTCTTGGAGGGGCCCGGTGCCACTCATAACATGGGGAAGAGGGTATGCCGCAATTATGTCTCCTTCAGGTGTCGTCTGGATTCCAGCTCATTGTGTGAAACCTCATCTCGAGTCCAATGGCGTGGAGCCAGGCGTTCCCGGACCCACTGCCAGAGATGGAGGAATTGACTCTGATTGGGGAAGCCAGGCGGAGGAGGCAATGACAGCCGATGCCAGCACCGAAGATCACATGGGGAATGGTCAAGTCCCTGTGCCAGGAGGCAACTGACATTGCGTGGCAGCAGAATGCAGAACCAACTCCAGATAACATTGTGGTTGCGGTTTTGTCCCAGATCACCTTTAATTCCTTGATGACGATCATCTTGATCCTTTCCTTGTTTATGGGGGGAGGGGTTCAAGCCGCTTCATTTGAAGCAGAAGATCTGATGCCTGGTGGAGATCTCTCTACCCGGCTGCACTACAACATCTGGGAAAGATTGGCAAACCTCGTCAATCAGTCCGATTTTTGCCTGAGACAGGCCACCGATTCTGCCTCTTTCCTTAGTACTTGTCTCATCCCAGTGTGTCATACCCCAGGTGCGCACATCAGGCACGGTGACTGGTTAGTGAAGTGGATATTTGGCCCATTTCACAAGATCATGTATTTGACATATGCGCACTGGAGAACCCAAGTCTCAAAAGTCCTACCAGCTGATGCGGCCACTCTGTACACTCCCCGAGTGGCGATCAGCCCAAACTCAACTTGGGCTCGCATGACCGGCTGTTCTGCGGTCAAAGGGCCACATCACCGTTGCCTCGACCCCAGCAACAGTACTTGGACTTGCAATCACCCAGAGACTATTGACTCAATGTTTGTTCATGTCACTTTGCCTTCAGGCTGGTTTTTTACATGTAACCAACACACATGGAACTATATTCCCGCAAATGTATCTGATTCTTTCTGTTGTATCAGTCGTTTGACACTGTTGCTTCCCACAAAGGATATGGTTGCCCCAAGCACCTACATATCTGCCCACACATGGCATGTTCATGCCACCCAGCTGGATAGTTCATGTGACAGTGATATTAGGCTTCAGAGCAAAGCTGAATATGTCTCATTGGCGGTCAGTTTGTTCGGCGTGCCAGGCTTAGCCGTAGGCAATGCTCGCAGGATTGGTCAACTGGCTTGCGCGTTGGCAAAAGCCATTAACCATACCTCATTGGCAATAGCACTGCTCAATCAAGAGCAGACGGAGCTTCGTCATGCTATATTGGATAATCGAGCAGCTATAGACTACCTCCTGCTCTTACACCATTTGGGTTGCGAGACAGTCCATGGCATGTGTTGTTTTAAACTCACAGACAATTCTCGCAAGGTACAAAGTCAGATCACAGATCTCCATACCTTGGTTAAGAATATCAAGGAGGATGCCACGTGGGGATGGTGGAATTTGCTCTGGTCGTGGTTCCCATTGGGGTGGCTGCAAACAATGCTCAAGGCGATTGTGGGTATTGCAATTTTGTGGATAGTGGTTTGCTGCTTCGCACAATGTATTCCCTCATTGCTATCTATGTGTCCCACATGGAGAAAACCCCAGAATGTCCTCATTCCATGTCAGCTCATGCCACTCCTACGGCGAGCCGTCTGTCAGGTCCAATTTAACAAATAAAGGGGGAATGTGGGATCTGCTCACATAATTGGCATACTGTCCCTGACAGAACCACGGCTTGGGGGAAACATTCCTTGGAGCCTGGTTCCGAAGGGACAGACATTGGGGAGTGGATTAATAATCTTAGTTTAATTCACCGATCGCTGACCTGGCAGGCAGTTCGGACAATAGAGGGCAAAAGATCACTGGGTGATGAACTTGATAGGCATGTAATGGGTAATCTTGTATCCGCAGAGACTCTGAGCCCAAGAGTCAACTTAGGCAGATGTTTACTCCCGATAGCAGTAGACAATGCATGTCCCCCGGTAGTAAATTAGATAGATAAGGAACTTCCCCTGGTGAAGTTATCCCTGATGAGTAACTTGTGTAATCTCAAAGTACAGACTTGCAGTTTTCCTGTAACGGCCACACGCAACCTATGCACATGGTCGATCTAGGCAGGGTATAAAGAGTAGAGCCTTCTGATCAATAAACGGCTGGTCTTCGCTCCATCTTGCCTCGTGTGTCTTTACTTGACCAGTCTCCTCCGGGACCTTCCAGCCCGTATCGGGCCCCGATCCAACCTCATTGAGAGCTGGAGTGTTCTTCTGTCTATCTACTAAGTGTTTGCCACTTTTACAGATCAACGTTTCAGAGGAATAGATCTGAATAGCAACCAGGGATCTCCAGCCATTACCGAGTGTGAAATGGCACTCTTACTCACATGATTTGCAATTTGTGTCTACTATGCTAAGACACCATTGTGTCCTTCTGTATCCACACCTGGTCATGGGGACATGTATAAATCATTGCCATGAAGTCTCACCCTGCTTGTGCCTGAAGAAGTGGACTTGATCCATGAAAACTGACATTAAAATATCACAGTTAGTCTTTAAGGTGCCATAATGTTTTTGTCTTCTGTTTTTGTCTTCTTTAACCCCCCACCCCCTTTTTTGTTTCTTCTCTGATCTGTTGCTAAGATCATTTTTTGTTGTATATTCAGGCACATTTGCAAGTAGCGCGGGCAGCACCTTTGCAAAGGGAAAATGGCGGTTTCCCGCCATCCAAATTAGGAATACAAAGTGGCGCAAAAACCCCTGCACAGGGCGTGCTTATTATGCTAATCAAAGTCCTGTGATTGGCTACACTTTTTGGATCCTGTTCTCCATTGGTTAAATACATATATTCCCTGTTATGATTGGTTAGTTACGGTTATCTGGAGGGTCACTACTTTGTATCAAGAAGCCACCGCCGGGGAGATGCTAGATAAGCCCCACAGGTAAACAAGGGTTGGGCCAGACCAGATCTATACTTCTCCGTACAGGTAGCCAGGAACATGCTAGCCTGTGTCTCCTCCTATGCTAGCTAGTATATTGCCACGCTATGGCAAGAGTCAGGAGGGACTGATTCCATGGGACTGTATAGCCATCTCTGTGTCTGGAACGCCTTGTAAGCTCATCTTGAATATACTGTTAATTAAATACTTGTTGCTGTTTGGTTCATCGTTGTCTGGACTATTGCTTGCAAGCACCGGACATAACATTCTTTGACTCTATAAACCAGGGATTCTCAACCTGCAGCCCACAGCACCATTTCATGTGTCCCCCCTGCCTCCACCACACCAGGAAGTGCCATGTGGTGGAGGAAGGGCAAAATGGCTGTCCAGCTTCCGAAGCTGTCTGAGGGAGCGTGACCCGGCCCCCGGCTTAAAAAGGCTGAGCACCTCTGCTATAAACAAAAGCAAGAGGAAGTGCCTGAAACTTCAATTGATGCCAGTAGCAGATAAAGGCCTCCCAATCTTTGTACAGCCTGCTGTACTAAGTGCCCACATGCACCAAAGAGGAAGGGAGAGGAACCAGACTGTGGTTTGCTTTATGGTGAATCCTCCTCGTTTTCTATAAAAAGGGACCAAGTATAATTAATATAAAGCAGACCAATTTCATATAGCAATTTTAAAAACCTAGGAGTTCTGATTTCGCATTATGATTGTTTAGTGTCCCATGTGCAAATAAATCTAGTTTATGAAACTGCAGAAGTCCCTGGAAGCACTTTCTTTAATGTTATGAATTTGTTTTAGAGCCAATCACATTATTTCAAAGATTGTAAATTGAGGTTAAAGCAAGGCAGATCCATATCACTTGGGAAGGAAATGAAAGAGCCAAAGCCAGCATAGGGAGTTGTATTAATCATAAAAATAATATAAAAGTCTAGCTTGATGTCTTCTTGGAATCACACTTTGTTTCTCCTTACTGTAGAAGAGATCCTAGCCTGTGTGAGAAGGATATCCCAGTGATTTTACAGAGACGTTAAATGGAAATTCAGAAAGAAATGTTACTTTCTAACCCAGAGAGTTAGAAGGAGATAGCTAGACCTCTCTGCTTTTTCATTGATTTTTCAACGTCAGCAGGGATATGCCTTAAGAGACAGAGTGACCCATATGCAGCTTCTACATGCAAGGAGGAACCCCGAGAAGAAGCAAAAACCTGAGTTTTTGCTTATGGATAGACCACTTTTCTTCAGACTCATCCTTGATTACTATGAGTAGAAGGGACCAGCCACTCTTCTGGAACTATACTACTGAAGATGCCAGGGGAAAAAAATGACTGAGTAGGGCTGAGGCCTCACCAAAAGAGTAACACACAGGTAGTTAGCCCATATATATAATTAGTCCATACATTTTGATCTATTTTACCAGTTCTAAAAAATTATAACTATGCTAACTCCAATAGAATGTTTCAAAATTTGCTCCATGGGCCACTTTGCCTCCAAATGAGAGCGAACACAGAGAGGTTTAAAAATAATAATCCATATAAAGCCAGTTGTCTATGTTTTTCTCTGGTAGTTTGTTCTACAAAATGTTGGGAGCCTCCATATCTTATTGAATCCACCGATTTATAATTCATATATCCTTGTTGCAGCATTTAATTTCCTATCAGTTTGAAAGCAAGAAATTGCAAGTAGATAAGTAGGGACCACTTCGATGGGAAAAGATCTTGGGGAGAAGAAAGGAGCCTCATTTGGGCATCCTCTGAGTTGAATTTCTCCAGCAAAAGTCCTTTCAACCCAGAATAATTTCTGACACAAAATTATTGTTATTATTATTTCCCAAAATTTCATTCTGTTCCACCTATACATGTGTATCTGATTAGCCCCTTCTGCCTCTGTTGGCAAAGTAAGCCTACCTGTCAGAGGTCATCTAACAATACCTTCTGCTGCTCTTTATCTGACTCCCCTACTTCCACCAAAGTAAGCACTGGATGAGCCACAACCATTCATTCTCATTGACCCCAGGAATGAAATGCAAGAGGTTGGAACCTTAAAATAGCTATCATTATATGGACTTACTAGACAATGGCTGTTTATCTTTGTTGCTGCAACCACAAGGAATGGCTATAATGTAGGATTGTAAATACTTGTTTATTTTATCCTCACAGTTGAGTGGAGGAATATTTAAAAATTACTCTGGGTAAGAAAATGAGATTTAAAAAAAATGTTATCCTGAAAATCAGTATGTATATATGACCCCGTTCTGAGTAGATCCTTCACACTTTCTTTCCCAAAGGGCTTCATTTACCTTGTGTTACGAGTTGACTTGCAGTGGATCTAAAGGGTTTTCAAAGTGAGATATTTAATAAATCAATTTATTTATCATCTTCCTTCAATGGTATCCATGGCTGTGCAGGGATTTCAACCTATATCTCCTGAGTCTTAGCCCAAAATTCCATCCACTACACCATGCTATCACCATTTAACCCTCATTTACCTATAGTGCTATCTTTGCTTACAAAAAAAAAACCCAACTTCAGTTTCTAGCAGGTCCAGGTTAGTCTGGGAACCCCCCTTCTAGACAGCTTGGAGACTCACCACCAGGCAATGTGAAAAAATGAGGTAGAGCAGTGGTCTGACTTGCTTCTTCTGTTGCTATTATTATCAGTATTTTGATGTCCTCCCTGATCCATTGTCAGCCTCATGGACTTCTTCAAGTGTCTTAATGCAAGGGTGGGCAAGACAAGGTCAATGGGCCAATTGCCTCACCTGGAGGATAACCACCTCACCCTGTTGTATCCAAGGATGTATTTATGTATAGTAAAGGCATTCTTTCCTTTTATTATTTCAAAGTATATCTCTATTGTTCTGGCTAGGAGACAAAGTTACCTCTGGCCCTTGTGATGCATTATATCCAATGCACACATTGGTAACTGATGGCTCAATCAATAGATGCTGATTACCTATGGTTTATGGAGGCTTTTACACTGCAGTAGAATGGTAAATAAATAAATTTTGTGTAAGAAATTACTCTGGGTTGAAAGGATTTTTCCTGGAGAAACTCCATTCAGAGGATGCCCAAATGAGGCTCCTTTCATGTCCCCAAGATCCATCATGCAGCACTCAGGTATTGAAACCCACCTTCCAATCCACTAAGCCACTGCAGTGCTGCAAGTAGAATGGTTAATGGCATATAAAGGTAGAGTTCCTAACTTGAGAATTGTATGAGAGCTGAGTCCTTAAGCAGTACCCATTCTCTCAATTTCTTCTGGGGGACAAAATATAAGAAGGAGAAGACATGGGTATAAGTGTTTGCACTTGTTTCCTCTTACCATGTGCTGTACAGTGGTACCTCGGATAAAGTCCAATTTGGATAAAGTCCGATTTGGATAAAGTCTGATTAGGATAAAGTCCGATTCGGATAAAATCGTGGTTTTCATGCACACATGATGCATTGCATTAAGTCCAAAACTGCTTAAAAATGGATGTTATCCGAGGTATTTGGTATAGGAACCTCGAATAAAGTCCTTTTTTTGGACGTTATCCGATGCATTGCCCATTTGATTTGGATAAAGTCCAAAAATCGGATAAAGTCCAAACTTGTGGGATGGAGTTTGGACTTTATCCGAGGTTCTACTGTACTTTCAGAACTATTGGCCGGAGCTGCCTACGGAACTCTCTTGGACAATAGGGGAGATTTGCTCCACTCAGCCAACAGTACCTTGAACATTCTGTGGATTGTTTCTATATGTCATGTACCCCCTACTGAATTAGGATCAATTTTGCTTGTATTTTCCTCATACTGGGTGATTGTTGTTCAGTTGCAGATGAGTTGACCCTTTGCGAACCCTTGTCCACGCACGCCAGGCTCCTCTGCCATCTGGCATCCTCAGTAGTCCACCCAGATCTATGCCCACTGCATCAATGATGCCATCTCATCCTCTGCCACTCCTTTCTCCCAGCATCAGGGCCTTTTCCAGTGAGTCCTCTCTTCTCATTTGGTGGCCAAAGTACTTGAGTTTCATCTTCAGTATCTGTCAATCCAAGAAGCAGTCAGGATTGATTTCCTTTAGGATGGATTGATTTGATCTCCTTGGAGTCCAGGGAACTCTCAAGTGTCTTCTCCAGCACCACAGTTCAAAGGTGTCTATTCTTCTGTGCTCAGCCTTCCTTACAGTCCAGCTTTCACAGCCATACATTCATTTGTTTATGTAATTCTTTCTTAGGTTTCACAAGAATGTTGTTTCTTAAGGATATACGATTAGCTTTCTTTCTCTTTTCCAGCACAAAAATAATGTTTAAAATTAAAGAACATGGGAGGGTGGCTAATTCTACACAGATTTAGTTCTTTAATTCTACATCTGCTGCAGTTTTGTGCTGTACAATTGATTTAATCTCTAATTTTAGTGGAATGCCGAACTCTCTTACTGGACCCTGCTTACATTTCTCTAGGGCAAAAATTGTCCTTATTTTTCCTTCAACTATCTATTTATCACCAGGCCATTTTCATCTAAGAGTAGAAATTACTCCTGGTGAGATAAATAGACTCATGTTTAGAATACAGTTTATGGTACAGATATCACCACACATATTAAAAGCGGTTTTCTTCCCCTGCTTTTTAAATTTTCATTTTTTTCCCCTTCTTTCATTTTCTACACCTTATTTCGGGTTTTCCCCTCTCCAAATTAAAATTCTGTAACATTCATGTGATAACTGTAGAATGGTGACCATAGAGTCTTACCTGTCCTGTATGAAAAGGTGTACTCCAAGATATGGAGGCTGAAACATTAATAAAATTAAAAAGATATTGGAGAATTCCTGTGCAATGGAAGAGGCAGGAAAGGATTGTTCCCTCTTCTGGTAGAAGGCAGGGACAAAAGAAGAAGAAAAAAATGTGATGTCCATTCCTGCAGAGGAGAAATTCCAGTCTCATCTCTGCCTATCATCAAAGAGAGGGATGATCTGCCAGTGGAGTGGACTTGGAGCTCACCACAGGCTTGATGCCTCTTTTGTGTTGTCCTTAGGTACAATTCAAGGTCATCTGATCAGTTTTGAAGAAGTAACAAGGCTAAGAATAATTCAGAATAAATCAAAGATTATTTTATTTAACAATGCTAGACAAAAAATGTTAAATGATAATAAGTAATTTTTGTATTGGAGACAGAAGACCGAAAATAAATAAATAAACTGTGATGTGTATCTTTAGGAATCCAAAATTTGAAAAAAAATATTAAAAATCTAATCAGATTAGGATGGTATTTAATACGTATAATAATATCAAGTGACTTGATCTGGGGAGATATCGAATCATGTGAATTGGGTGCATGCATATATTGCCCAGGAACATTAACATTGATTCATATCTAGAGAAATGTCCAGATAATTTTAAAAAAGGATTAATAATAATAACAATTTCATGTCAGAAATTATTCTGGGTTGAAAGGATTTTTCTGGAGAAACTCCAGTCAGGAGAAACCCAAATGAGGCTCCTTTCATGTCCCCAAGATCTTTTGCCACCAAAGTGGTCCCTATTTATCTAATAGCAATTTCTTGCTTTCGATCTGCTAGGGTATCAGGGTAATAAGATTGAAGGATTGGCTAAGCAAAGTGTTCCATAGGGAACATATTATTACTATTTTTTGACAAAGTTAAAGTATCTTGGTTTAACATATTACAGTTGGAGAAATAGACTAAATATTGGTTAAAACAACATGGCTGTTGAAGACAAGGGGTTCCCAACCTTTTTACACTGTGGGCCTGACCGCACCCCCTGGACAGCTGAGCGGGCTGGACTATGCCCCTCGGAAATGGAAGCAAATGCACCCACTTCCGTGTGTATGACAACTGTGGACACATTTATGGCTGACATAACCGAGTTTACGCATGTTCAGGTGCATTTTATGGCTGTCGTAAATGTGTCTGCTTCCACGTTTGGGTGCGGTGGCGGCAGCAGTGGGTCACATGAAATGATTGGGAACCCCACTGTAGACAATTAACAAAGCTTAGAGAATTCATAATACAGATGGAATGGAATGAAATAACATTAAAGGGTTTAGTAAATAAAAAATATAAAATATTGATGGAATGTGAAGTTAAACAATGTAGAAGGTTTAGAAGTCCTATGATTGGTTGGTGCAAATAGAGTTCTATTGTAATATATGTTTTAAGGTGTGTTTTTTTGTCTTGTATTTTTTGTCCTTTTTTGTATTTTAAAAAAGAGGAATTAAGATACAAATCCTCCTTTGAACATCTGAGAGAGTTAATTGTGATCATCTACATGTGGCAAGTGCTGCTCCAGAAACTATTGATTTGGATCAGGCTTTCTCAAGGTTTTCGGGTCGCAAGCCTGACCATGCCTCCTGGACTGCTGATCAGGCCAGTCATGTGGTTCCTCCCACCTGGAAGCAGAAGTAAAATGCGCACCACACATGCACAGAATGTTCTGCGCATGCGCAGAACACTTTTTAATTCAGCTTCCAGGATCAGCAAGGGCATTGGGGACCAGATGAATTGGTGTTGGGGGCTGGGTTTGGCCAGCAGGCCATAGGTTGAGAATGGCTTGTTTGGATAATACCTTATTTTTGCATGTACTTCATAAAGGACTCTAATGAGCAGATGTTCAGAAATCCTACATGCTTTATCTTTATATATCTGTATTTTTCTTGTTCAAAACTATAGAGCTCCAGAGTTTGTTTACCTCCCATTAATTCTGATATGAGCTGCTGTTTCCTGGCCAGTTGCCATCTGGCAACATATTTTGTAATTGCTTTGTCCCTTTCAATTACTTCCTTTTTACATCATGCCACCTCATTCACACTGTAAGAGACTTAGGTTTGCTTCCCTATTTGGTGATAAAAACTCACTGCTGGCTTGGGACTGGTTGAACCACTCTTTAAATATCCCACATACCTTGAACATTTTATTATGGTTGCTATAAATCAGTTGCAACTTGATGGCACACAACAAATACACACCTGTTACCAAAGACATGTACAGTATTAGGCTCTGAAGAGCAAGTTCAACATCTCATGGGAGTTCATGCTACTTTCATCTGTAGCTGTCAGTAGGTCAACTCTGAAACTTTGTGAGGCTGCTAAAGCATCCTCCAAGAAATCCTGACTGACTGCCAAATGGCAGAGGAGCCTGGTGTGGGTGGACAAGGGGTTGCTGAAGCATCCTCCAGGCAGGGCAATAAGATAAGTTAAGCTGTGGGGTGGGACAAGTGTGAAACATCCTGTATGCATGTAAGACTTTATAGGCATTTAAAGGCTCTATGGATGCCTTTGATGGTTTCTTCCATGGCTTTGGAGATTGAGGCTGGGGATTGTGTTTTTGAAAGTGTAGAGCTTGGTTTTGGACTCTTCTTCCCAACGAGGCAGGCTTACACAGGAATCTTATGATTGTGGTAATTTTTAACCACAATCAGGTATATCCTGGGCAATGGCAACCTTTTTGTGCTGGCTAATCTTTCTCACACAAAGGAACTACAGAATGAAATTACCAAAGGTAAAGGTCACCCTTGCTTGAAAGCCAGTCGTATCTGACTCTAGGGTTTGGTGCTCATCTCCATTTATAGCCAAAGAGCTAGCACTGTACCTATTTATCTAGTAGCAATATCTTGCCTTCAAACTGCTAGGTTGGCAGGAGATGGGACAGACATGGGAACTCACTCCATTATGCAGTACTCAGGTCTCAAATTGCTGACCTGCTGTCATTCCAGTCATCAAGTTCAGTATCTTAGCCACTAAGCCACTGCAGTCCCTATGAAATCACCACATGGTGCTTTCAGTTTGGCTGTTGGACCTCTGGCCTAGACACAGAAGAAGAATGACCCAAGTTTTTTTTTTAGAAATTCAGATTTGTTTTAAGGCTTTAGACTACTGTTTCAGTTAGGTCTGATTTGCTGCTGTGTTCATCATATTAGCTAACTGTAAGTCCCACTTTGCTCTCTGTCAACTGTAAGATAGAGTTAGCTGAGAACAAAGTGTGATGCAGTAGAAGAGATTTAAGGATGAGATATTTATCTTTTCCTTTCTTGTGACTAGAAATGTCTGTAACACTTGCTAAAGTCTTCATTTTTTGCTGATCTAGGCTGGCTTGATTTGATGAGCAACGTCGTCAACAAGGAATTTTCAAGTCCTGCAAGATTCCACACCTTCCACCAATAATTTAATTAATTTAATTATATTGATTTAATAGACTCTGGGCGGTGTACACAAGTTAAAACCAATATAAAACAATTAAAAAACCCTTAAAAATATAAGCTGCCTCGCCCTCCTCAACATGCCAGATGCCATCATATTCTTCCAGGGATGTACTAAATCTATCCTGGCATCTGTAGCCTCATTGGCTCAGTGTAGAACCAGAATGATTTTTGTTTTTAATATTAAGCACTTTCTGGTTAAATGAAATAGGAAGAGAGATTTTGATGCAATACCTTGAGTTGAAGATTCCTAGGATTTCACCACAAAATATCTCTGAAAAAGTCTGCATGCTTCCTTGGCTCTGAAAAAGCCACTCCATTCTAAACTGAAATCCTTCCATTCATTTAATATGTCGAACTGGCAAAGAAATTACTCTCCACCAAATGTGAAATGCTATAAGCACAATGACTCACCCCCCCCCCCGAAAAGTCCCAGAGTGGGAGAAATGGACCCATTGCCATCATGGTCCCAAGTCCTAGCCAGTGGCAAGAGGATGGTGGTGAGGTATCCTGGGGGACTGACAAGGATAACCTGTGGCATCTCCCACCTGTCTCCATTCCCGGGAGCTGATGAGGTGGGCTCCCAGGTGAGACAGGGAGTCTCTCGCAGAGGCAGCTTCCTTTTTCTGCTCTCCGGGCAGGCAAGCCTGGAGAGCATAGTCAGCTGCTGCGGCGGCGGCATCTCCCACCTGTCTCCACTCCCGGGAGCCGATAGTGTGGGCTCCCGGGCAAGACAGGGAGTCTCTCGCAGCGGCAGCGCCAGTGCCAGCACCAGTGGCTTCCCTTTTCTGCTATCTGGGTGAGCGAGCCCAGAGAGCGAAGTCAGCTGCATGCTGCATGCTTCCCTGGAAGAATATGATGGCATCTGGCATGTTGACACATGGCTGCAGTACATGATTGACTAGAAGCGAGACCTGGAGGGCTCATAAACTCTCTCTGCTCCAACATCCACCACCTTCAGATCCAATTGGCCTGTCCAACCAGCTTGGGAGGCAATGAAACCTTAGCTGGTCACTTTGGCACTGGTCAGGAAATTTTGATCCTAGTCACCTGGATAACATATTGAAGAAAAGGTGGGCAAGATTTCTTTGCATGTCTTTCTCTGATTGTCTTAGAACTTCATGAGCATCCGTTGCAAAAAAAAGCCAGTGATAAAATAGCAATAGCAATTACACTTATATACTGCTCCATAGTGCTTAGTGCAACTCTATGGGTGGGTCACATTGACCCCAACATGCTGGGTACTCATTGTACTGACCATGGAAGGACAGAAGGCTGACTCAATCTTGATGTTTGTCAGGATCAAATTTACAATGTTTTTGGCTGTAGTACAGCAGGGTAACCACTTTGCCAGTAGGTTTAGTGGTGCGTGTGGAAAATACAGGCTGGGATGGTGAACTCCCAGGTCAAGAAGCTCAACATCACATTTTACAGGATTGAAGGGCTCATGTGTAGAGCAACCGTTGAACTCAAAGTGGGCTACAACCTGCTGTAAATTGCAGGATCAGAGATGGAAAAAGACCCAGAGAAGTGGAGTATCCAGTGGTAGAACAATCTTTATGGCAGCATACAGAATATGAAAAAAAGAAAAATGTGCTACACCAGTTGTATATCCTGGCTGTTTCATTTTGCAGACTCTTGAAAATGGAGAAACAATAGAATAATGGCCATGTAATAACTAAGGTTTAAAACAATCTAAAATGCAGGCATTTAGCTGTAAGTGAAGGCTGGCAAAAGGTAGATTTCATTAGAGATTCAAAGTGAATAAGATAAGCTGATCACACTTCCAGAAGCAAAAATAAAAATAAAAATAAAAAAGTGCTTAAATCTCAATCTCTCTCTTTGCTTTATCATGGCAGTTGCAGAATCAAGTCTTTGCACATGGACATAGGAGACAGTCCATGAAAAAAGTCTTTGCAGAAACATATTGGAATGTTTTTGATTTATTTTATTATGCAATTTTCCTAAGACACTGTTTATATTTTTATCCACTACCACAATTACTGTTATTTTATTTTTCATAATACATTTTAAAGCCACTGTCTCTGCAATTGGGGGAAAGCTTAATTTATTAACATTTTAAACTTGAGCCTAGATCAGCAGAACAACTTTATACTCAACACAAAATGAAACAATGAGACCAAAATCTCTCAACTAGAGTGGGTTTTACATAGGTGTTCACTTACGTTTCATCTTTTGGTTTATTGAGTCTACTCTTGTTGGCACTAGCAATTGGCCTTTTCTAGTCACAAGTTTTGGAACTAATCTTTTTGCTTTTGTTACAGTATTTACAGCATCGTCCATGTACCAGATTAAAGGCAAAGGCAAGAGAATAGATAGATTTTATCATTCTAGAAAGGAGAATAGATCTTGGGTGACATATCTAACTTGGAGCATTCTATTATTATATAAAGCAGATAAGACCATGAATGTATTGGTATGTGATGATCTTCTTTCATGTTCCAGTCAAACCCTGGACTGCCAAAATGAAGCCACTTTCTTGGCTTTTGTCATTGGCCAAACTCAAGTCCTCATCGGTTTCTGGCAGTAATCGGCAGACCAGTAAATGAGCTAGATTCTGTATCTCTCCACATTCACACCATGTGTTGTTGTTTGCCAACTGCCCCCACTTGAGCATGTTGATCTTATATTTAGGCAGCCCTGTGGTGAGGAGAGACTGTACCAGGACGGGCGCACATGTGCTGCTGCTCAAAGCCCATACCTTAAAGGAAAATGCCACCCTGGGGTTTTCCACTTCTGTTCCTCTCACCAGGCTTCGATCCTCTCCATGGGAGAAAGTCCAAAGCCCTTCGGCAACTTTGGCAGCTTCTCTCGACATGCTGCGGAAAATGCCGAGGTTGAGTTTCCCTTTAAGGTATAGGCGTTGAGAAGCAGTGCACTCCTGCCTGTCCTGGTAAATTCTCTCCCCAGCATAGGGCTGCATTTAGGGGCTCCAGCTCTCAACCTATTCAGTGTCCTCCAAGTGATGGTTAATTTAAAAAATGTGAATATAGTACAACAGAGATACAATGGAACCTCGAGTTACGAATTTAATCCATTCCTTGGCATTTTTGTACTGATTATGAAAAAAAATCATAACTCAAAACGTGGTTTACCATAGGAATGCATTTAAATCCAATTAATCTGTTCTGGAGGTCAGAAAAAAGTAAAAAAATGTATTTTATCTGTTCAAAACTCGTTATAAAGCGGAGTTTGGAATTTTTTTGCCACATTTTTGCCACTTTATAAAGAGTTTTAAACAGATAAAAGATGTTTTTTCTCACTTTTTTCTAACTCCCAGAACAGATTTATTGGTTTTCAATGCACTGTTTTCCTCTTGTGAGTGGCCTTTTCAAAGGATCAATATTTAATTTTCTACACCTGGGATTCTGTATAAATAAAAAAGCATTCTCCTTCAAGATAAGCAAGACTGGTTTTTTCAACTTATTTGATCTTTAAAATTTGGAGACAAAGTCTGCTTGTTTTTACAGGGGTAGTAAAAATATTTTACTTTTAAAAAATTCATAATTCAAGAACCCTTTCCCCAAATGTTCCAAAACTTGGGACAGAACAAAAGCAGGTCATCAGCTACATCTGTGCCAAGTATGATACCAATCCAAAGACCAGTTTAAAGCTGCAATTTTTTGTTGAGGATGCTCATATTTTTAGAATTGCCTAGCAGAACATTGGTTTGCTATACTGCACAATAACATTGCTCCATTCTCATCCAGCTATAAGCTAAAATCTAAGATTTTGTGGCTTTCATGCAGCAAGCTGTTACATCATATCAAATCTGCGTAAAAGGTGTCCCTAGGATACATTTTGGGAAAGTTTACTATCTCTTTAGCTTCTATCAAAATCCAGAGACACTGGGAGGAGAATCTAGAAATGGTGGGAATGGTTTGCATTAGTTTGTCATGAATGCAAAAAAATAATAACCCATTAGGCATCCTTGAAGTAGCTCTTTAGATATTTTTCACATATATTTCCTTGCTTTACTTAATGGTTTCTCAGGTATTGTAGTTTGGTAATTCATTAATTTAAGAGTTACAGTTTCAAAATGTTGTTTTGTTTCTTCTTTTTACAAATGCAAATGAGAAACTATCTCTAGTTTGTCTTTTTCAGCCTTGCAGGTGTGCTCTGTTCCCCAGATGTTGAAATTCTGGCATTTGAATTGCCACCGTCCTTCTTGGTTGACATTGGGAATTGGTATTTTGAGCCTTACATCAGCTGCACCAACATTCACTAAATCTGTCGAGCTCATATTGAAGCTGTTGTAAGCAGTGCCTTCTTGTTATATTAGCAATTTGTTCAGCTCAGTTGGTCATAGCGTATTCGTGGAAGGATCATGGTATATATTTGCCAGGAATCTTGTGACTCAAGGGAAACAGTTGGTGAGATCACTATAGCGCAGGGTGCCCAAACTATGGCCCGCAGGCCAGATCTGTCCCACAATGCCAATTAATCCAGCCCTCACTGCTCTTGCTGCTCCTGGAAGTAGAAGTAAAAAATGCATGCATGAGCACTGAATGTTGCCCGTGCATGCACAGAATGCTGCCAAAAATTACCCACAAGTGTTGTAAAGGCATTTACAGCAGCCACCGGACATTTATGGCAGCATTGCATGCGTGGGTGCATTCAGCGCCCACATGTGCACATTTTACTTCCACTTCTGGGTGGGAGGGACCACGTGGCCAGCCTGTGGCCCAAAAGGTTTGGGCACCCCTGTTATAGTGGGTGGCCAGCATCAGAATACATGTAGTAGACAGTGTTGCTTTCATAACAAATGTAACTGAATCAGACTAGATAGCAATTTGTATCAAAGGGCAAGAATGTTACTTAGCTGAGAAATTTTTCCTTTGACAGCATGGCTCATTCATGCTTTCATGGGATAAATTTCTACACACAAGAGTTGGC
Organism: Bradypodion ventrale; assembly: GCA_035047345.1. NCBI lineage: Eukaryota > Metazoa > Chordata > Lepidosauria > Squamata > Chamaeleonidae > Bradypodion > Bradypodion ventrale. Next base: position 253,333,061 of record JAWDJE010000001.1, read on the forward strand.
CTTCACAACTGTACTAACATGACAAATCCTAGCCACATTAGCCTTAGAATCACTGCAGACCTGCAGGTTAACCCTCAGCCATAAGAATCCTGCAACTCATACACAGAGGAGAAATACAGGACTATCTATCAAAAGAGATTGACTGTATCAGGGTTTCTCAACCTTGGGCCACCAAGTGTTCTTGGACTTCAGTTCCTAGAAGCCCTATTCAGTACACCTGCTGATTGAGGCTTCTGGGGAGCATAAGGTGATGATTATCTGTATTATTAGCTTGCCTGCCAAGATGGTTTCTCATAGCATTTAATATTTATTTTATTACTTTTTGTAAAGAAAACTGAATCAATACTTGGCTCATGTGGCTCAATTTGATCCTCAGTTGCTTAAGAATAGTTCCCTTCAAAGATTTGGAAGGAAATGTGTTTGCCTTCAGAAAGCCAGAGTTTGAATAGAACCATCCATCTTTTTGCGATGCTAAATTGTGCCCAGCAGTCTTCCAATAATGCTGAGAAATCTGTAAGGCACACCATCCAATCTTGTGTTCATTTGAAGAAAACTATTTCTTGACATATATCCTGAGTCCATCTGAAGACAACTGCTTCTGGATTTATATTATATAATGTAATGATTTAACATGGTCAAAGACCAACATCCAAATATACAGATAATCCAAAAGACAAAATAATACATTCACATTTGTGCCAGGCACAATCCTAACAGAAGTTGCTTAACAACCTCTTTTAAAAGTTACCGCTATTATCTAAAACTTGTCATTAAGTTGTTAAAACCTTCTTTTTGCAGATTTTAACAGAGAGGAAAGAAATTTTGCCATTCAAATAAAATACCTGTGTTATGCCCTGTAAACAATAAAAGGGTATAATGTGCCACCTGGGAGTACTTTTAAATGAGGTTCTATAAAACCTCTCGATTTATTAAGATTTAAAAAGACAAAGTAGGAGGATGTGTGTTCCTGTCTCTACACCACCCAATGTACAAGGATGTTTGCATTGAGACTAAGGGATCTTTTTGAACTTCTCTTCCTGTAGAGCAACCAGGTGGGCCAAGGTGAAGGCTCTATGATGTTTTTGTATTAAAAGTGAATAGAGGTAGATAGCTGGTTTGTCAAGTAAAATGCTATTAGAAGTTGTGCCCAAATCATGCTCCCTCTCAACCTTCCTAACATGTTTGAGGATTTGGTCTGCCATGTCATATCCTGCATGGATGAGGCAACCTTTCCAAAAATCCATAAGTTCTGGGTTTGGCCATCAAAGCTTTCTTCCAAGTTGACTGATAAGTATCTTGTAGTATTAATGAAGACAATTTATATATTTTTGTTTATTAAATTTATATACCACCCATCTGGGTGTTATCCCACTCTGGGCAGTGAACAAACAGAAAATAAATGGCAATAATACAAATCAGAACCCACCACCAACAAATACATCATTAACTAAACTAAAATAAAATAAAATAATTGGCAACAGAGGACATTGAAACTGAACCTAACTGGCTAATCTATTGACAAAGGAACAAGCCTCTTGGAGAGAAAGTTAGCTTCAACTAGTAGTTAAAAATGGAGATCCGTATCTTGGTTTTAACTTTGAGAAATCCCACCTCCAAATGCAAAGCTGCACTGAAAACACTATGGAGTAACTGAAGGATATATATATAGATAAATATTTCCTTTTCCAGAAAGATTGTACTATAACAATGAAGAGATTGAGAACTTGTGTATCAGGGATATTATTTCCAATTGTATGTGTCTCTGCTTGTTTCAGGGCAAATAACTTAATTCAGCATAACCTTTATGTGTCTTAATTGGCAGCGTGGTCCACAGTTATTTTGCAGCAGGATGGGATAATTTTATTCACTTTTCAAAAGTGCTTTCAGATCTCTTAATGAGAGATGCTTTCTAAACAATTGACCTAATAAGATTTTACTTGAATCCCACAGAGGAGAGAATGTGAGGCCCTCCGGCATAAAACCTTGTGCGAGCCTTTTAAAACAAACTGCCTGTTTCCAAAGAGCCCATTTTGTTATACAGCCATGTGCTGAAAGTGCATGCAGCGAGGCTCTGTTCTCCTCCTGATTAAGATTCTGCTCTGTGATTCCAAATAAACTCTTTAATTACAATTAGCATCTCTTGAGCGTGCTGTTCCTGATGGCGGCCATTTTTGCAGGAAAGTTGCATCATTTATGACTTCTGCAGTACGGGAGCTCGATTCGAGGGACTGTAATTAATCCCATTTTCCATCCTGCCCAAGAAACTGATTAAGCACAAAAAGAACTTTAATCTTTAAACAAAATGTCTAATCTTTAAACAAAATGTCTAATGTCTTAGCTGGTAAAAGGCATTTCTCTAAGGATCCTTCTCTCTGGCTGCTTAGAGGGCTGATTAATTCACTGCCTTGGCACAGACATGTTCTGTTTCCCCCTGCTTTCTCTGACCTCATTATGAATCACGAGCCACTGTCAGCGCTGCACTGCTCACTGTGCACCAAATTGCCCTTTAAAACCAGGTTAATTGTTCTGTGTGTCCATGCACATAGCTTGCGATAAGGGCGCCTAGATTTGTGGCACCTTTAAAAGATCATCTGATAAGCAGCCACTTGAAAATCAGGGTGGGAAATGTCTTTGCCACACCAATGGGAAATATAACTTAAGCGTAGCATGTTACAATGATAAGTGAACACCCTTTCACCTTCTTGCGAATTAGGTCAATTTTAAAAAAAATTGGAGAAACTTTTAGATCCTTGCGCACACATACCCATGAAGCACACACATGCCAGTTCTCAAAGAGCCCTGGTGGCAAAGTGGTTAAGCTGTTGTACTGCAGCCAAAACATTGTGAATTTGATCCTGATGGGGGAGCATCGGGGGGGGGGGGCATCAGGACTTTGGAGATGTTTAGGTGGGGCATGGCTGAAAAAATAGTTGGGAACCATTAGTCTATGGTGAGCCTCAAACTCCTACCATGAAAATTTCATTGTTGAATACAGATTAAATGCTCTGTGAAGAAGTATTTCTCTTACTGATAGTTTGGATTTCTTATATATACATCACACACACACACACACACACACACACACACACACACACACACACACACACACACACACACACACACGCACACGCACATGCACACACATGCACATGCACACACACGCATGCATGCACACATGCACACACACACACACACACATACACACACAAACACACACACACACATATTCTGAAAAAGAAGTAATGCCATACTAATCTTATCCTTTTTTCAAAATTTATTTATTTTATTTATTTATAGGATTTCTATACTGCCCATGTGGGTGTTATTTCATTTCATTTCAATTGACAATGCAACTCAGGGCGGCTCACAACAATACCCATCCGATACAGTATCATGAAACATTTAAAAAGTTATTCATCCCTAAAAAAAAATCAAAGTTGACAGCAGAGGAGTCCAATGCCCAGACCTGCCAGAGGGTGATGTCTGCCCCCCCCCACCTCAATGGCCAAGTCCCCAGCATCTACCAGCCTATCCCCAGCCTTAGGTGGTGTCCAGGGTCAGTGTCGGCATCCAGTGCCACCCATGGCCGCAGCGGCTCTTCTACCCCAGCCATGGGTAGGGCCCGGGGTCAGTGTCGGTGGTTCACTCTGGGCAGTGAACAAACAGAAAATAAATAAAAACAATACCCACAACAAATCAAAACCCACTACCAACAAAAACATCATAGACTTAACTAGACTAAATTAAACTAAAATAAAATAAAAATAATTGGTGTCAGAGGACATTGGGACTAAACTTAACTGGCTACTTTATCAATAAGGGAACAACACCCTGAACAGCCTCCTTGAAAAAGAGCATTTTAATAGTTTTTTTAAAAAAAGGTAGCCAGTGATGGGGCCAGGCGCAGCTGCACCAGTAGTGTATTCCACAGTGTTGGTGCCACCACCGAGAAGGCTCTATTTCTAGTTAAAGACTTTCAAACCATCCTCGGGGGTGGCACCTGGAGCTGTGCCAACTGTGATGCAGGGAGTTGCTCTGGGGGAGAGATGCTCCAACAGATGCTCCGTATAGGGCCTTGTATGATAATAGAGACTCAAGCTTGAGAAACCAGGGGATTGCTTGAATGTAGTATATCTTGATTTCAGGAAGGCTTTTTATTCTATGAGGTTATTTTGACTAAACAGCTAAAACATTGGCTAGACTAAGCTAGACTAAGTAGAACCCCGCATAATGAAAAAACTCTGTTCCATGGAGCTCTTTGCTATGCGGGTTTTTTCATTACGCAAAGCTAATGGGAGATGCACCGGATAATGAACAAAAATGTTTGTTATCCAGGGTTCCCATTGACCGGGTATACCCCAGTTACCCCCCCCCCCCCCGCATAATGACCGCAGCTCCAAAAGCAGCGCCGACCTCGCCTTTCCGGCTGGAGGCGAAAACAAGAACACCTGGGCTCCAGGTTCAGCAAGGACGCCGCCTTGCCTGAGCCATCTCTCCCAGTCCGGCATTGGACGTGGGGGAGCAAGAACACTTGGGCTCCTGGTGCAGCGAAGACTCAAGACTCAAAGTCGGACACTAACACCACCTCACCTGAGCCCTTTCCTTCATTCCAGCATAGGCTGTGTGGGTTTCTCTCTTCCCTTTGTGGTTCGACTCGGGCTTGCAGCATCGCTTTGTTATCTCGCCCTGGCGATGCTGCTGAGTATGTGGACCTGGGCTCCAGCATGGTCATTGAGCCACCCTGGCCCTAGTTAAGGTAAAGGCTGAGCCTCAACCTAGTTTGGGCTCGTTTAAAGTCGTTGAGCCTTGGGCTCCGACCCCACCCCTGGATTATTGTATTTCCCCCCCTTTTTTTATTTGTAAACTGTTACTGTAATCATAGTTGTATATTTTGTAAACTGTTACTGTAATCATAGTTGTATATTTTGTTGCAATTGTATCCTGATATTGTATTTTGATATTGTTTTTTCTATTGTATTTTGTTTGTATTTAATGTGTATTTAATTACCTTTATTTGTATTTAATTATGTTGTAATGCCGCCCTGAGTTGGCCTTGCACTGAGTAGGGCAGGGTAGAAATCCAATAAATAAATAAATAAATAAATTGCCATTGGCTAACAAATGCTTCATTATGCAATTTTTTCATTATGCGAAGTGTTGGTTATGCGAGGTTTTACTGTAGTTGTTAATTTAGTTCTAGTCTGCATTAACAGGATCCAGAGCAAGGGAAGTAACAGCAACACTTTATTATGCTTTGGTCACACTTACTTGGAGTACTGTGCAATACAATGAGACAAATTTGTCGATTAGCAAGAACACGTCCAGAGAAAGGTGCTGAAGAAATGGCTTGGAAACAAAATCCTGCAAGAAAGAGTCGAAGTGGTGGGAACTTTTAACTTTGAGAAGAGAAGATAGCCATTTTAAAATATTTCAATGGCTGTCATGGAACTCCCTGCCAGAAGAAGTGGTTATAGCTGCCAGTCTTGACAGCTTTAAGAAAGGATTAGACAAGTTCATGGAGGACAAGGGTATCAATGGCTATAATTATGGATACCTAAGGACAACCTCCGGGTTGGAGAGATTGGCAGGATATCTCTCAATGCCATTTCCAGGGAATCCTAAGCAGGTGAAGGCATCTGCTTGGAAATACAGAGATACCTCATACAACGTCCACAAGTTGGTTCCACAAGTTTGGACTTTATACGGATTTGGACTTTGTATGAGGCATGCCAAATCCTAGCCGCAATGCCTCATACAACGTCCAAATCCTTGCCGCGATGCCTCATACAATGTCATTTCCATAGAGCTACATTGTACTGTAACAGCACAGACTTCAGGGCAAAGTCAAGGAAACATACAGGAAACTGACAGAACTTTAAGAAATTATTGTCTAAAGGCTAAATACATTACAAAAACATGTCAAACAACCCTGATTGTCCAAGAACCTGAAGAATGCTGCAAAAATCCCAGGAATGCTTCTAAAAATTATGATGAAATTTTTTTTTTTAAAAAAAATCCAAAATCACGCTCAAAACCACTCCTAAACACTCTTTGCCTTGTGCAAAACCCACAAGAGCAATGCACGAATGAGTCCTGTCTTTTATACTGCCCAGGCACAATGCAACCTGGGAAAAACTGAATGCCTCATACAAAGTTGAGCGACTTTGTATGAGGTAACTTTTTTCAAGAATGTTGTATGAATTCGATGTTGTATGAAGCAGACTTTGTATGAGGTATTACTGTACCCTGAAGCAAATGGTGAGCCACTGTGTGAGACAGAATGCTGGAATGGATGGGCTGTGGCCTGTTCCAGCAAGGCTGTTCTTATGTTCTTATGTACAATCTAGAGTAGTGTTTTCCAACCTTTGGTTTCTGGACTTCAATTCCCAGAAGCCTAAGTCAATTCCCAAAAGCACTAATCAGTTTGTGGGAACTGAAGTCCTAAAACCAAAGGTTTGGAAACACTGATTTAGAGCAACCTTATTTTTGTTTTTTTTGCTTCTCGAGAGGGTAAGACTTGTGTGGACTGCCCGTATAGCGGGGAGTCTTATGAATATGAATGTATTAATATCCTTCTCCCTAGAAGTTCGTTTGCCGGCCACAGCCGCGCCATAATTCAGAATAAGACTTCCTATCTTGGAAGCATGGGCTTTGCTGGAGGAGATAGATAAAGATTGGGCATACATTCCTGAAGCTGCTTCCCGATTGACAGGCAACATCCTGTTTTAACATAACAATAGCCACAGATCTTTCCCTGAGTTAAGGTAAACAATAGAAATTAATAGACACAAATGAGATAGTGCCCAGGGAAACAGATGCTCCTACTCCTTTTAGATTAGAGTAGAACATTAAAGACCCCTGCCTATAGTATAGGGGTGACTTAGAAATGCTTAGCAAGCAGTTCCCCTCTGTAACCGGGGTGGCGACCACCTCAGGGTCGTTCCGCCCACAGGCAGGGTGTGTCTTTATTCTAGTGCAGCAGGGCTTCACATTACTACAGACTTGAACAGTTGTATTTAAATTGCAAGCAAGGAAACATTAGGAAGAACTTCCTAGCAGTAAGAACTGTTTGATAAAGGAATGGACTAGTTTGGGAGGTGATAGATTCCCCTTCATTGGTTTTATTTAAAGAGGTGGAGTAGCCATGTGCTGGTAGTGCTTTAGCAGTGAATCTTATGCATTGAATAGCATGAGTATTAGATGGTGTTGGTACCTTTCCAACTTTGGAAACACATTTCTCTCTAAGCTGAAAGGTGGCACACAGGACTGCTCTGCTTTATGGCCTGCAAATCAAGTAAGCTACACCAGGGGTCAGAATTTTAGGGAGGCTCTGTGCCCTTGCTGAATTAGCTTGATTGTAGGGAAAAACTGGATTTCTTCGCATGTTCCAGCAGTATATATAACCAAAGCAAACTGCTGAGTGTTAAGTGTGCAGTGCTTTACACACAGAAGAACTGCTGTGTTTTGCAACAATTAATTTTGCAGAGGAAGCAGCCTGTTTAAAGATGCCTGCAGCGCTTGCTAGAATGTGTGTTGTTTTTCAAAGCCACCAGACACACAGTTGGCTAGGTTGGCTAATAAACAAAACAGCAATGCAAAACCCTTAGCCTGGTGGGGATTGCTAGAGATGGGGGATGAGAGGTAAAATGAGTAATGCTTACCTGCCAGGGGTGGGTGAAGACAGTAATTGTTTAGCCTGCAGCAGATCTCTGCATGGGTTAAAAATGACAGTGATATTAGTTGAAGAGAGCTAAGGCTGCTTTGTTTGAAGCTTTCAGCAATACACAGAGTGTTATTTACCGGACTTGGTCGATTTACTTCTTAATGCAATAATGACCTGTGAAATGAAACGTGAGCTAGACAATTGTTCCTCATTGTTTCCAGTAAAACATTCTTTCATACCCCATTAAACCACCATTAATTCCATATGAAAGAATAGCAAACACAAACACACAGATCTGGGTTGTTCCCTTTTCTGTATCACAAGAATGAAAGGAGCCTTACTGTGATAATAATAAATTTGTCTCAGAGATTACTTTGGGTTGAAAGCATTTTTTGCTAGAGAAACTCCCTTGAGCAAAGTTTCTCCAGCAAAAATCCTTTCAACCCAGAGTAATCTCTGTCACAAATTTATTATTATCACAATAATCCTTTTCTTTCCTTCATTCTACTGTGACAGTCATGTCTATTTTAGGGGAAACTAGCAGAGGTTGCCCGGCGTTGCCAGGCTGTTTTAAATTGTGTTGGAAGGTTAAATTGTGTTAATGTTTTTTTAAAATTGCTTAGTCTGTAATTTTAATTTTTAAAATGTTTATTTATATAATTTTTTTTGGCTTGGCTGTTATTAACTGTGATCTGCCTTTTTTTGGGTTTTTTAAGGATTAATAAAAGAACAAAGTATGATATAATTTTTTCAAATTGTTTTATGTAAGCGAATAATGTTTTAGTTTTTTGATTTTTATAATTAGTTGTACCGTAGGTAATAATTTTAATAATGTAAAAGTAAATGTTTTTACATTCAATGTTTTTAAAAATGTGTTTAGATGTTTTGGGTTTTAATTTGAGTTAAAACTCAGCACATGATTTTTAAAAGTTTCTATTGTATTTTATTGACATATGTTTGTGATTTGTGTTAAAGTGTGTTTTAGCGTAATTTTTTTACTTGTTTTTATTGGTGTGACCTTTTGTGTAAAATTGTGAATTTGTGTTATGTTTTTGATTTGTTTTTACTCTTGTGGCCTTTTGTTTGGGGCTGTTGTGTGTTTTTGAATTGTCTTAACTATTGTGGCCAGCAGGTGGTGCTGGTAGGGGATTTTGTATTTTGACTGTTTTTCTCTCTCCTGGCCTCTGGGTGGAGCTTCTTCTGGTAAGTAGTATCTTTCTTTATTCATTTCTTTTCTGGTCCTCGTGGAGGTAGGACATCTTTTGGTAAGTTTGCTTGATTTCTTTATTGTGTGTGTGTGTTTGGTGCTGGTGGTGGTGGTGCTGGGGGGGGTGGGGGTTTGGAATTTGTATTTTTTGTTTGTTTGTTTTGTTTTGATTGTGTTTTTGTTTACTTCATATTGGTTTTTGGTGTTGTTTTTGTTTGTTTTTGTGTATTTTTGGATGTTTTTGATTGTGTTTTTAGTAATTGTTTTAAAAAATATTTATTTATTTGGCGGTGGGTAGGGGGCATGGTTGGTGGGGGTTAGGAAGGGTGGGCTAGGTGGTGGGGAGGGGTGTGTGGTTGGTGGGGGTTAGGAAGGGTGGGCTAGGTGGTGGGGAGGGGGGCTTTATTGTGTTATGGTGCTTTGATTGTGTGGAGTCATGAAAGTAGATCAGGGTTTCACCTTTAACATCAGTGGGTGGGTGGTTGCGACCCCCCTCTCCACTGGCTCCCCTGGGGTTGGGAGGTTTGGGGGGACAAAAGGGGTATGTCTCCCCAACCCTTCTGGACCCAGGAGACCAGGGAGAGGGGATCGATTCCACCCCCCTCCAAATAAAAAACCCTCTGTTTTTAAAGAGAAGAAACTGCTTGGTTTCTTCTCTTTAAAGACGGAGGTTTTTATGGGGTGGTGGTGTATTTGATCCCCTCTCCCTGTCTACTGGGTCCAGAAGGGTTGGGGGGGACAGATCCCTTTTGTTCTCACAAACCTCCCAACCCCAGGTGAGCCAGCGGAGATGGGAATGGCCACCCCCTACTTACTGATGTTAAAGGGGAAACTCCGATCGGACTTTCCCTTTTAATATCAGGGGGTTGGGTTGGAATCGATCTCCTCTCTCGGGTCCCGTGGGTCCATGAGGGTTGGGGGGGGACAAAAGGGGTATGTCCCCCCCAACCCTTCTGGACCCAGGAGACCAGGGAGAGTGGATCGATTCCCCCCTCCTTAAAAAAAAACTCCATTTTTAAAGAGAAGAAACCGCTTGGTTTCTTCTCTTTAAAGACAGAGGTTTTTTTGGGAGGGAGGAATCGAACCCCTTTCCCTGGTCTCCTGGGTCCAGAAGGGTTGGGGGGGACATACCCCTTTTGTTCCCACAAACCTCCCAACCCCAGGTGAGCCAGCGGAGAGGGGGATCACCACCCCCACCTACTGATATTAAAGGGGAAACTCCAGTCGGGACCTTCAGGCGCCGTTGGTGAGGGAAAGAAGGGCGGTTGGTGTTTGCGTGGCTGTGAGGTGGTGAGTTTTTTTTAAATTTTTCGGGCGCTGGCTTCCTCAGCGTTCTGCGCGCTCATGTCCTGCAGGATTCTGGGGCTTGTAGTTATGGGTTTGTGATTTGTGGTTGTGGTGCGTTTTTTTTCTGCGGCTTGATTTTGATTGGCCACGGTGCATTTCTCAATGTTCTTTGTGGTCGTGCCTCTCAGCCTGATTGGCTGTGGCATGGTGTGGCGCAAAGAACATTGGGAAATGAAGTTGTTTCCCTTTTTTCACGTTTGTGGGACTCTTGCCCCACTGGCGCATTTCTCAATCCTGCGTTTACCTGCGTACCCAGTTCGGGCATGTGCACGAATGGTGAATGCAGGCTAGTAGGGCCTGGCTAAGGAGCCTATGCAAAGTTCCAATGGTTAACCCTCGTTTTTATAAGTTAAGATGATACGTTTATGACACAAAGACATAAAGTTTAAAAAGTCATATTCAAGCTATATATATGTGAATTTATTTGGAGCTGAGCCCCCAAACTAGCTAAGATTGGATGTATACATGCTATAGTATAATCTTGGCTCATAATAATCAACACATGTTAGGGAGACATCAGGAGCAGATGTGTAATAATTATTCCTGTTAAGTTTCTACCCCAGTTCAAGAGATGATTATGAGGTAGATTTTTCACTCATCCAGCATGACAGGTAAGTAACATCTGAGAAAGCACCAAACAATAGGTGTAGTAGGTGTAATAATAATATCAGGAAGTGCAGACTTAGGTCCTACAAGCACAATAAAGAATGAAATACTGTAATAATAATTTCGTGTCATAGATTACTATGGGTTGAAAGGATTTTTGCTGGAGAAACTCTGCTCAGGGGACACCTGAATGAGGCTCCTTTCATGTTTCCAAGTGTAGCCCTTGGGTATAGAAACCTGAACTTCCAGTCTCCAGCTCAGTGTTTTAACCACTAAGCCACCGGGGGAGCTGTTAAGAATGAAATTACAACTGTTGAGTAAAAGTACCCATTTGTAGCAGCTGTTCATGTTATATATGCATCTCCTCACTGATCTCTAGCGCTTAAGGACTAGTGGTAGATCCTGATGAATCTTGACCAGTGGTTTATTAGGTTTTTGCTGTAATAATAATAATAATAATAATAATAATAATAATAATAATAATAATAATAATAATAATAATAATAATAATAATAATAATAATAATAATAATAATAATTTCCTGTCAGATATTACTCTGGGTTGAAAGGATTTTTGCTGGAGAAACTCCGTTCAGGGGAGTTTCCAACATCCAGCATAGTATTAGACCAAGACTTCTCAAGGCACATGGCATCCTGTGAACATAACCTTACTGCAAGATGGCAAGGCAGGGCAGATATTGGAGCACCTTCAAATGCTCTCAATAAGCAACTGGTGCTCACATGGGTCCCTCTCTTCTTTCTGTGCTAGAGTACTCTTCCTAGGTTCTACCCAGTGGTGGGCTCCCAAAAAATTAACTACCACACTGTGAGCATGGTATGGTTGGTGTGGCCAGGGGAAAGCACTTGAATTAGGACTATTTTATTTCAAAACTTGGATGGGTGGGGCCAGCCAGAATTTCTGCTACCAGTTCTGGCGAACTGGTGTGAACCTGCTGATACCACTTCATAGAAAGTGAACACCTTCAAGGGATGAGTCTTCACTTTGGCAATGAGCATTTCCTTATGAGAAGCAAACTATTGGAACTGGGCACTGACTCTAAAGGTTGAGAAGAATTTGGAGAAGATTGTGATGTCCAAGTGTTGGAGCTGAGCTAAGGGGCTGTGAATGCTGGTTTGGACTGAGGGTCTCTGTTCTTTCAGTCTTAGGAGTTGTTCAATAACTCCGGTTTGGGGTTCCCTGGCTATCTGGTAGTGACTGTACTTGGTGTCTCTTTTATTAATACCATAAGTTTCTCAGTCTCTGAATCAAGTTACTCCTGGGCTGCATGATCATGAGGTTAGGTGACTTTTGATCTGTTTCTATCAGCCTAACCTAGTTGATGTGTGAATAAAAGGAGATCCTGCCTCCTCAGGAATAAAAAAGAAAGAAAGAATGAATAATAATATACTGTACCAATCCTTCTCCTTTCCTCAAGTACTTGGGAGATAATGGTTCTTCTAACTGTAAAGTAGTAAGCTACATCATTATATGAAATGGACTAATGACAACAAAGGTTCTGCCAAAAATTATAGTACTCATAGTCAAGTCTGAAGATGTAATGCACTGTATGGGGAAGGCTTTCTTGTCCCTTTTACAAATCAAGTTACTCACATCCATTGGGCTTAGATTCCTTGGAGGAACATTTTATTTCAAATTCTTTTTGATCTGAATTTACCAAAATATGCACAATCTAAATTTGGAGGAAAACAAAACTGGCACATCTGCATAACTCTATGGAATTTTTTCTTTGGTGCTGCCTGCATCTTTAGGAGACATTTCTAAGATGTCATTTAAGAGAATCCACCAGTTGTTCAACACAATGGCAAAGTTAGAGAATGCATGTGTGTGTGTTATACAGGTGCTTCGAAACACAATCCAGCTGTGTCAGTTAAGCCTGAAATAATTCACTTAGAGTAGAATCAACTGTTTTTTGACTGGGATTTTATTCTCGGTTGCTGCTAATTACTACTGACCCTAATGTGCTAGAGGCTACAAAATAAAGTGCAAGGATAAAGAAAGGGAAATTCTTTTTTACTGTTCTTGTTGTGAGATTTTGAAGGAACGTGGCACAGGGGAAAAATGTCAGCAAAAATCATGACCCAAATTCTTTATAAAAGAAATGGGTTCATAAAAAGTACAAAGAACTTGGAACTGCCCGCAGGCTGTTACATATAGATGGTGAGTTTCCGAGTAATTAAAATACACAGGAGGCCACTAGTAAGCAAGTATATATTTGCAAGGAGCAGTTTTTTCCAATGGTGTGAACATTTTCTTAGTGGATTTTTGATCCATGAAACCATGAAAGTGTTGCTTAGAATAGTGTTTATGTCTTTTTAATAAGGATTCTGTTTTTGTACTCTTTAATTTTATAATTATGGCTCTGTCAAAGTCACTGAAACACTACAGTTAGTTTATTACTTTTTGTCACTCGAACAAGCAATGCCTCTGAAGGTTGTTTCTGGTTTAAAAGCCTTCTGCTCTGTTCTGAAGGCCATTCCCAAAGCAAATTCTCATGCTTAGAAAAAAAAGTTATTTTTCAGTGGGATTAATGAAAACTTAAATATTTGAGGGAAATGATATGTCAACAAAAGGTTATGATTTTCTCCACTTGCTGCTATAATCAAGGCCTAAGAAGAGTTTGATGAGAAATCTGATAAAAACTGAGGGACATACATGAAGGCAATGATCAAGCTTCAGCACAAGTTTTGAAAGATGCACAGTGGATAAATTTACCCCACTCTCATTGCAAGAAGGAAACAATTTTGGTATTACAGTGGAAGCAGAATCTGCCAAAGAAAATGTTGTTGGGTATTTATGAACTTTAATGAATCCTTAGTCTGTTAAACAGCAACGGTACAGAAACCATGAGGAATCAATAGCTTGAAGTTTCCAAGATTCCACCTCTCAACACATCCAGCACTTACTAAAGAACAGAGAGTAAACAAAACAAAACACGCTGTGGCACTTTAAAAACTAACTGCTGTATTTTAATGTTAGCTTTTGTGGATCGAGTCCACTTTGTCAGGCATACAGTAGGAGTGAGACTTCATGGCATCAATTTATACACATCAGGTACAGAGTAGTTGGTTAACATAACAGATAAATATACAAATCAATATAGCCTTTTACAACTGGTAATAGCAGAAGATCACTGGCTGTTATTTAGATTAGTTGTGAAGTTTCACCCTGTTAAATTGCAAACGATTAGTAGAAAGATACAAGACAAACACCTGGCATTAAATATTTGCTAATGAGTTTAACCTTCAGCATCTATTGACAATCTTGTAAATTCATCCTTTGTTCTGAGAGGAAGCCTATGCTGTGGATGAGAATTCTACTGAAGTAGTTTCTGTGAAGGTGGTATAATATAACAACATATAACATGCAACATATATAGCAGTATATAAAAACCTGTTAGTTGTAGTGTATCAAATTTGGTAATGTCCCAGAAACTCTAGACTAATATTCAAACCTTTGAGATGGGTGTCCAGCATATGGATGCACTTTATTTCTGCTGTCTCTATCTGGATCTTTGTTTTGTATTTTCACTGTCCCAGAATGGCAACTTTCAAGTCTTGGATAGCGTGTCCAAGTAGATTGAAATGGTTTGCAGTGGGTTTCTGTGTATTGCCATTCCTGATCTCTGATTTATGTCCATTAACTGTTTTGCACATAGACTGACCTTTTTTATCCTATGCAGAGTGCAGAAGGGCATTGCAGGCGCACCCCCCAATAAAGGACTCAGACACTGGTAAAAGTGGATAACGGCATTGGGCCACATTTATTGATTCATGCCCTAGTCCGAATTATAAATTTCTATTGGTATTCAACCAATGATAATTCTTAAGGCAAGCAGGCCGAAGTAACACTGGTAAGGTTCCACCCAAAATTGCCAACGGCAATTGGTTACAATGTATCCATTTGTATCCATTTGTTTGTTGACAACAAACAAATTGTTGACCGTAGTCAATAATCTAACTACTGACCGCACCCTCTGACGCGTATCCGTAAAATAACGGGGTGATGCATGCTGCCTAGCTCGTGCCATCACCCCATTGCCTGGTTCATCGTTGACCGGACAACGTTAACCAACTTGTGCCTGTCTAGTGTTGTCCAGTCAATTGCGAACCTGCCGGATACCTGTGGGTCATAAATGTTTACCTTACCAGTGCTACCCGCCACATGGGGAGCCTTCAATAAAGGCTCACGCCCCCCCCAGACCGTCAGCTCGGTCAACAGGCCTGCTCGCCAATCTCCCAACAAGAGGTCCATACCTCCCAGCGACAGATGGACCCCATCCCCTGTGTAAAGCTCATAATTTTGGAGACTGATGGTGGGGTGTCGTATAACGCGCCCCCAACACTTGTCCATAAAGAACCGGGCAATAGCCCTGTTCACCGAGCGCCGAGCCCGATCAAGGGCCTGGAGGTTAAACCCTCCCCTGTAAGCGTGCTGCGGTATCATGTCCGACCAAAGTAGGGTTGTGGCAGGCCACACATAATGCAAGTAGGCCAGGTCACCGCAAATCACATGCTTCAGCGATAGGCCCGTGACCTGTCCCAAATCATTACCCCCGAGGTGTATAATCAGGACATCAGGCGGGTCAGCATCCCTGATGGAGAAAAGGAATGGCAACAGTTCCCGCCATAACATTCCGCGCTTACCGTACCACCTGAGGCTTGCGGACGCACCCAGTCCCAGTCGGGGTCCCCACTCTGTCGCCGCAGCAAACTGCGCTGCCCTGTGCACATAGCTGTGGCCCACCAGCCATACTGTCACCGGTGTAAGATGACACCCAGGGTCTGTCAAGGAAAAAAGGAAACAGGGCAGTGACTTAACTGGTACTCACTGTTGAAGAGGGCGAACATACAACTGAAAACATCGTGATCCCCACCTTCCCATGTTACATATTTCAGCCCCAGAGTACCCAAACGCCGCTGCGGTGGAAGCCGCCCCTATCCTGAATGAATGGGTGCCGTAACGAGCCCCAGGGAGGCCAACACTGGCTAGTGCCTTACCGGTCACCTTCCAAAATTGAAATTTAGTAAGGGGAGACCCATCTTGGTGACAGAAAAACGGGCCAGGGTGCGTACCACGTAGTGCAAGGAACTCCTGTAGGGCACCAACCGGACAGATGTCTGCCATGGAACATCGTAGCAGTCTTACACCACTGCCTACACCGTGCTGATCAACCTTAGAGGAGCGTATCCTCAGCTGAGCCCAATCATTGGAAACATAGACATCTTCGAGTTCCAGTGCCCTACGACTCACATCCGCCTTAGACAGTAGCACCAGCTCACTGATGCGGAGCGCCCCAAAAAAGGCCACCGTAGTAGCCGCGTGAAACAGGGTTGCCTCATACCTGTCGAAACACAGGTCATGCCAACCCCATGCAAAGTGGGTAAGTACCCCTGGAGAAATAGGGTGGCGGTCGTCCGGGCTGCGCCCACGTTCCCGCACCCACCCTTCCAAAACATGTCGTATGCGAAAATCATTCGTGCTGTCAGCAAAACCACCCACCTTGGCCATGAATGCCAGTGCTGACAGCCTGGATGCTATGGTGCGGGGGGCTAAGCCCTGGGCATGTAAGTAAACCATAAATTGGAGGACGTGAGCCACTGGGATGGGCCAACTTTCAGGCAGCCGTGATTGGGCACAAAAGGCCCTGAATGAACTGAATGCATGGGTATACGCCTTACGCGTGCGGGGTGCGAGTGACATGCCGATCGCCCGGTTCACCTCTCCTTGCCAAGCGTCCATATCTCGTCCAGGAGCGGCGAGGGAAATTCCTCTGCGTCCAGGGCCAAGGCACGGAACCGGGGGATCTGCAGGCGGGACAAAGCGTCAGCAATATCATTATTAATACCTGGAACATGTCTGGCCCTAAAAAGCACATTGAGGCATAGGCTGCGCAACACAAACTGGCGAACCAGTTCAATAACCCTGGGAGATTTTTACGTCTGTGAGTTGACAATGTGTACAACTGCCGCATTGTCACACCAGAAATGGACGACCGAATTGGCCCACTCCTCGCCCCATAGCATCAAAGCTCCCAGAATGGGGAAAAATTCCAGGTACGTGAGATCGCGCAAACGATCCGTGCCCCACCAGGCTGGCGGCCATCTACCGTAGGCCCACTTCCCTTCGAAGTAAATCCCATAACCCAGGGACCCTGAAGCGTCCGACTGAACCTGAAAACGAGGGGAAACCAAAAGGTCGGACCTCCAAAATGACACCCCGTTGAATTCCCTCAGGAACTTAAGCCAGATGAGCATATCAGCCCTCATGCTCTTGTTCAGTCGGATCCTGTGGTGGGGCCTGGCCAAGCCAGTCATGGCGTCACACAAGCGTCGAGCAAATGCTCTGCCAGGTGCGACGACCCTGCAAGCGAAATTGAGGTGACCATGTAACACCTGGAGCTCCCGAAGGGACACCTTGCATTTTGCCAGCAAGTCCAAAATGAGTGCAACGATCCATGAAACCTTATCAACAGGTAACCTGGATGCTTGCACAACCGCGTCCATCTCCACCCCCAGGAATGTGAGCTTGGTTGAAGGGCCCTCGGTCTTTTCGGGCGCTAAAGGGACACCGAGTTCCTTCATTAGCGTCTGAAATGTATTTAGGAGACGCGTGCACGTGTCCCAGCCCCGTTCACCCCCGAATAAGAAATCATCGAGGTAGTGGGCTACAGACCGGGACCCTGACCTGCGAACAAAGGCCCATTGCAGGAAGGTGCTAAAGCGCTCAAATGCCGAGCATGAAATGGAGCAGCCAAAAGGCATGGCCTTGTCGAAATAAAATTCACCCCGGAACTTGCACTTGACGAGAGTGCTCCTTGTCCTTCTCGTCCTGCCCCTCCCTCTCCTCTTTGGTGGGTTCTCTATTCAAGAGGGAGAAAATGTCCACATACTCCCCCCGCCAGATCTTTTCCTTGGTGGCCTGGGCCAGGTGATCCCCGAGGGGTAACGAATAACCTGCTGTCAGCAAGGCCGACACCGGCACATTGACAGTGCTGGGCACCATGAAAGGAGCCTGGACCAGCCCCGCCACCCCCAGTAAGTTCCCTGCAGGACAGGGTGCCCCGCCCCAAGAGGGGCCTTGGAGTGTTGGAGCCATTCCAGGATGGGCCGGCGGCGGCTGACCCGCCGCCCCAGCCAGGCGAGGCCACAGCCACTGTAAACCTCCCCCCGTTGTGGGTTGTGGTGTGGGTGCACTAGCTTGGACCGTATACTCACAAGTTGCACCCCCATGGGCCGCCCCCACCGGGGGTTCCGGCCCACTGCGGGCGTCGGAGCTCGCGACCGCAACCGAGCTCGTAGATGGGGCCTGACCACTACCTGCTGGCGGCATCTGCCGCGTGGGGAGCTGCGAGGCCGCGGCTGGCGCCGACCTACTTGCCTCAGGCAGCTCAACCCGTTCGGCCGCCTGCCGAGGACCGGCAGACGCTGAGTTGACCTGTAAACCAAAAGGTGCCCCGGATGGATTAACTATCCCTAAAGATGCCTCCAGGGCCGCTACGCGGGCCAGTAGGGCATCAACATTTACATAGCCCCCAACGCTGATGGGGGCAAAGGGCCGGCCGGCCCACCGGTCGCTGGCGCCGGGCCAGGTCTCTGGACCCCGGGGCCCGAATACGGCCATGCCCCAACCACCGGCCCCGGAGGGGCCGGGGGCATGCCCTGCCAGTGAAGGGAACCCAGCCAACCCCCTTGGTTAAAGCCCACCGCTGGAAGCTGCATGCCAAGGCCCGAAGGCCCAGCCTGGTTATGCGCCAGGCCCGGGCCGGTGGCCGCTAATTGCGGGCCGGGGGCTGCAGCCCCTGCAGGGCCGGTCTGAGGCTGCCCAGCCTCGGGCCAGGGAGCAATCAACCCCATCCCGCCGGTCCCGGTGGGCGCCCCCGGAAAGGGTGCCTGCTGAGGGGGCGCAGTCGCGGTCGTCCGACCCGGCTGGCGCCTCCTTGAAGGGTGAACCGCGTTCGCCATCGCCTTCTTTTTGGAAGGCATTGAACCGTTGGGAAGCCGAAGAAAAGAAGCAAAGAAGAAACCGCTGCCCAAAAGAGGCTTCCCGGCTAAAGGGAAGAGCGACGGAGCGATTGGGGAAAAACTTCTCCTCTCCGTCGCTTCGCAAAATGGCAGCGCGGCTGCCTCGTGGCCACCCCTTTTAAAGGGTGCTGGCCACGCCCCCTAACTACCCGGATGTCCAAGTCCGGTGGGGGGGGCGCCCGCAAAGAGCGCGGCGGCCATTTTGGCGCCGCGCTTGCAATCTATACCTATAAATCCAAGGGTTAACCATTGGAACTTGCTATATGTTTCTGCACCCGTCCATCCTATCCCGTACCGAGCCTCCTGCACTTGCCCGAACCCAGCCCGCAGGTTACTGCAGGGTTGCCGAAGCTGCCAGTGGGGCAAGAGCCCCACGAATGCGAAAAAGGTAAACAACTTCAATTCCCAATGTCCTCTGTGCCGTGCTGTGCCTCAGCCAATCAGGCTGAGAGGCGTGAGCAAAAAGAACATTGGGAAACATGGCGCGGCCAATTGAAATCGAGCTGCAGGAAAAAAACACCGCATGAACACAAACAAAAAACACAAAACTCCAAGTCCCAGCGTCCTACGTGCCATGAACGCACAGAATGCTGAGAAAGCTGGTGCGCAAAAAATAAAATAAAATAAATGCAGGCATCCCACAATGGGAGTGTAAGTCCGCTGCAGGCGGACGCAGCGCCTCATAGTCTTGCAAAACAAACACCCACAAAAACCACGACGAGACCACCACCGGCCTTCTTTCCCAGATCAATGGGAAGAAGAGGGACTCCCTCTCCTCCATGCTACCCCGCTGAAGACACGGCGAGACCACCGCCGGCCTCAAGGAAAGTGGAGCTGGGGTGGAAAAAAAAAACGGCAGCAGTTCATCAGGGGAAGCACCCTCCCTGGCGAATGACTGGCTGCTGCGTTTGTACTTCCGACACCACTGTTTCGAGAACTAACAAGAAACAGTGGTGGAGGTAATACGAAAGCAGCAGCCAGCAATCCACAAGGAAGAGCACCACCCCTTGCAGATTGCTGCCTGCTGATCTCTGGTTAGGTAAGCCAGGAGAGAAAGGAGACAGAGAGGAGAGAACCATCGTCAGGCAGATAGCTCTTGTCTTCCTCCTTCTCTCCCGAACTACCTAACAAACCTTACCAGGGGAAGAGCGGGCTGACTGCCAACTCTTCGTTTTCCCCATTGCTGCATCGAAACCAAAATTCAAAGCAGCAATGGGGAAAAGAGGAACTGACAGGCAGCCCATTCTTCACGCAAAAGTACACACTAACAACAAACACCAAAATTAGTAAAAATTAATAAAATACAAATAAATAAATAAGAAAACCCATAAATAAACAAAAAGTAAACAACAAAATCCACAAACAAAAACATCCACAATACCAGAAAAGCACAAAAAACACCAAACTACAACACGAGGATACCTAACTCTAACAACACAACTACCACAAATTACACAAATAAACATCAATGAAATCTTAAAAATTAGACAAACCAGAAATAAACAAACCAATTAAACAAGCCTAAAACCTAACCAAACCACAAAAGAACAAATAGAAACACCTCCCAGCCAACCACCACAAAAACAAACAAAGAAAAAACCCAGAAGAAAGAAAACCAGAGAACTCACCTGCATGTCCTCCCTCCATGAGACCGGAACAGAAATGAATAAACAAAGACTATTTACCAGAAGAAGCCCCACCTAGAGGCCAGGAGAGAAAAAAAACTCGTGAAAGGAAAACAAAACCAACACTATTACTAACTGCCCCACCTGCAGGCCAGAATATTAAAAACAAGTCAAAAACAAAACAGCCCCACCTAGAGGCCACAACAGTAAAAACAAGTCAAAAAAGTAACAATAAATCAAAAGTTTACACAAATAACAAACATATGTTAAATAAATAAAATAAAAAGATTTATAGCATCCTCTGTTGATTTTTAACAGTACCCCCCTCCCAAAAAAAAAGCAAAATACAATTTATAACAGCCCGGCCAAGCCGGGCAGCCTATGCTAGTTTTTAATAAAGAAGAATCAGTCTAACATGACATTTTGATTAGAAAGGGGAAAAACCATTTACTCACAGGTTACTTGAAGTTACACAAGAAGGATAAAGAAAATAAAAAGGCAATCTCAGACCATTTTTGGAACACATGGAGTCACATGCTTTGGGTTAGGAGAAATTCAAAACACCAGCAAATGCCCTGATATTGCTGCACAATATTGTGACCACACTGCCAGCAGGAAATAAAGATGACAAACTTTTTAAAGCAAATGTTGCCAAGACCAAGGGACACTGCACATGGGTGTATGCCTGTGGGTGGCACTTTGCATCCCACTGGGAGAGAGAGGACCGCATGCGGTGCATGCTGGTAAGTGGAAAGGAGCCACACGATTGTCTTTATAGAGGCCAGCTACTCTCTCCCCGGCCCTCTCTTAACTCTGCTGCAGGACGAACAGCGTGCCTGTTCTCCTGCTGCAAACAGACTGTTTTTTCTTTTTCTTATTTTTCATTCACCTTTCTCCTGGCACTGCTCAGCTGAGCGGCTGCCAGGGGAAGCGGCGACCATGTTTCTTGTGTGGGGAGAGACTCCCTTGTGGTCCCTCCGGCCACACACCTTCTGGGCTGCCATTTTGTGTTCCCTTGCCTGGCTCAGGGTGAGAGGGTGGCTCGCTCTTTTCTTTCAGTTGCTGTGCTTTCCTGCACCCACCAGGCATGTGACCACGTGGCCGGGGAGTGGGGTAGGGATGGCGAGGCACTGTGGGATGAGGTGGCCCCTTCCATGCTGGAGCAGGTCACTGCATTGGAAGCATCAAGCAATAGTACCCCAGTTGCTTAAATCCACCGGCTCTGGGGAGGGGAGGCAGGTAGGAGCCACTGCTGCTGTCTCCACCCTCGGGCCTCGCCTGCTCAGAGGGCTCAAAAGGACCCCACCACTGCTGCCTTCGAGCACTCCCTGCCTCTCCCGGAGCCCACACCACCAGCTCTGGGGAGGGGAGGCAGGTGGGAGCTGCCGCTGCTGCTGTCTCTGCCCTCTGAGCCTCGCCCACTCAGAGGGCTCAAAAGGCTGCTGCTGCCCTCAAGTGCTCCCTGTCTCGCCCGGAGCCCATGCCACCAGCTCCAGGGATGGGAGGCAGGTGGGAGCCGCCACTGTATTATTATTATTATTATTATTATTATTATTATTATTATTATTATTATTATTATTATTATTATTATTATTATTATTATTATTATTATGTGTCCATCTATGTGGATGTGCAATGACAGCAGTCAAGATGACTTATACTACAGGATACCCTCATATGCTCACTACAAAAAAAGATAAGAAAATCAGTGCTTGTTTGTTACATTCTTTGTCAAGAGTATAATTTGATTTTGCCAATTTCTGAACTGTAGTTATGTCTATAAAGAACCAATTACAATAATAATAATAATAATAATAATAATAATAATAATAATAATAATAATAATAATAATAATAATAATAATAATAATAATAATAATAATAATATAACCTTTCCTTTAAAGTCTAAATGTAAGCATATAAAGCCTAAATCAACCTAAGGTGGAGGAGGGGTAAAAATCACAATTGCTACCTCATAACCACAATTCTAAACTGTCCTTTGTGCAAAAGGCACAGGTACATAAGAACATAAGACCAGCCTTGCTGGAACAGGCCACAGCCCATCCAGTCCAGCATTCTGTCTCACACAGTGGCTCACCATTTGCTTCAGGGTATTCTCAAGAAGATGCCTTCACCTGCTTAGGATTCCTTGGAAATGGCATTGAGAGATATCCTCTGAAATCATCAGAAAATAATACAACTGAAGAACTATGTCATCAGAGAATAATAACTGCAATATAAATGTGCAGAAAAGTAGAAAAAGCAGAGTTCACCATTGGTTTTTAAGAGGGAGATAACACAGACACTTATGACAATGCAAGTGGTAGGGACACTATATAATAAGCATAGCTTTCTACCCTATGCTGGAGAAAAATGCATTTGTTAAATTTCTTAGCCATCTGAAAACGATGGCATGAGTGTGTCATCTTATCGATACTGTAGGAGGCACAAGCACATTGGAATGTCAGTGGCATGTTTGTTTATGATATTTCCTGCTTTTCCTTTCCTTACATTGAAATAACATCAGTAAAACAAAAGACAAAAACTGATGTGAAGAAGCTGTATCTGTTTCCCCTCAGGGCAAGATGGTCCCCGCAGAAGACTCTCTGGTGGCAATGTCACAGCTGTTTCTCACAGGAAATGTTGAGGTGTTTGACCTTTAGGAACCAGAGAAGTACATACTTAGTACAGAATGGCTATGTTTGGGCATTCCCTCTCTTTGCCAGACATAGCACTCTCTTTTTCAGTATACTAAACAAAGACAAATAGTATTGCATAAGCTTGTCTATGCTCAAGTCATTCTTCAGTTGTCTAAATTTGCCCCCTGTTCTATTGGCTAAACATTAGCTGCATCTCCATGAGCACACTATGGTCTGAAAAGCCCCTTATTCCACCTCTCCTGCCAACCTCTAGTGTTTCCTTTAAACTTATCTGATGAAGATGGATCCTGGAATTACTCGAGGCCTGATTTGTTGTTGGTGTGTTGGCTCAACCAGGAATCACAATAGGCTTTTCCATCCATCATGGCAGTGCCACATAGCTGGTGCTACGGGGCACCGAGAGGCTGGCAGTTCATGACTGCAATGGGTAAGCCATTGGCTGGCATGTTCAGAATGATGTGAGGAAGCTGAGGAACCTGGTTTGGGAAAGTCATTGCAATGGTCGGATGGACAGTTTTAAAAACAGTTGAGCACTGCTGCTTCTTTGCTCTTGTCCCATAGTGGGTGTTTCCTCTCTCCTACCCTCTCTTTCCAATGATATGAAATGCAAGAATTTCATATTCTAAATATGGTGTTAGGGAAGGGGCAGATATTGGGTGTGATAAGCTGAAGAGTTCTGGTAGTTCTAGTTTACAGAAACTGACAGTTTCTAGTACAGATAGGAATGATTTGGGGGTTGAATTGTACTATTGGCACAACTTTATATTTGGAAAAACATTGTGATGGATTTGGCAGGTGGGTAGAAGGAATCTCTTTAAAATTGGCCAGTGTACAGGGCCATGAGCCAGCTTAGCTCAGGGATCATACCTAATCATGACCCTTGAGTAGCAGAAAGCCACAGAATATCATATGCACAGGGCTCCAAGGGATTGCTCTTCCTAGCTGGCCCTTCAGTTGGTTCTGGAGGAAATGGTGGTTTGCATTGGGTGGAATTCTGGTCCCCCAATGAGCTGGATCCATTTTCCAATGCTAAGCCAGAGCTCAGCTATAGGTCAATAATGCAAGGTCTCACAATGTAGAAGGCTTGTAGAATAGCTATCAGCACACGTTTAGCACTTTGGCAGCATTAGTTTCCATATAGTCCTACATCCTGTTGGACCATTTATCTATGTGGAAATTACAATTCTCTGGAAACTTTTGAACCTGGAATGTCATAGCACCTGCTCTTCACACTGTTTCCAGTGCAAAAATCTGCAGGAGATAGTTGTCATGGAGCATAGTGACTTATCAAACTATCAACGTGTACATGAACTAACACAGACCAGTTTCTCCCAGATCAGTTGTCTGTTCAATGCTAGGGATCATTAGGAAGGGTATAGAAAAAAAGTCAGCAAGTGTCATTTTGCCTCTTTATAAATCTATGGTGATGCTCCATCTGAAATACTGTGTACAGATGACAGTGAGGCATAGTTAGAATAGTTGTCTGTGATCTTTGGGAAACCTAGCTGTGTATTAAAGCTGTGTATTAAAATGTTTGTCTGTTGTTTGTGTTGTTTAATGCTGAAAGGGAGCACACACACTATTAGTGTCTGCAAAAGAATAAAGTCCTCTCTCTCTTTAGTGTATGGGAACCAAGACACCGGGACAGCCGAAGAGCTGGCTTAACACAACTTTATTACATGCTGGTCAGAGGGAACATGTGGTAATGGCGGACGAACAGCTCAATATATACAGTGGCTATACATTTGAATGTGGCTCCTTGACAGTCTATTGGTTACTGCCCGCGTGACGTCATTGTGGGTCACGCCCTTCTTGTCCAGGTGAAGGTGGTGGCGGGAATCTTCCCGCGCTGTTGTTCTTAGGTGAATCTGGGCCAATGAGCTGGACGCTCGCTACTGCCATCTAGTGGTCACTAGCTCGCGTCCTATTAGGGTTACAGTGATGCAGCTGAGGGTTATCATGTTACAAGTAGAAAGGATACATTGGTTACACATGAATAGGTACATTGTATAAAGGTACAGTGTTTGAGAACACAACATCCCTCCCCCCTAGGATGAGACGAAGTCTCTCAGCCAAGATGGTTATTGCAATTGCGTTTGGGCCGCGATGTGGGCTGGCCCGCCCTGGGGGCGCTACCGCTTTCTTGTTCCCTGGTCCCTTGTCCTGTAATGGGAGAGGGAGACTCGTTAGTGGCTTGCTGCGGTTTTGCAGCTTTAGGGGAAGGGACAAACTCCATTGTGGGCAGACCGGGGAAACTAGGGGCTAACGTAAAACCCCTCTTCTCGCTTGGATGGGTGGGGGACCACTCCGAACCCCCCCGGTTCTGAAACTCAAAATCAAACTCTGCTGGGTGATCCCGCGGGGTATCTATGAGGACAAATTCCTTCTCCTCCCCCCTCGGTGGGGACCCATGACCCCCCTCTCCTCCCCCTTGGGCTAAGCGGGTGGGGGAGAACCCTAACGCTGAATCCTTGTTTATGCTTTCTGCGCCCTGCCGTCCTGGGACCCGGCTCCGGAGCTGGTCCGCATGCCGCCGCCAAAGTAGACCCGTGCTGGTCTCCACGCGGTATGACACGGGACCGGTCTGCTCCACGACAACCCCCGGCACCCAGGCTGGCCCCGCGCTGGCGTAGTTCCTGCAATGCACGGGGGCGCCTACGCTGAAACTTTTTGTGGCCTCTAGCCCGATGTTCCTCCCCTTGTCTTCTACTCTCGTGGGGTCTAGCCTCGTGAGGATGGTGGTCAGTTTCCTGCGCATTAAAAGCTCCGTGGGGGAGTATCCTGACGCCAACAGGGTCACCCTGTACCCTAGCAGAAATTGACACACTTGCAGGTTGAGATCCCCGGGGCCCATGCGCCGCAGTGCGTCCTTCGTGGTGCGTACGAGGCGCTCCACTTGGCCATTGGTGGCCGGATGGAAAGGGGCGGAGGTGATGTGCCGGATGGCGTTAATCTCTGTGAATGCTCTGAACTCAGCGAACGTGAAGCAACTAGCGTTATCGCTAATTAACGTGTCGGGTATGCCGAACGTCGAAAAAACCCTCCGCAAATGCTTTATTGTCGCGGCCGAGGAGGTGATCGTGACTGGAATGACCTCCAACCACTTGGAGAAAGCGTCCACAACGAGGAGAAACAGAGTTCCTCGGAACAGGCCCGCGAAATCAATGTGTATCCGGGACCACGGCCCCTTAGCCGCGTCCCACTCCCTGTGGGGAAGACGGGCCTCCTCTGGTCTGGAGCATTGGCAACTCTCGCAAGTGCCGACCATGTGCTCGATGTCGGCGTCTAACTGGGGCCACCAGAAGTAGCTCCGGGCCAGCGCTTTGGAGCGCACAATTCCGGGGTGGCTGACGTGCAGCAACTTAAGCACCCGCGGCCGAAGGGATGTGGGAATCACCACCCGCTGCCCCCACAAGAGACACCCCCTCTCTAGGGACAGCTCCAACTTTTTCCTGAAAAATGGGGCGAATTCTTCCGCTGGGGAAGACGCCGGCCACCCTTTCTGTACCCAGGAGCTAACCGCCGCCAATGTCCTATCTCTGCTTGTCGCTTTAGCGATGTCGGCGGGTACTATGGGGGGCGAATCTAAGACTTCTATCATGAGCACCTGGTGGTCCGGCTCCTCCTCGCCCACGTGGCTGTGCGTCTGGGGAAGGGGGGACCTCGACAGGGCGTCTGCATGGCTGATCTCTTTCCCGGGCTGGTACACCAACGCGTGCTGGTAGGCGTTGAGAAAAATGGCCCACCTGAGCATCCTCGGGGAAAGGATCTGTGGCGTGGGCTTATCTGCGGTAAAAATGCCTAGTAGGGGCTTGTGGTCTGTCACGATGGTGAAGGGGCGGCCATATAGAAAATCGTGAAATTTTTTGGTCCCTGCAATTATTGCCAGCGCTTCCCTGTCTGTCTGGGTGTAATTTCTCTCCGCTTGGGACAGGGACCTGGAGTAAAATGCTATTGGGGCCTCCCTCCCGTTTTCCAACACGTGGCATAACACTGCCCCCACCCCCACCGGGGATGCATCACAGATCAGTACTACCGGCCGTTTGGGGTCGAAATGGGTCAGAATGGCGTCAGACGCCAGGAGTTGTTTCAGTTCCGTGAATGCCCTCTCCTGGTCATCGCCCCACTTCCATGCCGCGTCTTTCTTGAGCAACTTGTGAAGCGGTTCAGCCACTGCAGCCTTCCGTGGAAGGAAAGAGTGGTAGAAATTTAAGAGCCCTAGGAACGACTGCAACTCGGGCTTGGAGGTGGGGCGAGGGGCTTTCTTGATGGCGGCCACCTTGGATTTGGACGGTTTGATCCCCTCGGGTGTTACTCGGAACCCTAAGAACTCAACCTCTTTCGCGAAGAAGCATACCGCGTGGAGACCAGCACGGGTCTACTTTGGCGGCGGCATGCGGACCAGCTCCGGAGCCGGGTCCCAGGACGGCAGGGCGCAGAAAGCATTTGTCTTTTCGCAACCTCAACCCCGCCTGTTCGAATGCCGCTAGGACCTTGTCTAGCCTTTCAGCCAACTCAACCTCACTCCCCCCGTTATCAATACATCATCAAAATATGGCAAAACGCCGTCCAGCCCTTTGAGGAGGCGTTCCACGAGCGACTGGAAAATTCCAGGCGCCGAGTTCACGCCAAATTGGAGGTGCGTCACCTGGAACGCCCCCTTATGCATGACTATGGTCTGTGCAGCGGCTGCAGCAGGGGTTACCAGGAGTTGCTGATAGGCTTGTGCCAGGTCGAGCTTAGCGAAACACTTTCCCCCATGTAACCTGGCTAGCAAATGGCTGACCACTGGCACCGGATATGCATTAGGGCGGATTGCCTTGTTAATGGTGCACTTATAGTCTGCGCAAATGCGAACCTCCCCATTGGCCTTCAGCGCCGTGACAATTGGAGTTTCCCACTCCGCAGAATCAACAGGAACAAGAATCCCCTGGCCCACTAATTTGTCCAGTTCCGCCTCTATTTTGTCCTTTAGTGCAAAAGGCACTCTGCGCGGTTTGAGTCTTATTGGGCGGACCTCCGGGTCCAGGTCGAAAGTTACTGGGGGTCCATTGAATTTCCCAAGTCCCTTTTTGAAGACTTCAGGGTGCGCGTCGCACACCCTCTGTATCGGGTCAGTCCCCACGGCGTGCACCCCCCCAATGAATAAACCCAGGGGCTGAAACCATTGAGTCCCGAGGAGGCTGCAATTTCCCCCCTTAAGAACGACTAGGGGGAGTTCCGCGGTGTGCCGCTTATACTGGACTTGGAATTTCCCAACCCCCAACACCGGGATACTGTTCCCTTGCACGTCCCGAAGCGTGGACCTCAACGCTTTGAGCTTGGGCCGTGTGCGGGGGGCAATCCTCAAAAACTCCCTCTGGGAAATGATGGAATATGAGGAGCCCGAGTCAATCTCCATCCTAACAGGGGCCCCTTGCACCAGTACCTCAACAAAGTAACGGGGGTGTCCAAGGGACACGCTGAAAACTGGAGCGTCGTCGTCGCTGCTGTCGGAGATGTGGCCCACGCCGTCCTGTTTCCTCGTGGGCCGGGCGCCATCCTTTGGTCTCGTCGAGCGGTCCGGTTTCGTCGAACGGTCTGGCGAGCTCCTCCGGTCCTCGCGCCGTCGTCTGCAGACCTTGGCGATGTGCCCGCGGCGCCCACAGTTGTGGCACTCGGCCTTCCTAAACAGGCACTTAACGCGGTCGTGGGCCGCTCCGCAGCCGTCACAGCATCGGCCGGCCTTCCGGACCTTCTGGACGTCTTCCTCGTCGCTGCTCTCCGCGGAGAATTTCGACGCTCGCCGGGCCGCGTGCACTGAGCCAGCTGCTTGGTCGGCCTGTGGGAGCCTGCCCTGGAGCTCTTTCACTCCGGCCCTTGTGGCTTCCGCGGCCTGTGCTGCCTTCACGACCTCCTGCAGTGTCGGGGGTGGCTCCTGGTTCATCAGTTTCCACTGAACTTCCTCGTCCCTCAGGCCACACAGCATGCGGTCCCTGAGGGTGATTTCCAGATTCTCCCATTTGCATGGCCCGGCGGCCAGCCGCAGGGCCGCTGCGAATGCGGCGACCGACTCGCCCGGCGCTTGGACTCGCCTCCAGAACGCGTCCCGGGCTGGAAACATCGACACTGAGGGCTAGAAATGGTCACGCATCGCCTTCAGGAGCTCCTTTGCCTTCAGCTCGCCCACCTTCTTCGGTGCGATGAGGTCGACAAGGACTCTCTTGCTGGCGTGCCCGAGCATTCTGATGAGGATGGCTCTCTTCTTTCCCTCGTCCGTGACCTCGAACTCCACCAGCGCACTTTGGAAATCCATTTCGAAGAGTTCCCAATCTTCCGGTTTGTTGATGTCGAAACCGGAGTATGTCTTGGTCCCGTGGGAAGCCATGATCCCATCTTCGTCGCCAATTTAGTGTATGGGAACCAAGACACCGGGACAGCCGAAGAGCTGGCTTAACACAACTTTATTACATGCTGGTCAGAGGGAACATGTGGTAATGGCGGACGAACAGCTCAATATATACAGTGGCTATACATTTGAATGTGGCTCCTTGACAGTCTATTGGTTACTGCCCGCATGACGTCATTGTGGGTCACGCCCTTCTTGTCCAGGTGAAGGTGGTGGCGGGAATCTTCCCGCGCTGTTGTTCTTAGGTGAATCTGGGCCAATGAGCTGGACGCTCGCTACTGCCATCTAGTGGTCACTAGCTCGCATCCTATTAGGGTTACAGTGATGCAGCTGAGGG
This sequence comes from Bradypodion ventrale, assembly GCA_035047345.1. Lineage (NCBI taxonomy): Eukaryota > Metazoa > Chordata > Lepidosauria > Squamata > Chamaeleonidae > Bradypodion > Bradypodion ventrale. The sequence continues at coordinate 253,362,935 of JAWDJE010000001.1, forward strand.
TTATCATGTTACAAGTAGAAAGGATACATTGGTTACACATGAATAGGTACATTGTATAAAGGTACAGTGTTTGAGAACACAACACTCTCCCAGCTCACATTTCAGCCTGGCCAGTTGGTTGTGAGAAGGGAATGAAGAGGCGGGGTCATTGAGATAAATCACCGGCTTACTAGCAAGCTGAAGTGTGGGGAAGAGAATTGTTTTCTGTCTGTCATCCCCCAGAGTGTGATTTCAAGAATAACATCTAGTTGAGATGAAGTTAATTCTTTTGAATGTAAAACCAAGGAAGGGAAAACTCAGATGGGAAGAGGGAATTTTTAGAATAGTGAACTAAGAATTGCCTCTGTTTTTCTGTCTAAGAGCCTTTTGACCCAGTCTGAATGCTGAATTTGAGGGAAAGAGAATCCTGTCTGTTTTAAAATGTTCTGAACGTGATTCAGTTGATTATAAAATTGTAATGCATATATATTTAGATGTACAATGCCTGTAAAAATGGCAAAAAGAGAAAAATGGGTCTCTATTTGAAGTGACATGTCTTGATTTTCAATCGTGTAATATTATGCATAAGTGAAAGTGTAATATGCTTAGTATAAATGTCTTAAGATATAGAACTTAAGCTAGATTTATTAAGAGTTAAGATTCTGAGAATATTTCATGTACTCCATATAAGTCATGTAGTCTATACTGTAGACATTTTTTTTTGTATTCAGTTTAGTACTTGCATTTATTTTAAATGGAATTTTGAATAAGGTAAAATGTAAACTGTTAAGATAACTTGTATAAGTTAGGTTTGTTTAGATATTGTGTTAGTACACAAATTTTAACTATTTAGAGTAAGTGTTGAAGATTCACACACACATAATGTAGTTTAAGTGACAAGTTCCATGTGAATACCAAAGGTTTTGGCACAGTATGACATTGGGCTGCATACCCATATGTCACACTGGGGGAAGAAAAGCATGTCATGGTTTCCACATGTGACCTTGTCTTGATTTTAAAGGTGACATTTGATTCATGTAGTGTTATGACACATATTGTAGTTTTCTTAGGCTTAGAAAGCCAGCTCTCATTTTAAAGCACGTTGGAATGCCAGGCTGTTAGTGTGAGAAGACAGTGATGCATAGTTAGAATAGTTGCCTCCCCAAAGGGAGGAGGGAAAAGTGAGTGTCCAGGACTGGACACAGTGATGCTGTTGAAATCCTATCCGGATGCCTGGAGGCCATTGGGGTCTGGATGGGGGCCAATGGGCTTCGGCTGAATCCCAGCAAGACAGAGTGGCTGTGGATAAGGGGCCCCGTGTTATCCAGGGAGTTACCATCTTTGGTACTGGATGGGGCTGTTTTGCCCCAGACAGACCCAGTGCGCAACTTGGGGGTCCTTCTGGACTCACGGCTGCTGCTAGAAGAACAGGTAGCGGCTGTGGCCAGGAGGGCTTTTGCCCAACTTCGGGTGATTTGCCAGTTGCACACACTCCTGGACCGGGGCTCCTTGCTTATGGTCACCCATGCTCTGGTCACTTCCCGACTAGATTATTGTAATGCGCTCTACATGGGGCTGCCCTTGACGACCATTTGGAGGCTGCAGCTGGTCCAGAATGCGGCAGCCCGGGTGGTGATGGGATGTGGGCGATATGCCCATGCCTCACCGCTACTTTGGGAGCTGCACTGGTTACCAGTTTGTCTCCGGGTGCAATTCAAGGTGCTGGTTTTGACCTTTAAAGCCCTATAGGGCAATGGGCCAGGATACCTTAGAGACCGCATCGTCCCAAGAGTGTCTGCCCGTCCAACCAGAGCGGACCGGAGGGGCTCTCTAATAGTGCCATCAGCTAGGGGTGCACATCTATCCAGCACCCGAAGGAGGGCCTTCTCCATGTCTGCACCAACTCTCTGGAACCTCCTGCCAACAGATCTAAGACTTCAAAGAGAATTGCTTCCCTTCAGGAGAGGATTGAAGACCTGGCTGGCAGGGCAGGTGTGGGGCCCGAATGGGAACATGGTCCCCGCCTGCTGGCTTATGTAAACCATTAAGAACTCTCTCTTCTTCTTCTTTTTATAGTGGGTGGGATGGGTGGGTGGGATATGGGTCTTTTAAAGTGGGTGGGATGTGGGTTTTTTAAAGTGTTTTTATGTGTTTTTAGAACTTGTTGTAATGCCGCCCTGAGTCGGGTTCTGCCTGAGTGGGCGGCATATATAAATATGACTATTAAATTAAAATTAAATTAAATTCCAAGAACCACCTGCAGTATCACGAGGGAACATACTGACAGCTATACCAGCTGACCACACCACGAGGGAGATGACGTCTCCACTCATGTCAATTAAACTCTAATTGCCAGGACACCTGCAGAATGGAATTATCCCAGGGAATGCAAAGGTGGGGGCCACATGTCAAACAGATGGCACTTGCACCTGCAAATTGTCCACGAGTACAGCACGTCCCATTCTCATGGGAACACAGGTGCTTTCTCATTAGATCACCACATTCCAAAGCACTTTTTCTCGATAAAAGAAGCCCAATCTGAGCACTCAAGGGGCATCTCTGGAGCAAGGGTGAAACCCTTGTCTCTGAACACCACGATCTTGATTTCAGCGGGAGCTTTTGTCCGACAGCTCCTCAACATGACTCTTTGATGCTAACACTCAGCCATGAGGGGCAGAACCACCCCAAACCAAGAAGCTTGAGACTGCTAGGGAGCTAGCAAGATTTTATTTCACTTATTTGTTTTATTAGCTTGTGTTTTATGTAGTGTAGATTAATTTAAGATCTGTATCCAGTATTGTGTTTCCTTCAATAAATCTTCAAAAGCCAGTCGTGTTTTGCCTGCCTTTGTAAAGAAGGAGAAGGAAACCCATCAGAGCAGAAGTGGCTCCACTTGTCCTCATCGCTTCAATACCGGAAGCCTTCCAGAAGTCAGTGAGAGGGATTGCCCTGTCTGTTAAGGGGAGGAGGTGTAGCAAGTCATAAACTGTGCATCATAGGCCTCAGCACTAAGAAGCCTAGCTTCTGCCAAGTGATCAATATTACCTGCCATATGCAGAAGGCTACTCTGTCCCTGTACCCCAGCGAATCGGGGTAGGGTGAGGAGTGCTCATTAAGGCATAGCAGGATGCTGGATTGAATGTCCGCCCTGCCGGGTGTTCCCAAAAAGAAATATTCTGGGTGCCCAACGTAGCCTTTATGAGGTATTTTCCTCCCCCTACCTACGACTCTAATACTAAGCAGGTGAAGGCATCTGCTTGGGAATACAATGAAGCAAATGGTGAGCCACAGTGTGAGACAGAATGCTGGACTGGATGGGCTGTGGCCTGTTCCAGCAAGGCTGTTCTTATGTTCTTATGTTCTTATGTTCAACTCAAAAATCTAAGTTGAGGTGTAAATATGTGACAATGGAATAGAACAGAGTGAAACTTGTTGCCTTACTTGTTTGCCTCAGATGTCAGCAAGGGAGATTGTGTTGGCTGAATTATTGTCTGTTGCTTAATTTGTAAAATTCAAAATGCTGTACACCACCCAGAGTGGGAAATTACCCAGATGGGTGGTATATACTGTAGAAACAAACAAAAAAATTGTGGTCTAAATGGAAGCATGGCAGTACAATTTCACTGCTTTGCCTCCCACCAACCCCCCCCCCCCAGCCCAAGAGGAGCAGGAAAGTGTTCCAGAAATGTTAAACGTATGTGTGATTACAAGAAAGTTAAACTCTACCCTTTGGTCCACATGATCTTTATTAATGAATAGAAGAATAGGATCATATTGCTGAAGGACATAAAGGTCTTTGATAAATTGAATGGGAAGGTCTGATTCTCCATATATGATTTTGCCTTGTGCATGCCAGGATGACAAAGCTGTAGCCGTGAGCAAGGAGCAGTTGTGAACTGGGGGATCCAGAGGTGCAGAATTTGGCAAGAAAAGCATAATTTAATTGCTTTTACTAGAATTTATTAGATTTAGGCTTCCATTCTGATTTGCTTTTCAATCTTCTCCTGTCCCCAGGAGGAAAAACACAACTACATTTGTCTGCCTAGGTTGTACTGATGAATAGGCAGCCCAGAAAACTCATCACCTACTGTAAAATGTAATGGTAATTTGTATTTAAGTATTTTTTACATATGTATTCCACATTTCTTCCTAGATTGGAGTTCACAAGGAAATGGCTATTAGGGAGCCATCGGAACCACCTGCAAGGATTTGGACCTATGTGGCTGATAATACAGCCTACCAACAGGTGCCTAGTTTAGATTGACATTACCATTGCCACTATATTGCCCAAGTGGTGTAAATAAGCCTGATCCTCATAAGGACCAAGAGGTCTGGCTTGGAGGACCTTGTGAGCAGAGTAAATGGGACTCCAGCAAGGAAGATAGAATTCTTTGGCCTTGTTTCTGAATCTACTAGGGATGGACTCAAGAGGAGGAAGAAGATGGCAGCTGTCACTAGGAGTAGGGAGATGTTCAGGAAAGAGAGAAAAGTGGAGAAGAACACTGTGAGGAAAGTGGAGGGAGGTATTTTTTTACTAAAGAGGTACTGCAAACATTCCCAATAGGTTGGACTATATGAGGTTGGCACTGACAGAGACCTCTTTAGAAGAACCCCATAATGTCACTTTCTGCAGTGCTACTAGCAAAAGCCATGCATGTACTTCTTGATAAAGTCAGCACAGATTTGTGTAGTTGCCCTAAGCAATTTTCAGAGCAGTACTTATTTGGGCAGATGTCATCCTACTCTTCTGTGCTTGTCTGATCTGAAGTACGAAGTACTCCAGTATTGTCTGTGTTGGCTAGCATTTTTGAAAGGTTGCTGAAGTCTGGCAGAGAGGCAGCTCTACCAGGCTTATAACAAGACCTGTACAACCTAAGCAATTTGTGAGTAATGTTTGCTATAGGGAGATGGTGCTAACAGTTTGACAAACTGTCCTTTTCATTGATGAATGTTTCAGTCGGTTGACACCAAGACTGTGGGAGCAGTGGTAAGAAGGCAGCTTTCTGTGCACAGATCCCTGATATATCCACATTTAGAATCCTTTCATTATTGTTTTCTTTGTTGTCTTCCAAATATTATCCTTAAATGAAATACACATTTCTTTCATTTATTTTGATTCTATTCCAAGACCAGCAAATACCAGGATTGCAAATGTTATGACAGGATAGATTCTTTATTGGTTTGTTTTCTTTTCATTCCCTCTGTTTTCGCAGTGTCTTTTATTTTATTATAAATCCTTATATTTCCAAATCAAGGAGCCTGACTAATCAGAAAAACTTCCAACTGAGGTAGACAGTGATTCTTCAGAAATGTCCCCAAATCCTTGTCTTGCAGCCAGCTGTTCTGAAAACAGGAAATTGAGGGAGCTAGGTTCATCAGAAAGATGGGAAGCTGGAGATAAAGCACTGGGGGAAATGGTTCTTGCACACTGGTCATATAACTGAAAAGGATAGTGAGAATATGAGATAAGGAAAAGATATATAAAGTGCACGTGGTGATACACACATACACACAGGCTTGGGTCCCCGGCTCCGCTCGAGCAAATTTTTTTTTGGGGGGGCTGTGCCTTACCTCCTGGCACGCGTTGGGTGTTGTGGTGGCAGTGTTAATGTGTTTGTTATCATGGCTGTGAGGCATTTGTCACTGCATGGGTGTGTGTGAGCAGCCGTGGTTGCCGTGCAGGGGCCAGAGGGGGGCAAAGATGTTGTGCTGCCATCGCCCTCGCCCCCGAGCAGTGTTGGCTGCCTGTTGAGCATCAGAGGCAAGTGAGAGCATTGCACATCTTGTCCTTTCCCTCCCCACCCACCGCGGAGCAGCCTCCGTGTCCCCAGACAGGCATGGGCTGGCTCTCCTGGCGATGGGGCTGCCCATTCTCCCACTGAGTTGTTTAGTGGCCAGGGTGGTGCCTGCTCTGCCATGGCCGTCTGTGTCCTCACCACCTCCCTGGGAGCACTAGCCTGGCCTGGAGGGTTTTGACGAGGCAGCAGCCCTGGCCGGAGTGACATTTTGCAACTCTCAGTTCTCCACTCATCCCTCTTACCATGAGGCAGGCCCGGCCGTGGGGTGGGAAAGGTGGTGACCTGAACCTGGTCTGCTGTCCTAGAGAGTGTGGCAGAGGGACTCCATTCGTGTGGTGTGTGGCAGCATCCCAGCCCTGTGGGGACTTTGGCCACCTCTTCCTTGGCCAGGCTGGTAAATTGCATGCGGGGGTGCGATGGAGGGATCCAATTTGGGTGGTGTTTGGGCACAGTGTGGCCCCACTGGTGTTTTGGCCACTGCTGCCACCTCCTTCTCACATGCCTCGGGCCACGCCATTTCTGCAGCCACCATCTTGGCTGCTGCCGGTGGCAGCCATTGGAGTGTTGAGTGTGTGGCTGGTGCCCCGCCTCTCCTGCACTCATCCCAGCTTCCCTGATTGGCTGAGTCGTGCCGCAGTGAGTGCTAGGATTTTTAGTTTTTGTTTTTTCCATTTGTGGGATGCAGGGCCCCCCAGGCTGTTCCAGACCCAGACAGCGATGATCTTGCAAACCAAAGGTACCTGTGTGCCGACTTTGACAGGGTTTGGTCAAGGGGTGTGGAAATGCATCCCACACCCACAAGTTCGGACCTTCACCTTATAGGTATAGATTAAATGCTACTTGACTGAAGCACACCTACCTACTGTCTGTGTAGTGGAAGATCCTGAGACCCTGTGCCATTCTTGATTTGATCTTACATTGGAAAGGAATGCCAGAATATCAAATAATTTTTAAAAGTGGTAAGTTAGAGGTCGCCCTTGCTCAAAAGCTAGTTGTATCTGACTCTAGGGTACAGTGTTCATCTCTGTTTACAGTCAGAGCCAACTTTTCCATGGCCATCTGGCTGGCAGGACTAGATACTGGAACACACAAAAAGCTGTTACCTTCCCACCAAAGCGGTATCTATTTTTCTACTTGCAGTTTCTTGCTTTCCATCTGCTAGGTTGGCAGGTTCTGGGACAGAGATGGGAGCTCACTCTGTTGTGCAGCATTCAGGTCTCAAACTGCTGACCTGCTAACCTTCCAGTCATTAAGTTCAGTGTCTTAACCACTAACCCACTGCAGTCCCGAGGTATAAGTGTAAAAGTGGTAGTGACTCCTATTTTACTCCTGTTATTGTTGTGCCATTTTGAGTGCTTGCACTGAGGAAATTAAAACTTTTCAGCCCTGGGAGCCATAAGGTTGGTGTCAAGATTAATTATTTATTTGAATGTAGACAATGCTGTAGGTTGCCTTTAGAGCTATGATCATACAAGTTTGTTTCCAGTTTATCAAACACTGTTTAACTTGTGTTATTAGACCAGGGGTTCCCAACCTACGGCCTGTGGGCCAGGCCTGCAGCACCATTTCATGTGGCCTGCCACCACACCCTCTGTATGTGGAAGTAGAAGCAGACACATTTACATCAGCCGTAAAACACACCCTTGCATGCATAAATGCACCCACACATGTGTAAGCATGGAAGTGGCCTGTGGTGTAAAAGGGTTGGCCACCCCTGTATTAGACAAAGGTTAGGCCACTAATGCAACATATATCTCTGACCTCTACTTATCTGCATGCACAGAAGACTTTCCTAAACTGTAGGCTTTGAGGCACAGAGAAAGGAAAAGGTATGGAAATGGTTTAAAGTAAATAAAAGCTCAAAACTGTCATTTGGAATTAAGCATACCTAAACAACACACACACACACACATGCACGCACGCACGCACCCACATACACGCGCGCGCGTGCGCACACACACACACACACACACACACACACACATACAGTATCAATTGTAGCTCAATGTATTGAACTATCAAAACCTTGAATGATCTTCCATATATTGTGGAGTTGGCTTCTCAGAGGACACTTCAGACTCTTTCTTCCCACTTTCCCCACTCCTTTCCCTCCCATTTCTGAGTATTTCACAGTTGTGTGTTGCTTGGCATTGGCAGGTTGTATTAGTATTCTGACTGGAAAGTTTTCCCAACCTGTCTACAATTTAAACTCTACGTCTGACAGGTTAATTGTCCAGTGTTTAATAAAAACCATCAATTAAGCAATAAAACTGTGAAAGTAATTAAAGTGATCTAATTCATTTCATTTCTGTTTTTTTCAAATTGTTATACTGTTAAAACAACTTTGTTCCTGTGATGATTTATCAGAATTTAAACCTACTGACAAAAATGGGGACAGCTTCTTGTAGTAATTGGATTCCAGTATGGCTCATAATATAAAAATTAGTGAGATGAGAGTGATGTTTTGTAGTGAAGAATCCAAAACTGTACAGCAAGTTTATGATTTAATTTTCTGGCACAGACAATTAAACATGTATCTGTTCACAGAATTACACATGTGACCAAAAACAGTGAATCATATGTGCTAGACAGATGCAAATATCCACCACTTCCTTACCTGGGGACATACCAATTATAAGTGAAAATCATGTTAATGAGGGTGTTTCATATAGGCAAGCGTGGCGCCAAAATGGCCGCAGCACTCTTTGCGGCCCACCCCCACCCCGGACTCAGACATCCGGGTAGTTAGGGGGCGTGGCCAGCCCTTTATAAAAGGGGTGGCCACGAGGCGGCCCTTCGCCATTTTAGAACAGCGATGGAGCGGAGAAGTTCGCTCCGACTCTGCTATTTTGTCTTTTGCCTCTTTGCTTCTCTGATTGGGGACTTCTCTCCGCTGATCAGTGCCTCTCTTTTGGGTGGCCATGGCCCCCAAACGGAAGACTGCCACGGCTCTGCGGCCACGCGCAGGGGGAAGGGCTCGCCCTATCCCCCCAACCACTTCCCTTGGGCCACCCTCGGGCCGGAGGGCCCGTGCGGGGGCGCCAAGGGGGGTTGGCAGGGTTTCTATACCCACTGCCACCAATATGGGCGACCAGGCCTCTGACCCCCCGCCCAGCCATAGGCTGCTAGTGGGGTACAGTGGCCCTGGCCTCACCAGGCTACTGTGGGAGGGCAGTTCACTACTCAGTACCCTCTGGCCTCCTGGCTCCTACCTATTCACAGGCTTTGCCAGGGATAACTGCCCTATCGGTTCCAGCTCAATTTCCTGTTGGGTGACAGGGCCCATTATACATTCCCCCATTTCACTCCGTGCTGACTACAGCCATGCTGACAGCCGGCTACTCCCTGCCCCTGGGTGACCATTTGTCCCAGGCCACCAGGGAAAAGATATGGCAGGGGGAGTATGTCGATATTTTCACCCTCCTTAACCGTGAACCTACTAAGGAGGAGAAGGAGGGGCAGGATGACAGGGACAAGGAATTGTCCCATCGTCGTAAGCCCCCTCGTACGTGGGCCAACTGGTTACCAGCCTATTTGATATATATAGCTGGATATCTTAGGGCTCGTCCTGATTTGGCATTCCGATGGTTCAGTATCTGGACAATATTTGCCGTGCTGTCGTCGATTTCCCTGGCCTGTCATGGTTAGCCTATGAAGAGGAATTTAGAATGAGGGCGACCCTTCACCCTGAGATGCGGTGGGATGAGCCCTGCCAGCAACTATGGCTCCTTTACATGACCCCTACATGGCCGGCGCCTGGTGACCGGTACCACTGCGGCCATGCAGTACAGCGTTCTGCCACTATACAGGTTCCCTGCCAGCCGGCGGGGCAGGGGGTTCCAGCCCACCTGCTGTGTTGGAGCTACTCCGCCGATGGAGTGTGCAACAGGCGACAATGTAAATTTAGGCACGAGTGCCCTTCCTGTGCTGAACCACACACCGCTTCCGCGTGCCCACGGGCAGGTGGGTCCCGGGGTAGGGGAAAGGGATACCAGGGGTCGGCCAGAGCTCCCTCTGACGCCGCCACACATACAAAAGGCCCCCTCCCCAATTAATCTCGGCATGCTAGAAAGGTGGCTGCACATCTATCCTAGACAGAATGATGCACTTTATCTACTAGAGGGTTTTACTTGTGGCTTCTGCATCCCATTCAGGGGTGTTCACGCACCTCAGGATGCCCCTAATTTGTTGTCCCTCAGGAGTAAGGAGGACATTGCTGTGGAGAAGATAGCCAAAGAAGTTAGAGAGGGTAGGGTTGCTGGACCGTTTGATATGCCCCATACTCAAATTTAAAAGTCTCACCTCTCGGCTTAGTTCCTAAAAAATCCTCAGGTGAATTTCATTTAATTCACCATCTTTCTTACCCTGCTGGTTCCTCGGTCAATGACGCTATACCGGATGACCTTTGTTAGGTCCGGAAAACGTCCTTTGACCAGGCCTTGCAGATGGTCCGCTCATGTGGTCGTGGGGCGCTACTGGCAAAAATGTGACATCAAATCGGCATTCCGATTGTTGCCAGTGAACCAGTATACCCTGATTGTTGCACATGTGCCAGTGCACCCTGATGACTTTGAGCTTTTTGTTTTTGGGGCAAGTTTTATGTGGACAAAGCCATGCCCTTTGGCTGCTCCATTTCGTGCTCGGCATTCGAATGCTTTAGCACCTTTCTACACTGGGCTTTCATTCGAAGGTCAGGATCCCGGTCCGTGGCATACTACCTCGACGATTTTTTGTTCGGGGTTGAACATGACTCGGGCATGTGTGGACACCTGCTTACCACATTTCAGGTGCTCATGGCGGAACTGGGTGTTCCTCTGGCACCTGAAAAGACAGAGGGCCCAGCCACCACCCTCACCTTTCTAGGTATTGACATTGATACCATTGCCCAGTCATCCAGGTTGCCCATGGAGAAGGTGACTCGGATCTCAGATGCCATTTTGGCAATGCTTGCCAAGCACAAGGTGTCTCTCCGTGAGTTGCAGGTGCTCCACGGCCACCTCAACTTTGCCCGTAGGGTGGTAACACCAGGTAGGGCCTTTGCCAGGCATCTTTGTGACACTATGGTGGTCTTTCTAGGAAATATCACAGGGTCCGGCTGACTAGGGGTTTGCGGGCTGACCTGTCAGTTTGGCTCATGTTGTTACAGGGCTTCAATGGTATCTCCTTTTGGAGGGTGGAGCATATGGCCTCCCCTCATTTCCAAGTCCAGTTGGATGCCTCAGGTTCCCTCGGATATGGGATTTATTTTGTGGGTAGGTGGGCCTATGGGAGGTGGCCCCAGGAATGGCAAGGCACGGATCGCTTACGCGATCTTACGTTCCTTGAGTTCTTTCCAATTTTAGGTGCGCTTATGCTCTGGGGAGACACGTGGGCTAATTCTGTAGTTCACTTTTGGTGTGACAATGCTGCCGTAGTGCATATTGTTAACGCCCAAACATCCAAGTCCGCCAGAGTCATGGCCTTGGTTCGACAATTTGTCCTTAGGTCCTTGCGCCTCAATGTGCTCTTCAGGGCCAGACATGTGCCAGGCATTAACAATAATATTGCTGATGCTTTATCCTGCCTGCAGATCTCCCAGTTCCATGCCTTGGCTCCAGATGCAGAGGAACTTCCCTCTCCACTTCCGGCCGAGATGTGGACCTTTGGCGAGGAGAAGTGAACCGGGCGATCGGCATGTCTTTGGCCCCATGCACATGTAAGGCGTATCAGCACATGCTCCTCCAGTTTATGGCTTTCTGTAGGGAGAGGCAACTCCCTGACATGTGGCTGATCCCGGTCGACCATGTTTTGCAGTACATGGTGCACCTTCATGATCAAGGTCTGGCCCCACGCACCATTGCCACCAGGCTTTCGGCCTTGGCATTCATGGCTAAGGCACAGGGCTTTACTGATTGCATGAGTGACTTCCGTATACTCCATTTGTTGGAAGGGTGGACATGTGAATGCGGCCACCCCTGGGCACACGTCAGCCTGTTTCACCTTGTCTCCTGGCACACCTAGCACGAGGCTGGCATAGCCTGTGTTATGATAGGTATGAGGAGTCTCTTTTTCATGGAGCTACCACCGTGGCTTTCTTTGGGGCTCTGAGAATCAGTGAGCTGGTCCCACTTTCAAAAGGGGACATGTCCTGTAGGGCACTGGAACTGGAAGATGTGTCTCTCAACCAGGAGTGGGCTCAGTTGAGGATTCGTTCCTCAAAGGCCGATCTGCAGGGTAAGGGTAGTAGCGTGATGCTTCTACGATGTACGTTTGCTGACATCTGTCTGGTTGGTGCCCTACATGCGTTTTTGGCAGTGCGTGGTTCATGCCCTGGCCTGTTGTTCTGCCACCAGAATGGGTCTCCCCTTACCAAATTTCAATTCTGGAGGGTTACTGGGACGGCACTTCACAGTGCAGGCGTCCCTGGGGCTTGTTACAGTACCCATTCATTTCGGATAGGTGCTGCATCAACTGCAGCTGCATTTGGGTACTCAGAGGCTGACATACGTCACATGGGCAGGTGGGGATCTGCGCGTTTTGCTCTGTATGTTCGTCCCCTCACTGCATGAGTGCCTTGTTATGCCCTCAATTCTTTCTCCTTCTCTTACAGACCCTGTGTGTTTCCGCACACCGGTGGCAGTGTGGCTGGTGGGCCACAGTTATGTGCACTGGGCGGCACAGTATGCAGCTTCATCGGAGTGGGGACCCCATCTCGGGCTACGTGCAACCGTGCGTATGCAGTGGTATGGTGTGCGCGGCATGAGGTGGCAGGAACTGTTGCCATTCCTGATGTCCATTGGGGATGCCGGACCGCCAGATGTTTTAATTCTGCACCTTGGAGACAATGATCTTGCACAGATCACTGGCCTGGCATTAAAGACTTCTGTGTGCAGTGACCTGGCGTTTCTTCACCATTTATGGCCATACACATGGTTGCTATGGTCAGACATTGTGCCGAGACACTATTATAGTGGAGGCATTGACCCCCGTGGTTTGGACTGTGCCCGGTGGTCAGTGAACAGGGCTGTTGCCCAGTTCCTTAGCGAGAATGGCTTGGGGACAGCCATTCGTCACCCGGGGATAGGGTTACAGGATTTTAGCCTGTATTCTGGAGATGGGGTTCACCTGTCAGCAAGAGGTATGGACCTCTTTTTGAATGACGTGCAAGCGGGCTTGGTGACCGAATTGTCGGTCGGGGGGGGCGGGGCGGTGAGTCATCATGGACGCCTCCCCATGTGGCGGATAGCACTGGTAAGGTAAAATTTATGACCCATAGATATCCGGCAGGTTCGCAATTGATTGGCCAACACGGAGATAGGTATAGGGGAAACAGGCTTGGCCGGTCAAGGGCGAACCATGAACTATGTTAAAGAAAAATAAAATCCAAGCCAGGCCGGGTAATCAGCTAGTTCAATATATACTTATCTGTTGATATCTTTCCTTTGTTGACTGTACTTTTTCCAGGGCTGAAACTCAAAGTAGTTCTTCTAACCATAAGGCCATGTTGTTCTTTGCCTGCCCCTTAGATTTTGAAGATTGGGACTGCAGTGGCTCAAGTGGCTAAGATGCTGACTGGAAGGCAGTTCAATTCCTGAGTACTGCAGAATGGAATGAGCTCCTATTTTTGTCCCAGCTCCCGCCAACCTAGCAGTTCAAAAGCAAGAAATTACAAGTAGATAAATAGGGACCACTTTGGTGGGAAGGTAAACAGTGTTCAGTGCACTCCGGTGTCTAGTCATGCCTGCCACATGACCACAGAAACATCTGCAGAAGCAGACAGCACTGGCTCTTTGACTTTGAAACAGAGATGAGCACTGAACCCTAGAGTTGGATATGACTGGCTTTCGAGCAAGGGAAACCTTTACCTTTACTATTTACCAACAAAATTGGAAAAGATACTAAAAACCAGGACTCTAGCTTTTAAGAATTTCTAGATATTTCATCAAAATATCTTTGATGAAGACAAATTGGTTCCATTGCAGTTTTCCCACATAGTATAAAATGTATGTGTTAAAATAAAATAGATGTGTCTTTTGAAAGGATCTATTGTAGTATCATTCACCAAGGGATTTCATGTCTTTTGGAGGATCTTAGGAAGAAGACAATGTGGAGAAAAAGTCAGTATTGGCTGTAATAAAATATCACTTTTCTTCAATCAATAAAGAAAACTTCCAGATGAAGATGAAATTCACTAATACTTGTTTAGTGATGTTAAAATTACTGGGTACCTATACACTTGTTTGCAATTTCTCTTAAGTTCTTATTTGACACTCACTAAACAAAATATGTTTCTGTATAGCAAGCTTCCTCATCACCTCTGGAAAGCATATTTCTCTTGTTATTTCTTGTGGGACTGTATTTTATTAATGTTCTTTTATTTTCAATTACACTATTTCTAGCCATATCAAACATTAGCCATAATACTGGGAGCTGCGAAAAGTGATTTAAAATTAGCAGCATATGCTTGTGTTTCTTCAGAAAGAAGTCCGACTGAGTTCAGCAATATTTACTCTCACATACGGATAGATGGCATGGGATAGAAAGAATTAGTGCAGCCAGCTTTGGGAAAAAGTCTGCACCTTAGTATAAAGGAATCAAAGAATTAGACCTACCAAAATGTGAATTAAAATGACTAATAATATTGTGTCAGAAGTTATTCTGGGTTGAAAGGATTTTTTTCTGGAGAAACTCTGCTCAGGGGACAACCAGATGAGGCTCCTTCCATACCCCCCCAATATCTTTTCCCAATGAAGTGGCCCCTATTTATCTACTTGCATTTTCTTGCTTTCGATCTGCTAGGTTGGCAGGAGCTGGGACAGAGACGGGTGCTTAAACCTTCACGCAGTACCTGGGACTCAAACTGCCGACTTGCTGACCTTCCAGCTAACAAGTCAAGCTTCATAAACCACTAACCTACTGCAGCCCCTACATTAAAATGACTAAATGTGTCACTCTTGTGTCTGTGAGAAGATGAACTTGGAAAATCACAAAGAATGAGGGGTTAAAAAAAAGCAACAACCCTTGCTTGAATACTGATTTAGAATCAAGTTTCTGCCCAGCAGTTCACACACAAGTAATTTTATCAATGCTATTCTGAGAGGTGATGTGTTTACCTTTGACAACCAAGATGTAAAATCATTGGGGAAAAATTAACTTTTTTTCTGACACAGAGTCAGATCCGTTTGTTGCTTAGGTGAAGCTATCCTTCCTTGGTTGTCATTTTGAAAAAACATTGCCTTGCTTTTAGCTGGCAGAGAGAGAGAGAGAGAGAGAGAGATTCAAATAGGATTCAGGGGTAGGATATGCCAGAATGGTACATTTGAAAGACCTTTCGCAAGTAGAGAATAAATTATGAGAAATTTAGATTTTTTTAAAATGCTCTCTCTGACTGCCACATTGAAATCTGCCTTTTTTATGGGAAAAAAAGGGGGGACAGGGAGAGGAAGCAGAAAATAGACTGAGTGTTTTGTGGGATGGTGCTCATGCATAGCTATGTTAAAAACTCTTTCCCTTGTGCCTATGTGTGAGTTCCTCCGTAATCAACACATACCTCTTTTTCTCCCCCCCCAAATGTTTTTACAACGGCCCAATAAACAGAGTTGTCCCAAAATGGCATGTCCTTATCTAAATCAACAATCTTTAGAAGTGGGCTGGGGTCCTGGTTAGAGACACAATATCATACTTTGGTAGAATTCCATGTGGCATGTGACATAGAGAAAAGGTCACATTGGCCTGCATTAGGGATTACTAAAGTCAAGTTAATTAATTGCTCTTTTCCCTCTAACTCAACTGGATAGACCTCTGGGCAAAATGCTGTTTGCAGCCATATTGCAGTCTATTGCTATGTGGGCTGACACTCTCAGTACTTTCCCCTCCTTGCACACAGAGAGTGTTTTATGGTTTGTACAACAAAGACAGAACCTCTCAGACAGAGATGCTGCTTCAAAGTCTCCCTGCAGGTAAGGTAATGCGGCTTTGGCCAGAGAGAACATTCTTGGCTATAACCAGAGAGATGGAGCAGCATATGCGTACAGGAGTCATGGTTCCATAGGGTATATTCTGCATCTCTTTTAACCCCACACTTCCAAAAACCTGGGGAAAGACACTGGCTGGATATGACTTGTTTATGGACAGGAAAGCAAAAATCTATTTTACAAAGTCCAAGAGCCATTTCATTTTTCTATGGAGGTCTCGGTAAAAGTTTCCAAGAAATGGGGAGCTTTTTTTGGAAGGATTTAATTTAATTTAAATTTTAATTTAATTTTTGCATTTGTATGCCGCCCAATCAGGAAGCCCAACTACGGGCGGCTCACACAATAATCATACTATATATCTATATCTATATATCTATCTATCTAGATAGATTACCGCCCACCGCTGCAGTGGCCTTTTGAGCCCCAGCCAGGGGCGGGGCCCAGGATGCCGGTGATGGGGTGGTCCTGGCACCCATTGCCATGGTGGGCTCTCCACCATGGCTGCAGGAGTCCAAGGGCAGTGGTGAAGTCCTGCTGTCTCAGTGGCCTTTTCTGTCCCGGCCAGGGGCGTGGCCCAGGGCACCAGTGGTGAGGTGGTCCTGGTGCTCGTTGCCTCTGCGGCCTCTCCGCCCCAGCCTCAGGAGTCTGAGGATGTTTTTGAAACAGTTTTCAATCACTTTCAAATTACTGTTGCTATTGCTGTGGCCAGTGATTTCTTCCCTTATCAGCTCTTTTCCAATCAAACAAGTGAAGCAGAAACTCCTTTTAAAAATAGAATCTTTATTTGTAAAGAAAGATCTAAGTCAGGGGTTCTCAACCTTTTTAAGCCATGGGCTGGACCACGCCCCCTCAGACAGCTGAGGCCAGACTGGTGGCTCCCCTGCCGTAAATGCTTCCATAAAACATGCTTGTGATAAAACGTTCCGTGGCTGTCATAAATGTTTATATGACAGAGATGGCTGCATTTATGGCTGTCATAAATGTGTCCACGTCTGCTTCCAGTGGTGGTGGCAGCAGCGACAGCAGTGACATGGACCACATTAAATGGTGCCAGAGGCTGGGGCTGGCTCATGGGTCATAGGTTGAGAACCCCTGATCTAAGTGGACTACCTCTTGAAACGTCAGAGAATAACCCACACCCCAAGCACTTTACAGGTGATTTAGGATACCTGGGTTCATATCCATGCTTGGCCGTGGAAACTCATCGTCGGGTGGTAGTGTTAAAACCATTCCTTACATATGCTACCAATCTCAAAAATTATATTATAGTCACTGCAACTCAGCTGCAGCTTGTTAGCTCACAATTATTTAATAACTCAAATTTCTCGGATGTGTTTTGTAAAAGGCTTTTTGTTGATTCTTATGGTGTTTAGAATGCAATGCAAAAAAAAAAAGACTTAAAATCCATTAATTTCTGGAAGCATATCAGAGAGTAAACAAAACAGCAAAAAAAAAAGACAAAAAATGTTGTGTATCTTAAAGACTAATGCCTGTATTTAAATGTGAACTTTTGTGGATCAAATCCACTTCACAAATTTAAATACAGGAGTTAGTCTTTTAGGTACCACAACATTTTTGTCTTTTTATGCTGTTTTGTTTTGTTTACTCTCTGATATGCTTGCACAGACTAACATGACTACCATTTCATAATTTCTGCAAGGGGGGCGGATGTGAACATAGTATGCTCATTGAGCAAGCACTGGGTCTTGAAACCTTAAAGTTACAAAAGCTTAGATATATAATGGGCAAATTGTTTTCTGGCAGATCATTTGACTCAAGAGGAGCTAAACAGTTCAATAATTTTTTTAATTTTGGCAAAAGTGTTCATTATCAAATGAAAAGGCTTTTTGTGCAGAATCAACTTCAACCATCCTTGAGTTGGTTGTGCTCTTCTCTGTTCTTGACTTCTATTCTCAGAATTACCCAAGAATTCATGGAATTTGGTCCATAAACCCAAATCATCACACCTGTAGATTTGGCTGCCCATAAAGTGATTAATCTTCAATCTGTCACTGTAGCAACTGTACACAACACTGGTCCTCACATATATTCAGAGAAGGGAAGGTTCACATCAAATCAATATTTATTATGGTCTAAGACCAGCATTGTACTGGTTCTGTTCTAGCTGCCATGGGAAGTGAATGTACAGCAGCCCATGTGTATGGGCTGGTAAAGTGGTAAAGATTCACCCCATCCCATACAGTTGTCATTTCATCCCATCAGAGGGCAGGGTATTTTGTGGTACTGTCCAAGAAGACAAGATACTCTTAAGTTTTAAAAAAAACACACAAACCTGAATAATATTTATGTGAGATAGTGCTTTAGAGCAAATAATGCAAATTGCACAAATGGATGGTGGCTCCTGCTCAACGGAACAAACTCTTAAGAATTAGAAGCATTGAGGTGGATATTTGCAAATTGCACAAATGGATGGTGGCTCCTGCTCAACTGCACAAACTCTTAAGAATTAGAAGCATTATTGGGGTGGATATTTGCATCTTCTCAAATCAGTCAGCCACTTGTTTTATGTTTGTTGTGTGCATATGCTTTGCTTCTCAATGGGGAAGAGCACAAATTTTATGCTAACATTGTTTGTGCAAATTACAAGGACCACAAGGACTAAAGAACAATGTTCCTTCTCTTCTGTCTCTCTTTCTTTTCCTGTCTCGGAGATGAGAAATTTCATGGGACTACAGAATTTTTCTCTGAAGTGTCTTTCATGAAACAGCCTAAAGGAATGGAATGAAATAATTAAGTGAGAATTCTTTATGCTTTCTTTTTTCTTTCTCTTAAAATGTTTTTTAAAGTAGTTCTCTGGTTTTTTCTGAAAAAAACTATAATAATCCTTTTTTTTGGGAGAAATCATATCTTAAAATTGCATTGCCTTTAATCCTAATTTCTTGTTTTAAAAATCATATTAATCATATTAATTTTAGGTTCTAAAAATAACCTTTTGACCTAAGGGAAAGGAATGATGCAAAAACATCTTATTTGGCATAACAAATAACATCTTATTATCACTCTCTCTCACCCTCCACTAAATCTAAATCTAATCTCCAACAATAAATAATTGTGAGCCATCAAGTTAATTCTGACCAAGGTTTCCAAGATAGAGAATACTTAGAAGTATTCCCTTCTTCTGGGGGCACTTGGGGAATGTGCAGGTTGCCCAGGGCTTAGACAGGCTGGCTCTTATCCCAGGAGACACACTGAAGTCCAGTTGCAATAAATTGAAAATTTGGGGTTATTTTTTAGAAGTTCTGATTATTAAGGCACATAATTTAGTTTTATTTATATACCAAAAAGTATAAAAAGATATTTTAAAATATGCCCATGGAAAATGCAATAAATGTATAAAGCAAACTCTTGCAAAACTTTAATATGTAAACCTGTTATGTTCACAAATAACACTTGGAATCGAAATCCCCAAACTGTGGGAACTTGTGAAGGCTATGTCCAACTAGATCTGTGTCTGAAATGTTACATCCAGAAGCTCATGGCACAATGGCAGTGGCCATCAAAGCTGGGATATTCTGTAACCTATTTTTTTTTAAGTAGCTTTCTGCTGTTATGAACTCAGCTGCGTGGTTTAATTTTTCTATCTTGCAAAGCTCAGAGCCATCCAGCACAGGTCAGGGGTCCACGAGAGTAGCAGGACTGTCTGGTTGTACCTTCACAAAGTTCGTAGCTAAATGAGGTATCACACAGTTACACACTGGGCTCCATCCAAGAGTTTAAGGCAGAATTTGTTGTCCTGTAAATTTTAGTAGGCTACAATTCACAGCCATTTTAATTTAATTTTGTGGGTTTTGTCAAAACAGGTAAGACTGCTTCAGGGTCTGAACTTCCTTTAGTGCAGGGGTTCTCAACCTTTTTAAGTGAGGCACTGGGTCACGCTCCCTCAGACAGTTGAGGGGGCCAGACTGGTTGACTTCCCGCCATTTACAGCTGCCATAAGTGAGTCTGCAGTTGTCATAAACATGTTTATGATGGCTGCAGACTCATTTACAGCCAATTCCGCTGGTGGTGGCAGGAGCGAGGGCGGAGGGCGGAGGGCGGAGGGCGGAGGTCAGATCATTTGGGTCCATGGGCCAGATTTGGCCCATGGACCATAGGTTGAGAATCCCTGCTTTAGTGTAACAACCAAACAGGATAGGTAAGCTGAAATATGGGCCTTAGTTTGAGCTTCCAATTCTGTTGTTGTTAACTATGTCCTATTTAAAATGTGTGTGTGTGTGTGTGTGTGTGTGTGTGTGTGTGTTGGGAGAAAAACTGTGTTGGTTTTGAATTCCCCAAAATCACTTGCTTTCTATTCTTCCCAGTTGTTGAAAGTACGTTGTTTCTTTTGGTGAAGCTGCATCCAGTTAAGAAGAATAGGGCGGGGAAATGAGTTCAGTTCTAGTAGAAGACACCAGTGGGATTAGAAATCTATGGGAATACATTTCTTTCATTTTAAGGCAGCTAGAACAGAACAAGCGCTCAGACAAAGCTGGCTCAAGGAAGTATCTGAATTTAATAAAACTGTCTGGAAAAGGAAAAGAGACAAAGATAGAAGATTAGAAAGTTAAGAGAAGCTGTGGGGGAGGGGAACAAAAGTAATTATTGCTTGCCCAAACTTCCCTTCTAGTGTTGGCCACATTTAGGTCATAGCTAGAAAATTAATGTCAGCACCTGGAAAGACTAAAGGAAATGAATTCTGCAAAGAGAAACAAGAATAATTTAGAATAAATTATCATAATTAAAAAGTACTTATCTGTTATCACAGTAGGTAAAGATTCTCTTTCAAATGTTTACCCTTGTAAGAATGGTGAAAGTTAGCAGATGGATACACATGCACAAGCATGTTTATGTGCATGGCTTCCTTTATAAGGCTATTTGTGTTATTCTATGTTCATGTTTCTCCGGACAAAACCACCTCTACTTATACTTCTCAGTATTTACATATGATCTGTACAAGATCCTTTATACCCAAAGATGATGAGAAGAGGACCACTGTTCTCTATCATATGATGTCCGGCTTTCTTCTTAACATGGCAATCACGCTGCATACTGTTTTATTTTTAGAAAGAGGCATGCCAACAAATTCAAGCTTAACTTGACATAGTTGCAGTGGTGGAATTCAGCAGGTTCGCCCCAGTTCGCCAGAACCAAAAATTCCAGCTGGTCTCGCCCATCCAAGTTTTCAAATAAAGTAGTCCCAATTCGGGTGCAACGCAGGGCTTTCCCCCCTGGCCACACCCACCATACCACGCCCACAGAGTAGCTAGTAATTTTTTTTTTATCCCACCGCTGCATAGTTGGATTCATTTAGCGGCACAAGTTTGTGTTTTGTACATATAATTGGAAAGTTGCATTTTAAAGTTGTTTATTATTATCTACAATAGTCACCAGTTTATCTCTTTAAGTAAAGGCAGGGTAAAGCCCCTGTCACTTGCTCCACTCCATAGTCTAGCTCAGTGATCGGCAGTCTTGGCCCTCCAGCTGTTCTTGAACTTTAATTCCCAGAAACCCTGACCAGCTGGTGTGTTGACTTGGGCTTCTGGGAATTGAAGTCCAAGAACAGCTGGAGGGCCAAGACTGCCCATCTCTGGTCTAGCTACTTCTGTTCTGCTGCTTGTTAACAATGCTTTAAGCTATCATGCTAATCATGACACATGTAAGCATGGTGAGAGCAAAATTGATGAAGCCTTCAGGTCTGCTCTTGGTCATATGCCATGACAAATATGTAGGTAACATAGAGAGAGGAAACATACACACATTCTTGCACATATGCACATGTAAACCTATAGCAGATCATGAATGAAACAGATGTCAATTAATTTACACTTCTGAGAAGCGGTTTTTCAACATTTACCCTGTCTTGCTTCCTTCCTTCCACCTACCTCCAGCCACTGTTCCTACTGTTTTCTCTCTAATGCAGAATTCTGTATATTTAAATTTGGGCAAATTAGGCAGAGGGTAAGTTTCAATGAAAGCAATTAGATATGCACTAATTTCTTCTCTGTGAAACAGCAGTAAGCAATTAATCAGAGTTTTGATCACAACTCACATGATAATTCTAATTGCACTTGCTATTTCCTCTGCAAATACTGAATCATTATCTTTTCTGTTCCCCTTGCCCTATCTTTCTAATCATCAGGCTGCTAGAAGCAAAACATTTTCCAAGAACTAGATATTGTCTCTCTCAATAGGTAGCATTCGGCTGCTGGTCTGGGGGTTTGTGTGCTCAGTCCATGGCTAGGTTTTAGTAGAAGCTTTTTTTTAAGGCTTTTACTACAGTTTGAATGAATGCAGTGTGGCAGGCTGACTACTTGCCGGGGGGATGGGGATTCTCCCTGATAAAATGATGAGAAAGGATGAAAGGTAGCAGCTCATATAAACCTTCTGGGAGGAGACTTCAGACATCTGACCTCTGCCCAGTCCCCAGCATGTATCGAAGGGCATATAAGCTAAGCAGCTCTAGAAGTGAGGGAACACTGAAGGCACCTGCTAGCAATATATTATTGCATCTCAGTATATTTCCACCTGTTCACTGCCTGGATGGAAGACTGTCCATTAGCTCCCTATCAACAGCTCTTTACTCCCTGCAGGAACAGCACCAGACAGAAAAGTGAATTAGAGCTAAAACACAGATACTGAGAGAGCGGGAGGGAGAGTTTACAGTTACTTCGTGTCCTGCCATCTATATCAGGGTTGTGGAGAGGTGTTATTTCATTCATCCTCACGATATGTTAAATGAGTCACACATACCATTAATACTCATGCCATTAATACTCATGGCAAAAACTGCTCTTGCTGTCAAAAAAGCAGTTTCTCTCCTAGGAAGAAACACTGGGACATTCTTTCTTAATTTTATATTTTGAGGGGGAGGTTCATCACCCTTTACTTATCCTATTGTACCTCCCTGAAATGTGGAACACTAGCAGCTGTTATTGCACACATGTGCGCACGCACATGCACACGTGCGTGCACGCACGCACGCACACAGACAGATTTATTCTTTTTATTACATTAAGTTTGGCTCTTATATTTTCTCGAAATCAAAGGAGTAAATGAGGATTAGGAGACTACTGAGAAGCTGAATATATTATTTGCATCTTCCTTCGCTGTGAAAAAAGTAGGGCATATTTTTGTACCTGAAGCATACCCGTCAAGTGCAGCTCCACAAAATATGGGAAATTACTGCACATGTGTGGATGCGTATGCACAGTAGCCCATTTGCGCATGTGCACTGTGGCCACGCATGCACAGTAAGAACTTTCCCAACTGTTCAAATACGGGGCGGTGGCGGGAAAGGGGAGGAACGAGCGCTGAAAAATGGGAAATCCCGACCAATACGGGATACTTGACAGGTATGACCTAAAGTGATATTTTCAGGTAGTCTTAGCAAATAACATTAATTACGAGAGGCAAGGATCTAGAGTTTACTGACAAATAATAATTAAAAAAAGAGGGTTCAGGTCATGCCCAAGAATTTCTAAAGAAAGTAATTACGAATTTTTTGATCTTCTAACAAAAAACCATACAATCTTCTCAACCTCACCCAATGCACCAGTTAATTAGAAAGTGGCCAACACAATACTAATTTTTAAGAAACAAAAAATACAGTAAATTGTCAATCAGTAAGCTTAATATCTGTTCCAGGATTATTGGTGGAACCTTTTACTGCAGTTGGACAAGAATATATCGAATGTATTGTGAAACATAAAAGTATCAAATGCAGAGAAGGACAAAACATTGCTGAAAAATAGCCAACAAAAGTACTGCAGAGGTCAGTCCAGTCTCATTAACTTTTAGAGTTACGTGAGAGCACTGATAAACATATGGCTGAGGGTGGCACAGTAAATATTTTCCAGAACTTTTAGAAAACATTCGACAAAGTCTTTGACAAAGACTCCTTAGCAAATCTGACAGTCATGGAATAAGAAAAAAAGTTGTCCTAAGCATCGGTAACTAGTTAACGAACAGGAACCAGAGCGCAGTTATAAATTGACACTTTTTGCAACAAAGGGTTGTAAACAATTGGCCTAATAATCTGTGTTGCTACAGCTGCTCTTAAAATTATTCAGAAATCATTGGGATTTAGGCCCGAGATCAGGGTTGTAATGTTTGCTGGTGATGCAAGGACTGTGAAACAAAAAGGGACAGCAAATAGCACAAAACTTTGGGGAATGGGATTTAGCATGGTGTGAAGAGAAGGAGAAGCTCAGAGATAGGGGACAGGAAATCCCTGATCTAGAAACTTTGGAAATCCTTCCTACATGCCTGGAAGAAATAGTATATTCTAATTACTAAAGGGAAATAACACCTTCAATTGATCTTCGATCTGAAGAAAACATCAAAGCAGAGATTAAATCCTAAACCATCTCTTGCCATCAAAGGACAGTTAGCCTTTTCCCCCAGATCATGTACATTAAGGAAGGATTAACAGCTGTGGGAAAAGAAGGGTCAGAAAGGACTCTCGTCTGCGTAAACAACTCTGTATTCAATATATTAATTGAAAGGGCCATTTAAGGTATAAAAAGGAGTTGGAAAATTATGTGATGTTTGCACAAAGTCACCAAATGGAGCTCTGTTGAGGAGTCAAAAGCCGACTATGAACTTGTCCACAAGGAAATAATTTTGTCCATTTTCCCCAGATTATGGAATTTCCTCAGTAGATGTGGTTCGCCCCTTCTCTCCTTTCCTTCTGCCTGCAGCTGAACATGCATCTTTTAAAGAGACTTTTGGTGAGGGCCTTTTAAAAATTTGTAGTTTTTAAAATATTTTTATGTCATAGCTTTAAATATTAATAAATTTGTCAACTTATTGTTGATTTTAAATTTTTGATGCATTGCCTCAGATGCCCAATAGTGGAGGAAAGCAGGGTAAAATTGAATGGATGGATGGATGTGGGTCAGTGCATAGGAGGGATGTTACCTCAGAATTTTGGGAGGGCACTTCTGCCCTGGCCAACAGCCATAACTGAGTCAGTGTAAGACAATGTAAAACAATTCACACTTGAGTATCTTTTCTGCTGGATGATCAGAAAAAGGCTCTTCGGGGTCTGGTATATGGATAGATGAAACCACTGAGCTAATTTACAGCTGCTGGGCTAAAAAACAAATTTCATTTGGAAATTAGTAGGACGGGCCTTGGGCAGGGACATGCAGCACACTGGCACAAAAGTAATAGTTTGGTATAAATGTATCTTGCAATAACATTTTTAGTATTGTAGGGCTTATTTCTACATAAGATCACACTGTTAGACTATTTAAAACAGGGGTTCCCAAACTTTTCCTGCCATGGGCCTGACCACACCACCTCAGTCAGCTAAGGAGGTGGTCACATGGATCTTTCCGGTGCCAGCACCAGTGGCGCCACTGGCAGCATGTGCATTTGCGCCATGTTTCTGGGCATTTCCCCCACTTCCCTTGGAGGAGTGAGTGAGTGAGGAACATTTCCACGACATTCTTGAAATTTTTTGCCACATTTCCACAATGTTTCAGTGCAAAAATGCAGCAATTTCAGCACTTCCAGTGACATTGGGGCACTTCCGGCATTGGTGGCAATTCTGCCCAGGCGCTGGATGCAACCTGTGGGCCGTAGGTTGGAAACCCCTGATTTAAACCATAGAAACAGAGGCCATCAAATAAAGTGCTGCACAAGACTACAACATGACATTTTCAAATCCTTGTTAAGTACTCATAATTAACTAAGGATACAATAGTGTATCTATTTGGCAGTAAGCACCATTGATCTCAGTGGACATTACTTCTGAATTGACACAAACGATGACCTTAATCCCCACTTCATCTGTAAAAAAATTACTTTTTTTAAAAAAATGATGGAGCATCCACTGTTTTGATCACACTGGTATGAGCACAATAGTTGCTAAAAATATATTTGTACATATATTATTTTCATACAGAGGAAGGACAATATTTATAGGAGAAAGAAATCAAAATACCCCAAATCCCAGTCCCCCCCCCCCACTTTCCACAGTCAATATACTGTACCTGTACTTGGGCTGCAAGATCAGGAGAACTGATTGCAGAAAGAGGCTCATTGTATGGAGAGATGGTAAAATCAGTGGTTGTTGCCAGACATGAGCTCAAAAAGGAAATCTACATGTAGTTCAGATATCCTGACCAGGCTCAAGGTTAACTCAACCTTCCATCCTTCTGAGGCTGGTAAAATGAATACCCAGTATGTTGAGGCGAAATGCTAATTACCGTGTGAACCACCCAGACAGTGAACTAAGTGCTTTGGGGTGGAATATAAGTGCCATTCCTATAGATAGCTCTTTCACATTTCCCCTCCTCAACATTGGTTGCAGCCATGAACAAAGCCTACACAGTCCAGAGATCTAGTAATGACTCCTGATTCGCTTGACTCATTCCCAGGTATATTTCCTGTATGTACCAAAATTGCATCAGGTTGGAACAGTTGACCGCTTCTTGTTTCTCCTCCTTGGGGAGATAAAGTGTTACCTGGAACCAGTTTAATTTTTCACTTTTTCTAATAGTTAAAGTTTTAGGTTTAGATATGATTTAATTGGAGCTACCTTCACATTACCCCCTCCCCAATGTTGGTCAACTCAATTTAACCCCGTGGTTCCCAACATGGGGCACATGGGGGCAATTTGATTTTAAGGGGAGCAAATCGAAAATAAGTTAGAACAAGTTAAGGGCCTTTTAGGCTTCCTCAACATTCACTTTTTGAATATTAAGAATTATATGTCATGGGGGAGAGAATCAGGATTTTAGAGATGCTTAGGTGGGGCATGGTCAACAGTTTAATCCTAACTGTTTCAGTTGTCTTTGGAAAAGGGGATCCAAATATACCTTATAAAATTAAAAAAGCAAATAGTTCTGATCACTGTATTTTGAAAATTATATTATAGCACTAGAAAAACAGAAAGGGGCAAGGAAAATGACCAAGGATAAGAGTATCCCGCATGGAAGGAAAGATTACAATATGCAGAGCAATTTTAAATTAGAAAAAAAGGCAAGTAGAGGGACATGATAATTACTTAGACTTAGATCCTCCCATGGTATGTAGCATAATGGGTAGCAAAGGAACATACATGATAGAGGGCTGAAAAATTATACATATTGTGGAGCAAGTGAACAGGGAGAAAGAATTACTTGAAATAGCTAAATGGAAAAAAGATTCAAGGTGGTTAAAAATGCTTCTTCTTCCAACACATAAATTATGGAAATCACTTCCACAAGATGCAATGGCTGTGAAAGGGGATCAAGAAACCATGTGGTCTAGTAACAAAAGAAATGAAATGTGGGATAGCCACAGGCATCTGTCAACATAATGTTTGGCTAGGTAGTTGTGTAGTTAAATTCAACATGGCTGTTCTTATGTCAATGCTGCTTGACCTACTGGGGTAGTAGAACCACTGGATTGTCAAGACGTATTATTTAATATCTTTAGGTAATGTTTGATATAGGTCACTAAAAGATTTGAGCATAGTTGCCACCTGTATCCTATTCCTAATCAATCCTGTTATTGACTCAATTTTAAATCTGAAATGAGATCTAGTACAGACCAGTGACTGTATATAGTCTGAGGAAGAAACCCTGGACTGAAAAGCTTGATTTTGATTTTTCATGTGTGAAAGGAAGCAGGTTTCTTCTCTATATTCAGTATGTTGAGACAAGGGCCAGCAATTAATATAAATGCTTTAGGGAATAAGAATTTTCAGAGTTTTTTTAAATACCATAACTGTCTTGTGGAGGGTGAGAACATGCAAATTGCATTCTGAAGACAAATAATACATTTCTAACCACAGGAAATTGTTTTGTAAGCCTTCTCAGCTGTGAGCATTCTCCCACAGAGTTATTTCAACTGGTGAAGAAAAAAAAACTGGCTCGACTTCTATTTCTTGATCCAACTCCTGAAGTAGATTCTGGTTAGTATTGCACCTAGTGCATAGCTAAAATTCTATTCATGTGCAAACCCACTGATGTGGCACTAGGTGCAATACTAACCAGAATCTACTTCAGGAGTTGGATCAAGAAATAGAAGTCGCCACCGTGCTGCCTGCCCCGGAACCCACCTCATTTGCCCCAGAGATGCGGGGCAGCTATGTCACCCTTGCCACTCCCACGCCTGTTGCCGGAGGGGTCAAAAGGAGCCACCACTGGAGCTGCCACCGCTGCTGCACTGCCTGCCCTGGGACCCTTTCCATTGGCCCTGGAGATGCAGAGCAGCTGTGTCGCCCTTGCCCCTCCCGCACCTGTTGCCAGAGGGATCAAAAGGAGCTGCCACTGGAGCTGCCGCCACCACTGTGCTGCCTGCCCCAGGACCCACTCCATCGGCCCTGGAGATGTGAGGCAGGTGTTTGCGCGGAGGGCTTCCCCAAAAGAGGACAATGTTGTTTCGTTCTGAGTACTTTTTTGGATGTGGAGCCCTGGTTGTATTTGGGGTTGTGAGTTTAATTTTGATTTTGTTATGAACTATATTTAATTGTATACTGTATTTTTTGAATTGTATTTTGAAATTGTGTCATTTTGTGATATGTTGTGTTGCCGCCCTGAGTCAGCCTGGTGCTGAGTAGGGTGGGGTACAAATTAAAATTGATGATGATGATGATGATGTTCATGCAACAGTGCAAGTGTTGATTAGTCCCAGTATCAGGGAAGAATCACGCTCTTAACTTCTATCCCCTGCAGATGGGCACCTTTGTACTATTCTCCATATACAGTAGATGTGGATACAGTAGATGCCAAAAGAGGGATTGCAGTGGCTTAATGGTTAAGATGCTGTCCTTGATGATTGGAAGGTTGGCAGACCAGCAGTTTGAGACCAACTGCTGCATGACAGAGGGAGTGCTTGTGTCTGTCCCAGTTCCTGCCAACCTAGCAGTTCAAAAACATGAAATTGCAAGTAGTTAAATAGGTATCACTTCGGTGGGAAGATAGCAACATTCCACTTGCTCCGATGTCTAGTCATGCCTGCCACATGATCATGGAAATGTCTGCAGATGTAGGCAGCACTGGCTCTTTGGCTGTAAATGGAGTTGAACACTGAACCCTAGAGTTGGATATGATTGGCTTTTGAGCAAGGGCAACCATTAGGGCTGGATATATCTATGAGGTCTAAACCGGCTTACATCCTCCTTCCTCATATTCTTATCTGATCTAGCCCTCTTCCAGTATTGTTGTTAGGGTTAGGTGTTGTGGTGGTATTTTACAAGACCTGTCCATCTCTTTGTTAATTTCATTTTTCAGAGCTGTACATATTGGCATGTGTTACTTAAAGTATAAAAACCTCTTGAAAGACTTTTCTCTTTTTTTGACTCAAGCACGTTTACTATTTTGGAATTTTGGAATATTTGAGATGTGTGTTTGTATGTTCACTATTAAATTGGGTCTGGGCCTTTTGGGATTCAGCCAGTCATCTGTTCATGAGAACATTTGAAGAGAGCAACTTGTCAAGAATCCCACTGAATGCTGGATCAAAATGACAGATTCCTAACTGTGATTCACTTTGATGAGGGAAGGAAAGCTTTAATATAAGTGGCACAATATGAGTAAGACAAAATTCTAGGGGACAATATAATTAGGTATTTTCATTCTGGAGAAAAAGGGATGGGGGGGGGAATTGAGAAGAGGAAATATGTCCATCAGTTTTTGCTTGGTACATTCCACTTTCAGATAATTCAAACCTGTGTATAGAAAGTCATGAAACAGTGTTATTTAATAAATAATAATAAATAAACGGTATGCTGGCAAATAAATTCTGACCTATGGAGACTTTTTCCAGGGTTTCCTAGGTAGAAGTGGTTAACCATACTTTCTTGTGCAGCTTGCCCAAGAGCACGTGGGCTGGCTCCTCTCCCAGAAGGCACAGTGGGGGATAGAACCTCCAATCAGATACTAAAACCACTGAGCTATCCCACCAAACAATCTTACTTAATCTATACAATTTCCCAGTTTAAATTTACTGCATGTTTATTTCAAACCTATGCAATACATTTAAGCAGGGCAGTTTAACAGAATATAATATGCCATGCATACCTGAAAGGGCCAGAATATTAGATCCCAATTATTTCTATATAGCAAAAAATACATGTACACCTTGATGATAAATTTGCTCAGGAAGCATTTACCTTTCTGTTAAATGAAACGGTTACATCAGGATCTTTCAAAAGCATCACATCTTTCTTTCATTTGAACTGCAGGTTCTGTGTTCCTTCCACATACTGTAACTTTGCATGCTAGGATCTCTTGCTAGTGCAGGGAATCTCAACTTGTGGCCTATGGGCTGGATGCGCCCTGTGGCACCATTTCATGTGCCCCCCGCCTCCACCACACCAGGAAGTGCCATGTGGTGGAGGAAGGGCTGTCCGGCCCCTGAAGCTGACTGAGGGAGTGTAACCCGGCCCCTGGCTTTAAAAGGTTGAGAACTCCTATGCTAGTGGGTATAGCTATTGGATGTAGCTAGGTCCATTCTTTTACATTGTAGGCATTCCTCAGCCACTTTTAAACAATACTATTTATTATTATTTAATCTGTGTAAAATTCTGCAGTGTTAACATAACAAAACAACACAAAACATGATGGCTCAACAGTTGTGGTGGAAGGGCATATAGTAGTTTGAGAGATATTCTGCACTTATGTAGTATGATAGTACCAAAATGGGCAATGGTGGATGTAAAATGGCAAAGCAAAGCAATCACACGTATATATCACCCCATAGTGCTTAGTACACTCTCTGGGCAGTTCACAAGTTAATTAGCATTTTGCCCCCAACAATGAGTTGGGTATTAATTTTACCAACCTCAGAGGGATGGAATGCCGAGTCAGCCTTGAGCCCTGGGAAGGATCGAACTCACAACCTTTTGGTTGCCGTTCAGCAGTTTAACCACAGTGCCACCAGGGACAACAGAAATAATGGAAAATTGGATGAAAGACATGGAAGCTGGATGAAATGAAAAGAATAAAAGCCACATTTTGTTTTACCGTCTTGGAAGTTCCTTTGCAAGGGTTATGCAGTTCTTGAGGATCTTTGACCGTAATGTTGAGGTGTGAAGACGCCTGTGTTCCTTCAGTGTCACAGCTCTTAAAGATATTCATGCATCTTGCTGCTAATCCATAACCCATATAGTACAAGCTTCCAATACAAATCACACAAATTCTGCACATGAAAGATACACCAATGGGGTTATTAAAACTGTGCCCAATTACCATGATATTGCATATGGAAAGGGCAGGACATGGGACCTGCTCACATAATGGCTATGTAGTGAGGACCTTGAAAGTCCCATGGATTTTTTTTTGCCCTAAAAGGTGCAAAATCATAGGTCTAATATTTTCATATAGGAATGGTTTGCCAATGTAGACTTCCCCCATGTAATATCTAATGTTAATTTCTTCCATCCTAAATTCCAAATACACCTCGGACCAGGGCAGCTTAACCCCACTGCAGATATTCTCACAAATATCCATATTGTGCTAGCACTTCCTACAACAAATGTATGAAATATTGACAAAATCTGGTTGTTTTACAGTCTAGCACTGATATGCACAACATGAATAAATGCCACTGGGGCAGAGCTCTTGAATGCACATGGAAAAGTAGTTAGAAATCAGTGATCGATACATTTGCCATTTCTTCTTTCTTGAAAAGTACCCAATGCTCAAGTTTTGAAGAAATGTTTTGGACACCAAAAAAGCTTTAAACTCTCATCGTTCTTAATATTTGAGAAAGGAAGGGTATTCAAAGGAAGGACTTCCTATAGTTAGGATAAGAGCTTAGCCTTTTCTTAAATTGGAATGAAACAGTAAGCATGCTCAAAGCTGTCATTTCCTACTCAGGAAGTATGAAGTTTGTTGTTTTTATCTGCCTCCCAAATTGAGTCATCATGGGCTGGGACTGATATTGGTGAAGGCCAACCCAGTCTTCAGGAGATTTCCAGATTCAAAGAGATTTGTGGCCTGGGTTAGAACAGATTCACCATTCCCCTAAGTGTGCATTTCTTCATGGCATCCATCCCTTTTCTGCACTGCTTTGAGAAATCTTAGCATTGCACTTGCGTTTCCCACCACAATTAGCATGTGTAAGGTTGTCTTAGAAATCTGGGTCAACAAAGAATAGAATTCTGGTTCAGATGATACATCTTGCATGGCAGAAGGTCACCAGAAGCACCAGCCCGCTTTCAAACCTGGTTTTGTGTATCACAGAAGAGAAATGTCTGTGCGCTGCCAGGAAATCACCCCCCAACACTGATCCTGATGGAAAGGTCTGGAGAGCGAGAAAGTGAACAGACGGGGCCAGCTGTACATTGCAATTGCTCTCTGTGCTTTCCCAAGATTTGTCAGGCGTTGTAGTCTCAGCTCAGGCTTGCCAAGCTGAGCATGTTTTAAAGGCATCACCTTGAATGTTCAGCCAGTGCCTGATATGCAATATGGTGGAGCAAGTCACATATGCAGAGCAGGCTGCTCCGTGTGGAGAAGAGTACACAGGCATCCAGAGAGGAAAAGTGGGTGGTAGAATTTCTTGCTGTCAGGGAAATGTGCACGCTGTGCATCAGATGTCGATGTATGGAACCTCAAAGATCTTGGGACTGCTTGTTATCCTGTGCCCCACAAAGGTGAGGAGAGTTAGGGCATTTCTTTGTGCTTTTACAAAAAGATGTCTCTTCAGCATCCTACTACCTGTTACACACATCTGTCAGCATAGGGTCTGCCAGATAATATTGTAATCTGAGCTCCACTTTGTCTCCCCACCCCACCCCAACATCACATATGTAAATCACGTGAAATGTAACATTTCTTTAACTAGGGAACATGGAGTTTGTAGTTCAGTGTTCAGGAACCTAATAGAGAAGGACAGTGTCAGGGCCAATATACTGTACTTTATAAATAGTCAATGAAGGAACAGAGGCCCCTTGGGTATGTCTTGTTTCCAAAGGACTCGGCTGCCACTTTGCTATCCCTCCTCTGGATACTATTGTTGGTTCTTTGCTCCTGAAGGGATAGAGGAGCAGACAAATGGAAGGAAAAGAGTTCAAGCTGAAATGAGATGGACATTGTTGGCTCAAAGTGCAGTGGGTCTACCATGATTCTGCCTGCAGGATTTCGAGCAGAGGTCCTCCTGTATGTGAGAAAAGCTCACTGATAAAATCATCACAACATTTCTATATGTAATATTATGGACAGAATCCTATCATCCACAGCTAATTCTAGTTAACTGACAAGGTGCCCGGCACTTGTCAGTTATTTGCCTAATTAGGAGCCTAACTGAGCAACTGAGATGTGGCCCAGCACCTCATCATTTAGCTAAATTAAGTTACACAAGATTTAAGCATACAGTGGTCCCTCATACAATGATTTTAATCTGTTCCACGGGGCTTATTGTTGTATGAAACAATTGCTATACAATGCATGCATCGTATAACGATTTCCCCTATGGGATGCATCATACAACAATTTTTTTTGCTAAGTGGTTTTTCCCATTGAAAAATTGTTGTAGGATTTTTTCCATAGGGAAAATTGTTATGCAGGACACCATTTCCCCTCAAAACCTAATTGTTATACAATTTCATTGCTATATGGGGCAATTGTTGTATGAGGTTCCACTGTATATTTATGGGATTCTGGCCAATATTTGCTTAAGATATGCTTTGTATTATAATCCTATAGTTTGTAATAAAGAATTCCTTTATCAAACTCTGCCCCTTAATATTCTTGCAGTCTGTGCTTGGAAGATGTTGTGTTCTGTAAAGCTGTGCCTTTAACAATGTACCTAGCCATGTGGTAACAATGTAACCTTTCTGTGTGCAACATTATAACCTTCAGCTGTATCACTGTAACCCTTATAAGAGGACGCGAGCTAGTGACCACTAGATGGCAATAGCGAGCGTCCAGCTCTCATGGCTCAGATTCACCTGGATCAGCAGCGCGGGAAGATTCCCCGCCACCTCTTCACCTGGACAAGAAGGGCGTGACCGTCTACGACGTCACGCAGGCAGCAACCAATAGACTGTCAACGAGCCACATTCAAATGTATAGCCAGCTGTATATATTGAGCTACCCATCCACCATTACCACATGTTCCTCTGGATCATCATGCAATAAACCTGTGTTAAGCCAACCCTTCGGCTGTTTCATTGTCTTTGGTCCTATACACTAAACTGGCGACGAAGGTGGGATTATGGCTGCCCACGGGACCAAGACATGCGCCGGTTTCGAAATCAGGAAACCGGGAGACTGGGAGATCTTCGAAATGGACTTCCAGGGAGCACTGGTTGAATCCGAAGTCACGGATGAGGCAAAGAAAAGGGCCATCTTCACCAGGATGCTCGGACAAGATACCAAAAGAACCTTGGTGGACCTGATCGCACCAAAGAGGGTGAGCGATTTCAAGGCCAAAGATCTCCTACAGATGCTGCGCGAGTATTTCCGGCCCTCGACGGCGATGTTTCCCGCTCGGAGCGCGTTCTGGAGGCGAGTCCAAGCGCCCGGGGAGACGGTCGCCACATTCGTAGCGGCCCTGCGACTGGCTGCCGGCCCGTGTAAATGGGAGAATTCCGAAATCACCCTCAGGGACTGCGTGCTATGCGGCCTGAACGACGCCGAAACTCAGCGCACGTTGATGAACCAAGAGCCACCCCCCACTTTGCAGGAGGTCCTGAAAGCGGCGCAGGCCGCGGAAGCCACAAAGGCTGGGGTGCGAGAGCTCCAGGACTGGCGGCCGAAGACGAGCAAGGCAGAGGCATCAGTGCATGCAGCCCGGCGAACTTCGAGATCGTCCACAGAGAGCAGCGACGACGAGGACATCCGGAGGGTCCGGAAAGAGAGCCGGCGGTGCGACGGCTGTGGAGCGGCCCACGACCGCATCAAATGCCCATTCCGGAAGGCTGAGTGTCACAACTGCGGCCGCCGCGGGCACATCGCCAAGGTATGCAGAAAAAGGCGTGAGGCCCGGAGGAGCTCGACAGACCGTGCAGCGGGACGAGACCGCTCGACGAGACCCAAAAATGGTGCCCAGGCCATGAGAAAGCGGGACGGCGTGGGCCGCATCTCCGACGGCAGCGAGGACGACGCCCCAGTGTTCAGCGTGTCCGCGGGACACCCCCGTTACTTTGTTGAGGTACTAGTGCAAGGGGTCCCCATTAGAATGGAGATTGACTCGGGTTCCTCATATTCAATTATGTCCCAGAGGGAGTTTTTGAGAATTGCCCCACACATGCGACCCAAGCTCAAAGCGTTGAGGTCTACGCTACGGGACGTGCAAGGGAACAGTATTCCAGTGTTGGGGGTTGGAGAATTTCAGGTCAAATTTAAGAAGCACGCCGCGACTCTCTCCCTAGTCGTGCTTAAAGGGGGGAACTGCAGCCTCCTCGGAACTCAATGGTTTCAGCCCCTGGGTTTGTTTATTGGGGGGGTGCACGCCGTTGGGACTGACCCAATACAGGAGGTGTGCGACGCACACCCCGAAGTTTTCAAAAAAGGACTGGGAAAATTCAAGGGGCCCCCAGTGACATTCGACCTAGACCCGGAGGTCCGCCCAATACGTCTCAAACCGCGCCGGGTGCCGTTTGCACTCAAGGACAAAATAGAGGCGGAACTGGACAAATTGGTGGGCCAGGGGATCCTTGTTCCTGTCGATTCTGCGGAGTGGGAAACTCCAATTGTAACAGCACTAAAGGCTAATGGGGAGGTCCGCATATGCGCTGATTACAAGTGCACCATCAATAAGGCGATCCGCCCTAATGCGTATCCGGTGCCGGTAGTCAGCCATCTGCTGGCCAGGTTGCACGGGGGGAAGTGTTTCGCCAAACTCGACTTGGCACAGGCCTACCAACAGCTTTCGGTGTCCCCTGCCGCAGCCGCTGCGCAGACCATAGTCACCCATAAGGGGGCATTCCAGGTGACGCGCCTTCAATTCGGCGTAAATTCAGCGCCGGGAATTTTCCAGTCACTTGTGGAACGCCTCCTGAAGGGGCTAGAGGGGGTGTTGCCTTATTTTGATGACGTGTTGATAACGGGGGGGGGGGGGAGTCGGGCTGAACTGGCCAAGAGATTGGGAAAGGTCCTGGCAATATTCGAAAAGGCGGGGTTGAGACTGCGAAAAGACAAATGTGTCTTCTTCGCGACCGAGGTGGAGTTCCTAGGGTTTCGTGTGACTCCGGAGGGGATAAAACCTTCCAAATCCAAGGTGGCTGCCATCAAGAAGGCCCCTCGCCCCACCTCCAAGCCCGAGCTGCAGTCGTTCCTTGGGCTGCTCAACTTCTACCACTCCTTCCTCCCCCGGAAGGCAGCAGTGGCTGAACCGCTACACAAACTGCTTAAAAAGGACGAGGCATGGAAGTGGGGCGATGACCAAGAGAGGGCATTTAATGAACTGAAACAGCTCCTGGCGTCTGATGCCATACTGACTCATTTCAACCCCAAACGCCCGGTGGTCCTGATCTGTGATGCATCCCCGGTGGGGGTGGGGGCGGTGCTGTGCCACGTGCTGGAAAATGGAAGGGAGGCCTCGATAGCATTCTACTCCAGGTCCCTGTCCCAAGCAGAGAGAAATTACGCACAGACAGACAGAGAAGCGCTAGCGATAATTGCGGGGACGAAAAAATTTCACGATTTTCTGTATGGCCGCCCGTTCACCATCGTAACGGACCACAAACCCCTGTTAGGTATTTTCACCGCAGATAAGCCCACGCCACAGATCCTGTCCCCGAGGATGCTCAGGTGGACCCTTTTCCTCAACGCGTATCAGCACACGTTGGTGTACAGGCCCGGGAGGGAAATTAGCCATGCGGACGCCCTGTCGAGATCTCCCCTGCCCCAGGATAGCTGCCACGTGGGCGGGGAGGAGCCAGACCACCAGGTACTGATGATAGAGGTCCTAGACTCACCCCAATATTGCCCGCCGACATCGCCAAAGCGACCGGCAAGGACTATACCTTGGCGAAGGTTAGCTCATGGGTGCAGAAAGGGTGGCCCGCGTCTTCCCCGGCAGCGGAATTCGACCCGTTCTTCCGAAAAAAACTAGAGTTGTCCCTAGAGAGGGGGTGCATTCTGTGGGGCCAGCGGGTAGTGATCCCTACGTCCCTTCGACCTCGGGTGCTTAAACTGCTGCACGTCAGCCACCCCGGAATCGTGCGCTCCAAAGCGCTGGCCCGAAGTTATTTTTGGTGGCCCCAGTTAGACGCTGACATCGAGCACATGGTCGGCACTTGCAAGAGCTGCCAATGCTCCAGACCTGAGGAGGCCCGCCTTCCCCACAGGGAATGGGACGCGGCTAAGGGGCCGTGGTCCCGGGTGCACATAGATTTTGTGGGCCCGTTCCGAGGTACCCTGTTTCTCCTTGTTGTGGACGCCTTCTCCAAGTGGTTGGAGGTCATCCCAATCACGAGCACCTCCTCTGCCCAGACCATTAAACAATTGCGGAGGCTCTTTTCCACGTTCGGCATACCCGACACATTAATTAGCGACAACGCTAGTTGTTTCACATCCTCCGAGTTTAGGGCATTCATGGAGATCAACGCCGTTCGGCACATCACCTCCGCCCCTTTCCATCCGGCCACCAATGGCCAAGTAGAGCACCTCGTCCGCACCACGAAGGACGCGCTGTGGCGCATGGGCCCCGGGGACCTCAACCTAAAAGTGTGTCAGTTTCTGCTAGGTTACAGGGTGACCCCGTTGGCATCAGGATACTCCTTAATGCTCAGGAAACTGACCACAATCCTCACTAGGCTAGACCCCACGAGAGTAGAAGACAAGGGAAGGAACATTGGGCTAGAGGCCACAAAGAGTTTCAGCGTAGGCGCCCCGGTGCATTGCAGGAACTACACCAGCGCGGGCCCAGCCTGGGTGCCGGGCGTTGTCGTGGAGCAAACCGGCCCCGTGTCATACCGCGTGGAGACCAGCACAGGGTTACTGTGGAGGCGGCACGCGGACCAGCTCAGGCACAGGGTCCCCGAGGAGCAGGGCACAGACTGAAAGGAACAAAAATCAGCGTTAGGGTTCTCCCCCACCCGTTCAGCCCAAGGGGGAGGAGAAGGGGGCCGCGGGTCCCCACCAAGGGGGAAGGAAGAAAGGGAGGATGTTCTCATAGATATCTTGGGGGATCTTTCGGAGGAGGAGGAACCCGACCCCATACATATCTCGCGGAATTCCCCCACAAATACGGATACCCCAACGGAGTTAGAATTTGATTTTCAGAACCGGGGGAGTTTTTCGGAGTGGTCCCCCACCCGTCCAAGCGAGAAGAGGGGTTTTTCGTTAGCCCCGAGCGCCCCCGGTCTGCCCACAATGGAGTTTTTCCCTTCCCCTAAGGTCGCCAAACCGTGGCAAGCCGCTAACAAGTCTCCCTCTCCCGTTTCAGGACAAGGGACCAGGGAACAAAGAAGCAGTAGCGCCTCCGGGGCAGGTCAGCCCACATCACGGCCCAAACGCATGTGCAATAAGCCATCTTGGCTGAGAGACTTCGTCTCATCCTAGGGGGGAGGGATGTTGTGTTCTGTAAAGCTGTGCCTTTAACAATGTAGCTAGCCATGTGGTAACAATGTAACCTTTCTGTGTGCAACATTATAACCTTCAGCTGTATCACTGTAGCCCTTATAAGAGGATGCGAGCTAGTGACCACTAGATGGCAATAGCGAGCGTCCAGCTCTCATGGCTCAGATTCACCTGGATCAGCAGCGCGGGAAGATTCCCCGCCACCTCTTCACCTGGACAAGAAGGGCGTGACCGTCTACGACGTCACGCAGGCAGCAACTAATAGACTGTCAACGAGCCACATTCAAATGTATAGCCAGCTGTATATATTGAGCTACCCATCCGCCATTACCACATGTTCCTCTGGATCATCATGCAATAAACCTGTGTTAAGCCAACCCTTCGGCTGTTTCATTGTCTTTGGTCCTATACACTAAAGAAGTAACAGTCTATTTTTTGGGTAACAGTTAATGAAACAAATAATTACAAAGCTTTTCAATAAGTAACACCTAAGTTATTTAGGTGTAATGAGTAACACTCAGTTATTATTTAAAGTTGCTTTGACTGGCCTATTTCAGGTATTTGTAGAGGAATTTTAAGACAAATTTATTTTGTGGTAAAACACAGACAGAAATTATAATTTGCAGCTGGCACAACTGCTTGTATGTTCAGTATCCAGACTATCCAGTTATAGGGGTGACTTCTTGGAAGTGCACAGACCCTTATTTTCTGAGTCCACAAACCGAGGTTAGAAAACAGGATGTCACATCTGGTGACTTTTTCAGGTTTTATGTCATATTCTAAGTCCAAGTGACAAAGGAAGTATTCCGTGTTTTTCTTTTATATTTGTATAACACAGTCTGGCCAGGTTATCCTGCTATGGTAATAGAGTAGACCATACTGCCAGTGACTCAACTCTGAGTGTCAGGCAGTGGTTAACTAACCTGGCAACCCTGAAGATTAACAGCCTTGGGTGCTGAAGTCCACAGGGAAGGGTAGTGGTCCTCAAGTGGATTAAATCTCACTTGAATCCATCTTGATGGAGAACAGCAGCTTCATCTATCCTGGCCTGGGGCTGAGGAGGACTTTGCATGTCAAAAAGGTCCAGGACCAGAAAGTGACTTGCAGAAATGGATCAGTGGTACGGGTGTCATGCTGCAATGCGGAAGGCAGATGAGAGGCCACTGCATTATATTTTCAGGAATGTCTTCATGGCAGATTGTCATGATGAAGGAGAGTAAAAAAACCATTTTGAATGAAATTCTGTAGGCACACCAAAAACGGTAAACTAGTTCTACAGTTCAAAAAGAATTTATTTTGTGGTTTTCCTTATTGGCAGGTATGGTTTCAAAAATTGTAACACAAAGAAGATAGAACATTGTCAGAAAAATTAGATGTACCAAAACATGAATAAAAACAAAAAAATGATATGAAGTTCAGTCCAGCTATTTGTTAATTCACAAATGCTTGAATAAATGAATGTTTCTTGAAATATCTTGAGTTTTGTACAGGAATCATTTCTTGTAATTATTTCCCGAAGCTATGCCGGTAAAGTACAGCTTTTCAGACAAAAATGTCTTTCGTCAAGGAATCTATAAATAGTGAAAAATAATTAACAAAAACATGTACAATATCATATCTATATGTTAGAGTGCCGGCATAATCTTGTAATATTAAAAAAAATTAAAATATATTTAAAATATATGTGATTAACATGATACATATTTTGATACACTATACAAAAACATATTTTTATAAAAAGTATAAAGTAAATAAACATAAACTTGATTTACAACATCAATATTTTCTGAGAAAAATATAGGCTTACCAATTTATTTAGTATGATTGAATCGCGTCCTATGCGTCTTTACACGTGTCTGTTATTGTGCGTTAGGACATCAATTGAGTAAAAGATACCCATGGTTTAAATAGAAGGTTAATATTCACAGGTGACTTACATTATGACCTAATGGAATTTACATTGTAGCAGAGTTATAGGGATTTACAGATTAAACTGAAACTTTAAAGGGTAAAGTTGAAATTATTTAATTTACAACAAACTGACATAATCGATGGTACAATTAACTTGAAGAAGCATATGATACAAAGCAGTTGATTATATCATTAGCCATGCATTGCACAATATTTGGCCCCAAAATTTCATCCAATATCAGGAACAAATACTAATGTCTCAGAAGCTAAAGTAAACAGTAGCCAGAATCCTTCTCAAGATCTATGTTGGCCCATATGAAATTATGTAGATCATGGCATAGCAAGTTGCTGCTCACATTTCTGGTTATTTGCCAAGCTTGGCTTAGGCTGGGCTGCCCAGGGAGGGGGAGATGAGGCAAAGAGAATCAGGAAACACTACAGACAGAGGCAGCAACCCCCCCCCCCCTCACATGTCTCTGCTAATTAACTCCATCATGATGACATTCCTCCAGGGGATGGGATGGAGCCCGCTAGTTAGGCTCTTGAGGAGAGGGGGATGACAAAGTCAGAGGATGGATTCTTCTTTCCATTTAGCTTGTTGAAGCAAAAGCAATGAGGCTGGACAGTGGTGAGTGCTAGAGTAAAGGACAGGGAAAGACCCATGTGACGTGATGAGTCCTTCCTCCCTACCCTGTAATACACCAGTGGGCACATCAAAACTCCAAATCTCTTTAAACCATCTGAACAATAATGATATGGTTGCCTACATGTGCACAGATTCGGGTTGGGGGAGGGGGATCTTACATCTTCTCAGAAATCAACAGGGGGAGCCCCTCTTTCTCTTTTTGGTGAGATGTTTCTGGCTGAGATATTACACACACTCCATTGAAAAATCTTGTAGGAAATTTTACAGGATTTCTCATGAGCTTTGGTCCTCCACCCCACAACTGCAAGATGGTGGTTCATCCAATTCCTGTGCAGAATGGTACTTTTCCTGTGCACATTTCACCCAGGAGGGGAAAAAGAAATCCAAAGCTGTTGCAGTTTGTCACAGATCCTGTGAAGAAGGACATTTGTCATGCATGGGCTTCATTAGGCTGGGTGTTAAGCAGTACAGCATTTGGTATTTTCCTGTGTAGAACAATGTGTAGGGGCAGAAGGGAAAGTGAGAACAGGGTCTCCTTTTAGTAGGAAGCCGTTTCATGGGAAATCAGCTCAGGGAAATCTACCATGTTGAGATCTGGACAATCAGCAAGAATGATTTTTTTCTTCCTCAAATGGAAGGCCAAATACTGACCAATAAATTCGAGGCAAATTACTGGATGTCCTAGACTAGTAGTTCTGTATTTAACAGAAAATCATAAAAGAATGAGAAATTCTGAATACTTGTTAAATCCGTAGTACTTAACTCTTTCATACTTAAAGCCATAGAGGCAGCACATAGGGATATTTGTTAGTAATAGACATTGTTTCACTCATCTCTTAAAAATATTAAATAAGTGAAACATGTTGAGAAGTCGTCCCTGCCTTCTGCTTTCTTTGGGGGTGCATGGAGAAAAGCAGGGTTGTTGTTTTTTAGGATTCTCAAGGGAGTAATGATAGTGATACAGCTTATATTTTGGACCACTTGTGACACAGTCCAGTTCAAATTATTTACCAATGACTAAACAACATATTTGCCGGCAACGCTGCTGGGAGGTGAGAGGGGATGCTGGGAGCGCCGTTGACAATGCTGCTGGGAGGTGAGTGGGGCTGCTGGGAATGCTGCCATCAATGCTGCTGGGAGGTGAGGGGGTGGATTGGTAGCCTGGCGCCAGCCTCCCCCTCCCAGTGCTGCTGGAAACATGTCTCATTTGCCTCACCCAGGGCCGAAAGTGCAAGGGAAGTGTGGAGATGAAAGCACGCCTCCGGCCCTGGGCAAGGCAAATGGGATGTGTTTCTGATGGCACTGGGAGGGGGAGGCCGAGAAGTGGGCATGGCCGGCCAAGTGGACATGGCCTGGAATTTCTGCTACCAGTTCGCAAGAACCGTTGGGAACTGGCCTCAGTACAACACTGAGCACAATTCCTGTATCAACCTCTGATTAGTTACCTCTGAGAAGTATGAGGGTAAACTAGAGTAAGGAGACTTTCAGGAAATGGCAGGGTGCTTTCTAACCTACTACAGCAGGGGTGTCCAAACCTTTTCGGCCATGGGCCGGTTATGTGGTTCAGCGAGCAGGTCATGTGTTTCCTCCCACCGGAAGCGGAAGCAAAACATGCCTTGCAATCTGTTTTGCAACAGGATGAGATAGATTTTAAGCTGTCATTTTCTCTGCTTAAACCAGGGGTGCCAAAACTATGGCTCATGGGCCAGATCTGGCCCTTGAAGCCAATTCGATTCAATTAGATAAATCTTTATTGTCATTGTCCTGCACAGAACAATGAGATTGGGGGGAAATAAAAATAAAACACTTATCAACCCAACAAAACCTAAACAAAATACAACTATACAAAATTATCAACATACTCCCACCCCACATATATACATTAACCCCTAAAAGCTCTAAAACTCTAAGACTGTAAAAACTCTAAAAACTCTAAAAACTATTCATCCAGGCCACTCTGCCCTTGGTGCTCCCAGAAGTGGAAGCAAAATACATCCATGCAGGTGCGTTTTGCTTCCGCTTCCGGGAGCAACAAGGGCAGCGTGGGCCGGATGAATTGGCATTGGGGGCTGGGCCATGGTTTGGGCATCCCTGAACTATAGCATGGGGCTGCAGCCTTCTTTTCTATTCCGATTCAGTCTGGACAACCGGGAAAGTTGTTTTTGTAGCCCTGTCTTATAAAAAGTGCAACAATTTTTGTTTCAAGTTGGATAGGATTGCCAGAGGTCAGCAGCATCCCATTCCCTGAGATTTCTGAGACAAAAACTTGTGGTGTCAGAAAAATGGGGGTAGGCAAAGATTTTACTTGGGAGACTAGAGTTCTCTTCCAGGGTTTACACCACTGGTGCCACAGCTCCTGCAAAAAGAAGTCTCATGAGCCACAGTGCTGGTGCCATGCTTTGTTTTTGAACCTGATCCATTGCTAGTGGTCTGAGAGGATAGGAACAAGGACCGAAGACTTGGCAAAAGGCAGTTTGGTGGGTGTATTTGAGGTGTTAAGCCATCTGGAACAACATACATACAGACACCTTCAGGCTGAATCCTGGTGCCAGATGGATGTGAGTGGAAATGACAGCCTGGGCTTTGAAGTCCTTTTGCATACTCTTCTGTCAAGCTCTTCTGTCTCCACTGAAGCTCACCTGGATATTTTCTTCTTCACCTGGAGAACTGAAGAAAACATGGCAATTTCTTTTTGATTTCAACCAGAAGCCTGACACTCAGCAGTCATAGGGTGGGGTGACAGAAATACTAGATAGGCTATACCAGACAGCCGTCGCCATCAGGATGAATCAAAGTTTAAGCTGTATCCAAATTCAATGGGATCCAGGCCTGACTCAAAATAAAGCGAAGTTTATATCATACAGGAGGAATTTCGTATTTTGAAAGTTTCCCAGCTACAGATATGCTTCCCTAGCTGCAGTTTATCTCATTTGGAACATGATGGATAATGGAAGAGAGGATGGGATAGAAGGAAGGGGATTCTAAAAACCATCTTTCTTCTTAGCAAAACAAAACAAAATATACTGTGGCAACAATAGTCTGACAAGTTTATTTGACTAATTATTTCACTGCTTGTCAAAGGGCATAGTTTTGTTTTCCAGTAACAAACAAGCGCTTTCCTCTTCCATTTGTCTAGCGAAGCAGGACAAGGCACTCGTGGTGAGTACACACTCCTGCTAACTGTTATGATGTTTGCTGTCAAATTCATTTATTTATGCAACTGCTGTGGAAGAGCCTCAGGCAGATAAGCAGCCATGAAAGATTTCAGAGTCCTGGTGTGGGGTCATGAAAGGGAAAGAAAGGGAGGGAGGGGGGAAGGGAGGGGAGTCCACTGGTTATGAGAAAGGAACTGACACAGGAAATGGTCACATATGGCACAGATTTATTGTGTCCAGGACTTCCCATTCAAATCCCATTATATCCACAGCTCAGAGTAGTGCTTGGCACAACCCACATTTGTTTTCCGATTGGCATCCAGTGAAATCAAAGCTCCACTTTGGAAAAAAGAAGTGATGTGTTTATCATGCCGTAGCAAGAAAGCCCTGAATTGAAAAAGAATGCTGTTTTGCTTTCCTTTCAACAGAGCTACCACGCAGAACAGGAGAAAAGACTGTGGCCAGCTGTGTGTGATTGTTTGTGTGTAAGCAAATCTGTAGGCTTTGTTCAGAAATAACTTGAGAAGATATGGGAGAATGAAAGCCTATAACACAGAAAAGCTAAAGGCTTTGTTGTATCTAAAGGCTTTGTTGTATCAAAATGTCAAACAGCCATGCTATTCACTTTAAGTAAGGATCATTTAAGTCAGTAGGCAGATACTGTATAATGAAATTCACTACTGCTGCATGCAAGTATTTCAGTTATTAAAACACAGAATAGATGTGTTTGGATTTTTAAACTGCATACATTCATACCAAGTGCTATGCATACAGAAATCATTTCCAGTGGTGGGCATCAGCAGGTTCGCACCGGTTCGC
This sequence comes from Bradypodion ventrale, assembly GCA_035047345.1. Taxonomy (NCBI): domain Eukaryota; kingdom Metazoa; phylum Chordata; class Lepidosauria; order Squamata; family Chamaeleonidae; genus Bradypodion; species Bradypodion ventrale. The sequence goes on from JAWDJE010000001.1 coordinate 253,407,662, forward strand.
CAGAACCAGTAGCGAAAATTTCGGCTGGCTCTGCCTGTCCAAGTTTTGAAATAAAGTAGTCCTAATTCGGGTTCAACACAGAGCTTTCCCCCTGGCCTTGCCCACCATACCATGCCCACAGTGTGGTAGTAAATTTTTTTGGAGCCCACCACTGATCATTTCTCCTTCACTCCCCACCTGCACACAAGTGGCTTCACAAAAACATAGAGAAGAGCTAAAAAAAGAGAGAAAAGGACACATAAGGGAAGTGGAAGGAAGACTAGGCTACAAAAGAAGAATACAGAGAACTAGCAAATAATTTTATTTATTTATTTATTTATTTATTTATTTATTTATTTATTTATAGATCTGTATGGCTGCCTTTCTCAGGATAGCTTCTGGAATTGCAGGGATAGCATTAGGAAGGTAAAAGTTGAGAATGAGCTGAAGTTAGTAAGAGACACTAGAAGCAATTTTTAAAAAGCTTTCTTCAGGTAAGTGCATTGGAAAACACAGAGGAAAGAAACAGTGGCTCTGCTACTCAGTGGGGATGGGAAAATGATAACAGACACTAAAGAAAAGGCAGAAGTGACCAATTCCTACTTCAGCTCCATTTTTTTCACAAGAGACCATGACCCTCCAGGCAAAAGTGTAGTACAAAGGGAGGGTCAAGATTGCAGCTTGAGACTGATAACACAAAAATACATAGAATACTTCATTAATTAATATCCAGTGCTGGATGAAAAACATCCAAGGATATTGAAGAAATTGGCTGAAGAGATCTCAGAACCACTGTCTATCTAGGCCACACCTAATCATCTTGCTAATCAGAATATCATGGGGGATTTTGCCAAGGCTTTTGCTGAAGTCAAGATATATTACACCTACAGCATTCCTACTGGCTACCAAGGAAAGGTACCTAATCAAAAATAGAGATAAGATTAATCTGGCAGGATTTGTTCTTGAAAAAACATTTTAGTTTGTAGTTATAAACACATTGTTTTCAAATGGAGAACTTTGGTAAATATCCTTCCCCCTAACATTGTACAATAATCGAGACAGCCCACTGGCTTTACAATGAACCACAAAATGAGAGTTGGAGATCAGCAGAGGGTATTGGGATGACTCTCAGCTGGCACACACCTTGGTTCCCTCTGATTCAGAGGCCCACAGGTGCCACACAGTTGAGAGACCCTGGTGATTTGGCTCACGTGGCCGAAAAGGGTGTGCTTTCTCAAAGTTGGCCCGAGAAAGCCAGGTCCAGCAGAGCTGAACAACAGTTTCGTAGGGGAACGGTGATCTGTGACTGATGTCACAGAAGAAATTAAAGCTGCAAAGCCCCTTGAGATGAGACTCTGGGTTTCTATGCGAAAAACACCCTTATCTAGTTTTGGGGCTGGGTAAGGTGAGTCAGACTAACTTTGCAGTTACCTCCGCAGCAGCTCGCTCTTCTGAAGCTGAATTCCAGGCCTCAAAACAAAGTTTCTCCTCCGGCAGTGCTCCCACAAAGTAACCCAAGAGCTGTAATCCTTCTCTTAGGAAAAAGGCTCTATTGTTAAATATCCCCATTTAATCTGCTCCACTTGGGGTGGAGCAGAAAGAGCACTCTTAACAATCAATGTCCTTTTATGATTTATTGAAGAAAATAACAGAGTCCAATAAATGCAACGTAATAGAAAAATTGCATAGTCTCAGAAGAAAGTTGAAGTATTGAAGTCTCTGCAAAACCTAAGTCACGTCACCTCTGGATTTTAGGCTAAGTGCGGCGGTGCCCCCACCCCCATGAGATGGTTTGATGGGGGAGCCTATCAGATGACAAGAGAGATAGAGCTCCTGCTGCAATCAAGATTCAACTTTCGAACAGAGTAAAAGCCCTGGTTTTTATACCATTTTTCCTGGGAAAGTGTCCTTGAGAAGAGCTACTTGACTTTGCAAAGTGACAGGTTTTGTGCGTAGATCAAAGGATACCAGGTGGCTATGCTATCTATGTTCCATCTCAGCCCGTGAGATAGAACATCTTCCCAGACACTGACTTTGGGAAGAAGAATCAAAATATACTTTCCCAGAGAAAAGGGATGATGCTATTCAATGGCAGGTGCCAACTAAAAATGGCTTCAGTTAGGCTAAGCAGAGAGTATCGCAGAAACAAAAGAAAAGCAGATTTAAAATCCTTACTTAATAACCTATATGAATATAATGTAATAAACATAAAAATGATGTCATCCCTGATGGAATCACAACAGAGGGTATATCAAAAGAAGAAAGTTGTGGATCTGGTTTAGACGCTGGTACCAAAACAATCCATGGTCTCTGTAAAATCACCTAATCTGAAACTTTGATGCATCCTAGTGGCTACCCACCCTGTCCTAAAACTGATGAATATTTGTATGGATAGGATGCTAATCCCAAAGATCTGGCATAAAGCAAATGTTGTTGCATTAACTAAACTAGGAAAATAACTGACTGATCCCAAGAACTTTATACCAATTACACTTCTATACCACCCCATAGTGCACTCTCTGGTCAGTTCACAAGTTAATTAGCATTTCCCCCCCCAACATGCTGGGTACTCATTTTACCAACCTTGGAAGGATGGAAGGCTGAGTCAACCTTTAGTCCTGGTCAGGATTGAATTCACTACCTTTTTGGCTGCAGTACAGCACTTTAACCACTGCACCACCACGGCCGTTATCACTCCTTTGTCATATTTTCAAAGTCTTGGAGATAATGATTATGAACAAAATGTATGATTCTGTTCATGGAATGATAATTAAAGAACAGTCAGGCTTCCAACTGGGGAAGTTAAGTCAAATACTTAATTTAACCCAGCATACAGTGGATGTATATGAATGGAGGTAGATTACAGGAATAGTTTTTATTGATTTCACAGCTGCATATGATACAGTAAACCCAGTGGTGGGATTCAAATTTTTTAATAAGGAAACTGTACACAACTATTAAGGACTATCGACTCACACAACTCATCTGATGCCTATTGCAGAGTATATGGTTTTTGTCACCCTGCTAGGCAAAAAGAGCTGTTGGAGAGTTCAGAAAAATGACCTTCCCCAAGGAAATGTATATTGGTTATATACATTTGGTTTCATGGAACAGTTTGGCTTTAAAATATTTTGATCAGTTGACCTCTGGGATATAAATCTTTGCTTTAAACCTTTGGATATTGGGTTTCCCTTGCTCAAAAGCCAGTCATATCTGACCCTATGGTTCAGTGCTCATCTCTGTTTCAAAGCTGAAGAACGAGCGCTGTCTGCTTCTGCAGACATTTTCGTGGTCATGTGGCAGACATGACTAGACACCGGAGCACACGGAGTGCTTTTACCTTCCCACTGAAGTGGTCCCTATTTATCTACTTGCAATTTCTTGCTTTCGAACAGCAGTACTCTGGAATCGAACTGCTGACCTTCCGCCTCCCAGTCAGCGTCTTAGCCACTTGAGCCACTGCAGTCACTTAGCCACTTTGGATATTATTTAACTCTTTTTGACCTACTGCAGCTTGAGCAACCAACTCTTCAAGTCTCCTTTCTTCCTAATCCAGTTTACATATCCCTTACTAGTTCCACTTCTGTTCTTCTGGTCAATTTATATTAAATGCATTTAGCTGTTTTCAATTTACGAAACTGGCTTGTGAGTTCTGTTCTTTATATTTTTCAGCACACCCACTAGAACCACCCCTGCCTTGCTTCTCCCAGTTAACATTAAAGTTTTCCTTTTGCTCTTGCCAGTGAATACAGATCTGTTTTACATTGCTGATAAGTCTTTTCATTAAACATAATCATTATCTGTCTCCATGAATAGTTAGTTATGTGTCATCAAGTCAAAACCAACTTACAGTGTCATTAATTGATGGAGTGAGTTGGGCATCTGTCGGCGGAGGCCGAGGTTGGGGCTTTGATTCACTTCTGCACATCCCAGAAGAGCCAACCTGTGTGTAGCCTTGGGCAATCTGCACAGTCCCAGAGCACCCCAAGAAGAAGTGAATGGTAAAACCACTTCTATGTATACCTGGAAAACCATGAAAAACGTCACCATGAGTCAGAAGTGACTTGATGGCACACAATTATTATTAATAGGACTTTCAATGTAAGTGAGATATTTAAGGAGTGATTTTACCAGTTTCATTCCCTCAGTAAGTTTCCATGCCCAAGTGAGGATTCGAAACCTGGTCTCCAGAGTCATAGTTCATCACTCTATCCACTATACCATAATGGATACCTCATACAACCTCTGTGTGTATTGTTTAATAATTTAACACAAATATTTTATGAGGCTTCAGGGTTTTTTTCCAAATGGCACAGGAGGCAATGTGAACCATCTCGTTTGTCTTTTCCACCTGATTAGCTTTCTGCCTCTGTCTTTTTACTCTGGCTCCACTGTGGTTTCTGAAAACCAGAGAATGTGGAAAAGGACAAACCTATAGGCCAAAATCTTCTTTGCATATGTCTGCCTGTTGTAAAGTTCCATTGGCTTAGCAGATAGTGGATCTCTACTTGCACAAGCTCCAGAAATCTCTATCTCCTTGCACAAGAGGAAGAAGCCAGATTTAACAGGGTCACTTGAGATGCCATCTGGATGTGAGGATTGCACCAAATGACATATCAGACCTTGGCCCAGTCCAGCATTGGCCCAGTCCAGCCAACACCAATGAGCCCATGAAGACAAGCCCTTAGGTAGTTTGTGAAGCTTAAGCACATAGTTCTCCTTGTTGGCCACTATTTTTTTTCTTTCTTTCACTTCTTCATGTGGAATTTCTTGAATGATTTGCCCAGGGCCACTGAGTTATAATGTATAGATAGTGCTCCATTAATTATGTTCACACTTTTATTTTTTAACATGATGATTGCATTTATTTTTTGCTTTGGAAATATGTGACCGGCAAATCAAGGCAGGTGGAAACAACATTGCATGACATTTGTTTTTGTTTTGATAAAAGACATATTAGAGAAGCTTGATGACACCTCTTTGTTTTAGTCAGAAATGCCTGTATTTTTTCCTTACAAGTATGCGCTGTGAAATCTATAATAAACTGGGGAAGAAATTAGTAGACGGAAATGATGTTACTAACCTGAAGGGGAAAATAGTTAATGTGGATGTGTTTCATTCAATTTGAAATGTAGAACTTTGGAGGCATCGGAGACTAAGGAGGGGGGAAAAAAACCCAGCACAGATCTCTGTGCCTTTAAGTAAAACATTTCTCTCTATTTTTTTTAAAAAAAGAATCCCTTCCCATTTGGTCAATTTTCTAAATAAAGCATATGAGTTGTGATGGGTGGGGTGCTCCACCCCCCAAGCAGAGAGGACCCACACAGGATATTTTTCTTTTCAAATGTGAAATGAGGTGGAAAATCCTCATTTCACTACAGGAAGGACAAATATTGACATAAAGTTAATATTTGTCAGAAGCTCAGCAACCCAACTCGAATGTTTGGCAAAAAAAGGTAAACAAATGTAATGTGAAAGGGTGCTGCATGAGTTTTTTTATTTTGGGATGTACTAAAAAGAAGATACCGACATCTTAGAGGCTAAACAAAGTAGATAAAACATACATGTTACTTTTCTTCTCATGGACACAATAATTTTGGACTTAGCAGCTGAAAGAACTTCAGTATCTCATGACAGGGAATGAACATAGCAGTTGCACACAAGTGTGACAAGTGTCTAGACAGAATTCACATGCTCACTTTCTTCTCGATTTTTCTGACTTTGCCTGCCACATGTACACACTCATGTACATCAGCACTAATTCGCCCCTCCCCGCCCCCACACAACAAACATACTGTATAACCAGTTTAATTTAATTCCAGTCATTTAGAAAGGAGGCTTCTGGAATTTATCATTGTTATTGTTTTTCTCCAATGTAAATAGCATATGTCACCTCAATATTCAGTGGTCAATCAGTATTTATTAAGGCCTGTCCACTCTGGCCTTTTTCTTCAAGGAGAGCCGCAAGGCAGATTAGATGTTGCCCCTGACACGGTGTGTCACTTATCTATTTGTGTTGATTATGAGAGTCAGCTGTGAGCAGGCTTCTTTTCCTTCTTCCACTTTCAGCCCCGCTTACAAGCACCCCTGCTTGGATTTTCATGAGGAAATAATCAGATTAGGTCTTCAGCGGTGAGTTCATATGGAGTTCTCTTTTCTCCGATGTGCTACTAACTGAATAAACGTGTTTTGTGGCAAATTGTAAATGACATTATGATTACCAAGACCAGCATGGGTTTCATTTTAAAAGTGATCAAAATTGCCGGCCATAGAAATTGTGACTGGCAGATGAGGCCATTTGGAAGAGGGGAAGGAAAAGAGTGAGGGCAGAGGGACCAACCAGGGCTCTAGTAACTGGAAAAAAGCCCTCTCTAATGGAAACCCTTGCACTTATAAAATAGGAGAAGTACTGGCTGAGAAATCAGACGTCCAGCAGGGAAATGGCAATAGGAGAGGAAAAAGTGACGCTGCTCAGCATGGTGTTAGATCGAGCAATCTGACAGAAGGACTATAACACAAGCCATTTGCCTCTGCAGGAATGCTCCCAGTTCTTTGGCTTCTCTTGCTGCCATGTACTACCCAAATTAAAAAGGGCTCTCCTCAACTCCTTTCCTTCTCTCCCTGCTTATCCACAAATTCATGCTTGGATTTGGTTCCTATTGAAAACAATAACAAACAGAGTGGCTGAACATCTGATTTGTCCTGGCAGTTTTGGTGGGGTTTGGTCATTGCTTGATGAGTTCCTGGTTCGTTTGCTTCTATGGGGAGTTTAGGGGTCATTTTCTCTTGCTGTTGCTTTGTTCTGACCATTCTTCCTTCCTTACTTCGGCTGTTGGTTTTAATATGCACTGTGTGTTGAACTTGAATGGAAATGCAGGTGCATGAGTTGACAAGGTTTAGTTTCAAATCCATATAGGGGGACGAGACATGTGGCAGCATGATTTATATTGCCACCCAACTCCAAAGACTCTGGGCGGCTCACAGAAAATAAAACCAATATGACACTTTAAAAGCCAATAAAAAACCCATTAAAATCACTACCAAAATTACCCCACTCTTTCAAAGATTAAAAGAGATTAAAAGGGAGATAGAGTATTCTTACTAAGTCAGTCAGCAGGCAGGGGATACCACATCGCTGGCTCACCTTACCTGCTTTGCCAGCCAGATTTTCAGCCATTTTCTGAAGGGCAGCACCTCTGTCTGGAGACACAGCTTAATTGGCAGGAGGATCCATAGGGCAGGAGCAGCCACTGAGAACACCCTCTTTCTGGTAATAGAGAGACATGCCTCTCTACCAGATGGAACAATTAGAGAGTCTCTCTGGTCTGCTCTGGTGGGACAGACAGATGTTCTTGGAGTGACGCGGTCTCTTAAGTATCCTGGCCCATTACCATGTAGGGCTTTAAAGGTAATTACCAGCACCTTGAATTGCACCCAGAGGCACACTGGCAACCAGTGCAGCTCCTGAATCATTGGTGAGGCACGGGCGTACTGCCTGCACCCCATCACCACCCGAGCAGCCACATTCTGGACCAGTTGCAGCTTCCGAATGGTCATCAAGGGCAGCCCCATGTAGAGTACATTGCAATAGTCAAGTCTGGAGGTGACCAGAGTGTGCGTGACCGCAAGCAAGGAGTTCCTATCTAGGAATGGGCATAACTGGCATATAACACCAAGTTGTGCAAGTAGCCCTCCTGGCTACGACTGCCACCTGCTCTTTGAGCAGGATTCATGAGTCCAGGAGGACCTCCAGATTATGCACTGGTTCTGTTTGGGGCAAAATAGCCCCATCCAGAACCAAAGATGGTAGCTCCTGAGATAACATGGGTCCCCTGACCCACGGCCACTCAGTCTTGCTAGGATTCAGTTGTAGCCCGTTGTCCCCTATAGATAACTGCATTCATTCGTAGTTTAACCACCCCCTCCTAATTTTTAAAAGACTTGTTTTACATGAGTTTTGAGTTTTCTCCTATGGATTCATAGAATAATGAATTAGATATACACTATATCTCGGTGGGTTTTTGGGGAGGGGAGTAAATTATTTCTTGACTGTCCACTTCCATTCCAGAAAATCTGCTTTATTCATTCATTCATTCATTCATTCATTCATTCATTCATTCATTCATTCTCATTTATACCCTGTCTTTTTGATGTGAGCACCACACAGGGTGCCTTAACATCCTGAATGTCTTTTTCAAAAAGTAGTTGTTTGGTCTGTCTCTCTGTGTTGGTGAAGATAAAAAGAGGGAGAAGAGTGAAAATGTTGTCTTCTGAATACAGTCACCTTGCCTGCTTTTGGAAGGTAAACAGGATTTGGTCAGGTTGCTACTTGGATGGGAGACTCTTAGGGAATGCTAGAGATTTATAGGAAGGACTAGGGAGGAGTCCTCCCTGAAACCCTAGAGAGACATTGCTGCAGTGAGCATTCACTACTGAGCCTAATGTCTGGATGCAAAAAATGGAAGCCAAACCTGCCAACATGGCATTATCAAGTTTTCTGTTAACCCCTGTGTTAATTGATCAATACACCTGGGGGTCACCCTCCACCTTCCAGACCAACTGAGAAAGGCTTCACTGATACCTTTCTCAATGACTCTGTTGCTGGGGCAAGTGAGATTGAGCTTTGGGACTATGAAGACCAGCACTAGCTATGTTGGAAACCAAACAATTCACACAAATCTTTTTGTTTGATAAAACTGCTCTAGTGAGACACTTTTCTGAATTTAAATATTTCTAAAACAACAATTTTTATGACCATCTCACAACATGGCACAAAGAGACTAAAGCAGGTAAGGGTTTTGGTACTTAAAGAAAGTTGTTTCTCTCATTTTTTATTAAATCACTGAATGCTGGGATTTTCCCTTCATTTCCTACTTAGCATGACTAGAATTATATAGAATGCTAGTGGAGCTGAAAAACCCAGTGGTTCAGAATGCTGGCCCTTGGATATCAGGCAGACTATCAGAGACTGTAGTGTCTAGAAAGGTTGCTACAACTGTAAAGCTATAAAGCCACTTCTGGTCAAGCAGTGACTGTCTCAGTTCTTAAGGGGCTAGAGCTGCAACAGATAGAAAGCAAGGATTCATTGGTTGCTTCAAAACATGTCAATTTGAGGTTGCATATTATGTATTGTATTATAAGGGGACTGTCAGACCAGGAATCACCAGATCTTGGTTGAAGTTCCCACTTGGCTATGGAAACTCAATGTGGTGGGATGTTTAATGGTTAATCACTCCTGGATTGCCTCACATACAGTAAAACCCTGACTTACATATGCCTCGAGTTACATAACATTCGACTTACATAATGATTTTGTGCTAAAACCATGTCCCAATTTACACGATTTCCTATGGGTTTGCTTCAAGTTACATAAAGATTCTTTTTCCTATGGGTTTGCTTCGAGTTATGTAAAAATTCATTTCCCTATGGGTTTGCTTCAATTTACACACAAATTTCATTTTTCCTATGGGTTTACTTCAAGTTACGTAAAAATATTTTTTCTTATGGGTTTGCTTTGAGTTACATAAAAAACCAATTTAAGCAAAAGCCTACAGAACAGGCTTTTTTTTCGTAAGTAGAGTTTTTACTGTACTTTAAAAATCCTACTAGGGTAGCTGCAAATCAAGCCAGAATACCAGATGACACAGAATAACAATGTACTCTATACCAAAAGATGAATAACAGTGTTGTCCCTTGAACCCTGTCCTAAAATTAAATGTTGCCAAACACACTGGAGGGTTTCTGAATAAACATGCACACAATTGCACTGTTAGTTTATTATTGTACAATGCATCAATCTTTGAACATTGTAGCCATAGCCATTTTTGGGTTAAATAATCCTCATGGCATAAAAGTTAAATGGTCTGTTTCCCACATTACTTATTCCTCCATCATCATTAAGCTGTGGTCTATTTTAATCTCTGTTTTTAGTAACTGCTGTCCATAACAAAAGCTATCTTAAGCTTTCATAACTCAGCAGTGTCACCTCTTGCCCAGGAGCAAGAAAAATCCACTGTTCACACCAAAGACAGAGACCTGTAAATAAGTGAACAAGAGATAGCAAAAAACAACCTCGTTCTTTGCTCGGTCTGCTGTTACTGCAATATCTCTTGAGGCAACAATAGTGACTCAGCCAGCTGATTTTATGCCAGTTACTGGGCTGACTGTGGTAGGTCAGAAGAACATGGGGATGAAAATAGACAGGGGTGTTAATAGGGACATGGCAGTAGCAGAACTCATAAGGAAGCAACTTTTGGGAAGCAGGGCTCATATCACATCATGTGCAAGGACTGGGTCATGTGTGTAGAAATGTTGTCCTTCCTTTCTCACAAATGACATTCCTTCTGGAACTGCCGTGTAGAAGACAATGTGTTGTCCTGCTGCCATGTTGTTCTAGGACAACGATCTGTGAGCATTGATATCTCAGCCCCTGTATCAACCTTCTCCAGCAGGATGTCAGTTCCTGGATATGATTTAACTTTGCAGGCGCACCCCCCCAATAACGGACACAGACAACATTGAAAGTGGATAACAGCATAGGGCCACATTTATTGATTCAATGCCCTAGTCCGAATTATAAATTTGTATTGGTAAAACGACCAATCATAATTCATAAGGCAAGCAGGCCGAAGTAACACTGGTAAGGTACCACCCCAAAATTGCCAACGGCAATTGGTTACAATGTATCAATTTGTATCAATTTGTTTGTTGACAACAAACAAATTGTTGACCGTAGTCAATAACTAACTCATGACCCCACCCTCTGACGCGTATCCGTGAAATCACAGGGGTGATGCATGCTGGTTAGCAATCGTCATCACCCCGTCGCCTGGTTCGTCGTTGACCGGACAACGTTTAACTAATTTATTCCTGTCTAGTGTTGTCCAGTCAATTGCGAACCTGCCGGATACCTGTGGGTCATACTGTTTACCTTACCAGTGCTACCCACCAATGTGACCAAAGTCAACGTTAGGAACATAGAAAGACCCCTATATCAAACCATAGCAACAGTGTGGGATGGGCAAAAAAGCCAGGACCCGGATGCCAATATGGGTCCCAGCCAAAAATTCCCACCCGGCCCCGAAGCGACCAAAATATCACACTGTTAACTAGGGAGGGGGTGGAGGGGAAAAAACTTCTCCGCTCCGTCGCTGAGGTAAAATGGCAGCTCGGCTGCCTCGTGGCCACCCCTTTTATCAGGGAGCTGGCCACGCCCCTAACTACCCGGATTCTCTGTCCTGTGGGGGGGGGCCGCAAAGGGCGCGGCGGCCATTTTGGCGCCGCGCTTGCATTGCAGGCGCACCCCCCCCCCAATAACGGACACAGACAACATTGAAAGTGGATAACAGCATAGGGCCACATTTATTGATTCAATGCCCTAGTCCGAATTATAAATTTGTATTGGTAAAACGACCAATCATAATTCATAAGGCAAGCAGGCCGAAGTAACACTGGTAAGGTACCACCCCAAAATTGCCAACGGCAATTGGTTACAATGTATCAATTTGTATCAATTTGTTTGTTGACAACAAACAAATTGTTGACCGTAGTCAATAACTAACTCATGACCCCACCCTCTGACGCGTATCCGTGAAATCACAGGGGTGATGCATGCTGGTTAGCAATCGTCATCACCCCGTCGCCTGGTTCGTCGTTGACCGGACAACGTTTAACTAATTTATTCCTGTCTAGTGTTGTCCAGTCAATTGCGAACCTGCCGGATACCTGTGGGTCATACTGTTTACCTTACCAGTGCTACCCGCCACACGGAGGGGCTTCAAAGAAGACCTGACGCCCCCACCCAGACCGTCAGCTCGGTCGACAGGCCTGCTCGCCAATCACCCAACAGGAGGTCCATACCTCCTCGCGACAGGTGGACCCCATCCCTTGCATACAAGTCACAATTTTGTAAGCTAATATCGGGGTGATGACTGACCCGTCCCCAAGCCCCGTTGGCAAGAAACCGCGCCACCACCCTGTTGACCGTACGCCTAGCGCGGTCAAGGGCCAGGAGGTGAACGCCCCCTCTATAAGAAAGGCGCGGGATAATGTCCGACCAAACCAGGGTTTTTGCAGGCCAGACACAATGCAAGTAGGCGAGGTCCCCGCAATTCGCATGCGTGAGCGATAAGCCGGTGACCTGGCCCAAATCATTGCCCCCCAGGTGGATGATGAGAATGTCAGGCGGGTCAGCACTTAGGCCAGAAAAAAGGAAAGGCCGCAGCTCCCGCCATAACATCCCAGGCTTACCATGCCATGTGAGACTGGCGTGTTCACCCAGTCCCAGTCGGGGTCCCCACTCTGTCGCCGCAGCGTAACGCGCTGCCCTGTGCACATAGCTGTGGCCCACCAGCCATACTGTCACCGGTGTAATACAACACCCAGGGTCTGTAAGAAAATTGAGAAAAATTGAGAAAAAGACTGTAAGGTGACTGGATTGGTACTCATGGCGGGAGTGGGCGCACATAAAACTGAAAACATTGCGAGCCCCACCTCCCCATGCTGCGTATGTCAGCCCCAGAGTACCCAAAAGCAGCTGCTGTAGAGGCTGCACCAATACGGAATGCATGTGTGCCAAAACGGGCACCTGGTAGGCCCACCCTGGTGAGGGCTCTGGCTGTCACCTTCCAAAACTGAATTTAGTAAGGGGAGACCCATCTTGGTGACAGAAAAAAGGGCCGTGGTGCCTGCCACGCAGTGCCAGGAAATCCTGTAGGGCACCAACCGGACAGATGTCTGCCAAAGAACACCGTAGCAGTCTTGCACCACTGCCTACGCCATGCTGATCTGTCTTAGAGGAGCGTATCCTCAACTGGGCCCAGTCTTTGGCAACATAGACATCCTCGAGTTCCAGTGCCCTACACTTGCATCCGCCTTATACAGCATCTCAAGCTCGCTGTCGCGGAGCGCTCCAAAAAGGCCACCGTTGTAGCCGCATGAAGTGGGCTGCCTCATTTCCAAAACAGAGGCCAGGCCAGCCCCGGGCCAATTGGGTAAAAAAAAAAAAAAAACCTGGGAAAACCTTGCATCCGCCTTACTCAGCATCTCAAGCTCGCCGATGCGGAGGGCTCCAAAAAGGCCACCGTTGTAGCCGCATAAAGTGGGCTGCCTCATTTATCAAAACTGAGGCCAGGCCAGCCCCGGGCCAATTGGGTAAAAACCCTGGGAAACTCTTGCATCCGCCTTACTCAGCATCTCAAGCTCGCCGACGCGGAGGGCTCCAAAAAGGCCACCGTTGTAGCCGCATGAAGTGGGCTGCCTCATCTATCAAAACAGAGGCCAGGCCAGCCCCGGGCCAACTGGGTCATAAACCCCCTGGGTAAATGGGGTGGCGGTCGCCCAGGAAACGCCCGGGCACGCGCACCCACCCCTCCCAACATGTCTCACCCGGAAGTCATTGGTGCTGTCCACACGACCTCCCACTTTGGCCCTAAAAGCCAAACCGACAGCTGAGATGCTATGGTGCGTGGTGCAAGGCCCTGGGGATACAGGTAAATCGTGAACCGCAGAACATGGGCTACTGGAAAAGGCCAGGTTCCTGGCAGTCGGAATCGGGTACATAATACTCTAAAGGAACTAAATGCGTGGTGATACGCCTTACTCATGCATGGCGCTAGTGACAGGCCAATCGCCCGGTTCACCTCTCCTTGCCAACGGTCCATCTCACATCCGGGAGTGGCGAGGGAAATTCCTCCGCATCCGGGGGCCGAGGCACGGAACCGGGAGATCTGCAGGCGGGACAAAGCAGCAGCAATATCATTATCAACCCTTGGGACATGCCTGGCCCTGAAGGGAACGTTGAGGCACAGGTTGCATAACACAAACCAACTAACCAGCTCCATAACCCCGGGCGATTTGGAATTCTGTGCAGTGACGATGCGGAAAACAGCCGCGTTGCCATGCCACAGTTGCACAACCGTGTTGGCCCACCCCTTGCCCCATAGCATCAAAGCACCCAGGATAGGGAAACATTCCAGACACGTGAGACCATGCAGGCGACCCTTGCCTGCCCAGGATGGTGGCCACCCACCATAGGCCCACTTCCAATTGAAGTACATCCCAGAAACCCAGGAATCCTGAGGCATCGGACTGCATCTAAAAGCAAGGGGGAGCCAGGAAATCAGACCCCAAAATGACACCCCGTTGAACTACCTCTGGATCTATGGCCAGACAAGCACGTCTGCCCCGATACCCCGGGTAAATCTGAGCCTGTGGTGGGGCCTGGATAATCCCGCCATAGCGTCGCACCAGCGCAGAGCAAATGCCCTGCCCGGTGCGACGACCCTGCCAGCGAAACTGGGTGACCATGTAGCACCAGAATTCCCCTCAGTGATGCCATGCACTATGCCAGCAAGACCGCGACAAGGGCCACTAGCCTTGACACCTTATCCCGCTGCAACCTAGAATCCTGCGCTATCGTGTTGCTCTCCACCCCAGGAATACTAGCTGTGGAGATGGGCCCTCGGTCTTTTCGGGCGCTAAAGGGACACCAAGTTCCTCCATTAGCGTCTGAAATGTGTTGAGGAGACGTGGGTACGTGTCCCAGCCCCGTTCAGCCCCGAATAAAACCATCCAGGGAATGGGCTACAGACCGGGACCCTACCTGCGGACAAAAGCGCAATCTAGTAAAATGGTGAAACGCTCGAATACCGAGCCCCAATGGAATAGTCAAAAGGCATGGCATCATTGAAATAATATGCTCCCCGGGACGGGGGTGCAGGGACAGTGCCACGACCCTGCCCGCATAGACCATTTTGTCAAAGCTGGCAGCAGCCACCTCCTCCCTCCCCTTAAGGGATAAAAGATTGGGAAAACCTCGAAGTAGATACTCCCCGTCCTCCCCCTTCGGGTACGATGCGAGCCAGCGCTCCAGCATGTTCACGTTAATTGGGGAGGGGGCCTTTTGGAGTACCAGCTCCATCTGCGGCAGCTTTGCCAGCCCACTGTCCCCCCCTCCCTCTGCCTCGTGCCCCCCCAGGCCTGGGACAAGCAGAGGCTGCGTGGGGGCCAGAACATGTGGGACACTCGTGCTTATACCTGCAATTCTTTCGATTGCAGGAACCATTTGACGAGAAAGTCCAGCACAGCAGGCGGGCTGGAACCCCCTGCCCCGCCGGTTGGCGGGTAACTTGCGCTGGAGCCGCTCGCTGGACCGCATGTCCACAATGGTATCTATCCCCCGGGGCAGGGCGTGTGGGTGTCATGTACAAGAGCCACAGTCTCTGGCACGGCTCATCCCATCTCATCTCGGGGTGGAGAGGAATCCTCATACGGAATTCCTCATCATATGCTAGCCATGAGGGGCCCGGGAAATCAACCATTGCCCTATATATGTTGTCCAAATATTGGACCATGGGGATAGCTAAATCCGGCCGCGCCCTCAAATATACCGCCATGTATATTAAATAGGCGGGAAGCCAGTTAGCCCAGGTACGCGGCGGCTTACGGCGGCGTGCCTGCTCCTTATCCTTCTCATCCTGACCCTCCCTTTCCTCCTTGGTGGGCTCTCTGTTCAGGAGTGAGAAGATATCCACGTACTCCCCTCGCCATATCTTTTCTCTAGTAGCCTGTGCCAAGTGATCACCCAATGGCAAGGAATACCCTGCCGTCGGCAAAGCCGAAAAGGGGACAGCCGGCCTAGTAAAAGGGGCCTGAGCTAACCCAGCCACCCCCAGAACATTCCCCGCAGTGTAAGGACCAATGCCCACCCCATTGCCCAAGGTGGCAGTTGTTGTCGCCGGGTGGGCCGTAGACAGCGTGGCCCCCGCACCACCCGCGCGAGGCCAAGGCCATTGAAAGCCCCCCCCTATATTGGGAATGTGTGCGGATGTACTTGCTTGCACCGTATACTCACATGCTGCACCCCCGCGGGCCGCCCCCACCGGGGGTTCCGGCCCACTGGGGGCGTCGGAGCTCACGACCGACCTAGAGCTCATCACCGGGGCTTGACCCGCACCAGGTTGCTGGCTGGGGAGCTGCGAGGCAGTGGCCGAAGTCGCGCCACCCGCCTGCAGCAGCTCGACCCTCCCCGCCGGCTGTTGTCCTGCTGCCGACAGCACCTCAAAAGGAACCCCAAAGGGTGCTCCCGCCTGACTGGCCCGGGCCAAAGACGCCTCCAGGGCCGCAATGCGGGCCAGTAAGGTGTCCACGTTGACCATGGGCAAAGGGCCGGCCGGCCCGCCTGAGCCAGGCACGGGTACAGGCCCCTGCACCCCGGGGCCAGCATATGGCCATTGGCCAACACCAAAGCCCGGCAGAGCTGGTGTAGAAACCTGCCAAGGCAGGGGGCCGCCCCACCCCCCAAGGCTAGAGGGCCCGGGGGGAGGCTGCGGCCCAAAAGGAACAGGCCCGACGGAGTGAGTAGGAGGAGGAGCGGTGTCCACCGCTCGTGGGCCGCGGGCCGGAGCGCCATCCGCGCTCACACTCAGCTCACCCGCAGCGGGCCAAGGGGCAATAGACCCCATTCCGCCGGCCCCGGTCGGGGCTGGCAAAGGTGGCTGCTGAGGAGGCGGCACCGCGGTCCTCCGACCTGGGTTGCGCCTCCTAACAGCGCGAGCTGAACTCGAAGCTGCCTTCTTCTTCGAAGGCATCTCCACCGAGCAAAAAAGGGAAGCCAGCAATGCAGAATCGCTACCAAAAGGCTTCCCGGTAAGCAACGAGCGACGGAGTCACAGGGGAAAAAACTTCTCCGCTCCGTCGCTGAGGTAAAATGGCAGCTCGGCTGCCTCGTGGCCACCCCTTTTATCAGGGAGCTGGCCACGCCCCTAACTACCCGGATTCTCTGTCCTGTGGGGGGGGGGGCCCGCAAAGGGCGCGGCGGCCATTTTGGCGCCGCGCTTGCATTCAGTTCCAACTTGTGTGGCCTCCTCTGCTCCTTGTTGCACTTGGGTGGGACTCACAGCCTTTTTCTGGACTGGCATGTTCCCAGTGCTGCTGGCTTTATGTTTACACCTTGCGGAGTTGGATGGCTAGGGTGGCTCTCTCTCTTTCAAAGAGGATGCCCGGGCAGTGTCTGTTGGTTCAGCAGGTTCCTCTTTTATCCATGTGTCTCTCTGCTGGGTTGACCTCTCCTTCACATCTGGTCTCCTTGAAGTCCACTCTCGGATTTTGCCATGGTTTTGAAATGCCATCCTTAGAGTAGCTAAAGTGGCATTTACTTTACTGTCATTTTTGTGCCAAAAGAAGACCTATTATTTCCCTATGCCTTTTAAATATGACTTAATTTTCAGCAAGTTTTACTCTCTGAGGAAGTGATTCTTTGTTGTTTCATACTTTTATGCTGTAATCATTATTGCTATTAAATTTTCAGTGGCTTATTTCTTCTTGTGGTACTGAGATGTCCATGTTATAGCTTCGTGCGTCCCCTGACGCTGTTTCTCCAGCAAAAATCATATCAACCCATAATAATTTCTAACACAAAATTATTATTGTTACCATGGAGTACACAGAAACAGCCTCCTCAAAGATTGTGGTATTTTTGAACCACAATCGGGCACACCCTGGTAATGGCAACTTTGTGTTGTCGGCTAATCTTTCTCACACTAGGTCAGGTGAAAGGAACTGCAGAATGAACTCACCAAAAGGTGCCTTCATTTTGGCAGTTTCATGTCTGGCCTAGACAAAGGAAGAAGATGAAGCTTCACTGGGGTGTCTAGGAAATTTACTCGTTGTGTAGACTGGACCAGGCTGAAATTGATAACTGTGTGAAAGTTATTGAAATCCTGGTGACATTTCTCTAAGGTTTCCTTTCCATGGGTCCAGATCAAAAATATGTGAACAATGTATAGGTACAGCAGTTAAGAAAGTGTTCAAAATCAGCCATGAATATAATTGTATATTGTGGAGCCATGCAAGTACACATGACAGTTCTGTCGATCTGGAGGTAGATTTTATTGTCAAAGGTGAAATAGTTGTGTGTAAGCACAAAGTTGCAGAGTGTGCAACTGTGTGCATACACCGCAGAATCAGTAAATTTTAAATGTTATGTCTGAGAGGTAAGCTCATTAGCAAATGTGCTATGCCATCCTGAAAAAAATTAGATTTCTCAGCCTACTTTTTATACCTATGTAATATGAGTTATTCCACTAAAAAGCGGTTTTTAGAGTCATTGGAATGTTTTTCTGAATGATAGAATTTTTTCAATTTTATATTGCCAAAAATCTTGTTCAAGCATTGTACTTGAGAGCATTTAGAGGGCTAAGTGTAACAAGGCAACAAGGCTCCCTGGAAATCAATAAGACATTCGTGTGATTAAGTCAGAAGTCAGAAGCAGACTTTTAAGCATGTTCACCTGAATACATTTAGAGAGTTTGTGGGATTGGAAATTCTGATATAGCTGGACTACCAATCTTTGAGCTGAACATGTTTATGAATTCCTCTTCAGAGGTCATGAAGATCTGTCTGACCTATGGAGGGGTGTTTGAAGAGAACTGTGTATTCAAACCCTGTTTCCAACATCCAATTAGCTCCCTATACAATTTCAGTCATAAGCACTAACTTTTGTCTGGCAGAAATTTGGTTACATGCTGATAAGAAGACATTTCTGCTGCTTGCATATTCTGCAGTTACAGTCCATTGTGTTCTGATAGCCCATAATCCATAGGCAGGGGTGGTGATACCATTGCTAGACCACTAAAGAAAAGGCACAAGTTTAAGCTAACTTTTGACCCTGTGGGGATCTTCATCAAGTAGAGTATTCTTTCAACCCAGAATAATTTCTGACATGAAATTATTATTAAGTAGAGTACCACACTGTGAGTGGTAGAGAAAAGAAGAGTAAGTTCCCAAAATAATAGCTAGAGATGTACACCAGGTTCCTTAGTCAGTTTTAAAATGGGGGGAGTGGGTACAAAAATCACATCAGAAGTGTAGGTTTTAGATTTCATCTGAGATTTCATCTCTATGACTTGATGTCTCTCCCCCAATTTTGTTATTTGGCGATATCGTCCCTAACATCCCTGGGGTGTCTCAGGGCTCGGTGCTCCCTCCTCTCCTATTCAACATCTACATGAAGCTGCTGGGTGAGATTATCCATTCCCATGGGGTGAGGTATCATCAATATGCTGATGATACCCAGCTGTACATCTCGGCCCGTTGGGACCCCAGTGATGTGGTCAATGTCCTATCCAGATGTCTGGAAGCTGTTGGGGTCTGGATGGGGGACAACGGGCTACAATTGAATCCCTCCAAGACTGAGTGGCTATGGATAGGGGGCACCACGTTATCCAGGGAGCTGCCAACTTTGGTCTTGGATGGGGCTGCTTTGCCCCAGACAGACCTGGTACACAACTTAGGGGTCCTCCTGGATTCAGGACTGCTACTTGTAGATCAGGTGGTGGCCGTGGGCCAGGAGGGCTTTCTCACAGCTTCGCGTCATCCATCAGTTGTGTTCGCTCCTGGACCGGGACTCCCTGCTCATGGTCACACATGCTCTGGTGACCTCCAGGCTAGATTATTGCAATGCACTCTACATGGGGCTGCCCTTGATGATCATTCAGAGGCTACAGCTGGTGCAGAATGTGGCAGCCCAGGTGGTGATGGGGTGTGGGCGTTATGCTCGGGCCTCACCTCACCATTGCTTCGGGAGCTGCACTGGTTACCAGTTTGTCTCCAGGTGCAATTCAAGGTGCTGTTTTTGACCTTTAAAGCCCTACATGGTAGTGGGCCAGGATACCTAAAAGACCACATCATCCCAAGAGTGTCTGTCCATCCAACCAGAGCGGACCGGAGGGGCTCTCTAATTGTTCCATCTGCCAGAGGGGCTCGCCTCTCTGGCACACAAAGGAGGGCCTTTTCCGTGTCCGCACCAGCCTTGTGGAACCTCCTGCCAGTAGAGTTGCGGGAGCAGACGGGGCTGCTGCCTTTCAGAAAAGAATTAAAAATCTGGTTGGCGGGGCAGGTGTGGGGCCCGGATGGAAGAGTGGCCCCCGCCTGTTGGCTTATAAAATGAAGCCTCCCCATCTTTTTAATGCGGGCAGTTTTAATGTGGTTAGTTTTTAATAGGTGGGTGGGTATGTTGGGATTTTAATTGTTTTTAATATGGATGTTTTAATCCTGTTGTGAGCTGCCCTGAATCGGGTTCGCCTGATTGGGCGGTATAGAAATTTGAGTTATAAATAAATAAATAAAATAAACTCTGAAACCACAATATGGATCAGTTTGGTATAGCTATGGATTCCTTTGAGAACTGCTAACCTGTGTTGGGAACTAGAGTCCCAAAGAAATATTTACTTTGCTCATATATAGTATTCACCTAATATCTTTAATCTACATTTAGAAACAGTCATGACAGAGGGCTAGTGTCTATGTCTCTATTACACTTGCCTCTTTCTTTGGATTCAAACACTGACACACTCCATTTAAAATAGACCACCTGAGATCTGAGCAAGACTGATTCTGTAGCCTCCTCCTTGCAACCTGCTCATATTAGATACAGAACTTCAATCATGTTATCCACTCTTGGCAGCATGTCTGCCCCCTTTTTTGGTAAATGTTTTAAATTCTTTTTAATATTACTGCTTTCATTGGGACTCCTTGTAAGCTATATGAGAGAGTTTGAGGTAACAAATCAAGGCAACCATTCTTCACATGGTGAAGAAGATATGAGTTAATTTTTCATGGTAGTTGCATGTGTTGGACTAATTTTACAAATGGCATTATATATGTCCAGATCATACTGAAAGTATATACTTTTAAATCTTCAGAATATACCTGGAATTTGGGTTGACAATGATACAAGAAATTTCTAATCATCTGTAAGACTGATTCAGCACACTGAAAATCCATTTCAAAAGTCAGCTTGTGTTAACATCAACATGGAATTGGGTCTACAAAAAGTGGAATTGTGTCTCCATCTGCTACTACAGGGAGAGTGTAAACTGACAGGAAATTACTACAGAGGAGAATCAGGACCCAGAATAATTAGGGTTTTCTTTCCATTTTTTTCCATTGGGCAGTACTTCATATAGATTTAGGAAAATAGCATACCTCAATGGTAGAAAGCATAGCAAGTAAGGATTAAAATTTTTAGCTGTTGACCAGTTGGACTTTTTTTTATGCTCTGCCTTTAGCTAGAGGACTTTGTACCCAGAGGCCATAGTCACATTATCAGCTAGAAATTGGATAACGACAGCACAATGACAAATCCAGGTTGCTTGCAATAAGGTGCTAATCCCTTTGCTTTAATATTGAAGCAGCATGTAATGATGTTTGGACATCACTCCAGTTTACTGACGACCCCACTGGGGCTTGCAATAGAACGGAACAAACCATCTAACAAGGCGTCAGGTGACTGCCGTCGTCAAAGCAACGGACATTGCAATCTAATCTTCCTTCCATTCCTTCCAGCTCCCAATAAGACCCAGGTTATAGAAGTGGCCCATCGATGCTTGGTAACTGGAATCAATTAACGTTAATTCACACAATGCTATGATGTATTGTGATCACTTTCATTTCAGAGAAGGGGGAAGGAATTGCTATAATTCACCTAAAATGAGGTTGTCTGTGGTCCTGAGGTATTAATTGGGTGTCCATATTAAATGGGAAAGGAGCACAGCAGTGAAGGAAAAGTGGATGAGTGACTCTCTTGGCTGCTATTGACCTATCAGAAGAAGACAGTGCCCTTTTCCTTTGCTTTTATCTATTACAGTTTTCCCTATTGCGTGTCAAGTTGATGTATTATAAAAAATTCATTTGGTGACCTTTCACCCTCTTTGCAGATTAAACAATTTCACCAGGATGGCATCATTAAGAGGGCCTTGCATTTAATGATGATTTCTCTAAAAGGCCACGGAGATTCGATTTTAAGCTAACAGATTTATTGCACTATTATAACATATCGTAAAAAACTCTACCACCTACGGTCTAGTTTTAGGATAGAAACTGTTAGGAGTTTATGTGGAGCTTAAAGTGGTATTACCTTGGGATATGCCGCAGCAGCCAATCGGCATTGCTTTTCCTGCTGAACAACTGTTTACATTCAAGAAGGTGTTGTTCATCAAGTACTAATCTTAGGAAGTGCTTTAGAAGACAGTCTAGGTTCGCTTTCTAAACCACTTCTAGTTAGATGTTTAGGCAATCAAAGGGCCAAATATTAATAGTTATAATTACCAACACAAGCCATGTTCTCATTAATCCAAGCAAAATTACATAGCTTAAACTTAATGTTTATTGGACCATATGGATAGCAAAGACTGTTAGGTTGACACAGAGTGTCCACTGAACAGCCAGAAAACTTTTGGGTGATCAAGGAAGGGGAAATAGGGCCAGTTCTTACTTGTAGTAGCTTAGGTAGGTAACTGGAGGAATTTCTAAACCTGCATCACAATAGTTTCTCTTGCCATGATCTATGAAACAATTTTTTTTTGGGGGGGGGGTTGAGATAAGAGAGGAGTGAACATAGGAAATGAGCCTTCTACTAAAGAATAATGGAGGGGCTGTAAATGGAGACTGCCTAGAGCCATTTCCCCTACCAGTTGAAATCATAGAAATGGGCACAGAGACATCCTATTAATGGTCCTTGTAAGTGTTAGAGGGTTTTCGAAGGTTCGGCCCAAAGACCCCAGTACTCATTCATTTGTCTTTATAGTTCTTTATTTCCACTGGCCGCATGGCGGTCAGTGAGGGTCAGTGGTCAGGATAGGAGAGAGGGTCGTCGGGTAGGTGAGGGTCCTTTAATAGGGTTAGGTGAGGTCAGAGGAGGTCAGAGGGGGTAGGGTTACATGAGCAGTGCATTACGGTACATGTAGTTCATGGCAGTATGATATCACCCCCGACAAAACCCCTTCTGAAATCATATGGACAGAACGTGATGGGATTTGGATTTGTTGTTCTCCTACCCACTAAGACGTAGGCCATTTAGCAAATAACTGTGTTGGGCTAATGGGAGTTGTTTGGTCAGGATGTCCACTATCTGTTCTTGGGTTTCACAATGTATCAGGTCTATGAAGCCTCCCCCTATGAGTTCCCTTACTTTTCTGTACTTGATATCAATGTGTCGGAATTGCCTGGCTAAACATTCAGCCCTTGCCATGTCTATGGCTGCTTTGTTGTCCTCATGAATGACAATGGGAAGGCTGGGTTTTTCCCAGATGAGGAAGATTAGCTCATTTATCCAGATCAGGTCATCTGCTGCGTTAGAAAGACAGACGTACTCTGCTTCAGCGGTGGAGGAGCAGACCAGTTTTTGTTTTTCAGTGCGCCAATATATGGGGCTGCCATTCAGCATCACTATGTAGCCGGATGTACTTCTTCTGGTCTTTGTACACCCAGCCCAGTCAGCATCAGCATAGCATGAAATGTTTATCCTGTCGTTTATTTGAGGGGTCAGCAGTAACTTTCTATCTATGGTACCCTTCAGGTACCTCAACAGCCTTTTGACGGCCACCCAATGGTGGGTCCTTGGGTTGCCGGAGTGGCGTGAGAGAAGGTTCACTGCCAACGAGATGTCTGGTCTGGTCCAGTTGGCGATGTGCAAGAGTGATCTGATGATGGATGTGTAGAGTGTGATGCCCTCGAATGGTTCTCCCTCCTCGTGGGAGTTTTTTACGAAATCTATTTGCATGGGGGTCCCACATGGGTGGGCATCGGACATATTACACTTGTTAAGGAGCTCAATTATCTTCTCCTTCTGAGAGATGGCAAAGCCGTCCGTTATCCTTGACACTTGTACCCCTAGGTATTTGTTCACTTTTCCTAGACTCTTCAGTGAGAACTCGTTTTGTAGGCCTTTGGCGAACTCATTGCATCTGGACTTGCTTTTCCCAAAATACAACAGGTCGTCGACGTAAGGCAGAACCTTTTCTACCCCTTCTGGAGATTTTCTTAAGAAGACACATTTGTCGTCCCTAACTGGGGAGAAGTTCAATTTCTTCATGGTTTCAGCTAGGCATTCGTACCATCTTCTGCCAGATTGCTTGAGTCCGTAAAGGCTCTTGTTTAGCAGCCATGTTTCTCCACTGCTGCGTCCAAAACCAGGTGGAGCCCTGACGTATATCTCCTTATCCAGTTGTGCGTGTAGGTATGCTGTCTGTACATCGAATTGATATACTTGTTCTCCAAGTACGGTTGCCATTACTAATGCGGCCTTAACACTTTCTGGTTTCACCGTTGGAGAATATGTGTCCTCATAGTCATCTGGGTATCGTTGAGTGAAACCTTGGGCCACTAGTCTGGCCTTGTACAGGATCTGTTTGTCCTCTAGCTGTTTGACCTTGAATACCCACTTTGTTCCCACCGTCTTTTTGTCCTTTAGGTACTCTTGCAGGTGTATATACATCAAGGTTTTTGAGGCTTTCCATTTCCTTCTCCATGGCCGCCGTCCACTAGTCCTGTTCTTCAGGTGGTAGCTATGTCTTTGTAGCTCGCTGGTGTTTCGGGGTAGGTCTCCATACTCAGAACATAATCCTCCATTCTTCAAACTCTTTTGACAGGAAGTCTGAACCTCTGTCCGTCATCATTTGCTTCACGTTTACGTTGTGTTGAGTCCGCACCCTTGTGTGGAATTCTTTAAACTTGCTGAACGCCTCGTCCTTACTATTAAGCGTGTATACATAACCGTACCTGCTGAAGTAGTCAACTATTGTTAGGAAGAATCTCTTCTGGCCTATTGATCTTCTGAGAGCCCCTACCAAATCGAGGTGCACGAGCTGGAATGGGTGGTCCGACTTCCTGGCCGAAGTTTTTGGTCGTGGCTCAGTTTTGGACTTCGAGCTCTTGCATACAGAACATTCCAGGTAGTTCTTGCAGCTTTTGACCTTCAGTCCCTCTGAGCATTCCAACATTTTCTTGATGGTGGGAAAACCTATGTGTCCTAACTTTCTGTATAGTAGGTGTGCACACTCATCATGGTCTGGTTTCCCTATGGTTATCCTTGGTGTTTTTTTCTTCATTCCGTTGACCTCTTCATCCCTGGTGGAGTTGTGGAGGTCATCCGCTTCCCCTTCTGGTCCTTCATTTCAGTGTTCCTCGGGTTCATCTGATGTGCCTTCCTGTGCTTCTTCTTCTTCATTACTGTCGAGCAATCCTATGGTGATTTGTCTCTCTTCGTCTTCCCCTGCGATGAAGTATGGTAGTCCGCCTACGATTTCCACTCTTCCAATTTCCTTTCCCCTTCTTTCAAGGGATGCTTTCTTGTTTTCGAAGATTATTCTCAGGTCTGGGTCGTCTGTGAGTCTAGTAGTGGCCAAAACATTGTATGGAATGTGTGGGGCATAAAGGACGTTTTGGACCAGCCCAATTTCAGGGATGTGTATGTCGCCTTTGCCAGCTACCTTAGCGTGTGCCTGATTGGCAACCTTGATGCTAAAAGAGTCTTCTTCAAAAGAATCAAATATCTCTCGGTGGCATGATGTGTGTCTGGTGGCCCCGGAATCGATCAGTCAGCGTTGCAGGCGGGTGCCCGTGGGCCTGGTTGCCCCATGGCATCTACTTCCTTTGCTGTGTTTCACTGCATTTATAGAATCAGGCTCGTGTCTCTCTTGGTCTCTTTGGGGTCTAGGACGCCTGCCTGGACTGGATGATCTCCACCGTCTATTATCTCTATCCTTGTTGTCCCTCCGTTTGCTTGGGTACTAGTCTCGTGACTCACGTCTCGGCCTCGGTGTGTCATCATGGTGTGTTCGGTCATGTGAAGGGCTGTGTCTCACGTTCCTCCTGTCTTTTGACACATCTTGGGCAGTCCCTTTTAATATGTCTTCTGGAACCACATGTGTAGCATTCCTGCGTTGGGCTGGTTTGCTCTGTCAATACTGCCCTCCTGTGTGGCCTGTCTTCCCTATGTGTCGTGGGTTCTGTGAAAACTACCCTTTTGTGTGGCCTATTCTCCCTGTGTATGGTGGCCCTGTCTCTCTTGAGGTTGTCTTCGGCTATAAGTTTCCTGGTGACGTAGTCCAGTGTGACATTGTCACCGCTGGTGTTGTCTAATTGGGTCAGGAAGTCATCCCAACTTGGGTCGAAAGAATTGTAGATGATGCTGATTAGGTGCTGTTCAGTAACGGTTTCACCCCTTCTTATGAGATCAGACCTCATATTGCTTAATCTCATCAGATGCTCACCCATTCTATCTCCCTCTTTAATCTTTTATGCGTACAGCTCCCTCAGTAGTAAGCACGTTGTGCTCCTGTTCTTGCAATAAAACATGTTATACAATTTCCCCCAAACATCATAAACAGTTGACTCGCTTGAAATACACCCATACATGGTTGCATCTATGGTACCCAAAAGCAGGCAAAATGCCCTGTGATGCAGTCTGTCCACCTCCATGGACCATGGTTTCTCTGGTGGGTCTTGAATTTGGTGTAAAGCCCCCCTCCCTCATTAAAAGTGCCTGAAATTGTTGGTTCCATTCCATAAAGTTCTTCCCAGTCATGCCAAGGGTTGGGAAGTTATTTGGCAGTTGGCTCTGTTGGGCTTGGTTGCTTGAATAGTTCTGGTGTCCTGGGCTGTCTTTAAACTGGCAGAATGGTGTGGGTACACAAATTGTTGGTTTTGAAAGTCCCACCTGTTCCTTTTTTGGTTGCCTGCAGGGGGAGCCCATTCTCCTCTCGGTACTTGGCTGGTCTGTTGGGGCTTGTACTTCTCCTTCTTCGCCAGCGGGGGAGCTCTGCTGCCTTATCTGCGTCTGCACAGAGCTCATTCGTCGTTGGTCTTTGAGGTGGGTGGATCTCCATTCCAGAGGTCCTGCTTGCCTTGGTTGGAGCCTCGCTGGGAGTGCAGCTCCATCGCTGGGGCTGCTTTCCTGGTTGGGATGCCAGGCGGAGTCGTAGGAGGGATGTCGCCTTCTTTGTTGAGCCAGGGGAGTTCCGTAGCGCCAGGACTCCGCCTCCTCAGATCGTGGCCTGGCGTGGGGGGTCTGCATCGTCATTGGAGCCTCTCCTGCGGTCGGGTCGGATGGGCAAAAGGTCTTGATAGGTTTCTGCTTCTCTCATTTTCCTTGCTTGTGTTCTCAGTTCCCCATGACCCTCACGTCCGCTTTGACTTTTGTCATGGGGGAGGCCTCTGCCCCCCCTTGAGACTCAGCCATGCTGGTGGCGGTGTCCCTTTTAGGCGCTTGTCTTCCTCTTGGGGTTTCCCACTCCCCTTCTATTGTCTGTGGGCTGAGGATTTGCATAGCCCACGTTTCTGGGGTCTGTGCATCCAGCCTCCCGGGTCCTAGGGTCCCTTCCTTTTTTTGCATTGCTGGCCCGCTTGGGTTGTCCCTGGGTATCGTTAGCCGGATGGGGTTTCCCACCAGATGGTTTGAATCTGAGGCCACCATCTGTGATTGGTCGGCCATTTCGGACAGATTTGGGATCAGCGTTGTGTCTGGTGTTCCCGCCACGGAGGTCCGTGGGGTAGATCTTACCGCACTGTCGTTGGAATGTTCGCCGCCGTCGTTTATCAGGGCCAGTAGCTCTGCCATGGAGATTGTCTCTTTCCCGGCGATTATTTTCTGGACCTCGGTTACCTGGATCGTGTGCGGGTCATCTCCGGTTTTTGATCCATCTTTGAGCCCCTTGGGTTTGGCCTGCAGCTTGCCCCCCCCCCTTTGCTCGTCTGGGTCTTCCGTTTGGTCATTTTTGCTTTCTTGGATTAGTTATGGGCAAAACCAAACCTCTGCTACCACTTGTTAGAGGGTTTTCGAAGGTTTGGCCCAAAGACCCCAGTACTCATTCATTTGTCTTTATAGTTCTTTATTTCCACTGGCCGCATGGCAGTCAGTGAGGGTCAGTGGTCAGGATAGGAGAGAGGGTCATCGGGTAGGTGAGGGTCCTTTAATAGGGTTAGGTGAGGTCAGAGGAGGTCAGAGGGGGTAGGGTTACACGAGCGGTGCATTACGGTACATGTAGTTCATGGCAGTATGATATCACCCATGACAGTAAGGTCATGCAGAAATTTTATATGTGGAGAATCTGGCATCAGAACTAAATGCTTTGAGTTGGCACAAACTTTCTACTGAGCCAGCGTTCCAGATTTTCTACTTTTGTTAACGCTCATCTTTTAATTTATTTCCACATTCCTTTGCTGCCCTACAGACTTGAGAAGCTCAGTCAACCACTAGCAGAACCTGAAATTACCAAAGAATTGTATT
This sequence comes from Bradypodion ventrale, assembly GCA_035047345.1. Lineage (NCBI taxonomy): Eukaryota > Metazoa > Chordata > Lepidosauria > Squamata > Chamaeleonidae > Bradypodion > Bradypodion ventrale. The sequence continues at coordinate 253,435,707 of JAWDJE010000001.1, forward strand.
GTTCATCTGTAGCATGTTGCAGCAAAACCAGCAAACGGTCTTGTGGTATCTTAAAGACTGTCATGTTGGTTGTTTATTTTTTTACATAAGGTTGATTGTAAAGCACTTCTTTATACAAATAGTATATTATTTTTACTCCAGCATTTATACAAACAATGTGAGTTTAAATGTCTATACATTGGGCCCTTGATTAACGACATGTTCGAATAGTGTCATTTTCAATTAATGACACTACGACGCTCCCAATGTGATTGTTCGAATAACGACGTTATTCGAATAACGACGGTACTTTTCCCATCGTTATTTGAATAACAACGTCATTATTCGATTAACGATGGTGTTTTTAGTGACATTATTCGAATAGCGATGCTACTTGGGGAACCAAGTAACGTCGTTGTTCGAGGGTCCACTGTATACATATCTTGTCTACTGAGGATGCACTCTCTACATCTGAAAATGCAAGCGCGGCGCCAAAATGGCCGCCGCGCCCTTTGCGGCCCCCCCATAGGACGAAGGCATCCGGGTAGTTAGGGGCGTGGCCAGCTCCCTTATAAAAGGGGTGGCCATGAGGCAGCCGAGCTGCCATTTTCCGAAGCGACGGAGCGGAGAAGTTTTTCCCCTCTTGTCTCCGTCGCTCTTACCTTATCAAGGAAGCCTTTTGGCGGCGAATTTTCTCTTTTGGCTTCCCTTAGATTTCCTTGCGATGCCTGCGAAGAAGAGGGTGGCCGCGAGCGCGGCTCGCGCTGTTAGGAGGCGCAATCCGGGTCGGAGGACCGCGGTTGCACCTCCCCAGCAGCCGCCTTTGCTGGTACCCACCGGGACCGGTGGAACGGGGTCTATTCCCCCTTGCCCGGAGGCGGGGGACCCGGGCATGGGTCAAGTGAGGGCTGTGGCCCGCGGCCCGCAAGCGGTGGACGCCGCTCCTGGTGCTTCCCATCCTGTTGGGCCTTCAGCGGCGGGGGCGCAGCTCACCCCGGGGCCTTCTAGCCTTGGGGGGTGGTGTGGCCCCTTGCCCTGGCAGGTACCTACATCGGCCCTACCGGGCCTCGGTGTGGGGCGATGGCCCTATTAGGGTCCCGGCGTACAGGGACCTGTACCTGTGCCTGTAGCAGGAGGGCCGGCCGGCCCTTGGCCCCATGTCAGCGTGGAGGTCTTACTGGCCCGTGTTGCGGCCCTTGAGGTGTCCTTGGCTCGGGCCAGCCATGCTGGGGCTCCCTTTGGGGTTCGTTTCGATGCATCGTCTGCTGGGCAGCGGCAGGCGACGGGATGGGTTGAGCTGCTTGAGGCGTGGCACAACCTCGGCCACTGCCTCGCAGCTCCCCAACCAACAGGCCGGTGCGGGTCAGCCCCCAGTGACGAGATCTACGGCGGTCGTGAGCTCCGACGCCCCCAGTGGGCTGGAACCCCCGGTGGGGGTGGCCGCGGGGGTGCAGCACGTGAGTATGCGGTCCAAACTAGTGCACCTACACACGTGGCCACGTTTGGGGGGGGGCTTTCCAATGGCCTTGGCCTCGCGTGGGTGGTGCGGCGGTGCACCCGCTGACGCCCCACCCGGCGATGACAACTACCACCCAGGGCCCCGTGGTGGGGGGTGTTCCCTACCCCGAGGGGAATGTTTTGGGTGGCCGGGTCCAAGCCCCTATTCCTTACCGCTGAGTGACCACTTGGCACAGGCCAACAGAGAGTAAATTTGGCGGGGGGAGTACGTGGATATCTTCTCACTCCTAAACAGAGGGCCCACCAAGGAGGAGAGGGAGGGGCAGAATGAGAAGGATAGTGGCAGGCACGTCGTCGCAAGCCACCAAGTATGTGGGCCAAATGGTTGCCGGCCTGCATCATATGCATGGCGGTGTACCTTAGGGCCCGGCCGGATTTGGCAATTCCGATGGTCCAGTATTTGGACAACGTCCACCGGGCGATGGTTTACTTTCCGGGCCCATCGTGGTTGGATTGTGACGTGGAATGCCGTAGGCGGATTTCCCCGCACCCCGAGATTAGGGTCCAGCAGGCGGCCCCAGCACAGGTCACCGGCCAGGGGGCGGGACGGGGGGTTCCAGCCCGCCTGCGGTGCTGGACTTTCTTGTCCAATGGCTCCTGCAATGGGAAGAATGGCAAATACAGACAGGAGTGTCCCACCTGTGTTGGCCCCCATGCGGCCTCTGCCTGTCCCAGGCCTAGAGGGATGCGGGGCAGAGGGTGGGGCAGACAGGGGGCTGGCAAGACTGCCGCAGATCGATCTAGTCCACCGAAGGCCTCCCTCCCCAATTAAGGTGGGCATGTTGGAGCGTTGGCTCACATTGTACCCGAAGGGAGAGGATGCGGGTTATCTCCTTCAGGGTTCTAGGCAGGGGTTCCGGATCCCTTTCATGGGTAACAGGTCCCCTCAGGATGCCCCCGATCTTTTATCCCTTTGGGGGGAGGGAGGAGGTGGTTGCTGCCAGCTTTGACAAGAGGGTCTATGCGGGCAGGGTCGTTGGCACTGTCCCTGCACCCCCGTCCCGGGGAGCATATTATTTCAATGATGCCATGCCTTTTGGCTATTCCATTGGGGCTCGGTATTCGAGCGTTTCACCACTTTCCTAGAGTGGGCCTTTGTCTGCAGGTCAGAGTCCCGGTCTGTAGCCCATTCCCTGGATGGTTTTATTCGGGGCTGAACGGGGCTGGGACACGTACACACGTCTCCTCAACACATTTCAGACGCTAATGGAGGAACTTGGTGTCCCTTTAGCGCCCGAAAAGACCGAGGGCCCATCTCCACAGCTAGTATTCCTGGGGTGGAGAGTGACACGGTAGCGCAGGATTCTAGGTTGCAGCGGGATAAGGTGTCAAGGCTAGTGGCCCTTATCTCGTACTTGCTGGCCGAGCGCATGGCATCACTGAGGGAACTTCTGGTGCTACATGGTCACCCCAATTTCGCTGGCAGGGTCATCGCACCGGGCAGGGCATTTGCTCCGCGCTGGTGCGACGCTATGGCAGTATTATCCAGGCCCCACCATAGGCTTAGATTTACCCGGGGTATCAGGGCAGACGTGCTTGTCTGGCCATAGATCCAGAGGTAGTTCAACGGGGTGTCGTTTTGGAGTCTGATCTCCTGGCTCCCCCTTGCTTTCAGATGCAGTCCGATGCCTCAGGATTCCTGGGTTATGGGATGTACTTCAATTGGAAGTGGGCCTAGGGTGGGTGGCCATTATCCTGGGCAGGCAAGGGTCGCCTGCATGGTCTCACGTATCTGGAATGTTTCCCTATCCTGGGTGCTTTGATGCTATGGGGCAAGGAGTGGGCCAACTCGGTTGTGCAATGTTGGCGTGACAATGCGGCTCTTGCCCGCATCGTCAATGCACAGATTTCCAAATCGCCCGGGGTTATTGACCTAGTGCGCGAGTTTGTGTTATGCAGCCTGTGCCTCAACGTTCTCTTCAGGGCCAGGCATGTCCCAAGGGTTGATAATGATATTGCTGCTGCTTTGTCCGGCCTGCAGATCTCCCGGTTCCGTGCCTCGGCCCCGGATGCGAAGGACTTTCCCTCGCCACTCCCGGACGAGAGATGGAACGTTGCAAGGAGAAGTGACCCGGGCGATTGGCCTGTCACTAGCGCCATGCATGAGTAAGGCGTATCACCACGCATTTAGTTCCTTCAGAGCATTATGTACCCAATTTGACTGCCAGGAACCTGGCCGATCCCAGTAGCCCATGTTCTGCGGTTCATGGTTTACCTGTATGCCCAGGGCCTTGCACCACGCACCATAGCATCTCAGCTGTCAGGGTTGGCTTTTATGGCCAAAGTGGGAGGTCGTGTGGACAGCACCAATGACTTCCGTGTGAGACATGTTTGGGAAGGGTGGGTGTGCGTGCGCGGGCATTTCCCGGGCGACCGCCACCCGATTTACCCAGGGGTTTTTACCCAATTGGCCCGGGGCTGGCCTGGCCTCTGTTTTGATAGATGAGGCAGCCCATTTCATGCGGCTACTACGGTGGCCTTTTTGGAGGCGCTCCGCATCAGCGAGCTTGAGATGCTGAATAAGGCGGATGCAAGATTTTCCCAGGGTTTTTACCCAATTGGCCTGGGGCTGGCCTGGCCTCAGTTTTGATAAATGAGGCAGCCCACTTCATGCGGCTACAACGGTGGCCTTTTTGGAGTGTTCCGCATCGGCGAGCTTGAGATGCTGAGTTAGGCGGTTGCAAGATTTTCCCAGGGTTTTTACCCAATTGGCCCGGGGCTGGCCTGGCCTCTGTTTTGATAAATGAGGCAGCCCATTTCATGCGGCTACTACGGTGGCCTTTTGGAGGCGCTCCGCGTCAGCGAGCTTGAGATGCTGAATAAGGCGGATGCAAGATTTTCCCGGGGTTTTTACCCAATTGGCCCGGGGCTGGCCTGGCCTCTGTTTTGATAGATGAGGCAGCCCATTTCATGCGGCTACTACGGTGGCCTTTTTGGAGGCGCTCCGCGTCAGCGAGCTTGAGATGCTGAATAAGGCGGATGCAAGATTTTCCCAGGGTTTTTTACCCAATTGGCCCAGGGCTGGCCTGGCCTCTGTTTGGATGAATGAGGCAGCCCACTCCATGCGGCTACAACGGTGGCCTTTTTGGAGCGCTCCGCATCAGCGAGCTTGAGATGCTGTATAAGGCGGATGCAAGTCGTAGGGCACTGGAACTCGGAGATGTCTGTGTGGATAATATTGGGCTCAGTTGGGGATACGCTCCTCTAAAACGAATCAGCACGGCGTAGGCAGTGGAATAGACTGCTACGATGTTCCTCGATAGACATCTGTCCGGTTGGTGCCCTACAGGATTTCCGTGCACTGTGGCACGCACCATGGCACGTTTTTTCTGTCACCGAGGTGGGTCTTCTATCCCTAAATCCCAATTTGGAGGGTGGTGGGAAGGCACTAGACAGTGTTGGCCTCTCAGGGGCTCGTTGCGGCGCCCGTTCGCTCTGCATAGGGGCGGCTTCTGCTGCAGTTGTTTTTTGGGTACTACAGGGCTGAAATACGCCGCATGGGAGGGTCGGGATCACAATGTTTTCAGTTTTGTCTTCGCCCTCCTCAACTGTGAGTACCAGTTTTAGTCACTGCACTGTTTCTCCCCCCCCTTCCCTTTTTACTTGACAGACCCTGGGTGTCGTTTTACACCGGTGACAGTATGCCTGGTGGGCCGTAGCCAGGTGCACGGGGCAGCGCGTTACGCTGCATGGGGCAGCGCGTTACGCTGCGGCGACAGAGTGGGTACCCGACTGGGACAGGGTGCATCCGCACGTCGGACACGATACCGCGGTACGCTTACAGGGGGGCGTTCGGCCTCGGGGCTCTTGACTGAGCCGACGCTCCGTGAACGGGGCTATTGCCCGGTTCCCTTGACAAGGGCGGGGGATGCGTCATTAGCCTCCCTGCCGTCAGTCTGCAAATTTACGAGCTTTACTCAGGGGATGGGGCCCATCTGTCGCAGGGAGGTATGGACCTCTGGATTACTGGACTGGCGAGCAGGCCTGTCGACCGAGCTGACGGTCTTGGGGGGGGGGGGGCGGTGAGCCTTTGCAAGCCTCCCCGTGTGGCGGGTATCACTGGTAAGGTAAACATTATGACCCACAGGTATCCGGCAGGTTCGCAATTGACTGGACAACAATAGACAGGCATAAGTTGGTTAAACGTTGTCCGGTCAACGACGAACTAGGCGACGGGGTGATGGCGATAGCTAGCCAGCATGCATCACCCCGTGATTCCACGGATACGCGTCAGAGGGTGGGCTCATTAGTTAGATATTGACTACGGTCAACAATTTGTTTGTTGTAAACAAACAAATTGATACAAATCGATACATTGTAACCAATTGCCGTTGGCAATTTTGGGGTGGTACCTTACCAGTGTTACTTCGGCCTGCTTGCCTTAAGAATTATGATTGGTCGTTTTACCAATAGAAATTTATAATTCGGACGAGGGCATGAATCAATAAATGTGGCCCGATGCTGTTATCCACTTTTACCGGTGTCTGAGTCCTTTATTGGGGGGTGCGCCTGCAAATGAAATTTGCTTGCCCTGAATAAAGATCTGGAGTGAAAACAATGAATAAAGCATCCGAAATGATACATATAAGAGGTACCCAGTGCGGTATAGTGGACAGAGTGATAGATTAGGACTCTGGAGATCAAGATTCTAATGAAATCTCACTGGGAATGTGGAACTGGTCAAAAACACTCCTTGAATATTACACTTACCTTGAAAACCCTATTGGGGTCACTGTAAGTCAGTTCTGACTTGATGGTACAGTACATAACTAACACTAGCTGACCACACACAGGCCCAACCAATAGGCTATAAATGTAAAATGTATTCTGCAGGGATCAGCATCAGCCCCTGCCTGTAAAGGATCAAGCGATAATGTTGGGCCTGTTGGCCTACAGTCCTCATGACCAAATTGATCAATTGCTATCTTTGATGCTACATTCCAGCTCTACTATCGCCAGCAGCAAAAGCCTCAAAGGAATGTGTCTTCCAAGTTCTTGGTGTCTATTTATCTGGATGGGTTCCCTGATATTAATTGTATTAAATACTGGCAGGTGCTGTTAGTTTTGACATTAGCCACTTTTTATGTGGACTGTCACATTTATTCTCCAGTGTTGTTTATAAAGGAAAAACTTTGCAAACAGTAACCACAGTAGGGTCTTTAAAATGCAAAGAAATTTGCTGAAGGAATTGAGTTAAATGAAAGTGAATTGGCTCTCAATAAATCCATTGTTTGTAAACACCTTAGAGCAAGCACCGGGAGAACTGGATAAATAGCTTTTATGCTTCTCATTTTGAGGCAATATCAAACCCCAAGTCACCACTTTGTAGCAGTGGATTAGAAGCATATATAAGCAATAAGAAGAATGGAAAAGGAAGTGAGGCTTCATGCATTTAAAATGACGGGGTTGGGTTTTTTAAAAAAATAACTACAGAAAGTTACTCCCATGACACTTAAGTTTTACTCTTGAAATATGGGCTTGATTAGTGAGGTATCTTACTCCATGGTAAAGTTAAAATGTAAGGAATGAAAATGTGCTTAATAAAATATTATCATGTAAATGAAATTTCTTTGCTGGATGAAGTTTTCATAGCGCAGAAAGGAATTTTAAGATTTTGCTCCGAACAGTAGACTAAGCATAATCTGTACAGAGATTTGTTCCTTTGGTGCATTTTGTAGGATAGAGTTAACTGACAGATTTCATCGCAGTTTTTAAAATAATGTAGGTTTCTACCTGCTACTTGTTTAGTGTCCTGGGTGAACTGTAGACCAGGGGTGTGCTGGGCACCATGGAAGGGTGCTGGACAGGGGTGAGGGGTAGCTACCAAGTGATGGGGGAGAAGGCTGCCCCCAGGAACCGCTTGGTCACTGCCCCTCACTTGCTCCTCCCAGCGTGCGGCACTTTAGAATAAAACATTGCTCTGAGCTGAAGGCTTAATCTTGTTGTTAATCTAAAGTGCAGCACACTGGGTGGATAAAATAATAATAAAATTATTATTTGTACCCCAGGGTGCCAAAGCCAAGGGTGCACCAGAATGAATCCCCCTGTCCCAGTGGCCCAGCCCATGCCTGCTGTAGACTAAGCATAATCTGTACAGGAATTTGTTCCTTTGGTGGATTTTGAAGGACAGGGTAAACTGATAGATTCCATTGCAGTTTTTAAAATAATGCAGGTTTCTACCTGCTAATACTTTAGGGTCCTGGGTGAGTGTTGTCTCCTACCAAATATGCAACGTGGCTGGAAGTTTTATCTCTTTTTTATGGACTTTTAAGCATCCATCCTGTTATGCTCAGGACCTAGTTGGTTTTTTCTTCCATTACATTGTCACCAGCAGAGAGGGAATTGACTCTGGATATATTGCTGGCTGCCAGCATACTTCCTTGGTGTGAATGCCACAGAGAATTGCTCAGTGGTAGGTCATGGAGGCCAATTCTGATCTGGAGGCCAATTCCGGTCTGGGGGCCAGATCTGAAACCTTGTGGCATTGGTTGTGGGTTGTTTTTTTAAACTGGAAAATTTTGCTTTCTTTGGAAAAGAAACAAATAAGCTGGTTAGTCATGTGTATGTTAGAGTTTTATTTACCACTTTGTGTGCTGTAACTGGAGTGACTGGGAGGGACTTTTCTGGGTTGAGGAGACTCTCTATCTATCTAGCGCTAAACCATTGTTCTTTCCTGGCTCTGAATTCAAAGAGAGCTTCCTCTCTTTCTGCTCTGTATTCTTTCCCTCTCTTTGTTGGTAGCTTTCATTTTTGCTGTTGGTATGTTTAGTTGATTGCTAGCATGTGTATAGTAAAGAAAATAGCATGCACGGGCTTGTAATACTAAATAACTGTAAGTAAATAAATATTTTTATTTTCTCCTGCAAATGTGAATTATGGAGACTTTAAATGACAGTTAATGAGAAAGGGGTAGATTCCAGGAGACTTATGGCTATTCTCTTCTGTAGTTCATTGTATTTCTTTTTTTGCAGCTACAGAGTATTTTACCAGAAATTCAAAATCCTGGAACATTTTATACTTAGGCAAAGCTCTTCATCTTGTTTTAGAAGATAATCACCATTCTTGAAGATTTCCAGGAACACAATTATTTTGGCTCTGAAACAGTACGGAGGTTTTTGTGTTTCTTCTTTGGCCACAATGTATACGCCAACTCTACAGTGCAAGAACCATTTTACAGTTAAAAACAATGGAGAAGGGAATCATCTGACTGTCTGAAATATGACTGAACAACAGCTCTGACCCTTTAAAATGACTAAAAGAACACTTTACCTAAAATTACTTTCTTCCCCTTCCAGGCAAAAGGAACTAATTTATTTTAAATGTAGGGCTAATTCTAGAACTACCTTGTTCTAATTCAGTGTTCCCGAGATCTTCTTTTATAATCTGGGGTAGAATTTAAGGTGAACTAACATACATTCACCTAATCTGTACCTGCTGATGGAAATAACTCCCTTTATTTCTCTCTTTCTATTTTATGCCAATGAAATGACTCAGGCAACTATTCACCTTCAGCAGGGTAGCCATAGCAACATACCTGTCAAGTTTCGGGAAATTTCTGTCAAATAAGGGAAATTTCCAGGCCAAAACAGAAAACTGGACAGCTATGCTTATCCTGTGCTGGCTTCCAGTCTAACTTCAGTCTAACTGCAGTCTTACTAATACGGTATGATGGTGGGAAAGAGTGTAAATTTCCCAAAACTTGACAGGTATACATAGCAAGGAAGCTGTCTGCTGATGCTACAGAATGGAAAGGGGTAAGGGAAGCTATAGGAGGAAAACCCAGCAACATTTCTGAGGGGTTTGTAGATCAGTGGTAGATAGCTCTATCAATTCTCAAGGAAAGTGGAGATCATAAATTGATCAATGGATTCCCTCTGCTGGGCATGAATTCACCTGGTGGGGATGCTTTGCTCCACCACCACCCCGGGAATTGTGCCACTTGACAACAACTATCAATCAATGCTCACCAACTGGCCAAAGGGTGGAGGGAAGTTAGGACCCCATATAAGAAAGAAAGAAAGAAAGAATTTGACATATTTAGTCTCCGTATATTGAGAAAGGAGGCGGGTTAAGCACTAGGTTAGCACACCAGTCCCATAAAACCTTATTGCCATGGAAGCAGTGAGGACACTTGTTGCCCTATATGCTGTATAGCAAGGGTTCCCAACCTTTTCAAGCCAAGGGCCGGGTCATGCTCCCTCAGACAGCTTCAGGGGCTGGATGGTCATTTTGCTCTGCCTGCCACACATGGCACTTCCTGCTGTGGCAGAAGTGGTGGTGGGGCCTCATGAAATGGTGTCACAGGCCATATCCGGCCCCCGGGCTGTAGGTTGAGAATCTATGCTGTATAGCATGAGGAGTAACTAAATCTAAGTCTCAGTATATACTTATATGCATAAATTATATATGAAGTATTTTATGTTTCTAAAGAAACAAAATTAATTTAGGTTTATATGCAAATGAGTATTGCTTCCACAAAATAGAGGAGATGATTCCCCCTTCCCAGGCCTTAAAACTTCTGGACCTCTTTCATTTCTGCTCAGCCAAAAGGGAAAATTGAAGTTTGAAAAGAAGTTCCATTCCCAAAAGGTTGCTCAAATAGAACTGTCCTAGAAGTAGTTGAGCCTATGTGAGAATAATGTTCTGGAAAATCTGAGATATTTCACCAGTAATAGCGGCCATTTAAGCTCTAAGGCACATAGTTACACAACCTGTGCTTATTGAACTATTCAAGATAGCAGAGTAAATAAACGACATCAGTTGTGATGTGAAGAGCTTCCCACCGTGTGCCAATTTGAAGTCACAACTGGGCTTTGCACGTATGAACCCCGATCACGGTAAATATATCTTTGCAGGGGTTGTAACAGCCTAGGCAGGTAGACACGGTTGGCTGAGAGCAGAGAAAAGAAATACAGTGTGCAAATGTCTTTCAATTATGGGCTTAATGACCCTGATGCCCCCCTTGTGGTCTTTTAAGCTGTGAATGTAATGGACTCATCGCTGCGACTGACATTAACCTGGGCCGTCGCTCAGCTGGTTTAAATTGGCATCGCTCCAAGGAAGCCAATGAGCTAATTCTGATTTACATGCCGACCAATGACATCAGCTGCCATGCCTGTTTCATAGGGTGGACATTTGGCTTCTGTTAAATAATGGTAAGTGCCTGGCCCATTTTTTGCCCAGAATAGCTGCCTGTCTTTTGAAGGCTAAACATTTATCAGGGCTTTGAAAGCAATTCAAGCAATGGAAAATGATCATTCCCCCCCCCCCCCGCCTATGATCTTCTGAACTGCTTCATATCAGCATTCGTTCTACACAGGGATTATTTCTGTTTCTTTTCAAAACAAAGTCAACTAATCGTCAAGCACAGGGCTTCCTCACCTTTTCAAGCTTGGGGCTGGGTTACACTCTGTCAGTCAGCTTTGATGGCCAGATGGGCATTTTGCCCTGCCTGCATGATGGGGGTGGCCATTTTGTCCCAACAACTTCAAAGGGTGGCCATTTTGTTTCTTGAATGCCTTTGAAGGGGTGGTGGGCCACATGAAATGGTGCTGTGAGCCAGATCCGGACTGGAAACCTTAGGTTGGGAACCCCTGGTCAAGCAAAAGTTACTTTTCTGAGTTAGGGAACAGCATTTCCTTCCCTGACCCAAAAATTAAGTAAGCCACAAAAGATGCCATAGAAAGAAAGGAAGAGAGAAACTACTGGGAGAGGAAGAAGGCTCCAATAAAGGACAGTCACCAAACATTACACATTCCTTAAAAGAAACCTATATCAAATTAATAGTCAGTAAACTCCAGGGATGACAGGAATGTGCTCCGCAGATGTTCGCTGTGTAATCGTTTGCTGCATTTATTCCTTTGACAAACGTCCTTATTGTGATTGTTGTTAGCAACATTTAAAGAAATGGGTCTGCTGTACACGCTCAGCCTCCGTCGTCTGACAGCCGCCAAACTGCCTCTCGCAAAGTAGTTTAGCTCCAAATTAGCTCGCTCCAGCGTTAAATACCAGCTTGCTTGGGAGATTGTTTTGTGACGAGCAAAGTATATATCCATAATATTCTGAGATCTGAAGCATATGTGCCAGAAAATGGAGCTAGTTCTCCTTTCAATAGTACAGTATGTTACTCCAGGCCTTGTGGTAGACCTAGAATGGTAGTTACAAAAAGCTTCCAGGGCTGCCAATGGGGGATTTCTTGAAATGTAGCACCACAGTGAGCCTGAACCCAATCAAGATTGCTAGCCAGGAAACAAATCGTAGTAGAAATAATTGTTGCTTTTCACAGAAAGCAGAACACATTCACCCACAGACATATATTTTGTAGAGGTAGTGGTGAGAGAGTAGCTTATAAGAATTTGTTTGTTGTCTGGCCATATTGCACACAAAACCAGCAGTGGTACTCCTGTGATATGAAGTACTGAAGGTGTCCCAGTTGAGATGTACCCATTGACCAATTTAATCTCTAAAACTCATGTAATATTGCACTTCTCTGCTTTTTAAAGCATCGAAGCACTCCAAGGCAGATCTTACTTCTTAGAAAAGCCTTATGGAAAAGAACAGATAAGGCACTTTGATTAAATGTTATTTTAGCCAATGTGGACATATGTTGTTGGATTGGGGCCGTGAAGTGGCCGTTGGGTCCCGGAGGAGACTGGTCAAGTAATGACACGAGACAAGATGGAGCGAAGACCAGTGGTTTATTGAGGGAAAATCATCATCATATATAGGAATTCAAGGCGGCGTGTGATAGAATCGTCATCTGACAGAAAATCACATCACATGTTTACACGGGTTAATTGGGAACCTCTCCCGGGGAAGTTAATTAACTAAATTAAACACTGGCAGGGGAAGTCCATTGTTCCTAGCTTACACAAGAGTAAATATGGCCACTGTTCACGTTAGGGCTTGGGGTAATTCGCAGGTGCGATATTACCTATTACCTAACCGCTTAGTTAGACATTCAATTTCCTCCTGCTTGGACTGCCTGTGAGGTCAGATATGGGTGAATCAATCTTATGACTATTAATCCGCTCCCCAATTTCTGTCCCCTCGGAGCCCGAAGGCTCGGAGCTTTCTCACAAGTCATGGCCTCTGTCAGGGACAGTATGCCAATTGTGCTTGCGGATCCCGCACTCCCCCTTTACTTGTTTGATTGGACCTGACAGATGGCCCTGCACAGGAGTGGCATCAGCTGGCTTGGGGTGATGACATTTCGGGGTTCCTTCCATGGGGGACATCTCGATATCAGTGAGGGAATACATTGCACGAAACAACACACTGTTGTGCCCAGTATTACCACCCCCCACAATCACCTTGAGTGTCATCTGAAGCCAACCCCACGGGAACCACAACCATAACGAATCCCACCACCCCCACATCGCATCCTCCTTGATGTTTTTGACCAAGGTGTGGAGGTCCGTGAGCTGACTCTGTACCTTATGCATGTTGTCTGTAAGATTAAAGCAACACATGCCGTGGACAGACTCGCAACCCAAATGATGTAACAACAGAAGGTAATCGATAGCGGCTCGATTATCTAGTATGGCATGGCGAGGCTCCGTCTGCTCCTGGTTGAGCAGCACTATCACAGAGGAGGTGTGGTTGATGGCTTTTGCCAGAGCACAAGCCAATTGACCAATTCTCCAAGCGTTGCCAACGGCTAAGCCTGGCACGCCAAGTATGCTGACTGCCAACAAGACGTACTCAGCCTTACTCAAAACCCTAATGTTGCTATCACATGAGCTGTCTAACTGGGTGGCATGAGCGTGCCGTATGGGTGAGGGGACATTCGTGCTTGGGGCAACCATATCCCTAGTGGGGAGCAACAATGTCAAGTGACTGATACAACATGTGGAATCTGATACATTTGTGGGAATGTAATTCCAGGTATACTGATTGCATGTAAAGAACCATCCTGAAGGCAAGGTAACATGAACATACATTGAGCTGATTGTCTCTGGGTTATCACAAGTCCAGTTGCCACTGCCGGGGTTGAGGCAACGGCGCTGAGTCCCGCCGGCCATGGAGCAGCCGACCATTCGGGCACAAGTAGAGTTCGGGCTGACCGCCACTCGAGGAGTGTAGAGAGTGGCTGCATCAGCCGGCAAAACTTTGGTGACTTGAGTCCCCCTACTGTGCATACGTTGAGAAACCAGTCGGGTAAAACGGACCGAAAATCCGCTTCACTAACCAGTCGCCGTTCCTGGTGCGTGTTTCTGGAGAATGGCACACCAGGATGAGACAGGTGCTCAGGATCGAGGCAGAAGCGGTGGTCTGCCTCAGGCAAAAATCGGACTGGTTGACGAGTGTTGCCAACCTTTCCCAAATGTTGTAATGCATCCGGGCAGAGAGGTCTCCGCCTGGCATCAGGTTGTTGGCTTCCAGCAAAGCTGCCTGAACGCCTCCCCCCGCAATTAGGGAGAGGATCAGGATGATGGTGGCTGCCATGGAATTAGCTGTGATTAGGGAAAAAGCTGCAGCCAAGATGTTCTCCGGTGTCGGCTCTTTGTCCTCGCGCCGGACGGCGTCCACTGCCTCGTGGCAAAGGGTTTTGACCATCCCCCAGGTGATCTTGGGCGCTGTCATCTGCTGTCGCCGCTTCCTCCGTCTGGTTCCCCCGGTCACGGTGAGGTTCTCCATCTCCGGGATCGGGTTCGGGACGGCCTAAGTCCATGCCATGTGGCTCCAAGTGGGGTTTGACGCACCGGGCTGGAATCCAGATGACACCTGTAGGAGACATAATTGCAGCATACCCTCTTCCCCAGGTTACGAGTGGTGCCGGGCCCCTCCAAGAAGGATCCGGTGGCACTCAGTAATGCACCATCGGCCACGGGAGAGCTTCCGAGCGGCGGAAGTGCTTCTCCTGCGGCGTGCAATCTGAAAAAACATTAAGGTGATTGTATGTGAACAACACCTTGTTCAGACAGTGCTGTGCCTGACCCTGAGATTTGGGGAGGGCAGGTGGTTCCCCCCTTTCTGTTTGTTTGTCAATGTAGGACTTGAGTCTCCGATTGACTCATTCCACAATCGCTTGCCCCTGCGGATTGTACGGAACGCCAAAGGTGTGTTTAATGTCCCAGGTGGCCATGAAGTCGGCCAGTTGCCTGGAGCTGTAGGCCGGGCCATTATTGGTTTTAACGTGCCGCAGTTTGCCCATGGCTGCAAAACAAGAAAGGAGATGCTGCTCCACATGGGAAGCCATCTCTCCCTTTTGCGCCATTGCCCAAACGAATTGTGAAAAGGTATCAATGGAGACGTGCATGTACTGCCATCTGCCAAACTGTGGGACATGTGTGACATCCATTTGCCACACCTGATTGGCCTCTGTCCCTCGTGGGTTAACCCCCACGAGGGCCCCCCCGGTGCCCCTGCACAATGCTGACAAGAGCGGACTATGCCTTGGGCGTGAGAGAGTGGCAGGTTAAACTGTCTAGGGAGCGCCTTGGCATTCTTGTGAAAGAGTGCATGGCTTTGAATCAGAGTTGTGAATACTCCCAGAACTGACCATTGCTGAATTTCCTTTGTGGCCGCATCCGCTCTGCTATTGCCTGCGGAAATCAGACCAGGCACGTCCTGGAGACTTCTGATGTGGGCAATATAGAGCGCTTCGGTGCGGTTCTGCAAGTGAAATTGAGCTGTGAGGAACAAACTCAGCAAATTTTTGTCTATCGCGGGAGTGATGTACGTTCCTGGTAGACTGTGAAGCAAATTCCTAACATACTGGCTGTCAGTTATGATGTTGAGGAATTCTTTGGCAAAGGTGCGCAAAGCGAGGTTCACCGCTGCCAACTCTGCCCGCTGCGCAGACTTCTGTGGAAGAGTTAGAAGCGTGCACCAAGCCTGGTCCTCTTGCCAAGTTAAAACACCATATTTGTGACCCCCATCCGTGAAGACTGTTCTGGCCCCCTGAAGTGGGACCAGCGACATCAATTCACACAAACTGACTGTCTGCGTTTGAAGCGAGACGAGTCTGGGCTCCTTCAGCAAGTGGTATGCCAAGCATCCAGTGAATCCCTCCAAGGCAATTGGAAGCGAGTCACCGAGCTGCATCAGCTGCTGAACTTGCTCTTTTGTGAATGGGACCACGATTTTGGCTAAATCGTGCCCTGAGATGTCCCTTGCTCTCAGCCTTCCGTGGTAGACCGCCGCGGAGACCAGTTCCTGGGGGGGGGGACACGATGTTTCGGGAAGAGGTGTTTGGTAAGTACACCCATTCCACGATACTCGCCCCTTGCTCGGAGTCCACTCCCAGGGCTCCGGTGAACATGGATCTGGCCCGAACGATGTATAGGTTCAGGATCGGAGCATATGGCCCCTGAGTAATCCTGTCTACCCATCTCTGGCTGAGAACTTGGTTGACCTTTTTGAGAGTCAAGCGTGCCTCTCGAGGAATTTGTATCCGGTCTGCCGGCTGCTTACCTAACGTTAGCAGCGAGAAGAGCGGCTTTAAAAGATCCATGTCCAATCTGAAGTACGGTCTGGCCCAATTAATGTTTCCTAAAACCTGCTGCAACTCTACCAGGGTGACTGAGTCTTTTAAGTTGATCTGGGGCAAAACTGGTGCTGCGAAAGAACGGAGAAGCCGATGACCCAAATATGAAAACGGCTCGGTTCTCTGAACTTTCTCTGGGGCAATGAGTAACCCTTTTTCCCCCAGGGTGGCCTGGAGGTCCTTAAACATTTCGCTGCCGAGTTGCGGCGCTGCGACCAAGATGTCATCCATGAAATGACACACTAAAGCTGTGGGGTGAAGGCTTCGAAACTTTGCCAGAGTGTTGTGAACATAAATTTGGCACAGGGTCGGCAAATTGAGCATCCCCTGTGGCAAATATTTCCACGCGTAACGCTGTGTGGGCTCACTGGTTCACAACTGGCACTGTAAAGGCGAACCTTTCCCTGTCCCTAGGATCTAGGGGAATAGTATAAAAGCAATTCTTAAGGTCTACGACCAAGATCTCCCAACCCTCGGGGATCATATTCGGATTCGGAATACTGCACTGAAGCGGACCCATTGGCTGGATACATTTATTGATCTCTCTGAGATCGTGGAGGAGTCGCCACTTCCCCGACTTCTTTTTGATAACAAATATGGGCGAATTCCAAGGACTGGTGGACTGCTCTATATGTCCTTCATCTAGCTGTTCCTTAACCAGCTGCTTCAGGGTGACTAATTTCTCCCCCACTACCGGCCATTGTTCCACCCAGACAGGCATGTTGGTAAGCCATTTAAGTGGCAGAGCCATTACCCGAAGGTAAGGGTGGCACGGTATTGTTGCAAAATGTCTCGCCCCCAGAGGTTGATGTGCACGTCCAGAATGTGGGGTCGGATGACCGCTGTGCCGTCAGCCTCAGGGATCATGACCTCCACCCACTCCCGGCTTCTAAACGCTTCTTGGATGCCGCCTACCCCCCACACATTGGAGACCGGCTCAATGGCCCACTCCCATGGCCACTGACTTCGGCTGACCATGCTGACATCAGCTCCGGTATCCAGCAACCCAGTGAACTTTTTTTATTCAAAAATACCTCTATAACTGGTCACCGTTTCCATTCTATGTTGGTTTCCACTGTCGCTAAGACCTGGTATCCTTGCACTGCCCCACTTGCGCTCGAGCGGTCTTCTGACCCG
This sequence comes from Bradypodion ventrale, assembly GCA_035047345.1. Classification (NCBI taxonomy): domain Eukaryota; kingdom Metazoa; phylum Chordata; class Lepidosauria; order Squamata; family Chamaeleonidae; genus Bradypodion; species Bradypodion ventrale. The sequence continues at coordinate 253,452,832 of JAWDJE010000001.1, forward strand.
GACTCTGAGCTGTCCCTGAGCCTTCCCTGGCTATCTACTGGCAAGTTACAAGAAACCATAATCAGTTGCGCTAACGTGTCTCCCTTGTGAATGGTCTGGGGTAGGTGCGTCCAGAGTTGAACTTGGAGAACACCCAAAAAATTGGAGTCAATGACTCCCGGAATTACAAGAATTCCGCGTGCTCCTGCGACACTACGAGGCAAAACTAAGCCTATGAAGCCTTTGGGCAGGGGTCCCATGTACTGGGAATCGACCAGATAGACTGTGCCTGGCAAGTCGCATGTGATGTCTGCCTGACAAGTCAATTCTAGCCCTGTGCTACCTTTGGGACTGGCCTGCGCCTTCGCAATGTCGGGAATGTGGTTGGAATTTAATCCAGCTCTGGCTCTCCCAGAGCGAGGGAAGCCTCTGTTTGGACCGGGGCCAGAGACATGCCCGCGTTCCGGTTTCCCGAATTCGGACAGAATTTGGACCAATGGAAGCCTTTGTTACACTTCGGACACGGGGTGGTTGGAACCTTGGGACGGCTGGCATGTTGTCTGCCGCCCTTGGATCGGCACTCCCTAGCGAAGTGACCGACCTTGCCACAATTGTGACATGTTCCTTGGGTCTTGTTCTTGGGTTTCCTACCCCCTTGCACCGCCGCTGCCAACAGACCCATTTTGTAGGAATCTGTGCCAACGTCGGCGCAAGCCCTAATCATGTCCGTGAGAGTCAGGTCGGGACGATTGCCCAGTGACTGCAAGATCTTACGGCAGTCGAGATTGGCATTGTCCTTAGCCAATTTCATCATGAGTTCTTGTTGGGCTTGCTCGTTATCAATCTGCCTACTGACTGCTTCCTCCAGTCGATTGATAAAGTCCATGTAGGACACCTGGGCACCCTGTTTGACTGCGGTGTAATTTTTGGCCGCTTTGCCAGTTGCTGGGACCTTGAGAAAAGCCCTGAAGGCTGTCTCAGCTGACAACTGAAGGGTGGCAAGTGGCAAGGCGGTCTGCGCATCGATGGATTCGAAGGCACCTGAACCATATAGTTGATCAGGAATTATTGCCCCGCCCATCCTGGCAGCCCTTGCCTGAGCCTCGAGACGATACTCGCTGTCCCATAGCAAATACTGGCTGGGGTTGAGCATCATTCGCATGACGGCTTTCCAGTCATGCGGAATGAACATCGTGTTTTCGCACACTTGCTGAAGCGTGCCCCTAGTGAAGCAACTCTGAAGTCCTGTCTCTGAAATGGCCTTCCGTATAGCCATGAGAAGCTTGTATGGAACTGGTGAATGAACTATCTGCTGCTGCCCCGTAAGGGCATCTACCTCCAAGTGAATTGGACAAATCTGACTAAGCTCAGCTAGTTCTTCTGCTGGCAATTCCTCCATCCTGATCTCTTCCTCAATTGTGTGCTGAAGGACACTCTTGGTAGTTCGGGAACCCGTAGCTGTCAGAGAAGCGCCAGCGCTCCTCATTCCATGCATTCCACCGGTGACGTCTGCAGCTGTCACCGAGGGAAAGCTCCCTACACTACCCTGCTTGAGCTGAAATGATGGATAGAGCACCGTGGGCGCTGATGGCTCTGATGGCGCTGGGGGTTCTTTGGTCTCTATCCGGACTGGGTCCACCTCTGCTAAGAGTTTCCTACATTTGCTCCATGTGCGAATTACGCCATCTGGAGCTCTCGGGGGTTGCTGAATGCAGACTCCTATCTGATCCCAGAGCTGAAGGGTTAACGTGCCTACTTCTGGGTAAAGCAGGCAGTGTTCCCTCAAGAACACCAAAAGCCGTGCTAGTTCTCCACTGTGAAAGCTTATCTGATATATCCTGGCCAGGGCCTTGAATTCCTCTACATGAATTCTTTGACTAGCGGACGGATGTTGCCGCTGAGGACAAGTCCCCATATTACCTGCCGGTCCTTTGACGTCTCCTTCTCGGCATGAGTCGACGCGTCTGAAGTTCAGGCAATAGGTTTTGCGTGACGAATCTCTGGGTAGAGCTCGGAGCATGGGCTGCTGCCACAGGCCCTCGATGGCCTCTGCGCTGTCAGGGGTTCACAGCTAACTCTGAGCGGAACACGTTTTTCCGTGCTGCAACTGCCGCGATAGCCGGAGCAAGCTGTAGGATGCCTCTGTGAGATGCCTCGCCGCGTAGCTGTCTTCCCGATCGGATGGCTTTCTGACCGGGGCTGCCGTGCTGTCCTCCGGGGTGATCGGACATGGTTCTAGCGTAGAACCGGACCGCGTAGATCACTTACTCATGAGTAGGATCACGTCTCGGGGTCACCAGATGTTGGATTGGGGCCGTGAAGTGGCCGTTGGGTCCCGGAGGAGACTGGTCAAGTAATGACATGAGACAAGATGGAGCAAAGACCAGTGGTTTATTGAGGGAAAATCATCATCATATATAGGAATTCAAGGCGGCGTGTGATAGAATCGTCATCTGACAGAAAATCACATCACATGTTTACACGGGTTAATTGGGAACCTCTCCCGGGGAAGTTAATTAACTAAATTAAACACTGGCAGGGGAAATCAATTGTTCCTAGCTTACCCAAGAGTAAATATGGCCACTGTTGACGTTAGGACTTGCGGTAATTCGTTGGTGCGATATTACCTATTACCTAACCGCTTAGTTAGACATTCAATTTCCTCCTGCTTGGACTGCCTGTGAGGTCAGATATGGGTGAATCAATCTTATGACTATTAATCCGCTCCCCAATTTCTGTCCCCTCAGAGCCCAAAGGCTTGGAGCGTTCTCACAAGTCATGGCCTCTGTCAGGGACAGTATGCCAATTGTGCTCGCGGATCCCGCAATATGTCATGTTGGAAGTGATGAATTCATTAAACCAATGCAAGCGCGGCGCCAAAATGGCCGCCGCACCCTTTGCGGCCCCCCCCATAGGACGAAGGCATCCGGGTAGTTAGGGGCGTGGCCAGCTCCCTTATAAAAGGGGTGGCCATGAGGCAGCCGAGCTGCCATTTTCCGAAGCGACGGAGCGGAGAAGTTTTTCCCCTCTTGTCTCCGTCGCTCTTACCTGCCAGGGGAGCCTTTTTGGCGGCGAATTTTCTCTTTTGGCTTCCCTTAGATTTCCTTGCGATGCCTGCGAAGAAGAGGGCGGCCGCGAGCGCGGCTCGCGCTGTTAGGAGGCGCAATCCGGGTCGGAGGACCGCGGTTGTGCCTCCCCGGCAGCCGCCTTTGCTGGTACCCACCGGGACCGGTGGAATGGGGTCTATTCCCCCTTGCCCGGAGGCGGGGACCCGAGCATGGGTCAAGTGAGGGCTGTGGCCCGCGGCCCGCAAGCGGTGGACGCCGCTCCTGGTGCTTCCCATCCTGTTGGGCCTCCAGCAGCGGGGGCGCAGCTCACCCCGGGGCCTTCTAGCCTTGGGGGGTGGTGTGGCCCCTTGCCCTGGCAGGTACCTACATCGGACCTACCGGGCCTCGGCGTGGGGCGATGGCCCTATTAGGGTCCCGGGGTACAGGGACCTGTACCTGTGCCTGTAGCAGGAGGGCCGGCCGGCCCTTGGCCCCATGTCAGCGTGGAGGTCTTACTGGCCCGTGTTGCGGCCCTTGAGGCGTCCTTGGCTCGGTCCAGCTATGCTGGGGCTCCCTTTGGGGTTCATTTCGACGCGTCGTCTGCTGGGCAGCGGCAGGCGACGGGACGGGTTGAGCTGCTTGAGGCGTGGCACAACCTCGGCCACTGCCTCGCAGCTCCCCAACCAACAGGCCGGTGTGGGTCAGCCCCCAGTGACGAGCTCTACGGCGGTCGTGAGCTCCGACGCCCCCAGTGGGCCGGAACCCCCGGTGGGGGCGGCCGCGGGGGTGCAGCACGTGAGTATGCGGTCCAAACTAGTGCACCTACACACGTGGCCACGTTTGGGGGGGGGGCTTTCCAATGGCCTTGGCCTCGCGTGGGTGGTGCGGCGGTGCACCCGCTGACGCCCCACCCGGCGATGACAACTACCACCCAGGGCCCCGTGGTGGGGGTGTTCCCTACCCCGAGGGGAATGTTTTGGGTGGCTGGGTTGGTCCAAGCCCCTATTCCTTACCGCTGAGTGACCACTTGGCACAGGCCAACAGAGAGTAAATTTGGCGGGGGGAGTACGTGGATATCTTCTCACTCCTAAACAGAGGGCCCACCAAGGAGGAGAGGGAGGGGCAGAATGAGAAGGATAGTGGCAGGCACGTCGTCGCAAGCCACCAAGTATGTGGGCCAAATGGTTGCCGGCCTGCATCATATGCATGGCGGTGTACCTTAGGGCCCGGCCGGATTTGGCAATTCCGATGGTCCAGTATTTGGACAACGTCTACCGGGCGATGGTTTACTTTGCGGGCCCATCGTGGTGGGCTTGTGACGTGGAATGCCGTAGGCGGATTTCCCCGCACCCCGAGATTAGGGTCCAGCAGGCGGCCCCAGCACAGGTCACCGGCCAGGGGGCGGGGCGGGGGGTTCCGCCCGCCTGCGGTGCTGGACTTTCTTGTCCAATGGCTCCTGCAATGGGAAGAATGGCAATTACAGACAGGAGTGTCCCACCTGTGTTGGCCCCCATGCAGCCTCTGCCTGTCCCAGGCCTAGAGGGATGCGGGGCAGAGGGTGGGGCAGACAGGGGGCTGGCAAGACTGCCGCAGATGGATCTAGCCCACCAAAGGCCTCCCTCCCCAATTAAGGTGGGCATGTTGGAGCGTTGGCTCACATTGTACCCGAAGGGAGAGGATGCGGGTTATCTCCTTCAGGGTTCTAGGCAGGGGTTCCGGATCCCTTTCATGGGTAACAGGTCCCCTCAGGATGCCCCCGATCTTTTATCCCTTGGGGGGAGGGAGGAGGTGGCTGCTGCCAGCTTTGACAAGAGGGTCTATGCGGGCAGGGTCGTTGGCCCTGTCCCTGCACCCCCGTCCCGGGGAGCATATTATTTCAATGATGCCATGCCTTTTGGCTATTCCATTGGGGCTCGGTATTCGAGCGTTTCACCACTTTCCTAGAGTGGGCCTTTGTCCGCAGGTCAGGGTCCCGGTCTGTAGCCCATTCCCTGGATGGTTTTATTCGGGGCTGAACGGGGCTGGGACACGTACACACGTCACCTCAACACATTTCAGACGCTAATGGAGGAACTTGGTGTCCCTTTAGCGCCCGAAAAGACCGAGGGCCCATCTCCACAGCTAGTATACCTGGGGTGGAGAGTGACACGGTAGCGCAGGATTCTAGGTTGCAGTGGGATAAGGTGTCAAGGCTAGTGGCCCTTATCTCGTACTTGCTGGCCGAGCGCATGGCATCACTGAGGGAACTTCTGGTGCTACATGGTCACCCCAATTCCGCTGGCAGGGTCGTCGCACCGGGCAGGGCATTTGCTCCGCGCTGGTGCAACGCCATGGCAGGATTATCCAGGCCCCACCATAGGCTTAGATTTACCCGGGGTATCAGGGCAGACATGCTTGTCTGGCCATAGATCCAGAGGTAGTTCAACGGGGTGTCATTTTGGGGTCTGATCTCCTGGCTCCCCCTTGCTTTCAGATGCAGTCCGATGCCTCAGGATTCCTGGGTTATGGGACGTACTTCAATTGGAAGTGGGCCTATGGTGGGTGGCCACCATCCTGGGCAGGCAAGGGTCGCCTGCATGGTCTCACGTATCTGGAATGTTTCCCTATCCTGGGTGTTTTGATGCTATGGGGCAAGGAGTGGGCCAACTCGGTTGTGCAATTTTGGCGTGACAATGCGGCTCTTGCCCGCATCGTCAATGCACAGATTTACAAATCGCCCGGGGTTATTGACCTAGTGCGCGAGTTTGTGTTATGCAGCCTGTGCCTCAACGTTCTCTTCAGGGCCAGGCATGTCCCAAGGGTTGATAATGATATTGCTGCTGCTTTGTCCCGCCTGCAGATCTCCCGGTTCCGTGCCTCGGCCCCGGATGCGGAGGACTTTCCCTCGCCACTCCCGGACGAGAGATGGAACGTTGCAAGGAGAAGTGACCCGGGCGATTGGCCTGTCACTAGCGCCATGCATGAGTAAGGCGTATCACCACGCATTTAGTTCCCTCAGAGCATTATGTACCCAATTTGACTGCCAGGAACCTGGCCGATCTCAGTAGCCCATGTTCTGCGGTTCATGGTTTACCTGTATGCCCAGGGCCTTGCACCACGCACCATAGCATCTCAGCTGTCAGGGTTGGCTTTTATGGCCAAAGTGGGAGGTCGTGTGGACAGCACCAATGACTTCCGTGTGAGACATGTTTGGGAAGGGTGGGTGTGCGTGCGCGGGCGTTTCCCGGGCGACCGCCACCCGATTTACCCAGGGGTTTTTACCCAATTGGCCCGGGGCTGGCCTGGCCTCTGTTTTGATAGATGAGGCAGCCCATTTCATGCGGCTACTACGGTGGCCTTTTTGGAGGCGCTCCGCATCAGCGAGCTTGAGATGCTGAATAAGGCGGATGCAAGATTTTCCCAGGGTTTTTACCCAATTGGCCCGGGGCTGGCCTGGCCTCAGTTTTGATAAATGAGGCAGCCCACTTCATGCGGCTACAACGGTGGCCTTTTTGGAGCGCTCCGCATCGGCGAGCTTGAGATGCTGAGTAAGGCGGTTGCAAGATTTTCCCAGGGTTTTTACCCAATTGGCCCGGGGCTGGCCTGGCCTCTGTTTTGATAAATGAGGCAGCCCACTTCATGCGGCTACAACGGTGGCCTTTTTGGAGCGCTCCGCATCGGCGAGCTTGAGATGCTGAGTAAGGCGGTTGCAAGATTTTCCCAGGGTTTTTACCCAATTGGCCCGGGGCTGGCCTGGCCTCTGTTTTGATAGATGAGGCAGCCCATTTCATGCGGCTACTACGGTGGCCTTTTTGGAGGCGCTCCGCGTCAGCGAGCTTGAGATGCTGAATAAGGCGGATGCAAGATTTTCCCAGGGTTTTTACCCAATTGGCCCGGGGCTGGCCTGGCCTCTGTTTGGATAAATGAGGCAGCCCACTTCATGCGGCTACAACGGTGGCCTTTTTGGAGCGCTCCGCATCGGCGAGCTTGAGATACTGAGTAAGGCGGTTGCAAGATTTTCCCAGGGTTTTTACCCAATTGGCCCGGGGCTGGCCTGGCCTCTGTTTTGATAAATGAGGCAGCCCACTTCATGCGGCTACAACGGTGGCCTTTTTGGAGCGCTCCGCATCGGCAAGCTTGAGATGCTGAGTAAGGCGGTTGCAAGATTTTCCCAGGGTTTTTACCCAATTGGCCCGGGGCTGGCCTGGCCTCTGTTTTGATAGATGAGGCAGCCCATTTCATGCGGCTACTACGGTGGCGTTTTTGGAGGCGCTCCGCGTCAGCGAGCTTGAGATGCTGAATAAGGCGGATGCAAGATTTTCCCAGGGTTTTTACCCAATTGGCCCGGGGCTGGCCTGGCCTCTGTTTGGATAAATGAGGCAGCCCACTTCATGCGGCTACAACGGTGGCCTTTTTGGAGCGCTCCGCATCAGCGAGCTTGAGATGCTGTATAAGGCGGATGCAAGTCGTAGGGCACTGGAACTCGAAGATGTCTGTGTGGACAATATTGGGCTCAGTTGGGGATACGCTCCTCTAAAACGAATCAGCACGGCGTAGGCAGTGGAATAGACTGCTACGATGTTCCTCGACAGACATCTGTCCGGTTGGTGCCCTACAGGATTTCCGTGCACTGTGGCACGCACCATGGCACGTTTTTTTTCTGTCACCGAGGTGGGTCTTCTATTCCTAAATCCCAATTTGGAGGGTGGTGGGAAGGCACTAGACAGTGTTGGCCTCTCAGGGGCTCGTTGCGGCGCCCGTTCGCTCTGCATAGGGGCGGCTTCTGCTGCAGTTGTTTTTTGGGTACTACAGGGCTGAAATACGCCGCATGGGAGGGTTGGGATCACAATGTTTTCAGTTTTGTCTTCGCCCTCCTCAACTGTGAGTACCAGTTTTAGTCACTGCACTGTTTCTCCCCCCCCTTCCCTTTTTTTTTTACTTGACAGACCCTGGGTGTCGTTTTACACCGGTGACAGTATGCCTGGTGGGCCGTAGCCAGGTGCACGGGGCAGCGCGTTACGCTGCATGGGGCAGCGCGTTACGCTGCGGCGACAGAGTGGGTACCCGACTGGGACAGGGTGCATCCGCACGTCGGACACAATACCGCGGTACGCTTACAGGGGGCGTTCGGCCTCGGGGCTCTTGACTGAGCCGACGCTCCGTGAACGGGGCTATTGCCCGGTTCCCTTGACAAGGGCGGGGGATGCGTCATTAGCCTCCCCGCCATCAGTCTGCAAATTTACGAGCTTTACTCAGGGGATGGGGCCCATCTGTCGCAGGGAGGTATGGACCTCTGGATTACTGGATTGGCGAGCAGGCCTGTCGACCGAGCTGACGGTCTTGGGGGGGGCGGTGAGCCTTTGCAAGCCTCCCCGTGTGGCGGGTATCACTGGTAAGGTAAACATTATGACCCACAGGTATCCGGCAGGTTCGCAATTGACTGGACAACAATAGACAGGCATAAGTTGGTTAAACGTTGTCCGGTCAACGACAAACTAGGCGACGGGGTGATGGCGATAGCTAGCCAGCATGCATCACCCCGTGATTCCACGGATACGCGTCAGAGGGTGGGGTCATTAGTTAGATATTGACTACGGTCAACAATTTGTTTGTTGTAAACAAACAAATTGATACAAATCGATACATTGTAACCAATTGCCGTTGGCAATTTTGGGGTGGTACCTTACCAGTGTTACTTCGGCCTGCTTGCCTTAAGAATTATGATTGGTCGTTTTACCAATAGAAATTTATAATTCGGACTAGGGCATGAATCAATAAATGTGGCCCGATGCTCTTATCCACTTTTACCGGTGTCTGAGTCCTTTATTGGGGGGTGCGCCTGCAATGCAAGCGCGGCGCCAAAATGGCCGCCGCACCCTTTGCGGCCCCCCCCATAGGACGAAGGCATCCGGGTAGTTAGGGGCGTGGCCAGCTCCCTTATAAAAGGGGTGGCCATGAGGCAGCCGAGCTGCCATTTTCCGAAGCGACGGAGCAGAGAAGTTTTTCCCCTCCACCCCCTCCCTAGTTAACAGTGTGATATTTTGGTCGCTTCGGGGCCGGGTGGGAATTTTTGGCTGGGACCCACAATTGGCTCTCGGGTCCTGGTTTTTTCGCCCATCCCACACTGTTGCTATGGTTTGATATAGGGGTTTCTGTGATGCTGTTGACTTGGTCACATGGGCGGGTATCACTGGTAAGGTAAACATTATGACCCACAGGTATCCGGCAGGTTCGCAATTGACTGGACAACAATAGACAGGCATAAGTTGGTTAAACGTTGTCCGGTCAACGACGAACTAGGCGACGGGGTGATGGCGATAGCTAGCCAGCATGCATCACCCCGTGATTCCACGGATACGCGTCAGAGGGTGGGGTCATTAGTTAGATATTGACTACGGTCAACAATTTGTTTGTTGTAAACAAACAAATTGATACAAATCGATACATTGTAACCAATTGCCGTTGGCAATTTTGGGGTGGTACCTTACCAGTGTTACTTCGGCCTGCTTGCCTTAAGAATTATGATTGGTCGTTTTACCAATAGAAATTTATAATTCGGACTAGGGCATGAATCAATAAATGTGGCCCGATGCTGTTATCCACTTTTACCGGTGTCTGAGTCCTTTATTGGGGGGTGCGCCTGCAATAAGCATTTGTCCCCTCTGACCGGTATCCTACAAAGATTCTCATAGCTGGCTGGATAAAAGATTCCCCTTTACTCAATATTTAGGTTCTGAGGCACTGCTTTTTGTTGTTGGTAGTCTTAGGGAAAGGCAGCACATTATCATACATTATTTCTAACAATATAGGCAGAAAGCTAGAATACTGAATCAACAGTGGTACAGATAACTCATCTACATAATGGTCAATGAATACTTTCAGTCTCAGGCTAGGATCCATTTTTTTTAAACATTTTTAATTTGGTCTATATACTTCTATTTTTATTCCAGAATTAATACTGCTTTCCAAATACTTTGAGGACCAATCATTCTATAGTTTCTGAAGACAATACAGATGGCTGCAGTGAAAAGGGTTTTCAATGTTTTGAAAATGTGTCTATAAGTTCTTTTAGACATAATGATGTCTGTAAACACCAATAACAATGTCATTCACTTATAAATAAACTGTTTTTGAAATGTACTGCTGTTGCATTGAGTTTAGAAAATGTTGTGATGGTGTATTTCAGCAGAATTTATTAACCTCTCTGTAAGCATATTTATCATTTTTTCAGGAAATGTAAGGGGGGGAGGTCCAAGATCAAAAATTTAGCTTTTGGAATCTGATTGCCTTTACAGGTTCTTTCCAGTATGTTGTCTTCAAAGTTATTTAAGCTCCAGCTAAGATTCATTATTCAATAATGAGTCCAAAGAGGACACCAAATACCATCAATTTTCGGCATTTTTGCACAAGTTGAGTAAAATTAGTGATGTTATGGGAGACCACCTGGAGTCTCATTGTCTTGTTTTGGGAAAAAGGAACTGTAAAATACAGATAGGTTCCTAATTTACCTTTACTACACTCACTTAGGAGGAAGCCACCCTTACTTCAGTGGTATGTCTTTTTGTGACAGAGATTACTCTGGGGTGAGAGGCTTTTTGCAGGGGATGCCTGATTAGGCTCCTTTCATGTCCCCTATTGTGCAACTTTCGGGGAATCAAACTCCGTGCTTTCAGTCCCCAAGCATGGTGTTTTTACCCACTGAGCCTCTGGGGAGCTGGTAATTCAGTGGTCCCACTTCTGAATGAACATATCTAGGACTGCATAATAAATTAAACACATGTGTAACAGTTTATCTCATAGGGAAAGGATGCAATGTCTCTTAACTCAGCCTCTTTATTAGAAGTTGAAAAGGTAACGAGTAAAAAACAAACAGGCCCCAAAGGGAGACCAGAAGTTAAAAACTTGTTCACCTAATTTTCATCCCAACTAAAAGTGGTTTGAGAAATTAATTGATTGGTTCAGAACTGATTGACTAAGAACAGATTACACAGGAGGCATTTTTAACCATACTGTATTTTTAACATAATGGTGTACTCTTCCTCAAGAAAATTGGTTGGTCCTGATTCAGAGGGCAATAATAAAGAAATGGACAAATTAAATGAATGCAGCTGCTTAAAATTGAATCTTCATGTTTGGAAGTAATGGTATACTTTTTGAAGTGCAGAAAAAGAGCTTGTAGTTTTAAAGTCTATCTTTGAGCTTCTCAGGTGCTATGACTTGGTCATGGTAAAAAGCAGACTGTTAGATATGATGGACTTCTGATCCAGAATGATTCTTCTCCTCATTTTACCATAAGGAATATCAGGGTCTTGATGTTCATTTGTGATAAAGACAGTGTTTTTCAGTACAATACTTCATCTTTTCTGTTTAGCCATGAAACAATCCCAAACATGATTTCCTTGCTTGTGGCAATAGTTGTATCTTCAAGTCTTGAAACACATGCTCTTCATTATTTTGATTGTTTTGTTCTATATTTTTTTCAGGTGCTACATTGTCGGTTAGATTCTGTTATTTTACCATATGCTGTATTGCCATCACAGAAAAAAGAGCTGTCATAATTTTTATTGTTCTGTTGAGTTCTATATCTTCTGTGCTTGTTTTGGTATTTGTTGTTATCAACGGATTAAAATAAAGCAAAAGGAGCAGTAAGCTGTAAAATTGAAGTAAGATTTGTACCAAGAGAAGTATCACAATACTCAGTAAATGTACAACTCTACACAGTTTCCTGTACTTTATATATTGTCACTAAGATCAAAAGAGTCTTCATGAGGAAACGTGAAAGAGATTGTGAAGCAGGTGATTTCCTAATGTTTTGTATTCTCACCATACAATGTAAGTATTTTTAATTACATATATAGATATAAACTATTGGACATTAACCAGTCTTTTCTGCAATACCTTTCGTTGACATACCCTGTTCGTTTGTCTCTTTCAGCCTCACAACAACTCCATGATCTAGGTTAGGCTAAAAGTGGGCAGGGATTTGAATCCCCCTTTCCTTGGTCAAAATCAATTTAATGTACTACTCTGGCTGTTGAAGTACTGTAGTTTGTGCTGTGTTGACTAAGATATTTGGCCTTAGTATTGCAGATTACTTAAGAGACCTGTGTTTTTCCAATCCCTGGCCTGGTTTGATGGACAGTAAAGTATATCAGGCACAAACATATTAATTCTTTGATGATGTCTTGTAATCAAATTCCAAAATTAATTAACTAATTGGTCTTAGCACTTCAACATAAACACTGGTACTTATATATCACAGGCTGAAAGAGAAGGTGAATTATTGCAGCTCCGTCATAAAACCTAAAGCATTTAGCATGTGATTGAATGGGAAGTCTGCATTTTTGTCCCTAACTGGGTTCTAATGTTGGCCGTCATAGGCAAGCTTGCTGCTAGCACCCCATGTCTCCGTAAATGTTGTCACTGCTTCTGGAGACATGTCCTTATAAACTTTCTTTCTAAGCACACCTCGAGTATATCTACACTAACTATACAGCTACAGCAGTTTGGTACCACTTTGTTGGCTATGGCTGCATTCAATGGAATTCTCAGACCTACAGTTTGGTGAGAGGCTTTGCGTTCTCTGCTGTAGTTCAGGGCAGAGTCTAAGTACCCCATAAAACTACAAATCTAACATCCTGTAGGATGGATCCACAGCAGCTGAAGTGCTATCAAACTGCTATAACTTTGCATTGGATGCATTCTAGTTGGTTGCCGGACAAAGAGAGGCAATGTCAACCCTGCAAATAACTTGCCAAAAGGCCCAGGTTTGGCTATCGGGAGCATGATTTCAGAGAGGAAAGAGAGTCCATGGAGTGAGTCTCCTCAATTCAAAGTTTGCACCTCCCTCCATTGATTAGAATTGTATGTAGAGAAGAAATAATAATAATTTCATGTCAGATATTATTCTGGGTTGAAAGGATATTTCCTGGAGAAACTCTTCTCAAGGGACGCCTGATTGAGGCTCCTTTTATGTCCCCAGAGCTGGGACAGAGATGGGTGCTGAATCTGTCATGCAGTACCCAGGTCTTGAACTACTGACTTGTCAGCCTTCCAGCTAACAAGGCGAGCTTCTTAACCACTGAGCCACTGCATGTGATGTCAGTTCGCAAGGAGTGGGAGTTTGAAACCTCCCTATCTTTGTGAACTGACATAGGAGGGAAGAATGTTTGTGTATACATGTGTACATGTGTGATTGTTTATTCACATGGCTGCTCATGCATGTGTAAGTATACTTCATGTGACATGCTCTCTTTCTCTGAATATGTTACACATGCATACACATGGATGTGCTCTAACTAACTAACTAACTAATTAACTAACTAACTAACTAACTAACTAACTCATCATTGGCTGCTTCTTGTATCCAAGAATACATTTTTTCCTTGAAATCATTTTCACAACAAACAGGAAAATGCCACTGACAGAGTTTATTTAAGGTGGATCCCAACTTGCCACGAAGTGAACCCACACACTGTGATCATGAAGCCATCTCCTGTGGCACATATGAATGAGACGTGTATGATTCAACACCGGGACTGCAATGGACTGCCACAGCCTTGAGGATATTAACAAGGTGTGCCTTCTCAACCAGTCCATCTGGCATGGCCTCTTCCAGCTCCATGACTGTTGGGAATCAGAATAGTGAAGTGGTTCCTCCTCTGCTCATTTTGCTTTTGGTCCAAATATGATGGTTTCCAGTGGCATTTCCTACACTGAGGGGGCCATCACCCCACCCAAAGGGTCTCATCTGTCCATAGTTGTTGGCCCCTTTAGGGAGTCAGGTTATTTACTGCCGCCCAACACTCAGCATTGAGTCACTGGCTGTACAGTTTACTCCATTTCATGACTGACCAACTGACCAACTTTCTTTCCTTTTCTTCTTTCCTTTCCTTTTCCTTCCTTCCGTCCTTCCTTTCTTTCAAATATCAAGTCATGGCTTTCTGACTTTCTCTTATTTTCCCCTTGCAATTTAGTAGTCATTCTTCCCTGCAACTACACATCTTAAATTAGATGTAGTATTACACATGGATCATTGTTCCTTTCACATTACTAGAGGCAATGGATGAGCAAGCAAGTTTACTGGAGAGTGATGCAGAGATCCTAGTAGTCTATAAATCAAGGACTGTTTTGTTTTAATCATATGACTTAAACAATCCATAAAATTGGGGCATTATCACCTGAATATTTTTCTCCTCTTTCTATAAACACATATTTTGCTTTGATAGTTGGCTAGACCAAAGACATTAATGTAGTCTTGCTAGACCTCAGTATGGAAAATCTCATGTCTGAAAGTCCTATAATTTGAGTACTAATCATTTTCTTAGGAATTTTACCAGTCAAGGTTTTCCATCTTACCTGCTCATATCCCCAAATTAGTGTATGGTATCATGTCTTTCGTGCTATCCAAACTCTATGTGAAATCACTGGGAGAGTTGTCCAGAGACTGGGGTTGGCTGCCATCAAGACAAAGATGACATTCAGTTCTCTAGTCCTTCTATTTAACTCAAGGTTCCAGGAAGCCTGTGAAAGTCCTGAATCTAGACTCCATAAGGCAGAGGTTCCCAACCTATGGCCTTTGGGCCAGATCTGGCCCATGGCACCAAATAATACAGCCCCCACCCTCGCTCCAGCCATGCATTTATTTATAGCCATCGTAAACACAATTACGGCAGCCGTGGATTCATTTATGGCTGTTGTAAACGTGTTTACGACAGCTGCAGACTCATTTATGGCTGTTGTAAACACATTTACAACAGCCATAAATAAGTCCACAGCCAATTCCGGTGGCGGCTAGACCACCAGTCTGGCCCTCCAACTGTTTCATGGAGCATGACCTGGCTCCTGACTTGAAAAGGTTGAGAACCCCTGCCATAAAGGATTGAATATGGGATAACAATTGGCAAGATATAATCTGAACAGGTCAGAGGTGCTGCCAGTCAATAGAAAATTTATTTTAGAATATGATTTACAGCCTACTTTGGATAATAAATCAGTTCACTCTGTGGGAGAGCCACTGTCATGTGGTAGATAGATTGATGGATTAGGATTTAAGATACCTGGCTTCAAATTTATGTATACATCCAGACATTGAAACCCATGGGGTAGGGGTGGCACTAGTAAAACCTGTCCTTAAGTGTCTAGCATACCTCAAAAACCCTATTGGGGATGCTGTAAGTCAGATACAACTTGATGGTTAAATTGTGCAAATACATAGTTTGTGTGTGTGATCCTGGACCCAATTTTAAGCCTGGGTTATCAGGCAGCAGCCGCAGGAGTTAGGTGTGCCCCACACACCTATCTGATGTCCAAGCCATTTCTTTTCATGGAAAAGAAAGCAGATCTGGGTAACTGTCATGCATGCTTTCACCATACTTAGGTTAAATTATTACAACCCATTGTACCTGGGGCTGCCTCTGAAGAGTAATCAGAAACATTGGTTGATGCAAAATCCGACTACAGGAATGTTATTTGGGACTTGCTTTTTAGAACATTTGGTTCTGTTTTACTTTGTAATGCATTGGTTATCTTTTTTTCTTTGTGGGCAGAATTCAAAGTGTGGATTATTGTCTGTAAAGCTGTAAACATTTTAGGACTTGGCTATTTGGAAACCTGTCTTCTCCCACACAAGCTGTTTGAATTCTGTGTTCTTGATGGGAGGACCTGTTCTGCTTGCGCTTTTCACTGGAAGCCTGGTTGAGTGGTTGCATTTTTTAATTGCTGCACTCAGATCATGCAATCCTTAGCATCAAGTCAACATTTTTTTGGGTTGATTTAAACCCCCACCCTCAGTGAATGAGTTGTACTTTATTTGGAACTGGTTTCTACCTCTTGGTTTCATTTTTTTAGCTTTACGTTTTTAAGTAGCAAGAGGTCTTGAAGACTCATTGTGGGGTTGAAAAGCAGGATAAAAATGTTTCAGCAAATGCACATATAAATAAAAAAAATCAGATGGATTATAGGGTCTGGAAAGAATCCCATAAGAACAGCCTTGCTGGAACAGGCCACAGCCCATCCAGTCCAGCATTCTGTCTCACACAGTGGCTCACCATTTCCTTCAGGGTATTCCCAAGGAGATGCCTTCACCTGCTTAGGATTCCCTGGAAATGGCATTGAGAGATATCCTGCCTATCTCTCCAACCCGGAGGTTGTCCTTAGGTAGCCATAATTATAGCCATTGATACACTTGTCCTCCATGAACTTGTCTAATCCTTTCTTAAAGCTGTCAAGTCTGACAGCTGTCACCACTTCTTCTGGCAGGGAGTTCCATAGACCAGTAATCCTCTGGGTGAAAAAGTACTTTCTCTTATTTGTTTGAGAACTAGTACCCAAAAGTTTCATCGAGTGTCTCCTAGTTCTAGTGTTGTGCGATAGGGAAAACAGTTTTTCCTTATCTACTTTGTCCACACCGTGCATGATTTTATAAACTTCAATCAGGTCACCTCTTAGACGCCGTCGTTCAAGAGTGAAAAGGCCCAACCGTTGCAGCCTCAGATGGTAAGGAAGGTGTTCCAGTCCCCTAATCATTCTGGTTGCCCTCCTCTGTACTTTCTCCAACTCCATAATATCCTTCTGGAGGTATGGCGACCAGAACTGTACACAATATTCCAGATGGGGCCTCACCATAGATTTATAAAGAGGCAAAATGACACTTGCTGACTTATTTTCTATATCCTTCCTAATGATCCCTAACATTGAGTTTGCTTTTTTCACTGCTGAGGCACACTGGGTTGACATCTTCATTGAGCTGTCCACCAGGACACCAAGGTCCCTTTCCTGGTTTGTCGCAGAGAGTTCAGACTCCATCAGTTTATAAATGTAATTGGGGTTTTTTGCCCCAACATGCATCACTCTGCACTTACTGATGTTGAAGCTCATTTGCCACTGTTTTGCCCACTCCCCCAGTGTCAAGAGATCCCTCTGGAGCTCTTCACAATCTCTCACAGTTTTCACTACCCTGTATAATTTAGTGTCGTCAGCAAATTTGGCTACCTTGCTTTTTACTCCTACTTCTAGATCATTTATGAAGAGGTTGAAAAGCAGGGGTCCCAGTACTGAACCTTGGGGGACCCCACTCTTTACTTCCCTCCACTTGGAGAAGTGTCCATTTAGTGCTACCCTCTGTTTCCTGTCCCTTAGCCAGTTGCTGATCCAGGACAAGACCTGTCCCTTTATTCCATGACTGGTAAGTTTATTCAAGAGCCTTTGGTGTGGGACCTTGTCAAAAGCCTTCTGAAAGTCCAGATAAACAATGTCAACTGGATCCCCCTTATCCACATGCTTGTTGACACTCTCAAAAAATTCCAACAGATTAGTGAGGCATGATTTGCCCTTGTAAAAGCCATGTTGGCTCTCCTTTAGCAGCGCCTTCTCTTCTATGTACCTATTAATTCTATCTTTTAGGATGGTTTCCATCACTTTACCTGGGACACATGTCAAACTGACAGGTCGGTAATTTCCTGGATCACCCCTGGATCCTTTTTTGAAAATTGGTGTTACATTCGCTACCTTCCAGTCATCAGGCACAATGCCTGATTTGAGGGAAATATTATATATTTTGGCTAGGAGATCAGCAATTTCGTCTTTAAGTTCCCTGAGAACTCGTGGATGGATGCCATCTGGTCCTGGTGATTTGTTAGTGTTTAGCTTAACAAGACATGCAAGGACCTCCTCCCTGGTTATTTCTATCTTGCTTAATTCTTCGCTTTCCCTCCCTACGAAGATAGGCTCTGTTTTGGGCATGTGGTCTCTGTCTTCTTCAGTGAATACTGAAGCAAAGAATTCATTGAGTCTCTCTGCAATCTCTGTTTCCTCTTTAATAACCCCTTGCCTTCCATTGTCATCTAATGGTCCAATGGCCTTCCTAGTTGGGTTCTTACTTCTAATGTACTTAAAGAAGTCCTTGTTATTTCTCTGAGTATTTTTAGCTATACGCTCCTCAAAGTCTTGCTTTGCTTTCCTGATTGTTGCCTTGCATTTGTTCTGCCAGAATTTATGTTTCTGCCTGCTGTCCTCATTCGGACAAGCCTTCCATCTTCTAAATGAGCTTTTCTTGCTCTTGATCACTTCCCGAACAGCTCCTGTAAGCCACATCGGAGTCCTCTTGGACCTGGCAGTGCCCTTTTTCCTTTTGGGTATGCATTCCAATTGGGCCTCTGTTATTGTTTTTGTAAACAACCTCCATGCCT
Source organism: Bradypodion ventrale (assembly GCA_035047345.1). Classification (NCBI taxonomy): domain Eukaryota; kingdom Metazoa; phylum Chordata; class Lepidosauria; order Squamata; family Chamaeleonidae; genus Bradypodion; species Bradypodion ventrale. The sequence continues at coordinate 253,471,025 of JAWDJE010000001.1, forward strand.
CTTGGAGTGTTTGGACTCTCTCAATTTTCCCTTTCAGTTTCTTTTTTACTAGTTTCCTCATCTTTGGGAAATTTCCTTTTTGAAAATTTAAGGTCTCTGTTTTAGATTTTATCAATGACTTGCAGTCTATGATCAAGTTAAACATAATTGAGTTGTGGTCACTGTTCCCTATTGGATCAGCCACATTAACATCTTGCACCAGATCCTGAGTATTACTCAGGATCAAGTCAAGGATTCTTGTACCTCTAGTTGGGTCTTCAACCATCTGTCCCAGGGAACAATCATTTAGCATATGTAGGAACTTTATCTCTTTATCATGTGCTGAACAACAGTTTACCCAGTCTATGTGAGGGTAATTGAAGTCCCCCATTATAACCAGGCTTTCCTTCCTGTATGCCTCCTTTACAACATTCTCCAACTGCCAGTCTCCCTCAAGAGTTTGGGTCGGAGGCCGATAGTATATGCCTACTGTTAGACCATCCTTGTGGCCTGGTACTCTTACCCACAGAGCTTCTAATGGTGACTCCAAATCACCTAGATATTCTAATTCATATGATTTTATCACTTCTTTGACATACAAGGCTACACCACCTCCTGTTTGCCCCTTCCTATCCTTCCTGTACAGTTTGTAGCCTGGGATAACTGTATCCCATTGGTTATCATCCGTCCACCAGGTTTCAGTGATACCAATAATATCAATATTTTTATCTATTGCTAAGTATTCCAGCTCCCCTATTTTGTTACGGAGGCTTCTGGCATTTGTATACAAGCATTTATATATGCTTTCCTGATACAGTCTTTTGAGTCCAGTTGCATTGTTAGACTGCCTCTTGCATCCTTCTGCTAGAGTGCTGGTGACTAGCTCCTTGCTCTGCTCAGTAATTTTTGCATCCTCCTCACTACTCAAGTACACACTTTCCCGAACCGGATGCTGCCCAGCTCCTGTCGGCTTTCCCCCAGTTATCAGTTTAAAAGCTGCTCTGCAGCCTTTTTGATGTTGAGTGCCAGCAATCTGGTCCCATCATGGTTTAAATGCAACCCATCCCTCCTGAACAGATTTGGCTTGTCCAAAAATGTTCTCCAGTTCCTGACAAATCTGAAGCCCTCCTCTCGACACCACCGCCTCATCCACGCATTGAGGCTTCTGAGCTCTGCCTGCCTGGTAGGTCCTGCGCGAGGGACAGGCAGCACTTCTGAAAATGCTACCTTGGAAGTCCGGGACTTCAATCTTCTTCCTAACAACCTAAATTTGGCTTCCAGGACAGACCGCTTGGCTTTCCCAACATCATTGGTACCAACGTGTACCATGACAACTGGCTCGTTCCCAGTTCTCTCTAACAATCTATCTAGATTTCTTGTGATGTCTGCAACTTTTGCACCTGGCAGGCAAGTCACCATACGGTTATCATGTGCATCACAAATCCATTTCTCTGTATTTCTAATTATTGAATCGCCTAGTACAAGGAGCCTCTCTCCTGCAATCTGTTCATTTACATGCACCTCATCAACCATATTAAGGGAGAGAACCTCAGTTTGTTCCTGTTGTTCATCTTCCTGGATCTCATCAAGTATGATGAAGGAGAGATCATCAGGTGGAACCAGTTGTTCCTCTGTGTGTTCCTCATCAGGTGTGATAAGGGAAAGAGCCTCAAATTTATTCTGTAATTTCAGACTCTCAGAGTGATCCCCTACTCTCCTCCTCCTTTGAGTAACATTCCTCCAACCATCTCCCTCCTGAGTTAGTGAAGGGCCTTCTCCTTCAGAACTGTGCCCTGTCTCTTCTTTGTCCAGCATAGTCTGCTCCGCTCTGTCCAAGAACAGCTCAAGCTCCTTAATTTGTTGGTGGTTAGATATGCGGGCCTCTAGCTGCTGGACCTTCTCTTCTAGTAGTGCAACCAGCTTGCACTTGCTGCAAGTATAGTTCTCCATATTCTTTGGCAAGAACACAAACATGGCACAAGAATTGCAGGTAACTACAGCTGTTCCCTCAGAATCCATTTTAACAAGTGCAGTATTCTGGGCCTCAAAAATGTACACGTTTACTACCTTTCTACCTAGTAAGACTATATTGTTTTTTTTTTTGTTACTAGTTTGTAATCTTGCGCGCCGTTAGGCGCGCGGGCCTCTAAAACAGCTCTACTCCAACTGCAAAACTTACCAGTGCTCACTTCCTTTGTTTGGCTCTCCTCAGCAGCAGCTCTGCTTAAGAGCACATGCAGAGTCAAAAGGGCTGACCCTGAAAGAGCTCAGAGCTTTTAAAGGCTAGTGTGGCTCCACCCCTATGAGTCACAGTTCAGGAAAGGGCCTGGTGTGGCTCTGCCCCCCTGCTTCTGGAAGCTTCAAACTGCTTCCTCTGTCCCCCTCTTCTAATGGCACTCTTTCTTTCTATACACTTTAAAATAGATATGTCAAGAAATACAATTTATAAGGTTTGTAATGGGTATTTATGGCCTGAGCATGAATTCACTGCATCAAAATCATAAAGCCAGAATTAGAATTGGCAGCTGTTTATCAGATAACATTTATTTATTTGTTTACTTGCTGTATTTATTGCCTACTTTTCACTAACTGTTCTCATAAGTAGGTTACAATGAAAGAAAAATGAAGCATCGATAAAAGTAAAGCAATAATAGTAAAATATTAAAGTAGAAACATCTGAAAGAGTTGGCATTAAACAACATCTCGAAGGAAAGAAGAGCTACCCTCTCCCCACTCTCTTGTTTGTGGCAGAGGTTTGTAGCCTTTGGTGATAGTAATTAGGAATAATCAGGACGTCGAGAGTATAGATAATGCTACACAATCCAAGTTTTGCCACAGATAACATGGCTTTATATATATGTCAAGAATGCAAGCGTGGCGCCAAAATGGCCGCCGCGCTCTTTGCGGGCCCCCCCACCGGACGAAGGCATCCGGGTAGTTAGGGGCGTGGCCAGCACCCTAATAAAAGGGCTGGCCATGAGGCAGCCGAGCTGCCATTTTGCGAAGCGACGGAGCAGAGAAGTTTTTCCCTCTTACCTCCGTCGCTCGTGTTCTTTCAGGGGAAGCCTTTTCGGTGCAGCTTTTCCTTCCTTTAGCTTCCCAGCTAGGCTAGCTATGCCCTCTAAGAAGAAGGCAGCTGCGAACGTGGCTTGATCTGTGCGGAGGCGTCAGCCGGGTCGGAGGACCGCGACTGCGCCCGCGCAGCAGCCACCTTTGGCGGAGCCCACCGGGACTGGTGGGATGGGATCGGTGGCCCCTTGGCCCGATGCGCGGCGCGCGCAGGCTGACCCGGCTGGGGCCTCGGCCCTTGGCCCGCAAACGATGACCACTGCCCCGGGCATGGTCCGTGCGGCTGGGCCTTCTTTCCCGGGTGCACAGTTCCCCACGGGGGGAGCGAGCCATGGGGGGTGGTTGGGTTCCCTGCCGTGGCAGGGCATGCCCACGGCCCCTCAAGGGCCGAGCAGGGGCTCTTGGCCGTATCTGGCCCCTGGGGCCCAGGGAGCTGGACAGGTGCCCGTTACTTGTGGGCCGGCTGGCCCTTTGTCCCCTGTCGGGGCTGGGGGGCTATGTTAACATGGAGGCCCTTCTGACCCGCGTAGCGGCCCTCGAGGCATCCCTGGCAGGGGCCAACCAAGCGGGGGCGCCTTTCGGTTTCCAGGTTGATCCTTTGGCTGCCGGGCAGCGGCAGGCGGCGGGTCGGGTCGAGCTGCTTGAGGCGTGCGGGCCGGTGGCGGCCACTGCCTCGCAGCTCCCCACTCAGCAGGCGCAGCAGACTTGTGCTGATCTGGCCCCGTCGACGAGCTCAGCTTCGGTCGTGAGCTCCGACGCCCCCAGCGGGCCGGAACCCCGGGTGGGGGCGGCCCGTGGGGGTGCATCGGGTGAGTATGCAGTTCAAGCTAGTGCACCCACACAACTGACTTCCCTGGGGGGGGCATTTCAGTGGCCATGGCCTCGCACGGGTGGTGCAGCGGTGCAGCCGCCTCCGGCCCACCCGGCGACTTCATCCCTGACCCGGGGCCCGGGTTGGGGTGGCGCCCCCTATGCGGTAGGGAATGTGTTGGGGGTGTCCGGGTTGGTTCAGGCCCCCTTTGCTTTGCCCGCAGTTCCCTCTGTGCCGGTGCGGCATTGCCGACAGCAGGGTATTCCTTGCCCCTAGGCCCAGTACACTAAGGGAAAGATTTGGAGGGGTGAGTATGTGGACATCTTCTCCCTTCTTAACAGGGAGCCTACCAAGGAGGAGAGGGAAGGGCAGGACGAGAAGGATAAGGAGCAGGCACATCGTCGTAAGCCGCCACGTACGTGGGCAAATTGGTTGCCAGCATACCTAATTTACATGGCTGTTTACCTCAGGGCCAGGCCGGATCTGGCCATCCCGATGGTACAGTATTTGGACAACATTTACCGGGCAATGGTTGACTTCCCGGGTCCGTCGTGGCTGGCTTACGACGAGGAATTCCGTATGAGGATTCCACTGCACCCAGAGATGAGGTGGGACGAGCCCTGCCAGAAGCTGTGGCTTCTGTATATGACCCCCACGCGCCCGGCGCCTGGGGAGAGATACCATTGTGGACATGCAGTCCAACGAGCGGCCCCAGTACAGGTACCCCGCCAGGTGGCGGGGCAAGGGGTTCCAGCCCTCCTCCTGTGCTGGACCTTCTCGTCCAATGGTTCCTGCAACAGGAAAAATTGCAAGTTACAGGCATGAGTGTCCCTCTTGTTCTGGCCCCCATACTGCCTCCGCCTGTCCCAGGCCGGGAGGACTTCGGGGCGAGGGTAGGGGTGGGCAGGGGGCAGGTAGGACTGCCGCTGAGGGAGCAGGTCCACCGAAAGGCCCCCTCCCCAATTAATGTGGACATGCTGGAGCGTTGGCTCGCATTGTACCCGAAGAGGGCAGACGCAGGTTACCTGCTTCATGGTTTTCAACTGGGGTTTCGTATTCCTTTCACGGGGGATAGGTCCCCTCAAGACGCACCCAACCTTTTGTCACTCAGGGGAAGGGAGGAGGTGGCTGCCGCCAGCATTAATAAGGAGGTTGATGCGGGCAGGGTCGCTGGCCCCTTTTCCTGCACCCCCGTTTCCCAACCTTACAGTATCCCCACTGGGACTAGTGCCCAAGAAGTCCCCGGACGATTTCCACCTGATTCATCACTTGTCCTACCCAGCCGGCCGGTCGGTCAGTGATGCTATTCCTGATAACCTTTGCTCTGTCGGGTATGCATCCTTTGATCAGGCATTGCGCATGGTGCGCTCATGTGGCCCGGGTGCACTGTTAGCTAAATGCGACATCAAGTCGGCTTTCCGTCTCCTGCCGGTGCACCCGGGTGACTTTGAGTTGCTGGGTTTCAGATTCCGGGGTGAATATTATTTTGACAAAGCCATGCCTTTCGGCTGTTCCATATCCTGCTCGGCCTTCGAGCGTTTCAGTACATTCCTACAGTGGGCATTTGTACGCAGGTCAGGGTCTCGGTCTGTAGCCCATTACCTGGATGACTTTTTGTCCGGGGGTGAACGGGGCTGGGACACGTCCACACGTCTCCTCAACACATTTCAGACGCTAATGGAGGAACTTGGTGTCCCTTTGGCGCCCGAAAAGACCGAAGGCCCATCTACTAAGTTAGTGTTCCTGGGGGTGGAGATTGACACAGTAGCGCAGACGTCTAGGTTGCCAGGGGAAAAGGTGTACAGGATAGTGGCCCTCATTTCGGGATTGCTGGCTAAGCGCAAGGCATCCCTTCGGGAATTGCAGGTGCTACATGGTCACCTTAACTTCGCTTGCAGGGTGGTCGCACCTGGCAGGGCATTTGCTCGGCGCTTGTGCGACGCCATGACAGGCTTATCCAGGCCCCATCACAGGGTGAGACTGACACGGGGCATCAGGGCAGATATGCACATATGGCTCCACTTCCTGAGGGAGTTCAATGGGGTCTCATTTTGGAGGTTTGACCTCCTGGCTTCACCTCGCTTTCAGATACAGTCTGATGCCTCTGGATCCCTGGGTTATGGGATGTACTTCAATGGGAAGTGGGTCTATGGTGGGTGGCCACCAGCCTGGTCAGGCATGGGTCGCCTGAGAGATCTCACATATTTGGAATTTTTCCCCATACTGGGGGCTTTGATGCTATGGGGTGAGGAGTGGGCCAACTCGGTGGTGCATTTCTGGTGTGACAATGCGGCCGTTGTCCGCATTGTCAACTCACAGACTTCTAAATCTCCCAGGGTCATGGACCTGGTGCGCCAGTTTGTATTGTGCAGCCTGCGCCTCAATGTACTGTTCAGGGCCAGGCATGTCCCGGGGGTCAATAACGATATTGCTGACGCTTTGTCCCGCCTGCAGATCTCCCGGTTCCGCGCCTTGGCCCCGGATGCGGAGGAATTTCCCTTGCCACTCCCGGAAGAGATATGGACCTTTGGCAAGGAGAGGTGAACCGGGCGATCGGCATGTCGCTGGCGCCACGCACGCGTAAGGTGTATCACCATGCATTAGTTTCTTTTCAGACATTTTGTACACAATTTCAGCTGCCAGATACCTGGCCGATCCCGTTGGCCCACATCCTCCGTTTCATGGTTTACCTGCATGCCCAGGGCCTTGCACCCCGCACCATAGCATTCTGGCTGTCAGCGCTGGCTTTTATGGCCAAGGTGGGAGGTCATGCGGATAGTACCGCTGATTTCCGTGTGAGACACTTTTTGGAGGGGTGGGTGCGGGAACGGGGGCGTAGCCTGGACGACCGCCACCCAATTTCCCCTGGGGTTCTTACCCAACTGGCACAGGGCTGGCATGACCTATGTTTCGATAGGTATGAGGCAGCCCTGTTTCATGTGGCTACAACGGTGGCTTTTTTTGGAGCGCTCCGCATCAGCGAACTTGTGATGCTGTCTAAGGCGGATGCAAGTCGTAGGGCACTGGAACTCGAAGATGTCTATGTTTGCAATGATTGGGCTCAGTTGAGGATATGTTCCTCTAAAACAGATCAGCACGGCGTAGGCAGTGGAATAATACTGCTACGATGTTACTTGGCAGACATCTGTCCGGTTGGTGCCCTACAGGAGTTTCTTGCACTGTGTGGCACGCACCATGGCCCGTTTTTCTGTCACCAGGGTGGGTCTCCCCTCACTAAATTTCAGTTTGGAAGGTGGATGGGAAAGCCCTAGCCAGTGGGGGCCTCCCGGGGGCTTGTTTCGGCATCCATTCCTGCAGGATGGGGGCGGTTTCTACTGCAGCTGCTTTTGGGTACTCTGGGGCTGAAATACGCCGCATGGGAAGGTGGGGATCACATTGTTTTCAGTTTTTGTGTTCACCCTCTTCAACCGTGAGTACCAGTTTAGTCACTGCAATGTTTCTCACCCCCTTTTTTTCCTTGACAGACCCTGCGTGTCGTTTTACACCGGTGACAGTATGGCTGGTGGGCCGTTGCCACGTGCACAGGGCAGCGCGTTACGCTGCACAGGGCAGCGCGTTACGCTGCACAGGGCAGCGCGTTACGCTGCGGCGACAGAGTGGGAACCCCGACTGGGACTGGGTGCACCCGCACGTCTCAGGTGGTGTGGTAAGCACGGCATGTTATGGCGGGAACTGTTGCCATTCCTTTTCTACATCAGGGATGCTGACTCGCCTGATGTCCTGGTTATTCACCTTGGGGGCAATGGTTTCGGACAGGTCACTGGCCTATCGCGGAAGCTTGCGATTTGCAGTCACCTGGCCTACTCACATTATGTGTGGCCTGCCACACCCCTCATTTGGTCGGACATGATACCGCAGTACGCTTACAGGGGAGCGTTCGGCCTTCAGGCTCTTGACCGGGCTCGTCGCTCCAGGGCTATTGCCCGGTTCCTTTTTGACAAGGGTTGGGGACGCGTCATTCGCCTCCCCACCATCAGTCTGCAAAATTATGAGCTTTATTCAGGGGATGGGGCCCATCTGTCTCAGGGAGGTATGGACCTCTTGTTAGTAGACTGGCGAGCAGGCCTGTTGACCGAGCTGACGGTCTGGGGGGGGGGGGCGGTGAGCCTTTTGGGAAGCCTCCCCGTGTGGCGGGTAGCACTGGTAAGGTAAACATTTATGACCCACAGGTATCCGGCAGGTTCGCAATTGACTGGACAACACTAGATAGGCATAAGTTGTTTAAACGTTGTCCGGTCAATGACGAACCAGGCGATGGGGTGATGGCTACAGCTAGACAGCATGCATCACCCCCTGATTTTACGGATACACGTCAGAGGGTGGGGTCATTAGTTAGATATTGACTACGGTCAACAATTTGTTTGTTGTCAACAAACAAATTGATACAAATAGATACATTGTAACAATTGCCGTTGGCAATTTTGGGTGGTACCTTACCAGTGTTACTTCGGCCTGCTTGCCTTAAGAATTATGATTGGTCAATTACCAATAGAAATTTATAATTCGGACTAGGGCATGAATCAATAAATGTGGCCCAATGCCGTTATCCACTTTCATTTGTGTCTGAGTCCTTTATTGGGGGGTGCGCCTGCAAACTCTTTCATGTCCTTCCCTGCTATTATGAAGGAAATCATGTCTTAAGGGAAAGTTTTAGAACATAAGCTTATTATTAATAAATTACAAATATGAAATGTTCAAGTCTCTTGAAGCTAAATATACTTTTAGACAGCACAATAATCAATGAAATACTAGTATGTGCTTCCCTAATACAACTAATCAGATTGAACTTTATATAAAATCATAAAAGAGACTATGACTAAACTGAAAGTACCTGGATTTTTGAAGCTTAGCCACTAAACAAATTGATGTATTGTCTTGAATGCTAATTTTATTTCAGAGGATAGGTTTCAAACATTACATAATGTTCTTAATTCTTGGCAGCAGTTAATGAATTTACCTGGAATATGAACAGCTGTAGAAGAGATCTACTTGGCTTGGTTCAATGTTGCATCAGTGAACCTCTGGTTATGCCCTGTGGTGTCCTTTTTTTCTCCTTCCTCCCACACTCTCCGACCACAAATTAGCTCCAGAAGGCTTTTGCAACCCTCTAAGTCAGATCTGATGGCTGCTCAGGATTTTGCAACTGACAGGATGTAACTGCCTGGCATACAAAGAATGAAGGCTAAAACAAATTTATGTGAACCTAAAATCTATTTGCATCATTATACTTCTCAGTGATAATTACTACCTGTATAATGGTAGAGTGGACACTATTTTAGACAAACTCTGAGAGCAAATTGCAGAGCAAAAGACCATATAGTAGTCTGTATACCTTTAAAAGATGACTGGTAGTTACAATCTGAATAGCTCAATAAGTTGGAACACTGTTTGTGAATATAATTCCTCACAGTGCTGTGTAAAAGACATGGTCTTAGACAAGCTATATGGGGCGTCCCCAGAACAAGAAAACAGTTAGTCACACTAAGTAATTTTGACCTAGGATATCCTAGTACAGTAGTTACAAGTTCTTAGCATTGCATATCTGTAATATTTCAATGAAACATGAGGTGAATTAACATAGAAAGCTAGATGGATAATTTAGTGATGTAGGAATCAGGCTTTGCAGGCGCACCCCCCAATAAAGGACTCAGACACTGATGAAAGTGGATAACGGCATTGGGCCACATTTATTGATTCATGCCCTAGTCCGAATTATAAATTTCTATTGGTAATTGACCAATCATAATTCTTAAGGCAAGCAGGCCGAAGTAACACTGGTAAGGTACCACCCAAAATTGCCAACGGCAATTGTTACAATGTATCTATTTGTATCAATTTGTTTGTTGACAACAAACAAATTGTTGACCGTAGTCAATATCTAACTAATGACCCCACCCTCTGACACGTATCCGTAAAATCACGGGGTGATGCATGCTGTCTAGCTGTAGCCATCACCCCATCGCGTAGTTCGTCGTTGACCGGACAACGTTTAACCAACTTATGCCTGTCTAGTGTTGTCCAGTCAATTGTGAACCTGCCGGATACCTGTGGGTCATAAATGTTTACCTTACCAGTGCTACCCGCCACACGGAGGGGCTTCAAAGAAGGCTCGACGCCCCACCCCAGACCGTCAGCTCAGTCAACAAGCCTGCTTGCCAGTCCACTAACCAGAGGTCCATACCTCCCTGCGACAGATGGGCCCCATCCCCTGAGTAAAGCTCGTAATTTTGCAGACTGATGGCGGTGAGGCTAATGACGCGTCCCCCACCCTTGTCGAAAAGGAACAGGGCAATAGCCCCGTTCACGGAGCGTCGGCTCAGTCAAGAGCCCCGAGGCCGAACGCTCCCCTGTAAGCGTACCGCGGTATCGTGTCCGACCAATTGAGGGTTGTCGCAGGCCACACATAATGTGAGTAGGGCAGGTCACTGCAAATCGCAAGGTTCCGCGATAGGCCAGTGACATGTCCCAAGCCATCGCCCCCAAGGTACATAACCAGGACATAGGCGAGTCAGCATCCCTGATGTAGAAAAGGAATGGCAACAGTTCCCGCCATAACATGCCGTGCTTACCATGCCACCTGAGACGTGCGGATGCACCCAGTCCCAGTCGGGGTCCCCACTCTGTCGCCGCAGCGTAACACGCTGCCCTGTGCAGCGTAACGCGCTGCCCTGTGCAGCGTAACGCGCTGCCCCATGCAGCGTAACGTGCTGCCCTGTGCACGTGGCCATGGCCCACCAGCCATACTGTCACCGGTGTAATACGACACCCAGGGTCTGTCAAGGGAAAAAAGGGGGGGAGAAACAGTGCAGTGACTAAACTGGTACTCACGGTTGAAGAGGGCGAACACAAAACTGAAAACATTGTGATCCCCACCCTCCCATGCGGCGTTTGTCAGCCCCGGAGTACCCAAAAACAGCTGCAGTAGAAGCCACCCCTATCCTGAACGAATGGGTGCCGCAACGAGCCCCAGAGAGGCCAACACTGTCTAGTGCCTTCCCGGCACCCTCCAAAATTGAAATTTAGTAAGGGGAGACCCATCTTGGTGACAGAAAAACGGGCCATGGTGGATGCCACGCAGTGCAAGAAACTCCTGTAGGGCACCAACCAGACAGATGTCTGCCAAAGAACACCGTAGCAGTCTTACACCACTGCCTACGCCATGCTGATCTGTCTTAGAGGAGCGTATCCACAACTGAGCCCAGTCTTTGGCAACATAGACATCCTCGAGTTCCAGTGCCCTACGACTTGCATCCGCCTTAGACAGCATCACAAGCTCGCTGATGCGGAGCGCTCCAAAAAAGGCCACCGTCGTAGCCGCATGAATTGGGCTGCCTCGTACTTATCAAAACAGAGGCCATGCCAGCCCCGGGCCAGTTGGGTAAGAACCCCTGGGGAAATCGGGTGGCGGTCGTCCGGGCAACGCCCACGCTCCCGCACCCACCCCTCCAAAACATGTCTCACACGGGAGTCAGCGGTACTATCCACATGACCGCCCACCTTGGCCATAAAAGCCAACGCTGACAGCCTAGATGTGCGAGGTGCAAGGCCCTGGGCATGCAGCTAAACCATGAACCGAAGTACATGGGTCACTGGGATCGGCCAGGTCTCTGGCAGCCGGAATTGGGTACAGAAATCTCCGAAAGAATTGAATGCGTGGTGATACGCCTTACGCGTGCGTGGCGCTAGTGACAAGCCAATCGCCCGGTTCACCTCTCCTTGCCAATGGTCCATATCTCGTCCGGGAGTGGCGAGGGAAATTCCTCCGCATCCGGGGCCAAGGCACGGAACCGGGAGATCTGCAGGCGGGACAAAGCGTCAGCGATATCGTTATTGACCGCCGGGACATGCCTGGCCCTGAAGAGGACATTGAGGCGCAGGCTGCGCAACACAAACTGGCGCACTAGGTCCATGACCCTGGGCGATTTGGAAGTCTGTGAGTTGACAATGCGGACAACCGAGTTGGCCCACTCCTCGCCCCATAGCATCAAAGCCCCCAGGATAGGGAAAATTCCAGGTACGTGAGATCACGCAGGCGACCCGTACCTGCCCAGGCTGGTGGCCACCCACCATAGGCCCACTTCCCATTGAAGTACATCCCATAACCCAGGGATCCCGAAGCATCGGACTGTATCTGAAAGCGAGGGGAAGCCAGGAGGTCAGACCTCCACAATGATACTCCATTGAACTCCCTCAGGAACTGGAGCCAGATAAGCATATCTGCCCTGATACCCCGGGTGAGTCTAACCCTATGGTGGGGCCTAAATAAGCCTGTCATGGCAGATGCCCTGCCCGGTGCGACGACCCTGCAAGCGAAATTGAGGTGACCATGTAGCACCTGCAGTCCCCTCAGTGATGCCTTGCGTTTAGCAAGCAAGTCTGAGATAAGGGCCACTATCCTCGACACCTTATCCCCCGGTAACCTAGAAGCCTGCGCTACCGTGTCAATCTCCACCCCCAGGAATACTAGCTTAGTAGATGGGCCCTCGGTCTTTTCGGGCGCTAAAGGGACACCGAGTTCCTCCATTAGCGTCTGAAATGTGTTGAGGAGACGTGTGCACGTGTCCCAGCCCCGTTCACCCCCGAATAAAAAATCATCCAGGTAATGGGCTACAGACTGGGACCCTGACCTGCGGATGAAAGCCCACTGTAGAAATGTACTGAAATGCTCGAAGGCCGAGCATGATATGGAACAGCCAAAAGGCATGGCCTTATCAAAGTAATATTCACCCCGGAACTTAAAAACCCAGCAACTCAAAGTCGCCCGGGTGCACCGGCAGCAGGCGAAACGCCGACTTGATGTCGCACTGAGCCAACAGCGCACCCGGGCCACATGAGCGCACCATGCGCAGCGCTCGGTCAAAAGATGCATACCCGACTGAGCAAAGGTCATCAGGGATAGCATCATTGACCGATCGGCCGGCTGGGTGGGACAAGTGATGAATCAGGCGAAACTCGCCCGGTGACTTTTTGGGCACTAAGCCCAAGGGTGATACCTTAAGATTAGGGAATGGGGGTGTCGGGAAAGGGCCAGCGACCCTGCCCGCATCGACCTCCTTAGTAATGCTGGCAGCAGCTACCTCCTCCCTCCCCCTAAGGGACAAAAGGTTGGGGGCATCCTGGGGGGACCTATCACCCACGAAAGGAATACTGAACCCCCGTCTAAAACCCTGAAGGAGGTAAACCGCATCCTTCTCCCCCGGGTACAATGCGAGCCAACGCTCCAACATGTCCACATTAATTGGGGAGGGGGCCTTTTGGTGAACCAGCTCCCTCTGCAGCAGTTTTGCCAGTCCCGTGTCCACCCCTTCCTCTGCCCCGCATCCCTCCAGGCCTGGGACAGGCGGAGGCCACATGGGGGCCAGCACAGGAGGGACACTCATGCCTGTACTTGCAATTCTTCCTGTTGCAGGAACCATTGGACGAGAAAGTCCAGCACAGCAGGCGGGCTGGAACCCCCTGCCCTGCCACCTGGCGAGGTGCCTGTGCTGGGGCCGCTCGCTGGACCGCATGTCCACAATGGTATCATTCCCCGGGCGCAGGGTGCGTGGGAGTCATGTACAGAAGCCACAGCCTCTGGCAGGGCTCATCCCACCTCATCTCGGGGTGCAGGGGAATCATCATACGGAATTCCTCGTCATTAGCCAACCACGACGGGCCCGGGAAGTTAACCATCGCCCGGTAAATGCTGTCCAAATACTGGACCATCGGAATTGCCAAATCCGGCCGAGCCCTGAGGCAGACCGCCATGTATATGAGGTAGGCCGGCAACCAGTTGGCCCACGTACGTGGTGGCATGCGACGACGCGCCTGCTCCTTATCCTTCTCATCTTGCCCCTCCCTCTCCTCCTTGGTGGGCTCTCTGTTAAGGAGGGAGAAGATGTCCACATACTCCCCCCGCCAGATCTTCTCTTTGGGGGTCTGGGCCAAATGGTCCCCCAGTGGCAAGGAATACCCTGCTGTCGGCAAAGCCGACACAGGTACGGTGGAAACTGCGGGCATCTGTAAAGGAGCCTGGGCTAACCCGGTTACCCCTAGAAGATTCCTGACTGGGTAAGAAGCACCCCCCACCACGGGGCCCTGGGTGATAGTTGAAGTCACCGGGTGGGGCGTCGGCGACTGAACCGCCGCACCACCCGTGCAAGGCCAAGGCCATTGAAAAGCCCCCCCCCAACGTGGCCATGTGTGTAGGTGCACTAGTTTGGACCGCATACTCACATGCTGCACCCCCATGGGCCGCCCCCACCGGGGGTTCCGACCCACTGGGGGCGTCGGAGCTCACGACCGCCATAGAGCTCGTCGACGGGGCTTGATCAGCACTGGCCTGTGGATTGGGGAGCTGCGAGGCAGTGGCCGAAGCCGGGCCACGCGCCTTAAGCAGCTCGACCCGTCCCGTCGCCTGCCGCTGCCCAGCAGACGATGCATCGACCTGCACCCCAAAAGGGGCCCCAGGGTGACTAACCCGGGCCAGGGATGCCTCAAGGGCCGCAACGCGGGCCAGGAGGGCCTCCACGCTGACATAGCCACCTAAACCAAGGGGAGGCAAAGGGGAGCGGTGGCCAACGCTTGCGGGCCGAGGGCCACGGCCCCTACGGGGCCCGTATGCGGACCCCCAGCCTCCGGCCGAGGGGGAATTAACCCCATCCCACCGGTCCCGGTGGGCTCGGGCATAGGAGGCTGCTGGGGAGGCGCAGCTGCGGTCCTCCGACCCGGATTGCGCCTCCGCGCAGAACGAGCCGCGTTCGCAGTCGCCTTCTTCTTTGAGGGCATTGCAGCTAGCCGATGGGAAGCCGAAAAAGGAGAAAATCAGCAGCCAAGAGGCTTCCGGGTGAGGGTAAAAGCGACGGAGGTAAGAGGGAAAAACTTCTCCGCTCCGTCGCTTCGCAAAATGGCAGCTGGGCTGCCTCATGGCTGCCCCTTATATAAGGGTGCTGGCCACGCCCCCTAACTACCCGGATGCCTTCGTCCAATGGGGGCCCCCGCAAAGGGCGCGGCGGCCATTTTGGCGCCGCGCTCGCATTAGAGTCAGAAGCTGGGAATTCAATTCCTTATTGTCCCTCATGGGACAAAAGACACCCTGTGTGATCATGGGCAAGCTGCAGAATCTCAGAATTCAATGCATTGTATACCTAGAAAACTTTGGAATGGGTTACCATAAGTCAGATTTAACTTGACGGAACACAATTGTTATTGAATATAGAAAGAATCATGGCTTAACAGGAGAATATTTGCTTTTCTAGTAAAATATTCAAGATCTATTTATATCTGGTTAGGCAGTTCTCAACTGATTGAACCAAAGGTTTGAGTTACTTTAGTGTCTGTGCAGCACAATACTTCACATATTTATTTGGACCAGAGTACCACTGTATCTTAACTCCTGATAAATGTACACCAGATTGTGGCCTCAGAGTTAAACTACACATTAACTGTGCAACTAAATATCTTTTTTATGCCAAAGTAAGTTCTTTGGGATATTCATGTATATTGGGCCCAATTTGTATGTAAAAGTGAGGCTTCAAATGTGCTACATGTATTGAGGAAATGGTTATGTCCTTCCCACTTATGAAGATATAACACTATCACCACCTTTTTGTCTGTTCCTCACTCTTTTTTGTAAGCATCTTTCTGGCACATAAATGGATATGAATTGCAGGTTTTGGAGACATGGATAGAACATGTTTCACACTTTTCTCATTTAAAGCTCTCAAATCAATATCTTTAAGAAAATAAAATTAGCAATTACAATAGTGCTGGGATGGTTGAACTGCATACTCATATAGTGAACATTCATTAATGTTATAAACTAAATAAATTTTTAAAGAACAGATTTTGGAGACATATATTTAAAACAAAAAGGTTTTACATGTATTTCATGCTCTCACTGCACTAACTTTCTGCTTGTATGTCATTTTCTTAATAAGACAATAAATAAATCTATGTCTATAAAACCAAAATCTATGTTTGTATGTGCTCCAAAAGCTCCCTCACCCCTGGACCAATCCTGCTGAAATTTGGCAGATACATACCTTGGGCTTGGGAGATCAGCACTGCAGGGGTCTCGAAATCCATGGGGGGCATACACCCCCCCCCCAAATTGGGACACAATTGATCTATACAATGTGTGTGTTTCCCAGTGATGTAATTGAGTTGATGTCATAGTCTCAGGCAGGTTGAGATTGTGACATCATCTGACTAGCTCAGCTGTAGCCTTCTGAGCTCAGCAGTAGTTTTCACCGTAGGAGTGATCCACATACACCCCATGAGGTTTCCAAGAGGGAAAGGCTGGCCTACGTTAAAGAAAAGAAAAAACCAAGCGAAGCCGGGTAATCAGCTAGTAACAAATATAGTGCTGAGGTGATTTATCAATATTTCAGTATAGCACAAAACATGTTTAGTGATTATGAACAGACCTGGGCCTAGAACCATTGTAGTTTATTTTAAGATTCTTAGTTTCAATATTTAGTGCAAAGAAATGATTGTAGAAACTTAAGCTTGATTTCTGAGATATATTATAAGGGACATATAAGTGAAAGTTTTGTTTGCATTGATTTTACATTTTCAGTTTTAGAGAGGGTAAGTTTAGCAATATATGATTGGACCCAAAGAACCAGGCAAGGAAGGAGAAATCCTACTAGTGCCTTTCCACAGGTCTTCCAGAAGAATTAATGCAGGTAGGTTCCTTAGCAGTTCTGCTTCTTTCCTTGTGTAACAAGCTGCAGCAGATGCCTTCAAATATGGCTTCACTTCCCTCATAGAACAGATTTCCTAGACTGCACGTCATTGAGCAGAAGACAGCTTCCACACATAGAAGGGCATCTTTGCATTCAACCTATTAAATGTGGATGTATGCAATTTTTAATATTTTAAAATAAATGATGCAAAATCCAAGTGAAGTTAAACTCTTGGTCAATTTAGTATTGCCACTTGCCTGGTAATTCTGTATATGAATTACAGAGTTAGCCACTCAGTGTGCCCCCCCCCCAAGTACATTTAATACACTACTGTTCACTGCTGTTTTATTATTTGAGGCCAGGTGTATGGAACATACAGGCCTGCAGATCTTCCCATCATCCCCTGCATTGCTTATGCTGGATAACAAGAAGACACATCTGGAGGGCCACAAATTGTGACTATGCATTTGAAAACAAAATTTTGTACCACTTATTTTACATTCTTTTGATTCTTTAAGAATGATTTTATTATTGAGGTTTATCCTGTGCAGAAACACAGAATGGCCCACAGAATGTGCAATAAACTAATTTCTGTGAACATTTTCAGAGCAGAGTTGGGGACCTTTTGAGCACATGGGCCAAATCATGCCCTCTTGGGATCCCACTCCAGCCCTCTGGGCCTCCCTTCAAGGCCACACCTATTTCCTCATCACACCATCATTTCATACCTTCACAGCTTTTTTTGGCCAAAGTCTCGAATGCCTCTTCTAAAGTTAGACTTTGGCAGCAATAGCTCTGATGTACAATATGCAGGCCCCACCCTTTCCCCACCAGTGCTGCCCACCTCTGGAACACAGTCACTGAAAACGCCTTGAAATTTAATTGGGCTTGAAAAGGTTCCCTACTTTCACTGTTCAAATTGCAGATGAAGGAAGGGTAGCTCAACAAAACTACAGACCTCATTGTTTTTCCATCTTCCTGTTGGAACTTGTAATATTGAAAGGCAAACAAGGAAGTTTCTCCAGCCCTAAACCTGTTGCTTATATAAGAAGCACAGAGAGGCTAGTTTTGAGTCTCATCTTCTTATTTTAATTAATATTTATCACAGAAAAGCAGAAGGAGAAAGAGAGGAAATGCTACAGTTTATATGTTTTGATATTTGCCATACTCTTTCAAAATAGAGTGTTCAGTTCTATGCCTTAGGTTACATATCTGCTATAAATTCATTTTTTTATCTAATTTATCTGAGATCTAAGCTTCCTGTGGAGGTCTGAGATCAAAGGATCTGATTCTTTCTGATGTTGGCTCTGACACGTAATGTGTGCTGACTTAGTTCTGTCTATAAAACCGCAGTGGGAGGCCTGCCATTCTCCCTTGGCACCTTTACATAGTGAACTTTCATTTTGGCTGGTGCAGATGACAGGTACCACATTTGATTGGAGCTAGCATGTAAATAATTTATGGGCAGATTTTCCCACCACTACCCTTTGCAAGAGGAAATCCAGTCCTTTATTAGGGGAAACCACTGCATGATCATTAAAAACTCTACTATATTCAAATGTAAACAAGAATAACAATATCTTAAGCAAATATAATATGTGCGACATGGAATAGTTAATCTTTGAATTCTCTTTTATTTAAAGTGATGTTGGTTTTGAAAACTGAGAGAACATCAAAGTTAAGTTGTTTCTATTTTGTTTGTACCAACTTATTTTATGTCCTAAGAGCAAAGCCTAAATATTTGATCCAATATTTTTAAAGGAATGTTTCTGTGTCTTAACTTTTGTTTAGGGATATAAAGTGGCTTAGAATTTAATCACCAGTGCTTTGATTTCATGCTGGCCCAGCTGTGTAGACATTTGGTGGAATCCAACCAGTTTTCCTCTAGAAAAAGAACATGTTTGCTAGTCATATAGGAGAAGTCTGGTTTTCTGCTATACGTTGGCAAAATAAGAAGATACTTTTTTGCTTCTTTGAAATGAATGTAAAATTGCTCAGGAGGGATAAAAAAGAAAAGGGCAACCTGAAACATAGTTCTTGGTGGTAAAGTAGAGCCCTTCATCTTCTGGATCAAAAATCTGTATTTTCTATCATGCATCCTTAGAGCAACTGTTGACCAGCTATTAAAAAACACCAGAAATACAGTATATCCATTGCCATTCTTGACAGACTGGTTTTATTTATCCAATGGAACTGCAACCTCATGATGAACTTGTAGATCCAAAAGCCACTCCATTATAGGACAACTGTCTGGCATTCAACAAATTGGTATCAAGAAGCATAATGAATAAAAAGAGATTAAGTATTGTATCTTCAACATGGGTTGGGGTGGGGGAGAGAGAAAAGAGGCAGTTCACAGAAGAGCAAAAAGATTGGGGGAAAAAACCCTGTGACAAATTCAGTAGAAGATATGAAGGAAAGCAACAAATTACAATAACATGATAATCAATTATTTCTTCAGATGGCATTTTGGAGAAACTTGTTTGAAGTCACAAAGCCTTCAGTGGTTCATTTACTAATAAACCCAGTAATACATGGAAATCAGCTGTGAACCATCTCTAAATTTGCATCCTGTATATGAGAAGGGCCGTTCTCATATACAGGATAGATTGATGCATGCCCAAGTTTTGAGACAATTGTAGATATGAGGTGGTGCACATCTTTGCTATCATATAATCATTGATACTATTATCTACAAATGCTTACTTGAGTATAACCTTGACCTTCAGCCTAGAGATGTAAATTATCTATATATCTACCTTTCTACCTACCTACCTACCTACCCACGCACCCATCCATCCATCTATCCAAGTCTGGAGCAATAAAATAAAACCCACATAATTTTAAAAAAATTAATCATCTAAAACTAGTAAAAAAGAAACTGAAAGGGAAAATTGAGAGAGTCCAAACACTCCAAGAGGCATGGAGGTTGTTTACAAAAACAATAACAGAGGCCCAATTGGAATGTATACCCAAAAAGAAAAAGGGCACTGCCAGTTCCAAGAGGACTCCGATGTGGCTTACAGGAGCTGTTCGGGAAGTGATCAAGAGCAAGAAAAGCTCATTTAGAAGATGGAAGGCTTGTCCAAATGAGGACAGCAGGCAGAAACATAAATTCTGGCAGAACAAATGCAAGGCAACAATCAGGAAAGCAAAGCAAGACTTTGAGGAGCGTATAGCTAAAAATACTCAGAGAAATAACAAAGAGTTCAGACCACATAATATTCTTTAAGTACATTAGAAGTAAGAACCCAACTAGGAAGGCCATTGGACCATTAGATGACAATGGAAGGCAAGGGGTTATTAAAGAGGAAACAGAGATTGCAGAGAGACTCAATGAATTCTTTGCTCCAGTATTCACTGAAGAAGACAGAGACCACATGCCCAAAACAGAGCCTATCTTCGTAGGGAGGGAAAGCGAAGAATTAAGCAAGATAGAAATAACCAGGGAGGAGGTCCTTGCATGTCTTGTTAAGCTAAACACTAACAAATCACCAGGACCAGATGGCATCCATCCACGAGTTCTCAGGGAACTTAAAGATGAAATTGCTGATCTCCTAGCCAAAATATATAATATTTCCCTCAAATCAGGCTTTGTGCCTGATGACTGGAAGATAGCGAATGTAACACCAATTTTCAAAAAAGGATCCAGGGGTGATCCAGGAAATTACCGACCTGTCAGTTTGACATGTGTCCCAGGTAAAGTAATGGAAACCATCCTAAAAGATAGAATTAATAGGCACATATAAGAAAAGGTGCTGCTAAAGGAGAGCCAACATGGCTTTTACAAGGGCAAATCATGCCTCACTAATCTGTTGGAATTTTTTGATAGTGTCAACAAGCATGTGGATAAGGGGGATCCAGTTGACATTGTTTATCTGGACTTTCAGAAGGCTTTTGACAAGGTCCCACACCAAAGGCTCTTGAATAAACTTACCAGTCATGGAATAAAGGGACAGGTCTTGTCCTGGAACAGCAACTGGCTAAGGGACAGGAAACAGAGGGTAGCACTAAATGGACACTTCTCCAAGTGGAGGGAAGTAAAGAGTGGGGTCCCCCAAGGTTCAGTACTGGGACCCCTGCTTTTCAACCTCTTCATAAATGATCTAGAGGTAGGAGTAAAAAGCAAGGTAGCCAAATTTGCTGACGACACTAAATTATACAGGGTAGTGAAAACTGTGAGAGATTGTGAGGAGCTCCAGAGGGATCTCTTGACAATGGGGGAGTGGGCAAAACAGTGGAAAATGAGCTTCAACATTAGTAAGTGCAGAGTGATGCATGTTGGGGCAAAAAAACCCAATTACATTTATAAACTGATGGTGTCTGAACTCTCTGCGACAAACCAGGAAAGGGACCTTGGTGTCCTGGTGGACAGCTCAATGAAGATGTCAACCCAGTGTGCCTCAGCAGTGAAAAAAGCAAACTCAATGTTAGGG
Source organism: Bradypodion ventrale (assembly GCA_035047345.1). NCBI lineage: Eukaryota > Metazoa > Chordata > Lepidosauria > Squamata > Chamaeleonidae > Bradypodion > Bradypodion ventrale. The sequence continues at coordinate 253,492,009 of JAWDJE010000001.1, forward strand.
ATCATTAGGAAGGTATAGAAAATAAGGCAGCAAGTGTCATTTTGCCTCTTTATAAATCTATGGTGAGGCCCCATCTGGAATACAGTGTTCAGTTCTGGTCGCCATACCTCCAGAAGGATATTATGGAGTTGGAGAAAGTACAGAGGAGGGCAACCAGAATGATTAGGGGACTGGAACACCTTCCTTACCATCTGAGGCTGCAACGGTTGGGCCTTTTCACTCTTGAACGACGGCGTCTAAGAGGTGACCTGATTGAAGTTTATAAAATCATGCACGGTGTGGACAAAGTAGATAAGGAAAAACTGTTTTCCCTATCGCACAACACTAGAACTAGGGGACACTCGATGAAACTTTTGGGTACTAGTTCTCAAACAAATAAGAGAAAGTACTTTTTCACCCAGAGGATTACTGGTCTATGGAACTCCCTGCCAGAAGAAGTGGTGACAGCTGTCAGTCTTGACAGCTTTAAGAATGGAAGCGTGGCGCCAAAATGGCCACCGCGCTCTTTGCGGCCCCCCCCACCGGACGAAACCATCCGGGTAGTTAGGGGCGTGGCCAGCACCCTAATAAAAGGGGCTGGCCACGAGGCAGCCGTCCTGCCATTTTGGCGAACCGACGGAGCGGAGAAGTTTTTCCTCCTTACCTCCGTCGCTCGTGTCCTCTTGGGGGAAGCCTTTTCGGGCAGCTTTCTCTTGTTTTAGGCTTCCTAGCTACCTTAGCCATGCCCTCGAAGAAGAAGGCAGCCGCAAACATGGCTCGATCGGCGCGGAGGCGTCAGCCGGGTCGGAGGACCGCGACTGCGCCCGTTCCGCAGCCACCTTTAGCGGACCCCACCGGGAACGGTGGGATGGGATCGGTAGCTCCTTGGCCTGATGCGCGGAGCATACCTGCTGCCCCGGACGGGGCCTCGGCCCTTGGCCCGCAAACAACGACCACGGCCCCTGCCATGGTCTGTGCGGTGGGGCCCTCTTGCCCGGGTGCCCAATTCCCTTTGCAGGGCGTTCCCACGGCTCCCCAGGGGCTGAGCATGGGCTCTTGGCCTTATCTGGCCCCTGGGGCTCAGGGACCTGGACAGGTACCCGTGAATTATGGGCCGGTTGCCCAATTGCCCCCTGTTGGGGCCGGGGCCTATGTTGATGTGGAGGCCATCCTGGCCCGGGTGGCGGCCCTTGAAGCATCCTTGGCAAGGGCCAACCAAACAGGGGTGCCTCTAGGTTTTCAGGTGCCCCCTTTGGCCGCCGAACAGCGGCCGGTGATGGGTCGGGTTGAGCCGCCTGAGGCGTGCGGGCCGGTGGTGGCCACTGCCTCGCAGCTCCCCACCCCACAGGTGCATCAGTCTGGTGTTGGTCTGGCCCCGTCGACGAGCTCAGCTTCGGTCGTGAGCTCCGACGCCCCCAGCGGGCCGGAACCCCCGGTGGGGGCGGCCCGCGGGGGTGCAGCGGGTGAGTATGCAGTCCAAGCTAATGCACCCACACAACTGACTTCCTTGGGGGGGGGCTGTTCAATGGCCTTGGCCTCGCTCGGGTGGCCCGGCGGCCCAATGGCCCCCGGCCCACCCAGCGACTTTGCCCGTGACACAGGGCCTGGGTCGGGGTGGTGCCCCCAATGTGCTGGGAAATGTGTTGGGGATCCCCGGGCTGGCTCAGGCTCATTTTCCTTTGCCCGTAGTTCCCTCAGTGCCAGTGTCGGCTTTGCCAACAGCAGGGTATTCCTTGCCCTTGGGGGACCATTTGGCCCAGTCTACCAAGGAAAAGATTTGGAGGGGCGAGTATATAGATATCTTCTCCCTTCTAAATAGGGAGCCGACCAAGGAAGAGAGGGAAGGGCTGGACGAGAAGGATAAGGAGCAGGCACGTCGTCGTAAGCCGCCACGCACGTGGGCAAATTGGTTGCCAGCGTACCTGATTTACATGGCCGTTTACCTCAGGGCTAGGCCGGATTTGGCTATCCCTATGGTCCAGTATCTGGCTATGGTTGACTTCCCGGGTCCGTCATGGCTGGCTTACGACGAAGAATTCCGCATGAGGATTCCACTGCACCCAGAGATGAGGTGGGATGAGCCCTGCCAGAAGCTGTAGCTTCTGTATATGACCCCCACGCGCCCGGCGCCTGGGGAGAGATACCATTGTGGACATGCGGTACAACGAGCGGCCCCAGTACAGGTACCCCGCCAAGTGGCGGGGCAGGGGGTTCCAGCCCGCCTGCTGTGCTGGACCTTCTCGTCCAATGGTTCTTGCAACAGGAAAAATTGCAAGTACAAGCATGAGTGCCCTTCTTGTTCTGGCCCCCATGCTGCCTCCGCCTGTCCCAGGCCGGGTGAATACAGGGGCAGGGGTAAGGGCGGACAAGGGGCAGGTAAGACTGCCATGGAGGGAGCGGGTTCACCAAAAGGCCCCCTCCCCAATTAATGTGGACATGCTGGAGCGTTGGCTCGCATTGTACCCGAGGAGAGCAGACGCTGTGTACCTCCTTCAGGGTTTTCAACTGGGTTTTCGTATTCCTTTCACGGGGGATAGGTCACCGGAGGATGCACCTAACCTTTTGTCACTTAGGGGAAGGGAGGAGGTGGCTGCCGCCAGCATTAATAAGGAGATTGCTGCGGGCAGGGTTGCTGGCCCTTTCCCCGCACCCCCGTTCCACAACCTTAAAGTGTCTCCGCTAGGACTAGTGCCCAAGGAGTCCCCGGGCGAGTTCCGCCTGATTCACCATTTGTCCTACCCAGCCGGCCACTCGGTCAATGATGCTATCCCTGATGACCTTTGTTCTGTCGGGTGTACATCCTTTGACCAGGCATTGCGCATGGTGCGCTCATGTGGCCCGGGTGCACTGTTGGCTAAGTGTGACATTAAGTCGGCGTTTCGCCTCTTGCCCGTGCACCCGGGTGACTTCGAGTTGCTGGGTTTCATAATTCCGGGGTGAATATTAATTTGACAAAGCCATGCCATTCGGCTGTTCCATATCCTGCTCGGCTTTCGAGCGTTTCAGTACCTTCCTGCAGTGGGCATTTGTCCGTAGGTCAGGGTCTCGGTCTGTAGCCCATTACCTGGATGACTTTTTATTCGGGGCTGAACGGGGCTGGGACACGTGCACACGTCTCCTCAACACATTTCAGACGCTAATGGAGGAACTCGGTGTCCCTTTAGCGCCCGAAAAGACCAAAGGCCCGTCTAATAAGTTAATATTCCTGGGGGTGGAAATTGACACGGTAGCGCAGGCGTCTAGGTTGATTGGGCTCAGTTGAGGATGCGCTCCTCTAAAACAGATCAGCACGGCGTAGGCAGTTGAGTAATACTGCTACGATGTTCCTTGGAAGACATCTGTCCGGTTGGTGCCCTACAGGAGTTTCTTGCACTGTGTGGCATGCACCATGCCCCGTTTTTCTGTCACCAGGGTGGGTCTCCCCTCACTCAGCCATTCCTGCAGGATGGGGGCGGTTTCTACTGCAGCTACTTTTGGGTACTCTGGGGCTGAAATACGCCGCATGGGAAGGTGGGGATCACATTGTTTTCAGTTTTGTGTTCACCCTCTTCAACCGTGAGTGCCAGTTTAGTCACTGCAATGTTTCTCAACCCCCCTTTTTTCCTTGACAGACCCTGGGTGTCATTTTACACCGGTGACAGTAGGGCTGGTGGGCCGTTGCCACGTGCACAGGGCAGCGCATTACGCTGCACAGGGCAGCGCGTTACGCTGCGGCGACAGAGTGGGACCCCGACTGGGACTGGGTGCATCCGCACATCTCAGGTGGTGTGGTAAGCGCGGCATGTTATGGCGGGAACTGTTGCCATTCCTTTTCTACATCAGGGATGCTGACTCGCCTGATGTCCTGGTTATTCACCTTGGGGGCAATGGTTTCGGACAGGTCACTGGCCTATCACGGAAGCTTGCGATTTGCAGTCACCTGGCCTACTCACATTATGTGTGGCCTGCCACACCCCTCATTTGGTCGGACATGATACCGCAGTACGCTTACAGGGGAGCGTTTGGCCTCCAGGCGCTTGACCGGGCTCGTCGCTCCAGGGCTATTGCCCGGTTCCTTTTTGATATGGGTTAGGGACGCGTGATTCGCCTCCCCATCATCAGTCTGCAAAATTATGAGCTTTATTCAGGGGAGGGGGCCCATCTGTCGCGAGGAGGTATGGACCTCCTGCTGAGTGATTGGCGAGCAGGCCTGTCGACCGAGCTGACGGTCTTGGGGGGGGGGGGGCGTCGAGCCTTTATTGAAGCCTCTCCGGGTGGCGGGTAGCACTGGTAAGGTAAACATTTATGACCCACAGGTATCCGGCAGGTTCGCAATTGACTGGACAACACTAGATAGGCATAAGTTGTTAAACGTTGTCCGGTCAACGACGAACCAGGCGAGGGGGTGATGGTTACCACTAGACAGCTGGAATCACCCCCTGATTTTATGGATACACGTCAGAGGGTGGGGTCATTAGTTAGATATTGACTACGGTCAACAATTTGTTTGTTGTCAACAAACAAATTGATACAAATAGATACATTGTAACAATTGCCGTTGGCAATTTTGGGTGGTACCTTACCAGTGTTACTTCGCCCTGCTTGCCTTAAGAATTATGATTGGTCGTTTTACCAATAGAAATTTATAATTCTGACTAGGGCTTGAATCAATAAATGTGGCCCAATGCCGTTATCCACTTTCATTTGTGTCTGAGTCCATCATTGGGGGGGTGCGCCTGCAAAGGATTAGACAAGTTCACGGAGGACAAGGGTATCAATGGCTATAATTATGGATACTTAAGGACAACCTCGGGGTTGGAGAGATAGGCAGGATATCTCTCAATGCCATTTCCAGGGAATCCTAAGCAGGTGAAGGCACCTCCTTGGGAATAACCTGAAGGAAATGGTGAGACAGAATGCTGGACTGGATGGGCTGTGGCCTGTTCCAGCAAGGCTGTTCTTATGTTCTTATGTTCTTAAAATGTATGCATACATTATCATCAAACAGGTGTTATTTGAACTTGTAGTTAATCACACAATGTCAAATTAAAGTGCACAGAATGAATACCTGGCCTTGGTTGTCTCCAACTTCTAATGTAGTGAATTCCGTGTAGCACTAGCAATCTAAAAAAAACTATACATCTTTGATGAGCATTCACTTTATTCTGCCACCAAAACTGTATGAATTGATTATTGTGTTTCTTGACCCTAGAATATTACTTTACCTCCCCATTGTCGAAAAACTTCCAAAGGTTTTGAAGGGAACAAATCTGGACATACCAATTAGCTATGTAGCCACTCCTGGAAAAAGGAGAAAGTTGAAAATGGGAGATATTTTTGCCCCTTCTCACAATGCCGGAGTCCAGTATAATCAAAGGAACATGAGGGCAGATTAAACACTGATAATAGAAAGTATTGTTTTATACAAAACTTTTTTACTGCTATGTTTACAGATCAGTTGAATTTGGCACAGGAATGGGGCAGTCAAGAAGGGCCCTTACTAATTGTATGTATATTTATTCAGAAAAAGGTTCCATTGTTTCCATTCAGACTTCCTCCCTAGCAAGTATGTTTAAGATTAGAGCACCAACAGACTTGATGGTTACAGTACATATGTAAAAAAAGGTTGAGACACAAAGCAGAAGGGATCCATCTTGATGATAAAACTCCTGGAACCAGCTACATTTGGCCTCAACAAAGCTCCATAGTAGTCAGCTGCTACTGCAGGAGAATCATGTGTCCAGCATACACCTGTACCATATATGGCTGCAAATGCAAAGAAGAAGAAAAACTTGCTATTAATATGTTTCCCTCTCATGCTGACAAAAAATATTTGCTAAATCCCCTTCATTTGGTGAGTGACAGGAGACTGGTGTCAAGTGAGAAAATGAAATGTAAATTTTATTAAACACCTCTCTCATCTCTGGGTACCAATCCAGATTCCAGTGTAACACAGCAAATCAAATCCTGTCTTTGCCTTGCCTAAGGGCAAATTGAAGAATCATTTCTTCTTAATACCATTCTTTCCTAGTAAAATATTTTTCTGTTTCGTAACTGGGGAAAAATTAAAATACAAGCCTTGTGCTAATCCTGGGCAGGGGTGGGGAGAATGTGTATTTTCAGCAACAGAAAATACACAATTTATGTGGGTTGTGCCTTGTGTGTCATCTTCATATTGTCATGCCTGACCTGCAGTGATGATTAGCTGCTATATAAAATGGCATGTTAAAAATGCCCAGAAATGTGTTTTGCATGTTTGTAATGAAGTTCAGTAGCAGACCTAGAGGTTTTCTTTGTAATGATTTAACGGGATGTTAAATCATGGGGATGTTCAATATAAAGTGGTGTGATAAATAATGGAGTGCAGTGGATTGTGGGATTGAGTGAGAAATGATACACAGCAATGCCCTTTCCTGGGAGAATCAAAACAGTTTGACTATGCCACGTATAAGGGTACAAAAACTGGTAGAGGGCTCCAGGTTGCGGGGACAGATTGATAAATGTTACCCATGTTTGGTGTTCAGAAACTGGAGGCGACAACCAGCGTAATGAAATACAGCTCTTTTATTTCTGGGGTCTGAACACAACTTGGAGGGGAACAACGGGGACTTATATACACAATAAACTGGATACAAAACAGCGGGAACAAACATAATTGGGTGATTTGAATATATGTTACAATAGTATGTACATTTGACAGTTCTGATCTGCACTTCTCGGCATTTGAATCTTGCGTGCTCGAAGTCTCGCGATACTATGTGAGCTGCCAAGATTTCACGGCTGTCAAACAGCGTGGCTGTTTGACAGTGATTTGCGTGGTTTCTTTGGCCATTTGAATGTTCAAAATGTCACCAACACAGTTTATCATACATAACACCATGGCAACCTGAAAAGGGTGCTTAGCCATGCAAAATTTGGGAGATCTTGTACTAATGTTCCCACTCATGCTCCTGACTGTAGTCAGGAAGCAAAATGTGGTTGTATCAAGTTGGGAAACTGGGAAGGCTGTCATTTTATGTAGGATTATGTAAATATATGTGCAGGTGGGAGTATGTGCAAGCAGAAGTCTTCCTCACTTTTAACAAACTCATATTCAACTCATCTCCATCAGTCCAGTCACTTCACTATCTTATTTAAAAAAATCTGTGGTGATGGGTGAGTGGCAAGGCAGGAGTTGGGAATACACTGGGAACTGTAATTGCAGACCTGCACACAGGCAACTCAGAGTACAGGCCAGCAGTGGCAAACCTATGGCATGTGTGCTAGAGGTGGCACTCAGAGCCTTCTCTGTGGGCACCCATGCAGTTGCCCCAGGACATAATTTGCCCTGCCCCTCTGCCCAGCAGCCCAATGGGAACACTTCCTCCCTCCCCTGTTGCCATGTTGGCATTTTGTGATACAGTAATACCTCATACAAAGTCCACTTCATACAACATCGAATTCATACTACATCGCCTAATTCCTTGAAAAAAGTTGCCTCATACAAAGTTGCTGTGACTTTGTATGAGGCATTGGGGTTTTCCCCAGGTTACATTGTGCCTGGGCAGTATAAAAGGCAGGGTGCATTGCTCTTGTGGGTTTTGCACGAGGCGAAGAGTGTTTAGGAGTGGTTTTGAGTGCGATTTTGGATTTTTTTGAATTTTTCCGTCAGAATTTTTAGAAGCATTCCTGATTTTTTTGCAGCATTCTTCAGGTTCTTGGACAATCAGGGTTGTTTGACATGTTTTTGTAATGTATTTAGCCTTTAGACAATGATTTCTTAAAGTTCTGTCAGTTTCCTGTCTGTTTCCTTGACTTTGCCCTGAAGTCTGTGCTGTTACTACAATGCATCTCTATGGAAACGTTGTACGAGGCATTGCGGCAAGGATTTGGACGTTGTATGAGGCATCGCCTCATACAAAGTCCAAATCCGTATAAAGTCCAAACTTGTGGAACCAAGTTTGGACGTTGTATGAGGTATTACTGTAAATAAGAGGGTTTGGGGTTGCAGTTTGGGCACTCTGTCTCTAAAAGGTTTGCCATCACTGGTATAGGCCTGCTCTCTCCTTGACAGAAGCAGCAGTAGAGTTTGACAGCTCCCTGAGTGACTGGGCAACCTTTTTATGGTTATAGTGTTCACTTCCATGTTGAGGAACAGGGCAGCTGCCTGTGGTTGGCAAAGATACCCATTTTGCAACAGGAACTTAATAAATAGAATAAATCCCACCTCAATTAGAATTGGGGCATGGAATATTCACTCCATCTTAGATAACTTCTGGAGTAGCTGATCTGAGAGAAGAATGGCGCTGGTGGCCAGAGAACCTATAGTATATGACATATTGTTGATATTGTTCTCCTTAGTGACTAGAACAGGGGTGTCAAAACTACAGCCTGTGGCAGGCCCAATTAGGCCTGTGCATATCATTAATGTGGCACGCGGTGAGTATCTGGGCTCACGGCGGACCACTCCTCCACCCCCACCCCCCCCACCGCCTGATGTCAGCAGTGGCAGCGGTGGCAATCACGCTTGTATGAGCAGCCTCTGGCTCGGTCCCATCCCCTCTGCAGCCTTTGACAAAACCGATTGCTGTGCTGGGGTCATTTCCGGAGCCTCCTCCATTTCAAAATCCACGGTGCTAGGAGAACCCCCTGGTGCACCCAGGATGACATCACCGCAGTGTGCCAGGTTTACCCTTCCAGCGCTGCGGATTTTGAAACAGATGATCCTCAGACTCCAACTTTCTTTAAAGACATATGTTATGCCTGCCAGTGCTTATACACCAAACATGATTAATAACAATTCATTTATCCAAGTCTAAAGCACTAAAAAATTTAAGTCAACAAAATTTAAAAAACAGCAACGGTAACTCATTTAAAAATGTATGTACACATAAACTACATGTTTCCCTTTATTTAGCAGTTTGAATAGCCCTGTCATTTGCTTCAAACAAATCCTCAATATCACACTGTTCAGGCAAGTTTCCACAGATTAGCAGATGTTCAAAGTCTTGACTCTTGCCAAATTCACATTGTTCACCATCATCAATGTGGCCCCCACCTCTTTATGGCACACATATATTAATAACAATGACATCAAAGATAAATTCTACAATGATCTTTGCTCTGGTCTTTATAGTGTATGAATATTGGAGAAGCTGGTGCTTTTTAGCAACTTTAATGCCCAAGTTGGCTCAGCTCATCATATGTGGAATGGAGTTGCTGGAAGCCATTGCATTGGAAATTGTAATAGCAATGGTTTGTTTCTCTTGAGGATTTGCAATGAATACAGTCTACTTATCACAAATTCATTGTTTCAGCTTTGAAATTGAAACAACCTAGAATCATCTGTGTTCTTGAAATGGGCCTGTATTATACTACATCATTACTAGACATAGAAATACATGAGCTATATGCATCACTAAGGAAAATGATGACTGCTGGACCAAGCACCAGCTAATTTCCCCCAACATGAATATTTGGATAAAATTGCCATGAAAACAGTTAAATGTTTCCAGCTTTTGTCACAGGGATCTTTCTTGATTGTTGAGATAAAATAAAATTCTAAGATAGATAAAATTCCACCTTGAAGCAGAAACATCAACAATGAATGGAATCAAATTAGTAGACTTAAGAAATGTGTTCATCAGGACTGGTTTGATGAGAAAGGTGAGGAAACTGTAAAACTTATTGATGTTTAACAAACCACCTGCCAATAAAACTGCTTTCAACAAAATCTCCCAGAATGCAAAACTCAAGGGTTAATAAGAAGGCTGAAGCACCCAGAACTTGGCTGATGTGGAATAACCAAATAAATTATTTAAAGCTTTTCTCATCTCTGATGGCTCAATACTCATCACAGCTTGGGATGATAGCTGCATTGGTGCCCCCCAACATGGGAAAATGTCCCTAGACCAGTGGTTCCCAATGTAGAGCCCAGTGGCCAATCAGTGCTTTGGGGAATTGACTTAGGCTTCTGGGAACTGAAGTCCAAAAACCAAAGGTTAAAACACTGCCCCAGAGTCTCCAAACAAGTACTTCTTCTTTTTAAACCAGAAAACTAGACCATGAACCCTTCCAGCTAGGTCTCTGTCCAGGGGAACCATATATAAATATCTGTGAATGTAGGTCTGTCAAGCAGAACTTCCTGAATGGGGAATTCTGGGAATTGAAGTCCCAAACATCCTAATGCTACACAAGTCGTCCTTTGCAGGCGCACCCCCCCAATAAAGGACTCAGACACTGATGAAAGTGGATAACGGCATTGGGCCACATTTATTGATTCATGCCCTAGTCCGAATTATAAATTTCTATTGGTAATTGACCAATCATAATTCTTAAGGCAAGCAGGCCGAAGTAACACTGGTAAGGTACCACCCAAAACTGCCAACGGCAATTGTTACAATGTATCTATTTGTATCAATTTGTTTGTTGACAACAAACAAATTGTTGACCGTAGTCAATATCTAGCTAATGACCCCACCCTCTGACGCGTATCCATAAAATCACGGGGTGATGCATGCTGTCTAGCTGTAGCCATCACCCCATCGCGTAGTTCGTCGTTGACCGGACAACGTTTAACCAACTTATGCCTGTCTAGTGTTGTCCAGTCAATTGCGAACCTGCCGGATACCTGTGGGTCATAAATGTTTACCTTACCAGTGCTACCCACCCATGTGACCAAAGTCAACAGCAGCACAGAAAACCCCTATATCAAACCATAGCAACAGTGTGGGATGGGCAAAAAAGCCAGGACCCGAGAGCCAATTGTGGGTCCCAGCCAAAAATTCCCACCCGGCCCCAAAGCGACCAAAATATCACACTGTTAACTAGGGAGGGGGTGGAGGGGAAAAACTTCTCCGCTCCGTCGCTTCGCAAAATGGCAGCTCGGCTGCCTCGTGGCCGCCCCTTATATAAGGGTGCTGGCCACGCCCCCTAACTACCCGGATGCCTTCGTCCGATGGGGGGCCCCCGCAAAGGGCGCGGTGGCCATTTTGGCGCCGCGCTCGCATTGCAGGCGCACCCCCCAATAAAGGACTCAGACACTGATGAAAGTGGATAACGGTATTGGGCCACATTTATTGATTCATGCCCTAGTCCAAATTATAAATTTCTATTGGTAATTGACCAATCATAATTCTTAAGGCAAGCAGGCCGAAGTAACACTGGTAAGGTACCACCCAAAATTGCCAACGGCAATTGTTACAATGTATCTATTTGTATCAATTTGTTTGTTGACAACAAACAAATTGTTGACCGTAGTCAATATCTAGCTAATGACCCCACCCTCTGACGTGTATCCGTAAAATCACGGGGTGATGCATGCTGTCTAGCTGTAGCCATCACCCCATCGCCTAGTTCGTCGTTGACCAGACAACGTTTAACCAACTTATGCCTGTCTAGTGTTGTCCAGTCAATTGCGAACCTGCTGGATACCTGTGGGTGATAAATGTTTACCTTACCAGTGCTACCCGCCACACGGAGGGGCTTCAAAGAAGGCTCAACGCCCCCCCCCAGACCGTCAGCTCGGTCAACAGGCCTGCTCGCCAATCACCCAACAGGAGGTCCATACCTCCTCGCGACAGATGGGCCCCATCCCCTGCATAAAGGCCGTAATTTTGTAGGCTAATGGCAGGGTGACGACTGACCCGCCCCCAACCTTTGTCGGCAAGGAAGCGTGCCACAGCCCTATTTACCATGCGTCTAGCGCGGTCAAGGGTCTGGAGGTCGAAACCTCCCCTGTACGTGTGCCGCGGGACCATGTCTGACCAAATGAGGGTTGTGGCGGGCCACACGTAATGCAGGTAGGCAAGGTCGCCGCAAATCGCATGCTTTAGCGATAAGCCGGTGACCTGGCCCAAATCATTGCCCCCTAGGTGTATGATCAGAATGTCAGGCGGGTCAGCATTCCGGCCTGAAAAAAGGAATGGCAACAGCTCCCGCCATAACATCCCGGGCTTACCATGCCATGTGAGACTTGCGTATGCACCCAGTCCCAGTCGGGGTCCCCACTCTGTCGCCGCAGCGTAACACGCTGCCCTGTGCACGTAGCTATGGCCCACCAGCCATACTGTCACCGGTGTAATACAACACCCAGGGTCTGTAAGGAAAAACGAGGAAGAGAAAGGTGCGGTGACAAAACTGCCGGAAGAGGGCGAACATAAAACCCCCGGAAGAGGGCGAACATAAAACTGAAAACATTGCGAACCCCACCTTCCCATGCTGCGTATGTCAGCCCCGGAGTACCCAAAAGCAGCTGCGGTGGAAGCCGCCCCTATCCTGAAGGAATGGGTGCCATAACGGGCCCCTGGGAGGCCAACACTGGCCAGCGCTTTGCCGGTCACCTTCCAAAATTGAAATTTAGTAAGGGGAGACCCATCTTGGTGACAGAAAAACGGGCCATGGTGCGTGCCACGCAGTGCAAGAAACTCCTGTAGGGCACCAACCGGACAGATGTCTGCCAAAGAACACCGTAGCAGTCTTACACCACTGCCTACGCCATGCTGATCTGTCTTAGAGGAGCGTATCCTCAACTGAGCCCAGTCTTTGGCAACATAGACATCTTCGAGTTCCAGTGCCCTACGACTTGCATCCGCCTTAGACAGCATCACAAGCTCGCTGATGCGGAGCGCTCCAAAAAAGGCCACCATTGTAGCCGCGTGAAATAGGGCTGCCTCGTACTTATCAAAACAGAGGCCATGCCAGCCCCGGGCCAATTGGGTAAGAACCCCTGGGGAAATCGGGTGGCGGTCGTCCGGGCAATGCCCACGCTCCCGCACCCACCCCTCCAAAACATGTCTCACACGGAAGTCAGCGGTACTATCCACATGACCGCCCACCTTGGCCATAAAAGCCAATGCTGACAGCCTAGATGCTATGGTGCGAGGTGCAAGGCCCTGGGCATGCAGGTAAACCATGAACCGAAGTACATGGGTCACTGGGATCGGCCAGGTTTCTGGCAGCCGGAATTGGGTACAGAAATCTCTGAAAGAATTGAATGCGTGGCGATACGCCTTACGCGTGCGTGGCGCTAGTGACAAGCCAATCGCCCGGTTCACCTCTCCTTGCCAATGGTCCATATCTCGTCCGGGAGTGGCGAGGGAAATTCCTCCGCATCCGGGGCCAAGGCACGGAACCGGGAGATCTGCAGGCGGGACAAAGCGTCAGCGATATCATTATTGACCCCCGGGCCCACTTCCCATTGAAGTACATCCCATAACCCAGGGATCCTGAAGCATCGGACTGTATCTGAAAGCGAGGGGAAGCCAGGAGGTCAGACCTCCAAAATGATACTCCATTGAACTCCCTCAGGAACTGGAGCCAGATAAGCATATCTGCCCTGATACCCCGAGTGAGTCTAACCCTATGGTGGGGCCTAGATAAGCCTGTCATGGCGTCGCACAAGCGCCGAGCAAATGCCCTGCCCGGTGCGACGACCCTGCAAGCGAAATTGAGGTGACCATGTAGCACCTGCAGTTCCCTCAGTGATGCCTTGCGTTTAGCAAGCAAGTCCGAGATAAGGGCCACTATCCTTGACACCTTATCCCCTGGTAACCTAGAAGCCTGCGCTACCGTGTCAATCTCCACCCCCAGGAATACTAGCTTAGTAGATGGGCCCTCGGTCTTTTCGGGCACTAAAGGGACACCGAGTTCCTCCATTAGCGTCTGAAATGTGTTGAGGAGACGTGTACACGTGTCCCAGCCCCGTTCACCCCCGAATAAAAAATCATCCAGGTAATGGGCTACAGACCGGGACCCTGACCTGCGGACGAAAGCCCACTGTAGGAATGTACTGAAATGCTCGAAGTCCGAGCATGATATGGAACAGCCAAAAGGCATGGCCTTATCAAAGTAATATTCACCCCGGAACTTAAAACCCAGCAACTCAAAGTCGCCCGGGTGCACAGGCAGGAGGCGAAACGCCGACTTGATGTCGCACTTAGCCAATAGCGCACCCGGGCCACATGAGCGCACCATGCGCAGGGCTTGGTCAAAAGATGTATACCTGACTGAGCAAAGGTCATCAGGGATAGCGTCATTGACCGATCGGCCGGCTGGGTAGGACAAGTGATGAATCAGGTGAAAGTCGCCCGGTGACTTTTTGGGCACTAAGCCCAAGGGTGATACCTTAAGATTAGGGAACGGGGGTGTTGGGAAAGGGCCAGCGACCCTGCCCGAATCGACCTCCTTAGTAATGCTGGCAGCAGCTACCTCCTCCCTCCCCCTAAGGGACAAAAGGTTGGGGGCATCCTGGGGGGACCTATCGCCCACGAAAGGGATACGGAACCCCTGTCTAAAACCCTGAAGAAGGTAAACCGCATCCTCCTCCCTCGGGTACAATGCGAGCCAACGCTCCAACATGTCCACATTAATTGGGGAGGGGGCCTTTTGGTGAACCAGCTCCCTCCGCTGCAGTTTTGCCAGCCCCCTGTCCGCCCCTTCCTCTGCCCCGCATCCCTCCAGGCCTGGGACAGGCGGAGGCCGCATGGGGGCCAGCGCAGGAGGGACACTCATGCCTGTACTTGCAATTCTTCCTGTTGCAGGAACCATTGGATGAGAAAGTCCAGCACAGCAGGCGGGCTGGAACCCCCTGCCCCGCCACCTGGCGGGGAGCCTGTGCTGGGGCCGCTCGCTGGACCGCATGTCCACAATGGTATCTTTCCCCGGGCGCAAGGTGCATGGGAGTCATGTACAGAAGCCACAGCCTCTGGCAGGGCTCATCCCACCTCATCTCGGGGTGCAGGGGAATCCGCATATGGAATTCCTCGTCATAAGCCAACCACGACGGGCCCGGGAAGTCAACCATCGCCCGGTAAATGTTGTCCAAATACTGGACCATCGGAATTGCCAAATCCGGCCGGGCCCTGAGGTAGACCGCCATGTATATGAGGTAGGCTGGCAACCAGTTGGCCCACGTATGTGGTGGCTTGCGACGACGCGCCTGCTCCTTATCCTTCTCATCTTGCCCCTCCCTCTCCTCCTTGGTGGGCTCTCTGTTAAGGAGGGAGAAGATGTCCACATACTCCCTCCGCCAGATCTTCTCTTTGGTGGTCTGGGCCAAATGGTCCCCCAGTGGCAAGGAATACCCTGCTGTCGGCAAAGCCGACACAGGCACGGTGGAAACTGCGGGCATCTGTAATGGAGCCTGGACTAACCCGGTCACCCCTAGAAGATTCCCGACTGGGTAAGAAGCACCCCCTACCACGGGGCCCTGGGTGATAGTTGAAGTCACCGGGTGGGGCATCGGCGACTGGACCGCCGCACCACCCATGCGAGGCCAAGGCCATTGAAAAGCCCCCCCCCAACGTGGCCATGTGTGTGGGTGCACTAGTTTGGACCGCATACTCACATGCTGCACCCCCATGGGCCGCCCCCACCGGGGGTTCCGACCCACTGGGGGCGTCGGAGCTCATGACCGCCATAGAGCTCGTCAACGGGGCTTGATCAGCACCGGCCTGTTGATTGGGGAGCTGCGAGGCAGTGGCTGAAGCCGGGCCACGCGCCTCAGGCAGCCTCAACCCGTCTCGCCGCCTGCCGCTGCCCAGCAGACGATGGATCGACCAGCACCCCAAAAGGGGCCCCAGGGTGACTAACCCGGGCCAGGGATGCCTCAAGGGCCGCAACGCGGGCCAGGAGGGCCTCCACGCTGACATAGCCACCTAAACCAAGGGGGGCTAAAGGGCCAGCCGGCCCACTAACTACAGGCGTCGGTACAGGTCCCTGTACCCCGGGGCCTGAATAGGGCCAAGATCCGAAGCCCGGGCCCGGTAGGGCCGGGGAAGTACCCTGCCATGGAAGGGGGCCACACCACCCCCCAAGGCTGGAAGCCCCCGCATTAAGCTGCGCCCCAACGGAGGAAGGCCCAGCGGAATGGGCCACGCCAGGAGCGGCGGCCGCCGCTTGCGGGCCGAGGGCCGCGGCCCCTACTAGGCCCGCACGCGGACCCCCAGCCTCCGGCCAAGGGGGAATTAACCCCATCCCATCGGTCCCGGTGGGCTCGGGCATAGGAGGCTGCTGGGGAGGCGCAGCCGCGGTCCTCCGACCCGGATTGTGCCTCCGCGCAGAACGAGCCACATTCGCAGTCGCCTTCTTCTTTGAGGGCATTGCAGCTAGCTGATGGGAAGCCGAAAAAGGAGAAAATCAGCAGCCAAGAGGCTTCCCGGTGAGGGTACAAGCGACGGAGGTAAGAGGGAAAAACTTCTCCGCTCCGTCGCTTCGCAAAATGGCAGCTCGGCTGCCTTGTGGCCGCCCCTTATATAAGGGTGCTGGCCACGCCCCCTAACTACCTGGATGCCTTCGTTCGATGGGGGGGTCCCGCAAAGGGCGCGGCGACCATTTTGGCGCCGCGCTCGCATTGTCATTGCAGGGCAAAAAAAAATATTTTAGAGAGTGGGTGGGTGACAAATCGACTGTGCAGTCACCATTGATCCTGTTTGCAAGATGCTGTCAGAGAACGTCTTTTTGCTTTGGATAATTTGTGCACAGCTATAGCTAATGGTGACAGCTTTGCATGTCTGTAAGTAAGAGATAAGGAGTAAGATACTTTAGTGTTCTGGAAATAATAGGCAGCAGCCAGCAATATGGGCCAAACACACAACTTTATTTGGAATAAGAATAGGTGGCCAGAGCTAACATTACACCCTCACATTCCTTAGCTATATCTGATCAGAACTGACAGTTGGGAAAAACTGTTAGAATCATTGACAGCTCTGTTCTCGTTCAGAACCCTCCTGAAGTCTCGCGAGACTTCAGATCATAGTAAAGCAAATACATATTAAACTCTTTCACAACAAGACAAAATGGCAAACACATTTCCTTAAACACACAACAGATACCTTTTGGTTATCTCCACTATATTTCCAGTGAGGGTGTGTTGGACAGCTGCTTCCCAGATACTGTGGAGCTAACCGGGGATAGAAGTCCTACTCTACTGACAGCTTCACTACCTTCTCAGGTGTGATCACTTTCTTTCCTAGTGCTGATGTTAGAATGAAGGCTTGATACTTGTGCTCACATAAAATCGCCTTGCTTTCTTAGTTAGTATTCTGCTGTCAAGGCATCAGATTTGTGTAATCTGGCATAACAGTTTTACCTGAAAACCAGTCTAAGCCCCCCTGGCAAAACCCTGCAGTTAGCGACTGAAATTTCCAGCTTTTTCAAACCTTTATGGGTATGTTGAAAGGTATACAGAAGGGCTGCCAAATTGTGTGACTTACAGATTTCTTTACGTTCACGATTCCCTCTCCCACCTTACTGACAGAAATTCTCCCACGCCTCCAGCTAAGAAGGCAGTTGGGATTCCAAGCTGTAGATACATCCACACAAGAGATCAGTCATTCCACACTGCCAGTGGGTCTCTTTGCTATTCCAACAGAGAGCCGATTGCACACTATGACTAATCACATTGGCTGTGTGAAGGAAGCATTTATATAAAGATTGAGACAGGCCTCCTTGAATTTGGAGGCAGGACAGTTTATTTATTTATTTATTTATTTATCATTCACATTTGTAAATGCCGCCCACTCAGGCAGAACCCGACTCAGGGCGGCATTACAACAACTCCAAAAAATACATAAAAACATTATAAAACCTTATAAAACCCACCCAATAAAAAACCCACCCAATAAAGAAAAATCCGACATCCACCCCCATTTAAAACCCATATCCCACTCACCCGTCCCACCTACCACACAGAGGGAAAGAGAGAGAGTCTTATAAAAGCCAGCCGGCAGGGGCCATAGTCCCGTTCGGGCCCCACACCTGCCCTGCCAGCCAGGTCTTTACTCCTTTCCTGAAGGGCAGCAATTCACTTTGAAGTCTTAGATCTGTTGGTAGGAGGTTCCAGAGGGTTGGTGCGGACACGGAGAAGGCCCTCCTTCGGGTGCTAGTCAAATGTGCACCCCTCGTTGATGGCACCACCAGAGAGCCTCTCCGGTCCGCTCTGGTTGGACGGGCAGTCACTCTTGGGACGATGCGGTCTCTAAGGTATCCTGGCCCCCTGCCATATAGGGCTTTAAAGGTCAAAACCAGCACCTTAAATTGCACCCGGAGACAAACTGGTAACCAGTGCAGCTCCCGAAGCAGCGGTGAGGCATGGGCATATCGCCCACACCCCATCACCACCCGGGCCGCCGCATTCTGGACCAGCTGCAGCCTCCGAATGGTCGTCAAGGGCAGCCCCATGTAGAGCGCATTACAATAATCTAGTCGGGAAGTAACCAGAGCATGAGTGACCATAAGCAAGGAGCCCCGGTCCAGGAGCGTGCGCAGTTGGCGAATCACCCGAAGTTGGGCAAAAGCCCCCCTGGCCACAGCTGCCACTTGTTCTTCCAGCAGGAGCCGTGAGTCCAGAAGGACCCCCAAGTTGCGCACTGGGTCTGTCTGGGGCAAAACAGCCCCATCCAGTACCAAAGATGGTAACTCCTTGGATAACGTGGGGCCCCTTATCCACAGCCACTCTGTCTTGCTGGGATTCAGCCGAAGCCCATTGGCCCCCATCCAGACCCCAATGGCCTCCAGGCATCCGGATAGGATTTCAACAGCATCACTGGGGTCCCCACGGGCCGAGATGTACAATTGAGTATCATCCGCGTACTGATGGTACCGCACCCCGTGGGAACGAATGATCTCACCCAGCGGCTTCATGTAGATGTTAAATAAGAGAGGAGAGAGCACAGATCCCTGAGGCACCCCATATTTGAGAAGCCTAGGGCTGGACCTCTCACTCTCTAACCACACCGACTGGGTACGGCCCTCCAGAAATGAGGAAAACCAGGACAACACAGTGCCCTGGATCCCCAGTCCTTCGAGCCGTTCCAGCAGGATACCGTGGTCGACGGTATCGAAGGCCGCTGAGAGGTCAAGAAGAGCAAGGACGGATGGACAACCCCCGTCCCGCTCCCGCCAGAGATCATCCATCAGTGCGACCAATGCCGTCTCCGTTCCATATCCGGGCCTGAATCCCGATTGAAAGGGGTCTAGATAATCCGCTTCCTCCAGGACACTCTGCAGCTGGCGCGCCACCGCCTTCTCCAAAACCTTACCCAGAAAGGGCAGGTTGGAAACCGGCCTGTAGTTGTTAAGGACAGCTGGGTCGAGGGACATTTTCTTCAGGAGGGGGCGCACCAAAGCATGTTTTAGCTGTGCAGGAAATACCCCCTCCCGTAAAGAAGCATTTACTATCCCCCCAACCCAGCCCCCTGTTACCCCCCTGGATGCTTTCACCAACCAGGTGGGGCAGGGGTCCAGAGGACATGTAGTGGCACGAACATCTGCAAGGAGCCTGTCCACTTCATCAGGGACAACAGGATCAAACCGATCCCAGATCGAACAGCAAGACTGTGCTCCGGCACCCCCCCGACCCTCCCCATCCATGCCAGGATTCAATCCTGAACGAATCCGATCGATTTTCTCCACCAGATGGTCAGCAAAGTCCTCAGCCGACCCCTGCCAACCGGGCACCGATCTCCCTCTACCGAGGAGGGACCTGGTTACCCGGAACAGGGCGGCTGGGCGATTATCAGCGGAGGCAATAAGGGTGGTGAAGTATTGCCGCCTCACCACCCCCATCGCCACTAGGTAGGCCCTAATAGTGGCTCTAGCTAGTGTCCAATCGGAGTCATCCTGGGTCTTCACCCAGCGGCGCTCTAGGCGTCTCTTTGCCCGTTTGAGTTCCCGTAGTTCCTCTGTGAACCACGGAGATGACCTAGTTCCCCGGGCGCGGAGAGGCCGCAGTGGCGCGATTTCATCCAAGGCAGCTATTGTCGTCCTATTCCATAGGTCGACGAGTGCCTCGGGTGAATCGTTTAGCCGATCCAGAGGTACATCCCCCAGTTCCCTCTGGAAACCATCTGGATCCATTAGTTGCCGAGGGCGGACCATTTTAATAGGCCCTGCCTCCCTACGATGAAGTGTCGCCCCCAGGAAGTCAAGAGTCACCAGATAGTGATCCGACCATGGCACAGGTGAGATGACTAAGTCCTGTAATCTCAGGTCACTCTGCCACTGCTCCGACAGGAAAACTAAGTCTGGCATGTGACCGCTGCCCCTGGTCGGACCCCGAACTACCTGAGTCAGGCCCATGGCTGCCATGGAGGCCATGAACTCCCTTGCCCCCTCAGAAGCCATCCCCAACGATGGCAAATTGAAGTCCCCCAGAACCATAAGCCTCGGGAACTCCAACGCCAGCATCGAGGCGGCCTCGAGGAGCTCAGGCAGGGCATCCCTTACCCTGCAAGGGGGCAGGTACAGGAGCAAGATCCCCAACTGACCCTTGGGGCCCAACCATAGAAGCAGGGCCTCACAACCAGACACTTGTGGAGCAGTGGCCCTAGCGACTCCCAAAGACTCCCTGGCAACAATGGCGACACCACCGCCCCTCCCCTCACCTCTAGGCTGGTGCCAAATACCGAACCCAGCTGGACACATGTCCGAAAGAGGTACTCCATCCTCAGGTGTCAGCCAGGTTTCGGTGATGCATGCCAGGTCGGCCCGCCCATCCTGGATGGCATCTTGAATCAGGGGGGCCTTATTACAAACCGACCTGGCATTCACCAGCAGCAGCCTAAGGGCGGGGTCACTCTGGATCTGCTGCTCAGGACCCAGAGATGTACCTGCAGGGCTGGAATGAGGGACCGCACTTAAACATCGGACCCGCATTCCCCGAGTGCGGCCCGCCCCACGGTACCCGCCATACTGCCCCATGCCCGTCACAACACCTATATTAATCTCCGGAACCTCCCTAGACGGAATGCTGCCCCTCCTTCCTGGCTGGCAAGGCCAACACTCTCTCTTCCCTCCCCCTCCGCCATCCACCCCCAAATCCAGCACCGAACAAAATTTCCGGGCCTCCGGCGGCGCCTCTCCTTTAAGCCCCCCAACAGGCAGGGTCCAAAGGGAGATGGGACACACCTGCCTCCCATTCCCGGGCCGAATAGCGTGGGCCCCCGGGAAGAGGCAGCGCCTCTTTATCTCCCCGCCGGTGGTGGGGGCGGGGGGAGCGCGGCTGCGGCGGCGGCGGCGGCAGCGTCCCTTTTTGGAGCCTCCCGGGCCACGGGAGGCTCCCTTTATCTCCCCGCCGGTGGTGGGGGCGGGGAGAACGCGGCGTCGGCGTCGGCGGCGTCGGCGTCTCTCTTCGGAGCCTCCCGGGCCACGGGAGGCTCCCTTTATCTCCCCGCCGGTGGTGGGGGCGGGGAGAGCGCGGCGGCGGCGATGGCGGCGGCGGCGTCTCTCTTCGGAGCCTCCCGGGCCACGGGGGGCTCCCTTTATCTCCCCGCCGGTGGTGGGGGCGGGGAGAGCGCGGCGGCGGCGGCGGCGGCGTCTCTCTTCGGAGCCTCCCGGGCCACGGGAGGCTCCCTTTATCTCCCCGCCGGTGGTGGGGGCGGGGAGAGCGCGGCGGCGGCGGCGGTGGCGGCGTCTCTCTTCGGAGCCTCCCGGGCCACGGGAGGCTCCCTTTATCTCCCCGCCGGTGGTGGGGGCGGGGAGAGCGCGGCGGCGGCGGCGGCGGCGGTGGCGGCGGCGGCGGCGTCTCTCTTCGGAGCCTCCCGGGCCACGGGAGGCTCCTTTTATCTCCCCGCCGGTGGTGGGGGCGGGGAGAACGCGGCTGCGGCGGCGGTGGCGGCGGCGTCTCTCTTCGGAGCTTCCCGGGCCACGGGAGGCTCCCTTTATCTCCCCGCCGGTGGTGGGGGCGGGGAGAGCGCGGCGGCGGCGGCGGCGGCGGCGGCGGCGGCGGCGGCGGCGGCGGCGGCGTCTCTCTTCGGAGCCTCCCGGGCCACGGGAGGCTCCCTTTATCTCCCCGCCGGTGGTGGGGGCGGGGAGAGCGCGTCGTCGTCGTCGTCGTCGTCGTCGTCGTCTCTCTTCGGAGCCTCCCGGGCCACAGGAGGCTCCCTTTATCTCCCCGCCGATGAAGGGGGCGGGGAGAGCGCGGCGGCGATGGCGGCGGCGGCGTCTCTCTTCGGAGCCTCCCGGGCCACGGGGGGCTCCCTTTATCTCCCCGCCAGTTAAGATTTGGTGAAAGAGTGAAGCAGAACAAAAAGGCAAACTTCTCACTCTAGGGACAAACTTGGCAAGAATCCTGCAAATGTATTGTAGGGGTAAGCTTGGGGAGATTGATCTTTGTGAATTCAATATGACCTGAACTGATCTGAATTGCCTTGATGAATGTGTGCACTGGAACATAAGGCCTTACTAGAGAAGGTAATACTTTTGTATCTGGGGGCTGTATACCCTTAAAAGACTTAACTATCTTTACTGTATGGGACCAAAGACAACAGAACAGCCGAAGGGTTGGCTTAACACAGGTTTATTGCATGATGATCCGGTGGAGCATGCATACATAACATCCCTCCCCCCTAGGATGGGACGAAGTCCCGCAACCATTGTGGCTTGCCGCACGTGCGCTTGGGGCGTGCTTGCGCCTGACCTAGTACCAGAGAGCCTGTGATCCCTGACTCCGTGGGTGCTTGTCCTGCAACGGGAAACGGGGATTCGTTAGTGGCTCTGTGGGGCGCCCGTGCCTGCCTTGCGCTGGGGGATGGGAATGGAATGAACAGCTGGGATGTGAACCCCTGCCTGTTGCTCTCGGACCCCGGGGACCCTCCTATTGTGAACCGCGGGACCAATGAGGATGCCCTTGTGGTTCTGCTACCTTCTGTTCCCCGCTCGGGGGACCTTGAGACTGTGGTGGGCGGACTCGCCGTCGCCTCCTGTCTTGGGGGTGTCGGTCTCCGGGAGATTGGTGCTATGTTGCATTCTAACTCACAGGGGCTACTGGGACTGGAAGTACCAGGGGCTGAACTGAAACCCCTCTTTTCGCTAGGACGGGTACTGGTACTGTAAATCAAGGTCTAAACTTCTTGGGGAATCTGTGTTTTGGGGACGCTTCCGGGGGCTGTGTGTGAGATCGGGGCTCTTCCTTTCCGCCGCAAACTCCCGCAAAAGATCTCTGAGGATCGATTCCCTTTCCTCCCCCCTTGGTGGGGACCCATGTCCCCCCTTTTCTCCCCCTTGGGCTAAGCGGGTGGGGGAGTACCCTAACGCTGATTCGTGGCTATTTTCGTCTTCGTCCTGCTCTCCGGGGATCCTGCGCCTGAGTTGATCCGCGTGCCGCCTCCACAGGAGGCCTGTATTGGTCTCCACGCAGTATGAAACGGGGCCGGTTTGTTCTATTACAGTGCCCAGCACCCAGGCTGGCCCCGCGTTGGCATAGTTCCTGCAATGCACCGGGGCGCCTACGCTGAAACTCTTTGCGGGTTCCACCCCTACGTTCCGCCCTTTGTCCTCTACTCTCGTGGGGTCTAGCTTGGAGATTACCGTGGCCAGCTTCCTGCGCATTAACAGCTCCGCGGGGGAGTACCCTGACGCCAATGGGGTGACCCTGTACCTTAGCAGGAATTGGCACAGTTGTAAGTCAAGATCTCTGGGGCCCATGCGCCGCAGCGCATCCTTAGTGGTGCGCACGAGGCGCTCTACTTGGCCGTTGGTGGCCGGGTGGAAAGGGGCGGAGGTGATGTGCCGAATGGCGTTGAGATCCATGAATGCCCTGAACTCGGCGGACGTGAAACAGCTAGCGTTATCGCTGACGAGGGTGTCGGGTAAACCGAACGTGGAAAAGACCCTCCGTAACTGTTTAATTGTTGTGGCCGAGGAGGTGCTCGAGACTGGAATGACCTCCAACCACTTGGAGAACGCGTCCACCACAAGGAGGAAAAGTGTTCCCCTGAACGGGCCAGCAAAGTCTACGTGTACCCGGGACCAGGGGCCCCTCGCTGCGTCCCACTCCCTATGTGGCAAGCGAGCCTCTTCTGGCCTGGAGCTTTGGCACGCTTCGCAAGTGCCGACCATGTGCTCGATGTCGGCGTCTAGCTGGGGCCACCAAAAGTAACTGCGGGCTAGTGCCTTAGAGTGGATGATCCCGGGGTGGCTGACGTGCAGCAGTTTAAGCACCCTCGGCCGGAGGGACGTGGGGATCACTACCCGCTGTCCCCACAAAAGGCAACCCCTCTCTAGGGACAATTCTAATTTCTTTTTGAAAAATGTGTCGAATTCCGCTGCTGGGGAAGACACGGGCCACCCTTTCTGTACCCAGGAGCAAACTGTAGCTAACGTTTTGTCCTTACCGGTCGCTTTGGCGATGTCGGCCGGTACTACTGGAGGGGAGTCTAGGACCTCTATCATTAAGACCTGGTGGTCCCTCTCTTCCTTGCCCACGTGGCAGCAATCCCGGGGAATGGGGGACCTCGACAGGGCATCCGCATGGCTGATCTCCTTCCCGGGCCGGTACACCAACGCGTGCTGATACGCGTTGAGAAAAATGGCCCACCTGAGCATTCTCGGGGACAGGATTTGGGGTGTGGGCTTATCTGCGGTGAAAATGCCTAGCAAGGGCTTATGGTCGGTCACTATGGTGAAGGGGCGGCCATACACAAAATCATGAAATTTCTTGGTCCCCGCAATTATCGCTAGTGCTTCCCTGTCTGTCTGGGCGTAGTTTCTCTCCGCTTTGGACAAGGACCTAGAGTAGAACGCTATCGGGGCCTCCCTCCCGTTCTCCAGCACATGGCATAACACCGCCCCCACCCCCACCGGGGATGCATCGCATATCAGGACCACTGGGCGTTTGGGATTGAAGTGGGTCAGTACAGCATCTGATGCCAGGAGTCGCTTCAGGTCATTGAAAGCCTTCTCATGGTCGTCGCCCCACTTCCATGCCTCGTCCTTTTTAACAATTTGTGTAGCGGTTCCGCCACGGCTGCCTTCCGAGGAAGGAAGGAGTGGTAGAAGTTAAGCAGCCCAAGGAACGACTGCAGCTCGGGCTTGGAGGTGGGGCGAGGGGCCTTCTTGATGGCGGCCACCTTGGATTGGGATGGCCTTATTCCCTCGGGAGTAACACGGAACCCTAGGAACTCAACCTCAGTTGCGAAGAAAACGCATTTGTCTTTCCGCAACCGCAACCCCGCCTTTTCGAATTTTGCCAGGACCTTTCCCAACCTTTCTGCTAATTCGGCCCGGCTCCCCCCTGTAATCAATACGTCATCAAAGTAGGGTAACACCCCCTCTAACCCCTTCAGGAGGCGTTCCACGAGTGACTGGAAGATCCCGGGCGCCGAATTCACGCCGAACTGGAGGCGCGTCACCTGGAACGCCCCTTTGTGGGTGACTATGGTCTGCGCTGCAGCTGCGGCGGGGGTCACCGGGAGTTGCTGGTAGGCTTGGGCCAGGTCGAGTTTAGCGAAACACCTCCCCCCGTGTAACCTGGCCAACAAGTGGCTGACTACCGGCACCGGATACGCATTAGGGCGGATCGCCTTATTGATGGTGCACTTGTAATCAGCGCATATGCGGACCTCCCCGTTGGCCTTGAGCGCTGTTACAATTGGAGTTTCCCACTCCGCAGAATCAACAGGAACAAGAATCCCCCGGCCCACCAATTTGTCCAACTCCGCCTCTATTTTGTCCTTTAGTGCCAAAGGCACTCTGCGCGGTTTAAGTCTGATTGGACGTACTCCAGGGTCCAGGTCGAAAGTCACTGGGGGGCCCTTGAATCTTCCGAGTCCCTTTTTGAAAACCTCGGGGTGCGCGTCGCACACGCTCTGTATTGGATCAGTCCCGGCGGCGTGTACTCCCACGGCGTGCACCCCCCCAATGAACAACCCCAGGGGCTGGAACCATTGAGTCCCGAGGAGGCTGCATTTACCTCCCTTGAGGACGACTAGGGGAAGCGTTGTGGCGTGCTTTTTGAACCAGACCTGGAACTTCCCAACCCCCAACACCGGGATGCATTTCCCTTGCACGTCCTTCAGCGTGGACCTCAACGCTTTGAGCTTGGGCCGCACGTGGGGGGCTATTTTTAGGAACTCTCCCTGGGAAATGATAGAGTAAGAAGAACCCGAGTCCACCTCCATCCTAACAGGGGCCCCTTGTATTACTACCTCAACGAAGTATCGGGGGTGCTCCGTGGATACGCTGAAAACCGGAGCGTCGTCCTCGCTGTCGTCGGAGATGCGCCCTACTCCGTCCCGCTTCCTCGTGGTCCGGGTGCCGTCCTTGGGCCTCGTGGTGCGGTCCTGCCTCGCCGAGCGGTCTGGGGAACTCCTCTTGGCCTCGCGCCGTTTTCGGCAGACCTTGGCGATGTGCCCGCGCCGGCCGCAGTTGTGGCACTCGACCTTGCGGAACGGGCATTTGGCGCGGGCGTGGGCGGCGCCGCAGCCGTCGCAGCGCCGGCCTTCCTTCTGGACCTTCCGGACGTCCTCGTCGCCGCCGCTCTCCGCGGACGAGTTCGAAACTCGCCGGGCCGCGCGCACCGAGCTCTCTGCCTTGGCGGGTTTCGGGCGCCAGTCCTGGAGCTCTTGCACCCCGGCCGTCATGGCTTCCGCGGCCTGTGCCGTGTCAAGGACTTGCTGCCACGTGGGAGGCGGCTCCTGTTTCATCAGCGCGCGCTGAGTCTCGGTGTCCCTCAGGCCGCAGAGCAGGCAGTCTCGGAGGGTGACTTCTGGGGTCTCCCACTTGCATGGGCCAGCGGCCAGCCGCAGGGCCGCGGCGAACTCAGCGACCGATTCCCCGGGCGCCTGGACTCGCCTCCAAAACGCGCTCCGAGTGGGGAACATCGCTATCGCGGGCCGGAGGTGGGTGCGCAACACTGCCAGGAGCTCTTTGGCTTTGAAGTCGCTCACCCTCCTCGGCGCGATCAGGTCCACCAAGGTCCTCTTGGTCTCTTGTCCGAGCATGCGGACGAAGATGGCCCTCTTCTTGTCCTCATCTGAGACTTCGAGCTCCACCAGCGCTCCATTGAAGTCTATCTCAAACAGCTCCAAGTCTCCCGGCTTCCTGATCTCGTAGCCGGCGCATGTCTTGGTCCCGTGGGCAGCCATGATCCCACCTTCGTCGCCAGTTTACTGTATGGGACCAAAGACAACAGAACAGCCGAAGGGTTGGCTTAACACAGGTTTATTGCATGATGATCCGGTGGAGCATGCATACATAACACTATCCTAGCACAAACTTGTCTCAATAGGCATTTGACAAAAATAGTATGCTTTTATTATGTAATTGTCATCTGAAAGATACCACTTTATTAGCATGCCTAGTGGCTCTGGCTGCTAGCACTGAAAGATTTATGTTGCCTGAAGCATAATGCTGTAAGTGTAGGAAATATTTATTTGCCTTATTATGTGATCTGATCCAAAGTCATGTATTCTCTTCCACACTCCCTTAATGTTCCAGTGCATTCTCACTTTAGTATATGGGACCAGAGACAATGAAACAGCCGAAAGGTTGGCTTAACACAGGTTTATTGCATGATGATCCGGGGGAACATGAGGTAATGGCGGATGGGTGGCTCAATATATACAGTGGCTATACATTTTGAATGTGGCTCCTCGACAGTCTATTGGTTACTGCCCGCGTGACGTCACGGACGGTCACGCCCTTCTTGTCCAGGTGTAGGTGATTTAATTTTAATTTAATTTAATGTTCATTTTTCTATCCCGCTTTCCTGACACAAGTGCCACTCAAAGCGGCTTACAACATATATAAATACAATAAACAGAGCAAAATATACAATAGAATACAAACGCCAATACACAATTAATACAATCAAAGCATCAAATTATGCAAAAAATACAATACAGAATAAACAATATACAGTACTGTATGATAGGAATACAATACATATAAGCATAATATCATACATAGAATGACAATAAGGGGGAAGGGGAAGGGGGAAGTCATATAAAAATAATAACACATACATTATAAAAATTACAACATTAACCTCAACAACCCAGCAGCCACAAAGGTGCCCAATGGTTCAAAGACCATAAGGGCAGCTGCGTCGATAGCAGTGGTTCCCACCTGTCACTCCCTTCATAGAGAATGAGTCCCAGACAGGGCAGAAGGCAAAAGTTCTACAGTAAGCGACGGCAGCGACGGCAGCGGCGTCAGCGGCGGGCGCAGGTGGGCTCCATCCCTGAGCGATGGAGTGGCTGCGGGGAGAGCGCAGGCCTCTCTGCGGCGGCGGCGGCGGCTTTTCACCCCTCCAGCCAGGCGTGGCTCGGAGGGGGCGGCGGCGGCGGCGGGCGCAGGTGGGCTCCATCCCCGGTCGATGGAGTGGCTGCGGGGAGAGCGCGGGCCTCTCTGCGGCGGCGGCGGCGGCTTTTCACCCCTCCAGCGAGGCGTGGCTTGGAGGGGGCGGCGTCGGCGGCGGGCGCAGGTGGGCTCCATCCCCGAGCTATGGAGTGGCTGCGGGGAGAGCGCGGGCCTCTCTGCGGCGGCGGCGGCTTTTCACCCCTCCAGCCAGGCGTGGCTCGGAGGGGGCGGCGTCGGCGGCGGGCGCAGGTGGGCTCCATCCCCGAGCGATGGAGTGGCTGTGGGGAGAGCGCGGGCCTCTCTGCGGCGGCGGCGGCGGCTTTTCACCCCTCCAGCCAGGCGTGGCTCGGAGGGGGCGGCGTCGGCGGCGGGCGCAGGTGGGCTCCATCCCCGAGCGATGGAGTGGCTGCGGGGAATCTTCCCGCGCTGTTGTTTGCTGGTGAGTCTGGGCCAGGAGAGCTTGAACGCTCGCTATTGCCACCAGGTGGTCATTAGCTCGCGTCCTATTGTAAGGGCTACAGTTAAGCAGCTGTTGGTTATATTGTTACACAAGCATGGTTACATTGGATACACGTGAATGGATACATTGTAAAAGGTACAGTACAGAACACAACATCCCTCCCCCCTAGGATGGGACGAAGTCCCTCAGCCAAGATGGCTTATTGCAAACGCGTTTGGGCCGCGATGTGGGCTGACCTGCCCCAGGGGCGCTACTGCTTCCTCGTTCCCTGGTCCCTTGTCCTGAAACGGGAGAGGGAGACTTGTTAGAAGCTTGCCGTGGTTTGGCGGTTTTGGGGGAAGGGAAAAACTCCATTGTGGGCAGACCGGAGACACTTGGGGCTAACGAAAAACCCCTCTTCTCGCTTGGACGGGTGGGGGACCACTCCGCAAAACTTCCCCGGTTCTGAAAATCAAAATCTAACTCTGTTGGGGTATCCGTATTAGTGGGGAGATCCCGCGGGATATCTATGAGATCGGCTTCCCTTCTCTCTGCTGACCGATCCCGCAGGATGTCTACGAGGACAGATTCCCTTTCCTCCCCCCTTGGTGGGGACCCATGGCCCCCCTTTCCTCCCCCTTGGGCTGAACGGGTGGGGGAGAACCCTAACGCTGAATCTTGTTTCCCGCGGTCCGTGCCCTGCTCGCCGGGGATCCTGCGCCGGAGCTGGTCTGCGTGCCGCCTCCAAAGTAGACCTGTGCCTGTCTCACTGATTTGTTGTTTAGTCAGTAGCATGAGTACAACCACATGCAGCTAGTACATCAATCAGATACAAAATAGCAAATATGATGGCATTACAGTGTGATGTCATTTTAGCCTTGCGGCACCAAGCTGGTCTCCATCTCATTGTGCTCTGGCCTAGATATAAGGACATCAAAGAGTGAGACTATGAACAAAGATACATCAGAAAGTGAAGTGGGAAACAGCGGGGCAGCCATTCAAGAAAAACATGTTTTAAAATTGTGAGAAATCCAATTCTGTTTTTGGAGGCTTTGAAATGCAATTAGAATTCAAACAAAATATACTTGCAAATCAGTAGCAGGCCAATGACTCATCAGATATGCATGTAAATTTCCAGGGTTTTTGCCTCTAGGAGGGAATTGATTCACTCACACCATACATGTTATTACTCTGTATGATAATCATATGAACCTATCTATATCTATATCTATATCTATATCTATCTTTCTATCTTTCTATCTTTCTATCTATATCTATATCTATATCTATATCTATATCTATATCTATATCTATATCTATATCTATATAATTTTGGTGTCTTGCACGGGAGACAAAGAAGGAGTCGCAGGAAGGACTAACACAGGTTTATTCATTGATGGTCAGTACAAACATGTGGTAATGGCGGAGGTACATCTCATTATATACAGTAACATAATGCATTTGAATCTTGTTGCACGGTAGCTCATTGGCTGCTACCGGCGTGGCCTTGCCCAGGTCACGCCTCTCTTCTTGTAGTTGTTTTCTGTAGCCCTTTGTCATGCGGGGAATCTCCCGCGGCTGTTCGTGATTTGGGGAATGTGGACCATGTGAGACTGAACGCTCGCAGCTGCCCTCTATGGGCGGCTTGCTCGCGTTCCTTAACAGCTGAGATACATTGTGATTGTGGACTGGTTACATTCATATATTTAAAGAAACATTGTACATGCATACATAACAATAATAGGATTTGTTTCTATTCTCATCCTTTCTAGTACATGGAAACTGACCTGGCCCTCTGAGCATTCACAGTATTGATGAGGCCTGTTTTCTGCCTTGTTCTTGGAAAGGCTAGCAAAGGCTTCCTTCAGGTAGACACATGTGCTGGTCAGTTTTTCCTCAATAAAATAGGAATAGTTAACCTAGGTAGAGATTTGGGTAGCAAATAAGAGATAAAATCAGACAGGAAAGCATGGTCTGAATTTGTTCCCCTACTGGAGCTGATGGAAATAGTCCTCAAAGTACTGCCAGAGCAGCAGGGAAAAACGCAATGTCATTTTTAGTCAATGAAAAGCTTGATTGATGTCTCCTTTTCATAGAATGGCTGCGTTGGAAGGGGCCTTTTAGGCCATTAAGTCCAACCCCCCTTCTCAATGAAGGAATCCAAATCAAAGCACATATAACAGATGGCTGCCCAATCCTCTCTTGATTATTACCTCTTGAGACGGTTGGTTCCACTGTTGTACTGCTCTTACCATTAAGACGTTTCCCCTGACATTTAGCTTATATCTGGCTTCCTTTAGTTTGAGGCTGTTATTATGCCTCCTGTACTCTGGGATGACTGAAAACAGATCCCGCCCCTCCTCTTTATGACCATCTTTCATATATTTGAAAAGTCATCTTTTCTCAAGGCTAAACATGCTCAGGTCCGTCAGTCTTTCCTCATATGCCTTGATTTCCAGTCTTCTGATCATCACCGTTGCCCTTCTCTGTACGTTTGCCTCTTGGCACTTTATGTGACTCTCTTCATCTTTCCAAAGCTGACACTTCTTCTAATTAAGCAATGGAAAAAAACAAGCAGAGTAGAGAGAGGGGAGGGAGCTCTTTCTGCCTACCTCAGTTGTATTAGGAACAAAGTTCAATCAGGGGTACTTCCAAAATTGAATACTTCAGCTTTGAGGTATGATTGAAAATGATTGTGTGCCATCACAACAATTCTGACATATGGATACCCTTCCCAGAGATTTCTAGTTAGAAAATACATGTCTCCCCTCAGTATCCAGAGGGGATATGTTCTAAGATCTACTGTGGATACCAGAAACTGTGCATAACAACAAACCCTATACTTAATACATGTACTTGAGACATAGAAGTGGAGGATGAGTTTAAAATGCCTCCACTATTCTACATGAGGGCTACCAAAATGTCTACCTCCATTACTTGTAAACATTACACTGTAGACAGTGGCATCTAGTGGCCAGCTCTGGTAAGGTACCAAAGAAATACATATATGTTATGTATTAGAAAATTTAAAACTGCATATTTTTAGACCGACAGATACTGAATCTGTGGATATTGTTGGTGTGTAGCAGAATGGAGAGGAGGACATGTACCAGAAGGTGTGAGTTTTCCTGGTCAATGCAGAACAACTGAGGCCTGTTCGGTGCAAAATAAATACTTTACTGAAGGTGCAGTTGGAAGGCTTCAAATATATACAAGATAACAGTAACATAAACAAGATAATTTCTCTATGTAGCACACAGTTCAGTTCACTGTGGCAGTTAGTAAAACAAACACAAGACTGTAACTCACAAGTTACATTGCTCAGCTGAAGGACAGTCTTTGGTGAGCAGTTGCCAAATCTGTTGGTATGCGGGTCAAGTGATGACTCAGCATACACAGTTACAAAGCAGCTTCAAAGTTTGCTGTTCCTTCTTCCAGTTAAAGTTCTTACCAGACAAGCTGTTTCTTGTGGAGAAGTCCCAGAGGGTATCAAAGTAGCATCCAGAGCATAGCTCTCAGTAGGCACAAGGACAGCAAGCGTGCACGCCCCGATGATCACACAAGCAGCATGAGCACACAGGCTCTGGCAAGCACAACAGCTTCTGATGAGCACATCGGCTGAAGGTGTGTGACCAAATGCCTAACTTTATACACAGGACCTTGGGTTGCAAAGTGAGTAGGTGTTGTGTTCTCAAAGACTGTGCCTTTAAACAATGTACCTATCCATGTGTAACCAATATAACCTTTCTACGTGTAACATTATAACCTTCAGCTGCATCATTGTAACCCTAATAGGACACGAGCTAGTGACCACTAGATGGCAATAGCGAGCGTCCAGCTCAATGGCCCAGACACACCTAAGAACAACAGCGCGGGAAGATTCCCGCCACCACCTTCACCTGGACAAGAAGGGCGTGACCTGAAATGACGTCACGCGGACAGTAGCCAATAGACTGTCAAGGAGCCACATTCAAATGTATAGCCACTGTATATATTGAGCTGTTCGTCCGCCATTACCGCATGTTCCCTCTGACCAGTATGCAATAAAGTTGTGTTAAGTCAGCTCTTCGGCTGTCCCGGTGTCTTGGTTCCCATACACTAAATTGGCGACGAAGGTGGGATATGGCTTCCCACGGGACCAAGACATACGCAGGTTTCGACGTCAACAAACCGGAAGATTGGGAACTCTTCGAAATGGATTTCCAAGGCACACTGGTGGAGTTCGAGGTCACGGACGAGAAGAGAGCCATCCTCACCAGAATGCTCGGGCACGCCGGCAAGAGAGCGCTGGTCGACCTCATCGCACCGAAGAAGGTGGGCGAGTTGAAGGCCACAGAGATCCTGAAGGCGATGCGTGACCATTTCCAGCCCTCGGTGTCGATGTTTCCAGCTCGGGACGCGTTCTGGAGGAGAGTCCAAGCGCCGGGCGAGTCGGTCGCCGCTTTCGCAGCGGCCCTGCGGCTGGCCGCCGGCCCATGCAAATGGGAGAACCTGGAAATCACCCTCAGGGACCGCATGCTGTGTGGCCTGCGGGACGAGGAAGTTCAGCGGAAGCTGATGAACCAGGAGCCGCCCCCGACACTGCATGAGGTCGTGAAGGCAGCACAGGCCGCGGAAGCCACGAGGGCCTGAGTGAAAGAGCTCCAGGGCAGGCTCCCACAGGTCGACCAAGCAGCAGGCCCGGTGCACGTGGCCCGGTGAGCGTCGAAATCTTCCGCAGAGAGCAGCGACGAAGAAGACGTCCGGAAGGTCCGGAAGGGCGGCCGACGTTGCAACGGCTGCGGAGCGGCCCACGACCGCGCCAAGTGCCCGTTTAGGAAGGCCGAGTGCCACAATTGTGGGCGCCGTGGGCACATCGCTAAAGTCTGCAGACGACAGCGCGAGGACCGGAGGAGCTCGCCAGACCGTTCGACGAGACCGGACCGCTCGACGAGACCAAAGGATGGCGCCCGGCCCACGAGGAAGCAGGACGGCGTGGGCCGCATCTCCGACGACAGCGACGACGACGCCCCAGTTTTCAGCGTGTCCATGGGACACCCCCGTTACTTTGTTGAGGTACTGGTGCAAGGGGCCCCTGTTAGGATGGAGATTGACTCGGGCTCCTCATATTCAATCATTTCCCAGAGGGAGTTTTTGAGAATTGCCCCCCGCGTACGGCCCAAGCTCAAAGCGTTGAGGTCCACGCTTCGGGACGTGCAAGGGAACAGTATCCCGGTGTTGGGGGTTGGGAAATTCCAGGTCCAATACAAACAGCACGCCGCGGAGCTCCCCCTAGTCGTCCTTAAGGGGGGGAATTGCAGCCTCCTCGGGACTCAATGGTTTCAGCCCCTGGGTCTGTTCATTGGGGGGGTGCACACCGTTGGGACTGACCCAATACAGGAGGTGTGCGACGCGCACCCCGAAGTCTTCAAAAAGAGACTTGGGAAGTTCAAGGGACCGCCAGTAGCTTTCGACCTGGATCCGGAGGTCTGCCCAATAAGGCTCAAACCGCGCAGAGTGCCTTTTGCGCTAAAGGACAAAATAGAGGCGGAACTGGACAAATTGGTGGGCCAGGGGATTCTTGTTCCTGTTGATTCTGCGGAGTGGGAAACTCCAATTGTCACGGCGTTGAAGGCCAATGGGGAGGTTCGCATTTGCGCCGATTATAAGTGCACCATTAATAAGGCAATTCGCCCTAATGCGTACCCGGTGCCGGTGGTCAGCCATTTGCTAGCCAGGTTACATGGGGGGAAGTGTTTCGCTAAGCTCGACCTGGCGCAAGCCTATCAGCAACTCTTGGTAACCCCTGCTGCAGCTGCTGCTCAGACCATAGTCACTCATAAGGGGGCATTCCAGGTGACGCGCCTACAATATGGCGTGAACTCGGCGCCTGGAATTTTCCAGTCACTCATGGAACGCCTCTTAAAAGGGCTGGACGGGGTTTTGCCATATTTTGATGATGTATTGATAACGGGGGGGAGTGAGTTCGAGTTGGCCGAAAGGCTAGACAAAATTCTGGCGGCATTCGAACAGGCGGGGTTGAGGTTGCGAAAAGACAAATGCGTCTTCTTCGCGAATGAGGTTGAGTTCTTAGGGTTCCGAGTAACAACTGAGGGGATCAAACCGTCCAAATCCAAGGTGGCCGCCATCAAGAAAGCCCCTCGCCCCACCTCCAAGTCCGAGTTGCAGTCGTTCCTAGGGCTCTTGAACTTCTACCACTCCTTCCTTCCCCGGAAGGCGGCGGTGGCTGAACCGCTTCATAAGTTGCTCAAAAAAGATGAGGCATGGAAGTGGGGCGACGACCAGGAGAGGGCATTCACTGCACTAAAACAACTCCTAGCATCTGACGCCATTCTGACCCATTTCGACCCCAAACGGCCGGTGGTACTGATCTGTGATGCATCCCCAGTGTGGGTGGGGGCAGTGTTATGCCACATGCTGGAAAACGGGAGGGAGGCCCCGATAGCGTTTAACTCCAGGTCCCTGTCCCAAGCGGAGAGAAATTACGCCCAGACAGACAGGGAAGCGCTGGCGATAATTGCGGGGACCAAAAAATTTCACGATTTTCTGTATGGCCGCCCCTTCACCGTTGTGACTGACCACAAGCCCCTACTAGGCATTTTTACCGCAGATAAGCCCACGCCACAGATCCTGTCCCCGAGGATGCTTAGGTGGGCCATTTTTCTCAACGCCTACCAGCACGCGTTGGTGTACCGGCCCGGGAAAGAGATCAGCCATGCGGACGCCCTGTCGAGGTCCCCCCTCCCTCAGACGCACAGCCACGTGGGCGAGGAGGAGCGAGACCGCCAGGTGCTCATGATAGAGGTCTTAGATTCGCCCCCCATAGTACCCGCCGACATCGCTAAAGCGACAGGCAGAGATAGGACGTTGGCGGCGGTTAGCTCCTGGGTACAGAAAGGGTGGCCAGTGTCTTCCCCAGCGGAGGAATTCGCCCCATTTTTCAGGAAAAAGCTGGAGCTGTCCCTAGAGAGGGGGTGTCTCTTGTGGGGGCAGCGGGTGGTGATCCCTACATCCCTTCGGCCGCGGGTGCTTAAACTGCTGCACGTCAGCCACCCCGGAATTGTGCGCTCCAAAGCGCTGGCCCGGAGGTACTTCTGGTGGCCCCAGTTAGACGCCGACATCAAGCACATGGTCGGCACTTGCGAGAGTTGCCAATGCTCCAGACCAGAGGTGGCCCGCCTTCCCCACAGGGAGTGGGACGCGGCTAAGGGGCCGTGGTCCCGGGTGCACATAGATTTCACGGGCCCGTTCCGAGGAACTCTGTTTCTCCTTGTTGTGGATGCTTTCTCCAAGTGGTTGGTGGTCATTCCAGTCACGAGCACCTCCTCGGCCACGACGATAAAGCATTTGCGGAGGGTTTTTTGCATGTTCGGCATACCCGACACACTAATTAGCGATAACGCTAGTTGCTTCACGTCCGCTGAGTTCAGGGCATTCACAGAGATTAACGCCATCCGGCACATCACCTCCGCCCCCTTTCATCTGGCCACCAATGGCCAAGTCGAGCGCCTCGTACGCACCACAAAGGACGCACTGCGGTGCATGGGCCCCGGGGATCTCAACCTGCAAGTGTGTCAGTTTCTGCTAGGGTACAGGGTGACCCCGTTGGCGTCAGGATACTCCCCCGTGTAGCTTTTAATGCGCAGGAAACTGACCACCATACTCACTAGGCTAGACCCCACGAGAGTAGAAGACAAGGGGAGGAACATCGGGCTAGAGGCCACAAAAAGTTTCAGCGTGGGCGCCCCGGTGCATTGCAGGAACTACGCCAGCGCGGGGCCAGCCTGGGTACCGGGGGTTGTCGTGGAGCAGACCGGTCCCGTATCGTATCGCGTGGAGACCAGCACGGGTCTACTTTGGCGGCGGCACGCGGACCAGCTCCGGAGCCAGGTCCCAGGAAGGCAGGGCGCCGAAAGCACAGACAGGAATTCAGCGTTAGGGTTCTCCCCCACCCGTTTAGCCCAAGGGGGAGGGGAGGGGGGTCAAGGGCCCCCACCGAGGGGGGAGGAGAAGGAATTTATCCTCGTAGATACCCTGCGGGATCCCCCAGCAGAGTTTGATTTTGAGTTACAGAACCGGGGGGGGGGTTTCGGAGTGGTCCCCCACCCATCCAAGCGAGAAGAGGGGTTTTACGTTAGTCCCTAGTGCCCCCGGTCTGCCCACGATGGAGCTTGTCCCTTCCCCTAAAGCTGCAAAGCCGCAGCAAGCCACTAACGAGTCTCCCTCTCCCGTTACAGGACAAGGGACCAGGGAACAAGGAAGTGGTAGCGCCCCCAGGCGGGCCAGCCCACATCGCGGCCCAAACGCGTTTGCAATAAGCCATCTTGGTTAAGAGACTTCGTCTCATCCTAGGGGGGAGGGATGTTATGTTCTCAAAGACTGTGCCTTTAAACAATGTACCTATCCATGTGTAACCAATATAACCTTTCTACGTGTAACATTATAACCTTCAGCTGCATCACTGTAACCCTAATAGGACGCGAGCTAGTGACCACTAGATGGCAATAGCGAGCGTCCAGCTCAATGGCCCAGACTCACCTAAGAACAACAGCACGGGAAGATTCCCACCACCACCTTCACCTGGACAAGAAGGGCGTGACCTGAAATGACGTCACGCGGACAGTAGCCAATAGACTGTCAAGGAGCCACATTCAAATGTATAGCCACTGTATATATTGAGCTGTTCGTCCGCCATTACCGCATGTTCCCTCTGACCAGTATGCAATAAAGTTGTGTTAAGCCAGCTCTTCGGCTGTCCCGGTGTCTTGGTTCCCATACACTAAAGTAGGCAACATCCTAAAACAACAATGGAGTATTTCAGTAGAGTACAACATGCTATACAACATAGTTAGGGCAAATATTTAGCCCCCTAACAGATATGTACACAGATGTGGTTTACCATCCCTTCTGGTGGGAGGAACCTTTGGACTCTGCAGTTTACCCATGACTACATTGGCTGGTTCTTCTCCTTGGAGGCCCAAAAAAGGATTATCTAAACTCACTAAGTGTCCAGCCAGTTCCTAATTGAAACAATTCCCATTATCCATTACTAGAAGATTAGGCTATATGTGTGTTGTATATGTCTTCAGAGGCTACTATTCCATATATACCATTGCCATTCATTTACCAAAAAATACCCCTTGTGAGAATTCCAGGTTTTTCCTTCTGATCTCTTAGCTAAGGAATCTAAATCTGCTGCTTCATTTACATGCTTATCCAATAAAATAGCTCCTAGTGTTTCTCTTTCTTGTTTGTAATATAGGCAATACAGTGGGAGGTTTAAGGAGCAAGGAAAAGCTTTATCCTATCTGTTGGGAAATTATTCTAATCTGAGCATTTAGGATTTTTTTGTTTGTTCCACAGTAGACTTGCTTGGAGGCTAGAACAATGACCCTAATGAGTATTTCATCCATTTTTTTCTACATGCAAATATTACACTGAACTTCTTTTCATCTAACTCAAATGATACAAAACAGAATCTATGCAAATCCTTACTCTGGCCATACTGCACATGGTAAGATGAAAGGTCTTTCATATCCATTCATGCACCCATAGCAAAATTCCAACTAAATTCATTTAAAGAGTGCCATATCTCTGAAGACTAGTGGCTCATCTTTGTGACCTTCAACCTGATGCTGAGGGTACTTGTCTATGATACCTGTGACTAGTATTTCATGGCTATGAGTGTATTTCCAGACTGCTGTACTCATGCAAGCCAACTCAAAAGGAGCATCAACTTAAGGTAACGGGGTTCATTGGAACCTCACTGTTTGAGTCCGGGCCCTATGAGTCAGTGAGGTATCACCTGGTAATGTAGTTGG
Source organism: Bradypodion ventrale (assembly GCA_035047345.1). Lineage (NCBI taxonomy): Eukaryota > Metazoa > Chordata > Lepidosauria > Squamata > Chamaeleonidae > Bradypodion > Bradypodion ventrale. The sequence goes on from JAWDJE010000001.1 coordinate 253,530,286, forward strand.
TAACTAGTAATGCTATGCTCTGCAGCTGCTCTATTACAATCTTGTCAATACCAATTGTACTCAGATCTTTTTCATTCTTTGAGGACTGAGCCCAGTGGTCCTATCACTACAGGTATCACTCTTGCTCTTTTCTCCCAGAGATGTGCAGCTTAACATACCTTCCAGAAAAGACAAATAAATTTTCAGGTGGGAAAAAAGAGGGGGCTTCATTGCTTTGGATTTGCTGCATTCCTTCTGTTGACTTTTGTACCAGTTAAATAGAAATGTTCCTTAGTTTCTATCCAAATATATACCTTAACTTGTTTATTGCAACATGTGTGACTATTTCCCCCAACTTCTTTGTTTACTGGTTTTTATTCTCCTCACCCCTGAATGTTTCCAGGTTTTTGTTCTTGGTTTTTTTCTAGGACTTCATTTCTGTGACTCCGCTTTAGTCAAAATTAAGCTAGACCTCAATTAAGCATTTTCATCTGTATTGTTAAATCAAAAACTCTGGATACCTTCCCATACAACCTGTTGCAGGTGGTAAGGAGGAGAAATATTTATTAGCTCAGTATAGAAATGTTGTGTCCAAAACTTAATTCTGTTTCAAAGGAAAGCGCGGTGGCACAATATGGCCGCCGCGCTCTTTGCCGGCCCCCGGCCCCAAGATATGGGCATCAGGGCCTCTGCGGCATGGCATTGCCACGCTCCCTATAAAAGGGGTGGCCACACGTCCTCCCGCCGCCATTTTGCGAAGATCGGCTGGGCCTTGAGCACATTTGCTAACTCCAGCTGATCTCCCCCCCAAAGTTTGCTTGGCGGCTTTGCGCCTCCGAGCTTCTCCGGGACAGCGATGGCCCCGAAAAGGAAGGCTGTGCCTGCGGCCGGTGAGTCATCAAAGATGCCTCCCCGTGTGGCAGGTAGCACTGGTAAGGTAAAGTCGATAACCCATAGGTATCCGGCAGGTGCACAGTTGATTGGCCAACCCAAGGACAAGGTACAGGGAAATTGGGGCTGGCCAGTCAAGGGCGAACCACGAACAGGGTGATGCTATGATCTAGACAGCCTGCATCACCTTGATATTTTACCGGATATATGTCAGATGCTGGAGTCAACAGGTAGCATCCTGACTTGGGTCAACAATTTGTTTTCATCGGTAAACAAATTGATACAAATGGATACAAAGTAGCCAAATATGATTGGCAATTAAGGTTGGTTCCTTACCAGTGCTACTGCAGCCTGCTTGCCTTAATAAATTAAGAAAAGTTAAAGTTAAGTTTAAAGTTGAAGTCATAATTTAAGATTAAGACATAATCAATAAAGTGGCCCAAAATTTTAAATCCATCACTGGTGTCCGTGTCTTTATTGGGGAGGTGGGCCGGCAAAGACAAACTGCACCAAAATGAAAGAACAGATGCACACCATTTCTAAAGGTGTAAAATTCAAATGCATGTCAAAGCAGGAAATGTTGAACTTTGTTTGTCCTCTGGAAGCCTGCCTAAATGTATTTTGTTTTGTAACAGTCAAATCACTGTATATATAGAGGACACCCCTGTACATAGTGCCCAGTCTGAAGTATGAGCTGAATAAAGAATCACTGAGTTTAACCTGATCCTGCTGGTTAGAGTACTTCTTGTTCCGGACTCAACAAGAAAGCAACTCTCAAACTCTCTCTGCTTGTTTTTCCCCTTTTTGGTCTTTTAACTTTACCCCCAGTGACAAGAACTCTCCTATTCTCACCCGGTTGCAGGCACAAACATAGGCACCACTGAGGAAAACTTGGCCTAGCCCGATTCATGCAGAACTTTCCAAAATATTTCAGTTGGTTTGGGATTTTACTCAGTGTAATTGATTTCTCTCTCTCCCAAACAAGCAGCACAAATATGCTAATTCAGGTCTGCAAGGAATTTGTTTTCATGAAACCTAAAGGAAATATTCCCCCTTCTGCTCCTTCCTTTTCAAAGGCAATATAGCCTCATTGGTAAAAACTGCCTGGGAGGAATCTAGAACCTACAGGTAATTGAGCATTTGGGTAAATAGATAAATAGAAGCTGCTTCATTTAAGTGGAGTTTCTTTTATATAATTAATTATTTAAAGTACAGCTATGCCACCTATGAATTAATATGCTTGAGGTGGGAAACATCAACAAACACTACAAGATGAATTTTAAAACATACATATAGTAATGTACTTCAAATTTAGAAAATGCAAGTTTCCCCATACAAACGTGTGCGATACTGAAAATCATATTCCTGACATTGTCTCTCGGGTGTTTAAAATGTTGTTTCTTCCTTGTTTTCGTGCTCTGCTCTTTTCCTAATCTGCTCTGTTCTAGTGATGAATTATGTGAGGGGGGACAGGACTCTATACTAAGGGGGAGAAAGGATTCTTCAAACAGCTCAGCTCTGAACAGAAGTTAAAGTGATGTCGACCCTGCTTCTTCACTGTACCATTTCCATATCCATATGCACGCTGTGTTCACCCTTCATTTAAGAGCATATATATCTCTGTGCACATGATGTGTATTCATTTGTATGTGAGTTTCGAAACATCTAAGGTATTAGACATGTATATAAATTATATATAAATATATATATAATATCTAATCTTTTGAATTCCAAATATTGTGCTCAAGCATTTCTGCTCGCATATAGGCTTGGGATGAATTTGGTGCTAAATAAATGCTGCCTCAAACCAGGCAAGATAAAACATAAATCATTGCATTAAAAACCTCTAACAAGTCTATCTGCTTTTTGAAATGACTGGGAGATGAAAGAGAGGAGTCTCATTTAAGAAGGCCCAGCGGAACAGTTCTGCATTTATATAGCTGTTATCAAAAGCAATTCATTTGGAGATCAAATAGACTGACAGATAGGACAAGCTGGGGATCACAGCTGCCTTCAGGCAGCTAAAAGCAAGGATGGTTTCCCAGGACCGTCACTAATATTGGGCCTTACCGGTCTATGACGGTGTGCAGGGAAATGCCAGCAGAATTTTAATGTGGCGGCTGCTCACACTTGGTGCTGATTTATAGCCCAGGGAATGGAGAAGTGCATCCTTCAGACTGGGTTTTGAAGGAATATCCTCCTTTGAGCCAATCCTGATTGGTATTTATTTTGAAGAAAAGGTGACAGTGCTGCCAACGGGAAAGAATAACAAAAGACAAAGCCAGCTCCGTTTTCAGTGTTCTGTAAGCAAAGGGCTGTTGTACTTGGATCAGCACTGACTGTTTTGTAAGCGTACTCTGTGGGCACATTCATTACTTAAACAAAGTTGGCAACATTCTGGCTGGCTGCCTGAATGCGTCATTCTGCAACCTTTCTAAGCCATCAGGGAGTTCCCAACTGTAAGGTATATGAATAGGGTTGCCAGGTAAATTGCTTTCTGTTTCCTGAGATCTCACCTGAAGCCAAGATCTTTCGAGGTGTCTCTCGCATAACAATTCCAAAATAAATGTTATATGTGCAACACACAGAGGAGGAGGAGGAGGAAGAAGAAGAAGACTTTTTCACTGGGCCAGTTCTTTTGTGTCCCAATCAAACCCTGAACTGCCAAAATGAAGCCACTTTCTTGGCTTTGCCTTTGGCCAAACTTAAGCCCTCATCAGTGCATGTTTCTGGCAGTAATTGGCAGACCAGTAAATGAGCTGGACTCTGTAATTATTCACATTTACACAGCATGATGTTGTCTGCCAGCAGCCCCCCTTTAAGCATATTGGTCTTGCATTTAAGGACTCCAACCCTGAGCCTATTCAAAGTCCTTCAAGTGATGAAGGGGAGGTTGAGTTCCTCAGCTATATCCTCCTTTAATGTTGTTCCTTGTCCAGTGAGATCCTTCTTCCATCTTCTAATTTGGTTTTTCTCTTGCGTATTGTAAAGAATGTTTGTTCTTGGCATAAAGTTCTTCCTGTATTTCGGCTGGAGGATTTGAGGCCTAAATCCATTCAGAGGATGTTGTGGGTCATTCTCTTACTTAGTTCAGTAAGAGCTGGTGACACCATTTTAGGTTTAGAGACTCACCACAGAAGCAATATACTTTTCAGATGGCAAAGGCTACAGAGCACATAGGCAGCTATAGGGTGTAGCAGTTTGGAACTCTCTCTTTAGTGCTGAGTATGGTCACATTTTGATTATGCCAAATTGTGTTACATGTGAACAATGCTATGAATGAAGCATTTTATGTGGCTTAAATCTATATCTATATCTATCTAAAACCGAGGTGTTTGTTTGTATGTCCTGTATGTGTTCCCACACCCCTGGACTAAACCCCCTGAAATTTGGCACGCATCTACCTTGGTGCTCCAGCTTGGTTTGTGCTGGGGAACTGTGGCAGAAGGGGGGCCCTATGCACCCCCAAAATGAGAAAAAAGAAAAAACCGCAAGTCCCAGCGGCCACCGCAGCATGGCATGGCCAATAAGGGAGGCCAGAATGATCGTGGAGGAGAGGTGGGACGATGGCACAGCCAATCAAGGAGGGCAGCATAAGAGTGGGAGAGGTGGGGCTATGGACGTGTGCCTGCAACCCCAACAGATGCTGAATGCGCAGGGGGCAGCTGTGGGGTACTCCTCTGCCCCTGGCTGTGGAACATGGGGCTGTGATGAGCAGGCCACCACCGCTGCCCAAGGACCTCAGCATGCGGCAGGTCTCTGTGTGCAGGCGGCCCAGACCAACCCAGTTGGCGCCCATCATGGAAGAAGTGGGGTGCCAGAAGCATGACCGCAACACCAACAGCCGCTGCACATGCAGAAGGCGGCCATAGAATAAGCCTGCACCACAGGCCAGGGAACATGGGGCCACAGTGAGTGGGCCGCCGAGGTTGCCCAAGAACACCAGCAGGTGGCAGGTCCCTGCATCCTGGTGGCTTGGACCAACACAGTTGGTGCCCAGTGAGGAGCGTGGCATGCCCATGTATGACGGAAATAGCAGGCTGGCTATTCGAACTGTAGAGACTAGGAGGCCTGAATGATGGTGGCCATGGGGCCAAGGGTATCGGCAGCAGGAAATACAACCTGGCCAGGTAATGTGGAAAACAGAAAGGGACTGTGGCGGTCAGCCCGGCCCAGGGGGCCACCAACCCAGGAGCGATGCCAGGACACCCCAAAAAAACCCAGGCGAAGCCGGGCACTAAGCTAGTAGTAAAAATAATTTTAGGTTTGATGTGAAGATAAATTGCATATATTTCATTCCCCCCACCCTCGCCACAAATTTGATTTTTTTTCCAATCCACAGATTTGCAGAAATATTTTTATGAAAGTAAAAATGAGATTTCTCAACATATCGGAATGGCTGATCTTGTATAACATTATAAACTGATGAAGGTAAGCTGGTATTTTTGCTAAAAGTAGGACAAAGACCTGAGAATATTATTCAAATATTGAATGTCAGATTAAAGAAATCAGAAATAAGTTTACCAAAGACACTGAAGAAGAAACTATATAATCAAAGTAGAAGAAGCTTGGGGTGAACTTTAGGGCAAATGATCTGTAAGTGTGTTGGCCATGAAAGTGGGTTTCAAGGAACCTTGATCCTTTGCTCCATAAAGGTTGGGATATTCTTTCATTTATGGTGAGCATGTCACTTGACAGCTAGATTTTGGCCCCTAATCCATGCCAAATTGAGAGCCAATCTAGTGTTGGGGATAAAGTGGTGGACCGGAACTCAAAACATCTCAGTTCTGTCTCCACTCTGCCACTGGAAACTCATGGGGAGAGGGGATAATGTTGGTAAGAGCACTATTTAAATATCTCATATTCCTTGAAAACTATCCAAGGGTCACTGTGAAGCAGTTATGACTTGATGGCACATAACAATAAAATAAGCCAAAGCAGAGCAAATTTCAAGTAAACTATTTTTTCATCAATGGTTACTCTTACAGTACTTCTTAGTGATTAAGACACTGCGCTTGAAGAGTGAAAGGTTGGGGTTCGATACCCAAGTGCTGCATGACGAATCTTGGTGATATGAAAGGAGCCTCATTTGTGCATCCCTTGAGTAGATTTTCTTCAGCAAAAATCCTTTCAACTCAGAGTAATTTCTCACATGAAATTTATTTATTTTATCTATTTGCAAGTGATAATATGCAACAATATATAAACATTTCTACTTGTAGCAGCAAGACAAAAGTTGGCCTGACAATGGAAAGATAATAAAGAATTTTCTCTAAATAGCTTGTATAAGCATGTTTGGGATACAGTTCCAAGGATAGCACAAGAAATCTGAACAGCTAATAATCAGGTAGATATTAATAATTCCAATATACTATAGCTCTTGTTATTTGTATGCAATAGAAGAAAGAAAATGAACAATTTCCAAGTTCACATGTAACTATTGCTAATTTATTGGGACAAAGATGATTATTAAAAGTTAATGGGTCATTCTGATAAGGTAACTAACTGTTTTGTCATGGATCTTATTCTGTTCACTTACTTGTCAATGCATATACAGGTAGTTTATTATTTCAATATATAATAAAGATTTTAAAAATTTAAGAAAATAATTTGCTGTATGGAGAACCTTTAGTGTGTTGTGATATTTTTTGGTGTATACATTGAGCCAGGAATGCTTCATGAAATCTTTCAGGTAAGAGTATACTGAGAAACAGGGGCAATCAACATGGTTTGCAACCTGAGTGGATCTGAACCTAGGGCTGCTTGAACAAACTACAGCACTCTGCTTCCATTTTATTTATGTGCTTATCATGCAAATCTTTCCTCATACTGTACTTGGAACCTCCCTTCAATAGGTTAACGTTGGGTTCCTCTTAAAAATAAAAATAAAATAAAATCCTCATTTATTGCAGGGAAATTCTTGTTTTTAAGATGGCATCCATCCACGAGTTCTCAGGGAACTTAAAGATGAAATTGCTGATCTCCTAGCCAAAATATATAATATTTCCCTCAAATCAGGCTTTGTGCCTGATGACTGGAAGGTAGAGAATGTAACACCAATTTTCAAAAAAGTATCCAGGGGTGATCCAGGAAATTACCGACCTGTCAGTTTGACATTTGTCCCAGGTAAAGTGATGGAAACCATCCTAAAAGATAGAATTAATAGGCACATAGAAGAGAAGGCGCTGCTAAAGGAGAGCCAACATGGCTTTTACAAGGGCAAATCATGCCTCACTAATCTGTTGGAATTTTTTGAGAGTGTCAACAAGCATGTGGATAAGGGGGATCCAGTTGACATTGTTTATCTGGACTTTCAGAAGGCTTTTGACAAGGTCCCACACCAAAGGCTCTTGAATAAACGTACCAGTCATGGAATAAAGGGAGAGGTCTTGTCCTGGATCAGCAACTGGCTAAGGGACAGGAAACAGAGGGTAGCACTAAATGGACACTTCTCCAAGTGGAGGGAAGTAAAGAGTGGGGTCCCCCAAGGTTCAGTACTGGGACCCCTGCTTTTCAACCTCTTCATAAATGATCTAGAGGTAGGAGTAAAAAGCAAGGTAGCCAAATTTGCTGACGACACTAAATTATACAGGGTAGTGAAAACTGTGAGAGATTGTGAGGAGCTCCAGAGGGATCTCTTGACACTGGGGGAGTGGGCAAAACAGTGGCAAATGAGCTTCAACATTAGTAAGTGCAGAGTGATGCATGTTGGGGCAAAAAAAAACCTATTACATTTATAAACTGATGGGGTCTGAACTCTCTGCGACAAACCAGGAAAGGGACCTTGGTGTCCTGGTGGACAGCTCAATGAAGATGTCAACCCAGTGTGCCTCAGCAGTGAAAAAAGCAAACTCAATGTTAGGGATCATTAGGAAGGGTATAGAAAATAAGGCAGCAAGTGTCATTTTGCCTCTTTATAAATCTATGGTGAGGCCCCATCTGGAATACTGTGTACAATTCTGGTTGCCATACCTCCAGAAGGATATTATGGAGTTGGAGAAAGTACAGAGGAGGGCAACCAGAATGATTAGGGGACTGGAACACCTTCCTTACCATCTGAGGCTGCAACGGTTGGGCCTTTTCACTCTTGAACGACGGCGTCTAAGAGGTGACCTGATTGAAGTTTATAAAATCATGCACAGTGTGGACAAAGTAGATAAGGAAAAACTGTTTTCCCTATCGCACAACACTAGAACTAGGGGACACTCAATGAAACTTTTGGGTACTAGTTCTCAAACAAATAAGAGAAAGTACTTTTTCACCCAGAGGATTACTGGTCTATGGAACTCCCTGCCAGAAGAAGTGGTGACAGCTGTCAATCTTGACAGCTTTAAGAAAGGATTAGACAAGTTCATGGAGGACAAGGGTATCAATGGCTATAATTATGGATACTTAAGGACAACCTCGGGGTTGGAGAGATAGGCAGGATATCTCTCAATGCCATTTCCAGGGAATCCTAAGCAGGTGAAGGCATCTCCTTGGGAATACCCTGAAGGAAATGGTGAGCCACTGTGTGAGACAGAATGCTGGACTAGATGGGCTGTGGCCTGTTCCAGCAAGGCTGTTCTTAAGCATTTCTTTTCAGAATCTCCACTTTAACACTTCATGCTTTTCTCTGAGACTCTCTAAATGTAACAAGCATTCCACAAATGATGGATCAGCAGATTAGATTAAATGTTCAGATGTCAGGCATAATAGTTTCTGCCAATCTGTCAGTTTTACTTTCTTACAAATCCAACTTGTTAAATCCTCATTTTTTCTATTTCATTTATGATGAAATTTGCAAATTTTGGAAAGATCTTATAAAAATAAACGAAATGCAGTTCTCATCCATATGCATTGGCCAACCTGACAGCTGATGAAAAATTGCAGCTAATTCCTGAATCATAGAATGAAAGGAACTATGCTATATCCAGTGGTGGGATTCTGCTACCAGTTCACCAGAACTGGCAGCAGAAATTCTGGCTGGCCCCGCCCATTCTAGTCCTAATTTGAGTGCAACACAGGGCTTTTTCCCCTGGCCACACCCACCATACCACACCCACAGAGTAGGTAGTAAATATTTTTGAATCACTAGCTGTATTTGTCTTTCATGTAACTGTCAAAGTTGAGGAGTCTGTCTGAAGGAAGAGGTGACTTTGCATCATCACCATAGCCAGAAGTTTAAGGGCAGAAATGTGCCTGCTGTCTGAAAGGACACCTCTATTAATTTCACATTCTCCTGCCTTCAACTTTTATTTTAATCAATTCTTTCCAGTATTTATGAACAGGCGTTTAGATTTTGTATTTGTCCAATTTAAAAAAAAATGAATCAAATTAAATTCTGTATTCCTTTCCCCAGCCCTTTAACTTTTGAGCATCTATCAATTGTGTTGTCAAGGTTTTAAAATCAGACAAGTATGACATATGTACTTGCATGTTGACTTGAGCTACATCTTAGAGACTGCTGTTGAATAGAAGCCTAACTATAACTGTAGTGTTGTGGAATGAAAGCAAGACAAACCGCTTTCCAGCTAAGACAGATACGGAGTGGGCACACATAAGTATACTTCATACAGTTTCATACAATTTTATACTTGCCTGCAGGCTTTTGAAAATCCAGCTCCAGCTCTTGGAGTTCTCCGTCTGTCTTAGCCTTCCGGATGCTTTGACTGGTCTATTTCTCTTGATAGTTACTCACCACCTCTTCACTGATTTCCTAGAGTAGATTCAAAGGTCTACTTATGCCGGCTTATAGGTTATCCCTGGAGAGGCGTCATTTTATCCCATCAGGAACAGCCATCTGGAGCGACAATGGTGCCTGCTGTTTGTCAAGTCAGTCCCGGTGGAGTCGCCAAAAATGTTGTGGAATGAAAGCAAGACAAACTGCTTTCCAGCTAAGACAGATTCGAAGTTTTATTATTATTTGGCCAAACAGATTCAGGGACGCTTTAACAAGCTAATAATCCCTGAATGACCATACATTTACAGAGCCATCTTTTTATAGCATAAAATTAGGAAATTTCATCACTATGGGATAAGCCAAAATTATTAATTAATCTTTTGACATTGTCATGCAGTTCAGGTTAGAACATTCAGAATATTTGTTCATGTCATGTCACACAAATATTATTCAGCATTATGGTTTCTTGAGTCTAAGAGAAATCCCTGTCAGCTGTACAAACTGTGCTGAGCTTGTGGACACAAGGCCTTCTGTTTACTTAGTCTCGTCATTATGTTCTATTTGATTAGGTCAATCTGATCTGTTTAACTTTACAGAGTACTGAGAAAATGATTTCTACTTTTAAACCAGAATTAATATTAGAATATCTTAATTCTTTCACTCCTAGTTCAGTAGGGAAGTCTATCATGATGGGATAGACATAAGGAACTCCATGGGATAGACATAAGGAACTCCATCTCTAAATGAAAAGTAGCTCATAAAAATTCTTCCCAGCCCCCTTCATTACATCACCATTCTAATATGTTTCATGAGTTTTACATGTTCTTCTATCTACATTGCTGTGGACCAAAGGGTCAAAAATTAGGAATCAAATATTAAAAATTTGTGAGTAAGATGGTATGTCTACAAAATCAATGATTTTTCAGTTTCAGAAAGCAAGTTAGTGCTATTGGCAAATGTTTTATATGGATAGCCAAAGATGCTGGAATGAAAGATGGTGGAACAACTCCAAGGTGCTGAAATTAGTATGCTGGTAGATGACCTCAATTTGCTTCTATGTTCCTTTAATGTCTTGCTTTAATGTTTCATACCTTGCAATTTGTGCACTTTCTGTACTTTTGAGGTTGTTGTTTGTTAATGGAACCCTAGCTTCCATAAGATATGCTTTTCTTTGTTGCTTGTCTGCAAATATAATATCCATCTCATTCAAACTAATAATTTTATCTGTAATATGTTGTTTGTCCCAAAACAGTATTTCAGTTTGTTTCTACAACTGGAGGTGGCTAGAATTTGTAATATAGAGGTAATCCATAAGATTTAATCAACTGCTGAAAACCCTGGTTATGACATTAATTATACCCCAGTAATGCTAGCTTCTTAGGACAGCCTGCATTGGTATGATGAATTGTTTCCTTGAATTTGTAATAGACCTTACACCTTATTATTTTTAGAGATATCTAGTGCAAATTATTTAGTCTTAGATTTGCGCATGAATCCCTTGATGTCATCCTGATGATAACCTAATTCAAGGTTTAATCATCACCTCCACCACCACTATCAACATCACCATCTGATGGGGTTCTAACATTTCAGAATGAGCAATATGTTTTCCATTGAAGAATTTGGTGGTCAGAGTTTTAAGAAAATAATGATTCTCAAAAGCAATTTCCATACTAATAATATGTTTTCTGAGAAGTATTCTTTTCTGTCTGACTCTTCTGTCTGTTTCGTTTACAGGTAAATATGTTAATCAGATGTATATTGCTTTCCTATTCCAAAGTATTAGAAATATTCTAGCACATGGACTAAATGGGTAAATTTTCAGTTGGGGTGAATGTTTTGGTCTTTTAAAAAAGTGCAAGTTGCATCAAAAAACTTTTTGGTAGGAAAATGGGGGATTGACTTTATTTGAATTGGGTTTTTTATATAAAAGTGACAGAGAATTCTGCCTTTCCTTGAATCTGTATATAAAACTTCAACTTTCAGAGTTGAAGATCCATTCACACAACATCTGTCTTCAGGTATAAATCTTGATCTGGATGACTATTCATACAGGAACATGACATATAGTTGCATAAGGGTGTATTTGTTAGGTAGAGCATTGTTTATTTTGACTTAGATGAGCCTGATTACCCTAAGCTGTAGTGCCTACATGTTAAACCAGTATTTTTTATTTAACATCATTAAACTGAATCTTGACTATTCACAAAGGATATGTTTGCAGGCAAAGAATGCATAAACAAAGAATTTTCCCAAACTGTCACAATCTATCTGACTAAATAGAAAACATTTTTGTTTATTCAGTTATCATGAAAGAACATCAATGACTCAATCATGCATTGGGCTACACAATATGGGTTCTCTATTAGGTTTTGGTTTTTATATTATTCCCAGAAGGTTCAAGAATTCTCCACACAAAATTGTGGAAATTCCTACCAAAAGAGACACATCTAGGTAAAGGTAAAGGTCACCCTTGCTCAAAAGCCAGTAGTATCCAGCTCTAGGGTTTGGTGCTCATCTTCATTTATAGCCAAAGAGCCAGTGCTGTCTGCATGTGCAGATGTTTCTATAATCACATGGCAGGCATGACTAGACATGGAACGCTTTTACCTTTTCCACCAAAATGATACCTATTTATCTACTTGCAATATCTTGCTTTCTAACTGCTAGGTTGGCAGGAGCTGGGACAGATACAGAAGCTCACTCCATCATGCAGCATACGGGTCTTGAACTGATGGCCTGCTGCCTTCCAGTCATTAAGTTCAGCATCTTAACCACTAAGCCACTGTAGTCCCCCATACATATATCCAGACACCTATATTTCACTCCCCTGGAACAGGCCCTACTTTCCAGGCTGTCTTGGGCTTACATCCTGTGGGGAAAAAGAAGATGTTCCAGTACTTCCTGAATGGCCAGTTTTTTGTGGTCAGTGTTATTCTTTGGTAGTACCTCCTATACAGCCTAACAGGCAGCAAGACTACACCCCCCATAAAAACCTAAGGCTCCCAGGAAGCACCAAGGCACTTTCGTTTTTGTACAGGAACACCCACAGAGAGCTTAGCACTGTGTCATCATCACCATCATAAATCATCATCATTCCCTATAGTACCCATCCCTGCCTCTACTAAATCTCTTTGGCATTGAATACTAAGTATCTCAGCACAGTATAAATCCCATGGCAGATAAAATGGGGTCAAGCTGCTATAACTGTATAATGTAGATGGGTGGTTCCCAACTTTCGTTCTCCAGATGTTCTTGGGGCAACATTCCCAGAAGCCTTCACCTTTTGGCTGTTCTGGCCAAGAATTCTGGAAGTTATAGTCCAAAACATCTGGAGATCCAAGGCTGGGAACCATTGGTACAGATGCAACCTTAGGGCTCTGTATCAAGGAGGGTATCGACATGGGTAGAACAGGTTTTCCACCACAGAGGTGTCTGCAATGGATAAGGGAACAGGGCTCAGAGTTTGGGGTCTTTGCTGCTCCTCATGCATGTTAGATAATGCTTGGCTAAAGCTCAGGGCAAATGACCTTTCTTTTAAGGAGCCCATTAGTATATCATCGGACTTGAACACCTACGTAGGTTTCTTTGCTTTGCCACCTGTGCCCCCCTGTTTATTTATGTCAGTCTGTCTGTTCAAGGTAAGGTGAGGATTGGTGATGGAAGTAGTCCTGACGCTCTCATATTTTCTCGGGATATAGTGCCACTTATTAAAATCCTGTTGTCCTGACCATTGTCACTGCCACTGAAGCCTGGTTTATTTACTTGAAAATCTGATTTGTTTCATTTTATTACTGTGTTTGCAAAGTAACTGATATCAGATTCTCTGGGAAAGAGCTGCCATTTACCAGCAGGCTGTGATGGCTCTGTCTTTGTCTGCAGGCCCGATTTTGAGACCTAGTCTGCCCCGGGGCTCTGGCAGAAATAAGATTACTGGCAATAACTGCTTCGACTGCTTTGAATAACAGACACAACTCAGAGAGCATAAAATTAGCATAAACACAGCATCAATGTGTTCCCTCAGTGAATTCAAGACAGGCAGGATATGGAAAATTGACTGAAATGGGGTCAGAAGATGCAAAAATCAGAAATGCAGGCGATGCCTTCTCCCATGTTTTCACAAAATAGCCATGCAGTTTTAATGATAAAGATATTTAAAGTGATGAGAATTAAAGGGGTACCATCCCCCACCAACAAAAATGACACTTTGTCCTTGGCCAAATTATTACCTGTGCTATATTGTTCCCATCCTGAGGGTAAAAATAAGAGTAACAAAGATAGTAAACAAAGATGCTGTTCTGTGTGGAAATTGATTTTCCTCTTTTTTTCTTGCAGAAGTTAATTTGAGTGGAATGTACTGGTTTTGCTCGTGAACACCAGAAACAGATTTTAAGCAATTCTCTTGCCTTTGCTTTACCAAATATTAAAATGGGAAATGCTGCTGACACATCCAGTAAGCAATTATATTAACCGAGGAAGCCTGAGAACTGCTCATCCTAAGCAGGGACTATTATTTTGCCATTCTAATGACAAGATAGCCCAGAAGAGAAAAGTCTCTTGAAGCTGTGCAGCCAAAAACAAATTGTCTCTCCACAATTGTATCTCTGTTTGAATGTTTCTGCAGAGAGTACAGTATCTGAGAACGATGTATTAAGAAACTATTTCAACTTTTTAAACCTAGGAAAGGCCAGAGTGACCCACACAAATCATATCTGGAAGCTGTTTGCCAAACATTTCACTCGGTTATCCTTCCCAACTTCAACCGATCTGATATGACTCAGTGTTACAACTTTATATTGAGTTTATAGCAATTTCACAGACATGACTTTGCTCAGGTGATTTAACGTGGTGCTGAGAATTTTAGCTGCTAATCCTTAACTATTGGTTTCCAAACCCAGGATATGAAGAAGACTTTTCTTACTCAAACATGAGTGCTGGAAATCTAATTTATTTGGGACCCATGACAAGTTAGGGAAGCCATATCTAGAATTCTCATTGCTGAAAAGATCTGTTTTTTTAAAAAAAAATTGAATCTTTTTGGGCAATGCCATATAAATCAAGATATCCATATCTCCAGTTCATATGACCAAATTAAAACATATTTATTTCAATAGAATATTTTCTGGCAATACAAGTTGCAGAGGTAGGGTCCTTCATCTGACAGTGTGAACCCAGATGATTTTAGCAATATTAATGTTGTTGGTAATATTAAATGGACCTGAGGATAGCATGTGCTTCCTGGGCAATGTGATGAAGATAATAGTTGCTTTGCAACTTCAGTGCATTTTAGATGTAGCTGATGCCTCAGATTAGTTTCAAATCATATACCTGGTGTGATTTGAGAATAAAATTGCCCTTGTGTTACATTTAAAGAGAAAGACAAGGGAGAGTGTGAGCCTTTTTGTTCTCTTAGACTTCTCATCAGTTTTCAGTAACACCCATCTTGGTACTATCAGTCTGCACAAGAACCATTTTTAGACAATGTTCTTCTTCCTTATCTGATATTTTATATTACTCCTCTTTGATATAGACTTTTGAAGAATTCAAAGGCTCAGCATGTTTTTAACTTTTTAGTGATCCAGTAAAGCAGGGTTTTTCAACCTTGGTGCTTCAGCTGTTCTTGGATTTCAATTGCCAGAAACCCAAGTCAGCACACCTACTGATCAGGGCTTCTGGGAATTGAAATTCAAGAACAGCTGGAGCACCAAGGTTGGCCACTCCAGCAGTAAAAGCTTTACTCAAGCCAGAATTTTGCTTCAACTTATGAATCACATGGCTGCTGTCTTATGCTACTCATAAAACCATTCTAGGTAGAATTTCATGGTTGACAGCAGGTAGTACCATGCAGGAATATTCTGCTCCTATTTGGATGGCCACTGCCAGAAAGTAATTTTGCAAGATTACGACTTGATTCCTTAGCACAGGGGTTGCCAACTTAAGGCCCATGACACAATTCCAACCAGCCTGTCACCATCTTCCCCGCACCCAGAAGTAGAAGTGGGTGTGTTTACATCAGCTGTAAAACATGCTGACACATACGCAAACACACCCATGGCTAACATAAACATGGAAGTGGGTACATTTACATCATCCATAAATGCACCCTCTTCTGGGGGGGCGGGGCATGGTCCAGCCTGCTCAGCTGTTCCAGGGGCATGGTCAGGCCCATGGCACAAAAAGGTTGGCCACCCCTGCCTTAGCAGATCCCTTGATTTCTCCCATAATGTTTAATCTATACCTATAAAATGGTGCGTTAACTGTTGGAATGTGACAAAGGATGTTGCACCAGGCCCCACTAGCCCGTAATGGGCCTCCGTTCACTCGCCCGAACCCGGTTCGCAGGTAACTGTCGGGTTGAAATTTTCGACCCGGGGGCAGGAGCCCCCCAGTCGCAAACAAAAAAAGGGAACTTCAATTTCCAACGTTCCTTGCGCCGTGCCGCGCCAGAGCCAATCAGGCTAAGCGGCGCGGCAAAAGGAACGTTCAAAAATGCGCCGCGGCCAATCAAAAAAAGCCGCAGAAAACAAACTGCTAAAGTATGCAAACACGCGCAGGCAAAACTACAAGCCCCAGCGTCCTGTGTGCCATTAGCACACAGAACGCTGAGGTGGCCGGCGCACGAAAAAAAAAGTTTAAAAAAAAGCCCGCCGCCACTGCCCTTCTTCACCACAGGCCAGCAAGCATGGCCCGCGAGGGACAAAAAGGAACCCCCCGCCGCCGGTGCCCTTCTTCCCCACAGGCCAGCCAGCATGGCCCATGGAGAAGAAAGCAAAAAACCCCCCCAGCCTTTCTTCCCCACGGACCAGCCAGCATGGCCCACGGGAAAGAAAGCCACTGAAAAAGTTAAACCCAAAAAGCAAACCAAAAACAATAAAAAACACTCAAAAATCCAAAAAGAAAACACAAACACAGCCAAAACAAACATAAAAAACACACAGACCCCCCAAAAAAAATCCAAACCACCCCCCCCCCCACCTCCCCACCCAAAAAACAGAGAGCTTACCAACAGACGTCTTGACTTCAGGACCACCGGAAATCAAATCAGCTAAGAAAGGAAACACTAACCAGAAGCACCCAGATGACAGAAGAGAAGAATTGTAGAGAGGAAACAAAGCTCACCACCCCCACCCAGAGGACACAAGAGAAAAAACATTCAAAAATATTTCAAAATAAAAGATTAATTCCCAAACAAATCAAAAAAATTAGCCAAAAAATCAAAAAAATTCACACTAATCTCAAAAAATTCCCCAAAAAACCAGAAATCAAATGAATTAAAATAAAATTTGCATAAACCAAAAATAAATTTTAAAAAAATTAAAATAAAATTTGCATAAACAAAAAAACCTTCAAAAACAAATTTAAAGAGCCCGGCACTAAGGAAGCCAGCGCACAAAAAATAAAATAAGAATAAAACACACACTGGGAGCGCAAGTCCGCCGCAGGCGGATGGAGCGCCTCAAAGCCACAAAACCACAAAAACCTTCAAAAACAAATTTAAAGAGCCCAGCACCATTTGGAAAAGAAAAAAAGAAACCCTTTACTATCCAACACAATTTTAAAAAGCCTGGCACTGCCGGGCAAAATATGCTAGTATCTGTATGAAAACTTTGAAAGAGATCTTCAAATATTCCAATTTGAAGTATCATCAACATTCTGATGATGCCAACTTTATCTCTTTTTATCATCAAGTGCAGATGAGGCTGCATCCATTAATACTAAAGTAGTAAACACAGGATGGGCAACATGCCCCGGGAAATTCAAATGTGCCCCCATTACCTCACTCTGTAGCACCCATATTTCATTTTTTTAAAAGTAGTTCAAAACTGACCTTGGTGCCATCTACGTGATATGAGGGGCAATTTGTTGAGGTTTGAAGTCAACCAGCCTCATGCATCATCTGATTTTTAAGTTCCAACTATCAAAATGGAACCTGGTTTGAAATTCTTCTTCTTCCCAATGTTTGGCTGAAATCTTTCAGCTGAAAATGTTTGCTTCCATCCAGGTACAAAGCTAGATAAAGTCAAATACAGTTATCAAAAATTAACAGAATAATACAGTAATACAATCAAATTAGATATACGGAATGAGCTCCTGTCTTTGTCCCAGCTCCTGCCAACCTAGCAGTTCGAATGCAAGAAATTGCAAGTAGATAAATAGGGACCACTTCAGTGAGAAGGTAACAGCATTCCGTGCCTGCCACATGACTACAGAAATGTCTGCAGAAGCAGAGAGCACTGGTTCTTCGGCTTTGAAACAGAGATGAACACTGAACCCTAGAGTCGGATACGACTGGCTTTCGAGCAAGGGAAACCTTTACCTTTAAAGCAAATGAATAGCTCTCAATACAATTAAATATAAAAGCAGTTCTCTGAGAGAGTGCAAAACAATTTATTGCCTACTTTGAAAAATACAAAGAAACATTCAGTAAAATGCCCTAAGATATTTTTTTCATCCATAATTATCTATTGCACATATGACATGTGAGGAATTTCCTCCCAGAACCTATCCTCTTGCTGTGTTTGTGGATGACCTATGACCAGTATGTGGTGTATACATTGTACACTCTTCTTGTGAAAAAAAGTATAATACCAGTGCTTCACACTCTGCTTTGCTTTAAGCTCACGTACCCTTCAGCTCCCCTCCCCCCCCCCGGCAGCCCCTTCTCCTTGCTCCCAGCTTTTTGACTTCACATAAGCCCAACACATAATTTTATGTGAGATAGGGGACCCTGGTGTCAGCTATGAATGGGTGGGTCAAAAGCTTTGAGACAGGGGATGACAAGTGGTGTGGTGTGTAGGACACAAATATGGCAGCAGAAATGGCTGTACGGTAAAACTATGGGTTATGACGGAGGTCCATTCCAACAGCCTCCATTGTAACCCAAAAAAATTGTAAACCAAAACATCCATAGGGATGCATTGTAAAATTAAAAAATGGTCCTGAATTGATCATTGTAAACCGAAAAAAATACATTAAAATTTGTAAATCCATAGGATTTACCGTTGTAAACCGCAGCAAACAAACAATGGTTGTAACTCGGGATTTTACTGTATAAAGCTCATTAAAAGCTGGAAGGGGGGTAGAAGGAGGCAGTGGAGGATGGAAAACTCAGATAGCTATGTTTATGTTTTATTTTAAGGTTTTGAAGGACTAGAGAGGGCTTGGGAGACCTCCTCAAACCCTGCACAAGCTCCAATTTTCCTGTAGAGGAGTAGAAACAGCTGTATTTCAGGCAAAAGTTATTTTTTGCCCAAGGGAGATGTGGCTCTTGGCTTGAGGTGGTGAGGGGCTGCAAAATGCCCCCCCCCCAAAAAAAAGTTGTATGCAACTCAGAGAGCACACACTGTCCCTCATGCATTAACCCGATTGCCAGATTGAAATCAAGCTTTCATTTCCTCCAGGACCATTTGGGCTGAGGTTTGCTTCCCCTCCAGGAACCCAGGGAGGCACAGTGATCCCCTAAGGGGTCACCAACCTATTTAAGTTGGAGGCCATGTCATGCTCCCTCAGACTGGTGTTCCCCCTGCTGTTGATGGCTGCAGTAAACATGTCTGCGGTTGTCATAAATGCATTTACGGCTGTTGTAAATGAGTCCACATCCGATTACGTTGGTGGTGGCTGTGGCTTTGGTGGCTGGAGTGAGGGCACTGGTCGGATGATTTGGATGGATGATCCTGTCCATGGGCCATAGGTTGCTGTCCCCTTGGCCTATGGCCCTGGAGGTGAACCTATGGCACATGTGCCAGAAGTGGCAGGCAGAGGTCTTTCTTTTGGCACATGAGCAATCAAGGGGAAGCCCCACCCCACCCAGCCCATTCGGTGTCATTTCCCCACCACCCTTTCCCCTTCACCAAAGGGGAGGTGAGAGGGAAGGTTGAAATCCTGGCTGTGCCTGGGTGAGGTAAGATGGGGAGCAATTGTGGGGGTGGGGAGGTCCCATGGGGTGGCACTCGTAAGGGGGGAGGCCATGCAGGGGGTGGGGAGCACTCATGGCGTGAGGAGGCCCTGTGGGGGGAGCACTTGTGAGGGGCCAAGGAGGCCCCTTGGGAGGTAGGGAGCAACTGGAGAGGGGGCAGGCACACATGTGGTGTCACCAGCACACAAGGCTGCCATTGGGGGGGGACAAGGGGGACTGCTGTCCTGGGCCCGGAGCTGGCAGGGGCCTGATGTCGCTAAGTTATTATTTTTAAAATCATTTTGATTTTTTTAAAAAATATATTTTTACTTTTTTTATGCGTGGCATGGGTGTGGCTAGGTGGAACTTGCTGGGGCACACTCTTATTTGGGATCTGTCTGTACTTCCTTTCTCTGTGTGGCCTTTGGCAATTGCTCCCACATGTGCTGCCGAAGGTGCACAGGAGGAAGCAGCCCCGGTACATGGTCTCTTCCGGACCGGGACCGACATGCATCATGGGCTGAAGCCTTGACCACGAGGCGCACTGCACCAGGCTCGGTCTGGAAGACACCGCATACACCAGGGCTGCTTCCTCCAGGAAACTTCAGGCTTCGGCCCTGAGCAAGTGAGGCGTGTAGGAGCACTGCCGAAGGACACACACCCCGGCAAGTTCCCCCCAGCCATGCTGCTCTGGGCAAGTGGCGGCGGCAGGGCAGTGGGTGGGCAAAGCGATGGCTCCCCCTCCCCAGTGCAGGAAGGATGGAGGCCACTGTTGTGTTCTAATGGTTTTACCTTCCACTTGGATTACAATGTATCTGAGCCAATGTAACCTTGCCTATAGCAACAATGTAACCTACAGCTGTATCATATAAACCCTGTAAGAGGACGCGAGCCAATGACCACCAGCTGGCAGCAGCGAGCGTCCAAGCTCTCTTGGTCCGAACTCATCAAAGGCAACAGCGCGGGAAGCTTTCCCGCCACCACCTACACCTGGACAAGAAGGGCGTGACTCGCAATGACGTCACGCAGGCAGTAGCCAATGGGCTACCATGGCACCACGTTCAAATGTATTACTGCAGTATATAAAGAGCTATCGATCCGCCATTACCTCATGTTCCCTCTGTCCACGATGCAATAAACCTGAGTTAACCCAGCCCGAGGCTGTGTCCTGTGTCTTGGTTTTCATACACCAAATTGGCGACGAAGGTGGGATAATGGATTCCCAAAGTGCCAGGACACAGAGCGGGTTCAATATTACCAAGCCGCAAGACTGGACCATCTTTAACATGGATTTCAAGGCGGCATTGGTGGAACTCAAAGTCAAAGACGACGAGGAAAGGAAGAGGGCCATCCTCACCCGAATGCTGGGAGTAGAAACCAAGCGGACGCTGGTGGGCATGATCGAACCGAAGACGTTGGATGACTTCAAAACCGACGACATACTGAAGTTGCTGCGTGAGCGTTTCCAACCCTCGAAGGCAATGTTTCCCGCTAGGAGTGCGTTTTGGAGGCGAGTCCAAGCACCGGATGAGTCGGTAGAGGCTTTCGTGGAGGCCCTGAGGGTAGCCGCCGTTCCCTGCAAGTGGGACAACCTGGAGATGATCATGAGGGACGTCGTGCTGTGTGGCCTGAAGGACAAGGAAGTGCAGCGCAGCCTGATGAACAGGGAGCCGCCACCCACACTGGCCGAGGTCGTAGAGACCGCGGAATCCGCGGAGTCCACGAATGCGGGAGTGGACGAAATACACGAGTGGCGTGAGTGGCGTCCTAGGGCCAGCAAAGCGGAAAGCTCGGTGCGCGGCAAGTCAGGACAGCCGGTGCACGCGACCCGACGAACCTCGAGATCCTCTACAGATGGCAGCGACGGCGAAGAGGTACAGAAGGTCCGGAAAGGGGGGCGCCGCTGCGATGGTTGTGGGGCGGCCCACGAGCGTGCGAAGTGCCCTTTCAGGAAAGCCGAATGTTACAGCTGTGGCCGGCGCGGGCACGTCGCCAGGGCATGCAGAAATCGGAAAGAGGGCCGGAGGCAGTCGAAAGACCGTTCGGCCAGACCGGACCGTCCAGCGAGACCCCAAGATGGCGCCCGAACCACGAGGAAGCAGGACGGCGTGGGTCGCGTCTCGGACGGCAGTGAGGACGACGCCCCCGTGTTCAGCGTGTCCGCGGGACAAAACCATTACTTCATTGAGGTAATAGTACAAGGGGTCCCTGTTAGGATGGAGATTGACTCGGGGTCCTATTATTCCATAATTCCCCAGAAAGAATTCTTGAAGATCGACCCCCAAGCGCGGCCCAAACTTAAGACTCTGAGGTCCACGCTACGAGACGTACAAGGGAACAGCATTCCCGTGCTGGGGGTCGGGAAATTTCGGGTTCGTTATAAAAGACATTCCGCAGAACTCCCTTTAGTCGTTCTCAAAGGGGGGAATTGTAGCCTCCTAGGGACGCAGTGGTTTCAGCCCTTGGGTTTGTTCATAGGGGGGGTGCATGCCGTGGGCGCGGATCCGATACAAGCGGTGTGTGATGCGCACCCCACCGTTTTTGAAAAAGGACTTGGAAAATTCAAGGGACCCCCGGTAGCCTTCGACCTAGACCCGGAGGTCCGCCCGATAAGACTCAAACCGCGCAGGGTGCCTTTCGCACTAAAGGACAAAATAGAGGCGGAACTGGACAAATTGGTGGGCCAGGGGATTCTTATTCCTGTTGATTCCGCGGAGTGGGAAACTCCAATTGTAACAGCTTTGAAGGCTAACGGGGAGGTGCGCATTTGCGCTGATTATAAGTGTACAATTAACAAGGCGATTCGCCCTAATGCATATCCGGTGCCAGTGGTCAGCCACCTTTTGGCCAGGCTAAATGGGGGAAAGTGTTTCGCTAAGCTCGATCTGGCACAAGCCTATCAACAACTCCCCGTAACTCCCGCCACGGCCGCGGCACAAACGATAGTCACACATAAGGGAGCGTTCCAGGTGTCGCGTTTACAGTTCGGCGTGAACTCGGCACCCGGCCTTTTTCAGTCGCTTGTGGAACGCCTCCTGAAGGGGCTGGAGGGGGTGTTGCCTTATTTTGATGACGTATTGATAACAGGGGGGAGTGAGGCCGAACTGGCCCAGAGATTGGATAAGGTGCTGACGGTGTTCGAGAAGGCGGGGCTGCGGCTCAGGAAAGACAAATGTGTTTTTTTCGAAACGGAGGTTGAATTTCTAGGGTTCCGTGTCACACCCGAGGGAATTAAGCCCTCCCAATCAAAAGTAGCCGCCATCAAGAAGGCTCCCCGCCCCACATCCAAAACCGAGCTACAGTCATTCCTGGGGCTCTTAAATTTTTACCACACTTTCCTTCCTCGGAAGGCGTCCGTGGCCGAACCGCTCCATAGGCTGCTTAAAAAAGAGGAGGCATGGCTGTGGGGGGATGAGCAGGAGAAGGCTTTTAAAGAGTTGAAGCAACTCCTAACGTCCGAAGCAATCCTAACCCATTTTGATCCCAAACGGCCAGTGGTCCTAGTTTGCGATGCGTCCCCGGTGGGGGTGGGGGCGGTGCTTTGCCACGTATTGAAAGACGGGAGGGAAGCCCCGGTAGCTTTTTATTCAAGGTCCCTGTCCCAGGCGGAGCGGAATTACGCACAAACCGACAGGGAGGCATTAGCGATAGTAGCGGGCACAAAGAAATTTCACGACTTTCTGTATGGTCGCCCGTTTACGATCGTGACTGATCACAAACCCCTGCTAGGAATCTTTACTGCAAATAAGCCCACGCCACAGATCCTGTCCCCGAGGATGCTGAGGTGGGCTATTTTCCTTAACGCTTACCAACATGAGTTGGAATACCGGCCAGGAAAGGAGATCAGTCACGCAGATGCGCTCTCGAGGTCTCCTCTACCATTGACGGGCAGCCAACAGGCAGGGATAGAGAAGGACCGTCAGGTATTGCTGATAGAGGTGTTAGAGGAACCCCCGATAGTACCGGCCGACATCGCCAGGGCGACAGGAAAAGATAAAACGCTGGAGAAAGTGAGCGCGTGGGTACAGAAGGGGTGGCCGGCGTCTTCCCCGGGTCCAGAATTCGACCCATTCTTTAGGAAGAAGATTGAGTTGTCCCTAGAAAGGGGATGCCTGTTGTGGGGTCAAAGGGTGGTGGTCCCCACATCCCTGCGATCGAGGGTGCTCAAGCTGCTGCACGTCAGCCACCCGGGCATCGTCCGCTCCAAGGCGCTGGCCCGGAGCTACTTTTGGTGGCCCCAGTTGGACACTGATATAGAGTACATGGTCGGCACCTGTGAAGCCTGCCAGGCCTCCCGACCGGAGGCGACCCGACTTCCGCACAGGGAATGGGACACAGCAAGGGGGCCATGGTCCAGAGTGCACATTGATTTTGCTGGCCCGTTTCGAGGAACCCTTTTTCTCCTAGTGGTGGATGCGTACTCCAAGTGGCTGGAGGTGATTCCGGTCAGGAGCACGTCCTCCACCACTACGATAAATCAGTTAAGGCGAATTTTTTCCACGTTCGGTTTACCCGACACTTTGATCAGCGATAACGCCAGTTGTTTCACGTCCACGGAGTTCAGGGCATTCACCGAGGCTAATGCCATTCGGCACGTTACGTCCGCGCCGTTTCACCCGGCCACGAATGGCCAAGTGGAACGGTTGGTGCGCACGACAAAGGATGCGTTGCGGCGCATGGGCCCCGGGGACCTAAATCACCAAATTTGTCAGTTCCTACTAGCGTATAGGGTGACCCCCTTAGCGTCAGGATACTCACCGGCAGAATTGTTGATGAAGAGGAAGCTGACCACACTTCTGACCAGGCTAGACCCGACGAGGGTCGAGGACAAAGGGAGGAACGTGGAGCTAGCAGTATCGAAAAGTTTTGCAGCCGGCGATCTGGTACATTGCAGGAATTATACTAGCGGAGGGCCGGCCTGGGTGCCAGGAAGGATCGTAGAACAGACGGGACCGGTGTCTTATAGGGTAGAAACGGGCGCCGGCCTGCTCTGGAGACGGCATGCCGATCAACTCCGCAGCCGCGTTCCCGAAAAACAGTCCACGGACGGCGCGGAAAACGCCTCAGCGTTAGGGTCCTCCTCCACCCGTTTAGCCCAAGGGGGAGACAACGAGGGGCATCAGTCCCAAACAAGGGGGGGGAAGCAGTCGGACTCATATCCTTTTGATACGGCAGTTCTGTCAGGGACCGGGGAAGAGGGAGATGAGTCTGCGACAGATGAGTTTGCGACTGCTGCCCCCGATTTTGATTTTCAGTTACCGAGCCGGGGGGGTTTTTGGGAGTGTTCCCCCACCCATCCAAGTGAGAAGAGGGGTTTTTCGTTAGTCCCCAGTGCCCCCGGTTCAACCACGGCCCAGCGTTCACCTCCCCAAGAAGCCGCAGAACTGCGGCAAGTAACTAACAAGTCTCCCTCTCCAATTTCAGGACAGGAAGACAGGGGACAGAGTGAAGGTAGCAAACCCGGAGCAGGGCAGCCCGCACCGAGGCCCCAGCGTGTTCGAAATAAGCCATCTTGGCTGAGAGACTTCGTCTCATCCTAGGGGGGAGGGGTGTTGTGTTCTAATGGTTTTACCTTCCACTTGGATTACAATGTATCTGAGCCAATGTAACCTTGCCTATAGCAACAATGTAACCTACAGCTGTATCATATAAACCCTGTAAGAGGACGCGAGCCAATGACCACCAGCTGGCAGCAGCGAGCGTCCAAGCTCTCTTGGTCCGAACTCATCAAAGGCAACAGCGCGGGAAGCTTTCCCGCCACCACCTACACCTGGACAAGAAGGGCGTGACTCGCAATGACGTCACGCAGGCAGTAGCCAATGGGCTACCATGGCACCACGTTCAAATGTATTACTGCAGTATATAAAGAGCTATCGATCCGCCATTACCTCATGTTCCCTCTGTCCACGATGCAATAAACCTGAGTTAACCCAGCCCGAGGCTGTGTCCTGTGTCTTGGTTTTCATACACCAAAGCCACCCAGCAGTGGCTTCAGATCCAGAGCAGCAAAGCTCCTCAGGAGGCAAAGCAGCACCTTCCGGTAAGTCTCCTCTCTTCCTCTTTCTCTGTGGGTGAGTGGGGGGAATGGAGTGTGTTTGTGTGTGTGTGTGTGTGTGTGTGTGTGTGTGTGTGTGTGTGTGAGAGAGAGAGAGAGAGAGAGAGAGAGAGAGAGAGAGAGAGAGAGAGAGAGATGATGATGATGATGATGAGCTCCCATCTCAGTCCCTAGCAGTTGGAAAGCAAGAAATTGCTAGTAGATATCCTTATTTATCTACTTGCAATTTATTGCTTTTGAACTGCTAGGTTGGCAAGAGCTGGGAGGGATGACGGGAGCTCATTATTAGGAATGTAAATAGTGTTCTTTGTGCTCCGGTGTCTAGTCATGCCTGCTACATGTCCGTGGAAACATCTGCAAATGCAGACATCATTGTCTCTTTGGCTGTAATCAGAGATGAACACTGAACTCTAAAGTTGGATACAACTGGCTTTCAAGCAAGGCTTAAAGACTAACTGCTGTATTTTAATGTGAGCTTTTGTGGATCAAGGCCACTGACTCGTCTGTAATCAGAGATGAGCACTGAACTCTAAAGTTGGATACAACTGGCTTTCAAGTAAGGCTTAAAGATAACTGCTGTATTTTAATGTGAGCTTTTGTGGATCAAGGCCACTGACTCGTTGTCTGTAATCAGAGATGAGCACTGAACTCTAAAGTTGGATACAACTGGCTTTCAAGCAAGGCTTAAAGACTAACTTCTGTATTTTAACGTGAGCTTTTATAGATAAAGGCCACTGGCTCTTTGGCTGTAATCAGAGATGAGCACTGAACTCTAAAGTTGGATGCAACTGCCCATCAATTTCTTTGGGAAAATTGTGTATTCCAGCCGCTGCCGCCACCCCAATGCAAGGAGAGAGAAAAGTATGTGTTTGTGTATGTGTGTGTGTGTGTGTGTGGGGGGGGGGAGAATAGGATTGCTCAGTACGGGGCACAGAAATTTCTGATGGCAGCCCTGCCAGCACACCTCAAGTGGCGCACGTGCACATGCACCTACGTGACTTCGCCGGAGGCATGCCAGCATGGGTGTGTGGGCACTCGTAGAGCCCACTAAATGGTTCACCATCACTGCCCTAAGTCTTGCGCTGTGTGTCCTTAGACCTGGCAAATCTTACCAGGTTGGGCCGTATGGTACAGCTGCTCTTTGTTTTTATTCTTCATGTATTTCTTGCGTAAGCAACACCTTCTGATTGGGGGGTGGGGGTGGGGTGGGGTGGGATGTTACTCTGAAAGGAATGTATTTCTGCCAGAAGGAGAGAATGAAAAAGAGAGCGAATAGTATTCTCACAAGAGAGTCTATCATAAGATTTCAAGGCCAATAAGATTTATAGAGCTGGGTTTTCAAGTCTGAAAAAAATCTTGGTCCTGACTAATATAAATAATCAACACTTGCCCCTTTCCACATACTGGCAGTCCCAGAAGGTGAGGCCTAGAATCCGAACTGCCTTCTCGCCCTAGGAGGTGGTCCTAGTGGGTCAAGAGGTGAAGCAGGCAGGTTAGACAGCGTGGGGAATGCCTGCAGCTTCCCTGCCTGTCCTGGCCTGCTCTTTTGGATAAATACATAACTGCTGTCAATCGAGCACTTCTTCCTACACTGGATTTCTTAAAGAAATAAACAAATGATCACAAGCAAATGACGGCTAGAAGCAAAAGAAGACAACTTGATTCCAGCAGTGTTTTTCTACAGGGGCTTACATTGTATTTCTTTCCTTTGGAAACCCTCTCACTCTTCCAAATAAGGCAAGTGGGAATTTTAGCTGAGCCAATGCTCTCACTTCATATATGTAGGTTTACACGGCATGCCTTATTGTAAGAAAGCTGGAGAGGACTTGCCCAGGACACAACATCTTTTGTCAACATCAACTGACGGAGGGAATTAGCTGGAGCCCAGTACAACAGCCTACTAATAAGAATTCCTTGATGCTGAAAAGAATTCTTTCCAGTTAGCCAAGTTGGAAGTCAGCTTCACCCTCATGTAGTAGAACGGGGGGGGGGGGGGGGGGATATATCAAATTCAGGGAGAATACTGGATATTCCTACAATTGCTGTATCAGGAAGGCACAACTGATACCAAATTCACACTAACAGGTCACTTCCATGTAAGAATTTTCATTTGAAGCCTCTGTGTATGTCAACACATACATATTCTACACATAGTTTTGTTTTTTCTGTTACTTGTAAGAATGCTGCTGAGAATGACCATCACTTCCAAGGCTGCGGGGGAATTTTATCGAAAAGGTGGTCCCAGCGTGAGCTGCCTGAACACTTCCTTCTCTCTCCAGGTCAAGAGCTGGTAACCTTGCAGGGTAAAGATCAGATCTATTTCTGCTCTGGTTCACCAGATGCAGGAGGAAAGTGAATCTATGCACTTACCTTGGTGACCATGTTATAGAAAGATTGACGGTGAAATTCTCCTGTTGAAAATCAATAGTGTTGTCTGTAATATAAACGAAACTCAATTATATTCCAAAACCCTGTCATATTACCATCAGCCTCCTTTTCAATAGCCTACTTCTCTTTGTGCACAAAAGGCAGCCAAATATGGGCTCTAAGAGACACTTGAGCAGTGATGCTCTGTAAAAAAATTTACTACTCCCACCATGGCCATGGCTAACTCTGTGGGCATGGGTAACTCTGTGCACCACACCCACTTGGCCTCCCTACGCCATGGACTGGGGTAGGGAGGTGGGTATGGCTGGCCAAGTAGGCATGGCCTGGGGGAATTTCCGCTACCGGTGTCTGGGCACCTGTGGGCACCGGGAGTAGCTCAACACTGCACTTGAGCTACAGCTTCCAAAGTCCTGATGATTTGCTGGGCTAGCTGGGACTTTTCTTGGAGTTTGGGAATGACTGAGTAATGTTGTTTGGGTTCAACTTATGAAACCTGGTACTATTTTAGCTCTGAATCTAAGGAGTGACTAGTTTTATTAAGAAGCTCAACATATCGTGCTTAATAAGATACGATGTCTTGCTGCTTTTGAGTGGGGAGGAGAGGAACCAGTACAGATCATTTAGTTAGCAAGAGCAGCTGAGTGGAAACAGTACCTAAAATCTAGCAGTAAGTCACAACCAAGAGTAGGCTCACTGAACCACTGGGGATTTGGTGAGTTCCATTGATTCAATGGATCTACTCTAGCTGGGTCTTACTACTGGATTTCGGCTACTAACAGGAAATTTAGAATTACAGATTTGGGACTAAAAGAGGCACATCTCTGCTCTCAGAGATGTAACAATCCATAAAGAAGGCATGTGTAGAAGAAGACATGGCCTATTGTGAGTCACTCCACCTCCAGCAGAGCCAGTCAAGCCTGTCCCTTCCAGAAGTAAATGAAAGATGTGAAGCTGCTGCAAACTATTTATAAGAAAACTAATGGAATCACATTACTTCATGGCTCATACTAAGTCCCACTACCTCTCCCTCTTTATTATGTTACTGGGGGTGGGGTGGGGAGAACATTTCCCAATTTTTAGTTCTTATTTGGAGAAGTCATTATGGGTAAGTCAAAGTCTCTCATACTTTGCTGCAAACCTTTTTGCTGCAGGTATTCCTGCTTGTATTTTGGAGTCCACATCTCCTCTCCTTCCCTCTGATGATGGAGGTATTCTCTATGCTGTCTCTTTCCCCAGCAGGAAGGTTTGGGTGCCTTTGAACCTCTCCCTACCAGGGGAGGTATACCAGTGCATACCCATCAAGCATGGCTCCAGAAAACACAGGAACTGCTCTGGCCCGGGCACGAGTGTGCAGCAACAACCCCTTTCTGCATGCACAGAACCCCTTTCCGCATGCGCAGAATCCCTTTACGCATGTGCAGAACCCCTTTATGCATGCACACCACTGCGTCTGATGGGTGCGCATGCACAGTAACTCCTTTCCCTGCCATTCAAAATACAGGACGGCGCCAGGAAAGGGGAGGAACGAGCACTGAAATATGGGAAATCCCGGCCAATACGGGATACTTGACAGGTATGTACCAGTGTGAAATTGAATTATTGTGTCACAAGTCTGACATCTGTATTTTCACCACTTTACCACATTGGGTACACAGTGTTCCAATTGTTTTATTTTTAAAAAAAATATTTTTATTGCATTTTTTTAAACATACATACAATTAATAAAAATACAAACATCTACATCAAATACATTATACATAAAAAGGAAATAACATAATATAAAAAAGGAAAAATATAAACTGCAACTTAATACTATACCAACTTCCAAATTCAACCAAACAGCGATTATTATATTTCCAAGGTTTTAACCCGTTAATAATATACTTACATTTATACTGTCTGTACCTATTCAGACTTTGTTTTTAACTTCATCAACTTAAAACTATTGTTAAATTACAGTCAAATATAACATAATTACCAAACATTACACCCAGTGTTATTTACATTGCCCTGGAGAAAACAGAGTATCTCAATTGTTTCATTTCCAGAAACTCATTTGTCCCGGTACTGGTCTATTCCTCTCTTCACCTTTCAATGAATAATCCACGAACAATTTCCAATTTTTCCAAAATCTGTTTTCTTTAACTATACCCTTTTTCTTATTCATTTCCCAGGTTAATTTATCATTCAATGCAAGATCCCACATCTCCTTATACCAATCTTCTATTTTCAAGGCTATATCACTCTTCCAATTCCTGGCTATACACTGTCTTCCTGTTGTCAACATTATTGACAATAAATCCTTTTTATCTTTGTTTAAATCCATATTTTCAACATCTGTCAACAAAACAGTACTTGACTCCAATTTACATCTCATACCCAAAACAGTGCAAATTTCTTTCTCAATTTTAGCCCAAAATTCCTTTACCACCTTGCAACCCCACCACAAGTGTTCATAAGTTCCCAGTGTGTCCTTACATCTCCAACACCTTTTATCTTTATTTTTATCTATTTGATGTAACCTCACTGGGGTCGAGTACCATCTCCACAGCATTTTATAATTATGTTCTTTCACTCAGACAGACATCGTTCTCATAATCCTTTTCTTCCATTTGTTTCTCCAAATCTCGTCTAATAACTTTATGTTCAAATCCTGTTCCCAATTCATTTTCAAAGCTTCATGTGGATTACTATCTTTATTTATCAATATATATATATTGCTTACTAAACCCTTAATACCCCTTTCTCCCTTTCTTATCTTTAATATCAATTCTTCAAACTCAGTCAACCCTCTTTCCACATTATGTCTCATCAAATAATTGCTATTCCACTTATTTACTATTGCTGTCTGGAACCAATTCAACCGCAATTGTTCAAACAATTGCATTTTTTTTCTTTATCTTTACAAACCCATATCCAGTCTTTCAGCAGGAAAAGATTATTTCTCAATAAAACTTCCTTCACCATTTTATCAATTTGTATTGGAATTTTTTTAATAGCCTCAATTTCTATTATAGGAAATATACCCGGAACCAATTTCTTCTTCATCTTTTTCCATACTCCTAACAAAGACTTCATCATTTTGTTTTTAACGACTATTTTCCTTGATTTATCATCTAAAAAAGCCATTTTCCCCATTTGATTTAACTCTCTCATCTCCAATTCTTCCCATATTGCCTTTTCCTTCGCCAAGATCTTCACAATATTTTTAATTTGAAAAGCTCTATAATAATTCCTCAAATTTGGTAATCCTAATCCTCCCTCTTTCTGGGATAAATACCACAATTTTTTCTAGCAATTCTAGGTTTCTTTCCACCATTACAAAAATTATTCAACAAATTTTGAAATTCCTTAATTTCCTTATCGTTTAATTGGATCGGTTAGGCATCAAATAGAAAATTAATTCTCAGCAGTAACATCATTTTACACAGTGCAATCCTACCGAACCAGGACAACTTCAATTTTTTGTATTGTTGAATTTTATCTTTCGTTTCCACTTTCTGCTTTCCATAATTCAATTTCTTTAATTTCTCAAATTTATTTGAAATATTAATTCCCAAATACCTCAAATTATCTTTAACTTGTAGTTTAAATTTATCCTTTATTCTCCGCTGTTCTTCTTTATCTATATTACACATTATCATTTCTGATTTATCCCAATTTATTCTCAATCCTGTCATCTCTTCAAAATCTTTTAAGTGCACTTGTATTCTTTCTAACGCCTTCCTAGGATGCTTCATTGTTATCAAGGTGTCGTCTGCATACAGACTTATCTTACTTCCTGATATTCCTTCTATGTCCCTATCTTCCCTTATAGCTTTTGCCAACAATTCCATAGCCATAATAAACAGAATTGATGATAAAGGACAACCTTGACTTGTACCAGCTTCTAATTTTACCTCTTCTGTAAACTCATCATTTACCCTAACCATTTCCGTACCATGTTGATATAATTATTCAATCGTCCTTCTAAATTTGTCTCCAAATCCATAACTCTTAATTATCTCTTAATTGTAGCCCACTGTAATGAATCAAATGCTTTAAAAATATCTAATGATAATAATCCCACTTTCTCTTTTGCTTGCCCTGCATTATCTATTAGATCCAAGACTCTCCGCGTCAAATCTGCCATATGTCTCCCTTTCATAAAACCACTTTGATCTTCATTTATATAGTTTCCCATAAAACTATTGAGTCTATTTGCTAATATTGCTGTAAAAATCTTAGTGTCTTGATTTATCAATGAAATAGGCCTATAAGATTCTATTTTTTCTAAATCTTTCCCAGGTTTTGGTAATAACACAATTATTGTCCTATACCATGAAATTGGTATTTGCCCTCCTTCCAGAATATGATTATATAATTTCACCAATTTTGGAACTACAATATCTTTAAAATCCTTATAAAATTCCGCTGACAACCTATCCTCTCCTGGAGCTTTATCTACTTTCAAGCTAGCTATTACATCTTTTATTTCTTTTTTAGTTATTTTCTCTTCCATTTTATCCCTATGCTCCTGCTTAATCTTATTTTCAATTCGCTTCTCTAATTGATTCCTTAAACTCCTCAAATCTATACTCTTTCTGGAATATAATTCTTGATAAAAATATTTCACAATATTACATTTATCTCTAGTCTTAATACATCTAATTCCTTCTTTGTTAACCAATATCCCAATTTCCCTTTTATTTCTCTTTTCTTTAGCAGCTCTCGCTAATAGTTTTGAATTCTTAGTACTATATTCAAAATATTCCCTTTTTAAATAAGCCAAATCTCGTTTCACTTTCTCAATATCTTTTCCTACCAATTCCATCTTTAATCTATGCAACTTGTCATATATCCTCTTATTTTTTGTCTTAGCATGCTCCTCTTGTAATTGCTTTATCTCCTTTTCAACTTTGTCCTGGTTTTCCCTAAATTGTTTATTTCTAAAACTAGCCAGCTTAATATTTTCCCCTCTAAATACTGATTTCATTGCATTCCAAACCATATTATAACTAACCTCATCGTTATCGTTCCAATACCAACTTTCCTTCCAATTTTCAATAATTTGCTCTTTACATTTATGATCCCTAAACAATTTCGAATTGTATCTCCAATTCCTTCTAACTTTCTTTACTCCCTCTATCCTCAATTCCATCAATACTTTTGTATGATCTGATTCTCTAAAAATTGCTACTTCCAGCTCATCTATTTTACTAATCACATTCTCTGTTACAAATATATAATCTATTCTGGCTTCGAGGATTGGGGATCCAGGGCACGGTGTGGTCCTGGTTTTCCTCATTTCTGAGAGGCCGGACCCAGTCGGTGTGGTTGGAGAGTGAGAGGTCGAATCCTAGGCCCCTAAAATATGGTGTGCCTCAGGGCTCGGTACTCTCTCCTCTCCTATTTAACATCTACATGAAGCCGCTGGGTGAGATCATCCGTTCCCACGGGGTGCAGTACCACCAGTACACGGATGACACACAGTTGTACATCTCGGCCCGTTGGGACCCCAGTGATGCAGTCAAAGTCCTTTCCAGCTGTCTGGAGGCTGTTGGGGTCTGGATGGGGGCAAATGGGCTACAGCTGAATCCTAGCAAGACTGAGTGGCTATGGATAGGGGGTCCTGCGTTATCCCGGGAGCTACCATCTTGGTTTTGGATGGGGCTGTTTTGCCCCAGACCAACCCGGTGTGCAACTTGGGGGTCCTCCTGGATTCGCGGCTGCTGCTAGAAGAACAGGTGGCGGCTGTGGCCAGGAGCGCCTTCGCCCAACTTCGGGTGATTCGCCAGTTGCGCCCACTCCTGGACCGGGACTCTTTGCTCATGGTCACTCGCGCTCTGGTGACCTCCAGACTAGACTACTGTAATGCGCTCTACATGGGGCTGCCCTTGATGACCATTCAGAGGCTGCAGCTGGTCCAGAATGCCGTGGCCAGGGTGGTGATGGGGTGTGGACGTTATGCCCATGCCTCACCACTGCTTCGGGGGCTGCACTGGTTACCAGTTTGTCTCTGGGTGCAATTCAAGGTGCTGGTTTTGACCTTTAAAGCCCTACATGGTAGTGGGCCAGGGTATCTTAGAGACCGCATCGCCCTAAGGATGTCTGTCCATCCAACCAGAGCGGACCGGAGGGGCTCTCTAATTGTGCCATCAGCCAGGGGGGCTCGCCTCTCTGGCACAAGGAGGAGGGCCTTCTCCGTGTCCGCACCGGCCCTTTGGAACCTCCTGCCTGTGTCTGCGTCTCCAGACGGAGTTGTTGCCCTTTAGGAAGGAACTAAAGACCTGGCTGGTGGGCTAAGTTTGGGGTGCGGGTGGGGATGGGGGTACCATTGGGTGGTTGGTATAGAGAAGTGTGCCTTCCCCCAAGGTCCCTTCGGTTCTTGCGCACCTTTTAGGGGTGGGTTTTTTAACTTTTAACTTTGTTTTATTATGTGTCTTTTATGCATTTACTGTCTGCTATGTAAACCGCCCTGAGTTGGGTTGTACCTGAGTGGGCGGTATATAAGCGTGAAAAATAAATAAATAAATATAAAATTATGAACCTGTGAAAAATAGGTATATACTCTTTCCGACCCTTTAATTTCCCTCCATGTATCTTTAAACCCCAATGATTCCATCCATTTTTCTAGAATCTGTATGTTGGCTCCTCTTCCAACCCTTGCTATATTTGTACAATCCGAACTAGATCTTATTAAATTGAAATCTCCAGCTACAATCATTTTTGCTGTTTTTTCCTTCATCAATAAGCCATATATTTTATCTAGAAATTCCCCTTGACAGTCGTTTGGTGCATATATATTTACTAAAAGTATCTCTCCATCATCTATCTTCCCTTTTATTATTAAATACCTACCTTACGGGTCGGAAACACAATCATCTCGAAACCTAATCTATTCGATATAAAGACCGCAACCCCTCTTGATTTTGATGTACCATATGCCTTTTCATAAATTTGCATCCATCCTAAAAAAATCTTATTTACATCCTCAGATTTTTGATGAGTTTCCTGCAGAAAGACTATATCCAGTTTATCCTTTTTGAAAGCCGATTCTATCCTTCTCCTCTTCACTTATGAACCAGTACCTTTCACATTCCAGGACAATACTTTAATATTTCTCATCACATACTCTCAAGACCCATTTTCTATAACTCACGTTTCCTATAGGCGTGATTCCCTCTACCATACAAAAACCATAACAAATAATTCAACAATAAACAATCATACCTATCCTCCCCACTCCTTTTTTTATCAAAGTAGCCTTTGCCTAACAAAGAGAGGAGGGGGGGGAACATGCAAGATGACCCTACTATCTACTGCTCCAGCGCACAATCTTATTTTTTCTAAAATTCATTAAACTTATTTCTTCTCCCTACTTCCACCCTTAATTTCTCCATTCCCAGAATCCAACTTCACCTTTCATCCACCACCTTCAACGCTTTGAAGTCCACCACTGCTCCTCCCGTAGCTCCCCCATAATCTCTCTTGATTCCCCCAGATTCAATCAAGGCCTTCCTCAGCCCAAGCCATTCCTCTGATGCCGCTTTAACCAAGCCAATCAAACACAAATACTCCAAGGCATCCATCCCTGCATCAATTGTGTGCATTTTTTATCATAAAAAATCTCAATTGTTGTGGGAACCTCCAATTGTATCTAATCCCATGTGCAATCAGAATTTTCGTTGCAGGTTTCATCTTGTATCTCCAACCTCATTCTTCCACAGAAATATCATTGTAGACCTCCACATCATTCCCATCAATTTCTAAAATGCCAGACCCAGCTTGTTTTATAAAAGCCATCACCTTTAATTTATCTCCCCAATTTGCAAACTTGACCAAAACATTTCTTTGAGTACTTGTCCTCCTCCTTGCACCCAGTCTATAAATGTTTGTGATGTCTTCATTCACAAAATCTTTCCCCATTTTCAAACTATTTAGCCAATCAACTATTCTTTCTTTCAAGCGGTCTGGCACTTTCCCCCCCATATTGCGAATTACTATATTCTGTTTTCTCATCATCTCTTCCATCAGATCTATCCTTTTCTCTTGTATTTCTACCTTCATTTTAGTGTCTTTTTCTTCTTCATGCAACCCTTTCATATCATCCTGTATCAATTTCATATCTTTTTGCATTGACTTAACACTTATACCCATCCTCTCAAAATTATAATCAACCTTCCAAGAAAAATCATTAAACATTACAAAGAGTTTGTCCTGCTTTTCCATAATTTCACCCTTATCTTTAACCCTTGCCTCCTCCATCCTATCAAATTTCTTATACAATTTACCCAATTCAACCATAATTTGTGTTTCGTCCAATGACACAGGCTCTGGTAATGATGTTGATGGGGGTGTCTCTTCATTTGGGGCCTTGTCCTTTTTCTCCTCCTCCTTCTGGTCCATCCTTTTAGGCTTCACCACTTCTTCTTCTTCTTTTCCCTTTCCCTTTGCAAACTTTTCCATTGTAACCTCAAGTAAAAGCCTCAATGCAGCAAGCCCTTTATGGCCTGCTGAAACACAGGAACTGCTCTGGCCTGGGCATGAGTGTGCAGCAACAACCCCTTTCTGCATGCTCAGAACCCCTTTATGCATGTGCAGAACCCCTTTATGCATGTGCACTGCTGCATCTTATGGGTGCGCATGCACAGTAACCCCTTTCTCTGCTGTTCAAAATACAGGACGGCGCT
Organism: Bradypodion ventrale; assembly: GCA_035047345.1. Taxonomy (NCBI): domain Eukaryota; kingdom Metazoa; phylum Chordata; class Lepidosauria; order Squamata; family Chamaeleonidae; genus Bradypodion; species Bradypodion ventrale. The sequence continues at coordinate 253,566,828 of JAWDJE010000001.1, forward strand.
GAGAAAGTGGAGGAACAAGCACTGAAATATGGGAAATCCTGGCCAATACGGGATACTTAACAGGTATGTACCAGTGTGAAATTGAATTATGGTGTCACAAGCCTGACATCTGTATTTTCACCACTTTATCACATTGGGTACACAGTGTTCCAATTGTTTTAAATGCTGGGTTTAACAGAATCATAGTATCACAGACCAACTAAGTTGGAAGGGGCATAGGAGGCCATTGAGTCCAACCTTTTGCTCAATGCAGAGTATATCTGACAGATGGTTGTCCAATTTTCTCTTGAATGCTTCCAGCATTGGAGCACTCAGTGCCTCTCAAACAATTTCCCCTGATTTCCAGCCTATATCTGCTTTCATGTAATTTGAGCCCATTATTATGTGTTCTGCACTCTGGTATGATCAAGAACATGTCCTGCCTTTCCTCTTTATGCCTATCTTTAAAGTACAGTAGAACCCCGCATTGTGAAAAAACTCTGGTCTGCGAGTTGCTTCGCTATGCAATTTTTTTAATTATGCGAAGCTAATGGGAGATGCCCCGGATAACGAACAAAAATTGTTCATTATCCCATATCACCCTTTCAGTCTCATTTTCTCAAGGCTAAACATGCCTAGGTTTTTTAGTCTTTACTCATAGGGGTTGGTTGCTAGTTCTCTGATTATCCTCATTGCCCTTCTCTGAACTTATTCCAGTTTGTTGTAATTATTTTTAAAGTGTGGTGCCCAGAATTGGACATAGTAATCTAGATCTGCATTAATGCAGCCTAAAATAGCATTGGCATTTTTGCAAACACATTACACCCTTGGCTCATATTCAGCTTGTGATCTACAACAATTCTAAGACAATAACCATAGTCCATTTGATACAGGGTGTTAATCTTTACAGAGTCTTCCAGATTTTTCAGTAGAGTAATTGGTTTGATTGCAGTTGAGGCACGTGTATTCCAGCTTTATAAGGCTGCTATTGACACCATTTTCTCTTTCAGCCGAATGTTTATTGCTATACTGAAGAAACCTTATAAATGGCTCCCAATCTTGACTTCTATTTCATCAATGCCTCAGGCAGTTTTAACCATGCTGTTATCAACCCTCCTTAGTGAAAGCAGTGGATATAATTGAGGAACCATGTTGACTGTTTGTTTATTGGACTGAATGGGAGGCTTTAAGGAAGAACATTAAAACACTTCTAATGTTTCTAGTTTTCTTTGGAGGTAAATCATACTGAATCAGAGATGATCCCAACAAAGTCAAAATCTGTTTGTGGCAAAATTCCAACAGATACTGTAAATCTTCAAAAAATAAACTCACTCCAATTGAGTATAATAATCTTTGTATTTTGTATAGTCAAAGTTCTTCAAATCAATTGGTAATATCAAGACATCCCATCTTGATTTCCAGGGTTGTAACTAGCAGATGGAGCAATGAGGCTTTACCCTAGACTAGTGATGGTAAACCTTTTAGAGTCCAAGTGCCCAAGGAGGAGAAGGAGGTGGCACATGGGCAGGCACCACAAAGGCCCATACAGCCTTGTGACATTGCCAGCATGCCTCTGCCAACATAATGTGAGTGCATGTGCATGTCCCTCATGGGTGCACCCCTGCATGTGCACCTCCTACTCCTCCTAAGAGGGGAGGATGGGTGTCTCCGGTCACCTAACCTCATCCCTGCCACCACCACTGCTACCTTCTGGGTGGGATTTAAGCCTTCCCTCTTGCCTCCTCATTGGTGGAGGGAGAAGGATGGGTGGGGAAACAGCATTGCCATTGGCACAGCAGCACAGGGTAGGGTTTGCCTGCAGCAGTGCACATGCCAACAGAAAGGGCTCTGTGTGCCACTGCCTAGAACAGTGATGGTGAACCTTTTAGAGACAAAGTGCCAAAACTGCAATTCAAAACCCACTTATTTATCATGAAGTGTCAACACGGCAGTTTAAACTGAATACTGAAGTTTTAGTTTAGAAAAACAACTCATAAATTAACATTTTTTGTCTTAAAGAAAAACACAATAATGGAGCTTAAAATGATACAACTTTTTATTGAAAGGTAATTCCTACACCCACCTTCGACACAGACTCAACAGACTGCCATCCACACTGCACCCTCACATCACATGTGAGCCGCCCGCCTTACCCCAGACAGGGGAGGGAGGAAGTTCTCCCAATGGGCTGCTTGGCAGAGGGGTGTGTGACGTGTGAAATGTCCTCAGGTGCACGTGAAGAGGGGGAAAGGAGCAGCCTGGCCCTGCAACCCTCTGTATACCTGTCAACCTTCCTGATTTGGCCGGGAAAACCCCGTAATTTGACATCCATTGACGTCATAACCCGCCTCGCGCTGCCAAAACCCTGTAATTTGGCAGCGGGGGAAACGCTTTCCGTGCATGCGTGGAAGTGCTATGCCGCTTGCGCAGCCCTTGTGCAAGTGGCATAGCGCTTCTGCGCATGCATTGAAGGGTTTTACCCCTTCCACACATGCATGGAAGCGCTACGCCACTTGCGCAGGGGCTGCACAAGCGGCGTAGTGCTTCCGCGCATACGTGGAAGGGGCAAAACCCTTCCACGCATGCGTGGAAAGCAACCTGCGCACAAGTGATGTGTGCAGGTCCTGTTTTTCCTGAGCCGCGGGTTGACAGGTATGACCCTCTGACTTTCTAGTAATGAACTCTTGCAAACTCTGTGCTGAGGTGATGGCGCATGTGCCTACAGAGAGGGCTCTGAGTGCCCCCTTTGGCATGTGTGCCATGTGTGCCACTGGCCTAGGGCATCAAAATCTAGAGACCAGTAACATTGAGAGGTAGATCTGCCGCCAATTTAGGGAAATAAATGTCACCACTTCTTAGCTTGGTTCACTTTCCTTTGAAAGCATAAACTTTCTCTTTGTTCATTTGAAGGGTACCACATTCTCCTCCTCCTTTTTGGCTGGGTGGGGAAGAAGCTTATACTCATGTCTTAAGGTGGAAAGGGAAGAAGGTGGTCCACTTGCTCCAGGGGCCCAATTTAAAAATGCTGTATACCTTTTAAACATACTTGCCTTGAAGAAGCACATTCTTCAAAGCAAGTATATTTAAAGTGTATATATTTAATTTCAGGAAGAGCCAGGCACTGATACTCATGCTGCTCTGCTGTTTCTGACCATGAATGTGACTAAAACAATAAACACTTTGAACAAGATTTTGGACAAAGTTCAGAGCCAAGACTTCACTTTCTCTATTTCCAGTGAGTTGCTGGCTCTCACAGTGAGTTGTTGGCTCTCACAGAGCTTTTGAGGCATGCCGCTGGTTCATTTTCTGATCTGGATAAGTGCTGAGTCTGAGGCCAGCTTGTTTCACCAGAAATGAACAATCTCCACTAAGGGTTGGGTGCTGTGCGCTGTGTAGAGTTCACCTGATATGAAAGTTATCAAAGTCACACTTCTATTTCGCTGCTGCCACCAACAGGACAATCCACAAAAATGAGAAATGTCTTTTAATTTGCCCTTTTGAGAATGACTGAGACTTTGTAAGTAGTAGAAATCAAGGGGACAGTGTTGATAAATTCACTCTTATCTAGGGTTGGAATGAAGATTCCCCTATATATTTTTGTTTGGCAGCTGGAGATTACTTTGAGCCCCCCCCCCCTGAGTTCTGTCTTTCGTTACTTTTATTTTAGATACAAGTGGAACCCCGAAATACAAACAGTTCACCTTACAAAAAAATCGACATACATATAGAAATCCTGGCTTAAAAAATTCAACATACAAAGATGTAATAGGAAAAATTCAGCAAACAAAAAAATACGGCAACGTCTAGTGGCCTCTCCTGGTAATGCAATATGTTTTTGACATACAAATTTTTCAACATACAAATAACCTCATGGAACGGGGGGGAAATCGTATGTAGAAGTTTTACTGTATGTTGTACTATTAAAAGCACATATCTGTGACATATTGCTGCAGACAGAGCCTTCACTGTAGAGAGTCCGAATGAAAATGTGGTTATAGCTAAATCACAAAATTGTATGGCAGGCTAATTTGCCACATATGCATTTGTGAAAAGGAATGGGAAAATGTACGTCCATAAATATAGATGTTTATACTGTAGATAGCATGGTCTAGCTAGGATTATTCAGTTGTTTTTATCAGCTCCTTAGTATAGACTCATTCCTTGATAATAATAACAATAATAACAATAATAACAATTATAATAACAACAATAATAATAATAATAATAATAATAATAATAATAATAATAATAATAATAATAATAATAATAATAATAATAATAATAATAATAATAATAATAATAATAATAATAATAATAATAATAATAATAATTTTGTGTCAGAAATTATTCTGGGTTGAAATAATTTTTGCTAGAGAAACTGCTCAAGAGTCACCCCGATGAGGCTCCTTGCTTATGGACATTCTACTTTAGTTCATACATTATGGCACCCTCAACTGAGCTTTCCTTTCATTTATCTACTTTCTCATTTAGGAAAGTGGGGGAAAATGTTCTGCATCACACTTTAATACATACTCGGCACATTTCACACTTTTGAACCTATCCTCTAAAATCCATTCTTTCCCACAATTTGGAAAATGTAATTTTAATCTAAATTCAGGAAAGCTGAACTTTAAGTTCAACAAGCAAGGAGAGAAAGGGAAATGAAAGTAATAACTGAATCGGTATCAGCATTTCTTTTTAAAATACAGATAGAGCTTAGGACTAGTTAGTAAAGGTAAATGTCTCCCTTGTTTGAAAGCCAGCTGTGTCTTACTCTAGGGTGCAGTGTTCATTTCTGTTTGTAGCCAAAGAGTCAGTGCTGTCTGCATCTGCAGCTGTTTCTATGGTCATGTGGTAGGCATGACTAAATGCCAGAGCGCACAGAACGCTGTTACCTTCCCACCAAAATGACAGCTATTTATCTACTTGCAATTTCTTGCTTTCAAACTGCTAGGTTGGTAGGAGCTGATACAAATGACAGGTGCTCACTCCATCATGCAGCACTTGGGTCTTGAATTGCTGACCTGCTGACCTTCCAGTCATCAAGTTCAGCATCTTAACGACTAAGTTAGGGGTAAAGTCAAGATATAATGAGGCCTGAATTCAGTTGTCTTAAGTGTCTGATCAACCCCCAGACTTGCTTGCATTATGGGGTGTGTGTGTGTGTGTGTGTGTGTGTGAGAGAGAGAGAGAGAGATGTACAGTACATGCCCTCCTGTACTCTTCTCCCTGCTCCATCCCATCCTATGATTCTCTTTCTCTCTCCCTCTCAGGGGCTTAGTCTAAAACTGATCTGAGTGCCAAGATATTAAGAAAATACTTCAGTTATCATATATAACTTGTTCTTGCTCTCTGTACAGCAACAAGCAGACAGTAGCAGAAGGAAGGGAGCAGGACTTTGACAATTATATCTTCCTAGCCAACAGAACCTCTGATCACCCTCTGACTATAATGATATGTGACTCTGGTGCCTGAGAAATATGTCAAAACATGAGTAAGAAGTTATTTTCAAGTTCAGAGGTTTAAATTGATAATAACTTCCTGACATTAACCTTTACTTCCCCAGCCAAGCTCAGAATCACTGCAGCTACCCACGATCAGAGTCTCTACATCTAAGAGGAGAGGAGGATATGCAATACTTGGTACAAACACATTGGGCTTGATCAGTCCAAAGCCATTTTCCTTGTCCACTGGTAAAGTGGAAAACTTGCCATGTTTCCTCCTCTAAGGAATTTGTGAGAAATTGTGTCCTTCTCATAATTTTCAGGAGGCTAGCATGCAGAATAGCTTCTAATGCTGCAATTTCAAATTATTTGAATTGGAGGGGATTATTCAAATTGGGAGTTCCAGGTACAGCACACAAGGTACATTTAGATTGGTTTTCTCCCATTGCTTTCCAGCATAAAGGTTCCTGTTTCCAGCCACCGGCTGACTGAGGGCCTCTGCTTTATGTCAGCGCATTGGTGCAGTGACACATATTCTCCAGTGATTAGATTAGCGCTGGCAAAGCCAATATGAAAAACCCACACAGATTACCACTGTCACCCACAGTAATTACATTTATTCATTTCCACTTAGCTGAGTTTTTACAAGCTGAGCAAGGGGCCAAATAAGCAATAAACACAGAAGCAAGAAATTAAAATGCTGCTCTGTTTGCTGTGAAAACAATCAAACCATCATCTTTCTTTAGGCAGCTCATTCATCATCTGGGAGGGCCATGCTGTGATGATATGCAGGGATGGAAGCCTAATGTTATTACATGTAAATTCACTAACATGAAATTACTGCCTCTGATGTGATTTCACTAATAAATTAGTTCATTTCCACCTTTTCGCAAGAGAGTTTAGGGACTGTAGAGAATTGCATATGTGTCTTGTAATCTCCCTCAATCTTTTCTTAGGTAAGTTGGTGTCTCTTGTTGTGTTTTTCTCTTCTTTATATCCCATTTCTACTTTCTTTTACTATTTCATTGCCCAGAGGCAGCCAAAAGAACTGCAGGGCTTGAAATATGAAATACATTTTAAGGCCCAATCAGCTATTCACACCTTTACACACTTGTGTACACTCTCCCACATGTTTGGTACAGTAGATTGAAAAGAAATGTGGGCACATGTCACTCTGCCATTATCAGATGGCTCGATCTTTTAGAAGCAAAAGTCACATGTGAAAAACTGCAGTTGTCCAAATTTGATCTCAGGTCCAATACGGCTGGTCTACAACTGAGATCAGGTTTTCTAGACAAGTTTACTAACCACTAAGCCCAGGTTCTTAATGAAGCAATGACAAAACAGCTAAGAGGAGAAAATAAAGGGCTCTCTTCGGGAAATCAAAGTCTTGGCCAAGTGTGGATTGGGGGGGGGGGGGAGGAAAATCAACAAATGTTGTTTAGATTGCATTGTGACACATCTTTGACTTAATAAATTATAAAACTTTATAATTAAACAGGTGTGGCCAGGTTATCCTGCTATGGTAATAGAGTAGACCATACTGCCAGTGACTCAACACCAAGTTTCAACTGGTGGTTAACTAACCTGACAACCCTGAGGGCTAACGGCCTTGGGTGCCGAAGTCCCCAGGGATTAGGGAAGGGTAATGGTCACTAAATAGATCAAATCCCACTTGAATCCATCTTGATGGAGGGCAGCAGCTTCATCTATACTGGCCTGGGGCTGAGGAGGACTTTGCATGCCAAAAGGGCTCAGGATCAGAAAGTGACTCGCAAAACTGGATCAGTAGTATGGGGGTCACGCTGCGATGCGGAAGACAGATGAAAGGCCACTGCATTATGTTCTCAGGACAGTCTTTATGGCTGATCACCATGATGATCACCAATATTTGGATTTGGATATGACAGAAGAAGAAAAAGAAGATATTATATTTTTTTTAAATTGAAGGCCAGTATCGTCTTCAATATTTCTGTATATGCAGCCCCAACTGCAGAAATTCTCACAGTGACCTGACTAGTTATGCCTCCAGAAACATGATCCTTTGGCTGATAGCTTCTTTGGTTGGAGCTCCATACTCATCAACATTGAACAGCATGCTGTACCAAATGTTTAACTTCTTTAACATCTTATACACTCAATTTCTCTGCCATATACTCCTTCCATACTGGTTTAAGTCTCCTGTCACCCAAATATCAGATCACCTTTGTATTGGGTTTTCTGGTTCTGATGCACTTTTTTACTGTTGGTCTTAATATTATTAGTAAAATGCTACTCAAAAACCTTTTTATATCCTCTACTGCCTCCCTATGTTTATCTTTTTTTTTTGCTCCTTATTAGATTCAAGACTCTGTGAAGGAAATCCAGTTGGAACCCCATGTTTATATGGGAAATGGTCACTCACTGGCATTATAAGGTGAGAAGCAAGTTCTGTGAGATTCAGTGGCTGGCATTTCCATTAAAGGCTGTGCCAGGAATCAGGAGTAGTGGTCCAGTTGGCTGACCTGAAGTTCCAATGTCCACTTTATGCAGCGAGGAGCTTGGTACCCACAGATTCCAGTACATGACTAGCCAAAGGTGAGATGACCTTTTCTTCCACCTGCATTTGCCTAAGGCAGTAATGGTGAACCTTGGCACTCCAGGTGTTCTTGAACTTCAATTCCCAGAAACTCTATCAGTAGGAGTGATGACTTGGGCTTCTGGTAAATAAGATCCAAGAACACCTGGAGTGCCAAGGTTCACCATCACGGGCTTAAGAAAAGATGACAAAGTACTGAAACAGATTGTCTAGGAGTATGATGATGGACACTTCTGCTTAAGTGCTACTGAACACCAAGGACCTGCCATGAATTTTAACTTCTGCCAGCAACTTTTGTGTGTACTTTTTGCTGTTACTGCTCATTTCCCCCCCATGCCACCTCAGCCTGTTTCTACCAACAGTATATACCAGCATGGAGAAGATCTTGTAGTGATGTCTGATTCTGCAGAATGATTCTTTAACTGTGTGGAGCACCCAGCATCTTTGAATACAACTGCAAATAGCCTCTCTGTTTTATGTTAAACTAGCATTTTTTTGCCTGACCGTGCTGGACAGGTATAACTTTCATTGGTGGTTGGGGTGGTTTTGGGATGCGTGTGCACACACAGATGGGGAGGGAGACAGGGAGAGGGAGAAGAGAGAAGAGAGAGGGGGGATGAGAGAGAGGGGGGTGAAGAGAGAGGGGGAAGAGAGAGAGAGAGAAGAGAGAGGGGGAAGAGAGAGGGGTAGAGTGAAAAGGGGGAAGAGAGAGAGAGGAAAGAGAAAGAGATACGTCATCTCCCCATGGCCCCAGAGGCTGGCGCTGGCCTCACCTTAGCTTTGGGGGGAGGAGGGGCAGCCCCTTCTCTCCCTGTGTGGCTTCAGTGAGGAAGTGGGGAGAGCCCGCATTGGACTTTTTTAGATTGCGGCAGCACTTTCCCAGCCTCCTCTGCGTTTGTGTCCCTCAGCCTAATTGGCTGAGGGGGGGAACGGTGTGGAGGATGTTGGGCCTTGTAGTTTTTCTTCTGGTCACGTTCATGGGGCAGTTGCCCCACTCGTGGCTGGCGGACCTTTGCAGCGATGCTCCAAGGGTGTTCAGGTAAGTGTAGGCAGCTCGGTTCGGGATAGTAGGGATGGGTGTGGACGTGCATGCTGGAAACGCATGGTTAATACCCCTTCTTATAGGTAAAGATTGATATTTGAGAGAACAGCAAAGGGTACAAGAGCTCATGCTCATGGAGCTCCTTTGAAGCATTATAAGGTCCAGCTGAAACAAACCATGAAGGTGTCAGGTATAAACCCACAAACCTGGGAGGCAGCAGCTGTAGATCGCCCACTTTGGCACCAAACCATCTCTGCTGCTATAAATCACTTCAAAGGAAAATGCTGAAGACATGAAGTGTGCTGACCTACCCAGGCAGGCACGGTTGCTGCATGGCAGCACTACACAGAGAGTCTTATTTGAGGATAGTCCACCAACTATTCAGTGTAAAGTGTGTGGTCACATGTTTCATGCGAGGATCAGTTTATTGAGTCACCAGAGACACATCCATCAACTGAGAAAATGACGTCCAGGAAAAATGTATATTAGGATATGAATAGCAGCCGACAACGACTGGCAAGATATTATTATCCAAGATGCCTCTTCCAGTTCTAGATTTCCTTTATTTAGTGAGTTTACTTACTGGGCTGCACCACTGCTTGACCTAATTATTGCAATATTCTGAGAAGAAAAAGCGTTGGTTAGTGCTGGACCTTCAGAGAAAAAACAAACCCATGAGAGATATATTTTACAATCCTGTGTTTGCTTTTCTTTATTCCTGGTAGAAATTTAGGTATTTCCCCTTGATGCTGAGTGGTTTTGTAACGGATTTTGGAAGCCCTCCTGGAGCAGATCAGACACACAGAGACACACAAAGTGTTCCTTTCTGCTGGTGCATTCGGAGGCCTTGGTGGCTTATACAGCAAAATAAAACATTGTTGGCTTCTTCCCTCTCTTCTCAAGCTCCATTAGGAATTTGTCTTACAATCCAGTAGAGAGAGAAAGCTTTTTAAAACTAATCAGTTGGCCTGAAATTAATTCAGAATCTCCCTGTGTGTACATAGTAAGAAAAACAAAAACAAAACCAGCTTATGTTTGTTTAATAGCAAGGCAATGCCTTGCTGAACAACTGTATTTTGTATTTACTTATTGATTGTAATTTATAGTGCTCATTAACTTCCTAAACTGCTGCTAAATAATGGTAGGCTCTAAAGGTTTTAACAGCCCTTTCTGATCCTTTCGTGACAAACAGCTGCCAGCAGCATTTTCCAAAAAGGATAATGATAGATCCCTATTGGGAAATGCCAAATTAGGTTAGATGCTTTTCCGATGAAACAATGACGGAAGAAAAATTAACTATCAATAAAAATCTATAAAGCCACTCTGATCATTCCCAGTCAATTATATCAATGAATGATCAAATAGGGGACCCCTGCAAGACTTTAAATAGGACCTAGCAGGGGCCAAAGGAGGCCAAATTGTGTTACAAAAAGCAGCTCTGTGGGCAGCTGCAGAAGATAATCATTACTGTCATTGACAAAGTGGTTCCTTTATTAGAAAACTGGATAGTGCCAGAAGGCAAGCTTCTGGCAAAGCTTCTGGGAAAGAGGACAAAAACTCTGCAGTGAAAGGGATAAAGCTGGAATGAAATAGTATCTACATTGGTTCTTGCAGATATGTGCGGCTTGCAACTTTCTGCCATTCAGAGTAAATCCACCTGGGTGTACTTTTCAAATCTACATTTAGGACATTGTTTTGTACTTTGAGCGGGAGACAGTCAACATTTAACATAATTTATTTGTTATTTTTTATTGTATTTATTTGCTGCACTTCAACACCTTTCTCCAGGCAAGGGGACTCAAGGCAGTTCACAGATCATTAAAAGAGACAGGAAGTGAAGCAACACATAAGAGGCATTAAAATTATTAAACATGCAAATATTAAAATCATTACGTAAAAACAGCTTAAGAAGTAGAAAACCCATGTTAAAAACACACTAGAAAGGATATATTGGGAGCAAACTTAGGGAAACTAACTATGTTAAAATCAGATATTCGACACTAATAGCCTGCTGGAACAAAAATGTTTATAAACAATAATTTTTGGGTTAGCTTTCTTTACTGTCCAACTTTCAGATCCATACATGATGCCCAGAATTATAAGTGTGAATGATTTTGGTTTTTGCCTCCAGTGACACATCGTTACACATCAAAATAAAGAGGTGAGATACGTAGGTGTTTCAGATCAGAGCTTTGAAATTTAATCTCTTTTTGGGTGATAGTGGTGAGATGATCCACCACTGCCAGAATCCTATCACTGGCATTGGTTAATTTGCTTCAGGTTCAGACAAAGATGAAATTCAAACCTTTGACATATTTGGTGTTTTATTAAACTCTCAAGCATCAACAAAGGTCATTTGATTGCCATTTCTGGATGGAAGGACATGGTTTGATCTAGCAGTGCTATTTCTTAAGACAAAGATATTGGAACTGATAAGACAGTTCCATCTTCAGCACTGGGTCCTAACTCAATTTTACTTCTTCAAGTGACCTTTACATCCTTGAAGCTGCCTAGATCATGGCATCCCATATATTATGGCCTATGGGGCTGGCACAGGTCCTGTCAAATGGTTGTTGGTTGTGGTCAGTGGTGTGCTGATCCCAGTCCACCCCGGTATGGGCATACCACTAGCAAAACTGGCTGGCCACGCCCACCTCCCCACCCTGCCCTATAACTAGAAATAGAGCCTTCACGGTGGTGGCACCAATGCTGTGGAACACACTATCTGTGGAGCTGAGCCAGGCCCCAGCACTGGTTATCTTAAAAATAAATAAATAAAAACTTTCCTATTCAAGGAAGACTGTCAGAATGTTATGCCCTTAGCAATAAATTAACCAGTCAGTTGATCCTCTGTGCCCTCAGACACCAGTTATTTTATATTAGGACTTGCATATTTGTGCCTGGCCAGCCGGGCAGTTTTTATTTGTGGGGTTTTTTTGGGTTGTTTTTTTTTTGGTTAAGGGTGGTTTGTGTGGAGGTGTTTTGCATTTTTGGTTTGTGACTTTTTTGATCTATTATATTAGATTTATTTGTGATTTTGATTTATTTCTTATTTGTTTGACTTGTTTGTACTCTTGTGGCCTCTAGGTGGGGCTGTTAGCAAGAGGGCTGCTTTGCATTTTTTGACTTGTTTTTAATCTTCCGGCCTGCAGGTGGGGCTGTTAGTAATAGTGTTGGATTTTTTTTTGTTTGACTTGTTTTTTCTCTCCCTGCCTCTAGGTGGGGCTTCTTCCGGTAAGTAGTCTTTGTTTCTTCATTTCTGTTCCAGAGTCGTGGAGGGAGGACATGCTGGTGAGTTCTCTGGTTTTTTTTAATCTGGTTTGTGTGTGTGTGTGTGTGTGTGTGTGTGTTGAGTTGGTAGGTGTTTCTGTTTCTTCTTTTGTGGTTTTTTTCCCTGGGTTTTAGATGTGTTTAATTGTTTTGTTTATTTCTGGTTGTTTTTTTATGTTTCTGATTTCTTTTGTGTTTATCTGTTTAATTTGTGGTATTTTTGTTGTTTGAGTTAGGTATTTTCGTGTTGTAGTTAGATTTTTTTCTGTGCTTTTATGGTATTTTGGGTGTTTTTGTTTGTGGATTTTGTTGTTTATTGTTTTGTTGGTTAATGTGTTTTTTAAATTATTTATTTATTTGTGTTTTATTAATTTTGGTGGTTGGCATTTTAGATAAATGTTTGGTTTTGTTGTTGTGTTTTTTTGCATGAAGAACGGCCTGATTGTCAGTTCCTCTTTTCCCATTGCTGCTTCGAAATTTGGTTTTGATGCAGCAATGGGGAAAAGGAGGAGCCAGCAGTCAGCCCGTTCTTCGTCCAGTAAGGTTCATTAGGTAGGAGAAGGAGGCAGAGCAGAGCTATCTGCCTGACGATGGTTCTCTCCTCTCTATCTCCTTTTTCTCCTGGCTTACCTAACCAGAGATTGGCAAGCAGTGATCCATAAGGGGTGGTGCTCTTCCTTGCGGATTGCTGGCTACTGCTTTTGTATCACCTCCACCACTATTTCGTGCTAGTTCTCGAAACAGTGGTGTCAGTAGTACAAACGCAGCAACCAGTCATTCGCCCGGGAGTGTGCTTCCTCTGATGAACTGCCTGCTGCTGGTCTTTTTTTCCGCCCTGGCTCAACTTACCTGCAGGCCAGCGGTGGTCTCGCCGTGTCTTCGGTGGGGTAGCTGGGAGGAGAGTGAGTCCTTCTTCTCCCCGTTGCTCCAGGAAAGAAGGCTGGCAGGTGTCTCACTGTGGTTTTCTGTGGGTGTTTGTTTGCAAGGACATGAGGCGCTGCGTCCGCCTGTGGCGGACTTGCACTCCTGTTGCAGGAGGCCAGCGTTTTTTCATTTGATTTTCCGCGTGCCAGCTTTTTCAGCATTCTGTGTCCTCGCGCCCTTCAGCCTGATTGGCTGAAGTGCTCATAGTGCGTAGGATGCTGGGACTTGGAGTTTTGTATGGTTTGTTTGTATTCATGCGGTGTTTTTTTTCTGTGGCTCAATTTCAATTGGGCATGCCGCGTTTCCCAACATTCTTTTTGTTTGCACCTCTCAGCCTGATTGGTTGAGGCGCAGCAAGGCAGAGCATGTTGGGAATTGAAGTTGTTTTCCTTTGTTCCCATTCGTGGCGCTGTTGCCCCACTGCCGGCTTCTGCAACCATGTGGCGCTCTGCGGTCTGGGTTCGGGTGAGTGCAGGCGGCTCGGTATGGAATACAATAGTCGGGTGCAGGCGTGTATTATTTTCATCAAAATTCAGCAGAGGTTATTATGTTATTTTGATATTTGTATGTACACCGCCCAGAGTGGGAAATTTCTCAAATGAGTGGTATAAAATGCAATAAATAAATAAATGAACCACTGAATAGGATATTTAAAGCTGCAAATATATCTCAGGCCTGTATGTGGAATATACCAATTTTAAAGTTTTCCTCAGTTGATTGTGTTGTGAGTTGGCCAATCAAGACTAAATAACATAGTTTGTACTCTATTTTATCTGCAATTTGTAGTACAAAACAGTGCTGGGAAAGTTGATTTCAGTTGTTAAGAGAGCATTTCATTTTGTAACTTGTGCAAATGTTGCCAAAAAAGATAATTCATTACATTGCTCATTGCACTGCTGCATACATTTGTGCTGTTCTTTAGGTCTGTTTGTTGCTGAACATTTTTTTGGTGTGTGTGTGTGTGTAAAGGTATCCAACTCTAGGGTTCAGTGCTCAGCTCTGTTTAAAGCCAAAGAGCCAGTGCTGTCTGTCTCTGCAGACGTTTCCATGGACATGTGGCCAGCATGATGCCTCAACACCTGAGTGCGTGGAACACTGTTTAACTTCCCACTAAAGTGGTCCCTGTTTATGTACTTGCAATTTCTTGCTTTCAAACTGCTAGGTTGACAGGAGCTGGGACAGAGACGGGCACTCACTCCATCCTGCAGTACCCAGGAATCAAACTCTGACCTTCCAGAGTTCAGTGTCTTAACCAACCCTAAATGTTTCAAGGGCACAGTTTAACTTCTGCCGAATTTAGATGAAAAGTGAGCAATAAATCACTTGTTAAAAGAAAGTTGAAATTTTTTTCAGAAGAAAAAAGTTACACTCCATTATTACCCAAGACAAAGCATTGTGGGTAATATCATTACTTGGAGCATGTTACTTCCAACCTCTGGTACAGGAGCACCAATGCGGTGGTCGCATCTTCACGTTATAAATCTGTTTTTCTTCCTTTCTGGACCGCATTAGTGAAAAGACTAATGGAAAGTGCAAGGAAGTAACAAATGAGGTATAAAGTTTCCTGGAATAACTTTTTCAAAACAGCCCTAGGATGGAGAATGTCTGATTCGCAGAAACACACTGTGCTGCAGAACCCTGAGCCGGCTAATCTTCCTCCTTTAACGGACTACCATTACAATTTGATTAAAGGACTCTTTCTGAGCACAGAGAGATAGCATTAAGCAGCAGAATGTACTTACAGAGGAACGAAAAGTGTGTGTGTGTGTGTGTGTGTGTGTATGTAGAAAGCAATTTAGCATCTGGTGAAATAGAATGTGAGCCTTCTGAAAATGTTACACATTCAGGACCTTTTCCTCCATTTCTTGCTGTCTCTCTTTCTCTCTCTCTCTCTTTTAATTAAAGGACCAAGCAATTTGAAAATTGAAACACTGTTTCCCACTCAATACCATGGCTGTTAATCTTCTTGCTGCTTTGATCTTGAGAAAGAGAGAGAGAGAGATCCTCCCCCTGTCAACAATTGTGGGAGTGACTGCCCTGAGGGGTCACCAGGGTTCATGGGGGGGGGGGGAAAGGTGTGCAGAAATTCCACCACTAAGAAAAGGCAATAACAGAAGTCGATTGCTGACAATCGGCCATATAAATGAAACAATCAAAGACACTGAAGGAAACTCTGTTGACCACCCAAGGCAAAAGGTGTTTGCTGTAATGCATCCTGGTTAGGATAACTATTTTTTAATCCAACTCCTGTCTCCATCTTTAATTTCTATTAAAGGGATATGGAGAAAGAGGGAGAAGGGCAGCCAAAATAGAGCAGGAGATTGGACCAGACTCTTGTGTCACATCTGGAGCCACGTCTCACTAGCAGAGTTGGATTTTCATGTAAGATCACCAAGTTTCAGCCTCCTTCTTGAGGTCTGTAAAGTCAGGGGATGGATCTCACAATAAAAGAAAGGATCTTTAATATTTTCCTCCCACTGTTCCAAAGTCTAAATTACTCAAATAGAGTTGCACCTCTTCAGGAAGGCTTTAAAAATAATTGCTTTGCCAGCAGGTATGGGGTGCATCGAGAACCACAACCCAGCTCTGCTGGCTTATTTAGCCCTGTCAGGGGATTCTCTTCTCTCCTGCCTAAGTGGCCCTCTTTTAAAGGAGTTAGGGTTTTTTTATAAGATGTTTTAAATATTTTAATAGCTTTAGTACTTGGTTTTGACTGTATGGGGGACGGTTTTTAACCAACACTGTGAGCTGCCATGGGTCGCCTAGGCAAGAAAGGCGGCCATACAAATAAATAAATAAATAAATAAATAAATAAAATGCTTCAGCACATTCAGTGAAGATCTCAGCAACTCCCTCCTGCTACTCTTGAGAAGAAGGAGCTCACC
This sequence comes from Bradypodion ventrale, assembly GCA_035047345.1. Taxonomy (NCBI): domain Eukaryota; kingdom Metazoa; phylum Chordata; class Lepidosauria; order Squamata; family Chamaeleonidae; genus Bradypodion; species Bradypodion ventrale. The sequence continues at coordinate 253,582,950 of JAWDJE010000001.1, forward strand.
TGATTCACTCCCAGGTGACATACAAAACGTGAAGGTGTAGGGCAGGGCTTAAATTAAGGAAGTGTGCTGGCCACCCAACTTAGTCCATGCCCAATTAAGGGCACACTGGGTGGTGCCTGACTTGCCCTGTGTCCTTTTACTGACATTCTGAACTGATATTTGTCTGGGCCTGTGCTGTTCTGTTCTTGCATTTCTAAGAAAAGCCTCTCTCCCACAAATGGGAGCAAACAGCTTTGACGCACAGTGGTAAGATGAACAGGCATCATCAGAATTATTTCTGGCAGAATTGTTTGCCCGCCTCTAGCCCAGAGAACCCCAAATGGGAAGTACAGAGCACCTCTTATGAACTTTGGCAGTATTATCTTCACAATAGGGACTGCGGTGGTTCAAGTGGTTAAGACGCTGAACTCGATGACTGGAAGGTCAGCGTTCAATTCCCGATTACTGCAGGATGGAATGAGGTCCTGTCTTTGCCCCAGCTCCTGCCAACCTAGCAGTTCGAAAGCAAGAAATTGCAATTAGATAAATAGGGATCACTTTGGTAGGAAGGTAGACAGTGTTCAGTGCACTCAGGTGTTGTGGCATGCCTGCCACATGACCACAGAAACATCTGCAGACACAAACAATGCTGGCTCTTTGGATGTAAACAGAGATGAGCACTGAACCCTAGAATTGGATATTACTGGTTTTTGAGCAAGGATGACCTTTACCTTCACAATAATAAGAAAAAAAATCCAAACTTGAAGAGTGAAGGGATAAATATACCTTGGCATCTGGGGGTGGTGTACTGTAATGTTAACTAATTAATTTCAAATAATAAAGCAAAAGGAATCACAATCACACTTATATACCACCCCGGAGTGCTTAGTGCACCTACTGGGCAGATCACAAGTTAATTAGCAATTTCCCCCCAACATGCTGGGTATTCATTTTACTGACCTCAAGGTTGACTCAGCCTTCCATCTTTCTGAGGTCAGTAAAATGAGGATTTAACTCACAACCTTTTGGTTGCAACACAGTAGTTTAACTGTTGTTGTTCAGTCGCGCAGTCGATTCCGACCCTTTGCGACCCTATGGAGCATTGATCTCCAGGCACCCCCGTCCTCCACCATCATCCTCAGCCCACTCAACTCGGTGCCCACTGCATCCACAATGCCATCCAGCCATCTCATCCTTGGCCGTCCCCTTTTTCTTTTGCCCTCCACCTTTCCCAGCATCTAGGCTTTCTCAAGTGAATCCTCTCTTCTCATTTGGTGTCCTGTGGTATCCGCGGACACAATTGGCATACTGGCCCTGACAGAACCCCGGTGATGGGCGATCACCTCGTTACCAGGGGTTCCTGAAAGGACAGAAATTGGGGGAGCGGAATATTAGATAGGGTTTAATTCACCTACAGCTGACCTGACAGGCAGCTCGGACAATAGGAAGCTAATGACTAACTCGCTAGTCATGTAATAGGTAATCGCACATCTGCGGATTACTCTAAGTCCTAAAACCAATACCAGCCACATGTTTACTCCAGATAACTTGGAACAATGGAGTTCCCCTGTCATTGTTTAGTTTAGTTAATTAACTCCTCTGTAGAGTTTCCCAATTAACTCGAGTAAACATGGCATGTGGATCTTGTCAGATCGCATTTCTTTTGCATGCGGCCTGTACATGATAAATACTGATGATTTGCCTCATTAAATCACTGGTCTTCGCTCCATCTTGCCTCGTGTCTCATTGCTTGACCAGTCTCCTCCGGGACCCAACAGCCACTTCGCGGCCCCGATCCAACAGTGTCCAAAGTACTTCAGCTTCATCTTTACTATTTGACCTTCTAAGGAGCAGTCAGGACTGATTTCTTTCAAGATTGACTTATTTGTTCTCCTCACTGTCCAGGGTACTCTCAAAACTCTCCTCCAACACCACATCTCAAAGGCGTCTATTCTTCTGCGCTCAGCCTTCCTAATGATCCAGCTCTCACATCCATACATTACAACCGGAAATACCATTGTTTTGACTATACAGATTTTTGTTTGTAAGGTGATGTCTCTACTTTTCACTATGTTCCCCAGGTTTCTCATGGCTTGTCTCCCTAGAATCAGTCGCCTCTTTGTTTCATGGCTGCAGCCACCATCTGCAGTGATCCTAGATCCCAAGAAAGTAAAGTCCATCACTGCTTCTACTTCTTCCCCATCTACTTTCCAGGTGCTGATAGGGCCTGTTGCCATTATCTTGGTTTTCTTGATGTTACGTCTCAGGCCAGCTTTTGCACTCTCTTCTTTCAACCTAATCAGTAGCTTCTTTAAATCTTCCTCACTTTCTGCCATTAGGGTGGTATCGTCTGCATATCTCAAATTGTTGATGTTTCTCCCAGCAATTTTTCTCCCATATTGTGATTCCTCCATCCCTGCATTGCGCATTATGTGCTCTGTGTATAGGTTTAAAAGGTAGGGTGATAAAATGCAGCCTTGTCTTACTCCTTTTCCTATTCCAAACCATTCTGTCATTCCGTGTTCTGTCCTAACTGTTGCTTCTTGACTCTTGCACAGATTTCTCATGAGGCATATCTGGTGTTCTGGAATTCCCATTTCTTTAAGTACTTGCCACATTTTATTGTGGTCCATGCAGTCAAAGGCCTTGGTGTAGTCAATAAAGCAGAGGTATACTTGTTTCTGATATTCCTTTGTTTTCTCCATGATCCACCGTATATTAGCAATGTGGTCTCTAGTCCCCCTGTTTAACTACTGCATCACATATAACAACTAAATGTGCTTTGGTATAAATGGTATTAAATTGTAGGGTGTCTTTAGAAGACATCAAGTCAAACTCTTCCTTCATGTAGGGCAGGAGTTCTCACCCTTTTCAAGATGGGGGGCTGGGTCACACTTCTTCAGACAGCTTTGGGGACCAGATGGCCATTTTGCCCTTCCTCCACCACATGGCACTTCCTGGTATGGTGGATGTGGTGAGAGGCCCCACATGAAATGGTGCCATGGGCCACATCCAGTCCACAGGCCGCAGGTTGAGAATCCCTGATGTAAGGACTTCAGGGTTAGATTACTTCCAGCCTATAGCTTTCCAGCCCATCTTACCTTTTTCATTTGAAATCTTGAAGTAAAGGCTGGACAGACATCTATTTTAAAAGCTGTGATTTTGGATTTTCCTTTCCCCCACAACATTTAATTACATGTCTTTTTTAACTCCCAGAAAGAGAAGATTTAATAAGAGTAATTTGTAGAGGGTATTGCTCTGCCCATTAGTGTCCCTAGGCTTTTTCTCTCTACCCAATGGCCGCCTCAGAAATATACAAATATCCTTGATTAGGTTTGGGTTTATCAGATACCCCAAAGCAGTGTAAATCCCCGACTCACATTTCTGAGTGCTTCTATATGCAAGACAAGTCAAGCACATGGGAAATTAAGATATCATAGAGGAGGTTTGCTATTTTTCCATATGAAGGGATTGTTGTTGCTATTATTTGTATAAAAGAACACATCGTAACGGTGGCCCTACAATGATTTTGTGTCAGAGATTACTCTGGGTTGAAAGGATTTTTGCTGGAGAAACTCTGCTCAGGGGACGCTTGAATCAGGCCAAAGGGTAGCCCTGATCCAGATTTACTACTTTGGTGAGTCCTGGAGCCAAGTGGCCACTCCAAAGATCATAAAAAATATTTGAACATACGATGTGCATATGGATAATAATTTAACAAAGATGCATCCAAATTAGCATTCAGACTTGCTAATATAGTGTGAAGTGAGCAAACACTAGCCTCCTTTGCACATGTACCTGAATCTTTGGGTTCCAGAAAGAACTAAAAGTTATCTAGTACATATGAATATATATTGGAATGTACAATTATAAGAAAGGATAATAATCCATATTATAATAATACTTATTCCATGCCATCAACTCAGTTCTGACTTTGGCAACCCTTTTCAGGATCTTCTAGGTATAGAATCCAAAAAAGTGGTTTGCCATTCCCTTCTCATGTGGGGTGTCCTTGGACTGTGCACACTGCCCAAGGCCACACAAACTGGCTCTTTACCCTTGGAGGCCCAGTGGGTAATAAAACTCACAGCCTTGGACTCTGCAGCCAGATGACTAAACCTATCCAGCCCAGCTGATCCTTAAGCACCAGCTAATTTGGCTTGTTGATTGCCTTTCTTTAGTGATATGAATACTTCATGCAAATAAAAACCAATAACAGGGTGGTTGGTAGTAGTGGCGAGGCTTTTACTTTTCTTTATCACTGCAAACCACTCACAGCATAAATATGCACAGTTATTGTGTTGACATTTTCTCCACTGCTGAAGTACAGAGCAGTCTGCTCATTTTATTTTTAAGCCAAAGCAAGAACAATGCTTTCATTTTAAAGCTAGTTTGAAGTATCTTGCCTTGGTCGTTTTATGAACAGAACACACTCAAACTGTAAGGTTTCATCCTGTCATACCTGCACGCTTCATCTTCTCTTGGCTATCTTGAACCAGTTTGGTTTAATGGCTAAATAAAGATTCAAGTTGAATGTAAACTAAGTTCCTTGTTTTTATGCTTGAGATGTCTAAAACAACAAGGGGCCTTGGGGTGCCTTGAAGACTAAGAAGTTTTATTTGGCATGTTCCTGTCTCTGAAGTAGGCTGCAGTCCATAAGAATGTATGCCAGATAAAACCTATTAGTCTTAAAGGTGCCACATTAAAACACTACATTTAGAAGAATTTGTTAGACCTCTGGATCATTACTTTTAGGATCAAAGTCTTAGCTTCTCCCCACAGCAATCCTACTGCTTTTGAGTGCTTCTTTGGCAAGGTGCAGGGCCACTTGTTGAGGTTTAATTTCAAGGCCTGATAACAAAAATCAGCTTCCAGCTCCAGCCCATTGGGAGCTGATAGGCAGCTCATACTTGCCGATCCAGTACAGCTGAAGGATGTTAAAGAGGACCCCCTCCTTCCCTAGCCAGTCTTGCTGTGAAATGTTATTAGCATTAGGTAATGATCTGTAAATGTGTCAAAACTATGCCACCTAGTGACACCAATGCCACTTTCCTTTGGTGAAGTCACATTGATTGCACAACAGCAAGCCACAATACAATTAGTGCTAATTTGGTTTCTTGGTGGATAACTACTGCACAGCACTCTGAGCTTCTCAGGAAGATTTTTCCTAATGTAAAGACGAGTTTCATGTTCTAGCTCTCCTAAGGATTGTTATTTTTCTCCTTCAAGCAAAATAGAATTTGGGCACTATGTATTTTAGGGAGGAAGAAATTAAATTTTGCAGATAGTTTTAACGTTTTGGGGTTTTTATTTTCTACCTACACTTGGATTACAAGACACGTTTCTGAAGAACAGGCAGTTCAGAGCACCTGGTTAAGCTGTGGGTGTTGTCCATATGTATTTCTTAAATTTATTTCAGTTTAATTTAATATGTATTGCAAATGTTCTTGTTCCATTATTATTTATAATTTATAGCCAGCTGTACCTGGCAGGTAACACTGAAAGTGGCTTAATAAAATAAAACCTACTGTCAGTGAATATGGATATTCTGTGTATTCCTTGTGCCTCTTTTGGTTCTAGCCTGCATTTCCAGTAACATCACTGGATATAAATAACACAAAGGTGCATTCGAGGAGATTTATGGAACTTATAATTTGTTTCAAGCAATGGCAGTTGGGGAAATATCAACATGTTCAAGTAAAATTTTGAAGTGAAGCTGAACTGATTTTTGAAACTTTAGATCTGACAGAAAAATCAATATAATGAGGGCTAAGCATCTAACTTTTACAGCCAACATTCAAGGGGCAGGAAAGCCTTAACTGGATTCACGAGCGGCAACATGTGAGGAATCAATAGTTCTCTGAACAGCATGGATTAAGCATCTGGGACCTGGGTTTAAAGCTCTCCTCTTTAAGGCTAATCAGAAGCCCTGGGTCAGTTGGGGCCTTCTGTCTTCTTCCACCTTCACAAGATGCCAGGTGCATTTATTTCATGGAATATTTGAAGGGGGAACACAGTAGTGCCAAATTAGAAATGTAGTGAGAATCCTAGATTTGGAAAAACACAATGATTCAAATAAGCCATCTTCTTCTCCATATCCGAATCTGAATATACGTGATCATCATGGCGATCAGCAATGAAGACTGTCCTGAGAATATAATGCAGTGGCCTTTCATCTGCCTTCCGCATTGCAGCATGACCGACCCCCTTACCACTGATCCAGCCCCACGAGTCACTTTCTGGTCCTGAGCCCTTTTGGCATGCAAAGTCCTCATTCGCCCCAGGTCAGTAGTGATGAAGCTGCTGCCCTCCATCAAGATGGATTCAGGTTGGATTTAATCCACTTGGGGACCATCACCCTTCCCTGTGGACTTCACCACCCAAGGCCGTTAGTCCTCAGGGTTGTCAGGATTATTTAACCTCTGCCTGACACTCAGTGTTGAGTCACTGGCAGTATGGTCTACTCTAAAGAAGCGATGCCTAGCAAAAGAGCAGCTAGAGTTAACTTCCATGTCATACAGATATTATATATTTTCTACAGTCCTGCATATTCTCCTTGCTTACAAACTAGCCTTCAGTCACCTCAGTTTCCTGATATTTAATGAAGAACATTGATTCCCACCTTGTTTATTCTATTGTGTCCTAGTCTATGAAACTCATTAGCTTGTTACAGGGCCAAAAGGCATTGAATGTCATGTATTGTTCTGAATGTGTGCACCAATCCTCGGTGACTTATCTTTGTATCTTATGTTATACCCACCCACAACAAATTATGCCTCTGTTTCACCCAAGCTTATCCAGAAATTCTTCACAAACTGCTTACTCATGCATAAAATTCTACGTAGTGTCGGATGCACTCTTGTTGGCAATTCAAAAGCCTTGGGGGAAAACATGCATCTCACTAGTTTATCTCATCAAGTTTCTGGGCTTCTTGCCAATTCAGCTTGCTTACAAAAAATTATCACCTTATTCACCTACCTAGTTTGACGTTCAGACCAAACTCTTGATTGAGATCCATTTTGGAAAGGATGGGTGATTAATATTGCAATGCAGACCACTTTTCTCTAGAATGACCTAGGCATCTCCTTTCACCCTAAGAAGGGGGTGTGTGTGTCAGGCAAGATAATGAGACCAACTAGATAACCAAAGGTAGGGGTTGGGTAAAGGCAAACTTTTCCCTTAATGTCTGGATTGCTTATTTTGCCCATCATTTGAGCCCTGCTCTATTCAAAGAATGTGAATGTATGGAAATAACTTTCAAACCTTCCTTTTGTGGAATCTGCAAATCCTTGCTAATCTATTTTGCCAGTAGACTTCTTTTCTCCAAAACTACAGGACTGAATCAATGGACATGATCTTGTATGCACAAGCTCCATGGGAGATGGTTATATAGCCGAGGAAGATGTTTATAGGACTGCTAATTTCAGAACAACCCATTAAGCCATTTTCTGATGATAAGCTTTATATGTTCTGGTCCCTAATTGCCAGTAGTGATGGTGGGATGTGACTCATCCAGTTCTGTACTAACATAGGGCCTCTCCAGCAGGCCTATAATAACATAGCTGCTGGCTTAATTGGCTTTAATGCATCTGATAATGTGGTCATTATGTGGACTTTCCCTAAGATCTAAAGTTGTCATCCTGTTCTGCCCAGTGCTTTTAACATATAGCCTCTTCCTTTGCAAAATTATGCATAGCATATCTGGCCCTACAATGGAATTGTATCCCCCAATATCGAAGGTCTTTGGTTTTGATATTTACTTTTACTTTTTAGTCTGTATGCTAGTAAGCTAGCAACAAAGGAAAGATGTTGTAATCAATAAACATAAAGGAGCCTGTTAGAGCGGCATCTTTGCTTGCTTATTTTAAGAATCTCTTGTCTGATTTTTATACAAATCTAGGTGGAAACATTAGCTAATACATGGATTAATTATGTCAAAAAGGCATTATATGCAGAGGACATTTGCCTTTGAGATGACCTTATTACAGTTGGTTTCAGTTACTGTATAATCGAATTCATTGATTGCTTGCCAACATCCACAAACCAGGGGACATTTACATTCTAGAAGGAGAAGCTACCATGAACTTCAATATGTGAATTGTATGATTATTAAAGTCTGTTATGTTAGCCAGTGTGCTATAGTAGATAAAGAGATGGACTAGCATGCAGGAGACCAGGGTTTGATTCATGTTCTGCCTGTTAGGGTTGTAAATTGGTTCTGACTTCATAACAAAAACTACCGCATATACAAAAGAAGATCTAGCGAATGGCTGAGATAACGCTGTTAAGATAACTGATTCTGTTCAAAAATAGTCTGATTGTTTTAACATTTTAATTCATTTTGAATGTTACTTATATCTCATATACAGTGGTACCTCGCTAAAAGAGCATAATGCATTCCACAGGATTGCTCTTTAAGCGAGTTTGCTCTTTAAGTGAAACACCATTGTAAGTGACCAATTGTGACTTGTGGTGGTGGTGGTGGTGGTGGTGAATTGAGAACCCCGATTTAGTTGTTAAGTGAATTTTTGGTTGGTTTTAGTTGTTAAGTGGGGCGACCATTCAGAGAAAATTCTGCTCTTTAAGTGAGTTAGTCTCTAAGCGAGGCGCTCTTTATGCGAGGTTTTACTGTACTTTCCAAAAATTAAGTTGTGCCATGCCCTTACACAAAGATAGAATAATATCAAACCCTATTATTTGCTGATATATATTTGTTTGAATCCCCCCTCCCCCGCCCTTTAAAAATTGTTTAACTTTCAACATGCAAAACAGCATCTCAGGGTACACAAAACAGCTCATAAGCAGATGGGATCTCGGGAAAAGATGAAGCTTGTTCTAGCACATTCAGCATTAATGAGTAGACTAATGATACCAGTAACTCCACTGAGATCACCAAAAGGAAGGATGCCATACTCCAAAAGGTTGCAAAGAAGAAAGAACCAATGTGTATAAATAATTCCATCCACAATATCCAACCCTGAAGCACCAACTACACCAGAGAACCATGGATGTGCATAGCTATCAAGTCTCCTGTTGTGGACCTTCTCCTTGACCCAATGTCATGCTCATGTGCCAGTGTGTGGATTATAGAGTAGAAATGTTAGCTCCAGTCTGAATATAGTGGACTGGGGAAATTATACATAAATCACCGGCCAAAGCAGGAACATTGTACATCTCTATCTGGGTCACCCAAGAGCAAAAGAGTAACACTTCTTAATAGAGATCTAGGAGCTTAGGTTATGTAAAAGCTTCTGATCAGGGACTGTTTGACATGCCAGAAAGTGGGTGGAGCAATGGAGCCAACAAAAAAGTTGTTCAGTTGACTCCTAACCAAAGCTGAAACATCATGCTGTGCTGTCTTCAGAGCTTCCTGACTGCTCACCCCTCTCAGAGATGGTAGGAATAGGACAATAATGCACCACTCAGCCTAATTGTTCTATAATAATTTTCCTTACATGAAAAGTGATAATATTCCATGGAAGAAAAACTATGAAGCCAACAATGGAATGGAAGAGGCTAGCTACATATATGTGTTAGGAATGCAGAGAAACCATGAGGTCCATGCAAATCTTATTAAAACTGGATACATTTCATCAAACAGCATACATTTTAGCAAAGCAAAATGGCAGTGTCAAATTAGTTTCACACCAGTCTGTAGAAACAAAAACAAAGGTTTCCCAATCATGTGGAACCATGATCATGTTGAACCCTGTGAGTTGGATACAGTTTCTTTCCTGCTATGGGTAGGAAGAAACCCAATCCATCTGCACCACAACTCACCCCATGTGGCATGCTCCTTTAAAAATATATATAATGTCAATGCTTTTTTGTTGTTCAGTTGCACAGTCGATTGCAACCCTTTGCAACCCCATGGACCATTCCTCATCAGGCACCTCTGTCCTCCACCATCCTCCTCAGCCCGCCCCGCTCTGTGCCCATTGCGTCTACAATACCATCTAGCCATCTAATTTTTGGCCTCCCTCTTCTTCTTTTGCCCTCCATCTTTCCCAGTATCATGTCCTTCTCAAGTAAATCCTCTCTTCTCATTTGATGTACAAAATACTTTAACTTCATATTTACTATTTGACCTTCTAAGGAGCAGTCAGGGTTGATTTCTTCTAGGATTGACCTCTTTGTTCTCCTCGCTGTTCAGGCCAATGGGCTACCATGTATCCATATTCAAATGTATTGTTGCTGTATAAAAGGAGCTGTACCTCCGTCATTACCACATGTTCAGATTGCATACCACCAAATAAAGATGTGTTTAGCTTTGTAACTGCTGACTGCTGCATATCAATCTGCCAACATTAAAGGGGGTTGGGGTGAGACAAGGCCATGAGCCCAATGGTTCTCTCCCCTCCCCGCAGTGCCATTTCATTTGTCCCGTCGCCCTTGCTCCTGCTTTGAAATACTGTTTACATTAAAAAGGAACCATACATGGCAAAGGTTCCAGCAGTGGTGGCAGGAGCGAGGGTGGTGGGCCACATGAAATGGTACCACAGGTCAGATCTGGCCCATGGGCCATAGTTTGAGAATCCCTGTTTTAAGAGTTAGAGAGCCAGAGGTGCAAGCATTGAACCCCACTCAGTAGGTTTCTTGAAGAAAGTCTGGAGACTTTTTCCCCTCCTTCAGTATTCACAAGTGGAATTCCTGTGTTAATAAACAATAAGTTTCCCCTGGCAATTATTTAGTAATCACAAGCTCAGGACTTGGCTGTTGCTTTCTGCAAACGTAAATCCAGGCACCTCTGTCTGCCCCTGATACATTTTTCAGTGGGCTGGATGAACTTTCCTTGGAAGAAAACAATTCAGGGGGCTAGAGGAGTTACTATGGGGTGGACAGTGTATGAAAATCTGTTTCACCTTCTTCTTTCATGTCCCAACCAAACCCTGAACTGCCAAAATGAAGCCACTTTCTTGGCTTTGTCGTTGGCCAAACTTAAGTCCTCATCGGTGCATATTTCTGGTAGCAATTGGCAGACTAGGAAATGAGCTGGATTCTGTATCTCTCCACATTCACACAGTGTGTTGTTGTCTGCCAGTAGCCCCCACTTGAGCATGTTGGTCTTACATTTAGGGACTTCATCCCTTAGCCTCTTCAGAGTCCTCCAAGTGATTTAGGGGAGGTTTGTTCCTCATTTCTACCATCTGAGTTGTACAAACTGGATCAAGTCTAGGTCAGCATAGGTTCCACATCAGCAGAGTTTCTCATGGCTTAAAAAAAAACCTTAAGCGGGTGTTAAAAAGAAACAAATGGGACTGTGGTGGCTTAGTGGTTAAAATGTGACTGCAGGTCAGCATTTCGAGACCCAAGTGCTGCAGGATGGAGTGAGGTCCTGTTGTCTGTCCCAGCTCCTGCCAACCTAGCAGTTCAAAAACAAGAAACTGCAAGTAGATAAATAGGGTCCACTTTGGTGGGAAGGTAAACAGCATTCCGTGCACACCAGTGCAGAGGCATGCCTGCCACATGTTTACCAAAATGTCTGCAGATGCAGACAGCACTGGCTCTTTGGCTATAAAAAGAAATGAGCACTGAACCCTAGAGTCAGATACAACTGGCTTTCGGGAAAGGGCGACCTTTATCTTTTACCTAAAAAGAAACAACTTATTTTGAATGAAGGAAGGGAAACAAAAGTACCCCAATTAAAATTCTCGGCAAGCTGAAGTTACTAAATGAAAACAAAGGGAGAAAATCACTACCATTTATTTCATTCCCCCCCCCCCCCCCCCACTTCAAATCTGTTTGGTAGATCTCAATTGATTCCTGGCATCACTTAACTTTAATTGAAGTAACCACCCCTAGAGAAGTTTCATAATCAATTGAAGGCATGTTCTAAGCTAAAGCAAGAAAAAATAGATTTGTTTTACACCACCTCCAGGATGGTTGAAGGAACACGCTGCCCTCTCCACCTTCTATGGTCTTTATGGTGGAGTGGAATAGATATTTGCATCCTTTGTTGCTGCTGTTTTCCTAATACATATTTCCCTCAAATGACATGCACTTTCAAAGGTTTGTCCACCAAAGGAAAAAGAAATAATTGCAATTTTGTATTCATGAAATAGAAAGTATATTTACTGATTATGAACAGTTTATTTTTCTGAGAGATATCATGGGTTGACCATGTGACTAAAGTAGAAGTACTGCAACAGGTGGATAAAAAAAACTCTTTAAGGCCACCAAGCAAAGAAAATTCCAATACCTTGGCTATATCATGAGGAACAACATAAAATATAGAATACTCCAACTTGTTCTGCAAGGAAAGATCCCTGGGAAGAGAGGCCCTGGACGTAGACAAATTTCATGTTTAAAGAACCTGAGAGACTGGTGTGGCATCTCCTTGGAATAATTGTTCTGAGGAGTTAAGAACAGGAAGACTATCACCATGATGATAGCCAATATCCAGAACAGATACAGCAGCTGTTGTGTATTGAGATAATTGTTATTATTATTATTATTACTTATCATTGCATATTAAAATGGTGACTTGTGCCATTCTAGTTAAAGATAATTTTGGCGTGCCTTCCCCAGTTCAAGGCGTGCTCTTATGAAAATGTGTTATACCCAATTGGGTACTATTTTGGATCCTAGAAGGGATTCAGCAGGGCTTAAATATAACATTACTGATTGGTTAATTAAGGTTGTCCCAAAAAGTTGCTACATTGTAGCATTGGGTAACGGCCGCTCGGATGCTATATAGGTGCAGCTTGCAAATAGGGCGTTGGCTCATGTTTCGCATGCTCGCACGGCACACACACGTGTGGAGTATCTTCAGAAGGCGCAGGTGCAGAACTAATCCCTGGGTAGTAGAATAGCGGAGCAAGCGCAGCCAACTCATGTCTAGACTCATGTCTATTTAAGCTGTAGTATTGTTCCAAGAGTTGTGAATAAACTGTTGCACTGTTGTTTGAATCACTGCTCGTTGGACTCTTCATTTTAAAGCTTAAGACACAACAGCAGCTGAAGAAGAAGAAGAGGTCACTGAAGCTACCTTGTACTGTGGATATCTTTGTTCATACAAGAGGGTCACTTGTGGACCCTCTAAAGAGAGGGAGGGATTTCTCTGCTCATGTGCTTGATGAAACCATTGCCCTCAGTGTCGGTGCATTGACTCCATATCTCTGGTGGCTTTAGAGACAATCAATGTTGTTAGAGGTCTCATGAGCAAGCTGTATGGGAAATATACTGTATGCTCTTGTGACTATGTAATTGGATGTCTATAGTCTGAATATTAGTTTCATGTGGAAGGACTTGTAATAAATTAAGGCAGTGAATGCCTGGGAACATTAAGGGAAACCATTTTTAGCATAGGAAGCAGCAGAGAGCAGAAGGAGATGCTGAGATGGCTGAGGATAGTGGAGATGGATGCACAACAATAACTCAAAAAGAAGGTGGAATGTAAAAGTTTGTAAGAACCATGGAAGGAGCTGGTATCTAGTTCAGCATACTGTTGCGAAACATGAATTCCTTTATATACCTGAATGTCCAGTTTCTCTCTTAGGAAGAGACTTGTTGTCCAAACTTGCAAATTACTTTTGATGGAGAAGGAACTGCTTCAGTGACCTTTAGGGGACCACACCTGTTAAGCCTGATATGTCCCATGGAGGAAGAGTGGAGAATGTACCAAACTCAGTTATCACCCAAAAAGGAGGGTGAAGTATGGTGATCATTTAAGACTCCTGGAGTGTGGGCAGAAGACAAACCCCCAGGAATGGCAAGATTTATCCCTTCAATACAAGCCTGTATTGTGACAGTTAGGGCCATAGCCAGAGGGTGGCCAGGGCAGTTTGCCCACCCTCAAACTCCTGGCTGCTTATATATATGACATAGATATATGATATTGTTGCCCATCCTGAAAAAATATTCACCCACTCACACCTAGAATCCTGGCTACGGCCCTGGGGACAGTGCAAAACTTGCATTGTGTTTTGAAAATTTCAGAGTTCTAAAAACATCAGTCAAGCATGTGAATTGGTATGTTACAGGCTTCTTCTTGTTATATATAACTAAGACACTACTGGATTGCTGCAACTTTAACAAGGTTTTCAAAATGAGTGAGATGTTCTAGGAGTAAGTTTTTAAGGCTGACTAGAGATTTGAAATTAGGTCTTCTGAGCACTAATCTAACACTCTATCTTCTGCACCACATTGTCTTTTCATATATTATGTAGTAGGATTGGTATTAAATGTGAAGAAAACTGATTTACTAATAGACAGAGAAACAGACAAAGATACACTTATTTTACAGAGGGAAAATATATGTTGAAAGTGTCTAAATGTATGCTTTTTGGTATTGGATTTTCAGTTTTAAAGAATTAACAATAACAGCAGCTAGTATATCTTTACTGAATTCTCAGTTTTTGTCCTGTGACTCTGCCACAGAAAGAATTCAATTCATGGCATTTATTCAGAATACTGTAAAGGAAATAATAAGAGAGAGATCTGAGCAGCTTTAGCTCTGGCACAGATGTTTAAAACACAACTCTTAAAATTGCTTTTTCCATTCCAGAAGTGCCATCTTGCCACAAGGGGGTAGGGGCGTTCTATACAAAAGGTCTTGCAATATTCATTAAGGCCCTGCATTTCAACAAATGCACACTGTTATCTTGATTGCTTAAAATAATAACCACATGGTTAATATTTAAGGATTTCCAGTACTACATACATCCCTTTTATTGCTTTTCTCTTACCTTTACCATCTGTTTATAGCAATCAATTTGAAATGCAAAAGTTGAGATACTGAAGGACTAGTGCCATTGCTATAAAATGCTATATTCTGCTCTCCCCTCATTCACCAACAGAATAGAAGATTCAGCTAAAAAGAACACCTTTCATTAACCAAACAGATTGCCAGGGATAAATATTGGCAAAACAAACAAACAGTATATTGGAAAAATGGGAAAGGCCTGAAATTAGTTGAGCCTCAATGGAAATGATAATATCAGTATCAGGAAGGAAGCAAGTAGATGTGCCAGTGCAAGTCTTTGGATGCCATATTGGGTTGATTGTGTTAGCACGTACCTGTTAAGTATCCTGGATTGGCCATGATTTCCCGTATTTCTCCGCTCGTTCTTCCCCTTTCCTGCTGCTACCCTGTATTTGAACAGTGGGGAAAGGGGATACTGTGCACACGCGTCCATCGCAAATGGGCTCTGTGCATGCGCAGAGGGGTTCTGCGCATGCACAGATGAGTTGTTGTGGTACATGCGCACCCGGGCCAGAGCAGTTTCTGTATTTCCAGGAGCCGCACTTGATTGGTATGTGTTAGCACTGCACATGTGTCTGCATTTCAGTCCAAGATAAGACCCTTGTAGGAAAATTTCAATGCACAATAACAGTTTCAATGCACAGTGTCAACTGTTGTCCATACAGCACTGTGGTGGCTTAGTGGTTAAGATGCTGAGTTTGAAGACTGAAAGGTTGGGGTTCGATACCCGAGTCCTGCACAAGGAACGTGGGGACATGAAAGGAGCCTCATTCGGGCATCCCCTGAGCAGAGTTTCTCCAGAAAAAATCTTTTCAACCCAGAGTAATTTCTGACACCAAATTTATTTATTTTATTTTGGTGTTGCCCTTAATAGCACTCCACTGTCATTCATACTGTGAGGGAGAGCACTGAGTAGTATTTATAGTGTGAAACACACACACACACACACACACTTTTGTTGTGGGTGGATTTTCCTCCCCAAATGAACCTGATCAACAGGTATGCAAATATTTTATTTGTTTGTTTGTTTGTTTCCACTTGTATGCTGCCCTACTCACAGCGCAACTCAGTGTAACTTAAATATTCAAAATACTCGCAGTGCGACTCAAATATTTAAAATAAATACAATAAATTATGAATCACTGGGTCATACATTGCTGTATTTCATTATTTGGTACCTACATGGATGGTGTGACAAAGGCCAGAATCCTCTGTGTGTGTGTGTGTGTGTGTGTGCGTGCGTGCGTGCGTGCGTGCGTGCGTGTGTGTGTGAGAGAGAGAGAGAGACCACACACAATGCAAGCGCGGCGCCAAAATGGCCGCCGCGCCCTTTGCGGGCCCCCCCCCCCACAGGATAGAGAATCCGGGTAGTTAGGGGCGTGGCCAGCTCCCTTATAAAAGGGGTGGCCACGAGGCAGCCGAGCTGCCATTTTGCCTCAGCGACGGAGCGGAGAAGTTTTTTCCCTGCGTCTCCGTCGCTCGTTAGCTTACCGGGAAGCCTTTTGGTGGCGATTCTGCCTGGCTGGCTTCCCTTTTTTGCTTCAGGAGAGATGCCTTCGAAAAAGAAGGCGGCTTCGAGTTCAGCTCGGGCTGTTAGGAGGCGCAACCCAGGTCGGAGGACCGTGGTGCCGCCTCCTCAGCAGCCACCTTTGCCATCCCCGGCCGGGGCGGGTGGAATGGGGTCTATTGCCCCTTGGCCCGATCAGAGTGCGGGCGCGGAGGGCGCTCCGGCCCGCGGCCCGCGAGCGGTGGACACCGCTCCTCCTCCTGCCCACTCCGTCGGGCCTATTTCTTTTGGGCCGCAGCCTCTCTCGGGGCCCTCTAGCCTCGGGGGGTGGCCCGGCTCCCTGCCTTGGCAGGTTTCTTCGCCAGCCTTACCGGGCTTCGGCGCTGGCCAATGGCCATATATGGGCCCTGGGGCGCAGGGACCTGTCCCCATGCCAGGATCAGGCGGGCCGGCCGGCCCTTTGCCCATGGTCAACGTGGACACCTTATTGGCCCGCATTGCGGCCCTGGAGGCGTCTTTGGCCCGGGCCAGTCAGGCAGGCGCCCCCTTCGGGGTACCTTTTGAGGCGCTGTCGGCAGCAGGACAACAGCCGGCGGGGAGGGTTGAGCTGCTGCAGGCGGGTGGCCCGGCTCCGGCCACTGCCTCGCAGCTCCCCAGCCAGCAACCTGGTGCGGGTCAGGCGCCGGTGATGAGCTCTACATCGGTCGTGAGCTCCGACGCCCCCAGTGGGCCGGAACCCCCGGTGGGGGCGGCCCGCGGGGGTGCAGCATGTGAGTATACGGTGCAAGCAAGTACATCTACACACATTCCCAATATAGGGGGGGGCTTTCAGTGGCCTTGGCCTCGCGCGGGTGGTGCGGGGGCCACGCTGCTGGCGACCCACCCGGCGACAACGACTGCCACCATGCCCACTGGGGTGGGCCTCGGTCCTTACACTGCTGGGAGTGTCCTGGGGGTGGCAGGGTTAGCTCAGGCCCCTTTTACTAGGCCGGCTGTCCCCTTTTTGGCTTTGCCAACGGCAGGGTATTCCTTGCCATTGGGTGATCACTTGGCACAGGCTACCAGAGAAAAGATATGGCGAGGGGAGTACGTAGATATCTTCTCACTCCTGAACAGAGAGCCCACCAAGGAGGAAAGGGAGGGTCAGGACGAGAAGGACAAGGAGCAGGCACGCCGCCGTAAGCCGCCGCGTACCTGGGCCAACTGGCTCCCCGCTTATTTAATATATATGGCGGTATATTTGAGGGCGCGGCCGGATTTGGCTATTCCCATGGTCCAATATTTGGACAACATATATAGGGCGATGGTCGATTTCCCGGGCCCCTCATGGCTAGCATATGATGAGGAATTCCGTATGAGGATTCCCCTCCACCCAGAGATGAGATGGGATGAGCCGTGCCAGAGACTGTGGCTCTTGTATATGACACCCACACGCCCTGCCCCGGGGGATAGATACCATTGTGGACATGCGGTCCAGCGAGCGGCTCCAGCGCAGGTTACCCGCCAACCGGCGGGGCAGGGGGTTCCAGCCCGCCTGCTGTGCTGGACTTTCTCGTCAAATGGTTCCTGCAATCGAAAGAACTGCAGGTATAAGCATGAGTGTCCCACATGTTCTGGTCCCCACGCAGCCTCTGCTTGTCCCAAGCCTGGGGGGGCGCGAGGCAGAGGGAGGGGTGGACAGTGGGCTGGCAAGGCTGCCACGGATGGAGCTAGTTCTCCAAAAGGCCCCCTCCCCAATTAAGGTGGACATGCTGGAGCGCTGGCTCGCATCGTACCCGAAAGGGGAGGACGGGGAGTATCTCATTCAAGGTTTTAAGCAGGGATTTCGTATCCCTTTTATGGGTGATAGGTCCCCTCAGGATGCTCCCAACCTTTTATCCCTCAGAGGAAGGGAGGAGGTGGCTGCGGCCAGCATTAGAAAGGAATTAGACGCGGGCAGGGTTGCTGGACCTTTCCCCGCACCCCCGTTTCCCAATCTTAAAGTTTCGCCATTGGGTTTGGTTCCCAAAAAGTCCCTAGGGGAGTTTCGCCTTATTCATCATTTGTCCTACCCAGCCGGCCGATCGGTCAACGATGCTATACCTGATGACCTTTGTTCGGTCAGGTATACATCATTTGACCATGCGCTGCGCATGGTGCGCTCGTGTGGCCCGGGTGCCCTGCTGGCCAAGTGCGACATTAAGTCAGCCTTCCGCCTCTTGCCGGTGCACCCGGGCAACTTTGAATTGCTGGGTTTTAAATTTAAAGGGGAATATTATTTTGATAAGGCCATGCCTTTTGGCTGCTCCATATCATGCTCGGCTTTCGAGCGTTTTAGTACCTTCCTAGAGTGGGCTTTCGTCCGCAGGTCAGGGTCCCGGTCTGTAGCCCATTACCTGGATGATTTTCTATTCGGGGGTGAACGGGGCTGGGACACGTGCGCACGTCTCCTCAACACATTTCAGACGCTAATGTAGGAACTTGGTGTCCCTTTAGCGCCCGAAAAGACCGAGGGCCCATCGACCAAGTTAGTATTCCTGGGGGTTGAGATTGACACAGTAGCGCAGGCTTCTAGGTTGCCGGGTGATAAGGTGTCCAGGATAGTGACCCTTATCTCTGAATTGCTGGCCAAGCGTAAGGCATCCCTGAGGGAACTACAGGTGCTACATGGGCACCTTAATTTTGCTTGCAGGGTGGTCGCACCGGGCAGGGCTTTTGCCCGGCGCTTATGCGACGCCATGGCAGGGTTATCCAGGCCCCACCACAGAGTCAGGCTTACCCGGGGTATCAGGGCAGACATGTTCGTCTGGTTGCAATTCCTGAGGGAGTTTAACGGGGTCTCATTTTGGAGGTCTGACCTCCTGGCATCCCCCAATTTCCAGATCCAGTCTGATGCCTCAGGATCCCTGGGTTATGGGATGTACTTCAATGGGAAGTGGGCCTATGGTGGGTGGCCACCGGCATGGGCAGGCACAGGTCGCCTGCGGGATCTCACATACCTGGAATTTTTTCCCATTCTGGGGGCTTTGATGCTATGGGGCGAACAGTGGGCTAATTCAGTGGTGCATTTCTGGTGCGACAATGCTGCCGTTGTACACATTGTCAATGCACAGACTTCTAAATCGCCCAGGGTTATGGATCTAGTGCGCCATTTTGTGCTGCGCTGCCTGCGCCTCAACATCTTGTTCAGGGCCAGGCATGTCCCAGGGGTTAATAACGATATTGCTGACGCTTTGTCCCGCCTGCAGATCTCCCGGTTCCGCGCCTTGGCCCCGGATGCGGAGGAATTTCCCTCGCCACTCCCGGACGAGATGTGGACTATTGGCAAGGAGAGGTGAACCGGGCGATTGGCCTGTCACTAGCGCCACGCACGCGTAAGGCGTATCAACAAGCATTCAATTCGTACAGGGTTTTTGCTACTCAATTTCACTTGCCAGAGACCTGGCCTATCCCGGTGGACCATGTTCTGCGGTTCATGGTTCACCTGCATGCACAGGGCCTTGCACCTCGCACCATAGCATCCAAGCTCTCGGCGTTGGCTTTTATGGCCAAAGTAGGGGGTCATGTGGATACCACCTCTGACTTCCGGGTGAGACACGTTTTGGAGGGGTGGGTGCACGAGCGCGGGCGTTGCCCGGACGACCGGCACCCTATTTCCCCATGGGTTCTTACCCAGTTGGCCCGGGGCTGGCCAGGCCTCTGTTTTGATCATTATGAGGCAGCCCTTTTTCATGCAGCCACAACGGTGGCATTTTTTGGAGCGCTCCGCGTCAGCGAACTCGTGATGCTGTCTAAGGCGGATGCAAGTGGTAGGGCACTGGAACTCGAAGATGTCTATGTTGCCAAAGACTGGGCCCAGTTGAGGATCCGCTCCTCTAAAACAGATCAGCATGGCGTAGGCAGTGGAGTAAGACTGCTACGGTGTTCTTTGGCAGACATCTGTCCGGTTGGTGCCCTACAGGAATTCCTGGCACTGCGTGGCATGCACCACGGCCCGTTTTTCTGTCACCAAGATGGGTCTCCCCTTACTAAATTTCAGTTTTGGAAGGTGACAGCCAGAGCCCTCACCAGGGTGGGCCTACCAGGTGCCCGTTATGGCACACATTCGTTCCGTATTGGTGCAGCCTCTACAGCAGCTGCTTTTGGGTACTCTGGGGCTGACATACGCAGCATGGGGAGGTGGGGCTCACAATGTTTTCAATTTTATGTGTGCCCACTCCCGCCATGAGTACCAATCCAGTCACCTTACCTTCCTTTTTCTCAATTTTCTTACAGACCCTGGGTGTCGTATTACACCGGTGACAGTATGGCTGGTGGGCCACAGCTATGTGCACAGGGCAGCGCGTTACGCTGCGGCGACAGAGTGGGGACCCCGACTGGGACTGGGTGACCACGCCAGTCTCGCATGGCATGGTAAGCCTGGGATGTTATGGCAGGAGCTGCGGCCTTTCCTTTTTTCTGGCCTGGGGGCTGACCCGCCTGACATTCTAATCATCCACCTGGGGGGCAATGATTTGGGCCAGGTCACCGGCTTATCGCTCAAGCATGCGATTTGCGAGGAACTCGCCTACTTGCATTATGTCTGGCCTGCCACAACCCTGGTTTGGTCGGACATTGTTCCGCGCCATTCTTACAGAGGGGCCGTTAACCTCCTGGCCCTTGACCGCGCTAGGCGCGCGGTCAATAAGGCAGTGGCGCGGTTTCTTGCCACCAGGGCTTGGGGACGGGTTAGTCATCACCCCGATATTAGTCTACAAAATTATGACCTGTATGCAGGGGATGGGGTCCATCTGTCGCGAGGAGGTATGGACCTCCTGTTGGGTGACTGGCGAGCAGGCCTGTTGACCGAGCTGACGGTCTGGGGGGGGCGTCAGGTCTTCTGTGAAGCCCCTCCGTGTGGCGGGTAGCACTGGTAAGGTAAACAGTATGACCCACAAGTATCCGGCAGGTTCGCACAGACAAACCCCTATATCAAACCATAGCAACAGTGTGGGATGGGCGAAAAAGCCAGGACTCAAAGGCCAATTGCGAGTCCCAGCCAAAAATTCCCACCCGGCCCCGAAGCGACCAAGAAATCACACTGTTAACTAGGGAGGGGGTGGAGGGGAAAAACTTCTCCGCTCTGTCTGTTCGCCAAAATGGCAGCACGGCTGCCTCGTGGCCAGCCCCTTTTATTAGGGTGCTGGCCACGCCCCTAACTACCCGGATGGTTTCGTCCGGTGGGGGGGGGGGCCGCAAAGAGCGCGGCGGCCATTTTGGCGCCGCGCTTCCATTGCAGGCGCACCCCCCCAATGATGGACTCAGACACAAATGAAAGTGGATAACGGCATGGGCCACATTTATTGATTCAAGCCCTAGTCCGAATTATAAATTTCTATTGGTAAAACGACCAATCATAATTCTTAAGGCAAGCAGGCCGAAGTAACACTGGTAAGGTACCACCCAAAATTGCCAACGGCAATTGTTACAATGTATCTATTTGTATCAATTTGTTTGTTGACAACAAACAAATTGTTGACCGTAGTCAATATCTAACTAATGACCCCACCCTCTGACGTGTATCCGCAAAATCAGGGGGTGATTCCAGCTGTCTAGTGGTAACCATCACCCCCTCGCCTGGTTCGTCATTGACCGGACAACGTTTAAACAACTTATGCCTATCTAGTGTTGTCCAGTCAATTGCGAACCTGCCGGATACCTGTGGGTCATAAATGTTTACCTTACCAGTGCTACCCGCCACCCGGAGAGGCTTCAATAAAGGCTCGATGCCCCCCCCCAAGACCGTCAGCTCGGTCGACAGGCCTGCTCGCCAATCACTCAGCAGGAGGTCCATACCTCCTCGCGACAGATGGGCCCCCTCCCCTGAATAAAGCTCATAATTTTGCAGACTGATGATGGGGAGGTGAATGACGCATCCCCAACCCATATCAAAAAGGAACCGGGCAATAGCCCTGGAGCGACGAGCCCGGTCAAGCGCCTGGAGGCCAAACGCTCCCCTGTAAGCGTACTGCGGTATCATGTCCGACCAATGAGGGGTGTGGCAGGCCACACATAATGCGAGTAGGCCAGGTGACTGCAAATCGCAAGCTTCCGCGATAGGCCAGTGACCTGTCCGAAACCATTGCCCCCAAGGTGAATAACCAGGACATCAGGCGAGTCAGCATCCCTGATGTAGAAAAGGAATGGCAACAGTTCCCGCCATAACATGCCGCGCTTACCACACCACCTGAGATGTGCGGATGCACCCAGTCCCAGTCGGGGTCCCACTCTGTCGCCGCAGCGTAACGCGCTGCCCTGTGCAGCGTAACGCGCTGCCCTGTGCACGTGGCAACGGCCCACCAGCCCTACTGTCACTGGTGTAAAACGACACCCAGGGTCTGTCAAGGAAAAAAGGGGGGGTGAGAAACATTGCAGTGACTAAACTGGCACTCACGGTTGAAGAGGGTGAACACAAAACTGAAAACAATGTGATCCCCACCTTCCCATGCGGCGTATTTCAGCCCCAGAGTACCCAAAAGTAGCTGCAGTAGAAACCGCCCCCATCCTGCAGGAATGGCTGAGTGAGGGGAGACCCACCCTGGTGACAGAAAAACGGGGCATGGTGCGTGCCACACAGTGCAAGAAACTCCTGTAGGGCACCAACCGGACAGATGTCTTCCAAGGAACATCGTAGCAGTATTACTCAACTGCCTACGCCGTGCTGACCTGTTTTAGAGGAGCGTATCCTCAACTGAGCCCAATCATAGACATCTTCGAGTTCCAGTGCCCTACGACTTGCATCCGCCTTAGACAGCATCATAAGCTCGCTGATGCGGAGCGCTCCAAAAAAGGCCACCGTTGTAGCCGCACGAAACAGGGCTGCCTCATACCTATCGAAACATAGGTCATGCCAGCCTCGTGCCAGTTGGGTAAGTACCCCAGGGGAAATTGGGTGACGGTCGTCCAGGCAACGCCCACGGTCCCGCACCCCCCCTCCAAAACATGTCTCACACGGAAATCAGCGGTACTGTCCGCGTGACCTCCCGCCTTGGCCATAAATGCCAGCGCTGATAGCCGAGATGCTATGGTGCAGGGTGCCAGGCCCCGGGCGTGCAGGTAAACCATGAAACGGAGGATGTGGGCCACTGGGATCAGCCAGGTATCTGGCAGGCGAGATTGGGAACAAAGGGTCCGAAATGAAACCAACGCGTGGTGATACGCCTTACGCGTGCGTGGCGCCAGTGACATGCCTATCGCCCGGTTCACCTCTCCTTGCCAATGGTCCATATCTCCTGCGGTAGTGGCGAGGGAAATTCCTCCGCATCCGGAGCCAAGGCACGGAACCGGGAGATCTGCAGGCGGGACAAAGCATCAGCAATATCATTATTCACCCCCGGGACATGCCTGGCTCTGAACAGTACATTGAGGCGCAGGCTGCGCAATACAAACTGGCGCACAAGATCCATGACCCTGGGAGATTTAGAGGTCTGTGAGTTGACAATGTGGACAACAGCCGCATTGTCACACCAGAAATGCACCACAGAGTTGGCCCACTCCTCACCCCATAGCATCAAGGCCCCCAGTATGGGGAAAAATTCCAAATATGTGAGATCCCTCAGGCGACCCGTGCCTGACCAGGCTGGTGGCCATCCACCATATGCCCACTTCCCATTGAAGTACATCCCATAACCAAGGGATCCCGAGGCATCAGACTGAATTTGAAATTGGGGCGAAGCCAGGAGGTCAGACCTCCAAAATGAGACCCCATTGAACTCCCTCAGGAACTGGAGCCATACGTGCAGATCTGCCCTGATGCCCCGTGTCAATCTCGCCCTATGATGGGGCCTGGATAAGCCTGCCATGGCGTCGCACAAGCGCCGAGCAAATGCCCTGCCAGGTGCGACCACCCTGCAAGCGAAATTGAGATGTCCATGTGGCACCTACAATCCCCGAAGGGATGCCTTGCGCTTAGCCAGCAAGTCCGATATAAGGGCCACTATCCTTGACACCTTGTCTGCGGGCAACCTAGACGCCTGCGCTACCGTGTCAATTTCCACCCCCAGGAATATTAACTTATTAGACGGGCCTTCGGTCTTTTCGGGCGCTAAAGGGACACCGAGTTCCTCCATTAGCGTCTGAAATGTGTTGAGGAGACGTGTGCACGTGTCCCAGCCCCGTTCACCCCCGAATAAAAAGTCATCCAGGTAATGGGCTACAGACCGAGACCCTGACCTACGGACAAATGCCCACTGCAGGAAGGTACTGAAACGCTCGAAAGCCGAGCAGGATATGGAACAGCCGAATGGCATGGCTTTGTCAAAATAATATTCACCCCGGAATTTGAAACCCAGCAACTCGAAGTCACCCGGGTGCACGTGCAAAAGGCGAAACGCCGACTTAATGTCACACTTAGCCAACAGTGCACCCGGGCCACATGAGCGCACCATGCGCAATGCCTGGTCAAAGGATGTATACCCGACAGAACAAAGGTCATCAGGGATAGCATCATTGACCGAGTGGCCGGCTGGGTAGGACAAATGGTGAATCAGGCGGAACTCACCCGGGGACTTCTTGGGCACTAGTCCTAGCGGAGACACTGTAAGGTTGTGGAACGGGGGTGCGGGGAAAGGGCCAGCGACCCTGCCCGCAGCAATCTCCTTATTAATGCTGGCGGCAGCCACCTCCTCCCTTCCCCTAAGTGACGAAAGGTTAGGTGCATCCTGCGGTGACCTATCCCCCGTGAAAGGAATACGAAAACCCAGTTGAAAACCCTGAAGGAGGTACACAGCGTCTGCTCTCCTCGGGTACAATGCGAGCCAACTCTCCAGCATGTCGACATTAATCGGGGAGGGGGCCTTTTGGTGAACCCGCTCCCTCCATGGCAGTCTTACCTGCCCCTTGTCCGCCCCTACCCCTGCCCCCGTATCCTCCCGGCCTGGGACAAGCGGAGGCAGCATGGGGGCCAGAACAAGAGGGGCACTCATGCTTGTACTTGCAATTTTTCCTGTTGCAAGAACCATTGGACGAGAAGGTCCAGCACAGCAGGCGGGGTGGAACCCCCTGCCCCGCCACTTGGCGGGGTACCTGTACCGGGGCCGCTCGTTGGACCGCATGTCCACAATGGTATCTCTCCCCAGGCGCCGGGCGCGTGGGGGTCATATACAGAAGCCACAGCTTCTGGCAGGGCTCATCCCACCTCATCTCTGGGTGCAGTGGAATCCTCATGCTGAATTCTTCGTCATAAGCCAGCCATGACGGACCCGGGAAGTCAACCATAGCCCGGCAAATATTGTCCAGATACTGGACCATAGGGATAGCCAAATCCGGCCTAGCCCTGAGGTAAACGGCCATGTAAATCAGGTACGCTGGCAACCAATTTGCCCACGTGCATGGCGGCTTACGACGACGTGCCTGCTCCTTATCCTTCTCGTCCAGCCCTTCCCTCTCTTCCTTGGTCAGCTCCCTATTTAGAAGTGAGAAGATATCTACATACTCGCCCCTCCAAATCTTTTCCTTGGTAGACTGGGCCAAATGGTCCCCCAAGGGCAAGGAATACCCTGCTGTTGGCAAAGCCGACACCGGCACTGAGGGAACTACGGGCAAAGGAAAATGAGCCTGAGCCAGCCCGGGGATTCCCAACACATTTTCAGCACGTTGGGGGCACCACCCCGACCCAGGCCCTGTGTCACGGGCAAAGTCGCTGGGTGGGCCGGGGGCCATTGGGCTGCCGGGCCACCCGAGCGAGGCCAAGGCCATTGAACAGCCCCCCCCAAGGAAGTCAGTTGTGTGGGTGCATTAGCTTGGACTGCATACTCACCCGCTGCACCCCCGCGGGCCGCCCCCACCCGCTGCACCCCCGGGGTTCCGGCCCGCTGGGGGCGTCGGAGCTCACGACCGAAGCTGAGCTCGTCGACGGGGCCAGACCAGCACCATACTGCTGCACCTGTGGGGTGGGGAGCTGCGAGGCAGTGGCCACCACCGGCCCGCGCGCCTCAGGCGGCTCAACCCGACCCATCGCCGGCCGCTGTTCGGCGGCCAAAGGGGGCACCTGAAAACCTAGAGACACCCCTGTTTGGTTGGCCCTTGCCAAGGACGCTTCAAGGGCCGCCACCCGGGCCAGGAGGGCCTCCACATCGACATAGGTCCCGGCCCCAACAGGGGGCAATTGGGCAACCGGCCCATAATTCACGGGTACCTGTCCAGGTCCCTGAGCCCCAGGGGCCAGATAAGGCCAAGAGCCCATGCTCAGCCCCTGGGGAGCCGTGGGAACGCCCTGCAAAGGCAGGGAACCCAACCACCCTCCGTGGCTCGCACCCCCCATAGGGAATAGCGCACCCGGGCAAGAGGGCCCTGCCGCACAGACCATGGCAGGGGCCAAGGGCCGAGGCCCCGTCCGGGGCAGCAGGTATGCTCCGCGCATCAGGCCAAGGAGCTACCGATCCCATCCCACCGTTCCCGGTGGGGTCTGCTAAAGGTGGCTGCGGAACGGGCGCAGTCGCGGTCCTCCGACCCGGCTGACGCCTCCGCGCCGATCGAGCCACGTTCGCGGCTGCCTTCTTCTTCGAGGGCATGGCTAAGGTAGCTAGGAAGCCTAAAACAAGAGAAAGCTGCCCGAAAAGGCTTCCCCCAAGAGGACACGAGCGACGGAGGTAAGGAGGAAAGAAAAACTTCTCCGCTCCGTCTGTTCGCCAAAATGGCAGCACGGCTGCCTCGTGGCCAGCCCCTTTTATTAGGGTGCTGGCCACGCCCCTAACTACCCGGATGGTTTCGTCCGGTGGGGGGGGGCCCGCAAAGAGCGCGGCGGCCATTTTGGCACCGCGCTTCCAATATCTAACTTCTGACCCCACCCTCTGACGGGTATCCGTAAAATAACGGGGTGATGCATGCTGCCTAGCTCTTGCCATCACCCCATCGCCTGGTTCGTCGTTGACCGGACAACGTTAATCAACTTGTGCCTGTCTAGTGTTGTCCAGTCAATTGCGAACCTGCCGGATCCCTGTGGGTCATAAATGTTTACCTTACCAGTGCTACCCGCCCATGTGACCAAAGTGAGCAGCAGCAGAAAGAAACCCCTATATCAAACCATAGCAACAGTGTGGGATGGGCAAAAAAGCCAGGACCTGAGAGCCAATTGTAGGTCCCAGCCAAAAATTCCCACCCGGCCCCGAAGCGACCAAAATATCACACTGTTAACTAGGGAGGGGGTGGAGGGGAAAAACTTCTCCTCTCTGTCGCTTCGCAAAATGGCAGCTCGGCTGCCTCGTGGCCGCCCCTTTTATAAGGGTGCTGGCCACGCCCCTGACTACCCGGATGTCTTCGTCCGGTGGGGGGGGGGGGCGCAAAGAGCGCGGCTGCCATTTTGGCGCCGCGCTTGCATTGCAGGCGCACCCCCAATAAAGGACTCAGACACTGATGAAAGTGGATAACGGCATTGGGCCACATTTATTGATTCATGCCCTAATCTGAATTATAAATTTCTATTGGTATTCAACCAATTATAATTCTTAAGGCAAGCAGGCCGAAGTAACACTGGTAAGGTACCACCCAAAATTGCAAACGGCAATTGGTTACAATGTATCCATTTGTATCAATTTGTTTGTTGACAACAAACAAATTGTTGACCGTAGTCAATATCTAACTACTGACCCCACCCTCTGACGGGTATCCGTAAAATAACGGGGTGATGCATGCTGCCTAGCTCTTGCCATCACCCCATCGCCTGGTTCGTCGTTGACCGGACAACGTTAATCAACTTGTGCCTGTCTAGTGTTGTCCAGTCAATTGCGAACCTGCCGGATACCTGTGGGTCATAAATGTTTACCTTACCAGTGCTACCCGCCACACGGAGAGGCTCAATAAAGGCTCGACGCCCCCCCCCAGACCGTCAGCTCGGTCGACAGGCCTGCTCGCCAATCACCTAACAGGAGGTCCATACCTCCCTGCGACAGATGGACCCCATCCCCTGAATAAAGCTCATAATTTTGTAGGCTGATGGCGGGGTGTCGAATGACGCGCCCCCAACCCTTGTCTAGAAGGAACCGGGCAATAGCCCTGTTCACCGAACGATGAGCTCGGTCAAGGGCCTGGAGGTCGAACCCTCCCCTGTAAGCGCGCCGTGGTACCATGTCTGACCAAATGAGGGTTGTGGCAGGCCACACATAATGTAAGTAAGCCAGGTCACCGCAAATCGCATGCTTCAGCGATAGGCCGGCGACCTGCCCCAAATCATTGCCCCCAAGGTGTATGATCAGGGTATCTGGCGGGTCAGCATTCCTGCTGGATAAAAGGAATGGCAACAGTTCCCACCATAACATGCCACGCTTACCATACCATCTGAGACTTGCTGATGCACCCAGTCCCAGTCGGGGTCCCCACTCTGTCACCACAGCGTACGACGCTGCCCTATGCACGTAGCTGTGGCCCACCAGCCCTACTGTCACCGGTGTAATACGACACCCAGGGTCTGTCAAGGAAAAAAGGGGGGGAAGAAACAGTGCAGTGACTAAACTGGTACTCACGGTTGAAGAGGGCGAACATAAAACTGAAAACATTGTGATCCCCACCTTCCCATGCGGCGTATTTCTGCCCCGGAGTACCCAAAAGCAGCTGAAGTAGAAGCCGCCCCTATCCTGAAGGAATGGGTGCCGTAACGAGCCCCAGGGAGGCCAACACTGGCTAGTGCCTTACCGGTCACCTTCCAAAATTGAAATTTAGTAAGGGGAGACCCATCTTGGTGACAGAAAAACGGGCCATGGTGCGTGCCACGCAGTGCAAGGAACTCCTGTAGGGCACCAACCGGACAGATGTCTGCCAAAGAACACCGTAGCAGTCTTACTCCACTGCCTACGCCATGCTGATCCGTTTTAGAGGAGCGTATCCTCAACTGAGCCCAATCATTGCAAACATAGACATTGTCGAGTTCCAGTGCCCTACGACTTGCATCCGCCTTAGACAGCATCACCAGCTCGCTGATGCGGAGCGCTCCAAAAAAAAAAGGCCACCGTAGTAGCCGCATGAAACAGGGCTGCCTCATACCTGTCAAGACAGAGGTCATGCCAGCCCCGTGCTAGGTGGGTAAGTACCCCTGGGGAAATTGGGTGGCGGTCATCCGGGCTACGCCCACGGTCCCGCACCCACCCCTCCAAAACATGTCGTATACGGAAATCAGTGGTGCTTTCAGCATAACCCCCCACTTTGGCCATGAATGCCAACGCTGACAGCCTGGATGCTATGGTGCGGGGGGCTAGGCCCTGGGCATGTAGGTAAACCATGAATTGGAGAATGTGGGCGACTGGGATAGGCCAAGCCTCGAGTAGTCGAAACTGGGCACAAAAGGCCTGGAAAGTGGTGAATGCATGGTGATACGCCTTACGCGTGCGGGGCGCTAGCAACATGCCGATCGCCCGGTTCACCTCTCCTTGCCAAGTGTCCATATCTCGTCCAGGAGCGTCGAGGGAAATTCCTCTGCATCCGGGGCCAAGGCACGGAACCGGGAGATCTGCAAGCGGGACAAAGCGTCAGCGATATCGTTATTAACACCAGGCCATGCCTAGCCCTGAATAGCACATTGAGGCGCAGGCTGCGCAATACAAACTGGCGCACCAGCTCCATGACCTTGGGAGATTTAGATGTCTGCGAGTTGACAATGTGGACCACTGCTGCATTGTCACACCAGAAATGTACCACCGAGTTGGCCCACTCCTCACCCCATAGCATCAAGGCTCCCAGAATAGGAAAAAATTCCAGATACGTGAGATCGCGCAAGCGACCTGTGCCCGACCAGGCTGGCGGCCACCTGCCATAGGCCCACTTCCCATTGAAGTACATCCCATAACCCAGGGACCCCGATGCATCGGATTGGACCTGAAAACGAGGGGAAGCTAGAAGGTCAGACCTCCAAAATGACACCCCATTGAACTCCCTCAGGAACTGGAGCCAGATGAGCATATCCTCCTTAAGGCCCCTGCTAAGACGTACCCTGTGGTGGGGCTTGGTTAAGCCTGTCATGGCGTCGCACAAGCGCCGAGCAAAGGCTCTGCCAGGTGCGATCACCCTGCAAGCAAAATTGAGGTGACCATGCAGCCTCTGTAGCTCACGAAGGGACGACCTGCGTTTAGCCAGCAAGTCGGATATGAGTGCAACGATCCGTGACACCTTATCAGCCGGTAACCTGGATGCTTGCACTACCGTGTCAATTTCCACCCCCAGGAATGTGAGCTTGGTAGATGGGCCCTCGGTCTTTTCGGGCGCTAAAGGGACACCAAGTTCCTTCATTAGCGTCTGAAATGTGTTGAGGAGACACGAGCACGTGACCCAGCCCCGTTCACCCCCGAATAAGAAATCATCCAGGTAATGGGCTAGAGACCGAGAGCCCGACCTGCGAACGAAAGCCCACTGTAGGAAGGTGCTGAAGCGCTCGAATGCCGAGCATGAAATGGAACAACCAAAAGGCATGGCCTTATCGAAATAATATTCACCCCGGAACTTGAAACCCAGCAACTCGAAGTCACCCGGGTGCACGTGCAAAAGGCGAAACGCCGACTTAATGTCACACTTAGCCAGCAGTGCACCCGGGCCGCATGAGCGCACCATGTGCAGTGCCTGGTCAAAAGATGTATACCTGACCGAACAAAGGTCATCAGGGATAGCATCATTGACCGATCGGCCGGCTGGGTAAGACAAGTGATGTATTAAGCGGAACTCACCCGGTGACTTTTTGGGCACTAACCCCAAGGGGGAAACTTTGAGATTGGGAAACGGGGGCGCCGGGAAAGGGCCTGCGACCCTGCCGGCATCGACCTCCTTAGTAATGCTCATGGCAGCCACCTCCTCCCTTCCCCTGAGTGACAAGAGGTTGGGTGCATCTTGTGGAGCCCTGTCCCCCGTGAAAGGAATGTGAAACCCTTGCTGGAAACCCTCAAGCAGGTAAGCTGCGTCTGCCCTCCTGGGTACATCGTGAGCCAACGCTCCAACATGTCCACGTTAATTGGTGAGGGGGCCTTTAGCCTGACCAGCTCCCTCTGCGGCAGTCTTGCCCGCCCCCTATCCACCTCTACCCCTGCCCCGCGCTCCTCCTGGCCTGGGACAGGCGGAGGCAGCATGGGGGCCAGCACAAGAGGGACACTCATGCCTATATCGGCAATTTCTCCTACTACAGGTACCATTGGCCGAGAAGGTCCAACACAGCAGGCGGGCTGGAACCCCCTGCCCCGCCACCTGGCAGGGTGCCTGCGCCGGAGCAGCTCGCTGGACCGCATGTCCACAATGGTACCTCTCCCCAGGCGCAGGGTGCGTGGGGGTCATGTACAGAAGCCACAGCTTCTGACAGGGCTCATCCCACCTCATCTCCGGGTGTAGGGGCACTCTCATGCGGAATTCTTCGTCGTAAGCCAACCACGACGGGCCGGGGAAGTCAACCATCGCCCGATATATGTTATCCAAATACTGGACCATCGGAATGGCCAGATCCGGCCGGGCCCTGGGGTACACAGCCATGTATATGAGGTACGCTGGCAGCCAGTTGGCCCACGTGCATGGCGGCTTACGACGACGCGCTTGCTCCTTATCCTTCTCATCCTGCCCCTCCCTCTCCTCCTTGGTGGGTTCTCTATGCAGAAGGGAGAAGATGTCCACGTACTCCCCCTGCCAGATTTTTTTTTCCTTGGTAGCCTGTGCCAGATGATCCCCAAGGGGTAAGGAATACCCCGCCGTAGGCAACGCCAATACCGGCGCAGTGGCAGCAGTGGGGGCGGTGAAAGGGGCCTGGACCAAGCCCGCCACCCCAAGTAAGTTCCCAACTGGATATGGGCCGCCACCCCAAGTGGGGCCCTGGGTCGAAGGTGCCGTCCCCGGCCGGGCAGGCAGTGGCTGGGTCACCGCGCCAACCATACGAGGCCACGGCCACTGGAAGCCTCCCCCCAATGCAGGCAATGGTGTGTGTGCACTAGTTTGAACCGTATACTCACACGCTGCACCCCCATGGGCCGCCCCCACCGGGGGTTCCGGCCCACTGCGGGCGTCGGAGCTCGCGACCGCAACCGAGCTCGTGGACGGGGCCTGTTCAGTACCTGACGGCAGCATCTGTCGCATGGGGAGCTGCAAGGCAGCGGCTGACGCCGACCCGCGGGCCTCGAGCAGCTCGACCCGTCCGGCCACCAGGCGATGATCGGCAGCCGATGCGTCGACCTGTGATCCCAAAGGCGCCTCGGGTGGGCTAACCATCCCCAAGGACGCCTCAAGGGCCGCAACGCGGGCCAGAAGGGCATCGATGTTAACATAACCCCCAACGCTGATGGGGGGCATAGGGCC
Source organism: Bradypodion ventrale (assembly GCA_035047345.1). Taxonomy (NCBI): domain Eukaryota; kingdom Metazoa; phylum Chordata; class Lepidosauria; order Squamata; family Chamaeleonidae; genus Bradypodion; species Bradypodion ventrale. The sequence continues at coordinate 253,615,406 of JAWDJE010000001.1, forward strand.
GGCCGGCCCACCGGTAGCGGGTGCCGGGCCAGTTCCCTGGACCCCGGGGCCCGAATATGGCCATGGCCCTTGAGGGGCCGGAGGCATACCCTGCCATGGAAGGGAACCCAACCACCCCCCGTGGTTAAAGCCCACCACAGGAAGCTGCTGGCCAAGGGCCGAAGGCCCCAAGGAGTGAACCGGGCCAGGGCCGGGGGCCGTCAAACGCGGACCAGAGGCCGCGGCCCCCGCAGGGCCCGTCTGAGGACGCCCGGTCTTGGGCCATGGGGCAACCGACCCCATCCCACCGGTCCCGGTGGGCGCCGCCGGCAAAGGGGGCTGTTGGGGGGGCGCAGTCGCGGTCCTCTGACCCGGCTGGCGCCTCCGCGAAGTGCGAACAGCGTTTGCCAACGCCTTCTTTTTGGAAGGCATCCGTGCAAGTGCTGGGAAGCCGAAGAAAAGGAGCAAAAAGGAACGGTGCCCGAAATATGCTTCCCAGCAAGGTAAGAGCGACGGAGCAATTGGGGAAAAACTTCTCCTCTCCGTCGCTTCGCAAAATGGCAGCTCGGCTGCCTCGTGGCCGCCCCTTTTATAAGGGTGCTGGCCACGCCCCCTGACTACCCGGATGTCTTCGTCCGGTGGGGGGGGGGGCGCAAAGAGCGCGGCTGCCATTTTGGCGCCACGCTTGCATTTTTAATAGTACCCATGTGATAACAGCTGGTTAGAAAAGAATGCTCCACCACTCGTGGGCTTGCAAAACAGTGTGCTTGGCAGCTTGGCAAGGCCATCAATGATGCCATTTTGGAAGTCATATTTCTAATGTTTTTGTGAATCTCATAACAGAGAACTTTATTGTAGCCCTGGATATAGTACCTGAGTCTTAGTTCTACAGTTATCATTTTCTGCATGCATTACAGCATGTTGACAATAGAATTACAAAAATATGATTCTGTAGTTATATAATTGTGTAGCAAAAATAACTATGATTTTTTTGGATGTTCAAGCTGTTAATGAATATTTATAGCTGTGATGAATCGGCATCATTAATTCTCCTTTGTAAGTTTGATTTTTAAGCATTTGCAGATATTTGCTAAATAATCAAACACCTATTGTTACCAAGTATTTTTACTTATGAATTTGACTTCAGTACTTTTGTAGTACTAAATAGCTAGCAAGTAATATTTATTTTGTATTTGAAAATATTTGTTGTGCAACTGCATTTATTGTTTTGCTATATTTGAAAACTGACACGTAGCAACATTTGATATATCCGTATTAGTTATACAGTATATTGAGAATCTGGTAACACTGCGTTCATAATTGTAGTGACAATTAGTGTTTTATTTAATAGTTCATGGCTTATGACATTTTACTGGTGTTGCATTTCAAATTCAGAACAATTCAGATTTGTCAATAAAGCTGAATAACTTTATTTTTGGATGATGAAGCATTTCAGCTTCAAAGTACATATTTTAATCAACAGCCTTGAATATTTAAAGATTTGAGAGATCACACTCACAGGAGCACAAGCTGGCAGGGAGAGAGAGAGAGAGAGAGAGAGAGAGAAATAATATCCACCATTAATTATCTTTAAAGCTATATTGCTTTTAGAAATCATACCTGTTGAACTAGTAACTTCCAAATTGGTGGCCAAGACCTACTTGGTGGTTCCACTGTGGATGCACCACTATACATAGCTGGGAAACAATCTGATAAACGTCAATGTAGGTACATGGAGTTTAAATTAAAAGGGAAGAACAGTGAACTTAAAACTTAATTTTTGACTTTTGGACTCAAAATCACAATTTACAGATAATCCTATTAGCTATTTCAATCAAATTGTGGTTTAAAACTACTTCTGTATTTTGTTCATGGTTGTTGAGGAAAGGAATCATTGTTTACTTTGGGAATGCTCTGATCACTCAAAAATTTCCAGCTTACTGCTCCAAAATCCTATCACACAGCAAATATCACCAACATATGTGGAATGATTGGACTTCTGCAAGGATTGCATTGCACAAGAAGATGTTGCATGTTGTGGAAACTCAGTAAGATATTGGTGTATAGCAGCAGCTCATGGACAATTCTTCTTGTGAATTCTCCTAGGTTCATTCTGAAAGTAGTCCAGTGTATTCAGGAGAAATTCAATAGCACCCATTTGCAATGGCTATTCCTTAAATTATGAGATAGGATCTCACAAAGTCCATCTATGTGGCTTTACATGAATTGGGATCCTTACAGTTAGAGAATAGGTAATGTTGATTTTCTCACACATACATATTGCAGAAGCAATTTTGGTCTTGAAGACTTGCCACAGAAGATTCAGAGATAAATAAATTTCATGTAAAAATTACTCTGGGTTGAAAGGATTTTTTGCTGGAGAAACTCCACTCAGAGGAAGCCGGAATTTATTTATTTATTTCAATTTATATTTATATTGCCGCCCCCTCGCCTGGGCGACTCTGCGTGGCTCACAACCAAATTTACAATATAAAAACATTCATACTAAAAACCTTTAAAACCCCATTAAAAGACCCAATGAGGCTCCTTTCATGTCCCCAATATTTGTCATAGAGTTTCTCAAGTTAATTCTAAGGAAGATTTGTCTTCTAATTTTAAAAATGATGTAACAGAAAGCAGAATAAAAGCAGATAACTAAAATATTAAACTAACCCAAATGAGTATATGAGACAGTCAGCCTTGTATTTCATGTAAGTATCAGTGCTGTGGGTACAAGATTTTTAGGAGTTTAACATTATTTTATAATTTTTAAAAATGTGCCCTGTGAGTGCCTTTTGAATGCTGAATCTAAATAAACAAATAATTAATGAACAATTGAGTGCTTCATTAAATGTTTTTCTTAAAAGACTACAAGGGCCAAAATCAGGAATATAAAATTGAACATAAATAAATCATACATTTCTGGTCAAGCTAATCTTTGGTCTTGAAGACATAGTTTCCTTTATTTCTTTTGCAATCTACCAGTTTACCCAACACTATTTCCCAGACTTTGCCATGTAATTCATAGCATTACAGTACTGTGCAAAGCTGGCAGAGATGAGTGCAGTAAAACTATCAATGTGGGGAATGGGAGTAGGATTGTTCTCTGGATGCGCAGTACGACTTTGGAGAAACTGACAAGATTCTTGGTAAAAGAGTCTGAACTGAATCATGTTCAGTTATGCCATAAGGCGAATTTCCGTTGGGGCTAAGGAAACACATCCCCCACTTTGCTTCTCAAAAGCTTTGGGCCTATGAGCAAAGTGTGTAATAAATGACAGATACAGACAAATCATGAAAGGAGCGCCTAGGTCACATTGGTGGCCCAAATCTCTCTCCACATTAGGGTAGGGCAGGTGCCTTAGCTAGGCTCCACTCTGCCAGGAAACACAGCAGGAATGCATGACCAATTGGGTTTCAGCAAAGAAAGCTTTCTTTAATGGACAGAAAACACTAACCTTTTATTCTACCCCTCCACCTCAGTCTTCTGCTCCTTTCAACGTTTTGTCTGTTTAACCCTTTGCATGCAAGAGAAAGCCAAGATCTGTTGCAGGCTGCTCTTTAAAACCCTTGAAATAGAAATGACATTATCTTTCATAGCAAAATATTCCTTTGAGACAAAAAATTACTAAAATTGGGCTTTTGGGAAAACAATGGTAGCATAACTCTTATAAAGAACTATAGTATATAAATTATTTTAAATAATTTCATCACTGCTAGTCTAAAATATATATGGGTAAATCAAATTGTCAGCCCCAGCCAGATTAGACCCATTGAATGACTGAGACTTGATAAGTCAATAGAAGTGTAAAGTTCCTACAGTTTGGTGGGCATACACCAGTTGAGAATAACAGTTCATCTTAGCCCATACACTTTAGCTCAAAAATAAGTGCTCAGTTTTGCGTAACTGAGATATACAATACTGTGCAAAAGTCTTAGGCCATCAAAGGCTGGTTTGGGTAAAATTCAATGAGTTATTTAGGAGGGGGCATACACACACAAAGTGAAGAGTACCTTATGGTGAATCTACTCTCAACCCTCTCCATGTTTGGCACAGTTTGGAGTTAGGGTATCCAAGTGATGTCCCCCAATTCACCCATTGATTCCCCCTAAACCAGCTGGTAGTTGCCTAAGACTTTTGCACAGTACCGTATCTCATTCCTTCCCCAGTTGCTTAAATCTGTCGTGAATGTTAAGTACAGCATGCTTTGCAAAGCATATGTTCAGCAGAAGTGGATTACATGACCTCCACAAGTTATTCTAACTAAAATTATGTGATTTTTGGCATTTTACAATAACAATATAAATATCTGGTGCACGCATTTTCAAGCATTTCTCAAAACCAAGTAATGTGACCTTTATAAGAAGGATAGCACTTTCTTTCAGAGAATACTACAAAGCAATGTTAAAAAGTTTCATTTTCATTGTGGAGCTGCCACAACTTCGGTGTGATATTTCAGAATAAGAACCCAAATCATGATAGCACACTTCAGCAAAGGGTTTTGACTACTCGGACAATTTGAAGGCATATGCTATCCATGCACTTCAATATTTACTTGCAGTTTACAAATATTAGGAAATCAATTTAAAAATACTACAACTGAGATGTTTCCTATTTGGTTTTCCTGATAAAATACATACTCTTTCAATGGATATTGTTCCTACATGAGACTAGCAGCAGTATTTTGTTGTTCTTATGTGCTGTCAAGTCAAATCTGTTTTATGGAAATCTTACGAATGCGTGATTTTCAAAACATCCTGCCCTCAAAGCTCTATTCAGCTTCTGCAAACTGAAGACTGTGGCTTTCATTATGGAGATAAACCATCACATTTTTGGTCTTTCTTTTTGGCATCTGCCTTCAATTTCCCCCCTCCTTTTGTTGTCTTTTCCAAGAGTCTTGTCTTCTCATGATGTGTCCAAAGTGTGACAACCTGAGTTTTGTTATTTTTGCTTCCAGAGAAAGTTTAGGACCCTGGTATCAGGGAAGAGTGAGAAAAGCGATATGAGGAAAAATGCGTGCTCCTTACCCAATCACAGTTTCAAACACTGCTTCAGTCAAATCTGAACTCCTGTGGTTGCCTTTCGGTGATTAAACATTTGGAAATATAGTCTTTCATAGAATATATAGGCTGTGAACTTCTGCACGTTATATCCTAATACACACAAAAAAATTCACTCCTGAGTAAACATACTTTGGATCAGGCAATCAGATTACTATAATGCCTTTAGATACTCAGTTTACAGATTAAATTATTTCACTGGTATAGTATATAGCCTTACTTTTTGGGAGAGCATGATAAATGAGGAAAAACTGGGTTTGCAGTATAAAAAGGAGGCCCACTTTGACAATCATAAAGAAACTCACATACAGAGTTCCCTACCCTTCCAGTCATCCATTTGAAGCTGAAAGATACCAGTTAGTTAGTTTTGCCATAGTGTTAACTATGTCATATCAGAAATTATTCTGGGTTGAAAGGATTTTTGCTGGAGAAACTCCACTCAGCGGATGCCTGAATGAGGCTCCTTTCATGTCCTCAAGAGCTGGGACAGAGATGGGCACTCTAATCATCATGCAGTACCCAGGAATCAAACTGCTGACTTGCCAGCCTTCCAGCTAACAAGGCGAGCTTCTTAACCACTCACCCACCGCAGCCCCTAGCTATGTTATAATATATGTAATATTTACTAATGAGTTTTATTTGCTAATTAAACTGCCACACAAGGAGGAACACACCTTATTCTTTTCAGTGTAAAGAATTAATTTCACATATCTTCTGTGTAATCTGCCATACAGTCCCACACATGCATGAATTTCAGATGTTTGTGGGGATAGTTTTGTCTTTACTAGAAGAATAAAAGAAACCAACTTTTTACATTATGTTCCAGTCTAACCTTGTACCTGCCTTAAAGACTAGTCAAGTGATTTCCAATATTTGGGGCATAGAAGCATTAAAATATTAGTTCAAGGGGGGAAAACTTAATTTTACGAGTCAGTAGTTTGAATTATAGCTTATGCCAAAACCCATTTATTTTTATGTTTATTTTTTTTGGGGGGGAGGGGGGAAATAAGTGAATGGTATGACTTATTTGAACTTTTTTTCTTGCAAAGAAAAAAGAAACGGTAAAAGAAAAATATTTTTTCCACAGCCTTTGCTTTTTCAGATAGAGTTGTGTATATCATTATCATCCAGATCTGGCAAGAAATGTGAATAAATAAAATATGTCTGTGATTGTTATGCAATTGTATATTTCATATATTCTACCCACTGGGTAAAAGATCCATAGTAATGAAGATAATTTTTAAAGTGAGTTGCACGCAAAAATTAACTCTCAAATTTTTTTAACTAAAAAATGAGGGTAATGAAATTAAGAGGCTGTTTATATCAAAGCAATGGAAATGCATGCATAGATTTCATAAGATATTCAGTTGTACATAATGTGCAGCACCCACCTGTAGGAGAAATAACTTAATCGTCTTTGGAGTTTCGTACTAAAAGCATAACAAAATATTACAGCTGCAGCCTTGATTGTTCTCTCTCTAATTATCTGCATATTCTGTATATTGACAGAAGTTTTACTTCTTTCAAACAAGTTTTCAGAGTCGATAATTGTAAATAATTATATTTTTTGAAAAGGACACAAAGAATTAAACAATTTTCCCTTGTCACTTCACTATTTATATACGCAAAACAAACAAAAAATATAAACACATACCATTTTCAAAATAATGCAATCTTTCGTGCAAGACAGATTTTTGGAAATTAGGACATTTTATTCATTTGGTTTGTACCCGGTTTTTCTTCCAGAAATATAGGATTCAAGGAAGTGAGTAAAATAAAATCAAACATCCTTAATTAATATAAACAATCCAAGTATCTCATGAGGCATTGTGAATTGGGGGTTATATTTGTTCAGATGAACAGACAGCTTTCACAACTAAGACGTGAGTAGCTGAATATATACAAAATGCCGGGGTAGGAATGCCCAAAAGATAGCTTGTGTCTTGTAGATGGCTCAAGCTCTGATGTTTGCTAGTCTCTGCCACTCACCACATCTTACCTGGCAGCCATCCCTCTCACTTCCTCACAGGTATTTCTAGAAAGTAAGCAGAGGTGCTGTATCTCTGTCACAATCCAGCATGGGAGAGTTGGTGGGGTGATGGCCTCCCCCAATCAGGTGTTCTTTCCACATGAAAATGGGAGCTTTCCTGAGGCTCTTTCCTTTTCTGATGGGAGAACAAGCTGCAGAACAAAACATTGGCATGATTTTCCTGGACTGCTTCCCCCCTTTCAGCACCCCATCAATGTCTTCTGACTTGGAGAGGGCAAGACCATTACAGACTTTCTCCAGCTAAGATGAAATGTTGACTTTGACCAGGGATGACTAGGCCCTGCAGAATAAACATCTATGCCAGGGATTCTCAACCTGCAGCCTACAGGCCAGATGCGCACCATTTCATGTGTTCCCCACTGCCTCTATCACACCAGGAAGTGTCATGTGGTGGAGGAAGGGCAAAATGGTCGTCCATCCCCCCAAACCTGTCTGAGAGAGCGTGACCCAGCCCCCAGCTTTAAAAGGTTGAGAACTCCTGCTCTATGCTATAGTGATGCCCTTTATCAGGATTCACATAGCAGCGTATTGTGGGTGTTATGTTCCTCCTCCAGTGCTTCATAATGAATCATTAACCTTTTTGAAAAACTATTATTAAAATGATTTCATCTTGATTGTAACATGAAAAAGATTTGCATATATCAGTTGTATTTCCATGATTAAGATCTATAATATTGTCCTGCAGCAGCCACCCAAAATAAGTTATATAAGTTTTGACTTCTTTGACTCAATTGCCTCTTCTTCTTCTGTGTCTAGGCCAGATGTGAAACTGCCAAAATGAAGCCACCTTTTGGCGAGTTCATTCTGCAGTTCCTTTTGCCCAACCTATGTGAGAAAGATTAGCTGGCACAAAGTGGCCATTGCCTGAGGTACACCCAATTATACCTCAAAAATATAACAATCTTCAAGGAGGCTCTTTCTGTTTACCTAAAATCCTGTGGCTTGGCATAGTAAATTTCACTAGATTATTTCCATTGAATCAATAGGGATTGGGTGTCTCAACTCCTCCATACATTCCATTGATTCAAATCTAGTTGTGACATATTATGCTAAGTTACAACTTGAGTAAGCCTATTAAAATCATTTGATCTTAGAGAGGAGTTAACTTATCAAACCTTGATTGCTTCAATTAGTATACCCTAGTGAAATTTACTACACTAAGCAAGTGTAATAACCTCCATTGATCCAATTCTTGGGAACTCAGAGGTAGAGAAAGGCACTACCTCTGCTCTCCAATGAGGCCTTCCAGACCACTGGACCTTAGGAGGTCCTATTGGCTTTGGTTTACCATTCAGCCTGTCCATCTGTTGGACAATCATGTGGAAAAGAAGATTTAAAGAAAATGCAAGGGAACATGTTCATCATTTCTGTGGATTCATGTATGATTGTGCCATCAAGGTCCAAAGACCATAGGTAATTACTTCAAATGGAACACTGTTTAGCCGAGTGATTTTATGTATTAAGTTGTGAATAGTTCTTGAAAATTTACTTTTTTTACTAAGTTGCCCAAAGTAATTTCCCCCCCCCCCTATTTCTAGTTATGAGTCACCAACACTGTTCAAAAGAATGGCTCCTCTGTTGTGTTATAATAATAATTTTGTGTCAGAAATTATTCTGGATTGAAAGGATTTTTGCAGATGAAACTCCACTCAGGGAAGACCCAAATAAGACTCCTTTCATGTCCCTAAGAGCTGGGACAGAGACGGGTACTCAATCCATTATGCAGTACCCGAGTCTCGAACTGCTGACTTGTCAGCCTTCTGTTGTGTTAATATATGAGGATGAACAAGCAAACTAGTTGCAACCTAGTGTCATGCACTCTAAGTAGTAGCCTCATTTCTGGCATTCATGCAGATAGTAGGGACACCTGCAGGAAGACGTTTCCGCACACACCACTGTCAGTGCCACAGCTCCCTTTCTGAACTTATTAATTCATATATGAATGATCACACAACAAGCAATGGAGAGATCAATACTCAGAATACCACTTTAGCATAAAGTAAGACAATGAGGATATCAGGCAAAGATCACTGCTAAAAGACATAGTAACAAAATACCTCATGAACAAATTAAAGTGGGCTGGTCATGTTGCATGCACAAGTGACCATAGATGGAATGTCAGAATAATTCATTGGTATCCAAAAGTTTGCAAAAGAATTAGGAGAAGGCCACCTCACAGATGGGAAGATTTTTCACAAATGTTGGACCAACATGGAAAGAACTGCCAGGGACAGATCGCTATGGACAGAAGTTGTGCAGAATGTTGTCACGGAAACATCTACTCCTACAAGGACTCTGTTATGTACTGAATGCAATGCCAAGGAAATGTTGTAACGATCCCTTTAACGGAATGTAACCAGTCAATGTATCCATTTGTATCTAATCAGGAACACATTGTAACAGGCTGTATGAGGATGCGAGCTAAGTGGCCACAGTTGACAGTAGCGAGCATCCAGCTCACATGGTACAGATTCCCCGAATATCTGAAGAGCGGGAAACCTTCCCACCACACCACACTTTGAGAAGGTGGGTGTGATGACCAATGACATCACGTGGACAGTAGCCAATGAGCTACCACACCGGCATATTCAAATGTACAGTGTAATATAAATAGAGCTGTTTGTCTGCCATTACCACATGTTCACCCTGATCATCATGCAATAAAGTTGTGTTTAGCCTTGTTACAGCTCCTTCCATTGTCTTCTTTGCAAGACACCAAAGACTCCTAGCTGAGTAATGACTCCATGGTATCCAAGGTTATGAATGGTCACCAGAGGGCATGATGAGGTGGAATGTGAGATATAAGGGTGGAGGCTAGCCTCCACAGTAGTCTTTATAAACACACAATCTATCTTGTTGGAGAAGACTACTAAATCATTAGATATTTGATAACAAGATATTGAGAATAATGACTACTGCTCTAACATTGGTGAAGTTTTCTTTCCCATCTGAAGAGGCACTACTTTTCCTTCCTCATTCTCAGGGCAGATTTGAAGTTTTCCTCATTGTGTTTTTGAGCTTTATGGGGGCTATCCAAAGTGGCTGTATGTTTTCTGTCTTTCTGTTATACTTCTTTCCAGTTCTCTGCAGTGTCTCTGGCTGTCTACTTTTCTGAAGTGCTGTGAGATGAGTTTCCTCATGACACCTTCTCCTAGGAGCTTTAATTGAAATATGGAAGCTGAAGAGGCTGCAAACTGTCAGAGAGATGACTGTATAATGAAAACTCAGGAGTAGGATTATCAGGTCTCATGCTTCCTAAAGCCTCACAGAACAGTATTCATCAGAGCTGAATCATATCAGAGCAAACATTGCTGAAGGAGGTTTCTTGCCAAACTTGAGGACCCATTTCCATCCAGTCCCAGCCAGCATCAAGGCTCACTGACTCAATGAGAAAGCATTTATATGTTTGTTGTGTGAGCTCAACATGGGTGCACTAAAAAGCCAAGAGTGTGGGAGGGGACTGGGAAAATGACTTGGAAGATCTATGCATGTGCATGGGCCGTTCATACCGTTTGGAGCAAGGCAGGATGTGGGACACAGTAGCCATGACTTGCATTTTTTTGATGTACAAGAAGACACATATTTGCATACATTGTTATACTATCATTACTGTAGGTATCACCCCTTGTGACACCAAAAAGGCCTTGCCCCTATGCCATCATAATGGCCAACTCTCTGCAATTTTGGTCCCCACATGTCCATGACTGGAAAGCTGGTAACCTGGCAAACCTAAACATCCCTTGTCTTATATGGTACAGGGTACCCAAGATCGTCTCCTTTTAGCAAAGGTCAGACATACTATTGAGTGCTCCCATGATGTTCAATCAAATGGGGAAGACAGAAAAGAATATCTTGAAATGCTATTGATGTCCAGGTAAACATTTCTGGAATTGAGCAAGGAGAATGGTAAAACTATGATTGTGAGAGGGAGGGGAGCACAAACTACACAGCCCTCAGGCTTTTTATGATCCTTTTTCTTATTGTAATTCAGTTATTGGCAGTAAATCTCATTCATCCCAAATGCAGGAATGCTTTACTCATTCTTAAAGTCCAAGGTAAAGCAGGATACTGGCTTTAAATTACAAGCATTCCAATGCAATCCATCAGCCCATTTCAGTCAATGTAAATAAATTTACTGGTCATCCACCTACTCTCCCAACTCCACATTTCACATAAGCAGTGGTATCTCAAAACAAAGCAGCTTCATATAATCATAGAATAAATGAGTTAGAAGGGGCCTATGAGGCTATTGAGTCCAGCCCCCTCATCAATGCAGGAATTCAAATCAAAGTGGATATGATATATAGTTGTCCAACTTTCTCCTAAATGACTCCAACGTTGGAGTGCTCATCACTTCCTGAGGTAATTGGTTCCATTGTTGCAGTGCTTCAACAGTTAAATATTTCCTTATATTCAGCTTAAAGCTGGCTTCCTGTAACTTGAGTTCATTATTATGTGTCATGCATTCTAGCATGATTGAGAGCAGATATTGCCTCTACTCTTTATGAATATCTTTCAAGCATTCGAAGATGCTATCATATCCCCTCTCAGTCTCCTTTTCTCAAGGCCAGTTCTTTCAGTCTTTCAGGAACCAGATCTTCCCCACAGGAATACATCACTTTTATCGAATCCATTGCTTTCCAGATATATTAGACCACAATTAGAGAGCAACCAGCCAACATGACAATTGGGGAGGGGGGACCTTTCATTTTGTTTTAAGGAGAAAAATACAAAAAGGGCTCTCTTTTTCATCTTTCATTTTTGTGTTCTTTCATCAATTATTGAAAGACAGTGTCATGAACAAAATATTACTAATATTAAAGAGGGGTACATGAAACTTCCATTTTATATTTCCCTCTTATGCTTAACCTCCCACCCTTATTTTTTGTTTGTGGAATTGCACAAAATTTATAATTTATTTAATAGCAACAGTATTCAGGGGGAGCAAGAATTTTGAATCTGTAAAAGAGTCTGACCATGGCTGAAGAACCTTTGTCTATATAATTTAGGCATTTTATCAGAAGAAATAGGAATCCAGGAAAACCTGTGACCATCCAGGATAAACTGTCTGGGCATGCTATTGGATGATAGAAGCAGGAAGTGGACAAATGGAAGATCACTTCTGGATTTTGCCAAACAATTAGGCTAGTCAGGAGTAGGAAGTGTGTCATGATAATATTGTATTCTTTGTGGATTATAGTCAGGATAAGAAGAAGAAGTGGAATCCAGTAAAGGAGATGCTATTTTCCTATAGGAGAGATGCTTCAGGTCCTGCTTGAATATGGCTGCCAGCTTTTCTCTCATCTGCTCTGTGGGGGTAGGAAGGGAAGAGAGGCATGTTCCTAAACATTCTTCCAGTGACTGGAGAGATATTGGACCTCTTTAGATGATCACATGGGTTGGGGTGGAGTAAATGTGCAGCTGTTACTATTTATGGTGCAGCAATCCAGATGTATTTCCTCCAGGCAGCACTTATCTTATAGAGATATCATATTTTCCACTCAAATGGTAATACTTTTGTTCCTGGGAAACATGGGCTTTTCTTCTCTTCAACTGGCATGTCATTATATTTATAAGCTTTCTATAGAAATGCACGGGTACAAATTGAACCAGCACATATTCAGTTGTGGGGAATAACAGGATTTATTTACACTCGGGTTATTTCTTGAAGTTGAAAACTTTTTCCCTTTCTTGTTAAAGCATCCATCATTTTAAAGGCTGCACTCTCCTTGCTGCTATTCTATTTAAATATAGAACATCTCATGTAATTGAGGACGAAGAAAAGTATGGTCCTGCCAATGAATTCAGACCTTCATCCTCATAATTTCTAGCCAGCATGGCTACTCCAAGTTGGAACATGAAATATATAGTTTATCTTCTAGAAGTATTTTCTACTTTTGTTTCTATAGCAGTGTTTCACTACTGGGCATTGAGGAAGGAAACAAAAATATGTGGAATTGAACTAAAATGTGGTTTATATTTAACAAGTAGAAGCCTTATTTCCTGTGTAGCTCTAACTTTTTAATACTTTTATTGTTATGGGGGGTAACCTCAATATATATTGGACAGGGATTATTCTATAGTTCAAGTGCTAGTTGCTCCCTAATGCTTTGATGTAGGTGTTAAGGTGGCAAAGAGGGCAGCAGCTTGTGTAGCATTTGTGTGTGTTTTAAAAAACAATTTACACAAACTAAAAGGTATCTGTCTCAGTTACTTTTGAGAAATGGGGAAACTAAATAATTTTAAAAACACTCTGTAATTACAATGGCAGCTAACTACATTTGAAACTATAAGTGTCAGTTAGTAACATGCAGAAAGTACCTTTTCAGGATATGAGTCAGCATGTTTATTATTATTATTTTATTATTATTATTTTATTATTTATTATTTATTTAAATTTATATGCTGCCCAATCAGGAGAACCCAACTCAAGCCCAGCCAAAAGAGGAAATGCAGGTGGCAACATGTGACATTTTCTTGATCATGATATGTGGTTTGTGGAAGTTTTTCTTGCACTGCCTCCAACTTGTGGCCTCTTTGGTGGATTTTAGAGGCCTACAAAAAGCACTGCTCCTTGTATAGAAATTCAGGGACACATAAATGCTTCTTGTCATTTGTTGGCATTTGTTTGCCAACAATTGTTTTCCTTTTTTTGGCTTAGAAATATGTCAAATATAACTTCATCTTTGCCACTTTGCACATTAAGTCTTTGCTTGCTTAATGCTTTTTCATCTCTGCTACTTCATTGTTTTTTTATGTCAGATCATTTTTGTTTAGTTGTGTTAGAAATCATCAAGTGTATGTTTTACTGTGCTGTGAGCTGTTTCGGATATTAAGATGGAAAGGCAGAGTATGCATATTTCAAGTAAATAAAATTATGTTTGCTGTAAAACGGGTGAAACAAGACCGGAAAGGCATCTTGGAGATTGCTTTGTTTTTGCTGGGAGGAACCAATCATAAAACAGCATACTGTATTCTCAATCAATTAGATTCATCGACCAGAAGTCATTAGATGACCAAATGACATTTTTCTTGGCACTTTTAAAAGTTTATGTGGAGAAAAATGTTGAAATTGAAATAATAGAATAGGTTGTTTTTCCTTTTCTGGCCTAGACCATTTTATTTGTCCTGTGCAATAAAATTCTCTGCATTTACCGATTTACTGGTAACGTCAATAATTGCAATGTTGATCACCATAACTTTTGTCTTTGCTGTGTGTTGTATTGCATTGTATTTTCTCTCCTCCTTCTCCTGCATATTTATTTACCCTAGTTTTTCTTAGTTACTTACCTGAAACTTAGTTATACTTTCATCTACAAATCGCTGTGGAGAGAACAAAACAAGATTTTCACGAATTTTATTTTCAATACGAAAGTGAATTTGATCACAAAAAAGGAGGTCAAAGCTAATAATAGCAATCTTAATTCTTAGTCACAGATAATTTGCTCTGAAGGTAAATGACAGCTGGTGTAATGAACAGATTTATGCTTACCTAACAGAAATGTACTGCCTTCTCCTTTCCATTGCAGACTGCTAGCCACCAAATTGCGATCTAAGAAAAATCTCTTGCTAACAGGGTGGGAGACAATCTGGGGGAGAGGAGATTGTCGGACTTGGGAAGGGTTAAAAATCCTCTTCCAGTGAAAACACAGTACAGTAATACCTCATACAAAGTCCGCTTCATACAACATCGGATTCATTGAAAAAAGTTGCCTCATACAATGTCGTGCGACTTTGTATGAGGCATTGGGGATTTCCCAGGTTGTATTGTGCCTGGGTAGTATAAAAGGCAGGACACATGCGTGCATTGCTCTTGTGGGTTTTGAATGAGGCGAAGACTGTTTTGGAGTGGTTTTGAGCACAATTTTGGATTTTTTTGGATTTTTTCATCAGAATTTTTAGAAGCATTCCTGGGATTTTTGCAGCATTTCTTCAGGTTCTTGGACAATCAGGGTTGTTTGACATGTTTTTGTACTGTATTTAGCCTTTAGACAATGATTTCTTAATGTCCTGTCTGTTTCCTTGACTTTGCCCTGAAGTCTGTGCTGTTACAGTACAATGTATCTCTATGGAAATGACGTTGTATGAGGCATCACGGCAAGGATTTGGACGTTGTATGAGGCATCATGGCTAGGATTTTGCATGCCTCATACAAAGTCCAAATCCGTATAAAGTCCAAACTTGTGGAACCAAGTTTGGACATTGTATGAGGTATCACTGTATGGGGATAAAGTACATGTGGGATGTATGAATTTATATATGCATGTGTATCATAGGAAGAAATGATCTTTTCCTCCACAGAAGCAGCCAATTGATATCTAATCACAATTCAAAATGTTTATTCTGAATTATAAACACTTAAATAATGTGGGACTTCTGCCACTTAAACCTCTTCTCTATAGATGACCTTTTTTTACATTATCTGTTGCCAGAGTTAATACATGTTTGGTTCGGCATTCATTGGCTGGACTTTTAATAGGCAATTTCAGTTTATTGTATGAAAATAATACCTGTTGCCCTGAGTTTATGCCCCGAACATTTACAGTTGATTGGTGCTGTTTGTATGTGATTTTACACTATTAGCAGATGCCCTGATAGTTTCACTCAGTGACAGCCTAAAATCATTTAAACAAAGTAGCCTCTGATATTCGGACTTCATAAATAAACTGACCATGTAAAAGGTTATCCTTTGAAGCGTCCTGATACTCAGGGTAATGAAGAACAGCAAAACATTAAGAACAATATAAAAGATCTGTTGATTTTGTGCAAATTACATTGTTTTGATTTGCCAGTTGCCACTTGACTCAATAGGTCTACTGTCTAGCGCAGGGGTCAGCAAACTTGGCTCTCCAGGTGTCCTTGGACTTCAATTCCCAGATGTGGCCTCTCACCGAAGTTGGTTTTTCTTTTCTTTTATGCCTTTCTTGTTCCACATGACTGTGCATTTGTCACTTGACACTGGGACTATGCATTCTGCTGCTGTAGCCTCCGAATGTGCTGCTGAGGTCCTGCTAGAGCAGACAGGAAGAGGTGCTCCATTTCTTGCAAAGCCAGGCAAATAATCTTACCTGAGACTTAAATGCAAATAAATGAAAGTGGAGTAGCTGAATGCACTGGCATTGAGTGTTTGAAAGTGCGCATAGCCTCAGAAAAGGAACTGGGAGAACAAGTGAGGTTTTGTGGGCAAGGAGATGAGAGTTGTGACATGTGTCCCCTCACTCCTGCCGCTTGGGCCACGGAGGTTCAACGGAGAACAATAAGGAATTAGAAAGCAAGTGGCATGTGTACTTCAGCTGATTCAAAGTGAGAGAACATTGAGCCATTTGTTCTATTGTGCAAATAATATTGCTGGAGACAGACAGATGGGTTCATGGGGTGTGTGTGTGTGTGTGTGTGTGTGTGTGTGTGTGTGTGTGTGTGTGTGTGTACACATGGGCATGCTTAAACAATGCAAATCTTCTTATTGTGACAACAAACAGAATACTACCTAGTCATATTTGAAGCACTATTTAAGTATTACCAGAATGGGAGACATGGAAAGTCTGGTTCTATGTACATTTATTCAGAAATACTTTTTTCCCAGTTAAGCATGCAAAGGATTGTAGCCTTAAGCACAGTTTTAAATGTACACTGCTTCACTTGGCCTGAATAATTCCCTTGAATTTTAACTATAGTACAGTTCTGTTTCTAGAATACACAGTAATCTACATTGCATTTTAGCAACAGTTGTTACAGTAAAGTGGCTTTTTCATGTTTACTTTTTCCCCTGATTCTAACAAGAGAAATGATAATGACAAATATAGCCTTTTAAAGCATTTGCATTTTAATGGTAAATGTTGCATAAATATTCCAAACAAGAAACTAGGGACTTGTGAAAAAGCCTTACATAGGACTGAGTGATATTTAAAATTGCTAGTTTTATATAGCATATCTTGATTTTCAGGACTATGCTAATGTGAATAGATATGACAAAGTCTTTGCACGAAAAGGTATATAATTCAAATTCTCTGATTATAAGCCTTTGTTCTGATGTACCTTTTTGTGATGTTTTTGTAATGCCATAGGACCGTGTCCTACAAAGCTGTAGTTGCAGTGGTGGGCATCAGCAGGTTCGCACCAGTTCGCCAGAACCATTAGCAGAAATTCTGGCTGGCTGCACCCATCCAAGTTTTGAAATAAAATAGTCCTAATTTGGGTGCAATGCAGGGCTTTCCCCCTGGCCACGTCCACCATACCACGCCCACAGTGTGGTAGTAATTTTTTTTGAGCCCACCACTGTGTAGTTGTATAGGTGTTGGTGTACAGCACTTCTCATTGAACTGTAATTCTTGGAAATAAGATCTAAGACTCCATCCTAAATGCATTAATTTGGACTTTCTGGTTGAAATAGTGCATTGAAAGATCAGGTAACTGGATGAGAACATTATATATTTAGAAAAAAATGAATGGAATGAGGAGAACTGGCAAAGCAAATCCTTTTCCCTTCTCATAATACTAAAATTTTAATTGTAATGAGGCTGGAGTTCTTTAAATGTTTGACAGTGAAAAATTCAGAATATTTCCCCCTTATATCTGAAAGGTAGCTTGCCAATTCAAAAGTATTTAATATCCCTTACTTTCAGTACAAGACTACGGCAGCTTGGTGGCTAAGATGCTGCACTTGATGACTAGAAGGTTGGCATGTCAGCATTTCGAGACCTGGGTGCTGCATGATGGAATGAGCTCTAATCTCTGTCACAGCTCCTGCCAACCAAGCAGTTCGAAAGCAAGAAATTGCAAGTTGTGGGAAAGGTAACAGCATTCCGTGCACTCCGCTGGTCTAGTCATGCCTGCCACATAACCATGGAAATGTCTGCAGACACAGACAACGCTGGTTCTTTGACTATAAATCGAGAAGAGCACTGAGCCTTAGAGTAAGATATTACTGGCTTTTGAGCAAGGGAGACCGATTTTCATTATAGTATAAACCATATTCTTTCGCATGCTCTCAGGTGACACAGAATAATGATGTATCTCAAAATTTGACTTCCACTTTGAACATTCCTGAACACCCTCAGCAGCACTCCAGTGGACATGGGGGGATTTTTCGCAAAGAAGATGGTAAGGAGAAAAGCTTTTTTGAAAGCAGAAACTCTGAAATCCATGGTGCCTAACAAGGTGAGTAAAAAGTAAAGATGGGCTTTAAAATCTATCATTTCCTGCACTGGACACCATGAGTAAAAGGTGATCCAGAGAGTTCACAGATCAATATGAGAAATGATATTCCATTGGATACAAAATTCTCAGCAAGCCTAAAGTGGGGATAAAATTGATTACAAACAGTGTTATGTGAGCTGAATGTACAGATGGACGAACTGTGGGTGGGAAATGCTGTGCCTAAAGCTAAAAGAACAAACTTCTGCTAGTTCTTTCCCCATGTTGATTTTTATTTTACTTTTAAAAAATAATACAGTGCTGTCTTTCTGTTTCTCAGCATTAGGTGGTAGTGAATGTCTGCCAGAAGGGGCTTTAACTCCCATTCAGCTTTCAGCAAAACTAGCAAATTTGTATTGAGTGAATCCTGAGACTGTTTCTATGGCACTGCCTCAAGAAGTGTAAACTTGTAATAATTGTGTGACTACATGAGGTCATGTCTTTCCAGGACATTGTATTTTAAAATGGGGGACAACGGGCTTCAGCTGAATCCTGGCAAGACTGACTGGCTGTGGGTTCGGGGCCCCATGTTATCCCGAGAGCTACCATCTTTGGTGCTGGATATGGCTTCTTTGCCCCAGACAGACCCGGCGTGTAAGTTGTGGGTCAACCTGGACTCACAACTACTGCTCAAAGAGCAGGTGGCAGTCGTGGACAGGAGGGCTTTTGCACAACTTCGTGTCATCTGCCAATTACTCCCACTCCTGGACCGGGACTCCTTTCTTATGGTCACACATGCACTTTACATGGGCTGCCCTTGGTGACCATCTGGAAGCTACAGCTTGTTCAGAATGCGGCTGCCCAGGTGGTGACGGGGTGCGGGCATTATGCCTGTGCCTCGCCGCTGCTACGGGATCTGCATTGGTTGCCAGTGTGCTTCTGGGTGCAATTCAAGGTACTGGTTTTGACCTTTAAAGCCCTTCATGTAGTGGGCCCGGATACTTAAGAGACTGCGTCACCCCAAGCGTTTTGACTCATCCTACAAGAGCAGAACGTAGGGAGTCCCTAGTGGTCCCATCATCCAGGGAGGCATCTCTTGTCACCTGAACTGTGCCTCCAAGTAGAGTTGCTCCCCTTCATGAAGGCCTTAAAAATGTGGCTATGCCAGCAGGTGTGGGGTACAACTGGTACTACAACCCAGCCCTGCTGGCTTATTCTGTTTTTTGTTTTTATTTGCTCCTGCCCAGGTGTCCTTCTTTTAAAGGGGATTTGGGAGGCCTTATGGATGTTTTAGAGAGTTTTATAGTATTTGGTTTTAACTGGTATCAGGTATGGGTTTTAATTGATGTCGTGAGCTGCCTTGGGTCGCTTAGGTGAAAAAGACGGTTATATAAATCCAATAAATAAATAAATAAAATAGGTGATACTGGTGGTGATTATATGATGGTGACATTAACAATGATGGCAGCAATATTTTATTCTTTTTTTCCTAAGCATTTTGTGGCAATTAGCATGGCCATCTTAGATCTCCTAGGATAAAAAAGTGGTTTACAGGCATGTGTGAAATACTTAAGAACCACTGTGTTGAGTTAAACACCGAATTTATGAATCAGACACAAGTTAAAATTCCATTGTTAAAATACAGTGTCATTTGCTGTACTAAAGAAATAAAGACATAACAGAATGAAAGCGCGGCGCCAAAATGGCCACCGCGCTCTTTGCGGGCCCCCCCCCCGGACTCAAACATCCGGATGAGTTAGGGGGCGTGGCCACCCCTCTATAAAAGGGGTGGCCACGAGGCAGCCGAGCTGCCATTTTAAAATAGCGACGGAGAGGAGAAGTTTTCTCAGTCGCTGTTCCTTTCGGTTCTTCGGCTCTTTAGCCCTTGACTTTCCTGGCTGGGAAGGAAGGAGTTGCACAGAGCTTTTGGCTTGCTTGCTCTGTGTTTTTTGGCATCGGTTGATCCCTGGAAAGGGATCTTGCTATTCGATATGCCTCCCAAACGGAAGGCCCCGGCGACGAAACCACGGCCAACGGGGAGGACTTTTGCTGGCCCTACGCAACGCAGGGGGCAGCCCTCAGGTCGGAGGACCAGGGCTGCGCCCACGCGGCAGGGCACTACCTCCACCGATACTGGTGGGGCGATGCAGGCTGCTTGGCCCTCGGCTAGCCAGCCTTCAACCTGCCCTTCTGGGGCTTCGGCCCTCGGCCCGCAGCTGCCGGCCATGGGTCCGGTCAGCGGGGGTGGGCCCGGTGCTGGTGCCCAGCACGTTCCCCCTCTGGCCCCTCATGGGCCGGAGTTTTGGGCATGGCCCTATTCGGGCCCAGCCTCTCATTTTGGGGTTCCTGGTCAAATGCCTGGTGGGCCGTCCGGCCCACCCGGCCCACTTTATACTGGGGGATCTGTGGCAGTTGATGCATTGCTAACGCGTTTAGCTGTGCTTGAGGCATCCTTGGGGATGGCGCACAACCCCATGTCAGATGGCCCTTCACTCTCTGCGGGGGGCCCTTCGGGTTCACCAGCTACCTCGACGGCCGCCACACTGCAACAAGCAGCCAGCCGGGTTGAGCTGCTTGAGACGGTCCGGCCTGCACCTGCCGGTGTCTCGCAGCTCCCTGTTCATCCGGAGCTACAGCAGGAGAGTGGTCAGGTGTGGCCCCAGAGCTCGATTCCGGTCGCGAGCTCCGACACCCACCATGGGCCGGAACCCCCAGTGGGGGCGGCTCACGGGGGTGCACCTAGTGAGTATCAGGTTCAAGTTAATGCACCCACATCACAGCCCACTTCCAATGGTGGGGTTCAGTGGCCATGGCCTCGTCAAGTCGAGGCGAGTGGGCATCAGTTGCCAGCCTATCCCAGTGCCCCTTGGTTCCATACTGGTGCAGCGTTGGGGGTGGGGTTTTCTGCCCCCGGGGCAGTGCTGGGCATCGCAGGGACTGTCCAGGTTCCACTGCGTATGCCCCAGGTACCTAATGTGCCGGTGACGGCCTTGCCGACGGCTGGTTATTCGTTGCCCCTTGGTGATCATTTGTCCCAGGTCACGAGGGAAAAGATTTGGCGGGGGGAGTACATGGATATATTCTCCCTATTGAACCGTGAGCCCACTAAGGAGGAGAAAGAGGGACAGGATGACAGAGACAAGGAGCTGTCCCGCCGTTGTAAGCCACCACGCACCTGGGCCAACTGGTTGCCCACATATCTTATTTATATGGCGGTGTACCTCAGGGCCCGGCCTGACCTGGCCATTCCTATGGTCCAATATTTGGACAATATTTACAGGGCAATGGTGGATTTTCCTGGCCCATCGTGGTTGGCTTACGATGAGGAATTTAGAATGAGGGTGCCCTTGTACCCGGAGATGAGATGGGATGAGCCCTGTCAGAAATTGTGGCTATTGTACATGACCCCCATGCGTCCGGTGCCTGGGGATAGGTACCATTTTGGACATGCCGTTCAGCGAGCTGCTCCAACGCAGGCTTCCCGCCAGCTGGCGGGGCAGGGGGTTCCAGCCCGCTTGCTGTGTTGGAGCTTCTTGGCTAGCGGTGTGTGCAATAAGCGGCAGTGCTGATACAAACATGAGTGTCCCTCTTGCGCTGGCCCCCACACCGCCGCCTCGTGTCCGCGGGCCGGCGGGTCACGGGGCAGAGGTAGAGGTGGACAGGGAGCGGGCAGAGCATCTGCTGATGGAGCTAGCCAGACAAAAGGCCCCCTCCCCAGTTAATGTGTATATGTTGGAGCGATGGCTCTCAACATATCCAAGGAGAGAGGACGCGAGGTACCTCCTCGAGGGTTTTCAGTGGGGCTTCCGAATCCCATTCAAAGGAGTGCGGGGACCCCAAGATGCACCCAATTTATTGTCCCTGAAGGGTAGAGAAGAGGTGGCTGCCCTGAGTATCGCTAAGGAGGTTGAGGCCAAGAGGGTGGCAGGCCCCTTTTCTGTACCACCCTTTCCCAACCTGAAGGTCTCCCCTCTGGGGTTGGTACCCAAAAAGGCCCCGGGGGAATTTCGTTTAATCCACCATTTATCGTACCCGGTTGGCTATTCCATCAATGATGCTATACCTGAGGACCTTTGTTCGGTCAGGTATACGTCCTTTGACCAAGCCCTGCGAATGGTGCGCTCTTGTGGTCCTGGTGCCCTCCTGGCAAAATGCGACATTAAATCGGCATTCCGATTGTTGCCAGTGCACCCGGAGGACTTTGAGCTATTGGGTTTTAGGTTCCAAGGGAAGTTCTTTGTAGATAAGGCCATGCCTTTTGGCTGCTCTATATCCTGTTCAGCATTTGAACGTTTTAGCACTTTCCTTCAGTGGGCCTTTGTTCGCAGGTCCGGGTCTCGGTCTGTAGCCCATTACCTCGATGACTTTTTGTTCGGGGGTGAACGGGGCTCAGACACATGCACGCGTCTCCTCACCACATTTCAGACGCTAATGCAGGAACTGGGTGTCCCTTTAGCGCCCGAAAAGACCGAGGGCCCATCCACTACCCTCACATTTCTGGGTATTGAAATTGACATGGTCGCACAGGCATCCCGGTTACCCATAGATAAGGTCACCCGGATCTCCGCGATGGTTTTGGCCTTGCTGGCCAAACGTAAAACGTCACTTCGTGAGCTTCAGGTGCTACACGGCCATCTTAACTTTGCCTGCAGGGTGGTTACGCCTGGCAGGGCATTTGCTCGGTGCCTATGCGACGCCATGTCTGGCCTGACAAGGCGCCATTATAGGGTCCGACTAACCAGGGGCATGCGGGCTGACCTTTTGGTTTGGCTCTCATTCCTGCGGGATTTCAACGGGGTCTCCTTTTGGAGGTCCAACCTTTTAGTTTCCCCTAGGTTCCAAGTCCAGTCGGATGCCTCCGGCTCTCTGGGATATGGGATTTACTTCCAGGGGAGGTGGGCTTATGGCCAATGGCCTCCAGCATGGCGGGGCACGGATCGCCTCCGTGATCTTACATTCCTTGAGTTTTTTCCAATCCTGGGAGCTTTGATGCTATGGGGCAAGGAGTGGGCCGACTCTGTGGTTCACTTTTGGTGTGACAATGCTGCGGTAGTGCACATTGTCAATGCTCAGACATCTAAATCACCCAGGGTGATGGCTTTAGTTCGCCAATTCGTGTTACGTAGCCTACGCCTCAATGTGCTTTTTAGGGCCAGACATGTACCAGGCATTAACAATGATATTGCCGATGCTTTATCCCGCCTGCAGATCCCCCGGTTCCGCACCTTGGCTCCGGACGCAGAGGAATTCCCCTTGCCACTCCCGGCCGAGATTTAGACATTTGGCAAGGAGAGGTGAACCAGGCGATCGGCACGCGTAAGGCATATCATCATGCTTTCGTTCAATTTAAAAATTTTGTGTGCAACTTCAGTTGCCCGAGGTGTGGCTCATTCCAGTGGAACAAGTTTTACAATTCATGGTTTATTTACACAGTCAGGGCCTTGCTCCCCGCACTATAGCATCCAAGCTGTCAGCACTGGCATTTATTGCCAAGGTGAGGGGTTTTGCTGACAGCATGAACGATTTCCGCATACGGCATGTTTTGGAGGGGTGGACACGGGAACATGGCCGCCGCCGGGACACTCGTCACCCAATTTCCCCAGGGGTGCTTACCCACCTTGCACGAGGCTGGCCTAACCTATGTTTTGACAGGTATGAGGCAGCTCTTTTTCATGCGGCTACTACGGTGGCCTTCTTTGGAGCACTCCGCATCAGTGAGTTGGGACTACTGTCTAAGGCGGATGCGACTCGTAGGGCACTGGAACTCGACGATGTCTATGTTTCTAATGAGTGGGCTCAGTTGAGGATACGATCCTCAAAAGTTGATCAGCATGGCGTAGGCAGTGGAGTTAGACTGCTACGATGTTCCATGGCAGACATCTGTCCGGTTGGTGCCCTACAGGAGTTCTTGGCAGTGCGTGGCACGCACCCTGGCCCTTTTTTCTGCCACCAGGATGGGTCTCCCCTTACTCAATTTCAATTTTGGTGACCGGTATGGCACTTTCCAGTGTTGGCCTCCCAGGGGCTCGTTACGGCACCCGTTCATTTAGAATAGGTGCTGCTTCAACTGCAGCTGCATTTGGGTACTCTGAGGCTGATATACGCCTTATGGGAAGATGGGGATCTATGCGTTTTGCATTATATGTTCGTCCTCTTCAGGCATGAGTACCAGTTAAGTCACTGTTCTCTTTTTTCTCTTACAGACCCTGTGTGTCCCCGCACACCGGTGGCAGTATGGCTGGTGGGCCACAGTTACGTGCACTGGGCAGCGCAGTATGCTGCGGCGACAGAGTGGGGACCCCAGCTTGGACTGCGTGCGGCCGCATGCATACGTTGGTACGGTAATAATAATAATAATAATAATAATAAACTTTAATTTTATATACCGCTCCACTCGCCCAAAGGCGACTCAGAGCGGTTTACATTGGCGCATGCTGTGCAGGCAGCAGCAAACATAAACAAGAAAATACAATATAAAATATACAAAAAGTGTCAAAACATAATTAAAGTTACAATCAAAAGCAGTGATGAAATAGAAACAAAGACAAGATACAAACAATAAAGCCCAGCCAGGATAAAAGGTAAACGTTCCTCAGTTACGTCAAAAGGTCCCCAAGTGGCTTCAAACCCCCCGGGGCGATGGTGTGGCTCCGGGGAAGCACAGGACCTCTGCGGTGATGGCGGTGGCTTTTCACCCTTCTGGCCAAGTGTGGCTCATAGAGGGTGGCAGCGGCTGCAAGTGTAGGTGAGCTGGGCTCAATTCCAGGCAGGCAGTCCAGGGCGGAGGAAGGCACCAGCGTCGGGAGCAGCCCCACGGCGAGATCTTTGTAGCTGCAGGGGTCCGACGCAGCTGACCCCCATTTCGCCCATAGGCAGTCCAGGGAGGGGGGAGGCAACCGGCATTGGAAGAGGCCCCGTGGCAAGATCTTGATGCTGGCAGGTGCCACTCGTTCCACCGGCCGGCTGCCGGTCGAAAGCCCCACCGGGCTTGGTGGAGGCTGGGGCGGCTTTTGAGGGTGATGGAAAGCCCTCAGGTGCCGCTCGTTCCACCGGCCGGCTGCCGGTCGAAAGCCCCGCCGGGCTTGGTGGAGGCTGGGGCGGCTTTTGAGGGCGATGGAAAGCCCTCAGGTGCCGCTCGTTCCACCGGCCGGCTGCCGGTCGAAAGCCCCGCCGGGCTTGGTGGAGGCTGGGGCGGCTTTTGAGGGCGATGGAAAGCCCTCAGGTGCCGCTCGTTCCACCGGCCGGCTGCCGGTCGAAAGCCCCGCCGGGCTTGGTGGAGGCTGGGGCGGCTTTTGAGGGCGATGGAAAGCCCTCAGGTGCCGCTCGTTCCACCGGCCGGTTGCCAGTCGAAAGCCCCGCTGGGCTTGGTGGAGGCTGGGGCGGCTTTTGAGGGCGATGGAAAGCCCTCAGGTGCCGCTCGTTCCACCGGCCGGCTGCCGGTCGAAAGCCCCGCCGGGCTTGGTGGAGGCTGGGGCGGCTTTTGAGGGTGATGGAAAGCCCTCAGGTGCCGCTCGTTCCACCGGCCGGCTGCCGGTCGAAAGCCCCGCCGGGCTTGGTGGAGGCTGGGGCGGCTTTTGAGGGTGATGGAAAGCCCTCAGGTGCCGCTCGTTCCACCGGCCGGCTGCCGGTCGAAAGCCCCGCCGGGCTTGGTGGAGGCTGGGGCGGCTTTTGAGGGCGATGGAAAGCCCTCAGGTGCCGCTCGTTCCACCGGCCGGCTGCCGGTCGAAAGCCCCGCCGGTAAGCGTGGAATGAGATGGCGGGAACTGTTGCCATTCCTTTTCTCCATTAGGGATGCTGAACCGCCTGATGTCCTTGTACTGCACCTCAGGGGCAATGACCTCGGCCAGGTCACTGGCCTTTCTTTAAAATTCGCGATTTGCAGAGACCTAGCTTATTTGCATTATGTGTGGCCGTTCACAAGGCTGCTATGGTCGGACATCATACCACGTCACGCTTACAGGGGAGGTATTGACCTCCGTGCCCTTGACCGCGCTCGTCGCTCGGTGAACAGGGCAGTTGCCCGGTTCGTGGCAGACAAGGGTTTGGGGATGGTTATCCGACACCCCACCATTAATTTACAAAATTATGATCTGTATGCAGGGGATGGGGTCCACCTGTCGGCTAGAGGTATGAACCTCTTTTTGGAAGATTTGCAAGCAGGCCTGTTGACCGAGCTGACGGTCTGGGGGGGTGCAGTGAGTCTTCATTGAAGCCTCCCCGTGTGGCGGGTAGCACTGGTAAGGTAAATATTTATGACCCATAGGTATCCGGCAGGTTCGCAATTGACTGGCCAACACTTAGACAGGTACAGGTGTAATAACGTTGACCGGTCAACGACGAACCAGGCAAGGGGTGATGGCACGAGCTTTTCAGCATGCATCACCCCGTGATTTGATGGATACACGTCAGAGGGTGGGGTCAGTAGATAGTTTATTGACTACGGTCAACAATTTGTTTGTGTCAACAAACAAATTGATACAAATGGATACATTGTAGCCAATAGCCGTTGGCAATTTTGTGACGAACCTTACCAGTGTTACTGCGGCCTGCTTGCCTTAAGAATTATAATTGGATGAGTACCAATTGAAAGTTATAATTCGGACTAGGGCATTATTCAATAAAAGTGGCCCAATGCCTTTATCCATATACCGGTGTCTGAATCTTTCTTTGGGGGGTGCGCCTGCAATGAAAGCGCGGTGCCAAAATGGCTGCCGTGCTCTTTGCGGGCCCCCCCCCCACCCGGACTCAGACATCCGGGTGAGTTAGGGGGCGTGGCCATCCCTCTATAAAAGGGGTGGCCACGAGGCAGCCGAGCTGCCATTTTAAAATAACGATGGAGAGGAGAAGTTTTCCCTCCACCCCCTCCCTAGTGAACAGTGTGATATTTTGGTCGCTTCGGGGCCGGGTGGGAATTTTTGGCTGGAACCCACAGTTGGCCGTTGGGTTCTGGCTTTTTTGCCCATCCCACACTGTTGCTGAGGTTTGATATAGGGGTTTTTCTTGCTCTTGACTTTGGTCACTTAGGCGGGTAGCACTGGTAAGGTAAAGATTTATGACCCATAGGTATCCGGCAGGTTCGCAATTGACTGGCCAACACTTAGACAGGTACAGGTGTAATAACGTTGACCGGTCAACGACGAACCAGGCAAGGGGTGATGGCACGAGCTTTTCAGCATGCATCACCCCGTGATTTGACGGATACATGTCAGAGGGTGGGGTCAGTAGATAGTTTATTGACTACGGTCAACAATTTGTTTGTGTAAGCAAACAAATTGATACAAATGGATACATTGTAGCCAATAGCCGTTGGCAATTTTGGGAGGAACCTTACCAGTGTTACTGCGGCCTGCTTGCCTTAAGAATTATAATTGGATGAGTACCAATTGAAAGTTATAATTCGGACTAGGGCATTATTCAATAAAAGTGGCCCAATGCCTTTATCCATATACCGGTGCCTGAGTCTTTCTTTGGGGTGTGCGCCTGCAAAGCATATGTTTGTCATAAAGGCAAAGACTCCAATCCTACAAGATTTTATTGTTCTTTTGAATCAACTTTAATGGAATTTAACTTTTAGGTGACCTAAGTGTGTGAAGGATTGCAGCAAAATTAATGTCTGCTATTTTTCTGGACTCTCCTCCACCCCCACCCCCACCCCCACCCCCCACCCCCAAAAAGATGATGCATTCCCCAAGGTCAGCACAAGCAATCATGAAGCCAACATTGTGGGGGGAAGTGCTGTAATGAACTTCCAGGGCTCAAGTGAGAGGAGGATAAACAGACAATAAGTGTTTCTTTGAAACTTTAGTAGCACTTTGCAATGACATCAAAATGGGTGTTGCTACCTTGTTATATAGTGACTGCAGTGGTTTAGTGGTTAAGATGCTGAACTTGATGACTAGAAGGTAGGCAGGTCAGCAGTTTGAGTCCTGAGTGCTTCACGATGGAGTAAGCTCCTGGCTCTGTCCTGGCTCCTGCCAATCTAGCAGTTCACAAACAAGAAATTGCAAGTAGATAAATAGGTAACACTTCAATGGGAAGGTAACAGCATTCTATGCACTCTGGTGTCTAGTCATGCCTGCCACATGTCCACAGAAACATCTGCAAACACAGACAGTGCTGGCTCTTTGGCTATAAACAGAGATGAGAACTGAACCCTAGAGTCTGATACGACTGGCTTTTGAGAAAGGGCGACCTTTTACCTTTACCTTACTTTGTTATATAGTCTGACAAACCTGAATGGGAAGGTTTGCTTGTGAAATTTCTAATGGAGCACGTTATATACCATTCTGTTGGCTTCTTTTTCTGACTTAAGCAAAACAACTTTAGAAATCTATGTAACAATGATTGTGTGGCTGTAGTCAGAATGAGTCAAATAATGTAGAAGCTTTCCTATGATGTAGTAGTAGTAGTAGTAGTAGTAGTAGTAGTAGTAGTAGTAGTAGTAGTAATTAGTTCCACCCACTACCACCCCACATTCTTGGGCATGAATGTGAGGCTATTTCCAGGCTATTTAGGTTAATGTGGCAAATGATCACTGAAGGAGTTTATAATGGGTGGTCTGCTTCTTACTGATGAATTTCTAACTTGCTTTGAATTCGGCTGTGTTTTAGTAGCATAACTTGTTTAACCAAGCATCAATAATTTTACAACCACATTTTTTATCGATAGTGTTTTAGTTCACCTTGTAGCCTGCCTTGTCTCCCAGTTTTGGGAGAAAGCTGGGATATAAATGAAAATAATAGATAATACTATATTGTAGTAATGGTTTTTTCCTTTGCTCGAAAGCCAGTCGTATCCGACTCTAGGGTGCAGTGCTCATCTCTGTTTCTAAGCCGAAGAGCCAGCGCTGTCTGCTTCTGCAGACGTTTCCGTGGTCATGTGGCAGGCATGACTAGACACCGGAGCACACGGAACGCTGTTACCTTCCCACCAAAGTGGTTCCTATTTATCTACTTGCAATTTCTTGCTTTCGAACTGCTAGGTTGGCAGGAGCTGGGATGAAGACGGGAGCTCATTTCCGTCCTGCAGTACTCGGGAATCGAACTGCTGACCTTCCACTTCCCAGTCAGCGTCTTAGCGACTTGAGCCACTGCAGTACAGTAATGAGTCAGTGGCAATCATCTTGTTGCTTACTGTAGTATATAAAAAACTATTAAAAAGCTATTTGAATCAATATAAATTATGGAGGAACCGGCTGGCCAAATCTCCACTGATTCAATAGGCCTCCTCTACTTGTAACTTACTAGGCTAAGCAACAAGATTTCAGTCCCAATATATTTATAACAAGATATCATGATAGTTCAACTCAGTTAGAGTTTACAACAGTGTTTTTCAAACAATATAGAGGTTGTGATGGGCATGGGGCGATATAGCGGGTACCGAGGGGCGGGCCGCACTCGGGGAATGCGGGGCAGATGCTTAGTATCTGTCCCTCGTTCCAGCGCCCCCGGTTACACCTCTAGGTCCTGAGCAGCTGACCCAGGGTGACCCTGCCCTTAGGCTGCTGCTGATGAATGCCAGGTCGGTATGTAATAAGGCCCCCCTGATACAAGATTCCATTATGGGGGAGCAGGCCAACCTGGCATGTATCACTGAGACCTGGCTGAGACCAGAGGATGGGGTTCCTCTGTCAGAAATGTGTCCAGCTGGGTTCAGTATTTGGCACCAGCCTAGGGATGAGGGTAAGGGTGGTGGCGTTGCCATCATAGCCAGGGAGTCACTGGGAGTCGCCAGGGCTACCGCTCCACAAATTCTGGGTTGTGAGGCCCTGCTTCTGCGTCTGGGCTCTAAGGGTCAGTTGGGAGTCTTACTCCTGTACCTGCCCCCTTGCAGGGTAAGGGACTCCCATCCTGAGCTCCTCAAGGCCATCTCAGCGTTGGCGTTGGAGTTCCCTAGACTGATGGTTCTGGGGTACTTCAATTTGCCTTTGCTGGGGACTGGCTCCGAGGTGGCTCAGGAGTTCATGGCTTCCATGGCAGCTATGGACCTGATTCAGGTAATTCAGGGCCCGACCAGGGGCAGTGGCCACACACCAGATTTAATCTTTTTGTCGGAGCGGTGGCAGAGTGATCTGAGACTACGGAAATTAGACATAACACCTGTGCCATGGTCAGATCATTATTTGGTGGCTCTAGACTTCCTGGGTGCAACGCTTCATCGTAGGGAGGCAGGGCCTATTAGAATGGCCCGCCCCCGGCAACTGATGGATCCTGATGGATTCCAGAGGGAACTGGGGGATTTCCCTCTGGATCGGCAACACGATTCACCCGAGGCGCTGGTTGACCTGTGGAACAGGATGACAACAGCGGCCTTGGATGAAATCGCACCACTACGGCCTCTCAGAGCTCATGGAGCTAGGTCATCTCCGTGGTTCACAGATGAACTGCGGGAGCTCAAACGGGCAAAGAGACGCCTAGAGCGCCGCTGGGTGAAGACCCAGAGAGACTCCGATTGGACACTAGCTAGAGCCGCTATTAGGGCCTATCTAGTGGCGATGGAGGTGGTGAGGCGGCAATACTTCACCGCCCTTATTGCCTCCGCTGATAATCGCCCAGCCACCCTGTTCCGGGTTACCAGGTCTCTCCTTGGTAGGGGGACCCCGGTGCCTGGTTGGCAGGGGTCGGCTGAGGACTTTGCTGACCATCTAGTGGAGAAAATCGATCAGATTCGCTCGGGGTTTAATCCTGGCGTGGATGGGGAGAGTCCGGAGGGAGCTGGAGCACAGTCTTGCCATACCATCTGGGACCAGTTTGATCCAGTTGCCCCTGATGAAGTGGACAGGCTCCTTGCAGCTGTGCGCGCCACTACCTGCCCATTGGACCCCTGTCCCACCTGGTTGGTGAAAGCCTCCAAGGCGGTGACAGGTGGCTGGGTTGGGGCTATGATCAATGCATCATTGCGGGAGGGGGTGTTTCCTGCACCTTTAAAACATGCCTTGGTGCGCCCCCTCCTGAAGAAACGTTCCCTCGACCCAGCTGTCCTAACCAACTATAGGCCTGTCTCCAACCTCCCCTTTTTAGGGAAGGTGTTGGAGAAGGCAGTGGCGCATCGGCTGCAGGGGGTACTGGATGAAGCGGATTACCTGGACCCCTTTCAGTCAGGATTCAGGCCTGGATATGGTACCGAGACGGCATTGGTCGCACTGATGGATGATCTCTGGCGGGAGCGGGACGGTGGTCACCCATCCGTCCTTGCTTTTCTTGACCTCTCAGCGGCTTTCGATACCGTTGACCACGGTATCCTTCTGGAAGGCTCCGAGGATTGGGAATCCAGGGCACTGTGTGGTCCTGGTTTTCCTCATTTCTGAGGGGTCGGACCCAGTCGGTGTGGTTGGAGAGTGAGAAGTCCAGTCCTAGGCCCCTCAAATGGGGGTGCCTCAGGGCTCGGTGCTCTCTCCTCTCCTATTTAACATCTACATGAAGCCGCTGGGTGAGATCATTCGTTCCCATGGGGTGCGGTACCATCAGTATGCGGATGACACTCAGTTGTACATCTCGGCCCATGGGGACCCCAGTGATGCCGTCAAAGTCCTCTCCAGGTGCCTGGAAGCTGTTGGGGTCTGGATGGGGGCTAACGGGCTACAACTGAATCCCAGCAAGACTGAGTGGCTATGGATAAGGGGTCCTGCGTTAACCCGGGAGCTACCATCTTTGGTTCTGGATGGGGCTATTTTGCCCCAGACAGACCCGGTGCGCAACTTGGGGGTCCTCCTGGATTCGCGGCTACTGCTAGAAGAACAGGTGGCAGCTGTGACCAGGAGGGCTTTCGCCCAACTTCGGGTGATTCGCCAGTTGCGCCCACTCCTGGACCGGGACTCCTTGCTCATGGTCACTCACGCTCTGGTCACCTCCAGACTAGATTATTGCAATGCGCTCTACATGGGGCTGCCCTTGACGACCATTCGGAGGCTACAGCTGGTCCAGAATGCGGCAGCCAGGGTGGTGATGGGGTGTGGGCGTTATGCCCGTGCTTTGCCACTGCTCCGGGAGCTGCACTGGTTGCCAGTTTGTCTCCGGGTGCAATTCAAGGTGCTGGTTTTGACCTTTAAAGCCCTATATGGTAGTGGGCCGGGTTACCTAAGAGACCGCATCGCCCTGAGGGCGTCTGTCCGTCCAACCAGAGCAGACCGGAGGGGCTCTCTAATTGTTCCATCAGCCAGAGGGGCTCGCCTCTCTGGCACAAGGAGGAGAGCTTTCTCCGTGTCTGCACCGGCCCTCTGGAACCTCCTGCCAACAGAGCTACGTCTCCGGACGGAATTGCTGCCTTTCAGAAAAGAACTTAAAACCTGGCTGGCGGGTCAAGTGTGGGGTTCAGGTGGAAGGGTAACCTCCATTGGGTGGTTGGTGTAGAAGAACTCTTCCCCATGGTGCCTTTGGATCCTGCACCCCTTGTTTTTAGGGGGTGGGTAGTTTTAACTGTTTTTAACATGTGTTTTTAAATTTTTTTTGTGAACCGCCCTGAGTTGGCTTTGGCCGAGTGAGCGGTATATAAATGTGACAATTAAATTAAATTAAATTAAATTAAATTAAATTAAATATCTTTCCAAATGAATTTTTCCTGTTGAGTAGGTCCCATCGAAACATCTAACTTCATGACTTAACCTAGAGGTATCTGAAATCTTTCAGAATCAATTTTATTTTATTTCTCCAAATCTCAACTACATTTTCTTTCTATCCTTATTTTGTATAAGGTTCTAAAGCTTTTTTTCTTTCTACACTGATATTCATGCACTGTGCATTTTCTTGAATATGTATTTGCACATTTTACCTAGTGTATACACTAGCCAAAATCTTGTTGTTTAATGTAGTAAATTGCATAAGAGTAGAACTGTGGAATCAATCAGTGGGTATTCAGTGAGTTAAGTCCTCCTGTAAGTTCAGTTGATCTAATTAGGCCTATTTCTACTTGTTACATACTTAAGCATAATAAGTTGTAACTAGAGCAAGCCCATATGAATCTGTGGAACTTATGGAGGATTTGACTCACCAAGTATCTACTGATTCCATGGAAATATTCTAGTGAGACTTGCCATGCCAAGCAACAGGATTTCAGCCTTTGTCTAAAAAAGTTTGTGTGTGTTTTAAAATGTATGAGTCAAAGTCCTGTAAAATTTTAAAATTGAGAGTCAAGTTCCTGTGGGACTTTAACATTCAAACAGATAGACATCTGACTCACAACACACCTGATCTATCTGTTGTTGAAAAAAAAAGGTCTGGTTTATTGACATTGCCACACCAGGAAATGCACGAATTAAAGACAAATAACAGGAGGAAAATCACAAAATATCATGATTTGCAAATTGAAGTTGAGTGTGTATGGAAGAAGAAATCTGTTGTTGTACCCATAGTATAATAATTTTGAGTCAGAAATTATTCTAGGTTGGAGCAAGACTTTAAAAACTCCCTAAAATTTGGAAATTTTATGCTTATTGGACTTGAACATCCTAACTTTCCAAAAACAAAAAACAAAAAAAAACCAACAACCACAACTCTACTAGGAACTTAGACATTACCTTAATAGTTCTTAGGTCCTTGGTTAGGGCTTGAGTTGTTAATTTTATACTATTCTTTGACTGTAAGTCTAATGATACATTTTAAAAATTATTATTATTATATGGTGTTGTCAAGTCAGTTCTGACTTATGGCAGCCCATTCAATGGTTTTCTAGGTAGAGAGTACTCAAAAGTGGTTTACCATTCCATTCTTCTGGGGGTGCTCTGAGACTGTGCAGACTGCCCTTGGGAAGTGCAGGGAAGAATCAAACTTCTGAGGTATCCTAGCCAGATAGCTGTCAACTGAATTGCATTAATGGTCCTTTTGTTCAAAGCACACACTGGCTTTTGGCTCACACCTGATCTGTCTTCCTAGACTCCAGAGCTTCTAATAGAAAATGGCTATATTCTGTGTGTGTGTGTTTCCCCACCCACCAATTTTGTCAATTTCTTCACCTAAAGATATTGGATACAGTAGTAAATCAAAGATGATGTCTGGTTTATGAGAATTTTGGTTTAAGACACATTTTTATTCCCCAAAGCCTCTTTGTGAAAGCATTTATTACTGATCCTAATTCCTCTTGCGAACTTAGTTAATACTCATGGATATATTTTGCATACAGAATAGAAAATATGCCGTTAGGATGCTGTGACTTGCTGACTGATGTGAAGATGAGCAGTGCAAGCTACCAAGTTGAAGAAAGGATAGCCCAAAGGGATATTCAGCTTAAAATTAAATTATATGACACCTTTTTAAAAAATGTTATGGTCAATGAATATTCTATTGTTTTAATTAAGTTATCATATGCCAAAGCTAGAATACATATACATCACACATCCAAGAGAAAGTTGGACCTTTCTTTATTGCCAATTAGGTTCCTTAATCACTTCCCTTCTTCCTTCAGAATATTAAAGGGTTATTTACATAACTGAGTTCTTGAAATGCTTTCCCACCCAGCCCCCCAAAAAGACAAAAACTGGAGCATGGAAAAGTTGTTGCTGTGGTTGTTGTTGTTGTTAAAATTCCCAGAATATCCCAGGCACTTGGCACTTAAAATAAACCACAATACAAGAACAAACAAACAAATTCTCATGGATAAAGCAGTTAATTTCAAAAAGCTGGGTATTATGCTTTTAGGTAAGCAGCAAAGAAAAACATACCATACAGATATTGAAGTTCCACCAAGTAACCTCAAAGGAACAGAAAGTACAAAAATTGTAAAACACCAAATGTTAAAGCAAGAATTTAGAAGAAAGATCAGGTCATCTTTCTCCCTTGCTAATTTTAGCAATGGGAGCTATTCCACAATCTTTAGTCACCAACTGCAAACAATTGCCAACAACTGTTAATTTGCTTCCTGAAGCTGAGAAATCAGGGATTTTCCAAAGATGTCATCACTTGCAGGTTTTGGGGACTTGATTTCTGACATTTATACTTAACTCTTGTGTCTCCTGCCATGCACCAGCAATACCAAAAAATAAAAACTCCAGTTATGATGATGATGATGATGCATGGTGTTTTGTTGTTGTTGTTGACTGCAGGAGTCTTTGTTTGGGTCAAATGGTCAAATTTCAGAAGAAAGTGGGAAATAATAATAATCATTTCGTGTCAGAAATTATTCTGGGTTGAAAAGATTTTGACTGGAGAAACTCCGCTCAGGGGATGGATGCCCTAATGAGGCTCCTTTCATGTCCCCAAGATTTTTTCACACCGAAGTGGTCCCTATTTATCTACTTGCAATTTCTTGCTTTTGAACTGCTAGGTTGGCAGGAGCTGGGACAGAAGCGGGTGCTCACTCCATCATGCAGTTCCCGGGTCTCAAACTGCCAACTTGCCATCCTTCCAAATACCAAGGCGAGCTTCTTAACCACTGAGCCACTATGAGAAATGATAAGGACTTAACAGTATTAGAACTTGCAAACGAGAACCATTCTATGTCAATGAAAGACTCACAGGATGAGTGGCTAGAGTCAGTGCTACGAGGACAGCACCCCAGTTACTTCTTGGATGATAATGTCAATATGCAACAATTAAACTTCTGTCTTAAATTAGCAAACACTGAGAAATAAGAACTGCAATAAAATAATGATAATAAATGTTTCTAAGCTATATCAGAAATTAATCCCCAGCACCACTTTTGATCATCCTTTTTTTCAAGCAAAACCTTTTCCTCTTCTCTATAGAACTCTACACACCTGCCCTCATTATAGGAAGCATGGATGTCAAACCATTAGAGTACTTTTTTGAAGAATAATAACATGTTGCTTCAAGTTTCATACTGCTGTAAGTATATTATGGTACAGGACTGTAATCTGAAATGGATCTATTCAAGTCCTAGTACTGAATGAAGGAGGTGAAGATACATATATTTTCTCCCACATATATGTACTAGCTGCTGATAACATATTGAGGAGATTTTTTAAACTTTTATTGAAGTGGAGCTATTGAAATTTGGGAGTTTATTTCTACTTTTTAAAAGAAAAACGAGAAGGAAGGGAAATCTGTTTTTGCAGTTTTGAGATTAAATGTAATAATTTTCTTAAAAGCAAAGGTTATGTAAAAAAAAATAAATATAATTCAAAATGACAAAAATGTAATTTTCTTTCATTTTCTTTGGGGGGAAAAAACCAATCTCGTTGTTCTGTGCAGGACAATGACAATAAAGATTTATCTATCTAAATACACACTGTAAAGAATGTGGAACGATAAAAACAAGTCAGAAAAGCAAAACAAATACTGTAGGTGAGAGACAATCATGGCAGCAATGGATAGCAAACAAGTAATGGGTCAGATTACACTGTTAACTCCTGAGGTAGAAAAATCTTCATTTCACTCCATAATTTGTAGTTGCCAAGCAACTAATTTTCAAGTTATTTATTCCATAATACCCATTATAGTAAAACCCCGACTTATGAAAAAAATCAGTTCCATGGCCTATTTTGTAACTCGATTTTTTTCTGTAACTTGAGGCATCCCCATAAAGATGCATAGAAAAAAATAAAATAAAAAATAAACAGAGATATTTCCTACCTTCTTGCTTGCTGCTGCTTCCTTTTCTTACACTTCCAGCAGTGGTGGTGAGTGGCTGGGAGTGATTGTCAGTGCACAAAATGGCGGCACCATCATTTTGAGCACTAAAAACCTGTATTTTTGTATGTCAGGTTTTTTCGTAACTCGTTCCCCCCCCCCTCCAGGTAAATCGGGACCCCTTAGTGGGAACTGTACGTCAATCTGAACCTCCTCCAACAGTGCCTAGAGATGCCACTGATGGTGGCAGAAAGAAATCAGGCAGCTTCATCAACTGGAACAAAGTCTACAGGCTCAGGAGGAGCAGGGGAAGGATCCATGAATTGAGGGTCATGTAACTGTCCAGATTGGAAAACAATCCTACTGAAGAAGTCGGAGAGAGAAGGGAGGATTCCAGAAGCAGGGAGATCTCATGTATACTGATGACTATCCCCATGGGGCCCTTTGACATTTTCCTTCCCATGGAAGACCTGTGGACACACAATGCCATTTGCACTGATAAAGTTTTGTGGCTATGTGCCATAGAAGATACTTGGAATATGAAGGGTAGAGCAAGAGTGTGTGGGTTCTAAATCCAGCACTGAATTTGCCAATGAATTTCCCAGTTGTCAGGATTTGCAGCCGCTGCTCTAAATACTGCAGAACTGGATTCTCATGCTGCAGCAGCTGCTAAACCCCACTGGAGAGCCCTACATAAGTTCCACCTAGAAGCTCTGGGTGGCTTAATTATATAGGAAACATCCCTTCCTCCCAGAAGTTGTGTCAGCAATGAAGGTCAGTGGGCCTGCACTTGCTTGGCTCCTGGATTTCTTGCCTTGTTTCTGGTTCTGAAGAACTCTTGCTTTGATCTTGATTTCTAGAAGATCTCCTTCCTTGTTCCTGATTCCCACTTCTAAAAACCTCTCTCCATTTCCTGATTCCTGTGAACTGTTGTTGTTCCTTCAGAAACGAAGGTCAGCAGACTTGCAATTGCTTGGCTCTTGGATTACTTGCCTTGCTCCTGATTTCTGCTGTCAAAGATCTCTGCCTTGCTCCTGGTTCCTGCTCCAGATGATCTCCTACCTTACTCCTGTTCCTGAAGACTCCCTGCCATGTTCCTGTGGAGTGTTGTGCCTTGCCTTCATCCTTGTTCCTGGAATTCCATCCACATCATCTTCCAGCTCATGAGGATTCTCTGTTGTGTCTGTTCTCCTGACTTCTGGCCCTTCTGGAATAATCCTCCATCATGGCTTCACTGGGGCTTGGACTCTGGACTGAGATATGGTTAATGTTTGGCCTGTTACCTGGCTGGGTCCTGGACTCAGACACCAATGTGCCATTTAAATTCTCAATGTTTACATAACTGACCTTCCTATACTGCTGCTGATACCGCCTCCAAATGGACTCTACTTTTCTCAAAATCCAGGACATAAGTACTTTGTGCATCTGATGAAGTGGGCTGCAGGCCATAGAGATTTTTGCCCCAATTAATTTGTTAGTCCTTAAAAATGCCACAAGATTCTTGGTGCTTTCTATTGCAATAGATTGAAATGGCTACCCCTCTGGAATTAAACAGACAGAATCACAATCACGGCCACCAGATTCTAAAGTAATTATATTATCTAATTTCTCTGAAAACCAACAAATATTATCTGAAATGCAGTGCCTCAATCAAGAGGCATACAGGGAGCATTGTGAACTTTTTCAAGGGGGATGGCTCCAATTAGAATCCAATTAAAAATCCATGCTTTTTAATGTGCAATTTACAAATGCA
The DNA here is from genome assembly GCA_035047345.1 of Bradypodion ventrale. NCBI lineage: Eukaryota > Metazoa > Chordata > Lepidosauria > Squamata > Chamaeleonidae > Bradypodion > Bradypodion ventrale. Next base: position 253,653,900 of record JAWDJE010000001.1, read on the forward strand.
CCAATTCATTCAGTTAATAGCTTTGGCCCTTGCAGGTTCTTTTTCTTATTTGTAAAAGTTGAAAGGAAAGAACCATGGAGCAGAAGGATGATACATGAGCTGCTACTATTTCTCAATACCCAATTTCGATTCTCAGACCTACCAGACAAGATTATTTAATGGCATGGCTGGTGAAACCAATGGGGAAACCTCTACCATTGTAAATAACTTTAGTCAGAAGACTTGGTGACAGTTTGGAGATTTAGTAACACACATGTGCCAGAACACAGATCGGCTAGAAGTATGCCTAAAAAGATTCAGAAAGTATTAAGTCCTTCTCTGTTTGCCCCCTTTCCAGACACAAATCAAATGGGTGGGCACAGTGAATGGTTTTCTTATGTACATATTACTAAGAATGATATATTAAAAGTCTGATATGTACTTGTCAAAATGCTAACACAATCTTTATCATGCCTGTGTTTGAATAAGGTTAAAGATGAAATATAGTTGCATATCATCTGTCAAAAATAAACATACATAAAATAAACCTTGTAGGTTTTAGGTTGTTGAGTATAGGGGACATTTAGTAAAATTCAAACAGTGAGAAATTCCTAAATAATTTACAAGATCATATGCATGGTATTGACAAGTATATTTGTCCAAAGTGTAATGAGGAATCACTGATACTTAGAGACTCTATTTAAAGTTGTAATTGAATAATAGTTGGTTTCTCGGTTCTTGCATAGTATCCAGATATCTTTTGAATAGGCTGTACATTACTAGCGTCCAAATATGTGAACATGAACACCCGCTCTGCAGGACTCACTTTATGTTTCCTTTGTCTCTTGACTTTTTGATCATACAGGAATGATTGTGGATCATGTTCCATGACAGGTTGTCAAACATTTAAGATATTTTGTTCTTCTGCTCTAAACTGTGAAGATAGCAATTATGGAGCACACACATCTCAATGATTGTAGAATATGGTGCATATATGTCATGACTGTGAGATTCATGTGACAAAAGCAAGAATGAGCCAATCCTATTTCCTTGACTTTTCTAGAAATTTTAAGTGTGCAGGGCTAGATATGTCAAACTAGGTATGACAAGCATATGAATATAACAAATATGCTAGTTTTAAGAAATGAGAATAACAGTACAGAGACATGAACAGCACTGGGATTAGAAGGGAGAAGAGTTTAACTTTCCCTCTTTTCTCATGACCCATGTGAAAATTCTTCTCCTGAAGTTACTATTCACATCAGGATCAAACCATCAAGTGCTCTCCTGACACAATCCTTAGGAGCTAATATCTGCAACTCCATGATGGGAAGAAGGACTAAACTCTCCTCCTTCTCTCCTTCTGAATGAGGGCCACTTAGTTCTGACACCTGCACCACTTATTTGCACCTTCTAAATCAGGGATCCTCAACATACGGCCTGCTGGCGAAATCCGGCCCATAGCACCATTCCATCTGGCCTGTGTCCTCTCTCCAACTGCTGCTTCCACCACATCTTTCCCAGGGGCCATTCTGGTCAAGAGTGGCTTTTCCATAAGATGTACACGGCCACCTGCATCTTTCCCAGCCATTCTGGCTGAGCGTGAGCAAGAAGGACAGCCAGGACCCCTCCTTCGCCTATGCCATGAAGCTTCTACAGGCTGGTAAGCAGGGAAGCAATGTGTGGGGGAGTGTTGGGGGCCTGGGATGGTCCCGATACCAGGGGTGGTAGTGTTGGTGGCTCAGGGTGGTCCTGTCACCAGCAGCAGGGGGAGTGTCATGGGCTCAGAGTGGTCCCACCACTGCCTTTGGTGGTGGCAGCCTCAGTGGGACCACCCCAAGCCCTTACCCTTCCTACTGATGCTGGCGTCACCAAAGGCAGTGGCGGCAGCGGGACCACCAGTCTGGCTTCAAAATAGTCTGAGGAGGCATGAACCAGCCCCTGGCTTAAAAAAGTTGAGGACCCCTGTTCTAAATCATGCAAATTTATTGCCATCTTGCAACCATTTTCTGGGTCCCCCCTCCCAAAAAAAAATCCCAGGTTTTCCCCCTCCTTTCTAAATTCCCAGGGATTTTAAATCTCTAATCACCTCATATACTAATTTTAAAAAGCAAACATCATAAAACATTTCTATATCCTTTATGAGTTTTGGGAAATGTCTTGAGTTTCTGTATTCAGTTTAGAAAGTTTCACAGGGCTCGAAGACAAGAGGAAAAAGCACAAGGAGTCAGTAGATCTTGTAAATTTTATTAAGGAATTCAACAGAAATAAATACTTCAGTAATGAGGAAAAATAGGCAAGGGACACTCAAGATGCTGTTGGAGAGCAATTCTGATTGTTCCTCACCATGGGCTAAGCTAACTGGGGGTGTTAAGAGTTACACTAAAAAAAATAACGATTAGTGGGTGTGTTTGTGAGAAATCTATAGAATAGTAAACAATGCCAGTTTTTGCACCAAGAACCATTCCTACCTAGTTGAACTGAAAAACAATCATTGAGGGTGGCAGGTGTTTCTTCAGTGTGGCCATGGTTTCAGGATGCATCTGTTTGTTTTGTGAAGATGTTGGGATTCTGGTGTGGAATATCTGCATACTAAGGAACTATAGATAAAATTTCAAGTATTTTGCTTCCTTTAAAAAAAACACAACCTCCTAACATTTGTATGTAAAATTGTTATTTTTCTTGTATTTCCTTCAGCTTCTCCCTAAAGCCAAGCATGCTGCAGTTTTACTGATATGGATATGCATTTAAATTTGATTGGTTAGTGGACACATTATGAACTAACTGCATATTCTTGTTTGGTTGACAGACCCTAATTCTTCTTCTTCTTCTTCTTCTTCTTCTTCTTCTTCTTCTTCTTCTTCTTCTTCTTCTTCTTCTTCATCATCATCATCATCATCATCATCATCATCATCATCATTATCATCATCATCACCACCACCACCACCACCACCATCATCATCATCATCATCATCATCATCATCATCATCATCATCATCATCATCATTATTTACAAGCCACAGCAAACAAGATGACAATGTTGGATTTTGTATCATAAATCACTAGTCGAACACTTCCCATGCATACTACGTGATGTATTGGCGAATTATTTTAATTTAATTTAATTTAATAGTCATATTTATATATGCCGCCCACTCAGGCAGAACCCGACTCAGGGCGGCAATTATGCAGGCAGATCCCAGTAAGGTGGCCTTCTGCAGCTGACTGATGGTGATTTTGTCAACTCCAATTGTTTCTAAATGTTTGCCAAGATCTTTAGGCACAGCGCCCAGTGTACCGATTACCACTGGGACCACCTGTACCGGTTTACACCAGAGTCTCTTCAGTTCAATTTTTAGATCCTGATATCGGATGGTTTTTTCAATTTGTTTCTTATTAATTGTTCTGTCACCAGGTATGGCAATGTCAATGATCCATACTTTTTTCTCTTCCGCAATGGTGATATCTAGGATATTGTGCTCCAAAATCCTGTCAGTTTGTATTTGGAAATCCCACAGTGATTTTGCATGCTCATTTTCAATTACTTTTTAAGGCTTATGTTCAGTGATGCACTCAGAATTTTTTTACTACCACCTCTGTGGGTGGGGCCAGCCAGGTGGGCATGGCCTGGGGGAATTTCCTCTACTGGTTCTCCCGAACAGGAAAGGACCTGCTTCAGTGCATCACTGCTTACATTCCCACCAGTTCTTTACTACAGGCATATGGTAGTTGTGACACAAATTCCAGTGGATCATCTGGGCAACTGTTTATTATTATTATTATTATTATTATTATTATTATTATTATTATTATTATTATTATTATTATTATTATTATTATTATTATTATTATTATTATTATTATTATTATTATTATTATTATTATTATTGTTATTGTTATTGTTATTGTTATTGTTATTGTTATTGTTATTGTTATTGTTATTGTTATTGTTATTGTTATTGTTATTGTTATTGTTATTAATGCTACCTTTATGAGAAAACAGTGCAGTTTCTCTCCCCTTCCCCCATCTATCAGTCATATTAGGGGTGGAAGCCTGTTGATAATTCTCTTGTAAGGACTAGTTCCTTTGAATCTAGTTGCCCACTGCCACACTTTAAAAGATCTGGCCATTGTAAGGACATTTCACAGCCTATTCTGCATAGTGTAAACACTGCCTGCTTTTGCTAAAGCCATGAAAACAATTTAGCAATCCTCTTTAGCCTTCGTAGAAATGATCTAAACACCGAATCACTGCTCCTCAAGCGATAGGGTGGGATCTTACATAGCCTCCAGGATCCTTTTAATTCCAAGACACAAAGAGTTTGATTGCCATTCAACCTAACAGCTGGCAGTACAAAGAGCCAAGAAGGCATGTTGAGCCAAAAAAGCAATATTTCTGCCCTCCTGGGAAGAAGAGTGAGAGGGTTCATTGATACCCCAGATTGGGCAAGCTAGACACAACTGAGTCACTTACACATGAGTCACCCTATTTCTTTCAGGAGAACAATAATGAAAACTGATTCCTCTGCATTATAATCTGGCAGGAGTGAGATTTTATGCTGATACTGTACAAAAGGCAAGGGGGGGGGGTTTGGAATCAAAATGATGATATTTATAAATGTTGATGCTGATCTGGTGATTAGACTCTGAACTTTCTCCCTGCATTGCCTTAGCCTGTGTGTAACAAACAGGAAAAAGTATTCACTCCCTGCCCCCTACCCTGAATTAGCAGTCTATTTTGTATCATAATTTTGGTGTCTAAATTTTTGCACTATGTCATTGGTACATAGTCACAGGTGCAGCCCATAGTACAAGGAGTGAGAAGAACTGTAAATTGTCAGGAGTAGAGCTTGCACTAATGGGGTGGTATATAAATCAAATAAATGAATTTTGGTCATATTCCTTTGCCAATACAGATAGTTGCCTATACTGAGTGGAGATGTGGAGAGCTGTACTTCAGAAACTGATTTTCTCATGTTCAGAATCAGTCCTCCTCTATCAGAGTCTAGCAAACTACAAGCTGGGCCACAGGTTCAGCATATACCTATATTCTAGGTGGGACGATAATACTTCCCTGTTGGTTCATGGGGCATTGCTGCTGAGATTTCAGATAACAGAGTAAAACCCTGGAGCCTACCTAACCATATGCTGGAAATGCAGATAAGAAACCTAATTTTTTCTAATAATAAACATGCATGGCAGAGTATCTATCAAATCTAAAGTAAAAAGAGGACACCAGAAGTGAGGGAAAGGTTTCTACATTTTCACGTGACTTCCTATCATACCTGTCAAGTATCCTGTATTGGCTGGGATTTCCCATTTTTCTGCGCCCATTCCTCCCCTTTCCCGCCACCATCCCGTATTTTGAACAGCAGGGAAAGTAGCTACAGTGCATGCACGCCGCTGCCTCTGATGGCCATGCATTAGCAGTAACCCATTTCCTGCCCAGTACCTGGAAACCTACTGTGCATGCGTGCCTGGCTCCTGGATTTCCAAAACTGCAACTTGACAGGTATGCTTCCTATGTAAAAGAAATATGAATGTTTGTAAGCTAAAAGGGACTGGGGTGGCTTAGTGGTTAAGATGCTGAACTTTACAACTAGAAGGTCAGCAGGTCAGCAGTTTGAGACCCGAGTACTGCATGATGGAGAGAGCTTCCATCTCTGTCCCAGCTCCTACCAATCTAGCAGTTCAAAAGCAAGAAATTGCAAGTAGATAAATAGGTACCAATTTGGTGGAGAAGGTAAACAGTGCTCTGTGCACTCCAGTGTCTAGTCATTCCTGCCACATGTCCACGGAAACCTCTGCAGTAGCAGACAGTGATGACTCTTTGGTTATAAATAGATGAGCACTGAACCCTAGAGTCAGATAAGACTGGCTTTCAATAAGGGTGACCTTTACCATTACCTTAAGCTAAAAGAATAAAAGCATTTTAAAACCCTACACTGAAGAGAGTGCGACATCTATGCATGACCCTGGTTTGAAATCCTGGGGGATTGGATAGGACTATTGGAAATGCATTTCATCCTTTTAACCAGAGTCAAGTACCACCTCCATAATATTTTATAATTATGCTCCTCTAATCTAATTGAGAGACTTCTCATAATTCTTCTCTTCCATTTATTTTTCCAATGCAATTCAGGAATTCTTATATTTAAATCCTCCTCCCATAACATTCTCAGAACATTTTGTGAATTTTCATCCTTATTTAAAATTTTATATATTTTACTTACCAACCCTTTTATCCCTATTTCTCCTTTTCTTATTTTACAAATCATCTCTTCAAATTCTGTTTTATCCCTCTGTAAACTAAGCTCAGCTTTGTATCTCTTCCCCCATTTATTTACCAAAATTGCTTGTAAACAATTTAATTTCATCTGTTTGAACACTTCAGCTCTTAGTTCAAGTTTATCACACATCTTTATCCAATCTTTTAACAGAAACACATCCTTTCTCAAAAGTATGTCCTTTATTCTTTTATCTACTTTTACAGGAAATGTCTTTATATCTTCCATATCCATTATCGGAGATATTTCTAGTGCAAGTTTCCCCTTAGTATTTTTCCAAACATCTAGCATTGCTTTTGTCAACTGATTATTTGTCTTTATCTTTATCTCCTTATCAAAAAAATTTGCATTACCATTTTATTGTAATTCTTTTATCTCTATCTTGTCCCAGATAACCTCAGACTTTGCTATAATCTTTGCAATATTTTTAATTGAAATGCTCTATAATAATGTTTAATATTCGGAAGACCCAAACCACCTTCTTTTTGCAGTACATTCCATAAACGTTTTGTACTTCTTGGTCTTTTTCCTCCATTACAAAAGGTATTTAACATACTCTGAAAGCTCTTTATATCTTTTTCCTTTAATTGAATCAGAAGAACATCAAACAAAAAAATTATTTTTGGCAATAACTTCATCTTACATAATGCAACCCTACCAAACCAAGACAAATTCAATTTACTGTACTGTTTTATTTTTTCCTTAATTTCCGTTCTTTGTTTATCATGATTCAGTTTCTTAAGTTCTTCAATTTTATTTGTAATATTTATTCCTAAATATTTAACACTATTAATTTGTATATTATATCTTTCCTTTATCTTTTTTTGTTCTTCTTCACCTACGTTACAAAAAATTGCCTCTGATTTATCCCAGTTCACTTTTAATCCTGTCATTTCCTCAAATTTCCTCAGATGTATCTCAATTTGCTCCATTGCTTTTACCAGTTTTTTCATTATAATCATCGTATCATCTGCATATAAACTAATTTTTATTCCTTCTATTCCTTCAATCTTTTTATCTTCTCTTATAAATGTCACTAATAATTCCATAGCCATCACAAATAATATCGGTGATAATGGACACCCTTGTCTAGTACCAGCTTCTAGTTTCATATTATCTGTAAATATCTCATTCACTTTCACTCTTGCTATGCCTTTCTGATATAACTGATCAATTAAATTTATAAATTTCATGCCAAACCCAAAATTTCTTATAATTTCTTTAATTGTAACCCACTGCAAGGAGTCAAAGGCTTTAAAAATATCCAAAAATAATAATACAATCTTTTCCATATTTTGCTCCGCTATATCCACCAAATCCACCACTCTCCTTGTAAGGTCTGCCATGTATCTACCCTTCAGAAACCCAGCTTGATCTTTATTTATATATTCCTTCATAAATTTATTTAACCTGTTTGCCAATATTGCGGTAAAAATTTTAGCATCCTGATTTATCAATGTCTATATGATTCTATCTTCTCTGGATCTTTTTCCGGTTTGGGAATCAAGGCAATTACTGATCTATACCATGAAGTCGGTAATAATCCTCCATCTAATATATAATTAAACAGCCTCAGAAGTCTCGGAATTACCAGATCTTTAAATTCTTTATAAAATTCCACAGTAAATCTATCCTCACCTGGCACTTTATTCACTTTCAACCTCTGTATCACCTCTTTGATCTCTTTCTCTATTATTAAGGCTTCCATTCTATCTTTGTGTTCTCCCCTAACTTTAATTCCCTTCCCATTTTCCAAATATTCCCTTAACCTTTCTACTTTTATATTTTTCTCGGAATATAACTCTTGATAGAACCCTTTTATTATATCAACCTTCTCCTTTGTTTTATTACATCTCACTCCTTGTTGATTTATCAAAACACAAATTTCTCTTTTAATTCTCTTTTCTTTCACGGCTCTAGCTAATAACTTTGAGTTTTTATTACTATATTCAAAATATTCTCTTTTTAAATATATCAAGTCTTTTTTTAACTTTCTCTATATCTTTACCTATTAACTCCCTTTTCAGTCTCTGTATATTTTCAAGAATTTTCTTCTTTCCTGTTTTTATATGCTCCTCCTGAAGCTGTTTTATTTCTTTTTCAATTTTCTCATATTTATCCTTTAATTGTTTATTCCTTATACTATTTAATTTAATGCATTCTCCTCTAAAAACCAACTTCATGGCACCCCACACTACATTATACGTCACTTCGCCTATATGATTCCATTGCCAATATTGATTCCAGATCATTTCTATATTTTCCTTATTTTTAGAATCTCTAAACATTTTCAGATCATATCCCCAACTATTCTGCTTCCTTTCTAACATTCCTACTCCCAATTGCATTAAAATCTTTGTGTGGTCTGACTCTTTAAAAATTCCAACATCAATTTCTTCTATATTCTTAAGTATACTATCTGTAGCAAAAAAAAAATCTATTCTAGAATATGAGTTGTGAACTTGCAAAAAGTAAGTATAAGTTATTTCTGAACCTTTAAATTCTCTCCACGCATGTTTTAATCCTAAAAATTTAATCCAATTATCTAATATTTCCATTTTTGATCCTGTTCTATTTCTTACCACATTAGTACAATCCATATTAGACCTTATTAAATTAAAATCACCTGCTAATACTTTTTTTTACTGTCTTTTCTTTTATCAAAATTCGATATACTTTATCTAAAAATTTATCTTCTTGTTCATTTGGAGCATATTTATTCACAAGGGTTATTTCTTCATCATCTATTATACCTTTTACAATCAAAAATCTACCTTCTGGGTCAGAAATACTTTTTGTCATAGTAAAACCCAATCTAGTTGAAATTAATATCGCGACCCCTCTTGCCTTCAATGTACCATATGCTTTTTCTTAAATTTTTGTCCAGCCTAAAAATAATTTATTTGTGTCTTCCAATTTTTGATGTGTTTCTTGCAAAAAGATTATATCTGGGCGATCTTTTCTAATAGCTGATTCCAATCTTCTGCGTTTGACTTGAGAGCCAGTACCTTTCACATTCCATGTTAATATCTTAATAACCTTCATGGAAACTTTCTTACATAAAATCTCTCAATTCTATCATGATCCTCATAGGCAGTGCATTTAACTAAACAATCTATCCTCATTAACCCAAACTTCATAAAACAATAAAACTACAACAAAACTAAGAATAAAAATCTGTCCTTCAACACCCCTCTACTTTCCTTTCCAAAAAGCCGCCTCTGCAAAAATAAATGTCCAAAGAGAGGGGGTGGTGGACATGGAAGATGTACCTAAATATCCACTATGTGCTCAAGTGCTCTCTATACTGATTTCACCTGATTATCCATGTCACTAATTAATTGTAAATATTCATCCCTCATCAGACTCTGTCACTTCCACCATGCTCATTTCCCCAAGGCTCCTCCCTCCTGCTGCACCTCCAGTTTCCTCTTCACTCTGCACCCTCTCAATAGCCCCTGTCTCCATCAATGCTTGCCTCAAAGATGACCATTCCTGTGTACCTCCTCTAATTAGACCAATCATTCGAAAATATTCCAGAGGATCAATTCCCGAATCAATTGTGTGCATTTTTTTGCATAAAAAAACCTCACCTGCAATGGAAACCTCCAATAATAATTAATCCCTTGATCCCGAAGAATTTTCGTTGCAGATTTCATTTTATATCTCCAATTTCATTCCTCAATAGAAATATTATAAACTTCCACATCATCTCCATCAATTTTAAGACACCAGATCCCATTTGTTTTATATGAGCCATCACCTTCAATTTGTCAACAACATTTGAAAACTTAACCAAAACATTGCGAACTTTACCCATCCTTTTTGACCCCAATTGAAATACATTAACTATGTCTTCAGCCAATTTTTTTTTGCCTGTATTGAGATTATTCAACCAATCCCAAATTCGAATCTTCAACTGATCTGACTTTTTCTCTGACAATATTTTAATAACCAAATTTTGCTTTCTCATGGCCTCTTCTATCATATCCACTCTCCTCTCCTGTACTTCCATCTTAATATTAAATTAATATTGTTTTTTTCTGAGTTTCCTTTACCTCTGTTTGAACCAATTTCACATTTTCTTGAGTGGATACAATAGCTTTTTCCATATTATCAAAATTAGTATTTGCTTTCTGAACAAATTTATTAAACATCGTAACAAGCTTTTTATGAGATTCAGCTGTTGTTTCCTCACTTTTTTGCATATGTGCTTCCATCCTCTCCAATTTATTACCCAATTTTCCAAATTCAGTCATCATAACAACCTCGTCAAATTGTACTGGTAAACTATTTGCCCTTTCCCTGGCTTCTTTCTTTTCCTTATCTTTTTTTCCTTCTGTTTTTTTTTTGGTTTCACCACGGGATCATCTTCTCCCACCTTTTCCCCTTCCTCCCTCTTTGCTTGGTCATCCTTCTTCTTGTCCATAATTCCCTCCCCGGCGATTTTAACTTAAAGCAATATATGTTAATAGACATTTGGACACAACAGTTCCTCTGTACCTGATGTGTATAACTTGATGCCATGAAGCCTCACTGCCATGTCTGATGAAGTGGACTTGATCCATGAAAGCTCACATTGAAATATAACAGTTAGTCTTTAATTGTGCTACAGCATTTTTATTTTGTTTATTTTCTGATATGCCTAAAATACAACAGTTAGTCTTGTTTTGTTTTGTTTCTTGTCTGATACACAGACTTTGGTGTCCTCTGCAGCACTGTAGGTATAAAAATAGATGAGTATAACATAATGCAAATATGTAAACTATTCTGAGACAATTTTGCAAAGTAGGATTTTACTAGTCATTCAGAGGAAAGAAAAGTCTTAGGAATCATAGTAGGAAACTCTCAAATTATTGAGAACTTTTTTAAAAAAAATCTCAATCAGAAGAAGTCTTGACTGGAACTATCTGGGAAAGGGAATGTTTCTAAATAAAGTGTGGTGAGCCATGCGAACTATGGCTAGGGAGTGATAAGTTATGCCTCCCTTCACTGAATCCATATTAAAAGTAAGCCCTAAGGACCTGTCTATACTGACCTTCCTAGGTCAGTGCAAAAGAGCTTTTTAAAAGCCACTGTTGTTATGTGACATCAAGTTTCTCCAATGTATGGAGACTGTATGAATGAGAGCTCTTAAAAATGTGCTGTCTCCAACAGTGCTGCTCAGCTCTTGTATACTCAACTCAGTGGGTTTCCTTCGGAAATCAATCCCTCTCATGTTCTATCTTCCTCTTTTTCTTTTGTCTTCAATTATTATTGTCTTTTTTTAAAAGCAAATTTTGCCTCCTCATGATGTGATCAAAGTAGGACAGCCTCAGTTTCATATTTTTTGCCTCCTCAGGTTTGACTTGCCATAGAATTTCCTTGTTCATCTTTCTGGCTGTCCAGATTCTCTAGCACCATATTTCAAACAAACATGGTTATTTTCCCTGCCAGCTTGTGCACCCATAAATGGTGATTAGGAATACAACAGAGTGGGTGATCTTGGTTTTGGTCTCTAGTGACACAGCTTTACACTTGATGATATTTTCATTCATTGCTGCTCCCCTGGGTCTCAGTCTTATTCTGATTTCTTGGCTGCAGGCTTTGTTTGGATTGATGATTGAGTTGAGGTACACAAAAATTGGTTAACGGTTTCAATTTCTTTATTTTCAATATTAAAGTTAAGTAGTTCTTCTGTAGTCAAGGCTTATTTACTTCTGCTTTGCCATTTTGTTCCTTCACTTCACTTTCACACACAAAAAGTGTTTCAAGTCATTACTGCTTTCTGCCAGTAGGAAGGTGTCTTCTTCTAGTCTGGCTTTGATATATTCTGCTTATGGTGGAACAGAGAAAAGGATAAAATGCACATTACTCCTGACATTTAAGGGATTGTGGTGGCTCAAGTGATTAAGATGATGAACTTGTTGACTGGAATGCTGGCAGGTCAGCAGTACTGCATGACAGAATTAGCTCTGGTCTCTGTCCCACTTCCTGCCAATCTAGCAGTTCGAAATCAAGAAATAGCAAGTAAGAAGGTAAACAGTATTCCATGCACTCTGGTGTTGAGGCATGCCTGCCACATGTTCACTGAAATGTCTGCAGATGCAGACATTGCTGGCCCTTTGGCTGTAAACAGAGATGAGTACTGAACCCTAGAGTTGGATGTGACTGGCTTCCAAGCTTTACCAACCTGACATTTGTGCCTATAGGAAGCCATTCTTCTAATGGTAGTAGTCATTCACAAGAAATGCACACAGTATTACTTTAAAACAAGAGTGCTAAAAGGAACACACAGCTCATTTGCTTTGAAGTGAGAAAATGCAAAGGGCAAGACTGAAGTAACTCGTTGTGCAAAGACATTAATGGCAAACTGTAAGTATACCAAATTTGTTGCCTTGGGGAAATTGACAAATGTTTTATGTGACCTCTTGGGCATTTTGGTCCCTCGTGTGCTCATCTGTAATCTTTAATTGTACTAGGGTTTTAGCTTAGGGTTGAGAGATCTAAATTCCCTGAGAGAGCCATTATGATACAGGCCTTCAAGCAGTTGGTCTATGTCCTTCCAAAGCTGTCACATGTGTTAGATGTGGTTTGACTAATAGTCACTAGTCTAAAAAACATCCTTTACCAACCTGTGCTCTCCAAATATTTGTTCTCCATTCCCCACCCCCACCCCATCCTCAACAAACATTGGCTAAGGGTAATAGGAGTTGTAGTCCAAATAAATCTGGAGGGTACTTAATTATGAATGCTGTTTCAGTGTTTTCACATTTGGGTGAAAAGGAGTAGTTTGCTTAATAGGATAGGTGGAGTGTATAAATTGGGCACCATAGCCTGCCAAGACCAAAACATCTTTATGTGCAGATTCAAGAGATCATAAGAATGAAAGCTGTCTAGTTTTCTCCACACCTAGAAACCTGCAATTTCTGTTCCAAGATTCCTCAAGGCAGCTGAAAAATCCTCTGTCCAGTTGAGAGCTAAAGTTTAGCATATGGAACTAAATTCCGATTTCCACACAACTCTTAATGCTTCTCTGTGGTGGGTAACTTTGCACAGTAGTGACATACAGTTGTGTGTATCATACGCTCAAGTCTGCTTGGTATAAAGGATGTTAAATGTGACATCTTATAATATTTTCATATTAAGTAACTACAGAGAATATTTTGGCAAGAGTGCTTAATCTCAAATGTTCAATTTTAATCAGCCTGAACTATGGTCTTTCTTTCTCTGAACTGAAAACCACCAATCAATTCTGCTTTATCTTCTCCCCCCTGTTTTTCTTACCCAAGGCAATGCCTTTTGTAAAAGGGTATTTATTTTTAATGGATTTTTTAATGAATTTTTCAGTCAAGCTATTAATAATGCCATTAATTATAGGCAGCTTATATTAAAGTGCATGCTGGCCTCTTAATCCTGACCCCCAGCTATTGGCTTGCAGCTAATCCAGCCTGGTGTTTGGTGGTGAGGGGCAAGCCTCAGCCAATGGCGGCTGGGAGACATGATTGGAAGACAGAACTAAAGGATAAGAAGGTGCAGGGAAAGGAGTAGAATTTTTAGTGTCTGCATTGCTAGAGGGGGAGAAGTTGGAAGCCAGATGATATGGTAGTGTTGTGGGGATAATCCGAGAGATGCGGTGTGAACACTTTAGTAGGAACTTCCCCAGTGGAAGGTTTTGCTTTGCCTTCCAGGCCTGGCCTGCATGATAACCCACAGGAGTGCTACGCTGGTTTACCTGAGGCTGTTCTGTATGGCTGATGCTCTACTTCAGCCTCTTCTATGCTTCCGAATGGATGAGGGGATCAACATAAAATAGACAGAGCCTTTCCCTTGCTCATCTTTTTTCCGAGTGCTATGGAACATGTTAAACATCGGTATGTTTCAAGATAAAGGAAGAGGCAATTTTCTCGTCAAGAAGGTGGATGCAGTCCAAGGATCTCACCCCCTAGCTGGTTTCTTCAGTTTGTTTCAAAGACTTTTCAAACAACCACAACAGATGCAGTTGTTTTATGATGAGCGATTGAGGAGTTTCTAAAAACAACGATCAGGTTGTTAAATTAAAATTCCACATTCAAGGGTGGACAGTAGATTCTCTCCTTTGCCACAAGCTAATATTTTCTAGTTCTCTTGGAAATTGGAAGTCTGACTAAAATTATCCAAAACCCGAGGGAGGTTATGTTTGCTCCTCAACACATACAGTAGATTTGGTATTTTTTACTAGGTTAGAAAAGGGGATTTCATTCCTTCTAATGCCCAATAATTTGGCAGAGGTAACAGGACCAGTAATCCCAATGCTTATTTCAAACCATGTCATAATCAGTTCATCAAAAAGCTTCCATTCATGAATGGAGGATATTGTGTTTCTGAATCCACGATTCAAAACTCCAGGAAATGGCCTGATATTGCTACATAATATTGTATCTATGTTGCCCATAGGAAAAATAATGCCAAACTTCACATAGCAATGGCAGCAGTCAAGACAGTCTCTTGTGCTGTCCACCACTCACACTTGTTGAAAAACAGCAACGACAATTGTTGTGTTTGGGTGAGGAGTGGTTAACTGGTGGGGGGGAAAAGAGCTTCAGGGAGCTTCCCTTGCTTGGTGTCTCTATGTGAATGGTACTATGCAAGTTATCCCATTCTCTATGTGAATTTAAATCATCTTCAGTGCTGCAGTTGGTGTTGTGATCATTATGCTGCCTGTTGCTATGTAAAACTTGGCCCCCTTTTCCTTGCTGGCAGTGCAAAGCATGATATTCTGCAGCAACATTGAGTCTTTACCTGGCATCATTCATCATGGATACAGAAGCAAAATATCCACATATATAAATTGGTGTTTTTTTTTTTAAAAAAAAAATTGAATTTCCTGGATTTTTAAAGCAGAAGTTTAAGTATACAAACATTACGCAGAGGTTCCAACAGAAACTTCATCCATGTAGAATTATCCAGTGCTAAAGGCTCCCAGAAGATGAGCACTTAAGTTGTACCTTCTTTACTGGGAGAGAACAGAAGCAATTGACAGCTGAGATGTGGCTGTATTCCCTCCATGCCAAAATATTTTGAAGGCATATTTTGGACTAAATGAAATGATGAAGCAAATATGTGAACAAGGGCAACACATACAACAGAGAAACATATGCATCCTTTAGGCCAGGGGTTCTTTGATGTTTGGAAATTGAAGAGAAGCAGCCAGCATAAAAGGGCCAAACATAACTTTATTGTAAGCAAACCGAACATGAACAGCAATGGTGCAACAGCTCTTTATATACGCTGTACAATGGATATATTTGGGCGGGAAACAATATGATTGGTTAGGAGAGGAGTGGGGTGATTGTGGGGTTACCGGACCTGAGTGAAGACTTTGTGTGCCTTGTTAGAAAGGGCAGGAACGCAAGTCCCATGATAGTTCAGTACCAAGAAGAAGACAAAATGGAGTATCACCCTGATCCCATAATAACAATTAAGCAATGTTACAGCAATAATTAAAGTTACATACAACCCCCCCCCCCCAGGATGGGACGAAGACCCTTAACCATCATGGAGGCCCACAGACTCTTTTGGCCAGACTGACCCCTGACTGGGTTTGGTAGACCAAGGGAGACTTGGTTCCATTGAATGATACCCAGCCCTGTTAAAGCTATTAGCATTTTGGGAGCACTGTCCCGACTCTGAACTGGAACCAGGGAGGGGGAAAACCAAATCATAACCCTGTTTAGATGAAGCAGGAGCAGGGGATCGCTCGGAATTAAAACTTGACTCAGAGGGGAGACAAATCAACTATTTACAACACATTATCATTCCTGTGCCTCAAATGGAGTTTTCCTGTTTCCTCAATTATATAATCCATTTGGCCCTTGTCTTTGTCCCCCTTGGAATAAGCAGGTGAGGGAGAACCCTAACGTGGAATTGCCCTGAGTTGTATCACCTTGTACATCTTGAAACTCTGTAACCCTATGTCTGAGCTGGTTGGCATGGCACCACTATAGCAAACCAGTACCTATTTTGACCTGGTAGGACACTGGTCCTGTTTGTTCCACCACAACCCCTGGAACCCATGCCGGTCCCGCAGCCACATAGTTCTGACATTGCACCAGATCTCCAGCTGAGAATACTTTTTTTGTGCAGAATTTCCACATTAACACCCCTATCCTCCACCCTGGAAGGATCCAACCGGTCAAACAGAGAGACTGGTCTCCTGCACATTAAAAGCTCAGCTGGAGATAGCCCTGAGGCTGGGGGGTTGTCCGATAGCAAAGGAGGAATTGGCAAAGCTGCAAGTCAATGTCCCCCTGACCCATGCGGCAAAGAGCCTCTTTTGTAATGCAGAGCTGACGTTCCACCTGACCATTGGTGGCAGGGTGGAACGGGGCAGACGTTACATGCCGAATAGCATTCCTCTTAAGGAATGCCTGGAATTCAGATGAGGTAAAAGTTGTGGCGTTGTCGGACACGAGCATGTCCGGCAGTCTGAAACAACTGAACAGCTTCCGAAGCTGTTTAATTGTGACAGCTGAGGAGGTACTGGGCATAGGAATAACCTCCTTGATCGAAGACCATTGTAACAAATCAAATGCCTTAAAAATATCTAAAGATAATAAACCCACCTTTTCCTTCGTCTGATTGACATTATCAATTAAATCTAACACCCTCCTAGTCAAATCAGCCATATGCCTTCCTTTTAAAAAACCAACTTGGTCAACATTTATATATTCCCCCATAAATCTATTTAACCGATTAGCCAGTATTGCTGTGAAGATCTTGGCATCCTGATTTATAAGAGAAATTGGTCTATATGATTCCACCTTTTCCAAATTCTTTCCCGATTTTGGCAGCAGAACGATTATAGTCCTATACCATGAAGTTGGAATTTGTCCACAGTCTAAAATATAGTTATATAACTTCACTAACTTAGAAACCACAACATCTTTAAATTCCTTTTAAAACTCTGTCGATAGTCCGTCATCTCCCGGGGCTTTCCCCAACTTCAGACCACTAATTACCTCTTTTACCTCTTTAACAGTAACCCGTTCCTCCATTTTTCCCCTGTGTTCCTGTTTTATTCCATTCCCTAACTGCCTCTCCAGAATCCCTTTAAGCTTCCCAACGTCTGTCTCTTTTTTTGCATATAATGCTTGATAGAAATCCTTCACAATTTTACATTTGTCGCTAATCTTATTGCACCTTATCCCTTGTTTGTTAACTAATACCCCAATTTCTCTTTTTTCCTTTTTAGCTTTGGCCGCTCTTGCTAATAATCTTGAATTTTTATTGCTAAATTAAAATACTCTCTATTTAGATATATCAAATCTCTTTTAACTTTATCTATATCCTTACCCATTAATTCTGCCTTAAGTCTTTGTAATTTAGTGGAAAAAAATTTATCCTTCTTTTTTGAATGATCTTCCTGTACTTGTTTTATTTCCTTTTCTTTTTCCACCTGGTCTGCCTTATATCTTCTGTACTTTATACTTGCCAACTTTATACTTTCCCCTCTAAAAACTGATTTCATGGCATCCCAAACAACATTAAAATTTACCTCTTTGTTATCGTTCCACTGCCAGCTTTCCATCCAACTTTCCATAATTTGTTCTTTACATTTTTTGGTCTTTGAATAAATTGGGATCATACCTCCAACTTCTTCCTCTCCGATTATCCTTTTGTAATCTCAATTCCAAAAGTACTTTAGCATGGTCTGATTCCTTGAAAATCCCTATTTCCATTCCCTCAATATTTTTAATCAAATTTTACGTTAACAAAACATAATCTATTCTAGAATAGGACCCATGAACATGTGAAAAGTAAGAATATGCCCTTTCCGAACCCTTGATCTCTCTCCAAGAATCCTTCAAACCCATCGCAACCATCCATTTATCTAAAACCTTCCCTTTCAGTCCAGTTCCACACCTTGCTAAATTCGTACAGTCTAAATTTGACCTTATCAAATTAAAATCTCCAGCCACAATCATTTTTGCAACGTTTTCTAGCTCCACAACTTTTCGAACTTTTTCTAAAAATTCCGCTTGTTGTTTGTTTGGAGCATAAATATTCACCAACATTATTTCCTCATCGTCTATTTTTCCTCTTACGATCAAATATCTACCTTCTTGGTCGGCAACGCTTTTTATTGTCTCAAATCCTAATCTTTTAGAAATCATAATTGCCACTCCTCTTGCTTTTGAAGTACCAAACGCCATCTCATAATGTTGTATCCATCCCAAGAAAAGTTTGTTTGTATCTTTTGACTTTTGATGCGTTTCCTGTAAGAACACTATATCAGGTCTATCTTTCTTCAGAGCCAATTCCAACCTCGTCCTCTTAAGAACAGAACCTGTACCCTTTACATTCCAGGTTAATACTTTAATATTTCCTATAATATATTTCCTTTCTAACTTCTAAACTCTCCATTGGGCGTGCCGCCACCAACCCCTTACCCCCAAAACACAAAATTATACACAAAACACACAATATCTCTCTCCCCACTTTCTCTGAAAAAAAGACGCCTTCGATGACCAAAGAGGGGAGAGGGGGGACATGGAAGATGTATGTACAGATTAGTGCTTTGCACCACCCACCTTTATATAGTACTTAAGTGATTTTTTTTAAAAAAATTTATCTTAGTCTATTGCTCAATGCTCCTTACTTGCCTCCTCCTCCACCATGATCAATGACAACTCCTCTTCTTCTCTTCCCTGCAGGGTTCCACCTGTAGCACCACCGGCCTCTGCCCCCTCATACTCCCTCCTTATAGCCCCCGATTCCAACAAATCTTTCCTGAAAGTTAACCACTCTTCCGAACCCGCTTTAACAAGCTCCAGCAGACTCAGATATTCCAATGGGTCAGTCCCCTCATCAATAGCCTGCCTTCTTTTCTCATAAAACAAACGCAATTGCTGTGGGAATCTCCAATTATACCTTACACCTTTACTCATCAACAATTTAGTTACGGGTCTCATCTTATATCTCCAAATTCTTTCCTTCATTGAAATATCATTATATAATTCCACATCAGAACCATCAATTTTCAGGGCGCCAGAACCAGCTTGTTTCAAGAAAGCCATTACTCTAAGTTTGTCTCCCCAATTTGCAAATTTTACCAAAACATTTCTTTGAGCCGCCTTACCTCTTCTTGAACCCACCCTATATGCACTTATAATGTCCTCCTGTACAAATTCCTTTCCCATGCTCAAACTGTTTAACCACTGAACCACTCTTTCTCTTAGCTGGTCTGGTGTCCTTTCAACCACCTGATGGATCACAATGTTCTGCTTTCTCATCATATCTTCCACAGCATTAATCCTTTTCTCATGCTCATCCATTTTCAGCTTATTCTCCCTCACCGCCTCCTGAGTCCCTTTTATTTCCTTTTTCATGACATTCACCTCATTTTGAACCAATTTCACATTTCCTTCTATTTTTTGCAAACTTAAATTCCACTTTTTTTGTGAAATCCATAACAGATGTTACCACCTTATCCAGTTTTTTCATCATTTCATTTCTATCTTTCACCTTTGAATCCTCATTTTTCTCCATCTTCTGAAACAATTTGCCAATTTCCACCATAATTTGAGTATGATCATACAGTTCGGGTGGTGGTGATGATGACTGAGGGACCTCTTCCGTTGGTGCTTTTTCTTTCCTCTTAGATTTCACCACTGACTCCTCCTCCTTTGCTTTTCCTCTTGTGCCCTTATCAATAGTAGCGACCCCTAAAGAGTTTTAATGCTGCAGCGTATTGTAAGATCGTTATACACTCCACTTAAACCTGTTCCGATGCAGCCAAAACTAACAACAGTCCCATTAATTCTGTTAGAGCTTGAAGAAAAGAAGAGGTCCAGCAAAGAATTTAATTATTGTAATCCATAAAGGAGCAGGAACCAAAAACAACCCAGACAAAAAATATTGTAATCCACAGGAAGTCCGTTCCCAAAAATAATTAGCCCAGGTATCAACGCTCCCAAATGCAAAGACAGGAACTACAAGGAGACAGACGCCCAAATATATCCACTTGAGTCGAGACTGCAGGGAAGGGAAGCCAAAAATCCCAAACTCCAACTTGTAGTAATAAAAAAAAAGAGAAGAGAAGTGTATATAAAAAATAAATTGAGAGTTGTAATCCACACAGCGAAGGAGTAAAAAAAATAAAAATTGATAGTCCTTCTCTTGGAACGAACAAAACAAAGCACCCTTTTCCCAGCGGCTGCGGCGGCTTCAGGGGGAAACCCCCCCTTCTTCCTCTCCAAATCAGCAAACTTTCCCCTTCTTTTTTTTTAAAGAACCGCTCTCCCTTATTTTAACCTCGAAAAGCACTGGAGTAATCAAAAACTTAAGCCCAGTCAGATTCTTCTTTAACCGCTTCTCACTGCCTCCAAACCATGCCATGGCTCTTCTGGGACGCAAGAAAGCCATTGTCCAAAAAACAACCACTTTCGTTTTCCAGGACCGCCACCATTATCGGTTCAGCTATCCCCGTTTATCCGCTTCTGCACACACTGCCAAGTCCAGGCTCTTCAAAGCAAAATCCCCAATTGCCTTTAGCTCCCGTCAACATAAACTTTCATTAACTCACTTTCTTGCCGATTTTACTACTTCCTCAGATCTCTGCCGTCTCGCTGGTCCCGTTCTCGGCTCCTCGGCAGGGGAAGCCATGGCTTCCGTCACGCGCCTCTCCCACCGGGAATACCTCCCGAACTTCGACCGCCCAACTGCAAACTTTCCAAGCAGGCAAGCAGGAGTCTTATCACCACAAAATATCTCTTTAAAATTGTCCCATTTTACTCATTCTCATTAATTACCACTTTGATAAGCGCGAGCGCCCAGATCAAAATGTTACTCGTCGGCCATCTTAGCCTTTGATGTTTGGAAATTGAAGAGAAGCAGCCAGCATAAAAGGGCCAAACATAACTTTATTGTAAGCAAACCAAACATGAACAGCAATGGTGCAACAGTTCTTTATATACACTGTACAATGGATACATTTGGGCGGGAAACAATATGATTGGTTAGGAGAGGAGTGGGGTGATTGTGGGGTTACCGGACCTGAGTGAAGACTTTGTGTGCCTTGTTAGAAAGGGCAGGAACACAAGTCCCATGATAGTTCAGTACCAAGAAGAAGACAAAATGGAGGATCACCCTGATCCCATAATAACAATTAAACAATGTTACAGCAATAATTAAAGTTACATACAAAAATCCCCCCCACCCCCAATATGGGAGGAAGACCCTTAACCATCGTGGAGGCCCACAGACTCTTATGGCCAGACTGACCCCTGACTGGGTTTGGTAGACCAAGGGAGACTTGGTTCCATTGAATGATACCCAGCCCTGGGGTTTCTGTTAAAGCTATTAGCATTTTGAGACTACTGTCCCAACTCTGAACTGGAACCAGGGAGGGGGAAAACCAAATCATAACCCTGTTTAGATGAAGCAGGGGATCGCTCGGAATTAAAACTTGACTCAGAGGGGAGAAAACTCAACAAAAAGTCCCTCCTTTGAGAAGTTTGAGTAGGGGGCGACTCAACAAAAACTTGCCTCTTCTGGGTGGGAGTAGAGGTAGACTCTAACATAGGAGGATGGAGGGTCTCTGGAGAGAATTTAAAGCCCCGCTTTTCGCTCGGAAGAGTGGGGGAACACTCAGAAAACTCCCCACCCCCTGATCCTGTAACTCAAAAGGCACACTTCCACAGTCTAGGCTTGCTGACTGCCTCCAAAGAAATTGTGGCTGGCTCGAATTAGAAAGCTGGGAGCTACAGCTGATTACCAAGCTGCCTTCCTTGTCTCCCCCTTGGAATAAGCGGGTGAGGGAGAACCCTAATGTGGAATTGCTCTGAGTTGTATCACCTTGTACATCTTGAAACTCTGTAACCCTATGTCTGAGCTGGTCGGCATGGCACCACTATAGCAAACCAGTACCTATTTTGACCTGGTAGGACACTGGTCCTGTTTGTTCCACCACAACCCCTGGAACCCATGCCGGTCCCGCAGCCACATAGTTCTGACATTGCACCAGATCTCCAGCTGAGAATACTTTTTTTGTGCAGAATTTCCACATTAACACCCCTATCCTCCACCCTGGAAGGATCCAACCGGTCAAACAGAGAGACTGGTCTCCTGCACATTAAAAGCTCAGCTGGAGATAGCCCTGAGGCTGGGGGGTTGTCCGATAGCAAAGGAGGAATTGGCAAAGCTGCAAGTCAATGTCCCCCTGACCCATGCGGCAAAGAGCCTCTTTTGTAATGCAGACCTGACGTTCCACCTGACCATTGGTGGCAGGGTGGAACGGGGCAGACGTTACATGCCGAATAGCATTCCTCTTGAGGAATGCCTGGAATTCAGATGAGGTAAAAGTTGTGGCATTGTCGGACACGAGCATGTCTGGCAGTCTGAAACAACTGAACAGCTTCTGAAGCTGTTTAATTGTGACAGCTGAGGAGGTACTGGGCATAGGAATAACCTTCAACCATTTTGAAAATGAGCCAACCACCAATAAAAAGTGTGTGCCTTAGAACGGACCAGTAAAATCAATGTGTATTTGTGACCAGGGTCTGCGGGCAGTGTCCCATTCCCGGGAGGGAAGTCGGGACTCTTCGGGTCAAGAACACTGGCAACTTTGGCAGGTGCCCACCAATTGTTCAATGTCATGGTCTACCTGGAGCCACCAAAAATAGCTCCGAGCCAGAGCTTTGGGGCATACAATTCCTGGGTGGCTAATGTGAAGTAGCCTGAGTACCTTGGAGTGTAACACTGCAGGAATGACCACCCTTTGGCCCCACAGTAGGCAACCTCTTTCGAGCGAAAGCTCAAACCTTTTCCTAAAGAACCCTTTGAACTCCTCAGCAGGAGGAGTTGGTGGCCACTCTTTCCTGACCCAAAAAATCACCTGTGACAGAAGTTTGTCTTTTATGGATGACTTGGCTATGTCAGAAGGCACAATGAGTGGGGGACGAATCGAGAGATTCGATCATCAGCACCTGATGATTTTGCTCGACCTCACAGTGGGGTTCCCCCAGGTCTGGCAAGGGAGAACTTGAAAGAGCATCAGCAGGGCTGATAACCTTCCCTGGGTGGTGAATCAGGGTGAACTGATAGGCATTCAGGAAAATAGCCCAATGTTACATGTGGGGGGACAATATCTGTGGAATGGGCTTTGTAGTAACAAAAATCCCTAACAATGGTTTATGGTCAGTTACGATAGTAAATTCCCTGCCATATAAGAAGTTGTGGAACTTCTTCATCCCAGCAACTATGGCCAGAGCTTCCCTGTCAGTCTGGGCATAGTTATGTTCAGCTTTGGATAGGGACCTTGAATAGAATGCAATCGGGGCTTCCTTCCCATTTTTGAGAGTGACATAGGACAGCTACCCCCCTACTGGTGAAGCATCACACACAAGGACTACAGGTTTCTTAGGATCGAAGTGAGTTAAGACTGCTTTGGAAGACAGAAGCTCATTTAACTCATGGAAGGCTCATTCCTGACTTTGCCCCCACCGCCAAACTGCGTCTTTTTTAAAGTAAGTGATGCAGCGGCTCTGCTACTGATGCCTTCCTGGGCAGGAAGGAGTGATAAAAGTTAGTTAGGCCCAGGAACGATTGCAACTCAGGCTTTGAAGGAGGGTGTCGCATACAGCCTCCATACAGTTGGAGTAGAGCTGCTTTAGAGGCCTCCACTAATTTAAATTGATAATTTAAACTGCTGAGAGCCACCTCTGTTCAAACAGAGGAAGCAGTTAGAAGCTTCCAGAAGCAGGGAGCAGAGCCACACCAGGCCCTTCCCTGAACTGTGACTCATAGGGGCGGAGCCACACTAGCCTTTAAAAGCTCTGAGCTCTTTCAGGGTCAGCCCTTTTGACTCTGCATGTGCTCTTAAGCAGAGCTGCTGCTGAGGAGAGCCAAACAAAGGAAGTGAGCACTGGTAAGTTTTGCAGTTGGAGTAGAGCTGCTTTAGAGCCCCGCGCATCTAACGGCGCGCGAGATTGCAAACTAGTAACAAAGGAAGAATATAGTCTTACTAGGTAGAAAGGTAGTAAACGTGTACATTTTTGAGGCCCAGAATACTGCACTTGTTAAAATGGATTCTGAGGGAACAGCTGTAGTTACCTGGAATACTTGTGCCATGTTTGTGTTCTTGCCAAAGCATATGGAGAACTACACTTGCAGCAAGTGCAAGCTGGTTGCACTACTAGAAGAGAAGTTCCAGCATATCTAACCATCAATATCTAACCAGGCCCGCATATCTAACCATCAACAAATTAAGGAGCTTGAGCTGTTCTTGGACAGAGCGGAGTAGACTATGCTGGACAAAGAAGAGACAGGGCACAGTTCTGAGGGAGAAGGCCCTTCACTAACTCAGGAGGGAGATGGTTGGAGGAATGTGACTCAAAGGAGGAGAAGAGTAGGGGATCACTCTGAGAGTCTGAAATTACAGAATAAATTTGAGGCTCTTTCCCTCATCACACCTGATGAGGAACACACAGAGGAACAACTGGTTCCAACTGATGATCTCTCCTTCATCACATTTGATGAGATCCAGGAAGATAAACAACAGGAACAAACTGAATTTCTCTCCCTTAATATGGTTGATGAGGTGCATGTAGATGAACAGATTGCAGGAGAGAGGCTCCTTGTACTAGGCGATTCAATAATTAGAAATACAGAGAAATGGATTTGTGATGCACATGATAACCGTATGGTGACTTGCCTGCCAGGTGCAAAAGTTGCAGACATCACAAGAAATCTAGATAGATTGTTAGAGAGAACTGGGAACGAGCCAGTTGTCATGGTACACGTTGGTACCAATGATGTTGGGAAGGCCAAGCGGTCTGTCCTGGAAGCCAAATTCAGGTTGTTAGGAAGAAGATTGAAGTCCCGGACTTCCAAGGTAGCATTTTCAGAAGTGCTGCCTGTCCCTCGTGCAGGACCTACCAGGCAGGCAGAGCTCAGAAGCCTCAATGCGTGGATGAGGCGGTGGTGTCGAGAGGAGGGCTTCAGATTTGTCAGGAACTGGAGAACATTTTGGGACAAGCCAAATCTGTTCAGGAGGGATGGGTTGCATTTGAACCATGATGGGACCAGATTGCTGGCACTCAACATCAAAAAGGCTGCAGAGCAGCTTTTAAACTGATAACTGGGGGAAAGCCGACAGGAGCTGGGCAGCATCCGGTTCGGGAAAGTGTGTACTTGAGTAGTGAGGAGGATGCAAAAATTACTGAGCAGAGCAAGGAGCTAGTCACCAGCACTCTAGCAGAAGGATGCAAGAGGCATTCTAACAATGCAACTGGACTCAAAAGACTGTATCAGGAAAGCATATATAAATGCTTGTATACAAATGCCAGAAGCCTCTGAAGCAAAATAGGGGAGCTGGAATACTTAGCAATAGATAAGAATATTGATATTATTGGTATCACTGAAACCTGGTGGACGGATGATAACCAATGGGATACAGTTATCCCAGGCTACAAACTGTACAGGAAGGATAGGAAGGGGCAAACGGGAGGTGGTGTAGCCTTGTATGTCAAAGAAGTGATAAAATCATATGAATTGGAATATCTAGGTGATTTGGAGTCACCATTAGAAGCTCTGTGGGTAAGAGTACCAGGCCACAAGGATGGTCTAACAGTAGGCATATACTATCGGCCTCCGACCCAAACTCTTGAGGGAGACTGGCAGTTGGAGAATGTTGTAAAGGAGGCATCCAAGAAGGGAAGCCTGGTTATAATGGGGGACTTCAATTACCCTCACATAGACTGGGTGAACTGTTGCTCAGCACATGATAAAGAGATAAAGTTCCTAGATATGCTAAATGATTGTTCCCTGGGACAGATGGTTGAAGACCCAACTTGAGGTACAAGAATCCTTGACTTGATTCTGAGTAATACTCAGGATCTGATGCAAGATGTTAATGTGACTGATCCAATAGGGAACAGTGACCACAACTCAATTATGTTTAACTTGATCATAGACTGCAAGTCACTGATAAAATCTAACACAGAGACCTTAAATTTTCAAACAGGAAATTTCCCAAAGATGAGGAAACTAGTAAAAAAGAAGCTGAAAGGGAAAATTGAGAAAGTCCAAATACTCCAAGAGGCATGGAGGCTGTTTACAAAAACAATAACAGAGGCCCAATTGGAATGCATACCCAAAAGGAAAAAGGGCACTGCCAGTTCCAAGAGGACTCCGATGTGGCTTACAGGAGCTGTTCGGGAAGTGATCAAGAGCAAGAAAAGCTCATTTAGAAGATGGAAGGCTTGTCCGAATGAGGACAGCAGGCAGAAACATAAATTCTGGCAGAACAAATGCAAGGCAACAATCAGGAAAGCAAAGCAAGACTTTGAGGAGCGTATAGCTAAAAATACTCAGAGAAATAACAAAGACTTCTTTAAGTACATTAGAAGCAAGAACCCAACTAGGAAGGCCATTGGACCATTAGATGACAATGGAAGGCAAGGGGTTATTAAAGAGGAAACAGAGATTGCAGAGAGACTCAATGAATTCTTTGCTTCAGTATTCAATGAAGAAGACAGAGACCACATGCCCAAAACAGAGCCTATCTTCGTAGGGAGGGAAACCGAAGAATTAAGCAAGATAGAAATAACCAGGGAGGAGGTCCTTGCATGTCTTGTTAAGCTAAAAACTAACAAATCACCAGGACCAGATGGCATCCATCCACAAGTTCTCAGGGAACTTAAAGATGAAATTGCTGATCTCCTAGCCAAAATATATAATCTTTCCCTCAAATCAGGCTTTGTGCCTGATGACTGGAAGGTAGCGAATGTAACACGAATTTTCAAAAAGGATCCAGGGGTGATCCAGGAAATTACCGACCTGTCAGTTTGACATGTGTCCCAGGTAAAGTGATGGAAACCATCCTAAAAGATAGAATTAATAGGCACATAGAAGAGAAGGCACTGCTAAAGGAGAGCCAACATGGCTTTTACAACTCAATGAAGGTGTCAACCCAGTGTGCCTCAGCAGTGAAAAAAGCAAACTCAATGCTAGGGACCATTAGGAAGGGTATAGAAAATATGTCAGCAAGTGTCATTTTGTCTCTTTATAAATCTATGGTGAGGCCCCATCTGGAATACTGTGTACAGTTCTGGTCACCATACCTCCAGAAGGATATTGTGGAGTTGGAGAAAGTGCAAAGGAGGGCAACCAGAATGATTAGGGGACAAGAACACCTTCCTTACCATCTGAGGCTGCAACGGTTGGGCCTCTTCACTCTTGAACGACGACGTCTAAGAGGTGACCTGATTGAAGTTTATAAAATCATGCATGGTGTGGACAAAGTAGATAAGGAAAAACTGTTTTCCCTATCGCACAACACTAGAACTAGGGGACACTCCATGAAACTTTTGGGTACTAGTTCTCAAACAAATAAGAGAAAGTACTTTTTCACCCAGAGGATTACTGGTCTATGGAACTCCTTGCCAGAAGAAGTGGTGACAGCTGTCAGTCTTGACAGCTTTAAGAAAGGATTAGACAAGTTCATGGAGGACAAGGGTATCAATGGCTATAATTATGGATACTTAAGGACAACCTTGGGGTTGGAGAGATAGGCAGGATATCTCTCAATGCCATTTCTAGGGAATCCTAAGCAGGTGAAGGCATCTCCTTGGGAATAACCTGAAGGAAATGGTGAGCCACTGTGTGAGACAGAATGCTGGACTGGATGGGCTGTGGCCTGTTCCAGCAAGGCTGTTCTTATGTTCTTATAATTGGAGGGCTTTATTCCCTCAGGAGTTACCTTAAATGCCAGGAATTCTACCTCCCTTGCATGGAAAACACATTTGTCTTTTCTAAGACATGACCCAGCATTCTCAAAAATCTGTAATACCTGGTCCAACCTTCTTGCAACCTCAGATTCACTCCTCGCAGTGATTAGCATATCATCAAAGTAGGGGAGGACCCCAGGGAGACCCTTTAGCAGACGTTCAACCAGCGATTGAAAAATGCTGGGGGCTGCATTTACCCCAAACTGTAGGCAAGTCACCTTAAAGGTTACATTGTGCGTAATGATTGTCTGAGCTGTAGCAGCAGCAGGTGTAACTGAAAGCTGCTGATAGGCTTGCACCAAATCCAACTTGGGGAAGCACTTACCTCCATGTAAAGCAGCCAATAAGTGGCTCACTACCGGTACTGGATATGCATTAGGCCTGATAGCCTTGTTAATCGTACATTTATAATCATTGCAAATCCTTAACTCCCTGTTAGATTTTATAGCAGTCACTATTGGCATCTCCCATTCTGAGGAGTCAATGGGAACCAATATACCCTGACCCACGAGCTTGTCCAGCTCAGCCTTGATCTTGTCCTTTAGTGCAAATAGCACACGGCAAGGCTTGAGGTGAATCAGCTGCATGGCCAGGTCAAGGTTGAAAGAAATGGGGTGGCCCTACGTAGTTTCCTTTTCTGAAGACAGCCGGGTGTACGTTACAAACGTCCTGCATCAGACCCCAATGTGGATGTAGATGCCGGTGATGCAGAGGATGCAGAGGAGTGGGGCAACAAGCAGCAGTGGGCCTGCATGGCGGACTCCGACCCTCCGGAGGCGACAGGCCAGTGCTTAAAGGACTTGACGCCGTACCACGCTGCCTCGGAAGCCAACGCCTCTAGAAGGACCGACTTGAACATCAGGACGTCCCTGGTCATGAGCTGGCATTGCGTCTCTTGTCCCTCAGGCCAGCGAGCAGGCGGTCATGGAGTGCCTCTTCCAAGTTGTCCCACGGGCATGGGGTGGCAGCCAACCTCAGCGTGGTGGCATAGTTTGTGATGGATTCCCCAGGGTGTTGGTCTTGTCTGTGGAATGTCACCTGGGCTGGGAAGATGGACACCTTGGGCTGGAAATGGTTCTGGAGAGCCGAAAGGATGTCCGCGAGGGGAACCACATCAATGTCCTGGGGCATCACCAAGTGGATGGCGAGTTCCATGGTGGCCAGGCCACACTTGGAGTGAAAGCAGGACCTCTTCTGGCCCTCATCGACGATGTCCTTGGCCGCCATGGCGTGGTGGAACTGGCGTTCATAGAGATTCCATCTCTCTGGTGTGGCCACATTGAAGGGATCAGTGGAAGATTTGTGGGAAGCCATATCCCACCATTGTTGCCAATTGCCAATTTGATGTTCGGAAATTGAAGAGAAGCAGCCAATATTATTGGTTAGGAGAGGAGTGGGGTGATTGTGGGGTTACCAGACCTGAGTGAAGACTTCGTGTGTCTTGTTAGAAAGGGCGGGAACGCAAGTCCCACAATAGTTCTGTATCAAGAAGAAGACAAAATGGAGGATCACCCTGATCCCATAATAACAATTACACAACATGACAGCAATAATTAAAGTTACATACACAACAGGTTCCCAAACACTTCAAGCTGGGGGCCGGGTCACACTCTCTTAGTCAGCTTCGAGGGCTGGGCAGCCATTTTGCCCTGCCTGCATGATCAGGGTGGTCATTTTGTCCCAACGACTTCAAATGTCTGGCCATTTTGTCTCTCAAATGCCCTTGGAGGTGTGGGGGCCACGTGAAATGGTGCCATCAGCCAAATCTGGCCCATGGGACTTAGGCTGGGAACCCCTGCTTTAGGCTCTCAGATAAACTAATGTTGGTATGTTCACTCTGCAGAATGCATACTAGAAACCTTTCTTTGAATCTCTATATTCTTTATTTGGTTTAGGCAACCTGAAGAATAAAAGCTATATCAGACTATAAGATATATGATCATGTTGTGTGCATGTTTTTCAAAAGATATCCCCTCACCTTTTGAAATAATAAAAAGGAGGGCTGAGAGTTAGCAAAGACTGGACACCAAGGTCAAAATCATCCATACTATGCTAAAAAGAGAAAAGAGGCAGGGAAGAAGGACAGGAAAATATCAACTGATTTGAAATGTGGTGCTGGAGGAGAGTCTTGCAGATACCATGGACAGCTAGAAAGGATGAAAAGTGCATGCACAATCAAGTCATGTCTGAACTCTTACTAAAGCAAAAATGAGTAAATTGGGGCTATTCTATCATGCACATATAATGACAATATAGAACTGATGAGAAAAGACAATAATGCTAGGGAAAGGGGAGGGAGCAGTAAAAAATGAAGAAAACCTAATATGAGATGTGTTGACTCAATGAAGGAAGCCACAGCTGTTAGTTTGTAAGGCCTGAGCAACACTTATTGGAAAAGACAATATTGCTAGAAAGTGAGGTGTGGGGTGTGTAGAAAGAGAGGACAAATAAACATAAGATTTATTTATTTATTTATTTATTAGTTCAATTTCTTCACCACCCATTCGGCCGAGGCTGACTCAGGGTGGTTTACAATCATATATAAAAATAACATAGTTAAAAGACTGAATTAAGACCACCCACCCTCTAAAAAAAAGGGTGCAGGGACCGAAGGTACTGAAGTGGGAGGCTTCACTAAACCAGCCACCCAACGGAGGTCACCCTTCCACCTGCACCCTATACTTGGCCAGCCAGCCAGGTTTGAGTTCTTTTCTGAAGGGCAGTAATTCTGTCTGGAGACGTAGCTCTGTTGGGAGGAGGTTCCAAAGAGCCGGAGCAGACACGGAGAAGGCCTTCTTCCTTGTGCTAGAGAGGCGAGTCCCCTAAGATGCCATTGTTTTGTAAGACCGGAAAAGAGCTGTTAAGGATAGGACATTTTAGAGTTCATTAACTCATATAGTCATCACATATCAATCAAGACCTAATGGCACATAGCATCTTTGGAGTTTTTCCTTAATTAACAAAGGTAATGGGCCAGCTGTATACACACACACACCACTATTCAGTTCCCTGCTCTAGGAGTCTTTGTGGCACAGTAGTTAAACTGGTGTACTGCAGCCATAACTGCTCACATTGTGAGTTTGATCCTGACAGGGATTAAGGTTGACTCAGCCTTCCAATCTTCCAAGGTGAGTAAAATGAGTACCCAGCATGTTGAGGGGCAAATTATGTTGTGAACTGCCTAGAGAGTGCACTAAACACTATGAGGTGGTATATAAGCAGTGGTTGGCATCAGCAGGTTCGCACCAGTACGTGTGTACCGATAGTAAAAATGGCTGGTTCCGTTTCACTCCAAAGCACATCCCCAGCTACTCCGGAGTGAACTCTGTGCTGGGAGTCGCTGTGGAGGCACTTTGGGGTGAAACAGAGCCCTGGAAAAGCCTCGGACAAGAGGGAAATGACTTCAGAGGTTCGCTATAGAATGATGAAAATAGGCTTCTATTTTCATAGCCCTGTAGTAAAGAGCATTCACATGACCTCCTCCTGGTCACGCCCACCCAGTGACATGGGCACGCCCACAGTGTGGTAGAATTTTTTTAAAATGCCCACCACTGTATATAAGTCTAATTGCTATATTAGCATCTCATTTCCCTCCCATGCAAGTTATGTCCCACTTTCCTCCATGTAAAAAATAATAATAATCAGCCACTACAAATAGAAAAGAGGAGGTGGTCTGAGCTGCAGCCCCTTAATTAAGCAGTTAATTCAGCAGGAATTCTATGTTAAGGATTCAAAGGAAAGGAAGTGGAGAAAGATCAGTGATTAGTTATTCCAGCAAGAAGAGAGACAACAAGAAGAAAATGGAGATGGAGTTAAATCAACACTACCGGGTATTTCACCTTTCTCCACAGTTTCTCGGCGTGAATTGCCCTATTTAAAACTGCTATTAGGCATTATTTGCCCGTGAAGCAAATAGTAGTTTGGAATCCAGTATGGGATGGTGAAGTTGAATTAATCACTCACAAGCATCTGCTCCTCCTCAAGCTTCCCCACCTCCCCCCAAAAAGGAGAAATATTGGCACAGCTGATGACATTTTCCTTCTATCTCCTCTGTTTTTGCTAAGTAGGCACGAGAGAAAAATTGTAGGGTCTGTATATGGGGAGTACTTTTTAATTTTGCTTAGTCTGCTCCTGCATCAAGAATAGAAATGGGTGAATCTGCAAATTGGATTTGTTCCCTGGCTGCAAAATTGTTTCAGCCCCATGTTCACATTAGGTTGAAAGATGACAAAACTGGGCAAAAAAAGTGTCCACATGAAAATGCATTTTTATTTTTGTATTCATTCTTCCAATATCCATCTGTTTTTATGTATGTTTCTCAGTAAGGACAATTTCTAAGCAATCTTCTCTAGTGCAATGCATTAGGCCTAATACACTTATTTCCTCTTATTCTTATAATATACCGTGTTTGCCGGCGTATAAGACACACCCCGTTACTACCAAATTAGCCCACTAATGGTCATTATATACAGTACAACATGCACTCTATTTTCCAGTGTAAATTAAGGGGGGAGTGAGTCTTATACTCCAGCAAATATGGTACTTGTTTGTGGGCCAGGATACCTAAGAGATCGCATTGCCCCAAAATAGTCTGTCCGTCCAACCAGAGTGGAACTGAGGGTCTCTCTACTTGTACCATCGGCTAGAGGGCTGTGTCTCTCTAGCACAAGAAGAAGGGCCTTCTCCGTGTCTGCACCGGCCCTATGGAACCTCCTGCCAGTGGAATTGCAGCTGCAGACAGAATTGTTGCCCTTTAGGAAAGATCTGAAAACCTGGCTGGCAGGGCTGGTGTGGGGCACCAATGGAGGGGTGACCCACACCTGCTGGCTTGTCTAAACAATGAGACTCTCTCTCATTTTTTATGTGTGTGTGTGTGTGTGTGGGGGGGGGGTTGAATGGGGTTTTATATGTTTTTAATGGGTTTTATATGTTTTTAGTGGGTTTTAACATTTTCTATTTCTGTGAGCTGCCCAGAGTCGAGTTAGGCGGCAATAAAAGTATAATAAATAAAATAATAATAAATAAAATAAATTGTGCACATTGTCATTTTTTTGTTAGATAAAATATCTTTTGTCTCCAATTATGCATATCTGTTCATGGAAGGCTCCTGTGAACTGTGGAGGTGGGGGTAGAGGTGGGGGTGATTTTCCCTTTGCCTCTTTAGATGCCTGTCACCTCCGCAAAATTTGCAGTGGAATTTTGGGATGGGCTTTTGGAACACCACAGGAAAGCTTTAACAGAAAACGCCTTGCATTCATAGAAGCAGAAGACAAGCAGTCACATACACAAATCTGTAGGCACATATATTAAAGTACATGTGAGTAATGAAATAGAAATATGAAAATGCTATGTCAAAAGCCTACCTAGTCATGTTTCAAAGTGTGTGGAACCCCTACATGTGGATGAAAGTGCTAAAGAAAGAGAGGAGTGAATTTGGAACAACTGTATAGCAGCTAAACAGTTGTTTCCAAATTCACTCATCTCTCTCCCATACCTGTCAAGTATCCTGTATTGGCTGGGATTTCCCATAATTCAGCACTGCCTTTTCTATTTTCCCACCTGGACCCACCGCCATCCCGTAATTTGATGGCAGGAGAAAGTAGTTACTGTGTATCCCCTTCTGTGCAGAACCCTTCTGTGCATGCATAGAAGGGTTCTGCGCATGCGCAGAAGCCTTCTGCACAGGTCCCATATTGTCCGGAGCCGTGCTTGACAGATATGTTCTCCCTCTCCCTCCCTCTCCCTCCATCCCTCCCTTCCCCCCTCTCTCTCATATGAATACTTTGTTTGATCTTTTTAGCAATCTTGAATAGATCACAAATCTCATTTATCATCTAGCCTTACTTTTTGCTATTATAGGAAGGAGAAATAGTACTTTCTTAACATGTGTAACTGGGGGTGTGGCCTAATGGGGGACTGAACTGGCTGAACTTTCTTTCACTCGGAAAGAACGATGTTGAAAGAGGCTTTTTAAAAGAGTTTATAATGTTCCAGAGACATTAAAAAAGGTGGAGGAGGATGATTAAGTCAACAACTGATGGAATTTACTTTGGACTGGCTGAAAAGCTGAGTAAAAAAGGAGATAGACGTGAGTTTCGAATTTCAAAGAGGAGTGGGGGTTGGACGGACTTTGCCAGTGCAGGAATGGGAGATTTTTCCTAGCTGAGGACTGGGCTTGGACTATGGTTGCTTAAATTGTTAAAGGCAGGCGGTGGCCAGACTGAGCGGGGGTGAGTTTGCTGGGATTTGAAGGGGGAAAGCGAAAGCGAGCCTCATTCAGCCTGACTAGCCTTGAAACATTCCGGAGCCGAGCAGAGCTGTGAGGAATTTGCTGCTGCAGAGAGTGAGTTTTTGGAAGTGGTGGAGGGGGAGGAAAAGTGGAAAAGCAGAAAAATTTATTGAATATGGGGATCCCCCAGCCCCGGAAAATATTAAAGATTGGATGATGAACCTTTTCCCTGTCCTTGAATTTTTGGATATTTGGATACAACGAAGAAGGGAGTAAGATGGCACTGGGAGTCTGATCAGTGGTGTCTCTTGGAAAGTATTGTTTTGTCTTCTTCATTTTTGGGACCGGAAGTTTGTTTTGCCTTCTCTCTCTCTTTTTTTTCATTGGATTACAAGCATTTTTTTCTTCTTTTATGGAAGTGGCAATTGGTTGTTACTTGCTTAAAGGGATATAAGGACGGTTAAAAGAGCTGTGGGCTGACTGTGTTACAGAAGATGTACTTTTGTGGAGATAAACTGGAGACTGTCTGCAATTGGAACAGTGTTTGAATGAAACATCAGGGAAGAGGAAAGGAGAAGGAGAAATTGGGCTGGATAAGAGCAGAGAGACAGTCATCCTCAGATAGGATTTTCAAAAGGCTCACCAGGATAGAACAAGAGGAGTCGGAGATGAAGAAAACAATGCAACAGGAAATAAAGAATTTTGAGGACCAAGAGACTGCGAGAAAAATTGCACAGCAATTACAACAGCAGCAGCAGCAGCAAAAAATAGTGTCAACTCCACCTATGATGGCATCTGCAGCTGTGAAATCTATTTTAATAATGACAGCAAAGATAACAACAGCAACAGCTGCAACAACAACTATAACAACCACAGCTGCGGTGACACCGACGGCAGTAACAACAGCAACTATAATGACAGTGACAACCCCATCAATGGTGCCAATAAAGCGGGGGCAAGGGTTTAAATCAGATGTTGATAAATTTAATGAGAAGGTGGATAATTTGGAACAAAAAATTGGAAATATGTTTGTTCAGGATAAACAGGAATGAAAACAAGACATGCAAGATTTGATGGCAAACATTACGAAGGGTTTTTTTATATTAAAAAAAGGGCAAAAATAAACTTAAGGAAGAACAAGAGGTGATGAAAAGAGAGCAGGAGGGAATAAAAGCAGTGGTTTCAGATATGAGAGAAAGAGAGAGAAAAAAAGGAAAAATAAGGTGGGGGATCATGAAAAAGGTTAGAATTGGTGGAAGAACAGATGAGACGTGCAAACATGATAATTCGAAAAATTCCGGAAGGTATGCCAGATAAATTAAAAGAAAGAATTGTAAAATGGTTAGATGGAATTATGGAAGGAGGTTTCACGCCATATGGTATTGTAAGTGTCTTTTGGCTGGGTTCAAGAAGGGGTAAAGTTGGGGCAAGAAATGTACTGGTAAAGTTCGCCAATGTTGCTGATAAATTTCGATTAATGGCTCTCATTTGAGTGAAGGGGTCAGAAGTTTAAAAAATAGATGGTTCAGATATTGAGGTATACAATGATATTCCAATGGAGTATCATATGTGGAGGCAATCGATGAAGCCAATTACAAAGAGATTCCAAGATAAAGGAGTTAGGTATAATTGGAAATTTCCATGGCAATTGAGTTTTTTTCATTTGGGTAAACGATATATGATGAGGGAGGATGTCAATGTCATGGATGTAATGGTGGATGCAAAATTACTGGAATTCGGAACTAAAGAGTGGGATGAACTGAAGGAGGAATTGATTGTTTCGGGTGGATTCATGAGAAGGAGAAATGATAATGAGAATATGCCCAAGGGAGCGGAAGGAGGGACTGATTTGAGTGGAAGTTAGTTTGGGTTCCTATTAAGCCCACACAGTTGGTCATGCTTCCCCCTCCCCCCCTTTGTTAATATGGAGGCTACTTGTAGAAAATTGGGGAGGGATAGCAGTAGATTGTTTCTATGTTTTTTATTTTTTTTAGAGTTGTTTATTATTACTTTTTTTGTTTTTGTTTTTTTCTTTAATAGATTTTTGGGAATGGGGGTTTGTTGTTTGTTGGAGTGCACGCCCATTGGAGGAAGTGGCGAAAAGGGAGAATTGGGGTTAGAAAATAAGGAATGAAAAATTTGAAAGTATTAACCTGGAATGTGAAAGGTACTGGTTGTCAGGTGAAGAGAAGAAGATTAGAAGCAGCTCTAAGGAAAG
The DNA here is from genome assembly GCA_035047345.1 of Bradypodion ventrale. NCBI lineage: Eukaryota > Metazoa > Chordata > Lepidosauria > Squamata > Chamaeleonidae > Bradypodion > Bradypodion ventrale. Next base: position 253,690,362 of record JAWDJE010000001.1, read on the forward strand.
ATAAACCGGATGTAATCTTTCTTCAGAAAACTCACCAAAAATCAGAGGAAACTAACAAATTATTTTTAGGATGGTCTTAATTTTATGAAAAATCATATGGCACATCAAAGGCAAAAGGTGTAGCAATTATATCAAGTAGAGATGGTTAAAAGTATTTCAGATATAGAAGGAAGATATTTAATAATAAAAGGGAAAATAGATGATGAGGAGATTACCTTGGTAAATTTGTACGTACCAAATGAAAATCAAATTTTTTTTAGATAAGGTGCATAATATATTGAATAAAGAAAGAACGATAAAAATGATTGTGGGTGGGGACTTCAATTTCATAAGATCAAATATAGATACTACAAACATAGCTAGAAGGGGGAAGGAGATAAAACACAAGTGCTGGATAAATGGATGAAAGGATTAGGATTAAAAGATACATGGCGGGATTTTAAAGGATCGGAAAGGGTTTACACTTTTCCCCCCAGGTTTATAACATGTTTTCTAGAACAGATTATATATTTGTAACTGACAACCTGATAGGGAATTTGGATGAAATTGAAGTTGGAATCTTCAGAGAGTCAGATCATGCAAAGGTATTGTTAGAAATGAGAATGGATGGTACAAAGATTAGGAGAAATTGGAGATATAACACTAAATTATTTAAAGATGAAAAATGTAAAGAACAAATAGTTGAAAGATGGGAGCAAAATTGGAAATGGAATGATACAGGCGAGGTTCGATATAATGTGGTGTGGGATACGATGAAGGCAATATTCAGAGGGGAAAGTATTAAATTGGCTAGTTTTAAAAATAAACAATTAAAAGGTAAGCAGGAGGAAATCGAGAAAGAGATTAAACAGCTACAAGAAAAACATGCAATAACTAAAGATAGGAAAGTTCATAAAAGAATGCAGGGGTTGAGGAAGGAGTTAATAGGAAAGGATATTGAAAAAGTGAAAAGAGATCTGGTTTATCTAAAAAGGGAATGCTTTGAATATAGTAATAAAAATTCAAAATTATTGGCAAGAGCTCCTAAGGAAAAAAGAAATAAAAGGGAAATAGGGATTCTGGTAGACAAAAAGGGTATAAGGTATAATAAAACAAAAGATAAATGTAAGGTTGTAAAAGAATTTTATCAGGAGTTATATTCAAGAAAAAAATATAGACCTGGGAAAATTAAAAGATAAAATTGACAGTCAGATTAAAAACAAAATCAATCAGGGAACATAAACAAATAATGGAGGAGCCAATTACTGAAAAGGAGATAAAAGAAATAATAGGTAAATTGAGGATGGACAAATCACCAGGTGAAGATGGATTGCCAGCGGAATTGTATAAAGAGTTTAAAGATATAATTGTCCCAAAATTATTAAAATTGTATAATTTTATTTTGGATGGAGGTCAGATTCCACCCTCTTGGTATAGAACTATAATAGTATTATTGCCAAAACCTGGGAAAGATTTGGAAAAGGTAGAGTCGTATAGGCCTATCTCTTTAATAAATCAGGATGCTAAGATTTTTATGGCAATATTGGCAAAAAGATTAAATAACTTCATGGATAAATATATAAATAATGACCAGGCGGGATTTATTAAAGGTAGATACATGGCGGATTTAACAAGGCGAGTTATAGATTTAATAGACATTGCAGGTCAAACTAAAGAGAAGGTAGGATTGTTATCTTTGGATATTTTCAAGGCATTCGATTCTTTGCAATGGATAACAATTAATGAGTTAATTAAAGGCTATGGATTTGGATGTAGGTTTATAAAAATGATAGAACAATTGTATCAACAAGGGTGTGCCAATGTTAGGGTAAATGATGGCCTTACGGAAGAAGTAAGATTAGAAGCGGGAACAAGACAGGGATGCCCATTATCCCCAATATTATTTATAATGGCGATGGAAATATTAGCAAAAAGTATAAGGGAGGATAAAGAAATAGAAGGAATGTTAGGAAATAAAGTTAGTTTATATGCTGATGATACTCTTATAATTATGAAACATCCGGCGAAGACGTTGGGAAAAATGCAGAGGCATTTGGAGGAATTTGAACAAATAACTGGGTTGAGGATAAATTGGGATAAATCTAAAATGATATTGAATAATATAGACAAGGAAGAACAAGGGAGAATTAAAAATAGATTTAAACTACAGATTTAAAATAGTGTGAGATATTTGGGGATAAATATTTCAAGCAAAACAGAAGATTTAAGAAGATTAAATTATGATAAACAAAAAAAGAACTCGAAGCAAAAATTTCACAATATAAAAATTTTAAGATCTTTTGGTTTGGCAGGGTAGCATTGACTAAAATGATGTTATTACCAAAAATAATTTTTTTTGTTTGAAACCCTACCAATCCAAATTACAGATAAAGAAATTAAGGAATTTCAAGCTTTAATAAATAATTATTGTAATGGGGGAAGAAGAGCTAGAATACCAAGGAAAATGTGGTACCAGTCATAAAAAGATGGGGGTCTGGGAATACCGAACTTGAAAAATTATTATAATGCATTCCATATTAAAAATATAGTTAAGATTTTAATGAAAGAGGTAGTTATTTGGGAGGAAATTGAAATGATGAAATTAAAGGAGTTGGGTAAAAGTGTGTTTTTAGGGAATGAAAAAGGAAAAATAATGGTTAAAAATAGAATGATGAGATCGATGTTGGGAGTTTGGAAGAAGGTTAAAATGAAACTATCCCCAAATATATCATCAATAATTGAGCTGGAAGATATTAAAAAATTCCCATTAAAAATTGATGATAGGATGAAGGAAATTTTATTAAAGAATGAGATTTTCCTGTTGAAAGATTGTATAAGAGTTTGCAGAGACGACGTGAAAAGACAAGAGTTGTATGATCAAATGAAGTTAAATTGGTTACAGATTATGAGGATAAATAAGTGGAATAATAGTTATGTGAGAGAGCAGAGTCTGGAAAGAACTAAAACTGAATTTGAAGAGTTAATATGGAAAGTAAGAAAGTCGGAAATTGGAATTAAAGGTATGGTTAGTAAAATATATAAAATAATAAATGTAGAAAGTAATTCACAAGAGATATTTAAAAATGCTTGGGAACAAGATTTGAAGATAAGCATAACTGAAAAAGAGTGGAAAAATAAATGGAAAAAAGAGGTATTTGATCCATGTCCGTCAGGGTTAAAGAGCATACTTTTAAAATGTTGTGGAAATGGTACTTGACCCCATTGAAACTGTACCAGATAGACAATAATAATAATAAAATGTGTTGGAGATGTAAAAATACATTGGGCACATATGTACATATGTGGTATGAATGTAAAAAGGTTGAGAAAATTTGGGAGGAAATTGAGAAGGAGATGGTCAATATTATGGGAACATCTCTCAAGTTGGGGCCAAGTAACATCTTGTTGACGGACGTAGATAATATGAACTTAGATGATGATAAGAAAGAATTATTGGCTATAATGCTTACTATGGGCAGAATGTGTATAGCAAAAAATTGGAAGAACGACAACATTAAAAGTTGATGATTGGTATAAGGAGATGTGGGATCTCGCATTAAATGAAAAATTAACATGGGCGTTGAATTTTTAAAAAGGAATAATTAAAGAGAATAGATTCTGGAATACATGGAGACAGTTTGTGGATCATGCTTTGAAGGGAGAGGGGAAGAATAGACTGACACCAGACCAATTGAAGTTTTGGGCACAGTAGAAACCAATGGGAAATACCACATCCTCCCAGGCAATGTAAATACATGGGGTGAATGATGTATAGAATGTAATATTGGAATAAGTTGATAGGGATAGAAAAAGAAATATAACTGTTTTAGACAAATTGATTTGAATAGAAAATAGATAAAATAAGAAGTTACTGGTCACTAATGTTTAAGAACAAAGTTGGGATATTTACCATTGTGATAATAAAACATTAAAGAGACAGTAAGTTAAATGTTAAATTTCAAAGGTGTTATATTTAGATTTATATACATCTAATTTTATTGTTTAAAGATTCTTTTTTTGTGATAATGTCAAATATATCATTTATATGCTTGCCTATGTTGTTTTTTCTTTCTTCTTTCTGTATTTGTATGTTATTTTTTTCTGAAAATCAATAAAAAATTTAAAAAATAACATGTGTAACTTCCTAATGCATTTTCGCCTCAAAGGGCAAGAGAGCCACCATTTTGTATCTTGACTTATGAACGTGATGAAACATTTCCTCTTACTCTCTCTCTCTCTCTCACTCCCCCTCAGAAAAGGGAAGCGATTTCATGCCTTCCCACCCAATTGTCACCAGCAGAGCACAAGGTAATATGTGAAGGGAAGGGCCGATGAAGTAAGTAGACCCTATGCTGGGCATCTTCCTCTTTAACAGAGGGGGCATGCTCAATTAGTCCTTTTACTACCAGCTCCCCAGTTGTTCTCCCTCTGGAAAACAGGTACAAAATCTTATATCCCTCTCAATATGTTAATCATAGGACTGGTATCGCAATTCTCTAACTGTGTAATACTAGTCCCCTTTGGCAGATATATTTTATTTGGATAATGATGTGAAATTTAAGATCTACGTTTCAATTGTACAGAGCCGTAAGCAGTTGTCAATTTTAGTGACAGACATAGTCCTGGAGCAAAATTCCTGTGCACAAGCAAAAATTCCAACAAGCATAGCACAATCTTAGTCCCTTAATAGAAACACATTTTTTCGCATTGAGGGGCAGTATTTTTTAGCTCTACATTACATCTTTTAGAAAGTGGTCACAAATCATTCATGTTTTTCCTGTTTTGCCTTTCAGCTGGACACTCAGTTGCCTGAAAATATGATTTGGAAAGGGAGACAGAAAGGAATGTTAATCAAAGTAGCTGTAGGAAAACATGATTACACAACCAGAAAAGGAAAATCTATTTCTGATTTTAAATGATAAAGTATCATTTGAACATTTTGTGAAGTCTATTATTTATTTATTTATTTATTTAACTGCCCCCTCGCCAAGGCGACTACGGGCAGTTTACAATGCAAGAAATCACACTGAAATAAAAACACGCCAACATACAATATACATAAATAAAACATCATAAAACTCTAAAACCTTAAAATCTTTAAAATCTTAAAATCTCAATCTAAAAACCAGATGGTAGAGTTGACCGATAATCATATGAGCTGGTGGGTGGGTGGGTAGGTCCAGTAGAAGCACCCCACATCCGCTGGACCAACCATGTCTTTAAATCTATATCTATAAAACAGAAGTCTGGGTTTGTATGTGCTCCAAAGGCTTTCACACCCCTGCACCAATCTCGCTCAAATTTGGCACTCCTTTGCCTTGCAGAATCAGCACTGGAGGATGGGGACGGCGACCAAAACCCAATTGGGGAAAGGTGCGGGGAATTATAACTCTCATGGTGCCTTGGGTGAAAAAAGCCAACGAAAAAGCCGTATTACACATGCCACGAGGGCTGTGGCACTGCCCAGTGTTGCTGTGTGTCTCTCCTCACCAGGCAGGGAAGGGGGTGGGGCCTGAAGGCAGAGTGAGCTTGCGACCTCCCACCCACTGGAGTTGCACTTTCTCTATGCCCGGCTGAATGTTACACCAGGCCATGGGCAAGAAAGCTCTTTGTGAGTTCACCAAGGCAAGATCTGGGGTTGCTATGCCGAGCATTTTCAGTGTGAGAAGTAGCAGCTGTGGCAAAGGCAAAAGTGGCAAAGGGGGTGCTGGGCAGGCAGCAGGAGGAGGCAATGGAAGTGACATGGTGAGGAGCAAGACCCTCAATGGGCTGGCCAGGGTGGGGCTGGAGTGCGGCATGAAGGGAAAGCCGGGCGATGGAAGGGACCACGGCACCTGCGGAAAAATGGAGGCCAAAAGGGCTTGGGGGGCTCAGGGGGCTCTTCAGCAGCACAAGGTGGCACCAGAGGGAGAAGCCATGCATGAGCTGCTGTCCCAAGTGGGGAGGAGGAGGAGGAAGAGAGGCCATGACTGGGCCTCAGCATGGCTGTGCTGCTGTCGCCGCCACCCAGGCTTTGAAGAGTAGCCACCGTGGAGCCCTGCTGTCTGCTCCTTCTGGATATGTGACTTGCCTTTGTGTGTGTGTGTGTGTGTGTGTGTGTGTGTGTGTGTGTGTGTGTGTGTGTGTAGGGATGGAGAGTGTGTGTGTGCGCGCGTGTGCATGTACGTGTGTAGGGATGGAGAGTGTGTGTGTAGGTATGTGGAGAGGGATGGTGTGTGCGTGTGTGTGTGTGTGCGTGCGTGTGTGCGTGCATGCATGCATGCATGCATGCATGCATGCGTGTGTGTGTGTGTGTGTGTGTGTGTGTGTGTGTGTGTGTGTGTGTGTGTGTGTGTGTGTGTGTGTGTGTGTGTGAGACTTCCTGCAAAGAAAAAAACCCAAGCAAAGCCGGGAAATCAGCTAGTCTCTTCTAAAGGCCAACAATTCTGGTTGGAGGTGGAGGTCAGTCTGCAGGAAGTTTCAAAAGGCTGGAGCGGATACTGAGTGCTGGAGAGGCTCACCCGTTGGTACATGTAGAGAACCCCTCTGTTCCGCTCTAGGTCTAATTCTACAGGCCTTTCTTTTGCTATATTTATTTCAAGGGGAAACATAATAGCTGGTGAAGGATCATATCCTTTTCAGTCAGTTTGGTGTCTTGCACGGAAGACAAAGAAGGAGTCGCAATGAGGACTAACACAGGTTTATTGGTTGATGATCAGAACGAACATGTGGTAATGGCGGAGGTACATCACATTATATACAGTAACGAAACACATTTGAATCTGGTTGCACGGTGGCTCATTGGCTGCCACCGTTGGGGGCGTCGACTAGAGGCACGCCCCCCCTCTCTGTAGTTCTTCATGCGGAGAAGTTCCCGCGGCTGTCCGTGATTTGGGGATTGAGCCATGTGAGTATGAACGCTCGCATCCGCCCTCAATGGGCGGTCCGCTCGCGTTCTTTTAGCAGCTGTGATACATTGTGATATGGGGCTGGTTACATTCATTTAGTTACATTCATTTAGTTAAAGCAACAGTGTTCTTGCATACACAACATCCCTCCCCCCTAGGATGGGACGAAGTCCCTTAACCATTGTGGCTTCCCGCACGTGCGCCTGGGGCGCGTGTCAGCTTGCCCTAACACAGGGGAGCCCGTGGCTCCTGGTCCCGCGCGGTCTTGTCCTGCAATGTAAGGTGGGGACTCGTTAGTGGTTCTGTAGTGAGGTTGCGTTGACCTTGCCTGTGGGGACGGGAATGGAATGAACAGTTGGGAAGTGAACCCTCGCCTACTGTCAGTAGAGCCCGGGGACCCACCTAGCACGAACTTCGGAACTGACGATGAGACTCTCGTGGACCCGCTATCTCCCGCTGCCTGATCGGGGGTTTGGGGATTTGAGGCTGGCGAGATTTCACTGGTCGCCTGTCTTTGTGGCGTTTGCCTTTTGGGTGCCGGGACTATGGTGTACTCTAGCATGCCCGAGCTTTGGGGGCGTGATGTACCAGGGGCTGAACTGAAACCCCTCTTCTCGCTAGGACGGGTGGGGGACCACTCCGCTAACTCCCCCTGGTACGGGAAGTTATAATCATCTTCATATGCGGGGACAAACTCATTTCTCTCTTTCAAAGTGTTCTCGGACGCCTCCGTGTCTCCCCCTTGGGTAATGCGGGTGGGGGAGGACCCTAACGCTGACTCCCCCTCACTAGTGACTCGCCTTCGGAGCTGATCGGCGTGCCGTCTCCATGTTAGCCCTGAGTTCGTCTCGACCCTGTAGGAGACTGGCCCCGTTTGCTCGATGATTGTCCCCGGCACCCACGCTGGCCCCGAGGCCGCGTAGTTCCTGCAATGAACCGGGTCCCCTGTGGAAAAGTTCTTGGAGCTCCCCCCCCCTAAATTTATATTTCTCCCCTCATCCTCCACCCTGGACGGATCCATCCGGTCAAACAGCGTTGCCGGGCGCCTCTTCATAAGCAGCTCGGCCGGGGAGAACCCTGAAGCTAGGGGGGTGGTCCTGTAGGTGATTAGGAACTGGCACAGGTGTAGGTTCAGGTCGCCGGGACCCATGCGCCGCAGTGCGTCTTTCGTAGTGCGCACTTGGCGCTCTACCTGACCGTTTGTGGCGGGGTGGAATGGGGCAGCAGTAATGTGCCTGATTGCGTTCCTCTCCATGAAGGTTTGGAACTCGGTCGACGTGAAGCAACTTGCGTTGTCGCTCACGAGGACGTCTGGCAGGCCGAAGCAAGCAAAGAGCTTTCGCAACTGCTTTATGGTTGTCGCGGAGGAGGTGCTGCTCACGGGGATTACCTCCAACCACTTGGAGTAGGAGTCGACAACCAGTAGGAACGTGGCCCCGCGGAAGGGCCCCGCGAAGTCGACATGGATACGAGACCACGGCCCGCGGGCTGTGTCCCACTCTCTATGGGGTAATCGGGACTCCTCGGGCCGGGAGCTCTGGCAGCTCTCGCACGTGCCCACTAGACGCTCTATGTCAGCGTCTATCTGTGGCCACCAAAAGAAACTTCTGGCTAGGGCTTTGGACCGCACGATCCCCGGGTGACTGGTGTGTAGTAACTTCAGTACCCTTGCCCTTAATTTCTCTGGGATAATCACCCGCTGGCCCCAGAGTAGACAGCCCCTTTCCAGGGAAAGTTCCACCCTGCGCCTACAGAACGGTTTGAACGGTTCCTCTGGGGGAGTAGTGGGCCACCCCTTTTTCACCCATGAGCTAACCTGGGCTAGGATCTTGTCGGCCGCCGTGGCTTTGGCGAGGTCGGCCGGGATAATGGGGGGTGAGTCGAGGGACTCGATTAACATGACCTGGTGGTCCTGCTCTACCTCGCATGCGGAATCCCCCAAGTTAGGGAGGGGAGATCGGGACAGGGCGTCTGCATGGGAGATCTCCTTCCCTGGGCGGTAGACTAACTCGTATTGGTAGGCGTTGAGGAATATGGCCCAACACAACATCCTGGGGGAGAGAATTTGGGGGGTAGGTTTGCCGGTAGTGAAGATCCCCAGAAGCGGCTTGTGATCAGTCACTACCGTAAACTCGCGGCCGTATAGAAAATCATGAAACTTTTTGGTCCCTGCGATTATGGCCAGTGCCTCCCTGTCTGTCTGCGCGTAATTGCGCTCAGCCTTCGAAAGGGACCTGGAGTAGTAAGCCACCGGGGCCTCCCGCCCGCTCTCTAACACGTGGCACAGGACCGCCCCCACCCCCACCGGGGACGCATCACATACCAGCACCACTGGCTTCCTAGGGTCGAAATGTGTCAGGACCGCATCTGAGGAGAGGAGTGATTTTAGTTCTCGGAAGGCTCTCTCTTGTTTGTCCCCCCACCGCCAAACCGCGTCCTTTTTTAACAAGGCGTGCAGTGGCTCCGCAACCGATGCCTTCCTAGGCAGGAACGAGTGATAGAAGTTAAGGAGCCCCAGAAACGACTGCAGCTCCGGTTTTGCGGTGGGGCGAGGGGCATTCTGTACGGCTGCAACCTTGGACTCTGAGGGCCTGATCCCCTCTGGGGTTACTTTGAAACCTAGGAACTCAACCTCCCTCGCAAAAAACACACACTTGTCCTTCCTTAGTCGAAGCCCCGCTTTCTCGAAAACTGAGAGGACCCCATCTAGTCTTTTAGCTAGTTCTACCTCGCTCCCCGCTGTTATCAGCACATCGTCGAAGTATGGTAGAACTCCTGGAAGCCCCTTTAAAATGCGTTCCACGAGGGATTGGAAGATCCCGGGGGCCGAGTTCACGCCGAACTGAAGGCGCGTTACCTTAAATGCCCCCTTATGCGTTACTATGGTCTGCGCAGCGGCAGCGGCTGGGGTCACTGAAAGCTGCTGATAGGCCTGGGCTAGGTCTAACTTGGCGAAACACCTCCCCCCATGGAGTGTGGCCAGCAGGTGGCTGACCACGGGCACTGGGTATGCATTTGGCCGAATGGCCTTATTGATCGTACATTTATAGTCCGCACAAATCCTAACCTCCCCATTTGGTTTAAGGGCCGTAACAATCGGCGTCTCCCACTCTGCCGAATCAACTGGAACCAAAATCCCCTGCCCCACTAATTTGTCCAGTTCCGCCTCGATCTTGTCCTTGAGTGCGAAGGGCACCCTCCTCGGCTTAAGGCGGATGGGCCGGATTTCTGGGTCCAACTCGAATGAAACTGGGGGCCCCCTGTAAGTCCCGAGCCCCTTTTTAAAAACGTCCGGGTGCGCATTGCAAACGTCCTGCATTGGGTCAGTCTCTATGGCATGGATGCCGGACAGTTCTATTCCCAGGGGAGCAAACCACTGCGTCCCTAGGAGGCAACACTTCCCCCCCTTGAGGACCACTAGGGGCAGCCTTTCGGAGAAATTCTTGAACTTCACCTTGAATTTCCCCACCCCCAATACTGGGATCCCGTTTCCCTGTACGTCCCGCAGATGGGACCGCATGGCCCGCAACTTGGGCCGCGCCTCTGGGGGGATGCGCAAGTACTCCCTCTGGGACAGTATGGAGTATGACGACCCCGAGTCTATCTCCATTTTTACGGGGCGCCCCTGCAACTGTACCTCCACGTAGAAACGCCGGTGCTCCAGGGCCACGCGGTGCACGCCGTCCTCGCCGTGAATGGTGGACACCTTCCTGGAACCGGCCGCCTTCCGCTGGTGGTGCTGGGGATGGCTTGAACTGCCTTTGCTCTCGGATCGCCCGCGCCTGCAAACTCGGGCGATGTGCCCCTTTCGACCGCAATTGTGGCACTCGGCCTTGCGGAAGGGACACCTCGTGCGGTCGTGGGCCGCGCCACAGCCGTCGCAGCGGCGGTCCTGCCGCTCTCGGTCTTGCCGCCGCTCCCCGCGCTTCCTCACTCTCTGGACGCCGTCGTCCTCGCTGGTGTAGGAGTCCGCCGTTACGGACGAGTCGTCGGAGGTCTCTGGAGTGCCGGCGGGCGACCTAGGTGCCCGCCAGGCTGCCTTTGCTGGAGTCCGCCGTGCCGCTTGAACGGGTGACTTGGCCCGCTCGGACGCTGTGCTGCGGGCCTTGAACACCTTGACCCCGCTCCTGGCCGCCTCGGCCGCTTGCGCCTCTCGCAACACCTCATTGAACGAGAGGTGCTCGTCGCGGGTCATGAGCTTCCGTTGTAGCTCCTTGTCCCGCAGGCCGCACAGCAGGCGGTCTCGCAGAGCCTGGTTCAGGTCGTCCCACTTGCAGTGCACGGCCGCCAGTCGAAGGGCCGCTGCGTAGTCGGACACGGACTCGCCTGAACGCTGGTCCCGCCGATGGAACGCGACCCGGGCCGGAAAAATCGACACGGGCGGCTGGAAATGTGCCCTCAGCAGCTCCAGGAGTTGGTCGATAGGCACTGCTTCAACCTTCTTTGGCGCCACCAAGTTCATGAGAATGCGCAGCGTGGCCGGTCCCACCTGGGCCAGGAAATGGGAGCGTATCAGCGCGTCGTCGTCGACGCCGGCTGCTTCCATCGCGTGCCGAAACTGGCACTCGTAGAGCTCCCACTGGTCAGGCTCGCTGACGTCGAAATGGTACATCTTGACTCTGGGATTCGCCATTGATCCCACCTTCGTCGCCAATTTGGTGTCTTGCACGGAAGACAAAGAAGGAGTCGCAATGAGGACTAACACAGGTTTATTGGTTGATGATCAGAACGAACATGTGGTAATGGCGGAGGTACATCACATTATATACAGTAACGAAACACATTTGAATCTGGTTGCACGGTGGCTCATTGGCTGCCACCGTTGGGGGCGTCGACTAGAGGCACGCCCCCCCTCTCTGTAGTTCTTCATGCGGAGAAGTTCCCGCGGCTGTCCGTGATTTGGGGATTGAGCCATGTGAGTATGAACGCTCGCATCCGCCCTCAATGGGCGGTCCGCTCGCGTTCTTTTAGCAGCTGTGATACATTGTGATATGGGGCTGGTTACATTCATTTAGTTACATTCATTTAGTTAAAGCAACAGTGTTCTTGCATACACAACAGTCAGAAGACCCTAATTTCAATCTGTGGCATCTGCATTTAAAAGAATCAGAGCCATCAGTATCAGTGAACATTTTTTTGGTCTTAAAGAACTATTAGCCAAGGATGGCAGTAACAGGATAGATAATGCTCAGTATAAAGTTGTTGCATGTGCCAGCTCTCCTTAAACAATTGTTAACATTTGTAATCAAAGATTTTAAGATATTTAATATTATTACGTCTTGAATCCTAGTTTTGTAAGCTACCTTAAGTACAAATTCTAGGAGAGAAAAAATAAGCAAGTACAGTACCTAAGCCAGATGGGCATCCAGATAGTTGGTGAACTACATTTATCTTTGTGGTACGTTTTATCATCTTTCTTCAATATCTTTGTCCCACTTTTCTTATTGAAGGTGATCACTGGAGAAATGGCCTTTTTGGTTGTGGCACTCCAATTTAAAACACCCTTTTCAAGACAGGATCATCAGATGCCAAGTCTACTTCATTTTCAGCTCTGTCTAGGCATAGGACATGAAAGCTTTTTTTTTTTTTTGCCAAGGACTTCTGGGCTCAAATTTAATATTCCCTTACTGCTAAAGGATAGCTGTGCCTCATTTATAGTCTGATTGATTTGACATTGCTTTTATTGATTTTTCGTAAGCTCTCTGAGAGCTTTGGCTGAAGACCAAGATAGAAATGTCTTAAGTAAATGCAATTATACGAAGGAATAGAGGTCCATATTTTGAATCTGCAGAGAACTCTGATTTCCAGTCAGGTTGTTTTATGGTCATTGTACTTTCAATCCAGGCTTTGATTTGTTTTTGTGTCCAGAACAGGGCTTCATTCACTTGTTTTCATCTAGTAACTAGTTCTGTGGGACTTTTGATTCTCTTTCTTTCTCTGATTGTCCAAAGAATGGTGGCATCATCATTTCATTAAATATAAACTTTTCAGATTGTTAAAATGGTTTTCCCCCAGTGCCTATCATACATTTGATCCTTTTATTAAATTGCTTACTTTAATTATGTATACTCTACCCTGGAGGATATAGTTCCTTCTAATGTGATGTAGCAGTGTAGTGCTTTGATGCTCAGAGGAAGACAAGAGAAGAATTGCTATGGGGTTGTGAATGCTCTGTCTGGGCACAGGACATGGGATATTGGTGAGAAGTGGGTGTCTTACTGATGGTGGAGGAATGCATCACATCTGAGAAGAGCCTAAATAGATATTTTGCTCATCTTTCCTTTTGTTGCTGTTGTGTGCTGGTTTCTTTTCGTTAACTCTTCTAATATGAATATTACCAGGCAAGTAAAATGTAGATTTTACTGGAATAGGTAAAGGTCACCCATGCTTGAAAGCCACTCGTACATACCTGTCAAATTTTGGTTGTGGAAATAAGGGGAATTTCCCGGGGATGGGCGTTGCCTCTGATGGGTGCACATGCAAGTAACCCCTTTTCTGGGTGTTCGCTCATGCGCACCGCTGCCTATGACGGGCACGCATGCGCAGTAACCCTTATTTCTGGCTGTTCAAATATGGGAAGATGGCGGGAAAGAGGGGTGAATTATGGTATTTCCCTGCCAAAACAGGATACTTGACAGCTATGCACTCGTATCTGGCTCTAGGGTTCAGTGCTCATTTCTGTTTATAGCCAAAGATCCAGTGCTGTCTGCTTCTTCAGATATTTCTATGGACATGTAGCAGGCATGCCTCAACACCAGAGTGCCCAGAACACTGTTTACCTTCCCACCAAAGTGGTCCCTATTTATCTACTTGTAATTTCTTGCTTTCGAACTGCTATGTTGGCAGGAGCTGGGACAGAGATGGCAGCTCACTCCGTCAAGCAGTACCCAGGAATTGAATTCCTACCTTCCAGTCGCCGAGTTCAGCCACTTGAGCCAACACAGTCCCTTTTTCTGGAATACGATATTATTTATTTATTTATAATTCAAATTTCTATGCCGCCAATCAGGCGAACCTGACTCAGGGCGGCTCACAACAGGATTAAAACATACATATTAAAACCAATTAAAACCCCAACATACCCACCCCCCTATTAAAAACTAACCACATGAAAACTGCCCGTATTAAAAAGATTGGGAGGCTTCATTTTATAAGCCAACAGGCAGGGGCCACTCTTCCCTCCGGGCACTACACCTGCCTCGCCAACCAGGTTTTTTATTCTTTTCTGAAAGGCAGCAGCTCCGTCTGCTCCTGCAACTCTACTAGCAGGAGGTTCCACAAGGCCGGTGCAGACACGGAGAAGGCCCTCCTTCGTGTGTCAGAGAGGTGAGCCCCTCTGGCAGATGGAACAATTAGAGAGCCCCTCTGGTCTGCTCTGGTTGGATGGACAGACATTCTTGGGACGATGCGGTATCCTGGCCCACTACCATGTAGGGCTTTAAAGGTCAAAACCAGCACCTTGAATTGCACCCGAAGATCCTCCAACCAGATATTGTTAACTGACCAACATGTTATTCTTATGTAAACTTCTAGGATGGTTTAAATGAATCGTAACCAAGTTATGATTGTGAATTATGGTTATTGCATTTAGTTTTGTGAAGCTTTTCGAGGTGTTTTTTTTTTTTTTTGACAATGTGTTGCACAAATAAGCTGAACATAATACAGGCAATTAAAAAAAGAATCCTTCACATCAAGACAAAAGTAAAACATATCTTACCAGGATCTTTTCCCCCAGGGCAACTGGTCTCTGTTGACCCCAGAGCAGGAAGAAGAGGACAGTTCAGCTGCCTTTCTCTTCTTTAGACAGCTCAGGTGGATTATCCCAACATATGTTGGTGGGATCAGAATTTTCTTCATCCATTCTGAGTAGAATTTTTTTGACAAATTTTATGTTTATTTGATTGTGTCATAATCCTGCTCACAGCCCTTCTGATTGGAGCGAACTACATTTTGCTATTCCGAAACTGGGTATATTTTGTTCAACTGACATCAATGAGAGTAAGATCAATTGCTGGAAATCTCTCTCCTTCCTCTGCCAGTCTTCCTGACACCTACATTAGGGACACATCCCACACACTAGCGAACTTCCTGTATTCCTAAAGAATTAAGGATAGGGTAGGTTTTAACCATATTTACTCTTCTTTCAAACAAGATTATTCATTCCTGGTGTTAACATGCCAATGCTACTCTGTGTCACGTTGAGAGTATGAGATGCTTTAGTGTCTGGGATTTGAAAACAGAAGCTGACATTTTTTGTTCACATTTGTTTTGATAGGTTCATTCTGTGATTCTGTCTCTATTGATCTTTAATGACTTCCAGATGGCATCACACTTGCCTGTTTTATAGCCTTTGCTCTAAGAGCTTGAAAAGTACAAAGGAGTGCAAAAAGGCATCCCATTAGCTAATAAAAAAATTGCACTGCATTATATTCTAATAAAGTTTGAAATGTCGGATTATATTAATGACAACTGCACAGGAAATAGACCTGGGCCAATGGAATTGAGCAATGTGAGCTCTTAAGCCACTTTACCGTAGGAGCAACAGCTGTACAGTAAGAATGCCTACCCATTTTTGCTTATATCTTTCTATTGTAGTTGATGCATAAATGAATTGGATGTCCTGCAAAGGCCCGTGATTGTCAGTTAATTTAGTTTGATTCCTCTGCAGGGTATCTTATCATCTCCCACAGAGTGCAAGCCTGAATATGTCAGCTGCAGAGATGCACTGCTGGGTTTCTATTTTGTTGTGGAATTAGCATGATTTTTTTTAACAAACATAGATACTGCTGTTCTTTTCCTTTCTTACATGTTCTATGTTATCATGTCAATACTAAGAGAAATCCACTTTTAGAATTATGTTGTTGAATTTCACTTTAAAAATCCATGCCCTCAAAGATGGTGGAATACCAGTTGTAGTCAATCAAATCTTTTTTTTCCAAAAAAAGAGTTTATTTTTCCAAACAGACACCAACATCTACATTCATACCCTTGACAACAATGGATACCAAAAAATGCTACAACAACAGACACTCCTAATCTTCTCTCATTTAGCACAGAAACAAAACTAAACTAAAAAAACAAGAAAACAACAACAAAACTGAGATAAAACAAAATAAAATAAGATATAATAATAAAAAGGAAAATACTCCAAAGAGAGGGTAAAAAAAGAAACTGCACCTTCAGACACAAAACGTATATATTGGTGGTTTCCAACTCTTCCCATCCTAGTTTTATAAATAATTTCCATTGACACATATTTTTCCTGTCATTTCTTTTTATCTTTTGTTATTACTCTTACTAATTACCAATTACTTTTCCATCTTTACCCAATTACTTTAACTACAGTGGTACCTTGCTTAAAGAGCATAATGCGTTCCAGGGGATTGCTCTTTAAGCAAATTTGCTCTTTAAGTGAACATCATTGTAAGTGACTGATTGGAACTTCTGGTGGGGGCGGGATTGTGAATCCCAATTTTGTTCTTAACTGAGTTTTTGGTTGGTTTTAGTTGTTAAGCGAGGTGACCATTCAGAGAAAATTCTGAGTGAGGTGCTCTTTATGTGAGGTTTTACTGTATATCTATTAGTATGATTGATCTCCATATGCAGCAAAACCTCAGGTTATAATCGTTTCAGATAATGTTTGTTGTGGTTTATGATGGCAAATCCTATGGAAATGCCATCCCGGGTTATGAATTTTTAATAGAATTGTTTTGGGTTACGATCATGAATCCACAACCGTTTTTTACATTCTCAATGCATCCCTATTATATACCTGTCAAGTATTCTGTATTGGCCGGGAAATCCCGTATTTCACTCCTCTTTCCCGGTCCTTCCTGTGGCCATCCTGTATTTAAATGACCAGAAAAGGGGTTCCTGTGCATGCACACCCATCAGAGGAAGCAGTGTGCATGTGCAAAGGAGTTACTTCAGTGGTGCGCATGTGCAAAGGGGTTACTGTGCATGTGCAGTAACCCCTTCACGCACACACATCACTGCAGTAACCCCTTCGCACATGCACACCCGTCAGAGGCAGCGGTGCTTCTTGTTTTTTCGCCGCTGTAACTTGACAGGTATGATCCCTATGGATGTTTTGTGTTATAATTTTTTTGCTTTATGACGGAGGCTGTTGGAATGGACCTCAATCGTAACCCGAGGTTTTACTGTATTGCTTCATATATTATATTTCTTTAGTTCACTATTGGTTCTTATGTTTTTCTCCTTCACAAGTGCCCTATGCCTCAAAACCTTTAACATACTCTTGACTTTTCTTTATTCTTTACTAGCAGATTTTGCCCGGCAGTGCCGGGATGTTTTAAATTGTGTTGGAAGGTTTTTTTGTTAATGTTTGTAAAAAAGAGGTTAGTCTCTATTTGTCATTTTAAAAATGTTTATTTATACACAGTTTTGTTTTGCTGGGTTGTTATAAACTGTGATAAAAATTTTGGTGGTTTTTTTGTGGATTAAAAAAATTACAACGGATGATAATTTTTTGGGTTTTTTTGCTTAACCAAATAATTTTTTGACATATGTTTGTGATTTGTGTAAAATTGTGATGTATTGTTATGTTTTTGACCTGTTTTTACTTTTGTGGCTTTTTGTTTGGGCCTGTTGTGTCTTTTTACTATTGTGCCCTGCAGGTGGGGCTGCTAGTGGATTTCTTTTTCTTTGACTGTTTTTTCTCTCTTGGCCTCTCGGTAGAGTTTCTTCCGGTGTAGTCTCTTTGTTTCTTCATTTGTGTTCTGGTTGTCGTTGATGGTGGACGTCTGCTGGTGAGTGGCTAGTTTTTTTTATTTTGGGTTTTTTCTTTTCTTTTCTTTTTTTTCTTTTTTTTGATTTTGTGGTGTTTGACTGGGTGGTGTTTGTATTTGTTTTTGTTGTGTAGTTTGTGGTGTTTTTGTTTGGTTTTGTGTAATTTTGGATGTTTTTGTTTGTGTTTTCGTGTTTTACTTAATTGTTTTCTTTAAGTATTAAATAATTTATTTTTATTATTTTTTAATAAGTTTGTTTTTGCATTGGTGAGCTTTTCTTTCCACGGCCTGGCCTCGCTGGCTGGGCCACGGGAACCATAGCGGCAGGGGCTTTTCTTTCCATGCCCTGGCCTCGCTGGCTGGACCGCGGGAACCCCAGCAGTGCTTCAGTGTTGGGGAGGGGGGCTTTGCTTCCCAGGGAGTTGGGTCGCTTTCAAGGGGGGAAAGGCACCAGTACCTTCTACCCCTCTTGAAATCCCCCCCCCATTTTATTGTGTGTGGTTTTTCCCACCCTGGCTCAACCTTTCTTGAGGCCGGTGGTGGTCTCACCATGTCTTCGGCAGGGTAGTGTGGAGGAGAGGGAGTCCCTCTTCTCCCCGTTGCTCCGGGAAACAAGGACAGCGGGTGTTATGCGGTGTAGTTTTGTGGTGTTTTGTTTTGCATGGCTGTAAGGCGCTGTGTCCGCCTGTGGCAGACTTGCGCTCCCAGTGTGTTTTTAATTTTTATTTTTCACACGCCAGCTTCCTCAGTGTTCTGCGCACTCATGGCACGCAGGATGCTGGGGCTTGTCGTTTGGTGTTTGTGTTTACCATTTGTGCAGTGGTTTTTTTTCTGTGGCTTCATTTTGATTGGCCACGGTGCATTTCCAAACGTTCCTTTTGCTCGTGCCTCTCAGCCTGATTGGCTGTGGCGCGGCGTGGCCCAAGGAACATTGGGAAATGGAGTCCTTTCTTTTTGTTTGCAGTCATGGGGCTCCTGCCCCACTGGTGCAAAATTCAACCCAACAGTTACCTGCGAACCCCAGTTGGGTGAGTGCACGGAGGCTCAGTCGGGGCTAGTGGGGCCTGGTGCAACATCCTTTGTCACATTCCAACAGTTAATGCCCCATTTTATAGGTATAGATGTAGTTTATGACAGGTGACCATTCCTCTTTTTATTTTCTCACAGTTTGGTCTTTTAAAATTGTTTATAATTTTGCCACTTAATTTCTCCCACCTCTGTTAGTTTAACTATCCATTCACTCATACTAGTCTTGATATTGTTATCATATATAATATTATTTTTCCATATTTTTCCTTAATTCTTTATCCAAAATCTCCAAAGGCAACAGTTTGGGATCTTTTGGTATTTCAGTTTTATATATATATATATTCATTTGGAGTAGAACTCTAGACCAAGAAATCAAAACTTAAGTTATGTTAAAAATATTTTTATATATTAGTTTTTTAAAAACCTTAAATTAAGTTAAAATACAATTTTCATCCTATATAGATGCTTGACTTACAACCTTTACAAGTAAGGGTCTATGCAATAATATTTTCCATTATGTTATGAGTTAATAAGATGAGGGGAAGCATTCCAATAACGGCCCTCATGAAGATGACATCACACTTGTGATCTATGCATGAGAAACAAACATTATGAATATTCTGCAACTACAGTGCTTCATGACTCAAGGAGTAAAGACAGACATACTGAGCAGGCTCCAAAGAAAAGGAAGAGATGAGTTATTTTTACTATATCTCTGGCCTGACAGAAAATGGTGGACTATGGGAAATGGACAGGAAATTGCCTCATGGCATCGGAACAGGGTCAGGAGGAACCAGAAGCAAAGGATCTAGTATAAAGTTAATTAGAAAGAAAAGTAGGGTCCACCCATTCTGTTCTAATCCCTCCACTGTGACCACATTTTTCATACACATTCACACAAGCTGATCAGCATTTAGGGGATCTCCTTTCTCATGTTCAATCAATGTAATATTTCAGATTCATTTCTCCTACACAGCTTTGACATATTCTAGAGGCAGTGTATTTACGAGAGGAATTTTTAATTTCAAACTATGCCATACTAATAGAAATGTAACATGCTACACGATAATAATAAAACAAAACTAAGGGTTTCTGTGTAGAGGTAATTGTACATGTAGCTACAAATTCACCCTCTTCAGAAAGTGTTTACAAAGCACTTTAAAAATAATCTGTTAATTAGCTAAAATTAAGAAATATTCAGCACAATGCAAGCTGCCTTGAAGGGACAATTAAACCATTGCCTTGGTTTATTTTTAATTATTTCTTTGATCATAGCTCCTTAGTCTGCTTGGACTAGGTGTGGAAGGCTTTGTGGTGGCAGTACTATGAATGTGTTTACAGGCTTGAGGAGAAGATGGGAGTATCAGGGGAAACAGTAACTGTGTCCCAATTGTCATGCCACCTTGGCCAATGGATATTTCTTTTTTAAAATAATTTTATTAGTTTTATAAGATATAAAGTAAATATATGAAAAGTAACAAGTAAAGTATAAAAAATACAAAATGTATACAAAAAAGGAAAAATCAACATATATAGAAGATTTAACATTAACATAATCATATAAAAAAGTAAAACACTAAGAGTGTTAAGATACAACTAAGACTGCACTTGATTAAGTATAAGCAGTCAAATTTTATCCTAATTCATTTAATTATTATCAACCGAGTAAAGAGTTTCTATAATCAAACTAATTTGACTCTTCATACATTTGTTAAACTTCTTTTCCTTAATGTAAAAATTCATACTTTCCAAAATGGCCCGTTTAACCAATTTCTTACCATAATAAACCACAGTAAAAAATCAAGTGCTAGTTCACCCCAAGTGACTGTACATTGCCCTGGAGGTTGTGGTGGCCCATATATTTTACACTATTTCCAAAAACTGGAATGTTCCGGCACTGGTCTGCTCCCGTCACCTTTTTTACCAAAATCCACAAATGGTTGCCAAATTTGCCAAAATCTGTTCTCTTTTACTATTCCCTTTTTCTTATTCAGTTCCCATGTCCCATGTTAGTTTATCATTCAGAGCTAACAGCCACATTTCCCTATACCATTCTTCCATCTTTAATGTTAGATCACTTTTCAAATTCCTCGCTGTACATTGCCTTGCCATTGTCAAACATACAGACAGTAATTCTTTTTTATCCTTATCTAAATACATGTTTCCTGTGTCTGTCAATAAAGCTGTACATGGCTCCAGCTTAAAGTTCACCCCCAAAATTCTGGTGATTTCTTTTCCTATTTTCTCCCAAAATTCCTTTACTATCATACAACTCCACCACATATGCTCATAAGTTCCCAGTTTGTTTTTACATCTCCAACACATTTGACTTTTATTTTTATCTATCTGGTGCAGCCGCACTGGGGTCAAGTACCATCTCCAAAGCATTTTAAAGTTATGTTCTTTTACTCTGACAGACATAGCTCTCATAATTCTTTTATTCCATTTCTTTTTCCAATCCAATTCTGTGATACTGACATTAAGATCTTGCTCCCATATTTTCCTCATTGTTTCTTGCAAGTTACTGTCTTTATTTAAAATCCTATAAATTTTGCTCACCGGCCAATGGATATTTCTAAAGAGAGCATCTGTTCAGATGACCAGATAAAATTAATTCTCATAATCATAAAACTCCAAAGGGTTAGATACTTGGGTTCATATTTACCTGCATTCTATTGCATCAGAAGGACAGGTACTTCTTTTTGTTTCAATTAAGGTAAGTTGACAGTGACAAGTGATAAGATCTTCTCAGTGGATGAGCAAATACTGTCGATCATCTTGACCCATTAAGAGCAATGATTCTCCATTCTTGAAGTCTTCTGTTGGTCAACAAAGTCATTTTTGTTCTTCAGCACTTCACCAGCAAAGGCCTCAAATAATATATAAAATAAAAACACACAGACATCTATATCTATGATCATTTATTTATATAGTTTTTTTATTTATATATATTTTTTACAAGATATATGTTTTTATGTGTTGTACTGTTCCGAGAAGTTAAGAACAAGAAGACTATCACCATAATAGCCAAAGAAGAAGAAGAAGATGATGATGATGTGTTGTACTGGTGTTTCAGTTTATTGTAATCTGAGTAGTGTATGGTCACTAGCAGATGAGATAGTAGCATCTGTATAAACTTAAATACACACAAAGTTTGATTTTATTTTTTTAATTTAATTTTTATTTTTTATAATACAAAAATACCAATGATTACACATTATAATAAACAACAAAACAGCAAAACAAACAAAAATGCACACTAAGTTTGTTTTGCATGTTATATTATGAGGTAGTATGCTGGCCACAAAAGTCTGTGAGCTGGGTGCAGAACCAGATGTTTGGAGTTAGATTCCCAAGGGGCAGTCTCTATTTGATTGATTGTTTTATTTAGATTTATATCCCACCCTCTTGCTCCAGGGCAACTCAGCAAGTTTACACAGCAACAATTTAGGATAGGAAGGATTAGCTACCTGCATGGCATTGCCCTCAGGGTATGGCCAAGAGTATTCATAATGCTTTCCACTCTTTGGGGAGTCCCCTTCTATGTCTTGCTACTTAGAGGCTGCACAACCAAACCAGAAGTGCAATTTTTTTGAAGACTAGATATTATAGTTCCCTCAATAGACTCTACTGAAGATGACAATATAGAAAACTTGACGTTTGCACTGGCTACCTATATTGGAACATCTTATATAAAGCAGAGGTGTGGCCGTACGTACGCGGAATGCAACTCCACACCCCTGGAGCAAATCCCTTGATATTTGCCACACACTTACTTTTTGCAACCTAGGTCAGCACTGCATGGGTCCCGAGGCTGAGGGTGGGGCCTGCACCCCACAAACCCAGACAAAAGAGCTGTGCACATGCAAAACAGCCGGGGGGAGGCCAAGTGCAGATTTGGTGATCCACACATGGCCAACAAAGAGAGAGGCAGCTTGTGCTTGGAGCAATGGCCACAACTACGCATGCACAACAGTATGTGCGTGCCCAAACGCCAAGATGCGAAATCCAGCATGAAAAACAAACCGCCAATGGAGATGCAGATTGCCTTAGTGCATGGGGCTGGGCGATGGCAGGGTGCCCAACACACTGACAGCTAATGGCTGCTTGGTCCGGGTGCCCATTTCAAGCATCGCAACAACCAAAGGAGGCCACAAAACCCCAACACACCACCAGCCTGGGCGAAGACGGGCACTAAGCTAGTCAACTTATAAATCACTTAAGAACATAAGAACAGCCAAATAAGTTTGGGATGGTGTGTTTGGTTCAATAGCAAGGATCAAATTTTCACAGATCCTTCAGAAATAATATTTTATTACTGTATATGCAATTTGTCATTTTGTTTGGGCAAACTACTTCAAACCCTCAATACTTAAGAACATAAGAACAGCCTTGCTGGAACAGGCCACAGCCCATCCAGTCCAGCATTCTGTCTCACACAGTGGCTCACCATTTGCTTCAGGGTATTCCCAAGCAGATGCCTTCACCTGCTTAGGATTCCCTGGAAATGGCATTGAGAGATATCCTGCCTATCTCTCCAACCTGGAGGTTGTCCTTAGGTATCCATAATTATAGCCATTGATACCCTTGTCCACCATGAACTTGTCTAATCCTTTCTTGAAGCTGTCAAGACAGCTGTCACCCCTTCATCTGGCAGGGAGTTCCATAGACCAGTGATCCTCTGGGTGAAAAAGTACTTTCTCTTATTTGTTTGAGAACTAGCACCCAAAAGTTTCATAGAGTGCCCCCTAGTTCTAGTGTTGTTTGATAGGGAAAACTGTTTTTCCTTATCTACTTTGTCCACACCGTGCATGATTTTATAAACTTCAATTACGTCACCTCTTAGACGCCATAGTTCAAGAGTGAAGAGGCCCAACCGTTGCAGCCTCAGATGATAAGGAAGGTGTTCCAGTCTCCTAATCATTCTGGTTGCCCTCCTCTGCACTTTTTCCAGATCCATAATATCCTTCTGGAGGTATGGCAGCCAGAACTGTACACAGTATTCCAGATGGGGCCTCACCATAGATTTATAAAGAGGCAAAATGACACTTGCTGACTTATTTTCTATACCCTTCCTAATGATCCCTAGCATTGAGTTTGCTTTTTTCACTGCTGAGGCACACTGGGTTGACACCTTCATTGAACTGTCCACCAGGACACCAAGGTCTTTTTCCTGGTTCATCGCAGAGAGTTCAGACCCCATCAGTTTATAAATGTAATTGTTTTTTTTTTTGCCCCAACATGCATCACTCTGCATTTACTAATTTTGAAGCTCATTTGCCACTGTTTTGCCCACTACCCCAATGTCAAGAGATCCCTCTGGAGCTCCTCACAATCTCACACAGTGTTCACTACCCTGTATAATTTAGTGTCATCAGCAAATTTGGCTACCTTGCTATTTACTCCTATTCTAGATCATTTATGAAGAGGTTGAAAAGCAGGGTTCCCAGTACTGAACCTTGGGGGACCCCACTTTTTACTTCTCTCCACTTGGAGAAGTGTCCATTTAGTGCTACCCTCTGTTTCCTGTCCCTTAGCCAGTTGCTGATCCAGGACAAGACCTGTCTCTTTATTCCATGACTGGTACGTTTATTCAAGAGCCTTTGGTGTGGGACCTTGTCAAAAGCCTTCTGAAAATCCAGATAAACAATGTCAACTGGATCCCCCTTATCCACATGCTTGTTGACACTCTCAAAAAATTCCAACAGATTAGTGAGGCATGATTTGCCCTTGCAAAAGTCCTGTTGGCTTTCCTTTAGCAGCACCTTCTCTTCTATGTGCCTAATAATCCTATCTTTTAGGATGGTTTCCATCACTTTACCTGGGACACAAGTCAAACTGACAGGTCGGTAATTTCCTGGGTCACCTCTGGATCCTTTTTTGAAAATTGGTGTTACATTCGCTATCTTCCAGTCATCAGGCACAAACCCTGATTTGAGGGAAAGATTTTATATTTTGGCTAGGAGATCAGCAATTTCATCTTTAAGTTCCCTGAGAACTCGTGGATGGATGCCATCCGATCCTGGTGTTTTGTTAGCATTTAGTTTAACAAGACAGGCAAGGACCTCCTCCCTAGTTATTTCTATCTGGCTTAAATCTTCGGTTTCCCTCCCTATGAAGATAGGTTCTGTTTTGGGCATGTGGTATCTTTCTTTTTCAGTGAATACTGAAGCAAAGAATTCATTGAGTCTATCTGCAATATGTGTTTCCTCTTTAACAACCCCTTGCCTTCCATTGTCATCTAATGGTCCAATGGCCTTCCTAGTTGGGTTCTTGCTTCTAATGTACTTAAAGAAATCTTTGCTATTTCTCTGAGTATTTTTAGCTATACGCTCCATACCTGTCAAGTTTTAGATTTGAAAATAAGGGAAATTTTGGCCACACCCATATGGGTGTGTCCAAATCTGTGGGCATGGCTAAATATAGTCATGCCTGCCACATGGCCATGAAAATGTCTGCAAACACAGACAGCACTGGCTCTTTGGCTGTAAATGGAGATGAGCACTGCACCCTAGAGTTGGATACGACTGGCAGATTTTACTTTCTTAGGATCAAAGATCGCTGCAGATGGTGATTGCAGCCATGAAATAAAAAGGTGACTGATGCTTGGGAAACAAGCAATGAGAAACCTGGGGAACATAGTTAAAAGTCGAGACATCACCTTGCAAAAAAAAAATGTGCATAGTCAAAGCAATGGTATTCCCGGTGGTAATAGTGATCAAGCAACATCTTTTTTACTAGTTTCCTCATCTTTGGGAAATTTCCTTTTTGAAAATTTAAGGTCTCTGTGTTAGATTTTATCAGTGATTTGCGGTCTATGATCAAGTTAAACATAATTGAGTTGTGGTCACTGTTCCCTATTGGATCAGTCACATTAACATCTTGCACCAGATCCTGAGTATTACTCAGGATCAAGTCAAGGATTCTTGTACCTCTAGTTGGGTCTTCAACCATCTAGTTGGGTATTCAACCACTTAATATACCATTCTGCTTTAAGAAGCTGTCTAATATGAAAAACCAATACACCATTCTGTAGGAGGCATACTTTCAGAAAAAGCCAACTTGGAAACATTTGCAACAATGCTAGGCACAGCTGTGCTTCAGACTGCCCTTCAAATAAAGAAATATAATCAATTTGTAACTCCAATTTTGGAATGTTTTCATGCTTACATTCTACGAAGGTGATGGGCCAGCTACATTCCATATCTCACTCTGGAAATACATGGCAAATACTGTACTTAGATTATATTTCACACTTTGAAGAAAATCATTTTAATGAATATACAGTAAAAGCAGCGAGAAATATGATCTTAGCTCTTGCAGAAACAAAAAGAACTCATTGGATAAAGCAACAAACAGCTAGAAAGTTTGGAGACTATTGAAAAGACTGAACAATAGTCCAAACAAAAGGAAATTTTGCAAATATAATCTCCAACCAAATAGCACACCAACTGCTCTTAGCAGGGAAAACCAACCAAAGTGTAATAAAAATAAAACATCAAAAAAGATGTTCAGAGAGAATCGAATGAATTCTCTATTGCTTTCATATTGGCACTTGTACCATGGATAGACCATAAGGAATCTGTTGGTTATTTTTATCAGTATCCAAAGAATGTACCAATAGTCAATTCTCCAATATTTTATTTTTTCCCCATTGGCTGGGAAGCTTCTAGAAATATGCATCACAGTCTTACAGTTCCCTAACAGAAAATCAAGTCTGTCAATAAGATTGAAGAGGAGGGTTTCGTTATAAAGAAAAATAAAATTAATCATCCAATTTCTGTTTCTTCAGTCTGCATGCATGCAAGCAAATAATTGCTATATCCAATTTGCTGCTTTTTCATTTAGAGCTGGAAGAAAGTGGAAGGGTAGGGTAGGATGAGGGAAAAGCAGAAGTCTGCATTAAAGTTGAAGAATTAAGTATAGCATTGTGGCTAATTAATTATAGTTTGATCATTTTGGCACCTTCTAAAATGACTTAGCCACATACCTTGAAGCTTTGTCAACTCAATTGCATCTTTATTTTTGTTGCCTTTAACCAACAATGAAGACTAATGCCACTCTTTTCTGGTTTTCAATCACCTCTACAGAAGCACTCCCCTGGCAATGTGCACGGACAGACCTAATTAATCCCTCATCCGCCCTGCGTTATGTCTATATATCACACTGGCAGTTGGAACTGCTGCTTGTTTTAAGGCTATCGTGAGAATGAAATGCTCATCTGTTTTTCCATAATTTTACCACAGGTGGTGAGTTGCAATTAGAAAGAGCAGAATCCAAATTCTAATTTTTCCCCAACTCCCCCCCCCCCCCCACTTCAATGTCCATGTTGAGAAAGATGCATGTGAAGTTGATAGGTAGAGTTGGATCATTGAAAGAAAACACTATGGTTGGTGAGGTGCTGGGAAACTTATCTAGAAAGCTGGAGATAGCAACGATCTGTCCGAGAAATAGGTAAAAGTAAAGATTGAGCTTGCTTGAAAGCCAGTCATATCTGTCTCTAGGGTTCAGTGCTGTCTGCATTTGCAGATATTTCTGTGGTAATGTGCCAGGCATGACTAGACACCAGAGAGCACAGAATGCTGTTTACCTTCCCCACCAAAGTGGTTCCTATTTATCTACTTGCAATTTCTTGCTTTCAAACTGCTAGGTTGGCAGGAGCTGGAGACAGATATGGGAGCTCATTCCCTCATGCAGTACTTGGGTCTTGAACTGCTGACCTGACAACCTTCCAATTGTCAAGTTCAGCGTCTTAACCACTAAGCCACCACAGTCCCTCATCTGAGAAATACCAGATACTTATTTTACTGCATGCATGTACAGCAGAGACTGGTTGATCAGTCATTTTTGTCGTTAGAGATCTTATGAGTCAATCACACCCCATCATAATCAATAATTAGAAATTATGGGAGTTGTAGTGCCAAACCACCTGGAGAACCCCTGTTACCCACCATGATCTGCTATCGGTGATCAAACGTGTGTTGCTGCTGGCAATTTCTAGCAGAACCATCAGCACCTTCTGTGGGTTGCTGACTCTGTTGTACTGGAGGGAATGGGGTGGTAAAGTAGACACATCCTTATTCCAAACCACTCATTCCCACACCATTTGGTTCAGGATTTACTGAATTTCTTGCACAGATCTACTTTCAAATGTCATGGAATGTAACACTAGGTATTAGGCTAAGGACAAGTACAAGGAAAAAGGAGCATATCCCAGATGGGCTGTATACAAGTGCTATCAATCACAGTTGGGCTGTATAAAAGTGCAACCAACCAACCAACCAAAGTACTAGTGTGTTGCTTATTTCCTTTTCCAAAGCT
Organism: Bradypodion ventrale; assembly: GCA_035047345.1. NCBI lineage: Eukaryota > Metazoa > Chordata > Lepidosauria > Squamata > Chamaeleonidae > Bradypodion > Bradypodion ventrale. Next base: position 253,718,326 of record JAWDJE010000001.1, read on the forward strand.
GGTACACAAAATGAATCTTGAACTAAGGTATCACTTTTATACTAGGTAAACACCAACTGTACCATGCCTCTTAACAGAAAAATAACTTTCACTGTAACTAGAATTCATCAGGCATGGAAAAGGTAAGTAAGAATTTTTTAAAAAAGAATAAGGATGATTTTTTAAAAGTTTCTCATCTAGCTTAATTCTAATTGGGACTGGCAACCAGTACCACCACAAGCAGTGGCTGTCTGCCTAAATAGTTTGGTAGGTTTATACCAGGAGTGCCCAAACTATGGCTTGTGGGCTGGATCCAGCCCCAACACCAATTCATCTGGCCCATGCTGCCCTCGCCACTCCTGGAAGCAGAAGTAAAGCACACCTGCGCATGTGCAGAATGCTGCTGTAAATGCATCCACAACTGTCCTAAAACACATTTATGATAGCAATGGGTGCATTTATGGCAGCATTCTGCACATGCATGGGCACGTTTTACTTCTGCTTCCGGTGGGAGGAACCATGTGGCCGGCCCACTGAACCATGTGACCAGATTGGTGGTGAAAGCTCTCCATTTCTCCTAAGATATTTACTCCAAATGTCAGTTGAATGCTGGAAGAATTGTGGAGATATTGGATTGTGTATGTGTTGTTGTTGTTGTTGTTGTTCAGTCGCACAGTCGGTTCCGACCCTTTGCGACCCTATGGACCATTGCTCTCCAGGCGCCTCTGTCCTCCACCATCCCCCTCAGCCCTCCCAGCTCTGTGCCCATTGTGTCTACAATGCCATCTAGCCATCTCATCCTTGGCCTCCCCCTTCTTCTTTTGCCCTCCACCTTTCCCAACATCAATGCCTTCTCAAGTGAATCCTCCCTTCTCATTTGATGTCCAAAGTATTTTAGCTTCATCTTTACTATTTGACCTTCCAGTGAGCAGTCAGGGTTAATTTCTTCTAAGATTGACCTATTTGTTCTCCTCGCTGTCCAGGGGACTCTCAAAACCCTCCTCCAACACCACATTTCAAAGGCATCTATTCTTCTGCGTTCAGCCTTCCTAATTGTCCAGCTCTCACATCCATACATTACTACTGGGAAAACCATTGCTTTGACTATTCTAATTTTTGTTTTCAGTGTGATGTCTCTGCTTTTCACTATGTTCCCCAGGTTTCTCATTGCTTGTCTCCCAAGAATCAGTCGCCTTTTTATTTCATGGCTACAATCCCCATCTGCAGTGATCTTTGATCCTAAGAAAGTAAAATCTGTCACTGCTTCTACTTCTTCCCCATCTATCTTCCAGGAACTGATTGGGCCTGTTGCCATTATCTTGGTTTTCTTGATATTTAGTCTCAAACCAGCTTTTGCACTCTCCTCCTTCAGCCCAATCAAGAGATTCTTTAGGTCTTCCTCACTTTCTGCCATTAGGGTGGTATCGTCTGCATATCTCAGATTGTTGATGTTTCTCCCAGCGATTTTAATCCCATATTGTGATTCCTCCATCCCTGCACTGCGCATTATGTGCTCTGTGTATAGGTTGAATAAGCATGGTGACAAAATGCAGCCTTGTCTTACTCCTTTTCCTATTCCAAACCACTCTGTCACTCCATGTTCTGTCCTAACTGTTGCTTCTTGGTTCATGTACAGATTTCTCAGGAGGCATATGAGGTGCTCTGGTATTCCCATCTCTTTAATTACTTGCCACATCTTGTTGTGGTCCACACAGTCAAATGCCTTAGTGTAGTCAATAAAACAAAAGTATACTTGTTTCTGGTATTCCTTTGTTTTCTCCATGATCCATCGTTTGTTGGCGATGTGGTCTCTAGTCCCCCTGCCTCTTCTGAAACCTGCCTGCACCTCTGGTAATTCTCTTTCCACATGCTGCTGAAGTCTATCCTGTATTATCTTGAGCATCACTTTACTGGTGTGTGGGATGAGCGCGATTGTTCGATAATGTGAACATTCTTTGGCATTGCTCTTTTTTGGGATTGGGACGTATACTGATCTTTTCCAATCCTGTGGCCATTGTTTTGTTTTCCAAATCTGCTGGCATATTGAATGCAGTAATTTGACGCCGTCGTCTTTTAGCGCTTTGAAAAATTCAACTGGGATACCATCATCTCCACTAGCTTTGTTGTTTGCAGTGCTCTTTAGGGCCTTTATGACTTCGCTCTCCTGGATGTCTGGCTCAAGTTCTACTTCTTCATCATTGTGATTGTCAGGAGTGTTGAGGTCCTTTTTGTAGAGTTCCTCTGTGTACTCTTTCCATCTTTTCTTAATCTCTTCTGCATCAGCTAGCTCCTTTCCTTCTTTGTCCCTTATCATGGTCATTTTTGCTTTAAATGTTCCCTTAATTTCCCCGATTTTTTTGAAAAGATCTCTGGTTCTGCCTCTTTTGTTGTTTTCCTCCATTTCTCTGCACTGTTCTTTTAGGTAGTTTTCTTTATCTCTCCTTGCTTTTCTTTGAAATTCTGTGTTCAAATGATTGTAGTTTTTCCTTTCTCCTTTGACTTTTGCGTTCCTTCTTTCCTCTGCTATTTTAAGAGCCTCATCAGACAACCACTTTGCTTTCTTACTCTTCTTTTCTTTTGGTATGGTTTTCTTTGCTGCTTCCTGCATGATGTCCCTCATCTCTGTCCATAATTCTTCTGGCACTCTATCTATTGAGTCTAAGCCATTGAATCTGTTCATCACCTCCACCGCGTATTCTTTAGGGATGCTGTCTAGGTGATATCTTTCTGGTCTCCGTGGTTTCCTTATTTTCTTTAGTCTAAGCCTGAATTTTGCGATCAATAGGTTGTGATCTGAGCCACAGTCTGCTCCAGGTCTTGTTTTTGCTGACTGTATGGAGGTTCTCCATCTTTGGCTGCAGAGTATGTAGTCAATCTGGTTTCGGTGTTGGCCATCTGGTGATGTCCATGTGTAAAGTCGCCTCTTGTGTTGCTGGAAGAGAGTGTTTGCTATGGCCAGTGCGTTCTCTTGGCAGAACTCTATCAATCTTTGCCCTGCTTCATTCTGTACTCCCAGACCAAATTTGCCTGTTATTCCCTCCACTTTTTGATTTCCTACTTTGGCATTCCAGTCTCCTAATATAATTTGGACATCATTTCTTGCTGTCTGTTCTATGAGGTGTTGTAAGTCCTCATAGAACTGGTCCATTGTGGCTTCATCTGCGCCAGTGGTTGGTGCGTATATTTGGATCACAGTGACATTGAAAGGTTTGCCTTGAAATCTAACTGACATCATTCTGTCATTTTTGAGATTGTATCCCATTACTGCTTTTCTCACTCTTTTATTGACAATTATGGCTACTCCATTTCTTCTAAGGTTTTCTTGCCCGCAGTAGTAGATATGATGGTTTCCAGAGCTGAATTCACCCATCCCTGTCCATTTGAGCTCACTGATGCCCAAGATGTCAATGCTTATTCTTTCCATCTCACTTTTTACCACTTCCAGTTTTCCTTGGTTCATTGATCTCACATTCCATGTCCCTATGCAGTATTGCTCCTTGCAACATTGCATTTCCCCTCCCCCCTTCCTATCCCTCCCCTTTCTCCCCTCTGTGGTGTTAAGCATCCTGTATCACCTAGCCTGCCCCTTTGTTTTGCCTTTTGTTTTGGTCCATAGGGTTCTCTTGGCAAGCTTTGTGGCGTGGTTTGCCGGTGTCTACGCCATTTTTCTCTCCTCATACATTGTATCACAGTTTTTAAAAGTTTAAAAACATTTAAGACAACATAATATCATGCATATTATCACACTTTAAAACACAGTCTCTATGTCAGTTTCTATGTTTAGTCAGTATAAAGTCTCTATGTCAGTTGCTATATTAGGTCTTCTACATTTATATATCTACTACTTATCCTTTGCCTGGATCTCTGGCTCTCCTCCTCCTCCTCACCCCCCATCCCCCTTGGGGGTGGCTGCCCGGCGGCGGCGGCGGCAGGCCCCTTTGCCGCTCGCCCCGGCTCTCCTTCTCCTCCTCTTCACCCTCGGCTGGGGTGGTTGGCCGGCAGCGGCGGCGCAGGCCCCTTTGCCGCTCGCCCCGGCTCTCCTTCTCCTCCTCTTCACCCCCGGCTGGGGTGGTTGGCCGGCAGCGGCGGCGCAGGCCCCTTTGCCGCTCGCCCCGGCTCTCCTTCTCCTCCTCTTCACCCCCGGCTGGGGTGGTTGGCCGGCGCCGGCGGCGCAGGCCCCTTTGCCGCTCGCCCCGGCTCTCCTTCTCACCCCCGGCTGTGTATGTGTAAGTGGTAGTATTGGCCTTTCTTATCCTTTAGGACAGATGACTTCAAAGAATTAGAGCTCATTTATTTGATTCTGTTCTATCAGGCTGTTGAATTGGCACATACACTAAGCAGATTACACTTGTTCAAAGGTGCCAACTTCTTTTAGCATAAACATAAGCTTGTAGCAACATTATGCTTAGTTACTACTAATAGATGTATCAAGGTGTACAATTTTGTTCTATAAAAATTAAGAAGACTTTAAAAATGCAGCCCTGAAAATGGGGTTTTACATTTTACATCTACAATATTTTTGATTAATTATCATATTGATTTAGTTGAACTGGTGTCATATACCATCTCCACATCATCTTATAGCATTGTTCTTTTATTCTCACTGAAATGTTTTTCATTATTCTTTGACAATACTATATGAGCTGGCATTCTCTCTCCCCTTTACTAAAACTTATTCCAAAAAACTCTCCCCATATGTCTTTAAATTTATCATCTTTTACCTTTTTTTCAACCTGATCCCCTTTGTCAATTTAGCATTAATTACTATATTCCAGATCATTTGTACCATTCATCAAGTTGCAAATTTTTTTTTTTATAATTTTAAGCTAAAATTACCCTTGTCACCCAAATCAATATCGCAATCATTTCCCTCTTTTTTACCAGTCCATTGTAAATTTCCAAAACTAGGCAAACTAGTTTTTCTGTGTTACCAGATACTTTCAATATAAATGAAAATAGGTGCCATCCTCCTAATTATATTTCCAACAATTTCTTTGCGTATTTTGAATCATAGCTATTCAACTTACTGGTTTTATATACAATCTTCATATTGTTTTATAACAATCCTTTTTGATCCTAACAGTTATATTCTTTAAAATCCTTTTAAAGCCCATTTGTGAGATTGATTTCTGGGGAACTGAAATATATATATATATGAATGAAACAGAAGCAGTGTAAGTAAATAAGGCTTGTAGAAATAGACAAGCTGATGTTACAGGAGTCATTAAAAAAATAAAACAAATTATTTTACCTTGATACCCAGAATTAACCTTTTACCTGGAATTAACCTTTTTCAGGAATAAATGCCAAATGTGATTACATAGGTTTCTGATTTTTCCTAGACGTCTATAAAGTTCTACAGGGCATCAGACTTTCTGACCAGACCTGACAGACTATAACTGGAAACTTGAACTGCTCTATTATTTAGTTCTGTGATTATTTAACTTTTGGATTCTGGCTTTAATAAATAAGTTAATAATTTATGTGAGGCATTTAGTTACCAGTCATCATTCCACCAAACCCATCCAAACATGAATTCCATCCATGGGATATGTTAATACCTATGTCAATGCCTTCTCTCTCCCAAGATCTTCTTCAGACTTTTTGGAAAGATGTTCTTTTGGAAGGACGCTATAGAGATTCAGCTGGTGAGAATGAAGAAAGATGTTCCCTGGCTGAAAAGAAAGAGTCCTGTGCCAATTCAGAGTAATTTGCCATTTAAATTGAGGCAACTAGAATGCTTTGTTTCATCATCCAGCTATAAATAAGCAAAGAAGACAACACTCAGGAGGAATGTATACAGATCTTTCAAATTGATACTGATAGATTCTGAACTTGCTTATTTTAAAGTATTCAGTTTAAGCAGGCATAAAAGCTCCTGACCCATTTGATAACAAAATAAAAGTCACAGAGATGGTGGTTAAGCTGCTCTGTACTTTTTAGTAGATGTTCTGCTATGTCTTCTCTTCTCTGTCTTTAGTTCCACACCATTACTGTGCATTTCAGGATCTGTACATGGTGGATGGAGAAGAATACAAATGGGTATGACCTGGGCAGGATATGCACCACCACCAATTTAGGGATGTGGTAGTCAAGAATTGTATAGGGAATTTATATCAACATAAGGAGCATGTTAGTTTTGAGTGAGTGTTGCAGCAGTCTGAGTTGCAATAGGTCCAAGAAAGATGACTACACACCAGATTTAGTTTAAATCAAACTGGTATATTAACAACATTTACAGACAAAGTAAGTTAGCATTACATCCAGCACTGTTCAGATCTCTCTGCTCTGCTCTGTTCTGCTAGCAACTTCTCTACAGCCAGCAAAACACTTAAGGTCACAATGTATCTTATTAACTGTCAATCACAGCAGAGTGGAGCCATGATGATTGCTTGCACCTGTTCCTTGTTAACTGACCCCAGCCTGTCCTTGACATTATCTCTGCACTTTGCCTCACTATATGCATATTATTGACAGAGCAGTGATGAATTGTCACTATTTATTTATTTATTTATCTATTTATACTATGATTTATATACTGCCTTCCTCAACCTGGGGTGACCCACAGCGGTTTACAGTCACAAGTAATACAAAATAATGCACAATATCAATATCAAAACAAAATATGATATAATACAAAATAGAAATAGGTATGGAGCCCGGCTCACATTCCTGACAGAGCCCAGGCTCAACGTCACAGACGGGACCCGGGACTCAACATTACAAGCTTCCAGGCAGGGAGAGGCAGGCGAGTCCTCAGCGTCTGCGGTGTCGGCAGCTGTGTCTTTTCAAGCCCTTTGGGGGACAGAGCCCGGAGGGTAGAGACAGCATCTGCACCTGCCTCCCACCCCCGGGCCAGTGGTGTGAGGCGAGGACATTAAGGTTTGTCTCCAGGTATACTCCAACTCGAATGTGGCAGGAAATCGCTCGGTTGATGGCGAGAGTTCGAATTTATTTTAATGGTGTGTTATAATACACAATCAGTAAGTTTTAAAATTCGAGGACTTCAACATGATTTTTATTGAACTTGCCAGGACAATTTTTCCAACCTTGAATCTGGGACAATCCCGGTTTTCCAGGATGTATAGCAACCCTAACAGAAACTTCTCTTCCACCAGCAAACCGGCAAAGAGAGTGATGAATAAGTTAATAATTTATATTAGTCATTTAGCTACCAGTCATCATTCCATCAAACAGTTAACAAGGTGCCAATGATGAAACAGGCACCTTCTCAAGAATTGGCTCCCTGTGACAGTAAGGCCAAAAACTAGGACAAAAAGTGAAAAATGAGAAGGAGAAAAGCAGCAAAGAAAGGCAGAACCTACACTAACTGGCAATATGATCTCTCTGAGTATCAAAACCCATACTATAATCAGTCTTCTCTAGGAGGACAAATACCTAGTCCTAAGAGTGTAATAAATAACTGTAGTAAACTTAGTGGCCAAACAAATTAAAAGAAGATAACTGCCGAATGCAAAAAGGTCATCTGAACTGCAACACAGATCTTTCTCATTACTCTACAGCTCTGACTCTGAGAAATCGCTGGCGGAGTAGCTACAAATGAATATAATTTCAGCCCCACTTCTTCTTTGGTGTCAGCAACTTAGTCTGCTCCATCACCTTCAATTTCCTCATTTCCCAAATCATGTTGCTGAGGTTATTTTTAACTCTATAATCAAAATACTTTTGTATCAATGTATGCATCGTAGGGGAAATGATGTTACCTGAAGCAGCATGACCTAGCATTGAAGCAGGGACTCTCTAATTAGCAACTGCTAATTAGAGCCCCTGCTGTGATCACTCAATGTGAGTGAGCTGGGTGGCTTTGTACGCTGTCCAGAATCTGACAATTAAAGAGTCCCTGCTTCGATCCTGGGTCATGCCACTGCAGGTGACACCATTTCCCCTATGCAGTACTAGCATCAGTTTTGCTTATAAGTGCCAAGTGAAACATGAAGGATCCATTGTGGTATTCATCTGCAAACGATATATCTTTTCTCTCCTGTAATTGCCCCTAAATAAAAAAGCTATGGTTATTCAGTCCAATTTTTTTTGCACTCAGGCTGAAGACTATTTGCATGCCTAGTTCTCTTACTTTAATGTGCAAAATTCCCAAAGGTAATGAAAAAGAAGTATTACAAACAACGTTGCCTTCTCATAAACTAAATTCTGAGCTATCTCACACTTGCAAGAAATTACATGGGTTCCTGTAGCGATGTCTGCCGCTAGGCGGCGCTAGGTCCCAGAGGAGACTGATCAATGACAATACGAGGCAAGGAAGCAGGATCAGATCAGTGTTTATTGGGAAAATGCATACACCTTTTATAGACCAGAAGGCAAGGAGAAAACAACCGTCACCAATAAGTCAATCACAATACATGTTTACTCAGGTTAATTGGGGAAACTCTTTGGGGGAAGTTAATTAACTGGGGCAAACATGGATTTAGGAGTCCCATTGTTCAGGGATTAGGCAGGGGTAAACATGGCATCTATTTGTGCCGAGGATTACACGGAAACACGGAGATGAGTGATTATACTAATGGGTAACCAGGTTAGATATTCGCTTTCTCAGCAGGTCCGTTGGTCAGGTCAAAGGAATTGGGTGAATCAACCCCTATCATTTATCCACCCCCCTTAATTTGTCTGCTCGCAGAGCCCGCGGCTCAAGGAGCCTTCTCCCGAAGCGGCCTCTGCCAGAGCCGTTTCCATGCCCGGTGGGCATGGGGAAACCATATTTCCCCTTTTTGTTTTATTTAAGAGCCTGACTGGCGAACCTGCGTAGGAGCGGCATCAGCTGTTGAGCGGGGATGACATCTCGGGGTTCCCCCTTGGGGCGGTACCTCCTGATTAGTGAGGGAATACACTGTGCAAAGCAGCATATGGCAATGCCTAGTATAATCACCCCCACCACCACCTTGAGTACCGTCTGGAGCCACCCCCATGGGATCCATGACCACATCCACCTCCACAGGGAGCTCCACCAGGCCCCCCACGCGGAGCCCTCCGTGGTGCCCGCAACTATGGTGTGGAGGTCCGTGATCTGGTTTTGGATTTTCCGGGAGTTGTCAAAAACATCAGAAACATGTGAAACATTTGTGCTTGGGGTGACCATATCCTTGGTGGGGAGCAACAATGTCAATCGACTGAGACAACATATGGAATCTGAGATATTTGCAGGAATATAGTTAAAGGTATACTGATTACACGTGAAGAACCACCCCGAGGGTAGGGTGACATGAGCAGGCAATGAACCAATTGTCTCTGGCTTTTCACAAGTCCAATTGCTGCTGCCGGTGCCGAGGCAGCGGCGCTGGGTTTGGTCGACTGCAGCGCAGCCGACTATCCGAGCACAAGTAGAGTTCGGGCTGGCCGCCACTCGCGGGGTGTGAAGAGTGGCTGCATCAGCCGGCAAAGTCATGGTGAGCCGCAAGCCCCCCCAGCGAGCGTAGGCTGCAAGGCTCGCAGGGAGATGCGGTCCAAAAATCGTCTTCAGCAACCAGTCGCCATCCCTGGCCCGTGCGTCCAGAGTGTGACACACGGGGATGAGACAGGTGCTGAGGATCGAGGCAGAATCAATGTCCTGCTTCAGGCAAAAATCGGACTGGTGGACGAGACCCGCCAACCTTGTCCACAAATTGTAGTGCATCCGCGTTGAAAGGTCTTCACCAGGCGGCAGGCCGTTGGCCTGAAGTGAAGCGGCCTGAACGCCTTCCCCCAAAAGCAGGGAGAGGGCCAGGATGGTGGTGACTGCCATGGAGTTGGCGTGAATCTGGGCAAGGACTGCTGCTACGAGGTTCTCCGGTGTCGGCTCCCTCTCCTCGCGTTGGAGGGCGCCCTCGGCCTCACTGCAAAGAGCCTTGACCATCCCCCAGGTGATCCTCGGTGCCGTCGGTGGCCGTCTCCTCCGACGGGTCTTGTCGGTCAGTGTGAGACCCTCCATCTCCGGGATCGGACTCGGGTCGGTCTGGGTCCACGCCATGAGGCTCCAAATGAGGCTTGACGCACCGAGCTGGAATCCAAACGACACCTGTAGGAGACATAACTGCAGCATACCCTTTTCCCCAGGTTATGAGCGGCACCGGGCCCCTCCAAGAAGGGTCTGGTGGCACTCGGTACCAGACCATAGGTCGCGGGAGAGCTTCCGAACGGCGGAAATGCCTCTCCTGCGGCGTACAATCCGAAAAAACATTAAGGTGATTGTATGTGAACAATACCTTATTCAGACAAAACTGTGCCTGTCCCTGTGATTTGGGGAGGGCTGGTGGCTCCCCCCTTTCTGTTTGTTTGTCAATATAGGACTTTAGCGTCTGATTGACCCGTTCTACAATCGCTTGCCCTTGCGGATTGTAGGGAATTCCAAAGGTATGCTTGATGTCCCAAGTAGCCATGAAGGCGGCCAACTGCCTAGAGCAGTAGGAAGGGGCGTTATCCGTTTTCACGTGCCGCGGCTTGCCCATCGCCGCGATGCAGGAAAGGAGGTGCTGCTCCACGTGGGAGGCAGTTTCCCCTTTCTGCGCCGTCGCCCAAACGAACTGAGAAAAAGTGTCAATGCATACGTGCATGTACTGCCATCTACCAAACTGCGGCACATGTGTGACATCCATCTGCCACACCTGATTAGCTTCTGTCCCCCGTGGGTTAACCCCCCACGAGGGGCCCCCCGGTGCCCCTGCACAATGCTGGCAAGAGCTGACTATGCCTTGGGCTTGAGAGAGTGGCAGATTGAACTGTCTGGTGAGTGCTTTGGCATTTTGGTGAAAAAAGGCATGACTTTGGATTGGGGTAGTAAAAACTCCCAAAACCGAACGTTGCTGAATTTCCTTTGCGGCCGTGTCCGCTCTGCTATTGCCCGCGGAAATCGGACCCGGTAGGTCTTGGTGACTTCGGATATGGGCAATATAGAGCGGCTCCGTGCGGTTTCGCAAATGAAATTGAGCAGTGAGAAACAAACTAAGCAAGTTCTTGTCTATCGCGGGAGTAATGTAAGCTCCCGGTAGACTGTGAAGCAAATTCCTAACATACAGACTGTCAGTTATGATGTTTAAACGTTCTTTGGCGAAGGTGCGCAAAGCAAGGTTCACGGCTGCCAACTCTGCCCGCTGCGCGGACTTCTGTGGAAGAGTTAACAGCGTGCGCCAAGCTTCGCCCTCCTGCCAGGTCAGAACACCGTACGTGCGACCTCCATCAGTAAAAACTGTCCTGGCCCCCTGAAGTGAGACCAGCGAGAGCAATTCGAATAAGCTGACTGTTCCTGTCTGAAGTGAGACAAGTCTGGGGTCTTTGGGCAAATGGTATGCTAAACTTCCAGTGAAACCTTCCAAAGCTATCGGAAGCGAGTCATCTAGCTGCATTAACTGATGAATCTGTTCCTTGGTGAACGGAACTACAATTTTGGCCAAATCATTTCCTGAGATGTCCCTAGCTCTCAGCCTGCCGCGGTAAATCACCGCGGAGACCAGCTCTTGGGGCGGAACGATGTTCTGTGCGGATGTGTTAGGCAAGTACACCCACTCCACAATTTTCGCTCCCTTCTCGGAGTCTACTCCTAACGCCCCAGTGAACATGGATCCTGACCGTACGATGTATAAATTCAGGATCGGGGCATATAGCCCCTGGGCGATCCTATCCACCCACCTCTGGCTGAGAACTTGGTTCACTTTCTCGAGCGCCAAGCGCGCGTCTCGAGAAATTTTTATCCGGTCTGCCGGCTGCTTACCTAAAGTTAGCAGCGAGAAGAGCGGTTTCAGAAGATCCGTATCCAGTCGGAAATACGGTCTGGCCCAATTAATGTTTCCTAAAACCTGCTGTAACTCTACCAGGGTGACTGAATCCTGCAAATTTATCTGAGGCAAAACCGGTGCTGCGAAGGAACGGAGAAGCCGATGACCCAAGTATGAGAAGGGCTCGGTTCTCTGCACCTTTTCCGGGGCAATGAGTAAACCTTTGTCCCCCAGGCTGGCCTGGAGATCAGAAAACACTGCGCTACCAAGTTGCGGCAACGCTACTAAAATGTCATCCATGAAGTGACAAACAATAGCTTTGGGGTGAAGGCTTCGGAACTTTGCCAGTGCGTCGTGAACATAAATTTGGCACAGGGTGGGCGAATTGAGCATGCCCTGTGGCAAAAATTTCCACGCGTAACGCTGCGTGGGCTCACTGTGGTTCACAACCGGCACTGTAAAGGCGAACCTTTCCCGGTCCCTGGGGTCTAAGGGGATTGTATAAAAGCAATCCTTGAGATCTACAACTAGAATCTCCCACCCCTCGGGAATCATGTTAGGATTCGGGATGCCGCATTGAAGCGGACCCATTGGCTGAATGCATTTATTGATCTCTCTGAGATCGTGGAGGAGTCGCCACTTCCCCGACTTTTTCTTAATAACAAAAATTGGCGAATTCCAAGGACTCGTGGACTGTTCTATATGTCCTGCGTCTAGCTGTTCCTTAACTAGCTGCTTGAGAGCAACCAATTTCTCTCCCACTACCGGCCATTGTTCTACCCAGACCGGAGTATCGGTGAGCCATTTAAGTGGCAACGCCATTACCCGAAGGTAAGGGTGGCACCGTACTGCTGTAGAATGTCTCGCCCCCAAAGATTGACGTGCACGTCAAGAATGTGCGGCCGAATCACCGCCGTGCCGTCAGCCCTTGGGATTGTGACTTCTACCCACTCTCGGCTTCTGAACGCTTCCTGAACTCCGCCTACCCCCCACACATCGGAGACCAGCTCAATGGCCCACTCCGTGGGCCACTGGCTCCTGCTTATCACGGTCACATCCGCTCCGGTATCGAGTAACCCTGAGAACACTCTTTTGTTCAAAAATACCTCGATAACGGGGTGCTGCTTCCACTCAATGTTGGTCTCTACTGTCGCTAAGACCTGGTATCCTTGCACTGCCTCACTTGCACTCAAGCGGTCTGCTGAACCGGACTCTGAGCTGTCACTGAGCCTTCTCTGGCTGCCTGCTGGCGAGTGACAAGGAACCATGATCAGTTGCACCAGGGTGTCTCCCTTGTGGATTGTTTGGGGCAGGTGTGTCCAAAGCTGGACCTGGAGAACGCCTGAAAAATTCGAGTCAATGACTCCTGGAATTATAAAAATTCCACGTGCTCCAGCTACACTACAGGGCAAAACTAAACCTATAAAGCCTCTGGGTAGGGGTCCCATGTACTGAGAATCGACTAGATAGACTGTGCCCGGCAGATCGCATGTAACGTCCACCTGGCAAGCCAATTCTAGCCCTGTGCTACCCTTGGGGCTGGCCTGTGCCCTCGCAGTGCCTGGAACGTGCCTGGAACCTAATCTAGTTCTGGGGAGTTCTGGATCTGGGTGAAGGAAGCCTCTGTTTGGACTGGGGCCAGAGACATGCCCGGATTCTGGTTTCCCAAACTCGGACAATACCTGGCCCAATGATAGCCATTCTTGCACTTCGGGCAGGGGGTGTTCGGAGCCTTGGGACGGCTGGACTTTTGTCCACCTCCCTTGGATCGGCACTCCCTAGCGAAGTGACCAATCTTGCCACAATTGTGACATGCTCCTTTGCTCTTGCCATTGCCCTGATGTCTTTTCCCCCCCTGCACCGCTGCCGCTAGCAGACCCATTTTGTAGGAGTCTGTGCCAACGTCGGAACATGCTCGGATCATGTCCGTTAAGGTTATGTCAGGGCGATTGCCCAGGGACTGCAGGATTTTACGGCAGTCCAAGTTGGCGTTGTCCTTTGCTAGCTTAATCATGAGCTCTTGTTGGGCTTGCTCATTATCAATCTGCCTGCTAATTGCTTCCTCCAGGCGATTGATGAAGTCCATGTAGGGCTCTTGGGCTCCCTGCTTAATGGCGGTGTAATTTTTGGCCGTTTTGCCAGACGCTGGAACTTTGAAGTATGCCCTATAGGCAGCCTCGGCTGACATTTCTAGGGTGGCGAGAGGCAAGTTGATCTGAGCGTTGATGGGCTCAAAGGCGCCTGAACCATACAGCTGGTCAGGGATTACCGCGCCTCCCATCCTGGCAGCCCTGGCCTGAGCCTCGAGCCGAAACTCGCTGTCCCAGATCATGTACTGGCTAGGGGTTAGCATCATCCTCATGACGGCTTTCCAGTCATGGGGAATCCACATGGTGGTCTCGCACACTTGCTGAAGCGTGCCCCTAGTAAAACGACTTTGGAGCCCTGTCTCTGAAATTGCTTTCCGTAAAGCCATGAGAAGCTTATACGGGACTGGGGAGTGTACTATCTGAGCGCGTCCATCTCCATGCGGATTGGACAAATCTGTCGAAGTTCAGCTAGCTGTTCTGCTGACAATTCCCCCTTCTTAAGCTCTATCTCAGCTGTGCGCTGAAGGGCACTCTTCATGACTAGGGAACCTGGAGCTGTCAGAGAAGCGCCTGCGCTTCTCATTCCTTGCGTTCCTTCGGTGACGTCTGCAGCTGTCACCGCGGGAAGGCTCCCTACGCTACTCTGCCTATAGCTGATTGACGGATAGAGTGCCGTGGGCGCAGTCGGTTCGACTGACTTGTCTGATGACTCAACTAACGGGGGTTCTTTGGCCTCTACCCGGACTGGTTCGATCTGCTCTAAGAGTCTCCTACACTTTCTCCATGTACCAACTATCCCTCCTGGAGCTTTCGGGGGTTGCTGAATGCAGTCTCCTATCTGATCCCAGAGCTTCAGGGTTAACGTACCTACTTCTGGGTAAAGTAGGCAGTGTTCCCTGAGATACGCCAAAAGTTTCGCTAATTCCCTGCTGTGAAATTGTGATTTGAATACCCTGGCCAGGATTCTGAACTCCTCCTCACGAGTTCTTTGGCTAGCGGACGGACTTGGTCTATGAGAACAAGTCCCCATATTACCTGCAGATGGTCCTCTGAAATTTCCTCCTCGGGACGAGTCGACGCGTCTTGTCAGGCAACAGGTTCGGGCGTCTAGTGTCTGGGGTAGACCTCGGAGCGTGGACCTTCTGCCACAGACCCTTCGAACGGCCTCTGCGATGTCAGGGGCTCACAGCCTGCCCTGAGCGGAACGCGTTTCCCTCTATGGCAACCTCCTCAAAAGCTAGGAGCAAGCTGTAGGAATGTCTCTCTGGAATGCCTCGCCGCAGGCCACTTCTCCGATCGACTGGCTGCCGGCCGGAGTGCCGCGCTGTTCTCCGGGATGACGGGTCGCGGTTCTAGCGTAGAACCGGACCGCGTGGATCGCTACTCACGAGTAGACCTCTCCGGGGTCTCTTACTCTTGAGTAGAATCACGTCGCGGGGTCACCAGCTGTAGCGATGTCTGCCGCTAGGCGGCGCTAGGTCCCGGAGGAGACTGATCAATGACAATACGAGGCAAGGAAGCAGGATCAGATCAGTGTTTATTGGGAAAATGCATACACCTTTTATAGACCAGAAGGCAAGGAGAAAACAACCGTCACCAATAAGTCAATCACAATACATGTTTACTCAGGTTAATTGGGGAAACTCTTTGGGGGAAGTTAATTAACTGGGGGAAACATGGACTTAGGAGTCCCATTGTTCAGGGATTAGGCAGGGGTAAACATGGCATCTATTTGTGCCGAGGATTACACGGAAACACGGAGATGAGTGATTATACTAATGGGTAACCAGGTTAGATATTCGCTTTCTCAGCAGGTCCGTTGGTCAGGTCAAAGGAATTGGGTGAATCAACCCCTATCATTTATCCACCCCCCTTAATTTGTCTGCTCGCAGAGCCCGCGGCTCAAGGAGCCTTCTCCCGAAGCGGCCTCTGCCAGAGCCGTTTCCATGCCCGGTGGGCATGGGGAAACCATAGGTTCCTTACTGGAGTTTTGCAACAACATTTTAAAAAATTAATTAAGGAGGTAGTCAGTTGATCAAAGCTAGTAGTTAGAATCTTTAAAAAGTTTAATCAGTTAAGAGACCTTCATCTAAAGGGGAAATGCACAGAGGCCAAATTCTAGTGGTTAAGCAAATAAGCATTCAGTTGTTTAGCATGCTGAGATTTTAAAATGTGAGCTATGATCTCTCCATAGTGTTGCCCCAGTCTGGGGGCAATGTCCTTTGGCAATTCTGAGCTCAGATGAGTCAAGAAAGAATTACACAGGGAGTTTGCCATGGTGTATATGACATTGGACCTTGGACTCTTTGTTTGCAAAATTCCTATCTTAGTTTTTTTTATCTACAATACCAGAAGCCTGCATCTACTGCCATGTTGTTTCCATTTTATCAGGAATGGTAGGCCTCAAAACTTCTGTCATGTCAGGAGTTGGAAAGGGGAACAGTTGTGCTTCCAATTCTTCTGTAGTCAATTTTTTGTTCTCTTTCTCTGTGTGGGATTTATTAGCCTTTTCAAAACTTCTGGGACAGTGTGGAAGCCCACCATAAATCTTCAACTCTGGAGAGTAGGGATGGGAAAACCATTTGTTTTTCTCTTTGTTGTGTTCATTTAAAAAAACTGTCCTAAAAAATGTGAATTTTGGCAAGTTCTTCAAAAATGAATTGAAGCAAAAAAAAAATTACCCATCTGTACTATTCTAATTCTAGAGAGACAACTGCTCAGAGCATGAAGAGTACCATGTTGTTATCTCCCTGCTATAGGTGTATTAAAGTTGAAGAGCCCCGGGGGGGGGGGGGTGTACAACCACACTTCAGCACAAAACTCTTGGCATAGAGGATAAACCTGCCACTTCTGGTTCCTATCATGTGTTCCTATCATGTGTCCTTTGTTTGTTATCATTATGTGTCCACAGTTTACCTATGACTATGGATGAGATATCTCAAAGAAGTCATTAAGAGCCCTGTTCAGGTCTTGTAAACTGAAGCCTGTGACTTCCTTTAGAGAGCTTCCCTCTTTTCCTGCCATGTAGAGTCCGACTATTAATTGCAACATGACAACAGCTCGGATGGTTAACCAACAAGATGTTTATTATAGCTCAGTTCGGAGTAGTTTCAGCCATAGTCAGAACCGGCTCGGACTTTGTTACAGACCAATTTGGACTAGATTGGACATCGTTCGGACTGGGGAAAACAGGGCGAGGTAGCAATTTATATTCAGACAGGAAGGCAGTTACAGTGATACATTTGCCTGGGCTTAGTTAACGCGGGAAAACTGTGTGGGACCATACAAGGTACATACTGTATAAACATATGAATAAGGCGCCTTACAGAAAAGGGCATGCAATACAGCAAAGACTTAAATGTGAATGTAACTTAAGCATTATATGTTAATTAGCGATTGGACACAACATGCCACCATGCACCTTTCTCAGCATTATCATCTTTTCCAGAAAAATCTTCCCTTCTCATGATGTGTTCAAAGTAGGACAGCCTCAGCATCCTCATTTTTGCCTCCAGAGATACTTCAGGCTTGGCTTGCTGTATGACTCACCTATTCATCTTTCTGGTAGTCCAGGCTATCTGTAAAGCTCTCCTCCAGCACCACATCTCAAACGAATCCATGTTTTCCTCCTCTCAGTTTTCATACTCCCTAGTTTTCATACCTGTACATAGTGATCGAGAATACAACAGTGTGGACGGTCTTGTTCTTGGTCTCCAGTGACACATCCTTACACTTCTGGATCCCAGCCTGAGGGAAGGTAAAAGCCACCAGCCCCTGGCCTGCCGAGAACACCAAGGCCACAGCTGATCCTGGGCTGCTTCTCCCAGCCTGAGGGAAGGTAAAAGCGACCAGCCCCTGGCCTGCCGAGAACACCGCCGTCGGGAGGGAGACTGGCGAGAACACCTGAGGCAGGGCGGCTTCTGGACTCCTGGTTGGGCTCCAAGGCCGCCTCCACCACCTCCACCGCTGCTTAGCCGGTTTCATCTTCGGGAGTGGAGGCCGTTGAGAACATTGGACGTTTGTCTTCCGTCCCATGGCTGGTTTCGGAGAGGGGATATTTTTCCTGGCTGTGCGGGTCCAGCGCAGCAGCTACAAGGAGAACCTTGTGCCGCCAGGACTGGGGGCAGGGAGGTGAACATCGGCTGCACCTGGGGTCGCTTGTGGCCCCAAAGATGGCGCCCCCGCCATCTATGCAGCCATGAGCCTTGCGCTGCCAGGACTGGGGTGGGGAGGAGAGCGTTGATTGTACCTGGGGTCGCTTGCGGCCACAAAAGCGGTGCCCTCTGCCATCCTGGCAGCCACGAGCCTTGCGCTGCCAGAACTGGGGCAGGGAGGAGAACATTGGCCATACCTGGGGTTGCTTGCGGCCTCAAAAGTGGCACCCCTCGCCATCCTTGCAGCATCGCGCCTCGTGCCACGTGGACCGGGGTGGGGAGGAGAACTATGGCCGCACCTGGGGTTGCTTGGCGGACTTAGAGGCAGCGTCCCCCCACCCTGTCACCCCCGCGGCCTTACAGCGCTTGGACCAGGGCCGGGAGGAGGAGTTCTGGAGTTCTGTTAGGGGGTGGAGGGAGTGAGAGGGTATGTTTTAAGTGGGTTAGGGAGGGAGGGAGGGGGAGATGGCCTTGCCAGCCAGGAAGAGAGGGCGACACTTCCTCTGGGTTAATGGTGGAGGTTCCAGGGGTTCATTTAGAGGTTGTGACGGGCATGGGGCATTATAGCGGGAACCGTGGGGCGGGCCGCACTCGGTAAACATGGGACTGATGCTTAGTATCTATCCCACATTCTGCCCCCCCCCCCCGGTTTCACCTCTAGGTTCTGAGCAGCTGATCCAGGGTGACCCCGTCCTTAGGCTGCTGCTGATGAATGCCAGGTCGGTCTGTAATAAGGCTCCCCTAATACAAGACTCTATTTTGGGGGAGCGGGCCAACCTGGCATGCATCACTGAGACCTGGCTGAGACCTGAGGATGGGGTGCCTCTATCAGAGATGTGTCCGGCCGGGTTTGATGTTTGGCACCAGCTTAGGGATGTGGGTAAGGGCGGTGGTGTTGCCATTATAGCCAGGGAGTCATTGGGAGTTGCCAGGGCCACTGCTCCACAAATTTCGGGTTGTGAGGCCCTGCTCCTGCGGTTGGGCCCTAACGGTCAGTTGGGGGTCCTACTCCTGTACCTGCCTCCTTGCAGGGTAAGGGACTCCCTGCCTGGCCTCCTTGAAGCCATCTCGGCGTTGGCTTTGGAGTTCCCTAGACTTATGGTTTTGGGGGACTTCAATTTGCCTTCGCTGGGATCTGGTTCCGAGGTGGCACAGGAGTTCATGGCTTCCATGGCAGCTATGGACCTGGCTCAGGTAATTCAGGGCCCGACCAGGGGCAGTGGCCACACGCCAGATTTTGTCTTTTTGTCGGGGCGGTGGCAGAGTGATCTGAGTTTACAGAAGCTAGACATAACACCTGTGCCATGGTCAGATCACTATCTGGTGGCTCTAGACTTTCTGGGGGTGACACTTCATCCTAAGGAGGCAGGGTCGATTAAAGTGGCCCGCCCCTGGCAACTGATGGATCCGAATGGGTTCCAGAGGGAACTGGGGGAATTTCCTCTGGATCGGCGACACGATTCACCTGAGGCACTTGTTGACCTGTGGTACGGGTCGACGAAATCTGCCTTGGATGTAATCGCTCCACTACAGCCTCTCAGAGCCTGTGGAGCTAGGTCATCCCCGTGGTTCACTGAAGAACTACGGGACCTCAAACGGGCAAAGAGACGCCTTGAGCGCCGCTGGGTGAAGACCCAGAGCGATTCCGATTGGACACTAGCTAGAGCCACTATTAGGGCCTACCTAGTGGCGATGGGGGTGGTGAGGAGGCAGTACTTCACCTCCCTTATTGCCTCCGCTGATAATCGCCCAGCCACCCTGTTTCGGGTGACCAGGTCCCTCCTGGGTAGGGCGGGGCCTGTGCCTGGTTGGCAGGGATTGGCTAAGGACTTTGCTGACCATCTGGTGGAGGAAATCGATCGGATTCGCTTGGTTTGATCCAGTTGCCCCGGATGAAGTGGACAGGCTCCTTGCGGTGGTCCATGCCACTAATTGTCCATTGGATCCCTGTCCCACCTGGCTGGTAAAAGCCTCTAAGACGGTGACAGGTGGCTGGGTCGGGGCTATAATTAACGCGTCTTTTCGAGAGGGGATGTTTCCTGCACTGCTGAAACATGCTCTTGTGCGCCCCCTCCTGAAGAAGCCATCCCTCGATCCAGCAATCCTAACCAACTATAGACCTGTCTCCAACCTTCCTTTTTTGGGGGAAGGTTCTGGAGAAGGCAGTGGCACGTCAGCTGCAGGGGATACTGGATGAAGCGGAATATCTGCACCCATTCCAGTCAGGATTCAGACCTGGATATGGTACTGAGACTGCATTGGTCGCGCTGATGGATGATCTCTGGCAAGAGCGGGAGGGCGGTCATCCGTCCGTCCTTGCTCTTCTTGACATCTCAGCGGCCTTCTCTACCATTGACCACGGTATCCTTCTGGAACGGCTCTGAGGATTGGGGATCCAGGGCACGGTGTGGTCCTGGTTTTCCTCATTTCTGAGGGGCCGGACCCAGTCGGTGTGGTTGTAGAGTGAGAGGTCGAGTCCTAGGCCCCTAGAATATGGGGTGCCTCAGGGCTCGGTACTCTCTCCTCTCCTATTTAACATCTACATGAAGCCGCTGGGTGAGATCATGCGTTCCTACGGGGTGCGGTACCACCAGTATGCGGATGACACACAGTTGTACATCTCGGCCCATGGGGACCCCAGTGATGCAGTCAAAGTCCTTTCCAGCTGTCTGGAGGCTGTTGGGGTCTGGATGGGGGCAAATGGGCTACAGCTGAATCCTAGCAAGACTGAGTGGCTATGGATAGGGGGTCCTGCGTTATCCTGGGAGCTATCATCTTTGGTTTTGGATGGGGCTGTTTTGCCCCAGACCAACCCGGTGCGCAACTTGGGGGTCCTCCTGGATTTGCGGCTGCGGCCAGGAGGGCCTTCACCCAACTTCGGGTGATTCGCCAGTTGCGCACGCTCCTGGACCGGGACTCTTTGCTTATGGTCACTCACGCTCTGGTGACCTCCAGACTAGATTACTGTAATGCGCTCTACATGGGGCTGCCTTTGATGACCATTCGGAGGCTGCAGCTGGTCCAGAATGCCGCGGCCCGGGTGGTGATGGGGTGTGGACGTTATGCCCATGCCTCACCACTGCTTTGGGGGCTGCACTGGTTACCAATTTGTCTCCGGGTGCAATTCAAGGTGCTGGTTTTGACCTTTAAAGCCCTACATGGTAGTGGGCCAGGGTAGCTTAGAGACCGCATCGCCCTAAAGACGTCTGTCCATCAAACCAGAGCGGACCGGAGGGGCTCTCTAATTGTGCCATCAGCCAGGGGGGCTCGCCTCTCTGGCACAAGGAGGAGGGCCTTCTCCGTGTCCGCACCGGCCCTTTGGAACCTCCTGCCTGTGGAATTGCGTCTCCAGACAGAGTTGTTGCCCTTTAGGAAGGAACTAAAGACCTGTCTGGCAGGCCAAGTTTGGGGTGCGGGTGGGGATGGGGGTACCATTGGGTGGTTGGTATAGAGAAGTGTGCCTTCCCCCAAGGTCCCTTCGGTTTTTGTGCACATTTTAGGGGTGGGTTTTTTAACTTTTAACTTTGTTTTATCATGTGTGTTTTATGTATTTACTGTCTGCTATGTAAACCGCCCTGAGTCGGGTTGTACCTGAGTGGGCGGTATATAAGCGTGAAAAATAAATAAATAAATAAATTCCTTCATTGCTTCCTTTTGAGTCACAGTCTTCTTCTGACTTCTTGCTACAATCTCCATTTGGATTGATAATTGGACCAAGGTATACAAAACTCTTTGTCAATACTAAAGTACACTTCTTCTGTATTCATTTTTTTGTTTTCTTTCTCTGTGTGGGATTTATTAGCCTTTTCAAAGCTTCCAGGACAGTGTGGAAGCCCACCATAGATCTTCAAATCTGGGGAGGAGGGATGGGGGTTTTCTGCACATTTTTAAGGCAGCCACATTGTTACACTGCTTTCCGCCTTTCCCAGTCTCCAGATCTAGGAACTGATGTTTAGAGCCCAATGTAGGATTAAGGGCAGCCCTCTTCCCTCTTTTGCCATTGAGGAGTTGCAAAGAGGTCTTGGCTAGTTCCTGAGCAGCCAAATGTGCAAATCCCCCAACAAAATAATAATAATACCACCACCCCTTCACACAAAGCAGAGTTGTACTGTATTGTTCACCGTTCTGCTATGGCAGCCTTACAGTTTATGCAGCCCCTGATAGCACTTTCTATGGCTCTGATACAACCCACTGAGGTGTTTTGTTTTAATTTTCATATTTAAGTGAATTCAGTCCAGAGCTTTTGCATCTCCTTTCACAGAAGAAATATTCACTCAGAACAAAACACCAAGAGAGGTTGACGTTCTTGGCTGCCAACCATGCCCTCAGTACCCTTACTGGTTTAATGAATATACATGTCTCTCCTTGGCTTTATGCTCAATGGCCCATCTGTTAGAATGGCAGAGTTCCTGCTCACATGTAGGATCAGATCCCTGCCCCAAGGTTACTGACTCTTAGCAACAATGAACCATTGTTGTTCCATTGTTGTTGTTGTTGTTTTAAAAGAGAAACAGCAGGAGCTGCAGGAAGTCCCTCCCTTGTGTCATTGCTAAAGCATTGGCAACACATGTCTCATTTCACATGAACACACCGGTTGGTGCATATCCTACACAAGATAAGCAATGTGGTGCGGAGAAGCCATAGCAGTCAGTGATTAAATAAAATACACCATTGTGAGGGACATTCATAACAATAAAGAGATGGGTTGGTGGTGGATTAAAAAAAGCACACAACAACAGTGCATGTGTTAAATTATATGCCAAATCAGTTTGGGATGGTGTGTTTGGTTCAATAACAAGGATCAAATTTTCACAGATCCTTCAGAAATAATATTTTATTACTGTATAAGCAATTTGTCATTTTGTTTGGGCAAACTCCTTCAAACCCTCAATACTTAAGAACATAAGAACAGCCTTGCTGGAACAGGCCACAGCCCATCCAGTCCAGCATTCTGTCTCACACAGTGGCTCACCATTTGCTTCAGGGTATTATTCCCAAGCAGATGCCTTCACCTGCTTAGGATTCCCTGGAAATGGCATTGAGAAATATCCTGCCTATCTCTCCAACCCGGAGGTTGTCCATAATTATAGCCATTGATACCCTTGTCCTCCATGAACTTGTCTAATCCTTTCTTAAAGCTGTCAAGACTGACAGCTGTCACCACTTCTTCTGGCAGGGAGTTCCATAGACCAGTGATCCTCTGGGTGAAAAAGTACTTTCTCTTATTTGTTTGAGAACTAGTACCCAAAAGTTTCATGGAGTTCCCCCTAGTTCTAGTATTGTGTGATAGGGAAAACAGTTTTTCCTTATCTACTTTGTCCACACCGTGCATGATTTTATAAACTTCAATCAGGTCACCTCTTAGACGCCATCGTTCAAGAGTGAAGAGGCCCAACCGTTGCCTCAGATGGTAGGGAAGGTGTTCCAGTCCTCTAATCATTCTGGTTGCCTTCCTCTGCACTTTTTCCAGCTACATAATATCCTTCTGGAGGTATGGCGACCAGAACTGCACACAGTACTTATGAGAGTGGGAAGAGCATAATTAATACTCCCATAGGAAGCTAGGTTGAAAAATAGCAGTACAGTAAAACCCTACTTACAAATGCCCCGAGTTATATAAAATTCAACTTATATAATGATTTTATGCTGAAACCATGTCCCGATGTACATAAATGTCCTGATTTACATAAATTTACACAACACAATTTCCTATGGGTTTGCATCGAGTTACATAAAAAATCATTTTTCCTATGGGATTGCTTCGAGTTATGTAAAAATTCATTTCTCTATGGGTTTATCATTTATTTACACTACAACCCCCCTTAGTAAATAGACTCCATTTAAAACAGTAACTCCCTTAAAACCCTGTTAAAAACCCACCCACACATATTAAAGAAGGAAGGATGGCTCTTATTTAATCAGCCAGCAGGCAACCCCCCACACCTGCCCCACCAGCCAGGTTTTCAGTTCTTTCCTGAAGGGCAGCTTCGATTTACATAAAAAATACATTTTTCCTATGAGTTTGCTTCATGTTACATACAAAAATAATTTTTCCTTTGGGTTTGCTTCGAGTTACATAAAAAACCGATTTAAGCAAAAGTCTACGGAACAGACTTTTTTGTAAGTAGGAGTTTTACTGTAGTCCCAATTTCAAACTGTGAGGTAGAATCTTAGACCAGATCATTGTTCAGTATTATCATTAGTAAAATAGCAATTTTAATTGTAGCATCTTATCTAACAGACAATGATAATAGTTAGACAACAATTACCGTGGACAATCTGTTAAGGTGAGTTATAATTAAGTGCAGCACAATATGCAATCAGGTATCTAAGCTTCTCCCGCTGGGTGTGAGTGTGTATGTGTGTGTGTGTGTGTTTTCATGTCTTGGAAGAAGGAGGCAGAGGAAAAAAGGAAAGGGAGAGTACAATTTGAGGCTGGGAAACAATAAGCAGGGAGGTATGAATGTGCTTCCCATCCTCAGATTCTTCATTCTAAAGTTCCTCTCCCAGATGTTTCTCTTTAAAGGTGGTTGGTATTTAGAAATGTAAGGCTGCAATCCTCTGTATTGTCTTTCAGTTGGAGACTGAAATCAGTGGGTAAATATATTTAGCATGATGTGGCAGATATCATCGCCTTTTTTATAATGAACATTAGCACCTAAAAGAAATCATCCATGCTGGATCAGATTTAAAGGGTTTTTTATTCTAATTCGGCATCCTAGTCCCCATAGTGGTGATTTCTCTCTCTTTTTCTTGGTGTCCTAAATTCTGTGGTGGTTTGGCAGACTAGCAACCTTCATTGAAGAAAGTGAGTAAGAAAATCTGCATCACTCTTCCTTCTTATTTTTCAAGATATTCTTTCCAGGAAGGGATGCATGAGAAGTTTGTTTGGGTGACAATTTCCAAAGTATACATGGTAACTTTGATAGAAAAAAAATCTTAAAATTTTAAAAAAAATCACATGTGGGAGAAAGCAAAGCTGACATCTCTCTACGACAGTGGTGGCGAACCTATGGCACGCGTACCAAAGGTGGCACTTGGAGGCCTTTCTGTGTGCACTTGACATGCAGTCACCCCAGCACAGAGTTCACCCCGCCCCTCTGCCCAGCAGGCCAATGGGAGTGCTTCCTCCCTCCCCCTAGCACAGAGTTTGCCCTGCCCCTCTGCCCAACACCCAGGGCCATAGCTGGGGGGGGGCTTATTCCCCCACCCCTTGCCCACCCCCTGGCTACAGCCCTGCCAAGGGCCCAATGGGAGCATTTCCTTCCTCATCTGTTGCTAATTTGGCTCTTTGAGATAAATAAGTGGGTTTTGGGTTGCAGTTTGGGCACTCGGTCTCTAAAAGGTTCAACATCTAGGAAGAGGGCTTTGAGTGCTTAGCTTTAGAAAACCTGGCTTTGAATGCCACAACGTGTATCAACACCTTTCAGGCTGCTCAATACAAACATTTTGATGTGTGTGAAGTTTATGCATGCTGACCTCTTTATTTATTTATTTATTTATGAATTTATATCCTGCCCTCCTGGTGGGGAACACCACTCAGGGCGGCTAACACTTTAGCAGTACTTTTAAATATATTTACTCAGAGTGTGATGTCACTTCCTGACAGCTATACTAAATTAAGACAGTAACAACCAAATCTGATCTTGTGAATGTTTAGATATTCTTATGGCTCAGATCTCTCTCCCCTCCTCCAGTGCATGATATGGTTGATCACAGTCAGCATGGGTATTAGATGTGAGCAGTAATCAGTCACTGGTTTCAGTTTTCCAGTGAAAGTAGCAATAGTAATTAAATAAGGTAAATATTAATTGGGGCAAAATGTGCAAAAAAACACAATACATATCAAAATGATTGCTCCTTACTTCCATTCCAATTCTGATTGGTACCTATTTTATCAAAATGCCATGATAATTTTATTTTATTTCTGACTTCTTTGTTCTTTCTGAGTAGTTTGAAATGTAACATGTATTTGAGGCAATCCAGTACAATCTCATTATAGTTCCTTTCTTTAAGAAGTACATCTTTCTTTCTTTCTTTCTTTCTTTCTCTGGAAAACAGAGATCACGTTTCCTGTTGTTAATTGAGGACACAGAGAGGAGAACTGACAAACTGCATCTTGGCAAGTCTTCCTTCCTCTAGCCTCTGGTTAAGAGATTTGAGTGTGGAGGATACTGCCAATTCTTTCAAGATCTTCCACACTCTTTAATTACCCTACAAATGAGAACAAAAAGAAAAGCAAAAATCCCAAGGGTTGCCCGTGCCAACTATATTGGACTTTGGAGCTTGTTTTATCATTATGCTAAGTATGGATAATAGTTCTAATGCTCAATAAAACAATTAGAAATTATATGCATAATAGAAAATGGAAAGAGTCAGCCAAATGAATTAGTTCTCCTGGTTCATAAGAGCATGCTACATCCTACCCTTTACCCAATGAATCCCTTTGTCTCTTTTTTTAATCAAATGTGTTTTCTCTAACCCAATAAAAGAAGGCACTTTCCAAAAGTTTGTGAGTGAAAACATTTATCTGCCAGTTCCAATATTATGGTCACTCATACCAGAATAAAATGTAATGGAATAAATCACAGGGAAAATATACATAATTGTGAAATTGACATTACTCTGTTTTAGTAGCTTGTCCTGTCTTTAACTCCTGCCAGCCTAGCAGTTCAAAAGCAAGAAATTGCAAGTACAGTGGTACCTTGGATAAAATCCAATTTGGATAAAGTCTGATTCAGATAAAGTCGCGGTTTTCATGCACACGTGTTGCATCGCACAAAGTCCAAAACCGCTTTAAAAAATGGACATTATCCAAGGTATTTTGGTATAGGAACCTCGGATAAAGTCCATTTTTGATGTTTTCTGACGCATCACCCATTTGATTTGGATAAAGTCCAAAATTGGATAAAGTCCAAACTTGTGGAATTGAGTTTGGACTTTATCCGAGGTTCTACTGTAGATAAATAGGTACCACTTTAGTGGGAGAGTAAACAGTGTTCCCTGCACTCTGGTGTTTAGGCATGCCAGTCATGTGTCCACAGAAACGTGCTGGCTCTTTGGCTGTAAACAGAGATGAGCACTGATCCCTAGAGTCAGATACTACTGGCTTTCAAGCACAGGTCACCTTTACCTTTGCCTGTCTTTAAGGGTACTGTCTTTAATGGACTTGTAAGTTTATCTGTTTGCTAAAATCTTTGTATCAGGGTACAAAAAGCAATTTAAAAAAACTTTTTTCCCATTGAGGATCCATTTCTGTTATATGACAGTATGAACTACACAGAAGTGTTTTGGTCAAATGACAGTTCCAACCACAGGATCCTCGATTCCCATCCAGGACTGCTTGGATTCTGTATAAACGTATTCATGTGCCATCACAGGGCATTGATGATGTCACCACTATCCAGGCAGGGTGTACAGGTGCTTGCCTTCATTCAAGTCCCATATCATGGCCTGATCATCCTTGCCACCTGAAACAAACAAGGAACCATTAGGTGAGTCTATTGCTGTGTTCAGGTAGCCAGTGTGCCCAATGTGGTTAGTCTTCAGCTTGCAGTTGGCCAAGTTCCACACCTTCACTAGCTTGTCCCAGGTGCAAGAGACAATGATGGGATTGCTGCTGTTGGGGGAGAAGGGCGCGCAGGACACCAATTCAGAGTGGCTTTCATCCTGCACAGTATACTTGCAGATACTGTACCCAGGGTGTTCCACCATTTAATAGCTTTGTCCCTAGAACCTAAAACACTCTGGTGGTTGTCAGAAGAGAAAGCCACGCTCACAACATCCTCGTTTGCATTGCAGGCACACCCCCCAATAAAGGACTCAGACACTGATGAAAGTGGATAACGGCATTGGGCCACATTTATTGATTCATGCCCTAGTCCGAATTATAAATTTCTATTGGTAATTGACCAATCATAATTCTTAAGGCAAGCAGGCCGAAGTAACACTGGTAAGGTACCACCCAAAATTGCCAACGGCAATTGTTACAATGTATCTATTTGTATCAATTTGTTTGTTGACAACAAACAAATTGTTGACCGTAGTCAATATCTAACTAATGACCCCACCCTCTGACGCGTATCCGTAAAATCACGGGGTGATGCATGCTGTCTAGCTGTAGCCATCACCCCGTCGCCTAGTTCGTCGTTGACCGGACAACGTTTAACCAACTTATGCCTGTCTAGTGTTGTCCAGTCAATTGCGAACCTGCCGGATACCTGTGGGTCATACATGTTTACCTTACCAGTGCTACCCACCACACGAAGGGGCTTCAAAGAAGGCTCGACGCCCCCCCCCCAGACCGTCAGCTCGGTCAACAGGCCTGCTCGCCAGTCCACTAACCAGAGGTCCATACCTCCCTGCGACAGATGGGCCCCATCCCCTGAGTAAAGCTCGTAATTTTGCAGACTGATGGCGGGGAGGCTAATGACGCGTCCCCCACCCTTGTCGAAAAGGAACCGGGCAATAGCCCCATTCACGGAGCGTCGGCTCAGTCAAGAGCCCTGAGGCCGAACGCTCCCCTGTAAGCGTACCGCGGTATCGTGTCCGACCAATTGAGGGTCGTCGCAGGCCACACATAACGTGAGTAGGGCAGGTCACTGCAAATCGCAAGGTTCCGCGATAGGCCAGTGACATGTCCCAAGCCATCGCCCCCAAGGTACATAACCAGGACCTAGGTGAGTCAGCATCCCTGATGTAGAAAAGGAATGGCAACAGTTCCCGCCATAACATGCCGCGCTTACCATGCCACCTGAGACGTGCGGATGCACCCAGTCCCAGTCGGGGTCCCACTCTGTCGCCGCAGCGTAACGCGCTGCCCTGTGCAGCGTAACGCGCTGCCCTGTGCAGCGTAACGTGCTGCCCTGTGCAGCGTAACGCGCTGCCCCATGCAGCGTAACGCGCTGCCCTGTGCACGTGGCCATGGCCCGCCAGCCATACTGTCACCGGTGTAATACGACACCCCGGGTCTGTCAAGGAAAAAAGGGGTGGGGGAGAAACAGTGCAGTGACTAAACTGGTACTCACGGTTGAAGAGGGCGAACACAAATTGAAAACATTGTGATCCCCACCCTCCCATGCGGCTTTTGTCAGCCCCGGAGTACCCAAAAACAGCTGCAGTAGAAGCCACCCCTATCCTGAACGAATGAGTGCCGCAACGAGCCCCAGAGAGGCCAACACTGTCTAGTGCCTTCCCGGCACCCTCCAAAATTGAAATTTAGTAAGGGGAGACCCATCTTGGTGACAGAAAAACGGGCCATGGTGGATGCCACGCAGTGCAAGGAACTCCTGTAGGGCACCAACCGGACAGATGTCTGCCAAAGAACACCGTAGCAGTCTTACACCACTGCCTACGCCATGCTGATCTGTTTTAGAGGAGCGTGTCCTCAACTGAGCCCAGTCTTTGGCAACATAGACATCCTCGAGTCCCAGTGCCCTACGACTTGCATCCGCCTTAGACAGCATCACAAGCTCACTGATGCGGAGCGCTCCAAAAAAGGCCACCGTCGTAGCTGCATGAAGTGGGCTGCCTCGTAGTTATCAAAACAGAGGCCATGCCAGCCCCGGGCCAGTTGGGTAAGAACCCCTGGGGAAATCGGGTGGCGGTCGTCCGGGCAACGCCCACGCTCCCGCACCCACCCCTCCAAAACATGTCTCACACGGAAGTCAGCGGTACTATCCACAGGACCGCCCACCTTGGCCATAAAAGCCAACGCTGACAGCCCAGATGCTATGGTGCGAGGTGCAAGGCCCTGGGCATGCAGGTAAACCATGAACCGAAGTACATGGGTCACTGGGATCGGCCAGGTCTCTGGCAGCCGGAATTGGGTACAGAAATCTACGAAAGAATTGAATGCGTGGTAATACGCCTTACGCGTGCATGGCGCCAGTGACAAGCCAATCGCCCGGTTCACCTCTCCTTGCCAATGGTCCATGTAGTCCGGGAGTGGCGAGGAAAATTCCTCCGCGTCCGGGGCCAAGGCACGGAACCGGGAGATCTGCAGGCGGGACAAAGCGTCAGCGATATCATTATTGACCCCCGGGACATGCCTGGCCCTGAAGGGGACATTGAGGCGCAGGCTGCGCAACACAAACTGGCGCACTAGGTTCATGACCCTGGGCGATTTGGAAGTCTGTGAGTTGACTATGTGTACAACGGCCGCACTGTCACACCAGAAATGGACAACCGAGTTGGTCCACTCCTCGCCCCATAGCATCAAAGCCCCCAGGAGAGGGAAAAATTCCAGGTAAGTGAGATCACGCAGGCGACCCGTGCCTGCCCAGGCTGGTGGCCACCCACCATAGGCCCACTTCCCCTTGAAGTACATCCCATAACCCAGGGATCCCGAAGCATCGGACTGTAGCTGAAAGCGAGGGGAAGCCAGGAGGTCAGACCTCCAAAATGATACTCCATTGAACTCCCTCAGGAACTGGAGCCAGATAAGCATATCTGCCCTGATACCCCGGGTGAGTCTAACCCTATGGTGGGGCCTAAATAAGCCTGTCATGGCGTCGCACAAGCGCCGAGCAGATGCCCTGCCCGGTGCGACGACCCTGCAAGCAAAATTGAGGTGACCATGTAGCACCTGCAGTCCCCTCACTGATGCCTTGCGTCTAGCAAGCAAGTCCGAGATAAGGGCCACTATCCTTGACACCTTATCCCCCGGTAACCTAGAAGCCTGCGCTACCATGTCAATCTCCACCCCCAGGAATACTAGCTTAGTAGATGGGCCCTCGGTCTTTTCGGGCACTAAAGGGACACCGTGTTCCTCCATTAGCGTCTGAAATGTGTTGAGGAGACGTGTGCACGTGTCCCAGCCCCGTTCACCCCCGAATAAAAAATTATCCAGGTAATGGGCTACAGACCGGGACCCTGACCTGCGGACGAAAGCCCACTGTAGGAATGTACTGAAACGCTCGAAGGCCGAGCATGATATGGAACAGCCAAAAGGCATGGCCTTATCAAAGTAATAGTCACCCCGGAACTTAAAAAACCCAGCAACTCAAAGTCGCCCGGGTGCACCGGCAGGAGGCGAAACGCCGACTTGATGTCGCACTGAGCCAACAGCGCACCCGGGCCACATGAGCGCACCATGCGCAGCGCCCGGCCAAAAGATGCATACCCGACTGAGCAAAGGACATCAGGGATAGCATCATTGACCGATCGGCCGGCTGGGTGGGACAAGTGATGAATCAGGCGAAACTCGCCCGGTGATTTTTGGGCACTAAGCCCAAGGGTGAAACCTTAAGATTAGGGAACGGGGGTGTCGGGAAAGGGCCAGCGACCCCGCCCGCATCGACCTCCTTAGTAATGCTGGCAGCAGCTACCTCCTCCCTCCCCCTAGTGACAAAAGGTTGGGGGCATCCTGGGGGGACCTGTCACCCACGAAAGGAATACTAAACCCCCGTCTAAAACCCTGAAGGAGGTAAACCGCCTCCTCCTCCCTCGGGTACAATGCGAGCCAACGCTCCAACATGTCCACATTAATTGGGGAGAGGGCCTTTCGGTGAACCAGCTCCCTCTGCGGCAGTTTTGCCAGTCCCGTGTCCACCCCTTCCTCTGCCCCGCATCCCTCCAGGCCTGGGACAGGCGGAGGCCGCATGGGGGCCAGCACAGGAGGGACACTCATGCCTGTACTTGCAATTCTTCCTGTTGCAGGACCCATTGGATAGAAAGTCCAGCACAGCAGGCGGGCTGTAACCCCCTGCCCTGCCACCTGGCAGGGTGCCTGTGCTGGGGCTGCTCGCTGGACCGCATGTCCACAATGGTATCATTCCCCGGGCGCAGGGCGCGTGGGGGTCATGTACAGAAGCCACAGCCTCTGGCAGGGCTCATCCCACCTCATCTCGGGGTGCAGGGGAATCCGCATACGGAATTCCTCGTCATTAGCCAACCACGACGGGCCCGGGAAGTCAACCATCGCCCGGTAAATATTGTCCAAATACTGGACCATCGGAGTTGCCAAAGCCGGCCGAGCCCTGAGGCAGACCGCCATGTATATGAGGTAGGCCGGCAACCAGTTGGCCCACGTACGTGGTGGCATGCGACGACGCGCCTGCTCCTTATCCTTCTCATCTTGCCCCTCCCTCTCCTCCTTGGTGGGCTCTCTGTTAAGGAGGGAGAAGATGTCCACATACTCCCCCCACCAGATCTTCTCTTTGGGGGTCTGGGCCAAATGGTCCCCCAGTGGCAAGGAATACCCTGCTGTCGGCCAAGCCGACACAGGTACGGTGGAAACTGCGGGCATCTGTCAAGGAGCCTAGACTAACCCGGTCACCCCTAGAAGGTTCCCGACTGGGTAAGAAGCACCCCCCACCACGGGGCCCTGGGTGATAATTGAAGTCACCGGGTGGGGCGTCGGCAACTGAACCGCCGCACCACCCGTGTGAGGCCAAGGCCATTGAAAAGCCCCCCCAAACGTGGCCATGTGTGTAGGTGCACTAGTTTGGACCGCATACTCACACGCTGCACCCCCATGGGCCGCCCCCACCAGGGGTTCCGACCCACTGGGGGTGTCGGAGCTCACGACCACCATAGAGCTCGTCGACGGGGCTTGATCAGCACCGGCCTGTGGATTGGGGAGCTGCGAGGCAGTGGCCGAAGCCGGGCCACGCGCCTCAGGCTGCTCGACCCGTCCCGTCGCCTGCCGCTGCCCAGCAGACGATGCATCGACCTGCACCCCAAAAGGGGCCCCAGGGTGACTAACCCGGGCCAGGGGTGCCTCAAGGGCCGCAACGCGGGCCAGGAGGGCCGCCACGCTGACATAGCCACCTAAACCAAGGGGGGGGGCAAAGGGGAGCGGTGGCCACCGCTTGTGGGCCGAGGGCCGCGGCGCCTACTGGGCCCGGACCCGGACCCCCAGCCTCCGGCCAAGGGGAAATTAACCCCATCCCACCGGTCCTGGTGGGCTTGGGCATGGGAGGCTGCTGGGGAGGCGCAGCCGTGGTCCTCCGACCCGGATTGCGCCTCCGCGCAGAACGAGCCGCGCTCGCAGTCGCCTTCTTCTTTGAGGGCATTGCAGCTAGCCGATGGGAAGCCGAAAAAGGAGAAAATCAGCAGCCAAGAGGCTTCCCGGTGAGGGTAAAAGCGGAGGTAAGAGGGCAAAACTTCTCCGCTCCGTCGCTTCGCAAAATGGCAGCTCGGCTGCCTCATGGCCGCCCCTTATATAAGGGTGCTGGCCACGCCCCTTAACTACCCGGATGCCTTCGTCTGATGGGGGCCCCCCGCAAAGGGCGCGGCGGCCATTTTGGCGCCGCGCTCGCATTTGGCCTACAAAGCAATGGGTAGTGGTACTGATTGTAAGGTCCCAGAGGTGAAGAGTGCCATCCAAACAGCCGGAGAGAGCAAACTGCCCAACTGAGGAAATCACAATGTCGCTGACAAATTGGGATTGGCCCTGCAAGGCTTGTTCATTTCATCCCGTGTTAGTTTCCACATGAGGATGGTCTTGTTTGTTTGTTGATGTGTGCCATCACATTTATTAGAGCTTATGGTGACCCATTCCATGGTACTTTAGGTAGCAAATGCCTAGAAGTGGTCTACCAGTTCTGGGACCATGCAGCTTGTCCAAAGCTTCACAGGTGGCAGACCACACAACCCTCAGGGTGATCAGTGTCTGTACAGGGAGAGTGATGATTTGAATTCCCAGTCCTTAGCTCCTTACAACCCACTGACCTACACCAGATGCTGGTTCAACAATGGGAGAAGCACAACACAGAGAACATTTTCCCGTATGTTATTGATAGGCCATGTCTCTTTAAAAGTCAATAACTTGTCACCATGTTGGGATAGATTTTGGAACTGTCAGATATGGTGAGTTTCCCAATAAAGATAGATAAAGAAATAAAACAAGTATTGGATAAAAATGATATTTTCCTGTTGAAAGACTGGTTACGGATCTGTAGCGATATTGGTAGAAGGACAAATTTGTTTGAACAATTAAAGTTAAATTGGTTTCAAATAATGATGATTAATAAATGGAATAGCAAATATATGAGAGAACATGATTTGGAAAGAGAAAAGATGGAATTTGAGAATTTGATTCTAAAAATTAGAAAGGGAGATAAAAATATTAAAAGTTTAGTTAGCAAACTGTATACATTGTTAAATAAGGAGGGTGATCCACAGGAGGATTTGAGAATAAGTTGGGAGCAAGATTTGTATATAAAGATAGAAAAAGATATATGGAGAAAGAAATGGAAAAAAGAGGATAATGAGAACTATGTCGGTTAGAATAAAGGAACACAATTATAAAATGTTGTGGAGGTGGTATCTGACCCCAGTGAGGTTACATCAAATTGATAATAAAAGGGATAGATTGTGTTGGAGATGTAAAGATACAATAGGAACATATGAACACATGTGGTAGAGTTGCACTGTGGTAAAAGAATTTTGGAGAAGAACTGAAAAAGAGTTTGGTGAAATAATGGGTAAGAGAATCAAACTGGGGTCGAGTACCACTATGTTGACAAATGTGGAATGTATTAATTTAAACAAGGATGAGAAAGAACTATTAGAAATAATGCTTACAACGGGTAGTCAGTGTATTGCTAGAAATTGGAAAAATGATTTAATTATACAGACTGAAGAATGGTATAAGGAAATGTGGAACTTAGCATTGAATGATAAATTAACCTGGGAGATAAAGGGGAAAAAATGTAATTTGAAAGAGAATAGATTTTGGAATAGTTGGAAGCCTTTTGTGGATCACTCACTTATGGGTGCTGAAAGAAACAGATCTGTACCTGAGCAAAGCAATTTTTGGAAGTAAAATAATGAGATACTCCGAGTTCTCCAGGGCATTGTAAATTAACACTGGGTGTAAATTATGTGTAATTTCCTTTTTGTTGGTGCTTCTTATCCAAAATAGTAATGCATTTGCTTAATGGGAAAATGATCTAGTAGTATTAATGAATAAAGATTTTTAAGTATAGTATTTGAATAGGTTAGAGAATAATTACTAAATCATAATTAAGCGAACATATTTTTAAAGTTTTTTTAATGCATATGAAATATAAAGATAGATGTAAAATTGTATTGGGATAGGTAGTGCTTCTTTTTTCTTCGTTGTTGTTTGCATATTATGTATTTTAGTGTATTATGTATTTTATGTTATATTATACTGTATTTGTTTGAAAATTTAATTTAAAAAATTTAAAAATAGAAGTGGTCTACCAGTTCTGGGACCATGCAGCTTGTCCAAAGCTTCACAGGTGGCAGACCACACAACCCTCAGGGTGATCAGTGTCTGTACAGGGAGAGTGAGGATTTGAATTCCCAGTCCTTAGCTCCTTACAACCCACTGACCTATACCAGATGCTGGTTCAACAATGGGAGATGCACAACACAGATAACATTTTCCCGTATGTTATTGATAGGCCATGTCTCTTTAAAAGTCAATAACATGTCACCATGTTGGGACGGAGGAAAGGCAACATTGTGTGGACACAAAAGGTATGTATGAACCTTTTTACTCCCCTCTCCTCTATCACAAATTATCATCTATTCTGCATTTGACCATACACTTTTGTTCTTTTCCCCACTTTTGATCCAGTTCCTCTCTCAATGAGGCTTGAAAGAAATACAATTTCTCTTTTTAAATGGGTAACCAATGATGAAAATAATTATAATTCAGGTCACATTCAGCAACATACCTAAGATATGCTATCATCTACAGATGAGATAGCAAAACACTTAAAACAACCAGATTTCCTGTGAGAAAATGGAACCTTTTTCTGGCACCTATGGAATGCTTCCAGTGAGTAATTGGGTGAAGTACTGTTGTATATTTTATACAGCTGGAAGTTTAATAGTACTAGCAGTTAGAGTCACTGCACATTTACTGTTCATCGTATTATTATACTTTTCTGGACAGTTGATATAAAAAACCAGTGTTTTCTGTTTTTCTTAAAGATGGAACTGTTTAAAAATAATGCATAGTTTAGCTTATTTCAATTTAGATGGACATTTTTGGTTATCAAATTGGTCCTGTACTTGGACTGAGATAACATGGGGTTTGCACAAGAACTGTCCATTTTCTCATCACAAGGCACTTATCCTGTACTTTTCGCCCTCTCCTGAGTAATGATTAGCAACATGCGTGCATGTTCTCATCCTATTTGTTACTTCTAGCCTTCTAGAACATTACAAAGAAATAGGTAATATGCATTAAAGGTCAATTTATGTTGGCCGTGACCCAATCTTACCTTTGTAGCCTGGCCTACCTTGAAGAATTGTTGTTGTGTGAATAAAGTGAATAATCAATACATAGTGTCAGACTTGCAGCTATTTAGAGTGCTTCCCTAGTATCTTGATTTTGTAATTTGTATTTTCCTGGGATTTAATTACTCAGGAAAAGAAACAGCTAACATGCCATAACTGTTCTCCATTAACATAAAACACCAGAGTGACTTGTTCAGGGGATACTTTCAGATTATGCAGATACTATTCCTGAGTCTCTGCTGGGGTCCTAATGGAACTGAGTCATACAGACACTCTTACTAGCTGACTTGTATAGAGCTTGCTAAGAAAAGTGTCAAAGAAGATTTGTGGCAAAGTTCACTTGGAAATACACTCTTGGTATTTATTAACCTGTTGACACTTGTTAGAGTTGCTCATTATTAGGAACCCCTTTTCACTTTGCAAGACTATAAGTAATTATGTGAGATTAGAAGGAAATTTGTCCAGTTGGTGTGCTGCAGTTTGTCAGTGGCTTCTAAAAAAGTTTGCCACTACAATGTGCATTCCCATCAGTATACAGCAGGGGTTCTCAATGTTTTTCAGCCATAGGCTGGACCATGCCCCCTCGGACAGCTGAGCGGGCTGGGCTCATGGTTTCCCTGCCATAAACGCTGCCATAAAATGTGTATGTGACTGTTGTAAAAGCATTTACAATGGCTGCGGATTCATTTATGGATGTATTAAACTCATTTACAATGGCCATGGACTCACTTACGGATGTAGTAAATGCATGTGGATGGCCGTGGACTCATTTACAGCTGTCATAAATGTATTTACGACAGCCATAATGAGTCTGCAGCTAATTCTAGTGGCGCAGGGGTGGCTGGAACGAGGTTGGGGGCTGGATTATTTGGCACCATGGGCTGGATCCAGCCCATGGACCACAGGTTGAGAACCCCTGGTATACAGTGTATAAGGAAAATCTGGATTTTGTTTCTACATTCTGTGCCCCACAGGGTAAAAACTGCAGCTCTGTCATGTCTTTATCACTAGGTGTTTGTGGAGAACAAGTTGTACTTTGTCACATAAGAGCCCAGGTAATTTAACCTTTCTAGAATTTACAAGGAACAATCCCTCCAATGCTAGAGTTCTTGCCTTAAGAACAAACCCAAGATCCTCTGGCAAACAGTCCCCTTCAGCCTTCTTTGCTTTGGAACAGGTAACATTTCTACTCCATTCTTTTGTCTTTCTAACACTTTCGTACTCCTGTTGCCTCCCTAATTTTAGAACAGCTACTTGTCCTGCTGGAGGACAAATTATGTATCTTCTTTCTGCTTGTCTCCAGTCCAGTTAGGCTTCTTGTATGAGGGCTGACTGGTTACTGTTTCCTTCCTATCATCTGGTTAGACCAGGGATTCTCAACTTGTCGTCCACGGGATGGATGCAGCCCATGGTGCCATTTCATGTGGCCTCCCACTGCCTCCACCACACCAGGAAGTGTCATGTGGTGGAGGAAGGGCAAAATGACCCTCCAGCCCCCGAAGTTGTCTGAGGGACCATGACCCATCCATCCCCTGGCTTTAAAAGGTTGATAACTCCTGGTTTAGACATTTGCCTTTCCTCACCCATCCTTCCAAGAACTCACAGGCACCTCTTTTTCCATCTTCATCATCCAACCACAAAATTAAACAATAGTTCCCTTCAAAACAGTGTTCAGATATTTACCTTTTCCACATCTGTAATAATCTACATGCTTAATTGTCTTGAATATTAATTTGTTTTCTTCTTCCCCTCCCCTCCCCTCTCCATGCTTGTCCTTCTATTTCTGCAGTGATATAATGTGACTGTACGTTTTAGATTCTCATAACATTTGGTTTAAACATGTGTCTAAGTGCCATGTGTGTACAGACAAGGGCATATCATAACAGTGTGTAGACAGAACAGTTGCAAAAAAATCCTGAGTTTATGTAGAGAATAATATTGGTTGGTTGGTTGATTTCTCCCCTCTGTTTAGCTTTAGAACCAACAAGGTGTTCTGGCATGTGTGTGATGGAAGATATGTAACTGCTGTCTTGAAACAAGCCAGTGAAAGTTAAGAAAACCAGGCCATTTTCCAAAGGATCACCTTTCCTCTCTTGAAGGAGGAAAGCTGTCACTTCTTTTTTTTGCATCCAGGATCTGTAGCTTTTACAGACTGGAGGAGCTAGAAGGAGGGCAGGGAGGGAGAGGGGAGGAAAAGGAACCTTTAAAAGTCACACTGGCAAAGTTGCTCGCAAGTGAAGTTGCTGTTCTGCCAAGCGTGGCGACTGCTTCGCTGTGACAGATCCTGTCAGATAGGCATTGGCCCAGCTTGCAGGTGTAAGCCTGACCTATCAAACGGAATGGGAGCTGACAGAAAGGATTTCCACAACATGAAATGGAGAACTGACATGAAAACAGTGATGTGTGAGGGACCAACCAAATCACCGCAAGCAGCGCTGTCATCGGTGATGTCCAGAAAAATGACAGTGGAATACTAACTTCAGTTGATGTCAATTTAGTTGTCCTTTGTGTTAGAAAGGAGGTATATTGTAAGAGCATGAGGAGATGGCATGCTATCTATCTATCTATCTATCTATCTATCTATCTATCTATCTATCTATCTATCTATCTATCTTTGGTGTATGAAAACCAAGACACAGGACACAGCCTCGGGCTGGGTTAACTCAGGTTTATTGCATGGTGGTCAGAGGGAACATGAGGTAATGGCGGATCAATCGCTCTTTATATACGGTAGTAACACATTTGAACGTGGCTCCAGGATAGCCCATTGGCTACTGTCTGCGTGACGTCATTGCTGGTCACGCCCTTCTTGTCCAGGTGTAGGTGGTGGCGGGAAACTTCCCGCGCTGTTGCCTTTTGATGAGTTTGGACCAAGAGAGCTTGGACGCTCGCTGCTGCCAGCTGGTGGTCATTAGCTCGCGTCCTATTACAGGGTTTATGTGATACAGCTGAAGGTTACATTGTTACCGGTTGGCAAGGTTACATTGGTTAAGATACATTGTTATCCATGTAGAAGATCACTCCATTAGAACACAACACTCCTCCCCCCTAGGATGAGACGAAGTCTCGAACTCAACACTCCCCCCCCCTAGGATGAGACGAAGTCTCTCAGCCAAGATGGCTTATTTCGAACACGCTGGGGTCTCGATGCGGGCTGCCTTTCCCCGGGTGTGCTACCTTCTCTTTGTCCCCTGGTTTCCTGTCCTGTAATTGGAGAGGGAGACTCGTTAGTGACTTGCCGCGGCTCCGCGGCGTTGTTGGGAGGTGTGTGCTTTATTGGGGAAGAACCGGGGGCACTGAGGGCTAACGAAAAACCCCTCTTCTCGCTTGGATGGGTGGGGGAACACTCCCGAAAACCCCCCCGGCTCGCAAAATCAAAATCAGAATTAAATTCGGGGGCAGCGGTCGCGAACTCCTCTCCCCCTTCCCCGGCCTCTGATAGAACTGGCGTATCAAAAGGGTATGAGTCGGGGCCGCTGCTTTCCCCCCTTGTTTGGGACTGTTGTCCGTTGCTGTCTCCCCCTTGGGCTAAACGGGTGGGGGAGAACCCTAACGCTGAATCCTGTTGCTGAGCCCCACTGACCGGCCCCCCACTCACTCGGTGCCTAAGTTGGTCCGCGTGCCTCCTCCAGAGGAGACCGGTGCTAGTCTCGACCCGGTACGACACTGGCCCCGTCTGTTCCACAACCGTCCCTGGTACCCAGGCTGGACCTGCGCTGGCATAGTTCCTGCAGTGAACAGGATCGCCGACGGCGAAACCTTTCGAGCCTGCCAACCCTATGTTTTTTCCTTTATCCTCGACTCTCGTCGGGTCTAGCCTGGACAGGATCGTGGTCAGTTTTCGCCGCATCAACAGCTCTGCCGGCGAGTAACCTGACGCCAAGGGGGTCACCCTATACGCTAATAAAAACTGACATACTTGGTGATTTAGGTCCCCCGGGCCCATGCGCCGCAGCGCATCCTTTGTTGTACGCACCAGCCGTTCCACTTGGCCATTCGTGGCCGGGTGAAACGGCGCGGATGTGACATGCCGAATGGCGTTTGCCTCCATGAATGCCCTGAACTCAGCGGAGGTGAAACAACTAGCGTTATCGCTTACCAAAGTGTCGGGTAAACCGAACGTGGAAAAGACTCTCCTTAGTTGACTAATTGTAGTGGCGGAGGACGTGCTCTTTACTGGGATAACCTCCAGCCACTTGGAGAACGCATCTACCACCAGGAGAAAAATGGTTCCTCGGAACGGGCCAGCGAAGTCTACGTGCACCCTGGACCATGGCCCCCTTGCTGCGTCCCATTCCCTATGCGGGAGGCGGGCCGCCTCCGGTCGGGAGCCCTGGCATGCCTCACAAGTGCCGACCATGTGCTCAATGTCCGCGTCCAGCTGTGGCCACCAGAAGTAACTCCGGGCCAGCGCCTTGGAACGGACGATGCCCGGGTGGCCGATGTGCAGCATTTTAAGCACCCTCGGTCGCAGGGACGTGGGGACCACCACCCGCTGGCCCCACAAAAGGCACCCCCTCTCTAGGGACAGCTCTATTTTTTTTCGAAAAAATGGGTCGAATTCCGTACCCGGGGATGACGCCGGCCACCCCTTCTGTACCCATGAGCTAACTTTCTCCAGCGTTCTATCCTTGCCTGTCGCCCTGGCAATGTCGGCTGGTACGATTGGGGGTGAATCTAAAACTTCTATTAACAAGACCTGGTGGTCTCTCTCTGCCCTTGCCTGCTGGACGCCCGGCAAGGGCAAAGGAGACCTCGAGAGTGCGTCTGCATGGCTGATCTCCTTCCCGGGCCGGTATTCCAACTCATGTTGGTATGCGTTGAGAAAGATAGCCCACCGCAGCATCCTTGGGGACAGGATCTGTGGCGTGGGCTTATTCGCAGTGAAAATTCCCAGCAAGGGCTTGTGGTCAGTCACGATTTTGAACGGCCGCCCATACAGAAAATCGTGAAATTTTTTGGTTCCCGCTACTATCGCTAATGCCTCCCTGTCGGTCTGTGCATAATTACGCTCTGCTTGGGACAGGGACCTTGAATAAAACGCTATCGGGGCCTCCCTTCCATCGTCCAACACGTGGCAAAGCACCGCCCCCACCCCCACCGGGGATGCGTCGCAGACTAAGACCACTGGCCGTTTGGGGTCGAAATGCGTCAGGATTGCCTCAGATGTTAGGAGCTGCTTCAACTCTTTAAACGCCCTCTCTTGCTCGTCACCCCACATCCATGTTTCCTCCTTCTTTAGCAAACGATGGAGTGGCTCGGCCACGGACGCCTTCCGTGGAAGGAAGGTATGGTAAAAATTGAGGAGCCCCAGAAATGACTGTAGCTCGGTTTTGGATGTGGGGCGAGGGGCGTTTTTGATGGCGGCTACTTTGGATTTGGACGGCTTGATACCCTCTGGCGTGACCCGAAACCCTAAGAACTCAACCTCAGTTTCGAAAAAAACGCATTTGTCTTTTCTCAGCCGCAGCCCCGCTTTCTCGAACACAGTCAGTACTTTATCCAATCTCTCTGCCAGTTCGGCCTCACTCCCCCCTGTTATCAACACGTCATCAAAATAAGGCAGCACCCCCTCCAGCCCCTTCAGGAGGCGTTCCACAAGCGACTGGAAAAGGCCGGGTGCCGAGTTCACGCCGAACTGTAAACGCGACACCTGGAACGCCCCTTTATGTGTGACTATTGTTTGTGCCGCGGCCGTGGCGGGAGTTACAGGGAGTTGCTGATAGGCTTGTGCCAAATCGAGTTTAGCGAAACACTTTCCCCCATTCAGCCTGGCCAGAAGGTGGCTGACCACCGGCACCGGGTATGCATTAGGGCGGATCGCCTTGTTAATTGTACACTTATAATCAGCGCAAATGCGCACCTCCCCGTTAGCCTTCAGAGCGGTTACAATTGGAGTTTCCCACTCCGCGGAATCAACAGGAATAAGAATCCCCTGGCCCACCGGTTTGTCCAGTTCCGCCTCTATTTTGTCCTTTAGTGCGAATGGCACCCTGCGCGGTTTGAGTCTTATCGGGCGGACCTCCGGGTCTAGGTCGAAGGCTACAGG
This sequence comes from Bradypodion ventrale, assembly GCA_035047345.1. Lineage (NCBI taxonomy): Eukaryota > Metazoa > Chordata > Lepidosauria > Squamata > Chamaeleonidae > Bradypodion > Bradypodion ventrale. The sequence goes on from JAWDJE010000001.1 coordinate 253,760,540, forward strand.
GGGTCCCTTGAACTTTCCAAGTCCTTTTTTAAAAACGGCGGGATGCGCGTCGCACACCGCTTGTATTGGATCCACCCCCACTGTATGCACTCCCCCTATGAACAAACCTAAGGGCTGAAACCACTGCGTCCCTAGGAGGCTGCAACTTCCCCCCTTAAGGACAACTAGGGGCAGTTCCGCAGAATGTCTCTTAAAATTGACCCGAAATTTCCCAATCCCCAACACTGGAATGCTGTTCCCCTGTACGTCTCGCAGCGTGGACCTCAGCGATTTAAGTTTGGGCCGCACGTGGGGGTCGATTTTCAAGAACTCTTTCTGGGGAATTATAGAATAGGAGGACCCCGAGTCGATTTCCATCATGATAGGGGCCCCTTGTACTAGTACCTCAACGAAGTAATGGAACCGTCCCGCGGACACGCTGAACACGGGAGCGTCGTCCTCGCTGTCGCCCGAGATGCGGCCCACGCCGTCCTGCTTCCTCGTGGTCTGGGCACCATCTTTGGACCTCGCTGGACGGTCCGGTCTGGTCGAACGGTCTTGCGACTGCCTCCGGCCCTCCTTCCGCTTTCTGCATGCCTTGGCGATGTGCCCCCGACGACCGCAGGTGTAACACTCGGCTTTTCTGAATGGGCACCTCGCGCGCTCATGGGCCGCTCCGCAACCATCGCAGCGGCGCCCCCCTTTTCGGACCTTCTGGACCTCCTCGCCGTCGCTGCCTTCCGTGGACGACTTCAAGGCCCGTCGGGTTGCGTGCACCGACTGTCCGGACTTTCCGTGCACCGAATTTTCCGCTTTGCCGGCTCTAGGACGCCACTCACGCCACTGATGCATCTCGTCCACTCCAGCATTCGTGGATTCCGCGGCTTCAGCGGCCTCTACAACCTCTGCCAGCGTGGGTGGTGGCTCCTTGTTCATCAAGCTGCGCTGCACCTCCTTGTCCTTCAGGCCACACAGAACTCCGTCCCTGAGGGCCATCTCTAGGTTGTCCCATCTGCAGGGGGCGGCGGCTATTCTCATGGCTGTTACGAATGCCTCAACCGACTCGTCCGGCGCTTGGACTCGCCTCCAAAACGCGCTCCGAGCGGGAAACATTGCCCTCGAGGGTCGGAAACGCTCACGCAGCAGCTTCATGATGTCCTCGGCTTTGAAATCGCTCACCTTCTTCGGTGCAATGATGCCCACCAGCGTTCGCTTGGTTTCTATCCCAAGCATTCTGGTGAGGATGGCCCTCTTCCTCTCTTCGTCGTCTTCTTTGACTTTGAGTTCCACCAGTGCCGCCTGGAAGTCCATCTCAAAAAGCTCCCAGTCTTGCGGTTTGGTGATGTTGAACCCGCTCTGTGCCCTGGCTCCTTGGGGATCCATTAATCCCATCCTCGTCGCCAATTTGGTGTATGAAAACCAAGACACAGGACACAGCCTCGGGCTGGGTTAACTCAGGTTTATTGCATGGTGGTCAGAGGGAACATGAGGTAATGGCGGATCAATCACTCTTTATATACGGTAGTAACACATTTGAACGTGGCTCCAGGATAGCCCATTGGCTACTGTCTGCGTGACGTCATTGCTGGTCACGCCCTTCTTGTCCAGGTGTAGGTGGTGGCGGGAAACTTCCCGCGCTGTTGCCTTTTGATGAGTTTGGACCAAGAGAGCTTGGACGCTCGCTGCTGCCAGCTGGTGGTCATTAGCTCGCGTCCTATTACAGGGTTTATGTGATACAGCTGAAGGTTACATTGTTACCGGTTGGCAAGGTTACATTGGTTAAGATACATTGTTATCCATGTAGAAGATCACTCCATTAGAACACAACACTATCTATCTATCATCTTTTTTCTTTCTCATATAAAGCCTCTATTCAGATCAAGTTGTGATGCTTATTATGCTTATTTTTCTTCTTTCCTGGAAATTCACTTGCATTTTCTATATGTATTTTCTGTTATCACCTCCTCCATTTTACCCTTTACCCCTGACAACACTCATTTTGTTACAAAATTTCCCGATTAACATATAGGAAGTTTTTTTTAATGTGTGCTTATGTGCATTTTTTAAAACTGTATTTTTTCAAAGTTTGCACAATTTCATGTGTATTTTCTTATCCTGAAATGTACAGCAAGCCTTTAAAGAGTGCATTTTTAAGACAAGTGCGTGTTGTCATGGAACATGTTTTGGAGATCATGAAGTGTATAACTTCACCAAGAGTTGAAATCACCACAAAGCTTTCCCATGCCTCCTCTGCTGAGACCAGTTCAACATAGACCATATGGGAAGCTCCTTAGGGGACCATAAACTCTTCCTGTTTGGTGGGAGGAGGTTAAAGGGAGCCCTAGAGGCCCCTGGGGAGCTCCGAAGAGCCACTGATGCAGTCTGGCCTCGCCCCTCTCACCCTTGCCAACAGCGGGAGGAGGTGAAAGGGAGCCCTGGAGGCCACTAGGGAGCTCCAAAGAGCCGGCAACGCCGTGTAGCAGTGCTCCTCTTGGCCCTGTTCACTGGACTTGGTGGGACTCTTAGGTTGAAGTTTTTCCCTTCCGCTCTTTGGAATGTTTTCGAATTTATATTGTACTATTGATATTTTGTATTGTTGCTGCCTTTGTTTTATGGGGCTATATTGTATTCTTTTGTAACTGAATTTTTTATTGTTTACAACTGAGTATACGTGTATTGAATTGTGGAATTTTGTATTGTACATGGTATTTTAGCTCTGTCGTGTTTTCCTATGTAAACCGCCATGAGTCGGCCATTGGCTTGAGTAAGGTGGTATATAAGTATTAAATAAAATGAAATGAAATGAAGTAATACCTTGCAGGGAGCAAAGAGCCCCGGTTTTAGTTCTCCACTTTGAACTGAAAGATTTCAAATAACAGACTAGGAAGACCTTTGAAACTCTAGAGATCTCTTGTGATATAGACCTTCTTACACACATACACACACACACACTCTCACACACACACACACACATGAGTGCTGCGTCTATTCCAAATATTGGCTATCATCATGGTGAAAGTCTTCCTGTTCTTAACCCATCAGAACAGTTATTCTGAGGACATGCCACACCAGTCTCTCAGGTTTTTCAGCCATGAAGGCCATTCTGGTGGTGTCCAGGACCACTCTTCCCAAGAATCTTCCCTTGTATTATCAGTCGGCATATTCTATACTTTATGTCATTCCTTGTGATATGCCCAAAGTATCGGAGCTTTCCTTTGTTTAATGGTCTTAAACAGTTCTTGTTCTTTATCAATCTGGCGCAATGCTTCTACAGTAGTCACATGTTTATGATATATTGCTAGATGAATTTTAATGGATGGAAGATTGTTTCCTGTGTTTACAGAAGAGATGGACAAACAGCCGCAAGTTGGTCCGGGCATTCACAGCACTCAGCTAACACAGGGCAAGCATCACAGTGTTTGTGGACAGGAGTGGGAGATGAAAAAGGCAAAAATTATTTGTCAGATTACTCAACAATGAAACAGTTGACCAATGTACCCACAACTACCCAGCTGTCTGGAAGGACTGCTTTGTGTTTGGAGTTGGTGAAGTCTGAGCAACTAAATTAGTCCCCCTCTGCCTCACTCCACATATAGCAGGTTCCCTTTAAGAATGGGCCTTAATCTCCTATCTCTTGGGTGGTAAATTTCTAAGCAGTGTTCTTTTGCTCACCTTGAACCATTTCAGTGGCCTTTGCTGTGTTGAATATCATTCCTGCAGCGGGGTGTGGAAAACAAGTCTGCCATTGTGGCTGTCATCAATTCATGTCTAAGGAGAGAGGCAAGTGCTTGAATGCAGAGGCTTGACTAGGTTGCCTCTTTTTCTGCTTCTGCTGTACAACTCTGTATTTCTATGAAGAGCACAATGTAAAGGCAGGTTTAATGAATCCAGGTACAACATGCACAAGCCGGCTTCCTTGTGCTCCCTGAGCCACTGACCTCCCTCACATGATTGATCTTGGGGAAATTGTTTTACAGAACTTCTCTGCGTCTTTCCTCCTATGACATGTTTGTATTCTACAGAGCACAATGTGCACCCCCTGATCTTGGCTGGTATTAGACCTTTAGGTGTTCCTGTAATACAAATAATAAATCTAAAGCAGATCCAATTTTAGCATTTTGAGAGGCAAAGGGAGAAAAAAAACACGTTCCTTCCCTTGAGCAAGAGTTTGAGGTTCAGGCATTGGCAGATCAGATGATGGGTTCAACTAGAAGGCCCTAGAGGAAGGAAGAGGAAATTAGAACTGGGAGGGAAAGAAGGCAATGGAGAGAAATGAGGAGGAAGCACGAATATTTCAGAAATGTCCCTTGTTCCTTAAAACTAGAATTGCCACACCACAGAGAGAAGTGACAAAAAAACAAAAACAAAACAAGATTGTTGTTTTCTTCAACACATGAGTGTGTCGCAGCATATGCATGGTCAAAATGATGGACGAGTGTTTAAGGAGGGTTGGGATTTGTTTTTAAGTTGTTCTCCTCCAAAAACCATCACCTATTTTGCATAGGTAAATGGTGTTGGAGGAGAGTTTGGAGAGTCCCCTGGACAGCGAGGAGAACAAACAAGTCAATCTTAGAAGAAATCAACCCTGACTGCTCATTAGAAGGAAAAATAGTAAAGATGAACCTAAAGTACTTTGGACATCAAATGAGAAGAGATGATTCACTTGAGAAAGCCTTGATGCTGGGAAAGGTGGAGGGCAAAAGAAGAAGGGGTGGCCAAAAACGAGATGGCTAGATGGTATTGTAGGTGCAATGGGCACAGAGCTGGGCGTGTTGAGGAGGATGGTGGAGGGCGGGGGTGCCTGGTGGGCAATGGTCCATGGAGTCGCAAAGGGTTGGAATTGACTGTGCGACTGTACAACAAGAACAACAAAAATGAAAGCACCTCCTTCCCTAAGCAAACAAAAAAAAATCCTGTCTCTGAAACATAGGCAGTAAGAGCTGTTCCAGGTAAATGCTTTATTTTTCCAAAGGAAACTTCTTCACCAATTCAGCTCCATAATCTTTTCAGCTGCATTTAAATTTAATTTAATTTAATTATCACATTTATATACCGCTCACTCGGCCAAAGCCAACTCAGGGCGGTTCACAATAAAAATTAAAAACACAAGTTAAAACAGTTAAAACAGTTAAAACTACCCACCCCCTAAAAACAAGGGCTGCAGGATCCAAAGGCACCATGGGGAAGAGTTCTTCTACACCAACCACCCAATGGCGGTTACCCTTCCACCTGCACCCCACACTTGACCCGCCAGCCAGGTTTTAAGATCTTTTCTGAAAGGCAGCAATTCCGTCCGGAGACGTAGCTCTGTTGGCAGGAGGTTCCAGAGGGCCGGTGCAGACACGGAGAAGGCTCTCCTCCTTGTGCCAGAGAGGCGAGCCCCTCTGGCTGATGGAACAATTAGAGAGCCCCTCCGGTCCGCTCTGGTTGGACGGACAGACGTCCTCAGGGCGATGCGGTCTCTTAGGTAACCCGGCCCACTACCATATAGGGCTTTAAAGGTCAAAACCAGCACCTTGAATTGCACCCGGAGACAAACTGGCAACCAGTGCAGCTCCCGGAGCAGTGGCAAAGCACGGCTATAATGCCCACACCCCATCACCACCCGGGCTGCCGCATTTTGGACCAGCTGTAGCCTCCGAATGGTCGTCAAGGGCAGCCCCATGTAGAGCGCATTGCAATAATCTAGTCTGGAGGTAACCAGAGCGTGAGTGACCATGAGCAAGGAGTCCCGATCCAGGAGTGGGCACAACTGGCGGATCACCCGAAGTTGGGCGAAAGCCCTCCTGGTCACAGCCACCACCTGTTCCTCTAGCAGTAGCCGTGAATCCAGGAGGACCCCCAAGTTGCACACCGGGTCTGTCTGGGGCAAAATAGCCCCATCCAGAACCAACGATGGTAGCTCCCGGGTTAATGCAGGACCCCCTATCCATAGCCACTCAGTCTTGCTGGGATTCAGTTGTAGCCCGTTAGCCCCCATCCAGACCCCCACAGCTTCCAGGCATCTGGATCCTGACTGAAAGGGGTCCAGGTAATCCGCTTCATCCAGCACCCCCTGTAGCCGACACGCCACTGCCTTCTCCAACACCTTCCCTAAAAAGGGGAGGTTAGAGACAGGCCTATAGTTGGTTAGGACAGCTGGGTCGAGGGAAGGTTTCTTCAGGAGGGGGCGCACCAAAGCATGTTTTAAAGGTGCAGGAAACACCCCCTCCCGCAATGATGCATTGATCACAGCCCCAACCCAGTCACCTGTCACCGCCTTGGAGGCTTTCACCAACCAGGTGGGACAGGGGTCCAATGGGCAGGTAGTGGCGTGCACAGCTGCAAGGAGCCTGTCCACTTCATCAGGGGCAACTGGATCAAACCGGTCCCAGATGGTATGGCAAGACTGTACTCCAGCTCCCTCCGGACTCTCCCCATCCACGCCAGGATTAAACCCAGAGCGAATCCGATCGCTCTGCATATTGAAAAGGAAGCATTACAAATATCTGGTGCTTTGCTTTTGCTTGCCCATAGATAAGGAGTCTTTTCTGGGAAAGTTTATCACAATTTGGTCAAGTTGTAAAATTCTCAGCACCTTGGTTTTGTTGTGAAGAGATGCATACCTGTCAAGTGCTGCTCCGGAGAATATGGGAACTGTGCAGTAGCCTTCTGTGCAGAACCCATCTACACATGCACAGAAGGCTTCTACACATGCATAGAAGGGTTATGTGCAGTAGCCCATGCGTACAAGGGTTCTGGGCAGAAGGGGATGCACAGTAACTACTTTCCCCACCGTCAAATTATGGAATAGCAGTGGGTAAGTAGAGTTTGCGGCGCTGAATTACAGGAAATCCTGGCCAGTCCGGGATACTTGACAGGTATGAAGAGATGGCTCCTGGTGATGCTGTCATGAACATATGGGGATGAGGGCAGTGGGAGGAGTGTGCTGGCATTCCTGAGCTGTTGACCCTTTGTTTTCTGGCTGGGAACTGAATGAAATCGTGGGTAGGGCTTGTAATCGCTCTTGGATTTTGTGGAGCCGCTCAAATATTGCTAACAAGGACAGAGCAGAAATCAGACACAGATCTCTCAGTTGCTTTGTCAAAGTGTGAAGCTGTTGTTTTTGTTCATATGCCCCTGTAATGATGGGTGAATGCTGCCCTGGAGAGTTTTCTTTCTCTAGTGATTGTTGTTCAGTGAAAGGAGTGGGGTTGTTTAGTGATAAAGGAATGAATAAGTAGACGAATGAAGTAGTGAAATTCAGCTCTTTATTAGTGGGGTTTGAACACAGTTTGGATGGGGCAAAACTCGAACTTATATACACTATAAACAGTAAAAGTAACAATAATACAACAAGCCCATTGGCTAACAAAGTGTGCACATTTTTCGATCCACTTATTTGCATAAGAATAGATACACGAGAAAAGATATATTCTGCTCCTGTCAGAAAACACAGTTAACACACATAACATTCTTCCCCCCTAGGTAAAAACAAAATCCTTTAACCAGGATGGCAGTCTAGTTTCTCTTCTGGGTTGGATGCTTGGCTGAGCCAGCTCAGGGGCTTGTAGGATGGGTGACCCGACTGGAGTGAGGGATTGACTAGAGGGGGAGGATTGTAAACCCAAATTAAAGTGCCGTTTGTCAGATGGAGGAGCAGGAGATCGCGCAAACCCAAAATCTAATTCTGTGGATGAATAAGACAACTCAGGGTCACTCCTGTGTGTACTAAGAGTGGAAGGTGACTCCAAACAAAATTGGTCATCATCAATAAAGGAATCCAGAGTGCTAGGCTGGGACAGTGTAGGGCTACACATGGCCGGAGTAGGGGAGCATTCCACCATTTCCCCTTGAAATCGGTCCCTAGAACACACCTATGGGCCTAAGTTAGCTTGCTACTATCTATTACCTCTGCCCCCTGGATTTAAATGGGTGGGGGCCAACCCTAACGTTGAGTGTCTGTATTCGTCCTGTGGGTCCAGTATTCTGGGTCTCAATTGATCCGCGTGCCTCCTCCAGATCAGACCAGTGGCTGTTTCTATTCTGTAAGAAACAGGACCAGTCTGATCGATCACAAACCAAGGCACCCACATAGGACCACCAGCTGCATAATTGCAGCAATTTACAGGGTCTCCTGGAGAAAAACCCTTCTTGTGTTGGATCGCTATATTTGTGCCTTTGTCATCCACCCTAGAGGGATCCAATCTGTCCAGCAAGGATGACAGTTTCCTTTGCTGGAGCAATTCAGCAGGGGACAGCCCTGAGGCAAGGGGGCGAGTCTATACGTGAAAATAAACTGGCATAGCTGGATCTCTAAATCCCCTTCACCCATATGCCGAAGCACATCTTTAGTTGTGCACACCTGCCGCTCCACCTGGCCATTGGTGGCTGGGTGGAATGGGGTGGCAGTGATGTGCCTAATTGCATTCCTTTCTATGAAGGATTGGAATTCTGCCGATGTGAACATGGACGCGCTGTCGGACACCAGCACATCTGGAAGTCCAAATGCTGCGAACAGCCTTCTCAGGTGCAATTATCGTGGTGGCTGAAGTGGTATTAGACACTCTAATCACTTCCAGCTACTTAGAGAATGAGTCTACAACTAACAAAAATAGGGCACCCCTAAATGGACCTGCAATATCTATGTGCAACCTGGACCACGGGCCCCTAGCAGAATCCCATTCCTGAGAGGGAAGGTGGGATTGCTCTGGGTGAGAGGATTGACAGCTGGCACAAGTGCTGACCATCTGCTCTATGTCTTGGTCCAGTTGAGGCCACCAAAAGTAGCTATGGGCAAGGGCTTTGGAACGGACAATTCCCGGATGACTTGTGTGAAGTATATGTAAAACCTTTTTCCTGAGAGCGACAGGAATGACCACCCACTGGCCCCATAGAAGGCAACCTCATTCCATTGACAATTCCAAACGCTTGTGATGGAATGTTCTGAATTCCTCGGCTAGAGGAGAGACAGGCCAGCCTTTTTGTACCCAAGGCATTACTTTAGTCAATGTTACATCCTTGGCCGTAGCTTTGGCTATATCTGAGGGGACGACTGGGGGCAAGTCGAACGCCTCAATCATGAGGACCTGGTGGTCACTTTTGATCTCGTAATTGGCTTCCCCAACCCCTGGCAGTGGAGACCGTGACAGGGCATCAGCGTGGCTGATGTCCTTGCTGGGCCTGTGCACCAAAGTAAAATTGTATGCATTTAGGAAAATTCTCTTGGCAATGGCCCCAGTGCCAAACAGTATCTTTCTTAAGAAGCCAATGTAATGGTTCAGCAACTGAGGCTTTGCAATGGAGAAAAGCGTGATAGAAGTTTAACAATCCTAGAAATGGTTGCAATTCAGCTTTACGTTTCAGCCTGGGTGCATTCCGCATGGCCATCACCTTGGTGTCAGAGGGCATGATACCTTGGGGTGTAATGCGGTACCCCAGGAACTCCACTTCCTGTGCCAAAAACACACATTTGTCTCTTCTGAGACGTAGATCGGCCCTCTCAAAACGTGACAGGACTTAATCGAGCCTGGCCGCTAGTTCGATGGTGTCCTTAGCAGTGATCAGAACATTGTCAAAATATGGCAGGACACCAGACAACCCTTTCAAAATATGTTCTACAAGAGATTGAAATATTCGGGGGGCTGCATTCACCCTGAATATTAGTCTAGTTACCTTAAATGCTCCCCTATGTGTTACTATGGTCTGGGCTATGGCAGCAGCAGGAGACACAGTTAATTGTTGGTAAGCCTGGGCGAAGTCAAGTTTTGTGAAGCAATTTCCTCCATGGAAGGAGGCAAGAAGATGGCTTACCATGGACACAGGATATGCATTCAGGAGAATAGCTTTATTGATGGTACACTTGTAGTCAGCGCATGTCCTCACCTCCCTGTTACTTTTCAATGCAGTCACAATTGGTATCTCCCACTCTGCGGGGTCCACCGGCACTAGGATGCCCTGCCCCATCAGTTTGTCCAGCTCAGCTTCTATCTTCTCCTTTAAAGCAAAGGGTACCCGGCGTTGCTTCATATGGATGGGCCGGATGGTTGGGTCAAGCTCAAAGTCAACAGGGGGTCCTTTGTATAAACCTAAACCCTTTTTGAATACCTCAAGATGTGTAACACAAACATCCCGGATTGAGACAGAGTCATACCTGTCAAGTTTTGGATTTGAAAATAAGGGAAATTTTGGCCACACCCCTCAGTGGGTGTGGCCAAATCTGTCGGCATGGCCAAATATAACCATGTGACTTGCTGGGCTCTAGTCATGCCTGCCACATGGCCATGAAAATATCTGCAAACATAGACAGCACTGGCTCTTTGGTTATAAATGGAGATGAGCACTGCACCCTAGAGTTGGATATGACTGGCAGATTTTACTTTCTTAGGATCAAAAATTGCTGCAGATGGTGATTGCAGCCATGAAATAAAAAGGCGACTGATGCTTGGAAAACAAGCTATGAGAAACCTGGGGAACATAGTGAAAAGTAGAGGCATCACCTTGCAAACATAAAATTGCATAGTCAAAGCAATGGTATTCCCGGTGGTAATGTATGGGTGTGAGAGCTGGACCATTAGGAAAGCTGAGCACAGCAAAATAGATGCCTTTAAAGGTCAAATAGTAAAGATGACGCTAAAGTACTTTGGACATCAAATGAGAAGAGAGGATTCACTTGAGAAAGCCTTGATGCTGGGAAAGGTGGAGGACAAAAGAAGGGGGTGGCCAAAAATAAGATGGCTAAATGGTATTGTAGATACAATGGGCACAAAGCTGTGTGGGCCAAAGAACCCTTTTCCCATCTTTTTGGGGGACTTTTGTTTTGTTTTCTTTCTTGTTTACTCATTTTAATTAATTGTTTTTTCCTGGGAAGCAAAGTGCAGAATAGTAAACCAGCCCCCTAGGGTTACCAACTGCTTGTAAGCAGCTTGGCTTTAATGAACGAGCCCTGCACATGGCTAGACCCCCCCCCCCCCAATTAGGGTGGAGGAGCAAGGGATTAATTCCCCCAAATTAACCAATCTATTTGTTCCTCACTGCAACCAATTGAAGCACCAACACCTGAGAATGTCAGATCCATCTTAAGGAAGGGAATTAGTAAAGTAAAAAGCAACCTCTGTTGCTTCCAAGCCTCCCAGCAGCTGAGGAGTTAATCTCCCTCCAGATGGTTTGTTAGAAGGCTGGGTGCCTGTTGGGCAGGTCGGGGAAACCTTCGGCGGCAGCTTTTCCTACTGTAAAAGGAACCCAGTCAGGCAACTGCAAGCAAAATAAACCTCAGCTCCCCCCCTCTCTCTTTCATATAGTGATCAAGCAACATCCCCTCCCCTCCCAAGTTAACTCTAGAACAGAAACAAAAGCCTCCAGGAGGCAGGGCAGAAACAGCTCAATAAACCATGAGAGTGAGAGAGAAGTCTCTGCCCCAGACCAAGAGCTGATTTGCCCCTGCATATATGAAATATCGCTCACCTAGAGTAGACTCCCGTCCCATGGTGGCTCCGACCACCAGCAGCAAAACCGAAGTCTCCATGACCATGTGGCAGGGAAATGAAAAAGAAGCCCCCCACCACCACCACCTTCTCTCTCCCCTTCCACAAGCAAAAAGCCACAGCGGCCTCTGGTGGCAGGAAAAACATAATGCAGCTTCGCCTGTGAGGGCTCCGGTCAGGATTTTTTTAAAAAAATAAGGGATATTACAGGGAAATTAATAAAACGGTAAGGGAGTGGGAAGAGTGGTAAAAATAAGGGGTTTTCCCAGGGAAAATGGGATACTTGACAGGTATGGTCAGAGTCTATTGCGTGGATGCCAGAAAGCCGGATTCCCAGGGGCCTAAACCATTAGGTCCCAATAAGACAGTTAGTGCCCTGCTTAACTACAACCAATAAATCTTGTAAAAGTCAATAAGGAAATGGCCAACTGGTGTGTAACAAGTGAAAGAGGAAAAAACCGATTGAGGCTATATTGGGTCACCAACAATATTTTTATACTGATTGCAGTCATATCTTCAGTAAATAATAATAATATCTGTGTAGACTTCAAAAAGTTTATTCATAAGTTTTTTGTCTTCAAAGAGTTTATTCAAGAGTTAAAAAGTCCTCCGGATTACAAACTTTTTTCGAATACATTCTTCATCAGAAAAATATTGACTGTAAATACAAAAATGAAGAAAATAATGTGCCAAGTATTTTGAAAAAGACTGCATAAGACAATAATGGTGATAAAACCATAGAGATACATGACTGAAACATATTAAGTTATTTACAAATATGTTATAATGCTTACACATGCAATACACATATTCTTTATTCTAGGCTTCTGGGATATATACATTTATTTTTATTATAATTATTATTATTAGTTTGAGTGCATTCCTTGCCTCCCTCAACTTATCACAAGTTTCATGCCTCTCTATAGCTTTACTCTTATTGTGCTAAGGAAATAATTCAGTTTTCAGGCTAAAGAACTGCACTAACTAATGTTCCTGATAAAGTACCACATAAAGCCCATAAAAATACTACACAAAGACATGCTGAATAATGTTTACAAAGTTTATAGATATATACATTTATTTTATTATATTAATAATTATTATTATTAGTTTGAGTGCATTCCTTCCCTCTCTCAACTTATCTCAAGTTCCATGCTTCTCTATAGCTTTACTCTTATTGTGCTAAGGAACTAATTCAGTTTTCAGGCTAAAGAACTGCACTAACTAATGTTCCTGATAAAGTACCACATAAAGCCCATAAAAATACTACACAAAGACTACACATTCTGAATAATGTTTACAAAGTTTATAGTTTAATAACAAGCCAAGTATCATATGTGGAATACAGCTGCTAACTCCTACTGCTTGTCTAAATTGACAGAATAACATACCTTAGTTATTTTCTTAAATTGTTTACATTCAATTGCTTTCCATGCCTATCTCAGCTTATTCTCTTATCAGGCTGAATGACTAGAATTACTATCTGAAACTCTTATATAGAGTGTTCACAAAAGGAGATGTTACCCTTAAAGGAGACAGACCACATTGCTGAATAAAACCCTAAGAGTCTAATACATAGGTCCTACAGAATAATCTTCTCAATCTTGTATATGATGAACTTCTTCATAACATAGTAGATATTGAATCCAACTCCTTTCCAATGATTGAAACTGTAGTTTGGTACTTTTGCCTGGAGAGTCTCAAGTTGCAGGAATAATGACTGCTTGGGTTAGCAATAAGGTCATAACATTAATAATCAGTTGTATGGGAGAAGCAACTGTGTGAAATGCCATGAAGCCAAGAAATCTTGTAAAAGTCAATAAGGATATGGCCAACCGGTATGTAACAAGTGAAAGAGGAAAAAACCGATTGAGGCTATATTGGGTTACCAACAATATTTTTATACTGATTGCGGTCATATCTTCAATAAATAATATCTGCATTGACTTCAAAAAGTTTATGTATCTCTATGGGTTTTATCACCATTATTGGCTTATGCAGTCTTTTTCAAAATACTTGGCACATTATTATCTTCATTTTTGTATTTACAGTCAATATTTTTCTGATGAAGAATGTATTCGAAAAAAGTTTCTAATCCGGAGGACTTTTTAACTCTTGAATAAACTTATGAATAAACTTTTTGAAGTCAACACAGATATTATTATTTATTGAAGATATGACTGCAATCAGTATAAAAATATTGTTGGTGGCCCAATATAGCCTCAATCAGTTTTTTCCTCTTTCACTAACTACAACCAATGGCAAGGAGGTGTGAATGTTTTTGAATTTAACAAAGAAATTACCCACCCCCAGGACCGGAATCTGGCAACCTTGCACATCCCGGAGGGAGGTTTTAAAGGATTTAAGCTTGGGCCGAGAGGCAGGGGGAATTCTCAAAAACTCCCGCTGTGGGATTATGGAAAAGGTAGTACCTGAATCCACCTCCATCTTGAAGTGGACGTCCTGCAGGCTCAGGTCTGCAAAGAAACACTCGCTGACGATGCCCATTTGGCACGGCTCAGGCTCGGGTGACACTCTGGTGATGGACGTGTTGTGGTGATGACTCTTCCTGGACACAGGCACTGGAGGTCTTTGCTTTCACTGTTGGCATACCTTAGCCATGTGCCCTCTTCGCCCATAGTTGTGGCATTCTGCAGTGTGGAAGGGGCACTTCTTGTGGTCATGCCAGGCTCCGCAGCCATCACACTTGTGAAGGAATATCTACTCCTGATCGTCACGGTGCTCTCAGTGCTTTTGCTATATTACTGTGTTGCCTATATTGTATCTTGTACCCTATTGTCATGGATATGTTGTTTGCCGCCTTGAGTCGGCCTTTGGCTGAAAAAGGTGGGGTATAAATAAAACTTGAATGAATGAATGAATGTTTGTGGGCCAGGGAATGCTCAGGCGATTGCTGGAGCTGGTGGAATCAGGCAAAACAGACCATCAAAGAGAGAACACCAGACATGGAAAGGCAAGAAGACCTAGCCAGGGCTTCTATCTTCCTGGCTCCAGAGTATTGGAGACACATTGTTGCACCTGCTCCAATTTGAGACACCAAGTCATCAGAGGGCATTTACATTAGCCCGCTGCCAGGCGCTCCCTTCTGTGGATCTCGAGGAAAAGTTCCAAAGGACACCAATGTCAGAGACAAAATGCCCCTGTGACTCTGGAGAAATTGAAACCATAGAACACGTTCTCAGCATCTGCCTTTTTTATAGAGATATCTGTAGAGACATCTGGAACATGTTGATATTTCTGCTGCTCTGCTTTGCAAGTATCCTGGCCGGTCAAATAGCACACATACCCACCGGCTGCTATTGGATGAAAAGCCCACCTTCACCCACAACATTGTCAGGTTCTGAAACACAGCATGTAAAATCAGAAGAACAATCCTGGCAGGTCCTTCAGCTAAATAAACTACTAGCATTACATTGTAGCATACCTGTCAAGCGCAGCTCTGGACAGTACGGAACCTGCGCAGAAGGCTTCTGCGCAGAACCCTGCAACACAAGTGCAGAAGCCTATGCATGTGTAGAAGGCTTCTGCGCAGAACCCTTCTACGCATGCATAGAAGCCTTCTGCACATCCCCTTCTGCGCATGCATAGAAGCATGCGTAGAAGCATGCATAGAAGGGTTCTGCGCAGAAGGGGATGCAAAGTAACTACTTTCCCCGACCGTCAAATTACAGGATGGCTACAGCTCCGGGCGGGAAAGTAGGCAAAGCAGCGCTGAATTATAGGAAATCCTGACCAATACGGGATACTTGACAGGTATACATTGTAGGCTTAGTAACAGCTGTAACATTATGGACCTTATGTACTAATTTTACTTCTCCCTAACTCTGAGCAGATACGCTCCTTTTCAAGCACCCTCATTTTAACTTCTGTCTCTTGATATATTTTAAGTACTGTACCCTCATTCTAGCTTCTGTTCCTTATGCAATACTATGCTGGTCTTGGACTGTAATAAAGATGGATGATGATGAAATATCTGGTGCCAGCCATTGACATAAATGCACAGGAAGAAAACAATTGAGAATCAGTTCCAGGGATGGACAAAATAAGGTATGACAAGGCCTGCACTATTTGATATGAAAATCTTGCCATCCTATACACTCACCTGGGAGAAGGCACAATTCAACTCAGTGAGACCTATTTTTGAGGAGCCACACACAGGATTGTCTCATTCAGTGTTTTTCCAACATGATTGGAATTAGCTGCCTCTTGTCTTCATTATGCATTGTGAGAGTAAAAAGTGGGTCATGTACTCAGTTTTAACTGCTCATAAATAATTTCCTTTGAAAAACTGTCCTTATAAACTCTGCCTTTATACACTTAAGTCTGCCTTGGCTATTATCAGCAGGTGGGGAAAGGTGCAAGTTTTATAAGGTACTAGCTGATTACCCAGCCTTGCTCGGGTTTTTTCTTTAAATTAAATTACATTTAATTTAATTTTCATACTTGTTTTGAGGTCCAGCTACCCGCCACCATAATGGCCCTTCCAAGCCCGGAGTGGGGCAGGGCCCAGGAGCGCCAGCAGGTGGGCTGGTCCTGGCACCCATGACCAGAGGGCCTTTTCACCCTAGTTGAGGGCAAAGTCTGTGGGGAGTGGCAGTGGAGAGTCTGTGGGGTGGCAGCGGAGGTTTTAAAGCCGCCTGAGCTGCCCAGCTGCTGCTGCCTCCCTCCAGGCTGGCATATACTACCTTGTACTGTAGGTGTGCGTGTGCAGTACGGTTGGCTGTGGTGTGCATGCGCAGTACTGTTTTTTTGCCACTTTTCTCCCGGCGGTGGTGCCCCCTTTGCATCCCAATTTGGGGGGCATAAACCCCCAAACAGGTTTCAAGACCCACATAGTGCTGATCTCACAAGCCCAAGGTAAGTGTGTGCCAATTTTCAGCAAGATTTCTCCAGGAGTGTGGGTTTGTTTAGAACACATACAAGACCACACCTCTGTTTTATAGATATAGATAGATAGATAAAGGCAGGAACCTGGAGATAATTTCAAGACAACTCTTTTCCAGCATCTCTTTTCCAGTCAGCAATTAATTAAAGTGCATCATGATCCATTCCATTAAATCAGTTATTCTTTCTGTACACAAGTGTTATGTAAAAATAGCACCTCTTCCAGCATCTTAGAATAATGTGGTTACCGATAATAATTTCAATAGGAAAATGTTTTATATTGAAAAGTAGGGTTCTGACTGACTAATGACTCAAACAGTAAGGGTACTGTCACAGTACCCCAGATGAGAGGGAACTGGTATCCACATCAGAAAATTATCTCATGTTGATCCTTTACATCAGGGGGTCTCAACCTTGTTAAGCAGGGGGGCAGATCATGCACCCTCATACTGTTGGTAGGCCAGACTGGTGTCCCCCTCCCGTCACTGGGACCACCATAGACCTACACCATCCCCCCTGCCACTGTCACTGCCACCAGCAGGGAAACACCAGTCTGGCTCATCAACACTTCCCCCCCCCATGCTGCCACTGCCACCATCAACACTCCACCCCATACCACCAGTCTGGCCCACCAACACTTCCCCTTATGCTACTGCCACCCTCCTTACCAGCCTGCTGTGGGTGAAAGAGGGGTCCTGTCTGTTCTTGCCCCCACTTGGCCAGAGCTGAACCCAGGAAGGACATGGACAACCACAGGTGTCTGCCGCTTCTGCTGTTGCTGCCATCGCCACCATCTTTTCCCCCTCCATGTGGCTTGGTGTGTCCCTAACACTGATCCATAGCAGGGTGGCTGTTGTAAGACTTCTTACAACATTTGCCCCTGCTATGGAGCAGTGTTAGGTACACACCAAGCCAGGTGGAAGGGAAAAGGATGGTAGTGGCAGCAGTGGTGGCGGTAATGAGAGTAAGGCTGCCAGTTGGATTGAATGGTGCTGTGGGCAGGATCCGGTCCATGGGCCATAGGTTGAGAAACCCTGTTTTACATGATGGGGAAATGTCAGGATAAAGTTGCACTAAGTACCATAACTGAATGATCTCCTCATTCATGGATGTCTATTCTCCCAGGAAATGTAGTCATGTTAGAAAGGAAACCCATGAGCTTATGAGCAAGAAAATTTCCAACCAAACGAATCTACAGAACCAAAGATTTCAAATACATCTTCTCCTGACTCTGGACCTATTGTGATCAGCACATATAGCAGCAAATAAGAAACAAAGCTTAAACCCTACAGGATAGTGTACAGTGGTACCTTGCTTAAAGAGCATAATGCGTTCCACAGGATTGCTCTTTAAGTGAGTTTGCTCTTTAAGCAAAACGCCATTGTACTGTAAGTGACCAATTGTGACTTCTGGGGTGTGTGTGTGTGAATTGTGAACCCTGATTTAGTTGTTAAGTGAGTTTTTGTTTAGTTTAGTTGTTAAGCGAGGTGACCATTCAAAGAAAATTCTGCTCTTTAAGCAAGTTAGTCTCTAAGCGAGGTGCTCTTTATGCGAGGTTTTACTATATCTGCAAATATGAAGCCCACTACTTGAGAATCCTACTGATTCTCATGATATAGCTGAACTGGCTATAAAACCTCGAGTTGGCTTGTCGACTGACTTCTGAAAGATCATCAGCTACTGTAGTTCAAAAATACCACAATTTTCGAGGAGGCTCTTTCTGTGTAAGGTAAAGGTAAAGGTCGCCCTTGCTCAAAAGTCAGTCACATCCAACTCTGTGGTTTAGTGGTCATCTCTGTTTAGAGCCAAAGAGCCAGCGCATTTCCATGGACATATGGTAGGCATGATTAAACATCAAAGTGCATGGAATGATGTTTACATTCCCATCAAAGTGGTAGCTATTTGCAGGCGCACCCCCCAATAACGGACACAGACAACATTGAAAGTGGATAACAGCATCGGGCCACATTTATTGATTCAATGCCCTAGTCCGAATTATAAATTTGTATTGGTAAAACGACCAATCATAATTCTTAAGGCAAGCAGGCCAAAGTAACACTGGTAAGGTACCACCCCAAAATTGCCAACGGCAATTGGTTACAATGTATCAATTTGTATCAATTTGTTTGTTGACAACAAACAAATTGTTGACCGTAGTCAATATCTAACTCATGACCCCACCCTCTGACGCGTATCCGTGAAATCACGGGGTGATGCATGCTGGTTAGCTATCGTCATCACCCCGTCGCCTGGTTCGTCGTTGACCGGACAACGTTTAACTAATTTATTCCTGTCTAGTGTTGTCCAGTCAATTGCGAACCTGCCGGATACCTGTGGGTCATACTGTTTACCTTACCAGTGCTACCCGCCAATGTGACCAAAGTCAACATTAGGAACATAAGAAGACCCCTATATCAAACCATAGCAACAGTGTGGGATGGGCAAAAAAGCCAGGACCCGGAAGCCAATATGGGTCCCAGCCAAAAATTCCCACCCGGCCCCGAAGCGACCAAAATATCACACTGTTAACTAGGGAGGGGTGGAGGGGAAAAGACTTCTCCGCTCCGTCGCTGAGGTAAAATGGCAGCTCGGCTGCCTCGTGGCCACCCCTTTTATAAGGGAGCTGGCCACGCCGCTAACTACCCGGATTCTCTGTCCTGTGGGGGGGGGCGCAAAGAGCGCGGCGGCCATTTTGGCGCCGCGCTTGCATTGCAGGCGCACCCCCCAATAACGGACACAGACAACATTGAAAGTGGATAACAGCATCGGGCCACATTTATTGATTCAATGCCCTAGTCCGAATTATAAATTTGTATTGGTAAAACGACCAATCATAATTCTTAAGGCAAGCAGGCCGAAGTAACACTGGTAAGGTACCACCCCAAAATTGCCAACGGCAATTGGTTACAATGTATCAATTTGTATCAATTTGTTTGTTGACAACAAACAAATTGTTGACCGTAGTCAATATCTAACTCATGACCCCACCCTCTGACGCGTATCCGTGAAATCACGGGGTGATGCATGCTGGTTAGCTATCGTCATCACCCCGTCGCCTGGTTCGTCGTTGACCGGACAACGTTTAACTAATTTATTCCTGTCTAGTGTTGTCCAGTCAATTGCGAACCTGCCGGATACCTGTGGGTCATACTGTTTACCTTACCAGTGCTACCCGCCACACGGAGGGGCTTCAAAGAAGGCCTGACGCCCCCCCCCCAGACCATCAGCTCGGTCAACAGGCCTGCTCGCCAATCACCCAACAGGAGGTCCATACCTCCTCGCGACAGATGGACCCCATCCCCTGCGTACAAGTCATAATTTTGTAGGCTAATAGCGGGGTGATGACTGACCCGTCCCCAAGCCCTGTCGGCAAGAAACCGCGCCACCGCCCTATTGACCGTGCGCCTAGCGCGGTCAAGGGCCAGGAGGTTAACGCCCCCTCTATAAGAATGTCGCGGGACAATGTCCGACCAAACCAGGGTTGTGGCAGGCCAGACATAATGCAAGTAGGCGAGGTCCTCGCAAATCGCATGCTTGAGCGATAAGCCGGTGACCTGGCCCAAATCATTGCCCCCCAGGTGGATAATGAGAATGTCAGGCGGGTCAGCACCCAGGCCAGAAAAAAGGAAAGGCCGCAGCTCCCGCCATAACATCCCAGGCTTACCATGCTATGTGAGACTGGCGTGTTCACCCAGTCCCAGTCGGGGTCCCCACTCTGTCGCCGCAGTGTAACGCGCTGCCCTGTGCACATAGCTGTGGCCCACCAGCCATACTGTCACCGGTGTAATACGACACCCAGGGTCTGTAAGAAAATTGAGAAAAAAGGCGGTAAGGTGACTGGATTGGTACTCATGGCGGGAGTGGGCGCACATAAAACTGAAAACATTGCGAGCCACACCTCCCCATGCTACGTATGTCAGCCCCAGAGTACCCAAAAGCAGCTGCTGTAGAGGCTGCACCAATACGGAATGAATGTGTGCCATAACGGGCACCTGGTAGGCCCACCCTGGTGAGGGCTCTGCCTGTCACCTTCCAAAACTGAAATTTAGTAAGGGGAGACCCATCTTGGTGACAGAAAAACGGGCCGTGGTGCATGCCACGCAGTGCCAGGTACTCCTGTAGGGCACCAACCGGACAGATGTCTGCCAAAGAACACCGTAGCAGTCTTACACCACTGCCTACGCCATGCTGATCTGTTTTAGAGGAGCGTATCCTCAACTGGGCCCAGTCTTTGGCGACATAGACATCTTCGAGTTCCAGTGCCCTACAACTTGCATCCGCCTTAGACAGCATCACAAGTTCGCTGATGCGGAGCGCTCCAAAAATTGCCACCGTTGTGGCTGCATGGAAAAGGGCTGCCTCATAATGATCAAAACAGAGGCCTGGCCAGCCCCGGGCCAACTGGGTAAGAACCCCTGGGGAAATAGGGTGCCGGTCGTCCGGGCAACGACCGCGCTCGCGCACCCACCCCTCCAAAACATGTCTCACACGGAAGTCAGAGGTGCTGTCCACATGACCTCCCACTTTGGCCATAAAAGCCAACGCCGAGAGCTTGGATGCTATGGTGCGAGGTGCGAGGCCCTGTGCATGCAGGTGAACCATGAACCGCAGAACATGGTCCACCGGGATAGGCCAGGTCTCTGGCAGGTGAAATTGAGCAGAAAATGCTCTGTAAGAATTGAATGCTTGTTGATACGCCTTACGCGTGCGTGGCACTAGTGACAGGCCAATCGCCCGGTTCACCTCTCCTTGCCAATAGTCCACATCTCGTCCGGGAGTGGCGAGGGAAATTCCTCCGCATCCGGGGCCAAGGCGCGGAACCGGGAGATCTGCAGGCGGGACAAAGCGTCAGCAATATCATTATTAATCCCTGGAACATGCCTGGCCCTGAACAAGACATTGAGGCGCAGGCAGCACAACACAAAATGGTGCACTAGTTCCATAACCCTGGGCGATTTGGAAGTCTGTGCATTGACAATGTGGACAACAGCAGCATTGTCACACCAGAAATGCACAACCGAATTAGCCCACTGCTCGCCCCATAGCATCAAAGCCCCCAGAATAGGGAAAAATTCCAGGTATGTGAGATCCCGCAGGCGACCCGTGCCTGCCCAAGCCGGTGGCCACCCACCATAGGCCCACTTCCCATTGAAGTACATCCCATAACCCAGGGATCCTGAGGCATCAGACTGGATCTGAAAATTGGGGGATGCCAGGAGGTCAGACCTCCAAAATGAGACCCCATTGAACTCCCTCAGGAATTGCAACCAGACAAACATGTCTGCCCTGATACCCCGGGTAAGCCTAACTCTATGGTGGGGCCTGGATAACCCTGCCATGGCGTCGCATAAGCGCCGGGCAAAAGCCCTGCCCGGTGCGACCACCCTGCAAGCGAAATTGAGGTGACCATGTAGCACCTGCAGGTCCCTCAGTGATGCCTTGCGCTTGGCCAGCAAATCCGAGATAAGGGCCACTATCCTGGACACCTTATCGCCCGGTAACCTAGAAGCCTGCACTACTGTGTCAATCTCCACCCCCAGGAATACTAGCTTGGTAGATGGGCCCTCGGTCTTTTCGGGCGCTAAAGGGACACCGAGTTCCTCCATTAGCGTCTGAAATGTGTTGAGGAGACGTGTGCACGTGTCCCAGCCCCGTTCACCCCCGAATAAAAAGTCATCCAGGTAATGGGCTACAGACCGGGACCCTGACCTGCGGACGAAAGCCCACTCTAGGAAGGTACTAAAACGCTCGAAGGCCGAAAGGCATGGCCTTATCAAAATAATATTCACCCTTAAATTTGAAACCCAGCAACTCAAAGTCGCCCGGATGCACTGGCAAGAGGCGAAAAGCTGACTTAATGTCGCACTTGGCCAGCAGGGCACCCGGGCCACACGAGCGCACCATGCGCAGCGCATGGTCAAACGATGTATCCCCGACTGAACAAAGGTCATCAGGGATAGCATCATTGACCGATCGGCCGGCTGGGTAGGACAAATGATGAATAAGGCAAAACTCGCCTAGGGACTTTTTGGGGACCAAGCCCAGTGGCGACACCTTAAGATTGGGAAACGGGGGTGCAGGGAAAGGTCCAGCGACCCTGCCCGCATCTAACTCCTTTTTAATGCTGGCCGCAGCCACGTCCTCCCTCCCTCTGAGGGATAAAAGGTTGGGGGCATCCTGAGGGGACCTATCACCCATGAAAGGGATACGGAATCCCTGCCTAAAACCCTGAAGGAGATACTCCCCATCCTCCCCCTTCGGGTACGATGCGAGCCAACGCTCCAGCATGTCCACATTAATTGGGGAGGGGGCCTTTTGGAGAACCAGCTCCATCCGTGGCAGTCTTGCCAGCCCACTGTCCGCCCCTCCCTCTGCCCCGTGTCCCTCCAGGCCTGGGACAGGCGGAGGCTGCGTGGGGGCCTGAACATGTGGGACACTCGTGCCTATACTTGCAATTCTTCCTATTGCAGGAACCATTGGACGAGAAAGTCCAGCACAGCAGGCGGGCTGGAACCCCCTGCCCCGCCGCTTGGCGGGTAACCTGCGCTGGAGCCGCTCGCTGGACCGCATGTCCACAATGGTATCTGTCTCCCGGGGCGGGGCGTGTGGGCGTCATGTACAAAAGCCAAAGCCTCTGGCACGGCTCATCCCATCTCATCTCGGGGTGAAGGGGAATCCTCATACGGAATTCCTCGTCATAGGCTAACCACGAGGGGCCCGGGAAATCAACCATCGCCCTATATATGTTGTCCAAATATTGGACCATGGGAATAGCCAAATCCGGCCGCGCCCTCAAGTACACCGCCATGTATATTAAATAAGCAGGGAGCCAGTTGGCCCAGGTACGTGGCGGCTTACGGCGACGTGCCTGCTCCTTGTCCTTCTCATCCTGTCCCTCCCTTTCCTCCTTGGTGGGCTCTCTGTTCAGGAGTGAGAAGATATCTACATACTCCCCCCGCCATATCTTTTCTCTGGTAGTCTGTGCCAAGTGATCACCGAGTGGCAAGGAATACCCCGCCGTCGGCAAAGCCGAAAAAGGCACCGCAGCCATAGGAAAAGGGGCCTGAGCTAGCCCAGCCACCCCCAGAACATTCCCCGCAGTGTAAGAACAAGTACCCACCCCAGTGCCCAGGGTGGCAGTCGTCGTCGCCGGGTGGGGTGCCGACAGCGTGGCCCCCGCACCACCCGCGCGAGGCCAAGGCCATTGAAAAGCCCCCCCCCATATTGGGAATGTGTGTGGATGTACTCGCTTGCACCGTATACTCACATGCTGCACCCCCGCGGGCCGCCCCCACCGGGGGTTCCGGCCCACTGGGGGCGTCGGAGCTCACGACCGACGTAGAGCTCATCACCGGGGCCTGACCCGCACCTGGCTGCTGACTGGGGAGCTGCGAGGCAGTGGCCGAAACCGCGCCACGCGCCTGCAGCAGCTCAACCCTCCCTGTCGGCTGTTGTCCTCCTGCCGACAGCGCCTCAAAAGGGACCCCAAAGGGGGCCCCCGCCTGACTGGCCTGAGCCAACGACGCTTCCAGGGCCGCAATACGGGCCAGTAAGGCTGCCACGTCGACCTGGGGCCAAGGGCCGGCCGGCCCGCCCGGTCCAGGCGTGGGTACAGGTCCCTGTACCCCAGGACCCGAATATGGCCATTGGCCAGCACCGAAGCCCGGCAGGGTCGGTGGAGAAACCTGCCAAGGCAGGGGGCCGCACCACCCCCCAAGGCTAGAGGGCCCAGGGGGAGGCTGCGACCCAAGAGCAGCAGGCCCAACAGGGTGGGCAGGTGCAGGAGCGGTGTCCACCGCTCGCGGGCCGCGGGCCGGAACCCCTTCCGCGCCCGCATTCTGTTCGCCCACTCCGGGCCAAGGGGCAATAGACCCCATTCCGCCGGCCCCGGCCGGGGCCTGCAAAGGCGGCTGCTGAGGAGGCGGCACCGCGGTCCTCCGACCTGGGTTGCGCCTCCTAACAGCGCGAGCCGCACTCGAAGCTGCCTTCTTCTTCGAAGGCATCTCCACCGAAGCAAAGGGAAGCCAAAAAGGAAGAATCGCTACCAAAAGGCTTCCCGGTAAGCTAAAGAGCGACGGAGACACAGGGGAAAAGACTTCTCCGCTCCATCGCTGAGGTAAAATGGCAGCTCGGCTGCCTCGTGGCCACCCCTTTTATAAGGGAGCTGGCCACGCCCCTAACTACCCGGATTCTCTGTCCTGTGGGGGGGGCCCCCGCAAAGAGCGCGGCGGCCATTTTGGCGCCGCGCTTGCATTATCTAATTGCAATGTCTTGCTTTTGAACTGCTAGGTTGTTAGGAGCTGGGACAGAGATGGAAGCTCACACTCACTCCATCCTGCAGCACTCAGGTCTCGAACTTCTGACCTGCTGGACCTTCCAGTCATCAAGTTCAGCATCTTAACCACTAAGCCACCATAGCTCCCTTTCTGTGTACAGTACAGCAAAGCTTCCCTTATACATATTTTGCTGATACTGCAGGCATTTCCAAATAGGAAATCATTCAGTTGTGAGAGGCAAAGGGCTCAATGCCAGAGAAGATGGCACTCACTGGGAAATACAGCATCACTAGGAAAAGTTGAAGGCTGTGGGGAAAGAGGAATACTGAGCATGAGATTGATTGGCTCAGTAAAGGAAGGCATGGCCTTATGTTTGCAAGAGCTAAGCAGTACAGCAATACCCGGCATACCGAACGCTTCGCATAGTGAAAAATTTACATAACAAAGCATTGGTATGCAAGGGTGATACCCTGCATAATGAAAAAAAGTTCATTATGTGGGGTTTTCGGTAGCCGGGGTATACCCAGTCAATGGGAACCCTGGATAATGAACATTTTTTGAAATGAAAAAATGGAAAAAAAACTGCATAGCGAAGGAACTCAGAGAATGGAGTTTTTTTGTTATGCTGGGTTCTACTGTACTTTTAATGAGAGGACATTCTGGAGGTTACTTATTCATAGGGTTATCGTGGATCTGAGGTGACTTAACAGCATATGACAACAAATGGCCATACAGAGATAACCCAACTTAACCAATCAACAACCTGTGCATCTAAGGGAACTTCCATCACTGCCTCCCTTTACAAGCTGCACTGAAATAAGTTTTGTTTTATTATATTATACTAGGTGATTGC
Source organism: Bradypodion ventrale (assembly GCA_035047345.1). Lineage (NCBI taxonomy): Eukaryota > Metazoa > Chordata > Lepidosauria > Squamata > Chamaeleonidae > Bradypodion > Bradypodion ventrale. The sequence continues at coordinate 253,786,015 of JAWDJE010000001.1, forward strand.
CCGGCCTTGCCTGGGAGGCCCCAAGCCGTTCTGAGGAGACGCCCGGGTCCATCTCCCCTGCCTCAGTGCTGGGCCCTCGCCCACCATAGCAACTGCATGTTTGTTTTTAATTAAGCCATGCTGATTACCTGGCCTTGCATTGTTGTTTTTTTAATTTAAAGGAAGTATAGCTATTCCAGCATGTCTGGTTGTTTGTTGATGTTGTGTGTGTGTGATATGTGCTTCTGCGTCTCTGCTGGGTGTGTTAATGTCCTTTCTTGTTTGCTGCTGCTTACTTTCTGTGCAGTGTGTTCCTTGTTATGTCTTTTATGTTGCTCCCTGCCGTGTCTTTGGTGTGTGTGCTGCTATTGTCTCTTATGTGGTATTCTGTCTGCTATCCTTGCTAGGTATCTTTTTGTGCTGGTCTGTGTGCCATTGGTGGCTTGGTTGTTTTTGCCTGTGTTGTTGGCGTCACTGTTGTTGCTGACTACCTCTGTGGTAGAGTGATGGTTATGACAGTTGAGAATGTTTATGCAGAGAACTGCAAGCTGATTGACCTGTATGGCTCAGAACTGAAAGCTGATTGGTCCTGGCTTGTTGTCCCAATTTGGGGGCTATAAACCCCAAAATTTTGTTCTGGACCCACGTAGTGCTGATTGCGCCACTACAATTTACTTTTGTGCCAAGTTTCACCGGGATCGGTTCAGGGGTGTGAGAGCCTTTGTGGGCCTTATAACACCCAGCTTCTGTTTTATATATATAGGCTAGCATTTTTTTTTGCCCAGCCCTGGCGGGCAGTTATTATATGTGAGTGGGTGGTTGGGGTGGTTTTGGGGTGTATGTGCACCCCCAAAAAAACCACCAACACAAGGTAATATTTGTCGTGTGTGTGTGCATGTGTGCGTGTGTGTGTGTGTGTGAGAGAGAAGCAGTTCAGCAGAGGTGTGTGTGTGAGAGAGGGGGAACAGAGATGGGGAGAGAGAGAGAAAGGGGGAAAGAGAGTGAGGGGGAAGTGAAAGAGAGGAGGGAAGAGAGAGAGAGAGAGAGAAAGGGTGGGAAAGAGAGAAGTGGGAAGAAATAGAGAGAGGTGGGGAGAGAGAAAGGGGGAGAATGAGAGTGGGGGGAAGAGAGAGAGAGATTGGGGGCAAGCCAATTCCTTATCTCCAGGAGGCAAAGGCATGGTCTTCATCTCTTGGAGAAAGGGGAATTGCTTCTCTCTTGGTTGGCTGGGGACGAAAGTTTCTTCCCAAGCCAACCAAGAGAGAAACTAAGCCCCTCCATGGAAGGGGCTTCCTTCTCTCTGGGAGGTGAAGGAGTGGCCTTCGTCTCCTGGAGAGAGGGAATTCACTTCTCTCTTGGTTGTCTTGGGATGAAAGCTTTGTCCCCAGCCAATCAAGAGAGAAGCTATGCCCCTCTGTGGAAGGGGTTTCCTACTCTCCAGGAGCCTTTGTCTCCCAGAGAGAACACGTTGTTTCCCCATGGCCCCAGAGGCTGGCACCGGTCTTGCCATAGCTTCGGGGCGGGGTAGCCCCTTCTCTCCCCACACAGCTTTGGTGAGGAAGCGGGGAAAGGCTGCGTCAACCACTTTTTTAGAGTGCGGTGCTTTCCCAGCCTCCTCCACGCTTGCGCCCTTCAGCCTCATTGGCTGAGGGGTGGTGGAGTGCATTGGACGCTGGGCCTTGTAGTTTTTTTCTTGCCGCATTTGTGGGGTGGTTGCCCCACTCAAAGCTGGCAGACCCTTGCAGCAATGCTCCAAAGGTGGTAAAGTAAGCTCAGTTTGGGATGGTTGGGCCGGGTGCAGGCATGCATGCCGGACATCAACGGTTAACGGGCTTCCTTATAGGTAAAGATTATGATCATATTCATCCGAGTCCTGGCAGTTGGTGAGAAGGCCTGTGAAAATTTACAGATAGATTATGTGTCATTTTATGGAAACAGGCTCTTTGTTCCTATCTGGAGAGAAATCCTTGACTCATCTGATAGTCACTGAACAGACTCAACGTTAGGTGCAACCAGCTCTTTATAGGGGAAGCGGGTGAGAGGGAGTCACAGAGTTGAAATTAGTTCTCTCCATTCTGCAATTACCAACGTGCACTTTGGCAGTTGTGCCAAACTACATATTGCAGTACAAGAATAAAGCTGGAGAATAGGAGGCTTTAATGACACTAATTCAAAAATTAAGTGAGTTATGTCTTTTTCAACTGCCACTTGCTCATGTTGGCCCTTCATCTATAACAAACAAGTAGCTTAGTAAGAATGAGCTGTTGCTTTACTCACAACTACTGGTCTGCTTGCATACCGAGCTTGGAAAATGACAATGGGGCTGAAGGAGGATTATCCATGAGGCATATTTCTTGGAAGCTCAGATGGAGATTCCTTCCTGTCTCCTGAGGATGCCTCTTGTTTAAAAAGTATGCTTCACACTACTATATCTTGTTTCAAACAGAAATGCTGGATACTACAGGACCTTAGCTTCAATGTTGTTTGGGTCATAAGACAAATTGATAAAGCTTTTAAAAATCTTGATTTTATCATTCATAACTTGAAAAGCACAAATTGTTCAAATTTGCAGATATGGGGGCGGGGGGAGAGAATAGACATATCAAAGGCATTTCCCCCTTGAAGAATGCTCTTCAGAGTATGTAGAAAGCATTTTCATTAAGGGCTGTTAAATGATATTATAATCTCACCCCACCCAATCCTAAATCAGATGTCCACTTCTCCTGAAAATTGTGCCCAGTTCACCCACTTCCTAAAGCAAGGAACAAGGTGTTGCTCTTCCTAACATGGTGCAAAGTAAACCCCCTCCCCTGAAATTCTCCATAAATGAATGGGAAAGGAGGCAGTGTAGATCACTTCCTCAATTTTCAACTCAATGACTCTAAGGAGCCTTCAAGCAAGCAAGCAAGCAGCCATCTTCTGCCTAATGAGAGATAAAAATGTAGTGGGGGGGGGGCTGTGGTGGCTCAGTGGTTAAGAAGCTCACCTTGTTAGCTGGAAGGTTAGCAAGTTGGCAGCTCAAGACCTGAGTATTGCATGATGGAATGAGCACCCATCTCTGTCCCAGCTCCTGGCAACCTAGACGTAAGAAAGTAAGTAAGAAATTGCAAGTAGATAAATAGGGACCATTTCAGTGAGAAAAGATCTTGGGGACATGAAAAGAGCCTCATTCGGGCATCTCCTGAGTGGAGTTCCTCCAGCAAAAATCCTTTCAACCCAGAAAGCATCTTTCCAGAAAAGGAAGAGGAAGAGGAGGGCATTTTGACTACAAACAGAGGCAGCTTCTTTCTCTCCCCCACCCCACAACTCTTTTCTTTCTCACTTTTTGATTTTCTCTCACTCTCACTTTCTCAATCTTTCATTTCCTCTATGTCACTTTTTATGTTCTCTCACACTGATAAAAATACAGGAAACTCTTAGCAAAGAGATAAATTCAGAGAACATCATGCGTGTCCCCCTCCCTGATAAACCAGGACCTCTGTTTCATCTTTTGAAGAAAAAAATGTAACCTCACCATTTCAAAGTTCATCTAAGTTGCTGTTTTTAAAGCCACTGTCTATGATGTGGAGATGTGAAGAGACATTTTAGTGTTTGAGAACCAAGACAATAGAAACAGCCGAAAGCCTGGCTTAATGCATCTTTATTGCATGATGGTCAGGGGAAACATGTGGTAATGGCGGAAGAACAGCTCAATATGTCAGTGGCTATACATTTGAATATGGCTCCTCGGTAGCCCATTGGCTACTGCCTGTGTGACGTCACTCTCCGTCACGCCCTTCTTGTCCAGGTGAGGTAGTGGCGGGAATCTTCCCGCGGCTGTAGGTATTTGGGGAATTGGAACCATGTGAGCTAGGCGCTCGCTATTGCTCCTAGTGGTCACTAGCTCGCGTCCTCATACAGAAGGTTACAGTGTTACAGTTGGTGATTGTTACATCCACTCATTTGAGTGTTGCATTACTTAAAGGCACATTACTCCAAACACAACATCCCTCCCCCCTAGGATGAGACGAAGTCTCTCATCCAATATGGTTTATTGCAAGAGCGTTTTGGCTGGCTGGCTTGTCCCGGGGGAGCTATCACTTCTGTGTTCCCTGGTCTCTTGCCCTGCAATGGGAAAGGGAGACTCGTTAGCGACTCGCTGTGGTTCTGCGGTTTTTGGGGTAGGGGTAAACTCCATTGTGGGAAAACCAGGGGCATTGGGGGCTAACGAAAAAACCCCGCTTCTCGCTTGGACGGGTGGGGGACCACTCCGAAACACACACACACCCCGGTTTTGTAACTCAAAGTCAAAATCATCTTCTGGGATATCTATAGGGGCATCCTCCAGGATATCTGCGGGGACAAACTTATTCCCTTCCCCCCTCGGTGGGGACCATTGGCCCCCCTCTCCTCCCCCTTGGGCTGAACAGGTGGGGGAGAACCCTAACACTGAGTCCTGTTTCGCGGTTTCTCCACCTTGGTTACCGGGACCCCGGCGCCGGAGTTGGTCCGTGTGCCGCCTCCAGAGTAGACCTGTGCTGGTCTCTACACAGTACGACACAGGTCCCATTTGCCCAATGACTACTCCCGGAACCCAGGCTGGCCCTACGCTAGCGTAGTTTCTGCAATGGACCGGGGCGCCTATTTCGAAACTCTTTGTGCCCGCTATCCCGATGTTCCTCCCAGTGTCTTCCACTCTCGTGGGGTCTAGCTTGGTCAGTATCGTAGTCAGCTTCCTGCGCATTAGGAGCTCTGTGGGCGAATGAACGCCCAGAATTCGGCGGATGTGAAACAACTTGCGTTATCGCTCACAAGTGTATCAGGTATACCGAACGAACTGAACACCTTGCGCAACTGTTTAATGGTTGCGGCTGAGGAGGTGTTTGCCACTGGGATAACCTCTAACCACTTGGAATAAGCATCCACTATAAGGAGAAAGAGCGAACCTCTGAAAGGGCCTGCGAAGTCAATGTGCACACGAGACCACGGCCCTTTTGACGCATCCCGTTCCTTGTGTGGAAGTCGGGCCTCCTCGGGCCGAGAGCTTTGGCAACTCTCGCAAGTGCCCACCATGTGCTCAATGTCAGAGTCCAACTGGGGCCACCAGAAATAGCTCCTGGCCAATGCCTTGGAGCGGACAATCCCTGGATGGCTGACGTGCAGCAGCTTGAGCACTCTTGCCCTCAGGGATTCAGGGACGACCACCCGCTGGCCCACAGGAGGCAATCCCTCTCCATGGACAGTTCCAACCTTTTCCTAAAAAATGGAGCAAATTCTGCCGCTGGGGAAGACGTTGGCCACCCTTTTTGCACCCATGAACTAACTAGGGCCAACGTCTTATCTCTACCCGTCACCTTGGCGATTTCCGCGGGCACTATGGGGGGTGAATCCAGGACCTCTATCATGAGCACTTGGTGACCTTGTTCCACCTCACACACGGGGCTGCCCATGTGGGGCAGGGGTGACCTCAATAGGGCGTCCGCATGGCTTATGTCCTTTCTGGGGCGGTAAACCAGCGCGTTCTGGTACGCGTTTAAAAAAATGGCCTACCTCAGCATTCTAGGGGACAGGATCTGCGGTATGGGCTTGTCTGCGGTGAAAATGCCTAGCAGGGGCTTGTGGTCAGTCACGATGGTGAAGGGGCGGCCATAGAGGAAATCGTGAAACGTCTTCATCCCAGCGATTATCGCTAGTGCCTCCCTGTCTGTCTGTGCATAGTTACACTCTGCCTTAGACAGGGACCTGGAGTAGAACGCCACCGGGGCTTCCCGCCCGTTTTCCAACACATGGCACAGGACTGCCCCCACCCCCACTGGAGACGCATCACATACCAGAACCACTGGTTTCTTGGGGTCGAAATGGGTTAGTATGGCGTCTGAGGATAAGAGTTGTTTCAGCTCATTGAATGCCCTCTCCTGACTCTTGCCCCATCGCCACACCTCATCTTTTTTTAACAATTTATGAAGCGGCTCCGCCACCGACGCCTTCCTAGGCAGGAAGGAATGGTAGAAGTTTAGGAGTCCCAGGAACGATTGCAACTCTGGCTTGGAGGTGGGGTGAGGAGCATTCTGAATGGCGGCCACCTTTGATTCGGAGGGTTTTATGCCAACAGGGTTTACCTGGAAACCCAGGAACTCAACCTCTTTTGTGAAGAAGACACATTTGTCTTTCCACAGCCTCAACCCTGCTTTTTCAAATACCGTCAGTACTTTGTCTAGCCTTTCAGCCAGTTCTGACTCACTCCGCCCTGTTATCAATACGTAGTCAAAATATGGCAAGACCCTCTCCAGACCCTTCAGCAGATGCTCCACTAATGATTGGAAAATGCCTGGTGCCGAGTTCATGCCAAACTGCAGGCGCATCACCTGAAACGCCCCTTTGTGGGTGACAATCGTCTGCGCAGCTGCTGCAGCTGGGGTTACCGAGAGCTGCTGATAAGCCTGCGTCAGGTCCAGCTTCACAAAGCATTTTCCCCCATGTAATCTGGCCAACAGGTGGCTGACTACCGGCACCGGATATACATTTGGGCGTATCGCCTTATTAATGGTACATTTGTAATCAGCGCAAATTCGAACCTCCCCGTTGGCCTTTAGCGCTGTTACAATCGGAGTTTCCCACTCTGCAGAATCTACAGGAACTAGGATACCCTGGCCCACCAATTTGTCCAGTTCCGCCTCTATTTTGTCCTTAAGTGCAAAGGGCACCCTTCGCGGTTTGAGTCTTATTGGGCGGATCTCCGGGTCCAGGTCGAACGCGACTGGGGCCCCCTTGAATTTTCCGAGTCCCTTCTTGAACACCACGTGATGCGCATTACATACCTCCTGTATTGGGTCAGTTCCAATAGTATGCACCCTCCCAATGAACAAACCCAGGGGCTTAAACCATTGTGTCCCGAGGAGGCAACAGTCCCCCCCCCCCTTGGGAACAACCAGAGGGAGGTCCGAGGCATGTTGCTTGTATTGGACCTTGAATTTTCCCACCCCCAACACCGGAATGCTGTTTCCCTGTACATCCCGCAGCGTAGACCTCAGTGCTTTGAGCTTGGGCCGCACGTTGGGGGAAATCCTCAAAAACTCTCTCTGGGAAATGATGGAATAGGAGGAACCCGAGTCTATCTCCATCTTAACGGGGACCCCTTGCACCAGTACCTCTACAAAATAACGTGGGTGTCCTAAGGACACGCTGTGGACCGCCGAGTCGTCGTCGCTGTCGTCGGAGATGCGCTCCACGCCGTCCTGCTTCCTCGAGGACCGGACACCCTCCTGCTTCTTTGGTGAGCGGTCTGTCGAGCCTTTCCAGTCTTTGCGCCGTCTCATGCAAACCTTGGCTATGTGGCTTCGGCGCCCACAGTTATGGCACTCCGCCTTCCTGAACGGACACTTACTGCGGTCATGGGATGCCCCGCAGCCGACGCAACGCCGGCCGTCCTTCCTCACCTTCCGGATGTCCTTGTCCTCGCTGCTCTCCGTGGAGGAGTGTGGTGCCCGCCTGGCCGCTTGCACTGAGCCTGCTGCCTTGTCGGGTTGTGGGGGCCTTGTCCTGAACCCCTTAACCCCGGCCCTCGTGGCTTCTGCCGCCTGCGCCTCCTTTATGGCCTCTTGTAATGTTGGGGGTGGCTCTTTGTTCATCAGCTTTCGCTGGACCTCCTCATCCCACAGGCCACACAGCATGCGGTCCCTGAGGGTGATTTCCAGGTTCTCCCATTTGCATGGGCCGGCGGCCAAATGGAGGGCCGCTGCAAAGGCAGCCACGGACTCACCAGGCGACTGGACTCTCTTCCAGAATGTGTCCCGAGCCGAAAACATTGAGACCAAGGGCTGGAAATGGTCCCGCATCGCTTTCAGGAGCTGCTTGACCGGAACCTCGCCCACCTTCCTTGGAGACACCAGGTCCACCAAAACCTTCATGGCCAGGAACCCGAGCATCCTGATGAGGATGGCCCTTTTCTTCCCCTCGTCCGAGATGTCGGACACCATCAGTGCGCTTTGGAAATCCATCTCAAACAGTTCCCATTCCTCCGGTTTGTTGATGTTGAAACCGGCCTGTGTTGTCTTGATTCCGTGGGGATCCATTATCCCATCCTCGTCGCCAATTTAGTGTTTGAGAACCAAGACAATAGAAACAGCCGAAAGCCTGGCTTAACACATCTTTATTGCATGATGGTCAGGGGGAACATGTGGTAATGGCGGATGAACAGCTCAATATATCAGTGGCTATACATTTGAATGTGGCTCCTCGGTAGCCCATTGGCTACTGCCTGCATGACGTCACTCTCCGTCACGCCCTTCTTGTCCAGGTGAGGTAGTGGCGGGAATCTTCCCGCGGCTGTAGGTATTTGGGGAATTGGAACCATGTGAGCTAGGCGCTCGCTATTGCCCCTAGCGGTCACTAGCTCGCATCCTCATACAGAAGGTTACAGTGTTACAGTTGGTGATTGTTACATCCACTCATTCGAGTGTTACATTACTTAAAGGCACATTACTCCAAACACAACAGACATGCAGTAGTAAATTTGGATATGACACTTCCCATGACTAGTCCTTCCCAAAAGGAGGCAGCTAGATTAGCTATATCAACATTATGTCCCTGTAAGAAGAGGCTTGGTACAACCAGCTGTTTGTTGCCCTTAAAGATCTACGGCTTGAGATTCCAACCACCATCTCACTGGTAGATTGGGCAGCCATCTTTGGGTGGAGGAGGCTGACATGGCCAGAGCTTTTCCTGATAGAGAAGAAAGATGGAGAGAAATGGGGTGGAGGAGGCAACTTGGGAGATGAGGGTCACATGAAAGGGAGGTTGGAGGCAGGTGGAGGAGAGGAGATAGGTGGAAGAAGTCTGGGAGGAGTACATAGGAAATTCTAGGATTCAGAACCCTGCTGAGGACACCCTGAAGGTTAAGAATGGGAAATGGTGACAGTTTTGATATCACGTTTCCTAGAATTAAACCCTCAAGTTTGCAGTCCCTAGTTTAGAACTGTAACTGTAGTTTCCATTCTTTAGCATTAGCATTTAAGTGGGCTGATTGCTGGGGTTCTCAATTTGTTTGGTTTTCTCTCTGCCTTGCCTGCCTGCCTGCCTGATTCTCTCCCTGTCATTTAAAGGTATTGGAAGGGGCTATGGTGGCTCAGTGGTTAAGTAGCTCTCCTTGTTAGCTGGAAGGCTGGTAAGTTGGCAGTTCTAAACCTGGGCACTGCATAGTGGATTGAGCATCCCTCTCTGTCCCAGCTCTTGGGGATCATGAAAGGAGCCTCATTTGGGCATTCCCTGAGCAGAGTTTGTTCCGCAAAAACCCTTTCAACCCATAATAATTTCTGGTGCGAAATTATTATTATTATTTAAAAGGTATTAATCAGCCCTGAATTTTCATCGTAATTCCAATATTAGAGGCCCCAAAATATCAGCACACCCAAGATTTTCAAGAGAAAAAAATAGGTAGTATTTTGAAAAGCAGCCTTAGCTGTACTTAACATCATGGCTTTGTATTGTCTCTTGCAGCGAAATGAAGCTGAACTGCCAGCCAGACACAGACATGAACCTCGTGCAGAGACTAGTCAATTTGTCCTGTGATGCCTGTGTCGAAAGTCTTAACAGTTTTATTTGTTGATCACTTCCAGCGTTAATGGTAATGGGCCCCATTGGTATTGGGCTTTTTATGTAGGATTGTTTGACACAATTTGAATTAATAAGACTCATTAATTTTGGTTCCTATCATTCCAAGGGGTGGGGTGGAGAGCATGTTAAAGACCAACATCTATGAAGTAATTCCTTTTTCCTGCTCCTTCATAGAATCACTGAGTGCATTTTTGCACAACAATCGATGCTCTCTTGTTGTTCTTATTGATTATTTGTTTCCTTGCCAAAAGGAAGGAAGTTTTTCTCTTGGAAGAAATCCTTTGTCTCTTTATGTTTTTTCCCCCTTTTTCCTGGGCTCCACTTGTCATTTCACATAAAACTGAAAGACTGTTAGATTCAACCCTCTCATTTCCTATCTCCTCTTTGTCTCCAATTATGGCGATCAGAGAAATTGGGATGTTAAAATTATGCCCAGTCTTAAAAAGGGAGAGCAATAAGGGATGTTAACAGTCCTTCCTTTGACCATAACACAAATGACTCAGCCCTTCAGTCATGCCCAATTTTTATAACAGGAAATAGAAAACTAATTACTGGCTATTTTGGTCTTTCTAAATCTCTCTTTTTTTATTGGTAGGACAATGAACAGTCACTCTGTATGAGAAGAGAAGGCTCAAAGCAAATAATTTATTGGGCCTGATCTCCATAATGGCTTTATAGGCTACAGACTAGCGGGCGCTTGCAGTTTAGTACAGCTGTCCTGACCTGACATCAAAATATTTTTGTGCTTTGCTCTACAAATCTAGCTTAGCCCTTTAGCCCTTTTAAATTCATTTGGAGGAGCTGGAGTTGAACATGTGTGGTCAGAACTCAGCAACCCAGCCTTGGTAAATTTAGTCTTAGTCAAAGGGCTTTAAGAAGAGTGGTGTAGGCTTTTGTTACAGCTATATTCTAGGAATAACAAAGCCAATGAAAAGAAAGCAAAACTTGTCATGTGGCAAATCTGATTTTAATGTGTGCAATTGTATACTAATGAGTGCAGTCTGTTTTTTTTGTTGTTTTCTTTGTGGCAACCCAAATTATTTTTAAACTCACAATGGTGCCAACTCAACATTTCCAGAGCAAAAATTAGGACATGTATGTGTGAGAAGGGGTTCTAGCTGTGTTTTAAATTTCTGGAACGAAGTGAACCTTTTTGTTGTTCAGTTGCACAAGTCGGTTCCAACCTTCACAACCCCATGGACCACCACACGCCAGGAATCCCTATCCTCCACCATCCTCCTCAACCCACCCAGCTTTGTGCCCATTTCATCAACAATACCATCTAGCCATCTCATTCTCTGCCACCCCCTTCTTCTTTTGCCTTCAACCTTTCCCAACATCAAGGCTACTGAAAGTCTCTCTCTTCCTTCTTTTTAGGTTCTGAGATATAGGGATTGTTCACAGTAACTCAGTGATGCATTAAGCATTTTCTTTCCTTTAGTAGCTATTTCTTAACATATCCTGGCTCTGACACCTGCTTATGGCATTGGGCACTGGCTCAGATCAAAGTCTAAGACATAATCCAGGGTGTCAGCCTCTAAACACCATGGAATTACTGGTAATTCCGGCAGCCTAGCCATATTTTGAAAGGACTGTGTATCAGGTGCTACTCATATGGGCAAAGATGAAAAGGTCCTTAGAAAAGCAAAACACATTGTGCATAATGTGTGATCAATATTGGGGCCATTCCCATCTGGCGCAAGCTTTGGCTTCCTCCGATTCAGAGGCCCACAGGTGCAGCTCAGATGAGAAACCCCGGTGATTTGGCTCACGCAGCCAAGAAGGGTATGCTTTCTCAAAGTTGGGCCAAGAAAGGCTGGTCCAACAGAGCTGGGCAACAGGTTCGCAGGGTAATTGCGATCTATGACTGATGTTGCAGAAGAAATTAAAACTTGCAAAGCCCCTTGGGACAGGACTCAAGATTCCCATGCAAAAAACACCCTTATCTAGTTTTGGGGAATCTAATAGCCTTGGAGCTCTGTAAGGTGTGTGGCAGTAAAGCTGTTACTTTTGCAGCAGCTGCTCTTATGTAGCTGGACTCCAGGCCTGGAAACAAAGTTTCTCCTTCAGCAGAAGCTCCCACAAAATAACCCAAAAGCTGTAATTCTTCTTTTAGGAAATGATCTTAATTGTTAAATCTCTGCATTCAATCCGTTTCACTTCAGGGGGAGTGGGATGAGCACGCTTGACAATCAATGTCTGTTGCGTCTGGCCCTTATAAGCAATAGTCCAGGCAACGATGAACAGAACAACAACAGGAGTTTATTGAACAGTCTTTCAGGTTACATTACAAGGCGCTCTGGACATTAGATGGCTACACATGTCCCATGTAGTTGGTCCCTCATGTTTCCTACCGTAGAGGCAGTGACTAAGCTACACCTTGGTATTATAGCGTAAAGAGGAGACCCAGGCTTAGCCCAACACTGGCTAACCTGTGCAGTAATGGGAAGTATAGATCTGGTCCTGCCCCACCCTTGTTTACCCGTGGGGCTTATATAGTGTCTTCCTGGCGGTGACTCCTTGTTACAATATAGTAATCCACCGGACAATCATAACCAACCAATTATAACAGGATATACAAATATTAACCAATCAGGAACAGGATCCAAAGTTGTAACCAATCACAGAACTCTAATTAGCATAATGAATGTGCCCAGAGAAGGAGAATTAATGCCAACTTAAGCTCCTAATTTGGATGGCGGGAAACCGCCATTTTATCTTAGTAAGGCGTTGCCTGAGCAACTTGCAATTCTGCCTTAATGTTTATGTTTGTTTATGTTTATTCAATTTTATATCCCGCCTTACTCAACACATGGCCAACTCAGGGCGGCTAACAACATATAAATGACCCTGGGACACCCCACAGGGTTTACATAAAGATACAATATTCAAATTATAATAATAAATACAATGTTATAAGTAAATACAGTATAAGGCAAGACAGTCAATAATAATAGAAATAATACAAATATCAGCACCACATCAAACTAATATATCAATAATTACAATAGAATCACAAAGGATGAAAACATCACGTAATATAACAAAATTACCAAAGTACCAGATGCACCAGGAGCTAGGTGCGTGGCGGCAAAGTTCCTTCCGGCACCCCTCACCTTTTAAGTCCTAGCGAGGGGGGAGGGCGGAGCCCCAGGACGCCAGCCGATGGAGTGGCCAGCAGGACCTCTTCGCCCTCGCCGGGGCCGAGCGCGCGGTGGCGATGTTCCGCCCGGCAACCCTTGCCTTTATGATTTATTGAAGAAAATAACAGAGTCCAATAAATGCAAAGTAATAGAAAATAGCATAGTCTCAGAAGATTTTCTAAGTGATTAACAATCATCCCCATGATCTGAGAAACAGTCTTAAAAACAATAATACTTTGTCCTTTATTGAAGCTAATCTTATTAAATGGGACTCATTGTTTCACTCCTGCAGTCAGACAATGGACTCTTTCAGGGAGAATTGTGCCACGTATGGAGATGGTTTAATAGGATTTGAAAGAGGCAAATGCAACAGGATAAAAAATTTTTAGAATGAATATCTCCATTAGCTGTTAAAGGAAGAGAGAAGGTTCCCCGTCTTTGTCATACCATACCATCTTGGAGAACCTTGTCTAAGAAAAGTGACTTATGTCTGAGTGATGATACAATCTTTGTGCCAGGATGACAAAAAGATGGCTCAGTCAAGGTAAGAAAGGATGTGGTAAATACAAAGGCCAACACCTGGACTATTTCTAAGAGTGATAGCTGAAAATCCACAATCCCATTTTTAAAAAATAAAGTCTTTTTACACCCCTGATTTAGTTACCCCAACCCCATGATCACAAGTTTTACATAAGCAGCACACTGTACATGCACCTATGAACACATAGAAAAATGAGTGTATGTAGATAAAATACGCTTTAAAATGGGACTCGCTACAGCCTTCCATTGAAAGCTAGCGAAAACCCCCATTCAGAAATTGACTAAATGGCAACTTGAAACTGCTCAGCAGTCATCTCACTTAGGAAATCGGCAAGGGAAACTTTAAACCAAGGGGCAACGTGAAACTGCTCAAGAGGCGAAATGAGGTAAATGGACTAAAAAAAGAAGGGCAGGCACGTGTCAGCAATTGAGTAAGAGAAAGTCAACCATGCCATATTTGGGATCAAAAAGGGATGTTTCAAAGCTCGATCACGAAGTGAGATTTTATTCTATTAAAATTAAATTCTCAGCAGCCGTGTGACAGAAAATGTTCGGGTTTGTCTCCTTTACCTTGTGAAATTATGATTCACCTCTAGAGTAGGGTAAAATGCTGGAATGTAATAAATGTAATGGAAATGTATGCTTTAATGTTATAGTATTGTATTTTTGCCTCAGGAAAACAGTGATCACTCCCTTCAAATGATGGAAGTGTCAATCTAAAAGTGATTCTGGTGTTACATTTCTGAAGTGGATTCAGAAATGACGTAATACAGTCAGGCCAAGTTCCATCGTCATTGGCTGTATGAATGTTTTCACTAGGACATGATCATGATGATGACTTGACAAGTGCAAATAAATAGGTTATCATAGCTTTTTTGATTTGGCTATTTTTCATTTAAGTTCACAAAATTTGGAGAAAAAATTGGCTACTTTTGATAAGATTAAGGATGTGACTAGATGGTCAAATTATCCCAGTCTGGATTGATATAGAACAAAATCAAAGGCATTTGAGGGAATGCAAGTGCAAGGATCAGTCACACTACATCTCAAGTGACCAGTTCAGCATGATCTTATTTCTCTTTGAAAGAAATAATAAAGAACAAACAAAATCCTGCTCCGTTTTCTCTTCCATGCTTACTTAAGTTGCTTCATGATGTTGAGTCATGGAAATCTATGTCACTGCTCATCTGAAGAGAAGAAGCAAGAGGAAGTTACTGATTATTGCTGATTGACACAATGCATCACCAATTCATTGAAAAGAGTTTTTATGTACATATAAAGCTTTCTACTTCAAGAAGAGAGAACTAAAGAGGAATCTCTGAGTTAGCTGGGAAGGCAAGATTTTGGAACATGGCTCTACTCCAAAGTATTTGGGTGTCACTCTGAATCAAACACTGACCTACAAAAAAATTACACAGGTCTGCTAGTAAAAAACTGCAAAGGATTTTTTTTACTGTTTCTTATAGATTTTTACTTAGTGAAACCGAGAAAAATACTAAAAAAATCCATCTCGTCAAGTTTTCTTGCAAAAATCATGTTTTAGTTTAATTTAGCGTGAAGTTTGCCTTTAATCCAAAATCTGATATCCTATTCTTGATTCTAAAAACCCTATCCAAATTTTTTTCTTACTTTCATTTAATATTTATTAGAGCTAGAATCAAGAATAATGCAAAGAGAAAATAAGAGGAGGGGGGGGTAGTCAGTGGTGGGGATCAGCAGGTTCGCACCAGTTTGCCAGAACCAGTAGCAGAAATTCTGGCTGGCCACGCCCATCTAAGTTTTGAAATAAAGTAGTCCTAATTTGGGTGCAATGCAGGGCTTTCCCCATGACCACATCCACCATACCATGCCCACAGTGTGGTAGTAAACCTTTTGGAGCCCACCACTTGTTTAGTGGTGTCAGGAAGTTCAGATGGAAATCGGCAAGGGAAACTCTGAGTAAGGTGGGAAGGCAAGAGGAAGCTCTGAGTTAGGTGGGAAGGCAAGATTTTGGAATATGGCTCTATTCCAAAGTATTTGGGTGTCACTCTGAATCAAACACTGACCTACAAAAAATTACACAGGTCTGCAACCAAAAAACTGCATAGGATTTTTTTTTACTGCTTCTTATAGATTTTTACTTAGTGAAACCAAGAAAAATACTAAAAAAATTCCATCTCGTCAAGTTTTCTTGCAAAACCTGTGTTTTTAGTTTAATTTAGCATGAAGTTTGCCTTTAACCCAAAATCTGATATCCTATTCTTGATTCTAAAAACCCTATCCAAAAATTATTTCTTACTTTCATTTAATATTTATTAGAGCACTCTTGACAATCAATGTCTGCTGCGTCTGGCCCTTACAAGCAATAGTCCAGGCAACGATGAACAGAACAACAACAGGAGTTTATTGAACAGTCTTTCAGGTTACATTACAAGGCACTCTGGACATTAGATGGCTACACATGTCCCATGTAGTTGGTCCCTCGTGTTTCCTACCGTAGAGGCAGTGACTAAGCTACACCTTGGTGTGATAGCGTAAAGAGGAGACCCAGGCTTAGCCCGACACTGGCTAACCTGTGCGGTAATGGGAAGTATAGATCTGGTCCTGCCCCACCCTTGTTTACCCGTGGGGCTTATATAGTGTCTTCCTGGCGGTGACTCCTTGTTACAATATAGTAATCCACCGGACAATCATAACCAACCAATTATAACAGGATATACAAATATTAACCAATCAGGAACAGGATCCAAAGTTGTAACCAATCACAGAACTCTAATTAGCATAATGAGTGTGCCCAGAGAGGGAGAATTCATGCCAACTTTAGCTCCTAATTTGGATGGCGGGAAACCGCCATTTTATCTTTGTAAGGCATTGCCTGAGCAACTTGCAATTCTGTCTTAATACACAACAATGTCTTTTTATGATTTATTGGAGAAAATAACAGAGTCCAATAAATGCAAAGTAATAGAAAACAGCATAGTCTCAGAAGATTTTCTGTCTGTAAAAACCTACATCCCATCATTTCTGGATTATTTGCTAAATGCGGCAGATCCCTGCTGCCCCATACAAAATAGTTCGATAGGGAGTCTATCTCAGATGGCAAGAGAAATAGAGCTCCTGTAGGAGTCAAAAAGTGACTTTCGAACAGAGCAAAAGCTCTGGTTTTTATACCATTTTGCCTGAGAAAGTGTCCTTGAAAAGTGCTAATTGATTTCTCAAAGTGACAGGTTTCATATGTAGATCAAAGGATACTAGGTGGCTATCTTATCTATGTTTCATCTCAGACCGTGAGTTAGAACATCTTCCCAGACACTGATCTTGGGAAGAAGAATCAAATGCGTTCCCAGAGAAAAGGCAGGTGACAAATAAAAATGGCTTTTGTTAGGCTAAGTAGAGAGTATCGCAGAAACAAAATAAACATACATAAGTATGATGTAATTAACATTTAAAAATGTTGTCATCCCAGATGGAATCACAACAATCAATGTCACTTATCTTGCAGATGTTTTAGAGGCAAGACAAAGTGTGTAGGAAGAGTTCTGTGGTGACTTGATTGTAAAGAACTCTCAGCAGAGACTTTCAGATAACATGAGACTCAATCATGGTGTACCTTCCTTTTCTTTCCACTAACCTTCTGTCACTGGATTCCACTATTTGCAGCCAAACTATTGCATAAAAGCAAAATCATTCTGAATGAAAATAACTATGTGAGAGAAATCTGAAAAGATAATGCTTGCCTGCCCAATTCCTCTTACTTTGTATTTATTTAGTGTGTTGAGGTTTCCTGTCATTCTTTCTGGGCTGAACAAATCTACATTCCTATTTCCCCCCAGATATATTTAAAGCTAATATTGTCATAATTGGTAATCTATTCTCCAAACCTCCTGTAAATATACATACATACATGCATGCATACAGACATATGTTATGGAATTCTGAACTAGACAAAGTCGCATTCCACACGCTAAGATAGATTTAGGAGTTTTATTTGTTATTAATATTTGGCCAAACAGATTCAGGAAAGCTTTACCAAGCTAAATTCCCTGAATGAATATACATTTTCAGAGCCATCTTTTTATAGCATAAAATTTGGAACTTTCTACACATTACATCACTATGGGATAAGCCAAAATTATTAATTAATCTTCTGACATTTCATTAAGTTCAGGTTAGATCATTCCGTAACTGTTATTTAGATCATGTCATATAAGGAACATGTCTCATGTCACATCATGTCATGTCACACAAATATTATTTATGGTTCCCTGTCAGCTGTACAAACTGTGCTGAGCTTGTGGACACAAAGGCCTTCTGTTTACTTAGCCTCGTCATCAGTTCTGTATGATAGGTCAATCTGATCTGTTTAACTTTAGAGAGTACTGAGAAAATAATTTTTACTTTTAAAACAGAATTAATATTATCTTAATTCTTTCACCCCTATTTCACTTACATACATACATACATACATACATACATACATACATACATACATACATACACACACACACACACACACACATACATACATACATACATACATACATACATACATACATACATACATACATACATACATAGTTTATTTCGGTCATTTACCTGTGAATATTCATGAAGTGAAGCAATTTGATAAATTCTTTAAGGGCTAAGTTGGCAATTATTTTCATTCCAAAGAGAATTTGGAAGGGTTTCTACTTGAGTCATCTGATGACTCTCAAAAATTTGATATAAAATTAGCAAGAACATGAGATGGATTGTCTCAATGAAAAAGAAACCATGGTCTTTGGTTTATTAGATCTGAATAGAGCTGTAAACAACAGGACCTTTTGGCGATCACTAATTTGCAGAGTCACTTTAACTCAGAAGTAACTTAGCTAATAATAATAATTTCATGTCATAAATTATTTTGGGTTGAAAGGATTTTTGCTGGGGATGCCCAAATGAGGCCCCTATCATGTCCCCAAGAGCTGGGACAGAGACAGGTGCTCAGTCCATCATGCAGTACCTGGGTCTTGAACTGCCAATTTGCCAGCCTTCCAGCTAACAAGGTGAGCTATTTAACCACTGAGCCACGGCAGCCCTTACTAACTTCGCTGTGCAATTACCAACAAGTTTAGCAAAATGCCTTGAAAGGGTCAGCCCAACGTATCAAGATAAGAAGTGGAGAGCAACACAAATAAAACATTAAAGCATAGAAACTATTTGCAATAAAACCTGCAGTCCTAAAGGAAAGTGGGAGGGGAGTAGAATTATAAAAGAACATATAATTGAGTGTGGTCATATTGCAAAGGGAGAGGAACAATTGTTTCAAAATGCATTTTTGGAAACAAATGAATCACAAACACATCATCTAAAAATAAAATGAAGATAGAAACAGAGACAAAGAGAATGAGCTATCAAGTCTAGGAAGGATGCCAAGTCTCCAGGAAAAAACGTAGTACCTGCAGCCAAAATCATGCATGAATAATGATTTAACAATCATCCCCATGATCTGAGAAACAGTCTGAAAAACAATAATACTTTGTCCTTCATTGAAGCTAATCTTATTAAATGGGACTCATTGTTTCACTCTTGCAGTCAGACAATGGACTCTTTCAGGGACAATTGTTCCATGTATGGAGATGGTTCAGTACGATTTGAAAGAGGCAAATGCAACAGGATAAAAATAATTTAGACTGAATATCTCCATTAGCCATTAAAGGGAGAGGGAAGGTTCCCCATCTTTGTCATACCATACCATCTTGGAGAACCATGTGTAAGAAATGTGACTCTGCAGGCGCACCCCCCAAAGAAAGACTCAGACACCGGTATTGGATTAAAGGCATCGGGCCACTTTTATTGAATAATGCCCTAGTCCGAATTATCTCTTTCAATTAGTCTATCATCCAATTGTAATTCTTTAAGGCAAGCAGGCCACAGTAACACTGGTAAGGTTCCTCCCAAATTGCCAATGGAAATTGGCTACATGTATCTATTTGTATCAATTTGTTTGTTGACACAAACAAATTGTTGACCGGAGTCAATATACTATCTACTGACCCCACCCTATGACGTGTATCTGTTCAATATCAGGGTGATGCAGGCTGTGCAGCTCCTGCCATCAACCCTTGCATGGTTCGCCCTTGACCGGCCAATCTTATTCCCCTGTACCTATCTACGTGTTGGCCAGTCAATTGCGAACCTGCCGGATACCTATGTGTCATAAATCTGTTACCTTACCAGTGCTACCCGCCACACGGGGAGGCGTCCGTGATGACTCACCGCCCACCCCAGACCGTCAGCTCGGTCACCAGGCCTGCTTGCACGTCCTCCAGAAAGAGGTCCAAACCTCTGGCCGACAGATGGACTCCATCTCTTGCATATAGTCCATAATCCTGCAAGCCTATTCTAGGATGTTGAATGGCTGTCCCAAAGCCATTGTCAAAAAGGAACCGGGCAACAGCCCTGTTCAGTGACCGTCGAGCACGATCCAAACCACGGAGGTCAATGCCTCCCTTATAACGGTGTATTGGCACGATGTCAGACCATAGCAGCCGCGTGTACGGCCATAAGTGATGTAAAAAGGCTAGGTCACTGCACACCAACATTTTTAAAGAGAGGCCAGTGATCTGTCCGAGATCATTTCCGCCGATGTGCAGAATCAAGACATCAGGCAGTCCAGCATCCCTGATGGACATCAGGAATGGCAACAGTTCCCGCCATCTCATGCCGCGCTTACCGTACCAAAGCATACGTGTGGCTGCACGTAGCCCGAGATGGGGTCCCCAGTCTTTCGCCACAGCATACTGCGCTGCCCAGTGCACAAAACTGTGGCCCACCAGCCATACTGCCACCGGTGTGCGTAAACACACAGGGTCTGTAAAAGAAGGAAAAAAGGGGAATTAATGACATAACTAGTACTCATGCAGTAAGGGGGCGTACATATAAAGAAAAATGCATGGACCCCCATCTGCCCATGCGATGTATATCAGCATCAGAGTACCCAATCGCAGCCGCAGTTGAAGCGGCGCCTATCCTAAATGAGTGGGTGCCGTAGCGAGCCCCAGGGAGGCTGACACTGTGAAGTGCCATACCGGTCACCTTCCAAAACTGGAATTTGGTCAGGGGAGACCCATCCTGGTGGCAGAAAAACGGGCTAGGGTGCATGCCACGCACTGCCAAAAACTCATGTAGGGCACCAACCGGACAGATGTCAGGAATTGTACAACGTAGCAGTCTGACACCACGGCCTACTCCATGCTGATCGGCCTTTGAGGAACAAATCCTCAACTGGGCCCACTCCTGCGTAAGAAAGACATCGTCGAGTTCCAGTGCCCTATGAGACAGGTCACCCTTTGACAATGGGACCATCTCACTGATATGGAGTGCTCCAAAAAAGGCTACGGTGGTAGCCGCATGAAAGAGAGCCTCCTCATACCTATCGTAACACAAGCTATGCCAACCTTGTGCAAGGTGTGTCAGAACCTCTGGTGAAACAGGGTGACGTGTGTCCGGGCGGCGGCCTCGTTTACGTGTCCACCCTTCCAATACATGTCGTATGCGGAAGTCATTCACGCAGTCAACGAAACCCCTCGCCTTAGCCATAAACGCCAAAACTGACAGCCTAGTGGCAATGGTGCGAGGGGCTAACCCTAGATCATGGAGGTAAACCATGAACTGCAGAATCTGGTAGACCAGGATCAGCCACACCTCGGGCAACTGGCTTTGCCCGCAAAAAATTCCTAAACTGTAGGAGTACCTTACGCGTGCGAGGTGCCAAAGACATGCCGATCGCTCGGTTCACCTCTCCTCGCCAAATGTCCAGATTTCGGCCAGGAATGGAGAGGGCAGTTCCTCTGCTTCTGGTGCCAAGGCACGGAACCGGGTGATCTGCAGGCGTAATGTAGGCGTAATGACCACAAAACAAACTGGCGAACTAATGCCATAACTCTAGGGGATTTAGAAGTATGGGCGTTGACAATGTGCACCACTGCAGCATTGTCACACCAAAAGTGAACTACTGAATTAGCCCACCTATCCCCCCAGAGCATCAGGGCTCCCAAAATGGGAAAAAAACTCAAGAAAAGTAAGATCGCGTAAACGATCTGTGCCTTGCCATGTCTGAGGCCATTGGCCGTAGGACCACCTCCCTTCAAAGTAAATCCCATAACCCAGGGAGCCGGAGGCATCCAACTGTACTTGAAAATGCGGGCTGAGCATAAGCTCCGATCTCCAGAAGGAGATGCCATTAAAATCCTGAAGGAATGTGAGCCAGACCGTCAGATCCGCCCGTAAACCTTTTGTCAGCCGAACTCTGTGGTGGCATTTTAAGAGGCCAGCCATGGCGTCGCACAGACACCTGGCAAATGCCCTACCAGGTGTTACTACCCTACAGGCAAAGTTGAGGTGGCCGTGAAGCACCTGTAACTCTCAGAGAGACACCTTATGCCTGGCAAGCATAGCCAGAATGGCATCAGAGATCCGTGTCACCTTTTCCATGGGCAACCTGGATGTCTCGGCAGCAGTGTCAATCTCAATACCTAAAAAGGTGAGAGTGGTGGCCGGTCCCTCAGTCTTTTCAGGCGCCAGGGGCACATCTAGTTCCCACATAAGCACCTGAAAAGTGGCGAGTAGCCAAGCGCACATGTCCGTGCCCTGTTCCCCTCCGAACAAAAAGTCATTGAGGTAGTGGGCTACAGACCGGGACCCTGATCTATGAACATTAAGGCTTATGCCATAATGATGTAATGTGTGGAAATTCCCTGTGATCCTATGGTATAAAAGAAGGCTCTGAAAAGGTATTTGTCGTTCAAAGTTATTTTTACACTCGATAGAGCAACTTTGGACCTGTTTGGCCAAATAATAATAAAACTCCTTATCTGTCTTAGTCTGGAAGGCGGTTTGTCTCGTTTTCATTCCACAACAGAAATGTACACTTTAATGTTATAGTATTGTATTTTTGCTTCAGGAAAACAGTGATCACTCCCTCCAAATGGTGGAAATGTCAAATCTAAAAGTGATTCTGATGTTACCTTTCTGAAGTGGATTCAGAAATGATGTAATACAGTCAGGCTAAGTTTTTTTGGAGAAAAAATTGGCTACTTTTGATAAGATTAAGGATGTGACTAGATGGTCAAATTATCCCAGTCTGGATTGATATAGAACAAAATCAAAGGCATTTGAGGGAATGGCCAAACAGGTCCAAGTGCAAGGATCAGTCACACTACATCTCAAGTGACCAGTTCAGCATGATCTTATTTCCCTTTGAGTGAAAGAAATAATAAAGAACAAACAAAATCCTGCTCTGTTTTCTCTTCCATGCTTACTTAAGTTGCTTCATGATGTTGAGTCATGGAAATCTATCTCACTGCTCATCTGAAGAGAAGAAGCAAGAGGAAGTTACTGATTATTGCTGATTGACACAATGCATTACCAAAACTAAATAACAAGGTAATTCTCGGACACATATCCAAATTGACAGATAGTATCTCATTCATTTCCCAGAACTTTATAAATATTTTCAAAAGGCAATGGTTGATATGAAGGGCTTTCCTCAGCCCTGCCAGCTGGTGTACCAAAATTCACCAGACCATATTTTTATATGTAACTAGCATAGGTTGTCCAGTGTTGCCAGGCTGTTATAAATTGTGTTTTGCTTTTTTTTGGGGGGGGGGGGGTGAGTTAAAAATCAACAGAGGATGCTATAAAAATATTTTATTTATTTAACATATATTTGCTATTTGTGTAAACTTTTGATTTATTGTTATTTTTTGACTTGTTTTTACTCTTGTGGCCTCTAGGTGAGGCTGTTGTGTTTTTACTTTTTTTAATATTCCGGCCTGCAGGTAGGTCTGTTGGTTTTGGTTTCATTTCACGTGTTTTTTCTCTCTCAGCCTCTAGGTGGGGCTTCTTTCGGTAAGTAGTCTTTGTTTCTTCATTCCTGTTCCGGAATCATGGAGGGAGGACGTGCTGGTGAGTTCTCTGGTTGTTTTTATCTGGGTTTTGTTTTTTGTTTTATTTTTTTGTTGTTGGACTGGTGGGTGTTTCTGTTTCTTCTTTTGTGGTTTTTTTGGGTTTTAGATGTCGTCAATTGTTTTGTTTATTTCTGGTTGGTTTTTATGTTTCTGAATTATTTTGTGATTATTTGTTTAATTTGTGGTATTTTTGTTGTTTGAGTTAGGTATTTTCGTGTTGTAGTTAGGTGTTTTTTCTCTGCTTTCATGGTATTTTGGGTTTTTTTATTTGTGGATTTTGTTGTTTATTGTTTTGTTGGTTAATGTGTTTGTTTATTTATTTATTTATTTGTGTTTTATTATTTTTGGTGTTTGGCATTTTGGGTAAATGTTTGTTTTTGTTGTTGGTGTGTACTTTTGCGTGAAGAACGGGCTGCCTGTCGGTTCCTCTTTTCCCCATTGCTGATTCGAATTTTGGTTTTGATGCAGCAATGGGAAAAAGGAGGAGCTGGCAGTCAGCCTGCTCTTTCCCTGGGAAGGTTCATTAGGTAGGTCGGGGGAGAAGGAGTCAAAGAAGAGCTATCTGCCTGATGATGGTTCTCTCCTCTCTGTATCCTTTTTCTCCTGGCAGCCAGCAATCTGTAAGGGGTGGTGTTCTTCCTTGTGGATTGCTGGCTGCTGCTTTTGTATTACCTTTACCGCTGTTTCATGTTAGTTCTTGAAACAGTGGTGTGGGAAGTACAAATGCAGCAGCCAGTCATTCGCCAGGGAGGGTGCTTCCCCAGATGAACTGCTGCCTGCTGCTGATTTTTTTCCACCCCAGCTCAAGGTACCTTGAGGCCGGTGGTGGTCTCGCTGTGACTTCAGCAGGGTAGCGTGGAGGAGAGGGAGACCCTCTTCTCTCCGTTGCTCCAGGAAAGAAGGCTGGCGGTGGTTTTTTGTGGCTTTTTGTTTTGTGAGGCTGTGGGGCGCTGCGTCCAGCTGTTGCGGACTTCCACTCCTGTTGCATTTTTTAATTTTATTTTTCATGCACTGGCTTTCTCAGCATTTTGCGTGCTCATGGCGCGTAGGACGCTGGGACTTTGAGTTTTGCGTTTTTTGTTTGCGTTCGTGTGGCAGTTTTTTTTCCTGCGGCTTGATTTTAATTGGCTGCGCTGCATTTCCCAATGTTCTTTTTGCTCATGCACAGGACTTTGGGAATTGAAGTTATTTTCCTTTTTTTGCGTTCATGGGGCTCTTGCCCCACTAGCACCTTTGGAAACCCTGCAGTAACCTGCGGACCGGGTTCAGGCAAGTGCAGGAGGCTCAGTACGGGATAGGATGGATGGGTGCAGAAACGTATAGCAAGTTCCAATGGTTAACCCTTGGATTTATAGGTATAGATGATGTGCTTTTTCCTTCCCCTTACATGTATCTTCGTATCTATTATTTAGAAATTTGGACACTGTCAGTAGTGTTGACTTTATTGTATCTAAAGTATTTTAATTCCAGCTCCTGATAATTGTAATAGTCTTCTTTCAGCCTTACCTACATGCACAGTTTCTGTCTAAAACTTCCATATGACCATCTGACAATTTGAAAAACCATCTTTACTATTTGACCTTCTAAGGAGCAGTCACGGTTGATTTCTTCTAAGATCGACCTATTTGTTCTCCTCGCTGTCCAGGGGACTCTCAAAACTCTCCTCCAACACCACAACTCAAAGGCATCTATTTTGCTATGTTCAGCTTTCCTAATGGTCCAGCTCTCACATCCATACATTACCACCAGGATAACCATTGCTTTGACTATGTGGTTTTTTGTTTCCAAGGTGATGTCTCTACTTTTCACTATGTTCCCCAGGTTTCTCATAGCTTGTCTCCCAAGAATCAATCGTCTTTTTATTTCATGGCTGCAGTCACCAAATGCAGTGATCTTAGATCCTAAGAAGGTAAAATCTGTCACTGCTTCTACTTCTTCCCCATCTATTTTCCTGGAACTGATAGGGCCTGTTACCATTATCTTGGTTTTCTTCATATTGAGTCTCAAGCCAGCTTTTGCACTCACCTCCTTCAGCCCAATCAAGAGAATCTTTAGGTCTTTCTCACTTTCTGCCATTAAGGTGCTATTGTATGTATATCTCAAATTGTTGATGTTTCTCCCAGCAATTATGATCCCAAATTGTGATTCCTCCATCCCTGCACATTATGTGCTCTGTGTATAAGTTGAATAAGCAGGGTGACAAAATGCAGCCTTGTCTTACTCCTTTCCCTATTCCAAACCATTCTGTCATTCCGTGTTCTGTCCTAACTGTTGCTTCTTGTTTCATGTACAGATTTCTCATGAGGCATATGAGGTATTCTAGTATTCCCATCTTTTTTATTACTTGCCACATTTTATTGTGGTCCACACAGTCAAAGGCCTTGGTGTAGTCAATAAAACAGAAGTAGACTTGTTTCTGATATTCCTTTGTTTTCTCCAAGATCCAACATATGTTGGCAATGCAGTCTCTGGTCCCCCTGCCTCTTTTGAACCCAGCCTGCACCTCTGGTAGTTCTCTCTCCACGTGCTGCTGAAGTCTATCCTGTATTATCTTGAGCATCACCTTGTTGGCATGTGGGATGAGCGCAGTTGTTTGATAATTTGAACATTCTTTGGCATTGCCCTTTTCAGTAAAAATGAGAGTCCGTCTTTCTGCCTCACTTGCAGCTCCATAGAAGAATACTGCAGCAGTCAGTATCCCTGTTCTAGCCTACACTATGGCCATTGAAGTGTTTTGTATGGCTGAAGGTGCAAAGCATGGTATATACCGCCTGCAGTCAACTTCCAGGAAAAAGGCACAACATTATTCCTTTCCATTTACTATTATCAGATTGTCACTGAATATTTCTCTTCTGCCCCCACATAACTAAAAAAAAAAAGCTGCCAGTCAGTCATGATGATAAAAGTTAAAATCATAAGTGAATGTGCATATTTTATTAATTATTTTGGCCCTCTGCTATAATAAACTGCTGCTGATTATTGTAGTCTTCTGGGCATACCAGCAATGCCAGAATGTCAATTTTGCATTAGAAGGATGCAGTATGTGAACAATAAGTACAGAAATAAAATGTGTATTTAATTAAGGCTTTAATCTTTCCAGAGCTCAATTACAAAATTGAAAGTTGGGGGTGGGGGTGGGGGAGGAATTACTTCCCTATAGGGGCCGATAATACTTTTCAAAAATGATTCCTGTTCTTATGATGTATATTAGTAAACATCCGTTTGGATGAGTAATTAACTAGAATGTTTGAGATTATTTTACTTCTGCTAATTGCAGATCTAGATGATCATTAAACCAACAATGCAATCTATTTATTCTGCTGAGCCAAATTAAACTGGCTTCTTATTCCATCAATACTGAGATAAACGGGACAAGAGAGCCATTCGCGCTGAAGGTTACTACCCTATGGTGGTTTGAATTGTCTATTGTCTGTTTGTTCGCTGGCCTGAGGATACGCAGTAATAGTGACAGTTCAGAAAGGGCCTGCTTTGAGGCCATTGTGCATGTAATGCTCCATAATCTTAGCATCATCTATGTAAGATTGTAAAACTAAATTGCTGACTAACTTTCGTGTTCAGGGAATGAAGAAGCAGATGAGTGAAGTAGTGAAATTCAGCTCTTTATTAGTGGGGTTTGAACACAGTTTGATTGGGGAACAACTTGGACTTATATGCACTATAAACAGTAACAGTAACAATAATACAACAAGCCCATTGGCTAACAGAGTGTGCACATTTTCGATCCACATATTTGCATAAGAATAGATACATGAGAAAAGATACATTCTGCTCCTGTCAAAAAACACAGTTAACATACATAACACTAACCCAGTTCTCTTTTTTCACTATGGTCCTCTGTAAAAATTGGCAAGTTGCATCTATCTCCTTGAAATTTGATGCCAGGTTTTGTGACCCATTATTTGTGATGTTAGTACTCCACTCTCTGCCATGCTTAAGATGGCACAATGGGTCCAAATGCCTGCGTGATCTTACGTACCTGGAATTTTTCCCTATCCTGGGGGCTTTGATGCTATGGGGCGAGGAGTGGGCCAACTCGGCCATTGTACACATTGTCAACTCACAGACTTCCAAATCGCCCAGGGTCATGGACCTAGTGCGCCAGTTTGTGTTGCTCAGCCTGCGCCTCAATGTCCTCTTCAGGGCCAGGCATGTCCCGGGGGTCAATAATGATATCGCTGACGCTTTGTCCTGCCTGCAGATCTCCCGGTTCCGTGCCTTGGCCCCGGATGCGGAGGAATTTCCCTCGCCACTCCCGGACGAGATATGGACCGTTGGCAAGGAGAGGTGAACCGGGCGATTGGCTTGTCACTAGCGCCACGCACGCATAAGGCGTATCACCACGCATTCAATTCTTTTGGAGATTTCTGTACCCAATTCCGGCTGCCAGAGACCTGGCCGATCCCAGTGACCCATGTACTTCGGTTCATGGTTTACCTGCATGCCCAGGGCCTCGCACCTCGCACCATAGCATCTAGGCTGTCAGCGTTGGCTTTTATGGCCAAGGTGGGCGGTCATGTGGATAGTACCGCCACCCGATTTCCCCAGGGGTTCTTACCCAACTGGCCCGGGGCTGGCATGGCCTCTGTTTTGATAAGTACGAGGCAGCCCAATTCATGCGGCCACGACAGTGGCCTTTTTGGAGCGCTCCGCATCAGCGAGCTTGTGATGCTGTCTAAGGCGGAAGCAAGTCGTAGGGCACTGGAACTCGGGGATGTCTATGTTGCCAAAGACTGGGCTCAGTTGAGGATACGCTCCTCTAAGACAGATCAGCATGGCGTAGGCAGTGGTGTAAGACTGCTACGGTGTTCTTTGGCAGACATCTTTCCGGTTGGTGCCCTACAGGAGTTTCTTGCACTGCGTGGCTCGTTGTGGAACCCATTCGTTCAGGATAGGGGTGGCTTCTACTGCAGCTGTTTTTGGGTACTCCGGGGCTGACAAACGCCGCATGGGAGGGTGGGGATCACAATGTTTTCAGTTTTGTGTTCGCCCTCTTCAACCGTGAGTACCAGTTTAGTCACTGCATTGTTTCTCCCCCCCCTTTTTTTTCCTTGACAGACCCTGGGTGTCGTATTACACCGGTGACAGTATGGCTGGTGGGCCATGGCCACGTGCACAGGGCAGCGCGTTACGCTGCACAGGGCAGCGCGTTACGCTGCACAGGGCAGCGCGTTACGCTGCACAGGGCAGCGCGTTACGCTGCACAGGGCAGCGCGTTACGCTGCGGCGACAGAGTGGGGACTGGGTGCATCCGCACATCTCAGGTGGCATGGTAAGCGCGGCATGTTATGGCGGGAACTGTTGCCATTCCTTTTCTACATCAGGGATGCTGACTCGCCTATGTCCTGGTTATGTACCTTGGGGGCGATGGCTTGGGACATGTCACTGGCCTATCGCGGAACCTTGCGATTTGCAGTGACCTGCCCTACTCACATTATGTGTGGCCTGCGACAACCCTCAATTGGTCGGACACGATACCGCGGTACGCTTACAGGGGAGCGTTTGGCCTCGGGGCTCTTGACTGAGCCGACGCTCCGTGAACGGGGCTATTGCCCGGTTCCTTTTCGACAAGGGTGGGGGACGCGTCATTAGCCTCCCCGCCATCAGTCTGCAAAATTACGAGCTTTACTCAGGGGATGGGGCCCATCTGTCGCAGGGAGGTATGGACCTCTGGTTAGTGGACTGGCGAGCAGGCCTGTTGACCGAGCTGACGGTCTGGGGGGGGCGTCGAGCCTTCTTTGAAGCCCCTCCGTGTGGCGGGTAGCACTGGTAAGGTAAACATTTATCACCCACAGGTATCCGGCAGGTTCGCAATTGACTGGACAACACTAGACAGGCATAAGTTGGTTAAACGTTGTCCGGTCAACGACGAACTAGGCGATGGGGTGATGGCTACAGCTAGACAGCATGCATCACCCCGTGATTTTACGGATACGTGTCAGAGGGTGGGGTCATTAGTTAGATATTGACTACGGTCAACAATTTGTTTGTTATCAACAAACAAATTGATACAAATAGATACATTGTAACAATTGCCGTTGGCAATTTTGGGTGGTACCTTACCAGTGTTACTTCGGCCTGCTTGCCTTAAGAATTATGATTGGTCAATTACCAATAGAAATTTATAATTCAGACTAGGGCATGAATCAATAAATGTGGCCCAATGCCGTTATCCACTTTCATCAGTGTCTGAGTCCTTTATTGGGGGGTGCGCCTGCAATGCGAGCGCGGCGCCAAAATGGTCGCCACGCCCTTTGCAGCCCCCCCATCGGACGAAGGCATCCGGGTAGTTAGGGGGCGTGGCCAGCACCCTTATATAAGGGGCGGCCATGAGGCAGCCGAGCTGCCATTTTGCGAAGCGACGGAGCGGAGAAGTTTTTCCCCTCCACCCCCTCCCTAGTTAACAGTGTGATATTTTGGTCGCTTCGGGGCCGGGTGGGAATTTTTGGCTGGGACCCACAATTGGCTCTCGGGTCCTGGCTTTTTTGCCTATCCCACACTGTTGCTATGGTTTGATATAGGGGTTTCTGTTGCTGCTGTTGACTTTGGTCACATGGGCGGGTAGCACTGGTAAGGTAAACATTTATGACCCACAGGTATCCGGCAGGTTCGCAATTGACTGGACAACACTAGACAGGCATAAGTTGGTTAAACGTTGTCTGGTCAACGACGAACTAGGCGATGGGGTGATGGCTACAGCTAGACAGCATGCATCACCCCGTGATTTTACGGATACGCGTCAGAGGGTGGGGTCATTAGTTAGATATTGACTATGGTCAACAATTTGTTTGTTGTCAACAAACAAATTGATACAAATAGATACATTGTAACAATTGCCGTTGGCAATTTTGGGTGGTACCTTACCAGTGTTACTTCGGCCTGCTTGCCTTAAGAATTATGATTGGTCAATTACCAATAGAAATTTATAATTCGGACTAGGGCATGAATCAATAAATGTGGCCCAATGCCGTTATCCACTTTCATCAGTGTCTGAGTCCTTTATTGGGGGGTGCGCCTGCAATGGGTGCTTGGGCTTCAAAACTACTTCACATGAAAACTTCAAATTGTCTCTTGCAGCCAGCCCTGCTCACCCTGAGAGTTTTCTTCTATCCTGGATACTCAGAGAAGCTCAGACGTTTCCTGAGACTTCAGCTGGCAACCTGAGTCTAGATGATGCTAATGAGGAAATTACAGGCAAATGAACCCCTTTGCTTATGCTTTCCAGCAACTGGTAGTTAGAGACCTACCAGTTCACAAGTGATAGCCATGGCTAGGTTTACTGTCCCTTGGTCTCTATCCCTACTGTCTCAATCTGGCCTACACATCCTATGGTTCAGTCTGGCATTCATGTTGTAAACGTTTTGGCAAAGAAGCAGTGGCACCCTATAGGATATTTATTTATTTAGAATTATATCACCTGCCACTTGCCATTACAGTCAACAAAAACGACAATCACAGTAAAATACACCTTATTAAAACATCCTTAAAACAGTTAAACTAAATTCCCCAGATGGCAAGTTATTCAGAGTAGCCATATGAGCCAGCCGAGAGGGGAAGGGGCTGCTTCCATCGTGGCACCCCACACCTGCTGGGCCACTTTGGTGTTCAGGGAAGCAAGACGATAGAAGCAGCTGTAGCCTGGCTTAACACATCTTTATTGCACGAAGTACAGTAAGAACACTAGGAAATGGTGGCAATACAACTCTTTTTATACAGTCACTATACATTTGAATCTGGTTGCATGGTAGCCTATTGGCTACTGTCAGCGTGACGTCATCCGGAGTCCCGCCCCTCTTGTCCAGGTGTGTCCGTGGCAGGAAGGCTTCCCGCGGATGTGCATGATTGGGGGATTTGTACCATGTGAGTTGAATGCTCGCTACTCCCATCTCTGGTAGTAAGCTCACATTCCAATAACAGCTGAATACAATGTATCTTTACAAATGGCTTAAGTATACATTTCCTGTAGAACCGGTTACATTTAACTTAAAGGCACAGCGTAGCAGTTACATTCCATATTACTCCATACACAACATCCCTCCCCCCTAGGATGGGACGAAGTCCCTCAACCAATGTGGTTCCCCGCATGTGCGTTTGGGGCGTGTGGCTGCTAGGCTTGGCTTGGGGGCCCTTGCGCTTCTCTGCTGTCTTGGTTCTTGCCCCGCAATAGAAGGGATGGACTCGTTAGTGGTTTGCCATGGTTGTGCCGCTCCTGACTGGAAACATGGGGGACTGGGATTTCACGTTTGCGCCGGCCCTGACTGGGGGGAGGGGAGCCTTGACTGGAAACGTGGGGTAGGGGAGAATTCTAATGTTGAGAAACCGGGGGCTCCAGGGACTAATGAAAAACCCCGCTCTTCACTTGGATGGGTGGGGGACCACTCCAAAACACACACACCCCTGGTTCTGAAAATCAAAGTTAAACTCTTCCTCCCCATCAAACTCATACCTCTCTCCCAAAGTATCCCTGGTGTCCACAGGATATGGGATATCAATCCCATCCCCCCTAGGTGGGGATCGACGACCCGCATTTGTACCCGAAGGGTACCCCACATCTCCCCTTTGGGATAAGCGGGTGGGGGAGGACCCTAACGCTGAATCCTGTGGCTGGATGTCTGTGTCCTGCCTATTGGTAACCTTATGCCGGAGTTGATCAGCATGCCTTCTCTATAGTAGACCTGTGCTGGTCTCCACACAGTACGAAACTGGCCCCGTTTGCTCAATGACTACTCCCGGGACCCAGACTGGCCTTGCGGCCGCGTAATTCCTGCAGTATACAGGCACTCCAATTCCAAAACTTTTGGTATTACCTATTTCCATGTTCCTCCCTTTATCCTCCACCCTTGTGGGATCCAACCTAGTTAGAAGCATTACAGGTTTCCTGCGCATGAGGAGCTCTGCAGGTGAGAGCCCTGACCCGAGTGGCGTCACCCTATAGCACAGCAGGAACTGGCACAGCTGTAGGTTCAGGTCCCCGGGGCCCATGCACCACAATGCCTCTTTTGTAGTTCGCACCTGGCATTCTATCTGGCCATTTGTTGCAGGGTGGAAAGGGGCAGAGGTGATGTACTGAATGGTGTTTTTCTCAATAAATGCCTGGAATTCCGCAGACGTGAAGGTACTGGCGTTGTCGCTCACAAGCACGTCTGGTATCCTGAAACAACTAAACACCTTGCACCACTGCTTTACGGTTGTGGCTGACGAGGTGTTGGATATCGGAATTACCTCCAACCACTTGGAGTAAGGATCTACTATTAGCAGGAAAAGGGTGCCCCTGAAAGGACCCACAAAATCTATGTGTACCCAGGACCACGGTCCTCTGGCAGTGTCCCATTCTCTATGGGGAAGTCGGGACTCTTCGGGTCTAGAACTCTGGCAACTCTCGCAAGTGCCGACCATGTGCTCTATGTCAGCATCCATTTGGGCCCACCAGAAGTAGTTTCTGGCCAACGCTTTAGAGTGTACAATCCCAGGGTGGCTGACGTGCAGTAGCTTGAGCACTCTCGATCTCAGTGACTCAGGAATGACCACCCGCTGGCCCCATAGGCGGCAGCCCCTTTCTGTGGAAAGCTCATCCCTTTTTCTAACATAAGCCGTGAATTCCTCCCCAGGGGAAATTGTTGGCCACCCTTTCTGGACCCAGGAGCTCACTAGGGAAGGGGTCTTGTCCTTCGCCGTGGCTTTGGCGAGGTCTGTGGGAACTATCGGGGGTGAGGCACGGGCTTCCATCAGAAGCACTTGATGATCTTGCTCCACCTCACACTCAGGGTCTCCTAACTGTGGCAGGGGTGACCTGGAAAGAGCATCTGCATGGCTAATGTCTTTCCTCGGGCGGTGGACTAGCGTGTGCTGGTATGCATTGAGAAAGATAGCCCATCAGAGCATCCTGGGTGACAGAATCTATGGTGTGGGCTTGCTTGTGGTGAAAATGCCTAGTAGGGGTTTGTGGTCGGTCACAATGGTGAACTGTCGACCATACAGGAAGTTGTGGAATTTATTTGTTCCAGCGACTATGGCGAGAGCCTCCCTGTCCATTGGCGCATAGTTGCACTCTGCCTGTGAAAGTGACCTGAAGTAGAATGCAACTGGGGTTTCTCGCCCATTGTCTAACACGTGGCACAACACCGCCCCCACCCCCTCCGGTGAGGCATTGCAGACTAGAACTATGGGCTTTCTGGGGTCAAAGTGGGTCAGGACTGCTTCTGAGGATAGAAGCCGCTTTAATTCTTTAAACGCCTTTTCCTGACTGCCACCCCACTGCCAAACCACATCCTTCTTATGTAATTTATGAAGTGGCTCTGCAACTGACACCTTCCTTGGCAAGAAGGAATGATAGAAATTCAGGAGCCCAAGGAATGACTGCAATTCCAGTTTTGCGGTGGGGCGAGGGGCATTTTGGATAGCCGCAACCTTGGATTCGGAGGGCTTTACTCCATCGGGGGTTATTTTAAACCCAAGGAACTCAACCTCCCTCGCTAGGAACACACACTTGCTCTTTTTCAACCTCAACCCCGCTTTTTCAAAAATCGACAGAACCTTGTCCAACCTCTTGGCCAGTTCTGACACACTCCCCCCTGTGATCAGTACGTCATCAAAATATGGGAGAACCCCGGGAGCCCCTTTAACAAACATTCCACGAGGGACTAGAAAATCCCGGGGGCCAAATTTACGCCGAACTGCAGGCGCGTGACCTTAAAAGCCCCTTTGTGGGTTACAATT
Source organism: Bradypodion ventrale (assembly GCA_035047345.1). Lineage (NCBI taxonomy): Eukaryota > Metazoa > Chordata > Lepidosauria > Squamata > Chamaeleonidae > Bradypodion > Bradypodion ventrale. Next base: position 253,819,931 of record JAWDJE010000001.1, read on the forward strand.
GTTTGTGCATCGGCAACAGCTGGAGTTACAGTCAGCTGTTGGTACGTCTGCACCAAATCCAATTTAGCAAAAAGCATTCCCCCGTGCAACGTTGCTAATACGTGGCTAACAACCGGCACCAGTGTGCATTTGGGCGGATTGCCTTATTTATCGTACATTTATAATCTGCGCAAATCCTAACCTCCCCGTTAGGTTTCAAAGCAGTCACAATAGGAGTTTCCCACTCCGCAGAGTACACTGGAACCAAAATCCCCTGGCCCACCAGTTTGTCCAGTTCTGTCTCTATTTTGTCCTTTAGGGCGAATGGGACCCTCGTTGGCTTGAGCCGAATGGGCCGGATTTCTGGGTCCAGGTCAAATGAAACTGGGGGGCCCTTGAATTTCCTGAGCCCCTTCTCGAAAACCGCTGGGTGTTTATTTTATTTTTAATTTTTATTTATTGTTAATTTTTTATACCACCCACTCAGCCAAAGCCGACTCCGGGCGGTTCACAACAGTGGGTAAAAACAGATAAACACAAATAAAATATATAAAAACCAGCAATAAGAACCCACCCCTAAAAAGGAGAGGGGTGCAGGAACTGAAGAAACCATGGGGCAGGCATCCTCCCCTATATTAACCACCCAACAGAAGCCACCCCTCCACATGCACCCCAAACTTGGCCCGCCAGCCAGGTTTTTAGTTCTTTTCTAAAGGGCAACAACTCCGTCTGGAGACGCAGTTCCACAGGCAGGAGGTTCCAAAGGGCAGGTGCGGACACAGAGAAGGCTCTCCTCCTTGTGCCAGAGAGGCAAGCCCCCCTGGCCGATGGCACTATTAGAGCGCCCCTGCAGTCCGCTCTGGTTGGATGGACAGACGTCCTTAGGGCGATGCGGTCTCTAAGGTAACCTGGCCCACTACCATATAGGGCTTTAAAGGTCAAAACCAGCACCTTGAATTGCACCCAGAGGCAAACAGGTAACCAGTGCAGCTCCCGCAGCAGTGGTGAGGCATGGGCATAATGTCCACACCCCATCACCACCCGGGCCGCCGCATTCTCGACCAGCTGCAGCCTCCGAATGGTCATCAAGGGCAGCCCCATGTAGAGCGCATTACAATAATCTAGTCTGGAGGTCACCAGAGCATGAGTGACCATGAGCAAAGAGTCCCGGTCTAGGAGCGTGCGCAACTGGCGAATCACCCGAAGTTGGGCGAAGGCCCTCCTGGCCACAGCTGCCACCTGTTCTTCTAGCAGCAGCCGCGAATCCAGGAGAACCCCCAAGTTGCGCACCGGGTCGGTCTGGGGCAAAATAGCCCCATCCAAAACCAAAGACGGTAGTTCCCGGGATAGCACAGGACCCCCCCCCCCATCCACAGCCACTCTTTCTTACTAGGATTCCGCTGTAACCCATTTGCCCCCATCCAGACCCCAACCACCTCCAGACAACTGGAAATGACTTTGACTGCATCACTGGGGTCCCCACGGGCTGAGATGTACAACTGTGTATCATCCGCGTACTGATGGTACCGCACCCCGTGGGAACCGATGATCTCACCCAGCCGCTTCATGTAGATGTTAAATAGGAGAGGAGAGAGTACCGAGCCCTGAGGCACCCCATATTTTAGGGACCTAGGACTGGACTTCATGCTCTCCAACCACACCAAGAGCAAGGACAGACGGATGACTGCCATCCCGCTCTCGCCAGAGATCATCCATCAGCGCGACCAATGCAGTCTCAGTACCATATCCAGGTCTGAATCCTGACTGGAAAGGGTCTAGATATTCTGCTTCATCCAGTACCCCCAGCAACTGATGCGCCACTGCCTTTTCCAATACTTTCCCCAAAAAGGGGAGGTTGGAAACAGGTCTGTAGTTGGTTATGACTGCTGGATCGAGGGATGGCTTCTTCAGGAGGGGGCGCACCAAAGCATTTTTCAACGGTGCAGGAAATATCCCCTCCCGAAAAGACGCATTAATTATAGCCCCGACCCAGCCACCTGTCACCATCTTGGAGGATTTTACCAGCCAGGTGGGACAGGGATCCAATGGACAGTTAGTGGGTGTGCATTGCAAACGTCCAGTATGGGGTTGGACCCGACGGCATGGATACCCTCTATTGAAATTCCCAGGGGCTGGAACCACTGTGTTCCCAGGAGACAGCAACCCCCATCCTTCAGGACTACTAAGGGCAGCTTCTCCCTGTGGTGTTTGAATTTCACCTTGAATTCCCCCACCCCCAACACTGGGATCCCAAACCCTTGAATGTCCTGCAATTGGGTCTTTAGGGCCTTGAGTTTGGGTCGCTCATTGGGGGAATACGCAGGAACTCCCGCTGGGATATAATGGAGTAGGAAGACCCTGAGTCTATTTTCATCCTAACTGGGACCTCTTGCAACAGTACCTCAACAAAATAACAGGGGTGTCCCAAGGACATGCTGTGGACAGCCGTGCTGCTTTCGCCGCAAACCCGCCGGTACACTCGATGCACCTCTGGGTCGCTGTCGTCGGAGACTCTGCCGATGCCATCTGGTTTCCTCGGGGGACGTTCTGCTGGATCCCTGTACTCTCCTTGCCGTCGTCGGCATACTTTGGCAATGTGGCCCCTCTGTCCGCAGTTGTGGCACTGGGCCTTCCGGAATGGGCACTTGCGTCAGTCGTCGGACACCCCACAGCCATCGCAACAGTGACTCTCTTTGCCACGCTTCTCAGTCACCACCTTCTGCACCTTTTGGATGCCCTCATCCTTGCTGACTTCCGAGGAGGAGGAGGAGAATGATGCTGGGGATCAATGGTCCCGCCAGGCTGCTTGTACTGGAGTTGATGCCCCGTCGGTTTGTGGGGCCCTTGCCTTGAACAGCTTGACTCTGGCCCCCGTGGCTTCGGCCACCTGTGCTTCCTTTAGGACCTCTGGGAACATCAGGTCGTGGCCACGGGTCATCAGCTTTTGTTGGGTCTCCTCGTCCTGCAGACTGCAGAGCAAATGGTCCCTGAGGGCGGTTTCCAGGTCTGCCCACTCACATGGGGTTGCTGCCACACGGAGGGCTGCCGCAAAGTCAGCCACAGTCTCACCCGGGTGCTGGTCCCGCCTCCCAAATGCAGCTCTGGCCGTGAAGATGGACACGGTCAGCTAGAAGTGCTCCCGCAGCGCTGCTAGGAGCTGCTTGACCGGGACCTCTTCCACCTTCCTTGGTGCCACCAGGTTGACCAGGAGCTTCATGGCGTGGTACCCCAACACTGTAATGAGCTGGGCGCGCTTTTTTCCTTCATTGGTGATTCCAGCTATTTCCAGGGTGCTGCGGAAATGCATTTCGAACCATTCCCATTGCTCCGGCTGGGTTACGTTGAAGATTGTTGAGTCTTGTTCCCGTGGGAAGCCATATCCCACTTTCGTTGCCAATTTGGTGTTCAGGGAAGCAAGATGATAGAAGCAGCCATAGCCTGGCTTAACACATCTTTATTGCACGAATTACAGTGTGAACACTTGGTAATGGTAGCAATACAACTCTTTTTATACAGTCACTATACATTTGAATCTGGTTGCACGTTAGCCTATTGGCTACTGTTGGCGTGACATCATCCGGAGTCCTGCCCCTCTTGTCCAGGTGTGTCCATGGTGGGAAGGCTTCCCGTGGCTGTGCATGATTGGGGAATTTGTACCATGTGAGTTAAATGCTCACTACTCTCATCTCTGGTAGTAAGCTCGCATTCCAATAGCAGCTGAATACAATGTATCTTTACAAATGGCTTAAGTATACATTTCCTGTAGAACCGGTTACATTTAACTTAAAGGCACAGCATAGCAGTTACATTCCATATTACTCCATACACAACCACCACCCAGGTCTTCAGACCTTTCCTTAATGCTAGCAATTCTGGTTGGAGTTGGAGGTCAGTTGGCAGGAGGTTCCAAAGGGCCGGAGCAGCCACCGAAAAGCCCTCCGTCTGGTGCTAGAGAGGTGAGCCTCTCTAGCAGTTGGTACCCTTAGAGAGCCCCTCTGATCCACTCTAGTGGGATAGGTTGATATCCTTGTGGAGACACGGTCTCGTAAGTAACCTGGCCCACTACCATGTAGAGCTTTAAAGTTAATAACCAGCACCTTTAATTGCACCTGGGGGCACATTGGTAGCTAAATGCAGCTCTCGTAGCAAGGGTGAGGCATGGTCATAGTGACCACACCCCATCACCAGGTGGGCCACCACATTCTGCACCAGCTGAAGCCTTTGAATGGTCATCAAGGGCAGCCCCATGTAGAGTGCGTTACAATAATCTAACCAGGAGGTGACCAGTGCATGAGTGACCATGAGCAAGGATTCTCAGTCCAGGAACAGGTGTAACTGGTGAATCCCTCAAAATTGAGCATTAGCCCTTCTGGCCACAACTGCCACCTGCTCCTTGAATAGACATGAGTCCAGGAGGACCCCCAGATTACATGCCGGGTCTGTCTGGGGCAAAAAAGCCCCATCCAGTGCCAAAGTTGGTAATTCCTTAGACAACACAGGGCCCCTTATCCACAACCACTGAGTCTTGCCGGGATTCAGTTGTAGCCCATTTTCCCCTATCCAGACCCTCACAGCCTCCAAGCACCTGGATAGGACTTTGACTGCATCGCTTGGATCACCATGAGCTGAGATGTACAATTGAGTATCATCAGACTACTGATGATACTTCACCCCGTGAGAACAGATGATCTCACCCAATGGCTTCATGTAGATGTTAAACAAGAGGGGTGAGAGTACTGAGCCCTGCAGCATCCCACATGTGAGGGGCCTCGGGATGGTCCTCACATTCCCCAACCACACCAACTGGGTTTGGTCCCTCAGGAAGGAGGAAAACCAGGGCCACACCATGCCCTGTATCCCCAACCCTCGGAGCTAATCCAGAAGGATACTGTGTTTGATGGTATCAAATGCTGCTGAGTGGTCAAGAAGAGCAAGGACGGATGGGTTACCTCCATCCCGCTCCCAACAGAGATCAACCATAAGCGACAGGGTGAAATTAAGTCCTGTCTTTCCACCCTGCCCTGAAGCTATGATGGCCTAGCTATTGTGGAGAGTGAGAAGTACATGCACACCTCTTTGCCCTTGCTAATCTCTCCTTCAAGTACATGTTACCTGAACTGCTGACCATGGTGAGAGCATGGCCTATTCTCTCTCCTTTTTCAAAAATTCCTCTTTCTGAAAGTCACCACCCAGACTGATACCAATGTTGTGTATTCATCTGCTTCTTTCCTTCAGAAATGCCATTTCCAATTGTTTTTAATATGCCTTTATATCTTTGAGAATTGTTTCATTGAGAAAGGGTTCTTTTCATGACACTTATTCATCGGAGAGCTATTTTTAAAATTTATTTATTAGCTAGGGATATTTATATTCCATCTCAGTAACTATAAGTACTTTCTTGTGGCAAATGTTGTTTGACAGTGGAATAAACTATTGGATGCTGGGTGGGCTTTGTTAAGATATTTCTAAACCAGGAGTTATCAATCTTTTTAAGCCGGGGGCCAGGTCATGCTCCCTCAGATAGCTTTGGGGGCCGTATAGCCATTTTGCCCTTTCTGCGCTACATGGCACTTCCTGGTGTGGTGGAGGTGGTGGTGGGCCATATGAAATGGTGCTGTGGGATGCATCAGATGCTTTAGAAATGGGTTTCCTGATTTCCCCTTGAGTTGGACTAGATCAGGGTTTCATAATCTACATCCTGCATCACCATTTCATGTTGTCTGCTCCTGCCACACCCAGAAGTAGAAGTGGCATACCCATCAAGCGTGGCTCTGGAAAATATGGGAAATTACTACACATGCACAGTTGTGCATGCTCAGTAACCTGTTTGCTCATGTGCAGAACCCTTTGCGATGGGCGCCCAATAGGAGAGCCCCATGGTGCACCTAGGATGATGTGCCATGGGGCTTTCCTAGCGCTGCAGATTTTGAAATGGGGAAGGCTCCGAAAATTTCCCCAATGCAGCAATCCATGTTCCCAAAGGCTGCTGAAGCGAGGGGACCGAGCCAGAGGCTGCTCGGAGCAGCGGGGGACAAAGCACAATTGCCACTGCTGCTGCCTCCACGGCTGATGTCAGAACCATCAGTAATAAGAGAAGCCCGCCTCTGGCCCCTGCATCTGAGTGTTGGGGCCGGGACCGGCCCAGAGCAAAAAAGTTTGACCACCACTGATGTAGACAATGTAAAATAAGTATAAGAAACTGGGTATTTGTAGGCTTCAGGTACTGGGGAAATGAATTCAGGACCATTTAATGTTTTGTTTCAGGGCATTCTGGACAGAACCTATTCCAGTCACCTGCCTGAGAGGTAGTGAAAAGCATGTCAATGATTGGGGATAGGACCAATTATTTAAAGCAACAGTGAAGCAGGACAAATATTTGTGATGATTCTTGTAAAACCACCAAGTTTTGTGCTACAGAGATCAGGATTAAAGAACAATTCTGGCAGGCCCCTCAGTGGCACAAACTGTAAATGTTATACATTGCAGTAGCAGTTACTATAGCACTAATTTTAAAAACTGCTTTTATTCTTTTTTAACAAAATTTGATTGTATGTTTATATATATATATAAATCTATTATCTATATATATATAATCTATTATCTACACCTTAAGCATTTAAACTTTTAAACATTTTCCTGGATATGTTTTAAATAATATATTTAAACTACATTCTAAACATTTACATTTTTTAAAAAAAATTATCTCTCATTTTACTGTGCTGATCGTAGACCATTATGAAGTGATTAATTGATTGACTGTGTTGCTGCAGTACATTCAAATATGGACAAAAGTTAAGAAACCTGAACTATCTTCAGATTTGTAGTTTGTGCAACTTTACCCCCACCAACTCCACACCCTTAATTTCCATATAATGGAATAGTCAAGACAGAATTATAATCTATAGCTTTGGGTGTGACGAGATGGAGCAGGTGAAACACCTAGAAAAGCATTGATAACCATTCAGGGGGAGGAACAATGTGCCACTCAGCACACTGTTCCTGTCAGTAGGGAACAAACAGTTTGAATAATTGATCACTTCCCCTACTTGTCTGAAACAATCAAAGGAATGCATTTATTCATTCATTTATTCATTCATTCATTCATTCATTCCTTATGCTGTGTTTGCTTTTATTTTATTGTGCTAATCATGCATTAGTCCCAGTTGGAAAATGCCACATAAATAAATAAATAAATAAATAAATAAATAAATAGAGATGTACCCTAACTCTGGAAAAACACAAAGAGACTGACTGAATTGGCGGTATATATGTGATTTTGGAGTGACCATGGGAGGAAGCAAAGAGCTTCTGCTTACCCATAGGCCAGAGCGATGTATTCTGTTCATTTAAAATTCTGTGGTGTTAAAATGTTTTTAATCAAAGATATTCAACATTATGAAACAAGAAAAGGGGAAAGAAAGCAATAAAAAAAAATCTTCACAGAGATATGGAAACACACAAATAATGTCCCAAAGTGGACAAGGATTGTGCTTGGGGGGTCTCCAAAATGTTAGTTACCAATCTGTCCACTGTTCTTTGGTCATGGAATAGGTTAAGAGAGGCCAACACATGTTCCTAGCAGTAACCTAATGTGGCCAGCCTCCCCTACCAGTACAAAACATAGCAAAAACAAAAATACACCAAGAGGTTTAAAAAGGTGAAAGCATTTGAGGAACTTATAGGTATATGTTATGCAATATCAGAGGAATGTAGTTTGGATTCTATGAAAAATTCTAATAAGACCAGTGGAGAATTTGGAACAAATTATGGTACAAACAGAAAATCTCTGAGAGATACTAGACAGCTCTGTTGACCTCAGATGTAAGCAGTTGTGCCTTTTCCTCAGAAACAGCCTGCTTTAGAAGGAAGGCTTCGGGATATTTTGTATAGCAACTTATGGGCTGTGCTACTCACTATATTTTGAAGATATCGCAAGAGTATATTAAACACTGAAGAGGGAAATTTTGTTTTCCTCCTCACTGGTTGCTTTTAGTTTCCTGTAGTTTTTCAAAAGCTACAGCAATTGTGATTGTGAAAATGTAGTTGCATTTGCTGTGCAAATATGTCTGCAGATGTCTTGTTACTGAGCAGAAAGAAAACCAAATTACAGCATTTGCAAGCAAGACTGATGTACAATGACTATCTGCCAGGCAAAGTAACTCACATGTACATGGTGACACTTGTTTCCCTGAGGAAATTTGGCCATGGTCCTGGAATAATTGGGCTGCTTCATATCATGGGAGAGTCTTCAATCCAGAGTGGCAGAGAGCCTTGATCTCTGTCTGCTCTAAGCTACGAATAATTTACCAGTATAAACATGGTGGGCAGGTGGCTCTTCCAGTTCTAGAGATGACTGTGCCATTAAGCTTCCAGTAGGTTACCCTACACCATTGGACACATTTGCTATGAAGAAAAAAACTGTTCCCACATACCAGCCTGCTGGTATAAAAAACTTGGGGGGAAGATGGAAGCAGAGATCATGAGAATGCATAAAACAGTGGTCCCTAAAATTCTGGGACATGAAAATAGGTTGCCCAATACCTCATGGGAGCCATATCTTAAATCAAAATGTAACAAAACTTATTAACCTACCAATTTAGATCACAAGTAAACATTCAGAGATCAATGAAGAAATGTAGACTTGGATGCAATCCATTTTAGAATGATATTTTACATTAGAATCCTTTTCTCTAGCTACAAAAGTATACCTAGTCAGTGATATTTTTTGTGGCTATTTTCTTTTAGCCAAGTTATTCATGTCCAAGTCAAGGTTTGTGACAGGCATCCTTAAAATGTCATGTAATTGTTCATCTGTAACTCAGATTCCACAATTTTCATGTTATTTTTTTTTTTTTTATTCACAGGAATCTTCTTCTTCAGCAGCTGCTGTATTCATTCTGGATATTGGCTATCATCATGGCAATAGTCTTCCTGTTCTTAACTCCCTGGAACACTAATTCACAGGAATATGTGGTGCCAAAGACTGTGAACATGCCTACAACAAATTTCTTTTGGTTGATAGATATATCAGGTCAACCAGAATAGAAATGTAACATTCTATTTTCTTTGTAAATGTCACCGAGGTGATCACTGTATTTGCATATCAATTAGTTCCATCTGGAAAAAGTTTCTTGCATCTTCTGGTGCTACTTTAAATGGATTCTGGAACATGCTTATAACCTTTCCATGCTTATAGTAATTGGGGTATCTGTTCTGGAATTCCACCTGCCTTGATGGGTGGATACTCCAGTAATGTTCAGTATGCAAAACATTTTTGGGAAAATGCCAGGCCTTTTACTTTATTTTCCCAACATTTTTGTAGTTGTTGTTGCAAAAACAGGTCAGACATCTCCTGTAGCCATTTACGCAACTTCTTTATCTTCCTCTCACATGTAAAGTACTGAAACATGCTTATTTGTTAAAGGGACAGGAAAAACAGCAGTAGATGGTGCCCCTTGGGTGTCTGAGGGGAAATGCTGCTAGGGTTATAAGAGTAAATAAGTAGGTTGGAGGACCACAAGGAAATTGCTCAGGGGCAGCATGTACCCCACAGGTTAAGGACCCCTGTTTTAGAAAGTGGGTATCTCATGTCCTCCCAAATCCTGGTTTCAAAATTTTCCATTTGTCTTTTTGAAAAAGAAACATTTTAGGACACACATGGAAATATGTTGAGAAAGATATTATCTGCCTTTTCTGGTGTTTTAGGTTTTCAGCCTTTTAAAAGCAGAGTAACAACTCCCCATCTTCTGCCTTAAAGAGTTCCGAAAAAAACCACCTGAGAATAAGGCAGCCTTTTCCAGGATGTGTGTAAAAGATCTGGGCTTCTTCTTAAGGAAACAGATTGTAAGAAGTGGTCCACCCTGTTTTTCATCTTTGGGTTCTTGGAAGTGAAGCATAACTTTATTTTATTATATTTTAAATGGTATTGTAGGGTTGTTTTGTTAAGCCTCTGTGGCTTAAGCAAAGACAGAATTTGTAATGTGCCCAGAAGCAACTGAGGGGATGCTTGAAAACATTAATATTATTATTTATATCACTATTTAGTTAGCTGTGCTGGAAGGTATTAATATTACCATCATCATTATTACTGTGAAACAAATGCTGTGAAACATTGACAATGACAGGGGTGTGGGGGTGGGGATGAATAAGGGTGCTTAAATATTTTTTCCCTGACAATAAAACCTATAAATCAAAGGGGGAAAATATCCTGTTTAAAGTAATGACTGCCACCAAATAGACCACAAGACTGAATAGAGGATAATTAACATTGCTGTTATCCTAGTTCATTCATTTGAATTTATGCCTACCCTCTTTCACCCATGCCCTTTTTTCCTGGTGCCCTTTATTTATCTTAGCCTCGCTTTATCTGAGAGCTTTTATCAGGGCAGTTATTTATTCATGCTGCATCTTCCCCTCAGAAAACAAGCATACCATCAACTTCCAACTGGCCAACTTGGATGCTCAGGATCAGATTGGGATCAAAGAGAAACGAGGACAACAGGGGTTTCATTAAAATGTTGAGTTCTGTGCCTGAGGAAAGAGCAGTGTGGATGGAAGTGAGGAGCAAGGGGGGGGGGAGATATCATCTGGCCCAAACAAGTTTTAACTGGGAGAAAAAGAAATCCGAGCGAACCACCTGTGGTCTCCTTGGAAACTGGCATGCAACCCCTCCAGCCACCTTTTAATGAAACCCCAGAGCCCCTTTATTAATTTATTAAAGAATCTATTTTTCTGAAGATTCATAAACCACGCATAACTCACACTCTGACACATCTCTGCCATGCTAATAGTCCTTGTGCTATGAATAATTAATTCTTTAATTAGTAATAATTAATGCTGTTGTATAGGTCAGGCGGCTGGACTTGATATCATACACGGTTGAGAAAATGTCACCGGAGTTAGCAGGACAGGCCCATAAGCCACAGCGGAAACCATAATTTCTAACTGTTTCTTGCCCATGTGCTTTAGATGCAGGCGATATTGTCAGGAAAAAGGAAGTGTTGTAAAATGCACACTAGAAGTTGCTAAATAGGAGAATGTGAAGGGCTGTGATGTTTTGGGAATCTGACAGCTTGTAGGGCCAATTCTGAATATTTGTAAGACACAGAATGTGCCTTCTTTTGATCTGTATTCAATCCTTGCTTTCATTCTGCTCACAGGGGGAAAACATTTTTATTTAAACTGGCCTATGGCCACTGATCAGGTTCTTCTAAAAACAGATGTCATTTTGATATTGAATGGTTTTAAATTGTACTAAGGCACAATACTAATTAGACAAGATGGATGTGGCAACATTAAACCAGCTGAAGCATTTGATGACCTTATAGTGGCATATGATACTGTCCACCATCAATTGCTACTCAAAAAGCTCTACCACCTTATTAAAAATCATTAACAGAAATGGTCAACGAAAGATTCTTTGTTGAACATCAAGGGAGGTAACAGTCACTGAAGGAATCAAAGGAGAATGGTCTCCCATAGTGTAGGATTCTGGCACAATCACTTTTAACTTTTATTCAAATGATCAGCAGATGTTCCTATACTCCAAAATTTTCATCTATGCTGATGATCTTGCCTTGACAGTTCAAGGATAAACCTTTGAGTCTATTGCACACCAACCAACCTCTGCCTTAGAAGATCTTTCCTTAAAAACACCAGCTGAAACCAAACCCTTGGCAAATACATATTTGTGCGTTCCATTTAAAGAGTAGATGCTCTGAGTTAACTGAGAAAGCAAGATTTTGGAGCACTGCCTTATTCTAAAGTAATGAAACCTGACCTACAAAAACATTGTCTAAATGCCAAAGAGAAAGCTGCTACCAGAAATAACATACAGTAAAACCCCGACTTACATATGACTCGAGTTACATAAAATTTGACATACATATTGATTTTGTGCTAAAACCATATTCCGATTTACATGATTTCCTATGGGTTTGCTTCAAGTTACGTAAAAATACATTTCCCTATTGGTTTGCTTCGATTTACATAACATTTTCATTTTTCCTATGGGTTTGCTTCAAGTTATGTAAAAAATAATTTTTCCTATGGGTTTGCTTCGAGTTACATAAAAAACCGATTTAAGCAAAAGCCTATGGAACGGGCTTTTTTTTCATAAGTAGGGGTTTTACTGTACTTAGGGAACTGGTTGGTTGACACCAACAAAAAATAACAACAGCTTTGTCTCTATGCTCAGGGCTGCCATCAGAAATTTCTGGGGCCCATACTGAGCAATTGTATCCCCCACACACACACACACACACAATTTTGTCACAGTTATGGCGGTGGCGACAGGGTCCCTGTCAGCTCCGGGCCCTATACGGAAGTACTGGTAGTACTGCCCTGCCTATGCTACTCAACAGAAGAACATGCTAGTGCCATACGCTATAAACTAGCACATACCAGACAAATGAATATAGCTCTTAATGAATAATGCATTTTTATTACTGGCTTTCTGAAACCTACCCCGCTGAAAAGGTCAATTATTTGGCTGGCATTGTTCCTTCAGAAGTATGCTGAGAATACTAACAAATTCAAAAATGAAGCAAGGTAATGTAGCACCAAACCCATCCATTGTTTTGGCACTAAACCTGCAGACAATGGTTAAAATTGAGGAAAACTTTCTGCAAATCTCTCAATCTCTAAATATTAAACAGAAGAGTCTATGGAAATCAAAGCAAACAAACCTTGCTGAATGGATCACTGCACAGAATGTCTCTGTTATGTATGCATGTTCTCTGTACTGATAAGAATGTAACCACTCCAAATACAATGTATCTCAGCTGTAAAGGAACGCGAGCAAGCAGCCCATAGAGGGCAGCTGCGAGCGTTCAGTCTCACATGGTTCACATTGCTCAATCACGGACAGCCGCGGGAAAACCTTCCCCGCATTCAGCAGCAGGAGAAAGAACTACTGAAGAGAGGCGTGCCTGGGCAAGGCCACGCCAGTAGCGGCCAATGAGCTACCGTGCTACAAGATTCAAATGTATAATACTACTGTATATATAGAGATGTATCACCGCCATTACCTCATGCTCCACCAGATCATCATACAATAAACCTGTGTTAAGCCAACCCTTCGGCTGTTCTGTTGTCTTTGGTCCCATACAGTAAACTGGCAACGAAGGTGGGATCATGGCTGCCCACGGGACCAAGACATGCGCCGGCTACGAGATCAAGAAGCCGGGAGACTTGGAGCTGTTTGAGATAGACTTCAATGGAGCGCTGGTGGAGCTCGAAGTCTCAGATGAGGACAAGAAGAGGGCCATTTTCGTCCGCGTGCTCGGACACGAGACCAAGAGGACCTTGGTGGACCTGATCGCGCCGAGGCGGGTGAGCGACTTCAAAGCCAAAGAGCTCCTGGCCGTGCTGCGCACCCACCTCCGGCCCGCGATAGCCATGTTCCCCGCTCGGAGCGCGTTCTGGAGGCGAGTCCAAGCGCCCGGGGAATCGGTCGCCGAGTTCGCAGCGGCCCTGCGACTGGCCGCCAGCCCATGCAAGTGGGAGACCCCAGAAGTCACCCTCCGGGACTGCCTGCTCTGCGGCCTGAGGGACACCGAAACGCAGCGCGCGCTGATGAAACAGGAGCCGCCTCCCACGTGGCAACAAGTCCTCGACACGGCACAGGCCGTGGAAGCCACGACGGCCGGGGTGCAAGAGCTCCAGGACTGGCCCCCGAAACCCGCCAAGGCAGAGAGCTCGGTGCGCGTGGCACGGCGAGTTTCGAACTCATCCGTGGAGAGCGGCGACGACGAGGACGTCCGGAGGGTCCAGAAGGAGGGCCGGCGCTGCGACGGCTGCGGCGCCGCCCACGCCAGCGCCAAATGCCCGTTCCGCAAGGCCGAGTGCCACAACTGCGGCCGGCGCGGGCACATCGCCAAGGTCTACCGGAAACGGCGCGAGGCCAAGAGGGGTTCCCCAGACCGCTCGGCGAGGCAGGACCGCACCACGAGGCCCAAGGACGGCACCCGGACCACGAGGAAGCGGGACGGAGTAGGGCGCATCTCCGACGACAGCGAGGACGACGCGCCGGTTTTCAGCGTATCCACGGAGCACCCCCGATACTTCGTTGAGGTGGTAATACAAGGGGCCCCTGTTAGGATGGAGGTGGACTCGGGTTCCTCATACTCTATCATTTCCCAGGGAGAGTTCCTGAAAATCGCCCCCCACGTGCGGCCCAAGCTCAAAGCGTTGAGGTCCACGCTGAAGGACGTGCAAGGGAATCGCATTCCGGTGTTGGGGGTTGGGAAGTTCCAGGTCCAGTTTAAAAAGCACGCCGCAACGCTTCCCCTAGTCGTCCTCAAGGGAGGTAAATGCAGCCTCCTCGGGACTCAATGGTTCCAGCCCCTGGGGTTGTTCATTGGGGGGGGTGCACGCCGTGGGAGTACACGCCGCCGGGACTGATCCAATACAGAGCGTGTGTGACGCACACCCCGAGGTTTTCAAAAAGGGACTGGGGAAATTCAAGGGCCCCCCAGTGACTTTCGACCTGGACCCGGGAGTACGACCAATCAGGCTAAAGCCGCGCAGAGTGCCTTTCGCACTAAAGGACAAGATAGAGGCGGAGCTGGACAAATTGGTGGGCCAGGGGATTCTTGTTCCTGTTGATTCTGCGGAGTGGGAAACTCCAATTGTAACAGCGCTCAAGGCCAACGGGGAGGTCCGCATATGCGCTGATTACAAGTGCACCATCAATAAGGCGATCCGCCCTAATGCGTATCCGGTGCCGGTAGTCAGCCACTTGTTGGCCAGGTTACACGGGGGGGAGGTGTTTCGCTAAACTTGACCTGGCCCAAGCCTACCAGCAACTCCCGGTGACCCCCGCCGCAGCTGCTGTGCAGACCATAGTCACCCACAAAGGGGCGTTCCAGGTAACGCGCCTCCAATTCGGCGTGAATTCGGCGCCCGGGATCTTCCAGTCACTCGTGGAACGCCTCCTGAAGGGGTTAGAGGGGGTGTTACCCTACTTTGATGACGTATTGATTACAGGGGGGAGCCGGGCCGAATTAGCAAAAAGGTTGGGAAAGGTCCTGGCAATATTCGAAAAGGCGGGGTTGCGGTTGCGGAAAGACAAATGCGTTTTCTTCGCAACCGAGGTTGAATTCCTAGGGTTCCGTGTTACTCCCGAGGGAATAAGGCCATCCCAATCCAAGGTGGCCGCCATCAAGAAGGCCCCTCGCCCCACCTCCAAGCCCGAGCTGCATTCGTTCCTCGGACTGCTCAACTTCTACCACTCCTTCCTTCCTCGGAAGGCAGCCGTGGCGGAACCGCTAAACAAATTGTTAAAAAAGGACGAGGCACGGAAGTGGGGCGACGACCATGAGAAGGCTTTCAATGACCTGAAGCGACTCCTGGCATCAGATGCTGTACTGACCCACTTCAATCCCAAACGCCCAGTGGTCCTGATATGCGATGCATCCCCGGTGGGGGTGGGGGCGGTGTTATGCCACATGCTGGAGGATGGGAGGGAGGCCCCGATAGCGTTCTACTCTAGGTCCTTGTCCCAAGCGGAGAGAAACTACGCCCAGACAGACAGGGAAGCACTAGCGATAATCGCGGGGACCAAGAAATTTCATGATTTTGTGTACGGCTGCCCCTTCACCATAGTAACTGACCATAAGCCATTGCTAGGCATTTTCACCGCAGATAAGCCCACACCCCAAATCCTGTCCCCGAGAATGCTCAGGAGGGCCATCTTTCTCAACGCGTATCAGCACGCGTTGGTGTACCAGCCCGGGAAGGAGATCAGTCATGCGGATGCCCTGTCGAGGTCCCCCATTCCCCGGGATTGCTGCCACGTGGGCGAGGAAGAGAGGGACCACCAGGTCTTAATTATAGAGGTCCTAGACTCCCCTCCAGTAGTACCGGCCGACATCGCCAAAGCGACCGGCAAGGACAAAACGTTAGCTACAGTTTGTTCCTGGGTACAGAAAGGGTGGCCCGTGTCTTCCCCAGCAGCGGAATTCGACACATTTTTCAAAAAAAAATTAGAGTTGTCCCTAGAGAGGGGTTGCCTTTTGTGGGAACAGCGGGTGCCTTTTGTGGGGACCGAGGGTGCTTAAGCTGCTGCACGTCAGCCACCCGGGGATCGTCCGCTCTAAGGCGCGAGCCCGCAGTTACTTCTGGTGGCCCCAGCTAGACGCCGACATCGAGCACATGGTCGGCACTTGCGAAGCGTGCCAGAGCTCAAGGCCAGAAGAGGCTCGTTTGCCGCATAGAGAATGGGACACAGCAAGGGGGCCCTGGTCCCGGGTACACGTAGATTTTGCTGGCCCGTTCAGAGGAGCGCTCTTCCTCCTTGTTGTGGATGCGTACTCCAAGTGGCTGGAGGTAATCCCAGTCTCGAGCACCTCCTCGGCCACAACAATTAAGCATCTACGGAGGGTCTTCTCCACGTTCGGTTTACCCGACACCCTCGTTAGCGACAACGCTAGTTGCTTCACGTCCACCGAGTTCAGGACGTTCATGGGTCTCAACGCCATTCGGCACGTCACCTCCGCCCCTTTCCACCCGGCCACCAACGGCCAAGTAGAGCGCCTCGTGCGCACCACAAAGGACGCGCTGCGGCGCATGGGCCCCGGAGATCTTGACTTACAAGTGTGCCAATTCCTGCTAGGGTACAGGGTCACCCCACTAGCGTCAGGGTACTCCCCCGCGGAGTTGTTAATGCGCAGGAAGCTGGCCACGGTAATCTCCAAACTAGACCCCACAAGGGTAGAGGACAAAGGGTGGAATGTAGGGATGGATTCCACAAAGAGTTTCAGCGTAGGTGCCCCCGTACATTGCAGGAACTACGCCAGCGCGGGACCAGCCTGGGTGCTCGGCATTGTAATAGAACAAACCGGCCCCGTTTCATACCGTGTGGAGACCAATACAGGCCTCCTGTGGAGGCGGCACGCGGATCAACTCAGGCGCAGAATCCCCGGAGAGCAGGACGAAGACGAAACATAGCTACGAATCAGCGTTAGGGTACTCCCCCACCCGCTTAGCCCAAGGGGGAGAAAAAGGGGGACATGGGTCCCCACCAAGGGGGGAGGAAAGGGAATCGATCCTCAGAGATGTTTTGCGGGAGTTTGCGGCGGAAAGGAAGAGCCCCGATCTTACACATATCCCTCGGAAGTGTCCCCAAAACACAGATTCCCCAAGAAGTTTAGACCTAGATTTACAGTACCAGGGGGAGTTAGCGGAGTGGTCCCCCACCCGTCCTAGCGAAAAGAGGGGTTTCAGTTCAGCCCCTGGTACTTCCAGTCCCAGTAGCCCCTGTGAGTTAGAATGCAACATAGCACCAATTTCCCGGAGACCGACACCCCCAAGACAGGAGGCGACGGCGAGTCCGCCCACCACAGTCTCAAGGTCCCCCGAGCGGGGAACAGAAGGTAGCAGAACCACTAGGGCATCCTCATCGGTTCCGCGGTTCACAATAGGAGGGTCCCCGGGGTCCGAGAGCAACAGGCAGGGGTTCACGTCCCAGCTGTTCATTCCATTCCCATCCCCCAGCGCAAGGCAGGCACGGACGCCCCACAGAGCCACTAACGAATCCCCGTTTTCCGTTGCAGGACAAGCACCCACGGAGTCAGGGATCACAGGCTCTCCTGTACTAGGTCAGGCGCAAGCGCGCCCCAAGCGCACGTGCGGCAAGCCACAATGGTTGCGGGACTTCGTCCCATCCTAGGGGGGAGGGATGTTATGTATGCATGTTCTCTGTACTGATAAGAATGTAACCACTCCAAATACAAGGTATCTCAGCTGTAAAGGAACGCGAGCAAGCAGCCCATAGAGGGCAGCTGCGAGCGTTCAGTCTCACATGGTTCACATTGCTCAATCACGGACAGCCGCGGGAAAACCTTCCCCGCATTCAGCAGCAGGAGAAAGAACTACTGAAGAGAGGCGTGCCTGGGCGAGGCCACGCCGGTAGCGGCCAATGAGCTACCGTGCTACAAGATTCAAATGTATAATACTACTGTATATATAGAGATGTATCACCGCCATTACCTCATGCTCCACCGGATCATCATGCAATAAACCTGTGTTAAGCCAACCCTTCGGCTGTTCTGTTGTCTTTGGTCCCATACAGTAAAGTCTCCCACCAGGACAAGATTCTGGCTACACCATCTGGAAGTCACTCGATTGACTTCAAAGGGAAAGCATCTTGAAAGGGAGATGATGCTTTCCCAGCCAATCCAGACCACCCCTAAATGGACAGTCTGGACAGACCCTCAGTTCCTTCCCTGCAATTCTTCTTTGTAGTCATACCATCAATTCAGGCTTCTGCCCTTTTTTACTGTATGAGACCAAAGACAACAGAACAGCCGAAGGGTTGGCTTAACACAGGTTTATTGCATGATGTTCCGGTGGAGCATGAGGTATTGGTGGTGATACATCTCAATATATACAGTAGCACTCTACATTTGAATCTTGTAGCACGGTAGCTCATTGGCTGCTACCGGCGTGGCCTCGCCCAGGCACGCCTCTCTTCTGTAGATCTTGTCCTGCTGCTGAATGCAGATCTTTCTCCTGCTGCTGAATGCGGGGAAGGTTTTCCCGCGGCTGTCCGTGATTGAGCAATGTGAACCATGTGAGACTGAACGCTCGCAGCTGCCCTCTATGGGCTGCTTGCTCGCGTTCCTTTACAGCTGAGATACCTTGTATTTGGAGTGGTTACATTCTTGCCTTTACAGTCCAGTGAACATGCAAACATACATACATAACATCCCTCCCCCCTAGGATGGGACGAAGTCCCGCAACCATTGTGGCTTGCCGCAAGTGCGCTTGGGGCGTGCTTGCGCCTGACCTAGTACTGTAGAGCCTGTGATCCCTGACTCCGTGGGTACTTGTCCTGCAACGGGAAATGGGGATTCGTTAGTGGCTCTGTGGGGCGTCCGTGCCTGCCTTGCGCCGGGGGATGGGAATGGAATGAACAGCTGGGAAGTGAAGCCCTGCCTGTTGCTCTCGGACCCCGGGGACCCTCCTATTGTGAACTGCGGAACCGATGAGGTTGCCCTTGTGGTTCTGCTATCTTTTGTTCCTCGCTCGGGGGACCTTGAGACTGTGGTGGGCGGACTCGCCGTTGCCTCCTGTCTTGGGGGTGTCGGTCTCCGGGAAATTGGCGCTATATTGCATTCTAACTCACAGGGGCTACTGGGACTGGAAGTACCAGGGGCTGAACTGATACCCCTCTTTTCGCTAGGACGGGCGGGGGACCACTCCGCTAACTCCCCCTGGTACTGTAAATCAATGTCTAAACTTCTTGGGGAATCTGTGTTTTGGGGAAACTTCCGAGGGTTATGTGCGAGATCGGGGCTCCTCCTTTCCGCCGCAAACTCCCGCAAAAGATCTCTGAGGATCGATTCCCTTTCCTCCCCCCTTGGTGGGGACCCATGTCCCCCTTTCTCTGCCCCTTGGGCTAAGCGGGTGGGGGAGTACCCTAACGCTGATTCGTGGCTATTTTCGTTTTCGTCCTGCTCTCCGGGGACCCTGCGCCTGAGTTGATCCGCGTGCCGCCTCCACAGGAGGCCTGTATTGGTCTCCACGCGGTATGAAACGGGGCCGGTTTGTTCTATTACAATGCCGGGCACCCAGGCTGGTCCCGCGCTGGCGTAGTTCCTGCAATGCACGGGGGCACCTACGCTGAAGCTCTTTGTGGAATCCATCTGTACATTCCGCCCTTTGTCCTCTACCCTTGTGGGGTCTAGTTTGGAGATTACTGTGGCCAGCTTCCTGCGCATTAACAACTCCGCGGGGGAGTACCCTGACGCTAGTGGGGTGACCCTGTACCGTAGCAGGAATTGGCACAGCTGTAAGTCAAGATCTCCGGGGCCCATGCGCCGCAGCACGTCCTTAGTGGTACGCACGAGGCGCTCTACTTGGCCGTTAGTGGCCAGGTGGAAAGGGGCGGAGGTGATGTGCCGAATGGCGTTGAGATCTATGAATGTCCTGAACTCGGCGGACGTGAAACAGCTAGCGTTATCGCTGACGAGGGTGTCGGGTAAACCGAACGTGGAAAAGACCCTCCGTAACTGTTTAATTGTTGTAGTCGAGGAGGTGCTCGAGACTGGAATGACCTCCAACCACTTGGAGAACGCGTCCACCACAAGGAGGAAAAGTGTTCCCCTGAACGGGCCAGCAAAGTCTACGTGTACCCGGGACCAGGGCCCCCTTGCTGCGTCCCACTCCCTATGTGGCAAGCGAGCCTCTTCTGGCCTGGAGCTTTGGCACGCTTCGCAAGTGCCGACCATGTGCTCGATGTCGGCGTCTAGCTGGGGCCACCAAAAGTAACTGCGGGCTAGTGCCTTAGAGCGGACGATCCCGGGGTGGCTGACGTGCAGCAGCTTAAGCACCCTCGGCCGGAGGGACGTGGGGATCACTACCCGCTGTCCCCACAAAAGGCAACCCCTCTCTAGGGACAATTCTAATTTCTTTTTGAAAAATGTGTCGAATTCCGCTGCTGGGGAAGACCCGGGCCACCCTTTCTGTACCCAGGAGCAAACTGTAGCTAACGTTTTGTCCTTACCGGTCGCTTTGGCGATGTCGGCCGGTACTACTGGAGGGGAGTCTAGGACCTCTATCATTAAAACCTGGTGGTCCCTCTCTTCCTCGCCTACGTGGCAGCAATCCTGGGGAATGGGGGACCTCGACAGGGCATCCGCATGGCTGATCTCCTTCCCGGGCCGGTACACCAACGCGTGCTGATACGCGTTGAGAAAAATGGCCCACCTGAGCATTCTCGGGGACAGGATTTGGGGTGTGGGCTTATCTGCGGTGAAAATGCCTAGCAAGGGCTTATGGTCGGTCACTATGGTGAAGGGGCGGCCATACACAAAATCATGAAATTTCTTGGTCCCCGCAATTATCGCTAGTGCTTCCCTGTCTGTCTGGGCGTAGTTTCTCTCCGCTTGGGACAAGGACCTAGAGTAGAACGCTATCGGGGCCTCCCTCCCGTTCTCCAGCACGTGGCATAACACCGCCCCCACCCCCACCGGGGATGCATCGCATATCAGGACCACTGGGCGTTTGGGATTGAAGTGGGTCAGTACAGCCAGGATGCCAGGAGTCGCTTCAGGTCATTGAAAGCCTTCTCATGGTCGTCGCCCCACTTCCATGCCTCGTCCTTCTTTAACAATTTGTGTAGCGGTTCCGCCACGGCTGCCTTCCGAGGAAGGAAGGAGTGGTAGAAGTTGAGCAGCCCAAGGAACGACTGCAGCTCGGGCTTGGAGGTGGGGCGAGGGGCCTTCTTGATGGCGGCCACCTTGGATTGGGATGGCCTTATTCCCTCGGGAGTAACACGGAACCCTAGGAACTCAACCTCGGTTGCGAAGAAAACGCATTTGTCTTTCCGCAACCGCAACCCCGCCTTTTCGAATTTTTCCAGGACCTTTCCCAACCTTTCTGCCAATTCGGCCCGGCTCCCCCCTGTAATCAATACGTCATCAAAGTAGGGTAACACCCCCTCTAACCCCTTCAGGAGGCGTTCCACGAGTGACTGGAAGATCCCGGGTGCCGAATTCACGCCGAATTGGAGGCGCGATACCTGGAACGCCCCTTTGTGGGTGACTATGGTCTGCGCAGCAGCTGCGGCGGGGGTCACCGGGAGTTGCTGGTAGGCTTGGGCCAGGTCGAGTTTAGCAAAACACCTCCCCCCGTGCAACCTGGCCAACAAGTGGCTGACTACCGGCACCGGATACGCATTAGGGCGGATCGCCTTATTGATGGTGCACTTGAAATCAGCGCATATGCGGACCTCCCCGTTGGCCTTGAGCGCTGTTACAATTGGAGTTTCCCACTCCGCAGAATCAACAGGAACAAGAATCCCCTGGCCCACCAATTTGTCCAACTCCGCCTCTATTTTGTCCTTTAGTGCGAAAGGCACTCTGCGCGGTTTAAGTCTGATTGGACGTACTCCCGGGTCCAGGTCGAAAGTCACTGGGGGGCCCTTGAATTTCCCCAGTCCCTTTTTGAAAACCTCGGGGTGCGCATCGCACACGCTCTGTATTGGGTCAGTCCCGGCGGCGTGTACACCCACGGCGTGCACCCCTCCAATGAACAACCCCAGGGGCTGGAACCATTGAGTCCCGAGGAGGCTGCATTTACCTCCCTTGAGGACGACTAGGGGAAGCGTTGCGGCGCGCTTTTTGAACTGGACCTGGAACTTCCCAACCCCCAACACTGGGATGCGGTTCCCTTGCACGTCCTTCAGCGTGGCCCTCAGTGCCTTGAGCTTGGGCCGCACGTGGGGGGCTATTTATAGGAACTCTCCCTGGGAGATGATGGAGTAAGAAGAACCCGAGTCCACCTCCATCCTAACAGGGGCCCCTTGTATTACTACCTCAACGAAGTATCGGGGGTGCTCCGTGGATACGCTGAGAACCGGAGCGTCGTCCTCGCTGTCGTCGGAAATGCGCCCTACTCCGTCCCGCTTCCTCGTGGTCCGGGTGCCGTCCTTGGGCCTCGTGGTGCGGTCCTGCCTCGCCGAGCGGTCTGGGGAACTCCTCTTGGCCTCGCGCCGTTTTCGGCAGACCTTGGCGATGTGCCCGCGCCGGCCGCAGTTGTGGCACTCGGCCTTGCGGAACGGGCATTTGGCGCGGGCGTGGGCGGCAGCACAGCCGTCGCAGCGCCGGCCTTCCTTCTGGACCTTCCGGACGTCCTCGTCGTCGCCACTCTCCGCGGACGAGTTTGAAACTCGCCGGGCCGCGCGTACCGAGCTCTCTGCCTTGGCTGGTTTCGGGCGCCAGTCCTGGAGCTCTTGCACCCCGGCCGTCGTGGCCTCCGCGGCCTGTGCCGTGTCGAGGACTTGTTGCCACGTGGGAGGCGGCTCCTGTCTCATCAGCGCGCGCTGAGTCTCGGTGTCCCTCAGGCCGCAGAGCAGGCAGTCTCGGAGGGTGACTTCTGGGGTCTCCCACTTGCATGGGCCAGCGGCCAAGCGCAGGGCCACGGCGAACTCAGCGACCGATTCCCCGGGCGCCTGGACTCGCCTCCAGAACGCACTCCGAGCGGGGAACATCGCTATCGCGGGCCGGAGGTGGGTGCGCAACACCGCCAGGAGCTCTTTGGCTTTGAAGTCGCTCACCCTCCTCGGCGCGATCAGGTCCACCAAGGTCCTCTTGGTCTCGTGTCCGAGCATGCGGACGAAGATGGCCCTCTTCTTGTCCTCATCTGAGACTTCGAGCTCCACCAGCGCTCCATTGAAGTCTATCTCAAACAGCTCCAAGTCTCCCGGCTTCCGGATCTCGTAGCCGGCGCATGTCTTGGTCCCGTGGGCAGCCATCATCCCACCTTCGTCGCCAGTTTACTGTATGAGACCAAAGACAACAGAACAGCCGAAGGGTTGGCTTAACACAGGTTTATTGCATGATGTTCCGGTGGAGCATGAGGTATTGGTGGTGATACATCTCAATATATACAGTAGCACTCTACATTTGAATCTTGTAGCACGGTAGCTCATTGGCTGCTACCGGCGTGGCCTCGCCCAGGCACGCCTCTCTTCTGTAGATCTTGTCCTGCTGCTGAATGCAGATCTTTCTCCTGCTGCTGAATGCGGGGAAGGTTTTCCCGCGGCTGTCCGTGATTGAGCAATGTGAACCATGTGAGACTGAACGCTCGCAGCTGCCCTCTATGGGCTGCTTGCTCGCGTTCCTTTACAGCTGAGATACCTTGTATTTGGAGTGGTTACATTCTTGCCTTTACAGTCCAGTGAACATGCAAACATACATACATAACACCTTTCCAAACCTATCACAACCAGGATATGTTTTAAGTTTTGCTTGCATGGTCTATTGGGTATTTGTGTTTAATTTGATGGTATATTTAGCACAGTTTTAATAGTATAACTTTCTGTGTGTTTAGCCGAATCTGTTTTTGAAAGATAAGTTGTGAGCAGCCTTGGGTTTCATAAGGGAGATAAATGAGACAGATAATTTACTTTAATTTTTAAAAATCTAATTTATCTGACAACAAAGTCATCTCTAACTACTATTCTGATGAATGAGGAGGAAGAAAGTGACATCACAGCCCTTCTGTAAAAAAAAACAACTATAGGTAACTTTTCTGTTTTAATTGAAAGTGGGAAGAACAGACCGATAAACGTGGATGTTGCATTTTAATGAAACAAAAGAATATACAAGTGTTGTGTGTGTGTGTGTTTCTCTTTCATTTAGACATTCTCTTTCATCTTGCCTGTAAAATTACCCTTGACATTTTTCATCCAATAGCAACCAAGGCCTGTTGTCAGTAGCCAATCAGAACATCCAGCAGGAATGGGAATTTTGAAGTTGTAAAAGTACAGGTACTTGAATTGGTTCAA
This sequence comes from Bradypodion ventrale, assembly GCA_035047345.1. Classification (NCBI taxonomy): domain Eukaryota; kingdom Metazoa; phylum Chordata; class Lepidosauria; order Squamata; family Chamaeleonidae; genus Bradypodion; species Bradypodion ventrale. The sequence continues at coordinate 253,844,205 of JAWDJE010000001.1, forward strand.
ACCCAATGGAATTGTTCTTTGTTTCATTCATTCCTTAAGGTGCACATGCTCCATGCATTTTTCACCCTGTGCTGCATGGTTGCCTCCCTCTGTCTTTGATCTTTTCCTACCCTCCCCCTTGCATTCTTGGGATTATTTCTTGGATTCCCACCTCTATTTAGGTAGGAACAGGTTTGTTTGGCAGTGATGGTTGTTGATTGAACTCTTCCCTGCTTTTAGAATAGACTGATTCTCTGTTGCCTTGTATTTTTGCCTTAGTTTTTATGTGTTCTTTAGGGGGATTTTGGACTAGTTAGTATGAGAAAATTAAAATGGGAGAAATGAGGAAACTCAAGAAAAGACAGTGTTTTCAAGTTAAATGCAAGGAAACGTACATGAAAACATAAAAAGGCATCACCTGAAAGAATGTGAAATAAAACATCTTTAAAGGTATAGGTAAAATTCACCCAGTCGTATCTGACTCTAGGGTTTAATGCTCATCTCTGTTTCAAAGCCGAAGAGCAAGCGCTGTCTGCTTCTGCAGATGTTTCTGTGGTCATGTGGCAGCATGACTAGACACTGGAGCACACGGAATGCTGCTTACCTTCCCACCAAAGTGGTCCCTATTTATCTACTTGCAGTTTCTTGCTTTCAAACTGCTAGGTTGGCAGGAGCTGGGACAGAGACGGGAGCTCATTCCGTCCTGCAGTACTTGGGAATCGAACTGCTAACCTCCCACCTTCCAGTAGTTATGAGAAAATTAAAGTCTGAACTCATCAACATCACCATTCTACCTGCTTTATTATACAGCAGTAAAACATGGGCACCTACAAAAGCTGACACCCAAAAATAATAATGATGTAACACAAAGAGCAATCGAACGAAGGATGCTACGCATACGGTGGGTTGACCGAATATCAAATGAAGAATTGTGTATAAGATCAAGATCAACATTGATTGAGTTTGCAAGACATTGGCAGGCCAGGCACGTGTGTCGCTTCAAAAATGGCAGGTGGATGAAAGCTATCACAGAATGGATACCACTTGACATAAAGTGATCACTAGGAAGGCCAGCAACCAGATGGGAAGACCAGTTCAAAGCAAATTTCCCGAGGCCTTGGATGAGACTGGCATGGGATTGGAAACAGTGGAAGATGATGCTTTGATCTGCCACATCAATCTTATGTGGGAAACATGGATCAACCAAGTAAACAAGTAATTTTGGGAGTTACCAGGGCCACCGCACCACAGGTGCAGGGTTGTGAGCTGCTGCTGCTTCGGTTGGGCCTCAGGAGTCAGTTGAGAATCCTACTTCTGTACCTGTCCCCTTGCAGAGTTGCAGATTCCCTGCCCGACCTGCTTGAGGTGATTGCGGCATTGGCTTTGGAACTCCCAGGGCTTATGGCATAGTGGCTGTGTCTCTGGGCAGAGAAGGTTTGGATCAGGCTTCTCTCCTCCTTTGCCTCACCTCTTCTTCCTCCTTTCAGCCCTTATGCTGGCTAATCTTAGTTGTGCAGGCAGATCCTTTTGTGGACCAAACTCTCAGAGGTTTCTTACCCAGTAGTGCCAGTTCCTTCTAAAAAAATTCTTGCAGATTGAAAACTGTACAACGCTATCTTTCATGCTGCTTGCACGAACTACAATGTATACTTCATAAAACTATATTTATAATGATTTGATTTTGTTCTATTGCTCCCATAAGTGGCAACAGCAAAAAAATGCTTGACAATTCTTACCGTTTAAGTTCTTTGGGTACCATTTCTTCATTATTATTATTATTATTATTATTATTATTATTATTATTATTATTATTATTATTATTATTATTATTATTATTATTATTATTATTATTATTATTATTATTATCATCATCATCATCATCTAAAGCACATGGGGGCTCGAGACCTAGAATTGCAGCTGTGCCAGTTCTTACTGTCCTACAGGATCACCCCCTGGCATGAGGGCTGTCCCCAGCTGACCTCTTAATGAAGAGAAAACTGTCCACGGTCTTGCACTGCCTGGATCCCCACTGTCTCGAGGACAGGGGTCTCAATATTGACACTAATGCAAAGGGTTTTGCAGTGGGGCAGCTGGTCCATTGCCAGAATTACACCCCCGGATCCCTATGGTTGGGAGGTGAGGTCTTAGAGCAGACAGGTCCAGGGTCATGCAGGGTCCAACTGACGATGGGACTGTGTGGAGAAGACACGCTGACCAAATTCGGCCACAAGTGCCAAGTCAGAATGTGAGTCCAGAGAGGGATTCACAGAGGGAAGCCGCTGCTATCAATAAGCAGGATTTCGAGTTGGAGCTGTTTAGCGAGCCACTGTCCTCCACACCAGTTCCCCCTTCACCTGGGACTCCACCGGAGTTACACAAGGCAGAAGCAGTAACTGAGGCTGCACCCAGTTCACCAGCCACTCCAGAACCAGTCAGGGTTTGCCCAGAGCCAGCACCAAGACTTGAGATTCTCAAGCACCCTAAATGGACTTGTGGTCCACCCAAACATTGGGAAGATTATGTTCCTTGCTAAGAGGGAGGGATGTTGTGTCCAAAGCCTAATTCAGGTTCAAAAGACAAACTGCGCCAAAGCGGAAGAGAAGACGATGCTATTTCTAAAGGTGCGAAATTCAAATAGATGTCCTCTGGAAGCCCGCCTAAATGTATCTTGTTTTGTAATGGTCAAATCACTGTATATATAGAGGTCACCGCTGTACATAGTCCCCAGTCCAAGTTATGAGCTGAATAATGAAGCACTGAGTTTAACTCGATCCTGCTGGTTAGAGTACTTCTTGCACCAGACTCAACAATTGTACACTTTGATATTTGGAAAGAAAATAGATGATGGAGATGATATGCAAAGGTCAAAATCAAATAGGTAATTATGCCAACACTTTTTGGAGATCTACATCAAGAAATGTGCTCCAGTGAAAAGGGCAAATGGAGATAAAAGCAATAAACACTATCATCACAAAACTTTCCACAAGCAGTGCATAAAAGAAACCACTTTCTTATTTTAAATATACTATGGTGTGTTCTTCAAATACATGTACCAGATACTAAAACTCTAAGCAGAATGTCAAAGTAAACTTGGGACAGAATCCTTAGGTAAACATCATTGATCCATAATGCTCAAAAATCATTTCCCCCCTAATCCTAACACAAAGTAAGTATATACACTGGAATCCTGACATACAAATGGTTCAACTTACAAAAATTCTGACATACAAATAGAAATCCTGGCTTTAAAAAAATCCAACATACAAATTTTTAATAGGAAAAAATTGACATACAAAAAAAATATGGTGACATCTAGAGTCATCTTCTGGTAATCCAATGTGTTTTCGACATACAATTTTTTTTCAACATACAAATAACCTTGTGGAATGGAAAAAAATTGTATGTAGAGGTTTTACTGTATACTGTAATTCTATGTCCAAAGTCCTCTTATGCAACCAAACAAATGGTTTCACTTCTAGAGGCCAATTGCCTCAAATTAAGAAGTCATCAAATACATTGAGTGGAATCCTGTTGGGCAAGATATATCTGTGCAACTGTGGCTATATCATTGGCTAGCTGAGTTCTGGCCATTTGGGTGGAATATCTCTGTCCAGCCTTCCAGATTTTTGTCTCTAAGGATATCTTGGGGAAGCCTTTGGGAGATATGGAATGGAAGGAGAAGACTCTTTAATGCCCCCAACTAATGACAGCCAGGACTAGGACCACCACCTCTCTGATGCATGTTTCATGTGTCAGAGAGTTCCATCTCCTATTCTGCATCTCCCAAAGGTTTCCCAGGACATCTAGAAATCCTGGAACCAGGGTTCGGGTGGGGAAGGGAAGAGCAGGAAAATGGAACTTTAATTACTTGGATGTGTCAGATGATATCATCACAGTTCTTCTTTTTCTTGTTAATATCAGAGCATTGCACAATTTAAAAACTATGGATCTATAGTCTATTCAGATGAATTTTAAAACAAATTAAATGTTAAAATAATTAGTCTGTGCTGAACGTTTGGGATTGGATCACCTACACTCTTAAAGTGACCTTGAGCTTTAGACTCACTGATAAAAATAGATCTGGATTGTTGCCTCTCGGCCACCTGCCAATGTTGACATAATGGGCAAGTTAGGGTAATGTATAAGGCACACTGAATGGGATTCTGCCGATTATGTTTGTAACTCCAAATGTTGCTATGACTTTTGAAATCTCCAACTACATTCACATAGAAAATAATATTACTGTATTCCTATAGTACCATTCATTTAGAGACACAAAGCAAGGTGAAATCCCAGGAGCTAACTTCTTTTTTCATTAGTTGACCACTCCTCACAAAAACACAAAGCAATTGTCACAGCTATTTTTTTAAAGTGTGAATGATATTGCGCACAAGAGGATATCCATGTAGACCTTCTTGACTGCTGTCATTGGTGTTGTCAACCTTTAGGTTGACTGTTGTCTGGCATTCTTTTTCCTGATGGCAATGTGGGTACAATATCAGGCCACTTTAAATTGTGGATAGAGAACTGTAATATCTCACATTCATAAATCAGAGTTTTTTTAAAAAAAGAACTTAATATTTCTTAAGGTAAAGGTTTCCCTTGCTCGAAAGCCAGTTGTATCCGACTCTAGGGTTCAGTGCTCATCTCTGTTTCAAAGCTGAAGAGCCAGCACTGTCTGCTTCTGCAGATGTTTCCATGGTCATGTGGCAGTCATGACTAGACACTGGAGCACATGGAACACTGTTACCTTCCCACCGAAGTGGTTCCTATTTATCTACTTGCAATTTCTTGCTTTTGAACTGCTAGGTTGGTAGGAGCTGGGACAAAGATGGGAGCTCATTCTGTCCTGCAGTACTCGGGAATCGAACTGCTGACCTTCCACCTCCCAGTCAGTGTCTTAGCCACTTGAGACAATTTATCTCCAACTGTTATGCTGTTTGCATCATGCTGGCTTTAACTAAGCACAAAAATTGTATCCTGTATAAAGAAGGCATCATGAGATCTTACATCTTAGGTAGATTTGAACTTGTTGAGAGGTAAGTTTTACATTTTGAGAAGAATCCTATACTGCAGGGTGAAGAAAATATGGGTTTTTAATCTTTGGTGGAGGGGAGATGTTTTTAATGTTTGAAAATGAAGTGTGCTAAAAGTTTCATGGACTCAAAATCAGTCCAAATTAAAATGATATTTGAGTCAGAAACCATCATCCAAACTAATTAAGCACCAGTTACAAAGTTAGCTATACCACAGATTTCTTTTAAATAGTAGCAGCTAGGGATTCCAAATAGGATCAGGACCTGAATGGGAACTGGATAGCTTCTGCTTTTTGCCCAATCCTGGATCCAAAAAAGCCTTGCTGTTTGGACTGGAAAAATTGATCCAAGTGGAGGTTTTTCTTCCAAAATCCTATAGCAATAGATCCCATTATCCTTTCTGGAATTACACCAAAGACCATTTAAACATGATAAGAAGAAAAAGTTCAATAGTATTAAAAGTTGGGTGGGGAGAGAACTATATGAAAATAGACAGTCCTTTCAATACCCATGTCCCAAACAATTTATTTATTAGTTTATCTAAAACATTTAAATTGTCCTTTATTCAAGGAGAACAGTATGCAAGAAGCACAGAAATCAAAATATGCCACAGTAAAATGCAAGATTGAAACTGTAAAATAGCATTGTCGTGAAATTAAATCAAAGGCACGAAAACAGACAAAGCAAACAAATATGACACCTTTAAAATGCTTGTTCAAGTAATTATTGTTTAACTGGGTACAAAACATAGCTTGACATGGTTTTATAATCTTAATCAAGAGTACTGTATATGCTTTCCTTATATCCTTTCCTCATATCATAGGTATTGTCTAATACAGGGGTGCCCAAACCTTTTGGGCCCCTTGCCAGTCATGTGATCAAGCATGCCAGTCATGTGGTTCCTCCCACCTGGAAACAGAAGTAAAATGCACATGTGTGAGCACAGAATGTGCCCGTACATGCACAGAACGCTGCCATAAATGACCCATGGCTGTTGTAAACGTGTTCTGCATGCATGCAGGCATGTTTTATTTTCACTTCTGGGAGCGGCGAGGGCAGTGGGGGTTGGATGGAATGGCGTCATGGGTCAGATCCAGTCTGCAGGCCATAGTTTGGACACCCCTGCTCTAATAGAATACTAGAGTAATCAGGACTCTTAGAGTCATCCTAGTTAGTAGGAATCCAAAACTGATCTAACCCCAGAGAACAAAAATTGCTTCTTGTCATTTTAAAATGTTTTGTATTATATTGTAATTTGGGAGACAACTTTGAACATCAGCATCTTTCATGGCCACCATATCAGGATAAACTAAGGCTAAGTTGAGGGGAGTCTTCAGTCATTTCCAAGCATCCTTAGGCTGGAAGATGTTTGAATTCAGTATAACTTTGATTTGGTCTTGTGTCAACCCAATGTGGCAGCTTAAGTACCGATCATCACCTTGTATAGTTAGGACTTGTGTCACTCTTACCCATACACTGACTTGTTGGATTTTTTACTCTTTAATTTAAAATTTAATTTAATTATCACATTTATATACCGCTCACTCGGCCAAAGCCAACTCAGGGCAGTTCACAATAAAAATTAAAAACACAAGTTAAAACAGTTAAAACTACCCACCCCCTAAAAACAAGGGCTGCAGGATCCAAAGGCACCATGGGGAAGAGTTCTTCTACACCAACCACCCAATGGCGGTTACCCTTCCACCTGCACCCCACACTTGACCCGCCAGCCAGGTTTTAAGATCTTTTCTGAAAGGCAGCAATTCCGTCCGGAGACGTAGCTCTGTTGGCAGAAGGTTCCAGAGGGCCGGTGCAGACACGGAGAAGGCTCTCCTCCTTGTGCCAGAGAGGCGAGCCCCTCTGGCTGATGGAACAATTAGAGAGCCCCTCCGGTCCGCTCTGGTTGGACGGACAGACGTCCTCAGGGCGATGCGGTCTCTTAGGTAACCCGGCCCACTACCATATAGGTAGTGGAAATGGAAACTGGAAATGCACTGTTACCCTAAAAATGCCCCCTTTCTCACCTTAAAAATCAATATAGAACAAAATGTTAAACAATTCATTTGATACAGTTTGATATAAAAATGAAACTTATTTGGAGTTTAGTTCTTTTGGTACATGAAGACATTCCTTTATTCTTTTGATTTTAGCTCTGAGTCTTTCTGTTCTTGTATAAAGAATATGGAGATGCCATGTAAATATTATGTAAATTGAATCCATAGGCAATTAATGTGCACTATTGTACCCACTAAAACCCTATAGGCAATGTCATATCAACCACTAACATTTTATTTGATATTTGACACAGCCAATGAGTCCTGGGTTTTTGTATATATGTTTGGATAGATCATGAGGAAATTATTAAGATATATACAGCTGGCACAGTAGCTCAGTGGTTTGGGTATGTGGTTGTAGAGATAGAGGTTGGGAGTTTGGTTACCCATTGCACCTTCAGAGAAGAAGAGACAGCCTGTATGTCCTTAAGCAAGCTACACAGTCCCAGAATACCCCCAAAAGAAAGTAATGATGTTACTTCTTATGTGCAGTCTCCACCTAGAAATCCTGGGAAAGAGTTGCAAGAGTCACTTTGCGAGTGGGGCGGCATACAAGTCGAATAATAAATAAATAAATCAGAATTGATTTGATGACAATACAATGCACAGGCAACGACTCAATGAGCAGTAAATGACCTGACTCCCTAAAGAGGCCAATGGCTATGGGTCGATTAGCTCCTTTAGATGAGGTGATGGTCCCCTCAGTGGAGGAAATGCCACCGGAAACCATCATATTGGGTCCAAAGGCAAAATGAATGGAGGAGAAACCACTTGCCTATTCTGATTCCCAACAGTCATGGAGGTGGAAGAGGCCATGCCAGATGGACTGGCTGTGAAGGCACACCTTGTCAATATCCTCAAGGCTACAGGCATCCATTGCAGTCCCAGTGTCAAATCCTGCATGTTTCATTTCATACATGCTGCAGGAGATGGCTTCGTGATCATAATGTGTGGGATGCTTCACAGCAAGTTGGGATCCACCTTAAGCAAATTCACACCAATGGCATTTTTCTAGTTTGAAAATGATCTTCATGAGAAAAAATGTATGCTCAGACTTGAGCCCTATAGGATGTGGTGAGGCAGAACTTCATATATCTGGTAGTGTAAAACATTAACCTTTCAGTAGACTTCTAAGTTGGCTCCTGAGAAGTGTTGTGGTTCAAATTTTTTGTGTTTTGTTTGCAGCTTTTACTTTTAGTACAACCAAATAAAACTTTTAGTAATGCATGTCCTTCAGTTGTTCAGGCAAATACTTTCCTTTCCAGGTAGGCTTTTAAGTAATAACTTGGGTTTTTTAAAAGGAATCCTAAATCTATTGAATTCAGAGATTTTTTAAAAAAAATGTTCTAAAATTGATTTTGTTGGTGGTCTTATACATTGTTGTATGTTTAATTGTTTTAATATTGTTTTTAATGTGGTTACTGTGTGGTTTTAATTGACTGTGAGTAACCTTGGGGAGAAAGGCAGAAATAAAATAACATTTTTGCCCCAGATCCATGAAAAGCAAGCTGTATGAAAGTCAATTGTTCCTCTTTTTCATTTTACTTAATAATAACTTAGTGGGGTTTTTTGGTCTAAAAAGCTGTGGAAAACCAATATACTTCTCTCTCTTTTTAAAAAAATGTGTAGGTGAGCGGGGGCAAGAGGGATGCGTGGCAGAGGGGATCTGCTGCCGCGCACGTTGCCAGGTCCTCCCCCATGTGAGATGGCACAAGGCAAGAAGAGGTGGGGCCGGCCTCCTTTAAAGGACGGGCTCGGCCTGCCCTTCTGCCTTCTTGCTGACTGGTCCAGGCAGCGTTTGGCTGCTCCCTAGTCGGCTGTGCCTCCACGCGGCCTAGGCCTTCCACCTCGCCGCATGGCTTCATTTCTGCAGCAGTTTGCCAAGGCTTCCTCGTGTCTCTGGTGGTGTCCTCCCTCCATGCAGCTTGGGCCTCCTCCTTTTCCGCGTGGTTTCTTGCACAGTGTTCAGCCGCGGTTCTTTTCCCGGCACCTCTTCGGCAGCGCCCCTCCTCTTGGGGGCTTTGGCGTCAGCCCAGCCTCCTCCTCGGCTCATGCCCCACAGGCGGAGGGCCTCCGGGTGTGGCCCACGGCCGTGGGGTGCAGCCCACAGGGGCGGCACCCACCGCGGCTCTCAGGCTGTGGCTTCTGTGCCAGGTCTGTCTTCGGGCTCTCCACCTGCCCTTGGCATTTCAATGCACCGGGGTGGGGCCTGCCATGGGCCGGCGCTACCAGCTCCTTTCCTGGGTTCGCCCCCTGGCCCCCAGCCCCCCAGGGTTTCTGCACGGGGGGGCCCTGCCCTCCATAGGTGGGGTGCTTCACTGCCCTCGCCAGGTCCGCCTCCATGCAGGAGGTCCCGCGCGAGGGCCACAGTGTTGGATCTGGGGCGTGAAGCGGGTTGTGCAAGCTGGATTGGAACACTGAAGCAGCTGTTGGGTCCCGGTGGAGACTGGTCAAGCAATGAGACACAAGGCAAGATGGAGCAAAGACCAATGATTTAATGAAGACCAATCATCAGTATTTATCATGTTTTAGGCTGCATGTAAAAGCATTGCGACACTGCAGGTTTCACACATAATGTTTACACAAGTTAATTGGGGAAGTCTACAGGGGAAGTTAATTAACTAACTTAATTAACAGCAGAGGAAATACATTGTTCCGTGTTATCCGGGGTAAACAAGTGGCTGGTATTGGCTCTAGGGCTTAAGGTAATCCACAGGCGCGAGATTGCCTATTACGCACCTAGCACGTTAGTCATTAGCTCTCTATTGTCTGAGCTGCTTGTCAGATCAGCTATTGATGAATTAAACTCTATCTAATATTCTGCTCCCCCAATTTCTGTCCCCTCAGGAACCCCTGGTAATGATGTGATCACCCATTACTGGGGTTCTGTCAGGGCCAGTTATGCCAATTGTGTGCGCGGATCCCACACTCCCCCTTTATTTGTTTAATTGGACCTGACAGATGGCTCGACGTAGGAGCAGCATCAACTGACGTGGAGTGAGGACGTTCCGGGGTTCTCTCCATGGGGGACACCTTGACATCAGTGAGGAAATACATTACATGAAACAACATACAGCTGTTCCCAGTATTGTCACCCCCACAACCACCTTGAGTGTCATTTTTATCCAATCCCATGGGAACCAGGACCATAACGAATCCCACCACGCCCACGTGGCATCTTCCTTGATATTCTTAACCAAGGTATGGAGGTCTGTGAGTTGACTCTGTACCTTGCGTGAGTTGTCTGTGAGGTTAAAACAACACATGCCATGGACAGACTCGCAACCCAAATGATGTAACAGTAAGAGGTAATTGATAGCTGCTCGATTATCCAGTATGGCATGGCGAAGCTTCATCTGCTCCTGATTAAGCAGCACTATCACCGAGTAGGTGTGGTTAATGGCTTTTGTCAAAGCACAAGCCAATTGACCAATTCTCTGAGCGTTGCCTACAGCTAAGCCTGGCACACCAAACAAGCTGACTGCTAATGAAACATACTCAGCTTTACTCAGAATTCTGATGTTGCTATCACATGAACTGTCTAACTGGGTGGCACAAGCATGCCATATGTGGGAAGGTACCTTCGTGCTTGGGGCAATCATGTATCTAGTGGGAAGCAACAATGTCAAACGACTGATACAACAAAGGGAATCAGATACATTTGCAGGAATGTAGTTCCAAGTATACTGGTTACATGTAAAAAAACATCCTGAAGGCAAGGTAATGTGAGCATAAATTGAATTAATAGTCTCTGGGTTATTGCAAGTCCAGTTGCTGTTGCCGGGGTTGAGGCAAAGGCACTGTGGCCCTTTGACCGTGGAACAGCCGATCATGCGAGCACAAGTTGAGTTTGGGCTGACCGCCACTCAGGGAGTGTAGAGAGTGGCCGCATCAGCCGGTAGAACTTTCGTGACTTGGGTTCCCCAATGTGCATACGTTGAATAGGCAGTCTTGTAAAACGGACCAAATATCCGCTTCACCAACCAGTCACCATTCCTGATGCGCGCATCTGGGGAGTGACACACCGGGATAAGACAAGTACTCAGAATAGAGGCAACAGCGGTGGTCTGCCTCAGGCAAAAATCGGACTGATTGACGAGGTTCGCCAATCTTTCCCAAACGTTGTAACGCATATCGGGCAGAGAGATCTCCACCTGGCATCAGGTTGTTGGCTTCAGGGAAGCTGCTTGAACCCCTCCCCCGCAAGCAGGGAAAGGATCAAGATGATGGTGGTCATCATGGAATTAGCAGTAATCAGGGAAAAGGCTGCAATCAAGATGTTCTCCAGCATTGGCTCCTTGTCCTCCCGCTGAACGGCGTCCGCCGCCTCCTGGCATAGGGACTTGGCCATCCCCCAGGTGATCTTTGGCGCTGTCATCTGCTGTCGTCACCTCCTCCGCTTGGCTCTCCCCATCAGGGTTAACTCCTCCATCTCCGGGATTGGGTCCGGGGCTGCCTGGGTCCACGTCATTGGACTCGAAGTGAGGTTTGACACACCGGGCTGGAATCCAGATAACACCTGTAGGAGACATAATTGCAGCATACCCTCTTCCCCATGTTATGAGTGGTGCCGGGCCCTTCCAGGAAGGATCCGGTGGCACTCGGTAACGCACCATCGGCCGCGGGAGAGCCTCCGTGTGACAGAAGTCCTTCTCCTGCAGAGTGTAATCTGAAAAAACATTAAGGTGATTGTACATAAACAATACTTTGTTCAGACAATGCTGTGCCTGGCCCTGATTTTTGGGGAGGGCTGCTGGTTCCCCCCTTTCTGTTTGTTTGTCAATGTAGGACTTAAGCATCCGATTGACCCATTCCAAAATTGCTTGCCCTTGCGAATTGTACGGAACGCCAAAGGTATGCTTAATCTCCCAGGTGGCCATGAAGGTGGCCAGCTGCCTGGAGCTATAAGCCGGACCGTTATCGGTCTTCACATGCCGTGGTTTGCCCATGGCTGCGAAGCAGGAAGGAGATGCTGCTCCACATGGGAATCCGTTTCTCCCTTCTGCGCTGTAGCCCCAATGAACTGTGAAAATGTGTCAATTCAAACATGCATGTACTGCCTTCTGCCAAACTGCGGAATGTGTGTGACATCCATCTGCCACACCTGGTTGGCCTCTGTCCCTTGTGGGTTGACCCCCCATGAGGGCCCCCTGCACAGTGTGGACAGGAATGGACTATGCCCTGGGCTTGGGAAAGTGGCAGGTTGAAACTGCCATGCAAGTGCTTTGGCATTTTGATGGGAAAATGCGTGACTCTGAATCGGAGTCGTGAAGACTCCCAAAATTGACCGTTCCTGAATTTCCTTTGCGGCCGCATCCGTTCTACTATTGCCCATGGAAATCGGTCCAGGCAAGTCCTGGTGGCTTCTGATGTGGGCGATATAGAGCGCTTCGGTGCAGTTCTGCAAATGAAATTGAGTTGTGAGAAAAAGACTTAACAGATTCTTGTCTATCGCTGGAGTGATGTATGCTCCCAGTAGACTGTGAAGCAAATTCCTAACATACTGGCTGTCAGTGATTATGTTTAAGCGTTCTTTGGCAAAGGTGCACAAAGCGAGGTTCACCGCTGCTAATTCCGCCCACTGTGCGGATTTCTGCAGAAGAGTTAGAAGCGTGCACCAAGCTTGGCCCTCCTGCCAAGTAAGAACACCATATGTATGACCCCCATCAGTGAAAACTGTCCTAGCCCCCTGAAGTGGAACCAGGGACATTAATTCACACAAACTGACTGTCTGCGTTTGAAGCGAGACAAGTCTGGGGTCTTTTGGCAAATGGTATGCCAAACATCCAGTGAATCCTTGCAATGCAATCGGAAGCGAGTCACCGAGTTGCATCAGTTGCTGAATCTGATCTTTTGTGAATGGGACCACGATTTTTGCTAAATCATGCCCTGAGATATCCCTTGCTCTCAGCCTTCCTCGGTAAATCACCGTGGAGACCAGTTCCTGTGGAGGAACGATGTTTCGGGAAGAGGTGTGTGGTAAATACACCCATTCCATGATACTCGCCCCCCACTCGGAGTCTACCCCTAGGGCTCCGGTGAACATGGATCCTGTCCGGATGATGTACAGGTTTAGAACAGGAGCATAGGGCCCCTGACTAATCCTGTCCACCCATCTCTGGCTGAGAACTTGGTTGACCTTTTCAAGAGTCAAGCATGCCTCTCGAGGAATGTGTATCCAGTCTGCCAGCTGCTTACCTAGCATTAGCAGCGAGAAGAGCGGTTTTAGAAGGTCCATATCTAGCCTGAAATACGGTCTGGCCCAATTGATATTCCCCAGAATCTGTTGCAATTCTACAAGGGTGACGGAATCCTTTAAGTTGATCTGTGGCAAAACTGGTGCTGCGAAAGAACGGAGAAACTGATGGCCCAAGTAAGAAAATGGCTTGGTTCTCTGAACTTTCTCCGGGGCAATGAGTAACCCTTTGTCCCCCAGAGAGGCCTGGAGGTTTTTAAGCATTTCGCTGCTGAGTTGCGGCGCTGTGACCAGGATGTCATCCATGAAATGACACACTAAGACTGTGGGGTGAAGGTTTTGGAACTTTTCCAGTGCATTGTGAACGTAAACTTGGCACAGGGTGGGCGAGTTGAGCATTCCCTGTGGCAAATATTTCCACATGTAATGTTGCGTAGGCTCTCTGTGGTTCACGACTGGCACTGTAAAAGCGAACCTTTCCCGATCCCTAGCATCTAAGGGAATGGTATAAAAACAGTCTTTTAAGTCTACAACCAAGATCTCCCGACCTTCGGGGATCATGTTCGGATTTGGGATGCCACATTGAAGCGGATCCATTGGCTGGATACATTTATTGATCTCTCTGAGATCGTGAAGGAGTCGCCACTTCCCTGACTTTTTCTTGATAACGAATATGGGCTAATTCCAAGGACTGGTGGACTGTTCTATATATCCTGTGTCTAGCTGTTCTTTCACCAGCTGTTTCAGGGTGACTAATTTCTCCCCTACTACTGGCCATTGTTCTACCCAGACTGGCGTGTTGGTCAGCCATTTAAGTGGTAGAGCCATTACCCGGAGGTAAGAGTGGCACGGTACTGCTGCAGAATGTCTCACCACCAAAGGTTGATGTGCACGTCCAGAATGACCGCCGTGCCATCAGCCTCAGGGATCATGACTGCTACCCAATCTTGGCTTCTAAATGCTTCTTGAACACCGCCTAGCCCCCACACATCGAAGACCGGCTCGAGAGCCCACTCACGCGGCCACTGGCTCTGGCTGACCATGCTGACGTCAGCTCCAGTATCTAGCAGCCCATCAAAAGGGTTTTTATTTAAAAATACCTTTATGACTGGCTGCTGCTTTCACTCTATGTTGGTTTCCACTGCTGCTAAGACCTGGTATCCTTGCACTGCCCCTTCTGCACTCGAGCGGTCTTCCGACCCAGACTCTGAGCTGTCCCTGAGCCTTTCCTGGCTGTCTGCTGGCGAGTGACAAGGAACCATGATCAGTTGCGCTAATGTGTCTCCCTTGTGAATGGTTTGGGGTAGGTGTGTCCAGAGTTGAACCTGGAGTACACCCAAAAAATTGGAGCCAATGACTCCCAGAATTACAAGAATTCCTCGTGTTCCTGCGATACTATGGGGCAAAGCTAAACCTACATAGCCTCTAGGCAGGGGTCCCATGTACTGGGAATCGACCAGATAGACTGTGCCTGGCAAGTCACATGTGACTTCTGACTGGCAAGTCAAATCTAGTCCTGCACTGCCTCTAGGGCTGGCCTGCACCTCCGGAATGCAGGGAATGTGACCGGATTTTAATCCAGCTCTGGCTCTCCCAGTGTGGTTGAGGTCTCTGTTTGGACCGGGGCCAGAGACAAGCCCATGCTCCAGTTTCCCGAATTCGGGCAGTTCCTGGCCCAGTGGAAGCCTTTATTGCATCTTGCACATGGGGTGGTCGGAGCCTTGGGACGGCCGGTGTTTTGGCCGTTGCCCTTGTTGGATTGGCATTCTCTAGCGAAATGACCGATCTTGCCACAATTTTGACATGCTCCTTTGGTCCTGTTTTTGGGTTTCCTACTGCATTGTACTGCTGCTGCCAACAGACCCATTTTGTAGGAATCTGTACCAAGGTCGGCACAAGCCCTAATCATGTCCATGAGAGTCAGATCGTGATCATTGCCCAGTGACTGCAAGATTTTACGGCAGTCAAGGTTGGCGTTGTCTTTCGCCAGTTTCATCATGAGCTCCTGTTGGGCTTGCTTGTTGTCAATCTGTCTAATGACTGCTTCCTCCAGTCTATTGATAAAGTCCATGTAGGACTCCTTGGCACCCTGTTTGACTGCTGTGTAATTTTTGGCTGCTTTGCCAGCTGCCGGGACATTGAGATAAGCCCTGAAGGCTGTCTCAGCCGCCAAATGAAGGGTGGCGATTGTCAAGGTGGTCTGCGCATCAACAGATTCGAACAGACCTGAAACATATAGCTGGTCAGGGATTACTGGTCTGCCGATCCTGGCAGCCCTTGCCTGTGCTTCAAGATGATACTCGCTGTCCCATAGCAAATACTGGCTGGGATTGAGCATCATTCGCATGACGGCTTTCCAGTCGTACGGAATGAGCATCATAGTTTCACACACTTGCTGAAGCGTGCCCCTGGTGAAGCGACTCTGAAGTCCTGTCTCTGTGATGGCCTTCCGTATAGCCATAAGCAGCTTATACGGAACTGGCGAATGGATTGTTTACTGCTGACCCGTGAGGGCATCTACCTCTATGTGAACTGGGCATATCTGCCTAAACTCAGCTAGTTCTTCTGCTGGCAACTCCCCCTTACTGGTTTCTTCCTCAACCATGCGCTGGATGGAACTCTTGGTAGTCTGGGAACTTTTAACTGTCAGAGAAGTGCCAGCGCTTCTCATTCCATGCATTCCTTCAGTGATGTCTGCAGCTGTCACTGAGGGAAAGCTCCCTACACTACCCTACTTGAGCTGAAAGATAGAGAGCCGTTGGGACTGATGGCTCTGATTGCGCTGGGGGTTCCTTGGCCTCTATCCGGACTGGATCTACCTCTGCTAAGAGCTTCCTACACTTGCTCCATGTGCTAATTATGCTGACTGGAGCTCTAGGTGCTTGCTGAATGCAGGCTCCTATCCTATCCCAAAGTTGGAGGTTAAGCATGCCTGTTTCTGGATAAAACAGACAATTTCCCCCCAAGTACACCAAAAGATCCGCTAACTGGGCACTGTGAATGCGTGTATGTTATACCCTGGCCAGGGCCTTGAACTCCATTAAGTGAGTTCTCTAGTTAGCGGTCGGACAAGTCCCCATATTACCTGCCGGTCCTTTGAAGTTTTCCTCCTTGGGATGAAGTGACGCGTCTGAGATTAGGTAACAGGTCTGGTGTGACGAACCTCTGGGAAGGAACTGGGAACATGGACTGTGGCCACAGGCACTCGACGGCCTCTGCGACGAAGTCAGGGTTTCACAGCCGACCCTGAACGGAACGCGTTTCCACTGAGCAAGCTGCCTCAGAGCTTTGGAGCGTGCTCTGCCTCTCTGGAATGCCTCGTAGCATAGCTGTCACTCAGATCGGATGGTTTTCTGACCAGAGCTGCCACGCTGTCCTCCAGAATGATTAGGACATGGTTCTGGCATGGAATCGGACCGAGAAGATCGCTTACTCATGAGTAAATCATGTCAGAGTCACCATATGTTGGATCTAGACCATGAAGCGGGTTGCGCAAGCTGGATCGGAACACCGAAATGGCTGTTGGGTCCCGGAGGAGACTGGTCAAGCAATGAGACACATGGCAAGATGGAGCAAAGACCAGTGATTTAATGAAGACCAATCATCAGTATTTATCATGTTTTAGGCTGCATGTAAAAGCACTGCGATACTGCAGGTTTCACACATAATGTTTACACAAGTTAATTGGGGAAGTCTATAGGGGAAGTTAATTAACTAACTTAATTAACAGCAGAGGAAATACATTGTTCCGTGTTATCCGGGGTAAACAAGTGGCTGGTATTGGCTCTAGGGCTTAAGGTAATCCACAGGCGCGAGATTGCCTATTACGCACCTAGCGCGTTAGTCATTAGCTCTCTATTGTCCGAGCTGCTTGTCAGATCAGCTATTGATGAATTAAACTCTATCTAATATTCCGCTCCCCCAATTTCTGTCCCCTCAGGAACCCTTGGTAACGATGTGATCACCCATTACCGGCGTTCTGTCAGGGCCAGTTATGCCAATTGTGTGCGTGGATCCCATACCACGGCCCCCGCACACCCTTTTGTGGTGACGGCCCGGCCCGGGCCATTGTTGGCCCGGCCCCCAGCCCATGGTGCCCTGGAGCAGGATCCGGTGCTCCTGGCCCGCATCGAGGCCCTGGAGAGGGCCGCGGGCTTGGGTCCTGTGCCACCCATGGGCGGCCCAGCTCCGGCATGCGCCCCTGGCCCCCGTTCTCGGTCGGGGTCCAGGGGGTCCAGGTGCTCAATTTCCCTGCTGGGGAGGGTGGACTGGATCGAGAACACCCTCGCTGGCAGCTCGGAGCGGGTGGAAGACCTCATGTTCGAGGGCCCATTGGTGGCTGGTGTGGAGGGCTCCGATTTGGACGGGAACCCTGATGGCAGCTGGAACCCCCAGTGGGGGCAGTGGCCGCGGGTGCACTTGGTGAGTATTCGGGTCAACTTAGCATGCCTGCTCCTGGGCTGTGCCCAGCAGCACCCGGTGGCATCTGGCCGTGGCTGCAGCAGTCGGCTCTGGGCGCTCTTGGCCATCAGTGGCCTTCCCTGTACCTGCCTGCGCCCCCGCTGCTCCTGCCATGCCCTGCCACGCTCCTTACCCTGTGCCCGGGGTTTCCCTGGTGGGCCCTGCCATGCCTTATCCAGTTTGGCCGTACGGCCCGCCCGTTAATGTGGCCTATCATACTGTCCCGCTGTCGGCTTTCCTGACTGAGGGCAGGGCTCTCCCTTTGGGCGATCACTTGCTCCCTGCCACTCACGATAAGATTTGGCACCGGGAGTATGTGGATCTCTATAGTCTTTTGAATCAGGAAACCACTAAGGAGGAGAGGGAGTGGGAGGATGATCGGGGCAAAGAGTTGGCCCACCGTCGCAAAGCTCCCCGGACTTGGGCCAGCTGGTTGCCGGCGTATTTGATCTACATGGCGGTGTCCATTAGGGCCTGCCCGGATTTTGCCCTCCCTCTACTGCACTATCTTGACCTCATATACTGGGCATACGTTGATTTCCCGGGCCAGTCTTGGCTGGCCTATGATGAGGAATTCCGTATGCACGTGGCATTGCATCCCTAGATGCCGTGGGACCAGCCTGATCAATTGTTGTGGCTGCTGCATATGACACCCTCCCGCCCAGTGTCCGGTGACCGTTTTCACAGCGGTCACATGGTCCAGCGTCCTGGCCCGGCGCAGTCTTCCCACCAGCTGGTGGGGCAGGGGGTTCAACCCCGCCTGCTGTGCTGGAGTCATTCATCACTGGGTGGGTGTTTGCGGTGTCCGTGCCAGTACAGGCATGAGTGTTCTGCCTGCGGTAGACCTCACCCTGCCTCCACCTGCACACGTTTCTCGGGGCCTAGAGGCAAGGGCCATGGCCAGGGCCTGGCCCGCGCCCCCGATGACCAACCACCACCTTCAAAAAGGCCCCTCCCCAATTAGTCTCCCGGCCCTCGACCGCTGGCTCCAGGTTTACCCCAGGTGGGCGGTTGCTGACTACCTTTTGGTGGGTTTCTCCGAGGGTTTCTGCATACCTTTTGTGGGCCTGCGTGCCTTGCAGGATGCGCCAAATTTACTCTCTCTTTGGGGCAGGGAGGATTTGGCTAGGGATAAGATTTTTAAGGAGGTCCGCGAGGGGCGGGTGGTGGGCCCTTTTGATGACCCCCTGTTTCCCAATTTGAAGGTTTCTCCCCTGGGTTTGGTCCCTAAGAAGTCCTCGGGTGACTTCCGCCTGATCCATCCTTTTTCCTACCCGGCGGGCTTGTCAGTGATTGACGCCATACCAGACAACCTCTGTTCCATCCGGTACACATCCTTTGACGAAGCAGTGTCCATGGTCCGCACCTGCGACCCTGGAGCTTTGGTCACCAAGTGCGATATTAAGTCGGCTTTCCGGATGCTCCTGGTCCACCCTGCTGATTTTGAGCTCTTGGGTTTCAGGTTCGAGGGCTAGTACTTTGTAGACAAGACCATGCCCTTTGGCTGCTCGATATCCTGTTCGGCCTTCGAGCGCTTTAGTACCTTTTTGCACTGGGCCTTTGTTCGCAGCTCTGGCTCCCGCTCGGTGTCGCACTACCTGGACGATTTTTTTGTTCTGGGGCGCGGGCCAGTCTGGTGCGTGCAAGCAGCTTCTCCATGTATTCCAGGAACTCATGGTGGAGCTGGGTGTACCCTTGGCTGAGGAAAAGATGGAGGGCCCAGCCACTGCCCTTACCTTCCTGGCCATTTCACTTGACACGGTTAGGCAGACCTCCAGTCTCCCCATGGATAAGGTCGCCTGCATATCTGAGGCTATCTTGGCCATGTTGTCAACATGCAAGGTGTCCCTTCATGACCTCCAGGTGTTTCATGGATACCTCAACTTTGCCTGCAGGGTTGTGGCGCCCGGCATGGCTTTTGCCCGTCACCTGTGCGATGCCATGGTTGGGCTTTCCAGGAAGCATCACAGGGTGCAGGTGATGCATGGCATGCAGGCCGACGTTCTGGTCTGGCTTGACTTTTTGTCTGACTTCAATGGGGTTTCCTTCTGGTGCCGTGAACTTGCTTTGGCCCCCAGCTTCCAGGTGCACTCCGATGCCTCAGGCACCCTGGGTTATGGCACCTACTTTGATGGGCACTGGTGCTGCGGCAGTTGGCCAGACGCGTGGCGGGGTACGGATGTCCTCCGGGACTTGACCTTCCTGGAGTTCTTCCCTATCCTGGGTGCACTTGAGCTCTGGGGACACTTGTGGAGGGATTCAGTGTTCCACTTCTGGTGCGACAATGCAGCCGTCGTACGTATTGTCAATGTCCAGACGTCCCGATCACCCAGGGTAATGTTGCTTGTGCGCCAGTTTCTTTGCGCTCCTTGTGCTACAACATTATTTTCAGGGCCCGGCATGTGCCGGGCCTTGACAACAGTATAGCTGATGTTTTGTCCCGCTTACAGATCCCTGGATTCCGGGCGCTCACACTGAGGGCTGATGAACTTCCCTCCCCATTGCCCAGCAAGGTGTAGACGTTTGGCGACTTGAAGCATCCCGGGTGATAGGCCTGTCCCTGGCCGACCGTACTCGCAGGGTGTATCACATTTTTTCCAGTCCTACTGAGGGTTTCACTAGGCCGTGTCACTCCCGGTCACGTGGCCCATCCCGGTGGATCATCTATTGCAATTTATGGTTCATCTGCATGATGGTGGGTTGGCGCCGTGCACCATAGCCAGCTGCATTTCGGCCTTGGCGTTTGCTGCCAAGGCCTGGGGTTTCAGGGATAACACAACTGATTTTAGGGTTCATAGGGTCCTGGACGGTTGGACTCAGGAGCAGGGCCATTGCCCGGACACCCGGCAGCCTGTGACGCCAGCTCTTCTTGCCCGCTTGGCTCGGGCTTGGTCGTCCCTTTGTTTCGACCAGTATGAGGCGGCCCTTTTTCACGCGGCCACCACGGTCTCCTTCTTTGGAGCTTTGCGGATCAGCGAGTTGGTGCCTCTTTCTCGCAACGACCACTCCCGTAGGTACCTCGAGTTGGGCGACGTCACTCTCGAGTGGCATTCTGCCCGGTTGCACATTTGCTCCTCTAAGTCGGACCAGCAGGGTAGTGGTTGTTTTGTGTCACTCTTTTGTTGTAGTTTCCCAGCGATCTGCCCGGTTGCTGCCTTGTCGGCCTTTTTGGCGGTCCGGGGTTCTGCCTGTGGTCCTCTCTTTACACACCAGGACGGGCGGCCGCTTACCAAGTATCAGTTCTGGCGGATGATGGGGGCTGCTCTAACTGGCCTCGGCCTCCCCGGGGCCAGGTATGGCACGCATTCCTTTCGTATAGGCGCCGCTTCGACAGCTGCCCTTTTTGGTTACCCGGAGGATGACATCCGTAGGATGGGCAGGTGGGGTTCCACTCGCTTTTGGTCGTATGTGCGGCCTATGTTTTGTTGAACACCCACTGCTGCTTGTTTCTCTTGTCTTCTCTTGCAGCTCCTGTCCTCCGTGCTTCTCTGGTGTCCGTTTGGATCGTGGGCTACAGCTATATATTTTGGGCAGCTTGCCATGCATTGGCCTCCCATTGGGGTTCTCACCTCAGCCTGCAGACCCTGGCACACCTCAGTTGACATGGCGTTTGTGGAATGCAGTGGCACCAGTTCCTCCCTTTCCTTTTTTCCCCCGAGGCCTCTCCCCCTCCCGATATTATTTTGGTCCATTTGGGTGGGAATGATTTGGGCCAAATTATGGGTTTGGGCTTCATTATTGCCATTCGTAGGGATTTTGGCCTCTTGAGGTGTCGATGGCCACGCATCTGCTTGGTCTGGTCATCTTTTGTCCCATGATCCTTTTTCCAGGGGGGGGGGCGGTGATCTTCACCGCATTGACCGGGCCCGGCGGTCGGTTAACCGGGCTATTGCCCATTTCTTTGGTGAACACGGCTTGGGTACTGTGGCGGATCATCCGGCCATCAGTATTCGGGATGCCGGCCTGTATCGCAGTGACAGAGTTCACCTCTCACCGAGAGGCATGGATTGTTTTTTGGCTTCCTTGCAGGCGGGCCTGGTGACCGAGTTGGCGGTAGGGGGGGGCGGGGAGTAGTGGTAGGCTCCTCCCCATGTGGCGGCTAGCACTGGTAAGGAGGCACTGGGTGACCCCTACAAGTTCGGCAGGAGCATACTCAGTTGGCCACAGGAAGGATAAGATAGAGATAGAGCGGCTGGCCAATCAGGTGTGCTCAGGAACAAGGTGATGCTATGTTAGATACAGCTTGCAAATCCTTCCGGTTCACCAGACACACGTCAGAAGCAGAGGTTTGGTCATTTGCGCTTCTGTTTGGGGTCGATATAATTGGTTATAACCATTCCTCCTTACCAGTGCTATGGCGGCCCGCTTGGATTATTGAATTACAAATAATAAAGTGGCCCAGTTTTAATCCCAGCACTGTTGTCCGTGTCTTTATTGGGGGAGTGGGTCCGGCAAAGTACGCGCGGCAGCACGGATCCGCTGCCCTGCGCTTTGCCGGCTCCTCCCCCATGGGAGACAGTGCGAGGTGGGAAGAAGCGGGGCTGGCCTCCTTTAAAGGAGGGGCTCAGACCGCTCTTCCACCTTCTTGCCAACTGGGCAAGGCAGCGTTTGCCCTCCACCCCCACCCTGGGTCGCAGTGTGATTATTTTGATCGCTTCGGGGGCGGATGGGAATTTTTGCTTAAACCTAGATTGGCCGTTTGTTTCTTGGCGTTTTCGCCCATCCCACACTGTCACTGTTGGGCTAGTTACAGGGTAGTTTTGGTCCCCTTTTTTGGTCGCTTGGTGGCTAGCACTGGTAAGGAGGCACTGGGTGACCCCTACAAGTCCGGCAGGAGCAAACTCGGTTGGCCACAGGAAGGATAAGATAGAGGTAGAGTGGCTGGCCAATCGTGTGTGCTCAGGAACAAGGTAATGCTATGCTAGATACAGCTTGCAAATCCTTCCAGTTCACCGGACACACATCAGAAGCAGAGGTTTGGTCATTTGTGCTTCTGTTCGGGGTCGATATAATTGGTTATAACCATTCCTCCTTACCAGTGCTATGGCGGCCCACTTGCATTATTGAATTACAAATAATAAAGTGGCCCAGTTTTAATCCTAGCACTGTTGTCCGTCTCTTTATTGGGGGAGTGGGTCTGGCAAAGCTATGTTTTGTTTTAAAATTAGGAAGAATTAGGAAGCCTGGCATATACATGTTTCGATCTTAAAACCTTATACATGGCTAAGTATGATGGTTGCAATTTAAACATTCTATTTCAAGAACAATTGAGTCTAATGTTTAATTTTCACCTTTTTTATTTGAGAAGAAAGGAATGTTAAAACACTTCTGAGTATTGTATGTCTAAAACATTCTGTAAACGGTTTCCATGAATCAGAATTGATGGGATAGGATGTAATTATTGTTTATTGTGTGTAAGTTATATTTTATAACACTGGAATCTAAAGTAAGTGTGCATGGATTTATGTTGAACAAGATGTGGCATGAGAGATTAGTAGTTGGCCCATATGGAAGCTTTGAAAACTGGGATGGTGACACCCTGCCAGACAGTGTCTTTTGCAAGCTCAGTGCCAAAATGGCCACCACGCTCTTGGCAGGCCCCCCACCCACCCAGACTCATACATCCGGGTTAGTCAGGGGGCGTGGCCATCCCTCTATAAAAGGGGTGGCCACGAGGCAGCCTCGCTGCCATTTTAAAGAGAAGCGACGGAGCGGAGAAGTTCGCTCCGATGCTGCTCCCTTCGGCTTTCTTGCCTTTTTTCCTTTTAATTCTGATCGGAGGATATCTCTCCTCCGATCAGTGCTGCATTGCTTGGGTGGCTATGGCACCCAAGCGAAAGTCTCAGGTGGCCCCGAGGCCACGTCCTAGGGGGAGGGCTCGGCCTACCCCCTCGACCTCCTCGTTGGGAATGCCACCGGGCCGGAGGGCTCAGGTGGGTGCCCCACGGGGGGGTGGCAGGGTTACAATTCCCACTGCCACCAATGAGGGTGACCAGGCCTCTGCTTACCCGCCCAGTTGCAGGACTCGGGCGGGGGCTGCGCGGGCCTGCTCCCCTGGGGTTTCTACCCCTATCCAAACTTTGCCCAGCATGGGGCATAGCGGTCCATTCGGGCGCAGCGTGGGATTGCGCCCCGCCGTTCCACCGGCCCCTCATGGGCCGGATTATTGGGCATGGCCCTATTCTGGCCAGGGATTGCCACACGGTTGTCGCCCTCTGCCTGCTCATCAATTGCCCGGCGGGTCGTCCAGCCCATCTGGCCCACCTTATTCTGGTGGGTCTGAAACTGTGGATGCTCTCCTTGCCTGCATATCGGCACTCGAGGCATCCATGGGAATTGCTCCACCACCTTCGGAGGGTGGGCTTGGCAGCTCCTTGGCTGTGGCTCACATGCCTGCCACTGCCGTGCAGCGGGCCGTCAACAGGGTTGAGCTGCTGGAGGCCATTAGGCCAGCGCATGCTGGCGCTTTGCAGCTCCCCATCAGGCCATTCCAGCAGGCCATTCCACCGGGGGCCGGTCCTGCTTGGCAGGGGCGCACGGAGACACAGAGCTCAATGGCCATCGCGAGTTCCGATGCCAACCATGGGCTGGAACCCCCAGTGGGGGCGGCCCATGGGGGTGCACCGAGTGAGTATCATGGTCAAGTCAGCACACCGGTGACACTAGCTCATAACACTGGGGGGGGGTCCATCCCAATGGTCCAGTACCTGGACAATATTTACCAGGCCGTGGTTGATTTCTCTGGCCCATCATGGTTGGCCTATGACGAAGAATTTAGGACGAGGGCGGCCCTTCACCCTGAGATGAGGTGGGACGAGCCCTGCCAGGAGTTGTGGCTACTGTATATGACCCCTACACGGCCAGTGCCTGGTGACCGGTACCACTGTGGCCATGCCGTACAGCGGGCTGCTACTACACAGACTCCCCGCCAGCTGGTGGGGCAGGGGGTTCCAGCCCGCCTGCTGTGTTGGAGTTTCTCTGCCAACGGAGTGTGCACCAGGTGCCAGTGTAGATTCAGGCACGAGTGCCCTTCTTGTTCCGGCCCTCATGCTGCCTCCATGTGCCCGCGGGCCAGTGGGTCACGAGGCAGAGGAAGGGGTTTTCAGGGGGCAGCCAGAGCTCCCTCTGATAGTGCCACCCATTCAAAAGGCCCCCTCCCCAATTAATTTCCCGGTGCTTGAACGCTGGCTGCGCGCTTATCCTATTCAGGATGATGTGATCTACCTGCTTGAGGGTTTTCAGTTTGGCTTCCGCATCCCATTTAAAGGTGTTTGTGGGCCTCAGGACGCCCTGAACCTACTGTCTCTCAGGGGTAATGAGAACATTGCTGTGGAGAAGATAGCCAAGGAGGTTAGAGAACAGAGGGTGGCGGGGCCATTTAATGACCCCCCATGTCCTAACTTTAAGGTATCCCCTCTGGGTTTAGTTCCTAAGAAGTCCCGTCTAATTCCGTCTAATTCACCACCTTTCTTACCCTGCGGGTTCCTCGGTCAATGACGCTATACCGGATGACCTTTGCTCTGTCAGGTATACGTCCTTTGACCAGGCCTTACAGATGGTACGCTTGTGTGGTCCCGGGGCGCTATTGGCAAAGTGTGATATCAAATCGGCATTCCGATTGTTGCCAGTGCACCCAGATGACTTTGAGCTGTTAGGTTTTTGTTTTTGGGGCAAGTTTTATGTGGACAAGGCCATGCCTTTTGGCTGTTCCATTTCGTGCTCGGCCTTCAAACGATTTAGCACCTTCCTCCACTGGGCTTTTGTTTGTAGGTCGGGGTCCCGGTTTGTAGCCCACTACCTCGACGAATTTTTGTTCGGGGGTGGACATGACACGGGCACGTGTGCACGCCTGCTCACCACGTTTCAGGTGCTCATGGGGGAACTGGGTGTCCCCCTAGCACCTGAAAAGACAGAGGGCCCAGCCACCACCCTTACCTTTTTGGGTATTGAAATCGACACCGTCGCTCAGACATCCAGGTTGCCTATGGAGAAGGTGACTCGGATCTCTGATGCGATTTCGCAATGCTTGCCAAGTGTAAGGTGTCTCTCCAGGAGTTGCAGGTGCTTCACAGCCACCTCAACTTCGCCTGCAGGGTGGTGACACCAGGCAGAGCCTTCGCCAGGCATCTGTGTGATGCTATGGTGGGCCTTTCTAAACGACACCACAGGGTACAGCTGACTAGGGGTTTACAAGCAGACCTTTTGGTTTGGCTCACATTACTAATGGACTTTAATGGCATCTCCTTCTAGAGATCTGAGCTTATGGTCAGCCCCCAGTTTCAAGTACAGTCGGATGACTCCGGCTCCCTGGGGTATGGGATTTATTTTGAAGGACAGTGGGCCTATGGTCAATGGCCTCAGGAATGGTAGGGCGCGGATCGCTTACGCGATCTTACGTTCCTGGAGTTTTTTCAAATTTTGGGTTCCTTTATGCTCTGGGGGGACAGGTGGGTTAATTCTGTGGTTCACTTTTGGTGTGACAATGCTGCTGTGGTGCACATTGTCAATGCCCAAATGTCTAAGTCCCCCAGAGTTATGGCCTTAGTTCGCCAATTTGTTCTTAGGTCCTTGCGCCTTAATGTGCTCTTCAGGGCCAGACATGTGCCAGGCATTGATAACTATATTGCCAACGCTTTATCCTGCCTGCTGATCTCCCAGTTCCGTGCCTTGGCTCCAGATGCAGAGGAACTTCCCTCTCCACTCCCGGCCGAGATATGGACCTTTGGCGAGGAGAGGTGAACCGGGCAATCGGCATGTCTTTGGCACCTCGCATGCGTAAGGCGTATCAGCATACACTCCTTCAATTTAGGACCTTTTGTAGGCAAAGGCAGTTGCCTGAAATGTGGCTGATAGCGGTCGACCAGGTTTTACAGTATATGGTGCACCTTCATGATCAGGGATTGGCCCCACGCACCATCGCCACCAGGCTTTCGGCCTTGGCATTCATGGCCAAGGCACGGGGCTTTACTGACTGTGTGGGTGACTTCCGTATACACCATGTCTTGGAAGGGTGGACACGTGAACGTGGCCGCCGCCCGGACACACGTCATCCTGTTCCACCGTGTATTCTGTCTCGAGGTTGGCATAGACTGTGTTATGATAGGTATGAGGAGTCTCTTTTTCATGCAGCTACCACGATAGCTTTCTTTGGAGCTCTGAGAATCAGCGAGCTGGTCCCATTGTCAAAGGGGGATGTGTCTCGTAGGGCACTGGAACTCGAAGATGTGTCTATCAACCAGGTGTGGGCTCAGTTGAGGATTCGTTCCTCAAAGGCCGATCAGCATGGAGTAGGCAGTGGTGTTAGACTGCTATGATGTCCATTTGCTGACATCTGTCTGGTTGGTGCCCTACATGCATTTTTGGCAGTGCGTGGTACGCACCCTGACCCGTTGTTCTGCCACCAGGATGGGTCTCCCCTTACCAAATTTCAGTTCTGGAGGGTGACCAGGATGGCACTTCACAGTGTGGGCCTCCCTGGGGGTCGTTATGGCACCCATTCATTCAGGATAGGCGCTCCATCAACTGCAGCTGCGTTTGGGTACTCTGAGGCTGATATATGTCGGATGGGCAGGTGGGGATTCGCGCATTTTTCATTATATGTACGTCCCCTCACTGTATGAGTACCTAGTTATGTCCTTAATTCCTTCTCCTTCTTTTACAGACCCTGTGTGTCTACGCACACCGGTGGCAGTGTGGCTAGTGGGCCACAGTTATGTGCAGGGGCGGCACAGTATGCTGCATCGTCGGAGTGGGGACCCCATCTCGGGCTGCATGCATCTGCACGTATGCGGTGGTATGGTGTGCACGGCATGAGATCGCGGGAACTGTTGCCATTCCTGATGTCCATCAGGGATGCTGGACCGCCTGATGTTCTGATTCTGCACCTCGGCGGCAATGATCTCACACAGATCACTGGCCTTTCATTAAAAATGTCGGTGTGCAGTGACCTGGCATTTCTACATCATTTATGGCCGTACACACGGTTGCTATGGTCTGACATCGTGCCGAGACACTGTTATAGAGGAGACATGGATCTCCGTGGTTTGGACTGTGCCCGGCGGTCAGTGAACAGGGCTGTTGCCCGGTTTCTTGTTGAGAATGGCTTGGGGACAGCCATTCAACACCCGGGGATAGGGTTGCAGGATTTTAGCTAGTATGCAGGAGATGGGGTCCACCTGTCGGCCAGAGGTATGCACCTCTTTCTGGAGGAAGTGCAAGCGGGCCTGGTGACCGAGCTGTCGGTCAGGGGGGCGGGCATGAGTCATCATGGACGCCTCCCCGTGTGGCGGGTACCACTGGTAAGTTAAAGATTTATGACCCATAGGTATCCGGCAGGTTCGCAATTGACTGGCCAACATGTAGATAGGTACAGGAGAAACAGGATTGGCCGGTCAAGGGCGAACCATGAACGGGGTGATGCTAGGAGCTTCACAGCCTGCATCACCTTGATATTTGGACGGATACACGTCAGAGGGTGGGGTCAGTAGATAGTATATTGACTTCAGTCAACAATTTGTTTGTGTCAACAAACAAATTGATACAAATTGATACATGTAGCCAATAGCCATTGGCATTTTGGGTGGAACCTTACCAGTGCTACTGCAGCTTGCTTGCCTTAAAGAAGTACAATTGGATGATACACCAATTGAAAGTGATAATTCGGACTAAGGCATTATTCAATAAAACTGGCCCAATGCCTTTAATCCAATACCGGTGTCTGAGTCTTTATTTGGGTGGGTGCGCCTGCAATGCAAGTGTGGTGCCAAAATGGCCACTGCGCTCTTTGCAACCCCCCCCCACCTGGACTCATACATCCGGGTTAGTCAGGGGGCGTGGCCATCCCTGTGTAAAAGGGGTGGCCATGAGGCAGCCTTGCTGCCATTTTAAAGAGAAGCGACGGAGCGGAGAAGTTTTTCCATCCACCCCCTCCCTAGTGGGCAGTGTGACTTTTCTGGTTGCTTTGGGGCTGGGTGGGAGTTTTTGCTTGAACCTACAATTGGCACTTTGGTTCTTGGCTTTTTCGCCCATCCCACACTGTCGCTAGTGTTTGAGATACGGGGAAAGTTGACTTTGGTCACTTTTAGCGGGTAGCACTGGTAAGGTAAAGATTTATGACCCATAGATATCCGGCAGGTTCGCAATTGACTGGCCAACATGTAGATAGGTACAGGGGAAACAGGATTAGCCAGTCAAGGGCGAACCATGAACGGGGTGATGCTAGGAGCTTCACAGCCTGCATCACCTTGATATTTGGACGGATACACGTCAAAGGGTGGGGTCAGTAGATAGTATATTGACTTCGGTCAACAATTTGTTTGTGACAACAAACAAATTGATACAATTTGATACATGTAGCCAATAGCCATTGGCATTTTTGGTGGAACCTTACCAGTGCTACTGCGGCCTGCTTGCCTTAAAGAATTACAATTGGATGATACACCTATTGAAAGTGATAATTCGGACTAGGGCATTATTCAATAAAAGTGGCCCAATGCCTTTAATCCAATACCGGTGTCTGAGTCTTTATTTGGGTGGGTGCGCCTGCAATGTCCTGAGCCTCTTACCTCATATAAGTATACCTTCAAAAGTGTTGTTAGCTTTGAATGTCAGAGAAAGGAGCAACAGTTTTGTCCCTTGTGCTGTTCATTGTGAGTCAAACTCATTCACCATTTGTAATGCAATAAAAGGTTATTTATATGCCTGTATCTTCCCAATGTGAAGCATCTTTCATGATTTTATGGTAGTTCTAAGATAAATAAAGTAGAACTAAATTAAAAATCACGTTTGACAACCCTCGTAAACTATATGAACTAATAAGATGCAGTTCTCATATAGAGCTTTCAGTTTTGAGAGAACACACACACACACACACACACACACACACAACCTTCAGCTCGTTTAAGTGATTTCATCTTCTCCCTGATTATATCGTCATGGCAGAAAACTTTCCTGCACATTCTGCAGACTCTGACTCTTGTCAGTACATGTGAGGTCACTGATATTGTCAAGGGCAATCTTTGTCAGTTATTGAAATGAGAACTAATTTGACCTAATCTGACTTGACAGACAAAATAGTTCATCGGTGAAATAAGCAAACTCCAGAAGCTGGTGCTAAAGCTGAGGAGGGGGAAGGGACATCAGCATTTAATCTGCATGTAGAACTTTTAAAATGCTGGCTTTTAAGGGACATCCATTCCTTCCTTTGCAGGCGCACCCCCCCAATAACGGACACAGACAACATTGAAAGTGGATAACAGCAAAGGGCCACATTTATTGATTCAATGCCCTAGTCCGAATTATAAATTTGTATTGGTAAAACGACCAATCATAATTCCTAAGGCAAGCAGGCCGAAGTAACACTGGTAAGGTACCACCCCAAAATTGCCAACGGCAATTGGTTACAATGTATCAATTTGTATCAATTTGTTTGTCAACAACAAACAAATTGTTGACCGTAGTCAATAACTAACTCATGACCCCACCCTCTGACGCGTATCCGTGAAATCACAGGGGTGATGCATGCTGGTTAGCAATCACCATCACCCCATCGCCTGGTTCGTCGTTGACCGGACAACGTTTAACTAATTTATTCCTGTCTAGTGTTGTCCAGTCAACTGCGAACCTGCCGGATACTTGTGGGTCATACTGTTTACCTTACCAGTGCTACCCGCCACACGGAGGGGCTTCACAGAAGACCTGACGCCCCCCCCCAGACCGTCAGCTCGGTCAACAGGCCTGCTCGCCAGTCACCCAACAGGAGGTCCATACCTCCTCGCGACAGATGGACCCCATCCCCTGCATAGAGGTCATAATTTTGCAGACTAATATCGGGGTGATGACTAACCCGCCCCCAAGCCCTGGTGGTAAGAAACCGCGCCACCGCCTTGTTGACCGCGCGCCTTGCGCGGTCAAGCGCAAGGAGGTTAACGCCCCCTCTGTAAGAGTGGCGCGGAACAATGTCCGACCAAACCAGGGTTGTGGCAGGCCAGACATAGTGCAAGTAGGCGAGTTCCTCGCAAATCGCATGCTTGAGCGATAAGCCGGTGACCTGGCCCAAATCATTGCCCCCCAGGTGGATAATTAGAATGTCAGGCGGGTCAGCCCCCAGGCCAGAAAAAAGGAAAGGCCTCAGCTCCTGCCATAACATCCCAGGCTTACCATGCCATGCGAGACTGGCGTGGTCACCCAGTCCCAGTCGGGGTCCCCACTCTGTCGCCGCAGCGTAACGCGCTGCCCTGTGCACATAGCTGTGGCCCACCAGCCATACTGTCACCGGTGTAATACGACACCCAGGGTCTGCAATAAAATTGAGAAAAAAGGAAGGTAAGGTGACTGAATTGGTACTCATGGCGGGAGTGGGCGCACATAAAACTGAAAACACTGTGAGCCCCACCTCCCCATGCTGCGTATGTCAGCCCCCGAGTACCCAAAAGCAGCTGCTGTAGAGGCTGCACCAATACGGAACGAATGTGTGCCATAACGGGCACCTGAAAAACCCACCCTGGTGAGGGCTATGGCTGTCACCTTCCAAAACTGAAATTTAGTAAGGGGAGACCCATCTTGGTGACAGAAAAACGGGCCGTGGTGCCAGCCACGCAGTGCCAGGTACTCCTGTAGGGCACCAACCGGACAGATGTCTGCCAAAGAACACCGTAGCAGTCTTACTCCACTGCCTACGCCGTGCTGATCTGTTTTTGAGGAGCGAATCCTCAACTGGGCCCAGTCTTTGGCAACGTAGACATCTCCGAGTTCCAGTGCCCTACCACTTGCATCCGCCTTAGACAGCATCACGAGTTCGCTGACGCGGAGCGCTCCAAAAAATGCCACCGTTGTGGCTGCATGAAAAAGGGCTGCCTCATAATGATCAAAACAGAGGCCTGGCCAGCCCCGGGCCAACTGGGTAAGAACCCCTGGGGAAATAGGGTGCCGGTCGTCCGGGCAACGCCCGCGCTCGCGCACCCACCCCTCCAAAACGTGTCTCACGCGGAAGTCAGAGGTGGTATCCACATGACCCCCTACTTTGGCCATAAAAGCCAACGCCGAGAGCTTGGATGCTATGGTGCGAGGTGCAAGGCCCTGTGCATGGAGGTGGACCATGAACCGCAGTACATGGTCCACCGGAATAGGCCAGGTCTCTGGCAAGTGAAATTGAGTGGCAAAAACCCTATATGAACTGAGTGCTTGTTGATACGCCTTACGCGTGCGTGGCGCTAGTGAAAGGCCAATCGCCCGGTTCACCTCTCCTTGCCAATAGTCCACATCTCATCCGGGAGTGGCGAGGGAAATTCCTCCGCATCCGGGGCCAAGGCGCGGAACCGGGAGATCTGCAGGCGGGACAAAGCATCAGCAATATCATTATTAACCCCTGGGACATGCCTGGCCCTGAACAAGACATTGAGGCGCAGGCAGCGCAGCACAAAATGGCGCACTAGATCCATAACCCTGGGCGATTTAGAAGTCTGTGCATTGACAATGTGTACCACAGCAGCATTGTCGCACCAAAAATGCACTACCGAATTAGCCCACTGTTCGCCCCATAGCATCAAAGCCCCCAGAATGGGAAAAAATTCCAGGTATGTGAGATCCCGCAGGCGACCTGTGCCTGCCCATGCCGGTGGCCACCCACCATAGGCCCACTTCCCATTGAAGTACATCCCATAGCCCAGGGATCCTGAGGCATCAGACTGGATCTGGAAATTGGGGGAAGCCAGGAGGTCCGACCTCCAAAATGAGACCCCGTTAAACTCCCTCAGGAATTGCAACCAGACGAACATGTCTGCCCTGATAGCCCGGGTGAGCCTAACTCTGTGGTGGGGCCTGGATAACCCTGCCATGGCGTCGCATAAGCGCCGGGCAAAAGCCCTGCCCGGTGCGACCACCCTGCAGGCAAAATTAAGGTGCCCATGTAGCACCTGGAGTTCCCTCAGGGATGCCTTACGCTTGGCCAGCAATTCCGAGATAAGGGTCACTATCCTGGACACCTTATCACCCGGCAACCTAGAAGCCTGCACTACTGTGTCAATCTCAACCCCCAGGAATACTAACTTGGTCGATGGGCCCTCGGTCTTTTCGGGCGCTAAAGGGACACCAAGTTCCTGCATTAGCGTCTGAAATGTATTGAGGAGACGTGCACACGTGTCCCAGCCCCGTTCACCCCCGAATAAAAAGTCATCCAGGTAATGGGCTACAGACCGGGACCCTGACCTGCGGACAAAAGCCCACTCTAGGAAAGTACTAAAACGCTCGAAGGCCGAGCATGATATGGAGCAGCCAAAAGGCATGGCCTTATCAAAATAATATTCCCCTTTAAATTTAAAACCCAGCAATTCAAAGTCACCCGGGTGCACTGGCAATAGGCGAAAAGCTGACTTAATGTCGCACTTGGCCAGCAAGGCACCCGGGCCACACGAGCGCACCATGCGCAGCGCATGGTCGAACGATGTATACCTGACCGAACAAAGGTCATCAGGTATAGCATCGTTGACCGATCTGCCGGCTGGGTAGGACAAATGATGAATAAGGCGAAACTCACCTAGGGACTTTTTGGGAACCAAACCCAATGGTGAAACCTTAAGGTTGGGAAAAGGGGGTGCAGGAAAAGGTCCAGCGACCCTGCCCGCGTCTAATTCCTTTTTAATGCTGGCCGCAGCCACCTCCTCCCTTCCTCTGAGGGATAACAGGTTGGGAGCATCCTGAGGGGATCTAACACCCATAAAAGGGATACGAAATCCCTGCTTAAAACCTTGAATGAGATACTCTCTGTCCTCCCCCTTTGGGTACGATGCGAGCCAGCGCTCCAGCATGTCCACCTTAATTGGGGAGGGGGCCTTTTGGAGAACTAGTTCCCTCCGTGGCAGCCTTGCCAGCCCACTGTCCACCCCTCCCTCTGCCTCGCGCCCCCCCAGGCTTGGGACAAGCCGAGGCTGCGTGGGGACCAGAACAGGTGGGACACTCATGCTTATACCTGCAGTTCTTTCGGTTGCAGGAACCATTTGACGAGAAAGTCCAGCACAGCAGGCGGGCTGGAACCCCCTGCCCCGCCGGTTGGCGGGTAACCTGCGCTGGAGCTGCTCGCTGGACCGCATGTCCACAATGGTATCTATCCCCCGGGGCAGGGCGTGTGGGTGTCATATACAAGAGCCACAGTCTCTGGCAGGGCTCATCCCATCTCATCTCGGGATGGAGGGGAATCCTCATACGGAATTCCTCATCATATGCTAGCCATGAAGGGCCCGGGAAATCTACCATCGCCCTATATATGTTGTCCAAATATTGGACCATGGGAATAGCTAGATCCGGCCGCGCCCTCAAATATACCGCCATATATATCAAATAAGCGGGGAGCCAGTTAGCCCAGGTACGCGGCGGCTTGCGGCGGCGTGCCTGCTCCTTGTCCTTCTCATCCTGACCCTCCCTTTCTTCCTTGGTGGGCTCTCTGTTCAGGAGTGAGAAGATATCTACATACTCCCCCCTCCAAATCTTTTCTCTGGTAGCCTGTGCCAAGTGATCGCCCAGTGGCAAGGAATACCCTGCCGTCGGCAAAGCCGAAAAGGGGACAACAGGCCTGGTAAAGGGAGCCGGAGCTAACCCTGCCACCCCCAAGACATTGCCAGCAGTGTAAGAGCCTAGGCCCACCCCCGTGGGCATGGTGGCAGTCGTTGTCGCCGGGTGGGGCACCAGAGGGGTAGTCCCCGCACCACCCGAGCGAGGCCAAGGCCACTGAAAGGCCCCCCCTATATTGGGAATATGTGTAGATGTACTCGTTTGCACCGTATACTCACATGCTGCACCCCCGTGGGCCGCCCCCACCGGGGGTTCTGGCCCACTGGGGGCGTCGGAGCTCACGACCGATGTAGAGCTCATCACCGGGGCTTGACCCGCACCAGGTTGCTGGCTGGGGAGCTGCGAGGCAGTGGCCGTAGCCGCGCCACCCGCCTGCAGCAGCTCAACCCTCCCCGCCGGCTGTTGTCCTGCTGCCGTTAGCGCCTCCAAAGGTACCCCAAAAGGGGCACCTGCCTGACTGGCCCGGGCCAAAGACGCCTCGAGGGCCGCAATACGTGCCAGTAAGGAGTCCACATTAACCATGGGTAAAGGGCCGGCCGGCCCACCTGATCCTTGCATGGGGACAGGACCCTGCACCCCAGGGGCCGTATATTGCCATTGACTACCGCCGAAGCCCGGGAGGGCTGGTGGATTAACCTGCCAAGGCAGGGAGCCGGGCCACCCCCCAAGGCTAGAGGGCCCCGGGAGAGGCTGCGGCCCAACAGGAATAGGCCCAACCGATTGAGCAGGAGGATGAGCGGTGCCCACCGCTCGCGGGCCGCGGGCCGGAACTCCCTCCGCGCCCGCAACTTGATCGGTCCAAGGGGCGATAGCCCCCATGCCACCAGCCCCGGCCGGGGATGGCAAAGGTGGCTGCTGGGGAGGCGGCACCGCGGTCCTCCGACCCGGATTACGCCTCCGAACCACCCGAGCTGCATTCGCAGCAGCCTTCTTTTTGGAAGGCATCTCACCGCAGCAGAAAGGGAAGCTAGCTAGTAAACGGAACTAAAAGGCTTCCCGGTAGCACCAACGAGCGACGGAGACGCAGGGGGAAAAACTTCTCCGCTCCGTCGCTGAGGCAAAATGGCAGCACGGCTGCCTCGTGGCCACCCCTTTTATCAAGGCGGTGGCCACGCCCCTAACTACCCGGATTCTCTGTCCTGTGGGGGGGGGGCCCGCAAAGGGCGCGGCGGCCATTTTGGCGCCGCGCTTGCATTCTCTTGAGTACAAATTGCAGGCCCAACATTTGAACATCAGGGAAAATGGCAAGGGAGGAAATGTTCAAGGTGCTCACTAATCATGGCTAGGGCAGAGGGGATAGGTCTCCTGACATGGGGGAAGGGCTATTATGTATCCCACCCACCCTGTCCCAGTCCTTGAGCTGGCCACATGTTGATGAAATATTTTCACAGTATGATCCCTTTCTGTATCTTCCTTGCCTTGGATACCTTGGAGTCATTATTCGGAGAGGAGCCTGCACTTTGGTAGACGTCTCTGTGACAATGTTCTGCACATGCAAATGGACTTGAGAAATCAAGTCCATCTGCATGTGTCTTTTTAGCCATTTGAATATAACATCAACCACTGGCTAGACTGACCATGACTTGAAGCCTCTGCTTTCACCTTGCCCAAGGGATCCGATGGAGGATGTTTTAGTTTTAGTCCCTGTCTAACATTCAATAGCAAGAAATTGCAGATAAATTGGGACCACTTCGGTGGGAAGGTAAACAGCATGACTAGTCATGCCTGCCACATGACCACGGAAACATCTGCAGAAGCAGACAGCATTGGCTCTTTGGCTATGAAACAGAGATGAGCACTGAATCCTAGAGTCAGCTATGACTGGCTTTCAAGCAAGGGTGACCTTTACCTTTAACATCATTGATAAGAGATAGGCAACACTGCCTAGTTAGACTGCTCAAGCCCCTGCGCCCTGACAAGGCTCTCACCTAGTGATACAAGAGTTTGTAAATCAGGAGAAGTGTAATACACTGTTATAGGACATACGTGTCTATAACTGGCATCTACAGTTCATACTAGGAAAATTATCTGTTAGAAATCTTGGACAATGGCTGCAGTCTAAG
Organism: Bradypodion ventrale; assembly: GCA_035047345.1. Classification (NCBI taxonomy): domain Eukaryota; kingdom Metazoa; phylum Chordata; class Lepidosauria; order Squamata; family Chamaeleonidae; genus Bradypodion; species Bradypodion ventrale. The sequence continues at coordinate 253,880,557 of JAWDJE010000001.1, forward strand.
TACAGGTTGTCCCAAAAGCCACCACACATAGGGAAAATGGGAAGTTGTAGCTAAATGTACTTTTATGTATAAAATATTCATCCCAAAGTTTTACAAAATTTTTACAAAATACTGGCTTCATGTTGGCCACCTCTATCTACAAACACACAAAGTCTTCTCCCCCACTCATGGTGAACATGTTCCAAGATATCTGTTGTTATGCAATTTTGCTTTTGTTTGGCACCTTTTTTTACACACTGTAGATAATAATAATAATAATAATAATAATAATAATAATAATAATAATAATAATAATAATAATAATAATAATAATAATAATAATAATAATAGGACTGATGGTTCATCCACTGCCTCTTGTTAGGTTAGATGTGGACATCAGCTGTATCTATCCACCAAAAACAACTAAGTAAAACTCTTTGCTAGAGAAAAACCATGCCCACCCAATCCTGTGTAGTTCCCATAGCAGCTCCATTCCCAAGACCAACTTTAGTGTGACAGAGGACAAAAGCAAGGATAGAGCTACACAGATGAACACAAGCTTGAATGATAGTTGTTGCATCACTACTAAAGGAAATATCTGTTGTTTACCTTTGGCACAGGGTCACCAGACATTCATTCAAAGGCTTACAATATTCAACCACCAGTTACAAAATCCCATTGCAATGATGCACCGATATTGTATGGTTTAGCTTGTCTTATGTTCTGTAGGTGGGGAAAATTAAACAGGAAGCACCAGTAAGCTAGGTGAATTGGAATATATTTTTAATGCTAGATATTAGGAAACTCAGTGGAATCTCAGTGGAAGCAAAGACAACTTCAAACCACATTTTCATCTTGCAAATACATGACTGAAACCATGTTGTGTACAGTGATACCTCATACAATGTCCAAACTTGGTTCCACAAGTTTGGACTTTATACGGATTTGGACTTTGTATGAGGCATGCAAAATCCTAGCCGTGATGCCTCATACAACATCCAGATCCTTGCCGCGATGCCTCGTACAACGTCGTTTCCATAGAGATACATTGTACTGTAACAGCACAGACTTCAGGGCAAAGTCAAGGAGACAGACAGGAAACTGACAGAACTTTAAGAAATCATTGTCTAAAGGCTAAAAACATTACAAAAACATATCAAACAACCCTGATTGTCCAAGAACCTGAAGAATGCTGCAAAAATCCCAGGAATGCTTCTAAAAATTCTGACAAAAAATCCAAAAAAATCCAAAATCGTGCTCAAAACCACTGCTAAACACTCTTCACCTCATGCAAAACCCACAAGAGCAATGCACGCATGTGTCCTGCCTTTTATACTGCCCAGGCACAATGCAACCTGGGGAAACCCCAATGCCTCATACAAAGTCACACGACTTTGTATGAGGCAACTTTTTTCAAGGAATTAGGCGATGTTGTATGAATCCGATGTTGTATGAAGTGGACTTTGTATGAGCTATTACTGTATCTCGCTTTGCACATGCCTTTCTGGGGACAAAGAAATAGAGAATTTTGGGCTGCCTTCAGCAGGATGGGAAAATGGATGGATGGATGAAATATTTAGGAATTGGATTTTCCAGTCTTAATCTTAGACAAGGCAGTAGGATTCTGGCCATATTTTCTACAGCCCTTGTGGCTGCCTTTCTGAGTTAACCTGTCAGGACAATGCCGTGGAGAAAAGACAGCAATAAACTCCTTGCCCAAGAAGTAACATAAAGTAACAAGAAATAATATACAGCAATGTGGAATAGGATAGGATGAGAAATTGAGATTGCTCCAGAACCACAGAATACCTAGCTCAGTGCAAAACTCTACTCAGGTCCTATAATCATATTCAAATGAATTTGATTACAGCAGGTATACACACCTTCATTGGGAACATGAGATAGTCTGTAGGACATCTGGATGTGTGGGGACATGAGTTTGCCTGCTCACCTTCATCTCTACCACCATTTGACCTTTGCAAGCTTTCTAACTGAACTCCTGAATAGAATTATATTGGCAAATGGGTTCACATTATATATTTATTGATTAAACCTACCATTCTGTACTGTATATCATAGAACACTAGCTTTAGTTTGTTTCATTCATTGATACACAGAGCCTAGAGTGTGGGCTTCATTTTTTTCGTTAGCTATCTTGTGTAAGCTGGCCCTATAGGAATCTCATGTTAATCCATCCTTTCTGATGGAGCTCACAGGAGTGTATATGTTTGTTTGTATGTATGAGAGAGAAAAAGAGGGAGGAGAGAGAAATAATTATACCAGGTCTTCAAATATAGTGCATGGAATTCTAAGTTGGTTTGTAAAAGGTTTGCCTAACTTGTGAAGATTACTTGCTGCTTACTGCAGTGGCTCAAGTTGCTAAGACGCTGACTGGGAAGCGGAAGGTCAGCAGTTCGATTCCCGAGTACTGCAGGACGGAAATGAGCTCCCGTCTTCATCCCAGCTCCTGCCAACCTAGCAGTTCGAAAGCAAGAAATTGCAAGTAGATAAATAGGGACCACTTCGGTGGGAAGGTAACAGTGTTCCGTGCGCTCCGGTGTCTAGTCATGCCTGCCACATGACCACGGGAACGTCTGCAGGAGCAGACAGCGCTGGCTCTTCGGCTTAGAAACAGAGATGAGCACTGCACCCTAGAGTCGGATACGACTGGCTTTCGAGCAAGGAAAACCTTTACCTTTACCTAACTGATAAGGATAATTGGTGCTAGGGCCCTTCTTGGTTACACAGGCAGACACATGATTAGGCAGACAACTGAAAACTTGTCAATTCGCTGGAATGAGCTGCAGTAAGTTATTCAACGCCAATATCAACGCCAATAGGATTCTGGCTATGATTTAAATTAAGATTTAATTCAGGAAGTAAATAATTAGCTGCATAAAAATCCAGACAAATGCTCTTGGCAGATGTCTGATCCGGTAACTAACCTATTGTGTCAGCCAGTAGGGAAGTGAATAGGAATGTAAAGAAACACATGTCATTTAATGAAATTTCTTACAAGTTTTAAAGTTAAGAAATCTTTGTAATGTTTTGGGACCTGAACCTACAAATATGAGAAGATGAGACTACATGTTGTCATTCCAGAGTTCTTTTTTTAAACCTACTTCTGGCCAAGCTGCATCATATCTACTATTTGGTGCTTTTGTATTATCATCTGGACAGTTTTGTGTATTATACATGAGATCCACTCCCCTTCCTCTTTCTCAGAGTATAATTCATAATAACAGCACAATAATCAGATAACAGCTCAGATGCATCTAGTATACAATTAAACACAATGCTTGGGTATCTTCATCTCTCCCCTTCCGCCGCCTTTCTTCCTCATCCTTCTGTGATAACTGACCATATAAAGTGAAAGAGGTTAAAATAATCTCACCCCAATCACTGCTGAGAGAGTCAGATTTTCTGTACTCTCTTTGAGATCATCTGTCTCACCTGTAAAGAATGAAGACATTCTATAAAGGGCAAATGCTGCATGCCATGCTCTTGAGTTATGGGTCATGAAAGAAACAGAACGCCTGCCCTTGGGACATGTGCTTTCCCACATGTAATATATTTTCCAAAAGTGCAGTGTGCTCGTAATTCGCGGATGTCTGTAAACTCAGAGTTATTGCTACTGCTTCAGTTTGGCTCAGGATTTCTAAGCAAACTCATAATGTCTTCATAAAATATCCATCTCACTGATGGTATCCGTGGCTCTGTCTCAGGCTCCAGGCACTTCTGTCATAGGTCATATGCACAGTTAATCACATAAATAACCAAACAGCTGCTAATAAACTACCTATTCATGGTCCTCAGATGCCCTCCATTACCATAGCACCTGTGTGCCCTGCAATCCCTTCATGTAGTTATCTTTTCATCAACCCTGTGATGTAGAAAAATGTGGCCATTGTAATTTGAAGGAAGTGACCCAAGGCAGAGGAAGGTTAAATGACCTCGCAAAGTATATCCAGGGCATTTCCAACAGAAGCAAACTAGACGGTTGAAACCATAACACAGAACAGAGAATCCACAAATGGTAAACCACAGCCATCTTAGCAGTGCTCACCCATTCATTAGACAAAGAAATGTGCTCCTGTTTAAAAGTGAGGGAGTCTTGCACTGCCATCCAAGTGGGCAAGACCTCTAATCGTCACTCCCACCCATTTCTTCCTCCCCCCTTTTTTTGTCTTGTTGACGTAACAACTCTTGAGCATTTAACAACTGTGACAACTAAAAAGTTTCCCCTACCTCCACCCCATATTTGGATACTGAGAGAAAATGCAGGGTCCATTCTTCACCTGAGGTAGCACCTCTCCTAAAATCCTGGTAAGAATATCAACTTGTTTGGCTCAATATGGGTAGGGTGGGGCCCCTTATTGCTATCCCTTATTGCTATTAGTAGCACTTGGAACACTTGAAGGCACACTGTAAATGTCGCATTTACTTATTCAGTACTGTATTATATTTATGCGCCCTTGCCCAGGAAAGTCATATAATAGCATTGCCTTCTTTATGGGTATGCATAAGTGAAACTGTAGTCAGTTAAATGTAACAGCTTTTTTATTTTCACTTTAAAATGTAGATAGGTTGGCTGACTGAGAAAAACAATTAGGCAGGTGCAAATGTAGACTTCCAAATTAATTTTAATTCTACATTTTAACCGATAGCACCCCTAGCTTTGTAATAGGGCAGCTAGATAATAAAATGAAAGGGGGAGAATATCAGTTCTGAATGGAAAGGGACCATGCATGGTGTTTTTTTTTTTGTTTGTTTTGTGAAAGAGCTTGAATGCTTGGTTTTTGTATCACAAATTCAAATACAACAATCATCGCATATAGCAATGAAATTGCATAACAATTAGGGGGGGGGATGACATCCCGCATAACAATTTTCCCTATGGAACAAATCATACAGTTTTTCAATGGGAAAAGCCACTTAGCAATAAAATAAAATAAATAAATTGTTGTACAATGCATCCCATAGGGAAAATCGCTATACGATGCACATATCATATAGCAATTGTTTCATACAACAACAAGCCCCATGGAACAGATTAAAATCATTGTATAAGGTACCACTGTATAGCAGCATGTGCAGCAACAAAGAGCATTCTAGTTTTAGAGTTGAGGTGCCATACTGAACGGTTAGCCAGATAAATGAACAGAGGAAACAAGTGGAGAAAGTGTAAGGTGTGTATGTACCAGATGCATACATGCTAGAGGCCTGTAATTGGCCAGGTCTAGCAGGACAGTCATCATAGCATGAATCAGTGCAAGCAGGTAGACCAAGTCCAATTAGCTAGCAGAAATGCCCTCACCAAATGGGCATAGTCCCTGCATTGGTCCAGGCCACCCTGTTCTAACAAGAAGAGTTGGTTTCTAAATTCAGAGTTGAACTGGTACTCTGGAAAAGCAACACAGAGTGTGTGGGTGAATTATTCTGATCATACCAAGATGGTGTCTGATATGCCTAAACTCCTGCAGCACAGCAAAAACTAATGAATAAACATGGATCCATACCTAATAGCTTGGGTAAAGGCCATAGCTGTCAAGTATATTGGCTGGGAAACTCACATATTTTACCCTCTTTCCCGCTGTCCTCCCATATTAGTTAGACTGCAATGCCCTAATGCCACCACTGGAGGGCTGCACAGCATAGCTGTCAAGTATCCCATTTTGGCCGGGAAATTTCCCTTATTTTCAAATCCAAAATTTGTCAGGTATGGTAAAGGCAGTAGGAATGTCGGGAACTACCATAAATAGAAAATGTATCTGGATCTTAACATATATGTATGTTCAGAAATTTCATAAACAGCAATTTTATAGGTGAGTTGAACTTCCTTTATGAAATTACCTCCCCTCATAAAACAAAAATAAAATTAGGAGTTTGTCTCCCACTCTGTTCCTAGTTGCACCCCACTTCTTTTCTAGTCTTATCTTGCTATGTCTTCTTCTTTGCCCATTTGCTCAAGATTTGTGATTTTTATTTTACATCACAGCAAATAGCGAAAGCTTTCCTTTAACCAAGAAAGATATGGCCGATACCATAACAGGAATTCCTACTGTCAAATTGGTCCAGTTAAAGTGACATGTAGGTTTTCTTGGTTCTTGTAATTCAATTCTTTGAATTTATAGGTTAGACTCAGTCTTACTTTTAAAAAGGGTAAAAGTCATCCTTGCTTGAAAGCCAGTCATATCCAACTCTAGTATATGGTGCTCACCTCCATTTATAGCCAAAGAGCCAGTACTGCTATCTGTATCTGCAGACATTTCTGTGGACATGTGGCACACATGACTACACATGGAACACTGTTTTAGTGGTACTTAAAACAGAATAAACCTGTTGACTAATTTAAGTCTCACTGGGTTGAATCCTATGATATGTTTTGCATACTTTGCTGCAGCTAATTGTGCTTAATTGATGAGATATATTTGTTATATGTCTGAAAACACATGCAAATACACAACTGAGAAGGATACCAGCACCATGAATTAGGCACAATTATCTACATCTAGTTCTTTTCTTTCTTCGTATCAAAACGGCACCAATAAAAATAATGGACGTATAAGAAATATAAGTAAAACAAATTATAATGTTAAAACAATTAGACTATTTTTGACCAGAAGTGGGCTATTTCAATAGCATTATTGAGTTATGAAAATCTTATGCAATATAGACCTGTTTAAAATAGACCTGTATGAAGTTTGACTAAGTTTAGATTTGAATATAAGATGCAAAGCTTGAGAGGATTTGGTAGATGTGTATTTTGGGGACCGGAAATAAGCTGGGGAAAGAGATGTTCAATGTTTGCTGCTCCACAAAATTGCTACCATTCATTGTTTGGCTGTCCAATCAACATGAATCCTAGGAGGCCCATCAGCGGGAATTCACAATGCACTACTGGCTCAGACTGAGCATGATATTTATGAAACCACTCGTCAAGAGCAGTCACAGTTAGAATTATTCTGAGGCGAAAATGTGTCCATCTATTGCTGACTGAACATTGTTTGGATCAGGGTGTATGCCTGTCGTAGAAGGGTGGTGAGAGGATGAGATTGTAGAGAAAGGTAGTTTCCCATAACAGACAACTCAGCAGATTTTCTTATGACAAATGTCTGACAGTTTCCTTCATGTTTACTGGACTTTGATTTTCCTTCTTCACAACTTATCTATTACTTGTGCCTTCAGGTTTGGTATTAGCCTTTCTCCCGTCAGCTGGCAGCTTCTTGCCCTGACATAACATGCATCTTGCTCTTACCCTTGAGCTTTTGGTGTCAACAGTAAGGATAGACAAACCAGTCAGAAATGCAAAGAGTATGGGAGGCTGCAAATATCTATCAACTGCTGTATGCTCTTCAGACATTATCCAAATGAACAACATTTGGGATGCCTAAAGAAAAATTCCATGTCGATGTTACGAATGTAGCTTCACCTTCAACGGCAGGAAATCTGTACAACGTTTCTTAGGACCACTTTGTTGTTGTTGTTGTTGTTGTTGTTAACTTCCATTTATAACCTGCTCATCTGGGGTTACCCCCACTCTGGCAGGCTAACAACAACACATTAAAAACACATAATAAAATCACGTAATAAATCAACTAATTAAATACAAATATCAAATTTAGTTAAAACTGGGGGGCTGAATAAAGGCCCAACACTAGTACAGTGAGTGCCCCACTCAAAAGCTTCTCTGAACAGAAGCACTTTAAGTTGTTTTCAGAATGTTAACAAAGAAGTGATCTGGCGCAATTCCACCAGAAGGGAGTACCATAGGGATGGCGCTGCCACTGAAAAGGCTCTTCTCCTGGTCGTCACCTTCCTTGCCAATTTCGGCATTGGCACCAAGAGCTGACCCATTATTATTATTATGGAAACAGGCCCAATGCTTGAATGCAGGTTAAACTCAAGATGTCACAGTGTCACATTCATCTAAACAACATTCAGTTAAAAGGGTCTGTGCATACAAAGTCCTATTCAGTTTTTATATCAGCATAATGTGATTAATGTAAGTCTCAATGGTAAACTGCCACATGTTAAGATGTAAGCATACACATTTGCTGTTAGTGTGCTGAGCCACTGTTTTGTCATAGCTGTTCTAGAGTTGGGACCCCACATGAATTTCTGAATATTTACAAACATATATGCAACTTCACTAAAATATCACATTAGAAAAATAAAACTAGCAAAAGCTTTTTCTAGACGAGAGGTCACATCCTTTTTTTTGGCCATGCCCCTCATAAGCATCTCTAAAACCCTGATCCCCCCCCCGCCCTGACATATAATTCTTATTATTCAAAAAGAGAACTATTCACGTGGAGGAAGCCTAAAAGACCATTAACTTGGTCTAACTCATTCTTGAATTTCCCCCCCTCCTTAAACATCACACACACACACACACACACACACACACACACACACACACACACACACACACACACACACACACACACACACACACACACACACACACACACACACACACGGTGAGGCATGTGCCCCAAGTTGGGAACCATGACTCTAGACTATGCCATCTCAAAGACTCAGGAGAGGCCAGTGTGTGGCTTTCTGTGTCAAATCTAACATTTTTCTGAGCTTGTCATGCAGGTTAGTGTATTCTGGGAATTATAAAATACCCTAACCCTGGAGTTAAGTTTGGCAAATCCATCACAGTAACTGGATAACAAGTATAAGAAGGAGTCTGGCTTCTTATAGTTCTTCAAACTGCCCTTATGTACTGGGAAATAATTGTTTCTTAAACTGTTATACCTTCTAAAGGTATGTCAATCTTCATTAACATGAAAGGAAAATTTGTGTTTATATCTTTTTTCACCTATCAAGGAGTGTGTACATTTCAACTAAGGATGAGTATAAGGTAACTTAACTCTGTTGCCCTTATATACTTTTATTAAACCAAATACTTATTATATCAGGCATTTGTGTTTGCAGGCGCACCCCCCAATAAAGGACTCAGACACAAATGAAAGTGGATAACGGCATTGGGCCACATTTATTGATTCATGCCCTAATCCGAATTATAAATTTCTATTGGTAATTGACCAATCATAATTCTTAAGGCAAGCAGGCCGAAGTAACACTGGTAAGGTACCACCCAAAATTGCCAACGACAATTGTTACAATGTATCTATTTGTATCAATTTGTTTGTTGACAACAAACAAATTGTTGACCGTAGTCAATATCTAACTAATGACCCCACCCTCTGACGTGTATCCGTAAAATCAGGGGGTGATGCATGCTGTCTAGCTGTAGCCATCACCCCATCACCTGGTTCGTCGTTGACCGGACAACGTTTAAACAACTTATGCCTATCTAGTGTTGTCCAGTCAATTGGGAACCTGCCGGATACCTGTGGGTCATAAATGTTTACCTTACCAGTGCTACCCGCCCATGTGACCAAAGTCAACAGCAGCACAGAACAAACCCCTATATCAAACCATAGCAACAGTGTGGGATGGGCAAAAAAGCCAGGACTCAAGGGCCAATTGCGAGTCCCAGCCAAAAATTCCCACCCGGCCCCGAAGCGACCAAGAAATCACACTGTTAACTAGGGAGGGGGTGGAGGGGAAAAACTTCTCCGCTCCGTCGCTTCGCAAAAATGGCAGCTCGGCTGCCTCGTGGCCAGCCCTTTTATTAGGGTGCTGGCCACGTCCCTAAATACCCGGATGCCTTCGTCCGATGGGGGGGGGGCGCAAAGAGCGCGGCGGCCATTTTGGCGCCACGCTTGCATTGCAGGCGCACCCCCCTAAAAAAGGACTCAGACACAAATGAAAGTGGATAACGGCATTGGGCCACATTTATTGATTCATGCCCTAGTCCGAATTATAAATTTCTATTGGTAATTGACCAATCATAATTCTTAAGGCAAGCAGGCCGAAGTAACACTGGTAAGGTAAAACCCAAAATTGCCAACGGCAATTGTTACAATGTATCTATTTGTATTAATTTGTTTGTTGACAACAAACAAATTGTTGACCGTAGTCAATATCTAACTAATGACCCCACCCTCTGACGTGTATCCGTAAAATCAGGGGGTGATGCATGCTGTCTAGCTGTAGCCATCACCCCATCGCCTGGTTCGTCATTGACCGGACAACGTTTAAACAACTTATGCCTATCTAGTGTTGTCCAGTCAATTGCGAACCTGCCGGATACCTGTGGGTCATAAATGTTTACCTTACCAGTGCTACCTGCCACCCGGAGAGGCTTCAATAAAGGCTCGACGCCCCCCCCAAGACCGTCAGCTCGGTCGACAGGCCTGCTCGCCAATCACCCAACAGGAGGTCCATACCTCCTCGCGACAGATGGACCCCATCCCCTGCATAAAGCCCATAATTTTGCAAACTAATGGCGGGATGACGACTGACCCGTCCCCAGCCCTTGGTCAAAAGGAATCGGGCCACAGCCCTGTTCACCATGCGCCTAGCGTGGTCCAGGGCCTGAAGGTCAAAGCCTCCCCTATAAGCGTGCCGTGGGACCATATCTGACCAAACAAGGGCTGTGGCGGGCCATACGTAATGTAAGTAGGCGAGGTCACCGCAAATCGCATGCTTCAGCGATAAGCCAGTGACCTGTCCCAAATCATTACCCCCAAGGTGTATGATCAGGATGTCAGGCGGGTCAGCGTTCCTTGCCGAAAAGAGGAATGGCAAGAGCTCCCGCCACAACATACCGGGCTTACTGTACCATGTGAGACTTGCGTATGCACCCAGTCCCAGTCGGGGTCCCCAATCTGTCACCGCAGCGTAACGCGCTGCCCTGTGCACGTAGCTATGGCCCACCAGCCATACTGTCACCGGTGTGATACGACACCCAGGGTCTGTCAAGGAAAAACAGGGAAGGAAGAAATATGCGGTGACTAAACCGGTACTCACGGCGGGAGCGGGCGAACATAAAACTGGAAACACTGAGAGCCCCACCTCCCCATGCTGCGTATGTCAGCCCCGGAGTACCCATAAGCAGCCGCAGTAGAGGCCGCCCCAATTCTAAATGAATGGGTGCCGTAACGGGCCCCAGGGAGGCCCACACTAGCCAGTGCCTTCCCAGTCACCTTCCAAAATTGAAATTTAGTGAGGGGAGACCCATCTTGGTGACAGAAAAACGGGCCATGGTGCATGCCACGCAGTGCAAGGAACTCCTGTAGGGCACCAACCGGACAGATGTCTGCCAAGGAACATCGTAGCAGTCTTACACCACTGCCTACACTGTGCTGATCTGTTTTAGAGGAGCGTATCCTCAACTGAGCCCAATCATTGCAAACATAGACATCTTCGAGTTCCAGTGCCCTATGACTTGCATCCGCCTTAGACAGCATCACAAGCTCGCTGATGTGGAGCGCTCCAAAAAAGGCCACCGTTGTAGCCGCATGAAACAGGGCTGCCTCATACCTATCGAAACATAGGTCATGCCAGCCCCGTGCCAGTTGGGTAAGGACCCCAGGGGAAATTGGGTGGCGGTCGTCCAGGCTACGCCCACGTTCCCGCACCCACCCCTCCAAAACGTGTCTCACACGGAAATCAGCGGTACTATCCGCATGACCTCCCACCTTGGCCATAAAAGCCAGCGCTGACAACCTGGATGCTATGGTGTGGGGTGCAAGGCCCTGGGCATGCAGGTAAACCATGAAACGAAGGACGTGGGCCACTGGGATCGGCCAGGTATCTGGCAGTCGAGATTGGGTACAAAATGTCCGAAAGGAAACTAACGCATGGTGATACGCCTTACGCGTGCGTGGCGCCAGCGACATGCCGATCGCCCAGTTCACCTCTCCCTGCCAAAGGTCCATATCTCCTCCGGGAGTGGCGAGGGAAATTCCTCCGCGTCCGGGGCCAAGGCGCGGAACCGGAATATCTGCAGGCGGGACAAAGCGTCAGCAATATTGTTATTGACCCCCGGGACATGCCTGGCCCTGAACAATACATTGAGGCGCAGGCTGCGCAATACAAACTGGCGCACTAGTTCCATGACCCTGGGAGATTTAGAAGTCTGTGAGTTGACAATGTGGGCAACTGCTGCATTGTCACACCAGAAATGCACCACCGAGTTGGCCCACTCCTCACCCCATAGCATCAAAGCCCCCAGTATGGGAAAAAATTCCAAATATGTGAGATCCCTCAGGCGACCCGTGCCTGACCAGGCTGGTGGCCATCCACCATAGGCCCACTTCCCGTTGAAGTACATCCCATAACCCAGGGATCTCGAGGCATCAGACTGTATCTGAAAGCGAGGTGAAGCCAGGAGGTCAGACCTCCAAAATGAGACCCCATTGAACTCCCTCAGGAACTGGAGCCATATGTGCATATCTGCCCTGATGCCCCGTGTCAGTCTCACCCTGTGATGGTGCCTGGATAAGCCTGACATGGCGTCGCACAAGCGCCGAGCAAATGCCCTGCCAGGTGCGACCACCCTGCAAGCGAAGTTAAGGTGACCATGTAGCACCTGCAATTCCCGAAGGGATGCCTTGCGCTTAGCCAGCAATCCCGAAATGAGGGCCGCTATCCTGGCCACCTTTTCCCCTGGCAACCTAGACGCCTGCGCTACTGTGTCAATCTCCACCCCCAGGAATACTAGCTTAGTAGATGGGCCTTCGGTCTTTTCGGGCGCCAAAGGGACACCGAGTTCCTCCATTAGCATCTGAAATGTGTTGAGGAGACGTGTGCACGTGTCCCAGCCCCGTTCACCCCCGAACAAAAAGTCATCCAGGTAATGGGCTACAGACCGAGACCCTGACTTACGGACAAATGCCCACTGCAGGAATGTACTAAAACGCTCGAAGGCCGAGCAGGATATGGAACAGCCGAAAGGCATGGCTTTGTCGAAATAATATTCACCCCTGAATTTGAAACCCAGCAACTCAAAGTCACCCGGGTGCACCGGCAGGAGACGAAAAGCCGACTTAATGTCTCACTTAGCTAACAGTGCACCCGGGCCACATGAGCGCACCATGCGCAATGCCTGGTCAAAGGATGTATACCTGACCGAGCAAAGGTCATCAGGGATAGCATCATTGACCGAGCGACCGGCTGGGTAGGACAAGTGATGAATCAGGCGGAACTCGCCCGGGGACTTCTTGGGGACTAGTCCCAGTGGGGATACTTTAAGGTTGGGGAACGGGGACGCGGGAAAAGGGCCAGCGATCCTGCCCGCATCAACCTCCTTATTAATGCTGGCAGCAGCCACCTCCTCCCTTCCTCTAAGTGACAAAAGGTTGGGTGCGTCTTGAGGTGACCTATCCCCCGTGAAAGGAATACGAAACCCCAGTTGAAAACCATGAAGCAGGTACACTGCGTCTGCCCTCCTCGGGTACACTGCGAGCCAACGCTCCAGCATGTCCACATTAATTGGGGAGGGGGCCTTTCGGTGGACCCGCTCCCTCAGCGGCAGTCCTACCTGCCCCTTGTCCACCCCTACCCCTGCCCCTGAATCCTCCCGGCCTGGGACAGGCGGAGGCAGCATGGGGGCCAGAACAAGAGGGACACTCATGCCTGTACTTGCAATTCTTTCTGTTGCAAGAACCATTGGACGAGAAGGTCCAGCAGAGCAGGCGGGCTGGAACCCCTTGCCCCGCCACTTGGTGGGGAACCTGTACGGGGGCCGCTCGTTGGACCGCATGTCCACAATGATATCTCTCCCCGGGCGCCGGGCGCGTGGGGGTCATATACAGAAGCCACAGCTTCTGGCAGGGCTCGTCCCACCTCATCTCTGGGTGCAGTGGAATCCTCATGCGGAATTCCTCGTCGTAAGCCAGCCACGACGGACCCGGAAAGTCGACCATAGCCCGGTAAATGTTGTCCAAATACTGGACCATAGGGATGGCCAGATCCGGCCTGGCCCTGAGGTAAACAGCCATGTAGATTAGGTACGCTGGCAACCAATTTGCCCATTACGTGGCGGCTTACGACGACGTGCCTGCTCCTTATCCTTCTCATCCTGCCCTTCCCTCTCTTCCTTGGTGGGCTCCCTGTTAAGAAGGGAGAAGATGTCCACATACTCACCCCTCCAGATCTTTTCCTTGGTGGACTGGGCCAGATGGTCCCCTAGGGGCAAGGAATACCCCGCTGTCGGCAATGCCGACACCGGCACAGAGGGAAGTGCGGGCAAAGCAAAGGGGGCTTGTACCAACCCGGACACTCCCAACACATTCCCTACCACATAGGGGGCGCCACCCCAACCCGGGCCCTGGGTCAGGGATGAAGTCGCCGGGTGGGCCGGAGGCGGCTGCACTGCCGCACCACCCATGCAAGGCCATGGCCACTGAAAAGCCCCCCCCCCCCCAGGGAAGTCAGTTGTGTGGGTGCACTAGCTTGAACTGCATACTCACCCGATGCACCCCCACGGGCCGCCCCCACCGGGGGTTCCGGCCCGCTGGGGGAGTCGGAGCTCACAACCGAAGCTGAGCTCGTCAACGGGGCCAGATCAGCACAAGTCTGCTGCGCCTGCTGAGTGGGGAGCTGCGAGGCAGTGGCCGCCACCGGCCCGCGCGCCTCAGGCAGCTCGACCCGACCCGTCGCCTGCCGCTGCCCGGCAGCCAAAGGATCAACCTGGAACCCGAAAGACGCCCCCGCTTGGTTGGCCCTTGCCAGTGATGCCTCGAGGGCCGCTACGCGGGCCAGAAGGGCCTCCACATTAACATAGCCCCAGCCCCGACAGGGGGCAAAGGGCCAGCCGGCCCACAAGTAACGGGCACCTGTCCAGGTCCCTGTGCCCCAGGGGCCGGATACGGCCAAGAGCCCATGCTCGGCCCTTGAGGGGCCGTGGGCATGCCCTGCCAAGGCAGGGAACCCAACCACCCCCCATGGTTCGATCCCCCCCATGGGGAACTGTGCACCCAGGGAAGAAGGCCCAGCCGCACGGACCATGCCAGGGGCAGTGGCCATCGTTTGCGGGCCAAGGGCCGAGGCCCCAGCCGGGGCAGCCTGCGCGCGCCGCGCATCGGGCCAAGGGGCCACCGATCCCATCCCACCGGTCCCGGTGGGCTCCGCCAAAGGTGGCTGCTGGGCGGGCGCAGTCGCGGTCCTCCGACCCGGCTGACGCCTCCGCGCAGATCGAGCCACGTTCGCAGCTGCCTTCTTCTTAGAGGGCATAGCTGGTCTAGCTGGGAAGCCAAAGAAAGGAAAAACTGCACCGAAAAAGGCTTCCCCTGAGAGGACACAAGCGACGGAGGTAAGAGGGAAAAACTTCTCCGCTCCGTCACTTCGCAAAAATGGCAGCTCGGCTGCCTCGTGGCCAGCCCTTTTATTAGGGTGCTGGCCACGCCCCTAACTACCCGGATGCCTTCGTCCGATGGGGGGGGCCCGCAAAGAGCGCGGCGGCCATTTTGGCGCCATGCTTGCATTGGGTGTAGGTCCTATTGAATACACTTGTATAGTATTTAATGTTATCCTTTGTTCAAAAGCCAGTTGTGTCAAACTCTAGGGAGTTTACAGCCAAATAGCCCATGCTCTCTGTGACTGTAGGCATTTTCATAGTCATGTGGCAGGCATAACTAGATGCTGGAGCACACAGAATGCTGTTTCCTTTTCCACCAAAGTGGTACCTATTTATCTACTTGCAATTTCTTGCATTCAAACTACTAGATCAGCAGTTCACAACCTTGGGGGGGGGGGTATGCCCCACACAACTATCTCTAAAACTTTGATGCCCTACTCCCCCCGTGACTATAATTCTTATTATTCAAAAAGTGAATTCCTATTCATGTGGAGGAAGCCTAAAAGACCACTAACTGTTAAATAACTCATTCTTGAACTACCCCTTAAAATCAAATTCCCCCCCCCCTTGTGGGGAATGTACCCCACATTGGGAACCATGATACTAGGTTGTCAGGAGCTGGGGCAGACAATGGGTGCTCATCAGTGATGCACTGCAACAGGTTCTGTCAGGTTCTGCAGAACCGGTCGTGGAAATTCCCCCAGGCCACACCCACTTGGTTGACCATGCCCACTCCATAGCCCATAATGCAGGATGTTTGGCCATGACCACAGATTTGGCCCTGCCCACAGATTTGGCCAGCCCACAGAGTAGGTAGCAAAAAAAATTTGCAGTGCATCACTGGTGCTCACTCTGTCACACAACACTTGGGGCTTGAACTGCTCAATGTCTTAACTAATGTCATCACAGCCCTCTTACACTTGCATTTACCTATGACCAAACAAACATACATCGAATCATAGTATTTGTGCCCCCCCCCCCCCAGCTCCTTTTACTCAGAACATAGCTTGCTAGCTCTCTTCTCTTCCTCTTCCTCTTCTTCTTTCTCGGTCATGCACTCAACTACCCCTACAGGCTTAAACTGGTGGGTGAGGTGGATGATTTTTTAAAAAGAAGAAACCAGGTCAAGTCAGTTTGGATGTTCAAAATGTCAGCAAATTGTGTGCTTACAAATTTACACACTTTGAAATATGAGAGGGAATCTATGCAGACAGAAAAATTATTTTCTTCTTCTAAGCCCAACACAAAGAAATTCAGTAGGTGTAACAGAAGAGTGTTTGTACAATTGAGGGAAGAAGTTTTAAAGAAGATAAAATGTCACTGATCAATGATACTATAAAACTAAATAAAGTCGAAGAAACAAACCTAACTAAATACAAAAATAATTAAATGGCTATGTGTGCTAAGAGTTGGAATAATTAGTGTGATGAGACTGTGGATGAAACTGCTGGAGCAAAACATGATACTCATGCACTGGTTTCCCTCAGATGATAACGTCTAGTACAGTGGTGGCAAACCTATGGCACGCATGCCAAAGGTGGCACTCAGAGTTCTCTCTGTGGGCACCTGTGCAGTCACCCCAACACAGGGTTTGCCCTTCCCCTCTGCCCAGCAGCCCAATGGGAGTGTTTCCTCCTTCCTGCAGCACAGAGTTCACCCCACCCCTCTTCCCAGCAGCCCAATGGGAGCTTTTCCTTCCTCCCCTGTTGCTGTGTTAGCACTTTGTGATAAATAAGTGGGTTTTGGGTTGCAGTTTGGGCACTTGGTCTCTAAAAGGTTCACCATCACTGGTCTAGTGGCATAGGAGCACCCATAAAATGCACTGTGAAGCTTTATGGGACTGGAGCCATAAGTGGAGATCATGATTTCCTGGATCAGCAACTGGCTAAGGGACAGGAAACAGAGGGTAGCACTAAATGGACACTTCTCCAAGTGGAGGGAAGTAAAGAGTGGGGTCCCCCAAGGTTCAGTACTGGGACCCCTGCTTTTCAACTTCTTCATAAATGATCTAGAGGTAGGAGTAAAAAGCAAGGTAGCCAAATTTGCTGACGACACTAAATTATACAGGGTAGTGAAAACTGTGAGAGATTGTGAGGAGCTCCAGAGGGATCTCTCGACACTGGGGGAGTGGGCAAAACAGTGGCAAATGAGTTTCAACATTAGTAAGTGCAGAGTGATGCATGTTGGGGCAAAGAACCCCAATTACATTTATAAACTGATGGGGTCTGAACTCTCTGCGACAAACCAGGAAAGGGACCTTGGTGTCCTGTTGGACAACTCAATGAAGGTGTCAACCCAGTGTGCCTCAGCAGTGAAAAAAGCAAACTCAATGCTAGGGATCATTAGGAAGGGTATGGAAAATAAGTCAGCAAGTGTCATTTTGCCTCTTTATAAATCTATGGTGAGGCCCCACCTGGAATACTGTGTACAGTTCTGGTCGCCATACCTCCAGAAGGATATTATGGAGCTGGAAAAAGTGCAGAGGAGGGCAACCAGAATGATTAGGGGACTGGAACACCTTCCTTACCATCTGAGGCTGCAACGGTTGGGCCTCTTCACTCTTGAACGACGACGTCTAAGAGGTGACCTGATTGAAGTTTATAAAATCATGCACGGTGTGGACAAAGTAGATAAGGAAAAACTGTTTTCCCTATCGCATAACACTAGAACTAGGGGACACTCCATGAAACTTTTGGGTACTAGTTCTCAAACAAATAAGAGAAAGTACTTTTTCACCCAGAGGATTACTGGTCTATGGAACTCCCTGCCAGAAGAAGTGGTGACAGCTGTCAGTCTTGACAGCATTAAGAAAGGATTAGACAAATTCATGGAGGACAAGAGTATCAATGGCTATAATTATGGATACTTAAGGACAACCTCCGGGTTGGAGAGATAGGCAGGCTATCTCTCAATATCATTTCCAGGGAATCCTAAGCAGGCATCTGCTTGGGAATACCCTGAAGGAAATGGTGAGCCACTGTGTGAGACAGAATGCTGGACTGGATGGGCTGTGGCCTGTTCCAGCAAGGCTTTTCTTATGTTCTTATGTTCTTATGTGTCACTGGAGCCAAGGCTCCAAGAAGGGAACTGATGGCAAACATCTGCACTATTTACAAGTGCAGGCACATGTCAACGTTGGCCTCAGTCAGATATCCATTGCTGGTGTTCGGATTGGCAAAAAATGTTTAGGGACTATTACAAAAAAATCAGTATGGCATTTGCATTCTATTTGAGTGGGATATAACTAATGAAGAAAAGGCCTCAAGTTCTGGCAGTTCCCTTTGCTGTCTATCTGTGAAGGTAGTGAGCACAAGAGGGGATTCTTTAGACCATTTTGGCTATTGACATTGGTATTGTAAACATTCAGGCTGCCTCTGCTATGTAAAGTTTGCCGTCGTTTTTCCTACTGGCAATGTGTGCACCGTACTGCAAAATGATGTCAGACCATTTCCTAGTATTTTTATACTAGGCACAATGCAACCTGGAAAAAACCCAATGCCTCATACAAAGTCGCTGTGACTTTGTATGAGGCAACTTTTTTCAAGGAATTAGGCGATGTTGTATGAATCTGATGTTGTATGGAGCGGACTTTGTATGAGGTATTACTGTAATTGAATTGAATTGATGTGACTGACTGATGATAGACATACAATTTTGCATTTCTTGTGCTCATCAGCTGTGGAAGTTTACCAATCCGATACCAGTCAGTAACAATGGGATTATCAAGACCATTCTCTGAGAGCTGCTGACCCTGTAAACTAGGCAGTAGATCCAAATCAGATCTGTAAATCTAATAGTCTTACTAAATTACACCAACTGTCTTGTTATTTTTGTTGGTGGTCAGGGTACATTATTGCAATGTAATTTTGATTTAATGAGTTGATCCTACTGCAAATGTCCTGTGTGGAGGAATGAACAGAATTATAATCACATGAAACTCTGTATTTGTTGTACATATGCTGGCACAAAGACACATAGTGATTCATATGCACACAGAGAACTGTCATGACAGCTTAGCCAATGACGCTAATGTGCAACAAAGAGATCTGGTATTCCCACACCTTACCTGCAGGCCATGCACCTGGCCAGCTGGGATTAGCAACAGAATAACAGACAACTGGCAACAACCCTTCTCTGATTCTGCCACAACTCTCCAAAAGCACCCATTGAAATATAAACCTGACTGTTTCAACTGTTCTGAGTAATTGGCTTCAGCTGGCTATTTCTAAATATGAACAGAGGGAGAGGGGAGAGAGCTGGTAGAGAGCAGGTGTGGGTTAAATAGGGCAGGGGATTCAAATCATATCACAGACCAAGATCTGGCTAAACAACAGTTATTCTGCAAAGAGGCTGAGCTGATGTTTGGGGGTTGTTTGGCATAGCAATTCCAATTATATATTCAACATTGTTTGGTGACCCTGTGTTCCTTTTAGTAGGGGCAAAGAAAAGTTGTTCTTTCCTCCAAACACAATAGAGAAAAAAATCACTCTGACTTGCATCTTTTATTTGATGCAATACAGTCAACAAGAACAGGATAGGAAGTCACAGTCCATTGAGGAGGGGGGGGGGCAGTTCAAATCCTACTTTATCTGGTGAGGTTTTCATGAAGGTAAAATGATTCCCCCATCAAACAGACACTTCAAGAAAGAAATTGGATGGACATTGAGACTTAGAGGGGAATCTATGAAGGAACTAGAAAATGTTTATTTCTGGAGACCAAGGCCAAGTTCATTCTTATGATGAGATTCCTGATTCCTATGTATGAGTATAAAAGCTGAACAGTGAAGAGAGTTGACAGGAAAAATGTATTCAAAATGTAGTGTATGGATACCATGGAGTACCAGGAGATACAGGGTGTCTATGGAATGTGTAGATCAGGAGTTCTCAACGTTCCTCTACCAAACAGCACTTCCTGGTGTGGTGGAAGCGGAGGAGGGCAACGTGAAATGGTGCCATGGGCCGCACCCGGCCAATGGGTCACAGGTTGAGAATCCATGATGTAGATGCACATCAATCCTGAACTTTTTCTCGAAGTGAAAATAACTAAATTGAAGCATTGAACTTTGGACAAATCATGAGAAGATTTATTCGAAAAAGCTATAATGTTAGGAAAAGCAGTAGTAAATTAGGAAGATATGATATATTTGACTCCATAAAAGAAGCCATGACCTTTCACTTCTAAGACTTATGCCAGGGTTTCTCAACCTGTGGCCCATGGGCTGGATGCAGCCAGCAGCACCATTTCATGTGGCCCACCACCACCTCCACCACACTCGGAAGTGCCATGTGGTGGAGGAAGTGCAAAATGGCCACCCGGCTCCTAAAGCTGTCTGAGGGAGCATGACCTGGCCCCCAGCTTTAAAAGGTTGAGAACCCATGCTTTAGCCTGAAGTGACAATTATGAATTCCAATTCATAATTCACTGTAAGTTAAAAACTTGACAGCACACAACTTACAAACCCCTTCAAGGTTTTCTATAAAACTGTGATAGCTAAAATCAGATAATTGTTGATGGAAAACGGAAGGTGTTAGCCCAGATCTAAAGCCAATGATGTGATTGTGGGCCAAATTGTCAACAAATTGAAAGTGTTTCTTTTTTTGCGAATGGTACTGTGTCAATGGTACTATTCTCTATGCCAATGCAGACTATATTGACTGTTACCATTGGTGTCATCATCATTCAGGCTGGCCTTTGCTGTGTAAATCTTGCCATCCTTTTTCCTCCTGGCAACATGGGCAAGTTATTGTGCAGCAATACTGGGCCTTTTCCTGGTGTCTAGAATCATGGGTAAACAGACATAAACTGGAATGGTTTTTTTATGATTTTCATCAAATTTCCTGGCTTTTAAAAACAGTCACTTAAGTATACACAGGCTACAGACAAATTCCAAATGAAATTTCCCTTGTATAGAATTTCCCAAGCAGAAGATCCCAGAAGATGGGTTTCTCTGGTACTAGGGAATTCTACACAAGGAAAATTTAATTTCTTAATCTGTACAGCATTTGTTGGGAGAGAACAGAAATAAGGACAGCTGGGATGTGACAGTAGTTTGAACCAAAGCATTTTGAAGGGCTGTGAAATGGAAAAGCAAAGATGTGAATAAGCACATGAAACAGAGAAACATACACACCCTTTAACCCAGAGATTATCAACCTGCTGCCCATGGGCTGGATGTGGCCCATGGCACCATTTCATGTACCCCCACTGTCTCCACCAAACCAGGAAGTGCCATGTGGCGGAGGAAAGGCAAAAAAGCTGTCCGGCTCTGATGCTATCTGAGGGAGCATGACGTAGCCCCTGGCTTAAAAAGGTTGAGAACTCCTGCTTTAACCTCTTAGGTAAACCACTCTGCAATGCAGAAATTCAGTTTTTAAACCAATTTCTTGTGTTAGGCAAACTGAGGAAGAAAAGCTCCATCAAACCAAAAGCTATACCAAAGTGTTATGTGAATGTTTTCAAATCAAATCAAATTACTTTATTATGGTCAATGACCACAGTAAAAATGGTTTAAGTGCATGAGATACAATTAAAACATACTAAAATGTTTTCTAAAAGATGTCCCCTCACATTTTGAAATAATAAAAAGAAAAAGAAGGAGAGCTAGGAGTTAGGAAAGTTGGTCCTGGGAGACCAAGGTCAGAATAATCCTTAAGATTTAAAAAGAAAGACCGGGAAGAAAGGTGGGGGAGAGGTGGATCAACTTATTTGAAATGCGGTGTCACAAGTGAGCCTTAAACAGCCAGAAAGGTAGAAAAGTGGCTGATCACAGGGGTAAAAATTAGTAAATTGCAGACCTGGTGGCACAATGGTTAAACTGCTGTCCTGCAACCAAAAGGTTGTGAATTCAGTCTTGACCAGGAATGAAGGTTGTCTCAGTCTTCCATCCTTCCGAGGTCAGTAAAATGAGTACCCAGCATGTTGAGGGTAAAATGCTAATTAACTTGTGAACCACCAAGTGAGTACACTAAGCGCTATGGGATGGTATATACATGTGATTGCTTTGCTTTGCTTTGCTTTCCAACCATGCATATACAGTATGATGAAAATAAATAACTTCCAAATAGGTATAATAAATACAGTGATGTCTGTCTGTGCATGACTTTGTAGAAGAAAAACAAGATATAAATGTATCAATCTTTCATGTTAAGGGGGAAAGTGTCAGACACACTAGAATCATGATGGCAAACTGTGGCACTCCAGGTGTTCTTGGACTTCAATTCCCAGAAGCCCAAGTCAACACTCCTGCTGATCAAGGCTTCAGGGAATGGAAGTCCAAGAATACCTGGAGTGTCAAGGTTGGCCATCACTGCACTAGAAAATGAAAATGAAAGTTTTAAAGAAAGACTGATGACACTTTTCACCATGCACATCCCTACCTAACATTAATATGTGATGAGCACTCATACAAGCACTGTGTAATTGTGAAAAGGGGACATTTCATATAGGGATGGTTTCATAAAGCACCATAACACCAGATAGCTCATGAATGCAATGACAATCCATTTTCTAAAGCATCAACCTATCAACAGAGTAACTTCTGTTCTGTCACAGGTGTTCTTAGAAATGTATTATTGTCTTATTAAGGTTCTCCTACCAGATTGTCTTATATTTTACAGACTGTCACAGTATGGTAAGAAATGATTCATTGCTCATGAACAGCCTCTCTCAGGAAGCTGCTAGCATAAAAAGTGCCATGCTACTGGTGTGGAACTGTTTGCGATTTTTCTAGCTTGAATGAATACCAGCTCTGCCTCTGCTATGTCAAGTTGTAAGAGCTTTGACAGAGGCATTAGCACACCTGGGAACCAGGGAACATCTGGTCACAGAAATCACTTGGGGAAAAACTTGTCATGACTTTGGAGAAACATCTGTGCAGAATACACCACAAAGATAGTCAGGAGAGAGAGGAAGGTAGATAAAAAGAATGAAAAAAAGAATAAATTGAGATTAAAGTCAAAGTGGACAATAAGGTGTTACATAGTTAAGCTGGGGGGAAATGGCTTTGCTTCTCTCATGCAGATATTTTGTTTTCTCTCTTCCTTTGTGTGAATTTTTATCATTGGAAAACCTATGAGGTGATGTACAAATTCTTTTGCATTATTATTGAGGGTAATGACCCTTTTACCATGAATAGTTAAGTTACAATACTGCAGCCCAAACTCTGATCACAATCTGAGTTCAATTCCAATTGGAGTCAAGGTTGACTCAGCCTTCCTTCCTCCCCAGGTCAGTACAATGTTTACCATCTTTAGGGCAAAATGGTAATTACCTTGTGAACCACCCAGAGCATGCTCAAAGTGCTATGGGGTGGTATAGAAGTGTAATTGCTAATAACATCTGCAGAAGCAGACAGCATTGGCTCTTCGGCTATGAAACAGTGATGAGCACAACTCCTAGAGTCGGATAGAACTAGCTTTCAAGCAAGGGTGACCTTTGTCATAGTCAAGGTAGTAAGGGCACAGAGGAGACAGGATAGCCAAAGCACACTGTTGGGTTGTATGAGAAAGTGTCTTTCGTACAAAGTAAATGTGAGAAAGAAACTGTTTGAGGCAGGAGTATCTTTCAAGTCTCTTTTACTGCAAGAATGTGAAGGAGTGAAGAAACAAAATATCATTAAAACTGTTCCGGTATTGCCAGATTTTTTTAAAAAAATCTTCATCAGGATATAATCTTAAGTATTTTTCTGCAGACAATAAAATGAAAACAAAATCATACACTCTGACAACACATTTTATTTCGGCTGTGAGCCTTAAACCGAGATATCTGAACATAATATATACCAAGAGTTTTTTATGCATCTACTAGCTTCAGGGAGGGAAACATCCAATCATGATGAGCTTAAAGATGTTAAAACATATGGTCCAATGTTTGCAATATATATTGTGTGTCAAATGATATATTCATGAGAAATAATTTTCTTTTTCTTTTAAAGATACAGTAAGGAGGCAGAAATGGCTTGATTATTTAAAGTGACAACATGCTCAGAATGATAAATCATACAAATGATGTGTAAAGAGCATTAACATCCATGGTCAAGAGGCCAACACTATACAGTACTTTAAAGCCTTCTAGCTGCAAAATAAAATCAGCTGAATCTATATCTATAAAGCAGAGATGTCCCGTTGTGGGTCCTGAATACAAATCCACACCACTGTAGTGTCTGTGACCAAACTGCACACACACCTACCTGGCACGTCAGAGAAGGTCAACGTTGGGGTCCGGACTGCAATCGGGGCCCCTGCGCCCCACAAAATGGGACCAAAACAAAAAACTACAACTCCCAGAAGTCACTACAGCATGCCACAACCAATCATGGGAGCTGGAACAAGCGAGGAAGAGGTAGGGCAATGGCAGTGCGACCGCTGAACCAACGGGCGCTGCACACTAAGAACGCAGCCATGAGAAGATCCTGCGCCCCAAGCAGGAGAGCCCATGGCCACGGAGAGAGGCCCATTGGTGTTGTCCTTGGTGGGGAGAGAGGGACCCGCCCACCAGCCATGACATAGTGGCATGGGCATCCAGGAAGCCCCACTAAGGGGCGTGGTGACTCAGCGAACTTGGCCTGACCCGGCCCTCCCATTGCACAGGCGGAGGTGTGGATGGAGGATGCAGGGCAAAAATGGCCACACCCATCGTGGCCAGGCCCGCACTGCAGCCACCGCCAGCGCCTCCGCCTGAGTCACAGAAGGGCCGGATGAGGCCACAACCACAGAGCCATTGCGACCCAAAATGGGGCTTCCCGGATGCCCAAGCCACTCCACCAGCCATGACAGAGTGGCTTGGGCGGCCAAGAAGCCCCACTATGGGGCGCGGTGAATCTGCATATCATGCTGACAGCTAGGCTAGGATGTAGGAAAGGGAGGCTTTCATGGTCGGTGGGCTGCTCCAATACTCCTTTGTAAATTCCATGCACACTCCCAACTGCAGCCTTTCCTGACACCTCCAGCAATCCAGACCTCAGCCTGCTGAGTGGATTCCACACCTTCCTCCCAAGAGTATGCAAATTGTAAATGTGATAGCATGTTAAACAGAGGGCTATGGAAAACCTGGGTACACCTGATTAATTCAATGTCCACTCAATAAATTCTTGTTGGTTATTTATTAAGTATAGCATCTGAAAGAGAAACAAAGACAGAATACAGAAAAGAAACAAAGTTAGTTTTGGCTCCCTTCAGGCAGAGTCCCAGACAGGACTTGCTCCGTTAGATATTTTATCTCTTCTCAGAGATTTGGGCAATGTTCCAATGAGCCACTGATGGCATCAGTTAGTGAGCCGATTTGGTGGTGGAATACAGCATACAGGATAAAATGAGTGTGAGCAGAAACATTTCTGTTGCTTTTATCTCAAGTGCCGGGGTACATAGAAAGAGCCTCCTCGAAGATTGTGGTATTTTTTTTTAACCACAATTGGGTGTACCCTGGTAACAGCAAACTTAGGTTTCTGGCTAATCTTTCTCACACTAGATCAGGCAAAAGGAACTGAAGAATGAACTCACCAAAGGGTGCCTTCATTTTGGCAGTGTCATGTCTGGTCTAGACCCGGAAGAAGAATCTCAAGAGCCCATTACTATTTCTTCCCACGCGATCAGATCTTTGAAGACAGGTATATTATTTGCAAGACACACACACACACACACTTTCCCCCCTATATGTCACTAGGGAGAATTCATGCCTGACCTCAGATCTGATAGTCAGTACATATGAGCAAGAATCACTATGGCTAAAGATTTAAACTGACAGTGAAAAGACTGACAAATGCACTTTAAGCTCAGCTCTTTTCTTGCAATTGTCTGTGGAAAAAATGGCACTTTCTGAACTCAGCAGACCAGCTGCCTGCATACGTTTGATCACATCTGCTTCTGTTAGCAAAAAGATACTAAGTTGGATATCATTACTGTCAACTCCACTGCACTAGCCTTCCTTTTTTGGCATGTACACCCAACTTACTTCTTTGTCAGGAAAAAACAAAATGACTGCCCTATGCCCTTACCGTTGTTCATGTCTCACAATGTGTGGGTGTTGTGTAAAGAGTGCAGAAGTGACAGATTTCCTAATGACAGTGCTTGCAAACTGCATCAGGTGGTAAAGGCTGTGATGAGCAGAAGTGCAAGAACTGAAAATTATGAATAGCAGAAGATCTAATGGAAATGCCAGGATAGCTCTATGTGATGTTGATGGTGTTTTCTTAAAAAGGAAGACACTTTGTAGTTGGATTTGAAGGGGTGGGGGAGGAGTACAACAACTTGATGAACAGAAAGGAAAAGTTGCTACTTCTATTTTAACTTCACTATACATAATTTTTGTTTTGTTTTGTTTTGTTTAACTTTATGATTAGTTGTTTACATCCATGTTTTGGAGGAAAGGTAGATTATAAATCTAATAAACAGACAAATAACAGATAATCTTTTTACATTTACATTACAGTGGTACCTCGGATAAAGTCCGATTTGGATAAAGTCCTATTCGGATAAAGTCACAGTTTTCATGCACACGTGATGCATTGCATAAAGTCCAAAACCACTAAAAAAATGGACGTTATCCGAGGTATTTGAAATAGGAACTTTGGATAAAGTCCATTTTTGGACATTATCCGATGCATCGCCCATTTGATTCGGATAAAGTCCAAAATCGGATAAAGTCCAAACTTGTGGAACAGAGTTTGGACTTTATCCAAGGTTCTACTGTATCTTCTTCTATGTCTAGGCCAGATGTGAAATTGCCAAAATAAAACCACCTTTTGGAGAATTCATTCCATAGTTCATTTTGCCTGACCTATTGTGAGAAAGATTAGCTGGCACAAAAATGTAGTTGCCTGCTTGATTGTGGTTCAAAAATATCATGATCTTTCAGGAGGCTCTTTGTTTTTATGAGGTCAGTTGTCTAAGTCAAATGGAGAGCTGTCTCATGAAAAGGATATTTCACAAATATGTCCAGATAGCTGTGCTAACAAATTTCCTATGTTCTTGCTCTCTGAGGTGGATCTACTGGAAACAACGATGTGAACCCCCTTATTACCTATAACATGAGTTTATGATGGCAGTAAAAAACTAAAACAATTTCATTTCCAGGCATCTGTTAAGCCTTTTTCAATGGCACCAGATACCATAGAACAAGCTGGGGGTTTACTCCTCTCCCATGCTTGTACTTGTGTGTCCAGTGGCAATGGAATCAATATTGAACATTAGGCCAGTATTGATGAAGCTGCTGCCCTCCATCAAAATGGAGTAGGATTTAATCCACTTGGGGATCATGACCCTTCCCTGTGGACTTCACCACCCAAGGTCATTAGTCCTCGGGTTTGTTAGGTTAGTTAACTACTGCCTGACAATCGGCATTGAGTCACTGGCAGTATGGTCTACTCTATTTCCATAGTAGGATAACCTAGCCAGACTTCAGGTACATTATAGGCAAGCAGAAATATGTATTTTTCTTCTCATTGTTCCATTCATTTTAAACTTTCATTCATTTTGCTGTTTGCTTGTTTATCCATTTAAAGTGCACCTGTGGTGCTTTCATTTACTCCCCCCCCCCCTTCTTCTGCCATTCCTGCTACTCAGCAGCAACAGAACCAGTTACAATTTATTTCTCCAGAGTTTTACCAATGTGAACTATTCCATCCAATTCACAGCAATGGGAGGATCTGTTCTCAGAGTATTCAGGGAAAATAAAATTACAGATTCTGTGAGAGAGCTGCCAAGTCCTGTGGTGAACTCGCTCTACATCTCTTGTGCTCAGCATGCTAGCGTGTCTCAACCTCTTGACAGTTTGTAAACCCTCATAAGATTTTCCAGCCCCAGCCAGGGAAATTCTGCAGTTTGCGCAAAATGTCTCTGCATAACATGAATGTATTTTTTCTTTGTTAGCAATACACAGGCATAAAGGAGCTATGAAAAGACTTGATGGTTGATCAGGAAAAAACGCCACAAAAATTCCAAGTGATGTTTCTGATTTTAATCTCCTTGTGACAAGGCAGCATGCATTGACATTTTCTGCAAATGCGCATTTTGTGCAAAAAGTAAACGTTCTTGCAAACACAAAATTTCTCATGAATATTGCAGCTAATAGTTATGGGGGGGGATAGCAGACTGTCATTCTTAGGTACTTCATATGAGAGAAAGCTAGCTCAGTGGCTAGCCCAGGATGAGGTTTGAATCCCATGAGAGCTGCATGATGGGGGACATGAAAGGAGCCTCATTCGGGCATTCCCTGCAAAAAAAAAAAAACCAACCTTTCAACCCAGAGTGATCTCTGACACAAAAACACATATCTCAAATAAGCGATAGATGAGTATCAAGGGAAAAAAATCCTTTTAATCCCTTTTGAATTCACTGATTACAATAAAGTTAAAAATGAGCAGAATGGGTCTTATTCAATTCAACAGGTATATTTCTGAGCTTTATTTGTTTTGGTAGGACCTTTGTGGTTGATGTTATGTGCCATCAAGTCACCACTGATTTACAGAGACCCCCGAAATGAGTGTTCTTTAAAATCTCAAAACTTTCCCAACATTATGATCTTTTCCAGAGAATCCTGCCTTCTCATGACATGCCCAAAGTAGGACAACCTTACTCTCTTTCTTTCTCTTTCTTTTTGTCTCCAGATATGGTTCAGACTTCATTTGCTCTAAGAGCCACTTCTCATATTTCTCGTAGTCCAGGGTACTGCAAAGCTTTCCTCCAGTATTCTATTTCAAATGAATAATTTTTTCCATCAATGTAATAAAGCATCACCTTCTTAGTCTCTATAGAGAACCTGCACATGGAACAACCCCCACATTTAAAATGTCCTGTGATAAGGATAAGTTTAAGGATAGGAAATTTCAGAGAGATGCCCAGGACTATACGAATTTGAGAATTTACAGGTGGCATTACCGGCAGAGTGCCTCTAGGAAAAGAGTAACTTGGAAGAATCAAGTTTCCTTGGGTCTGGAAACGTCAGACAGTAACGCTGCGAGTGATTCTGCCAGTTCCACCTCTACTTCTTACAACTTGTGCACCACTAAATCAGATTCAACACCCTCCACCTCTAACAGGTCTACTTTTTTAGACCAACAGAGGACCATCAGGTCCAGGAAGAAAACCTAGTTTTCAATTTGTCATCACGGCGATTAGACAACAACGAGATGAAGGTATTGTCACTTGGTTTAAGCTTTGTCCCCACTCCCCATTATTGGACTTTGAAACTAGGAAGGATATTTTCAGACTTCTAAGACTGTTAAAACTTAAAGCCTTTTATAGGGGTATGGACTCACAGCATGTAGATCTTTTCAGACCCAAGTCTACATTTATTCCTCCTATTGAAAATGCCAACATTGAGGTTTTTGGCAAACTTATTATGAGGGACATAGCTAAATTAGAACAGGAACCAGTTGGGACATTTCGAAACCTTTCCTTCATGGAGAGACAAGCTCTCGATCGTCTATCAGATGACAAAACAATCATCATTAAACCTGCAGACAAGGGTGGGGGAATTGTGGTAATGAATAGGAATGACTATCTTAAGGAAGCAGACAGACAACTCTCCAATAATTCTTTTTATAAGAAGATTCATTCAGATCCTACAGTCAAAGTTCAATCGATTATTAGGACAGTATTATTGGAGGGTCTGGCACTTCAATAAATTTCCAAGAGGCCCTATCTTTTACCTTTTACCTAAAGTGCACAAGGTTTCTGATTCTGGTAATTTCCCACCTGGGAGACCCATTGTATCCTGGAATAATTTATCGCTTGAGCCTCTGTCAAAATACTTAGATCACTTTCTTAACTCGTTCACACGCAAGACTGCTTCATACGTGAGGGATTCCACATATTTTATTAATTCTTTGGAGGGATTTTCTGTTCTGGAAGGGGGGTGTTTATTAACTTGTGATGTGTCTTCTCTTTGCAGGCTCACCCCCCAAAAAAGGACTCAGACACTGGTGAAAGTGGATAACGGCATTGGGCCACATTTATTGATTCATGCCCTAGTCCGAATTAAAAATTTCGATTGGTACTCAACCAATTATAATTCTTAAGGCATGCAGGCCGCAGTAACACTGGTAAGGTACCTCCCAAAATTGCCAATGGCAATTGGTTACAATGTATCCATTTGTATCAATTTGTTTGTTGGCAACAAACAAATTGTTGACCGTAGTCAATAAACTAACTACTGACCCCACCCTCTGACGCGTATCCGTAAAATAACGGGGTGATGCATGCTGCCTAGCTCGTGCCATCACCCCATTGCCTGGTTCGTCGTTGACCAGACAACGTTAACCAACTTGTGCCTATCTAGTGTTGGCCAGTCAATTGCGAACCTGTCGGATACCTGTGGGTCATAAATATTTACCTTACCAGTGCTACCCGCCCATGTGACCAAAGTCAACAGCAATAAACCCCTGTATCAAACCATAGCAACAGTGTGGGATGGGCAAAAAAGCCAGAACCCAAAAGCCAATTGTAGGTTCCAGCCAAAAATTCCCACCCGGCCCCGAAGCGACCAAAATATCACACTGTTAACTAGGGAGGGGGTGGAGGGAAAAACTTCTCCTCTCCGTCGCTTTCGCAAAATGGCAGCTCGGCTGCCTCGTGGCCACCCCTTTTAAAGGGTGCTGGTCACGCCCCCTAACTACCCGGATGTCCAAGTCCGGTGGGGGGGGCCGCAAAGAGTGCGGCGGCCATTTTGGTGCCGCGCTTGCATTGCAGGCGCACCCCCCAAAATGGACTCAGACACTGGTGAAAGTGGATAACGGCATTGGGCCACATTTATTGATTCATGCCCTAGTCCGAATTATAAATTTCGATTGGTACTCAACCAATTATAATTCTTAAGGCAAGCAGGCCGCAGTAACACTGGTAAGATTCCTCCCAAAATTGCCAACGGCAATTGGTTACAATGTATCCATTTGTATCAATTTGTTTGTTGGCAACAAACAAATTGTTGACCGTAGTCAATAAACTAACTACTGACCCCACCCTCTGACACGTATCCGTAAAATAACGGGGTGATGCATGCTGCCTAGCTCGTGCCATCACCCCATTGCCTGGTTTGTCGTTGACCGGACAACGTTAACCAACTTGTGCCTATCTAGTGTTGGCCAGTCAATTGCGAACCTGCCGGATACCTGTGGGTCATAAATATTTACCTTACCAGTGCTACCCGCCACACGGGGAGGCTTGAATAAAGACTCACCGCCCCCCCCCCAGACCGTCAGCTCGGTCACCAGGCCTGCTTGCATTGCACCCAGAACGAGGTACAAACCTCTGACCGACAGGTGGACCCCTTCTCCTGCCTACCAGCAAAAATTTTTGTAAGCCTATCATCCGGACTTCAATGGCCGTCTCACAGCCATGCTCAGAATGGGACGTAGCCACAGCCCCGTCCAGTGACTGCCGGAACAGTCCGAACTAGTGAGATCCGCATCTCCCTAAATTGGTGTCTCAGCACGATGTCAGACCATAGCGACCGTATGTAAGCCATACGTGATACAAAATGCCAGGTCACAGCCCCTCGACAGTTTAATAACAGCAGTGATCCGTATAAGACCGCTGCCGCCGAGGCGCCTGTAAAACATTGGGCGGTCCAGCATCCCTGTCAGACAGCAGGAATGGCCACAGTTCCCGCCCCCATGTGCTGCGCATACCATACCATAGCATACGTGCGGATGCACACAGCCCAGCCAGGGTCCACTCTCTGTCGCTGCAGCATATACTGCTGCCCAGTGTACATAGCTGCTGCCCACCAGCCCCCTGCCACCAGTGTGCTGAGACCCCTAGGATCTGTAAAAGAGGAGAAAAAGGTGAAGGACATAACTAGGTACTCGTACAGTGAGGGGACATACCTATCTGAAATTGCGCGTAGACGCATATCCACCTCTGAGTACCCCAAACGTAGCCGCGATCAACGTGACGCCTATCTTAAGGAAATGGTGCCAAAACGGGCACCAAACCGCGAAACGCGGCACCGGTCACCCTCAGGGACTGTACTAAGGTAAGGGTACACCCATCCCAGTGGCAGAAAACAGGCTGTGGCGCGCAGCAGGCACTGTCGAAAATTCAGGTAGGGCACCAACCGAACAGATGTCTCAAAAACTTCGCAGCAGTATACACCACTGCCTGCACCGTGCTGAATAACCCGTGAGGACCGCATCCCCACTCGAGCCCACTCATGTGTGAAAGAGACATCTTCGAGTTCCAGTGCCCTACGAGACACATCCGCCTTACACTGGTGGCACCAACTCTGGCACCCACTCACTGATGCGGAGCGCTCCAATAAGGCTACCGTGGTAGCTGCGTGGCCAAGAGCCACCCCACACCTATCTGAACATAAGCAATGCCAGCCTCGTGCAAGGTGGGTAGAAACTCTGGGAACAGGGGTGACACGCGTAAGGGCAGCGGACACGTTCCCGTGTCCACCCCTCCCAAACACGACGCCTGAATGCAGAGTGATACGCCTTACGCGTGCGAGGTGCCAACGACATATCCGGTTCCCCTCTCCTCGCCAAACGTCCAACCCTCAGCCAAAAGTGGTGAGTGGAATCCCTCTGCTTCCAGAGTACAGCACGGAACCAGGTGATCTGCGGTGGTGGAGAGCGGCAGAATGTTATTATAAATACCCATAACATGTCTGGCCTAGAACAGCACATTTAGGCGTAGGCTTCTCAAGAGAATAGACGGACTAATGTCTTGGGGGATTTGCATGTCTGGGTGTTGACAATGTTCACCACTGCCGCATTGTCACACCGAAATTGGACCACTGAGTAGGCTCACCCCTTGCACCATAGCATCAGTGCTCTCCAATTGGGAAAAAACGCAAGGAAGGTAAGATCGCGGGGCGATCCGTGGACCCACCCTCGGAGTAAACCCCATAAGTCCGGGCGCCGGAAGTATCTGACCGTACTAGAGATCTAGGGCAGACCACTAGGTCTGATTTCCCATAAGAGACCCCTGTAAACCCAGGAGTAATTTGAGCCAGAGCAAACAAATTAAGGGGGGCAATGAATTAACTACAATTCCCAAGGGCACACTCGATGTTTGGCAATCAATGCCAAAATCGCCATGGACATCCAAGCCACCGTATCAATGGTTAACCTGGATGCCTGCGTGACAGCATCGAGGCAGAAATGTGATGTTAGAACATGGGACCTCGGTCTATTTAGGCACCAAGGGGACACCCAGTTCCCACCTGAGTGTCTGAATCGTGATGAGGAGACGCATACACGTGTCCAAGCCCCGTTTAACCTCAGACCCAAAAGTTGTCGAGGTAATGGGCTGGAGACCGAGACCCCAACCCGTGAGCAAATGCCCACTGAATGAAAGTCCCACCTCGGTCGGGTGCTGAACCTGAATTAACGCATTCAGAAAGGGATTGGCCTTATCTAATTAAAATTCCCCTCCAAACCTAAAAACCCGATAGGTCTAAACCCTGGGGTGCACTCGCAAAAAACTGGAAGCCGAGTGCATATCACACTGTGCCAAAACAGCACCAGCATTGCGTGAGCCCGCCACCCATGGTAGCCGAGGCAACTACGAGTACCTGACCAAACAAGGTCATCAGGAAAGTCATCCCTGAACGGAGGACCCACAGGGCAAGCTGAATGGAGGATTATATTACATTCACCCTTTTCCTAGCTCAGTATGAGCTTCATGGGGGATACCTTCGACTAAGGAAAGGTGGTTCCCAGGAGGGCCCCCGCTACTCTCATAGCCCCCCAACTTCCATAACTGTGGACAGCGGAGCCCCCTCTCTGTGACCCAGGAAGGGAACCAGATAGTCGCATCCTGGGGCCCCCAACATCCCCAAATGGATACAAAAGCCCCATTGAAAACCCTCCAGCAGGTCTCCCACCCCATCCCTTCTTGGATGAACTGAGTGACATCCCTCCAGGCTGACTATAATTGGGGCGGGGGGGGCTCATGACAAAGTTAGTTGCTTCAGACGGAGCTCTGTTCGCCCCTGTGCACCCCCTTTTAAGTCGGTAATGACCGTGGTGCTTAGTACACACATCGTCAGCTGAGCAGGCCGAACACAGTAGGCGGGCCGGAACCCCCCGCCCGACCAGTTTGCATGGAGCCAGTGTCTGAACAGCCCGCTGCTCAGCATGACCACCATGGTACCCATCACCAGGCACCAGTCTCGTGGGAATGATGTGCACGAGCACATTTGCTGACAGGACTCATCCCACCTCCCCTCGGGATAGAGAGCCCCCCTCGTCCACATTCCTCACCATGAGCCAACCGTCATGGGCCCATCCGATCGACATGAGGATGGCCCAAACAGGGCAAGCCCTGCGGCATACCACCATACGTACAAGGTATGCCGACAACCAGTTGGCCCTAAGGTGCGCGGTGGCTAATGACGATGGGATATCTCTTTGTCTCAGCCGTCCTGTCCTTCTCTCCCCTCACAGTGGGCTCGCAGTTCAATGGGAGAATATCCACATGTCCCCCTTCTGCCCTTACCCCTCATGGCCTGCGGCCAATAATCAACCGGGGCAAGTAATAGCCGTTGATCGGCAAAGCCCTTGATGGCACGTTCTGTATAAAGGGGGCCTACGCAGTAGGATCTAGACAGCCCCTGCGATGCCCAGCACTGTCCCAGGGGCGGACACCCCAGTGCTTGGTGGCTTACTACGGCGGGACCACACAATGTCTCTGTCCTCCTGTCCGTACCTCCTATCCTTATTTGGGTCTCGGTTCATAGGGAGAATATATCCACGCATCCCCCCCCCCCCACCAAATCTGTCCCTTCCTGATCTGGGCCAGATGATCACCAGGGGGCAATGAATAACCAATCATCGGCAAGGCCGTTGCCGGTACATGATGTACACCGGGCATACGCAGCGGGACCTGGACAGCCCATGCGATGCCATGTACTGCCCCGGGGCAGAAACCCCCACCCCCAAGGTGTGCCATAATGCAACCAAGGGGCACTGGGATAGGATGGCAAGTGATGCCCCACTAGCCTCTAATTGGCAAGGCGAAGAGCACTGAATCACACCGCTGCAAGTGGACTGTGATTTGGGTGTATTCAACTTGACCCAATACTCACTAGTTGCACTCCCGTGAGCCGCCCCCACTGGGGGTTCCGGCACACAGTGGGCGTCGGAGCTCGCGACCGAAATCGAGCTCTAGGACGACCTCCAACGCACTCCAATCGCTGTTCCGGACAAACAGGGAGCTGCGAGACAGCGGCAGGCACAGGCTGGACTGTCTCAATAAGCTCGACCCGGCCAGCCGCCTGTTGCAGAGTGGCAGCGGTTGAAGTAGCCGGCGGACACAAAGGGGGCCCGGTAGATAGGAAAAGGACCCCCACCCACTGGATTGCTAAGGATGCCTCCAGTACAGCCAAACGTGCTAACCAGGCATCCCCTGCCACAGTAAACCCCCAGTAGGTGGGCCAGGTGGGCCGGATGGCCCGATAGGAATTGTGCCAGAGGCCCTGAATTGAGAGCCTGTGCCAGAATAAGCCATGCCCCAAAAGTCCAGCACCTAATGGGAAAAACCATGCTGTAAGCCAGCACCAGGCTCTCCCCCCAATTGTCCCGGCCATGGCCGGCAACCGTGGGCCGAGGGCCGCATCCTCCGAAGGGCCAGCCTGAGGGTGAAAACGGCACGGCACGGGAGCTCATCCTGTCCTGCGTGCGCAGAAATTGAAACACTGACCTTAAACAACCCAGTCAACTTCTGAGGCACTGGAGACACTGCAGTCCTACTTAAAGTTTGGGCACCCCTGAGTTAGGAAAAGGAGTGAACGACGGAGCAAATTTCTCCGCTCCGTCGATTCTGAAGCCAATACGCTAGAAAGCCAAAAGGAAGCCTCGAACAGAGGCTAGCAAACTCAAGCCTCTTGCAAAGAGGCAGAAGGGAATAAAGCGAAGGAGAAAACTTCTCCTCTCCGCCGCTTTTTTACACTCGCCAGCTAACTCAAGGAGCATAGAACAGCACGATCCCTATCCAGGGATCAGCACCCGCTGACTGGAAAGCCGGAGACCGAGAGCCTTTTGCAATGCTCAGGAATCAAACTCCGACCCTCCAGGCAGCGAGTTCGGCATCTTAATTCCCCTGAGCCGCTGCGGTCCGACAGAGAGACGGAGAAAAACTTCTCCTCTCCGTCGCTTTTGCAAAATGGCAGCTCGGCTGCCTCGTGGCCACCCCTTTTAAAGGGTGCTGGCCACGCCCCCTAACTACCTGGATGTCCAAGTCCGGGGGGGGGGCCCGCAAAGAGCGCGGTGGCCATTTTGCCGTCGCGCTTGCATTATACTAACATACCTCTTGACGAAGCCAGATCGATCATAGCCGACACACTTGACTCACATGATTCTCTGCATCCTCCTACTCATTTTCTACTTGATTTACTTGATATTGTTTTTGAGCATAATTTTTTCAGTTTTATTTACAAATCAGCGGTGTGGCTATGAGCTGTTCTCTCGCTCCATCCACCGCTAATTTATACATGATTAAGTTCGAACAAGATTTCATTATGAACCCAGTTTCAAACCCATTCTTTGATCACATGCTCACATATAAAAGATACATAGACAATTTGTTTTTTCTTTTTGATAATTCTGACTGTATTTTACAATTTGTGTCTTGGCTTAATAGTGCAAATGTTAACTTGAAGTTTTCTCATAGTTTTAGCACTCATATGGTTTCATTTTTGGATCTCTCAGTTTACATTCAACATCATAAACTAAATATGAAATTGTTTAAAAAGAGCACAGATTGTAACACCTACCTCCATTTCCCCTCCTTCCACCCATATCATTTAAAGGGTAACATTCCCTTCAGTTTGCTAACTAGAACTAGGAGGAATTCGACTTCGGAACAAGATTTTCTGCATTCTGCTAGAGCAGTCCAGCGTGATTTGAGAAATAGGGGTTATCCCGAAGATATTCCTAATTGATCATTTGCAAAAGCATGTAGTATTCCTAGATCTCAAATGTTAGCTCAAAAAACAGAGTCTTCTTAGGGTTCCCCACTCAATTTGTCTATCAAGTTTTCTCCCCGGGCAATGGATATTAAAAAGATTATCCATAAGTATTGGAATTTGGTACAGGATATCCCAGGGTGTGAGAACAAACCCAGGATAGCATTTCGGAAAACTAGCTCACTGACTAACATTTTTACCCATACTGATGTTCTGCCGTGTCCTGATATTTCCAGTATTATCACAGGACATTTTAAATGTGGGGGTTGTTCCGTGTGCAGGTTCTCTATAGAGACTAAGGAGGTGACTATTCCGGATTGCTCT
This sequence comes from Bradypodion ventrale, assembly GCA_035047345.1. Lineage (NCBI taxonomy): Eukaryota > Metazoa > Chordata > Lepidosauria > Squamata > Chamaeleonidae > Bradypodion > Bradypodion ventrale. The sequence continues at coordinate 253,917,990 of JAWDJE010000001.1, forward strand.
GTATGACATGTCTTGAATTTTTTTTAGTAATTGCAACTCTGTAAATACTGTCTACATGATTTCTTGCCCTTGTGGTAAGAATTACATTGGCCAATCCTCTAGATCTCTGAAAACACGGATATGTGAGCACCGTTCCCGCATATGCACACAGTCTCCTAATGCTCCTCTTGTGTTGCATTTTACGCAACATCGTCACACTGAAGATCAGATTCGATTTGTAGTTCTAGATGTAATTAAACTGAAACCCTTTACAAGAATACACACAAAAAAGAGACTGTTGCAACAGGAAGCATAATTTATTCACAGGTTTAATTCCATGGAACCACACAGACTCAACTCTGAAAATGACATGTCATGCTTTTTGTAACAGGACTGTTGGTAACTTTCAGTTGGTGCTTTGTCATGTTCTCCTTCTTTAAGACCTGATTTTGGACGTTCTTGCTGTGCTCTATTGGTACCACCTGACTCCCTTTTAGCTACAGTTAAATATCACTGCTTGTATGACCAGAATTAACATCTATGGCACTAAAAGAATTCACTTTAGAGGCTGCTTCGACACGTATCACAAGATATTTTTAAGTATTTTTTATTTACAAAATGGTAAATTGTGAGTTTTGTACCTGCTGTGTTTATGTATCTTAAGGGATTTGAACTTTATGTTGCAGTATTAAGAATTGTTATAATTATTACTATGTTACCGCTATAATTGATAATTATTTTCTATATCCTCCTATCATTTAGATTATACACACCGTTGATGAAGTACCGAATTACCAATTTACCGGAACGGTGTCGGTGTGGTTGTCTCTTTTGAAGATTATTGTGTTTTGAAATTATGAAGTTATGAAGTATGAATAACTCAACTTTATGAATTTTGATTTCAGTACACTGAATTAAGTATTTTTGGTTATTCCAATATAATAAATGAAGATTTAATTTTTGTATTGCCTCAAATGGGATGCTTTATTACATTGATTATCCCGTTTGGCCCATCATTTCTTAATTTTTTCATCAGCTTTCTGGTAGACAGTGATTGGGGATATAAGAATGCTCTTTGTGACACGTATTTACCCTTGTAGCTTCTTGTCCATAAAGTCCATCAGGACAATCAAATGCCTGAGAGCGGCTTTCTTTCCATTATTTAGAATTTCAGGTTCTCCATCATAGGATTCCTCCTCAAAGGAGTCTGTCATCTTTTTATCACTTTTGTATAGGTCTTCAGTATACTGTTTCCATTTTCTCTCTATTTTATCCTGATCGAACAGTGTGCTTCTCTGTAGGTCATTTAGCATTCCTAATCTAGACTTAAATCTCCCTTGATTTTCTGGATCTTCTGGGAAAGATCTCTTATTTTTCCTCATTTGTTATTCTCTTCTGTCTGTTTGCACTGGTTATTGTAATAGTTCTTGTTGTCTCTATGTGACAGTAGCCGAAAAATGACATTCAGGGATCTAACCCTATTTCTGTCATCTTTTGCTTTTGCTTCTCACCTGTCCTTTCCAATTTTATGAGTTTCTTCTCTCAATCATCCTGGTTTCCCCACCCCTCTTTTTACTACTGGATTTGTCTTTTTACCTTCTTCCCTGCTTTCAATTCACAGTTCTTCTGGTTCATAGTCAATTGAGTTTATTAATGCACATCTGTTCCTTAAATAGACTTCATAGTCCACAGGAAATGTTGTTTAAATTATAATTTGGCACTACAACTTTTGATGCCTTTTTCCAGCTTTACTCTAAATTTGGATATTATATTAACAGTTCATGACCAGTATATCTATCTGCCCCAAGTCCTGTTGTGGCAGATAGAATGCAGCTTCTCCATCTACAACTATGTAGTCTATTTGATTTCTTCATTGGCCATCTGGGGTTGTTCAACAGACAACTGTACCTGTGGACATCACCTGATGACCAATACAAAAAACAAATAGACTACATAATTAGAGATGGAGAAGCTGTATTCTATTTGTCAAAATAGGGCCAAGAGCAGAGAGTGGTACAGAGTATTGATCATAAGCTATTACTATCCAACAAGAACATACAAAGCCTAATCACAAATGCTAGGCCATCACTTGTCTACTCAAGGACTGGGAGGTGGATATGTAAACCAGTTCACTTTATTGAAAAGTAATCTATTTGAACTGAGAATATATATGGAAGTTCTACCAGTTCCAATTGTCTTCATTTGTGGTTCATCAAACACACACAAATTAACATTTTATGTTGCCTTCATCAGATGATGTAGATTATGTATAGTGGATATAGCCCTGTGTTGTTGTTGTTCAGTCGCACAATCGATTCCGACTCTTTGCGACCCCCTGGACCATTGCCCTCCAGGCACCTCTACCATCCTCCTCATCCTGCCCAGCCCTGTGCCTACTGCGTCCACGATGCCATCTAGCCATCTCATCCTTGGCCGTCCCCTTCTCCTTTTGCCCTCCCCTTTTTCCAGCATCAAGGCCTTCTCAAGTGAATCCTCCCTTCTCATTTGATGTCCAAAGTACTTCAGCTTCAACTTTGATATTTGTCCTTCTAAGGAGCAGTCAGGGCTAATCTAATATTGACCTTTTTGTTCTCCTTGCTGTCCAGGGGATTCTCAAAACTCTCCTCCAACACCACATCTCAAAGGTGTCTATTCTCCTGCGCTCAGCCCTTCTTAATAGTCCAGCTCTCACAAGCATACATTACTACTGGGAATACCATTGCTTTGACTATGCGGACATTTGTTTGCAGTGAGATGTGTCTACTTTTAACTATGTTCCCCAGGTTTCTCATAGCTTGTCTCCCAAGAATCAGTCACCTTTTTATTTCATGACTGCAATACCCATCTACAGTTATCTTTGCTCCTAGGATAGTAAAATCTACCACTCCTTCTACTTCTTCCCCATCTATTTTCCAGGGACTGATAGGGCCTGTTGCTATTATCTTGGGTTTCTTGATATTGTGTCTCAAACCAGCTTTTGCACTCTCCTCTTTCAACCTAATCAGGAGCTTCTTTAGGTCTTCCTCATTTTCTGCCATTAAGGTGGTATAATCTGCATATCTCAAGTTGTTGATGCAATTTTGATCCCATATTGTGATTCCTCCATCCCTGCATTGCACATTGCAGGCGCACCCACCCAAATAAAGACTCAGACACCGGTATTGGATTAAAGGCATTGGGCCACTTTTATTGAATAATGCCCTAGTCCGAATTATCACTTTCAATTGGTGTATCATCCAATTGTAATTCTTTAAGGCAAGCAGGCCGCAGTAGCACTGGTAAGGTTCCACCCAAAATGCCAATGGCTATTGGCTATATGTATCAATTTGTATCAATTTGTTTGTTGTCACAAACAAATTGTTGACCGAAGTCAATATACTATCTACTGACCCCACCCTCTGACGTGTATCCGTCCAAATATCAATGTGATGCAGGCTGTGAAGCTCCTAGCATCACCCCGTTCATGGTTCGCCCTTGACCTGCCAATCCTGTTTCCCCTGTACCTATCTACGTGTTGGCCAGTCAATTGCGAACCTGCCAGATACCTATGGGTCATAAATTTTTACCTTACCAGTGCTACCCACCACACGGGGAGGCGTCCATGATGACTCACGCCCCCCCCCCCCGACCAACAGCTCGGTCACCAGGCCCGCTTGCACGTCCTCCAGAAAGAGGTCCATACCTCTGGCCGACAGGTGGACCACATCTCCTGCATACAGGCTAAAATCCTGAAACCCTATCCCCGGGTGTCGAATGGCTGTCCCCAAGCCATTCTCACTGACCGCCAGGCACGGTCCAAACCATGGAGATCAATGCCTCCTCTATAACAGTGTCTCGGCACGATGTCAGACCATAGCAACTGTGTGTACGGCCACAAATGATGTAGAAATGCCAGGTCACTGCACACTGACATTTTTAAGGAAAGGCCAGTGATCTGTGCGAGATCATTGCCGCCGAGGTGCAGAATCAAAACATCTGGCAGTCCAGCATCCCTGATGGACATCAGGAATGGCAACAGTTCCCGCCACCTCATGCCGCGCACACCATACCACCTCATACGTGCGGATGCACTCAGCCCGAGATGGGGTCCCCACTCCGACGATGCAGCATACTGTGCCACCCAGTGCACATAACTGTGGCCCACCAGCCACACTGCCACCGGTGTGCATAGACACACAGGGTCTGTAAAAGAAGGAGAAGGAATTAAGGACATAACTAGGTACTCATGCAGTGAGGGGACGTACATATAACGAAAAATGCGCAGATCCCCACCTGCCCATCCGACATATATCAGCCTCAGAGTACCCAAACACAGCCGCAGTTGACGCAGCGCCTATCCTGAATGAATGGGTGCCATAACGAGCCCCAGGAAGGCCCACACTGTGAAGTGCCATCCCGGTCACCCTCCAGAATTGAAATTTGGTAAGGGGAGACCCATCCTGGTGGCAGAACAACGGGCCAGGGCATGTACCACGCACTGCCAAAAATGCGTGTAGGGCACCAACTGGACAGGTGTCAGCAAATGTGCATCGTAGCAGTCTAACACCACTGCCTTCTCCATGCTGATCGGCCTTTGAGGAACGAATCCTCAACTGAGCCCACTCCTGGTTGATAGATACATCTTCGAGTTCCAGTGCCCTACGAGACACATCCCCTTTTGACAATGGGACCAGCTCACTGATTCTCAGAGCTCCAAAGAAAGCTACAGTGGAAGCTGCATGAAAAAAAGACTCCTCATACCTATCATAACACACTCTATGCCAATCTCGAGCAAGGTGGGACAGAATACACGGTGAAACAGGGTGACGTGTGTCCGGGCGGCGGCCACGTTTACGTGTCCACCCTTCCAAGACATGGTGTATACGGGGCATCCTGAGGCCCGCGAACACCCCTGAACGGGATGCGGAAGCCAAACTTAAAACCCTCAAGCAGGTAGATTGCATCATCCTGTCTAGGATAGGCGCACAGCCATCGCTCAAGCACCGTGAAATTAATTGGGGAGGGAGCCTTTTGTATGGGTAGCACCGTCAGAGGGAGCTCTGGCCGCCCCCTGGAAACCCCTTCCCCTGCCTCGTGACCCACCGGCACGCGGGCACATGGAGGTGGCGTGAGGGCCGGAACAAGAAGGGCACTCATGCCTAAATCTAAACTGGCGCCTGGTGCACACTCCGTTGGTGGAGAAACTCCAACACAGCAGGCGGGCTGGAACCCCCTGCCCCGCCGGCTGGCAGGGAGTCTGTGTTGTAGCAGCCCGCTGTACGGCATGGCCACAGTGCTACCGATCACCAGGCGCTGGCTGCGTAGGGGTCATATACAGTAGCCACAATTGCTGGCAGGGCTCGTCCCACCGCATCTCAGGGTGAAGGGCCGCCGTCATCCTAAATTCTTCATCATAGGCCAACCATGATGGGCCAGGAAAATCGACAACAGCCCGGTAAATATTGTCCAGGTACTGGACCATTGGGATGGCCAAATCAGGACGGGCCCTTAGATATACCACCATGTATATCAAATAGGCCGGTAAGCAATTGGCCCAAGTGCGAGGCGGCTGACGATGACAGGACAACTCCTTGTCCCTGTCGTCCTGCCCTTCCCTCTCCTCCTTAGTGGGTTCACAGTTAAGGAGGGTGAAAATGTCAATATATTTCCCCCCGCCATATCTTCTCCCTAGTAGCCTGGGATAAATAGTCACCCAGGGGTAAGGACTAACCGGCCGTCGGCAGGGCTGCTGTTGGCACGAATTGAAGTGGGGGAACACATAATGGGCCCTGTCGGACCCCAGAGAAGTTAGCCGGAATAGTTGGGGCGGTCACCCCTGTAAGAACCTGGGGGTAATTAGGAGCCCAGGAGGTAACAGGGTAGTGTGCAGTGAATTGCCCTCCCACAGGAGCCTGTTGTGGCCATGGTCACTGGATCCCCCTGATGTTGTGAGTCAGTGTCACCGGTGTGCTGACTTGACCAGGCTACTCACTCGGTGCACCCCCATGGGCCACCCACAGTGGGGGTTCCAGCCCGTGGTGGGTGTCGGAGCTCGCGATGGTCATCGAGCTCTGGGTCTCAGTACGTCCATGCAAAGCCGGACCAGTCCCCGGGGAAATGCCCTGCTGGAACGGCCGAATGGGGGGCTGCGAAGCACCAGCCTGCACTGGCCTGATGGCCTCCAGCAGCTTGACCCTGTTGATGGCCTGCTGCGCGGCAGTGGCAGGCATGTGGGCCGCAGCCGAGGAGCTGCCAAGCCCACCCTCCATTGGTGGTGGAGCAATTCCCATGGATGCCTCGAGTGCCGATATGCGGGCAAGGAGAGCATCCACAGTGTCAGACCCATCAGAATAAGGTGGGCTGGGTGGGCCGGATGGCCCACCGGGCAATTGGTGAGTGGGCATAGGGGGAATGCCGTGTGGCAATCCCTGGCCAGAATAGGACCAGGCCCAATAATCCAGCCTATGGGGGGCCGGTGGAATGGCAGGGCGCGATCCCGCGCCGCACCCGAATGGGCCGCTATGCCCCATGCCAGGTCAATAGGGGTGGAAACCCCAGGGGAGCACGCCCACGCAGCCCCCACCCGAGTCCTGCGACTGGGCGGGTAAGCAGAGGCCTGTTCACCCGCATTAGTGGCAGTGGATAAGGTAACGCTGCCACACACACACCCCCGTGGGGCACCCGCCCGAGCCCTCCAGCCCAATGGCAGCCCCAAAGAGGAGGTCGAGGGGGTAGGCCGAGCCCTCCCCCTAGGACGAGGCCTCGGGGCCGCAGGAGCCTTTCGCTTTGTTGCCATGGTCACCCAAGCGCTGAAGTACTGATCGGAGGAGAGATATCATCCGATCAAGAAAGAAGCAAATCCAAGGTACAAGCAGCGTCGGAGCGAACTTCTCCACTCCGTCGCTGTTCTTAAAATGGCAGCGAAGCTGCCTCGTGGCCACCCCTTTTATACAGGGATGGCCATGCCCCCTAACTAAACCGGATGTATGAGTCTGGGGTGGGGTGGGGGCCGCAAAGAGCACGGCGGCCATTTTGGCACCGCGCTTGCATTATGTGCTCTGTGTATAGGTTGAACAAGCAGGGTGACAAAATGCAGCCTTGTCTTACTCCTTTTCCTATTCCAAACCTCTCTGTCATTCCATACTCTATCCTAACTGTTACTTCTTGATTCATGTACAGATTTCTCATGAGGCATATAAGGTATTCTGGTATTCCCATCTCCCTAATCACTTGCCACATCTTGTTGTGGTCCACACAGTCAAAGGCCTTGGTGTAGTGAATGAAGCAGAAGTAGACTTGTTTCTGGTATTCCTTTGTGTACTCCATGATCCAACGTATGTTGGCAATGTGGTCTCTAGTCCCCCTCCCTCTTCTGAAACCAGCTGGCACCTCTGGTAGTTCTCTCTTTACATGCTATTGCAGTCTATCCTGTATTATCTTGAGCATCACCTTGCTAGCTTGTGGGATGAGCACAATTGTTCGATAATTTGCTGCCTTTCAGAAAAGAACTTAAAACCTGGTGGGCCAAGTGTGGGGTTCAGGTGGAAGGGTAACCTCCACTGGGTGGCTGATATAGAAGAGAATGCCTTCCCCCACGGTCCCTTCGGTCCCTGTACCTTTTTTAGAGGGTGGGTAGCTTTAAGTAATTTTAACGTGTTTTTATCTGGAATTGTTAACCACCCTGAGTCGGCCTCGGCCGAGTGGATGGTATAGAAATCTAACAATTAAATTAAATTAAATTAAATTAAATTTGAACATTCTTTGGCATTACCCTTTTTGGGATTGGAATGTACACCGATCTTTTCCAATCCTGTGGCCACTGTTTCGTTTTCCAGATCTGCTGACATATAGCATGCAATAGTTTAGCCCTATGAAGTATTTGGAAAAACAATGCAAGAACTTGACCATGATAGTTCAGTGAGATCTTCCCAAAGGCCTCCCTTTTAGGATGCTTTGTGCAGAGTATGTCTTCCTAAATGTTACAGTGCACTCAATTGGATCTAGAAGACTGAAGATAATTTCTATTTGGTCTATGAAGCTGGGGCTTCATATTATGAATGCATTCAGTAATAAAAGGAGGGCATCTGGTTAAATAGTGGAAACCCACTTTAAGTGGCAGCTCCTAAATGAAATGTATTGCAATTAATGACAGTTAATGCTAGTCCAACTAATAAAGATGTAATTAGGTCTTACGGTTAAGCTATAAAATGGATGCGTAAAAGACTGATTGAACCAACTGCTTACTGGCTGTCTGAGGGACAACTTGCACTGATTGCCTAATTGATGAGGCCGCATAATACCATGCTGAAGTATATTTCATTGGTCTTGGATTCTAGCTGTAATGCAAATCAATTTTTTGACCAAGTACAAGAATGGCGAGAAGGAAAAGCAGAATTCTTGAAGCTAATTAACGTAGAAGACATGCAGATTCTCTCTGTTTTGTTGTGTACTTGTTCTATACAGTACTTTGAAGCTGTCATGTTGTCCTGGTTCTGCTTGAATTCCAGGAGGATTTCTGTATTTTGGTATGCCAGAGGAACTTTTGCCCCGGGGCTAGATACAGTAGGCAAAACCACGTTAGTTATGTTTACCACAATTGAGGTAAAATTCAGTGGTGAATTGTCACCAATTAAAAGAGAGTGGGTTTTTTCTTGTCGCACAGTAATTGCATGACTTGGCAAACACCCAGAAGAAGAAAAACTGCACGGTCACTGAAACTGCTTAAATGTGTAATGGGATTTTGGCTTTTGTTTTTGCATAATGATATACCCAAGTCTTGATTTTTAAAAGTGTAATTTTACTACTATGGAATAATATTTTTAAATGAGTATCTTTCCTTTGAGGGCATTAAAATTTAAAGTTTATTGTTGGCATGTGTGAATGCAAAGGTCCATAAGGGGGATACAAAATTGGTAGGGAATTTCTTCACCCCAACCCATGGCCTTTATATGTTGTACTCAGTCTTTTTTTCTCAGTCTTCAGAATAATAATAAAAAGATAACATCTGTGCTATTATGCTATTGCCTTAACCACACATTTCACAAAAACTGCAGACTTTAAAACTTTTAGTTTTGTTTTATGGAGGATTTTCTTTAGAAAAATAAAAATAATTTTTAAAATTAAGTTTTCTTCAGGGCTCTTTATTGTATTGCTCTCTGTTTCCAGTGGGCTTGAATCTGCAAATATACCAGCATATAATGTACTTTTTTATTATTATTATTATTATTATTATTATTATTATTATTATTATTATTATTATTATTATTATTATTATTATTATTATTATTATTATTATTATTATTATTATTATTATTTTGGGGGGGATTCAGATGCTATTAAAATCTATTTTTCTGGTGAACTGATATCTATGATAGGTACATTTGTGGTTTCCAAATCTGGGTGACTCAGAGTAATGTCCCTCCTACATGCCATTTTGCCTTTGTCAGTAGGAACCGTATTTTGCAATTACAGTGGAACTTCACACAACATTCGCTCCGTATAGTAATGAAATCGCATAACAATTAGGTTTCGGGGGGGGGGGGTGTCCCGCATAACAATTTTCCCTATGGAAAAAATCGTACAACAATTTTTCAATGGGAAAAACCACTTAGAAAAAAAATAGTTATACAATGCATCCCATAGGGAAAATCGCTGTACGATGCATGTATAGTATAACAATTTTTTTGTACAACAACAAGCCCTATGGAATGGATTAAAATTGTTGTATGAGGTACCACTGTACCTCCCCCTTTCTTTACTCTGATACTCACAATATTTTATTTAACATATATTTTTATTTTATGTAAATGTATGCAGCTCCAGATTTCAAAGGAGGAATGCAGCCATAGCAATTGCCCACTCACCTCTGATGGTCTCTGGATATTTGCTTCTTGGAGTATTTTGATTTTTTTATATTATGCCCAGCTCATGGTACAGCTAAAGTGTAAGCCTAGGCCACTATGTTCTGGACTTGTGGATTTGGCTTGGAGATCCTGGGACATGAAATGGAATTCTCTGCTGTGTCTTAATTGGAACTTGTCAATCTCATGACATTTTGACCCAAAGCCATATTTTGCAGTCCCACAAGGTCCATGATGTCAGTTCATAAACCACAGCCAAGTGTGCAGGGTAAATATCAGTGGCACAGACAAGAAAGGGTGCAGCGGCACGATTTCCAGTCCCATGATCTGGCATGATGTCAAGTGAAGTCCACATACATAAAACATAATGCAGCTTTTATACTACAGATTGATAATGCAGAGTGACTCCAGGCAAAAATGCAAATGAACAACACCTAGAGTCTGGCCCACACTATCTATTGAGCACCACAAAGAAAACCAAATGAAATTCAGTACAGCCAGTGGAATTTCTGTCCTAAATAAACAAATGATACTAAAATGTATATCCTCTAACCTGGCTCTAGTGACAGCTTAAAATAGTCATGACTAAAACTGAACCATCCATTGAATAAGCCAAATTCCAGATCATTCTCAAATAAATCATGGGGGAAAGCCAACTGTCAATTCTCCTTCTTCCAATGCAACTTTAGTTCATGCACAATATTGTTGATTCAAGAAAGGCAATTTCTCTGTCCTTTTTCTTTTCTTTTTCCTTTTCGTCCCTTCAGCTGCTGGTGATCTCTGAATTGTGGTTTGGGAGGATTGTGCTAGAAAGCTCCTAAATAGTCAATAATGTGAAAATGGACATGGCCGGGGGGGGGGGGGCTGAGGGAGAGGCAAGATAATATTGGAGTACAGCTTTCTTTCCATGAGCTTCTTTGAGTTACCTTACCTTTAGGCTGTAGTCTTCTACCTATAACCCACAAAAGCTGCTGCACAAGATGAAGGCCCTATTGTAACTGAGGCACTCTTGCTTATCTGCATTTCTGTTTCAACCTACTTAAGAAAATGTTATTTTTAGTTAAGTGACATTATCCTTGAATGTCTGGTGTTCTTTATGTCACAACATTGTAGTGTTATTCATTAAATGTCCATAGACTTCAGGTGTTATACAGGTGAAACTCGGAAAATTAGAATATTGTGCAAATGTCCATTCGTTTCACTTAAAAGGTGAAACAATTTTATATGAGATAGACTCACTACATGCAAAGCGAGAGATGTCATGCCTTAATTCGTTATAATTGTGATGATCATGGTGTAGAGCATACATGAGATTATGTGATGATTATGGGGTACATGGGATTGGGGTGTTGGGGTTTTCATAAATTGTAAACCATATGCATCAATATTATAACAAAGTAAGGCTTAAATTATCTCAATTTGCATGTCATGAGTCTATCTCATATATTTGTTTCACCTTTTAAGTTGCATTACTGAATGGAATGAACATTTGCACAATATTCTAATTTTCCGATTTTCATCTGTATATCAATAGATAGTGAAAAGTAAGAATCAGAACTTTGCCCTTTTAAATCATCCAGTGCTAAGAGTCTCGGAAACATCCATTGAGATTCCTTATTCTACTTCCTCTTCTTCTCCACCTAGCAATAAAACCATCCATGAACCAAAAGGTAATATTCAGGGGGGGGGGGGTTGGCTGAGACTTCCCTAAATGCACAACACCATAACCTCCTTTTCCTTTCAGATTGATAGGCAAAGTGGGGAGTTGTAATACATGGGTGTGTGGAGAGATGGAGAAGATGAAATGAAAAACCACAACCATGCTTCTCAAAACAGTCATAGATAAGACACTGTCTCAGCTGTGCTATGAAATGACAGCAACATGTTTCTCTGTTCAGTTGAGTGTGCATTGTTGGTTGATCTCATCAAAGAGATGATTGTCCAAGGCCAACTGCCAATCTAGCCTTGTACATGTACCCATACATGTACTATAACAAACCAGGCTAGCCTGGGCAGTTGGTATGGAAGCGCAGAGGAAAGGAACTTCCATCACACAAAAAGTCTAGGACAGCCCAATATGTTCTAGACTTGGGAATATGGCTTGAGGATCTTGGGGACTGCAGATGTTCTACTGCTGTACTAACTGAAACTCGTAAGATGGGAAGCAGCATCTCAGGTCTTGTTTTAGCACTACAGCTAGAACAATATTTCTAATTCTGGCAATACCAGCAAGATATGAGTCTTCTAAAGAGATTTTGATATCACCTTGATGTTGTTCCCAAAACTGAAATTGTTTTGGCAAAGATAGTTCCAAGGAAAGCTTAATAGACAACAAGGAATGCTGTGACCACAAAGAGAGCAAGGAGACATGTGAACTGAATTTTCAGCAGAAACTTGATTGAGTTTCCCAAATTATGTTCTGTGGAACACTGGTGGACTTCAATTCCCAGAAGCCTCAGTCAGTACATTGTCTGATCAGTGCTTTGGAGAATTGACTCAGGCTTCTGAGAATTGAAGTCCAAAAAATCAAAGTTTTGGATACACTACAGGAATTCTGCTATGTCAAACAATAAATGTAACTTTTCAAAGGAATAGTATTCACTGTTCACCTTTCCCCTGAATAATGATGTGAAGAAAATCCCCTAGATAAAGAGGGCTTTGAGGAGGGTGGTCGGTGACCTTGAATATAATAAGTATAGCTGTGCTAGAAATTTCCCTTATCAGCCTGGACTGGCCAAGCTTTGGTTGCAATTATAGCAGCTGAGGAAAAGAATTATATGGAACACCTGTGGGATGACGAGTTGCTAAGAAAAGCAGCAAGGGTCTCTTAAAATAATTGGCTATTGAAACATCAAGCGCTGGGCTGGTGTATGTAATTGACCACCAGTAATATCATGGGGTGGCTTAGATGGACTAGGCTCAGATGCTGTTTTGTTAGCAAAGCAGTTGCCAACCACTTTGTTGTTTTTTTAAAAATTTTTTATTGATTTTCAGAAAAAAACATACAAATACAGAAAGAAGAAAGAAAAAACAACATAGGCAAGCATATAAATGGTACATTTGACATTATCACAAAAAAAGAATCTTTAAACAATAAAATTAGATGTATATAAATCTAAATATAACACCTTTGAAATTTAACATTTAATTTACTGTCTCTAATGTTTTATTATCACAATGGTAAATATCCCAACTTTGCTCTTAAACATTAGTGACCAGTAACTTCTTATTTTATCTATTTTCTATTCAAATCAATTTGTCTAAAAAACAGTTATATTTCTTTTTCTATCCCTATCAATTTATTCCAATATTACATTCTATACATCATTCACCCCGTGTATTTACATTGCCCGGGAGGATGTGGTATTTCCCATTGGTTTCTACTGTGCCCAAAACTTCAATTGGTCTGGTGTCAGTCTATTCTTCCCCTCTCCCTTAAAAGCATGATCCACAAACTGTCTCCATGTATTCCAGAATCTATTCTCTTTAATTATTCATTTTTAAAAATTCAATGCCCATGTTAATTTTTCATTCAATGCGAGATCCCACATCTCCTTATACCAATCATCTACTTTTAATGTTATGTCGTTCTTCAATTTTTTTGCTATACACATTCTGCCCATAGTAAGCATTATAGCCAATAATTCTTTCTTATCATCATCTAAGTTCATATTATCTACGTCCGTCAACAAGATGTTACTTTGCCCCAACTTGAGAGATGTTATTGTAATAGCATAATATTGACCATCTCCTTCTCAATTTCCTCCCAAATTTTCTCAACCTTTTTACATTCATACCACATATGTACATATGTGCCCAATGTATTTTTACATCTCCAACACATTTAATTTTTATTATTGTCTATCTGGTACAGTTTCAATGGGGTCAAGTACCATTTCCACAACATTTTAAAAGTATGCTCTTTAACCCTGATGGACATGGATCTAATACCTCTTTTTTTCCATTTATTTTTCCACTCTTTTTCAGTTATGCTTATCTTCAAATCTTGTTCCCAAGCATTTTTAAATATCTCTTGTGAATTACTTTCTACATTTATTATTTTATATATTTTACTAACCATACCTTTAATTCCAATTTCCGACTTTCTTATTTTCCATATTAACTCTTCAAATTCAGTTTTAGTTCTTTCCAGACTCTGCTCTCTCACATAACTATTATTCCACTTATTTATCCTCATAATCTGTAACCAATTTAACTTCATTTGATCATACAGCTCTTGTCTTTTCACGTCGTCTCTGCAAACTCGTATCCAATCTTTCAACAGGAAAATCTCATTCTTTAATAAAATTTCCTTCATCCTATCATCAATTTTTAATGGGAATTTTTTAATATCTTCCAGCTCAATTATTGGCGATATATTCGGGGATAGTTTCATTTTAACTTTCTTCCAAACTCCCAACATCGATCTCATCATTCTATTTTTAACCATTATTTTTCCTTTTTCATTCCCTAAAAACACTTTTACCCAACTCCTTTAATTCCACCATTTCAATTTCCTCCCAAATAACTACCTCTTTCATTAAAATCTTAACTACATTTTTAATATGGAATGCATTATAATAATTTTTCAAGTTCGGTATTCCCAGACCCCCATCTTTTTGTGACTGGTACCACATTTTCTTTGGTATTCTAGCTCTTCTACCCCCATTACAATAATTATTTATTAAAGCTTGAAATTCCTTAATTTCTTTATCTGTAATTTGGATTGGTAGGGTTTCAAACAAAAAAATTATTTTTGGTAATAACATTCTTTTAGTCAATGCTACCCTGCCAAACCAAGACAGCTTAAAATTTTTATATTGTGAAATTTTTGCTTTGAGTTCTTTTTTTTGTTGTTTATCATAATTTAATCTTCTTAAATCTTCTGTTTTGCTTGAAATATTTATCCCCAAATATCTCACACTATTTTTAATCTGTAGTTTAAATCTATTTTTAATTCTCCCTTGTTCTTCCTTGTCTATATTATTCAATATCATTTCAGATTTATCCCAATTTATCCTCAACCCAGTTATTTGTTCAAATTCCTCCAAATGCCTCTGTATTTTTCCCAACGTCTTCCCCGGATGTTTCATAATTATAAGAGTATTGTCAGCATATAAACTAACTTTATTTCTAACATTCCTTCTATTTCTTTATGCTCCCTTATACTTTTTGCTAATATTTCCATCGCCATTATAAATAATATTGGGGATAGTGGGCATCCCAGTCTTGTTCCTGCTTCTAATCTTACTTCTTCCGTAAGGCCATCATTTACCATAACATTTGCACACCCTTGTTGATACAATTGTTCTATCATTTTTATAAACCTACATCCAAATCCATAGCCTTTAATTAACTCATTAATTGTTATCCATTGGAAAGAATCAAATGCCTTGAAAATATCCAAAGATAACAATCCTACCTTCTCTTTAGTTTGACCTACAATGTCTAGTAAATCTATAACTCGCCTTGTTAAATCCGCCATGTATCTACCTTTAATGAATCCCGTCTGGTCATTATTTATATATTTATCCATGAAGCTATTTAATCTTTTTGCCAATATCGCCATAAAAATCTTAGCATCCTGATTTATTAAAGAGATAGGCCTATATGACTCTACCTTTTCCAAATCTTTCCCAGGTTTTGGCAATAATACTTTTATAGTTCTATACCAAGAGGGTGAAATCTGACCTCCATCCAAAATAAAATTATACAATTTTAATAATTTTGGGACAATTATATCTTTAAACTCTTTATAAAATTCCGCTGGCAATCCATCTTCACCTGGTGATTTGTCCATCCTCAATTTACCTATTATTTCTTTTATCTCCTTTTCAGTAATTGGCTCCTCCATTATTTGTTTATGTTCCTGATCGATTTTGTTTTTAATCTGACTGTCAATTTTATCTTTTAATTTTCCCAGGTCTATATTTTTTCTTGAATATAACTCCTGATAGAATTCTTTTACAACCTTACATTTATCTTTTGTTTTATTATACCTTATACCCTTTTTGTCTACCAGAATCCCTATTTCCCTTTTATTTCTTTTTTCCTTAGCAGCTCTTGCCAATAATTTTGAATTTTTATTACTATATTCAAAGTATTCCCTTTTTAGATAAACCAGATCTCTTTTCACTTTTTCAATATCCTTTCCTATTAACTCCTTCCTCAACCCCTGCATTCTTTCATGAACTTTCCTATCTTTAGTTATTGCATGTTTTTCTTGTAGCTGTTTAATCTCTTTCTCGATTTCCTCCTGCTTACCTTTTAATTGTTTATTTTTAAAACTAGCCAATTTAATACTTTCCCCTCTGAATATTGCCTTCATCATATCCCACACCACATTATATCAAACCTCGCCTGTATCATTCCATTTCCAATTTTGCTCCCATCTTTCAACTATTTGTTCTTTACATTTTTCATCTTTAAATAATTTAGTGTTATACCTCCAATTTCTCCTAATCTTTGTACCATCCATTCTCATTTCTAACAATACCTTTGCATGATCCGACTCTCTGAAGATTCCAACTTCAATTTCATCCAAATTCCCTATCAGGTTGTCAGTTACAAATATATAATCTCTTCTAGAATATGTGTTATAAATCGGGGGGGAAGAGTGTAAACCCTTTCCAATCCTTTAAAATCCCGCCATGTATCTTTTAATCCTAATCCTTTCATCCATTTATCCAGCACTTGTGTTTTATCTCCTTCCCCCTTCTAGCTATGTTTGTAGTATCTATATTTGATCTTATGAAATTGAAGTCCCCACCCACAATCATTTTTATCATTCTTTCTTTATTCAATATATTATGCACGTTATCTAAAAAATTATTTTTATTTTCATTTGGTATGTACAAATTTACCAAGGTAATCTCCTCATCATCTATTTTCCCTTTTATTATTAAATATCTTCCTTCTATATCTGAAATACTTTTTACCATCTCAAATCCAACTCTACTTGATATCATAATTGCTACACCTCTTGCCTTTGATGTGCCATATGATTTTTCATAAAATTGAGTCCATCCTAAGAATAATTTGTTAGTTTCCTCTGATTTTTGGTGAGTTTCGTGAAGAAAGATTACATCCGGTTTATCTTTCCTTAGAGCTGCTTCTAATCTTCTTCTCTTCACCTGACAACCAGTACCTTTCATATTCCAGGTTAATACTTTCAAATTTTTCATTCCTTATTTTCTAACCCCAATTCTCCCTTTTCACCACTTCCTCCAATGGGCGTGCTCTCCAACAAACAACAAATCCCCATTCCCAAAAATCTATTAAAGAAAAACAAAAACAAAAAAAGTAATAATAAACAACTCTAAAAAAACAATAAAAAACATATAAACAATCTACTGCTATCCCTCCCCAATTTTCTACAAGTAGCCTCCGTATTAACAAAGGGGGGAGGGGAGGAAGCATGACCAACTGTGAGGGCTTAATAGGAACCCAAACTAACTTCCACTCAAATCAGTCCCTCCTTCCGCTCCTTTGGGCATATTCTCATTATCATTTCTCCTTCTCATGAACCCACCCGAAACAATCAATTCCTCCTTCAGTTCATCCCACTCTTTATTTCCGAATTCCAGTAATTTTGCATCCACCATTACATCCATGACATTGACATTCTCACTCATCATATATCATTTACCCAAATGAAAAAAACTCAATTTCCGTGGAAATTTCCAATTATACCTAACTCCTTTATGTTGGAATCTCTTTGTAATTGGCTTCATCAATTGCCTCCACATATGATGCTCCATTGGAATATCATTGTATACCTCAATATCTGAACCATCTATTTTTAAAACTTCTGCCCCTTCACTCGAATGAGAGCCATTAATCGAAATTTATCAGCAACATTGGCGAACTTTACCAGTACATTTCTTGCCCCAATTTTACCGCTTCTTGAACCCAGCTGAAAGACACTTACAATATCATATGGCATGAAACCTCCTTCCATAATTCCATCTAACAATTTTACAATTCTTTCTTTTAATTTATCTGCCATACCTTCCGGAATTTTTCGAATTATCACGTTCGCACGTCTCATCTGTTCTTCCACCAATTCTAACCTTTTTTCATGATCCCCCACCTTATTTTCCCTTTCTTTCTCTCTTTCTCTCATATCTGAAACCACTGCTTTTATCCCCTCCTGCTCTCTTTTCATCACCTCTTGTTCTTCCTTAAGTTTATTTTGCCCTTTTTAAAAATCATCAAAACCCTTCATAATGTTGCCATCAAATCTTGCATGTCTTGTTTTCATTCCTGTTTATCCTGAACAAACATATTTCCAATTTTTTGTTCCAAATTATCCACCTTCTCATTAAATTTATCAACATCTGATTTAAACCCTTGCCCCACCTTTATTGGCACCATTGACGGGGTTGTCACTGTCATTATAGTTGCTGTTGTTGTTACTGCCGTCGGTGTCATCGCAGCTGTGGTTGTTATAGTTGTTGTTGCAGCTGTTGCTGTTGTTATCTTTGCTGTCGTTATTACAATAGATTTCACAGTTGCAGATGCCATCGTAGGTGGAGTTGACACTATTTTTTGCTGCTGCTGCTGTTGTAATTGCTGTGCAATTTTTCTCCTAGTCTCTTGGTCCTCCAAATCCTTTATTTCCTGTTGCATTGTTTTCTTCATCTCCGACTCCTCTTGTTCTATCCTGGTGAGCCTTTTAAAAATTCTATCTGAGTATGACTGTCTCTCTGCTCTTATCCAGCCCACTTTCTCCTTCTCCTTTCCTCTTCCCTGACGTTTCATTGAAACACTGTTCCAATTGCAGACAGTCTCCAGTTTATCTCCACAAAAGTATATCTTCTGTAACACAGTCAGCCCACAGCTCTTTTAACCGTCCTTATATCCCTTTAAGCAAGTAACAACCAATTGCCACTTCCACAAAAGAAGAAAAAAATGCTTGTAATCCAATGGGAAAAAAAAGAGAGAGAAGGCAAAACAAACTTCCGGTCCCAAAAATGAAGAAGACAAAACAATACTTTCCAAGAGACACCACTGATCAGACTCCCAGCGCCATCTTACTCCCTTCTTCTTTGCATCCAAATATCCAAAAATTCAAGGAAATAGAAAAGGTTCATCATCCAATCATTAATATTTTCCAGGGGGGGGGGGATCCCCATATTCAATAAACTTTTCTGCTTTTCCACTTTTCCTCCCCCTCCACCACTTCCAAAAACTCACTCTCTGCAGCAGCAAATTCCTCACAGCTCTGCTCGGCTCCGAAATGTTTCAAGGCTAGCCAGGCTGAATGAGGCTCGCTTTCGCTTTCCCCCTTCAAATCGCAGCAAACTCACCCCCGCTCACCGGCTGCCTTTATCAATTTAAGCAATCATAGTCCAAGCCCAGTCCTCGGCTAGGAAAAATCTCCCATTCCTGCACTGGCAAAGTCCGTCCAACCCCCACTACTCTTTAAAATTCAAAACTCACGTCTATCTCCCTTTTTACTCAGCTTTTCAGCCAGTCCAAAGTAAATTCCATCAGTTGTTGACTTAATCTTCCTCCTCCACCTTTTTAAATGTCTCTGGAACATTATAAACTCTTTTAAAAAACCTCTTTCAGCATCGTTTTTTCCAAGTGAAAGAAAGTTCAGCCTATTCAGTCCCCCATTAGTCCACACCCCTCCCACTTCGAACTGTAGAGGAGGAACTCCATGTGCTGCATCCGAAAAGCAGTGGCCCTATGGAGGGAGAAGTTGGCACACTCCCTTAGCCAGCAGTTCATCAGGTTTGTTCCACTCTTCTGCTCCTTCCAGGTTGGGCAGTGTTTTTGTCTTTTCTATAAGTTTGCCAATTTGGTCCTTCCCCCACCCTGCCACCCTGGAGTCCTTTTTATGTTTTGGGTGAGAGACCCATTATGTTTTGGTGCATGTGTGTTTGTAAAACCTGTCAAACCTTATGTTTTCACCAACCTATTTTGTTTCAGCAAATGATTGTGTGCAAACCTATAGCTATTTCCCTGAGGTGTTCTTAATGAGTTCTGGAGACACTAAACAATGTGGGTGCTTTCCACCTTTGAAGCCAAGAGCCAAGTGTTGAGTTGGATGTTATGTGGCAAGAGAACCGATTGCAGCATTGCCCAGCACCAAAATACCTTAGTGTGACACTTGACAGGACACTCTCTTTGTGACTCATTTACTGGTTTGCCGATTACTGTCAGAAACATGCACCAATGAGGACCTAAGTTTAGCCAATGACAAAGCCAAGAAAGTGGCTTCATTTTGGCAGTCCAGGGTTTGATTGGGTCAAGAAAGAAGAACAGTGCCAAAATATCAGCGGTGACGTTCTACACTCAGAAGATAACTAGCAAGAAGAAACACAGTAGGCAAGGGGGAGAGAGGGATATATATATATATATATATATATATATATATATATATATATATATATATATATATATATATATATATATATATATATATACATATATATATATATACATATATATATATATATATATATATATATATATATATATATATATATATATATATATATATATATATATATATATATATAATATCTTGCCTTCTTATAATATGCCCAAAGTAGGACAGCCTCATTTTCATCTGGTCTGCCTCCAGATATAGTTCAGGCTTGATTTCCTCTAGGACCCCTCATTCATCTTTCTGGCAGTCCAGGGTATCTGCAGAGCTCTTCTCCAGCAACATATTTCAGATAATTTTTTTTTTTTAATGTCAGCTTACTTTACTGTTGAGCTTTGACACTCATACAAGCTGATCGGGAATAAAAGAATGTGGATTTTGTTCTTGGTCTCCAATGACACATCATGATTTTTCTAATTTCTCCATTGCTGTCCTTCCAAATCTTGGTCGTCTTTTGATTTCTTGGCTGCAGTTTCCATTTGGATTAATGATTGAATCAAAGTATGCAAAATCTTGTACCATTTCAATTTCATCATCATCAATATTAAAGTTGTATAGTTCTTCAGTCATATTTTTTGTCTTCTAAATCTTCAACTGCAGTCCTATTTTGGCAGTTTCTTCTTTCATTTTTCTTACAAGTAATTTCAAGTCATTGCTGCTTTCTGTCAGTAAGATAATGTCACTTGCTTACCTTAGATTATTGATGTTTCTTCCCACAGTTTCCACTCATCCTTGTCTAAATATAGCCAGGATTTCTGTATGATGTGTTCTTTGTACAGATTGAACAGCTAAGTGGATAAAATACACACTTGTCTGATATTTCTGCCCATAAGAAACCATTTTCTCTCTATATATATTCTGTCCTAACAGTAGCTTCTTGACAACAATATAAGTTGTGCATTGGGGCAATCAAGTGTTGAAGCACACACCACAACCCCATCATTTATTTCTGAACAACCCATCATTTCTCATAGTCCATATAGTCAAAGGCATTACTGTAGTCTAGACAGTATAGACTGATGAAATTCTTTGGTAAGCTCCAACCCCCAATGGATATTTGCAATATGATCTCATGTGCCTCTTCCTTTTTGGAATCCAACTTGGATATCAGACTTTTGTTGCATCATATAAGGTAAAAACATTTGTTGAACCACCTTGAGCATCACTTAGCTTGAATAGGAAATTACAATGGTCCTCTAGATACTCCACTCCTTGCCATCTTTTATCTTTGGGGCTGGAATGTATATTGAGCATTGCCCATTGGTGGGCCATTGTTTTGTTTTTCAGATTTGTTATTTGGCCTTGGCACTGAAGAAGATGGCAGTGGAGGTAAGAGTATGAGCTGATTCCTCTGCTTTACCCAGGCTTAGATCCAGGTATGGTGCTGATGTCACCACTGAATTCAACACCACAACTAGCAGGAGCAATAAATAATCATGAAAGGGTGAGTGATGAAAATGATGGGCATGGCATAATATCTGCACCTGTATCCTCAGCAAAGCAGCCACTTATTCAAGATCAAATTTGCCTTGTGAGGAGGCATGTCTTGCTGCTGGTGTATGGTGTCGAAGGGAGACCACAATGACAGCAGCTATGGTGGTGAGGGGAGTGCTGGAAATAATTGCCCAGCTACAGGATGCAGCCAATGTGCTGATGGTTATTAATGTCTTTGGATATTAAGAAACAACTGTGCAGCATGGGTAGCTGAAGGTGACACAGACAGAAGAAGCAACAGCAGTGACACTCATACTAACTTTTCTTAGAAGCAGATGGGAAGAGTAAACGCCTACTAAATGATGGAAGAAGCAGGTAAAAGTGTAAAGGACAGGCAAAAAGCAAAAGTAAAAGATGACAAAAATAGGGCCAGAAACCTGGATGCATTTTTCTGCAACTGTCATACAGAGACAAAGAGAACTATTACAGAATTGACTATAGGGAAATAGAAAAGATTCAGTAAATCAAAGGGAAATTTAAGCTTAGATTAGGAATGCTGAATGACCAATAGTCAAGCATATTGTTTGACCAAGAAAAAAACAATGAGCATGTGGGAACAGGATACTAAAGACCTATACAGGAGAACTAAAAGGATGACAGATTCCTTTGAACAGGACATGCAGTTCTAAAAAGTAAAGTGAAAACTGCTCTGAAAGCAAGTGGAAAAAATAAATCACCAGGAGTAGATGAACTACTGAAGTATTTCAAGCCATAAAAACTCAATCTGTTAAACAAAGATATAAGCCGAAGTACCTAATTTTGATCTGAAAACCCAGGAAAATAGATTGACCTGAGTATAAGCTGAGGGTGGGAATTGCAGCCACTGCTAGTGAGTTTCAATAATCAAAATATCTGAAAATATAGTAAAATTAATTACATTGTTGGCACATCTCAATCCAGCACACTCTTGGGACCCTCGTGGTCATTGACCCAAGTATAAACTGGGTCCCCTTTCTGGGGCTAAAAAACTTGGCTTATACTCGAGTATGTATGGTAAATCTTTTTGAAAGGTATGATCTTTGAACATCTCCCTGTAATATTTTGCATAAAAAAGCCAGTCTGTGTCATGAAGATGACTAAAATAGAAGGTATTTCAGCTTATGCTAAGAAAATGCAAAACAATGCATTTTGAGTAAATTGGATCACTGTGTATATCACTGATGGAAGACCTCCAAAGAGAGAAAGATGCATTACTCAGTGTCAAGATGTCACAAAGACGTGGATAAGCAACCTGACATCCTCATGCTGGAGGAAGCTAGGCAGCCCTATCTGGAATAAGGTGACTGAGCTGATGTGAGCATCAGACAAAGACATCTGCAGCCAGACATCCAGTGCCTTGCCAGCCTCCATGGGGAAATGTCACAAGGGAACAGCATCCTCTTCTGCACCTCTTGATTTAATCATGGAGACGTGGCTTTCTATTTTGACCATATACAAAGTTCTGTTCAGAACCAGGGTCAGAGGGTTTGCTTTGGGATTAATGAGGTCCATTCTCTTTGATACTATTCACACTTAGCTTGTGTCCACTGATATGTCCACTGGGAGAGATCCCCATTTTAGTGAGGATACTTTCCAACGTATACAGACTAGCTGTTGCTCCATTTTTTAAATGTATTTTGTTTATTTTGGGGAGGAACTGTGTATTTTTTTAATATGTTCATAGTATTATTATTGACATACACCAGTCAACAAAACAACAAAAAATCTCAGGAAAAAACATGGTATACAAACAGGAAAATGAACTATTTCAGGTTAAATATTCCTCATTGTATATGCAGCATGGTTTCTTTTGGAGAAAAGTGCCCTCATAAAATTACTAAGAAAGCAAATAAAGCAAATCAATCACACTCATATACCACCCCATAGCACTCAGTGCACTTGCTGGGCAGGTCACAAGTTAATTAGCATTTTGCTCCAAACATGTTGGGTACTCATTTTACCGATCTTGGAAGATGGAAGGCTAACTAAGTCAACCTTGATCCATGGTCAGGATTGAACACACAACCTTTTGGTTGCAGGATAGCAGTTTAACCACTGTACCACCAGGAAGGAAAGAAAGAAAGAAAGAAGGGGGAAAGGGGAAAGGGAAGCCTGGAACAAAGTAACTGCAATAGTAAAATGTCCTTAAAGGCCAATTAGAAATTGCAATACTGGGAGTTTTATTACAACTAACTCCACTGTAATTATCAATCAATGGATTCTGCTGGAAAAAAATCTCAGATTCACAGCTGGGGAAAAGATACTAATTATTTCCTGTTAATTAAGGCTGTGCTGGGACTCAGGCTTGCCATCCTTCAAGTAAAGGATTGACACATCAATGCTAATAGAATGCTCAAGGTCCTTTTCAAAGGCTTTATTTCTAATGTTAATAAATTGGTGTCACATTATTTTAAGTGTCTTAAGCAATCATGCCATTATCTGTCATTTAAACACGGCATGTCTGTATAAACACAGAGGGCGATATAATAACATCGCCTGGGACAAAAAAATTGGGATGATTCAATTTGCTTCTGAAAACATGGAATTTGATTCATTTGTCATTTAGCAGTACTGTTTGGGGGAAACATCAAAGCTGAAGACAATGCATGAAGCGTCAGTTCATTCACTTAGTTTTGATAGAAGTGTTTTCTATGTAGAGAATGTGTAGTGTCTGCTGAGTTCCTGTTTTAGTCATTTGGAATATCTATCAGTGCCTTGTGCCAGTTAAAAGTTTCCATGTATTGTATCTGAATTTCAGGGTCATAACACATGACTAATTTGGCCTCTGGACCAAAACCACAAAAAGGCAGAAGAGATTGTCCCTGACTTAAGAACACAATGTGAAAGTCAGGAAATTTTTTAAATGCAAAATACCATGATTTAATGCCAAAACCACCACTTTGTTAAACTTTACTGCCTACTTAAGATCAACAGTTTCCAAATCTACAAGACAACAATGTTCAAAATATGAAAGCCAGAATCCAGCTGGTGATTTACTTTCATGTACAATGAGCACCTCTTTTATCAGTGATGGGTTTGCACTGTAACTTATGCAATGTTACTTAAGCAAGTTGAAATGGCTGCTATATATGGTTGACTCTTCATAAAAAACATTACAGTTCTTTGGCTATTATCACAGCAGCCATTTTGACTTCCTTAAGTAATGTTGCATAACGTTCAGCGCAAACCCATCACTTATAAAAAAGGTGCTCCTTGTACATTATATCTATCTATCTATCTATATAGATAGATAGATAGATAGATAGATAGATAGATATAGATATAGATATAGATATAGATATAGATATAGATATAGATATAGATATAGATATAGATATAGATATAGATATAGATATAGATATAGATATATAGATCATTCAAACTATGAAGAATGTTTCAACTTCTGAGTCTTTCCAGTAGCATAACTGTACTGAATGGCCTGCTTTAGAGAATTATATACTTCAGCATTTTTTCCAGCAAAAGGACTGCTTAGTCACAGAAGCCATAAAAATGTATATTTAATATATTTTTCATGGTTTCTAAAGCTCAGCAGTTCTTCCGATGGAAGTTTTTAAAATAAAGAATGGGGTTGCCACCAGCCAGTAAGACCCAAGTTCTCAAACTCTCCAAGATGTCCAACTGTTGATCCCTCCCCTAGGCCAACTCCATGGATAAACAGGTTCCAGTCTCCCATTAGCTTTGATGATAGAGTGTCACCTTGTGAAGGTACTCCAAGGCAAAGTATGTTCAAAATGTAGCAGAGCAAAGAAGCAACTATCCTTCAGTCCCTGGAACAGCATAACCTGCTCTTGTGCCAGTGGGTAGCTCATATTAGGCACCACCTCATCTTCACCATCTTATCCTATAATATATTCCAACCTGTAGTTTACTTTTGCCATGGCACTCCCCCAAAGTTAACATAGCCACACTAAGTGTGGCTTTTCTCTGAGTGGTTCCCAAATAGCTGAAGAACTCAGACTCAAACCTGTGATTCAAATTGGAGGCAAATCAGGTAGGTCAGGGGTTCTCAACCTGTGGCCTGTGGACCTGATGCTGCCCATGGCACCATTTCATGTGCCCCCCCTTCCACCACTCCAGGAAGTGCCATGTGGTGGAGGAAGGGCAAAATGGCCATCCGGCTCCTGAAGCTGTCTGAGGGAGCATGACATGGCCACCAGCTTTAAAAGATTGAGAACTCCTGATGTAGGTGCTGGGTAGAACCATCATTGAGGATGTGAAACAATCCCACAATTGGTGAAATTCTAGCCATACCAACAAAATAAAACAGTACTTTGGCACTTCTTCAGCTATCTTGAAAGATCTTACTTCCAGCATGAATAGTACTGTAGCAAAGCCATCACTTGTGGAATCAAATCTCTTGAGCTTTCCAAATAGAATGGACTATGACACGACTTTCCACTCTTCTCTGGCTTCTCTTTTCCTTCTGAGCTTAAGTGGCAATCCTCGTCATAGCTTAGGAGAGAAACAGATTTTCCTAGGAATGATGTTGCAAACTGTTCCTGTTGTAATGTGAAGTATTTGAATATTGTTTGGCATCTTGAAAATGGGCAATTATGAGCCATTAGGTTTACAAAATATTTATGTATATGGATCAATCTGACATCTTGCATTTTGGGACTTGCCTTGGATTAGTTAGTTGGTTGTGAGGGCTGTCATGATTAGCATTTCCAAATTTATCATTATGCCACTGTGCATTACCAGAGACAGCAGATCCTTGTGTGGTTGCACTCAAAGAGCAACACAGAGAAGAGTTTGAAGACATTATGTTTTTATACATCAATTCCTAGAATCCTCCAGGTTTGCCCAGCCACTGTCCAATCTTGCTGGGCAATCTCTAATTTCTCAGTCAGAGTCTTGTTGATATCTGCAGAAAGACATCTTTGATTCAATCCCTTAGGTGGAGACGCAAACGAAATTAGCCCTCTTGATATTTTAATGAATGTGTAGGCAACAGTAGGGTCAGTCCACTGGTGTCAGTACACTGACATCCATGTATCATGTATCATGTGTGCAACATAGGAAGTGTCCAATGTGATCAAAGACCTATTTCACAGTAAAGTGGACCCCTGACACTATGCATATGTGTCACATATAGAACACATGCTTCAGATGGATGGACAGGAGGCAGAGATGACCAGTGCCTATATAGTCATTTTATAAGTGAAGAAGTCACTTAACTCACAAAGAAGGACATTATGTTCGATGTGCTCATTTCCTCTCCCTCCTCATTGGTAGCTGCTGCTGAGACATGTGCAGTGTATGAACATCACACTATGGGCTAAGTTATATTCATACAATGGGGTGAACACTTGACTTGAAGCTGGCAGTTCTGTATTTCTTGTGATGCTTAGTTCTACCCTAAGATTCATTGGGATTTCAGTGGCTGGTCTATATAGGATAGAGATCTTGAGTGTTCTGACATAAGCCACTTTCACAGTCTCATGATACTCTAAATGGTCCCTTATTTTTAAGAGTATGTCCATCTGGAAACCCTAAAGGGAAAAACAGGTTATCTCTCTGAAAGAGCCAGCGGAGCCTTTAGGCATCATTAGAGTGTGTGAAACCACAGTCTACCTGGGCCACATCTTTTACGAGCAGGAGCTGTCATTTCACTGCCCACTGAAAACCCATTTATCTGCCATGGAGAATGAAAATGAGTTCTTTCTCCTGTGCAAATGCCAGGGGCAGATTTTCCTGGACTAACTTTCACAATTTAGCAAACTTTCATCACCAGCTTCCTCCCCCACCTCTGACCAATTTAACCTATTTTAATCTGTTTGTCTCCCTCTCTAAACATATCACCCTCCACCTCTTCCTTGCTTACTATCTCTTTCCAAAGAAACATAGTATTTTTAAGCAATGACAGGTGATTACCAGTCTCTCACTCAGCCAGGGTAATTCATTCATGCCTTCCAGCTGTCATGAGTCATGGGTCTTTTACACTTGTCAAGGAAACCTAATCCTTACCCTTCATAGGCCAGATATCCTAAAAGATGGCTGAACATGTAATTGCCTTGAATCGTAATATATTTCCCACATTATTTATTATGCCATTGCCAGCTAGTACCTCTATAGTTAAGGTTGTGTCAGCATTTTCATTATAAACCCATATTTTCAGCTGTTTTTTAAAATCTGCTTGAAGGTGGAGCTTGTGCTTGATCAAAATTAGGAAACACCCTCCCCCCCCCAATAGTGTCATAAGGTTAGGCCATCTTGGAAACATGACTCAATTATGAATCCTTCATCTAACGTGGGCAGGTTTTGGCTTTCTCATCTTCTAATATGGTTACATCGAGGAAAGGTAAGAGATTCCTGTCAGCGTATGAGTCCCGGGATCCATGCATAGAGCAATGTAATAATGGCGTAAAAACATCACACCACAGCTTTCCTTAGTATCTCTCTTTCTGCTTAGCACTCGCCTAGCAAAGCTACCTGCCCTGACTGCAACCCGAACAAGGATGCAAAATGGAAATCATTTGCTTTTACTAAAATAACGGTATGAATTCTTTTCCTTAGGAAACAATTAAGCATGCTTGCAAGCTGAGAAAGGAGGTCACCAGCTTGCTCACAAAATGAGGGCAGGAGGCTAGGAAGATTGGCATTACATTTTGATTTGTTTTCTTCTGCATCGCAAAGGAAAGGATATTCAGCCAATAAATTCTGCTGTTTCGCGGAAGGATTAAAATTGAAACAAGGGACGTTTGAATATTGGCAACTTTTTCCTAGCCAAGAACTGATGAAGACAAAGGGTGCTTTCAAAAACAATACAACAGAGCTGGAAAAGTATAGAAAAGGTCACTCAGTATGTTAGGGAACTGAAGTCCTTTATTGGAAAAATCTTTAATAAAAAAAAAGAGTTGACTTCGATAGATATTACTTCAATTATGCATAGAGCGGAAGATGTTGACAAAGACGGGCTTGTCTACCTTAATCATTACTTAAAACAACAAAACTGACTCACTTCTTCCCATGAGGGTCTTTTATGGGTGGACCATGGGATGTCTCTGATTAATTTACAGAATTTGTTGCCTTTAATAACTTCTGGGCAAATGGCAACCTTGTATGAACTGACAATTGATATCAGAGGAAGTTTTTTTTACAGCCTAATATATTTGTCTTCTGCCATTATTTCATTGGTAACGTTCTTTGCCCACCACTGGCAGTTTGAGGCAAGCCCTTGTCCCTTCTTTCTGTTTGGTAGCTTGCTTACATTGTTTTATGATCAATCCTTTCTTCTTCCTCTGACCATGCTCAAAGAAGCAACCATAGAAGGTCTCTCCACATGCTGGAGACTCCATTCCCTCTTTTTCCTTTAAACTGTAGATATAGATGGTAATTGTAAAGAAAGATACAGTAAATATTTCTACTCTCAGTGCTCTTGAGCAGTGGTTCCCAATATGGGGCCCATGCACCACAGGGGGATTTCAATTCCCATAAGACTAAGTCAGTACATTTGGAGAATTGACTTAGGCTTCTGGGAATTGAAGTCCAAAAAACAAAGGTTGGGAAACACCGTTCTAGAGTTATTCTACTATACAATGTGCTAGCTTGCGAGGACAAAGGCTGCAGAAAATGAACAAAACTACATGTTTTCTCTGTGCTAGTGTTATTTTTTAAATCTCATATTCTGCTAAGAGGAAAAACAAAAATTCTCCACTAGATTGTGGGTCCAGACAAATTAGCTTGGCTCCAGGGTTGTAGCCAGGATTCTAGATTTTTTTGGGGGGTGGGGGGTGGGGTGAGGGGGGTCAGGAGGGACAAAATATTTTCAGGAGGGGCTACAATGTCACACTCATATATATAACATTGACACCACTAGGTGGGGTGGGGGTGGGTGGGCTGTTAGCTGAGGAGGGTTTTCGGGGTGCCCAGCCCTCTGGCTATGGCCCTGCTTGGCTCAGAGAGATACCTAATCGGTATTTTTCAGTTTTAATTGTCATTTAAGAATTGTGAGTGCCCCCCCCCCCCCCCCGCAAGTCACACACTAGCTGAAGAGAGTTGCTGTTTGTTCGTTTTTGTGCTGCCTTTTTTGGAGATCAATAACCAAATTACTGTAACTCGGAAATGCAATGGTGGATTTCGACCAGAATAAAACTTTTTCTGGAAAATTTCCAAAGCTTACTTCTGTTAATTCTTCTCAGTGGAAGACTAGATTGAAGATTAATTTAAGGGTCTACAAGTCCATGACAGTATTGATAATGATGAACCACGAGAAGCAGAAGGAAGAGGTAGGATAATTTGGCAAAATAATTATTCCATTGAAAGGCTGCGATCTGTGGAAGTTTAAAAGACCAGCAAATTGAGTACATAAAGGAGCATGAATCTGCCAAAAACATGTTAAATGCCCTAAAGAAATACTAAGGCTTCACCAGTTTTAAATCACAAGCTATTTGGATCAGGAAACTTTTGAAATTGAGGCTTGATTTTAAGTACTGTGTAAAGCATAAAACTGTTTTGTTAACTACTGTATATTTGATAACATAAACCTGACTGGATTAAATTTAGATGATAAACTAAAGGTTGGCTTTCTTATGGGAATACTGGGTGGAAAAACTGATGCTTTTGTATCTGTTCTTGACGGAAAAGAAAAATTAAGCTTGGAGGAGGCTCCAAATTCATTCATTCATTCCATTTCTATATTGCCCATTTGGCATAAATGTCACTCTCAGAAAGGAATACATAGAACAAAGGAACTTTCTTGAGACAATTACCTGGTGAATTGGAAGGACAATAAGAAAAGTCACATTCTGAAACCAACTGTAGGTGGGAAGGGTCATTTAGCTAAAGAACTTCCATCTCCCAGACATTTTTCAAGCAGGGGTACCAAAAACATTTCTGAGGGAAAAGAACAATAGAATCATGTGGAAAATAAAGGGAAAAGCGTTTGTATGGCTTCTGACTCTGAATAAAAATCAACTGAGTAGATCATTGAGTCAGGATGTTTTTATTACTTATGGTGGCAATGCTGGTGGAAGTATTCAAATAGCCAATGGTGAGTCTATGAATATAAAAAGAACTAGAACTCATGTTTTGCATTGTGAGTTGTCCAATAAAATCAGCATCAATATTTTATAGGTGTCATACTGCTTCTAAAAAATACCTTTTTATTTTTTTATACTTTTATTTTTAATAAAGTTATTTCTCTTTTTATTTTTTTATTTGCCATCCACTTTCAGGTTAGGCTTCCATATGCACCAAGCACCACACTAACACACTCTCATTCACACACTTTGCAGGTAAATAACATCATAGATCGCTTTTTAACGAATTTTTAAAGGATCGCAATAAGCAAGCTTTTGAGCTCCACAACTCCCATACATTTCAATGAAGGTAGACCAGGGGTTCGAGCTTTGATTGAGAACGGAAGAAGTGACTGTGCCAGCTTGAGGGAGTCTGACAGCTCGCTGACAACTCCGCTTGCCTACAAACAGTTTATGAATGGGACAGTTATGAATTAAAATCCATATATGGGACTTCAAAAGTGATCAAAGGCTAGATGGTTGCAACAAAGTATCCAGTCTCACAACAATGTATCAGCCTAGCTGATTCAATCAATGTCAAAAGATTAAAAGGAAAGTGGAGCTTTCTAGCGATCCCTCGATAGCACCGCATACTAAAAATATTAGAGAAAATTCAGAGTGATGGAGAAGATGGCGGGGGGAGACTCAAGCTGAAAGTTAACACTTCAAATGCTGAATAAAAGTTTAAAATAATTGTTAAAAATCATGTCTTAGCTCCTGAAGCGTGGTTGACCCCAGGATTGATTCCACTGGTGGTGGAACAGATCGAGAAAGGTCATCTTGGGAGTAAGACAGAAAAAGTTCATTTAGTCTCGATTGGCTACAGCTAAGAAAGTGTGGACTTTTGAATGGGATATCTCCCCCCTCTTCTACTGTCAAAAAGTCAAGCCATGGCTGCAAATGGAAAAGGGAATTTTTAAAATGTGACTTTAAAAGCATTTGCAGTTTGAATTAAACAGTGTTTTTGCCAGTTTTTGGGACATGCCTGAACGCAGACATAGCGAACCTAACCCTTCGATCCCTAATTGATTATTAATTAGCAGTTGTAATTAAATGTTCCTAAGTTCATTAAAATATTGAAAAATGATTTTAACATGCTCTGTTTTGTATTTTAAAGCAGGAAAAGTTCAATAATGTTTTCTGTAACTTAATCATGCACTGGCACACCCAAGAAGCTTACTGCATCCACAGGAAACCTGCAATTATCACCTGAAGGCCAGGGGCTACACACACCCATCTAAATTTCCTGGGAGTCAATGGAAAAGACAAACAGCCTTGATTCTTTTTCATGTATCTCACCTGAATTCTTTTACCTGTATCTCTCGAATGTATTGTCTTTGGGTTTTTGTAATTATCATATGTAAACAGTGAGGGTTGGTTTATGCCCGGGAACAGGAAAATATTTTTTTTTGGGGGGGGGGGGATACAAGAATTCATTGAGAAGAGTTCCAGTGATGCCTGATTGGTCATTCAAACTTCTTGCCTCAGACATGCAACGTTCTAGACTGGTTTCTGTATTAAGACCAAGTGTGATCATTGGAGCCTGTGCAACCCCTTCACTCTGCCATTGGTCAATGTATTAATTTGTCTCCACTTAATCCCCCAACATCCTCCCTCTATCTTCTACTTGACTTTGCAATCTTTTACCAAACACCACTATTTACATAAAACTTTACCATTGAGATTCTGTATTGACTTATTTGCCTATGAAAAAAAGCCTGCTGCTACGGTATTGTTTTATGGTAAAACTTTATTGTAACTTTAAGATAGGATAGATGATAGGATTAGTTTGTAGAACTCTATAAAGGAGCATCGCAGGGTCGGGACGCTCAGCTCTCTCTGAATAAATTCATTAGGGAAGCTCATTTTTGTAGATTTTTTGCAGCAGGCAAAAGGCTGCAAATTGCCTTTGAACAGCAGCAGGCCACTGTTGATTAAATGCATGTTCAATAAACCATTTTTAATTTTGCCTGAATTCAAAGTCTTTGTGGTTCTTGGGGGGGCTCCACCAGTGAACAATCCTTTTAAATTCGAAAATGCATCTCTGCAACGGATTATCCTGCAACAAAGAAAAGGGGATAGTGGATTTTAGGTAACATAGGTTACTGATTGGTGGTGCATAAGCATAAGCTATACCATAGAGAAGGGTATTAGGCCCTCGTCCCCGCTAAGGGCTCAGAAAAATAGTACCAGTATTGTTTCTATTTTTCTAAAAAAATAAGACTTCACTGTCCAAAAGCAATGTCCAAAAGCAATGTCCAAAAGCAATGGTAACATTTACAGTCCTCCAAAACAACATACGCAACAAAAGTATCAGATGGTATTACTAAATTAAGTTAACACATCGCTACACAAATCAACACAAAAGACTGAGAGATTGTGAAAAGCATCAATATAATTATTACAATACTGAATAAAAAGGAACCAAGTTTTACAAAATAAGTCTGTCCGGGAATTCTGGTACATTATGTTTTTCTATCAATGCTAATTTCCATACTCTAGTTTCCAAAGCATTTATTGAAATTTCTACAGCCACTTCCCAAGACTTTGTCTAGTTGCTACATATTATGGTGTAATAATGCATTGAAATCAGTGGTGGGATTCAATTTTTTTACTGTGGGCATGGTATGGTGGGCATGGCCAGGGGGAAAGCCATGCATTTAACCCAAATTGGGACTACTTTATTTCAAAATTTGGACGGGTGGGACCAGCCAGAATTTCTGCTACTGGTTCTGGCGAACTGGTGCAAACCTGCTGATGCTCACCACTGATTGAAATCATAATGCTGGAGTCATGGCAATCCTTTCTGATATCATCTTTCCAATTTGATCAAAAACCTTCATTCAAAAATTAAGAAACCTAGGCTAGTGCCACCAGGAATGCATATACAGGTGAAACTCAGAAAATTAGAATATCATGCAAACGTTCATTCAGTCCAGTAATGCAACTTAAAAGGTGAAACAAATATATGAGATAGACTCATTACATGCAAAGCGAGATAGTTCAAGCCTTACTTTGTCATAATATTGATACTTATGGGTTACAGCTTATGAAAAACCAACCTCCCCAATCTCATGTCCCCCATGATCATCACAGTTATAATGAATTATGGCATGACATCTCTCACTTTGCATGTAGTGAGTCTATCTCATATATTTGTTTCACCTTTTAAGTGAAATGAATGAACATTTGCACGATATTCTAATTTTCCGAGTTTCACCTGTATGTTCCAATTACTTTGCAGCCTCTCTAACAATTTGGATCCAGATTTTTGTTTAATTAAATTTGACTGTAGAATAATACCATAATTGTGCTACTTTGAGGAAATGCTCTCTTCCAGAAGCTGAAATTGATTTAAATGGATTTTCCCCTACATAGCTTTTTCCAGTCTTCATAATAGCCAATAATATTATATTTTCAATTGGTATTAGGTGTTTGCCAGATACTTCTCTGATCTGAAGTAGATGAGGTAAATGAGTTACTTGGTGGATATGGAAGCATAAAATTTTTGCATCACCAAGTTAGGCCGAAAGTTGGATGCTGATTTTTGATATGTTACACTGAGGCAGAATAAGCCACTTATCTACATGCCTCTAGACTACAGCCATTTTTTACTATTACAAAAGAAAAGATGACTTAGGAAGCACATGAGGGATGAATTAGATGATATTATCTTGTCTTCCATTTACCCCAATTCATTAAGAGAGCCTTCAAAATGGATTTTATATGTATTTTGGAATCTTTTTATTTCTAAGGAGAAATGGAATTCTGAGTAGTTTTTCCAAGGATACTCTTGGTGAATCAAATGACAAGGCAAGCATGTACTTTTTTTGTCCCGATTAATCTATCTAAGCAGTTATCTAATCTGACAAGCTAGATAAAAACAATACAATTTAGGAATTCCTGACTTACCTTCTTTATTTCCTTTATTGTATTGTATTGCATCACATCGCATCGCATCATATTGTATTGTATTGTATTGTAAAAATGGGACTGCAATGGCTCAAGTGGTTAAGAAGCTGAACTTGAAGTCTGGAAGGTTGGAGCTCAATACCTGAGTACTGCATGGCAGAGTGAGCTCCCATCTCTGTCTGTCCCAGCTCCTGCCAACCTAGCAGTTCAAAAGCAAGAAATTGTAAGTAGATAAATAGATACCACTTTGGTCTAGGCATGCCTGCCACATGTCCACAGAAATGTCTGCAGATACAGGTTCCTTGGCTATAAATGGAGATGAGCACTGAACCCTAGAGTCTGATACAACTGGTTTCGAGCAAGGGTGACCTTTACCTTTACTATTGTATTGTACTTGGTACTCTTGATCTCTTTCCTGCATCTGTACATTTCTCAATTATTTGTTGCCATTTTTAAGGTAACCCAGTCACCAAAACAAGTGAAGCATAAGATGTAAGGTGTATGGTTCATTTTGATGAACAAAGAAGTGACAAAAGAAGTACTGTGTTAGATATCTCTGAAGGCCAAGACCACTTTGTTGAATATCTGCTAAGTGTAGCAGTGCCAATGCTTTCCCAAACTTAGTTAAATACACAGGATGAGAGCAGTACACCAAGAGAAGAGGACTGAAATGGAGGATGTTGAACTGGAAGGAGAATTGATGTCACAGCATGCTCCAGAACCAGCCATCAGATGCTGACCACAACCCAACAAAGGAATGCCAGTGTCCTTGCCTTTCCTATTTCACAAAATCATTGCTGAAGAATAAGCCAGTGATCTGGGAGGAATTTGAACAGATGCCTTCAATTGAAGCCACTTGGAGAGAAGCTCCAAGAGAAGAGAAGCATGAGATGTGAATTCTAACCAAACTACCACCAGGCAAGCATGCCATTGATGCGAGTGGGTCTTCAAGGTGAAGCAGACTAAAGAAGGAGAAGTGGAATGCTACAAGGCAGAATGGTTGCAAAAAGATTCCTGCAGAAATATGGAGAAGGTTTCAATGAAATCTTTGCTCCTGCTATACTCCTGTCAAGTATAACACTTGACAAATAGATGCAAGTCATCCTCCTAAATATCAAGCATGTTTCTAAATGGGAAAATTGCAGAGAAGCTATATATGAAAAAGCTACAGTACAGAAACATCTTGATTTAGTATACGAACTACTTTAGTTCTGATTTAGTCTGCAAATGAAAGAAAGGTGTATATGGGATGAAGCAAGCTGCTTGGGGTTGGAATGAAAAATTAAAGAAGATGCTACTACAACAAGTTTTCAAGAAAAGCAATATTTGAGAGATACTGAGCAGAAACATAATTTCATCAACACAGGGTGACTGAACAGCCATCAAAAGAGTAGCTAGATATTTGAAAGGAACTATGGACTTTAAGCTATGACTGCAACCAGGATAAACCCACACATAGATGCAGACTGGGCAGAGGATAGCACAGATTGCAAGATCACCCGGGGGTTCTGTTTATGTATGGTGATGGGTGTATCTCATTGCCCATAAACAAGATGTTGTAGTTTTGTCCTATACAGAATCAGAATTCATTTCTACTGCATACAGAGAACTGCTAGGGATAGAGAAGCTGGTAAAAACTTTGCAACAGATGAAAAGATGATGGAAGACAACCCATGCTGCACCACACTGTCACAGAGTGAGAAGATTAATGCAGCTCAATAGCATCCACTCCAAATATTTACTTTTGATTTTTTGACATTTCTAGTGTTCTAAATGAGAGAAGCAAAAGAATGCAAAGAAATCTTATAGAGAGAGGATCTGGTCTGGTTTCCAATGGCTACCAATGGCTAGCAACAATCAAAATAATATGATGGTGATTTCTGTAGAATGGAAGTTTCCGACAACTGGATGCTGGTTGGGTTGTGACAGATTCTTATCCCATCTCTGTAATTGCTCTTGATATTTTGAAAATAAATAAATGATGCCAAACAGAAATGATTGAATTGTTTGTCCAGTGTCACTTGCAGAAACCAAGATGTGGCTGAAAGAGACGAGGATGTAGGCTAATTTTAGCCTCCCATATGTCAAGTTGATTGTAGGTTCATCTGCTGAAAGGGCAGAGGGCGTTCATGTACATTGCATCACACAGGAGCCAGCCCACCCTTACCCCAGTGGCAAATTTTTGAATGTCATCATAGACTCTGCTGCCTTCAGTGCAGACACCATTTCCATTCCATGTCCCAGGAATGCCTAAGTAAAAGTGCAGAACATCTTTAAATGATAACATCTGACATTGCGTGTAATGTGACCTGCACTCCTAACCATCTGAAAAGGTAACGTAAACAGTTGCCTCATCCTTTGTTGTACAGATGCTGCTGCTTCTCATCTTCCCACCTTTTATTTTGTTTCTTTATTTCACTGGCCAAAAAATGGAAACCGAGAACTGTTTTTTTGGGGACACAGAAATCACACCAAACATCATTTTGCTCTCCTCGCTCCCCAAACTTAGGCAGCTTATTAAAAGCCACACCTCACTGCTCTTGCAGGGCCACTGTAGACAGGTTCGAACTCCCCTACATCACTTGGAGGACCCTGAATAGGCTGAGGGTTGGAGTCCCTAAATGCAAGAACAACATGCTCAAGAGGGGGCTGCTAGTGGACAACAACATGCTGTGTGAGTGTGAAAAGATACAGAATCTGGTTCATTTACTGGTCTGTCGATTATTGCCAGAAACATGCATGGATGAGGACTTAAGTTTGGCCAGTGACAAAGTCAAGAAAGTGGCTTCATTTTGGCAGACCATGGTTTGATCGGGACATGAAAGAAGAATGTAATAAGAAAAACAAAACAAAAATGTAAATCAACTTTACGAAAAGTTGAGAGGACAGTATGAAAATATAGGAATACAGCAGGTTGAGGACTATTCTTTTAAAAATTAGGAGGTCAATGGCATCTGTTTCTTATGCAGAAAACAGTATTGTGGAAGAAATGAAAGGATTTGCATGCTTGTCATTTTGATTGATTACTCTTTACATCTGTATCTGGTGTATATAAGCTCATGCCTTGAAATTTCACTCCTATGTCAGGTGAAGTGGACTTGTTCCATGAAAGCTCACATTAAAAATATAGTAGTTAGTGTTTAAAGTGCTGCAGTGTTTTTGGTTTTGGTTTTCTGATATCACTAATACTGTATATACAGTGGTACGTCTCTTAAAGACCATAATGCATTCCACGGGATTGCTCTTTAAGTGAGTTTGCTCTTTAAGTGAAACACCATTGTAAGTGACCAACTGTGACTTCTGGCGGGGTGTGGGGTGTGATTGCAAACACCAATTTAGTTGTTAAGTGAGCTTTTGGTTGGTTTTAGTTGTTAAGCAAGGGCAATCATTCAGATAAAATTCTGC
Source organism: Bradypodion ventrale (assembly GCA_035047345.1). Taxonomy (NCBI): domain Eukaryota; kingdom Metazoa; phylum Chordata; class Lepidosauria; order Squamata; family Chamaeleonidae; genus Bradypodion; species Bradypodion ventrale. The sequence goes on from JAWDJE010000001.1 coordinate 253,956,038, forward strand.
TCTTTAAGCGAAGTAGTCTCTAAGCTAGGTGCTCTTTATGCGAGGTTTTACTGTATATTTTTCAGATGATGGACGAAGAGCTTCTAAAATAGAAACAAGTAGTGACCCTCAAAGCAAGCCTGATCCATTCATTTTTGCATTGAGACCTGTGCTGTGCACACAGTACAGTTTGGTGACCTGGCACAGAGCACTCTGCTGTCACTGGAGTGAATCCAGCAGCTCCTGATATCAGGGATGTCCATCCTCTGATCCCAACATTGCTTGGGGATCAGGGCCAAAGCCTCTTCTCTGAAAGTACCCCAAAGCTTCCCTTTGGGGTGTCAGCAGAGACATAAATCATCTTCTCAAGGGTGCACAGCAGGTCAAGAGCAGCAGGATAAGAACTCAAGGCTCCCATGAAGCTTTTTCAGAAGGATCACAGAGACCTTTTGCTTTACTAGTGTCTGAGCTACAGATAAACAATATTAGTGTTTTTAAAACAGAGTGGTTTAAGTGAGAAATTGCTTGACAAATGATGTGATGATAAGGAGAGTAAAGGCCTCCTTGTTTCTTCTTATGGACCAAAATCATGCTTTTCCAGACAAAAGTGGTCTCTTCTGAAGCCTGTCCTTTCCCTGGCCATGCAAGGTCCCCAGTTTTGCCCTTGTGACATTTGAGGTCTTCACCCTGGAAAGGTAACACGGTTTCTTTAAGAAAATACTTATAGTAATAAAAAATGACTTTAACCGCAAAAACTAATAATTGCTAAGGAGCCAATTAAATTCTGAAAGCGAGATGAAACCCTTCTTATTTCCCCTGGTGATTTTCTGCTTTAAACTCGCTTCTGTGTTTTGGTGGGAGGGATGGAAGAGTGGGTGAGGGTGGGGGGGAAAGAGAAAGAAAATATAATTTCAGAAGCTGACAGAACTCATTGTTCGAGAAATTTTAAATTCAAAAAAGTTAATAAAGCTCAACTATAAGATGAAGGGAATTTGCATTTCACAGATTAACAACATGTACAGCAAGAAAGGCGATCCGCCTTGCCCCAGGTGATAATTTAAGAAACCTTTGCATATTTTATTTAAAACTGGGCCCAGTTTGGCTGGGTAATAAAACAGACAGATAATGATTAGAAGGTCGGCCCTTCAGGGCACACAGCTTGGGCCCTAGCAAATACCAAACAATGATCCCACAAGCCTGGCTTGCTGCAGATTAGTCTAATTGCCTGCTGATGTTTTATTTTTTTCCTGAAGTTTTTTCCCCTCCCTTCTCCTTGAAACACTAAGCAGAGTGACAGTTTTGGAATCTGCATTTTAAAAAAAATGTTCCTGTTTCTTGTTTATACATGCATGTGTGTATCCATGGAAGTGCATGTTGATGCACATATATGCAAAAAGGTGTGTTTATTTTCAGCAGAGCTACATGGAAAATGAACAAGCATTTTTGTGGTATGTGTGGGTGACCTATTTATCTAGATACTAGTATTACACATAAATAGACACATACCAGAGCCCTAGTGTGTAACTGAAGAGCAGATGGGGTGTGGGACCCACTCACACACACACACACACACACACACACACACACACACACACACACACACACACACACACACACACTGCTTTAAGAATAACCATGGAGTTTTATGTGGATACCATCTTTTTTATTGCATTCAGTACTGAGAGATGCTCCATATGGCTCTTGTGTGTCTTCCTTCCCATACACTGGAGCCATTCTGAGTACATTTGTACTGTTGCCCTCTGCCTACTGTCTAATAGATTGAAGAAATAAGCATTAAATTTTGTGTCTGTGTTTATTAAACTTAACCCAAACTACATTGGCCATTAAGAACTTCTTATTCTGGGGGAAGCTCCTTCCAACAATTCATGTGACATAGAATTGACTTGACATACATTAATGCAAGAGAAACCAAAGTGTGACCCTGGGGCCATTTATTTTTGGGATGAGGCAATTTCCCCCTCCTCCACTTTCCATACAAATATATAAGCCTCCATGAGTGCCAATTTACCTTTTAAATGTGTAAGGGGGGAATATTTACCTAACACCTCCTGAAACTCACCATGAGAAAAAGCACATCTTGCCTCAGAAATATACCAATGTTTGTGGTGGTGTCCCCCGCCCCCCCTAGAAATGAAAGAGTCTCAAAACCATTCATACATGTAAGCATGAGAAGAGATAAACATGCATGCCTTTGAAAAATATACACAAACCCACTTTAATCAGTGGGAAAACATTAAAAAATGTGTGCATTGAGAAGTTTTCATGCTAAAATTTATATGTATGAATTTCCATGGAGGAAGTTAAAAATGAAGTCTCACACCCTGATACAAACAGGAAAAAGGAATGTTCACAGGGTTCTGAGAAGTGCAACAAAATTGAGATAAAAATAAATGCTTTACTTGTGTATTTTTTTAAAGTGTTATAAAGCAACCATTACTTTTAAACATTGTACCTTGTATATAAAAGTGGGGGAAAACACATCTGGAACATATGTGCCTCTATCTTATTTTGAATAGAATTGTTGAGTTCTTTTTCTTACACCTAATGAACCGAGTCAGGGTGTCCATTTCCTCCAGTACATAATCTTCTTACAATACATTAACATCATGAGATGGTGTGGCTAATTTTAATTTCTTGTATAACTTATTATGAGAAAGTGCTGTAATGTGTCAGAGTAATGGTATTATAACCCATTTTTCTCTTCTATGGTTTTTTTGTCTTTCCCTCCTCCACTTTTCTTCTTGATGGCAACTTGGCCTGTCAGTTTTGTGTCATTTGGTTGTACATGCCAGAAATGTCACTTGGAATGACAACAGTAAGAAAAGGTCAGGGCTATTGCAGAACATGCTTGAAGCCTGAAGCTCAATCCAGTCAAGACACTATGATTTAGCTTGAGGGACTGGTAGGGAAGAAGTCAACCAGGAGGAAAACAGAAGTATTTGGCAGCTTTGGTCTATAGAAACCATTCCTTGGGGCTCTCAAACTTCCTGATCCAGGTAACGTATGCTGTGCCAATTAGAACCGTGAATTGACATATGTGCAAGCAACACAGATCTGTCAGGATGCTAACTGAACAGCATTTTGTAAGGTATTACTTATAAATCATAAACTTGGTCCTACACTTGCATGTAGTGCTGTAAATGTTATTTGGGGGTGGGGAATGTCTGTTTTCCTCACATCCTGCATCTTACCTGTATCCTAGTGAGGTGATATCACTCTGAACTAAAGAGAGGCAGCTGGGTTTAGAACACTCTGAGCCCTTGAAATGAATGTAAGCCAGAGAGAAGGAATGAGGAATAGCTGATGAAGCTGGGGATCTTTTTCTTAGGGTAAAGAAGACCAAGAAATGATACAATAGCCCTATTCAAGTATTTGAAGGGCTGTCATACAGAAGATGGAGCTCTCTGTAGAAGATTGAGCAAGCTTGTTTTCAGTAGAACCAGAGAATAGGACTTGAGGTAATGGATTCAAATTATGAGAAAGGAAATTTTGCCTACATTTTAGAATGATTTTTTTAATATTATAATACACGTTCAGTAGGGGAATGGTCATTCTCAGAAGATGGTACACTCTCCTTCTTGAATAGAAGAAAGTCACCTGTCAGTGATGCTTCAGCTGCTAATTGGCTGGCAGTTGGATTTGAATATCTTTGGGCTTTCTTACACACACACACACACACACACACATTTTTAATGGGGGGAAAATCTCAATTAAATCTTGCCCTATCTATTGCCTCCCCAAAACCAAGTAAGCAACTATCTTCTTCACTGCAAAAATGGTATGCCTGCCACATGACTATGGAAATGTCTGCAGAAGCAGACAGCACTGGCTCTTCGGCTTTGAAACAGAGATGAGCACGGAACCTGAGAGTCAGATACGACTGGCTTTCGAGCAAAGGAAACATTTACCTTTACCTTAGAGCCTACATATGAAAAAGAACCCTTCACTTTTTTGGACAGGACATTGTTTGCATGAACAAAACAATAATGGAGAACATGGAGCTAGATCCCCCCTCCCCCCAACCTTGTTGATGATTACTAGTCACAGAATAGCATAATCAGGCTCCTCTTCCAGTTCAGTTCTGGGGTTCCTTTTCGTCAGATTTAATGTCTACTATTTTCAATTGTGCATCCTCAGGATCTTAGCAGTATTTGAGCTACCCATTCATGGTCTAATCTCTTGCTCTCCTTGCCTGTCTAACTGGAACAGCCAAATCCAAACAGATCTGCTGGAGGTCTGAAAAGATAAGCTGACTATCACAAATTCTAGCACTAGATGTAGAGTGCATTCTCAGTTGAAAGGTCTGTGGGACTGAGAATGTTTCCATCTATCTTTGGAAACAGACACTCCTTTGAGTTGCCTTCGGGCCGAGTAAAGTGTTATATAAATAAAAAATGAAATGAAATTTAGGGTTACCAAAAAAGTAACCACCTATGGGAAAAGAAAGCTTATGAGAATCTATTGCCAGGAAGAGACAAATACATTCTGAAAAATGGTAATTCAGACTAGGGGAATATATTTAAGACTACATTTGTGCAAAAGCTGGCCTGAGACTCAACATAAAACCCCCAAAATAATGGCATCCGGCCTTATCACTCCCTGGCAAATAGAAGGGGAAGAAATGGAAACAGTGACAGACTTTACCTTCTTAGGATCCAAGATCACTGCAGATGGTGACTGCAGCCATGAAATAAAAAGATGATTAATTCTTAGGAGGCAAGCTATGAGAAACCTAGGGAACATAATTAAAGTAGAGAAATCACCCTGCCAACAAAGGTCCACACAGTCAAAGCAATGGTCTTCCCAGTAGTAATGTATGGTTGTGAGAGCTGGACCATAAGGAAGGCTGAGCACTGAAGAATAGACGCCTTTGAAATGCGGTGTTGGAGAATTATTATTATTATTATTATTATTTTATTTATTTATTTATTTATTATTTAAATTTATATCCCGCTCCACTCAACCCACGGCCGACTCAGAGCGGCTAACAACATATTAAGATACATGCTGTTACAATAAAATGATGCAAAAACACAATAATAAATCAGTACAATTACAGAAAAACAATAATCACAATAATACAATATCAACCCTCCAATAGCAAGCATCAAGACAAAAGGGAAGAGAAAAAAAACCTCTTTTCAGAAGCCCCACATGTCCAGGTACAACAAGGCCACCACAAAAATAATCAAACTCAAAACTACCTATTATTATTATTATTATTATTATTATTATTATTATTATTATTATTATTATTATTATTATTATTATTATTATTATTATTATTATTATTATTATTATTATTATTATTATTACCACCACCCCACTTTCATGCCTGTCAAGTTTCGGGAAATTTCTGTCAAACCCCCGTATTTTACACTCTTTCCCACCATCATCCCGTATTAGTTAGACTGCAATTAGACTGGAGTTAGATTGGAGGCCAGCACAGAATAAGCATAGCTGTCCAGTTTCCTGTTTTGGATGGGAAATTTCCCTTATTTGACAGGAATTTCCCAAAATTTGACAGGTATGCCCACTTTCCTCTCCCAGGGGAGACCCAAAGTCGCAATTTTGAGAATTTCGAGAGTACCCTGGACAGCAAAAAGAACAAATAAGTCAATCTTAAAAGAAACCCTGACTGCTCCTTGGAAGAACAAATATTGAAGATATGTACTTGGGACACCAAATGAGAAGAGAGGACTCACTTAAAAAGGCCTTGATGCTGGGAAAGATTGAAGGCAAAAGAAGAAGGGGGTGGCAGAGGATGAGGTGGCTAGATGGCATTGTTGATGCAATGGGTGTAGAGCTGAGTGAGCTGTGGGGGATAGTGGAGGATAGGGGTGCCTGGCGTTCAGTGATCCATGTGCAACTGTGCAATTGAACAACAACATTTGTCCCTCTCCATAGCTTTAGTTATAGTAAGCATATATTGTGCTGGCTTGTGGACCTCACCTGTGTACAATTCTCTGTCCTTATGTATATGTATGGGTGGGAGCATGGGTATGTTGTGATTTTTGTCCCTTAAGCATTGTGTGTACAAGTTTAATAAATTGACCAAACTAGGGCCACAAGTTTTAAAGGCCGAAGTTATCCCAATTTTTAATCTTGAACCTATAATTATAAAGCGAACTGCCTTGGAGATTTGCACAATTATCTGTCAAGTGCACCAGAAAAAAATATTGTAGAAATAGTGCCAGGCCAACAACAGACAGAGAAACTGCACTGTCTGAAAGCTAATATGGAGCTGAGATGGATTGGCTGCATTGTGAGATGAATGTGAAGCAGTGTGGTCTGTGGAGTGTTCAGATTTTTTTCTCCTGTTTCAAAAGGAATTTTTTACCGGAGGCCAGAAGCCTTTGTGTCAGAGAGACTGTCTCATTTCTCTTCTCAAAGGCTGTCAGAGATGACTGAGATTTGAAAACCTTTCTGATGTTGATGAGGTCAAGGAAGGCAGTGCTCCATCCATCAGTCATTGCATCAACGGTGAGCCAAGAAGACACGTGAGGAATGGAGCAGGGGGGAAATATATACGGAGGGATAATATTTGGAAAAATGAGGGGGTAGATATTGGCAGGGAAGAAATATTGTCTATGAGTAAATAAGTATGTTTTTTTATATAAAAAAACCAGACAAGAGAGAGTGTGTATAGGTCAAATGACAACACCAAAGCTTCTGCTATTAGCATTCTGCTGGAATAACAAGAAAAGATGGAGGAGGTCCCAGTTGCAATGTTCTGAAGACAGGGTAGTTGACTAGAGGCAAAAAATATATTAATATTATTTAATCAATACCTAAAATTCTCCAGTGTGCTTTTGTACAAGCCTGTTCTATAAAGTTGCTGATTCCATTGAATTGTGTTAGTTGGAGCCTCTAGAAAGAACATAAAACTCTGGTTAGACCCCAGTGCCTTGATAGGTATGCTGGGACTGTAGAAACCCTGCTATGCCAAACAGAACTGACTTTGAAAACTGTCAGTCCCAACTCAGTAGGAAGAAGGTACAACATTTTGTTCAAAGTAATCCATGTTGAGATTTAGGAGTGCCTTGGCCAGTCAAGACAGCCCTGTTCCATGGGTGGATGATGCATCCCATGCCCCATTCCATGCAGGCTAGGAGGAAGGCTGACTCCTTGACCAGCAGTAGAGATCTCCAGCAATTTTTCTTAATGATGTTTGCTCCAGGCAGGTCTCTCCCCCATGAAAACCTCGTGATAGACAGCTGTGCAGTTGTTAAGATGTTGCTAAGGTGAAGCAGACGTCAGGCTGTCTATTGAATTGTTGCCCATCCTCATGCCTGTTGATCTACAGTGCAAGGCTCAACAATGAGTAGTTATCCACCTAACATTTTTAAGGATCTTTGATGCTACTCTGTAAAGATTTTGTATTTGGTACTTGCAAAAAAATTCAGTTTTCCAAAAATGGTCCTTGGCCTATTCCCCTATCAGCAGATGGTCTCAGATTGATATTGGGGGGGGGGGTGTTCAAGGAATGTGGTATGCTCAGGACCTATGGCTCCCTCATTGTCCACTCACTATGGCATCTTAGGCTTGATTTGTGAGTGTTCTGGACAGAGTATAATGGGTGCGACTGCTCAAGGTCTGTGAGGCACTTAGTAAGCAGGAGAAGTATGATTAATGAGAGAGACATGGGGCTATTGGGCAAAACAGCAGAGGGAGCAATTTGCCCCCTGAGTTGCCAGGTGAAATCAATGGGTCAAAGATTGATGGGCCTCATTTGTGACCAAGAATATTGGTTTGAGGTCTCTAATCGCTACAGTTAGGTGGTGATGGTGATAGATGAAAATTTGGAATGTCAATTTATAGATATTCACATTTCATCTATTAACAATGGTGAGCTCTTGGCCTTTAATGATCTTCAGATTACAGTGAGAGTTATATCTGCTGTTTTTATATGGTTTGGTAATTTCCCAAGGCTATTTTATTGGCACAGGTGTGGCATGTGCACCCCTGCCAGCAGAAGAATTGCAACTTTACATGCTAAATAGGTTGTGTACACTTGTGTTTTGCTGTTGTAGCACATCACATTCATTGTTCACTGCAGTGCATTTAAAAACAGTTACTGAGCTTGTTTTAATGCTCCTGTCACCTCACCTTCCTTCCTCCCTTAGCTCATGTTCTGAGGAAGACCACACATAAGGCCAGCTGTGGTCAGAAGAATGAGTACCAGGGCAAAGGATTGCCCAGACAATCTAAATCTACCTGTATATAAAGTCCTACTGTTTTTTGTGGAGGCAATTTCTGAAATGTGCTGTCTTCAAAGTAGTGCTCTTGGTAGGCCTTTCCTCTACACATACAAGGAAGAGTGTCTCGAGCAACTGGTGATCTTGACACCCCTGGCTTTCTGCTCAGTTCATGTGTCTGATGGCTCTTAGATCCAATGATATTGTTCCATCCTTCAACCACTTGGGGCTTTTGCATCATACCTTCAGGAGAGCACCTAATTCACTGCTGCCAGCAATATGTAACATCCCATCTTCTTCTCATCTAGCATGTAGATCTCTTGATGAGCATCATGATAGATTCTTCAAGTTTTCCACATACAGTAATACCTCATACAAATTTCGCTTCATACAACATCGGATTCATACAACATCACCTAATTCCTTGAAAAAAGTTGCCTCATACAAAGTCGTGTGACGTTGTATGAGGCATTGGGGTTTTCCCAGGTTGCATTGTGCCTGGGCAGTACAAAAGGCAGGACACATGTGTGCATTGCTCTTGTAGGTTTTGCATGAGGTAAAGAGTGTTTAGGAGTGGTTTTGAGTGCGATTTTGGATTTTTTTGAATTTTTTTGTCAGAATTTTTAGAACCATTCCTGGGATTTTTGCAGCATTCTTCAGGTTCTTGGACAATCAGGGTTGTTTGACAAGTTTTTGTAATGTTTTTAGCCTTTAGACAATGTAAAGTTCTTAAAGTTCTGTCAGTTTCCTTGACTTTGCCCTGAAGTCTGTGCTGTTACAGTACAATGTATCTCTATGGAAACGAAGTTGTATGAGGCATCGCGACAAGGATTTGGACGTTGTATGAGGCATCGCGGCTAGGATTTTGCATGCCTCATACAAAGTCCAAATCCGTATAAAGTCCAAACTTGTGGAACCAAGTTTGGATGTTGTATGAGGTATCACTTGTACTTTACCATTCATTCACTGCCTGCTGTCACTCTCTCTCCCCCCCCCCAACCCCCATGGTTTGACCAGCTGATAATTCAGGCCTTTCCTCATGTGTCACTTCCTACATAAAATTTAAGACATAAGAAGAAAAGTGCAAGATGAAACCAAAGGTCTGTCTAGTCCAGGATTCTGTTGCCACAGTAGCCATGCAAGTTATTATGGGATGCTTACCAAAAGGACCTGAGTGCATCTTCCTGCCTGCACCCCCCCCATCTGGTTTTCAGAGACATACTATTTTATTTATTTAGAAGATTTTTACCCCGCCTTCCTCATCGAAGGATGACCCAAGGTGGCTTACATGAAGGTCAAAACATACATGGTTAGAAAACAGCAAGAACCCACCAATACCCTCCCTAACCCCTTAAGAAACACATACAGAACACAGTTCAAAAATATACAAAAGTAAAGGTATTTAAAAATACGGAGAAAAGAAAAAGTTAAAAAGATTAAAAAATTTAAAAATAGAGGGGGGAGGGGAGAGGAGGGATAAAAAGAACAAACAGGTGCACTACGGAACGGCCTTCATACCATCCAGCAGGGCTGGGCTGTTGCAACTGTCGAGCCCCATGCCAGCTGGCACATCCAGGTCTTAAGTGCCCTACGAAAGGGGAGTAACTCCATCTGGAGGTGCAGTTCAGGTGGTAAGCTGTTCCAAAGGGCCAGGGCGGACACTGAAAAGGCTTTTCTTCTTGTCCCCACCAGATGTGCCTCTTTTGTAGGCGGGACCACCATTGAGTCACTCCTGTCCACCCTAGTATGACGGGCAGAATATCTTGGGGTGACACGGTCCCTTAAGTAACCCGGTCCACTGCCATGTAGGGCTTTAAAGGTCAAAAACAGCACCTTGAATTTGGGCTATTCTATGTACAGTGATACCTCATACAATGTCCAAACTTGGTTCCACAAGTTTGGACTTTATACAGATTTGGACTTTGTATGAGGCATGCAAAATCTTAGCCGCGATGCCTCATACAACGTCCAAATCCTTGCTGCAATGCCTCGTACAACGTCATTTCCATAGAGATACACTGTACTGTAACAGCACAGACTTCAGGGCAAAGTCAAGGAAACAGACAGGAAACTGACAGAACTTTAAGAAATCATTTTCTAAAGGCTAAATACATTACAAAACATGTCATACAACCCTGATTTTAGGGGACAAACTATACAACAAGTTTTTAACTTTTGAAAACTATATGAAGTGCAGGTTTAAAAGTTAACATGTCCCATCATGCGGCACAGTGTTAATCTGCAGCCATGCGGCCAATCATCCATTTTGTACAAGCTACTGCAAACAATTACTGGATGGAAGCAAGGACAAAATGGATGCCAACATGTCCCATCATTCAGTACAGTGTTAATCATCCAAAAAAGCAGCAAACACCAAACAATTGCCCACTCCACCAAACAGTGCCCCCCAACAAAGACCAACATAAGAAAAATTATGGAGCATGCAATCTGTTTTTAAAAACCACAGCAGCAAACACCAAACAATTGCCCACCCCACCAAAAAAATTGCCCTCCCCCATCCACCTCCCCACTCAGCGCCTCATGCAAAACCCACAAGAGCAATTCATGCATGCGTCCTGCCTTTTATACTGCCTGAACACAATGCAACCTGGGGAAAACCCCAATGCCTCATACAAATTCACAGCGACTTTGTATGAGGCAACTTTTTTCAAGGAATTAGGCGATGTTGTACGAATTTGATGTTGTATGAAGTGGACTTTGCATGAGGTATTACTGTATACTAATCCTTATATTGGTAGTAATATGTAACCCTCATGCCAGATATTTTTCTGCCTGAGACAGAAGAGAATATGGTACATACTAAACCGAAAAGATGGTGCAAACTAACCAAAAGCAAATGGGAAAAACGTCTCTCACAAGAGTAAGAATAGAATAATAAAGTAATATTAACCTGATTGAAGTTTATAAAATCATACACAATGTGGACAAAGTAGATAAGGAAAAACTGATTTCCCTATTGCACAATATTGTTCTCAAACAAATAAGAGAAAGTACTTTTTCACCCAGAGGATCACTGGTCTATGGAACTCCCTGCCAGAAGAAGTGGTGACAGCTGTCAGTCTTGACAGCTTTAAGAAAGGATTAGACAAGTTCATGGAGGACAAGGGTATCCATGGCTATAATTATGGATACCTAAGGACAACCTCCGGGTTGGAGAGATAGGCAGGATATCTCTCAATGCCATTTCCAGGGAATCATAAGCAGGTGAAGGCATCTGCTTGGGAATACCCTGAAGCAAATGGTGAGCCACTGTGTGAGAGAGAATGCTGGACTGGATGAGCTGTGGCCTGTTCCAGCAAGGCTGTTCTTATGTTCTTAATATTTTAGCAAGTAACAATTTGTTGCCCTTTCACAGCTGTTGAAAATCTTTTGTGAGCCGCCCAGAGTTGTTTCATGTTGAGCAGCTACATAAACTGGACAAGTAAAATAATAAAATAAATAAAATACTGCCCACAGCAGCTATCTTACTCCCTAGCCTTCTCCTCTGTAAAAATATTCAAATGTGGGAATGCATTGAAGGAAACATCTCTCCATTTTTTATTCTGTTTCATGGTCTCTACTCAGTACTACTGGTCCCTTGGCTCTTTTAATGATAAGAACACAGAGGAAAAATACTAGCTCCTAAGCTCCTTCACAAAAGGGTAAGAACTAAATTAATTCACAATAACAAATCTTTCATGATGATAAACTATTCATTGTTGGATTAACTTGGTAGTGCCAGTAAGTATACACTTAGCAAGAGTTTGGCGATCTTGATTTCGAGTAGATTAGGTTTTACGATGACAAAGAGTATTAGTGACCCGGAAGGTAGGTACAGTATTTGATTGTGAAGGGTACAGCGGAAGAGGAAGAAATAACTTTTGTGAATATTTATGCACCAAATGAGTATCAAGATAATTTTTTGGATAAAATGTATCAAATATTGGTAAAAGAGAAAACAGTAAAATGATAGTAAGAGGTGATTGTAACTTAATATGATCTAGTATAGATTGTACAAGTGTGACAAAAATAGAAGTGGGTTTAAAATGCAAATAATTGATAAATGGATTAAACTCTTGTGTTTAAGAGATACTTGGAGAAGGTTAAGAAAGGGATAACACTTACTTTTCACAGGTACATAACTTGTACTCTAGAATAGATTACATTTTGGTCACAGATTATATGATTAAAAATATAGAGGAGATGGAAGTAGGAATTTTCAAAGAGTCAGATCATGCAAAAGTTTTGTTAGTGTTAAAGCTAGAAAGGAAAAATGGAATCAAAAACAATTGGAGATATGATCCAAAATTATTTAGAGATATTAAAAATAAAGAACAAATAGTTAAAATTTGGAATGAAAGTTGGCAATAGAATGATACAGAGAATGTAAGTTATAATGTAGTATGGGATGACATAAAGTCAGTAATTAGAGGGGAATGTATCAAACTAACAAGTATCAAGAATAAACAATTAAGGAGTAAACCAGTAGAAATTGGGGGAAAAATGAAACCACTTCAGGAAAAACATATAAAAACTAAAGAGCAAATAATTTTTGAGAAGATGCAAAGGTTAAAGAAGAAATTAGTTGGAAAAGATAAAGAAAAGGTTAAAAGGGATTTGGTATATTTAAAGAGAGAATACTTTGAATACAACAATAAAAATTTGAAATTATTAGTGAGAGCAGTGAAAGAGAAAAGAAGTAAAAGGGAAATAGGTGTTTTGATAAATGAACAGAGAATAAGATTTAATAAGATGAAGGAAAAAACTGAAATAGTAAAGGAGTTTTATCAAGAGTTATATTCTGAAAAAGAAATAAAACGAGAAAAAATAAAGGTGTACAGTGCTACCTCATACAACGATTTTAATCCATACCATGGGGCTCGTTGTTGTACAAAACAATTGTTATATGATGCATGCATCATATAGCGATTTTCCCTATGGGATGCATCATACAACGATTTTTTTTGCTAAGTGTTTTTCCCCTTGAAAAATTGTTGTACAATTGTTGTACAATTTTTTCCATAGGAAATTTTTTTCCATAGCAAAAATTGTTATGCAGGACACCATTTCCCCCAAAAAACCTAATTTTTATGCGATTTTGTTGTTATATGGGGCAATTGTTCTATGATGTTCCACTATATTTGGAAAGACAGAAAGGACTTAAAATAAGGCAAGAACAAAGGGACAGAATGGAAGCTGCAATAATGGAAAAAGAGATTAAAGAGGTTATATCAAAATTGAAAATGAGAAAAACAACAGGAGAGGATAGATTACCAGCAGAGTTTTATAAAGAATTTAAAGAGGTAGTAATTCCAAGGCTCCTAAAGCTGTTTAATTATATATTAGAAGGAGGGTCAATATAGACTTTATGGTATAGATCAGTAATAGCTTTGATTCCAAAACCTGTAAAGGATCTAGAAAAGGTGGATGCCTATAGACCAATTTCATTAAAAAATCAAGAAGCAAAATTTTTTACTGCAACATTGGCAAATAGGTTAAATGGCTTTATGTCTAGTTATATAGATAAAGATCAAGCAGGATTTTTGAAAGGTAGATATATGGCAGATCTTACAATGAGGGTGGTAGATTTGATGGATGTCTTGAATGCTCGACCAGGCACTGGTTTACAGGAGGCATGTACTGATCCTTTAGGCTGCAATAATTTCCTTTATCCGCACACTCCCAGTGCAGCCTAAGGTCGCCTCACCGTACCGTGCCACAATCAGATTCAAAGAACTCCTCCTGTTGCTTACAGGGAGCATGCGGTTATTTAGCTTCATGGTAGCATGTGGGGGCATAGAGCAAAGCACTTGGATATAGCCTGATATAGCCTGATAAACTGACATCCACTCAGATGGTATTACTCACAAAGAGTTTTATTTTCCATTAGTATCTGAAAAAGAACAGAGACAGACAAAGACAAAGTACATAGCAATATTTAGTTAGTATAATTTCCTTTGATCGGAAAATAAAGTTAGAGTCCAGCCTGGGGAGACAGACATTTCTGCCTTCTACCCAAGAGGACCGAAGAACTGAGGGAAAGGGCTCTGCTTATATACACAAAAGGAGCAGATTTCCCTCCCACCTTTGCATTTTTTGGGATGCCCTAATCTGCAGGTGTTAGAGCCACTGGGATCTGTGATTGACATGGGAAGAGACGTCCTCTCCCTTGTAGTGTAGTCAGCTGACCTAGCTGTCACTCTGTACCCTCATGAGACTGCACCTGCAGTAGCTGTCAATCATCCACTCGTGGGATTGTAGCTGTGAAGGACACATCCCAAAGGAATGTGTGTGAAAAAGCTCAAGTAGCTTCAGATAAAGTTGCCATGGATACTCAAGATCATGACAATGGATATAGCTGATCAAAATAAAGAAACGATTGGATTATTAAAGTATCTCTTAAAGCTTTTAATTCACTTCAATGGATTACAATTAAAGAAATTATTGGAAATTATGGTTTTGGAATAAAGTTTGGAAAGATAATTGAACAGCTATATCAACAAGGTTATGCCAGGTTGAGAGTAAACGAGGCGTTTACAGAGAATATAAGACTTTAAGCGGGAACTAGAGAAGGCTGTCCATTGTCTCCAATATTGTTCATTATGGCCATGGAACTGTTGGCGAGATTTATAAGGGAAGATAAAAAAAATTGAGGGGATAGAAGGCATATAAATTAGTTTATATGCAGATGATAGGTTGGTTTTAATGAAAAATCCTATAAAAACTTTAGAACGGGTTCAGATACATCTTAATGAATTTGTGGAAATGACAGAATTAAAAGTAAATTGGGGAAAATCTGAAGCAATATTTTGTAATGTAGGGGAAGAAGAACAGAAGAAAATAAAGGAAACATAATATACAAATTAAGAGTAGTTTGAAATATTTGGGAATAAATATTTCAAACAAAATTTATGATCTCAAAAAATTGAATTATGAGAAACAAAGAATAGAAATAAAAGAGAAAATAAAACAATATAGTAAGTTGAATTTGTCTTGGTTTGGTAGGATTGCATTATGTAAAATGAAATTATTACCAAAAATTAATTTTTTGTTTGATGTCCTGCCAATCCAACTCAAGGCGAAAGAATTAGCTACCTTTTAGAATATGTTAAATAGCTATTGTAAGGGGGAGTAGAGAGACCAAGAATAGTAAAGAGTTTATGGTTCTTATCTCAGAAGGAAGGTGGGTTGGGATTGGCAAATGTTAAAAATTATTATAAGGCATTTCAATTAAAGAATATTGTGAAGATCCTAACGAAGACTGAGGTGATTTTGGAAGAGATTGAGATGAAAGAACTACAATGATTAAGTAATGCAATTTTTAAAGATAAAGATATGAGAATAAAGGTTAAAAATAAGATGACCAAGGTAATAATGGAGGTTTGGAAACATAAAAAAATGGCTCCAGATGTTTCCCTGATTATGGAACTAGAAGATATAAAGATGTTTCCAGTGAATATAGATAGAAAGGAGAGTTTTTTTTAGAAGTGATGTGTTCCTATTGAAAGACTGGATAAAGATGAGTGATGTTAGTGAACAAAGAGCAGAAATGTATAAACAGATGAATTTGAATTGGTTTCAAGTTATGTTAGTAAACAAGTGGAATGCAAGATATAAAGAAAGGGAAAAGGCAGAATTCAAAGAGATACTTTATAGAATAAGAAATGATAAAATGGAAGGGAAGAATTATGAAAAGTTTATCTGTTAGGGTAAAATAACACAATTACAAAATGTTATGGAGGTGGTACTTGACTCCAGTTCGGTTACATCAAATAGATAATACAAAAACTAAAAACTGTTGGAGATGTAAAGATAGCCTGGGGACATATGAACACATGTGGTGGAGTTGTAAAGTTACTATGGCTTTTTGGGTAAAAATAGAGATATCAGAAATTTTGGGTTTTGATCTGAAGCTGGAATCAAGTGCTGCCTTATTGACAGAAATAGACAATATGAATATAGAAATAAATAAAAAAGATTTGTTGTCTATAATGTTAACTGTGGCAAGACAAAGTCTTGCAAAAAATTAGAAAAATGATTCTGTGTTAAAACTGGACAAATGGTATAAAAATGTGGTAAATTGTGTTAAATGACAAACTAACATGGAAGTTGAACAAAAAGAGAGGTATAATTAAGGAAAATAAGTTTTGGCAAATATGGAGACCATTTGTGGAGTATAGTTTGATGAAAGATAAAGGAGATAAACCAGTACCAGATCACATGAGTTTTTGGAAATGGTAATATAAAGCTGTGACAAAACTGCGATCGCCAGGGCTTTCTATATATCACGGGGTGATATTAATTCATATTTTTTCCTCTCTCTTTCTTTCTCCTTTCTAAATGTATGGGTAATAAGAGAAATATTGATAAATAAAAATAGCAATATCTGAGTATAAGTAGAATTAAATATGCATTAGAATGAGGGAAACATAATAATATGATGAAGAAAGAAATACCCATCTACTTATTTTTTTCCCTTTTTTCTTCTTTTATGCATGATTACTTTATTATATGATTTTTAATGTATTTTCTCTTCTCTTCTTTATTCTTTGTTTTATTTAAATATTGTATTGTAATGTGTTTTTCTTTGTTTTATTGTATACTGTATTGTGATGTGATGTTAAATGTTTATTTGATTTCTTTTATGCAGTAAAATGTAACAACAATTATTTTTTAAAAAGAGTTTACTGTGGATCTGTATTTCCTGTGTTGGAGTATTAAATTAATTTAAGGTAGAGCTTGCTTCTGTTCCTATAGGAAAAAATATTTATTGCTGGATTTGTTTAGTTTTGTTTCTGCTGCTGCTGACAAGGATTCTAGGAGCTCTCATCCTTTCTCTTTCTGATATAGTATATTGTTATTTTTTTTTACTCTGCGTGCACATTGTCTATGTGACTGCCTTCTGATTCTCTACAACCAGAACTGTCCTTTTCCCCCTCCACTGGTTTCCCTGCCCTGTTCTCTCATCAGCCAGAAGTGATTTACATTAGTCATGTTTTAAAAAGAAAGAAATCGTTTTAAAAAGAAAGAAATCGTCACTTTCTAATTTTTTAAAAAAGGAAAACCGAGGCAAGAACTCATCATTAATGACAACAACTTGGAGTAGATTTACAGTTCTGCAGCTTTTGCTCTTGCCCCAAGGCCTGATGGGACTTTTGTGTGTCCTCAGAGGAATGGCAGAAGGAAACGCTAGGGGCCGATTGCTGATTTTATCATTCAAACACAAAATTTGTTACACCACTTTATCAGTCAGAGAGAAAGCAATTATACTGTGGTTCAATTTTCCACTCAATGGCTGTACTGGGGATCAAAGTCAGCTTGGATGACAAGAGCAAATGTTTCCCTATTTTATTTGTTACTTAAAATAAAATGTTTAAAGTCCTAGCACCTTATGTACAAGATAATCTGTGTTTATGTTTTTCTGCCCTCCTATATAATACACTTGATCATTTTAGCTTTCCCCCTATTAAGTAATCAAGGCCTCTTCTCTCTTTCTTCCTCTTTTATTATAATTCAAAAATGGAATTTTCACGCTTAAGAGCAATACAGCATTAGAAGTCTGTAATCAGCATGGAGGTAAAATTGAGAGGAAGACCACATGGTTTATTATGAGCTGTTCTCTTTTGGTCTCTTCTTTTTGAAATGAAAAGGAAATAAAAAAACCAGCATCTGTGCTTGCTTGCATTTCCTTCAAAATAAGACAGACGACAATTGCAGATTTGGCTGGAACATTGTAATCGAGACAAAACTTCTTTCTAAAAATAATATATATTGTGTGTGTGCGCATGCATGCATGCAGTATATGATTAATCAGAGAAGAAAAATAACATCTAATATTTAATCCAGTCTTTTTTAACTGGTCATCCATTCTAAGCATCTGTGTTTTGACTGTGCTTTTGAAAAATATGTATTATTTTATGAGGATAATTTGTAGAAAACTGAATGCAGAAAAGCCATATCACATCCATTCCTCAAATGCAGCAGCATTTACACAGAGATTTTCACCTGAAAAGCTTTTTTACAAACATTACTAATAGAGCCTTTCTTTTTTAAAAAAATCCCCTGTGTGGTAGGAGAATACAAGCAGAAACAGAAAAATGCTGCTACATCAAAGGAAATTTCATAACTTATTCAGCTAAATATTTTAATCACATACTCCTTGACAGCAAGACAGAATGTCACAATGCTTTTCTTGATTTCTTCTTACTCTTCTGTTAAACATGTGATTTCCCCTCTCCGCACTAAACATGATGTGCCAGATTGGAAAATACTGCAATTGTATAGCAAGACACATTTTAGGAAATGTCTGAAATTGACATTGTTTGTGATATTTCAGTTGCTTTCCTTTTCTTGAAAACCATTTTTTACTTTCCCTAGCATACTAGAAAGGAATTACAGGTTAAATTAGCCAGTCCTGTCACCTTTGAAGGGAAGCTGTTACAAGGCTCTAGGAAAATAATCTTCAGACAGCCCCAGCCCAAAATAAACTATAGGCACATATATCATACCTGTCAACCTTCCCAGATTGGCCGGGATTTTATGGTTTTTGGCACCGATTTGCGCCATTTCCCACCCTGTGCTGCCGAAACCCCGGAATTTTGGCAGCGGGGGAAAGGAGGTACTGCGCAGCCCTTCTGCGCAGGTCGCCTTCTACACATGCGTAGAAGGGTTTTATGCTTGCGTAGAGCTATGCCGCTTGCGTAGAAGGGTTTTATGCATGCTTAGAAGGCTATGCCGCTTGCGTAGAAGGCTACGCCGCTTGCGTAGAAGGCTATGCATGTGTAGAAGGGGACTATGCAAGTGTAAAACCCTTCTACGCATGCGTAGAAGGTGACCTGTGCAGAACCGTTCTGCGCAAGTCCCGGATTGGCCGGAGCCACGGTTGACAGGTATGCACATATACAGCGAACAGTGCTCATACACACATAAACACACAGAGAGAGGAGCTTTACAGATGCTAATAGCTTCCTTGATGCATCAGTAGGTTGTGATTCATGCTGCCCTGCTTTCTATGAACCACTCTCCCACCCAGTTCAAACTTTAAAGGTAAAGGTCTCCCTTGCTCGAAAGCCAGTCGTATCCAACTCTAGGGTTCAGTGCTCATCTCTGTTTCATAGCCAAAGAGTCAGTGCTGTCTGTGTCTGCAGACATTTCCATGGACATGTGGCAGGCATGCCTAGACACCAGAGTGCACGGAACCCTGATATGGCAAATTACTTTACAGGGGTTCTCAACCTTTTCATACCAAGGGCTGTGTCATGCTCCCTCAAACAGCTTTGGGGGCTGGATGGCCATTTTGCTCTGCTGGCCACGCATGGCACTTCTGAGTGTGGCCTACTGGCCCCCGGGCAGTAGGTTGAGAACCCCTGCTTTAAGGTGTGGTTGCCTGAGGTTGGGAAGAACTCTCCATGCAAGCAGTTGAGTACAACTTTCTGCTCAGCATGTTGGTTTTATGGTTGGGGTGGGGGCATCCTGGCATACAGGGAATAAGGCCAGCAAACATATATGGGTGGTGCTGCAGAACTATTCCTGCATCACACTTACAAAAGGTCCTTGTGTCTGTTTTAAAAGGAAGTAATACTTTGGACTCTGTTGTAGCTAGGAGGAAGCCTCAGGGAAAGACATTCAGTTGGGTCCTTCTCTTAGTCAAGGAAAGAGCAGCAAAAGGAGGCCTTTCATTTAGGACAGGGATTCTCAACCTGTGGCCCGTGGGCCAGATGCAGTCCATGGCACCATTTCATGTGGCCCCCCACTGCCTCCACCACACCCGGAAGTGCCATATGGTGGAGGAAGGTCAAAATGGCCATCCAGCCCCCAAAGCTGTCTGAGGGAGCATGACCCAGCCCTTGGCTTAAAAAGGTTGAGAACTCCTGATGTAGGTGAATCAGAGGGCAGTCTATATACAATCCTGGTCCCAGAATAGATGGAAGCAACTTCTTCAAGTTATTTCCAGGAGTCAGCAACTGTATGTCTTTTGTTTTCCATTACATCTGCATTTCCCCTTAAGCACTAGTTTGTCCACTCGTGCTTCAACATCAGTTTGTGATCAATTGATCAATCTATTTACTTGAATTTGCATGGGTCTTGGAAACATTACTTTTTTTTACAAAAATAACCCTACAGATCTCAGAATGTGGATAGCCTGTGGCGGTGCTGGCTGGGGAATTCTGGAAGCTACAATCCAAAAGAGAAACTTCTCTAAGCTTTGAACCTGCATGTTAATGTGCGTGGACAGACAAGTTATTACACATGTTTGCATACAATTTATACAAATTTCTACTTCTGCTTTGTAAGTATTTGCCCACATTATATGACTCTTTATAATCTGTTTTTCCTAAATGTTTTGAGTTTTGTTTAGTTTTTTTTTAATAAAAAAAACCACTGACAATGACATTGCTGAAAAATGCAGAAAAAGAGAGAAGGTAATTGTGTTATGGTTTGCCCAGGAGTTTGACAAATGCAAAAAAAATAAAATAAAATGCAAACCAAGTGAATTTTGACTCCATCCCTTGTTCATCTTTATCATTAGGTCTGCTTGTATATGCAAAATTAAAAGACACCTTGAAATGCCGAAAGAAAGCAGGGAGGCAGAGGAGAGAACAGGTTCTAAAATTATCCATAAATGTATTGAGGGTTTAGTTTAATCACTGTTGGTATTTGAGTTGCCATTTAAAAACAAAAACAACCCCTCTCAACACTATGTTCACATCTGAAGCATAATTCAACTGCCATTTCCAGGATCGTATTGGCTGTAGTGCGAGAGGTGTTACAAAGGAGCCTTCCTTCTCATATATATTTGCCTGCTTATAAAGAGAGAGAGAGAGAGAAAGAGAGAAATTCATTACTTTCTCCTCCCCAGCCATAAAAGCCACAGGATGCTTTGGTCTGACAAATTTAAATTAGTGAAGGGTCTCTCCCACATGGGAGGCTGCCAGTCCTGGCTTGGGGTCAGAGATAAATTTTTCAGTGAATCTGTACCTAGAGTGATTAAGGGGAAACCTCCTATTTTGTCCCCTGGCTATTAAGCTGATAACAACACTGTTGCCTTTTGTTGATCCCCTGAGGTGTCAAGCCAGCAGGGAATGGGAGAGGAGGAGGTCAGCGACTACAGGGAGGCCATCAGAGGGAGATTAGCCAAACAGGGGCAGAGGCGTTTCTGATGGTAGTGAACAACTGCTGCTCTCCAGCATACCATGGCTTTGCTCCATCAGCTGCTGGCACTTAATGATGGCTGGGAAACTCCCTCCAACTGATGGGAAAGGGAGAGAGCCTTGTTCTACACCAGGGCCTTAGTTTTGCACTGCTGAGCCATTGGTCTTCAGCTGTGAAGAGCTGCATCACTGTTGCTCCATGTGGAAATTAATAGAATGCTAAGATGCTGAACGTGACGGCTGGAAGGTCAGCAGTTCGAGGCTTGAGAGCTGCACGAGGGAGTGAGCTCCCGTCTCTGTCCCAGTTCTTGCCAAAAGCAAGAAATTGCAAGTAGATAAATAGATACTACTTTAGTGGGAAGGTAAACAGTGTTCTGTGCACTCCGGTATCTAGTCATGCCTGCCACATGTCCACAGAAACATCTGCAAATGCAGACAGCACTGGCTTTTTGCCTATAAACAGAGATGAACACCAAACCCTAGGGTCGGATATGATTGGCTTTCGAACAAGGGTGACTTTTACCTTTACCTATAGTCTTAAATATTTCATTTACCTTGAAACCCCTATTAGAGTAATTATAAGTCATGAATCACCCATAACCAGTGATGCACTGCAGCAGGTTCTGTCAGGTTTGGCAGAACCGGTAGCGGAAATTCCCCCAGGCCATGCCCACTTGGTTGGCCACACCCACCTCAATAGCCCATAATGCAGGGTATTTGGCCATGCTCACAGATTTGGCCAGCCCACAGAGTAGGTAGTATTTTTTTTTTGCAGTGCATCACTGCCCATAACAAATAGTTACTAAGGCTGTGCACCAGATTCAGAAAAATGCTAAATTACTACCTGAATCAATAAGATTTGCATAAGGTATGGATCCAAACAGAACTGCCAGATCTGGTTCTGGGTCAAGTGGGATCAATTTGTATCTGGAACACAAATTGCTCCAGAAAAGCAAACCTTCAAAGTGTTTAGTACACTAATCCCTGAAACTAAATGTGTGAATTTTGGTAGGTTTTGTGCTTTCTTTGGAGTAAATTGAGTCCAAATTGCAAGACCATCAGTGCAAGTACACAGAAGGACATGGAACTCAAATAGCTGTTTTGATTTTTCAATGCAAATCAATGGAAAGGTTGCAAATTGACTTGATTCTGGGGTACCAAGAGTATCAGATAGAGATAAATAGTGGTTTAGAAGGGAGGAGAGTTAGACCAGCTAATCAGAAGAATGTAGTCCTTGAAAATCTTTCATGGATGGAGGACAAGAATAGTGTCTGGGTGGTCAGAAAAGACATATCATGCATGTAGAAACACAGGGCTGCATCAATTATCTGGCAAACAGGTTGCCATATATTATGACTGATTACCCCAAGTGGAAGATGGATATCATACACAACCATTCTAAGGAGCACAAATTTGTGTGGTAAGTGTACTTGGAAGCAAGTCTAGATTTATTAAGTAGAGTTTACCACCAGGTGTGACAACTGATGCTGGATGCTTTTTTATCCAGAGCAATACTTGTGATACTTTTGGATGCTGATTTTCTGCCCAAAGAAGCTTTGGGGAGTACATATGTACAAAATTCAATACACACATTTGGAAGTGGTTGGTGTTCGTGTTTTATCTATGTAAAGAAGACAAATGAAATCTGACTGATTTAAGGGTCAAACTTGGCTAATTTCGGTCATAAAAAGGTCAACATACATCAAAAATAAATGTACACAAGTTATGTGTTCAAGAGCAAAGGGAAACTTTGTGCAGCTTTTCTGTCGATTAAAACACCCTCCAGAAACTACTTTATTTTGGAATGACATGCATTTGATGCCATTTTTCTTGACACACTGTCATATCTCCATCTATGTTAAGTAGACATATCTGGCATATCAGGGCTTACATCTTGCTCAATCTTCCTTAGACAATGCCAGAATGGATACTGATCTGTTTTTTTTTTCTCCTGATGTGAGATCTGTTGTCTAGGGCCATACAGACAGCTAAGCAGATTGATGCAGAAAGCTTTACATGCCAGCATGTGTTCAGAAAAGATATTAAATAGTATGTTACTGTGGATTTTGGCCCCAATCCAAAGACTCTTACTTATGCTTTAGGCTGCAATTCTAACGCATGAGTAAACTCCCTTGAACTCAGTGGGATTTAAATTCTAACATAATATACATAACATTGTACTGCACGTCGTATTAGTCTCAATTAACCTTCCTCATCAATTTCAATGAAGTTTTATCTGGGTCCTGCCTATGTCTGTAATGCCCTAGTCTCTGGAAGCTGACAGTGGTCTATGGCAGTAACTCTCAAATATCATTCGCCAGCTGCTTTGGATTTCAATTCTCAGAATCTCTTATCATTGGCCATGCTAACTGGGACCTCTGGGAGTTGATCTCCAAAACAGCTGGAGGACCAATATTTGATGCAGAGGAAAATCCACATAAGTCTCTGAAACCCATGAAACAAGTTGATCTAGGCAGAAGGTCAATTCACTTTCACAGGACTTTCTTTGTGTGTACACAAACACCTATAGTGTAGCTCATTTCTATACAGCAACATGTGTGAGCAACTATATCATTATTGTTTGGTGTGAGTGCTCATGAAAAGTGACTGCCACATGTATGAAGCACTGAGCAAGTGTTGCAGGGTTTTTGGTATGAAAGCTCAGAGCTGGTTGGGTTAGGAAACAGCTCAGCAGGCTATGGGCCAGAGGGTTTGGGGAGAAAGCCCAGTGAAAAACTCTACCGCGACATATACCTTTTAAATTGTTAAATATTTGTGGATTTGCCAATATTAAACAAAGTTCTTAGTTGCCTCCCATCTGAGTCAAGGATCAGGTGCACAGCTCCTTAGTGTACTCACAGATCATTTACAGGACCTGTAAGACATTCAATTCAAATGCAAAACAAAGCCCATAGCAAAACTGGTTTTGCCCCTCAACATATAAACAACTGACTTAAATACTTCATCACAATTGCCATTATCTCCCTTATCATCATCACCATCATCACCACTACTGTTGAGCATCAGCAAGTAATCAACCAGTGATATAGCATTCTTACAAAGATCTATCTGCAAGGACAGCAAGAGTCTCCTTCCCTGCAACTAAAACAGCCTGCTGATATTGAGAACTTACTTGGTTGATCCATACTTCTCACATCTAGTTTGGCATAGCAGATCGAAGCATCATCTCCCATGAGATTTTAGCAGCCTCTTGCCATCGGGAGGTCCTACGACTACCATTGCAGGGTCTAATGGTGTGCAGAGAACTGAGGCCCGTGTTCTAGATGCTCATTTCACCATTTTAAATATGACGACACAGCAGGCTGGGCTCATGTCAAAGTTGGCCATACTAGAGCAATGCACTGGCCAGGTGAAATGCCCGAGTACCCAACCCCACTTAGCTGACCTGCAGTTCCAGAATGGAGGACCATTTCGGACCACTAGCCGGCACCTTAGTGGCATGGTTGAACCTGCCAGGGGAATATAACCCCACCACCATAGTTGTCGGACCATACCTGCTAAGTATCCCGGATTGGCTGGGATTTCCTGTATTTCCACGCTGCTTTAGCCACTCGCCTGCTGCCGCCATCCCGTAATTTGACTGGCAAGGGGAAGTAGTTACTGCGCATGCCCTTCTGTGCAGAACCCTTCTGTGCATGTGTAGAACCCTTCTGCGCAGAAGGGTTCTACGCATGCACAGAAGGGTTCTATGCATGCACAGAAGGCTTCTGCACAGAAGGCTTCTGTGCAGGTCCCGTATTTTCTGGAGCCGTGCTTGACAGGTATGCGCCAGACAGCCAGGGTCATCACTGTGCCACGAGGTGTGAGGTGGGATTTATAGTGGGATATTGAGAGATCCAGCTGATAGATGATGGACACTTGGGCAGAAGTCTACGTATCACTTTCTTTGATAACATGAAATTGGAAGTAGGAGGAATCAGGAAGAAGCTTCTTATCATACACAACGCTGGAATGCTATACAGCCTGAGATAAATTTTCTTGTCTGAGATAAATCTCAATTAATCTTAAAGCGGTCTCCCCTCTACAGACACAATGTGGGGATCATGAGGATGATGAGGATACCACCTACACATCTGAACAAATAAGTGCACTTTCAAGAACTCCCCCCACCCATGTATTTTCATTAAAAGCTCATGTGGTTCATTCTATGCATTCAGACAAAGTCACTCCAGAAATCTTTCTCTCCCGTAGCATGTGGAGAAAATGCAGACACTTCTAATGCACATAAGAAACCTCATCTATTTATGGTTGAGTTCCAATTTAGGTCATACAGAGTCAAAACACACCCTGAAGTTTTAGCTCTGGAATTCAGTGTTGTTGTTGTTTTGAGCTGGAGCAGAATTACGAAGGAAGCAAATTCTTTGTCTAATAGTTGTCCTCCCCTCCCCCCTTTTTGAAGTCAAAGAATATCACAAACATTTTACAGCCCTGGTTTTTCTTCTAGTATCACCCGGTTTTAGCAAGTGGGCCTTGTAAACAGAACATGTTACATGCTGTTGGCATAGAAATAGTGAATATCATCATCAAAATTGTGTGCTGCAAGTCAATTCTGACTTATGGTAACCCTTTCCAGGGTTTTCTAGGTAGAAAGTATTCGTAAATGGTTTACCATTCCTTTCTTCTGCAGGGCACCATGGGATATGTAGCTTGCCCAAGGGCACATAGTCTGGCTCTTCTGGGGTGCAATATGGGATTCTGAATTCCTGACCTCTGATTCCAGAGCATAATATCTAATTCACTGAGCTATCCAGCCAGCTGGGTATCACAATATTCTCTGAAATTATTCAAATTTTTGAGTTGCATTAATTGTTGATGACCAATTATTTGTCATTCTGTAGCTATTTTTCACCTAGGGAAGCATAAGTGATTAGTCTTTTCCAAGTAGTATATCAATAAAAGGATCTACAGTCTACTGTTGTTGTTTTGTTGTTGAGCTACACAGTCGACTCCGACCCTTTGCGACTGTTGGTACCACTCAATTATTGTAGATACAGTATTGCTATTTTTTGTAAACTTTACATTATGATAAATGTGAGGTTTGGTTCTATGCATTTAGTACCTTATTAGTAAAAAGCAACACAAGGTTCATTAGATTTGGGACTGGATTTAAAATATATACTTCCCTCCTGCATCATTATCTTAATAATGCCTCCTCTCATTTGAGCATAGCTTGCAAGTTATTAACTAGTTATTTGTAATTCATTCATTTCCTCACTAACTAACATGCAACAATATTATATTACAATGATCAAGTGATCATTGTAATATAATATTGTTGCATGTAATAAGAGATAGCTTCACACCTTTTGAAGTGTATGCAACTTTTTACTTACTTCTACAGTTAACTTTTTAATAATAAATTTTAGCTTCTTCTCTAGTTACTGGGATGTAACCCTTCTAAAGAGTGGAGGAAGAAAATCACCTGGCCCAGGTGTTGGCCCATGTTGCTGTCTCTTGCTCTGTTGTGGGAGCTGATGAACATGGTAAAGCTCAGTGGTAAAGTATTTGGTTACAGTTGTGAAAAGAGAAAGTAGAGAATTACAGTGAAAACCTGGGAATTGAAGTCCAAGAACACCTGAGTCACCAAGGTTGGGGACCCCTGTCCTAGTAGGACCTGTTTATGTGTGTGATGTTGAAAGGATGATTGCTGCATGAACTTTGAGTGGACAGATCACAAACGTCTTTGATCCTATGGTATCCATGAAGTATGTCAGAAGAAAATAGTGTAGAATGCTCCTAAATCTTGAATGATCCAGAGAGAGATTGTCAAGAACTGAAAGGTGAGATGTGATAAGGTGAGAGTTGATGTCTGCAGTTAAATTCACCTGGAAGTTTGGAATTCAGCTCTTTGTAGATCTTCCATAAATAGTTTCACAATCCACGCCACTTGTTTTTTGTCTTGTAAAGCACACGATAGTTTCTTAGCAGTTCCCTTCTCTACTCTCTTGGTCGTTATGGTTTCTGTGATCTTTGGGATTCCTTTTGTTTTTAAACAGTTTGCCTTATCTTCAGTCTGATCACACTTCTTGACATTTATTTATTTATTTATTTATTCTTAGGTTTTTATGCCGCCCACTTGGGGAAACCCGACTCAGGGCGGCGCACAACGGTAAAAACAGATAAAATACAGTAAAATATAACAAAACAAATTAAAACCCTCACTCGACCACCCAAACAACCCACCCTCCCACTCCCACCCCACATAAAAGACTAAAAAGGGAATAGGGAATGGAGGAATACTGCTGTACACAAGACAAAAAGGAGGGACAGTTGAGATATAGTTAGAAATAAGCCAACAGGCTGGGGCAGTATTCTCATTAGGGCCCCACACCTGCCCTGCCAGCCAGGTTTTCTCTCCTTTCCTGAAAGGCAGCAATTCTGTCTGTAGCCTCAATTCTGTTGGAAGGAGGTTCCAGATGGTTGGTGTGGACACGGAGAAGGCCCTCCTCCACGTGCCAGAGAGGCGAGCCTCTCTAGCTGAAGATATAACCAAGGATCCCCTCCGGTCCACTCTGGTTGGATGGGCAGACACTCTTGGGATGATGCAGTCTCTCAGGTATCCTGGCCCACTGCCATGTAGGGCTTTAAAGGTCAAAACCAGCACTTGAATTGCACCCGGAGGCAAACTGGTAACCAATGCAACTCCCGGAGTAGTGGGGAGGCAGGCATAACGTCCGCACCCCATCACCACCTGGGCAGCTGCATTCTGAACCAGCTGTAGCCTCCGAATGGTCGTCAAGGGCAGCCCCATGTAAAGCGCATTACACTAATCTAGCCTAGAGGTGACCAGATAATGAGTGCCCAGGAGCAAGGAGTCCCGATCCAGGAGCAAGCGCAACTGGTGAATCACTCGAAGTTGAGCAAAAGCCCTCCTGGCCATGGCTGCCACCTGTTCTTCCAGCAGCTGCTGTGAATCCAGGAGGACCCCCAAGTTGTGCACCGGGTCTGTCTGGGGCAAAACTACCCCATCCAAGACCAAAGAAGGTAACTCACTGGATAACCCTGGACTCCCAACCCATAGCCACTCAGTCTTGCTAGGGTTCAGCTAAAGTCCGTTGTCTTTGGCCTCCAGGCATCCGGACAGGACTTTGACCGCATCACAGAGATCACCATGGGCTGAGATGTACACCTGAGTGTCATCCACGTACTGATGGTACCGCGCCCTGTGGGAATGGATGATCTCACCCAGCGGCTTCATGTAGATGTTAAATAGAATAGGAGAGAGCACCGAGCGCTGCAGCACCCCATATTTGAGGGGCCTAGGGCTGGACCTCTTACTCTTCAACCACACCGACTGGGTACGACCCTCCAGAAATGAGGAAAACCAAGACAACTCCATGCCCTGGATCCCCAATCCTTTGAGCAGTTCCAGAAGGATACCGTGGTCGATGGTATCGAAGGTCACTGAGAGGTCAAGGAGAGCAAGGACATTTCAGCATTTCCACGGAAATTATTTATACTGATGATTATTCTAGTGTTGTGTTTTGGTCAATGCATGTGCAAAACTGACTCAGAGATGAACATAAATATAGCATGCAAGCAATTAAAAAAACACAACTTGCCAATTTAAAGCAATGATATCATAATAACTATTTAAAAGTAACTAATTCCTAGGTCATTATAGAACTGGCTGGATAGCTCAGTGAACTATAGGTAGGTGGCTCTGGACCAGAAGTGGGGAGTTCAATTCCCCACTATCAATCCCAGAAGAGCCAGCTTGAGTGGCCTTGGGCAAGCTTTCAGGTCATCCGCAGAATAAGGGTATGGTAAACCACTTCTGTGTGCTCTTTACCTAGAAAACCTTGGAAAGGATTGCCATAGGCTGTTATTGTCATTGTCAGCTGCAACTCATATCCGAGAATGCATCCCCCCCCCCCCCAAATCAGGAAAAGTGCCATTGGCATGAATTTGTTTAAGGTGGATCCCAGCTTGCCATGAAAAGACCCACACACTATGATCATGGAGTCATCTCCAGCAGCACAAATGAACTAAGACATGCAGGATTTAACACTGGGACTGCAATGGACTGCTGCAGCCTTGAGGATATTATCAAGGTGAACTTCCTAGCCAGTCCATCTGGCATGACCTCTTCTGCCTCCATAGCTGTTGGGAATTGGAGTTACTCCTCTGCTCATTTTGCTGTTTGGCCCAATATGATGGTTTCCAGTGGCATTTCCTCCAGTGAGGGGGATTATCACCCCACCTAAAGGCACTCATCCACACATAGCTGTTGCCCCCTTTAGAGGGTCAGATTATTTACTGCTACCCAACACTTGGCATTGTGCATTATATTGCCATCAAATCAATTCTGATTTATTGCAGGTGCCCCCCAAAGAAAGACTCAGACACTGGTATATGGATAAAGGCATCAGGCCACTTTTATTGAATAATGCCCTAGTCCGAATTATAACTTTCAATTGGTGTAATCATCCAATTGTAATTCTTTAAGGCAAGCAGGCCGCAGTAACACTGATAAGGTTCCTCCCAAAATGCCAATGGCAATTGGCTACATGTAACTATTTGTATAAATTTGTTTGTTGACACAAACAAATGGTTGACCGGAGTCAATAAACTATCTACTGACCCCACCCTATGACGTGTATCCGTTAAATATCAAGGTGATGCAGGCTGTGAAGCTCCTGACATCACCCCTTGCCTGGTTTGCCCTTGACCGGCCAAACCTATTTCCCCTGTGGGGTCCCCACTCTGTCGCCACAGCATCCTGCGCTGCCCAGTGCACGTAACTGTGGCCCACCAGCCATACTGCCACCGGTGTGCGGGGACACACAGGGTCTGTAAAAGAAAAAAGAGGGACAATGACATAACTGGTACTCATACATGGAGGGGGCATACGTATAATGCAAAGTGCATGGATCCCCACCTGCCCATCCTGCGTATATCAGCATCAGAGTACCCAAACGCAGCCGCAGTAGACACGGCGCCTATCCTAAAGGAATGGGTGCCGTAATGTGCCCCGGGGAGGCCTACATTGTGAAGTGCCATACCGGTCACCTTCCAAAACTGGAATTTAGTGAGGGGAGACCCATCCTGGTGGCAGAAAAATGGGCCAGGGTGCGTACCACGCACTGCCAAAAACTCATATAGGGCACCAACCGGACAGATGTCTTCAATGGAACATCGTAGCAGTCTAACTCCACTGCCTACGCCGTGCTGATCAACCTTTGAGGACCGTATCCTCAACTGAGCCCTCTCATGTGTAACATAGACATCGTCGAGTTCCAGTGCCCTACGAGACGCATCCGCCTTAGACAATGGTACCAACTCACTGATGCGGAGCGCTCCAAAGAAGGCTACAGTGGTAGCTGCGTGAAAAAGAGCCACCTCATACCTATCATAACATAAGTTATGCCAGCCTCGTGCAAGGTGGGTAAGAACCTCTGGTGAAATCGGGTGACGTGTGTCCGGGCGGCGGCCACGTTCACATGTCCACCCCTCCAAAACATGGCATATGCGGAAGTCATTCACACAGTCAGCGAAGCCCCGCACCTTGGCCATAAATGCCAGTGCCGAAAGCCTAGAGGCTATAGTACGGGGGGCCAACCCCTGACCGTGAAGATAAACCATGTATTGTAAAACCTGGTCTACTGGTATTGGCCACACTTCAGGCAACCGTAATTGCCCACAAAAGGTTCTAAATTGTATGAAAGCATGCTGATACGCCTTACGCGTGCGAGGTGCCAATGACATGCCGATCGCCCGGTTCACCTCTCCTCGCCATATGTCCAAATCTCGGCCGGGAGTGGCGAGGGGAATTCCTCTGCTTCCGGAGCCAAGGCACGGAACCGGGCACGGAACCACCAAGGCACGGAACCATCAGCAATATCGTTATTAATACCTGGTACATGTATGGCCCTGAACAGCACATTGAGGCGTAGGCTTCTCAAAACAAATTGATGAACCAATGCCATGATCCTAGGGGATTTGTACATCTGGGCGTTAACAATGTGCACCACTGCAGCATTGTCACACCAAAAATGGATCACTGAGTTGGCCCACTTGTCGCCCCATAGCATTAGTGCTCCCAAAATGGGAAAAAATTCCAGGAAAGTAAGATCGCGGAGGCGATCCATGCCCTGCCATGCGTGAGGCCATCGGCCATATGCCCACCGCCCCTCAAAATAAATCCCATAACCTAGAGAGCCGGAGGCATCCGACTGTACTTGTAATTTAGGGCAGACCATAAGGTCTGATCTCCAAAAAGAGACCCCGTTAAAATCCTGGAGGAATGTGAGCCAAACCGAAAGGTCTGCCCGTATGCCCCTGGTCAGCCGGACCGTGTGGTGGCGTTTTAATAGGCCAGCCATGGCATCACACAGACGCCTGGCAAAAGCTCTGCCCGGTGTCACCACACTGCAGGTAAAGTTGATGTGGCCGTGAAGGACCTGTAGCTCACGAAGGGACACTTTACGCTTGGCAATCAGTGCCAGAATTGCCGCGGAGATCCGAGTCACCTTGTCCATGGGTAACCAGGATCCCTGTGCAACAGTGTCAATTTCGATGCCTAAAAAGGTGAGCTTGGTGGCTGGGCCCTCGGTCTTTTCAGGAGCTAAGGGGACACCCAGTTTCCGCATAAGGGCCTGAAATGTAGTAAGGACGTGTCCGAGCCCCGTTCACCCCCGAACAAAAAGTCATCAAGGTAATGGGCTACAGACCGGGACCCTGACCTACGAACAAAGGCCCATTGGAGGAAAGTGCTAAATCATTCGAATGCCGAACATGAAATAGAACAACCAAAAGGCATGGCCTTATCTACGTAGAACTTTCCTCGGAAACGAAATCCCAACAGCTCAAAGTCCTCGGGGTGCACTGGCAGTAATCGGAATGCCAATTTGATATCACACTTTGCCAGGAGGGCCCCGGGACCACAGGAGTGTACCATCTGTAGGGCCTGATCAAACGACATGTACCTGACTGAGCAAAGGCCATCAGGAATAGCATCATTGACCGAGGAACCCGCAGGGTACGAGAGATGGTGAATTAAACGAAATTCACCAGGGGTCTTTTCCGGTACTAGCCCCAGAAGAGAGACCTTCAAGTTAGGGAATGGTGGTTCAGCAAAGGGCCCAGCAACTCTCATAGCCTTCACCTCCTTAGCTATGCTTTGTGCAGCGACCTCCTCATTACCCTTCAGAGAAAGTAAGTTCGGGGCATCCTGCGGTCCCCGAACACCCCTAAATGGTATACGAAAGCCAAACTGGAAACCTTCTAACAGGTACCTCGCATCATCCTGTCTAGGATAAGCGGAAAGCCATCGTTCCAGCATAGGGATATTAATTGGGGAGGGGGCCTTTTGCGTGGCTAGCCCCGTCAGAGGGAGCTCTGACCGCCCCATGCCCACCCCTACCTCTGCCTCGTGACCCACCAGCCCACGGGCAAGCGGAGGCAGCGTGAGGGCCAGAGCAAGAGGGACACTCGTGTCAGAAACTACACTGACACTTGTTGCACACGCCGCTAGCTGAGAAGCTCCAACACAGCAGGCGGGCTGGAACCCCCTGCCCCCCCGGCTGGCGGGGAACCTGCGTCGCAGCCGCCCACTGTACGGCATGACCGCAATGGTACCTATCACCAGGCGCCAGACGCGTGGGAGTCATATACAAGAACCACAATTGCTGGCAGGGCTCATCCCACCTCATCTCAGGATGTAGGGCCACTCTCATCCTGAATTCCTCATCGTAAGCCAACCACGACGGGCCAGGAAAATCAACCATCGCCCTATAAATGTTGTCGAGGTATTGCACCATCGGAATGGCCAAATCAGGCTGGGCCCTCAGGTATACCAACATATATATAAGGTATGCCGGCAACCAATTGGCCCAGGTACGCGGTGGCTTACGATGACGGGACAACTCCTTGTCCTTGTCATCCTGTCCCTCCCTCTTCTCCTTGGTGGGCTCACGATTCAAGAGGGAGAAAATATCAACATACTCCCCTCGCCAAATCTTATCCCTCGTGACCTGTGATAGATGATCACCCAGGGGCAAGGAATAACCAGCCATCAGCAGAGCCGCCGTCGGCACATTTTGGATGGAGGGTATGTGCAGCAGGCCCTGAATAGCCCCTGCAACGCTTGGCATACCCCCACGGGCGGACACCCCTGCCCTAGTCGAGGGGCCATTCGGCAACCAGGAGTTAATGGGGCAGTGTGGAAGCAACTGCCCACCCACAGTAACTTGCCGAGCCATGGCCACTGCACCCCACCAGTGTGACTGGACAGTGTCGGTGGTGCACTAAATTGAACCGGATACTCACAAGTCGCACCCCAGTGAGCCGCCCCCACTGGGGGTTCCGGCCCACGGCGGGCGTCAGAGCTCGCGACAGGCATCGAGCTCTGGGGCCACACCTGACTGCTCCCCACCGGCAAATCAGGACGTGCATGGAGTTGCAAGGCGCCCGCCGGGGCTGGCCTGATGGCCTCAAGCAGCTCGACCCTGTTGACGGCCCGCTGGAGAGTCACGGCCGACGTGTTGGCCGGGATCAATGAAGGGGCCGTAATTGAACCGGTGGCTAAACCCCCATCAGAAGGCGGTTGGGCAATGCCCATTGATGCCTCTAGCACTGAAATGCGTGCAATAAGTGCATCAACGGCCTTCGAGCCCCCAGTATAAGGTGGGCTGGGTGGGCCGGACAGCCCACTAGGTAGTTGCTGGAATGGAAACGCGAATGGGGATCCAGGGCCTGAATAGGGCCATGCCCAAAACTCCTGCCCATGGGGGGCCGGAGGAATGGTGGGGTGGAAACCCACATCAGACCCACATGGGTACCCTGTCCTGAGCCGTGAAAAGGCCCTCCAGGGGCCGGGATCCTCGAGGGGCCAGCATGTGCCAGCCCAGCCTGCAGGCTTGTGCCAGGCTGACAGGCAGAAGCCTGGTCGGCCCCGCTGGCAGCAGTGGGCAAAGCCATCCCACTGCCCAGCTGCGGGGGTGCAGCCTGAGTCCTCCAACCCGATGGCTGCCCCCCAGTCGAAGAAAGGGTAGGGAAAGCCCTTCCCCTCGGCTGCGGCTTGACCACCGGAGCCTTGCGCTTGGGAGCCATGTCTCCCAGAAGAAACTGCCTCCCAATTGATCCCTGGCCAGGGATCCGATCCTGTGCCCTGAGTACCGCAGTAGCGAAGAGCAAAGGAACTCTGTTTGAAGCTAAGGTACGAAGGACAAAACTCAGAGTAAAAATGTGACGGAGAAAACTTCTCCGCTCTGCCGCATTCTAAAATGGCAGCTCAGCTGCCTCGTGGCCACTCCTTTTATAGAGGAGTGGCCACGCCCCCTAACTCACCCGGATGTCTGAGTCCGGGTGGGGGGGGGCCTGCAAAGAGCGTGGCGGCCATTTTGGCGCCGCGCTTTCAGAATACACCATTACTTTCTTTGGGGGGTATTCTGGGACTGTGCCCTTTAGGGAGTTAGGTTATTAACTTCCATCTAACACTCATTGAGTCACTGGCTATTTGGTCTACTCCATTACCATAGTGGTATGTCCAGCCAGACAGATGGTTGCCATAATATTGTGTCCAAATGCTCAACACATAAGTTGGACAAACATAACAGCACACAACTATAATTATTATAATGTTCATCAACAGGCTGGTAAATGGAGTTTCATGCCTCTTGATGCTGCAATACAATGCGTACCCTGTGAACTACTACAGTTCCTTGAATGTTTCAATTCTTGTTCTTCTTTATATTTAGAGTCCCTTTTCACTTGCAAGACTGCAGTGTGAGGACTGGAGCTATATAAAGCTGAGGTATCTATCCCTCTCTTCTATTCAGTAAGTGTGCCGTGTATATACAATTGCAAGTCTTGTATTGTTTTCTATTGTCATGACTTGGGTTATTAATATTCTCATAAAGACTATGAGAGAGATGATGCCAGCCAATCACATCAGATGTGTAGTGGCTTCTCCCCTTACATTTGTGCAGACAGCAATAATCATATTATCCCACACTAGCAACCCAATATTATCTTTAGAAGCAGCCAAAACCAAAAACAAACCCACCCTCCAAAATAGTGGCAAAGATAGCATGGGGAGGGGGGGCGGGAGAGGCTGTGGGTTTTGCTAAACCTTTGCTATAAATCTTTTTCTCAGAAAGCTACCTGGTGTTGCAGATTCTGGACTAAGCCTAGAAATCACAACAGGATCTCTAAGAAATGACGCAGCCATCTGCTGACTGGCAGGGACAAGCTGAGCTGTTTTGACAGCTGCTAGAGATGGCTTCAAATGGCTGCCTGTTGTATCAATGGCTCTCATGCTCCCACCATTGAGTTTTTCCTTGAAGGTGTACTGTTAAGTCAGAACCTGATGCTGAAGTGTCAGATATTGTGATATTAAATCTGAAATAGAGTGGGAAGACCGGGGGGGGGGGGGGAGCGTAACAGGTGCCAGGCATGGTAGCATCAATTAAGGCATTAGTTATTGTTCACTATAAAATGATTCAGATGTTTTCATTTTTATATTAAATTTTGTGCTGGGAATTGTCTTGATTCAGAATTTGTAAACATCTCCTTTTATTCTCTTAACAGAAAGGAAAAAAGTAGGATGTATATAAAGACATCTTCGGCTACATTAAGGGGAGGAGACAGTTTATGTAGTGCACTGTGACTCTTAGAGTGTGGTGCCTCTTGGTTTGCAAATGTCTAGAAATAGGGTAGATCTATGCCTCACCCATGGACATCTAAAGAGGCAACCGGAATGCCCAAGACAGGGTGGCATTTTAATGCAAAGAGATGGCAGCTCTTCTATGAGAGATAATGGAATAGATGAAAAAAACCAAGTTGAATTTACTGTAACGTGACTTGATATGATTAAAAGACTGAGCTTATTAGACACATAAAATGTATTACTAAATCATTTGGGGGACATATAATTTTCCAATTATTTATGCATCACAGTAATTAATGAGGGGAGGAATGGATTCAATGATTCGCTTTGTAATACATATGGTAGTTACCTGGGGAGAAAAAAAATTTACAGTGCTGCCAATTATTTGCTTTAATGTTTTGGGTAATTATGTTCTATACCCAAGCTGATATTTTCTATTTCATTTCAATTTTTTTTAAAAAAGCTCTGTGTTTTAACAATGAAACTGTTCCTCTTTTCAAGTGCCTCGATTAAGTCTTGCATTAGGAAATACAAATAAAATTTCAGCTGGATTGTCTTTTGTTGTTGTTGTTTTCCTGACAATTTCAGTGTCACCTAAGCAGCTCTGCACTCTGAGCTTTAACTGATACTTTAATTAACACACTCCTAGCCTCCTTTGTCCAAATCCAGCAAGAGTTGCTTTGAGCACAGAAATGTACAGGGATTATCTCCTCCTCCTCCTTCTCGGATGTGGAAGATATTTCAGGCCCAGGACACACAAATTATGTGCAGAAGTACCCCATCCCTGAAATCAGTACTGAGGTTGGCTGGCACTCAGGAAAGAACCAAAGGTGTGACTGGCATTCCTACTTTGTATTTTGTAAATATGTTTTATATATGACAAGTTATTTATTTTGTAGTTACCTTTCAGTGTACAGTAAAAGTTTTCTTCATAGTTAAATGGTAGGGCATAATCCCTGTCCAGTATCTAATGCCATAATCCTGATTTCAGTTCTCTTCCTCATTCTATAATCATTGTGAAGTCAAAAAAGGCAAGTATCAAACAACCTAGTCGCAAATCTTCT
This sequence comes from Bradypodion ventrale, assembly GCA_035047345.1. Lineage (NCBI taxonomy): Eukaryota > Metazoa > Chordata > Lepidosauria > Squamata > Chamaeleonidae > Bradypodion > Bradypodion ventrale. The sequence goes on from JAWDJE010000001.1 coordinate 253,993,083, forward strand.
ATTTCATATCTGCTTTGGCTAATAGGACCAAGGAAAGTATTTGCTTGAGGCTCTGAAACACTGTCATAAGAGGCTGGAAATCTCACTGAGATTTTTCTTTTTTTGTGTCTAGGCCAGACTTTAAACTGCCCAAATGAAGCCAGCTTCTTGGCTTTGATGTTGGCCAAATCTAAATCCTCATTGGTACAAGTTTCCGGTAGTAACCGACAGACCAGCAAATGAACCGGACTCTGTAGAAACAGTAGTAGTAGTTGCTTATCTATACCTATAAGAAGGGGGTTGTGTGGTATGTGTCCGGCATACGTGGCCACATCTGGCTCAACCATCCTGTACCGAGCTGCCCACAATTACCAACAAAAAGAACTACGGTTCCCAGCAACATCCACACCACGCAACCCCTCAGCCAATCAGGCTGAAGGGCGCGTGCACGGAGGCAGTGGGGCAGCCGGCGCGCGGGTAAAAAAATGCTGAGGGAAGCCATTCCTACAGCCCCGGTGATGAAGGCTGGTGCTGGCCTTGCCGCAGCTTCGGTGTGATAATGGGAAGAAGAGGGGGAGCCCATCTTATCCCCACATGCCTGCCGCTTCCCTCAGGGAGACAAAGGCCGAGAATGGTGCTCCATTCTCTGCCCTCGCCTCCCGGAGGGACGTGAGCCCCTTCCACATTCGGCCCTTGCTTGTCAGAGAAGGGGCTTGCTTTCTCCAAGCTCTGACAGACAAGGGTCGAATGCAGAGCACCACTCCCCCCCTCTCTCACTCACGCACACACACACGCACACCGGGCACCCCTGCCTTGCCGGGCAGTTATTATCTGTGTGTTGGTTGTTGGGGTGGTATGGGGGCGGTGCACACATACCCCAAAACAACCCCAACCACCAACACACAGATAATAACTGCCCAGCAAGGCTGGGCAAAAAAATGCTAGTACTTTATAGAGAAGTTAAAGAATTGTAAAGGGTTTCACTCAAATGATCTTGTTAATGGTTCCTACAAGAGCACAGCAAAACAGGAATACATTATCACCCCCTTATTCTTTTTCTTCTTCTTTCGTGTCCCAATCAAATGACAAAGCCAAGTGGCTTCATTTTGGCAGTCCAGGACTGCCAAAATGAAGCCACTTGGCATTGTCGTTAGCTAAAATTAAGTCCTTATCAGTACATGTTTCTGGCAGTAATTGATAGACCAGTAAATGAGCCAGATTCTATATCTCTCCATATTTATACAGTGTGTTGTTGTCCACCAGCAGCCCACACTTGAGCATGTTGGTCTTGCATTTAGGGTCTCCAACCCTCAGCCTATCCAGGGTCCTCCAACTGTCATCGGGTAGGCTGAGTCCCTCAATCATATCCTCCTTTAATATTATTCCTTGTTGATTAAGCTCATTCCTCCATCTAATTTGGTTTTGCTCTTGCATACCCTCAATAATGTTTGTTTTTGCCATAAAGCTCTTTCTGAATCTGAGTTGGCTGAAGGCACATATCCATTCAGAGGATGTTGACAGTCATTCTCTTGTTTAGTTCTCTGGGTGTCCGCTGCTGCTTCTCTCCTTCATATGTTCTAAACTTAGTATTCATTCTTGTTGCAGGAGATGTACAGAAGGATCTATGTTTTTCATGATAGAGTTTACCTATGCATCTGGATCCCCATAATTCACTGAGGGATTCTGGGAGGTTTATCCAAAACAAGTAACTTCTCTAATCTTTGCCTTCTCTTAGGAGCAGGATTCACATTTGCAAATCTGCTATAAGAATATTTGCAATTTGCTGTTTGTTTTTGTTTCTCAGAAACATTGTGAAATTTAGAAACCAACCACATCTGAATTTGACCTTATTCCCACCTGTTTTTCCACCTTCCTGCCAATCCTGTCTCCTCCAACTATCTCCACATTACACTTTCATGTTGGTTTGTACTGGCCAAGAAATCTTTTGCTTAAATGAGCTGTAGTGGTAGATATGGCTGGGTCCTGTGTGCTTTAATAAAAATGTAAACCTTGCTCTTTGGAATAGAGAGTAATATTCCCTCTTGGACATTGCCAATGTCCTCTTACCAACTAAGGTTTGGGTCTCTTTAGAAAGGCTTTTCTTGTTAAAGAATGAGCTTGGAGGGCTAGAATTTCCCAAGCAGATCTCCCCCTTTAATTTTTATAGCAGATTCAGCAGATTATGTGGGTGGGATAAGAATCAATAAAGCTCCCAGCTATACAAAGCCTTTGGGTTTGCATGTCTGTGCTGAGATGTTTGTTTGTTTGTTTTGTTTATCCCAAACAGAGCTAAACATCTGAATAGGCTTTTATTCCTGCCAAGAAATAAGAACATACCCTTCTCTTCAAATCCCTGCAGAGCTAGAAATGTAGTGTATACAAAACATCGTTCTTATTGCAAATATTCATGAGGAAACATTGTTGGTTTTAATGATGGGAGATTTGCTTAAGAATTTCAATTGCAGTATAAAAATCACAGCAAACGAAAAAAAAGTAGCACTGAAGGTGAAGTTTTAATCACGGAAATTAGATGTAGTTCTCATCGAGGCCTAGCATGTCTGAATGCCAAAAGAGTTAATCATACAATAGGTGGACACTTGGTAGCACAGATGACCTATGTTGAACACGTTTCCTAGATCTGATCTGAAATAAATAAATGATCCTAACAAGCTCTTGAATTCTTCACTTAAACAACTGGGAATTCCGTTTCTCACACTGGCATCACAATGATGCCTCTATGCCATCCATCCTTTCTGGCTAGTTTATGCAGCAATCTTCTCTTGTTGGCACCATGAAATTTAGCAGTCTTTATAGGCCTCCTTTCTACTGAGGAATGATCCCAAAGCCTTTCAAGGACTAGTTGAGAGGGTCAAGTGATAAACTGATGTTCTTCCATAGGTTTAATTTTATTAGGCTGCAACCAAATATGTACGGCTCAAAGCAAAGAGAGATTCAGAAAAAGTCCTCAATGCAAAGGCATACAGAATAGGTACATTTTGTACCAATCTATTTTTAAAAAAATTCTGGCTAGCAACTTCTGCTAGTGGTGGGTTATGGGTCTTTTAAAGTGTTTTTTATGTGTTTTTAGAACTTGTTGTAATGCTGCCCTGAGTCGGGTTCTGCCTGAGTGGGCGGCATATATAAATATGACTATTAAATTAAATTAAATTAAATCTTGATTGTACTTGTGGTTGTTTTGTACCATGATATTATCCTTGGATATCTAGAGACCTCTGTCCTAGCAGAGAAGGTATGAATCCTCTTTTCTGGCAGAGCAGGTTGACATACTTGCTTAATGCTTACTTTCAGCAATTATGTTCATACAAGCATGTTAATATAATTGTATTTAATATCAGGCATGATATATTTGTTATCTGCTGTCAAATATATGATCTGTTAAATTTTGTCATCACACTTCAAAAAAAACAAGGAAGAAAAGAGAGTAGTAGTAATGAGGGGAGAAAAATGAGAGATTATATTTGGACCTGAGCTGCCATTTCATAAAAAAATAAGCTAGAATCCCATAAGAGTGGGTGATAATTGTTTTAACTAGATGCACTCATTTTTCCCCACCCCGCAACCAGAAATATGATCAGAAAAGTTAGATGATGCTAGAAAATGAGTATTTCTAACTTTCTTTGTGTGTGAGATCAATTGTCTCATTCTGCCCTCGCCACCTCCACCACACCAGGAAGTCAGTGGTGGGCTACAATTTTTTTACTGCCATACAGTGGGTGTGGCCTACTTTATGGGCATGGCTAAGTGACTGGGTGGGTGATCTTATCATGCCTGCCACATGACCATAAAAATGTCTGCAAATACAGACAGCACTGGCTCTTTGATTGTAAATGGAGATAAGCACTGCACCCTAGAATCAGATACGAATGGCTTTTGAACAAGGATGACCTTTCCCACCAAAAAGGTCCCTATTTAAATATAGTACTTGTAATTTCTTGCTTTCAAACTGCTAAGTTGGCAGGAGTTGGGATAGGGACGGAAGCTCACTCTGTCATGCAGTACCTGAGAATTGAACTCCAGAAGCAGAAAAAAACCAACATGCTCTTAGAAATATTGGACGGCTGTCACATCCGGCCCTTATAAACAATAGTCCAGGCAACAATGAACAGAACAACAACAAGCGTTTATTTAACAGTCTTTCAGGTTAGGCTTACAAGGCACTCCGGACATGCGATGGCTATATGAATTCCCATGAAATCAGTCCCTCCAGAATCTGCTGTAGAAGAGGCAATGCCTAAGCTACACTAGAAGTGGTAGCATGTGGAGGAGACCCAGGCTTAGCACGTACTGGCTACCTGTACGGTAATGGGTAATATAGATCCGGTCCGACCCCACCCTTGTTTACCTGTGGGGCTTATATATCATCTCCCTGGCGATGGCTCCTGGATACAAAGTAGCGACCTGCCAGACAATCATAACTAACCAATCATAACACGATATATATATTAACCAATGAAGAACAGGATCCAAAACTGTAACCAATCACAGAACTCTGATTAGCATAATGAGCGCACTCTGAGAGGGAGATTTAGTGCCAACTTTAGCTCCTAATTTGGATGGCGGGAAACCGCCATTTTCTCTTTGCAAGGTGCTGCCTGTGCAACTTGCAATTGTGCCCTAATATACAACATTCCTTCCCCCTTAGTTTCTGTGTACGGATCCCCAAGTTAAACTAAGATATTGAATCTTCGTCTGATGAACCAACTAACTCAGAAACCTTAACTAACTCAGAAACCTTGGGGTGTGGCCAAGATGGCGAGGGGCTAACATCAACTTTAATAGCTTGTGCATTATAATGAGGTTTTGAAAGCGTTTTATTCTTTAAAACTGGGGAAAAACCCATCTGAAAGCACAGTTCGTCTCTGTCGAAGTGAGGAAATTTCTTCTGGTCCGTATTTCGAGGGGTCGAGACTCGTGGAGCGGCAGTGGTTGGTGAGGCAGGTGGCTGAGGTCGGGGCCAAGCCAGTCATGCCATGGGCAAGCGAGACCGCTGAGGAAGGGGGGGGCAGGAAAAGTTTTAAAAGAGGAGACTGGTCAGATAAAGACAAGATGGATGAACGGATCTCCAGCAGTGCTGGGAGAGCGGAGAGTGAGGTTGCATGATAGATTGGAAAGTAAGTCTGGAAGTCATGGGAAAATTGGAGGGAAAGAGACGGAAGTTCAGGCGCAATGGCGGCCGAGCTGAAAGCGAAAGTTAAGGGAGAGTGCTAAAGAAGCAGAATAACGTGGAGACAGAGTGGTTTGCTGGAGTCTGTTTTGTGGACGAGAGACATGGAGAAGTGTTTGGAGAAGGGAGAAGGAGAAAAGAGTTGAGTAAAGCGGGATTTGAAAGCAAGAAATCGGAAGACTGAAGGTGCCTGTGAGTTTGGGTTGAGGAGGAGAAGGAGGGGAAGGAGGGGGAGAGAGATCGGCATTGGCACCGGAGCTTCCTAGAGCCTGTAAAGACACTGTGGCCGTTAGTTTTTTTTAGGAGCAAACAAATGGACTTATTCTGTATCCTTTCCTAATCAGCATATTCTATTTTTTTTTCTTTTCTCCTAGTCCCAGTTTTATATTCTAATGGATCTGTGTCATGGAGGGCTTGGGACTATGGAGTAACTTTTGAACTGTGTCTATCAGTTCCTCCTGCAGTTTGTTTCCTCTCTCCCCCCTCCCATTTTGAGTTACACTGTTGCTGATTTGGATTACAATTGCATTAACAGAAGAAGAGTTCTTGGTTCACTAAAAGTTGGATATTCATGGCTTATTGATTTTTTTAAATTTGGATTTGACTACAAAGGATTCAGTAGCTTCAATCAAGTCTTGGAGGTTGCAAACAATACTCTTCTTTTCCTTTTCCGGTGGATTATAATGGTTGGATGGCATAAGGTTTCGCAAGTGGAATAGCAGCTGTCGGTGGATCACAATAAAGAGCTGGGTTTGAACTCAAGTTGGGAGTTTGGGTTCTTTGGCCTGTTTGAATCCTGGAACAGTTTCAAGGAGAGGGTCGTGTGGGATCAAAAAGGATTGCTGCATTGAAGTTATTATTTGATATTACAATAGATAAAGCTGCAAGGAGCAAGGAGGAAGATGAGAAAGTGGTGAAACCAAAAATGAAGGGTAAGGCAACAGTTTTGGAGCCACTCCCATCATCCTCTTCATCATTGCCTGAACATGCATTTGACCAGACTCAAATAATGGTGGAATTTGGTAAATTATTCCAAAAAATTTGAAAGGATAAAAATGAAGTGTTGGATAAATTGACTGGATCGATTACTGACCTTTCTAAAAAAATTGATTTAAATATTCATAAGTTAGAGGGTAATGTTAAGTTGATGCAAAATGATATGAAAGCGATGAAAGGGGAAATGAAAGGGATACAGGAGGAGGTGAAAGAAAATAAGATGAAGATGGATGAGCAAGAAAAAAGGATTGATGTGATGGAAGAGATGATGAGAAAGCAGAACATTGTGATACGCCATATAATTCAAAGAACACCAGATCAGCTAAGAGATAGAATTGTTAATTGGTTAAATAGCTTGAAGATGGGGAAAGATTTTGTTAATGAGGATATTGTAAGTGCTTATAGAGTGGGACCAAGAAGGGGGAAATCTGAACACAGGAATGTTTTGGTTAAATTTGCAAATTGGGGGGATAAATTGAAGGTGATAGCTTTTTTACAACAAGCTGGGTCTGGCGTTCTGAAAATTGATGGAACTGATGTGGAGGTATACAATGATATTCCAATTAAGGAACGTGGTTGGAGATACAAAATGAAACTGGTAACAAAGATTTTGATAAAAAAAGGGAAAAAATATAATTGGAGATTTCCACAACAGTTAAGATTTTTTTATGATGAAAAGATGCAGGTGATCGATGAAAGGACTGATGCTCTGGAATATTTGACTTTACTCGATTTGGTCAATGCGGGTTCAAATGAATGGTTGGAGTTAAGGAAAGATTTGCTGGCATCGGGAGGGATAAGAAGAGATTTTGGAGGAACAGATGAGGGAGGTGCTGTGGGAGGAGAACAACTGGGAGGAGCTGAGGGAGAGTTGTCATTGATAGTGGTGGAGGAGGAGCTAAGCAAAGGCTATTAGTGAAAGGGAATGAAGGTGAGAACTTTTAAAGGTGAAAAGGTACTTATAATAGTTTTGTTTTTAAAATGTGGATAGTGCACTTGAGCTTTAATTATTATGCTCATCTTACACGTTCCCCCCCCTCCCCTCTTTGGAAGCCAAAGGCATTTTTTCCCTTCCTTTTTTGAAGGAAAAAGTGGGGAGGTTGTTAATGAGTGTTTTATGTTTTAAGTTTTGTTCCAACTTTTTTAGGTTAATTGGTAGCACGTCCAATGGAGAGCTCAGGAGGGATAAAAGTGGGGGACAATTTAATCCATGAGAGCGATAAAAGTGTTAACATGGAATGTAAAAGGTACAGGATCTCAGATTAAGAGGAGGAGGATAGAATCAGCTCTGAAGAGGGATAGACCGGACATAGTCTTTTTACAGGAAACTCATCAAAAATCTCAAGATACAAATAAAATCTTCCTAGGTTGGATGCAGCATTATGAAAAATTTTATGGTACGTCAAAATCAAGAGGAGTTGCAATTTTGATTTCGGCTAGACTAGGGCTTGAGATAACAAATAGTATTTAGATCTGGAAGGAAGATTTTTGATAGTGAAAGGGAAAATAGACAATGAGGAAATAACGTTGGTGAATATATATGCCCAAAATGATCATCAAGTGGAATTTTTAGAAAAAATGCAAGCAATTTTGGTAAAAGAAAAATCAATGAAGATGATTGTGGCTGGCGACTTTAATTTAGTAAAATCAAATTTGGATTGTACAAACATATTAAGAAGTGAAAAGGGGATTAAAGGGCGAATGTTGGATAACTGGATGACTGCTTTAGGTTTGAAAGATTCTTGGAGAGAACTTAAGGGTTCAGAAAGGGTATATTTGTATTTCTCGCAGGTCTATAACTCTTATTCCAGAATAGATTACATATTCGTAACTGAAAATTTGGTTAAAAATATGGAGGAAATGGAAGTTGGAATATTTAAGGAATCGGATCATGCCAAGGTGATATTGGATTTAAAATTACGGAATGAGATTAGATCAAAGAGAATTTGGAAATATGATGCTAACCTATTTAGAGACCAGAAGTGTAAAGAACAAATTATGAAGAGTTGGAGCGAAAGTTGGCATTGGAGTGACAATGGTGAGGTAGAATACAATATGGTCTGGGATACCATGAAGTTGACTTTTAGAGGGGAGTGTATAAAGTAGGCAAGTAACACAGGATAAGCTTGAAAAGGAGATAAAGCAGTTACAGGAGGATCATTCAAAAACAAAGAATAAAAAAGTTTTTGCTAATTTATGAAGATTAAAGACTGAATTGGTAAGTAAAGAAATAGAAAAGGTGAAAGAGATTTGGTTTATTTAAAAAGGGAATATTTTGAATTTAGTAACAAAAACTCAAAATTATTAGCAAAAGCAGCAAAGGATAAAAGGGAAAAGAGGGAAATTGGAGTTTTGATTAATGAACAAGGGATAAGATGTAATAAAATAAAGAATAAATGTAAAATTGTGAAGGATTTTTATCAAGCTCTTTACGCAAGAAAAGAAATAGATGAGGAGAAACTCAAAAAGCAATTATAGATGCAAATAATTAGTGGAATAAAACAGGAACACAGGGATAGAATGGAAGAATTAGTGACAGAGAAAGAAGTAAAAGAGCTAATTGCCAGATTGAAGTTGGGAAAAGCCCCTGGAGAAGATGGGTTGCCTGCGGATTTTTACAAGGAATTTGGAGATATTGTGGTACAAAAGCTGGTAAAATTATATAATTATATATTAGATGGAGGGCAAATTCCAACTTCATGGCATAGGACTACAAATGTACTTTTGCCAAAACCTGGAAAGAATTTAGAGAAAGTAGAATCTTATAGACCTATCTCATTGATAAATCAAGATGCCAAGATCTTTACAGCAATACTTGCCAATCGTTTGAATAATTTCATGGGGGAATAAATAAATGCAGATCAAGTGGGGTTTCTGAAAGGAAGACACATGGCAGATCTGACCAGAAGAATAGTGGATTTAGTTGATACGGTGAGTCAAACAAAAGAAAAAGTGGGATTAATATATTTGGATATATTCAAGGCATTTGACTCTTTACAATGGATTTCAATTAAGGAGATAATTAAATGCTGCAGATTTGGGGTCAAATTTAGAAGGGTAATTGGTCAATTATATCAGCAAGGAACAGCCACTGTCAGAGTAAATGATGAGGTTACAGATGAGGTAAAGTTGGAGGCAGGTACGAGACAGGGCTGTCCCTTATCTCCAATACTGTTTATTATGGCAATGGAGTTATTAGCTAAAGCTATAAGAGAGGACGGAAGAATAGAGGGGATTATGGGAAATAAGATAAGTATGTATGCCGATGATACTTTGATTATTGTAAAACAACCAGAGAAGGTAATGAATAGAATTAGACAACAACTAAAGGATTTTGAGGATATTACTGGGTTGAAAATAAATTGGGATAAATCGGAAATGATGCTTTGTAACATGGGTGAAAAAGATCAGAAGAATATAAAGGATACAGTTAATATTCAGATCAAGAATAAATTGAAATATCTGGCAATAATTATATCAAACAAATTGGAAGAGCTTAAAAGACTGAACTATGATAGTCTGAAAATTGAAATTAAGAACAAGATACAAAGCTTTCAAAAACTGAAACTGTCATGGTTCAGGAGAATTGCACTCGCTAAAATGATGTTGTTACCTAGAATAAACTTTTTATTTGATGCGCTAGCAATCCAATTGAAGGATAAGGAAATCAAGGAGTTTCAAAAATTGGTTAATAACTATTGTAATGGGGGAAAGAAATCCAGGTTACCAAAAAAGTTATGGTATTTACCGCAGAAAGAAGGAGGGTTGGGAATGCCGAATTTGATGGCATACTACCAGGCATTTCAAATCAAGAATGTTGTGAAGATCTTGGCAAGGGAAAAAGTAGTATGGGAGGAAATTGAGATGAGGGACTAAAGTCACATGGGTAAAATGTTCTTTTTAGGTTGTAATTTGGGAAAGGTAGTGACCAAAAATACTATGATGAAAGGATTAATGAGTGTAGGGAAGAGGGTGAAGAAGGATTTGGCCCTGAATGTCTTTCCAATATTGGAAATTTTAGATATGGCGAGTTTTCCAATTAATATAAATGAGGAGATAAAGGAGGTATTGAAGAAGAATGAGGTTATCCTGTTGAAAGACTGGTTTCGGATATGTAGCAATGAGGTTAGTAGGATAAAAGTGTTTGAGCAATTAAAAATCAATTGGTTTCAGAGATTGAGGATTATTAAATGGAATAGTAAACATATGAGTGACTATGATTTGGAAAGAGAAAAGACTGAATTTGAAGAGCTGATTCTAAAAGTCAGAAGGGGGGACAAAAATATTAAGGGACTAGTTGGTAAATTGTATACAATGCTAAATAGGGATGGTGATCCACAAGAGGAATTGAAATTAAGGTGGGAACAAGAATTGAATATAAAGATAGAAAAGGATATATGGAAAAATAAATGGAAAAAGAGGATTATGAGAACTATGTCGGTTAGAATAAAGGAACATAACTTTAAAATGCTGTGGAGATGGTACCTGACCCCAGTGAGGTTACATCAAATGGATAATAAAAAAGATAAAATGTGTTGGAGATGCAGCGATGCTATTGGAACATATGAGCATATGTGGTGGAGTTGTAAAGGGGTTAAAGATTTTTGGAAAAGAATTGAAAAAGAAATTGGAGAAATATTGGGCAAAATGGTTAAATTGGGATCAGGTATCACTCTGTTAACAAATGTGGAAGATTTTAATTTAAACAAGGATGAGAAAGAGATATTAAAAATAATGATTACATCAGCTAGATATTGTATTGCTAGACACTGGAAAAATGATGTAATTATACAAACTGAAGAGTGGTATAAAGAAATGTGGAATTTAGCATTGAATGACAAATTAACTTGGGAATTAAGGGGAAAGAGATATAATTTGAAAGAAACCTTTTGTGGATCACTCCCTTATGGGGGATGAGAGAAATAGACCTGTACCTGAGAAAAGTGGATTTTGGGATTAAACTAATGAGATACTCTGAGCTATCCAGGACAATGTAAATAAACACTGGGTGATTATTACTTACAATTATATTTTTGTATTTTTCTTTTTCTCTTATCCATAAGAGTATTATATGACTTATTGGAAAATGTGTTTATGAGATAGTAGTTAAGGTTAAAGAATAACCATTAAGTAATAAGTCAAGAGAATGTATTTATAATGATAGTTTTAAGATATTTGATTGATAAAGATAGACACATAAATGTATTAGGATAGGGGTGCATATTTCTTCTTTTTTTTGGATTTGTTTGTGTTGTTTTTGTATTTTGTATTTTAGTTATTTTTTTAAGTATTATGCTGTATACTTTTTTTGTTTGTATTGTGTTTGTATTTTATATGTATAAAAATTTAATTAAAAAAAGAAAAGAAACCTTATGGTCATGAAGCTGCTCTGCACCCTCTAAGCTTGTGTTCAGTGACCCATGTTCATTACTGATGCGCTGCGGCATGGACAAGGAACCTTGCATCAGTGGGAGCCCTGCGTGTGTGTGCCCCAAGGCAAACCAAACCTTCCTGGGGTGTAGCTCCTGGCCTTCGAGGGCTAGGTTTGCTGTTGGTGACCCAAGTATGGTGCGTGCATAGGCATTCAGAGACCTCGCGTTCCCTGCCCTTTCCCCTCCAACCCTAGGAGATGTGAATGCTCCCACAACCCCTCCTTTTATTTCCGGGGATGTGAGTCCGCACCCAGCTGCTCCTTTTCATGTCAGTCTATTCCCAGGGGCAATGAGGACTCCTGCAGCCCCTCTCCAACCCCAGGGGACAGTGAGCCCTTAACCACCCCAGGGGAACCTGAAAACCACTCAGCAGTGTGCGCGCTAGTGGTGCTGTGTTGTAACCCCAAAAACTCCATGGCGTGTTCAATTCCCGGCCACCAAAAATAACTACACATTACCGCTTGTGCGCGTATGATATCATTGGACCCCAATAACATGTGCTGCAGTAGTTTGTCCTGCAACTGACATGGAACAACTGTTTTGCAGAGCCTATACAAGCACCCACCCAAGACCGAGAGTTTTTCGTGGTCACAGTAGTAGACATTCACTTTCACATTGTATGGAGGTGGCGGCCACCCAATTTCCACCCACACAATGATATCAGATAACAAGGGGTCATTTCTAGATGCCGCGGAAAGTTCAGAGACAGTTTGAGTGAAGTGATAGACAAATCACCCCAAAATTCAGGGTTTGCAGAGTTCAATGCATCCATAGGCAAAAGTTCTTGCAAATTAAACCATTCCGGACAGTCAGTCTGTTGGGCAAAGTCACTGTCTTTGTGTGCAAACATGCGCGTGTCGGGAAAACATGGCACTTAAATCTTTCGTGGAGGAATCGCTTCCAGGGGGCCCTTGGAACAAACCCTCTTTGGGTGGCAACAACACTTGGGGCTCATCTTCTATGCAAAGGACTGGCTCCTCCCCAAGTGAATTCCCGTAAAGTGAATGCCTAGAGGACCGAATCACTGGGACCCTAGAATGTTTGTCTTACCCACCTTTGCGACAACGTGAGGAAGGTTCACATAGATGTAGTTATAATGGACCTCAAAATTGCCTATGCCCCTCACTGGAACGTTGCAATCCCACAAGTCCACCAACTTGCCAGGTATCCCCTCTAGCTTGGGCTACGGATTAGGCAGAATGCAGTGGTACTCATACTCAGTCACGACAGAGAGGAATGAAACTGAATCTTCCTCAAGACAAAAGGTTACTCCTTCGATGCGGACGTCCACGAAGAACCCATCCTTCAGGTCTCGACTCTCGTCGTCAACCCCATGGCTCGTGAAGACCTTGGCGATGCAGAACTGTAGTGTCGGCGAACCTTCGATGTGTTGTTTACACACTTTGGAGATGTGTCCCTTCTTTCCCCACCGGTGGCACTGCACACTCACAAAGGGACATTCGGCGTGGAGGTGACATCTCCCACAGCCTTAGCATGGCGCAACCGACCCAGGCATTGGCATTGGTGCCCATGTTCCCTGTAGTGAGCTGGCAAGGACTTGGTGTACATGGCTGGAGACTTGCAAAGACACAGCCGCGGTCATGGCTGGACCCGATGGTTCTTTACCTTCGAGGGCCAACTTGCGCTGGAAGTGCTCATGCCGAGAGTGCAGTAATGCCAACAGAGTGATTTGCTGGAGCACGCCAGGTGGCAATAACTTTGAGACAATGTCGATAGACTCTAACCCGCAGTGGGCCAAGAAAGTTGCCTTCCACAGCGATGGGTCAAGTTTTCTGACTGTGAAGTAGCTCTCCAGCTGGACTTCGTAGTAAGGTCTCAGTTGAGGCTTGGATGTGTTGAATGGTTGCAGCCATAATAGGATTTGGTCAGCCATCTTGTTTTTTTTTCAATCCCACCTTCATCACCAATGTCGCACCCGGCCCTTATAAGCAATAGTCCAGGCAACGGTGAACAGAACAACAACAGGTGTTTATTTAACAGTCTTTCAGGTTAGTCTTACAAGGCACTCCAGACATGAGATGGCTATATGAATTCCCATGAAATCAGTCCTTCTGGAATCTGCCGTATAGAAGAGGCAATGCCTAAGCTACACTAGAAGTGGTAGCATGTGGAGGAGACCCAGGCTTAGCACGTACTGGCTACCTGTACGGTAATGGGTAGTATAGATCTGGTCTGGCCCCACCCTTGTTTACCTGTGGGGCTTATATAGTGTCTCCTTGGTGGTAACTCCTTGATACAAAGTAGCGACCTGTCAGACAATCATAACTAACCAATCATGACATGATATATATGTATTAACCATTTGGAACAGGATCCAAATCTGCAACCAATGTCAGAACTCTGATTAGCATAATGAGTGTGCCCTGAGAGGGAGATTTCGTGCCAACTTTTGCTCCTAATTTGGATAGCGGAAACCACCATTTTCTCTTTGCAAGGCGCTGCCCACGCAACTTGCAATTGTACTTTAGTACACAACAAGGGCTAAGTTACCGTAAAAAGACCTTCTGAGGTAAATGCTCACTCAAGAGGGTAAAGGAGGAAAGTGGAGGGTGAGCAGAGGCTGGAGGGAAAAGGAAAAGGTCCCTTTCTGAAAAGCCTCCCTTCCGGTCTATCCCTTTTTTCTCTCCCCACAAGGAGGAAAGGGGAGGGGGAGCAGAGGCTGGACAGAACAGGAATTTCCAGCCCGGAGAGAGGTTTTTTCTTGCTCTGGGGGTCTGGGGTTGGAGTTGGGAGGGGAAGTAATTAGGGGACCTGTTGAATCCGAAGCAAGAAGTATTCTAACCAGCAATGTCGGGTTAAACTCAGTGATTCTTTATCCAGCTCAGTATTCAGACTGGGGCTATGTACAAGGGTGGCCTCTATATATACAGTGATTTGACCGTAATAAAACAAGATACATTTAGGTGGCTTCCCAAGGGAGCAAACAAAGTTCAACTCCAAATCTTTAGTGTGCTGACATGTATTTCAATTTTGCACTTTTTAGAAGGGCATGCTTTTCTGCTCTTTGTTTTGGCGCAGTTTGACTTTTGAAAGGGAATTAACCTTTGGACATAACATTTCTTCCCCCTTTACCAGGGAACAAAATCTCCCCAACGTTTGGGCAGACTGCAAGTCCATTTTGACCACCTGGGAATTTCAGGTCTTGGCATCGGCTCTGTGGGAACCCTGACTGGTTCGAGAGTGGGTGGCGAGCTGGAGGCAGCCTCGGTCATTGCTCCAGCTTCAGGCACCTCCAATGAAGTCCTGAATGAGGGTGATACTGGGGTTGAGGGTAGTGGCTCACTAACTAACTCCAACTCAAAATCCCACTCAACGTTTACATTAGTTTCACTATGCAACTCCCTTTCTGGACTAGCATTCCGACCAGGCACTCGTGGCCGAATTTGGTCAGAGTGTCTTTTCCACACTGTGCCATCGTCCAGTTGGACCCTATAAGACACTGGTCCTATTTGCTCTAAAACCTCACCTCTCACCCATGGGGATCTGGGTGTGTAATTTCAGCAATGTACCGGTTGTCCAACAGCAAACACCTCTGTATTAGAAATGTCAATTTTGAGACCCCTATCCTCTAAACGGTGAGGATCTAAGCTGTCCAAGACCATGGACAATTTTCTCTTCATTAAGAGATCGGCTGGCGATAGCCCTGAAGCCAGGGGATGATTCTGTAGGACATAGCTGTTACTCCAGGTTTCCAGCCCCCATGCACTTAAGCGTGCCTTTGACAGTTAGGAACTGCCTCTCTGTTTGTCCATTTGTTGCGGGGTGGAAAGGAGCAGCAGTGACATGCCTGATACCATTGTGGCACAGAAAATCTTGAAATTCTGCCAACATGAAGGTCGCCGCGTTGCCAGACACAATGATGTCAGGCAACCCAAAAGTACAGAACACCCGCCTTAACTTGTGAATCATTACTGCAGAGGAGGTCCCGGACACAGGAATTATTTTGAACCATTTGGAATATGAATCTACAATAAGCAGAAACGTGGCTCACCTGAAGGGGCCTTCAAAATTGATATGATCTCGTGACCAGGGACCTCTGATGGTGTCCCATTCTCTGCTGGGAAGATGTGTTTCCTCCGGCTGGGAGGCCTGACATTCCCTACAATGCCTGACCCAAGCTCAATGTCGAGGTCTAATCTGGCCACCAGAAATAACTTCGCGCTAGAGCCTTTGACCAGACAATTCCCAGGTGGCTAATGTGAAATGTAAAAAGGACCTTGTTCCATAGCGTAGACGGAAAGACCACTCTGTGTCCCCACACCAAGCAACCTCGCTCTAGGGACAGTTGGTTACGCTTGTTGTAAAACACCTTGAATTCTTCAGAGACTGGTGGTGATGGCCACCCTTTCTGAATCCACATTGAAACCTTTGACAGGAGAGGGTCTTTCCTCATTTCAGCCATGATGTCCACAGTGGACACTGGCAGAGAGTCTAATACCTCTAACATGAGTATCTGATGGTCCGTTTCAACCTTGACCACAGTCACAACTGGGGACCAGGACAGTGCATATGCATTACTAATACTGGCACCTGGGCAAATGTTAGTGTGTCCCTTTTTACCAGTGAGCTTCAACATCTCTTAGACCAAGGAGCAGCCAGTCCCAGAGAGCTTCATCCAGGTTATGCCACTGGCATGGCATGACAGCATGGCAGAGGGTCACAGCATAGTCAGTGACTGATTCTCCAGCCTTCTGGTCTCATCAGTAAAACACCAGCCTCACCGGAAAAGTGGAGACTTTTGGCCTGAAATGGTACCAGAGGATGGTTAGGATGTCCGTCAGTGGAATGTCCCTCAGATCCCATGGCAACAAAGGTGCACAATCAATTCCAATGTAGGCAACCCGCAATGGGCTAGGAACAATGCCTTCTGCTGTTTGTCCCCCTCAATCATTTCCGTGACCACAACGTTTTTGAACTGGATCTTGTACATGGGCCATTTCTCCGGGTTGGAGATGTTGAATGCCCTGATGGAGAACATGTTGGCGGCTGCCATCCCACCTTCATCGCCAATGTTGAATCTGAAGCAAGAAGTATTCTAACCAGCAATGTCAGGTTAAACTCAGTGATTCTTTATTCAACTCAGTATTCAGACTGGGGACTATGTACAAGGGTGGCCTCTACATATACAGTAATTTGACCGTTACAAAACAAGATTCGTTTAGGCGGCTTCCAGTGGGAGCAAACAAAGTTCAACTCCAATGCTTTGGTGTGCTGACATGTATTTGAATTTCATGCCTTTTAGAAGGGCGTGCTTTTCTGCTCTTTGTTTTGGCACGGTTTGACTTTTGAAAAGGTATTAACCTTTGGACACAACAGGACCCCTCCCCAGATCCACACCTTGCCCCATAGATTGTTTCTTGGTGTGCAGGAGGAGGTCCCTGGAAGGGAGATCCAGGAAGAGGTGCAGGGAGGGAAATGGGTGTGGCCACTGGGAATTTCTACTACCCCTCCTGCGTGAACCGGTGTGAACCGGGAGCTGCCCATTACTGCAGGAAGTGGCATGTGGTGGAAGAAGGGCAAAATTGGCTGTCCAGCCACCGAAGCTGTCTGAGGGAGTGTGACCCAGCCCCTGGCTTTAAAAGGTTGAGAACCCCTGCTGTAGACCAAAAGCTCAATGACGTGTACTTTTATTGACTGTCTGCCTGTTCTGCCCAAATAGGTAAATATTACTTCTCTTTTTCCCTGAAAGAGATTTGTTTTCCTCCAAAGAGACTTTGTGTTTGAAGGAACTATTTACCCTTTCCCACCTACAATTGAACACAGCCACATGCCAGCGGTCAGACAGGACACCATATCCAAAACAGATCTTGAGAAGGGGTCTCTTGCCTGCTGGGCTGAAAACAGATGTTACATGACTTTCATGCCAACCTTAATAAAAATGAAAATGAAGATTCCAGGGCTCACCATGACACATTTTAATAGTGGCATGGATTGCCTGTTCCCCATATCTCCATGCAGGCAATAGTGCAGAAAGATGTGAGAATGCTGAACATCCTTTTATTTGAAGAGGGGTGGGGACAAACTTACTCATCTGGGGCAGAAAACTCATGTTGGCTACTTCAATTACAGAGAAAGAGTAGAGGCTAAGACTGTCCTCACATGATGGGTGACTCTGATTGCAATTAAGCTACAATGAAAGTTTGGGGCTCACTTTTTAGAAGCTAAACTGTCACAGACCTTGGACATGATTTGGGGATTTTCCTAATTTTTTCTGCACTACCCACAATCTATTACTGCAAAGCCTGGTATATATAGAAAGCTAGCAAATTTGTATTTATTTATTTATTTTGTTGATCAGTCGCACAGTCGATTCTGACCCTTTGCAACCCCATGGACCATTGTCCTCCAGGCACCTCTGCCCTCCTCCGTCCTCCTCAACCCGCCCAGCTCTGTGCCCATTGCGTCTACAATACCATCTAGCCAACTCATTTTCTGCTGCCCCTTCTTTTGCCCTCCACCTTTCTCAGAATCAAGGCCTTCTCAAGTGAACCCTCTCTTCTCATTTGATGTCCAAAATACTTTAGCTTCATCTTTAATATTTGACCTTCATGGTTGATTTCTTCTAAGATCAACCTATTTGTTCTCCTCACTGTCCAGGGGACTCTCAAAATTCTCCTCCAACACCACATTTCAAAGGGCTCTGTTCTTCTGCACTCAGCTTTCCTAATGGCCCAGCTCTCACAACCATCATTACCACTGGGAATACCATTGCTTTGACTATTTATTTTTAGTGGGCTAATAGAAGTATCACCCAACCTCAATTTTTTTGTACATACAATTCAGCTGGATGAAATACATCAGTGAATGCATATACAGTCCTCCTATTGTAGGGGTATGAAGATCTCTTTCTGTTAGCAGAACTGTGTGACATTCACCATCTCAGCAGGGAAACATCCCAGGGAACCCATATCTCCCTTCAGTGGACATGTGTCCAGTGTTAAATCAAGATTACAAATATGTATTTCCCTATGATGTATTTTTGAAAATTGCATAAAACACACTTTGCACAAAATCTCTATCTCTTTTTTTCTTCTTTTGTGTCCTGATCAAACCCTGGATTGCCAAAATAAAGCCACTTTCTTGGCTTTGTCATTGGCCAAACTTAAGTCCTCATTGGTGCATGTTTCTGGCAGTAATTGATAGACCAGTAAATGAGACAGATTCTGTATCTCTCCACATTCACACAGTGTGTTGTTTTCCACCAGCAGCCCCCACTTTGAGCATGTTGGTCTTGCATTTTGGCAGCCCAACCTATCTCTTTGTAAAGCCAATATAATCATGCTTTGTGAAGTGAGGCAAATTCACACAACAGGATAACAGGATGTAAATTCCACTTTTTAACAAAGTGGTACTAAAAATAACAATAATTACTGTATTTTATCACAATGTGCAAATGCGCAAAATGAAAAATACACAAAATCTCTCTGAGATGAGTGAAAGTACAGTAAATCTTGTCATGATGCAATGGAGATATTTTATATTTTATTTTTTGCTTAAATTTTAGTTGGCATTGTCTCATTCATTAAATGATTTAATCCCTGTTAATGCTTGCATTTCTATGAGTAAGCTGATGCCATGTTTTTATCATCATATTAGTTTTTTTGTGTTAAAAATGCTTTATAGACTACAATGAACCCTTTGACTATGTGGATCATGAGAAATTGTATAGTATTATGGGGGGGGGGGAAGTGAATGGGTGTGACTCTGCACTTGACTGTCCTGATGTGTAACCAGCACATACCTGTCAAGTTTTGGATTTGGAAATAAGGGAAATTTCCCAGCAAATACAGGATACTTGGCAGCTATGCTTATCCTGTGCTGCTCTCCAATGGCGGCAATAGGGCATTGCAGTCTAATTAATAAGGGATGTTGGCGGGAAAGAGGGTAAAATAAGGGGTTTTCCTGGCCAATAAGGGATACTTGACAGCTATGAACCTGCATTGTGGATGGTACTGTTAAGATGGAATATGGAGAGAGAGAAGGGTCTCCTAAGGGCAAAGATGTCAGATAAGGATGCACTTTATTCCTTTATCTGGTCTATTTGTATGGAGAGCATATACAGAAATCCAGATGAAGGAGAAAATTGGTGGAAGAAACATCAACAATTTAACATATGCAGATGACACAGTCTTGCTCAGAGAAAGCAGCTATGACTTGAAATGACTTGTAGTCAAAGTGAAAGAAGAAAGTGCCAAAGTAGAGATGCAGTTGAACATTAAGAAGTCAAAAATGGCAAAATATAATAAACAGTTTTTGTAATGGAGACAAAAAAGCAAGAATAAATAAAAAAGTTATGGTACAAACCTCAGAAGAAGGGAGGATTAGGTATTCCAAATCTAAATAAATTACTACATGGCAAGCCAGATTAAAAGGATTATAAATATTATAACAGAAGAAGAATTATTATGGAGAGATGATGAGTCTATAGCGTTGATGGGTGACAACAAGGAGTGATTTTTTTTTTAGGAGAGTAGATAACAAAGTGATAAACGGAATTCAAAATCCATTCTGCAGGTGTAATCTAGAAATATGGCAAAAAAAAGTTAAAAAAAGATTTTAGTCTGGGGATTTCACTATTAACCAGAGAGATTTCCAGACACTTTAATCTTAAGAAAGAGGCAGTAAAGGAACTAGATAGAATAGATGCTGCAAGACTAAGAGATTGGTTGGATAACATGTCCAATATAGAAGATAGGGAAAAGATATTTGAGGAAACTAACCTGACATGGTTCAATAGGTTACAATTGGAGAAGTGGACTAAATATTCGTTAAAGCAATATAGAAATTGCAGAAAGTTAAACAAGTTTGAGGAATTGATAGTCCAGTTAGACATAAAGTAATAACAACAAAGAGTTCAATCAGGAAGATCTACAAAGATCTACAGAGGATGAGGAAGCACAAAAAGCATTAATAATAGTCTGGAGAAAAGATTTAAGGGTTAAGATTAGAGAAGGAGAATGGGATGAAATATGGAAAGATAGGAATATGAAGAATATATCTGTTAGAATCAAATAAAATTTCTACAAAACAATCTGGAGGTGGTATATGACACCAATACGATTAAATAAGTATAACTCCACGTACAAGAAGGAATGTTGGAGATGTAAAAAAGAGTATGGGACATACCTACATTTATGGTGGGAATGTGAATCTGTCAAAAAAAATATGGAAGAAGGTTTTTAATGAAACAGACATGAGACTACTTATTGTTAAAAGATAGAAGGTATATTGTGAAAGTGAGCTGGACAATTGGTACAAAGAACTATGGAACATTGCGATGAATGACAGACTGACATGAGAATTATATATATAGATAGATTTGTAAGGCCGCCTTCCTCGTCTAGGCAACCCAAGATGGCTCACAATGTTGGTTAAAAAAACCATCCCCATTCAATAAAACCAAACACTAAAAACTTTCTAAAAAGTTTAAAACAACCATAAAACCTCCCTATTCCCTTTAAAAGAGGGACACCTGGACCGGAGAAAACTCAGGACCAGGCTAAATAAGCCACACCTACTGTCAAAGCCATTTATTTAAATCCTTCCAAAAGGGCGGTAACTCCTTCTGGAGGTGCAGTTCTGTTGGCAGGAGGTTCCAGAGAGCCAGAGCAGATACCAAGAAGGCTCTCCTCATGGTCACAGTGAGGCATGCCTCCCT
This sequence comes from Bradypodion ventrale, assembly GCA_035047345.1. Classification (NCBI taxonomy): domain Eukaryota; kingdom Metazoa; phylum Chordata; class Lepidosauria; order Squamata; family Chamaeleonidae; genus Bradypodion; species Bradypodion ventrale. Next base: position 254,014,354 of record JAWDJE010000001.1, read on the forward strand.
AGCTGATGGGACCACCAGGGAGCCCCTACGGTCAGCCCTTGTAGGATGGGTCAGAAACCATGCAGCGATGCAATCTCTTAGGTATCTTTTCCACTACCGTAAAGGGCTTCAAAGGTTAAAACCAGCACCTTGAATTGCACCCAGAAGCATACTGGCAGCAAATGCAACTCCCATAGCAGCGGCGAGGCATGGGCATAACATCCGCGCCCAATCACCACCCGTGCAGCTGCATTCTGAACCAGCTGCAGCTTCTGAATGGTTGTCTAGGGTAGCCCCATGGAGAGCGCATTACAGTAATCCAGTCTGGAGGTGACCAGAGCATGGGTGACTAAAAGTAAGGAGGCCCGGTCCAGGAGCGGGTGTAATTGGCGGATGACATGAAGTTGCACAAATGAAAGTGCGGCACCAAAATGGCCGCCGCGCTCTTTGCGGGGTCCCCCCCACCCGGACTCAGACATCCAGGTGAGTTAGGGGGTGTGGCCACTCCTCTATAAAAGGGGTGGCCACGAGGCAGATGAGCTGCCATTTTAGAAATAGCGATGGAGAGGAGAAGTTTTCTCCGTCGCTGTTGGTTTTCAGTCTTCGGCTATTTAGCCTTTGAGCCTTTGCCGGCTGGGAAAGGACAATTCGTGCATGCAGAGCCTTGGTTCCTTGGCTACTGCGTGCTTTGCCTGCCTTTTTGATCCCTCGAAAGAGATTCTATTTTTCCTCGACATGCCTCCCAAACGGAAGGCGCCGGCGACGAAGCCGCGGCCACGGGGGAGGACTTTCCCTGGCCCTGCGCAGGATGGGGGGCAGCCATCGGGTCAGAGGACCTCAGGGGCTCCGGCCCTCGGCCCACTTTTACCGGCCATGGGCCAGGGCAGCGGGGGAGGGCCTGGTGCGGGCGCGCAACCCGTTCCTCCTCCGGCACCTCATGGGCCGGAGTTTTGGGCATGGCCCTATTCTGGCCCTGGCTCTCATTTCGGTGTCCCTTTCCAACTGCCTAGTGGGCCTTCCGGCCAACCCGGCCCGCCTTATGCTGGGGGCTCTGTGGCAGTGGATGCCTTACTAGCACGTTTAGCAGCGCTGGAGGCATCCTTGGGGATTGCACAGCCTCCTGTGGGGGGGCGCTTCTCTTTCTGCCAGGGCCCCTTCGTGTCCACCGGCTACCTCGACGGCCGCCACACTGCACCAGGCGGCCAGCCAGGTTGAGCTGCTTGAGACACTCTGGCATGTGCCTGCCGGTGTCTCGCAGCTCCCTGTTTGTCTAGAGCTGCAGACGGGGAGCAATCAGGTGTGGCCCCAGAGCTCGATTCCAGTAGCGAGCTCCGACGCCCGCCGTGGGCCGGAACCCCCGGTGGGGGCGGCTCACGGGGGTGCACCTAGTGAGTATCAGGTTCAAATTAGTGCACCTACATCACAGCCCAGTGGTGGGGTTCAGTGGCCCTGGCCTCGTCAAGTTGAGGCGAGTGGGCATCAGTCACCAGTCTATCCCAGTGTCCCTTGGTTCCAAAATGGCACCTCATTGAGGGCGGGGGTTTCCGCCCCCGGGGCAGTGCTGGGCATCGCAGGGGCTGTCTAGGTCCCGCTGCGTATGCCCCATATACATAATGTGCCGGTGACGGCTTTGCCGACGGCTGGTTATTCCTTGCCCATTGGTGATCATTTGTCCCAGGTCACGAGGGAGAAGATTTGGCGGGGGGAGTACGTGGATATATTCTCCCTATTGAACTATGAGCCCACTAAGGAGGAGAGAGAGGGACAGGACGACAGAGACAAAGAGCTGTCCCATCGTCGTAAGCCACCGCGCACCTGGGCCAACTGGTTGCCGGCATATCTTATTTATATGGCGGTATACCTTAGGGCCCGGCCTGATCTGGCCATTCCTATGGTCCAATACTTGGACAATATTTACAGGGCGATGGTGGATTTCCCTGGCCCATCGTGGTTGGCTTACGATGAGGAATTTAGAATGAGGGTGCCCCTACACCCGGAGATGAGATGGGATGAGCCCTGCCAAAAATTGTGGCTATTGTACATGACCCCCACGCGTCCGACGCCTGGGGATAGGTACCATTGTGGCCATGCTGTGCAGCGAGCTGCTCCAACACAGGCTCCCCGCCAGCCAGCGGGGCAGGGGGTTCCAGCCCGCTTGCTGTGTTGGAGCTTCTTGGCTAATGGCGTGTGCAATAAGCGGCAGTGCCGATATAAACACGAGTGTCCCTCTTGTGCTGGCCCCCAAGCTGCTGCCATGTGCCCGCGGTCTGGTGGGTCACGGGGCAGAGGTAGAGGTGGACAGGGAGCGGGCAGAGCTTCTGCTGATGGAGCTAGCCAGTCAAAAGGCCCCCTCCACAGTTAATGTGTATATGTTGGAGCGATGGCTCTCAACTTATCCAAGGAGGGAGGACGCGAGGTACCTCCTGGAGGGTTTCCAGTGTGGCTTCCGTATCCCATTCAAAGGGGTCCGGGTCCCCAAGATGCCCCCAATTTACTTTCCCTGAAGGGTAAGGAGGAGGTAGCTGCCCTGAGTATTGCCAAAGAAGTAGAGGCCAAGAGGGAGGTGGGCCCCTTTTCCGAACCACCCTTCCCTAACCTGAAGGTCTCCCCTCTGGAGTTAGTACCTAAAAAGACCCTGGGGGAATTCCGTTTAATCCACCATCTATCGTACCCGGCGGGTTACTCTGTCAATGATGCTATTCCTGATGACCTTTGTTCGGTCAGGTATACGTTGTTTGACCAAGCCCTACGGATGGTGTGCTCTTGTGGTCCTTGTGCCCTCCTGGCAAAATGTGACATTAAATCGGCATTCCGATTACTGCCAGTGCACCCGGGGGACTTTGAGCTATTGGGCTTTAGATTCTAAGGGAAGTTCTATGTAGACAAGGCCATGCCTTTTGGCTGCTCTATTTCATGTTCAGCATTCGAACGTTTTAGCACTTTCCTGCAGTGGGCCTTTGTTCGCAGGTCCGGGTCTCGGTCTGTAGCCCATTACCTCGATGACTTTTTGTTCGGGGGTGAACGGGGCTTGGACACTACATTTCAGACGCTAATGCGGGAACTGGGTGTCCCTTTAGTGCCCAAAAAGACCGAGGGCCCATCCACTATGCTCACATTTCTGGGTATTGAAATTGACACGGTCTCACAGGCATCCCGGTTACCCATTGACAAGGTCACCCGGATCTCCGCGATGATTTTGGCCTTGCTGGCCAAACATAAGGTGTCACTTCGTGGCCATCTTAACTTTGCCTGCAGGGTGGTGACGCCCAGCAGAGCATTTGTGCAGCGCCTATGTGATGCCATGTCTGGCCTATTAAAGCGCCACCATAGGGTCCGACTGACCAGGGGCATGCGAGCTGACCTTTTGGTCTGGCTTAAATTCCTGCGGGAATTTAATGGGGTCTCTTTCTGGAGATCCGACCTTTTGGTTTCCCCTAGATTCCAAGTACAGTCGGATGCCTCCGGCTCCCTGGGATATGGGATTTACTTTGAGGGGAGGTGGGCTTATGGCCACTGGCCTCCAGCATGGCGGGGCACGGATTGCCTCCACGATCTTACATTCCTTGAGTTCTTTTGAATCTTGGGAGCTTTGATGCTATGGGGCGAGGAGTGGGCCGACTCAGTGGTCCATTTTTGGTGTGACAATGCGGCGGTAGTGCACATTGTCAATGCTCAGACGTCTAAGTCACCCAGGGTGATGGCGTTGGTTCCTCAGTTTGTGTTACGTACCCTACGCCTGAATGTGCTTTTTAAGGCCAGACATGTACCAGGCATTAATAATGATATTGCTGATGCTTTATCCCGCCTGCAGATCCCCCGGTTCCGTGCCTTGGCTCCGGAAGCAGAGGAATTCCCCTCGCCACTCCCGGCCGAGATTTGGACATTTGGCAAGGAGAGGTGAACCGGGCGATCGGCATGTCTTTGGCACCTCGCACGCGTAAGGCGTATCAACATGCTTTCGTTCAATTTAGAACCTTTTGTGTGCAACTCCAGTTGCCCGAAGTGTGGCCCATTCCAGTCAAACAAGTTTTACAATTTATGGTTTATTTAAACAGTCAGGATTTGGCTCCTCGCACTATAGCATCCAGGCTGTCGGCACTGGCATTTATGGCCAAAGTGAGGGGTTTTGCTGACTGCGTGAATGATTTCCGCATATAACATGTTTTGGAGGGGTGGACACGGGAACATGGCCGCCGGCCGGACACTCGCCACCCAATTTCACCAGGGGTACTGACCCACCTTGCATGAGGCTGGCATAATCTGTGTTTCGATAAGTATGAGGTGGCTCTTTTTCACGCGGCTACCACGGTGGCCTTCTTTGGAGCGCTCCGCATCAGTGAGTTGGTACTACTGTCTAAGGCGGATGCGACTCGTAGGGCACTGGAACTCGACGATGTCTATGTCACTAATGAGTGGGCTCAGTTGAGGATACGGTCCTCAAAGGTTGATCAGCACAGCGTAGGCAGTGGAGTTAGACTGCTACGATGTTCCATTGCAGACATCGGTCTGGTTGGTGCCCTACAGGAGTTCTTGGCAGTGCATGGCGCGCACCCTGGCCCGTTTTTCTGTCACCAGGATGGGTCTCCCCTTACTAAATTTCAATTTTGGAAGGTGACCGGTATGGCACTATCCAGTGTTGGCCTCCCTGGGGCTCGTTACGGCACCCATTCATTTAGGATAGGTGCTGCATGCACTGCGGCTGCATTTGGGTACTCTGAGGCTGATATACGCCATACGGGAAGATGGGGATCTATGCGTTTTGCATTATATGTTCGCCCTCTTCAGGTGTGAGTACCAGTTAAGTCATTGTTATCTTTTCTTCTTTTACAGACCCTGTGTGTCCCCACACACCGGTGGCAGTATGGCTGGTGGGCCACAGTTACGTGCACTGGGCAGCGCAGTATGCTGCGGCGACAGAGTGGGGACCCCAGCTTGGACTGCGTGCAACCGCACACGTACGTTGGTACGGTAAGCGCGGTATGAGATGGCGGGAACTGTTGCCATTCCTGTTTTCCATCAGGGATGCTGAACTGCCTGATGTCCTTGTACTGCACCTCGGGGGCAATGACCTCGCCCAGGTCACTGGCCTTTCTTTAAAATTCAAGATTTGCAGTGACCTAGCTTATTTGCATTATGTGTGGCCGTCCACAAGGCTGCTATGGTCGGACATCATACCGCGTCATTCATACAGGGGAGGTATTGACCTCCGTGCCCTTGACCGCGCTCGCCACTCGGTGAACAGGGCTGTTGCCTGGTTCTTGGCAGACAAGGGTTTGGGGATGGTCATCCGACACCCCACGATTAGTTTACAAAATTATGATCTTTATGCAGGGGATGGGGTCCACCTGTCGGCTAGAGGTATGAACCTCTTTTTGGAAGATTTGCAAGCAGGCCTGTTGACCGAGCTGACGGTCTGGGGGGGGCAATGAGTCTTCATTGAAGCCTCCCTGTGTGGCGGGTAGCACTGGTAAGGTAAAGATTTATGACCCATAGGTATCCGGCAGGTTCGCAATTGACTGGCCAACACTTAGACAGGTACAGGTGTAATAGCTTTGACCGGTCAACGACGAACCAGGCAAGGGGTGATGGCACGAGCTTTTCAGCATGCATCACCCCGTGATTTGACGGATACACATCATAGGGTGGGGTCAGTAGATAGTTTATTGACTCCAGTCAACAATTTGTTTGTGTCAACAAAGAAATTGATACAAATGGATACATTGTAGCCAATTGCCATTGGCAATTTTGGGAGGAACCTTACCAGTGTTACTGCGGCCTGCTTGCCTTAAGAATTACAATTGGATGAATACACCAATTGAAAGTTATAATTCGGACTAGGGCATTATTCAATAAAAGTGGCCCAATGCCTTTATCCATATACCGGTGTCTGAGTCTTTCTTTGGGGGGTGCGCCTGCAATGAAAGTGCGGCGCCAAAATGGCCACTGCACTCTTTGCGGGGGGCCCCCACCCGGACTCAGACATCCGGGTGAGTTAGGGGGTGTGGCCACCCCTCTATAAAAGGGGTGGCCATGAGGCAGACGAGCTGCCATTTTAGAAATAGCGACGGAGAGGAGAAGTTTTCCCTCCACCCAATCCCTAGTGAACAGTGTGATATTTTGGTCGCTTTGGGGCCGGGTGGGAATTTTTGGCCTGAACCACAATTGGCCCTTGGTTTCTGGCTTTTTTGCCCATCCCACACTGTTGCTAGTGTTTGAGCAAAGGGGTTTTTGTCCTTGACTTTGGTCACTTTAGGCGGGTAGCACTGGTAAGGTAAAGATTTATGACCCATAGGTATCCGGCAGGTTCACAATTGACTGGCCAACACTTAGACAGGTACAGGTGTAATAGCTTTGACTGGTCAACGACGAACCAGGCAAGGGGTGATGGCAGGAGCTTTTCAGCATGCATCACCCCGTGATTTGACGGATACACGTCATAGGGTGGGGTCAGTAGATAGTTTATTGACTCCGGTCAACAATTTGTTTGTGTCAACAAACAAATTGATACAAATGGATACATTGTAGCCAATCGCCATTGGCAATTTTGGGAGGAACCTTACCAGTGTTACTGCGGCCTGCTTGCCTTAAGAATTACAATTGGATGAATACACCAATTGAAAGTTATAATTCGGACTAGGGCATTATTCAATAAAAGTGGCCCAATGCCTTTATCCATATACCGGTGTCTGAGTCTTTCTTTGGGGGGGGGGTGCGCCTGCAAAGCCCTCCTGGCCACAACTGCCACCTGCTCTTCGAGCAGGAGTTGGGAGTCCAGGAGGACCCCCAAATTATGCACCGGATCTGTTTAGGGCAATAGAGCCCCATCCAGCACCAAAGATGGTAGCTCCCAGGATAACACAGGGCCCTGAACCCACAGCCACTCAGTCTTGCCAGGATTCAGCTGAAGCCCATTGTCCCCCATCCAGACCCTTACAGCCTCCAAGCACCTGGTTAGGAATTCAACTGCATCACTCGGGTTCCCACAGGCTGAGACATACAATTGGATATCATCAGCATATTGATGATACTTCGCCCCGTGGGAACATATGATCTCACCCAGTGGCTTCATGTAGATGTTAAATAGAAGAGGCGAGAGTACCAAGCCCTGTGGCACCCCATACTGGAGAGACCTAGGGCTGGACATCCCATCCTCCAACGACACCAACTGGGTCCGACCATTTAGAAATGAGGAAAACCAGGACAACACAGTGCCCTGGGCCCCCAATCCCTGGAGCCATCCCAGAAGGATACTGTGGTCGATGGTATTGAAGACCGCTGAGAGGTCAAGAAGAGTGAGGACAGAGGGATTATCCCTGTTTCGCTCATGCCAGAGATCATCCATGAGTGCAACCAATGCAGTCTCGGTACCATAACTGGGCCTGAATTCTGACTGAAAAGGGTCCAGATAATCCACTTCATCTAGAACCCCCTGTTGCTGTCATGCCGCTGCTTTCTCCAGTATCTTCCCTAAAAGGAGAGGTTGGATACAGACCTGAAGTTGGCCAATATTATGTTATTTTGTTATTTATATATGCAACAACCTGAGTGGGAAATATTCCAAATGGGTGGTATAAAAATGTAATAAATAAAATAAATAAATGATGATGACAATAAATTAGCTGGTCAGTTTGGAGCTTGCTTGCCCTCAGACACATAATAATAATAATAATTTTATATTCATGTTAATTATTTAACCACATTCTTAAAACGCTCCCCCAAAATATTTGCATTTTCTCACACTTGTGTCAAGGAGATTTTTAATCTTAGATAACATACCAACTTCACTTCTTTAGAGTTTTATTTGAAATGTTTTACAATATCAAATTAATATACCGATATTCTCAGGACAGTCTTCATGGCTAATCACTGTTGATGATCACTTATATTCAGATTCAGATATGGCAGAAGAAGAAGAGAAAGAATGACACTGGGCATGCATCATGACCCCAGGAAAAAGTGCAGATCACTTCATCCTGTCACTTTATCACTAGATTATCTCTGTATATGCAAATACAATTTTTTTAAAAAATTGAATGACATGTAAGCAACCAATATGAAATGAGATGTTATGTATTTCAATAGAAAGAGGAAACCATAAAAGGATCAGCAGAGGTGGGACCAGAGGAAGGAAGGCAGGCAGGCAGGAAGGAAGGAAGCCATTTTGATTAATAATTCCAGAAATTCCATCTTGGAAATGATTCAATAGGCATTTGTCCTGCTGATTGATTCCCTCTGCAGGGACAGGCTGGTTTGCTCCTTTTTTCTGACAATCACACGATGTGATTTCTGGAGTGAACCAACCCGTCCTCATACTGTTCCTATCCGCACCTTCTTGCATCATCCTCAGGGCCTGCTACCTTTTTGGTGTGGGTAGGATTTCTATGTTTTGATCCATTTCCAGTGGATATGATCACTAGAACTGAACGAAGGCAGAGATTGTGCCTTTAAATGTGCTTTCCTCTTTCAATTCCCCATATCACCAATTGGCTTAACAAGGCACTTCATGATATTGGGAAATTAAAAATGAACACTGAAAACTTTGTCCCCAAAAGCAGAGGGAGACAGGAGAGGGCAATGCCAATTCTGTGCTGTTTAGAGTTTTGTTTATGCAGTCATACAATATTCTGCATCCTAATGGTCACAAAACAGCAGGTGATCCAGATTTAGGGGAGAGGAGGAAGAATAAGAATAAGGAAGAGAGAAAGGATGGAAAGTGTAAAGATAGTGTAGAACTAGAAGGTCTTTTAACAAGATAAATTTAATTTAATTTAATTTAATTTTTTGTGTGTGCGCACGCATGTGTGCATGTGTGTGCAGATGCGTACGTTTGAGTGCACTATTGAATAAATATCCCTGCGAGTTTGATGGACAGACTGCAAAGCAGGAGACTGAGAGACAATGAGGTAAAATTCTAGGGATGAAGAAAGAGGACCAGTCTCCCTGTATTACCAGGTTTTAAAAGAATCAAAAAGGACTGTGTCATTGCCCTGAGTTGGGTTCTACCTCAGTGGGCGGCATATATAAATATGACTATTAAATTAAATTAATGTCCTTCTTTCACTGCCTTCCTTGTAGATGTCTTTGAAATCTACTTTTCTGATGGGTGAGATCAGGGCTTTCTCTAGGTAGTTAGGGGGAAAAAAGAAGAGGAGAATAAAATGAAGTATCCAGCTCTACAGACTGCTCTGACCACAAACTCTCTTGCCATATCTACTCTTCAGCTCCTTTACAAACATCTCCACCTCAAATTCTGGCTTGCTGCAGTTGCACTATTTATTATCACTTGACCTTGCCATTTCTATTTTCCTCTTTGCAGGAATGTGTTTTCCTTGGCAGTCCAGAAACATAGAAATGCAGATCTAGATCCAGACAAGGGTTGGGTTACAGTGCCACCAAAAGGGCACAGAGTGTGTCAGGGACCCATCTGTCTGCTCTTCTTTGGCCATGGATTGGGTCAGGGGACAGTAGACACCCTACAAGACATAGCTGGCTTATAGGAGAGTTGTTTTTAACACACAATCTTAATATCAGATATGTAGACTGACACACACACACGCATGCACACATGCACACATGCATGCATGCAGGTGTGCAGGTGTGCATGCACACACACACACACATTCATTTTGTTTTAAGGAACTCCATGGTTTGCAGTAGAAGCAATAGTCTGATCACTGCCACCCATAACAAATGTGTTTTGCTCTCTGTTAGAGCATTTGATTCCAGTAGAATGAGTGAACTGCATTCTGAAATAGATTGCATTGGCTTTACCTTGGTGAGCCATTTAATAGGGCATTACGAATACATTCCTTTCCTTCACCAAGGGCCAGATTTTCAAAGGAACTCCGCTTCTGTTTTGGCATGAGGATGACTGCTGCACACTTAGTCAATTCCATCGTGTTGCCCGGGGCCAAATATTTGGAGCTGTTCATCACTGAGCCCTTGTGAACCTCAACTCTGGGTTTGGATGCTGAGTTTTTCTGAAAACTGCTAGCAGGGACCCTGCAGGTTCTCTGCGTTTTTCAAAATGTATGCCCAATTGCGGGCACTGATGAGCAGAATTTAGAACCTGGAGGCCACCTGAGTGGTTGTGGGGAGGGTGGGATGGGAGGAGTGTCCCTTTTGCTGGCCTGCAATGATCCTCACAACCCCCTGGGGCCCAATATCTCCAATGTGACAACCAGCCACTAAATAACAATGGATGAGGATAATAAATAGGAGAAATTCCTTCACAGAAATCCCAGACTTCACCTCTTCCATCCAGGATGTTTGCTCTTTTGTACTTTGGGGAAGAATTGCTTTGCATACACAAGTTGCAAATTAGTTTCAGCATAGGCGTGCTCTGTAATTTCATACAGAGTCCATAACCCAACGTTTGCGTAGGACATTAGCTAAGGAAATGGGACAAGGTGCCTAATTGATTTGAACTAGGGACTTTTACTCTTTATTAAAAACCCTTCCAGAAGGAAGGGGGGAAGGAGAGGGGGGCTGAGAATGAGAGCAACTTCCCCCCCTCTTCTCCTCTGAAGGAAGCAGCAGTGTCTCCTTGCAGAACGACAACCCTCAGGATACAGCAGTTGTCTTCAAATCTGTGACCATAAAAAATCATTATCTCTGTGAAATACAGCAATTTGGGAGATAATCAAACAGTGACCAGGGGGCAGAGCTGCCAATCTGAAGGATTATGCTCAGCACACGCTTGATTCCGCCTGACCTTCCTCCGAGCCAGCTGTCAGCTTGGCGAAAATGCACATGGATCAACTCGGGGCACATTCATTAGACTGTCTTCAGTGAAGGAGTCATTTGCATAAAACCCCAGCTTTCTTAATTAGTACTTCATTTTTCCCTTGACTTATTTTGTGGTTGAGTTTGGTCTTTTATTTATTTGTTACAATCTCTGGGAGAAAAAGAAATCAAGTGTGGGTGGGTGGTGGTGGGTTCTGTGTGGAGTTGGGGGGGGGGACCTATTTGTTTTTTTAAACATGGGATAGGAAAAATAGAGAAAAAAAGGACTTTGCAAATTAAGTTTGTGGTAATTAGACTATTCAGAATTTTTTCCCCTAGAGATGAAGGAAGTTTCTACATGATAATAAAATATGAGACAAATGAATTAAAAATTGGGAATATTGTATTCAAAATTTGTCATTTGATCTTCTGAATTTAGAACATCTTGTGGTACAATAAAATAAGAATGTACATTAAAAGGGGGGGAATTCCAATACTTTTTAAACCCCACCTTGATATTCTGTGGTCCTGTTAATTCAATAGGATAAATTACTTTCCCCTCCAAAAAACTGTCACCAGCCTGCACAAAGGCATGATGAGGCAAATTAAGTTGCCTTCAACAGAACCTTAACTTTATAAAACCTAAAAGCTACATAAGAGTAAGAGAAATAGATGTCACAGCAATGCTTGTTCTGGATGACTGCTGTTCCTACTATCAAAGCTCTCCCTCAGTGAAGGAATGTGATGGGGAATTAGAGCTGGTTTAGCACCTTAGCAAGTTTGATTTTGTACTTTTTTGGGTTTACTTTGAGATAGTCAGCAACTCCCAGATTCTGCCTGCCATCCAGATCATCCCAGTCCAGGCACTGCTTCAGTGTATTCTGAGTACTGTATTTGTGAAAAGGCAGCTAAAGGAAGCAGGAGCTCTGTCGTTTTGAGTGAGACATAGTTGGATGAAGGGTGACATACTCTGAAAACCTGAATTGCTAAACTTGATATTCCAGTGGACAGGTAGATGCATGGATTTTCATCATCTGAAAAGTGTGGCTTCTGAAAAAATGTAAATCCTTTTGCCTGTCATGAACAACCACAATTTATACAGAATTTGTAGAATCTAATTTTAATAGTAAGATCATCTGGACTGTATTCATGTAGTACTGACATGGGAAAAGGTATCTACAGAAGAAAGCTTTCTTTCTTTCCTTCCTTCTTCGTAAAATCAGAATGTATTTTAAAATATTTCCTAGATCACTTGTAGCTCAATCTTATATGTGCCTACTTCAGATTCCAAGAATTTCACTGGAGCTTATTCCCATTTTGCACTGAAGCCTTACAGTGCAATCCTGACTCAAAGATGCAGCAATTACCATCAGTTCCAAAGGGGCAGAAACCTCTTGTGCCAGCACAACTGACCTTGTTGCTTCCAATCTCAGAGATCTCCTTACTGGAAAATCTGCCATTCTCCCAGCTGTGCTGGCTAAAACCAGTCATCAGAAAAGCCAGAAAGGAGATGAAAAATGGATATGGGGTATGGTAGAGAAGAGTTGTGCTAAGTCCAAATTTCCTTCAGCCCAGCTATGTAGCCATTATGCCTACGTAGCATAAGAATAGTGATAAGTAATTTCCAACAACCTGACGCTGAAAGGTGTTTGCATTCAGGACAGCTTCATCTGCTCTTGTGTTAGTTCAGCTGGCCCTCAGTCATTTTGTCTAGATTTTATCCTTCAGTATTTTTAGTCCTAACCAATGTTTCGTAGATTTACTGCATGAACAGATGCTGTATGAAAAGATGCTAGACTCTTACGATTTGTTCATATTCTTGCAGGTGACTGTAACACCAGAATTCATCCTGCAAATAAATGTTCTTTGCCCATCACCGTTTGTTCTCCTTTAGTGTAACAAAATGGAGGAAATGAATACCATTCCCACTTACACTTGGTAGAGGCAGAACTGAAATAGTTTGCTCTTTGTTGTTTGTTCTTAATATCTCAGCTGTGAAGTGTGACAAAAACTTGGCAAGTTTTTCCAGACACAGGCCCTTACTTCAAACCCAATCTACAGTCAGGAACTGATATGAGTTTCCATACATGTTTTTATTTTGTCTTTATTGTGTCTAGTAAACTGTCTTTCTCTGTCTTTCTTACCTGTATCCTGAGATGTATGCCTTGTTTTCTCTCCAAAACATAGTCATGGGTAACCCATCCATAGGAAAGATGGCTTCCTATGGGTTGAAGACCAGTGAAGGAACAAGTGAAGAGTGAATTTGTCTCCCAGAGCAGAGGAGAAAGTGTGACACATTTCCCAGATGTAGGAACCAGAAGAGCATGGAATTTCCCAGTGAAATATTTGCCAATATGAAGAATCTTTCACTTCTACTAGTTAGTAAATATTATGTCTTCACTTGCATTGGGGCTAGAAAGCACTCTGAAATGACTAGACAGGAGGAAAGCATCATATCATAGCTAGTTATGTGCTCAGGACACAAGTGTTCTCCTTTCCTATTCAGCAGTGTTTCCCAACCTTTTGTTTTTTGACTTCAATTCCCCGAAGCCTAAGTCAATTTCCCAGAGCACTGATCAGGCAATGTACTGACTTAGACTTCTAGACATTAAAGTCCACCTGTGGGGCATGGGTCCCATGTTGGGAAACATTGACACACAGCAACTGCTCATATGGCTACTTGGTGGTCATGGCATATCCTTCCATCCTGAAATACATGGATTTAGAATCTGTTGATTGATTGTATTGTAATCCTGCCATTTCTCCATGTTCCCTGAAGACTTTGGATTTTATTTTAGTTAATTTAAAAAAACTGTTCAAATGTACTTTCTTTAAATTATGTACATGTCTGTATGGATCTGGGTTATACTGGATTAACTACTCTTTCCATAACATGTGGTGCCTATTCTTTATTGAGAAAACAAAGATTGTGCAATCTTCTTTCACAGTTGAATTCTGTTCAATGTATCATTATTTATTTCCCCTCTCCTTCTCTTTTTAAATAGCATTTGACTCTGTCTGCTGCTTAACTTGTATTATTTCTTATTCTCTCCCAGCTAACTAATGAGAATAATTATTGAAGTATTTTTCATTGTGAATTTTCTACTAAAGGCTAAAATGAAAGCACCAATCTCATTTTCTGTGTGTGTGTGTGTGGGGGGGGGGGGGGAGGGTAGATGCCAAGCTGGCCAAGAATTGCAATCCCTGAAGTAAAATAACAGGATTTTTATTTACTAAGGTCTTGAGTCTATTCATTGGTTTTTATTAGCATTGAAATAACATTTGAGTAAGATTATATTGCAGATCCTTTTTAATATGGATATTGAAATGTACACAATTAAAATGCCTCTGTTAATATTCTGATAGTTTCTAACCAGAAGCCAAGAGGGATTAGTGTTACAGCTCTGCGCTAGCAGAACAACAAGGTGGAACTGCTCACAGACTTTCATTCATCTATTTCTGTTATGTCACTGCATAAGAGATGTTGCATGTTGCATGCCTATGATGGGCCATTCTTGAAGCCCATCAGGGAATTTAAGTTCAAAAAGGCACATACCTGAATCTGAAATTGAAAGTATTACTTTGCCAGAGATTGGGGGCAACATTTGACTTTACACATGTATTGTTCAGTTCTCTTTCCAGCTTCCCTTTGCTGGAATAGATCAGCAGACATGTTATGGTGATAATGAATTTGCTTGTACCCATTTAACAAGTGTGACTCCTGCTAAAGAGAAAGGTGTAGCTAAAAAATGCAACCTGTTAGCCCAACATGTGACATATAGATCTTTAATCCCAGCAGTGACATTTCCAGTTACTTGCTTGTTAAGGTTTTGTAAAATATTTTTTTCTGAGATACAGAGGGTGAGGGAGATGTTTGAAATGAAGACGAAACCTTTCATAAGGCTAAAAACTAGTCTTATTTCTAAATGGATTAAAATAATACTGATATAGATAAATTTCATCAATCCCAGTTAAAGGATGTTAAGAACAGATTAAGAAGATTAGTTCATAAAATGCTGAGTTGAACATTAGTGGGCAAGGAGGTTTAAATGTTGCCTAATTCCATCATAGTCTCCATTTGCAGTGATGGAAGACTTAGTTGTAAGAATGTCCATGGATACTGCGAGAGACATTCTTAGAATATGTTTCATATGTATGGTCTGGAATCAATGAGAATGTAGCCAGCACTGAAGACCACTGTCATGTCTTGTGTATTTGGGCCACAAGGGGATAAGGCAAATCTCTACTTGCAGCACCATGGAGAGCTCTAACTGAGTAACTCACTCCCATCACTTGTGTCTAGAAGCCAAAATAAAAATGTGACTTCTTTGCACGGAGAGGAGTCATTATAATAATTTTGTGTCAGAAATTATTCTGGGTTGAAAATATTTTTGTGGAAGAAACTCTGCTCAGGGAATGCCCAAATGAGGCTCCTTTCATGTCCCCAAGAGAGCTGGGACAGAGACGGGTGCTCAATCCGTCATGCAGTACCTGGGTCTCAAACTGCCATCTTGCCAGCCTTCCAGCTAACAAGGTGAGCTTCTTAACCACTGAGCCACTGCAGCCCCTAGAGGAGTCATTGAAAGAATGGCAGCCTTGAGAGGGGATATAGATTCCAGAATTTCTTGATTCAGGGTTTCCTAGCCAAAGCCCCTACCACAATCCAATGGGATACAGCTCTGGCTGAGACCCATTCATGATGCTAAGGTCTGGCTGAACATTTAGCAACTCATATCACTGGATGAACAGATCTGACATACTCTTGAAAACTGAGCAGAATCCAGAGTCCAGACTATATGTCAAGAGTTAGATGAAGCACAAACCACATGTAGCATCAGGTGTCTTTGTGAAGATTTTTTCCAACTGTGTCTTTCAAATGCATGTGGAAACATTAAGATATGGCCAGTTCAACAATTGAAGTTCTCATTGAAAACAACACAGTTTAAGCATATGCACCACTGTGATTAATTCTGATCTAGGTATTGTATTGGAAAAAAGACAACTCTACTTCGAAACAATCAAGATCTAGAAATCTTATTAAGAAAAAAACTCATTCCACCAATAAATGAGTACTGTACTGTACTCAATACAGTACTAAATAAATAAATAAATAAATAAATAAATAAATATGTATTCCAGAAAGTAACATTTTTGTAATTGTTCAGACCTTTTTTGTTTTCTAGTCCTTCTCATTCCAAGCCATTATTCTCATTCTATTATCCTCACATTGAGAAGTTGCATAATTCTATAAATAAAAAAATAAAACAGTAACTGTTATTGCTACCTAAATACCATTACCTGAAATTTCTCTCAAACATTAAGACTTCAAAGGGGTTAATTAATTACATTAGCTGTATCATTATCCTGGCAAAGTTCTGCCCCGAGGGTGAGTGGATCCAATCAGCTGCTAAGTTAGAAAGAGCTGTGTCCTTCCTTCATGAAAGAAAATTTATCAGACATTAAGAGCATAGTCGTTAGTAGAACCTATTCTTTGCCTGTATCAGATAGGAAAGTATCAAAATAAATAATAGGCACAAATATAGCAAACAGGTTTTCTTTTTTTTAATGAATCCATAGCTTAAATTGAATAGGTGGTATCATTGCTGAGTTGATTCCCAGTTTTACCTTTCTTAACATTGCAAATGTAAAATTATTGAATGACAATTATTCTGAATTACATGTACATTATTCTATGTGCATTAAAAAGATACGATGATGGTTATACAGACTAAATGTTGAAAATATTGCACTGATTGTTTGCATTTTTGGATCAAATTAGAACTTCTTCAACTGCTTTTTACATTACTGTTATCCAAGGTGCAAAACAATGAGACTCCTACATAAACACAGACACATGAGAGAAGAGTGGGAGAGAAAGACACACAGAGAAAAGTTTGGTGCTTATTTCAGATATGGTGATCCTAGAAAGCAAAGAAGAAGAACATCCTACTTTACTGAAATCCAGCCAAAATCACCCATCTCAATCAGTTATTTTCATAGATAATTGTGTCTCAGCTCCAACGCATGCAAATATTTTAAAATAGGAATGTCAATGATGAATGATCTTCCTGCTCTAGCTTCTAGAGATGCTTGTAACACAGATCATATCCCAATGGAAATGTCACCATGTCATGAGTGTGCATTTTATGGTAGATAACCTTGAAGACCTTGCCACAAAGGATAACATTTTCTTCTACAAGTGCAGAAGTACCGAGCACCAACCTGTGCTCTCCCCTTTAGGAAACCTTCTGATGTGCTCTTTGTCTACATCCATAACCATATTAATGCATTTCTGCATCTCCTTCCAAAAATAATAACAATAGACATGTCTTTCAATAGTTGTATTTTCTCAGGTTTTGTAAAGTCGATAAGTAGATTTTCAATCTCGTTTTTCTGTACAGGACAATGACAATAAAATTTATTGTATTGTAGAGCTATGATCTGAGATGGAGGAATTACCATGCAGCATCAATGGTTTTGCAAATGTAGTAAGCTTTAAATATTGAGTGTAGAGTTCTACGGTGGCACATAAACCTTCTCAAGTGTAGGGTCCACTCACCTCCCAAATTATGGTTGTGTTTGGATTAGGAAAGGAAAGATGAGTTGTGTGCTTATTAGGGATGCACTGTTCCTTTTTTACTTTTTTTTTTACTACAAATCCCCGAATTCTCCATTCTGGGAGTCCCACATGACAGACACCTAGAGTTAGCTGATCCAAGAGAAAGCCCTACAGTGGAAGGCTTTGTGTTCTATCATAAGCCTAGTTCTATCCAACTTCCTGTACAAAAAGGAAAGTCCCAACAAGCTGGAGTGCACCTGTGCTCCCTTAGTTCTACCTAAGATCCTGTTAAAAACTCTCCCAAGAACCATTGGGGGATCCCTGAGTTCTCAGTGTTTACTCAAGTCTGATATCAACACATTGAGCCATGCTTAAGGAGGACAACAGTAAGAGTATCAATCTCCTTTTACAGGTAGGCTTCCATTGGGGCCAGAACTCCAATCACACATCACAGTGATAGTGTAGCCCAATTGGCCCTTGTGTGGATGCCCATTGCGTAATGAACACCTTATAATGGCTTGTGTATGTGGTTCTAGTGTGTATTAGCCAAAGAAATCTGACAATATGAAAAAAGGCCATTGATGAGATTACTTTTGCCCAGGGCAATGAATATTACAGAGGGGGAATCTGAAATGAAGACTTACATTCTTGCCTCAAGGTACTTACAGCAAATTCATTGCAGAGAAAAAATTCAATCCACCTGATTTGGAAGTAGGTTTCTTAGTTACTACAATGGAGAGCCTGGAAGCATTGTAGTTTAACAGACCTGAAGATGGAGTGTCCATTCAGGGACCAACTTCACAGCGAGATGCAACAAATGTTGTTATAACTAGGCAGAAGCAAGCGGCAAGAGATGGTACTGATGGAAGAAAGTCCAGTTGGTTTGCAGTATAGAATTTTACTATATAGCCTCCAAGCTGTGATCTGCCATAGACTTTTATGAATTAACTTATTCCCCCACTCCAAGGCACACAGGAACTGTGTGCTGAGAGTGCCAAAATGAACCATGAACAACAGATAAGCCCACAAGGGATCCAAATGCAGACTCTTCTCATGAAGAAATACTTCAGCAAAAGACAGCTGCGTATTTTGTCATCCTTTATTATAAACAGTGTCACATAACAATGAGTTATTGAGTATTTAATAACATCAGCATATAGGTCTAGCGAGATAAAATAACAACTTGATTATATTAATATTCAGTGTGGGGTAATAATAATAATAATAATAATAATAATAATAATAATAATAATAATAATAATAATAATAATAATAATAATAATAATAATTTGTACCCCACCCTACTCAGCACAAGGCCGACTCAGGGCAGCATTATAACATTTTAAAGAAACAATATACAATTAAAAAGAGAAAAGAATAATAATAAACAATCAATATATGCAAAACACAGTGTACCAAATACAATAAAAGTATACAATACATACAGCTCCAGGTGCAAGGTACAATATAACACAAAAATACAATATAAATAAGAGCTCAACTTTCCCACGGGACATGCCAGGCCGGGGAAGGAGCTGGACAAGGCTGTGGTGGCAGATTATACAGTCTGTGCTGCCGAGAACCCCAAGTGAGCTCAACTTCCCCGTGGCTAAAACTGGACTGGGGAAGGAGCTTCTTTTGCCCCACAGGGAGCTGCCAAACCAGGAGGAGGGCTCCATGTCACTGTCTCTCTCCATGCCCCTGCTCACACCATGGGCAGAAAAAAATGGCGCTGGCATCAGGCACGGGGTGGCAACTTTTGAGGGCTCCCACCTCGACGTTTCTCAGCTGGGCTTGGTTGGGCTCGGCTGGGCTCCCACACTCCGTGACCAGCAGGGCTACAGAGGGGAGCCAGAGATGCTGGCGTGGGGCGACAGCTTTTGATAATGGGGAAAGGGGCTAAAAGACTCAGGACTATAGCATTGCCCCCTTTCTTTTACCCCCCTCCTTTTTCTCTACATTTTGGCAAGCAAATTTATGGTAGGGGGTGAGAAATGAAATATTAACTTGTAATATGGCAGAGTGGGGTTTTTTTTGTTTCACTTAGAAATGATGAATGACATACAGTCAGCACCTGTTGAAATTGCAAGGCTGATAAATCAAAGTTGCAGCTAAACCTAGGGCTGCCATTTCATCTTACAAATTAAAGTTTAGGATTGTTAAATAGTACCTCTGGCTTTAAACAAATAACTAAAGAATGCAGCACTGCCATTTCTGGGAAGAAATATCATATAGGTTCTGACATCCAAAATCTAATTGTAACTTAATTTGTAAGGTGGTGCATTCTGGGAGCAGAGCTGAGTAGTTTCAGTCTTGTGCTCCCAACAACAACACTTTCAAGTTTTAATTAATCTCCTTAATCACAAGGGGAGGAGTCTGGCTAACTATAAGTCCTGTAATATATCCTCCATGATGATATCTAGGAAGTTTATCACCTGAGGGACACCCATTATCCACATGGCATAGGAGGCCTTATTAGGGGAACTTTTTTAAAAGTTAATTTGTCAGAGTTCGCATAGTTCCTTCAATTTTATTATCAAAACCCAATTAATTTTCTCTAACAGCATCAAATTAATTACAAAATAGGCTAGAAATAGCAAGAAAGGAGAGGTGCCTCCTTTCTTTCCTTTCCTCTCATTATAGGAAGCATGTCAGGCCCTTTGGCAGTAAAGGCCTATTAGGGAACAACACACTTTATTTTCCCCTCTTATTTAAAATTCCACTGGTGCTGTCAGACTCAGACAGGCTGGAGAAGATGGAGCTTTAGATTCTTCATCTGATGTAGAGTGCAATTCCATGTGAACCTATTCATTCTTGTTTTCCTCATTTCATTCTTCCCCATCTCTTGCAATTCCATGCACACACTGCATAACTGTCATGATTAGTGTTGATTCTTTGGGATGCTCTCTGTGAAAGCAACCATAGTCCTGATTCTTATTGCATCAAATCCAACACCAGAAAGGACCTAAAAATAAGTGGGGGAAACTCCTTGGAAGGTCAAATATTGAAGATGAAGCTAAAGTACTTTGGACATCAAATGAGAAGAGAGGATTCATTGGAAAAGCCTTGATGCTGGGAAAGGTGGAGGGCAAAAGAGAAAGGGGGTGGCAGAGAATGAGATGGCTAGATGGTATTGTTGACACAATGGGCACAGAACTGGGTGGGTGGAGGAGGATGGTGGAGGATAGGGGTGCCTGGCTTGCGATGGTCCATGGGGTCACAAAGGGTCGGACTCACTATGTGACTGAACAAAAACAAAATACAGCACTGGTGTGAACCTATGGCACTCATGCCAGAGGGGTCACTCAGAGCCCTCTGTCTGCATGTGTGCCACCCCAGCACAGAGTTTGCCCTGCCCCTCTGCCCAGCAGCCCAATGGGAGCACTTCCTCCCTCCCCCAGCACAGAGTTTGCCCTGCCTCTCTGCCCAGCAGCCTAATGGGAGAAAAAGATGCGGCTAACGGTTATGAACCAAAAGTAGATATTGCACCATTAAGGCCCAAAGCAAAGTCTATATTAATTCTTGAAAAATGAAATAACTTGATTCAGTATAACCGTATTCCAATAAGCCATATACGCAAATGGTCCACAAAGGGATTTAGAAATGAATTCTTTCACTTATAATGTAGCTTGCAAAATGTTCAACATGTCAGAAAATTGTCACTTCAAACCCATTCTGGTATACGGTTTTCGCAAACTCTTCATCAGGAAGATTAATATTTATCCTTTCGCATCAATGGCCTCACCCGCTAACTGACCAAAAGAGTTTGAAGTGACAATTTCCCGACATGTTGAACATTTTGCAAGCTACATTATAAGTGAAAGAATTCATTTCTAAATCCCTTTGTGGACCATTTGATTATATGGATTATTGGAATACGGTTATACTGAATCAAGTTATTTCATTTTCAAGAATAAATATAGACTTTGCTTTTGGCCTTAATGGTGCAGGGGCCTAATGGGAGCACTTCCTCTCTCCCCTGTCTGGGGTAAGGCAAGCGGCTCTCATATGGTGAGAGGTTGCTGCATGGGTGGCAGCCTGCTGAGCCTGTGGCAAAGGTGAGTTTGGGCAATCAGTCTCTAAAAAGTTTGCCATCACTGGTATATAGTATGGTGTTTTGAGTTGAGATCTAAGTGTCCAGGATACATACTCCTATTCAGTCTTATGTACGTGAGTGACCTTAGCTTACTAATGAGTGTTGAGGTTCCAGCTGGCAATCCCATCATCCTTTGTGTTTGTTTTGCATACTAACATGATGATGGGAAGGACCAGCCTTTAACAGACATAGCAGTTGCCTATGTTTGAATCTAAGCAGCGTATCAGCAGGCTAAATGTTTCTTCCACGTAAGAGTAACTGTTTTCCATTTTAGTTCATTCTGTCTGAGTGGTTCACTTGTTCAGCTCAGTTCAGTCTCTTTCTGACTCAAAATACATTAGTCTTACAAACCAACTCAGTGCCCCTTGCAACCATCATTTGCTTGAGAGATTTTCCTTTCTGCTTCTTGCAACAAGATGAAGTGAACTACTGTATTTTATTTTTGCAATCTAACTGAAAGCTTTATTTGTAATTAAACATTTTTCTATTCTGTTAAAGTTGTATCTGAGCTTTTGTTCAATAGTTGAACTAATAAGAATGCAAGCGCGGTGCCAAAATGGTCGCCGCGCCCTTTGCGGGGGCCCCCCATCGGACGAAGGCATCCGGGTAGTTAGGGGGCGTGGCCAGCACCCTTATATAAGGGGCGGCCATGAGGCAGCCGAGCTGCCATTTTGCGAAGCGACGGAGCGGAGAAGTTTTTCCCTCTTACCTCCGTCGCTTTTACTCTCACCGGGGAGCCTCTTGGCTGCTGATTTTCTCCTTTTTCGGCTTCCCATCAGCTAGCTGCAATGCCCTCAAAGAAGAAGGCGACTGCGAACGCGGCTCGTTCTGCGCGGAGGCGCAATCCGGGTCGGAGGACCGCGGCTGCGCCTCCCCAGCAGCCTCCTATGCCTGAGCCTACCGGGACCGGTGGGATGGGGTTAATTCCCCCTTGGCCGGAGGCTGGGGGTCCGCGTGCGGGCCCAGTAGGGGCCGCGGCCCTCGGCCCGCAAGCGGCGGCCGCCGCTCCTGGCGTGACCCATTCCCCTGGGCCTTCTTCCGTTGGGGCGCAGCTTAATGCGGGGGCTTCCAGCCTTGGGGGGTGGTGTGGCCCCCTTCCATGGCAGGGTACTTCCCCGGCCCTACCGGGCCCGGGCTTCGGATCGTGGCCCTATTCCGGCCCCGGGGTACAGGGACCTGTACCGACACCTCTAGTTAGTGGGCCGGCTGGCCCTTTACCCCCCCCCTTGGTTTAGGTGGCTATGTCAGCGTGGAGGCCCTCCTGGCCCGCGTTGCGGCCCTTGAGGCATCCCTGGCCCGGGTTAGTCACCCTGGGGCCCCTTTTGGGGTGCTGGCCGATCCATTGTCTGCTGGGCAGTGGCAGGCGGTGGGACGGGTTGAGCTGCCTGAGGCGCGTGGCCCGGCTTCGGCCACTGCCTCGCAGCTCCCCAATCAACAGGCCGGTGCTGATCAAGCCCCGTCGATGAGCTCTATGGTGGTCGTGAGCTCCGACGCTCCCAGTGGGCCGGAACCCCCGGTGGGGGCGGCCATGGGGGTGCAGCATGTGAGTATGCGGTCCAAAATAGTGCACATACACACATGGCCACGTTGGGGGGGGGCTTTTCAATGGCCTTGGCCTCGCACGGGTGGTGCAGCAGTCCAGTCGCCAACGCCCCACCCGGTGACTTCAACTATCACCCAGGGCCCCGTGGTAGGGGGTGCTTCTTACCCAGTCGGGAATCTTCTAGGGGTGACCGGGTTAGTCCAGGCTCCTTTGCAGATGCCCGCAGTTTCCACCGTGCCTGTGTCGGCTTTGCCGACAGCAGGGTATTCTTTGCCACTGGGGGACCATTTGGCCCAGACCACCAAAGAGACGATCTGGCGGGGGGAGTATGTGGCATCTTCTCCCTCCTTAACAGAGAGCCCACCAAGGAGGAGAGGGAGGGGCAAGATGAGAAGGATAAGGAGCAAGCGCGTCGTCGCAAGCCACCACGTACGTGGGCCAACTGGTTGCCGGCCTACCTCATATACATGGCGGTATACCTCAGGGCCCGGCCGGATTTGGCAATTCCCATGGTCCAGTATTTGGACAACATTTACCGGGCGATGGTTGACTTCCCGGGCCCATCGTGGTTGGCTTACGACGAGGAATTCCGTATGCGGATTCCCCTGCACCCTGAGATGAGGTGGAATGAGCCCTGCCAGCGGCTGTGGCTGCTGTACATGACTCCCACGCGCCCTGCGCCTGGGGAAAGATACCATTGTGGACATGCGGTCCAGCGAGCGGCCCCAGCACAGGCTCCCCGCCAGGTGGCGGGGCAGGGGGTTCCAGCCTGCCTGCTGTGCTGGACTTTCTCGTCCAGTGGTTCCTGCAACAGGAAGAATTGCAAGTACAGGCATGAGTGTCCCTCCTGCGCTGGCCCCCATGCGGCCTCCACCTGTCCCAGGCCTGGAGGGATGCGGGGCAGAGGAAGGGGCGGACAGGGGGCTGGCAAAACTGCCACGGAAGGAGCTGGTTCACCAAAAGGCCCCCTCCCCAATTAATGTGGACATGTTGGAGCGTTGGCTCGCATTGTACCCGAGGGAGGAGGATGCGGTTTACCTTCTTCAAGGTTTTAGACAGGGGTTCCGTATCCCTTTCGTGGGTGATAGGTCCCCCCAGGATGCCCCCAACCTTTTGTCCCTTAGGGGGCGGGAGGAGGTAGCTGCTGCCAGCATTACTAAGGAGGTCGATCCGGGCAGGGTCGCTGGCCCTTTCCCAACACCCCCCTTCCCTAATCTTAAGGTATCACCCTTGGGCTTAGTGCCCAAAAAGTCACCGGGCGAGTTTTGCCTGATTCATCACTTATCCTACCCAGCCGGCCGATCGGTCAATGACGCTATCCCTGATGACCTTTGCTCAGTCAGGTATACGTCTTTTGACCAGGCCCTGCGCATGGTGCGCTCATGTGGCCCTGGTGCGCTAGTGGCTAAGTGCAACATCAAGTCGGCGTTTCGCCTCCTGCCTGTGTACCCGGGCGACTTTGAGTTGCTGGGTTTTAAGTTCCGGGGTGAATATTACTTTGATAAGGCCATGCCTTTTGGCTGTTCCATATCATGCTCGGCCTTCGAGCGTTTCAGTATATTTCTACAGTGGGCTTTCGTCCGCAGGTCAGGGTCTCGGTCTGTAGCCCATTACCTGGATGATTTTTTATTCGGGGGTGAACGGGGCTGGGACATGTGCACACGTCTCCTCATCACATTTCAGACGCTAATGGAGGAACTCGGTGTCCCTTTAGCACCCGAAAAGACCGAGGGCCCATCTACTAAGCTAGTATTCCTGGGGGTGGAGATTGACATGGTAGCACAGGCTTCTAGGTTACCAGGGGATAAGGTGTCAAGGATAGTGGCCCTTATCTCTGACTTGCTTGCTAAGCACAAGGCATCACTGAAGGAACTGCAGGTGCTACATGGTCACCTCAATTTCGCTTGCAGGGTCGTCGCGCCGGGCAGGGCATTTGCTCGGCGCTTGTGCGACGCCATGACAGGCTTATCTAGGCCCCACCATAGGGTGAGACTCACTCGGGGTATCAGGGCAGATATGCTTATCTGGCTCCAGTTCCTGAGGGAGTTCAATGGAGTATCATTTTGGAGGTCTGACCTCCTGGCTTCCCCTCGCTTTCAGATACAGTCCGATGCTTCGGGATCCCTGGGTTATGGGATGTACTTCAATGGGAAGTGGGCCTATGGTGGGTGGCCACCAGCCTGGGCAGGCACGGGTCGCCTGCGTGATCTCACGTATCTGGAATTTTTCCCTATCCTGGGGGCTTTGATGCTATGGGGCGAGGAGTGGGCCAACTCGGTTGTCCATTTCTGGTGTGACAATGCGGCCGTTGTGCACATTGTCAACTCACAGACTTCCAAATCACCCAGGGTCATGGACCTAGTGCGCCAGTTTGTGTTGCGCAGCCTGCGCCTCAATGTCCTCTTCAGGGCCAGGCATGTCCCGGGGGTCAATAATGATATCGCTGACGCTTTGTCCCGCCTGCAGATCTCCCGGTTCCGTGCCTTGGCCCCGGATGCGGAGGAATTTCCCTCGCCACTCCCGGACGAGATATGGACCATTGGCAAGGAGAGGTGAACCGGGCGATTGGCTTGTCACTAGCGCCACGCACACATAAGGCGTATCACCACGCATTCAATTCTTTCAGAGATTTCTGTACCCAATTCCGGCTGCCAGAAACCTGGACGATCCCAGTGACCCATATACTTCGGTTCATGGTTTACCTGCATGCCCAGGGCCTTGCACCTCGCACCATAGCATCTAGGCTGTCAGCATTGGCTTTTATGGCCAAGGTGGGCAGTCATGTGGATAGTACCGCTGACTTCCGTGTGAGACATGTTTTGGAGGGGTGGGTGTGGGAGCGTGGGCGTTGCCCGGACGACCGCCACCCGATTTCCCCAGGGGTTCTTACCCAATTGGCCCGGGGCTGGCATGGCCTCTGTTTTGATAAGTACGAGGCAGCCCTATTTCACGCGGCTACAACGGTGGCCTTTTTTGGAGCGCTCCGCATCAGCGAGATTGTGATGCTGTCTAAGGCGGATGCAAGTCGTAGGGCACTGGAACTCGAGGATGTCTATGTTGCCAAAGACTGGGCTCAGTTGAGGATACGCTCCTCTAAGACAGATCAGCATGGTGCAGGCAGTGGTGTAAGACTGCTACGGTGTTCTTTGGCAGACATCTGTCCGGTTGGTGCCCTACAGGAGTTTATTGCACTGCGTGGCACGCACCATGGCCCGTTTTTCTGTCACCAAGATGGGTCTCCCCTTACTAAGTTTCAATTTTGGAAGGTGACCGGCAGGGCGCTGGCCAGTGTTGGCCTCCCAGGGGCCCGTTATGGCACCCATTCCTTCAGGATAGGGGCGGCTTCCACCGCAGCTGCTTTTGGGTACTCCGGGGCTGACATACACAGCATGGGAAGGTGGGGTTCGCAATGTTTTCAGTTTTATGTTCGCCCTCTTCCACCGTGAGTACCAGTTTTGTCACCGCACCTTTCTTCCTCCTTTTGCCCTACAGACCCTGGGTGTCGTATTACACCGGTGACAGTATGGCTGGTGGGCCATAGCTACGTGCACAGGGCAGCGTGTTACGCTGCGGCGACAGAGTGGGGACCCCGACTGGGACTGGGTGCATACGCAAGTCTCACATGGCATGGTAAGCCCGGGATGTTATGGCGGGAGCTGTTTCCATTCCTTTTTTCAGGCCGGAATGCTGACCCGCCTGACATTCTGATCATACACCTAGGGGGCAACGATTTGGGCCAGGTCACCGGCTTATCGCTAAAGCACGCGATTTGCGGCGACCTTGCCTACCTGCATTACGTGTGGCCCGCCACAACCCTCGTTTGGTCGGACATGGTCCCGCGGCACACATACAGGGGAGGTTTTGACCTCCAGGCCCTTGACCGCGCTAGACGCATGGTAAATAGGGCTGTGGCGCGCTTCCTTGCTGACAGGGGTTGGGGGCGGGTCAGTCGTCACCCCGCCATTAGCCTACAAAATTACGGCCTTTATGCAGGGGATGGGGCCCATCTGTCGCGAGGAGGTATGGACCTCCTGTTGGGTGATTGGCGAGCAGGCCTGTTGACCGAGCTGACGGTCTGGGGGGGGCGTCGAGCCTTCTTTGAAGCCCCTCCGTGTGGCGGGTAGCACTGGTAAGGTAAACATTTATGACCCACAGGTATCCGGCAGGTTCGCAATTGACTGGACAACACTAGACAGGCATAAGTTGGTTAAACGTTGTCCGGTCAACGACGAACTAGGCGATGGGGTGATGGCTACAGCTAGACAGCATGCATCACCTCGTGATTTTACGGATACGCGTCAGAGGGTGGGGTCATTAGCTAGATATTGACTACGGTCAACAATTTGTTTGTTGTTAACAAACAAATTGATACAAATAGATACATTGTAACAATTGCCGTGGGCAATTTTGGGTGGTACCTTACCAGTGTTACTTCGGCCTGCTTGCCTTAAGAATTATGATTGGTCAATTACCAATAGAAATTTATAATTCGGACTAGGGCATGAATCAATAAATGTGGCCCAATGCCGTTATCCACTTTCATCAGTGTCTGAGTCCTTTATTGGGGGGTGCGCCTGCAAAGTCAGTCCTGTCAAGAATAGCAGCCAAAGACTTCACAGTTCCATGGAAACATCAAGCACCACTCAAATGACATCAAGCACCACCTGAATTGCAGGATATAGCTCAATTTGGCTTTCTGTTCTAATTAGAGTAATGAAGACCTAGTAATGGCAGATAACACTTGGTTATTCTGTCAAGGACAGGTTGCTGTCTGCTAGGATTTAAGCTTACAGAAATGCTGGAAAGATGTGAAACTTATTCCAAAATTCCACTGCAATACAAGATAGGCAGATCCTTTTCTGAACAGCTGGATCACTTTCCCAGTGCCCCACATGGTGATTCTGCAAAGAAAAAACCCAACAACAACAACAGCAGCAACAACAACAACAGCAGCAGCAGCAGCAGCAATAAACAACAACAAACAACAACAAACAACAACAACGTTGGTCAACCTCAGGGGCGGAAAATGATCTCAGCAGTTGGTACAGTTGTTTCTGAGCAGCTCCTCCATGGTGATGAAAACAGGTGAACACAGATGCCCCACAATAGGGCAGCTGATTGCTCACAAGCTATAAACTATGGGTCTGGTCCCTTCTCTGCAGATCTTAGTATCTGTGATTTCAATTATCTGTGGATCTAAAAATATTCAATAAAAATCCCTGAAATACATACAGGACTTTATATATATTTCTGAACCCTTTTCTGGATTATCTGGGCCCTTTTCAGTCAGGATTCAGGCCTGGATATGGTACTGAGACTGCATTGGTCATGCTGTTGGGTGATCTCTGATGAGAGCAGGATGGAGATCATCTGTCCGTCCTTCCTCTTCTTGACCTCTCAGCGGCCTTCGATACCGTCACCCATGGTATCCTTTTGGAACAGCTCCAAGGATTGGGGATCCAGGGCACAGTGTGGTACTGGTTTTCCTCATTTCTGAAGGGCTGAAACCATTCCAGTCGGTATGGTTGGAGAGCGAGAAGTCCACCCTAGGCCTCTCCAATATGGAGAGCCTCAGGGCTCTGTGTTCTCGCCTCTCCTATTTAAGTCCTATCCAGGTGTCTGGAGGCTATAAGGGTCTGGATTGGGGGACCACGGGCTATAACTGAATCCTGGCAAGACTGAGTGGCTGTGTGTCAGGACCCCTGCATTATCCTGGGAGCTACCATCTTTGGAGCTGGATGGGGCTTTTTTGCCGCAGACAGACCCGGTGCGTAATTTGGGGGTCCTCTTGGACTCACGACTCCTGCTCAATGACCAGGTGGCAGTCGTGGCTAGGAGGGCTTTTGCACAACTTTGTTTAATTCACCAATTACACCAATTATGCCTGCTCCTGTAGCAGGACTCCTTGCTTATGATCACACATGCTCTGGTCACCTTCAGACTGGATTATTGTAATGGAGCTGCCCTTGGAGGGTGCAGCTGGTTCAGAATATGGCTGCTCATGTAGTGATGGGGTGCAGGCATTATGTCCATGCCTCAACCCTGCAACGGGAGCTGCATTGGTTGCCAGTGTGCCTCCATGTGCAATTCAAGGTACTGGTAATTACCTTTAAAGCCCTACATGGTAGTGGGCCAGGATTTGTAAGAGACTGCATCACCCCAAGGACATCTGCCTGTCCTACTAGAGCAGACTGGAGGGGCTCTTTAAAATTACCAACTAGAAGAAGAGCCTTTTCAGTATCAGCTCTGGCCCTATGGGACCTCCTGCCAATTGAACTACATCTCCAGACAGAGCTGCTGCCCTTCAGGAAAGAGCTGAAGACCTGGCTGGCAGGGTAGGTGTGGGGAGGTGGAGAGGGAGTAACTACCATCCCCCACTGGCTCATTTAGAGCAGGAATCACTCATGGTTTTTAAAGTTTTAACTAGATTTTTTAATTGGGGTGGGTGGGGATAGGTAGAAATGTTATTATGGTGGTTGGGATATTTGCTGTTATGTTTCTGAAATGCTTATGACCTGATATTTTGTAGTGTAATTGTGATATTGTGTTTTTCTTTGTTAGCCACCCAGAGTTGCTCTGCAAGTAGGGTGGCATACAAATTGAAAAATTAAATTAAATTAAATTTCTATGGCACATTACGAGAGGTGGCCACTAGAGGCCACTGTCTTATGTGTTAAATTTACAAGGTATAGAGGCAGGCATTTTGGTAGCTCTTATGTAGAACAACAGAGCCATTTGAAACTGTTCCTCCACTTATATGACTCAGGCATGTGTTAAATATTGGGTTTGTTTGTTGTTATCTGTGGTTTCATGTATCTGCATTAGGTTTTGGAATGTATCCCCTGTTGATATTTGGGGAAATTGCACCTTGTCTAGCTGTCTAGTTGGCAAATGAGTGAAAGTGACCAAGCTTGACTTAGCCTCCTCTGTGGCAGGTGAGGGGCCATTCAACAATTACATGATCCATTTTCGGGGTGCAATTGACCCCCTCCCCCCCATGTAATCTGACAGTAATTTTTGCTTCGTAACCCCCCTCCCTTTAAAATTATGTAATCCAGAGCTTTTGTATCAAAACTCTAATTTTTAGAGCTTTTCACTATTGGTAAAATTGAAATAGACTGCACAAGCAATTCAATAATCTCAAATTGGATCAAAATTCCCAAAGATCATTTTTAAACCTAAAAAAGTGCCATGTTTCAAAACCACAACAGCTCCAAATGTATTACGTAAACTTTGAACTGACCCCACCCCACCCCCACATACTTTTCCGTAATTCAGATGGCAGACACACACACACGCACACACACACACCCTCAAAGATCACGTAATTGTTGAATGGCCCCTGATGCAGGCAGGGAGGAGTTAGCCACTGAGGGGAGTGTCTGTTCTGGCAAGTTCACCTTGTTTAAGTTAAGAAAGTCAAAGTGATACATGAAATTACTGGGGAGGGGGGCAATAAGGATCAACAGTATTACTTTGAAATATAACCTAAGATTACAAAGCTGATTATATATTCAGTGTAAAAAATTATTCTGCAACATTATATAGGGAAGCATTTATGGGATTCTGGGCTGTTTGTATTTTTAAGAGTTTAAATTTAAACACTTAACACATTAGTCACAAGCAACAAATTGATTTTTTAAATAAAAACATTGTTTTCGACAATAACATTCAAGCTCTCCTAGGCTGCACCTCTTGAAATAGACACTTCACTCTGTCTCAAGATATGACTGGGGCAAATGAAAGAAGCTGCCTTACATTTTCTTCCAAGTAAATTAACACACATGCATAAGGTACAATATTAAAGTGTATGTCCAACCTGAGTTTTAAAAAAGTACTTTAAAAAGAAGTCCTTGAGAACAATAGCTACAAGTTAGGCCTCATACTGCCACTGAATGGACAAAAGGAAATCCAGGACAGCAGCTGATAATCTCCTTCTCCCACCTCAAACAAATATGGTGTGTTATATAGGTGATGCATATTGAAAAGACACCCCACTTGGCAAAATGGCAAACATGTGCACATGGAACATTATGAAACCTAGAAGTAGGAACTCTAATGCTCCCCCAAGCAAGGCATGTCAATTGCATGGGCATGGCTGAGGAAAACATCTACTTAAAGACTGTGACTTGTGACCCTCTGAGATGGAGGCAATGCAAGTGCCATAGGGGTGCAGTGGAGATGAGAAGTAAATTGAACAGAAATGTAAGGGGAATAAATCTCGAAGAGTCGAATGAAGTTTTCTGAGGTGAAAGAAGACATGCCCTAGAAAGACACAGAAACCTAGGCCACAAAGCCGGCTTTCCCCTATAGGCATAATCACTGTCTATTATGCTTTGTCATTCCTCTGGACTTAGTTTAGAGGACAGATGTGAAGACCATGGCAAAAAAGGAGTCTCTAAAGAAACCAATGGCTATAAAGGTTAGATCATCATATTTTGTATACTATAGAGGTAGGTGTGTATCTGTGCACAAACTCATTCCCATATTTAACCATACAAACCTATACATAAGACATGCACTCACTTATACCCCTCTAGAAAGAAATCTGTGTCAAAGATTGAACACCCTACATTTGTAAATGAGCAACTTAGACCTTTGCCTTGGCTTTTATTAAGAAAGTGTTGATTGTGAAGAGCCGTGAGAAGTCCTTTTATATGCACTGATACAATTACTCAGGGACTGCAGTCACTCAAGTGGCTAAGATGCTGACTGGGAGGCGGAAGGTCAGCAGTTCGATTCCTGAGTACTGCAGGACGGAATGAGCTCCTGTCTTTGTCCCGGTTCCTGCCAACCTAGTAGTTTGAAAGCAAGAAATTGCAAGTAGATATATACATCGTGTATATATACACAATGACCTTTTTATGAGGAGACAAATGATTCACTTCCAGAATGGGAAGTTTTCATAAGTCTTATGGTGTGTGTGTGTTTGGGTGTGTGTCTGTGTGTGTGTGTGTGTGTGTGTTAGACCCTCACATAACGACTTTACTTGGTTCCCCAAGTACCATTGCTAAGCTATTTTTGTTGTTATGCGGGTTTCTATGGAATTTCCTGCATAATGACGTTTTTAGCGTTGTTGTCCAGATAATGACGGTTATTTTAGCATTGTTCTCCGGACAATGACACTAAAAACATTGTTATGTGGGGGAACACGTGGTGCATAATGATGCGTTGTTAACTGAAAATGATGCTATCCGAATGCATCGTTATGTGAGAAAAGAACAAGGGAAGTAGAAAAGAACAAGGAAAGGAAAGGAAGGAAACATATATACATACTTTCCTTTCCTTGTTCTTTTCTACTTACTTTTAATTTTCCAGATTGAAATCTCACCTCATCATTATTATTTACAAAACCAGAGAGAGAAAGAGAGAGATGCTGAAGTCATTTTGTGTTGTATGCTAGCTCAGGGGTGCCCAAACTATGGCCCGGGACCCTGATCCTGCCACCGACACCAATTCATCTGGCCCATGAAGCCTTCATCGCTCCTGGAAGCAGAAGTAAAACGCACTCGTATGGGCACGTTTTCTTCCGTTTCCAGGATTGACGAGGGCTTCGCAGGCCGGATGAATTGGTGTCAGGGGCTGGATCTGGTCCCCAGGCTGTAGTGACCAGCTCCATGAAGCAGGTGACTGGCCCATGGCCTGAAATGTTTGGGCACCCCTGTGCTAGCTCATACTCATGAAGGAACTGTTCTGATTTTCTAAAAGGAATCAGCATGAGGCAGAATCCGTTTCCTCCAAGGTGGTGGATACAAAGAAATCACCAGACTGCTAACGGGAATGTTTTTGAATGATGCCTAGAAAAATATGGATTAAGAATGCAGAAACTGTGCCTGAGATATTCAAAAGCCATCCCTCCCCGGCTCAGAGCAGAGCAGATTCCTCAACTGAAAGATGCTATTAAAATTGCAGAATTGGGAAGGGATATGGAGATGAATAGCAAGGCAAACACGGAGGCCAATATGCATAACGCACAAGCCAACGTGTCAAAACTCAGGCACTTGCAGCCATGGGGAAAAAACGATTTTCCTTTTGCACTGAATGCAGATGTAGAGTGTTTAAAATACCAACAAACAGATGATGTATGTTACATAGCCTGGATGGATTTGATCCTTGAAGGCAAAATGGCAGGGGAATCTCGTCCATAAAAGAATGTATGGTGATATGATGGCAGTGTGTGCTAACAAAGTATCTATTCTAATTTCATTCCATCACAAACCGTTCCATAGCATATAGGAAAGAAAACTCAAAATATTAACCTTTTGCGATTGGATTTTTTTTAAAACAAAGACTGTTGAGTTTTACAGACATGGTTGCTTGTGAGATTACATAGAATTTATATTACTCTAAAGTGAAATATTTATATCACACTCTCCCCCCCCCCTTCCAAATCATCTTCTACAGATTTTTGAATAAACAGAGTAATACAGAGTAGGCGGATAGGTCAAAGGATTGAAAAGGATGAGGAGGCAGACTTTTGTAGCTCAGTACCTGTTGTGTATGTAACTGAAATATTGTTTTAAACAGTTTGTAATTATTATTGTGGATTGGGGTAATCCTCCATTTTGTCTTCTTCATGGAGCTCAGCTATCGTGGGACTTGACTTCCCGCCCTTTCCAACAAGATGCGCGAAGTCTCCCCAGTCTCCGGTCACCTCACGATCACCCCACTTCTCTCCCAACCAATCCTGTTGTTTCCTGCCCAAATGTATATATTGTATATAAAGCGCTGCTGCGCCATTGCTGTTCATGTCCAGTTTGCTTACAATAAAGTTGTGTTTGGCCCTGTTATGCTGCCTGCTTCTTTGCAATCACTGAACATCAAAGTACCATTCCCTGGGAATGATCATGTCTTGATGCTATACACCTTTACATGCCTGAGCATCACTTGTGGAAAGTGTGCCAGGAGATCTTCACAGCACACTTCACCTGGGTAGGGCTGGGAATGATGGAGCCTCACTTGTCATATTTTAAACTGCCCAGAGATGAAGGAGAAATGTCTTGCTCTTCATATATGATCTGTGATATTCTTCTAAGTCCTCACCATCCTTTATGGTCCAATGTGCTTGGTTGATCAACCCTAAGACTTATGAAAACTTCCCATTCTGGAAGTGAATCATTTGTCTCCTCATAAAAAGTCCATTGTGTAAAAGCAACTTTAAACTGGTCCACAAGGCAATTGCTCTGACACAGAGAACCCCCATCAGCTCTCCCTGTAGCTTTGATGATTTCTTACATGCCAAGAAATCTGGGTTTTCTGTTTATGTGATTAGGTGGATGCAGAGAAAGTAGTCCAGGCTGTTGGGGGTGGGTAGCCACCACATGCAGGGTAGGTTAAGAAATTTAAGAATCCCATAATGTCTTGAGAAAATTTAATGCAAGAAGTGAAGAGAACAAAAGATCAGAGGACTTTGGTATAAACTGGTTGCTGGTTATGTGTTTATTCTAAGGCAGGGATCCTCAACCTATGGCCCATGGGCCGAATGTGGCCCTCAGCACCATTTCATGTGGTCCCCACCTCCTCCTCCACACCCAGAAGTGCCATGTGATGGAGGAAGGGCAAAATGGCTACCTGGCCCTCAACTTTGAAAGGTTGAAAACTCCTGTTCTAAGGGTTCTTTGGACTTGTAGAGTACACATGGTGAGGCTAAGGACATTATCCTGGAAGTGGCTCAATATATATATATAGCACTTTCAGGAAGATGTTGGCAGATTTCTGGTGATTTCTTTGCAACCAGTATATAGTAATATGGGAGGATATTCTTGTTTTCACCATATTTCCTGGGTGTGTAAAGTGATTCAGAGGTGAAGTTTTTGTTTTTCTGTGTAGGTTGCCTGACTGTTCTTCTGTCCCATAGAATGTGATACACGATGTATTAATTAATGATACAGTAATATAATTAAAACGAAGGAAAGAAACCCCATAGTGTTAATCCCCAAAATCTGTATCCTTCTAACAGGAATAGAAATTCACTAATTTTGAAAAAATAATAATATTTAGAGACCCCTGACAATGATAAACAAAGCAATAAGATTAGTTAGCTTGTGCGTATATATCCAGTACTCTTGAGCATCATGTTAGGTGGTGATAACCGTTATAGGAGAGCAATTTCAGAAGAATTTCCATGTGATGACCTTATTGTATACACCAGCCACAAGACCCTCTCTCATTTCTGTTTTTCTTTTCTGAGTCTGTAACATTTCTACAACAAGGATTTGAGCTCCTGGGTATGGAGTTAGTGAACACCACAAAAAACAACAACACAGCAACAGAAAGATAATATGGTCAGGGTGAAATTGCTAAGGCATGTGGCCAATAAGTCATCATTTTGGTTTTTTACCTGAGCAATTTTAACATGCCCTCAGGGCAGCTTCTGATCATTGGTTTGCTTATACGGCAAGCTTCTGCTCTAATTTGCACCTTCTTTAGTTTCCTCCTCTGATGAACCATCACTGTTCTGCGCGCAAACATGAGGGAACAACTAACCCTTCCCTGTTTGGGCCCATGCCCGGCATCCAGTGTCTGCTGTCAGAGGTGTTCTGATGGCATTCCCCCCTCCCCTTTCTTCTGTATTGATAAAAATGTGCTAATACTAATTGGAGGAGAAGCAGACAAAGGATGGATAGGGTAGAGGAAACTGCCCTTGCACTCTACTCTGAAGATTATTTATTGACTTCAGTGTAAAGAAAACATGTGGAATCCACTTACGTCTCTCTCCTCCCACAATTAAATAGTTTGAGCTCCACAAATGTCTTCATTCTAAAACAAAATCCCCCACAAGCAAAAGGTCTCTGCATGCCTTGGATCTCTTTGGCCCAGTACCTGACCGAAACTTACATCATGTTTCAAATGGAGACTGCAGCCAAGAAAATGGAAGAAGTCAGAAAGGCAGCAGTCAAGTCACTAGAAAATATAGTCAGTTTTAAGGATTGTCTCCGGAGACTAAGGTCAAGCTTATCTGTCTTATGGTGCCACCAGTTGTGTGGATGTGAAAGCTGGATGTTGTGGCATGCTGAGAGGTGGGGTGGGGGTGGGACTGATCAATTAAAAATGTGATGGTGGTAAGAGGGGAGAGTTTTACAAGATCATGAAGTTTAAGGCATAGGTCTGGATGTGCTACGGAGGATAGCAGAGGACAGAGGAGGCTAGCCTGCAGTGGTCCATGGTGTTGCAAAGGGTTGAACTCAACTGTGCAACTTACAGAACAACAACAAAGGATATAGGTCACCCTCAGTGGAGGACACCAAAAAACATTCCTACCACACTGTGGGTGTGGCCATGTGACTGGGTGGGTGTGGCCTGTTGGCCACGTGACTGCTCTTCACTATAGAGCTACGAAAATAGTAGCCTCTTCTATTTTCATCACTCTATAGCGAACCTCTGAAGCCATTTCCCCCTTCGTCCAAGGCTTTCCCAGGGCTCTGTTTCACCCCGAAGTGCATCCCCAGCTACTCCCAGCACATAGTTCACTCCAGAGTGGCTGGGGATGTGCTTTGGGGTGAAATGGAGCCCTGGAAAAGACTTGGACAAAGGGGAAATGGCTTCAGAGGTTCGCTATAGAGTGATGAAAATAGAAGAGGCTACTATTTTCGTAGCTCTATAGTGAAGAGCCTCCTCCGAAGCCATTTCCCCCCTTCCTCCAAGGCTTTTCCTGGGCTCCGTTTCACCCTAAAGTGTCTCCCTAGCCACTCGGGAGTGCCTGGGGATGTGCTTTGGGGTGAAACGGAGCCCAGGAAAGGCCTTTGATGAAGGGGGAAATGGAGTCAGCCCCCTCTGAAACCTCTTCTAGGAGGAGATGGAGGTGGACCGGGCGGGGTGGGCGGGGCCAGCCAATTTTAATACTGGTACATGCGTAGTGGTGCAAACCTTCTGATGCCCACCACTGGTCACTCTTGCTCGAAAGCCAGTTGTATCTGACTCTAGTGTTCAGTGCTCATCTCCATTTATAAATAATGAGCCAGTGCTGTCTGCATCAGCAGACATTTCTGTGGTCATATGGCAGGAATGACTGGACGCCGAAGCACACGTAATGCTGTTATTTATCTATTTGCAATTTTTTGCTATTGAATTGCAGATGCCAGAAGTTCACCCCATCATACAGCACTCGGGTCTCAAAATGCTGACCTGCTGACCTTCCAGTCATCATGTTCAGCATCTAAACCAGTAAGCCACTGTAGTCCTTAAGTGAATGCTAGATCAAATCAAACCTAGCAGCTTTTCACGAGAAGCTAAAACAACTAAACAAAAGTTGATGCACTTTGGACCCAACATAACAAGACCTCCTAAAATAGACAATAACTATAGGAAAAGTGAAAGGCAGTAAGAAAAGGGGGACTAACATAAAATGGATTGACTCAATACAGTTAGTCAAAATCATAACAGAACGGTTAATAGAGGACCTTTTTGCCATAATCAATCCATAGAGTCGCCATAAATTAAAAGTGGGTAGATGACACATATCAAGAATAGACCTCTTCAACTGCCATTACTATTCTTACCAGTCCTCCAGCATCCATCACCATAATACCAAGAGTAATCCATGCAGGGAATGTACGACTACTATCAGTGGCTCGATAGGATTGATGAAACTTAGTTTAGATGCAAATTGCCAGCACAATGCAGGTGGCTGACAGATGTTGTCTGCTGCCTTAAAATGACAGAATAAACAGTCACAAGGCACACCTTGCTTCCACAAAACCTCCTCTTTTAGAACAAGCCAGTCTTGAGTGCAGAAGCTTTGCATTCCTGCAAATGTGAAAAGCAATAAATTATGGTGATTGTTAGGCTCGCAAAATAATGCCAGTAATTGCAATATGGAACATAAGAAGTAAAGCTTTAAAAAAATAAAGAAAGAGCTGAATGCCTTCTTTATGGTCCACTGTCTAACACTTTTTATGAGCTATATGTTTGAAAGGAGGTATATATAATCAACGTTCAATGTGTAGTTGGGAGGAAAATTATTACAGTTTAAATATATGGTACAGCCATATAACAAAAGAGCACTAGCTGGCGCTTGCCTTTATGTGAGATGCAGCCTTATAATGCCAAACCTCAAAGCTAGGGTTTACTGTACTTTGGGAATTAATCACATAAACTATAAATTGGGTTCAACAGGCTGGCTGGGTAAATAGGCGCAGCTAATGAGGACACTACGAGATCTTATAAGAGCGCTGACTGCCCCGGGACAAATGTGCTGAGCTGCACCTGATGGAAAACTAGAAGACATCAAAGCATAAAGGATTAGTGCTCTCACAGTGTTGAGAAATGGCCAGGGGGAGATTCACCAACTTATTACCCACATCCAACCTAATCCTGTTATCTGCAAAAATATAACTGTTCTGGAACTGCCACCACCTCAACTTGCAGGAGACTAATTCTGTGTTTACATGGACAAAAGTGCAAAAATATTTCATATGGGCAAGGAATATAAGCAACAGAGATTTTTACGTATCAAATATACAGAGGGGGGAGGGAGGAAAAGGGAAAGACGGACTTTCTATATTTAAAGTCTTATATTGCAGTGAATGATTTGTTCTGAGGAATATAAAGTGTCAGTCATACATGACTGAGCCACTGCTGTCTTCATCTGGACTACAGTCAGAGTATCCCAAAGGACAATCCAAATACTTTGAAAGCAACTTTTAGTAGAAAAGAGGAGATGAGAAGGATTGAGAGCCATCAATGCCCAGGCGCACTTGCTCAGCAGTGCACTGAAAGCGAGCCAAAGCCTCCCCACAACCTTGAGAAGACTGTGGGGAAAAGGATCCAACCGTTACATGCGCATGCGCACATAATATGTATGTGCATCAGTGGGGATCGGTTTCAACAATTTTCATACAGGAGATAACAAAATCTACAAAATTCTGACATTTGTGCTTTAAAAAAAAAAAGGTTTCTGTTTTCATTCTTGAAATCCAGTGAGGTGAGTGGAAAAATGCAACACTGTAAAAAGATGAAGGAAACCAAAGAGGAAATAGTAGGTGTCCTGTCTATTTAGTTGTCTAAATTTAGAGATTCTGTTTACCCCTACTTTGTTCACCACCCTTCCCACCTAAAAAGTAAGCAGGGGAGCAGTTTTGCATTGGGGCAGCTCTACTCAAGAGAAAAGGGGGAGCTCCAGCTACATAAACCTTCTACATAAAGGGAAATGGGGAAATGGCTGTTTCTCAGGCTGAATGATCTTCCCTTTTCCACAGAGAACTGGCCCCTGGCCTGAAATAGCATGAGCTATGGTGGACGCCACTTCTTGGGGCAGATGGCTAGTCAGAGAGTCAGTCAGTTTGCTTTGGAGACATACATCTATTTGTTTTATTTATGTCACACTGAGGTAGAGATTTGGAAATTAAACCAGAGTATTATGTTAAGAAAGCATTGCAAGGCAGGTGTCGTGTAGGTAAAAAATAAAAGAAAGAGAATACAGCAATATTTATGAACACCTGAAATCTCTTCATTGACAAAGAAGACACCCTCGGACCTGTTGTGAAGGTCAAGAAGATGGGAGAAAGAGGTCTCTCTGAGGCCTGTCCAAAAAGTGGGAAGTGGA
This sequence comes from Bradypodion ventrale, assembly GCA_035047345.1. Taxonomy (NCBI): domain Eukaryota; kingdom Metazoa; phylum Chordata; class Lepidosauria; order Squamata; family Chamaeleonidae; genus Bradypodion; species Bradypodion ventrale. The sequence continues at coordinate 254,053,799 of JAWDJE010000001.1, forward strand.
TAGACTGCTTGTGGAGCAGCATGGAAAATGTGTCAGAGTTGGATAGGGCTACAGAGACCAATCCCCTGCTCAATGTCATAATCCAAGTTAAAGTATATGGAACCTTAGAATAACTGAGTTGGAAGAGGCCTATGAGGCACCTGTGTCCAACCCCTGCTCAATGCAGGGATCTAAATCAAAGCAGGTCTGACAGATGTTTGCCCAATTCTCTCTTGAATGCTTCAGAGCACTTGTCATTTCAAGAGGCAATTGGTTCCATTGTCATATCTGTGGCCATGAATTAGGAGAATGCAAGCGCGGCGCCAAAATGGCCGCCGCGCCCTTTGCGGGGCCCCCCCCCACAGGACAGAGAATCCGGGTAGTTAGGGGCGTGGCCACCGCCTTGATAAAAGGGGTGGCCACGAGGCAGCCGTGCTGCCATTTTGCCTCAGCGACGGAGCGGAGAAGTTTTTCCCCCTGCGTCTCCGTCGCTCGTTGGTGCTACCGGGAAGCCTTTTAGTTCCGTTTACTAGCTAGCTTCCCTTTCTGCTGCGGTGAGATGCCTTCCAAAAAGAAGGCTGCTGCGAATGCAGCTCGGGTGGTTCGGAGGCGTAATCCGGGTCGGAGGACCGCGGTGCCGCCTCCCCAGCAGCCACCTTTGCCATCCCCAGCCGGGGCTGGTGGCATGGGGGCTATCGCCCCTTGGACCGATCAAAGTGCGGGCGCGGAGGGAGTTCCGGCCCGCGGCCCGCGAGCGGTGGGCACCGCTCATCCTCCTGCTCAATCGGTTGGGCCTATTCCTGTTGGGCCGCAGCCTCTCCCGGGGCCCTCTAGCCTTGGGGGGTGGCCCGGCTCCCTGCCTTGGCAGGTTAATCCACCAGCCCTCCCGGGCTTCGGCGGTAGTCAATGGCAATATACGGCCCCTGGGGTGCAGGGTCCTGTCCCCATGCAAGGATCAGGTGGGCCGGCCGGCCCTTTACCCATGGTTAATGTGGACTCCTTACTGGCACGTATTGCGGCCCTCGAGGCGTCTTTGGCCCGGGCCAGTCAGGCAGGTCCCCCTTTTGGAGTACCTTTGGAGGCGCTAACGGCAGCAGGACAACAGCCGGCGGGGAGGGTTGAGCTGCTGCAGGCGGGTGGCGCGGCTACGGCCACTGCCTCACAGCTCCCCAGCCAGCAACCTGGTGCGGGTCAAGCCCTGGTGATGAGCTCTACATCGGTCGTGAGCTCCGACGCCCCCAGTGGGCCAGAACCCCCGGTGGGGGCGGCCCACGGGGGCGCAGCATGTGAGTATACGGTGCAAACGAGTACATCTACACATATTCCCAATATAGGGGGGGCCTTTCAGTGGCCTTGGCCTCGCTCGGGTGGTGCGGGGACTACCCCTCTGGTGCCCCACCCGGCGACAACGACTGCCACCATGCCCACGGGGGTGGGCCTAGGCTCTTACACTGCTGGCAATGTCTTGGGGGTGGCAGGGTTAGCTCCGGCTCCCTTTACCAGGCCTGTTGTCCCCTTTTCGGCTTTGCCGACGGCAGGGTATTCCTTGCCACTGGGCGATCACTTGGCACAGGCTACCAGAGAAAAGATTTGGAGGGGGGAGTATGTAGATATCTTCTCACTCCTGAACAGAGAGCCCACCAAGGAAGAAAGGGAGGGTCAGGATGAGAAGGACAAGGAGCAGGCACGCCGCCGCAAGCCGCCGCGTACCTGGGCTAACTGGCTCCCCGCTTATTTGATATATATGGCGGTATATTTGAGGGCGCGGCCGGATCTAGCTATTCCCATGGTCCAATATTTGGACAACATATATAGGGCGATGGTAGATTTCCCGGGCCCCTCATGGCTAGCTTATGATGAGGAATTCCGTATGAGGATTCCCCTCCATCCCGAGATGAGATGGGATGAGCCCTGCCAGAGACTGTGGCTCTTGTATATGACACCCACACGCCCTGCCCCGGGGGATAGATACCATTGTGGACATGCGGTCCAGCGAGCAGCTCCAGCGCAGGTTACCCGCCAACCGGCGGGGCAGGGGGTTCCAGCCCGCCTGCTGTGCTGGACTTTCTCGTCAAATGGTTCCTGCAACCGAAAGAACTGCAGGTATAAGCATGAGTGTCCCACGTGTTCTGGTCCCCACGCAGCCTCGGCTTGTCCCAAGCCTGGGGGGGCGCGAGGCAGAGGGAGGGGTGGACAGTGGGCTGGCAAGGCTGCCACGGAGGGAACTAGTTCTCCAAAAGGCCCCCTCCCCAATTAAGGTGGACATGCTGGAGCGCTGGCTCGCATCGTACCCAAAGGGGGAGGACAGAGAGTATCTCATTCAAGGTTTTAAGCAGGGATTTCGTATCCCTTTTATGGGTGTTAGATCCCCTCAGGATGCTCCCAACCTGTTATCCCTCAGAGGAAGGGAGGAGGTGGCTGCGGCCAGCATTAAAAAGGAATTAGACGCGGGCAGGGTCGCTGGACCTTTTCCTGCACCCCCTTTTCCCAACCTTAAGGTTTCACCATTGGGTTTGGTTCCCAAAAAGTCCCTAGGTGAGTTTCGCCTTATTCATCATTTGTCCTACCCAGCCGGCAGATCGGTCAACGATGCTATACCTGATGACCTTTGTTTGGTCAGGTATACATCGTTTGACCATGCGCTGCGCATGGTGCGCTCGTGTGGCCCGGGTGCCTTGCTGGCCAAGTGCGACATTAAGTCAGCTTTTCGCCTCTTGCCAGTGCACCCGGGTGACTTTGAATTGCTGGGTTTTAAATTTAAAGGGGAATATTATTTTGATAAGGCCATGCCTTTTGGCTGCTCCATATCATGCTCGGCCTTCGAGCGTTTTAGTACTTTCCTAGAGTGGGCTTTTGTCCGCAGGTCAGGGTCCCGGTCTGTAGCCCATTACCTGGATGACTTTTTATTCGGGGGTGAACGGGGCTGGGACACGTGTGCACGTCTCCTCAATACATTTCAGACGCTAATGCAGGAACTTGGTGTCCCTTTAGCGCCCGAAAAGACCGAGGGCCCATCGACCAAGTTAGTATTCCTGGGGGTTGAGATTGACACAGTAGAGCAGGCTTCTAGGTTGCCGGATGATAAGGTGTCCAGGATAGTGACCCTTATCTCGGAATTGCTGGCCAAGCGTAAGGCATCCCTGAGGGAACTCCAGGTGCTACATGGGCACCTTAATTTTGCCTGCAGGGTGGTCGCACCGGGCAGGGCTTTTGCCCGGCGCTTATGCGACGCCATGGCAGGGTTATCCAGGCCCCACCACAGAGTTAGGCTCACCCGGGCTATCAGGGCAGACATGTTCGTCTGGTTGCAATTCCTGAGGGAGTTTAACGGGGTCTCATTTTGGAGGTCGGACCTCCTGGCTTCCCCCAATTTCCAGATCCAGTCTGATGCCTCAGGATCCCTGGGCTATGGGATGTACTTCAATGGGAAGTGGGCCTATGGTGGGTGGCCACCGGCATGGGCAGGCACAGGTCGCCTGCGGGATCTCACATACCTGGAATTTTTTCCCATTCTGGGGGCTTTGATGCTATGGGGCGAACAGTGGGCTAATTCGGTAGTGCATTTTTGGTGCGACAATGCCGCTGTGGTACACATTGTCAATGCACAGACTTCTAAATCGCCCAGGGTTATGGATCTAGTGCGCCATTTTGTGCTGCGCTGCCTGCGCCTCAATGTCTTGTTCAGGGCCAGGCATGTCCCAGGGGTTAATAATGATATTGCTGATGCTTTGTCCCGCCTGCAGATCTCCCGGTTCCGCGCCTTGGCCCCGGATGCGGAGGAATTTCCCTCGCCACTCCCGGACGAGATGTGGACTATTGGCAAGGAGAGGTGAACCGGGCGATTGGCCTTTCACTAGCGCCACGCACGCGTAAGGCGTATCAACAAGCACTCAGTTCATATAGGGTTTTTGCCACTCAATTTCACTTGCCAGAGACCTGGCCTATTCCGGTGGACCATGTACTGCGGTTCATGGTCCACCTCCATGCACAGGGCCTTGCACCTCGCACCATAGCATCCAAGCTCTCGGCGTTGGCTTTTATGGCCAAAGTAGGGGGTCATGTGGATACCACCTCTGACTTCCGCGTGAGACACGTTTTGGAGGGGTGGGTGCGCGAGCGCGGGCGTTGCCCGGACGACCGGCACCCTATTTCCCCAGGGGTTCTTACCCAGTTGGCCCGGGGCTGGCCAGGCCTCTGTTTTGATCATTATGAGGCAGCCCTTTTTTCATGCAGCCACAACGGTGGCATTTTTTGGAGCGCTCCGCGTCAGCGAACTCGTGATGCTGTCTAAGGCGGATGCAAGTGGTAGGGCACTGGAACTCGGAGATGTCTACGTTGCCAAAGACTGGGCCCAGTTGAGGATTCGCTCCTCAAAAACAGATCAGCACGGCGTAGGCAGTGGAGTAAGACTGCTACGGTGTTCTTTGGCAGACATCTGTCCGGTTGGTGCCCTACAGGAGTACCTGGCACTGCGTGGCTGGCACCACGGCCCGTTTTTCTGTCACCAAGATGGGTCTCCCCTTACTAAATTTCAGTTTTGGAAGGTGACAGCCATAGCCCTCACCAGGGTGGGTTTTTCAGGTGCCCGTTATGGCACACATTCGTTCCGTATTGGTGCAGCCTCTACAGCAGCTGCTTTTGGGTACTCGGGGGCTGACATACGCAGCATGGGGAGGTGGGGCTCACAGTGTTTTCAGTTTTATGTGCGCCCACTCCCGCCATGAGTACCAATTCAGTCACCTTACCTTCCTTTTTTCTCAATTTTATTGCAGACCCTGGGTGTCGTATTACACCGGTGACAGTATGGCTGGTGGGCCACAGCTATGTGCACAGGGCAGCGCGTTACGCTGCGGCGACAGAGTGGGGACCCCGACTGGGACTGGGTGACCACGCCAGTCTCGCATGGCATGGTAAGCCTGGGATGTTATGGCAGGAGCTGAGGCCTTTCCTTTTTTCTGGCCTGGGGGCTGACCCGCCTGACATTCTAATTATCCACCTGGGGGGCAATGATTTGGGCCAGGTCACCGGCTTATCGCTCAAGCATGCGATTTGCGAGGAACTCGCCTACTTGCACTATGTCTGGCCTGCCACAACCCTGGTTTGGTCGGACATTGTTCCGCGCCACTCTTACAGAGGGGGCGTTAACCTCCTTGCGCTTGACCGCGCAAGGCGCGCGGTCAACAAGGCGGTGGCGCGGTTTCTTACCACCAGGGCTTGGGGGCGGGTTAGTCATCACCCCGATATTAGTCTGCAAAATTACGACCTCTATGCAGGGGATGGGGTCCATCTGTCGCGAGGAGGTATGGACCTCCTGTTGGGTGACTGGCGAGCAGGCCTGTTGACCGAGCTGACGGTCTGGGGGGGGCGTCAGGTCTTCTGTGAAGCCCCTCCGTGTGGCGGGTAGCACTGGTAAGGTAAACAGTATGACCCACAAGTATCCGGCAGGTTCGCAGTTGACTGGACAACACTAGACAGGAATAAATTAGTTAAACGTTGTCCGGTCAACGACGAACCAGGCGATGGGGTGATGGTGATTGCTAACCAGCATGCATCACCCCTGTGATTTCACGGATACGCGTCAGAGGGTGGGGTCATGAGTTAGTTATTGACTACGGTCAACAATTTGTTTGTTGTTGACAAACAAATTGATACAAATTGATACATTGTAACCAATTGCCGTTGGCAATTTTGGGGTGGTACCTTACCAGTGTTACTTCGGCCTGCTTGCCTTAGGAATTATGATTGGTCGTTTTACCAATACAAATTTATAATTCGGACTAGGGCATTGAATCAATAAATGTGGCCCTTTGCTGTTATCCACTTTCAATGTTGTCTGTGTCCGTTATTGGGGGGGGTGCGCCTGCAATGCAAGCGCGGCGCCAAAATGGCCGCCGCGCCCTTTGCGGGCCCCCCCCACAGGACAGAGAATCCGGGTAGTTAGGGGCGTGGCCACCGCCTTGATAAAAGGGGTGGCCACGAGGCAGCCGTGCTGCCATTTTGCCTCAGCGACGGAGCGGAGAAGTTTTTCCCCTCCACCCCCTCCCTAGTTAACAGTGTGATTATGGTCGCTTCGGGGCCGGGTGGGAATTTTTGGTTGGGACCCATATTGGCTTCGGGTCCTGGCTTTTTTGCCCACCCCACACTGTGGCTATGGTTTGATATAGGGGTCTTTCTCCATTACTGCTGTTGACTTTGGTCACATGGGCGGGTAGCACTGGTAAGGTAAACAGTATGACCCACAAGTATCCGGCAGGTTCGCAGTTGACTGGACAACACTAGACAGGAATAAATTAGTTAAACGTTGTCCGGTCAACGACGAACCAGGCGATGGGGTGATGGTGATTGCTAACCAGCATGCATCACCCCTGTGATTTCACGGATACGCGTCAGAGGGTGGGGTCATGAGTTAGTTATTGACTACGGTCAACAATTTGTTTGTTGTTGACAAACAAATTGATACAAATTGATACATTGTAACCAATTGCCGTTGGCAATTTTGGGGTGGTACCTTACCAGTGTTACTTCGGCCTGCTTGCCTTAGGAATTATGATTGGTCGTTTTACCAATACAAATTTATAATTCGGACTAGGGCATTGAATCAATAAATGTGGCCCTTTGCTGTTATCCACTTTCAATGTTGTCTGTGTCCGTTATTGGGGGGGTGCGCCTGCAAAGCCCCAATGCACCCTGACCCAGGGAAGCTGTCCTAGACACAAGGTTAAGGGGCAAGGCAATGATGAACTGCTGCAGTCCCTCCATCCTTAGCACTACAGGCAGGAGAATTAGCTATCAGAATGCTACCCAAGGTGATCTTTTAAAGGCCACAATTACTGAAGAATATTCTCCTTACAACTGGACTCTAGAAATTAGTATCATCAATGGTGTAAAAAAAGCAAAGCTAAAGGGAAGTCTGGCAATTTATAACTGATAGATGGTGGTTTCCTTATGATGGATGGGATCACAGTACACTGGTGGGTGCCTAGTCTGTTGATCACATCAGATTTGAAAACCAAACGGTGCATCCAGTGATGTCTACATGGTCTGCTGCTAATCCAGACATACAGGCATAATCAGCACAAGTCAAACCTTTACATTTCATCCAGACAATTGTTCTAAACCTTTGTAATTCGAGGCTCCTTTCTATGAAACACACATCCAATTTTATTTCTCACTTTGGCACCATGTTATTTTTTGGGGGTGGATAGCTGATGTATTCGATTTTCATAAAGAGGAATTATATGAATACAGGTGTATTATAGTTCCTGTCCATGCAATTTTTTCTACTTCTAAAATATCCTTTTTCAAAAAGTTGTGACTAGGACTCTTTCTCAACATGCAAGCTGGCTTTTTCACAACCAACCAGCCAGCCAGCCAGCCAGCCAGCTCATTTAAAGCTCTCCCTTCAAATGCAGATCCCCTACTCTGATCAGTGACTTCCAGATCAATCTATGTATCACACTGTCTACACTGGACCAAATTTGCCATCTTAATAATGCCTGTCATAAGAACATAAGAACAGCCTTGCTGGAACAGGCCACAGCCCATCCAGTCCAGCATTCTGTCTCACACAGTGGCTCACCATTTCCTTCAGGGTATTCCCAAGGAGATGCCTTCACCTGCTTAGGATTCCTGGGAAATGGCATTGAGAGATATCCTGCCTATCTCTCCAACCCCACTGTCCAACTGTCATCCAGTTTGGAAATTGTTTTTGGATCCCTTTTCTATACAGGTACATTGATACTTCATACAACGTCCAAACTTGGTTCCACAAGTTTGGACTTTATACCATACCTGTCAACCTTCCCGGATTGGCCGGGATTTCCCGATTTTCGGTGCCAATTTGCGCCATTTCCCGCCCGCAGCTGCCAAAACCCCTGAATTGGCAGCTGGGGGGAAAGAGGTACTGCACATCCCTTCTGTGCATATCGTCTTCTACTCATGCGTAGAAGGCTTTTACGCTTGCGTAGAACCCTTCTATGCTTGCATAGAACCCTTCTACGCATGCGTAGAAGGCGATCTGCGCAGAAGGGGATCATAGAAGCCTTCTACGCATGTGTAGAAGGGTTCTACGCAAGCGATCTGCACAGAACCGTTATGTGCAGGTCGAGTAGAAGGCGACCTGCGCAGAACCATTCTGCGCAGGTCCCGTATTTTCCGGAGCTACAGCTGACAGGTATGCTTTATATGGATTTGGATTTTGTATGAGGCATGCAAAATCCTAGCTGCGATGCCTCATACAACATCCAAATCCTTGCCGCGATGCCTCGTACAACGTCGTTTCCATAGAGATACATTGTACTGTAACAACACAGACTTCAGGGCAAAGTCAAAGAAACAGACAGGAAATGGACAGAACTTTAAGAAATCATTGTCGGGGCGTGGCTAAGATGGCCGACAAGTAACATCTCGATTTAGGCGCTCGCGCTATCAAAGTGGTAAATAATGAGAATTAATGAGCTAATGGAGTAAATTACAGAGATTTTTTGTGGTGATAAGACTTCTTCTTGCCTGCTTGGAAAAGTTGCTGTAGGGCGGTCGAAGTTCGGGAGGTATTCCCGGCGGGAGAGGTGCGCGACAGAAGCCGTGGCTTCCCCAGCCGAGGAGCCGAGAACGGGACGAGTGAGACGGCGGAGATCCGAGGAAGTGGAAAAATCAGCAAGAAAGTGGGTTAACTAAATGTTATACTGACGAGAGTTAGAGGTGACAGTGGATTGCTTTGCTCTGAAGATTTTGGACTCGGCGGAGTGTGTAGAAGAGGACAGAAGGGTGGCGGTTGAGGCGATAATGGCGGCGATCTTGGAAATCGAAAGTGGTTGCTCTTCGGACAATGGCTTCTTAGCGATCTAGGGGAGCCACGGAATGGTTTGGAGGTTTTGATAAGTGGGCATAGAAGAAAGCGATCGGGTTAGAGATCCTGGTTACGCCAGCGCCTTTTGAAGTTGAAGCAAGGGAGAGCAGTTTAAAAAGGAAAAAAAGTGTTTGCTGATCTGGAAAGAAAGAAGGGGGGGTTCCCCCTGAATCCGCCGTAGCTCCTGGGAAAAGGGAGTTTTGCCTCGCTCGCTCTAAGAGAGGGATTACCAATTTTTTTACTCCTTCACTTGGATTACCAATTTTTTTACTCCTTCTCATCTTTTCTTTTTATATTCCTCTTCTTCTTTTTCTCATCAAAAGTTGGAGCTTGGGACTTTTGGGTTTTTTTTCCCTTCCCTGTGGAACTCATACAAGTGGATATATTTGGGCATCCGTCTCCTTGGAATTCCTGTGTATGCTGATGGGATCATATTATTCTGTTTGCAAGAGGGGATCTCTGTGAAAGATTTAATTTTTTTTAAGGGCAAACTTTGCGAGTTGTTGCTACTTGAGGTGCATTGGTTGACTTCGGTGATCTTCCCGTGGATTATAACTTTTTTTTGGGCTGTTTGTGGTTTCCGTTCCTTTATGGATTCCAACAATTAATTTTTCGCTGGTCCTCCTCCTTTACTCAAGTCACATTATACTTAATAGGATTGTCGTCAGCTTTAGCTGCATTGGGACAGATTCAAGTTGAGTGTTCAACGAGCTTACAATACATTGCAGCATTAAAACAGCTCAGGGATCTTCATCATGGATAAGGGTACAAGAGGAAAAGCAAAGGAGGAGGAGCCAGTGGTGAAATCTAAGAGAAAAGAAAAAGCACCAATGGAAGAGGTCCCTCCGTCATCATCACCACCACCCGAACCCTATGATCAAACTCAAATTATGGTGGAAATTTGTAAATTGTTTCAGAAGATGGAGAAGATGGAGGATTCAAGGGTGAAGGATAGAAATGAAATGATGAAAAAACAGGATAAAGTGGTAACAACTGTTATGGATTTTACAAAAAAAGTGGAATTAAGTTTGCAAAAAAATAGAAGGAAATGTGAAGTTGGTTCAAAATGAGGTGAAGGCTATGAAAAAGGAAATAAAAGGGACTCAGGAGGCAGTGAGGGAGAATAAAGTGAAAATGGATGAACATGAGAAAAGGATTGATGCTATGGAAGATATGATGAGAAAGCAGAATATTGTCCTACATCATGTGATTGAAAGGACACCAGACCAGCTGAGAGAAAGGGTGGTTCAGTGGTTAAACAATTTGAGTATGGGAAAGGAATTTATACAGGAAGACATTGTAAGTGCGTATAGGGTGGGTCCAAGAAGAGGGAAAGCGGCCCAAAGAAACATGTTGGTAAAATTTGCAAATTGGGGAGATAAACTTAGAGTAATGGCTTTTTTAAAACAAGCTGGTTCTGGCGCCCTGAAAATTGATGGTTCTGATGTGGAGGTATATAATGATATTTCAATAAAGGAAAGAATTTGGAGATATAAGATGAAACCAGCAACCAAATTGTTGATGAGTAAAGGTGTAAGGTATAATTGGAGATTTCCACAGCAACTGCGATTCTTTTACGGGGGAAAATGCAGGTTATTGATGAGAGGACCGACCCATTGGAGTATTTGAGCTTGCTGGATCTTGTTAAAGCAGGTTCGGAAGAGTGGCTAACTCTTAGAAAAAATTTGTTGGAATCGGGGGCCATAAGTAGGGATTACGAGGGGGCAGATGCCGGTGGTGCTATGGGTGGAACCACACAGGGAAGAGAAGAAGAGGAGTTGTCATTGATCATGGTGGAGGAGGAGGCAAGTAAGGAGCAGTGAGCAATGGGTTAGGATGTAATAACATTTTTATATTACTCAAGAATGTAGAAAGGTGAGATGCGCGGTGCACTAATCTATACGCACATCTTTCATGTCCCCCCTCTCCCTTCTTTGGTTATCAAAGGCGCTTTTTTTTTAAGAAAGTGGGGAGAGAGATATTGTGTGTTTTATGTATATTTTTGTTTTTTAGTGGTAAGGGGTTTGTGGTGGCATGCCCAATGGAGCGTTTGGAAGTTAGAAAAGGTGAAAGGGTGATAAACTACGAGAAATATTAAAGTACTAACCTGGAATGTAAAGGGTACAGGTTCTGTTCTTAAGAGGAGGAGGTTGGAATTGGCTTTGAAGAAAGATAGAGCTGATATAGTGTTTTTACAGGAAACGCACCAAAAATCAAAGGATACAAACAAAATTTTCCTAGGATGGATTCAACATTATGAAATGGCGTTTGGTACTTCAAAAGCAAGAGGAGTTGCAATTATGATCTCTAAAAGATTAGGATTTGAGATAACAAAAAGTGTTGTTGACCAAGAAGGTAGATATTTGATCATGAGAGGAAAAATAGACGATGAGGAAATAATTTTGGTGAATATTTATGCCCCAAACGAACGTCAAGCGGAATTTCTAGAAAAAGTTCATAAAATTGTGGTGTTAGAAAAAGTGCCAAAGATGATTGTGGCTGGAGATTTTAATTTGATCAGGTCAAATTTAGATTGTATGAATTTAGCAAGGTGTGGAGTAGGGATGAAAGGGAATGTTTTAGATAACTGGATGGTTGTGATGGGATTGAAGGACTCTTGGAGAGAGATCAAGGGCTCGGAAAGGGCATATTCTTATTTTTCACATGTTCATGGGTCTTACTCTAGAATAGATTATGTATTTTTATCGGAAAACATGGTCAACAATATTGAGGGAATTGAAATAGGAATTTTTAAGGAATCAGATCATGCTAAAGTACTTTTGGAACTGAGGACACAAAAGGATAACAGGAGAGGAAGGAGTTGGGATATGATCCCAATCTATTCAAAGACCAAAAATGTAAAGAACAAATTACAGAAAGTTGGATGGAAAGTTGGCAGTGGAATGATAATGAAGAGGTAAATTTTAATGTGGTTTGGGATGCCATGAAGTCGGTTTTTAGAGGGGAAAGTATAAAGTTGGCAAGTACCAAGTATAGAAAGTATAAAGCAGCACAGGAGGAAAAAGAAAAAGAAATAAAACTATTACAGGAGGAACACTCAAAAAAGAAGGATAAATTTTTTTTGCTAAATTACAAAGACTTAACGCAGAATTATTGGGTAAGGATATAGAAAAAGTAAAAAAGAGACTTGATATATTTAAATAGAGAGTATTTCGAATTTAGCAACAAAAATTCAAGATTACTAGCAAGAGCGGCTAAAGCTAAAAAGGAAAAAAGGGAAATTGGGGTGTTGGTTAATAAACAAGGGATAAGATGTAATAAGGTTAGTGATAAATGTAAAATTGTGAAGGATTTCTATCAAGCATTATATGCAAAAAAGAGATAGACGTTGGGAAACTTAAAGGGGTATTGGATAGGCAGTTAGGGAATGGAATAAAGCAGGAACACCGGGAAAAAATGGAAGAACAGGTCTCTGAGAAAGAGGTAAAAGAGGTAATTAGTGGTTTGAAGCTGGGGAAAGCCCCGGGAGACGATGGACTATCGACAGAGTTTTATAAGGAATTTAAAGATGTTGTGGTACCAAAGTTGGTAACGTTATATAATTATATTCTAGATGGTGGACAAATTCCGACTTCATGGTACACAATTGTTCTGCTGCCAAAAATGGGAAAGAATTTTGAAAAAGTGGAATCATATAGACCAATTTCTCTTATAAACCAGGATGCCAAGATCTTCACAGCAATATTGGCTAATCGGCTAAATAAATTTATGGGAGAATATATAAATGTCAATCAAGTAGTTTTTTTAAAAGGAAGGCATATGGCCGATTTGACGAGGAGGGTGTTAGACTTAATTGATAATGTTAATCAAATGAAGGAAAAGGTGGGGTTAATATCTTTGGATATTTTTAAGGCATTTGATTCGTTACAATGGTCTTCAATTAAGGAAAGAGTTGAAAGTTATGGATTCGGGGATAGATTTAGAAGGGTAATTGATTTATTATATCAAAAAGGGATTGCCAGGATTAGAGTAAATGAAGAGGTTACAGATGAGGTAAAGCTTGAGGCAGGCACTAGGCAGGGTTGTCCTTTGTCCCCTATCTTGTTTATTATGGCAATGGAAATATTGGCAAAAAATATAAGGGAGGACTCAAGTATAGAAGGGATAAAGGGTAATAAAGTGAGTATGTATGCAGATGATACGCTGTTAATGGTGAAACACCCAGAGGGGGTAATGGATAGGATTAAAGTGCAAATAGAGGATTTTGAGGATATAACAGGATTGATGATAAACTGGGATAAATCGGAAATGATGTTGTGTAATATGGGGGAAGAGGAGAAGGAAAAGATGGCAGGGTTATCTAATATACAAATTAAAGATAAGATGAAATATTTGGGGATAATTATTTCAAATAAATTGGAAGAACTTAAAAGATTGAACTATGACAGCTTGAAAGCAGAATTTAAGATTAGAATACAAAGTCTTCAGAAGTTGAAGTTGTCATGGTTTGGGAGGATTGCAATCTGCAAAATGATGTTGTTGCCGAGGATTAACTTCCTATTTGATGCACTTGCAATCCAATTGAAGGAAAAGGAAATTAATGAGTTTCAAAAGATGTTTAATAACTTTTGCAACGGAGGTAAAAAATCTAGACTGCCAAAGAAACTTTGGTATCTGCCTCAGAAAGAAGGGGGTTTGGGAATGCCAAATCTGTTAGCGTATTATCGAGCATTTCAAATTAAGAATGTTGTGAAGATCTTGGCAAGAGGAAAAGTAATTTGGGAGGAATTGGAGATGAAAGATTATAGGAATATTGGTAAAGTGATTTTTTTGAGAGCTAAGGCTAAAACGATAGGCACAAGCAATATTATGATGAGGGGACTCATGAAGGTATGGAAAAGATTAAAGAAGGATTTGGTCCCAGATGTCTCTTCAATTTTGGATTGGCATATATGGCGTGTTTTCCGATAAAAATAGATAAAAAAATAAAGGAAATATTGGATAAAAATGAAGTTTCTTTGGTGAAAGAATGGTTAAGGATTTGTGGAGATGAAATTAAGAAGAAAAAACTGTTTGAACAGTTAAAATTGGATTGGTTTCAGATAATGAAGGTTGACAACTGGAATAAAAAATATAGAAGAGAATTATGTACAGATAGAGAAAAGACTGAATTCGAGGAACTGGTTTTGAAAATTCAAAAAGGAAATAAAAGCATTAAGGGTCTAGTAAGCAAACTCTATGCTTTAATAAATATGGGCAGTGATCCACAGGAAGATTTGAAACTGAAGTGGGAACAGGATTTGAATATAAAATTAGGAAACGATGAATGGAGAAATAAGTGGAAAAAGAGGATAATGAGAACTATGTCAGTAAGAATTAAGGAACATAACTACAAAATATTGTGGCAATGGTACCTGACACCACTGAGGTTACATCAGATTGACAATAAAAGGGATAATTTATGTTGGAGATGTAAAGACACTGTTGGAACTTATGAGCACATGTGGTGGAGTTGTAAAATGATAAATGATTTTTGGAAAAGAATAGAAAGAGAGATAGGGGAAATAATGGGTAAGAAAATTAAGCTGGCGTCAGGTACCATTATGCTAACAGATGTGGAAGGTATATGTTTAAATAAGGAGGAAAAAGAGTTATTAGAAATAATGTTAACTACGGGTAGACAATGTATTGCTAGAAATTGGAAAAATGATATAATTATACAGACGGGAGAATGGTATAAAGAAATGTGGAATCTAGCATTGAACGATAAATTGACATGGGAGATAAAAGTAAAAAGGGATAAATTGAAGGAAAATAGATTTTGGAATATTTGGAAGCCTTTTGTTGATCACTGCCTTATGGGTATGGAATGTTTTAGACCTGTACCATCTCAAAGTAGTTTTTGGAGATAATATAGAGACCAAACTTTCCAGGGCAATGTAAATATACAATGGGTGATTTGTAAATTGAAAATTTGGAGCTTGATAGTTGTCGATAAACAATTGTATTATTGAAAGCTTTTATAAAAGTTATAGTTATAGTACTAATCCTCAAAGTGGATACTTAACAGTATGTATACTATAACAGATAATAGTTCAACTATCATTTATGTGGATATTTTCTATGAGGTTTATGTATTCTTGTTTTGTTATATGATTTGTATGTTTGTAATGTTTTTTTTCTTGAAAATGAACTAATAAAAATTAATTAAAAAAAGAAATCATTGTCTAAAGGCTAAATACATTACAAAAACATGTCAAACAACCCTGATTGTCCAAGAACCTGAAGAATGATGCAAAAATCCCCGGAATGCTTCTAAAAATTCTGATGAAAAAATTCAAAAAAATCCAAAATCACGCTCAAAACCACTCCTAAACACTCTTTGCCTCGTGCAAAACCCACAAGAGCAATGCACGCAATGGTCCATGGGATCGCAAAGGGTTGGAATCGACTGTGCGTCTGAACAACAACAACAACAATGTTGCAAGGACTAACCATTTTTTCCTACTCTCTGTTTTCTGCTCTTCAGCCAGATACTGATTCATAAGAGGACCTTTTGCCTTATCCCTTCACTGCTCTAATTGCCAATGCGACTTTGATCAATGACTTTTGAAAACCTCTTGAAATTCCAGGTAAACAAAACCTACTGAACTATCTCTGTCTCTGGCTGCTGACACTTTCCAAGAATCCTTAGCCATTAATAGGACATAACTGACCTTGCAGAGAAGCTGGCTAGATTAGCTCAGCAGATTAGAGCACTTGGCTCAGAGGCAAGGGTCAAAGGTCCCCCCCCCCCCACAATGCCTCCTGGGAAGAAAGTCAGACCTTGCAGCTTTGAGCAAGCTGCATTGCCCCAGAGCATCTTTTTTTTTTAAAGGGAAGGATTGGAAAGCCACCTTTTAAGTATTTTATACTTCAAAAAATCCTATGCAGGGAAATTGTAAGTAAAAATCACTTTGATGGCACAAAGTATCATCACTGGTGTAAATAAGCAAAGCTAAAGGCAAATAGGGACAGCAGTGGTTCAAGTGGTTCAAGTGGTTAAGATGCTTAACTCGCTGGATGGTCAGTCAGAGATCAATTCCTGGGTACTGCATGATGGACTGAGCTCCCATCTCTGTCCCAGCTCCTGCCAACCTAGCAGTTTGAAAGCAAGAAATTGCAAGTAGATAAATAGGGATCATTTCAGTGGGGAGGTAAACAGAGATCTGTGCACTCCGGTGTCTAGTCATGCCTGCCACATGTCCACAGAAATGTCTGCAGTCACAGACAGCACTGGCTCTTTTGCTATAAACAGAGAGGAGCACTGTGCCCTAGAGTCAGATACAACTGGCTTTCAAGCAAGGGTGACCTTTACCTAAAGGCACATAATTATTATTTCTGTCTCTGGTTTGTTGTTGTTACTGTATGTGCCATCAAGTTGCCTTCAACTTATAATGATCTCACAGAATAAGTTATCTCCAAAATGTCTCAACAACTCCACTCAGGTCTTGCAAACACCAGTCTTTCACAGAGTCAATCCATCTCATGTTTGGTCTCCTTTCCCTGCTGCCTTCCAGTTTTCTCAGCATTATTGTCTTTTCCAGAGAATCTTGCCTTCTCATTAAAGCAATAGTAATAACACTTATATACTGCCCCATAGCACTTAGTGCACTCTCTAGGCAGGGAGTTCACAAGTTAATTAGCATTTTGCCCTCAACATGCCAGGGACTGCAGTGGCTCAAGTCACTAAGACACTAACTGGGAGGCGGAAGGTCATCAGTTCGATTCACAAGTACTGCAGGATGGAATGAGTCTTTGTCCCAGCTCCTGCCAACCTAGCAGTTCGATGAAGGCAGAAATATGAAGGAGACGGGGGGAGGGGGGGGGATGACCACCAAAAGATTAACACACCCATAGGAGGATAAAAAGTAGCTCAGGGAGGAACTCGGGATAGTTGTCATGGAAGAGGAAAAGAGAAAGAACTATGTCTGGACTGGATGAAGGGAAACCTGATTCCAGGTATATTCAGGGTATGTTGTTACAAAGGATTTGGTTGGCTGGCTGGCTAGCCGATTGGTTGGCTGTTTGGTTGGTTCATTCTAGTAATACGCCATTCTGGGCAGTTTTCAAACAGTAAAAGCACAAACAATCATATAACAAAACATCATAAAACACCATATACAATAGATTGATAAATCAATAGATCAATAAAACATACCTCCCCGGTGTCAGCTGCATTATTAAAACAGGTAAGAAACTCAGCAACTCAACAAAGGCCTCGTTATATAGATGTGTTTTAACAATTTTTTGGAAAACCTGGAATGAGGAAGCCAAAACAAATCTCTGTAAGGAGATTGTTCCAAGCAGAAGGAGCCATCGCTAAGAAGGCCCTCCTCCTAGTGTCACATCTTCTTGCATCTCTTGGGGCAGCTAAACTCAGCAGCCTGGTCTGTGAAGATCTCAGACAGCCAGAAGTATTTATGTGAGAGAGTCATTCTGTCAGGTAGCAAAGTTCCAAAATGTGAAGGGCTCTGTACATAGGTACAAGCACTTTGAATGTGGCATGGAATACAACCAGTGGTGGGATTCAGCCGGTATGCCCTGGTAAGCCTGTACCGGTAGTAGAAATTCTGGCTGGCCCCACCCATCCAGTTGCCAGAGCCTTGGGTTGTAGGCCTCCCACACTGGTGGTGCTGCCTCCCCGGAATTCCCTCATCAGGTTGCTAGAGCCTCGGGTCATAGGCCTGCACCTGCCTCCCGCACGGACAGTGTGGCCACTCAGTCACATGGCCACACCTATCAAATTACATGGCCACCTGGCCACACCTAGCCAGTCGCATGGCGACAATGCTACACCCATCATGCCATGCCCACAGAGTACATAGTAAAAATTGAATCCAACCACTGAATACAACAAGTAACCAAAGTAGGTACACCAGAACCAGGGATATGTGATAATACTGTATCTGTGTTCTGTACCAGTTTCAAGGGTAGCCCCATGTAAAGAGCATTACAGAAACGAGTCTTAGAGATGACCAAGGTGGCCAGGGATGCAACATCAATCATGTGATGGACAGAAGTTGTAGATAATTATAAACAAGTGTTTTTTTGTTGCAGTTGAGTACAATTTCAATCTTTTAGAGTGGGGTCTATTTTATATTCCTTCATGCCAACAGATGAGGTTTATCCCATCACAGCATCAGATATCTGGTTTTTGAAGTTTGTTTGTTTCAGAAAGGCCAGCAGAGCTCAGCAACAGAGTCACCTGTAGTGTTGAAATGTCACCCCCCACCTCACTCCAGCAGTTACATGTTCAGTTACTCCTGTAGACATGTGACATATTTGTCCTATGTACAATATAGCAGGGCATTGGTGGCAAATATCAGGTAATAGGTTCCCCGCACTGGTGTAGGGGGAACTTGACTGATTTATATTAATAGTCTGTTAATGTTATTATTATTTTTTATTTCTATTTCTTGTTCAATATATATATATATATATATATATATATATATATATATATATATATATATATATATATATATATATACACACACACACACACACACACACACACACACACACACACACACACACACACACACACACACACACACACACACACACACACACACACACACACACACACACACACACACACAGATGAAAAAAGCTGGCTATATGAATCCATGGTGTTGTGAATAACTTTATTAGGTCTTGCAACATTATGGCCAGAATAGATATGAAGACAAGAATTAGCATGAGCTCACTACCATCCTGCAGTGGCTCAAGTGGCTAAGACACTGACTGGGAGGCGGAAGGTCAGCAGTTCGATTCCCAAGTACTGCAGGATGGAATGAGCTCCCGTCTTTGTCCCAGGTCCTGCCAACCTAGCAGTTCGAAAGCAAGAAACTGCAAGTAGATACATAGGGACCACTTTGGTGGGAAGGTAATAGTGTTCCGTGTGCTCTGGTGTCTAGTCATGCCTGCCACATGACTACGGAAACATCTGCAGAAGCAGAAAGCACTGGCTCTTCGGCTCTGAAACAGAGATGTACAAAAGGGGCCAACCCTGTTTTCTCAGGATATTGTTTTTTTGAAAAATGGACTTCAATCTATACCTATAAATCAAAGGGTTAACCGTTGGAACTTGCTATACGTTTCTGCACTTGTCCATCCTATCCCGTACCGAGCCTCCTGCACTCGCCCGAACCCGGTACGGAGGTTACTGAAGGGTTGAGAAACGCACCAGTGGGGCAAGAGCCCCACAAACGTGAACAAAGGGAAAGAACTTCAATTCCCAACGTTCTTTGTGCCACGCCACAGCCAATCAGGCTGAGAGGCGCGAGCAAAAAGAATGCTGGAAAACGTGGTGCGGCCAATTAAAATCGAGCCACAGAAAAAACCGCCACACGAACACAAACCACAAATGCAAAACTACAAGTCCCAGCATCCTGCGTGCTGTGAGCTTGCAGAATGCTGAGAAATCTGGCGCATGAAAAATAAAATTACAAAATGCAACGGGACCGCAAGTCCGCCACAGGCAGACACAGCGCCTCACAGACTCGCAAAACCAAAAGCCACAAAACTCCACCATGAGACACCCGCCGGCCTTCTTTCCCAGAGCAACGGGGAGAAAGGGAGTCCCTCTTCTCCATGCTACCCCGCCGAAGACATGGCGAGACCACTTCCAGCCTCAAGGAAAGTTGAGCCGGGGTGGAAAAAACCCCAAACAGGCAGCAGTCCATCAGGGGAAGCACCCTCCCTGGCAAATGACTAGCTGGTGCCTTTGTACTTCCGATGGAGGTAATACAAAAGCAACAGCCAGCAAGAGCCCCACCCCTTACGGATCGCTGCCTGCCGATCTCCGGTTAGGTAAGCCAGGAGAGACAGGAGACAGAGAGCAGAGAACCATCATTAGGCAGAGATAGCTCTTATCTGCCTCCTCCTTCTCCCCCGACCTACCTAACGAACCTTACCAGCCGGGGGAAGAATGGGCTGACTGTCTCCTCCTCCTTTCCCCCATTGCTGCATCGAAACCAAAATTCGAAGCAGCAATGGGGAAAAGAGGAACCGACAGGCAGCCTGTTCTTCACGCTAAACACCAAAAACAAACACCAAAAATAATAAAAAATAATAAAACAAAAATAAATCAATAATTAAAAAAACCATTAATAAACAAATTACACAAATAATCAACAATGAAATAAGAGAAATTAAACAAAACTAGAAATAACCAAACCAATTAACCAAACCATAAATGCAACCAAAACAAAAAAGAACAAACAGAAACACCTCCCAGCCCACCACCACAAAAACAAAACAAAGAAAAACCCCAGGAGAAAGAAAGCCAGATAACTCACCAGCACATCCTCCCTCCATGACGACCAGAATAGAAATGAAGAAACAAAGGCTACTTACCGGAAGAAGCCCTACCCAGAGGCCAGGAGAGAAAAAAACATATGAAACAAAAACAAAACCACTAGCAGCCCCACCTGCAGGGCAGAATAGTAAAAACAACTCAAAAACACACAACAGCCCCACCTAGAGGCCACAAGAGTAAAAACTAGTCAAAAACATAACAATAAATCAAAGTTTACACAAATCACAAACATATGTTAAATAAATAAAATAAAAAGATTTTTAACATCCTGTGTTGAGTTTTAACTCAGATAAAAACCCAAAACATCTAAACACAGTTTTAAAAAATTGAATGTAAAAAACATGTACTTTCACATTTTTAAAAATATTACCTACGGTACAACTATTAACAAAAAAAACCACAAACTAAAACATTGTTTGGGTAAATAAAACAATTTGAAACAATTATACCATCCTTTGTTCTTTTTTTAATCCACAAGATACCCCAAAAAGCTGATCACAGTTTATAACAGCCCGGCAACGCCATGCAACCTATGCTAGTCTAGTATAAGACAAACTCAGAACCTGAAACAGCAGTATACCATTTTTTGTTTACTATGAACACCAGCCACAGTACTAAAATGTTTCACCAGTGATCTGCAGCCTGTCCTGGACAATGACAATCTCTCTCAAAGGCCTGGTACATGTACACTTGAGTATTGAAAAATGCCTGGCTTGGAACAGTTACTCAGCACAACCAACGAGCCATATAAAGGAGATAAAAGACACTGGAAACAGACTTGATGGTAATAGTAAAGGTAAAGGTAAAGGTTTCCCTTGCTCAAAAGTCAGTCATATCCAACTCTAGGATTCAGTACTCATCTCTGTTTCAAGTCAAAGAAGATGGCCAAACAGTGACGAAATCCACAAAAACAAAAACCGTTTGAGGCAGATTAATGTTCAAATATAATGTTCTATTTTAATGTCCAAAATAAATGGTGATACTTCTCACTGAATGAAAATAGTTAAGTAAATATACAGTCTTCCAAATATAAATATCTTCAACAAATTCCTGCCAGAGTATCTTCAATGTCTTTAGTAATAATAAAGTTATGAGATCTGAGATAGATAACTAATATATATATACAGTCTTCCAAATAAGTTTCTTCAACAAAATTCCTTCCAGAATAACTTCAGTATCTTTAGTGTAATAAAGTATTAGGACCTGAAACTCGATCTGGATAATCGGTTTTTCGTAATACTGCTTCGTCAGAAGTTATTTTCTTTACTGTAACAAAGCACAAAATACATCAATAAAAACTGTAGATCTAATGCAGATTGTCCAACATCATTCTTAATCAATCCAATCATATCGCTTACCACTCTTGCATTGGAAAACGGCCTCTAACACTTACTCTTTAGTCCCCATCGATGTTAAGAATGGGATGGTAAGTAACCCAATTTATTCTGTTCCTCATACTCACATATGTTGCTGGTGAGCGAGTGATGACCCAGCTTAAAGGTACCTCTACTGAAAATTACAGGAGTTAATAGTGTCTTGAACGCTCGACTGGGCACTGGCTTACAGGAGGCATGTACCGATCCTTTAGGCTGCGATAATTTCCTTTATCCGCACACTCCCAGTGCAGCCTAAGGTCGCCTCACCGTACTGCTTCCCAATCGGCTTCAAAGAACTCCACCTGTCGCTTACAGGGAGTATGCGGTGGTTTAATATGTTGGTAGCATGTGGAGGCATAGAGCAAAGCACTAGGACATAGCCTGATAAACTGACATCCAATCTGTTGATATTACTCACAAAGAGTTTTATTTTCCTTTAATATCTGGAAAAGAACAAAGACAGGAACAAAACAAAGTACATAGCAAACATAGTTAGTATAGTCCACTTAGATCTGAGGGGTTCAAATCATAAGTGTTTAGAGTCCAGCTCAAGGAGATATCTCTGCCTTCAACCTGAGAGGACCGAAAAACTGAGGGAAAGGGCTCTGCTTTTAAACACAAAAAAGGAGCAGATTTCCCTCCCACCTTTGCATTCTTAGGATGACTCAATCTGCAGGTGTTTCAGAGTCACTGGGTTTTGATTGACAGGGGGGAGGCATCTTCTCCCTCGTGGGGTAGTCAGATGTCTCTGTCGTCACTCTGCCACCTGACCTATTTGTCATCCTCCCTCGTGGGGTCTGCAGGTGTACATTCCTTTGAGGGAATGCAGCTGTGTTGATTCCATCAGAAAGGAATGTGTTTACAAGTAGCTTCAGTAGCTCTTAGTGATAAGGTTGCCATGGATACTCAGGTTCATGACACGCCCTCCCTTTCCAAGATGGATGCTCCCATGGACCTACCATCTTCAAGATTGGGTGGTCTTGAGTAATGGAAACCAATATTGCAAAAAAATAGTTCATCTGAGTTCATTAAGTGATCTCAGAGGTTCTCTTAAGGCTAGTTACTGCAAAGCAAAGTACAGAAAAAGATATGTACACGGGTTTTCAACCCATTTCAATGATTTCAGCTCCTTCCTGGCTGTCATACATCCGGCTCAGAGAGTCTGCCTCGATGTTATCTTTCCCCTTGATATGAGAGACCTTATATGAAAAGTCTTGCAAAAGAAGAGCCCAGCGAAGTAGGCACTGGTTCTTGGTTTTCATCCTATTCAGGAAAGCTAAGGCATTGTGGTCAGTTAAGAGAATGAACTCTTGACCCCATAAGTAACTTCTAAGCTTGGTGATGGACCAAATTATGGCTAGAAGTTCTTTCTCTATCACTGCATAGGCCTGTTCCCTTGGCAACAGTTTTCTACTAAAGTGGGAGATAGGGTGAAGTTTCCCATCTTCTCCTTCTTGTAGTAGGCATGTTCCTATACCTGTGTTTGAAGCATCAGTTTTCAGAACAAATTGTTTCTGATAGTCTGGAGACACTAAGATGGGTGCCTGAATGAGTTTCAGTTTCAGTGTCTGAAAGGCTTTTTGACATTCTGGTGTCCAAATTACCTTTTTGGGGTGTGATCTT
Organism: Bradypodion ventrale; assembly: GCA_035047345.1. Classification (NCBI taxonomy): domain Eukaryota; kingdom Metazoa; phylum Chordata; class Lepidosauria; order Squamata; family Chamaeleonidae; genus Bradypodion; species Bradypodion ventrale. Next base: position 254,076,951 of record JAWDJE010000001.1, read on the forward strand.
TTTGTCAGTTCTGTGAGAGGTGTGGCTATCTCACTAAACTGAGGAATGAAGTGCCTGTAGTAATTCATCATGCCTAGGAAAGACTTGACTTGTGTTTTGGTGATTGGTATTGGCCAATCCTTGACACTTTCTACCTTGGCATCTACAGGTGAGACTTTTCCATTTCCCACTTCGTGTCCCAAGTAGATCACACTGGCTTGTCCCCACTGACATTTCTTAGCATTGACTGTGAGGCCTGCTTCTTGTAGTCTGGCTAACACAGTTTCTAAGTGTTGCAAGTGTTCCTCAAATGTTTGGCTATAAATAGCCAAATCATCGATGTAGGCATCAGCGAATGGTAAACCCTTTAAAATATGGTTCATCATACGTTGGAATGAAGCTGGAGAGTTTTTCAAACCGAAAGGCATCATGGTAAAACAATATTGACCTCTGGTAGTACAGAAAGCAGTTTTAAGCTTCGCTTCCTGTGTCAGAGGAATCTGCCAAAATCCTTTTGTTAAATCCAGAGTTGTGACCCATTTGGATCCAGCTAGCTTCTGGATCAGGTCATCTGTCCTGAGTAAAGGAAAACAGTCGTTTGGTGTGACTGCATTAAGTTTGCAATAGTCTACACAAAATCTGATCTCGGGTAAAATTTGCCCTTGAGCATTTTTATTTTTAGCTAACACCACAGGAGCATTCCAGGGTGATTCACATTTCTCTATCACACCTAGAGCTAACATTTTGTCAACCTCCTCATTGACTTTAGCTTCTATGGCTCCAGCTAACCTGTATTGAGGTACCCAGATTGGTTCAGAAGTAACAAGAATATCATGTGACAAGACATTTGTACATCCTGGTTCAGAAGTGAACAAATCTCTGAACTTGGCTATTACATTTCTCAATGCTAACTGTTCAGTTTCTGGTACATTTTCAGAAATATATACAGAATCATCATTTCCAGCATTTTGGTATTCTTCCATAACATTCACCCAGTCCCATTCTTCCCCTGAAGATTTTGAACCGGTGATTCTGAGCATTTGTACATTAGATCTGGACACATAAGGTTTCAAGGAGTTTGCATGAACAATTTTACAAACTTTTGTGTCTTGAAATTGAATCTTATAGTTACATTCATCCACCATTTGCAATACCTTGGCTGGACCCTCCCATTGGACTTGGAGCTGCCCAACAGGATGCGGATTCAGAACCATGACCTGCTGTCCTGGCTGGAAATCTCTGTGTCTAGCTTTACGATCATAGTACAGCTTGGTGACATCCTGAGCTGACTTCAGGTGTTTCTTAGCTAATGCATGTATGTCATTTAGCTTCTTCTGCAAGTCTTCAATGTACTTAGATACTGGTTGGGGCAATTCAGAGGTTGCACCTTCCCATTCTCCTTTGAGAAGATGGGGAGGCCTTCGGAGATTGAACCCAAACAACATCTCAGCTGGTGTGGTTCCCCCTAAACTTTTGTGTGGGGCTGACCTGTATGTGCTGAGAATTAGTGGTAAACCTTCCACCCAGTTTTGTCCAAAATCTTGTACATATGCAGTCAACAATCTTTGTAGTGACCCTTGACATCACTCTACTGTCCCATGGGATTGGGGATGGTAGGGCAAAAAAAAGGTTTGTTCCACCTCTGCTAATTTGCATACAGTCTGAGACAATTTCAACAGGTAAACCTAACCTACTGATAATTTCAATAAATGCTTTAGCAATATGGGATGCAGAAATTGAAGTTAAGGGTACAGCTTCACAACATTTTGTAAAAGTATCAACATAGGTAAATACATACTGTTTTCCCCCTTTTGATTTAGGTAAAGGACCAAACACATCAATTTCTACCCTCTGAAATGGCTTTCCTGCTATTTCAGGTACACCAAGTTTAGCTTTAGTTTTAGACTGTACATTCCCAATTCTTTGACATGTGAAACAGGATTTTGTAAATTCTTTACAATCGGCGGTACACCTTGGCCAAAAGAAGTGTTCTGCAATTCTTTGAAGAGTTTTCTTTTTTCCTTGGTGCAATGCAAACACTGAGTCATGTGCCATTTTAAGAACAATGTTCCAAAAAGATTGAGGCACAACTAGCAAGTCTCTAGTCCCTGTATCAGGTTTAGGCAACTTGATCTGTTTGCACAAAAGTCCATCTGCTGAATAAAAGAACTGACTTGGCCTGGCACCTGACAAAGGCAAATTCAATTTAGCCTTCTGCCTAATTTCTTCTAAAGTTGGGCACAACTGTTGTTCCTTAGCAAAATTAGCATAGTCCAGTTTTTCAGAAAAAGTCCAAGAATAAACTTTGGGCTGCCCAGCAGGTGGTGCAGGTGTATCTGGAACAGTCACAGGCTGGCTTTGACTTCGGGTTACAACTTTAAGTACATTGGCCTGCTTGGACCTCAATTGTTCCTCTAAAATCATTACAGAAAGTCCTAGAAGTAGGGAAGGGTGGCTACTAGACCTATGGACCAAGCAAAGAGCTTCTCCTGTGAAACAACCATATTTCAGCTTAATTTTAGCCACAGGACTATTAACCACTTTCTTCCCACTTTCTAAATGGTTCCCTTCAATTGGTAAATAACAATCCTGCAAAATCTGTTCAGGTTTAACAAAACTCTCATGTATGCTGCAAAAATCAGAAACAGAATCTTTAAATGCTTTAATATAGACAAATGGTTCTCCCTGCTCATTTAGTAAAGTCACTGAGGCATATCTTTGCTCTTCCATTTTGGACAAGAGATCCTTCCCTAGCAGTTCAGTCGGATCTAGAGCTATAGGTGTCTGTGTGTGTGCAGTGGTAATATTCAGCTGCCATGCTACTTTAGGGTATCTAACAACGTGAGTGCTATACTCATGAGCTGGTTGCACTTGCTGTTTGTCTGGACCTGTAGCAGAATCTCGGGCAGTTACCGCTGTTCCCATCTGTGATGGCTGATTCTCAGGTGAATCAGTTGTTTGGCTTGCCGCTTAAACAATGCGGGAACTGGAAGTACCGGTTCCTGATTTCTCCTTTGCGGGTTGAGTTGCACCTTTCTGCAATGCAGGGCAATGCTGGCGGGTATGTCCTGGCTTGGAGCAATGATAACAGGTAATGTTAGAAACAGATGCTGTCTTACTCTTTGGCTTATTACCATCCCGTTTCAGCGCATGCTCCTTTGCTCCACTCGATGCAGGTGGTATCTTCACAAAAGGCTGACTTTTTGTCTCTTTGAATTTCCCTGAAGACTGGGCTGTCTTAGGCATCTGCTTCTTGACATTCATTTTGCTAATCCAAATCATATCAGCTTTCTGGGCAAGTAACTGAGGATCATCAATCTCCTTATCAGCAAGACTGAGTCTTAAAGAAGGTGGAATTACCTCCATAAACTGTTCCTTCAGCGCAAATGCTCGGGCGCTTGGTGTCATCTCCACTTTAGATGCTCGGACGCATCGGTCATAGGCTTGCGCCAACTGAATCATGAGGGCAAAAATGGTTGTTTACCATCCCATTGGATCTCCTGGAATCTCGTTCTCAGAACTTCAGGGACCATCGCACAATATTTCTCCAAAGCATCTCGTATTTGGGGCCATGTATAGTCTTTGGGCAATCCATCAAAATAGTCCAGGATTGGACCTCTCAGCTGTGTACTGATTAGCCCTGGCCACTCAATCTCATCCACTTTCATTGCCTCGCATGCATGCTCAAACCTGGAAAGAAAAGAGAGAATGTCCTGGGGGTCTGTCAGAATTGGCAGACGCTTCCGATCAGCATTATCGGCTCTCACAGGTTTTGGTTGCTGCTTCATTTGCATAACGCAAATCTGCGTTTCAAATAAATTTGCCATCAATTCCTCCAATTGACTTGTTCCGGTTGGAACTCCTCCTACCTCTCCCGTTGGCAAGGGAGGGTTTCCTCCTGGTATCGCTAAAAGTGGAACCTGTGGAAAAGAAGAAGGAGGGAGAAGAACTCCCGTTGGTGGCGCCAGTAGATGGACAGGCTGAGGTACAGGGGCTCTGGGCGGTGGCTTAATCTGCAGAGGTGGGTCTGGTGCGGCGGGCTGTGGAATCGCTGACAGTATATGCTGGGCTGGTGCCGACTGCACTGCCCCTTCTTCCTCCTGTAAAGCTTGGGCATATTTTTCATCCTCCATCTCCTGCTTTATCTTAGCCCTTTGACGTGCCGCTTCACTTGCACCTTCCAGATTACCTGCCAGCCGAGCCACCTGCTCCTGTCGAAGGAGACCATATATTTGGTCAAGCCTGTTTTCCTCCTCCTTTGGTAGTGGAACGGCTGCCACTTTCTCTGCTTGATGGACTGCTTGCTCGGAGGCTAAGGCTTTCTGTGCCTCTACAAGCCACTGTTGGAACTTCACGACATAGGTACAATATCGCTCTGCCCTTTGCTGCTCCTCCTGCAGCTTCCGCTGTAGTTCCTCCTGCTCCATAGCAGTGGTATAGGCACCAGCCACCCCCTCTCCTGAGGAAAGCGCCGTGGCTCCCGGTGGCTTAACGGACAGTTTAGCCATTCTGGAGCCCGGTTTCTGACCTCTCTGGGTCTGGCTCCCTTTCCGACCCATTGGTCCAATCCTGGCTGGATCGAGACCACTGGCTCAACTACTCCCTGTAGCAACTGCACCAGTTCGTGCTGATCTCCTGATTCAACACTCCGGTCTGGTCCCGCCTGGACTGAGACCGTTGGTGCTGCCATTCCGCTCTCCTGAGCTCGGGACGCCGCCACAATGGCTCCCGGCGCTTCCTCCTCCGTGACATTTTGTCGAGCGGGGTGCACTGGAATAGCTTCCTCAAGCACCTGGTATGCCCTACTGGAGGGGCCATACCTTCGGAGAATCTCCTCACACTGGACCTGGTGTTCAATGATTTCCATCAGACTTCTCCTCTGGGTCTCCGTCACACTCCCTTCAAAGGGTGCTTTACGTACCACATCCAGTAGCCATTCGGAAGTCATAGGGGGACCCGCAGGGACCTCCCTTTCCCAAGACAAGCTCCGGCGAGCTTGCTTACGAGCTTCCTCCTCGAACTGGCATTCCTCTTCCTCTGCCCATACGTTTTCGCCTCTCATGGTATGGAGGGGGATGCATTCAGCTGCAACTGCATCAGCCCGTGCAGCTTCATCCATTACCCGGTAGGCTGGATGCCGAGACCTAATCCTTTTCCACTCGGTAGGTCTCTGGTGCCCTTCCTCCTGGCCAACATAGCTTGTCTGGGGCTTTAACAGACTCAGTTCTGTATCCGTCACTCTGCCACCTGACCTATTTGTCATCCTCCCTCGTGGGGTCTGCAGGTGTACATTCCTTTGAGGGAATGCAGCTGTGTTGATTCTATCAGAAAGGAATGTGTTTACAAGTAGCTTCAGTAGCTCTTAGTGATAAGGTTGCCATGGATACTCAGGTTCATGACAAATAGATGAATACCCCCTCATTCCTAGAAATATATTATAGGAAACATTTCAAGTCCAATTCACTATTAAGACCCCCTGGAGCTAGCATGCACAATCTATGAATATAGAAAGCCTCGCGATGTTTGAACGCTTTCTCAATATAGACTTTCTTAAATTTTTCTGGTTGTACAGTCTCTAGGATTAAAAAGCTCAATTCTTCAGGAGTGTGATTTTTCTCGAAATGTTCAACAAGTGGGGTCATTAGGATACGATTCTTAATCCATGATTTATGTTCATATATACGGTATTTAATCTGCCGTGATGTCATCCCGACATATATCAACTCACACGGACAGAAAATCAAATACACGCACCCTGAGGTGTCACAATTATAAAAGCCCTGCAGTGTGAAAATGAAATTTACATGTGGAATGTTAACAACCTTTGTTTCTAGTAAATGCTTGCAGCAACTGCACTGAAAACATTTGTGTTGACCCGACACTAACTGCTTCTGAGGTTGCCTAATTAAACAATCGCTATGGAAGGAAATAAAAATTAGGTAGGAATTATGGTCAGTTGGTTTCTTATAAAGCTGCACTCGGACTCTTCTATCTTCATTCACTCCTACCATGAGATCTAAAAAAGGTAAAGCATGTGTGTTCATACTGAAAATAAATGAAAGGTGAGTGTTAATATTTCCTAGCCATTTGACAAATCCGGAACAACCTGAAAATCATCAAAAATAAAAAACAAATCATCTATAAAACGTTTGTAAACAATAATGTGGTCAAAAAAAGGGTTAACCGAGGGTTCGTAAATTGTTCCCTTTTCAAAATCAATCATAAATAAATTGAACACAGATTGTGCTAAAGGGCTACCCATAGCCACACCACATGTCTGGAGAAAAAATGTTCTTCAAATCTAAAATAATTATTTTCTAAACATAAATTCAAAAGTTCTAATAAAATGTGAAGGTGGACTATTGCTGACCCGATCTCTCATTGCTTCACTGACCCCCCTTCTCGCCTCATCTAGTGGAATGGTATAATTGTTTCAAATTGTTTTATTTAACCAAAGCATGTTTTAGTTTGTGGGGTTTTTTTTGTTAATAGTTGTACCGTAGGTAATATTTTTTTAAATGTGAAAGTACATGTTTTTTACATTCAATGTTTTTAAACTGTGTTTATTTTTTAAAAAATAATTTTTATTAAAAAATTTAACAAATAAAATACAAAACACATACAAGAGGAAAAAACAACATTATACTAAAGAAACAAGTAAATACAATATACACAAACAATGAAAAAAAGAGAAAAAAGAATATAAAAACCTATCCTAGTACATTTTTTATACCTATCTTTTTAAAATCAAAATCTTAACACCATCCTAAAAAAATTAAAAAATCTCTTAAATTATGACTTAATGGTTATTCTTTAACATTAGCTAATGTTCCAATACTCATTTCCCCAAAAAGTCATAATATGCAATTATGGATAGGATGGGAAAAACAAAAGAAAAAATACAATAATACAATTATAAATAGTCATCACCCAGTGTTTATTTACATTGCCCTGGAGAGCTCAGAATATCTCATTATTTTATTTCCAAAATTCACTTTGTTCAGGTACAGGTCTGTTTCTATCCTCCCCCATAAGGGAGTGATCCACAAAAGGTTTCCAAATATTCCAAAATCTATTCACTTTTAAATTATCCTTTTTTTTCTTAATCTCCCAAATCAATTTATCGTTCAATGCTAAATTCCACATTTTTATACCATTCTTCAGTTTGTATAGTTAGATCATTTTCCAATTTCTAGCAATACATTGTCTAGCCGTCGTAATCATAATGTCTAATAATTAATTCTCATCCTTATTTAAATTAATACCATCCACATTTGTTAACAGAGTGGTACTCGAATCCAGTTTAATTGTCTTACCCAATATTTCTCCAATCTCTTTTTCAATTATATCCAAAAATCTTTTACCACGTTACAACCCCACCACATGTGCTCATATGTTCCAATTGTGTCCTTGCATCTCCAAATCATTTTATCTTTTTTATTATCCATTTGGTACAACCTCACTGGAGTCAGATACCATCTCCATAACATTTTATAATTGTGTTCTTTTATTCTAACCGACATAGTTCTCATTGTGATGGGCAAATTAAAAAGGAAGACATTTATTCTCATTAATTTTAATTGTGTGAAGTAGAAATGTCCAGTTAGATTTTTATTCTATGATGTAATGTTAATTACCAGGTGTTAGCCTGACATTCTTTCACACATCCACATATTGATGCCAAGATTTGAAGACCCTAAGTCTGAGAATCTGACGGGCACATCTATCACACTAGATAAGAGATGGGGACATGAGATAACAGTCTCACGTCGCACTTGCAGGTGCAAAGACACAGCTGGCAGAGTCCAGGTGTCCAGTCTTAATGTTGCCAGAATGACATAACTGGGGGTTTTGACATTTTTTCAATGGGGGTGTATGAAAGAAAAACGTATAAATACTGATACCTTTTAGTGTTCAAAAAGGTCGGCTTTTCTCGTGCCTGAGAAATGCTGCTTGTCTTTTCTTTTCGCTAGAAATCGGACAAAGCAGGTCTGATCTCTATGGAGGGGCCTCTGGTCCCAAAGATACTTTTTATTTAGTCAGCTTAGTTATTAATGTTTGTTTTATGATTTCTGTTTTGTGTTTTTAAATGTCTATTTTAACCGCATAATAATCTACCTCATTTTTGTAAACCAATAAAGGCTGCTAATTTGATGATTTTAGTGGTCCTTGGTTTATTCTATTTTAAGTGAGAAAGGGGAGATTTTTAGTAGTCCAGAATAAGCCATAAATTTAAGGTTTTGTCAGGAAGGCCAGATTCAAGGAGCAGAGGAGAGAGTCAAGAGGACGGGACCTCTCCGAAGATTGTTATGAGAACAACGTTATCTTTCTGGTACCTTCTTGCACCGAAGCAATCGTTTCATCTCAAGGTAAAAAGCTGGACTCTCAGAGTGCCTTAGCGGGAGAGGGAGTGTAAAAAGGCTATGTTTGGGTTTCAAAAGAAACAGTCTCATAAATCCCTCATAGCTATTTTAAATTGTCAGCTGAGGCTGACTAATCAGAGAAACAGTGCACCTCAAAACACTGCCTGCAAAAGTTACCCTGAGCAGGAAAATCTCTGAGAAAGTTCTACACTGCCTCTGCACTTTAAATCTTTCAGACTGCTGTCTGTTCAGTCACTCAGAACAGAGTTGTTAGTCTGAAAGAAAGGCCCGCAACACTCATAATCCTCTTTTTCCATTTATTTCTCCATGTATCCTTTTCTATCTTTATATTCAACTCTTGCTCCCACCTTAATTTAAAATCCTCTTGTGGATCACCTTCCCTATTTAATATTGTGTACAATTTACTAACTAATCCCTTAGTATTTTTATCTCCCTTTCTAATTTTTAGAATCAGTTCTTCAAATTCCGTCTTTTCTCTTTCCAAATCATATTCTCCCAAATATTTGCTATTCCATTTATTAATCCTCAGTCTCTGAAACCAATTCATTTTTAATTGCTCAAACAAATTTATCCTACTAATCTCATCACTACAGATCCGTAACCAGTCTTTCAATAGGAAAACCTCATTCTTGTCCAATACTTCCTTTACCTCATCATCTATATTAATTGGAAAGCTTGCCATATCCAAAATTTCCAATATTGAAGAAACATTCGGAGCCAGATCTTTCTTTACTCTCTTCCATAGTTCATTAATGCTTTCATCATAGTATTTTTAGTTACTGTCTTTCCCAAATTACTTCCTAAAAAACCCATTTTACCTATATGTCTATAGTACCTCATCTCAATTTCCTCCCATATTACCTTTTCCTTTGCCAAGATCTTCACAACATTCTTAATTTGAAATGTTCAATAATATGCCATCAAATTCGGCATTCCCAGTCCACCTTCTTTCTGTGATAAATACCATAGCTTTTTTGGTAACCTGGATTTCTTTCCACCATTACAAAAATTATTAAACAAATTTTGAAACTCCTTAACTTCCTTATCCTTCAATTGAATCGCTAACGCCTCAAATAAAAAATTTATTCTAGGTAACAACATCATTTTTGTGAGTGCAATTCTTCCAAACCATGACAGTTTCAACTTTTGAAAACTTTGTATCTTATTTTTAATTTCAATTTTCAAACTATCATGGTTCAGTCTTTTAAGCTCTTCCAATCTGTTTGATATAATTATTCCCAAATATTTCAATTTATTTTTAATCTGAATAATAACTATTTGCTTTATCTTCTTCTGGTCTTCATCACCCATGTTACAAAGCATCATTTCCGATTTGTCCCAATTTATCCTCAACCCAGTAATATCTTCAAAGTCCTTTAATTGTACTCTAATTCTGTCCATTACTTTCTCAGGTTGTTTTACAATTATCAAAGTGTCATCGGCATACATACTTATCTTATTTTCCATAATCCCCACTATTTTTCCATCACCTCTTATAGCTTTTGCTAATAACTCCATTGCCATAATGAACAATAATGGAGATAAAGGACAGCCCTGTCTAGTGCCAGCCTCTAACTTTACCTCATCCGTAACCTCATCATTCACTCTGACAGTAGCTGTTCCTTGCTGATATAATTGACCTATTAACCTTCTAAATTTGACGCCGAATCCATAGCATTTAATTATCTCCTTAATTGGGATCCATTGTAGAGAGTCAAAAGCCTTAAATATATCCAAAGATATTAAACCCACTTTTTCTTTTGTTTGACTCACAGTATCAATTAAGTCTACTACTCTTCTAGTCAAATCTGCCATGTGTCTCCCTTTCAAAAAACCCACTTGATCTACATTTATATATTCCCCCATAAAATTATTAAGGCAATTAGCCAATATTGCTGTGAAGATCTTGGCATCTTGGTTTATCAATGAGATTGATCTATAAGATTCTACTTTTTCTAAATTCTTTCCAGGTTTTGGTAATAGTACAATTGAGGTCCTATACCATGAAGTCGGAATTTGCCCTCCATCTAATATGTAATTATATAATTTTACCAACTTTGGTACCTCAATGTCTCTAAGTTCCTTGTAAAAATCAACAGGTAAACCATCTTCCCCAGGAGCTTTTCCCAACTTCAGACCAGCAATTACCTCTTTCACTTCTTTCTCAGTCACTAATTCTTCCATTCTATCCCTATGTTCCTGTTTTATTCCTCAAATTTTTTGCTTCTCTAGTTGGTTCTTAAGTTTCTCCTCATCTATTTCTTTTCTTGCATAAAGGGCTTGATAAAATTCTTTCACAATTTTACATTTATGCTTTATCTTATTGCATCTTATCCCTTGTTCATTAATCAAAACACCAATTTCCCTTTTTTCCCTTTTATCTTTAGCTGTTTTTCTAATAATTTTGAATTCTTATTACTAAATTCAAAATATTCTCTTTTCAAATAAACCAAATCTCTTTTCACCTTTTCTATATCTTTACCTACCAATTCAGTCTTTAATCTTTGTAAATTGGCAAAAACCTTTTTATTCTTTGTCTTTGAATGTTCCTCCTGTAGCTGCTTTATCTCATTTTCAAGATTGTCCTTTGCTAACTTATAATTTTTGTACCTATTACTTGCCAACTTTATACACTCCCCTCTAAAGACCGACTTCATGGCATCCCAGACCATGTTATACCCCACCTCACCATTATCGTTCCATTGCCAACTTTCCCTCCAACTCGTCATAATTTGTTCTTTACACTTTTGATCTCTAAATAAATTAACATCATACCTCCAAATCCTTCTTGATCTAATTTCATTCTGTAATTTCAATTCCAATATCACCTTAGCATGGTCTGATTCCTTAAATATTCCAGTTTCCATTTCCTCCATATTTTTAACCAAATTTTCAGTTGCAAATATATAATCTATTCTGGAGTAAGAATTATGAACCTGTGAAAAATACGTGTATACCCTTTCTGGACCCTTAAGTTTTCTCCAGGAATCTTTCAAACCTAAGGCAGCCATCCAATTGTCCAACATCCACCCTTTAATCCCTTTTCCACATCTTAATATATTTGTACAATCCAAATTTGATCCTACTAAATTAAAACCCCCAGCCACTATCATCTTCATTGTTTTTTCTTTTACCAAAATGTTGCGCATTTTTTCTAAAAATTCCGCTTGATAATCATTAGGGGCATATATATTCACCAACATTATTTCATCTTCGTATATTTTCCCTTTCACAATCAAAAATCTCCCTTCAGGATCCAAGATACTATTTATTATCTCAAACCCCAATCTATCCAAAATCAATATTGCAACTCCTCTTGCTTTTGATGTACCATATGATTTTTCATAGTGTTGCATCCAACTTAAAAAAATTTTGTTTGTATCCTGAGATTTTTGATGAGTTTCCTGAAGAAAGACTATGTCCGGTCTATCTTTCCTCAGAGCTGATTCTATCCTTCTCCTCTGAATCTGAGAACCTGTACTTTTACATTCCACGTTAACACTTTAATCGCTCTCATAATTTAGTTTAATTTGTCTCCCTCTTCCACTGCTTCTGAGTTCTCCATTGGGCGTGCTACCTCTTATCCCAAAATAATTAACATAAAACTTAACCAACATTAACAAAAAACAACAACAAAAATAAAAAAAACATTTTTAACTCTCCCCACTTACTATAAAAGCGGCCTCCGAAAATCAAAGGGGGGAGAGGGGGAAAGCGCATCAAAAATGGCATGACCACTATGGACTCCGCACAGATCCCAACTTACATTCCTCCTTCAGCACCCTTGGGCATATCATCATCTTCTTCTTCCATATTTCTTCCAAAGTACAACCCTCCTGAAATTATCAAACCCTCCTTTAAAGCCTCCCATTCCTTAGTACCATTCTCCAATAGCTTTGCATCCACCAAAATATCCAAGACATTTAAGACCTTCTCGCACTGAAAATCTTCTCCCCAAATTCCAGAACAGTAAATGCCTTGGAAACTTCCAGTTATACTTAATACCCTTGCCAATCAAATGTTTTGTTGCCGGTTTCATCGCTTGTCACCACATTCTCTACTCCACTGCAATGTTGTTATAGATCTCAATGTCAGCACCCTCTATCTTCAAAAACCGTTGGTCCAGCTTGTTTAATATGTACCATTAATTTTGTCTTGTCAGCCACATTTGCAAACTTCACCAACACGTTCCATGGTCCGGTTCTACCTCTCTTCTGTCCAAGACGATATATACTTGCAATTTCCTCTGGAACAAAACTATAGTCCATCTCAAGAGAATTAAGCCACCCCAAAAATCTGTCTTTTAATGAATCCGCTGTATTCTTAGGAAAATTTTGAATTACTATATTCGGGCTTCTTAATTGTTCTTCCAATATTTCAACTCTTTTTTCCAATGAACCCACCTTAACATCTCTTTCCTTCTCTTTTTCTTTCTTCTTTTTCACCTCAACTTTAAGTTCTTGCTGTTCTTTTTTTAATTTCATCCTGTTCTTTTTTAAATTCAACTTGCCCTTTCTTTAATTCATCAAATCCTTTATTTGAGTCTCTTGACATATCTGCAATCTTATCCTGTAAAATTATTTGACCTGCAGTCAATTTAGCTTCCATCTTTTCAAAACATTCAAACATCCTTTCAAAGTCACTCTTAGGACCCGGCACTTGGGGCTTCGAAGTTAAAGTTGCAATTGGATCTGTCACTAATGTTGGGGTTTGCGCTACTGTTGATACCATGATGTTTTTGGAATTACTGTGCTTGATGTTTTCGGTGAAGTTATTATCGGTGTTCTCGATGTTACTGTGGCTGGTATTTTTGATGCTGGTGTTGTAATCATTGTTATTGGTGATGCTGCAATTGTAGTTGTTACTACTGTTGTCGCTGCTGTTATTATTGTTGTTGCTATTGTTATTGGGGTCATAGCTGGTGATTTGGCAATAGTTGTTGTTGTTGTTACTGCTGTCATCGTTAATGCTGTTGTTGTTGGAGTTATTACCGTTGTTTTAGCAATGGCTCCTTGTGGTTGTTTTGCTGTTGCTGTTGTAAGATCTTCCTGACCCTCTCTTGCTCCTCGGCGTCAATCACCTCCTGTTTCAAAGTTTTCTTCATTACGTCACTCTCCACACAAGCCTTCGATAGCTCCTGTCAGATAATGTCTCCCTATCTCTCAACCAACCTAACTTCTTTTCCTTTTCTTTGCCTGTTCCCTGACGACTCATCCACTTGCACTTCCACTTACAAATCATAAACAGTACATAACACACACACACACACACACACACACACACACACACACATATATATATATATATATATATATATATATATATATATATATATATATATATATATATATATATATATATATATATATATATATATATATATATATATATATATATATATATATATATATATATATATATATATTCAAAAACCACAATAACTACAATCTTAAAGTCCTTTTTAATAAGTTCAATTTAAGGGACTAATAATAGAGTTAAAGAGAGAAGAAGACAAAAAGAAAACGGAAATTTAAAAAAATTTAAAAAAGGAAAAGGAAAAAAGAAAAAAAAGGAAAAGAAAAAAAACCCAAAAAAGCTTATAGCTGAAAATCAAATTTTCAAGCTTTCAGATTTGCCACTGACTGTACTGTATGATCACTATAACCTTAAAAATACGTTGGGTGTGGAAGAGTATCCAGAAAAGAGGGAATTAACTATTTCAATTCAGATCAGATCATTTTAATTATATAAATTCAACTCCCTCCTTGAGAAAGAAAAAAGGTTGAAAAAGTGATTTTAAAAATCTCCAAGTGAGCTTTCAGATTTACTACTGACTGTATTGTAAGATCTGTATGACCTTAAAAATACGATGGGTATGGACGAGCAGAGCATTGGGTGTGGGTGTGAAAGAGTATCTGGAAAAGAAGGGTAAACAATTTTAAGAACAACAATACCAGAGTCTTAAATCACCATCTTGCCACATGTAATGAGTGAAAGTCAATGCTTTAATTTCCAGCAGAAAAACAAAAAGAATCTTCTTCTCTTATTCCTTCTCTAATTGAAACAGTTTTTCAGCTTCTGCAATATTGTGTCATCTAATCCAGGTACCCTTTTAAAACTTTTCCTGTATATAAAAGGCAGCAAAAAAGTGCCATAACAAGTTCCAAGGAGGAAGAAGAGGAAAAAAAATTATACTGGAGAAATATAAATGTTATTCTGCCACCATTTAGACAGAGAGAAAAAACTAGATGACTCCTGTTCTCAAAACCAGTTGTTATATATCCAACATCGACCTCTTCAGCTGCATTGAACACCACGTAGCACCAATCAGAGACAATCAGGTGCCGATGGGGTCGACTGAGGCTTGCTTCTGCTTCCCCCCGTCACACACACCCCGGACTTACCCCAATAACTCCACTTGCCCGCTTGTTTGATAGCTGTTTATCTATTCATCCACACATTTTCTCTCTCTCCTTCACTCCACATCACTCCACTTCTTCACAAAGGTTCTCTATTTCCTCCGCTGCCAAACCTGCACTTCAAAGCCACGGCACTGTCACATTCCATACATTCTTCCACACTTTCTCCTTCTCAATGCCAGTTCCCTCTTTCCTCTCTTGATCTCGCCTCAATCAAAGCAGAGAGCACAGGCAAAACCCAGCTGCGCTGCGCTCCGCTCAAACCTCCACACCACTAGAAACTGAGAGACTCACTTTTCTTAAGCCCAGACTGTAGCCGATCAAAGGATTTTAACAGGAGACGTGGTACGACGTATTTTTAGATAATTCTTGCCATAACCACTTTTGACCACTTTAAACTGCCCTCCTTTAAGAACTGATGGGAATCGCAGCTGGTCAGCCCACCATGATGGAACGTGTTTAGATGTTTTGTGTTTTTATCTGAGTTAAAACTCAACACAGGATGTTTTATTTTATTAACATATGTTTGTGATTTGTGTAAACCTTTGATTTATTGTTATGTTTTTGACTAGTTTTTACTCTTGTGGCCTCTAGGTGGGGCTGTTGTGTGTTTTTGAGTTGTTTTTACTATTCTGCCCTGCAGGTGGGGCTGCTAGTGGTTTTGTTTTTGTTTCACATGTTTTTTCTCTCCTGGCCTCTGGGTAGGGCTTCTTCCGGTAAGTAGCCTTTGTTTCTTCATTTCTGTTCTGTTCGTCATTGAGGGTGGACGTGCTGGTGAGTTCTCTGGCTTTCTTCTGGGGTTTTTCTTTGTTTTGTTTTTGTGGTGGTGGGCTGGGAGGTGTTTGTGGGAATGTATCTGGATTCTGTCAGGCTGTCTCTGACACATTTTGTAAACAAAAGCCTCTTTGCTTGCATGAGAGACAACGCTGGTTTTTGGGCATGCATAGAATATGAGAAGATTTCTCTTTTCTTCTCCTTATTTGGGTTCTGACTTTCTGATTGGCTTGTAGCTTAAGTTTCGTTTCTGTTATACTCTGCTTGAATAAAGAGAAGCGATTATTATCCTTTGTTCAGCCAAGACTGCAGTCTGCTTTCTGTCTATCTCTGTTCCTTTTTTTACTCTGCCTAATGAAGCTGGACTTCGCTAGGTTTTCATTTATTGTATTCCTAATCTTATTTCTATGTGTAACACATGTCCACTGCGTAGAAGGGAGACATCGAGTTTTGCACGACGGCAATTGTACTCAATGAGGTATCATCCTCCGGAACAAGGTACCATGAGTCAGGAGGGGTACGATGTCCAGGAGGACAGTGATGATGTATATGGAGGAGTAGTTATGGAGTATGATGACATGCAGGGGTATGATTAGCCGTCTCTCTCTCTCTCAAATTTAAATGAAAAAGGAGGACATGTGGGAATGTATCTGGATTCTGTCAGGCTGTCTCTGACACATTTTGTAAACAAAGGCCTCTTTGCTTGCATGAGAGACAACGCTGTTTTTTGGGCATGCATAGAATATGAGAAGATTTCTCTTTTCTTCTCCTTATTTGGGTTCTGACTTTCTGATTGGCTTGTAGCTTAAGTTTCATTTCTGTTATACTCTGCTTGAATAAAGAGAAGTGATTATTATCCTTTGTTCAGCCAAGACTACAGTCTGCTTTCTGTCTATCTCTGTTCTTTTTTTACTCTGCCTAATGAAGCTGGACTTCGCTAGGTTTTCACTCTTCCTCTGTTTAGCTGGGGCAATAAACTGCTGCTTCATGAGACTGATTGAAGAGATCTTTACATGAATCGAACTCCGACAGGTGTTTCCGTTGTTCTTTTTTGTTTTGGTTGCGTTTATGGTTTGGTTAATTGGTTTGGTTATTTCTGGTTTTGTTTAATTTCTCTTATTTCATTGTTGATTATTTGTGTAATTAGTTGTTGTTTATTTTGTGTAATTTGTGGTATTTTGTGTTGTAGTTAGGTGTTTTGCATGTAGTTTTGTGATATTGTGGATTTTTTTGTATTTTGTGGTTTACTTTTTTTGTTTATTAATGTTTTTTTTAATTATTGATTTATTTTTGTTTTATTATTTTTTATTAATTTTGGTGTTTGTTTTTGGTGTTTAGCGTGAAGAACAGGCTGCCTGTCGGTTCCTCTTTTCCCCATTGCTGCTTCGAATTTTGGGTTCGGTGCAGCAATGGGGGAAAGGAGGAGGAGGCAGTCAGCCCGTTCTTCCCCCAGCTGGTAAGGTTCATTAGGTAGGTCGGGGGAGAAGGAGGAGGCAGAGAAGAGCTATCTCTGCCTAATGATGGTTCTCTGCTCTCTGTCTCCTTTCTCTCCTGGCTTACCTAACCGGAGATCAGCAGGCAGCGATCCGTAAGGGGTGGGGCTCTTCCTTGCAAATTGATGGCTGTTGCTTTTGTATTACCTCCGTCGGAAGTACAAAGGCATCAGCCAGTCATTCACCAGGGAGGGTGCTTCCCCTGATGACTGCTGCCTGTTTTTGGGGGGTTTTCTCACCCCGGCTCAACTTTCCTTGAGGCCGGAAGTGGTCTCGCCGTGTCTTCGGTGGGGTAGCATGGAGGAGAGGGACTCCCTCTTTGCCCCATTGCTCTGGGAAAGAAGGCTGGCGGGTGTCTCATGGTGGAGTTTTGTGGCTTTTGGTTTTGCGAGTCTGTGAGGCGCTGTGTCTGCCTGTGGCGGACTTGCGGTCCCATTGCATTTTGTAATTTTATTTTTCATGCGCCGGCTTTCTCAGCATTCTGCAAGCTCACTGCAAGCAGGATGCTGGGACTTGTAGTTTTGTGTTTGTGGTTTGTGTTCATGCAGCGGTTTTTTCTGTGGCTCGATTTTAATTGGCCGCACCATGTTTTCCAGCGTTCTTTTTGCTCGCGCCTCTCAGCCTGATTGGCTGTGGCGTGGCACAAAGAACGTTGGGAATTGAAGTTCTTTCCCTTTGTTCACGTTTGTGGGGCTCTTGTTCCACTGGCACGTTTCTCAACCCTTCAGGAACCGGGTTCGGGCAAGTGCAGGAGGCTCGGTACGGGATAGGATGGGGCAGGTGCAGAAATGTATAGCAAGTTCCAATGGTTAACCCTTGGATTTATAGGTATAGATTATTCCTGGGTCCTAGATGAACATTGTTGCTGATCTGAAATTTCACTTTGGGGAGCGGGCTTTGTGGTCCAATGGAAATCCCATTTAAATCCTTGAGCTCTGAGCCCTTGTAAGTTTACAAACAATGGATTTTGTTAGTATGTTAGTATGGACAATGAAACCATTTGAGTAAATGTACTGGTCTGTAAGTGTCCAATTTAAGATAGGGCTACTAGTTCATTATTCAGTTGCATAGCAGTATCCAGAAAGCAAATCTGTGAGATGGACTGGTTAAGTCTTGTGATCAAAGTTATTGAGGACCTTTGATAGAACCTACAGCCCATGGAACCTCAAATTAAGATGCAATAAACACATTTCAGGTAGAGGAAATATATGAAGACCAAAAGATGAGGAAGCATTGTTCTAAGTCAACCAACCAATTATGTCCTATGTGTGATGCCCATAGCTTTCCAGGATTGCTGGAATATAAATTAGGGTTCATCAATTCATAGAGGGTTTGATGCATCATGGACATTTTTGAAATTGTCTTGGATGTTATAATTTCTACGTGCTGCTTTGGCTCACCTCCAGGCCATTCACAAGTTGCCAGTTGGCCATACTTATGTACCTGTAAGTTGATCTCTATTGAACTGTATATACTATATTAACTTCATGTATCAACTTAGATTCATTAAAGTTTTTTTTGCCACAGTAGCAGGATAAAAGAGAAAAGAAGTGATTAATGTGACAGCTTTTCATGCTTCTGAAGGATTGTATCAGGAAATATTGCCAAAAGCTATGTTAGTCAGAAAGGAAACACCCACTTTCTTGCTGTAAATTATGGGTGGACCAGAAAGAAACAAAAGCTATGAAACCCTCAGGAGGAATAACATCTGAAGCACCATCCTCTTACTCCTCCCACTGTAGTAGTAATGGGGATGCAAGTCAGGGTGCATTGTTCACTGGCATTTGCTTAATAATAATGCCACAGCAAGCTGGATAGCTCAGTGAGGTATTTGGCTGTAAAGCCAGAGGCTGGGATGGGAGTTTGATTCCCCACTATGCCTCCTGGGAGAAGAGCCAGACTGTAAGTGGCCTTGGGCAAACTGCACAACCCAAGGTGTCCCCAGAAGGAGGAAATGATAAACCACTTCTGTGTGTTCTCTACCTAGAAAATCCTGGAAAGGCTTGCCGTAAGGCAGAATCTACTTGACAGGACACGGTTATTATTATTCAGCATGCCACAGCAAATCTTCATGAAATCTAAGGTGACATACTGAGAGAAGAGATAAATGTAAATTACAAAGTAGGCCAGAACATAGAAGGGAAATACGGACTAGCACACTTGTAATGTGGATAGTTCCTTCTCATGCTGCGCAGATCATCTCCCCCACTAAAACATATCAGGCAGAGAGGCTCCTTTTTCAGCAATAAAGTTTTATGGGGCTGAGGTGCTAACTTGATGCCCAACCCTCCTCCTTTCTCATCTGGGCTTGGGACTATGATACACAGATGGCTATGAAGAACTGAGATAAGGTTTTCGCAACCAAGCTTTTGTCTTCTGTGAAATAAACCTGTTCACAAATGCATCCCCAATCACTAGATTTCCTGTCACTTTAGAATGGTGGGTGGCTAGGAGTGGGGAACCTCAGGCCTTGTTGGACTACAGCTTCCCTTCATTTCTCACTAGGGGTTATGTGGACTAAGGATGGTGCTTGTTGTATCCAACAATATTGGCAAGGGCCACAGGAAGGTTTTGTCAATGCTGATCACTTATGTCCACATGCAGTATGCCGTGAGATCCTGGAGTTATCAAATGATCTCCCTGTTAATTAAACTAATGAGCAAAGATGATGTGAGATCCTGCTGTAGCATTTAAATAATAAGCATTGAACCAGGCAATGAAAATGGAAAGGAAGGTGGTTTAGTAAATTATGGAGAAGGCCCATGGACCAGGCTGGAGATAGGCATGCCAGACATAAAAACAGAATATCAGAACAGACAGTCCTTTAGATAGGTGCTTAAAACTGCCCCATATGGTAATGATGCCTGAAGAAGTTATTTTTCATTCTACCCACAAGATCAGCTGACCAAAATCAAGAAACTGAGGAAGTGGTGGTAATTGGTTCACTATGAAGTTGTGTATCCTTGTCCTCGCTCAGCTAGAGATGCCAGACATATATATAAGAGAGCAAAAGCAGACTTATTTGTGTTGCGCTAGGAATGTGAAAAATGGAAAATGTAAGATAAGGAAGAAAAAGAGAAGGACAGCTTTCATATTAGAACAGTATTAGAAGTATCGAGCTGAGGTACAGCATGCTATTTCCAGGAAGATTGGATATCCCACAGCATTGGAAAGAGACATTATGATCTGGAATAAGGATATCAGATATCCATGGGGGAGTCAAAATGGAGATAGGCATTGAAGGAGGTGTACTAAAAAATATCAGAAATATTTTGCTAGGTACATGTACAGACGCTATAAGGCTACAGGAAAAGAGAATATATTGAAGAAAGGCAGGAAGAAAACTTATTCTGCATATGCTCTTCCAAAAAAACAAGATTACATTATATGGCTGGAAGGTAGAAATTATGAAATAGACACTTTGTACACAAATGCTGTGAAGGTGTGTTCTTGGTAGATAAATTTATCTCCAGAACAACTTTTTGAAACTTGTCCTCACATGTAAGATTTAGGAACAAGTAACTAGTCCAGAGAGTTCACAAGGATGCGATGTGATTGCCATGGGTCAATGGTGAGATAGGATTTATAGTAAGGAAGGAGGCTCCAGTGCAGCGATTTTGAATCCATATGAAGGCTTTTTCCACACAAATGATTTGCTGGAATTATTTGCAGACGTGTGATACCTATACAGCCAATACTGTTCTTGGACATATTAATAGAATCATGAATATCTGAAAATGCAGCTAATAAGAATTTTGTATCAGAAAATTGTGTTGAAATTAGACTTGTGGGTACTAGAGTGCTCCCATAAAAAGACAGACAGGTTAAACATAGGCCACATATAGTCCAAGAGAACTTAGTTTATTAAATGGAATTTTCCCCATGGCTAGAGTTTCTCAGACCAAATTCAGCCCAACCTCTGTAAAAGCAAAAATGGCTGAATTAAGACTATCACACTTTGGAGACATCATGAGAAGACAAAACTCACTGGAAAAGCCAATTGCTCTTGGAAAAATTGAAAGCAACAGGAAAAAACGAAGACCAAATATAAAGTATGCTGACTGAGGAAAGAAAATTGGAGGCTTGACTTCGCAAGGCATGAGAAAGGCTTTCATAAGGAGAGCAGCTTTTGGAGGTCCCTGCAGTGGCTTCATGGTTAAGAGGTCGGCAAGTTAGCAGTTCAAGACCCGAGTGCCGCCCAACAAATTGAGCTCCTGTCTCTGCCCCAGCTCCTGCCAACCTAGCAGTTCAAAAGCATGAGATTGCAAGTAGATAAATAGGTACCACTTCGGTAGGAAGGTAAACAGCATCTCATGCTCTCTGGTGTCTAGTCATGTCTGTCACATGTTCACAGAAGTGTCTGCAGAAGCAAACAGCACTGGATTTTTGGCTGAAAACAGAGATGAGTACCGAAACCAAGAGTCACATACAACTGGCTTTCAAGCATGGGTGACCTTTGTCCTATTCATAGGGTTCCCATGTATCAGAAGTGATTTCCTGGCACATGACAAGGACAATGGCTGAAGTGTAGGTTATTAAATGCTTTGATATAGAGAGTACCACTCCACTCATCTTTTGTATGATTTTAATGTGGGACCTTTAATGTGGGATTTTAATGTGGTTGGGGTTTTTAAACTGCTTTTACTGTGTAGGGTCTTTTAGATTATGTAAGCCGCCCTGAGTCAGACTTGCCTGAGTGGGCAGCAAATAAATTGAAAAATTAAATTAAATTAAATTAATCAACCTCGGACTGCCAGTAAAGAAATTTGCAATAGGCATTTGAATAATTTGCAACTAGACAAATATAGAAATGTGTGCCCACACATCCAGGGAACAATGAAATGTGAAAATCATATAAACATGTTCCAAGATATCTGTTGTCATACAATTTTGCCTATGTAATGTAGCAGAGGAAATATGAGTGAATAAGTCAATATCGGCCAAAAGCAAAGAAATTGTTTTAAAGGTAGTCCATAGATGGCATTTGTACACCATGATATTGCATAAAATTAACAGAGAAATTGTGGAAGAAAGGGAACATTAGAACAAGTGTGAACCACTTGTTCTAAAATCAAAGCATATTGGTATGAAATAATTAATTGGATAGAAAATCGACGATGATTGATTGATGATAGAGTCTGATAAATAAATAATAATAATTGTGAATCAAGCATCATCATCATCATCATCATCATCATCATCATCATCATCATCATCATCATCATCATCATCATCATTATTATTATTATTATTATTATTATTATTATTATTATTATTATTATTATTATTATTATTATTATTATCATCATCATCATCATCATCATCATCATCATCATCATCATCATCATCATCATCTACATCTACTAGGTGGCAGAATAAGAATCTTTACAATAAAGAATTGATTGCAATTCTTATTGAGTAGCAAGATGTGAAAACTCATGATCTTGGGGAAATGCACAAGACCTGCCATTGCAAAGATTTCTTAACATAATTTTGACAGGCCAACATATAGAAAATGGAAATAAAACACGACCAATTTATGGGAAACTGGCAACCAGCATTAAAATACGGCACTGAGTGAAGTAATGAGGGATATGTGACAAGAAATAATTTGAATTGTTGGTCTCTAATCTTTTTAAGTTAAGGGGCAGTGGTGGCTCAGTGGTTAAGATGCTGAACTTGATGACTGGAAGGTCAGCAGGTCAGCAGTTCAAGACCTGAGCACTGCACAATGGGGTGAGCTCCCATCTCTGTCCAAACTCCTGCCAACCTAGTATTTCCAAAGCAAGAAATTGCAAGTAGATAAATAGGTATCACTTTGGTGGGAAGGTAAACAGTGTTGGTCTGCAGAAGCAGACAGCTCTGGATCTTTGGCTATGAAACAGAGATGAGCACTGAACCCTAGAGTCAGATACAACTGGCTTTCAAGCAAGGGTGACCTTTACCTTTACCCTTGTAAGATAGATAATTATAGTCAATGGGTTAGAAAATATTTTTAAAGTATAATAGGGTATGGAATTAGTGGATATATGGATAAGTAAGAAGATTTTATTATTGTTGTTGTTGTTGTTGTTGTTGTTGTTGTTTGTCATGTTTTGGTCACTATGAAATGGCATGGTTTATTCCTTGTATTAGAAAGAGGTGGCCAACACATAGACAATATTTTGTAAATATTTTGTAAAAATATGAGATCGTTTTTTTTTTTTACATAAAGCTTCATTTAAATACAATTTCCCTTGTTCCCTATGTATGGTAACCTTTGGGACACCTTGTATTTTTAAAAATTGTTTCCCATATTACCTTAGATCTGAAACCCTTATATATTTTTCTCAACTACATTTCTATATATAAATGAGATTATTCCCTTTCTTTTATGTTTATCTTCTCTTTTTTTACACAATATTGTAGTAGTTGCATTAACGTTCTCATGGGGTCAGAGCTCTGATACAACTGGATGGCAAAATTCTTTACCTGTTTTAATTGTAGCCAATTGGTTTATATTTGACTTCTTTTCTCCTCTAATTGTCCAGTTGTACTTGGCTTCCCTATTTCAATCGATCTCTAATTCTGTACATTCCAACACCTCGCCAATCTTTAGACTGTACAATTTTTTATTGAAACTTCAATTTTGGATGTCTTGAAATGGGATATTGCGAACATAAAAGAGGTCAAAAAGTTTCATATACTTTTTCTATATTTTTAATATCTCATTAGTAATACAATTCTGAACTTGTTTCCTCCTTGTTATCCATTTTGTTGTATATAAATATGTATTAACTATGCCACCTTCCTATAAGTTGTTGCATGAGGACACACAGGTTGATACAAAGACCATGTGACATTAAATCAACTTGAGAGAAAAACCCTAAACCTATTCCTGATTTATTTCATACAGTCATAGAATCCCTGAGCTGGAAGGGGCCTTTTAGACCATTGAGTCCAACCCCCAATGCAGGAATTCAAATCAAAGCAGATCTGGTAGATCGTTGTCCAATTCTCTCTTGAATGCGTCCAATGATGGGGCGCTTACCACCTCTCAAGGCAATTGGCACCACTATCATACTGATCTAACAGTTAAGAAGGTTTTCCTAATGATAGAGTGGTTTGGAATAGGAAAAGGAGTAAAACAAGGCTGCATTTTGTCACCCTGCCTATTTAACTTATACACAGAGCACATAATGTGCAATGCAGGGCTGGATGAATCAAAAGTTGGAATTAAAAGCAGTGGGAGAAACATCAAAAATTTGAGATATGCAGATGACACTGCCCTAATGGCAGAAAGTGAAGAAGACCTAAAGAAGCTCTTGCTTAGGTTGAAAGAGGAGAGTGCAAAAGCTGGCTTGAGACTTAATATCATGAAAGCCAAGATAATGGCAACAGGCCCTATCACTCCCTAGAAAATAGATGAGGAAGAAATAGAAGCAGTGACAGACTTTACTTTCTTAGGTTTAAAATCACTGCAGATGGAGATTGCAGCCATGAAATAAAAAGGTGACTAATTCTTGGGAGGCAAGCTATGAGAAACCTGAGGAACATAGTCAAAAGTAGAGACATCACCTTGCAAACAAAAATTCGCATAGTCAACGCAATGGTATTCCCAGTGGTAATGTACTGTTGTGAGAGCTGGACCGTTAGGACAGCTGAGCGCAGAAAAATAGATGCCTTTGAGATGTGTTGTTGGAGGAGAGTTTTGAGAGTACCCTGGACAGTGAGAAGAACAAATAGGTTGATCTTAGAAGAAATCAACCCTGACTGCTCCTTGGAAGGTCAAATAGTAAAGATGAAGATGAAGTACTTTGGACATCAAATGAGAAGAGAGGATTCACTTGAGAAAGCCTTGATGCTGGGAAAGATGGAGGGCAAAAGAAGAAAGGGGCGGCCAAAAATGAGATGGCTGGATGGTATTGCAGATGCAATGGGCACAGAGCTGGGTGGGCTGAGGAGGATGGTGGAGGACATAGGTGCCTGGTGGGCAATGGTCCATGGGGTCACAAAGGGTCAGTGTTGACTGTGCGACTGAACACCAAAAAAATCTGCCTTCCTGTAGTTTAAGCCAGTTATTATGCTTCCTGCACTCTAAGATGATGGAGAATATATCTTTCCCTTCCTCTTCATGACCATCTTTCAGGTATTTGAAGAGGGCTATCATGTTTCCTCTCAATCTCCTTTTCTCAAGGCTAAACCTGCCCAGATCCTTCAGTCTTTCCTTTTATGTTTTGGTTTCCATTACTCTGACCATAGCCACATCACACTGTTGACTCATATGTATCCAGTGATTAATAACAATTCCAAATATCTCCCATCTTATAACTGTCTGTTTGGGTCCCCCCCCCCTGTTCATTCTGTTGGTTTCAGCCCAGCGTTCAAGCCTATCAAGATCTTTTTGAATTATGTGCCTGTCTTCCAACAGTGTGGTCAACCCCCTCAGTCTCTCAGCTGACCTACCAGAGTGGCCTTGTCTCCTTTCTCTGCCTCTTCTACCACCTGATAGAACTGCTGCTTGAAGTTGATGATATATGATATATGGTATATGATATATGGTAGGGGGCTGGGGGCAGAAAAGTGTAGTGATGGCTGAACAGAGCTCATTCCTTCCTCTGTCCTGCCAGAGCTGATGGAGTGGAAACATTTGAAAGATTGAAATTTGTGATATCCTCCCTCCCATTTTGTGATACAAATTGTGAACAAGAATTTTCTAGCTGAAATATAATTCTACATATTAGTAATGGTGTTGGAACTTTAGGTGTTTTACAAAAGCTCAAAACTCTTGTGGAGAAAAGAATGAGTCAAAGTGAACTTCCTAGGCTTGGGGAGATACTCTACAATGAAAGAGATACCATAGAGAAGGCCCTGTTTTCTCAGACAACAATTTCCCTAAAATCATCTGGAAATCAAAATACTATCTGAATGTATTTTCAGTGCTTTCGGTTTTGGGTGGGTGCAGGGGGACCCTCACACCAACCCCCATAATAATATGCAGCGCTGTCACGCTTTGCATACCGCTGTGTACATGGTTTTTAATGATTACAGCAGCCAGAAGGCTTTCCTATTATGTTCACGTTGTCAACCCTACCTTTCCACTAGTTCTAGGTGAAGTGGCAGTGCAATGCCCACAGTTCCACAACCTCCATGCCTGCCACATAGTCGCTGACAATGTAATACTCGTTCAGCAACTGATTATAATTAAAAATATCAGAATAATTAAAGTCCTCTGTTTGACAAGCAGAGCCATAACTTTGCCTTCAGACATTCCTCTCTAATTAGTTAATTAATCCTAATGCAAATTATAAGCAATAATTAGTCAGACAAGCTTGACATAAAAGTCTGCTGATTTAACAGCAGAAAACCCTCCTGGTTATTGGGGTGTAACTTCTTAATGTTCCTTTTGTCCAATCATAATGTTCCACTGTGGCTCAAGTTACTTGACAGAGTAGACAGAGGTCTAGGAAGAGGTAAAGTTCATTCCCTCTTATAATCCAATGTGAAACTATGCTTTCTGTTTGTCACTATGGAGGTATTCCAGGCTAAGGACCACTGGTTCCTTGGTAGGTTACACATATGCTCTGGAAAACTGACAGGGACCTCCTTTGCAGGGAAGGAAGGTTTGCCCCTTTCTGTATTTGAGGCCTAAAGGAAAACGAGGTGTGATGTGGCACAGCCCCCAAAGCTGGGTTTGCATGTCAAAGCACTCCAGTCCAGGAAAGGGCAGGTGCTTTAAACATTTCCCTATTGGATAGAAGGCCATCCTTCATGAAGTATGGAGAACCTGTTTCTCATCCCAGGTCTATTGTCAGAAATGTAGCATGAGGTCAATAAAAGCACTATCACTGATTACTTTGACTGAAACTGGAAAAAGCCATTCCAGCTTCTGCTGGAATTCCACTGTTTTGGAGGATCAAGAAGATGTTATTCCACTCTCCACCCAAAATCTGTGCAGTAACATTTAACAGCATTACCAGCCTTCACTAGATAGATCTGATAGATTCAAGGATACTTGCTTTTGAATGAAGCATATGAAAGCGCGGTGCCAAAATGGCCACCGCGCTCTTTGCGAGGCCCCACCCACCCGGACTCAGACATCCGGGTGAGTTAGGGGGCGTGGCCACCCCTCTTTAAAAGGGGTGGCCACGAGGCAGACGAGCTGTCATTTTAGAGAGAGCGACGGAGAGGAGAAGTTTTCTCCGTCGCTGTTTGTCCGTAGTCTTCAGCTGTTTAGCCCTTGATCCTTCCCGGCTGGGAAGGGAGGATTAGCACAGAGCCTTTAGCTTGCTGGTTGCTCTGTGCTTTTGGCGATAGGTTTTCGATTCCTGGAAAGGGATCCTGCTATTTCTTCATAGATATGCCTCCCAAATGGAAGGCCCCGGCGATGAAACCGTGGCCAAAGGGGAGGACTTTTTCGGGCCCTGCGCAGGACGGGGGGGCAGCCGTCAGGTCGGAGGAACAGGGCTGCGCCCCCGCGGCAGGGCACTAACCCGGCCTTGCCCACCGATACCGGTGGGGTGATTCAGGCTGGCACTTGGCAGCCGGGCTCCAGCTCGGTGGCTGGCCAGCTTACAGGCCGGCCCCTCAGGGGCTTCAGCCCCCGGCCCGCCATTACCGGCCATGGGTCAGGGCAGCGTGGGAGGGCCTGGTGTGGGCATACAACCCGTTCCCCCTCCGGCCCCTCATGGGCCGGAGTTTTGGGCATGGCCCTATTCTGGCCCTGGCTCGCCATTTCGGGTTACCTTTCCAACTGCCTAGTGGGCCGTCCGGCCCACCCGGCCCGCCTTATGTTGGGGGCTATGTGGCAGTGGATGCTCTGTCAGCACGTTTAGCAGTGCTGGAAGCATCCTTGGGCATTGCACAGCCTCCTGGGGAGTGGGGGAGGCTTCTCTTTTTTCAACAGGGGCCCCTTCATCGACCCTGCTACCTTGCCGGCCGCTATGCTTCAGCGGACGGCCAACTGGGTCGAGCTGCGTGAGACGGGCCGGCCGGCCCAGCTGGTATCTCGCAGCTCCCCGTTCTACCTGATGTCCAGGCTGGGAGCAGTCAGGGGTGATCCCAGAGCATGATTCCGGTCGCAACCTCCGACGCCTGCGGTGGGCCGGAACACCCGGTGGGGGCGGCTCACGGGGGTGCACCTAGTGAGTATCAGGTTCAATTTAAGTGCACCAACACCACAGCCCACTTACGGTGGTGGGGTTCAGTGGCCCTGGCCTCGTCAAGTTGATGCGAGCAGGCATCAGTTACCATCTTATCCCAGTATCCCATGGTTGCTAAATGGTCCCTCGTTAAGGGCGGGGGTGTCCGCCCCTGGAGTAGTGCCGAGCATCGCAGGGGCTGTCCAGGTCCTGCTGCGTATGCCCTTTATACAGAATGTGCCGTGGATGGCTTTGCCGACGGCTGATTATTCCTTGCCCCTGGGTGATCATTTGTCGCAGGTCACGAGGGATAAGATCTGGAGGGGGATACGTGGATATTCTCCCTATTGCACTGTGAGCCCACTGAGGAAGAGAGAGAGGGACAGGATGACAGAGACAAAGAGCTGTCCCGTCGTCGTAAGCCACCGCACACCTGGGCCAACTGGTTGCCGGCATACCTTATATATATGGTGGTATGCCTCAGGGCCCGGCCTGATTGGGCCATCCCGATGGTTCAATCCTTTGACAATATTTACAGGGCGATGGTTGATTTGATGGGCCCATCGCAATTGGCTTTCAATGAGGAATTTGGATGACGGTGGCCCTACACCCTGAGAGGAGGTGGGATGAGCCCTGTCAGCAATTTTGCTTGTGTACATGACCCTCACGTGACTGGTGCCCGGTGATAGGTACCATTGTGGTCATGCTGTGCAGTGGGCTGGTCAGACACAGGCTCCACGCTAACTGGTCGGGCAGGGGGTTCCAGCCCGCCTGCTGGGTTCGACCTGCTCAGCTAGCGACGTGTGTAATAAGCGCCAGTGTCGTTACCGACTTGGGTGCCCCTTTTTGCGCTGGCCCCTACGCAACCTCCGCGTGCCCGCGGGTTGGTGGGTTACGGGGCAGAGGTAGGGGTGCACAGGGGGCGATCAGAGCCCCATCTGAAGGAACTAGCCTTGTCAAAGCCCCCCCCCTCCCCAATTAGTGTACTCATGCTGGAGCGATGGCACTCAGCTCATCCAAGAATGGATGATGCAGGGTACCTGCTAGAGGGTTTCCAATGGGGCTTTTGTATTCCATTCGGGGGTGTTAGGGGCCCCAAGATGTTATTAATCCAGTTGCCTTGAAAGGTAACGAAGAGGTTGCTCCACTGAGCACAGCTAAGGGAGTTGAGGCTATGAGAGTAGCGGGCCCCTTCTTGGAACCACCTTTCCTAATTTGAAAGTCTCCCCTATGAGACTAGTACTGAGGTAGTACCAGGGTGAATGTCGTTTAATCCTCCATTTAGCTTACCCTGTGGGTTCTCCGGTCAGGGATGCCATTCCCGATGACCTTTTTCAGTCAGGTACATGTAGTTTGTTCAGCCCCTATGGGTGGTACGCTCATGCGGTCCCGGTGCTTTCCTGGCACAGTGTGATATGCACTTGGCTTTCCGATTACTGCCAGTGCACCCAATGGATTTTGAGCTATTGGGTTTTTAGGTTCCAAGGGGAATTTTACTTAGATAAGCCCAATCCCTTCTGACTGAGTTATTTCATGTTCGGCATTCGAATGATTCGGTACTTTCATTCAGTGGGCCTTTGCTCGCAGGTCGGGGTCTCAGTCTCTAGCCCATTACCTTGACGACGGGGCTCAGACATGTGCACGTGTCTCCTCACTACATTTCAGACACTCAGGTGGGAACTGGGTGTCCCCTTGGCGCCTGAAAAGACCGAGGGCCCAGCTACTAAGCTCACATTTCTAAATTGACTCTGTCGCACAGGCATCCGGGTTAACCATGAATAAGGTGGCTCGGATCTCCGCGGCGATTTTGGCATTGATTGCCAAACATAAAGTGTTCCCTCGTGAGCTGCAGTTACTTCATGGCCACCTTAATTTTGCCTGCAGGGTGGTTACACCCGGCAGATCTTTGGCCAGGCGCCTGTGTGACGCCATGGCTGGCCTGTTAAAACGTCACCACAGGGTCCGGCTGATCAGGGGCATACGGGTGGACCTTCCGGTCTGGCTCAAATTACTCCTGGGTTTTAACGGGGTCTCTTCCTGGAGATCAGACCTTATGGTCTGCCCTAGATTTCATGTACGGTCGGATGCCTCCGGCTCCCTGACTTATGGGGGTTTGCTCTGAGGGTAGGTGGACTTACGGCCAATGGCATCACGCATGGCTTGGCACGGATCGCCTCCGCGATCTTACCTTCCTTGAGTTTCTTCCCAAATTGGGGAGCACTGATGCTAGGGGGCGACGAGTGGGCCAACTCAGTGGTCCATTTTTGGTGTGACAATGCGGCGGTGGTGCACATTGTCAACACCCAGACGTGCAAATCCCCCAGGGTCATGGCATTGGTTTGTCAAGCCTTTGAGAAGCCTACGCCTAAATGTGCTGTTCAGGGCCAGACATGTTCCAGGTATTAATAACGATATCGCTGATGCTTTATCCCACCTGCAGATCCCCCGGTTCCGTGCCTTACTCCGGAAGCAGATGAATTCCACCCGCCACTCCCGGCCGATATTTGGGTGTTTGGCGAGGAGAGGTGAACCGGGCATGTCATCTCACCTCGCACGCGTAAGGCGTATCAACATGCTTTCATGCGATTTGGAACTTTTTGCGAGTAACTACAGTTACCTCAAGTGTGGTCAATATCAGTGGACCAGGTTATACAATGCATGTTTATCTTCGCAGTCAGGGTTTGGCCCCCCGTACTATAGCCTTCAGGCTTTTGGCTCTAGTGTAAGGATTGACTAGGACAGGGTGCAGAACTGAGAACACTCAAAGAGACGGCTGTGATACACAGGTTATACTCAGCTGGTGAAAAGGGTATGGGAAACACTGTTCCTGACAATTCCAACACACTTAAGATATAGCAACAAGGGAAGGCAAATGGCACAGATGGCTCTTCCAACTTTAGTGATACAATTGCTGATATTTGGCCAGAGCCCTATGCATGATTTAAGCTTGTATGAGGGAAACATCATCAGTTGTACCAACAATTGGTTACTCATTAACAAGGCACTAATTTTGTAGAGTGTGGACCTAGGAGAGGGCCCCCAAAACATTGCAACATGGGCCTGCCCATGCCCCTGGACAGCTGAGTGGGCTGATCATGTGGTTCCTCCTGCTGTAAACATTGCTGTTAAACATGTCCACAGCTGTCATAAACACATTTTCAACAGCCGTGGGTGCATTTACAGCAGCATTTACGGCAGGCGTGGGTGCATTTATGCATGTGCAGATGCATTTTACGGCTGTTGTAAATACAGCCACTTCTGCTTCCTGGAGCGGCAGGGGCATCACATGAAATAGTGCTGTAGGCCAGGGCCGGCCCTTGGGCCGTAGTTTGGCCACCCTGATCTAGAACATCAACCAACACCTTATTAATGAGCAACAACTTGCTCCTGCAACTTACATGATTTCCCTTGGGCTCATGTAAATGGACAATAGGATTTTGGATTATTGGAATCTGTAAAACAACATATACAATTTGGGATAAATTTATACTCCTGTGACAATGAATACCATCACTGTGGATTGAGGAAAGGGAAATATTTTATACCAAGGGCCCAAACAAGAAGCAAATGATCCATTAAAGACAGAAAAATGGCCTGTGGCACCTTTCATAAACTCTTCAGTGTAATCTGAGTTTGTATTATTCCCCCTCCCCCTCTGTATCAGTGTTGTGTGAGATTGCAGGGTTGTCTGTAAACAAGTAGAGGCATGGGAAATTAAAGTATTTTTGATAAGAATGGGTTGAAGATTGCTTGTGATGCATGTGATTGGTCTCAATTGTGGGGCAAAACACTAATGGTTTTTGGTTGTTGTTTTTCCTTTGCACTTATCTTGTGGACAGGTCAATCCTGCAGTGAGGGAGCAACACTCTGGTAAGCACCTGTTCCAATAAAAATAAAATTTCACCAACCACTTGGAGCCATTTGAATTACTGGATGGAGACCCAAGGTCGCTGGTTTCATCAGGGGTCAGGGCAGTAGGTGTCATGCACAATTCTATTGCTCACCTCTAATTAGTAATTTAACCAGTGGTGGGATTCAACTGGTACACCCCGGTATGCCCGTACCGGTAGTAGAAATTCCTGCTGGCCCCACCCATCCTGTTGCTGGAGCCTTGGGTTGTAGGCCTGTGCCTGCCTTACCAATTACCACCACCACCACCACCACCACCACCACACACCAACCTTCTCCATCGTCTTCTGGGAGAGGGAGAAAATGACAGTCCAGAAGGGACACTTTTTGAAAAGGGACAGTTTCCTGTTCCTCACCCTCATCTGGACCCCTTCCCTTCTAGGAATCATCAACTCAGCACCCTTAACCCCTTCTGTGGCTGGTAGAATCTCTTTTAAGCCTCCTGATAGACTTCCTTCCTTCCCCCCTCCAAGACCCCCACATTGGAAAAATCACTCCGAAAGAGGAGAAGCATGGCCACCTGGCCATGCTCACCCAGTCACATGGCCACCTGGCCATGGCCACCATGCCATGACCACAGAGTAGGTAGTAAAACAATTGAATCCCACCGCTGCCGACCTTCCAGTCATCATGTTCAGTGTCTTAATCACTAGACCACTGCAGCCCCTTCATTTAACTTATAACAGAGCAAAACAAGACAGGTGATAATGTTGTCTTAAAATGCCAAGAAGGTTTTAATGGTAGGATGGAAACAAACTGTTGCTACTACTGTTAATGTGCTGTCATGTCAATCCCAAGTTATGGCATCCCTTGCCAGGATTTCCTAGGGATAAAATACCAGAAGTGGGTTACCAGCCCTTGCCCTGATGTTCCTGTGGGGCAGTGCAGCTTTCCCCAGCATACACAGGCTGGCTGGTTTCTCCTGGAAGGCACATCAGGGAATCAAGCTCCTGAGAGTGAGCCATCCAGCAAGCATATGAATAATATGAATAGAAAATTGTAAAGCGACCTAAAGAATACCGCTGCTTACAGCAAATTCTTAAATCTGCCACATTTTCTCATCTTCAAGCTTCGCTCAATTTAGGAGTATTTCCAGGCAAGTTTCAACTGGACTAGACTGTTTCTCTCTCACACAGGAAATCCTGTCCATGTGTCTTTAGAAACAAGTCCTGTTAAATTCAGTTGGACTTTCTCCCAGGTAAACAGACATAGAGCTGCAAGTTATATTTGCATTGTTTATTATAAACAGCTGTTTTTCCCTCACCTGCATAGTTTACTAGTGTTTGCTCACTATACAGTGGGAAGTTTCTCTGAGGTGCCATCATGTAGTATCCCCACAGCGCTTCTTGGGAGAAAAGACAACTTGTGTGAACATGGGCAAGCTGCACAGTCCTAGGGTGCTCCCAAAAGAAATGAAGGATAAACTATTTCTGTGTATGCTCCATTAGGAAAACCTTGAAAAGCTATATCATCATCGTCGTCATCATCATCATCATCATCATCATCATCATCATCATCATCATCATCATCATCATCATCATCATCATCAATTTTAATTTAAAGCAGGGGTGACCAAACTGGCCCACAGCACCATTTTATGTGGCCCACCACTGCTCTCACAACTACTGGAAGTGGACATGTTTACGACAGCCATAATGGAAGCGCGGCGCCAAAATGGCCGCCGCGCTCTTTGCGCCCCCCCCACCGGACGAAACCATCCGGGTAGTTAGGGGCGTGGCCAGCACCCTAATAAAAGGGCTGGCCACGAGGCAGCCGTGCTGCCATTTTGGCAAACCGACGGAGCGGAGAAGTTTTTCCCCTCCACCCCCTCCCTAGTTAACAGTGTGATTTCTTGGTCGCTTCGGGGCCGGGTGGGAATTTTTGGCTGGGACTCGCATTGGCCCTTGAGTCCTGGTTTTTTCGCCCATCCCACACTGTTGCTATGGTTTGATATAGGGGTTGTTCTGTGCTACTGTTGACTTTGGTCACATTGGCGGGTAGCACTGGTAAGGTAAACATTGATGACCCACAGGTATCCGGCAGGTTCGCAATTTACTGGACAACACTAGATAGGCATAAGTTGTTTAAACGTTGTCCGGTCAACGACGAACCAGGTGAGGGGGTGATGGTTACCACTAGACAGCTGGAATCACCCCCTGATTTTACGGATACAAGTCAGAGGGTGGGGTCATTAGTTAGATATTGACTTTGGTCAACAATTTGTTTGTTGTCAACAAACAAATTGATACAAATAGATACATTGTAACAATTGCCGTTGGCAATTTTGGGTGGTACCTTACCAGTGTTACTTCGGCCTGCTTGCCTTAAGAATTATGATTGGTCGTTTTACCAATAGAAATTTATAATTCGGACTAGGGCTTGAATCAATAAATGTGGCCCATGCCGTTATCCACTTTCATTTGTGTCTGAGTCCATCATTGGGGGGGGGGGGGTGCGCCTGCAAAATGCACTTGTGCCTGCATAAACAAGCCTGCACCTTTTTCGTGTTCAGGGAATGAAGAAGCAGATGAGTGAAGTAATGAAATTCAACTCTTTATTAGTGGGGTTTGAACACAGCTTGTATGGGGCAAAACTCGGACTTATATACACTATAAACAGTAACAGTAACAATAATACAACAAGCCCATTGGCTAACAGAGTGTGCACATTTTCGATCCACTTATTTGCATAAGAATAGATACATGAGAAAAGATACATTCTGCTCCTGTCAGAAAACACAGTTAACATACATAACAACCTTGCTGTAAACGCTGCCATAAATGCACTCGCGGCTGTCATAAATGTGTTTATGGTGGGAGGAACCACCATGTGATCAGCCCACTCAGCTATCCGGGGGGCACAGTCAGGCCCGCGGCATGAAAAGTTTGGGAACCACTGATTTAAATGACTCGTACAGAGCTTTCTCAATCCAGTGAAATTTAACTGTATTGACTGCATTCACCTTTAAAATAAAAGAATGTGGTGTGTTCCCTTTCAGATTTGATTTGCTACTACAATGCAATACAATTTTTTTCTTGTGAAATTTGTAAGGTTTGTAGGTGACTTTACTGATCGAAACATTGATTTAGCAATTGGAATCTAAAATAATTGTAAGAAAAAAAAAGATGTCCCAGTGCAATCTGTACAGGTAATGTACAGGTGTTTGAGACACACACACCCCTTTCATTTTCTCAATTTTATCAGAAAAAGAGCTTGACCTACTAATTTCAGTGTTCTTCTAGTCTATGCCCAAAGCAAGTCTTTGGGAGTTATAAAACAGGAAACATTGACACAGACATTGAAACTCAAGAAAATTAGTCTTGTGGGACCTAATTGTGACCCAAATTTTGTTACTATAAACCTGTAAACTGGGCATTAACGTGGGCAAGAATTTGTATTCTGAACTGTACTATAGTTTTTTAAAACTCCACATTTTTGCCCCTTGTTTATATTTCCCTGACAGAGTACATTTACACATTAAGAAGCTACAGAAAACATATCCCAATTTAAGTTAATTATTGTCAAGATGAGGGGGCGGGAGATAGCACAAGTGCTTATTAAACATTAGCTCAGAGAGTCTGTAAGGGGAAAGCTCAGCAATGAAAGGGAGCATTGTTTTCTTGCTGGAAAGGAAATGGTTGAGAGTATTCAGTTGTAATCAGAAGTGCTTATGTACACAGTTACATGTGAGTGCCACTATTAGTCAACAAAAGAACACTTTGGAAGATCAGCTTGAATTCCTTTAAGGTGCTAAAGTCAAGTGCTCTTTGGCTCAAAATGATTGGTAACAGTCTGATACACATTGCAGGCGCACCCCCCCAATAACGGACACAGACAACATTGAAAGTGGATAACAGCATCGGGCCACATTTATTGATTCAATGCCCTAGTCCGAATTATAAATTTGTATTGGTAAAACGACCAATCATAATTCTTAAGGCAAGCAGGCCGACGTAACACTGGTAAGGTACCACCCCAAAATTGCCAATGGCAGTTGGCTACAATGTATCCATTTGTATCAATTTGTTTGTTGACAACAAACAAATTGTTGACCGTAGTCAATATCTAACTCATGACCCCACCCTCTGACGCGTATCCGTGAAATCATGGGGTGATGCATGCTGGTTAGCTATTGTCATCACCCCGTCACCTGGTTCATCGTTGACCGGACAACGTTTAACTAATTTATTCCTGTCTAGTGTTGTCCAGTCAATTGCGAACCTGCCGGATACCTGTGGGTCATACTGTTTACCTTACCAGTGCTACCCGCCAATGTGACCAAAGTCAACAGTAGGAACATAAGAAGACCCCTATATCAAACCATAGCAACAGTGTGGGATGGGCAAAAAAGCCAGGACCCGGAAGCCAATATGGGTCCCAGCCAAAAATTCCCACCCGGCCCCGAAGCGACCAAAATATCACACTGTTAACTAGGGAGGGGGTGGAGGGGAAAAGACTTCTCCGCTCCGTCGCTGAGGTAAAATGGCAGCTCGGCTGCCTCGTGGCCACCCCTTTTATAAGGGAGCTGGCCACGCCCCTAACTACCCGGATTCTCTGTCCTGTGGGGGGGGGCCCGCAAAGAGCGCGGTGGCCATTTTGGTGCCGCGCTTGCATTGCAGGCGCACCCCCCCAATAACGGACACAGACAACATTGAAAGTGGATAACAGCATCGGGCCACATTTATTGATTCAATGCCCTAGTCCGAATTATAAATTTGTATTGGTAAAACGACCAATCATAATTCTTAAGGCAAGCAGGCCGACGTAACACTGGTAAGGTACCACCCCAAAATTGCCAACGGCAGTTGGCTACAATGTATCCATTTGTATCAATTTGTTTGTTGACAACAAACAAATTGTTGACCGTAGTCAATATCTAACTCATGACCCCACCCTCTGACGCATATCCGTGAAATCACGGGGTGATGCATGCTGGTTAGCTATCGTCATCACCCCGTCGCCTGGTTCATCGTTGACCGGACAACGTTTAACTAATTTATTCCTGTCTAGTGTTGTCCAGTCAATTGCGAACCTGCCGGATACCTGTGGGTCATACTGTTTACCTTACCAGTGCTACCCGCCACACGGAGGGGCTTCAAAGAAGGCCTGACGCCCCCCCCCCCAGACCGTCAGCTCGGTCAACAGGCCTGCTCGCCAATTACCCAAGAGGAGGTCCATACCTCCTTGCGACAGATGGACCCCATCCCCTGCGTACAAGTCATAATTTTGTAGGCTAATAGCGGGGTGATGACTGACCCGTCCCCAAGCCCTGTCGGCAAGAAACCGCGCCACCGCCCTATTGACCGTGCGCCTAGCGCGGTCAAGGGCCAGGAGGTTAACGCCCCCTCTATAAGAATGGCGCGGGACAATGTCCGACCAAACCAGGGTTGTGGCAGGCCAGACATAATGCAAGTAGGCGAGGTCCTCGCAAATCGCATGCTTGAGCGATAAGCCGGTGACCTGGCCCAAATCGTTGCCCCCCAGGTGGATGATGAGAATGTCAGGCGGGTCAGCACCCAGGCCAGAAAAAAGGAAAGGCCGCAGCTCCCACCATAACATCCCAGGCTTACCATGCCATGTGAGACTGGCGTGTTCACCCAGTCCCAGTCGGGGTCCCCACTCTGTCGCCGCAGCGTAACGCGCTGCCCTGTGCACATAGCTGTGGCCCACCAGCCATACTGTCACCGGTGTAATACGACACCCAGGGTCTGTAAGAAAATTGAGAAAAAAGGCGGTAAGGTGACTGGATTGGTACTCATGGCGGGAGTGGGCGCACATAAAACTGAAAACATTGCGAGCCCCACCTCCCCATGCTACGTATGTCAGCCCCAGAGTACCCAAAAGCAGCTGCCGTAGAGGCTGCACCAATACGGAATGAATGTGTGCCATAACGGGCACCTGGTAGGCCCACCCTGGTGAGGGCTCTGCCTGTCACCTTCCAAAACTGAAATTTAGTAAGGGGAGACCCATCTTGGTGACAGAAAAACGGGCCGTGGTGCATGCCACGCAGTGCCAGGTACTCCTGTAGGGCACCAACCGGACAGATGTCTGCCAAAGAACACCGTAGCAGTCTTACACCACTGCCTACACCATGCTGATCTGTTTTAGAGGAGCGTATCCTCAACTGGGCCCAGTCTTTGGCAACATAGACATCTTCGAGTTCCAGTGCCCTACAACTTGCATCCGCCTTAGACAGCATCACAAGTTCGCTGATGCGGAGCGCTCCAAAAAATGCCACCGTTGAGGCTGCATGGAAAAGGGCTGCCTCATAATGATCAAAACAGAGGCCTGGCCAGCCCCGGGCCAACTGGGTAAGAACCCCTGGGGAAATGGGGTGCCGGTCGTCCGGGCAACGCCCGCGCTCGCGCACCCACCCCTCCAAAACATGTCTCACACGGAAGTCAGAGGTGCTGTCCTCATGACCTCCCACTTTGGCCATAAAAGCCAACGCCGAGAGCTTGGATGCTATGGTGCGAGGTGCGAGGCCCTGTGCATGCAGGTGAACCATGAACCGCAGAACATGGTCCACCGGGATAGGCCAGGTCTCTGGCAGGTGAAATTGAGCAGAAAAAGCTCTGTAAATTGAATGCTTGTTGATACGCCTTACGCGTGCGTGGCGCTAGTGACAGGCCAATCGCCCGGTTCACCTCTCCCTGCCAATAGTCCACATCTCGTCCGGGAGTGGCGAGGGAAATTCCTCCGCATCCGGGGCCAAGGCGCGGAACCGGGAGATCTGCAGGCGGGACAAAGCGTCAGCAATATCATTATTAATCCCTGGAACGTGCCTGGCCCTGAACAAGACATTGAGGCGCAGGCAGCGCAACACAAAATGGCGCACTAGTTCCATAACCCTGGGCGATTTGGAAGTCTGTGCATTGACAATGTGGACAACAGCAGCATTGTCACACCAGAAATGCACAACCGAATTAGCCCACTGCTCGCCCCATAGCATCAAAGCCCCCAGAATAGGGAAAAATTCTAGGTATGTGAGATCCCGCAGGCGACCCGTGCCTGCCCAGGCCGGTGGCCACCCACCATAGGCCCACTTCCCATTGAAGTACATCCCATAACCCAGGGATCCTGAGGCATCAGACTGGATCTGAAAATTGGGGGATGCCAGGAGGTCAGACCTCCAAAATGAGACCCCATTGAACTCCCTCAGGAATTGCAACCAGACAAACATGTCTGCCCTGATACCCCGGGTAAGCCTGACTCTATGATGGGGCCTGGATAACCCTGCCATGGCGTCGCATAAGCGCCGGGCGAAAGCTCTGCCCGGTGCGACCACCCTGCAAGCGAAATTGAGGTGACCATGTAGCACCTGCAGTTCCCTCAGTGATGCCTTGCGTTTGGCCAGCAAATCCGAGATAAGGGCCACTATCCTGGACACCTTATCGCCCGGTAACCTAGAAGCCTGCGCTACTGTGTCAATCTCCACCCCCAGGAATACTAGCTTGGTAGATGGGCCCTCGGTCTTTTCGGGCGCTAAAGGGACACCGAGTTCCTCCATTAGCGTCTGAAATGTGTTGAGGAGACGTGTGCACGTGTCCCAGCCCCGTTCACCCCCGAATAAAAAGTCATCCAGGTAATGGGCTACAGACCGAGACCCTGACCTGCGGACGAAAGCCCACTCTAGGAAAGTACTAAAACGCTCGAAGGCCGAGCATGATATGGAACAGCCAAAAGGCATGGCCTTATCAAAATAATATTCACCCTTAAATTTGAAACCCAGCAACTCAAAGTCGCCCGGATGCACTGGCAAAAGGCGAAAAGCCGACTTGATGTCGCACTTGGCCAGCAGGGCACCCGGGCCACACGAGCGCACCATGCGCAGCGCTTGGTCAAACGATGTATACCTGACTGAACAAAGGTCATCAGGAATAGCATCATTGACCGATCGGCCGGCTGGGTAGGACAAATGATGAATAAGGCGAAACTCACCTAGGGACTTTTTGGGGACCAAGCCCAGTGGCGACACCTTAAGATTGAGAAACGGTGGTGCAGGGAAAGGTCCAGCGACCCTGCCCGCATCTAACTCTTTTTTAATGCTGGCCGCAGCCACGTCCTCCCTCCCCCTGAGGGATAAAAGGTTAGGGGCATCCTGAGGGGACCTATCACCCATGAAAGGGATACGGAATCCCTGCTTAAAACCCTGAAGGAGATACTCCCCATCCTCCCCCTTCGGGTACGATGCGAGCCAACGCTCCAGCATGTCCACATTAATTGGGGAGGGGGCCTTTTGGAGAACCAGCTCCATCCGTGGCAGTCTTGCCAGCCCACTGTCCGCCCCTCCCTCTGCCCCTTGTCCCTCCAGGCCTGGGACAGGCGGAGGCTGCGTGGGGGCCCACACATGTGGGACATTCATGCCTGTACTTGCAATTCTTCCTATTACAGGAACCATTGGACGAGAAAGTCCAGCACAGCAGGCGGGCTGGAACCCCCTGCCCCGCCGCCTGGCGGGTAACCTGCGCTGGAGCTGCTCGCTGAACCGCATGTCCACAATGGTATCTGTCTCCCGGGGCGGGGCGTGTGGGCGTCATGTACAAAAGCCAAAGCCTCTGGCACGGCTCATCCCATCTCATCTCGGGGTGAAGGGGAATCCTCATACGGAATTCCTCGTCATAGGCTAACCACGAGGGACCCGGGAAATCAACCATCGCCCTATATATGTTGTCCAAATATTGGACCATGGGAATAGCCAAATCCGGCCGCGCCCTCAAGTACACCGCCATGTATATTAAATAAGCAGGGAGCCAGTTGGCCCAGGTACGTGGCGGCTTACGGCGACGTGCCTGCTCCTTGTCCTTCTCATCCTGTCCCTCCCTTTCTTCCTTGGTGGGCTCTCTGTTCAGGAGTGAGAAGATATCTACATACTCCCCCCGCCATATCTTTTCTCTGGTAGTCTGTGCCAAGTGATCACCCAGTGGCAAGGAATACCCCGCCGTCGGCAAAGCCGAAAAAGGCACCGCAGCCATAGGAAAAGGGGCCTGAGCTAGCCCAGCCACCCCCAGAACATTCCCCGCAGTGTAAGAACAAGTACCCACCCCAGTGCCCAGGGTGGCAGTCGTCGTCACCGGGTGGGGTGCCGACAGCGTGGCCCCCGCACCACCCGCGCGAGGCCAAGGCCATTGAAAAGCCCCCCCCCATATCGGGAATGTGTGTGGGTGTACTCGCTTGCACCGTATACTCACATGCTGCACCCCCGCGGGCCGCCCCCACCGGGGGTTCCGGCCCACTGGGGGCGTCGGAGCTCACGACCGACGTAGAGCTCATCACCTGGGCCTGACCCGCACCTGGCTGCTGACTGGGGAGCTGCGAGGCAGTGGCCGAAACCGCGCCACGCGCCTGCAGCAGCTCAACCCTCCCTGTCGGCTGTTGTCCTCCTGCCGACAGCGCCGCAAAAGGGACCCCAAAGGGGGCTCCCGCCTGACTGGCCCGAGCCAACGACGCTTCCAGGGCCGTAATACGGGCCAGTAAGGCTGCTACGTCGACCTGGGGCCAAGGGCCGGCCGGCCCGCCCGGTCCAGGCGTGGGTACAGGTCCCTGTACCCCAGGACCCGAATATGGCCATTGGCCAGCACCGAAGCCCGGCAGGGTCGATGGAGAAACCTGCCAAGGCAGGGGGCCGTGCCACCCCCCAAGGCTAGAGGGCCCAGGGGGAGGCTGCGACCCAAGAGCAGCAGGCCCAACAGGGTGGGCAGGTGCAGGAGCGGTGTCCACCGCTCGCGGGCCGCGGGCCGGAACCCCTTCCGCGCCCACATTCTGTTCGCCCACTCCGGGCCAAGGGGCAATAGACCCCATTCCGCCAGCCCCGGCCGGGGCCTGCGAGGGCGGCTGCTGAGGAGGCGGCACCGCGGTCCTCCGACCTGGGTTGCGCCTCCTAACAGCGCGAGCCGCACTCGAAGCTGCCTTCTTCTTCGAAGGCATCTCTATTGAAGCAAAGGGAAGCCGAAAAGGAAGAACCGCTACCAAAAGGCTTCCCGGTAAGCTAAGGAGCGACGGAGACACAAGGGGAAAAGACTGAAAAGACTTCTCCGCTCCGTCGCTGAGGTAAAATGGCAGCTCGGCTGCCTCGTGGCCACCCCTTTTATAAGGGAGCTGGCCATGCCCCTAACTACCCGGATTCTCTGTCCTGTGGGGGGAGGCCCGCAAAGAGCGCGGCGGCCATTTTGGCGCCGCGCTTGCATTGTCTCAACCCCTTGGTAACGGTAATGGTAACGGTAACAGTAACACTAATGCTAACGGTAATGATAATGATAATGGTAACAGTAACGATAACAATAGCGATAGCAATAGCGATAGCGATAGCGATAGCGATAATGATAATGATAATGATAATGATAATGATAATGATAATGATAATGATAACGATAACGATAACAATAACAATAATGATAGTGATAACGGTAGTGGTAACAGTAATGGTAACGGTAAAGGTAAAGGTCACCTTTGCTCAAAAGCCATTTGTATCTCTCTCTAGGGTTTAGTGCTCATCTCTGTTTATAGTCAAAGAGCCAGCACTGTCTGCATCTGTATCTGCTTCTGTGGACATGTGGCAGGCATAACTAGACACTAGAGTGCATGTAATGCTGTTTACCTTCCCACCACAGTGGTACCTATTTATCTACTTGTAATTTCTTGCTTACAAACTGCTAGGTTGGCAGGAGCTGGGACACAGACAGGAGCTCACTCCATCATGCAGCACTCAAACTGCTGACCTGTTGACCTTCCAGTCGTCAAGTTCAGCATCTTAACGGCTAAGTCACTGCAGTCCCTTAACCTCTTGGTAGGAACAGGCAATTGGCTGGAACAGCTGTGTAGCACTGGATGAGGAAGGCATGTGGAAAGAAATAATATACACAAAGACTTTTGGATAAATGTAGGTTTTCATGCATTTTGGTCTCCTTTGGCTTGATAGAAAATGTCTGTTCTGAATGTATCATGGGGCTACACTCCTTATATTATTGCAGACTGTCACAAAAGGTCTGCTGTCCAGTTGGCCCAAGCTATGTTTGACAGTGGCCAAGGATCAATCATGCCCCCCTCCACTACTCTGGTGTCCTGGTACTGTACAGAAAAAGTACCTTTTTGGCACCATAGTTATGGGTCACTTGCCAATGATAGTTTAGAGCTCAGTTCCTTTGAAACTTACCATCTATTGGGTGTGTGTAGACAGAGAAAGATTGAGATTTTTCCAGAAAGCAGAAACATATGAGGAGAGAAAAGGAATGGACCTGAAAGTTTCAGTCCTCCTGTCATAGCAACTGGTCATGAAGATGAAACATCGGCTTGCAGAGAGCAGAATTTCGGCTTCCTACTCTGCCTTCCCCCAGATTCACAGTTGAAGGCAAAGTCATGAGCACCTGCAGAACTAAAAGGCCTCTGCTTGCTTTCCCTTTCCACACATGGCATCTTTTAATAATTTTTGGCTATGACAAGAAACCAGCTAGTTGGATAGCTCAGTGAAATTGGGTACCTGGCTATGGAGCCAGAAACTGGAGGTTTGATCCCTCATTGTGCCTCCAAGAAGAAGAGCCATCTTGGCAAGCTGCAAAGTCCTAGAAGAAGAGTATGGTAAACCACTTTTGAATGTGCTGCACCTGCATGCTACTGCCAGATTATCATTAGGATAATGCCATCTTTCAGATCATTCCAAAGTTTCAGTTTAAATGCGTGAATATAGGTGATTTTTAAAACAAGCAAACAACCTTTGCAGGCGCACCCCCCAAAGAAAGACTCAGTATATGGATAAAGGCATTGGGCCACTTTTATTGAATAATGCCCTAGTCCGAATTATAACTTTCAATTGGTGTATTCATCCAATTGTAATTCTTAAGGCAAGCAGGCCGCAGTAACACTGGTAAGGTTCCTCCCAAAATTGCCAATGGCAATTGGCTACAATGTATCCATTTGTATCGATTTGTTTGATACAAACAAATTGTTGACCGGAGTCAATAAACTATCTACTGACCCCACCCTCTGACGTGTATCCGTCAAATCACGGGGTGATGCATGCTGAAAAGCTCCTGCCATCACCCCTTGCCTGGTTCGTCGTTGACCGGTCAAAGCTATTACACCTGTACCTGTCTAAGTGTTGGCCAGTCAATTGCGAACCTGCCGGATACCTCTGGGTCATAAATCTTTACCTTACCAGTGCTACCCGCCACACGGGGAGGCGTCCATGATGACTCACCACCACCCCCCCCCCCAGACCGTCAGCTCGGTCGCCAGGCCTGCTTGCACCACACCCAGAAAGAGATACATACCTCCAGCCGACAGGTGGACCCCTTCTCCTGCCTACCATCAAAAAATTTTTGTAAGCCTATCCGCAGGTGTCCAATGGCTGTCTCCCAGCCATGCTCGGCAAGGGACCGAGCAACAGCCCTGTCCACTGACTGCCGGAACAGTCCGAACCACGGAGATCCACGTCTCCCCTAAATTGGTGTCTCGGCACGATGTTAGACCATAGCGACCATGTGTAAGCCATACATGATATAAATGCCAGGTCACTGCCCCTTGACAGTTTAGGAATAGCAGTGATCCGTATAAGATCATTGCCGCC
The DNA here is from genome assembly GCA_035047345.1 of Bradypodion ventrale. Classification (NCBI taxonomy): domain Eukaryota; kingdom Metazoa; phylum Chordata; class Lepidosauria; order Squamata; family Chamaeleonidae; genus Bradypodion; species Bradypodion ventrale. Next base: position 254,121,591 of record JAWDJE010000001.1, read on the forward strand.
GAGGTGCCTATTAAGAACATCAGGCGGTCCAGCATCCCTGACGGACATCAGGAATGGCCACAGTTCCCGCCCCCTTGTGCCGCGCATACCATACCATTGCATACGTGCGGATGCACACAGCCCAAGTCGGGGTCCACTCTCTGTCACCGCAGCATATACTGCTGCCCAGTGTATATAGCTGCGGCCCACCAGCCCCACTGCCACCGGTGTGCAGAGACGCACAGGATCTCTAAAAGAGGAGAAGAGGTGAAGGACATAACTAGGTACTCATGCAGTGAGGGGACGTACATATAAGAAATTGCGTTTACACGCATATCCACCTCCGAGTACCCCAAACGTAGCCGTGATCAACGTGACGCCTATCCTAAATAAATGGGTGCCAAAATGGGCCCCAAACCACGAAGCGCGGCACCGGTCACCCTCAGTAACTTTACTTTGGTAAGGGTAGACCCATCCTGGTGGCAGAAAGACAGGCTGGGGCGCGCAGTAGGCACTGCCGAAAATTCATGTAGGGCACCAACCGGACAGATGTCTCCAATAAAACTTCGTAGCAGTCAGACTCCACTGCCTACGCCATGCTGAACAACCTTTGAGGACCGTATCCCCAATTGAGCCCACTCATGTGTGACAGAGGCATCGTCGAGTTCCAGTGCCCTACGAGATGCATCCGCCTTACACAGATGGTACCAACTCTGGCACCCACTCACTGATGCGGAGCGCTCCAAAAAGGCTACCGTGACCAAGAGCCACTTCACACCTGTCCGAACATAAGTAATGCCAGCCTAGTGCAAGGTGGGTCAGAAACTCTGGTGAACTGGGGTGACGCGTGTCCGGGCGGCGGACACGTTCACGTGTCCACCCCTCCAAGACACGACGCATACGGAAGTAACTCACGCAGTCATTGAAACCCCCCCACGTTGGCCATAAATGCCAGTGCCAAAAGCCTGAAGGCTATAGTACGGGGGGCCAAACCCTGACTGCGAAGATAAACATGCATTGTAAAACCTGGTCCACAGGTATTGACCACACTTGAGGTAACTGTAGTTACTTGCAAAAAGTTCTAAATCGCATGAAAGCATGTTGATAGGCCTTACGCGTGCGAGGTGCCAATGACAAGCCCGGTTCACCTCTCCTCGCCAAACGTCCAAATATCGGCCAGTAGTGGCGGGTGTAATTCCCCTGCTTCCAGAGCAAGGCACGGAACCGGGGGATCTGCAGGCGGGATAAAGCATCAGCGATATCATTATTAATACCTGGAACATGTCTGGCCCTGAACAGCACATTTAGGCGTAGGCTTCTCAAAGGCTTGACAAACCAATGCCATGACCCTGGGGGATTTGCACGTCTGGGTGTTGACAATGTGCACCACCGCCGCATTGTCACACCAAAAATGGACCACTGAGTTGGCCCACTCGTCGCCCCCTAGCATCAGTGCTCCCCAATTTGGGAAGAAACTCAAGGAAGGTAAGATCGCGGAGGCGATCCGTGCCCAGCCATGCATGAAACCCTCGGTTGTAAGTCCCCCTACCCTCAGAGTAAACCCCCATAATCCAGGGAGTCAGAGGGATCCGACCGTACTTGAAATCTAGGGCAGACCATAAGGTCCGATCTCCAGGAAGAGACCCCATTAAATCCCTGGAGGAATTTGAGCCAGACCGGAAGGTCCGCCCGTATGCTCCTGATCAGCCGGACCCTGTGGTGACGTTTAACAGGCCAGCCATGGCATCACACAGGCGCCTGGCCAATGCTCTGCCGGGTGTAACCACACTGCAGGCAAAGTTAAGGTGGCCATGAAGTTGCTGCAGCTCACAAGGGGACACTTTATGTTTGGCAATCAATGCCAAAATCAAAGCGGAGATCCGAGCCACCTTATCCCTGGGTAACCCGGGTGCCTGTGCGACAGAGTCAATTCCAATGCCTATAAATGTGAGCTTAATAGCTGGGCCCTCGGTCTATTCAGGTGCTAAGGGGACACCCAGTTCCCACATGAGTGTCTGAAATGTAGTGAGGAGACGCGTGCACGTGTCCAAGCCCCGTTCACCCCCGAACCAAAAGTCATCGAGGTAATGGGCTAGAGACCGGGGCCCCGACCTGCAAGCAAAGGCCCACTGAATGAAAGTACCGAATCGTTCGAATGCCGAACATGGAATAGAGCAGTCAAAAGGCATGGCCTTATCTAAGTAGAATTCCCCTTGGAACCTGAAACCCAATAGCTCAAAATCCCCTGGGTGCACAGGCAATAAACGTAAAGCCGAGTGCATATCAGACTGTGCCAGGAAAGCACCGGGACCGCCTGAGCGTACCACCCTTAGGGGCTGAATAAACGACGTTCACCTGACTGGCATCCCTGACCGGAGAACCCACAGGGTAAGCTAAAAGGAGGATTAAACGACATTCACCCTGGTTCTACCTCGGTACTAGCCCCATAGGGGAGACCTTCAAATTAGGAAAGGTGGTTCCAAGAAGGGGCCCACTACTCTCATAGCCTCAACTCCCTTAGCTGTGCTCAGTGGAGCAACCTCTTCGCTACCTTTCAAGGGAACTAGATTAGTAGCATCTTGGGGCCCCTAACACCCCCGAATGGAATACAAAAGCCCCATTGAAAACCCCCCCGCAGGTACCCCGCATCATCCCTTCTTGGATAAGCTGAGTGCCACCGCTCCAGCATGAGTATACTAATTGGGGAGGGGGGGGGCTTGACATGGCTAGTTCCATAAGACTGAGCTCTGATCGCCCCCTGTGCACCTCTACCTCTGCCCCGTAACCCACCAACCCGCGGGCACGCGGAGGCGGTGTAGGGGCCAGCGCAAAAGGGGGGCACCCAAGTCGGTAACGACACTGGCGCTTATTACACACGTCGCTAGCTGAGCAGGTCCAACACAGCAGGCGGGCCGGAACCCCCTGCCCCACCAGTTAGCGTGGAGCCTGTGTCTGATCAGCCCGCTGCACAGCATGACCAGAATGGTACCTATCACCAGGTGGCAGTCACGTGGGAGCCATGTACAAGAGCAACAATTGCTGACAGGGCTCATCCCACCTCATCTCAGGATGTAGGGCTACCCTCATCCAAATTCCTCATCGTAAGCCAACTGCGATGGGCCCATGAAATCAACCATTGCCCCATAAATATTATCAAGGGATTGAACCATCGGGTTGGCCCAATCAGGCCGGGCCCTGAGGCATACCACCATATACATAAGGTATGCCGGCAACCAGTTGACCCAGGTGTGCAATGGGTTACGACGACGGGACAGCTCTTAGTCTCTGTCATCCTGTCCCTCTCTCTCTTCCTCAGTGGGCTCACAGTGCAATAGGGAGAATATCCACGTACTCCCCTCCAGATCTTATCCCTCGTGACCTGCGACAAATGATCACCCAGGGGCAAGGAATAACCAGCCGTCGGCAAAGCCATCCACGGCACATTCTGTATAAAGGGCATATGCAGCAGGACCTGGACAGCCCCTGCGATGTTCGGCACTGCCCCAGGGGCAGACACCCCCGCCCTTAACGAGGGACCATTTAGAAACCATGGGATACTGGGATAAGATGGTAACTGATGCCCACTCGCATCAACTTGACGAGGCCAGGGCCACTAAACCCCACCACTGTAAGTGGGCTGTGGTGTTGGTGCACTTAAATTGAACCTGATACTCACTAGGTGCACCCCCGTGAGCCGCCCCCACCGGGGGTTCCGGCCCACGGCGGGCGTCGGAGCTTGCGGCCGGAATCGAGCTCTGGGATCACCCCCGACTGCTCCCAGCCTGGACATCAGGTACAACGGGGAGCTGCGAGACACCAGCTGGGCCGGCTGGACCGTCTCACGCAGCTCGACCCGGTTGGCCGTCCGCTGAAGCATAGCGGCCGGCAAGATATCCGGGGTCGACGAAGGGGCCCCTGGTGAAGAAATAGAAGCGCCCCCCCCCCTCCACAGGAGGCTATGCAATGCCCAAGGATGCTCCCAGCACTGCCAAATGTGCTAACAGAGCATCCACTGCCACAGAGCCCCCAGCATAAGGCGGGCTGGGTGGGCCGGATGGCCCACTAGGCAGTTGAAAAGGTAACAGAAAGGCGAGCCAGGGCCAGAATAGGGCCATGCCCAAAACTCCGGCCCATGAGGGGCCGGAGGGGGAACAAGTTGTATGCCCACACCAGGCCCTCCCACGCTGCCCTGACCCACGGCTGGTAATGGCAGGCCGGGAGCCGAAGCCCCTGAGGGGCCGGCCTGTAGCTGGCCAGCCACCAAGCCGGAGCCCGGCTGCCAAGTGCCAGCCTGAGTAGCCCCACCAGTATCAGTGGGCAAGGCTGGCACAGTGCCCTGCCGCGGGGGCGCAGCCCAGGTCCTCCGACCCAAAGGCTGGCCCCCGTCCTGCGCAGGGCCAGGTAAAGTCCTCCCCTTTGGCCGCGGCTTCATCACCGGTGCCTTCTGTTTGGGAGGCATGTCCTCAAGAAAAAGTAGGATCCCTATGTGGGATCAAAAAACCTAGCGCCAAAGCACGCAGTAGCCAAGCGAAACAAGGCTCTGCGTGCTCGAATCCTCCTTTCCCCGCTGGGAAAGGCTCAAGGGCTAAACAGCCGAAGATTGGAAAGCAAACAGCGACGGAGAAATCTTCTCCTCTCCGTCACTATTTTAAAATGGCAGCTCGTCTGCCTCGTGGCTACCCCTTTTATAGAGGGGTGGCCACGCCCCCTAACTCACCCGGATGTCTGAGTCTGGGTGGGGGGGCGGCCATTTTGGCACCGCGCTTTCAATCTGTCATGCAATACCTGGGTTTCGAACTGCCAACTTACCGGCCTTCCAGCTAACAAAGCAATTGAGATCAAGATGGTGAACATGGTCTCCTTCAAGCACTTTACCCTTGCAACTCTGAAGGCTAGGTCAGGTTGAGAAACTTATGGATATCCAGTGAGTTTCATGGGTGATCATGGATTTGCCACCAAGTACTATAAGCGCTATAACAAAATAGCTCTCGAATGGCAATGTTGACAATGTTTTGGTATGATAAGCAAACATTTTCTAGTTCACTCTTCTGGTTGCTTTAGCATTTTTAGAGGGATTCTGTATTGAATTCTTTATGCAGTTCTCTTCCCAATCCTAATATATTTTTAAAAAACAAAAGAAAAGCAGTGAACAAACCAATGGAAAATACCTTCTTTTACATATTGCAGCAAGAAACATCCATGAACTTTTTTTCTAATTTTGCAATGAGTAATGATAATGAATTACATTCTAAAACACCAAAGGATCCAGATGCACCTTAAGGACCAATGAGTTTTACGTTGCACGGACACTTATTCCAGTAAATTTGATGAAGTCTCAAGAGTCTTGGGTTTGCTTGAAAAAAACCTAATATTGCTAGCTTCCCCAACACCCAATATGTGTTTTTTTATAAATAACTTTTCATGTTATGGAGCTTCTTTCATAAATCCTCACCCCTAAACCCTTGAACAGTTTTCAAACTTGTGGATGGAGTCTTTCTGGCTATTCTAAGAGTTCACCTGAAGGGCACAAACTTGAGCAGCACCTTCCTCTACTTCTTGAGAAGATCTGCAATGCTCTCAATCTACCAGAAGGAATTAATCACTTCCAGACGCACACTCAGATTATGCTTAAAGCTTCTTAGCTTCTTAGTTTTATTATTACATGACATGACAGAAGCTGAGGACCAGTATTGCAAAAGATGGAGATCCCTAGGGTTGAATAAGCCCAAACCACATCTACTGCACAGCTGATCTTAGAAACCAATGCTGCCAGGTCTACCACCCTGTCTGTAGCACATGTAATATCCAACTCATGTTTATTTAATGCATGTAAAAGATTTTATTATTTACATTTAAATATTTATGACATTTTTCATAAAGAACCCTCCCCTCCCCCACCTTGAAAAGAAAAACTTTATCTTGTGCCCTTTAGGAATGAAGCAATTTCATTTTACTAGGTAGGTTTTATTCCATATAAATAATTGACACTGCAGGAAAAGAGGCCCTGATCTATCATTCCATCTTTATGCTATTTCCTAAGTGAAAGGTAATAAAACTAACAAGCTCACCCTTCTGTGCTGACTGCCCCAAAAGCAAAACTCCAACAAGCTGAAAAGAAAGGAGAAGGTTAGAAAATAACAAAAGAAATATTCAAATATCACCTTAAACAAATATCACCTGTAATATTTTTAGCCGTTAAGATGCTGAACTTGACGACTGGAAGGTATTCCAGGTATTGTCATTATTCAAAGGTGAATAATGGTGGTGGTGTAATTTTTCTTGGTTTTAGATTTTAATATGTAGTTCTGCTTATGTTTACTCTTTCCATCGTCCAGGTATAACAGCACACTGCTTTTCCATGTGCTCAACAATACAGAGAAGCTTTGGTGTTCAAGGAATGAAGAAGCAGATGAGTGAAGTAGTGAAATTCAGCTCTTTATTAGTGGGGTTTGGACACAGTTTGGATGGGGCATAACTCGGACTTATATACACTATAAACAGTAACAGTAACAATAATACAACAAGCCCATTGGCTAACAGAGTGTGCACATTTTCGATCAACTTATTTGCATAAGAATAGATACATGAGAAAAGATACATTCTGCTCCTGTCAGAAAACACAGTTAACATACATAACGTTCTTCCCCCCTAGGTAAAAACAAAATCCTTTAATCAGGATGGCGGTCTAGTTTCCCTTCTGGGTCAGACAATTGTCTGAGCCGGTTCAGGGGCTCGTAGGATGGGCGACCCGACTGGAGTGAGGGCTTGACTAGAGGGGGAGGATTGTAAACCCGAATTAAAGCCCCGTTTGTCAGATGGAGGAGCAGGCGATCGCTCAAAACCAAAATCTAATTCTGTGGATGAATAAGACAACTCAGGGTCCCTCCTGTGCGTACTAAGAGTGGAGGGTGACTACAAACAAAATTTCTCATCATCAATAAAGGAATCCAGAGTGCTAGGCTGGGACAGTCTAGGGGTACACATGGCTGGAATAGGGGAGCATTCCACAATTTCCCCTTGAAGTCGGTCCCTAGAACACACCTCTGGGTCTAAGTTAGGTTGCTGCTGACTATTACCTCTTCCCCCTGGGTTTAAAGGGGTGGTGGCCAACCCTAACGTTGAGTGTCTGTATTCGTCTTATTGGTCCAGTACTCTGGGTCTCAATTGATCCACATGCCTCCTCCAGATCAGACCAGTGGCTGTTTCAATTTTGTAAAAAACAGGACCAGTTTGATCAATCACAAACCCGGGCACCAACAAAAATAGGGCACCCCTAAATGGACCTGCAAAATCTATGTGCAACCTGGACCACGGGCCCCTAGCAGAATCCCATTCCCGAGAGGGATGGTGGGATTGCTCTGGGCAAGAGGATTGACAACTGGCACAAGCAGTCCATCCCTGCGTCCCTCTGGCTTTCTAGTAGTGAACTCTGGTGAACTGTGTGCTGGGGCAATGGTGCGTGCTCCCACAGAGAGGGCTCTAAGTGCCCCTCTGGCATGTGTGCCATAGGTTTGCCACCACTGGTCTAGGGGCTTCTGAATTATGTTGTGTAAAAAGAGCTAAACTTCTGCTCAGCTGAACTGGCTGTGATTTTAAAGTAGCCAGATAAGCCTGTGCTGAAAACGGGAGAGCTTGACATTAGGATGGGAGTGCAGGCCGATGAGAAGAGAAAATAATTTGCTGAGGAAAGGAACATTTTTTAAAAAAAATATTAAGTCTTTTTACTTTGCTCTAACACTGCTTTTGATCTGTATAATCAGCTAATGAGATTTCCACCTCTCCAGGCGATGAGACAAGTTTCTGTCTGCAAAGATTTGCAGCAAATATGTTCAGCTACTATTAAGAAATATTTTTTTACAGCACAGTGCATTTAAACAAATATTAAATTCATACAATTGTTAATCAGTGTGCCATCTGGAAACATTTGAAAGTTTAGACTCTTAATTGCCTGAATCTCATAAATGCTCAAAATTGTTGCGCACTACAGGGTATAATGCACTTAGGAGTTTTTTTAAATAAAAAACTGTATAAATACATGTAATTAAAAGCAGGGCTTTGAACACCTTTGAGCAGCTGTGTAGGCTCTGAGCAGCTCCTCTCTTCATCTTGAGATGCTTGGCACCAGGGTCAGTGACATGTCACTCCTTTCGCATCTCACCATATGAGAAAGCCTCAGTATTCCTTTCCCCAAATTCTTTTCAAGTGACTGACAGTTAAATCCCATTTCTTCCTCAGGCCACTGTTTAAATTCCTTTGTACTTGTAGAAGCAAGTTCGCTGGCTCAAGAATTTTGTCTTAACTTTGCCTTTAAGTCTTGTCAATGGGAAAATTGGAAGAAGGAATTCTAATTTATCTTTCAAAGGCTCCTGTTGGTAGCGAACAGAGCCATTTTTATTTACATGTCAAATTAAAGATGCTGCTAATGTTGCAGGCTTTCAAGAGGTGTCATAGAGTTGAGGGGAGCTAAAGGGGGGAAGAGCTAAGCTGAAAGAAATCAAGTAGCATTCACAACAATTCTCTGTAAATAAAAGCTATTGGTGATAAGATTAATCACAGCAAGAAGGAATTAATAACAATGATTTGTTCCCCTTCATTTTTTTTAATGTGCATGGCAGTTACTTGTCCAATTTCCCGCCAAAAAAAATTCTGTTTGTAGCAGCAATGTTCTTTCTTTTCCTGTTTAAATTAAAGTTGGATAGCCTTTTATTATGCTCCAAGACATTTGCTTTTTACAGTACATAAAATTTAATTTAATTTAATTCTCACACTTGTATGCCGCCCAATCAGGACACCCAACTCAGGGCGGCTCACACAATATTATGCAGTAAACACAGTAATACAATATACAGTATAGACAATAATTATACCATATTCATCCTACAAAAGCATATATCATAATATAAAACAATACAGTAGTACAATGACCTTTCCACTCTGGCTGCAGGTAAGTTTGATGGTGGCGGCAGCAGCAAAGTCCTGCCGTGCACCACTGTAGCAGCCATTTGTGCCCTGGGGCTGGGCCCGGACGCTGATGGTGGTGGAGGGTCCCATCACCCATCACCACAGTGGCCTTTTCACCCCAGCTACAAGGAAGTCCAAGGTGATGGCAGAGTCCTGCTGCCGTAGCAGCCTTTTGTACCCTGGCCAGAGCAGGGCCCAGGACGCTGGCGGTGATGGAGGGTCCTGGTGCCCAAAGAGTGGCCTCTTTGCCCCGGCCACAAGGAAGTCCGGGGATAGCGGCGGAGTCCTGTCACCATAGTAGCCTTTTGTACCCTGGCCGGGTACAAGAGTAACAACTGCTTATTCTTAGAACTGTCATACTCCCCTCTGCAATGTTTCTCCATCTGATGCTACTCTGTGTATAACTCCTGACAGGAAAAAGGAGAACACAGTTAACAGATACATGAAGAGATGTAACAAATGGCCTCCTCTGGAACTGCATTTAGGCATCAGCAGTGACTAAAAAATCCACTCAGGCCAGGCATATATGTTTTCCTGAGGAGCTCTTAGTGGCCAGTTTTAGCCAGATAGTTGGCCTTACAAGATTTGGAGCCACATCTTTCATCTGAGAAGAAAGCAGGACAATTTCTGCACATTCAGAGGTGTTTGTTTTCTTTTTTTTTCTTTGAACTTTTTAATTTAAAAAAATAGGTTTTAGTGTTGTAGGATAGCAGTTCTCCCATCATGATTACATAAACTCTCAACTGTACACAGTAGATCCTGAAAGGAGCTTAGGTACTGCCACTTAGAAGTCGGCTTGACCAGGGTATAGCTATATTTAGCTGGCATTATTGCTGAGATTCATGCCAATAGAATGCAGTGTCCTCCTGTCCACTCAACAGCCGTGCTCTCTAAATGTGTCATACAAGCAGTGGAGTGTGCTTCTTAGTTCCTAAAAGGGGTATAGAATGTCATCTTCGAGCAAGTACAGACGTTAAAATATAAATGTTAGGTAAAGCAGATGCACAACTGAATCTAGCTTCTGTGGCCCTCTCTCTTGTAAGGTAAAGATAAAGGTCACCCTTGCTTGAAAGCCAGTCGTATCTGACTCTAAGGTTCAGTGCTCATTGTTGGTGTGCACGGTTAGCAGAGTGGTATGCAGCAGCCAGCAAGTGGTGTGCACCTGGCAAGCTCAGAAAAACAGGCAGACAGGTCTTGGTGCAAAACAGAACTCAAAGCAGGTTTACTCATGAAGTAAAAGATGCAAGTATATACAGTGCAACAACTGTAACACAAAACAGATATATTCTCTTGGGTTGTCCAGTTGACTGCACTGAGACAGTTAGTTGCCGATGGGGTATTGACACCTGCACGTTGGCTCAGTTGATGTTACATGTCCTTTCAATGATTGTGGGAAGGGGTGGGTCTTTTTAGACATGGGGTGGTTTTATAAAGAGTTTTTATTGTAGTTTTTTATGGGGTTTTATATTGTAATATTTTAATATGTTGTACGCCGCCCTGAGTTGCCTTGGAGCAAGAGGGTGGGATATAAATCTAAATAAATAAATAATAATAGTTGTGCTATGTATGCCAGTCTATACAGTCTATACAGTCCAGTAGCAGTCCAGTCCAGCTGAGTAGAAGCAAGCTGGAATTACTGACAAAGCCAAAAGTTCTACAGCCTCTGTCTTTCCTGATGAAGGCTTAACCCGAGTAGTCCTTCCTTGTCAAGCAAACACGGATGGCATATCAGATAAAAACCATCCTCAGAATCTATGCTGAGCTTCAGTCCTTGTAGCAGGTTCTGGAACATGCAGAAGTCTTTGTCCAGACCATCAGCAGAGAAGGTTGAGCATTGAAGCTGAAGCCTACAATCCTGCTCTGACCTAAATAGAGCATACCAGGGGAAAGTCCTAACACCTGTGTGATCTTGCAGTGGGGTCTTAAAGGCATCACAAGCACAATATGCCTTGCAACCAGTTAGGGTGTAAGGCAAAGACTTACATCCCCTAACACTCATCTCCGTTTATAGCCAAAGAGCCAGGGCTGTCTGCATCTGCAGACGTTTCTGTGGACATGTGGCAGGCATGACTAAATACTGGAGTGCACACAACACTGTTTACCTTCCCACCAAAGTGGTCCCTATTTATCTACTTGCAATTTCTTGCCTTTGAACTGCTAAGTTGGCAAGAGCTGGGACAGAAATGGGAGCTCACTCCATCATGTAGTACTTGGGTCTTGAAACTACTGACCTGCCGACCTTCCAATCATCAAGTTCAGTATCTTAACCACTAAGCCACTGCTGTGCAAATTGGAAATACTGTACAGTAAAACCTCGCATAAAGAGTGCCTCACTTAGAGACTAATTCACTTAAAGAGCATAATTTTCTCTGAATGGTTGCCTCGCTTAATAACTAAAGTCAACCAAAAACTCACTTAACAACTAAATTGGGGTTCACAATCCCCCCCCCTCCGCCAGAAATCACACTTTGTCACTTACAATGGTGTTTTGCTTAAAGAGCAAACTCACTTAAATAGCAATCCCATGGAACGCATTATGCTCTTTAAGCGAAGTACTACTGTAAAAGGACCTCACCCATAGAGAATCTGAGAGCCCCCAGATGGTCTTCTCTGAGATGTGTATGAGAGCAGCAGTGGATTTCACTCATACATACACATTCCCTTCTTCAGTACAACAGTAGATGTCTTTCAGAATAACAGAGTAAATGCAGGAAGAGTGGGTCAGAAGGTCCACAAGACCAATAATCTAGCACTGAAGAAGCATGACTAATGTCCGCAGTGCACCAGAACCATATAATGTCCTCCATTTTTAGTGAAATCAAAGCCAACAAAAGAAGATAACTAAGTGTCAAAAAGGGTGGCAAAACAAGGCAATACATTTTTTTTAATGTGTGAGGTGTAAGGTACAAGAATGACACATATTTGGGGAAAGGAAAACTTTGCTCACAGGGGAATGTCAAAAGAAACAAAGGGTTTAAAAACAGCAACATGCTTCCATACTTGCTGAAGAGAGGTTTCTCCATGCATAATTTGTTTCCAGAATATGAGCCTTTCCAGAAGATCAATGACAGACAGTGATTTTGCTCCAGTGTGGTCTCTCTTTTGGAACTTGGCTTAATTCTGTCAGACAGCAGGTATATTAGTCCAGTGGAGCTGGCAGATCTAGAAACCAGCAGGTCTTACCAAAACATACTACCATATGGGTAGGATTTGTGTGTGGGTATGTTTAGAAATATTACATAGCAGGAGAGCCCTCATTAGCTTACCAGGGAGAGAAACATAGTTGAAGAAGGAGTTTTTTCCTGGGGTGGGGTGGGGTGTGTGTAGAGGAAGAGGAGATGGAGAAAGATGATATAGTAAGGAACCAGGGAAGCCATGCAATCATGCTTCAGTGAGTGACAGAAACAAAAGGGTAGAAGCAATTAGAAACTGGAAAGATGGAAAAGAATCAGGAAACATGGCATGTAGATATCAGATTGTATGTTTGCCTTCTTAATATTATGTCTGAAAACTTCTCAAGGGGAAAATAATGAGATATGTAGCTGCAGATCTGTTGTGATAGAAGAGAAGGAGAGCAATCATTTCTTGACCATTTCTTGACCATTTCTGGGAAAGGATAGATTAACAAGTGAGACTACAAATGTATAGCTGAACTCAGGAGTGCCAAGTATCAATTATATAAGACCCACTTCCCCCTTTAAAATACACTAGACAAACAGAGTGTGTCTTTTTTTTTAATGAGTGAGGTGTAAGGTACAAGAATGACACATATTTGGGGAAAGGAAAAGCCTTTTGACTCTGCATGTGCTCTTAAGCAGAGCTGCTGTTGAGGAGAGCCAAACAAAGGAAGTGAGCACTGGTAAGTTTTGCTGTTGGAGTAGAGCTGCTTTAGAGGCCCACATGCCTAATGGCGCACGAGATTGCAAACTAGTAACAAAGGAAGAATACAGTCTTACTATGTAGAAAGGTAGTAAACATGTACATTTTTGAGGCCCAGAATACTGCACTTGTTAAAATGGATTCTGAGGGAACAGCTGTAGTTACCTGCAATACTTGTGCCATGTTTGTGTTCTTGCCAAAGCATATGGAGAACTACACTTGCAGCAAGTGCAAGCTGGTTGCACTACTAGAAGAGAAGGTCCAGCAGCTAGAGGCCCGCATATCTAACCATCAACAAATTAAGGAGTTTGAGCTGTTCTTGGACAGAGCGGAGCAGACTATGCTGGACAAAGAAGAGACAGGGCACAGTTCTGAGGGAGAAGGCCCTTCACTAACTCAGGAGGGAGCTGTTTGGAGGAATGTGACTCAAAGGAGGAGAAGAGTAGGGGATCACTCTGAGAGTCTGAAATTACAGAATAAATTTGAGGCTCTTTCCCTCATCACACCTGATGAGGAACACACAGAGGAACAACTGGTTCCACCTGATGATCTGTCCTTCATCACACTTGATGAGATCCAGGAAGATAAACAACAGGAACAAACTGAGGTTCTCTCCCTTAATATGGTTGATGAGGTGCATGTAGATGAACAGATTGCAGGAGAGAGGCTCCTTGTACTAGGCGATTCAATAATGAGAAATACAGAGAAATGGATTTGTGATGCACATGATAAACGTATGGTGACTTGCCTGCCAGGTGCAAAAGTTGCAGACATCACAAGAAATCTAGATAGATTGTTAGAGAGAACTGGGAACGAGCCAGTTGTCATGGTACACGTTGGTACCAATGTTGTTGGGAAGGCCAAGCGGTCTGTCCTGGAAGCGAAATTTAGGTTGTTAGGAAGAAGATTGAAGTCCCGGACTTCCAAGGTAGCATTTTCAGAAGTGCTGCCTGTCCCTCGCGCAGGACCTACCAGGCAGGCAGAGCTCAAGAAGCCTCAATGCGTAGATGAGGCGGTGGTGTCGAGAGGAGGGTTTCAGATTTGTCAGGTTCTGGAGAACATTTTGGGACAAGCCAAATCTGTTCCGGAGGGATGGGTTGCATTTGAACCATGATGGGACCAGATTGCTGGCACTCAACATCAAAAAGGCTGCAGAGCAGCTTTTCAACTGAAAACTGGGGGAAAGCCGACAGAAGCTGGGCAGCATCCAGTTCAGGAAAGTGTGTACTTGAGTAGTGAGGAGGATGTAAAAATTACTGAGCAGAGCAAGGAGCTTGTCACCAGCACTCTAGCAGAAGGATGCAAGAGGCAGTCTAACAATGCAACTGGACTCAAAAGACTGTATCAGGAAAGCATATATAAATGCTTGTATACAAATGCCAGAAGCCTCCGGAACAAAATAGGGGAGCTGGAATACTTAGCAATAGATAAGAATATTGATATTATTGGTATCACTGAAACCTGGTGGATGGATAATAACCAATGGGATACAGTTATCCCAGGCTACAAACTGTACAGGAAGGATAGGAAGGGGCAAACGGGAGGTGGTGTAGCCTTGTATGTCAAAGAAGTGATAAAATCGTATGAATTGGAATATCTAGGTGATTTGGAGTCACCATTAGAAGCTCTGTGGGTAAGAGTACCAGGCCACAAGGATGGTCTAACAGTAGGCATATACTATCGGCCTCCGACCCAAACTCTTGAGGAAGACTGGCAGTTGGAGAATGTTGTAAAGGAGGCATCCAAGAAGGGAAGCCTGGTTATAATGGGGGACTTCAATTACCCTCACATAGACTGGGTGAACTGTTGTTCAGCACATGATAAAGAGATAAAGTTCCTAGATATGCTAAATGATTGTTCCCTGGGACAGATGGTTGAAGATCCAACTATAGGTACAAGAATCCTTGACTTGATCCTGAGTAATACTCAGGATCTGGTGCAAGATGTTAATGTGACTGATCCAATAGGGAACAGTGACCACAACTCAATTATGTTTAACTTGATCATAGACCGCAAGTGACTGATAAAATCTAACGCAGAGACCTTAAATTTTCAAAAAGGAAATTTCCCAAAGATGAGGAAACTAGTAAAAAAGAAGCTGAAAGGGAAAATTGAGAGAGTCCAAACACTCCAAGAGGCATGGAGGCTGTTTACAAAAACAATAACAGAGGCCCAATTGGAATGCATACCCAAAAGGAAAAAGGGCACTGCCAGGTCCAAGAGGACTCCAATGTGGCTTACAGGAGCTGTTCGGGAAGTGATCAAGAGCAAGAAAAGCTCATTTAGAAGATGGAAGGCTTGTCCGAATGAGGACAGCAGGCAGAAACATAAATTCTGGCAGAACAAGTGCAAGGCAACAATCAGGAAAGCAAAGCAAGACTTTGAGGAGCGTATAGCTAAAAATACTCAGAGAAATAACAAAGACTTCTTTAAGTACATTAGAGGTAAGAACCCAACTAGGAAGGCCATTGGACCATTAGATGACAATGGAAGGCAAGGGGTTATTAAAGAGGAAACAGAGATTGCAGAGAGACTCAATGAATTCTTTGCTTCAGTATTCACTGAAGAAGACAGAGACCACACGCCCAAAACAGAGCCTATCTTCGTAGGGAGGGAAAGTGAAGAATTAAGCAAGATAGAAATAACCAGGGAGGAGGTCCTTGCATGTCTTGTTAAGCTAAACACTAACAAATCACCAGGACCAGATGGCATCCATCCACGAGTTCTCAGGGAACTTAAAGATGAAATTGCTGATCTCCTAGCCAAAATATATAATCTTTCCGTCAAATCAGGCTTTGTGCCTGATGACTGGAAGGTAGCGAATGTAACACCAATTTTCAAAAAAGGATCCAGGGGTGATCCAGGAAATTACCGACCGGTCAGTTTGACATGTGTCCCAGGTAAAGTGATGGAAACCATCCTAAAAGATAGAATTAATAGGCACATAGAAGAGAAGGCGCTGCTAAAGGAGAGCCAACATGGCTTTTACAAGGGCAAATCAATCCTCACTAATCTGTTGGAATTTTTTGAGAGTGTCAACAAGCATGTGGATAAGGGGGATCCAGTTGACATTGTTTATCTGGACTTTCAGAAGGCTTTTGACAAGGTCCCACACCAAAGGCTCTTGAATAAACTTACCAGTCATGGAATAAAGGGACAGGTCTTGTCCTGGATCAGCAACTGGCTAAGGGACAGGAAACAGAGGGTAGCACTAAATGGACACTTCTCCAAGTGGAGGGAAGTAAAGAGTGGGGTCCCCCAAGGTTCAGTACTGGGACCCCTGCTTTTCAACCTCTTCATAAATGATCTAGAGGTAGGAGTAAAAAGCAAGGTAGCCAAATTTGCTGACGACACTAAATTATACAGGGTAGTGAAAACTGTGAGAGATTGTGAGGAGCTCCAGAGGGATCTCTTGACACTGGGGGAGTGGGCAAAACAGTGGCAAATGAGCTTCAACATTAATAAGTGCAGAGTGATGCATGTTGGGGCAAAGAACCCCAATTACATTTATAAACTGATGGGGTCTGAACTCTCTGCGACAAACCAGGAAAGGTTCTTACCTTGGTGTCCTGGTGGACAGCTCAATGAAGGTGTCAACCCAGTGTGCCTCAGCAGTGAAAAAAGCAAACTCAATGCTAGGGATCATTAGGAAAGGTATAGAAAATAAGTCAGCAAGTGTCATTTTGCCTCTTTATAAATCTATGGTGAGGCCCCATCTGGAATACTGTGTACAGTTCTGGTCGCCATACCTCCAGAAGAATATTATGGAGCTGGAAAAAGTGCAGAGGAGGGCAACCAGAATGATTAGGGGACTGGAACACCTTCCTTACCATCTGACGCTGCAACGGTTGGGCCTCTTCACTCTTGAACGACGACGTCTAAGAGGTGACCTGATTGAAGTTTATAAAATCATGCATGGTGTGGACAAAGTAGATAAGGAAAAACTGTTTTCCCTATCGCATAACACTAGAACTAGGGGACACTCGATGAAACTTTTGGGTACTAGTTCTCAAACAAATAAGAGAAAGTACTTTTTCACCCAGAGGATTACTGGTCTATGGAACTCCCTGCCAGAAAAAGTGGTGACAGCTGTCAGTCTTGACAGCTTTAAGAAAGGATTAGATAAGTTCATGGAGGACAAGGGTATCAATGGCTATAATTATGGATACCTAAGGACAACCTCCGGGTTGGAGAGATAGGCAGGATATCTCTCAATGCCATTTCCAGGGAATCCTAAGCAGGTGAAGGCATCTGCTTGAGAATACCCTGAAGGAAATGGTGAGCCACTGTGTGAGACAGAATGCTGGACTGGATGGGCTGTGGCCTGTTCCAGCAAGGCTGTTCTTATGTCTTATATGCCAGTTACAAACCACTACCACCACCACCACCCCCGGTGTGGTTTGGTAGCTAGCCGCCACTGACCACTAGGAGATGGGTAAAGGATAGCTTCCAAAGGAGCTCTCTTGCCCAGCTGATCCTGATTTCCCCACCTCCTGATGGTCAGTGGTGGTGGGTGGGATCGGCTGGTCAAGAGTCTCCTAAAAGAGTGACCTTGCCCTGGCTGAATCCTGGCCAACCCCCCAACCCTGCGCCTCCTGAAAGTACCCTATTTTCCCCACCTCATCACTAAGTGAGGAGAGCGGGATGGGGGGGGAGGGACAGACTTAAAAGATCCTTGTTTTCCCTTCACCCTACCACCAAGTCAGAAGAGCGGGGAAGTGGGGAAAGAAACTGGCTTAAAATATCCTTCTTTTTCCCTTACCCCACCTCCAAGTGAAGAGTGGGGTGGGGAAAAAAAGAAATGGACATAAAAGGTCCTTCTTTTCCCTTCAAACCCCCACCACCCCCACCCCCACCCCCACCACCAAGTGTGGAGAATGAGGGAAAGAAATGGGCTTAAAAGATCCTTCTTTTTCCCTCACCCCACCATCAAGTGAGGAGAGTGAGATGGTGTGGGTTGCCCATGTGAATAATTGGCCAAATCTTTCCCAAGGGGTTTGCCCGGCTTTGAACACATCTGAGGACCAACCAGACTTTGCTGGAAAGGCAATTGGGGTATGGGCTAGTTAGATAGTTTGGATTCATAAAGCCTTGGCTGGTGGCTATGATAGAAATAGGGCAAAAGTCAAAGGTGATGACTCTAATGGAAATACACAATACTCCGCTTCTGGCCGTGGATTAGGTTGGGCAAACAAGCCACACTAGACAGCAGAAGAATTAGGCACCCGGAGTCAATACACATAGATTCCGAGATTAGGGCAGGAACAATGGGTTTCACCAACCCAAGATAATCAGGTGCAAGTTGTCCAATTAACACCTAGGTACCTTCCTAAGAACCGGCATGGCAGCTGGGCCACGGGAAGAGGTCACATAGTCAAGCCTTCTGTATTAGGGGGTCACGCGCATCCTAGGTGCGCATCACCCCAAGGCAGGGTAATAAATACGTACCACCCAACCCAGATCGGGGCTGGACTTCACCGCACAATTGCCTTGTGTGTCCCTCCTTGTGGCCAGCCACTCCAACATCTGGCAGCCATTGCAACAAGATGGAGGAAAAGAAATGGGCTTAAAAGATTCCTTTTCCCTCACACCACCACCAAGCAGAGAGTGGGATGGGGGGGAAAGAAACAGGCTTAAAAGATCCCTTTTTTCTCACCTCACCACCCAGTGAAGAGTGGGATGGGGAAAAAAAGAAATGGGCTTAAAAGATCCCTTTTCCCTCACCACCAAGCAGAGAGTGGGATGAAGGGAAAAGAAACAGACTCAAAAGATCCTTTTCCCCCTCCTCACCCCACCACCAAGCAAAGAAAGTTGAATAGGGGGGAAAATGGGCTTAAAAAAACCTTCTCCCACCCCATCCCACTTTCCTCAGCTCCTAGAGTTAATTTGGGGAATTCATGAAAAAAATGTAGAAAATTAATTTTTCCTTTAAAATGTGTATAAAAACCAGGGTGTGTCTTATACTCTGATGCCTCTTATATGCCAGCAAATATGGTAAATTCTTTCAGTTGATTAGTCAGCTCACCATATCAAGTTAAAATGCAATACATTGGATGGAATAAAATACAATTACATAAAATGGGGTAATAGTAGATTAAATGTGGGGTGATATACTATCAATAAAATGAGATGTGTAAGAAAAATATGACTTGAGACTTAATATCAAGAAAACCAAGATAATGGCAACAGGTCCAATCAGTCCCTGGGAAATAGATGGGGAAGAAGTAGAAGCAGTGACAGATTTTACTTTCCTGGGATCTAAGATCACTGCAGATGGCGACTGTAGCCATGAAATAAAAGATGACTGATTATGAGGAGACAGTGATGAGAAACCTGGGGAATATAGTGAAAAGCAGAGACATCACCTTGAAAATTCGCATAGTCAAAACAATGGTATTCCTGGTGGTAATGTATGGGTGTGAGAGCTGGACCATTAGGAAGGCTGAGCGCAGAAGAATAGATGCCTTTGAGATGTGGTGTTGGAGGAGAGTCCTGAGAGTCCCTTGGACAGCAAAGAGAACAAATAGGTCAATACTGGAAGAAATCAATCCTGACTGTTCACTGGAGGGACAAATAGTGAAGATGAAGCTAAAGTACTTTGGACATCAAATGAGAAGGGAGGACTCACTTGAGAAGGCCTTGATGCTGGGAAAGGTGGAGGACAAGAGAAGAAGGGGGCGTCCAAAGATGAGATGGATAGATGGTATTGTGGACACAATGGGCACAGAGTTTGGTGGGCTGAGGAGAATGGTGGAGGATAGAGATGCCTGGAGGAAAATGGTCCATGGGGTCGCAAAGGGTCGGAATCGACTGTGCGACTGAACAACAACAACAAGAAAAATATGATAAAATAATCATGTAAAATCCAGAAGTATTCAATTAAACTCATTACCTTTGCATGCAATCCCTATCTGATCAATAAAATGTCTTCTCATTTGAGTATCCCTGACTATAAACTTAACAGTTCTGATAATTGCATATTTGTTTGTGCTTTGAAGGAAATAAGTTAGTCTTATGTTGGAGTGCCAAGTATCAAGGTCATGTTTTTATTTGGTTTTAATCACAAGGTTCACCGCCTAAAACACACCCCCTAAAACAATGTTTTAGTGACTGTGCTCCAGATTTTAATCTGGACTTTACAGGTGCTCTTGAGGCACAAAACTATACTAAGGGTAGGATTCAGCACATTGAAAAACTCCCCAAAAAATTCAGGTTACAATCTAGAAGAGATTCACTGCCCAAAATTTAATCTTTTGGTTACAATTGTTGTCCCATTCTGAGTTGGGAGCCTGTGGGGTCTATGAGGGAAAATGCAGAAGGACAACATCCCAGTCTAGATAACCTCCCCAACGCCAGCTATTGTTCAGAGGCTATATGGAATGTATGCTCTCAAAGGCAAACCATGTGATTAGTAAGCTATTTAACATTTAACCCACACTTTCTTCCCCTGCTGCCCTCAAATGTTGTAGAAAAATGTGTCTGTTTACTGTATTTGCATCTTTAGCTGAGAATCAAGCAAGACACAAACCAATTCAAATGTAAGCCAACATTGAGTCTCTCTGCTTCTGATCATTTCCCAGTACCATCCTATAGCCGTTAATAATGGGAGACCTTCCAAGGTTTCTACACTGAGTCAGGAACATGAATAAAATGAGAAGGGTTCTTAGTGACACAAGTGTCATGCTTTATAAGAACAGAAAACAAGAATGAATGTGTTTCCTTCCTTCTTGTGCAGTTTCTGTTGTTAACAAACAGCTGCAGAACGCAGTGCAACATTAGTGTATTTAGAGAGCACTGAATGGAGCTATTACATCCATAAGACCCGATATGTCTCAAGTGAGGCGACCATCTGACATCCCCTTGTGTTTGTGCCATTCAGTAAATGGGAAGACAACTCTGTGTGTGTGCGTGCGCTGGCACACATGCCTTGTGAATGGGGAAAAAGAGGAAAGATTGCTAATGGCAACCTGGCTCATCAAGTGTAACCAAGACTGTGGAACTGCTAAGCGGCATACCCAAGGGTGCACAAAGCTTGGATAACTTCCATAAAATAGGACGATCATGTGGCACTTTGAACCAGCAGAATGCATTTGTGTGGCTACAACAGATGTGCCACATTCAAGACAGAACCCGGAAAATGGTCGTGCCAACTTAACAAGTGTGAAAGCATATCGTCCCAGCAGGAACCAATCTCAGTGAAACTAACAGACAAAGCAGCCCATTTGTCATGATCCTGAATGCCAGATCTGTTGGTTACAAGCTTGTGGCACCGAGGATGGGAACAGCCAGATTTTTCTTCCTACCACTAATAGATGGCAGACCTTCAAAGCAGCAATCGCCAATGGTTTTTTCCCCCTTTGGTAAACAAGATCAAAACCATACAGAGTAAGCCTTCCTAATGCCCTGAGAGCTGTTCCCCAATATCTCAGCTTTGAGGAGCCACTATATTAACCTAAATCTGTGGTAACCAGTTTCTATTCCTCTTAGCAACCCAAAGCTGAAACTGAGAATATAAACAAACACTAAATAATTAATACACAACCTCATTTTGTAGATGGATCAATTTGTTAGTAAAAGTATAGGGCATGTTGACTCCACCCAGTTTTCATTTCCTAGGAGTCTGTACTTTGAAAGGGCATTCTTCAGGCAGTATGGAAAGCTCCAGTTTGTTTGTCAGTGCTCTCTTTTGGTTTGAGATGTTGACATGTATGTGTTATGGTTTTCACTACCTTACACAGGTCCCATAGCCCCCTGGGTATGTATCAGTGTATTGCTCTGGTGAATGCAATGAAGATGTGGTAAAGTATGGGCAGAATCTGATGGCTGCAGTGGTGCATGTTTGGTATCACCACAAAGGGTTGCTATAATCAGAGAATTATAAAATAATAGGTTGGAAGGGCTCTTTAGCACTCTCCATGTTCACTCACTCTGATCAGTTCTCATCTCTCCCAGGAGACCAAGACAAAGAGACACATCTGGGAGAAAGCCAGACACATCACACTTTAGGTTATTTCTTCCCCTCTCTTTCCCGACTTTCCATCCCTGTGGCCTAAGTCCTCCTCCTATGCTTCACCTGCCTTTCCTTCTTCCAGTCCTCACTACAGTGGTTCAGCTCAAGCACAGTTATGTCATCCATGGGCCCTTCTCTGTCCTTCCTCAAGACCTGCAGACAAGCATCCAAATGGAGGCAGCCATTGGCAGCTAAGGCTTCTTCTTCTTTCATGACCTGCTCAAACCCTGGACTGCCAAAATGAAGCCACTTTCTTGGCTTCGTTGTTGGCCAAATTTAAGCCCTTAGCAGCTAAGACTGAACTGGAAGAGCAGACAGGGACAGCAGTGTAGAAAAGAAGCGGGGTGGTGATAACTTGTTTCATAGGAGGGCAACATACAGCATGTATACTACTAAATTGTTGGAGGATGGTGGGGGCATGTGGGGGTCTGACAGGGAGGAACCATAAGCCAAGTTCATGAGAGGGCAAACTCTCCTGTTTGTCTTATGAGTTACTCCCGAGAGATGTTCTGCATCCCTTTACTATGTTTCAATATTTCCCTGAAAGAATGTCAGTATACATGTAATCAAGGTCTAAAGCTTCTGCTATAGAAAGACTGATCATGCAAGTTTCACGAGGCTAGTATGCTGTTTAGCTGCTCTAACCATTCAGGACTCTAATCAAGTACTGTAGCTACTGTAGCTTGCATGAGTCTCACATCAATGTTAGAAACAATGTATGCCGAATGTAACCTATGGCTGAATATTCTCTATTGTTCCCTATGCCACCAATTCTGCTCCCTTTCTACTGAATGCACTATTGTTTCTGTACTCTTATCTGCTGCTGGCAATAAAATATACTGGTTGCAGTTGGTTCTGGGAGAGCTCTCCTCAAGCAGTCGGCTGGACCGTATATGCTTGAGCATTTTCATGGTATCAGGATTTCCTCCTGCAACACTAAATAATACTGAAGTTATAACATGTCATCTATAGGATGGCATACTCTCAAGAATGTAATTGTGTTATACTCAACTATATGTGTTGGTTTTTTAAAAAAATAATCTGCTTATTCTGAATGGTAGATTGGAGTTCTACCATCATGAGGGTTTTAATTTTGCTCCTATGTGTTTCTTCCACCTTATAACGAGATGAAGAAAATGGCTTGATCCATGTTTTGAGCTATAAGTATTTATTTATTTATTCATTTATTTATTTTTCTGATTTATATTGCCACCCAACTCTGAAGACTCTGGGCGGCTCACAGAAAATAATGATCTCTCGATATGATATTTTAAGCTATTCTACAACAAAGCCTCACCTAGGGTTGCCATAATTATCTCCCACCAAACTGGGACAGCCACGTGACATCATTGCATTTTTCAAACTGTGCACACATCGGATGGGGCTGTCAGGGAGACTGTGGCTCTAAATTCCTGCGGAATCCCCATCCAGGGTGGACAGCATTCATCAGTTTAAAATAAAGTGTAGTCAAGAGGTTTTTCCCCATGTGATTCTCCTTGCAAAATAATATTTTTATTTTTATTTTGAATAAAAAATTTTGGGCCACTCTTGAAACCACCCTTCCTCCCCCTGAGGTCACCCCACCCTCCCCTTCATACACACCCAATGAAGCAGACTCACCCTCAAGGAGAAAAGCAGAAGACAGGAAGGATCTTATTTTGGAGGAGGACCTTTGCGAAAGAGGACTCTTCACTTTCTGTCCACCCTATTCCCTTCTTCTCTAGGAATACTGACCCTATGCAATTAACCCATTGTGGTCATGTGAAGAAGGAATAATCCATCCCAGTGTATGGTGGAGGTTTGACTTCTTGGATATGGGCATTTCTTGCTCCCTCCCAGCTTTCGAGGAAAAGGTCTGAGGAAGATTCCTTGTCCCCCAAACTTCAAGGTGAGCCAAGGGATTTTTGCAAAGAGTTATTTTACTGCCTCCATGCCTTTTTTCAATTATCTCATTTGCAAGTGTCTCCCCTCCATGGTGGGCTTCTCAGGGTGCTGTTTTGCCTTCACCACTTTCAAGCAAGATAATTGAAAGAAAGGCAGGGAGGCAGTGAATTAACTCTTTGCAAAAATCCCTTGGTGAGGGGTGATCTTGCTTCCTTTGTTCAAATTTAAAAATCTGGGACTTTTACATGTTTTTTCTTGAACCGGCTGGGACAGCTCAAATCCGGGAAAATCCTGGAAAACCAGGACATATGGCAACCCTAGCCTCACTATATCATAATTTAAAGGAATATCCCAATAGCAAACAGTGTTATTATCAGACAGCTCTGCACCAGATCTCCAGTACTGTGTGTTCTACTGACCTATAAGAACACGCTCTATGCAGGTAGTAAAACAGAGGGAAGTTCTTCTTTTACTTTGCCCAGAACTGTTCCTATTGGATCAAACGGCAACAAAGCCCTCTCAAAAAGACTAGGTTATTCTGTTTACAATATTTATGGACCAGTGCTTCAGCAATGCTCCCAGAATAGCTCACAATAAAATCACAATTTAAAAACAATGAATCATAATAATAATAATAAAACAGGGCACAGCAGAGCAATAAAATGTGATAAAATGTCAACATAAAACCTCACGCACTAAAAAAAACCCTGTCAATGTGGTACAGTTCAATTCCAATTATGCATTAAAGTGAGGGTAGATGTAATCTTTCTCACTTGACCTGAGGTTTTCCTGACAATCACTATCCCACTGTGTTGCTATTGGGCTGGGGGTGGGGTCAAAGGACCCACAGACAATTGCAGGCAAAAGTGGGACATTTTCGGTGTAATTGTGGCTAGTGAGGGAATGAGCTTCATTCTAAGCATGGGGGTGTTTCAACGAAACCAAGAGATGTCACTGAGAGCTCCATCTTTCACATGGCTTGGAGTTTGACCCTTACTGGTAATATATTTGCACATGAAGTTTAAGTCAGATGTTGCACTTTCACCCCAGGAGATAACTTTGTGGCAATGGAAAGCAACTACAGTATCTGATGTTAGTGAATTCTTCATTCCAACTGCAATCCTTACCAGATCAGAAAACAGATCCCACTGCCGATTTACTGCAGTAGCTTTCCTATGGCTGCAATGAGCCAAGCAGGAAAGAGGTAGTATCCAGTTTTCTCACTTGGACTCAAATTCCTCTGAATTCAATACAGTAACAAGTTTTAACTTAGTGAGAGATAATATGGTTTGTATGCCACACATCTTTGATCCAGGTCCTTATCTTCAGTAAAAGGCTGGTGATCATCTCAATGTGATAGTCAGCTCAAGTGTGATGGCTCAAGTGGTTAAGACGCTGACCTTGATGACTGAAAGGTCAGAGTTCAATTCCTGAGAACTGCATCATGGAGTGAGTTCCCGTCTCTCTGTCCAAGCTCCTGCCAACCTAGCAATTTGAAAGAAATTGCAAGTAGATAAATAGGGACCACTTCAGTGGGAAGGTAAACAGTGTTCCATGCACTCCAGTGTTGAGGTATGCTTGCCACATGTCCACGGAAACATCTGCAGACGCAGACAGTGCTGGCTCTTTAGCTATAAACAGAGATGAGCACTGAACCCTAGAATCAGATACGACTGGCTTTCAAGCAAGGGCAAATTTTATCTTTACTTTTACCCTAAAAATGTATGTAAATGTACACTTATATTAGGACACGCAAAAATTGACCTGGGTTTTGCCAGCATTTGTAGGTAAATATTAATAAATAATAATTGTGTGCTGTCAAGTCAATGTCAACATATGGCAGCCCTTTTCAGGGTTTTCTAGGTGGTGAGTACTCAAAAGTGGTTTATCATTCCCTTCTTCTAGAGGGTCCTGGGATCCCACAACACTACACAGGCACAGTGTGGAATTGAACTCCCAACCTCTGGCTCTGTTGCCAAATACGTAACTCATTGAGTTATCCAGCCAGCACGAAAATGCCAGCATTTATTACAAAAGTTTGAACAGTCATTCAGCATAATATGCATTGAGAAATTGACACCATTATAGGTCTTTTGTAGTGGTTTGCTTTTAATGTGGAGCCATAAAGCTGTAGGTTTGCAAGGAAATGGAATCTTCAAATTTGAAAGTTGCCCTTATGTGATATGACACATATAATCACAATGAATTGTAAACTACAATAGACAGTGCTCTATTTTCTTTATTCTGTATTTTGGATGAGTGGGGAATGAACTTTTAAGAAACCATTAGCCATGTAAACATCTTGACCTGAAATGAAAGCTGGATGATTGTGAAGCATTAACAATAATAAGATTGCACAAGACACCAGGCTAAATAGCTATTTTGGGAAATTGAAGTTGCTCTCTATCAATGATCCTTTCTGTAACACTTCCGCATATTCTGTATGAAAAACAATCTACTTTATGCTTTTTATCCATCTTTACAGTCCAAATTGATGCAGAGAGAATGAAAATAAAGGATTTTTAGGATAATGTTTTCAACTACCGCATTATAGAAATCAGGTACCATTAGCTGAGACAGCTAATTTACCACAAAGTGTTGTAGTTTGCTAATATTCACCAAATGTTTAAGTTATTCTCGATGCCTGAATTGGTTACAAAATGGCATAGTATGGCTTAAATTCTATTTTATTTCTAAAATCTATGTTGCTGTGATTCTTTGGTAAAGCAAGCTAAAAAAATGTGAAAGCTTTTAAGGAAGTTGGTATTTAAAACATGGTGGAGAGGGAAGGTGGCGAGGAAAAGAGGGCAGACCTGAGATACTGTGTAACTGTTAGCTTTTATAATTTTCCAGTGAAGGCCAATCACTGTTAAAAATCATTTATTATTCCCAGTAATCCTAGCATCAATTCTAGTTGCAATCAAAAAAATACATCACATGGTAGAGCCCAATCTGATTTTCTGTAAAACCTCACCAGTTTCAATTTATGACACTCTGACATCCTTTGTGTCCAAGAAACTCACAGAGGAACTGGTAAGCATTGACCAAAGGTTTCTGGGATGTGTGTAATTGCTGAGAGGCCCCAGTGCTGGGAAACCACGGATATACGCATGCACAAACAAATGATGCATGCGCAGAAAACCACAAGGGTGTGGCAGCACCAGGAAACCACTGATGTGTGCATGTGCAAACAAACGACGTATGCACAGAAAACCACGGGGGGGGGACCAAAATGGGAGGGGTGTACCGGGCCCAGAAATTTCTGATGCCGGCCCTGATGGACTATACTGAACAAGTCAACACGGAAATCTTGGAAATCTGGCTCTTTGTATGGTAACATTGATTTATAAACACTTAAGGAAGCCCTCTAATATGGAAGGCCAAAACACTCACTTTTTTGATGAAGATTTCAACAGCCATAGCAATATGTGTGGCGATGAAGATGAAGACAAAAATAATAAAGTTATTATGAAATGTGAAAAATTCCTCTCAATATATCCAATATGGAGTCCACTACTTGCTTCTCTATTGGTGAATTAGCTGCCTTACTAACTATTCTCGGGTCTGGATCTTTCACTGATCTGCTTCCAATCTCTTGTAATTCGAGTTCAGTGAAGAACTTGTGTTGCAAAATAACACATCTCTGGTCCCTTAGTCTTTCCTTACCAATTTCCAAATCTGGGTGATTTTCTTTCCAAATCTGGTACATGCATTTTTGGAATTCACGTTTTGATGGCTCCAACTGATAATAGGCTTCCATAATCGAATATTTGTCTTCTCTCATCCAGTTTCTTCTGGGATTTTTATTGCCTTCCAGTCAGTGATGGGCATCAGCAGGTTCGCACCAGTTCCCCAGAACCGGTAGCAGAAATTCCGGCTGACCCCGTCCATCCAAGTTTTGAAATAAAGTAGTCCTAATTTGGGTGCAATGCAGGGCTTTCCCTCTGGCCGCGCCCACAGTGTGGTAGTAAATTTTTTTAGAGCCCACCACTGCTTCCAATAGCACATCAGTCCCATGCCCTGGTTGTTGTTGTTATTGTGGTGTTGGTGGTTGTGGTTGTGGTTGTTTATCCTATGCATATCCTAAATTACCCAGTCTATTTAACAATGGGAGGTAGCAGGGAAGGTACAATTAAATCAACCTTTTCTTAGTGAGACTATAGCTCAACCATGCACTAAGAGTGTAGGTAATCCAATCCCAAACTCTAAGAGCCCTGGTGGTGCAGTGGTTGAACTGCTGTAAGGTAAAGGTAAAGCTTGCCCTTGCTCGAAATCCAGTCGTATCTGACTCTAGGGTTCAGTGCTCATCTCTGTTTACAGCCAAAGAGCCAGCGCTGTCTGCACCTGCAGATGTTTCTGTGGACACATGGCAGGCATGCCTCAACACCAGAGTACATGGAACGCTATTTACCTTCCCACTGAAGTGGTCCCTATTTATCTACTTGCAATTTCTTGCTTTCAAACTGCTAGATTGGCAGGAGCTAGGACAACAACAGGAGCTCACTCCGTCATGCAGTACTCGGATATTGAACTCTGACTTTCCAGTCATCGAGTTCAGCTTCTTAGCCACTTGAGCCACCACAATCCAGAACTGCTGTACTACAGCCACAAAAGATTGTGAGTTTGATCCTGACCGGGAGGCAAGGTTAACTAACTCAGGCTTCCATCCTTCTGAGGTCAGCAAAATGAGTACCCAGCATGTTGGAGGAAGAATGCTAATGAACTTGTGAAGCACCCAGAGAGTGCACTAAGCGCTATGGGGTGGTATACAAGTGTAATTGCGACTGTTAGGCACAGACCTATTCATTTTGTTTTTTAGCTTGCTCAGCATTTTATTTCTTTTTTTAAAAAATGTATTTTATTTATTAGACTAAAGTAAAATAAAAAATAACAAAAATAAAATATAAACATAATAACAATACCTATGCCACTGGTCCTGAACCTTCTGGGACACGGGGATTACATTAGAAGAAGGCCATTTCTTAAATAAAAATGTAGCAAAATTATTAATTTACAAATTTAGATCCAAAGTAAACTTTCAGAGATTGGTGAAGAAATGTTTTCTGCAGTTGTAGTGCCTTTGAGACTCTGCAGTGCACAGGAATATTGGACCATATGCACAGGCTAGGGACTATGGATCTGACCTACTGGATGTTTACTTTTGATCTAATTTGGTAAGTTAATAACATACCTGTCAAGTATCCTGTATTGGCTTAGATTTCCCATATTCTAGCGCTCGTTCCTCCCCTTTCCCGCTGCCTTCCCGTATTTTGAACGGCGGGGAAAGGGGTTACTGCACATGTGTGCCCATCTCAAAGGGGTTCTGCTCATGCAAAAACAGGCCAAGCTGTACCTTCCCAGGAGAAGGTGTGTGTGTTTGCAACTTATCTGTATTCTCCCTCATGAGGCAAGTGGTAAGAAGGAAGGGATGTGTGTTTGCACATGGCTTGTCCTCCCTTTTCTGTACTGGTTTAGATGATTACATGCAAATAGGGAAAAACTATGGATGGGAGGGCTGATTTGTGTTTCTCTTTGTACCATGCAGTCAGTGGAGAAAATGAGAATCTGCCTACCCAAACACCATAGTGTTTCCTGCATCTGTTTCCAGTGTAGCTGCGGCCTTAATGCAATTTATTTTTAAACAAAAGCGGTTAAGCTAGATTTGTGGTGTTACAGTAGCATTTTTCCAGAGTCAAATCAATTATAGCATTATGGTTGATGCTCTTTTGTAACTCAGGGAACCTGGAGGGTGCAAAATAAGAGAAGACCTTTCTCAAATCGACGCAGGAGTGGCAGACTAAAACTCACTGGGAGGGCTTGATCTGATTCTTCTTTCCCAGAGTATGACCTTCCTCACAGAGTTATTTTTGGGAGAAGGGAGGTGAGGAGCCACCTAGTCTGCTTTAGCTCATTGGGTAGGAAATGGAGAACAAACATAAAAATATATGAATTGTGCTAAATAAACATCCATGTAAATTAAATAGCAAATATATATAATCCTGGTGTCAGGAGAAACCCAAAGAGCTTTGTGGCCCTTTGCCCCCTACCACCCCTAGCCTAGAGTTCCAGATGTCCAGCTCACTTTTGGATTGGGGACAAGATGTTTCAGAGGAGGCTGGGACATTCATCTTCTAAGACAGGGGTGCTCAAACTATGGCTTGTGGGCTGGATGCAGCCCCTGACGCCAATTCATCTGGCCCACACTGCCCTCGTCGCTCCCAGAAGTGGAAGTAAAATGCACCACTTCTGGGAGCAATGAGGGTGGCATGGGCCAGATGAATTGGCATCGGGCCTGGATCCAGCCCACAGGTCGTAGTTTGAGTACCCCTGGTATAAGCAGAGAAAATGGCAGCCTAAAAATATCTACCTCATCCTGTTGCAAACCATACCTGTTACAAAACAGATTGCAAGGCACATTTACCTTCCACCTCCAGTGGGATGAATCACATGACCAGCCTGCTAAACCACATGACAGGCCCACTGAACTGTGCAACCAACCCACAGCCCAAAAAGTTTTGGCACCCCTGTTCTAAGGGGAGGACTTGGCAGAGAAGGAGACACCAGGGGTGGAGGAGAAGGTTTGAGGAGCAGAGGAGCTCACTGGGTAGAAAAAGAGCTGGGGGAGTTATTGGTGGAGGAGGTTTAGCATGAGAAGTTAGGGTTGGGAGAAGCAGGAGTGAATGTGCCATACCCGGAAAGCACTTTTTCCAAGGAAGAGATGGGATATAAGTGTCTGGAGGCCTGGGAAGAAATGTTGCTTCCAGAGAAGACTTTCATATTCAAAGAAGCCTCTTTGACTGAGGAGTGGGTCTGGTTCAGAAGATAGAGTGGCCAGCAAAAGAAAGAGTAATGGTGAAACCCTTCTTTGGGGGAATAGTGAGAGGGGCACAACCAGTGGAGGAGGAATAGTAACTCCACAATTTGGAATGACAGATGGAGACCAGCCAACCTGAGGTTATCTCAGGAGTCCATCTATCTGCCCACCTACCTGCCCTCATTGCCAGCAGCATGTTAACTGGTTTTGAAGGGTTGGCCAAGACTTGAGAAGAAGCCTCAAGACAAGTGAGGGAACTAACAGTCCACTTCCTAGCGGTTACTGGATTTTTAGAGTTGTTTTTGCACCTGTTTTCTTGTTAATAAAGTTGGTGTTGTGCTACAGCAGTACATCAGAGACTTTGTGGTCAAAATGGAGGATGATGGGTGGACAACACCTGGTTTTGATTTGATAGATAATATATGAAAGGGAAAATAAATAACATCTTTAATTGGATTTTTCACCTTTATTCTGATAAGGCTTTAAGCATACTAATATAATATAAATGCAAATTCCTATTTAAAGTCAATTTAATAACCTTTCAACACCTAGTCACTCAATTCCATACTCAACCATCAGTTTCAGCCCATAAAGCTCAAAAACTGTATATATAATAATTACATATACAATTATAATATATAATAATAAGCTACTTGTAATACAATATGCTAAATATTTTATTATTAATGATCACCTTAACGAGTTAACCCTTCCCCACCAACTTTCTTGTATTTAATAAATAGAAATAAGTGTTTCTCAGGGTCTAATGCAACCCCTACAGCAGGGAATTAGCTTGTGAAGAGTGGTGTAGATACAATAAAGAAGTCTAGTCATAAACAACTCCTGCAAATGCTATGTGCGTGCTTTGCAGGTGCACCCCCCCAATAACGGACACAGACAACATTGAAAGTGGATAACAGCATCGGGCCACATTTATTGATTCAATGCCCTAGTCCGAATTATAAATTTGTATTGGTAAAACGACCAATCATAATTCTTAAGGCAAGCAGGCCGAAGTAACACTGGTAAGGTACCACCCCAAAATTGCCAACGGCAATTGGTTACAATGTATCAAATTGTATCAATTTGTTTGTTGACAACAAACAAATTGTTGACCGTAGTCAATATCTAACTCATGACCCCACCCTCTGACGCGTATCCGTGAAATCACAGGGGTGATGCATGCTGGTTAGCAATCGTCATCACCCCGTCGCCTGGTTCGTCGCTGACCGGACAACGTTTAACTAATTTATTCCTGTCTAGTGTTGTCCAGTCAATTTCGAACCTGCCGGATACCTGTGGGTCATACTGTTTACCTTACCAGTGCTACCCGCCAATGTGACCAAAGTCAACATTAGGAACGTAGAAAGACCCCTATATCAAACCATAGCCACAGTGTGGGATGGGCAAAAAAGCCAGGACCCGAAAGCCAATATGGGTCCCAGCCAAAAATTCCCACCCGGCCCCGAAGCGACCAAAATATCACACTGTTAACTAGGGAGGGGGTGGAGGGGAAAAGACTTCTCCGCTCCGTCGCTGAGGTAAAATGGCAGCTCGGCTGCCTCGTGGCCACCCCTTTTATAAGGGAGCTGGCCACGCCCCTAACTACCCGGATTCTCTGTCCTGTGGGGGGGGGGCCCGCAAAGGGCGCGGCGGCCATTTTGGCGCCGCGCTTGCATTGCAGGCGCACCCCCAATAACGGACACAGACAACATTGAAAGTGGATAACAGCATCGGGCCACATTTATTGATTCAATGCCCTAGTCCGAATTATAAATTTGTATTGGTAAAACGACCAATCATAATTCTTAAGGCAAGCAGGCCGAAGTAACACTGGTAAGGTACCACCCCAAAATTGCCAACGGCAATTGGTTACAATGTATCAAATTGTATCAATTTGTTTGTTGACAACAAACAAATTGTTGACCGTAGTCAATATCTAACTCATGACCCCACCCTCTGACGCGTATCCGTGAAATCACAGGGGTGATGCATGCTGGTTAGCAATCGTCATCACCCCGTCGCCTGGTTCGTCGTTGACCGGACAACGTTTAACTAATTTATTCCTGTCTAGTGTTGTCCAGTCAATTGCGAACCTGCCGGATACCTGTGGGTCATACTGTTTACCTTACCAGTGCTACCCGCCACACGGAGGGGCTTCAAAGAAGACCTGACGCCCCCACCCAGACCGTCAGCTCGGTCAACAGGCCTGCTCGCCAATCACCTAACAGGAGGTCCATACCTCCTCGCGACAGATGGACCCCATCCCCTGCGTACAAGACATAATTTTATAGACTAATATCGGGGTGATGACTGACCCGTCCCCAAGCCCTGTCGGCAAGAAACCGCGCCACCGCCCTGTTGACCGTGCGCCTAGCGCGTTCAAGGGCCAGGAGGTGAACGCCCCCTCTATAAGAAAGGCGCGGGATAATGTCCGACCAAACTAGGGTTGTGGCAGGCCAGACATAATGCAAGTAGGCGAGGTCCTCGCAAATCGCATGCTTGAGCGATAAGCCGGTGACCTGGCACAAATCATTGCCCCCAAGGTGGATGATGAGAATGTCAGGCGGGTCAGCACTCAGGCCAGAAAAAAGGAAAGGCCGCAGCTCCCGCCATAACATCCCAGGCTTACCATGCCATGTGAGACTGGAGTGTTCACCCAGTCCCAGTCGGGGTCCCCACTCTGTCGCCGCAGCGTAACGCGCTGCCCTGTGCACATAGCTGTGGCCCACCAGCCATACTGTCACCGGTGTAATACGACATCCAGGGTCTGTAAAAAAATTGAGAAAAATTGAGAAAAAGACGGTAAGGTGACTGGATTGGTACTCATGGCGGAAGTGGGCGCACATAAAACTGAAAACATTGCGAGCCCCACCTCCCCATGCTGCGTATGTCAGCCCCAGAGTACCCAAAAGCAGCTGCTGTAAAGGCTGCACCAGTACGGAATGAATGTGTGCCATAACGGGCACCTGGTAGGCCCACCCTGGTGAGGGCTCTGCCTGTCACCTTCCAAAACTGAAATTTAGTAAGGGGAGACCCATCTTGGTGACAGAAAAACGGGCCGTGGTGCATGCCACGCAGTGCCAGGAACTCCTGTAGGGCACCAACCGGACAGATGTCTGCCAAAGAACACCGTAGCAGTCTTACACCACTGCCTACGCCATGCTGATCTGTCTTAGAGGAGCATATCCTCAACTGGGCCCAGTCTTTGGCAACATAGACATCCTCGAGTTCCAGTGCCCTACAACTTGCATCCGCCTTATACAGCATCTCAAGCTCGCCGGTGCGGAGCGCTCCAAAAAAGGCCACCGTTGTAGCCGCATGAAGTGGGCTGCCTCATTTCCAAAACAGAGGCCAGGCCAGCCCCGGGCCAATTGGGTAAAAACCCTGGGAAAATCTTGCATCCGCCTTACTCAGCATCTCAAGCTCGCCGATGCGGAGGGCTCCAAAAAGGCCACCGTTGTAGCCGCATGAAGTGGGCTGCCTCATTTATCAAAACTGAGGCCAGGCCAGCCCCGGGCCAATTGGGTAAAAAACCCTGGGAAAATCTTGCATCCGCCTTACTCAGCATCTCAAGCTCGCCGATGCGGAGGGCTCCAAAAAAGGCCACCGTTGTAGCCGCATGAAGTGGGCTGCCTCATCTATCAAAACAGA
The DNA here is from genome assembly GCA_035047345.1 of Bradypodion ventrale. Taxonomy (NCBI): domain Eukaryota; kingdom Metazoa; phylum Chordata; class Lepidosauria; order Squamata; family Chamaeleonidae; genus Bradypodion; species Bradypodion ventrale. The sequence goes on from JAWDJE010000001.1 coordinate 254,155,772, forward strand.
GGCCAGGCCAGCCCCGGGCCAACTGGGTAAAAAACCCCTGGGTAAATGGGGTGGCGGTCGGCCGGGAAACGCCCACGCACGCGCACCCACCCCTCCCAAACATGTCTCACCCGGAAGTCATTGGTGCTGTCCACACGACCTCCCACTTTGGCCATAAAAGCCAACCCGACAGCTGAGATGCTATGGTGCGTGGTGCAAGGCCCTGGGCATACAGGTAAACCATGAACTGCAGAACATGGGCTACTGGGATCGGCCAGGTTCCTGGCAGTCAGAATCAGGTACATAATACTCTGAAGGAACTAAATGCGTGGTGGTACGCCTTACTCATGCATGGCACTAGTGACATGCCAATCGCCCGGTTCACCTCTCCTTGCCAACGTTCCATCTCTCGTCCGGGAGTGGCAAGGGAAATTCCTCCGCATCCGGGGGCCGAGGCACGGAACCGGGAGATCTGCAGGCGGGACAAAGCAGCAGCAATATCATTATCAACCCTTGGGACATGCCTGGCCCTGAAGGGAACGTTGAGGCACAGGTTGCATAACACAAACCAACGCACTAGCTCCATAACCCCGGGCAATTTGGAAATCTGTGCAGTGACGATGCGGACCACAACCGCGTTGCCATGCCAAAATTGCACAACCGAGTTGGCCCACTCTTTGCCCCATAGCATCAAAGCACCCAGGATAGGGAAACATTCCAGCTACGTGAGACCATGCAGGCGACCCTTGCCTGCCCAGGATGGTGGCCACCCACCATAGGCCCACTTCCAATTGAAGTACATCCCATAAACCCAGGAATCCTGAGGCATCGGACTGCATCTGAAAGCAAGGGGGAGCCAGGAGATCAGACCCCAAAATGACACCCCGTTGAACTACCTCTGGATCTATGGCCAGACAAGCACGTCTGCCCCGATACCCCGGGTAAATCTGAGCCTGTGGTGGGGCCTGAATAATCCTGCCATGGCGTCGCCCCAGCGCAGAGCAAATGCCCTGCCCGGTGCGACGACCCTGCCAGCGAAACTGGGGTGACCATGTAGCACCAGAAGTTCCCTCAGTGATGCCATGCGCTCGGCCAGCAAGACCGAGACAAGGGCCACTAGCCTTGACACCTTATCCCGCTGCAACCTAGAATCCTGCGCTACAGTGTTACTCTCCACCCCAGGAATACTAGCTGTGGAGATGGGCCCTCGGTCTTTTCGGGCGCTAAAGGGACACCAGTTCCCCCATTAGCGTCTGAAATGTGTTGAGGAGACGTGTGTACGTGTCCCAGCCCCGTTCAGCCCCGAATAAAACCATCCAGGGAATGGGCTACAGACCGGGACCCTGACCTGCAGACAAAAGCGCAATCTAGGAAAGTGGTGAAACGCTCGAATACCGAGCCCCAATGGAATAGCCAAAAGGCATGGCATCATTGAAATAATATGCTCCCCGGGACGGGGGTGCAGGGACAGGGCCAACGACCCTGCCCGCATGGACCCTATGTCAAAGCTGGCAGCAGCCACCTCCTCCCTCCCCTTAAGGGATAAAAGATTGGGGGCATCCTGAGGGAACCTATTACCCATGAAAGGGATCCGGAACCCCTGCTTAGAACCCTGAAGGAGATAACCTGCATCCTCTCCCTTCGGGTACCATGTGAGCCAACGCTCCAACATGTCCACCTTAAATGGGGAGGGAGCCCTTCGGTGAACTAGATCCATCTGCGGCAGTCTTGCCAGCCCCCTGTCTGCCCCACCCTCTGCCCCGCATCCTTCTAGGCCTGGGACAGGCAGAGGCCGCATGGGGGCCAACACAGGTGGGACACTCCTGTCCGTATTTGCAAGTCTTCCCATTAGAGGAGCCATTGGACAAGAAAGTCCAGCACAGCCGGTGGGCTGGAACCCCCCGCCCCGCCCCCTGGCAGGTGACCTGTGCTGGGGCCGCCCGCTGAACCGCATGCCCCCAATGGTATATCTCCCCGGGTGCAGGGCGCGTGGGCGTAACGTACAAAAGCCGCAGCCTCTGGCCTGGCTCATCCCGCCTAATCTCGGGGTGCGGGGAAATCCGCCTATGGCATTCCTCGTCACAAGCCAACCACGCTGGGCCCAGAAAGTAAACCATCACCCGGTAGGCGTTGTCAAAATACTGGACCATCGGAATTGCCAGATCCGGCCGGGCCCTAAGGTACACCGCCATGCATATGATGCAGGCCGGCAACCATTTGGCCCACATACTTGGTGGCTTGCGACAACGTGCCTGCCACTATCCTTCTCATTCTGCCCCTCCCTCTCTCCTTGGTGGGCACTCTGTTTAGGAGTGAGAAGATATCCACGTACTCCCCCCGCCAAATTTACTCTCTGGCGGCCTGTGCCAAGTGGTCACTCGTCGGTAAGGAATAGGGGCTTGGACCAACCCGGCCACCCAAAACATTCCCCTAAGGGTAGGGAACACCCCCCACCACGGGGCCCTGGGTGTTAGCTGTCATCGCCGGGTGAGGCGTCAGCGGGTGCACCGCCGCACCACCCGCGCGAGGCCAAGGCCATTGGAAAGCCCCCCCCCCATATTGGGAATGTGTGTGGATGTACTCGCTTACACCGTATACTCACATGCTGCACCCCCGCGGGCCGCCCCCACCGGGGGTTCCGGCCCACTGGGGGCGTCGGAGCTCACGACCGACGTAGAGCTCATCACCGGGGGACCTGCACCTGGCTGCTGGCTGGGGAGCTGCGAGGCAGTGGCCGAAACCGCGCCACGCGCCTGCAGCAGCTCAACCCTCCCTGTCGGCTGTTGTCCTCCTGCCGACAGCACCTCAAAAGGAACCCCAAAGGAGGGGGGGCCCCGCCTGACTGGCCCGAGCCAACGACGCTTCAAGGGCCGCAAGGCGGGCCAGTAAGGCTTCCACGTTGACCTGGGGCCAAGGGCCGGCCGGCCCGCACGGCCCAGGCGTGGGTACAGGTCCCTGTACCCCAGGACCCGAATATGGCCATTGGCCAACACCGAAGCCCGGCAGGATTGGTGGAGAAACCTGCCAAGGCAGGGGGCCGCACCACACCCCAAGGCTAGAGGGCCCAGGGGGAGGCTGCGACCCAAGAGCAGCAGGCCCAACCTGGTGGGCAGATGCAGGAGCGGTGTCCACCGCTCGCGGGCCGCGGGCCGGAGCCCCCACCGCGCCCGCACTCTGTTCGCCCGCTCCGGGCCAAGGGGCAATAGACCCCATTCCGCCGGTCCCGGCAGGGCCCTGCAAAGGCGGCTGCTGGGGAGGCGGCACCGCGGTCCTCCGACCCGGGTTGCGCCTCCTAACAGCGCGAGCCGCACTCGAAGATGCCTTCTTCTTCGAAGGCATCTCCACCGAAGTGAAAGGAAGCCAAAAAGGAAAAATCGCCGCCAAAAGGCTTCCCGGTAAGTTAAAGAGCGACGGAGACACAGGGGAAAAGACTTCTCCGCTCCGTCGCTGAGGTAAAATGGCAGCTCGGCTGCCTCGTGGCCACCCCTTTTATAAGGGAGCTGGCCACGCCCCTAACTACCCGGATTCTCTGTCCTGTGGGGGGGGGCGCAAAGGGCGCGGCGGCCATTTTGGCGCCGCGCTTGCATTCTTTCTCCATTCTTATCTCTGAAATGAATCCTTTAGGAGTCTAAATAAGTTTGATGTCCTTATCAAATTGTGAAGTAAAGGAATAATGTAAGGAGTCTGTTGGGAGCTGCAGCTGTCCTTTCAAATAAAAAAAAGTGCAAATTTAGCTTTCCATCCATTTTCATGCATTTCCAACCTTTTATCCATGCCCTGAAGAGAAAGAAACAATTCATTAAAGCTAATCCAGATTCTTACAGTAAATGTATCCCAAACTGGCTAAAATAGGCAGGCCAGCCTCCTGCTCCATGTAGTGGAATTCTACAATGTAGGCATCAGAATAGTTACACGTAAAAGGCCTTCAGACAAATCCAATAGTCTGATGTGTAGGACATTCCCTAGAATATGTGGAAACAGGAAATAGGGAAGATATGTTACATCTTGCATTGGATTTCATAGCTTTACATCACTTAAAACAGGGCAGAGCGAGTGAGCATTGATTTCTGGGGAGTGCAAAATTTGATGAGAATAATTTGGAGACTCAGTGGAAAACATCCAAGACCTCTGAATGCATCCCATGGTCTGCAGGTTGTTCATCTCTTATCTCTTGAAGACACGTAATTTTACAAATAATGTCTGTCATCCTTATCAGTGGCTCTGATTCAGAGCACCACGATAAGACCATACATGGCCTTTTCTCCTCTACCACAAAATTACTATTGAGAAGGCGACTACTGCAGTGAGCTTCTGTATCCCAAGAGGCAAGTGGGATAATTCTCCTTGAGAAGAAAGACACCCCAGGTCCCAAATGAATATAAAACTCTATTTCCAGAAGCCTCTAGAAGTGCCAATTTATACTTATTACATACTGTTCAGCATGAAAAAAACAACCCTCCAGTTTTTCAAAATAGAAGTGGACATTTGGTATTTTCAATGCCATTTTGGGTGGTTTGTGGCACAATGCATGTTCTGTGTGGTCGAGAGACTCAAGGGGAAGAAAATTGGCCACAGGTCTTGAAAAGGTTGCCTACTCCTCTTTAGATGATGATGTTAAATGTTTTGTTTATCTGTCACTTTTTCTAAAGGATTACATTAGCCTTGTAATTTCTCTTCTTAAGAGAAGAATGCAATTACTTTCTAAAACAGCTAAATGACAAGAATACACATTTTACTCCAAAGAGCTAATGAAATGTATTTGTTCTCAGGAATGCCTCAGAAAGCAAAAGATTACGATCGAATGAGCTGTAAATACTGAATAAATATCTGAAAACTGACATTATTTTTGTCTTCATAGCATTTTTTTGTCCCCAATCTGGTTTACCTTTGTGAGGAAAAAGGGGAGGAGGAGGAAAAGGTAGAAGAACTAGAAGCATCATAGACAAATAAACAAAACACATCCGGCAATTAGAGCTTACAATATCAGTCTGAACTTCATCCACTGTATCTCGGGGAGAGATATGTCTACTGAGGATGGGACGCAGGAATGGTGTGTGTGTGTGTGTGTGTGTGTGTGTGTGTGTGTGTGTGTACGCACACATGTGTGTGTGTGCGCGCGCGCGCGCGTGTGTGTGTGTGCGTGTGCGTGCATGTGTGTGTGTGCGTGTGTGTGTTGGGGATATAGAGATGTCAGGATATGGAGAGGAAGGAGAACAAGAAAGTATTTCCTTTGGCGATTCTGTTTCCCATTCTGGGGGGAATGGAGAACTGTTTTCTTCATTTGTTATCCCAACTGACAAGTACAAGCACTTTGGGCCCTAACTGGATGTGAACATTGTCAAAAGGAATTTGGGCTAAAGGGAGGCATCTGCAGCTCTGTTCCAATTGCGCTCAGTGCTGAAGCCACGTTTTCCAGCGTGGCAGAGTGGCTGGTGGGCAGACACCAGCGCAGATGGGAACTTCACATACTGTACGCATCATGACCAACTATAAAAAGAGTCACAACGAATCAGTTGTTACACAGCAAGTCTCCCTGGAACCTTCACATCCAATTTCAATCCAGCTGACATCCATAGCTTACAGTGAGCTTTTGTGTTTAAGCATTGGTACAGTATTAATACAGAAGCAGAGCCACTCTAGAGAGTCTTGATACAGATTTAAGAACTGGCCTCAGCCAGTTGTTTTGAAGCTGGGGTAGTCAATGAAGAGGCTGCAGTCAGAAGGGGTGGGTAGTGTGTGACAAGACCATTGGGAAGAGGAAACCCAAGATGTAGTGGAAGACCATGAAAAAACAGTTCTCTCCTCTGGTTAGAAGCTTGAGCATGAGTAGACGACTGAGGAGAGAAACAAAGTTAAAGAGGGGGAAAAACAATTAAAGCAAACAGCTTAAGTTTCCTTGAAAGGTGAGTCAATGAAAAGCCACAGTGGGGGTAAACTGACAAGCTGGAATGAGTTGACTTGAAGGGGGACTGCTCAAGTAAAGGTTTGACGGTAACAGCACGAGCTTTCTGAAGTGAAGTATTATGAAAAGGTAAATTATGTTTTGTATTCATGACTGAAAGCATTTTATTTTAAAGCCGACGCTGTCAAGGTGGAGATGCTAGCTTTATGTACCAGTGCCTCTAGCCTCGCAGTGTAAGTGAGGCAACATGACAGCTTGTAATAAGTAATTTTTATACAGTTGCATTTATCACTCAAGTAGGCTTGGCAATATTAAACACAGACCTTAAAATGCTGCAGAAGCGAAGGACAGGGGCTGGAGGCCATACAGTCTGTATGTGTGCGTGTGTGTGTTCAACTTTTCTTTCTCTGTTCTCTTGAAGCTTGCTTCTGTTAATGTGGCACTTTTTAAAATATGCACCGAAATGTTTCCAAATTGTTAATACTTCACTAAAAGGTTATGAATGGAATGACCCCATTTAGCCTCAAGGAAGTTGATTGAGGCTTTAATGAATTAGACATTGCTACCATTTCCCAGCAAAAATCAATTGCCTCAATTAACAGATTTCCACCATTCCAAACGTTTACAGAAGGCCTAGAGTTTCATAAAGGGCTCCATGCTCTTAATTTTCTCACAGGTTTCCTTTTCTCATTACAGATGCAGATTTGATGAGAACATAAAGAACTAACTACAGTACTTTGTTGCACCTGCCCTAAAATATGATACAAGAATGAATGATTTCTCTCTTTAGTTCAGCCTACCATTTTCTGTTCTGACCAACCCATTGCAAATAAGTGTGGCGGCTGGATAGAGTGGCAATGCTAATAATTATTTTGTGTCAGAAATTATTCTGGGTTGAAAGGATTTTTGTGGGAGAAACTCCACTCAGGAACCGCCCGAATGAGGTTCCTTTCATGTCCCCAAGAGCTGGGACAGAGACAGGTGCTCAATCCATCTTGCAGTACCTGGGTCTTGAACTGCTGACTTGCCGGCCTTTCAGCTAACAATGCGAGCTTCTTAACCACTGAGCCACTTCAGCCCCATAGTGGCAATGCTGAAACTAATAAAATGATGTTTTGTTCAAGTCATTGCTATTAGAATTTAAAACAGCCAGTCAGCCCAATTTTTGCACCCACATTTTCTTAAGCTCCACCCACTGTCTCCCCCGCATGGAAGCCTTTTGATGCACCAGGTTTTTCTGTGCTCCTTCCCTGACCCATCCAACTACTAGTCCTAGCTCAATTCTTTTGCTCTGGCTGAGTGTGGAGTTCAGCATTTTAAAATAAAGCCAAATAACAAACGTGCTTTAAAATAGCAACAGCTGATATGCACACAGTTGTGAGAGGAATCCACATATACATACTTTACTCCATGCAGGGAAATAGGTGAAGTCATATATATGCAAGCAGCAGAAGAAGGAAACTAAATTTGTATCAGGCCTGAGGGCGCACTGGTCATTCTTTGAGGGTTGGTTCACACAGGCATTTAGATCTCTAAGCATGCCTTTGCTGAGTGATGTGAAAGGTTTGTCTGTGGCATAGGATTTACACAGGCTTATTCATGCAATATAATCAGCAAGCAACATTGCAGTCATGAGGTGAAAGGTATGTCTTTATAACCCCTTAATGGGGGTGGGGGATCTGGGTACTCCTGCTTAATTCCACATATAATGCATTCCAGTCCTGGACTAAGCCAACATATGTATTACTTTATCAGCTTTTAATTCATATTGTTTTCTATTTTTTTCATTCTTTTGTTTATTTTTTCCAAATGTTTATTGAAAAATACAAAACTAGATACTACAAGGAAGAACAAGGTACATAACGTATAATACATACATAATTAGCTGTGACAGCTTACATAAATCATATACAAACATAAAATACAGTCACTTATAATAAACAAAAATCAATTAATAAATCATTATATAAAACAATCACTAAACACTAAATAATCACTAAACACCTTCATGATAGTTGCAGTGCCATTGGGACTAGGACACACTACCTACTAGTTACTGATCCAGAAAAATAAGTGTTCAGGCACAGGCTTATCTCTTCTTCCTTTAATCAACATGTGGTCTAAGAAGAGCTTCCAGATATCATAAAATTTAGTGATGCCCTTTTTTACATTTAATTCTGAAGTGAGTTTATTGTTAAGTGCAATCATCCACATTTGCTTATACCAATCCTCAATTTTTAATGATGCCTCACTTTTCCAATTCTTAGCTATGCACAATCTTGCCATTGTCAATATAATTCTTATCAAGTCCGCTACGGAAGCAGATAAATTCAGATTATCTAACTCAAATAATAACATAATACCCATATCCAATTTGATATTTACACCAAGTATTTCTGCAATTTCTTTTTAAACTTTTATCCAAAAAAATTTCACTTTTTTGCACTCCTACCACATGTGGAGGTAAGTTCTGATCTCTTCTTTGCATCTCCAACATAAATTAGATTTTGTAAGATCTTTCCATTCTTTAGGTGGCTTCCAAAAGCTACATGTCTACACAGTAGAAAGCAGACGGTTTTGGAAAGGACCACAAGAGATATTCTCCATTGTTCTCATTCAACTGACATACAGGGCGTAGACAGATGAGTTCTGTCTTCTAAATATCACAGTTCATCATCAAAATTATTGTCACTCTTGCTCAAAAGCCAGTCATATCTGACTCCAGAGGGCATTGCTCAGCTCCATGTATAGCCAAAGAGCCAGCACTGCCTGCATCTGAAGATGTTTTTGTGGTCATGTGGCAGGCATGACTAGATACTGGAGTGCACAGAACACTGTTTACCTTCTCACTGAAGCAGCACCTATTTATCTACTTGCAATTTCTTGCTTTTGAACTATTAGGGACAGAAACGGGAGCTCACTCCACCATGAAGCACTTGGGTCTCGAATTGCTAACTTGCTGACTTCTTAACCACTAAGCCACTGCAGTCCTATTTTATGGATTAGGGACCTCCAAAAGCTTATCTGTCTTTCTCACCGTGCAAGGTATCTGCAAAGCTCTCCTTCACCAGCGTATTTCAAATGAACCATTTTTTCCCCTCCTGACAGCTTTCTAGACTATCAGGTTTCCACATCCCTACATAATAATCCATAATACTTGTATGGATTATCTTGCTCTTGGTCACTAAGTGCAAACATCCTTACCCTTTTCCAGTTACTTTACTGCAACTTTTCCAAGTCTTCTTCTGATTTCTTGGTTGCAGTTTCCATTTGGATTGATGATTGAACAAAAGCATCCAAAATCTTTAATAACTTCAAGTTCTTCATTGTTAATATTAAAGTTGTATATTTCTTCTATGGTCATGATTTTTTTTCTTGACCTGTTGTTCTGCTTTGGCACTTTCTTCATTTATTTTAACTAAAAGTCATTTCAAGTCATTGCTGCTTTCCTGCCAGTAAGATGGTGTCACCTGCATCTCTTAAATGAATGATGTTTCACCCACCAATTTTCACTCTTCTTCCATCTAAATCTATTATGGCTTTCCATATGATATTGTTAAATACAGATTGAACAGATTAGGGGACAAAATGAACCCCTGTTTGACACCTTTGCCCATAGGAAAGTATTCTCTCTCTCCATAGTCTGTTCTTACATTAGTCTTGTCCACAATACAGGTTGCATATAAAAATGCTCCATAACAATAGCATTTAACCTTAGTATTATTTTGTACAAATCACAAATATATAGGTAAAGATAAAGGTCACCCTTGCTTGAAAGTCAGTCAGTCATATCCAACTCTAGGGTTCAGTGCCCATCTCTGTTTATAGCCAAAGAGATAGCGCTGTCTGCATCTGTAGATGTTTCTGTGGACATGTGGCAGGCATGACTAGACACCAGAGTGCACAGAATGCTTTTCACCTTTCACACTGAAGTTGTTCCTATTTACCTACTTGCAATTTCTTGCTTTCGAACTGCTAGGTTGGCAGGAGCTGGGACATAGACGGAAGCTCACTCCGTCATGCAGTACCCGGGAATTGAACTCCGACCTTCCAGTCAGCGAGTTCAGCGTCTTATCCACTTGAGCCACCACAGTCCCATCAGAAATATATACTTCAGTGTATATTGTTTTTCATTAAATATAACCACTTGAGCCACCTCACTCCCATCAGAAATATATACTTTCGTGTATATTGTTTTTTCTTAAAATGCATACTTTTCAAAGTATCAAGACTGGATAGAATAGTAAGAAATCAGGTAGCTCTGTTATACATCTAAATATAAACTACAAAGCAGCTGTGCTTCCTTTGTTGAGTGTGGAAAAGTTTAATCTGTGCTAGACTCAGAAAGTGCCTGATCGTTTTATAACCCAGTAGCCTGTTATTTCCAGTCTATCTATGTGCTGCATGTGAGGCATATGACCTGATTCTCTGTTCAGCCATATTAGAAAACAGTCAATCAGGATGCTTTCTATGGAACACTGAAGTTACACTCTGTATAAAATTAGGGTTGCAGGAAAGGAACTAGGTCAACAGTAAGGAACAGTTTCACCTATAGAGCCATTAATGTCATGCCCTCTATAAAACTATACAGTTGAAACGACTGCTTCAGATGAAGTCCACAAATAAAATTCTGGTTATTTCTCCAGAAATGTTTTGGTCATTCTGAGGAGATAATTCTATTAGTATCTCTGGGCATTGTTTGCATTATACTACATGTTTCAAACCTGTAAACACTATAACATTTCCTTTTCTTATGAATAAAAAATAACCCATGCTATCACTTTGCTTAAAGCAGACATAGACTAAATGCTGGTTCATATATTTTCTTTAATTTAACTCCAGTGAATTCTCCACAAATTAATATATTTATTTCACATGCTTTTTATCTGACTCCTCCTCACAGAAGCCATGAGCACATCATGGTTTTATAAAAGCACACTTAAAATTATAACATTAAAGTTACAAATCACAAATGTTTGATAAAATATGGTGGAGAAAATGATTCAATGAAATGGGTCGAGAACAATACAAAAAAGTATTTTTTATGAAAACCCATAGAAATAAATATAATTTAGTCTGAATGGTGAGAGCATGGGGCAATGACCACACCTCTACAGGAAGAGAATTCTATAACCACACTAGCTGATTGCCTGGCCTTACCGGGCACGTATTGTTTTTGTGTTGGTGGTGGGGTGGCTTGGGTGGTGGTGGCTTAATTGGGAAGAGAGGATTCACTTTAGTAAGCCTTGATGCTGGGGAAGTTTGAGGGCAAAGGAAGAAGGGGACGGCCAAAGACACAGCAAGGGTGAGAAGCAGGTATCCATCAGGGGAGGTGCCTTCCCTGGTGGAGCCCTGCCTGGCACCTTTGCATTTCCCCCTCCGCTGTTTCATTGACAGCCCTCGAAACAGCAGAGGGGGAAATGCAAAGGCACCAGGCATGGATCCGCCAGGGTAGGCACCTCCCCTGATGGATACCTGCCTCTCGCCCTTGCCATTCTCCCTTTGCTGTTTCAGGCGGTGTGGCTGAGGGCAGAATGGGTGGCAGGGCAGAGGCAGCACCTACGGCGGTGCCTCTCACTGCCATGTCGGGATCTCAGCTGTAGTGCGCATGCCCGCAAAGTGGCTGTTGGCTTCAGCATTCATGCACTGGCTGTCCCGCCTCCTCTGTGCTCGGGCCATCCTGCCTGATTGGCTGTGGTGTGCCATGGAGGACGCTGGGACTTGGAGGTTTTTTGTTGGCATTTGTGGGGTGCAGGACCCACTCTCATTTTCTGGACCCTTGTGGCGATGATATCAGGGAAGTAAGGTAAGTGTGAATGGCGCATTGAGGGATAGGCTAGATGGGCATGGAAACACATTCCGCACACACACGGCCCAACCTCTTTCTTATAGGTTAAGAAGGACCATGCTTCCCTAGAGCATTATAATTTCTGAATTTGATTAGGTGGGTAGGGGTTGTTTTATTATCTTAATGTTGTTTGTTTTGCTTTTTTTAATAGTGTAAGTTGGCCAGAGAAGGCATCCATCCAGTAAACTGGCCAGAGTAGGCATCCATCCAGATGGGTGGGGTATAAATTCAATAAATAATAAATAAGAATAACTAGAGAGCTCAGGTGTACCTCAAGAATAACCATTCTAAGGTGTCAGAATAGGTTGCATAAGACCTTGAGAATAAAGGAAACATCATGGAAGTCCACATCTCTAGGAGACTATGATGTATTGGGAGCAAGCAAACAAAAATGGTGAGAATTTTTTTAGGTAAAATAGACATCTAATAGAATTTAGGAGTACCACATCCTGCTCCTGCTTACCCAGGCCTGAAGTCAAATAGTAGTACTGTATGCTGCATTTTAAAGAGACTGTGAACGTCTATTGAATTTCATTAATGAAAGAAGGTAAATAAAAATAGGATGGATAAAATAGTCAAGTAGACATTATTAGTAAAGGAGTTAAAAGAGGTAGACTAAAAAAGTTGAATATGTATTTAGGGGAGGGGGACAAGTATATTAACATGTTTTTAAAACCTATGGTAGAATTTTCAATGCTTGGTAGTGAAAAAGTGATAATTTTCATTCCAGAAATGAGGCAGAAATACCACCAATTGTGCCACCTTTGCTCAGATGATCTGTCAGGTTGCTGGCTGGAGTATATACTGTATACAGGCTAGTGTTTCATATTAAATAGATTCTAAAGAGTGATGAACTCCAGTTGATTTGAGTTAGAATTAAAAACTAAGCCAATTCTCCATCCAAATCAAACAGCTGTCCTATTTTTCCAAACACTGATTCTGAATGTGCTTCCTGGTGAATTCCCAGGGTTGTCTCTGGAGTTCAGCATGTTTCCAGAGGTTACTGACCTCCATTATATTTGTTCTTCTAACATTCAAAAGCATCAAGTGAAGACTACAGCCATTGTTTCTTGCTCCATTCTAATACAAGGACTTTCACCAAAGCTTTAACTTCCTCTTCTACTTAATGTCAGACAAAAGTCTCCAAACAGCAGTGGGGGAGAAAAGTGAACAAAAGAATGTGCAAGTGGACAAAGTGGGTGAAGTGTAGAATGGTTCGGTCTTCTTCATTGCTTCTAGTTTGGTAATGATTAGTTTTTAGCATCAACATGGCAAATTCCTGGGAGCATTCCGTTACCAGGATGGTTAGAGCTTGGACAATAGGAGACATTAATCTAAATATGGTTAACTTTAAGAAATACAATCATGGCACTGATGAAGCAAAAGCTACATTGAAATAAGTGCTATGATCTTTTATTGGAGCTTCTTAAACATGAATGAGGAACATTTGTGTATATCTCTTCCTCCCTTATCCTCCAAAGAGCTGATCTTCAAATCACATGTCTGTGTAGAGATGTGCACCTTATGAGCTACCTCTTTGCTAGTTGTCATTGTCACTTTGGAGCTGCATGTAGTTGCGAATGAAGGAGGAAGATCAGGAGAGATCATGCCTTTAAAGAAGAACAATCTTGAAGTTCTAGTGAAGGTGCAAGATCCAGCTCTCTAAAATTGGGTGCTATGGACCTGAGCAGATGCAGGGTGGGAAACACATCATGACTCTTATGCTAGACCAGAGATGGGAAGTCTTGGCCCTCCAGCTGTTCTTGGACTTCAATTCCCAGAAGCCCAAGTCAACACACCAGCTGGTCAGGGTTTCTGGGAATTGAGGTTCAAGAACAGCTGGAGGGCCAAGACTGCCCATCACTGTGCTAGACTCTTTAAGTACTTTGTAGATGGGATGGCAGGTGAGCCTTTTGGTTTGAGTTGTGAATTTCAGGGCAAGACATATTCCCCCATTTCTTGTTCAGATAATAAGTTACCTGAGCCACAAGGAATGTAATGTTGTTGTAGTCTCCAGTACCAAATCCCTGTCTATACTTGAATCTTGATTACCTGTATGCACAAACATAGCAAGGGTTGCATTGTTCTCAACACCAAATGATATTTTGTTTGGTATCTATACATAGAGAAGATATTTGTTGCTGGCTGTATTAGGATGCACTAAATTATCCCAGTACTGCTGCCCACACACATCCAAACCTTTTCCCTGATGTCTTATTCTTTACACAAATTGCTCTTGCCTTTATTTTCTGCCTTCCCATACCTAGTTTGTTCTCTCCTCCCTGCTTTCCTTGTTTTACCTATCCACAGGGCACAGAGCGGTAGAGAATGATCACCCCAAGGAAATGTTCTGAAATAACACCCACAATCTATATGAATCAGGATGAAAGAACACAATAATACTACTGCCCTCATGAGTGGATCCTACATTGGATCGAATCACGGCAACAAACAAACAGAGTGGTAAGTAAGGTGGAAGGCAGCAGGAAACAGGGAATGCCAAACACAAGATGGACTGTTTCCCTAAGGGTGCCCAAAGACAGGGTTGTTGAGGACAGGACATTATGGAGATTTCTCTTGTATTGGGTCACCATGAGTCAGAGATGAGTTGATGGCAGATAATAACAACAAGAAAGAAAGAAAGAAAAACAGGCAGACAGGCAGACAGACAGACAGAAAGAAAGAAAGAAAGAAAGACTCTGTTGACATCAGTTTCAGCTCTCTGTGGTGATGACAACAGGACAAAATGTTGGCATCACTGGTGCCAGGAGAGTTGAACAAATGTACAATGTGGATGGGATCTTTGATTGATATGACACCTTGGGAGATGTAGCCTAAATGCATTATGTACTTTTATGCAAATGTAACTCCTACTTTGCATTATGGGTTTCTCTCTATGATAGCCACACTCTCTGGGTTTATGTTCCCAGGACTTCTTAAAAAAACAGTTTGCGTATATCTCTTCCTCCCTTATCCTCCAAAGAGCTGATCTTCAAATTACATGTCTATGTAGAGATGTGCACCTTATGAACTACCTCTTTGCTAGTTGTCATTGTCACTTTGGAGCTGCATGTAGAGCTGCTCCATAATAAAGTGGGCATTTAATAAAGATGGCTACAAAGTTTGTTACATGACCATCCCATTCCCTTGATGAATGTCGAGGGAATGGGATAGTCACGTTACAGCAGTAACAGACTTTGGAGCCATCTTTATTAGATACCCACTTTATTATATGAAAAAATATGCATATAATGTACAGCAGTTGTTGTGTTTGGAATATTGTGCCTTTAAGTAATGTAACGCTCGAATGAGTGGATATAATAATCACCAGCTGTAACACTGTAACCTTCTGTATCAGGACGCGAGCTAGTGACCACTAGGGGCAATAGCGAGCGCCCAGCTCACATGGTTCCAATTCCCCAAATACCTACAGCGCGGGAAGATTCCCGCCACCACCTCACCTGGACAAGAAGGGCGTGACGGGGAATGACGTCACGCAGACAGTAGCCAATGGGCTATCGAGGAGCCACATTCAAATGTATAGCCACAGTATATATTGAGCTGTTCATCCGCCATTACCACATGTTCCCCCGGACCATCATGCAATAAAGATGTGTTAAGCCAATCTTTCGGCTGTTTCTATTGTCTTGGTTCTCATACACTAAAGCAGTTAAAACAATATTTATGCCATTAACATTTGAATGCCACACGGCCTGCTTGTTTCTGCTGAGACAGGCTTCACACGGATAAGAGTAAAAATTTCATCCCACCCGATTGGTTTTTGACTTAGAGCAACCCTTTTCAGGGTTTTCTAGGAACAAGGTATGCAGAAGTGGCTTACCATTCCCTTCCTTTGGGCATACTTCTGGAACTGTGCAACTTACCCAGCTGGGGAGGGGGGATTCGATATTTTAGACTTTTAAAATGTGCTTTCTGCTGGGTAGTGTGTAATATAAAAAAGTATGCTACTCTACATATTTTTTCCATTATCAAGAGTACACAAAATGTAAACACTTCAGTCACATTTGTGCAGGCAATGACTGTGAAGGAACATGGCTAATCACATAAGAGCAGCTTGTTGAACTCAGTGAAAAATGCAGTGCTGCCCACAGAAAATAATGCAGGGGGCTCTTGTCCTGATTCACACCCTCCTGTGGTTACCAGATAGTTGGAAGAGCAAAAAGCTTTGCCTGAAGTGGTAGAAATGATATTGGAGGATAACTGAGAGGCTTTTGACCCTCATGTGAGAAGGGGTGAGATTTCCTTGTGACATCATTTGGGGGTGGGGTGAATTGACAGGAAACTGGCCCATGGCTTCAGGCAAATGGAGAGTTCCTTAGGTGGACATCTTTCAGATCACCATTCCTTCATTGGTTGTACTTTTTTTTTAATCATGTCACACACACACAAAGGTGCTTTCTGGGTGGAAAGGATTTTTTCTGGAGGAACTCCACTCAGGGAATGCCCAAATGAGGCTCCTTTCATGTTCCCAAGATCATTTCCCACCGAAGTGGTCTCTATTTATCTGCTTGCAATTTCTTGCTTTCAAACTGCTAGGTTGGCAGGAGTTGGGACATGATTCATTCCATTATGCAGTACTCAGGTCTCAAACTGCTGACTTGCCGACCTTCCAGCTAACAAGGCAAGCTTCTTAACCACTGAGCCACCACAGTCCCTAATTGGCTGTACTGCCTGGATGTGATAAGAGTTGCAGCCAAGACATCTGAAAGGCAGCAGGCAGTTTTGGAGTGTGGCTCACTGATCTGCTGAGAGTGTGCAGTTGCAAACAAAGCTTGGGTTCCAAGGTTGTTTAATTTTGAGAGCAGATGGGTTTATACATTCAGTGAGCTTTGCCATCATATGTGTTTTTACTGTTTCAATGCTCAGTGTGTTGAGTATCATCTGAGAATAATAACCTTCAAACTGCAGAGCTAGAAGAGAAGCACAGTGGAGAACTCAACACCCAAGCTCTGCCTCAATCACTGAACTAACCAATTCCATTGTCCAAATTGCACTTCTTGTTCAGGTGATGTATATTTTATACATTTTGTGTCAGAAATTAATCTGGGTTGAAAGGATTTTTGCTGGAGAAACTCCACTCAGGAGACACCCAAATGAGGCTCCTTTCATGTCCACAAGATCCGTCATGCAGCACTTGGGTATCGAAACCTGACTTTTCAGTCTCCAAGCTCAGCATTTTAACCACTAAGCCACTGTAGTGATGTGGAAATGGTATCAATTATCATGCCTGTCAAGTTTTGGATTTGAAAATAAGGGAAATTTTGGCCACACCCCTCTTTGGGCATGGACAAATCTGTGGGCATGGCCAAATATAGCCAAGTGACTTGCTGGGCTCTCATGCCTGCCACATGGCCATGAAAATGTCTGCAAACACAGACAGCACTGGCCCTTTAGCTGTAAATGGAGATGAGCACTGCACCCTAGAGTTGGATATGACTGGCAGATTTTACTTTCTTAGGATCAAAGTTTGCTGCAGATGGTGATTGCAGCCATGAAATAAAAAAGCAACTGATGCTTGGGAAACAAGCTAGGAGAAACTTGGGGAACATAGTTAAAAGTAGAGACATCACCTTGCAAACAAAAAATTGCATAGTCAAAGCAATGGTATTCCCGGTGGTAATGTATGGGTGTGAGAGCTGGACCATTAGGAAAGCTGAGCGCAGAAAAATAGAT
The DNA here is from genome assembly GCA_035047345.1 of Bradypodion ventrale. Lineage (NCBI taxonomy): Eukaryota > Metazoa > Chordata > Lepidosauria > Squamata > Chamaeleonidae > Bradypodion > Bradypodion ventrale. The sequence continues at coordinate 254,173,195 of JAWDJE010000001.1, forward strand.
GCCTTTGAAATGTGGTGTTAGAAATAGGTCGATCCTAGAAGAAATCTACCACGACTGCTAATTAAAGGTCAAATAGTAAAGATGATGCTAAAGTACTTTGGACATCAAATGAGAAGAGAGGATTCACTTGAGAAAGGCTTGATGCTGGGAAAGGTGGAGGACAAAAGAAGGGGGGCAAATATAAGATGGCTAGATGGTATTGTAGATGCAATGGGCACAAAGCTGTGTGGGCCAAGAACCCTTTTCCCATCTTCTTGGGGGACTTTTGTTTTGTTTTCTTTCTTGTTTACTCATTTTTAATTATTATTTTTTCTGGGAAGCAAAGTGCAGAATAGTAAACCAGCCCCCTAGGGTTACCAACTGCTTGTAAGCAGCTTGGCTTTAATGAACTAGCCCTGCACCTGGCTAGACACCCCCCACCCCCAGTTAGGGTGGAGGAGAAGGGATTAATTTCCCCAAATTAACTAATCTATTTGTTCCTCACTGCAACCAGTTGAAGCATCAACACCTGAGAATGTCGGATCCAGTTTAAGGAAGGGAATTAGTAAAGTAAAAAGCAACCTCTGTAGTTTCCAAGCCTCCCAGCAGCTGAGGAGTTAATCTCCCCCCTCCAGATGGTTTTTTAGAAGGTGGGGTGCCTGTTGGGCAAGGCGGGGAAACCTTCAGCAGCAGCTTTTCCTACTGTAAAAGGAACCTAGCCAGGCAACTGCAAGCAAAATAAACCTCAGCTCTCTCTCTCTCTGTCTCTCTGTCTCTCTCCTCACACACACACACATATAGTGATCAAGCAACATTCCCCTCACCTCCCAAGTTAACTCTAGAACAGAAACGAAAGCCTCCAGGAGGCAGGGCAGAAACAGCTCAATAAACCATGAGAGTGAGAGAGAAGTCTCTGCCCCAGACCAAGAGCTGATTTGCCCCTGCATATATGAAATATCGCTCACCTAGAGTAGACTCCCGTCCCATGGTGGCTCTGACCAGCAGCAGCAAAACCGAAGCCTCCATGACCATGTGGCAGGAAAATGAAAGAGAAGGCCCACACCACACCACCTTCTCTCTCCCGTTCCACAAGCAAAAAGCCACAGCAGCCTCCGGTGGCAGAAGAAACATAATGCAGCTTCACCTGTGAGGGCTCTGGTTAGGAATTTTTTTAAAAAAAAAATAAGGGATATTACGGGGAAATTAATAAAACAGGAGGAGGCAGGAAGAGGGGCAAAAATAAGGTGTTTCCCCGGGCAAAACGGGATACTTGACAGGTATGTCAGTTATTCTGATGCTTCTGTGATTCACTATTATGGGAAGTGAGTGAGTGAGTGAGAGAGAGAGAGTGTGTGTGTGTGTGAGTGAGAGAGAGAGATTTAAGGGTTGGGTCCTTTCATATGGCTTGTTATGTAGGATCCTGTGAGTGGAAGCAAAGCCTTGATAATTGTTGACAATTGGCAAGAGCTGAGGTTCACATGAATGCATGCAGTGTGCATGTTTTTCACCACTGATCAGCTATTTTTTTATTTTTTTATTTTTTATTTATTTATTTATTTATTACATTTGTTTATTACATTAATTACATTTATACCCTGCCCATCTGGGATATTTTCTGCTCTGGGTGGCTTACAACACAATAACAACAAAAATAAAAATATTCACAATAAAAAAAAGATGTAGACCAATTGAGCAAAATTAAAAACACCAAGAAAGCAAAACAACACCACACATTTTAAAAAAGCTAGAAACAACAAAACCTATTGACAAGGGGACAAAATAAAATTACCATCACCTTTTATGTTCTCTTCTCCACATTTAAAAAACACATAGTGTGTTGGCCTATCACTCCTAGATAGCTGTCCTGGGTATCATAGGAATGTGGATTGGCATCAAAATTTTGAATTCACTGTCAGATTTCAAATTACAGCCCTTTGAATTAAGAATTATGAATTTTTTAAAAAAATCATAATTTCTGGATGTCTAAATAATGCAAAACAGGCAAAGCTTTTCTAAAGGATTTCCCTGTGTCTTCTGACACCTTCCCAGTGATTGTGCCAAACAAGAAGAGGGCACACCAACAGCCAGCAGTGCTAGGTATTAAGAAATGACTGCAATGAGTATACTGATTGCACCTTGAACAGTGGGAATGCCAGCAGATAGCCTTTGGTGGGTGGGAATTCTGCCAGCAGCACAGGGTATTGTATAGTTGAGTGAATGAACACAATCTTGGAATACCAGTTGGAAGAATGAAAGAAGCAGAAAGAGGAGCAAGCAGACTGGAGAAGGGCATATCAAGTACGGTGAGCACAGGGTGCCATTTTATTTTATTTCAAGGAAGCTTTAGGGAGGCTTAGCAATGGTAAGTTGCCCTTAAGAAAAATAAGATTTTCTACAGATCTTATTCTGTCTGAAACAGTGTCATCCTAAGTGCCCATCAGTCCACATGTCAGATGTGTAGGTACTTGAAGAGGAGTCCCCACCATCCACAATGCTGCTTTGCACAGGAGATCTATGCTGGGAATGGGACTGTGGGAGGTAAACCCTTACTTGAATACGATAGGGTTTCATAGTATGGATATGGAATGTCATGTTTGGCAATGCGCTTCACAAATCTCCTTCCCAGTCATTGTGGCACATGTATTTCTCATAAATATTTTATATATATTTATGTATATATTAATTTAAGATAGATAAATACATTAATTTAAATTATTTAAAACCTTCCTATTTCTTCTGTTTTTTATTTATTTATTTATTTATTTATTTATTTGGGTTTGTATCCTGCTCTCTTGCCCTAAGGCAACTCAGGGTGGCACACTTACACATAAGTGATTTCTGTGGCTCCTTAGGGTTCCTTTTTGTCTTCTGGTAGCCTTAGGACATGGCACAGAGAGCATTTAACCGTTAAAAATAATCATCACAGGACAGCCACTGCCAAGATTGAGTCTGTTATCAGTGATACAGCAATTAAAGGCTGCCCACAAGTCCTGGGTCTACCAAACGCTTCCCAAGGAAAAACTGGAACCACCAGGTACTTTAGAACCAAAAATGGAAGGATAGGAAGCTTTTGATTAATTTAAATTGCATTTTACCAGTGCTAGCTGATGCAACTTTCATGGGCATAAATTTGCATCAACAGGATTTTGGCCAATATTATCTGAGAGACACTATTTGCATTTTTGTTACAATCATCAAGTATTATGTGTTCAAAAAGGACACACATGTCTATTCATTTCCTTTATCCTCTACTGCTGAGGTTCAGTCAAGGCTGCATTCTTATACTTATTTCTCTGAGAATAAGGCTCTTTGAACTCAGTAAGGCTTCTATGTAGAGTACCCAGCATGATGGGAGCAAAATGATAATCAACTTGTGAACCGTCATGCAAGTGCACTATGATGCGGTATATAAGTGTAATTGCTATTGCTAGAGTAGAGATGCATAGGATTATGTTGGAAAGAAACCTTAGACAATTGACAACTTGTGTGTTAATTAATTAATAAAATTGATTTGATTTGATTTATTGAATTTGTATGCCGTCCACTCGGCAAACACGACTCAGAGTGGCTCACAGAAACCACAAACATCAAATATTACAGTGCAATAAAATAGAATGACATACAATAGAATCGTAAAATACAATAAATACCATACAATAGATAACAGCACATACGTCAACAATATCATCATCATAAAATGTCATTAAGCATCATAAAAAACATTACATAGCATAACAACTGCCCACAGCCGCAGTCTGTTCCTCACCAGCTGGCGGACGCATGTTGTTGGGGTCCGGTGGCAGTGGTGCAGTTTTAAATTATTAAACATACATAAAATTTTATATAGGTGAAAATAGTATTTCTGAAGAAGAAACTTTATTTGTTATTAAATATTGAATCCAAGTGTCCCATAGTTTAAAGGTATTAGTAATACTTAAACAAATCAACCTGATTTTTTGGGGTGGGTGGGTAGTTTTTTTGGTTCATTTATTTTTTAAAAATCTGATAAATTAATCTAATTGTAATGCTGCAATCAGCAGAAACCTAATTACCTTTTTGAATCATCTGGGGCTATTTCTAGGGAACCTTTAGAAATGCTGGTTATCTCTGAATTGTTGTTATCTTGGAATGTTATGAGGTTGCATTATCTCTGAAATTGGTCTATTAAAAATGATGCTTAGCTCCAAAGACAAGCAACCTCTGGACTCCCTTCAGAACAGATGTCCACCTTTTCCCACTGGTAGAAGGAGTGCAATGCCTTTGCCCCCACTTCACTACTCAGGAGCAGAAAGTCAATGTACGTAGCTCATGGTATTGATTCACAGTGGCATCCCTCCAGGATATTTTTATCAGCAGCAGCAATTCCTGTCCTTGAATCTCTCTATTTATTCTTTCACACCTTTGGATGTCCTGCTAGGGAACAAAGGCAGAAAATGGACATGCAAACTTAACGGAAATCAAAGGACACCTCTGATAATTGTTGTTCTATCTGGAAAGAAAGAAAAATGATCTATGAAGATTTTTATGAAGATTTTTTTTTTAAAGACTTCTCCTGTTCTATGCATTGGCCTTCTCATATATCTTCCAAAATTATAGTCTGTTAATTATTCTTTGACTTTTTAATATATGTACTTAAATTGATTTTCATTTAGCTCTTGCTTTAATAGGACTATGTGTTACATCGTATTTTAATATTGTAACACTGTGTGTGTGGTGTGTTTTTTACTGATGACTGTTTCTTTAATAGAATTGTGAGCAACGTGGGCCTCAGTACTAAAAACTACCGTATATGAATGAACAAATACCATGTGAATTCAGGACAAACTATCACTTTTGTTCATGTGTTGTGATGGTTAGAGTGTTAGACTTAGACTCAAGAAACCTATGTTCAAATCATCAGTCATCCATCAAAGTCTTTGGGCGACCTTGGCCCAGACATATTCTCTCAGTCTAATTTACCCCATAGGGTTGTTGTGAGTATTTGATGGGGAGGACAGCCATGCATGCTTCTTTAAGCCCATAGAACAGGGATTCTTAACCTATGACCCATGGACCGGATGCGCTATTTCATGTGGCCCACCACCACCACCACTACATGTGGTGGTGGAAGGGCAAAATGGCCATCTGGCCCTCAAAGTTGTCTGAGGGAGTGTGATCCGGCCCCCAGCTTTTAAAGGCTGAGAACAGCTGCCAGAGAAGGAAAGTCACAATATACTGTATGAGTCACTAATAAATAAATATTTTTGAGATCTTTCAGTACCCATACACAAAACCAGCCATATACAAGGAACACAGAAAGAGCCTCTTCAAAGAGTGTGGTATTTTCGAACCACAATTGGGCATACCCTGGTAATGACAACCTTGTGTTGCTGGCTAATCTTTCTCATACTAGGTCAGGTGAAACAGACTGCAGAATGAACTCACCAAAATGTACCTTCATTTTGGCAATTTCAAATCTGGCTTAGACACGGAAGAAGAAGAAGCCACATTCTAGGCTATACAAAGCAATGAATCAAAAGCATTTTTAAAAAATCTATGACGCATAATAGTATAAAGGTGGGTTGTGTCAACAATCAACAACAGTGATCCAGGGCAAGAAGATGTATGCTGTTTCTCTGATGTGATGCCTATCCATGCCACTCTTTGGTACCTTGAGTATATTATTTTTGAATTTTTAGTCACAGTCACTCCACACGAACAGTCTAAGGTAAAGGTAAAGATCACCCTTGCTCGAGAGCCAATCGTATCTGACTCTAGGGTTCAGTGCTCATCTCTGTTTCAAAGCCAAAGAGCCAGCACTGTCTGCTTCTGCAGACATTTCCGTGGCCATGTGGCAGGCATGAGTAGCTCTTTTCACCTTAAACTGCCTGCCTCACAGACAGTTTCCCCCATTTCACAACCACAACCAACCAACAAATTTTCTGGGGCCCTCCTCCCTGATAGCCCCTCTCATTCGAGGAAATGATGGGCCCTGAGGATCCTTCCCTCCTCTATACTTCCTGCCTTGTTGTGGGACAAAAGTGAAAAGCACTATGGATGGTTAGCATGACTTCCTTTTTCTTCTTCTATGCCGTGTTTCTTACCCTACCCACACTGATCATAAAAAGCACCCAGTTTCAATGAGTGACTAATCATTACAGGCCATACAATGTAATTAAAAAGCATAGCCATTGATCAGCTACCAGCTAAACCTGAGACACACAATCACATGCGCACATACACAAAGCAAAAAGAGCGAGTGAGTGAGAGAGAGAGAGACCCAGAATAACTGGCAAAACTTCTCATTGACTGTGTCTGAAATGGAAGATGTTCCCCCTGCAGGCATGGAGCGAGGCCCATTGTGCATTTACATTAGAGATGCACACTGACTCAGAGGCTGCCATTGATGTTGGCCTATTTATGAAATGCTGTTGAAAGAGGCTTCAGAGTTAATTGAAAAGAGCTGTTTCTGAAGTAAAGTAACTTCAAACAACACGGCTCTGAAATGTGTTTTAATGGACTGGCAATCTGTGAATTTCCCACATTGCATACATGAAATAAAACAGCCAACACACACGCACTCAGAATAAAAGCAGCCTTGACGTTTGCTGAGATTTTCCTTTCCTTTCTATTTTATTTTTCTAAATGGGTTATCCCATGGACAGGTGACAGAATAACTAGAAAACTAAAGATTGATAAGAGTAGCTTCCTCTGCTCAGGTCTTTTTTAGAAGCTCTTTTTCAGCTTTGAAATTAAGACACATTTTATTTCCTACTTCCACATTGACAAATCCACTGAATTTAGGACAGTGTTTCACTAAGTGTTCAGATTCCCTCAAAACAAATTTTAAACTTTGATACTTCACTCTGTGTTGCTTCTGTAAAAAAAAAATCTTTGTAATTCTTTTTATTACATCTCTGTCATGAAGAATCTGAGAATATCTTGCCACTCAAAAGATGTACTTATTCATATGGATGGCACAAATTTCCTAAGAATATTGATTTAACTGGAATATTTCTAGGTTAAGCAATTCTTGTTTGATTCTTACATTTCCATTTTTCATAGCCTAAAGTCATGGCCATTGCTTCATCCTGATTACATCCTTACCTGTTTAGGTAGCCATTTACAGTCTCTATTACTGTCCAAAAGGCCCAACATATGCACCTCTGAAATCAAGATGGTGGGAAACAGTACTTTCAACAAAAGCAAGCAGGACACAGCTGGAAAAAATTTGCAAGGCAATACAGTATTTACACAGAAAGAGAAGGAAGGTGCAGGGTCAATCATGACATTAGCTTATTGAGCTTCTGCTAAGCAGAAAATCCCACAAGGGTAGTAATGTGGGACCATGCCACTTGCACATCCAGTGACCCTGCTTAAAAAAAACACACACCAGTTGGCAGTGCAATGTTTGGACAAGCATGGTGATTCTGATGCGGGCAACAACAATTCCAAGTGGGTACACTGGTTGGGCTTTCTGTTTAATAGGGTCATTGTTTTGTTTTGTGCAACTATATCTGAAAGATGGAAGTAGAAGTGGTTTTAAACCCACAGTAAGAGGGAGCAAGAATTGTAATTTTCATCAAGACAGCAACACATAGGAATAAAAGATGTTACCCTCCTTTCCTCAGGTCAAAATCATCAGCCAACCAGAGAATGTTGGCCTAAATCTAATTGCTAATGTGCACTAGGGAAGCCATTGTATAAATGGTTAAATTAGTGGATATTCATCAAATCCCATTCATTTCAGTGGAACATTCTATTCAGGACTAGTAACTGGAGGGCATTCCAAAAGTGTAAATGAAACAAAATAGTAAAAAAGAATTAAAAATAGGGATGTGCAATGATTCCTTGGACCTACCTATGTCCAGAAAAGGATCCATATTGAGTGACATTCTGATTCAATATTTGTCTTTGTCCATTAAGTTATTTGTGTGTTTCCAGATCAGTATGAAAAACCACATTCCTGTGAATTGGACAAAAGTGTGAATGTCTATGTGTCATAGTTTAGCTCTGTAATTATTAATTCCTTTTCACTAAAATCAAGTATCAAAGGCAAACATATTCACACCTATAGTTGTGAAACAATATAACTTACTATATATGTGTTGTGTATGTAACAGTATTACTTTAAGAATGTATAAATGTAACCTGACAATGATTACAATGTAACCCAGCTGTTTAAGGAACACGAGTAAGCTGCCCATAGAGGGCAGCTGCGAGCGTTCAGCTCACATGGTTCACATTCCCCAATCACCAGCAGCCACGGGAACCTTTCCCGTGCTAGGATCACCTGGAGAAGATGGGCGTGACTCAGAATGACGTCACGCCGGTAGTAGCCAATGAGCTACCGTGCAACAATATTCAAATGTATTACTGTAGTATAAAATGAGCTGTACCTCCGCCATTACCACATGTTCATCCTGACCATCATGAAATAAACCTGTGTTCTAGCCCCCACTGCGGCTCCTTCTTTGTCTTCCGTGCAAGATACTAAATTGGCGACGAGGATGGGATCCATGGCGTGTCCCAAGGTCAAACCTCACCAGTTTGATATCAGCAATCCAGAACAATGGGAGCTGTACGAGTGCCAGTTTCGGCACGCGATGGATGCTGCAGGCATCCCTTCTTTGTAGAGGTACTGTTACAAGGGGTTCCAGTGAGGATGGAAATAGACTCAGGGTCATCCTACTCCATCCTGTCCCAGAAGGAGTTCATGTACATTCCCTCAAATGTGCGGCCCAAGTTGCGGGCCATGAAGTCACACTTACAGGACGTGCAGGGCTATGGGATCTCAGTGTTGGGGGTGGGGAACTTCATGGTGAAGTTCAAAAATTACACAGAGAAACTGCCCTTAGTGGTTCTCAAGGGGGGAAGATGTTGCCTTTTGGGAACCCAATGGTTTGCTCCCCTGGGAATTGAACTGTCCGGCATTAACGCCATAGAGACTGACCCAATGCGGGATGTGTGCGATGCGCACCTGGACGTTTTCAAGAAGGGGCTCGGGACTTACAAGGGGCCCCCAGTTTCTTTTGAGTTGGACCCAGAAATCCGGCCCATACGTCTCAAGCCAAGAAGAGTGCCCTTCACCCTCAAGGACAAGATTGAGGCGGAACTGGACAAATTGGTGGGGCAGGGGATTTTGGTTCCAGTTGATTCAGCGGAGTGGGAGACTCCAATTGCCACAGCCTTAAAATCAAACGGGGAGGTCAGGATTTGCGCTGACTACAAATGTACAATTAACAAGGCCATTCGGCCAAATGCATATACGGTGCCAGTGGTTAGCCACTTACTGGCCACGTTGCATGGGGGGAGGTGTTTCACCAAGCTAGACCTGGCGCAGGCGTATCAGCAGCTCACAGTAACCCCAGTTGCTGCCGCTGCGCAAACCATCTACAAATGGCTGCTAAGGATATCATGGGTTGACCATGTGACTAATGTAGAAGTATTGCACCAGATGGATAAAGAAAAAGAACTCTTTAAGACCATTAAGCAAAGAAAGCTCCAATACCTTGGCCAAATCATGAGGAACAACATAAAGTATAGAATTCTCCAACTTGCTCTGCAAGGAAAGATCTCTGTGAAGAGAGGCCCTGGACGTAGATGGATTTTATGGCTGAAGAATCTGAGAGACTGGTGTGGGATGTCCTTGGAAGAACTGTTCTGAGGAGTTAAGAACAGGAAGACTATTGCCATGATGATAGCCAATATCCGGAATAGATACAACACAAGAAGAAGAAGCTTGTTTGTTGTCTTTCAGAGTTAGTTTAGATGTTTTCTCACTCTGTGCCAAATTTGGGGAAACTAGGGGAAATAAATTCCCCCATAATTTCTATAATTTCATTTTTCTTATTGACACATTTTTTCAATTTTAATTCGCATGTCAGTTTATCATTTATAACCATGTTCCACAGTTCTTTATACCATTCCTCCAATCCAAAATATTGATACATTTTCCAATTCCTGGCTATTAACAATCTCGCAGCAATTATCATGTTAGCAATAAGATCTTAAGTTTTTCCAAGTTTGCACTTCCCAATTCCATTAGTAATGCAGTACTAGGACACATTTGTAATCTAAGTGATAATATTTTATTAATTTCCTCAAAACAATTTGTCCATGTTATATTCACCTGTTCATTCCCACCATAAATTAAAATAAGTCCCAGGACTCTCCTTATACCTCCAACACTCTTTCTTATAGCTAGGATCACAGATTTAGTTGGATTGGGGTAATATACCACCTCCATAATATTTTATAACAATGTTCCTTAATCCTTATTTACATATTTTCCATAATTCTTTGACTCCATATTCTATTCCAATCTGTTGTTTTACTTTTCAAATCTAGTCCTCACATTTTCCACAATAGTTTATGGGCTATTCCATGCTTCATTGATATTTTGAAACCTAGACATCAGCAATGGATGGAATCACCAAAGAGCTGCAGCAGGGCCCTTCAACAGTGGACCTGGGATTCTTAGAAATGACTCCAATTGCATTAATGTATGCACAATCATAATCATTCAAATTCTTCAGTCTCAAGATCCAAGGATAATCTTGTCAAAAAGATCCCACGGACTTGATATTCAGTATGCTGAAAATATTTATATTCAATGACGTGATCAATGTTTTCTCTCAACACAAACAAATAAAAACATCTTTGATAAACTGCACTCTTTTTAAAAAAAAGATATCTATGGTTTGAATGCAACAGTGCAATCTTCTGCCCCTCTAATAGATCTGGGGATTTCAGAGGCAGCACCTCCACCAATCCCCACTACTATCACTAGACCTGAGAGACTGTCAGGCAGGAAATGTCATGGATGCCACAGAATCTAGAGAGAAAGATGCTTGTTCAGCATTAAAGGGCCAGTTTTCTACATGGCATCTGGAGGGAGGAAACACATAACTGGGTCACCAACCATGAGAAAATTAGAGACTCTGGCTGGAATTAATGACTTAAGAAATGCTACTGAGAATTTAAATTTAATATCTTCAAAGCCAGGTTTAATGCTGACAGACAAATGGCAAGATGACACCCTGAAAGAAACCAACTTCCAGCCTTCACCAGCAGTTGCAGCAGGTGGGGGGGGGGATGCACACATGAACAATCTCCAGCTACATTTTCCAAGGAAGACAGATCCTGACATTGGAATGCCACCACAGGCTGAAGTCTCATCAGTTAATTCAGAGTGACATGTTACCATTTTTAACTGGCCACTAAGAAGGCCAAATAACACATGGGTATCCAATTAGAATTATCACAGGATATTTTAAATGCATTGTGAGATTATCCGGATCCCTAATTGATATTAAATGCTCTCGCACATATCCTACAAAGCCTAATACAGTGATAGCAAACCTTTTAGAGCCTGAGTGCCCAAACTGCAACCCCAAACCCACTTATTTATCGTAAAGTGCCAACATGGCAATTTAACCTGAATGCTGAAGTTAAATTGCTCCCCACCAGCTGCGCTCCCCTCCAACTATGCCGCACTGTGAGCTGTGCTCCCCTACAACACATCTTCTCTCCAACCCCACCACAGGAATGCTGCATGTGAGCCACCCATCTTACCCCAGAGAGGGGAGGGAGGAAGCACTCCCATTGGGCTGTTGGGCAGAGGGGTGGGTGATGTGAGAAATTCCTCAGGCATGCATTCCTCTGGCTTTCTAGCAACAGACTCTGGTGAACTCTATGCTGGGGTGATGGCATACATGCCCACAGAGACGGCTCTGAGTGCCCCCTTTGGTATGCATGCCTTAGGTTTACCACCACTAACATAATATATTGAGAGACAGGATATATCTGACTTTTGCAAATAGCAAATGTGCCCACAATTTTTGAGCCAGTTGTATACAGCTAGGCAAGAGCCATATTGGGGCACAGGGTCTTGAGTGGTCTAACTAGGTTGTGTTGCTCACCTTTTGTCAATGATGAAACTCACCAAAGCGTCCTCTGTCGGATCTCTTGGGCAAGGTGAAAGCGGAGGGGGCACATTGTGGTCCAGCTAGCCAGCGGGCGATATGATATCCAAATGGCTAAAACCCCACACACAGATGGACTTGATTTCTCAAGTCTATTTGCATGTACAGAATGTCATTGCAGAGACATCTACCAATGTGTGGACTCCTCGCTGAATAACAACTCCAAGGTATCCAAGGTGTATACATTTGAAGGTATAGCAATATCATTCACATGGGGAATGCATATAACTCATTGAAAGACCAAACTTAAACTAACTATGATACTTCTTACTCATGTTAGCCAATATAAATTGTGAAAACAATGACTTAAAATATAAAAATGTCCCCTTGGCGAAAGAATTAGTAAAGAGTCTGATTACAATGTAAATCTTACTCCAAGGAAAATAAGTAATTCAAAATTCCCCTCTTTAACTGTTGCAATAGATATATCCAGACTGTCAGTGCAATTTTAGGGAAGATGGACATTTTAAGAGAACTAGAACATCTAACTGGTTTAAACCTGAAACAGAATATGGAAATGGTATCCCACCAAGACCTATTCATTCTTTAACAGAGGTTTGGGCCATGGTGGGAGATCTATTTATATCTCTACTTACTGGTTACCCTAACATCTTTTAATTTCTAGGAATTTCCACTCTAGAATGGACAATAAATGATGGGGAAAACTGTAGGACTTGAGCATAGTAAAGTAAAAGTAAAGTACCTTTACCTATGGAGATATGTTTTTGTTGAAATGAATAAGATATTGTCTATTAATTTAGAAATGCATCCAGGAATTGCATTTTTATCCATCTTTTGGGATTTACAACTGGAATGGCAAGAAAGAAATGATTGTAGTACTGGTTATGGTCGTAAGATTAATTATAACTAAAAACTGGAAAGTAAAATTTATTTCCAACTTGAGGAATAGTATAAAGAGATTTGGAATATAACTATTAATGAGAAATTAACATGTGAAATCAGGTTTAAAAAGAGATTAGTGAATAATAATACATTTAAAGATATTTGTAAAGAATTTTTGGATTATGTATTAGTGAAAGGAAAATATGCAAGGGGAGGAAAAAAAATTTGGGGGAGATGAATATGAGCATGTGAAACAACTGGTAAAAACAGAAAAGTAATACTATAATATTTCCTCAAGTTCACAGGTGGTGGGTGCACATATTACTGGTATATGTGTTGTATATGCTATTAGCTGATTACCCGGCTTTGCTCAGATTTTTTCTTTGCAGGAAGTAACACACACACACCATCCCTCTTCACATACACTCCATCCATCCCTACACACACACACACACACAGACAGACAGACAGACAGACAGACACACACACACACACACAGTCCCTCTACACACACACACATGCACGTATGGATGCTCGCTCGTGTGCGCACACACACGCATGCACATGCGGACATGCACACACACACCATCCGTCTACACACACACACACTCACCCACACACACAAAGGCAAGTTATGTACCCAGAAGGAGCAGGCGGCAGGGCTCTTCGGCAGCTGCTCTTCAAAGCTTGGGCAGCGGCAGCAATGGCACAGCTGTGCTAGGGCACAGACGTGGCTGCTCTTCCTCCTCCTCCCCACTAGGGACAGCAGCTCATGCATGGCTTCTCCCTCCAGTGCCACCTCATCCTGCTGAAGAGCCCCTGTGCCCTTTCGGCCTATCGCCTTTGGCGTCTTTGCTGGGGCGCCCATTTTTCTGCAGGCACTGTAGTCCCCTCCGTCGCCCAGCTCTCCCTTCATGCTGCCCTCCAGCCCCACCTCAGCCAGCCCGTCATGAGTCCTGCTCTTCACCATGCCGCCTCCACCTCCTGCTGCCTGCCCAGTGCCCCCTTCGCCGCTTTTGCCTTTGCTGCTCACGCTGAAGATGTTTGGCATGGTGCCCCTGAATCTTGCCTTGGCGAACTCATGAACGGCTTTATCGGCTGGATGCCAGCATAACCGGCCAGCTGGGCAGAGAGAAAGTGCAGCTCTGGTGGGTGGGGGCTCGTGAACTCATGTCGCCATGTGACCAATGGTCATTCAGGCCCTGTCCCCTTCCCTCTCTGGTGAGGAGAGACACATAGTGGTGCTGCGCAGTGCCGCAGTCCTCGCACAATTGAGCATGCGTAGTATGGCTTTTACATTGGCTTTTTTCACCCAAGGCACCATGGGAGTCATAGTTCCTGCACCTTTTTACAATTTGGAGGGCATACACTCCCACATGGGGCTTGTGACCCCAACCGTGCTGATCTCGCAGGTCCAAGGAACGTATGTGCCAAATTTCAGCAAAATTGGTCCAGGAATGTGGGAGCCTTTGGAGCACTTACAAACCCAGACTTCTGTTTTATAGATATAGATTTTCTATAATTGTAAAATTTTATAGTCTTTCTTTGTATATTTTTGTTGAATTATTTTAAATATCATTAGAAAGGTTATTACATATATTTAACTGGTAAAGAAGCCAGTATGGTTGACTTCATTCTGGGGTCATCTGCTGTTACCCCTACTTCCAGTCTTTCAAATTTGATGATAGACCTGAGAGAAACCATCTTCCCTTTTCAGTGATCTTGAAATTTTAACAAATACAATCTGGGGGTTTAACAGATAATGCCAGGTCATCTTTCATTCTTTCTTTCAAATTGTGCATATATATGAAATATAGGTAAAGTTCAAGACAAATTAAAAGGTTAAACACACACACACACACAGAGGTTACTTCAATAGTGTTACCTCAACTACTTTTGTCTTTTTACTATATCATTGTTTGTCCACATAAAAGAGCATAAATGGCATCCACGTAAATTCTGCATTGATTGAATTTCTCCATATTCACATTTTACTTGATTATTCTTTGATCTTCCAATTCAGAGTTTATCTGTTCAGCAATGTGTGTAGTTACGATTCTCCATAGGTTTAGCCTAGCCTTCTTCTTGTTCCATATTTAGAGCTTCAGAAATAGACAACTTTTCTTCAATTTTAGTCATCGTCTGAGAGCTGGTGTCCATGAAATTGATGATTTTGGTGCTACATTACTTTCCATTATCCATTATTTGCTAGCACCTCTCAAAATACAATACTTCCAGAGGGGCAATGCCAGCCAAATAATAGATTCTGTCTGTGAGGAAGTGGGTTTCAGGCAGCCCTTAATAAGCCTGCTTGATTCATTAATAGTTACATCCACTTTTTTGGGGGGATGTGCTGATTTATCCCATAGAGCGCTAGTGTATTCTGCTGTGGCATGGCACTTACTGTATTCTCTGTCACAGGGGTGCCCAAACCTTTTGGGCCATGGGCTGGTCACATGGTCAAGTGTGCTGGTCAAATGGTTCCTCCCACCCAGAAGCAGAAGTAAAACGTGCATACGCAGAATGCACCCACGCATGCATAAAATGTTGCCATAAATGACCTGCGGCTGTCATAAACACATTCGGAGATCAGTGAAGGTGGTGCAGGCTGGATTAATTGGTGCCACAGGCCAGATCCGGCCCACAGACCATAGTTTGGCAACCCCTGCTCTATCACAACAAATTAGTATTAACTAAGGGGTGAAACAAGCACCTTTCTATTTCATTTTTTCTGTTAATAACCTGATCCCTGAGCTACTTAATTTTTATGTGAATGACCGGATCACTGTGGCTTCCCCTTCCTTCTTTCTTCCAGCTATTGGTGATCATAATATTTTGATGTTGCTTTACACTGATGATTTAATTTTGCTATCCCTTTCTGTACTTCTGCAAGTAAACCATGACCTTTCTCTTCAGGCAGGCTTTCCCTTACTAACTGACAGTCTAAGAGGGGGTTCTTAAAATGGGATTGCTTGTGCCTTTTTTGCTTCCAAATGTATTTTTTATATTTTTACATACCACATTTAATGTGATTTTTAAATTGTCTTTTAATATTGTAAAAATTGTTTTTAGCATTCATGTTTTATTTTTAACGGTACAAAGGTTTTTTTATAGGAGAAAGTCAGGGTAAAAATATCTCTAATAAAAAATAAATAAAATTGGCCTTAGAAGAATGTTAACCAAATTTGAGTCTTGGGGCTGTGGTGGCTCAGTGGTTAAGAAGCTTGCCTTGTTAGCTGGAAGTCCAGCAAGTCGGCAGTTTGAGGCCCGGGTACTGCATGACAGATTGAGTGCCCGTCTCTGTCCCTGCTCTTGGGGACATGAAAGGAGCCTCATTTGGGTGTAACCCTGAGCAGAGTTTCTCCCGCAAAAGTCATTTCAACCCAGAATAATTTCTGACATTAAATTATTATTATTATTATTATTATTATTATTATTATTATTATTATTATTATTATTATTATTATTATTATTATTATTATTATTATTATTATTGTTGTTGTTATTGTTGTTGTTGTTGTTGTTGTTGTTGTTGTTGTTGTTGTTGTTGTTACCAAATTTGGGTAACTCTGTAAAGATGAGCAATTAATAATCAAGTATTCAAAAACACTATATCAAGTCTCTATGTAAGTCAGTTTCTTGTACAGTCACTATGTCAGTTGCCATAAGCCATCTATGTTTAGTCAACTATATTATTTCAGTTCGATTACTTATCCTTTGCATGCACACAGCAGCTCTTGCCTCTCTTCGGCCGCATGGAGTCGGTCAAAGGCGCCGGCTCGGACCTCGCTGTGATGGTGGTTGTGGATGGTATCTCCTGGGGGTGGTCGGGGGTCTCCGGATATAGTGGACATTTTCTTTCTTTCTTTCCCTTTCATTAATTAGTTCAACTTTTACTTTGATACTATGTGATAAACTGTGATATTGTGCATGATAATACTTTGTTTTAAAACTGTTTAAACTGTGATAACATGTGTGATGGGAAAAGACTGGCGTAGAGACCGGCAAGGCACGCCACAAAGTTTGCCAAGAGAACCCTATGGACCAAAACAAAAGGCAAAACAAGGGGATGCTCAGCACAGCAGATCTGAAAAGGGGGAGGGATACGAAAGGAGGAGGAGAAATACAGTGTTGCAGGGAACAATACTGCATAGGGACATGGAATGTGAGGTCTATGAATCAAGGAAAACTGGAAGTGGTAAAAAACGAGATGGAAAGAATAAGCATTGACATCTTGGGTATCAGTGAGCTCAAATGGACAGGGATGGGCGAATTCAGCTCTGGAAACCATCATATCTACTACTGCGGGCAAGAAAACCTTAGAAGAAATGGAGTAGCCATAATTATCAATAAAAGAGTGAGAAAAGCAGTAATGGGATACAATCTCAAAAATGACAGAATGATGTCAGTCAGATTTCAAGGCAAACCTTTCAATGTCACTGTGATCCAAATATACGCACCAACCACTGGTGCAGATGAAGCCACAATGGACCAGTTCTATGAGGACTTACAACACCTCATAGAACAGACACCAAGAAATGATGTCCAAATTATATTAGGAGACTGGAATGCCAAAGTAGGAAATCAAAAAGTGGAGGGAATAACAGGCAAATTTGGTCTTGGAACACAGAATGAAGCAGGCCAAAGATTGATAGAGTTCTGCCAAGAGAACGCACTGGTCATAGCAAACACTCTCTTCCAGCAACACAAGAGGCGACTTTACACATGGACATCACCAGATGGCCAACACCGAAACCAGATTGACTACATACTCTGCAGCCAAAGATGGAGAACCTCCATACAGTCAGCAAAAACAAGACCTGGAGCAGACTGTGGCTCAGATCACAACCTACTGATCGCAAAATTCAGGCTTAGACTAAACAAAATAGGGAAAACACGGAGACCAGAAAGATATCACCTAGACAGCATCCCTAAAGAATACACGGTGGAGGTGATGAACAGATTTAATGGCTTAGACTCGGTAGACAGAGTACCGGAAGAATTATGGACGGAGATGAGGGACATCATGCAGGAAGCAGCAAAGAAAACCATACCAAAAGAAAAGAAGAGTAAGAAAGCAAAGTGGTTGTCTGATGAGGCTCTTAAAATAGCAGAGGAAAGAAGGAACGCAAAAGTCAAAGGAGAAAGGAAAAACTACAACCATTTGAACACAGAATTTCAAAGAAAAGCAAGGAGAGATAAGGAAAACTACCTAAAAGAACAGTGCAGAGAAATGGAGGAAAACAACAAAAGAGGCAGAACCAGAGATCTTTTCAAAAAAATTGGGGAAATCAAGGGAACATTTAAAGCAAAAATGACCATGATAAGGGACAAAGACGGAAAGGAGCTAGCTGATGCAGAAGAAATTAAGAAAAGATGGAAAGAGTACACAGAGGAACTTTACAAAAAGGACCTCAACACTCCTGATAATCACAATGATGAAGAAATTGAACTTGAGCCAGACATCCTGGCAAGTGAAGTCATAAAGGCCCTAAAGAGCACTGCAAACAACAAAGCTAGTGGAGATGATGGAATCCCAGTTGAATTTTTCAAAGCGCTAAAAGATGATGGCGTCAAATTACTGCATTCAATATGCCAGCAGATTTGGAAAACAAAACAGTGGCCACAGGATTGGAAAAGATCAGTATACGTCCCAATTCCAAAAAAGGGCAATGCCAAAGAATGTTCAAATTATCGAACAATCGCGCTCATCCCACACGCTAGCAAGGTGATGCTCAAGATAATACAGGACAGACTTCAGCAGCATGTGGAGAGAGAATTACCAGAGGTGCAGGCTGGTTTCAGAAGAGGCAGGGGGACTAGAGACCACATCGCCAACATACGCTGGATCATGGAGAAAACAAAGGAATACCAGAAACAAGTTTACTTTTGTTTTATTGACTACACTAAGGCATTTGACTGTGTGGACCACAACAAGATGTGGCAAGTAATTAAAGAGATGGGAATACCAGAGCACCTCATATGCCTCCTGAGAAATCTGTACATGAACCAAGAAGCAACAGTTAGGACAGAACATGGAATAACAGAGTGGTTTGGAATAGGAAAAGGAGTAAGACAAGGCTGCATTTTGTCACCATGCTTATTCAACCTATACACAGAGCACATAATGCGCAGTGCAGGGATGGAGGAATCACAATATGGGATTAAAATCGCTGGGAGAAACATCAATAATCTGAGATATGCAGACGATACCACCCTAATGGCAGAAAGTGAGGAAGACCTAAAGAATCTCTTGATTGGGCTGAAGGAGGAGAGTGCAAAAGCTGGCTTGAGACTCAATATCAAGAAAACCAAGATAATGGCAACAGGCCCAATCAGTTCCTGGAAGATAGATGGGGAAGAAGTAGAAGCAGTGACAGATTTTACTTTCTTAGGATCAAAGATCACTGCCGATGGGGATTGCAGCCATGAAATAAAAAGGCGACTGATTCTTGGGAGACAAGCGATGAGAAACCTGGGGAACATAGTGAAAAGCAGAGACATTACATTGCAAACAAAAATTAGAATAGTCAAAGCAATGGTTTTCCCAGTAGTAATGTATGGATGTGAGAGCTGGACAATTAGGAAGGCTGAACGCAGAAGAATAGATGCCTTTGAAATGTGGTGTTGGAGGAGGGTTTTGAGAGTCCCCTGGACAGCGAGGAGAACAAATAGGTCAATCTTAGAAGAAATTAACCCTGACTGCTCATTGGAAGGTCAAATAGTAAAGATGAAGCTAAAATACTTTGGACATCAAATGAGAAGGGAGGATTCACTTGAGAAGGCATTGATGTTGGGAAAGGTTGAGGGCAAAAGAAGAAGGGGGAGGCCAAGGATGAGATGGCTAGATGGTATTATAGACACAATGGGCACAAAGCTGGGAGGGCTGAGGGGGATGGTAGAGGACAGAGGCGCCTGGAGGAAAATGGTGCATGGGGTCGCAAAGGGTCGGAGTCGACTGTGCGACTGAACAACAAATTCAAAAACAAGATTATGGCTTTTGTATAATTGGTCACTTGATGGGCATGTCCTTGAGCAGTTGCATTCATATAAATACTCTATCTGGGTATTTTGGTGAGTAACTTTTTTGGGAAACAACGTCTAAATGCCACTACTTTATTGAATCCCATTCTATTGTGCAGCAGAAAAAGATTTTCTTTAAATGCTATAGGAGGCCTGCTAATAAATCCCTCCCTTAAGGTTTTTGGGTGTTAAAATTTTGGCTCAGATGCTTTATGGAGCAGAAACAAGGGGAGAGGGAGTCCAGTCCAATCTAGAGGTTTTGCAGGAGAATTTCATGAGGCAAATATGGAGGCTCCCTCCAGGGACTCTTTCATCTCTAAGGTTGAGCTGGGTCTTCCTTCAGTTGTTGCCATAATTGGTTTGGCCTGTCTCAGATACTGGCATAGACTGGATAGTTTAGAGCAGGGGTTCCCAACCTTTTCAAGTCGGGGGCCGGGTCATGCTCTCTCTGTCAGTTTCGAGGGACAGACAGCCATTTTGCCCAGTCTGCATGATGGGGGTGGCCATTTTGTCCCAACAGCTTCAAAGGGTTGACCATTTTGTTTCTTGAATGCCGTTGGAGGGGTGGTGGGGACATGACATGGCACCAGGGGCCAGATCCAGACCATGGGCCTTAGTTTGGGAATCCCTGGTTTAGAGCAGTGTCCTCCAACATTTGGCTTTTGGTCTTCAATTCCCAGAAGCCTAAGCCGATTCTCAAAAGCACTAATCAGCCAAGTACTGACCATACCTGTCAAGCGCAGCTACGGACAATATGGGACCTGCTCAGAACCCTTCTGCGCATGCTCAGAACCCTTCTATGCATGCACAGAAGGGTTCTGCGCATCCGCTTCTGCGCATACGTAGAAGGGTTCTGCACAGAAGGGGATGTGCAGTAACTACTTTCCCCTGCCGTCAAATTACGGGATGGCAGGAAAATAGAAAAAGCGACGCTGAATTACGGGAAATCCCAGCAAATACGGGATACTTGACAGGTATGGTACTGACATAGGCTTCTGAGAATTGAAGTCCAAAAGCCAAAGGTTGAGGAACGCTGTTTTAGAGGACCATTCCTCTATGGTTTGGGAGTTGTACAGCTAGGGAAAGAACAATGCTGTCCAGGGTCATAAAGACTGCGGAGCGGATAATCGGGCATACTCTTCCCATTTTAGATCAAATCTATGCCACCAGGTGTTATAAGAAAGCTGTAGAGATTGCACAAAATAGTACGCACCCCGGGAATGATCTCTTTCAGCTTCTGCCTTCTAGAAGAAGGTATAGGGTGATAAAGACCAGGACCAGCCGCTTGAGAAATAGTTTCTACCCAAAAGCGGTTCTGGCTTTGAATACAGTGCAATGCAGTCTATGAGGGAGCTTCTGTATATAGTTTTTAGAGTTTTTAGGGTTTTAGAGTTTTTAGAGTTTTAGAGTTTTTAGAGTTTTAGAGCTTTTAGGGGTTAAATGTTTATATGTGGGGTGGGAGTATGTTGATAATTTTGTATAGTTGTATTTTGTTTAGGTTTTGTTGGGTTGTTAAGTGGTTTTTCCCCCCAATCTCGTTGTTCTGTGCAGGGCAATGACAATAAAGATTTATCTTTCTATCGATCTATTCCTTGATAAAGTGGTGTAGGCTGGAACAATTGCAGACTTAAAGATGGGTTTAGCAGTTGCATGGTAAAGGAAAGGCCTACAGTTTTTCTATAGAAGAGTTTCTTTGTCTCAGTTCTCATGCTCATAGGAATTAGATCTTTGATTGTATTTTTAGCCAAGATAGGGTTGCCAATGTTGGATCACAATTCTTTATTTGGGATCCTCAACTTTAAGTTATTCATGCACTGCCATTATTTATTTACTTATTTATTTATTCATTCAT
The DNA here is from genome assembly GCA_035047345.1 of Bradypodion ventrale. NCBI lineage: Eukaryota > Metazoa > Chordata > Lepidosauria > Squamata > Chamaeleonidae > Bradypodion > Bradypodion ventrale. Next base: position 254,194,858 of record JAWDJE010000001.1, read on the forward strand.
TCATTCATTCATTCATTCATTCATTCATTTATTTGTTTGTTTGTTTGTTTGTTTGTTTGTTTGTTTGTTTGTTTATTGTGAGACCCTGATTTTTCCACAGCTCTGTAGAGCTTTTACAGAACTTAGATTCCAACAGATGCCTTCCACATATCTTGAACGGAGAGAATAAGAATTCTGGGTGCAGAATGTAATTGTGTTATTTTTTTGTTTAAATCAGATTGAAAATACAATTCATTATTTTTGTTCTGTTCCCTTTAAATAGGGTCTGCAGTGGCTTAGAGGTTAAGATGTTGAACTTGATGACAGGTTAGCAGGTCAGTAGTTTGAGACCCGAGCACTGCACAATAGAATGAGCATCCGTCTCTCTCCCAGCTCCTGCCAACCTAGAAGTTTGAAAGCAAGAAATTGCAAGTAGATAAATAGGTACCACTTTGGTGGGAAGGTAAAATAACATTCTGTGCATTCTGGTGTTTAGTCATGCCTGCCACATATCCAGGGAAATGTCTGCAGACACAGACACCATTGGCTCTTTGGCTATAAACAGAGATGAGTATTGAACTCTAGAGTCAGATATGACTGGCTTTCAAGCAAGGGCAACCTCCCTTTAAATGTCACTGAGAAGCAGTACTAGTTTGGACTGCTCACTGATGATCAGTTATCTATCACATATGCTGTAGCACAATTTTTGGCATGCAGTCATGAAGTTATGTTTTTGTTTTGTTACAGACCATCATGTTATATAATTACCTAAGATATATTATCTACATCACCATTGATGTCATAAAAACCATGATCATCTATCTTCTTTCTTATACCTGCAGAGGTGTGGGTACCGTATCCGGAATGGGCTGCCGCACCCCTTGACCAAACCCCATGAGATTTGGCACACACGTACCTTGCACATGTGAGCAGGTCACTGTCGGGGTCCTGACAGTTTTGCAAAGGCGGGTATATTCGACAGGAGGGTTTGTGTCTGCCCCAGTGCTAGGTCAACCGGGGGGGGGATTGTGATGTCATCACCGAGCTCACATCACAGGCCCACCCCTGGCCAGTGGGTTTCCTGGGCAACACTGGCACTCAGCTAACCGGGTTGGGACCACCCGGGTGAAGCTGGGAACACCTGCTAGTAAACAATAAAGTTGTTTTTTGTTGCTAGCATTTTGCTTGCTTTATTTATGCAAAAGCAGTTCTGACCACTCCACAAATCTGGATGGTCAGGCTCTGGACTGAATTAAAGAGTACTGCCAAGCTGCCAAACTAAAGGTGTAATGAATTTTAATTTATTTCAACATAGACCATGATTTTAAATTTTTATATTGAATCCATATTTTTAGAAACTACGTATATTTATTATATTTATAAATAATTTTATATTACCCATATGTACTGTATATTTATTCATTTATGGAATGTTGCTTTTGTATAATTGATACCTCTCAAAAGGTGTAGGTAAGGAGATGGGTAAGTAACAAATGAAACAAAAAAGAAGAAGGAACTTTACCATCATCATCTCTGATCTCGAGGACTGCAAATGCAAAAGGCAATTAATAATATAGATTGACTACAGAGGGAAGTATCAGGTTTAATCAAACAAGATCCCCCTCCCTGTCTCATACAAATGAGATGCAACTAATTTATAATTCTGAGAAGTAAGCATTTACATATTCATTCAGTTGATTCTTTTTTAAAAAATATTTCATTATGCTTCTCTTGTTGAAACAGCAATATAGTATATATCTTAATGCATGTTCAAAGGAGCTAATTCTCATTCCAGAAACCTGCCAGTTTTTGGCAATTTGCTTCTCTTTGAGCCTCACCTCCAGCTTGTGACTGCTCAGGCTGGGTCAGAAACTTTCTGACTGGCTTTCAAGCAAGGGCAACCTTTAAATTTCACTGAGAAGCAGTATTAGTTAGGACTGCTCACTGATGATCAGTTATCTATCACATATGCTGTAGCACAATTTTTGGCAGGCAGTTATGTTTTTGATTTGTTACAGACCATCTTTACCTATAAGGAAGGATGTTAACCATTGGAATATACCAAAGGCTCCCGAGCCCATCCCTACTATCCTGTACCGAGCCGCCTGCACTAACCTTTACCCAGCCCGACCATCGCCGCAAGGTTCCGGCAGTTGCCAGTGGGGCAGTTGCCCCACAAATGCAAACAAAACAAACCAACTTCAATTCCCAATGTCCTCCACGCCGTGCCGCCCCTCAGCCAAACAGGCTGACAGGCGAGAGCAAAGAGAATGTTGGGAAAGCCGGCACACCAATTGAAAATGAACTGCAGGAAAAAAAGCCGCCGAACGAATGAGAACAAAACAAACTAAACTTCAAATCCCAACATCCTCCGCACCATGACCACTTCAGCCAATCAGGCTGAAGGGCGTGAGCGCGCAGAATGCTGAAAAAGCCAGCACGCAAAAAATAAAATAAAAAACGCCTCACTCAATGAGAGTGCAAGGCCACCATAGGTGGACACAGCGATTCACAGCCCCGCTAACCAAAAACCCGCAAAAAACCATGGCAAGACAACCACCGGCCTTCTTTCCTGGAGCAACGGGGAGAAGAGGGACTCCCTCTCCTCCCCGCTACCCCGCCGAAGACACAATGAGACCACCGCTGGCCTCAAGGTAAGTTGAGCCGGGGTGGAAAAAAAAGCAGCAGGCAGCAATTCATCAGGGGAAGCACACTCCCTGGTGAATGACTGGATGCTGCCTTTCTACTACCCACACCGCTATTTCGAGAAGTAGCACGAAACAGCAGTGGAGGTAATAGAAAAGCAGCAGCCAGCCATCCACAAGGAAGAGCGCCACCCATTATGGATCATTGCCTGCAGATCTCCCATTAGGTAAGCCAGGGGAAAAGGAGACAGAGAGGAGAGAACCATCGTGAAGCAGATAGCTCATCTCTACCTCCTTTTCACCCAACCTACCTAATGAACCTTACTGGATGAAGAGGGAGCTGACTGCCAGCTCTTCCTTTTCCCCATCGCTACATCGAAACCAAATTTCAAAACAGCAAAGGGGGAAAAAGGAAACGACAGACAGGCCGTTCTTCACACAAGAAAATACAACAACAAAACTAAACAGTTAACCAAAATGCCAAGCATCAAAAATAATAAAACACAAATAAATAAACAAATAATTAAAATAAACCCTGAAAACAACAAAACAATAAACAACAAACTCAACAAAAAACACCCGAAATACCAAAGGCTAATGAAAAACCATAAAAGCACACTAAAAAACACCTATCTACAACATGAAAATACCTAACACAACAAACAATATCACAAATTAAACAAATACATGCAGAAGAAATCAAAGAAATAAATTACAACCAGAAATAATCAAAACAATTAAACACATCTAAAACCCAAAATACAAAAAAAACCAAGCAGAAACACTTTGGGGGTTTTACGTAGAAACTCTCTACTTAAACCCCCCAGCCCAACACCACAAAATCAAAAAAAACCCAGATTAAACAATCAAGAGCACTTACCAAACACGTCCTCCCTCCATGCCTCCAGAACTGAACTGAACAAAGAAAGAAAATCGCAGTACTCTTAAGAAGAGCCCCACCTAGAGGCCGGAGAAGTAAAAAACAGTCAAAAATATGTAAAAAAATCAAAATGAAAAATAAATAAAATCAAATAAATCAAATAAAGTCAAAAACCACAAATTCAAAACACCACCACCCAATCCACCCCTAACAAAAAACACACACATAAAAACTGCCCAGCAAGGCCAGGCACAAATATGCTAGTGATGTTATATAATTACCTAAGATATATTATCTACATCTCCATTCATAACATAAAAACCATGATCATCTATCTTCCTTCTTATATCTGCAGAGGTGTGAACATCATATAAGATGTCCCTGTGTAGAAGCGATAATTCCCACAAACCTCTAAACTTGGAGGGATGATTGACTACCCATGTGTTCAAATGGCAATGGTTGCATCTAAATTGTATATAGAACAATATGGTATTTTGACTTGCAAGAATATGTCATCATGAAGACAGAATATGATGTATTGTATCTGTTTCTAGCAGCCTATAAGTCTTCCATCGGTGATTCTGAATGAAATTAGCTAACCCTTCTAGCCTAAAGGTCTATTCACAGGACATCTTTGAGCACATCAGCCAAAGGTGGTAGTGCTACTGTCTCATAGATGGAGAGCAAGATACTGTTCCTCTTCTTCACCCAAAGAAAACAATTGGATCTGACATTTGAGGCAGCAGTTTGGCTACATTAAACTCAGATCAAGTTGCTGACAGTACCGCTCCCCTACCCAGAATATTCCTAACTGTACACTTCAAAAACTTGTCCTCACAATTGGGTTCCCTTCATCACTCATGGGAAAGCAGTTCTTTTTGAATTTTTAAAATTATGCCTCCCCACCACCACCACCACCGCCACCACCGCCACTACCACCACTTTGTCTATAGTGCAGGAGCATGGGGTATACATTTTTAGAAGTTGTCAGAAATCCATAATTTCATTAGGCATTCATTAGTTAAGCATTCTAAGGTTTCCCTTGCTCGAAAGCCAGTCGTATCTGACTCTAGGGTTCAGTGCTCATCTCTGTTTCAAGCTGAAGAGCCAGCATTGTCTGCTTCTGCAGATGTTTCCATGGTCATGTGGCAGGCATGACTAGACACCGGAGCACACGGAATGCTGTTACCTTCCCACCGAAGTGATCCCTATTTATCTACTCTCAATTTCTTGCTTTTGAACTGCTAGGCTGGCAAGAGCTGGGACAAAGACGGGAGCTCATTCCGTCCTGCAGTACTCGGGAATTGAACTGCTGACCTTCTGCCTCCCAGTCAGCATCTTAGCCACTTGATAGAATCTGATGAAGAAGGCTTCGGGAATTATTAAATATGGTTTGTCACATAAACAGCATCTGCCCATGATTCATTTATGTCTCTGTTCTGTCCAATATACTTATTTCAAGTGTCTAAATGGCACACGCCATTTTGTATTTTCCTGGTCATAGTAAATTACCCACTTATCATATATAGTTTATTGTCATATCTGTGTTATTTTGTAATTCCATATAAACTGCCACAGGCTCTTCTGATTCTACAAACATTCTTTTTTAAAAATGCTTCCCACAAATCTCTCCCATCATCATTTTAATTTAATTTCTAAGAATTCCTGTAACAAATTCATTCTACTTTGGTTTTGTATGATCTCCCAATTCGACTTAAAACATTTTTCTTTCAGTGGAAGTCACCTTTCCCCCTTAAAACACTGCAAACCTAAATAATTATTTCCGGAAGGTTTACAGTAGAAACCTCAAGACTGTCAGTTCGTTTAATGTCTCCTCACTTTATGTTTTGTGCCAGTTTTAAGGCTCAGCAAGAATTGACAATGGAAGCCTTTTACAGCATCAGCTGATGGTGTTCTCTTTGACAGCAAGATTTCAAATCAAGGATTTAATAAGCTCTTCCAGTTAGCGAGAAGTAATGTTCCCTCCAAACCGTCACTCAACAGAACATCAAACAGACCTCAGCTCTGGAGCTGAGATTGCAACTAAACCAGAATCCTAGCTAATTTGCATTCATGGTCTTACCAAGTTTGAGTATTGGGTGCCAAAGGGTGAGGAAACATTATTGCTCTTTTTCAAATAAAGTGGAAAGGAAAAGACAGGCAGGAGGCCTGAGATGCTGGTGTCTTTGAAAATTTTCATCTGAAGAAATGCACATGTGCATACATGCTACAATGCATGCATGCAGAGGCACATGCAAATGGGCATATACACATCTACCTCCTGACTTCCCAAATATAATGGTTAGCATAAATTTTAAAAATTGAAAATCTTTGTAAAGATGACATTCAACAGTATATATTCAGATGCAAAATTGATATTTCCCTACTGAATGGGTGTCTGCCATCTGGGCTCACCTCTTCTGTTCTCCCGAAGATACTTATGGTTTTAACATACACAAACAAACCATGTTGTAGTTATGTATATTATGTATGTGTATTGTGCTAAAATATCATGATCTTTCTTTATTCCTGTCAGAGGCACCAGCAGCATATAATAACATACAAAGCTAAAATTAACATATCTAAAACAAAAAGGAATTAAAAGAACTAGATGACATCAGCCAAATATTGGGCCACCTCAACAGCATTCCCTCTTGCCAACATAAGGTCCTCCTCAGTGCACATTGAAGGGCATCGTGTGCATTTTTTTAAATAAATGTTTTATTTATTTTCAAAAGAAAAAACAAACATACAAAAAACAATACATCAAATATCATAACAATAATACATAAAACTCATGAAGAATAACCACATACATGATAGTTGAACTAGTTATTTGTCATAGTACACACACAATTGAATATCCACATTATAGGTTAGTACTATAACCATAACCTTCATAAAAGCTTTCAATATTACAATTGTTTGTTAGCAACCATCATGCTCCTACTTTTCAAATTACAAATCACCCAGTGTATATTTACATTGCCCCGGAGAGTTTAGTCTCTGTATTATCTCCAAAATCTACTTTGAGATGGTACAGGTCTAAAACTATCCCAACCCATAAGGGAGTGATTGACAAAAGGCTTCCAAATACTCCAAAATCTATTTTCCTTCAATTTATCCCTTTTTACTTTTATCTCCCATGTCAATTTGTCATTCAATGCTAGGTTCCACATTTCCTTGTACCATTCTCCCATCTGTATAATTACATCATTTTTCCAATTTCTAGCGATACATTGTCTACCCGTAATTAACATTATTTCTAATAACTCTTTTTCCGCCTTATTCAAACACATACCTTCCACATCTGTTAGCAAAATGGTACCTGACGCCAGCTTAATTTTCTTACCCATTATTTCCCCTATCTCTCCTTCTATTCTTCTCCAAAATTCATTTATCATTTTACAGCTCCATCACATATGCTCATAGGTTCCAACAGTATCTTTACATCTCCAACATAAATTATCCCTTTTATTATCAATCAGATGCAACCTCAGTGGTGTCAAGTACCATTGCCACAACATTTTATAATTATGTTCCTTAATTCTTACTGACATTGTTCTCATTATCCTCTTTTTCCACTTATTTCTCCATTCATCATTTCCTAGCTTTCTATTCAAGTTCTGTTCCCACTTCAATTTCAAATCTTCCTGTGGATCACTACCCTTATTTATTATAATATAAAGTTTACTTTCTAGACCCTTGATGCTTTTCTCACCTTTTCTAATCTTTAAAACCAATTCCTCAAATTCAGTCTTTTCTCTATCTATACCTAATTTCTATATTTTTTTATTCCAATTATCAACCTTCATTATCTGAAACCAATCCAATTTTAACTGTTCAAACAATTTTTTCTTCTTAATTTCATCTTCACAAACCCTTAGCCATTCTTTCACCAAGGAAACTTCATTTTTATCCAATATTTCCTTTTTCTTTTTATCTATTTTTATCGGAAAACACGCCATATATGCCAAATCCAAAATTGGAGAGAGATCTGGGTTCAAATATTTCTTTAAACTTTTCCACACCCTCATGAGTCCCCTCATCATAGTGTTAATTGTACCTATCATTTTAACCTTAGTTCCCAAAAAAATCATTTTACCAATATTCTTATAATCTTTCATCTCCATTTCCTCCCAAATTACTTTTCCTCTTGCCAAGATCTTCACAACATTCTTAATTTGAAATGCTCGATAATACGCTAACAAATTTGGCATTCCCAAACCCCCTTCTTTCTGAGGCAGATGCCAGAGTTTCTTTGAAAGTCTAGATTTTTTACCTCCGTTGCAAAAATTATTGAACATCTTTTGGAACTCATTAATCTCCTTTTCCTTCAATTGGATTGCAAGTGCATCAAATAGGAAGTTAATCTTCGGAAACAACATCATTTTGCAAATTGCAATCCTCCCAAACCATGACAGCTTCAACTTCTGAAAACTTTGTATTTTATTCTTAAATTCTGCTTTCAAGCTGTCATAGTTCAATCTTTTAAGTTCTTCCAATCTATTTGAAATAGTTATCCCCAAATATTTCAACTTTTCTTTAATTTGTATATTAGATAACCCCGCCATCTTTTCCCTCTCCTCTTCCCACATATTGCACAACATCATTTCCAATTTATCCCAATTTATCATCAATCCAGTTATATCCTCAAAGTCCGCTATTTGTACTTTAATCCTATCCATTACCACCTCTGGGTGTTTCACCATTAGCAACGTATCATCTGCATACATACTCACTTTATTACCCAATATCCCTTCTATACTTAAGCCCTCCCTTATATTTTTAGCTAAAATTTCCATTGCCATAATAAACAAGATAGGAGATAGTGGACAGCTCTGCCTAGTGCCTGCCTCAAGCTTTACCTCATCTGTAACCTCTTCGTTTACTCTAATCCTAGCACTCCCTTTTTGATATAATAGATCAATTACCCTTCTAAATCTATCCCCAAATCCATAGTTTATAACTATTTCCTTGATCGAAGACCATTGTAACGAATCGAGTGCCTTAAAAATATCCAAAGATAATAAACCCACCTTTTCCTTCGTCTGATTAACATTATCAATTAAGTCTAACACCCTCCTAGTCAAATCCGCCATATGCCTTCCTTTTAAAAAAACAACTTGATCGACATTTATATATTCCCCCATAAAACTATTTAACCGATTAGCCAATATTGCTGTGAAGATCTTGGCATCCTGATTTATAAGAGAAATTGGTCTATATGATTCCACTTTTTCCAAATTCTTTCCCGATTTTGGCAGCAGAACAATTATGGTCCTATACCATGAAGTTGGAATTTGTCCACCATCTAGAATATAATTATATAACTTCACTAACTTTGGAACCACAACATCTTTAAATTCCTTATAAAACTCTGTCGATAATCCGTCATCTCCCGGGGCTTTCCCCAACTTCAAACCACTAATTACCTCTTTGACCTCTTTATCAGTAACCCGTTCCTCCATTTTTTCCCGGTGTTCCTGTTTTATTCCATTCCCTAACTGCCTCTCCAATATCCCTTTAAGCTTCCCAACGTCTATCTCTTTTTTTGCATATAATGCTTGATAGAAATCCTTCACAATTTTACATTTATCACTAATCTTATTGCACCTTATCCCTTGTTTATTAACCAACACCCCAATTTCCCTTTTTTCCTTTTTAACTTTAGCCGCTCTTGCTAATAATCTTGAGTTCTTGTTGCTGAATTCAAAATACTCTCTATTTAAATATATCAAATCTCTTTTAACTTTATCTATATCCTTACCCATTAATTCTGCCTTAAGTCTTTGTAATTTAGCGGGGGGAAATTTATCCTTCTTTTTTGAGTGTTCTTCCTGTAATTGTTTTATTTCTTTTTCTTTTTCCACCTGATCTGCCTTATATCTTCTGTACTTTATACTCACCAACTTTATACTTTCCCCTCTAAAAACCGACTTCATGGCATCCCAAATCACATTAAAATTTACCTCTTCGTTATCATTCCACTGCCAGCTTTCCATCCAACTTTCCATAATTTGTTCTTTACATTTTTGGTCTTTAAATAGGTTGGGATCATATCTCCAACTTCTTCCTCTCCTGTTATCCTTTTGTAATCTCAATTCCAAAAGTACTTTAGCATGGTCTGATTCCTTGAAATTCCCTATTTCCATTCCCTCAATATTTTTGATCATGTTTTCCATTAAAAATACTAGAGTAGGACCCATGAACATGTGAAAAATAAGAGTATGCCCTTTCCGAACCCTTGATCTCTCTCCACGAATCCTTCAGTCCCATCGCGACCATCCATTTATCTAAAACATTCCCTTTCAATCCAGCTCCACACCTTGCTAAATTCGTACAATCTAAATTTGACCTTATCAAATTAAAATCTCCGGCCACAATCATTTTTACCACTTTTTCTAACTCCACAACTTTCCAGACTTTTTCTAAAAAATTCCGCTTGATGTTCATTTGGAGCATAAATATTCACCAACATTATTTCCTCATCATCTATTTTTCCTCTTATGATCAAGTATCTACCTTCCTGATCGGCAACACTTTTTGTTATCTCAAATCCTAATCTTTTAGAAATCATAATTGCCACTCCTCTTGCTTTTGAGGTACCAAACGCCATTTCATAATGTTGTATCCATCCTAAAAAAAAATTGTTTGTGTCTTTTGATTTTTGATGCGTTTCCTGTAAAAACACTATATCGGGTCTATCTTTCTTCAAAGCCAATTCCAACCTCCTCCTCTTAAGAACAGAGCCTGTACCCTTTACATTCCAGGTTAATACTTTAATATTTCCCATAATCTATTATGATTTCATCTTTTCTAACTTCTAAACTCTCCATTGGGCGTGCCACCACAAACCCCTTACCACTAAAACACAAAATTGTACATAAAACACACAATATCTCTCTCCCCACTTTCTCCGAAAAAAAGACGCCTTCGATGACCTAAGAGGGGAGAGGGGGGACATGGAAGATGTATGTACAGATTAGTGCATCGCGCCACCCACCTTTATACATTCTTGAGTAATATAAAGGATTTTTTCATTTTAATCTATTGCTCAATGCTCTTTACTTGCCTCCTCCTCCACCATGATCAATGACAACTCCTCTTCTTCTCTTCCCTGCGGGGTTCCACCCGTAGCACCACTGGCATCTGCCCCCTCATAATCCCTTCTTATGGCCCCCGATTCCAACAAATCTTTCCTAAGAGCTAACCACTCTTCCGAGCCCGCTTTAACAAGCTCCAGCAGACTCAAATATTCCAGTGGATCGGTCCCCTCATCAATAACCTGCATTCTTTTCTCATAAAAGAAACGCAATTGCTATGGGAATCTCCAATTGTACCTTACACGTTTACTCATCAACAGTTTAGTTACCGGTCTCATCTTATATCTCCAAATTCTTTCCTTTATTGAAATATCATTATATACTTCCACATCAGAACCATCAATTTTCAGGGCGCCAGAACCAGCTTATTTTAAGAAGGCCATTACTCTAAGTTTGTCTCCCCAATTTGCAAATTTTATCAAAACATTTCTTTGATCCACCTTCCCTCTTCTTGGACCCACCCTATATGCACTTGCAATGTCCTCCTGTACAAATTCCTTTCCCATGCTCAAATTATTTAACCACTGGACCACTCTTTCTCTCAGCTGGTCTGGCATTCTTTCAACCACCTGACGAATCACAATATTCTGCTTTCTCATCATATCTTCCACAGCGTCAATCCTTTTCTCATGTTCATCCATTTTCAGTTTATTCTCCCTCACCGCCTCCTGAGTCCCTTTTATTTCCTTTTTCATAACCTTCACCTCATTTTGGACCAGTTTCACATTTCCTTCTATTTTTTGCAAGCTTAATTCTACTTTTTTTGTAAAGTCCACAACAGTATTTACCACCTTATCCTGTTTTTTCATCATTTCATTTCTATCCTTCACTCTTGAATCCTCCATCTTCTCCTTCTTCTGAAACAATTTACCAATTTCCACCATGAGTTGAGTTTGATTGTAAGGTTCAGGTGGTGGTGGTGATGACAGAGGGACCTCTTCCATTGGTGCTTTTTCTTTCCTCTTAGATTTCACCACTGGCTCCTCCTCGTTTGCTTTTCCTCTTGTGCCCTTATCCATGGTAAAGACCCCTAAAAAGTTTTAATGCTGCGGCGTATTGTAAGTTCGTTACACACTCCACTTAAACCTATTCCGATGCAGCCAAAACTGACAACAGTCACATTAATTCTGTTAAAACTTGAAGAAAAGAGGAGGTCCAGCGAAGAATTTGATTATTGTAATCCGTAAAGGAGCAGGAACCAAAAACACCCCAAACAAAAAAAAATTGTAATCCGCAGGGAGCTCGTCCCCAAAAATAGTCAATTCAGCCCAGGTAACAACAGCTCGCAAAGTTTGCCCTTGTAGAAAAAAAACAAATCTTTCACAAAATTCTCCTCTTTGCAAGCAAATAGAATACTCCCCAACCGCATGAACAGGAATTCCAAGGAGACAGATGCCCAAATATATCCACTTGTGTAAGGACCGCAGGGAAGGAAAACCAAAAATCCCAAGCTCCAACTTGTAATGAAAAAAAAAGAAGAGGAGAAGTATATATAAAAAAATTGAAAGCTGTAATCCACACAGTGAAGGAGTAAAAAAAGTTGATGATCCCTCTCTTGGAGCGAACGAAACAAAGCACCCTTTTCCCAGCAGCAGTGGTGGCTTCAGGGGGAACCCCCCCTTCTTCCTCTCCAAATCAGCAAACTTTTTTTTTAAAAAAAACCGCTCTCCCTTATTTTAACTTCGAAAAGCACTGGAGTAACCAAAAGCTCGAACCCAATCGGTTTCAGAAGAAGTTTCTTTAACCGCTTCTCAAAGCCTCCAAACCATACCACGTCTCTCCTGGGACACAAAAAAGCCATTGTCCAAAAAGCAACCACTTTCGTTTTCCAGGACTGCCGCCATTATCGCTTCGACTACCACCCTTCTATCCACTTCTGCACACACTGCCAAGTCCAGGCTCTTCAAAGCAAAATCCCCTGTTGCCTTTAACTCATGTCAACATAAGTTTTCATTAACTCACTTTCTTGCCGATTTTCCTACTTCCTCGGATCTCCGCCGTCTTGCTGGTCCCGTTCTCGGCTCCTCAGCTGGGGAAGCCACGGCTTCCGTCACACGCCTCTCTCATTGGGGATACCTCCCGAACTTCGACCGCCCAACTACAACTTTCCAAGCAGGCAAGCAGGAGTCTTATCGCCACATAATATCTCTTTAAAATTGTTCCATTTTACTTATTCTCATTGATTACCACTTTGATAAGCGCAAGCGCCCAAATCGAGATGTTACTCGTTGGCCATCTTAGCCACGCCCCCTCGTGTGCATTTTATCATATGGGTGATTGTGTGCTCCTCTCTGCATTCACACAGGCTACCATTTTCAGGGAGACCCCACTTTCTCCCATTAGCCCTTGATCTTCCTACCCCGGCATGCAGTCTGTTTAAAGCTTTCCACATAGGGCGTGGTTGTTCATGTCCAGGCGGTAGAGAATCATGTGGTTCTGCCCAGTTATCTGGTAGCTCCATGATGATGCTTCATCCTGCTTAGAAAAATTCCTACTGACACCATTTCCTCCTTGTGTGTTTGAAATTACATGGAGATCTTTCTCAGGAACACAAATGTTTTTAACTAATTTCTCGCAACCCCAGGTTATTAGATCTGAACCTGGAATTCTTGGTTATAGTTCAATTGATCCTTTGACACCCAAAGGAGTAAACGAGAGGGTAAAGAAGAAGAGGAGGAGGAAGAAGAAGAAAAAGAGGAAGAAGAGGAAGAATAAGAAGTTACTGATGAGGAATAGAGATAGATTAGAAATAGAGATAGATAGATAGAGATAGATAGAGATATATGCATGTATGTGTATATATAGATATTCCTACATCTAAGTCTAATATGTAGAGCACAGTGTAGATATACATTAAGCTTCATATTTCTCAGCACATTATAATATAGTTTGCACTTCAAAGGCTGTATCCAAACATAAATTTTGAGATAAAGTATTATTGAAAATGCATATTTAGAGAACACATATTGAAAAGTACCTATGGAAAAGATTTTAAAAGCAAGCTTTTTCTAGCAGGTTAATGCTAAAAACAGTGGAGTATAGCTACATTCAATAAATAAAAATATAATAAATACATGAAATAGACTGAGCTGTCACTCTCTAGTTAAAAGCTTTTTCTCTGACATCATGTTCAATGTGTATTGAGCGGTGATGGATACTTGCCAATGTCTTGTTTATGGTAAAGACTAGATGTCTTGATATGGTTTGACAGCCTATTACTGGTCCGCCAATCGTTCTCAACTCTGCTGCTGAGAAATTTTGGAGGTAGCATGACAGTACAACACGGAGCAGTTTTTGCTTACATTGTGGTATGCATAGTTTGTGCAAAATGTCTTTATTGCTTCTGCCCATTCTGAAGCTAAATATACACACAAAAGAATCACAAAATGGTACATTAATTGCTCACAAGGTACCTAAACCAAGACCGAATAATGTGCTTCCACTGTATTCCACTGTTTCTGCTGATATCAGCTTCCTTTCTTCTGAAGGCCCCCTGCATCCTACAACCCTTCTCCAGAAAGTGAGAAACCCCATTGCAGCAAGATTTAGGCACTACAGTATAGAGGGATTGTTGAGTCCAGTGCTAAGAAGTAATCTGACCAGCAGGATTGGGTCAAACACAAGTAATTTATTTTCAGCTCAGGAAATCGGACTGGGGAACATGTACAAGATGGCTTGCTTATATATAGTGAGAATGGCAGTTACACAAATGAATACAATTCGGCGGGCCTCTGGAAAGGTGGCAAAATATGAAGTGGCAAATCAGCATTGTTAAAGACAGCTATTTGAATTTGGCGCCTCCTGAAAAAGGCGCACTCCTGGTTTTGCCACTTGGCGCAGCTTAGGCTTAAACGCTAAGCAAAACATATTGTTCATAAATAATACTTGGACACAACAGGGATACAGAAGGAAGAAGATAGGAAGAAAATCCTAATACCACTGACACCAGTTACTTTTAGACCTTGGCCAAAATCACCCACTTAATCCTTGTATTTATTTGTTTAAGTCCATGCACTTGTAAGGCAGTGGTTATCAGTAGCTAAAATCCTCTTACCTAGTGCTGGTATAGCAAAAACAATGTAACTTTTACATTGCCACAAGTTAATAAATCACTGCAGACTTTTACCAGCGGTGTACCGAGCTGTGTGACTCAGCATGCAGCTGTTTTTTCTGTCAAAAGCACTGAACCACAATTAACAAATATGTCTAATAATTTTCACACAATGATTGGCAAGACCAAGAGCATTCAGGAATCTAACATCATATTTTCCATGGTTCTTGTTGTTGCTCGTGGAGTACACTGAGCTAGGTGCAAAATCATTCTTTTCTGCACTCCAAAAGAACTGTATCCATAAACACCCCCTCTTATTTTCTTATGTTCACCTTGGTTCTGCCAACTCCACTCTGTAGCCTATTAAGTGCACTGCAAGCAATTTCTCTGTGTAGCCAGAAGCTAGACTTTTGGTGGGTTCCGTTCATATAAAGAGGGGTTCAGTTCTTTCTTTCAACATCAGAATCCTGGGATTTTCTGATGTTACTTCAGGATTTTCAGAGGTTCTGAAAAACATTTCCTTGAATTTCATCTGGCAAGGTGGGATGATAGCCAAAGAGTGGGTGTGCATTGATGTGGGCCCTTTGACTCTTTCACAATTAAGTGCTGGTTTTTTCTGTATGCCACTGGGTGCATAGCCAACTGGGTAGATGATTTATCCATAAGAGTTGACTTCAGGCATCCAGTAATAAGTCCACAGCTTTCATTGAGTGCTATGCCTATTTGTTTTGCAAGGGCTGAACTATACCAGGTTGGCTTAGTTACCTGCAGTGTAGCATAGGGCCAAGGCTTAATTCTTAGAATAATATTGTTCTTTGTGGAGGCCTTTTGCTTTAAATTTTGACAGTGTCTCTTTGTATTTTGGCAATAGTTCATGTACAATCCAAAATAACACCTACATAATTGGAGCCATCCTGCCAACCTAGCAGTTCGAAAGCAAGAAATTGCAAGTAGATAAATAGGAACCACTCCAGTGGGAAGGTAAACAGTGTTCCATACACTCCGGTGTTGAGGCATGCCTACCACATGTTCACGGAAATGTCTGCAGATGCAGACAGTTCTGGCTTATTTGGCTATAGACAGAGATGAGCACTGAACCCTAGAGTCAGATACGATTGGCTTTTGAGCCAGGGCGACCTTTACCTTTGCCTAATTAGAGCCAAAATTATATTCTAGCTGTATATCCTTCCAAGATGCCTACGTGTTTCTCGGAGGAAAGGCACATATTTGAGTCTTAGTCGAGTCTGTTCTCTCAGAGAAGGAATTGCTATGTCAAGGAGTGGACATCCCTGGCTATCAAACCCCTTGTCTACATCTAAACATGTGTGTGTTGTTGGCTTTTTTTACTTATATACTTCTTGCCTGACATTATATGCAGAAATGTCCCCCACAAATTGACTGCTTGGAAGAGAAATTAACATTTGACCATGACTGATAAAGAAATGTTGAGGAAGGATTGCCTGCTTAGTTATGCAGACCACACAGAAAGTTTTAAATTAACTTCTAACTGATCTCTTTTGGAATAATTAAAACATTTAGGTGTGCTAGAATGAAATCTATGTTTGTTATACAAGAAGACTTACTAATATGCTAGATTCAGTTCATGAGCTCCCTAACTGCAGAGTTCTGGTAAGAGCACTAGTACTATGTTGTTGATTTTCTTGTAAAATACAGAGGAGCATGTTGGTATTTCGTAAAGCCTAGAGAAACACTCTGTCTGGAATGGTTTGTTCCCTTGTTACATGTGATGTGCGTTTGTTTAGCTTGGATCTCAGTCCAGATGCATTTTTATAGAGTTGCCTTTAAAGGGCTCATGTTTACCTTGAACTCAGATCAGGGACATCTGAGTTTTGGCTTCACAAAAATATTGACCGAAACAATGTCTACATAAGTGCAACAATAAATAAATAAATAAATAAATAAATTCAAAAAACAAGAGCCCTGTTCATGTTCCCTTCCCACAATTAACAATCATGTGGAAACGGAAAGCAGGGGTGCTTAATCCAGAATAATTAATCCATGGCAATCTTGAATAGCTCCAATGGAATGTGCTATTGATCTCCGTACTCTGCTTTGTGGTTGCTCCACAGTTTGCACAGTTTCCAAATATAAATAAGACGTGTTGTTCAGGCAGTGGTGGGAATAAAAAAAAATTTTATTACCTACTCTGTGGGCGTGGTATGGTGGGTGTGGCCAGAGGGAAAGCCCTGTGTTGCACCCGAATTAGGACTACTTTATTTCAAAACTTGGATGGGTGGGGCCAGCTGGAATTTCTGCTACCAGTTCTGGTGAACTGGTGCGAACCTGCTGAATCCCACCACTGTGTTCAGGATGAAATCAATCTGGACATTCCACTCAAAGTAGAACACATTCTGAGAGTCCACCTCAATACTGCCATCAGGGAGACTCTGATTCCCTGCTTTCTTCCCAGTTCTACATCCTTAGGTATAAAGGAATTGCTAGAGTGAAAGGAGGACAGTTTGCTGGTGTAAAACAATCTCGAGAGAAGCATCTACCACCGTGGTTCCTGCTCTTGCACAAAGAATGGGGACGCCTGTTGTTGATGTGTCTCTCAGCTGCTTCAGATTCCTTTCACATGAAAGGTTTGCTATAAATCCAGCTAAGATGATTGATGGTTATGAGGATGCCATGGTGCCAAGAGTACTAAAGTGGGGATATTACCTTTCAGAGGAAAGTGATAAAAACTGCCAGCTCCCTCCATATGCCTGTCTGGGGTAAATCTAACACAAGACCAATCAGTCAAAGATGGCTTCCACCCTACTTCCTGATTGAGGTCATTCTATTCTGACTTCAAGCAGCCTTAAAAGATGTCTCATCCAGCAGGTCATACTTAATCTCTTCCTCTTTCTTTTGTCTTCCCACACCCACATGAAATCAACAGGCATTGCAACATGAATTTTACTATTATTATTATTTTAGTATTCAAACTCCAAATTGGGATGCATGCATTGAGGAGTTTCTTATTTTAATGGCAAGTTACTGAGAAGCAGGAAGAGGAGCAAGATTTGCAAAGTGGATTTAGCTCTCCAGAACATTGGCATTTGTGGAATGGAGGAAACGATCCATTTGAATGCACTTTCATCTGCTGGAAGTAAAACACAGGTTCTGTGAAGTGAATCCTTAGCAATATTTTTAATGAAATTGGAAAGCATCTGATGGCGGGCTAGCATGTACACACACACACAGGTGGGTCAACAGCTAATTTGGAGACAGGTTTCAACCTGGATTATTTCAAACCTATGTCTATTTTAGGATTTTGCCTATCATCAAGAACCATGCCTTTCAAATTAAAGGGATGCAATTCCTTTTGCCTGAAACCCCAGTAAGGTAGGCTGATGCATTCCTGCCTCATCATATGCTGTCACCCCATCAGCCTATCAAAGAGCTTCCTGAAATGGCAAGGTCCCTGAATGTCACTTATGTTAACCAATGACAAATGTCACCCCTGTGCTATAGAAACCCCTTGCCTGTTAGATGAGGAATCAGCATGTGTGTCATCCACTGTCACTTTGTTGTTATTGTTCAGTCACACAGTTGATTCTGACCCCCTGCTACCCCATGGACCATTGCACATCAGGCACCCCTATCCTCCACCAACCTCCTCAACCTGCCTAACTCTGTGCCCACTTTGTCAACAATACCATTTATCCATCTCATTTTCTGCAACCCCCTTCTTCTTTTGCACCTCGACCTTTTC
Organism: Bradypodion ventrale; assembly: GCA_035047345.1. NCBI lineage: Eukaryota > Metazoa > Chordata > Lepidosauria > Squamata > Chamaeleonidae > Bradypodion > Bradypodion ventrale. The sequence goes on from JAWDJE010000001.1 coordinate 254,213,237, forward strand.
CAGCATCAAGGCTTTCTCAATTGAATCCTCTTTTCTCATTTGATGTCCAAAGTACTTTAGCTTCATCTTCACTATTTGACCTTCCAAGGAGCAATCAGGGTTGATTTCCTCTAAGATCGACCTATTTGTTCTCCCCGCTGTCCAGGGTACTCTGTCACTAACTGTCCATAATACCTTTATCCCTGGTACAGAGAAAGGTGTGCCCAGCCAAATATTTCACAGACAGCGATAGTTTGTTCAGAGCCTATGTCAACAACGAATGGTCCATCCCCACCCAATTTATGCATCCATAATCTAATGGCATTATTCCTTCTGATGGCAGATATATTTGCTTAAAATATTACTATATTTCAAGGCGGTACAACAAAATAGTTCCCTTGACTCCCTGCTCAAAATGGCCCTTCACCCTAAACAAGGCTCCTGGTCTCATTGCATTTGCAGAATGCAAACAGTGATTTTGAGCAAGATGTTGATCAGGCTTCACCTCCTGCCATCCATTAATTATAAGAAGGCATAAGCCTTGATTTTTGTTTTAATATTGGGGCTGAAGCACAGGATCCAACTCACAAACCATGTAACAAAGTGCTGGAAACTCTCACAGCACTCTAGCATAAACCCTGGCCGCGAAAGTTTGGTTGGTGTGTTTTCTCTATAGGTTGCCTTAAATCTGCACCTGTACTGCAAATCAGTGGATACAATTATGATGAATGTGTGTGTCTGAGAAAAGAGTACTCCAGATCTTTTAAAGGTCTGGCAACATTCCTCTAAACATGTACAGTACTTGCTGCAGCCCTGCAGTTGAGTGAAGAGGGAGAGAAGATTCAAGGGGTAATTTGGAGAGGAAATAGAGTCCAGGGGATCCCAAACAATCCCGTTCTCCACTGCTGCTTCTCCAGTCCAGAAAAAGAAGGACTCAGAGACCAGCTACAGGTTTGAATGTCAAGCATAGGTTAGCATTCTGTTCTAACCCCAGCTGTCTCATCAGGCTGGATTCCATCCTTGCCTTTGCAGCCCGCTGAAGCTGTAAAATTATTTTTCTTCCTCTGTATCCAGCTGCTATGGGCCAAAGAGGTCACATGTAACTCTGGAGCAGCACAGCAGTGGGATTGGGTTGGGAGCAGCTGCCTTCTCTTTTATCGATACATAAAAGGTGCACAGATTGTTTTCTGTGTCAAAACCTTCCCAGGCCTAGGCTTACCCTGCAAAGGTCCACATGTTCATATGTCAGGAGTTCTCAAACTTTTTAAGCCGGGGGCCGGATCACACACCCTTAGACAGCTTCAGGGGGCAGATGGCCATCCCCCCTTCCTCTACTACTGGCAGTTCCTGGTGTGGTGGAGGCGTTGGGGAGCCACATTAAATGGTGCCATGGACTGCATCTAGCCCACGCAGGTTGAGAATCCCTGGTAAAAGTAGATATAATTATTCCTCTTTCTCTGTAGAATGTTACACATCAATTTATGGTTGTGGAGGCAGGAGTAATGCAGTGTATGCTTCTAGAGGTCACTGGACCTAATAAATGTCTGGTCCCTTTTACCTCTGCTGCTATGCACTGCTACCCAAAGGAGACTTTGATCGCTCCTTCCCTGAATCCTTGTTGTCAGCTGTACTGACAGACTCTTCTATACAGCCAGGGAACATGAGTATTAAACTAGCACCTCATCAATATCACCATTGCTTCTGATGGCAAACCCAGGTGTGGTGGTGGCTCTTTCTTTGTCATCATCCATCCACCACAATGAAGTAAAAATGTGGCAGCTGCCCCCACCCAGTGGTGGGCATCAGCAGGTTCACACCAGTTTGACAGAACCAGTGGCTGAAATTTTGGCTGGCCCTGCCCACCCAAGTTTTGAAATATAGTAGTCTTAATTTGGGTGCAACACAGGGCTTTTCCCCTGGCCATGCCCACCATATCACGCCCATAGAGTAGGTAGTAAAAAAAATTGGAGCCCACCACTGCCCCCACCCCCTTTATCGTGAGCACTTTTGGGTGTGTGTTGGAGGGTGGGTGAGTCTCCTTTCACATCTGAAAAAGCACAACAAAAAACAGGGTAACTGGAGTCCTGACACCTTTTTAAAATTGGAGGCTACAATAAGAGCTTGGAAGTAGCAAATCCAAACAACATGGTTAACTGCGGGTTCCGCGCACGCAATTGGCATACTGTCCCTGACAGAACCATCGTTTGGGAGATTGCTCCTTCGAGCTTTGGTTCTGAGGGGACAGAAATTGGGGAGCGGATTAATAGCCATAGTTTAATTCACCCACAGCTGACCTGACAAACAGTTCGGGCAAGAGGAAATTGGATGACTTAACTCACTAGTCATGTAATAGGTAATATCGCACCCGCGGATTACCTCCAGCCTTAAACCAACATCAGCCAGTGTTTACCCCAAGATAGCTTGGAACAATGGAGTTCCCCTGTCAGTGTTTAATTTGGTTAATTAACTTCCCCGGGAGAGGTTCCCAATTAACTCGTGTAAACACGGTATGTGGATCTTGTCAGATGACAGTTTCATCACACGCAGCCCACTTACTCGATATATACTGATGATTTTCCCTCAATAAATCAATGGTCTTCGCTCTATCTTGTCTCGTGTCTCATTGCTTGACCAGTCTCCTCCGGGACCCAACGGCCGCCTCGCGGCCCCAATCCAACAGTTAACTGCAGCTAGTAGTTGCAAACTCATTCTTTTAGGTATGATAAGTCATAAATTACATCTAGTTATTTTCAAAAGTTATGTCTAAAAGTGGCTCAAGTGGCTAAGACGCTGACTGGGAGGCGGAAGGTCAACAGTTTGATTCGCGAGTACTGCAGGATGGAATGAGCTCCCGTCTTTGTCCCAGCTCCTGCTAACCTAGCAGTTTGAAAGCAAGAAATTGCAAGTAGATAAATAGGTACCACTTTGGTGGGAAGGTAACAGCGTTCCATGCACTCCGGTGTCTAGTCATGCCTGCCACATGACCACGGAAACGTTTGCAGAAGCAGACAATGCTAGCTCTTTGACTTTGAAACAGAGATGAGCATTGAACCCTAGAGTCGTATTCGACTAGCTTTTGAGCAAGGGAAACCTTTACCTTTACTAAAGGCAACTTTTTTTTTTTAGGATGTACCTATTCGGTTGTTTTATTTTTATTTTGATGTCTTTTTATTATGTTGTTTTGTTATTTGTATATTCACTGCCCAGAGTTGGTGATATAAAAATGCAATAAAGATATAACTTTTAGGGCATTTTGAGAGCTTTTTTTCCACCAGGATTATGCCATTCTCTTATCATTCCTGACATAAGACAGATGTTGAATTACCTACCAGTTTAACACAGTAGCATGTCTCTCTCTTTTATTTATTTTTGTAAAACTAATGTATAACTAGATAGAACAGCCTCACCTGTTCTATACCTATCATTGAAATCATGAACGTCTTGGATTCAGAGAGTCACTTTCCCTTTATAAGCTCAACTCTACATAATAGGATGAGTCTCTTTGTGCTTTGCCAAGCGGTCTGTGGCTTTACAGCAACAACAGCAGCAGCAGCAGCAACTCTGCTAATGACTTCTTATTTCCTGAAATGCAATCTATTAAAAAGCATTTGAGAAAGTACTTGCACATGGGGGATGTGACTACCTGCTCTGTTTTCCATAAAATTGGTGTTAATTGGCCCTAGAGGAGGGGGCCGTGTGAGGAAGAAGCTGGGAACATTTATTAACTGAATTGTGTCTCATATAAATACCAAAGGGAAACTCCTTAGGACTGGAGAAGTGCCACATTTGCAAAAACAAATGGGAAGGCACTAATGAAGGTTGTGTCTTGTTATTTTTACCAGTTTGATTGGGATTTGTGTGACCTTGTAAATTCCTGATTAATTGCACTTGTGCTTTCATCTACCCTGTCTGTTAATTTGTCTGTTAAGTGGCTGGCTCTAGCGACCTGGCGAGCACTATCGGATGCTTACTGCTGCAAGAGTTAATAATGCTGTTGGACTGTAAGTTGTGTGTGTGTGTGATGTTGTGGAGACATGGTGGGCTTCCATCTCCCCACCCCACCCCTTTCTTTCCTAATAGATGAATGATATATAAATGGAGCCCAGGCAAGCAGCTGAGACCGTTTTTCTGCTTTTATAACAACTTTAACGCTATACCAGTGGTTATTATCAAAAACCTGTTTTCAGATTGTTTGGATGACAAAAGTAATAAAAGAGTTGCTATTTCTTCCCTCCCTCTTTGCTTCCAACCTCATTTCACAGCTCACTGTGAGGGAGATTATTTCTGAGCTCACTTAACAATTAACTTGGAATGGCTGAACTATCGCATTAGAGCAGCAGTGATATAATTGAACTGGCCCCTGAAAATAGCAGTTTGGAAAATTGCATGCCACACATACAGTATATTTTTTTCCAGAGGAAATCTCTCTGACTTTCTAACATGCCCAAGCACTTTGAAGAAAGAATGAACATGAGGACAGAAAAAGGAATTGAGGCAGCTGCCTCCGCTTCCTCTAAAAGAGCACCAGCCCCATTCTGTCCCACAAAGAACAGGATCTTAGGGAGGCTTTGGATATGAGTGCTTTGAATGGTTGAAGCAACAGGAAAGAAAGAGGACCTCAGAAAAGAGCCTCATTGTGTTGGGGAGAGGGGAGCAGGAATGCGGATTTGCCTGTAGCTCTGGAAACAGATCCATCCGTATAGTCCATTAGGGCCACATGCAAGTCCTATGGACTTCAAGCCAATATTAAGTCTTATCTGAGAGTAAATCATAAGCAGCAAGAGATTTTGCCACCGGCCTTTATTATCTCATAAATATTGATGCTCCTTACTGGGCCATTCATTCTCAATAGCATACAGCTGAATCAAAGTTTGCCTTTTATGCCTGCATCTTTTAAAATGAGTGTGGTAAAGCCAATGCTGAGGACTCAAGTTGTCTACTAGTTGCACCACTTCAACACTTTACTGCTATTTATATATCATCAACAGCAACAAAACAAACTTAATACTTGTCGCCACCAACCTGGAGAGCCTTCCTCGTGGTCATTCAACCTGATCACCATTTAACACAATCACAAAAAGATTCTTAAACTTTCTTGCATTTGTCGTGTATTTGTGTTCTATAAGGTATTTTGGTGGTACACAACCTGAGTGTTGGGCCTAGAGATTTCTAGTCCCTTTTTGTATAATAATATCAACTAGTTCATTTTTAATGTTTTAAAGAACATTCCAGAATAGCTAGAGATTTTACACTCGATACTGTTGAGGGGGCCGTACCATATACACTTGCCGGGGAGTTGTTGTGAGCCCGGCCCCTGGCATGGCCCCGCCCCCTGGCCCAGCCCCTGAGCTGGCCCACCTGGGGGATGAGTACTCTGAGGATGAAGGGGAAGAGCTGGCAGGATCCCCCTCCCCAGGAGTGCCCCCCCCCCGGACATTGCCTCAGCCTCCATTAGAGGACCAGGAGCAGTCTGATAGAGAGAATGTTCCTCAGCAACAGCTGCAACTCATGGACAGCTCTGGTGATGAGGCGTGGCTAGATGCCAGACATCGGAACAAGGTGAAGCGACTCCAACAGAGGCAGAGGGGGAGGAGAGCCAGGAGGTAATTAGGAAGCATTGGGCCACACCCCATGGGGGATATAAGGAGCCAGAACGCCGGTTGCGGCTCCGTGATGGACAAAGTTTGAGTTTCCCCATTCCTGTCCCTGCTCGTCACTCTTGCTCATCGCCTTGGTTTACAAGGCTTATAGAAAACTCTGGACTGGACTTCGGATTGAACTAGGACTTCTGCTTTTGGATCTGCCGTGGCGTGAGTGTAACCCCGGCGTGGAAGTAAGAGACTCTCTCCACGAGTGTTGAGCTCAGCCGGCCAGTGCCCCAGAAGAGGGAGGGGAAGACAGAACAGGAGTAAACTCTGTTGAACCTAGCAACCAGAATCATATTGAGCTCAGGCAACACAAACTTCAAAATCACGTAAAAGGTATGCAGAATGGTGCCGTCTCTCTATCTGTCATGTGCTCCATCATGCCACAGTTGCATGCTCTGTTGTCCATGCAGTCATATGCCTAGGCATGTGACAGATGACCAAAAACTGTGAAAGCCATTTGCACAATCGCCCCTTACATACCTGGTACTTCACAATATGGGCAGTGGGACTTCTTTCTGTGTGGAAATGTACAAAACTGCTCTGTGATGCACTCACAAAACTCAACAAATATAAATAATCTGCCAGGATAGGAGAGGCTCACATATGTCAACTGCAACTCTGGTTGTATGAGTCAGGCTGGAGAAAAGATAAACTGCAAACTGTAATTAGTGTGTTTATTTATTGGTTGGATAAAATTCTAACATTAGTATCCTGTTGGCCCACCTTGAAGTGTAAGGGAAGCTATGAAATTGTCTACCCCAAGTATTGCCAAGCTACCAGTTCCATGGTGGTTTTTGCACTGAGTGCAAGATTTCTTGTGCAACTGGTTATGCAATAGGAAGCTTAGCAGGGGGCACTTATTCAGTTTCCTTTCTGCTTTGCATTAAGGCAGCTAGATGTTATTTCCAGCTGAAATTAAGTTTTTATGTTATATTAAGTTTTTGCCCCCAGCATACTGGGTAGTCATTTTATCAACCTCAGAAGAACTGAAGGCTGAGTCAACCTTAATCTCTGGTCAGGATTGAACTCACAACCTTTCGGCTGGAGTATAGCACTTTAACCACTGCGCCACTAGGGCTCTTCATGGAATGTAACAAAAGCTGATAATGTATTAGTGGTATTGTTAGATTACTTACTAATATTTCTCACCCTCTCCTACATTGTGCTCATGACACGTGCCATTTAGGTTTAATATATGCAAGATAGTTTAAAGAAACTGTTTAAATCTTTTACTATTGGGGGCATGGCCAAGATGGCGATGGATTAACATCTACTTTTTTAGCTCACGCTACTCAATGTGGTATTGAAAGAGATTTATTATTTTAAAAAGTTGGAAAAACCCATCAAATAGCGTGGTTTGTGCCTGTCTAACTGATTGGTCTCCGATTCCTGGGGTCGAAGCTCGTGGAGCGGTGGCGGTTGGTAAGGCAAGCGGCAGAAGCCGAAGCCAAGCCAGTCGCGCCATGGGCAGGCGAGACATCATAGGAGGGGGGGCCAGAAAAAGTTTTAAAAGCTCTAAAAGAGTTATGGATAGCAAAGGACGGGTCGGACAATAACACGGTGGATTGTGAGACTTCAGAGGGCTGAGGTGCAAGCTGTGAAAGCCCAGTGACGGAAAGGCAAGTGTTGAAGGAGGGAGAAAGTCGAAAGCGTGTGGTGGGTTAATGGCAGCGGAGTGGAAAGTGAAAGATAAGTAAAAGCAAAAAAATGGAGTGGGTTGTTGGAGAGTGATTTTGGAAAAGCGAAGGTGCAGAGAAGGTGGCTGAAGAAGGAAAGGAGAGAGGAGAAAAGAGAAAGAAGGGCAGAGAAGGAACCAAGACTTGGAAGGTTTTTGTGTTTTTGGGCTGAGGAGAAGAAGAAGGGGGTGAGATCGGCTTCATCCTCGGAGTCCCCTGGAAGCCGCAATGATACTGTGGACTTTGGGTTTTTTCTTCATTGTAAAAGTGGTTAATTGAACTTTATTTTTTCCTCCTTAAATAGATTTTATTTTTTTGGTTTCAATCCTCATTTTTGTGGATTATTTTAAATTCATGTTTGGAGCTACTAAAGTGTTTGTTGTTCCTTGCTCCTGATTGCTCTTCCCTCATTGGCCATTTGAACGGGAGAAAGTGCTGAGTTTCTTTTTCCTTGTTTTGTCTCATCTCCCCCTCTCTCCTTGGATAAATGGAAACATAGTTTTTGATTTTTAAACCAAGCTCATGGGATTTGGATACACTATTTCAATTGGATTATAATAGAAGAGTTGTTGTGCATGACTGGATTTTAAAGAGACTAGAGAAGTCCAGAAAAAAATTCTTTCTCTTCTCTTTTTTTAATTGGGTCGTGGAGGAAAGAATATCTGCAACCAAGTTTTTGGGTTTTGAAAAATTTTGTGGATTAAACCTAAACCTTGCTGGGTTTTTTTCTTGTCTTTTTTCTTTTTTCCTCTCTTTGATTCAAAGAAGACAATAATTTGTCTTGAAGAAAGTGATGAGTGGCTTGTTCTTTTTCCACCTACAATCACCCCCCTGCACTGGATATACAATTGGTTTTTTAATCGGGTTTGTGGTATTTGGATATATTACTCCCTTTGGATTACAATAGATAAGTTTTTGCAATTGAATGGATACAAAGTGTTAAATTCTGCAGAATTTTCAATCAAGTTCCTGGGCTCAAAATTACAAATATAAGAAGAGAGGTTTGATCCAATAGAACTCTGGAACAGTTTCAAGGAGAGTCAAAAAAGTTGCTGCATTGAAATTACTGTTTGATATCACAATGGATAAAATTGCAAGGGGAAAGGGAAAGGAGGAAGAGGTGGTGAAACCCAAGAAGAAAGATAAACCAGCAATAGAGTTGGCGCCCTCACCAACATCATCACCTGAGCCACCATTACTTGATCAAACATAAATAATGGTTGAATTTAGTAAATTATTTAAGAAATTTGAGAAGATGGAAGAGGCAAGAGTGAAAGATAAAAATGAAATTCTGGGAAAACAGGATAAATTGGCCACAATGTTTATTTACTTTTCTAAAAAAGTTGATTTTAATTTTCAAAGGATGGATGCCAATGTTAAGTCAATGCAAAATGATATGACATTGATGCAAGGGGATATTAAAGGGTTACATGAGGAGGAGAAAGAAATTAAGATGAAAGTGGATGTACAAGAAAAAAGGATAGATGTAATGGAAGAGATGATGAGAAAACAGAATATAGTGATTCGCAATATGATGGGGAAAATGGCAGACCAGCTAAAGGATAGAATAATTGATTGGTTAAACAATTTGAAAATGGGGAAAGATTTTGTTAATGAGGACATTGTAAGTGCTTTTAGAGTTGGTCCGAGGAGGGGGAAAGTTGTTCACAGAAATGTTTTGGTCAAGTTTGCAAATTGGGGAGATAAGCTAAAGGTGATGGCTTTCTTGAAACAAGCTAGCTCTGGCGTTTTAAAAATTGATGGGAATGATGTGGAAGTATATTATGACATCTCGATTAAGGAACATGGTTGGAGGTACAAGATGAAACCAGTAACAAAATTTTTGATGGAAAAAGGGATAAATTATAATTGGCGTTTTCCACAACAGTTAAGATTTTTTTGTGATTGATGCAGAGACTGATGCATTGGAATACCTGTGTCTAAATGATTTGGTTAAGGCATCTTCAAGAGAATGGTTGGCGCTGAGGAAGGCTCTGTTGGAGTCTGGAGCTATAAGGAGAGACTATGGAGGAGCTAATGAGGAGGGAGCTGCAGGAGGGGAGGAAACAGGAGGGGCTGAGGTGGATTTACAATCATTGGTAGTAGCTGGTGAAGGGGGAAGTAAAGATCAAAAAGGAGGTAAATAGGAGAAAGGAATTAATTTAAGAGTCTTTAAGGATGGTTCTATAAATCAAATTGTTTTTATTAATAAGAAAAATTGCGCTAGAGCTTTAGTTGGTACGTACATCTTCCATGTTCCCCCCTCTCCCCTCTTTGGGAAATGAAGGCAACTTTTTTGGAGAAAAAAGTGGGGAGTATAGAACTGAGTGTTTTGAGTGTTTTGAGTGTTTTTGTTGTAAGTATTGTTTTAATTATTGTGAATTAAAAGGTATCACACCCAATGGAGAAGTCAGAGGTGGAAGAAGAGAGTGGTGAATTAAATTATAAGGGGTATTAAACTGTTAACGTGGAATGTGAAAGGTACAGAGTCTCCGGTTAAGAGAAGGAGGATTGAATCAGCTCTGAGGAAAGACAGGCTGGATATAGTCTTTTTGCAGGAAACTCATCAAAAATCTCAGGATACGAACAAAATTTTCTTAGGGTGGATGCAACATTATGAAAGGTCATATGGTACATCGAAGGCAAGAGGAGTGGCAATTTTGATTTCGACTAGGTTGGGGTTTGACATAACAAATAGTAGTTCTGATCTGAAGGGTAGATATTTGATTGTTAAAGGGAAAATAGAAGATGAGGAAGTAACTCTGGTGAACATATATGCTCCAAATGACCATCAAGCTGAATTTTTACAAAAAATGTATAAAATATTGGTAAAGGAGAAAACAACAAAGATGATTGTGGCCGGCGATTTTAATTTAGTAAGGTCAAATTTAGACTGCACATATATATTAAGATGTGGAAAGGGTATTAAAGGACAGATACTGGATAATTGGATTGTATCCTTAGGTTTGAAAGATACTTTGAGAGAGTTTAAGGGGTCAGAAAGGGCATATACTTACTTCTCACAGGTTCATAATTCATATTCTAGAATAGACTATATATTTGTAACAGAGAATATGGTTAGAAATATGGAGGAAGCAGAAGTTGGAATTTTGAAGGAGTCAGATGATGCTAAATTGGTGATGGAAATGAGGATAGAAGGTAAAACAAAGCTGAGAAGGAGTTGGAGATATGATGATAAACTATTTAAAGACCATAAATGTAAAGAACAAATTTTGGAGAGTTGGAATGAAAGTTGGCAATGGAATGATAATGATGAGGTAAATTTTAATATTGTTTGGGCTGCCATGAAGACGGTTTTCAGAGGGGAAAGTATTAGGTTAGCTAGTATTAGATATAAAAAATCTAAGATGACACAGGATAAAATTGAAATTGAGGTAAAGCAGTTACAGGAGGATTACGCAAGGACAAAGGATAAGAAGGTTTTTGGTAAATTGCAAAGATTGAAGGCTGAGTTGGTAGGAAAGGACATAGAAAAGGTGAAAAGGGATCTTGTTTATTTAAAAAGAGAATATTTTGAATATAGTAACAAAAACTCAAAATTATTAGCAAGAGCAGCTAAAGAAAAGAGGGAGGAAAGAGAAACTGGAGTTTTGACAAATGAACAAGGGATGAGATGTAGTAAGATTAGAGATAAATGTAAAATTGTGAAAGAATTTTATCAAGCCCTATATGCGAAAAAAGAGATAGATGTGGAGAAGCTTAAAAGACAATTAGAGAAGCAAATAGATACTGGCATAAAACAGGAGCATAAGGACAGAATGGAAGAACAAATAACTGAAAAGGAAGTAAAAGGGGTAATAGCTAGTTTGAAAACGGGGATAATTGCCTGGGGAAGATGGGTTACCTCCAGATTTTTATAAGGAATTTAAGGATATAGTGGTACCAAAATTGGTAAAATTATATAATTACATATTGGGTGGTGGGCAAATTCCGACTTCATGGCATAGGACCACAATTGTTTTGTTGCCAAAACCAGGAAAGGATCTGGAAAAAGTTGAATCTTATAGACCAATCTCATTGATTAACCAAGATACCAAGATCTTCACAGTGATTCTGGCAAATAGATTAAACAATTTTATGAGCAATTACATAAATGTAGATCAGGTGGGTTTTTTGAAAGGGAGACATATGGCAAACTTGACAAGAAGAGTGGTAGATCTAATAGACACGGTGATACAAACAAAAGAAAAAGTGGGATTAATATCTTTGGATATTTTTAAGGCATTTGATTCTTTACAATGGGTTTCAATTAAGGAAATAATTAAATGTCATGGATTTGGTGATAAATTTAGAAAGATAATCAATCAATTATATCAACAAGGTACAGCTATTGTTAGAGTAAATGATGAGGTCACTGATGAGATAAATCTAGAAGCTGGCACGAGGCAGGGTTGCCCATTATCCCCAATTCTGTTTATTATGGCAATGGAGATGTTAGCAAAAGCTATAAGAGAAGATGGAGCAATAGAAGGGATTATGGGAAACAAGATAAATTTATATGCTGACGATACATTGATAATTGCTAAACATCCTGAGAAGGCATTGGTTAGAATTCAAGAGCAGTTAAAAGATTTTGAGGATATTACAGGTTTGAAGATAAATTGGGATAAATCAGAAATGATGTTATGTAATATAGGAAAGGAAGAAAAGAAGAGGATAAAGGGAATGGGCAATATTCAAATTAAAGATAATCTGAAATATTTAGGGATAAATATCTCAAATAGGTTTGAAGAGTTTAAGAGATTGAATTATGATAGTTTGAAAACAGAAATTCAAGTTAAAATTAAAAAAAATTGAAAGTTGAAACTGTCATGGTTTGGAAGAATTGCACTTAGCAAAATGATGCTTTTACCCAGAATTAACTTTTTATTTGATGCTTTAGCAATTCAACTGAATGATAAGGAAATTAAGGAGTTTCAAAAATTGATTAATAATTTTTGCAATGGAGGAAAGAGGTCTAGATTATTTTAAAAATGGTATTTATCACAGAGAGAAGGTGGATTAGGAATGCCGAATTTGTTGGTATATTATCAAGCTTTTCAAATTAAGAATGTTGTGAAGATCTTGGCTATGGAAAAAGTAATTTGGGAAGAAATTGAGATGAAGGAATTTAATCATATAGGTAAAATGGTCTTTTTAGGAGGTAACATGGGAAAAGTAGCAACGAAAAACACTATGATGAAGGGATTAAAGAGTTCATGGGAAAAAGTAAAGAGGGTTCTGGCTCCGAATATCTCTCCGATTATTGAATTGGAGGATATGGCAAATTTTCCAATAAAGATAGATAAAAGGGTAAAAGAAGTATTGGATAAGAATGAAGTTTTCCTGCTGAAAGACTGGTTACGGACCTGTGCGGATATTGATAGAAGAACAAATTTGTATGGGCAAATGAAGTTGAATTGGTTCCAGATAGCGTTGGTAAACAAATGGAATAGTAAATTTTTGAGTGAACCTGAGTTGGAAAGAGAGAAGACGGAGTTTGAGGAGTTGATTTCAAAAATAAGAAAGGGAGATAGAAATATTAAGGGAAAGTTAGCAAATTATATGTAATATTAAATAAGGAGGGTAATCCACAGGATGATTTGAAAACAAGTTGGGAGCAAGAATTGAATTTAAAGACAGAAAATGATATATGGAAGAATAAATGGAAATAGAGGATAATGAGAACTATGTCGGTTAGAATAAAGGAACATAATTATAAAATGCTGTGGAGGTGATATCTGACCCCAGTACGGCTACACCACATCGATAATGAAAAAGATAAAATGTGTTGGAGATGCAAAGATACAATAGGAACATATGAACATATGTGGTGGAGTTATAGTGTGGTTAAAGATTTTTGGAAAAAAGTTGAGAATGGGATTGATGAAATTATGGCTAAAATAATTAAGCTGGGGCCAGGTACCACTATGCTAACAGATGTGGAATGTTTTAATATAAACAAGGATGAAAAAGAGTTATTAGAAATAATGCTTACTACAGGTAGACAATGTATTGCTAGAAATTGGGGAAATGATGTAAATATAAAGATTGCAAGCGCGGCGCCAAAATGGCCGCCGCGCTCTTTGCGGGCCCCCCCCACAGGACAGAGAATCCGGGTAGTTAGGGGCGTGGCCAGCTCCCTTATAAAAGGGGTGGCCACGAGGCAGCCGAGCTGCCATTTTACCTCAGCGACGGAGCGGAGAAGTCTTTTCCCCTGTGTCTCCGTCGCTCTTTAACTTACCGGGAAGCCTTTTGGCGGCGATTTTTCCTTTTTGGCTTCCCTTCACTCCGGTGGAGATGCCTTCGAAGAAGAAGGCAGCTTCGAGTGCGGCTCGCGCTGTTAGGAGGCGCAACCCGGGTCGGAGGACCGCGGTGCCGCCTCCCCAGCAGCCGCCTTTGCAGGCCCCTGCCGGGACCGGCGGAATGGGGTCTATCGCCCCTTGGCCCGGAGCGGGCGAACAGATTGCGGGCGCGGTAGGGGCTCCGGCCCGCGGCCCGCGAGCGGTGGACACCGCTCCTGCATCTGCCCACCAGGTTGGGCCTGCTGCTCTTGGGTCGCAGCCTCTCCCGGGGCCCTCTAGCCTTGGGGGGTGGTGCGGCCCCCTGCCTTGGCAGGTTTCTCCACCGACCCTGCCGGGCTTCGGTGTTGGCCAATGGCCATATTCGGGTCCTGGGGTACAGGGACCTGTACCCACGCCTGGACCGTGCGGGCCGGCCGGCCCTTGGCCCCAGGTCAACGTGGAAGCCTTACTGGCCCGCCTTGCGGCCCTTGAAGCGTCGTTGGCTCGGGCCAGTCAGGCGGGGGGCCCTCTTTGGGGTTCCTTTTGAGGCGCTGCCGGCAGGAGGACAACAGCCGACAGGGAGGGTTGAGCTGCTGCAGGGCGTGGCGCGGTTTCGCCCACTGCCTCGCAGCTCCCCAGCCAGCAGCCAGGTGCAGGTCAGGCCCCGGTGATGAGCTCTATGTCGGTCGTGAGCTCCGACGCCCCCAGTGGGCCGGAACCCCCGGTGGGGGCGGCCCGCGGGGGTGCAGCATGTGAGTATACGGTGTAAGCGAGTACATCCACACACATTCCCAATATGGGGGGGGGGCTTTTCAATGGCCTTGGCCTCGCGCGGGTGGTGCGGCGGTGCACCCGCTGACGCCTCACCCGGCGATGACAGCTAACACCCAGGGCCCCGTGGTGGGGGGTGTTCCCTACCCTGAGGGGAATGTTTTGGGTGGCCGGGTTGGTCCAAGCCCCTATTCCTTACCGCTGAGTGACCACTTGGCACAGGCCGCCAGAGAGTAAATTTGGCGGGGGGAGTGCGTGGATATCTTCGCGCTCCTAAACAGGGTGCCCACCAAGGAGAGAGGGAGGGGCAGAATGAGAAGGATAGTGGCAGGCATGTTGTCGCAAGCCACCAAGTATGTGGGCCAAATGGTTGCCGGCCTGCATCATATGCATGGCGGTGTACCTTAGGGCCCGGCCAGATCTGGCAACTCCGATGGTCCAGTATTTGGACAACGTCTACCGGGCGATGGTTTACTTTCCGGGCCCAGCGTGGTTGGCTTGTGACGAGGAATGCCGTAGGCGGATTTCCCCGCACCCCGAGATTAGGCGGGATGAGCCAGGCCAGAGGCTGCGGCTTTTGTACGTGACGCCCACGCGCCCTGTGCCCGGGGAGATATACCATTGTGGGCATGCGGTTCAGCAGGCGGCCCCAGCATAGGTCACCTGCCAGGGGGCGGGGCGGGGGGTTCCAGCCCGCCTGCTGTGCTGGACTTTCTTGTCCAATGGCTCCTCTAATGGGAAGACTTGCAAATACAGACAGGAGTGTCCCACCTGTGTTGGCCCCCATGCGGCCTCTGCCTGTCCCAGGCCTAGAAGGATGCGGGGCAGAGGGTGGGGCAGACAGGGGGCTGGCAAGACTGCCGCAGATGGATCTAGTTCACCGAAGGGCTCCCTCCCCATTTAAGGTGGACATGTTGGAGCGTTGGCTCACATGGTACCCGAAGGGAGAGGATGCGGGTTCTCTCCTTCAGGGTTCTAGGCAGGGGTTCCGGATCCCTTTCATGGGTAATAGGTCCCCTCAGGATGCCCCCAATCTTTTATCCCTTAAGGGGAGGGAGGAGGTGGCTGCTGCTAGCTTTGACAATAGGGTCTATGCGGGCAGGGTCGTTGGCCCTGTCCCTGCACCCCCGTCCCGGGGAGCATATTATTTCAATGATGCCATGCCTTTTGGCTATTCCATTGGGGCTCGGTATTCGAGCGTTTCACCACTTTCCTAGATTGCGCTTTTGTCCGCAGGTCAGGGTCCCGGTCTGTAGCCCATTCCCTGGATGGTTTTATTCGGGGCTGAACGGGGCTGGGACACGTACACACGTCGCCTCAACACATTTCAGACGCTAATGGAGGAACTGGGTGTCCCTTTAGCGCCCGAAAAGACCGAGGGCCCATCTCCACAGCTAGTATTCCTGGGGTGGAGAGTAACACGGTAGCGCAGGATTCTAGGTTGCAGCGGGATAAGGTGTCAAGACTAGTGGCCCTTGTCTCGGTCTTGCTGGCCGAGCGCATGGCATCACTGAGGGAACTTTTGGTGCTACATGGTCACCCCAGTTTCGCTGGCAGGGTCGTCGCACCGGGCAGGGCATTTGCTCTGCGCTGGTGCGATGCCATGGCGGGATTCTCCAGGCCCCACCACAGGCTCAGATTTACCCGGGGTATCGGGGTAGATGTGCTTGTCTGGCCATAGATCCAGAGGTAGTTCAACGGGGTGTCATTTTGGGGTCTGATCTCCTGGCTCCCCCTTGCTTTCAGATGCAGTCCGATGCCTCAGGATTCCTGGGTTTACGGGATGTACTTCAATTGGAAGTGGGCCTATGGTGGGTGGCCACCATCCTGGGCAGGCAAGGGTCGCCTGCATGGTCTCACGTATCTGGAATGTTTCCCTATCCTGGGTGCTTTGATGCTATGGGGCAAGGAGTGGGCCAACTCGGTTGTGCAATTTTGGCATGGCAACGCGGCTGTTGTCCGCATCGTCACTGCACAGATTTCCAAATCGCCCGGGGTTATGGAGCTAGTGCTTTGGTTTGTGTTATTCAACCTGTGCCTCAACGTTCCCTTCAGGGCCAGGCATGTCCCAAGGGTTGATAATGATATTGCTGCTGCTTTGTCCCGCCTGCAGATCTCCCGGTTCCGTGCCTCGGCCCCCGGATGCGGAGGAATTTCCCTCGCCACTCCCGGACGAGAGATGGAACGTTGGCAAGGAGAGGTGAACTGGGCGATTGGCCTGTCACTAGCGCCATGCATAAGTAAGGCGTATCACCACGCATTTAGTTCCTTCAGAGTATTATGTACCCGATTCCGACTGCCAGGAACCTGGCCGATCCCAGTAGCCCATGTTCTGCGGTTCATGGTTTACCTGTATGCCCAGGGCCTTGCACCACGCACCATAGCATCTCAGCTGTCGGGTTGGCTTTTATGGCCAAAGTGGGAGGTCGTGTGGACAGCACCAATGACTTCCGGGTGAGACATGTTTGGGAGGGGTGGGTGCGCGTGCGCGGGCGTTTCCCGGGCGACCGCCACCCCATTTACCCAGGGGTTTTTTACCCAGTTGGCCCGGGGCTGGCCTGGCCTCTGTTTTGATAGATGAGGCAGCCCACTTCATGCGGCTACAACGGTGGCCTTTTTGGAGCCCTCCGCATCGGCGAGCTTGAGATGCTGAGTAAGGCGGATGCAAGATTTTCCCAGTGTTTTTACCCAATTGGCCCGGGGCTGGCCTGGCCTCAGTTTTGATAAATGAGGCAGCCCACTTCATGTGGCTACAACGGTGGCCTTTTTGGAGCCCTCCGCATCGGCGAGCTTGAGATGCTGAGTAAGGCGGATGCAAGATTTCACCAGGGTTTTACCCAATTGGCCCGGGGCTGGCCTGGCCTCTGTTTTGGAAATGAGGCAGCCCACTTCATGCGGCTACAACGGTGGCCTTTTTGGAGCGCTCCGCACCAGCGAGCTTGAGATGCTGTATAAGGCGGATGCAAGTTGTAGGGCACTGGAACTCGAGGATGTCTATGTTGCCAAAGACTGGGCCCAGCTGAGGATACGCTCCTCTAAGACAGATCAGCATGGCGTAGGCAGTGGTGTAAGACTGCTACGGTGTTCTTTGGCAGACATCTGTCCGGTTGGTGCCCTACAGGAGTTCCTGGCACTGCGTGGCATGCACCACGGCCCGTTTTTCTGTCACCAAGATGGGTCTCCCCTTACTAAATTTCAGTTTTGGAAGGTGACAGGCAGTGCCCTCACCAGGGTGGGGCCTACCAGGTGCCCGTTATGGCACACATTCATTCCGTACTGGTGCAGCCTCTACAGCAGCTGCTTTTGGGTACTCTGGGGCTGACATACGCAGCATGGGGAGGTGGGGCTCGCAATGTTTTCAGTTTTATGTGCGCCCACTTCCGCCATGAGTACCAATCCAGTCACCTTACCGTCTTTTTCTCAATTTTTCTCAATTTTCTTACAGACCCTGGGTGTCGTATTACACCGGTGACAGTATGGCTGGTGGGCCACAGCTATGTGCACAGGGCAGCGCGTTACGCTGCGGCGACAGAGTGGGGACCCCGACTGGGACTGGGTGAACACGCCAGTCTCACATGGCATGGTAAGCCTGGGATGTTATGGCGGGAGCTGCGGCCTTTCCTTTTTTCTGGCCTGAGTGCTGACCCGCCTGACATTCTCATCATCCACCTGGGGGGCAATGATTTGGGCCAGGTCACCGGCTTATCGCTCAAGCATGCGATTTGCGAGGACCTCGCCTACTTGCATTATGTCTGGCCTGCTACAACCCTGGTTTGGTCGGACATTATCCCGCACCTTTCTTATAGAGGGGGCGTTCACCTCCTGGCCCTTGACCGCGCTAGGCGCACGGTCAACAGGGCGGTGGCGCGGTTTCTTGCCGACAGGGCTTGGGGACGGGTCAGTCATCACCCCGCTATTAGCCTACAAAATTACGACTTGTACGCAGGGGATGGGGTCCATCTGTCGCGAGGAGGTATGGACCTCCTGTTGGGTGATTGGCGAGCAGGCCTGTTGACCGAGCTGACGGTCTTGGGGGGGGGGGGCGTCAGGCCTTCTTTGAAGCCCCTCCGTGTGGCGGGTAGCACTGGTAAGGTAAACAGTATGACCCACAGGTATCCGGCAGGTTCGCAATTGACTGGACAACACTAGACAGGAATAAATTAGTTAAACGTTGTCCGGTCAACGACGAACCAGGCGACGGGGTGATGGCGATAGCTAACCAGCATGCATCACCCCGTGATTTCACGGATACGCGTCAGAGGGTGGGGTCATGAGTTAGATATTGACTACGGTCAACAATTTGTTTGTTGTCAACAAACAAATTGATACAAATTGATACATTGTAACCAATTGCCGTTGGCAATTTTGGGGTGGTACCTTACCAGTGTTACTTCGGCCTGCTTGCCTTAAGAATTATGATTGGTCGTTTTACCAATACAAATTTATAATTCGGACTAGGGCATTGAATCAATAAATGTGGCCCGATGCTGTTATCCACTTTCAATGTTGTCTGTGTCCGTTATTGGGGGGTGCGCCTGCAATGCAAGCGCGGCGCCAAAATGGCCGCCGCGCTCTTTGCGGGGGCCCCCCCCACAGGACAGATAATCCGGGTAGTTAGGGGCGTGGCCAGCTCCCTTATAAAAGGGGTGGCCACGAGGCAGCCGAGCTGCCATTTTACCTCAGCGACGGAGCGGAGAAGTCTTTTCCCCTCCACCCCCTCCCTAGTTAACAGTGTGATATTTTGGTCGCTTCGGGGCCGGGTGGGAATTTTTGGCTGGGAACCACATTGGCTTTCGGGTCCTGGCTTTTTTGCCCATCCCACACTGTGGCTATGGTTTGATATAGGGGTTTTTCTTATGTTCCTACTGTTGACTTTGGTCACATTGGCGGGTAGCACTGGTAAGGTAAACAGTATGACCCACAGGTATCCGGCAGGTTCGCAATTGACTGGACAACACTAGACAGGAATAAATTAGTTAAACGTTGTCCGGTCAACGACGAACCAGGCGACGGGGTGATGGTGATAGCTAACCAGCATGCATCACCCCGTGATTTCACGGATACGCGTCAGAGGGTGGGGTCATGAGTTAGATATTGACTACGGTCAACAATTTGTTTGTTGTCAACAAACAAATTGATACAAATTGATACATTGTAACCAATTGCCGTTGGCAATTTTGGGGTGGTACCTTACCAGTGTTACTTCGGCCTGCTTGCCTTAAGAATTATGATTGGTCGTTTTACCAATACAAATTTATAATTCGGACTAGGGCATTGAATCAATAAATGTGGCCCGATGCTGTTATCCACTTTCAATGTTGTCTGTGTCCGTTATTGGGGGGTGCGCCTGCAATGAAGAATGGTATAAAGAAATGTGGAATTTAGCATTGAATGATGAATTGACTTGGGAGATAAATAAAAAAGGGGCATTGTTAAAGAGAATAGATTTTGGAATATTTGGCAGGCTTTTGTGGATTACTCACTTAGAGGGGATGAAATACAGTGATACCTCATACAACGTCCAAACTTGGTTCCACAAGTTTGGACTTTATACGGATTTGGACTTTGTATGAGGCATGCAAAATCCTAGCTGTGATGCCAACGTCCAAATCCTTGCCGCGATGCCTCGTACAGCGTCATTTCCATAGAGATATGTTGTACTGTAACAGCACAGACTTCAAGGCAAAGTCAAAGAAACAGACAGGAAACTGACAGAAATTATGGAAATCATTGTCTAAAGGCTAAATACATTACAAAAACATGTCAAACAACCCTGATTGTCCAAGAACCTGAAGGATGCTGCAAAAATCCCAGGAATGCTTCTAAAAATTCTGATGAAAATATCCAAAAAAATCCAAAATTGCGCTCAAAACCACTCCTAAACACTCTTTGCCTCGTGCAAAACCCATAAGAGCAATGCACACATGTGTCCTGCCTTTTATACTGCACAGGAACAATGCAACCTGGGGAAAACCCCAATGCCTCATACAAAGTCCACCGACTTTGTATGAGGCAACTTTTTTCAAGGAATTAGGTGATGTTGTATGAATTCGATGTTGTACGAAGCGGACTTTGTATGAGGTATTACTGTAAATAGACCTGCACCTGATCAAATAAGTTTTTGGAATGAAATACTAAGACAATCTGATTTCGCCAGGGCACTGTAAAAAACACAGGGTGTATTATTATCATTTTTATTTTTATTATTATTTAGGATTTGTATTATTATTAATGTTGAACTTAGAAATCAATTACTAAGCCACATTTAAAATACAGTTTAAAAGATTTAATTGTTATTCATTAAGATAGATTTAATAATGTATTAGGATAGGTTGTGAAAATTTGTTAGGTTTGTCTTTTTTCCCAACGTATGTATTATTGTTGTATTATTGTTTAATCTGTGTTAAAAATTCTAATAAAAATCTTTTTAAAAATATTTTACTATTAATTACCCTATTTGTTTGCATATAAGATGCATCCGAGTATAAGACATGCATCGGAGTATAAGACACACCCTGTTATTATTAAAATACCCATCTTTAGGCCACTATATACTGTACAAGACACTCAATTTTCCCAGTGTATTTTAAGTCATATGCCAGCAAATACAGTACATCTTTTATGATTATTGTTTTTGTTAACTGTTTAAAACTAAAGTTCTCCTGATTGCAATATAGGAGTCTTATGTCTAATTTCAGCTGGACCACAAAATACGCAAGTGTACTTATGTTAGACTTACGTTAGACTTGTGTTGGTGTATGCATGCATACGATAAGCTATAGAGATGGTATAATACAAGATGTCATCTTCCTTATTCTATCATTGGGAACCAATGCAGCACAGCAGGCCAGCACATCAGATAAAATAAATAAAATCCAAGCTGTACACTATGGAAACCAATGCCCTTGTCAGGATAAATATTGTACATTAGGCAAATGTGTGTTCTTTTATATGGTTTACAGTCATGTTCAGGCTTATCAGTTTGACTGTAAAAAAAGAAAAGAAAACACAAATGGCTGAACAGTATGTAGAAGAGGCAGTAGCAGCAAGACCTGCCATACTTGCTATGAATCCACCATGCATTCAGCTTAAATGAAGAATATCTTATTTATACCTTACCCATGATGTCCATTTTTAATTCATACTTTCTTTCTTTTTTTTTAACATCGCCAGATTCCCTTATGTTTTCTTTTTAAAACCCAATGACATTAGGCAAAATATATGGCGAAATGTGTGTGTTATAAGAGCAATTGAATGTTGATTGATTGATTGATTGATTGACTGACTGACTGACTGACTGACTTTTATTTCTACCCCACCTTTCCCCCTTTCTCCATTTTAGGATGACAAGCTCCTTGATACAGTGTAGACCAGTAGTTTCCAACATGGGGCCCATGCCCCACAGGGGGAAGTCAATTCCCAGAAGCCTAAGTCAGTACATTGGCTGATCAGTGCTTTGGGGAATTGACCAAAAACCAAAGGTTGGGAAACACTGGTGTAGACCTATCATAAGGGGATTGACTATTAAGTGGTCTTAAAACTAGAAACTTCATACTCCATTGTAATCAAGATTACACTCACCCTACCCCCCCCCCCAAATCCTGATACATCAGGGGTTCCCAACCTAAGGTCCGTGGGCTGGATCCGGGCCCTTGCACCATTTAATGTGTCCCCACCCCATCCCTCCAAGGGCATCTGAGAAACAAAATGGCTGCCCTTTTGAAGCTGTTAGGACAACATGGCCACCACCACTACCATTGTGCAAGCAGGGCAAAATGGCTGTCCGGTCATCGAAGCTGAGTGAAAGAGAGTAACCAGTCCCCCAGCTTGAAAAGGTTGACAACCAGAGGTTTACATCATCAAAACATCAAAGCAATAGAAAAACAAACAGAAGTTGCTGGAGTTTAATTCATTGGTGATGATGATGCTTGTGACTCTGGAACCTCTTTTAGCCTATTTCATAGTGGTGACCGAAGAAATTTCAAGATGCCTCCAAAATCTAGCTAGTGTTAATGACGAATCCTGTTTAGCTTTCCTTGATTAGAGTGCTCTTTTACCATGTTCCGTTAATAGTTTGTCGGATGTCAGAATCTAAAAGGTGAGATACATTTCTGCATCTCCCTGACATTCAGGAAGAGCTACAGGGAGAGAAAAAAACCTAAGACATGTTAAACTTTTGCCACCATATATTTGATTCTATGCTTGTGTGGTATTCGTAGGGATGTGCAGAATACAGAAAGCACTGGATGTATATAGAACTTTTTATACCACTGGTAAAAATTGCCTTACCCTTTTAAAAGAAAACTGCCTTTACGGGGGGAAATGCTCCCATTGGCTGATCATACGGCAAATTTCACAGAATTTAAGGTCAGAAGGAACCATTAGAATAATCTAATCTTACCTCCTGCATAACGCAGGCTGTAGAGTTTCTGCAAAAATTTGCACAGGTTTAATAGGATTAAAATGCATGCTTTTATACTTACTTGCTTTGCCATCATTGTGGGCTTCTTCCTTATTCCTCCCCCCCCTTTTTTTTTTTGCCTCCATCCTTTTCTTCCCTAGAAGAAAACTGGAACCTATGAGGTATAGGCAGATTTAACAGTCACTTAATATTGATGGGCAGATTTACATCCTGTTCAAAATTAAAAACTGATTATGAATTGGGGGGGGAGAGAATTATAGATAAATTCATATGTCAAATTAGGAATGCTTTGAGGTTATACTTTTATTTCTCTTTCTTTTTTTCCGGCAGGGATTAATTTTAAAAGTCCCCAAGACAGTTCTGTGCTATTCTTTGCCATCGTAAAAATCAAAGAGAGGGAAAAGAGAGAGAAAGCGAACCACGTGGGGTCTTTTAGCTTAAAGCTATGAGACAGTTCTGCACTCTCTCCTAATAACCTTGACCTGCTTCTCCTGGCTCAGCAGTAGCAGCTGTGTCACATCGGCTTAGCATCTGTTTATCAATCTCACAGTGCAATCCTGATTCCTGCTTCTATTCTCTTCAGTGCCTAGGATGTTTAAAAAAGATGGAACAAATGCAGGGGAGTTCACAAGAGTGCAGCCAAGCTGTGCAAAAACAAAAATAGAGGAAAGGGAAAGGCTGAAAGGCTGAAGATGAAAATTTTGGAGAGATGCCATTGATGATCTATGATTTATAGCAGGCTATTAAAGTGAGGGGGGGTCTGGCAGTGGAAGAATTTTGCTGGATCAGTATTTTTCTCCCCCAACCAGGCAGGTCTGTGGTCTTACTGTATGAGCCCTGCCTAGCTCTCCAACATACCTGTCAACCTTCCTGGATTGGCCGGGATTTCATGGTTTTCGGCGCCGATTTGCGCCATTTCCCGCCCCGTGCTGCCGAAACCCCAGAATTTGGCAGCGGGGGAAAGGAGGTACTGCACAGCCCTTCTGCGCAGGTCGCCTTCTATGCATGCATAGAAGAGTTTTACGTTTGCGTAGAACCCTTCTACGCATGCGTAGAAGGCGACCTGCACAGAACCGTTCTGCGCAGGTCCCGGATTGGCCAGAGCCGGAGCCGCGGTTGAGAGGTATGCTCTCCACACTGTAAGATGACATGTTGGCAAGGCAGATATGCTTAATGGGGTTCAGTTTGTTTCTTTGTGCCCCCCCTTTTTTTTTTACAACAGCTTTGGAAAAGGTTTTTTTGCCTTAAGTAAATGAGCATTAGAAGATAGCAAAAGTATTTTGTAATCAGCCTTCACTCATGAAAAATGGCTGGGAAAGAAAAAGAAGGCTCTAAAACAGGGATTCTCAATCTGTGGCCTGTGGGCCGGTTGTGGCCCATGGCGCCATTTCACCACTCCAGGAAGTGGCATGTGGTGGAGGAAGGGCAAAATGGCTGTCTGGCTCCCGAACGTTGTCTGAGGGAGAGTGACCTGGCCCCTGGCTTTAAAAGGTTGAGAACTCCTGATTTAAAAAGTAAAGAAGGTTCTCTTCCCACGAGGAGCCTTCTTCAAGTTCTCCAAATTGTTGTTCCTCTTTTACCCCTTTAAGGTGTCAAGGGAGATACAAGGTTCTTGTTCTGGCACTACTAGCGGTGTTATTTGGTGTTCTTGTAATGTGTCATTGATGTTATCTCTCCACCTTCCTCTTGGTCTGCATCATGCCCTTTGTCTACCTCCTCTTTTCACATATGTCTTGTATTGTATGGGATCCCAAGACATTCTCTAAAGAATGCTTGAAAGACAGTTGTATCTGACTCTAGAGTTCGGTGCTCACTTCCATTTATAGCCAAAGAGCCAGCACTGTATGCATCTGCAGATGTTTCCGTGGACATGTGGCAGGCAAGACTAGACACTGGCGTGCATGGAACGATGTTACCCTTCCCACCGAAGCGGTACCTTAATCACTAAGCCACCTCTTGTCCTCCGGGGCAAGCTACTTCTGTGAGGGAATTACTAAGGAAGATACAAGAATTTCCTTTGGTACTCCTAATCTAGTTATGCTTCATTGCTAAACTGTGGTGGCAAGACAGTATAATTTGTTCTGAGGCAATGCTGTTTAAAGCAGGGATTCCCCAAAGTATGGCCAGCCCCAGCCCACAGTGCCAATTAAGTGAGGACCCCACTGCCACAACCAGAAGAGCCAAAAACATACTGGAAGTAACAAAAATGTGCCAGAAGTTGAAAAAATGCACCAAAAACATGCAGGAAGTTGAGAAAACACATCGAAAATGCAATGAAAACAGCTGAAAATGTGATGAAAACAACTGGAAATGCAGCAAAAATGTGCCAACCTCAGTCCCACCACCACGGGAAGCAGCAGAATCAGTGGACACAGCAGAGAACGTGTTGTGATTACACCCACCACTGCCGCCACCTGAAGTGGAAGAAGCAACGGGAGGAACCATGCCTCTGGTCCACACATCTATCCAAGGGGGTGTGGTCCAGCCCATGACATGAAAAGGTTGGCCACCCCTGGTTTAAAGTGTTAAATTCTTCTGGATTTTTAAAATATTCCTATGTTATCGTGTTAGTATTTAAATTAGTTGCATGCTATATTGAGAATTTGAATTGCAGAACAGTTTATATAGGCTTATTAGCCAAGCACACAAGTTTGGAAAATTGCACATTAAGTACAATCTAGGGGAGGGATTAACATCGACAGTTTACAAATTACACAAACAAACCTAAACTATTAATCTGTCAGATTTTTGGATAGGGAGATACAAAGGTAGAATGAGGAATCACATGCCATATCATAAAGGACCAAAATATTAAAGTACGCAGTATGAATTGTACTGCCCACTTTAGACTTACAGCCACAGGCATTTTTGGCAAATGCATAGATGCCTGGAAGGTGAGCCAGGAAGGCAATTGTTTGATATTTTGAGCCATAATACTGAAGATTCCAGTTGGGAGGGGGCATTTTGAGAATGGACACCAGAGCTTACAGTTTACCACCATTCTCTGAAGGGGGGTACAAGTCAAAAATATTTTTTTAAAAAATTATTTTAAAAATTTTATACATTAAATACAAACATCAAACAAAATAACATACTATGACATAAAACCCATAACCTACACCCCTCCACCCTCCTTCCCCCACCCTGTGTTAAACTTAATAATACCAGCCATTTACATTACCTTATGAACTATAAATTCGCCCAAAATTTGCTCTCTTCCTGTGTCGGTTTTATTCCATCCTTACTTAACATACCATATTCTACCCAAGGTCTCCAAATTCTGCTCCAGCAAAAACTATAATCTTGGGCAGCTAGACTAGCCAGCGAACCTGGGCCGTACCGCAGGATGGGTCCCAGACCCGCTGACACAGCCAGGTCTTAAGAGCTTTCTGGAAGGGGAGCAACTCTGTCTGGAGGCGCAATTCCAATGGCAAAAGGTTCCACAGGACAGGGGCAGACACAGAAAAGGCTCTTCCTCTGGTCCCAGCTAGATGTGCTACTCTTGTTGAGGGGACCACCACATAGCCTCTTCGGTCTGCCCTCATAGGACGGGCAGAATACCTTGGGGAGATGCGGTCCTGTAAGTAACCCAATCCACTACCATAAAGGGCTTTAAAGGTCAAAACCAGCACCTTGAATTGCTTCCGGAGGCACACTGGCAACCAGTGCAGCTCCCGGAGCAGCAGGAAAGTGTGAGCATAATGCCCCTCTGGAGTATGTTGGGAATGTTGGGAAGAAAATCTGTGGAGACAGATTTTTAATTCTTTCCAGAGGTTGATGTAACCCTCCCCCTATCTATGTATAAAATACATTCCAATCCAGACCCATTGAATAACAGTTTCCAGGTAGCAATGAACTTCATATTTCATAACCCTGGGTCTGAACTATGTGGGTGTTATGTCTCATTTTCTTGGCAGTTGAAACCTACTACCCTTAAAGAAAACCAGGCTTACACATGAACCAAAATCTCTATCTATTTCTCTCCCTGCCCCCACTTTTTAAAAACCCTTCTGTTCTTTCCACTGCATACCAACAAAGTATGATCTGAGTAAGAGAATCCATATAATTTTGCCATATTTAAAAACTGACCAGTAGATATTTTTAGGTTAAGGCTGGAATGAGCTTTCTGATGAAAATTGACAGTCACAGCATATGATAGCTTGCCTTCCTCCTGCTGGTAGAGCAAACTGTTTATAGCAATATGTCCATGCACCAGTGAATACTTTGGACTGGCTCCACTATAAAACAAATTGCTGTGCTTGCTGAGTACTGTTTGTTTTGGCCAAGCATTCTGATTACAGAACTGGTGTGGCAGAGTAACCTCCACAGGGGATGCGGACGTCAATTCTCGAGAAGTTGTCATCAGCTCCTGATGCAAAGCAACCATACCCTTGGCAGGTCGAAAAGTAACCTACTATAAGATGCTGACTGGGAAGCGGAAGGTCAGCAGTTCGATTCCCGAGTACTGCAGGACGGAAATGAGCTCCCGTCTTCATCCCAGCTCCTGCCAACCTAGCAGTTCGAAAGCAAGAAATTGCAAGTAGATAAATAGGGACCACTTCGGTGGGAAGGTAACAGCGTTCCGTGCGCCCCGTTGTCTAGTCATGCCTGCCACATGACCATGGAAATGTCTGCAGAAGCAGACAGCGCTGGCTCTTCGGCTTAGAAACAGAGATGAGCACTGCACCCTAGAGTCGGATACAACTGGCTTTCGAGCAAGCAGCAGATCACATGGTAAATTGTTGCTAGATTGTAACTTCCAGGTGCTGAAGAGCACAGCACGGCCACACCCCTTCCTTATAGGTAAAGATAACAGAGACAGGTGGCAGAGAGGCTTGAATCCAGATCTAATTTTTGTTAGTGAGCCCATAGTTCATCACTGCATTAAGAGTGTAAATGATATAATCCTAAACACTCAACATAGACCCATTCTATGTTAGATCTACTCAGCCATGTGACCTCAATCAATTCTATTCTCCTTCTGCCATATCCAAAACCAAATATAGCAATCTTCATGGCATTCAGGCATGAAGACTGTCCTGAGAATATAATGCAGTGCCCTTTCATCTGCCTTCAACATCACAGCATGACACCCATGCCACTCATCCAGTTCTGTGAGTCACTTTCTGGTCCTGAGCCCTTTTGGCACACAAAGTTCTCCTCAGCACCAGGCCAGTATTGATGAAGCTGCTGCCCTCCATCAAGAGGGATTCAAGTGGGATTTAATCCATTTGGGGACCATCGCCCTTCCCTGTGGACTTAGGTACCCAAGGCTGTTAGTTCTCAGGGTTGTCAGGTTAGTTAACCACCATCTGACACTCAGCATTGAGTCATTGGCAGTATGTTCTACTCTATTACCATAGCAGGATAACCTGGCCAGACTATTCTTTAGGAGATATAATTTTTTAAAAGCCAACTGAGAAAGGTTTACAACAATGCTAAATGCAGCTGTGCTTCAGATTGCCCATCAACGAGAGAACTATGATGAATTTGTAACTTCCATTTTGAAGTGTTCTCGTGCCTCCATTCCGAGAAGTTGCTAGACACCAACTACATTCCAGACATCACTCAAGAAACATATGTCTAATACTTAGACTATATTTGACAGTTTGAAGAAAATCCTATTAGTGATGATTAAATAAAAGCTGGAAGAAATTTGAGCAACTCTCTTGTGGAAACAAAAGAACTCTCTTGATTGATACTATAGCAGAGCTTGCCATGGTGGGAAACAGCCAGAAGAGCTTGGAGACTACTAAAAAGAATGGACACACCCTACATTTTGTTTGATTGTACTTAATTATTACATGCAGGGAGAGAGCTATTGAGGTATAGAAGAGGCTCATTCAAAAATATCACAGCTATACGAACATCTCTGTTAGCAGCTGTACAATCTAGAAAATGTCTACCATGTATCTGTGTAACATGTAGAAAGGCTGTACATCTTGAGACTCCAGAGATTTTTATTTCATGCTGAGTATGAGTTTAATTGGGATAGCCAGTGCTGTGTAGTAGACAAGAGTCATGGACTGGGACTCTGGCAGCCTGGGTTCAAATCTCCACTCAGTCTTGGAAACTCACTGGGGTTTTGAACTGACAAAAACCATTCATAAGTATCTCACAATGTCTTGAAAGCCCTATTAGGGTCATTATAAGTCAGTTCTGATTTGAAGGCACATAACAACACTTGAGTTTAATCAACAGTAGGGTTAGACTGGATGCTGCAAATATACATGTAGAGTAATCTGTAGGAGAATCACGTAGAAGGAGAGCAAGCAGCAGGTATTTATCCAAAATGCCTATGAATGCCTCCATCTTGACCACATATGATCAAAATAGGCTATTTCTTTCCCTTCCAAGAACATTAGTAATGGAAAAGCAATTCTGACCATTTAGCTTGAGGTGCATTAAGGAGTGAAAGAGGCATCTCCAGGAGGGTGGCTATTACTCTGTGTTCCGCGTACAACTCTACTTTCCCAATTGTGCTCTTGTATTTGTCCTAATGGGGTATTTATCCCTTTGAGACCACAGCCAGCTAGGAGAATATTTATGTGGCAGTAAAAAAATTTAACAGGAGGCTGCCTGGATCTAATAGTTTCAGGTATTTCAACACATCTCTGCTTGCCATGTGTCATGTTGAATTACACCATGTCCTGCTCATGACAGAAGTCTATAATGTGGCCCATGTAACAAAGTCTGAAATGTAATTCGACAGGAGAAGAATTTAAAGTGAAAAGGTTCCTTTTATCTTGGGGGTGGAGGGCAAGTTAAAGATGAGATTTCATAACCCCTTAATAAATGTATAAAATATATAATTTATAACAATTTACTTATGACATGAATTAATGTTATTAATCCCTCCATGTGATCAGCAATATAATCATTTACCCAAATTAGTTTTTAAATTATTTCCCAGTTATTTCATCCAACAAAGATTCAACCAGAAAAGTTTGAGAGTAGGTGCATTTATTACAGTCATTTAGCCTGATTAAGCACGATAGAAACAGAAAAATGTATGTATTAAACATCTGTAGATGCTTTTATTTTCATCTTTAAATAAGGACAAATGGCTACTGGTGTAAAAATAAAAGATAAAAATGATAAAATACAAAGTTTCATCAAAACACTCTGAGACAACTACGAAAGCCAAACAGCTACCTGAGTTTAAAAGCCATAAATCACAATGCTTTATAAAGGAATTTCAGGTTCCTTTATAGATTTTAGATATTAATGGAAAAGATAAGAATATGCCAATAATTAATCACATGTTGATCAGAAACTTAATTTTCATTCACTTCTTATTAGAATACTCTGAGTTCCCTATCTATAAAATTGATTCTGCTACATTAGTTGGGTAATTTAAAAACAACAGGGCAAAGGTTTTAAATAGAAACATTGGAAATTTAACAAGTAGCAGGAAGTCAACAACAAAAGCATATATATTCATGTTTAGCAGAACTTTACTTTTACTTGGCACTTAGTTGTTTATGATTCAGCAAATTGGAGCCAATTTATAGTGTCTCTAATAGGGCATTCAGAGAAAGTAGGATATTTAAGGACTGGCTTTACTAGTTTCACATCCCCATTGAGTTTCCACAGTCAGGCAGCAATTTGATACCTGATCTCCAAAGTCCTAGCCAGTGATGGAGAACCTTGGCACTCCAGCTGTTCTTGA
This sequence comes from Bradypodion ventrale, assembly GCA_035047345.1. NCBI lineage: Eukaryota > Metazoa > Chordata > Lepidosauria > Squamata > Chamaeleonidae > Bradypodion > Bradypodion ventrale. The sequence goes on from JAWDJE010000001.1 coordinate 254,243,689, forward strand.
ACTTCAATTCCCAGAAGCCCTGATCAGCCGGAGTCCTGACTTGGGCTTCTGGTAATTGAAGTCCAAGAACACCTGGAGTGACAAGGTTCACCATCACAGTCCTAATCTGACACTATAACAGGAGTTCTCAACCTTTTTAAGCCAGGGGCCAGATCACGCTCCCTCAGACAGCTTTGGGGGCCGGATAACCATTTTGCCCATCCTCCACCACATGGCACTTCCTGGTGTGGTGGAGGTGGTGGTGGGCCACATGAAATGGCACCGCAGGCCTCATCCAGCCCACAGGTCACAGGTTGAGAATCCCTGCTTGATTGCCACACACTGGGCACTCAGTGCTTAACTGGGCAGTATTCTGCTTTAGTAATTGAACCAATATTAGTTAATTTCCAGAATTGTAAGAGTATGCATACTCCTGTCAAAGAGTGATACTATACATTGTCTAATCAGTAGTAAGTATTACTATTTTCCTTAGTTTTACAGAGCTGCAGCCTAATGTCCTATTTAATAAAATAGTGGGAGAATTTATGTTTAGGGTTCATTTTGAAACCAACTGGGCTTGAAAGGGCTTAACTGACATTTCTATAGTGGTGGAAAGAGAAAACTTACAAGTTCAATCATTTACATTTCTGCTTAGAGCTGAATTCTACTGAGTTCAACAGATTTTACTCTGAGACCTGTATTCCCAGGATTGCAGCCTGATTTAATCAGAAACAAATTAATAGCCTTTCGTTCACTCTTTATATCTGTCTTCCAAGAATTAGCTGTGCTTTTACCCACTTGGGAGGGATTTTATTTTATTTCTCTGGCAGAAAAGGTAACATTTCACCCTCTAGCAAGCTAAGAAACTGACCATTTTGGACATTTCTAAAACTTATTCCTAGATAGCAGGCTGCTGAGCCAGCTTCATGCTGCCTGGGAAATATTGGTGAAAAGTGGAGAATATTATGATTTGTGTCTCCTCCACAATACAAGAACTCAGAGCCCTACAATAGAAGGAGGAGGCAACAGGCAAGTAGCAGCATTTCCTCCAAAGATATTGTGGCATATATCTTGTTTAGCACAACTGGACTGAGCTGTGGCCAAGGGCTTGTATCCAAAGAGTTCTTGGACGGCCAGCCCATTATACATTGCTCACCTCCCTCTTTAGCAGGTGCAAGGCAGGCTGCAATAGGAAAGGCAGGCAGAAGAAACCAAATGATCGACCAGAACCCTGCTTGGAGTTTTTTAGGATTAAAGCCAGTGTGTCAATTTGGACCTATGTCCACCAACTGCCATACTGCAGAAATTAACAGATATTAAACCAGTATTGGCACATAGTCCCTTATTTTTCTTCGCCATTTCATATTTAACATTCAGATAATCTACCTATTCCTAGCACAGCAAGTTAAATTTAAAAGCCTTCTCACTTAAAATTATTTGGAAAACAAAAAAAAACATTTTTTGAACCCAGCAAAATGCAGCAGTGCATACTCATCTGAATCTCTCTATGGCTTTCTAGTTTATATCAGCCTTCCCCATGCACAAATCTGGATCCAATGACAACCTTTGAGTCTCTTTTAGCTTTGTACTTCTGTAATGATATGAACATGAAAAAAGTGCATTTGAGAAGTTGAGTAAAAAAAAAGTCATTCTCTTGCTTTCATGAGAATATATGAGATTTTCAGTTTTTTAAGTGGATTTTATTAGCCTTTTTTTCCAGAGATGCTTGCCTGTGGAGTTCACCAAAGTACAAACAAATCAATAAGGGGGAAAGAGGATTAGTGAGCTGTCACTCAGCAATCAGAGAGCATCAGATATACTTGTGTATTGAACAAGCAGCAGGCCATTCAGGGAAATCTGGTCAATATTGTTACAGATTATCGTCATTAGGAAATGGAGGAGGAATACTCCTATGTTAAAGGTTGTTTTTTTTTAACAACAACAACAATAAATGTTCATATCTGTAGTGTGGAATAATATTTTTAGAAATGCTCAAGGAGATAACTTGTTGCAGCAAGAACAATAAAGAGTCTTGCAGCATCTTAAAAGACTAGCAAGCTTTGTTTGACATGGACTGCAATCCACTTCTATGAAAAGGATCGGAACAATAACAGCTGCAATAACTGGAAATGGAGACTTAGTAGTCAGACATTATGCCACAAACACCTCAATTTCCATGAGAGATAATACAGATTCCCCAAGGAAATGGCAACCTACCAGTGATCTACAAGAAAATGCAAACCTAGCTACCATGATCGTCAAAGACCTATAGACCAACATTGCCTCCCAAGTTGGGCTGCAAGCAATTAAGAATACCATCCCAAAAAAGGTGATGCTTTATTCATTCATTCATTTGCTGCATTTCTCCTGCTGGGAGACTTAACATGGCTGACAATGTTGGTTTTTTAAAAAATTAAAACACAATAGATTATGCATTAAAAACAATTAAACTAGTATAATAATTAAAACAATCAAATGATTTAAAATGATTGAAGCAGGCTTAACTTGGTTAAAAACCAGCATCCCACAATATGGGAGCTACCATAGAATTCTTCTCTTGTGTCCCCATTAAGTGTTCTTCTGATGGCAATGAACAGAGAAAAGAGCCTCCTCTGAAGATGTTAAGAGCCAAGCAATCTCATATGAGGATATATGGTCCTTCAGATAGCCTTCATCCAAGCTGCATATCCTAATGACCAAAGTGTGCAATGTTGACTTTTCCAAGGGGGAGCCATATCAGTGTGTTCCAGTAAAAATAGGAATCTTGGGGCACCATAAAGACTAATGTTGTCTCCAGGCATTAATACTGAAGCTGGATAATACAAACAGGCTAGTCTATGAAAGCTTATGCCAAAAATAACTTGTGAATCTTTATAAAGTCCCATAGGTTATTTAAATTGCCATTATTTACCAGCAATATTCATAGAGGAGGAAATATGCCGATCTGACCTATTCTGTCAAAAGACAGACATTTTTCACTTCTTTTTCCCCATTTTCAAACTGTTTTTTGAAGCAGCAATTACTGTACAAAGGTTAATGCCATTCTAGGTTGTATGCAAAAAACAGAGAGCCTCCAACTCACAAGAAGTAATGGTACTACTGTTTTGGTTAGATCTCATCTGGATTACAGGATATAGCAAAGGCACCACAGATTCAGAATGATATCAGTGAGTTGAAATGTGTCCAGAGGTTGGTGATTAAAGATAGTAAGAGGCCTAGAGAACAAGTCCTATGAGTGACATAGTAGAGGAATGAATTAGAAAGAGCTTTTTAAAAAGAATTCTCAGAGCTATCTTCAAATATTTGAAACACTGTCATGGACAATGGAGACTTGTTTTTTGGTGTTCCATAGGATAGGACCCAGGCAAATCAGATTGAGAGAAACAATTTAGACTAAAGGATAGGAAGAACATCTGAAAAACATGAGCTTCATAAACCTGGGATAGAATATATATACACAGAGGATGTCAAAAATGTATACACATTTTAAGAGATATTATCTATGTCTTACCTTTTGAAGTTGAATTGAATTATGTTAGTAATGTGAGGTATTGAAGTTCACGCAAAATAATTAATGCTAGTGTCACCATGTGACAGACAGGACAGTCAAAGAAAATGGCAGAAGCACAGTTGTTGTTCAAGGCATGTTAGACTATTTTGAAGTAGTATTTGAAGTGGACTTCTACCGATGGGGGGCCTAAAAGGAGATGGTGTACTGCAGAAAACTGGCGACACTGATGGTACTTCAGGAAGGAATTGAAACAATGCAAGATTTATGGCTTTTAAACTCAGGTACCTGTTTGGCTTTCGTAGTTGTCTCAGAGTGTTCTGATGAAACTTTGTATTTTATCATGCATCATTGCACAATGCATCATTGCACAATGATACAAGTGGACACTTTGATCAATGTTGCTTCAGCAGTAGTTCACCATAATCAGAAGAGTCTGGATGCTGATGGTAACCACTTTAAGCACCTCTTGTAATTGCAGGAGTCAATCATGACTTATTGTTGTGTATTGAGGTACATTTTCAAGTAGTGTGGGCAGTGCCTTGCAAGAGGAAAATTGTGGCTTCCTGCCATCCAAATTAGAAGCCTAAAGTGGCATGAAAACCCCCTGCACAGTGCGCGCTCATTGAAGGCCCACCCCCCAAAAAAGGACTCGGACACCAGTATAAGTGGATAACGGCATTGGGCCACATTTATTGATTCATGCCTTAGTCCGAATTATAAATTTCGATTGGTACTCGACCAATTATAATTCTCAAGGCAAGCAGGCCGCAGTAACACTGGTAAGGTTCCTCCCAAAATTGCCAACGGCAATTGGCTACAATGTATCCATTTGTATCAATTTGTTTGTTTACAACACACAAATTGTTAACCGTAGTCAATAAACTATCAACTGACCCCACCCTCTGACGTGTATCCGTAAAATCACGGGGTGATGCATGCTGAAGAGCTCCTGCCATCACCCCATTGCCTGGTTCGTCGTTGACCGGACAACGTTAACCAACTTGTGCCTATCTAGTGTTGGCCAGTCAATTGCGAACCTGCCGGATACCTGTGGGTCATAAATATTTACATTACCAGTGCTACCCGCCCATGTGACCAAAGTCAATAGCAAAGCCCCTATATCAAACCGTAGCAACAGTGTGGGATGGGCAAAAAAGCCAGAACCAGGAAGCCAATTGTAGGTTCCAGCCAAAAATTCCCACCCGGCCCCGAAGCGACCAAAATATCACACTGTTCACTAGGGAGGGGGTGGAGGGAAAAACTTCTCCTCTCCGTCGCTTTCGCAAAATGGCAGCTCGGCTGCCTCGTGGCCACCCCTTTTAAAGAGGGCTGGCCACGCCCCCTAACTACCCGGATGTCCAAGTCCGGTGGGGGGGGGCCCGCAAAGAGCACGGCGGCCATTTTGGCGCCGTGCTTGCATTGCAGGCCCACCCCCCAAAAAAGGACTCGGACACCAGTATAAGTGGATAACGGCATTGGGCCACATTTATTGATTCATGCCCTAGTCCAAATTATAAATTTCGATTGGTACTCGACCAATTATAATTCTCAAGGCAAGCAGGCCGCAGTAACACTGGTAAGGTTCCTCCCAAAATTGCCAACGGCAATTGGCTACAATGTATCCATTTGTATCAATTTGTTTGTTTACAACAAACAAATTGCTGACCGTAGTCAATAAACTATCTACTGACCCCACCCTCTGATGTGTATCCGTAAAATCACGGGGTGATGCATGCTGAAGAGCTCCTGCCATCACCCCATTGCCTGGTTCATCGTTGACCGGACAACGTTAACCAACTTGTGCCTATCTAGTGTTGGCCAGTCAATTGCGAACCTGCCGGATACCTGTGGGTCATAAATATTTACCTTACCAGTGCTACCCGCCACACGGGGAGGCTTAATAAAGACTCACTGCCCCCCCCAGACCATCAGCTCGGTCAACAGGCCTGCTTGCATCACACCAAGAACAAGGTACATACCTCTAGCCGACAGGTGGACCCCTTCTCCCGCTTACCAGCAAAATATTTGTCTAATCCTATCAGCCGGTATCCAATGGCCGGCTTACAGCCATGCTCAGAACGGGATGGAGCCACAGCCCCGTCCGTTGACTGCCGGAACATTCCGAACTAGGGAGATCCGCATCTCCCCAAAATTGGTGTCTCGGCACAATGTTAGACCATAGCGACCGTATGTAAGCCATACGTGATATAAAAAGCCAGGTCACAGCCCCCAGACGGTTTAGTAACAGCAGTGATCCGTATAATATCGCTGCCACCGGGGTGCCAGTAAAACATAGGGCGGTCCAGCATCCCTGTCAGACAGCAGGAATGGCCTCAGTTCCCGCCCCCATGTGCTGCGCATACCATACCATAGCATACGTGCGGATGCACACAGCCCGGCCGGGGTCCACTCTCTGTCGCTGCAGCCTATTCCGCTGCCCAGTGTACATAGCTGCGGCCCACCAGCCCCCTGCCACCGGTGTGTTGAGACCCCTAGGATCTGTAAAAGAGGAGAAAAAAGGTAAAGGGCATAAACAGGCACTCATACGATGAGGGGACGTACATATCTGAAATTGCGCGTAGACGCATATCCACCTCGGAGTACCCCAAACGCAGCCGCGATCAGCGTGACGCCTACCTTAAGGAAATGGTGCCAAAACGGGCCCCACACCGCGAAACGCGGCACCGGTCACCCTCAGGGACTGTACTATGGTAAGGGTAGACCCATCCCGGTGGCAGAAAAAAGGCTGGGGCACGCAGCAGGCACTGTCGAAAAATCATGTAGGGCACCAACCGGACAGATGTCTCGAAAACCTAGTAGCAGTATACACCACTGCCTACCGTGCTGAATCACCCGTGAGGACCGTATCCCCACTCGAGCCCACTCATGTGTGACAGAGACAGCTTCGAGTTCCAGTGCCCTACGAGACACTTCCACCTTACACAGGTGGTACCAACTCTGGCACCCTCTCACTGATGCGGAGCGCTCCAAAAAGGCTACCATGGTAGCTGCGTGGCTAAGAGCCACCTCCCACCTATCTGCATATAAGTAATGCCATCTCGTGCAAGGTGGGTCAAAAACTCTGGGAAAAGGAGTGACGCGTGTAGGGGCAGCGGACACGTTCCCGTGTCCGCCCCTCCCCAACATGACGCAGGAACTCATAGTGCTACGCCTTACGCGTGCGAAGTGCCAATGACATGTCCGGTTCCCTTCAGCTCGCCTAACGTCCAGCTATCAGCCAAACGTGGCGAGAGGAATTCCTCTGCTTCCGGAGTAAGGCACGGAAACGGGTGATCTGCAGGTGGGGGAAAGCAGCAGTAAAGTCATTATTCATACCTAGAACATGTCTGGCCTAGAACAGCACATTTAGGCGTAGGCTTCTCAAAAGAATAGACAAACTAATGTCACGACCCGGGGGATTTGCATGTCTGGGTGTTGACAATGTGCACCACTGCCGCATTTTCACGCCGAAATTGGACCACTGAGTAGGCCCACTCATTGCGCCATAGCATCGGTGCTCTCTAAAACGGGAGGAAATGCGATTAAGGTGATCGCGGGGACGATCCGTGCACCCACCCTCAGAGTAAACCCCATAAGTCAGAGAGCCGGAGGTATCTGACCGTACTAAATATCTAGGGCAGACCACTTGGTCTGATCTCGCATAAGAGACCCCTCTAAACCCAGGAGTAATTTGAGCAAGAGCAAACAAAATAAGGGGGCAATGAATTAACTACAATTCCCAAGGGCACACTCTATGTTTGGCAATCAATGCCAAAATCGCCATGGACATCCAAGCCACCGTATCAGTGGTTAACCTGGATGCCCGCGCGACAGCATCTAGGCAGAAATGTGAGGTTAGAAGATGGGACCTCGGTCTATTCAGGCCCCAAGGGGACACCCAGTTCCCACCTGAGTGTCTGAATCGTGATGAGGAGACGCGTACATGTGTCCGAGCCCCGTTTAACCCCGGACCAACAGTCGTCGAGGTAATGGGCTGGAGACCGAGACCACAACCTGTGAGCAAATGCCCACCGAATGAAAGTCCCACATCGGTCGGGTGCTGAACCTGAAGTAACGCAGTCAGAAGGGGGTTGGCCTTATCAAATTAAAATTCCCCTCGAAACCAAAAAACCCGATAGGTCTAAATCATGGGGTGCACTGGCAAAAAGCTGGAAGCCGAGTGCATATCACACTGTGCCAAAACAGCACCAGAATTGCGTGAGCACGCCACCCATAGTAGCCAAGGCAACTACGAGTACCTGACTGAACAAGGTCATCAGGAAGGGCATCCCTGAACGGAGCACCCACAGGGTAAGCTGAATGGAGGATTATATTACATTCACCCTTTTTCTAGCTCAGTATGAGCTTCATGGGGGATACATTCGACTAAGGAAAGGTGGTTCCAAGAAGGGCCCTCGCTACTCTCATAGCCCCCAACTTCCTTAGCTGTGGACAGTGGAGCCCCCTCTCTGTTACCCTGGAAGGGAACCAGATTAGTAGCATCCTGGGGACCCCACACCCCCGAATGGATACAAAAGCCCCATTGAAAACCCTCCAGCAGGTCTCCCGCCCCATCCCTTCTTGGATGAACTGAGTGACATCCCTCCAGGCTGACTATAATTGGGGCGGGGGGGGCTTATGACAAGGTTAGCTGCTTCAGACGGAGCTCTGATCGCCCCTGTGCACCCCCACCTCTGCCCCGTAACCCACCAACCCGCGGGCACGCGGAGGGGCGTGAGGGCCAGCGCAAAAAGGGGGGCACTAAGTCGGTAACGACCGTGGTGCTTAGTACACACGTCATCAGCTGAGCAGGCCGAACATAGTAGGCGGGCCGGAACCCCCCACTCGACCAGTTTGCGTGGAGCCAATGTCTGAACAGCCCGCTGCTCAGCATGACCACCATGGTACCAATCACCAGGCACCAGTCCCGTGGGAATGATGTACACGAGCACCCTTGCTGACAGGACTCATCCCACCTCCCCTCGGGATATAGAGCCACCCTCGTCCACCTTCCTCACCATGAGCCAACTGTCATGGGCCCATCCGATCGACATCAGGATGGCCCGAACAGGTCAAGCCCTGCGGCATACCACAATACGTACAAGGTATGCCGACAACCAGTTGGCCCCAAGGTGCGCGGTGGCTAACGACGATGGGACATCTCTTTGTCTCAGCTGTCCTGTCCTTCTCTCTCCCCCCAGTGGGCTCGCAGTTCAATAGGGAGAACATCCACATGTCCCCCTCCAGCCCTTACCCCTCATGGCCGGCGGCCAATAATCAACCGAGGCAAGTAATAGCCGGCCATCGGCAAAGCCATGGACTGCACATTCTGTATAAAGGGCCTATGCAGCAGGATCCAGACAGCCCCTGTGATGCTCAGCACTGTCCCGAGGGCGGACACCCCAGTGCGTGGTGGCTTACTACGGCGGGACCACACAATGTCTCTATCCTCCTGTCTGTACTTCCTATCCTTATTGGGATCTCAGTTCATAGGGAGGTACTCCCCCCCACCAAATCTTTTCCCTCATGATCTGGGGCAGATGATCACTGGGGGGCCATGAATAACCAGTCGTCGGCAATGCCATTGCCGGTACATGATGTACGCCGGACATACACAGCAGGATCTGGACAGCTCCTGTGACGCCACGTACCGCCCCGGGAGCGTAAACCCCCACCCCCAACATCGTGCCAGAATGCAACCAAGGGGCACTGGGATAGGATGGCGAGTGATGCCCCCCAGCCTCAAATCAGCAAGGCAAAGAGCACTGAGCCCCCACTGCTGGAAATGGACTGTGATGTGTGTGCATTCAACTTGAACCTAATACTCACAAGTTGCACCCCCGTGAGCCGCCCCCGCTGGGGGTTCCGGCCCACAGTGGGTGTCGGAGCTCGCGACCGAAATCGAGCTCTGGGGCGACCTCCAACGTACTCCAGCCGCAGTTCCAGACAAACGGGGAGCTGCGAGACAGTGGCGGGCACAGGCCGATGTGTCACGAGAAGCTCGACCCAGTTGTCGTGTACCCTCAGACAGCTTTGGGGGTTGCATGGCAATTTTGCCCTTCCTCCACCACATGGCACTTCCTAGTGGGGTGGAGGCAGTGGGAGACCACATAAAATGGCATGTGGGCCACATCTGGCCCACGAGCCACAGGTTGAGAATCTCTAGAGCAACCAGGAAACATTATCTGATAGACACAGTAAATAGGTGGGCCGGACGGCCCGCTAGGTATTGGGCCAGAGGCCCTAATTTGAGAGCCTGGGCCAGAATAGGGCCATGCCCAAAACTCTGGCCCCCAATGGGGTAAAACATGCTGTGAGCCAGCACCAAGCCCTCCCACCAATCGTTCCGGCCCGTGGCCGGGAGCCGTGGGCCGAGGGCCGGATCCTCTGAAGGGCCGGCCTGGGGCTGAAAACGGGAGCTCATTCTGTCCTGCAGTACGCAGGAAGTGAAACCACTGACCTTCCACTTCCCAGTCAGCGTCTCAGGCACTTAACACTCCGTGTCTTAGCCACTTGAGCCACCGCAATCCCCCTACGAGCAAGAAAACACCATGGGGAATCGAACTCCCAGCCTCTGACTTTGCAGCCAGATTCCTAAACCACTGAGCTATCCAGCAGTTCTGCTCGGTTACAGGCAAAAAGGAAACCAATAGGAGCGAAATCAAGCCTCTTGCAAAGAGGCAAGCCAAGGTAAAAGGAAGCCTCGCACAGAGGCTGACAGAGGGGGAAGCGACGGAGCAAATTCCTCCACCCCGTCGCTTCTAAAAGAATCAAGCCTCTAACACAGAGGCGAGAGAAAACGAAGCCTCAAGCAGAGGCTAGGAAAATCAAGCCTCTTAAAACGAAGGGAGGAAAGAGGCGAAAAGGGGGAGGGAGCGACGGAGAAAACTTCTCCTCTCCGTTGCTTTCGCAAAATGGCAGCTCGGCTGCCTCGTGGCCACCCCTTTTAAAGAGGGCTGGCCACGCCCCCTAACTACCTGGATGTCCAAGTCCGTGGGGGGGGCCGCAAAGAGTGCGGCGGCCATTTTGGCGCCGTGCTTGCATTATACTAATCCAAGCCCTGTGATTGGTTACAGTTTTGGATCCTGCTACCCATTGGTTAATTACATGTATACCCCATTATGATTGGTTAGTTATGGTTATGGTTAGTCCTAACCCTTAGGACTAATTTGCGGGACGTTCAGGGCAAGAGTATACCAGTGTTGGGGGTAGGGGGGGTTGAAGGTTCAGTTTAAAAGGCGCTCCACGCAGTTGCCCCTAGTAGTTCTAAAGCAAGGGTCTTGCTGTCTCCTGGGTACACAGTGGTTCGGGCCCCTGGGGTTTTTCATTGGAGGCATACATGCCATACAGGCTGACCCGATCACGGAGGTGTGTAACGCACACCCTGCTGTCTTTGAGAAGGGGCTAGGGAAGTTCAAAGGGCCCCCAGTTTCCTTTGAATTTGACCCCGACATTCGACCCATCAGGATGAAGCCAAGAACAGTGTCTTTCGCACTAAAGGACAAAATAGAGACTGAACTGGACAAACTGGTGGGTCAGGGGATTTTGGTGCTGGTGGACTCCGCTGAGTGGGAAACCCCCATTGTTACGGCACTTAAGGCTAATGGGGAGGTCAGAATCTGCGCTGACTACAAGTGCATGATTAACAAGGCAATTCGGCCAAATGCGTATCCGGTGCCGGTAATAAGCCACCTGCCAGCAACCTTGCATGGGGGGGAGGTGTTACGCCAAACTAGACTTGGCCCAGGCATACCAGCAATTCTCGGTAACCCCAGCTACAGCCACCGCTCAGACAATTGTTACCCACAAGGGAGCTTTTAAAGTGACGTGTCTCCAATTCAGCGTAAATTCGGCTCCGGGGATCTTTCAGTCCCTCGTAGAAAGATTGTTGAAAGGGCTCCCAGGTGTTTTCCCCTACTTTGACGACATTCTGATAACAGCAGGAGGGGAACAGGAATTGGCCAAGAGGTTAGACCGGGTACTAACAGTGTTCGAGAAAGCGGGGCTCAGGTTGAGAAAGGATAAGTGTGGTTTTTTTGCTGAGGAGATAGAGTTTCTGGGTTTCCAAATAACCCCTGAGGGCATAAAACCAGCAGAGTCCAAGGTAGCGGCAGTGAAAGATGCTCCTCGCCCCACCACCAAGGCCGAACTACAGTCCTTCCTAGGGCTCCTAAATTTCTACCACTCCTTCCTCCCGGGAAAGGCATCGGTAGCAGAACCGCTGCATAGATTGCTCAAAAAGGATGCGGCTTGGCGGTGGTGGGACAGCCAGGAACGGGCATTCCAGGGGCTCAAACAGCTTCTATCTTCCGAGGCTGTGTTGACCCACTTCGACCCAAAGAACCCGTTGTGCTGGTCTGCTGGTGGGGGTGGGGGCAGTCCTCTGCCACGTGCTAGAGAGCGGGTGAGAAGCCCCAGTGGCATACTATTTGAGATCCCTGTCCAAGGCAGAGCACAACTACGCGCAAACAGACAGGGAAGCCCTAGCGATTGTTGTAGGAACCAAGAAGTTCCACGATTTTCTCTATGGCAGGCCATTCAAAGTCGTGACCGACCATAAGCCCCTCTTAGGAATCTTCACCACAGATAAGCCAACCCCGCAGATCTTGTCCCCAAGGATGCTGCGATGGGCCATTTTCCTCAATGCGTACCAGTACGCGTTGACCTACCATCCCGGCAAGGAGATCAGCCATGCCGATGCCCTTTCCAGGTCACCCCTCCCACAGGCAGGGGACCCCGAGTGTGAGGTAGAACAGGACCACCAGGTGCTCCTGATTGAAGCCCTAGAGTCGCCCACTATTCTGCCAGCTGAGATCACCAAGGCTACAGCGAGAGACAAGTCATTGGCCTTAGTCAGTTCATGGGTACAGAAAGGCTGGCCGGCAACCTCCCCTATTGAGGAATTCAGGATTTACGGTAGGTGGAGAGATGAGCTCTCCCTAGAAAGGGGCTGCCTACTCTGGGGGCAGTGGGTAGTAATCCCCGAAGTTCTGAGGTCCCGGGTGCTCAAGATGCTGCATATCAGCCACCCGGGGATCGTGCACTCTAAGGCGCTAGCTAGGAGTTACGTCTGGTGGCCCAAACTGGACACAGATATATAACACATGGTAGGCACTTGCGAGAGCTGCCAGAGCACCCGGCCCGAGAGTCCCGACTTTTGCACAGAGAATGGGACATGGCTCGGGGTCTGAGGTCGCGTCTACACATGGACTTCGTGGGTCCATTCAGGCGTACCCTTTTCCTTATAATAGTGGACTCCTACTCCAAGTGGTTGGAGGTAACATCGTCAGCTGCAATGATTAAGCAATTATGCAAGGTATTCAGCTGTTTCGGTTTACCTGACGTACTTGTGAGCGATAACGCCACAACTTTCACATCAGCGGAGTTCCAGGGGTTCATAGAGATTAACAAAATTTGCCACATAACTGCGGCCCCCTTTCATCCCGCTACAAATGGTCAAGCGGAACGCCTGGTGCGAACAACAAAGGATGCACTGCATAGGATGGGCCCCGGGGAATTGAACTTGCAACTCTGCCAATTCCTACTAAGGTACTGTGTAACCCCCTTAGCGTCAGGGCTCTCACCCGCTGAGCTCCTCATGCAGAGGAAACCCGCCACAATCCTCTCGAGATTAGACCCAACCAGGGTGGAGGACACAGGTAGAAATATAGAAACACGGGGCACCAAGAGTTTCGAGATTGGCCAGGCAGTGCATTGCTGAAACTACGCGGCTGGGGGCCCTACTTGGGTACTGGAAATAGTGGTCAGATAGATGGGGCCAGTCTCCTACCATGTCGAGACAGGCACAGGACTCCTCTGGAGGAAGCACGCCGACCAACTCAGGGGTAGAGTAGTGGGAAGGCAAGACGTGAGTGACCAAGTGGAGCAGTCAGCGTTAGGGTTCTCCCCCACCCGCTTATCCCAAGGGCTCCACAGGGGGGAGGGAAATGAGACAAACCCATATCATTTTGACCCCCCGGGTAACAGAGACAAGAGAGAGATTCCGAGGAGTTGTTAGATTTTGAGTTAGGAGACCGGGGGGATTTTTCGGAGTGGTCCCCCACCCATCCAAGCGAAGAGCAGGGTTTTTCTTTAGTCCCTGGAGCCTCCGGTCTCACAACCCTGGAGTTTACTCCCACACCTAGACCTCCCCAATCCCCGGCTCACAACTCGCAGCCAATCACTAACAAGTCACTCTCCTCCAATGTAGGAACTCCGGCCAGAAGTGCGGCCACCCCTCGCCCAAAGCGAACATGCGGAAAGCCTCAATGGCTAAAGGACTTCATCCTCACCTAGGGGAAAGGGATGTTATGTACTGAATAGAATGTGACAAGTACTCTTTAACTGATTGTATCCGGCAATTGTATCCATTGTAACTAATCAGAGACACATTGTAGCAAGCTGTTAAGGATACTACTGCCCATGGCAGTAGCAGCATCCAGCTCACATGATACAGATTCCCCTGAATACCTGAAGGGCGGGAAACCTTCCCGCCGCACTGCACCTGGAGAAGATGGGCGTGACAATCCATGACATCACGCGGACAGTAATCAATGAACTATCACCCAGGTTATTCAAAATGTACAGTGTGCTATAAATAGAGCTGTTTGGTCCACCATTACCTCATGTTCACTCTGACTACCATGCAATAAAGTTGTGTTTTAGCCCTTACTGCGGCTCCTTCTTTGTCTTCTGTGCAAGACACCAAAGTCACAGAACACAAGCTGGGAGGGTGCAGAGCAGCTTAATGACCACAAGTTAGTTTGTTCTTAAGACGAGGGTTCATTGTCTTAGTTTAACTTGGAGGTCCCTACTGAAAATTTTGGGGGGAGGTGTTGTGTTTGGAATATTGTGCCTTTAAGTAATGTAACACTCGAATGAGTGGATATAACAATCACCAGCTGTAACACTGTAACCTTCTGTATTAGGACGCGAGCTAGTGACCACTAGGGGCAATAGCGAGTGCCTAGCTCACATGGTTCCAATTCCCCAAATACCTACAGCGCGGGAAGATTCCCGCCACTACCTCACCTGGACAAGAAGGACGTGACGGGGAGTGAAGTCACGCATACAGTAGCCAATGGGCTATCGAGGAGCCACATTCAAATGTATAGCCACAGTATATATTGAGCTGTTCATCCTCCATTACCACATGTTCCCCCTGACCATCATGCAATAAAGATGTGTTAAGCCAAGCCTTCGGCTGTTTCTATTGTCTTGGTTCTCAAACACTAAATTGGCGATGAAGGTGGGATTAATGGATCCCCACGGAATCAAGACAACTCAGGCCGGTTTCAACATCAACAAACCGGAAGAATGGGAACTGTTCGAGATGGACTTCCAAAGCGCACTGATGGTGTCCGACATCTCAGATGAGGGGAAGAAGAGGGCCATCCTCATCAGGATGCTCGGGTTCCCTGCCATGAAGGTATTTGTGGACCTGGTGTCTCCGAAGAAGGTGAACGAAGTGCCGGTCAAGCAGCTCCTGAAAGCGATGCGGGACCATTTCCAGCCCTCAGTCTCAATGTTTTCGGCTCGGGACGCATTCTGGAAGAGAGTCCAGGTGCCGGGTGAGTCCGTGGTTGCCTTTGCAGCGGCCCTCCGTTTGGCCGCCAGCCCATGCAAGTGGGAGAACCTGGAAATTGCCCTCAGGGACCGCATGTTGTGTGGCCTGTGGGACGAGGAGGTCCAGCAAAAGCTGATGAACAAGGAGCCGCCCCCGACGTTGCAAGAGGTCGTGAAGGAGGCGCAGGCGGCGGAAGCCACGAGGGTCGGGGTTAAGGGGTTCAGATCAAGGCCCCCACAACCCGACAAGGCAGCGGGCTCGGTGCAAGCAGCCAGGCGGGCGCCACACTCCTCCACGGAGAGCAGCGAGGACGAGGACATCCGGAAGGTGCGGAAGGATGGCCGGCATTGCGATGGCTGCGGGGCGTCCCATGACCGCATCAAGTGCCCGTTCAGGAAGGCCGAGTGCCACAACTGCGGGCGCCGAGGCCACATAGCCAAGGTTTGCAGATGGCGGCGCAGAGACCGGAAAGGCTCAACAGACAGCTCACCGAAGAACCAGGAAGGCATCCGGTCCTCGAGGAAGCAGGACGGCGTGGGCCGCATCTCCGACAACAGCGACGACGACACGGCGGTCCACAGCGTGTCCTTAGGACACCCACGTTATTTTGTAGAGGTACTGGTGCAAGGGGTCCCCGTTAAGATGGAGATAGACTCGGGTTCCTCATATTCCATCATTTCCCAGAGGGAGTTTTTGGGAATTTCCCCCAACATGCGTCCCAAGCTCAAAGCACTGAGGTCTACGCTGCGGGACGTGCAGGGAAATAGCATTCCGGTGTTGGGGGTTGGAAAATTCAAGGTCCAATACAAGCAACACACCGCGGAACTTTCCCTGGTTGTTCTCAAAGGGGGGAGCTGTTGCCTCCTTGGGACACAATGGTTTAAGCCACTGGGTTTGTTCATTGGGGGGGTGCATGCCGTTGGGACTGATCCAATACAGGAGTTGTGTAACGCGCATCCCGAAGTGTTCAAGAAGGGACTCGGAAAATTCAAGGGACCCCCAGTTGTGTTCGACCTGGACCCGGAGGTCCGCCCAATAAGACTCAAACCGCGCAGAGTGCCTTTTACACTTAAGGACAAAATAGAGGCGGAACTGGACAAATTGGTGGGCCAGGGGATCCTTGTTCCTGTTGATTCTGCGGAGTGGGAAACTCCGATTGTAACAGCGCTTAAGGCCAACGGGGAGGTTCGAATATGCGCTGATTACAAATGTACCATTAATAAGGCAATACGCCCAAATGCGTATCCGGTGCCGGTAGTCAGCCACCTGTTGGCCAGGTTACATGGGGGAAAGTGTTTTGCAAAGCTTGACCTGGCGCAGGCTTATCAGCAGATCTCGGTAACCCCAGCTGCAGCTGCTGCGCAGACGATAGTCACTCATAAGGGGGCGTTTCAGGTGACGCGCCTACAGTTTGGCGTGAACTCGACGCCAGGCATCTTCCAATCACTAGTGGAACGTCTCTTGAAGGGTCTGGAGGGGGTCTTGCCATATTTTGATGACGTATTGATAACAGGGGGGAGTGAGTCAGAATTGGCTGAGAGGCTAGACAAAGTACTGATGGTATTTGAAAAGGTGGGGTTGAGGTTGCGGAAAGACAAATGCGTCTTCTTCGCAAAAGAGGTTGAGTTCCTGGGTTTCCGGGTAACCCCTGTAGGCATTAAACCCTCCGAATCAAAGGTGGCCGCCGTTCAAAATGCTCCTCGCCCCACCTCCAAGCCCGAATTGCAGTCGTTCCTGGGGCTCTTAAACTTCTACCATTCCTTCCTGCCTAGGAAGGCGTCGGTAGCGGAGCCGCTTCATAAGTTGCTAAAAAAAGGACGAGGCATGGCGATGGGGCGAGAGTCAGGAGAGGGCATTCAATGAGCTGAAACAACTCTTATCCTCAGACGCCATATTAACCCATTTTGACCCCAAGGAACCAGTGGTTCTGGTATGTGATGCATCTCCAGTGGGGGTGGGGGCGGTCCTGTGCCACGTGTTGGAAAATGGGCGGGAAGCTCCGGTGACGTTCTACTCCAGGTCCCTGTCTAAGGCAGAGCGTAACTATGCACAGACAGACAGGGAGGCATTAGCGATAATTGCTGGGACGAAGAAGTTTCACGACTTCCTCTATGGCCTTCCCTTTACCATCGTAACTGACCACAAGCCCCTGCTAGGCATTTTCACCACAGACAAGCCCACTCCACAGATTCTGTCCCCTAGGATGCTCAGGTGGGCCATTTTTTTAAACGCGTACCAGAACGCGCTGGTGTATCGCCCTGGAAAGGACATAAGCCACGCGGATGCCCTGTCGAGGTCACCCCTCCCCCACATGGGCAGCCACGTGTGCGAGGTGGAACAAGATCACCAAGTGCTCATGATAGAGGTCCTGGATTCACCCCCCATAGTGCCCGCAGAGATCGCCAAGGCGACGGGCAGGGACAAGACGTTGGCCCTGGTTAGTTCATGGGTGCAGAAAGGGTGGCCAACGTCCTCCCCGGTGGCAGAATTTGCTCCATTTTTTAGGAAAAAGTTAGAACTGTCCATGGAGAGGGGTTGCCTCCTGTGGGGCCAGCGGGTAATCGTCCTTGAGTCCCTGAGAGCAAGGGTGCTCAAGCTGCTGCACGTCAGTCACCCAGGGATTGTCCGCTCCAAGGCACTGGCCAGGAGCTACTTCTGGTGGCCCCAGTTGGACGCTGATATCGAGCACATGGTGGGCACTTGCGAGAGTTGCCAAAGCTCCCAGCCCGAAGAGGCCCGACTTCCGCACAGGGAATGGGATGCGGCAAAGGGGCCGTGGTCCCGCTTGCACATTGATTTTGCGGGCCCTTTCAGAGGATCGCTTTTTCTCCTTATAGTGGATGCTTATTCCAAGTGGTTAGAGGTTATCCCAGTTGCGAACACCTGCTCAGCCGCAACCATTAAACAATTGCGCAAGGTGTTCAGCTCGTTCGGTATACCCGATACTCTTGTTAGTGATAACGCTAGTTGCTTCACGTCTGCCGAATTCAGGGCATTCATTGACATCAACGCCATCCGGCACATCACCTCCGCGCCTTTCCACCCGGCGACGAATGGCCAGGTAGAACGCCTCGTGCGTACCACCAAAGACGCGCTGAGGCGCATGGGCCCCGGGGACTTGAACCTGCAGTTGTGCCAGTTTTTGCTGGGGTATAGGGTAACCCCCCTAGCATCAGGATACTCGCTCGCAGAGCTCCTAATGCGCAGGAAACTGACTACGGTACTGACCAGGCTAGACCCTACGAGGGTGGAAGACACTGGGAGGAACATCGGGTTAGCGGGCACGAAGAGTTTCGAAATAGGCACCCCGGTCCATTGCAGAAACTATGCTAGCGCAGGGCCAGCCTGGGTTCCGGGAGTAGTCATTGAGCAAACGGGTCCCGTGTCGTACTGCGTAGAGACCAGCACAGGTCTACTCTGGAGGCGGCACGCGGACCAACTCCGACGCCGGGTCTCCGGCAACCAGAGCGCGGACAGCGCGGAACAGGATTCAGCGTTAGGGTTCTCCCCCACCCATTCAGCCCAAGGGGGAGGAGAGGGGGGCCAGTGGTCCCCACCAAGGGGGGAAAGGAATAAGTTTGTCCCCATAGATACCCTGCGGGATACCCCCACAGATATCCCAGAAGATGATTTTGAGTTTGAGTTACAAAACCGGGGGGGTTTCGGAGTGGTCCCCCACCCATCCAAGTGAGAAGCGGGGTTTTTCGTTAGCCCCCAATGCCCCCAGTTTTCCCACAATGGAGTTTACCCCTACCCCGAAAACCGCGGAACCTCGGCGAGTCGCTAACGAGTCTCCCTCTCCCATTGCAGGACAAGAGACCAGGGAACACAGAAGTGATAGCGCCCCCCGGGACAAGCCAGCCAGCCTTGCGCCCAAAACGCGCTTGCAATAAACCATATTGGATGAGAGACTTCGTCTCATCCTAGGGGGGAGGGATGTTGTGTTTGGAATATTGTGCCTTTAAGTAATGTAACACTCGAATGAATGTATATAACAATCACCAGCTGTAACACTGTAACCTTCTGTATTAGGACCCGAGCTAGTGACCACTAGGGGCAATAGCGAGCGCCTAGCTCACATGGTTCCAATTCCCCAAATACCTACAGCGCGGGAAGATTCCCGCCACTACCTCACCTGGACAAGAAGGGCGTGACGGGGAGTGACGTCACGCAGACAGTAGCCAATGGGCTATCGAGGAGCCACATTCAAATGTATAGCCACAGTATATATTGAGCTGTTCATCCGCCATTACCACATGTTCCCCCTGACCATCATGCAATAAAGATGTGTTAAGCCAAGCCTTCAGCTGTTTCTATTGTCTTGGTTCTCAAACACTAAAGGAGGAATGTTGTGTATTGAGGCACATTTGCAAGTAGCATGGGCAGTGCTTTGCAAGAGGGAAATGGTGGTTTCCTGCCATCTAAATTAGGAGCCTAAAGTGGAGCAAAACCCCCCTGCACAGGCCATGCTCATTATGCTAATCCAAGCCCTGTGATTGGTTATAGTTTTGGATCCTGCTCCCCATTGGTTAATTACATGTATATCCCATTATGATTGGTTAGTTATGTTATCCGGCAGGTCACCACTTTATATCACGAGGACACCACCAATGTGACGCTATATAAGCCCCACGAGTAAACAAGGGTGGGGCCTGACCAGATCTATACTACCACTCCGCACAGGTAGCCAGCAATGTGCTAAGTCTGGGTCTCCTCCATTATGCTACTGCTTCTTCAGTAGCTAGCCTTTGCCACCTACACGTCAAGATTATGGAGGGACTGTTTCCAGTGGGATTTATAGCCATCTCTGTGTCCTGAACGCTTTGTAAGCTCACTCCTTAAAGACTGTTGAATAAAGACTTGTTGCTGTTCTGTTCATTGTTGTCTGGACTATTGCTTATAAGGGCCAGACATAACACTTATATCCATATTTTGTTATTGGTCTATATTGGGTATTACAATTCTAATAGCTTTTTCCTTTCTTAAAATGTATGTACATTTTAGCAACCTCTTTATATTCAGCTTCTGTTTAAAAACTTTACATAAGATGATTCATACATTTATATTGAAAGTTCTTTCCATCTCTAGAATTTTAAGCCATTCAATTTTCATAGCAGCCACGTCATTGAACACAGAACAAGCATGGATTTGTCTTGCCCCATAACACATTTGAAGGGCAGTGGGAAAATGCAGCCATGAAAAGCTGCAGCTGCATTTTAACTCTCTCGCTTGGGAGAGCTGAAAAGCCGCTGCTGACACCGCCACACCAGAGGGTCGCCTCCCATCGCTCGGGGAGGCATACCTTGTGCTTTGCCTGGTCTTGGTCTTTTGAGGTTAGCCCTTGGGACTGTAATACTATTGTATTTTATGATAGTCTGTTTGTAACTGTACTTCTTTATTTATTGTATTTATCGAATTTTGTGGTATTATATTACTGTTATATTGTCTTTGTATTTGTTTGATCGTTTTGTGAATTGCTTTGAGTTTGTCCGCAGACATAGAAAAGCGGTATATAAGCGCATTAAATAAATAATAAATAAATAAAAGCTGGAACCTGCGAATTTCTTAAAGATTGGATCTTTGGGCTGCAACTGGGATATCCTTTCAGATATGAACTCTTGGAAATATATATTGATTTACATTATTTTCAGTGGGAGTCAGTTGATCCCTGAATCAGGTATCATAGGTGGTAAACAATCTGCAGAAGAGGGAGAGATTGGCATGAAAGTGAAAAAGACTGTAAGTTTTTATTTAGCAGTAGCTGCATAAATAATGATAATAAAAACAGCTTTATTTATCCTTCTCTGTATGGACACTGAACACCATACCACAGCTTTTTAAAAGGCAACATGAGCTGAGTGACCACAATGGATTGTCTTTAAACAGGAGTTTTCAACCTTTTTAAACCATGGGAAGGGAGAGGATCCCTGCCTGCCTGCCTGCCACAGGAAAATCAAGGGGTGAGAGAAAGAGAGAGAAAGGGAGAAAGAAATCCCACCCGCCGCGTGTGCATATGTGACGAGTATGTGTGTGTGAGTGAGAGGGAGTAGAAATCCCACCCCATCACACTCTGTGTGTGTGTGTGCGTGTGTGTGTGTGTGTGCGTGTGTGTGTGTACCGCTGTGTGCATGTCAATCTTTGTGTGACTGTGTGTGTGTGTGTGCTGCCTGCCGGACACAGGGCAATCAATGGGTGAAAGGGAGAGAGGGAGGGAGGGGGAAATCCCACCCCGTGCGCGTCTGTGTCATGCGTGTGTGTGTGCGTGTGTGTGCGTGTGTGCGCGTGTGTGTGCGTGTGTGTGTGTGTCTGTCTGTCTCTCTCTCTTTGTGTGTGTGTGTGTGTGTGTGTGTGTGTGTGTGTGTGTGTGTGTGTGTGTGTTAACCCGAGCAACACCAGGTAATCAGCTAGTAGTCAATAAAAGAGTGAGGAAAGCAATAATGGGATACAATATTTAAAATGACAGGATGATCTCAGTCTGAATTCAAGGCAAACCATTCAACATCACAGTAATCCAGGTCTATGCCCCAACCACTGATGCAGAAGAGGCTGTAGTCAACCAGTTCTATGAAGACCTACAGCACCTTCAGGAACTGACACCAAAAAAATGATGTCCTTATAATCATAGATGGTTAAAATGCCAGATTAGGAAGTCAAAAGGTAACTTCTTGGGATCTAAGATCACTGCAGATGGTGACTGTAGCCATGAAATAAAAAGACGCTTACTTATAGGCAGCATAATAAAAGGAGAGAGATCACCCTGCCAACAAAAGTCTACATAGTTAAGCAATAGTCTTCCCAGTAATAATGTATGGCAGTGAGAGCTGGACCATAAGGAAGGCTGAGCACAGAAGAATAGACATCTTTGAACTGTGGTGCTGGAGGAGACTCTTGAGAGTCCCCTGGAGTGCAAGGAGATCCAATCAGTCGATCCTGAAGGAAATCAACCCTGATTGTGCCTTGGAAGGTCAAATACTGAAGTTGAAGTTCAAGTACTTTGGCCACCAAATGAGAAGAGAGGACTCACTTGAAAAGGCCTTGATGCTAAGAAAGATCGAAGGCAAAAGGAGAAGGGGGCAGCAGAAGATGAGGTGGCTGGATAGCATCGTTGACTTGGTGGGCATAGATCTCAGTGGGCTGCATAGGATGGTGGATGACAGAGGAGACTGGCATGCAGTGGTCCATGAGGTCGCAAAGGGTGGGACTCAACTGCGTGACTGAACAACAAAGAGTGATTTAATAATTGTAATCTTACAAACAAAAGGAGATGGACATTTCTGTTCCATTTTGAACATTTAATTTCTGATAGATTCTATAAACTACAATGTTTTATTACACTGTGGGAAACAATGTATATTGAAACTGTGTCTTCTGCTCAAACTGCTGTCAATAAATTATTTATTTGTTTGTTTGTTTTTTAACTGATTAATGCATCTCCGCATACTTTTGCACCATACCATTTGGCCATTGGTCTTGGGTGCTCCACTTCTTGCCTTGTTGTATGGACACTCTCCTTGTGACTTCATATAATAGCCCATCCTCAGGTCTTCAGGTTAGGAACCTGGTCTCAAAGGAAATGGATATCCCTGACCAGGCAACCTTCTTTGGATTTGGCTCCCCACAACACAACAATCGTAATCTTTAAGACAGAGCGTAAAATAGAACCAAACAATAAACCTTGTGTAGAAGGTACTGCAGTGGCTCAAGTCGCTAAGACGATGACTGGGAAGCAGAAGGTCAGCAGTTCGATTCCCGAGTACTGCAGGACGGAAATGAGCTCCCGTCTTCATCCCAGCTCCTGCCAACCTAGCAGTTCGAAAGCAAGAAATTGCAAGTAGATAAATAGGGACCACTTTGGTGGGAAGGTAACAGTGTTCCGTGCACTCCGGTGTCTAGTCATGCCTGCCACATGGCCACGGAAACGTCTGCAGAAGCAGACAGCGCTGGCTCTTCGGCTTAGAAACAGAGATGAGCACTGCACCCTAGAGTCGGATACGACTGGCTTTCAAGCAAGGGAAACCTTTACCTTTACCTTAGAAGGACAAAAATTAGTGCTGCGGTGCTTCCTATGCAAAGTTCATACCTGTATCATATTTGTTAGTTTTAAAACATGGGGGCAAAATTATCCAGAGGCAAAGCTGCAGTGAGGGAGGAATTTATAGGAATTGTTTTCCTGGGAGGTTTAGTGAAGCGATTTTCCTGGACTTGGCTTTTGCGATGCAGTATAGATGCCAAATGTCAGTCAACCCTGGCATCCTTCAGGACCACCCCTGCCTACCTGCAGCCATTTCCAGCAAACCCTTGCCTGTTTGGACAAGCACAACATGACTGAGAAAGGTATATGGCTATTTTGAACAAGGCTTCACTTTAAGCACTCTTGTTGCCATGCAACTGGCTCATGTGGATCAGTCCTAAATTAGCAGGGTAGTAGTGCTCAATGCAGGGGAGATAGTGTACTCTTCACTATCAGCAGGTTTAGTGTGACATATGGATCCCTGCCAATGCCCAGCCTGTGCCAAAAAGCACATTTTCAATGAGACAGCTGCACAGGGGGATTTTGCCGTACAATTAGAAAGGTTCCATAAACAGCACATTTCCAAAGCATGACAAGCACTCTGATTTCGGTGCTGCAGAAAAGTGGCCAGAGCTCTTCAGATTTGAAGCAATATGTGTCTGTGTCAATTCTCATTCATAATAACATCCAGCACAGTAATGCTCCTTCGTTGCTTCTCAGGAGATTTTTCTCAGCAGATTGTCTTGCCTTCTGCTGGTAATTTTGTTGAGTTGACAAGATCTGAGCTTCTTATTTCGAACTTTATTTATGTCTTTGGTCCAGGGCCAATTCATAAGACCATCATGCTCAGTCAGGCAAACTGGGACTACATTCAGGAAGCTTAATCCTGTATATGGAGGCTGCATGACCAGCTGGCCGAAAGCAAAAAAACAACGTGCATAAGAATGTCCAGATCACATACCCAATGGTTAGCAGCTCCCAAGGCATGACTTGCTTCTGCTGTACCCAAGGTCATTGCTGAAGTTCATGTTAAAGAGGATTCCATTTGAGTAGCAGTTTATTAATGCCATTCCTGTGACATCCAATTCCTATCAGAAGCAATTGCTAATTCAGGACAACTGCCCATTTTTGAAAGTGATGCATCACTATATTCCTCATTTCCAGAAGAAGGGGTAGACCATCCACATGATTCACTGCTCAAAAAATAGTTGACGACTACTGTGTGTGCTGCAGTACCAACACAGAAGGGATCGGGTTGCACCAAGGAGGGCAAGGATTTTTGCTGGGCACACTGAAGGACATAGCTTCAGCACATAATAACTCCAGCCAAAAGAGTCTCAAGTTGCAGAGCTGGTAAACTCTTCCTTGAAATCCAGGATGTCAACAGGCCATCAGATGAGTCAGTGCTCACCAAGATGTTGAAAAAATGTTTGGGATCACAGCATCATGGATTCTCCAGCCAGCTCAGGAAATTCTTGGTGTAAATGATTTACGAGCAAGTCTGGCCAGATTATCCTGCTATGGTAATAAAGTAGACCATACTGCGAGAGACTCAAGTGTCAGGCAGCGGTTAACTAACCTGACATCCCTGAGGATTAGTGCCCTTGGCGAAGTCCACAGGGAAGGATGATGGTCCCCAAGTGGATTAAATCCCACTTGAATCCCTCTTGATGGAGTACAGAAGCTTTATCAATACTGGCCTGAGACTGAGGAGGACTTCACGTGTCAAAAGCATACCTGTCAAGTATCCCAGATTGGCCAGGAAATCCCGTATTTTGGTGCGCATTCCTCCCCTTTCCCGGCACCGTCCCGTATTTATTCTGTGCATGCGCAAAGGGATTCTGCACATATGCAATGGAGTTTTCCCTGTGCATGTGCACCCGGGTATGGTCAAAAAGGCTCAGGACCAGAAAGTGGCTCGTGGAGCTGGATCAGGTTTACGGGTGTCACACTGCAATTCAGAAGGCTGATGAAAGGCCACTGCATTATATTCTCAGAACAGTCTTCATGGCTGGTCGCCATGATGATTGCCAATATTCAGATTTGGATATGGCAGAAGAAGAAGAATGGATTACGAACAGAAATACCAAGCTTTGAAATTGCTCCACAGATTGAAAAAAGTGGCCCCAGCTAGCATAGGTTATTAATAGAGCAGTTGCCCTTTGGAACTGTAGCTACCCAGGTTTTGTAAAGACTCAATCTGCTTTTAACAGTGATAAACAGAATGCAAGCGCGGCGCCAAAATGGCAGCCGTGCTCTTTGCGCCCCCCCCCCCCCACCGGACTTGGACATCCGGGTATTCAGGGGGGCGTGGCCAGCACCCTTTAAAAGGGGTGGCCACGAGGCAGCCGAGCTGCCATTATTGCGAAGCGACGGAGAGGAGAAGTTTTTCCCCAATTGCTCCGTCGCTCTCTCTCCTTCTTAGAGGCAAGACCTTTAGAAGCATAGGAGCAGAGGAATTCGCTCCGTAGCTTCCTCCTTGCAAGATCAGCTTAGAAGCGACGGGGCAGAGGAATTTGCTCCCTCGCTTCTTCCTTTGTTAGCCTCTGTTGAGGCTCCCTTTCTGCAAGCTCCTGGCTAGCTCAGTGGTTTAAGTCTTCGGTTTTGAAGACAAAGGTTGAGAGTTCGATTCCCCACTTTTCCTTTGCATCTTTGCGAGGGGCTTAATTAGGTCAGCAGTCTGATACCTTGGCTGCAGCCAGAAAGGTAGGTCTTTGGCCTCTCATTTATGCCTTCTTGTAAGAAGGCTTAGGCGGGCAGTGGTCAGGTCGGAGGACCGCGACTGCACCCCCTCGATTGGACCTCCAACCGGAGGCTCCCACCGGGATTGGTGGGATGGGGCAGCTCAGGCTGAGGCCCGCGGCCCTCCGCCCTCAGACCGGCCCTACAGGGGCTTCGGCCCTCGGCCCTCAATCCCTGGCCATGGGTGTGGAGCAGGGGGGGAGGGCCTGGCGCGGTTGCACAGCAGGGCTTCCCCGGCCCTTCATGGGCCGGAGTTTGGGCATGGCCGTTTTAGGGCCTGGCTCTCAGGTAGGGACCCTGGACCGTTGCCAGGTGGGCCGTCCGGCCCACCTGGCCCCACTTATGCAGGGGGTTGGCATGCATTACTGGCCCACGTGGTGGCGCTAGAGGCACCCCTAGGGATTGGCCATTCAGAGGATTCGGAACATGCCTGCCGGTACGGGCCGGAACAATTGGGAGGAGGGCCTGGCGCTGGCTCACAGCGTTTTTTGCCCGTTAGGGGCCGGGTTTCGGATAGGGCCCTATTCTGGCCCAGGTTCCCAAAATGGGGGCCTCTGGCACTACACCGAGCGGGCAGTAAGGCCCACCTGGCCCACCTACTAAGGGTTTTTCGTGGCAGGCCCCTTTCCTAACGACAGAGCCCCCTTGTGTCTGCCGGCTACTTTGATCACGGCCACTATCCAGAAGGCGGTCAGCCGGATCGTGCTTCTCATGACATGCCGGCCTGTGTCCGCCGCTGTCTCGCGGCTCCCCGTTTGTCTGGATCTGCGGCGGGAGCGTATTGGAGGTCGCCCCAGAGCTCGATTTCGGTCGCGAGCTCCGACGCCCACCGTGGGCCGGAACCCCCGGTGGGGGCGGCTCACGGGGGTGCAACTTGTGAGTATTACGTTCAAGTTGAATGCACACACATCACAGTCCATTCCCGGTGGGGGCAGTGCTCTTGGCCTTGCCAATTTGAGGCTGGGGGGGCATCGCTTGCCATCCTATACCAGTGCCCCTTGGTCGCATTCTGGCACGACGTTTGGGGGTGGGGGTTTACGCTCCCGGGGCGGTACGTGGCATCACAGGGGCTGTCCAGGTCCCGCTGTGCATGTCCGCTGTACATCATGCTCCAGCAAGGGCACTGCCGTCGACTGGTTATTCATGCCCCCCCCCCCCTAGTGATCATCTGCTCCAGATCGTGAGAGAAAAGATTTGGTGGGGGGGGGAGTACGTGGATATATATTAGCCCTATGAACTGAGACCCGAATGGGGATAGGGGATACGGGCAGGATGATAGAGACAGCGTGTGGTCCCCCGTAGTAAGCCACCATGCACTGAGGCGTCCGCCCTCGGAACAGTGTTGGGCATCGTGGGGGCTGTATGGATCCTGCTGCGTAGGCCCCGTTACACAGGACGTCCCGTCGAGGGCCTGGCCCATGATCGGCTACTACTGGCCCCGGTTGATTATTGTCCGCAGGCCATCGGGGGCAAAGGCCGTAGGGGGACATGTGGGAGTTCTCCCTGTTGAACCGCGAGCCCACTGGCAAGAGATAGACGGATGGGACGGCTGAGGCGAAGAGATGTCCCACTGTCGTTAGCCACTGTGCACCTTGGGGGCCCACTATCCTGGTCGATCGGATGGACCCATTACAGTTGGCTCATCGTGGGGGATGTGGAAGAGGGTGGCTATAGATATCCCGAGTGAGGAGGGACGAGTTCTGTCACCAAGGGTGCTCGTGTACATCAGTACCACGGAACGGTGCCTGGTGACGGGCACCATGGTGGTCATGTTCAGACACTGGCCCCAAGCAAACTGGTCGGGTGGGGGGTTGCGGCCCGCCCACTGTGTTCGGCCTGCTCAGCTGACGATGTGTGTTCTAAGCATCACGGTCGTGACCGACTAGTGCGCAGGGGCGATCAGAGCTCCGTCTGAACCAAATATTCTTGTTGTTAGCCCCCCCCCCGCCCCTATTATAGTCAGCCTGGGGGGATGTCACTCTGTCTCCCAAGAAGCGAGGGGGCGGGAAACCTGCCGGGGGGGTTTTCAATGGGGTTTTTGTATCCATTCGGGGTGTTGGGGGTCCCAGGATGTTACTGACCTGATTCCCTTCCAGGGTAACGGGGAGAGGTCTCCACTGTCCTCAACCAGGAAGCTGGGGCCTACGAGAGTGGCGGGGGCACGTCTTGGAACCACCTTTCCTTAGTCCCCATGAAGCTCGTACTGAGCTGGTCAAAGGGTGCATATCATTATCCTCCATTCAGCTTACCCTGGGGGTGCTCCGGGCTGGGATGCCCTTCCTGATGGCCTTGTTCAGTCAGGTACTCGTAGTTGCCTCTGCTGCTATGGGTGGGCGTGCCCATGCAATTTTGGTGCTGTTTTGGCACAGTGTGATATTCACTCAGCCTTCAGCTTTTGTCAGTGCATCCCACGATTTAGCCTTATTGGGTTTTAGGTGCGAGCGGGAATTTAATTAGATAAGCCTTACCCCCCTTCTGCCAGCGTTCATTCAGGTTCAGTACCCGACTGTTATGGGACTTTCGTTCAGTGGGCATCTGCTCACGGGTTGGGGTCTCGGTCTCCAGCCCACCGCCTCGACTACTTGGGGTCCGGGGTTAAATGGGGCTTGGACACGTGTGCGCGTCTCCTCATCACAATTCAGACACTCAGGTGGGACCTGGGTGTCCCCTTGGCGCCTGAATAGACCGAGGCCCCATCTTCTAACCTCACATTTCTGCCTTTGGCATTGATTGCCAAACATATAGTATGCCCTTCGGGATTGTAGTTCATGTATTGCCTTCTTTTTCGGGGGTCACTTAGTGGGGATCAGACCTAGTGGTCTGCCTTAAGATATCTGGCGCGGTCGGATACCGCCGGCCTCTCACTTATGGGGTTTACTCTAATGGAGGGTGCCCGGATTGCCCCCGCGATCACAGTGATGGTGTTTTTTTCCCTGTTTTGGGGAGCACTGCGCCTATGGTGCAATGGGTGGGTCTATTCAGTGGTCCAGTTGCTGCCTGGCAATGCGGCAGTGGTGCGCATTGTCAACGCCCTGAAATGCTAATCCCCGGGCCCTGACTGTAGTTTGTCTATTCGTTTGCGAAGCCTACGCCGCAATGTGCTGTTCCAGGCCAGACATGTCCTGGGTGTGAATGATGACCTTACTGTGGCTTTTCCCCACCAGCGGATCGCCCGTTCCCGTGCTTTTATCCAGGAGCGGAGGAATTCCACTTGCCACTTTGGCCAATAGCTGGAAGTTAGGCGAGCTGAAGGGGACCGGACATGTCATTGGCGCATCGCACGCGTAACGCGTATCACTATGAGTTCATGTGTCGTGTCAGGGACGGGTGGACGCGAGAACGTGCCCGCTGCCCCTGCACGCGTCACTTTTCTACCCAGCATTTTGACACACCTCGCACGAGGTGGCATACTCATGTACAGATAGGTAGGAGGTGGCTCTTAGCCACGCAGCTACTATGGTAGCCTTGGGGAGCGCTCCGCATCATTGAGAGGGTCCCAGAGTTGGTACCACATGTGTAAGGCGGAAGTGTCTCGTAGGGCACTGGAACTCGACGATGTCTCTGGCACATGAGTGGGCTCGAGTGGGGATGCGGTCCTCACGGGTTTTTCAGCACGGTAGGCAGTGGTGTATACTGCTACAAGACATTTGAGACATCTGTCCGGTTGGTGCCCTACACGGTTTTTGACAGTGCCTGCTGCGCGCCCCAGCCTGTTTTCTGCCACCTGGATGGGTCTACCCTTACCATAGTACAGTCCCTGAGGGTGCCCGGTGCCGGGTTTAGCGGTACAGGGCCCGTTTTGGCACCTTTTACTTAATGTAGGCATCGCGCTTATCGCGGCTACGTTTGGGGTACTCCGAGGTGGATATGGGTCTACGCGCAATTTCAGATAGGTACGTCCCCTCATAGTAGGAGTGCCCGTTATGCCCTTCACCTTTTGTCTCATCTTTTACAGATCCTAGGGGTCTCAACACGCCGGTGGCAGGGGGGGCTGGTGGGCCGCAGCTATGTACACTGGGCAGCGGTGCGGGCTGCAGCGACAGTGCATGGACCCCGGCCGGGCTGTGTGCATCCGCACAAAGGCTATGGTATGGTATGAGTGGCACATGGGGGCGGGGACCGAGGCCATTCCTGCTGTCTGCCAGGGATGCTCAACAGCTCCTGGAGTTTAAATTACGTATGGCCTACATACGGTTGCATGGTCTAACATTGTGCCGAGACACCAATTCAGGGGAGATGCGGATCTCCCTCGTTCAGACTTTTTACATAAATTTCACTTGTAAGCGGATGAAGGGGTCCACCTGTCGGCCAGAGGTATGTACCTCGTTCTTGGAGTGCGGCGAGCAGGCCTGGCGACCGAGCTGACGGTCTTGGGGGCGGTGAGTCTTTGTTGAAGCCTCCCCGTGTGGCGGGTAGCACTGGTAAGGTAAACATTTATGACCCACAGGTATCCGGCAGGTTCGCAAGTGACTGGACAACACTAGATAGGCATAAGTTGTTTAACGTTGTCCGGTCAACGACGAACCAGGCAATGGGGTGATGGCACGTGCTAGGCAGCAGGCATCACCCCGTTATTTTACGGATACGCGTCAGAGGGTGGAGTCAGTAGTTAGGTTATTGACTACGGTCAACAATTTGTTTGTTGTCAACAAACAAATTGATACAAATGGATACATTGTAACCAATTGCCGTTGGCAATTTTGGGTGGAACCTTACCAGTGTTACTCCGGCCTGCTTGCCTTAAGAATTATAATTGGTTGAATACCAATGTAAATTTATAATTCGGACTACGGCATGAATCAATAAATGTGGCCCAATGCCGTTATCCACTTTCACCAGTGTCTGAGTCCTTTATTGGGGGGTGCGCCTGCAATGCAAGCACGGCGCCAAAATGGCAGCCGTGCTCTTTGCGCCCCCCCCACCGGACTTGGACATCCGGGTAGTCAGGGGGCGTGGCCAGCACCCTTTAAAAGGGGTGGCCACGAGGCAGCCGAGCTGCCATTATTGCGAAGCGACGGAGAGGAGAAGTTTTTTCCCTCCACCCCCTCCCTAGTGAACAGTGTGATATTTTGGTCACTTCGGGGCCGGGTGGGAATTTTTGGCTGGGATCTACAATTGGCTTCCAGGTCCTGGCTTTTTTGCCCACCCCACACTGTTGCTATGGTTTGACATAGGGGTTCTTGCTGCTGCTGTTGACTTTGGTCACATGGGCGGGTAGCACTGGTAAGGTAAACATTTATGACCCACAGGTATCCGGCAGGTTCGCAAGTGACTGGACAACACTAGATAGGCATAAGTTGTTTAACGTTGTCCAATCAACAACGAACCAGGCAATGGGGTGATGGCACGTGCTAGGCAGCAGGCATCACCCCGTTATTTTACGGATACGCGTCAGAGGGTGGGGTCAGTAGTTAGATTATTGACTACGGTCAACAATTTGTTTGTTGTCAACAAACAAATTGATACAAATGGATACATTGTAACCAATTGCCGTTGGCAATTTTGGGTGGAACCTTACCAGTGTTACTCCGGCCTGCTTGCCTTAAGAATTATAATTGGTTGAATACCAATGGAAATTTATAATTCGGACTAGGGCATGAATCAATAAATGTGGCCCAATGCCGTTATCCACTTTCACCAGTGTCTGAGTCCTTTATTGGGGGGTGCGCCTGCAAAGACTGTCATCACTCCTGTGTGTTGTGCAGGTGCCAGGCATGTAGAATCTGTGTATCTGACACTTGAAAACCCCTCTCTCTTTGGAGGATTCTGAGATTAACTCAATAATACCTGCACTTAAAGTACATCTATGCCCCTGCTAACCCATATCTTGTTGCAGATCATAATGGTTTAGAGTTAAATGGCAGGATTAGTAGAGCTAAGAAGTAAGAAAGAGCCTGTCGCACTAATCTAAGACCGTTTGGATTATTACATGGATTTCCTCTTTAAAAGTTGTGTTAGGGTGTGCAAGCAAATAGCACGGTGATTTGCACCTCAGGCAAATGAATAAAGTCAGAAACTGAAGCAAGACAGCTTTTGGTAGTAGACAGCATGAATAGATTCAATAAAAATCAGAGATACAATGGCCAACAATGCTTCCAGCTACAATACATCTCTAAAACCTATAATAGGGAACAGAATCCTCCAAACTTAAATGTTTACAAGAACAGGCTCAGTTTAGTTCTTCACCCACACTGGAGTATACATAATTATTCCTACTACATATTGTTTAAGCATAATATAGGATTTTTTTAAAAGATAAGATTTTCAAGAATTTCCATTAATATTATTGTTGTTTTCATTGACTGCCCAAAAATCGATTGTGTAAATCTTGCCTTCAGAAGGGTGGTGATGTCACCAGCAGGGGTAGATGTTTAGTAATTAAATACTTTTTCATTCCATCCTGTAGTTTCTTCAACCCATGTGTGATTTGTTTCATTTTGTGAAAGCCATGAGAAGGAGGAAGTTTTTAAGTGCCTCCTCCCAAATAAAATTCTTCTTGATTATGATGTCATAATTGCTCCAAAAATGTACTTTATACTACAGAAGTTTGGCTATATAGTTGTCATTTCTGCTTTAACTATTTTGTCAATGTAATAGTCCTGATTAAAAATTGGAGATTCTTACAATGCATGAGCCTAATGCATCCACTTCTGCATGTATAATATTGTGTTTGTTGTAGGGGTCCACCATCGACCCTCTTCCCCTCTGGCAGATTAGGACTGTGCAGGGCTGAATGGAAATACAGTTCATCATCTGCTGTCTCCTCAGAGAAATCAAATCCAGGCACCAGCCTTGGCTCTTTCCTAGATTTTGGCTCACTGGTGTCTGTGGACTTGGGGAAAATTGCGGTCTCTGGTTCCTTCTGATATAGGAGATCCATAAGGAACCTCTAGAGTTAGTGCAAAGAATCAAAAGGTTTTGTCATTTTCCAGGGAAGACATCTTTGCCGGAGTGTGGATGTGGTCTAGCCAGCCCCACAAGACCCCACAGCTACACTGAATCAAATGAGGACAATAGGAGGAGCCCCTTATGGGACAACAGAAATCTTTGTCCACACCCTCCCTTTTGAGAAAAAGGAACAGAGAGAGGAGATTGGAAAGGCAGAGGAAAGAAGAACCAGGCAGTTCAGTCTTCCTTATTAAATGCCTTGTTGAGTAATATTTGTTGGGTTGGGGCATGGCTGAAGAGGGATTTGCACCTAGGTCTGCACTAACAGCTAGGAACAGAGGCCACATTTCTAGTATTTATGCCAATCTTAATCAAATGAAGGCCTTTGTGGTGTTTATGGGTTGGCAGAGTTTCTGCTGTGTAATTGAATCCTGATCCCAACACCTTCCTGTACTAGAAGCAATGTGGCAGGTGAGCTGAGTTCCTTACTTCTTAACAAGGCAATACATTCACTGCTGATGCAACTGTTCCTTGTTGAACATGTTCTGAACCTCTCCCCCACCAACATTTTTTTTCATAAGCCACTGAAATGAAGCCAGTCATTTCTACAAACAGATGCCCTGTGACATTACACTTTTAATAGCCCCCAGAAAGATATGGCCATTGCCTTTATTTGACAACATTATAGTCCCCTAAACACTCATCTACTATTTGCTCTTGACCTTAGCAGCATGGCATCCTATTGCTTTTAATAGAACATTACCCCTAATATGTTGTTGACATAAAATGTCATTTAACAGATAGGCAGGGGACCAATTTGGTACTGTCTACAAAAAAACCCAACAGTTTGGCCAGAGATATTGTTTTTATTTTTTTATGAGACAAGGCAAGACTAAGAGCAGTTATACGAGGAACTGGGGAGAGATGAATACTGTAATTCCAGAAACATTTAGTAGCAGGACAGTCCCAATGAACAACATGGGGCCTCCTTCTCAGAAAAAACTACCTAATATTGGGCTGTAAATTAGATACCGGTAAATATTGTATATATGTTGTGTGCATGTGAGATCTCTCACATATATACACAATATTACACACATAAGTGCAATTGACAGTCCAATAGCAGGCAGTTTAGGTATATACAGGTTGCTCAGGCCCTGTGCTTTTAGCATGCAATCACTTAAGTTTTACAGGGGCCCATGTAAGAATATTTGCTGTTTAGGTTAACACAGTGCAGCAGCCTAGAGTGCTAAATATGTGTCTATTAAACTGCAGGAATAACTACGGTGAAGAAAACAGAATAATGGAGCTTTATTATTTCTGGAAATCTTTTCCTGGATAGTAGAGGAGAAAAGAACTCATAATTTGATCGCAAAAGCCCCTAATACTGGCATCTCTGCCTAGAGGTATGCTAGTAGCCATTATAAAAGAGACTTCAGGTGCTATATCTCTTTAACAAAAAAGATTTAGTACTATAACATCTAAGGCAGGGATTTGCAAGCTACGGCCTATGGGTGAGATTTTGGCACGCAGCGCCAATTAATCTGGCCCATGGTGAGAACCCCACCAACGATGACTGAAAACATGCCGAAAACATGCCAGAAGCGCCAAAATCCACCGAAAACGTGTGGGACAACTGCTAGAAATGCACCACCCTCACTCCCACCACCGCAGGAAGTGGCAGAAGTGGAGAAAACATCTGAAAATGCAGCATGCATGTACCCACAGCCACAACTGCCGCCACCACCACTGGAAGATGTGGAACTGGCAGAAAGAACCACGCCTCTGGCCCACACAGCTTTCTGAGGGGGTGTGGTACAGCCCTTGGTGCAAAAAGATTGCAAACCCCTGGTCTAAAGAGAAAAAAGAAGAAAACCTTGGTTTCTTAGCAGAGGTAAGAAGGTGGGGGAATGAAGTCTACCTTGCTATGCTTCTCTTTGTTGTCCCTGATTTAACTGCTTGCATTAGTGGTCTACATCCAAATAATCCAGTTGTCTTTTACCTGTAAACCATTTGTGTTTTTCTACCGCTTCCTTCATCTTTTTTCATACCACAGAAAATCTCCTGCATGCTTGCTTGCTTGCTAGTCACAGGAGACAAGCACCACTCTGGGTGGTAAGACACAAATAATAATCCCAAAAAACAAACCCCACTCCGAGGCAAAGAACACACACATACAACTCGCAGCATTAACAGTAAACATGATAACCAATAGGCAAAGATCAAACCTAATTAAAAACATAGCCCTATAGGAGGAAATAATGTTTTTAAAGGCTGCCATTAAAAGCGCTATTTTTATTGCCTTCTTAAAGGCCCGGAGGAGACCTGATAAATTTTCGGATCTAGGTCATTCCATAACAAAGGAGCAACCACTAAGAATGCATGCTTCCTTGTCATAAATATGTTCACCTCTCTTGGGATGGTGATCCTCAGTGTCAGTGCCTGCATGGACCAAATGGGACGGGTAAGTTCTTTGGAAGAGGTGCTCCAAAACGTAGGAAGGTCCTAATCATTTAGGGCTTTAAGTGTTAATATCAAAACTTTGAGCCGGTAAGCACAGGCAACCATTGCAGCCCTGCCAAAAGTGGTTATTTACCTCTGTAATTGATTTGGCTGCTGCATTCTCTGTCTATTGCAAGTTCTGTACAAAGTTCAAAGTCAGCCTCACATAAGAACAGCCTTGCTGGAACAGGCCACAGGAGCCCATCCAGTCCAGCATTCTGTCTCACACAGTGGCTAACCATTTACTCAGG
Source organism: Bradypodion ventrale (assembly GCA_035047345.1). NCBI lineage: Eukaryota > Metazoa > Chordata > Lepidosauria > Squamata > Chamaeleonidae > Bradypodion > Bradypodion ventrale. The sequence goes on from JAWDJE010000001.1 coordinate 254,279,139, forward strand.
GTATTATTCCCAAGCAAATGCCTTCACCTGCTTAGGATTCCCTGGAAATGGCATTGAGAGATATCCTGCCTATCTCTCCAACCCGGAGGTTGTCCTTAGGTATCCATAACTTTAGCCATTGATACCTTTGTCCTCAATCAACTTGTCTAATCCTTTCTTAAGGCTGTGAAGACTGACAGCTGTCACCACTTCTTCTGGCAGGGAGTTCCATAGACCAGTGATCCTCTGGGTGAAAAAGTACTTTCTCTTATTTGTTTGAGAACTAGTACCCAAAGTTTAATGGAGTGCCCCCTGGTTCTAGTGTTGTGCGATAGGGAAAACAGTTTTTCCTTACCTATTTTGTCCACACCGTGCATGATTTTATAAACTTCAATTAGGTCACTTCTTAGACGCCGTCGTTCAAGAGTGAAGAGGCCCAACCGTTGCAGCCTCAGATGGTAAGGAAGGTGTTCCAATCCCTTTTCAGATAGAGAGCATTACCATAATCAATTCTGAAATTATTATTGCATGAGTAAGCTGAGTAAGCTTAGATATGCAGTAAAAAAAGTGTACATGTTCCTCCCGCCCACTGCCCTCCAGGCCCCACCATTGTGGGAAGAGGAAGATTGGACCAGCTGTGGCCACTCGGGCGGTGGAGGATGCTCCCACCCACCTACCCCCAGAGGAAGATAAAGGCTGCTGCAGTCCCCGGATGGTAGAGGACACTCGCGCCCACTGCCCTCCAGGCCCCACCATCGCCAGAGGAGGATAAGGAGGTGCTATTGTCAGGACTCTCCATGAACTTTTTTGTCAGGACTTTTTTGAACTCTCCTCTTCATGATATTGTATTTAGCTTTGTTATTTGTTACTTTGTTTAATGTTGTTGTTTCATGGACTGTTAGGCGCTCTGAGTCACATCGTCGAGTAGGGCAGCATACAAATAAATAAATAAGTTGGGTGTAATTTCCCTGAACCTGAAGAGATTCCCATTCACCTGGCCAGGAGGTCTCCCAACAGTAGCATCTCCAACTGGCTGAGATTAAGGTTCCATTTATTAGTCTTCATCTACTCCATCACTGTGGCCAGGCAGCAGTTCACAACTTTAACAGTATCCACCACAGAGGAAGAGAGATAGAGCTGTCATCATGAAACTGATGACTCAAAATCTCCATATTACATCTCCCACCTCCCATCTTGAGGAAGAAAAGATGGAATAGCTTCATGCCTCTTGGTTGATAGGTCTAAGAACCATGTGTCTGAAAGTCAGCCTGCTAAAGCCCATTTCTCTTTATTCCTAAAGGTCTAGATTGGAGTGCTTTCTCAAGGCAGATCTTGCTCACCCTCCAAGGGTGATTCAAGAAGGTATTGTTGATTATCTGAGACATCCTAAATAAAAATGGCTAGAATCTATATGACCAGCTGTAGTTTCTTGTTTACACCTAGCCATCTGAGTTGTTAGATTCTAGTTCAATAAAACTAAGAGGGTTTCTTCCAGTTGCGGTAAAGGTGTGAGATGTTGTGTCATTTGGTAGCCTTTTGGTAGCTGTTATTTTTATTTTGCATCACATCTAACGAGTGAGCAGTAGGGTTGCTATGCCAGCAGCATCCGGTTCCTTAAGATTGCAAGGCCAAAACCTGACACTGAAGGTAGATCACTGATGTCACAGGCAGGCAAGAGTCCAGGGCAGAAATGCTTCTGGACAATTGATCTTGGAAATGGGCAAAGTGTACTCCCTTCCCTGCCTTTGCTCCAGATGATAGGATAAGCCACCTTCAAGCACCCATCACCTTTCTCACCAGTGCTCCTGCCCCATGTCTGGTGTCTTGGTGTACTGAAGTTGTACAAAAGCACAACACAGAGAAATCTTTGTGTTGAGTCAATGAGCCCTGGAGCCAGTCAGGGACTGGTGGGAATGGGTCCTCTGGTTTTAAAACCATCTTGTGAACAGGTTACTCAACTCTGCACCAGCACCATTCATCCTGAACTTTGTGTTCATGCCTGGAGATGAAAAAAGAAGAAAATTACAGATCTCTGCAACTTCAGCCGGCACCCTAAAATCTGGTAAACCTAATGAGCAGATGTAGCCTAAAATGCATGGATGCTCTCCCACTTACCCCTTCCCACGTGGTTTCTCTGCCATTGACTGAACTTGCGTCTTGTAGCAACTGGAACAGCATTTCCTCAAAAGCCTCCTATGTAACAAATGCCATTGTCCAATTCAGTTATGTCAAGTCCTTGAGGTGAACCTTCTGGGCTTCTTCAGTTTTCTGATATTACTAGCTGTTCTTCTAAGGGAGTGAATTCCTTTTTGAAGAAGCCTGTAAGTCACCTTCTCTCTTCTAAGCAGGGGAAGTGTTTGTGTGAACTCCCTGCTATTGATCTACATTGATCCAGAAGGAAACCCCTTCTCTATTGGCACATTATTTAGGTCAAGGGTTCTCAAACTTACCACACCATGGGCCGGATAACTCCCCCCAGACAGCTGAGTGGGCCAGACACGTGGTTTTTCCCTGCAAACCGCTGCTGCAAACCGTAGTGAGTGCATTTGCACATGCGTGGGCAGGTTTATGGCTGTCATACATGCATCCACTTCTGCTTCCAGGATTGTTGCCATGGGCCGAATGGAATGGTGTCAGGGCTGGGGCTGGCCCACATGCCGTAAGTTGCAATCCCCTGATCTAGATTCTCTGAAAGGAGAACAGCAGGCCCTCAGCCTTTTTGTTTTCCATCAAGAGTCAAGGAGCTGTGCCCGTCTCCAAGTGACACAAATATCCCATGCATCAAAGCAGCAGCACAATCTGTACCACAATAACAGACTTTCCCGGCTCAGCAGGGACGCTGGCCCTTAGCTGCAGTTTTGAGTAATTGGCATAGTTGCCCAATGCTACAAAACAAACTCGGGGACTATTCTCATTAGACATCCCCCTGGTTAGCTACTCTGTTATTGTAAAACCCAATGCTGAGATCCTACCAGCATGGTTCTGTTTTTAATTAGTTCTGATGACACTGGGCTATGTGCCAAGAAGGGAGGGGGATGAACTTCCTGCAATGGAAACTTATTGCTCAGTATGTTGCTCCTCTATACTGAGATTGGTTTCACAACATATTATGAAAAAGGGGGCTGCTGATAGAAATCATGTAAGTTTTACTGCTTTTGATTCTCCCTGCCTGCCTTCCAGGCTTATAAAAGCATTCCAAGTGAAAGAATCCTGAAGTTAGACCCTAGATTTGTAAGGCCTGCCTCCTTGTTCCTCTGATTAAAGACATCCTAGCACATTATTTTTCTTTTAATGGAGTAAGCCTAGGCTCTTGTTAAAAATTTAAGACCAATGACTTTTTAGTGTTTTGAGTAAATTAATTTAGACATTTTTAATAGGGCCTGCAGTACAGGTTGTGAAAATAGTCACAAAGAGCACATAAATGCATTCCCAGCCATGTAGATGCCAAGACTGTTTACAAGATACCAAAGGAGAGTGGCAACATGATCTTTCTTTGATTTAGAGTGCATTGTTCAGGATTGTCTTTAAACACACAGTAGCATGGACCACCAATCTCTCAAGGAGAACAGAGAGAATTAGCACAAGCCATAGAGCAGGGGTTCCCAAACTATGTCCCATGGGCCAGATCCGGCCCTTGACACCAATCCATCCAGCCCACACCGCACTTGCTGCTCCTGGAAGCAGAAATAAAACATGCCCGCATGGGCACATTTTAATTGTTTCCAGGAGCGGCAAGGGTGGCACAGGCTGGATGAATTGGTGTCGGTGGCTGGATCTGGCCCACGGGATGTAGTTTGAGCACCCCTGGTTTAAGCAGAGAAAATGGCAGCCTAAAAATCTATCTCATCCTGTTGCAAAACGGAATGCAAGGCGCATTTTACTTCTATTTCTGGTGGGAGGAACCATGTGACTGGCCCACTGAACCATGTGACTGGCCTGCAGCCCAAAAAGTATGGGCACCCTTGGCATAGAGAGCTCAGATACAGGACCCAGGTCCATCATCTGCATGGCTTAGATCAGGGAGTGGTGCCTGTACTTTCCAAAGCAAAGTTTCCAAGTTGAATCTCAAAAGGTGTGCAAATTTGTGCTTATAGACTACAATCCCCAGAATTCTGCAGGCAGCTTTGTAGTCCAAACTCAAAAATTTGCATGTCTCTACTGGTATCTCCAGTCAAAGACTAAGAGAGGACCAGAAGAAGCCCTAGTTGTTGTTGTTCAGTCGCACAGTCGATTCCGACCCTTTGCGACCCCATGGACCATTTTCCTCCAAGCACCTCTATCCTCCACCATTCTCCTCAGCCCACCAAGCTCTGTGCCCATTGTGTCCACAATACCATCTATCCATCTCATCTTTGGACGCCCCCTTCTTCTCTTTTCCTCCACCTTTCCCAGCATCAACGCCTTCTCAAGTGAGTCCTCCCTTCTCATTTGATGTCCAAAGTACTTTAGCTTCATCTTCACTATTTGTCCCTCCAATGAACAGTCAGGATTGATTTCTTCCAGTATTGACCTATTTGTTCTCTTTGCTGTCCAAGAGATTCTCAGGACTCTCCTCCAACACCACATCTCAAAGGCATCTATTCTTCTGTGCTCAGCCTTCCTAACGGTCCAGCTCTCACACCCATACATTACCACTGGGAATACCATTGCTTTGACTATGCGAATTTTTGTTTTCAAGGTGATGTCTCTGCTTTTCACTATGTTCCCCAGGTTTCTCATTGCTTGTCTCCCCATAATCAGTCGTCTTTTTATTTCATGGCTACAGTCGCCATCTGCAGTGATCTTAGATCCCAGGAAAGTAAAATCTGTCACTGCTTCTACTTCTTCCCCATCTATTTTCCAGGGACTGATCGGACCTGTTGCCATTATCTTGGTTTTCTTGATATTGAGTCTCAAGCCAGCTTTTGCACTCTCTTCCTTCAATCCAATCAAGAGGTTCTTTAGGTCTTCTTCACTTTCTGCCATTAGGGTGGTATCGTCTGCATATCTCAAATTGTTGATGTTTCTCCCAGCAATTTTGATCCCATATTGTGATTTCTCCATCCCTGCATTGCGCATTATGTGCTCTGTGTATAGATTGAATAAGCAGGGTGATAAAATGCAGCCTTGTCTTACTCCTTTTCCTATTCCAAACCACTCTGTCATTCCATGTTCTGTCCTAACTGTTGCTTCTTGGTTTGTGTACAGATTTCTCATGAGGCATATGAGGTGTTCTGGTATTCCCATCTCTTTAATTACTTGCCACATTTTGTTATGGTCCACACTGTCAAAAGCCTTGGTGTAGTCAATAAAACAAAAGTAGACTTGTTTCTGGTATTCTTTTGTTTTCTCCATGATCCAACGTATGTTGGCAATGTGGTCTGATGCCCTAGAGATGCCACTAAAGTAGATGGTCAAATTGCCCAGCCTGGCATAAAGATAAGAGCCGCTATCCCTCAGACTTTGGGCTGTGGAGGTAGATTCAATTTCCAAAGAATCTGTAAAACCTCTTAGTGAGTTCAAACTACCATGTTGCAAGATGGTTGAGAAAGTGGACTTGATCCATGAAAGCTCACATTAAAAGATATGCAACAATCATTCTTCAAGGTGCCACAACATTTTTGGCTTCTTTATTTGTGTTTGTTTCTGTTTGCAATTTATTTCATTTTGTCTCCGACATGAAACGTCCAAAAATCAGTATCTCATGGCTTCCCCAATAAACTTTGTTTTGTTCATCTGAAATACAACAGCAACCGTCTCACTGGCAAGCTGCTTCAGATGCAAAGAAATGCTATAAGCAGAATTTTGCTTTAGTTTACAAGTTTAGTATCCAAGAGTTAAAATACTATGTATTAAAAACTTTCATGGCTAGCTGGCCAGGTCTAGCTTCTATAGAAAGAGGTAAATGTAAAGGTAAAGGTTTCCCTTGCTCGAAAGCCAGTCGTATCCGACTCTAGGGTGCAGTGCTCATCTCTGTTTCTAAGCCGAAGAGCCAGCGCTGTCTGCTTCTGCAGACGTTTCCGTGGTCATGTGGCAGGCATGACTAGACACCGGAGCGCACGGAACGCTGTTACCTTCCCACCGAAGTGGTCCCTATTTATCTACTTCAATTTCTTGCTTTCGAACTGCTAGGTTGGCAGGAGCTGGGATGAAGACGGGAGCTCATTTCCATCCTGCAGTAGAAAGAGCCTCCATCCTAAATAAAACCTCAACCAATACTGCTCCAGCTTCAACTGCATTAGAACAGCTAAGAAACACAGTGAAGGCTTCTAGACTTTGCCTTACCCAAGCTGAAAGGGGCTGTTGAGTCCCATTCATGACCTTTTAATTAAAAATAAAAGTAGCCATTCCCTTGAACACATATGGGAAGAAAGGAATGGCAAGAATGATCTTTTTTGCACAAACACTTCAAGAGATGAAGGAGGAGATTTTTTAAAAATCATCTTCCTCTGCGGATCTTGTGAGGCCAATGGCAGCTTTTGTAAATGTATTTCATAAGCAAAACAAAGCATCCCTTTGAATGGGACACTCCCTCCTCAAGTATTAATATTAGCTAGACATGAAAACAAATTGTGTGGTTGGTGCTTGAAACAATAACCAGCCTGAGACCCAAAACTTTGCATCAGCTTTGAACTCACTGAGAGGTATTAGACAAGCCACTTCACACATTCATACAATCCCCATTCTGTAAAATGGGTGTACCCTATTTGGGAATACAGTACCAAAGCCAAAGTTAGTACAAGGAATAATATCATCAGGAAACTCACAAACTATAAATGGGGAACTCAACCATCCATGCTGCACACATCAGCTTTGGCCCTGAGCTTCTCCACAGCAAAGTGTGCTTCTCCAGTATGGAACACATTCACACATGCAAAAGAAGTTGATATTGCTGTTAATGAAGCCATGCATATAGTGACAGGATGCCTCAAACCTACGCCAGTTGAGAAAATATACCTTCTTGTTGGTATCGCTCCACCTAAGATCAGGAGAGAAGTAGCAGCAGATGCTAAGAGAACTAATCAAGAGAATGACCCTCAACATCCTCAGAATGGATATGAGCCTCAAGTCCGCCAGCTCAGATCCAGGAAGAGCTTTATGGCAAGAACAAACATTCTTGAGGGTACACAAGGCTAAAACCAAATTAGATGATGGAGGAAGGAGCTCCCTGGACAAGGCACAACATTATAGGAGAATATAGCCATACCTGTCAAGATGCGGTTGAGAAAATACGGGAAGCATCGCTGCCTCTGATGGGCACGCATGCACAGAAACCCCTTGCGCATGTGCACCTCCACCTCTGATGGGCGTGCATGCACAGTAACCTCTTCATGCATGCGCAGAAATCACTCTCGCATGCACAGAAACCCCTCACACATGCACAGAAACCCCACGCGCATGCGCACCTCGACCTCTGATGGGCACGCATGCACAGAAACCCCCTCTCTGGCCGCTCCAAATTTAGGATGATGGCAGGAAAGAATGGTAAAATACGGGATTTCCTGGCCAGTACAGGATACTTGACAAGTATGAATATAGCTGAGGAACTCAACTTCCCCTAAGTCACTTGGAGGACCCTGAATAGACAGAGGTTTGGAGACCCTAAATGCAAGACCAACATGCTCAAGTAAGGGCTGCTGGTGGACAACAACACACTGTGTGAATGTGGAGAGATACAGAATCCGGCTCATTTACCGGTCTATCAATTACTGCCAGAAACATGCACTGATAAGGACTTAATTTTGGCTAACAACAAAGCCAAGTAGCTTCATTTTGGCAGTCCAGGGTTTGATTGGGACATTAAAGAAAAAGAATTTTGTTGTTGTTCAGTTGCACAGTCGATTCCAACCCTTTGCGACCCCATGGATCATTGCCCGCCAGGCACCCCTGTCCTCCACCATCTTCCTTAACCCACCCAGCTATGTGCCCATTGCATCTACAATACCATTTAGCCATCTCATTTTTGGTGGCCCTCTTTTTCTTTTGCCCTCCACCTTTCCCAGCATCAATGCTTTCTCAAGTGAATCCTCTCTTCTCATTTGATGTCCAAAGTACTTTAGCTTCATCTTTACTATTTGACCTTCTAGGGAGCAATCAGTGTTAATTTCTTTTAAGATTGACCTATTTGTTCTCCTCGCTGTCCAGGGGACTCTCAAAACTCTCCTCCAACACCACATTTCAAAGGCATCTATTCTTCTGCGCTCAGCTTTCCTAATGGTCCAGCTCTCACAACCATAGATTGCCACCGGGAATACCATTGCTTTGACAATGCGGACTTTTGTTTGCAAGGTGATGTCTCTACTTTTAACTATGTTCCCCAGGTTTCTCATAGCTTGTCTCCCAAGCATCAGTTGCCTTTTTATTTCATGACTGCGATCCCCATCAGCAGCAATCTTTGATCCTAGAAATGTAGTCTGTCACTGCTTCTACTTCTTCCCCATCTATTTTCCAGGGACTGATAGGGCCTGTTGCATTATCTTGGTTTTCATGATGTTGAGTCTCAAGCCAGCTTTTGCACTCTCTTCTTTCAACCTAAGCAGCAGCTTCTTTAGGTCTTCCTCACTTTCTGCCATTGGGGTAGTATTATCCACATATCTCAAATTGTTCATGTTTCTCCCAACAATTTTGATCCCAAATTGTGATTCCTCCATCCCTGCATTGCACATTATGTGCTCCGTGTATAAGTTGAATAGACAGGGTAACAAAATGCAGCCTTGTTTTACTCCTTTCCCTATTCTAAACCACTCCGTCATTCTGTATTCTGTCCTAACTGTTGCTTCTTGACTCATGTACTCATTTCTCATGAGGCATATAGGGTGTTCTGGTATTCCCATCTCTTTGATTACTTGCCACATTTTGTTGTGATCCACACAGTCAAAGGCCTTGGTGTAGTCACTGAAACAGAAGTAGCCTTGTTTCTGATATTCTTTTGTTTTCTCCATGATCCAATGTATGTTGGCAATGTGGTCTCTAGTCCCCCGCCTCTTCAGAACCCAGCCTCCACTTCTGCTAATTCTCTCTCCATGTGCTGCTGAAGTCTATCCTGTATTATCTTGAGCATAACTTTGCTAACATGTGGGATGAGTGCATTTGTTTGATAATTTGAATATTCTTTGGCATTGCCCTTTTTTGGGATTGGAACGTAACCTGCTATTTTCCAATCCAGTGGAGGTGATAATGTATGCCTGTTTTGCTGGGCTCTTGTGTTGTTGTTGTTGTTGTTCAGTCGCACAGTCGACTCCGACCCTTTGCGACCCCATGGACCATTTTCCTCCAGGCGCCTCTGTCCTCTACCATCCCCCTCAGCCCTCCCAGCTCTGTGCCCATTGTGTCTATAATACCATCTAGCCATCTCATCCTTGGCCTCCCCCTTCTTCTTTTGCCCTCCACCTTTCCCAACATCAATGCCTTCTCAAGTGAATCCTCCCTTCTCATTTGATGTCCAAAGTATTTTAGCTTCATCTTTACTATTTGACCTTCCAATGAGCACTCAGGGTTAATTTCTTCTAAGATTGACCTATTTGTTCTCCTCGCTGTCCAGGGGACTCTCGAAACCCTCCTCCAACACCACATTTCAAAGGCATCTATTCTTCTACGTTCAGCCTTCCTAATTGTCCAGCTCTCACATCCATACATTACTACTGGGAAAACCATTGCTTTGACTATTCTAATTTTTGTTTGCAATGTGATGTCTCTGCTTTTCACTATGTTCCCCAGGTTTCTCATCGCTTGTCTCCCAAGAATCAGTCGCCTTTTTATTTCATGGCTGCAATCCCCATCTGCAGTGATCTTTGATCCTAAGAAAGTAAAATCTGTCAATGCTTCTACTTCTTCCCCATCTATCTTCCAGGAACTGATTGGACCTGTTGCCATTATCTTGGTTTTCTTGATATTTAGTCTCAAGCCAGCTTTTGCACTCTCCTCCTTCAGCCCAATCAAGAGATTCTTTAGGTCTTCCTCACTTTCTGCCATTAGGGTGGTATCGTCTGCATATCTCAGATTATTGATGTTTCTCCCAGCGATTTTAATCCCATATTGTGATTCCTCCATCCCTGCACTGCGCATTATGTGCTCTGTGTATAGGTTGAATAAGCATGGTGACAAAATGCAGCCTTGTCTTACTCCTTTTCCTATTCCAAACCACTCTGTTATTCCATGTTCTGTCCTAACTGTTGCTTCTTGGTTCATGTACAGATTTCTCAGGAGGCATATGAGGTGCTCTGGTATTCCCATCTCTTTAATTACTTGCCACATCTTGTTGTGGTCCACACAGTCAAATGCCTTAGTGTAGTCAATAAAACAAAAGTAAGCTTGTTTCTGGTATTCCTTTGTTTTCTCCATGATCCAGCGTATGTTGGCGATGTGGTCTCTAGTCCCCCTGCCTCTTCTGAAACCAGCCTGCGCCTCTGGTAATTCTCTCTCCACATGCTGCTGAAGTCTATCCTGTATTATCTTGAGCATCACTTTGCTGGCATGTGGGATGAGCGCGATTGTTCGATAATTTGAACATTCTTTGGCATTGCCCTTTTTTGGGATTGGGACGTATACTGATCTTTTCCAATCCTGTGGCCACTGTTTTGTTTTCCAAATCTGCTGGCATATTGAATGCAGTAATTTGATGCCATCATCTTTTAGCGCTTTGAAAAATTCAACTGGGATACCATCATCTCCACTCTTGTAAGAACCATTAACAAGATAATTTGAGTGAAACCCTTTACAATTCCTACACTTCTATATAAAGTATAAGCAAATACTACTACTGTTACTACAGGCCTCTTCCTCATCATCATCATCTCCAGCATCACTTACATATTCATTATAATCATCCTCTTTTGAAACATCATCACACATATTCAGTTTCTTCACCTTTAAATATAACCATCATGATTTCCACAGGCTCTCTTGGCAGTGTGTTGCTACTGTTCTGCATAAATAAATGTGAACTGGTATATTTATTCCCACTGAAAATTTAGTGTATACTCATTGCATCCCAAGCCTATGTTGGGACAAAGACTTCCACAGATAAAACTCTCCTTTTCAGAGGTTCCCTCATGCTTAAGTCCTTAAGGACCTAAGTACATTAGAGCTCTTCATGGGGATAATAAAGCAAATAATGGTTGTCTGTCCCAGGGGCTATTTAAAAAATCACCCGCAGGGGAGAGCCCTTAATTTTTTGATTGCACATTTTGCCTCACTCCAAGTGCCTCAGGCAATACACAGTACAGATCTTAGGAAGAGTCATCCCCTCTGGGCAACAATATTGAGCATGGATTTGTAATGTGCCTGAGAACAAGATCTATCTGTCTCTAGCTACCATCATGTTAGAATTCAAAGAACTTTTACAGGTAAGGAAAAAGGAGGAGCATTAGTTATTAAAGGGGGGGTTCCCATTGCTCTGACAGAAAGAATCTAAACTCTGAAGTGGGGGTGGGAATCAAATTTTAGTAGGCAAAAGGCAAAGAACAGTTGGGAGTTGCTGTTTTTAGGTAAACCTTGCTCGAAAGCCAGTTGTATCTGACTCTAGGGTTCAGTGTTCACCTCTGTTTATAGCCAAGGAGCCAGCTCTGTCTGCATCTGCAGACCTTTCCGTGGACATGTGGCATGCATGACTAGACACCGGAGTGCATGAAATGCTGTTTACATTCCCACTGAAGGGGTGCCTATTTATTTACTTGCAATTGTTTGCTTTCAAACTGCTAGGTTGGCAGGAACTTGGACAGAAGTGGAAGCTCACTCCGTCATGCAGCACTCAGGTCTTGAACTGCTGACCTGCCAACCTTCCAGTCACCAAGTTCAGTGTCTTAATCACTATGTGCCATTAAACCATTGTTTTTATGTGGGGACCACATGAATAAGAGCTCTCCAAAATGTCCTGTTCTCAATAACCCTGCTCAGCTCTTTCAAACTCAAGTCTATGGCTTCCTTGAGTCAGTCCACATCACATTTGGTCTTCCTCTTTTCCTGCTGCATTCTACCTTTCTTAACATTATTCTCTTTTCCAGAGAGTCTTGCCTTCTCATGATTTGCCCAAAGCAGGACAGCTTCAGATTCATCATTTTTGCCTCCAGACTGAGACAGTTCAGTCTTAACCCACCTGTTTATCTTTCTAGCAATTCAGAGCTCTCCTCCAGCACCATATTTCAAATGAATCAATTATTTTCCTTTTGGTTGCAGTACAACAGCTTAACCGCTGCACCATCAGGGCTTTTTATATACCTTCCTGAAGGGCAGCAATTCTGTCTGTAACCGTAATTCTGCCGGCAGGAAGTTCCATAGGGTCAGGACAGACATGAAGAAGGCCCTCCTTCTTGTACTAGAGAGGCAAGCCCCTCTAGCCTATGGTACAATTAGAGAGCCCCTCTGGTCTGCTCTAGTCGGATGGGCAGACATTCTTGGGGCAATGAGGTCTCTTAGGTATCCTGGCCCACTACCATGTAGGGCTTTAAAGGTCAAAACCAGCACCTTGAATTGCACCTGGAGGCAAATTGGTAACCAGTGCAGCTCCTGGAGCAGTGGCAAGGCACGAGCATAACGCCCGCTCCCCGTCACCACCCGGACAGCCACATTCTGGACCAACTGCAGCCTCCGGATGGTTGTCAAGGGCATCCCCATGTAGAGCACATTACAGTAATCTCGTCTGGAGGTCACCAGAGCATGTGTGACCATGAGCAAGGAGTCCCGGTCCAGAAGCGGGAGCAACTGGTGAATTACACAAAGTTGTGCAAAAGCTCTCATGGCCAAGACTGCCACCTGCTCTCTGAGCAGTAGTTGTGAGTCCAGGAGAACCCCCAAGTTGCACACTGGGTCTGTCTGGGGCAAAATAGCCCCATCAAGGACCCGGGTCTGTCTGGGGCAAAATAGCCCCATCCTGGGATAATGCAGGGCTCCTAATCCATAGCCACTCAGTCTTGCCGGGATTCAGTTGTAGCCTGTTATCCCCCATCCAGACCCCCACAGCCTCCAGACACCTGGATAGGACTTTGACAGCATTGCTTGGATCACCAGGGCCGAGATGTTCAGCTGAGTATCATCAGCATACTGATGATACCTCACCCCATGGGAACGGATGATCTCACCCAATGGCTTCATGTAGATGTTGAATAAGAGAGGAGAAAGCACTGAGCCCTGAGGCACCCCATACTGAAGGGGCCTAGGACTGGACCTCTCACTCTCCAGCCACACCGACTGAGTCCGGCCCTCCAGAAATGAGGAAAACCAGGACCACACAGTGCCCTGGATCCCCAATCCTTTGAGCCATCCCAGAAGGATACCGTGGTCGACGGTATCAAAGGCCGCTGAGAGGTCAAGAATAGCAAGGACAGACGGATGACCTCTGTCCCACTCACACGAGAGATCATCCATCAGTGCAATAAAATGTACAGCCATCTGTTTGGTTGATTGAAGCATTTATCTGCAATGAATAGATTGTTAGCCTTGTAAAATTCTATGAGTCATTTTCCTGCTTCATTTCTGTCCCCTGGGACAACATTTCCAACAACATTTGGTTGTGTTTTGTTCCCTACCTTTGCATTCTAGTCACTATCTGCTGCAGGATATAAGAAAACCTTTTAACCATGATTATAAGCATTTCTTGTTTTGGTGTGTAATCATTTTCCTCCTGGACATTTGCATAAAAGGTTCTAATGTCCTCTTCCTCAGCATCTGTGGTTGGAGCATAGACTTGAATGACAGTTATGCTGATATGTTTCCCCCAGAGTCTAGTTTATATTATCCGGTCAGAACTTGCATTAAAACCTCTATCTGTCTGTACTACATCTTGCTGAAAGTCTATTAGAGCCATTTCATTTCTTTTGAATCTGTCATTTCCAGAGTAGATCGTTTTGTAGCTGCTCGATTGAAAATGTCCTGCTCCAGTACACTTCAGTTCACTGGTGCCAAGTACTGCAATGTTTATACAGGCACACTCCATTTCTTGCTTTAGAGTTTCTAGTTTTCCTTGACTCATACTTCACATGTTTCATATTCCAAAATTGTATGTATTGTACCATATCAGACTTTCCTTTCATTCTCCTATATGTCAACATGTACAAATACTTTCAGACTTGATTTAATTGCTTTGTTAGGGGCAGAGATTTGTTGGAAGCTAGCTCTGTATGGGGTGGGGGGTGTGGGGTTGGACACTTATGCCTCAATCCTTTTTGAACTTTATCTGAGAAATATCTGTAAGTCTAGCTACACATTTTTGTGTGACTGAGAATGTGTAGACATGAAGATCAGTGGATAAAGTATAAGGAATATTGGATACTCTTTTACTTGAATAAGAATTTGGGTGACCTCTGGGCAGAGACTAATTTAGACAATTTACCTGGATTACCTTCAGCATGTGATGGGGAAAAGCTGTTTGCAAAAGCAGGTGAGCTATGCCAGTGGTGGCCAACCTGGGCACTTCAGGTGCTCTTGAACTTCAATTTCCAGAAGCCCTGATCAGCTGGTATGCTGACATGGCTTCTGAAAATTGAAGCCCAAGAACACCTGATGTGCCAAGGATGGCACCACTGGGTTATGCCAAGCTAGAAGAAGAGGACAATGAAGGAAAGGGACAGATAGAATGAGATGGAGATCTCATTGAATGAGACCCAATTCTAATTCCATCTGCTTTCCAGTTAAATGTGGTCTTTGCTGCAGGCAAATTATACCAGGTAAATCTGTCAGCCCTTTGAAAAGTGGGCAGAACTTCTCTCTAAGAGTCCTACAAAATTTATAAAGCTCCATGGAGGAAAAACAGAAATCTATGTCCTTCACTGCTGGCAACAGTCTCACAAATGGGGAATTATACTGCAACCCAAGGAAATATTTTGCACCTTTAGAGTTTTGATCTCTCTCTCTCTTTTTTATATCCTTTATTACTTTATGCCAGAAGTATACCAGACTGAATGTCCAAACTATTTCCACTTCTTCATCATTTAATTAAGCAGGCACAAGCCAGCAAGTATATATGAATACTGTATATGGCTTTACATTTGAAGAACTGTTTAAAAATATAACTCAAATCCTTATAAACAGCATCATAAAAATTAAAAATTCACATTAATTAATTCTATTTTCATGCTGTTTGCTCAGCATCTTTTTGAAGTAGATTAGTGTAAACTAATGACTGGTCTAATGCTACCCTGCAAACATGGTAGAGCCATCAGCTCAAATATTTCTCCCCAGGGAATTTAACAAAAGCCTCTGTAGTTTCAGAATATCTAAAATGTTACACTGGCTTTTCAATGGAGAAGCATTCTAATTCAAATCTACCTGAATTTCATTCTGTTTCCATTTTGAGCCTGTCTGTGTCTTTATGTCCACACATTATTTTGAACTTGCACTGTGTATTTTTGAACTGGTTGGTAGATTTGTTATGATAGGGGACTTTGCAATAGGATTAATCTGATTCTTTAATTTATGTGCATCACATCCCCAGATCCCTTCAAGTATTCAATTATATTTGATGCGCTATCTTTTAACTTAATCATTACTCAAATTTGCTACCAAAACAGCCACTTTTAAGAGCCTGTTATCCATCCAGAAAGGAAAGATTTACACACTTGCCTTCCATTGACATTAATAGGAGCTGCCTATATAAATCACTCAGCACCAGTATGGGAAGATCAGTCCAGCTCCGAGTCCAGAAGATAAATGTTCTGAATTGGAAGATCTCCAACCCACCCTGAAAATAAATTCAATTATCCAAAATGAGGCTACATGGACACTGTTAAGAATAGAGTATATGGTCTTTTGTTTAGCAATAGATCAGTGTTTAAGTTTTTTTAAAAGCCAGAAACAAGATGAGAATGCTGGACTGGATGGGCTGTGACCTGTTCCAGCAAGGCTGTTCTTATGAGTTCGATACCCAAGAGCTGCACAATGGGAGACATGAAAGAAGCCTCATTTGAGCATCCCATGCAAAAATCCTGACATGAAAACCAATGATTTTTAAATGATAAAACTCAAATTGTGGAGCATGCAGCAATGAAATGCTCAGTCCCAAAACTCTCCAATTAAAACATGAAAATTCTACAATTAAACCATACTCTATGTGTGAAGCTTGGGTTAGATTAAAATCTGTGAAAGTGTTAGCTCTAACTCCTTACTGGTCAAATCTTTCTTTTATCAGGAAGACCTCTAATCAGAATACTCCAGATAGTAGTAATGCTGTCTTTCATTCTCAAACCTGTGACGATGAGTGGAAAGAACAGCAGATGAAGGTTGCAGAAGAAAGGACTGCCCCAACAAAGTGGTGTCTCTAACACCATATCTATCTATCTATACCTATAAAATTGTGCATTAACCATTGGAATGTGACAAAGGATGTTTAGCCAGGCCCCACTAGCCCCGTCTGAGCCTCCGTGCACTCGCCTGAACGGGGTTCGCAGTTAACTGTCGGGTTGCAATTTGCACCAGTGGGGCAGGAGCCCCCCGGATGCAAACAAAAAAAGGGAACTTCAATTCCCAATGTTCCATGCACCATGCTGCACCAGAGCCAATCAAGCTGAGCGGCGCGAGCAAAAGGAACGTTCGGAAACGCGCCGCGGCCAATCAAAATAAGCCACAGGAAACAAACCGCTGCACTAATTAAAATTGTGCACACCAAACTACAAGCCCCAGTGTCCTGCACGCCATGAGTGTGCAGAACGCTGAGGCAGCCAGTGCGCGAAAAATAAAAGTAAAAAACCCTCCCGCCGCCGCTGCCCTTCATTTCCACGGGCCAGGCATCGAGCCTGGCCCATGGAAAAAAAGACCCCCACCCCACCTGCCCCTGCCTTCCCTTTCCAAGGGCCAGACATCGAGCCCAGCCCGCAGAAAAGAAATACCCCCTACCCCAATGCTGCGTGAAGCGGCGATGGTATTTCCGTGGTCCAGCCCCCGAGACCGGCCCATGGAAATACCACCACCCCAACACAAACAACACAAACCAAAAACAGTCAAAAATACTCAAAACCAAAATAAAAACAGAAAAAGTAAACACAAAAACATCCCAAAACACAATCTAAAAACACTCAAAAATAATCAAAACCACAAATAAAAAACAAAAAGGAAACACAAAAGCATCACAAAGACACCCCCCAACCCAAAACAACCCCCCCCAAAAAATAAAACCAGAGAGCTTACCAGGAGACATCCTCACTCCATGATGACCAGAACTAAACTGAGGGAAGAAAGAGAATACTTACCGGAAGAGGAAGCGACACCCAGAGGACAGTAGAGAAAAATAGTACAATACAAGAAATACAAGAAAGATTGATGTCATAACCCGCCCTGCACTGCCAAAACCCCGTAATTTGGCAGTGGGGGGAACGCTTTCCACGCATGTGTGGAAGCGCTACACTGCTTGCGCAGCCCCTACGCAAGCGGCGTAGTGCTTCCACGCATGCGAGGAAGGGGTAAAACCCTTCCATGCATGTGCAGAAGCGCTACGCCACTTGTGTAGGGGCTGCACAAGCAGCGTAGCGCTTCCACGCATGTGTGGAAAGCAACCTGTGTACAAGCAATCTGCACTGGTCCCGTTTTTCCAGAGCCGCAGGTTGACAGGTATGGTCTACACATGCACACGCAACCCAGAAGAGCCCTCCCCAGCGAGACCGGAAAGGATGGAGGGGACTGCGCATGTGCCATAGTCCCTGTCTGCTAACCAACCTACGCCCGCATTTCAGCCAGCCACCGGAAGCTGCATGGAACGGCTCATGGAGGAATGCATAGCTCGGCGACCGGGCAGGCCAGGGGGGCAGCGGCTGCACTCCCATTCCCACGCCATCACAGGAAGGACCGCCGCCTGTTTGGGAGCCCCTGCCTGACCAGCCATCCAGCCTTGCCTTACTCCAGCAGCCGGACATCGTGACCTCCCTCCTCCGCCCTCCTGAGGGGCGCTTTGGGCGGCAGGGGGAGAGACACATGGAGGAGTGCCAGGAGGCCACACCCGTGCCACCATGCTCTGCAGGCCTCACAAGTGTGACCTCCCCCCCTCCCAAGGAGTCTCCCTTACTGCAGCCTGACTCCTCCGCCCTCCTGAAGGGCACCTCATGTGTATGGGGTGCTCCTTGGAGGGCGGAGGTCACAGAGACAAGCCGTGTGGACTGCCTCATTGCGGCTGCAGCCTCCAGCCAGCCACACACACCCCAAGTGTCTTTTCCCCTGCTGGCCAAGGCACCCCTCAGAAGGGCGGAGGTGGGAGGCTGTTGTGTTCTAAAGCATGTGCCTTTAAACAATGTATCTATCCATGTGTATCCAATGTAACCTTTTCCATGTGTAACATTGTAACCTCAGCTGCATCACTGTAACCCTAATAGGACGCGAGCTAGTGACCACCAGATGGCAATAGCGAGCGTCCAAGCTCATTGGTCCAAGACTCACCTAAGAGCAACAGCGCGGGAAGATTCCCGCCTCCACCTTCACCTGGACAAGAAGGGCGTGACCTGAAATGAGGTCACGCGGACAGTAGCCAATAGACTGTCAAGGAGCCACATCCAAATGTATAGCCACTGCATATATTGAGCTGTTCGTCCGCCATTACCACATGTTCCCTCTGACCAGCATGTAATAAAGTTGTGTTAAGCCAGCTCTTCGGCTGTCCTGGTGTCTTTGGTCCAATACACTAAATTGGCGACGAAGGTGGGATAATGGCTGCCCACGGGACCAAGACATACGCTGGTTTCGACATCACGAAACCGCAAGACTGGGAACTTTTCGAAATGGACTTCCAAGGCGCACTGGTGGAGTTCGAGGTGACGGACGAGGCAAAGAAGAGAGCCATCCTCACCAGAATGCTCGGGCACGACGCCAAGAGGGTATTGATTGACCTCATCGCACCCAAAAAGGCGGCTGAGTTCAAGGCGAAAGAGCTCCTGAAGGTGTTGCGAGACCATTTCCGGCCCTCGGTAGCGATGTTTCCCGCTCGGAGCACGTTTTGGAGGCGAGTCCAAGCGCCTGGTGAGTCGGTTGCTGCCTTCGTAGCGGCCCTGCGTCTGGCTGCCGGCCCATGCAAATGGGAGAACTTGGAAGTCACCCTCAGGGACTGCGTGCTATGCGGCCTGAAGGATGCCGAAATCCAGCGCACGCTGATGAATCAGGAGCCGCCCCCCACATTGCAGGAGGTCCTGAAAGCGGCACAGGCCGCGGAAGCCACGAAGGCCGGGGTACAGGAGCTCCAGGACTGGCATCCAAAGGCCGACAAAACAGAGAGTTCGGTGCACGCAGCCCGGCGAATTTCGAAATCGTCCTCCGAAAACAGCGATGACGAGGACGTCTGGAGGGTCCGGAAGGAGGGCCGGCGCTGCGACGGCTGCGGAGCGGCTCACGACCGCGCCAGATGTCCTTTCAGAAAAGCCGAGTGCCACAACTGTGGACGACGCGGGCACATCGCCAAAGTATGCAGACAACGGTGCAAGGACCGGGGGAGCTCGCCCGACTGCGCGGCGAGGCCAGACCGCTCGATGAGAATCAAGGATGGCGCCCGGCCCACGAGGAAGCAGGACGGCATGGGCCGCATCTCCGACGACAGCGGCGACGACGCTCCAGTTTTCAGCGTGTCCTTGGGACACCCCCGCTACTTTGTTGAGGTACTGGTGCAAGGGGCCCCTGTTAGGATGGAGATTGACTCTGGCTCCTCATATTCCATCATTTCCCAGAGGGAGTTTTTGAGAATTGCCCCCCACGTACGGCCCAAGCTCAAAGCGTTGAGGTCCACGCTTCGGGACGTACAAGGGAACAGCATCCCAGTGTTGGGGGTTGGGAAATTCCAGGTCCAGTATAAGCGGCACGCCGCAGAACTCCCCCTAGTCATTCTTAAGGGGGGAAATTGCAGCCTCCTCGGGACTCAATGGTTTCAGGCCCTGGGTTTATTCATTGGGGGGGGTGCACGCCATTGGGACTGACCCAATACAGAGGGTGTGCGACGCGCACCCTGAAGTCTTCAAAAAGGGACTTGGGAAATTCAATGGACCCCCAGTAACTTTCGACCTGGACCCGGAGGTCCGCCCAATAAGACTCAAACCGCGCAGAGTGCCTTTTGCACTAAAGGACAAAATAGAGGCGGAACTGGACAAATTAGTGGGCCAGGGGATTCTTGTTCCTGTTGATTCTGCGGAGTGGGAAACTCCAATTGTCACGGCATTGAAGGCAAATGGGGAGGTTCGCATTTGCGCCGATTATAAATGCACCATTAATAAGGCAATCCGCCCTAACCCTTATCCGGTGCCGGTGGTCAGCCATTTGCTGGCCAGGTTAAATGGGGGGAAGTGTTTCGCTAAGCTCGACCTGGCACAGGCTTATCAGCAACTCATGGTAACACCTGCCGCAGCTGCTGCACAGACCATAGTCACGCATAAGGGGGCGTTCCAGGTGACGCGCCTCCAATTCGGCGTGAACTCGGCGCCTGGAATTTTCCAGTCGCTCGTGGAACGCCTCCTCAAAGGGCTGGACGGCGTATTGCCATATTTTGATGATGTTTTGATAACGGGGGGGAGTGAGGTTGAGTTGGCTGAAAGGCTGAACAAGGTCTTGGAGGCATTCGAACAAGCGGGGTTGAGGTTGCGAAAAGACAAATGCGTCTTCTTCGCGAAGGAGGTTGAGTTCTTAGGGTTCCGAGTAACACCCGAGGGGATCAAACCGTCCAAATCCAAGGTGGCCGCCATCAAGAAAGCCCCTCGCCCCACCTCCAAGCCCGAGTTGCAGTCGTTCCTAGGGCTCTTAAATTTCTACCACTCCTTCGTTCCTCGGAAGGCTGCGGTGGCTGAGCCGCTTCACAAGCTGCTCAAGAAAGATGCGGCATGGAAGTGGGGCGATGACCAGGAGAGAGCATTCACGGAACTGAAACAACTCCTGGCGTCAGACGCCATCTTGACCCATTTCAACCCCAAACGGCCGGTGGTACTGATCTGTGATGCATCCCCGGTGGGGGTGGGGGCAGTGTTATGCCACGTGTTGGAAAACGGGAGGGAGGCCCCAATAGCGTTTTACTCCAGGTCCCTGTCCCAAGCGGAGAGGAATTATGCCCAGACAGACAGGGAAGCGCTGGCGATAATTGCAGGGACCAAAAAATTTCACGATTTCCTATATGGCCGCCCCTTCACCATAGTGACTGACCACAAGCCCCTACTAGGCATTTTCACCGCAGATAAGCCCACGCCACAGATCCTGTCCCCAAGGATGCTTAGGTGGCCCATTTTCCTCAATGCCTACCAGCACGCGTTGGTGTACCGGCCCGGGAGAGAAATCAGCCATGCGGACGCCCTGTCGAGGTCCCCCCTCCCCCAGGCACACAGCCCCGTGGGCGGGGAGGAGCCGGACCGCCAGGTGCTCATGATAGAAGTCTTAGATTCGCCCCCCATAGTACCCGCCGATATCGCTAAAGCGATGAGCAGAGACAGGACGTTGGCGGCGGTTAGCTCCTGGGTACAGAAAGGGTGGCCAGCGTCTTCCCCAGCGGAAGAATTCGATCCGTTTTTCAGGAAAAAGTTGGAGCTGTCCCTAGAGAGGGGGTGTCTCTTGTGGGGGCAGCGGGTGGTGATCCCCACATCCCTCCGGCCGCGGGTGCTTAAACTGCTGCACGTCAGCCACCCCGGAATTGTGCGCTCCAAAGCGCTGGCCCGGAGCTACTTTTGGTGGCCCCAGTTAGACGCCGACATCGAGCACATGGTCGGCACTTGTGAGAGTTGCCAATGCTCCAGGCCGGAAGAGGCCCGTCTTCCCCACAGGGAGTGGGACGCGGCGAAGGGGCCGTGGTCCCGGATACACATAGATTTCGCGGGCCCGTTCCGAGGAACTCTGTTTCTCCTTGTTGTGGACGCTTTCTCCAAGTGGTTGGAGGTCATCCCAGTCACAAGCACCTCCTCGGCCGCCACAATTAAGCATTTGCAGAGAATTTTTTCCACGTTCGGCATACCCGACACTCTAATTAGCGATAACGCTAGTTGTTTCACGTCCGCTGAGTTCAGGGCATTCACAGAGATTAACGCCATCCGGCACATCACCTCCGCCCCTTTCCATTCGGCCACCAATGGCCAAGTGGAGCGCCTCGTCCGCACCACGAAGGACGCGCTGCGGCGCATGGGCCCCGGGGACCTCAACCTGCAAGTGTGCCAGTTTCTGCTAGGGTACAGGGTGACCCCGTTGGCGTCAGGATACTCCCCCGCGGAGCTCTTAATGCGCAGGAAACTGACCACCATTCTCACTAGGCTAGACCCCACGAGAGTAGAAGACAAGGGAAGGAACATCGGGCTGGAGGCCACAAAGAGTTTTGGCGTAGGCGCCCCCGTGCACTGCAGGAACTACGCCAGCGCGGGGCCAGCCTGGGTACCGGGGGTGGTCGTGGAGCAGACCGGTCCCGTGTCGTACCACGTGGAGACCAACACAGGTCTACTCTGGCGGCGACACGCGGACCAGCTACGGAACAGGGTCCCGGGAAAGCAGGGCGCTGAAAGCGCGGAGCCGAATTCAGCGTTAGGGTTCTCCCCCACCCATTTAGCCCAAGGGGGAGGAGAGGGGGGCCCAGAGTCCCCACCAAGGGGGGAGGAGAAGGAATTTGTCCTCGTAGATATCCCGTGGGATTCCCCAGCAGAGTTTAATTTTGAGTTACAGAACCGGGGGGGGGTGTTTCAGAGTGGTCCCCCACCCATCCAAGCGAGAAGAGGGGTTTTACGTTAGCCCCTGGTGCCCCCGGTTCACCCTCAACAGAATCTACCCTTTCCCCTAAAGCTGCAAAACCGCAGCAAGCCACTAACAAGTCTCCCTCTCCCATTACAGGACAAGGGTCCAGGGAACAAGGAAACGGGAGTGGCCCCCGGGGGGGCCAACCCACATCGCGGCCCAAACGCAAGTGCAAGAAACCATCTTGGTTAAGAGACTTCGTCTCATCCTAGGGGGGAGGGATGTTGTGTTCTAAAGCATGTGCCTTTAAACAATGTATCTATCCATGTGTATCCAATGTAACCTTTTCCATGTGTAACATTGTAACCTCAGCTGCATCACTGTAACCCTAATAGGACACGAGCTAGTGACCACCAGATGGCAATAGCGAGTGTCCAAGCTCATTGGTCCAAGACTCACCTAAGAGCAACAGCGCGGGAAGATTCCCGCCTCCACCTTCACCTGGACAAGAAGGGCGTGACCTGAAATGAGGTCACGCGGACAGTAGCCAATAGACTGTCAAGGAGCCACATCCAAATGTATAGCCACTGCATATATTGAGCTGTTCGTCCGCCATTACCACACGTTCCCTCTGACCAGCATGTAATAAAGTTGTGTTAAGCCAGCTCTTCGGCTGTCCTGGTGTCTTTGGTCCAATACACTAAAGAGGCCATGATGTCCGGCTGCCGGAGTAAGGCAAGGCTGGATGGCCAGTCGGGCAGGGGCTCCCAAACAGGTGGTGGCCCTGCCTGTGACTGCGCAGGCTTGGGAGTGCAGCCGCCCCCCTTCCCTTGGCCTGCCCGGTCACCAAGCCATGCATTCCTCCTCCCTGCCCTGAGCCATTCCACGCAGCTCCTGGATCTGACTCCTGTCTGGGACAGGAGTCGGAGCTGGTGAGGCGCTGGAGATGATGCGAGGGCAGCAAGGCCAGGGAGTGTGTCCGTTGTGTTGTGTTGTGTTGTGTTGTGTTGTGTTGTGTTGTGTTGTGTTGTGTTGTGTTGTGTTGTGTGAGTGTTTTGTGTCATGTGTGGCTGTGTTGTGTGTGTGTTGTGTCATGTGTGTGTGTGTCCTGTGTTTAGGGGGTGTATTGTGTGAGTGTGTTGTGTGTGGATGTGTGTTTTCTGGGTGTGTGGTCGGGGGGGGGGTGTTGTGTGTCGGGTGTGTGTCCCTCACCCGGGCAACACTGGGTACCTTTGCTAGTAGGAGAATATAGCTGAGGAACTCAACCTCTCCTACATCATTTGGAAGACCCTGAATAGGCTGGGGGTTGGAGCCCCTAAATGCAAGACCAACATGCTCAAGTGGGAGCTACTGGTGGACAACAACACACTGTGTGAATGTGGAGAGATACAGAATCCAGTTCATTTACTGGTCTACCAATTACTGCCAGAAACATGCACCAATTAGGACTTAGTTTTGGCTAACGATAAAACCAAGATAGTAGCTTTATTTTAGCAGTCCAAGGTTTGATCAAGACACAAAAGAAGATGAACCTTCCACATTGTTTCCACTACATCTTTCATCTTCTCTGTCTTTATTGCAGTATGTCTTTCTTTTTCTTTCTTTTGCTTAGGAACTTCCCTCTAAAGGTCACAGAAAGGAAGAACTCAACATTTAAACTTTGGAAAATACCCATGGAGCCATTACCAAACATTCAGCCCTCACACCAAGCTGCTCCACATTTAAGGAAATACATGATTTGACATGTGGGCTTATACAGTTTCTTGAGCAAGTTCCTTATATCATATTAGTTCAACTTCTATGGAAGCAATATTTAACAGTTGAGCTATTTGAAACCAATTTTGGCCCGTTTGTCTATACTTTAGATTATTATAAACTAGCTTTTTAAAAAATATAATCCACCTCCCCATTATGATTAACAATAGAGTATTTATCCTTGGCAAATTAGTTAACATTACTTTAACAAGGATAAATATTCTATTGTTAATCACATTGATTAACTCATATTTTGAAGCTTTGACTCCCTTCAGTTAAGCACCTAAGGAAGCCTGCCAGAACATCTTGCCAAGATCTTTTCGAATTCTCATTGATCGTTTTCCTGCTCTACCCACAAGAAATTGGTGCATGCCTTAAGAAATTATCTTGAATCATGAAAGCTTGTATAATGTGTTTGTTTGTTTTTTTAGTGATCCAATAAAGGTACGTAACACATTTCCTCTGCACCTGAGTATTCTTGCCACTTAGTACTGGGGTCCATGTGTTTGCAACAACAGGCTACTGAAAACAGTGGCTTAAAGCTCAAGTGCACAATCCTAAGCATTTATTTTTTTAAAAAAAATACTGTATTTTATTTTTAAACACTCACATAAAAAGGAAGAATAAATTATAGGAAAAACAACAATACATAACGTGTAACAAAATTCACACTATCTATTAATTAACCTTATTAAAATTTGCATAAAACATATATACCATTTAACAAGTGCACCCTCGACCCCTGATACCTTCCTTTCCACATATCTTAATTCTCTAATTTAATTGTTATACCTTCCCCCATTTCCAAAAGCTAATACTTTCTTGATCTAGCTTGAATCCCTTGGATTTTTGGAAAACATATTCAATAAAATATCCCCATATATGGAAAATTTGTTATTCTTTGCCATCCTCTTTCTAATTTTTAATTTGCATGTCACCAAGCTGCTCCACATTTAAGGAAAGACATGATTTGACATGTGGGCTTATACAGTTTCTTGAGCAAGTTCCTTATATCATATTAGTTCTTCTATGGAAGTAATATTTAACAGTTGAGCTATTTGAAACCAAAGAAATATGGAATACAGCATTGAATGATGATTCAATGCTGTATTCCATATTTCTTTGTACCACTCCTTCAAATCTATGGAGGTGCACACTTTCCAATTCTTTGCTATCAACAATATCATA
The DNA here is from genome assembly GCA_035047345.1 of Bradypodion ventrale. Taxonomy (NCBI): domain Eukaryota; kingdom Metazoa; phylum Chordata; class Lepidosauria; order Squamata; family Chamaeleonidae; genus Bradypodion; species Bradypodion ventrale. The sequence goes on from JAWDJE010000001.1 coordinate 254,304,627, forward strand.
GCTGTTATCATAATTATAATCAGTTCTTTCTTATATTTACAGTATCTCATTATATCACTTAAAGGTACTGTGGTGGCTTAGTGGTTAAGATGCTGAACTTGATGACTGGAAGTTCGAGACCCGAGTACTGCATGATGGAGTGGGCTCCCATCTTTCTCCCAGCTCCTGCCAACCTAGCAGTTCAAAAGCAAGAAATTGCAAGTAGAAAAATAGGGGCCACTTCGGTAGGAAGGTAAACAGGGATCCATACACTCCGGTGTCTAGTCATGCCTGCCACATGTTCACAGAAATGTCTGCAGACGCAGACAGCACTGGCTCTTTGGCTATAAACAGAGATGAGCACTGAACCCTATAGTCGGACATGACTGACATTCGAGCAAGGGCGACCTATATTACTTAAATCCATTACCAATGTGAACTTGGGACTCATTTATATATATTTAAGACAATATCCTATTTAGTTCATCAAAACCTTTTCCCCATATATTATACACTTCTTTGAACTCCAACCATAAATATAAATAGGTCACCTCCCTTTCTTTAGGGGCTGCGGTGGCTCAGTGATTAAGAAGCTCACCTTTTTAGCTGGAAGGCCAGCAAGTCAACAGTTTGAGACCCGGGTACTGCATGCTAGTTTGAGCACCAGTCTCTGTCCCAGCTTGTGCTAACCTAGCAGTTCTAAAGCAAGAAATTGCAAGTAGATAAATGGGGGCCACTTTGGTGGGAAAAGATCTTGGGGACATAAAAGGAGCCTCATTCAGGTGTCCCCTGAGTAGAGTTTCTCCGGTAAAAATCCTTTCAACCCAAAATAATTTCTGACATGAAATTATTATTATTATTATTATTATTATTATTATTATTATTATTATTATTATTATTATTATTATTATTATTATTATTATTATTATTATTATTATTATTATTATTATTATCCCTTTCTTTATATCTCCAGCAATCTTTTTGATACTTATGACCATATTGAGGTACGTTCGCATTTTCTCAGGAGAAAGAGCAAATGGGATTACCTTTTGAGTAAATAGAAAGGAAAAGGCTGTGCTTCATAGAAATTAGTGAGAATTAAGGAGCCTGATTTGCACAAGGTGGCAGTGACAATTACAAAGATGATCAGGCTTTGCTGCAGTACTTTAAGCACTGGGGGTCGGGGGGGGGGGACTCACAAAGAAGCCTTCTTAAAATAAATCTTTACGGAACAAGAGAGCAAAAAACAGAAATCTTTTCTCTCTCTCCCTCACCCACCCCCCACCCACACACCAGAAAAGAAGCAAAATGGTCGATTGCCTCTTTGTGACATATTTTTCTCTCTCAGCCTTGCATATTTGCATTAAAGTGATTGTGAATAATGTACATTTGACCAGCGCTGTCTGTGGAACTAATGCCTATTAAAGTGATGGGAAGGAGCATATGTTGTGCCTCAGGCGGAGAAAGTCCAATCGCCCCCACTGCATGAGGCTCCCACTAAAAATGCAGGATGGCCTGGGCTTTATCCTAAATGAACCCAGCAGGGAGAAACAAAACCCTCATCTGAAGCTTCTGTACCACAACTCTAAAGAGTTTGATTCCTGAAACGGCAACTGTGGCTTCTTTTTGCTGGTGCAATGGCACCCTCTTTCTCTGTCGACAGCTTCAGGAACACAAGGAAGGCATTCAAAAGAAGAAGCGGCTCTAGCATTCAGTTGTTTCAAGAGGCATTCGTTTATTTGCAGCCAAAGTAAATTGAAGAGGAAAGAAAGGTGACCCCTGTGTTCCAATTACTCTCTCATGTTTTCTACCAGTGCACGGTTCCGTCAAACAGTTGTAGTTACGGCTTCTCTTTTATATTCCCCCACTGTACTAGAAATGTTGTGTGGTCTGAATGCTATGTGAAGCATGGGAGGGGACTATTCTATTACATAAGCCTTCAAGTGACCTCCAGCATTAAGTTCAGATGCAGAAAAAAGCCTTTCTTCTACCTCCTGATCATGACAACAGAAGCAAAGAACACAAGCTTTAGCACAACAGAAACAAATCAACCCTGGAAATATGAAGCAACTATAGAAATCTGTTTGAAAGCGAAATTCAGCTTAAGTCAGGGACTACAAATTGCCAGCTTGTCATGAGGATGTCAGCCTCAATGTATTTTGCCATATTGGTTGCAGTTTTGGAAATGCAGAACATGAGGAAGCCATTCTACATTCTCCTCATCTGTCACTGATGGACAAAATTATCTTTTCATTCATTCGTTCGTTCATTCATTCATTCATTCGTTTGTTCGTTCATTCGTTGGTTCGTTCGTTCATTGAATTGAATTTAATTTAATTTAATTTAATTTAATTTAATTTAATTTTCGCACTTGTATGCTGCCCAATCAGGGAACCCAACTCAAGGCAGCTCACGTAGTAAATAAACAATACTGCCCAATCAATGATAAACTTTGGGTAAGGTTAAGGTAAAGGTTTCCCTTGCTCGATAGCCAGTCGTATCTGACTCTAGGGTGCAGTGCTCATCTCTGTTTCAAAGCCGAAGAGCCAGCGTTTGTCTGCACCTGCAGACATTTCTGTGGTCATGTGGCAGGCACGGAATGCTGTTACCTTCCCACCGGAGTGGTCCCTATTTATCTACTTGCAATTTCTTGCTTTCGAACTGCTAGGTTGGCAGGAGCTGGGACAAAGACGGGAGCTCATTCCGTCCTGCAGTACTCAGGAATCAAACTGCTGACCTTCCACCTCTCAGTCAGCATCTTAGCCACTTGAGCCACTGCAGTGGTTTGCAAAAAAAAAGAGATAAAAATCCCACCCACCTTCCAACCCAACACACAAAATTTAAAATCTGCTATACATATAATAGGAAACAAAGGAAAAATCAATATGAGCAATAAAACCAATGGCAACTGTATAGAAATCATAAACAGATGGGTCAACAAAAAGACTAGCTCAGGGGAAGAATGTTGGAGAAATATTTCTTATAAAGCTCCTTTTTTACCAGTTTATGGAGGGTTTGGAAGGAGGCAGTCTGGTGAACTTCCAAGGGAGTTCAATTAGGACAGGGCAACCACTGAGAAGTACCAGCTCTTTGTCAATGTCTTCTGTGTCTCCTTTGGTGTGGCCATCTATAACAGTGAGGCCTGAGAGTTACAGGTGGCACAGGCAGAAGCCTTTTGGGAGAGATGCACTAACATGCCTCAAGGACCTAAATAATTTAGGGCTTTGTCTGTTAATACCAACATCTTGAATGTGGCACAGAAGCAGACAGAAAGCCAGTGCAGTTGGGCCAGATCAAGGATATATGATCAAATTTCTGAACCCAAATAACTAACCAGGCTACTGCATTCTGGACCTGCTAAAGCTTCCATGCCATCTTCAAAGTCAGCCTCATGTAGAGACCATAGCATTAATCAGTTTTTGAGATTACTGTTGTGTGAAGTAGTGTTGCCAGAGACTTCCCATCCAAACTCAGAGAGAAGATGGCAACAGCCTGGAACTTAATGGACAGAGATCCAAAAGCAGTTCTGGAGCTGCAGAGCCAAAACTTTGCTACAGTTACCAAAGTAAATTCACATGATACAACCAACCCAACCAAGTGTGTAATTTGTGTCACAGAAATTAGAATTCCATTTTGATGGAGGACAACAGCTTCATCAATACTGGCCTGGGGCTGATGAGGACTTTGTGTGCCAGAAGGGCTCAGGACCAGAAAGTGACTCATGAAACTGGATCAGTGGTACAGGGGCATGTTGTGATGTGGAAGGCAAATGCAAAGTCACTGCATTGTTAGAGTATTAGTCCCTCATTCCTGCAAAGAACTGAGAGAAGGAGAACCAGGGTGCTGAGTTTTATACACAGTGACTTGTGTGGTACCCTCAATATCCTATCACTGGGACATAATGGATAATATAGATATATTCTAATATTTGTAGACAGTTTTTCAAGGTGCTATGTCACCTACTTGCTGAAGGAGAAGAGTGAGACACATGATATGATGAAGAAATATGTGGCCATCGTTGGCAACAAATTTGAAATAAAGTCCAAGGCACTCCAGATGGACAATTGTGATGGATACCTCTTCACTCACACACAAGCTTTGCTAGAGGAACAAGGCACTTTGCACTGAAGAAGTACAGGTTACATGCCAGTATCCCCTGACTACTACTATCCCAAAAGAAAGTCTCAGTGGGACACACAGAGGGAAGTTTGGGTGCATTGTGTGAATTCACAGATGACAACCTGAAGAACCACAGTTACCTGTAAGCAACCTGTCCTTCTTTGTGTTCTCTGTGAATCACACATATGGGTAACTGTCAAGCTCACTTATCGTTGGATGGGATGTCATGCCAACACAGATGAGATCACAGATGTACCAAATCCTGCACTTCTACTTTTCCTCATGTCAAGTCTATAATGCTTGACAGACATGGAAAGCTGGGATGAGGTCACTGCTCTACAGTTATATTGCAGCTGAACTTCCTTCAAATGGAGCTACTGATCTGGTTGAATGACCTCTCAATGGAGAAAGCAATAGCACATTTGCCACCTGATAGTATTGTTTGATGATACTGATTATACACTTTGAAAGTAATTTGTCATAATCTGTCACCCTTACTAAGAGCTTTGATAGCTGACAAAAAAGCTTATTAGCCTTTCTGAAATGCTTACTTCTATTAGTAAAGGAACTAAAGGACAAGAACAGAAGTGCTCTTCATCCCTCTAGGCTAGGGTATGCAGAGTTTCTCAAGGTTGGTAATAGGTGATTGCAAGAACTTGGAAAAATGAACAGCTGGTTTAGGTGAAAGTCTGGAACCATCTTTGAAAGGTAAGATAAGTCAGGAAACAAAATGACTTTGTCTCTATAAAACTGGAGGAAAGGAAAGGTGAATCATATTGCAAGACAACAATATCACTAGCTCTATGTGCTGAAGTAATTGCTACTAAGAATGCTGTCTCAGGGCCGACATCAGAAATTTCCAGGCCCGGTATGCAGCCCCCCCCATTTTGGCCATGTCCCCCCTGGTTTCTCCGCATACGTGGTCTGCTTGCGCATGCATACATCGGTGGTTTCCCGGCGCCGCAAAGCCCCCATGGTTTTCTGTGCATGCGTGGTCTGTTTGTGCATATGCACATTGTTTGTTTCCAGGCACTGAAGGACCCCCGTCATCTCCTGGCCAGGGACGGGAGTCCTACTTGTCCCCCCCCCCCCGATTGTGGCACTGTGCTATCTTATAAGTTAGTAACTTCATATCCACTTTAGCCAAAGTTTAAAGAGGTGGTTTCATTAGTTGGCTTAGGATGAGAGAGAGAGAAAGAGAGAGGCCATTGAGAAGGAGAATAATGCACATCTGGATAGGTTTTTCTTAGGCCTCAGAAAGAGCCTCATCAAAGATTGTGGATACAATTGGATGTACCCTGGACAGCAATCTCGCCAGCTAATCTTTCTAACACTGGATCAAACCAAAGGAGATGGAGGAAGGAGCTCACTGGTCAAAGAATAACATTAAAGGAGGACATAGCTGAGGAACTCAACCTTCCATATGTCACTTGGAGGACCTGGAACAGGCTGAGAGTCAGAGTGCCTAAATGTAAGCCAAACATGCTCAAGTGGAAACCGCTGGCTGATAACAACATGCTCTGTGAATGTGGAAGGATACAGAACTCAGCTCATTTTACTGGTCTGCTAACTACTACCAGAAACATGCAGCAATTAAGACTTAATTTTGGTCAACAACAAAGCCAAGAAAGTGGCTCCATTTCTGCAATCCAAAATTTGATCTGGACATGAAAGACGAAGAAGAAAGCCTCTAAGAAATCTCTTCAGCACATTTGGCAAAATTACTTTGCTGCTGATCCCATTGGTTGATGTGCCAAGTTTGTGGACAGATAAACCTTGAGAGACGAGTAGAAAAGACCTGATCCCTTTAGTTTTGGAAGGAATTGTAGAACTATACATAATAAAGGAGGTGGACATGTTTTCTGTAATGATGCAGCAAAGCTTACAAAATGTGTCCATTTGTACTTGTAGCTTTTTCTGGTTGATTGTTTCCTAGATCCTTCCATTACCTTCTTTAGTGTGAATTCTCCAGGCTGTCAGGTTGAAGGTCTGGGTGATGAATGGATCTGTTGGCTAGAGATAACAGGTAAGGAATTTGAGGGAGATGAAAGTTGTGTGATGTCATTGTTTCAAAGTTGAAAACAATGTCTAGTATGACCACCCTGGTACTATAAAAATTATATTTGACCTCTCTTGACAAAGTGTTACAATTACCTTGTGTAACAAGGTTATTGGTGGAAAGAGGAAAAGGTGGTTTGCAGTTCCTGGGATGACAAATGCATCTACTCGACCCTCTCTGGAGCAATAACTCATACATTTCTTGTTGTTCTTTGTGGTAAACAGATATATAAGTGGACAATCCTAGTTTTTGCTTAAGAATTCAAAAATCTTGTTCACTAGCTCTCACTCATGGTTTTGAGACATCTGATGAGTTAGGTCATCATATAGGCAATTTGATTCTCCTGCAACATGTATGACATGCAGGAATATATGTTGCTTCAGGTACTACTCCCAAAGATAAATGATGAGAAACAGAAGGCATAGTGAATGTTTGCTTCCCTGCTTGTTTATGTAATTAATGCATGGTCAGGTATTGTCTGTAGTGATCAATACTATCTTGCTTGAAATAATGTCTTGAATGTTTTTAGAAAAGTAAGAAGTTCTTACTCAATTATATACCTTCTCTCCTCTCTCTCTCTCTCTCTTTCTTTCTCTCTTTCTCTCTGACCAAAGTACAAGTAAACCCCATTTTACAGAAACCCCATTCTACAGAAGGGTGTTTTGCTGAAAATGTGCCCCGTTTTACAGAAAAAACCCGTTTTACAGAATGCGATTTCCCAGAGCGCATTGTGCCTGGTGGGCTATAAAAGACCACCCGCAGTCATTCTGGGCCCTGTGGGTGGCAGTAGAGTGGTCTGGAGAGGAGTTAGAATTTTTTTTTCATTGGGGGGGAGTCAATAATGTTTTTCCCCAATGCATTCTTATGGGAATGCCTCATTTTACAGGGGGAAAATCGAGTTAAGGAAAAAGCTACAGAATGGACTTTTCCCATAAAACAGGGTTCTACTGTACATCAATGTGGTGAGACAAGCAGTGTGTACCCCATCCTCTCAGGCTGGCACTGATTGTCACTTGAAGATCCCTGAAGGACCTCCCTATTGATAGGTTCTGATCCAGAGTCCACCGCTGAAAATGTTTTTGTTTCTGACATCCCATTCAAAAAAGCAGACTTCACCATTGGAACTCTGATCACCTCTCAAGGTAATTGGTTCCATTGTTGCACTGCTTTAACAGTTAAGAAGTTTTCAGGGGAAATCTGGGTTCTTGTAGTTTCAGCCCATTATTATGTGCCTTGCACTCTGGGAAGATCAAGAACAGATCCTGTCCCTCTTCTTTATGACTACCTTTCAAGTATTTGAAAAGTGCCATCATATCCTCCCTCAATTTATTTTTCTCAAGCCTTCAGTTCCTTCAGTCTGTCTTCATAGGGACAGGAAAAGGAACTGTGGAATTGAATTCACCAAAAGGTGGCTTCATTTCACAGTTTTAACATTTGACCTAGACATGGAAAATGAAGAAGAATTTATCATGTACTACTGTTGTTGCTCACTTTTGGAATAAATTGTTGGTTGCCTTGTTTTGGAGTAGATTTGGGATTACATAGAACTTGTGCCAGAACACAAATGAGGAAGAAAGAATGAAAGAACTACAAAAGCTCCATCCCTTTTGTGTTAAACAAAAGAACTGGTACCTGAATAACCCAAAAATGAATGAGGCATGTCAAAAAGAACCCAAAAATGAAGGAAACTCAAATGCTTCTGCTGTGCACATCCCTAGTAAAAGTATCTTAAATAAATAAATTACATTTGCTCTAACAGTTCATAGTGGATTTGATGCAAAGCTCCATCTCTGAGATTCTGTGCAAAATGGAATGTTTGATTCATAATTCCATACAGAAATTTTCATTTTGCTCCTCACTCTTGCATCAGAATGAAATGAAACCCTCCTGACTTAGAAAACCTTACCTGACAAGGCTTGTGATTTATTTCAGAGCATGCACATAAAACCCTGTCCATATTGAAAGCATGTGCAGTGTCAAAAATGCATACAATAGACCCTCACATAACGACGTTACTTGGTTCCCCAAGTAGCGTCGTTATGCAGAAAACATCATTATGCAGTTTCCTATGGGAGATCTCCCGCAGAACAACAAAAAAATGTCGTTATTTGCACAACGTTTAAAAAAACCGTTAATCAAAAATGACGCTATTTGGATTAGTCGTTAGTCAGGGGTTCACTGTACATTTTAAAAAATGGGTACGAATACACTTTAGTCACTGGAAAAAATGCAAAGGAAAATGCAAATATTCAAGAAATTGCACAAATAAAAGGGTACATTTTGGAGAAAATGTAGACACATGCATATACATAAATTTTAATGAGGGAATGGAAGAACAGTCTTGCCATGCAACAGGATAAAAGAAGAATTCCACTCGGGATTCTGAAAGAGTCGATGAGAATGACAAACTCTTCGCATCTGTGCATGTGAGCAGGAAGTAGATGGGGGGGTGTTACAAACAGGGCCTTTTTTGTTAAAGTATTAAAGCTTCCAGGGAAAGCTTTGCTCAGCTCCATCTCTCTTCAGGTACCTAAGATATGTCTTGTCCATCAGGAACTTTTGGATAGTGCTCTATTCAACTTCTGCTAGTTTGAATAGTTGCTGAAAGATCTTGAAACATAATTTTAAGCATTGGTTGCCTGTTTGTGATGTTTTTAACTTTGTAATGATTTTTTCTAATTATATTTTCAGTGATTGTTTTGATTAAAAATTGAATATGATATAAATGCTTTAAAATGATTAAAACAATTTTACATAATTGAGGATTATACACATGTTTACAAAATTAAGAATTATACACAAATTTACACCATCTTCCATCAGTCTTGTCCATCTGACATGAGCTTTCAGAGGTAACAGAGAGCTGGATTGTGTTGTCAGCCTCATTTCCCCACTATTTATCCACCTCACCACAAAGGTTTCACCCATGCTCTGTTGGTGAAAGCTACAAGATACAAAACAAATGGAAAGTTATCCATTTTGCACACACAAACTCAAACCAGATCTGCCCTGTGATTCTGAAATGTTCTTTTCCTTCTGATGGAAAATCAGGAAAGGAAACGGAAATGCCAAAGGTAGCAGAAAGTCTACAGTTCTCATGCTTGGATAGGAAGCAGATGTGGTTTTTTTTAAAAAAAATCTCAAAAGGGAGGCTTTTCTCATAAGACATTCTTCCCACATAGACTTATGGATTTAGACTCCAATTTCCAGCTGTTCTCCTTGTATTAAGAAGATCTATTCAAGCAAACAGGAATTACTTAGGAAATGCATTCTAAGGAGAGTAATCCTGATGTCATTTATAACTGTCCCAAATTTTCAAAAGTTTTGGGCAAACATGTTTATAGACTGCAGGAAACTGACATTGGAAATCTAGGATTGATTCTCCCCACACCATTTGTTTAACAGAAACTGTCAAGGAAGAAACAGGCATCTACATTGCCTATTTCTCAAATAATGACTTAATCAGAATGTCAATTTAGCTTTTCTCTTGTTCTTTCCTGGTTTCTATACTAAATTGGAAATATTTGGATATTGCATTTTCTTTACTGAAAGTGTCACTTCTGAACATGACTTAGCACAATGCACAATATCCTCACAATGGGTAAGGACAGTGGATCCTGAGAGTGCAAAGCATTATGCTAGAGGTGTCATTGCACATAGGGGCCATGTGCATACATTTTTTTTGACTCACTGTACATTTTGTTAAACTTGTACAGCTTTCTGGTTTAAAATCAGTTTTCTTATTTTCTGTTGTGTAGCTTTCTGAAATAAAAAGATGTTTGCTTCTTGGGAAGCAAGCTATGAGAAACCTAGGCAGCATAATAAAAAGTAGAGACATCACCCTGCCAACAAAAGTCTACATAGTTAAAGCAATGGTCTTCCCAGTAGTAATGCATGGCTGTGAGAGCTGAACCATAAGGAAGGCTGAGCGCAGAAGAATAGATGCCTTTGAACTGTGGTGCTGGAGGAGACTCTTCAGAGTCCCCTGGACTGCAAGGAGATCAAATCAGTCAATCATGAAGGAAATCAACCCTGACTGCTCCTTGGAAGGACAAATACTAGAGATGAAGCTCAGGTATTTTGGCCACCAAATGAGAAGAGAGGACTCACTGGAGAAGGCGCTGATGCTAGGAAAGATCAAAGACAAAAGAAGAAGGGGGTGATAGAGAATGAGATGGTTAGATGGTATCATTGACATGGTCAGTGTAGATCGGAGGATGACAGAGGAGCCTGCCATGCGATGGTCCATGGGATCGCAAAGGATCAGACTCGACTGTGCAACTGAACAACAACAAAAAACAACAAAAACTTTGCGAAGTATGACAAAACATGTCAGGCTAACTGGGAAATATATTTTCCTTCAACCTCTGCAGCAAAATAATATGCTACTATTAAATTTTGCCTTTGTCCTCTTGGTCTTTCTTCTTAGGAAGTTGTTTTTTACAAGAAAGTTTCAAGACATACAAACACACATCCCAGTTCTTTTTTTCCTTGCAATTTAGACATACATCATAATATAACCGCAGGATCTTGTGGCTTCTCAGAGGCTAACACGTCCTATCAGGTATGAGCATCCCAGGCACATTTCATTACCTGTAAATGATTTTTTCTGATGAAGTGGGCTGCAATCCATGAACTCTCATACCAGATTGAAACCATCAGTGGCTGGGCTGCCCTATGTTTCTGTTATTTGTACTGCGACTGATCAATGTGAGTGTGCCCTCGGCCCCCACCTCAAAAATAAAGCCCCTTGTAGCCTCATTGCCTTCCATTTTCTGATTGTTTGTTTAACAGGACACAAAGTGTAGCAGTAGGGTGAGAAAACCGGGAAGGTCTGGATGCACTACTTGACTGCCTTGCCCTTTCATTAGCAGTTAAAATCTCATTCAATTTGAACATCTGAATATATGGAATGAATGTGTCCAGGTATGACAGACCAAGGCCCTCCTACAATCCAGAATCACTTTATCAGTAAGGGAGAGAAAGCAAGGGCCCTAGATAATCCAACAGTTAACTTCAGGAGAGTAGACTGAGCACACAGATCAGCGGGCCACAGTATTTCCCACTTATGATGAGATGTACTGTATTTCTATTTGATTTAGTATTTATTTCAATAATTGACATCATATGAAAACATTAACATGTGTGAATTTCATGCAGATTTGCCACATCTTTTGTCCTTTATTTGGTGATAGACATCCTCTGCTATTAAAATGTATAAACCCCCTAACTGTACATGGATTTCTTAGAGATACTACTGTCTGAAAAGTAATTTGAACAGAAACATTTTGGAAACTATTGTCAGACATGTTATGGATCAAGCCCACATTGACCACCTGTTAAGCTCTATAAGACATCTCATGTAAGAATAGCCCATGAAAAAAACACTTTTAGAAATCTAAGAAAGCCCATGTGTTCAATGTTTATCAAATCACATATTAATAAAAGAAATTATACCAAGAGCTAACCTTTGAACCAGCCGGAGGAAGAGAGTTTTTGTAACATGTGCCAACAATGCACACTGTGTCCCCAGCTGGCAAAATGTTGGCAGCTATTCAAAAGCCCATGTTAACAATGATGCTTTTAAATAGATAGCTGGATATACAGTAGGTCTTCTGTGTCTCAGCACACTTGTTGGAACAGCTTTTTAAATCTAAACCACAGTCCTCATGAATATATAAGAAGTTCCAGATGTTCCAGCATCCCAGGACACACATTTTAACCAAGTTGGTTCTGCATTGGTTTTGTGACATGGAGGAAAGAAATATTGATTTAGCTTATCCACAGATCGGTAGTTTGATTTGATTTTATAGCTGTTCCCTACTGGATGGTCTATCTCATTAAACAAATAGCTACTTTGGGGGCTGTTTTTAAGATGCACTGAGGGTGGCATCTGAACATGTCATGGGCTTTAACATATCCTCATTCTAAGAAGCACATGGTGAGGCAGAAAAATAATTGGTGCCCATATAGGCATGAAGCAAAAGGTAGTCCCAGAATGTACAAACTATAGCCCTGAGGGTAGCAGGTGGAAGAACCCCAACCATTCCCCCAACCCTGCACAGCCTACATCATCAGCAAGACTGCATGGAGGAGTGGGGGAGCAAGTTGTTGCTAGTCATGTGCGAAGGTTGTTTATATGGCCTTAGTTGCAGCAGGTAGGAAGCTATCTCAGTTATGGTTGCTGGGGAGAAGGAAAGTATTTGTATCTGTGTCCACCCATCTGTCTGTATCCATGTGAACTTTCATGATGTCTCGTTATTCCTAAATCAGAATACAGTATAGAAAATCTGGTCCACTCTATAAACATCCACAGCCAGTTTAATCACAATATGCTAACAAATGGCTCCTTTAAAAGTTCTGCATGTCCAGAGCTAAGCAGAGGAAGGGAGAGAGCCTGCTGGACATAAGGTCAAGAGGAGTTCCATAACAATGGTGCCACCACAAAGAACTCCATACTCCTAGCAGATACCTTTCTAGCCTCCCTCAGAGTGGGCAGCCACTGTCCAAAGGATGGAGAGGATTTGGTTGTTCAGGCCAGGTTCATCTGAGAATGGAAGCATGGCGCCAAAATGGCCGCCACGCTCTTTGCGGACCCCCCCCCCCACTGGACGAAACCATCCGGGTAGTTAGGGGCGTGGCCAGCACCCTAATAAAAGGGGCTGGCCACGAGGCAGCCGTGCTGCCATTTTGGTGAACCGACGGAGCGGAGAAGTTTTTCCTCCTGACCTCCGGCGCTCGTGTCATTTTGGGGGAAGCCTTTTCGGGCAGCTTTCTCTTGTTTTAGGCTTCCTAGCTACCTTAGCCATGCCCTCGAAGAAGAAGGCAGCCGCGAACATGGCTCGATCGGCGCGGAGGCGTCAGCCGGGTCGGAGGACCGCGACTGCGCCCGTTCCGCAGCCACCTTTAGCGGAGCCCACCGGGAACGGTGGGATGGGATCGGTAGCTCCTTGGCCCAATGCGCGGTGTATACCGGCTGCCCCGGACAGGGCCTCGGCCCTTGGCCCGCACACGACGACCACGGCCCCTGCCGTGGTCCGTGCGGCTGGGCCCTCTTGCCCGGGCCCGCAGTTCCCCATGGGGGGTGCGAGTCATGGAGGGTGGTTGGGTTCCCTGCCATTGCAGGGCGTGCCCACGGCTCCCCAAGGGCCGAGCATGGGCGCTTGGCCTTATCTGGCCTCGGGGGCTCAGGGACCTGGACAGGTACCCGTGACTTATGGGCCGGCTGCCCATTTGCCCCCTGTTGGGGCCGGGGCCTATGTCGACGTGGAGGCCCTCCTGGCCCGGGTAGCAGCCCTTGAAGCGTCCTTGGCGAGGGCCAACCAAACAGGGGTGTCTCTGGGATTTCAGGTGCCCCCTTTGGCCGCCGAACAGCGGCCGGCGATGGGTCGGGTTGAGCCGCCTGAGGCGCGCGGGCCGGTGGTGGCCACTGCCTCGCAGCTCCCCACTCCACAGGTGCAGCAGTCTGGTGCTGGTCTGGCCCCGTCAACGAGCTCAGCTTCGGTCGTGAGCTCCGACGCCCCCAGCGGGCCGGAACCCCCAGTGGGGGCGGCCCGTGGGGGTGCATCGGGTGAGTATGCAGTTCAAGCTAATGCACCCACACAACTGACTTCCTTGGGGGGGCTGTCCAATGGCCGTGGCCTCGCTTGGGTGGTCCGGCGGTCCAATGGCCCCCGGCCCACCAAGCGACTTTACCTTTGTCACAGGGCCTGGGTCGGGGTGGCGCCCCCAATGTGCTGGGAAATGTGTTGGGGATCCCCGGGCTGGCTCAGGCCTCCTTTGCTTTGCCCGCAGTTCCCTCTGTGCCGGTGTCGGCTTTGCCAACAGCAGGGTATTTCTTGCCCCTGGGGGACCATCTGGCCCAGTCCACCAAGGAAAAGATTTGGAGGGGCGAGTATGTAGATATCTTCTCCCTTCTAAATAGGGAACCGACCAAGGAAGAGAGGGAAGGGCTGGACGAGAAGGATAAGGAGCAGGCACGTCGTCGTAAGCCGCCACGCACGTGGGCAAATTGGTTGCCAGCGTACTTGATTTACATGGCCGTTTACCTCAGGGCTAGGCCGGATTTGGCCATCCCTATGGTCCAGTATCTGGACAACATTTACCGGGCTATGGTTGACTTCCCGGGTCCGGCGTGGCTGGCTTACGACGAAGAATTTCGCATGAGGATTCCACTGCACCCAGAGATGAGGTGGGACGAGCCCTGCCAGAAGCTGTGGCTTCTGTATATGACCCCCACGCGCCCGGCGCCTGGGGAGAGATACCATTGTGGACATGCGGTCCAACGAGCGGCCCCAGTACAGGTCCCCCGCCAAGTGGCGGGGCAGGGGGTTCCAGCCCGCCTGCTGTGCTGGACCTTCTCGTCCAATGGTTCTTGCAACAAGAAAAATTGCAAGTACAAGCACGAGTGCCCATCTTGTGGTGGCCCCCATGCTGCCTCCGCCTGTCCCAGGCCGGGAGGATACAGGGGCAGGGGTAGGGGCGGACAAGGGGCAGGTAGGATTGCCACGGAGGGAGCGGGTTCACCGAAAGGCCCCCTCCCCAATTAATGTCGACATGCTGGAGCGTTGGCTCGCATTGTACCCGAAGAGAGCAGACGCTGTGTACCTCCTTCAGGGTTTTCAGCTGGGTTTTCGTATTCCTTTCACGGGGGATAGGTCACCGCAGGATGCACCCAACCTGTTGTCACTTAGGGGAAGGGAGGAGGTGGCTGCTGCCAGCATTAATAAGGAGATTGCTGCGGGCAGGGTCGCTGGCCCTTTCCCCGCGCCCCCGTTCCCCAACCTTAAAGTGTCTCCTCTAGGACTAGTGCCCAAAAAATCCCCGGGCGAGTTCCGTCTGATTCATCATTTGTCCTACCCAGCCGGCCACTCGGTCAATGATGCTATCCCTGATGACCTTTGTTCTGTCAGGTATACATCCTTTGACCAGGCATTGCGCATGGTGCGCTCATGTGGCCCGGGTGCACTGTTGGCTAAGTGTGACATTAAGTCGGCTTTTCGCCTCTTGCCCGTGCACCCGGGTGACTTCAAGTTGCTGGGTTTCAAATTCCGGGGTGAATATTATTTTGACAAAGCCATGCCATTCGGCTGTTCCATTTCCTGCTCGGCTTTCGAGCGTTTCAGTACCTTCCTGCAGTGGGCATTTGTCCGTAGGTCAGGGTCTCGGTCTGTAGCCCATTACCTGGATGACTTTTTATTCGGGGGTGAACGGGGCTGGGACACGTGCACACGTCTCCTCAACACATTTCAGACGCTAATGGAGGAACTTGGTGTCCCTTTAGCGCCCGAAAAGACCGAAGGCCCATCTAATAAATTAGTGTTCCTGGGGGTGGAAATTGACACGGTGGCACAGGCGTCTAGGTAGCCCGAAGACAAGGTGTCCAGGATAGTGGCCCTTATATCGGACTTGCTGGCTAAGCGCAAGGCATCCCTTCGGGAACTGCAGGTGCTACATGGACACCTCAATTTCGCTTGCAGGGTGGTCGCACCTGGCAGGACATTTGCTCGACGCTTGTGCGACGCCATGGCAGGCTTATCCAGGCCCCATCATAGGGCGAGATTGACACGGGGCATCAGGGCAGATCTGCACGTATGGCTCCAGTTCCTGAGGGAGTTCAATGGGGTCTCATTTTGGAGGTCAGACCTCCTGGCTTCGCCCCAATTTCAAATTCAGTCTGATGCCTCGGGATCCCTTGGTTATGGGATGTACTTCAATGGGAAGTGGGCATATGGTGGATGGCCACCAGCCTGGTCAGGCACGGGTCGCCTGAGGGATCTCACATATTTGGAATTTTTTCCCATACTGGGGGCCTTGATGCTATGGGGTGAGGAGTGGGCCAACTCTGTGGTGCATTTCTGGTGTGACAATGCGGCCGTTGTCCACATTGTCAACTCACAGACCTCTAAATCTCCCAGGGTCATGGACCTTGTGCGCCAGTTTGTATTGCGCAGCCTGCGCCTCAATGTACTGTTCAGAGCCAGGCATGTCCCAGGGGTGAATAATGATATTGCTGACGCTTTGTCCCGCCTGCAGATCTCCCGGTTCCGTGCCTTGGCCCCGGATGCGGAGGAATTTCCCTCGCCACTACCGCAGGAGATATGGACCTTTGGCAAGGAGAGGTGAACCGGGCGATCGGCATGTCACTGGCGCCACGGACGCGTAAGGCGTATCACCACGCGTTGGTTTCCTTTCGGACCTTCTGTACCCAATCTCACCTGCCAGATACCTGGCCGATCCCAGTGGCCCACATCCTCTGTTTCATGGTTTACCTGCACGCTCAGGGCCTGGCACCCCGCACCATAGCATCCAGGCTATCAGCGCTGGCTTTTATGGCCAAAGTGGGGGGTCACGCGGACAGTACCGCTGATTTCCGTGTGAGACATGTTTTGGAGGGGTGGGTGCGGGAACGTGGGCGTTGCCTGGATGACAGTCACCCAATCTCCCCTGGGGTACTTACCCAACTGGCACGAGGCTGGCATGACCTATGTTTCGATAGGTATGAGGCAGCCCTGTTTCGTGCGGCTACAACGGTGGCCTTTTTTGGAGCGCTCCGCATCAGCGAGCTTGTGATGCTGTCTAAGGCGGATGCAAGTCGTAGGGCACTGGAACTCGAAGATGTCTATGTTTGCAATGATTGGGCTCAATTGAGGATACGCTCCTCTAAAACAGATCAGCACGGCGTAGGCAGTGGAGTAAGACTGCTACGATGTTCCTTGGCAGACATCTGTCCGGTTGGTGCCCTACAGGAGTTCCTTGCACTGCGTGGCACGCACCATGGCCCGTTTTTCTGTCACCAAGATGGGTCTCCCCTCACTAAATTTCAGTTTTGGAAGGTGACTGGGAAGGCACTGGCTAGCGTCGGCCTCCCTGGGGCCCGTTACGGCACCCATTCATTTAGAATTGGGGCGGCCTCTACTGCGGCTGCTTATGGGTACTCCGGGGCTGACATACGCAGCATGGGGAGGTGGGGCTCACAGTGTTTCCAGTTTTATGTTCGCCCACTCCCACCGTGAGTACCTTTTGAGTCACCATGTATCTCTTCCTTCCCTGTTTTTTCCCTTGACAGACCCTGGGTGTCGTATCACACCGGTGACAGTATGGCTGGTGGGCCATAGCTACGTGCACAGGGCAGCGCGTTACGCTGCGGTGACAGATTGGGGACTCCGACTGGGACTGGGTGCATACGCACATCTCACATGGTACGGTAAGCCCGGTATGTTGTGGCGGGAGCTTTTGCCATTCCTCTTTTCGTCGAGGAATGCCGACCCGCCCGACATTCTGATCATACACCTTGGGGGTAATGACTTGGGTCAGGTCACTGGCTTATCGCTGAAGCATGCGATTTGCGGGGACCTCGCCTACTTACATTACGTATGGCCCGCCACAACCCTTGTTTGGTCAGATATGGTCCCACGGCATGCTTATCGGGGAGGCTTTGACCTCCAGGCCCTGGACCGCGCTCGGCGCATGGTGAACAGGGCTGTGGCCCGATTCCTTTCGACCAAGGGCTGGGGGCGGGTCAGTCATCATCCCGCCATCAGTTTGCCAAATTACGTGCTTTATTCAGGGGATGGGGTCCATCTGTCGCGAGGAGGTATGGACCTCCTGCTGGGTGATTGGCGAGCAGGCCTGTCGACCGAGCTGACGGTCTTGGGGGGGGCGTCGAGCCTTTATTGAAGCCTCTCCGGGTGGCGGGTAGCACTGGTAAGGTAAACATTGGTATCCGGCAGGTTCGCAATTGACTGGACAACACTAGATAGGCATAAGTTGTTTAAACGTTGTCCGGTCAACGACGAACCAGGCGAGGGGGTGATGGTTACCACTAGACAGCTGGAATCACCCCCTGATTTTACGGATACACATCAGAGGGTGGGGTCATTAGTTAGATATTGACTACGGTCAACAATTTGTTTGTTGTCAACAAACAAATTGATACAAATAGATACATTGTAACAATTGCCGTTGGCAATTTTGGGTGGTACCTTACCAGTGTTACTTCGGCCTGCTTGCCTTAAGAATTATGATTGGTCGTTTTACCAATAGAAATTTATAATTCGGACTAGGGCTTGAATCAATAAATGTGGCCCAATGCCGTTATCCACTTTCATTTGTGTCTGAGTCCATCATTGGGGGGGTGCGCCTGCAAAGATGCTCCAGCAGGTACTGAGTGTAGAGATTTCATAACTAGGGAAGAATTGATTTTACTTCTTTACTCTGTTTGCTCAATGCCAAGTGTGCCTTAACAATTAATCTGTTTTATTATGTGAAAATGTGTAGCTTTGATTAGTTCAAATGGATCCATTTTGGAAGGCTGTTGTACGCAGAAGCCAACTTCTGACCAATTAAAAGCGGCAGGTCAACCTGCTCTCTGTTCTCAGACAGTGAACCTGAGAAAGTGTCTGTTCTCAGACTGAGCACCAGGGAGCAGTGCGCTTCTCAGACTCACCACCTGTGGGTCGACGTGAGATTCACATCTTTCTGATGGGAATGCTGATTAAATGTTCTGCCTCACACTGGACTTCAAAAAGCAGGTGTCTGTCAATCAGAACATCTCTGCATGCATTCTCACTAAAACAGTATAAATATTGTGGTGATTAAACCAGATTATAGAGGGATAGGGCAGTAATCTCATATCATCGAGATGCTGCTCTCCGCCTTCCAGAACCGATCCGACCCGTAACACTGCATGGGCGGCCCGAAAGCTGCAGCCTTTTTAGATAAGTATGGCTTTTCTGAAATGCTATTTTCTTTCTTAGAAACATGTATTTTTATAGCATAGTTAAATGTGGATTTTTTATATGCTGGAATTCTCTTTTTATTCCAATTAATCTTTGAAACGGACTTCGTCATCAAGAACTGTTATTCTGTCTCCTTCCTGCCATGAAGGAGCAGAAGGGAAATTTCTCAGATAAGGCCTTGTTACTCCTATGCTTTGTTTCTCAGCCAGCACAGCTGAAGCCAATAATCAAAGGGAGCTAGAGGGGAGAGATTTTGGGAGTTTCACCTTGCCAGGACTGTGCCTTCCTCCCCCTCATTTATCTGCAACATTGAAGGTCAAATTCCCATAAGAACAACCATGATAAGGGTGTATAGAATCTAGTGGGTGAAGCCACTACCAGACCCAAAGGGCTTGGCAGAGTTTTTCAAACTGAGACACTTTTTAAAGGCATCGCCATTACCCACTAGATTCCCCACTTTTCTCACTAGTTCACCCTGGCTGGGTTAATTTAGCCGAAGCACCCTTTTGCAATGCTACCAAAAGTCCGCTTCACCTTCTTTCTCTGAGTTGGCAAACCATTACACTAGTCCGGGGACGAGGTGACCAGACCAGCTGATCAGGGAGAGCAGGAGAAGAGTGGCCGTCACTAGGCCAGGTCTTGGGCAAGCCAGTGACAGAGCGAGTCGGGGCCTGGTTGACGGGTACGAGACTGAGGTCCTAAACCACTCAGAGGTTGATAGTTTAGAACCAAAACCTTGAATTCAGCCTGATTATTTTTTCCTATAAAGACCTATTGATAATCTGGATGGCCCATTCCACTATCACCTCCTTGGCTACTTTTACAAGCCAAGAAGGAATAAGATCAAGTGAGGACATTATTGACTTGCATTGTGCAATCACATTGTCCATGTCAGTAGGTGTCACAGTTGACATTGATCCAACACAATCAGACATGATAGCACATTGGTCATCTCTTTTCACTTTATTGTTCCAGCAGAAGTGTCAAAATCCCTTTGGATGACTTCAATCTAAAATCTAAAATGAACTGCGAATTTATCGCAAGTATTGACAATCAGATTGAAGTCCTAGATCTGAGGACTTCAGATTGAAGTCCTAGATCTCCTTAGGCAGAGGAAATGAGGTCCCTGAGAACTCTATAAAGTTCTACCTGCCAATTTTCAGCTTCACTAACCTGTTTGTTGAAATAATTTCTTTTCGCAGACCTTACAGACTTTTACTATTTTCTGGACATATTTATTACTATGGCCAAATTACCATCTGAGGGAACTTTCTTTCATTTGCACTCTAGCCTTCTCCTATGATGCTTCTTCACTCACAGCTCATCCATGAACCATAGAGATGTGTGAGCTTTGCATCAGAGAGGGCACTTAGGTGGGATTGTGTTAGCTGCCCTGATCACCATAGCATTCCACGTGGTCACTTCAAGAGCAAACCATCTTAATTGGTCCCTTCTCCCTGCAGATGGATGACATAATTGCCAGCCCAAAATTGTATCAGACAGTGATCCAACAATCACACCACTTCTTCTTCTCCTCCTCCTCCTTCTGTCATATCCAAATCTAAATATTGGTGATCCCCATGGCGATCAGCCATGAAGATTGTCCTGGGAACAATATAATGCAATGGCCTTTCATCTCTTGACATGATTTGCTACAGGCCTCATGCTGGCTTAATCTGGCACTGCCAGGATCTTTGAAATATGGCACATGAGTACATCAAATCCTGAAGCAAATTCAGAAAATTCAGCCTTCCACATCGCAGCATGATCCTCGTACCACTGATCCAGTCCTGAGTCACTTTCTAGTCCTGAGCCCCTTTGGCACGTAAAGTCCTCCCAGCCCCAGGCCAGTATTGAAGAAGCTGCTGTGCTCCATCAAGATGGATTCAAGTGGGATTTAATCCACTGGGGATCCATCATCCTTCCCTGTGGATTTCAGCACCCAAGGCCTTTAGGCATTGGTCTTCTATTAATACTTCTCAATTCTTTGCTATCACTTGGGTTCAAATACTCTGCTTTAACAAACCATGGCCTGGAGCAAAGAATATCCATGACCTTTCATTTACTCCCAGGTAGCAAAAGCCTCAAAAATCTTTGCTGGAGAGCCACTGTCTGTCCAAGTTAATAATTCTGGCTGAGTGGGGCTTCTGAAATAGCTTCATTATAAAGTCTGAATGTTTACAGGGCAGCTTCATATTGTTCGTATTAGTCTCTCATTTTCTAATGAACTCCTCCACTTGGTGTATGTGATCTCTCTCTCTCACACACACACACACACACACATGAAAACGTGTTTCTGATTGAATACATTTCCCCTCAGAGAAAGATTTTGGCAGACTTCCAAAGTCTGTCTGTTATTCTGACTGATTTTTAAGCAAAATATGCTGGTTGGGTTGTTGTTTTTTTTTTAAAGAAAACACATTAACCATTAACATTGGGCATCCACTGATGCTTTTAATGTCTACCAAATTATCCTTATTTCAGAGACAAACCCACTTGGACATTGGTGCTAACTTATCCTGGGATGCTAAAATCACATTTTCTCTTTCATCTGTCCTGTTTCTCTTCCAAAAAAAAAGATACAAATCATTTGCAATTCAAGTTAACCTTAGGGATGCTTGCTGGTTCAAAATGCCCTCCATTAGTTAAATGGGCTCTGTTTATTTGTCAGAACACAATACAGGCATGAAACAAACAGTTTTCCTTAGCTAACATCAAATGAGAAGGGAGGACTCACTTGAGAACGCCTTGATGCTGGGAAAGGTGCAGGGCAAGAGAAGAAGGGGGCGTCCAAAAATGAGATGGATAGATGGTATTGTGGATGCAATGGGCACAGAGCTGGGTGGGCTGAGGAGGATGGTGGAGGACAGAGGTGCCTGGAGGAAAATGGTCTATGGGGTCGCAAAGGGTCGGAATCAACTGTGCGACTGAAAAACAACAACGTATTGAAGAGAGAGAAACTCACCCAAATGCATGACAATAATAATAATAAAGGAAGAAATAATTCATAAGAAATATATTTCCAGGAAAATGCCTTGGATGGCTAACCACTGGATTAGCCTTCTTGCCACCTAAAGAAAGGAAACTACTTTGTAATAGGAAAATTATTTTTTATATCTCTGATCTTGCTTCCTGTTTTCTCTCCTTGCTGATAACTTCAGCATTTCTTTTATGAAGAGCAGTTCCAGATTCTATTATTCTTCTCTTCTCAGACATTCTTATAGGAAATGAAAAGCTGTTCTAACCTTCCTTCCTGTTCATAAAGTCCTTTAAGAAGTGGATAAGACCGGAATCTTCTAACTTGGGATGTCTCTTTAACCTCTTTCAGGGTCAACTTTTGGGGAAAGCAGGAAAAATGCATTCAAACCTAAGTTGAGGCATTTTTAAAGAACATTTTGCCAAGTAAGTACAAAGCTATCACTAATCAGAATGTTAAGAGATTGGCAAATTATCTTATATGCTAATGGTTTGCAATGGCTGGGGTTAAAATAGCTAGAAATATTTATATTTATACACCCAAATGCTGAGATATGTCTTTTGGAGCTGCCTCATAAGGAAATGCCATTTACCTTCCCACTGAAGTGGTACCTATTTATCTACTTGTAATTTCTTGCTTTTGTACTGCTAGGTTGGCAGGAGCTGGGACAGAGACAGGCACTCATTCCATCATGCAGTACTCGGGTTTTGAACTGCTGGCCATCCACCTCCCAGTCAGCGTCTTAATCACTTGAGCCATGCATGCCTGCCACATGTCCACGGAAACGTTTGCAAATGCAGACAGTGCTGGCTCTTCGGCTGTAAACAGAGATGAGCACTGAACCTTAGAGTTGGATATGACTGGCTTTCGAGCAGGGGTGACCTTTACCTTTACATGAGGAAAAACTATTATTTGTTTAGTTGAGTCATTTCTATCAGTCTTCTGGTGAAATCTGCCACTCCTTGGAATCTTATCTAGATTTTGCAGTCCAAAATAGTAACACTCTGAGCTTGGAATTAAAATATTAACATTACAAGTATTACCTTTAGAGACTGACACCACAAAAAGTTTCTTAATATTTGTGCCTTTTAATAAAATCTCTCATGCTGCATTGTTTTACATAAGAATGAGTAAATTGTGCTCTTCACATGTGGATGGACCAAACTCCCAACATCCTTGACTATAAATTATATTGGGCAGTCTAGAGGAGGGTTACAGTTCTGCCACTCCAACTATTTTAGGTGTATCCCTGCTAATGTGAAGTGTTAAAGGGGGGGACCCCACATATTTATCATTTAAATTCATTTGGAAAAGAAAACATCTGCATTTGGAAGGCCGAGCATAAATATTCAGTGACACACTGGGATTGTGCAATGCATGGAACAAACCAAACTCAACAAAATGAAATCTTAGGGAGAAACTCAAATTACAGGAAAATAATTGAGCTACTGGTTGGAACAGACACCCTGAATCAAGTGCCTGTTCCATAGATTTCAGGGGTCAACAACCTTTTTAAGTCGAAGGCCAGGCACACCCCCACAGGCAGTTGAGGGGGGCGGAGTGGTGGTCTCCCACCGTAAACATTGCCATAAACGCATCCGTGGCTGTCATAAATACGTTTACAACAGCCGTAAACATAGCAGCGGCAGTGGGAGCAAGGGCGGGGGGTCTGATGATTTGTCACCACAGGCCGGATTTGGCCCACGGGGTGTAGGTTGCTGACGCCTGTTACATATAATTCCTCTCTTAGCCTTGGTCTAGAACAGGGGTCAGCAAACATGACTCTCCAGGTGTTCTTGGACTTCAATTACCAGAAGCCCAAGTCAGTATACCTGCTGATCAGGGATTTTGGGAATTGAAGTCCAAGGACATCTGGAGAGCTATGTTTGCTGGGCCCTGGTCTAGAATATCATAAAAACAGTTACAAAAGTCTAAACAAATTCCATACTAATTCACAGTGATACTTGAAATCTGTATTTCCCTGTAAACATAGGTTGGCTTTTCTTCTGCTGCTTCTCTATGGGCACCAACCTTGTATTTTTTCATGTCTTCCAATAGACATAAGATTTGCTTCCATTTCTTTTCTTTTATGGAACTGTTCCAATACAGAACATCTAGACAGGAGTGGCCAACAGCTTTAGTGGCCTGATACCCAATGTAGGGGCTTCCGTAACAAACTAAAGGCCTCTTCATACAACACAGTGAAACTAACTTCCAAGTTTATTGTTTAATACTCTTGTTTTGCTAGTGTTTAAAAGAGCCAATGGGCTTTGTTCTTGTGGCAACAGAAGTGCTATCCCTTTGCAGGTATCTGTACTTTGGGAAAGAACCATGTGAATCTTCTCAGTTTCATTTTAACATGCAGGCATTTGGTTTTGTTTAAAATGCAAATTTCTTACAACATTTTCCAAAATTTAAAAGACTAATGAAAGCTTTTATCCAGCCTAAATGTGTAAATGTCATGTCAAACTGTTAGTGGATACAAACAAAACTGGTTTCTGTCATCTTAATGGTCATATGGGAGAGGAAGACTGGAGGGACAGAGAAGGCTTTAATCAAGATGATACTTTCAGTCAATGCTTCTTAGACTGTGATGTTAAAGAAGTGTAACCAGAAATGGTGTAGTATATTAGTAGTTTTCTCTTTCCTAAAATGGTTTTAGGGCAAACAGTTTTCTCCACCTTCCTGGTTTTCAAATGTCTATATCCCATTATCCCCAGCTAACAACTGCAGTATGGGATTTGTGGTCCATCTCAGGGAAAAGTACAAGTTAATTGAAAATAATTTTGAAATAATAAGAAAACCACATTTCTAGTGGTGAAGTGACCCTACAAATCTAACTTGTTTTTCCTTAGTATTATTTAACTGACAGGTTTGTAGTGACAGTCTAATAATTAAATGTTTTCGTTTCTAAACATTAAACATGAATAATGACATCTGTATTAATTTCCCAGCTTCTAACACTTAACAATAACCCTAAATACATTTTCAGCCCAAACATACTAAGCTCTAATTGGGTCAGTTTCTGGAGAGTTATTTATCTGTCAGAATTACTGTTCTAGATTTTCCTTCTTCCACTTAGGAGTTGGACTCAGAAAAGTAATTGATCTGGAATACAGGTTTGTGATTGCACCCACACACAGAGAGAGACACACGCACGCACACACACACACACACACACACACACACACACACACACACACACACACACACGAAAATGTAAGAACAGGCTGCTTTGGTTGAGACCATAACACATCCATTCTAGAAGCCACTTTTAACACTGACAATTCAGATACAGTAATACCTCATACAAAGTCCGCTTTATACAACATCGAATTCATACAACATCGCCTAATTCTTTGAAAAAAGTTGCCTTTGTATGAGGCATTGGGGTTTTCCCCAGGTTGCATTGTGCCTGGGCAGTATAAAATGCAGGACACATGCATGCATTGCTCTTGTGGGTTTTGCACAAGGCGAACAGTGTTTAGGAGTGGTTTTGAGCGTGATTTTGGATTTTTTTTGGATTTTTTCATCAGAATTTTTAGAAGCATTCCTGGGATTTTTGCAGCATTCTTCAGGTTCTTGGACAATTAGGGTTGTTTGACAATTTTTTTGTAATGTATTTAGCCTTTAGACAATGATTTCTTAAAGCTGTCAGCTTCCTGTCGGTTTCCTTGACTTTGCCCTGAAGTCTGTGCTGTTACAGTACAATGTATCTCTATGGAAACGACATTGTACGAGGCATCGTGGCAAGGATTTGAACGTTGTATGAGGTATTGTGAGTAAGATTTTTGCCAGCCTCATACAAAGTCCAAATCCGTATAAAGTCCAAACTTGTAGAACCAAGTTTGGACATTGTATGAGGCATCACTGTATCCATGAGATTGTGGGAAGTCTTTGTGATGTAACAGTGAACATGTTGATTTAGAACAGGATTTCTCAACCTTTTTAAGACGGGGGCCAGGTCACACTCCCTCAGACAGTGTCGGGGGCCAGATGGCCATTTTCCCCTTCCTCCACCACATGGCACTTGCTGGTGTGGTGGAGGCAATGGGGGGGTGGGACACATGAAATGACACCATGAGCCACATCCGACCCACAGGCCACAGGTTGAGAATCTCTGATTTAGAAAAGAAAAATGGGTCTCAGCTATCTGACATCTGTGCTATGTTGGACTATAAGAATCATATGAGGAATCTGCTGGATTGTGTTGCTGCAAGACAACAGGAAAGGAGTCTGTCTTTGATGGGGTACAGCACTAAATGAATTTATGGACTATTTATGAAATATTTAAGTTTCCCTACAGATAATAACAGCAGCAGGATCAGAAGTTGTAACAGTGTAGGCTACTTTAACAGCTAACAGTGGACTTCTGGTTAACAGGCATATTTAAAGGTTTATTGTTTTAACAACATCCTTTCCCTTTCATTTATGTTTCAAATAAACAGATGCAGCCAGGTTGACACTTAAAGAAAAAGGAAACCAGTGTCAGTATGGCAGTTATTACAGTACAGACAGAATTGGAATTCAAATATGGCACAGTTGCTAAGGGTAAAATTGACTTCAGTCATTTCTCTCCCACCCCTCCACCTCCATCACCACCACCCGCTCTCAACCCGAAGATATTTTCATCATAAAACAAGACCACACAGGTTTAGGTCCTCTGTAGTTCTTTGTCGGCTTTTTAAAATATGCTTATTTAGTCCCTGCAAAGGTTGGGAAATTTTCTTTCTGCAGCACTGCTTTCAGAATTGCTGCATGGTTATCTTGGCTAGGAGGTTAGCGAAACTGCAATCCAAAACAGCACATTTTCCAGGGCTCTGTGTTTCTAGCACTTTAAATGTCTTGGGATGAACAAATGATATCTAGTCAACTGTATGGGGCTCAGCAGAAGAACTGTTAAAATCTTATTCTTCCAAAAGAGGACTGAGCAGGAGTGATGGTGAATTCACAAGCCAAAACTTAATAAGTACAACAGATGTTTATCACAATTTGTAACAAAAAGTCCCATCACACTGTGGTTAGTCTTAGGACCTCACTTTCATTGGAAACAACAAGCAGGTTTTAGTCAGTGATTTACCTACACCTACGATGGTTGGGAGGCAGAAAGATCTTCTTGCTGTCTCCATGGTACGATGTTGTCCTTTGGCCAGTCTCATTTGATA
This sequence comes from Bradypodion ventrale, assembly GCA_035047345.1. Classification (NCBI taxonomy): domain Eukaryota; kingdom Metazoa; phylum Chordata; class Lepidosauria; order Squamata; family Chamaeleonidae; genus Bradypodion; species Bradypodion ventrale. The sequence continues at coordinate 254,331,666 of JAWDJE010000001.1, forward strand.
ATCCCTGCTGTAATTCTAGGATTCCCTAACAGAGGGGTTCGCAACCTATGGCCTGCAGGCTGGATTCGGCCCATGGTGCCAAATAATCCAGCACCTGACTTCGCTCCAGCCACCACTGCAACTGCCACTGGAATTGGCTGCAGACTCATTTACGGCCACGTAAATCCATTTATGACAGCCGTAAATGAGTCTGTGGCCATTGTAAACACGTTTACGACAGCTGCATATACCTTTTACAGCAGCAGTCTGGCCAGCTCAGCTGTCTGAAGGGGCATGGTCCTGCCTGCAGCTGAAAAACATTGAGAACCCCTGCCCTAACATTTTCTTGCTGAGTAGTTCTTACTCTCACAGACCAACAAATTCTGGATAGAAAAAGAACAAAGCTCCTTCCCCATGAAATATGGACTTCTAATATTGTTTAACATCCTGGCTGCCAGTATTTTGTTGTTGTTTGAATATTTTAGTTTCTTTTACTCTGTTTTAAACCATTCCTGGAAATCATTAAATGGAACTTAGTTTATTTCTCTGAGACCTGGATGACGCCAGCAATCGATCACATGATGAACGAGTCCCTGTCACAGTTCTTCAGACTGCAAATGAAAGAGACTGGTGCTTCACACACACAATACATAGAGAACATACCAGAGAAAAAGAGAGAGAGAGAGATGTTCTGGAAACCTTGCAGTCTGGATTGGTATTATCCAGGAATACTGTACTTAACCAGGTGATGTTGGATTTGCATGGACCAAATCAGACTGGCACAGCTAGAAATCAATGGCAGCTGACTTTCTGAGTTGGCCCCTGAGAACATTTAGGACACTAGCCCTGCTGCCTTCCATCAGGAACTGTTGTTGTTAGCCACCCTGAGTGGTGTTTCCCACCAGGAGGGTGGGATATAAATTACATAAATAATAATAATAACTGCTCACAGAGGCTGCTGAGCTTCTTGCAGCAGTACAGGGTCCTGAGCTGTAAAGTTAGCCCAGCACTGCAGAAAGAACGATGCAAGCAAATGTCAGTATAAATATCTAGAATCGTCATGCCACATATCATCCTGAAACTGCATACACTGAAAAATACTGAATTTAGTTTAAAGGGACATCACAGTTGTGCCTTTGGGTGTCTTTTTGATCAAATGGGGGAGAGCAGGATCACTGCAATACAGGTGTTTGCCTCCATCACCTGGACCCAGCCCAAGATCCTTGAAATATGGGCACATGAGTACATCAAACCCTGAAGCAAATTCAGAAAAGTCTGGTTTCTTATCACCCAGACTGACACTACAACAGGAAGTCCTAGGCAAAATACATGCCCCATGATGGGAAATTATGTAGTTGTGCTGCTGCCACCTTTGTCTTCAGCCATGAGCTAAACTCCCTGTTGCGTATTGAGGCACATTTGCAAGTAGCGCAAGGAGTGCTCTTGCAAGAGGAAATGGCAGTTTCCCACCATTCTAATTAACAGCCTAAAGTGGCGTGAAAACCCCTACAAAAGGGCGTGCTTGTTATGCTAAATCAAGCCCTGTGATTGGTTATAGTTTTGGATCCTGTTCTCCATTGGTTAACTACATATATTCCCTGTTATGATTGGTTAGTTATGTTTGTCCGGTGGGTCGCTACTTTGTATCCAGGAGCCACCACCGGGGAGACACTATATAAGTCCCACGGGTAAACAAGGGTGGGGCCGGACCGGATCTATACGTCCTACACCTCACAGGTAGCCGGGTAGCACTAAGCCTGGGTCCCTCCATTATGCGACGCTTCTATGGTAGCTAGTTTATTGCCTATTGCCGGGTAAGAGTCCGGAGGGACTGAATCCACTAGGATTGTATAGCCATCTCGGGATCCGGAACACCTTGTAAGCTCATCTCTATTTGACTGTTAAATAAAGCCTGTTTCTGTTTGTTCATCCTTGTCCTGGACTGGTGCATATAAGGGCTGGATCTAACACTCCCCCAGTTGTATCACACTCAACAAAACAGGTGAAGTTGACTTTTTTTCTAGAGAAAACAAGTCAGAGTTTAACCTCTTAAACAAGTAGGAGGTTAAACTCATTAGCATATGCGCTGCTTGACAGCTTCACACTTTTAAGATTGAAAAGGGGACATTTACAGTAAAACTAATCTGAATAAGAAACCATGGATCATTTGTTACTTCTAGCTGTAGGAAGCTGTATTGATATGCATGCTTATCTTTCATTCTGCTTGATTACTCTTTACCCCTTTACCTCATAACCTTTTTACCTCTGCATCTACTGTATATAAACCATATCTGAAAATTTTACTCCTTTGTCTGAAGAAGTGGAATTGATCCACAAAAGCTCACAGTACAAATATAGCAGTTAGTCTTTAAAGTACTGCAGTGTTTTTATTTTATTTTATTGTTTTTGTTTTCTGATTCTTCTAGAAGGTGCCTCAGGCATGGTGTTGCCTGTGAGCAGCTGAGTACATCAGGAAAGGGTAGGGTTCTCCTAGTAACATCCCCATGGGTTTGGAATCAACTTCTGGAAATCAAGAGATCGGTCAGCACACTTCATTGATAAGTTTTAGTGGGGAAAGCATAAAGCATGTTTGTTTTCCCAGGCACTTGGGAGAGAAAGTTGGGTTTCATGGCTATTGGGTGAGGAACAATCTGAGTCTGGGTTATATATATATTTTAATTGGCTTGATTAAGTTATTACTATTTTAAGTGGCTTTGTAAGCTGCCTCAAGGACTTCAAAGGGGCTAACAATGGTTTAAATAAATAATTTAAATGTTGAAAAAGGTACCTCCTCACCAAAATTCAAACAAAACAAGAAGAAATAAATATACAACCTTTGCTCCTGGGATATCAAAAAATTAAAGCTTTCAGGGGAAAGTTATACTATTACATATTATTTTACATTACCACTAAGAAGGAAGAAAAATTTCCTTGGGGCTATTTAAAATCCTCAAATAAACATTTGGAACCTACCAGATAACAAAACCTTGAGATATACTTTTCATTTTATAGAAGGCCTTTCATACTTAGGAAATATAAACCTCTCATCACATTGACCACAATTAGGCTTTCAGCTTCATATAGCATTATATTTTTCTAAACATACTTCATACAGACCTCAGGCAAACCCACAGTCAAGCTTGCCATTGACTGAAACCACAGCTCATGAGACTGACAACCCGATCCTGTTTGTACACCCAATTAGATGTATGTCCCAATGAAATTAATGAGATTTACTCTCGGGAATGTATGCGTCTGACTGCTGTTCAGTTCTGTTACTGGAGCTGATCCAAAACCAGTCCTTCCAGATGTTTGGTGCTTTCCTTTTGCTTTTCTTCTCCAGATATGGAAGTGTCTTTTAAATATATAGCCTCTAAGGTTGAGAGTCAAGATGCTTCATGTGACCTCCTTGCCTCCTTTTGCCAATCCTTGCCACCTGAAAGAAAGGAAAGAATTGAGGGGTTTTTCCCTGAAAGACACAGGGTGCTGCTGTTTACATTGGCAATAAATACAGTAGTGGCCACTTAGACTGTCTGCTGGTCAAGAAGAAGGAAGGGAAATATCCTGAACTGTTCTTGTATCTTTCACTGGTGGACAAACATTTAAGAAGTGAAACTTTTCATAGGAAGGAGATAAAATATTAACTCTGTACATGCATGGGCTCCTAAGAGGCCAACAACAACAACATGCAAGTTAGTTCCTGCCCACGGATGTGAACTAACCAGTATATGTTCCAGCTCATTCTGAAGGGGGAATTGACTGTCTATAGACTCAGATTCCTGAAGAGAATTATAATCATATGATAAAGTTTCAAAATGCTATTAAATGCTGTTGATTGAAAATCATGGCAACCCTGCCTGCTTTTAGGAAGGAAAACTAGCAATATTTTCCCAACCCAACTCCATAAACAAGCTATGGTAATAGAATAGACCATACTGCCAGTGACTCAATACCAAGTGTCAGGTGGCCGTTAACTAACCTGACAACCAAGGGGACTAATGGCCTCCTTGGGTGCCAAAATCCACATGGTCCCCCAAGTGGGTTAAAGCCCACTTGAATCCATCTTGATGGAGGGCAGCAGCTTCATCAACACTGACATGCGGCTGAGGAGGACTTTGTGTGCCAAAAGGGCTCAGGACCAGAAAGTGACTCAGGGAACTGGATCAGTGGTATGAGTATCATGCTGCAATGCAGAAGGCAGATGAATAGCCACAGCATTATATTCTCAGGACAGTCTTCATGGCTGATCACCATGAGGATCACCTATATTTGGATTCAGATCTGGCTGAAGAAGAAGACAGTAGACTAGACAGAAAAGTTACTGTCAGCCTTCAACAAAAGTGAGTTACAACAAATGCAGATTTAATATTATTTTATAAGGAATAACCAAAGAGGTTATGTACTAAGTAGGCATGCCAAAGGCACACATTCCTTTTCTTCAGCAAATGGAATTGGCCTGTCTTAATAATGTTGATATTGCTGTCACTATTATGAAATTAAAAGGGAGGAAGAAATGCTGCAAGCTGGCACACAGCTTTTAGCAGTTATTTTAAAAGCCTGCTACTTCTTTTTGACCCAACCAAGGAAACCACAGGCTTCCCTTTCCAAGATTTGACACTGCTGACAGTAAATCTTTTGGGGGGTCCCTCTTTTGGGGGGTTGCTTATGTATTAATAACAACTCATTAAGGACAACTTTTTCCATTAAGCTATAAAGCAGCAGCAACATCAGCAATCATGCCACCAAACGTATACAGTATATATTTATTTCAATGAAAATCTGAACCAAATATGTTTGGAATTCAGTGGCCTTAGGTGACTAGCAGAAAAAAAGGAAATATGTCAGCTTCTTTTTTAACCAGTTAATTTAAATTAAATCAATAGTGACTGAGGTTTCAGAATACAGTTTAAGTGCAAGCATAATGTACCATTTAAAGACATTTGTCTATAAGAAAAGAAGAGGCAAGCTGGAACATTTACTTTTTTAACATGTGTGAGATTGTGCAGTCTAATAAATAAAGAGTCAAAATGACTTCAAAAAATGACGCTACTGTGGAAGGACTGAAATTACTGAAAAAGTAATTTCAAGGGAATACTGTCAGATTTGTGGTGTGTATTTGCAACCTCCTTCCCGTTTTTTAAGTACACAAATACACGCACATATGAGGGAGAGGGGGACAGACAAATAGAGAGAAAGAGATGAATTTTAGATGATAAACCTAGATCAAGGGACTACCCTGTTTAGACTTTTTGTGATTTCTAGTGCTTCATAATTAAGAGATATTGGTGGCAAATTGCAGTGACCAAGATCTTGTAATACAGTCGATTCCGACCCTTTGTGACCCTATGGACCATTTTCCTCCAGGCGCCTCTGTCCTCCACCATCCCCCTCAGCCCTCCCAGTTCTGTGCCCATTGTGTCTACAGTACCATCTAGCCATCTCATCTTTGGCCTCCCCCTTCTTCTTTTGCCCTCCATCTATCCCAGCATCAAGGGCTTCTCAAGTGAATCCTCCCTTCTCATTTGATGTCCAAAGTACTTCATCTTCATCTTTACTATTTGACCTTCTAATGAGCAGTCAGGGTTGATTTCTTCTAAGATTGACCTATTTGTTCTCCTCGCTGTCCAGGGGACTCTCAAAACTCTCCTCCAACACCACATCTCAAAGGCATCTATTCTTCTGTGTTCAGCTTTCCTAATGGTCCAGCTCTCACACCCATACATTACCACCAGGAATACTATTGCTTTGCCTATTCTAATTTTTGTTTGCAATGTGATGTCTCTGCTTTTCACTATGTTCCCCAGGTTTCTCATAGCTTGTCTCCCCAGAATCAGTCGTCTTTTTATTTCATGGCTGCAATCCCCCATCTGCAGTGATCTTTGATCCTAAGAATGTAAAATCTGTCACTGCTTCTACTTCTTCCCCGTCTATTTTCCAGGAACTGATTGGGCCTGTTGCCATTATCTTGGTTTTCTTGATATTGAGTCTCAAGCCAGCTTTTGCACTCTCCTTCTTCAGTCCAATCAAGAGATTCTTTAGGTCTTCCTCACTTTCTGCCATTAGGGTGGTATCGTCTGCATATCTCAGATTGTTGATGTTTCTCCCAGCAATTTTAATCCCATATTGTGATTCCTGCATCCCTGCATTGCACATTATGTGCTCTGTGTATAGGTTGAATAAGCAGGGTGATAAAATGCAGCCTTGTCTTACTCCTTTTCCTATTCCAAACCATTTTGTCATTCCATGTTCTGTCCTAACTGTTGCTTCTTGATTAATGTACAGATTTCTCAGGAGGCATATGTGGTGCTCTGGTATTCCCATCTCTTTCATTACTTGCCACATCTTGTTGTGGTCCACACAGTCAAATGCCCTAGTGTAGTCAATAAAACAAAAGTAAACTTGTTTCTGGTATTCCTTTGTTTTCTCCATGATCCAGCGTATGTTGGCGATGTGGTTTCTAGTCCCCCTGCCTCTTCTGAAACCAGCCTGCACCTCTGGTAATTCTCTCTCCACATGCTGCTGAAGTCTATCCTGTATTATCTTGAGCATCACCTTGCTGGCGTGTGGGATGAGCATAATTGTTCGATAATTTGAACATTCTTTGGCATTGCCCTTTTTTTGGGATTGGAACGTATACTGATCATTTCCAATCCTGTGGCCACTGTTTTGTTTTTCAAATCTGATGGCATATTGAATGCAGTAATTTGATGCCATCATCTTTTAGAGCTTTGAAAAATTCAACTGGGATACCATCATCTCCACTAGCTTTGTTGTTTGCAGTGCTCTTTAGGGCCTTTATGACTTCACTCTCCAGGATGTCTACCTCAAGTTCAATTTTTTCATCATTGTGATTATCAGGAGTGTTGAGGTCCTTTTTGTAGAGTTCCTCTGTGTACTCTTTCCATCTTTTCTTAATCTCTTCTGCATCAGCTAGCTCCTTTCTGTCTTTGTCCTTTATCATGGTCATTTTTGCTTTAAATGTTCCCTTGATTTCCCCAATTTTTGAAAAGATCTCTAGTCCTGCCTCTTTTGTTGTTTTCCTCCATTTCTTTGCACTGTTCTTTTAGGTAGTTTTCCTTATCTCTCCTTGCTTCTCTTTGAAATTCTGTGTTCAAATGATTGTATTTTTTCCATTCTCCTTTGACTTTTGCATTCCTTCTTTCCTCTGCTATTTTAAGAGCCTCATCAGACAACCACTTTGCTTTCTTATGCTTCTTTTCTTTTGTTATGGTTTTCTTTGCTGCTTCCTGCATGATGTCCCTCATCTCTGTCCATAGTTCTTTTGGCACTCTATCGAGTCTAAGCCATTAAATCTGTTCATCACCTCCACCGTGTATTCTTTAGGGATGCTGTCTAGGTAATATCTGTCTGGTCTACTTGTTTTCCCTATCTGCTTGACTTGATGTAAGCTAGAAGCAAGATTGATGGGAGGTAGCAGCAATGGAAGAAAGTGACTCCAGTTTCAGGGCTGCTTTAAACCCATTTGGGTTTACTGAAGTAATCCAATTATTGAACCTATTTTGGGGATATGATTCAGCACTTTGCATACCTTCTGTCAAGTGAAGACTAAAACCTAGGGTGGATTCAAGCACCGCTGAAACTGGAGTCACCCACTTTCACCTGATGGAAAGGTTACTTTGTAGATTTGGTGTAGAGAGGAAGGAAGTGGGAGGTCTGTAGAGTCTGCATGGAAGATCTTAACGAAGCTAATTTGTTGTTTTGGCATACCTTGACCCAAGCTCAGTCTCAGGACATGGATGTTCAGATGATGTTACGTAGGTCCATGTATTACACACATGATCAGCCATGGAAAGAGGAATTTCCAGATGCTCTGTCATAGCTACTCTTTGCACCCCCATTCGCTGCCACCATGTCACCACTAATCCATTGGGAGGCATACGCAAGTCAACCACATTCTGAGTATTGCATTCATGTTCATTTACCATCACCCCCCTCTCACCCACACTAACGTATACTCAGTCAGACAATTTCACATTCAGTTACATACACTCTCCACAGCACTCACATCTGGTTATGCTCACAGTGCTACACCCACCTTTAATTACAATCACACTGTCTCAGTCGTGTGGGTGCTGCACCCACACTCGATTACAGTCATTCTTCCTGAGTTCACATCCAATTTAAAACAGGCATGCTGTTCCTTCAGAACTGTCTGTCCCTCATGCTTTATATTGATGCACAGTGGACATGTGTCCGGGTGCTTCTCACATTCCAAGACAAGAGGAGGGAGGAGTTCTGACTGCTGCTTTTAGTGCTTATGAATCTAGCTGAGAGAAATCCATCTTTTTTCATTGGGAGAAAATATACAAAACAAGGATCACCCAGTAATGCAGGGACATGCCCACCAATTCTTGCTCAGGTTTAGCCAGAGACAAGCTAGATGATGATTATGATGATTTTGCTGCTTGCTTGCTGGTTTAGTGTATTATCCCACTACCTGCTATCTCTTCTCTCTGTTCTCATGACCTTTGGAAACAATGAAGCAGGACTTTCAGTGTATTCCTTACTTCTTGTTCTATGTTATGTGGGTGGCTGTTAAGGTCTTGTACGCAAGAGCATTGTGCCAAAACCATAGAGTCATCAGTATACCAGGAATGCCATATCAAGAGGCTGAGGTTTGCAGCTAAAAGAAAAAGGGCACAAACTGGTATTAGTGCATGAGACTCTTTCAGTCAGGGCAGGGGCCCTTTGGTCCTCCAGATATTTTGGATATTTCGGAACCGCCGCTTTCGCCCCGCTGCTGCAAACCGGACTTTTCTCATGGCCAGCTGGGCCTTATATTTTTGTAATTTATAATTAAGAATGTTATGTTGTTTGAACTGAAATTTGGCCTTGTATTTTGACTGACATTATGTTCATGTGATGTTTTTGAACTGTAATTTATCCTGTTTTGATATTGTGCTAATGTGGTTTTGGTACTATGTATCAACTGTACTGTATTGTTAAATTCTGTATTTATATTGAGATTTTTTTACTGAAATGTATTTTTTGCTTTTTTGTTTCTATATTTTTATTGTATATTTTATTGTCAATCCTTATACTGTATTGCATTTGTATTTCATTGTGCTGTTTATTTGCTGGTAACCGCCTTGAGTCACCCATTGGGTTTGAATAAGGCAGTATATAAATTAAACCTGAAATGAAATGAAATTAGTATCATAGAATAATGGAGAGGGAAGGTGCCTATAAGGCCATCAAATCCAAACCCCACTTCAATGCAGCAATCCAAATACTGTAATTTATCATTAGAAATTCCACACACCCTCACCATCCCTGGTGGGGCTAATGCAAATTTTTGTCCAAAGAAATAACATTTGCATGTTCTCCTTCAGTTACCAAGGGACTGAAAGAAGCATGCAATAGATGCATAAGAAGGAATTCATGGGAAATGTTATCAGCATGTTGATAATGATGGTGAAATGATGTCTTAGTTGAGCTGCAAGACCTCCTAAGAATGGTGTCTTTTTTCTTATCTAAAAGAATTTTAACACAAGGGGCCTCTTGGATCTATACAAGGGATTCTCAGCCTGTGGGCCACAGGCTGGATGCGGCCCATGGGACCATTTTATGTGCCCCCCTCCCCAATCAGCTCCATCACACCAGGAAGTACTATGTGATGGAGGAAGGGCAAAATGGCCATCTGGCCCCCAAAGCTGTCTGAGGGAGTGTGACCTGGCCCCCAGCTTAAAAAGATTGAGAACTCCTGATCCAGAGGATAACCAATGCAAGAATACTAAAGCAAATTAATGCAAACTAAGAAATCATACACAAAGGCCAGTATCTGATTTGGGATTTCTGCACATGCTACTAACTTTGCACAAAGGGGTGTGCAGCTCTGTCATGTATTTCTGTATGACTAAACAATTTGTTTAAATGATTGCAAAACTAGTCACAGATGGCTCACCCAACTGTGCAACATCCTGCCTAGTGTTAGTCAAGAGCACAGAAATCCTCGGCAGGATACTGGGCAAAACATGCAGAAAGCCAACATAGTCCAATCACATAATGAAAAACTAGATGTTCATTCATGGTGAAATAAATTGGAGGAGGGGGGGTAATTACAGGGAGGAAAAGTTGTAACTGGCCAAGCAATGTTTACTGGGTTAGATGCAGCATAACATTCACTGTCAGATCCAAAGTCAAGATAGCCACTAGGGATGTGAGGAATACCCCTAACAAGTCCTCTGCTTGTCATTTTCAATACTTGGAATGGTGTAGATAGGGTTGCCACATTCCAGTTCTTGGAAACAACTAATTTGCATAGTATATATATCGGGTGGCACTATTTGCATAACATTCAAATTCTGCACATTAACATGTTCCAGCTTTGGCATCATTTATACAGGAACTACTGATCTGAGAGCCAGTACCATATAATGCTTCAAAGCAGAGATATACAGAGGCCTTCCAACCCTGCTTCCTGTTGCTCAAAATAAAATATGGAGAGATCAGAGCCACTCCACCCTGTGCTTTCTTGGAGATCTTCTGACCCAACCATTGTCTGTCTCCAGGATCTAGTTTGTGCATTTTTAGCCATCTGTGAAGACCCACTTTCTGCAAAGGGGGCAATGCAAACACCCAAGACAAACTAAATGGTACAAGCAGGACAAGTGTTCAGGTTTTAGTTTTAGTTTAATGCCTCTCCCCTCCCCTCCACCCCACCCCACCAAGCCAAGACCCTTAATAACTTAACTAAGGCAGTATCTAGGATGGCAGTGAGAAAAAGACTTTTAAAAAGGCAACCGGCATGTCTTTCTTTCAGTCCTTCTTATTAAAAAAAAGGCAACACAGAGAGCCGGAATTTCTATACAGTGAAACCTCTACATGTGAATTTTTCCGTTCCACAAAGTTATTTGTATGTCAAAAAAATTGTATGTTGAAAAAAACATTGGATTATCAGAAGGGACCACTCAATGTCACCATATTTTTTTTGTATGTCAAATTTTTCCTATTAAAATTTTGAATGTCGATTATTTTTAGCCAGCATTTCTATTTGTATGTCGAATATTTTGTAAGTCAAACCGTTTGCATGTCTGTACTTTCTTTTCTTTTTAAACACCTCCCCCCACCCCAATGGATCTGAAATTAAGGGTGCTGAGGCCACCATATTTTTGAGGATTTAATCCAGGGGTTCCCAATCTCAGGCCCATGGGCTGGGTCCGGCCTGTGGTGTCATTTCATGTGGCCCCACCCTTCCAATGGCATTCAAGATACAAAATGGCCACCTCTTTGAAGCTGTTGGGACAAAATCCCCCCCCCCCTCATTATGCAAGCAGGGAAAATTGGCCATCCAGCCCTCAAAGCTAAGAGAGCGTGACCTGGCCCCCGGCTTGGAAAGGTTGGAAACACCTGATTTAATCAATAACTTTGGAGCAGGAAAAAACAAGCCAAGTTCATTTCCTAGGTAAACTGCACCATCTCCTTTGTGTTTATGAGTTTCTTTTTCTTTTTTTTCTTCATCCGTGATTGAGATGCCCAAGTGTCAGATTTAATATGAAGGGTCCATGGGGTTCTGACACTTCATCCTGTCAATGCCTCTAGGCTCTTTGCTCCACCCTATGATGGATCCAAAGCCATTGCACGTGGTTAATTGCCATGATGGCTTCCAGCCTCCAGGAGGAGAAAAATGATAAGAAAAAGCATACTCCCAGTTATGAAGACCAGGGATGGATCCTTTGTGTTTTCGTGTAAGGAGGGGACACAGAAGAGGCTCTATCGTTTGTTTTTATGTTATTTCATTAATTCCTCAAATGATTCTTAATAGTGACAAAGCAGTACACAAAAGTTTTGTGTTTCCCTCTTTCGTTTAAACTTTCTTCCATCTTTTGTCTCTTTAATTGCTTGGAAAATTTACCAGGTGTATGGGGAATGTGAGCTATTGGAGACGACTATTGTAAATCTGATGAGTTAAGGTGATATTTCCCATTTTCCCTCTCCAAGCTCTAAAATGGTTAAATGTGTATTAAAGAAGTAGAATTTGCTTGTTGAGCAGTTTATGCATTTAGAACAGTGTTACCCAACCTTTTTATTTTTGGACTTCAATTCCCAGAAGCCTAAGTCAATTCCCAAAAGCACTGAGCATCCAATGTCCTGACCTAAGCTTCTGAGGATTGAAGTCCCAAAAACCAAAGGTTGGGAATCACTGAAATAGAAGGTCATGTTGATTGGGAAAGGATGTATTCTCATCAAACTTGTCAGTTAGTCAGATTTAGTAGAGCCATAAAGGATAGATGGAGAGTTTATGGCAGGAGGTCTGTGAGAACATCTGTGTCCTTGGCTTAATAAAGTGAATAAGACTAAATAAAGAAGGGATGGGGCACGTCACAGTGACCTTTCCCTGTGTTCTCAAGCTGATAAGACTGGTGATGAGCTAATGTAACCTACCTGGAAGGGTGAAGCACCAATTAACCATTCCAAATGTCTATTGTTAAGTTTGAACACCTTCCGAGCAAAGGGCATACAGCCAAAAGTGATGATATAGCATTTAATAGGGGGGTGGGGGACTGCAGTGGCTCAAGTGGTTAAGATGCTGAACTTGATGATTGTAAGGTTGGAGTTCGATTCCCGAGTACTGCAGGGTGGAATGAGCACCTGTCTCTGTCCCAGCTCTTGCCAACCTAGCAGTTCATAAGCAAGACATTGCAAGTAGATAAATAGGGACCACTTCGGTGGGAAGGTAAACATCATTCCATGCACTCTGGCGCTGAAGCATCCCTGCCACATGTCCATGGAAACATCTGTGTAGGCAGCACTGGTTCTCTGGCTGTAAACAGAGATGAGCACTGAACCCTAGAGTCAGATATGACTGGCTTTCGAGCACGAATGACCTTTACCTATAAATAAGGGGAACTTAGACCCCAGGCTTTGAAGCTCTTTGAACATCAGAAGTATCAGCAGTGTCCCTGCTACCTTACCGGGCTCCAGGTAGATAGAGAAGGGACGGAGTGATTCCCTGATAGGTAAATATGCTTTGTTGCTTGTATGCTGTTTCTTGTCTCTTGTTCCCTGCTTTATCTCTGATATGCATTGTTTAGAAAACTGTCTAATAAAGCCTTGTTTCTTCACCCACTGAGTGTTTATTGCCTCTGAGATCCTAAAAGAACCTGAAGGCACCAGACCTGGCCAGCTAAGTTGGTATTACACCATCATCAAATATTAGATATTAATATCATTGGGTATTAGAATAGTGCTATAAGAGCTTCTGTCAGCAGCCAGTCAGAACAACTAATAGGAGGGAAGGGGAGATCTTGAATGTGAAAAAGGTCCTATTTTATAGATTTAGAATTGTTACTTAGTAATTTACTGTATATTTATTCTATTAAAGGTGTATATGGAGAAGGGCAGTTTTGTGTTGTTCTTATTGGCTGCTTTGTTCAGTATCAAGCAGCCCTCCAATGGCTGTCTGACTAACTCAGGGGTTCTCAACCTACGGCCCGGGGGCTGGATGCGGCCCCCAACAACATTTCACGTGGACCACCACCACCTCTGCCACACCTGGAAGTGCCATGTGTGTCAGGCAGGGCAAAATGGCTATCCAGCCTCCAGAGCTGTCTGAGGGAGCATGACCCAACCCTTGGCTTGAAAAGGTTGAGAACCCCTGGACTAACTGCTTCTTTGCCCCTTTTCTACACTGTAGCCTGGAGGCCCTTTTTGGCAATGGTGCTGAACTCATACTGTTGTTTTTATTTTTATTTTTGAGTGCTTTACTGAACTTTAAATAGGTTACTGGCTGAGTAAGATTTCTATTGCAACAATCTGATGATTCTTTTTTCCCCCCTCTTCATGTACTGTTGCCCAGCCATCTTCTGGGATAGATTGAATATCTGTTTTCTTGCCTTTGTGCTTTTTGCAGTAGTTTTGAGGGTTTCTTTCGACTAGTGCCAGGAAACAAAAAAAAGGGGGGAATCAGCAAATTAAAGAACCTGAAAGAGGTTTCCTTTTTTTCTTGAATGAAAAGAGCAGTGTGCGATGTGCGTGCGTGTGTGTGTGTGTGTGTGAGAGAGAGAGAGAGAGAGAAGAAAAATGAAAGAAGTGCCTGAAAGAAGGAACAAAACAAAAGAAATATAGCACCTCTCCAATAAGGGGCCATTCAACAATTATGTGATCCATTATTATTATTATTTTTGGGGGGTAGGGTTGACCCCCTCCCCCCATGTAATCTGACCATAATTTTCACTCCGACCCCCCCACCTTTAAAATTATGTAATCCAGAGCTTTTGTATCGAAACTCTAATTTTTTAGAGCTTTTCACTATTGGTGCCTAATGAAGGACATACTGGTGAGGATTCAATAACCTCTAATCCAATCAAAATTCCCAGAGATCATTTTTAAATCTAAAAAAGTGCCATATTTCGAAACCGCAACAGCTCCAAATGGATTACATAACCTTTGACCTGACTCCACCCCCACGTAATTTTCCGTAATTCAGATGGCAGACCCCTCCCCCCGCCTCGAGGATCACGTAATTGTTGAATGGCCCCCAAATGCTTCAAATAGGTCACCATGAGTTCATTATGCCAGTGACTGTTGTAGTGCAAGAGATGTAGGATGTCACAAAGGCATTAACAGGATGGTAGCTCATTTTATCATTAGGTTGATTAATAGCAGTTTTGGAGCAGCATTGTGTCCTAGAAAAAGAAATACGCTACGCTAAGTTAGCACTAGCAGGATTAACCGCCAGGTTCATTCCGTTTTCCTGTGGGGCTGGGTGTCATTATGGTACTGAGTCATAGAGGAGGGTGTGCTACAAGCAGTAGTAATTATATAGTAGCATGCTGGTGGTCTATCTGGAGGAAGGAAGGGGAATTTTAAAAACAGCTGTCCTAAACTGAATTCAGGATAATGGGTGGAGGTGGAAATCTATGACCATTTAGTTGGGCTCCTCTGGTCCTGGTTGCTGACAGCACTCAACTTCACTTGGTCCCCTGTGTTCCCTCTGCCCATGTGATTGCCTGGCCACAGGGCCATCGCCAGGGCCATAGAACATCCTGAAAAAATATCCACCCACCCACATCTAGAATCCTGGCTATGGCTCTGCCTGGCCATGTGGCCACCACGGCTGGCCCTGAAGCCCCCTCGCTTTTAATCCCCCCCATGCTGTTTTGTAAGGCTGCCTGGCGCATTCTCAGCTCAAATAGGCTCAGGGGCTCCTTATTATTCATGGCCCTTCCTCTCCTGGTGCTGAATAAGAAAACAGCCCCTGATCAAATGGGCCAATTCTCCACGCCTGACACCAACTGCTACTGTTTGCCGGGCTCTGCCAAGCGTGGCCTCTGATAATGAGTGGGATTTGGTTAAACAGTAAATTAATGAATAATGAAATATCCAGGTTGATCAGTTAGAGAGCACGCTTGCTTTGCCCCGGGCACAAGGCTGGGGGCAAAAATTACTCTCAAACGGCGTTTGCCTGTCTGCTAGGCTGGATAACTATTTTACAGCCTATTGCCTGGCAAAATGGACTGGAGTGGGGAGGGGGGGAGTAAAAGGGGGAGGGAAGCTCAAAGAAATGGGATGGAGGGGGCAGCTGGCAGGACAGTCGCCTCGTTGTCACTTGGGAAGGCAAAGGTAAAGGTTTCCCTTGCTCGAAAGCCAGTCGTATCCGACTCTAGGGTGCAGTGCTCATCTCTGTTTCAAAGCCAAAGAGCCAGTGCTGTCTGCTACTGCAGACGTTCCGTGGTCCTGTGTCAGGCATGACTAGACACCGGAGTGCATGGAACGCTGTTACCTTTCCACCAAAGTGGTCCCTATTTATCTACCTGCAATTTCTCACTTTCAAAAAGCTAGATTGGCAAGAGCCTGAGACAAAGATGGGAGCTCATCCCGTCCCGCAGCACTCGGGAATTGAAGTGCTGGCCTCCCGCCTTCCAGTCAATGGGACACAAACTCACAGACACCCACGTCTGAGGGTTTGGGGGAGGAAATATAGATGAAGAGGGGAGGGGAAAGTCCAGGAAAGGGGGTTTATTGGGAAGTCTAGATCTGCTTTAACTCCCACCCTCATTAGGATGGAAAGATCTAATGGAGAGCAGGCGACAAAGCCTTGATCCACATCTCCAGATGTCCAACTATGCCTAGCTGGGAAGTCTGACTTTATTCCGAATTGAAGATCCGTCCGGTGGGGAACCTGCGGGCTTGAAGAGAGCCTGCCTGGGCTTCTGGGAATTGATGTTCCAGAATACCTGGAGGGCTGGCCTGTAACACCTAGGCCAGGGTTTCTCAACCTTGGGCTTCCAGGTGTACTAGGACTTCAATTCCCAGAAGCCCAGGATCCCCTCAAGCCCGCAGGTTACACACACACACACACACACACTCCTGCGTGGTCCATTCCAGCTCTAAAGGCTGTGGTTTCCCAAACGAGGGCTCAAAATTGGGACAAGGGCATGCGCCAAAGTTGACTTTTCTTTGGTTTTGGACAGCGCTATTTTGGACCGCAGGAAAGGAAGTGCAAAATAGTTAACTGGGAATGTCAATGATACACCTAAAAGCAAGGAATGGAAGGACTGCAGTGGCTCAAGTGGCTAAGACGCTGACTGGGAGGCGGAAGGTCAGCAGTTGGATTGCAGGACGGAATGAGCTCCCGTCTCTGTCCCAGCTCCTGCCAACCTAGCAGTTTGAAAGCAAGACATTGCAAGTAGATCAATAGGGACCACTTCGGTGGGAAGAAGGTAACAGCGTTCGTGTGCTCCGGTGTCTAGTCATGCCTGCCACATGACCACAGAAACGTCTGCAGCAGCAGACAGCGCTGGCTCTTTGGCTTTGAAGCAGAGATGAGCACTGCACCCTAGAGTCAGATACGACTGGCTTTCGAGCAAGGAAAACCTTTACCTTTAGAGGGAGTGGGGGAAATACGGCCCCGGGGGGCCGGATCCATACAGGTGCGTTTTACTTACGCTTCCTGGAGCAACGAGGGCTTTGCGGGCGGATGAATTTATGTCAGGGGCCGGATCCAGCCCATGGGCCTTAGTGACTGGCCCCCTGAACCACATGACCGGCCCATGTCCCGAAAAGTTTGGGCACCCCGGGAATAGAGTTTTGGCAAGGGTGGTAGGGTTTTAAACCAAACGGGCGCCCAGTTTTGGTGCTGAAACCGGTTTGGGTCCAATGAAAGGAAATGGTGCGGTCATCAAATGCCTCAATGAGACCACACGACGTCGACGCGCCCAGTGAAGTTTACCTTGAGGACTTAATCCGGAGTCAACGAAGCGGAAGAATTATTGGGCTTGGGTGTGTTACTTTATCTCCAGGCTAGTTGTGGTTTTGTGCCTTCGCTCACCCACGCTGTGTTTACAAAAAAAAAAAATTCAGAATGAAGTGGAGGTGGAAGGAAACGTAAACAGAGTGAGTGGCCTTAACACATTTAACTTTTCTCAAGTAACGTGCGGACTTCGGGACTAACGTGCTATAGGCAAACCAAAGAAGGGAACTTGAATTACCAGATGAGAGACAGAATAAAGTCTGCAGGCAGGGTCAATACTGGCCCCTTACGGATAAAGCCGGTCGTATCCGACTCTAGGGTGTGGTGCTCATCTCATTTTACAGCCAAAGAGCTGTCCGCATCTTCAGACGTTAATCCGTGGTCACATGGAAGGCACGACTAGGGTGCATGGAACGCTGTTTACCTTCCCATCGAAGTGGTACCTGTT
Source organism: Bradypodion ventrale (assembly GCA_035047345.1). Taxonomy (NCBI): domain Eukaryota; kingdom Metazoa; phylum Chordata; class Lepidosauria; order Squamata; family Chamaeleonidae; genus Bradypodion; species Bradypodion ventrale. The sequence goes on from JAWDJE010000001.1 coordinate 254,349,308, forward strand.
TCTCTACTTAGAATGTCTTGCTTTCGAACTGCTAGGGTGACAGGAGCCGGGACAGACGACGGGATCTCACTCAGCCGTGCAGCACTCGGGTCTCGGGAACTGCTGGCCTGCCGACCTTCCAGTTTCTGGGTGGCGATCCAGGCCGGGAAGGAAGGATAGCAAACAGAATAAATCCGGGCAAAAAGGAGAACTTTCCATCGGGGAGAGCAAGAGCCTTCCTCTAAGTCTCGCTGGTAGCAGCAGCAGTAGAAGAAGCAGAAGCGCCACCCGGGCCTCCCACTCGCATGGATCTCCTTTGGATGGGATGGAGGTTTCCCTCCTGGTCATTAAACCAGAAAGAAGGACGGGTATATTTGTTAGAGCAGTGATTCTCAACCTGCGGCCCGTGGGCCAAATGCGGCCCGCGTCACCATTTCATGTGCCCCCCCCAACTGCCTCCACCACACCAGAAAGTGCCATGTGGTGGAGGAAGGGCGTGTATTATGATGTTATTTGTATGAATTATGTTATTTATATGTATTATTACTTGTTTACGTAAACCGCTGTGAGTCTCCCATGGGGGTAGAAAAAAGCGGTATATAAATTAAACTTCAAATCAAAATGGCTTTGTCCCCCCCCCCCCCCCCAAAAAAAAAAACCTGTCTGAGGGAGGGTGACCCTGGCTTTAAAAGGTTGAGAACTCCTGTGTTAGAGGATCCATGCATGCAGAAAGCACCGCCAGCCTTAGGACATTTTTGTAAGGTGGGAATTTAATTTAATTTAACTTAATTTAATTTAATTTAATTCTTCAATTTTTACCCCGCCCACTCGGGCGAACCCGATTCAGGGCAGCGTACAAGAATTTAAAAAAACATATAAACACAGGTTAAAAACCCTAGATTACCCACCCACCCATCCACCCACCATTCCTACCCCCACCCCATTTAAAGAAGCTAAAAGGGGAATAGGAGGAATGCAGAAATACAGAAGGAGGGACACTAACTGGACTCTAGCTGGACATGAGCCAGCAGGCTGGGGCCGTAAATGGGGTCAAACCGTGTCCCCCACCCCACCCCCATTAGTGTTTGGGAGGTGCAGGAAACTATAGCCTCGTTTACCACCTTCTTGCCACCTGTCAGATTGCCAGCCAGGCTTGTTTGGCTGGCATTTTTATTTTATAGGTCTTTGCATTTTTAATGCAATGTGTTTAGTTTATTTTGCCGCCGCCTTTCTCCCAGCGCAGGACCCAAGGCGGCTGACAACATGAATTAAAACCGCTATTGCTATTGTTTTCAAATTTGACCTTTCGAATTGTACTGCACTGCTTTTTGAATTGTACTGTGTTGTATTGTATTGATTAATTTATGTTTATTATTGACTATTGATTATTGCATTGAATTTACTTTTCATGCTTCTTTATTATTGCATTGTACGATATCTACACGTTGTAATGGCCGCCTTGAGTCAGCTTCGGCTGAGAAAGTGCGAGATATAAATTAAAATTATTATTATTATTATTATTATTATTATTATTATTATTATTATTATTATTATTATTATTATTATTATTATTATTATTATTATTATTATTGCTGCTGGGGGAAAGGGTGGGGAGTCGTCATCGCAAAGCCTCGACCTCTAGGCTGTAGCCCAGTTTACCCTAGAAATGCCCATACAACACCGGTGGCCTGCTTCTTCTTGGTCCTTCCCGTGCTGGATGCCCATGAAGCTAATCTGACGCCCAAACTTCCCCAGCCTCTTTCAGGGAGGAAGAGCCAGTCGTGTAGGTCTCTTTCAACAGAAAACGCTGTCTGCTTCTGCAGACGTTTCCGTGGTCATGTGGCAGGCATGACTAGACACAGGAGCGCACGGAACGCTGTTACCTTCCCACCGAAATGGTGCCTATTTATCTACTTGCAATTTCTCGCTTTCCAACTGGTAGGTTGGCAGGAGCTAAGACAAAGACGGGAGCTCATTCGGTCCTGCAGTACTCGGGAAATCGAACTGCTGACCTTCCGCCTCCCAGTCAGCGCCTTAGTCGCTTGAGCCACTGCAGTCCGCTCAAAATAAATTACGCAGACAATATGAATGTAGGCTTTTTCATTTTTCTCTTCCATTCAGAACACGCGAAAAGGACAATAACTTCCATCGATTTCTGTTCCAGGTGGGCTTGCTTAATCTAGAGTTGTTGTTTTTTGCCTTTTAAAAAAAATCCAACAACTCCAGAGTGTGGCAAATGGTGACTGTTATCACACGTCGGAGAATAAACAAAACAATTTATTCTCTGATATGTTATCACATCGCGATGTTACTTAAAAGGAGTTGCTATGAACTTGAGAGCGAATTAGGACTAAAGAATAGAGTTTCCCCCATCTATCTATCTATCTATCTATCTATCTATCTATCTATCTTTCTATCTATCTATCTATCTATCTATCTATCTATATAGATAGATAGATAGATAGATAGATAGATAGATAGATAGATAGATAGATAGATAGATAGATAGATAGATAGATAGATAGATAGATTGTCACAGGAAAATGACAGAGCTGCTAGTTGAGAAAGAGAAAGGAAAGATGTCTTTTATGGAGACAGGACAGAATACAGTCTAGAAAATTACAATAGCTGTGAGAACCTCTGGGGATAAAGATATTTAGGCGAACGGATACTATTAAGGGGACTACGGTGCCTTAGTGGTTAAGACGCTGAACTTGACGACTCGAAGGTCGGCAGGTCAGCAGTTCAAGACCCGAGTGCTGCATGACGGAGTGAGATCCCGTGGTCTGTCCCAGCTCCTGCCAACCTAACAGTTCGAAAGCAAGAAATTGCAAGTAGATAAACAGGGACCGCTTTGGTGGGAAGCTAAACAACGTTCCATGCACTCCGGTGTCTAGTCATGCCTGCCACATGACCATGGAAACGTCTGCAAATGCAGACAGCGCCGGCTCTTTGTCTATCAACCGAGATTTGCACCGAACACTAAAGTCGGATTCGACTGGCTTTCGAGCAAGGGTGAGCTTGCTATAAAATAGGGAAACAAATTGTGCAGTAGGATAAAACACTAGAGGGGGCAGAAAAGAGAAAGCGGTTAGAATGAAGCCGGTTTCATTCCCGGACTGATCACACACCCCATCCCGAGCCCTTGGCTTCCCACGGAAATCAGAAGTTCGTTTTCAACCGCCCCACTTGTTTCAAACCGGATCAAGCCCTCTTGAATGTTGGTCTTCTGATTTACGCTCTTGCAAGCAAGATACTGTACTTCTAATCGTTTTTTAAAAAATGCTTAGGATAGCAGTCCTCCTAGATCAGGAGTTCTCAACCTTTCTAAGCCGGGGGCCGGATCATGCTCCCTCAGACAGCTTCTGGGGCCGGACGACCATTTCGCCTTTTCTCCACCACATGGCACTTCCTGGTGTGGTGAAGGCGGTGGGAGGGGCACATGGAATGGTGCCATGGGCCTTATCTGGCCCACGGGCCACAGGTTGAGAATCCCTGCCCTAGATTCTAAACTGTTGACCTAAATCCATCGAAAGTGGTCGTGACTCTGCTTCATATTTTTTTTTCACACTTATGAACCGCCTAAGCTGTCTAGGCGGCTAGACTAATAATCACACTGATGGTTATCAGTCGGGCTGGCTTTAATGTGGCTGTGATCACTGTGTGTGCCAAGGAGGAAACTTTCGGAAAGCCAAAATCTGAGCATTCTCAGAGGCTGGTGCGGATTCAGAGAACCGGCTGGAGCGACTTCCTTTAATCGTTTGTGCTGTGGCGATGGCAGATTGCCGTTTGTCTTCTCCATAAAACTTCCTCCTCAGTTCAAGCGGTTTTCCTGGTCTCTCTCTCTTACTTTGTCGCCCTTCCAAAAAAGTGCAGGGAAAGGAGACGAAATTGGGTCGTTGCTCTTTACAGCCAGAGATCTAAATTAGGGATTCTCAACCTTCGGCCTATGGGCCAGATATGGCCAACAGCACCATTTCATGTGGCTCACCACCTCCTCCACCACACCAGGAAGTGCCATGTGGTGGAGGCAGGGCAAAATTGCCATCCGGCCTCCGAAGCTGTCTGAGGGAGCATGACCCCACCCCTCTTTAAAAGTTTGAGAACTCCTGATCTAAATGTTGCCTTTAGCCATTTGTTTGCTGACAATGTAACTCTCCCCACCCCTTCTGGTTGGGTCCCTGGAAAGATACTTTTTCGACTGCCTGGAGGAGCCACTTCCCTCCAAAATCATCCTTCCTTCCGAATTCAGAGGCAGGAAGGAAATAGATAGATAGATAGATAGATAGATAGATAGATAGATAGATAGATAGATAGATAGATAGATAGATAGATAGATAGATAGATAGATAGATGTTGAAAGAAACCCCACGGTCTCCCTCTGGCTTTCCTCTCAAGAGGCTGCAGGCTCTCAGCTCAACTATGGCAGAAAACGGAGATTAGCACCGCACCCAAGAGTCGGATGCGACTGGCTTTCGAGCATGGGCGGCCTTTACCTTACGAGAAATTGCACAGATGTATTTGGCGATAAGGCCTAACCGAAAGCAGATTTCTGCGTAGGTAAGAGAAGAGACCGCACTGGAAACAATCCCATTTCCGTGCAAGGACGTGTAGAATCGTACTGCGGAGGTTTACAAAAAGGTAAAGGTCACCCTTGCTCGAAAGCCAGTCATATCCGACTCTAGGGTTCAGTGCTCATCTCCGCTTCATAGCCGAAGAGCCAAGCGCTGTCTGCTTCTGCAGACGTTGCCGTGGTCATGTGGCAGGCAGGACTAGACACCGGTGCGCGCCGTTTACCTTCCCACCGAAGCGGTGCCTATTTATCTACTTGCAATGTCTTGCTTTCGAACTGCTAGGTTGGCAGGAGCTGGCACAGACGACGACAGGAGCTCATTCCGTCCTGCAGGACTCCGGGAATCGAACTGCTGACCTCTCGCCTTCCAGTCAGCGTCTTAGCCACTTAAGCCACTGCACCGGTTTAAATTCGTGGCCACCTGCTCGTCCACCCAGTCCGTTTTCACTAGGACCAATTTCCTCTTTGAATATCGTGCCGTTGCATATGAGCAGCCGTCGAGTCGGATCCGGCTTTCAGCGACGGTAAGAAGGTGTTCGGAGATCTGTAAGGAATTGTTTTACTAACGCCAACCCCCCTTCCACAGAGCAGTGATTTGAACCCAGCTCTCCTGCGTCCTAGCCCAATCTTCTACCTACGCTGTACATCACACTGTCCATCTCGTGCAATGGTCCTCTTTCTGTCATGGTCGAATCCAGAGGCGGCTGATCCAGAGGCAGTAAAATAAATTTGGCTTCATATTTTCCCCACAAACAAACACACAGCCTCTTGGGGAATTTTTGAATTCATTGCATAGTACAGATCCCTGATGGCGAACCTTGGCACTCCAGATGTTCTTGGACTTTAATTCCCAGAAGCCCCCGTGAATCCACACGAATGGGTTTACTGCAATTCACCCGACCCACGCCGCCCTCATCGCTCCTGGAAGCAGAAGTAAAACGCGCCCTTACTTCCGCTTCCAGGAGCGATGCGGGGCGGCGTGGGCCAGATGAATCACAGTGAACCCATTCATGTGGATTCATGGGGGCTTCTGGGAATTGAAGTCCAAGAACATCTGGAGTGCCAAGGTTCGTCATCACAGGTATAGATGGTCTTTTCGTCCTATTTATTATCAATAAGAACATTTCCTGTAAAACAGACCTACATAGCTTGGGCTTGTTCTTGTGCTTTATAAGGTGACAGCTGTTATTAAGGAGAAGCTGAAAAAGCTTAATTTTTATTTTATTTTTTGACATCTCTCCAATTTTTAACTCGCTCCTCATCAAACCCAGCAGACAGGTGACAGGCAGGCATCCTTATTTGCAGGCTCCCTCAGGTCGGGCTGCCCTTAATCCGATTTAGCCAAGCGACTTTAAACTGAAGTGGCTTTACTCTCACTGAAATGAACAAGGCACTGCACATTAACAGTAGTAGCCTCCGTCTAGTACATTTAAGTTTACAGTATTTTTATTTCAGTGGCAGAGTTGACCGACGCTCCTGTCTGCCTGATGTCCATTATGTATGCCTGGTTTTAGACCAGGAGTTCTCAACCATTTAAAGCCAGGGCGGGTCATGCTTCCTCACACAGCTTGGGGGGTGGGGTGGGGGGCAGACAGCCATTTTGCCCTTCCTTCACCACATGGAACTTCCTGGTGCAGTGGAGGTGGTGGTGGGCCACATGAAATGGTGTCATGGGCCACATCTGGCCCATGGGCCGCAAGTTGAGAATCCCTGTTGTGTATAGAGTTGACTTTATGGGGTCAACCCTAACGATTGTTAGAAAACGAAACACGCAGTGGTGGGCTCCCAAAAAAAATTTACTACCACACTGTGGGCGTGGTATGGTGGGCATGGCCAGGGGGAAAGCCCTGCGTTGCACCCGAATTAGGACTACTTTATTTCAAAACTTGGATGGGCAGGGCCAGCAAGAATTTCTGTTACAGGTTCTGGCGAACTGGTGCGAACCTGCTGATGCCCACCACTGGAACACACCCACCCACCTGACAATTAAGTTCCAGTGAATCGAACTGGACTTTCCTTTGTGCTATTCTGTACCTCTCTGTCCAGCAATAAGCCCTTTGCCATCAGTAGCATATGATATACCCCTACATGGGCACTGTTTATAGAGGAAGAAAGAGGGTCCTGGTTAGCAGGCATAGTTCACTCCTTCATGCCAGAGCTGGGGGAAGTGGAGCCTTCCAGATGCTTCTGGGGTCCAACCAGCCTCCACATCCAGGGGTATAGGATGGTGGGCACTGTGTTCTAGCAATACCTGGAGCAATACCCATTTCCAATCCTATCCTAGACCGAGATGGATGGAGTGAGACTGAGAAGACCTCTTTCTTACATTTCATGGCGCAGTCAGTCAAGCAGCGAAGCCTGCAGCTTTGAGCACCTCTCGGCGAGAGCTATACATCCCCTCTCTAAAGGTAAAGGTTTCCCTTGCTCGAAAGCCAGTCGTATCCGACTCTAGGGTTCAGTGCTCATCTCTGTTTCAAAGCCGAAGAGCCAGCGTTGCCTGCCTGCTGCAGACATTTCCATGGTCACGTGGCAGACATGACTAGACACCAGAGCGCATGGAACGCTGTTACCTTCCCACCAAAGTGGTCCCTATTTATCTACTTGCAATTTCTTGCTTTGGAACTGTTAGGTTGGCAGGAGCTGGGACAAAGACAGGAGCTCATTCGGTCCTGCAGTGCGCTCTCTAGAAAACGGTAAAATAAGTTTCCCCCAGCCTGTGTTGCGTTTGTTCCCCGGAGCCCTGCGTCTCTCGCCAAGGGCGCGATCCCGAGCAAAGTCGCGCAGTGGGTCTTATTTATCTATTTATTTATATTTCTCATACTTCTATGGCCTGGGGTCTGTTTTCAAGATTGCTTTCCGAGTCAGTTAAGGGGCTGCCGCGGTGGCTCAGTCGTTAAGAAGCTCGCCTTGTTAGCTGGAAGGCTGGCAAGTCGCCAGTTCGAGACCCGGGTACTGCATGACGGATTGAGCACCGTCTCTGTCCCAGCTCTTGGGGACAAGAAAGGAGCCTCATTCAGGCGTTCCCTGAGTGGAGTTTCATTCGCAAAAACCCTTTCAACCCAGAATAATTCCCGACACGAAATTATTATTCCGAGTCAGAAGGTAGTGTGTGCGTGTGTTGTTGTTGTTGTTGTCTTTACGTTGGGCAGGTACTGAGAAGGTACTGGGGGGGAGACCCACGACCCACCCCTAGGTGTCTTAGCAAACAGAACTAGCTCTACCTTGTTTTGGGTTGAGCACATAGTGTGTATGTGTGCTTAGGACATGTGAACAACATGTGCTGGCTCGCCACCAGCCTTGACTGGCCCAGGGCCGCTGAATCCATGTGCTGGCGGGATTGGGCTGGGGACAGGCTGGGGAAAAGCAATGCAAAGCGAACACACTTATACACCGCCCCATAGTGCTTAATGAACTCTCTGGGCGGTTCACAGGTTAATTAGCATTTTGCCCCCACCCCACATGCTGAGTCCTCATTTTACCGACCTCGGAAGGATGGAAGGCTGAGTCAACCCTTTGTCCCGTCAGGATCGAACTCACAACGTTCAGGCTGCAGTACGGCAGCTTAACCACTGCAAAAGTGACACAAAGGGGTCAGTTTTTCAGGAGGGGAGGCTTTCTTGTAAAGGGGGAGGATAAGAGTCATTGAGATGCAGTTAACACCCCCCTGACACCCCGAGAACCAATCTTTCTCTCTTCTCTGCAGATAAACCGGATCCTGAATTTTTCCCCAAACCCATAGTGGGAAGGGCACTAGGCAAATCCACATCAGCACAATGAAAATAAAAATAAAATAATAATTAAAAAAAAGAGAGAGAGGAGAGAAACAAATCTGAAGAGGAGAATACAACAAAACACAACAATCTTTTTTTTATTTTTCTTATTATTTATGTAAATCAGGTCATCACTGGACAAGAAACCAATTTCTACCCATTACCATAACAGTTTGTCTATAAGGAACGAAAGAAAGAAAAATTCAGATTGGGTACTATCTAGAATAGTGTCAAGCGTTTGCAAATTTTTTTGTATTTTTTTGATCTTTTTTTGTTTGTTGTTCCATTGGTTTAAATTCCCCCACCCCTTCACAGAGGTATAGTCACAGATAAATAACCCCAAAAACTACTTGCTCGCCATATTTACACAATCCCGTTAAATTAAGCATAAATAAATATATACAAACTTGTCACTAAATGCCTCTCCGCTTTTGTCCCACCCCACCCCACCCCAATCCCCGTGGCTTTTCTGGAAGAGTTGTTTAAAAGGATATTTTTCTCACTGTTATGGAAAGACTATTCAAGAAGAGAAGGGATTTGTTTTGCTTTCTTTCAAACAAAGACTTGATTTTTTGGCACAGACAAGAGATACTACTGGATTGATATTCCCCATATATCATTTTGCCTTGCAGCCCTAAGTCATTGATGCCTGCCTCTCACAACCCACTACAGGATACCTTTGAATATTGTGAGGTTTACTTTCTCAGTATGCTTTAGGTATTCACCAACATACAAGGGGTTTACACTAGGAAAGGCTTTCTCTAGCCATTCATGTTCTCTGTCCGAGATACAAAACCATTCGTTTGAAACATTCTCATTCACATTATTATGCTATAATACTGGAATAAAAAATGCCAACCCCCCATAGAACTGGAAAATATATTCAATCAACAGGGATAAGAGCGTTCATCAGTGCAATTAGAGCATTTGTTTATTAATCGCAGATAATGAAATGTAAAGATGGCTAGATGAATTTTAACCAGAGCTGTCCCTCAGGTTGTTGATTAACAGTGGCCTTAAATTTTTGGAGTGGAGGGGAAGAACTATATACATTTATGGACTTAGCAAAGTTTTAGGAAACTTTTTCTCCCCAAACTGCAGCAGAAATGACTTTCATTATGACATGGCAGATTAATCCTTAACTATACATACATAGAAGGGCCCTTGTGGTGATTATATTTGGGGTCGCAGAAGCTCGGGTTAGTCAACTAATCAGGGAATCGATTAGAGCAAGGCAGCTGATCAACTGAATGCCTGCTCTTTACAGGTTTACTCACAGGGTAGACTAGGCATAGATAATAGCAAACTTCAAGAATCGCATGGTCTTACTTCTGAGTAATCCCGTAGAGAGCCAGAATGCAGGGCACAGAATTGGAATCTATCCTCTCATTTAGTTATTAAATCAGATAATTCACTTACTAATAAAAATAACAGTAAAACCAAAGAACAAAAATTTAATTAGTGTTTGCTTCTGTTCCTAAAAGGTGAAATGGTAAAGCTAAGCACTTCTTCCTCCTTCCCCGATAGATATATCAGTGGTTCTTTGTTTTCTCCAATAATTATGTTTAGGACTTCTCTAAACTAGAGAGAGAAATATCACTAACTGAGACTGGCAAGAGTTTTATAAATCCTAGAGGAAGAAGCTGAACCAGGGGAGGGACCGTAGAGGGATGTGAAAACCACCTAAAGGGAGAGGGTTAAACATCCCCTTCCTTCTTTCATTCCTCCTATGTAATACCTGCCGTTTTCCCTTTTTAAAAAAGTACAGATGGGGCATTAGTGGAGGCCACCTGTAATGCGCACCTCTATTAGATTGTGTTTATAGCACTCGAATATCAACGCCCCATGATCTATCATTTTAAAATGGTGTCTTGCTTGAACCGAATCAAAGCGACTTCCCATCAAATAAAAGTGCCTTAACATATGAGGTAAAAATACCTGAGAATTACACTGCCTTACTGCTCATGGTTTAATAAAGCCTGCTTACATAAGAACATAAGAACAGCCTTGCTGGAACAGGCCACAGGAGCCCATCCAGTCCAGCATTCTGTCTCACACAGTGGCTCACCATTTCCTTCAGGCTATTCCCAAGGAGATGCCTTCACCTGCTTAGGATTCCCTGGAAATGGCATTGAGAGATATCCTGCCTATGTCCTTAAGTATCCATAATTATAGCCATTGATACCCTTGTCCTCCATGAACTTGTCTAATCCTTTCTTGAAGCTGTCAAGACTGACAGCTGTCACCACTTCTTCTGGCAGGGAGTTCCATAGACCAGTAATCCTCTGGGTGAAAAAGTACTTTCTCTTATTTGTTTGAGAACTAGTACCCAAAAGTTTCATGGAGTGTCCCCTAGTTCTAGTGTTATGCGATAGGGAAAACAGTTTTTCCTTATCTACTTTGTCCACACCGTGCATGATTTTATAAACTTCAATCAGGTCACCTCTTAGACGGCCGTTGTTCAGAAGTGAAAAGGCCCAACCGTTGCAGCCTCAGGCATGAATTTGCTTCTAGGCTCATTAACAGGACACTGATTACGGCAGGGTATCTTCTGTATCAACAGTATCTCCTTGACTTTGAAAGGGCCTTATAACATTTGCTAGTTATGCAACCTACTCAAAGAAAACACAGAAACCCAGCGTTATCTAGTAGTGACAGGAAAAGCTTCCCCTCTTGGCATGTAAGGGTTGTGAAGCTGTTGAAAGTCCTAAATTAGAGGGCAACTGTTCAAGCTACCGTGTAAAAAGTGGAGACTGTGGATTTATGAAAAGGAAAAGTAACTGGTTGCAAAAAACACATTGAGTTGTTTGATATGAAATGTAACAGGATATTCCCACTTGTTCAATGGGAGGAGTCAACTATGCAGAAGACATGACTACTTGATCTGAAGGCAGATCAAGAGAGGTCGCTCTCAGCGTCTTCTGTGGATGTGAGCATTGGCCGTGTTCTCCTCCTCTGCTTGCATGTTATCTTGATTTATCTAGAAGGAACAGAAGCTTCTAAGACAGTAGAAAAAAGTGCCAGGCCATCAACACTCACAGTGGTGAGAAACAGTGCAAAAAGGCTGCAGACAACACTGAATGATTAGTGCTCCCAACACTTTCACGGTCACACATTAAGGGGCCATTTTGCCAATTGCACAGGGGTACACAGAAACAGCCTCCTCGAAGATTGTGGTATTTTGGAACCACCATTGGGCGTACACTGGTAACGGCCACCTTGTGTTGCCGGCTAATCTTTCTCACACTAGGTCAGGTGAAAGGAACTGCAGAATGAACTCACCAAAAGGCGCCTTCATTTTAGCAGTTTCATGTCTTGCCTAGACGTGAAGAAGCTTATTACACAGCAGCAAGAGAGGCTTGTTTGCCATCAATGGTCTGGAGAGAGAGAACAGCCAATCCTGGCACTTTGGTGATGGAATCCATAGCTTTTCAACCACCTACTTGCTGCATTTGGAAATAGTGCTGAGGACCGCATGCTTAGAATGAAGTGGGGAACGTGGCCTAAGAGTGACCTCTTTTTGAACAAGACTGGGCAAAGCCAGCCTTCCAGCAGTTGTGGGCCTGCATAAACCAATGGGGAGGAATCTTGGGACTTGTAGTCCAATGCCATTTTGTAAGGCCATACTTTGCTCACTCCAGCTTCAGATTGATTGTAACTTGTTCTGACTGGTCAAAGGGCCGGATCCAGTGGTGGGCATCAGCAGGTTCGCACCAGTTCGCCAGAACCAGTAGCAGAATTTTGGCTGCACCCCACCCATCCAAGTTTTGAAATAAATTAGTCCTAATTTGGGTGCAACACAGGGTTTTTCCCCTTGCCATGCCCACCATACCACGGCCACAGTGTGGTAGTAAATTTTTTTGGAGCCCACCACTGGCCAGATCAATGCTTCCAGTTAAAACACAATGATCTATAGGGTTCCTTCCAGATCTGAAGTTCTAGAATGAGTATTATTGTGCATCCTATTCCATCATGATGCAGGGCAATTTGGGGATTAAAGCCTTGTTTAGGAGTGCTCTCTCTCTCCCTTTTCATACCACAGACCTTTATGCCTTGAATGACTCCAGAATAAGAAAGGCAAGTTGAATTGGCAGTAGATTAAGCACTCAGGGCACATAGCTGCTTCGGCCAAGAGGAAACAGTTCTGAAGCTCCATGAAGGAACAGGCAGAAGAGTTTACCCTCGAGGAGTTGACGGGTTCCAGAACCAAGCATCTAAAAGATGCATATACAATGCTACAGGGGGGTCTTGAAATCTATTGGTTAGTACTCAGTTCAGTATTTATGAACATGCAAAGCTCCAATTCTGGAAGGTGAATCCACATGGTGCTATTTGCATGGGAAGAGGTGCACAACTAGCACCTCATTGGATCACTATGGCAGCTTCCTCAACAGGAGTCACATGCATGCAATTATTGAGCAGGCTACTGACTGCTCATTTTGCCTAGAAATCTTTTGCATGGCCTGGGGTTGTAGCCATGACTGTAACACAGCAGCTTTAGAGGCAAGACTTGGATGATATATTCATTTTCCTACAGCTCTTTCTGCTTATATCAAGCTACTATAATTATATAGGCAAGCCAGACATTGTTCCCCTGTTTTCAGTCAATTTTGATTATCTATAGGTAGGTCCTCTACTCTAAAATTAAGTGCCTGGATGATGGTAAGAACACTTTTTAAATATCCTACTAATTATAATCACCAGACCACCCAGCTATAATTTATTTGGATGGCCAAGATTTTTCTTCCAATAGCATTCAGGGGTGGCCAACCTTAGTGCCCCAGGTGTTCTTGGATTTCAATTCCCAGAAGACCAAGTTAGCAACCTGCTTATCAGGGCTTCTGGGAATTTAAGTCCAAGAACAGCTGGAGCACTAATGTTGGCCACTCCTGGGCCATAGATGATCCAGGACAATGTTGAAACACGGGAAGCTGTAACAGAAATAGCACGTAATACAATATTGTTTGTTCTTTCATGCAAAGGCAGCCTGCCAGCAAACAATGGACAATGCGCAATGTCTGTAAGAGTGACTAAACAGGGCATTATGGTTATTTCTCAAACTTTACCAAACTATACTCACCCACAAATCAGTCTCAACAAGACTAATGGAGGTTATTCATGGGCAAACTGAAGAGGGCAACCCTTATACTTAAAGGATAGGCTGGGAACCTTTTTACTACATTGCGCCATAAAAATATTAGGGCCTGCAATTGGAAGTGTGAACCTTTAAACTCCCATTACTGTGGGCAGTTTACCCATAGTCACAAGGTATCTATGAAACAAATTTCTTTGAAGCTTTTGTGGAAAGAATTATTTACTAACAGTCACAGCAGTGAGAGTGTTACTGTAAGGTTAAATATGAATTTCAACTGGTTGAATGGTATAATGAAAATTTGGACACAAAAATTAATGATAAACTCACACGTGAGATCAAAATCAGAAAGGGAGAGTTAAAAGAGAATAAATGTAATGTTATATGGATCTATTTTACTGAATTTGTTTTGGTGAGAGAAGAAAGCCAAATGCCTAAAAGTGATCTAATGCCTTTTTGGAAGAGGTATGGGGCATCCTAGGGGCTATGGTGGCTTAGTGGTTAAGATGCAGAACTTAATGACTGGAAGGTCGGCAGGTCAGCAGTTCGAGACCCGAGTGTGGCATGACTGAGTGAGACCCCATCGTCTGTCCAGGTTCCTACAACCTAGCAATTTGAAAGCAGGAAATTGCAAGTAGATATATAGGTACTGCTTCAGTGGGAAGTTAACTTCATTCCATCCGCTCTGGTGTTTAATCATGCCTTCCACATGATAATGGAAACGTCTGCAGACGTTTTACATGGCATTCTAAAAATATAATGCTAAAATTGATTAGTCTATAATTGTGGACACAATTTTGATTATTTTATCATTGTCATATCTTTTATCCCCTTGTTTTCTTTACTGTTGAATATTATTATTATTAATTTATAACTTTATGTATTATTTGTTATATTTTAAATTCAATAAAGAGCAAAAAAATTAAGAAGCTTTTTGGGAGGCAAACTGCAGATGCCTATCCAAAAGAATATGAAATAAAACTACTAGAGATTTAATGCGAGCCATAAAGCAGAGATGGCCAACCTTTTTACGTTGTGGGCCTGACCACACCCCTGGACAGCTGAGCAGGCCGGACCACACACCCCAGAAGTGGAAGCATTTATGGCTGTCATAGATGCACCCAGTTCCGTGTTTACGACAGGCGTGGGCACGTTTGCATATGCGTAGGTGCAACGGCTTATGTAAACACGCTCACTTCCACTTCTGCAGGCTGTAGGTTGGGAACCTCTCTCATAAAGTATTATGCAAGGGTCATGGCTCGGTAGTAGAACATAGGGTTTCATAGAGCATGTTCTAAGTTCAGTGTCGGGGATCTTCAGGTAGGGATGGGGAAAATAACTCACTGAAAACCTGCTGATGCCTTTCCTTGTGTAGAGAAGACTGAGCTATGTGTGCCATTGATTTTATAAGCTACAGTTGGTAGAAGGCAGCTCCTCACATTCCTGAGGTTTTCAATCAGCTTCTGCATATTGTAGCAGGGTCTTCTAGTTTTGTGATGAATTGGCTGAAATTTAGAGAATTTGTTATATTTAATCAAATGTCATTTTCCAGGGGCCACCTAAACTACCTGTAAGTATCTACATTTTAGATCTAGTTGAATAATAATTGGTCCATCATCCCAGATTCTGAAGCTGTCACCACAGCTAGTTGGAAGTGCCAGAGTGTCCACAAAACATCTCTTACAACTTTGCTGCTCCACAAGCTGAAGCAAATTTGAATTTGAAGGATGGACATGCCTACCCTTTAATAAGGGAGAACTTTCAATCTCCTTGAGATCAGGTGTTTTGTGTTTAATAAGAACGAAAGATCATCTTATTAGCAGTGTATACTTCCAGCAATTTTTGTACCTCAACATTGTCCATCAGTGACAGGTATACACATTTTCATTTTAGGAAGGGGGAAATTTCTTCAGACCACCTTTGCATGCAAAGATTAGTCCAGTCTGGGTTCTTTTAGTGGGAAACATCACTCAGATCAATGAGTTGAGAAGGGTAGTAAATTATTCTTGTGATGCGTAAAAATGATTGTTCTCCATTTCTAACTTTCTCCATAAACTTTTCTAAATCCAGAGTTAACAGATATTGGTAAGTGACGGGCCAGTTAATGATTTCAGTTGCTGACAAGCTCTGCAAAGTGCTCTTTTAAGAGAATACAGAAAAATAACAGACATTTTCTTTCCTTTTCACCTCCCTTTTGAATGCAAGAATGGACTTGAAACACAAACAGATTTCAGAAGTGTTAAATACAACTAAAAATGTGATCTAGCAAAGGTCATGAGCATGTTTGGGCCTGACTAATTTTAACAGGAGTGAGCAGAACATTCCTAGTTGAAGTATTGGAGTGCTTTACCAGGGGTCTCTAACCTTTTTAGCACCGCAGACTGGTTTCATGCTAAACAATTTTTCCACAGACTGGTAAATGGGGTTGGTGGGATTTTTAATTTCTCCCACCTGCCAGCCAAAGCTTGAATATGGGTACTGTACTGTGATACCTCACTGCACACAGAGGGAGGGAGGATCCCCGTTGTAGCTCATAAAGGAGGAGGAGGGGTCCATCCACCTGCCAGCCACACCGTTCACCTCAGGCAGTGAGGTATCACACTGCACACAGGCAGTGGTGGAGCCCCACCACAGTTGAGCAATGTGAATGAGGGACCTGGCCACCTGCCTATCTGCTGTGTCTGAAGCCCATGCTCTAGCTCTGTTCTCTGGGCAGACCCAGCGGAGCATGTTGAGGCCAGAAGGCTGCCATTGGGGCTCCCAGCACCACCCACCCCACAGCCCGTTTTGGGGCAGCCAGTGGTCTGGTACCGGTTTGTGGCCCAGTGGTTGGGGACCCTGTTTTACACTTTTTCTCAGACTACGGGATGCTAGTAGGTTTTAGAGCAGAGGTTCCCAACCTACAGCCCGTGGACCAGATCTTGCTCCCAATGCCAATTCATCTGACCCACGCTGCCCTTTCCGCTCCAGGAAGCAGAAGTAAAGTGTGCTTGCACATGTGCAAAATGCTGTCATATATGACTCGTGGCTGTCATAAACACATTTACGACAGCCACGGCTACATTTACGGCAGCATTTAGCACATGCACGGGTGCATTTTACTTTTGCTTCTGGCTGGGAGGAACCATGTGACCAGCCTGCTCAACCACGTGACTGGCCTAGGGCCTGAAAAGGTTGGGAACCCCTGTTTTAGGGGATACCTCATTGTACAGAAGATTAGCTGACACTGGCTAAATGTGCTTATAATTTGACAATTCCTGCATTAACTAGAACTGAATTGGTTTATCAATTTGATTAAATATTTAGAGAAAAATCCAACTGTTAGTTATAACTAGAGTAGACCTTCTGAATCACTGTAATTTTGATAAAGTCAATTTTTACATGAATTCCAATAGTTCAATAGGTCTACTATAACCAGGATTAACCACTGGATTTAACCTTTCACCTTTCTATGATGAATAGGGTAGTTAAAAATGCAAATACAAGACAGCAAATACCTTTTTAAGAAACATTCCTCCTTTTCTTTCAAACAAAATGGAAATGCTTCTGTGGAGACAGAGCCTATCATTTAGAAAACTGAAGGGGTATGTCTCTTGCTTAATAATATTTGGTTTTATTTGTATGCCAATTGAACAAGCCAGAATTCATCTGATTAATCAGTTAGGATTTGTTGAACACTGTTGCCACTGGTTCTAGCACTGCTGTATGGATCTGCGCTCAGGTTTTTCCTGAACAACATTCTGAAATTAATGGCCTAAGAACCTACACCATAGCTAGGCAGAGGAATTCACATGCACCCATGAGTAGACTTAGGAGAAGAGTTTGAAGTTTTATCCAGAGTTGAATGTCATACATGAACTTAAACCAAGCCCCAATAAAGTCGAGTCCCAAAACATTGCACATGGAGTGTATTCTTGAGGAAGGAAAGTTCCATAGACTGATGGACTTTCCTTCCTCAAGAATACACTCAAGATTTGCAATTAATCTAACACATTTCAGGTTAGTCAGCTTGTCAATGTGTTTTGTTAAAAACAAACAGAAATGCAGCTTAGCTTGAGATAGAAGCAAATGAAAAATTCTAGTTGAATTACAAATACACCTTAAATTAGAGATTTTAGGGATTGGTTCTAAATACACAATACATAGCATGTACAGTGTACTGTACAGAACACAATAGTGATAATTGTGCTACGAAGTAGCACCGGCACAGATATTCTTACTGTATGCAGTAGGAAACTGCATTTGACTAATTATTTGGCATGTGCTTAATATGTGCACATATGGCAAGCAAGATGGTGCAGCCACTTCAAATGGGACAATCCCTACATATACTTTCAGTCTATATTGTGCAAATTTATCTCAGTTTTAACTGAAAGCTGTGAAGACCCAAACTGCATTTAAAAACAGAATTTCAAATATAAAGTTTACTCCAGTAAAATGGAAGGATGGTTAGCCACAGGCCTCAGCATCTAAGCAGAACTAAGTCCTGCCAAAATTAATGGAACTTACATCAGTGTGATGTGTTTAGAATCAAGGTGGCAAGAGTAACACATCTTTATCTTATTCTCATCTTCTAGAATGTATTCAGTAAGTGAGGCCAAAATGATGAATTAGGCATAAGCCATTGTGACAAAATGGAAATTATCTTTAAGAATGCATGGAACTCTATAGCCATTGTCAAGTCAACAAACTCTTCCCAAACTGACAACATGCAGGGTGAAATTCATCTTCTTGCATTTAAGCATGACTTTTTTACATACTGTATTGGCATTTTCCAAAACAAGGAGATAAAACATTTTAAAATGTCATTTATAAAACATACGGCATCAAACGTAATTTCTGCACATGACTGTAAGTCAGCTGGTTTCCCCACCCAAAACATGCTGTCTGTCTTCTACATCAAGAGTTGCAAAACTTCTTTAATATCTTGGGGGGAGGGACAAATTTCTTTAAAATGAGACACTAAGTTAAAACCCCACAACTGTCCTCTTTACCTTCAATCCCACTCTTATGTCCTATGGAAACAATTTGGCAAAACCTGCTTTACTCTGTGCAAGAAATAACCTGCCACCTCCCTTACCCCAAAATGTTCTATATGCTAGACAAAAATAGCATTTGCCTCTCAATAGGGCACCACTGCTCAGTTCCTATTGCCTTGCTTAATCTATTCCCTTTGAGCTTCTTTAAAGAAGTACACCTGCCGAATTCCAAAACAACTGCCTTTGATTTGAAAAGAGAAAGTGTCAGAATTGTGGATTTTTAATCTCTGTACCTGAGGAAACGTGTAGGAGTTCTAGTCCTCTTTGAAGAAGCTCATAAGCCAAGCGGGCAAAGCTTTGGGAAACAGAAGAAAATGAAAAGGGTACATACTCCTGAGAAGGAAATTACATACTCATCAAGACATTCCTCTCTTTTCCCCCATCAGTGTGCAGGTGATCTGAGGCTTTTCAAAGACAGAGACTGTTTTTGCTCAGAATTAGACAGTGCCTAATAGGAGCAAGCATCAGCAGACCTCTCTCATTCCAAAAACATTATCCCTAGTCTTAGAGCTCTTTGTGCACCCCAGAACACGCATAAAGCTCAACATTGGGGTTTTCTTGTTGACTTCAGTGGGCTAGCTTCTTCTGCATCTCTCTCTCAAAAGTACTGTGAGCTTTTCCTCTCAGTGAAACATTAACAGCTTTGCAACCAAACTCTAGGGAACTTTTGCAAGTATACTTGGGAAGCCAATGTACAGGGTGGTCAGAAGGCCAAAACTGACATAGAAAGAAACCGTAGTAATTTCAAACACAGGGATGTTTCTGGTGTAACATTCTTCTTTTTTGGATGTTACATCATTTTCAAAGAGCCACCCACAAGGGGGAAAACACAGGCACTCCCTGAGAGATGCAAAAGTTCGCTCCTTTTGTAGTCATGTGTCTACATGACTTCACAAAACACAGGTATTGTTCTGTGAGGCGAACATGGTTTCTAAAACAAATCTTGGGCTTTACTGCCAATGGTTCAGAGCTAGACTTAGACATGTTTACCGTATACCAACCAAAACCAACAGGAATTCAGTTAGTTACATCTAAATGAAGTTCCACTGTTCTGAGCTGGTCTACTTTATGCACAACTGTCTTCAGCTCCAACCCATTAGTTCTCTGGATCTTATTTGCAAACTACATGTTTATAGCCAATGACAACTGTAAATTGTAGCCTCAGAATTTAAAGATCAAATATGTTAAGTGTCTAGTTTCTCATAAACTGGATGTTTAAGAAAATAGGCTGCAATGTCAACCACGGGCACTTAGTTAATCTTCTAGTTAGGCAACATTTAATCTTTTTGTGTAAAAGTAATCCGAGTCTTTCACAGAACAAACCTGGTAACTGTATCTGCAATGGTTTGTCTTTCTCCCTAATAGCAATATGTCTTTACAGACCTACAGTAGATTTCATTTCTCTCACTCCTCGCACCCACCCACTGTTAAGAAGTCTACGGGTCAGAGATTACTGGTAAATGTTAGGAGTAGCTATTCAGGCAACACTGAGAGGCACCATCAGGATCTCACACAAACTAAGGGTGTATAGTTAGGGACAGAGTTGAAAGCAGGAAACTTTGAGTGGGACAGTCCAATGTAAAATAAATCAAACCCTTTGACGTTGTTTTGCTTTTTCTACCTTAGAAAGAGACATTTTTAAAAAAAACCAACAAGAATACAAGAAACAGACTATGTATCTGGCCAACATATCAACATTAACAAAATGATTCTTCCAATAAGTTACTTGATTGCTTTTACACCTATTAATATTATTATGGTCTTTTTTTTTCAACCCTCCTTAAAGAAATGATAAAAAAAGGATTGCAGGAGGGCAGAAGAGGAAATTCCTGGAAGTTGTCTTCAAAAGTTCCTTTGTGAGAGCCATTGTTCCTGCTCCACTGTGCGCCTCTGACCTTTATTTCCTTTTTTAAAAATTAACTGTGGATGTGACCTACCTAGTATAATTCTTCCAAAGCCCAATCCAGGGTATTTTAAAGCTAAAATTAAAATGTCCTTTTTAAAAAGATCTCTCTCTCTCTTTCTTTCTCTCTCTGCTTTTCCTTTTTATGCTTATTTCTCCTAATTTCATTAAGCGTCATCTGTTTCATTTTCTGTGCTTCTCTTCCTTGTCTCCAGTTTTACTACCTGGTCCTTCCCCAGACGTGTGCCTGTTAGCAGAGTTGTTGTTCAAGAACATCTTGTCCATGCCTTTGAGAGCTTCAGTCAGGTAGTTCTGGAGAGCAGTCAGGGCAGCACAAATGGCTGGGGAGCCAAAGCCGTGGGTGATGAGGCTGAAGTGAGTCAAGCAGCTCTGGATCCCGGGTTCCAAAATGGGGCTGGGCCTGCTGTTGCCAATAGGTGTCCTGTCTTGGGCCAAAAGATCCGTAAATTCTTTGCAAAGTTGCCTGCAAGGGAGAAAGATACAGAGCAGTTGAAAAGAGCCAAAACTAGTTGTAAAGAGGTGGGGTCAGGCAAACTTTATTACTGATACATTGCGAAAACAGCTGACAGATCAGGGTGGCTATTTGACTTCCGGCTGGATCTCTCTCACAAAACTTCCTCAATTAACTCATTAGCAGATGTGGTGGCCCAGCGGAAGCATGCTGGTCCCATAACCCAGAGGTCAATGGATCGAAACGATCCTCTGCTAATTTGGACTTTTTTTGGACTGCAGTGGCTCAAGTGGCTAAGATGGCAGCAGTTCAGTAGTTCAATACCCAAATACTGCAAGACGGGAATGAGCTCCCGTCTTTGTCCCAGCTCCTTCCAACCTAGCAGTTTGAAAGCAAGAAATTGTGAGTAGATAAACAGGGACCACTTCGGTGGGAAGGTAAACAGCGTCCTGTGTGCTCCGGTGTCTAGTCACGCCTGTCACATGACCACAGAAATGTCTGCAGAAGCAGACAGCGCTTCCTCTTCGCCTTTGAAACAGAGATGAGTACTGAACCCTAGAGTCGGATACGACTGGCTTTTGAGCATGGGTGATCTTTACCTTTAATGGCAGAATGTTTATTTTGCAACAACTTAATAGAACCAAACTTCACTATGATCACACTATCCTCTATCAGGGATCTTATGCTATTACTGTTGTAAACAGCCACACTGATTGTATGTTATTACTGGTTGCAAACCTATCTGTTAAACCAACCAACTACTGTGGGCCTCTGTATCTGATAGGTATAAATTGATTCCATGAAAACTCACTCTTATGTCCGACGAAGTGGACTTGATCCACAAAAGCTAACATTAAAATACAGGAGTTAGTCTTTAAGGTGCTACAACATTTTTTGTCATTTGTTTTATTTTGTTTACTCTCCAACAAGGAGAAGAATCACTTTCACTCACTCCTCCCACCCACCCACTGTAAATGCTACTCTTTTCTGGTACATTTGTGTTCTGCTCCCCCCACCCCTTCTAGACTATGGAGATCATCTCTATTTTATCCAGATCTCCAAATTATGGCAAATTCATCTAGGGAATTGCATAGTGGAACAAAGATTTGAGCCTGATGATTCTAATCTCCTACACCAGGGTTTCTCAGCCTTGGGCCTCCAGGTGCACTTGGACTTCAAGTACCAGAAGCCCAAATCAGCACTCCTGTTGATCAGGGTTTCTGGGAATTGAAGTCCAAGAACAGCTGGGGGTCCAAGATTGAGAAACTCTGTCCTACACCATTCTGCATTCCAACAGGTTATTCTACAGAAGAAGAACCATCATCTCTCTTTCTTTTTTTAATCTACAGAAGCTAGTAAACTACAATTTGCTAGATACTGGTCTGAGATCCGTTTGATCAATCCTCAAGAATGTACATGTTTTCTAGTTATAGATATGAAAGTTCCTTCATCCAATATAGAAACCTATTTGGGAATTTAGAATATATTCTGATTTAGTTGTAGAGATGTACAATTATGTGTTGGTTTGTTGTTGTTTTTAGACTACAAGTCTCTCAATTCCTGAGACAGCTCTTGGAGTGATTTGGGCCCCATTCAATTTGATTTGTACCCCAAATCAGAAGCCATTTGTAAAAAACTTACTCATTTGCACTGGAAACCGAAATTGCTGCAACTTTTTGTGTGCTTTTTTACTGATGTACATGAAATTTGTAGAAATGGCAGTGCCTAAAAAGGAGTACCAAACTTCAGACAGCACCTCTCAAGTTTGCTTTTTAAAATGAATAAAACAAGAAGGCCGAAGGAACTTATGCATAATCAAATTCAGTTTGTGGTTCGGAAACAAATTAATTTGCAAATTCACTTCATTTTGTCTAAGAAAGGAATCTGGCCCTTCTGCTTTTATCTGGTCATGGCCTGAACCATGGTGACTCAATGCAGAATTTGTGATTAATCTGAATCTCATCCACAGCCTTATGTGGCATCATTTAAAGTCATGATGCACGTCACCACAAATTCTGCATTTCATCTTGTACATCACGAGTCATTTCTAGCAAGGGCCAGAGTCAAAGCTTTTCACTCAGAGCTCTGCATTAAAACTTGGTAAGGCTTTGACAGAACTGCAGTTTGAAGGAGACACATGGGAAGTAATGCTGCTTCCCCCTATGTAGGATGCAGCTCCCACGCTTAGGAGAAATGGTTGGATCAGATTACTACAGTTCAAAAGAACTAATAGGCCATGTGGGTTGGGGGGGGGGAAGCAGATTCAATAAAATCAGCATAGCTTGCAAAGCAATCTCATGCACACTTAATTGAAGGTAAGTGCTGCTGAATTCAGCAGGGACATACTACCAAGGAGATTGTGTGTAAGACTGGGCTATGACTGTATATAGTTTTCCAATGCAACATCATCCATATATCATCTTTTACCACTTCCATCAGTTTGTTCAGTCTGCACTTTCAAAGTGACACTTGCAGAATTGCAGCATGTCTTTAAAAGGCAACACCAGTAAAAAGGAAAGGTGTGTGCGTGCTAAGCAATACTCTGAAACAATATCGATATTGAACTGGAACTACTTGCAAGTGTTTGCAAGATCCCCAAACTTTCTGAGAAAGCAAGCCAAGTGCATATAAACACCTACAAATCAAAATCTCTCTCTCTCTCTCTTACACCGCCAACAACAATCATGATACTGAGCGACAATAGATTTAACATGTCTTTTTGAAAGAGTTTCCCAAAGTAAAGCACATTTTTCTCCATGGTGATTGATCACAACCATGACATGCCCTTAGGGAAGGAGGTTGCTCTCATTTGCATTTTAAAGATCAGAATCACAGGAATCCCTCAAGGTTACTCAAGATATCCACAACTCAGCACTTCAGATCCACCTGCCTAACAGCTTCATCTGGAGAAAGGACAGGGGAGCCTCCTTCATTATAAGGAGCTGTAGAGGTGTAATTAATTGATAAATAAAACAAATAATTCAAAAACTTAAAACCTAGAGGGGTAACGACACTAGTCTAGAGTCTATGGCAGCAAAACTAGCAAAAAGTCTTGTGATTTCTTGAGAACTCACATGTTTTACTTGGCGTAAGATTTCACGGGCTGAGGCCCACTTCTTCCTGATACAGTTCTTTTGCATTTGAAGAAGCAGACTACAGCCTACAAAAGCTTACTTTAAAAAACAACCAACCCTTCGCTCTCTCCTCACCCATCCTCTCACAATCTGGTTTGGAACTCCTTCACTAAGACTAAGTCCAACAAAGATATGAGTGATATTCAGAACAAAAGACATTAAAACTATCTCATGTTGAGGAGGAGTCCCAAATCTGCTGAAGATGTTGTAATGACGTAATGGTTTGTGGAAGATGTGGAAATGGTCCATTTCAGACCTGTTTCAGAGCAGGAGTAATGGAATAATATGCTAGAATAGTAAGAGTGACCTGTTATTTCTTCGGAAGCCTGTATGGTGACAACACAGCTTTTCAGTTTCTAATTGTTAGCACTTCTTTGCCAGTTTATCAGTATTTCTCATTTAAAGTTAAAGTCTGAGCTCCATCAGAAAATCTTTTATTTAAAATACAAATTTTACAAGTCAAACCTTCACATTAAAATAACCACTGACTACACTGCCTCAAAGAGAGCTCATTCCTAGGCATCTATTGAAAAAGTGTTTCTTTTCACCTAATGGAGGAAATAAAGAACCTCATTTTCAATTATATAAAAGACAAAAGTCCTGTTCCCACTAGCCTCTGATATTTTTACTTGTGGTTTGCATCTGATGTTTGTCTTTTCTAATGAGTGGCATTAGTTTCTTCATGTCTAGTTTAGAAAGGCATAGCATACCTGTCAACCGCAGTTCCGGCCAATCCGGGACCTGCGCCGAACGGTTCTGCACAGGTCGGCTTCTATGCATGCGTAGAAGGATTTTACGCTTCCATAGCCTCCTTCTACACATGTGTAGCCTTCTACGCAAGCGGCGTAGCCTTCTACACATGCATAGAAGGGTTCTACACAAGCATAAAACCCTTCTACACATGCATAGAAGCCGACCTGCGCAGAAGAGCTGCGCAGTACCTCCTTTCCCCTGCTGCCAAATTCCGGGGTTTCAGCAGCGCGGGGTGGGAAATGGCGCAAATCGACACCAAAAACCATGAAATCCCGGCCAATCCGGGAAGGTTGACAGGTATGAGGCAGAGTCTCTCTCATCCTCTGTCTCTTGGTAGCATGATGATGGAGGTTTGTGAGGCTCTGGTTAAAGTCAAGTTTGGAAACAACACATTCTATTTAGCGTGTTAGCTTTAGAAGAGGTTCTTTGCCACTAAGCAGGAGGAAAGTGCTTAATCGTACTCAAATATTGTTTTGGCAAGTAAAGTAAAATGCTAAAATGTCACTTTTAAATTTTACTCCTTAGATCATTAGTCCCCAACATTCAGGGACATGGAAGCCACATTAGAGTGTCCGGTGTCTAAAGATACTGGGCCATATCTTCCATCAAAATGAAACAAAAGTATTAACATGCCAATTTGGATCAAAACAAGCAGATAGGAGGACCGTACCAAAAGAGCTTGGGGCCACAGATTGGAGACTTCTGCTTTAGATGCATCCATTGTTTTCCTCCCATTTAATGAAACATTGTAATTTTAATGTTAACATCAGTGGTGGGCATCAGCAGGTTCGCACCAGTTCGCCAGAACCAGTAGCAGAAATTCTGGCTGGCCACACCCATCCAAGTTTTGAAATAAAGTAGTCCTAATTTGGGTGCAATGCAGGGCTTCCCCCCTGGCCATGCCCACCATACCACGCCCACAGTGTGGTAGTATTATTTTTTTTGGAGCCCACCACTGGTTACCATGTTTAAGAAGCAAATTATTCGAAAGTTCCAAAGAGGGATTATTTGGTTAGCACTGGAAGGAGATAGACAGAGATTTGGTCTTCTGAACAATGCAGCAGCCAACGAACTGAGCTAAACAAGAACCCAGAGGGAGTGGAGAAGTTGCCTACCCCTTCCTGAAGGAGATGTGCATTGCCAGTCTTCAAGAACAGGAAGCAAGGCACCCACCCCTTAATGCTTTCTTTGTTTCCCATGACACAATGTTCTGCATCCATCAACTCAAGCACAGGATGGGTCCATGCCAGAAGAGAAGTCCAAAGTATGTCAAGTCACTTTAATTGCCAGGATCCACACCAGCATTTTGAAACTTAACTCAGTTATTCTAGAAGATAAAAGGCATCATAATTCTGCTAAGAGGGGCAACAGCCCTTGAACTATTCTATTCAGGCAGGGGATGTCAGGGTTGGTTCCTTGCTTGAGCAGTAAATAAAGATTTAAGCCTTCCTCACATATTGTTCTGCAGGGCCGTAGCCAGGATTCTAGATTGAGTGTGTGTGTGTGTGTGAATTTTTTCAGGAGGGGCAAAAATTTCCCCAGGAGGGGCAACAATGCCACACTCACATATATAACATTGGCATCCCGAGGTGGGTGGATGGGGGGCTGTTAGCTCAGGAGGGGGGCCCCTCTGGCTATGGCCCTGTTGTTCTGCCAGCACTTAAACAAAGCTTATGGGAAGCTGATGTTGGAATTATCACCACAATTCCTCTCCAGACTTTTTATGAGTGGCTTTATTTGCTGGGTTTTCCTTCATGGTTATCTGCTACATTGACAAGATGAAAGAAGCCACTGTCAAACATGCGTACTCACATCTGGGTCTCTCTCAGTCTTCAACATTGCAAAGTGCAAAGTGCTTCTCATGTTGTTTTGAAAAATACTACAATGTGACCCTGAAAACTTAGACCTCCCACAAACGTTGTCTCCTCCAGACATACATATGCAAGAACTGGAGCTGTGCACTGTCTCCCACCCACCCACATCCATCCTTTTAGGCACACTTACTAAGATGTGATCTGCCACCTGCTAATTTGGAAGATTTTTGTTTTCCATATCTCCTTCTTCTTCTTCTGCCATATCCAAATCTGAATATTGGCAATCCTCATGGCGATCAGCCATGAAGACTGTCTTGAGAATATAATGCAGTGGCCTTTCATTTGCCTTCAACATCACAGCATAACCCCCTGTACCACTGATCCAGTTCCGCGAGTCACTTTCTAGTTCTGAGCCCTTTTGGCACACATAGTCGTCCTCAGCCTCTGGCTGGTATTGATGAAGCTGCTGCCCTCCATCAAGATGGATTCAAGTGAGATTTAGCCCACTTGGAGACTATCACCCTTCCTTGTGGACTTTGGACTCCAAGCCATTAGTCATCAGGGTTGTCAGGTTAGTTAACTGCCACTTGACATTCGTCATTGAGTCTGTTTCTCCTGGGGGAGGGGACCATTCCACTCAACAGAAAAACACAAACATCTTGTGTAACTTACACACCCACTGAGTTATTTGCCCACCTCCAGCTCAGTGAACTCATGATAAAGTGAAGCAGAAGACAGCTGTTATGAATGTTGGCACCACTGGACCAAGAAAACAAAACAGAGTAAAGTACAGGAGAAAACAAAACCTTAGTATCTCAAAGTAAGGTTCCATTTCTCAATTAATTATACCAAACCCAAGAATTTATATCATTTTGGAAAGAAAGTGATCAACGGGGATGGGAGGCAGGTGTGGATGCCATCTCCGCCTTCCGGGCTCTGCCTGCCAAACTGCTTGAAAAGACGCCACCATCGCAGCCGCTGCCGCGGGCTTGCCTGCCTCTCCCTGGAGCTCATTCCATTGGCCCAGGGATGGGAGACAGGTATGGATGCTGTCTCCGGCCGCCAGGCTCTGCACGCCGAGAGGGCTTGAAAAGACACAGATGCCGAGGACTCGCCTGCATCTCCCCGGAGCTCATTCCATTGGCCTGGGGATGGGAGGCAGGCGTAGACACCATCTCTGCCCTCCAGGCTCTGCCTGTCCGGAGGGCTTGAAAAGATGCCACTGCCGAGGACTTGCCTGCCTCTCATCCAGAGGAGGAGGAAGAAGACCAGCTGTGGCCGCTTGGGCAGTCAAGAACTCTCCTGCCTGCCCTCTCCGGGCCTTACCCACCCAGAGAGGGATAGATGCCGCCGTGGTGAGGACTCATGGATGCTTCCGCCCACTCACCTCTGGGCCCCATCATCGCCCAGAGGAAGAGGAGGAAGACCCACTGTTACCACTTGGCAAGAATTCTCCTGCCTGTACTGTTGACTTTTATTTCTATGTTTTGTATTGTATCTATTGTGAACTGCCTTGGGTCGCCCTAGGGTGAGGAAGGCGGCATACAAAAAAAATTTCTATTTCTATTCTATTTCTATATCTAAAATACAAATTCAAAGAGTCTGTATATTAAACAAAGTAAAGAAGCATTTACATTGTCCAGCTGGGTGAAGGACGCACACCGTAATAGTGTATAATGTAGTAGTTGTGATTTTTTTTGTGTTATTGTTCATTGTAATGTGTAGTTGTTGTTGTTATTAAAAACTTAAATATTTTACAATTACACCAAACCCATACAGGAATGCAGGCATTCATGTGCACACACATTTACATTCAGCGCTAGTACCGTAATATGTTATGAATAGCTAAGGTAATAACCTAAGTGTCTGCTCATGCTGGCCATTTTGGTGCAGGCTGGTGTGAAGTAAACAGGATTGTTTAAATTGGGGAGAGGGAGAGATATGCTATTTGTAATAATCCTAGTGTCCAAATGATATATTGACCTCAAACAACCTTTCAGCTCCTTCCTGTGTTAACTGAACACTTCCCCTGATCATCTGTAGAAGGGCAGGGTAAGTGAAGTTACTTTTAGTTGCATCTAGTAAATTGTGGCTGATGTGCTAAATCAGTTAGATTAAATTAAAAAAACATTTTCTTTTATAAATTGCCACAGTTTTGATTGGCAATACATAATTTATTGTAACTAATATCGCACATCAGTGATTATCTACTAGAAGTCATTAAAAATGATTTCACTTTTCCTTCCTTTTCACAGATGAGCAGAAACATTCACTCTCTACGTTTTGTGAAGTAGCCTGTAAGAACAGAAGCAGCCTTTACAGCTTGCATTTCTCTATTTTAGTCCATTCCAAGTCACTCACATGCACTCACCAACCTACACCACAGTAGTAGAACCCCTTTACAGGGGCTCAGACAGGTATGGGCTGGGATAAATTGGTCCACATAAGTGATTCCTACAAGTGGATGACAGGAAAAAGAGAGCAAACCAACCCACAACATTAGCACACCAAATAGTGGGACAAATGTCTGTGTGACCATTCTTTACATCAGTGTTTCCCAACCTTTAATTTTTGGATTTCAATTCCCAGAAGCTTAATCAGTGGTGGGCATTTTAAAAAAAATCCTAACACACTGTGGGTGTGGCCATGTGACTGGGTGGGCGTGGCCTGTTGGCCATGTGATGATCTTCGCTATAGACCTATGAAAATAGCAGCCTCTTCCATTTTCATCACTCTATAGTGAATTCTGAAGACATTTCCCCCTTCATTCAAGGAGTGGTTGGGGATGCACTTTGGGGTGAAACGGAACCCAGGAAAAGCCTTTGATGAAGGGAAAATGGAGCCAGCCCCTTCCGTAGCCTCTTCTAGGAGGAGGAGGAGGTGGGTGGGGCGTAGAGGTGGGCAGGGACAACCATTTTTACTACCAGCACGCACGTACTGCTGTGAACCTGCTGATGCCCACCACTGGCTTAAATCAATTCCCCAAAGCACTAATCAACCAATGTATTAACTTAGGCTTCTGGGAATTGAAGTCCACCAGTGTTCCATGGAACATAGCTTGGGAAACACTGCTCTACATTTAAAAGAAAGAGAAAAAAAGATTTGAGTGGCCAGACCACTTGCTATACCAATACAGAGCACTTGCTTTGCATTACTGCTAAGCTAAATGCTATAGAGAGCAGCCGCAAAGGAATACATATAGCCTACGACCTTCATTCAGAGGTTCTCTTCCATCAACAGTTGGGGTATAGAGGAAAGGTCTTGGGCTTCACTATGGAACAAAGCTGCCGATCACTTCTGCATCAGTACCAGCTCAGCATCTTTCTGATAAGGTATTGATGCTTCTGATTTCCCTTTGGCCACTTTTAATTGCATTGCATCTTTTTAATCATTTTAAACTGCAGGGATATTGGGTTTAACACACAAGAACTGTGGCTGATATTTATTTATCTGATTTTTATACCACCCCATTTGTGCAATCACTTCTCTGGGTAGTTTTACAATTTAACACCACACACACACACACCATTCAACAATATGGCAAAAAAATTAAAAAGAAAAGAGAACCAAACAGAAAAACTATTTGAATAGTTCTGTTTTCAACAACTTCCTGAACATGAAGAACGAAGGAGCCTAGCGTATCTCTGTAGGGAAACTGTTCCAGAGTCGGGGCCACCGTAATACTCTAGATCAGTGCTTCCCAACCTTTGAAGCCTAAGTCAATTCCCCAACCACTGATCAGCCAATGTACTGATTTAGGCTTCTGGGAATTGAAGTTCAAAAACCAAAGGTTGGGAAACACTGCTCTAGATACTGTTCTGCCCCATTATATTGTTATATTGTTATTTTGTGATGGTTTGTATTTGGTCATTTTGTATTATGTATATTATGTACTTTTTTGATGCTATTAATTGATGTTTTACATATAATTTTATAATTGTGATTTTGTATATTGTTTGAATTTAGATTTTGTATGCTGCTTTTGTACTTTGGATATTGTATTTATATGCTGTAAACTGCTTTGAGTTCCCCTAGGGGAAGTAAAGCTGTATAGAAATGTAAATATAACAACAACAACAACAACAACAACCAAAGAAACACAGAAATCACCAGCACAGTTAGTGCTTCAGTATTTGGCTGAATACATTGCATGGTCCTACCAAGTGCTGTAATTAAGATATTAGCCTTACAGGAAGATTTGGTGAGGCTAATATCTTAGGAGAATTCACTGTCTAGCATGCAGTCAACAATCAATGCTACCAGTGCTAACACAGAATAATAAGCCAAACTCATAAGGAGGCCTCGATTTGGCATCTGATACTGCAGAGTTCACAGCCAACTGGGTACCTGATCCATCTATGAGCTGTTTATCAAGAAGCAGCTGAGAATCACTTATTCTGAACAAACATTTCAGCAATAAATTCTGTCTTGTAACAGAGGGTAGCCCTGTTGCTGATATACGGTATAATCTAAGGGAAATGGGGAGTGTGGAACCCTGAAAAAAATCGGACTGTTTGCCAAGACAGCACATGTTCTAAATATTGTTGTCAATCTGCTGTTGCAACACTAAGAACACTAAAAAGTATCCAAGCAACTATATGACTTAGTTCTGTGTTTCCATACTTTTACAACACAGGTATATTTCTGTACTGTTCTGTTCTTGCTAGCAAGATGTACAACCCATACAGGAGGACTAACCTACATTCTGACCTCTCTAGCAACAACAAAAAGGTTCCGGCGGCTAATAAGTACAGTATACAGATATTCTATTAAAATTAATTAATTAACCAATTTTTTTTTAATTTTGCTAAACAACACTGAATTGACTGATAAAGCTCCAAGCATTTTCTTAATGCTTAGTAGGACATCCAATAAAGGAGAAAGTGACCATGACAAATTACAAATAGAGTAAACTATTCACATTTCCTAAAAAGTGGTGCGGCTCATTACAAGGGAATTGACCAAAGTTTACAGATGGGTACAACCCATAATCTGAAATGAAAGATCACAAATCTATCCCATGAGAGGTGCCTAGGAAGATCCTCTAAAGCAGAGGTTCCCAACCTAAGGCCTATAGGCCAGATCTGGCCCGTGGTGCCACTCATACCTGTCAACCGCGGCTCCGGCGAATCCAGGACCTGTGCAGACCGGGTCTGTGCAGGTAGCGTTGTACGCATGCACATGGAGGGCTACGCCACTTGCGTAGCCTTCTATGCAGGTGGCGTAGCCTTCTGCTCATGCGTGGAAGGGAGCTATGGAAGTGTAGAGCCCTTGCACGCATGCGTGCAACACGACCTGCGCAGATGGGCTGTGCAGTGCCTCCTTTCCCCCACTGCCAAATTACAGGTTTTTGGCAGCGCGGGTCGGGAAATGGCGCAAGTCGGCGCCGAATTACGGGGAAATCCCGGCCAGATCAGGATGGTTGACAGGTATGGTGCCATTTCATGTGCCCACCCCCACCCCCCAAGGGCATTCAAGAAACAAAATAACTCTCCCCTTTGAAGCTTTTGGGGGAAAATGGCCATCCCCATCATGCAGGCAGGGCAAAATGGCCATCCAACCATCAAAACTGACTGAGAGAACATGACCCGGCCCCCGGCTTGAAAAAGTTGGGAACCCCTGCTCTAAAGCTTATGATTCCTGCAACCTTAGAAGTATGACCAAAGAGAGTTGATTCCATTGTCTGTGTTATACACAAGACCATATGAATTAACAAGAACCACTAAATAGAAGCAGTAGCACGATCTAGCTGGGAAATTATAGCAAGTAAAAAAGCATATGACAACAGGATGATTTGGCTGTGGTTTCCTGAAATTCAAGGCATGATAAATGTTACAGATGTTGGGCGGGGAGTTTAAAAGGTCTTATTGTATGTCTTATCCATTAAAAACTGACACAGAAAAAAGCCGTGGAAGCTCTGAATTTGCAGGCCAAACGATAATGAATCAGATGTTTTTCAAAGAGCAAAGGCAAGATCTGTGAGCAATTAAAGTTCTGGGACATTAATATCTTTTGACCCTGTGGAAAAGGGCAATAAAATTCCAATCACGTCTAAAAAACATCTGGACAAATTTGAGCAAATGATTTTTCAGCCATCCATATATTTCTTTAAATTACGCTGTCAGTGGAGCAAGTCACATCCTAGGGCACGAAATAAATGAGGTCTGTTTGGGCCTTGCCTGCAAGACTGAACGTATGGGGAAACAGCCAACGCTGCCAAAGGCCTATCTATGCCTGCCATAAAGTACCAAAGAGTGTGGCATAGGAGCCAAAGGGAGGCATAAATCAAACCAACAGAAAAGCTATTGTAAAAGTTTCAATGAGCTAAAAAGAGACATCTAAATATAGTAGCAGATTTAATATTCCCACCCCCCTGCTGCCCCCCAGCTGTTGCTGTAAAAATGTCAGATCTAAGGTTTATTAATAAACACAGGGAGACATGGAGGGGAGCGTTATTTTATGTCATCTTGGATGGATAGTCAAAAAATCCCACTGAAATCTACGTGAAATTTCCATGAGAGGGAGTTTGGCCCAAGGTCACATGTCCTAATGAAAGACTAATGGAAAAGAGTCATCTTGAGCTGGGGCATCAGTTGTACCTGCTCCTGGAAATGACTGATACGGCTATGGTGATATGTCATTTAGTTATTTCTGCTTGGGCTACTGTAACAGGCGCTACGTGAGGTTGCCCTTGAAGACAGTTGAGAAACTTCAGATGGTTTCAAATGCTACAGCCACGCTGCTAACTGGGTCCAGGACCAGTGATGCACTGAAGCAGGTTCTGTCCTGTTCAGGAGAACCAGTAGCGGAAATTTCCCCAGGCCATGCCCTCCTGGCTGGCCACACCCATCTCCATACCCCATTGTGTTGGCCATGCCCACAGATTTGGCCACACCCATGGATTTGGCTCCGCCCACAGAGGTGGTAGTAAAAAAATTGGAGTGCATCACTGTCCAGGACATAACAGGGAACATATAGCTCCCCTGTTATAAGAGCATCACTGGTAACCAGTCCATTTCCAGGCCCAATTCAAAGCATTGCGTAGGATCTATAATTTATACCTATAAGAAGGTGGATGGGTGGTGAGTGTCAGACATTAGCGGCCACACCCGGTCCAACCATCCTGTACCAAGCCGCCCACACTTACCTTTAGACTTAACTAACATCGCTGCAAAGGTTGGGAAACAGAGAGTGGGGCAAAGGCCCCACAAACATGAACAACAAAAAGAACTACAGTTCCCAGTGTCCTACACGCCACGCAACTCCTCAGCCAATCAGGCTGAAGGGCGAGAGCGCAGAGGAGGTGGGGCAGCCGGTGCAAGGGTTAAAAAAAACGCTGAGGGAAGCGATCCCCACTGCCCTGGTGATGAAGGCCGGTGCCAGCCTTGCCGTGGCTTCAGCAGGGTTCTGGGGAGGAGGGGGAGCAACTCTTCTCCCCGCTACCCTGGCGACGAAGGCCAGTGCCGGCCTCACTGCGGCTTCAGTGGGATAGCGGGAAGAAGAGGGGAAGCCCATATTCTCCCCGCATGCCTGCCACTTCCCTCAGGGAGACAAAGGCCAAGAACGGTGCTCCGTTCTCTGCCTTCACCTCCCGGAGGGAAGTGAGCCCCTTCCCCAGGAAGCAAAGGCAGAGAACAGTGTTTTGTTTACTGCCTTCGCCTCCCGGAGGGAAGCAAGCCACTTCCATGGGGGGAGAGGGGTGAAGGCACTGGTGCCTTCATCCCCCTCCCACCGAGGGAAGCGAGCCACTTTCCTGGGAAGCAAAGGCAGAGAATGGTGCTCCGTTCTCTGCCTTCGCCTCCCAGAGGGAAGCAAGCACCACTCCCCCTACCTACCTCTCTCTCTCTCTCTCTCTCTCTCTCTCACACACACACACACACACACACACACACACACACACACACACACACACACACACACCGAGCACCTCTGCCTTGCCGGGCAGTTGAGGTGGTTGTGTGGGGTGCACAAACCCCCCCCCCCAAACTCCCCCAACCACCAACACACAGATAATAACTGCTCGGCAAGGCCGGGCAAAAATGCTAGTGTTCTATATGGCTCAGGTCTCAGCTCTCTGGATTTAAGAAGATAGTAACCAAAATTCATGTACTGTGTAATTCATGTAATGAGGACCCAGCATGTTGAGAGCAAAAATGCTAACTACATTGTGAACCATCCAGAGAGGGCTGTAAGCACTATGGAGTAGTATATAAGCAGTATATATTGCTCTCTGAAGGACTCTATCTCCCCTGATGAGCCTCCATGGTTTTTGAGGTGTTCTTGGGAAACCCTTCTCTTAGTTCCACTGCCCTCAGTGGGAATACAGCAGATGGCTTCCACTGTTACTGCTCCTAGTTGCCCTTCCTTGGGAGGCTAGCCTGCCCCCCCCTCCCCCCATCTCGCAGCTTCTGGTAAAGATATTCCTTTTAAAACAGATTTTAATAACTACAATGGGCAGCAAAGATAAACTCTCCCTGTGATCATGGTTATAATTTCTCAAGCATTCTTTTAAAGGTTTCCTTTAGCATTTTTTATGATCACTTTTTTATATTGTCATGAGTGAAATGCTGCTGCTTTACATAGTAATTTGCACCAGAGGTGGCCCACTAAATCACTGGACATTTTTAAGTCAGCTCCTTTGTAGCTAGGGTTGCCATACATCCCAGAAAACAGGGATTGTCCCGGATTCAAGATCAGAAAAATTGTCCCAGCCAGTTCAATAAAAATCATGTTAAAGTCCCAAAATTTTAAAACTTACTGAATGTGTATTATAATACACCATTAAAATAAATTTGAACTTTTGCCATCAAACAAGTGATTTCTTGCCACGTTGGAGTACACCTGGAGACAAATCTTAACATCCTCACCTCACACCACTGCCCGATAAGTGTAACCAGTGTATTTCCTGGAACTGAGGATGTTAAGAGTTGACCACGATGTGACTTCTCAGAAGTACAACAGATCATCTAACAGTAAGAATTAACTGTTGTAAATAGATTCATTTATGTATTGATATATTTAATGTTAAAGTGTTTTATAGCTGTCATTATGTTATGTTTGTTTTTTAAAAAGGCTATTTTGTAGATAACCCACCCATTTTTGTCAAGTATACTTCTGTCCCGGTTTTGTGGGAGAGAATTATGGCAACTCTATTTGTAGCCCTCATGGAGTCAAAGAGGTCTATTTTCATTGTGAATTACTTTAGTTTAGCAAGTCACAATTAGAGTAGGACCACTGAATCAATGGAATCAATGGAACTCATGGAGTGTTGAGAAACACTGATCTTACACCCTTTCTTTAAAAATGTGCAAGCAAATCAATTCCAACTTAAGGCTAAGGTTTGGGTTTACTTGCCAGGATTTCCTAAGTAAAAAAGTACTCAGAAATGATTTACTTACCTCTTCTTTTTGGGGCACCCTGGAACTGTGCAGTTTGCCCAGGGCATCATATGCTGGCCCTGAAGGTGCAATGGGGAACCTAATGCCTGACTCCTGGTTCCACAGCCAGGTACTCCAGTTAGTGGTGGGATTCAGCAGGTTCGCAACAGTTTGCCAGAACCGGTAGCAGAAATTCTGGCTGACCCCACCCATCCAAGTTTTGAAATAAAGTAGTCCTAATTTGGGTGCAACACAGGGCTTTCCCCCTGGCCACGGCCACCATACCATGCCCACAGAGTAGGTAGCAAAAAAAAAATTTGAATCCCACCACTGACTCCAGCTCAATGAGCCAGCACACTCTTGTTTACCATTCCAGCAGTTAGCAATGTAGCCATACAAATTGCTTGCATCAAATTGTGTATTGTGTTCAGTGCCAAGTGCCATCCCTCTAGCCCAGTGTTTCCCAAACTTTTGTTTGTGGACTTCAATTCCCAGAAGCCTAAATCTATTCCCCAAAGCACTGATCAGCCAGTGTACTGACTTAGGCTTCTGGGAACTGAAGTCCTTCATGGGGTGTATGCCCCACTTTGGGAACCACTGCTCTAGCCCTTCAATCGTTGGTGACACATCTGGGACACATTTTTGCCAGATACATACAGCATCTGGACCCTTTCTGTGCTGGCTCACCCTCTTGCTATGTCAAGGAAAGACTCCATGATGGCATCACAACTGCAAAGTAAGTTACATAAGAAATGACTCTAAGAAGCAGCCAGCATAAGAGATAGGGATGTACATCTTCACCTGACTCAT
This sequence comes from Bradypodion ventrale, assembly GCA_035047345.1. Taxonomy (NCBI): domain Eukaryota; kingdom Metazoa; phylum Chordata; class Lepidosauria; order Squamata; family Chamaeleonidae; genus Bradypodion; species Bradypodion ventrale. Next base: position 254,386,024 of record JAWDJE010000001.1, read on the forward strand.
TCTTGCATGCAAGAAAAATGCACGCACACACATCCAAATTATGCACATCTGCAGGAACCAGGTATTTTCTGCAGGTGAGAGTCTCATATGTACAAGAATGCTTTGTGCAAATTGTGCAACTCCATAAAACCAGGATAGCTGCTGCTTTGCAAAGTGTATGATAATTGGATGAGCAGTGAGGATTTTTTTTATTAATCAGTTTTCTCTGCTTCGTTTGAGTTTGTGCATGGATACAAGCATGTGCACCTGCATCCGCTTTGCTTGGGAAAGGAAGAAGAAACAATATTGCCTAAAGAGATTATGGGTAAACTGTGAGATCCTCTATGAAAACATGTTGGTAAGAACTCTTGGATCTTGATGTTAACAAGAAATTTTCTGATTATGCTAGAAAGATTCCTAGACACAAAGCATTGAGTGGCACTGCCTTGACCATATCTGACACAATTACTTCATTTATGATGACCAACCCACACAACAACCCAGATCAACCTAATTCACAGCTTTAGTGAGTTTGTGTTAGCAGAATTCACATGGTTCTCATGATACTTGGTGGCAAGAACCTGTGAGTGGTGCCATTTTATGTCATTGCTTTCAACACCCATGTTTAACCCTACTAGGACAGTGATAGAGAAGAACAACATTCAACTATCATTGGACCTGCTCTCAAATGTTACTGTGAAAGAAAATTCCAGCAAGCAGCCAGCATGCTGCATCTGCTCCAAAGTTATTAGTCAGTCCATAGCCTCAGGTAATGAAAAGACTAAGCCAAACCAGGCACACTTACTTTATTTATGATAACCAACCAACAAAACAACCCAAATCACCTAATTCACAGCTTCAATGTGTTTGGGTTAACAGAATACCACTACAGTACAAGAAATCAGCAACTGGTAACTCAAACTGGAGTGATCAGCACAACCATATGGGAAGAGACAAAGAATTGTCCATAAAGAATTAACTGTACTTCATTTCTGATGAAACATATACATAAACATGTTCAAAAACAGCTTGATTCAATAATATCAGGGTTGTGGTGAACAATGTTGTTTGGAAACCTACTGGCAATTTATGCATGCATACATGAATCTACATTGAGTTGTAGCAATGAAATGACCACTAATCCACAAGATGTCAGGCAGGTTCCTGGTTATATATGTGGGCATGTGGCTAGGAATACACACTGTACCTCATGAATTAGCAACCATTTGCCCCCACAACTTATGTTACTTCATGCATAAATTGTCAATAGGATTCTGGCTGCAATGGGATTAATTTTTATCTTCTTGAAATTATTGTCAAAACATTAGTTAGCAATGATGGATTCCCTGAAAGAGATGACTTGCTATACAACCACTAAACTGATATGCCTAGTTGTAGGAATCTAGAACCGATACATAAGGGGGGGGGGGGGGGGGGACAACTGCAACAATTACTACAGAAACAGTTCTCCCCTTTTGTTGGGGTGCTGATCACATGGCTGGTCACACACTGGTTACAAAACCGGCTCCAACAGAGATCCAAGCACAAATGAGGGAGGATCACTTGCCCCATTAGGTAAAGGTTGCCCTTGCTGAAAAGTCAGTCATATCCGACTCTAGGGTTCAGTGCTCATCTCTGTTTATAGCCAAAAAGCCAGCTCGGTCTGCATCTGCAGATGCTTCCATGAACATGTGGAAGGCATGCCTCAACACTGGAGTGCACGGGATGCTGTTTACCTTCCCTCCGAAGTGGTCCCTATTAATCTACTTGCATTTTCTTGCTTTTGAACTGCTAGGTTGGCAGGAGCTGGGACAGAGACTGGAACTCCCTCCCTCATGCAGCACCTGGGAATCGAAGTCCAACCTTCCAGTCGGCGAGTTCAGCATCTTAACCACTTGAGCCACTGTAGTCCCATTACTGTAGTGTGAACATTTCCACCACCATCATCCCAATGGGATTCAGGCTGTAGATTCAAATTAGATGGGGCTGATACAGAGATGACAGAGAGCCCGGATTTTCACTTACGTAGATTTTCAGCTACACAGTTTTATCAGAAATATTGTAAGATTTATTTATTTATTTATTGGGGGGATGCAATAATGTTTTTGGGACAGGCCTGCTGGAGCTGGTTATCCATGAAGTTGTGTTTGGACTGAATGGGAAATGATCTGTAGAAAGATTCCATTGAGGGGGGGGGGTCTAACCTTAAACAAGGTCTTCTATCAATGTCAATTTACAATGTCAGTTTCTGGTTCTTGAACATCTGTCTTAGGTGATAAAGATTTGCATGCCACTTAGGAGGGTTCAGGATGTTTTACAATCTTATGGCCTGTTTTACCACATTACTGTTACATATATTCCAAACTATCACCCTTTAAAACAATGAGACTTGTTTTTAAAGAAATGTTTTGGACAGAAAAGCGAAACACCTCTCCCCCCAAAAAATAATAATAATCATGAACACATACCTTCATGAACACATAACTTCTAATAATACAGTACAAATGTTACTGAAGTCCCAGCCTCTTTTAAAGTCATAGCTGCTTTCTTCATATAAGAGTTACTTGCAAACATAGACAAAGGGTGCACAATTCTCTTCATCCTGCCTGTTCATATTTAATCCATAAAGTCTCCTTCAAAAGTCTGATTATAAAGTTTTCTGATTCATTGGGACGTCATTGTGGTCTTTCATCCATGACATAAGTTTACAATCAAAGATTGTGCTGACTATTTCAAATTAATATGGAGTTCTTAGCCAGATGCAATGATCCTTTCTCAAGCGCCTTTCATTTGACTTGAGTTCTTGCCCCCTGTTTCCAAACCCATTTGCTTCCCCTAGGCTAGGGCATGGCCTTCTCATCATCAACCTGTAACAATTTATAAGACTCATGTTTCCTTCAACCACCCCTTCTGCTCAGCCTACCTCTAAACAGAATGTGAGTAACACAGATAATAGTTTCTGCAGATTCTTCCTGCCCTGTTACTCTTTCATTCCTCCTGTTATACCAACCTAACCAAAAAGTTCTGATGTAACAAGGAATCAAAAAATGTCTAAGATTAGATTTTTAAAAGACTACAGTGTTTCTGGGTTGTTACACAAAATTTTGATAAACTGAGTCTTTTTTCTCTCTCTCCCTCTCTCTCTCTCTCTCTCTCTCTATCTATCTCTATCTCTATCTATCTATCTATCAGACACACACTTATGCAGAGAGACATTTTGGTTTTCACAAAAAAGATCCAGAATGATGATGAAAAAGCTGCCACTTCCAAATACTACAAGCACTAATGTTTTCACAATATCAAACTCATGACCTCATTGAAAGGAAAATACAAGAGTCCTAAACATTTTGACTCAGTATCAAAAGTGCATTATAGGTATGTACACAGAATTGTCTGAAGACACATGGTGCTGTTCTATGTCTGGAAGCAATTGGATCTGCACATGTCCTGGGAACCAGATATAAACCACCTTAAGCAAATTGGAGAGAATACAATAACATAACTGCAATCAATAAACAAGCATTTACAAATCTCAACTGGACATGACAAATGAGCACCATAAAGCTAAACATCTTGATCCTAAAATTACACCCGGGTATGAAATTTGTTGGTGGCAGGACTGTGGTGACAAGAGCCTAGTTTTCCATTTAATTTAAATTCCACTGTTCTCATGAAAGGAAAGCCTTTTTATGGTGTGTAAAAGTAGGGCTTATTCACTTTCGTTATAATGAAGAAGAAAAAGGAGGAGGAAGAGAATTAAAAATCAGAGCCAAGAGTTTGAGAGCGAACCACACTCGAGGGTTATTGATACTCACTTTGTGGCAAGCAACATGTTCTTCCTGGAGTGGAGATCTGTGGGGTCCGTGTGCTGTCTGTTAAGGTACTCAGAAACAGCTTTGGCTGGGAACTCAGTTTCACAAATGTATCCAAAATCCCGGGCTAAATGTACAGCTTCTCCTGGGGAAAAGACAAGCAGCATTGATCATTGCAGGTCAACTGGGTTGTGCAATCTGCAATCCAGGAAATACATTTATTTAGAAGGATTTATAGTCTGATCCACAGATTTGTCAACCTAACAACTAACTTCTCAAGAGGTGTGAGCCCAACTGCTATGTCTAGAAAATTATCACATTAACTTTCATGAAGTTCTTCTGCTGTTTGCGGACACCCTGTATTCTCAGCCTAAGTAATCCATGTCAGGCAGAGAGCCATACAGAAGGCAGGATAGCTTTAGAACATCAAATGTATGTTGGCTTTGAGATAAATTGCAGTCAGTGTAACTGGATCAGTGCAACTGAATCAGTGCAACTGGATGGTGAGCAGGCAGGTTGAACTAATAACAGACTACAATACTCTTTGTGTAAGTCCACCTGAGTGACTACAACTCACTTCAAACAGTTCTATCCTCCACAGCCCAGAGGTTTGGATAACTGTTAGCCTGTAAAGGAGTTAATAATAATAAAAATTGCATGTCATCAAATCAAATTTGACTTATGGAGACTCTTTCCAGGGTTTTCTAGGTAGAGAATACACAGAAACAGTTTGCCATTTCCTTCTGGGGACATGCAACTTGGCAATGGAAAGGCACAGTGGGGAATGAAGCTCCAAACCCCTGGTTCTAGAGGCAGATATCTAAACCAGTGAGCTATCATGAAAGAATTCTTAGATCTCTTATCAAATCCCACGATTATCATGAGGGGTGATGAAACTGCCCCACTCCCTCAATTTCACTTAATCCCAGCTCCCATTATCCTCAGTCAACATGGCCTACAGACAGAGATGATGGGAGGTGTCCATGTTACCCAGAAGGCCACACATCCCCAAGTCCTCTTAGAAATTATAGGGAGGACAACAGAAGCATTGCATGGAGGTTGCTGCATCTCCTTTCAACAAGCTGGCAAGCCAGATGTTGACTCTATTCCTATAAGACTTTTCTAATAATATAAACTCTGTAAGGCTAAAAACAATTTTACAAAAACAAAAGGGAAAGATAATAAAGGGAGGAACTTTGCCGGCTCTACCCCCAGCTGCGGGTGAGCCACCACACCCCCGGGCCTCCGCCCCCACGCTATCGGGGCCTCAAAAGCCGGGAAGGATGGTGCGGCGGTGAGGAACTTTGCCAGCTCTAGCCCCAGCTGCGGGTGAGCCACCACACCCCTGGGCCTCCGCCCCCACGCCATCGGGGCCTCAAAAGCCGGGAGGGATGGTGCGGCTGCGAGGAACTTTGCCAGCTCTAGCCCCAGCTGAGGTTGAGCCACCACACCCCCGGGCCTCCGCCCCCACGCCATCGGGGATGCAAAAGCCGGGACACTTTATTGTTGTAGTGTTTATGAGGATTGATGATGTTGTATTGCCTATTTGTTTGATGTAATTGTTTTTTATGATATGTGATATGTTTAACTGCTGTAATTGTTATAATGACTATTGTATAATTATGCTTGATGCTATTTTGCATCTCTTGTGTTCGCTTTTGTATTGATTATATGCTTGTACTGCTTGTTTTGTGAACCGCTTTGAGTTGCTCATTGGGTGAGTAAGCGGTATATAAATTAAAACTTCAATTCAATTCAATTCAATTTCAATAATATGCTTTTTCTTTCTGATGGAAGACCTTTAAAGGGGATGGTCAGACCAGAGGATCTACTGTGTTTTCCCTTTGCCTGTTTTTACTAGACCTCTGAGATTCAGATAGTGGCAGTAGGGGACATCAGCAGGTTCACACCAGTTCGCCAGAACCAGTAGCAGACATTCTGGCTGTCCCCACCCATCCAAGTTTGAAATAAAGTAGTCCTAATTCGGGTGCAACGCAGGATTTTCCCCTGGGCCATGCCCACCATACCACACCCACAGCGTGATAGTAATTTTTTTTTGAGCCCACCACTGGATAGTGGGCCTTAATGTGAAAGACACACACTTTGAATTAAAGAATTCTGAGGTCAGAACATGCAATACACACCCAAACTACATGATCCTCTTAGATAAAAAACCTCCTTATTGTATTTCCCAACTTTATAGTTCAGAGCAAAAAGATGCCTTTGTGTTGCTGATCTGGTTAAACAAATAGAAGTTACTTAAAATTTTACCAGGAGATTCAGATCGAACCTCTTGTCCACCCAGAGCCTGGAAGGGCAATTATTGCTTATTCTCTTTCTCTTAAGCCTCACTTAAAGTGAAGGAGGATGTTAAGATTTTTCCCCCATGACAGAAAGCAAAGCTACATAATGGTAAGGTAAGGGTAAAGGTCACTCTTACTCAAATGCCAGTCATATCTGACTCTAAGGTTCAGTGCTCATCTCAGTTTATAGCCAAAGAGCCAGTGATGTCTGCATTTGCAGATGTTTCCGTGGACATGTGGCAAGCATGACTGGACACCAGAGTACACAGAACGCTGTTCACCTTCCCACCGAAGTGGTCCCTATTTATCTACTTGCATTTTTGAACTGCTAGCTTAGCAGGAGCTGGGAGCTCACTCTGTCATGAAGCACTCAGATCTCAAACCACTGACCTGCCAACCTTCCAATCTTCAAGTTCAGCATCTTAACCGCTAAGCCACCCCAGTCCCCTGCAGTCCTACCTACATAATAGTAGGTAGGCATAATTCATATGCACAGCACACACCACGTCACAGTCCAGTTGGGTACTTAAAATATAAAATTTAGCATTCCGGGACAGGAACTTCTCCTCCTGCCCCCTTCCATGGACATCCATGAATATGAACAACTTGGAGATAACTGATCAATCAAGACAATCCAGTTTTGAGAGCAAACCCTTATAAGAAACTGCACGGTGGTATGCTGAGAACAGCTTTCAAGAACTGGACAACCACAGTTAAATAGCCAGATTTTAGCAGAGTAGGAATAGAGCAGAACTCCCACTTGAACTAAGCTCTGGTCTCACAACACAAGGACCTCTTCTGAAAGGCATGACAAGGCATAGTCAAGAGTACAAGTAAGTCACAAGTGGCATTTGGTGTTCTGCAGAAGGCCATCCTGAGTTATCACCCTACGTTTGTGCAAAGTCCATGTGGAATCCATCTCCAAAGCATAGAACTCTGCTTTCCAGGCAAACCCAACCCATCTGAAGCAGGTGGTCATCAAATGCACATCAGGAAAACATTGCATGTGTCTACATTGTAATAGACTGCAGAAGTCATTTGTCTGTAAATAAACAAGGTATTATTTTGAGCTTATTAGCTGAATCTTTTTCTAATTATACAGGAGACTGTCTGTAACCTTGTTAGAAGTGCCAGCATATATCTGAGACCCAGAGTGCTTTGTTGAGTGTCTGTAACTGCAGGCCTCTGTCTCTTGTTACATGTGGTTCTGCAAATCCCTCCCCTCATGCTCTTCGTCTTCTTCATCTTCTTCTTCTTCCAAATCCAAATATAGATGATCGTCATGGTGATCAGCCATGAAGACGATCCTGAGAATATAATGCAGTGATCTTTCATTTGCCTTCCTCATTGCAGAATGACACCCATACCATTGATCCAGTTCCACGAGTCACTTTCTGGTCCAGAGCCCTTTTGGCAGGCAAAGTCCTCATCAGCCCCAAGCCAAGATGGATGAAGCTGCTGCCCTCCATCATGACGGATTCAAGTGGGATTTAATTCACTTGGGGACCATCATCCTTCCCTGTGGACTTCGGCCATTAGTCCTCAGGGTTATCAGGTTAGCTAACTGCTGCCTGATACTTGGCACTGAGTTGCTGGCAGTAGGGTCTATGCTATTACCATAGCAGGATAACCTAACCAGACTAGTTCCTGCTCTTACCTCCCTAATTTTAGACTGCTATCGGGAGCAAAGTGGCCCTCTTTTGCTTACATTACACTGTGAAGCACCATTATATATAAAGTTTTCCCTTGCTCGAAGGCCAGTCATATCCGACTCTAGGGTTCAGTGCTCATCTCTGCTTCAAAGCCGAAGAGCCAGCACTGTCTGCTTCTGCAGATGTTTCCGTGGTCATGTGGCAGGCATGACTAGACACTGGAGCACACGAAATGCTATTACCTTCCAACCCCTCTGTGCTCAACGGCTGAACCCAGAGTCCAGTCTACTCAGAAGGAGGTGTGATGGACGCTTAACAGCACCTTAAACTCTTCCCAGGGCCATAGCCAGGAATCCAGATGTGGGTGGGCGGATATTTTTTCAGGACGGGCAACAATGTCATTTATCTATGTCATATATATAAGCAGCTGGGAGTTTGAGGGTGGTAAAGGTTGCCCTTGCTCAAAAGCCTGTCATACCCGACTCTAGGGTTCAGTGCTCATCTCTGTTTCAAAGCCAAAGAGCCAGCGCTGTCTGCTTCTGCAGACGTTTCCGTGGTCACGTGGCAGGCAGGACTAGACACCGGAGTGCACAGAGCGCTGTTGACCTTCCCACCGAAGTGGTCCCTATTTATCTGCTTGCAATGTCTTGCTTTTGAACTGCTAGGTTGGCAGGAGCTCGGGACAAAGACGGGAGCTCATTTCATCCTGCAGTAATCAGGAATCGAACTGCTGACTGGCAGCCTTCCAGTTGGCGTCTTAGTCACTTGATCCACTGCAGGTGGCAAACTGCTAACTCATGGTGGGCAAAGCCCACCATGGCTACCCCCTGCCTACGGTCCTGCCCAGTAGTGGGCTTCAGCAGGTTCGCACCAGTTCGCCAAAACCGGTAGCAGAAATTCTGGCTGACCCCGCCCATCCAAGTTTTGAAATAAAGTACAGTTGACCCTCGCATAACGACGTTACTTGGTTCCCCAAGTAGTGTTGTTAAGCAATTTTCATCGTTATGCGGGTTTCTATGGAGTGTCCCTCATAACAACGTTTTTAGCATCGTTATCCGGATAACAACGGTTATTTTTTTAGCGTCGTTATCCGGATAACGACGCTAAAACAATGTTATGCAGGGGAACACGTGGCGCATAACGACGTGCTGTTAAGCGAAAATAATGCTATCCGAACATGTCGTTATGTGAGGGTTGACTGTAGTCCTTCAGGTGCAACCCAGGGCTTTCCCCTGGCCACGCCCATCATACCACGCCCACAGAGTAGGTAGTAAAAATAATTTGAATCCCACCACTGGGCAGGCATGACTAGATTACCCACCTAGTCACATGGTCACGCCCACAAAGGAGGCCACAGCCTCAAAGTAGGCCATACCCACAGTGTGGCAGTAGAATTTTTTGGAGCCTACCACTGGTTCTGCCCCTTCCCATCCTTGAGGGATGGCAGGGAGGGAGATGGGGGGGTTTGAAAAGGGGGTATGGGGTGTCTGCTTACCTTCCACCAGGGAGGTGAGTAAAGTGACATTGGCCGCTTTGCGCCTGCCGGCTGGTAAATTCAGGCCGATTTTTTCTAGCCTCTCTCGCAACGATCTGCCCCCGTTTTTCGATTTGGCTCTGCAACGGCAAAGGAAAAGAGCGAAGCTGATTCAAAGGGATGAACCCTGGGAGGGGGGAGGAAAGGGGCAAGGGGATAAGGGAGGAGAGGGAGAGGGGGCGTCCATAGCTGGGAGAGGGGCGTCCACCTGGGCTGTCGAGGAAGAGTGGAGAGGGGGCAGGAGGCAAAAGTGACAGGTAGGTAGCAGGACAAGAGTTGTGAGTTCGATCTACTCGGGCACAAGTCATCCCCCCCCCCGATTACAATGGGGTTCCTTGGAGACGACCACCATGGTTGGATTGGGGACCACCTGGGGAGACACACCCAGCCACCGGGGTTGCCAATGGGGGCGAGAAGGTGGAAATAGGTGGAGGAGGAAGATGGGGGGTCTGGCCGGGGTACCCTAGTAAGGTGCTGAGAAGGAGGTGCATATGCGCTTAACTGCTGCTACCATCTAATTAGAAAAATGAATAAACAGATCTGCCTTCTCACCAGTTTAAATATATTGGCACATTACCCAATTCTCAACCACAGTACCATTTTGAGACACATTTTGATCAAAGCCAAGGAAAACAGCACCTGCATCTCAGATCATTATTATTATTTTTAGAAGCCCCATTAAAAAAAAATCCTCCCCTGTCAAACCCCCATTTCCTAATGAATGTACGCTTCGGTTAACTGGAGCAACTGGTTCCATATTAAGCGACTGCAGGATGCGAACCTTTGTTTTGCACTAATGAAAAGAACCTTTCTAGCAACTGGATTGTTCTGCTTTGTCAAAGCAGAGATTAGTCTGAGGCTGGGATTAACAAGGCTGCCAAGGTAGGTCAGGCATCAGGGCGAAAGTGGCTCTGCCCAGCCTGAGACGCATCCTCTGCCTAGCCAACCTGATCCTGCCTGCCCCATTACCAGATTGCAAGGGGTCAGGGGGGCCCACATGTGTGATCCTTCCTGTTGAATTCTCAGCCTCACAATCCTGTGTGAGGCAGAGCAAAAATAAGGAAAGACCAACTTGTGCCAGCAGGATATTTCCCCACCCCACCCTCCAACCCTTGGCACCGCCCACCATAGGCGACTGTGATTATTGCCCCACCAACCACCACAAGCACCAGACAGCAAAGCATGCAGGTAACTACAATCATTTCCAACTTTGGGGGAGGAAAAGCCCCTTCTCCTACCTAGAACAATTCAAGAGGGAATCAACCCCTCAAAAACTGCCCCCCCCCCCAACACCTTAGGAGGAAGCCAAGGAACATTTCTGAGCTAATCAAAACAACAACAAAAGACCAGAAAACATTGTGGCACCTTAAAGGCTGACTCCTGTACTTAAATGTGAGCTTTGGTGGATCAAATCCACTATGTCAGACATAAAAGTGGGACCTCATGGCATCAATTTATACACGTCAGGTAGAGAGGCACACAATGGTTGGCCAACCCAACCGTTTTTTGTCATTTTGTTGTTGTTTTGTTTACTCTCTGATATGCTTGCACAGACTAAAACAGCTACCACTTCAAAATTTTCTGAGCTAAATAAATTAAACACTGGGGGCAGGGATCTGCCTTCAGGTAGGAGAACCTCAAATGGTCTCCCCAGACCTACATGGGACCTGGAGGCTACCCTATGGGCATGAATCGATGGCCACACGTACAGGCTTTGTACAGGCCAGGTAAGCCTCAGCCTACCTCCTATCCCACCTTCCACTTCTCTACAGATGGTACACTGTCTCAAAAGCCCTTTGAAAGTTGGCAGTCACCACTACATCTGGTGGCAGTGCATTTTATAGTTTTAACTACATGCTGTGTGAAGAATTGCTTACTTGTGTCTGTCCCAGCTCTCCCACCGTTCACCATTCAGACCCCAGGCTCTAGTATTATGAAAGAGGGAGAAAAACCTTTTCAACCCACATTCTCCACATCATGCCTAATTTTGCACACACTCTATCATGCCATGTTTCCCTCCGCCCCATTTCCTCCTCCCACCCCCAATAACTTTTCTCTGTGGGGAGTTCCTTCAGCCCTGATCATTCTGTCTTTCCCTTTTCGGCACCTTGTCTGACTGTACCAGATCCTTTCCCAAGAGCCATTGAGTGTATAGCAATCCAGACATGGTACATAGCAAGCCTAACACGGTCACTCTGTGGTTTAGTATGAAGGCATTACAATTAGGGCGGCGCACTGGGTTCAGATAAACTCCAGCCCAAATTGGACTTGTTGGGATGGATGCTATGAGCTTTGGATTGAAGTGGAATGACCGCATTCACTTCCAGGGCAAAGCAAAATGAATTTACAAATCGATATCTCTCAGTGGTGGGCTTCAGCAGGTTCGCACCAGTTCACCAGAACCGGCAGCAGAAATTCTGTCTGGCCTCGCCCATTCAAGTTTTGCAATAAAGTAGTCCTAATTCGGGTGCAATGCAGGGCTTTCCCCCTGGCCACGCCCACAGAGTAGGTAGTAAAAAAAAATTGAATCCCACCATTGGGCAGACATGAACTAGATCACCCACCCAGTCACATGGCCATGCCCACAGAGTAGACTGTGCCCACAAAGTAGGCCACACCCACAAAGTAGGCCATGCCCACAGTGTGGTAGTAAAAAAATTTGGAGCCCACCACTGATATCTCTCCAGGGCATCAACTGAATTGGATGGTCAGCAAGTTGCTTCAGTTCACCAAGTTTGCTTTTAAAAACACATTTTAAAGCTGCCTACCCATCCAAACCCTAGACATTAACTGACTGAAATTTGGCAGGTGTGGTCCCCTCTTTAAATGTTACCATGCCTCAAAATTTCACCTACACCTGTGGTGGGAAAGCTCAAAACAACAAAATTACAGCCATTTTACTTATCCAATTTGCTGCACAAATTGCTCTGGATTGCAATACATTCTGAAGCTCAAAACTGGCCTCCAACCCAGGGGGCCTGTGCACAACCCTAATCACAATATTGTTATTTTGATTTTGGGGAGTTCCCCAAAGATTCTTTGGACAAAAATTGGCCTTTCTCACAATTGTTACAAACTGGGCTGATGTTTTCATTGAAAGGACCAGATTTGAAGCCCAAAACTATTTTTTTTAAAAACTGGCCAGTTACCTGTTCAGTTCTCACCTATGGATTGCTTGATAAGATTATTTCTCCCCATGCACCCCACTTTACGTCAATTTACACTGAACTACAATTGCAGTGTTATTGCCATTCATCCCACATGGAGAGATGCTTGAGAACTCTTTGGAATCTAGCTTTGCTTACAGCTCACCTATTGTCTTCTGTTAAAACTGCCCACCTCACTGTTAATAGCAAACTCAAGACTGTTTACTAACAAATAAAAATGCTCTCATGACAGTTTCTCAATGGGTCTCTTTATTCTTTACATTCTTCCACTGTGTGACTATCTATACATTATTCTCCACTTTCTATTCTTTAGCCAGTTTCTGATCCTTAAGTGAACTCGTCCTCTTATCCCCTGACTTATTCCCTGTTACATTCCTTCATGAGCTTTTGGCAAGGGGTTTCTTGAAAGACTTCATATGTAACATTTACCCAAATCACTCCTCTTTCCATGTTTGTGGACACTGTCTAGGAGCCAGAGCTCTAGCTGAAATGAACTCCTTAGTTTAACATGTGTACTATATTCTTTAGGCACTGATATGGTGTGAACAAAAGCAAACAACAATGGAGTATCTTCTGTCCTGATAGTTTATATATCCAGAGTTTAAAACCATGGTCATACATTTAGCATTTTAAATTCCATATGTATAACCATAAATATGTACCATCAGGTCAATTCCAAACTATGGTGTCCCTCCTAGGGTTATCTAAGATATAAAATGCTCAAAGTGGCTTACCAGACCCTTCTTTGGCTCTTGGTCTGGGGCTATGTAGCTTGCCCGAAGCCAAACAGCTACCAGACCACATAAGAGTACTCAGCACGTGCTCTGTATGGTCTTGGCTGGCTTCTCTCCACAAAGGCTCAAAGGGGGTTTGAACTCCTGAACCTTGGCTTCACAGACAGATGCTCCAACTCACTGAGCTATACTAACTTTCTTCTCATGTGACATTTCACTAACCACCACAGGCCACTCACTGCCTAAAATAAGACAATATTATGAACTCCAGCTGGGGATGGGTACTGATGTTCAGAGACTCTGCCCACTTAAGGTAATCTATTGATGTTTGAACTCTAGCTTTCCTGTTTTATATTCTTCACAATTTCTGTAAGACGACTTAAGGGCTAAGTATAAATTCATAACCATTGTTTATTATGTATTTTAAAGTAATAACACCCTGCCCTTCAAATACAACATTCCAGGATAGCTTGCTGCAATCTTTAAGAAAAATTAAAACAAAAATAACCAGGAAACAATTTAAGTGACTGCAGAAAAGTAGAATACAGTGGGACCTCATACAACAATTTTAATCCGTTCCACAGGGCTTGTTGTTGTAAAAAAATTGCTATATGATACATGCTTCGTGTAGCAATTTCCACTATGGGATGCATCGTACAACGGGTTTTTTCACTAACTGGTTTTTCCCATTGAAAAATTGCTGTACGGATCTTTTCCATAGGGAAAATTGTTATGCGGGATGCCATTGTCCCTCAAAACCTAATTGTTATGTGATTTCATTGCTATACGGGGCGATTGTTGTATGAGGTTCCACTGTACTAGTTTAAAGGCTTTGATAAATAAAAATATCTTCACCTAATCTCCCCAAAGATATGACAGACTCTCTTGGAAAAGGGCTCCCAAAACTGGGAATTGTGACTGAAGATAAATTCCAGAATTTTGAATTGTATTAAGAACCAACTATCTTTTCAAAAGAAGCATTCAAATGCAGTTGTATTTATAATGTTGATACCACTGCATGAACCATGGTAGACAAACTTTTGCATCTGTCCTCAGAATGTTCTTTCACATGCGAGGACGTCCATTGAGTACTTACAAAGCTTTTCACCACAGAACTGCCACCGGTAAATCCCCTTAGTAGTAGAGCTACCTGTCCTCACAGCCTTACCTTCTAAGGACTCCTCCAAGAAGTGAGGCATTCAAACATTCTGGAGGTGAGAGACGCCTTTGGACTTCTCCAACGGTTACTTTGTACTTAGACGTTGAGCTGAGCAAGGAGAGCCGCCCAGGGACCGAACAAAACACTTCTCCTGTGTTCACGGACATGCCACCGAGGAAACCATCTTTGTTCATCATCAAGGAAGTTACAGATTTTGGAGGAACTGGAACTGGAAGGAGGGAGGGGAAATGGTATAAGCAAGATCAAGCATAACCACACTTCCTCAGAAACAAAACCCAATAGCTGCTTCACCTCCATTTTCAAATGACTTGCTGGCAGGGTCGTAGCCAGGATTCTAGATTGCGGGGGTCAGGAGGGGCAACAATGCCATACACACACACATGTAGCATTGGCATCCGGGATGAGGGTAGGGGCTGTTAGCTCAGGAGAATTTTCACACACACCCTGGCCCCCTTCTGGCTATGGCCCTGCTTGCTGGCATAATTCTGCAAGAATTTGGAAGAATTAAGAGAATTTACTTGCCTGCTACTATGACAGTACTGTTCTTAGATGGCTGCTAGATCTATGTGCCATAACATCTTTCATTTAATTTATTAGTGACATTTATACTACACCTCTCCTCCAATGAAGTTATGGCTTCACATATCATCTGCACAATAACCCTATGAAGTAGATCAAGCTGTTGAAGAATGACTGGCCCAAAGCCCACTCCATGTGATTTGTGGCTGAATAGAGACCAGAACTTGGAGCTCCCATGCACAGCATTCCCAGCACTACACTGGCTCTCACACTGCCAACATCTGAGCAGAAGAAACCAAGAGGAACTTGCAACACAATGGACAATTGACATGCACTGCAGTGTATAAACTGTGCTAAGGTGGTAAATTTGGAAGTGTCAGTGCTTATCAGAACAATCCACATAAAAGAGTCTAACGATTCAGGCAACCACATTGCTCCATATGAACAAGTGAGGCACAAGACAATTGATGGGTCTCAATTCCCCATGGAAGACCAAACCACCCTTAAATACATCACAGTACAACAGAGACAGCTTGCAACAATATACTTTTCCTAAGAATTTCTGGTAAACTGAGGAAGGACAGGAAAGACTCAGGAGAGTAGCAGATGATGTTCTCATCCTTGCCACTGAAAAAGTCCCAGGGCTTTGACCCGAAAAGCCCCAACACTACTACTGCACTGTGGACAGCACAAAGTTGCTGCAGTCTCTCTCTCTCTTCCTATGCCACCACAAAGCAATGGAAGGCTTAAATTCAGGGGTGGGGGCTGAGCTCATTCCTTAGTGCTCATTAACATCTGAAAACAACAAAAATGAGAACAAAAGGCCACAGGTTGCATGCTAATGTTATTCTAATGCCAGGAAGGGGCACCTATGACAGGCTAACCAGTTTTCTTAAAAGATCCAAACATATAACATTTCACACACACACACACACACACACACACACACACACACACACACACACACACACACACTCCTTGCAAAAAACTGATATCAGAATGGACTCTCTGACTCAACTCCTAGGAGGGAAGGTGCATGCCTATGAAGGGACTACATCCTATAAACTAGGGATGGTGAACCTTTTAGACACCAAGTGCCCAAACTCAACAGGCTGCCTTCTGCGCCACTTAGGGGGTGGGGGGAATTCTGTGCTGGGGGGAAGGAGGAACCACTCCCATTGGACTGCTCGGCAGAGGGGCAGGGTGAACTCTGTGCTGGGGTGATGGCATACGTGCCCACAGAGAGGGCTGTGACTGCCCTCTCTGACACACGTGCCATAGGTTCACCACCACTGCTATAGGGTCTTTCCTTAGAAACAAGAGATTACTGTAGAAGAAAATTACAATGCCATTGTTACTCTCAGTGCAAAGAAGTGGAGGAACATGGAGCCAAACGGTGTTGAAATAGCCATAAGGTTGTCAAGCTTAATGTAAGAATTGGCTACGCAGAACACTTGCACATAGGTTAGAATCTACATATTTTGATCTGATTCTGGATTACAGCATCACTGGTATGATGTTAGATCAGGAATTCTCAACCTTTTAAAGCTGGGGCCAGGTCACGCTCCCTCAGACAGCTTCGGGGGCCGGATGGCCATTTCGCCCTTCCTCCACCACATGGCACTTCTGGGTGTGGTGGAGGAAATGGGAGGCCACATGAAATGGCACTTCGGGCATCATCTAGCCCACTGGCCACAGGTTGAGAATCCCTGTGTTAGATCTAACTTTCTACTTTACTCCAAGTGTTTTATCTGCCAAACAAGAACAAAGCAAAGAAACATGTGTACTAGGAGTATTCTCTTATTAATTAGAGCATGGAACCTTTCTGATACATTGCAGCTGACTCAAAAGATGATTCCCCCCCCCCCCCAATGCTGCAATTTTTAAACAGTTCCTGTGCCTTTAGGAACTACAACATCATCAACTCAGTAGATGCAGGTTGTCTCTCATTACAGTGTGTCCACTGGAGGGGGGAGATATTCTAGTCACTTTTAACTTTTGTCTGTTGTCTGACAAGTCAAGGCCCAGGAATAGAAAATGATAGCTCAAAGGTCCTGAAGAAATGGACCCTAGCAAGATCCCCTTGCTCCACCCTCAACTTGGAAGTAATGTATGCACATATACAGTACGTATATGTCAAGTATATGTTTTTCCCTACCGCAGGAGACCAGGAGGCCTGGTCTTGGAGGCCGACTGATTCTCGGCCACTTTTGCCCTCCGAGGCAGGTAAAATGCCACTAGTGTGAATTTGTTTAAGGTGGATCCCAGCTTGCCATGAAGTGACCCGCACATTACGATCCACCCATTTTGCTGATAAGATAAGATGAGATAAATTTTTATTGTCATTATCCTGCATAGAACAACGAGATTGGGGTTGGTTTTCACTGGCATTTCCTCCACTTTGGGGACCATCACCCCACCCAAAGGGGCTATGGGCAGATGAACAGTACATATGTGATATGCAACAACAAAGGGGAGGGACTTAGTGGACTTTAACACTTTACAAGCTTTCTTGGATGCAAAGACTCAGAAGGTCTGCTCGGCAAAGAAAACTTGTAAAGTGGGGGAAAGAGGGGGAAAGGATCCCAATGCTGGGTGAAGCTGCACAAACATGTGCAGTCCCTGCTACCCCCTTCCCCATGTGTCTTTATATGGAGGTCTGTATCTGGAAAAACTACACATGGAAGAGCCTCCACATATCCCCACTCAATGAAGATACTGGGGGCGGAGGCAGCCACTATTTCTGGAAAGCCACGGTTATCTTAAACTGTTGTGCAGAATAAGATTTTGTGGATTTTATCATACCTTGTATTCATTATATATTTTGCTGTATATAATTATATATCTGTCCAGTTCTTCTTTCTGTACTTCTTTTAATAAGTTAAATTTGGGTGGTGCAGGTGATTGGGCCTCAGCACTCTAGCACGGTGAAGGGGCTGCCTTCTTAGCACCTCCGTGCAGGCACTGCTGCCTGATCTTTGCAGTTGTTAGGGATATACTGCCCATGTTCGGTCCCCAGCAGAACTTAGCCGCCACCAAAATGACAGTGCCCACCACCATCACCACCATGAGAACCCGCCTGCTGAGATTTGCCTGGGTGTGAACAGTTACAGCCAAAGCCCCCTTTGTGGAGTCCTTTACACTGTAAGGTAGAAGAGGAGGTAAGTAAGTAAGTACTGGCCTGATGATAGGTTTGAGTCTATATTTGTGGCGTCAAGCTATGAGTCTCTTAGTATTATTATAACAAAGATACTGCTACAGGATTATAGTATTTATAGGAATAGGCTACAATTAACCCAAGACATCCTCTCCATCTCCAATGAGTTACCCTGGTTGTTGTTGTTTTACAAGCATGCTTGTAATTACACAAAAGCTGAAGGCAGTATTTGGCTTCCACTACATCAATCAAAAGGCCGTAACTTGCAGATTCACTTGTTTATTTTATAACACAGTGAATACCAAGAAGAAATATTGAGGCGCTATGGAAAATACTACTACAGTTAACAGTAATCTAGGGTATTGATCTTAATCTAGGTATATAATCTATATATACCTCACCATGGGCACTGGTGAGGCTATATATTTAAAAATTATTACTTTGAATGGACATTATTGGTATGACCTTAGCACATAAGGAAGGAAAATAATCCAAGGCGTTGCTAAATCTGAATGACTTTCTCTGTATAAGTTTAGTAACCGGATCACTTTTGCACTAAAGACCATGTTGGTGTAAATTACACTTTGAGGATTTTAAACTATACATCTTTACCTCAATAGAAATTTTCACTGCTGCTTGGCATATTGAATGATGGGGGTGGAGAAAGGGAAGAGGATAATTCCAGTTTCAATGAAGCACAACTGATCACCTCACTTTCAATGTAGCTGATAAAATACTTCTACTAATGGAACCCTATTCTCTCCTTGGAACCTCTAAAATGTATGTGGTTAAAAACATCTCTTTCAAGAAAACTGGGCATTCCAGGAGAATAAGTGCAAATTTGCTTACATAAGTAAGTTTTGGTAAATCTAGTAAAGGTCAAGGTCAAGGTTTCCCTTGCTTGAAAGCTAGCCATCTCCAACTCTAGGGTTCAGTGCTCATCTCTGTTTTAAAGCCGAAGAGCCAGCGCTGTCTGCTTCTACATATGTTTCCATGGTCATGTGGCAGGCATGACTAGACACGGAACGTTGTTTACCTTCCCACCGAAGTGGTCCCTATTTATCTACTTGCAATTTCTTGCTTTGGAACTGCTAGGTTGGCAGGAGCTGGGACAAGGATGGGAGCTCATTCCGTCCTGCAGTACTCGGGAATCGAACTGCTGACCTTCCGCCTGCCAGTCAGCGTCTTAGCCACTTGAGCCACTGCAGTCCTTGGTAACTCTACAGGTCAGAAACAATTAAATAAATAAAAGCGCTTTTTTATTACATAAGCTTTGCTTTTGTTAGGGTGGTGATGGGGGTTTGCTGCCCCACCTTGGGCTGCAATGCCAGCCTATGACAGCCTCCTTTCCTGGCAGAATAAGAGGGTCAAGGTCTGGCTTGCCTTTCCCTCCTGTTGAACTCCTAACCTCATCACACTCTATGGATGTGTATAAAGGAGAAACCAAGTGCTGGGGGGAAAAGGAAAGAACTGAAGCAGGAAGCACAAAGTTGTTATCCAGTTTCACCTCCATTAGCTGCCAGGCCTTCCTCCCCATTAGTCACCCTGGGCACCAACTACCTCTGATAATGTATAATTTATAGCAAGTGCTCTGATCAACCAACCGCTTTCGATTCTCCGAAAGCCTCTCTGCCTCTTGTTGCTGGTAATCAAATGCAAACCCCAGTTAACCGTGTGCTTTATGCGGGAGTTAATCAAAGTTGATAGCTGCAGCTGGTACCACTACAGTTCCTGCTTTAGCACAGCCTGGTGTCCCCTTAATAGAAAAATGGATTCTCATGTTCCTGGGTGTGTGGCATCCAAACTGCAGTGAAAGAGGTTCCTGAAATCTAGCCATAAGTGGTCAACCTGTGCCTGGGCTGTACAGCATCAAACAGTAATGAAAATGTCACGATGTTCCCCCCATGACTCCAGACAGACACACACATCCACTCACTCGTAAAATCCTATCATCCTAGGATTTATGGAGATATCAAGGTTTGCAGATGCAAAAGCAAAGAGTTTCAGGCTAAGCAGCTCTCTGACATAGTCAGTTTAGGTAAAGGTAAAGGTCACCCTTGCTCGAAAGCCAGTCGTATCTCACTCTAGGGTTCGGTGCTCATCTCTGTTTACAACCAAAGTCGCTATCTGTGTCTGCAGACATTTCCATGGACATGTGGCTGGTGTGCCTAGTGTACGGATCGCTGTCTACCTTCCCACCAAAGTGGTATCTACTTAAAGTAAAGGTAAAGGTTTCCCTTGCTTGAAAGCCAGTCGTTATCGACTCTAAGGTTCAGTGCTCATCTCTGTTTCAAAGCCGAAGAGCCAGCACTGTCTGCTTCTGCAGATGTTTCTGTGGTCATGTGGCAGGCATGACTAGACACTGGAGTGCACGGAACGCTGTTACTTTCCCTCCAAAGTGGTCCCTATTGATCTACTTGCAATTTCTTCCTTTCTTTTGAACTGCTAGGTTGGCAGGAGCTGGGACAAAGACGGGCGCTCATTCCGTCCTGCAATACTCGGGAATCGAACTGCTGACCTTCCACCTCCCAGTCAGCGTCTTAGCCACTTGAGCCACTGCAGTGGCTTATGGTTTACAGTTTATGAAAACCCCAACCCCCCAATCTCGTGTACCCCATAATCTTCATATAACCAAAGAGCCAACGCTATCTGCGTCTGCAGACATTTCCGTGGACATGTGGCTGGCATGCCTAGACACCAAGTTGCACGGAACACTATTTACCTTCCCACCAAAGGTAAACACTGTTTACCTTCCCACTGTTTACCTTCCCACCAAAGTGGCATCTACTTCTCTACTTGCAAATTCTTGCTTTTGAACTGCTAGGTTGGCAGGAGAGAGTCAGTTTATATGGCCAAAAATGCCAGGCCAGGGGGTGGGGGGGGGAGGTCTTGAACACGTGAGCCACCCATCTGCAACCCAGCATGGTCCAATCAGGCAGCCCATGTGCTAACTGTGTGAACGCCACCGCACGTTTATGTGCGCCTCTTCAACCAACTCACAATCCAAATCATGAAGCAAAAAGAAAAGACAAGCTTGCAAGGAATCCTTAGAACAATATTCCTTATATAGTTCTATGTTACTATAATGAATGGCCTGGTCCTACCCATCTGTACTCTGAAATAAGTGCCATTCAGGTCACCTTTGCAAAGGGTTAAGTACTGATTTAAACATTTTTAGCTGCCAGAGAATTATGAGCGTGCGCCCATGAAGATAACACGCGCGCACACACCATCCCCCTGGGCTTCCTATATATAAGATCGGGTGTCTCAACAGGCTACCAAGTGCTAACTGTTGGGAAATTGCCAGCTCTGTGTAACCTCAAGGCGAGGAACAGACAAAACAAGCTTCCCACCCACCCCGCACAGGTTTTATTACCAAATATTTTCCCCTGCCGCATGAGAGAATAACACAAAAAAGCGCCGTAACAACTACAGAAATCCCAGAGCCGTGTTAGATTTCACAGATGCGGTGCTGCCAGATGTGGATCGGAGAGAGATTTCAATGCAAACAAACGGCTTGGAGTGGTTTTCCCTGATGGGGAAGCGGAAAAATTGACTCCGCTTCCGATTGCTCTGCTCTCTGGTACCGATGGCGCCTTCACTTTTTTGAGCGGTTCGATCTGTGCCTCCAGCAGGTCTCGAATCGTGCCTGCCACATGACCACGGAAACGTCTGCGGAGGCAGACAGCGCTGGCTCTTCGGCTTAGAAACAGAGATGAGCACTGCACCCTAGAGTCGGATACGACTGGCTTTCGAGCAAGGGAAACCTTTACCTTTACCTAAAGGGTGGGGACTCCGCACATGCGCAAAAGGCCCCCTTCGTTAGGAAATCTGTTATTCGCCAAACTGGAGTCTTATTCATTCATTCATTCATTTTATATTCATATTTATATAGCCGCCCAACTCAGAAAGACTCTGAGTCTTATCTGTCTAAAACAGGGGTGCCCAAACTTCTTGGGCCGCGGGCCGGTCACATCGTTCAGTGGCCGGCCACCTGGTTCCTCCCACCGGAAGCAGAAGTAAAAGGCGCCTTGCAACCTGTTTTGCAACAGGATGAGATAAAGTTTAAGCTGCCGTTATCTCTGCTGATACCAAGGGCGCCCAAACTACAGCCCATACCTGTCAAGTTTCTGGAAATTTCTGTCAAACCCTCGTATTTTACACTCTTTCCCACCGTCATCCCGTATTAGTTAGACTGCAATTAGACTGGAGGCCAACACAGGATAAGCATAGCTGTCCAGTTTCCCATTTTGGATGGGAAATTTCCCTTATTTGACAGGAATTTCCTGAAACTTGACAGGTATGCTACAGCCTGTGGGCCAGATCTGGCCCCGATGCTAATCCATCCGGTCCACGCCACCCTCGTCGCTCCCGGAAGTGGAAGTAAAGTGCACCCATACGAGCATGTTTTACTTCCGCTTTCGGGAGCGAGGAGGCCAGTGCAGGCCAAATGAATTGGCGTTGGGGGCCGGATCTGGCTTGCAGGCCGTAGTTTGGGCACCCCTGGTCTAAAACAAATCCCAGCGTTTACTCATCTCCCACGTCGCTCTTGATTTGGCTGTCACTTGAAATTTAGTTTCAAAGAGCATGTTTAGAAGCAGAGGAACTTCAGTTTTTGTTAAAAGGCTTTTTAAAAAGAATTTAAAATGAAAAAATCCGCTGCTTGCTTGAATTTTAACAGAGGCTTATGTGCCTTTGCCCGTCACACTTTCTGTCATGATTAAAAGGCAATACTCAAAGCCATTCCACGGGAGTCAAAAAGAGAGGTTAGAGAGAGACCGTTTCTATAAGCATAATAATAATTTCATGTCAGAAATTATTCTGGGTTGAAAGGTTTTTTTGCAGAAGAAACTTCACTCAGGGAACACCCAAATGAGGCTCCTTTCACGTCTCCTAGAGCTGGGACAGAGAAGGGCGCTCAATCCATCATGCGGTACCCGGGTCTTGAACTGCTGACTTGCCAGCTGACAAGGCCAGCTTCTTAACCACTGAGCCACTGCAGCCACTCTATAAACATGAGAATAAAGCAAGATAAATGAAATCCGGGTAACACGACGCGAAACAGATCTCAGTGGGGCTTCCCTTGCGGTAAAAAATTATACTGGGGATTTAAGCCTTGTTGCCAAAAGAGCTTAAATTTCCTATTTTGGAGGAGATCTAGCTGGGCATCACCTTTTAAAAGAAACGGACTTATTTCAAATTTTTGCTGCTCTATTTTAAATGTGAGCTTTCTTGGATCGAATCCACTACGTCAGACAGAAGAGTGAGGCTTCATGGCATCAATTTATACACATCAGGATTTATTTCAGTGTTTCTCCCTCAGTGAGTTCCCATGACTGGGTGGGGATTCAAACTCTGTTTTCTAGCATTCTAGTCTGTCACTCTATCCATTATACTACACTGTGTAACAGATTGTACGAATATTACATTTCTAACACATTACTCTTAACCTAATTGTAATTACTTTTTCCAACCATGCTTTAAAAAAAGATGACCCTCATTACCCCAAAAAAAAACCACAGTTTGAAAGTAACAATTAAATATTGTTCATTGCACCAAAAATGTGACGACATTGCCTGTAACTATTTAATTGTGCTGTTAAAAGAACATTGTTGTGCCTTAATGTTTCCAAAAGTAATGTGTTGCAGTACAGTGTTACAGTTTCTTGTGATGCACTGCATCCAGATTCTATGTTGCATTTTCCTTCGTGACCTTTAACATGGGCAAGAACATTTCCTATAGACCAAGGCATAGAACAGCTAAACATCATCTGGCAACCATCCATTGGGGATCTTCATCCTCAAGGATTCCAGGTGGAGATGGTGGGCTTTTCCCGACCTACAACTCCCCAAGGTTGGGGTGGGATGGGACTCCTGGGATTCCCTGCACCAAAACGGTCAGGCCTCCAGGTAAATAGGGTTTCTTGATTTATTTATTGGGGTGCAGGGGGGGAGAGCTTTGTCAGTGGGAGTCTTCAGCCAGCAGGCCTTAGAAAAAGGAGATTGGGGTGAACACAATCCCCATCTGCAGCCTGACTCCAAACACTCACCTTCCCCTGAATGGGTGGTGCCCACCCCCTTCTCCTCAACCACCTGATGGGTGTTGTAGTTCAAACCCATCGGGCAAGCACCAGGTTGGTTGTCATAGGCCCATGATGGTGAACCTTGGAACTCCAGATGTTCTTGGACTTCAATTCCCAGAAGCCCCCCCCCCCCCCCCCCCCCGTGAATCCACACAAATAGGTTTACTGCAATTCATCTGGCCCACGCCGCTTTAGGAACGACAAGGGCGGCATGGGCCTTAAACCCATTCATGTGGATTCATGGGGGCTTCTGGGAATTAAAGTCCAAGAACAACTGGAGTGCCAAGGTTCACGGTCATAGGCATTTGCCCCAGAGCAACTGCCCCAGGCCTTGGGCCTCTCTCCTCGGCTTAGTCCTAGCTAGACTTGGCCCAATCAATCTAGTAAAGCTTAAAGTCACCCTTGCCTTGCTCGAAAGCCAGTCGTATCCGACTCTAGGGTTCAGTGCTCATCTCTGTTTGTAGCCGAAGAGCCAGTGCTGTCTGCATGTGCAGATGTTTCCGTGGACATGTGGCAAAGCATGCCTCGACACTGGAGTGCACGGAACACTGTTTACCTTCCCACCGAAGTGATCCCTACTTGCAATTTCTTGCATTCGAACTGCTGGGTTGGCAGAAGCTGGGGCAGAGACGGGAGCTCACTCCCGTCGTGCTTCCAGTCTTCAAATTCAGCATCTTAACCACTAAGCCATGAAAAGCTGGTGAGGATCAGTGGGTCTCCTGTAACTGGGGCCAGGTCTTGGCTAACTGGATGATCTTTCCTTTTCGAGCAATGTGCGCAGGATCGCAGCCTTCCCTGGAAGGCAGATAGATCCCTGCAAGGCAATGAGGCTAATTTTCCATTCTTTGAGGCTGGGCCTCTAACCGGGTTAAGCTAAAGCAGGAGCAAATGGAGAGCCCTTCCAGGTCAGACAGAAGGTCCCTAATCCAGTCCAAAGCCGGTTCGCAACTCTGTGCAAACGTACCTGGGAGTAAGCGCCGTTGGACACACTGGGACTTACTTCCGAGTAAGCATACACAGGATCCGGCTGGACATGAAAGGGAAAAGACAAAGCAAGACATTCTGCTTTATGTAACATTTTCACCTGTCACAGGTTGCGATCCTAAGAAAGCCTCAACGAAAGAACAGAATTTAGCTCTAAGTCAGGGGTACCAAAACTTTTCGGCCCATAGCCCGACCATGTGGTTCAGAGGAGCTGTCACTACTGCCTGGGGGCCGGATCCTGGAAGCAGAAGTAGCATTTTACTTCGACTTCCGGGAGCAATGAGGGCTTCATGGGCCGGATGAATTGGCGTCAGGGGGACAGATCCGGCCCCCTGCTCTAAGTAAACCTATCTGGGACTTTTGGAGACACTCGAAAGGTAAAGGTTTCCCTTGCTCAAAAGCCAGTCGTATCCGACTCTAGGGTGCAGTGCTCATCTCTGTTTCTAAGCCGATGTTTCTGTGGTCATGTGGCAGGCATGACTAGACACCGGAGCGCACGGAACGCTGTTACCTTCCCACCGAAGTGATCCCTATTTATCTACTTGCAATTTCTTGCTTTCTAACTGCTAGGTTGGCACTCTGGATAATTCGTTTTTCCCCTGATAATTTTTTAAAGCCCAGATTACACACCCTTCCCATGTATCCGCCACGCAGATGTCTTTTCAGGTCCTTTGCCTGCCTCCGGCTCTTTAAACGGCCCATTTTGAAATAAACTGGCCTTCTGTCAACAAGGAGAAGGACTTGAGCAAAACAACTTCCCAAAGGCAGCCAAGGCCTCTACAACCATATCCATCGCAATTTCATAGCTCCAGAGATGTGAGCTCTAATCTCCTTCCCATCTTTTGTAAATTACCTAATTCTCCTTAAGAGGAAATTATTATTATTATTATTGTAGGAAAAAAATGACTCGGAAAGAAGCGAGACTCCCATTGAAGAAAGGAGAAGGGATCGAGTTATCTAGATCTGTATAATTACTTTAATATTAAAGCTCTTTGCCAGAGGTAATGCAATTTGAAGATTTCAGTTAGTCAGGATACACACATTAGGTGTGTACACAAAGGCGGGGGCGTCTGCAGAATAACGTATAGTCAAAGCAAAGCCTCGTCTGGCAGTTCAAGATGTGTTTTAATTTAAGCCCGTCTTGGTCGAAGCTTTTTTTTTTTTTAACAACCAAGGGGGGTTCATTTGGTTTGTTGATTTCAGTGGGGTGACGATTGCATTTCCTCAAGGTTTAATTCAGGGCGTTGGACGTCCCTAATGCGAGGACTCAGCCATACAAGTTGGGAGGATATTGACAAGTTTCCACAGAACATGAGCAGAGTGTGTTCAAACCCTCCTTTTAAAGATCACAGTTCTGTCCACATTTAAGGTCAAGGTTTCCCTTGCTCGAAAGCCAGACGTATCCGACTCTAGGGTGCAGTGCTCATCTCAGTTTCAAAGCCAAAGAGCCAGCGCTGTCTGCTTCTGCAGACGTTTCTGTGGTCATGTGCAGTGGTGAGCATCAGCAGGTGCGCACCAGTTCGCCAGAACCGGTAGCACAAATTCTGGCTCGCCCCATCCATCCAAGATTTGAAATAAAGTAGTCCTAATTCGGGTGCAATGCAGGGCTTCCCCCTGGCCACGCCACGCCCACAGTGTGGTAGTAAAAAAATTTGGAGCCCACCACTGGTCATGTGGCAGCCATGACTAGACACCAGAGTGCACGGAATGCTGTTTACCTTCCCACCGACGTGGTCCCTATTTATCTACATGCAATGTCTTGCTTTCGAACTGCTAGATTGGCAGGAGCTGGGACAAAGCTGGGAATCGAACTGCCAACCTCCCGCCTCCCAGTCTGCGTTTTAGCCACTTGAGCCACATTTACTTGCCACGTTAGTCTCGTGCGACGCAGCAGCATTAAATTAAACCGTGCTTTCTACGACACAGAGGGAAGGAAGAGATCTCTGTCACTGCCAAAAGTGGAAGTATGGGCTTTTTTTTAGAATAAGCTCCCAAGGAAAACTATTCCCTGCATTTAGATATCCGGCAAGTCGGCAACAGGACTTGCACAGCCGAAAGGTGTGGGAAGGAGTGTTTCACCCACCCACACCCCGTAAGAAAAGTTGTGGATTAAGCTACAGGCTACGGACTGCAGTTGCTCAAGTGGCTAAGATGCTGACTGGAAGGCGGGAGGTCGGCAGTTCGATTCCCGAGGACTGCAGGACGGAATGAGCTCCCGTCTTTGTCCCAGCAACTGCCAACCTAGCAGTTCGAAAGCAAGAAATTGCAAGTAGATAATTAATTAGGGACCATTTCAGTGGGAAGGTAAACAGCGTTCCGTGCACTCTGGTGTCTAGTCATGCCTGTCACACATGACCACAGAAACATCTGCATAAGCAGACAGCGCTGGCTCTTCGGCTTTGAAACAGAGATGAGCACTGAACCCTAGAGTCGGGTACCACTGGCTTTCGAGCAAGGGAAACCTTTACCTTTACCTACGGCCCCCTACCCAGAAAGGTAAAGGTAAAGATCGCCCTTGCTCGAAAGCCAGTCGTATACAAAACTGGGGTTCGGTGCTCATCTCCGTTTTTAGCCAAAGAGCCAGCGCTGTCGGCGTCTGCAGACGTTTCCATGGTCATGTGGCAGGCATGACTAAACACCGAAGCACATGGAACTCTGTTAACTTCCCACCGAAGCAGTACCTATTCATTTGCTTGCAATTTCTTGCTTTCGAATTGCTAGGTTGGCAGGAGCTGGGACAGACGGGCACTCACTCTGCCGCACAGCACTCGGGTCTCGAACTGCTAACCTGCCAACCTTCCAAGTCGTCTTAAGCACTAAGCCACGGCAGTGCCTCCCACTCCGAAGAAGAAGCCCAATTGTCCTCTGGGAAGCCAACCCTTCCCACCCCCACCCCAGAGGCTGCAGCAGTGCGACGCTTGCCACCAGTGTGCCACGATCTCCTTCCCACGTTCCACAGGACCCTTAAAACGAAGATCCCTCCCCCATTTTCTCCAGAAATGTATATTTCTTTCTCTCTCCCCCCCCTCCCCTCCCCATCCCCATTTCAACTGTAGAAGGAAGAGGTGGGACCCAGCCCTACTCTCCTAGTTCCCGTGCCTCGAAGGGGGTGGTCATTGTGGGCCCTTCTCCCACCCAAACCCCACCCCAGAGCCGCCAGTAATTCTTCCCATCGTTAAGGGGCGCCTCCTTCCCTCCCCATTTCTCTTGCGCTGATCAATCAAAGCGAGAGAGCCCCAGTAGTCGCTTGATTGATTTGTTAGTAATTTGTTAGTACACACACACACACACACACACACACACACACACACACACACACACACACACAGATTGCTTTCCTACCACGACAGCAAAAAAATGGAGCATGACGCAACCCAGCGTGAAACTTTAGGTTCTTCCGCTTGTTTGCCATTTTCTGCGCATATATTAAGGCTGGCTTTAAACCAAGGTTGGGGAGAAGGAGAGGACAGAAATGAGAGGTTTGCTAGAGGGTCGCGCCCACCCCACAAATAGGAAGCAACGGAGTCGGCGATTATACAGCTGTGGGACTCCCAGGGGTCAAGATTGCTTGAATGCCCCGCTCTGGGACTTGGGGGAGATAAAGGAGGCTGGTTTTAATTTTATGTCTTTGTTTATTCGTCTCCCCTCCCTTTCCCCACCCTTACAGATATGTTGTATTTTGACTGACCAAGTGGACTTGATCCACGAAAGCTAACATTTAAAATGCAAGAGTTCGTCTTTAAGGTGCACAACGGGGATGTGCTCACACAAGGAATAAGAGGTTACACAAGTGAGAGGTTAAACTCATTAGCTAGGCTCTGCTTGGCAACTTCACACTTTTAAGATTGAAAAGGGGATATTTAAAACCAATCTGAATAACAAACCATGGATCATTTGCTACTGCTAGTTGTAGGAAGCTGTACTGATATGCATGCTTAGCTGTCATTCTGCTTGATTCCTCTTTACCTCTTTACCTTGCAACCTCTTTACCTCTGCATCTGGTATATATAAACCATACCTGGAAATTTTACTCCTTTGTCTGAAGAAGTGGGCCTAATCCGTGAAATCTCACAGGAAAAATATAGCAGTTAGTCTTTAAAGTGCTGCAGTGGTTTTGTTTTGTTTTGTTTTGTTTTGTTTTGTTTTGTTTTGTTTTGTTTTGTTTTGTTTTGTTTTGTTTTGTTTTGTTTTGTTTTGTTTTGTTTTGTTTTGTTTTGTTTTGTTTTGTTTTGTTTTGTTTTGTTTTGTTTTGTGATAAGTCTTTAAGGTGCCACAACGTTTTTTGTCCTGTTTTGTTTACTCTCTGATATGAATGCACAAACTAAGGGCTACCACTTAAAAAATTGTTAATTCGGTTTCCAGTCCTGAAATAATTCTATTTTTGTAAATTGGGAATATTTGTCAGGATGGCAGTCCACAGCCCGTTTAATCTGGAGACAAGTCCTGTTAATGTGAATTGTTGAAGCGGTTAATACTGGGCTACCTGGAAGTTCCCTTGGTGACACAGATGTTGCCAAGTAAAGAGGCCATCATTAATTAACCCACCATTCTCCTCTTTTCAGTATGGTTCCTAGTCCGATCCTAGTGATGCTACACAAAAAAGTGCTACTGATTTCAAAGGAACTCACTCCCTGTTAAATTTGAGAAAGTGCAGTCAATATCTTAGCCCTATATTCTGACATGGCATACGTTTCTTTCTTGGAAGAAAATGTTCAGCCATGATCCGATGCTGAACCCTTTCCTTGGGAATAAGTTATATTTAAATCATTTACATTTCAGTCATGCTTCGAAAACACAGGCTTGCTATGCACCAGAGACAAGGAGGCCATTTCCCTTGATTGCTACGAGGAGTTATCCGCAGTTTTCCCTAGCCAGATTTCACTTTACTTCATGTAAAGACCCCCACAGGAACACAGTTCAGAAAAGACTACACCGAAGAGGAAGACCGGACCAGAGAGAACTAAAAAAACAAATAAACCGAGCCAATAACAAATCAACAGAAATCCTCCTGGCTTCCCTCAATTTGAAACTATTAAGAACTGAGTGTCAAATCTGCCCCTTCCAGTTCCGTTGGAACAACTGACAAAAGGGCAACAGATTTTAGGAAACGTTTGCTCAATCTTATTGTTCCAACCAGTTGTCTCAATCTATCTGTCTACCTGCACTCCAGATTCGATCCTTTGTCCCTTCCTGAACAGGAACTTTGCCTGCAGTTCTTCTTTTGCAACTTCAGCTCCCAATGTGACTCCCCTACTTATGGCGACACCATGAATGAGATGTCGTCAGAATGTCTTGTTCAGTTCCTGTAAACTCAAACCTGTGGTTCCTTTAGGGCAGGGGTGGCCAAACTTTTTGGGCCCAGGGCTGGTCACATGGTTCATGGGGCTGGTCACTATTGGCCTGGGGTGCAGATCCAGCCCCTGAAGCCAATTCATCCAGCCTGCAAATCCGTCGCTCCTGGAAGCGGAAGTAAAATGCAGGTACATGTTTTACTTCTACTTCCAGGAGCGACAAGAGCTTTATGGACAAGATGGATCCAGGCCCCAGGCTGTAGTATGGGCACCCCTACTTTAGGGAGTCAGTCCATCTCGTGTTTAATATTCTTCTTTTCCTATTGCCTTCCACCTTTCCCTGCATTACTGTCTTTTCCAGAGAATCCTGCCTTCTCATGATGTGCCCAAAGTAACCTGTTTTATGACTTTTGCCTCCAGAGAGAATTCAGACACCTAGAAGCCACTTGTTTATCTTTCTGGTAGTCCAGCATATCTTCAAAAATCTCATTTAGCATCATATTTCAAATTAACCCCCCCCCCGCCCCCATCACCACCTTGACATCTTTCTTCACTGTTTAGCTTTCACACCCATATATGGTGACCAGAAATACAAGAGACTGAATTATATTGGCCTTGGTCTCCAGTGATATATCCTTTCTTTGGATGATTTTTTCTAATTCCTTCATTGTTGCCCTTCCCAGTCTTCTAATTTCTTGCCTGTATTTTCCATTTGGATTGATGTTGGAACCAAGATATACAAAAATCTTTCATTATTTCAATTTCTTCATTGTCAGCTTTAAAGATGTGCCATTTTTTTCTGTAGTAATTTTGTTTCTTAATGTTCAACTGCAAGTTGTCTCAAGTCATTGCTGTTTTCTGCCAGCAAGACGGTGTTATCTGCATATCTTAATAATTGATGTTTCTTCCCCCAGTTTTCACTCCTCCTTAATCTGAATTTAGTTCTGCTTTCCATGTTCTGCATGCAGGTTGAACAGATAAGGGCATAAAATATACCTTTGCCTATAAGAAACCATTCTGTCTCTCCATTTTTGTCCTAACTGTAGTTTCTTTTCCACAACATACTGGTAGGTTATGCATCAGACAATCAAATACTGAGGCACACCCATTTCTTTCAGAACCACCCACAGTTTCTCATGATTCACACAGTCTAAGAGGTTTGGCTGTCTATAAAGTATAGACCATTGATGGCCAACCTTAACACTCCAGGTGTTCTTGAACTTCAATTCCCAGAAGCCCTGATCAGCAGGAGTGCTGACTTGGGCTTCTGGTAATTGAAGTCCAATAACACCTGGAGTGCCAGGGTTCACTATCATGGGTATAGATTGATATTCTTCTTTTGAATATTTTCAATATGATCACTAGTCCCTCCCCCTTTTCAGAATTCAGCTCAAACAACAGGGATTTCTCGCTCTTTATATATAAAAAAATGCCTGTTGCAATACTTTACTTTGCTTGCCTGAGAATTTAGATCGATGGTCCTACAGTTCTTGCACTCATTGGCTTCTCCTTTCTTGGAGACTGAAGTGTTTATTGTCTTTAGTCACTTTATGTTCCCACATTTGATGACAAATTTTTAGTTAGGATCTTGATCATTGAGTCTTTGTGGCTTGCAACAATTCTGTCAGTATCCCACCTACCCCTGGTGATTTCAAAGCAGCTTTCCCTTCACTTTCTAGAACAGAACTGCAGGTTCTCCATTTTTATCTCCTTGTATTCTGTTTCCACCTTTTCATGTTGGATAAGTACACTTCCTTGTTGGTCTTTCAGCATTCCCTGGGATTAGGAGAGCTGAAATCCCACATACGGTACATGTATCTGGAAGGCAAAGAATGATAGCCACTGTTTAGCAGGTTGTAGACAGACTTCGGAGACCCAGGGTCAAGTCGGGCAGCAGAAATCTGCACCTTCTACCTTCTCTAGAATTAAGATCCATTGCACCAAGTGGGCATTACTTTGCAGTAGACATACCTGTGGTTACCCTGTAAGTAGCCCCATGTTCTCCCCAACAGGCGAGTTAGAAGCATGTCTGCCCTTTCACTGGAAGACGGCATTAAATGTTGTAACGAAGTGCTTGCGGGTGCATTAAATGGAGCAAAGTCCTTCTTCTTTCTTCTTCTTCTATTTCTAGGCCAGACATGAAACTGCCAAAATAAAGGCGCCTTTGTGGAGTTCATTTATAGTTCCTTTCGCCTGACCTAGTGTGAGAAAGATTAGCAGGCAACACACGGTGGCTGTGACCACGGTACGAAATCGCCCACGATTCTCCAACGGTGCCTTTGGTCCCCCTAAAGCTTTTGGAAGGTCTGCGTTTCCTTCCTAGGAATTGGCCCTTAGAGGAAAGAAGGAAGTTCCTTCTGGTGCTCCCCCTGTAACCGTGGGCCTACCTTTTGCCTCTATACCGACACCTTCCCAGAATAACCAAGGAAGCAGAGAAGGGATGCCGGAGATTGGTAGACCTGCTTGCCTTCAACCCACGAAGTCCACTTATCTAGAGTGCCAGGCGGCAAATTCGGGCAGGTGTGTGTTGAAGTTTGCTGCCTAGTTTTCTGTCTGCTGTGGATCTTGTGTACGGGTGAAACTCGGAAAATTGGAATATCGTGCAAATGTTCATTCAGTCCAGGAGTGCAACTTTAAAAGGTGAAACAAATCTATGAGATAGACTCATTATGTGCAAAGCGAGATAGTTCAAGCCTTACTTTGTTATAATATTGATGCTTATGACTTAGTAAAGGTTAAAGGTTTCCCTCGCTCGAAAGCCATTCGTATCCGACTCTAGGGTGCAGTGCTCATCTCTGTTTATAACCCGAAGAGCCAACGCTGTCTGCTTCTGCAGACGTTTCCGTGGTCATGTGGCAGGCATGACTAGACACCGGAGCACATGGAATGCTGTTCCCTTCCCACCGAAGCCGTCCCAATTGATCTACTTGCAATTTCTTGCTTTCTTTCGAACTGCTAGGTTGGCCGGCGCTGGGACAAAAAAAACGGGAGCTCATTCCGTCCTGCAGGACTCTGGAATTGAACTGCTGACGTTCCGCCTCCCAGTCAGCGTCTTAGCCACTTGAGCCACTGCAGTGGCTTATGGCTTACACTTTATGAAAACTCCAACTCCCCCCCCCAATCTCGTGTACCCCATAATCATCACATAATCTCATGCAATGGTACGCCATGATCATCACACAATTATAACGAATTAAGGCATGACATCTCTCGCTTTGCATGTAGTGAGTCTATCTCATATATTTGTTTCACCTTTTAAGTGAAATGGATGAACATTTGCACAATATTCTAATTTTCCGAGTAAGTACCCTAGTTCGGAAATCTCGCCTGGCTGAACGTCCTCCAAGACACACAGAGAAATGCCACCCAGGCAGAGTGGCATAATAGCCATGGCCCCCATTTACAGTATACCGTCGTGGTAACCGTGGAGGGTTTGAAAGAAGCCGAGAGGAAACGAGAGAAGAGCCTGCCTTGCCCCGCCTGCCCCGCCTGCCCGAGGGCGTCTCAAGTCCCAGCAGTTGGCCTCCGGGTGCAGGATTGGGTCACTGACAGGGATCGGACCTCCCTGTGGCTTTCCCTAGACACGTGTAGAAGGGGGAGGGGAGAGATACACAGACACCTCAAAAACACTCTCGAGGTTCACAAGCAGATAGTCTTTTGCTGGCTCTGGCTGCTCAAAAGTAAGTCCCAAGTGGGAGCAGTGAGCCTCACTCCCAGGCAAAGGTTGGGAAAGGTTGCTTTGCTCGAAAGCCAGCCGTATCCGACTCTAGGGTTCAGTGCTCATCTCTGTTTCAAAGCCGACCGTTTCCGTGGTCATGTGGCAGTCATGACTAGACACCGGAGCGCACGGAACGCTGTTTACCTTCCCACCGAAGTGGTCCCTAATTAATTATCTACTTGCCATTTCTTGCTTTCGAACTGCTAGGTCGGCAGGAGCTGGGACAAAGACGGGAGCTCATTCCGTCCTGCAGTCCTCGGCAATCGAACTGCTGACCTTCCGGCCTCCGTCAGCGTCTTAGCCACTTGAGCCACTGCAGTCCTTTTAAACTACAACACCCATAATCCCGTAGCCAGTATGGAAATATAAACCAGGAAATTTGTAATTAATATCTATCTTTTCCCAAGTCTTGCCTCGCAAGGCGGCATGAGAGGGATGACAACCCTAACTGCTTTGATCAGCATAAACAGAAATCTGCTAGTCCGTATTTGGCATTGTTATTGCGGAAGGGGATAGGCAAAAATATGTACTAATTATGCCGGAGTAAAACAAACAAACAAACACGTGATCTGGCATGATTTGTTGCCTCCCAATGCTTGAATGGTTAGTACTCTCATCTGGGCATTCTATTCTTTACTTACTCAATTAGTAGTTTAAGTAGTAACTGATAGGAGTTAACGAAGGCCCACGTGGACCCCCGACTTAAGTGCCTATGCAAAGCCGCGATGAGTGAAGGCTCTAGACGGTGAAAGAGTGGGATGCGGACATTCACTTCCTCCCGAGGAAGCCTTATGGGAAACAATCGAGTTGGCCAGGAAAGGAAAGTGAAAGAAATATGCCATATTGTCCTGGAGGACACACACACACACACACACCTTGCTCGAAAGCCGGTTGCATCTGACTCTAGGGCGCGGTGCTCACCTCCAGAGAGCCAGCGCTGTCTGCATCTGTAGACATTTCTGTTTTAATTTGGCAGGCATGACTAGACACATACACACTTGGTCACCTCCGAGATCTCCTCCCAAAGAAGCCAGGTAGTATCTGGGCAGGCAATCATCTCGCATGGTGAGGAGGCGTTTGGGTGCACGGTTAATCCCCAGCCCCCCAACTCCGGCCCGCTTCCCTCCCTCCCTCCACCTGCCTTAATGGGAAATAAGAGTTCCGAATTACAGTGGTACCTGGAGTTACAAATGGTTGGAGTTATTTTCAATTGAAAATAATGGCTCGAGTTTCAATTTTTTCCAGAACAGATTAATTGGTTTTCAATGCATTCCTATGGGAAACCATGTTTCAAGTTATGAATTTTGGTTTTCAGTGCATTCATATGGGAAACCATGTTTCAAGTTATGAATTTTGGTTTTCAATGCATTCATATGGGAAACCATGTTTCAAGTTATAAATTTTGGTTTTCAATGCATTCCTATGGGAAACCTTGTTTCAAGTGATGAATTTTGGTTTTCAGTGCATTCCTATGGGAAACCTCGTTTCAAGTGATGAATTTGGGTTTTCAATGCATTCCTATGGGAAACCATGTTTCAAGTGATGAATTTTTTGTTTTCAATGCATTCCTATAGGAAACCTTGTTTCAAGTGATGAATTTTGGTTTTCAATGCATCCCTATGGGAAACCTTGTTTCAAGTGATGAATTTTGGTTTTCAATTCATCTCTATGGGAAATTCGTGTTAAATTTTTTTTTCATAACGTGAAAAATGCCTTGGAAGACATTCAATTTGTAACCCGAGATACCACTGTGTTCTTTAATGTCTCGTTGGGTTTTTAGCCTCTTAATGTAGCGCGTCCCTCCTCTCCCTACTGCTGTATTGATTGCTCATTGGCCAGCCCCTTCAAATCGTATTAACCACCCTCCGCCACCTTAGCTTGGTTTGGTCAGGTCTGCCACCACCCCCGCCCCCCAATCTAACACCCCCCCCCCCCCACACACACACACACACACACACACACCGCTTTTCCCCTGCCTGGGAGTGCCCTTAATGCCTCGCCTCTAATGGGGCAGTGCATAGTGGTGGTGGTGGTCTCGTGCCTCGTGCATTAATAGCTCAAAGGGGGCTAATGCAGAAAATTAGCCTTAAACGAGCTCTGGAGATCTCCAAATGAAAGAGCCATTTATCACGCTGGCTACCTCCACTCCACTCGTTTGCTCTCTCTACTGGGAACAACTCATTTCCTCTTAACTAAATTACCTCAGAAATGTCAAGGAAGCCCAGATCGCAAACATAACGAGAGGGTGGGGAGGGGGGGAGGAGGAGGAGGAGGAGGAGGAGGAGGGGAGGAAGATGAAGGATGCGCGCAGCCCACAACATATTGCCTTTCTGCACGAAGTCAAGCGCCACAGCGAAGCAGGTGAGGGTGCAAACTGGAGACAACAACCCATCTGTTTGCTTCAATTAAGAGAGAGGTAGGCTGGGAGGAGGAAGGACGCGACAGAAAGAGATTTAAAAGAATTCTTACTGGAGATGCCCTTAAATAGGGAGTTGTTGCTGTTCAGTTGCACAGTCGATTCCCATCCTTTGCGACCCTATGGACCGTTGCCCTCCAGGCACCCCTGTCCTCCACCATCCTCCTCAACCCGCCCAGCTCTGTGCCCATTGTGTCTACAATACCATCTAGCCTTCTTCTTTTGCCCTCCACCTTTCACAGCATCAAGGCTGTCTCAAGTGAATCCTCTCTTCTCTTTTAATGTCCAAAGTACTTTAGCTTCATCTTTACTATTTGACCTTCTAGGGAGCAATCAGTGTTGATTTCTTTTAAGATCGACCTATTTGTTCTCCTCACTGTCCAGGGGACTCTCAAAACTCTCCTCCAACACCACATCTCAAAGGCGTCGATTCTTCTGCCCTCAGCTTTCCTAACGGTCCAGCTCTCACAGCCATACATTACCACTGGGAATACCATGCAAATTTTTGTTTGCAAGGTGATGTCTCTACTTTTTACGATGTTCCCCAGGTTTCTCATAGCTTGTCTACCAAGAATCAGTTGCCTTTTTTATTTCATGGCTGCAATCCCCATCTGCAGTGAGTGATCTTTGATCCTAAGAAAGTAAAGTCTGTCACTGCTTCTACTTCTTCCCCATCTATTTCCCAGGAACTGATAGGGCCTGTTGCCATTATCTTGGTTTTCTTGATATTGAGTCTCAAGCCAGCTTTTGCACTCTCTAACCAGGCTAAAAGGTTGATCGGTGCCTGTTTGCCGCAAAGTCAACCGAGGGGAATTTAAAGGGATTTACTCTCCCGCAAGTGCATTACTGTAGAGCTGAAGTTCTCAACCTTTTTAAGCCAGGGGCCTGGTCATGCTCCCTCAGACAGCTTCAGTAGCTGGACGACCATTTTGACCTTCCTCCACCACATGGCACTTCCTGGTGTGGTGGAGGCGGTGGGGGACCCACATGAAATGGTGCCATGGGCGGCATCCGGCCTGCGGGTCACAAATTGAGAATCCCTGCTGTAGAGGGACTGCGGTGGCACAAGTGGCTAAGACGCTGAGCTTGGCGACTGGATGGTTGGCAGGTCGAGACCCAAGTGCTGCACGAGGGTCGTCTGTCCCAGCTCCTGCCCAGCCTAGCGGTTCAAAAGCAAGAAATTGCAAGTAGATAAACGGGTATCCCTTCGGCGGGAAAGGTAACAGTGTTCTGTGTGCTCCGGCATCTAGTCGTGCCTGCCACATGACCATGGAAGTGTCTGCAGAAGCAGACAGCGCTGGCTCTTTCGCTATAATGACCTCTCTGGAGGCACCTCGTAGGCTTCACATGGCTCCCCTTGCCCCGTGGCAACGGCACGTGTGAAGCGGCCCTTTTGCACCCGCCCTGTGTTTGGGGTCGACGGTGAGACCTCGCTCCCTCTTGTGCAGACACGCATGCCACCGCTTTGGGTAGGGGGGGGGGCACGCTCAGAGGCTCCACGTGCACGTGTGAACCCGCTCTTCCTTTGAATTCAGGAGCGGGCAGGAAGGAAGGAAGGAAGGAGGTTGTCACACTCTAGAGCCCGCGTGGCAATAAAAGATGACAGATAATCGCCATTACTTTCTTAGACCTCGGAGATCGTCAGAAGCAGGCGCAAAGGGATGAGCTATTGGGGTTAATAATTTATTTCTATTTCGCATTTTTGTCACTAGGATATTTTTTTTTCTCCTTGGACTGGGAAAAACGAGGCCAGTTCTCTGAAAAGGAAGAGTAACTTCAGCAAATTTTAAAATTATTATTATTTTTTAGCAGAAGATACTGGCTCGAGCTTTCTCCCGATTCTTTCTGCCTACGGTTTCGGGCGTCACCATCCCCTGGTTTCTCCCAAGATCTGCTCAAAGAACCGCGGGCCACAAACACACCGAGAGGAGCACTGAACCCTAGAGTGGGATACGGCTGGCTTCCGAACAAGGTGACCAATTGACCTTTCCAGACAAAGAATCGCCCTCCTACCAAACAAGGCGGCTCTAATCCAAGATCCATTTTAGGGCTGAAAGGGTGACTTTTTTGGGGTGAAGGGGGGGGGGCAATTCTCAAAGCCAGGAAGATATTAATTCCTGGAAAGGACCCCCAAATAAAGTTTTGAGCTGGGGAAAGCGACTCAAAGGAAAGCAAAAGGCTGTCTTTCTCGACGGAGAGATCGCAGCCATCCTACGCGACACAAGATGTTCAGCCAAAACCTGGCAGCTGAATTCGGTCTCCTCGACAAACTTTCCTGGGAATCATTGCAACTTGGGACGTGCGTTGGACGTAACGAAACTTGTGCGTTTCGTTTCGTTCCTTCTTTGAGTCTAAGGCCTCCAAACAAGGTCCTTGTTCCATGTAAGTTTACCCATTTATTCTTTCCCACGTAAGGGTGAATCTAAGAGAAACCTATTGGATTCGGATTTCCTGCGTGTCTCGTAATTACTACGCTACAGCTCTCAGTTCGACGTAAAGGTAAATGTCTCCTTTGCTCGGAAGCCAGTCGTATCCGACTCTAGAGAGCGGTGCTTATCATCTCCGTGTATAGTCAAAGAGCAAGCGCAGTCCGCGATTATGTGGCAGGCACGACTAGACGCTGGAGCACATGGAGCACTGTTACCTTTCCCGCCGAAGTGATACCCATTTATCTACTTGCAATTTCTTACTTTTGCCCTGCTAGGCTGGGCAGGAGCTGGGACAGATGACGGGAGCTCACTCCGTCCTGCAGTACTCGTGAATCGAACTGCTGACCTTCCGCCTCCCAATCAGCATCTTAGCCACTTGAGCCACTGCAGTCCTTCTATTCCTTGCTTTTAGGTGTATCGTTGACATTCTCGGTTACCCTGCTAGGCTGGGCAGGAGCTGGGACAGACGAAGGGAGCTCACTCCGTCCTGCAGCATTCAAGTCTCAAATTGCTGACCTGCCGGACCTCCAGTCTTCAAGCTCAACGTATTAACCGCTAAGCCACCGCACCCCTTAAAGGTAGTTTCCCTTGCTCTAAAGCCAGTCGTATCCGACTCTAGGGTTCAGTGCTCATCTCTGTTTCAAAGCCGAAGTGCCAGCGCTGGTCTGCTTCTGCAGACGTCTCCGTGGCCACGTGGCAGGCATGCCTAGACACCGGAGCGCGCCCACCGAAGTGGTCCCTGTTTATCTACTTGCTATTTCTTGCTTTCGAACTGCTTAGACTTCCCTTAATAGCTGTTTGCTGGCTTTGCTCATGGCTGAAATCCGGTAGCAAATCGCCAGCCGACTAGGTCCATTGAATCGCTGTGGATTTTGGTGAGCCAGCCGGCCCCTCTGTCCATTCGACTGATTCAATGGGTTTACTTTAGTTGCAACTTGGCTCAGAGATTTCAGCTGATTTCCTCTTTGCGCACAACCAATGCGTCACCCTCCACGCAGCTCCTTAATTAACAAAGAGCTTAGCCGCCTCTTGATGATAAACGGAGATGGTTAAAACTTGGAAGCCAGTGAGGTTGAAAAAGCACCGACATAAAATAAAATGCAGAAGAGTCTTGCGGTGCAAGCAGTCATTGGGGGTGCACTCGCCCCCTCCGCCTCTGGTTTGGCACAGGTGGGCACAAACCCGAAAACAAAACAAAACACAGTATTCCACCCCTTAGGAAAGTCCTTGGGGAAAGTAATACGAATTATGGAGGTGTAGAAAATAGAATATGCGGCTTAGTGAACAGTATTCTGCTCAGTTTAAAATTGAATCTAGGAACAGCGACTCCTAAGATAATAGCTCTTCATTCCTCCCCACCACCACCCCATCCCCTCTTTCTCCCGGTATCGACAGAGTAGGGTCTGTTTAATGTCTATTCCCCTAAACGTAGTAATCATCCCCACGTCTTCAAGAGTCTGTCGGGGAAATTCAAAAGGGGGGGGGGGAGGATGAGGCAGCTGCAATACACCCAAAATGAGTTATTGTAATTACATTTAATTAGTTTAATTAGTTAATTATTTTGCTTACAGCTGTACAAGAGATTGCAAACATTTGTTAATATCACATTCCCTCTAACAGTATGGGGCGAAGCGGCACTTACACTAAATCATGTATGCAGTGCAGACAAATGGAGTGGATGCGATCCCAAGACACACACACACACACACACACACACACACACACCTCTTGCTGCCACTGGTCCCCACCCCCCATGGGATGAATGTACACCTTCAACCTTTGCGTACAGTTCTCACACCAACTGCAGGGTGGAGAATGCACCTTTAGGGCAAACGCCCATGCCACCCTTCTAGCTCTGGGCCTGTAATCCTCAGAAGTGGTCCTGCTGATCTGTCCTCCTGGGAGAAGGAGGCACAAGATGGCAGCCCCTTGCAGGGAAGGTTACTAGGCCAATGGATTGTGGCCATTAACGTTTCCTTATGAGAGCATTCACGATGTAAACAATCGTTGACACATTTATAGTCATTGCACAGCTAGATTCCCCCCCCCCCCCTTTCTTTGTGCAGTGACATTAAACTCCAGGCTGGGGGAAATTGGCAATCCCGCACCACATATCTTACTTAGAAGCAAGTTCAACTCTTTTCTCTTTAATATCCATTTCCTTGGAAAGGAGTTCCACCAATTTCAAGAATCCAGTCGAAGAAGAGCCAGGCTCTTCCTGGAATTTGAGCTTCTCCAATTACAATTGGACTTGTTCCCACATTAATGTACAGAGAAAGACAGCACCAAGCTATTATCCTACGCAGTCATATGTGGGAATAGGCCCCATTCCTACCCGTGACCTCTTGATTCTCAGTAAGTGTCCCACATAAATTCAAGAAACACATAATTCTTAGGATCAGAGCTTTTAGGATCAGGAAGGCAGTTTTGCTGACTACAGCCCAAACAAACCAATAGAGTGTTTCTCTGGATCCTCTTTTTTTATTTTCTCGGTATTGCTTAGAGTCCTCGCTCTGTTTGCCACCTAGATTTTTACCACACATTCCTATTCTCAAGATGAAACTGACTATCCAATACTATTCTGGTTTTCTTGGGAGGAAGGCCTCTTTTTGGAACAAGTATATTTTACTTTCAGGTAAACCTCTGTCAACATTGATCCCAAACATTGAAACACATACATTATTGAAATGTTTGCCATACCTTTTTTGATGACAGACTGGTCCAGCAAGTTCATGCCGCTGTTATTGGCATCTTCTACTGACTAGGAATAGAAAAGAAGAAGAGCGAGGAGGGAATCACTATTTAGATTTACTGGAGGTGAGAACATTCATTTCTGTACAGACACACAGAGAGATACATAGATACCCCAGCCCAGGAACTGGAGTTTCCATTTACATCAATGGGGAAAACAAGACTCTTATTAAACTGACAAAGAAATGATGCTCCTGCATTTTAAAGGATCTAGACAAGAAAGAGGTGCAAAACATCTGGATACATTTCTTTTGTTGTTTAAAGAATGGCAAGCAAGCCATCCATAATACACAGGCTGAAATCCCCTCAAGCTCTGTATTCATTTGTTCATTGTCTTTGCAAGGCGATAACATCTGTAAAGATGGTCTAGGACACGTGACAAATTAGCAGCCTCAGTGCCTCATCCTATGCATATTTACTTTGAAATAAGGACCTCTGAATGCATCTTGTGTATATATTCATTTTACTTCTGTTTGCTCAAAAGTTAAGGCTCATCCTGCTCAGCACATCTTACTCCCAGGAAAGTATATGGTTACAAACTGGGTTTTCAGCTTGTTCAACAAAGATCTCTCAAGATAAGAATTCATTTCTTCATTTCAATGTACACAGGCATTAATTGCTTTTTTTAAAAAAAAGAAAACAAGTACCGAACTGTATTTTAACACGGAAAATTGGATATGCTTCTGTTGAAATATTAGAGCTTTTTAAAAATTGCATGAAACAAAGCAGTTCCAAAGAGTCACTTGTTTTGTTCAATATTCAAGAAATGCAAAAATCAGTGTGTGTGTGTGTGTGTGTGTGTGTGTGTGTGTGTGTGTGTGTGTGTGTGTGTGTGTGTGTGTGTGTGTGTGTGTGTGTGTGTGTGTGTGTGGGGAATAATAACAACATGCAAAGTGAAATTAATGCTTGTCTCTTATAGAAACCCGCCTTGATCCAAGGTATCTACTCTTCTTTCCCCCCACTCCCACTTTTCCAAACTACTTCTTGAAGATCCCATTGCTGTGGCCAACAGCAAAGTTACCAGTGCTTCCAAGTCAGAGGAAATAATTTTAAAATATAGTGAACAAAGTAAGACATCCAAGCAGTCCTCAAAGAGAGTTTTCACTGCCCTAAGCCTTTCCTCCTCCTGTCCTCTCCTTCTCCCACTGAAACAAACCCCAAAACAGTGAATTGCAGCTGCGAGTAACCTCTGGGAGAAGTGATTCACCTTTTAGAAAGGTCACAACACTTTGCCCTCCTCAGTTATTTCAACACCTCAGGATATCTGTATGTCAAAATTGGAAATGGACTTTTAGCCAGTTCCAGCTTTATGTGTGTTTTAAGTATAAAAGTACTCCATATGTTGTTGAACATGGAGACCTTTTCCTGGCCAGTCATGCCAAATTCTTATAATTGGGAGAGTGGTGATGGTGCCTCAAAATACTCTATTTATTCTTACATTTAGTGTTTATTCAGCTTGAGTTTCTGCTCTCTTCCTTTTAAAGCTTTTTGTTCATTTTTACTGGTGTTCAGGGTGCCTCTTGTGTTCTACATTATTGTTTCCAAACAGCAACTTCTCAAGATCTTCCTCCCACTCCCTGTAAGTTTTTAAATTACACTGACTTTCGTATGGGTTCATGATCCGAGTACTGCATGATGGAGTGAGTCCCCATCTCTGTCCCAGCTCCTGCCAACCTAGCAGTTCCTAGCTAGAGACCCGCACAAAATGGCAGGCAATTTAAACAGATCATCCGATAAAGCTAACCCTGGCGCCCTTCTCACAACAGCTCTAAATTTTGACTACACACCCTTTCAATGGAGGTCCACTTCTACAACTGGAAAAAAACAAATAAAGGGGAAGTAACTCTGCCCGGACTCGGATCGCAAATCTCTGGATATTTGGGATGCCAACCCTTCCCTTCAACATGGGATGGGGGAATAATTTATCTCCACGCATGTGTGTGGGTCCCCCCCCCCCCCGCCGCAAAAAAAAATCCATTCCCATCTAGCTCCATTCGGGTTAAATCAACTTTAGTTGAAGGCTGAAAATCGACTGAAGCCAGGATTCAGGAGAAGGGGTCTGAATCCATGCTAGAGGATCTGAGGCGACTCTTTTTTGGCCTAGGGTGGCTCCGGCCAAGGATTGCAGCCTGGACCTCTGCCTGCGCCTCAGTCGCTCTCTTACACTGGGCAGCGCAGGACCCAAAAGCCTCTTCGGAAACTGAGAGGAAGGCTTTCCACAGTGAGACAAGTCAAAAGGAATTTAGATTGGGTGTTGGCCCTCCTCGTTGTGGCATTTTTGAACCACAACCGGGGCGTACCCTTGGCAATGACAACTTTGTGTTGCCGTCTAATCTTTCTCACAACGGGCCAGGCGAAAGGGGCTGCAGAATGAACTCACCAAAAAGGTGCCTTCATTTTGGCACATCTGGCCTAGACACAGAAGAAGAAGCCGTCGCAGAATCAGGAGGGAAGAGGACTGCTTTACATAGAAAGTGAACACGGGGAAGGGTAGGTGGGGTCCTAACTCACTTCTTCTGCCATCCTCACCACTCCTGTTTCCCCCTTGGAAGACCCGGGGGCGTGCTTAGAGGCTGTTCATTTTGGGCACAAACCCCATTTTATTCTGCAGCCATGTCTTCCCCTCCTGGGCGGCAGGGCTATAGC
Organism: Bradypodion ventrale; assembly: GCA_035047345.1. Classification (NCBI taxonomy): domain Eukaryota; kingdom Metazoa; phylum Chordata; class Lepidosauria; order Squamata; family Chamaeleonidae; genus Bradypodion; species Bradypodion ventrale. The sequence goes on from JAWDJE010000001.1 coordinate 254,430,378, forward strand.
CAGAGGGGGGGCAGGGGGGGGGCAAAAAACCTCCTGAGCTAACAGCTCCCACCCCCACCCCGTGATGCCAATGTTATATATGTGAGTGTGACATTGTTAAAGGTAAAGTTTTCCCTTGCTCGAAAGCCAGTCGTATCCGACTCTAGGGTCCAGTGCTCATCTCTGTTTCAAAGCCGAACCTGATTTTTTTTTTTTTTTAGCCCTCCTGAAACAAATTTCACACTCCCCAATCCTGGCTACGGCCCTGCTGGACGGTAAGGGTCGGGGGTGAAGCTACCCTACACCCATCTTGGAAAACCTTTCCGCCCCCGACCTTTCTTTAATCGAAGTAGAGACTCTCCGGATCCCGCAGACAACAGTATCTCTGTGCCTAGCTTTCTGCTTCCAGCCATGGCCCAGGCGGGGGGGGGGGGTATCCGATTCCTCCCCTCCTCGCCCCTTGTCAAAGAGGCACCTGGTCCTCTGTTCCCCACAAATCTTTCTCAACACACACACACACACACACACACACACACACACACACACACTAGGGCAGCGATTTAACCTTGCTCGAGGCAGATCTTCACGGGTGAAAATCCTAATCCGCTATTAGCGCAGGTGATAGGGCTAGAGGCGCTTTGCCTTAATCCGGATTAACAGCGACCAAAGGATGTGAGTCCCGTCCTGCCTGGTGGCTGGGCTCCTAGGCGTCCCTCCGCGTGGGCGCGGTGTGTGTGTGTGCGGCGCGACTTTCGCAAACCAAGTGTCTTCACACACACTCCCGTCCCGCTCCACACACACACCCATCATCACCATCACCATCACCAGTAACGTGGCTGAACTGTTGTATTTAATGAGAAGAGTCTTGTCTGATTTTCGATCTAATTACGGCCGCCTGCTGTTTTTTTTGTACAGGATATTCGCGCAGCATGCTGGCAGTTAATAGTCACAGAGAGGATCGTAAAGATTTAATTAGGACTGCATGCGGAAACGGGGAGGAGAGAAGGCGCGGGCGCGTGCCCGCGGGCGCGCACCCCCACCCCCACCCCTTGTACGCGCACGGCGCAGACTTTTAATTACTAGGCTTCTTTAGTTACAAGTGATACCAAGGGTTACTTCGTAAGATCCCCGGGTGCTTTGGTGCAACACGACTTGGTATCCCCATCAGCGCCTGTCAGATGAAGTGGTGACTAGGGAGAGGAGGAGGAGGAGGAAGAGGAAGAGGCGGAGAATATGTGGAGGGCGGTGGCTGATTGAAAGCCTAAATATATATATTGACATGCAAGCGTTCCTTCCTTAAGCCCCCTCCTAAACCCTGTAAAATCCTGTAAAATCAGGTGGCCATCAGAAATGTTTAGGCATTTAATCTGATCATTGATTGTTGTGATGATGATGATGATGATAATAATAATAATAATAATAATAATAATAATAATAATAATAATAATAATAATAATAATAATAATAATAATAATAATAATAATAATAATAATAATAATAATAATAATAATAATAATAATGCAGTCTACAGTATCTTTATTACGATCAATGGTCGGGTGAAAGCCTAAGCATTTCAGAGGGGCACCTGATTTTACAGAGGGCTTAGGTTTCCCTTGCTCGAAAGCCAGTCGTATCCGACTCTAGGGTTCAGTCCTCATCTGTTTCAAAGCCGAAGAGCCAGCGCTGTCTGCTGCTGCAAACATTTCCGTGGTCATGTGGCAGACATGACTAGACACCGGAGTGCATGGAACACTGTTTACCTTCCCACCGAAGTGGTCCCTATTTATCTACTTGCAATTTCTTGCTTTCGAACTGCTAGGTTGGCAGGAGCTGGGACAAAGACGGGAGCTCATTCCGTCCTGCAGTACTCGGGAACCGAACTGCTGACCTTCTGCCTCCCAGTCAGCGTTTTAGCCACTTAAGCCACTGCAGTCCCACACAGAGGGCTTAGGAGAGGGCTTTAAAGAAGGAATGCTCCGCACGTCAAGGAACGTCACACTAATTTGTATTCTAAACAGATTTACTCAGAAGGAATTCGCACAGATTCCAGCGAGATTTCCCCGTCTGCAAATTACGACAATCTGACTTGGAAACCACAACCGGAAGTAATTCCCTACAGATCTCTCGACGGCAGTTTTTCCGCAAGTAAATCTACAAGCGTACGCTTACTTGGAAGTAAGCCTTACTGAAGACCGTGGGATTTTTGCTTCGAAGTAGGCATGCGGGGCGGTGGGGTACACAGTGAAACCGCTAAATCCCGTGCTTTCTTAATCGTCGGAGGAGTCCCCTTGGATTCAGAAGGAGTGACTCCAGAGGAGACCTGCCTCGGGTGGCACTCGAAGCATTCCTAGGAGGAAGGGAAGGGCCACGGATTCCCAAAGGGGCGGCTGCCCAACACACAGATGTTCAGAGCTGTCTGGTGGGCTGCCAAGACGTGATTTTCCTACCAAGCTCAATGGCCTTCAGGATTTTTGTGTCAAAAAGTGTTAGTCAACCCATCTCTGAAGCAAACCTGGCCCGCAAACTAGTTAAGACGAAGCAATCTAGTGAAAAGACTGTGACCCCATAAAATGAAAATGAGCGTCCTGATTCTGAACCAGAGTCCTTCTAAACAAATTCGCCTATTTTTGGTTTAATCTATTTAGCACCACAGGGTTAAAAGGAGTAAACCTGAGACTTCTGGCTTCACCGCCCACTGGATCTCCTTCTCTATGGACACGGGGTGCTTAACGAGAGAACAATAAAATATCTCAAACATACGTCAGTATTAATCCGCGGTTGGTCACAAGCGTACATATTTTAAGCACTGCAATACATCACACCTAGCATGGGAATTTGCGGGGGAGAAGTCTCCTTTTAAAACTAAAGACAAGGCACCGTTTCAGACTTATCAGTTTCAGCACAAATGCATATATCACAACTCTCTCTTCATCGATCTCTCCTCTAACCTTAATTTGGAAAAATACATTAAGGGGAAACAAATTTCTCCTTGACCACCTAAGTTTACATCCTGTGGGTAACTTCAGTGACGTTGTGGTGAATATTAACTGTACACGCTAAACAAGGTATGAAACGATCGTATGCTTAGTGACAGTTAATGATTATTAATACTGCATAAACCACTCTTGTGGGAAAAAAAGCTTTGCAGTCATATTATTTCTCAAAGGGATTCTTCTTCAGGGAAATTAAGAATCCATGGTTCATAGTCATTTCTCTAGATCTAGAGTATTTCACGAATTCACCCTAAACACGTTTCAATCTCATTCAAACATGCATATTCTACCATATCGAACCCTCTTTACTTGGTAGCACTGCTGAAGAATAAATGGATCAGTTGCCTCCTTCCGTGTGTAAATGTTTGTGTCAAAGATCCAGCCACGGTTTACCTCAAGTCTCGACGGTTACAGCAGGATACAACCTCTCCCAATACAGTCACCGAGATCTAAAGTGGCTCAACTCGGTCAGGAACGTGCCCGCTTAATTTGGCTGGGCAGACTTGGGGAAACTTCACCCACTTTCTCTCTCTCTCTCTCTCTCATTGAGATATAATTTTCCTTCTGAACCATTTCACCTGAGACCTCAAAGATTAACCAATTCTCAGCTGGACAACTGAGCTAACAAGCTAGATTTCAGAGACCCCAAGACAATGGGCCAACCTAGCAGTTCGAAAGCAAGAAATTGCAAGTAGATAAATAGGGACCACTTCGGTGGGAAGGTAACAGCGCTCCGCCCGCTCCGGTGTCTAGTCATGCCTGCCACATGACCACGGAAACGTCTGCAGAAGCAGACAGCGCTGGCTCTTCGGCTTTGAAACAGAGATTGAGCACTGCACCCTAGAGTCGGATACGACTGGCTTTCGAGCAAGGGAAACCTTTACCTTTACTATTTTATTTAGTAAAATGAAAGCACGAGTAGGACAAACATTTAAGGACAGCTGAGAAAATGTCCTCCTCAAGTTACGCATTCGTTACATGCAACCTGTTATAACCTGATTCCCTTCAAGCAGAGCCCTTAAACTGAACCCGTTGCAGACTGTAACGGGTCTGTTCGTCACGCCTTCCGCCACCGGCTAAATGGCTTTCTTAGCCAAATCGCGGTTTACTTGGTAGTAAGGTAGGGCTTCTTTCAGAGGAAACACCGAAAGATCCGGACTGCAAGATGGCCAAGGACAGGATTTAACGCCGGGAGGAAAGAAACATACATGGACCATAATAGAAACCTCGCCAGTTATATCTACTTCATTCTGTCCGCCTGGGAAAATTGTTTCCGCGTGGTTTCCATTTGTATTTCTATAATTACATATTTCTCCCTAATTTCTTCCCGTCTCTGTCGGCCTTGTTTTCTTTCCCTCACCCGCGAACATTTTCCTTTTCAGGCAGCTTTTATAAGGGAAAGTGGAGGTTAGAAACGTTTCCTTTCTGAACTTTCCCCGCATGTCTTTAGCCAACGAAATAAACTTCGCGCGGGTGTCCAAGGCAAGTGGCACCGTCCTAAACCTAGGCTAGAACAACTCCTTCCTTAGGAAGACAAGGCCTGGAAAGTGGTTCCACAAGCGTGTCTAATGAGCATCTTTGGAAATCCCCCAACTAATACATCTTTCCCATCTTGGGATCAGGAGTCTATCATTTGGGGCGTTTCCCCCCTCCTGATTTAGGAATTTCGTTGTTACTTTTTTGAAAGAGTAACGTGTCTGGTTATGGAGTAGGCCTCTCACAAGGGGTTCCAACGGGCCCTTTCTGGCTTGACAGCGGATTGTTTTGACGGTGACGACCACTCCATGCATTTCTCTGAAAATAAAAAATGCCCTTCTTGCACACTTGCACATCACAAAACCCGGTTTGGTTTCCTTGGAAAGGAAATGCGGGTCAAGTAACGGAACACTTTCTCTGGTGTAACGGTGTGTGTGTGTGTGTGTGTGTGTGTGTGTGTGTGTGTGTGTGTGTGTGTGTGTGTGTGTGTGTGTGTGTGTGTGTGTGTGTGTGTGTGTGTGTGTGTGTGTGTGTGTGTCAGCCGATCCTGTGGCTCAGCCGGAGCTCCCCCATTCGCTCCTCTGTTACTCCCGAGAAGAACTCTCCGAGAAGGCCAGATAGACCCAGGCCTGCCTAACATGGTCTCATCCTAACAGAGAGGCTGCGTCGCGCGGTAACACTGAACACCCACACACACCCACACCCACACACACACACACACCCGTTGCTCTGCGCTCAGGGCGCCTGGGGAAACACAGACATCGCCCCTAGAGCCAGACAGGTTCGAGCCCTGCCTGCGGCCACGCACCTCCCCTTAGGCCTGCTTTCTCCCTTTACTTTCTGAGCAAGGACACGACACCACCGCCACTTCCGATGTCGAACCCCCTCCTGCCTGCCTCCGTTTGCTGCAGTGGCTCAAGTGCCTAAGACGCGGACTGGCAGGCGGAAGGTCAGCAGTTCGATTCCCGAGTACTGCAGGACGGAATGAGCTCCCGTCTTTGTCCCAGCTCCTGCCAACCTAGCAGTTCGAAAGCAAGAAATTGCAAGTAGATAAATAGGGACCACTTCGGTGGGAAAGGCAAAACAGCGTTCCGTGTGCTTCGGTGTCTAGTCATGCCTGCCACATGATCACGGAAACGTCTGCAGCAGCAGCTCTTCGTCTTTGAAACAGAGATGAGCACTGCACCCTAGAGTCGGATACGACTGGCTTTCGAGCAAGGGAAACCTTTACCTTTACTATGGGGTGGAGTGGGGGGGCGGGATCAGAGGCACGGCCAGACCACGGGTGGGACCTGCAAGAGGCAAGGCTGCGGACAATGGGAGGGGAGGGAGGGTATGGGGACATCGGTCTCTAAAGATCCGCTGGCTGTGCGTCGACCCTAGAAGGCCCTAATACAAGCCCCACGCCGCCAGCTTTGGCTTCCAACCCAGGCTAGAAGTCTCCCTTAAGCTGGGCATCGTGGTGGTGGAAAGAGGCCGGGCATTCAGCATTTCTTTTCTCTGAAGGGCTCCTTCGGTGCCAAGCGCTGGGATCGGGGCAGGGTTTCTTTGCCAGGAGCTTTCTGCGGGTGGCCAGTTCTGGCCTCCTTGAAAGAGGCCCAGGATTGCAGAGCCAAGGGTGATTGGGGGTGGGTGGGTGATGGGGATGGGGAGGGCTTGGAGGATAATGGTCTTGTCGCTTCCTCTCAAACCCTCCCCATTCCCGGGCCATGCGTGGGAAGCTCCCTGCGGCCCAGGCCCTGAGGAGCCGCTTTCCCTAAGCGTGTCTCTCCTTATTAGACGGAAAGGTGTGCCCAGGAATGGGTTGAGGGGTGTGTGTGTGTGTGTGTGTCCTAGGACAGCCTCACAAGGGCCCTGATCCCCTGAGCACGTGTGTGTCCTATGACAGCCCCCCCCCCCTGCTCATGGGATCAGGGCCCTTCAGGTGGCTTCGCTGCAACCCCCATCCATCCATCCCACCCCCCTGCGACCAGACCATTCTCCCCCCCCCCCCCCCGTCGCTCCCCTCCCCTCAGCAGTAGCACCTTACCTGCACGTCCTCCATGCCAGGGTGCCCGAGGCCGTGGAGGGAGAGCGCGTCGCCCATGCCGGCGTCCAGGCCGTGGTGAGCGGAGTGGAGCAGGACGTCGGGCCTGCGGACCGAGTGGTAGTCCCGTCGGGGGTCCAGGCCGGAGAGCTGGGGCAGCGAGGCCCTGGGCTGGGGAAGGAGCGAGCCGGCGTCGGAGCCCACCTCTTGGCGCTGCCTCTGGCCCCACGGGTGCTGCTGAGGCTGGTGCAGCGGGTTCAGGGCGTAGGGGTCGTTGACGTGCGAGTAGGGGTCCTGGCTCTGGTGGTAGGGCAGGGGCTGGTAAGGGGGCGGGAAGTAGGGCGGCTGGAAGTCCGACGACGGCGTGTGCGAGAGCGGCGGGGCACTCGAGTAAGGCCCCTGCGAGACCGAGCCCAGCTGCGACAGCCGCGAACTGTGGCTCGGCACGCCGTCGTGCCGGTCCTGGTGATGGGCAGGCGGGCGGGCAAAGGAGCCGGGCCACAGGAAAGGAAAGCGAGAGGGAAGGGAACAGGGAACAGAGAAAGAGGGAGAAATAACAACATGTAAAAACGGCTTAAAAAGTGAATTCTTTAATAATAATAATAATAATAATAATAATAATAATAATAATAATAATAATAATAATAATAATAATAATAATAATAATAATAGAAGACAAACAACTGAAGGAAAAAAAATATCACCAAATATCGTGATTTGCAACTTGAAGTTAAGCGTCTACGGAAGAAGAAAGCCGTTACAGTACCCATAGTGATCGGAGCCCTTGGAGCAATACCTAAAGGACTCCCTAAAGCAGTGATGGCGAGCCTTGGCACTCCAGCTGTTCTTGAACTTCAATTCCCAGAATCCCCGATCAGCAGGAGTGCTGACTTGGGCTTCTGGGAATTGAAGTCCAAGAACGCCTGGAGTGCCAATGTTCGCCATCGCTGCCCTAGATATTTAGAAATATTTGACTTAGAATAATAGAGGACAAACAACTGGAGAGAAAAAGTCACAACATATCGTGATGCGTCTGTGGAAGAAGAAATCCGTTGTGGTACCCATAGTGATCGGAGCCCTTGGAGCAATAACTGAAGGACTCCCAAAGAAAAGAAAGCTTTACTAAGGGCGGCCTAGACGTTACCTTAACAGTTCTTAGGTCCTCCTTAGGGCTTTGACTAAGAATTTAATGATAGACTTCTACTTAATAATGATAATAATATACCTGATATATTATTGAAGAAGGTCTGTATTATGGAAGAAGGTCTGGTTTATTGACATTGCAATACCAAGAAATGCATGAATTGAAGACAAAAACTGGAGGAAAATATCGTGATTTGCAAATTGAATTTGAGCATCTGTTGAGGAAGAAATCTGTTGTAGGTAGAGTAATACCTGAAGGACCCCCTAGATATTTAAAATTCTTGGATTTATTGGATGGGAACATCCTAACTCTAAAAAAAAACAAAAAAAAAACCCACAACTCTATTAGGAGCTGCCCATATACTCAGACGTTACCTTAACAGTTCTTAGGTCCTTGGATAGGGTTGAACAGTAATTTTTTTTTACCAGTCCTCAACTGTGAATCTAATGTTAGATTTGTATAATAATAATAATGAACAACACCAGTATCATAACTCCCTCTTCGCATAACATCTGTTTTCCCGTTTTTAGAACATATATTCGCTTGCATGCCTTAGTCTTTCTTTTATTTCTCACCTGACTCAGTCTATTAAACTGGGATTGAGTCAAGAAATTAAACAATTGAAGCAGGTTTTTTGTTTTTTTTACTGAGATTCAAACTTCGGTTGAACTCTATAACTAGTTGGATTTATTGTAGCTTTTTGGGTCCTTCATTTAAAAGAGCTCAAAATCGTTTCATTTCACCCATTAAGGAGTGACTTTCTCCCACATATTCTGTGGCATTTGCCTGGATAACATTTCAGCAGTGGGAAACAAGCATATGCTTGCCGAACCATTTATTATTTCAAGACGATTCTCTTTTCATAAATCAAATAAGCAAACCGTCCACTTATTTTTCAAAGGCAGGCCGTTAAGAGCTGGAAAAGTTCAATTTTAGGGTGTCAGGGAAAGTTGTAAAGAAAAGAGCATGGGACGGGTATATCTCAGATTAAACATGAAATCCAAATCGAAAGGAGAAAATCTGTCAGAACTAAGCTATTGAAACTGCAAAAATATTAGACTTAAAACAAACACAGAATGATATCCTCCTCCCTCAAAGGCAATACGATAAGATAACAAAAAAGTAGTGGGATCAGATTAAATATATTTAAGGTTTTTTTTTAATCTTTAAATCTTTGAAAATTAAATGTGAAAGGCCCAGGAATATTATTCAGAATAAGGAACGCTATATCCACATGGAAACCATGAAACAGTGAAAGAAAATACACATTCAGAAAAGATACTTCAAATCCCCAGCAGCAATGTTTTTTTTTAAAGTTTTCCCTTCTCTCCCCACCCACACCCCACCCCCTAACTCAAACCGAGAACACAATGCAAAATGGAGAAGCAGCTGCAAGCTTCTCCCAATTATTGTGCTAAATTACCAAGCCAAAGGCGTCAGAGAGAGAAAGATCGAGCAAGAGAGAGAGAGAACATGGCAATTTTAAATCACAACACGGATCCAACTCACCATGGCGGAATAGGTGTGGACTAACATCTGGAAATAAAACTGAGTCTTGAAACAACGAAACAATATAGCGATAGAATAAATAATAATAATAATAATAATAATTTAAAAATAACAATTAAAAAAGAGGGGACTTATCAAGGAGATTTGCCAAAAAACGCGGTGCAAACAGAAGAACAGCTGGAGGTATTTCCGAGTCTATCCATCAAAACAAAACAAAAAAAAAATTTGAAGGGGGAAAAATAAGCCAGCGGCTCCCAAATGGGGATTGAAAAACTCAACGTAGATGTGTGTGTGTGTGTGTGTGTGTGTATCTGTGAAAGGCTTCTCTCCGCGGTCCCCCTCCCGGCCCTTTGAGCTTCCGAAGGCAATCCTCTTCCACCCAAGGCGAGGTTCAGACTGCTCCTGCGCCCCTCTCGCCTCTCCCTTCCCTACACCGCCTCATAATAATTGATATTCATGACTATTAATATTACACGACTACTTTAAAGGGAGAATGCAGGGCCAAATGGAGCGTGAAGGCTTTGCAGGCAGCTCGAGAGCTCCCCTAGTATTGTAAATGACGTTCATTCAGTGGAGAATTACTAGATGTAATCAGACGAGTGGGCTGGCAGAGGCAGAGTTGGGGGAGAGGGAGAGAGAGAGGGAAGGGACCAACCCAAAAAAAAAAAAAAAAAACTTCAGCAAGGAAGAGGCATAACTTCAATTAATTCGAGCAGAGGAAGACGTGTAAACGAGGCACTGCTGATTTGGAGCAAGGAAGTGATCCAGAGCAATGCTAGAGGCTACAAAGGGCGCAGGGGGGTGGGGAGAGGTGGAAATCATATTTCCTCTTCTTCATCCACCCCCACCCCCACGTCATTTTTTTTTAACATTTAATTATACATTCCAAATACGAAAGCCAATCGATTGCCTTGGGTGCTTTTGTTCTAATTTTTTTTAAAAGCAAATAATAAAATGGCTTCTCTCTAATCCTGTCAGTGAGAAAATTAAAATAAAATAAAAACAGCTAAGGCGATTTGTTTGTTTACAGAAGTAATTAGGCACTTAAAAGAAAAAGATCTATCAGTATCGCAGATTGGCCTCCTTTGGCAAAGCAATACAGGGTGTTGGAAACAGGGAGCGTGTGTTTAGTCTGCCATTTTGTGAGCGTGGGGTACGCAAGCGAGCGCCTCTGTGTGTGTGTTTGTGTATGTGTGTGAGAAAAACTAATTTCCCTTTGACTGCGCCAAAAAGGGGAAAAACAAAAACCCACGCTCGATTTCCACCTAGATGCAAAAAAATACATCCAATTTGAAAAGGCTCCCAAATTTATGGTTCCGAGGCGATGCCAGGGGGCGAGAAGGAACCTGCTTGGTTTTTCTTTTTTAAAGTTCTCAAAACCCGTCCGACCGGCCTGACGGCGCTTTCAGTTAAAGTTCAACCCAACGCAGTCCCTTCCTAAACACCTTCTCGCCAGGCGGAACGGAACAGAGTGGAGTGGAGCGAAGCGGAGGGCTTTAAAGAGGGGGTGAAGGTGGATTTTTTTGGGGGGAGGGGAGAGGAAACGCTGCCTTCGAACATTTTGGCGATTTCTCAGGCGGGGAGCCCCCAATCGGATGCGTGTGCGGGCTTTGGTCGCTGATTCTAGTCTCGTGTCGTCAAGAGCACGTTTGAAAGAGACATCTCGGTGGACACGCATTTGATGTGTTGGGAAATAAATAAAATAAATAAATATGCAGGCACGCACGAGTTCTCTCTCTCTCTCTGAGAGCAGGTCTGATGCGTGGTTCTAGAATTCCTGAGGAAGACTAGTCTTAAGAGCGTGCCCAAGGTCCCCCCAAGAAGATGGCCAGGATTGTCGAGGTGGACGGAAAAACAAAGGGAAACGGCAGGCGGGCGTTAAAAAAAAGACTCACCCTCCAATATCAAACCAAACTATGTGCCAAACCGGACCCTTCTTCCCTGGGCTCTGATATATTTTTTTTTGGATGTGTGTGTGTCACAAATTCCGAGGTGCTAAGCCCCCATACACACACACACACACACACACACACACACACACACACACACACACACACACACACACACACACCGTTTGCTTGGCGGAGCGGCAAGAGAAGGTGTTGGGGCTGAGTGGCCCCACGGGATGGGCGCTTGGAAGTCTGTGCCCCACATCTTTTTTGCCAGGGCTGGATTCGCAGGTCGTGGCTTTAGAGTTCCTCGTTCAGAGCCCACGGCTCGCTTTTCCCAACGTTAGGGGGGGGGGGAGTCTTAATTCCTCCTCCCACCCGCCTTGAAAGGAAAGTTCGTAGTAGGGAGTAGGATAGGCTTGGATGTTCTTTTCGGTTCCCGACCCTTTCTTTACCAGGCGCAGAAACCTATAGAAACCCACGGAAAGGCGAGGGCGTCCCAGGGGCAGGAGTTCGTCTCCTTATCCCAAATTGAGGGGGGAAAAAAATCTCCCTCCCTCCCTCCCCTTCTCCTTCTCCAGAGCGAAACCTTTAAAGATTAACTCGACCGGGGCAACTCGGCGCCGGACGTTTTGATCGCTCGGAAGTGAATGGCTCCCAGTTAACGGCCGATCCAAGCGGAGCGTGGCCGAAACGGATCGTGGAAAGCCCCGGCCAGCCTTTTCCAGGGCAAAAGCGGAGTTGGGGTGGGGTGGGGTGGGGTGATTTCTATGCCACAAAGGGAACCTGCCTTCTAACTCTCCCTAACCCGCTGGGGAGGTGATCGTGGAAGAGAGGCTTCTTTCTTTCGGGAAAGACCTGCGATCCGCCTCCCGTAAAAGTAATCGAATTTAAGAGCGCAGGAAGGAGCCCTTCTTTTTCTTAAGAGAGAGAGAGTTCGGGAGAAGAGGGCTAGAACGGAAAGAAAGAGAGACAGAAAGAAAGAAAGAAAGACCGAAAGAAAGAGACAGACAGAAAGAAAGAAAGAGAGACAGAAATAAAGAGAGACAAAAAGAAAGAGAGACAGACAAACAGAAAGAAAGAGAGAGAGAGAAAGAAAGAGAGACAGAAAGAAAGAGAGACAGACAGACAGAACGAAAGAGAGGCAGACAGACAGAAAGAAAGAGAGACAGAAATAAATAAAGAAAGAGAGACAGAAAGAGAGAAAGAAAGAGAGAAAGAAAGAAAGAAAGAAAGAAAATTCCTCCACATCTATCTTTGTTTCGGGTGCCTCCTCTCCCCCCCAAAAAAGAAGGGGGGAGAGAAGAAGAGAAAAGGGTCCTGCCAAGCCGCCGTGCTTCCCCAGCACTGGGGGGGTTTCCTCATTGTCCACCCCCCTTCTATAGGTTTTGCGCCTGGTAAAGAAGGGGCCAGCTTAGGTGGCCTCTAACGGAAGCACCGAAAATAAGAAGGATGGAGATTCAAGAGGAGACAATTCAAGCCTATCCTATTCCTTGCTATGAAGCTTTCCTTTCAAGGGGGAGGAAAAGGGAGGCATTAAAGTCTCCCCCGCGTTGGGTATTAAGCTACAGCTAATCGAATTACATCGACTTCCAGAGTGAAACAAGCGGCGGCGCTTTAAGCCGCTTCCTGCCATCTCCCCAGCCCTGCCGCCCTTTGATGTCTTCTCATCCTCGCCTCCCCCATTTCAACTTCCTCTTAGGTGCCCAAAAAGCGGCGTCTAAAGTTCTTTCGGGGGTGACCCCACCCCACCCCACCCGGTCCCCCGACTCTCCGCCAGGCAGGCGGCTGAGTGCGTGGGGACGGCGGGTCGGGTCAGCTTCCGAAGCTCTCCCTGCCTGGGAGAGAGAAATCCACCCCGGAAAAGCAGGAAGGCACTTATTCTTTTTGCAACCCATCCATCCCTCCCTCCCACCACCCACCACCCCAAAAAACCCCAACCACTAGAGACTTAAATCTCCATCCTTACCTCGTAGATGTCTTCGTACTTGACATTTTCGACCAATTTCCAGAGCATGATGGCGGGTTGTTCTCTAAGAGGCGAGTGCATTCATGTGAAGAGCAGATGTCTGGCTTCTCAGGACTTCCCTGTCTGTAATGATCCATCTATAATTGGAAATGGGGGACAGACACCAAATCCGGCGTTCCTCTCCCATCGCAACTTATATCTGTTGCCTGAAACAATAGGCTGGAGAAGTCAACCTCATCTGGAGAGGAAAATCATCCCCATCTCCCGAGTTTAGACAGAACACACACACACACACACAGACACATTGAACACACAGATATTATGCGTATAATTATTCACACACCCTCGACACACACGCACGCACACGCACGCACTCACACACACACAACCGTATAGTCACACCAAAGGCGCACACGCGCACGAATGATAGATACACTCGGTGCCTACGGTTTGGGTAGAGTTACAGCCCGATTCTTTATCTTTCTACCTGGAGCTCTGCATTTAAAACGACTAAACGTCTCTCCTGTCTTTCGGATAAGGAAGAAAGGACCTGCCGTCTCACATTTATATAGACAGATCGATTGGGTTATATAATATCTGCTCTGGGTGTGCAAAAGGAAGAACATTTGGGATAGAGATTTAGAGAGGGAAAATTTTTTTTGCGCATAAACTGAAGCCTGCACGTGTGGGCGCACACTTTAGGTGCAGGTAGAAAGGAAACGATTTATGCAGATCCTTTCATTAGATGGCTCTCTTGGCCAGTAGACATAGATCTTCAGATAGTCCTGGAAAAGAATTCTATTTTCGGGGGCGAAAACTAATTCTTTGGATCAGGAGAGATTTTCTCACTAGGAGCCTTGTGCATGTGTAAGATGTCTTTGCCTATAACATACACTCACAAATCTTTGATAGATATATAGGGACACAGGAGGGGAATTATTTTACACAAGGTGAAACCTGATATAATGCCTTTCAAGGATAACTCTTTAATTTCATATCAGAGAGTAAACAAAACAAAACAACAAACAAAGGCAAAAAAAAAACGTTGTGGCACCTTAGAGACCAACTCCTGTATTTAAATGTAAGCTTTCGTGGATCGAGTCCACTTCGTCAGACCACTTAATTCCTTATTTTCAGTCATTTTAGTTAGACCATCTCCCTCCCCCACCATCGAAAACCAAAGCTTTCCCTATCCTAAGAGCATCCTGTGGTCGGCACATTTAACTAGAGGAGCGCTTGTGTCCAAGAACCTGTCGTATCCTGGCTGCTGTTGTTTGTGGCGTTTTGTTTAACTTCTGGGGGCCCGACTTCGTTTCCCCCCTTCCTTCCCAGGTTGGGTTCCGCATCAGCACTGTTAAAAAAAGTCCGATCGGGAAGGGTGGTGGTGGTGAAGCGAGCTTCACGGGTCCCTCCCCGACCAAGAAATGGTTCCACTTTGCAGAAGTGGAGGTATTTCGGCCCCCTTTTCCAAGGACCTTGAGCCTTGGCCAACACCTCTGGCGTGACCTGGGACTGGGAGTATGAGAGGGAACTCAATGTCTGCCTGTTTCCACAGATAATTTTACAACGTTGGGCAAAAAGGGAAGGAAACTCCCCCCTCCCAAGGATTGTTGGGACTCTAGATAGGGAAGAAGGCGATCCAAGCTCAGCCAAAGGCTGTGGATTGCGTTGACCATCAAAGAGAAGCCGCCCGCCCGTCACGTTCCTTCTCGTCCCAGGGTCGCACCTTTCTGGCAGAAAGGGAAAGTGAGCTCGGGCACCTGTCCGCTGGGGAAGCCGCCCGGCGAGCAGGTAGGTCGCAGAAGAGGAGGGAGAGAGGCCGCTTGGTGCTTGTGACTCAGTGGAGCTGCTCAGTGGGATTGGCAGCAAAGGTTGCCTTATATGCCTTGCTTAGCGGGGGGGGGGGGGGGCTAGGGGGGAGGCAAAGGAGGAGGAGGAGGGAACGGCAGCTGCATCTTTGGAGCATCGCGAAAGGCGCTTCCCCCAACACAAACCAAGCAACCACTCGTGAATAAAGGCTCAGCCTTGGAAAGGAAATCAAAGCAGAAATGAATGCATCCTTGGCATCTGTGCATATTCACTGGTGTGTGTGTGTGTGTGTGTGTGTGTGTGTGTGTGTGTGTGTGTGAATTGGGAGGGGGGGAGAGTGGGCATCCCTCCACTTGCGTATTGCGTATCCCCCCTACATAAGCCCTCTTTTTCATTTAAGATACAGTAATAAATGAGAGAGAGAGAGAGAGAGAGAGAGGTGTCTTTTCACAGCCTAGGTTTCCATGCCTGCTTACTCGGAGGTAAAGCCTATTCTGGTCATTAAGGTTTACTCTCCGTAAGAGTGGCAAAGATCGCCTTCAGGCTTGAAACCTGGCCCTGTCAGCTGTGGGGAAAATTTGGTTCCCACGTTCCTAAGGCGGAGAGTCGGGCCGCCTTTCAGGTGGGTGGTGGGGCTGACAGCTGATTCTCCTCTTGGGTCTCTCCCTTCTCCGGGGCGTGAAGGTTGATCTCTTCGGGTGACTCTTGAGCCTGGCCACTTTGGACTCTGTTGGGGAGGGAACCACACGCGCGCCTTTTAAGTGGGGAGGAAAGCCGGTGTCTCCCCACTGAGTGATTCACGAAATAGGCATCTGCTGGGAAGGATCAAATAAACACTCACACGTTATAATTTAACGATAACGCAATCAGAGTTCCCGGGAAGGGGTAGGGAACGAGCCCCACATTATGCCTAACTCGGTTGGTTAAGGTGAGCTGAGCAATTTTAGGAACAGAATTAGAATTTGATGTAGGAGCATCTTGAACGGGTATCAAAACATCTGACAGCAAAGCAAAGCAAAGCAAAGCAAAGCAAAGCAAAGCAAAGCAAAGCAAAGCAAAGCAAAGCAAAGCAAAGCAAAGCAAAGCAAAGCAAAGCACACTTGTATACTGCTCCATAGCACTTAGTGAACTCTCTGGGCTGTTCACAAGTTAATTAGCATCTCACCCCCCAACAAGCTGGGTACTCATTTTACCGACCTTGGAAGGATGGAAGGCTGAGTTAACCTTTTAATACAGGGGTTCCCAACCTACGGTCCGTGGGCTGCCCCCCTCCCCGCCTGCAGCACCATTTCAAGTGCCCCACGCTGCTGCCATACCTGGAAATGACCATAAAACGTGCCCGTGCATACGTAATCATGTCCACCACTGTTCTTTTATGTAAATGTGCCTGCTTGGAGGGGGGGGCAGGGCGTGGTCCACCCCACTCAGCTGTCAGGGAGATGGCATAAAAAGTTTGGGAACCTCTGTTTTAGTACATCTCTTCAGCCAAACTTAGGTGTATTGCTGATATGCTGAACTAGGTAAGAACTGTTATTTTTATTAAAAAAGAAATCAACCCCTCAAAAAGAGTGCAACGTGAGAAAGCTGGAGAGAAACCCACATTTATTTATTTATTTATTTATTTATTTATTTATTCATTCATTCATTTATTGCATTTATATCCTGCCCGTCTGGAATATTCTCTCATTTAGGGCGGTGTACAACACATTAAAAAAAAAATCTTTGCAATAACAATAAGAGATTAAGCATAAAGACTAAACAAACTGCATAGATTTATAAATAATACAATTTTTAATAATTCTGTTTCTTCTTTTTTCTCCCCTTTGCTTACAACGGTAGTTCGCGTTTTTCCAAGTTTCTTTTTAATAGAACGCCGGGCGCCAAGTAGCTTCAGTCCGGCTGGAATTTCGGCTTAATTGGCTTGCGGACCGCCCAGGACATTTTTGCCCTAACGAGGCTCGTTACACACTCTTGGAGCGGTAAGACCTCTTTTGCACTCACGAAACCCGAGGTTCGCTCTTGATTTTGTGAAGGCATTTTTTTACCTCCCCTTCCACTGCAACCAGACCCTTGTGTTAGGAACGGGGTGGCGGGGAGCGTTAGGTCTTTAGGGACGAGAATCTGTCCTGTTGCAAAAGATTTGCCCAGGTGGGTTGGGACGGGACAGGAATAAAGCGGCGCTTTGGAAGCATCGCAGCAGGATGGCTCGCTTTCTCGTCGCTTACACGGACCTCCCAGTCCTCGCTCCAGAGTCGCTGGAAAGCTCACTGCGGGGCGGGCTAGGAATGCGCATTCGGCAGAGCAAGGGCGCCCTCTGTAGGCGAATAATATTTTGCAAGCACAGCAGGGAACTTGCTCTTTCTTGAGCGACGCACCCTAAAAGTTTAATTAAAGGGAAGGCAGGGGGGACTAATTGGGGTGGGGTGGGGGGAAAGGGATAGAGCTCTGTAGCAATGATCAGTGTGACAGGAAAGAATCACCCCCTGCATCATGGAAAAGAAATTCCAAAGCGGCTAGGGAGAGAATTCCTCTGCAGATACCTACAGGTGAAACTCGGAAAATTAGAATATCGTGCAAATCTTCATTCATTTTATTTAAAAGGTGAAACAAATATCATACCTGTCAAGTTTCGGGAAATTTCTGTCAAACTCCTGTATTTTACACTCTTTCCCGCTGACATCCTGTATTAGTTAGACTGCAATTAGACTGGAGGCCAGCACAGGATAAGCATAGCTGTCCAGTTTCCTGTTTTGGCTGGGAAATTTCCCTTATTTGACAGAAATTTCCCAAAACTTGACAGGTATGACAAATATATGAGATAGACTCACTACATGCAAAGCGAGAGATGTCATGCCTTAATTCGTTATAATTGTGATGATCATGGCGTACAGCATATATGAGATTATGTGATGATTATGGGGTACATGAGATTGGGGGGTTGGGGTTTTCATAAGCTGTAAGCCATAACCATCAATATTATAACAAAGTAAGGCTTGAATTATCTTGCTTTGCATGCAATGAGTCTATCTCATATATTTGTTTCACCTTTTAAGTTGCATTACTGAACTGAATGAACATTTGCATGATATTCTAATTTTCCGAGTTTCACCTGTACCTCTGCAACAAACACTGGGGTTGCATATGGTTTAATGGGAGCTGTTTCTTCAGGTGTAAAACAACGGCAATCACCACCCGCTCAGTGTTGTGTCTGGACACAGGCAAGGATGGGGTACCTTCGGTTACCCCCTCGGCCCATTCCTTGCCTGTTATATGCATATTTCTTCCTTCTATTTGTAGGAGACTTTCCTTTCTATATCAAAGAAATAGATGGGAGGGATAAAAACAAACAAACAAATAAATACAACAACAAACCCCCCCCCCCCCAATCCTCCCACTATAGAGGGAATATTTAGTTCTGGCGAAGATCCTGTGGAGGGGCCCGATCTCGCGGTTTGCTGGCATTCCTAACAGGCCCGGTGGCATCCCCAGGAACTGTCTCGGGTCAGCGGGCAGGGCTCGGGTTTTGAAACCATCTCTTTTAGCGCCCTCTGCTGGTCATGATAGGGAAAGTTAGCCTCATGGTTGGATTGACCGCGTGTCTCAAATTTAACCACACCGTGCATGTGTGAGTGCAAACGCAAACAACGCGGCGTTTCTTTGCACGCACGCACACCACACACGTTTCCTTTCCTTTTTATATCATACAGAACATGACACTGGTCACGCGCACAAATTTACATTTAGGGAGCCAGGCAAGATTTGTTGGAAAGGATAACCCTCAGGCAGAAGAATGTCATTTTACCAGGCAACAAAAATTGCATGTGTTAAATCCCATCCTCTTTCACAAATGTTTGTAGGTTGAAATTAGGGCTGTTGGGCCAAGAAAGGCATTATGATTTTTAGAAGGGCTTCAACATCAGCCCCTCTTCTTCTACTCCTTCTACTCAGGCTATGCACAAAGGCTCATACTGTAAATCCAGACTCTTGGGAAAAAAAATCTATAAGACTTTGGTGAAACTGAACCCTTCTTCAGAGTAGGTATATTCACAGCTTATTTCTTACCATGTTTGCTCAGGGAGACTTAGTAGGTGTAAGATTAGGCCATTAGCCTCACTTGCAGAAGCGGTGTGATCTGTGAGGCTGGTGGTGTAAAATCCTGCCATATTTGTTATTACATTTGTCCATTATCAGGGACCACTAGGGCAATAGCTATATGCAATTTTAAAAGATTGAAATCAAATTTAGTGTCGTTCTGATTTCCAAGTTCAAATTTATTTTCCCCCCATAGTTTAGCTTACCATTAGGACACACTGTCATCTCATTTAAAAGTAAAACTCATTTAAAAGTAAAACTAGAAAGAGTCCTATTCTGTGTAATAATAGGGGGGGGGGGGGGGAAAATGAAAGTACCGTATTTATTCGTGCATAACGCGCACTCGTGTATAACGCGCACCCCTAATTTTCCATGAAACCTCGGTATAAAATTTTGTTTCACACCACGCATTGTAATTGAATGCGTGGTGAAAAAGCTTGTTCATAAGAGCTACCTCCGGGCCACGCCTCGTCTCCCGCGCCACCCAATCAGATCCCGTCAATTTCTTCAAAGCCACGCCCCCGCCTCCCCTTCACCCGCCGCAGCAATAGACAGCCGACCCAATTCTAAAAAGGAAGTAAAAGAGGCTCGCGACGGGGGTGGGACTCCGGGAGTGAGGAGGCGTATGGCGGGAAATGGCTGGAGGCGGAGGCCACGCCCCGTTCTGCTGGAGAAAACCACGCCGGCGCCGTCCTTGTAGGGTGGGTGACGTCATGCGCTCACTGAGTCTCCCGTGTGGGCGAGGAAATGAAGCGGCACAACCCTATTTGTGACGCACACTGTACACGACAAGGTGAAGTGAACTCGTGGGAACTCACCATTCGCGCCCTCAAGGGACCGGCCGCCACTGCCACACCAGTCCTCGTTTATAACGCGCACCCCAACTTTGATTTCTTTTTTTGGTATAAAATTTTGCGCGTTATACACGAATAAATACGGTAGTTAATTTTTTAAACACTTACTTACTTACTTACTTACTTACTTACTTCATCTTTGTGCCTCTACTTAAAGCAAACCACAAAAGGCAATGATCTCTCCAGAATACAATAGAAAGTGATTATGTTTGAACATGATGTTTGCATAGTGATGAAATGCTGTGTCCCATCTCCTGATGTTCTCTTCTTAGATTTTCATGTATGGATAGAAGATCACTGTACTCACTGGCCAAAATGATCCAAGAGGACTTAGTATGACTCCCCCAGTATCACCTTCCAAGACCTAACTGTAAGGAAGGACTGGAGCCACTACAAAAGGGTACCAGACCTACCTCAGCAAGGTGACTGACACTGGTACTAGAGTGGGAGGCATCGTGATCAGGGTGGAAAGATCTTCTCCTAAAAATTTACCAGAAGGTGTCCCCCATCTCAGTTCATTAGCTGTCCCTGGTGAGAGGTCAGTAGAGCCATCAAGGATGTATTCTGCCGGTCTAGTTGTCTGTGAACGAACTCTGCCAGATATATCCCTAAACCACACTAGAAGACAAACCTAGTTTGAGATACTTTCTTTCACAGGAGCTTGTTCAATACAGCAGAATTCAAATTTCCAATCAACCTGCAGGTACTATCACAACCAGCTGCCCAGCTGACAAGTCAATGCATGAAATAAGTCCTTACAATGTTGAGTTTACTCTTGTAGTGAAATGAACACTATTAGGAATGTACACTGAATTCCTCTACTTCAGTCTGAGTCCAAGTGAGAGCAGAGAGACTGGGACCCAATTCATCATATGTCCTCTGGGAATATTCTCCTATTCATATCCACATTGGTATTTGTGCACCATGGAATTTCTTGGGGAAAATTTGCAATGAATGGGAAAATACAAATGTCAATATTTTTTTTTTTGGGGGGGGGGGACAGCACCCTCAGAATTATTTATATTTGCCCATCTCCAGCCCAGAGAACTAGGGGGGGGGGGACAGAAGCAGAAGGCAGCTATTATGAACAATGGAAAAGATATGATTGTACTGAAAATACAAGGGAAACCAAAGTAGAGAAGGCAAAGTGAAATACAGATGTTAACATCCCAAAGTGAACTTCCGATTTTACTGTTGTTATGTATCATCAAGTCATCTCCAATCTATGGCAATACTTGTGAGGTACTAGTTCCTCTCCATTGGGCACTAGTTAGACCATACCTACAATACTGTGTCCAGTTCTGGACAACACACCTTAAGAAAGATGCAAACAAACTAAAGCAGGTACAGAGAAGGGCAACAAGGATGATCAGAGGGCTGGAAACCAAGCCATATGAGGAAAGACAGAAGGAACTGGCCTTGTTTAGCCTTGAGAAAAGGAGACAGGGGGGGGGGAGGGATATGATAATACTTATCAAATACTTGAAAGATAGTCGTAAAGAGAAGGGGCAGGATCTGCTCTTGATCATTCCATAATGCAGGACGTGTAATAATGGGCTGAAATTACAGGAAACAAAATATAGGCTGAGTATCAGGAAAAATTTCTTAACTATTACAGCAGTATAACAATTACCTTGGGAGATGGTGAGCACTCCAACACTAGAGGCATTCAAGAGAAAGTTGGACAGCCATCTGCCATATCTCCTTTGATTTGGATTCCTTCATTGAGCAGGGAGTTGGACTATAGCTCCACTGGCCCCTTCCCAGTCAGTTATTCTATGATTCTACGTTTCTATGAAAATATTCTGTAAAGTGTTGGAGATAAAATCAGGAACTGGCACTTATAACTGGGACTGTGGTTACTCAGAAAATATGGAGAATTGTTTCCAACATTGAATAGATTTAAAGACATGAGGGGAGAGCTTTTAGAATATGTCCTATTGAAAAGGAGAAAGAAGATTCCACGCCCACCACCACCCCGTCACTTTGGAGATAAATGAATAGGAGTTTATTCCAAGGTTCTAATTATAGTGATGATCTGTAGTAGGTATTAGTTTGTTTTGTTAGTATGTACATATTTTGGTTGTATGTGTTTACTGTGATTATGCTTTTTATGTGATTTTTGTTTTATGTTAATAAAAAAAAATACAATGCAATAAAAGGGTAACTTTTGCTGTTATGTTAACACTGAAAAAACCCAAAGACTACTAACTCATGTAATTTTATGAACAGTCTAATAGGTCAATGGTCAGAAGGACTGCCACATTTTAGCAACTCTTTATAAAGATTTTGTAATTTCACTTCTCAGGTGGCAGATGGGTCCACAGTTTAGGGCCCTCACTGGGAAAGTTCCCTAATTCTTTCTGTATGATTTGCATTGGGGGCAAAGCCTAACTATCCTCATGAGTAGAAGTGGCACACATACTGGTATAGACACCTTGCAGGGTGGAAATATAGTAATAACAGTCTGGTAGTGGTTAAGATGCTGAGCTTGATGACCGGAAAGTCGGCAGATTAGCAGTTCAAGACTTGAGTACTGAGTGATGGAGTGAGCTCTTGACATCTGTCCCAGTTCCTGTGAACCTAGCAGTTTGAAAGCAAAAAATTGTGAGTAGATAAATAGGTACTGCTTCAGCAGGAAAGGTAACAGCATTCTGGGTGCTCTGGTGTCTAGCCATGGCTGCCACATGACCATGGAAATGTCTGCAGACGCAGACAACACTGGTTCTATGGGATTCTCAACCTGCGGCCTGATGTGGCCCACTGCACCATTTCATGTGGCCCACCTCCACCACACCAGGAAGTGCAATGTGCTGGAGGAAGGGCAAAATGGCCGTCCGGTCCCCAAAGCTGTCTGAGGGAGTGTGACCCAGCCCCTGGCTTAGAAAGGTTGAGAACTCCTGAAATAAAGGAAATGTGTTTCTTTCATGGAGGGAAAAGCTGGTTTGTTTCTGCTTGAACTGGGGTTTAAAAGGAGATAAAAGAAAGAATGTGTTCTCCACTTTTTCCAATTGTCTTTGGATGTTATTCTGTGAACCATTAAAAAATCCCAAATAAGACTGAACTGTGATGAATATAAAATGGATACATGAAGAGAGAGAGAGAGAGAGAAAGTGTGGCTCTCCGAACATTGTTGGACTGCAACTTTCATCATCACCCTTAGTGGATGGAATCAGGGAAATGGCAGCTCAACAGCACCTGGGACCCCATACTCTCCCTACACCTGTTTATTGTTAGCCAGAAGAAGCACCTCCTTTACCTACAGAAACGGGGACCCTGAGACCTGCCAATGTATCTCTACTTGTTGAACTGCAGTCTTCATCAAAGCACCCAAGGTAAAGTCTGAACCAGCACATCAGGGGCCCTGATGAGGAAGATGTCACATGAATCACCGGCCACAAACCTGGCAAACACAAAGAAATTCAGTAGGCGAAGCTATTTTTGCGATTCTTTTCCACGTCAGGAAAAGCTTAATTTGCTCAGTTTACTTTTCATATGACAGCCTCCTATTAAAGCAACAGATGCAGGACTACCATAAAAAGTGGCAGACCTATCTCTGATGCTAACTGGGGTCACAAATTGAAGATACTGTACTATCTAAGTGTGTTTCATATGTAAACTATACAAAATCATTGGCTGATGCCTTTCTACAAGCAGTGGTGTGCTGGCCTATAGGGATACAGGGACTCATTGCAGTGTGCCCAGTGACTGGCGCCCCCCAGAGGCAGGCAGAGGTAATGGGAATGTATGGGATTTCTCCCCCCCAACCCCCACAATAGGTGCCCCATCACTTCCTGTCCACCACCTTCCCAAGGTGCCCAGCACACCCCTGTCTACAAGGCCTGGAAAATTTTGCAAATCCTTAGAATCACAGGCTCATGAAATACTAGGGTTGAAAAGGACTGTGAGATGCATTGAATACAACTACTTGCCCAAGCAGGAAAGCCATACCTAGAACATCCCTGATCGGAGCTAATCTAATTTCTGAACCTCTGATGTTGGAGAATCAGCTACCCTATAAGGCAGCCTCTTTCACTATTGAACAGCTGAAACTGTTAGGAAGTCCTTCAAATCCTGAGCCAAAACCTCCTTTTTTGTAATTTAAAATCCATTACTTCAAATCCTGCCTACTGGAGCTACAGAAAATCAGCTTGCCCCATCTTCCATGTAACAGCCCCTCAAATAATTGAAGGTGGATATCATATCGCAGGGGGACTGTGGTGAATTAGAGGTTAAGATGCTGAACTTGATTACTAGAAGGTCGGCAGTTCGAGACCCGAGTGCTGCATGATGTAGTGAGCTCTTGTCTCTGTCCCAGCTCCTGCCAAACTAGCAGTTCATAAGCAAGAAATTGCAAGTAGATAAATAGGTACTGTTGTGATTCCATCTGGGATGACATTATTTTTTAAAATGTTTATTACATTGTATTCATATAGGTTATTAAATAAGGATTTTAAATCTGCTTTTCTTTTGTTTCTGTGATACTCTCTGCTTAGTCTAAGCAGAGCCATTGTAAATTGGCACCTGCCATTGAATGGCATCATCCCTTTTCTCTGGAAAAGTACATTTTGGTTCTTCTTCCCAAAGCCAGTGTCTGGGAAGATGTTCTATCTCACGGTCTGAGATGGAACATAGATAGTATAGCCACCTGGTATCCTTTGATCTATGCACAAAACCTTTCACTTTGAGAAGTCAATTAGCACTTCTCAAGGACACTTTCCCAGGAAAATTAGTATAAAAACCAGGGCTTTTGCTCTGTTCGAGAATCACTTTTTGATTCCTGTGGGAGCTCTATCTCTCATGCCATCTGAGATAGACTCCCCCACCGAACCATCTCGTATGGGGTGGTGGGGCACCACCGCACTTAGCCTAAAATCCAGAGATGATGGGACTTAGGTTTTGCAGAGACTTCGACACTTAGAATTTCTTTTGGGACTATGCAATTTTTCTATCACTTTGCATTTATTGGACTTTGTTATTTTCTTCAATAAATCATAAAAGGACATTGATTATTAAGAGTGTTCATTCTGCTTCACCTGAAGCGGAGCAGATTGAATGGGGATATTTAGCAATACGGCCTTTTTCCTAAGGTAAAGATTACAACTTTTGGGTTACTTTGTGGGAGCCGCTGTTGAAGGAGAAACTTTGTTTCGAGGCCTGGAATTCAGCTACAGAAGAGCGAGCTGCTGCAGAGGTAACAGCTTTACTCCCACACACCTTACCCAGCTCCAAGGCCATAATATTCCCCAAAATGAGATAAGGGTGTTTTTTGCATTGGATTCCAGAGTCTCATCCCAAGGGGCTTTGCAGCTTTAATTTCTTCTGCAACATCAGCCACAGATCACCATTTCTCTGCGAACCTGTTGCCTAGCTCCACTGGACCAGGCTTTCTCTAGCCAACTTTGAGAAGGCACACCCTTCTCGGCCTCATTTGCCAAATCACCGGGGTCTCTCAACTGTGCTGCACCTGTGGGTCTCTGAATCGGAGGGAACCGAGGCATGCGCTGGCTGAGAGATGTCCCGACAGATACCACTTCGGTGTGAATGTGAACAGCATTCTGTGGACTCTAGTGTTTAGTCATGCCTGCCACATATTCACGGAAATGTCTGCAGATGCCAACGGCACTGGCTCTGTGGCTATAAACAGAGATGAGCACTGAACCCTAGAGTCAGATATGGCTGGCTTTCAAGCAAGGGCGACCTTTACCTTTACCTATCATATTGTTTCTCAATCTTGTCTTCATAAGACACAACATCCCTGATTTAACTGTCCATCATAGGGCCTGGTTTCTAAGCCCTCTGTCATTTTGTTTGCCTTTCCCTGGACATGTTCCAGCTTCTCTATATCCTTCTTAAACTGAGGCGACCAAAACTGGACATAGAGTTCCTGATGAGGATTGATCAATTTGAACTAGAGTAGTTACCATTACTGTACTTCCCTTGATTTGGACACTATTATCGAATTATAAAACAGAATCATAAAATGATTGAGTTGGAAGGGGCCAATGCAAGCATCCAAACCAGAGCAGATCTGAGAGACGGTTGTCCAATTTTTCTCTTGAATTCCTTAGCATTGGAGCATTCACACCTCCTGAGGTAGCTGATTCTGTACTTCTGTTGAGGCAGCTGAGTATTCTTAGGTGTTGCTGGACATAAAACAGTCAAGCAAACCGTTCCGCAGACCGAGTCACCCTAGTCATGGCAAAGCAGGTAAGAAGACTTCCTGCTTCTGTTCACATATTACTGTGAGGAAGGGATGGAAAATAATTGGTGAGGAGGAGATTCACCTGGAATTTAGTGCAAAGTGAACAGTAAAATAGCATTTGTACTCTAAGCTGGGGAATTACCTGCATTGAGAGTAAGGTAGATACACTTCATGCATGAATATAGTTGGGAGTAATACAGTTGATAAAAGCTGCACTAATTCTTTTACCTCAAATCCTCTTGCGTCAACTCCTGAACTATTATTAAATGTCTGTATAAATATTCTTACTAACCATATGATACTCATAAAGTGCTATGATGTATGTTTTCCAGCAGAGGGTACACATGCTCTCTCTCATGCACACACACACACACACACACACACACACACACACACACACACACACACACACACACACACACACACACACACACACACACTTTCAGACACTACCTGGTAGTTAGCTTTGAAGTAGGAAATCAGTTAAGACAACAGTTATGGAAAATGTATAATGAGGTATTGGGAAATGAGGTAATGGTTTTCTTTATTCTTTTTAATGTTATGGTCAAAGGATTTTAGAAATCAATTTGCTGTACTATGAACTACTTTGGTTATAGCTAATTATAAGTGCCATTTTTCAAATTTGAGAAAACCAGGAGTAGTTTTTGTTTACTGACAATAGGGAAATTAAAGAGTTGTTAGCAAAGGGGAGATACTAATTGCTACTAGCCTACGAATTAAAACATGGACTGCCCCATTAAGGTTGCTATTTCAGCCATACAGGTTACTTGTGGTCAGGTAAATTTACAGCTAAGGCCATTAAATGTGATTTTTAAAAATTGTGTCAGAAGCACACAAAGGTGCTTTCTGGGTTAAAAGGATTTTTGCTGGAGGAACTCCGCTCAGGGGATGCCCAAATGAAGCTCCTTTCAGGTCCCCAAGATCTTTCTCCACCGAAGTAGTCTCTATTTATCTACTTGCAATTTCTTGCTTTTGAACTGTTAAGTTGGCAGGAGCTGGGACAGAGGCAGGTGTTCATTCCATCATGCAGTACCCCGGGTCTTGAACTGCTGAGTTGCCAACCTTCCAGCTAACAAGGCGAGCTTCCTAACCACTGAGCCACCACAGTCCCACATTAAATGTGACGTGAAACAGCTGATAAAACAAGGGGAAACCCAAGGGAACACCCAAAATGAGTTAAAGGAGTTATTTAACCTTTTGTGTTAATATCTCTACATTTCACGGAGCCATTCTGATTGCATGGCGTATAGTGATGCCAGCTTAGTTTAGTCTGCATATTATTTCTGTTTACTTATTTTGTGAATTTATATGCTTCCTTTCATTAAAAATATATTTAGTTGGGTATGTGGGGTACACAAAAAGAGCCTCTTCATGTAGTAATTTTGAATTACAATCGGGTGTACCTCGGTAACGGCCCCCTTGTGTTGCAGGCTAATCTTTCCCACACTGGGTCAGGTGAAAGGAACTGTGGAATTAATTCACCAAAATGTGGCTTCATTTTGGCAGTTTCACATCTGGCCTACACATGGAAGAAGAAGAAGTTGGGTATGTCTAAGGAAACAGTAAAAAAAACACACAGCACCATTAGATACAAGCAGCTGAGTATAATAAAATTAACTGTGAAAACATTTGACAGTTGTGGTGGGGTTCTTCCTCCAGTGCTGGCAAGTCTTCCTGTGGTGATAGTCCTTCTGCAACATGACAATATCATGTGGGCCATTTTCTGTCATCATTTGTCTCGCTTTTGAAGTGAAGGCTTCTGTAATAGGGTCTCCAAAAGTGAACTGATCATACCCCATATAGGAGAATTATGGTTTCCCCGTGCCCGGTTGGGCATGGGACGGCTGGGTAGAGGCCTCTTGAGTGAGAAGGCTCCTAGCGGTGGCCTCTGTGGGCAGCCATATCAAGGGGGGTGAATAAATTATAGGGCTATAGGGTTTGATTCACCCAATTAACATGACCTGACCAGCGATTCTACCAAGATAGCATTTCGCTGATCCCAGTTATCTATCAGAGTGATTCAATCATCTCCGAGACATAGTAATCTCCGGCACAAATAGGGCCATGTTGACCCAGCTACTAATCCCAACACAATGGTGTTGCCCCTGTCAATGTTGCCCCAGTTAATTAACTTCCCCAAGAGAGTTTCCCAATTAACCTGAGCAAATAGGTGATGTGATTTTCTGTCAGATGACCATTCCTACCATGCACAGCCTTCTGCATAATATATACTGATGGTTTTCCCTCAATAAACTACTGGTCTTCACTCCATCTTGCCTCGTGTCGCTCCTTTGACCAGTCTCCTCCGGGATCCTAAGGGCCTCCTCACGGCCCAATTCCTACATCTGGTGCCCCGCGACGTGATTCTACTCGTGAGTAAGAGGACCCCGGAGAGGTCTACTCGTGAGTAACGATCCACGCGGTCCGGTTCAACGCCTGAACCGCGACCCGTTGCCCCGGAGGACTGCGCGGCACTCTGGTCGGCAGCCAGCCGGACAGAGGAGTGGCCGCGGCGAGGCATTCCCAAGAGACTTTCCTACCTACCTTTTTCCCGGCTTTGGGGAGGTTCGCGAAGGGAAAAACGCGTTCCGGTCAGGGCAGGCTGTGAGCCCCCGACATTGCAGTGGCCGCCGAGGGCCCGGGACAGGAAGATCCACGCTCCGACAGCTACCCCAGACACTCGTCGCCAGAACTGTTACCTGTAAAAGGACGCGTCGACTCTCGGCCCGAGAAGGAAACTTCGAGGGACCCATCACAGGTAATATGGGGACTTGCTCTCATAGACCAAGTCCGTCCGCTAGCCAAAGAACTCGAGAGGAGGAGTTCAGAATCCTGGCCAGGGTTTTTAAGTTGCGATTTCACAGCGGAGAGCTAGCGAGACTTTTGGCGTACCTCAGGGAACACTGCCTACTTTACCCAGAAGTAGGTACGTTAACCTTGAAGCTCTGGGATCAGATAGGAGACTGCATCCAGCAACCCCCCAAGGCTCCAGGCAAGGTAGTCAGTACCTGGAGCAAATGTAGGAAACTCTCAGCAGGAGTGGACCCAGTCCGGATAGAGACCCAGAAAAACCCAGCGCAGTCAGAACCATCAGCCCCAAGAAGTCTCTATTCGTCATTTCAGCTTAAGCAGGGCAGTATAGGGAGCATTCCCTCAGTGACAGCTGCAGACGTCACTGAAGGAATTCATGGCATGAGAGGCCTTGGCGCTTCTCGGACAGTTAAAAGTTCCCTGCAAAGAAAGAACTCCATTCAGCGCATGGGTGAGGAAGATCCATTCACGGGGAAATTGCCAGTGGCACAATTAGCTAGCGCCCAACTGCCGTGTTCAGCCCATCTGAAGGCAGACACACGTTCAGGCAGGGCTGCTCAGCGCCCACTGCTCACGGAAACCTGCACGGCCCCTGGCCACGCAGGGCTCCAAAGCAGACCCATTACCACACTCAGGCGCAGAGCAGTGCCAAAACCCCAAGGCGCCTGCTTCCAGTGTGGAAAAGTGAGACACCTTAGAAGAGAAAGCCAATCTAGACCAGGCAGATCTTCAAAAGGTTGTCTGGATGCCAAATGGCCACCCTGGCATGCATCTGGCCCAGGCTAGAAAGGAGGCAGCCATCGCCCTGGCCATGCCAGAAGAACCATCCCAGCAATAGTACCCCGAGTTCCCCCAGGGCACAGGCAGAATCTACTTGTCTCACCTTGGGAGTAGCCCAGAGAAACTTGCCCCTAAGTAAAAGCACCCAGATGGCTGTAAATAGCCAGCTGTGTCTTAGCCATCTCCTCATGTGTAGTATAGAACGCTGCAGATCAGGGGAGGAATGTGTGAATGCGTAAATAGATGTGTGTATGTGTGGTGCACCACTGAATGTATGTCTGCAAGAACTGTGTATGATTGCAAAAGCCTTGTCTCTATGACCACAGTATGACTGAAAAGGTGTTCCTTGTGTGTAACTGCGTGGTAATGTCACTGTGAAATATGTGTTAAAACAGTTTGCACTCTGTTCATGGGCAGGAGCTATTTAAACTTTGAGGAAGCATGATGAGCAAAACCCTTTGCCTTGCCTGCTTGGCAGCCTAGGCAGGAG
This sequence comes from Bradypodion ventrale, assembly GCA_035047345.1. Classification (NCBI taxonomy): domain Eukaryota; kingdom Metazoa; phylum Chordata; class Lepidosauria; order Squamata; family Chamaeleonidae; genus Bradypodion; species Bradypodion ventrale. The sequence goes on from JAWDJE010000001.1 coordinate 254,460,425, forward strand.
AGGGGGGGGGATGGGGCAGGGTGGTTCCTCCCCCTTCCCTTGAGACTCTTCTCTTTGTCAAAGGATTAAGCCTCTCTTGGAAACCGGTTTTGCAATCAGGAAAACAGATTTTTTCTTTTCAGAAGCGCGATCTGAAAACTAAAAATCACTTCTATGAGTTTTCCTCACTGTATCATAAGCTATGGGGCCCCTCCCTACGTCTGTGTTCCTCAAAACTCCATCTCTGTGTTTTAAGGTTTTTTTAATATCTCTTAGCGTCTTGGAGTCACGTATCTCACCAGGAGTGAGAGAATTGCATTGTCTTTATGTGTGTACCGTGTTATAATCTTGTAACCTCGGTTCTCAACCTTAAAGTCAGGGGCCAAATTCCGGGGCCTCAGGCAGCTCTGGGGGTCCGGACAGTCATCCTGCCCTTCCTTCGCCACACAGCCCTTCTTGGCTTGGCGGGGGGGAGTGGCAGAGCAACATGGGCCACATCTGGCCCACATCTGGCCGCAGGTTGAGAATCGTTCTAACTCTTCTTCATTCTCTCAAGGAAGACACTGTTCTGGTATTCTGTGCAAAGTAACTCGCTCATTGTACCTCTTTCACAGGAAAAAGCACGCAAACGTTTTTGCGCTCTGTATCTTCAGAAAATGCTTACCTTTTTACAGGAATAAAATTCCTCTCCAGGCCTTAATTGTAACCAATTCATTTCTTCCTACAGCCTTAACTTGCTTCCTTTCCAAGGTTAATTACTGATAGGGATTTTCTTGACAGAAGGACCTGGTTGCCTTGGTTACCTGACCTAATCTGATTTCATTATGATAAGAGTTGTTGCATTCTCATTGTGCTAACTTCTGACTTGTCTTTCCTCCTTTTCTCCATTCGCCAGTGGAACTCCCTGCTGGGAATGCTAAACCTGTTGTCTTTTCATTTTTTGTGTATTATTTCCTTACAGCTGGCACGTCATAGTTGGCTTGTCTTTAATAAGTCTTAGTAGGTCATTTTAAGTATGGCACCTGGCCCACAGCACCCTTTCTAGTGTGCAGACACATTTTGCAAACTCCAGAGCACAGAGGAAGGATTAGTCCCTGAGCTCCCGAGCATATGCAGAGTGCCACTCATTAGTCAGGACAGCCTAGGACCATTTTAAGAGTGCAGTCAGGGCACACCCTCAATCGGATACAGGCATTTTTAGGCCACCCCTTCCCTTTTTGCTGCTAGTCTAAGCACAGGCAAAAGGCTAAGCCAGCATCTGGCACCCTTCTCACAGGAGCACCAAAATCGCTCCAGTGAAAGTGTACACGCACACCATGGGCGGATGTGCGCAGGGGGGCCTTCTTGAGAAATTTACCCAAGGGAAGCCTGGCGCTTCATGCGCCAAGGTTTGCCATTAGACCCCAGACTCGTCTCACTTCTAGCAGACAGTCACCTTGTGTGGATGAATGTCACTGGTTCCCCTTTGGGGGGGGCTAGGACAGTTTTCACTTATGGGGGTCGAACATATTAGGTTCTTCCCTGGCAAGAGGACCAAGCTTGGCGCACGCTCCTGACTCTTCCGCAAGCGGGCAGAGTTGGCAGCCATGGACCTTGCTTTGCGCACCTTTGCCAAAGAACGCTCCAACATAATTGCTGACAGCCAGTTTTCCTAGGAATTTGCTTCACAGTCTACCGGGAGCATACATCACTCCTGCGATAGACAAAAATTTGCTAAGTTTGTTCCTCACTACTCCACTTCAGAGTCATGCATTCCTTCCTCAGAATGCCAAGCACTCGCAAGGCAGTTCAACCTGCCACTTTCTCTAGCCCAAGGCATGGTTCACTCTTGCCAGCATTGTGCAGGGGCCCTCGTGGGGGGGTCAACCCACGAGGGACAGAGGCCATCCAGGTGTGGCAAATGGACGTCACACATCCCCACATTTTGGCAAATGGCAGTACATGGACGTTTGCATTAATACCTTCCCACAGTTTGTTTGGGCAACAGCACAGAAGGGAGAAACGGCTCCCCATGTGGAGCAGCATCTCCTTTCCCACTGCCAAGGGCTAACCTCGGCACCCGAAGTCAGATGACGGCCCAGCTTATAGCTCCAGGCAGCTGGCCACCTTCAGGGCCACCTGGGATATTAAGCTCACTTTTGGCGTTCCTTACAATCCGCAGGGGCAAGCGATTGTGGAACGGGTCTATCGGACGCTTCAGTCCTACGTTGACAAACAAACAGAAAGGGGGGGAAACCACGTCCCATAGTTGCACAGCATTGCTATCCTATAAGTGCAAAAACCAACTAACTCTTTCAGAATTTTTATCTCCCAAACAAGTCTCTTCCCCATGCAGGTCCCAGAGGCCAGAATCGGACCCGGATGATTGCAAAAAGCAGCACCAGTCACTGCCTTGGATGTCATCAGCTGTCCGTCTTCCTTTATGACTTACATCTCCAAAGACATTTCTATGAACATTTTGCATACTCAGTGCTACTTCTGAGGATCATGCTTTTCCCCAAAACAAGACTCTTCCAAACTCAAGTTACACAGGAAACCCCACTAAGAAGGGAAGCTTCACCTCCGGAAAAGCTGCTGAATGTCTTTTCTTGTTTTTATTATCTGTAGTTGCTATTATTTATTCATGCCTTGTACAATGCTCCAGTTGGGATTTGCAAGGGACACTTGAATTTCTGTATATTGTTAATAACGGCCAGCTTCCACCAAAGGAAGCCAGACCGGCCCATGTTTTGCATCGGCCCATTGCTTGGAAAGATTGAGTACCCGGTAGCTGGTAATCCCCAGTTAGTTTCACACCTCCCCATAGGTGCTAGGAAGACAATTACACAATGCCAGAAGCTGCAGAGATAGCTTAGAATCTCCCCAGGTCACAGTAAGAGATCAATGACACATCTCGTTATCTTGCCTTGCTATATTCAGTGGGCCGGGCTTAGCCATAAGCAACGCTCGGAGAATGAATTGGTCAATTGGCTTGCCTTTTGCAAAAGCCACTAACCACACCTCAGCAATAGCGCTGCTCAGCCAGGAGCAGACAGAGCTTCGCCATGCCATACTGGATAATCAAGCAGCTATCGATTATCCCCTGTAGTCACATCATTTGGGCTGCAAGTCTGTCCATGGCATGTGTTGCTTTATACCCACAAGATCCAGAGCCAGCTCACCGACCTCCACACCCCAGCTAGGGACATCAAGGAGGATTCTTCATGGGGGTGGCAGGACTCCCTGTGGTTGTGGTTCCCATGGGGCTGGCTTCAGACGACACTCAAAGTGATTGTGGGGGTGGTAATACTGGGCACAACAGTGTGTTGTTTCATGCAATGTATTCCCTCACTGCCATCGAGATGTCCCCCATGGTGGGAACCCCAAAGCACCATCAGCTGATGACCGCTTCTGCGCAGGGTCGCTGGTCAGGCTCTTAATATAAATAAGTAAGGGGAGATATGGTTTCCCCGTGCCCGGTTGGGCATGGGACGGCTGGGTAGAGGCCTCTTGAGTGAGAAGGCTCCTAGCGGTGGCCTCTGTGGGCAGCCATATCAAGGGGGGTGAATAAATTATAGGGCTATAGGGTTTGATTCACCCAATTAACATGACCTGACCAGCGATTCTACCAAGATAGCATTTCGCTGATCCCAGTTATCTATCAGAGTGATTCAATCATCTCCGAGACATAGTAATCTCCGGCACAAATAGGGCCATGTTGACCCAGCTACTAATCCCAACACAATGGTGTTGCCCCTGTCAATGTTGCCCCAGTTAATTAACTTCCCCAAGAGAGTTTCCCAATTAACCTGAGCAAATAGGTGATGTGATTTTCTGTCAGATGACCATTCCTACCATGCACAGCCTTCTGCATAATATATACTGATGGTTTTCCCTCAATAAACTACTGGTCTTCACTCCATCTTGCCTCGTGTCGCTCCTTTGACCAGTCTCCTCCGGGATCCTAAGGGCCTCCTCACGGCCCAATTCCTACATAGAATACCATCTTCTATGCTGGCTGGTGACTTCTTGGGAGCTAGAGATCCAAAAAGTTACTTTCCAAGTTCTCATTTTCTCTTGGAAATGTTTCCAGTGTTAACTAGCATCAGATGACATATGTACAGCTATTTCATTAAAATTCTCATGTTTGTGAAATTGTGGTGCAAAGCTTGCTGTTAGCAAGGCAACATGAAAAGTTGTTTTACATTGTGGTCAGGTCATAGATTCACCTGCCATAAGGACCTTTGTGGGAAGAACTGTGCCATTGAGATAGAGCCCTCTTCCTTAACTTTCCCCTTAATCAGAAGGGCTGTTTTAAGATTGCACAAATCAACTTCTGTTGCTTTCTGTTTGCCCACAGCAGTGTGGAAGCGACCATAGATTGGATGAAGAAGACTTCAGGCCTATCCAGGCCCACATTTTGGAATACCTTTAGCCCAGGGATTCTCAACCTGCAGCCTGTGGGCCAGATGCAGCCTGTGGCACCATTTCATGTGCCCCCCCACTACCTCCACCATCACACCAGGAAGTGCCATGTGGCAAGTCCAAAATGGCCGTCCAGCCCTCAAAGCTGTCTGAGGAAGTGTGACCCGGCCCTTGGCTAAAAAAGGTTGAGAACTCCTGCATTAGCCTGTAACAAGACTCAACTTTCAGGGGGCTGGGCCTTTTATTCAATCGCCAGAGCATATGGGAAACTGTTTATTATTCTGCAGCTGAGTGTGATAGCTTTGTCGAAATAACTTTGAAGAGTTAAACTTCTTCTTTTCTGTCCTGATCAAACCCTGGACTGCTACAATGAAGCCACTTTCTTTGCTTTGTCATTGCCAAAACCCAAGTCCTCATTGGTGCAGCAATTGGCAGACAGGTAAATGAGCTGGGTTGTGTATCTCTCCACATTCACACTGTGTGTTGTTGTCCACCAGCAGCCCTCACTTGAGCATGTGGGTCTTGCATTTAGGGACTCCAACGCCCAGCCTTTTCAGAGTCCTCCAAGTGATGTAGGGGAGGTTGAGTTCCTCAGCTATATCCTCCTTTAATGTTATTCCTTGTCCAGTGAGCTCCTTCCTTTGTCTTCTAATTTGGGTTTGCTCTTGCGTACCTTCAAGAATGTTTGTTCTTGCTATAAAGCTCTTCCTGGATCTGAGGCGGCAGACTTGAGGCTCCTATCCATTCAGGAGTTAAACTTGGCTGGCAGTTTTGTTTGTAGCTTGACTGACTTGTTGATTTGTTTGGCTTGTTGCACCACTTGGGCCCACTCACTGCAGTAGACAAACATAGATATTCAACTGAATAGGTCCTTGTCCTTGGAGCATGGTGGCTGAGAGAGATTCCAGAAAGGCTGTCTGCAGGAATATTTCACAATAGGAAGTGAAGCTGCCTAGTAGCTTTGTTACCATGAACTGTATGTGTAACATGAGCCCTTACAACACAGACTGCCTGTCTGTGTGCGATAATGAAATAAATACAGTGATACCTCATACAACGTCCAAACTTGGTTCCACAAGTTTGGACTTTATACGGATTTGGACTTTGTATGAGGCATGCAAAATCCTAGCCGCAATGCCTCATACAACGTCCAAATCCTTGCCATGATGCCTCGTACAACGTTGTTTCCATAGAGATACATTGTACTGTAACAGCACAGACTTCAGGGCAAAGTCATGGAAACAGACAGGAAACTGACAGGACTTTAAGAAATCATTGTCTAAAGGCTAAATACATTACAAAAACATGTCAAACAACCCTGATTGTCCAAGAACCTGAAGAATGCTGCAAAAGTCCCAGGAATGCTTCTAAAAATTCTGACGAAAAAATCCCAAAAAATCCAAAATCACGGTCAAAACCATTCCTAACCACTCTTCGCCTCATGCAAAACCCACAAGAGCAATGCATGCATGCGTCCTGCCTTTTATACTGCCCAGGCACAATGCAACCTGGGAAAACCCCCAATGCCTCATACAAAGTTGCAGCGACTTTGTATGAGGCAACTTTTCCCAAGGAATTAGGCGATGTTGTATGAATCCGATGTTGTACAAAGCGGACTTTCTATGAGGTATTACTGTACTGTAAAGTGTTTGAGGGGACAGGGTACCCCCTTACCCCCACCCCTTTTTTAATCCCCTGTGCACAACCCACAATCTTAGGGCAGTAGAAAAAAGAAAATTCGAAAATGGCTGTGGCATTGAAAGTAGTTTTTCCAGGGTACCTTTCTCCCAACTTGATACCAAACATTTTTCAGTTGAACAATAAAGAGCTAGTAGTGTACATCTGTTAGACAGAGGCCTGGCGATGAGCCGTAATTCATTAAAATTAATTAGTTGTCCTTAATCTGTTGTCTTTTTAAAATTAACACGTCCCCCATCACACTGTTAACAGTTAACATAAGAAATTGATGTTAGAATTTGAATACACAGATTAATTGTAACAAATCACTTCATACATTAAGAGTAACATTTTCAGGCTTTGCACAGGCAAGATATTTTCCTCATAGATCTGCAGGGAGGCCTGCAAAATTTCTTTGTAGTTGGTGGGTTTGGCTATGGGAGGACGGCAGGGCTGTAGCCAGGAATCTAGATTTTTGGGGATAGGGGCAATTTTTTTCCAGGAGGGGCAACTATTTACAGGAGGGGCAACAATGTCACACTCACATATATAACATTGCCATCACAGGGTGCGGTGGGGGCGGGGGCGGGCTGTTAGCTCAGGAGGGTTTTCAGCACCCCTGCCCCCCCCCCCCCCCGCCACAGCCCTGGAGGATGGGCAACAAAGCAGAACCTTCTCTCTCTCTCTCTCTGTCATAGAATGGGTAGATAGAACATAACTCTGGGAGGGAAGCAAACAGATAAACTCTCTAATTTATGTTTGTGGTGGCTGAAAACACTTGGAGAGGTAGACCTGGGGAGGCCTCCTCAAAGGTAAAAGTTTCCCATGCTCAAAAACCAATCGTATTCAACTCTAGGCTTCAATGCCCATCTCTGTTTCAAAGCCGAAGAGCCAGCGCTGTCTGCTTCTGGAGACGTTTCCGTGGTCATGTGGCAGGCATGACTAGACACCGGAGCGCACAGAATGCTGTTACTTCCCACCAAAGTGGTCCCTATTTATCTACTTGCAATGTCTTGCTTTTAAACTGCTAGGTTGGCAGGAGCTGGTTTATAAGTGGGGTGATCTGCCCATTTATAGTGTTGGACTACTGGTGGGAAAATGAAGACTCTAAAATCACCTGCTACTCCCGGATGGACTTATGTGTACAGGACAACTCTTGGCAGGGCACCTGGGTCTAGCTGTGTGCCCCTATAGAGAAGGTCAGAAGTTCAACAGGGAATAGGGCTACATTGGTGGAGAAAACTTTACCTGTTCAGCATTTTGCTGAGAGCTGTTAAAAGTACCGCAGATGCCTTCTTCTGGAAAGGCAAAGAGAATAAGTAACCACTGTTGCTGTTTAGAAATCTGAGAGACTAAAACTACATCCATGTGCATAAATCAACATAGATTTTTATTGCCGTGACATGTTCACTTAAATGTGGTCATCATCATCATCAGAGACATATGCCTAATGGACATTTTTTTTATATAAAAAAAGAGAAGACTCAAGAACGACGCATTTCATCACCAAATTATAACTTGTCTCCTTGAAATGGACGGAGAGGGAAGAAACAATGAAGTCTGCCTTGCTTGTGACCAAGTGCTCATCCACGTTTTAAGTACAATCACAACAACCGCTGTACAGAACAGAATCCACCATACAAAGGGAAAATAATTGTTTAAAATTACTCTTTAAAGAAACTGATGTGTGATGTTCCTCTGATGTAGGAAAATGGCCCGTCCTTCCCAGCCTGCACTCCTACAGCGTTTGTGAACACTACCAGGAGGAGAAAGGGTGTACAATAACTCTTCCAGTACCACTATCACTGGCCTGAATTTCCATGCTACCAGCTCTTCTTATTACTTTTAGTGTGAACTATTGGAGGCAGCAAACTTCCCTCTCTGAAGGCTAAAATAAATTAATTTGGACTTATTGGCAGCCCTTTAGATAGCATCTCCTGCCATTGCCCTACAGAGCAAAAAGATTTTATGGTCTTACCAATTACTGTTTTATACATATTTTTTAAGAAACCCAAGGTTGCATAGGGGTGGGGCATCAAGATTGCAAATAAAGTGTAGGGTGCCACCAGATTAGTGCTTCTATAAAACAACCATGCCTGTGAGGAAATCTCAGAAGGAAGATATGAACAGCAATTGGTATTTACAAAGTTTTTTTTTTATAAACTGTACATTGAGTTTGGTTGTTGTATTTTAAAGAATGCCGGGTCAGAACTGGAAGAGTGTTATTTTACACATTGCACAACGAGACATGGGGTTTGCTACCATATGTGTAATCAGAAGACTCTCAAGTTACCTTTCCTTCAGGCTGCAGGCTATCTTCAGTTCTATGGCAAATCTGATCCTCTGAAGAACATGTTTTCAAACACATGTTGGTTATATCCACACTTTCCACTTTGGGGTGTTCATTAAAAATGTGTCTGGAACCCAAATGATTTCACTGACATAAATTTCAATGGTTATGAATTGTGAGGTTGAATTCTGTATCAACTGCTGTGCAGCAGGAATTACAACCACCTACTCTCTAACCAGCCTCAGAGATATAGGCTGATAAGGATAACACCAGCAGGCATAAGTACAGTAGTAGGATTCTGGCTAATTTTTGAAAGAGGTCGTATATATGGATGCTTGCCTGGCTTGAGAAAATGTAAGGTAATCTTTTGATAATAAGTTTACTTAAAGATGAACAGCAGAGGACTGTTGAGCCACAAATAGTCTTCTAGGACTGCTTTGCACACATTAGAGAGAGGTCTCAATATGAAACAGAGGCAAAAATGGCTGTAGAGCCACAATCATGTTTTTGCAGGGATTCAAAATTAAGGAAACATACTTACCACCTCTTAAGTGTTGTGACTTGTATATATTCTGGGGGCATTTTCACAATAAATCCCATGAATTTTGAATATAGAATCCCAAGCATCATCCATTTTTGATGTATGAAAGCAATCAGCTTTCTAGTCTTGAACATACAGGGTTACCTCTCAACAAGGGTAAACATTGCTTCATCAGTTTGTCATTATCTTCTGGATCATACCAGGCACATAACTAATAATGGCTAAAAGGGACCAGATACTTTTTTCTCTTGTGCCACATAATCTGAATTTTAAATCTAAAGGTATTATGGCAATCACAACGTGTGCAAATGGCTCCCAGGGCATTCACAACACTTACACAATCAAATGTTTAGCACTACCTTACTGAAGTTACCATGAAATGATTTTTAGGTATGGAGCGTCCTGCTATAGCACCATTGCTTTGATGGAACCATGACAATATCATTTTGGTTTCTCTTTTCCCATCCCTGTACAAATTGCTGGTACTAAATCAACAAACTTTCTTTATGGGAAGTAATGTGCTAACATGCTGAAAACAGTTTTAAAAGGAAAACACTAAATTCAGCTTAGAATGAGCTGAATAAACTGTCCTAAATATTAGGCATTGCGAGTCACCTTTGATTTAAAACAACAACACAGGAATTAATTGTACCACCTTGTAAAAGTGATCCCCTACCCTACTTCTTACTCACAATTTACTCACATGAGCAGCACAATGCCAGAGCCATAAGGATGAACACTATCTTCCTCCTTTCTTTCCTGTGAACTGGGACAAATCACTGCCCATGTTTCCCTAGTGCACTGAAGAAGACTCACCACCACATAGGTAATCACAGCTCCAGATCTGCAGTACTCATACAAGCTGAAAAGTCACAAAAACCAGGGAGTTTAAGTAGGGATAGTGGTGTTATCAAATCCAATGCTGTGGATCCCCAGTAGCAGAGGTATGTGATGTAACATGTTGAGGAATCATTTTACACATTTAGGTTGTCACCTTGGGACAGAATGTGACAATGCAAAGGAAGGCAGTGGAACATTTGTCTGACTGCTAATTCTGGTTGATATAGCTCAGGGATTCTTAACCTGCGGCCTGTGGGCTGGAAGTGACATACAACACCATTTCATGTCCCCCCCCCCCTGCCTCCACCATACCAGAAAGTGCCGTGTAGTGGAGGAAGGGCAAAATGGCCATCTGGCCCCCAAAGCTGTCTGAGAGAGCGTGACCTGGCCACGGTCTTTAAAAGGTTGAGAAATCCTGATGTAGCTCAATGTGAAAGATGTAGATAGAGAAGCAGCCATGTCAATCTGTCACAGAATGTTGGCCAAAGAAGAAGAAAAGACGATCCACAAGAGTGTGACTATACTTTTGTGAATATTTTAGTGAGCAGGTCCTGGCCAGGATATGAGCTGTAGGCCTGCTTGGAGCATATGGGTGCTGGGGAAAGGGCCATGGAAATGGCTGTGCATCTGTTTCTGGTGTCATGTGGGAAAACTCAATTTACTCTTGGAGTGCTAAGATGAATAGTAAGATTTGCTTGTGCTTTTGGGCACCTTGCTGGATCCCTTTACCCAGGCCTGGGAGGTAGCCCAATCTCTGTCTTAATGACCCTTGTCACTTTGCCCATTTTCTGTACCCTCACCTGGCCATTTATAAAATTAAAGGTCATGTTTGAGGATGTCAGCTTTGATCTACACTGAAATAAAACAATCCTTTATGTACTACAATATTTTGGGTCTTTTCTTTTGTCAGTGATCTGGCAAAGATTCTGGATGTGTTTCTTCTGAAATGTTGATTTTACCCAGCTTTTTTAAAAAAAAGTTTTAAGAAGATGGGTCATGAGGGAAAGGAGAACTTGAACAGGAGAGTATTCTTAAGCCTAGGTTATTCCTGGTGCTAAAGCAGAACAAGTAAGGTTCTCTCATCCCTTGAATGGGCCTGACCCAAAGAAGAACAAAACCTGAAGCTCTGGTTATCAGGGATTTTAAAGAATTGTAGTAAATTTAGACTTATGCTGCCCTATGAAGCATTTTTCTGGAAACTGGAAATGGTTGGCCATTTTGACCATGATTACCACTAACTGGTGATACTGTTTGATACCTGAAATTGACTTTTGCATATTATCTATGTGTGTTCCTGGAAACATATTGGCTATGAAGATATTAATATCCAAGATTAAGATGTTAACTGACAGGAAAGAAAGAAAGAAAGAAAGGAAAGAGAGCAGGATCTCATGTGCTTTTGCTGCTGGAAGTTTCCTCACCCCTTAACACATGCTCAGCATGAGGTCTGTAACAGGCAGCCAATGCAAACAAAAACTGTATATGTGTAGGCTCAGTGCGGCACAACCCTGACTGGTCAGGGGTTCTTGATGTGTACTCAGAGCAAACATGCATAGAGGCTGTGTGCATTGGCTCTTTCAGTCATGGCCAGAAATGTGAACTAGGTCAGCATCAGTAACCCCAGCCCCTCCCTTTCGGTCAGTGATGGTGAACCTTAGCACTCCTGGTGTTCTTGGACTTCAATTACCAGAAGCCCAAGTCAACACTCCTGCTGATCAGGGCATCTGGGAATTGAAGTTCAAGAACATCAGGGGTGCCAAGGTTTGCCATCACTGCATCTAAGTGCATCCAAAGAACACATTATGGGTGCTGTTGAGTCACAGTCACATTAGTAAACAAGCCTGTGGGTGAGCAGAAATGGGAGATAGAAGCACCACCAAGCCAAGGCACACCCAAGAACCTCTCCAGTCACCTACTGTATTTTCTGGCATATAAGATGCATCAGAGTATAAGACACACCCCATTATTACCAAAATAGCCTACTATAGGCCACTATATACAGTACAAGATGCACTCCATTTTCCAGTGTATTTTAAGGGGGGAAAGTGGGTCTTATACACCAGCAAATAGGGTAGTTATGACCCAGCAGAGCATGCAATGGTGGACTGTCATCTGCAGAGATGGAATTCAGCTGTAAAGACTAAGGAGAGGTAGAAAAACAGGCCAAAAGAAGCTCAGACCGTTATGGATTCTGCTTTCTCCTAACTAAAGATAAGAAGGCCACAGTCTACTGTACACTGTCAGGGCAGGTCCATTAACAAAAGAACTGACCTGTGGTGAGCTTGTGCATAACTCTGCTGTGGATTGACTATACATTCCCTGGTCTTGATATTCAACCCCAATACCATGGTGGTTGTTTTTCAGCAAGGTCATCCAGTTTCCCCCCTTCTCAGTATTTCTCCATATTATTCCTCAAAAGGCAATGGCAAGGAGTGCTCTTTCTTGCTTCATCTGCCGAATCAGTGGATGGGTGGCCCAGGTTTGCTGGGAGCTTCCTCTCTCAAGATTATGGTATTTTCTTAGTCCTTCATGTTGTTGTCCAGACAGAAAAGTGTTTCAGGGCAAGCCTGCAACTGGTTAGCATTGCTTCACTTATTTCAAATCTGGAAGCACTACGAAGAAAGATGCTGATGTATCGTTTGGGATGATCAAATGTACATACGTGTGCATGGGCGCATGCACACGCACACACAGACGCTCACTCACTCACACATAGACATATACAGTGTAGTTCAGAGAGAGCAACACATTAAAAAAGTGTCCTCTTCACATGATTATTGTACATTGTTGTCCTTCAGGGCACTAGGGTTGTTGAGTTTTTAAGAAATTTTTCCTGCATTCGGTTTGGTCCACTGAAACTAAACCACCCTCAATGAGATATACAGATATACAGATATATATATACATATATGTATAGATATATTTATATATATGGATAGCTATATGATTAAAAAAAATAACAGCAGCAAGGTTATCTTGGAAACAGATTCTGTTTGATGTAGCTATTCTGTCTTTTCTGTTTTGCCCTCTTTCACAGCAGCCTCTGAAGTTTTCCGCAGGGGGCCCTTCTCCGAGTTGGCGTGTCCTTGGCCGGATTCTGCTGCTCCGCCATTTTTGTGTGCTGTGTGTTTTTCCAAGTAGTTCAGCATTTCACTGAGAACAGTTTGGAAAGTGCTGAGGGCAGCACAGATCGCTGGAGTTCCAAAGCCGTGAGTGATCAAACTGTAAAGCAGGGAGGAAAGAGAGATAAATATTGAAGAGTTTATGGCGCACAGATTTCAGATTTTCATTTTGTGTGTGCTGAAATTGAAGACTTGCCCACTAAAATATTTATTACTGTAGAGGAAGGAAGAAGGGGGAAAATTGAGGCCAGATACAACTTCAAAGGTTGATTTTTTTTCCTGCTTGGAGGCTGAGATTTGAAACATCTGGAGACCAGGTCTTTACAGGGTCCAAACCAGTGTAAGTCCACTCAGTTCAACAGGTATCCCTGAATATAACTGGGGGAGGGTGTTGCCATTGACTCTCCCAATGGGATTGGATCCTGGGATGATGAAGAATAATCATAAAGTAGATTTTTAAAAAAGCCTCCGAGCTGTAGCAGCTCTACATACAGCAATTCCTGTGGAAAAACAGCCCTCTCTGCTTCTCTGAGGGCCAAACTATAATTTGCAAAGAATTTAGAGTAAGAAGCAGCAATTCCTTAAGAATTAGAAGCCATCTGAGCATAATCCCAGAAGCTTTCCTGACCTCCTATAGGTTGCAAATTAGCTTGCTTTGTTTTGTAACTGGAGTTAAACATCAGCTAAGTTTGCATTCTTGTCATTCAAGTATAATGTTGGGAGAGGACTTTGTGGCTGAAGACCAGTGAAATCTAATACAGTAATACCTCATACAAAGTCTGCTTCATACAACATCGGATTCATACAACATCGCCTAATTCCTTGTAAAAAATTGCCTCATACAAAGTCGTGTGACGTTGTATGAGGCATTGGGGTTTTCCCAGGATGCATTGTGCCTGGGCAGTATAAAAGGCAGGACACATGTGTGCATTGCTTTTGTGGGTTTTGCACGAGGTGAAGAGTGTTTAGGAGTGGTTTTGAGTGTGATTTTGGATTTTTTCGAATTTTTTCATCAGAAGTTTTAGCAGCATTCCTGGGATTTTTGCAGAATTCTTCAGGTTCTTGGACAATCAGGGTTGTTTGACAAGTTTTTGTAATGTTTTTAGCCTTTAGACAATGATTTCTTAAAGTTCTGTCAGTTTCCTGTCTGCTTCCTTAACTTTGCCCTGAAGTCTGTGCTGTTACAGTACAATGTATCCCTATGGAAACGATTTTGTACGAGGCATCGCGGCAAGGATTTGGACGTCGTATGAGGCATCGCGGCTAGGCTTTTGCATGCCTCATACAAAGTCCAAATCCGTATAAAGTCCAAACTTGTGGAACCAAGTTTGGACGTCGTATGAGGTATCACAGTATAAGCCACAGGTTCTTTCTTGGCCTCCAAGGAGAAGACAACCCATTACTTGAGAGCCAGGAATTAACTGCACCAGTTGTACATATGGCATTCTGGGCAATAAAAACAGCTTTTCACTTGAGTATTTCCTTGATGCATTTGTTCTTCCTGGAAAGCTAGAGATAATCTCAGGAGAGATAGTCACCTTGCTCTGCTACTAATTTCGTCTCCTTGCTGAACTTCTTATTGCCTTGTTGTCTGGTCAGCATACCTGCCAAGTTTCAGGAAATTTCTGTCAAATAAGGGAAATTTCCCGGCTAAAATGGGAAACTGGACAGCTATGCTTATCCTGTGCTGGCCTCCAGTCTAACTCCAGTATAATTGCATTCTAACTAATACAGGATGATGGTGGGAAAGAGTGTAAAATATGGGGGGTTGACAGAAATTTCCCGAAACTTGACAGGTATGCTGGTCAGGGCGGCTGAGATGCTTAATTAACCCAGACTCTTGCTTTTGCTGGTAAGACTGGACTCCCTCTTAAATGTTGTCAATCTCTTAGTGAAAATAGACTTGGAGCTTATTAGAACACGTGGTCACCAGTCTGGAGAGGGCGGTTGTACTTTTGTGAGCTGGAAGAGTTAAGAGTATTTGGTTTTAACACAGCACAGGCAGGCAGTCTGGATTCTGGTGGGATGGAAAGAATCTGTGAGATGTGTTCAATACCAAATTGAAACTCAACAGGAAGAATGAGCAGGGGATACTGGAATCATATCGCCCAGCATACCAAAGGCAACATTAATATCAAACAGACTAGAAACCTGGGAAGGGACAGATTCCTCTACAGAGCTTCTGTAGGTGATTTTACCAGACATTCAAAAGTATATAATTAAGTATGGGGAACAGTCTCAGGGCCCCCAGGCCAAACCATTCAAGATGATTTTCACTTAGATGGTGAAATCATGGAAACACCTTGAAAAGGGAGTCTTGTGATAGTCATATCAGATAGTAAACAAAACAAAAAGACAAAAATGTTGTGGTACCTTAAAGAATAACTGCTGTATTTTAATGTTAGCTTTCGTGGATCAAGCCCACTTCGTCAGATGTAAGAGTGACATTTATTTATTTATTTATTTATTTATTTGGATTTGTACCGCCGCCCCCTCGCCCGGGCGACTCTGGCGGCTCACAACCAAAAATAAAACACACATACTAAAATCATTTAAAACCCTGTTAAAAATACTTTAAAACACATTAAAAGCCCACCCACCCATCTGCAGAGAGGAAGTTCAAATCAGCCAGCGGGCAGGTGCCACCTCCCCATTGGCACCCCATACCTGCCCAGCCAAACAGGTTTTGAGTTCTTTCCGAAAGGGCAGCAACTCTGTCTGTAACCTAATTCTGTCGGCAAGACACAGGCTGGGGTGGACACAGAGAAGGCCCTCCTCCTTGTGCTAGAGAGGCGGGCCCCTCTAGCCAATGGTACCGTTAGAGAGCCCCTCCGGTCCGCTCTAGTTGGACGGGCAGACATTCTTGGAGCAATGCGGTCTCTTAGGTATCCTGGCCCACTACCATGTAGGGCTTTAAAGGTCATTCTATTCTATAACACCCGCACCCCATCACCACCTGGGGAGCCACATTCTGGACCAACTGCAGCCTCCGAATGGTTGTCAAGGGCAGCCCCATGTAGAGCGCATTACAGTAATCTAGTCTGGAGGTCACCAGAGCATGTGTGACCATGAGCAAGGAGTCCCGGTCCAGGAGCGGGCGCAATTGGCTAATTACACAAAGTTGTGCAAAAGCCCTCCTGACCATAACTGCCACCTGCTCTTCGAGCAGCAGTCATGAGTCAGGGAGGAAACCCAAATTGCGCATCAATTTATACACATCAGGTACAGAGTGATTGGTTAGCATAACAGACAAGTATACAAATCAATGTGGATTTTTACAACTGGTAATAACAGAAGATCTCTGACTGATATTCAGATTTACTGTGAAGTTTGGCCCTGTTGCATTGCAAATGGTTAGTAGACAGATGTAAAACAAACATTGTGGCATGCTGAATGGCACATTGCTTCTTCCTGCAAAGGGGAAACAATGCTTTTCTGGCTGATGCAGGTGGACTTAAACATGGTAGTCAGGACAGGCTCTTGGTTTTCAATGTGCCATACAAGGTAGTTTTCCTTTGGATCTTATGGCAACAGTCATTCAGGAGACAGATCTGGTGGGCAGTAGTAGAGAGAACCAACCAGTGGTGGGCATCAGCAGGTTTGCACCAGTTCGCCAGATCCGGTAGCAGAAATTCTGGCTGGCCCTGCTCATCCAAGTTTTGAAATAAAGTAGTCCTAATTCGGGTGCAATGCAGGGCTTTCCTCCTGGCCATGTCCAGCATACCATGCCCACAGAGTAGGTAGTAAAAAAAAAAAAAGAATCCCACCACTGGAACCAACCACAACTGTTTTGAAAGAAGCTGGGTGGTGCCAGCCACCCTGCTGCCCTCCCTAAACAGCACCCACGCTTTGCCAGTCATGCTTTGCAGAAGGAATGGCAGAACAGCACCGGCAGTCTTGTGAACAGTAGGAACAAGTCATTTAGCTTATTAAAATCATGCCAATAATAATGTTCACTAATACTTTGAGGATAAGGAATGTTATAGGGATAAAAATATTTTTATAACCTGTGTGTCGTGGATTATGAGATCTTTGGTACTTGTGGAAGGCATAGCTTGGTAGGACTGAGAGCCAGAGCTTTCCTGTCATTATGTTTCCCTGGCAGTGTAGCATATGCCATCATGCCTAGAAGCATCATGAGAGGGGATCTGATAGTGGGCTGGGTTCTTTTCTTTTTAAATTATTTCGCCCCCACATAGATGAAAGCAGCCAAACAGATTCCAGAGCTTGGACTCTCCTTTGGCAGCAATCACTAAGGCCTCTTGCACACCCCACCCACCCCACCCCTTCACCCTCAGGCTGACACACAGCTTGGTCTTACTGTGAAGGAAGTATCTCCCTTCTCTGTGGGAGGAGAGAAGGAGAAGAGGAAGGTGCCATCTGTCTCTTTCCAGCTTCCAACCATGGCCAAATTTATATCCTTCCAGCAGCAGAAGTTGCTATCAAATATTTACAACCTGCTGTGGCTTAATGATGAGACTTGCACAGCAAAGTTCTTCAGTGATGCCCTGTTTGTTATGAAGAGCATCTTTCTCTCTCTTCCCATCTCTCTCTGGGTGACTCTCATGACCTAAAAAGCATCTACCAGCAACCACCATGTATGATCTGAAACTAAAACCATGGCATTCTCTTCAATACGCAATGTGTTTAAGGTGCTAATTTTTAAAAAAGCTGAAAGCAGCAAGGTGTACCACTGAGCCATCGAATTCTTTACCAAATAAATAAATAAAATAAAACCAAGATCTCTGTTTTCATGAGCCATTTAAGGTTGGGATGATCCAACACCACCTCCTGATTCAAGGTGGGCAGTTTCTACACAACTCTATGCTAATGCAGAGTTTCATGTTCTGTGGAAACCTGTGCAGGTAGAAGGAATTCTCTGTGTTTTGTTGTTGTTCAGTTGTATAGTGGAGTCCAATCCTTTGTGACCCCATGGACCACTGTACACCAGGTACTCGTATAATCTACCATCCTCCTCAACCTGCCCAGCTCTGTGCCCATTAAGTCAACAATACCATCTAGCCATCTCATTCTCTGCCGCTGACACCTCATACCTATGGTCTGAAACTATGTGACTTCAGACAATGGTGGCCCCACTTTTCCTTTCTATGTGTCACTTTCTTCATACACACAAATAAGTCTACTATATGTCAGATGCCAATTTGTGGATTGCATGGACATTGACACAACCCATACAAAGTTTCTTTTCTTTTTTAAAAAATGTTGTTTTTCTACTGAATTGATGCTGCAGGATGAATAGGTTGTTCAGAAGGATTGGGATCCATGGCACCTTCTTTATTCCCTATGCTATCACTACCCCCACCTACTGTTACTTCACAGAAAGGTTCTGTACTGTGTAAAAGTTATTTGATAGTTCTGCAAGTTAAAACTATGATTTTGTTGGTTCTGCAGGAAAAAAGCATAGCAGTCTAATAACCAGGGAAACCTGATGACTGTTATCATAATAATGCAAGACAAGGAAAGTAAGTGTGAACTATTTCCTGATTCTGTAAAACCCAGCATTTCTTGGATTTACCCATTAACCACTAGAAGAATCCTACTGTCATATTATAGGTACCTACATGAAATGTCAGACACATCTACTTTGTAAAGCAGCCCTTTGGTACAACAACAACACTAATTGACTATGCCCCCTGCTGGCACTGTCTCAAACAGATCTGTGATTCTGTGTGAGACAATGCTCATCTAGCTGCGTTGGTAGAAACGTAACCTTGTACTACCTCCTTTCATGTTTCCATCTGCTACAATGTGCAAAATACTCGCTTCCTTTGTTCAGCTCGCTAGCGGAACAGCAGAAGAGAAACATCTGCTTCTCTAACAGAACCACCAGAGGGCACTTCACAGCTTATAGATGGGAAAGAATCACTTTGGCATTAAAAAAAGTAACCTGGGAAAAGTCGGAGCTTGCCTCTATATCGGCACCTTGGCTCTTATAATAATCATACCTGTCAAGTATGCCGTATTGGAAGGGATTTCCCGTATTTCAGCACTCGTTCCTCCCCTTTCCCGGCACCGCCCCATATTTTGAACGGCAGGGAAAGGGGTTACTGCGCATGTGCGCCCATCAGAGGCAGTGGTGCGCATGCGCAAATAGGTTCTGTGCATGCGCAAAGGGCTTTTGTGCATGCGCATAGGAGTTGTTGCTGTGCATGCGTGCCCGGGCCGGAGAAGTTCCCAAATTTTCTGGAGCCACGCTGGACGGGTATGATAATAATAATTTCGTGTCAGAGATTACTCTGGGTTGAAAGGATTTTTGCAGGAGAAACTCCGCTCAGGGATTAGTTTTCATTCCTTCAGATTTCCTATTTAAAATGTTCTCTGCCATAGTTGACCAGGGAATTATTATTTTTTTAATCAAAGATTCAAGAAAACCCATGCAAAAATGTTTATCAGTTTCAAACAGGTAAATCCAACCTACCCTCTAAAAGCAATCAAGGCATCTACAGTAAGAACAGTAATTTAGCAGAAACATAGCAGAACAAAATTATCAAAATATTAGGAAACAAATGCTAGGGAAAGTTGAAGACAGCAGCTTTGGTAGCTTTAACCATTCCTGGTCCTAGTGCTGAACTTTCCTAGCCTAAGCAGCCATTCTCTCAACTTTCATTAAGGAAACACATAGACATCTAAAATGTTCACCAATATCTTCAAAATTTCAGATAAGCATAACAGGATGACAAAACAGAAGAGCTTCGCAGGTCATACCTGAAATGCGTTAAATGTCTCTGGATGTCAAGATCTAATATTGGAGTAGGTCTTGAGGATCCGAGGGGTGATCTGTCTTGGCTTAACAAGTCCTGGAATTCTTTACATATTTGCCTAGAATGAAAATGGATGCATTATTATCAGGATCCCATACCAAATTTGTTGAAGAAATAATATTTTACATTACACCATGAATTATTATTATCATTCATATATAATATATTTTAAAACTTCTGGCTGAAGAGATTCATAGAGCAGGGAGGAAAGAGAGCTGTCCATGGAAAAAGAACAATTAAATGCCCTAAATCAGGAGTTCTTAATCTTTTTAAGCTGGGGGCCGGGTCACTCTTCCTCAGACAGCTTCAGGGACTGGACAGACATTTTGATTTGATTTGATTGATTTGATTTATTCGATTTGTATGCCGCCAACTCAGCATACGCCGACTCAGGGCTGCTCACAAGAATCATAACATAAATCAACAATATACAAAATAAAGACACAATAATACAATATACAACATTCAATCTACAAAAAACAACACATTATAATATACAACAGCATAGTACAAAACTATTATATAATAATAGAGTCACAACCACATAGAAAAAAATCCCAAAACAAAGTCCAGGGATGGGATGGCAGGCATCCTCAGCCTCAAAGCAGGACCTCTCCGCCCTGGAGAGGTCCCGCCCATCCTCCACCACATGACACTTCTGGGTGTGGTGGTGGTGGGGTCAGGAAATGGTGCCGTGGGCCACATCTGGCCCATGAGCTGCAGGTCAAGAATCCCTGCCCTAAATATTCATTGCAGAATTTGGGAAGTTTAATTTTTATAGCAATTAGTTGCATCTATAGCTCTAAAGCTGTGGTTCCCAATGTGGGGTACATGCCACACAGGTGAGCAATTTGATTTTTAAGTGGGGCAATTCGAGAATGAGTTAGATCAAGTTAATAGCCTTTTAGCCTTTCTCCACATGAATAGTTCACTTAGTGAATAATAAGAATTATAGGTCACGGGTGTGTGTGTGTGTGGGGTGTGTGTGTGGAATCAAGATTTTAGAGATGCTTAGGAAGTTGCAAGTTAATGCTTATCATCTAGGTAAAGGTAAAGGCTGCCCTTGCTTGAAAGCCAGTCAGATCCAACTTTAGGGTTCAGTGCTCATCTCCATACATAGCCAAAGAGCCAGCACTATCTGCATCCGTGAACATGTGGCAGTGCATGCAACACTGTAACCTTCCCACAGGCCACAGGTGTACACCATTCAAATGTTATTATTCAGAAAAGAAGCTAAATATCAATAACAACTGCCCAGAAAATGAGCAAAAGGGACTGCGGTGACTTAGTGGTTAAGTCACTGAAACTGAACTTGACAACTGGAAGGTTGGCATGTCAGCAGTTTGAGACCCGAGTGCTGCACGACAGAGTGAGCTCCTGTCTCTGTCCCAGCTCCTGCCAATCTAGCAGCTCAAAAGCAAGAAATTGCAACTAGATAAATAGGTACTACTTCGGAGGGAAGGTAAACAGTGTTCCGTGCACTCTGGTCTCTAGTCATGCCCACCACATGTCCATGGAAACATCTGCAGGCGCATACAGCACTGGCTCTTTGGCTATAAACAGAGATGAGCACTGAACCCTAGAGTTGGATATGACTGGCTTTTGAGCAACGGTGACCCTTACCTTTACCTACCAGTGTTTCTCAACCTTTGGTTTTTGGACTTCAATTCCCAGGAGCCTAAGTCAGTCTATCGGCTGATCAGTGCTTTTGGAAATTGACTTAGGCTTCTGGGAATTGAAGTCCAAAAACCAAAGGTTGAGAAACACTGACCTAGACTGATCATTGGTATGCAGAGTCATGAATTATGACTTTCTCTGCAGCTCGACTACTGTGCTGTATAAAAATCTGAGCCATAGATAATATTCTCAGAATATTTTCTCAGCTCCAGTGCATGCCAGGATTTCAAATAAGGCTTTCAAAAGCTGAAACATTTGATACAGTATATGCATTCCTCAGTTCATTCTCAGCTGAATGTATTTATTAGCCAGATACTTTAAAAAACGCATGCACACCCCATTTCTTCAGCACCATACATCTCCAGGAAATTGACTTCTGAGGAAGAGCTTTTGCTTTCTCACTGAAAATAAGAATGGTCTTCCTAAATGACCATTTTGTAATGTATATACTCATCTTCTGATAAGCAGAGGTCTACTACCACTGAACCCACAGGTTTTTCAGCTGTCATGACAAGTGCCTATGGATAGAAAGAACTATGTTTCAGGCACTTTCCCTATCCTTCTAAAAGTATTCCCATTTCTCATATGGACTTTCTGTGATGCACAATAAAAGCCCTGTGAAGACACACTCTCAATGTGACATGCAAGATGGGAATCCTAGTGTCATGAAAGTGGGGCTGTTCACAGCTTGAGACATGTCAAGGCACCCAACACCAAAATTACATACGCAGAATAGCATGGGGATATCCATTAACCCTTTGTGTTTGAAGGCATTCTGTAATGTGCAACACAGCCAAAAGCTTCTCTACCACCTCCGCTGACTCAGTCAAAAAGTTGGGTTATATCCATTTTAAAGGAAATCTAGCAGTTTTTGCTCCTCAACATTGTCTAGGAATTATTTCCTTATTGCCCCTCAAAACAGGGTGGGGGATATATATGACAAGAGAACCATTTACAAAACACTGACATGATTCAAAAGGAAAACAGAGTATTCTTTGCTATTATTCCACCCTTTCTTAGCAAGTTCTCTTGCTAAGTGGGTAGCGAGTTCGCAAAACAGAGAGTTTATGGGCCAGAGATGCCTGCCATCTTGGTGAAGCCATCAACAGCTGTGAAAAGCTTTAATGAAAAAGTCACCCAAGTAAGACTAGAGTAATTTGTTTCTCTTAATCTGGTTCTTCTTTGGTAACAGCATCTTGTGTGACGCTCCATCAGTCTTGGCGGTGGTGGTGCGAGACTCACTTTGAAATGGGTTGCCAGTGTGTGCATGTGCGGATGATTGGATAGGCCTGCCATCATTTTAGGCAAATGCTTTAGGATTCTGTTTTGTCTATAGAGTCCTAGCAGAATAGTTGTTTTTATGACTCCTTTGGGAAGATAAAGGTTTTTACAAGACCTTCTTTGCCTCTGGTGTATTTATGCATTTCATAACTTCTGACTGTAATGTGTGTGTGTGTGTGGCCTAAACAAATAGAGGTTTCTTACCTTTCCATTTTAATCCAGGTATGTGATTTTTGGACCACCACATTGTTATCTTTAAAGGGGATTCTTTGATATATATATCTGAAAATTGGCACATGCCTACCTTAGGCTTGCAAGATCAGCACTGGGGGTGGTGGTCTCAGAACTTATTTCGGAGTTTATGACCCCCAAATTGATCCGTGGCCAATCAACCAATCCCAAGGGCTGACCAGGTCTGGGCCTTTGGGACATCATGGGGCCCCAAGGGTTGACCAGGTCTAGGCCTTTGTGACACCACAGAGGGCTGCCCCTTGGCCAGTGGTGCTGGCAGGGCAGGGCAGGAGTCCAGTGGACAGAGGAGGAAAGGAGAGAGGCTGCCAGGGACACTCAGGAGAGGAAGCGGGCAAGTTCTCTTGCTAAGTGGGCAGCAAGTTCACAAAACAGAGAGTTTTTGGGCCAGAGACGCCTGCCATCTTGTTGAAGCCATCAAAGCCACCCTGAGAAGGGCAGCTGGTTAGGTCGTGGGCCGCCGATTTAAATTTTAAATTTTAATTTAATTGTCACATTTATATACCACTCACTCGGCCAAAGCCAACTCAGGGCGGTTCACAATAAAAATTAAAAAAAAAAACACATGTTAAAAACAGTTAAAACTACCCACCCACTAAAACAAGGGGTGCAGGATCCAAAGGCACCATGGGGAGGAGTTCTTCTACACCAACCACCCAATGGAGGTTCCTCTTCCACCTGCACCCCACACTTGACCCACCAGCCAGGTTTTAAGTTCTTTCTGAAAGGCAGCAATTCCGTCCGGAGACGTAGCTCTGTTGGCAGGAAGTTCCAGAGGGCCGGTGCAGACACAGAGAAGGCTCTCCTCCTTGTGCCAGAGAGGCGAGCCCCTCTGGCTGATGGAACAATTAGAGAGCCCCTCCGGTCCGCTCTGGTTGGACGGACAGACGTCCACAGGGCGATGCAGTCTCTTAGGTAACCCGGCCCACTACCATATAGGGCTTTAAAGGTCAAAACCAGCACCTTGAATTGCACCCGGAGACAAACTGGCAACCAGTGCAGCTCCCGGAGCAGTGGCAAAGCACGGGCATAACGCCCACACCCCATCACCACCCGGGCTGCCGCATTCTGGACCAGCTGTAGCCTCCGAATGGTTGTCAAGGGCAGCCCCATGTAGAGCGCATTGCAATAATCTAGTCTGGAGGTGACCAGAGCGTGAGTGACCATGAGCAAGGAGTCCCGGTCCAGGAGTGGGCGCAACTGGCGAATCACCCGAAGTTGGGTGAAAGCCCTCCTGGTCACAGCCACCACCTGTTCTTCTAGCAGTAGCTGCGAATCCAGGAGGACCCCCAAGTTGCGCACAGGGTCTGTCTGGGGCAAAATAGCCCCATCCAGAACCAAAGATGGTAGCTCCCAGGTTAACGCAGGACCCCTTATCCATAACCACTCAGTCTTGCTGGGATTCAGTTGTAGCCCGTTAGCCCCCATCCAGACCCCAACAGCTTCCAGGCACCTGGAAAGGACTTTGACTGCATCACTGGGGTACCCATGGGCCGAGATGTACAACTGAGTGTCATCCGTGTACTGATGGTACCGCACCCCATGGGAATGAATGATCTCACCCAGCGGCTTCATGTAGATGTTAAATAGGAGAGGAGAGAGCACCGAGCCCTGAGGCACCCCCCATTTGAGGGGCCTAGGACTGGACCTCTCACTCTCCAACCACACCGACTGGGTCCGACCCCTCAGAAATGAGGAAAACCAGGACCACACAGTGCCCTGGATCCCCAATCCTCGGAGCCGTTCCAGAAGGATACCATGGTCAACGGTATCGAAAGCCGCTGAGAGGTCAAGAAGAGCAAGGACGGATGGGTGACCACTGTCCCGCTCCCGCCAGGGCATGATTAGATCATCATGCCCTTTGAGGGTGCTTTGGGCCTTACAAACACAGGGGTGACAAAAACCTGAGCAAGGCCGGGTAACCAGCTAGTATTTAACATCGCTGGTGTTATGCTGTCCAGAGACGCTTGTTCAAATTGGGCGGCAATATATAAATTTGAATAATAAATAAATAAACTCATTCACATACCATGGAGAACTTTGTGAAGGAGTAATCCTTTGGCGGTAGAACATATTTTTTGAATAAACCTTCCCAAACCAGAACAATTTGGGTTTTGGTGATCCAGTAGCACAATGTATAAATTTTGAGTTAATTGAAAATAGTTACTGTACTTAGAGATCTGAATCAGAGCCTGGAATATTACATGCTAAGTGGCCAGCAGAGGGCAATACAGACACAACAGAAAAGAGCCATGACTTTATTCTCAGGGAATCATCCATCAGAAGGTGGATTGGGAGGATGATTCATCTCCTGAGGACTTGTGATCCTTACCTACCTCAAACCCTCCTTGTCATGTAAATGGTGTACATGTGCGGGCAGTGTACCAATGGAGATGGGAGACTGCATGAGACAGCTGGTCCTCTTCCATGAAAAGAAGCACCATGGCTCACAAAGGAAAAGCTTGAAAACAATGTTGGGAAGAGCACCTCTTGTGTGATTTTTGCATCTCCAAAATCACATTGCTCATGGGGTTTCGTTTCGTGTTGTTTTACCTTTCTGCCAACGTATTACCAGAACTCCCTGATGCAACTCATATGCTTGTTTGTAAATCTTAAAAGAGCCCAGTATGGCCGCTGCATAGTCTGTTTAGAATCCCAAATCTAACAATTTACATACATAACAAACTGAATCTGTTACAGGATGTCAGCATGTGAACAGATTATGCTCCATCTTGATGGAGGGCAGCAGCTTCCTCAATACTGGCCTGGGGCTGATGAGGCCCATGTGTGCCAAATGGGCTCAGGACGAGAAAGTGACTCACAGAACTGGATCAGTGGTACTATGCGTGTCATGCTGTGATGCAGAAGGCAGATGAAAGGCCACTGCATTATATTCTCAAGACAGTCTTAATGGCTGATTGCCATGAGGATCACCAATATTCAGATTCGGATATGGCAGAACAACAAGAAGAAGCTCAGCATGCGGATAAATTATGTTATGTCTTAGTATACTCTGCAAAGTCAAGGAACTTTAGTCTTGGAGCCAAGCTGCTCCCCATGTCAGTTATCAAAGTCAAGCCCAATAGTTTAAGTCGGTGTAAACAATGTGGCTCTTCCTTACTTACTTTGTCGCTAGGATCATCTTTTTCCTTGCAGTCTGTTCCTTCTGTTCCATGTGCTGTCTGGCCAGATGTTCCCCAACTGCCTTGGCTGGGAATTCGGTTTCACAGGTATAGCCGAAATCCCTTGCCAAGTGTAAAGCCTCTCCTAAGAAGAGGCAGAAACAATGGTCACTTTGCAGCCATGTATGTGTGTGTTGCCTAGAATTTGAGGCAGCAGCATCTTTATATATACTTTTTACATTTTTCATATTCACATTTTTATCTCTCTTTTTTGTTCAAAAGTGTGCTACAACAAAACAATTTCTCTAAAAGTCCTGCCCCCCTTTTCCATTCAGATATGAGCTCACCGGTTAATTTTATGTATGTATAAAGTATATGAAGGGACTGCGGTGGCTTAGTGGTTAAGATGACTGGAAGGGCGGCAGGTCAGCAGTTTGAGACCCAAGTGCTGTGTGATGGAGTGAGCTTCGACCTCTGTCCCAGCTCCTGCCAACCTAGCAGTTCGAAAGCAAGAAATGGCAAGTAGATAAATAGGGACCACTTCGGTGAGAAGGTAAACAGCATTCTGTGCACTCCGGTGTCTAGTCATGCCTGCCACATGTCTACAGAAACATCTGCAGATACAGATAGCACTGTCTCTTTAACTATAAACAGAGATGAGCACTGAACCTTAGAGTCAGATATGACTGGCTTTCAAGCAAGGGTGACCTTTACCTTTACTAAAGTACTGTATATGGATATGTCTATACAGTATCATATAATGTATCTTCACTAGAAACCATGAGCAATGTAACAAAAGGATACAAATACCACTAGCAAAATTAAGAACATCAACAATAACCAGTTAAAAACACATCCAACAGAATCAGGTTGGTGCTTGCAGAAGGAGCCATGGCTAATGGTAGCTAATACCACACAACAACCATTTTGCTACTGGGAATAACACATGTGATTTACATGATATCAAGTGTGCTAACTCCAAATCTGAACTCAGAATTTGCCTATCACATACAAATTTTAAGTTATAGGTGTGCTATAGCTGTTCAAATGGTCAGTAATTGGGTAATGTATTTTTACATGGAAACATTATAACAGTTGGAGCTACCACTATGCCTCCTCAGCTGAATCACGTCCCCTGGTGGCATTCATGTGCCAGCAGCGGCCGGGCATGCCTGGGCAAGTCAGTGTGCTGATGTCAGAAATAGGTATATAAGGTGAGATGGACCAAGGGCTTCTCTCTAGTGTGAAACCATCTTATTGGATAGGACAGCTAGGCCATAGTGAGTCTGTTTTGAGCTAAAGATGAGTAGGCACAGCTGTGTTAATAAACATATATATATTTGTGATGCAATGTAATTGATGAGCTGCCTGGTTGCACCTGGTGGTGCAATTTGGTGTGTAGCCCAGCATGTGAGTGAGACACAACCTGGCACCTGTCCCATTAGCTGCAACTGGTCATAATATTCATTCTCTCTCTCTCTCTCTCTCTCTCTCTCTCTCTCTCTCTCTCTCTCTCTCTCTCTCTCTCTCTCTCTCCATAATTTACCCATAGGGTTGCTTCTGAGGATAAAATGCAATGTGTGTACAATCATTCATGCCAGCTGATCTCCTTAGAATAGTATACTTGTGTAATAAATAACAAATGTGTTAACATGGTGCTGTATTCACCCCTTGCCATGATAAGATTTCCTTTCCTGAAGCTACTTGGCCTCTTGCTACCTTTCCAGATGTACTGAAAGGATGAGAAGGATCCTAAGAGAACAACAGCATGGTTGGTTTGCTTTCCTTATTCTCAGTTGTAGCCCTACAAAATATGGGTCATCGTCAGCATTGCCCCTAAAGCAGTGATGGCGAACCTTTTAGAGACTGAGTGCCCAAATTCAACAGGCTGCCATTCACAATGCAGAGGGGCGGGATGAACTCTGTGCTGGGGGAGTGAGGAAGCACTCCCATTGGGCAGCTGGAAAGAGGGACAGGGAAAACTCTGTGCTGGGGGATTGAGGAAGCACTCCCATTGGGCTGCTGGAAAGAGGGATGGGGCAAACTCTGTGCTGGGGGATTGAGGAAGCACTCCCATTGGGCAGCTGGAAAGAGGGACAGAGAAAACTCTGGGCTGGGGGATTGTTGTGTTCTCAAACACTGTACCCTTATACAATGTACCTATTCATGTGTAACTAATGTATCCTTCTACTTGTAACATGATAACCATCAGCTGCATCACTGTAACCCTAATAGGACGCGAGCTAGTGACCACCAGATGGCAATAGCGAGCGTCCAAGCTCATTGGTCCAGACTCACCTAAAAACAACAGCGCGGGAAGATTCCCGCCATCACCTTCACCTGGACAAGAAGGGCGTGACCTGCAATGACGTCACGCGGACAGTAGCCAATAGACTGTCAAGGAGCCACATTCAAATGTATAGCCACTGTATATATTGAGCTGTTCGTCCGCCATTACCTCATGTTCCCTCTGACCAGCATGTAATAAAGTTGTGTTAAGCCAGCTCTTCGGCTGTCCTGGTGTCTTTGGTCCCATACACAAAACTGGCAACGAAGGTGGGATCATGGCTGCCCACGGGACCAAGACATACGCCGGTTTTGACATCAAGAAACCGCAAGATTGGGAACTCTTCGAAATGGACTTCCAAGGCGCGCTGGTGGAGTTCGAGGTTATGGACGAGGCGAAGAAAAGAGCCATCCTCACCAGAATGCTCGGGCACAATGGCAAGAGGGTATTGATTGACCTCATCGCACCCAAAAAGGCGGCTGAATTCAAGGCCAAAGAGCTCCTGAAGGTGTTGCGAGACCATTTCCGGCCCTCGGTGGCGATGTTTCCCGCTCGGAGCGCGTTTTGGAGGCGAGTCCAAGCGCCTGGAGAGTCGGTCGCCGCCTTCGTAGCGGCCCTGCGTCTGGCTGCCGGCCCATGCAAATGGGAGAACTTGGAAGTCACCCTCAGGGACTGCGTGCTATGCGGCCTGAAGGACGCCGAGATTCAGCGCACGCTGATGAATCAGGAGCCGCCCCCCACGTTGCAGGAGGTCCTGAAAGCGGCACAGGCCACGGAGGCCACGAAGGCCGGGGTGCAAGAGCTCCAGGACTGGCGGCCGAAGGCCGACAAAACAGAGAGTTCGGTGCACGCAGCCCGGCGAATTTCGAAATCGTCCGCCGAAAGCAGCGACGACGAGGACGTCCGGAGGGTCCGGAAGGAGGGCCGGCGTTGCGACGGCTGCGGGGCGGCCCACGACCGTGCCAGGTGTCCATTCAGAAAAGCCGAGTGCCACAACTGCGGGCGACGCGGGCACATTGCCAAAGTCTGCAGACAACGACGCAAGGACTGGAGGAGCTCGCCCGACCGCTCAGCGAGGCCAGATCGCTCGTCGAGACCAAAGGATGGCGCTCAGCCCACGAGGAAGCAGGACGGCGTGGGCCGCATCTCCGACGACAGCGACGACGACGACCCAGTTTTCAGCGTGTCCATGGGACACCCCCGTTACTTTGTTGAGGTACTGGTGCAAGGGGCCCCTGTTAGGATGGAGATTGACTCTGGCTCCTCATATTCCCTCATTTCCCAGAGGGAGTTTTTGAGAATTGCCCCCCGCGTACGGCCCAAGCTCAAAGCATTGAGGTCCACGCTTCGGGACGTGCAAGGGAACAGTATCCCGGTGTTGGGGGTTGGGAAATTCCAGGTCCAGTATAAGCGGCACGCCGCGGAACTCCCCCTAGTCGTTCTCAAGGGGGGTAATTGCAGCCTCCTCGGGACTCAATGGTTTCAGCCCCTGGGTCTATTCATTGGGGGGGTGCACGCCGTTGGGACTGACCCAATACAGAGGGTGTGCGACGCGCACCCTGAAGTCTTCAAAAAGGGACTTGGGAAATTCAATGGACCCCCAGTAACTTTCGACCTGGACCCGGAGGTCCGCCCAATAAGACTCAAACCGCGCAGAGTGCCTTTTGCACTAAAGGACAAAATAGAGGCGGAACTGGACAAATTAGTGGGCCAGGGGATTCTTGTTCCTGTTGATTCTGCGGAGTGGGAAACTCCAATTGTCACGGCATTGAAGGCCAATGGGGAGGTTCGCATTTGCGCCGATTATAAGTGCACCATTAATAAGGCAATCCGCCCTAATGCGTATCCGGTGCCGGTGGTCAGCCATTTGCTAGCCAGGTTACATGGGGGAAAGTGTTTCGCTAAGCTCGACCTGGCACAGGCCTATCAGCAACTCATAGTAACCCCTGCCGCAGCTGCTGCACAGACCATAGTCACGCATAAGGGGGCATTCCAGATGACGCGCCTCCAATTCGGCATGAACTCGGCGCCTGGAATTTTCCAGTCGCTCGTGGAACGCCTCCTCAAAGGGCTGGACGGCGTTTAGCCATATTTTGATGATGTTTTGATAACGGGGGGGAGTGAGGTTGAGTTGGCTGAAAGGCTAAACAAGGTCCTGGAGGCATTCGAACAGGCGGGGTTGAGGTTGCGAAAAGACAAATGCGTCTTCTTCGCGAAGGAGGTTGAGTTCTTAGGGTTCCGAGTAACACCCGAGGGGATCAAACCGTCCAAATCCAAGGTGGCCGCCATCAAGAAAGCCCCTCGCCCCACCTCCAAGCCCGAGTTGCAGTCGTTCCTAGGGCTCTTAAATTTCTACCACTCCTTCCTTCCTCGGAAGGCTGCGGTAGCTGAGCCGCTTCACAAGTTGCTCAAGAAAGATGCGGCATGGAAGTGGGGCAATGACCAGGAGAAGGCATTCACAGAACTGAAACAACTCCTGGCGTCTGATGCCATTCTGACCCATTTCGACCCCAAACGGCCGGTGGTACTGATCTGTGATGCATCCCCGGTGGGGGTGGGGGCAGTGTTATGCCACGTGTTGGAAAACGGGAGGGAGGCCCCAATAGCATTTTACTCCAGGTCCCTGTCCCAAGCGGAGAGGAATTACGCCCAGACAGACAGGGAAGCGCTGGCGATAATTGCAGGGACCAAAAAATTTCACGATTTTCTATATGGCCGCCCCTTCACCATCGTGACCGACCACAAGCCCCTACTAGGCATTTTCACCGCAGATAAGCCCACGCCACAGATCCTGTCCCCGAGGATGCTCAGGTGGGCCATTTTTCTCAACGCCTACCAGCACACGTTGGTGTACCGGCCCGGGAGAGAGATCAGCCATGCGGACGCCCTGTCGAGGTCCCCCCTCCCCCAGACACACAGCCACGTGGGCAAGGAGGAGCCGGACCGCCAGGTGCTCATGATTGAAGTCTTAGATTCGCCCCCATAGTACCCGCAGATATCGCTAAAGCGACAAGCAGAGATAGGACGTTGGCGGCGGTTAGCTCCTGGGTACAGAAAGGGTGGCCAGCGTCTGCCCCAGCGGAAGAATTCGCCCCATTTTTCAGGAAAAAGTTGGAGCTGTCCCTAGAGGGGGGGGTGTCTCTTGTGGGGGCAGCGGGTGGTGATCCCCACATCCCTCCGGCCGCGGGTGCTTAAACTGCTGCACGTCAGCCACCCCGGAATTGTGCGCTCCAAAGCGCTGGCCCGGAGCTACTTTTGGTGGCCCCAGTTAGACACCGACATCGAGCACATGGTCGGCACTTGTGAGAGTTGCCAATGCTCCAGACCAGAGGAGGCCCGTCTTCCCCACAGGGAGTGGGACGCGGCTAAGGGGCCGTGGTCCCGGATACACATAGATTTCGCGGGCCCGTTCTGAGGAACTCTGTTTCTCCTTGTTGTGGACGCTTTCTCCAAGTGGTTGGAGGTCATCCCAGTCACGAGCACCTCCTCGGCCGTGACAATAAAGCATTTGCGGAGAATTTTTTCTACGTTCGGCATACCCGACACTCTAATTAGCGATAACGCTAGTTGCTTCACGTCCGCTGAGTTCAGGGCATTCACAGAGATTAACGCCATCCGGCACATCACCTCCGCCCCTTTCCATCCGGCCACCAATGGCCAAGTGGAGCGCCTCGTACGCACCACGAAGGACGCGCTGCGGCGCATGGGCCCCGGGGATCTCAACCTGCAAGTGTGTCAGTTTCTGCTAGGGTACAGGGTGACCCCGTTGGTGTCAGGATACTCCCCCACGGAGCTTTTAATGCGCAGGAAACTGGCCACCATTCTCACCAGGCTAGACCCCACGAGAGTAGAAGACAAGGGGAGGAACATCGGGCTAGAGGCCACAAAGAGTTTCAGCATAGGCGCCCCCGTGCATTGCAGGAACTACGCCAGCGCAGGGCCAGCCTGGGTGCCGGGGGTTGTCGTGGAGCAGACCGGTCCCGTATCATACCGCGTGGAGACCAGCACGGGTCTACTGTGGCGGCGACATGCGGACCAGCTCCGGAGCCGGGTCCCAGAGAGGCAGGGCTCAGAAAGCCCAGACAGGGATTCAGCGTTAGGGTTCTCCCCCACCCGTTTAGCCCAAGGGGGAGGAGAGGGGGGTCATGCGTCCCCACCGAGGGGGGAGGAAAAGGAATTTGTCCTCATAGATACCCCACGGGATCACCCAGCAGAGTTTGATTTTGAGTTTCAGAGCCGAGGGGGTTCGGAGTGGTCCCCCACCCATCCAAGTGAGAAGAGGCGTGCCCCCCTAGTGCCCCCGGTTCGCCCACAATGGAGTTTGTCCATTCCCCTAAAGCTGCAAAACCGCAGCAAGCCTCTAACAAGTCTCCCTCTCCCATTACAGGACAAGGGAACACGGAAGCGGTAGCGCCCCCAGGGCGGGCCAGCCCACATCGCGGCCCAAACGCGATTGCAATAAGCCATCTTGGCTGAGAGACTTCGTCTCATCCTAGGGGGGAGGGATGTTGTGTTCTCAAACACTGTACCCTTATACAATGTACCTATTCATGTGTAACTAATGTATCCTTCTACTTGTAACATGATAACCATCAGCTGCATCACTGTAACCCTAATAGGACGCGAGCTAGTGACCACCAGATGGCAATAGCGAGCGTCCAAGCTCATTGGTCCAGACTCACCTAAAAACAACAGCACGGGAAGATTCCCGCCATCACCTTCACCTGGACAAGAAGGGCGTGACCTGCAATGACGTCACGCGGACAGTAGCCAATAGACTGTCAAGGAGCCACATTCAAATGTATAGCCACTGTATATATTGAGCTGTTCGTCCGCCATTACCTCATGTTCCCTCTGACCAGCATGTAATAAAGTTGTGTTAAGCCAGCTCTTCGGCTGTCCTGGTGTCTTTGGTCCCATACACAAAAGGGATTGAGGAAGCACTCCCATTGGGCTGCTGGAAAGAGGGACAGGGCAAACTTTGTGCTGGGGGATGGAGGAAGCATTCCCTTTGGGCTAATGGGAGAGAGGCGAGGTGAATTCTGTACTGGGGTGAAAGTGCACATGCCCACAGAGAGGGTTCTGTGTGCCCCCTCTGGCACGCGTGCCATAGGTTTGCCCCCACTGCCCTAAAGGAATCCGTGCACATTTGGCTTTTCAAAGGTACAAAGTTCCCTATTGCACAAAACATCTGTTTTTATTTTGGAATTTCTTTTTCAAAAAGTTTCAACCCAGTTCCACGTCATTCACTGGACATCAGCAATAGTTGTACAATACCTCCCCAAGGGGTAGAGGAAGGGGGTTTCAGTGTTTGTAAAACACCCCCAATAATCATCAGCTTCATATCTTAGGAAACCCTACACCGCTTTTCTAATCAAAGAACAAGATAAGGGCAAGACACACAACATTTGTGTGTGTGTACATGCACACACATACAAACACACCGATTATTGTGTGTACAACAGAAATGTACCATTGTGGTACCACCTCCATATCTCTAAAGAGCTATAATCTACCGGCAGTCTTTAAACTAACAATAACTCATGGTTATGTGAATGTCTACCATTTCCCCAGTGTCTGATTACTCAAGTATTTTGTGTGGTTTTGAGAGATTTCCCTCCTTTCTCTGCCTCTTTTCTTCTCCAAGCTTATTGATTCTGTGGTTTTGCGTTGTTTAATTAAACAGTGACACCTATCTTAAATGAGGAGTCCAGGGAAGAGTAAATACTGCCCAGAACTGGGCTGCATGATCTTCCAAAAAGCACTGCAAATCCCCCAGATGTTCCTTCCCATTCAGAATGCAGGGAAAATCCATGGAAGGCGTTTCTAAGAAATGGCTTCTCATAGCATTTGTGAAGGGCAAAGGAGTGTAGTTAGTGTTTAGTAGGCTTAGAGTAGGACTCACTGTGGCAATGCTGTTAGTAGACAAATAGTTTTTTTTCTTCTACCTTTGTGTGATATAACAGCTGGGATTTTCATCTTGGAAGGGCAGCAAATGACTTATTCATTGATTTTTTGATATCATTCTATCTGTAGTTCTAGTAGTATTGTAGTCGTAGCAGACCAGTAGTATTTGTAGGAATTACTGCTAGAAATAGGGGTGGGGAGCATTTGAGAGATTTACTTGGGAAAAGCAAAAAGCACTATTCAGCATTGTTTCCTTGTTGTTTTCCTCCTTCATCTATAGTCAGTTTTCATACTGTTTGCCTTTAAATAGTGTAAGCCACCTTAGGTTCTCTTGATGAGAAACGTGAGGTATAAACATTTTTAATTAAACAATACTCCTGAGTATTAACAGCAACTGCGCAACGTTCAGAACAAGTAAAGCAAAGGCAAAAAAAAACTTCCCTACTCTGCCACTACACAAATGAATGGTTTGAGGTGCTAATAAAATTCTAAGTAACACAATTATTTTTTTTTAAAAAAGAATGTGGAATGAGTCCTATCATGGGGAATTAGCTTGTGAGGCTTATCCTTACACCCTATGAGTGGAAATAGCTTTTTAAATATAGTATTTTTTAAAATATCAATCATGTAGGATGCTCAATGAAGCCCAACTTCATAAACCTATCTCCAGCTTACAAGAATGGACTCATCCAGTGTAGATGGGTTTGCAAATAACAAGCTAAGGTCAGCATACTGTGAAGATCTGACTACTGGCATGGAGCGCTGCGAGAGGCCACAGACCATCCTTCAGAAGTTTTACTAAGCATAAACTATGCAAGAGCAACATCTCAAAAAGGTTTGACTCCTAGCCTAGAGCCATGCCAAAGCCATGCACTTTCCTCTGAAGTTCATGTTAGACACATGTTGTCTCAGGGCAGTGGGTTGTGCAGTTCTGATTAACTTAGTCTGGAACGACACAAGGAAGGGCTACTCCCTTTGTCACTGGCAAAAGATGCCTTCTTTGCAGTGCAAATGAGCAGAGCACCCTACAGTCTCAAGGAGAAGCTTAGCCTTATGGATTATGGCAGTGATGGCGATAACATTTTAAAATAGGGGGAAAAATTAAGGTCGTTAGAAGAAATTTAATTACACCACAAATGCTTAAAAAGGTAAAGGTTGCCTTTGCTTGAAAGCCAGTCATATCCGACTCTAGGGTTCGATTGTTGTCTACATTTATAGACAAAGAGCCAGTGCACTGTCTGTGTCTGCAGATGTTTCCATGGACATGTGGCAGGCATGCCTAGTCACCGGAGTGCACCTAACGCTGGTTGCATTTCCACCAACGTGGTACCTGTTTATCCACTTGCAATTTCTTGCTTTCGAACTGCTAGGTTGGCAGGAGCTGACTTAAACAAGGAACAGAAGGAATTTGGAAGAGAAATGGACTTCAGGTTCAACGCACTTTTCTCCTCCTTATTCCTAAAGGGAATTGGTAGGATTGGATTGGCTACCTCCAAGAAATTAAAATGTAGAGAAACAGCGAGAGAAATTGCATCAAATAAGATAAGTGGCAACAATATATTGGAGTTCATTAAAACAGAACTATAAAAGAATCTATTTCAGGAGAACAGGTGGTAAATAATGGTAGTAGTAGCCATGATGGGAGTAGCAGAAATAATAAACGAGTTTATGACAAAGGGTGATGATGACCGAAGTCAGAGAAAAAGAATGAAATGAACCACAAAATATTATGAATACACAAGTGTTGGATGTTCTGCCCAAGAAAAAACAATGCAAGACATAGTCTAATACATAAGTAGGGCATAATAGTAACAAAATAATGAGGATGGTTTAAACAAATGCCACATGCTCCCTAGGATAAGCTATTTCACATAAACGATGTCTCTTTTCTATGGTAAATACATTCAGTGTTTACATTTCTCACAACTGAATGCAGACATGTACCCGCTCAGAACCAAACTGAAGTAAGTAAGTTTCACCAGCCATCCATGGCCAAGGCTGGCACAGGAAGGAAGGAAGGCTTCTTACCTCTGCTGGACAGCCAACAGTGAATACATATATCCAGAACCCTGACAGAGGAAACTAAAACAGCAAAGATACATTTCTAATTATGAATAAATGAAGGACTTTTCATAGCTAGGAAAAGTCTGGAAATGATTTTAAAGAGGCACGTGCAGTGGCCTCTGTTACGTGGACTTTGTCTGGATGAGGAGACACAGCTTGGGATCTGACTCACCCATTTGCAACAATTTCTATTTAATCTGCATCTATCTATGGATATGGTGATGATTATTATTGCTAGTTATTGGTTATGGGTTATAGTTTCATCACATACGGGCTAGTGTTTAATGTCTCTCTATAGTGTATTATGTTTGAACTTGTATTGTATTGGGACTTTCCAGTTGTTTCCAGTTTTGGCAGTCCAGGTTTTGATCAGGACACGAAAGAAGAGGAGGAAGTTGTTGTATGCAGCCCCGAGTGAGATAATATCAGAGACAGACAGCAGGCAGGCAGGCAGGCAGTAATTCTTAATATTGTGTTGTGTAAGCTATGGTCAGCTACGGTTGTGTAGGTTATAGGCAGCTATGTGAACATTTTGTTAATTCTCCTCTTTGTCTCCATTTTTATTGCCAATAAAGGTTTAACAACAACAACAACAACAGATACCTGTAGATAGATAGATAGATAGATAGATAGATAGATAGATAGATAGATAGATAGATAGATAGATAGATAGATAGATAGATAGATAGATAGATAGATAGATAGATAGATAGATAGATAGATAGAGTGATACCTCATACAATGTCCAAACTTGGTTCCACAAGTTTGGACTTTATATGGATTTGGACTTTGTATGAGTCATGCAAAATCCTAGCCGCGATGCCTCATACAACATCCAAATCTTTGCCGCGATGCCTCGTACAACGTCATTTCCATAGAGATACATTGTACTGTAACAGCACAGACTTCAGGGCAAAATCAAGGAAACAGACAGGAAACTGACAGAACTTTAAGAAATCATTGTCTAAAGGCTAAATACATTACAAAAGCATGTCAAACAACCCTGATTGTCCAAGAACCTGAAGAATGCTGCAAAAATCCCAGGAATGCTTCTAAAAATTTTGATGGAAAAAATAAAAAAAATCCAAAGTCATGCTCAAAACCACTCCTAAACACTCTTTGCCTCATGCAAAACCCACAAGAGCAATGCACGCATGTGTCCTGCCTTTTATACTGCCCAGGCATAATGCAACCTGGGAAAACCCCCAATGCCTCATACAAAGTCGCAGCGACTTTGTATGAGGCAACATTTTTCAAGGAATTAGGCGACGTTGTATGAATTCGATGTTGTACGAAGTGGACTTTGCATGAGGTATTACTGTAGATAGATAGATACAGTGAAACCTCATACAACAATTGCCCCCATATAGCAACGAAATCACATAACAATTAGGTTTTTGTTTTGTTTTGTTTTGGGGGAAAATGGTGCCCCGCATAACAATTGTACTACAATTTTTCAATGGGAAAAACCACTTAGCAAAAAATAAATAAATCATTGTACAATGCATCCCATAGGGAAAAACACTATACAATGCATGCATCATATAGCAATTGTTTTGTACAACAACGGGCCCTGTGGAACGGATTATAATCGTTGTATGAGGTACCACTGTAGATAGATAGATAGATGTTTCCATATATCTGCTTTTTAAAAGTTTCTCTTCTTTCTCCCCAGCTGCTGGGGAGAAAGAAAGTTGGGGTGGGTGGGTTGGGGGGAAGCCTTCCAGACTTAATTCTACACACACTCTCCCTTTTCTTGTCCTTGTATTCCTTGCCCTCCTCTTCTTTATACAGCATCTGAAATGAATCCTTCTGTACTCCCTTGTGCAAGCAGCTCCATGGCTGAGAGGGTACAGAAAGTTTAGTAACCACAGAAACAAGTCTTGTAAACAGCTTGCTGGTATATTTTGATGATTTGATCAGTGAATATGGAGCCCTTAATACTACAAAGGTCGTCCTTCTCTGTTAATAATTTCGTGTCAGAAATTATTCTGGGTTGAGAGGATTTTGCCGGAGAAACTCTGCTCAGGGGATGCCCAAATGAGGCTCCTTTCATGTCCCCAAGACCTTTTCCCACCGAAGTGTTCCCTATTTACCTACTTGCAATTTCTTGCTTTCGAACTGCTAGGTTGGCAGGAGCTGGGACAGAGAAAGGTGTTCAATCCGTCATGCAGTACCTGGGTCTCAAACTGCCGACTTGCTGGCCTTCCAGTTAACAAGGCCAGGCATGGCCTGGGCCACCAGGACATGGGGATTCATCCCAGTGCGCCCTCAACTCTGGTGCCCTGAGGTGCAAATAATAATTCTATTATTATTTTATCTGCCCGGCATGCTGCACTTTAGATTAAGCCATTGCTCCAAGCGCCCTCCTTCAGCTTGGAGCAATGGTTTATTCTAAAGTGCAGTGCACCAGGTGAAGCAAGCAAGGGGTGGCAACCAAGCTGTTCCAGAGTGCAGCCTTTCCCCCCGTCCCTTGGTCACCACCCCTTGCTTGATCCACCCGGCGCGCAGCACTTTAGATTAAGCCATTGCTCCAAGCTGAAGGAGGGCACTTGGAGCAATGGCTTAATCTAAAGTGCCCTCCCATGGTGCCCAGCACATCCCTGGACAAGGTGAGCTTCTTAACCACTGAGCCACCACAGCCCCTATTCCTTCTCTGTTAGTGACAGCTCAGTGGTTTCCTTAATTTCATCATCACCCTCCAACTTTTAATTGCATCACTTAGTTTCTCATTTTAAATATTTTAATGCCATGAATGCTGGATTTAATATAAAGCATCCTTAGAGGTAATGCTTCACTCAGAGAGCTCCTCTGGGCTGTTAGCGATGCCCCACAATCACAATGGAAATGGCCAAACAACCCAGTTTTGGTTACTATTTCAGTGCAAATTCCTAATTTAAAAAGGGAAAAGACTGTGATGAACAAAGCAGAAAGGAAAAGGTTTTGAACAAATGAAACTAGTTGAAAATGTAATCTATCTCATTATTCTGTACATACTTCTTGTTTGCTATGGAGAGTGTGTGTGTGTGTGTGTGTGTGGCGTGCGCGTGTGTGTGCATGCGTGTGTGTGTTCCAGTTCCCCGAGTCACTTCCTGGTACTGAGCCCTTTTGGCTTGCAAAGTCCTCATCAGCCCCAGGCAGTGATGCACTGCAAAAAAAATTACTACCTACTCTGTGGGCATGGCTAACTGTGGATGTGGGCATGGCCAACTGTTTGGGCATGGCCAACTGTGTGAGCATCACCCCATTCCCCCCCCCAAAAAAAAAAGAATAAAAGAAAAGAAACCCAGGGACTTCTCTATGCATTGCCTGCAAGCGGAGGGCTTGGGCTCACTCACTTGCTCACTCGCCCCTTTTTTATGCTCCACAGCGATAGCCCACCTTTGGCTCCCTGCTTCTCAGCGCTGCTGAGAGCTGCTCAAAGCTGAGAGGAGGAAGGAAGGAGAGCAACAGCAGGGAAGATCCGATGCTCCTTCCTTCCTCCTCTCAGCTTTGAGCAGCCCTCAGCAGTGCTGAGA
Organism: Bradypodion ventrale; assembly: GCA_035047345.1. NCBI lineage: Eukaryota > Metazoa > Chordata > Lepidosauria > Squamata > Chamaeleonidae > Bradypodion > Bradypodion ventrale. The sequence goes on from JAWDJE010000001.1 coordinate 254,500,165, forward strand.
AATAGGGAGCCAAAGGCAGGCTATCGCTGTGGAGTGAGTGAGTGAGCCCGACCCCTCTGCTTGCAGGCAATGCTCCTCACTTGCTGCCTTGGAGACACAGGCCACGGTGGTGGGAGACATGTGGATGGAGGCACCTGGCTGGGCTGCACGGAGGGCCCCCCCACGTGCTGGCTAGTCAGGGCCCCCCACGGCACTCGCTTTACCTGTGGGGCATCCTCCTCCATGCAGCCCAGCCCAGGGCTTCCCCGTATCTGCCTCCCCCTCCATTCCCCCCCCCCCCCCCACACACACACAGAGGAGGCTCACTGGAAGGTGCAGTTCAGGCGGGCCACAAGGAGGAGCTGAACCTACCGCCGGCCTCTGTACATGATTGTCCTGTGCCCCTGGCCATGCCCAGAGTGCCGGGGGGGGGGGGGGAAGGAGGAGGTGGGCATAGTGTGGGAGAGAGGTAGTCATGGCCAGCCGCTTCTGCTACTGGTTCTATAGAACCGGTTATAACCGCCTGCATTGCAACGCTGGCCCCAGGCCAGTATTGATGAAGCTACTGTCCTTCATCAAGATGGATTTAAGTGGGATTTAATCCACGTGGCGACCACCATCCTTCCCTGTGGACTTTGCCACCCAAGGCTGTTAGTCCTCAGGGTTGTCAGGTTAGTTAACTGTCCACTTGACAATCAGCGTTGAATCACTGGCAGTAGGGTCTATTACCATAGCAGGATAACCTGGCCAGACTGGCCAACCCTCACTGTTTCTCCCAAATCAGTGCGGCTTAAGAGTTCCTGTTAAAATGTGTTTCAGCCAAGCAGTTCCACACCATCATCCCACCATCATCATTAGTCCTGAATATTTTCCCAGAAAGAAAATATAAACAACGGTGTTGTGTAACTCATGATTCCACTGTCTTTTTAAAGGCCAAAACTGACCTGAAGATTCATCTCGGTGTTGGGAGGAAGGGCAGTTGATAATTTCAGATGGAACTCATTTTCACCTTAGGAAGCACTAGAAACAACGGAAACAGCTCATATTCGACTTGGGCTTCCTGTGTATCTGATGCACAACCCTTATTTGGGCAATATTATTATTGTTTATGTATTCCTTAGTGAAGGCATGGCCAACCTTGGTGCCACAGGTGTTCTTGGACTTCAGTTCCCAGAAGCCCAACTCAGCACACTTGCTGATCAGGACTTCTGTGAATTGAAGTCCAAGAATAGCAGGAGCACCAAGGTTGGCCACCCCTGCCTTAGTATGCATGTGGTTTTGTTTTAGATGTTGCTAAGCTGTATTGCACAACCGCTGAACCAAAAGGTAAGGCATAAATAGTTTGGTAAAGGAATATACTCAAAACCTATTATGTACCTATATGTAGGTTTTGAATATATCCCAGAAAGAGGGCCCATGTAATTCAATGTTGTATACTTCTAAATTGGCATGTATAGCATTACACCATTGTTTACCGTGGACTACTCTGTGATTCTCTGTATCATGCTGACAATTCCTACCAAATGGAGTATTGTCAGCTTACTTTTCTGTCCCTCTTTCCTAATTCCCTCTGTCATATGAGAATTGAGAGGAGTGAAACCAGAGTCCCTGAAAGCTATGTCTTTCCAAGAATCATGTCATTCCAAGTATTCCTTATCTTTCCCTATGACTTTTTCCATTATTTCAAGGAAACGTCTCTTTGGTGTCAGAGTAGCTGAAGGATATTTGAAACCTTCAACCAAACACCAGAAAGGGGGAATGTAAGCACCTGCATTACAGCAGTTGCAGCCTACCTTCCACCAGGGATGTGAGGAGGGTAACATTGGCCGCTTTCCTTCTCCCTGCAGGCAGGTTGAGGCCGAGTCTGTCGAGTTTCTCTCTTAAGCAGCGTCCTCCATTCTTAGATTTTGCTCTGTCAGAAAAGAGAGGAAAGAGTGAGTGGACAGGCAAGCACAGAGACAACATTTTAATTTTATAAATCCTTCCCCAATTTTTCTAATCTTAAAAATAAAATAAAAAATACTGTACCTCAAACATTTAACTAAGTGATGCATGTTACCAGCTAAGAATTTTCTTGCTAGGATCTGACAGACACTTATAGAGACCAGAGTTTTAAAAAGATAATAGTGAGATAGCTGACTTCTAACTTTAGGTGCAAGTTGGCCTAAAAATTGGACTTTTGAGGCTTTTCATTTATATCAGTGGTGGCAAACCTATTGCACGCGTGCTAGAGGGGGCACTCAGAAACCCTCTCTGTGGGCATGCACACCATCACCCAAGCGCAGAGTTCATCTCACCCCTCTGCCCAGCAGCCCAATGGGAATATTTCCTCCCTCCCCCAGCACAGAGTTCACCCCTCAGTATTCAGGTTAAATTACTGTGTTGGCACTATGGGATAAATAAATGGGTTTTGGGTAGCAGTTTGGGCACTCAGTCCCTAAAAGGTTCACCATCACTGCCCTATATACAGTACAGGAGTGAATTCCATTGAACTCAATGGATCTTATTTCTGAATCCACGTGGATAGGGCAATGCTGTTAAGAGCTGAGCAGCAGAAATAGCATTCTGTAAACAGGCCACTTCAACCTAATTCAAATGTTAACTGTATCTATTGTATCTTCAATATAGTAGCACTCAGCTTTCCCTTATGTGTGTTGTGCTGTTAAGCCAATTCTAATTGAGCTTCCAAGGTATTTGAGATATTTAAGGAGTGTATATACCAGTGATGGCAAACCTTGGCACTCCAGATGTTTTTGGACTTCAATTCATAGAAGCCGAAGCCCCCATGAATCCACATGAATGGGTTTGCTGCGATTCATCTGGCCCACGCCACCCTCATCGCTCCCAAAAGTGGAAGTAAAATGCGCCCGTACAGTGTGGGCCAGATGAATCACAGCAAACCCATTCATGTGGTTTCACGGGGGCGGGCTTCTTGGAATTGAAGTCCAAGAACATCTGGAGTGCCAAGGTTCACCATCATGGGTTTATACCATTAATACCTCCCCCCAGTTAGTTCCCATGGCCAAGTGAGAATTTGGAATCAGGTCTTCTGATTGCTAGCCTGCAGTGACAGTTTATCCACCACAACTGGCTCCCCTAGCTTTTCCTTACCTTCTTAAAATCCCTCCCAAAAGTGAGGCATTGAGACATTCTGGTGGGGACAAGCGTCTCTTCACTTCTGCGATGGTCACTTTATACTTGGAAGTAGAGCTGAGTAATGATAAGCGCCCAGGAACCGAGCAAAAGAGATCCGTGGGGTTAACCACACATGTACCACCTGCAGAGATACATAGAGGACATACCTGTACATTAGCTCAGCTTAAGACTTTCTTTTTGAACCGGCCTGGGAATGTATTTTTTTTTTTGGGGGGGGGGAGTATGTCTCTATCAGTTTTAACCCACTAAAGAATCAAATGTTTGTATCAGAATATCTTTATTTGAACTGACAATGATATGTTCCCTTGTCAGCAATGAAGTTACATGAACACTTTATTGTTTTCTGGGTAGTGTTTTTTTTATAGTAAACAATTCACAATGAAATATGGTTTGGAAAATGATTTCTTCTCTTCTGCTTTTATTGTCTCTTAATTCTGGAGGGTTTTTTCCTCCTTCTTGAACTTTTTCACTTGGGAAAAGATATATAATTGTATCTGATTTAAATGTGTTTTTTTTAAAAGAGAGAATATGATGTTGTTAGATGATCTTTACATAGCATGAAATCTGGCTGAAACCATATTGCACTGTTACATAAAAGGCATAAATTGTTTCATTAAAAAAAACTCCATAAACATGATCAGTTGCATGACAAGTTGAACTCAGAATGCAACAGATAATGTTTGCTAGGACTTAGTAAAATTCACCTTTAAAAGTAACACTTTTTGAATAAGTGTGCAATGGGATTTTGACCATGGTGTCGGAACTGTCCAATTTCTACCAGGACAGTCTACAGCTGAGGTCGATTTTCTTTGCCAGGTGGTTATCATAGGTTGATTGGCATTTTGTAATATTTAGGGCTTTTACGCACTAGAGATTGAACACCAGAGAAGACACAGCTTAAACATTCCTACAACAATATAATTGTTGATGTTATTGTCAAACAACAAAGAATCAAAAAAAATTATGTTGTTCCACTTTTGAGTTAGTTCAAAAATATATCAGCAGATCCTAACCTATTTTCTGTCACCTCTTGACCCGTTTACATCTCCCTACTTGTTTGGGAGGAAACAGTAAGGATCACCTTCACCATATTCAGAAGATTTAAGGAAGATCCAGCTATCCTGAGCAAACATCTAAAAGGTATCACCACGGAGACACCCTTCCTGGATGCCCTGGCCAGTCACAACTTCTGACAATGTTGTTAGGATTTTTTGGATTATCCGCAGAATTATTCTGGCTCCCTCAGTACTTGGTTGTTGGAGGACTTGAGTTTGACAACAGTTGTAATAAACATATTAATTGCTGCACCCAGGAAGGCACAGTCCTGCATCTAGCTCCTCCTGACATTTCTGCTAGTCCTTTCTGCTAATCGAAGAGATGAATTGAAACGCAGCTCTAATGGGTTGCTGTTTTGGGTTCACTCAACACTAGTGGCTGAGCTGTTTGTCTCTGGGAACTGTGTGGTTGTGTTTGAAAGGGTCACAACATAAGGATGTGGCTCTCAGGGTCTAGGATGGTTCTTGAGAAGCAGCATGTGAAAATCTAGACTGCTAAAGTGAAGGGGCTTCGAAAGCAGCAGCGATGTTGGTCTGCTGCAGCAAAGATTTTTGCGACACCTTAAAAACATGTGTGGATTCCAGCCCATTGGAAAATATAGTCTCATGACTCAATTATTTTATCCAAATTCAACCTTGAAATGTCATTGCTGACAGATTTTCCTGTCAACTTGGTACAAAAACACTGGGGGTTTACATGCCCTCACGTTGCTTCCAGCTTAGGGGGAATTAATGGTCTTGAAAAGATCTGGTCACTGCTGAGATTTTTCTGCATCATAAGTGATATTGCTCACATTGGCCATCTTTCACTACATTCCTGAAAACTTAGGCCATAATAAATTTGTGAGATGCAACAAGATGTTGTGTGGCATTTGTTGCAACTGATTAACATGGTTGCCCCAAAATAACAATGGTGGACATAATTGCAAAAATAAAATATAATGCAGGTTGCCAAAATGGAACACCTATCATACAGTGTGAAAAATTCAATCATCAACACCGTACATGGGGAAACAGGGGATGCACCGAAATAAGCTGTTGAAATGGATATGTACTCCCTTCAGCCCTCACAGGGAAACAAAATGCCCCATCATAAACCATACCTGTCAAGCTCTGAACAATATGGGACCTGCGCAGAAGGCTTCTGTGCATCCCCTTCTGCGCAGAACCCTTCTGTGCATGTGTAGAAGGGTTCTGTGCAGAAGGGGATGTGCAGTAACTATTTTCCCCCACCATCAAATTACGGGATGGCGGTGGGGCCAGGCGGGAAAGTAGAAAAAGTGGTGCTGAATTATGGGAAATCCCAGCCAATACGGGATACTTGACAGGTATGTCATAAACTACAGTTTGGCAAACCTCTCACTTTCAGTTTCTCTTTCTCTCATAATTCTGAGTGTGGCACTCAGACTAAAAAAACTACAGAAGGACATTTTCATCCTTCCCTAAGGGAATGGGGAAATTCAAGTACAGTAGAACCTTGGATAACGTCCAAACTCCGTTCCACGTAGTTGGTCGCTATGCGATTGTGGATGTTATGCGGCTCCTATTGGGAGATGCCTTGCATAAAGTCCAAAAAATGGTCGAAAACAGACGTTATCCAAGGTTCCTATTCCAATAGCTCGGATAACGTCTGATTTTTGAGCGGTTTTGGACTTTATGCGAGGTATCACGTGTGCATAAAAACTGTGACATTATGCGAATATGACGTTACCCGATGCGGACGTTATGCAAGGTATTACTGTATTTCGTTTTCTTTTACATTCAAATACTGTATTCCAAATTTTTGCTAAGTACTGATGCAAAATGAAGCAAATTCCCATCCATGTTTACTACACACCACACAAACAGTGATGGGCATTTCACTGTTGTAATATTGTGGATTCTGAGATAATCTTAACACATGTAATGGCAGTATAAACTGAGAGGCCACTGTGTACTGTGAATTACATTCAACGCTGACAAGCAGCCCTGTTTCTGGAACTGATTTCCCTTAATAAATGTGAATATTTACAAAAGGCAACATGAACGAAAACATGAGTGATTTGAAAATAGTGTGCCTCGAAATGAAGAGGACAAGTTCATTACTATAAATGAAGTTCCATTGAATCCAGTGAAGTATAAGTTCAATAAACCTAATATAAATAAGGAAGAAGGAAGTGAAGTCTATAGTCTGCTTGCATCCACTAGTGCAGGGGTTCTCAACGTTTTTCAGCCATGGACCGGACCATGCCCCCCTCAGACAACTGAGCAGGCCAGACTGGTGGTTCCCCCGCCATAAGTGCTGCTGTAAAATGTGTCTGCGGCTGTTGTAATCGCATTTATAACAGCCGTGGACTCATGTACGGCTGTAGTAAATGCATTTACAACAGCCACAGACTCATTTATGGCTTTCGTAAATGCATTTACAATGGTCCTAAATGAGTCTGTGGCTGATTCTGGCAGCGGCAGCAGTGGGTGCAGCAGGGGGGTGGCTGGAGCAAGGTTGGGGGCTGGATTATTTGTTACCACGGGCTGGGTTCGGCCAGCCGGCCATAGGTTGCAAACCCCTGCACCACTGTATCAATCCTTAATATGCCATCATCCTTAGCTCCTAATTATGCCATCACCTTAGCTCCCAATTACAAATTTGATGAATGTATAATGTAACTCAGCATTTCCAGAGAGGAAACCTGTTAATTCCCCACTCCGCCCCAAATCTGTGCCTTGTGTGTGTTTTCTTGTATGTAGAATTACTCTTCCAGATTTTCAGTTTGATCAAATACTGTGTAAACGAGGTTAATCATGCTGGAAGGCATTATTTGTTTCAGCTCCAGGTATGTTTGTTTGCAGACAGGTAGAGAATGATGTGCATTCACGGATCTTTGTATTACAAGTTAAGAGACAAATTAAGGCTACATTTTACAAACAATGAGAAAGTGCAGCAATGAAATATTAATATTTCTCTTGAAGAACCCAACCCATATGTACATAAATATTTGTGCTGAATAAACAAGATGTTCCTTTAATAGGAAAAAAGATTTTGTTCCCACCTGCTTTACCTTTATCGTTCAACAACAATGGAACAACTTCACATTCCAGAAATGCCATTGTAACATTTTAAAATAGAACTTGACTCACAAAGAGATGCACCCTTTGGAACAACATTGAGAAAAACATGTGATAGAAACAATGGCCAGGATACGATGTGCTGCTTCTGGTTCACCTCAAAGGCTTAGAGATGCCCTCTTGGATTAACTGCCTATTTCCCCAAGACTATCCAATCCCTAGACTACCATGAACCAAATTGTTCTTGAAAGCCCTCTCAGTTACTTCCTTGTGGCTTGGCAGCTGCTCTTTGGCAAGCATGAGCCCAACTCTGCCTTGGGCATGGGGACCAAGCTGTATGTTTTCCTGGATCTCAGCCAGCAAGAACAGCCGCATGTGGAAAGAAAGGAGGAAAAGGCTGGGTATACATAATTTACCAATAAAATGTATTACTTACCCACTGGCATGAGGCCATGGTGATAAAGTGAGTTGATTTACAGCCAGTGAAATAGCAAAAGGACACATTATGGGATCAGGCCCTTTTTTCTATGTTATGACTTAAATTCAGCTTTCACTGGAAGCACAAACTGACTAGCTGTGATGGTTGATCTATTTTTAAAAAAGGGAATCCCCAGCACTGGGAGGCAAAAAATATCATTTAGTTATTGGACATTTCCAGTACAGTCACTCTCATCAGTGATTTTTTCTCCCTTCTCCATTTTTGTGACGTAGCTCCTCAATTTCCCTTTGCTGTGATTTTTTAAAATACAGTTTGATGAAGTTACTTTTTTTGGCCCATGCTTTATATACTCCTACAGTATATATGCTTTATATACTCCTACAGGTAGTACAGCATCTTTAATGACCAATCTTTTGTCTGGTTTATCATATTCCAAGGCAAACACAAGGACTCGGGTGCCTTCTAGGAATTATTCAAGATGCTGAAGCTATTTGGGGTGGAGTTCAGCACCATGTACAAGTTCTGTAAAAGTGTGTTCCAAATCCTGAAGTGGATTCTTTACCCGACTGACACTGAAGTCATCAGCGTTCACTTTCTTAAGGTGGTAGAGCACCATTTTTTTCCAGCTTGCCGATTCAACGCATAAAAGCACAATTGGTAGAAGAACTGCAGGTGGCATAAGAATGCCATCATTTCCCCATAGCATATAAGCATTCCTTTTGTTTACCCACTGTCATGTCTGGCCAAACAGATATATATATATATATATATATATATATATATATATATATATATATATATATATATATATATATATATATATATATATATATATATATATATATATATATATATATATATATATATATAAAAACCGGAGATGGGGAAAAATATTTTTATGCTACAACTCCTTGGATACTCCAAAATATTCTGGCAGTGATAATCCCCACAAAGGAACTTTTCCCTATATCTAGTTTTGGAGAGCTGCCAAAGTTTAAAATAAGGGCAGAAAAGATAAGAGCAATCATATCATGATGGTGCATCTTCTGATATGAATGATTTACAAACTTTTCTGTTTTTCTCTTCATCACCTGAACCTCTTCAATACTTGGCCTCAAGAACTCATCATTTTACTTGTTTTTAATATTTTAGTAGTCCGATAAAGATAGAATCCACTCTTGATTTTGGATTTATTGCAAGGACCACACAGCTCTTTCCTAAGTGCGGCATACACAAAGAAACTACCAGAAAAAAATATATTATCTAGGTATTTTTTGTTTTAAGTTGTTAAGTCACTTCCTGCTTATGCCAACATTTATAGAGTTTCTATGTGAGACATAAACTGGGGTTTGCAACCAAATCTCCTAAATCCAAGTCTGACATCCAGTCCATTATTCCACCCTGGTTCTCAGTCTCTTGGTATAACATCAAGAAAAAAGTGCAGTGCCAAGGGTAAATTGGTATACCTAGTGTGCACAGGTGAACTTATTATAGTTCATGTGGTAGCATATCTAAGCAGAGTAGAACACTATCTAGACCAGGGGTGGCGAACCCATAGCCTTAAGATCACATGCAACCTTCTAGGTCCTTAAGTGCAGCCGTTTGCCTAAATCCACATATTATAGAGCAAATCTTTTTTTAAAAAATTAATACATTTTTGTTAGTCCTTTATAGTTTTATTTTATTTTATTCCCAGAAACCTTGATCAGCAGATGCACTGACCTGGGCTTCTGTTAATTGAAGTCCAAGAACTCCTGGAGAGCCAAGTTTGCCGGGCTGTAGTCTAGACTGATCATTGGTCATCACAAAAGGCTGGATTATCTAGTATACTAAATACACTCTAGACTTAGTAATGAAGATTGATATTTTCATTCATATTTTCATTCATATTTCATTCATATTTTCATTCATGAAATGGGATTTTCCCAGAGACCCTACTATTTTCTCTGAAAAGCCATTCTGATGGAAGGGAATTGTTCGATTGGGGAGGAGGGAGAGAGAGGGGGAAGTAGACTACATGAGGATGATGGAAGGTGTAACATTTCCAAAGACGATGCCTTCCATGATTGGTAATGACTTATTGATCATGCAAGAAAACTTCAGGTCAAAGCCTAAAATCTCTTGCTGATAGATCCCCTGGAAGTATCAGGACTCAGAGATGGAGATGTTTCAACATTTAGACCTTAAATTCTAAAGAACATTATACCTTGACCAATAATGGGCATATATTGATTTGCATCTCCAACAGAATAAATCCAACACTTATTCTGACTCTTACCCAGCAAAATATGCAAGCAGATATTTTAACCTTTTTCCTGGATGGCATCAAGTAACTTTAGAGTACCTGGCTATGTTACAGTGGTGGCCATTGTATTTCATATACCCAACTAAAGAGCCTCATTCAGGCGTCCCCTGAGCAGAGTTTCTCCAGCAAAAATCCTTTCAACCTAGACATGAAATTATTATTGTTATTATTTGGATTGCCATAATCCAGTGTGTCTTGATTATACATGACAAGAACAACCATAACCAGAATATGAAATTGTGCTGAAATGTTGGAAAAAATATATTCTGGAATCACCATTGACATAATATCAAGGAATAGATATCTAGACGTGATATCTAGGGCTGTAAGCCTCCCCACATAAGAAAGAGCTCACTGATCTATGCGGGATTTCTTTATTTCCACATAGCATCACAAAAGATCTTTGTGGTATAACATGTGGAAGAAACGTTTCCAAATGACAGACAGAAGGCTCAGCCAGACATCTTCAGCAATGGCAGTTGTGCTTCGTTCCTGTCCCACCACCTCTTCTTCACTAGACGTGAAGGTACAAATAGTCCATTCACTAATGTCACAACTAGTGGGTGAAGTGCATAGAAGTGAAAGGAAAGCTCCATGCTGCACAGCATATATAATTGGAATATGGAACATGAGAAGTATTAATCAAGGTAAAGCAAGAAATGGAACATAGAAACATTGCATTATTTGGTGTCAGTGAACTAAAGTAGACTGGAATGGGATATTTTCAGCCAGACAACTACAAAGTATTTTTCTCTCAAAATGACAAACTCAGTGGAAATGGAGTGGCTCTAATACTGAGACAAGATGTAGCATAGACAGCTAAGGGCTATGAGTCATTATTACTAAATAATGTCAATCAGACTGTATGGAAAATCTATCGACATAACCATCTTTCAAGTGCTTCAACTACCAATGCTGGAGAAGATGAAATTGCATTTTTATATTGATCCTATCTACACAGGAAAGTAGAAAATAAAGGTAACTGCTAAAGGTGCTGCCAATCCCTGGAAATGGAAATTTGCGTGGTTAAGTGAAAGAAGAAAGTGCCAAAGCAGAACTGCAGTTGAACATTCAGAAGACAAAAGTTATGACTATAGAAGATCTTGAATACTGACAATGAGGAAAATGAAGTAGTGAAAGAGTTGGTATATCTTGGTTCAATTACCAATGAGAAAAACAGCCAAGAAATCAGAAGAACACTGAGACTCAGAAGAGAAGCAATAAAGGAATTAGAAAATATCATCACATGCCAGGATATATTATATATCACTAGAGACGTAGGTCAGACTCAAGGGCATCTACATTTTTGTAGTCCCAAAGTACAGGTGTGAAAGCTGGACAGTCAAGAAAACTAACAGGGAAATTTGGATTCAATTGAATTGTGGTGCTGAAGAAGTGCTTTCTCAGAAAAAACAAATAAGTGGGTTCCAGATCAAATTAAGTCTGAACTGTCTCTGGAGCCAGAAATGATGGCAAGGAGCTCGTCCTGTTTTGTGAGAAAGCAAGATTTTCTAGAAAAACAATAATCCTGGGAAGGGTGGAGGTTAGCAGGAAAAGAAGAGGAACAGTTACAGCAGGGGTTTGCAACCTATGGCCTGTGGGCCAGATCTGGCCCACATCACCAAATAATCCAGCCCCCAACCTTGCTCCAGATGGCCTGCCCCCACCACCAGAATCAGCCCCGGACTCATTTACAGATGAGTAAATGAGTGGCAAAGACGCTGACTTTGAGGTGGAAGGTCAGCAGTTTGATTCCTGAGTACTGCAGGACGGAATGAGTTGCCGTCTTTGTCCCAGCTCCTGCCAACCTAGCAGTTCGAAAGCAAGAAGTTGCAAATAGATAAATAGGGACCACTTAGGTGGGAAGGTAAACAGCGTTGGGGCACTCCGGTGTCTAGTCATGACCACGGAAACATGACCACGGAAACGTGTGCAGAAGCAGACAGCACTGCCTCACTCTTTAGGTCTTCCTCACTTTCTGCCATTAAGGTAGTATCATAAGGGGGCATCCGAAGATGAGATGGATAGATGGTATTGCGGATGCAATGGGCACAGAGCTGGACGAGCTGAGGAGGATGGTGGAGGACAGAGGGGCCTGGAGGAAAATGGTCCATGGGGTCACAAAAGGTCGGAATCAACTGTGCGACTGAGCAACAACAACAACAGATCTGCTTATATATGTGACATTGTTGCCCATCCTGAAAGAAATATTCGCCCACCCACCTCTAGAATCCTGGCTCCCACAACCCAAGCAGGAAAGGCGCATGACTCCGGGTCGCCTGGCCAGAAGCCACCAGATGGCCGTCCGGGCGCTGCCAATCTCTTGGGAACCAGTTCACTTCAGACCCGATCCAGGTTCCTACAGAAAGCAGGATCGGGGCTCGGCTCCCCCTGAAACCCATCCTGTCTGGTGTGTTTATGTATTGTTTCAATGAATGGCCTTGGGGGGTGGGCTTGGGGGGGGGGCGTCGGGAAAAAGGCCTGAACGGTGGGTCTGGGCGGCCGGAGAGGTTCCTGTGAGAAACGGGTCCCAGGCGAGGGCGGACCCAACTGTCGCCACCCTCGCCTGCTAATGCTAATCTCCCCGCCAAGCCAAGCCTTAGCCTCCTCCAGCTGTACTCCCCCTCTGCCAACACACCTCGGCCAGGGCGGCCAGGGCAGATTAGCGCCGCTTCCCTTCTGAACTGGCCGCCCCCGCTTCTCTCTCTCCGCCCCCCACCAACCCACACCATATAGCCCCCCCCGTCTCCCCCCATCTCGCCCCCCCCAACCCGGCCTTGATTGTTGTGACTCCATTCGGCTGGAACTATTAATTAAACAAGCGCATTAAAGCTTTTTAATGGGACACAAATTGCTTTCTGGCGGGGGTGGGGGGGAGAGACAAAAAGAAAGAAGAGAGCGAGCCAACGTTAATGACGAGGCATTAAAAGCAAATTATACGTATTATAGGATTATCGGGGATCAGATAGGAGTGGAAGAGCGGGGAGGGGAGGGGATGTGAGGAAGATGGGCAGAGGAGGGCTGGCGAGAGAGAGAAGGGGAGCCCACACACACACGCACACGCACACGCACACAGACACACAGACACACACACACACACATACGCGCGCGCACACAGAGACACACACACAGACAGACAGACACGCGCACGCGCACAGACAGGCAGACACGCACACCCTTGCTCGAAAGCCAGTCGTGTCCGACTCTAGGGTTCAGTGCTCATCTCTGTTTCAAAGCCCAAGAGACAGCGCTGTCTGCTGCTGCAGACGTTTCCGTGGACATGTGGCAGGCATGGCTAGACACCCGAGCGCACGTGACGCAGTTTACCTTTCCCAACGAAGTGGTCCCTATTTATCTACTTGCAATGTCTTGCTTTCGAACTGCTAGGTTGGCAGGAGCTGGGACAAAGACGGGAGCTCATTCCGTCCTGCATTACTCGGGTATCGAACCCCGACAGGGTGGCAAAGGGGGTGCTTTCAGGGGGTCCCCCCCCTCGATGTCTTTCTTGGCGAGGCTGACAAGGAGACCAACGCTTCCGCACGCAGCAGCCTCGTCGTCAACCTTGTCGGGCTTTCCTTGGGGTCCCGATTCGGGATGCTCGCGTTGCCCATGGCCGGGAAGGGAAAGGGTGGAAGGGAAGGGGTGGCCGGAAGGTTTTCTAGGGAGCTTTCGAACAGCGTTCTGTGCGTTCCGGTGTCATGCCTGCCACATGACCCACAGAAACGTCTGCAGAAGCAGACAGCGCTGGCTCTTCGGCTTTGAAACAGAGATGAGCACTGCACCCTAGAGTCGGATACGACTGGCTTTCGAGCAAGGGAAGCCTTTACCGTTACCTTCGAGGGAGAGAAAAGCCCAATGGACCCCCCCAACCAGGGTGGGGGGGCTGTTGTTTCCAGGGACAGGAAAGTGGAGGGGGGGGGGGGAGACCGGAAGGACAGCGCCGGACCGAGATGGAACCCAGAGGACAAGGCTGGGCCCAAGAGAGGAAAGTCTTCTTTAAAAATTCCGAAATGGCTATAATAATAATAATAATAATAATAATAATAATAATAATAATAATAATAATAATAATAATAATAATAATAATAATAATAATAATAATAATAATAACAACAACAACAACAACAACAACAACTAACCACAACCTCGTGGTTGAAGAAGCGCAATCGCTTGGAGCTATCCTTGTACACGACAGAGATAGCGAGCATCGAGGGGGGGGGGGGATTTTTATAACATGGATCCGAAACTGAAGCGAAAGGGGGGGGGGGGAGAAGAGAAAACAATAAAATCCCACCTAAGAGAAACACATCGAAATGGTTCAAGTGGTAGCCGCGTTAGTTTGGGCAAGCCTATCAGAGAGTAAACAAAACAGCAAAAAAAAAAAAAAGACAGATAATGTTGTGACACCTTAAAGACTAACTCCTGCATTTAAATGTGAGCTTTCATGGGCCAGGGACTGCGGTGGCTCAAGTGGCTAAGACGCTGAGTGGGGGGCGGCAGGTCGGCAGGTCGATTCCCGAGTACTGCAGGACGGAGTGAGCTCCCGTCCTCTGTTCCAGCTCCTGCCAACCTAGCAGTTCGAAAGCAAGACATCGCAAGCAGATCAACAGGGACCACTTCGGTGGGAAAGGTAAAACAGCGTCCTGTGCGCTCCGGTGTCTAGTCATGCCTGCCACATGACCACGGAAACGTCTGAAGAAGCAGGCAGCGCTGGCCTACACTGAAGAATGTTGTTATGACTGACCGGTGAATAGAGCGGGACGTCGGTGCGCCATGAAACAATTCCGCCTTTGTAGCTACTGCTTGGAATAGAAGGCTGAAAATTCCTTGCTCGAAAACCCGTCGTATCTGACTCTAGGGTGCGGTGTCCATCTCCGTTTATAGCCCAAGAGCCAGTAGCACTGCCTGTGTCTGCACGTGGCCATGGCAGGCATGACTAAACGCACTCGGAACGCTGTTACCTTCCCACTGAAGCAGTACCTATTTATCTACTTACAATTTCTTGCTTCCGAACTGCTATACAGATTTCTACACAGCACAGTAGTCGAGCTGCAGAGAAAGTCAGAATTCATGACTCTGCACACCAATGATCAGTCTAGGTAAAGGTAAGGGTCGCTGTTACTCAAAAGCCAGTCGTATCCAACTCTAGGGTTCAGTGCTCATCTCTGTTTATAGCCAATGAGACAGTGCTGTCTGCATCTGCAGGATGTTTTCATGGACATGTGGTGGGCATGACTAGACACCAGAGCGCACAGAACGCTGTTAATCTTTCCACTGAAGCGGTACCTATTTATCTCCTTGCAATTTCTTGCTTCCAAACTGCTAGCTTAAATTGCCTAAAGAGCTACCGATTCAATTTTATAGAGGGATTATAGAGTCTATCATCTGCACCTCTATAATTGTCTGGTTTGGTTCTGCACCTAAACAAGACAACAACAAACTCCAACGAGTAATCAGAACTGCAGAAAAAATTATTGCTGTTAATCTACCTTCTATTGAAGATCTATATACTACACGAGCCAAAAAGAGGGCAGAGAAAATATACAAAGACTCCACACATCCCGGTAATAATCTGCTCCATCTTCTACCGTCAAAACGACGCTTCAGAGCATTACATACCAGAACAACCAGATACAAGGACAGTTTCCAAATGCCACCAACTTGCTGAATAACTAAATTGTGTGATTTATTGCATTTTTATCCTTAGGGGGAGCTCAGCATATGTACTAAAGACAAATTCCTGGCGTGTTAGCCCACTTGGCCAATAAAGGATTCTATTCTATTCTATTGTAGGTTGGCAGGAGCTGGGACAGAGATGGGCGCTCACTCCGTCATGCAGCACTCGGGTCTCGCACTGCTGACCTGTCAAGTTCAGCGTCTTTAACCACTAAGCCACTACAGTCCCAAGGATTCTGTGGGACATACCCCTAAACGAGGTTTGCTTTCTCAGAGGGAGGCTACACAAAATTATTTAAGTAATAAGCGTATAAATATGATAGAAAGAGATTGTGTTCTGTACCACCACTTGTCTTTTTCTTGTGCTTCTCTATTGCAAATGCCCACGAATTCCCCTTAGCTTTTCCCCTTTTCTTTAGGTTTACATGGGCAGAGTCCTTCTCATTCCTGTGCCGCCCCATTCTCTGTTCCATACCTACAGTGCGAACAGAGTCTTTTCGAACATGGCATGTGCCTTCTCGTAATATTCTGCCATGATCACCGTATAAATAATACTTGGAATTGTCTTTTTAAAAAATAATAATAAAATAAATAAATGTTTGGTCTACCCCCGGATCCTCATCGAATGAATGAGTCATTAGGCCCCATTTTCATCATTAAGTGCCTCAAATTAAAATTTCAGATCAAAGGCCCACGATCAAACCCGGGGATGCGAGTGATAGGCAGCGCCTTAAGTAAACACATAAAAGGCAGGAGGCGGTGAAAGAGGCGCGTCTGCCGTGCGGTCTCATTGGCTAAGCCGCTTTTTTGGTGGCTGGTGCTGAGGCTTTTTTAAAAGCCTTTTTTATTTTTTATTATTATTATTTATTTTATTTTAATCAAATAAGATCTGACAATGTTCCTAGCTCGGCATTAATGCCTCAGCCTTCTCATGTCAGTCACCTCTAAGCGATTTGACAAACTCAAGATCTCTTAAAACGGGAAGAGTTCAGATCATATTAATTCCCCAAAAATGTTTTGATTCAAAGTAGTTTGTATTTTACGTTGCCAAGGGCAATCGGGAAAGAGAGATTGCCGATAGCCCAGTCCCCCTTTCTCTCTTCATGGCCCAGAGGCGATAGCAGTATTTAAGCTTCTGAAATTAGCCTGGGGCAGAGAAAGATGGATGATCACAAAGCGAGACAAGAGCCCGGCGCCTGCATTCTTTCTTTTTCTTCTCCTTTCTTTCTTCTTCTTTTTTTCTCCCTTTTTTTTGGAGTTTTCCATTTTATACAACGACACAGGAGGGCGAAGTGTCACTAGTTGTCTCTCTCTTTTCCTTTCTTTCACTCCCCCCCCCCCTTAAAAATTCTCAATTTTTCTTTAGCAGGGAGGCTTCTGATCATTTATTTGCCTGCTCCATTAGCAGTGGTCATGACTAAACAGCAGGTCTTTTACCTTCCCACTGAAGCGGTACCTATTTATCTACTTGCAATTTCTTGCTTTAGAACGGCTAGGTTGGCAGTTCTGCTCGGTTGACAAAACAGAACAAAACATAGTGATAATCAAGAAGGTGCCAGACTGTTAATTACAGGTGAAACTCAGAAAATTAGAATATCATGGAAATGTTCATTCAGTTCAGTAATGCAACTTAAAAGGCGAAACAAATATATGAGATAGACTCATTACATGCAAAGGGAGATAGTTCAAGCCTTACTTTGTTATAATATTGATGCTTATGGCTTACAGCTTATGAAAACCCCAACCCCCCCATCTCATGTACCCATGTACCCCTGTTAGATTCTCGGACACAACAACCCCATAATCATGTACCCCATAATTATCACATAATCTCATGTACTCTGTACGCCATGATCATCACAATTATAACGAATTAAGGCATTATGACATCTCTCGCTTGGCCTGTAGTGAGTCTATCTCATATATTTGTTTCACCTTTTAAGTGAAATGAATGGACATGTGCACGATCTTCTCATTTTCCGAGTTTCACCTGTAGAGACGAGCTCTTGAAATAGAAAATAAGTATCTAATGAACGAAAGAGAAGAACAAGGAGGGAGAGGAGGCATATGGGTGGGGAAATGGGGGGGGGGGCAGAAAGAGAGGGAAGGATGCTTCCCTCCCTTCATGATTAAAAATCGCAGACAATTCCCGTAAATAGAAAGTTTCTCCCTGTGCCAGTGATGTCTTTTGAAACGGTTCGATCTGAATATTCAACTTTTTTTTTTAAAGGCAAAAGCTGCGCTCGTCTGTATGAACAACATTAATATGATCTCTGCAGAATTTGGGCCCTCTGAAAGATTACCATATCAAAGCGGGCGCCCGAGGCGAGAGAAGCTATCGATACAGCTCGCAGTAGGCAAAGTAAAGATTATTGGTTGTGATGGTGCGAGGAGCGAAGCTCAGGGCGAAATCCTGCACACCATTAACTGGAAGTGATAGCAGTGGGAGCTTCGGCCACCGAAACCCGTGGCAAATATTGGCTCTGGCTGGTAATTACCTCGCCCAGCACCTCAGCCCTGCCGCCCTGACCCCCCCTTGGCTCGCATGCTCTGCGATGCGCACGCCAACACACCCAGGAAGGGAAAAGGCCATTGTTTCCCATGCCTCATTAAGAAGCGCACAGGCACCGAACCAAGAACGTCTCCGCTGGGGAGGAGGTCGAGAAGGATGCTTTCTTGAGGAGGAGGAGGAAGAAGAAGAAGAGGCAGACTTAGGATGAAGGTTTTCTCCTGGCCGGGAGGAGGTCGATGGTTTTTTTCTTTAACATCTGGACGCGCTTGTTGTGCGCCTGCAAAGGGGATAGGACGACCCCCCCCCTTTTAACAACAGGAATCTTGACCCAGCTCCTGCCAACCTAGCCGTTGGAAAGCAAGACATTGCAACTAGATAAATAGGGACCACTTCGGTGGGAAGGTAAAACAGCGTTCGTGCGCTCCGGTGTCTAGTCATGCCTGCCACATGGCCACGGAAACGTCTGCAGCAGCAGGCAGCGCTGGCTCTTCGGCTATGAAACAGAGATGAGCACTGCACCCTAGAGTCGGATACGGCTGGCTTTCGAGCAAGGGTGACCTTACCTTACCTCTATTTTTCACCCTGTCTCATTCTACAGAAGGAGGTTCTTCCGCTCTTACCAGTTTCCCATGTCTTGGTTCCTGCTTGTTTTCTGTGACACTCCAGTTCTCTGTCCTCTACTCAAAGCCCAGGATTTAGGGACGTCTCCTCTTTCTTTCGAGCCCCTCCCCACCCTAGGTAAAGGGCCGCCTTTGCTCGATAGCCAGTCGTATCCAACTCTAGGGTTCATTGCTCATCTCCGTTTACAGCCAAAGAGCCAGCCGCTGCCTGCGTCTGCAGACATTTCTATGAACATGGGGCAGGCACGACTAGACACCGGAGTGCACAGGACGCTGTTTACCTTCCCACTGAAATGGTACCTACTTACAATTTCTTGCTTCCGAACTGCTAGGTCGGCAGGAGCTGCGCCAGGGATGGGAGCTCACTCTGCCTTGCAGCACTCGGATCTTGAACTGCTGACCTGTCTACCTTCCAGTCCCTTGTTCCTCCTACACAGTCTCTTTCTCTTCCTCCCTTTCCTATTCCTTCATTTATCTTCCTTTCAGACTTTCCAGTCTTCCGTCCTTTCTCCGTTCCTTAGAACACCTCCTGGCTTCCCCGTTCAAGGCACAAGATTATAAAACTATTACAGAATCTGGAATGAGCAGTAATTTTATTTTATTTTTTTTGAATGGGGCCCTGATTGACAGAGAGCGAAGAGTCTTTAAAGCTTAGGAACGTGGTGGTTGGCTTACTGTTATCATTTTTAAAAAAAATAAAATTAAAAGTCATACAAAATATTTATTACGTATTCGGAGTATACATTTGAAAGGTATCAGTTTTTCTTTGATAAATCTACCCTATTTCACTAAGGGATGGATGGTTGAGCATATCGGAGCCGCTCAGCTCCGAAGATTAGCGGGAAAGCATCCTTACATTTTCAATGCTGGATTTCTTTCAGCACAAATCTTTAAATCCTTGAATAACGCGGTGGGCTTTGGGGGGGGGAAGGGGGGGAAGAAAGAGGAGTCTTTCTATATCACTACCAGTCGCTCAGGTAATTGAAAGTTTCTTATCAGAAAAGAGCTCGGAGAGAAACGGTATCAACTAGAAGTACTCGATAAAAGGCGGGCAGGAGGAACCCTCCTTCAGAAGGGAGATTAGAGTCCAGTCAAGCAGTACAGAAGCACTTTCCCCATTGATGGAAAGTCAGCTTTTCTCTTTCTCTTCAGTAATGATCCAGCCCTCAAACCGAAAGTCCTTGTTTATTATTAATACCAAAATAAACCCCCTCCGGTGGTGAGGGAGGGAAAATTCTCGGAATCGAAAGCGCAGGCATAAGGTATTGTTCCCATAGCTCTCATGGACTTATTCCAGAGAAACAAGGCCACAAATTTCAGCTTGGAATCAGATGCCTTTTAAATTATTCCCTTTTACCCTCCTCCATCTCTCCTCAAGTTACCGTTCTGTCTAACCAAAGCGGCGGCAGCAATACATATTCGTGGAATATCAGGGGGTAAGCAAAATAAAACAACAGCAACAAAAGACAAATAAAAAACACACAAAACAAAACGTTCTGGCACCTTAAAGACTAACTCCTGTATTTTAACGTTAGCTTTCGTGGATCCAGTCCACTTTGTCAGACTTAAGAGTGAGACCTCATGGCAGAAGCCAAATAGATAGACAGACAGACAGACAGACAGACAGACAGACAGACAGACAGATAGATAGATAGATAGATAGATAGATAGATAGATAGATAGATAGATAGATAGATAGATAGATAGATAGATATTCGTGGAAGACGCCCAAGAAACCAAATAACAAATTAAAATCAAAACAGCAACAAACAGCCACCCTGCAGCTTTGTATAAAATTGATGAGGAGACCAAGGATTTTGCAATTAAAAGAAATCAGCAAGTTCCGGGTTAGGCTACTATTATCCTTCACAATTTCCCGGATTCCACTCGCTAACAGGCCAACGCGGGTGGGATGCAAAAGTCAGCCCATTCGTTTATTCCCAAGTCCACCCCATGTCATTCCATGGTCTTTGCTTTCATGAAGGACAGCGGCCTAAAAATATATGATAAAGCCCAATTCTCCACGTTGTCAATAGAACCGATCGCGGGAGCCAACCCCAGGCATTCCGCGATATGCACATCGGAGGAAATGCATTGGTTATGGAGCTGTCCGTTCAGCACCACCTTCCTGAACTGGCGATAACCGATCTCGGGTCCGCCGTCGGACTGGTGTGAAACGTTAACGTTTTTGCTACGGGCATATTTTGTCGTGGGACGCCCCGATCCCTTTCTTTCAGAATTTCATGGTACAAGTGATGACTTATGGCTGTGTCTTTATTTCGGTTGCGCGGACCTAAAGGGAAACTAAATGGCCCTCCCTTATCCATTGTGGCTGCTGCTTCTTGGAAGTATAACTAAGGATAAATTAAGGGCATTACAATGATCCTGGCGGGAAACGGAACACTGAATTATAGCTGAAATTATGGAAGGGACCTTATCATTTTCAACCAAATTTACTCCCAGGAAATTGATGTGGATCATTAGGCCACGTCTATGGGATTGCCCAGGGATATCTCCAATAAAAATACTAACTCAATGCCTCTATTATTTTCCTTTCAAAATGTCATATCTTCTCCCTGTATCCAAAATTTGTTCAGCGCTAGTCATAAGTCCTGGGCACACAGAATGCCTCCTTGAGGATTGTGGTATTTTTGAACTACAATCGGGCTAATCTTTCTCACACTAGGTCAGGTGAAAGGAACTGCAGGATGAACTCACCAAAGGGTGCCTTCATTTTGGCAGTTTCACGTCTGGCCTAGACACAGAAGAAGAAACCATAAGCCCAACACAAATTTGATCCCACTGCTGAACAGCGGTAGGTGGGACTAAAACTGGGCCTGGAAGGCTGAAAATGCGAAGCTCACTCCAGATTGGAAATTGAAATAAAATATTGTTCTTTTAAAATATTCTTCTTTGGCATATTTGTTGTGTTGCCTTATGACCAGCTTGGCAAGTAACACAGGAAGCGGGCCTAGCTTAGAGCTGGATTTTGTCTCTACAATCCAAAAGAGTTCTGATTTGCGTTGGGATACTACCTATCTAACTCGTCCCCCATAATATTTTCCCAATGTGTTCAGGATGGGAAAGTTAGCTTTTATGGCTTGTGATATTTCTTCACCTCTGCATGCCTCTGACTTCTCCAACATTGCCATAGACGGTTAGATTTTATGTTTATTTGTTTATTTCCAAAGGCCGACTTTCTCTTTGAAAGCAATCTGGGCAAACTATCACTGAAAATCTTTTTTTTTAAAAATTACTTACTCTGTTAAATTATTCCCATTGAAAGGGGAACTGCCCAGTTTATACAATATTTACAAATGGTGGAACCAGGAAAGCAGATGATAAAAGAGTATTGCAAGATCACCAGAAGCTTCTTATTGTTATTATTATCCCGTGTCTAGGCTAGATGCAAAACTGCCAAAAATGAAGGCACCTTTTGGTGAGTTTATTCTGCATTTTCTTTTGCCTGATCTAGTGTGAGAAAGATTAGATGGCAACACAAGGTTGCCATTGCCAGGGTATGTCCAATTGTGATTCAAAAATACCAGAGTCTTCGAGGAGACTCTTTCTGGGTACCCCACCAGAAGCTAAAAGCTAGGGTTGATTTTCAGTTCTGAATGTCCCACTAAACACATTATTCCTCAGTTAAAAAAAGACTGCCCCAAACTGCCTCAACAGGTGGTATAAGTTTTAAATGCTCACCCCCACCCTGGTTAGGTGCCTGTACTTTCTTACACCATTCTTCTGGGTTGTGGTGTGATGTGGAGGGAGAATTACAGGAATACAAAAGGAAGACAGAACCCCGTTCATTACAGAACCATCACACCACCCACCACTCCCAATTTTAGAATAATCAGTTAATGCACAATAAATGTTTCATAGTCAGAACTTTGGAACACATTCTTATCTTATGGCAGGATAAGAAAGAAAAAAACAAACCCACCATGGGTTGCAAACTTGCTTACCTCTCCTTATCACCCCACCTTGGCCGTTCAACACGAGCCCGCATTGGGCTTCCACTGAGCCCTTGAATAAAGAGAACAAAAAAAAAAATCAGACACAGAGATCCGTGCAGGTTGATCAGTTGGCTGGCATGAATCAAGCAGCAGAAAAGGTTGCTTTAAAACTGGAGTGGACAGAAATACCTCTCTCACCAAACTGTGGTAATAGGGCCTGTACATTTCAGCACCCTGGAAGAGTATCCCCCCCCCCCCGCAAAAAAAGCAAATAACTCCTTTCTAGTCTGAGACAGGGTGCTCTTTTCTTGGGTGGTGGGTGGGGGAGGAGGATTGTGTGTGGCTTGTTTGTCAGGCAGATAAAAGGGAAGGGAGCCAGCAGGGATAAACCAAACAACAGCAACACAGGTTCTTCTTCTTCCCTGTGTAGGCCAGGCATGAAACTGCCAAAACGAAGCCACTTTTTCAGTGACTTCATTCTGCAGTTCCTTTCACCCAACCTAGTGTGAGAAAGATTAGCCAGCAACACAAGGTGGCCGTTACCAAGGTACACCCAGTTGGGGTTCAAAAATACCACAATAGCAACAAGGGTAAAAGGGATTTGGCCAAGGGGGGGGAGAAGAAGATGATGATGATGATGAAGAAGAAGATGATGACGAAGAAGAAGAAGATGATGATGATGTCTGTAATTTCAGGCATCACCACCATCATCTGAAAAGCAGGTAAAGGTAAATGTGAAGCGCATGGACTTCATTAAGCGAGAGGTTTTCCATTCGGCCCTGTATGTCTCTTGCCCATGTGCCGTGGAATTGACAAGCTACTTTTTACATACATCGAAAAATAAATCACTCCTAGGCAATGGTGGTGTGGACTAGCAATGGTGTATGGGGTCCCCACCTCGGAAACCATTCAGGGATGTCGGAAACCCATCCAATGCCAGAGGATTTGGTTCTCCTTTTCAACGGAAGGTTCCTTGCTCCAGAGGAAAGGGAAAAGCCCTCCTCAACCAAGTGGCAAAGCAGACCCTCCTTTATGAAAGAAATTGGGCAAAGAAGGGCTCTCTCACAGTCAAAAGAGTCCCCCCTTCTGTGTGTGCACATTTTCCTCCCCAACGCACCCCTGAAATCCTTTTGTCCAGTGGAAATGTGTTAAGAGACGCACTTTCCTTTGCAAACAAACGAGGTATTGGACATGAAAGAGGCCTTTAAGGGGGTTAACCTACCCAACAGCCCGTGAAGAGTTAAGTACACGAGGAGAAAGAGTCGGTGCATAAGAATAATAAAAAAAGAAAATGCTTTAAAAAAAGAAGAAAAGAAATCCAGCCCTTACAGTGCTGTCCCCTCCATACACACATTCGCCACATTGATACTCATCTAGAAATCCCTTTCCTAGGGCCTCTTTTTGAGTTTTAAGTGTTCTGCCTTAAAGTGATTATGAAATCAATATGGACAAAACCGGGGCGACTGCGCATAAATTAATGCGATGACGGGAAAAGGTGTGACAGTTTCCTTTGTTGGCCATGGAAAATCTTTTTAGGGGACTCAAAGATGCCTTCTCTGGCTCCAAGACTCCTTACATCTGTTAGGCTGACTTAAACAGCCTCCCAAACTATTGGACTTTTACTTAACATTCTGAGCAGGGGAAAGAAAGTGTATTTACATGTGTTGCCTCAGAAATGAGGCATATGTTGATGAATAAAGTAGAGTGGGGAGAGGGGGGGCCTCAAGAAACAAAAATGGGAAGACCATTTTATGTGTGTGTGTGTGTGTGTAACCTAGAAATGGTACTTTAAAATCCCAAACCTGGCTTTAGAAAAATATAGCAACTCGAGGCAAGTTCGCAGGTAGGTGAACCTCCTCCCTTTTTGTATCTCACAATTGAGCCCACTCCCCAAAAGCAACCAAGCATAAGAAAAAGAAGGGGAGAGGTATGAGATGAGGTAACAACCTTCCAAAGAAAAGAACATGTGTATGATGATTACACAAAATGCGTAGGTGTACAACCCCTAGATCATAGAAATATTCTGTTTAATTTTCTATTTTTGTGATTGTGGTGTCTCTCTGTATGTTTTTTTTTAAACTCCCCATCCTAAAGGCAACAACAAAAAAGGAAAGTGGATTTTTCCTTTCCTCCCCTTTTTAAATAAAATCCAAAATGGATTAATAGCTATGAGATGATGCCGAAATAATGAACCTGGCCCTCTAGGTCTTGGCGAGGGGAAAGGGGGGGTGGGGCGAGTGAAAAACACGTTGTTTGGTCGGATGACATCGCATAAGTGACCAGTTGAATGGCACTAAGTCGAAAATTGGATAAACTATGGTGCCTTTTTGCACAGGATTTAGGCATTGTGTGTTGCCTTGCAAACGTCTCTAATCCCTCCTTTTAGAGAGAGAGAGAGAAAATATACAAGGCTTTGTGCCTGCCATGAGGGGGAAAGTGTACAGCTTAAAAAAAAGAAGGGAGGGGGAAAATCAGCAGCAGACGTGGTGATAAAAAAGCTAAGGGAGTAAATAGGTCTTAGTGAAGCTAAAGCGTGAATGGCAGATTTGAGGGGGGGGGATGGCAAAGGAGGAACATAAGGGGTAGCCTTGTTGCAAATGGAAAGGGTTGGGGAGAGAGACAGAAGCATAGAAAATTATGGAGTGGATTTCAATGCAGGAAGTCAGGTTTAAAGGAGCTGTTTTTCCATGGCCTCAAATTATTTTATTGTTGTGTAGATCCCACATGCACGTGAGAGGGCCTTCCCTTTGGCCAATGGCTAAACACAGGCACACAGGCAAACACACCCACAGTCTTCTTCAGGCTAGGAGAGTTCTCTCTCTCTCTCACACACACACACTTAAGAATAAATAAATCCAATTTTTTAACAAAAAGAAAGAATGCTGGTCTCAAGGTAGATATTTCAGTGGAGGAAGCCACCAAGAAACCAAATAAAAACTTTGGGAATATAATCCAAGACCAATCCAATGCATCTGCCTGGAGACATTTTTCAAGCTTCTTAATAAGATTTCTGGTTTTCTCCCCTCTCTTTTTGTTGCCACCACCCGAGCCGCTGTGGCCATTGCCTGTACCCTGGTCTTCTTCTCCTTCCATGTCTAGGCCAGAGGTAAAACTGCCAAAAGGAAGCCACCCTTTGGGGAGTTCATTCTGCAGATCCTGTCGCCTGACCCAGTGTGAGAAAGATTAGCCAGCAACACAAGGTTGCCGTTACCAGGGTACGCCCGATTGTGGGTCAAAAAACAATAATACCACAATCTTCGAGGAGGCTCTTTCTGTGTACCCCATCTACCCTGGTGACAAGCACATAAAATAACCAGCACTCCAGTTTTGAAAACTTGAACTGCATGAGTTAACAGACATTAAACAATTGTGTGGGTTGAGGCAGGGAGTGAAGAAAGTGGAGATACAGAAGGTCAGAAGCCTAAGGTTTATTGGATAGGATGAAGGGGGCACAGGTCAGCTCTAGGATCCACAATATTGAGATCAGGTCTACAGATGTTTTGGCAGTAGGGTTAGAGGAGAGAGATGTCTGCCTTTGTGGTTTCTGATGGGAGATTGGCAGAGGAGAAAGGAGGCCTGGAAGAATCGACTTGCCTTTTTTTTTGGGGGGGGGGGAGGGGGGAGCTAACTTTAGGCCTGGCCTAAGGCTGGAGTTCTGCTGGCCCACACAGGGCGAAGAGGTTGGTCGGAGTGAAAAGTGTGAAGGGGTTGGAAATCTGGGGGGGGGGGGGGGGAGGACTGGGAGACCAGGGTTGCTGGGGGGGGGGGAGTGGAGAGGTGGAAAGGGTCAGGGTGGGGTGGCGATCTCTCTTCTGTTTCCCACCCCCCACCCCCCCAAAAAAAGAGCTACTTGGGTTTTCTCCGGTTACCTGCAAATCGTCAGCTCCGGCGGTGCCCAGCCCGAGGCTGGATCCTGGCAGAAGTCTCTGGTCTGGATGCATGCCATACTGAGAGCCATGGCTCATCAGGGAGAGGTCATGGCGCCGGTAGGCATCAAGGCACCCCAGTTCCCGCCTCTGCTCGTCCAGGCAGGAGGACTTGAGGGCGCGGGCGTTGTGCAGGTTGATGAAGTCGCTGGGCTCGCCATGGTGGATCTGCTGGTAGTACTGCTGGGAGTGGTGGAGCGAGTTCAAGGAGTAGGCGTCCGGGTTGACAGCCGGGTG
This sequence comes from Bradypodion ventrale, assembly GCA_035047345.1. NCBI lineage: Eukaryota > Metazoa > Chordata > Lepidosauria > Squamata > Chamaeleonidae > Bradypodion > Bradypodion ventrale. Next base: position 254,527,071 of record JAWDJE010000001.1, read on the forward strand.
GCCGTGCTGGAACTCGTAGTGGAAGGACTGGTGGTGCAGCGGGGTGTACTGGTGGTTGGCGGAGAAGTACGGGGAGGCGAACTCAGTGCCGGTGGTGGAGTAAGCGAGGGGCGACGAGGAGGAGTAGGCGACGGAGGAGTTGGCCACGGACTCCAGGCATCCCAACTGCATCAAGCGGTAGCTGTTGGACCCATCGTGACGTATCTGAAAGGGAGAAGGGAGAAAGTCACCCCAAGGCTGCCAGAGGCTCGTGGAGGAAGAGCCCGGATCGCCAGCACCCTGTCCCCACCTAGGGCCTCGTCACTCTTCCCCCCCCCCACATCCCAACCCTCACGTCCTCGAATCTCAAAGCTTCTCTCGTCTTAAGACTCGCTGGCTAATTTCCCCCCAAACTCCTTGGCTTTGGTGTCACGAAGGTCTGTGCTGGTAGTTGGGGAAAGGAAGGAAGGATGGAAGAAAGAAAGGAAGGAAGGATGGAAGGAAGGATGGAAGGAAGGAAGGAAGGATGGATGGATGGATGGATGGATGGATGGATGGATGGATGGATGGAAGGAAGGAAGAGAAACCCTACATATGAAAACGAAGAAATCCACCCCACCGCCTGGAAAGAAACCTGAGACTTCAGTCTGGTGGCTGCCGGGCTCTTTGCCGAAGAGACGCCCGAAGTCGCCCAACACAAACGCTATTCAACTCCATCTTGGTAGCCAAGAAGGCAAAAGGGCCGGTCCCATCCTGCGAGGTTGTCTCAAAATCGCTCCGCTTTCTCCGTCCAAAAAATGGTCCCCTTCCAACCACCTGAGTGGGAGTCGGTGGGACCCTCCCATCTCCCCACATTGCTCGCTCGCTCTTTCCCTAGGCTGAATTAAAAAGAGTCGCCCCTCTTTCAACGCATGACCTGATGCGGGCGATGAGCCTGTTTTCGTTCCGGCCACCGTTTGAATGCGGCGGCGGGTTCGCCCTTTTCCCGGCGACAGATGTCATAACGAATTTTTCGCCTTTTACTTCTCGAGTTTCTCTATGAAGCCGGATTATAATTAAATGTAACGGTCCAATGTGGATTAATAAAAAAAAATGGAAACAACTACACACAGGAACCCTCGACCCGTACACATACGGTCGCTCCCTCTCTTTCCCTCGTTCTCAAACACACACACACACACATACATAGGCGTAGGCACACTCGCACGCACACACACACACACAGAGACGCACATACAAAAAAAATACCTCCGTATCGTGGACGAGTCCTGGAAAGGTAGTTGACATTTTTGGGTTCTCTGAAGGAGGCTCAGGATTAAATTCCTTCTCCAAATTTAAAAGGAAATAGAAGAACAAACCCGATCATCAATCCGACAATAATTTAATAATAATAATAAAAAAGACACGTAGTCGTCTCTTGTTTCCTTCAAACGTAATATATATATATATACATATATAATGTATAAATATATATATTTAGGTTCAGAGCGTATTTCTGTCTAAACCCCACAAAAGGCTCTGCAGTTGTGTCTACATAGGTCTCCAGCTTTTTTCTCCCCACCATACAGCCTTTTAAAAACCTGTAGGAACAATTTCCCCCTCTGCACAAAAGCAGCTCCCCGGCTCAGATTTTGTACTTGCTGGGTATTTCTTTGGCTGATGTCGTAGGTCCCTTGGTAATATAGAAGTTTTGAAAATTAAGCATCAGCACCGAGAACTGGGAGGACAATAGATAGAGCAGCTTCATCCCAGGAGACAAGGAATAAATATTGTATCTTCGCCTAATAAGGAACTGTCGGTTCTTTCAACGTTTTTATACATTTTCCCCTTCACTCTTTTAGAAAGCTTTATTCCCCCCACATTTGCCCTAATGTGGGACCTGATCTTTTTTCCAAAGGGGCCTTTTTTGACGCAGATTATTGGGGGAGAACTAGATCTAAGACACAAAACAATCTAGATTAATTGTAACCTTCCTTTCCAATAGGTATTTTTTCTTCTTTTTGTTATTTTTAGTTTCTTCCCCGAACTGACCAGAACAGAGGACTGGAGTACACGTAGCTGAATTCCTTCCTCTGAATTGTAACAACCCGCTTAGATTTCCTTAAAATTACTCGGATAGAAATGAAGCCCAGGCTCATGGCTCGGCCTTTTATTAACGGGCAACCTGGATGGAATCACCCGGGGTTTGCAAAACAGCGTTTCAAAAATAAAATAAAATAAAGAAACATAAAATAAAACAATTTATATCAGACTTATAATGTCTCTGAAATGTCTTGGATGCTGTGTGCATATACGGCGACAGGATTTGAAGAGTACACCCACGAGGTGGTGATTGATAGAGAACAAATAAAGCTGAACTGCGACTAATATGTTAAGAGAAAAGGCGAGCAGTAGATAAAGGAGTATATAAAGGGCTTCTCGACCCCCACCCCTACTTCCCCGACAAAAAATAGATCTGCCGGGCAATTTATTTCGATTTATATTGTCGGAGGCTCGTGTTGGAAAACGACGTGGACTCGTTTCAGCCCGGGCAAGCCCAGGGCTTCGTGTCGGGACAGAGATCGGGCATTGGAAGGAAGGAAGGAATGGAGGAAGGAAGGATGGAAGAAAGGAAGGAAGGAAGGAAGAAAGAAAGAAAGAAAGAAAGGAAGGAAGCAAAGGAAAGGAAGGAAGGAAGAATGGAAGGAAGGAAGGAAGAAAGGAAGAAAGGAAGGAAGGAAGGAAGGAAGGAAAGAAAGGAAAGGAAAGGAAAGGAAAGGAAAGGAAAGGAAGCTGAAACCAGCGGACTGGGACAGCCCGAAGCGTGTGTCACCCGCTTTTAATTGCCATTTAATCCGGCCGGCTTTTAAGGGTTTCATGCGTGAAGGTGTCTGAATCGCGAGCCGCGGGCGAGGCAGCCGTGGGGGGCTCTTTTAAAAGATCCAGCCTTGGGGAGGGTCGGCCGGGATCCGCTCAGGCAGGGGCGAAACCCGAGCTGTCATTCAACCCGCAGCGCAGCGTCTTCAGACGAACGGACAAAGGCGCACAACTCGAATCTTAAGCGCCGTCGTCTGAGAAACGGGACCCGCCACTCTCCGGGTCCCTCCCGGAGAAACGGGACCCCCCCCTCTCTCCCCCCCATAGCTGGATATAGGGGCGGCAGAAGGCTATTCCCTAGGCTCCTTAATGTCAAGAGCAGGACCCGACGGGTCAAGAAGGAAAGGAACCAGGGCACTAGCTCAGCGAAGGACTTGGTCTGCCCGCGCCCACGAGCCAGGCGCACGATCTGGGGGTCCAGGGTGGACCCTGACCCCCCTCTTTGAGTCTCTCCGGCCCTCCCCCAGCGGAACCACCTCGAGACACTCTCGGTGACATCGCTCGCCTCGCCTCCTCTTTTAAAGCCCCGTCTCGCCCACCAGATGGGGAAGAGCCACCCGTCGCCGTGAATAATCACCGAAGAGGATGCGCCACGCCCTTGGCGCTTGAGCACTGGCCCTCGTCACGCCTAAAGATGGGGTTTGGACCCACGGTCGCCTTCTCTGGGGCCTCCCTCTCCCGACCCCTTTGGACCGGCCTTGGCCTTGGCAGGGGCCCCGGGAAATAGGCGAGTTTAAGCACACACACACACACACACACACACACACACACACACACACACACACACACACACACACACACACACACACACACACACACACACACAGAGCAAGACACGTGAAGCCCGGATCCACAATCGTTTCAGATCCACACGCACATTTCTTGTGTGAAAAAACCCGGAGTTTTTTCCTATATCAAATTTTTATTACGGTCCACGGCCAGCATAGTAGAATAAAAAAGAAAGAAAGAAAGAAAGAAAGATAGGAGTTAAAAAGAGGGTGCATACAATATATTTTTAAGGGGGTCATGTCTGATCGGAGTTAAGGGAGTTATAAAATTAGTATTAAGATTGCTACAAGTACACTAAGCCAATGATGCCGCCAATAGTTTATTTATCGTTTCCTATATTTGACGCTGAAATTAATGTGTTTTGGGGTGGCTTTCGGAAAGCACGATCGTGTGTGTGTGTGTGTGTGTGTGTTCCACGCACACGACGGAACAGGCGGCCGCAGCCTTAAACCCAATTCGTTAAAATGTAGCTTTCAAGTGGCGCTCACGCTTCAAAACCAGACCAAAGTCTGCACAACATTTATTTCGTAGGGTGTGTGTGTGTGCGTGTGTGTGACTCTCATTCGTACGAACTCGACACCCTTTCTGTGAGTGTTAACTATATGAAGGGCTAAGTGTGAAGTCGACACAACGAGCAGAGGCAAGACTCAGCGACGTCCTACCTAGATTAGTAGGAGCTGGAAAAGGCTTAATTTAAGCGGACGGCCGCCCGAGTCAACCTGCTGGCGTGAAATCGGGGAGGCGGGCGGCCAATCCGGCGTAGGGTGGCGTTTAACCTTTGTTTCTGGAAGGGTCCACTTTCGTCCCCTTGGAAAGCGAAGGGTGTGGAAATGCCCGGTAACTATAAATCCTCCCAAAAGAGAAAAAACTGGTGCCCACCACCAGCACCACCACTCTTCCTTGCCCGTGGTTCGTCTGTTTAGCTCAGGGTTGCCCAAACCTTTCGTGCAAAGGGTCAGTCACACGGTTCAGGGGGCTGGCCACTCCACCCCTAGATCTGGCCCTCAACGCCAATTCATCTGGCCCACAAAGCCCTTGTCGCTCCCGGAAGTGGAAGAAAAAACATGTCCCCATGGGCACCTTTTTCTTCCGCTTCTGGTGGGAGTGACGAAGGCTTTGTGGGCCGGATTAATTGGCATTGAGGGCCAGATCTGGCCCACAGGCTGTGGTTTGGCCATCCCTGGTTTAGCTCTTAGCTTCAAAGGAGAAGCGGAGTGGAAGCCACTTCCTCAACCAACTCGTTTGGAGGAACGTTTAACCCTTCCCTTCCCGGAGCAGCACACCTTGAGAGGTCCCATCCCCAAGCCCCCCCCCTCCTCCCATTTCCATCAAATTAGAACAAGATCTCAAACAATGGCCCAAAGGACCAACGAGAATCGTTGCCCTCTGGATTCTGGACTTTGCCTGGTTAGGGAAAGATGAAGGACTCCCCCTGTTCAGGCTGGCTCTCGTCAACTTGGTAAAAGTAAAGGTTTCTTTTGCTCGAAAGCCGGTCGTATCCGACTCTAGGGTTCAGTGCTCATCTCTGTTTCAAAGCCGAAGAGCCAGCGCTGTCTGCTTCTGTAGACGTTTCCGTGGTCACGTGGCAGGCATGACTAGACACCAGAGCGCACCGGAAACGCTGTTTACCTTCCTACCCCAGTGGTCCCTATTTATCTACTTGCAATTTCTTGCTTTCGAAATGCTAGGTTGGCAGGAGTTGGGGCAAAGACGGGAGCTCACTTCGTCTGGCAGTACTCGGAAATCGAAATGCTGACATCCCGCCTTCCAGTCAGCGTCTTAGCCACTTGAGCCACTGCAATCCCTGGTCAACTTAGACATCCTGATTTCCCTCCTCCTCCCCCTTCCAAAATCGGCACAGCTGATCCAACACGTGGTACAACTTATTTCGACAGCTCCCCAAAATCAAAATCCGAGGAAACGAATTGGTTTTCCTTCCGTTAGGATGATCCCACCCGTGACTTTGGTGGCTACAGTGGGAGTCATGCGGGGTTAGCGTTCAGTTACTTGTGCTCAGTAATAGCGCAACAATTTCATCATCGGATGGCCTGTTTTCGAACATTTTCCTTCCATTTTCGTTGCGAGTGGGTTTTGCACGTCACAGTAATATCAGTTTATCTGTAGAGCACAGAAGGTCAGGATTGTCTCATTGTGTGGAAAAAAAAAATCAAGACCAATACCTATGAAACCCAGAACAGCACTTCCTTCCTTCCTCCCTTTTGTTCAGAAGAGCATTTTGTTTAATGCACCAAACTCTTGGGGAGCAACAAAAACTAGAAAAATAGAAAAACCTGTGTGGTACAAGGGACTTCCTTCTGAGCAAATAGCCTCTGGTTACCAGGAGTTGATTCTGGGGCTCCCAGAAGTCACTGGGAGAAGAAATTCTTTCCTTGCCATGCCATCTGGTCATGGTTAGTAGCACAGTCTGCACCAACCTTTGTTTTCTGTCTCTGTAGTATGGTTGGTCTGGACTCAAGCCATCGGTTCACACAACCAGAAGACCAGAATGGTCTTTCATCAATAGATGTTTCCTTTAAACTAATCTACATTATTTTTCTTAACAATCACCACCAAGTCTATTATTATTATTATTATTATTATTATTATTATTATTATTATTATTATTATTATTATTATTATTATTATTATTATTATTATTATTATTATTATTATTATTATTATTATTATGACTGATTTGTAGCCTGTCTGAGCTGAATGAATCTGAATATTTTAAAGTATTTGTACACATTTATACTTGTCCAAATAGTGAAAAAGACATGAAAATTGGGAAAATAAAGGGGATCTGAGTTGAGTTAGAGAGCGGAAACTCAATGCCATCAATTACTGCTTGGCATCCAGTAAGTAGGCTAAGCTCTGACCAGTTCCTTCCTATCTTGAAATAGCATAAGTTTCAAACACTCCATTCCTTGAATTGAGATCTGCAATTGTCTAAAGAAAAGAACATTCTCTAACGTATTCTCACCTTACCTTCTGAAATTCAAAGCAACACAATCTTTCTCTTTAGCATGCAATGCTCACAAAATGTTGCCAGTTTTGACTTTCCTCCCACAAGCTCTGTAATAAGGGTTTCCAGGAAAGCTTGAGCTTTTAATTGGTGTATGAGCCATCAGTCTCTTGGTTTAGGTTTACTGGTTCCCAAGGGCTCTATGACTAGGTTTCCAGGACAGCTTGGTCTCTTCACTCTTGCTTTAGGTCAGTCTCCTTTGGTTTTGGGTTTCCTGGTTCTCTTACAATATAACTTGTTTTCTTTGTTATATGTGCCCAGAAGACTTGTTGTTGTTCAGTTGCACAGTCGAGTCTGACCCCTTGCGACCCCATGGACCACCACAAGCTGTCCTCTGTCCTTCTCTGCAGGCCAGCCATATCTATGTCCATCATATCAACGATTCCATCCTTCTCATCCTCTGCCACTCCCTTCTCCTTTTGCCTTCAATCTTTCCCAGCATCCTTTTGCCTTTGATCTTTCCCAGCATCAAGGCCTTCTCAAGTGAGTCCTCTGTTCTCATTTGGAGTCCTCTCTTCTCATTTGGTCACATTTGACAGGGTGGTATTGGGTTGTTAGTAGAGGAAAAGAAATTCAGGTGAGTTGATAAAAGGGGGAAATGACTCTGTTCCTCCCAACAATGTGGCTGAAAGGAGGCAGACACTCATGAGATTGTCTGTCCTTGTAGAAGGCAAACAAACAACTGACTAGAACAGAGAGAGGCCTCAAGGAATGCTAATTGAGGGTCAAGCAAGCCAGTGGCGAGAAAAGCAAAAAGCCTGTTGACTGGCTAACTAGAGAGAAACAACCAAACAAGTTAGTTTTGCCTAGAAGAGAGTCTTTCCTGTCACATGACCAACTATGTTATTCTACATTGCATACATGGATAGTAATATAGTTCAAGAAATACTACTTTAATGTGTTTTGTTCTTCTAGGATTGCTTATGTTCAACACATGTCCATTTTTACAAATGTTATGACAGACTTTTAAAAAAGCAAAATGTCAAACTTTAGGGGCCAATTTACACTACATAGTTTGATATTTACCTGCAATAATGTTATGGGGGTGGTACAGGTAAGGAAACCATAGAAAACAAATCTTGGTAATGAAATCTGTTTCTGCTTCCAGAATGATTGATGTGAACTTATTTACATCAATCTTTCTGGGAGTATGTGTCTTAAATACATGTGTATGATAATCCTATCATGAAAATGAAAGTGAAAGTGGAAATAAATCTGTAAAACAGTAAAATATGTAAAGGATATGGTCTTATTTGCTATTTCTAGTCAAGAATGTGACGGATGCATTTATTTTGCTGAATTACAACCTTCAGTTCCATCCCCAAATTTTATAAATGCTGCCAGAGATGCTAGGAGACACATTTCAGAATTTAGTTTTGTAGATATTACTAGTGGTTTTTCAAACCATAAACTGGAAATGAAGAATTAATGTGGGTACAGTTAGGGGTATGATACTGCTGGATACTACAACTGGTGTGGGGGGACCTTTAGCCCTCAAGATTTTATTGAGCTGAAGTTCACAAGAACTTTTCCTAACATAAACAGGGGTGATAGTCCGAGGTGGTGGTAATAGTAATGCATCAACATCCACCAGGTGTAGGTTTTTCAGCCCTTATTAGGATATCCATTATGTGGCTGAGATGTGTGTGGAATAGATACTGTTTCACAGAAAGGGTTCCAGCCTCTACCAGGCATCAAGAGAGTAAACAAGATGCACTGAAGATTCAGAAAGCCAGTTGAGCTCTGAATCCCAACTTGTGTTAGATTGCTGTTACATGATAATATAGGGATTCTCTTCCAAATCAGGATTCAACTATTAATTAGATCTTTTAAAAATAAAATACTTTATCATGGGTAAATGCTATTAGGGTGCTCAAAATTCAATTACTGAAGGACTGACTCTCCCAATATGAGCCTAATGAGTTAATCTTCTGAGCTCTTCTCCTGTATGTTTTTCCAAGAGAAGCTGGACTGTTAATAGTTTGGAGCATGGATTTTTTTTACTTGTGTGTGGTTGCCACATAATATCTATGCAATACTCTCTGATGAGGCTTGCATGCCAGTGGTGTTGTCACTGCAAGTATTTATTTCGCCAAATGTCTGAATGCTACACCAGTTAAACACTGATTACTTCTGGTTTAAAAAAAAGGTCCTCTGGGTGTTAAATGATGTATTGTCTTACCCTATCAATCATATATTATATTTATTTGTATTTCCTTGTTACATTGACTTTTTTGTTTAGATTTTTCCCTAACTTACTTGAGGACTGCTTATTAGTGAGTGGGAAATAATTCATAAACATAATGACTGAACAAATTGTGTCTTCTCATGTTCCTAATCTAGTGGGCATGAACTGAAGAGGAGATATGGGAAATGAATAAAACAGGTGTCTTGAGAAACAAGTAACTTTGCTGAGAACTCATCATACACTCCATTTTTGTGAAGATGGCAAGCCCTCACTCTTTCCAAAGCTGTCTAACTGTGATCAAGGGCATAGTCAGAAACAGCCAGGATTGAACTTCAGAAAGGTTGACTAGTAGGTGTTGATATGATTTGAACTCACAAGGCCTTCAATTGAGAAATGCCTTCAATAAATTTTGTGTCATTTGTCTTCTTGATTCCAAAAAAAGAAGGGAGGAACAGCCAGCTACTGAGTCACTGCTGCTGTGAAGAAAAAGGGTAAATAATAGAAATTTTTCCAGGTTATCAAATAATCCTGATTTACTCAGTATATCAGGCTAATACTGGCTAAGAAAATATTAGACCAAATGATAAGGTTTTGTTCCATCAAAAAGTCTAGGCTGACACTGTTTTCAAGATGCATTTCAATATTTCAGGCAGTAGCCAATCATTAAACTTCTCTCTGGTAGTTGAGAATGAAAACATCTGTAGACTGTGATGTATTAAAGATGTACCTTATATTAGGATCATCCATAATTGATGTAGACATTTCAATAAATAATACAGTGTCAGGTTCTTTAGATTATTGAAGATCATCTACAGTGCTCATATATTTATGCACCACCAGTAATAGCAGGCGTGCCTCCTTCACTAATTAAACACACAGCTCTATGGTATGTTTAAATCACATTAAGACTGTGGCATCAATTTAAAAAGAATTTTTTCCCAAATTAACGCTGTGCTTGATCCTTAGTTCATCTTTGTACTTCTCCACTTCACAGAAGCAGACATTTGGTGAAAATTCACATTTATACTTGACTGCTGGCAAACTCAAATGAATGTTGAGAATGTCCATACATTCAGAGCTACACCGATACATATCTTTCAAAGATGTAACCATGTTAGCTTGTTTCAGGATGACAAAAAAAGCAAGAAAAAAGAGACTCTTGTGGCACCTTTAAGTCTAAGAGATTTATTTTAACATGAACTTTCATGAATTGTAACACACATCTTCGGATGCAAGGTATTGTATTCAGCAGAATGAAGTGGAAATCCATGAAATCTCGTGAAGAAACTAACTTTTGCATCAGAAGAAGTGGGTTATAATCTGCAAAAGCTCATGCTAAAAACCCCAACAAGCCCTCTAAGTTTCAAAGGTTCCTTGAGACATCTTCTTTCTTGTCATTATCAGCATCTCTTAACTTAAATTGTTGGGGTGTACCAGAAAACAAGTCAAAAACATGTGAGTAAATAGCAGCAGCAAAATTTGCTTAAGATTTTTGATATTCACATTTGAATGTCAACATCTACTATGTTATGGACATTCAATATAAGATGTACAGATAAGTGCTTTGATTTATTTTACCAGTGAACACCCATTACATTTAAGTGTAATATAATGCATTAATGTTTTTAAGCCATCCCCCCCCCTCTGGAGTACAAGCAGTTTGAATAAATCAATTTTTATGATTATGGTATTTTTTGTAAAAATTTGAACACATATTTATTCATGGATTCGAAACATGAGGCTTTTATTGACCCAAGAATTCAGGATGGTTGCAAAGGAACCACTGCATATGTTTTGCCTCAACTGATTGGGAATTCATGCCTTTTTGCGATTAAAATGCATATGCTGTAATCCCCAGACTGAAGCCAGCTACTTCAGAGACAGGGGAGTCCATCAAGGGAATGTGTATTTATGTTTTTAAAACATATTTTAATTTCCCCATTGATCATAACAGTTCATGAATAAAATCACGTTTTTGCTCCAGAATTATCACTTAAAATGAACAATTTAAAAAAAGCCCATATTTCAGCAAAACAGCAATGAGAGAGGTACTATGGTACTTTTATCTTTTTGGGTTGTATTTTTTTCAACAGGAAGGTTTGATTCTGGAATGAATCCCTCTCTCCCCTCTGTGCTGTGTCTCTTCTCTAAACAGGGAGAAAGGACTGACTATTGATGATTGTTGAAGCCAACAAAGATTGACAAGGGCCCTGCTTACAGCATGAAATATGGATTCAGTTTTGCAACCACATTAATTCTAATTTAAACTAGTGGTCCTGTTGACCATTCTGAGCCAAGACTGGAGGATCAAATCCATAGAAATGCAGAACTGTGAGACACACAAAAGCATTATCTCATTGCTCCTTTTAAGCTAGAATCTCTTTGGTTGATCACATTGGGCAAAAGAGAAGGCCCAAAGAAAAATAGTTTGAGTTGTCCATAAAGGAAGGAAGGCCATTTTATTTCTTTTGTGTCTCAATCAAACCCAGGACTTCCAAAATGAACTCACTTTCTTGACTTTGTCATTGGCCAAACTTAAGTCCTCATCAGTGCATGTTTCTGGCAGTAATTGCCAGACAAGTAAATGAAACCAAAGGAACTGAAGGAAGACCATGACTGTTCACCCTTGTGAGAAGCTCATGGGTTTAAGTACATAGATCCCATTGCTTGGTGGCCATTTTGTAATTTACACAGAAGAAAAACTGACTTTGCCATTCTTCTTCTTCTTCTTCTGTGTCTAGGCCCAACATGAAACTGCCAAAATAAAGCCACTTTTTGGTGAGTTCATTCTGCAGTTGCTTTCACTTGACCTAGTGTGAGAAAGATTAGCCAGCAACATGAGGTTGCTGCTATCAAAGTACGCTTGATTGTGATTCAGAAATGCCACAATCTTTGAGGAGGCTCTTTCTGGCTTTGCCATTGAGCTAAGGTAAACCAAAACCTTCATGATATTTACAGAAGAATTTCCTAATTGGTCTTTCCTTAGAAGTGCAATGCACTTTTGGGGTGGCAACTGAAAGTGTAAAAGTGGTGCAGAGAGGATGACTGATTCCTTTACCAATCAGTGTGTTCTGCCTTAAACTTTTCCCAATATTTTAAAAGGGAGAGCAGGGCCAAAGACTTCCTTCTATTTTCACGCAGAATATAATTTGGCCCTGAACGGAGGCAAACACACATCTTTTTGTCTTGTGTTGCTGCATGATTTAAATATTTAGGGGAAATACTTGTTCTATTTTTCACACAGTCATAAAACATAAACTATGAAATAGTGCTGAAAATGGCCTTTATGCCATTTTCATCACTGTTCAGCAGTATAAGCCCTTCTTTTTCCCCCAGTAAAGATGAAAAAGATACCATTATTTGCACACAGCAGTCACACAAAAGAATTCCTGAGTCCCAAATTCATAATTTTTTCCCTAACACAAAATGGGGAAAATGCAGCACTGTCATCTGAATAACTTTGCATTGCTCTTGAGATATCTAGTGGTTAAGCTTAGCTTGTCAGAAAATTTAATTTTCTCCTGCAAACTAATAAGAGTAGGGGACCACCTACACAGAGAATCATGTATCTTTGCTTTAAACAGAGAATACCACAAAGTAAGCTTGTTAATGAATAGTACATTAAAATTCAGAACGAGGAGTATGTGAAATAATGTAATTCCATGCTTCCTAGTATAAGTCAAAATAACTCCACAAATGTTTGTAATGTGGGAACACCATTATATTTCAAGGAATCAAGACATCACAGTATTGATCAGCTTTTCAATCAAGACAAAACTGTAATCCTCATCTCAATGAAGAGCAATGAATTTTCCTTGAGGTGCCCTCAGGTCAGAAATGTGGGGTATTGTTTTGGGTTTTTTATATGCACCATTATTGCTGATAGTTCTGACTGGAGTAAGGGTAATGCTTTTATAAATTTTTGGCACCAAAATATTAGATCTTGTAACATTCTAATGCCAGGATTCTAGGTCTAGTCTTTTTACAATCATAGGATACCTGCACGACTCTTTGACTTAAAAAGCCCATTTTCCAACCGGACATTTCCTTTGAGTACATTTGTCCATGGCTTGAAACACCTGCCATGCATTTGAACTTCCATGGTTCTTCCCTCTTCTCCTGTCTCCTGTCATCTAGACTGACAATGAGGTTTATGTAGCACAAACGCTTGCTGTGTGTGTGTGTGTGTGTGTGTATGTGTGTGTGTGTGTGTGCGTGTGTGTGTGTGTGTGTGTGTGTGCGTGTGCATGTGTGATAAATTGGATTTCAAAGTTTGGATTTTGGAACATTCTAGCAGTTGCCCGTCGATCTATCCTAGCATGCTGGGATGAGGATGAGATGGCTAGATGGCATCACTGATGCAGTGGGAAAAGAACTGGGCAAGTTATGGATGATGACAGATGACAGAGGAGCCTGGCATGGTATGGACCATAGGGTCACAAAGGGTCAGACTTGACTGTGTGACTGAGCAACAACAACAAGCAGTTGTCCTATTAACCTGAGACTAAACAGGTAAAGATAAAGGTTTCCTTTGCTCGAAAGCCAGTCGTATCCGACTCTAGGGTTCAGTGCTCATCTCTGTTTCAAAGCCGAAGAGCCAGCGCTGTCTGCTTCTGCAGACGTTTCTGTGGTCATGTGGCAGGCATGACTAGACACCAGAGTCCACGGAATGCAATTAACCTTCCCACCAAAGTGGTCCCTATTTATCTACTTGCAATGTCTTGCTTCTGAACTGCTAGGTTGGCAGGAGCTGGGACAAAGACGGGAGCTCATTCCATCCTGCAGTACTCGGGAATCAAACTGCTGACCTCCTGCCTTCCAGTCAGCGTCTTAGCCACTTGAGCCACTGCAGACTAAACAACATACCCACAATTAAGCTGGATGAGAGTGTGTGTGAAGCAGTGATTGGATGGGGTGAAGTAAAAGGGGGAGGGCTATCTATCTATCTATCTATCTATCTATCTATCTATCTATCTATCTATCTATCTATCTATCTATCTATCTAATCTAATCTAATCTAATCTATCTATATCTATCTATCAATCTATCATTCTATCTATCAATCTATCTATCTATCTATCTATATATATCTATATCTATATATCTATATCTATATATCTATATCTATATCTATATCTATATCAATCTATCTATCTATCTATCTATATATATATATCTATATATCTATATCTATATATCTATATCTATATCTATATATATCTATATCTATATCTATATCTATATCTATATCTATATCTATATATATATATATATATATATATATATATATATATATCTATCTATCTATCTATCTATCTATCTATCTATCTATCTATATATATATATATCTATCTATCTATCTATCTATCTATCTATCTATATATATATATATATATATATATATATATATATATATATATATATATATATATATATATATATATATATATATATATATATATATATATATATATATATATATATATATATATATATATATATCCCCCTTTTACTTCACCCCATCCAATCACCGACCCTTGCCCTGCATTTCAAGCTGTTCATTCTGGAACAGGAGGCAACACCACATGTTCCCATACAGGACCTTTCCCCTAAACCTGCAACTTGCCTTCTTTTATCATCTTCAAGCAGCCTCTGAGCTAGGTCTGCAATAAGCCAGTGAGGAAGGCTTAGCATCTTTTCCCTTTCATTTCCCCCCATAGCAGGAGCATCCTGGAAGCGAGTGCAATTCCACACCCTGGCCTCCTCCCTATGCCCTTCCCACATCTCCTCCGCCTTCCCAAAGTCCTTGGGCATCTTGGAGCTCCCGCTGCAACCAGGAGGTCTCTGGATTTTTCCACCACTTCGACAGGGAGCTGTCCATTCAGGACCAGACAACCACGTGGCACTGCCCGCGAAAAAAACAAAAGAGGTGAAATATTAATTAAGCGAGAGAGGGAGGGGAAAAAAAAAGAGAGAGAGAGGCAATCTGTTCAATCCGACGCCTGCAGGCAAGCTCTAACGGAAACCACATATGCTTTCCCTCTTCCCCCCAAGAAATCTTCATTTGGGCATTAAAATACTTAAAAGGATTAGTCATTAAATACTTGTACATTTGGTTTAATTTGCTAGAAACTCTGTGTCACAGGGTTAGATCAGAAAGCTAAGAGTTTTAATCTCACTTGCAGTATTTACCTAGATGTTTTATTTCTTCTTCTGCTTGTTCCAGGGATCATATTAATATCCCAGGTATCCGGTGGGAGGAGGTTGTTGTTGTTTTTTTAAAATGAGCTGGATGCTGACTGATGGCATAGAAATATCAAAGGCCCTTTTCAAGTAAAACAAAAGGCATTAGTGGGGATCGGGCATTCCCTAGAGCAGCATGTTGCTGATGATAGGGAGCCTATAATAATTGTCTAGGAAGACAACATAGCTCAATGGGTAGAGTGGTGGTGGGCGTGAAGACAATTCAGGCAATGTGCCATCAGCTTCCTTTTCCATGTTAGCCCATTTTCTTTCCCTACAGTTTTAGCTCTTTCTTTTCATACCTGTCAAGTTTCAGGAAATTTCTGTCAAACTCCCATATTTTACACTATTTCCTGCCGTCATTCCGTATTAGTTAGACTGCAATTAGACTGGAGTTAGACTGGAGGCCAGCACAGGATAAGCATAGCTGTCCAGTTTCCCGTTTTGGATGGGAAATTTCCCTTATTTGACAGGAATTTCCCAAAACTTGACAGATATGTTTCTTTTCCAGCTGCCAAACAAATATCTGTTGGGTGGCTGGTATAGTGCAACTCCGGCCCTCTCGGTCCCAGCACCCTTTTTTAGGGGGAGGGTAGTTTTTAAGCAGTTTTTAATTATGTTTTTATTATGATTGTGAACCGCCCTGAGTTGGTCTTGGCCAAGTGGGCAGTATAGAAATTGAAATAATAAATAAATAAATATACCAAATATTCAATTCAATTCAATTCAATTTATTAGATTTCTATGTCGCCCACTCGGCCTAGACTGACTCAGGGTGGCTCACAATCATAAAATAAACTGAATAACAGCTAAAAAATATTTTCAAACAGTGGGCTCTAGGATAGTGCTGATTATTCACACACTCGTGACTGTATTAATTTCTGAAGCTGATACTGCCAGTGAATTTACTGGACCTAAGACAGCTGATAGATGTTTGCAATGAATGTTCCTAATTAGGAAAAAAAGAATAGCAGCAAACTGAATGGATACAACGTAGTAACATGGTTCACTCAAACCCTGCTACTTTTCCTCCAAGGAATTTTAATATTGGGGAAGGGCAGCAGCTTGGTAGCAAAACACATGCTTTGTGGACAAAAAAGTTCCTAAGGGGAATCCTGCCATCTCCAGGTGAGGCTGAGAGAGATCCCTGGCTGAGACCCAGGAGAACACCTGCCAGATGTTAAGTAGATGGACACATGGTCTGACTCAGAATAAGACATTCTTTCCTCTCATGTAAGCAATAAATGGTAGAACATAAGCTGTTATCCAACTCTAAGCTCAAGAAAATGAGGTAGACAACATATTAAGTCTCCCTGATTTTAGGTTTGCTGCTGTTGTAATGCAGGCATTATCTAAAAGAAACATATTTGAGATTAGAGAGCAAACATGGGAGAGCTTCTCCTCAACCCCCTTTTATTTCCACCCCCAAATTTCAGGAAAACAGAGCCTGCAGTTTTATAACACTCTTGTTAGCTGCCATTGATAGAATCTAGTGTTATGGATCCCCTAATGCTTATAAAGCTGCTTATAAATCTAATAGAGTCATTATCAATTGTTATGGAAAGCAGATCAACCTACCAACCAATTGATCAATAGATAGATGCGGTGATACTTTCCACAGGGTTTTCTAGACAGGAATTACACAGAAGTGGTTTTCCATTTCCCTCTTCTAAGGGGATCTTGGGACTATACAGTTTGCCCATTTCTACATGGGCTTGCTCTTCTCCCAGGAGGCAGAGCGGGAATTTGGAGAGCCAGATGCCAAAACCACTGAACTATTCATCCACCTATACACACATGGACACATGTGCATGCACACACACAAATACTGCAAATATATATACAATGCAGTAAAACCTTGGTTTATGACCTTGGTCCGTTCTGACAGCCTTCGTTGTAAACCAAGAAAATCGTAAACTGAGGCATGATTTCCTATAGGAATGCATTGAAAATTTTAAAAAAATGGTCCCGAACCTCTGAAAAATAATACAAAAAATAGAAAAAAACAATTAAAAATCCAAAAATAAGAGAGCAGAAAACACAGTAAAATGGCATGGAAGAAGAAGCTAAGTTCCCCTACATTTTCCACTGCTTGAGAAATCACTGCTTGAGAAATCCACTGCCAGCACCCCTTTCCTGGGCTCTAATCAGGGCTGGGCCATAACCAGGATTCTAGATGTGGGTGAGTGAATATTTTTTCAGGGTGGGCAGTAAAGGCGCTTTTCAATGCATTCCTAAGGGAAACCACACTTTGCCAGGGTGGCCAAAGTGCTAATTCAGGGTGGGCCAAGCCAACTGCCTGGATCAGGGTTGATCACACACTCTTTGGAGCTGATTTTATTTTCAAGGCATACTCGTCACATTTCCGTCAGCACTATTTATTGGTCAGCCCTGGTAATTGCAGGAAAAAACGTCCGACCAACAGCTGACCGGGGGGGGGGGGGGGATTTCTAGCACTTCCTAGTTGTGAGGAGAGCTTCTGCCAGAGCCAAAAAGTGATGAAAATATTAAAAATGGGGTGAAAATGCTCCAAACATCCTCCCACTGCAGCGGTAAGTGATGAATCGTGACTTCTGGCAGTGGGGGGCGGGCTCCATTTTAGAATCTAAAATGGCACTGGTGGTCTAATTCCTGGTCATAAGGCAAAAATCATCATACACCAGGACATTATTTTGAAGAAATTTGTCATTGTAAACTGCGGCAAATGTAACCCAGCACACTCATAAGCTGTGTCTTTACTGTACATGGAGACATATTTTTAAGATATATTGTTGTCAGAAGATTGAGAAGAGCTTGTTTGCTACTGGGGCTTTTGCTTCAAGCAGCATAGTTCAAGAGGGATAATGATAAGTTAGAAATTATGAGAAAAAGACATTTCATGTTAAGAGGAAGAGCCAAGAAGAGGAAACCTAGGAGAAAATGTGGATGTAAATGGACATCAAAAGCCTGGAACTGGGCTTCCCAGATTCTACATTCCTAGGGCTCATTTTATTAAGTGTCAATGCACAGGGAATATTTTGTAACTATGTTTAGGGGAAATTTGGGGAACATGTCAATGTTATGCTTTGCTATTCTTGTCTCTTAGGCACCTCAGAGTATAAAAAGTTGTACTACAAAAAAGCCACCGATATAGAATTTTATTGAATTGTAGAAGGCTCGGGAAAGAGATGTGTCTCAAGGCATTGACCGAATATTGGAGAAGAGAGTCTTGTCAAAACAAAGCTTATTATAATCAAATGAGCCACTGAAACTAAAACCTAAATAACAGAAGAGAATAAGTGGGAAACTAAAGGCAAAATTTATCCAATTCAGTTAATATGGTTGGGTTTGAGTATTACGGCAAAGCAAATATTGTATATAGCAATATCATTTAATAGACTATTAGTGAACCAGGAGTACCAGATAGAAGATGCTGCAAATAGCTAAAAAACTAAATAAATAAATGGATGGATGGAGGTGAGTAAAGTCAGACTAAATCTTTAGTTTAATGATCAAAAGAACAAAGGGCTTTGGAAGATTACAAACAGAAATCAAACAAGAAAGGTCAATGAGACGATTGTATTGCAATTGTATATCTGAAAATACAGATAAGTTAAAAAAGAACAAGTCAGCACAAGGGAAAGATAGCTAGAAAATAAGTAATAAGCATTCAAGTTATTTTGACATGATGAAAATAGTGAAAAACACATGGATTTGAGAGATTTTTTTTTTAAAAAGACAGCTCAAAAATTCCCACCAGGGGTTTCTCAATGAAAATGAGTACATTTAACTCACTCAGGTTTCAGGACAATGCTCCTAGGATTCCTATGCAGTAAGCATGCAGCAGGGGGATTCCATTTATTCAATTGCTAACATTTATTTCATTTCAGTACTCATTTTGAGTTTCTTTTCTTCACTTCCTGGGGGTGGAGAAACCATTTTTTTTATTATTGACATACTGGTTTCCCCTGAATGTACTATGGTGACCACCTTTTTAACTGAGTCTACCATGTCTACCATGGCTGGAACATCTGCTTGGGAGTATTCCAAGGAAAAAAAATGGTCCATGCCAAGGCTATCCATGTCAACATTTGTTCCCATGGTTCAGCTTCTGCTTCTGGCTCTAGAACAGGGGTTCCCAACCATTCCAAGCCAGGGGCCAGGGCATGCTCTCCGAGTCACCTTTGATGGCTGGATGGCCATTTTGCCCTTCCTGCATGATGGGGGAAGCCATTTTGTCCCAACAACCTCAAAGAGGTGGCCATTTTGTTTCTCAAATGGCCTAGGGGGTGGGGGCACATGAAATGGTGCCATGGGCCAGATCTGGCCCACAGGCCTTAGGTTGGGAAACCCTGCTCTAGAACCAAGTGAGCCCTTTCTTTGGTCCTCTTTGTGACACCAAATAGCATGAGTGGATTTGAAAGATCCCTGTTTATGACAGTTCATTTCTCTTTGAAATCACTGAGCAACCAACGGAAACCAACCTGAATCAGCTTGATTTGGTTCAATTTTCCCATTTGTTCCTAAATAAATGTGTACTTCCTCAAATGATCAACCAACTGGGCATTAACTAAAATGGCTGGAATGTTAGATATTCTTTGAGTCGTGCACTCAGTTCATATAGACGAGTGTGCAGGACCTGAATTGATTAAGAAGATGAAATAGATTCCTGTGGGAGAGGACTCAAAAGTGTTAGAGCTAGAAGTTATCGGATCAGATGTCCTGTGATTGTCTTTTCAGATTATACAGCAGAAGGAAATAAAGTAATAGCAAAGATGATAGAATAGTGAACTTGCAAAATGCATGAGTCCCTAGCTCATCCATGTATAGCACATGAAGTCAAACGACTGACCTTTAATGGTATCTTGAAACTTGCTGCCTCAGGCAGGTCACCCTATGCTGCACAATGGTAGAGCCGGTTCTAACTACCTGCCTCTGGAGGAAAACTACCTCCTCTCCACACCAGGTTATCCTGACACAAGCATTGGCTTGTAGCCAAGATGAGGTAAGAAAAAAAAATCCAGGGTTTTTGATAAATTTAAAAGCCTTTTATTGGAATGTAAACCTTTCTTTTAGGGACTGCGGTGGCTTAGTGGTTAAGACGCTGAACTTGATGACTGGCAGGTCGGCAGGTCAGCAGTTCGAGAACTGAGTGCTGCATGATAGACTGGGCTCCCACCTCTGTCCCAGCTCCTGCCAACCTAGCAGTTTGAAAGCAAGAAATTGCAAACAGATAAACAGGTACCACATTGGGGGTGGGGGAGGTAAACAGTGTTCCATGCACTCCAGTGCCTAGGCATGCCTGTCACATGTCCACAGAAACATTTGCAGACGCAGACAGTGCTAACTCTTTGGCTAGAAATAGAAATGAGCACTGAACCCTAGAGTCGGATACGACTGGCTTTCGAGCAAGGGCAACCTTTACCTTAAACTGTTCTTTACATGTCACAGCAGCTGCATTTAATTTACTGGATTTCTTTCCAAGTAACTGGTAGGCTGGGAGCAGAGCCGGCTTCTTTTCAGACATTGCTCACATGTTCAGTTCTATTTGAGAATGCAGGAATAAACTCTGCACCACACATCAAGCTTTCTCTCTCATACTGTTGTGCTTTTCTTCCTTTCTCCAAAGCTAGAAACTCTTTTCTCATATTCAAAGCATTAAGCTCTGCTGCCCATGGGAATGCTAGGATGAGGACGAGATGAGAGAGTTACATTAGGGCAGAAATTCGGGTCACATCATATCAAACTGAAAGCATCAGGCCCAATACAGGCTTGGCTAATAAGATTTGTACATAGTCATTTTAAATTTTTTAAGACTTGACTTAAAATTTAAGGGGAGAGAAAAAAGGAACAGAGACGATGCATTTTCAAGAAGAGTGTACTTTTATTCCACAACAGTTTTAAAAGACTTTTTGTGAGGGTACTTTTTTGGGCAGTTACATTTCCCCAGTTGTCTCAGTCCTTCTGTGAGAGTTGGGCCTCATTATCACTGGGGGTGAGGGGTGGGGGGTAGGTCTGTGTCCAAGCTATTTCACTTCATGGATGCTTCTCAAGGCAAGAATAGTACCTGCACTTAGATCTGGGCATGCCAAAGACAAAAATCTCATCTAGATGGCTAGGTTAATAGGGAACTAATAAATAAATAATAAATGAGAAATTTGTATTTGTGTATGTGTAGGAACATTCAATTAAGGGAGTTCCTGAACACACTTTTAATATCTCAGTAACAACTAGGCCTCAGTCACAGCTATGCTTCACTCGCTGTTCCATTTATTAGAGGAACAAGACAGCACTGGTCTAGTATATGATAAACTAGCTGGGGACCCGGCTTCGCTTGGGCTGGGATTATGGTTTTACCTGGGCAGGGATGGTCCCTCTGTCGCTGCCTTCCCCACCACCTGCGGGACCGCCAAGGCTTCATGGCCCGTGTTCTGTTCCCCACAGGCAGTTTGCTGCCCCAGCCCTGGTTCCTGCCGGCATTGTTCTGCTCTGCTCCCCTTCCCGGTGGCCAATGCGGCTGCTAAGGCAGCTCTCCGTGGGGCATTGCCTCTGCCTCAGCAAATGGAGGGCGGGAAGGAAGGGCAAGCCATTGATGCCGTGGCGGGTCCCCATGTTGTTGTTTTCTGTTTTTGGCACCGGCAGCCACTGCCTTCCGGGTGATGGCAAGGCAGCCCTTCCACCCTGCCGTCTCTTGAACGCAGTGGGTGAAGGGAGTGTCCGTGTGGATGCCGTGTTCCAGGGACAGCAAAGCGGGCCTATTGGTTTGCCTTTCTCGGAATGCAGGGGCTGAAGGCAGTGCCCACCCACTGCCCATCTCATCCGGGTTTTGTGTTGTGGGCTTGGCTTTACCTCCCGTTCTGTTGTCGCCTCAGCTGCGCTGTCTCTGGTTGCGGCCCTCTCTTCCCAGGGCATCCACCTGGTGTTCCTTGCATTCCGTGGCATAGTGTCCCCCCAGTTCCGGCCATCCACGCCAGCAGCCAAGCCGCAATGGTGCTGTGTTGTCCTGCCATGGGCGTGCGCGGTGGCCATTTGTGTGCCAGGTGCATGACCACAGCCCAGCTTCTCCCGTGCCAGGTCAGGCCACCCCTATTGGCTGTCGCATGCCATAGGGCCTGTTGGGACATGTAGTTTTTGTGTTTTCCCTTTTTTGTGGGGCGCAGGGCCCCCTTTGTCATTTGGACCCCTGCAGTGCCAAGCCAGCATGTACAAGGCACCTGTATGCCAAGTTACAGCATGCTGGGTCCAGGGGTGATGATTGGTATTCTCCACATACAAGATGACACCTATATATAATAATATATATTATTTAACCAAATAATGTTTTAGTTTGTTTTTTTTTTGCTAATAGTTGTACCGTAGGTAATATTTTTAAAAATGTGAAAGAACATGTTTTTTACATTCAATGTTTTTAAACTGTGTTTAGATGTTTTGGGTTTTTATTTGAGTTAAAACTCAACACAGGATATTATAAATCTTTTTATTTTATTTATTTAACATATGTTTGTCATTTGTGTAAACTTTTGATTTATTGTTATGTTTTTGACTTGTTTTTACTCTTGTGGCCTCTACGTGGGGCTGTTGTGTTTTTGAGTGGTTTTGCTATTCTGCCCTGCAGGTGGAGCTGTTAGTGGTTTTGGTTTTGTTTTACGTTTTTTCTCTTCTGGCCTCTAGGTAGGGCTTCTTCCGGTAAGTAGTCTTTGTTTCTTTATTTCTGTTCCGGTCATCATGGAGAGAGGATGTGCTGGTGAGTTGTATGGTTTTCTTTCTTCTGGGGTTTTTCTTTGTTTTGTTTTTGTGGTGGTGGGCTGGGAGGTGTTTCTCTTTGTTCTTTTTTGTTTTGGTTGGGTTTTAGGTTTGTTTAAATGGTTTGGTTATTTCTGGCTTTGTTTAATTTTTCTTATTTTGTTGTTGTTTATTTGTGTAATTCGTTGTTGTTTGTTTGTGTAATTTGTGGTTTTTTCGTGTTGTAGTTAGGTGTTTTGTATGTGCTTTTGTGGTATTGTGGATGTTTTTGTTTGTGTATTTTGTGGTTTACTTTTTGTTTATTAATGGTTTTTTTAATTATTGATTTATTTTTGTTTTATTATTTTAAAATAATTTTAGTGTTTGATTTTGGTGTTTACTTTAGCGTGAAGAATGGGCTGCCTGTCAGTTCCTCTTTTCACCATTGCTGCTTTGAATTTTGGTTTTGATGCGGTAATGGGGGAAAGGAGGAGGAGGCAGTCAGCTCGTTCTTCTCCCAGGAAGGTTCGTTAGGTAGGTCGGGGGAGAAGGAGGAGGCAGAGGAGAGCTATCTCTGCCTGACGATGGTTCTCTCCTCTCTGTCTCCTTTCTCTCCTGGCTTACCTAACTTGAGATCGGCAGGCAGCGATCCATACGGGGTGGTGCTCTTACTTGCAGATTACTGGCTGCTGCTTTTGTATTCAGAAGTACAAAGGCATCAGCCACTCATCTGCCAGGGAGGGTGCTTCCCCAGATGAACTGCTGCCTGTTTTTGGTTTTTTCCCACCCCGGCTCAACTTTCCTTGAGGCCGGCGGTGGTCTCGCCGTGTCTTTGGCAGGGTAGAGTGGAGGAAAGGGAGTCCCTCATCTCCCCATTGCTCTGGGAAAGAAGGCCGGTGGGTGTCTCGCGGTGGAGTTTTGTGGCTTTTTGTTTTGCGAGGCTGTGAGGCGCTGCATCCACCTGTGGCGGACTTGCGTTCCCATTGCATTTTGTAATTTTATTTTTCATGCACTGGCTTTCTCAGCGTTCTGCACACTCACGGCGCGCAGGACGCTGAGATTTGTAGTTTTGTGTTTGTGGTTTGCGTTCATGTGGCGTTTTTTTCCTGCGGCTCGATTTTAACTGGCCGTGCTGCATTTTCCAACTTTCTTTTTGCTCACGCATCTCAGCCTGATTGGCTGTGGCACAGCATAGCACAGAGAATGTTGGGAATTGAAGTTCTTTTCCTTTGTTCCTGTTTGTGGGGCTCTTGCCCCACTGGCATGTTCCTCAACCCTGCAGTAACATCTGTACTGGGTTCGGGCGAGTGCAGGAGGCTTGGTATGGGATAGGATGGATGGGTACAGAAACGTATAGCAAGTTCCAATGGTTAACCCTTGGATTTATAGGTATAGATGTTCAACTGGGAATATTAAATGGAAATATGAACTGACCGTGAAATTGTCCCCAAATTTCTCAGAAGTCCTAGATTTCATCAACTGATTATCTAAAACTTCTGGTGAACTGGCAGAAACTGAAACTAAAAGAGAAGTGGAGTTCCACCACTATATTCCACACAGAGAAGGGATTTTATCTTGGGCAACAGAATTGCCAAGTATCTGCAAAGAGGGAATGAGTACCATGTATTTTAAATGCTACATTTTTTTAAAATACAAAGCATATTCATTCCCAGCTTAAGCTACCAGTGCCAGACATGGACACTTACAACAAAATATAAATGAAAATTGATCACCATGGAAATAAGGTGTATGAGGAAGGCTGCTGGAATGACTAGAAGGGATAAAATCAGGAATGGGATTATAAGGGAAAGAATTGGAATAGAACCAATCTTAAACTACATATAGAGACAACAAGGTTTGCCATTTGGAGAGAATGTCTTGGAATTTCATACCTTACAAGGCATATGTAAGGAGAAGAAGGACAAAGACCACAAGGCAGACCCAGAGGAAGATAGAGATAACATTAAAGACATATTATAAGAACACCAAATAACACTTGTGGAGTCCACTAGAAGTGCCAGAACAAGAAACTTGTATCTCCCTTTAGTGTCTTGCAAGAAAGACAACAGAAGGAGCCATAACAAGGCTAACACAACTTTATTGCATGATGGTCAGGGTGAACATGTGGTAATGGTGGACAAACAGCTCTATTTATACTACACTGTACATTTGAATATGCCGGTGTGGTAGCTCATTGGCTACTGTCCGCATGACGTCATTGGTCGTCACGCCCATCTTCTCCAGGTGTGGTGTGGCGGGAAGGTTTCCCGCTCTTCAGGTATTCGGGGAATCTGTACCATGTGAGCTGGATGCTCGCTACTGCCACCTGTGGCCACTTAGCTCGTATCCTCATATAGCCTGTTACAATGTGTTCCTGATTAGATACAATTGAATACATTGACTGGTTACATTCTGTTAAAGGGATCGTTACAACATTTCCTTGGCATTGCATTCAGTACATAACACCCCTCCCCCCTAGGTAAGGACAAAGTCCTTCAACCAATGAGGCTTACCGCATGTTCACTTTGGGCGAGTGGCATCCGTGCTTTGCCCTGGAGTGGCTGCGTATTCCTGATCGCTATGTCCTCGTCCTGCAATGGGAGAGGGTGACTCGTTAGTGATTGGCTGCAGGCTCTGAGCCTGGGATTGGGGAGGTCTAGGTGTAGGAGTAAACTCCAGGGATGTGAAACCGGGGGCCCTAGGGACTAAAGTAATACCCCACTCTTCGCTCGGACGGGTGGGGGACCACTCCAAAAACTCCCCCCGGTTTCCAAACTCAAAGTCTAACTCTTCGAAATCCCCCTCTTCCAAATCATTCCTGTAGCTCGGGGGGTCAAAAATATTCGGATTTGTGTCATTTCCCTCCCCCCAGTGGTCTGTGTCTCCCCCTTGGGATAAGCGGGTGGGGGAGAACCCTAGCACTGAATCTCCTGTTTGGTCTCTCATGTCTTGCCTGGCTACAACTCTACTCCTGAGCTGCTCGGCATGTCTCCTCCAGAGGAGACCTGTGCTCGTCTTGACATTGTATGAGACCGGCCCCATTTGCCCGACCACTACTCCGGAAACCCAAGTTGGCCTGGTGGCTGCATAATTCCTGCAATGCACAGCCTCGCCGACCCCAAAAATCTTAGTGCTCCCCAGTGCAATGTTTCTACCCATATCCTCCACCCTGGTTGGGTCTAGGTGCGAGAGGATCATGGCGGGTCTCCTCCGTATAAGGAGTTTGGTGGGCGACAACCCCGGTGCCGGGGGGGGTTTCACTTGGTACCTTAATAGGAATTGGCATTGTTGCAGGTTCAAATCCCCGGGGCCCATCCGACGCAGTGCATCCTTCGTTGTTCGCACCAAACGTTCCGCTTGACCATTTGTAGTGGGGTGAAAGGGGGCACAGGTAATGTGGCGAATCCTATTAATCCCTATAAACCCCTGGAACTCTGCTGATGTGAAAGTTGTGGCGTTATCGCTCACAAGCACATCGGGTAATCCAAAACAGCTGAATACTCTCCGCAGTTGCCTAACCGTTGCAGCTGATGATGTACTGGACATTGGAATTACCTCCAACCACTCGGAGTAAGCGTCCACTATTATTAAGAACAGGGTGCCCCTGAAGGGTCCTGCAAAATCTACGTGTAGGCGCGACCACGGCCCTCGGGTTGCATCCCATTCTCTATGGGGAAGTCGGGACTCTTCAGGGCGGGTACTCTGGCTGCTCTCACAAGTGCCAATCATGTGTTCTATATCTGCGTCTAACTTGGGCCACCAGACGTAACTTCTGGCTAGCACTTTAGAGCGCACAATCCCCGAGTGGCTAATGTGTAACATCTTGAGCACCTGTGGCCTCAACGCTTCGGGGACTATTACCCGCTGCCCCCAGAGGAGGCAGCCCCTCTCTAGGGACAGTTCGTCTCTCCTTCTGCCATAAACCTTGAACTCCTCCATGGGGGAGGTTGCTGGCCACCCCTTTTGCACCCATGAACTGACTAGGGCCAATGACCTGTCCTTCGCTGTAGCTTTAGTGATCTCCGCTGGCAGTATCGAGGGGGTCTCTATGGCCTCGATCAGGAGCACCTGGTGGTCCTGCTCTACCTCACACTCTGTGTCCCCTGTCTGTGGGAGGGGTGACCTGGAAAGGGCATCGGTGTGGCTGATTTCCTTGTCGGGTCGGTAGACCAATGCATACTGGTATGCGTTGAGGAAGATAGCCCACCGCAGCATCCTTGGGGATAAGATCTGTGGGGTGGGCTTGTTTGTGGTGAAACTACCTAGCAGGGGCTTATGGTCGGTCACGACTGTGAACGGCTGGCTATAAAGGAAGTCATGGAACTTTTTGGTCCCTGCAACTATCGCCAGTGCCTCCCTGTCTGTTTGCACGTAATTGTGCTCTGCCTTGGACAGGGATCTCGAATAGAACGCCACCGGGGCTTCTCGCCTGCTCTCTATCATGTGGCATAAAACCGCCCCCACCCCCACCGGTGAGGCGTCGCAGACCAGCACGATGGGCTTCTTGGGATCGAAATGGGTTAAGACAGCCTTGGAAGACAGAAGCTGCTTGAGCCCACTGAATGCCCATTCCTGGCTTTTGCCCCACCGCCAAGCTGCATCTTTTTTAAGTAACTTGTGCAGCGGCTCTGCCACCGACGCCTTTCCCGGCAAGAAAGAGTGGTAAAAATTTAAGAGTCCCAGAAAGGACTGTAGTTCGGCCTTGGTGGTGGGGCGAGGGGGGTTCTGCACTGCTGACACCTTAGACTCGGCTGGCTTAATACCCTCAAGGTTATCCGGAATCCCAGAAACTCTACCTCTTCTGCGAAAAAAACACACTTGTCTTTTCTCAACCTGAGCCCCGCTTTCTCGAACACTGTTAGCACCTGGTCTAACCTCTTGGCCAATTCTTGCCCCCCCCCCCATTATCAAAACGTCATCAAAGTAAGGGAAAACAAATGGGAGCCCTTTCAAAAGCCTTTCCACTAAGGACTGAAAAATCCCGGGGGCCGAATTCACGCCGAATTGGAGGCGTGTTACTTTAAAGGTTCCCTTATGAGTAACTATGGTTTGAGCGGCGGCTGCAGCTGGGGTCACCATTAATTGCTGGTATGCCTGCGCTAAATCTAGCTTGGCGAAACACCTCCTCCCATGCATTGTTGCTAACAGGTGGCTTACAACCAGCACCGGGTATGCATTTGGGTGAATTGCCTTATTAATCGTGCACTTGTAGTCAGCGCAAATTCTGACCTCCCCGTTAGCCTTTAGTGCACTTGGCAGAATCTACAGGTACCAAAATCCCCTGGCCCACCAGTTTGTCCAGTTCAATCTCAATTTTGTCCTTTAGTGCGAAAGGCACTCTCCTTGGCTTTAGCCTGATGGGCCGGATGTCGGGGTCCATGTTGAAAGAAACTGGGGGGCCCTTGAACTTCCCGAGTCCCTTCTCGAAGATGGCAGGGTGTGTGTTACACACTTCTGCGATCGTGTCAGCCTGCACGGCATGTATGCCTCCGATGAAAACCCCCAGGGAGCCAAACCACTGCGTTCCGAGGAGGCAACAGGACCCGTCCCTTAAGACCACTAGGGGCAACTGTGCGGAGCGCCTCTTGAATTGCACCTTGAACTCCCCCACCCCCAACACTGGGATGCTTTTCTCTTGAATGTCCCGTAAGTTTGTCCTTAGGGCTTTCAGCTTGTGGCGTGAGTTTGGGGAGTACGCAAAAATTACCTGTGGTGATGATGGAATATGATGACCCTGAGTCTATTTCCATCCTAACCGGGACCCCTTGTATCAGTACCTCAACAAAAAACTGAGGGTGCCTCAAGGGCATGCTGTGAACTGCCTGGTCATGGTTGTCCGGAACTCTTCAAGACATGCGGTGCTCCTGCGGCTCGTCGTCGTCGAAGATCCTGCTGACCCCATCCGCTTTCCATTGTGGCCGTTCCACCAGGCCCTTGCCACTGTGCCGTCGACGCCTGCAGACCTTTGCGATGTGCCCGCACCACCCGCAGTTGTGGCACTCTGCCTTCCTGAATGGGCACAGGCTCCGGTCGTGAGGTGCCCCGCATCCATCGCAGTGGTGATCCTCTCTGGCACGGTCTCGAACCTCGGGCCTCCTCTGTACTCGTTGCACGTCGCCGTCCTCACTGCAGTCGGAGGTGAACATGGTGAACTCTGGGGGTCCCTGCTCCCCATGGGAGGAACAGCTGTGGACTGGGACTGCAGACGCCCCCCCCCCAGCCGCTGAGTCCTGGCAATGCACACTCGCTCGCCTTGTTGCACTGACTCATCAGCTTGGGCAATTTTCAGGACGTGCTTGAAGGAAATGCTCTCATCCTTGGCCAGTAATTTTTCCTGGCACC
Organism: Bradypodion ventrale; assembly: GCA_035047345.1. NCBI lineage: Eukaryota > Metazoa > Chordata > Lepidosauria > Squamata > Chamaeleonidae > Bradypodion > Bradypodion ventrale. The sequence continues at coordinate 254,556,194 of JAWDJE010000001.1, forward strand.
CTCATCTCGCAGGCCAAGCAGGAGCCTTTCTCACAGCACCTCGCTCAGGGACGCCCCCCCACTGGCAAGGCACGGCAGCTACCCTTAGAGCCGCAACAAAGTCGACCATGGACTCACCGGCCCGCTGGCTCCGCTGTTGAAATGCTAGCCTTGCCGGGAACACCAACACCTTCAGGCAAAAGTGCTTCCTCAGCTCAGTGAGGATCTCATCCAGGAGTACCTCTCTGAGCAGCCTCGGTGTCAGGAGGTTTGTTGCCAGTTCCAGCGTTTCCAGGCTGCACTGGGCCAGCAGGTACGCTTGATGCTGGGCTTCTTCCTCGATGCCCTCGAGGTCCATTGCATATAGGAACTGAAGTTCGTAGAGTTCCCATCTCTCTGGCTTCGTGTTATCGAAAGGCGCGATGTTCACTTTGCGGCCATCCCATCCTCGTCGCCAATTTAGTGTCTTGCAAGAAAGACAACAGAAGGAGCCGTAACAAGGCTAACACAACTTTATTGCATGATGGTCAGGGTGAACATGTGGTAATGGTGGACAAACAGCTCTATTTATACTACACTGTACATTTGAATATGCCGGTGTGGTAGCTCATTGGCTACTGTCCGTGTGATGTCATTGGTCGTCACGCCCATCTTCTCCAGGTGTGGTGTGGCGGGAAGGTTTCCCGCTCTGCAGGTATTCGGGGAATCTGTACCATGTGAGCTGGTTGCTCGCTACTGCCACCTGTGGCCACTTAGCTCGCATCCTCATACAGCCTGTTACAATGCGTTCCTGATTAGATACAGTTGGATACATTGACTGGTTACATTCCGTTAAAGGGATCGTTACAACATTTCCTTGGCATTGCATTTAGTACATAACACTCCCTCAACACCTGAAGAGGTAAAAGAGAAAGTAAAGAAGGAGGAGGAGGAGTAGGCTTCTTTTAAGTCTTGTGACAACAGTGCTTTCCCCTCAAACAGTGTAATGAAGGAGAGGTCAAACTGCAGGAAAATGTGCAACATTTTCATAAAGTTCAGCCCTCAGATGAGTGTTGTGCTGTAAGAAACATGTAAAGTGTAAATGACAGCTGGGTATCTTTAAAACACTTGCATGAAATATGCACATGCCTGCAAGGTTTCAGGAGGTGTCTACACTGGAAAGGTAGACAAACTTGGCAAACAGCCCTCCCACCTCTTTCCATCTCCTAAACTCAACTCTTAATTCAGCGGTGCCCAAACTACAGCTCTGGATCTGGCCCCCAACACAAATTCATCTGGCCTATGAAGCCCTCATTGCTATTGTATGGGCGTGTTTTACTTCCACTTCCAGGAGCAATGAGGGCTTCACGGGCTGGATGAATTAGCATCAGGGGCTGGATCCAGTCCATGGGCCATAGTGACCAGCCCCCTGAACCATGTGACCGGCCCATGGCCTGAAAAGTTTAAGTGGTCCCTTCAAGAAGTCTTCATGCTCTTTTCCTGGATTCTTCTCCCACTCTCCTTCTTTTCCAGTCTTCACCAAACCGGCTCTGTTGTCTTGCTCTTTTTAGGCTCAATGTTAGCAGTGATAATTGTATTAATATATCAGAATAGTGTTAGAAAGTTCTGCATTAAGAAAAAAGAGTCAAAACAAAGGGAAGGAGACATAAGTGGTGGGATAGAAGGGTGGGCTTGTTTATCTTCTTAGACTTCCCTTCCCTTTTCCTTGGCTTTTTTTAATTAATGCCGAACCAGCTAGCACAATTCTGATATATTAATAAAATAAATCACCAAAGCGTCCTCCATCGGATTCCTTGGGTAAGGTGAAAAGCAGAGGGCACACACCATGGCCCGCCAAATGATCCAAATGGCTAAAAAACCTACACACATATGGACTTGGTTTCCCATGTTCATTTGCATGTGCGGAATGTCATCACAGAGATGTCTACCATTGTGTGGACTCCTAGCTGAATAATGACTCAAAGGTATCCATGGTATATCAGCCTAGCCTTATTTGTTTAAAAAAACCCTTCAGGAACATTTGGGAGCAGATCATGAGGGAGGGTGCCCCTGTTGTCCTTAAACATCACACCACATTGTCTAGTCATCACATCACCACCCCACAGACACTACCCCATCCTTTTACCAATTAGAACAATAGTTTCCATGACAAAAAGCCCGAACAAATCCTTTCAGCTTGAAGAAAAGTAGAAGCCCCCAGTACCCCAGGAAAAAGCTACTTTGGGAGGGGGGGGAAGGCACATATGGACTCAATTTAATTTTTGTGCTATGTGGGCAGCAAAAAAAGTTGGAATTCATCTGCTGTATAAAAGGAGCAAATCCTGATGTATTTCACCAGAAAGTCCAGTGCTCAGCCTAATCATGCATACTTGCATGTTTCCAGATGCATAGCTGTTAGGTACACTGTACGAACTGGCATTAGAAAGTAGTGGCTGCCACTGGTTCCCTGCAGTAGTTGTGTTTGATGTCTAAGGTGTGGAGCTGTCCTGACTGGGTTCTTGATGTTTTACATCATTTAAGTATGAAATCAGCAGGATACAGTTCTTCTCTCTGTGCTTACTTGTATGCCTACTATTCTATTCCTCCACAATGGCAGGCAGGAATGAAAGTACAATATAAGGTTATATGGTCAGAGAGTCTGGGCAAGAAATGATTAAGAAATCCTTAAGACTATGGTTTTTTGTTACTTCTCAAAAAATACTTGAAAACATCTACATTCATAATATAGTTAGTGTTACGTAGATGGTGGGATACCCCTTTAGAGTACAACTGTTTAGCCAGCCATTACTCCTTTGTTATTATGTGCCATCAACCCTTGTAGGGTTTCAGAGATTGAAATTGAATTGAATTGTTTATTTATACCCCGCTCTTCTAGTGCATGCACCACTCAGAGCGGTTTCCAACAATAAATAATACATAATATACAGTGCAAACATAATAAAAATACAGTGCAATACATATGCATAATCATATAATATCCAAATACAAAATACACAATACAGTACAATAAAAAATGTAGTTACAAGGTTAATCACAAAATACAGCAATACAAAAATTCAAAAATAAGCATCACAATGCAATACAATCGGTACAATCACAATATGTCAACATTATACATGATTTGTTGTTGTTCAGTCGCACAGTTGACTCCGACCCTTTGCGACCCCATGGGCCATTTTCCTCCAGGCGCCTCTGTCCTCCACCATCCCCCTCAGCCCTCCCAGCTCTGTGCCCATTGTGTCTACAATACCATCTAGCCATCTCATCCTTGGCCTCCCCCTTCTTCTTTTGCCCTCCACCTTTCCCAGCATCAATGCCTTCTCAAGTGAATCCTCCCTTCTCATTTGATGTCCAAAGTATTTTAGCTTCATCTTTACTATTTGACCTTCCAATGAGCAGTCAGGGTTAATTTCTTCTAAGATTGACCTATTTGTTCTCCTCGCTGTCCAGGGGACTCTCAAAACCCTCCTCCAACACCACATTTCAAAGGCATCTATTCTTCTGTGTTCAGCCTTCCTAATTGTCCAGCTCTCACATCCATACATTACTACTGGGAAAACCATTGCTTTGACTATTCTAATTTTTGTTTGCAATGTGATGTCTCTGCTTTTCACTATGTTCCCCAGGTTTCTCATCGCTTGTCTCCCAAGAATCAGTCGCCTTTTTATTTCATGGCTACAATCCCCATCTGCAGTGATCTTTGATCCTAAGAAAGTAAAATCTGTCACTGCTTCTACTTCTTCCCCATCTATTTTCCAGGAACTGATTGGGCCTGTTGCCATTATCTTGGTTTTCTTGATATTGAGTCTCAAGCCAGCTTTTGCACTCTCCTCCTTCAGCCCAATCAAGAGATTCTTTAGGTCTTCCTCACTTTCTGCCATTAGGGTGGTATCGTCTGCATATCTCAGATTATTGATGTTTCTCCCAGCAATTTTAATCCCATATTGTGATTCCTCCATCCTTGCACTGGGCATTCTGTGCTCTGTGTATAGGTTGAATAAGCATGGTGACAAAATGCAGCCTTGTCTTACTCCTTTTCCTATTCCAAACCATTTTGTCATTCCATGTTCTGTCCTAACTGTTGCTTCTTGGTTCATGTACAGATTTCTCAGGAGGCATATGAGGTGCTCTGGTATTCCCATCTCTTTAATTACTTGCCACATCTTGTTGTGGTCCACACAGTCAAATGCCTTAGTGTAGTCAATAAAACAAAAGTAAACTTGTTTCTGGTATTCCTTTGTTTTCTCCATGATCCAGCGTATGTTGGCGATGTGGTTTCTAGTCCCCCTGCCTCTTCTGAAACCAGCCTGCACCTCTGGTAATTCTCTCTCCACATGCTGCTGAAGTCTATCCTGTATTATCTTGAGCATCACCTTGCTGGCATATGGGATGAGCGCGATTGTTCGATAATTTGAACATTCTTTGGCATTGCCCTTTTTTGGGATTGGGACGTATACTGATCTTTTCCAATCCTGTGGCCACTGTTTTGTTTTCCAAATCTGCTGGCATATTGAATGCAGTAATTTGACGCCATCATCTTTTAGCGCTTTGAAAAATTCAACTGGGATACCATCATCTCCACTAGCTTTGTTGTTTGCAGTGCTCTTTAGGGCCTTTATGACTTCGCTCTCCAGGATGTCTGGCTCAAGTTCAATTTCTTCATCATTGTGATTATCAGGAGTGTTGAGGTCCTTTTTGTACAGTTCCTCTGTGTACTCTTTCCATCTTTTCTTAATTTCTTCTGCATGATACATCAGCACAATACATGATACATCAGCACAATAATATAACATCAACAAAAATATCAAACAACAAGTAATAAGCCATCCTCTGCCTTCACGTCCCCACAGTCATTGTGGAGCCTGGGGCTCAACGCACTTGTGGAGCCCAGGGCTCAATGTCCTTACGGAGCCCGGGTGGTGGGGATGCAGTTACATAGCTGTCAGGTACACTGTATGAACTGGGATGCAGCTTTTAAAGTCCTCTTATGCAAAATGTTCACTGAGTGATTTACCATTGACTTTCCATGGTACCTTTCCATGGCTGAACAGTGATTTGAATACAGGTTTTCCAAGTCCCAGTCTAACCCTTTATCTACTACACCATAGTGGTTTTCAATGTTCCTGGTTTTCCTTTCTTCTGCATAAACTAGTAATGCCATTCTCTTCCCTAAATTTATGAGAGATGAACAATATAAATGATAACAATGTAAACAATAATTCAGTTGGCCAGACTAACCAGATAATCTACATTTAATCAGAGAACTGGTGATAGATATGAAAGACTTGTAAAAAAATCTAATATCAGATATATGCACATTGTGCATTCCCCACCTCAACATAGAGCTGATAGTATGCAGTCATGCACTTCAAAGGCTGCTGGATGATACAGATTATTAGGTTCATTACAAATAGATTCCAGAACTGATTTGGAGACAGAAAGAACTTTGTTCACCTTGGTGAAAGGATGGGAAACTTCAGCACCTTTGGGGGGGGCACCTTTTCTTAACCAATTGTCACCTCTGGAGGTTACACAGGCCACTAAAAAAAAAAACAACAACCATGAGAACCTTGTAGTGACTATACCTGGACTAGGTGTATTTGCAAGCAAGCACACTGAGAGTTAATTCAGACAAAATTGTGTTTCTTAGGAACAGGCAAACAATGGAGATTTACAACCATCTTAGACAGATTTGCCCTCCCCTCAAAGCATATCATTTGGAATGCTTAGGTAGAGTCAATGATGTCTCTTGGACTTATGTTCAAATGGTCTCTGAAACACTCTACCTTTTAAGTGGAGAAATAAGGGAGGAGGGATTTCACTAAGCTTCCCCCAAGGGTGGACAAAGCCTGTGACACGATTCTGGAATTGGAGTTTGTCCTTACCAGGGACAATAGTAAAGGTAAAAGTCGACCTTGCTCAAAAGCCAGTCATATCTGACTTTAGGGTTCAGTGCTCATCTCTGTTTAAAGCCAAAGAGCCAGTGCTGTCTGCATTTGCAGATGTTTCCATTGACAAGTGGCCAGCATGACTAGACACTGGAGTGCATGGAACACTGCTTACCTTCTCACCGATGTGGTGCCTATTTATCTACTTACAGCTTTTTAATTTTTTCCTTTCAGTTTTTATGACGTGAAAACAGCAGTCAAGCTACCATTTTATACTCCTTTCAGTGCCTTAAAATTTTGGGGCATTCTGTGTTCATCAGAGGTGATAACGGTCACAATAAATAGTTTACAATATTTGGAGAAAATTTTACACCGTCACCAACAAAACGGTTCAAAATGTTTGGAGACAATTTTGCACCGTCACCAACAAAACAGTTTGGAGAAAATTTTGCAACATGGTCCCCTTTGGGGAGTGGGGAAGAAAAAGAAAAAAAGTCCCATTTTAGATTTCTACTGAGATTTCTTGGTTTAAGCTGCTATGCCAGTGATCTGGAAAGCTCTGCCTTATCTTGGCTTATTCTCAGAGTACTGATGCTTTGGCTTGACTAATGCAATGGAGTTTCAGTGATTCAGAAACTTCAGCTGATACAGATGGACACCCCACTAGAAGTATTAGTGAGACAGTTAGATCACACAACACATATACTGTGTGGATTATATTTGTGCTTCCATGCCCATTTTAATATTGTGCTTTAAATCTTAATCTTTAAAATGTTTCATGGTTTAGGACCACATTACTTCAACCACTGGCAGCATTTGAAATAGTTTGCTGGCTCACACCTTAAAAGCAATAACAGTTCTTCTCAAATATGGTTCTAGTATGCCTATGAGAATAGTTGAGGCTGCCAGATACAAAGGAGAGACTCAGCCTTCCATCCTTCCGAGGTCATTAAAATGAGTACCCAGCATGTTGGGGGGCAAAATGGTAATTAACTTGTGAACCACCCAGAGAGTGCACTAAGCACTATGGGGGCAGTACAGAAGTTTGAGCACTTTGCTTTGCATTTTATAGGGAGCACATTTTTTTTAGCAAGTATCATTAGCTTCTGCTGTTTCTGGTCCCCACATCAGAGGTTTTAGAAAAGATTTAAAAACTCACTTTCCCCCTTCTTCATTTTGTGCTTTGTTGATCTGCTTATATTTTAAATAAAAATGTGCTTCAGATTTGGAAATGGTTTGGAATCTGGTGGTGGTGGTGGGGGTGATATGTGTATGTGTGTGTGTGTGTAATCAGGATTCTCTGAAGTGCCATATATAATATTTTCTTGAAGAATTACAAAGACTGAGATTTCTAAGAAAGCACTCTCCAAGAAAACACAAGTAATTCTGCAACAGAAGAACCAGAAAGCCCAAAAATGAAAAGAGATTGGAAAACTCTATCATGGTGCCCTGAGAGGCAACTTTCTACCCTGTAATCGATGGCCATCTTGCAAGAGAAGCATGTTTGAAGGAAGAGAGAGTTTGTTATTTGCAACACTTTAATTTCCAGGCAGCAGGGTGAGTGTGCATTGCAGAGGGTTTTTTAATTTGTAGACACCTGCAGATCTCAACCCAGTTAACTGAGTGTTTGTGTGTGAATTCAATTTCAATTTTAATTTATACCCCACCCTATTCAGCGCAGGTCGACTCATGGCGGCATCCAACATACCAACACAGGTACAGCATGGCAATACAATAATACAAAAAGATTAACCCATACAATCTAATACAATTACAGATTTCAAAACAAGTACAGTTTTACAATAGACATAATTAAATACTGAAATTACAAAAAAAATTACAAGAATAATTGTACAGAACCCCTGGCTACCCAAAGTCCATGTTGGAGCCTTGTGGCTCAAAACGTCCATGACAGAGCCCAATGGCTCAATGTCCATAACGGAGCCAGGAGAGAAGAACCAGTCTCAACCCAACTGAGGCAGGAAAACGTCCCAGCGGCAAAAGTGGTAGCCTTCTTCATGGCTCCGCCACGGGCAAACGGGCGCAGCTGTGCTCCCACTTCCCCCAACCGGATGGGCCAGGGGAGGGAGCTGGGGTCATGTAGAATTTGAATAGGGTAAGTTGGGATGGCATTAAGAATTGGATTTAAGCTATCTCACTTCTTTTCTGCTTGTTTTGTACTTTACTTTTTCACATCTACTGTTGGCTTTTCTTTTTGCAACACTTTTTGCCTCCCCTCCCCACATGACTTTTTGTGTTCTAGTCAGGAGTAGGTGGCAAATGTGACACACACAGAAGTGATGAACAAGAAGAGAGAGAATTCTTTTCCTGTTCAACAAACATACCTATCAAGTAAGTTGAGTAAACTGGGTACACAGAAAGAGCCTCCTCGAAGATTGTGGCATTTTTGAACCACAATCAGGTGTACTCTGGTAACAGAAACATTGTGTTGCCAGCTAATCTTTCTCACACTAGGTCACGTGAAAGGAACTGTAGAATGAACTCACCATAAGGTGGCTTTGTTTTGGCAGTTTCACGTCTGGCCTAGAAACGTAAGAATTTGAGTAAATTTGTGCAAATTGCATGGTTACTATCGGGAATGGGTAAAGGATGAAATGTGATGGAAACATTGCCTAAACACTGGAGGTTAAGCAAGCCTTGATGGCACTGAGTTTCACTCACCTTCTTAGGTTCTAGCCTTTATTTTCTCCATTTTAATTTTTTTTAAAAAATGTAGGCAAGTAAAAACATATGAAAATATTTTGAAATATTCAGATGCCAACTGAACTGGTGAGGTTGCAACATGGCTGAAAACAAATTGGTCCTGATTTGTAAGACAGAGAGTTCAGATTGAACTGATGCAGACGCAGTGGTGGGCACAGCAGGTTCACACCAGTTCACCAGAACCTGTAGCAGAAATTCTGGCTTGCCCCACCCATCCAAGTTTTGAAATAAAGTAGTCCTAATTCGGGTGCAATGCAGGGCTTCCCCCTGGCCATGCCCACCATACCACGCCCACAGTGTGGTAGTAATTTTTTTTTAACCCATCACTGGCAGATGGTATTCATTTTTTTGGAATAGTAGCCATGTTAGTCTGTGTTTCAAGCATATCAGAGAGGAAACAAAACAAAACAAAAATGTTGTAGCACTTTAAAGATTGATTTTAGCTTTCATCAGATGGTATTCAGTCTTGCTTTATTTTTAGCAGTAATTTACTACTGGACTGTATTTGTTTTGGCTGAATGCTTTTGTTCTTATTATCTTTACAGGTTTTAATTAATTTTTGAAATTAGCATTTGTTTGCATTGTTTTCTAGAAACCATCACAAGAAGGCTTTCAGACACAACCTTTAATGATAGTCTAAAAAATTGCAAAGGAAAATATTAACATTATATTCTTACTAACAGAATAGTAGATGAAGTCAAGATTAGGAATGCTGGGAGGGACTACATTAGGTGGGCCAAAGTGAAGTATATAGGGATGGGAAAGGACAGTCATTGCTGTGAAGGAACTTTACAAATAGCAGGTGGTTCACAAAGCCTATTTTTGTGATCACATATGTGCAGGTTTGTTACAGAATTTAGGTGGTTGGTTTCAGCATTCAAGACCTCCCATAGAGAACAGGAACTCAAAGTAGCCACCATACATGGGCTCAGCCAACATCTCTAAAATAGGAAGGGAGATATTTCCCAGTGTTTCCTTTCCAGACTAGGTATCATTTAGATACTCCAGATCTGAATTATTTCTAAAACTGTCTTTTGGAAGAAAAACGAAAGAGAAAAGATATTGTAAAGGAAAATTCATTTGCATCTTTTGAGCAGTAAGAACTTGTTGAATGACATTTAAAAGAGGATTAAAGCTCATTTCTTACAAGCAGCAGAATAATCAGATCTCTAAGCTAAAATGGAATTAAGGTCCTTCAATTCATCTGAAAAACCTGACTGAAGTTAAATCATTGTTCGGTAATTTACATGTCATTTACAGGGATACTCATTGTGCCTTTAGTTTTGTAAATATGATCTGAACAGCTTTTGATCTTTTGTAGCATTTGCGAAACACATTGTTTCGGAAGAAGGAAAAAAGGGCAGATTTTTTTTTTATGAAGGAAGGGGGAAAATACAGAAAGCTCTTTTATATTGTCAAAACAAATGAGTCACCCACATGGTAACATCTCTGCTGTTTTCATTTATTTGAACTTGGCAGATGTGTAGATGGTTTAATGATTGTTTGTCTGGAAAATACATTTTTTTAAGAGAAACAAACAGATTGTAGTGCAACCAGCATGTTTTACGGATTATGCAACATTTTAAACATAATTTTGTGTTCCAATAGCATTGTAAGACTAAGTGCAATAATAGAGAAATAAGTTATTGAAGACAAAGCTTCTATTTTTAAAAGCCCTCTATGTTTGTGACTCAGATATTTAAAGGACTGCCTTTTTCATATGAGCTTCCTCATCAACTCAGATCTTTATGCCAGACTGTTTTCTGAAAGTTCCCACCTTCTGTATTTGGTAGTTGACAACAAGAGAGCAGAACTTCATTTCCACACATATTCAAGTATAGCCTTTTTAATTACATATTAGGTGCTTGAATTTGGGCATCTTGTTGATGGACATTCCAACAGCAGTTAGCATTTTTTAACTTAACTACTGTTGCCTTTGTTTATGTTGTATTTATTAGGTACATCTTTTATGATTTCCTTCAAAACCAAGCACTTCACAGTCTCCTTGCTTTTCTTGGAGACGTCTAACACTAGCATGGAAATAATATTTGTAAATGGTGGCTGGCATGCATGTTTTCCACTTTGGCTCTTTGATTGACTACCATGTTTTACTGTATTCTAGTGGCCTCTTTCCATGCTTCTACTTAGGACATCAGAAAGGTTTTCACTTCTATATCCAAAGGATGATTCAGCCCAAATTATGATCATGGTTAGGAATGGCTGGTTTTTTAAATTTTATTTACAAGACTACAGATATCATAATATTCCCTGTTGGGACTTCTGTCTACCTTTTAGGCCCCATAGAAATACCTAAATGCAATGAACTTGCAAGAAAAGTCTACATTAGTAGGCTTTGAGGCCTAGCCAGAACAAGCTCCACCAAGCTTTCTGTTCAGAAAACAAACTCTTAGTTGAGGAAGCAACAGAAAGGGTATTTTCAAGACTGCTTGGCCTTGAGTGCAGACTAAGAAAAAAATAAAGAATTTATTATGTTCTTGTATTTATGTTGCTGACCCTGATTGAAGTAGCCAAGACTCACTAAAGTAATTAAATGACATTCATCATGAAATAGTGACCTAATTAAGACAACTTAAAGAAAGGAGAAGACAAGAGAAAGCTGCCGACCCAGAGAATGGGAAAGAGAAAATTTGTCATGGAGCCAGCCTTGGTTCATAGTGTCGTGAAAATCCTTAGGGGTCAAAACTATTCTTTGAATTACTTTATATTCATTTAAGTTACACTTTAATTTAGTAGTCTCTTTACGGTTGAGAAATGCTAGCTCTCAGAAAGAAGGAAGCATGTACATCATCATCATTCCAGCACACACTCAACACACTCTGCACATTAGTGATTGAGAAACATGATGCCAATCAAAAGGGGAATGGGGTACATTGTGACAAACAAACACATGAGAATTTAAATCATGACAATAGTCAAAACAATTAGAAGATCTTACATCTTTAACATTCTAAAGAAAGGTGTGAAGAGCGAGGAGAAAAGGTATTTAAGACCAGGAGTTTTGACTTTCAAGAGGGTCTTTTCCCCACATAGGTGAGAACCCTTGTCATCCACATCTCGAATGAGGGCTATTAAGCCCACACTTCACAAGCTAATGAGCTTAGCAATTTTCTCACTTTATTATTATCTTAGATTCTAAGTCATGGTAGAGTAGATTAGTTCTTCGCAATGTTTATCCTGCATATTATGGATGAATATTATGCTTCAATAAAAAAAACTCCAAAAGGCACGCTATTGAGTCGAGTTGTTGCTAAAGAAGGGGAGTTTTTGCTGGAGAACTGATAACAGGTTTGCAAAGCCGTGAATAAGGCTTCACATGCATACCAACATAACCTTGAGTAGCAAACTTGCTCAAAGGGGACATTTTATTTAAGATAAGGGATTGCTACCGTGAATCCAAAAAAGGGAGGTTTGCTTTTACTTTCATTGGCCTTGGAAACTTTATCAGCAGGACATTCCATCTTGAAGGTAAATAGTTACTTTTTATGCCACATCACTTTCCCAGGGCCATGCCCTCTCTGTGGGTTTGTGTGGTTGTTTGGGAGTTGGCAAATATAAATAGGACTTCTGCTTTGCCACATTAACTGCTACCATTCCTGCTAGGAAGCAGGTAAGCCATCTTTCCAATAAGACACTAGGTTAGCCAGGCTCGAAGGTCCATGTCGGCAGTAAAATGCATGGATAGCTGAATGCCTCAGCTTGGGCCATGAATCACAGAGGGAAGGGGGAAGAACTAAATTTTGGGCACCATGCGCAACCCTAAACCAAGCCGGTTGCGATACATAACACCTTCTAAAGACAGCCAAACAACTGAAAATTGATGAATTCTTTCTGCAAATAGAGATAGTATGTCATTGCTGCTGCTGCCGCCACTACTGCCATCGCTGCCGTCCTCCTCCTCCTCTTTAATGAACCTGAAACCAACCTGTTAAGATTTCTGAGCATATACTAAATAACTATCTTATTATCTTTCAAGTCAAATGTTTGGACTGAGTAATTATTTTAGGCTGGGAAGCATGCTGAGTGTGACTGGAACTTTGGGTGGGGGAGCTTGCAAAAAGTTCAGACTTTAAAAATTGCTCCACTTTCATTGTGCAATTACATACCACAACAGATCGTGGGCGGATAACTAATGCACATGTTCAACATCTCCCTCACCCACGATGATGTAACAAGGGACACAAAAGAAAAGTGACAATTGTGTTACTATTATTTATTTCTCCTGGAAAATTTTTGTATTGGTACAAAACCTTTTGATATTTAAAACAAAAGAAATACAATAAAATCTGGAGTTTTAAAAATAATAATACAATAATAAAATTTAGGTAGAAATAACCCCTTAGAAACCAAGACTAACTGTTAAAATTAACAATCCAGAAAATCTGAACAGTCCCAGAACATTCTCAGAAGAAGGAACTAGCAAAGCACATCTGAGTACTCTCTACCTAGAAAGCCCTGAGAAGGTTGGCTGTGAGTTGGAATTGACTTGATTAAACTCTCTGGATGGTCTTGGGCAATCATGATCTTTCAGCCTAACTTACATTTAGGGTTATTGTAGAGGAAATGAGTGAAAGAAGAAAGAGCTGATTAAACTCATTAGTATAATGAATGCAAACAATAAATATATTTTCCCACATAGTAAGTGATAGAGCCAGCCCTCTGGCCATTTGAGGGAATAGAATGATTTTAGGTTCAAGCACTTCCAGGACCAACCCTGATCGTCATGGGCTCTGGGACTCTGCATTGCCATTGTGCATATACACACTGATGCACCACGGCAAACAATATAGCACAATGTTTATATTGCATCTAGTGCATTACATTTGACAAATGGTCTTACTGAATTGCACATCCACACCCATATGGGTGTTCTCTATACAGCAATAGTGCTGATGTCATATATGGAGTACACACACACAAATATTTCTCACCCCAAATTTCTATATGACATCAGCACTACTGCTGTATAGAGCACACCCATATGGTAATTTAAAAATTAACATTTAAGGTTTTGAATATAAAATAGAAATTTGGGGTGAGAAATATTCAAGTAGGAAGGTGGAGCAATGAATGGCAAAGGATAAGAAAGCAGCAGATACTGGCTTATTTGGCTAGGATGGAGGAGGGCTGGATAAATCTGTGGCTCTCCAAGTATTGTTAGACTCCCATTCCCAATAACACCAATGGTGAATGATTATACAGTTAATCATAACAATTTTGATGATGTGCCATGAAGTCAATTTCAACTCACAGCAAACCTTCTCAGGGCTTTCTAGGTAGAGAGTACTCAGATGTGCTTTACCAGTTCCTTCTTCTGTGAATGCTCTGGGACTGTGCAGATTGCTTAAACAGTGGTGGTGAACCTTAGTACTCCAGATGTTCTTAGACTTCACTTACCAGAAGCCCAACTCAGTACACTTGCTGATCAGGGCTTCTGGGAATTGAAGTCTAAGAACAGCTGGAGTGCCAAGGTTCACCACCATGGGTTTAAGGCTACACAGGCTGGCTCTTCTCCTGGGAAATACTCTGGTAGAACCAAAATCCTTGCTTCTGGTTCCACAGCCAGTTACTGAGCTCACAAGGTAGTGTTGACAGGGTGGCGGTTCATTAAGATTAGAAGAGCTACAGGTTCTTGAATTCTGGGGATAAAGTTTTTAGTTCTGCTCAAATTCCTGTCTCTTGCCCCTACTGCCACTGAATTCTCTTATTTCATTTCCTTTCCTTTTACTAGATGCCTCATACCAAACAGTCCAGATTTTCTTACTCAGTGTCACTTCAGGGCCAAGAAAGTAAAAAAAAAAAAAGGGGGGAAACTCAGCAAAGGGAAATCCTGCAACCCATCTTCTTCTCTTTACATAAGCAAATAATTGACTAGCAGCAAACTTGTTTTGCCAGGTAGAAAGTGAATATCCATCAAGGGGATCTGCTAAACCATTCCTCACATTGAGACTAGGTACCATGTTAAACTGCAGCAACGAAAAAGAAGATCAAACCTTGCATAAACATCCCATCCTACACAAACCCACAGGTGTTCATTGTGTACAATATTATGGCTTGTCAACCTCAACCAAAGCAACCTACCGTTGGGTGGGTTGCACTCGGAAAAGCCCGACTTTGCAAAGGTGTCAGGAAGTGTAATTCATGATCATTGTTAAGAGCCCTAAAACCTTTGGATAGAGAGGATGAAGATTTGGGAGCATTTCCTCTCTCTTTTTAATTTAAAAAGAGAAAATAGCCAAATATCTGTGAGTTAAGATGCCATTCCTTCTGCTGTGATTAAAGGCTACAAGCAGTAAGAAAGTGGAGTAATAAACTTCCTCTGCGACGGAATGCGCCCAGATCCTGACACCCTGTGAGGCTTCTGAGTTCATTAGTAGCAGAAGCCCTCTAGAAAGGAGGGGCGGGGGAGAGTTAAGGACAAAAATGAGATGACTTTTCTGTTCACACACTGTTTAAATAATTAAAACAGTATTTACAAATGCTCCTAGGATCTTTTGTTACTGCTCATTCGGCATGAGATACTTAGCTTCTCCTTTTTAACAAACAGAACTAATAAGTAAATGGCAAACATATATTATTCCTCACCACTCGCCACTCGCCTTCCCCCCACCGGCATCCAATCCAGCAGAATTTCTTTCCATTCCCATTAATTGGTCCTTAGAGAATCTCACTCTCCTACCTTTGCAGTGACAGTCAGTGAACATTTCTTAGTAATACTGAGTCAGAGACCCTGTGATAAGTCGGAAGGCACATATTGAACTGGAGCTGTACTGCTCCCTTCCATGATGTTTAATGCATGAGGCTTTCAAAATGGCACCATTACAGTGATCGCTCTTTCTTGCCTTCGCAAGAATAATGGGTTCCGAATGTTATTGTGTGCCTGTGTTAGCTAAAATAAAATAAGAAAAAACATTTTAAAGGTCTAATAAGCGCAGCCTACAAGATCATGGCAGGCTATTATCCCTCAGATGGTTTCTTGGTGTATGAATCTGCTAAGGGAATGAGTTCTTCTTCACATATAGATAAACACTGATACTAGGAAAATGCATATTTCCTAAAGCACTATTTTTGTTAGAAACTTGCAGTTTGGGGAGTTAAAATGTTCCTTAATGTTACACTTAATTTATTCACAGGAAGCAATTACACACTTTAAAATATTCTAGATTTATTAGTACATTATCAAAAATTCTATCCATAATTTAGCACTTACAGTCAGGGCTATTTTTGCCTTTATTTATTTTTTTATCAACTCCTTTCAGAAATTAATCAGTTGAAGAAGAGCAGTAGTGGGTGGGTGAATGCATAGAAATATGACAGTCATAGGTTAAGAAAATGTAATGGAGTACAGTAGTGTAGCATTGTCTACATGGGTTGCTCACTATGCTACATGGATGATACCCACTCTTAGCTTTGCAGTGTCTGTGCTTCATAAAGTCACCTGGATTTTAGAAATGAATGTGAGTGAATCAGACCTCAGTCAACAGAAGACTAAATCTGTGTCCAAGTCCAAAGATAGAAATATAAGTAATCAGAGCTATTAGTCACAGTATCCCAAGAATCTTTTAAAAACAACAACCCAAAAAGAATACATTCAGTTCACAAAGAGACATCAAGCAGGGGGAAATCCAAGACCTGACAGCCTTTCTCCATAAATTAACTACTACTGCCCCAAATACAAAGCAATTGTCAGGAATGTTTTTCAACAGGTTCTTTGAGTATCTGCTGCTTGGTGGCATAAAGTAATTAAAATGCTTATAAGAAATGTTTCTTTTAGATTAACTATGTGAACAGAAAGATGTGTCTGTGCAGCTGGAAAGTCCTGGTTTGTTAATTGCCAAGGTATTTAATTTGGAATGCTTCTGTGCCATGCAACATGGTGCACAGCAAAGCAACCACACTTATATACCACCCCATAGTGCTTAGTGCACTCTCTGGGCGGTTTACAAGTTAATTAGCATTTTGCCCCAACATGCTGGGTACTCATTTTACTGACCTCAGAAGGATGGAAGGCTGAGTCAAACTTGAACCCTATGTTCCTTCAGGACCACTATTCTTTTGTGTTCAAGAGCAGAGCACAACACATCCAAAAATTTCAGAGAAGACTACAGTAAAGGCATTGATATTTGTTGCAACAGCTGGTTTTAAATCACTTGGGGGGATGGTACATTGTTGGTCTTCCTTTGCAAAATTATGCTTACTGGGGATTCACTTGAGTCTGTGGTAGGGAAATGAAGTGGACTTGACTGTGCAACTAAACAACAACAACAACCTTTTTGCATTTACTGAGCTGCTGTTCCCAACAGCCAGATGAATAGAGCTGCAAATATTGTCAGATAGTTTCTTAACTTCCTCTTTAATACCAGGATTTTTGAATCATCCCCTTGTGTTTCAAGCATTGGCAACATCCAGATTCAAAAACAAGAGCCGCCGTGAAGATCAAGTTCAGCTGGTACCATGCTTCACCAAAGAAAAGGAAGCTTCCTGATGCAAATAAGAAGAAAGAAGAAAGACCTCCTTCCTCTGCATCTACAAAATTCAAGATCTGAAATGTGAAGTCAAAGCCACTCTCTTCATAAACATCTGCAATCAGTTCACCGGCCAGTTGGCTCATGAATGTCAGGGATCATAATTTAACTTGTCTATCATCCATATTTTCCAAGCAACAGATACCTAGAGAACTAGCTGAAAAACAGCCCTGACAATTATATTTAATTTAATTTAATTTAATGTAATTTAATTTTCGCACTTGTATGCTGCCCAGTCAGGGAACCTGACTCAGGGCGGCTCACATGGTAAATAAACAATATACAATACACAATATATACAGTAAATACACAGTAATACAATATACAAAATTCAATCTACTAAAACAGCATATAATAATATAATAATATACCATAACGCAATCCTATAACAGCCTCTTCACCCTGGCCACAGGCAAATTCCAAGGGCGGCGGTGGCAAAGTCCAGCTGCCCGCTACCATAACGGCCCTTCCAAGCCTGGAGGGGGGCATGGCTCAGGAGTGCCGGCAGGTGGGGTGGTCCTGGTGCCCATGGCCGGAAAGCGCCCATGGCCGAGGCCAAAGTCTGTGGGCGGTGGCGGTGGCGGAGAGTCCATGGGATGGCAGCGGCTTTTAAAGCTGCCTGAGCTGCCCAGCTGCTGCTCCCTCCCTCCAGGCCAGCTGGCCGAGGGAGCGTCCGGGGATGGCGGTGGTGGAGGAGGTTTTAAAGCCGCCTGAGCCGCCCAGCTGCTGCTGCCTCCCTCCCTACAGTTTCGGTGAAAAGTGGTAGACTGATGAAAAAAGGAGTCAAGTTCTGGAATTTTCTCCTGCTTGATGTTTCTTCATGAACAGTAGTGAGGATATGAAGGTATCCTACAGATGCAGGTGTCATCAAAATTCATGCCGTTTTGTATGTAAAATTAGTCATCCTTTTCCCTCTTAGAGATGTGGGCCCAATATTGTGCAGCAATATTGTGCTGCAATATTGTGCCATTTCTTGGCATTTTGAATCATGGATAGAGGAAGCATAATATCTCACATTCATAAACTGGACTTTTTTTTTTTGAAGAATTGGATATCTTGGGGGTTTTTAATGGAAGTTTAAGTATGCATACACTACACACAGAAATTCCACACACAAAGGGCAGGGGAATCAACTCATTTGACATGTGGTCTTATAAATACCACAGATCACCAGAAAGGCAGATAAATTGGTGCATAATCAATCCATCCCCATCTCTAAAGCAATCCCAAAAGCACCATCTGATTGCACATTGAGTCTTTACTTCCTTCAGAAATATAGCAATGACAGGCTTTGTGAGGAGTGAGGTACCTTCAGTATGCTGATGATACCCAGCTGTACATCTCGGCCCATGGTGATCCAAGTGATGCTGTCAAAGACTTATCCAGGTGCCTGGAGGCTGTGGGGGCCTGGATGGGGGCCAATGGACTACAACTGAATCCTGACAAGACTGAGGGCCCAGTGTTATCTCGGAAGCTACCATCTTTGGTCCTGGATGGGGCTACTTTGCCCCTGACAGATCCGATGCACAACTTGGGGTCCTCCTGGACTAGCGACTACTGCTCGAGGAGCAGGTGGCAGTCGTGGCCAGGAGGGCTTTTGCACAACTTCATATGATTCGCCAGTTGCATCGGCTCCTAGACCGGGACTCCTTGCTTATGGTCACTCATGCTCTGGTCACCTCCAGACTGGATTACTGCAATGTGCTCTACATGTGGCTGCCCTTGGCAACCATTCGGAGGCTTCAGCTGGTCCACAACACAGCTGCCCGAGTGGTGATGGGGTGCGGGCACTATGTCAGTGCCTTGCCATTGCTCCGGGAGCTGCACTGGTTACCAGTTTGCCTCCAGGTGCAGTTCAAGGTGCTGGTGTTGACCTTTAAAGCCCTATATGGTAGTGGGCCAGGATATCTAAGAGACCGCATCTCCCCAAGAACATCTGTCTGTCCAACCAGAGCGGACCGTAGGAGCTATCTAATAGTACCATCGGCTAGAGGGACTCGTCTCTCTAGCACAAGGAGGGGTGCCTTTTCTGTGTCTGCTCCAGCCCTATGGTTCTTCCTGCTTGTTATGTATGTACAATGCTGCTTAAGAGATGTATGAATGTAACCTTGTACAATGCTGCTTTAAGAAATGTATGAATGTAACCTGACCACAATTACAATGTAACACAGCTGTAAAGGAACGCGAGTAAGCTGCCCATAGAGGGCAACTGCGAGTGTTCAACTCACATGGTTCCCATTCGTCAAATCACCTGCAGCCGCGGGAACTCCCCGCAATAGCAAACCACTACTGATCCACCACTAAAGATGGGCGTGACCAGGACGACGTCATGCCGGTAGCAGCCAATGAGCTACCGTGCAGCAAGATTCAAATGTATTGTACCACTGTATATAATGTGAGGTATCTCCGCCATTAACACATGTTCGCACTGACCATCAATGAATAAACCTGTGTTAGTCCTTCCTGCGACTCCTTCTTTGTCTTCCGTGCAAGACACCAAATTGGCGATGAAGGTGGGATTGATGGCGAATCCCAAGGTCAAGCCGTACCAGTTCGATGGCAGCGAGCCCGAACAATGGGAGCTCTACGAGTGCCAGTTTCGGCATGCGATGGAAGCCGCGGGCGTCGACGCCGCCGTGAAGATGCGCTCCCACTTCCTGGCTCAGGTGGGGCCGGCCATGCTGCGGATCCTGATGACCCTGGTGGCCCCCCCCGGAAGGTGGACGAGGTGCCCATCGACCGTATCCTGGAGAGACTGCGCGAGCATTTCCAGCCGCCCGTCTCGATTTTCCCAGCCCGGGTCGCGTTCCACAGGCAAGACCAGTGACCGGGCGAATCCGTGTCCGCCTATGCGGCGGCCCTCAGGATTGCAGCGGTGCATTGCCAGTGGGACGACCTTGACCAGGCCCTCCGTGACCACATGCTGTGTGGTTTGAGGGACGAGGAGCTGCAGAGGAGGCTGATGACCCGCGACCACCGCCTCACGTTCAACGAGGTACTGCGGGAGGCCCAAGCAGTCGAGGAGGCCAGGAGCGGGGTCAAACTGTTCAAGTCCCGAGGGGCCACGTCCGAGAGGGCCAAGTCACCAGTACAGGCGGCCCGGCGGACACCAGCAAAGACGGCCTGGCGGGCCCCCAAGCCGCCCGCCGGCACACCAGCGTCGTCCGAGGAGTCGTCCACGACAGCGGACCCCTACTCCAGCGAGGACGACGACGTCCAGAGGATCAAGAAGCGAGGTGAGAAGCGGCAGACCCGCGAACGGCAGGACCGCTGCTGCGATGGTTGTGGGGCGGCCCACGACCGCACGAGGTGCCCGTTCCGAAAGCCGAGTGTCACAACTGCGGCCGAAAGGGACACATCACCCGAGTATGCAGGCGCGGGCGAGTCGAGGACAAGGGCAGTTCCAGCCATTCCCAGACGCACCAACGAAAGGCGGCCGGCACCAGGAAGGTTGCAGCCAGCTACAGCGAGGAAGGCGTGAACCGCGTGGGCCTGGAGCACCGGCGTTTTTTCATAGAGGTACTGTTGCAAGGGGTCCCAGTGAGGATGGAGATAGACTCGGGGTCATCTTACTCCATCCTGTCCCAAAAAGAATTCATGCGCATTCCCCCAGAGAAGCGGCCCAAACTGCGGGCCATGAGATCCAATCTACGGGACGTGCAGGGAAATGGGATCCCGGTGTTGGGGGTGGGGAACTTCAAGGTGAAGTTCAAGAATTACTCCGAGAAACTGCCCCTAGTGGTCCTCAAAGGGGGGAGGTGCTGCCTTTTGGGAACGCAGTGGTTTGCTCCCCTGGGGATCGAACTGTCCGGCATTAACGCCATCGAGACTGACCCAATGCGGGACGTGTGCAACGCACACCCAGACGTTTTCAAGAAGGGGCTCGGGAAATACGAGGGGCCCCCGGTTTCCTTTGAGCTGGACCCAGAAATCCGGCCCATCCGCCTCAAGCCAAGGAGAGTGCCCTTCGCCCTCAAGGACAAGATCGAGGCGGAACTAGACAAATTGGTGGGACAGGGGATTTTGGTTCCAGTTGACTCGGCGGAGTGGGAAACGCCGATTGTTACAGCCCTCAAGTCAAATGGGGAGGTCAGGATTTGTGCGGACTATAAATGTACGATAAATAAGGCCATTCGGCCAAATGCATACCCGGTGCCCGTGGTCAGCCATTTGCTGGCCACATTACATGGGGGGAGGTGTTTCGCCAAGCTAGATCTGGCCCAGGCGTATCAGCAGCTCTCTGTAACCCCGGCTGCTGCCGCCGCGCAAACGATCGCAACGCACAAGGGGGCGTTTAAGGTAACGCGCCTTCAGTTTGGCGTGAATTCGGCCCCCGGAATTTTCCAGTCCCTCGTGGAATGCCTTTTAAAGGGGCTTCCAGACGTCCTCCCATACTTCGACGACATGTTAATAACAGCGGGGAGCGAATTAGAGCTAGCAAAGAGGCTAGATGGGGTTCTCTCAGTGTTCGAGAGGGCAGGACTTTGATTGAGGAGGGACAAGTGCGTATTCTTTGTGAGGGAGGTTGAGTTTCTAGGGTTTAAGGTAACCCCGGACGGAATCAAACCCTCCGAGTCCAAGGTTGCGGCCGTGAGAACGCCCCTCGCCCCACCGCGAAACCGGAGCTGCAGTCTTTTCTAGGGCTCCTAAATTTTTATCACTCCTTCCTGCCGCGGAAGGCATCAGTCGCGGAGCCACTGCACGCGTTACTTAAGAAGGATGCGGTTTGGCGGTGGGGGGACAAGCAGGAGAGAGCATTCAAAGAGCTTAAGTCACTCCTGTCTTCGGATGCTGTAACCTGACCACAATTGTAACCTGACCACAATTACAATGTAACACAGCTGTAAAGGACCATCAATGAATAAACCTGTGTTAGTCCTTCCTGCGACTCCTTCTTTGTCTTCCGTGCAAGACACCAAACTGCTGGTAGAACTGCAGCTACAGATGGAATTGCTGCCCTTTAGGAAACAACTTAAAACCTGGCTGACAGGGCAGGGCAGGTGTGGGGCGCGGATGGAACTGTGACCCCCGCCCGCAGGCTTGTTTACGCTACAGTATTTGCCATCTTTTATACAGATGCAATGGGGTGGGTGGGATTTTATTTGGGAATGATCTTTTAAATGGGGAGGGGGAGGGAATGTTAGTGTTTATTAATGGTTTTAATGTGTTTTAAAATGTTTTTTAAGACTGTAATGTTGTTTATTCTGTTGTAAGGCCGCCCAGAGTTCCTCGTTCGAGTGGGGCAGCGATATATAAATCTGAATAAATAAATAAATAAATAAACTGCTAAGAACTCATTCAAAAATTGCCTCCCCTCTTAAAAATCCCCCCCCCCCGTGGGGTGTGTACCCCATGATGGGAACCATAGTTCTAGAAACCATGGTTCTAGACTATGGAAATACTATTCTTGAGAGAGAGGCTCATTTTCTTCATTGTCTTTTGCCCCTACCACAGTTGGTAGTAGAGCACATTTTGTAATAAAAAAGAGACATTAAACAAACTAGACCCCTTCTTGGGGCAACCACCAGGCCGGAGGGCTCGGGTGGCCACCCCACAGGGGGGTGGCAGGGTTACAATCCCCACTGCCACCAATGAGGGTGACCAGGCCTCTGCCTACCTGCCCAGTCGGAGGACTCGGGCAGGGGCTGTGCAGGCCTGCTCCCCTGGGGTTTCTACCCTTATCCAACCTTTGCCCGGCATGGGGCATAGTGGCCCATTTGGACGTGGCGCGGGATTGTGCCCCATCATTCTACCGGCCCCCCATGGGCCGGATTATTGGGCATGGCCCTATTCTGGCCAGGGATTGCCACACGGTTTTATTCCTCCGCCCGCTCATCAGTTGCCCGGTGGGCCACCTTATTCTGGTGGGTCTGACGCTGTGGATGCTCTCCTTGCCCACGTATCGGCACTCGAGGCATCTATAGGAATTGCTCCACCACCTTCGGATGGTGGGCTTGGCAGCTCTTCAGCTCCGGCCCACATGCTGGCCACGGCCGCATAGCGGGCCGGCAACAGGGTTGAGCTGCTGGAGGCCATCAGGCCAGTGCAGGCTGGTGCCTCGCAGCTCCCCATCAGGCCATTACAGCAGGGCATTCCACCGGGGACCGGTCCTGCTTGGCAGGGATGCACAGGGACACAGAGCTCAATTGCCATCGCGAGCTCCGACGCCCACCGCGGGCCGGAACCCCTAGTGGGGGCGGCCCATGGGGGTCCACCAAGTGAGCATCCTGGTCAAATCAGCACACCGTGACACTAGCTCATAACACTGGGGGGGGGGTACAGTGGCCATGGCCGCAACAGGCCAATTACCCCCAGATCTTACAGGGGTGACTGCCCCAATGCTTCCGCCTAACTTCTCGGGGGTCCGATAGGGCCTATTATGTGTTCCCCCACTCCAATTCGTGCCAACAGCGGCCCTGCCGACGACCGGTTACTCCCTATCCCTGGGACCATTTATCCTAGGCTACTAGGGAGAAGATATGGCGTGGGGAATATATTGACATTTTCACCCTCCTGCACCGTGAATCCACTGAGGAGTAGAGGGAGGGGCAGGATGACAGGGACAAGGAGTTGTCCCGTCGTCGTAACCCGCCTCGCACTTGGGCCAATTGGTTACTGGCCTATTTGATATCCATGGCAGAATATCTAAGGGCCCGTCCTGATTTCGCCATCCCAATGGTCCAGTACCTGGACAATGTTTACCGGGCCATGGTTGATTTCCCTGGCCTGTCATGGTTGGCCTATGGCGAAGAACTTAGGATGAGGGCGGCCCTTCACCCTGAGATGCAGTGGGACGAGCCCTGCTAGCAGTTGTGGGTACTGTATATGATCCCTACGCGGCCAGCGCCTATGCTCCGTACGAAGAGTCTATTTGGAGGCAACTACCTCCGTGGCTTTCTTTGGGGCTATGAGAATCAGTGAGCTGGTCACACTTTCAACAGGGGACATGTTCTGCAGGGCACTGGAACTGGAAGTTGTGTCACTTGACCGGGAGTGGGCTCTGTGGAGGATTCGCTCCTCAAGGGCCAGTCAGCGGGGAAAGGGTAGTAGCATGATGCTGCCATCTGTCCAGTTGGTGCCCTACATGCATTTGTGGCAGCGCGTGGTTCATGCCCTGGCCTGTTCTTCTGCTACCAAGATCAGTCTCCCCTTACCAAATTACAATTCTGGAGGGTTACCGGGATGGTGCTTCACAGTGCGGGGGTCCCTGGGGCTCGTTACGGTACCCATTCATTCCGGATAGGCACTGCATCAACTGCGGCTGCAGTTGGGTACTCGGAGCCTGACATACGTCGCATGGGCAGGTGGGGATTTGCGCCTTCTTTCTCCATCTGTTCGTCCCCTCACTGTATGAGTGCCTTGTTATGCCCTCAATTCTCTCTCCTTCTCTTACAGACCCTGTGTGTTTCCGCACACCGGTGCAGTGTGGCTGGTGGGCCACAATTTATGTGCACTGGGGGGCACAGAACGCTGCTTCGTCAGAGTGCGGACCCCATCTCGGGCTACGTGCAACCACGCGTATGCAGTGGTATGGTGTGTACGGCATGAGGTGGTGGGAACTGTTGCCATTCCTGATGTCCATTGGGGATGCTG
Source organism: Bradypodion ventrale (assembly GCA_035047345.1). NCBI lineage: Eukaryota > Metazoa > Chordata > Lepidosauria > Squamata > Chamaeleonidae > Bradypodion > Bradypodion ventrale. Next base: position 254,580,921 of record JAWDJE010000001.1, read on the forward strand.
GACCGCCAGATGTTTTAATTCTGCACCTCGGAGGCAATGATCTTGCACAGATCACTGGCCTGGACTTAAAGACTTCTGAGTGCAGTGACCTGGCGTTTCTTTACCATTTATGGCCGTACACACGGTTGCTATGGTCAGACATCGTGCCGAGGCACTATTATAGGGGAAGCATTGATCCCCGTGGTTGGACCGTGCCCGGCGGTCAGTGAACAGGGCTGTTGCCTGGTTCCTTATCGAGAATGGCTTGGGGGACAGCCATTCGTCATCCGGGGATAGGGTTACAGGATTTTAACCTGTATTCTGGAGATGGGGTTCACCTGTCAGCAAGAGGATGCACCTCGTTTGAATGACGTACAAGCGGGCCTGGTGACCGAATTGTCGGTCAGGGAGGGCGGATCTCTGATGCGATTTTGGCAATGTTTGCCAAGTGTAAGATGCAGGTGCTTCACAGCCACCTCAACTTTGCCTGCAGAGTGGTGACACCAGGCAGCGCCTTCGCCAGGCATCTGTGTGACGCTAAGGTGGGCCTTTCTAAACGACAACACAGTGTATGGCTGACTAGGGGTTTACGAGCAGACCTTTCGGTTTGGCTCACATTCCTAATGGACTTTAATGGCGTATCCTCCTGGAGATCTGAGCTTATGGTCAGCCCCCAGTTTCAAGTACAGTCGGATGCCTCCAGCTCCCTGGGCTATGGGATTTATTTTGAAGGACAGTGGGCCTGTGGTCAATGGCCTCAGGCATGGCAGGGCACGCATCGCTTACGTGATCTTACGTTCCTGGAGTTTTTTCCAATTTTAGAGGGCCCTTATCCTCTGGGGGGACAGGTGGGCTAATTCGGTGGTTCACTTTTGGTGTGACAATGCTGCGGTAGTGCACATTGTCAATGCCCAAATGTCTAAATCCCCCAGAGTTATGGCCTTAGTTCGCCAATTTGTTCTTAGGTCCTTGCACCTTAATATGCTCTTCAGGGCCAGACATGTGCCAGGCATTAATGACGGTATTGCTGACGCTTTATCCCGCCTGCAGATCTCCCGGTTCTGTGCCTTGGCTCCAGACGCAGAGGAACTTCCCTCTCCACTCCCGGCCGAGATATGGACATTTGGCGAGGAGAGGTGAACCGGGCGATCGGCATGTCTTTGGCACCTCACACGCGTAAGGCGTATCAACATACACTCCTTCAATTTAGGACCTTTTGTAGGCAAAGGCAGTTGCCTGAAATGTGGCCGATACCGGTCGACCAGGTTTTAGAGTATATGGTGCACCTTCATGATCAGGGGTTTGGCCCCATGCACCATCGCCACCAGGCTTTCCACCTTGACATTCATGGCCAGGACACGGGGCTTTACTGACTGGGTGAGTGACTTCCGCATATGCCATATATTGGAAGGGTGGACACATGAATGTGGCCGCCGCCCGGACACACGTCACCCTGTTTCACCAGGTATTCTGACCCACCTTGCATGAGGTTGGCATAGACTGTGTTACAATAGGTATGAGGAGTCTCTTTTTCATGCAGCTACCACCGTAGTTTTTCTTTGGAGCTCTGAGAATCAGCGAGCTGGTCCCATTGTCAAAGGGGGACATGTCTTGTAGGGCACTGGAACTCGAATATGTGTCTATCAACCAGGAGTGGGCTCAGTTGAGGATTCGTTCCTCGAAGGCTGATCAGCATGGAGTAGGCAGTGGTGTTAGACTGCTACGATGTACATTTGCTGACATCTGTCCAGTTGGTGCCCTACATGCAATTTTGGCAGTGCGTGGTATGCGCCCTGGCCCATTGTTCTGCCACCAGGATGGGTCTCCCATTACCAAATTTCAGTTCTGGAGGGTGACCGGTACGGCACTTCACAGTTTGGGCCTCCCTGGGGCTCTTTATGGCACCCATTCATTCAGGATATGCGCCGCATCAACTGTGGCTGCGTTTGTGTACTCTGAGGCTGATATATGTCGGATGGGCAGGCGGGGGTCCGCGCGTTTTTCCTTATATGTACGTCCCCTCACTGTATGAGTACCTTGTTATGTCCTTAATTCCTTCTCCTTCTTCTACAGACCCTGTGTGTCTACGCACACCGGTGGCAGTGTGGCTGGTGGGCCACAGCTATGTGCACTGGGCGGCACAGTATGCTTCATCGTCGGAGTGGGGACCCCATCTCGGGCTGCGTGCATCCGCACGTATGTGGTGGTATGGTATGCATGGCATGAGATGGCGGGAACTGTTGCCATTCCTGATGTCCATCAGGGATGCTGGACCACCTGATGTTTTGATTCTGCACCTCGGCGGCAATGATCTCGCACAGATCACTGGCCTTTCCTTTAAAATGTCGGTGTGCAGTGACCTGGCGTTTCTACATCATTTATGGCCGTACACACGGTTGCTATGGTCTGACATCATGCCGAGACACTGTTATAGAGGAGGCATGGAGCTCCGTGGTTTGGACCATGCCCGGCGGTCAGTGAACAGGGCTGTTGCCCGGTTTCTTGTTGAGAATGGCTTGGGGACAGCCATTCGACACCCGGGGATAGGGTTGCAGGATTTTAGCCTGTATGCAGGAGATGGGGTCCACCTGTCGGCCGGAGGTATGAACCTCTTTCTGGAGGACGTGCAAGCGGGCCTGGCGACCGAGCTGTCGGTCTGGGGGTGGTGGTGGTGAGTCATCATGGATGCCTCCCCGTGTGGCGGGTAGCACTGATAAGGTAAAGATTTATGACCCATAGGTATCCGGCAGGTTCGCAATTGACTGGCCAACACATAGATAGGTACAGGGGAAACAGGATTGGCCAGTCAAGGGTGAACCATGAAAGGGGTGATGCTAGGAGCTTCACAACCTGCATCACCTTGATATTTTGACGGATACACATCATAGGGTGGTGTCAGTAGATAGTATATGGATTTCAGTCAACAATTTGTTTGTGTCAACAAACAAATTGATACAAATTGATACATGTAGCCAATAGCCATTGGCATTTTGGGTGGAACCTTACCAGTGCTACTGCGGCCTGCTTGCCTTAAAGAATTACAATTGGATGATACACCAATTGAAAGTGATAATTCGGACTAGGGCATTATTCAATAAAAGTGGCCCAATGCCTTTAATCCAATACCGGTGTCTGAGTCTTTATTTGGGTGGGTGCGCCTGCAATGTGTGTTGGGGGTGGTGGCACTTGAAATAAAACACCTATACTTGTGAATTTCAGTTACACACCCATTAAAGTTGAGCATCTTACCAGGGTTCACCAGATGTATGTCTCTTGCATATGCATTTATAGTTGTGGTGGTGAGCCTCAAGCTACACACAAACAATTTCAGATCTCTTCAACAAATGCATTTTTTTAAAAAAAGTGCATCTGTGATTGTATAAGTATATACTATGTGAAACGTGAACATGGCAGATTCCTGTATGATAAACACGCATTCATCAGGAAAGTGGCAACTGGCAAACCTTCTTCTACATTGTGCGCCCTTCTTCTACATTGTGTGCAAAAGGGCCATCCTTGGAGTCAATAGGATGAGATGCCCTTTAAGTCAAAATAGTGGTAGAGTGTTGTTTGAGGGCTGGTTGTACTTTAGACCAGTGGTGATGAACCTTGGCACTCCAGCTGTTCTTGAACATCAATTCCCAGAAGCCCTGATCAGCAGGAGTGCTGACTTGGGCTTCTGGGAATTGAAGTCCACGAAAAGCTAGAATGCCAAGGTTCGCCATCACTGCTTTAGACTTTCACAGGTGTTGCATTTCAATCACCTGCCCTTAATTATTAAGCACATTAAAATCTCTGCAGAACATTATCTCACAGTGCCTCACAGCTGTTATGCTTATTGCCCTGACATAACATGTAACATTCTTTCTGAAAAGCACTCTTCTGTTTTAACTGGCAATAATGATAGCAGATGTGCCACTTAAAGTTGCTTCGTAATGCTTCAAACTGCTTATATTAGAATAAATGCTGTGTTTATATGTCTATATTTATACCTGCATTTATAGAAAACCTACTAATATAGCTAAGACATAGATATCACTCTCTGGGGCAAATCCTCACCAAAGTGACAAAAAATTCTAGTATATAAAAATGATGCTAAGGACATGCAACAAAAAAAGTGTGTGTGAGACAAAGGATACTTTTTTAAAAAAAGAATGGACACAAAGTAAGTTAAAGTTAAGCAATGTCAGCTCTCTGATTTCTGACAGATGCCTCAATGTCTTCTATTGAAATTCACAAGATTTTAATATGCTTAATTACATAGATCGATTTTACTGAAAAGAATAAAATACAATTTCATTTTAAAAGAGTGACTCCTTGCAATTACTGTTTATTTAAGTGTGTGAAATCTTATACACACTCAAGTTATGTATTTTCCCACAGTAAAATTGATCAGACTTTTTTTATAAAAAGTACGCAGGCTAGATCATTCCACATCTGAATTTGCATTGGCTCTCAAGAATAAAAAAAAAAAAAAAAGGGGATAAAACAGAAACACTAGAGTAAGTAAGTGAGTGAGTTAGTTGCAGTTATGGTTCCAAAGTTACTGAAAAGTAGAGGCCTGCCATCACAGTTACACATTCCACAAATCAGGTTCCTTGCTTATTAAAATATAATGAAAATCCTTAACTTTTCTGTTAATTTTCAAATTAAGAAGTCCCCCCAGATGTTACAAATTAAAATCACACCTGAGAATATCTTGCTACTAGTAGATATAGAAGTAATGAAAACAATTAAAGTTATATCACAAATTTCAAAAAGGAGCAAAGTTATTCATTATATTAGTTGTTTCAAAGTGGACACCCCCCCCCCCCCCGGAACCTCTGGCTGGGACAGGTGTCTTTCCACTCCTGTCACAAAAAGGAGCCTCTTGGGGTGGGCTGATATGACTCGTCATGCATGTATAGGGGCGTGTATAGCCTTGTCCACAAAACGACCATGTGGTACACAATCTGACCTCTTTGTTTGCCTGCAGAAACCAAACCGCTGGACAGAGCATGTAAGGCAATTAACTGGGAAATGAAGGCTTGGATTGTGGCACACAGTGGTGCTGCCATCGAACACACTGAGATCCATCAAAGGTTTACTTACCTGTTTAGAGATGACTGGGTTCATCTATCCATTAGAGGGGATGACATTCTGCTGCATGATCTATACATGGGGATTTCATCTGTCCTTAATGGACTCCAAGGTGGGTGCTTCTGGCCCTGGGGGAAGGGGGTGGGGGCCAAGCAGGGCTGACCCCCTCTGGTGTCATGTAGTGTCAGGTGGGTGTACTAGTGGAGATTCCTACAGGGTGTCTTTGATGGAGTGAAGTCAGCCTGTGCTGCATTCCTGTGAATCAGCCCGGAGGTGGCTAACGTCATGTGGCTGGCATGCAATACCATGAAGATCCACTCTTTGAGGGGAAGTGGAAATGGCTGTGGCTGCGCCCACCCTGGTAGGCTGGCTCACTTGTTACCTGCCCATGCATTAACCAGCAGGGGACAGGTTTCACCCATCTGGCACAGGAAAGGGAAGATATCCCTCGCGTCAGGTTACTCACTTCCCACCCTACCACCCTCACTTAATTAATAACATTCAGTAAATGTGGCCCAAGCATTTAATCACATCAATTGGTGTCCGTCTCCTTGTTTTGTGCTGGGGGTAGAAAAGGAATTCATTACAAGAAACTCATCAGCTGAAATTGTTTTTTCCAAGTTCTGCAAAGCAGAAATATATTTCTAGTTTGTTTGTTTCTTCATTATATCTTGGACAATTATTTTTTTGTATATCTATTTAAACTCTGAGGTTACCTTTTTACAAGAATTCAGTCCTTTCCAGACTTTCTACTCACATATTCACAATGCATAAGGTGACAATAGGATTGCATTTATTGGCCACATCCATTGCCTTCAGCTTAATTAGCACTTGTAGGTATACATAGCTATACAACTCAGGAGGTCTTTTAAGAGATTTAATTTCTACTGTACTTGGTGATCATATAGGTATGCTCCAACTCTCCTTAAACACGTGCAGTATATTTTTAAGCTGTCTGACCTGGTTGTAGTGACACATGCCATAGTCACATCTCATTTAGATTATATTTGCATGGTCTATATCAGTCTGCCTTGAAAGTTGTTCAGAATCTCAATTGGTTCAGTTACAAGAAAGACTATTCTATTACAATATACCACTGGCTATCAGTCCATTTCAAGATCCAGTTTAAAATGCTAGTTATGGCCTATTAAGTCTTGGGTTTTGGATTAGGTCTAGACCATCTGATGGAATACATCTCCTTAGAGTACAAATTTCCTGAATAGGGTTATCTCATATTCCTCCACCCTCACAAGGCAGGCCGACTGAGGATATGAGGAAGACCCTTTTTGTTAGGCCTTTCCAAGCTGTAGAACTCCTTCCTTGGGAGGCCAGGCTAGACCTCTCTCCTGTTGTCCTTTGGCCAACACTTAGACACTTAAGATAGATTTTTGGTAACTGGACAGATGGTTGTGGAAGTGGATCTTTATTGGTGGATGCTCTACTTATTTATTTATTTTTATTTATTTATTTATAAGTCACATTTCTTCTGGTGTGTTTTAAAATGTTTGAAGTCAGTAGCTCTTTCCTATGATAATGTTCTTAAACAGAATTTTAATACTTAATTTTATTGTAGTTTTTAGTTTTATCATTTTAAACAATTTTGCAAGCTGGCTTAGAGTTTTGAGAAAGTGTAATGCCCTTCCCTGCATGGTAGAGCAGGCTGGCTAGCAGCCAGTACACAAGGAGTAGGAACAAGAGGCAGAGTCTTACTAGAGTCCAAAGGATGAGGCAGATACGATGGTCAGAAGAGCTGAGTTCAGAAGCCGGTTGTTGGAGAACTGAGACAGATGGATGATCCAGAGGCGTAGTTGAGTGTCCAGGCAAAGGGTCCAAAGTCAGCATAGAGAAATGCATATAAACACATTTCCGTTATTTTTGCTGATGTTTCTTGTGGGCGGAAGGAATTTCATCTGGTATTACATCACTTTAACATATTTACTTTTGAAAACTCCAAAGATGAAATAGAGGTATCATAGCAGAATCTTTGCCAAACTGTAACTTACATGATTACACCACATCTACTGCATTATTTCCCAATATTCATTTGTACAATAGTATTATTTTTAAAAAAAGATGTGGGAACACAGAAGTTACCACAAACGCACAAAAAGGAATTGCAGGTAGACAGATGAAGACTGCACATTTGAGCATACTTGCATGGAAGTAACTCTTACTGAAATCAGAATTGCTTATTTCTCTACAAACAGAGCTGAAGAGACTATAAATGGCACTAAAATAGAAATGGTGCATTGTTTGTGGAACACAGCTACCTATTTGTCACAGTTCTATGCAATTATTTAGGATTCATTCTTAATTTTATTTTTACAAGCTGTTGAAGTTTCCATTAAAATAATAAAATGAACAACAGATTCTAAATCACATAGAGTTTCCTTACTGAAAACCTCAGAGTCAGCTGGAATAATGTCGATAAGAGCCACAAAACAATTGAACAATATGACTGTGGTAATGATGAAAATGAGCACACACCAGTTTATAAAGACCATAAAACAAAATTGAAAAGAAAAACAAAAGATATGGCTACATTTTCAAAAATGATCATTTTGGTTCACTGTTCCATTTTCCACTTTGGTTTTACTTTCACATTCAGCTGTTTCTCTCTGCTTGCCTGGCGATAGTTTCACATGTTAATATCATTTTTTATTAACATAATACAAATATCAGTAGCAGTAGTACAGCCTTCAGTACTGGTGGCTTCCATATCAAGTGTCACAGTAAATTTTATTTTCTCTAATAGATTACGACTTGTACATTGTGTTAAGGAAGGTGAGCAGTGTTGCACAACGAGACAGAAATTACAGAACACACTGCCTTACAGCACTTAAAAGTGTGGTGATAAATTATCTACCATTCCTGGCCCTACTTGTAACCCATCCCATAGTAGCGTGCCAAGAAAGGGAGCTGGAAAGATGATGAGGAGGATGAGGATGATGATTCAACCAGAATAACACCTTTCACCCTTCAGGAACCTCACAATATCTGTTGTCAAAATATCACATTATACAATTTGCTGGAAGTGAATTTATTGCTAAATACCCATTAGACTCCCATGAGAAGCCTCACATTAATTGTTTAGCAAAAGCACCCTTAGGCTATCGCTAGGGAACAGCATTAAATGCATAAAAGGAAAGCTGACAGAGATCCCTGTAGAACAAGCTGTCTTCACCAGCAGAAAAACTTCTTCTGGGGGTTCAGGGCAGAAATGCTAAAAGATTTAATGGTCATTTTGGGGCTAGTTTGTCTTTCTTTCTTTCCTCCACAATTAAACTGAAAAGGCGGGAGGGGAATTAATGGCACATTTTGGAGATAGTCTGGGAATGGTAAGTGAGGGACAACAAATAGCACATACACATGTATGCATGGGTACACACATGCACATACACATACACACATGGATCAGACTCACATTATTTATATATGGCTTGTAAGGACAAAACAAGAGGAAAAGTTGGGGAAGCACACAAATTTCAAGACCCATATTGTAGATTAGGGGAAAGGACAGAGTCCAGAGAGAAGACAGAGGTGAATTTTAAACATATAAAGTGTTAATAATATGGTGTGTGTGTGAAGTTCCCTCTCGAAATCTCTTGTACAAAATATGTTCAAAGACAAAGTTAGCAAACAAAAGATCGTACTTTAAAAACACTATATATCTGTTTGAACATTGACCATGCTTTTATTATCGTATTTACAGTCATTATTGTGAATTGCGGTTTTCGTTCTTGAAAAATATTGTGTCCGTACTTCCCGATCATCCACTTCAGTGGACTTTGGAAAATAAATTTTGCTAACCAATTGTTGGTTTTAACTGAAATTATGTCTTGTAGGGTTTTTCCCTTTTCTGCCCGCATTGCCGCTGAACAGCCACTAGAGGGACCACATGTTAAACAAGAAACAGAAATGTACTATTTTTAAAAAGCCCGTTTCCACATAATTCTCTTTTCAGAGTTACAAGATCTGCATTACTGTTGCTATTTCTACAGTGGAGTCTGTACTACTGTTATTACAGGGAAAATAAACAATTAAACGAGAGAGCAATATACAACAGTTATACTTTGACTAAGCAACATAAGGCAGATTTATTTATGCTTTTCAAAGGTATGAGTAAAATATAAGTAGATGCTTTGATAAATATTCTAAAATTGTGATAATCTGAACACTTGTTTATCTGAAATGCTTAGTTAATGCTAGGGATATTAATCTTTTAATTACAACACTATGTTTTTAGCTGGTCAATAAATATTAAAAGCATAACTATTAACAGCAAAAGCAATGTATTGTTATAACAAATCAACACTTCTTCAGTGTTGCCAAACATTGTTACATCTCTATCTGATGTTTTAGACCATTAAAACAAAAAGTTGATTAGACTGATAGATAGTTAATATGAACTGTGAGAAACTTAAGAATTTGGTTAATAAATATTACCGTTATTATCATCATCGGCTGCAATTTGTATCTGAGAATGCATTTTTTCCTGAAACAGGAAAAATACCATTGGTGTGAATTTGTTTAAGGTGGATCATAGCTTGCAATGAAGTGACATACAGTGATACCTCATACAACGTCCAAACTTGGTTCCACAAGTTTGGACTTTATACGGATTTGGACTTTGTATGAGGCATGCAAAATCCTAGCCGCGATGCCTCATACAACGTCCAAATCCTTGCTGCGATGCCTCATACAACGTCGTTTCCATAGAGATACATTGTACTGAAACAGCACAGACTTCAGTCAAAGTCAAGGAAACAGACAGGAAACTGACAGAACTTTAAGAAAACATTGTCTAAAGGCTAAATACATTACAAAAACATGTCAAAGAACCCTGATTGTCCAAGAAGCTGAAGAATGCTGCAAAAATCCCAGGAATGCTTCTAAAAATTCTGATGAAAAAATTCAAGAAAAAAAATCCAAAATCACGCTCAAAAACCACTTCTAAACACTCTTCGCCTCATGCAAAACCCACAAGAGCAATGCACACATCTGTCCTGCCTTTTATACTGCCCAGGCACAATGCAACCTGGGAAAACCCCAATGCTTCATACTTTGGATGAGGCAACTTTTTTCAAGGAATTAGGCGATGTTGTATGAATCCGATGTTGTATGAAGCGGACTTTGTATTACTGTACATGCTATGATCATGGAGCCATCTCCTGCAGCACATATGAAATGAGACATGCAGGATTAAACACCAGGACTGCAATGGACCGCTGCAGCCTTGAGGATATGGACAAGGTGTGCCTTCACAGCCAGTCCATCTGGCATGGCCTCTTCTGCCTCCATGACTGTTGGGAATCAGAGTTCCTCCTCCACTCATTTTGCGTTTGGGCCCAATATGGTTTCCAGTGGCATTTCCTCTACTGAGGGGACCATCTGTTATGTATGTACAATGCTACTTTAAGAAATGTATGAATGTAACCTGACCACAATTACAATGTAGCCCAGCTGTTACAGGAACGCGAGCAAGCTGCCCATAGAGGGCAGCTGCGAGTGTTCAACTCACATGGTTCTCATTCCCCAAATCTCCCTACAGCCGCGGGAACTCCCCGCAACAGCAAACTACTACTGACCCACCACCGAAGATGGGCGTGACCCGGACGACGTCACGCCGGTAGCGGCCAATGAGCTACCGTGCAGCAAGATTCAAATGTATTGTACTACTGTATATAATGTGAGGTATCTCCGCCATTACCACATGTTCATACTGACCATCAATGAATAAACCTGTGTTAGTCCTTCCTGCGACTCCTTCTTTGTCTTCTGTGCAAGACACTAAACCATCACCCCACCTAAAGGGGCTCATCCACCTGTAGCCATTGGGCCCTTTAGGGAATCAGGTTATTTAACACCATCCAACACTCAGCATTGCATTGCTGGCTGTACAGTCTACTCCATTACCATAGCAGGATGTCCGGCCAGACTGTCCCAGCTATTATAGATGGAAAGGATAGGATTTTTTGTCTCTTATGATAATAACTCACCAAGAGCAAATTTGACTTTAAAATAAAATAATTGTGTGTTGCCAATTTTTTCAGAGTTTTCAGGGTTTTTTTAGCTAGAGAATACACTGTAGTGGTTTACTCCTCCTTTCTTCTGAGGACTGAATGGCTTGCCCATGGCCACACAGGCTACCTCTTCTCCAAGGAGGCAAAGTAAGGAATCAAATTCCAAGCCTCTGGCTCCACAGCCAGATACCCAAACCACTGAGCTGTACAAATATACAATTTTTAAAAGAAAATTGCTGATGCAAAATAAGTCTGATTTCTGACATATGCCTCAATGTCACCTACTGAAATTCTTGGGATTTTAACATTTAATTACATAAATCAATCTCATTGAAAAGAATAAAATGCAATTCCTTGCGAGTGAAATCTTACATGCACTCAAACTATGTTTTCCTCTTCAGTAAAACTGATCATGCTAGATCATTCCACATCTAAATTAGCATTGGCTCTCAAGAATAAAATAAAAATTATGGGGCTAAAACAAAAACAGAAACACCAGAGCATAGTAAGTAAGTAAGTAAGTAAGTAAGTAAGTAAGTAAGTACAGTGGGATCTCGCATAATGAGCGCATTGCATAGCAAAAAAAAAAAAGCATAACAAAGCGTTCATTATGCAAGGGTGATACCCCACATAACGGAAAAAATGTTCATTACATGGGTTTTTTGGTAACTGGGGTATACCCACTCAATGGGAACCCCAGCTAATGAACATTTCCCCCCGTTATGAGGGATATCTCCCATAGGGAACTGCATAATGAAGAAAACCTCATAGTGAAGAGCTGCATGGAATGGAGTTTTTTTGTTATGCGGGGTTCTATAAGATTAACATTTAATTCATACTGCCATCAATTAAACTGTGCTTTGTCTAATATCTATGTGGTTGTGACTCTATTATTATATTATAGTTTTGTACTATGCTGTTGTATATTATAATGCATTTTTTGTAGATTGAATTTTGTATATTGTATTATTGTGTATTTATTTTGTATATTGTTGATTTATCTTGTGATTCTTATGAGCCATCCTGAGTTGGTGTATGCTGAGTGGGCGGCATACAAATCAAATAAATCAAATCAAATAATAGTTCAACAGAGAGAGAGAGAGAGAAATACTAGTCCAGTGTTCTGTTGGCAGTCACATTGTCGTCAACTAGTTGTGGGAAGGCATCTGGTTTCTGTCTCCTGTCTGCCTTCACATTGTGTAAACAAAGGCCTCTTTGTCTACATGAGAGACAACGCTTGATTTTGGGCAGGCGTTGAATATGAGAAGATTTCTCCTTTCTTCTCCTTATTTGGGTTCTGACTTTCTGATTGGCTCTGTGCCTTAAGTTTTGTTTCTGTTAAGTTTCGTTTCTGAGATACTCTGCTTGAATAAAGAGAAGCCATTACTATCCTTTGTTCAGCCAAAGACAGCAGTCGTGTGTCTGTTTCCTCTTTATTTCTCTATCTCTGTTTCCTATTTACTCCGTCTAATGAAGCTGGACTTCATCAGACCTTGTAACTCTCTCTCTTAAAAGATCTGGGGCTATCAACTGCTGCTAATGAGGCTGATTGATTATCTTTACATGAATCAGATTCCTACAAGTGGCGCACCGTGTGAGGCGGATTGAATGAAATTCAAAGGAATGCTTTGAAGCAGCAATCAGCAATTAACACCTCATAATTGGCGACCGGGGACAAGGTCCACTCACTCACGACCAGAGGAAAGGTCATAAATCAAGCGCTTGAGAAAACATCACAAAAGGGTGAGTGAAAAACAATTTAATTATGGGATGCGTGTTAACTTCGCCAGGGAAGGAACTTTGTAAAGATATCTCAGATCTTTTGCATATGAATGGACGAACGGCTGATGAGAAGGAAACACAACAGCTAGTCAAAGCTATAGAAAAAATCTGTCATTGGGTTAAATATGATGAATGTTTGGACTTAAAACAGTGGAAACAGATTGGAAATGCATTGCAAAAGCATGAGAGAATTTTTGTTTCAGTTCAATTTACGTGGGAAGAAGTCAGAAACTGCCTTCAAAGACTTACTCCAAGAAATATGTTATTCTCTCAGAGGCTTGATGGCCCCCTCCCACAGCTTTTGCCTCCAGCCAAGGGAGGGAGTCCAACTGCCCCTCCATCATATGAGAAACAACAGCATAAGCCCCCTGATGGGGATGGGGGTGGAAAAGAAGATGGGACATTATATCCTGCCTTGCAGCAATCAAGCACTTTTAGCCCTACAAAAGACCTGTTCACTGCTGCAATACTGCCTGCCGAGTCTAAAAAACAACTAGTGCCAGCTGATGGGGAACAAATGGTGGGGACCTCATCACAGATTGAAGCTATTAATGCATGCAAAGTGGCAAGAAGCAAGGGTTGTGATTTAAAGAGCAGCACAAGAGATCTCAGCCCGCCCGTGAAGCAACCCTCTTCACAAAAGCAGGAGAAGCTGAGGGGTAAACTTGATACCTCACGTGTGGCCAAGACGTGGGAGGATGGCCCAGAGGAGGAATGCACAAAACCCAAGCCCAAAAAGGGGTCTTCTTGCAAGTACAAACTAACAGATGCAGTTTGTCATAGAATTGAGAGTCAGATGCTGCAAATGAAAGAAATCCAGAGGAAGAGGGGGGGTGAATCCTGCCTGTATGGACAGCAGGCTGTTGCAAAAATACAAGGAGGGAGAAGACATACAGTTTTTGGCTGATTTTGAACTGCCCAACCCTCAAACAAAGAGATCCAGAGTGAGCTGTCCCAAGTTTCAAGCATCAGGATTGCAGGGAAAGCAACTTGGACTTCCTGTGATTTTCTTCTGTGTGAAATTACTTGCAACTTCTGGAGAATTTGTTCTTTGTGCCTTCATACCTCATCGGCCTGCCTTAATGCAGATGGGTGTGGCTGGAGCATGAAGGAATGTGTGTTTGCCTGAAAAGCTGAAAAAAGGGGGGTTGTGTGGGATTGTCTTGTGAAGTCAGTGAGACTTAATTTATGGCTTAATTTCAACTTGCCATGCCAAGAACTGTGCTGGAGAGAAGATAGTGTTTGTTTAAGTGTTTAAGAAGAAAGCTTAATCAACATTTGGACTTTTAATTTGGACATTTTAATTGGACTAAAAGGAAAAAAGTTTGTGTGGACTGTAAAGAAGAATTGACTTTGTTTGCATTTTAAAACCTGAAAACCTTTTTGAAGGAAAAGAATTGTCTACCTGCTCATGCTATGAGTGTGAAATGTTCATGTTTTGTTCATGCTTAAATGTTTGCTTATTCTCTTGCAGGGGAAAGACCTGTCTTTGCTTAGGTTATATTTTGTCTTATGAAACTGCATTTCTCAAGGTACCTTCAGAAGTACATGGAAGAGTTTTCAGTACCCTACACATGTAAATGGGTTTGTGACATTGCATTTGTGTTATACATCAGGCATGTTTCACGTTTAGTTACATGGTACTAGTAATAACAGGGCATGCTCCTGTTTCTTAGGTGAGTGTCTTCCTAAGCCATTGGTCGTTTATTGGCAACAAGGGGATCCTGAGTGGAAGGATTCCTGCTGGAGCGATCCGCCCATGGAGAGAGAAGAAGGTTACTCAGCTCCAGGATGGTGGTTCACCAGTAGACTAAATGTGCTGACATTTGTTCTTTTCTTTCTTACTGTGCTTCCAGCTGTAAGAACAATACCTCATGGGGGCAACCCCAACTTTTGGATTCGTCATGCTAACTATATGTTTGAGGTTCATGGTAAGAATGCAACGTTATACTATGAGCATCCACTGGCAGTGTCTCAAATGGCCTTTCTTCCGGCATTGTTCAACACGCCAGAGTTGGTTATTGGACATTTGCAACATATTGATAGATCTACACTCTTCTCTAATCCTCCAGAACAATTTAACAACACCCGCTGGCAAAGCATGACATTCAAGAAATACACTAAAGGACTTTGTTTCTGCTGTCATAGTTCTGGAGTCTGGAATAGTAAATGGAAGCACTGGACTCAAGCACAAAGGGTTTTGCGGAATGTAGGCAATTATACGGGTTGTGATGATTATTTTTGGTTATGGGGTAGTTATAACAGTTCTTATAAGCTTAATTATACCTTGTTTAACACTACTATTGAAGATATATATGATGTGTTTCCTATGTTTACTCCTGATTATTCTGCTATAGATAGTGGTTCAATTTGCAATGGATGGCAAATTAAGGATCCCAACATGTGGTTCTTTTTTAATGGAGTTGCCACGAATTTCCATCCAGGACAATATCAATGTGCAGCATTGGGTTATTTTACCTTACCCGTACAAGTGCAAATGCCGCCTCAGGCAGATGCACGGCGCCGGAGAGCTGCTGCCGGCCCGATGGGTTCTGGTTGCAATGATGAAGTGATAATCGATGTTCAGCTTTCTGATGGTAGCTCCTGGGGGAGAGCTATAGGGAGTGCTATCACTGGAGCACTCACATTGGGATTATACCCAGGTGTCATTTCCCAGGAGAATAGAAGGTCCATTTTGGGACTCACCTGTAGGCTGGAGAAATCAATCAATGCCACAGGGAGGGTCATACGGGATCTTCAAATGGAAATCACTGAGCTTCATCAAGACCAAATGCAGGACAGACTGGCCATAGATTACCTGTTAGCAAAATCCGGAGGATTTTGTAAACTGGTCGGGAACCAGGGATGTCGGGTAAAATTCCAGGATCTGAATAATACTATTGAGAAAGAACTTCAGAATTTACAGGAGAGCATTACTAACAATGTACGCACTGATGTTAATCTCTTTGATTGGGTGACTTCTTGGTTGCCTGATTTGTCTGTCCTTAGACAAGTTTTCTTTTATTGTTTTCATTATTATTATCTGCCTTATACCTTTGTGTTTTTGCATTTATTGTATTCCTAATCTTATTTCTATGTGTAACACATGTCCACTGCGTAGAAGGGAGACATCGGGTTTTGCACGACGGCAATTGTACTCAATGAGGTATCATCCTCCGGAACAAAGTACCATGAGTCAGGAGGGGTATGATGTCCAGGAGGACAGTGATGATGTATATGGAGGAGTAGTTATTATGACATGCAGGGGTATGATTAGCCGTCCCTCTCTCAAATTTAAATGAAAAAGGAGGACATGTGGGAAGGCATCTGGTTTCTGTCTCCTGTCTGCCTTCACATTGTGTAAACAAAGGCCTCTTTGTCTACATGAGAGACAACGCTTGGTTTTGGGCATGCGTAGAATATGAGAAGATTTCTCCTTTCTTCTCCTTATTTGGGTTCTGACTTTCTGATTGGCTCTGTGCCTTAAGTTTTGTTTCTGTTAAGTTTCGTTTCTGAGATACTCTGCTTGAATAAAGAGAAGCCATTACTATCCTTTGTTCAGCCAAAGACAGCAGTCGTGTGTCTGTTTCCTCTTTATTTCTCTATCTCTGTTTCCTCTTTACTCAGTCTAATGAAGCTGGACTTCATCAGACCTTGTAACTCTCTCTCTTAAAAGATCTGGGGCTATAAACTGCTGCTAATGAGGCTGATTGATTATCTTTACATGAATCAGATTCCTACAACTAGTAACCTACTATAGTAGAGGATGAGCACAACTGCACCCTCAATTTCATGTTTCTCAGTAACTAATACACAAAGGTAGTCTTGCCTGTTGATACTGGAGGGGATAGATATTTATTTATCTATTTTTATTATATTTCTATACCACCCATTTGGGTGGTATCCCACTCTGGGCAGTGAACAAACATAACTAATAACAACAACACAGAGTAGATCAAACAAACTGACAAATATGTCACAAACGGAACTAAAATAAAATAAAATAAAATAATTGACATATGAGGGCATAGAAACTCAACCTGACTGACACCCTGGGAAGCCTGCTTGAAAAAGAGTGTTTTTAATTGCTTTTTAAAGATAGCCAGTGATGGGGCCTGGTGCAGCTCTACTGGTAGAGTGTTCCACAGTGTTGGTGTCGCCACCGAGAAGGCTCTATTTCTAGTTAAAGATTTTTGAGGCATCCTCGGGGGCATTACTCCATCTTATATCCATTTATGGCCCAAACCTCTATGAATTTATCCAATCTCTTTTGAAACTAGCCACATCGGCAGCCATCACTATCTCCTGTTGCAATGAATTCCACAGTTTAGATGTACAGGTGAAACTCGGAAAATTAGAATATCATGCAAATGTTCATTCATTTCACTTAAAACAAAGGTGAAACAAATATATGAGATAGACTCACTACATGCAAAGCGAGAGATGTCATGCCTTAATTTGTTATAATTGTGATGATCATGGCATACAGCGTACATGAGATTATGTGATGATTATGAGGTACATGAGATTGGGGTGGTTAGGGTTTTAATTTTAATTTAATTTAATAGTCATACTTTTATATGCCACCCACTCAGGTAGAACCTGACTCATGGCAGCATTACAACAAGTTCTAAAAACATATAAAAACACTTTGCTGGACCCATTCCCCAATAACGAGACGAACACATGTGATGGATTTAAATTGGGCCACTTTATTAACTCATAAACTATGTTGAGGCAAACGGGCCGCAATGGCGCTGGTAAAGAGTAAACCTAATTGCCAATCATATTTGGCAACATTGTATCTACTTGTTTTGCCAATCATATTTGGCAACATTGTATCCATTTGTTTTGCCAATCGTATTTGGCCACATTGTATCCAATTGTTTACCGATGAAACAAATTATTTACCCTGATCAGATGCTACTTGCTGACTCCAGCATCTGACATATATCTGGTAAATTTCAAGGTGTTGCAGGCTGCATAGATCATAGCATCACCTTGTTCCTGGTCCAACTTTGATTGGCCAGCCCAAGTTTCACTGTACCTTGTCCTTCTGGTGGCCAATCAACTGTGTCCCTGCCGGATTCCTAGGGGTAATCCCCTTTCTCCTTACCAGTACCATCCGCTGAAGCGACCTGTAATAAGCATAGAACATATCACCCCGTAGCTCAACCATCAGCAACAGTGTGGGATGGATGAAAACAACAAGAACCAAGGGCCAATGCTGGTTCAAGCAAAAATTCCCATCCGGCCCCGAAGCGACCATGAGCATGCCACACTGTCACTTAGGGAGGGGGTGGTGGGCAGACGCATGCTTCGCCCAGGCGATCTGCACAAAATGCCAGCGAGGCTGTGCGGAGCCGGCCTCCTTTAAAGGGTAGCTCGGCTCCTCCCCTCACCCAGCTCAAGTGTCCAGCTCTTTGGGGCGGGGCCAGCAAAGAGCGTGATGGCCATAGTCTTGCCGCCGCGCTTACCTTGCTGGACCCAATCCCTAATAATGAGACGGACACTTGTGATGGATTTAAATTGGGCCACTTTATTAATTCATAAACTATGTTGAGGCAAATGGGCCGCAATGGCACTGGTAAAGTGTTGGATCGGGGCCGTGAAGCGGCCGTTAGGGTCCCGGAGGAGACTGGTCAAGGAACGACACGAGACAAGATGGAGCGAAGACCAGTGGTTTATTGAGGGAAAATCATCATCATATATAGGAATTCAAGGCAGCGTGTGATAGAATCGTCATCTGACAGAAAATCACATAACCCATTTACCCGGGTTAATTGGGAACTTCTCTTGGGGAAGTTAATTAACTAAGGCAAATACTGACAGGGGAAATCCATTGTTCATGGCTTGCACAAGAGTAAACATTGCCACTATTTGCACTAGGGCTTGGGCTAATCTGCAAGTGTGGAATTACCTAATTCCTAACTGGAGTTAGATATTCAACTTCCTCCTGCCGAACTGCCTGCCAGGCCAGATCTGAGTGAATCAATCTTATGACTATTAATCCGCACCCCAATTTCTGTACCCGCAAAGGCCAGTGACCAGGAGCCTCCCTCAACCGGTGTAACCGTTGTCAGGGACAGTTAATGCCAATTGCGCCCGCGGACACCACAGTAAAGAGTAAACCTAATTGCCAACCATATTTGGCAACATTGTATCCAATTGTTTTGCTAATCATATTTGGCCACATTGTATCCATTTGTTTACCAATGAAACAAATTATTTACCCCGATCAGATGCTACTTGTTGACTCCAGCATCTGACGTATATCCGGTAAATTTCAAGGTGTTGCAGGCTGCATAGATCATAGCATCACCTTGTTCCTGGTCCACCTTTGATTGGCCAGCCCAAGTTTCACTGTACCTTGTCCTTCCGGTGGCCAATCAACTGTGTCCCTGCCAGATTCCTAGGGGTAATCCCCTTTCTCCTTACCAATGCCGCCCACCACATGGGGAGGAGTTTACACGACTCACCCCCCCCCCCAACCGTTAGCTCGGTCAGCAAGCCCGCTTGCCATGGCAACATAAAAGGAAGAGACCATGCCCCGGGCAGAAGGAAGAGGCGCCCTGCCTCGTGCTGAAAGGAAGAGGACCATGCCTCGGGTACACTGAGGAGGCGCCCTGCCTCGTGCTGAAAGGAAGAGGACCATGCCTCAGGTACACTGAGGAGGCGCCCTGCCTCATGACGAAAGGAAGAGGACCATGCCTTGGGTACATTGAGGAGGCGCCCTGCCTCATGACAAAAGGGAGAGGGCCATGCCTCGGGCAGAAGGAAGAGGCGCCCTGCCTCATGCTGAAAGGAAGAGGACCATGCCTTGGGTACACTGAGGAGGCGCCCTGCCTCATGCCAAAAGGAAGATGCAGCAGGTGGTGCAGCACTGGTTTGAGTCAATAACTAGTTGAATTAATCTGTGCCACAAGTAGGGTGGCAATACTGCCCCTGCCCCACCGGTGACCCTACAACCACAGATGTTCCATTGGACGATTCATGAGGGCATCGAAGAGCTCCAGGGTCCTAAATGATCTGTTGGTCCATGGGAGAGCAACTGCATCGCCCACTCTGCAAAAAGGGGATGGGGGGGGAGGGGACTGCCAGGAACCATTCAGAACAAAAGCTGACCAAGCCCTGGGCATGATCGAAGAGCGTCATGGATACCATTCACTGCGGGGAGAGGGAGGGACTATAAGGAGCCCAACACCCCCCCCCCCCACACACACACACACAAGCCCCACAGAATACATGGTCAACTGGTACAGGCCATAATTAGGCAGGAGGCACATTACGGCAGAAAGCCCGAACCCGGGCCATCCGCAGGCAGGAGAAATCAGGAGCAGTATCGGCAACAGATGGCCAGAAAGTGGCCAGCCATAATAAGGCAGTGGTGAGTAGCAGTGTACACGAAATGTCTAAGGAAAAGTAAAGCCCCTAAGAAATTTGGTGCCCTGGAATGCATTGGGCCACTGCCAAAGCACCATTGGCCATTGAATTAATTGCCGTACCCCGAAGGTACCAGCACATGTTGGACTTGACATATAGTTGTGATGGAGATTCCAAGGCACCGATCAGCAATCCCCTTGAAGTTGGCCGGAAATGCGGTCCATACCCTCAGATTGGCCCTAGTACCATACGTGAGCAGACTCTGTGATGCACCCCACTAAACCCGCCAAAGAATTGTACAGGAACCCAGTAAAAGCCCAGCCAAGCATAATTGCCCTGCTAGCAAAGTTGAAACATCAACAAGGCACCATGAGGATGGGGTTAAACCTAAGCTTCGCCGACAAGGGCAAGCACCTGTCCAAGTTCGGACCACCATATCCCTAGTTGAACCAGGGCGTCCGAGCCACAATGTCAAATGCCATCCAGGAAATCCTTAGCGTCATGGCTGGGCCCTCAGTCGTTCGAGAGCAACTGGTATGCCCAGTCCGGCAAATGCTCCAAAAAGTGACCAGGGGTTGTTAACGTGTATCATGGCCATTCCCTTCCTGGACACTTTCCTTCCAACCCGGATTGAAGCCAAATTGTGCTTTCCATGACCACAATGGTGGCGGTGACCAGGGCAAGACAGTACGGTATTATGTAGTGCAACCCCAGGAACTGGTAGAACCCATTCCCAAGGCATCTGAGGGTGGGGCAGGCCACATACAAAATTATCCACGCGAGCAACACAGTTGGCCCGTGCAATCCACCTGCGCACCACAATGGATGTCCAAGCCCTGAATAATAGGTATAGCAAGACACGAGGGAGCTCTAGTGGATACTGTGGCATAAATTGAATAGGCCGGAAGCTAATGGAGTGGGTGGCCATATTAACCGGGGGGAGGAGGGGAGGACCATGGCCAAAACGATATGGAACATAGGGCCCCACAAGTGCCGCGCCGGGAGAAACAGGGGGGAGAAGGCGTCTGCCATGGGCAACATGCAGGGGCCGGAAACATCGGCCGATATCAGGGCTGCCTGGCTGAGCCAGGGCCACCAGGCCGCAGGGGGCTGAGGGCCAAAAACCTGTGTGTTGTGAACTTAATTGACAACCATACTCACCAGATGCACTCACAGCGGCAGGGAGGGGGGGAAAGCGCAGTCCCAGCCAGTCGGGGGGCCAGCTGGCTCGCTCCCTGATGCGTAGCCAGTGCTGCGTGCAGGCCTGTAGCCGGCGCAAGTGCGGTGACACGGGTGACCAAGGCCCCAGGTGTTGGAGCCAGTCCCCCCCTGGTAGGCCTGCCCCCCAGGGGGGGAGGGCCACGATGCAACCCAGGCCAGAAGGGCGGGCCAGGCCAAAAGCAGACATGGGCCCGTAGTAGGCCCCGCCACTGAACCAGGAGGCCCAGCGGAGCTATGGCCCCGTGGTTGTGAGGGGCCCACATGGAAGCCCCTCAGGCCCCTCTTGCAGGTAGAGGAGGGCCGCAGTGAGGCCCAAGGCCTGAAAGAAGCTCCGGGAGGTGAGGCCACGCTGGAGAAGCCGGGGCCAAGCCCCGCAGCAAAGCCGTGGCCAACCGCCACAGCTGACATCCCAAGTGGCACCACGAAGGGTGAGCTAGCTGCTCGAACAAGTACAGATCGGCTGGGCGAAGCCAAACGCGCACTTCGCCCAGCCGATCTGCACGAAATGCCGGCGAGGCTATGTGGAGCCGGCCCCCTTTAAAGGGTAGCTCAGCTCCACCCTTCTCCCGGCTCAAGTGCCCAGCTCTATGGGGGCAGGGCCAGCAAAGAACGCGATGGCCATTGTCTTGCCGCCGCGCTTCCCTAAGCTGTAAGCCATAAGCATCATTATTATAACAAAGTAAGGCTTGAACTATCTCGCGTTGCATGTAATGAGTCTATCTCATATATTTGTTTCACCTTTTAAGTTGCATTACTGAACTGAATGAACATTTGCACGATATTCTAATTTTCCGAGTTTCACCTGTATGCTGTTTTGAGATGTGTCTCCTTACATCTGAAACTCCCACCATTCAGATTCAACTCTTTGAAAGAGTGAAAAATAGATCTTCATATCTACTTATTCCACATCATGCAAAAATGTTTCTGTACAAGTGTCTTTAGGCGTTCACCCAACTATGGACTGGCAGCTTATCCTTGAGCTGCATCCACTTCTTCTTCTTCTTCTTCTTCTGTATCCAAATCTAAATATAGGCAATCCTCATGGCGATCAGACTGTCCTGCACAGGGCTGCCATCAGAGATTTCTCAGCCCCAGACTGAGCAATCCTATTGGCCCCACACGCACTCTGTGAGTGTGGCCAAATCTGTGGGCATGGCAAAATTTGGCCATGTTTCATGCCTGCCACATAAAGGTAAAGGTTTCCCTTGCTCGAAAGCCAGTTGTATCCGACTCTAGGGTTCAGTGCTCATCTCTGTTTCAAAGCCGAACAGCCAGCACTGTCTGTTTCTGCAGACGTTTCCATGGTCATGTGGCAGGCATGACTAGACACTGGAGCACATGTAACAGTGTAGCTGGGACAAAGACGGGAGCTCCTTCCATCCTGCAGTACTTGGGAATCGAACTGTAGCCTCCTGCCATCCAGCCAGCATGTTATCCACTTGAGCCTTCCCTCTCATCCAACCAAACTATAAAATAGATCTACTCTAGCCAGTAATACAAGTAGCCCCTGGGAATTAATCAGTTGCTTTGGTTAGGTGCTGAGGTCTTGTCACTGAAATCATTTGGTGGGGCAATGTTTACTATCTCCGTCAGAGCTTCTGAATCATCCCTTTATTGGGGAAAAATACCTGTGAAGGGATGCACATAAATTCTCCCCGTGAATCACACCCCATTATGGCAGAAGATCTACATACTAATATAGGATTGGAAATGTTTTGTAGTGGTTCCTGTTTTCTTTGGCATTTTACGTCTTTTATTATTTAGTAATTTAAAATCTAAGGGACTGTGGTGGCTTAGTAGTTAAGATGTTCAATTTGATGACTGGAAGGTCCACAGCCCAAAGAATCAATGTGAGAGAAGTTGATCAAACAGTAAGTATACAGAAACAGAGCAAAAACCGTTTGAGGCAATGATAACAAGATAAGGTGTATTATAAATTTGTTTACTGAAGATATATCCTTAATGCCAAAAATTTGAATGTCAAAAACTTAATGTACAGAGTCAATTGGTAATCCAACATAAATCACTTCATTCAGTATATCATAAATCCAAACTTAAGGTTAATCAATCTGATTATGTGACGTACAGAGACTTTATAAAGCTGAAGCAAATCCAGTATTTGCTTTTCAAAATTATCTTTGGCTGTCCCCTTCTTCTTTTGCCCTCCACCTTCCCCAGCATCAAGGCCTTCTCAAGTGAATCCTCTCTTCTCATTTGATGTCCAAAATACTTCAGCTTCATCTTTGTTATTTTTTCCTTCTAAAGAGCACTCAGGGCTAATCTCTTCTAATATTGACCTATTTGTTCTTCTCGCTGTCCAGGGGACTCTCAAAACTGTCCTCCAGCACCACATCTCAAAGGCATCTATTTTTCTTTGCTCAGCCTTTCTAATGGTCCAGCTCTCACAACCATACATTACCACCAGAAATACCATTGCTTTGACTATGCGGACCTTTGTTTGCAGTGAGATGTCTCTACCTTTCACTATGTTCCCCAGGTTTTTCATAGCTTGTCTCCCAAGAATCAGTCGCCTTTTTATTTCATGGCTGCAATCTCCATCTGCAGTGATCTTGGATCCCAAGAAACTAAAATCTGTTACTGCTTCTACTTGTTCCCCATCTATTTTCCAGCTACTGATAGGGCCTGTTGCTATTATCTTGGTTTTCTTGATATTGAGTCTCAGGCCAGCTATTGGACTTTCTTCTTTCAACCTAATCAGGAGCTTCTTTAGGTCTTCCTCACTTTCTGCCATTAGGGTGGTATCATCTGCATATCTCAAATTGTTGATGTTTCTCCCAGCAATTTTGATCCCATATTGTGATTCCTCCATCTCTGCATTGCGCATTATGTGCTCTGTGTATAAGTTGAATAAGCAGGGTGACAGAATACAGCCTTGTCTTACTCCATTTCCCATTCCAAACCATTCCATACTCTGTCCTAACTGTTGCTTCTTGACTCATGTACAGATTTCTCATGAGACATATGAGGTGTTCTGGTATTCCCATCTCTTTAATTACTTGCCACATTTTGTTGTGGTCCACACAATCAAAGGCCTTGGTGTAGTCAATGAAACAGAAGTAAGCTTGTTTCTGGTATTCCTTTGTTTTCTCCATGATCCAACGTATGTTGGCAATGCGGTGATCCCCCTGCCTCTTCTGAACCCAGCCTGCACCTCTGGTAGTTCTCTTTCTACATGCTGCTGCAGTCTATCCTGTATTATCTTGAGCATCACTTTGCTAGCATGTGGGATGAGTGCAATTGTTTGATAATTTGAACATTCTTTGGCATTGCCCTTTTTTGGGATTGGGACTTATACTGATCTTTTCCAATCCTGTGTCCACTGTTTCATTTTCCAAATCTGCTGGCATATAGCATGTAGTAGCTTGATTCCATCATCTTTTAGGGCTTTGAAGAATTCAACTGGGATACCATCATCTCCACTGGCTTTGTTATTTGCCGTGCTTTTTAGGGCCTTTCTGACTTCACTCTCTAGGATGTCTGGTTCAAGTTCAATTTCCCCCTCATTGTTATTCTCCGGGGTGTTTAGGTCTTTTTTGTAAAGTTCCTCTGTGTACTCTTTCCATCTTTTCTTTATCTCTTCTGCATCCGCTTTGTCCTTGCCATCTTTGTCTTTTATCGTGGTCGTTTTTGCTTTGAACGTTCCCTTGATTTCCCCAATTTTTAAAAAGAGATCTCTAGTCCTGCCTCTTGTGTTGTTTCCCTCTATTTCTTTGCACTGTTCATTTAGGTAGGTTTCCTTATCTCTCCTTGCTTTCCTTTGGAATTCTTTATTTAAGTGAGTACTTTTTCCTTTCTCCTTTGCCTTTTGCATTCCTTCTTTCCTCTGCTATTTTAAGAGCCTCATCTGACAACCACTTTGCTTTCTTGCACTTCTTTTCTTTTGGTATAGTTTTCCTTGCTGCCTCCTGCATAATGTCTCTCGTCTCTGTCCATAATACTTCTGGTATTCTGTCTATCTGGTCCAGACCATTGAATCTGTTCCTCACCTCCACCGTGTATTCCTTGGGTATGTTGTCTAGATCATATCTATCCAGCCTATTAGTTTTCCCTATTTTCTTCAGTATGAGACTGAATTTTGCGATCAGTAGATTGTGATCTGAGCCACAGTCCGCTCCAGGTCTTGTTTTTGCTGACTGTATGGAGGTTCTCCATCTTTGGCTGCAGAGTATGTAGTCAATTTGGTTTCAATGTTGGCCATCTGGTGATGTCCATGTGTAGAGTCTCCTCTTGTGTTGCTGGAAAAAGGTTGTTTGCTATGACTAGTGTGTTATCTTGGCAGAGCTCTATCAGTCTTTGCTCTGCTTCATTTTTTGTTCCCAGACCAAACTTGCCTGTTATTCCATCCACTTTTTGATTTCCTACTTTTGCATTCCAGTCTCCTAAGATAATGTGGACTTTTTTTTTTTGGGTGTCTGTTCTATAAGATGTTGTAGGTCTTCATAGAACTGGTCTACTGTGGCTTCATCTGCACTAGTGGTTGGTGCATATATTTGGATTACAGTGATATTAAATGGTTTGCCTTGTAGTCTGACTGACATCATTCTATCATTTTTGAGATTGTATCCTATTACAGCTTTTCTCACTCTTTTATGTACAATTATGGCCACTCCGTTTCTTCTGAGGTTTTCTTGTCCACAGTAGTAGATATGATGGTTTCCAGAGTTGAATTCGCCCATACCTGTCCATTTTAGCTCCCAAGATGTCAATGCTTATTCTTTCCATTTCCTTTTTTTACTACTTCCAGCTTTCCTTGGTTCATTGATTTTACATTCCATGTCACTATGCAATATTGTTCCTTACAACACTGTATTTCTCCTCCTCCTTTCCTGCCCATTCCTTTCTGTCCATCTAATGTGCTGAGCATCCTTCCTGTTTCCTCTGATTTGTCCCTTTGTTTTGCCTTTGCTTTGGTCAATAGGGTTCTCTTGGCAAACTCCCTGGCGTGCTTTGCCGGTTTCTATGCCATTCCCCCCCATCATACATATTATCACAGTTTAAAACAAGGTAACATCATGATATTATCACAGTTTAGAGCACAATATCAGTTTAGAACACAATATCAGGCTAAAATTGAGTTAATTTTTCTACTGTTAGTTAACTATTTCAAGTCACTATGTAAGTCAGTTTCTTATAAAGTCTCTATATGAGAAAGTCTCTAATGTAAGTTAGTCAAATCGCTAAAAATTGGGTACTTTCAGAGTCACTACAGTTTCTATATTGAAATAATTAACTACTTATCCTCTTCCTCCTCTTTCCTCCCAGCTCCTTGAGGGAACCATGTGTGTGTGTGTGTGTGTGTGTGTGTGTGTGTGGCTTGGGTGGTGAGCGGCGTGGGCGGGCCAGCCCCAGGTGATGGTGGTGGTGCGGCCTCTTCCTCCTCTTTCCCTCCGGCTCCATGAGGGAACCGGGTGGTGGTGGTGGCTCAGGTGGTGAGTGGTGTGGCGGGCCGGCCCCAGGTGATGGTGGTGGGGTGGCCTCTTCCTCCTCTTTCCCTCTGGCTCCTTGAGGGAACCGGTGTGTGTGTGTGTGGCTTGCATGGTGAGCGGCATGAGCCGGCCGGCCCCAGGTGATGGTGATGGGGTGGCCTCCTCCTCCTCTTTCCCTCTGGCTCCTTGAGAGAACTGGGTGGGGGTGTGTGTGTGGCTCGGGTGGCAAGCAGTGTGGCGGGCCGGCCCCAGGTGATGGTGGGGGTGGCCTCCTCCTCCTCTTTCCCTCCGGCTCCTTGAGGGAACCGGGGTGGTGGTGGTGGCTCGGGTGGCGAATGGTGCCGGCTGACCGGCCCCAGGTGATGGTGGTGGGGTGGCCTCCTCCTCCTCTTTCCCTCCGGCTCCTTGAGGGAACTGGGGTGTATATGTGGCTCGGATGGCGAGCGGCGTGGGTGGGTTATTCTCCAATAAACCTAGATCTCTGGGACCAATCTTTTAAAGACCTTAACAGAGGAGTTTTCTAAGTTGGGTACAAATGTGTCTACAGGAGAGGTTCTCACTCTCTTTTAGCTGTGGGCAGGACCATGCCCCCTCAGACAGCTGAGCTGACTGGGCTGGTGGTTCCCCCGCCATAAACACAGTCGTAAAACATCCACGGTTGCCATAAATGTGTTTACTATGGCTGCGGACTCATTTATGGCTGTAGTAAATGCATTTACAAGGGCCGCAGACTCATTTACAGATGTAGTAAATGTGTTTACAACAACTGTAAATGAGTCCACAGCCAATTTGCTGCTGCTGGTGGTGGTAGTGGTGTGGCAGCTGGAGTGAGGTTGGGGGTGGCTTATTTGGCACCATGGGCTGGATCCGGCCCGTGGGCCGGAGGTCAATAATTCCTGGTCTAAAGAATCCTCTTCTGTTATTGATCTTAGAGTTTTCACAACTGAGCAATCTGGTAGCAGAACAGGTCTGTGGGCTGGAGTCTACGAGAAGATGACCAAGCAAGCAAGCAAGCAAGCAAGCAAGCAAACATATATCACTATCCCACCTACATTTTCTTTCCATCATTATTTATTACTGGGTGGTGAGACTTTGAGGTATTTTTCCCTGCATAGAAATTTGTCCAGATTGTGATGCCCACTTTTCCTAATTCATTTGTATGCAGTTTCCCCACATAATAAATTGTTTGTGCCCATTTTTTCAATGTATGTATTTTTAGATGTACACATTTATTTGCATATTAGCCTTCTGTCATGTGGTGCATTTATGCCATCCTTCTTTTGTTTCTGAAGAACACAGTATATACCTGAATGTTGTGCGTTTTGCATCCATCAACTATATCTGCTCTTCATGAAGGGGTTTCTATCCAAATAGGACGGGGAGTTTTCTTCTTCTTCACCCAATCCTCTCTTCATTAATGTGACTGGGGAATCACAATACCACTAATCCCCTCTCCTTTTTTAGAGGCTTGTGGTCTTTTGCCCTCACAACACACACACACAAACACATGCACACGCATGCACGTGTGCACACACACACTCACCTTTCATCCTTTGGGACTGTGCCTGGCTGCCTCAGCAATTAAACTGAAAGCAATTGAAAGCTTGAGTGGGAGGCTATGATTGGTAAATGAACAATACTCTGGGGAATATAGCAAAGTGAATGTCCTTACCACTAACTGCCCCCCAATGAAAAGGATCTATTTTAATCTTTGGGGAGATACAAAGCCCACAGAATGTCAGGGATTTTGTCTCAATTTGTCGCCGGACATACCAAAATCATCTGGGAGGCAGGGAAAATATTAAGAACTTCACACACACTTTATTTTCATGGTTGCAGACCATGAAGTGGATAAATTTGTCCCCCTCCCCCTCCCCCCCAAAAATAGAATCAGCCAGCGGTGGGCATCAGCAGGTTTGCACCAGTTCACCATAACCGGTAGCAGAAATTCTGGTTGGCCCCACCCATCCAAGTTTTGAATTAAAGTAGTCCTAATTCAGGTGCAATGCAGGGCTTCCCCCCCTGGCCATGCCCACCATACCTCTCCCACAGAGTAAGTAGTAAAAAAATAATAATCCCACCACTGGAATCAGCCCATTCTTTTCCAGTCATACTCAGAGCAGAATATCAGTTGTGACTAGTGAAAGTCCCACTGATTTCTGTTGATCTCAGTTGGATCCATCTCCAGTAGCATAGCAAAATGGCTGGAATCCTTTTACTTGAGGCATAATACCTTCCTAAATGTGCTAAGTGCTCTGTCTAAGTGTTGCCACCAGACCACTTTGGGTGTCAAGAACTCATCAGGTCACCTTGACCATTCTTTGTCCCATCTCTGTGCTAAGTGAACACAGAAACAACTTTGCTCACCCAAGGAAAATGGAAGACAACAGATCAAAATGGAGTCCAAGATCAACAGAAGAACAGATACCTGAGAGGATATTCAGTTTTTAAAAGGAATTTTCTAAAGATTAATAATGGCACAAGATGCATATTTATCCATGTTTTTTTAGGAATATGCTCCAGACCTTTCCAGATTCTCCAATCACCCACTGTGCAGAAGAAATCATTCTTCTTTAATTACTAGCTTTAATATGTGAGACTGCAGTGACTCAAGTGGCTAAGACGCTGATTCTGGAAGGCAGGAGGTCAGCAGTTCGATTCCCGAGTACTGCAGGATGGAATGAGCTCCCGTCTTTGTCCCAGCTCCTGGCAACCTAGCAGTTTGAAAGCAAGAAAGTGCAAGTAGATAAATAGGGACCACTTCGGTGGGAAGGTAAACAGCATTCCGTGCACCCAGGTGTCTAGTCATGCCTGCCATATGACCACAGAAATGTCTGCAGATGCAGACAGTGCTGGCTCTTCGGCTTTGAAACAGAGATGAGCACTCAACCCTAGAGTCGGATACGACTGGCTATTGAGCAAGGGAAAACTTTACCTTTACTAATATGTGATGGGATCACATCATTTCTTTAGCCTGGACATAGGTGTTACTCAGATTATTAATAACAGCATCCTGACTGACAATAGCAATATGGACTGTCACATGTAAATCTAGATTTTTTTCCCCTTTTCTTCAGTGCCTCAAGCATTATTGCATTGAAGTTGAAAAGAAATTAAGTTTTAGTCTTTATTTTTCAGAGTATAACAACAACAACTAGCAGGGGTACCCAGCGTTGTCCAGGGAAGGACCCAACCCGGGGCAAGGAGCGACCCTGGCGGGCTCCCGAGGTCCCTGTGGTGACTTAGTCGGTTGTGTGTCTGAGTGTGTATAGTGTGTGTGTGTGGGATGTATTGTGTGGGTGTGTCTTGGTGGGCAACACACCCACACAACACACTCTGACACAACACACTGTGACACACCCACACAATACACCCACACACCCAATACACACTCACAACACAACCTACACACAACCCTCTCCCAGGCTGCTGCAGCCTGGGGCGTCCCAGTCAGTGGAGCAGGCCCTGGACCGGGCTTGGGAGGCCTGAGAGGGAGCCCTGGAGGTAGAGGAAGGAGAACCCCCCATTGCAGGTAAGGTGGGCCCACCTTACTTGGCAACATCCATGTGCCAGTGGGGGGGGGGTGCCCAAAAGCCCCCCTCTGGAGCATGTCTCTCCATGCACTGCCAGCAATGGGGGTAGCGGACGAAGCCGGCCAGGTGGTTGCATCTTGGGTGGGGGGAGCAATGGCGGTGCATGTTGTTTGGCGGGGTGAGTGCTGTCAACACCAAACAACCGGTTCTGCCCTTGCGGCTCCCACTGAAAGGTGCAACCGCCTGTCCGGCTTCATCAGCTACCCCCATTGCTGGACGTGCATGGAGAGACGCATGCCAGAGGGGGGTGGTTTCGGCTGACCACCCTTTCCCCCCTCCGGTCGGCACCCCCACGCCCCCCGAGGAGTGCCTCAGGTGGACAGGAGGCTCCACTGGGGTGGGTAGGTGGCACCCGCACGGTTCCTTTTAAGGTGGTGCAGTGGCCTCCCGCAGGTTCTCCTTGCTTCCTGAGGCATCTCCCAGGAGGGTGGGGGAGTCAGGCCGAGTGGACCGCTTGCCAGAGTTAGGCAAGACAGGGTGGGTGGTCAAGCAGGGCAGGGGCCATCCGTGCCACCACCTGATGCAGGGTCGAGGGTGCGTCCTTCTGCCGAATTGGCAGCAACTCAAGACATTGGAGGAGGCTCCCTACCCAGGAGGCGGCAACATACATGCGTGGGAATCAGCATAGGCGCAGAAGCCTGCCCGGAGTTCCTTGCATTGGTGTTGGCTGCAACTCTGGGCAGGCTTCTGTGCCTGCGCAAAGTTGCGCACATGCGTAGTGCCATCTCCGCGGCCATCGCATGCTGCTGGGGGGCCCTTTTGAGGCCAGTTTTTGGGGTGAAGGACCCCGAGAAACGCTGCCGGTACCCTGCGCCGGCCCAGCAAAGTGCCCCAGATAGGTGGGGAGCGCGTTTCTGGGGTGGGGTGGGGCCAAGGTGTCATGGCGTTGCAGTCCCAAATGCGGTGACACCTTGGTTTTAGGTATATAGATAATAATAATAACAACAACAACAACAACAACAACAACAACAACAA
Organism: Bradypodion ventrale; assembly: GCA_035047345.1. Taxonomy (NCBI): domain Eukaryota; kingdom Metazoa; phylum Chordata; class Lepidosauria; order Squamata; family Chamaeleonidae; genus Bradypodion; species Bradypodion ventrale. Next base: position 254,612,403 of record JAWDJE010000001.1, read on the forward strand.
CAACAACAACAACAACAACAACAACAACAACAATAACAATAATAAAAATAATAAAAATAATAAAAATAAAACTTGCATATACATCCCAGTGTAATTCTCTTTCATGCTTTCCCTGGACATCATCAAGAAAGCTACAGCATGAGTAAGAGAGTGAAGGATGGAAGGGCCTTAGGGGTGAGACAGGCAGGGAAGCTTCAGTAGGCTTTGCCATTTGACTGAAACCACAAAATTTGGCAGCACTGAAAAACTTAAAAGAGGAGGGGAACCCTGAAGGCACTCCTCAACTTTACCTCATACCTGGCCTAGTACAAAATTCCTGGTTTGAGACTCATTGATGCTCTTCCACTTCAGCCCACCATCCTCTCTCTCTCCTCCTCCCAACACAAGGTTGCAGTCCATCATATGAAAGCCAATGCAGATAAAATTTTAAAAAGAAAAAGTCCAACTCCCTTTTCACTCATTAAAGATAGTGCAATTCCATTAGGCTTTGATTCCTCACATTGTCTTAGGTTTAGAAAGAATCTGTAATTGTTTCTTTTTTAAAAAGGAGTATCTCTTGTCAGAAATAAGATATCAGAGATTAGGATTCCTGTCATGGTCAGTGACCCTGATAAGAATAGAGTCACTTATGTTTAAGGCACAGCAGACACCTGTCCTATGCCTCCAGAAATCCTTGATCTTAGATTATTGGTATATATACTGTATATAGTGTCTCTAAAATCTGAATCCATGTAGATCAGCAATTGAGACTATTTGGATTGTCCAGCTGCTCAATTCAAAGTAACTTCCAGTAGTGGATAACTGGCAGCTATTGTCTCATTTAATTGCACCTGGCAGCCTTCAGTTCATGTGGACCATGTTCTGCTCCACTCACTATGTTCTTGGAAACACCTACAGGATTTGGAAGGTAGAAACTAAGTTCAAATGTCAAGATTAGCATAAAATTCATTGAGGTGTAGAGATGACAGCCAACCATGTCTAGAATAGCTCATGTATCTTGAAAACCCTGAAGGGTTGATGGCACTCAATGAATTTTATTTGGAGGGATGGGGGAAAAACACAAACACACCACAAAACAAAAGCAACCAATCAAACATCACTCACTTTCAAACTGTAGATCCTTCCCTTGTCATTTATCTAGATCAGGAGTTCTCAACCTTTTAAAGCCAGGGGCCAGGTCATGCTCCCTTAGACAGCTTTGGGGGCCAGACAGCCATTTTGCCTTTCCCCCACCACATGGTACTTCCAGGTGTGGTGGAGGTGGGGAGGCACAAGAAATGGTGCCGCAGGCTGCATCTGGCCCATGGGCTACAGGTTGAGAATCCCTGAGCTATGTAGTAGACCATGGGGATTCTGGAGTTTTAATTATGTACTTCTTATTTGATGGATTTTTACTTTCAAGAATTTAGATATTTAAGTATCCCCTGTTTTTTCAATGTGCTTTTCAAAGGAATGAGCTTTGGTATTTTAGCTTCTGAATTTTGTAGGTAAAATGGTACCCAAGTTTATGGTCCTGACATTTTATGACAAGCCAATGGTAAGAAATGAATTAATATTTTAAGCTTTTTGTTGCTGTTTTGTACTTCCAAACTCCTTTCTTTTAGATTGAATTCTGACTTAAGCATTTGCCTGCAACTTAGGTTTTCACATATTTTTAAGCATTTGTACTTACAGTTTTATTCCATGATTAACCATTTATTGAGATAAATTCCAGCTAAGACAAACACAGGCTTCTGACTCCCCCACCCCCAGATGTCTGTAATTCACTGAGCTCTGGGGGAAAGATCTGACTCAGACACTTTGATCTGAAATATCTATGCACCTACATTTGTATCTGCACATATATGTATTATGTATATATACATGACTGTTTATATAAACTATTATAGCTGTTGATTTTCAGCAGAAACATGAAGTTTCAGATTTCTGAATCTCATACTGAATTTCCATATCTCACATAGGATTTCTCTGTTTATATTGGATCCTGAGCAGAATCAATGGCAAATCAGACTGATTTTCACATTGTGGAAGACCTAACTGAAATACTAATATAGTAAAATTTTGTGCTTATACTTTGTGTAACTGAAGGCAAAATTATTTATGAATGTTCATTTGTTTTATTAATATTACTGCTATTCCAAACCCTACTAAGAACATGAAAACTCAAAACACATGGCCAGTAATCCATATGACTGTGTGCAAGTATAACAGTGTAATGTACAGGTTTGTTTAGATACAAAGTTTAAGCACAATATTTTGAGGAATTAAACTCTAACCTTCTTCTTCTTCTTCTTTTCCTCTTCTTCCTCTTCCTCTTCTTATTTTTCTTCTCCTTCTCCTTCTCCTCCTTATTATTCTTATTCTTATTATTATGTTTGAATTTATATGACGCCCCATCAGCCATGCGACTCAGGGCGGCTTACAAATTTATCTTCAAACATGTGTACATATCATATAATCAAAAAATCAACATAATAAAACAAAAGTAAAACATAATACATATCATATAATAAATAAAATCAACATAATAAAACAACAGGAAAATCACATTGTCCTCTTTCGGCTCCACAGCTGGACATTTGTGGGGCCCGGAGTTTGGAGCCCGGGGCTCGACATCCTTGATGGATCCCGAGTCTCGACATCCTCGACGGAGCCCAGGTCTCAATGTCTTTGCATATTATCCATAATGTTAGGGTTGTGGGATAAAATCCCCAAACTCCTATATATTCACTTTATACTTTTTGCTAATCCTATAATTTCTATATTATAACAGAAAGTTTGAGGCTTTTGCCACTTAGAACATTTTCTTGTCAACACTTCTATTAACATTTTATTGAATCCCACACCTCTTTTGGAGATATTAGTATAAAGATGCATTTGGCATTATTGGCTGAAGCTGAGATTGCCTTCCCACTGATTCAAAGAAGCAAAGCTGTAACAGAACTTTCACCCCTTAATATTCCATCCTATGGATGTGCCAAGTTAATTCTGGTATGGAATACTAGTCTCTGTTGTCAAGTAAACTTCATGAACCAATTTCTGACTGCTGGATGTAAAAAAGCCCAATCTTCAAATCTTTCTGATAATTGGTATGTTTGTGACCAGTCTACCTATATACCAAATCTTTTGCTTTCTTCCTAAGATTGGCATACCTTACCTGATTTGGTGTAGCCTTCAAAACTTCTACTTTAAGTATATGAGGAGGAGGAACTATCATTCAAACCTTATTTATAATCATAGTCCCTAGGTCTATTTATGCAATAAACTCAAGGTGTCTGTGTGATATGAAGTAGGTTAACTATTTCCATGTATATTATGAGTAATTATTCTATCCACAGCTATAGGCTACAGACTGTTCTCCATAACCCACAATACCTAGAGAGTTCTGTTTACCTTCACTGCCAGCCAAATAAATCCTTGGGAAGCCAGGTGTGATTGTATGGCTCTGCCTCTAATAACAAAATGTATGAGTCCTTTAAACCTAATCACACATTGATGCCTTTTGTAATCTTTCATCTCACTTTTGGAAAGCCATCATTAATTTTCAAAGCACAAGCTTCACACTGACAGAAGTCATGGTGTCAGAGTGAAGGGAGAGCTTTATTTTCTTCATAAGTATACCTTCTTTGTCTCTTGAAAATGGTTGAGAAAGGCATTCACTCTTTTTTCTCACTTGAGGATCCTTTCCACGGCAGAAAGATTATGAATATGGCCACAGTTATGTCCCTCATAGATGGCCAATTTTGCAAGCCCTGTCAGCGTTGGAAGAGCCTAGGCAGCTTCCTTATATTTCTCCAAAGCCGAAGGAGGGCAAGGCAGTAAAAGTTGTCTCTTTCCAATTCTCGAGGAATGTTCCCTAGCTTACTAATAGCACCTTCCCTTGGTATTCTGTAACACCTACTGTTTCCTCAATGGAGAGCAGAGGCAGCTCTCAGGCATATTTCACACAGGTCACTACAGCCCTAGGACAGATACAAAACAATCCTCTGTGTGCATGTGAGTGCGTGCGTGCGTGCGTGTGTGTGGAGCAAAAGCCTCTGTATCCAGTTACCAATCTGCCAGGATTACCACCCAGCCTCAAATCCAAAAGAGACACAGCCAAAGCACGGAGTGAAAGTTATACAAAAACAAAATAAACTAAAGCCGAAATGATACACCTTGAATCAGGGACACCTCCAGGGCTTACTACTTTTGAAAATGTCAAGGGATTGCTTGGGAAAGCATTGCACAAATGTGATGCTATGGCAGTATATTTCCCTATTGCTGTATGCACAGTAACATCTCCTCTGGAGAAGGCTTGTGACATTGATTACAAACAGCAAAGAAAGCGATATCTGGGAAAAGAACACCTTCTAGTATGTATCTGTCCTTATTGTGAACTTCCCTGAAGGACTCACATGAGAGGAAACAGAGAAGTCACTGATATTTCAAGCCTCCCCCGTTTCTCAAGTCTGGCTCAACTGATCTGATTTGTGTGTGTGTGTGTGTGTGTGTGTTTCATTTCCCCCTCCATAGACAAAACAGAAAGCAAAGAGCAACCATCAACTTGCTCAAAGTCTGTGCTTTGCCACATGGCTTCCCTTGTTCCCCAGAACTGCAAGTAAGAACTGCCAAGACTTCGGGAACCTCTTCATGCTATCACTTCACAGGCTGCAAGGTGACAGCTTCACCAGGGACTAATGCAGTTGGACATAATTGAATGTGGCCTGCAGCAAAGCAGCTGCCTGGAGCCACTCTTGATTGTAGCTGTCATTAGGTGGAGGCTGCTGCAAGAAAACATGTTCCATTGGAATGCCAGTCTGCCATGAAGCGCCATGCTGATAGCTTATTTACCCTTCCTCTGCCCACAACAGGTTTGTAGCAAAAAAGAAAAAAGAAAAGCAGCAGAAGCCGCGTCAACCACAGTTGAATCACAGATATTCTCAATTACAAATCGCAGCATTCTCAGAACCAAATAAAATAGATTGCATTTATTATGTATAGTTATTTCCATTTACTTTCTCCTTTCCATTTTCCTTCCCTCCCCTGCACCTTGTGCACTGGATGTGCGTCTTTCATCACGGCATGATCACGCTAAAAAATAATCTGCTAAATTAGGCATGGAAAAATGCATAAAAGAAAAGAACAAGGAGAATCCTTTCTGACTCCTGCCTTCGTTATCAAGGATGTCACATTAATTGCAACTTCAGATGAAAGAGTACTTGATCATCAACATCTGTGTTGCTCATTTCTTTGAGTGATGCCTCTGTGTTAGGCAAGACTTTCTCATGGTATCCACAGGTCAAAGGATGGACAGATTTTAGGCTTGCGGAGTCTATATTCAGGCTTTGTAGAATTCGAGGATCTTCATCCAGATCTGGATGTGGAAGCCCTACACTGGTGAAGCAACGTAAGACTTCCAGATCAAGTGGAACTTTGGATGATTATTTTATTTATTTATTTAGGTCTAAACCTTACCATCTAAAGGTAAAGGTCACCCTTGCTCGAAAGCCAGTCTTATCCGACTCTAGGGTTCAATGCTCATCTCTGTTTCATAGCCGAAGAATCTGCACTGTCTGCTTCTGCAGACGTTTCCGTGGTCATGTGGCAGGCATGGCTAGTCACTGGAGTGCATGGATCACTGTTTATCTTCCCACTGAAATGGTCCCTATTTATCTACTTGCAATCTCTTGCTTTCGAACTGCTAGGTTGGACCTACCACCATTTTGTCCCATATATACAAACAAATACACTTGACACAACAGACCAGTTTTGTCAAAAGTAAATATAAAAATTATCCATAAGATAATTATCCCAAAGTAACATCTTCTTACAGTGGTGAAGCCAGGTTATTTTAGGCTCAATTGGCTTATGCCACCTCACCCCACCCAACCCCCAATTTAAATGGATTTGTGTGTTATTTCATTTGTGAAGCACACAGTTAACTTCCTTCTTTGCTGTAAATCCCATTCCTTTTGAGAAAAACAAGCAAACCATAAACAATAAACGGTTTGCCAACCATGTTTAAAAAGAAATACTTTAAAGACAAGCATTTTTGTATTTTAAAATCACATAGGTCAAAGCATGAGTATAGTTCATAATCTGAACAGGAGAGTAAAGAAAATAAAGCAAGCATCTCTAGCAATGTGTAATTGACCCTTGACAACACAGTGTGGGTCCACTTATAGGTGGATTTCTTCCCCCTGATTTTTTCTGCAATGATAATCTAGGAACTTGGAGGGGGGAGACTACTCCTGACCTCTACTCTGAGAGCTCTGGCTGGCCACTGGAGTTGCTGCTGCTGGGATAACCAGAATTCTGCAGTGTAACCATGGTGGGTAGCAGCAGCAAGAATACCAAACAGCAGGAGTACCAGCAGCAGCAGCAAAAACTAGATATGCCACTGTCTACCAGGCCACAGGGGAGATGGAGCCCATGGTGCCCCATAGAGCTAGGTCAGTGATGGGCAGTCTTGGCCCTCCAGCTGTTCTTGAACTTCAATTCCCAGAAGCCCAAATCAGCACTCCTGCTGATCAGGGCCTCTGGGAATTGGAGTTCAAGAACAGCTGGAGGGCCAAGACTGCCCATCACTGAGCTAGGTGGACAGACTCAACCTCTCCAGCTAGAGTTGCCCCAGAAGAATGCAGAATTATGGCTGTGCAGGGGTTGCCACCCTACCTCCCCCCTGTTATTCAAAAGTCCACCTGTACAATTAGCTCCCCTATCTCTGACTTCTTCTAGTGCTGTATCTAAATATTGGCTATCATCATGGCAAAAGTCTTCCTGTTCTTAACACCTCAGAACAGTTCTTTCGAAGACATTCCACACCAGCCTCTCATGTTCTTCAGCCATGAGGATCATCTATGTCAGCGTTTCCCAACATTTGGTTTTTGGACTTCAATTCCCTAAGCCTAAGTCAATTCCCTAAAACACTGATCAGCCAATGTACTGACAGACTTCTGGGAATTGAAGTCCTCCTGTGGGGCACGGACCCCACATTGGGAACCACTGGTCTAGTCCAGGGAATCTTTCCTCAAGGATCTTCCCTTGCATAACTTGGAGTATTCGATGCTTCATGTTGTTCCACATGATATGCCAAAGGTATTGGAGCTTTCTTTGTTTAATGGTCTTAAAGAGTTCTAGTTCTTTATCTATCCAGTGTATACACAAAGATCCTCCTCAAAGATTGTGGAAGAAGAAGAAGAAGAATCCATTTGGTGCAACACTTCCACATTAGTCACATGGTCAACCCATGATATCCTTAGCATCCATCTGTCGATCCACATTTCAAAAGCTTCATTTTCTTTTTAGATGCTTTAGTCAGTATCCAAGCTTTGACTCTATATAGCAACATGGGGAATGTGTAACATCTCACTATTGAGATATTTGTAGTGAAAGTTAGATTTCTACAGCATAATAAATGTCAAATTTTTATGAAGGTGGATTTTGCTTTTCTCTGACTATAAAACACTTTAATATATAAGAATTCTGGAGAAGGCTATGTCAGGCTCTGCCAACCCATCACAAATCCATTCCCAATGATATAGCCAATACCAGATCTCTTCCTACTATTTCACTACCTGCTACTTTATGGCTAGTCATCTGGGGGAGGGGGTGCTAGGTTCCCAGATTTCAGCCTTGAAGCCCAAAAGAAGTGCTTCTAGGTTGAAAGGATTAGCCATTGACAATCACCGTTGCCACTGTTGCCCAAGGGACACCCAATCAATGAAACAGGAGTCTTCAGGCAACAGCTATCTCAGAGCATAAAAGGGAAAAATGGACTAAGCTAATACAAAATATATGAATGATTAATTCTGAACTTCCACTGAATAAAACAGTACTTCAGCTAAGTATTCTTTTGGTCAGAAAATTACTTCTAGAATGAAAGTGAGGCGCCAAAATGGCCGCCGCGCTCTTTGCAGGCCCCCCCCACCCGGACTCAGACATCCGGGTGAGTTAGGGGGCGTGGCCACCCCTCTATAAAAGGGGTGGCCACAAGGCAGCCGAGCTGCCATTTTAAAATAGCGACGGAGAGGAGAAGTTTTCTCTGTCGCTGTTCCTCCGGTTCTTCGGCTCTTTAGCCCTTGACTTCCCGGCTGGGAAGGAAAGAGTTGCACAGAGCTTCTGGCTTGCTTGCTCTGTGTGTTTTAGCATCGGTCGATCCCTGGAAAGGGATCCTGCTATTCGATATGCCTCCCAAACGGAAGGCCCCGGCGACGAAACCGCGGCCAACGGGGAGGACTTTTGCTGGCCCTGCGCAATGCGGGGGGCAGCCCTCAGGTCGGAGGACCAGGGCTGCGCCCACACGGCAGGGCACTACCTCCACCGATACCGGTGGGGCGATGCAGGCTGCTTGGCCCTCGGCTAGCCAGCCTTCAACCGGCTCTTCTGGGGCTTTGGCCCTCGGCCCGCAGTTGCCGGCCATGGGTCCGTCCGGTCAGCGGGAGTGGGCCCGGTGCTGGTGCACAGCACGTTCCACCTCCAGCCCCTCATGGGCCGGAGTTTTGGGCATGGCCCTATTCGGGCCCAGGCTCTCATGTTGGGGTTCCTGGTCAAATGCCTGGTGGGCCGTTCGGCCCACCCGGCCCACTTTATACTGGGGGATCTGTGGCAGTTGATGCATTGCTAACGCGTTTAGTTGTGCTTGAGGCATCCTTGGGGATGGCACACAACCCCATGTCAGGTGGCCCTTCACTCTCTGCGGGGGGCCCTTTGGGTTCACCGGCTACCTCGACGGCCGCCACACTGCAACAAGTGGCCAGCCGGGTTGAGCTGCTTGAGACGCTCCGGCCTGCCCCTGCCGGTGTCTCGCAGCTCCCTGTTCGTCCGGAGCTACAGCAGGAAAGTGGTCAGGTGTGGCCCCAGAGCTCGATTCCGGTCACGAGCTCCGACGCCCGCCGTGGGCCAGAACCCCCAGTGGGGGCGGCTGACGGGGGTGCACCTAGTGAGTATCAGGTTCAAGTTAATGCACCCACATCACAGCCCACTTCAATGGTGGGGTTCAGTGGCCATGGCCTCGTCAAGTCAAGGCGAGTGGGCATCAGTTGCCAGCCTATCCCAGTGCCCCTTGGTTCCATACTGGTGCAGCGTTGGGGGTGGGGGTTTCCGCCCCCGGGGCAGTGCCAGGCATCGCAGGGACTGTCCAGGTTCCACTGCGTATGCCCCGGGTACCTAATGTGCCGGTGACGGCCTTGCCAACGGCTGGTTATTCGTTGCCCCTTGGTGATCATTTGTCCCAGGTCACGAGGGAAAAGATTTGGCGGGGGGACTACGTGGATATATTCTCCCTATTGAACCGTGAGCCCACTAAGGAGGAGAGAGAGGGACAGGATGACAGAGACAAAGAGCTGTCCCGCCGTCGTAAGCTACCACGCACCTGGGCCAGCTGGTTGCCCGCATATCTTATTTATATGGCGGTGTACCTCAGGGCCTGGCCTGACCTGGCCATTCCTATGGTCCAATATTTGGACAATATTTACAGGGCAATGGTGGATTTTCCTGGCCCATCGTGGTTGGCTTACGATGAGGAATTTAGAATGAGGGTGCCCTTGCACCCGGAGATGAGATGGGATGAGCCCTGTCAGAAATTGTGGCTATTGTACATGACCCCCACGCGTCCGGCGCCTGGGGATAGGTACCATTGTGGACATGCCATTCAGCGAGCTGCTCCAATGCAGGCTTCCCGCCAGTCAGCGGGGCAGGGGGTTCCAGCCCGCTTGCTGTGTTGGAGCTTCTCGGCTAGCGGTGTGTGCAATAAGCGGCAGTGCCGATACAAACATGAGTGTCCCTCTTGCGCTTGCCCCCACCACGCCGCCGCGTGTCCACGGGACGGCGGGTCACGGGGCAGAGGTAGAGGTGGACAGGGAGCGGGCAGAGCTTCTGCTGATGGAGCTAGCCAGACAAAAGGCCCCCTCCCCAGTTAATGTGTATATGTTGGAGTGATGGCTCTCAACTTATCCAAGGAGAGAGGTCGCAAGGTACCTCCTCGAGAGTTTTCAGTGGGGCTTCCGAATCCCATTCAAAGGAGTGCGGGGACCCTAAGATGCACCCAATTTGCTGTCCCTGAAGGGTAGAGAAGAGGTGGCTGCCATGAGTATCGCTAAGGAGGTTGAGGCCAAGAGGGTGGCAGGCCCCTTTTCTGTACCACCCTTTCCCAACCTGAAGGTCTCCCCTCTGGGGTTGGTACCCAAAAAGGCCCCGGGGGAATTTCATTTAATCCACCATTTATCGTACCCGGCGGGTTATTCTGTCAATGACGCTACCCCTGATGACCTTTGTTCGGTCAGGTATACGTCCTTTGACCAAGCCCTGCGAATGGTGCGTTCTTGTGGTCCTGGTGCCCTCCTGGCAAAATGCGACATTAAATCGGCATTCCGATTGTTGCCAGTGCACCCGGAGGACTTTGAGCTATTGGGTTTTAGGTTCCAAGGGAAGTTCTTTGTAGATAAGGCCATGCCTTTTGGCTGCTCTATATCCTGTTCAGCATTTGAACGCTTTAGCACTTTCCTTCAGTGGGCCTTTGTTCGCAGGTCCGGGTCTCGGTCTGTAGCCCATTACCTCGATGACTTTTTGTTCGTGGGTGAACGGGGCTCGGACACGTGCACGTGTCTCCTCACCACATTTCAGACGCTAATGCAGGAACTGGGTGTCCCTTTAGCGCCCGAAAAGACCGAGGGCCCATCCACTACCCTCACATTTCTGGGTATTGAAATTGACACGGTCGCACAGGCATCCCGGTTACCCATCGATAAGGTCACCCGGATCTCTGCGATGGTTTTGGCCTTGCTGGCCAAACGTAAAGTGTCACTTTGTGAGCTTCAGGTGCTACACAGCCATCTCAACTTTGCCTGCAGGGTGGTTACCCCTGGCAGGGCATTTGCTCGGCGCCTATGCGACGCCATGTCTGGCCTGACAAGGCGCCATTATAGGGTCCGACTAACCAGGGGCATGCGGGCTGACCTTTTGGTTTGGCTCTCATTCCTGCGGGACTTCAACGGGGTTTCCTTTTGGAGATCCGACCTTTTAGTGTCCCCTAGGTTTCAAGTACAGTCGGATGCCTCTGGCTCCCTGGGATATGGGATTTACTTCCAGGGGAGGTGGGCTTATGGCCAATGGCCTCCAGCATGGCGGGGCACGGATTGCCTCCGCGATCTTACATTCCTTGAGTTTTTCCCAATCCTGGGAGCTTTGATGCTATGGGGCGAGGAGTGGGCCGACTCTGTGGTTCACTTTTGGTGTGACAATGCTGCGGTAGTGCACATTGTCAATGCTCAGACGTCTAAATCACCCAGGGTGATGGCTTTAGTTCGCCAATTCGTGTTACGTAGCCTACGCCTCAATGTGCTTTTTAGGGCCAGACATGTACCAGGCATTAATAATGATATTGCCGATGCTTTATCCCGCCTGCAGATCCCCCGGTTCCGCGCCTTGGCTCCGGACGCAGAGGAATTCCCCTCGCCACTCCCGGCCGAGATTTGGACATTTGGCAAGGAGAGGTGAACCGGGCGATCGGCATGTCCTTGGCGCCCCGCACGCGTAAAGCGTATCATCATGCTTTCGTTCAATTTAGAAATTTTAGTGTGCAACTTCAGTTGCCCGAGGTGTGGCCCATTCCAGTGGAACAAGTTTTACAATTCATGGTTTATTTACACAGTCAGGGCCTTGCTCCCCGCACTATAGCATCCAGGCTGTCAGCACTGGCATTTATTGCCAAGGTGAGGGGTTTTGCTGACAGCATGAACGATTTTCGCATACGCCATGTTTTGGAGGAGTGGACACGGGAACGTGGCCGCCACCCGGACACTTGTCACCCAATTTCACCCAGGGGTGCTCACACACCTTGCACGAGGCTGGCCTAACCTATGTTTTGATAGGTATGAGGCAGCTCTTTTTCATGCGGCTACCACAGTGGCCTTCTTTGGAGCGCTCCGCATCAGTGAGTTGGTACTACTGTCTAAGGCGGATGCGACTCGTAGGGCACTGGAACTTGACGATGTCTATGTTTCTAATGAGTGGGCTCAGTTGAGGATACGGTCCTCAAAAGTTGATCAGCACGGCGTAGGCAGTGGAGTCAGACTGCTATGATGTTCCATTGCAGACATCTGTCCGGTTGGTGCCCTACAGGAGTTCTTGGCAGTGCGTGGCATGCACCCTGGCCTGTTTTTCTGCCACCAGGATGGGTCTCCCCTTACTAAATTTCAATTTTGGAAGGTGACCGGTATGGCACTTTCCAGTGTTGGCCTCCCAGGGGCTCGTTACGGCACCCATTCATTTAGAATAGGTGCTGCTTCAACTGCAGCTGCATTTGGGTACTCTGAGGCTGATATACACCATATGGGAAGATGGGGATCTATGCGTTTTGCATTATATGTTCGTCCTCTTCAGGCATGAGTACCAGTTAAATCACTGTTCTCTTTTTTCTCTTACAGACCCTGTGTGTCCCCGCACACCGGTGGCAGTATGGCTGGTGGGCCACAGTCACGTGCATTGGGCAGTGCAGTATGCTGCAGTGACAGAGTGGGGACCCCAGCTTGGACTGCGTGCGGCCGCATGCATACGTTGGTACGGTAAGCGTGGAATGAGATGGCGGGAACTGTTGCCATTCCTTTTCTCCATTAGGGATGCTGAACTGCCTGATGTCCTTGTACTGCACCTCAGGGGCAATGACCTCGGCCAGGTCACTGGCCTTTCTTTATAATTCGCGATTTGCAGAGACCTAGCTTATTTGCACTATGTGTGGCCGTTCACAAGGCTGCTATGATCGGACATCATACCACGTCACGCTTACAGGGGAGGTATTGACCTCCGTGCCCTTGACTGCACTTGTCGCTCGGTGAACAGGGCAGTTGCCCGGTTCGTGGCAGACAAGGGTTTGGGGATGGTCATCCGACACCCCACCATTAGTTTACAAAATTATGATCTGTATGCAGGCTAGAGGTATGAACCTCTTTCTGGAAGATTTGCAAGCAGGCCTGTTGACCGAGCTGATGGTCTTGGGGGGGGGGGGGGGCGGTGAGTCTTCATTGAAGCCTCCCCGTGTGGCAGGTAGCACTGGTAAGGTAAAGATTTATGACCCATAGGTATCCGGCAGGTTCGCAATTGACTGGCCAACACTTAGACAGGTACAGGTGTAATAATGTTGACCGGTCAACGACGAACCAGGCAAGGGGTGATGGCAGGAGCTTTTCAGCATGCATCACCCCGTGATTTGACGGATACACGTCAGAGGGTGGGGTCAGTAGATAGTTTATTGAATACGGTCAACAATTTGTTTGTGTCAACAAACAAATTGATACAAATGGATACATTGTAGCCAATTGCCGTTGGCAATTTTGGGAGGAACCTTACCAGTGTTACTGCGGCCTGCTTGCCTTAAGAATTATAATTGGATGAGTACCAATTGAAAGTTATAATTCGGACTAGGGCATTATTCAATAAAAGTGGCCCAATGCCATTATCCATATACCGGTGTCTGAGTCTTTCTTTGGGGGGTGCGCCTGCAAAGAACTAGGTTAAGTCCAATAATTTCATACATTTTAAAAAGGATAATTATATAGCATAAACACTCCTACAGGCTAGATAAACACACTGAACATAACATGTAGTCAATGAATGTATTAGCCTAATAATTGCATCATAATATGTGAAGTCTAAATCTGTCTAAACTTTTCACTCTCCTGTATTTACCCAGTCACAACAGACTATAGACAACCAAGAATATAATTCTTCTGAAACACTAACCAACTTTAATTATATATCTATGCCTATAAAAAGATGGTTGGGCTGTATGTGTCCGGCATGTGTGTCCGCACACGTCCAGCACATCCCGTAATGTGCTGGCCACACTTACTTTATGTCCTTGACAGTGTCACCATGAGGGTCTGGGAAGTGAGAGTGGGGCCAATGCCCCATGAACGCAGAAACAAATAAAAACTATGCTACCCAGCATCCTCGTGCCACGGTACGCCTCAGCCAATCAGGCTGAAGGACACAAGTGCAGAGGAGGCAGTACAGCTGGCACGTGCAAAAAAAATGGCTGATGTGCAAGCGCCTACCATAGGGGGCAGGGGCCGAAAGCACGGCTGCTTTTGGCCCCCACCTACCGAGGAAAGCGAGCCACTTCCCCGGGAGACAAAGGCAGAAAACGGTGCTCCGTTCTGTCTTCGCCTCCCGGAGGGAAGCAAGCACCTTCCACTGGGAGTGGGGGCCGAAAGCACAGCTGCCTTCGCCCCCCACCAACCGAGGGAAGTGAGCCACTTCCCTGGGAGATGAAGGCAGAGAATGGCACTCCGTTCTGCCTTTGCCTCCTAGAGGGAAGCGAGCGCCTTCCATGGAGCACCTTCCATGGTGGGGGGGGGGGCAGGGGCCAAAAGCATGGCTGCCTTCAGCTCCCACCTATCGAGGGAAGCAAGCCACTTCCCTGGGAGGAGGTACCAGGCAGGGATCCGCCAGGGTAGGCTCCTCCCCTGATGGATTCTTGCCTCTCACCCTGCAATTGTCCCTTCGCTGTTTCCAAAACAGCCGTCAAAACAAGGAGGGAGAATGTCAAGGGCAAGAGACAGGAATCTCTCAGGGGAGGAGGCTACCCTGAAGGATTCCTGCATCTTGCCCTGCAATTTCCCCTCCGCTGTTTTGAAAGACAGCCCTTGAAACAGTGGAAGGAAAAATGCAAAGGCGCCAGGCAGGGATCCGCCAGGGTAGGCACCTCCCCTGATGGATTCCTGTCTCTCTCACTTGCCATTTCCCCTCTGCTGTTTCAAGAGCTGTCTTCGAAACAGCGGAAGGAGAATGGCAAGGGCGAGAGGCAGGACTCCATCAGGGAAGGTGCCATGTCTTTGGCCGTCCCCTTCTTCCTTTGACACACACACACAACCCAACCCCAACACACACACAAAAAACTGCCCAGCAAAGCTGGGCACAATACCTAATTATTCATAAGAAAACAGATAAAAAAGCAAGACTAAAATACTATTACTCAAACATCACTCAGTCATCTCTGTGAGTTGCCAGAGAACAGTGTAATGGGAGCATGTCCTCAACTTAAATCAACAAGTTGATATCCTGCAGAGAAAATGAATGTGTTTCCCATTCTTTATATTAGAATAAGTGAACAGTTCCATCAGAATCTGATTCAATTCAATTCTTTATTATTACGGCCAATAGCCAGTTACAGTAAATACAGTTCAAACAGTTCAAACAAACAACTACTAATGGATGCAGTATCCCCGGTGTTTCCATTTCCAACACATTCAAATAGATATTCGGTGAAGTAGTTATATACAACTCTGGAATTAAAACAATTGTAATTAGTCCATTACATTAAAATTATAAAATAACCAAGGTATATTAGTAAAATCCCAAATTAAAACTGCCCATTAGTTTGAAAGTGACTATATATACAGTATTCCGGTAAACAAGGGCTAATTACCTCTGGGCCTGGAGTTATGATACCATAAAGATGCTGGAATAAGCTCGATATCTGCTTATGGACTATTCTCCTTACACTTGGACATCCTCACCCTGTTTCTGCGTATACAGGTTGACCTCCATGCGAATTGAGCAACCGCTGCTGTCAGGGTATTAGACTTATCAGACAATAACTCTCTGAACACTTGGTTGTTTTTAAACTCCAACTGAGGAAATGCAGGAAAAAATTCACTTCTAAGGCTATCATATAACGGACACTCCATGAGCACATGCTCCGAAGTCTCAACTCTGTTGGGCTGACACAGGCATACATGCTCTTGTAATGGGATTTTCTTAAAGAGACCTTCCCTGAAGGCCGAGGGTAACATATTGTAGCAGAGGAGAATAAAAGATTGCCTGTGGTCCGGGGTTGCTTAAAACAGTTATATAGGGTGAGGGCCTCTCATTATTAAAATGCGGCCAGTTGAACAGTGGGCTGGCTAGCTTACTTAAATCCATTTGATGATGGATATCAAGAATTCTTTGTTTAATTATTGCCTTAGCACAAAAAAGCCCTAGGGAGATAACATACTGTTTGGAAAGACCATACAAAGCCAAAACTCCTTCCATGGTAGCAATCCAAGTTGCAACAGTGGTTTCTGATTGCATTAAATTAAGTAGACCGGTGGGAGAAAATATAATTTTTAGCCAATAAAGTGATGCATTGAGTAATTGCCTCGCCTGAACTGTATATACACCAGTTTCTAACCTCACTGCTGCATGAGAAATACTTGTTGGGGTCTGGAGGATTGACCTCAGAAATTTTGCTTGGACAACCTCTAAGTTGTTTATGCTTGAGCCCACACTGAAAGGGGCCCCATAGAGCATTTGCACAAGGGATTTGGCCATAAATAATTTAAGATCCGCCTCAACATTATGTCCACCCTTCCTCCAAAAATACCCCTGGATTGCATCGGCACTTCTTTTTGCCTTTGAGGCAAGGTGCATGGTATGATACTGTCTGTGACCGTTCGATTGAAATATTACCCTCAAGTATTTATAATAATGTACCTGCTCGATTTTCTGCTGGTTTAGTCGCCAGTCATGAACTTTTGGTTTATTGGCAAAGACCATAACTTTTCGCTTCTCAGCCTTTTGGCTAAGATCAAGTGTAGTATCAGAATCTGATTAAAATCTGTAAAAATATCACTTGTTTTCATGTGTCCAGAACAATTCTTTTGTTTAAAGGTCTGGTTCATATATGCAAGTCACCTCTTGAAGACTCATTGACAAACATAAGCCACTCTTTGTTGTTGTAATCACCACAGATATAACAATTACTTTCTCAAACCTCACATCACCTTGTGTTATCTCACACACAATCCTTTTGAGTGGAATCCATTAACACATGCAGTTGATAACCACCAGTAATTAAACTCAGAGCAATCAAGCAATGCAGCTGTATGTGTGAACCAGCCTTTAACTTCAAAGTAGTCTATATGTTTATTCTACAGTCAGATTTGAAGCACCTTGATGCTAACAAATATGCCACTGATCACGATAACTCTGCTCCAAACCTGAGTGCTGGAATAGTGTACTTATTAAAAATAGAAATAACAGCTTAAACAGCAACATCTTCATTTCAATGAGATCTGCATTTTTGGCTGTTGTTTTTTTCAAATCTGCCTACATATCAATACCTTGTAGACATCAATAGCTTATACATCATTCAAAAACCAGACAGGCACAAAGCTACATATACATCAAAGAGCACAAAATGAATTGATTAGAAAAACGAGGGTGGGTTATTTCTAAGAAGAATCACATCTTTTGAATACATAACATGAGACACTGTCAGGTTTTGTCTCCTGAAAATGCAAAATGTGGATAATAATTTCACAGTTCTGTGCTGCATTGGCTACATGGTCATTTGCAAATATTGCCTCTGCTTTTATAAACTTATTTTTATCCTCTGTAAGTAACAGATTAAGTAAAATTGTCAAAGAGACAGCAACTTTCTTATCTGGGATGGGGAGCCCTTATAGGCACAATAGATGTTGATGAAATTAGAAATGCCATGTAGCGTATGGAACACCAGCATATCAGGCAAGAGGGATGCAAACTGAAAGAGTCGCTCAAGTAGTAATGGCTGGAATCCTGCATGTAAGATTTGTGTACCTTTCAGTGGCTAAGAGTGGCTAATTCACAAGGTGCTGAGCACATCACTGCCATGCAGTTGGGTGTGTGAAATGGCACACAGCCAAGACATGTACTTAGCCACAATTAGCTGCAACAAGTTTTGGTAACAATACATACACATCAGTAACATTCGGGCCAGTGTTAGCTGTAATACATTATATTTGGGAGTATTTAGGGCATAATAAATGTTTTCAACATCTTCTGCTAGAAATGTCTTTAGTACTCTTCCATATGAAGTATTTGTTTTGCTTAAAGAGTTAGATTCGGCACTGATTTTAGCAGTATTTCCCCCCCACCATCCATACGGCATTGCTCTTCTGTCAATCACTACAGTGTTTTCATTTCCCATGTGACTTTGAGGTCCCTTTGAAGCCCTTTGGAAGCATGGTTTATTTTTCATATTGGTTTGCATCAGAGGCAGCATTTAGTCTATTCCTTACTTGTAGCATTGTTCCCCAAACTTTGGGTTTTGGACTTCAATCCCCAGAAACCTCAGTCAGTACATTGGCTGATTAGTGCTTTGGGGAATTGACTTAGGCTTCTGGGAATTGAAGTCCAAAACCCAAAGGTTGAGGAACACGGTTATAATGAATATATGCAGTGAGAGCTCCTTTTGAAAGATTTCAATCAGCACTAAAAATAAGCTTCATACTGGAGGTAATATTGTCTACTTTACTCTCTTAAAATACCTCTCCAAGAGAAATAGCTTTAGAGGAAAGTTCAGATGCAAGTTTTATGAAACTGCACAGTCCTCTGGCACCAAGTGGCAAAAAAGTAGGGAAGAAACAAAGGCTACATCCTTAGTGTAGCAAACAAGATTTGCTCATTAGTCCTAAAATTATTCTAGGCTCAGTGGGGAAGATTTTTTTATGCCATTTTATATGATTTTCTTTTTAAAAATTAATAAGCAATTAAAAAGCAACACACTACCAATAACGAATGGCAATGACACACCGAATATAAAAAAGAGTAATAATGAGGAAGGTTTAAGAAATTACTGTTTTGAAATAATGTTCCAAACACTGGGCATAACTAGCCTAGCATGGAGGCCGCTATGCCCAGTAGATCTTCAGACCAGTCAAACATGCATTATCTTTCTAGAATTCTGATGTGCTATGCAGTTCTTCTAGACTTGCTTTATCTTGGTCAAAGAAGGGTTGAACTGCAGCAAATCTAAATTGGAGCTGCAACTGTAAATGCATCCAAGGAATGTTTATTGGACACAGTGGTACTTACCACCACCACAACCACACACGCACACACACTAACCCACCATGCATAGCCCCATGTTGTAAATGATTTTAATAACATAGCCCTGGTGAGAGATTTGGTTTCCTCCCTTGTGACTTGAACATAAGAGTTTCACAAGAAGAAAAAAAACCTCCTTAAATTGGTAGAGAAATGTTGGAATTATTGCTTTAATTATATAACGAACAAAGCTAAAGAAGCATGTCACGTTATTTTGCATGCTGTCTAAATACCTGAAATGTGTTTTCTAGTAGCCCAGGGTAATTAAACTGAAATATTTGACTAGGAGGAAAAATCTAATTAGACTCAGAATAGATGTCAAGGAGAATATGTATTCCTGTGATTAGCCCATTCTTCCTCTCAGATCATACTTTCTCAGAGCTATGTACCTCTGCATTCAGATTTGCAAAATTAGTCTGTTTCTAACTTTCAGCAACCAATCACAGAACAATGCTTGTTGGAATGCAAGGCGTGGAGCTAAAGAAAAAAATTGTGGTAAAAGAGATGTCTTTCACCACTGTTTCTAAACATCAAATAAGTGCACGGTATAGTCTGCTCCTTAAATTGTGATCCTTTACTTGCTTACTAGGAAGTAAAGTAATTCCTTACTTGGAAGTAGAATGAAATCTGTGTGTAGGGCTGCTTATTCAGGTGTCTTCACTCTCAAACCCAAATGCAAACTCAGTCAAAATGTTACTTGGAAATTATTTTATTGTAATAGTAGATATTTGAAAACAGGATAACTCAATAGCGTTTCCTTTATGTTAATTTGATCTTAAAGTCAAAAATACTTCCCTTAAGTTATTTATGGTGTAAAGGAGAAAAAAATACAGCATAGACACTGAAAACTGTTAGCATGCTAATGTGAGTATTGTCTATGAAATGTATGTGTTTCCAGAGATACTCTCATGATAAAGTGTTAACTACAACATTGGTTCTATGTTTAACTAAATTTCTGTAAGATCTTGTTGCTCAGTTTCACCTGCATTGGGATTCTGTACCTAAAATCCTGTTGCTTAGCATAACAAGATGCATTAGAACAGGCCAGTTGAATTGGTCAGTCAACTCTGTTAAATTCCATTGAACTCAAGTTGTGGCCAACCACACTAAAATAAGTTGAACTTAGAACAGGCCCATTTGAATTAATGGAACTTATGGAAGAGTTAGTTCACCAAATTCCCACTGATTCAGTGGGCTCACTCTAGTGCATCTTTACTATACTAAGCAATAAGATTTCAGGCTATACATATCTACTTTAGAGAAAATTCCTAGGTATGTGCTAAGACTTATGTCTGAATAGATACACATGACGGCTTTGTAACTCCTTTGTTGAAGTGACACCTTTGGAAAAGTGTGTGTGTGTGTGTGTGGGGGGGGGGGGGCTGCAAAAAATATGGTAGTGAAAAGTCTCTGAGGGCCCAGAAAATCAGTGGCTGAGACACAATAATTCATTTTATCCCAGGCTTGTTGTTGTTCAGTCGCATAGTCGACTCCGACCCTTTGCGACCCCATGGACCATTTTCCTCCAGGCGCCTCTGTCCTCCACCATCCCCCTCAGCCCTCCCAGCTCTGTGCCCATTGTGTCTACAATGCCATCTAGCCATCTCATCCTTGGCCTCCCCCTTCTTCTTTTGCCCTCCACCTTTCCCAACATCAATGCCTTCTCAAGTGAATCCTCCCTTCTCATTTGATGTCCAAAGTACTTTAGCTTCATCTTTACTATTTGACCTTCCAATGAGCAGTCAGGGTTAATTTCTTCTAAGATTGACCTATTTGTTCTCCTCGCTGTCCAGGGGACTCTCAAAACCCTCCTCCAACACCACATTTCAAAGGCATCTATTCTTCTACGTTCAGCCTTCCTAATTGTCCAGCTCTCACATCCATACATTACTACTGGGAAAACCATTGCTTTGACTATTCTAATTTTTGTTTGCAATGTGATGTCTCTGCTTTTCACTATGTTCCCCAGGTTTCTCATTGCTTGTCTCCCAAGAATCAGTCGCCTTTTTATTTCATGGCTGCAATCCCCATCTGCAGTGATCTTTGATCCTAAGAAAGTAAAATCTGTCACTGCTTCTACTTCTTCCCCATCTATTTTCCAGGAACTGATTGGGCCTGTTGCCATTATCTTGGTTTTCTTGATATTGAGTCTCAAGCCAGCTTTTGCACTTTCCTCCTTCAGCCCAATCAAGAGATTCTTTAGGTCTTCCTCACTTTCTGCCATTAGGGTGGTATCGTCTGCATATCTCAGATTGTTGATGTTTCTCCCAGCGATTTTAATCCCATATTGTGATTCCTCCATCCCTGCACTGCGCATTATGTGCTTTGTGTATAGGTTGAATAAGCATGGTGACAAAATGCAGCCTTGTCTTACTCCTTTTCCTATTCCAAACCATTCTGTCATTCCGTGTTCTGTCCTAACTGTTGCTTCTTGTTTCATGCACAGGTTTCTCAGAAGGCATATGAGGTGCTCTGGAATTCCCATCTCTTTAATTACTTGCCACATCTTGTTGTGGTCCACACAGTCAAATGCCTTAGTGTAGTCAATAAAACAAAAGTAAACTTGTTTCTGGTATTCCTTTGTTTTCTCCATGATCCAGCGTATGTTGGCAATGTGGTCTCTAGTCCCCCTGCCTCTTCTGAAACCAGCCTGCACCTCTGGTAATTCTCTCTCCACGTGTTGCTGAAGTCTATCCTGTATTATCTTGAGCATCACATTGCTGGCATGTGGGATGAGCGCGATTGTTCGATAATTTGAACATTCTTTGGCATTGCCCTTTTTTGGGATTGGGACGTATACTGATCTTTTCCAATCCTGTGGCCACTGTTTTGTTTTCCAAATCTGCTGGCATATTGAATGCAGTAATTTGACGCCGTCATCTTTTAGCGCTTTGAAGAATTCAACTGGGATACCATCATCTCCACTAGCTTTGTTGTTTGCAGTGCTCTTTAGGGCCTTTCTGACTTCGCTCTCCAGGATGTCTGGCTCAAGTTCAATTTCTTCATCATTGTGACTATCAGGAGTGTTGAGGTCCTTTTTGTAAAGTTCCTCTGTGTACTCTTTCCATCTTTTCTTAATTTCTTCTGCATCAGCTAGCTCCTTTCCGTCTTTGTCCCTTATCATGGTCATTTTTGCTTTAAATGTTCCCTTGATTTCGCCGATTTTTTTGAAAAGATCTCTGGTTCTGCCTCTTTTGTTGTTTTCCTCCATTTCTCTGCACTGTTCTTTTAGGTAGTTTTCCTTATCTCTCCTTGCTTTTCTTTGAAATTCTGTGTTCAAATGAGTGTATTTTTTCCTTTCTCCTTTGACTTTGGCGTTCCTTCTTTCCTCTGCTATTTTAAGAGCCTCATCAGACAACCACTTTGCTTTCTTACTCTTCTTTTCTTTTGGTATTGTTTTCTTTGCTGCTTCCTGCATGATGTCCCTCATCTCCGTCCATAATTCTTCTGGTACTCTGTCTACCGAGTCTAAGCCATTAAATCTGTTCATCACCTCCACCGCGTATTCTTTAGGGATGCTGTCTAGGTGATATCTTTCTGGTCTCCGTGTTTTCCCTATTTTCTTTAGTCTAAGCCTGAATTTCGCGATCAGTAGGTTGTGATCTGAGCTGCAGTCTGCTCCAGGTCTTGTTTTTGCTGACTGTATGGAGGTTCGCCATCTTTGGCTGCAGAGTATGTAGTCAATCTGGTTTCGGTGTTGGCCATCTGGTGATGTCCATGTGTAAAGTCGCCTCTTGTGTTGCTGGAAGAGAGTGTTTGCTATGACCAGTGCGTTCTCTTGGCAGAACTCTATCAATCTTTGCCCTGCTTCATTCTGTACTCCAAGACCAAATTTGCCTGTTATTCCCTCCACTTTTTGATTTCCTACTTTGGCATTCCAGTCTCCTAATATAATTTGGTCATCATTTCTTGGTGTCTGTTCTATGAGGTGTTGTAAGTCCTCATAGAACTGGTCCATTGTGGCTTCATCTGCACCAGTGGTTGGTGCGTATATTTGGATCACAGTGACATTGAAAGGTTTGCCTTGGAATCTGACTGACATCATTCTGTCATTTTTAAGGTTGTATCCCATTACTGCTTTTCTCACTCTTTTATTGACAATTATGGCTACTCCATTTCTTCTAAGGTTTTCTTGCCCACAGTAGTAGATATGATGGTTTCCAGAGCTGAATTCCCCCATCCCTGTCCATTTGAGCTCACTGATACCCAAGATGTCAATGCTTATTCTTTCCATCTCATTTTTTACCACTTCTAGTTTACCTTGGTTCATTGATCTCACATTCCATGTCCCTATGCAGTATTGTTCCTTACAACATTGCATTTCCCCTCCCCCCTTCCTGTCCCTCCCCTTTCTCCCCTCTGTGGTGTTAAGCATCCTGTATCACCTAGCCTGCCCCTTTGTTTTGCCTTTTGTTTTGGTCCATAGGGTTCTCTTGGCAAGCTTTGTGGCGTGGTTTGCCGGTGTCTACGCCATTTTTCCCTCCTCATACATTTTATCACAGTTTTTAAAAGTTTAAAACATTTTAGACAACATATTGTCATGCATATTATCACACTTTATACACAGTCTCTATGTCAATTTCTGTATTTAGTTAGTATAAAGTCTCTATGTCAGTTTCTATATTAAGTCTTCTACATCTGCATATCAGGTACTTATCCTTTGCCAGGGACTCTGAGTCTCGCCCCCTGCTTTTCCTCCTCTGCCCTCTTCCCGTCTTTTAGTTGGTCTTCTCTTGGCCTTTCCGCTGCTCAACCGGCTCTCCTCCTCCTCCTCTTCCTCTCCCCCCCCGGCTGGGGGTGGTTGCCCGGCGGCGGCGCGGCTGGCCCTTCCGCCGCTCGCCCGGCTGGCTGGCTCTCCTCCCCACCCCCCGGCTGGGGGTGGTTGCCCGGCGGCGGTGTGGCTGGCTAGATCATGCTTAAGTAACAAAAACACACTCAACTCCTTCCTGATGATCTTATCAGTTATGTGAACCTATCCAATGAAAAACTATTCTACAGTATTTGCTTTCAGAACAGATCTATGAAATCGAGAACAGGGTGGGAAGCAAATGAGAGAGTTCTTGTAGGGCCATAAACCTAAAAAACATTTATCACATATATTTGAATGCTGTCACGTACATCTTCCTAGTTCACTTTATGCAGAAAACTAGCACATCAGGGAGAAGGCTGGGGGTCTTATCTCTGGCATGCTACTTTCCCACAGGTGCTAAAACAGCTCCCATAGCTTCTGCTGCATCCCGGTATCAGATGAGCTTGCACCAATATTGTGAAATGGCAGTTTTTCTCCCCTTGGCCAATCTGTATAGCAACGGTGAAGCGTAAATCCAAAGATCTTGTTCTTTTCTTATCAGCAAAAAACATCCCTATTATACACCCCCTTGCCTGTGGACTCTCAGAGGTTGTCATTTTGAAGAGATGAGAAGAGACAACCAGATGAGATCCCTCTGTCTACATAGATCACATCCACCCCCTGCCAGGTAGCAGGGAAACCAGTTTGGACTGTCTTGTCTTCTGAATGTGCAGTCTTCCTCCTGAACAGCAGTGTCTCTCTCTGTTGCGTGTCTACCTGTGCGCCTGTGATGCACCACCTCTCCCTCTCCCTCCAGAGAGACAGAATGTCAAAATACACAGAATTTAGCCAAAGTGTGTGACTATTAGGGCTGTCATTGAAATGAATCTGACTCGGGCCAGCCTGGGCCTTCTTCCCACTTCTGAGGAAGAGGAGGGAAGGGGAGAGTAAATTTATTAAACCTTTATTAGCATTTTTTAAAAAAATAGGAGAAAGAGAGAAGAATTAACAAACTGTACACAGTCATTCGAACCAGAGCTGACACCACAGATGGTTAGGAATTACAGCCACCACATCTATTAAGCACTTTATTCTAGACATTGAGCGACTATTTGATTTGATTTATTCAATTTGTATGCCGCCCACTCAGCATACGCCGACTCAGGGCGGCTCACAAAAATCACAACATACCAAACATTACAGTACAATAAAAATATAACAATACAATAAAATGCACAAAGTATCACAGAATATCACAGAATATCAGATAAACATGAAAAGCACGATAAAACCCAATAAATAAATACAAGCAATAGAACAACAAATATATCAGGTAAACCACAGTGTCCTCTGTCGGCACTACAGCCAGACAATAGTGAGGCCCAGGGGTCAGAGCCCAGAGCTCAACGTCTTCGATGGAGTCTGGGCTCAACGTCCTCAACAGAGCGCAGTTTATCTATTTGTTGACTTTCAGGCAGAGAGTTACTAATAATAATTTCGTGCCAGAAATTATTCTGGCATGAAATGATTTTTGCTGGAGAATCTCCGCTCATGGGACACCCGAATGAGGCTACTTTCATCTCCAAAAGATCTTTCCCCACCTAGATAAGCTGGCACAACCATTGTTGGGGACTGTATCCCTTAAAGCAAGGGTTCTCAACCTTTTTAAGTTGAGGGCTGGGTCACACTCCTTCAGACAGCATCGGGGGCCGGATGGCCATTCTGCCCTGCCTGCCACACATGGTACTTCCAGGTGTGGCGGAGGCAGTTGGGGGGCACATGAAATGGAGTTGTGGGCTGCATCCGGCCCCAAGACTGTAGGTTGAGAACCCCTGCCTTAAAGGGTTTAGGTTAGAAATTCTTGGCGGTGAGTGACACTCAGATATACAGGTGAAACTCGGAAAATTAGAATATCGTGCAAATGTCCATTCAGTTCAGTAATGCAACTTTAAAGGTGAAACAAATATATGAGATAGACTCATTACATGCAAAGCGAGATAGTTCAAGCCTTACTTTGTTATACTATTGATGCTTATGGCTTAAAGGTAAAGGTTTCCCTTGCTCGAAAGCCAGTCATATCCGACTCTAGGGTTCAGTGCTCATCCCTGTTTCAAAGCCGAAGAGCCAGCGCTGTCTGCTTCTGCAGACGTTTCTGTGGTCATGTGGCAGGCATGACTAGACACCAGATTGCACGGAGCACTGTTACCTTCCCACCAAAGTGGTCCCTATTTATCTACTTGCAATTTCTTGCTTTCAAACTGCTAGGTTGTTATAATACTGATGCTTATGGCTTACACCTTATGAAAACCCCAACCCCCTCACTCTCATGTACCTCATAATCATCACATAATCTCATGTACTCTATGATCATCACAATTATAACGAATTAAGGCACAGCATCTCGCGCTTTGCATACAGTGAGTCTATCTCATATATTTGTTTCACCTTTTAAGTTGCACTACTGAACTGAATGGACATTTGCACACGATATCCTAATTTTCCGAGTTTCACCTGTATATCTGAGTGTCACTTACTGCCAATAATTTCTAACTTAAACCCTTTAAGGTAGGGGTTCTCAACCTACAGTCCTTTTAAAGCGAAATGAATGGACATGTGCACGCTATTCTAATTTCCCACATTTCACCTGTATATCTGAGTGTCACTTACTGCCAAGAATTTCTAACTTGAACCCTTTAAAGCAGGGGTTCTCAACCTACCGTCCTTTTAAAGCGAAAGGAATGGACATGTGCACGGTGTTCTAATTTTCCGAGTTTCACCTGTAACATGTTGGATTGAATCAGGAGATGCACAAGAGCCAAACCTCTGGTAATTGCAGCCTGGTCCAAGACAGAGGACTTTTCCGCTCCCCGGCTAAACGCAAGCAAGCAGTTATTTTCCTAAGCATGCAAAAGTATATATTTAGACTCCAGCTGTCGCATCGTATTTAGATTTGGGAACCTTGAGAGAGAGAGAGAGAGAAAGAGAGAGAGAGAGAGAGAGAGAGAGGAGCTGAAACCACTTGTTTCTCTCTCTCTCTCTCTCTCCCTTCACAACTTGTCACAGCAATAAAGTTGGCACTGCCCTGGGGAGCCCGCAGCAAAGTACAATGCCCTGGGCTATGGGAGATGGAGCCCTCAATAACGGATATGAAAGGTCCTTAATTAAGCACTTAGCATTTCAAGGCGGTTATCACGGCTAGCCCACAGACCGAGCTGGCAGTCCGTCACCACCGATAGGCCACCTCGACGACTAACGTGAGTTGAGTCGAGTCTTTTGTACTGGAGGCGAGGAGCCCCGAGGCACAGCCTGCTCCGCTGACCCGCCCGGATCCGACTTTCCCTGCCGGAATGAACGAGAGATCGGATGTGACAACGCTGCAGACGGGGAAGATTTATTTCTCATTTTCATCTCATTTTCCTTCCTTTCTTTGCATGCCTCCAACCCTCCCCCCCCCAACACTTTCTTTTTTTTTCCCCCTCTTCTAAACCCTCTCCAAAGAATCAGGGATGGAGGAGACAGAATGACAGGGGACCCTTTCTTGGCACTGCCAATTCCTGCATTTCTATGCTGCCCCATGTCGCTTAGATCGGGGATTCTCAACCTGTGGCCCGTGGGCCGGGTGCGGCCCTCGGCACCGTCTCATGTGGCCCTCCACCGCCTCCAACCACATGGCACTTCCTGAGCAAGCAAGCGTGAGCCGGCCCCTGGCTTACAAAGGTCGAGAACTCCTGGCTTAGATCCCTCCATGGCAGTGATGGGCAGTCTTGGCCCTCCAGCTGT
Source organism: Bradypodion ventrale (assembly GCA_035047345.1). Taxonomy (NCBI): domain Eukaryota; kingdom Metazoa; phylum Chordata; class Lepidosauria; order Squamata; family Chamaeleonidae; genus Bradypodion; species Bradypodion ventrale. Next base: position 254,639,803 of record JAWDJE010000001.1, read on the forward strand.
TCTTGAACTTCAATTCCCAGAAGCCCTGATCAGCAGGAGTGTTGACTTAGGCTTCTGGGAATTGAAGTCCAAGAACAGCTGGAGGGCCAAGACTGCCCATCACTGCTCTATGGGCTGTTCACGGGACCGTAGCGGGGGGGGGGGACCCTCCTGAGCTAACAGCCAGCCCCCCCAACCCACCCTGTGATGCCAATGTTATATATGTGAATGTGACATTGTTGCCCCTCCTGAAATTTTAGCCCCTCTTGAAAAAAATTTCACCCCCAAATAATAATAATAATAATAATAATAATAATAATAATAATAATAATAATAATAATAATAATAATAATAATAATAATAATAATAATAATAATAATAATAATAATAATAATCTGGAATCCTGGCTACAAGCCTGACTGACAAGTTAATTAGCATTTCACCCACCCAAAAAGGTGGGTCCTCATTTTACTGACCTCAGAAGGATGGAAGGCTGAGTCAACCTTGAGCCCAGGTCAGGATAGAAATCACAACCTTTTGGCTGTAGCACAGCAGTTAAACCGCTGCACCACCAGGGCTCTGTATCTGGCCAAAGCAAATAAACCAGAGATTCCGAACTTGAGGCCTGTGGGCCAGATGCAGCCCACGGCCCCATTTCTTGCGGCCCACCACCAGCTCCACCATACCAGGAAGTGCCATGTGGTGGAGGAAGGGCAAAATGGCCATCTGGCCCCTGAAGCTGTCTGAGGGAGCATGACCTGGCCCCCAGCTTTAAAAGGTTGAGAACTCCTGAAATAAATGAATACTTAGGATTCTCTTATGTCAATAGGATTATGTGGTGGTGTGGGAATGTTTGTGGGGAGAGGGCAGTCCTGTCACCATCAGAAGTCATATGCTCCATTATTTGTCAGGGATGGCTCAGGAAAATGAGCAGTGGAAGTTAGCTAGTTAAAGAAACTTATCCTTTTCTTCATCATCATAATCCTCTGGGCAAAGAAGCATAAAACCTTGGGTGGCAGAGATGTTTATCTTCCTATTAAGGAGATGGGAAGGATGTGGTAGCACTAAAATGGAAAGGGTTAATGGAATGAACTATAGATTAAATTGGAAAGCAATCAAAAGTGGGCGGGGGGACCCTACACATGCACACCCCAAAGTGTTTATAGCAGACAACCATCTTCTGGTGTTTGGGTCTATGTCAAGCCATGGATGTGGAAAATTAAAGCCATACTGAGGAAGGAAATGAACCATGTCTAATACATCCACAGCAATAAAATGTTTTCACTAGGACTGTAAAACTGTGGCTTACATTAGGAAGGAGAAAATCAAACTATATGTCAATTCCACATCATGGGACATGAAGTGTCCACAAAAAATTTATATTACTATTTAGAAGTGTTTCATTCTGGTGTTTTATTGTGATTGGATGCACCCTTCTTGGTATCTTTTGACTGGTATGAAAATGATTTGAACTACTTTTTTAGCATTTATTTTACATCTATTACCTGTTCTATTACTTTTTATTATTTTATTGTGCTTGTGTAGAGGGTTTTGCACAGTTTCCATTATAATGTAGCATTAAGTCAATTTATTTGTGTATTACACGCTGTATAATTGCACCTTTTTCTGGAACGATTTGGATTTCATTATCCAACAAATCAGCAGCATTGCATTTCAAAAAGCTCATGTTCAGAATCAAGTGCATTTTAAAACTATGACAGCAGAGGTTAAGTTTACATTTTTTTTAAAGTGGGTCAGTGGTGTGGGGTGAAGTGTGGAGGAAATTTGCTAAAGCAGTCATTTAGCAAAAAGGTGAGTTTGGAAACAGCTAGAAAGGACCTGTGAGAAAAATCCACCTTTTAAAATTAGTTTTGCCTTGTGATAGGTGACTCTGCTTTGCAAGATATAAGATATAATGCAAGAACAGAAATATTGGTGAAAAAATAACAGCACTGACATGCACAGAAACAAGCAAGCAAAATAAAGAGAATATATCAACATTTGTTCAAAATTCTGACTTTGAAGAAATCATTTTGCCTCCTAAATTACAGCTGCCATGTATAACTGTCATGCATAACTAACAATCAGCAAAATGAAGCATCTATCCATCTGGTTGAAAAATATGTTTTGTTATCAATCATCAGGTTTGAATTCCTCCCAAGAACCGGAAAAACAAGTCATAAAGGTAAAACTGACAATGGTTTGAAACTGAGAATGCAAAAATGTTTTTGTTGGGAGAATAGTAATCTTGCATGCAATAACACTGAGCATCAGTGGGGAGGTCTTTATATTCAAGTGTGATATGGAACTGATCTGTAAAAGCTTATCAGATGAGATGGTGGTGTACATAAAAGAATGTGTAACTGTCAAATAGCTGTTAAATGCCCTAGAAAAACCCTATGTCTTTACCAGTTTTAAATCATAGGCAATTCGACCAGAGAACTCGTGAAACTAAGGCTTAATTCTAAGAAGAATTGTGTAAAACACATAGCTGCTTTATTACCTACAGTATATACAGTACAGTAAAACCCCTACTTATGACAAAAGTCCATTCAGTAGGCTTTTGCTTAAATCGGTTTTTTATGTAAGTCGAAGCAAACCCATAGGAAATTTTTTTTACATAACTTGAAGCAAACCCATAGGAAAAAATGATTTTTTTATATAAATCGAAATAAACCCATAGGGAAATTAATTTTTACGTAACTCAAAGCAAACCCATAGGAAAAAGAATCTGTATGTAACTCAAAGCAAACCCATAGGAAATCGTGTAAATCGGGACATAGTTTTAGCACAAAATAATTATGTAAGTCAAATTTTATGTAACTCAAGGCATATGTAAGTTGGGGTTTTACTGTACAGTATTTCATAACTGAAGCCTGACTGGATTTAACTTTGAAGCTAAACCAAAGGCAGGCTTCCATATAGAAATATGTGGTGAAAATTTTGATGTTTATCTGTTCTTGATTTAAAAAAAAAATAAAAAACCAGAGGCTCTGAATTGCCTAAAACAGGAAAGCATGCAACAAAGGAACTTTCCTGAAACTATCTTCCATCAAAATGTTTCCAATTTCCTGGTGAATGAGAAGGTCAATAGGAAAGTCACACTCTGGAGCTAACCCCTTTTCTGTTAGAACTGTAGTGGGAAGGCCATCTAGCAAAAGATTGTCCATCCTCCAGAGACTTTCCACGCAAAGATAGCAAAACCAATTATGAGACAAAACATCAAAAGATGCACATGAAAACTGATTTTATGAGAGAGATAAATGGAACACCGAGTAAGGCTTTTAAACACAGAGATTATTTGGCTTATACTGCAATTCTGAACAAAAATCACATGAATGCAGTGGTGGGCATCAGCAGGTTTGCACCAGTTCACCAGAACTGGTAGCAGAAATTTTGGCTATCTCTGTCCATCCAAGTTTTGAAATAAAGTACTCCTAATTTGGGTGCAATGCAGGGCTTTCCCCCTGGCCACACCCACCATACCACGCCCACAGTGTAGGTAGTAAATTTTTTTGGAGCCCACCACTGCATGAATGGATCATTGATTCAGGGTGTATCAGCAATTTCCCACATATCAGTGAATTCTTTATTACTTAGTTTGAAATGCTGGTGGAGATATCCAGATTGTCCAAATAATGGTGTCTCTGTGAATATAGAAAGAATTGGAACTGGTGTTTCACAATGTGAATTATCTAATGAAATCAATGTCAATATTCTAAATGATGTTTTATATATTCCTGGTTTTCAATGCATCATGTTAAGTACTTCTGTCTTATATGACAAAGGTTTATCCATACATATTTAAAAATGGGAAGTACATACTAAAGAAAAATAATAATGTATATTTTTGAACTCTTGAATCTAATTGTGTCTATGAAAATACACCAAGCTTACCAAACTAAAACATCAAAAGCCCAGGGCAAAGACAACACCAGCTTTAGAACCATTGTTTTGCACACAGAGATTCAAAAGCAATCCTCAATCTGCAGAATCCCAACATTGCTACACGTATCAAGGTAAACCCACATAATGCAAATATTACACCCAGGAAAGAGTGTTAGACCCTCATCTATACCTATAAGGCAGAGGTGAGGCCGTTGTGTCCAGGAAAGGCTCCCGCACCCGTGACACTATCCCCGTCACAGCTCTCACACACTTACCTTTCCTTGGCAAGACAGGCTCCATCCATGTCCCAGGCCCCAAGGTGGGGTGCAGGCCCCACAAACCTGGGAAAAATAACTGTGCATGCATGCAGGATCCAGTGAGAAATGGCCACACATAGAACCGTTGTACTGCGGCTCTGGCACATGAGGGCCCATGCACGTTCAAAGGGGAGAAGAACTGAGGAGAGCGGGAGACGCTCGCAATGGAAACAGCCTTACACCCGGAAATACTACACATCCCATAATCCAATGCAGCGTGCTGCAGCCAATTGGAGTGGCCAAGCCAAGAGTTGAAGAGACAAAGCAACTGGCACATAACAGGAAAAACAAAGGACTCAGTCAGTGAGGACCATGGCAGGGGAAAACTCTGGCACCCATGTCTGGAGAACGCAAGGTGGGTCAGCCGCAAAAAAGCACCCCAGCACGGCAGAAAGGAAGACAATGGAAAAAAAAACACAAGGTGAAACCAAGGCCTGCTGCAGTGAAGTGCAAGGCCATTGCAACCATGCAATTAATGGTGACAACAGGTCAACCAGGAGGCCACGGATGAGGCCGTGCCAGCCACCACAGTGGCCACAGACCACCTTGGGGATAAGAGGGCCAGCCACAGCCAACGGACAAGACACCCCTCCACCCAACCACCCCGACACAAACTCCCGCATGCCTCACAACCCCGGGAGGTAGGACAGAGCACCCCATACCACACACCACACACGTTATGGTCAGTGACTCTCCCCCACCACCGCTACCTGTTCCAACTCCAGAACCCCCCCAAAAATACTCCACAAAATACTCCTCTGCCTCCTCCTTTCCAATCCATCAGCGGAGAGATCGAGGCAGAGAAAAAAAAGGGCTCCCAGGTCAGAAAGACCCCAAATCCCCCCCTGTGTGTGTGTGTGTGTGTGTGAGAGAGAGAGAGAGAGAGAGAGAGAGAAAGAAAGAAAGAGAGAGAGAGAGATGCGCAAGGCCAGGGACTCACGAAAAACAAAAACATGGGGGGCTTGGGAACCACCACCATCCCACACATTCCCGAGCGAAGCCGGGCAATAAGCTAGTTCTCACTAAGGACTGAGAAGAAGAGCACCAAGATGCCAGATCTAGTATACCAAGAGAAGGAGACAGTGGTGGAGATGTCGAGGCTGTTGAACTGAAAAAGACACAGATGTGACAACATGCTCCAGTCAGCCACTAGGTGCTCATTGTGACCCAGTAAAGATCTAAAGGTAAATTTAAAGGTTTCCCTTGCTTGAAAGCCAGTCGTATCCAACTCTAGGGTGCAGTGCTCGGGAATCGAACTGCTCATTCCGTCCTGCAGTACTCGGGAATCGAACTGCTGACCTTCTGCCTCCCAGTCAGCATCTTAGCCACTTGAGCCACTGCAGTCTACTGCCTCCTTAACTCACCTCACAAGATCACTGTTGATCAATGAGCCAGTGTAACACACTCCCTCTCAAGTGAGTACTGAAAACACAAGCTTCTATCTAAAATTTCTATCTAATTTCTATGAAACATCTATCTATTTCTGTATATATTTTGATTATGCCACCCTTGGATACCATCAATTATTATTGGTTGTATATATCTGGTTTTAATTGTTGTACACTGCCCAGAAAATATCCAAGATGGGTTGTATAAATAAATAAATAACCCATAGAGTTTTACTAGTAAAATAATAATAATCATGAGTTGTAGGTCATTATGCCCATGTCTCCTCTCCACTAATTCTGTCTAAATGAAACTTTTTATACAGTATTAAGACAGCAGAAGTTTTAGCCCACCACCAGTGGTTTGGTAGAAAATTTAATGAGTGACTTTGGGGCTTCAAGTTTGGTGAAGTTTGGAGTTAGGGTGTCTGAGTTATGTCTCCTCCCCAATAAATCCTTGAATTTTCCACAAACCAGCTGGTGGTGGCCTAAGACATTTGCATAGTACTATGTATATATGCACAACTTGGGGGTCCTCAACTTGGGGGTCCTCTTGTATTCACGACTGCGGCTTGAAGATCAGGTGGCGGTCATGGCCAGGAGGGCTTTTGCTCAACTTCAAGTAATTTGCCAGTTGTGCCTGCTCCTAGACTGGGACCCCTCACTCATGGTCACTCATGCACTGGTAACCTCCAGGCTAGATTATTGTAATACGCTCTACATGGGGCTGCCCTTGCTGACCATTCAGAGGCTACAACTGATCCAGAATGCAGCTGCCCATGTGGTGATGGGACATGGACATTATGCCCGCGACTCGCCACTGCTCCGGGAGCTGCACTGGTTACCGGTTTGCCTCCGGGTGCAATTCAAGGTGCTGGTTTTGACCCTTAAAGCCCTACATTTTAGTGGGCCAGGTTATCTAAGAGACTGCATCACCCCAAGAATATCTGTCCATCCAGCTAGGGCGGACCGGAGGGGCTCTCTAATGGTACCATCAGCTAGAGGGGCTCACCTCTCTAGCACACGAAGGAGGGCATTCTCCATGTCCGCACCGGCCCTATGGAACCTCCTGCTGATAGAGCTAAGGTTACAGACAGATTTGCTGTCCTTCAGGAAAGGTCTGAAAACCTGGCTGGCAGGGCAGGTGTGGGCCCCCAATGGGAATGTGGCTTATAGCCTAATCCAGTTTAGTGATCCCTTCCCCTCCCTTCTTTATTGATAGGGATGGGTTTTATCTTTTGTATGGTTGTATCTGTTTTATTTTTTTGTATGTTTTTATGATAGTTTTATTGAAATTGTATATTGTGTTTTTAGATTATGCTGTTGAACCACCCTGAGTCGGGTTGTACCTGAGTGGGCAGTATAGAAATTCAAAAATTAAATTAAATTAATTAAATTAAAATAATCATCCTCGTGTGCGGCTTCTTTATTTTTAATCTCATTCCCATTAAACAAATATCATGCTACTACTTTCATTACAAGGCTGGCAAACCAATTTTCCTAAGCATTTGCCACAAAAACATAAAATTTAATAACTAGTCTCATCTTACTTACAAAGCAAGAGCAATATATTTTTGTCCTGCCTATCTAGCATCAACAGTCTCAATAAGAATAATGTCTTATCACCTTAAAAAAGATTATGATCATGAGAATACAAACATAAGTTTTAATCTAGTCCAAACAAACAGTTTGTATTGCCATGATGGCAAGCAAGACTAATAATGTTGAGAATATAAACATCTTTCATTTCCCTACCTCATTTGTTAAGGTAGTGAAAGAGCTAGGGAAACAATGGGGGAAGCTACAGGACTGTTTGCTATCTTTTGCACTTTGTCGCATAAACAAACTGCAGTTCACTTTCATATCTCATTTTTAACATTTCCAAAGCATTTGTACATTACCTCACAGAGCTTTATTACTGAACTATGTTATTGTACCCACAAGTGTATCTCACAGAAGCAGCCAAAACATACCTGCTTAGAGATTCAAGGGCTAAATCATTCCAAACTCCCACTATCTAAGTCGAGCCACTTTTTAAACAAATGTTCTTGCATTGAGAAAAGAGATACAGTACTGTATAGCAAACAACAAATAATTTTCAGCAACAAATTCCTTGTGTGAAATGCTGATACAAAGTACCACCAATCAGCATTTCAGGTATTCTTTTCACTAGGAATTGTTGCAAGACTTTGTAACATCTTTAGGGGACTGATGGAGCATCTGCTAGAAGGATGAGGCATTAACATTTTAAAAAAGATATCTTTGTTGCATGCATGTAAATCTGCAACCAGATCAGTTGAGTACAGGTTGCCCCACAGAGCCACATGTTCAGCAACTTTGGCTTGTGTTATCTGTAGGTTTAAAAATATTAAATAAAAATCCCTAAAATTCATAATTTATATGTATTTCTGCAGTGGCTCAAGTGGCTAAGACGCTGACTGGAAGTTGGGAGATCAGCAGTTCGATTCCCAAGTACTGCAGGATGGAATGAGCTCCCGCCTTTGTCCCAGTTCCTGCCAAGCTAGCAGTTTGAAAGCAAGAAATTGCAAGTAGATAAATAGGGACCACTTCGGTGGGAAGGTAAACAGTGTTCCATGCCCTCCGGTGTCTAGTCATGCCTGCCACATGACAACAGAAATGCCTGCAGAAGCAGACAGCACTGGCTCTTCAGCTTTGAAACAGAGATGAGCACTGAACCCCTGAGTCAGATACGACTGCCTTTCGAGCAAGGGAAACCTTTACCTTTACTATGGTTCATTACCAGAACTGGTAATGTAAATATAGAGTTCACTGTTATCCATGGTTTTAGGTGTATGCAATAGGTCTCCGAATGTATTTCCCATGGATACGTGGGGGGTGGGGTGGGGGGGTGGAAACCTACATTTGTAGTGGCTGTATAACACACACACACACACACACATACACACTCTACATGTACCCATACTAAGAACAATTAAATTACTGTATTATTGGCAAACAGACAATTCCAAGTAGAAGACAACAAGGAAGCACTGCTTCTGATATAAACACTGATTTATATATAAATCATGAATCTCTATGGGGGAGGGTAGCTATTTCAGTCTCCTGCAGCAAAGCCAATAGAGAGACTGTGATGCCTTAAAGACAAAGTTTAAGGTGGCATAAGCTTTTATATACTGCATCATGTTGCATCTTATGAAGTGGGTTGCAATCCACAAAAGTTTATGGTAAGTAAATTCTATTGGTCTTTATGTTGACAATAGACCAGGGGTCAACAAACTAAGAGTCAGATCTGTTTTATGCATGGAGCACTAACAGTATAGAAGATGAAATCTGTCCTAAATATGATGTGACCTAACCATAAAACAACCAAGTGTCTAATGCAGGGGTCAGCAAACTTGGCTCGACAAAGGTTAGGAAACATTGATCTGGATCAGGGTTCCTCAAACTTGGCTTTCCAAGCGTTCTTGGACTTCAGTTCCCCAGAAACCCAGATCAGTACACCTGCTGATCAGGGCTTCTGAAAATTGAAGTCCATGAACATCTGGAGAGCCAAGTTTGAGGAACCCTGATCTAAATCAATGTCCTTCCTCCAGAGATTCTTCTTTGATAGTACAATTTTTTTGAAAAACAAGAAGACCAATTAAGACAAAGTAGAACTGATAACATATTCTCATCTTTCTTCAGTGAGTTATAGCCATTATTGATCCATTAGTTAATTAATTAATTTCAAAAGTGTCTGGGCAGCTGCTTCCTGTCATGATATTCATGCTGGAAATGATCAGCAAAGCAGTAAAGCAAAGAATAGGGCACAGGACTGGGGCAGATATACATGATACCCTGATTAAACATAAGTGAGGACCAGTCATGGCTTAACTGGGCTAGAGTGTCATTTAAAAGACAATAGGTAAAAATGGGTGTAGAACCCTCCTTCAGTTGTTATGTACATGATCCTCCTCTCTTCCAACTATACTAAAAGTGAGCCTGGGGAGGGGAAGCTTTGAATGGAGAGTTTGCAAGGATAAAACCTAAGGTGTTTCATTCACATCCTGTGATTTTATATCCTTTAATCCAGTGATAGTGAACCTTGGCACTTTATCTCTTCTTGAACTTCAATTCTCAGAAACCCTGATCAGCAGGCTGCTGACTTGGGCTTCTGGTATTTGAAGTCCAAGAACACCTGGAATGCCAAGGATCACCACCATGGCAATGACAGCTCAAAGACATGATTTTCATTTTTGTCACTGTGCTTGAAGTGGCTAACAAAAGGGAACTTTACTATTTATGTAGTCAGGTGGGTGAATATGATGAAGAAAAGAAGTAAAAATGTGGGAGATGTAACAAAATGAAGTAAATACCTAAAATATCCCGGTCACAGCTGTACATATTCTAATGGTAGACTGACTTTTCAGTATAACCATTTGTGGTTGTAAAAGTTGGAGGAAAGGACTTTTGGAAGCTTTCTGTGGGGATGGATTTTGAGGAAGTTCAAAGAAGGTTTGTACCATTAAAGAGCACGTGGTCACAAAACCTTTTTTTTTTTGCTTGTTTTAGTGTTGCTGTTTGTTCAAAGTAGTAGAAACCCAGCAACATTCCTGGACATACAGCCAGGCTGTTGACGACAACCCAGTTGCCACTTTGAGTCCTGGCAACATTTGGGTTTATTTGTACCGTAAGTTTTAAAAAAAGAGTTTTAGTCACCTCACCACTTCCTTAAAACTTGTGTACTATCACGAAGAATAATCTAGTCTTGAGAGGAACTTTTCCATGAGATCCTGAAACATGCAAAAAAAAAAAAAAAAGCATTGGCCTGAATACTTTTCTAGATTGTATGAACAGCATTTTCCAGCCTGGAACATTTCAAAGACATTGTTCAGAATTACTTACCATCCACAGTCCAACTGCCATACAGCCCTGGCATGATGGAAAATGTAATGCAGTGCATCTGGGGAGCACCAGTTTGAGGGAGAGTGGCATGATGAACAGGCATGATCTACAAGGTTAGATGTGGAGAGTTCCATTAGTATGTGTGCTGCCTTACAGAGTAAGATAAATGAAAAAAAGAGTCTTGTATCTCTGAGATGCTAACAGATGTCACTGTAACTTAGGTCTTAAGCTTCCACAGACTTGAAGCCACTTCATAAGATGAAGCATTAGCTTCACTTATATGTGCATACGGTATATATGGGTTTACTTGTCTGGCCAGACGTCATGCTACAGTCATGGAGTAGATTGTACATCCAATGACTCAGCGCCGAGTGTTGGGTGGTGATAAATAGCCTGACTCCCTAAAGAGGTCAATGGCTACAGGTGGATGAACCCCTTTAGGTGGGGTGATGGTCCCATCAGTGGAGGAAATGCCACTGGAATCCATCATATTGGGCCCAACAGCAAAATGAGCGGAGGAGGAGCTCTGATTCCAAATGGTCAATGAGGTGTAATAGGCCATGCCAGATGGACTGGCTGTGAAGGCACACCTTGATAATATCCTCAAGGCTGCTGCAGTCCATTGCAGTCCCGGTATTAAATCCTGCATGTCTCATTTCATATGTGCTGCAAGAGATGGCTCCAAGATCATAGTGTATGGGTCACTTCATGGCAATCCACCTTAAACAAATTCACACCATGACATTTTTCCTGCTTCAGGGGAAAAATGCATTCTCGGATATGAGTTGCAGTCAATGATGATATATGGGCTTAATCATCATCATCATGTATCGTATGGTAAATTCAGACTTATGGCGACAATTTCTAGGGTTTGTATGTGGAAGAGAATTTTTATTTCCTTCTTCTGGGGGCACCCTGGAACTGTGCAGCCTGCCCACAACAACATAGACTGGTACTTCTAGGATGCACTGTGGGGAAGCAACTCCCAAACTCTGGCTTTACAGCCACAAACCTAAAGCAATCCAGCCACATAGGTTTTAAAATGTAAAGAAACAATCAAACATGGGGACAAGTTCTTGTCAACTCATTCCACTCATTCATGTTCACTTGTGGCATTGTCTTTAAAATAGTTTCCTCTATATGCACAGTATATACCTCCCAATGCTGCATACCATTTCATGCATGTAATAACATAAGCCATGACAGTTCATGCTACAGTAAATATCTTTAGTCATTAGGATGCCACAAGGCTCTTGATATAAAAGTTCAATTATCTTTCTTTCTCTTTCTCCCTCTTTGTGATTTTCAAGATCATTGCTATTTAAACCAGAGTTCTCTAATCAGATGCCCTCAAAATGTGACATGCTTGGTGCCCTTCAAGTGCAGTTTTGCTTGTTGTTGTTTTCCTGGAATAAAGTTTGAGTGGGGGGGAGAGGATCATAACCTCAGTGTACAGATTTTAATGACAGATAAAGGGGAGGCAAGGATAATGAAGTACAAAAAGATGAATTGGAAAACAAAATATAGCAACACATGGCTGTACTTTTGGACACACAGAATATACAATAGCTATATGCCATATTTATTTATTTCAAGGTTTATGTTGCCGCCCAACTCCAAGGACTTGGGCGGCTTACAAAAAATAAAAACCAACTACAATTAAAAACCCCAATTAAAAAAACCCCGTTAAAAACAGTTACTGGGCATTACTCCAACCCCTACGACTTAAAAAGAGGGAGATAGAATTATTAATATTTCAATCAGCCAGCAGGCAGGGGCCATGGCATCATCGGGGCCCCACATCTGCTTTGCCATCCAGGTTTTAGACCTTTTCTGAAGGGCAGCAACTCCATCTGTGGACACAACTCAGTTGGCAGGAGGTTCCATAGGACCGGAGCGGACACTGAGAAGGCCCTCTTTCTGGTGCTAGAGAGATATGCAAAATGATTGATCTCTGTGGCCCCCAGCTGGATACCATCTTAGCTGTTCCATGGGGGTCGGGGTCTGCACTGCACTCAATAATGGCTACAGCTGCTCTGTTTGGATGTGCTGCCATAGATCATCTGGAGCCTTTTCAGCTGCCTCACAAATTGATTATTTTTTAAAAAAGTATTTATTTAAGGTAGAACATTTTAAAAAGCAACAGATCAGTTAACCCTTTTTCAGCTGTTCAAAGGGGATTTGTGGGAGAGCAAAGAAGTTTTTCAGATGCTCTGCAGGAATTGTGGTGGCAGGAAACAGTGAAAGGTTCCAGCTGTTCTTCAGGGACCTGCTGTGGTGGGTCCAGTTGAAGCCCCTCTCAGCTGATCTGCTGCGATCATTTTTTTAAAAAAAATATTTATTTGAAGTAGCAATATGCCACTTTGAATAAATATTTTTTAAATGAACTGTATCATTGCATGGCTCATGTGAAACCATTTGTTGATATATGAGTGCAAAAGCTGGCTTGAAACTCAACATTAAAAAAACAACACCTAGATCATGGCATCTGACCCCATCACTCCGAGACAAATAGAAGGGCAAGAAATGGAAGCAGTGACAGACTTTACCTTCTTGGGATCTAAGATCACTGCAGATGGTGACAGCAGCCATGAAATAAAAAGATGCTTACTCCTTGGGAGGCAGACTATGGTAAATCTAGACAGCATATTAAAAAGTAGAGACATCACCCTGCCAACAAAAAATACACAAGTACTGTCCTTTGGCCACCAAATGAGAAGAGATGACTTACTTGAGATGGCCCTGATGTTAGGAAACATCTAAGAGAAAAGGAGAAGGGGGCGGCAAAGGATGAGATGGTTAGACAGCATCGTTGATACAGTGAGCATAGATCTGGGTGAACTACAGAGGATGGCAGATGACAGAGGAGCCTGACATGATGTGGTCCATGGGGGTTGCATAGGGTCGGACTCGACTGCGACTCAAGAACAAGAACAAGAACAAGAACAAGAACAAGAACAAGAACAAGAACAAGAACAAGAACAAGAACAAGAACAAGAACAAGAACAAGAACAAGAACAAGAACAGCAGCAGAAGCAGCAGCAGCAGCAGCAGCAGCAGCAGAAGCAGCAGCAGCAGCAGTGAAAATGGCAATGGCAATGGCAACAACAACAACAACAAGACATACTCTGGAAAAAATATGAATTAGGGTCACTGCAAAATGTTTTTCATCCTGGTACTGAGATGTTTTATTACTGTTGGAATTATTAATCCAATTCATTCATTTTTCCCCTCTTGGAATCCCCCTATACCATGAGGATTCCAAAAAGGAATAAATCTATATTTATTGACCCTCACCTCCACAGTAGAATATGGCTTCTTAATTCCATGTAATAAATTCAAAATATTACTAAATATTGACAAATCAAATAGTGTTTTGTGAATGTACTGTGGTTTTATCCATAATCTGTTCTTGTCTTTTATTGAAATAATAAATTGAATTGAATGTACAGTGGTAGAGAGGAATGTGTGTGTGTGTGTGTGTGTGTAGGAAGTCAAGTTAAACCATAATGCTAACTATAGAATCATATCACTTTAACTGAAATTCATTTGCCTCAATAGTATCAACAAAAGGGAAAAATGCTTCTGCCTCACATCCCAGGATTCCTCATTAGTTGGTTCTGAGGGCTGCTGAAGGTAAAAGAGATGGTAGCAACTGGCATGAGTAGCAGATTTAGCTTAACGAAGGCTCAGTTTTGCTGTTGTGTGTTGTGTGTATTTCCCCCACACACATACATACTAGACAGAATCAGAATCTGAGTTTCCAGCAGTACTTGCACGTAGATGTTTCCTCTCTTGTGAGAAAGATGGAAGCTGACATGTCAGTATAATTCTTTGTCAGAAATATACATCTGCATGAAGAGGGTAGAGTTAAAAATTTAATCTGCAAAGCTATTTGGAGAGTGGATAGGCCTTGACAGGCCTCCCAAATGTATTAAAAGAACAAGAACAGCAGAGTTATGAGGGGGGGAGAAGCTGTTGCAAGCAAACAGAATGAAACTAAGCTTTCTTGACAGAATCAGTTTGCCAAATGACTTTAAAATTGCACTATGTCTTGTAGGTTTTTTTTCCTCCTCTCTTAAACAGACTTTAATTTAAATTATAAAGCAAAAGGAAGTTCCTTAAACTTCAGAGATCACCACTCTGCCAAGAAGAAGAAGAAGAAGAAGAAGAAGAAGAAGAAGAAGAAGAAGAAGAAGAAGAAGAAGAAGAAGAAGAAGAAGAAATTAGAGGCTAAAAAGAAAATCGGAGCTTTTGAAATGTGGATCTACAGATGGCTGCTAAGAATATCATAGGTTGACCATGTGACTAATGCACTGGATGGATTCTTTGTCTTCTTCATCATTATCATATAGATAAAGCCTTTTTTTGGGGGGGGAGGGGAACACCAGTTCAGTTGGGGTGGTAGCCTTCATGCCACCCAAGAGTTTGTCCCATTCTTGCAGGCTCAGTCTCTGCCATCTTCAGGCAGAGCCAATTCTTGCTTGAAACTCTGTAGAGCCGCTGGCATCCATATCAACAGTGCTAGATGAAGTAGATAAATGGCCTGATTTGATGGCTGAAATCCTATTGTGCAGCTCCACATGCACAACTGAGATGATATTATCACCAGCAACAAATCACCATCGATTAATGGTGATTTCAGGATTCACACAACTTGTACACAGTGCATCAAATTTACATGCACCCTGAAATCCCCAAAGGTAAAGTAAAGGTAAAGGTTTCCCTTGCTCGAAAGCCAGTCGTATCTGACTCTAGGGTTCAGTGCTCATCTCTGTTTCAGAGCGAGCGCTGTCTGCTTCTGCAGACATTTCCATGGTCATGTGCCAGGCATGACTAGACACCGGAGCACACGGAACACTGTTACCTTCCCACTGAAGTGGTCCCTATTTATCCACTTGCAATTTCTTGCTTTCAAACTGCTAGGTTGGCAGGAGCTGGGACAAAGACGGGAGCTCATTCTGTCCTGCAGTACTTGGGAATCGAACTGCTGAGCTTCTGCCTCCTCCTGCTGCAGCTGCTGCTGCTGCTGCCATCATCACTGTTGTGCATGTGAAGCTGTGCAACAGGATTTCAGCCACTATAATGCAATGTCTTATATTCCTCAAATCCATGATACACTAATTCAGGATTATATAATTTAGACTTGGGTAAACCACACTAGCCAATACTAAAACCAGCAAACTCATTTTGGCCCCTTAAAAAATATCAAAAGGTAATTTCCATTAAAAATTCAGTCTGGGAACATTGGACCACAAACATCCCAAACTATAGATATAATAATAAGTTTGAGTTGAAAGGATTTTGTGGGCGAAACTCAGCTCAGGGAATGCCCAAATGAGGCTCCTTTCATGTCCCCAAGATCTTTTCCCACCGAAGTTTTTATCTACTTGCAATTTCTTGCTTTTGAACTGCTAAGTTGGCAGGAGCTGGGGCGGAGACAGGAGCTCACTCCATCATGCAGTGCTCGGGATTTGAACTGCTTACCAGCCTTCCAGCTAACAAGGCGAGCTTCTTAACCACTGAGCAACTGCAGCCCCTACTCCATATGATTTGCTATTTTGTTAAGCTTTGAGTTCCTCTGTTGCAAGTAGGTGGACTGCATGCAACATACGAAATACATTATATGTAAATTTAACATGAAGATACAGCATACAAAATACAACACACACACAAATTAAAAACAAATAGGTATTTGAAAAACATAGGCAAGAATTGCCTTGCATGTTCTTTGAGCAAAAAGAAGAAAATTGACTTATGTTGGTCTTCTTTGTATTAGCTAGGAAATATTTTAGATAACAATCCAATGGTTTAATGTTTTAATCATTTTTGAAACATTTTATTAGTTTTGTTCAGTCTTGACTGTTCAATAATGGTTGACTTGAACTATAAAATTTTTAGTATTGTGTTTAATAGGGGAAATGCATGTAAACTTCAAGAAAAAAAATAGCATGACTTTAAATGTTAAAACACATTACTGTACATTTAAAATATTAGTCTTTAGATCAGGGGTTCCCAACCTTTTTGAGTCATGGGCTGGTCACATGGTTCCTCCAACCCAGAAGTGGAAGTAAAACACACCAGTGCATGTGCAAAACACTGCTGCAAATGACATATGACTGTCGTAAAAGTGTTTATGACAGCTGTGGGTCATTTGCAGCAGTGTTATGTGCATGTACATTTTACTTCCACTTCCAGGAGCAGCGAGGGTGGCAAGGGCCGGATGATTTGGCACCATTGGCCAGATCTAGCCCATGGGCTATAGTTTGGGAACCCCTGCTTTAGATGCCTTAGTTGGTTTTAACTCCCATTTGATGAAAAGGGACATCTCCCCCAGATGTTCTAATTGGCTGCTGACATCAGACCTCACAATGCTATTGGATGCAACATTTGCCCAGCTGTTTGGCAGATGAAAGAGGGAAGCATAAAAGAATGTAAAACTTTTGTGTATACAGCTTTCCATTAATAAAAATAATTGTTGTATGCAGTGATGCACTGCAAATTTTTTTACTACCTACTCTGTGGGCTGGCCAAATCTGTGGGCGTGGCCAAACATCATGCATTATGGGCTATGGAGGTGGGCATGGCCAACCAAGTGGGTGTGGCCTGGGGAAATTTCCGCTACCAGTTCTGCAGAACCTGACAGAACCTGCTGTAGTGCATCACTGCTTGTATGAGAGGTACTCTTTTGGGAAGTAACAAAAGAACACAAAAATGAAAGTTCCTTCCCTGCTGTTATTAAAACATGGATATCCTCCTTCTATCTTAAAGCTTTCTTTCACACTGAAGGCAAAAGGTTAAACTTGGACCCCAACATGGAATGTGTACTATAGTTCAATTCCATGTGTGACTGATATTATTTTATTTCATTGCATTTATATACCACTCATCTTGGCAGTCTATCTACTCTGGGCAGTGTACAACGTAAAATACAACATACGAAATACAACATATAGATTATGACACTGAAAGTCAATATCCCTAGTCTTCCTTTCTACAATAGGCTTAATTACCATGAGCTTTTAGGCATAAAGAAAATTGACAGATAGACCTAATAAATGCAATTTAGTAGCCAAGATTTTAACCCAAGACCTAATGTAGACATCTTGTTGTAGAATATGTAAATGTCCTACAGCAGTGTCAGCATATAACATTTTAATCCAATACAGTGGAACCTCATACAACAATCGCCCCATATAGCAATGAAATTGCATAACAATTAGGTTTTCGGGGCAAATGGTGTCCCACATAACAATTTTCACTATGGAAAAATCATACAACAATTTTTCAATGGGAAAAACCACTTAGTGAAAAAAATTGTTGTACGATGCGTCCCATAGGGAAAATCACTATATGATGCATGCATCGTATAGCTATTGTTTCGTACAACAATGAGCCCTGTGAAATGGATTAAAATCATTGCATGAGGTACCTCTGTATCTGCAAGTATGTAACCAAGCAGTGCATCCTAGTTATGAAACTTCTATCTCAAGTCATCAGCCTGTTGCACAGACACATCTTGTCATTCCAAGGATAGATATTAAAATATTGTAAGAACACTTTCAATATTTGGTTGGAATCCTACAATCCAGATTGGGATTCCATACAGGAGTTGAGGCAATATTTTAGACATTAATGCCTGGATGACAGCAGGTATTTTTGCCTCCCTCCCCTCAGTAAAGAAAAAGTGAGAAATGACCTCAATTGAATTCTGAGCTACCTGTACTGCAGACCATCTTCGGGCAGCCAAGGAGAGATTGTGCAAACACTTGATGTTCAGATTTTTAAACTGTTTGACTTGACCAATGCTTTGACCATTGATTGTCCACTTTTAAAATGCATGCCAATCAAAGACCATGATTTTTGTTATACTAATATTTGTGGCCAACTGAATATTCTTGAAACAAGTCATGAATGCACCCACTAGGTAGCCAAGATATATCTTTGATAATAACAGTGGAACAGTATTACAGTGGTACCTTGGATAAAGTCCAATTCGGATAAAGTCTGATTCAGATAAAGTCGCAATTTTCATGCACATGTGATGCATCGCATAAAGTCCAAAACCGCCAAAAATGGACGTTATCCAAGATATTTGGTATAGAACCTTGGATAAAGACCATTTTTTTGGACATTATCCAATGCATCACCCATTTGATTCAGATAAAGTCCAAAATCGGATAAAGTCCTAACTTGTCAAACGGAGTTTGGACATTATCCGAGGTTCTACTGTATCTGCATAAACTTGGAGGGGCATCTGATCTCCACCAATCTAGATGGATGAAAATCTGGTACAAGGCAACATTCAATCAGATTTTAGAGACTGAATAACATGGCAGCTAATATATAGTTCTGGCACCCTCCCAAGGCAGAGGGAGATTGTTAGATTCCCTTTTATCACATATTTTACAGAGTATCTGTAGATACTCTGCAGATGTACTATGTAGATGTACTGCAGGATGGAATGAGCTCCCGTCTTTGTCCCAGCTCCTGCCAACCTAGCAGTTCGAAAGCAAGAAATTGCAAGTAGATAAATAGGGACCACTTCAGTGGGAAGGTAAACAGCGTTCTGTGCACTCTGGTGTCTAGTCATGCCTGCCACATGACCACGGAAACATCTGCAGAAGCAGACAGCGCTGGGCTCTTCGGCTTGGAAACAGAGATGAGCACTGCACCCTAGAGTCGGATACGACTGGCTTTCAAGCAAGGGAAACCTTTACCTTTACAGAGTATCATGCGCTTGTAGATAAGATAGAAGATTATTATTGATAGAAGTGCGGATCAACCTTTGTCTCTTGGTATAGAGAGCAGTGATGGCGAACCTTTTAGAGACCAAGTGCCCAAACAGAGGGGCAGGATGAGCTCTGTGCTGGGGGAGGGAGGAAGCACTTTCATTGGTCTGCTGGGCAGAAGGGTGGGGGAAACTCTGTGCTGGGGGAGAGAGGAAATGACGGCATGCATGCCAACAGAGATGGTTGGGGTGGCCTCTCTGGCACCTTTGCCATAGATTCGCCACCACTGGTATAGAGTCAAAGGCAGATTTTGGATCTGTAAACACAGTGAAACATTTATTGCCATAAAAAGTCATGTATTTCTTGATAGGCTGGTTTAAGACAATGCAGTGATCTATCCTTGTTCTTTCCTTTCACAAGCCTGCCTGCTCATTTCCCAAAATGTTTTTATCTTCTATCCAAGAGACTAGTAAACTGATGGGCTTGTAATTTGATGGATCCTCTCTCTCTCTCTCTCCTTTCTTTAAAATAGGCATTGCTATGGCTTACAACCAGGCAAGAAGGAATTTACCTGAATTATTAATGTGTGTGAACAGCAAGAGAGCCCACCAGCCTACGTTTGCCTTTAACATTTCCAGGAGAATGGAATCTATTCCTATGGCCTTGCCCGATTTAATAAACTGATCAGGGACTTCAGTCTGCATAACTGGGTCCCATATGGGAGCATCATTTAGGTCTATAGTGGGAGAGCTATCCAATGAACATTATTTATTTATTTATTATTTTGATTTCTATACTGCCCACTTGGCCAAGGCCAACTGAGGGCAGTTCACAATCACAATAAAAATATAATCTAAAACTGCATAAAAACTTCCCTCCCCCTAAAAATGGGTGCAGGGACCGAGGGGGCCAGAATTACACTATACCAGCCACCCAACGGAAGTCACCCTTCCACCTGCACTCTTTAACATCCCCAAACAAAGGAGAAAAATGATGTTCTCAAATGTTTACTAGGATATTACAGCACAGCGGGTTTGAGGACGAACCTAGGATAGTGATGGAGAACCTTGGCACTCCAGATCATCTTGAACTTCAATTCCCAGAAGCCCTGATCAGCAGGAGTGCTGACTTAGACTTCTGGGAGTTGAAGTCCAAGAACAACTGGAGTGTCAAGGTTTGCCACCAGTGATCTAGCACATCAGGAGCAAGAAACTAAAAGAGTCTTGGATTTTTATTTCATGAGGATTCTACCAATACAATCCATCTCTTCTGGACTGTTTGTCTCTTTCTGGAGGCTGTTTGTTTTTATATATTTTTAAATTTTGCAACTTTCGTATGGCAAAGTATTCAAGTTTTTCTGTCTGTACTAGTTCTATCCCTCTCTCAGCTAGTTTTTTTTTACTGTGCCACAATTCTTATCAAACCACTTGGGACCACTTGTTCATGATAAAACTCCTGAGAAGGGTTGTTTTGGAATTAAAACAGCGTTTAGAGCAGTGGTCAAAGTTGAGTAGTTGTCAAAGTTGAGTAGTTGTTCAGGGCAGAGGTAGCAAAATGGGGTTCCCATGGTTGAGGCTTTTTAAAGGTCTCTGCCACAGAAGAACCAACAAGAACCACCTTATTTTTCTTCTTCAGTGTAGCCTCTTCTGTCTGAGATTTTGAGAACTCTCTTGAATGTGAGATTTCGCATCCAAGTGTACAGCATTTGATAAGAGTGATGGGAGGAGGGTCAGTTTTTCCTCCTCCTTTCATCATTAGCTTGAGTGTGAAGAAAATGTTACACTTTTTATAGAGATTACTAGCAGTGGACAAGAATGTGGAAGGCAAGAAAAAACTGAGTTGCTGGAATGCAGATGGATAATTTTCTTGCTAATAGATCATCCTCTTATCCCCACATAAGTGTGCCCTGAGCATACATGAATACTGAGATTATTAACAGAACTTTGGTGTCCTGGATTCAGAATCTCTGCTGATTTCAAAGTGTGCAAATTGCTAATTACTTCCTGCTGCAGCCAAGACCAGAATTCTTTAAATCTTTCATAATGCACTTAACTAGATCACATCCACTCATAACCAGCAGTGTGCTCATGAAAATTGACCTACTACTTATTCAGTAGCTTCTTTCTAGATTTGCTGGGTGCATTCTTCTAAATCTGCCCAACAAGATTTAATACAAACATAACCAATGATTTAAGCCCCCGATTAAAAAAACAAAACACCTGTTACTCTCCTGCCCTCTTCAGTATCTTGAAACAAACCAGTAATCAGCCTTTGATGCCAAACATGAACATTTTCTTTTCCGCTATTGCATACTGCCAATGCTCTGGTATTCCCATCTCTTTAATTACTTGCCACATCTTGTTGTGGTCCACACAGTCAAATGCCTTAGTGTAATCAATGAAACAAAAGTAAACTTGTTTCTGGTATTCCTTTGTTTTCTCCATGATCCAACGTATGTTGACAATGTGGTCTCTAGTCCCCCTGCCTCTTCTGAAACCGGCCTGCACCTCTGGTAGTTCTCTCTCCACATGCTGCTGAAGTCTGTCCTGTATTATCTTGAGCATCACCTTGCTGGCGTGTGGGATGAGGCTGCATTTTATCACCCTGCTTATTCAATCTATACACAGAGCACATAATGCGAAATGCAGGGATGGAGGAATCACAATATGGGATTAAAATTGCTGGGAGAAACATAAACAATCTGAGATATGCAGACGATACCACCCTAATGGCAGAAAGTGAGGAAGACCTAAAGAACCTCTTGATTGGGCTGAAGGAGGAGAGTGCAAAAGCTGGTTTGAGACTCAATATCAAGAAAACCAAGGTAATGGCAACAGGCCCAATCAGTTCCTGGAAAATAGATGGGGAAGAAGTAGAAGCAGTGACAGATTTTACTTTCCTGGGATCAAAGATCACGGCAGATGGGGATTGCAGCCATGAAATAAAAAGGCGACTGATTCTTGGGAGACAAGCCATGAGAAACCTGGGGAACATAGTGAAAAGCAGAGACATCACATTGCAAACAAAAATTAGAATAGTCAAAGCAATGGTATTCCCAGTGGTAATGTACGGATGTGAGAGCTGGACAATTAGGAAAGCTGAACGCAGAAGAATAGATGCCTTTGAAATGTGGTGTTGGAGGAGAGTTTTGAGAGTACCCTGGACAGCGAGGAGAACAAATAGGTCAATCTTAGAAGAAATCAACACTGACTGCTCATTGGAAGGGCTAATAGTAAAGACGAAGCTAAAGTATTTTGGACATCAAATGAGAAGGGAGGATTCACTTGAGAAGGCCCTGATGTTGGGAAAGGTGGAGGGCAAAAGAAGAAGGGGGAGGCCAAAGATGAGATGGCTAGATGGTATTGTGGACGCAACGGGCACAGAGCTGGGAGTGCTGAGGGGGATGGTGGAGGACAGAGGTGCCTGGAGAACAATGGTCCATAGGGTCGCAAAGGGTCGGAACCGACTGTGCGAATGAACAACAACAACAACATACTGCCAAACCTCTGAACTATTTGTGAACATCAATAGAGCATCTCCAGGGCTTGCTAGTCGTGCCTCTCTGGGAAATGGCACAGTCTTTTCATCCAATGGCATGGCTAAAACTTTGTCTCCTTCAGTACCAAATGCAGGTCTATGACAACAGGAACACCTGGATGGACACTGCGATTCAGGTTCTTAAGCCTGGGGCAGGTTTCTATTCTCACTTCCTCCCCAATGCCAATCTCATCTCTTGTGATTCACTCAATATAATGGCTAGTGATGGACCATTTCCTGGCCTGCTGGTCCACCACCTCCTGTGGTACTCATAACTGGAACTACTCACATGTACAGAGGTCCTGCTAGGTCACTGTTGTGTCCAAAGCTTAATTCTGTTTCAAAAGACACACTGCGCCAAAACTAAAGAACAGACACGCACCATTTCTAAAGGCACAAAATTAAAATGCATGTCAAAGCGGGAAATGTTGAACTTTGTTTGTCCTCCGGAAGCCCACCTAAATGTATCTTGTTTTGTAATGGTCAAATCACTGTATATATAGAGGCCACCCCTGTACATAGTGCCCAGTCCGAAGTATGAGCTGAATAAAGAATCACTGAGTTTAACCCAATCCTGCTGGTTCTGGACTCAACAGTCTTCTTGTTCCGGACTCAACAATCATCCAGACTTAACCAGAGGTCAGGTTTTCCTCTTTCCCTTCATGTTCTTCTCTTTCCATCTTTTGATTTCTGCCCCTTCTCCTTCCCCTCCTTCTCTGCTATCCCTTCCATCTCAGTCTTCTCTATCACTAAATCAGGTATCCCTTTTTCTTCCTCCTCCACTGTCACTGCCCCTTCTCCTTCTCAAACATTTCCTCTCCAAACATTTCCTCACCTTCCCCTGCATTCCTTCCACTGCTGACACTTCAAAGACCCAGCCACCTCCATGTCTACTTCCCCCAAATCTACAGGAGAGCTCCCAGTAGGGCACTCCAGGCCAGGGCTGCCAGAGGATCAACAAGCCATGCCCTCTCCTTGTAGCTCCTTATTACATTACTCATTTAAGTTAAATACTGTAATGGTCTCTTGATGTGGAAATCAAAACTAAATTGAATCAAGCTAATGGGAAGGTAAACAGCATTCTGTGTGCTCCGGTGTCTAGTCATTCCTGCCACATGACCACGGAAACGTCTGCAGAAGCAGACAGCTCTGAACCCTAGAGTCGGACTTGACTGGCTTTTAAGCAAGGGAGACCTTTACCTTTAATGTACACTAGACCCTTGCATAACGATGTTACTTGGTTCCCCAAGTAGCATCGCTATACACAAAACGTCATTATTCGAATAATGACAAAAAATGTCATTATCTGAATAACAACGGTAAAAATACCATGGTTATTCGGATAACGATGTTTTTTGTCATTATTCGAAAAATCACGTGTGATGTGTTCGTAGCATCATTAATTGAAAATCACGCTATTCAAACGCGTCGTTAATCGAGGGTCCACTGTATTTTACTTTGGCTTTTAGACACTATTTAATCTTTGCAAAACTTTTTTTTTAAAACAAAGCTTCACAAAAATCTTTGACCAGCATCCCCTGGAGAAGTAGATGAGGAAATAGGTGTGGTTGGAGAGTGAGAGGTCCAGCACTAGGCCCCTACAGTATGGGGTGCCTCAGGGCTTGGTGCTCTCTCCTCTCCTATTTAACATATACATGAAGCTGTTGGGTGAGATTATCTGTTCCCGTGGGGTGAGGTACCATCAGTTTGCTGATGATACCCAGCTATATATCTCGGCCCATGTGATGCGGTCAATGTCCTATCCAGATATCTGGAAGCAGTTGGGGTCTGGATGGGGGACAACGGGCTACAATTTCCCTCCAGGACTGAGAGGGGTTTGGATAGGGGGTCCTATGTTATCCAGGGAGCTGCCAACTTTGGTCTTGGATGGGGCTGCTTTGCCACAGAATGACCCGGTACACAACTTAGGGGTCCTCCTGGCTGCTACTTGCAGATCAGGTTGCGGCCGTGGCCAGGAGGGCTTTTGCACAGCTTCGCATCATCCATCAGTTGCATTCACTTCTGGACCGGGACTCCCCGCTTAGGGTCACACATGCTCTGGTCACCTCCAGGCTAGATTATTGCAATGCGCTCTACATGGGGCCCTTGACAACCATTCAGAGGCTGCAGTTTGTCCAGAATGCAGCAGCCCAGGTGGTGATGGGGCACGGGCATTATGTCCATGCCTCACCATTTCTTCAGGAGCTGCACTGGTTACCAGTTTGCCTCTGGGTGCAGTTCAAGGTGCTGGTTTTGACCTTTAAAGCCCTTTATGGTAGTGGGCCAGGATATCTTACAGACCTCATCATCCCAAGAGTGTCCGCCCATCCAACCAGAGCATACCGGAGGGGCTCCCTAATTGTCCCATCTGTCAGAGGGGCTCGTCTCTCTGGTACACGAAGGAGGGCCTTTTCCGTGCCCGCACCGGCCTTGTGGAACCTCCTACCTGTATTGTTGCAGGAGCAGATGGAGCTGCTACCTTTCAGAAAAGACCTAAAAACCTGGTTGGCGGGGCAGTTGTGGGGCCCAGATGGAAGAATGGTCCCCGCCTGTTGGCTTATAAAATAAGCCCCCATTTCTTTTAATTGTTCAATGCAGGCAGTTTTAATGAGGGTAGTTTTAAAGATGAACGGGGTAGATGGGTGGGTATGTTGGGATTTTAATGGTTTAATTGTTTTTATGTATGTTTTAACTTGTTGTGAGCCGCCCTGAGTCGGGTTTACCTGATTTGGCGACATAGAAATCTGAATTTAAAATAATTTAAAATAAATAAAATCATTCACGAATTTCCCCATTATATGCTCATTCTGAAATGAGGGTAACTAACTATAGCATGTCCAGGGCTGAACTTAGTAGCAAACTGTGCTGCCAAATATTGGCCACTAACTGAGGTTTAATTTCTTAAGGAAGGTTATATCCATAGCAAGCTGCTAAAACTACAAGAAAGCAAGAAGGTCCTACGCACATGTTGTCAAATTGAATTGGTAGCTTTCCAAATTTCCTTGGAGAACCACAAAAATGAACCGGGGGTGCTGCACATAGCCTGTGGGTTGCGAATTGTTCACTCCTCCTTTCAAATATCTATCTATCTATCTATCTATCTATCTATCTATCTATCTATCTATCTATCTATCTATCTATCTATCTACCTTCCTTCCTACCTACCTACCTACCTACCTACCTACCTACATACATACATACATACATCTTCTTCTTCTACTACTACTACTACTACTACTACTACTACTACTACTACTACTACTACTACTACTACTACTACTACTAGTAGTAGTAGTAGTAGTAGTAGTAGTAGTAGTTCATTCTGCAGTTCTTTTCACCTGACCTAGTGTGAGAAACATTAATATTACCAGGGTATTCCCGATTGTGGTTCAAAATGCCACATTCTTAAAGGAGGCTCTTTCTAGGTGAGAGAGGAGTGCTCTCTTACTTCCAAACAAGCAGGCATAGAATCAGCGTGGGAATGAGAGTAATTTACCATGTTTTCAGGTGATCATCTACAATTCCAAATGTAGAATGATTATAAGAGAAGATAAACAATGGCAACAATAAGAGCAATATTAAAAAAAACATTTCTGTTGTTTAGTGCACTGTCATTTCAAGAGAAAAACGAACAAGGCAATAAGATAAATAAATCCCCCAAGTTCTCCCTGAAATATTGTTAATACAACAAACAATGTTATTTTTGTTCAACATGGGAAGAGTGTTGCTAATGGCTTTTCTTTCGCAAAGCAAGTCCAGCGGATAATCATTGTTGTATGCATGGCATGCCAAACTGATCAATAGACTACTCAAGCATGAGCGGGCTGGTTTTGCTCAGCCCCACCATTTGCAACCTAATTAGCAGCTGCTCAGAGATGGGAAACAGGTGCAGATCCAGGCAGGACCAGGGAAGTCTGACTGTAATTAACAAGGAAAAAAGGGTCAGATATTGGGAAGAATATCAAATCTTGGTCCACTGGGAATGCCAAGCCGGCCTCAAAGGCATAGTCACCTGAGATCTTAGGGATGCTAATGTAAATTATGCAAGCTTTCAAACAACATGGCTGCATAATCAGTTGGCAGGGAAGCATGGACTGGCATTTTCTCAAGCTTCCTCTCAACTGGAAAACAGGTTTTCTGTATGATCACTGTGTTGCCTTTTTTTCCTTGGCAAATTCTAACACTCTGAAATACACACTGTGTGTACGGAGGAAGAGAAATCACTAATTATCTTTTTCTGTCCTTCCCAAAGAACAGATTACCTTTAGTGACAAGTGCCACTCAGTAACAATTTCTCCATGCTAAATAGTAATTATCTCCCTCTTGTTCACTATAAGTATCCTGATAATTAGTCCTTATAATGTTTTGCAAGTTGGGGCTCCAGCCCATGGGGAACTTTAGCTGTACCTGCCTCAGGGAGAAGGCACAAGAATTTTGCATGATTTTATCCAAACGGCTCATGCACTAGAGAAATAGTGCAAGTTTTGAGTATGTGTCCTGGGTGTGCAAGCATGAGCTGGAATAGGTATTCCTGTTTGAAACAATGAACTTGCACACAAACCTTCCATGCTTCTGTTGCTGGATGGGTCAGGCAGAAAGAATTCTCTATATATGACTTACGTGTTTATCAAAGAGTAAGGAACAACTAAGGCTGCCATACATTACAAATTTCACTTTGCATATGGTGAGTGAGCAAAGAAGGTTGGCTTATTGTTGTGAGCAATAGGACTGGACTAGCAGTTTTGCCTGGCCCAGCCGGGCAGTTATTATCTGTATGTTGGTGGTTGGGGTGGTTTTGGGGACTCTGTGTGTGTGTATGTCTATGTGAGTGAGACAGAGAGAGGAAGGGCGGGGGTTGGGGGTGGAGCTCCGCATTCGGCCCTTGTCTGTCGGAGAAAGCAAGCCCCTTCTCTGACAGGCAAGGGCCGAATGTGGAAGGGGCTCGCTTCCCTCTGGAAGGCGAAGGCAGAGAACGGAGTGCTTCCCTTTGCTTCCTGGGGAAGTGCTTTGCTTTCCTTGGTGGGAAGGGGACGAAGGCACCAGTGCCTTCGCTCCCCATCCTGGTGGAAAGCAATGGCTTCCCTCCGGGAGGCAAAGGCAGAGAACAGAGTGCCGTTCTCAGCCTTTGTCTCCTTGAGGGAAGCGGCAGGCGTACGGGGATAAGATGGACTCCCCCATCTTCTTCCTGCTATCCTGCCAAAGCTGTGGCGAGGCCAGCACCAGCCTTCATCGTTGGGGTACCAGAGAGAAGAGGGGCTCACCCTCCTCCCCAGAACCCCACCAAAGCCGCGGCAAGGCCGGCACCGGCCTTCATTGCCGGGGTGGCAGAGATGGCTAATGGCTTCCCTGCCTTGGCGTGTTTTTTTATCCGTGCGGCGGCTACCCCACCTCCTCTGCACTCGCAGCCTTCAGCCTGATTGGCTGAGGGGTGGCATGGCACAGAGGACGCTGGGCATTGTAGGGTTTTTTTGGTCTGTGTTTGTGGGGCGAATGCCCCATTCTCTGTTTCTAGACCCTTGCGGGGTTGTGAATTACATCGAAAGGTAAGTGTGGCCGGCTTGGTACAGGATGGTTGGGACGGGTGTAGGCGCTAATGCTGGACCCTTACCGCCCTACCCCCTTCTTATAGGTAAAGATGACAATTTGGTTCTTGAATGAATGAATGCTTTTTTTTTTAAAAAAAAATGTCCATTTCTTCATAAACTTGCTGAAAAGACCTTAAGAGTTTTCAAAATCAAAATATGAGAGAAGGCAAAACTGATAGATTTTTCCAAGCCCTAAGTAGGAATGAACAGTGTTTTACCTTTTCTTTTGCTAGTGGTGATGTAGAAGGTCAGGTCTGCTTTAAGAGAAAAAGAAGACCATCCTTTGTGAACCCTGCAACATTTTGCAGTTCCAGTGCTGTTGCGTCCGGCCCTTATAAGCAATAGTTCAGGCAATGATGAATAGAATAACAACAGGAGTTTATTGAACAGTCTTTCAGATTACACTTACAAGGCGCTCCGGAGATAAGATGGCTACACTTGTCCCATGTAGTCGGTCCCTCGTGTTTCCTACCGTAGAGGCAGTGACTAAGCTACACCTTGGCATGATAGCGTATAGAGGAGACCCAGACTTAGCCTGATGTTGGCTAACCTCCACGATAATGGGAAGTATAGATCCAGTTCAGGCCCACCCTTGTTTACCCGTGGTGTCTCCCCAGTGGTGACTCCTTGTTACAATGAAGCAACCCACCGGACAATCATAACCAACCAATCATAACAAAGTATATATGCATTAACCAATCAAGAACAGGATCCAAAGTTGTAACCAATCACAGAACTCTAATTAGCATAATGAGCGTGCCCAGAGAGGGAGATTTTGCGCAAACTTTAGCTCCTAATTTGGATGGTGGGAAACTGCCATTTTACCTTTGCAAGGCGTTGCCTGCATAACTTGCAATTATGCCTTAATACACAACAAGTGCCTAGCATCAAAAACGTACCATCCTTTTTACATTCAGTCTAAAAAATAGCAGATCTTCTATTTCAATGACGGGTAAGTAGGCAGTAAGGTGCTTATAGTCTCTTTTTTTTGGGGGGGGACCCTAAGTCTCTAGCCCTGTTCAAAATTAGACCTGAGAATTTAGGAAGGGAGGAAGGGGGAGAATGCATGGGAGCCCCCCTTCCATGGTCAGACAGAATGAGTGTTCAGGGACTTCCCAATAGTGGGAGACTTGCCTTACAGATCCCATAAGTGTAGGAATGCTGTAAATGTGTTTGGCTAAATGCATGAAGGTTTTATTGATACCTTGTTGAGGAAATGTTGGGGGCAGGGATTATATGAATCCCTTGTTCCACCATTTCTTACAGTCATCCCCTGCTTTTTTGCTATAATGCTGAAATAATATTTTCTGTTTGCCTTGTTTATAAGGAAAATGGGGTACACAGAAAGAGCCTCCTTGAAGATTGTGGTATTTTTGAACCACAATCGGGCATACACCAGGCAAAGGCAACCTTGTGCCGGCTAATCTTTCTCATACTAGGTCAGGCAAAAAGAACTACAGAAAGAATTCGCCAAAAGGTGGCTTCATTTTGGCAGTTTCATGTCTAGCCTAGACATGGAAGGATAATAATAAAGATAATTATTCCTCCAGAATCACAACCCCATTGTAAACAAACTGTGCAAATAGCACACAGCTTAATGTGAAATGAGTGGGGGAGGGGGGCACTGATATATTGCCACTGCGGCAGCAACAGGAGATTTGGCATGGTAGTGTGACTGTATGTGCAACATCCTTTGGTTTTGCCCCTGACCCAAGGAAGTGATCACCTCTGTTCTAAACACAACAAGCTATGCTTCTCATTTTTTGTTGTAACCACCATTGCCACTCCATTTCCAGCCAGGTGTTGTGAACAGATTCTAGCATGATGGTTTGGGTACAACAGAATATGTGTTGCCCTGCCCTGGTGGTGCAGTGGTTAAATGCTGTACTGCAACCAAAATGTTGTAAGTTCAAACCTGGCCAGGGCTCAAGGTTGACTCAGACTTCCATCCTTCTGAGGTTGGCAAAATGAGTACCCAGCATGTTGGGGGGGGATTTTAATTAACTTGTGAACCACCAAGCAGTGGTGGGTATCAGCAGGTTTGTCGTGGTTCACCAGAACTGGTAGCAGAAATTCCAGCTGGCCCTGCCCATCCAAGTTTTGAAATAAAGTAGTCCTAATTCAGATGCAACACAGAGCTTTCCCTCTGGCCATGCCCACTGTACCACGCCCACAGAGTAGGTAGGAAGAAATGAATCCCACCACTGGGTAGGCATGACTAGATCAACCACCCAGTCACATGCCCACAGAGTAGGTCACACTCACAAAGTAGGCCACACTCACAAAGTAGACCACCACCCACAGTATTGGTAGTAAAAAAAATGGAGCCCACCACTGGCACTAAGCATTAGGGGCGCTATATAAGTTTGATTGCTTTGCTTTGTTACTTTTCTTCAAGAGAAGCTCTGGTGGCACAGTGGATAAGCTGCAGCCAAAACTCTACTCACAATCTGAGCTTGTTCCTGACAGGATCAAGGTTGACTCAGCCAGCCATCCTTCCATGGTGGGTAAAATGAGTACCCAGGTTATTTAGGATGAAATGCTAATTACCTTGCAAACTGCCCATAGTGCACTCTGAGCACTATGGGGAGGTATATAAACATAATAGCTACTGACGGAAAAACAACTTTTAAGCACACACACACACGCATGCACACATGTGGAAAAGTAAAAATCCCTTTCCAAGAGAAAGAAGCTGGTATAATGTAGATGAGAAGACTATTCACTGCTGTCCTGTTTCCCATCGGTGAAATGTATCAATTTCCCATGGGAGTTGCCATTCCCAGTCTGAGTCCACAGAGGTGGTCTCCTCTTCTTCCTGTGGCTTTGTGCATTTGTACAGATTGCCTTGTCCTACCTTTCCCTTTATAAATCTGATCACACACAGAGACAAGTTGATAGGCTCACCAAGATTCAAGCAACCCTACCACTTTCTCATTTAGTGCCTGATGATGAACCAGATCACTGTAAAAGTCAACAGTGAAATGAAAGAAAGCTTGTAAAGCTATTCAGAGTTTTCTGCTTTGGAAACAAAGCATCTTTTTAAAAAAATTATTTTAAGTTAAGGAACTAACAAATGAATCTAGATGGATTCAGAGTGCTCTGCATCCTATGAATAGCATCACCTTTTAAAACTACTTAAAATTAGTGCATTATTTAGAAAATGGAGAAATAATAACAACAATATCAAATAGTAAACACAAATTCTTGGATGTTCTGGCTTCCTGTTATGGCAGCTGGTCTAGAGGATGATATTCTGTCCAGGCCTTTCTGGCCGGGTGGCATTCTTAGCTTTAAATCATGCTTTTACATATGCAGTTAATCTAGCAAATTATTCTTAGGCTATTTGCTCTATCTGTTGAGTTAAGTGTTGGCTGATGGATGGATGGGCAAGTCTCCTGCTGATAGGAAAGTCAAATTCTCATCATAACAGAGATGGTGGCTGGCAAAAGCTAGGGGAAACCAAAGTTTTGAAAGACATCATTTGACGACCACTATTCAAGAAGGCTTGAAGAATGACAAACTCTTTTGCAGTCATCTTGTTACAAATATTACTGCACCTTTTTCTGAAACTGTGCTGTATTAACTTTCTCTTTTTGAAAAGTTCCAAACCAGAGAACCAAGCTCTGTTCTTGATTTTATTCCATACTAGCTGGCTACCCGGCTTTGCTCAGGATCTGTCCACCTCCCCTCCTCAGTCCCCGGCCCCCAGTTCTCCTTACCTGTGCCACACTGTTCTGTCTCCTCCAACAACCGAGCTCCTGGGGCCCCACCTGCTCCTCCCATGGGTTTCTTCCGCATTATCAACCAGCCATGGACTGGCTGTCCTGGCCCTTCCATGGTGCAGCCCCTCTGAGGGGCCTCCCTCCGTCACCCACACTCCCTGTGGCCTGTTCTTCCACCGTGACTGCTGCCTTGCTGTTGTGGTCAGCCGTGGGTGCGCGCACTAATGTGTGCTGCCGTGGCAGCCGGTTCCCGCTGCCCACTGGTCCTGTGGCCTGTTCTGCCTCCTCGCTGCTGTGAGGCTTGGCCATGCACACTGTCACACATTGCCCCGGCATTCGTTTTCTGGGCGTAAGGCATCTTGGGGGTTGTAGTTCATGCTGCCCAGCATCCGTTTTCTGGGCAACCAGGCACCTTGGGGGTTGTACTTCATGGTGTTATCCCCATTTTGTGGGGAGCACAACCCCCCATGGGACCCGGCACCATGACAGTGACTGTCTCAGACGTGCAAGGTACGCGTGTGCGAAATTACAGCATGATTGGTGCAGCGGTGTGGATTTCTATACTGGTAAGATTCAGTTATGAAAGATGCCTTTCTGTTCAAGGTACAGAAGCTGAAGGGGTTGGGGGATATTGGACTGCATAACCTCATTCTTCTTAAATGTAAAGCTGGTCAGGCTGTGGCACATTAAAAGCTATTAGATTGTTCCCTCTAGAGGCAAGCAGTGACAAATAAAGGTAAATTGGATGGTACATGGCTAGTGCCTTGTACACTAGATTCAGACAAATCCTGAAACATTAACTGCATTTGGGCTATTTGTGCTGACCTGGGTCTGCCATGGATCACAGCAGAGTGCTCTGGTTTAGTCACAGTATGGATCAGCAACCTCACAAGTTTCTTTGATCAGGTCCAGGATGTGGGGGTTAAAATAATAAAATGATCACAACAAAAAGCAACACATAGATAACAGAAAGTAACAATACAGAAGGGAGACATGAAGTGCTCTGAAATGACAGTAATGGAGGAGATCGACAGCTCAGTAGCCCAGTGATATGCAAGAACCTCTATTCCACATTCCAGTCATGTTCATGGTGGGAAGGGTTTCTGAATAAGGGTGTAATTTCTCTTACAGTTGTTTTTCTTAATATTTGGCCTCCTACCACAAGAGATGGCATTAGTAGTGTGATAGGAAGCATGTTTCTTGGGCTCTATTCTAAACTATTGTATTGCCAAATACTCTCTTAACTACTACTACTACTACTACTACTACTACTACTACTACTACTACTACTACTACTACTACTACTACTACTACTAAGAATTTGATGTGCTAGTTTGTCTCAGTGTGTTAGCAAAATTAAAGGTCAAGGGAGGGAGAAAAAGAGAATATACTGTGGATTTATTTCAGTATGAACTTTCATGGGACGTGTCTTCAGATTAAATGAAGGGAAATACACATCCCTTATATTTATAATGTGGTTCTGAGGGTCATGCCTAGGCAAGAATAGAGATAAGGACTAGAATCCAGTAGAAAAACACAATTAGAGTAGGCCCATTAAATCATTGGGGATTTGGTGAATAAATTACTCTAAAAGTTCAATTGATTCAATCAGCGGAATCTAGTTGTTTATTTTCTACTGGCTTTCAGCCACTGTTTCATTGATACAGGAATGGGACTATTGAGCTATTAATTGCTTGGAGGTTGCAGGCTCTAGTCAATGTGGTTAACTGTAAACCAGGTGGATTTAGCTATTGCAGAAATGCTAAGTGTTATTTATTCAACAAAGGCAGTTCTATTTTATTGTTCGTTAATTATGTGCAGTCCAGTCAGACTGATTTACAGTGACTCTAATAGGACTTTCAAGGTAAATAAGACCTCCAGTGAGTTTCCATAGCTAAGTTAGGATCTGAACCCTGTCTTCAGAATCCTAATCAATCACTCTATCCACTATGCCACACTGGCAGCAATTTATTTTATATCTTTATTTTATATTGAAGAAATCTAGTGTATTAGTAAATGTATTGCACTAAGAAGCCTTGATCTCTTTTTAGGCCTTTATTAGATGCAATGGTGCCTATTTCTACAAATTGAACAGCCACCCACTTATTATTGAATGGAATTGTGTGGAACAGGTCTCGGTGTTTCAATTTCTGGGAATGGAGCTGAGGGAGGATCTAACATGGGGAGCAAACACCAAAGATCTGATGAAGAGAGCACAGCAGAGGTTATACTTCTTGAGAATCCTCAGGAAGAAGAACAATCTTTCAAAGGACCTGCTGTTGGCATTCTACCACTGTACCATAGAGAGTGTGTTAACTTATGGTCTGTGTGTATGATTTGGGAGTTGTACAGCTAGGGCAAGAACAATGCTGTCCATGGTAGTAAAGACTGCGGAGGGGATAATCAGGCGTACTCTTCCCACTCCAGATCAAATCTATGCCACCAGGTGTTATAAGAAAGCTGTAGAGATTGCACAAGATAGTACGCACCCCGGAAATGATCTCTTTTAGCTTCTGCCTTCCAGAAGAAGGTATAGGGCCATAAAGACCAGGACCAGCTGCTTGAGAAATAGTTTCTACCCAAAAGCGGTTCTGGCTTTGAATGCAGTGCAATGCAGTCTATGAGGGAGCTTCTGTATATAGTTTTTAGAGTTTTTAGAGTTTTAGAGTTTTTAGAGTTTTAGAGCTTTTTAGAGTTTTAGAGCTTTTTAGGGGTTAAATGTGTATATGTGGGGTGGGAGTATGTTGATAATTTTGTATAGTTGTATTTTGTTTAGGTTTTGTTAGGTTGATAAATGTTTTTTCTTTCTTTCTCCCCAATCTCATTGTTCTGTTCAGGACAATGACAATAAAGATTTATCTAATCTAATCTAATCTACAGTCCCCCTTTGTATTTTCTTTTTCCTATGTTAGCCATCTTGAGATCCATAACAGAATGTCCTGAGAGGATTTTCCTCCTCCAGTGGTGGGATTCAAATATTTTTACTACCGGTACCTACTCTGTGGGTATGGCATGATGGGCATGGCCAGGGGAAAGCCCTGCGTTATTTCAAAACTTGGATGGGTGGGGCCAGCCAGAATTTCTGCTACCAGTTCTGGTGAACTGGGGTGAACCTGCTGAATCTCACCACTGTCTTCCTCCCCTTTATATCCACCCTTGAGATAAAAAGAGATCCAGTTGGATAAAAGGCAGGAAGTCACTTCCCAAGCAATAATTTTATCATTGACAAGAGCAAAACTGAGTGAGAATTTGGTGCAAGTATCATATAGTAAAGATGCAAGCAGTCCCAAAGTTCATGTAAACAGAAGGAGGAAATGCTCCTATAAATAGCCACTAAACAGTGATAGCTTTATGATTAAGCCCAGCTGTAGGGTTTCATATCCAAAGGAGATAGCAGTAATTTGTCCAAGCCTATGTCTCATAAAATAATGCCTGAGCATCTGGGATGATTCTGTCATATCATTGTCCCACTATGCAATCTGGTATATTGCCGTATTTTTGTAATAGCAGAGTTTGCCTTAGGGTGTTTTCTTAATTAATCATGTCCAAATATTAACTGACATCAGTTGTTGGGTGTGAGTAGAACTTCCCCCAGGGCACGTCTTCTTTGGAAATAGGAAACATTTCCATGCTGAAAGCCAACTGGTTGAAATAACCAGATAGATGTTGCAATTGTGAATGAGAGATGGCAATTTTATGGCCAGCCGCTGAGAGGAGAAAGACAGAATGGCTCCTGTGGATATTTTGAAGAGGAATTGTGTTTTGTGAGTTTGGGTGGCAATTGTTTCAGTTAATAGGCACATCCTTCATTTGCTGTTCTCTGCAATAATAATAATTTTTAAAACCCCACTAAAATAACTCAATAAATACTGGTAGACATATTGGTAACCAACACATACATTTATTTCATCATTAAAGAGTGATCTAAAACCTTTGAAATGCACCTTACAAAACAGGAAATAATTATGATGTTGTACCCTGAATTGTAATTTGAGTTTACGTGTGTAATATGGAAGTGT
Organism: Bradypodion ventrale; assembly: GCA_035047345.1. NCBI lineage: Eukaryota > Metazoa > Chordata > Lepidosauria > Squamata > Chamaeleonidae > Bradypodion > Bradypodion ventrale. The sequence continues at coordinate 254,675,836 of JAWDJE010000001.1, forward strand.
AGTCTAGTTTTGACAGGTACTTAAAAGAGTACATGAATTTGCACATGTTACTCTACATGCATATATGCACATTTATCATGATTAGAATTCTGTTAGTTTTCACAAATGGAAGCAAAATAGCAGCATAACAATGAAATAAAAAGTACATCTAAGTATGCACAAAATGCTCTTCTCTCAAAATTAGTCACTACAGTTTTAGCCCACTTATATTACTAGCTCACAGATATCTCACAGTGATGAAAGTCTTGGTGACTCCTTTGTAGAAGTTACACTCAGAGCATGCTTGTTTGGAAGCAAACTACAATCATATCATATATATTCTGCTTTATTTCATTCCACACAACAATTAATTACTCCTTCTTTGCTTGTGGTAATTTTGAACCACAACCAGGCGTACCCTGGTAACTGCAACCTTGTATTGCCAGCTAATCTTTCTCACAATAGGTCAGGCAAAAGGAACTGCAGACTGAACTCACGAAAAGGTGCCTCCATTTTGACAGTTTCACATCTGGCCTAGACATTTTCTTTTGCTGGGTCTTTAAATAAGTTTCCCTATCATCTTTAACGTTACGGGCAATTGTTCTTTGTGGCCTTCTTTCCTCCTTAATTTGTTCCAAGGGGCAGATTATCTAAGCATGTACCAAATGTTTTTTTCTCGGTACTGAAGCTAGAGTTTGTCCAAAAAGGAAACAGCTTATGCACCCTACAAAACAATGCTCTCAATACTGGACTGTCTTCGTCCCAGCTCTTGGGGACATGAAAGGAGCTTCATTTGGGCATTCTCTGAGTGGAGTTTCTTCCACAAAAATCCTTCCAACCCAGAATAATTTCTGACATGAAATTATTATTATTATTCAGATCTTGAGGGAGACTTCTATTCTTCTTCCTTGTCTAGGCCAGGCGTGAAACTGCCAAAATGAAACCACCTTTGAAGAGTTAATTCTGTAGTTCCTTTTGCCTGACTTAGTGTGAGGAAGATTAGTTAGCACAACAAGGTTGCCATTGCCCAGAGTATGCGCGATTGTGGTTAAAAAATGCCACAATCTTCAAGGAGGCTCTTCCTCTGTACCCTGGCTTCTTCTATGATGCAATCCTATGAGTACTTGCATAAACAAAGTGGTGCAGTGGATGCACAGAGCCATATATACATGAGTGGATAAGATCTTTCACCTTCAGACTAACCCTTAGTCTTAGTCATTATTTCAACAAACTTCCTTTGTAATTTTGGAGTCAACCTCTCTTGCGTGCTTACAATAAAAACCAACATTTCTTTTACTGTACTCCACATTCCCTTTAGAAAGAATTGCTGATGACATGCTCCAAGCACAGTAAAAAGGAAGGCCAAGGGAGGTGAGGGGAAGAAGGATGATGCCAGAAAGTGGTGTGAGGGAAGAAAATCCCCCAAGTTATATGGCTTCTCTCAGAGAAGCAATTTTCTTTTACTCAATGAGTTGTACTTACCTGAATTAACCTTGTGAGGGGGTGTAGCTGAGAGCTTTTTCTTGTTTTGTGCTTTTAAACTGTAAAATATATTTTACAAACCCCATGTCTTCTTGCAGATATCTAGTGTAGTGGATAGAGTGACAAACTAGGACTCAGGAAACCTGGGTTCAAATTTCTGCTTAGCCATGGAAACTCACTGGCAGAATGGAACTGGTAAAATTATTCTTTATATTACCTTGAAAGCCCTATCAGGGTGTTAGTTCCGACTTAACGGTACATAACATCCGACCACAATGTCTTCTGGCAACCTTGAGGTTACAATCTTCTGCAATCCTCTTTCTGAACACAACCATCTCATGTTACCTGGAAGAACCTGGGAGTTGCAGAAAATATTTATGCAAGTTCTGGCCACAGACAAGGGCATAATGGAGCCAGAGTTTGCATAGATGCATCATCATCATGACATCATCTGCCACCTGTTTCAGTTCTCCTATGATCTGTGAGCTTAGCTACAACTTTAGGGAGGGAGGAGAAAATCTTCCCAACAACAATGCATGTTACAAGTGATTGAACTGGAATCCACTGACTTATAGAACATCCATTGGAGTTGGGAAAATGTTAAAGTTTATTTAATCATGAAAATGAACAAAGTTTGTTACATTTTTAAAGAAGAAACCTTCTCTGGGGACTGGGGACTGGCATGATTAGTGTCAGTACTTCAACACTGGCAGTAGGGCTGCAGTGACTCAGTGGTTAAGAAGCTTGCCTTGTTAGCTGGAAGGCTGGCAAGTCAGCAGTTCAATACCCAGAACATAAGATCATGTGATCTTAAACTGCTACTTGGTTCTTCTTCTTCCATGCCTAGGCCGGATGTGAAACTGTCAAAATGAAGGCACCATTTGGTGAGTTCATTCTGTAGCTCCTTTTGCCTGACTTAGTGTGAGAAAGATTAGCTGGCAACACAAGGCTGCCATTACCAGGGTACGCCTGGTAATCTTTGAGGAGTACCCCTGCTACTTAGTGTAATCTGCTACACACAATTATAGGGGAAACAAAGCAATAGAAAGGAGTGTGTGGAGGTCAATAAAAACCATGTGCTCTATTGAAAGACTGTAAGGCTCTGCACAAGATTACATTGCAATTTGGGTCAGTAAAAATTGAAGTTTCAAATGTCTTCTTCCTGTCCTTTCCCTGACCTCTTCAAACTTCGATTGTTAACCAAAGACTAGACATGTAAGGAGAACCAACCAACTTGTACAAAAAGTTCTCACTTGTGTGTGACACAGAATTATTTTGTTGCAATGCCTTTAGTGTGACGTATACATTTGGATAATACATTTTCTGGTTTGTTTGTGGGAACAATGCACGTTATTACAAAAATTTTAAGGGAGAGAATATTATGTCATCACCTTGGCAATTTTCTGTCTAGCCTCCAGCCCACATAGCCTCATTACTAGTTGTTCAACTTTGATATATCGAGGTTTGACTTGAGAGGCTGTAGGGATCTCAAGTAGCTACTGGGATGTGTAGAGAAGAGAAAAAGTTAAAAAGACAGGAGAGACAAGAACCATGAGCAAACTGGAGGCGTGATTTGTGGAAGGAGATGCTATTTTTACACAGTATGCACGAATAGAGGAAAGCTGGCTTACTGAGGCAACCTATTCTGTCATCTTCTGGAAGGATGGAGCATTGTGAGACTCTCCTTGAGATGCATATTTACAAGTTCTTTAAGATCTGGTCTGGGTCAAAGACCAGATGACTTCTCTGGATTCTTTAGAGCAATGGTTCTTAACTTGGGTTTGATTGAGTCAGTCTGGGTTCAATTGAACTCCAGGGGTTTTGCGGAGGTGTGTGTGTGTCTGTTCCATTCACCAGGGTATTTATGGCAAATTCTACAAAGGGTTCGGTGAATGCAGATATGAAACTTGTGGGGTTCAGGTCCTCCAACAAGGTTAAGAACCACTGCTTTAGAGGGTGAGATACAATATTTTATATCTCCATGTATTTAAGTTTCTATAATTGGGAACTCAATTTTGATGTTCTCAATCCACCTTGCCAATCCCCTGTTTGACTTCTTAAATATTTTCTGTACAATCTATTTTAAAAGGAATTGTTACCATTATTTAATGAACTACTAATTCATGAAACTATTTATGACTTGGCTTACACCTCATTCATTACAGAAACCTTAACAACACTGTAGATAAGAAGAATATATGATTTTTGTGCATTTAGAACATATCACAAGCCTCTCATAATAAATGTAAATTCAAGAAAGATACTTAAAGTGCACACACAACAGAAGCATTAACTAATATGTAAACATTTATTGAAATCAACTCTGTGCAGAAAAACTCCTAGTGCTGTGACCAGACCAAACACAAATCTCTCTGTGACTAAATCTTTTGGATCCTAACATCAACAATTCTCCCATAGTTTGAAAGTCTCTTCTCCCGCAAATTAACAAGGCAAGTGATTTCCAAGGGGGGAAATGTGGATGAAATATTATAAATCTCTAAATGGTATAAAGAACTTTGGAATTCTTGAATGATATAAAGAATTTTGAAATACAGTATAGCTATAAATAATAAATTAACATGTGAGATTTCAGGTTTTTTTAAAAAAGGATTTTCAAATGTGGGTAGATTTTAAAAAATTTTTATTTTATTTTATTGAATTTGTCCTAATGAAGGGGAAAGGTCAGAAACCAGCATCTGAAACAATGTATTTTTAAAAAGAGAAGTAAAGTTTTGCAACAAAAATGCAAGCGCGGCGCCAAAATGGCCGCCGCGCCCTTTGCGGGCCCCCCCCATAGGACGAAGGCATCCGGGTAGTTAGGGGCATGGCCAGCTCCCTTATAAAAGGGGTGGTCATGAGGCAGCCGAGCTGCCATTTTCCGAAGCGACGGAGCGGAGAAGTTTTTCCCCTCTTGTCTCCGTCGCTCTTACCTTGCCAGGGAAGCCTTTTTGGCGGCGAATTTTCTCTTTTGGCTTCCCTTAGATTTCCTTGCGATGCCTGCGAAGAAGAGGGCGGCCGCGAGTGCGGCTCGCGCTGTTAGGAGGCGCAATCCGGGTTGGAGGACCGCGGTTGCGCCTCCCCAGCAGCCGCCTTTGCTGGTACCCACCGGGACCGGTGGAATGGGGTCTCGCCGCTCCTGGTGCTTCCCATCCTGTTGGGCCTCCAGCGGCGGGGGCGCAGCTCACCCCGGGGCCTTCTAGCCTTGGGGGGTGGTGTGGCCCCTTGCCCTGGCAGGTACCTACATCGGCCCTACCGGGCCTCGGCGTGGGGCGATAGCCCTATTAGGGTCCTGGGGTACAGGGACCTGTACCTGTGCCTGTAGCAGGAGGGCCGGCCGGCCCTTGGCCCCATGTCAGCGTGGAGGTCTTACTGGCCCGTGTTGCGGCCCTTGAGGCGTCCTTGGCTCGGGCCAGCCATGCTGGGGCTCCCTTTGGGGTTCATTTCGACGCGTCGTCTGCTGGGCAGCGGCAGGCAACGGGACGGGTTGAGCTGCTTGAGGCGTGGCACAACCTCGGCCACTGCCTCGCAGCTCCCCAACCAACAGGCCGGTGCGGGTCAGCCCCCAGTGACGAGCTCTACGGCGGTCGTGAGCTCCGATGCCCCCAGTGGGCCGGAACCCCCGGTGGGGGCGGCCGCGGGGGTGCAGCACGTGAGTATGCGGTCCAAACTAGTGCACCTACACACGTGGCCACGTTTTGGGGGGGGCTTTCCAATGGCCTTGGCCTCGCGTGGGTGGTGCGGCGGTGCACCCGCTGACGCCCCACCCGGCGATGACAACTACCACCCAGGGCCCCGTGGTGGGGGGTGTTCCCTACCCCGAGGGGAATGTTTTGGGTGGCCGGGTTGGTCCAAGCCCCTATTCCTTACCGCTGAGTGACCACTTGGCACAGGCCAACAGAGAGTAAATTTGGCGGGGGGAGTACGTGGATATCTTCTCACTCCTAAACAGAGGGCCCACCAAGGAGGAGAGGGAGGGGCAGAATGAGAAGGATAGTGGCAGGCACGTCGTCGCAAGCCACCAAGTATGTGGGCCAAATGGTTGCCGGCCTGCATCATATGCATGGCGGTGTACCTTAGGGCCCGGCCGGATTTGGCAATTCCGATGGTCCAGTATTTGGACAACGTCTACCGGGCGATGGTTTACTTTCCGGGCCCATCGTGGTTGGCTTGTGACGTGGAATGCCGTAGGCGGATTTCCCCGCACCCCGAGATTAGGGTCCAGCAGGCGGCCCCAGCACAGGTCACCGGCCAGGGGGCGGGGCGGGGGGTTCCAGCCCGCCTGCGGTGCTGGACTTTCTTGTCCAATGGCTCCTGCAATGGGAAGAGTGGCAAATACAGACAGGAGTGTCCCACCTGTGTTGGCCCCCATGCGGCCTCTGCCTGTCCCAGGCCTAGAGGGATGCGGGGCAGAGGGTGGGGCAGACAGGGGGCTGGCAAGACTGCCGCAGATGGATCTAGTCCACCGAAGGCCTCCCTCCCCAATTAAGGTGGGCATTTTGGAGCGTTGGCTCACATGGTACCCGAAGGGAGAGGATGCGGGTTATCTCCTTCAGGGTTCTAGGCAGGGGTTCCGGATCCCTTTCATGGGTAACAGGTCCCCTCAGGATGCCCCCGATCTTTTATCCCTTGGGGGGAGGGAGGAGGTGGCTGCTGCCAGCTTTGACAAGAGGGTCTATGCGGGCAGGGTCGTTGGCCCTGTCCCTGCACCCCCGTCCCGGGGAGCATATTATTTCAATGATGCCATGCCTTTTGGCTATTCCATTGGGGCTCGGTATTCGAGCGTTTCACCACTTTCCTAGAGTGGGCCTTTGTTCGCAGGTCAGGGTCCCGGTCTGTAGCCCATTCCCTGGATGGTTTTATTCGGGGCTGAACGGGGCTGGGACACGTACACACGTCTCCTCAACACATTTCAGACGCTAATGGAGGAACTTGGTGTCCCTTTAGCGCCCGAAAAGACCGAGGGCCCATCTCCACAGCTAGTATTCCTGGGGTGGAGAGTGACACGGTAGCGCAGGATTCTAGGTTGCAGCGGGATAAGGTGTCAAGGCTAGTGGCCCTTATCTCGTACTCGCTGGCCGAGCGCATGGCATCACTGAGGGAACTTCTGGTGCTACATGGTCACCCCAATTTCGCTGGCAGGGTCGTCGCACCGGGCAGGGCATTTGCTCCGCGCTGGTGCGACGCCATGGCAGGATTATCCAGGCCCCACCATAGGCTTAGATTTACCCGGGGTATCAGGGCAGACGTGCTTGTCTGGCCATAGATCCAGAGGTAGTTCAACGGGGTGTCATTTTGGGGTCTGATCTCCTGGCTCCCCCTTGCTTTCAGATGCAGTCCGATGCCTCAGGATTCCTGGGTTATGGGATGTACTTCAATTGGAAGTTGGCCTATGGTGGGTGGCCACCATCCTGGGCAGGCAAGGGTCGCCTGCATGGTCTCACGTATCTGGAATGTTTCCCTATCCTGGGTGTTTTGATGCTATGGGGCAAGGAGTGGGCCAACTCGGTTGTGCAATTTTGGCGTGACAATGCGGCTCTTGCCCGCATCGTCAATGCACAGATTTCCAAATCGCCCGGGGTTATTGACCTAGTGCGCGAGTTTGTATTATGCAGCCTGTGCCTCAATGTTCTCTTCAGGGCCAGGCATGTCCCAAGGGTTGATAATGATATTGCTGCTGCTTTGTCCCGCCTGCAGATCTCCCGGTTCCGTGCCTCGGCCCCGGATGCGGAGGACTTTCCCTCGCCACTCCCGGACGAGAGATGGAACGTTGGCAAGGAGAAGTGACCCGGGCGATTGGCCTGTCACTAGCGCCATGCATGAGTAAGGCGTATCACCACGCATTTAGTTCCTTCAGAGCATTATGTACCCAATTTGACTGCCAGGAACCTGGCCGATCCCAGTAGCCCATGTTCTGCGGTTCATGGTTTACCTGTATGCCCAGGGCCTTGCACCACGCACCATAGCATCTCAGCTGTCAGGGTTGGCTTTTATGGCCAAAGTGGGAGGTCGTGTGGACAGCACCAATGACTTCCGTGTGAGACATGTTTGGGAAGGGTGGGTGTGCGTGCGCGGGCATTTCCCGGGCAACCGCCACCCGATTTACCCAGGGGTTTTTACCCAATTGGCCCGGGGCTGGCCTGGCCTCTGTTTTGATAGATGAGGCAGCCCATTTCATGCGGCTACTACGGTGGCCTTTTCGGGGGTGCTCCGCATCAGCGAGCTTGAGATGCTGAATAAGGCGGATGCAAGATTTTCCCAGGGTTTTTACCCAATCGGCCCGGGGCTGGCCTGGCCTCAGTTTTGATAGATGAGGCAGCCCATTTCATGCGGCTACTACGGTGGCCTTTTTGGAGGTGCTCCGCATCAGCGAGCTTGAGATGCTGAATAAGGCGGATGCAAGATTTTCCCAGGGTTTTTACCCAATTGGCCCGGGGCTGGCCTGGCCTCAGTTTTGATAAATGAGGCAGCCCACTTCATGCGGCTACAACGGTGGCCTTTTTGGAGCGCTCCGCATCGGCGAGCTTGAGATGCTGAGTAAGGCGGTTGCAAGATTTTCCCAGGGTTTTTACCCAATTGGCCCGGGGCTGGCCTGGCCTCTGTTTTGATAGATGAGGCAGCCCATTTCATGCGGCTACTACGGTGGCCTTTTTGGAGGTGCTCCGCGTCAGCGAGCTTGAGATGCTGAATAAGGCGGATGCAAGATTTTCCCAGGGTTTTTACCCAATTGGCCCGGGGCTGGCCTGGCCTCTGTTTGGATAAATGAGGCAGCCCACTTCATGCGGCTACAACGGTGGCCTTTTTGGAGCGCTCCGCATCAGCGAGCTTGAGATGCTGTATAAGGCGGATGCAAGTCGTAGGGCACTGGTACTCGGAGATGTCTGTGTGGACAATATTGGGCTCAGTTGGGGATACGCTCCTCTAAAATGAATCAGCACGGCGTAGGCAGTGGAGTAGACTGCTACGATGTTCCTCGACAGACATCTGTCCGGTTGGTGCCCTACAAGAATTCCGTGCACTGTGTGGCACGCACCATGGCACGTTTTTTCTGTCACCACGGTGGGTCTTCTATTCCTAAATCCCAATTTGGAGGGTGGTGGGAAGGCACTAGACAGTGTTGGCCTCTCAGGGGCTCGTTGCGGCGCCCGTTCGCTCTGCATAGGGGCGGCTTCTGCTGCAGTTGTTTTTTGGGTACTACAGGGCTGAAATACGCCACGTGGGAGGGTCGGGATCACAATGTTTTCAGTTTTGTCTTCGCCCTCCTCAACTGTGAGTACCAGTTTTAGTCACTGCACTGTTTCTCCCCCCCCTTCCCTTTTTTACTTGACAGACCCTGGGTGTCGTTTTACAACGGTGACTGTATGCCTGGTGGGCCGTAGCCAGGTGCACGGGGCAGCGCGTTACACTGCATGGGGCAGCGCGTTACGCTGCGGCGACAGAGTGGGTACCCGACTGGGACAGGGTGCATCCGCACGTTGGACACGGTACCGCGGTACGCTTACAGGGGGGCGTTCGGCCTCGGGGCTCTTGACTGAGCCGACGCTCCATGAACGGGGCTGTTGCCCGGTTCCCTTGACAAGGGCGGGGGATGCGTCATTAGCCTCCCCGCCATCAGTCTGCAAATTTACGAGCTTTACTCAGGGGATGGGGCCCACCTGTCGCAGGGAGGTATGGACCTCTGGATTACTGGACTGGCGAGCAGGCCTGTTGACCGAGCTGACGGTCTTGGGGGGGGGCGGTGAGCCTTTGCAAGCCTCCCCGTGTGGCGGGTATCACTGGTAAGGTAAACATTATGACCCACAGGTATCCGGCAGGTTCGCAATTGACTGGACAACAATAGACAGGCATAAGTTGGTTAAACGTTGTCCGGTCAACAACGAACTAGGCGACGGGGTGATGGCGATAGCTAGCCAGCATGCATCACCCCGTGATTCCACGGATACGCGTCAGAGGGTGGGGTCATTAGTTAGATATTGACTACGGTCAACAATTTGTTTGTTGTAAACAAATAAATTGATACAAATCGATACATTGTAACCAATTGCCGTTGGCAATTTTGGGGTGGTACCTTACCAGTGTTACTTCGGCCTGCTTGCCTTAAGAATTATGATTGGTCGTTTTACCAATAGAAATTTATAATTCGGACTAGGGCATGAATCAATAAATGTGGCCCGATGCTGTTATCCACTTTTACCGGTGTCTGAGTCCTTTATTGGGGGGTGCGCCTGCAATGCAAGCGCGGCGCCAAAATGGCCGCCGCGCCCTTTGCGGGCCCCCCCATAGGACGAAGGCATCCGGGTAGTTAGGGGCGTGGCCAGCTCCCTTATAAAAGGGGTGGCCATGAGGCAGCCGAGCTGCCATTTTCCGAAGCGACGGAGCGGAGAAGTTTTTCCCCTCCACCCCCTCCCTAGTTAACAGTGTGATATTTTGGTCGCTTCGGGGCCGGGTGGGAATTTTTGGCTGGGACCCACAATTGGCTCTCGAGTCCTGGTTTTTTCGCCCATCCCACACTGTTGCTATGGTTTGATATAGGGGTTTCTGTGATGCTGTTGACTTGGTCACATGGGCGGGTATCACTGGTAAGGTAAACATTATGACCCACAGGTATCCGGCAGGTTCGCAATTGACTGGACAACAATAGACAGGCATAAGTTGGTTAAACGTTGTCCGGTCAACGACGAACTAGGCGACGGGGTGATGGCGATAGCTAGCCAGCATGCATCACCCCGTGATTCCACGGATACGCATCAGAGGGTGGGGTCATTAGTTAGATATTGACTACGGTCAACAATTTGTTTGTTGTAAACAAATAAATTGATACAAATCGATACATTGTAACCAATTGCCGTTGGCAATTTTGGGGTGGTACCTTACCAGTGTTACTTCGGCCTGCTTGCCTTAAGAATTATGACTGGTCGTTTTACCAATAGAAATTTATAATTCGGACTAGGGCATGAATCAATAAATGTGGCCCGATGCTGTTATCCACTTTTACCGGTGTCTGAGTCCTTTATTGGGGGGTGCGCCTGCAAAGAAGAATCAAAGAGAAAGAAAAATAATATATATTCTAAGGATCCCAAGTGTGGTGGTGAGCACAGCATTTTGTGCTATAATTTGTTACTATGAAGGGGGTTTGTGTTATAATTTATTATTACTGTATGTTGGTTTCCCATGTATATTGATTTCTGTTTTATGTATTTTTTAAATTAAAAAATAAAAACAAAACTCTGTACCTGGCAGTGATAATGCCTAAGGTACTCTAATCTTGAAAAAGCCTTTTTCTGGATATCCAAAATAGCATGGTCCTTGGTCATTCAGTGGCTTTCTCTTCGGTACCATTAAGACTCATTTGCTATCAGATGTTATCTGTGGATGTTAAGTACAGCTTTAAAATTTGTTTGGTCAACTCTCTGCTATTCCTTGGAGCCCATATTGATTACAGAAACATGTAGATCCTGTATCTCCAGGGCACTGAAGTGGTTAAATTAAATTGTTGTACTACAAACAGAACATTGTGAGTTTGATCCTGACTAGGGATCAAGCTTGACTCAGCCTTCCATCCTTCCAAGGTCAGTAAAATGAGGAACCAGCATATTGGGGCAAAATGCTAATTAACTTGTGAACCGCCCAGAGAGTGCACGAATTGCTATCAGGCAGTATATAAGTGTAATTGCTATTGCTATCAATAGACGCGCACATTGCAGGCGCACCCCCCAATAAAGGACTCAGACACCGGTAAAAGTGGATAACAGCATCGGGCCACATTTATTGATTCATGCCCTAGTCCGAATTATAAATTTCTATTGGTAAAACGACCAATCATAATTCTTAAGGCAAGCAGGCTGAAGTAACACTGGTAAGGTACCACCCCAAAATTGCCAACGGCAATTGGTTACAATGTATCGATTTGTATCAATTTGTTTGTTTACAACAAACAAATTGTTGACCGTAGTCAATATCTAACTAATGACCCCACCCTCTGACGCGTATCCGTGGAATCACGGGGTGATGCATGCTGGCTAGCTATCGCCATCACCCCGTCGCCTAGTTCGTCGTTGACCGGACAATGTTTAACCAACTTATGCCTGTCTATTGTTGTCCAGTCAATTGCGAACCTGCCGGATACCTGTGGGTCATAATGTTTACCTTACCAGTGATACCCGCCCATGTGACCAAGTCAACAGCATCACAGAAACCCCTATATCAAACCATAGCAACAGTGTGGGATGGGCGAAAAAACCAGGACCCGAGAGCCAATTGTGGGTCCCAGCCAAAAATTCCCACCCGGCCCCGAAGCGACCAAAATATCACACTGTTAACTAGGGAGGGGGTGGAGGGGAAAAACTTCTCCGCTCCGTCGCTTCGGAAAATGGCAGCTCGGCTGCCTCATGGCCACCCCTTTTATAAGGGAGTTGGCCACGCCCCTAACTACCCGGATGCCTTCGTCCTATGGGGGGGCCCCCGCAAAGGGCGCGGCGGCCATTTTGGCGCCGCGCTTGCATTGCAGGCGCACCCCCCAATAAAGGACTCAGACACTGGTAAAAGTGGATAACAGCATCGGGCCACATTTATTGATTCATGCCCTAGTCCGAATTATAAATTTCTATTGGTAAAACGACCAATCATAATTCTTAAGGCAAGCAGGCCGAAGTAACACTGGTAAGGTACCACCCCAAAATTGCCAACGGCAATTGGTTACAATGTATCGATTTGTATCAATTTGTTTGTTTACAACAAACAAATTGTTGACCCTAGTCAATATCTAACTAATGACCCCACCCTCTGACGCGTATCCGTGGAATCACGGGGTGATGCATGCTGGCTAGCTATCGCCATCACCCCGTCGCCTAGTTCGTCGTTGACCGGACAACGTTTAACCAACTTATGCCTGTCTATTGTTGTCCAGTCAATTGCGAACCTGCCGGATACCTGTGGGTCATAATGTTTACCTTACCAGTGATACCCGCCACACGGGGAGGCTTGCAAAGGCTCACCGCCCCCCCCAAGACCGTCAGCTCGGTCGACAGGCCTGCTCGCCAGTCCAGTAATCCAGAGGTCCATACCTCCCTGCGACAGATGGGCCCCATCCCCTGAGTAAAGCTCGTAAATTTGCAGACTGATGGCGGGGAGGCTAATGATGCATCCCCCGCCCTTGTCAAGGGAACCGGGCAATAGCCCCGTTCACGGAGCGTCGGCTCAGTCAAGAGCCCCGAGGCCGAACACCCCCCTGTAAGCGTACCGTGGTATCGTGTCCGACGTGCGGATGCACCCTGTCCCAGTCGGGTACCCACTCTGTCGCCGCAGCGTAACGCGCTGCCCCATGCAGCGTAACGCGCTGCCCCGTGCACTTGGCTACGGCCCACCAGGCATACTGTCACCGGTGTAAAACGACACCCAGGGTCTGTCAAGTAAAAAAGGGAAGGGGGGGGGAGAAACAGTGCAGTGACTAAAACTGGTACTCACAGTTGAGGAGGGCGGAGACAAAACTGAAAACATTGTGATCCCGACCCTCCCATGCGGCGTATTTCAGCCCTGTAGTACCCAAAAAACAACTGCAGCAGAAGCCGCCCCTATGCAGAGCGAACGGGCGCCGCAACGAGCCCCTGAGAGGCCAACACTGTCTAGTGCCTTCCCACCACCCTCCAAATTGGGATTCAGGAATAGAAGACCAACCTCGGTGACAGAAAAAACGTGCCATGGTGCGTGCCACAGTGCACGGAAATCCTGTAGGGCACCAACCGGACAGATGTCTGTCGAGGAACATCGTAGCAGTCTATTCCACTGCCTACGCCGTGCTGATTCGTTTTAGAGGAGCGTATCCCCAACTGAGCCCAATATTATCCACACAGACATCTTCGAGTTCCAGTGCCCTACGACTTGCATCCGCCTTATACAGCATCTCAAGCTCGCTGATGCGGAGCGCTCCAAAAAGGCCACCGTTGTAGCCGCATGAAGTGGGCTGCCTCATTTATCCAAACAGAGGCCAGGCAAGCCCCGGGCCAATTGGGTAAAAACCCTGGGAAAATCTTGCATCCGCCTTATTCAGCATCTCAAGCTCGCTGACGCGGAGTGCCTCCAAAAAGGCCACTGTAGTAGCCGCATGAAATGGGCTGCCTCATCTATCAAAACAGAGGCCAGGCCAGCCCCGGGCCAATTGGGTAAAAACCCTGGGAAAATCTTGCAACCGCCTTACTCAGCATCTCAAGCTCGCCGATGCGGAGCGCTCCAAAAAGGCCACCGTTGTAGCCGCATGAAGTGGGCTGCCTCATTTATCAAAACTGAGGCCAGGCCAGCCCCGGGCCAATTGGGTAAAAACCCTGGGAAAATCTTGCATCCGCCTTATTCAGCATCTCAAGCTCGCTGATGCGGAGCGCCTCCAAAAAGGCCACCGTAGTAGCCGCATGAAATGGGCTGCCTCATCTATCAAAACAGAGGCCAGGCCAGCCCCGGGCCAATTGGGTAAAAACCCCTGGGTAAATCGGGTGGCGGTCGCCCGGGAAACGCCCGCGCACGCACACCCACCCTTCCCAAACATGTCTCACACGGAAGTCATTGGTGCAGTCCACACGACCTCCCACTTTGGCCATAAAAGCCAACCCTGACAGCTGAGATGCTATGGTGCGTGGTGCAAGGCCCTGGGCATACAGGCAAACCATGAACCGCAGAACATGGGCTACTGGAATCGGCCAGGTTCCTGGCAGTCAAATTGGGTACATAATGCTCTGAAGGAACTAAATGCGTGGTGATACGCCTTACTCATGCATGGCGCTAGTGACAGGCCAATCGCCCGGGTCACTTCTCCTTGCCAACGTTCCATCTCTCGTCCGGGAGTGGCGAGGGAAAGTCCTCCGCATCCGGGGCCGAGGCATGGAACCGGGAGATCTGCAGGCGGGACAAAGCAGCAGCAATATCATTATCAACCCTTGGGACATGCCTGGCCCTGAAGAGAACTTTGAGGCACAGGCTGAATAACACAAACTCGCGCACTAGGTCAATAACCCCGGGCGATTTGGAAATCTGTGCATTGACGATGCGGGCAAGAGCCGCATTGTCACGCCAAAATTGCACAACCGAGTTGGCCCACTCCTTGCCCCATAGCATCAAAACACCCAGGATAGGGAAACATTCCAGATACGTGAGACCATGCAGGCGACCCTTGCCTGCCCAGGATGGTGGCCACCCACCATAGGCCCACTTCCAATTGAAGTACATCTCATAACCCAGGAATCCTGAGGCATCGGACTGCATCTGAAAGCAAGGGGGAGCCAGGAGATCAGACCCCAAAATGACACCCCGTTGAACTACCTCTGGATCTATGGCCAGACAAGCACGTCTGCCCTGATACCCCGGGTAAATCTAAGCCTATGGTGGGGCCTGGATAATCCTGCCATGGCGTCGCACCAGCGCGGAGCAAATGCCCTGCCCGGTGCGACGACCCTGCCAGCGAAATTGGGGTGACCATGTAGCACCAGAAGTTCCCTCAGTGATGCCATGCGCTCGGCCAGCAAGTACGAGATAAGGGCCACTAGCCTTGACACCTTATCCCGCTGCAACCTAGAATCCTGCGCTACCGTGTCACTCTCCACCCCAGGAATACTAGCTGTGGAGATGGGCCCTCGGTCTTTTCGGGCGCTAAAGGGACACCAAGTTCCTCCATTAGCGTCTGAAATGTGTTGAGGAGACGTGTGTACGTGTCCCAGCCCCGTTCAGCCCCGAATAAAACCATCCAGGGAATGGGCTACAGACCGGGACCCTGACCTGCGGACAAAGGCCCACTCTAGGAAAGTGGTGAAACGCTCGAATACCGAGCCCCAATGGAATAGCCAAAAGGCATGGCATCATTGAAATAATATGCTCCCCGGGACGGGGGTGCAGGGACAGGGCCAACGACCCTGCCCGCATAGACCCTCTTGTCAAAGCTGGCAGCAGCCACCTCCTCCCTCCCCCCAAGGGATAAAAGATCGGGGGCATCCAGAGGGGACCTGTTACCCATAAAAGGGATCCGGAACCCCTGCCTAGAACCCTGAAGGAGATAACCCGCATCCTCTCCCTTCGGGTACAATGTGAGCCAATGCTCCAACATGGCCACCTTAATTGGGGAGGGAGGCCTTCGGTGGACTAGATCCATCTGCGGCAGTCTTGCCAGCCCCCTGTCTGCCCCACCCTCTGCCCCGCATCCCTCTAGGCCTGGGACAGGCAGAGGCCGCATGGGGGCCAACACAGGTGGGACACTCCTGTCTGTATTTGCCATTCTTCCCATTGCAGGAGCCGTTGGACAAGAAAGTCCAGCACCGCAGGCGGGCTGGAACCCCCCGCCCCGCCCCCTGGCCGGTGACCTGTGCTGGGGCCACCTGCTGGACCCTAATCTCGGGGTGCGGGGAAATCAGCCTACGGCATTCCACGTCACAAGCCAACCACGATGGGCCCGGGAAGTAAACCATCGCCCGGTAGACGTTGTCCAAATACTGGACCATCGGAATTGCCAAATCCGGCCGGGCCCTAAGGTACACCGCCATGCATATGATGCAGGCCGGCAACCATTTGGCCCACATACTTGGTGGCTTGTGACGGCGTGCCTGCCACTATCCTTCTCAGTCTGCCCCTCCCTCTCCTCCTTGGTGGGCCCTCTGTTTAGGAGTGAGAAGATATCCACGTACTCCCCCCACCAAATTTACTCTCTGTTGGCCTGTGCCAAGTGGTCACTCAGCGGTAAGGAATAGGGGCTTAGACCAACCCGGCCACCCAAAACATTGCCCTCGGGGTAGGGAACACCCCCCACCACGGGGCCCTGGGTGGTAGTTGTCATCGCCGGGTGGGGCGTCAGCGGGTGCACCGCCCCACCACCCACGCGAGGCCAAGGCCATCGGAAAGCCCCCCCCAAACGTGGCCACATGTGTAGGTGCACTAGTTTGGACCGCATACTCACGTGCTGCACCCCCGCGGCCGCCCCCACCTGGGGTTCCGGCCCACTGGGGGCGTCGGAGCTCACGACCGCCGTAGAGCTCGTCACTGGGGGCTGACCCACACCGGCCACGCCTCAAGCAGCTCAACCCGTCCCGTCGCCTGCCGCTGCCCAGCAGACGACGCGTCGAAATGAACCCCAAAGGGAGCCCCAGCATGGCTGGCCCGAGCCAAGGACGCCTCAAGGGCCGCAACACGGGCCAGTAAGACCTCCACGCTGACATGGGGGCAAGGGCCGGCCGGCCCTCCTGCTACAGGCACAGGTACAGGTCCCTGTACCCCGGGACCCTAATAGGGCCGTCGCCCCACGCCGAGGCCCGGTAGGGCCGATGTAGGTACCTGCCAGGGCAAGGGGCCACACCACCCCCCAAGGCTAGAAGGCCCCGGGGTGAGCTGCGCCCCCGCCGCTGGAGGCCCAACAGGATGGGAAGCACCAGGAGCGGCATCCACCGCTTGCGGGCCGCGGGCCACAGCCCTCACTTGACCCATGCTTGGGTCCCCCGCCTCCGGGCAAGGGGGAATAGACCCCATTCCACCGGTCCCGGTGGGTACCAGCAAAGGCGGCTGCTGGGGAGGCGCAACCGCGGTCCTCTGACCCGGATTGCGCCTCCTAACAGCGCGAGCCGCGCTCGCGGCCGCCCTCTTCTTCGCAGGCATCGCAAGGAAATCTAAGGGAAGCCAAAAGAGAAAATTCGCCTCCAAAAAGGCTTCCCTGACAAGGTAAGAGCGACGGAGACAAGAGGGGAAAAACTTCTCCGCTCCGTCGCTTCGGAAAATGGCAGCTCGGCTGCCTCATGGCCACCCCTTTTATAAGGGAGTTGGCCACGCCCCTAACTACCCGGATGCCTTCGTCCTATGGGGGGGCCCCCGCAAAGGGCGCGGCGGCCATTTTGGCGCCGCGCTTGCAAAAGGTGCATGAATGAAAAGGTCATGTGAAATAAACACATGTTATTGATTGTCATATACAAAAGTCTTCTGAAATTATCTTGTTTTTTTTTCTTCAGAGTATGGAAGATTTACTGGACTCTAGATGCTAGTTATTTTGGGAATTTCAGTCTGAAAAAGAAACCTCTCATCCAAAAGAGATTTTCATATGCAGTAGGTGATTCATAATGCTTGAAGGGGCTCTTAATTAGACACTTGTTCAAATGTTCTGTTAGTCCATGACTCAAAGGCTTTTCAAGTCCCTTTCAGTTTGTGAAAACTGTAATGCTCACAATGATTTGTATTGGGGGGGGGGGATTAGTGGATGTGGTAAGGGCCCTTGCCAGAATCATGGTTCAGTTCCCCTCCCCTTTCCTGACAAATGTACAAAGGAGAAGATGGCTTGGAGGATTTTCAACCCTTGAGAATTTCATATTTGTTAATCCAACAGTTGGCCTGTCCCATATCTGTATCAATTTGTACTTTTAACAAATATTTTACACATTGTATACACATTGTATAATAAAATATGTTTTTGCATTCATTTTGATACATTTTGAAAGCAAAAAAATTGTTTCACAAAATAGAAAGGAGTAAGAAGTAGGAAGGACAGCTGTCTACACACTCCTTTTGGGGGGTGAACGATGCCACTAGTTAACTGCAGACTCAGCAAAACCCTGTTGAACCCACTAATTCTCTTTTGCATTACTGCTTGCTTCCCCTTGCTATCTTAAAGTCAGGCCTTACAGTGTAAGAGCCATCAGAACTCTCTCTTCAATGTGAGTGAAGTAATTTTTAATAGCTAATATCCCTCTAGTATGGCCTATCCCAGGATGGCAAGACCTCATGCCTTCAGATCTTAATGTTTAGAGGGAAAAGATACTGGCCAAAATCCTACTGGGGAAAATGCACATATAAGGGCAGCTGTTGACTATCCAACCCATCACTAAGTGTGCAAGTGTGTGTGTGTTTGCTTTCCAAACTAAAGAAGCAATAGAGTTCACTGGATGGCCAACAGAGCAGATAGGTTTCCTTACTCAGCTGCGTCTTTACGCTATGTCAGTAAATAGAATTCTGGACAACACAGAACTGCAAAATAGTGTTGCTGCTGTTGTTACGTGCTGTTAATCTAAAAGGGCTTTCGATGTATGTGAAATATCTAAGGCAGGGATTCTCAACCTGCGGCCCACGGGCCAGATGCAGTTCGCATCACCATTTCACATTGCCCCCCACTGCCTCCACCACACCAGGAAGTGCCATGTGGTGGAGGAAGGACAAAATGGCCATCCGGCCCCCAAAGCTGTTTGAGGGAGTATGACCTGGGCTTTAAAAGGTAGAGAACTTCTGATCTAAGGAGTGGTTTATCAGTTCCCTACCCCCAAAGTTAGTTTCCATGGCTGAGAAGAGATTCAAACTCAGGCCTCCTGAGTCCTCATCCATCACTCTCTCCTTCCCACCACAATGGGGACCCTCTATTGTTATACTATATTTATTACATTATCTTGCTATATTATTATATTACTTCTTTGTCTTATTGATTGCTCCTAGTGGCATCATTGACCTGTTTCTAAAAGTGAATCTATGTGAAAATTATTGTCACAAAAATTATAAATTAATTGGCACTTGCAAACAACTCTTTTAGAAGAAAATTCATTTTTTCAAGATATCTATGAGACTATTGATTTCTCTTCATGCCCTGTTCCAGTTCTTCTAAAATGGTGAAGCAAAATAATTTATTACTCTGCATTTATTTGCAAGGAAGTTTTCACAGCCCTTTATATTGTTATATCTCAAGACAGTGTTTCTTTACTTATGAGCAGATGTTTGAAATCCTCCAGGAGCAACCCCCCCCCCCCTCGGTAAGACTATGGAAATGAACTTGGCATGGGCCCTGGTCTCCCAGGTGGAGCGGGTGCACGCAAACCTCCTTAGAAGTCTCAGATCAAGGCTAGTCAGAATGAGCAACAGAGCCCAGCCACCAAAAGCTAGTGCTTTGGTGACTGACAGGTACAGGCTCTTTCTGAAGCATAAAAAGGAATGCTAAATGATCTCACTGACAGAATAAATCTTCTGTTTGTTTGGTCTGGACCAGATGTGCTACAGGATGATGCAAAAATGTCTGCTGATGCCAATCTCAGTTTAAATCACAATTTGGCAGTGTGTTTGGGTGTGTATGTGTGTGTGTGGTTTCCCCCCATGATTATTAAACTTTGAAGCCACTTAATGTTTTAAAATAATATTGATGATCACAGTTGGTTGGGAAAGATCAACTTGACCTAAGTAGAAATGAAAAGAGCTGCTTTGCAGGTAAAGACAGGATGTCAGAAACACCTGGGGAGGGTTGGCAATAAAACACAGACTCAGCCCTCAAGGAAATGCATGCCTGCAGCTCACAGCTTACCCAGCACTTTCATGAAGGCAAGCTCAGTAGTTTTTCTGAAGGGCTCATCAGCCCAGACATCAAATCTAGGTTTTTTCTAAGGAATATGGCAAGAAACTGCCAGTCACAGGCACTGGGCAATGGAGGAACACCAGGCTAAGAAAAGAAGAAGAAAAGGGGGGCGGGAAGAGAGATAATTTTTATATACAAGTAATAATTGACATATGAAATTTGTCACCTTAAGGTATGGTGGTGGCTGATAAATAGAAGGGGATTTGGAAAAGATTAAATAAACACACGGAGAAGAATTTTTTAGTATTTGTTCTCTTGAAACAGCCATTGATATTCCAACTGAACCACTATGAACACCTAGCATCCTTTGGCATCTGCTGGAACATGAGCACTCGGGCAGGATGGACAGTCCTTTTCTGGGCTGCCACTTCAAGTAGCACTGAAGTGTTAGGTCTAATCACTGTTTTAATTTCTCACAGTTCCCTATAGCAAGCACATTTCTGGCCCTCCAAATGTTGGGTAGCAACTCCCACGTTCACTCACCACGGGCTGGTCTAGACATGACTCATTGGAAGTACAGTTCAACAAGATCTGCAGGAAAACAACTTGTTCATCTTGCCTTTGAGTGGTATTACATTCAAGGAATATAAAATGGCACCCAAACATAACTGTCAGCCACTGTTACAATCCGCAGACCCTGCCAAGCGAGACTGCCCTGTTGGAGTAGATGAGTCCACAGGGCTCTTCAAACCTGCAACTAATCCAGTCTTCAGGTTCAAAAAGGATGAATCTCTGATGAGCAGATCCTCAAGTAAACTAGAAAGGATACCTTCTAATGAGCTGTCCATGAGTAAATATTATTAGGTACAGCCACACATAGTTTTATAGACTTCCTTCCTTCCTTCCTGAGTTGTCCCATGAAGATGCAATGTTTTCTTCTGCCTTTACACAGATATTGTGATGTTGCCCCAGTCTCCTGTAGGTCATGCATGGGATTAGATCAGGGGTTCTCAACCTACAGCCCAGGGCTCAGATGCAACCGACAACACCATTTCATGTGGCCCCCACCACCTCTACCATACCTGCAAGTGCCATGTGTGGCAGGCAGGGCAAAATGGCCATCCGGCCCCAAAGCTGTCTGAGGGAGCATGACCCAGCCATTGTATTGAAAAGGTTGAGAACCCCTGGATTAGATATTCTACACTAGATACCAACATTTGAGTCAAATGCCTATATAGTTGGGAGCAGATCCTGGAAAAGAACTATCATCCAGTTCTTGTGTGGCAGATAGACAAATGGGGTTGATTTGAAAGCCTAACTCACAGAACCTCCTGTCAAAAGACCAAGATCAGCTAGCCCAGACCAATACCGTGTAGAGCTAAGGGGCAACCTTTCCTATGAATCTCCTTATGTTTTCCCACGGACACTTTAGGGACAATGGCTTTCATGGCAATGTTGGTAGAAAGTCTGAAACTCATCAAATTAGTGGGAATTGAATTCCCAGTCCATGGCAATGATAGGAATCTGCATTCATTTCATACTGTGTTTCTCTAAGAAAGCTCTGGAGATGTTTTTTCAGGGAGAGCTGGCTAAAGTTACAGTGAGGTTCTGCCTCTAATTTAGTCATAATCTAAAACAATGCTTTCTCAACAACTGAATAAAGGTGAACAATGGAATCTACTAACTCTGCAAAAAGAGTAGACCATAAAACAAACTCCAAACTATGGCACTATCTTTATTAGATAAAATGAGAACACATACACACCGACACAACCACACATAAATATCTATTCAACATGTCAAGATTACCATTCTCATTGACTTGCATGATGTTTCAGAAAGCAATTTGTGGGGAGGTTTAATGTCAGTGGAAAAGAGTATATTATGAAGAGAAACTGTTCAGATGTTAGTCTGGGAATTATGAATTAAATCTCTTCCATTAAAAAATGATTGTGAATTTGCATATCTATATTTTTAAAAAATAAATAAAGCAATGGTCATGTATTTTAAAGGTTATCACATAGGTTTTTGTTAAGTGAAAAAAGTGGTTGATTGGGAAATTCAACAAGTTCACATGCTGTAAACCAGGGATTCTCAACCTGCGGTCTGTGGGCTGGATGTGGCCCACAGAACCATTTCATGTGCCCTCCCCCCACTGCCTCCACCACACAAGGATGTGGTGGAGGAAGGGCAAAATGGCCATCTGGTCCCTGAAGCTGCCTGAGGGAGTGTGTATCGGCCCCTGGCTTAAAAAGGTTGACAACGCCTGCTTTAAACAATAGATATGAGCTGGAAGAGAGCTTTCACAAGTTAAGGCGTCTGTCTCCTGACACTAACCAATTAACAGAGTTCTTTTTCTTGCCTCTGGCATTGAGGTAAATCCCACTTTTCCATTTCCTCTTCTCTTTGCAGGCACACCCCCCCAATGATGGACTCAGACACAAGTGAAAGTGGATAACGGCATTGGGCCACATTTATTGATTCAAGCCCTAGTCCGAATTATAAATTTCTATTGGTAAAACAACCAATCATAATTCTTAAGGCAAGCAGGCCGAAGTAACACTGGTAAGGTACCACCCAAAATTGCCAACGGCAATTGTTACAATGTATCTATTTGTATCAATTTGTTTGTTGACAACAAACAAATTGTTGACCGTAGTCAATATCTACCTAATGACCCCACCCTCTGACGTGTATCCGTAAAATCAGGGGGTGATTCCAGCTGTCTAGTGGTAACCATCACCCCCTCGCCTGGTTCGTCGTTGACCGGACAACGTTTAAACAACTTATGCCTATCTAGTGTTGTCCAGTCAATTGCGAACCTGCCGGATACCTGTGGGTCATAAATGTTTACCTTACCAGTGCTACCCGCCAATGTGACCAAAGTCAACAGTAGCACAGAACAAACCCCTATATCAAACCATAGCAACAGTGTGGGATGGGCGAAAAAGCCAGGACTCAAGGGCCAATATGAGTCCCAGCCAAAAATTCCCACCCGGCCCCGAAGCGACCAAGAAATCACACTGTTAACTAGGGAGGGGGTGGAGGGGAAAAACTTCTCCACTCCGTCGCTTCGCCAAAATGGCAGCACTGCTGCCTCGTGGCCAGCCCTTTTATTAGGGTGCTGGCCACGCCCCTAACTACCCGGATGGTTTCGTCCGGTGGGGGGGGCCCGCAAAGAGCGTGGCGGCCATTTTGGCGCCACGCTTCCATTGCAGGCGCACCCCCCCAATGATGGACTCAGACACAAGTGAAAGTGGATAACGGCATTGGGCCACATTTATTGATTCAAGCCCTAGTCCGAATTATAAATTTCTATTGGTAAAACAACCAATCATAATTCTTAAGGCAAGCAGGCCGAAGTAACACTGGTAAGGTACCACCCAAAATTGCCAACGGCAATTGTTACAATGTATCTATTTGTATCAATTTGTTTGTTGACAACAAACAAATTGTTGACCGTAGTCAATATCTACCTAATGACCCCACCCTCTGACATGTATCCGTAAAATCAGGGGGTGATTCCAGCTGTCTAGTGGTAACCATCACCCCCTCGCCTGGTTCGTCGTTGACCGGACAACGTTTAAACAACTTATGCCTATCTAGTGTTGTCCAGTCAATTGCGAACCTGCCGGATACCTGTGGGTCATAAATGTTTACCTTACCAGTGCTACCCGCCACCCGGAGAGGCTTCAATAAAGGCTCGACGCCCCCCCCCCAAGACCGTCAGCTCGGTCGGCAGGCCTGCTCGCCAATCACTCAGCAGGAGGTCCATACCTCCTCGCGACAGATGGGCCCCCTCCCCTGAATAAAGCTCATAATTTTGCAGACTGATGGCGGGGAGGCGAATGACGCGTCCCCAACCCTTGACAAAAAGGAACCGGGCAATAGCCCTGGAGCGACGAGCCCGGTCAAGCGCCTGGAGGCCAAACGCTCCCCTGCAAGCGTACTGCGGTATCATGTCCGACCAAATGAGGGGTGTGGCAGGCCACACATAATGTGAGTAGGCCAGGTGACTGCAAATCGCAAGCTTCCGCGATAGGCCAGTGACCTGTCCGAAACCATTGCCCCCAAGGTGAATAACCAGGACATCAGGCGAGTCAGCATCCCTGATGTAGAAAAGGAATGGCAACAGTTCCCGCCATAACATGCCGCGCTTACCACACCACCTGAGATGTGCGGGTGCACCCAGTCCCATTCGGGGTCCCACTCTGTCGCCGCAGCGTAACGCGCTGCCCTGTGCAGCGTAACGCGCTGCCCTGTGCAGCGTAACGCGCTGCCCTGTGCACGTGGCAACGGCCCACCAGCCCTACTGTCACCGGTGTAAAACGACACCCAGGGTCTGTCAAGGAAAAAAGGGGGGGTGAGAAACATTGCAGTGACTAAACTGGCACTCACGGTTGAAGAGGGTGAACACAAAAACTGAAAACAATGTGATCCCCACCTTCACATGCGGCGTATTTCAGCCCCAGAGTACCCAAAAGTAGCCGCAGTAGGAACCGCCCCATCCTGCAGGAATGGTTGAGTGAGGGGAGACCCACCCTGGTGACAGAAAAATGGGGCATGGTGCGTGCCACACAGTGCAAGAAACTCCTGTAGGGCACCAACCGGACAGATGTCTTCCAAGGAACATCGTAGCAGTATTACTCAACTGCCTACGCCGTGCTGATCTGTTTTAGAGGAGCGTATCCTCAACTGAGCCCAATCATTGCAAACATAGACATCTTCGAGTTCCAGTGCCTTACGATTTGCATCCGCCTTAGACAGGATCACAAGCTCGCTGATGCGGAGCGCTCCAAAAAAGGCCACCGTTGTAGCCACACGAATCAGGGCTGCCTCATACCTATCAAAACATAGGTCATGCCAGCCTCGTGCCAGTTGGGTAAGTACCCCAGGGGAAATTGGGTGGCGGTCATCCAGGCAACGCCCACGTTCCCGCACCCACCCCTCCAAACATGTCTCACACGGAAATCAGCGGTACTGTCCGCACGACCTCCCACCTTGGCCATAAAAGCCAGCGCTGATAGCCCAGATGCCATGGTGCGGGGTGCCAGGCCCTGGGCGTGCAGGTAAACCATAAAATGGAGGATGTGGGCCACTGGGATCGGCCAGGTATCTGGCAGGCGAGATTGGGTACAAAATGTCCGAAAGGAAACCAACGCGTGGTGATACGCCTTACGTGTGCGTGGCGCCAGTGACATGCTGATCGCCCGGTTCACCTCTCCTTGCCAAAGGTCCATATCTCCTGCGGTAGTGGCAAGGGAAATTCCTCCGCCTCCGGGGCCAAGGCACGGAACCGGGAGATCTGCAGGCGGGACAAAGCGTCAGCAATATCATTATTCACCCCCGGGACATGCCTGGCTCTGAACAGTACATTGAGGCGCAGGCTGCGCAATACAAACTGGCGCACAAGGTCCATGACCCTGGGGGATTTAGAGGTCTGTGAGTTGACAATGTGGACAACGGCCGCATTGTCACACCAGAAATGCACCACAGAGTTGGCCCACTCCTCACCCCATAGCATCAGGGCCCCCAGTATGGGAAAAAATTCCAATATGTGAGATCCCTCAGGCGATCCGTGCCTGACCAGGCTGGTGGCCAGCCACCATATGCCCACTTCCCATTGAAGTACATCCCATAACCAAGGGATCCCGAGGCATCAGACTGAATTTGAAATTGGGGAGAAGCCAGGAGGCCTGACCTCCAAAATGAGACCCCATTGAACTCCCTCAGGAACTGGAGCCATACGTGCAGATCTGCCCTGATGCCCCATGTCAATCTCGCCCTATGATGGGGCCTGGATAAGCCTGCCATGGCGTCGCACAAGCGCCGAGCAAATGCCCTGCCAGGTGCGACTACCCTGCAAGCGAAATTGAGGTGACCATGTAGCACCTGCAGTTGCCGAAGGGATGCCTTGCGCTTAGCCAGCAAGTCCGATATAAGGGCCACTATCCTTGACACCTTGTCTTCGGGCAACCTGGACGCCTGCGCTACTGTGTCAATTTCCACCCCCAGGAATATTAACTTATTAGACGGGCCTTCGGTCTTTTCGGGCGCTAAAGGGACACCAAGTTCCTCCATTAGCGTCTGAAATGTGTTGAGGAGACGTGTGCACGTGTCCCAGCCCCGTTCACCCCCGAATAAAAAGTCATCCAGGTAATGGGCTACAGACCGAGACCCTGACCTCTGGACAAATGCCCACTGCAGGAAAGTACTGAAACGCTCGAAAGCCGAGCAGGATATGGAACAGCCGAATGGCATGGCTTTGTCAAAATAATATTCACCCCGGAATTTGAAACCCAGCAACTCAAAGTCACTCGGGTGCACGGGCAAGAGGCGAAAAGCCGACTTAATGTCACACTTAGCCAACAGTGCACCCGGGCCACATGAGCGCACCATGCGCAATGCCTGGTCAAAGGATGTATACCTGACAGAACAAAGGTCATCAGGGATAGCATCATTGACCGAGTGGCCGGCTGGGTAGGACAAATGATGAATCAGGCGGAACTCGCCCGGGGACTTTTTGGGCACCAGTCCTAGAGGAGACACTTTAAGGTTGGGGAACGGGGGCGCGGGGAAAGGGCCAGCGACCCTGCCCGCCGCAATCTCCTTATTAATGCTGGCGGCAGCCACCTCCTCCCTTCCTCTAAGTGACAAAAGGTTGGGTGCATCCTGTGGTGACCTATCCCCCGTGAAAGGAATACGAAAACCCAGCTGAAAACCCTGAAGGAGGTACACAGCGTCTGCTCTCTTCGGGTACAATGCGAGCCAACGCTCCAGCATGTCGACATTAATTGGGGAGGGGGCCTTACGGTGAACCCGCTCCCTCCGTGGCAGTCCTACCTGCCCCTTGTCCGCCCCTACCCCTGCCCCTATATCCTCCCGGCCTGGGACAGGCGGAGGCAGCATGGGGGCTAGAACAAGAGGGGCACTCGTGCTTGTACTTGCAATTTTTCTTGTTGCAAGAACCGGTGGACGAGAAGGTCCAGCACAGCAGGCGGGCTGGAACCCCCTGCCCCGCCACTTGGCGGGGTGTCTGTGCCGGGGCCGCTTGTTGGACCGCATGTCCACAATGGTATCTCTCCCCAGGCGCCGGGCGCGTGGGGGTCATATACAGAAGCCACAGCTTCTGGCAGGGCTCATCCCACCTCATCTCTGGGTGCAGTGGAATCCTCATGCGGAATTCTTCGTCGTAAGCCAGCCACGACGGACCCGGGAAGTCAACCATAGCCCGGTAAATGTTGTCCAGATACTGGACCATAGGTATGGCCAAATCCGGCCTAGCCCTGAGGTAAACGGCCATGTAAATCAGGTAGGCTGGCAACCAATTCGCCCACGTACGTGGCGGCTTACGATGACGCGCCTGCTCCTTATCCTTCTCGTCCAGCCCTTCCCTCTCTTCCTTGGTCGGTTCCCTATTTAGAAGGGAGAAGATATCTACATACTCGCCCCTCCAAATCTTTTCCTTGGTGGACTGGGCCAGATGGTCCCCAAGGGGCAAGGAATACCCTGCTGTTGGCAAAGCCGACACCGGGACAGAGGGAACTGCGGGCAAAGCAAAGGGGGCCTGAGCCATCCCGTGGATCCCCAACACATTGCCTAGCACATAGGGGGCACCACCCCGACCCTGGCCCTGTGTCAAGGGGAAAGTCGCCGGGTGGGCCGGGGGCAATTGGACCACCGGGCCACCCGAGCGAAGCCACGGCCATTGGACCGCCCCCCCCAAGGAAGTCAGTTGTGTGGGTGCATTAACTTGAACTGCATACTCACCCGATGCACCCCCATGGGCCGCCCCCACTGGGGGTTCCGGCCCGCTGCGGGCGTCGGAGCTCACGACCGAAACTGAGCTCGTCGACGGGGCCAGACCAGCACCAGACTGCTGCACCTGTGGGGTGGGGAGCTGCGAGGCAGTGGCCACCACCGGCCCGCGCGCCTCAGGCGGCTCAACCCGACCCATCGCCGGCCGCTGTTCGGCGGCCAAAGGGGGCACCTGAAAACCTAGAGATACCCCTGTTTGGTTGGCCCTTGCCAAGGACGCTTCAAGGGCCGCCACCCGGGCCAGGAGGGCCTCCACATCGACATAGGGCCCGGCCCCCACAGGGGGCAATTGGGCAACCGGCCCATAATTCACGGGTACCTGTCCAGGTCCCTGAGCCCCAGGGGCCAGATAAGGCCAAGAGCCCATGCTCAGCCCCTGAGGAGCCGTGGGAACGCCCTGCAAAGGCAGGGAACCCAACCACCCTCCGTGGCTCGCACCCCCCATAGGGAATTGCGCCCCCGGGCAAGAGGGCCCCTCCGCACGGACCATGGCAGGGGCCGTGGTCGTTGTTTGCGGGCCAAGGGCCGAGGCCCCATCCGGGGCAGATAGGTATGCTCCGCGCATCAGGCCAAGGAGCTACCGATCCCATCCCACCGTTCCCGGTGGGGTCCGCTAAAGGTGGCTGCGGAACGGGCGCAGTCGCGGTCCTCCGACCCAGCTGACGCCTCCGCGCCGATCAAGCCACGTTCGCGGCTGCCCTCTTCTTCGAGGGCATGGCTAAGGTAGCTAGGAAGCCTAAAACAAGAGAAAGCTGCCCGAAAAGGCTTCTCCCAAGAGGACACGAGCGACGGAGGTAAGGAGGAAAAACTTCTCCGCTCCGTCGCTTCGCCAAAATGGCAGCACGGCTGCCTCGTGGCCAGCCCTTTTATTAGGGTGCTGGCCACGCCCCTAACTACCCGGATGGTTTCGTCCGGTGGGGGGGCCCCGCAAAGAGCATGGCGGCCATTTTGGCGCCACGCTTCCATTCTGTCTGTTTTTGCTACCACTGTTACTTGTAATTTGCCACTAAATTCCAGATCATAATACATGCAATTCGGATGGATCCCTGCCAGCCACATGACAGAGTGATCATCTTCTTTCTTTTTATTTTTCTTTTATTCATTTAGGTAAATGTAAATGTAAAGGTCACCCTTGCTCGAAAGCCAGTCGTATCCGAATCTAGGGTTCAGTGCTCATCTCTGTTTATAGCCAAAGAGCCAGTGCTGTCTGCATCTGCAGACGTTTCCATGGACATGTGGCAGGCATGACTAGACACTGGAGTGCACGGAGCACTGTTTACCTTCCCACCAAAGTGGTACCTATTTATCTACTTACAATTTCTTGCTTTTGTACTGCTAGGTTGGCAGGAGCTGTGACAGAGATGGGAGCTCACTTATTCATGCAGTGCTTAGGTCTTGAACTGCTGACCTGCTGAACTTCTAGTCATCAAGTTCAGCATTTTAACTATTAAGCCGCCACAGTCCCTTTTTATTCCTTTCCTTTGTAGCTATTCATCTGAACTGTAAGCAAAGATAAAAAAAATTCTACTCAAGATGCCTCTAGATATTTTTTTCATTCATTATTTTTAGGTGCTACATAGTGAAGTGGGAGTGCTTTCTGAGAACTTGTGGTTTTCTCTTTTATACTTTTTCTGCTGTTTTTGCTGCTTTCCCCTTTATACTCTGCCAATTAAGAGCATGTCCAGATAGGGATTATAAGCTCTATATCTGCAAGGTGTAAGAAACTAACATTCCAAAATAAAGAGGCTTTACAAATGAAGCTTAGAAGCTGTCTCTTCTCTCTGGTAAGTCATTTCAATTACCAGTACCCCACTCTTCTATAGGAGTCAGGATGTGATTTTTGCACTCACTCCAGCAAACAAGTTTTCAACCTCAAAGATTGTTTGGTCTGGCTTCAGAATGGTCTATAGGTGTCTGAACTTTGGAAGTGTATTTTCTAATTACCCTCACTTTCCAAAATTTCATCATCCGTGTGTTACCACTGAGCTCTATGGCTTCACACTTGTTCTGTCCTCTTGCTTACATTTTAGTGGCCCAGTCAAACTATCTTGCAAATTATTTTTATTTCTTCTACTTTTACTGCCATATCTGAATATTGAAGATCCTCATGGTGATCAGACATGAAGATTAGCCAGAGAATATAATGCAGTGGTCTTTCATCTGACTTCTGCATCATAGCGTGACACCTGTATCACTGATCCAGTTCTATGAGTCACTTTTTGCTCCTGAGCCCTTTTTGGCACGCAAAGTCTTCATCAGCTTCAGGCCAGTGTTGATGCAACCGCTACCCTCCATCAAGATGGATTGAAATGGGATTTAATCCACTTGGGGACCATCACCATTCCCTGTGGACTTTGGCACCCAAGCTATTAGCCCTCAGGGTTGTCAGGTTAGTTAACTGCCACCTGACACTTGGTGTTGAGTCCATAGCAGGATAACCTGGCCAGACTGTCATTTTTTTCTTTTCAGTTATAATTTTATAATTTAGGTTATCTACAGTTATATCCCAGCTTTCCCTCAAGGAGGTTGAGGAAAGGTACTGCATCTTCTCTCTTAACTTTTATTTCCAAAGATAAATCAGTGAGGTAGTGCTCATGAGACAATAGGCTGAAATAACTTACCTTAACGGATGAGCAGGGTTTTGAACCTGTGAGTCCAAACCCCCAATGTCGATTTTTACTGTCACTCAGAAGCCACTGGGAAACAAAAGGTAGAAATACAAAAAAACCACCAACAGAGGATTGTTCAATATTTTCCCACTATTTTCAGGCCCCTTCCACAGAGAAATATGAAACTTTCTCTCTTCCTGCTCCCTCTTCTGATAGATCATTGCAAATTCAGGCCTGACTCCATCTTAAATAATAATAATCTCCTTTCTCTTTAAATTATTCTGCCTACGTCTGAAACTAGGACAGGAAGAGAAATAAAATAAATAAATAAATAAAGCATGCAATCCCTAGGCAAAAGATGTCAGAAACGCGCATAGGTGGAGGTGGTATCTGTGATAAATTATGGAGCCTCATAAACAAAAATGGATCTTTCTCACACACTTGTAACCAGTGGCTCTTTCCATATGATTTGTCTGAATGCTCCAGGTTTCCATACAGCTGCAAAAATATGCATTTTAAAGGCACCATGCTATGGCACAAATATTTCTTCCTATTAGGTCTAACAGTATGAAGTTACAGTATAGATGATGTAGCTAATTTGAAGATGAATAGGAGCAGGATCTGTTCTCAATCATACCAGATTGCAGAATATGTAATAATGGGCTCAAACTAAAGGAAGCCAGATCTATGTTGGATATCAGGAAAATGCATGCGCGCCACCTGCAATTGCAGGTGGTATGTGATTTGCCCAGGCCCTACCCGGGAGATAGGTGCGCGCCTGTTCTTTTCCCACCGGTCGGGCAGGGAGGAGCCTGTTCCCCTATATAAAGTGTAGCTCGTCCCTGCCTCACCCTTCCTTTTGCTTTGCAGAAAGAAGCTTCCCCCTCCCTCCCTCCCTGGCAGCAGTGTGATTTCCTGGGGACTTCAGGGCTGGATGAGAATTTTTGCTCCAACATCTCATTGGCCCTGTTGTCGGGTGGTTTTTCACCCACCCCACACTACTGTTCTTGGTTGAGTTTTTCTGGAGGTTTCATCGGTCACTTTGGCTGTTAGTGCGGGTGGTATTTTATTCCTTTCTTGCCAGTGGGTACGGGCTGGGAATTTTTCCAGGGGCTGGTAGGGCATTACCTAGAGGTGTGCCCAACAGCTCCAGGATTAACCTTCCAATCGATTTGGCTTATCGGTAAGCCTTTACCATACACTTGGTGTAGGCACCACTGTGCACCGGTCATCTGGCCCATTGACCATTATCTCCATGGCTATTTTGGTTCCTCGATTTGGTTTACACCCGCACTACTTTGCCCCCAGTGCAGTTAATTGGTTTCAATAAAGTGGCCATGTTTTAAACCCACTATCTGCATACATCTCTTCTGTGTGTGTGTGTGTGTGCACAGGCAATGTCTTAATGTTTAGAACAGTATAACAGTGGAATCAACTCCCTCGAGAGGTGGTAAGTGGTTCAACACTGGAATCATTCAAGGGAAAATAAGACAACCCTCTGTCAGATCTGCTTTGATCTGGATCCCTTCCAACGTAGTTATTCTATGGTTCTATAGCAACAACAGCAACAGTAAGATGCATACAAAACAGCATTTCTCCTTGTGCCTGCCTGTGAGGTAGACCAATGCTGTTTTCATCCCTTCATGGACATAAGGGACTGAAAGATTAATGGCTTGATTACATTCATGACCACATTTAGATGTTAGCTGGGATCTTCCTGTCTTTCATCCACCCATTCAACTGCTCCTGTTGAACATTAGACACACTCTGTTTGAAAGGCAGGATAAGTGGAGGCTGTGTAGGTTGTAGCCTAAAATGTATGTTTCTGAGCTTACTTCTTGTCCATATTATAGGCCTTTAAAAGCCTAACCAAAGGGGTAGCACTCCATCAGAGAATAGCGGGGAGGTTCCCAGGGCTGAAATTGGGGTTGTGATGGGCATGGGACGATATGGCGGGTACAGAGGGGCAGGCTGCACACGGAGAACACGGGACTGATGGTTGGTATCTGTCCCTCGTTCCAGCCCCCCAGGTACATCTCTGGGTCTTGAGCAGCTGATCCAGGGTGACCCCGCCCTTAGGCTGCTGCTGATGAATGCCAGGTCAGTCTGCAACAACGCCCCCCTGATTCAAGATTCTATTCAGGAGGGGCGGGCCAACCTGGCATGCATCACCGAAACCTGGCTGAGACCAGAGGATGGTGTACCTCTGTCAGAAATGTGTCCAGCTGGTTTCGGTATCTGGCACCAGCCAAGGGATGAGGGAAGGGGCGGTGGCATCGCCATTGTAGCCAGGGAGTCTTTGGGAGTCGCCAGGGCCATGGCTCCACAAGTCCCGGGTTGTGAGGCCCTGCTCCTGCGGTTGGTCCCTAAGGGTCAGTTGGGAGTCTTACTCCTGTACCTGCCTCCTTGCAGGGTAAAAGACTACCTGCCTGAGCTCCTCGAGGCCATCTCTGCATTGGCGTTGGAGTTCCCTAGGCTGATGGTTCTGGGGGACTTCAATTTGCCTTTGCTGGGGACTGGTTCAGAGGTTGCTCAGGAGTTCATGGCTCAGGAATTCATGGCCCGACCAGGGGCAGTGGTCACACACCGGACCTAGGTTTTTTGTCAGAGCAGTAGCAGAGTGATCTGAGACTACAGAAATTAGACACTATACCTGTGCCATGGTCAGATCACTATCTGGTGACTCTGGACTTCCTGGGGGCGGTGGTTCACTGCAGGGAGGCAGGGCCTATTAAATTGGCCCGCCCCCGGCAACTGACGGATTCTGACGAATTCCAGAGGGAACTGTGGGATTTTCCTCTGGATCGGCTGCACGATTCATCCGAGGCACTCGTTGACCTGTGGTACAGGATGACTACGGCTGCCTTGGATGAAATCGCACCACTACAGCCTCTCCGAGCCCATGGGGTTCAATCTTCCCCGTGGTTCACAGAAGAACTGCGGGAGCTTAAATGGGCAAAGAGACGCCGAGAGCACCGCTGGGTGAAGACCCGGAGTGATTCCGACTGGACACTGGCTAGGGCTGCTATTAAGACCTACTTGGTGGCGATGGGGGTGGTGAAGCAACAATACTTCACCGCCCTCATTGCCTCCGCGGATAATCGCCCAGCCGCTCTGTTCCAGGTTACCAGGTCTCTCCTTGGCCGGGAGGGGCTGGTGCCCGGTTGGCAGGGTTCGGCTGAGGTTTTTGCAGACTATCTGGTGGAGAAAATCGCTCGGATTGGCTCGGGGTTTAATCCCGGTGTGGATGGGGAGGGTCTGGAGGGGATCAGAGCTCAGTCTGGCAGTGTTATCTGGGATTGGTTCGATCCAGTTGTCCCTGAGGAAGTGGACAGGCTTCTTGCAGCTGTTCGCACCACCTCCTGCCCTTTGGATCCCTGTCCCACTTGGTTGGTGAAAGCCTCCAAGGGGGTGACGGGAGGCTGGGTCGGGGCTATAATAAATGCTTCACTGTGGGAGGGGGTGTTTCTTGCACCTTTAAAACATGCTCTGGTGCACCCCCTCCTGAAGAAACAATCTCTCGACCCAGCGGTTTCAGCTAATTATAGGCCGGTCTCCATCCTCCCTTTCTTAGGGAAGGTACTGGAGAAGGTGGTGATGCGGCAGTTGCAGGGGGTCCTGGATGAAGCGGATTATCTGGACCCCTATCAATCAGGTTTCAGGCCTGGATATGGTACTGAAACTGCATTGGTCGCACTGGTTGATGACCTCTTGCAGGAGCGGGATGGGGGTCATCCATCCATCCTGGCTCTTCTGGATCTCTCAGTGGCCTTCGATACCGTTGACCATGGTATCCTTCTGGAACGGCTCAAAGGTTTGAGGATCCAGGGCACTGTGCTGTCCTGATTTTCCTCATTTCTGGAGGGTCGTACCCAGTCGGTGTGGTTGAAGAGTGAGAGGTCCAGCGCTAGGCCCCTACAGTATGGGGTGCCTCAGGGCTCGGTGCTCTCTCCTCTCCTATTTAACATATACATGAAGCCGTTGGGTGAGGTTATCCGTTCCCATGAGGTAAGGTATCATCAGTATGCTGATGATACCCAGTTATACATCTCAGCCCATGGGGACCCCAGTGATGCAGTCAATGTCCTATCCAGATGTCTGGAAGCAGTCGGGGTCTGGATGGGGGACAACGGGCTACAATTGAATCCCTCCAAGACTGAGTGTCTTTGGATAGGGGCCCCCACGTTATCCTGGGAGCTGCCAACTTTGGTCTTGGATGGGGCTGTTTTGCCCCAGACAGACCCGGTACGCAATTTAGAGGTCCTCCTGGATTCGGGGCTGCTACTAGCAAGTCAGGTGGCAGCTGTGGCCAGGAGGGCTTTCTCACAGCTTCGTGTCATCTGTCAGTTGCGTTCACTCCTGGACTGGGATTCCCTGCTCAGGGTCACACATGCTCTGGTCACCTCCAGGCTAGATTATTGCAATGCGCTCTACATGGAGCTGCCCTTGCCAACCATTCGGAGGCTGCAGTTGGTCCAGAATGCGGCAGTCCGGGTGGTGATGGGGAGCGGGCATTATGCTCGTGCCTCACCATAACTTCGGGAGCTGCACTGGCTACCAGTTTGCCTCCGGGTGCAGTTCAAGGTGTTGGTTTTGACATTTAAAGCCCTTCATGGTAGTGGGCCAGGATACCTTAGAGACCACATCGTCCCAAGAGTGTCCGCCCATCCAACCAGAGTGGATTGGAGGGGCTCCCTAATTGTTCCATCTGCCATAGGGGCCCGTCTCTCTGGTACATGAAGGAGGGCCTTTTCCGTGTCCGCACCGGCCTTGTGGAACCTCCTGCCTGTAGAGTTGCGGGAGCAGATGGAGCTGCTACCTTTCAGAAAAGACCTAAAAACCTGGTTGGCGGGGCAGGTGTGGGGCCCAGATGGAAGAGTGGCACCCACCTGTTGGCTTATAAATTAAGACCCCATTTCTTTTAATTGTCAATGAAGGCAGTTTTTTAATGTGGGGTTTTAAGAGGAATGGGGTAGGTGGGTGGGTATGTTGGGTTTTAATTGGTTGTATTGTTTTATGTGTGTTTTGACTTGTTGTGAGCCACCCAGAGTCGGGTTTACCTGATTGGGCAGCAATAAATTTGAATATAAATAAATAAAATAAATAAGTTGCAGTTGCAGTTTTATTGGATATTCTGGGATAATTGAGAATAGATACTGCATCTCCTTTTTATGACTATCTTTCAAGAATTTGAAAAGTGCTTTCATATCCCCTATCAGTGTCCCTTTCTCAAGGCTAAACATGCCCAGTTCTTTCCATCATCCTTGTTGCCCTCCTCTGAACCAGTTTGTTCATATCTTTCTTAAAGTTGGTTGTCCATAAGTGGACATAGTACTCTAGATGTGGTCTGATTAGTATTGAATAGAGGAGCTAACACCTCATGGGATTTGGAGATTACACTTTTGTTAATGCAGCCTAAAAAAGCATTGGCCCTTGTTTGCACCTAAGTCCCACATTGCACTGTTGGCTCATATTAAGTTTCTGATCTACAACAGTTGCGAATACTATTGAGCCAAGTATTTCCCATTTTGTAGCTGTACATTTGGTTTCTTCCCCTAGGTATAGAACTTTGTACTTATCTCTGTTAACTTTCCTTCTGTTATTTTCATCCCTGTGCTCAATCTTATCGAAGATCTTTTTGAATCTTGTTTCTGCCTTCCAAGGTATTAGCTATGCTGCCCAATTTTGTGTCATCTAATTATTCTGATAGGGTTTGTTCTTGACAAATCCATGTTAGATCCAAGTTATTACTGCATTATTTCCAAGGTGGCTGTAGAATGATCATTTTATAATCTGCTGCAGAATTCTCCCTGGGATTGATGTCCATAGTTCCCCAGCTCCTTCTTTTGGCTCTCTTTGAAGATATGGTCAACAGTAATTCTCCTCCAGTCATCTGGCACTTCATCTATTGTTGTGTCCAAATGTTATATTGCTTTAATTCCGCAATCACTATTAAGTCTTTGTTGTAACTGCACGCCCTTTTCTGTAAGGCGCCATATTCATATGTTATCAATGTACTCTGATTGGTTCAACACAGGTTTCCCATGTTAGCAAAAGCCGGGGCAAATGTATCACTGTAACTGTCGTTAGCTGTGTATATAAGTTGCTACCTCGTCCCCTTGTTCCCCAGTCCAAATTAACCAAGCAGCAGGAACTGAGCTGATAATAAATCACTAATGTTAACCCCGAACTTGCTGTCAAGTTGCTAATTACTTTCAGACTCAACGTCCATCCTCTGTGATTTGAAGAAGATAATAGACAAGGATTCTGAGACCTCTTCAATATTCTTGGAGGCAATTCTTCTGGCCTGGAGATTTGAACTCATTCAAAGTAATAACTTATTCTTTGACTATTTCTTTCTCAATTTCAGGGTTCAATCCTGTCCTGCCCTTTGTACTTCATATGCTTGGAGGGTCATATCTTTTTTGGGGAAAACTAATCCAAATTAGGAATTAAGCACTTCTGTTTTTCATTGTCATCTTTTATCATTTTCCCATCCCCACTGAGTAGCTGTTTCTTTTTTCTGTCTTTTGCTACGCTCATACCTGAAGAATGCTTTTTGTTGCCTTTAGCATCTCTTGCTAACCTCAGTTCATTCTCACCTTTTACCTTCCTAACACCATCCCTGCAATTCTTTGCTACTTGTCTATGCTTTTCCTTTGTAGTCTGGTCTTCCTTCACTTCCTACACATGTCCTTCTTGTTCGCTTGTGTTTTGGTCTACTCTGAGCTTTTTTGTGAAGCCTATTTGGTCTCTTTTACAGTCCTCTACCTTTTTTTTTCTTTTAGAAATTAAGTTCCTTTCTTTGTGTCCCAAGTAATTTTTTCCTCATATTGTTCAATAAAAGATGTTTTCTGCAATTTCGACATTTGAAACTCGTGTATCTGTTCTGAGTAAGTAAAAAATGTATAAAAGGGTGACATGATGTATAGAAGTCCTCACTTTACAAAATTCCTATTGTTCTTTTCTGGGTTGCTTTTGCCACCGCAGGACGGAATTAGCTCCCGTCTTTGTCCCAGCTCCTGCCAACCTAGCAGTTTGAAAGCAAGAAATTGCAAGTAGATAAATAGGGACCACTTCGGTGGGAAGGTAACAGCATTCCGTGCACTTCAGTGTCTAGTCATGCCTGCCACATGACCACGGAAACGGCTGCAGCAGCAGACATCGCTGGCTTTGAAACAGAGATGAGCACTGCACCCTAGAGTCGGATACGACTGGCTTTCGAGCAAGGGAAACCTTTACCTTTACTTTTGCCACCATCACCATTTTCCATAGTCTCTTTTACAAAGTATATATTGAAATCTTCACAGTTTTCTAGTCTTGTTTGAAATTTTTGAAGCAGTAGCCGTGTTAGTCTGTGCAAGCATACCAGAGAGTAAATTAAACAAAATACATTGTAGTACCTTAAAGACTAACTACTGTATATGGGACTGCAGTGGCTCAAGTTGCTAAGACGCTGACTGGAAGGTGGGAGGTCAGCAGTTTCAATTCCCAAGTACTGTAGGACGGAATGAGCTCCCGTCTTTGTCCTACCCTACCTAGCAGTTCAAAAGCAAGAAATTGCAAGTAGATAAATAGGGACCACTTTGGCGGGAAGGTAAACAGTGTTCCGTGTGCTCTGGTGTCTAGTCATGCCTGCCACATGACCATGGCAATGTCTGTAGAAGCAGACAGTGCAGGCTCTTCGGCTTAGAAACAGAGATGAGCACTGAACCATAGAGTCAGATACGACTGGCTTTCAAGCAAGGGAAACCTTTACCTTTAGCTTTACCTACTGTATTAGCTTCTGTGGATCACAAAGTGGACTTGATCCGCGAAAATACAGCCTTGTGCATCCACATTCTAGTTACTGCCAGAATGAAGGAAATTAAACGTGTAGCTTGCTGATTTTTGTCAGTAGCAATGAATAAAGAGAATAATACAAGATCAGCATCAACTCAAAGGAAAGCATGGTATTGTTGTTACACAAAATGTTTTCCAAGAGGAGCTAGGAGGTCCTTTATAGTCTACCTGGATTTGAACAGATCTTGCCTTCAAGCTGCTATGGGTACATCACATTTGCATTTTCTCTTTTGGATATATAACTTAGGGGATGCTGCTATTGCTGTTGATGTAACTCTTAGGGACAAGCACCATAGGCTGAAGACTGTGAGGATGCTATTTTCCCTGTCTGTTTTCCTCTGTCATCTTGACATATTTGACTAGTGAGATTTCCACTAGCACATAGTACAGTCCCACGGTATCGCAGTCACTTCATTATAGATCATGTATCATTTTTAGTGCAACTGACATTTTGTCAGTCAGAACTTAATATGCGATAGGAAAGTTGAAATACTGTACTAGGGAAAAGATGGTCAATGCTGCTGTCGTTCGTATAGATGCTGCTGTAGAATTTACAGCTTATAAAAAATGGTCAGATGGATATGATGATATGGGCAGACAGATGCTTTGACAAACTGTTGCCTTGCACCAAAAAGAGGCCAGCAGGTATACTGTCATGAAAATTAAATATATGTGCACCTCCCCCCAAAAGAGTGACAGTGTATTTTAAGCACAGCTTTCATTATGCTGTTAAATGAAGCAAAAACACAAAACTGTGCTGCCTTTTGGATTCTCAAGAACACTTCATCAGAGTAAATTAGAGGTGGCCAACCTTGGTGCTCCAGGAGAGCTTGAACTTCAATTCCCAGAAGCCCTGATCAGCAGGTGTGCTGGCTTGGGCTTCTAGGAATTGAAGTTCAAGAACACCTCGAGCACCAAGGTTAGCCACCCCTGGAGTAGATAGGCTAAAAATTGGGTGAAGGGAGAATAAACAAGATGGTTCAAAAATAAAATTAATACGCTCCTCTTTAGCAAGTCAGAGAGTTTTCACATGTTTAAGAAAGCTCAGGCCCCTTTCCTTCTCTTCTTGTATGCATTATAAACTATGTAAGAGGCATCCAGGATCTGTCAAACACAGGTGTGCAGTTAGCAAAAATGTCTGGTAAACAAAATAGAATATGGACCATTGATCCTTTAACTCTCAGCCAAATACATCTGGCCCTCTTTTGGTCCCAATCTTCTGTTCTGGAGTTGTCCAGATAGCCACACCCGTTTCTCCATAACAATACTGTATTGCTTGGGGTCTTCAACCTGGCCTTCCTCCATGGAGGCCCAAGAAAAGCATCTCACCCATTCACACATCTGGAATTTAGTACGTGTTTACTATACATACCATTGTCACAATAAAGGCTATTTGCTCAGCTCCAGATGATGATAACAATCTGAATTATCATTTGCATGAAGCAAGCTATAATATAGGGTTACTGACACTGCACATAATAGATTCTGGCACGAGTCATACACACAGTTATGCAAAACTGGGCAAGAGCCAAATAATAAATTAAAATGTTTAAAAGCAGGTGGTATTGCTTGGAACCACTGCCTGAGATGTTGGTAAACATTGGCATGAAAGGAATATGAAAGCATCCTTCCCCTGATCGCTGAGGAAAGTGGTGAGCTGTCACTTCCTTACTTTGTGGTTTGAGGTGTGTGTGTGTGTGTGTGTGTGTGTGTGTGTGTGTGTGTGTGTGAGAGAGAGAGAGAGAGAGAGAGAGAGAGAGAGAGAGAGAGAGAGAGAGAGAGAGAGAACAGAGGTGCAGGAGAATGTTCAGTTCACAAGTCTGAGAGATCTATTACAGGCACTAGAGCTGGCATCCTGGACCAGCTCCTATGATTCCCAGAGGAAGAGACCCAAGCCAACAAATTCAAGAGAAGCACAACCTCATAAGTTCTCTGACAATTCTAAATCTAAAGCCAGGTTGAGAGAGAACTGCAGGAGAACAAACAGCATGAGCTGCTACCAAGGGGAAAGCAAACTTTCTCGGATACAGGCAAGCTGTGGGGAGGCTCTCCTCTCACTAGGCTATATGTCAATAGTGCTGACTGTGGAGAGAGCCACCCCACTCAATCCTTGAGGTTACTTCCTCTAATTGTGTGAGTGTATGTGTGTGCGCATGCGCGTGCGCACAGGTACGCATGCGCGCACTAAGTGCCAGTGATCTGGGAAAGTCTCTGGAAAAGATAACCAGCACTGTACAATTCTGATTGTTAATGTTTATGTTTATGTTTATTGGATTTATACCCCACCCTATTCAGTGCAAGGCCGAGTCAGGGCAGCATAACAGCATATTAAATACAAATACCATATAACCAGTACAAAAATACAATAGGAAAAAATATAATATCAGGATACAATATCATAAGTGCAATAAGAAAATACAATAGTAAAGGTAAAGGTTTCCCTTGCTCGAAAGCCAGTCGTATCCGATTCTAGGGTTCAGTGCTCATCTCTTTTTCAAAGCCGAAGAGCCAGCGCTGTCTGCTTCTGCAGACATTTCCGTGGTCATGTGGCAGGCATGACTAGACACCAGAGCGCACAGAATGCTGTTACCTTCCCACCGAAGTGGTCCCTATTAATCTACTTGCAATTTCTTGCTTTCGAACTGCTAGGTTGGCAGGAGCTGGGACAAAGACGGGAGCTCATTCCATTCTGCAGTACTCAGGAATTGAACTGCTGACCACCCAGTCAGCATCTTAGCCACTTGAGCCACAATTGCAATAACAGTTAACAAGTTACAATCAGAAAAAAAGCACAATGATCCAAGGGGGGGGGGGGTGTTGGAGGTGAGGCTCAACAACCTTAAGTGGGCCTTAAATAATGTCGGGGCTCAATGACCATGTCAGAGCCCAGCTCCAAGCCTTCAGCAGCATCGACCCCAATGGCAAATGCTGGACCGGCGGAGAGGTCTTAGGTGAGGAGGCAGTGGCGCCTGGCTGAAGTCCTCACCACACCGGGAGCCCAGGTGTTCTCACTCCCCTGTGGCAAATGGCGGACCAGGGGAGAGGGCTTAGGCGAGGAGGTGGCGGTGCCTGGCTGAAATCCTAGCCATGCCGGGAGCCCAGATGTTTTCACTCCCCCACAGCAAATACTAGACCAGGGGAGAGGGCTCAGGCAAAGAGGTGGTGGCGCCCGGCTTAAGTCCTAAACACACCGGGAGCCCAGGTGTTCTCACTCCCCCACAGCAAATACTAGACCGGGGGAGAGGGCTCAGGCAAGGAGGTGATGGCGCCCGGCTTAAGTCCTAAACACACCAGGAGCCCAGGTGTTCTCACTCCCCCACAGCAAATACTAGACTGGGGGAGAGGGCTCAGGCAAGGAGGTGGCAGCGCCCGGCTTAAGTCCTAACCACACTGGGAGCCCAGGTGTTTTCACTCCCCCGCGGCAAATGCCAGACCAGGGGAGAGGGCTCAGAAACTGTGAAACCACAGCGCAGCTGCTCCCACCTCCCCACAGGCAACTGGGCTGAGGGAAGGAACCCGGGAAAAGGCGTCCAGAGGCAAAAACGGTGGCGGTGGAGGTCTCCTTGTAGCCACCAGCCTTGCCTCAGCAGCTGTTTCCAATTTCCCGGTCCAACTGACCGGGGCTGGTGTCCGGAGGCAAGAGCGGCAGTGGCGGAGGTCTTCTTGTAGCCTCCAGCCTCACCTCAGCAGCTGCTTCCAATTCCCCGGATAGCAAAAGCATGCATGTTCCCACCCCACCCCCAAACCATGTGCTATGCTGCACATGTTATTAAAAAAATGAATTCTTTGAGGGAGTGAGATCATTCAGAGGGGACAGCATAATTTTCCTAAGAGTAAGTTCTGTTCTCATGCATTAACAGTGATTGGAAAATATATGCACTTTTTTTTCAGAAAAGGAGTTACACATTTCACACTTTATATCAAAATAACCCAAAAGCTTGAAGCATCCAGATTTCAAAAGTAGACATTCACTTTCACATTCCAAAACTGATGTCATGGCTAAAATTGCTTTGCATACATAACTCCAGAGCTTTATGATAATTTCCATTCAAGATAGATCACTGCAACAGCTTTCCCTTAACTTCACCCTGTGTATTTCGCAGCACAATAATCTTCGTGCATGTTGCAAAAAGAGCTTTATCCTGGGTTCAGTCTGGAAAAGGAATCAAGCAGTAATATATGCTTCCCGAAATCCACCAATGGATGATGGCTGGAGGTTATTACATTGATCCTGCACAACTGTCAGGCTCAATTTAGGACACTGGCTTTTAAATCTCTTAATGTCATGGAGCCAGGGTGGCTTCAGCATTACATATTTCAGGCATCAACATGGCCAGAAATTCCATTCTACTCCCAAAAATGCTTATTTGTTTTCCTGTACCATCAGATCTAAGCAGGGTACATATTCATAGCTGAATATATTTCCTAAAGATAAAGTGATGGATTAGGACTCAGAAAACCTGGGTTCATATCCCCATGTGTTTATGCAAACTCACTGGCAGTATGCTGGGATTGATAAAACCATTCATTAAAC
The DNA here is from genome assembly GCA_035047345.1 of Bradypodion ventrale. Lineage (NCBI taxonomy): Eukaryota > Metazoa > Chordata > Lepidosauria > Squamata > Chamaeleonidae > Bradypodion > Bradypodion ventrale. The sequence goes on from JAWDJE010000001.1 coordinate 254,718,374, forward strand.
ATCTCACTTATGGCAATTCTATTAGGGTTGCTACAAGATAATTAGGGTTGCTACAAGTAGATAAATAGGGACCACTTCGGTGGGAAGGTAACAGCGTTCCGTGCACTCTGGTGTCTAGAAGCATACAGTACTGGCTCTTCAGCTTTGAAACAGAGATGAGCACTGCACCCTAGAGTTGGATACATATGACTGGCTTTCAAGCAAGGGAAACCTTTACCTTTACCTATGCTACAAGATGTACAAATTTCATGGCATGTAAAACAAGGGACTGCAGTAACTTAGTGGTTAATACACTGAACTTGATGACTAGAAGGTCGGCAGGTTGAGACCCAGAGTGCTGCACGACAGAGTGAGCTCCCTTCTCTGTCCCAGTTCCTGCCAACCTAGCAGTTTGAAAGCAAAAGATTACAAGTAGATAAAAAGGTACCACTTTGGTGGGAAGGTAACCAGTGTTCCATGCACTCTGGTGTCTAGTCATGGCTGACTCATATCCATGGAAATGCTTGCAGATGCAGACACAAATGATGCAGGCTCTTTGGCTATAAACAGAGATGAACATCAAACCCTAGAGTCAGATATGATGTGACAGATAGGCTTTGACCTGGCCCTTGCCCTTCCCCTTGGGACGCTCCAGTTCCTGGCGAGCGACTTTTACCAGCCTGTGTTATGGAACTTCCCCAAAGATTCCTAGGGCCCAGGAGGCCTATATGCCATCCTGCAGATCCTTCTGCAGCAACAACCTGGGGCTTACCTGTATTGACAGAGCCCAGCAAGTATTATGGAGAGTATTGTATTAGATGTGGTAGTGTGTGGCTTATGGCTTAACTCTTGTCTTACCCCTACTCCCAAAGAACAGGCATTGTTGATGAAGTAAAAATGTTTATTGTTCTTGAAGCATATTGTAGAAATAACAGTTCTTCCATTGGTTCAGGATACAGAAGTACAGCATACAAAAACACTAATCAAAAAGGACAGTTAGGGAAATCCACACTCAGGCCTTCCCCCAGAAACAAAAGGAAAACCTGACTAAGCTGGGAAATCATGACTAAGCTTGGGTTGGAGTCCAGACTCGGTGTTAGAGTCCCCCTCTCCCTTCTGAGGTGTAACTCTCTGAAACCCCAAACTGTCACTCACTCCCAAACCCATGTGCCTATAGGAAAGACATGAGCTTGGCCCTCCGAATTAGCATACAGCCAATTAGAGCCCAGGGTTTGTATAAACAACCACTGGTTCCCATAACAAATGTCTGGTGTTCCCAGGCTCTGGATGCAGTGGTGGGCATCAGCAGGTTCGCACCAGTTCACCAGAACCAGTAGCAGAAATTTTGGCTGGCCCCCCTCATCCAAGCTTTGAAATAAAGTAGTCCTAATTCAGGTGCAATGCAGGGCTTCCCCTTGGCCAAGCCCACCATACCACACCCACAGTGTGGTAGTAAAAAAATTTTTGGAGCCCACCACTGTCTGGATGTTGATGCTAATGGACATTCCAGACCTGGGGAAGAAGACAAAACATAGGTCTGAAGCTTTCTAAGCCCACCTGCTTGATAAGCACAGCAGAAAGAATTATGAGGCCTTTGCAAAGAAGCAAAGCTACATTCTAAGACAGTTTAAAAACCCAAGAGACTCCATGTTGAATAACTTGTGACCTATTCCATTACATATGACTAGCTTTCAAGCTAGGAAAACCTTTACCTTTACCTAAAACAAATAATCCTTGACCATACACCTGTGATGGCAAGGGTGTTAAAAATAAATTAAAGAGAAATGCCAGTCTCTCACTTGTCATTACATTGAGATTCCTAGATTCCTTTATGAACACAATGGTTCACGGACTTGTATAAAACCAATAGAGGTTTGAAGGACGGATAAGCCCCGAGAATCCTCTCTGTCTATATTTTTTGCATTTCACAATGTTCTGGTTGTGCTTTATTACACTTGCAGTGCAAAAAAGGGGTTTCATTTTCTAGTTGTTTAGTGTACATAAAATACATGAATCTATTAGTCAATGTCTGAAATATATACCCTGAAAAAAGAAAGACATTTTTCTGTGTACAAGAGAGATAGTTTAAGCTACCTTAAATCGCTCAACCTGCAATTCATGTGAAATGTTAATTAAGCAACTTTCCCCCTTATTCTCACCTCTGCTCTGCTGGCTTTAGTGAAAGCTTGTCTGCCAGGGTAACTCTCTACAGGTACCTCCAATTCTGTTTGAAGTCAGTGAGCTGGGCTTGGCTCATAACTTTCACAGTAGATTTACCTGAAAGATCAATAAAAGCATGTTCAAAGCTAGATTGGCTTCCTAGAGCCCAGGATTTTATTAATTTATATAAACTTCCTAAAACTTTCCACTATAAAGGAAAAAAAATCAAGGGTGAAAGAGAACCTGTTCACATTGTACAGCAATATAATGAAAATTGAACTTACAAAAAGTAAAAAAGAGAGAAAGATTCTGGGCAAAGAATGTTAGAGCAGGAGCATGAAGTGACATCTTCAGGGGGGGAAATTACCATTTGTGGTCACCTTGTTTTGTTCTTTTGTTCTTTTCTTTTGTTTGTTATTTCTCAGTAGGCAATACTGCTTGCACAGAAGATATGCTGCTTTGGAAAGAATTCCTTCCCAAGCAAAGATGGAGTTTGTTTTGCAGGAGAAAGTTAATTTCAGCAACAGAGCTGAATTTTCTGCTCATCAAGACTTTGCATCAAACCATTTCCTCCCCCATACCCGAAATAAAGAGGCAGGACACAGTCACATTTGGTGTAAATCTGAGCCACAACTTTATAGAAATTTGAAACCCCTGGTCTGCGGGGAGGCCGGTAGTGTGCAACCTAATCGTAGAGCAGGTAAATTCCCTTTCACCTCTCTAGACTGGACTGGCAAATCCCTGCCCTTGCACAGTGCTGATCCTTGCCAGTTACTGTGCAGGTCCAGCAGAATGGGAAGACAATTTTATGATTGTTTCCAACTCTACTCAGATGACTGGATGTTGGTTGTATCGCAGTGCTGTCCCATGGTGTCCAATGCATGCCCCACAGATTCACACAAATTGTGTTGCACATACAATTACCACCTTGTCCAATAGCGCCCTTAGGGATTCACATCTACCACACTAACCCTGCACTACCCACCATTAATGTTGTGACCTATTTAAAGACAATCTCCCCTCCCAAGATAGCCCTAATGGAAGCGCGGCGCCAAAATGGCCGCCGTGCTCTTTGCGGCCCCCCCCCACCGGACGAAACCATCCGGGTAGTTAGGGGCGTGGCCAGCACCCTAATAAAAGGGCTGGCCACGAGGCAGCCGTGCTGCCATTTTGGCGAACCGACGGAGCGGAGAAGTTTTTCCTCCTTACCTCCGTCGCTCGTGTCTTCTTGAGGGAAGCCTTTTCGGGCAGCTTTCTCTTTTCTTTAGACTTCCTAGCTACATTGGCCATGCCCTCGAAGAAGAAGGCAGCCGCGAACGTGGCTCGATCGGCGCGGAGGCGTCAGCCGGGTCGGAGGACCGCGACTGCGCCCGTTCCGCAGCCACCTCTAGCGGACCCCACCGGGAACGGTGGGATGGGATCGGTAGCTCCTTGGCCTGATGCGCGGAGCATACCCGCAGCCCCGGACGGGGCCTCGGCCCTTGGCCCGCAAACGACGACCACGGCCCCTGCCATGGTTCGTGCGGTGGGGCCTTCTTGCCCGGGTGCGCAGTTCCCTATGGGGGGTGCGAGCCACGGAGGGTGGTTGGGTTCCATGCCCTTGCAGGGCGTTCCTACGGCTCCCCAGGGGCTGAGCATAGGCTCTTGGCCTTATCTGGCCCCTGGGGCTCAGGGACCTGGACAGTTACCCATGAATTTTGGGCCGGTTGCCCAATTGCCCCCTGTCGGGGCCGGGCCCTATGTCGACGTGGAGGCCCTTCTTGCCCGGGTTGCGGCCCTTGAAGCGTCCTTGGCGAGGGCCAACCAAGCAGGGGTATCTCTAGGTTTTCAGGTTCCCCCTTTGGCCGCCGAACAACGGCCGGCGATGGGTCGGGTTGAGCCGCCTGAGGCGTGTGGGCCGGTGGTGGCCACTGCCTCGCAGCTCCCCACCCCACAGGTGCAGCAGTCTGGTGCTGGTTTGGCTCCGTCGACGAGCTCAGCTTCGGTCGTGAGCTCCGACGCCCCCAGCGGGCCGGAACCCCCGGTGGGGGCGGCCCGCGGGGGTGCAGCGGGTGAGTATGCAGTCCAAGCTAATGCACCCACACAACTGACTTCATTGGGGGGGGCTGTTCAATGGCCTTGGCCTCGCTCGGGTGGCACGGCGGCCCAATGGCCCCCGGCCCACCCAGCGACTTTGCCCACGACACAGGGCTTGGGGCGGCGTGGCGCCCCCAATGTGCTTGGAAATGTGTTGGGGATCCCCGGGCTGGCTCAGGCTCATTTTACCTTACCCGTAGTTCCCTCGGTGCCGGTGTCGGCTTTGCCAACAGCAGGGTATTCCTTGCCCTTGGGGGACCATTTGGCCCAGTCTACCAAGGAAAAGATTTGTAGGGGCGAGTACGTAGATATCTTCTCACTTCTAAATAGGGAGCCGACCAAGGAGGAGAGGGAAGGGCTGGACGAGAAGGATAAGGAGCAGGCACGTCGTCGTAAGCCGCCACGCACGTGGGCAAATTGGCTGCCAGCCGTTTACCTCAGGGCTAGGCCGGATTTGGCTATTCCTATGGTCCAATATCTGGACAATATTTACCGGGCTATGGTTGACTTCCCGGGTCCGTCATGGCTGGCTTACGACGAAGAGTTCCGCATGAGAATTCCGCTGCACCCAGAGATGAGGTGGGATGAGCCCTGCCAGAAGCTGTGGCTTCTGTATATGACCCCCACGCGCCCGGTGCCTGGGGAGAGATACCATTGTGGACATGCGGTCCAATGAGCGACCCCAGTACAGGTACCCCGCCAAGCGGCGGGGCAGGGGGTTCCAGCCCGCCTGCTGTGCTGGACCTTCTCGTCCAATGGTTCTTGCAACAGGAAAAATTGCAAGTACAAGCATGAGTGCCCCTCTTGTTCTGGCCCCCATGCTGCCTCCGCCTGTCCCAGGCCAGGAGGATACAGGGGCAGGGGTAGGGGCGGACAAGGGGCAGGCAAGACTGCCATGGAGGGAGCGGGTTCACCAAAAGGCCCCCTCCCCAATTAATGTTGACATGCTGGAGCGTTGGCTCGCATCGTACCCGAGGAGAGCAGACGCTGTGTACCTCCTTCAGGGTTTTCAACTGGGTTTTCGTATTCCTTTTGCAGGGGATAGATCACCGCAGGATGCACCTAACCTTTTGTCACTTAGGGGAAGGGAGGAGGTGGCTGCCGCCAGCATTAATAAGGAGATTGCTGCGGGCAGGGTCGCCGGTCCTTTCCCCGCACCCCCGTTCCCCAACCTTAAAGTGTCTCCGCTAGGACTAGTGCCCAAGAAGTCCCCGGGCGAGTTCCGCCTGATTCACCATTTGTCCTACCCAGCCGGCCACTCGGTCAATGATGCTATCCCTGATGACCTTTGTTCTGTCAGGTATACATCCTTTGACCAGGCATTGCGCATGGTGCGCTCATGTGGCCCGGGTGCACTGTTGGCTAAGTGTGACATTAAGTCGGCGTTTCGCCTCTTGCCTGTGCACCCGGGCGACTTCGAGTTGCTGGGTTTCAAATTCCGGGGTGAATATTATTTTGACAAAGCCATGCCATTTGGCTGTTCCATATCCTGCTCGGCTTTCGAGCGTTTCAGTACCTTCCTGCAGTGGGCATTTGTCCGTAGGTCAGGGTCTCGGTCTGTAGCCCATTACCTGGATGACTTTTTATTCGGGGGTGAACGGGGCTGGGACACGTGTACACGTCTCCTCAACACATTTCAGACGCTAATGGAGGAACTCGGTGTCCCTTTAGCGCCCGAAAAGACCGAAGGCCCGTCTGATAAGTTAATATTCCTGGGGGTGGAAATTGACACGGTAGCGCAGGCTTCTAGGTTGCCCGCAGACAAGGTGGCAAGGATAGTTGCCCTTATATCGGACTTACTGGCTAAGCGCAAGGCATCCCTTCGGGAATTGCAGGTGCTACATGGCCACCTCAATTTCGCTTGCAGGGTGGTCGCACCTGGCAGGGCCTTTGCTCGGCGCTTGTGCAACGCCATGGCAGGCTTATCCAGGCCCCATCATAGGGTGAGACTGACACGGGGCATCAGGGCAGATCTGCACGTATGGCTCCAGTTCTTGAGAGAGTTCAATGGGGTCTCATTTTGGAGGTCTGACCTCCTGGCTTCGCCCCACTTTCAAATTCAGTCTGATGCCTCGGGATCCCTGGGTTATGGGATGTACTTCAATGGGAAGTGGGCATATGGTGGATGGCCACCAGCCTGGTCAGGCACGGGTCGCCTGAGGGATCTCACATATTTGGAATTTTCCCCCATACTGGGGGCCTTGATGCTATGGGGTGAGGAGTGGGCCAACTCTGTGGTGCATTTCTGGTGTGACAATGCGGCTGTTGTCCACATTGTCAACTCACAGACCTCTAAATCTCCCAGGGTCATGGATCTTGTGCGCCAGTTTGTATTGCGCAGCCTGCGCCTCATTGTACTGTTCAGAGCCAGGCATGTCCCGGGGGTGAATAATGATATTGCTGACGCTTTGTCCCGCCTGCAGATCTCCCGGTTCCGTGCCTTGGCTCCGGATGCGGAGGAATTTCCCTCGCCACTACCGCAGGAGATATGGACCATTGGCAAGGAGAGGTGAACCGGGCGATAGGCATGTCACTGGCGCCACGCACGCGTAAGGTGTATCACCACGCGTTGGTTTCATTTCGGACCTTTTGTTCCCAATATTGCTTGCCAGATACCTGGCCGATCCCAGTGGCCCACATCCTCCGTTTTATGGTTTACCTGCACGCCCAGGGCCTGGCACCACGCACCATAGCATCTAGGCTATCAGCGCTGGCTTTTATGGCCAAGGTGGGAGGTCATGCGGACAGTACCGCTGATTTCCGTGTGAGACATGTTTTGGAGGGGTGGGTGCGGGAACATGGGCGTTGCCTGGACGACCATCACCCAATTTCCCCTGTGGTACTTACCCAACTGGCACGAGGCTGGCATGACCTATGTTTCGATAGGTATGAGGCAGCCCTGTTTCGTGCGGCTACAACGGTGGCCTTTTTTGGAGCGCTCCGCATCAGCGAGCTTATGATGCTGTCTAAGGCGGATGCAAGTCGTAGGGCACTGGAACTCGAAGATGTCTATGTTTGCAATGATTGGGCTCAGTTGAGGATACGCTCCTCTAAAACAGATCAGCATGGCGTAGGCAGTGGAGTAAGACTGCTACGATGTTCATTGGCAGACATCTGTCCGGTTGGTGCCCTACAGGAGTTCCTTGCACTGCGTGGCACGCACCATGGCCCGTTTTTCTGTCACCAAGATGGGTCTCCCCTCACTAAATTTCAGTTTTGGAAGGTGACAGGGAAGGCACTGGCCAGAGTTGGCCTCCCTGGGGCCCGTTACGGCACCCATTCATTTAGAATTGGGGCGGCCTCTACTGCGGCTGCTTATGGGTACGCCGAGGCTGACATACGCAGCATGGGGAAGTGGGACTCACACTGTTTCCAGTTTTATGTTCGCCCACTCCCACCGTGAGTACCTTCTGAGTCACCATGTATCTCTCCTTCCCTGTTTTTTCCCTTGACAGACCCTGGGTGTCGTATCACACCGGTGACAGTATGGCTGGTGGGCCATTGCTACGTGCACAGGGCAGCGCGTTACGCTGCGGCGACAGATTGGGGACCCCGACTGGGACTGGGTGCATACGCACATTTCACATGGCACGGTAAGCCTGGTATGTTGTGGCGGGAGCTTTTGCCATTCCTCTTTTCGTCGAGGAGTGCTGACCCGCCCGACATTCTGATCATACACCTTGGGGGTAATGTCTTGGGTCAGGTCACTGGCTTATCGCTGAAGCATGCGATTTGCGCGGACCTCGCCTACTTACATTACGTATGGCCCGCCACAACCCTTGTTTGGTCAGATATGGTCCCACGGCACGCTTATCGGGGAGGCTTCGACCTCCAGGCCCTGGACCGCGCTCAGCGCAAGGTGAACAGGGCGGTGGCCCGATTCCTTTCGACCAAGGGCTGGGGGCGGGTCAGTCATCATCCAGCCATTAGTTTGCAAAATTTTGGGCTTTATTCAGGGGATGGGGTCCATATGTCGCGAGGAGGTATGGACCTCCTGCTGGGTGATTGGCGAGCAGGCCTGTCGACCGAGCTGACGGTCTTGTGGGGGGGGGGCGTCGAGCCTTTATTGAAGCCTCTCCGGGTGGCGGGTAGCACTGGTAAGGTAAAACATTTATGACCCACAGGTATCCGGCAGGTTCGCAATTGACTGGACAACACTAGATAGGCATAAGTTGTTTAAACGTTGTCCGGTCAACGACGAACCAGGCAAGGGGGTGATGGTTACCACTAGACAGCTGGAATCACCCCCTGATTTTACGGATACACGTCAGAGGGTGGGGTCATTAGTTAGATATTGACTACGGTCAACAATTTGTTTGTTGTCAACAAACAAATTGATACAAATAGATACATTGTAACATTGCCGTTGGCAATTTTGGGTGGTACCTTACCAGTGTTACTTCGGCCTGCTTGCCTTAAGAATTATGATTGGTCGTTTTACCAATAGAAATTTATAATTCGGACTAGGGCTTGAATCAATAAATGTGGCCCATGCCGTTATCCACTTTCATTTGTGTCTGAGTCCATCATTGGGGGGGTGCGCCTGCAATGGAAGCGCGGCGCAAAAATGGCCACCGCGCTCTTTGCGGGGGGCCCCCCACCAGACGAAACCATCCGGGTAGTTAGGGGCGTGGCCAGCACCCTAATAAAAGGGCTGGCCACGTGGCAGCCGTGCTGCCATTTTGGCGAACCGACGGAGCGGAGAAGTTTTTCCCCTCCACCCCCTCCCTAGTTAACAGTGTGATTTCTTGGTCGTTTCGGGGCCGGGTGGGAATTTTTGGCTGGGACTCGCATTGGCCCTTGAGTCCTGGCTTTTTCGCCCATCCCACACTGTTGCTATGGTTTGATATAGGGGTTGTTCTGTGCTGCTGTTGACTTTGGTCACATTGGCGGGTAGCACTGGTAAGGTAAAACATTTATGACCCACAGGTATCCGGCAGGTTCGCAATTGACTGGACAACACTAGATAGGCATAAGTTGTTTAAACGTTGTCCGGTCAACGACGAACCAGGCAAGGGGGTGATGGTTACCACTAGACAGCTGGAATCACCCCCTGATTTTACGGATACACGTCAGAGGGTGGGGTCATTAGTTAGATATTGACTACGGTCAACAATTTGTTTGTTGTCAACAAACAAATTGATACAAATAGATACATTGTAACATTGCCGTTGGCAATTTTGGGTGGTACCTTACCAGTGTTACTTCGGCCTGCTTGCCTTAAGAATTATGATTGGTCGTTTTACCAATAGAAATTTATAATTCGGACTAGGGCTTGAATCAATAAATGTGGCCCATGCCGTTATCCACTTTCATTTGTGTCTGAGTCCATCATTGGGGGGGTGCGCCTGCAATGTCCCACAGACCAGACTGGGATGTGCCAGCAAGCAGTGATGAGGCATCATGATGCCTCCTCATTCAGCCAGGAGAAGGAAGGACCTCCCCTCCCCCATCTGGTTTCACTGTGGGTTGGGAAGGGGCATTTTCATTATCTGGTATGCTCAGCTAACAGACTGGACACCAAGGGACCACAAAAGACCACTAGGCAGACCCCGACAAAGATGGGATAAGCCAATGGTAAAGCTGTTCAGTCAGAGATGGGGACGCCGAGAGCACCAGCACCTGGACACCGGGAGCACCATCACCCCCAGTGTCCTGGGCCCCACCCCTTCCTCGGGGGGAGGTTTAAAAGACCGTGAGGCAACTGGACTGCTGCTGCCACCTCTGGTCTTCTCTGTGGGTGTGGCGGAGCGGCCCCCGCAGCACCTGAATACCGGGAGCACAATCACCACCAGCGTCCTGGCCCTCCCCCTCCCTCGGTGGGAGGTTTAAAAGACCGTGAGGCAACCAGACTGCTGCTGCTGCCTCCGGTCTTCTCTGCAGGTGTGGCGGAGTGGCCCCCACAGCACCTGGATGCCGGGAGCACCATCACTGCCGGCGTCCTGGGCCCCTCCCCTCCCCCATCTAGAACTTTGGGGGTTGCTGGGATGTCAGCACCTCTACTTTTCTATTTGGATCTGCCGGGGTTGGGGTGAGTGCAGCGGAGTACTGCTGTGTCAATTGTATTGTGCTTTGTAATATTGTATTTGTGTTTATTTCCGATATCTTGCTGTATTGATTGTACTATATTATTGATATGATGATGTTTATTTTTTGACTCTTGCTGTATTGATTCTTTTTTATTGATATGATGTTTAGCCGCCCTGAGTCAGCGTAAGCTGAGAAAGGCGGGATCTAAATTAACAATCGAATCGAATAGAAAAAGGCAAAGGGTAGAACAATTTGGTGTTCAGTTGATTTGCACTTAAATAGATAGCAATGACAAATCAATATTGGATATTGGATTGGATTTTGGTATGCTCTTACAAAGTAATGTTGGTTCACAGCCATCAATATCTCTTCCCTCCATTTCTGAAGTCAGCAATGTCATGGAATTGGATTGGAAATAGTTTGGGAAAGGAGCAATACATTTCATTGTACATCATGTAAGGATCATTGAAAGGATCCATGAAAGCTGGTTCTGCAACAGGAATTCTTAATATAGGGAGATCATGGATTCATTTCAGGGGTTCTTTGAACTTGGTACAAAAAGAATGACACCCTTCTACTTCAATTTCCTGCATGTTATTTTGAAAAACTGCATAAAACATTTTATGGGTACATATTTATGTGCAATTTTATAGAAAGTAGTCCATAAAGTTCATCTGTTTCCCAAGTGTCCAGGCTTCCACCTACCTGCTTACTTAGACCTTGATCCTTCCATGCTATGAAACATATTGTGCAGCAAGGGTTCTCCAGCAGTTTCTGTCTTGGGCGAGTACTTTAGCAGGGTTTTTAAGTCTTCCATGAAAGTTCTTTACCATGTATTTCTAGGGTGTCCTTGCTGATGTTTGACATTAGGAGGAGTCCAACCCATTGTCGCCTTAGGGATCCTGTTTTTCTCCATACGGAAAATATGGCCTTCCATCTGAAGTCTTCATCGTGCAACGATGTTAGGCAATTTGCACGAGCCACTCTTTCAAAGCACCTCTTCATTAGTAATGTGGTCAAAATAGTGAATCTTTAAAATTTGGCAGAGGCACCTCTGCTGGAAGACAAAACATCTCTTGTTGATACTTGCTGATGTTATCCAAGTCTCACAGGCCCACCTACCTGCAATCCCACAAAAAAGTAAATGTGTTAAAGCATTATGCAGCTGCCAGTGCAAATGGAGAAGACTTTAATAAAACGTTCGTATGTCCTGAATACGTGGCCACACCCCGCGACCCACCGTATGCGCATCAGCCCCACCAGCAAGGATCACAGTGGTGGTGCTGGTGCGCATACGCGCAGCAGCACGAAGACATCACAATCAGGCACCTGATGCAGGTGATGGCAAGCACACGTGCCAGCGTGTGGGTGTTGCATCTGGGAACACAATGTTGATGCAGGTGCACATGCGACCACTGACACAGAAACAAAATAAGGCGCCTGATACAGCTGCTGGCATGCAAAACCAAAAGCCTGACCCTGACGCACCCGTGACCACCGACACAGGACCAAATGGGTTGGTGTGTATACAGCCAGTGACGATCACAGGTAGGAAACTGGGGGGGGGGGCTCCACCAACCCCCACAGATCGACCCAGGTGAAGTCTAATCTTCGTTGTTAATGTTTGGAGCAGCTTGAAATTTCTGCTTTCCATCCCACACACAGTGCTACAATTTAGCAGGGTACAAAATCAGAACTTTAAAAACTAATCAAGCAGTCCACATGTCTTTGATCTCTAAAGTGCTGGATTTATCCTTAATTAGAAAAGAGTTACTACTGGCTAAATGGAGACTGCATTAATGGTAAAATCAGGGTTTTTAAAGCAAATTGCCTGTTCTTATCCGGCTAACAGAAGCAACTTCTTGAATATTTCATACTTATTTTGGAAGGGGGAATTTGAAGAAAACAGCCCAAAACTGATTAATTAAAAGCTAAATATAAGAAACATACTACTTCTAAAGAGAGACTGAACTTTCTTAAACCATCTTTATATACAAATGAAATGAAAGACAAAAAATACACTTGCAGTATCCTTTACATGCATGCCTTCTTTTCCCCAGGACTCACACAATGGGGAAATCTGTATTGTCTTCCAATGGGACAATCCTAGGCTTGGATAACTGCAAACTGTTAAAACCAGGCTCACGCAGAATAGTCCGGTTGCAGAACGCTTATGCTGTACATTTGCCAATAGGATTTTTGGCAATTCCCCAACACCATGAAAATATGCCCCATTGTCTGGTTAAACTCTGGGTCTCACTGCTGTAGGATATCTAAATAAATGATTCCAGAAACTATGCATAGTTTCAAATGCTAGTGTGTCCAGAAACAATCACCGACATGAACTGAGACTTGGCATCAACTGTCAGGAATACATGTTCCCTTTATGATTGCCCTAAAGAGCCACTATCCTTAGATAGGGTACAGGAATATGAGATGTTTGCCCTGGTCCTATGCCATAAGTTCCTGCTACATATGCTATAATTCCTCAACCTTCCTGGGCTGCAGGCAAAGAACTGAAGCAGGGATTCTCAGCCTGCAGCCCATGGGCTGGTTGCAGCCAACGGCACCATTTCATGCAGCCCCCCACTGCCTCCACCACACCAGGAAGTGCCATGTAGTAGAACAAGGGCAAAATGGCCATCTGGTCCCCAAAGCTGTCTGAGGGAGCATGACCTGGTCCCCAGCTTTAAAAGATTGAGAACTCCTGATCTGAAGGGACAATGGAGAGTGATGATGACTCTGTCGTTGTTAGGCCAGTGAATCTGTTTCAGCTTTTTGTGTTAACATTTTATTAAGGATACTACCAAATACTCTGAAACTATTTGAGGGATTGGTTTCAACATCTTGGAATTTGCAAGCTGAAAAGTTCAAACGACCATTAGGAAATCTGAGTACAGAAGAATAGATGCCTTTGAAATGTGGTGTTGGAGGAGAGTTTTGAGAGTACCCTGGACAGCGAGGAGAACAAATAGGTTGATCCTACAAGAAATCAACCCCGACTGCTCATTAGAAGCAGTGTTGAGCTGCTACAGGTGCCCACAGGTACCTGGGCACCGATAGCAGAAATTTCCTCAGGCCACACTCACTTGGCCGGTCACGCCCACCTCCCTACCCCAGGCCATGGTGTAGGGAGGCCAAGTGGGCATGGCGCACAGAGTTAGCCATGCCCACAGAGTTAGCCACGCCCATGGTGGGGGTAGTAATTTTTTTGCAGTGCATCACTGATTAGAAGGTCAAATAGTAAAGATGAAGCTAAAGTACTTTGGACATCAAATGAGAATTGAGAAAGCCTTGATGCCTGGAAAGGTGGAGGGCAAAAGAAGAAGGGGGCAGCCAAATATGAAATGGCTGGATGGTATTGTAGATGCAATGGGCACAAAGCTGGGCGAGCTGAGGTGGATGGTGGAAGACAGAGGTGCCTGGCAGGCAATGGTACATAGTGTTGCAAAGGGTCAGAATCAACTGTGCGACTGAACAACAAAAAAAGTTTAAATGAAACTTAGGAGATGATTCTTTGCTCCATGACATTAGTACTCCCCCACTTACTCTTGGAAAAGAGCTTCCGCAAATGTTCACTTAGACACAATTAGAGCCTTCACATGCTCACTTCTTCACTCCAAACTGCATCTTCTGGAGCCCTCATATATAAACACACACAGCAACCTGGAGATTCAATTACACCTATCGCTGTGGCTATGTCCAGACCTAGCAATACCCGACATGTCCCAAAGAGAGTGACAACTTTTGCTTAGTGTAGCAGTCCCAGAATGATATCAGTGTAGCCACCCCATGCTAAAGGAAGAAGAGAAAGAGTAGACTTGTCATCCACCACAACAGCAAAACAGCAATGGAAATCCTTGACAGAAGTGACAGATCAGTTTAAAAAGGAGAGAGCTTCTCTCAAATGATGAGAGGTTGATTCTTTCCACTATATTTGATAGGAACAAACTCAGCCTTTTGTCTGTCAGTTGCCAAGGTGTCTATCAGGTGCCACAAAATCCAAGAGGTTTTAGGAACTCTCTGAAGCTGCAGTGTTTAACAGTTTAGCAGAAGCAGGGTGGGGGTGAGGGTGGGGGTGGATTGGGTAGCAGTGGGGGTAACTAACAGCAAAAGTTTTCCTGCTGTTAATGAGACAGAGGTGACGATAAACAATAAGATGCCTTATAGCTATTTTCAAACAAGAATCAAAGCTGTAATTAAATATAAAGCACTGTCAATGAGGAAGCCTTTAATGTAACATATCTTGGCTTCCCTTTCCCTTTGTATCAAATAAGAGTCAGAAAGAAAACAGATGAGCATAACCAAAAAGAAGAAGAAAGAGTTATACAGAAGACCTACTTTACTCAGCGTTAAATATGTCACCCCGTTCCTGTAGCTTCAAACAATCAAAGTATCATAAAAGAATTTGGGTGTGATCCTTGCAGGAAAGTGGATGTTAATTCTAGCAAAGTTGTTTCCATTAAATTCTGTCATACACAGCCTTTTGTTTTCACCTGTAGATTTGTGAGAGTGCCTCTTAAGAAAGGAATTTTCTGTGAAGCAGATTTACCTCTTGTTTACTCATCATCTCTCTTAAATTGTATCTTCTTTCAGCTAGAATGAGAGACAGATAATGTATTTCCAGATACCACCATTCTTATTTTGCAGGCGCACCCCCCCAATAACGGACACAGACAACATTGAAAGTGGATAACAGCACCGGGCCACATTTATTGATTCAATGCCCTAGTCCGAATTATAAATTTGTATTGGTAAAACGACCAATCATAATTCATAAGGCAAGCAGGCCGAAGTAACACTGGTAAGGTACCACCCCAAAATTGCCAACGGCAATTGGTTACAATGTATCAATTTGTATCAATTTGTTTGTTGACAACAAACAAATTGTTGACCGTAGTCAATAACTAACTCATGACCCCACCCTCTGACGCGTATCCGTGAAATCACAGGGGTGATGCATGCTGGTTAGCAATCGTCATCACCCCGTCTCCTGGTTCGTCGTTGACCGGACAACGTTTAACTAATTTATTCCTGTCTAGTGTTGTACAGTCAATTGCGAACCTGCCGGATACTTGTGGGTCATACTGTTTACCTTACCAGTGCTACCCGCCACACGGAGGGGCTTCAAAGAAGACCTGACGCCCCCCCCCCCCAGACCGTCAGCTCGGTCAACAGGCCTGCTCGCCAATCACCCAACAGGAGGTCCATACCTCCTCGCGACAGATGGACCCCATCCCCTGCGTACAAGTCATAATTTTGCAGGCTAATATCGGGGTGATGACTGACCCGTCCCCAAGCCCTGTCGGCAAGAAACCGCGCCACCGCCCTATTGACCGTGCGCCTAGCGCGGTCAAGGGCCATGAGGTTAACGCCCCCTCTGTAAGAATGGCGCGGAACAATGTCCGACCAAACCAGGGTTGTGGCAGGCCAGACATAATGCAAGTAGGCAAGTTCCTCGCAAATCGCATGCTTGAGCGATAAGCCGGTGACCTGGCCCAAATCATTGCCCCCCAGGTGGATAATGAGAATGTCAGGCGGGTCAGCACCCAGGCCAGAAAAAAGGAAAGGCCGCAGCTCCCGCCATAACATCCCAGGCTTACCATGCCATGTGAGACTGGCGTGTTCACCCAGTCCCAGTCGGGGTCCCCACTCTGTCGCCGCAGCGTAACGCGCTGCCCTGTGCACATAGCTGTGGCCCACCAGCCATACTGTCACCGGTGTAATACGACACCCAGGGTCTGTAAGAAAATTGAGAAAAAAGGCGGTAAGGTGACTGGATTGGTACTCATGGCGGGAGTGGGCGCACATAAAACTGAAAACATTGCGAGCCCCACCTCCCCATGCTGCGTATGTCAGCCCCAGAGTACCCAAAAGCAGCTGCTGTAGAGGCTGCACCAATACGGAATGAATGTGTGCCATAACGGGCACCCGGTAGGCCCACCCTGGTGAGGGCTCTGGCTGTCACCTTCCAAAACTGAAATTTAGTAAGGGGAGACCCATCTTGGTGACAGAAAAACGGGCCGTGGTGCATGCCACGCAGTGCCAGGAATTCCTGTAGGGCACCAACCGGACAGATGTCTGCCAAAGAACACCGTAGCAGTCTTACACCACTGCCTACGCCATGCTGATCTGTTTTAGAGGAGCGTATCCTCAACTGGGCCCAGTCTTTGGCAACATAGACATCTTCGAGTTCCAGTGCCCTACCACTTGCATCCGCCTTAGACAGCATCACGAGTTCGCTGACGCGGAGCGCTCCAAAAAATGCCACCGTTGTGGCTGCATGAAAAAAGGGCTGCCTCATAATGATCAAAACAGAGGCCTGGCCAGCCCCGGGCCAACTGGGTAAGAACCCCTGGGGAAATAGGGTGCCGGTCGTCCGGGCAACGCCCGCGCTCGCGCACCCACCCCTCCAAAACATGTCTCACACGGAAGTCAGAGGTGGTATCCACATGACCTCCCACTTTGGCCATAAAAGCCAACGCCGAGAGCTTGGATGCTATGGTGCGAGGTGCGAGGCCCTGTGCATGCAGGTGAACCATGAACCGCAGAACATGGTCCACCGGGATAGGCCAGGTCTCTGGCAGGTGACGTTGAGCAGAAAATGCCCTGTAAGAATTGAATGCTTGTTGGTACGCCTTACGCGTGCGTGGCGCTAGTGACAGGCCAATCGCCCGGTTCACCTCTCCTTGCCAATAGTCCATATCTCGTCCGGGAGTGGCGAGGAAAATTCCTCCGCATCCGGGGCCAAGGCGCGGAACCGGGAGATCTGCAGGCGGGACAAAGCGTCAGCAATATCATTATTAATCCCTGGGACATGCCTGGCCCTGAACAAGACGTTGAGGCGCAGGCAGCGCAGCACAAAATGGCGCACTAGTTCCATAACCCTGGGCGATTTGGAAGTCTGTGCATTGACAATGTGGACAACAGCAGCATTGTCACACCAGAAATGCACCACCGAATTAGCCCACTGTTCGCCCCATAGCATCAAAGCCCCCAGAATAGGGAAAAATTCCAGGTATGTGAGATCCCGCAGGCGACCTGTGCCTGCCCATGCCGGTGGCCACCCACCATAGGCCCACTTCCCATTGAAGTACATCCCATAACCCAGGGATCCTGAGGCATCAGACTGGATCTGAAAATTGGGGGATGCCAGGAGGTCAGACCTCCAAAATGAGACCCCATTGAACTCCCTCAGGAATTGCAACCAGACAAACATGTCTGCCCTGATACCCCGGGTAAGCCTGACTCTGTGGTGGGGCCTGGATAACCCTGCCATGGCGTCGCATAAGCGCCGGGCAAAAGCCCTGCCCGGTACGACCACCCTGCAGGCAAAATTGAGGTGACCATGTAGCACCTGCAGTTCCCTCAGGGATGCCTTACGCTTGGCCAGCAATTCTGAGATAAGGGCCACTATCCTGGACACCTTATCACCCGGCAACCTAGAAGCCTGCACTACTGTGTCAATCTCAACCCCCAGGAATACTAGCTTGGTAGATGGGCCCTCGGTCTTTTCGGGCGCTAAAGGGACACCAAGTTCCTCCATTAGCGTCTGAAATGTGTTGAGGAGACGTGTGCACGTGTCCCAGCCCCGTTCACCCCCGAATAAAAAATCATCCAGGTAATGGGCTACAGACCGGGACCCTGACCTGCGGACGAAAGCCCACTCTAGGAAGGTACTGAAACGCTCGAATGCCGAGCATGATATAGAGCAGCCAAAAGGCATGGCCTTATCAAAATAATATTCACCCTTAAATTCAAAACCCAGCAACTCAAAGTCGCCCGGGTGCACTGGCAAGAGGCGAAAAGCCGACTTAATGTCACACTTGGCCAGCAAGGCACCCGGGCCACACGAGCGTACCATGCGCAACGCATGGTCAAACGATGTATACCTGACTGAACAGAGGTCATCAGGAATAGCATCATTGACCGATCGGCCGGCTGGGTAGGACAAATGATGAATAAGGCGAAACTCACCTAGGGACTTTTTGGGGACCAAGCCCAGTGGTGACACCTTAAGATTGGGAAACGGGGGTGCAGGGAAAGGTCCAGCGACCCTGCCTGCATCTAACTCTTTTTTAATGCTGGCCGCAGCCACGTCCTCCCTCCCTCTGAGGGATAACAGGTTGGGGGCATCCTGAGGGGACCTATCACCCATGAAAGGGATACGGAATCCCTGCTTAAAACCCTGAAGGAGATACTCCCCATCCTCCCCCTTCGGGTACGATGCGAGCCAACGCTCCAGCATGTCCACATTAATTGGGGAGGGGGCCTTTTGGAGAACCAGCTCCATCCGTGGCAGTCTTGCCAGCCCACTGTCCACCCCTCCCTCTGCCTCGTGCCCCCCCAGGCCTGGGACAGGCAGAGGCTGCGTGGGGGCCCGAACATGTGGGACACTCATGCTTATACCTGCAATTCTTTCTATTGCAGGAACCATTGGACGAGAAAGTCCAGCACAGCAGGCGGGCTGGAACCCCCTGCCCCGCCGCCTGGCGGGTAACCTGCGCTGGAGCCGCTCGCTGGACCGCATGTCCGCAATGGTATCTATCTCCCGGGGCAGGGCGTGTAGGCGTCATATACAAGAGCCAAAGCCTCTGGCATGGCTCATCCCATCTCATCTCGGGGTGGAGGGGAATCCTCATACGGAATTCCTCATCATATGCTAGCCATGAGGGGCCCGGGAAATCAACCATCGCCCTGTATATGTTGTCCAAATATTGGACCATGGGAATAGCTAAATCCGGCCGCGCCCTCAAATACACCGCCATGTATATTAAATAAGCGGGGAGCCAATTGGCCCAGGTACGCGGCGGCTTACGGCGGCGTGCCTGCTCCTTGTCCTTCTCATCCTGTCCCTCCCTTTCCTCCTTGGTGGGCTCTCTGTTCAGGAGTGAGAAGATATCTACGTACTCCCCCCGCCATATCTTTTCTCTGGTAGTCTGTGCCAAGTGATCACCCAGTGGCAAGGAATACCCCGCCGTTGGCAAAGCCGAAAAAGGCACAGCCGGCCTAGGAAAAGGGGCCTGAGCTAACCCAGCCACCCCCAGCACATTCCCCGGAGTGTAAGAACAAGTACCCACCCCAGTACCCAAGGTGGCAGTCGTCGTCGCCGGGTGGGTTGCCAACAGCGTGGCCCCCGCACCACCCGCGCGAGGCCAAGGCCATTGAAAGCCCCCCCCTATATTGGGGATGTGTGTGGATGTACTCGCTTGCACCGTATACTCACATGCTGCACCCCCGCGGGCCGCCCCCACCGGGGGTTCCGGCCCACTGGGGGCGTCGGAGCTCACGACCGACGTAGAGCTCATCACCGGGGCTTGACCCGCACCTGGCTGCTGGCTGGGGAGCTGCGAGGCAGTGGCCGAAACCGCGCCACGCGCCTGCAGCAGCTCGACCCTCCCTGCCGGCTGTTGTCCTCCTGCCGACAGCGCCTCAAAAGGGACCCCGAAGGGGGCGCCCGCCTGACTGGCCCGAGCCAACGACGCTTCCAGGGCCGCGATGCGGGCCAGTAAGGTGTCCACATTGACCAGGGGCAAAGGGCCGGCCGGCCCGCCTGGTCCAGGCGCGGGTACAGGTCCCTGTACCCCAGGACCCGAATATGGCCATTGGCCAGCACCGAAGCCCGGCAGGGTCGGTGGAGAAACCTGCCAAGGCAGGGGGCCGCACCACCCCCCAAGGCTAGAGGGCACAGGGGGAGGCTGCGACCCAAGATGAGTAGGCCCAACAGGGTGGGCAGGTGCAGGAGCGGTGTCCACCGCTCGCGGGCCGCGGGCCGGAACGCCTTCCGCGCCCGCACTCTGATCGGGCCAAGGGGCAATAGACCCCATTCCGCTGGCCCCGGCAGGGGCCGGCAAAGGCGGCTGCTGAGGAGGCGGCACCGCGGTCCTCCGACCTGGGTTGCGCCTCCGAACAGCGCGAGCTGCACTCGAAGATGCCTTCTTCTTCGAAGGCATCTCCACCGAAGCAAGAAGGGAAGCCAGCAAGGCAGAACCGCTACCAAAAAGGCTTCCCGGTAGACTAAAGAGCGACGGAGACACAGGGGAAAAGACTTCTCCGCTCCGTCGCTGAGGTAAAATGGCAGCTCGGCTGCCTCGTGGCCATCCCTTTTATAAGGGAGCTGGCCACGCCCCTAACTACCCGGATTCTCTGTCCTGTGGGGGGGGGGCGCAAAGGGCGCGGCGGCCATTTTGGCGCCGCGCTTGCATTTTCTGGGTTCAACTTTTCTATCTTTGTCAACTTTCAAACAAGACTTTCAGAAATAATAACACACCAAGTATATGTAAACATCAATTCTGAATATGTCTGGTAGAGAGGTGTATTTAATTTAAGGTTCAACAATCAAATTTGCAGGCGCACCCCCCAATAAAGGACTCAGACACTGGTAAAAGTGGATAACGGCATTGGGCCACATTTATTTATTCATGCCCTAGTCCGAATTATAATTTTCTATTGGTATTCAACCAATTATAATTCTTAAGGCAAGCAGGCCGAAGTAACACTGGTAAGGTTCCACCCAAAATTGCAAACGGCAATTGGTTACAATGTATCCATTTGTATCAATTTGTTTGTTGACAACAAACAAATTGTTGACCGTAGTCAATAATCTAACTATTGACCCCACCCTCTGATGCGTATCTGTAAAATAACGGGGTGATGCATGCTGCCTAGCTCGTGCCATCACCCCATTGCCTGGTTTATCGTTGACCGGACAACGTTAACCAACTTGTGCCTGTCTAGTGTTGTCCAGTCAATTGCGAACCAGCCGGATACCTGTGGGTCATAAATGTTTACCTTACCAGTGCTACCCGCCCATGTGACCAAAGTCAACAGCAGAGCAAGAAACCTCTATGTCAAACCATAGCAACAGTGTGGGATGGGCAAAAAAGCCAGGACCCGAAAGCCAATTGTAGGTCCCAGCCAAAAATTCCCACCCGGCCCCGAAGCGACCAAAATATCACACTGTTAACTAGGGAGGGGGTGGAGGGGAAAAAACTTCTCCTCTCCGTCGCTTCGCAAAATGGCAGCGCGGCTGCCTCGTGGCCACCCCTTTTAAAGGGTGCTGGCCACGCCCCCCTAACTACCCGGATGTCCAAGTCCGGGGGGGGCGCAAAGAGCGTGGCGGCCATTTTGGCACCGCGCTTGCATTGCAGGCGCACCCCCCAATAAAGGACTCAGACACTGGTAAAAGTGGATAACGGCATTGGCCACATTTATTTATTCATGCCCTAGTCCGAATTATAAATTTCTATTGGTATTCAACCAATTATAATTCTTAAGGCAAGCAGGCCGAAGTAACACTGGTAAGGTTCCACCCAAAATTGCAAATGGCAATTGGTTACAATGTATCCATTTGTATCAATTTGTTTGTTGACAACAAACAAATTGTTGACCGTAGTCAATAATCTAACTATTGACCCCACCCTCTGATGTGTATCCGTAAAATAACGGGGTGATGCATGCTGCCTAGCTCGTGCCATCACCCCATTGCCTGGTTCATCGTTGACCGGACAACGTTAACCAACTTGTGCCTGTCTAGTGTTGTCCAGTCAATTGCGAACCTGCCGGATACCTATGGGTCATAAATGTTTACCTTACCAGTGCTACCCGCCACACGGGGAGGCTTCAATAAAGGCTCACCGCCCCCCCCCCCCAGACCGTCAGCTCGGTCAACAGGCCTGCTCGCCAATCTCCCAACAAGAGGTCCATACCTCCCGGCGACAGATGGACCCCATCCCCTGTGTAAAGCTCATAATTTTGGAGACTGATGGTGGGGTGTCGTATGACATGCCCCCAACCCTTGTCCAGAAAGAACCGGGCAATAGCCCTGTTCACCGAGCGCCGAGCCCGATCAGGGGCCTGGAGGTTAAACCCTCCCCTGTAAGCGTGCCGCGGTATCATGTCCGACCAAAGCAGAGTTGTGGCAGGCCACACATAATGCAAGTAGGCCAGGTCACCGCAAATCGCATGCTTCAGCGATAGGCCCGTGACCTGTCCCAAATCATTACCCCCAAGGTGTATAATCAGGACATCAGGCGGGTCAGCATCCCTGATGGAGAAAAGGAATGGCAACAGTTCCCGCCATAACATTCCACACTTACCGTACCACCTGAGACTTGCGGATGCACCCAGTCCCAGTCGGGGTCCCCACTCTGTCGCCGCAGCAAACTGCGCTGCCCTGTGCACATAGCTGTGGCCCACCAGCCATACTGTCACCGGTGTAAGACAACACCCAGGGTCTGTCAAGGAAAAAAGGAAACAGGGCAGTGACTTAACTGGTACTCACTGTTGAAGAGGGCGAACATACAACTGAAAACATCGTGATCCCCACCATCCCATGTTGCATATTTCAGCCCCAGAGTACCCAAATGCCGCTGCGGTGGAAGCCGCCCCTATCCTGAATGAATGGGTGCCGTAACGAGCCCCAGGGAGGCCAACACTGGCTAGTGCCTTACCGGTCACCTTCCAAAATTGAAATTTAGTAACGGGAGACCCATCTTGGTGACAGAAAAATGGGCCAGGGTGCGTACCACGCAGTGCAAGGAACTCCTGTAGGGCACCAACCGGACAGATGTCTGCCATGGAACATCGTAGCAGTCTTACACCACTGCCTACACCGTGCTGATCAACCTTAGAGGAGCGTATCCTCAGCTGAGCCCAATCATTGGAAACATAGACATCTTCGAGTTCCAGTGCCCTACGACTCGCATCCGCCTTAGACAGTAGCACCAGCTCACTGATGCGGAGCGCCCCAAAAAAGGCCACCGTAGTAGCCGCGTGAAACAGGGTTGCCTCATACCTGTCGAAACACAGGTCATGCCAACCCCGTGCAAGGTGGGTAAGTACCCCTGGAGAAATAGGGTGGCGGTCGTCCGGGCTGCGCCCACATTCCCGCACCCACCCTTCCAAAACATGTCGTATGCGAAAATCAGTTGTGCTGTCAGTAAAACCACCCACCTTGGCCATGAATGCCAGCGCTGACAGCCTGGATGCTATGGTGCGGGGGGCTAAGCCCTGGGCATGTAAGTAAACCATAAATTGGAGGACATGAGCCACTGGGATGGGCCAACTTTCAGGCAGCCGTGATTGGGCACAAAAGGCCCTGAATTAACTGAATGCATGGTTATACACCTTACGCGTGCGGGGGGCGAGCGACATGCCGATCGCCCGGTTCACCTCTCCTTGCCAAGCGTCCATATCTCGTCCGGGAGCGGCGAGGGAAATTCCTCTGCGTCCGGGGCCAAGGCACGGAACCGGGGGATCTGCAGGCGGGACAAAGCGTCAGCAATATCGTTATTAATACCTGGAACATGTCTGGCCCTAAAAAGCACATTGAGGCGTAGGCTGCGCAACACAAACTGGCGAACCAGTTCCATAACCCTGGGAGATTTTGACGTCTGTGAGTTGACAATGTGGACAACTGCCGCATTGTCACACCAGAAATGGATGACCGAATTGGCCCACTCCTCGCCCCATAGCATCAAAGCTCCCAGAATGGGGAAAAATTCCAGGTACGTGAGATCGCGCAAACGATCCGTGCCCCACCAGGCTGGCGGCCATCTGCCGTAGGCCCACTTCCCTTCGAAGTAAATCCCATAACCCAGGGACCCTGATGCATCCGACTGAACCTGAAAACGAGGGGAAACCAAAAGGTCGGACCTCCAAAAGGAAACCCCGTTGAATTCCTTCAGGAACTGGAGCCAAATGAGCATATCCGCCCTCATGCCCTTGTTCAGTCGGACCCTGTGGTGGGGCCTGGCCAAGCCAGTCATGGCGTCGCACAAGCATCGAGCAAATGCTCTGCCAGGTGCGACGACCCTGCAAGCGAAATTGAGGTGACCATGTAACACCTGGAGCTCCCGAAGGGACACCTTGCGTTACCTTATCAACAGGTAACCTGGATGCTTGCACAACCGTGTCAATCTCCACCCCCAGGAATGTGAGCTTGGTTGAAGGGCCCTCGGTCTTTTCGGGCGCTAAAGGGACACCGAGTTCCTTCATTAGCGTCTGAAATGTATTTAGGAGACGCGTGCACGTGTCCCAGCCCCGTTCACCCCCGAATTAGAATTCATCGAGGTAGTGGGCTACAGACCGGGACCCTGACCTGCGAACAAAGGCCCATTGGAGGAAGGTGCTGAAGCGCTCAAATGCCGAGCATGAAATGGAGCAGCCAAAAGGCATGGCCTTGTCGAAATAAAATTCACCCCAGAACTTGAAACCCAGCAACTCAAAGTCGCCCGGGTGCACTGGCAGAAGACGGAACGCGGACTTAATGTCGCACTTAGCTAGTAGTGCACCCGGGCCACATGAGCGCACCATGCGCAGGGCCTGGTCAAAAGATGTATACCTGACTGAACAAAGGTCGTCAGGGATAGCATCATTGACCGAACGGCCAGCCGGGTAAGACAAGTGGTGTATGAAACGGAACTCCCCCGGTGACTTCTTGGGCACTAACCCCAACGGGGAAACCTTGAGATTGGGAAATGGTGGGAGGGTGAAAGGGCCAGCGACCCTGCCAGCAGCAACCTCCTTAGCAATGCTCATGGCAGCCACCTCCTCCCTTCCCTTGAGTGATAACAGGTTGGGTACATCGTGAGCCAACGCTCCAACATGTCCACATTAATTGGGGAGGGGGCCTTTAGCTTGACCAGCTCCCTCTGCGGCAGTTCTGCCCGCTCCCTGTCCACCTCTACCTCTGCCCCGCAGTCCGCCTGCCCTAGGACACGCGGAGGCGGCATGGGGGCCTGCACTAGAGGGACACTCGTGCCTGTATCGGCACTGCTTCCTGTTGCACGCACCATTGGCCGAGAAGCTCCAACACAGCAGGCGGGCTGGAACCCCTGCCCCGCCACCTGGCGGGGTGCCTGGGCTGGAGCAGCTCGCTGGACCGCATGTCCACAATGGGTACCTCTCCCCCAGTCCAGGGTGCGTGGGGGTCATGTACAGAAGCCACAGCTTCTGGCAGGGCTCATCCCACCTCATCTCTGGGTGTAGGGGCACTCTCATGCGGAATTCCTCGTTGTAAGCCAACCACGACGGGCCAGGGAAATCAACCATTGCCCGGTATATGTTGTCCAAATACTGGACCATCGGAATCGCCAGGTAGGGCCGGGCCCTGAGGTACACCGCCATGTATATAAGGTACGCGGGTAACCAGTTGGCCCACGTGCGTGGCGGCTTATGTCGATGAGACTGCTCCTTGTCCTTCTCGTCCTGCCCCTCCCTCTCCTCTTTGGTGGGTTCTCTATTCAAGAGGGAGAAAATGTCCACATACTCCCCCCGCCAGATCTTTTCCTTGGTGGCCTGGGCCAGGTGATCCCTGAGGGGCAACGAATAACCTGCCATCGGCAAGGCAGACACCGGAACATTGACAGTGCTGGGCACCATGAAAGGAGCCTGGACCAGCCCCGCCACCCCCAGTAAGTTCCCAGCAGGACAGGTTACCCCGCCTCAAGAGGGGCCCTGGAGTGTCGGAGCCGTTCCCGGATGGGCCGGCGGCGGCTGACCCGCCGCCCCAGCCAGGCAAGGCCACGGCCACTGCAAACCTCCCCCCGTTGTGTGTTGTGGCATGGGTGCACTAGTTTGGACCGTATACTCACAAGTTGCACCCCCATGGGCCGCCCCCACCGGGGGTTCCTGCCCACTGCGGGCGTCGGAGCTCGCGACCGCAACCGAGCTCGTAGATGGGGCCTGACCACTGCCTGCTGGCGGCATCTGCTGCGTGGGGAGCTGCGGGGCCACGGCTGGCGCCGATCTACTTGCCTCAGGCAGCTCAACCCTTTCGGCCGCCTGCCGAGGACCGGCAGGCGCTGAGTTGACCTGTAAACCAAAAGGTGCCCCGGCTGGATTAACTACCCCTAAAGATGCCTCCAGGGCCGCTACGCGGGCCAGTAGGGCATCAATGTTCACATAGCCCCCAACACTGATGGGGGGCAAAGGGCCGGCCGGCCCACCGGTCGCTGGCGCCGGGCCAGGTCTCTGGACCCCGGGGCCCGAATATGGCCATGCCCCAACCACCGGCCCCTGGGGGGTCGGGGGCATGCCCTGCCAGGGAAGGGAACCCAGCCAACCCCCTTGGTTAAAGCCCACCAGTGGAAGCGGCACGCCAAGGCCCGAAGGCCCAGCTTGGCTATGCGCCAAGCCCGGGCTGGTGACCACTAACTGCGGGCCGGGGGCTGCGTCCCCTGCAGGGCCAGTCTGAGGCTGCCCAGCCTCAGGCCAGGGAGCAATCAACCCCCATCCCGCCGGTCCCGGTGGGCGCCCCCGGAAAGGAGGCCTGCTGAGGGGGCGCAGTCGCGGTCCTCCGACCCGGCTGGCGCCTCTGTGAAGTGCGAACCGCGTTCGCCATCGCCTTCTTTTTGGAAGGCATCGCTGCAAATCGTTGGGAAGCCGAAGAAAGAAGCGAAGAAGAAACCGCTGCCCAAGAGGCTTCCCAGCTAAAAGGGAAGAGTGACAGAGCGATTGGGGAAAAACTTCTCCTCTCCGTCGCTTCGCAAAATGGCAGCGCGGCTGCCTCGTGGCCACCCCTTTTAAAGGGTGCTGGCCACGCCCCCTAACTACCCGGATGTCCAAGTCTGGTGGGGGGGCCCCGCAAAGAGCGCGGCGGCCATTTTGGCGCTGCACTTGCTTTTACTTCCCATGCAAACCCAATGCAACTATCAGGGGAATGTAGAATTCCCCCCTTTACTCCATATCAAGATAAAGGATTTTACATCATCAAGGGCAACTAACTATGTACCCTGTAGGAAACACTCTGATCCATCTCTAGGCTTTTGACATTGTCTCTGTGTTTTTGATCATAGGCTAAAAAAGATCCAAAACATGCCCACAAATCAGGGGTGTCACAAATAGCTATGATTTGGAGGGGGTGACATGCAGCTCAAAACCCATAAAAATCAATGCACAATCATTTCTAATAATGCAATCACAGTCTAATAAATTTTAGTACATTAAGATGGAGCACGGTGGTGGTGGTGGGGGGACTCCAACATGAGAAAATGCTATCTAAACAGTAATGTGAATCTCTCCAGATCTGTGAAATGGGTAGTAGAAAGGCTGCAATGGAATATATAGACCTCACAGAAACCTCAGCCTTAGACTTCTCTATGACTCAGCAGTTGGAATGGGGTGCAGATTTTGAGAGTTCATTTTTTAGATTTTCCCTCCTCATTTGGCACCAACAGTTTCTGCTCTTATTTTTGTACTCAAATGGTTGACTATTTTTTTAACCCTACAAATGCAGAACAAGATACAACAAATTTACCATAGGTTTTCCTCAGTCCTGGAGGTTAAAGGTAACTCCTTGTTCTACCTCATAGTTGCTCCAGCACATCAAAACTACCCCTGATTAGATTAGGTTTTCCTTCACTAGAAGTGAAAACATTATCAGACCATACAGGTATAGCAAGGTGTTCTATCCCTTACCACTTTTATGGCCTCTCTCTCTTTTCTTTAATGCCAGGAGATAGCAACAAGCAGGATAGGCCCAGGAAACAGAAAAAATAAGAAAGGACAAAATCAAAGTAAAGTGAAACCCAAAATAAATGAGGAGGAACAATATTCAGTGAAATCAGGGGAGGGAGGTGCAAAAATAATCCCAAGCAGGCACATTGACACTGGCTTCTTCTTCTTCTTCCATGTCTAGGTAGGACGTGTAACTGCCAAAATAAAGGCACTGTTGCCTGCCAGTAACAAAAATAATCCAAAGAAACAAGGAAGACCCCCACCCACTCAAATCTAGGGAAACAAAAGTAAAGAAAGGACAGACAGGTAGAGAACAAAAGCAATCCAAGATAGAGGGCACCAGGAGCTCAGTACACAGTAATCAAACAAGGAACAACTAAAGGAAAGAACATTCCTCAATAGGTTCAAGACCATCTAGAGCATGGATTCTCAACCTGCGGCCCGTGGTCTGGATGCGGCCCGTGGCACCATTTCATGTGGCTCTCTACCGCCTCTACCACGCCAGGAAGTGCCATGTGGTAGAGGAAGGGCAAAATGACCATCCGGCCCCCAACGCTGTAAGAGGGAGCGTGATCCGGCCCCCAGCTTTAAAAGGTTAACTCCTGGTCTAGAGATTCAAACCCCCCCCCCCCCCCCTCGGCTGTTCTGACTGTATGATGACAGCCCATGTAATGGTATTGGGCGAAAAATTTTAAAGGTGATTTGACAGACATAGATAAGGCACAGAAAGGTTACATGAAAGACAAAACACCAAAGAAACTTGAAGATTTCATGTAAACCCTTTTGTAAACATGAATCATTCATGTTGTAGACCTCCTCTTTGAGCAATTGGTGAAAGAACATAACTTTCATGACAAAGCCTCTTTGGTGTTTTTGGTCTTTCATTAAAATATGAAAGGCCCATCTTTAATGAGAATGATGACTATTAGGGGCAGAACTTTTAAACCGAATGGGGAAAAGGAAAATCTCTTTCTCAGGTTCTTCTTCTTCGACTCTGGAAAGACAATATATTGAACAGAAGGATATAATTAATTTAAAAAATGTAGAAATGAACATTTCATGTTTTTCATGCTTTCCTCTTTTGTTAAATCACCCAGGAAATTTTTCTCACATCACTGCTGCCACCAATCTTTTCCTTTGTTTCCCTCTCAATTGTGCCAGACCTGCTCTTTCTCTTTCCTCCTCTTACCTTATTGCCCCTTGCCCCTTTGCCCAGTTGTCAACTCTGCCAAGCCTCCTTTCCTTGTTGCTGTTGTTGCTGCCACTACTGAATGGTGGTGGTGGTGGTGGTGGATTTAAATGATCCAAATGAAAGTGTGGCGCCAAAATGGCCGACGCGCTCTTTGCACACACACCCTGGACGCAGACATCCGGGTGAGTTAGGGGGCGTGGCCACCCCTCTATAAAAGGGGTGGCCACGAGGCAGACGAGCTGCCATTTTAAGAAGAAGCGACGGAGAGGAGAAGTTTTCTCCATCGCTCTTCGTTTCTCTTCGGCTCTTCAGCCTGGTCTTCGGCTGTTCAGCCACTCTAGCGTTTCTGATCCCCGGAAAGGGATCGTCTCTACCAGCTATGCCTCCCAAAAGGAAGGCCCCTGCGACTAAGCCGCGGCCAAGAGGGAGGCACTTGCCTGGTTCTGTGCTTACGAGGGGGCAGCAATCGGGTCGGAGGACCGCGACTGCGCCCCCGCAACAGGCCCCCTCATCGGTGGCACCCACCGTTACCGGTGGGATGGGGCAGATTAGGGCATGGCCCTCGGCTCCAGAGCCTCAGGATGGCCCTGCAGGGGCTTCGGCCCCCGGCCCACAATTGCCGGCCATGGGTCCAGACAATGGGGGAGGGCCTGGTCCGGTCGCTCAGCAGGGCTTGCCTCCGGCCCCTCATGGGCCGGAGTTTTGGGCATGGCCCTATTCAGGACCTGGCGCCCAGATGGGGTCCCCAGTGTACCACCAAGTGGGCCGTGCGGCCCACATTGCCCGCCTTATACCGGGGGTTCTGCGACTGTGGATGCATTGCTGGCATGTTTAGCCGTGCTGGAAGCATCCTTGGGGGTCATTAACAACCCCTCGGGAGGGGGGACTGCACTGCTAACTGGGGCTCCTTTTTGCCTGCCTTCCACCTCGACAGCCGCCACTCTGCAGCAGGCGGCCAGCAGGGTTGAGCTGCTGGAGACGCTCCGGCCTGCGCCGGCTGCGCTCTCTCAGCTCCCCGTTTGTCCTGAACTCCAGCCGGGGGGTGGCCAGATGTGGCCCCAGAGCTCGATTGCGGTCGCGAGCTCCGACGCCCCCCATGGGCCAGAACCCCCAGTGGGGGCGGCTCACGGGGGTGCACCCAGTGAGTATCAGGTTCAAGCTAATGTCCCCACACCACAGTCCACTTCAGGTGTTAGTTTTCAGTGGCCATGGCCTCGTTACGTGGAGGCGGGTGGGTATCAGTTCCCAGCTTACCCTGGTGCCAATGGGTCCAATACTGGCACAACACTGGGTGGGGGGGTTTCCGCCCCCAGGACTGTAACGGGTATCCCAGGCACTGTACAGGCACTGCTGCCAATGCCCAGGGTGAATACAGTGCCGGTGTCGGCATTGCCGACGGCAGGGTATTCCCTGCCCCTCGGGGATTATTTGTCCCAGGCCACGAGGGAAAAGATTTGGCGGGGGGAATATGTTGATATTTTCTCCCTATTGAACCGTGAGCCCACCAAGGAAGAGAAGGAGGGGCAGGATGACAGAGACAAAGAGCTGTCTCGTCGTCACAAGCCACCTCGCACTTGGGCCAACTGGTTACCCGCATATCTCATTTATATGGCGGTGTACCACAGGGCCTGGCCCGATTTGGCCATCCCTATGGTCCAATATTTGGACAATATTTACAGGGCGATGGTGGATTTTCCTGGCCCATCGTGGTTGGCTTACAATGAGGAATTCAGAATGAGGGTGCCCTTACACCCGGAGATGAGATGGGATGAGCCATGCCAGAAGTTGTGGCTTTTATACATGACCCCCACGTGCCCGGCGCCTGGGGAGAGGTACCATTGCGGCCATGCAGTCCAGCGAGCTACTCCAACGCAGGCTCCCCGCCAAGTGGCGAGGCAGGGGGTTCCAGCCCGCTTGCTGTGTTGGAGTTTCTCGGCCAATGGCGCATGCAATAGAAAACAGTGCCGATACAAACATGAGTGTCCCTCTTGTGCTGGCCCCCACGCCGCCGCTGCGTGTCCGCGAGCTGGTGGGTCACGGGGCAGAGGTAGAGGTGGACAGGGAGCGGGCAGAACTGCCGCTGAAGGAGCTGGTCAGTCAAAAGGCCCCCTCCCCGGTTAACATATTTATGTTAGAGAGGTGGCTCTCGACTTACCCGAGAAGGGACGAGGCTAGGTACCTACTTGAAGGTTTCCAGTACGGTTTTCATATCCCATTCAAGGGGGTGCGGGGACCCCAAGATGCTCCTAATTTGCTTTCCCTGAAGGGTAGGGAGGAGGTGGCCGCCCTAAGTATCGCCAAGGAGGTAAATGCAGGGAGGGTAGCTGGCCCCTTTTCTAGGCCTCCCTTTCCTAATCTTAAGGTTTCCCCTTTAGGTTTGGTTCCCAAAAAGGTCCCTGGTGAATTTCGTCTAATTCACCATTTATCATACCCAGCGGGTCATTCGGTCAATGACGCCATTCCTGATGACCTTTGTTCAGTCAGGTATACGTCATTTGACCAGGCCCTGTGCATGGTGCGCGCTTGTGGCCCGGGTGCACTCCTGGCATCAGGGATGCTGAACCGCCTGATGTCCTGGTGCTGCACCTCAGGGGCAATGACCTAGGCCAGGCCCTTCTTTAAAATATGCGATTTGCAGCGACCTAGCTTATTTGCATTATGTGTGGCCTTCCACAACGCTGCTATGGTCGGACATCATACCGCGTCACGCTTACAGAGGTGGTATTAACCTCCATGCCCTTGACCGTGCTCGCCGCTCGGTGAACAGGGCAGTGGCCCGGTTCTTTGCAGACAAGGGTTTGGGGCGGGTCATCCGACACCCCACCATTAGTTTACAAAATTATGATCTTTATACAGGGGATGGGGTCCATCTGTCGGCTAGAGGTATGAACCTCTTTTTGGAAGATTTGCAAGCAGGCCTGTTGACCGAGCTGACGGTCTGGAGCGGGGGGCGGTGAGTCTTTATTGAAGCCTCCCCGTGTGGCGGGTAGCACTGGTAAGGTAAATATTTATGACCCATAGGTATCCGGCAGGTTCGCAATTGACTGGCCAACACTTAGACAGGTACAAGTTTAATAACGTTGACCGGTCAATGACGAACCAGGCAATGGGGTGATGTCTGGAGCTCTTCAGCATGCATCACCCCGTGATTTGACGGATACACGTCAGAGGGTGGGGTCAGTAGATAGTTTATTGACTACGGTCAACAATTTGTTTGTAGTAACAAACAAATTGATACAAATGGATACATTGTAGCCAATTGCCGTTGGCAATTTTGGGAGGAACCTTACCAGTGTTACTGCGGCCTGCTTGCCTTAAGAATTATAATTGGTTGAGTACCAATTGAAATTTATAATTCGGACTAGGGCATGAATCAATAAATGTGGCCCAATGCCTTTATCCATATACCGGTGTCTGAGTCTTTCTTGGGGTGTGTGCCTGCAAAGAGATGCTGTCTTTTGAGAAGTGAAAGAGAGGTGCACATAAAAAATAGCTTTCTCAAGTACTTGGAACTTGCATGAAGTAACTCATAAAACAAAGGATTGTGAGGACTGAAATTGCATGAGCAATGCTTCTGATTCATTAAATCGTTATTTTTGCAGTTACTCAGGTAATGCATACACATGGTAGCTGTAGTCATCTTTTGCTGTTTTTGTACAATGTATTCAGGTGTTGTAAGAACCATGAGTGACAGACAGACATGCTAAAAGTGCACAGCCAAACCTATTGTGGCAATGTGGCAACCACTCAGTTAGCAGAGAGATTTGAGGGCTGATTGTTTAAAAGCCAGACAGATTTCAGAGAGGACACAGTTAGCAAAGCAGCCAGATAGAGCTAAGCTAGGAAAGAAGCTGAAATGGCATTCTGTAAATAAAGTCAAATCAGATAGGACTTGGATATTAGGAAGCTGAGCTTGAGTATGAGAAGCCAGATAGGGAGTTAACTAGCGGTGCAAACAGTTGGTCTAAATATGAGTTTGATCAGACAGAGCTAATCTCTGTTCTCTTAAAATGAGAAAAAACTATTAGAAGGATCTGGGTGTGCTTACAGCCTTTCTAAGAAGGACTGTCAGAGAGTACATAAAACAAAACAAAAAAAGATAAAAAATACCATGACACCTTAAAGACCAACTCCTGTATTTTAGGAAGGTCTGTTCATTGGTTGAATTCTTGTGTAGAATTTATGTTTATATATTGAATGTACAAACCTGCTACGAAATAAGCACCATACCTTTAAAATGGTAATCACAAAGCTTCATTCTTATTTGAATGTTCTGAAAATAAACCTTTCAGTTCTAGAATCTGCCTCAATTTATATTTATATAGTAGCCAGGAGATGTCTTAAAAGAACCAGATAAGGATTAACCGTCATCTTTTCTAGAGTAAGACTCACACCACCAACATTATAAATACCTATTGTTTATCACAGAAAATGCAGAGGATATATAAAATTTTGACTTAGTCACCCAAACAGCCTTCCATCATCACAGAGTGAGTGTCACACAAAAGGGGCAGTGTCTGAAATCTAGTAGTAAATAGTAACTAGAGTAAACCCATTGACTGTGTGGGGATTTGAAAAGTCAACTCCTCCAATTCAATGAGCCTGCTCTAGTTGCAATCTATATCTATAAAACAGAGGTGTGGTCTTGTATGTGCTCTAAAGTAACCAACACCCCTGGACCAAACTCGCTGAAAATTGGTACACACCTACCTTGGGCTTGCGAGATCAGCACTGTGGGGGCCACGAAACCCATTTGGGGGTTTATGCTCCCCAAAGTGGGATGCAAAGGCAACACACCCACCAACAGGAGAAAAAGCAATGGACCAGCAGTACTGCACATGCACACTGCAACGAAACAGCAGTACTGCGTACGTGCACCATAGCCTCCTTACTTTTAATCACAGCACTGGACAATAGGTGGAGAAAATGATACAGATATCATAATCATCACCAGCCTTGATTAGAATCAGACAGCTGAAGTCAGAGTGGAATATCAGGGTCAAATTCACAGTTCAAATACCCCAATTGGGCTATCTTGGGTTTTGCTTCCCCCCTGCATGACGCTGCACTCCTCCTCCACAGAAAGAAAAAGAGGAAAGTGGGACCCAATCCTTGTGGTGGCAGTATAAGCAGGAAAATCCCCCCCACTAACCCCCCCACCTTCTCCTGGAACCCACACAGATTCGCTTTCCCTCCTAAACCTCTCCTACCCTTTCCGCCCCAAAGAGGCCGTGGTTGGGAGGGGGCTGGAAGGAAACTGGGGAGAGAGAGAGAGAAGAGCTAAAACCACTTGTTTCAAGGGCAGGTGGAAATCTTCAAAAGACACTGTGGAGCCCTAAGAAGCTTCACAACATGTGGGATTTTTATCCACTAAAACCACCTCCCATTATGCCCAACCAGCCCACTGAACCGCTGTCAGGCATTACTTCACGGGGGGGTGGGGGCAGACTGACTGTTAAAAACCCTTCTCCAATTAGGCTACTCACCCTCCTCCTCTATGCCTCTGGCTGCCCTCTACTCAGTCTCTCCACATGTCTGAGTTCCAAGATGACCCCGGCCACATAATTAGACAATGTGGCCCAGGTTGTCTCCCTGCTCAACATCTCACCAATGATGTTTTCCGGAGACAACTGTCATTGAAGATGCCTCTGTAAAATTTCCCATTCTGTATCAAAGCGTGGACAGTGAAAAAACACGTGCTCTGTGTCTTCCTGCACAGGCTGGCAGATGGGGCATGAAGCACCATTGTCAAGCTTAAAGCAGTGTTGGTAGGCTCTGAAGCAGCCATGTCCCATCAACAGCTGTGTGAGGCAGGGATCCACCTCTCCATGCTGTCTTGTTGACCATGCGTTAATGTCTGGGATGAGGTGATGAGTCCACCATCCCTTGGTCAATGTATACCAGATCTGCTGCCATTGAGCTGTCCTCTCTACCCTGACTTCCTGGGCAATTATGCACCATTCCATCACCTGATTTTCTCACCTCCACTGGTAGATCTCCACCCATTCCTCTGCCATCAGATGGATCGGCATCATATTGGCAATGGCACACACAGCATCGTGTGTGTGTGTGTGTGTGTGTGTGTGTGTGTGTGTGTGTGTGTGTGTGTGTGTGTGTGTGTGTGTGTGTGTGTGTGTGTGTGTGTGTGTGTAGAGCGATCAAAACTGTCACATCGCCGGGAACTGTGGAGGGGCGTGGTTTTGAAGTTGCCCTCAAAAGGTCCGAAGGGAGAGCTCCATGCAGGGGGGAGTGGGGAAAGAGAGAGAATACTTTTGGGGGTGCAGAGCAATCCTGAGCCTTTTCCTGGCAGAGTCTATGCCCTCCTCCAGCTCCTGCGCACTGACCCTCCCAAACGAGAAAGAGTCCTGGAAAACTTTAAAATATATTGCCCCCTCCCTCCGCTCTGTGCAAGTGGCTTTGGTTTCCACCTGGGCGCTTCTGTCCTCCAGACAGAAAAGCAACGGGGGTGGGGGTGGGCGGAGAAAAGAGATTGCTTTCTCTCAATGGCAATCTGGGGGTGAAGGGACAGGCAGCATTGGCTCTTTGGCTACAAACAGAGATGGGCACCAAACCCTAGAGTCGGATATGAGCAAGGATAACCTTTACCTTTAGTAAGAGTGGGAGGTTTGCCGGACAAGAAAGCTGCCTAAAGAGAAGGATGGCAGACAAGAGGGATTCCTAGAGAGGAGCATGCCAGACAAGACAGGTTCCTATATGTCCTACAAGAGGGATTCCTAGAGAGGGAGCATGCCCAACAAGAGAGATTTCTAGAGAGGATTTTTTTAAAACAAAACAGCAGAACTGCACATGCGCACTGCAACAAAACAGCAGTACTGCGTAAGCGCACCACAGCCTCCTTACTTCCTTTAAAGAAAAAGAACCCAAGCAAGCCCGGGTAATCAGCTAGTTTACCATAGTCTGCAATTTAGATTTCAGCCAAAGTCTCTTCTGGGACAAATAGATCTTTGCAAGTTTTTGTCTTCAAAAGAGTTCATTAAATCAGCTTTTCAATTCACACTATTCTGGACTAAAGGACATTTGTTAAAAAATCAATCTTCCTAGGTAGCTTGAAAAAATATATGTTTTAGACTACAACAAAAGGGAACCAAATTTTCCATAGCCACTTTGGCTAGAGGGTTCTGGGAACTGTGGTCTGGAAAAATACCTTTTCCAGCTTCTAACAAATCAAATAAAACAAAACAAAACTCTAACATTTAAACAGTCTAAAACTTTGAAGCTTTAATTCTATAATTCAATGCAATCAGACTTCTATACCACCCCATAGCATTTAGTGCACTCTCTGGGCGGTTCACAAGTTGATTACTGTTTTGTCCCCAATATGCTGGGTACTCATTCTACCGACCTCAGAAGGATGGAAGGCTCAGTCAAACTTGATCTCTGGGCAGGATCGAACTCACAACCTTTTGGTTGCAGGACAGTTTAACCACTGTACCACCAAGACTCCTTCAACTTTTGACTCTGCATGTGCTCTTAAGCAGAGCTGCTGCTGAGGAGAGCCAAACAAAGGAAGTGAGCACTGGTAAGTTTTGCAGTTGGAGTAGAGCTGCTTTAGAGGCCTCCACTAATTTAAATTGATAATTTAAACTGCTGAGAGCCACCTCTGTTCAAACAGAGGAAGCAGTTAGAAGCTTCCAGAAGCAGGGGGGCAGAGCCACACCAGGCCCTTCCCTGAACTGTGACTCATAGGGGCGGAGCCACACTAGCCTTTAAAAGCTCTGAGCTGTTTCAAGGTCAGCCCTTTTGACTCTGCATGTGCTCTTAAGCAGAGCTGCTGATGAGGAAAGCCAAACAAAGGAAGTGAGCACTGGTAAGTTTTGCAGTTGGAGTAGAGCTGCAAACTAGTAACAAAGGAAGAATACAGTCTTACTAGGTAGAGAGGTAGTAAATGTGTACATTTTTGAGGCCCATAATACTGCACTTATTAAAATGGATTCTGAGGGAACAGCTGTAGTTACCTGCAATACTTGTGCCATGTTTGTGTTCTTGCCAAAGCATATGGAGAACTACACTTGCAGCAAGTGCAAGCTGGTTGCACTACTAGAAGAGAAGGTCCAGCAGCTAGAGGCCCGCATATCTAACCATCAACAAATTAAGGAGCTTGAGCTGTTCTTGGACAGAGCGGAGCAGACTATGCTGGACAAAGAAGAGACAGGGCACAGTTCTGAGGGAGAAGGCCCTTCACTAACTCAGGAGGGAGATGTTTGGAGGAATGTGACTCAAAGGAGGAGAAGAGTAGGGGATCACTCTGAGAGTCTGAAATTACAGAATAAATTTGAGGCTCTTTCCCTCATCACACCTGATGAGGAACACACAGAGGAACAACTGGTTCCACCTGATGATCTCTCCTTCATCACACTTGATGAGATCCAGGAAGATAAACAACAGGAACAAACTGAGGTTCTCTCCCTTAGTATGGTTGATGAGGTGCATGTAGATGAATAGATTGCAGGAGAGAGGCTCCTTGTACTAGGCGATTCAATAATTAGAAATTCAGAGAAATGGATTTGTGATGCACATGATAACCGTATGGTGACTTGCCTGCCAGGTGCAAAAGTTGCAGACATCACAAGAAATCTAGATAGATTGTTAGAAAGAACTGGGAACGAGCCAGTTGTCATGGTACACATTGGTACCAATGATGTTGGGAAGGCCTAGCCGTCTGTCCTGGAAGCCAAATTCAGGTTGTTAGGAAGAAGATTGACATCCCGGACTTCCAAGGTAGCATTTTCAGAAGTGCTACCTGTCCCTTGTGCAGGACCTACCAGGCAGGCAGAGCTCAGAAGCCTCAATGTGTGGATGAGGCGGTGGTGTCGAGAGGAGGGTTTCAGATTTGTCAGGAACTGGAGAACATTTTGGAAAAGCCAAATCTGTTCAGGAGGGATGGGTTGTATTTGAACCATGATAGGATTGCTGGCACTCAACATCAAAAAGGCTGCAGAGCAGCTTTTAAACTGATAACTGGGGGAAAGCCGACAGGAGCTGGGCAGCATCCGGTTCGGGAAAGTGTGTACTTGAGTAGTAAGAAGGATGCAAAAATTACTGAGCAGAGCAAGGAGCTAGTCACCAGCACTCTAGCAGAAGGATGCAAGAGGCAGTCTAACAATGCAACTGGACTCAAAAGACTGTATCAGGAAAGCATATATAAATGCTTGTATATAAATACCAGAAGCCTCCAGAACAAAATAGGGGAGCTGGAATACTTAGCAATAGATAAGAATATTGATATTATTGGTATCACTGAAACCTGGTGGATGGATGATAACCAATGGGATACAGTTATCCCAGGCTACAAACTGTAGAGGAAGGATAGGAAGGGGCAAACGAGAGGTGGTGTAGCCTTGTATGTCAAAGAAGGGATAAAATCGTATGAATTGGAATATCTAGGTGATTTGGAGTCACCATTAGAAGCTCTGTGGGTAAGAGTTCCAGGCTACAAGGATGGTCTAACTGTAGGCATATACTATCGGCCTCCGACCCAAACTCTTGAGGGAGACTGGCAGTTGGAGAATGTTGTAAAGGAGGCATCCAAAAAGGGAAGCCTGGTTATAATGGGGGACTTCAATTACCCTCACATAGACTGGGTGAACTGTTGTTCAGCACATGATAAAGAGATAAAGTTCCTAGATATGCTAAATGATTGTTCTCTGGGACAGATGGTTGAAGACCCAACTAGAGGTACAAGAATCCTTGACTTGATCCTGAGTAATACTCAGGATCTGGTGCAAGATGTTAATGTGACTGATCCAATAGGGAACAGTGACCACAACTCAATTATGTTTAACTTGATCATAGACTGCAAGTCACTGATAAAATCTAACACAGAGACCTTAAATTTTCAAAAAGGAAATTTCCCAAAGATGAGGAAACTAGTAAAAAAGAAGCTGAAAGGGAAAATTGAGAGAGTCCAAACATTCCAAGAGGCATGGAGGCTGTTTACAAAAACAATAACAGAGGCCCAATTGGAATGCATACCCAAAAGGAAAAAGGGCACTGCCAGGTCCAAGAGGACTCCACGAGTTCTCAGGGAACTTAAAGATGAAATTGCTGATCTCCTAGCGAAAATATATAATCTTTCCCTCAAATCAGGCTTTGTGCCTGATGACTGGAAGGTAGCGAATGTAACACCAATTTTCAAAAAAGGATCCAGGGGTGATCCAGGAAATTACCGACCTGTCAGTTTAACATGTGTCCCAGGTAAAGTGATGGAAACCATCCTAAAAGATAGAATTAATAGACACATAGAAGAGAAGGCGCTGCTAAAGGAGAGCCAACATGGCTTTTACAAGGGCAAATCATGCCTCACTAATCTGTTGGAATTTTTTGAGAGTGTCAACAAGCATGTGGGTAAGGGGGATCCAGTTGACATTGTTTATTTGGACTTTCAGAAGGCTTTTGACAAGGTCCCACACCAAAGGCTCTTGAATAAACTTACCAGTCATGGAATAAAGGGACAGATCAGCAACTGGCTAAGGGACAGGAAACAGAGGGTAGCACTAAATGGACACTTCTCCAAGTGGAGGGAAGTAAAGAGTGGGGTCCCCCAAGGTTCAGTATTGGGACCCCTGGTTTTCAACCTCTTCATAAATGATCTAGAGGTAGGAGTAAAAAGCAAGGTAACCAAATTTGCTGACGACACTAAATTATACAGGGTAGTGAAAACTGTGAGAGATTGTGAGGAGCTCCAGAGGGATCTCTCGACACTGGGGGAGTGGGCAAAACAGTGGCAAATGAGCTTCAACATTAGTAAGTGCAGAGTGATGCATGTTGGGGCAAAAAACCCCAATTACATTTATAAACTGATGGGGTCTGAACTCTC
Source organism: Bradypodion ventrale (assembly GCA_035047345.1). Taxonomy (NCBI): domain Eukaryota; kingdom Metazoa; phylum Chordata; class Lepidosauria; order Squamata; family Chamaeleonidae; genus Bradypodion; species Bradypodion ventrale. The sequence goes on from JAWDJE010000001.1 coordinate 254,758,108, forward strand.
TGCGACAAACCAGGAAAGGGACCTTAGTGTCCTGGTGGACAACTCAATGAAGGTGTCAACCCAGTGTGCCTCAGCAGTGAAAAAAGCAAACTCAATGCTAGGGATCATTAGGAAGGGTATAGAAAATAAGTCAGCAAGTGTCATTTTGCCTCTTTATAAATCTATGGTGAGGCCCCATCTGGAATACTGTGTACAGTTCTGGTCACCATACCTCCAGAAGGATATTATGGAGTTGGAGAAAGTGCAGAGGAGGGCAACCAGAATGATTAGGGGACTGGAACACCTGCCTTACCATCTGAGGCTGCAACGGTTGGGCCTTTTCACTCTTGAACGACGGCGTCTAAGAGGTGACCTGATTGAGGTTTATAAAATCATGCATGGTGTGGACAAAGTAGATAAGGAAAAACTGTTTTCCCTATCGCACAACACTAGAACTAGGGAACACTCGATGAAACTTTTGTGTACTAGTTCTCAAACAAATAAGAGAAAGTACTTTTTCACCCAGAGGATTACTGGTCTATGGACCTCCCTGCCAGAAGAAGTGGTGACAACTGTCAGTCTTGACAGCTTTAAGAAAGGATTAGACAAGTTCATGGAGGACAAGGGTATCAATGGGTATAATTATGGATACTTAAGGACAACCTCGGGGTTGGAGAGATAGGCAGGATATCTCTCAATGCCATTTCCAGGGAATCCTAAGCAGGTGAAGGCATCTCCTTGGGAATACCCTGAAGGAAATGGTGAGCCACTGTGTGAGACAGAATGCTGGACTGGATGGGCTGTGGCCTGTTCCAGCAAGGCTATTCTTATGTAACTTCCAAAGGAAAGCCATCTTCAACCAGGAGACCTTACTGCGTGTACTGTGGCCATCATACCAGAGTTAGCTTGTCACCTTCTTTATTGCCTGCCTACTGCCTGGCCAAATGGTTTGAGCCACTGTGTCTATCATGGGGAGCTATCATGGGGTTTATAGAACTCTTTGGGAGAAAATCAAAAAGCTCTACAAAGAAACATCACATGGCACACAAATTGTGCTATGCATTTGGATAGATAGACAATGTCTTAAATGTTATATGTGCCCTTAGTGGGTAATTTCAGGAAATTATTAAAATGTACTCCATTTATAAAGGGTTTTGGTATTGTAAGTCAAAGAGACACTGAGCAGGACTAGTGCTGATTAGTGTGGGTGACCACAGTATGCTGGAATTTTTTATATTCCTTGGCTTTTTGCTCATTTTCCCTGAGACCCTTTGGACTCAGCAAGTTAAGATAGCTGATACCCTCCCTCCCTTGGCAGTCTGGGAAACTCAGTGACATTTAAAGACTGCTGGGGCCCATTCTGGTAATATCTAAACTAATTAAAATCAAATCATAATTGTAGAAGCTTGTTCACTGGAATTCTAATAAGCCTTGAAGCTGTACATGCCGAATGTTGCTGTGCTAACGGCAGTTTTCAGTATGTGAGAGTATCATTTTGCCAGAGAGAGGATTGTTCCTGGCATATTTTTTAAGATCGCTGTTAACAAGCATCTTTCTTATATAATAAATGTTGCTGCTAATGTGAAATGAAGACTCGAATTTCAAGTTGTCAAGTCAGAAATGTACGGAAGTCACTACTTGCGTAAGAGGATTTCTGTGAGTGGAGAAGCTTGTTCGTGAAGGCTTATTCAGTGCCAAATGCCATAGACTCATCACACGGGTAAGCTACCTCCTATAGCTGCTTGTGAAAGTGTTGTTAAGTGTTGTAAATCTGTCTCCCCATGATTATCTGGAAATGTAGTGATGACTTGAAGTCTTGTAAACACCTCACCAATCACAAGCATTGGTATAAAGAACAAAAATAAGCAATATAAAAGTTAGGGGGGGACACATCGGCTGAAAAATGCCTTTACAGTAAAGTAAAGCAACAAAGGCAGTTAGCAAGAAAGACAACTGAGCAAAGAACAACTAATTTTGGATGCTTAAAAACAACCGCCAGTCTGGCCAGGTTATCCTTCTATGGAAATAGAGTAGACCACACTGCCAGTGACTCAACGCCGATCATCATGTGGTGGTTAACTAACCTGACAACCCAGAGGACTAACGGCCTTGGGTGGTGAAGTCCACAGGAAAGGGTAATGGTCCCCACATGGATTAAATCCCACTTGAATCCCTCTTGATGGAGGACAGCAGCTTCATCTATACTGGCTGGGGGCCAATGAGGACTTTGTGTGCCAAAAGGGCTCAGGACCAGAAAGTGATTCGCTGAACTGGATCGGTGGTATGGATGTCACACTGCAATGCAGAAGGCCAATGGAAGAGCATTGTATTGTCCCCAGGACAATCTTCATGACTGATTGTCATGAGGATAGTCAATATTCGGAAACAGATATGGCACAAGAAGAAGAAAAACATCCCCTGGAGTCACAGAATTCTACCAACTGTTCCAAAGAGACCAAATGAGCCCTGAGCATATGAAGAAGAAATGCCTATATTTGAACATTCTTTTCTCTCTCTTCAGTCTAAAACATAGTCTAATTAATATATCTCTGGCAGAGAGCTAGGAATTAGGGGGTTTTGCAAAATTTTTACAGAAAAATAGAGTTCAACAAAATGCAGACCATTTGAGTCGACTTTCACAAAGACTATGGAATTAACTTTCTGAATGACTTCTTATTAACTTGTGGGAAATGGTCCACATGCTCTGTAGTTCTTTCCAGCTGACCTTCTCAGGCATTTTTCATATATTCTGTTACAAACATCATGAGTGTTTTGCAGTTACATCTCTCTAAAGGCAAGGAGGAACAAATGACATGTTTTAATAATCCAAGAATGAAGTAGCCCTCAAAAGTTCCATCTCTTTAATGTAGTTGTGCCCTTAACTTTGCTCTAATATTGATATGCAGCTGAGACACAGACATACCTGGCATATACTTTGTTTTATAGGTACTATCCACTTGACTGATTTGATTATGCTGGCTCACTGGCTTGGGATACCATGAGATAGTTTGAGACACCATGAGATAGTTTGAAACACCGTGAGCTGTCTCCCCCCCCCCATCTCCTCCAATAAACTCACCTTAATGATCAAAAGTGCTGTTGAAATAATACTACTGTTGCTAACACTGCATTTAAATTTTATCTTTATTAGTCTATATTTTAATTCCATTCAGCGCATCCTCGTTAAGCAACTGTTGCTGCCTTGGGCATTTTTTAGCTACCTTTCCATCTACCCATTGCTTTTCATGGCTGTAAAAATGAAAGCCTCTTTCAATTTTTATATAGAATGTGAAAGTTTCATATTTCCATCCCGTAGATCTCTAGGCATTTCTGAGAAAGGACATATATAAAGCTTCTGCTGCGTATGGTCTATTATCCCAAACCAATAAATACATCTGCAGGAAATTAAATAACACATATCCGAATGGATTTTCTGTAAGCCAAATGTCTTTTTGCTTCCCCACCCCTAGAAAAAACAGATTTTCTCCTTCTGTGTTTTACTGTAATTCTTGCTAGTGAAACTTCAGTCTGAGTGTTGATGTGAACATCACCGAGAAGGTGGTTGAGCCAGGGAAGAAGAGTAGCATGTTGATAATGGTCTTCAAATATTTAAATAGACATCAAAAAGTAATAATAATAATAATAATAATAATAATAATAATAATAATAATAATAATAATAATAATAATAATAATAATAATAATAATAATATTTTTATATCCCGCTTCCCTCAATCCAATGGACGACTCGAAGACATGTAAAAAACAATAATAAGATGCAAAATACAGAAATACCCTATGACAATATAATAATACAGTACAATAAATTACAAAATAATTATACAATAGACATATATATTCTAATAAACAAAATTAATTTCATAATCCCCTACAACAATCAATACAAATACAGTCATAGGAATATAATAATGCATATAAACACAAATACCAAATAAATAATCAAAGAAATCCACAATGAAACAAAAGCACAGCATCAAAAAGTACAGGTTTAACCTGGAGTAAAGATTTTTAAAGTGTTGGATAACAATGTTAAAATGAGTAGAAATGCTGCAAATTGGATTTGATGTTTTGCACTAAAAGAAGGTAAAGGTTGCTCTTGCTCGAAAACCAGTTGTATCTGACTTTAGGGTTCAGTGCTGATCTCTGTTTACAGCTGTCTGTGTTTGCAGACATTTCCGTGGACATATTGCAGACACTGCTAGACACCGGAGTGCATGGAACACTGTTTAGCTTCACACCGAAGTGGTACCTATTTATCTGCTTGCAATTTCTTGCTTTTGTACTGCTAGGTTGGCAGGAGCTGGGACAGAGACTAGTACTCACTCTGTCGTGCAGCATTCAGGTCTCAACCTGCTGACCTGCTGACCTTCCAGTCATCAAGTTCAGTGTCTTAACCACTAAGCCACCACAGTCAATCATATGAAAGAGAGTAGTGATGTCATTGTTTTAGTCAAAAAGCACCACAAAGGAGTGAAGGAACAAGGAGAAGCTTTCAGCCCATACATGTCAAGCACAGCTCCGGAGATTACGAGACCTGTGCTGAACGTTTCTGCGCAGGTCCGTTCTATGCATGCATAAAAGCCTTCTACACATGCATAGAAGTGCAGAACGTTTCTGCGCAGGTCACTTCTACGCATGCATAGAAGGCTTTTACGCATGTGTAGAAGGCTTTTATGCATGTGTAGAATGCAAGCGTGGTGCCAAAATGAAGACATCCGGGATAGTTAGGCGGCGTGGCCACCTCTCTATAAAAGGGGTGGCCACGAGGCAGCTTTGCTGCCATTTTAGAACAGCGACGGAGCGGAGAAGTTCGCTCCGACGCTCTTGGTCTTTCCTTACCTGAGAAAAGAGAAAGATATTACTGGATTGGAGGATATCTTTCCTCCGATCACTAACCTAGTGCTTGGGTTGCTAGGGGAAACTGCTCCGGTGATCTTTTGTTGTCCCTATGGGACCTGCATGGGGGCGGCCATGGCCCCCAAGAAGAAGGCTGCCGTGGGCCCGCGGCAGCGTTATCCCCCCTCCCCCTGCCACTTCTAGTGGCCCCTTGGGCCGGAGGGCTCAGGCGGCTGCGGAAAGGGGGTTGGCAGCGACTCCAGTTCTGCTGGCCTAATGCGGGGCAGGGTGGCTTGGGCGGACGGGGTGCGGGACCACACCCCATAGTGGCACCTATTCCCTGGTTGTGGATTTGTACCTGCTGACCACAGTTCCCCCGCTGGCCCACCTAATGTATACGGCCCACCTTATTCCGGTGGGCCGGAAGTGGTGGACATGCTACTGGCCCGCATTGCGGCCCTTGAAGCGGCAATGTGAATTTCCTGTCGGCATACCGCTCGCCTTGTTGGTGGGCCGGGAGTGGTGGATATGCTTCTGGCCCGCATTCCGGCCCTCAAAGCATCGTTAGGGATTTCCCGACCCTCAGGACACTTGGGGCCGGGCTACCTTTGGGACCCTAATAATTTACCTTTGCAGGCATTTCGGTGGGCCTTGGGCCGGGTTGAGCTGCCTCAGGCACCTGTGCGTTCATAGGGTGGTGCGCCGCCCACATAGCAGGTCATCCCGCCGGTTCCCAGAGTGACCTGGCTTGGAGTCCCGTTGATCCTGAGCTTGATTTTTGTTGCTGGCTCCAACGCTCCTTCGAGGCCGGAACCCCCGGTGGGGGCGGCCTGAGGGAGTGCTCCTAGTGAGTATAGTGGTCAAGTTAGCACATTATCCACATTGTCACTGGTTGTTAATGGGTGCGGTGGCCTGGGCTTCACCAGGCTGCATTAGCTGGCCGATATTCCACCCAGTACCCTTCAGCCGCCTGGCTTTCACCCAGTGGCCAACTATTACCTTCCTTCGGGTGGCCACTCGTCACTGGCCACCGGGTATAAGATATGGTGTGGGGTGTGAGCAGATGTTTCAGTCTCACGAATGGTGATCTGACTAAGTGGGAATAGGGGGGACAGGATGACACGGATAGACAATTGTCCCATTGTCATAAACTCTCCCCGCATGTGGGTTAATTGGCCGCCAGCTTATTCATACATATATGGCTGTGCAACTCAGGGCTCATCCTGATTTGGATATTCCGATGGTTCAGTGTTTGGACATCATCAAACGGGCAGTTGCTAATTTACCGGTCCGTCAGGCCTAGCCTATGGTGGGGAATTTACTATGAGACTTGCCCTTCACCCTGAGGCGAGATGGGATATGACCCGTCAGCGATTGTTGCTGCTGTACATGACCCCTACACGCCCGGTACCAGGTGAATGGTACCACTGTGGTTCCGCAGTGCAAAGGTACACCACTACGCAGGTTCACTGCCGGCGGGAAGGGCAGGGGGTCCCATCCTACCGATGTGTTGGGATTATTCCGCTACCGGAGAATGCAAGTGTATGGTTCATGCCTGGCCTGTTGATCTGCCACCGAGATGGGTCTCCCCTGACTAAATTTCAATTCGGGAGGGTCACTGGGATGGCACTTTGCAAAGGGGGATCCCCGGGGCTACTTATGGTGCACATTTACTTTGGACAGGCGCAGTGTCTACTGCTGCTGCATTTGGTTACCCTGTGGCCGACGTACATCGGATAGACAGGTGGGGATCTGTGCCTTTTTATATATATGTTCGTCCCCTTGCTGTTTAGTGCCTTGTTATGCCCTCAACTTCTCTTCTTCTTTTACAGACCCTGTGTGTATCCGAACACCAGTGGCAGTGTGGCTGGTGGGCCATAGTTGTGTGCACTGGGCGATGTTAGTTTGAGCAGGGGTTCTCTTTCTGTGCCGGGTGACATGCTGCCTCTGCGAGCCCGTGGGCAGGCATGCCCCGAGGTGGGGGCAAGGGTTACCAGGGATTGGCTAGAGTTCCCTCTGAGGCCACTACAAGTTCAAAGGCCCATTCCCCAATTGATCCAGCTGTGCTCAGAGGGTGCCTCCGTGTTTATCCTGGGGAGTATGATGCGGTTTACCTTGGAGGGTTTTTACGTTTGGTTTCTGCAACCCTTCGGGGGTGTTAGTGCATCCCAGGATGCCCCCAATTTACAGTTATTCAGGGATAGGGAGGTCATTTCTCCGCAGCAGGTGGATGGAGTATTGTGGGAGGGCAGGGTTGCTGATCCGTTTGATCTCCCCATACTCAAATCTAATAGTCTCCCCTCTCAGCTTAGTGCCTAAGAACCCTCTTGGGAATTTAGTTCATTCACCATTTCTCCTACCTGCGGGGCCCTGGCTTGGCGGCCCTATACCGGGTGACCTTTGCCGGGCCAGGTGTGCTCCTTCGACCAGGCTGTGCAGATGGCACGCTCATGCGGTCGTGGGGCGCTGCTGGCGAATGCAACATCAAATTCGCATCCCAGTTGCTCCCAGTGCCCCCTCCGATAACCTTGAGCCTTCAGGCTTTTGTTCCCAGGGCTGGCTTTCAGTGAGTTGAGCCATGCCCTAGCCTGTCCTGATTCCTGTATCGGCCCTCGAGCATTTCAGCACCTTCCTTTACTGGGCTTTCACTCAAGGTTTGGGGTCCCAGTCAGTGACTCACTTTCCCGACAATTTGTTAGGGGGTGACTGGCCTGCGGGCACATGTGGGTATTTGCTCAACACGTTCTGGGGCATCAGGGTGCCTAAAACAACAGGGGGCACAGCCAGTGCCCTCACTTTTTAGGTGTAGATTTTGTCATCGTGGCCCAGACTTCCAGTTTACCCATGGATAAGGGGACACGGAGCTAGGATCCTATATTCGTAAGGTGCATGACGTAAGGTGTTTCTCCGTAAGTTGCAAGTGCTACATGGCCACCCCGACTTGGCCTGTAGGGGGTAACACCGGGTGGCCCTTTCCCAGGCGACTTTGTGCAGCCATAGTGGGGTCTTTACAACTCACCATAGGGTCTGACTATGAGGGGTTTGCGGGCCGACCTACCGGTTTGGCTCAGGTTCCTACAGGGCTGGAAGGGCGTCTCCTTTGCAGGGCCGGGCATATGGCCACTCCTTAATTACGAGTCTGGTTGGACGCCTTGGGTTCCCTTGGACGGGGACCTAATTTGATGGTCGATGGGCCTGTTGGAGGTGGCCCCAGGGATAGCAGGGCACAAGTCGCCTCCGCGATCTCACATCCTTGAATTTTTCCCCATCTCAGGTGCGCTCATCCTCTGGGTGAATAAGTGGACTATTTCCGTAGTTCATTTTGGTGGAACCTAAGTTAATGGTCGATGGGCTTGTTGGAGGTGGCCCCAGGGATAGCAGGGCACGAGTCACCTCCGCGATCTCACGTCCTTGAATTTTTTCCCCATCTCAGGTGCGCTCATGCGCTGGGTGGATAAGTGGACTATTTCCGTAGTTCATTTTGGTGTGACAATGCTGCCACAGTGCATTTTGTTAACGCTCACACACCCTAAATTCACAGAGTCATGCCCTTGGTTTGGCAATTTGTTTTCAGGCCCTTGCGCATTAACTTGCTATTCAGGGCTGGACATGTGCCAGGCATTGACAGTGATATATCTGATGCTGTCTCCCACCTGTAGATCTCTTGGTTCTGTGCCTTGGCTCCATACACGGAGGAACTCCCCGATCCACTTCCAGATGAGATGTGCACTTTTGGCGTGGAGAAGTGAACCGGACAGTCGGCAGGTCTTTGACGTCATGCACGCGTAAAGCGTGTCAGCGCGAGTTCCTCCAATTTGGAGTTTTCTGGGGAGAGGCAGCTCCCCCAAGTTTGGCCTAAGGCTTTCGGCCTTGATGTCCGTGGCTGAAGTGTGAGGTTTTATTGTTGCCATGGGCGACGTCTATATTCACTAGGTATTGGACGGTTGGGCACGTGAGCGGGGCTGCCCCCCGACACACGCCAGCCTGTGTCTTCTTATCGATTAGCCCTCCTGACCAGGGGATGGCGCAGCCTGGGTTACGAGACCTATGAGGAGTTTCTGTTTCATGCAGTTACCATAGTGGCTTTCCTTGGAGCTCTGCGAATGAGTGAGCTGGTCCTGCTTTCACAAGGGGACGCGTCATGTCTGGCACTGGAACTGGAAGATGTGTTGCTCACTCAGGAGTGTGCTCAGTGGAGGATTAGTTCCTCTAAGGTGGATCAGCAAGGACAGGGCAGTAGCGTGACACTTCTGCGATGCTCGCTTGCTGATATCTGTCCAGTTGGTGCCTTACATGTTTTCCTGGCAGTGTATGGTTCATGCCTGGCCTGTTGATCTGCCACCAAGATGGGTCTCCCCTGACTAAATTTCAATTCGGGAGGGTCACTGGGATGGCACTTTGCAAAGGGGGATCCCCGGGGCTACTTATGGTGCACATTTACTTTGGACAGGCGCAGTGTCTACTGCTGCTGCGTTTGGTTACCCTGTGGCCGACGTACGTCGGATAGACAGGTGGGGATCTGTGCCTTTTTATATATATGTTTGTCCCCTTGCTGTTTAGTGCCTTGTTATGCCCTCAACTTCTCTTCTTCTTTTACAGACCCTGTGTGTATCCACACATCAGTGGCAGTGTGGCTGGTGGGCCGTAGTTGTGTGCACTGGGCGGCACAGTAGGTGGCTTCATCAGAGTGGGGACCCCATCTCGGGGTACGTACAGCCGTGCGTATGCAGTGGTATGGTATGCGCGGCACATGGTGGTGAGAACTGTTGCCATTCCTGATGTCCATTGGGGATGCTGGACCGCCTGATGTCTTATCCTGCACCTCGGGGACAGTGTGCTGTACAGCTCGTTGCCTAACATTAACAATTTCCGTGTGCAGTGACCTGGCTTTTATTCACCATTCATGCTGTACACACGTTCGCTATGGTCAGACATCGTGCCGAGACACTGTTATAGGGGAGGCATTCACTCCCGTGATTTGGACCGTGCCTGGTGGTCAGCGAACAGGGCTGTATCCCGGTTCCTTATGGAGGATGAATTTGTACAGCCGTCCGGCGTCCGGGGATAGGGTTACAGGTTTTCAGCCTGTATTGTGGAGATGGGGTCCACCTAGCAGTGAGAGGTATGGACCTATTTTGAAGGATGGGCAAGCGGGCCTGGTGACTGAATGGTCGGTCTGGGGAGGGGCGGTGAGTCATCATGGGCACCTCCCCGTGTGGCGGGTAGCACTGGTAAGGTAAAAATTTATGACCCATAGGTATCCGGCAGGTTCGCAATTGACTGGCCAACACGTAGATAGGTACAGAGGAAACAGGATTGTCCGGTCAAGGGCGAACTATGAATAGGGTGATGCTAGGAGCTTCACAGCCTGCATCACCTTGATATTTAGATGGATACATCAGAGGGTGGGGGTCAATAGATAGTATATTGACTGCAGTCAACAATTTGTTTGTGACAACAAACAAATTGATACAAATTGATACATAATAGCCAATTGGCATTGGCATTTTGGGTGGAACCTTACCAGTGCTACTGCGGCCTGTTTGCCTTAAAGAATTACAATTGGATGATACACCAATTAAAAGTTATAATTCGGACTAGGGCATTATTCAATAAAAGTGGCCCAATGCTTTTAATCCAATACCGGTGTCTGAGTCTTTATTTGGTGGGTGCGCCTGCAATGGACCTGCACAGAACCGTTCTGCGCAGGTCAATTCTACACATGCGTAGAAGGCTTCTACGCATCCCCTTCTGCACAGAAGCCTTCTATGCATGTGTAGAAGGTTTTTACACTTGCGTAGAAGGCTTTTATGCATGCGTAGAAAGGACCTTCGCAGAAGGGATGCGCAGTAACTCCTTTTCCCCCGCTGCCAAATTACGGGGTAGCGGCAGCTCCGGGCAGGAAATGGAGAAAATCAGCACAGAAATATGGGAAATCCCGGCCAATCTGGGATACTTGACAGGTATGTTTCAGCCCCTCTAGGCCTTGCCTCCTGGGCGCCTCTTTTACCCAGATACTTTGACCTACGAGGTCTGAGAGCCCGTCCAGCCCAAAGAGGCTGCAATTACCTAGGCAATTACCTAAGCAAAGCCCAGCAAATATTATGGAGAGTTTTGAGAACAAAATGGTATCGTGTAGGCTTGACTCTATTCTTACACAGCTCCAAAGATCAGGCAGGTTGTTGAAGTAACGTGGTTTTATTGTTCAGTTTCATGAAGAAAAATAGAAATTCATACGCAGTTTCAGGATACAAAAATATCAGGATACAAACTAATCAAAATAGCATCAGGGTTTCCACACACAAGTCTTTCCCCAACAAAAGTAAAATAACCTAGCTCCCTATTAAGTAACCATAATGACCAGCAGCACCTGCCTGGCTGCTACTGTTCATTATGGATCTCCAATGGAAAATGCATCTCATTACAGATGCATCTTCCACTGGAGAAAAAAATCCATGTTTACTCATCTGAAACAGAGGAAGGAATGACTGAGGAACTCATGTATGTTCTCTCTTGAGACAGAAGATCCTACTCCATTCTTTGACTCATCTGTTCCATGGCACCAGATTGGGGGAGGGGGGGCAGGGGAGTTTGAATTTGCGGGTAGGGCTTTTACAGAACACAGAGAGTACATAAAGCATCTTGCTTCTCTACTTCTTGGTTCTGCAAATCAAATGCAAAGTAGGGAGGGGACCAAGTGTTCTTCGTCCTGCTCATGACCTCTCAGAGCAGCTAGGTCAGTGGTGTGAACCTATGGCATGTGTGCCAGAGGTGGAACTCAGAGCCCTCTCTGTAGGCACGTGTGCCATTGTTGCAACATAGAGTTCACCACCTCTGCCCAGCAGCACAGCCCCCCCCCCCTGCACAGAGTTCACCCTGCCCATCTGCCTGTTGAGTTTGGGCACTCAGCCTCTAAAAGGTTCCCCATCACTTGGTGCTGATAAACAACAAAAACAGAGTCCTCCAGCATCCCTGAGGAGAGATAAAGTAAACAGCATCTCCATATTCTATCTCATATAAGGCAACAGAGAAGTTTGTTGTCTGAGCATAATGGCTCTGGTCAGTCAAAGAGGGAGAAAGGAGGACTATAATAAATCACAGGCTAAATTTTATTTGGAACAAATCAACACAGCTTTATTAGTTACAGCTGTCATTTAGCCCTAGCTGCTGCTGCTGGCTCAAGTAACTCAACTTGAGTTAACCACATGGATGTGTGCCACTGGGGAAGGGACAGAAGTGTGCAACATTGCCCAAACTGGTTGTCTACCTGGACTCTGACCCATCCCTTAAAGGGGGGGCTCTATCTAAGAGAGACCCACCTCTTGTGGTTTGTCCTCATGCCAAAAAGTACCCCCAATAAAGCTATGATACAATTATGAGGTACCCTTCCATTTTGACTATACAGACATGGAAACATTAGGAGGAAAGGTAGATGGGAGAAGCTCCAGAAATGAAAGAGGCAATTACACCCTCTAGACTGAGCTCCACCTATCAGATGACTTGATTGTTTGGCTTTGGAAGTGTGAGAAGCTCCTCCTTCCATACAGAACATGCTGGGGCAAAGAAGGTGGCCCACAACAAGGGTAGCCACAGGGGTCTTTATAACTCATAAACAACAATTTAGATTGATCCCAGAAACAGATAGTAAAGTTGTTGTGACAGGAGATTTATATGCTCCCTGCAAAAGCCATTGTGAGAGTCAGCTATGAAAATCCATTTTGCATCTTGGAGAAACTAAATGTTTCTTATTTAGTCTGTAGAGGAGATTAAGTGTGTTGATATCTTTTAAATATTTGTTATTATAAATGCACTTGGAGTGCAATCAGACAGTGAGAAAGGGTTGGATCTGATTACACCAGAAAGGGTTGCTTTGCAGGAAATGATCTCCCTGAAATCCTTCCATCTCAGTGAGAATCACTCCAGTTCTCTCCCTTCCCCCAAAGAGTAGCCTCACTGCTGGGCCAAAAAAGTCCAGCTTGGATATGGTTTGGCATTGTACTGTATTGTGATTGCTCATATTTTGTGAGATCACCAAGAAATAGCCTGCACTGAATTGCACCACAAGCGGTCCTAAATGTGAATTATTTCCTTGTCTAAGTATTCCCCTATTTTAAATTACTGCTTCCTACTTCTGTCACTAGGATGGATCTGTCTATATATTTAAGAGCAAAATTGTAGGATTAAGGTGGAGTGCATCAAACCTTTCACTTCAACCTTTCTTCAGTCTCATTGGGTTGCTGCCAGGGCAGAAAGAAGACTGGAATTGCATTGCCACAAATTCCTCCAAACTTTCCTTAATTAAAAAAAGGAGGGACATCTTTACCAACTCTCAATTTGCTCCATATCTTCCTTAATCTGGGAGTATAACACATGGAGGTCAGGAGGAGCTTTAGATATTGTATATCCAGAGTTCAGAGAGAGAGAGAGATTGTCCCTTCCATATTCCCAGTCTACCTGCTTTCTTCCTCTAACACAGAGGTTTGCAACCTACTGCCCACAGGCTGGCTCCAGCCCATGGCACCATTTCATGTAGCCCACATCTCCACTGCCACCAAAAGCAGAAGCAGATGCATTTATGTCAGCTGTAAATGCACACACAGCTGTCGTAAATGTGCCCACAGCTGCCGTAAATGCTGCTGTAAAACGCATCCATGGCTGTTGCAGATGCATTTATGACAGCTATGGGTGCATTTTACAGCAGTATTTGTGGTGAGGGGAACAACCATTCCAGCCCATTCAGCTGTCTGAGGGGGTGTGGTCTGAGGGGGTGTGGCTGTTGTAGATGCATTTATGACAGCCGTGGGTGCATTTTACAGCAGTATTTATGCCCACGGCGTGAAAAGGTTGAAAAGGTCTCCAGCATTATAGAGAAAAGAGTGCAGAAAGGTCCATAGAGATGAAGAATGGGAGAGGGGAGTCCAAAATGACAAAATATTCTCTCCTATGTGTTGTTTATGAGAGATTTCCTCTCTGCTTTCTAGTCCCATGTTTGTTGTTGCAAAAAACATAGAGTGGGTTTAAATCCCAAAATCCCATTTCAGCAGGCACATGGTGTATATTTAAATTCTGAATTAGAAGATTATCTTTCTTTAGCATGAGTGTATTTATAAGGTATCTTATAGTATATGCATATTTGTGTTTGCTCTCCTCTTGTTCATAAATCTTATTCAATCGATTAATCTCTAGAGTAATAAATTCAGTATTAACTTGGCCAGTTCAGTCATGTTCTATTACAAGAGAGTTCAATGAATACCCCATCCCCTTAAATTACATCTCTTTTTTCCCCTCAAGAGACCAGAACACAGCCCTAGAACATATCTGGATATGCAAAACTCTCCCTTGAAGGAACAAAGTTTTGTATTGCTTTGACACATTACATGATTCTGCAGAGGTTGCATTGGTGAATGGCCCATCCTGGAGTAGTTGGTCACTAGTGAGTAATATTAAGATTAGGCTCATCAGTTCCTGAAATCAGGATACCTACAACTATACAAACTTGATGTATTCTGACAGTTACCAGGTATGCTTCTAAATGTTGTGCTAATTGCATAAAATACATAGGGGACATGGGACAGGCGATATCATTGCATTTGTGTAACCACTGAAGATTACAGTTGATTTGATAGTAGTGTGACATACATGCAAAGAGTACAGAAGAGCTAGAAATTTCAAGTACTGTATTTTTAGACAGGAAAGGCTCTCCAGACATTATTTGGAGTTTGCTTTCTTTGTTTGGTGAAATGAATAAAACAAATATATAGAAACTGTATGAAGAGTATCCATATAATCCAAACCTTTTCTTTCATCTGCAAGGCTGCATCATATCTTATTTGTGTTCCCACTGCAACATCGATAGTTTAAAGTACTTTGTAAGAATGTTCTCTTTCTCAATCCCCCCTCCCTCTTTGCCCCCACCCCTCCATTCTGTCTGTTACCTGGTTGTCCTGGATATCCTGGTGTTTGTGTTACCTGACATCCATCCACACCCCAGACTCTGACAGTGTAACTCTGAATCCATGTCCTTTCTCCCAAGCAGTAATCACTTCTTGTTACACTGATGCCCCCAATTTTCTTGTGTTCAGGTTGGTTTCTTGGTTTTGTGCTGAATTGGTAGGTGGCAACTAGGGAGAAAAGTGCATTGCACTCCTTTTCTTTATTCCCAGAGACTCAAACATCCTTTTATTCTATGGTACACGATATGATCATAGCATCTTATCAGGACTCTGTGTCTGGAACCACGGAAAGCATCAAACTTTGCAGCCTGCTCCTACTGCTCCCTTCTCTTCCGGCTCAGCCAAAGCCTTGTTGCCACAGAAATTGTGTGCATCTCTCTTTTTGCTCATGACATGGTGCAATAATCCAGGCTAGAGAAATCCAAAACCCTTCTTGCCAGCAGTAAACCCTCAATTGTGCTGCTTATGCATAGTGAACCTTTCCAAAGACTTTGGACCCACGGAAAAACCTGGATCCCGGGGAAAGTCTGGCAGAAGGGCATATACAGAGATCCCATAAACTTTACCCTTGTCACCCTTGACTAACTGTGCCATGGCAACAGTTTCAACCTTGCTATAAATGACAGTCTGCCCCACTTTCAAGGCATCACTTCTGCCTGGCAGCAGCTGCCTCTTGCCCCAAATAGCATACACTTTCCGGTGCACCCATGCTCACAAGAGCATGTTCCCTCAGTTGAAAATAGCCTATCCAGTTTCAGTATATGCCCCGTTCCTGTGCTTCTTGGAAAGCCCCTGGCACCCACTCCTATCTACTGCAAGCATGGAGGTTGTTCACATGTACACCCCAAGATATCCAATCCTGTAACAGCACAATGCTTTTTGCTTATGATGTAAGACCTTCCTATCTATATACCTATAAATCTGTGCGTTAACCGTTGTGATTTGACAAAGGATCCTGCACCTGGCCATAGTGTCCTGTACCGAGCATTCATGCACTCGCTCGAACTGGGTACGGAGATTACTGGGGGTTGGAGAAATGCGCAAGTGGGGCAGGAGACCCACGAATGCAAACAAAAGGAAAATACTTCACTGACCATCATTCCTTGTGCTTCGCCGCACCACAGCCAATCAGGCTGTGAGGTGTGAGTAAAAAGAACATGGGGAGACGCACTGCACCCAATCACAATCGAGCCACAGAGAAAAAAACCGTGCAGAAACAGAAAAGAGAAACCTAAAACTACAAGCCCCAGAGTCCTGCACAGCTATACCAAGCTGAGCTAACATATCTCAATGGCGCGAACGCTTACAATGGAGGATAAACTGTTATAAACTTAAAAATTTTATTCGCCGCAGCACTACAAACCTTTAAATGTATGAAAACACGATACATAATAGTACGATTCTTCTCACTAAATCACATAATAAATATACTACGCATACGTAACGTAATTAAAATTTTAAAATTATTAAAGACACAACCACAAGACTAATGATGACAGAACAAATTACACTACAAACCCCAGCATCCTATGCGATTACACACATGCAGCCAATCACGTTAAACGGTGCGAATGCGTCACACGTTTGAAGAAGCATGAAAAAAACCCATGAAAGGCTTCGTATCAGAAACCCAACACAGTTTGGAGGAGAAATAACCGTCACGGTTATGTGATATTGCGCCCCAAAACATTTACAGACAATAGTCTACACATAACACATTTAAGGGAAGAAATTAGTGTTAGCATTGTGCTAAATAGTGCCTTATAAAATTACGGAGCATTTAGAGGAGAAGAAAATGTTTCTGCTCTGTTATATTGCGCAACAAAAATTTTTACCAAGCATACTGAATCTACTATTTGAGCACATAAACTGAATTATATCTTACAATTATTGAAAAGATCCTAAAACAAAATACATTTAAGGCAAAATAACGGCTGTGGAAATTATGGAGCAGACTCCAGGAATGATTACGGAGCATTTTGAGGAGAATTAACCATCACTGCTCTGTTAAATTGTGCCACAATTTTTTTTACCAAGCATACTTAAATTAATATTTGAGCACATAAACTGAATTATATCTTACATTTATTGAAAAAATCCTAAAACAAAATACATTTAAGACAAAAAAAGGCTGTGGAAATTACGGAGCAGACTCCATTAATGATTACGGAGCCTTTTGAGGAGAATTAACCATCACTGCTCTGTTAAATTGCACCACAAAAAATTTAAACAAGCATAATCAATTTACTATTTGATCAAATAAACTGAATTATATCTTAGTAAAGGTAAAGGTAAAGGTTTCCCTTGCTCGAAAGCCAGTCGTATCCGACTCTAGGGTGCAGTGCTCATCTCTGTTTCTAAGCCGAAGAGCCAGCGTTGCCTGCTTCTGCAGACGTTTCTGTGGTCATGTGGCAGGCATGACTAGACACCGGAGCGCACGGAACGCTGTTTACCTTCCCATCGAAGTGGTCCCTATTTATCTACTTGCAATTCCTTGCTTTCGAACTGCTAGGTTGGCAGGAGCTGGGACGAAGATGGGAGCTCATTTCCGTCCTGCAGTACTCGGGAATCGAACTGCTGACCTTCCGCTTCCCAGTCAGCGTCTTAGCAACTTGAGCCACTGCAGTCCCCTGAATTATATCTTACATTTATTGAAAAGATCCTAAAACAAAATACATTTAAGACAAAAAAACGGCTGTGGAAATTATGGAGCAGACTCCATTAATGATTACGGAGCGTTTGGAGGAAAATTAACCATCACTGCTTTGTTAAATTGCACCCAAGACAAATTACCAAACACAAAAATAATACTTATAATAACAATTTCACAAATATTTTCGCTGAAAAAAATTCCCTGACAAACAGATTAAAACAAATTTGAATGTTACAAGAAGCAACTCCTGACTGAACAAGTTTTGGAAAATAAAGTCCATAACATAAATGAGAATAAAATAATTCTTTATCACGATGCCTAAAAAAAGAAACATGTAAATATAGGGCAAAGAATACGCCAAACATTGAAAAGAAAACTACACAAAGCACAACAAACAACACAAGAAAGGGAAGAACAAATTCATAAACGTAAAAGAAAATATGCAGGGGAAAAAATAGAGATGTTCACAGAAACGTGACACCATGTTAAGAGAACGTAGAGAAATTGATAGTATATCAAGGGCAAATGAAAGCACTAAGAGACATGATATGAGATTACAACAGAATAAAAAGTCAAGAGCAATACGAAAAGAGAGAAGTAAAGCTAAGAAATTAACCTTAAAAATGGCTGCCTTCTCCTATCCAGAAACTAATTATTTAGAACATGCCAAATTACAGATTGGTAATCTGGACACAATTTGCCAATTCTGCCAAGCCAGAAAATTTAAAACTAAACCAAATCACTATGTTGTAAAGATGGTAAAATTAGAATTCAGCAGCAATTGCCACCACAACAACTGATAGAATATACCAGTGGAGCAACACCAGATTCTAAACATTTCTTAAAGAATATTCGAAAATACAACTCCTGTTTTCAAATGACATCATTTGGTGCCACAGTCATTATACAATACAAATGATTCAATCCAACATTCACCATTCAAGGACAAATTTACCACAATATTGGTTCACTGTTACCACTACCAGAAGAAGAACCAAAGTTCCTGCAAATTTATTTCATGGAAGATGAGGAAAAAGAAACAGCACAACGATATACATACATTGAAGGAACAAAACAACATATTGTGTTAAAAATACAAAGAATGTTACATGAACACAATAATCTCATCCTCACTTTCAAAAATGCCATGCAAAACATGCCAAACAATGAATACCAAATTGTCATAGCTGCAGACAAAACTCCAACAGGAGAGCATATACGGAGATATAATGCTCCAGAAACAAATGAAGTAGCAGCACTCATTTCAGGGGACACTTTCCTCCCCAGAGATATTGTACTTAAACGACATGACAAAAAACTACAACACATCTCAGAAACACATTGTTCCTATGATGCTCTTCAGTATCCCATACTTTTCCCATATGGTGAAGATGGTTATCATTTTAATTTGAAACGCATTGATCCAAAATCAGGTAAAGAAACTGTTGGACTACTACTCCTACATTCTAATGGTTAGAAATAAAGAACAAAACCACATAATCCAGAAAACTTTTAAACCAGTTCATTGTGGATATGTATGCTAAAATAGAGAGTGAAAGACTACTTTACATTAGAACAAATCAAAAATCACTCAGAGCAGAATAATATATACATTTAAAAGATGCTGTGGCACAAGATGGAAATCTTGCAAACATTGGAAAACTGCTCATCCTACCAGCCACATATACAGGAAGCCCAAGGCATATGCATGAATATACTCAGGATGCTATGACCTATGTTAGGAAACATGGAAGACCAGATTTATTTATAACATTCACATGTAACCCAACATGGCCTGAGATAAAAAAAATCACCTTAGAAATGATGAAACATCTAATGACCGACATGACTTAATTGCCAGAGTATTTAGACTAAAACAAACACAATTAATTAATCTTATCACAAAAAATCAAATATTTGGTGAATGTAATTGCTGGATGTTTACGATTGAATGGCAGAAATTTGGGCTGCCACATGTTCACAACTTAATCTGGCTATAAAACAAAATACATCCCACTGAAATTGATAATATAATATCTGTTGAAATACCCAATGAAAACAAAGACATGGAACTACATGCCATTGTAAAGAAAAAAACATGGTTCATGGTCCCTGTGGCCTTCTTAACCCACAAGCACCATGCATGAAAGATAAAAGCTGCACCAAAAGATACCCCAGAGCATTGGTAAAAGAAACACAAACATCAGAAGATGGCTACCCACAATACAGAAGACATTCTGTGGAGGATGGAGGACGCACAATGAAATTAAAAATGAAAACACAAGGAGAAATAGTAATTGACAACACCTGGATAGTCCCATACTGCCCACTACTTTCAAAAATTTTTAACGCACACATTAATGTTGAATATTGTAACAGTGTTAAATCAATAAGGTATGTGTGCAAGTATATAAACAAAGGCAGCGACATGGCCATTTATGATATTAGAAACATGAACAAAAACAATGAGATTATACAGTACCAATGTGGAGGGTTTCTGGCGCATTCTAGGGTTTAACATACACGATAGACATCCAGCAGTCCTTCATCTAAGTGTACACCTAGAAAATGGCCAAAGAGTATATTTTACTCTTGAATTAGCCACAAGTGTCACAGAGAATCATCAGGAAACAACTTTAACTGCCTTTTTAAAATTGTGCCAGAAAGATCCATTTGCAAAAACTATTCTATATAATGAAGTGGCAACATATTAAATGAGGAATAAAAGTAATAAACAGTTCTGCCGAAGAAAAACTGGCACTTATGTACCTGAACATGACATTTATCAAAGTGATGCCATAGGAAGACTGTATACTGTGCATCCAAATAATAGTGAATGCTTCTATCTAAGAATGCTGCTCCATAAAAATACCTGGACCAACATCTTTTCAAGAACTCAAAACTGTACATGGAAACATCATGCAAACATACAGAGACGTTTGTCAACACATGGGATTATTTGAAGATGATCAACATTGGGGGAAAACTTTGGAAGAAGCAGCAATGTTTTCTATGCCACTCCAAATGAGATCCTTAATAGCAATAATAATCACTTCATGTAGCCCATCAAACTCACTACATTTGTGGGAAGTGTTTAAAAACCCACTAAGTGAGGTTAAGCTAATCAAAGCCAGAAAAGAAAATCCCACCTTAAACATTGAGTATGGAACAGACATATACAACATGGCCTTAATAGAAATTGAAGACTAATGCATACACATGGCAAACAAAACACTTGAAGCAGTTGGCTTACCAGCACCAACACACAATGAAGGAGATGCATTAAATGCAGATTATATAAGGGAGACAAACTATGACATTGAAAGATTAAAATAATTCATAAATCAAAACAAACCACTGCTTAATGATGAACATAAATCTGCCTATGACCAAATAATGACACAACTAACAACATAAGATTAAGGAATAATATTCCTACAAGCTTCTGGAGGAATGGGAAAAAACTTCCTCACAAACCTAATTCTAGCAGAAATACGATCACAAGGAAATGTTGCATTAGCCATAACATCCTCAGGGATAGCAGCAACATTAATGGAAGGTGGAAGAACTGCTCATTCTGAACTCCAAATACCAATTGACATAGCTAAACAGGAAAATCCAACATGTAATATAACAAAAGGTAGTGCCCGTGCAAAAGTACTTAAAGAAGCAAAAATTATTGTATGGGATGAATGTACCATGGCACATAAAAAATCAATTGAAGAATTACACATGACTCTAAAATACATTAGAGAAAATGAAAAAATATGGGTGGACTTCTACTTCTTTTTGGAGATTTCAGAGAAACACTCCCAGTAATACCAAAATCTACAGCAGCAGATAAAATCAACACATGTATCAACCAATCCTATTTATGGAAAAGTGTTCAAATAATTACATTATCACAAAACATGAGAGTAAGGCAAAATACAAATACTCAAATGTTTATTAACTTCCTGCTTAATATAGGTGATGGAAAAGTTACAAAAAATGAAGAAAACAATATTGAATTTCCTGATCATTTCTGTACCATGGTAACATCTACATTTGAACTTATAAGTGCCATATATAATAACATTAATGAAAATTATCATCATCATGAATGGCTCACAGAAAGAGCAATCTTGGCAGCAAGGAATGATGATGTTAACATTATAAATCAGGAAAGTCTAGACATGTTACCAGACCAACCTACTGTATAAAAATCCATTGATACAGTAGTGGATAAAGATGATGCTGTAAATTTTCCAACAGAATTTTTAAATTCACTAGAACTGCCAGGAATGCCTTCTCACCAGCTATTACTGAAAGAAGGAACACCAATTATTCTACTTAGAAATTTAAACCCCCCAAACCTATGTAATGGGACCAGGCTCTGTGTTAAAAACCTCATGCCAAATGTAATAGAAGCTATAATTATAACGGGAAAAGGAGCAGGAGAATCGGTATGTATTTCACGTATTCCATTGATCCCAACTGATCAAACTATACCATTCAAAAGACTACAATTCCCTGTACGACTAGCATTTGCAATTACCATAAATAAATCGCAAGGACAGACACTGCAACATTGTGGAGTTCATCTTTCAAACTCATGTTTCTCTCACGGACAGTTATATGTTGCATGCTCTATAGTGGTTTCAGCAGATAATTTATTCATACTAGCAACAAAAAAATCAAACCAAAAACATTGTATATCAACAAGTGCTGCAAAAAATGAAAATAATAACCAACACATGAATTCAGAAAAAAAATGAAAAACAATTTTAAACTAAAAAAGTAAGCATCCATTTATGCTCTTTAAAATCGCTAAAAAAGAAAAGAAAACTGCAAAAAAATATACAAGCTTACCGAACTACGAACAGAGCTTCCATCAATAGTCTTCACCCATATACCGAAAGGACAAATAACAAACTTTGCACCATGAGCCGCATATAGTTCTGTAAGCAAAGGAGATGCTGTAAATCCATGAGAAATGGAAAACGAAACTATAGCCACACCTACGCAAAGTACAAACAGCGAACCCAAGACTACTACGCAAACAGCCCACACTAACGCGGAAAATGTACGCTTCCAAACTCACGTGATAACGATATCTAAAAAAAACAGACTATAAATGGGAGAGGAATGAACGAGAAGAACTGAGGGGAGAATTTGAAAGTTACGGAGAGCAGCTGAACCAAACTCATTGAACCAATAAATTAAAATAAACTTTTTTAAAAAGCAAAATTAAAATAATAACATGGAAAAAATAAACAGGACACCTAGTGGAAGAGGATAAAAATAATAGAACAAAAAAGAGAGAAAAAGCCCGGAGAAATAATTCCAAAAAATATAACGAACCAAAGAGACCAAGGTACGAATTTCTATAATTACACAGATCCCAAACCTTATTACAACATAGACCCACAACAAAACCTTGCAAGACATAAATGAAACCCAGATTTGTATAAAAAATATTGGGGGAAAATTATGGACAATGTAGAATATGAAACTGAAGAATATTCAGTAATTATTCAAGAAGAATTTTCTACTTCAGAAGAAGAAAAAGATGAAGAGGAAATTCTATGCCCCAAAATATTTCAAAACAGAATTCAAATATAGAACAAATGGAAAATGAATTTGAAACAAAACAACAACCAAAACAAATAATCATGGAAAAGGAAAAATAAAACAACTTATCAGAACACTCCAAAAAACAACTTCAAAAAATAATTGATGAAATTGATCAAAAACAAATAACAACATCTGAAAACTAAAATTACTGGACAATCAGAAAGGAACCAGAACACCACACCTCAAGAAACAGTCAAATTAATGACCAAAAATAGAACACTCAGAAAATACAGAAATCCAAATTGTAAGAAAAAAAATAAAGGATACCACAACAAACAAACAGCAAATACATGGGGAAAAACCAGAACAACTTAATGAGGAGCTGGAAGAAATAGTACAAACATTAAGAACAAAATTAGAGACACAGAAAAAATAAATAAACTTATACAGATGCATGAATCACCAGCTGAACACTGGATATCTTATGAAAACCTAAAAGAAACCAAAAAAGAAATATTACCATGGAAACAGAACACAAAAGAGAAAAAAACAATAATTCAAGTACCTAAATTTAATGAAAATGAGGATATACAATATCAGAGCCAAAATAAGGACATGGCAGAAATAATTGACAAAATAAATAATAAACAAAATAGAAATATAGACCACAAGAACAGAAAATCAATAATAAGTGACCCAGAAATCCAAATTTCAAAGGATAAATCGGAAGGACACAAACAAATACCAAAAATACCAAGACAACAAACAACAGGAACAAATTTGTAATAAAATGTATATAGTTATAGTTCAAAATATTTACAAAAAATAATATTTACAAAGTATAAAAAAAGTAATATGTATATAAGAAAATTTATTTCTCAGTTTTAAAGTAATATACATACATGTTAAACAAATGTTTAAAAATATACAAATTTAACCAAATTTATTTGTCTAATTTTAAAAAATATACATGTTTCTAAAAGTAAATTTAAAAAAACAAATAGAAATCAAAAAATTATTTCTCTTTCAATAAAAATATACATATCTGTTACACAAATGTTAAACATTAAAAAAACTTAAAAAACATTTGCCTTTTCAAAAAAGTTTATTAATGTACAATGAAAAAATGTGTTTATAAATAAACTTTTCAAAATGAAATTCACAGTGTAACCTCTTTTTTTAAAAAAAAAAACATTAACAAAAAAAAACCCCTTCCAAAACAGCTTAAAACAGCCCGGCACCACTGGGCAATCTCTGCTAGTGCTTAATAAAAGGGCACAGCAAACTCTGGAAAATAAGCTGATGTGCCCATGACCTGAACTCATGGCTCCAACTCTCCTTAACTTATGGAACCAACCAAAGATCTCCTCAATGCAATTCCATAGGCAGGCCATTTTACAGGACAGTATTTCAGCCCATGCATCACAAAGAGCTTTGTGGCATAGTGGTTAGGCTGCAGTACTGCAGCTAAAACTCTGCTCATGATCTGAATTTGGTGCCAAGGAATGACTCAACCTTCACTCCTTCTGAGGTTGATAAAATGAATACCCAGCATAAATGCTAATTACTTGTGAACCACCCAGAGAGTGCTATGGGCTGGTATGTGTCATTGCTGTTGCTATTAGTAAATGCATGATAATAAAAAGCAAATCTCCCTTCCCAATTCTGTCCTATCCAAATTTCTTCTTTGCTTCTGTTAACAATAATTTTAATGCCATGCATGGATGTCAAAGTGCAGTACTTGTGTCATGCAGCTAGGAAAATTGAAAGCACAGATGAGAGGGACAGCCTTGACCCTCCCTTCACCCACGTCATGCAGTTCCTCCAGGCCAG
Source organism: Bradypodion ventrale (assembly GCA_035047345.1). NCBI lineage: Eukaryota > Metazoa > Chordata > Lepidosauria > Squamata > Chamaeleonidae > Bradypodion > Bradypodion ventrale. The sequence continues at coordinate 254,782,938 of JAWDJE010000001.1, forward strand.
TAAGCAGAGAAGCAGTGAGTGTGGGGGAGTGGGGGTGGCTCAGGGTGGTCACCGATGGCAGTGGTGGTGGTGGCAGTGGGGGAGTGGGGGTGGTGGTGGCTCAGGGTGGTCCCACTGGTGGTGGCAGTTTTGGGGGGAGTGGTGGCTGGCTCAGGGTGGTAAACGAAAAAGTGGTGACATGTTTTGAACAAGTAAGAATAAGGTTACCATCTGAGGAGAAAAGTTGAATGTAAATTTTTAATGAGTCTCTCAATCGGTTGTATACTTCTTCAACAATAAATCATTATTTTAAAGGAACATAATTCTTTCTTCATTATAATACAATTGTGTGATACTTCTCATCAGTTTGTGTAGAAAATCAAAATAAATCTAATTGGATAATTCTTTAACAGTCCATGAATTTAATGGAATATCAACATAATCTCTCTTCATTAGAACTCAGTTGTAAAAATCTCATCAATTTATATACAAAATCAACAAAGATCAAAGCTGTTACAGTAATTTTCCAGCTTTTCAAAAATCTTCATCAGGATATATAAGGGTGGTGGCTGGCGGCAGCAGGACCACCAGTCCAGCCCCTCAATCATTGGGGGGGGGGGGGAGCATGAACTAGCCCTTGGCTTTAAAAGATTGAGGACCCCTGGCTTGGAGTGATGTCATTAGACTCCATATATCCCCCTGCAACTGCTTGGGTTTCCGTTTCACTTTTAGGCAGTCTGGAAGAATGATACAGCTTCACTTTTAGAGTAGCTTTGCATTCTGGAATGTTCCTGTTTTATATCAATTATTCATAATTAAGAATTAGCTTACAATTTGATGACAAGAGAAGACTGAGGTAATGGCAATTGGAAGGAAACAGCATACCTGAAATATTGTATTAGAGGGAACAAGTATAAAACAGGTGGCAGAGTTGAAATACCTAGGAATAACATTTACTAAAATGGCAAAATGGATGAAAAGATTAAGATATGGTGCAGTAAGGCAAAGCAAATATTTAGACAGTTAGTTATGCCTTTACAACATAAGAGAATACTGACCAGCACACACACACACACACACACACACACACACACACACACACACACACACAAACCACCTCATTCAAAGCCTATTCATTCCAACCTTATGTTACCCATGCCAAACTTGGATACTTTCAGCAAAACATAAACGAATGCTGGTCACAACAAAAAGAGATTTCTGAGGAAGAAGAAACATTACAAGAAATCAGCAGAAGATTGACATTCAGAAGGATGGAAATGAAGGAATGAGTAAAGATCAATTGTAGGGATGTGTCACTGGAGACAAAGACCATGATTATCCATATTCTTGTATTCCCAATCACTATGTACAGGTGTTAAACCTGGACAGCAAAGAAAGCTGACAGGAACAAAATTAACTCATTTGAAATATGGGCCCTGGAGCAGAGCTTTGTGGATGTATTCATTTGGAATTGTGGACTGGGTCTTGACAATTTAAAAAGAGATCCCCGAATCCTCCCATGGAAAACGTTAGCACCCTCATTCAAAGAAGTACATATGAAATGCCTTTCTTTGCCTTGGAATAATGGGCAGGTGCAAACCGGTTATCCTGAAGAGTCTTGGTTTAGGTCAAATAGTCATACTTCAAGACTACTTCTGTGGGAGTATGTTCCACTTCATCAGATGATTTTAGAAGACAGTGTGTCATGAAAAAGCGAATTTCTGAGCTGCACTTTTTCATGTGATTTTGCCCACCAAATTACCTTGTGCTTCAGCCCATCTAAGATGGCGATTTCAATCCGGGGGAGATGCTTTAGGACACATACCAGGGAAGGATTGGAATGTAAACTAATTTCAATTGAATGAGATTCAAGTTTGATATCAAAAGAACAAAACCAGAGTCTGGGGAATTTTACTTCCTCTTTCGTCAAGGAAGTCCAGGGAGGGAGTCTCTCAGAAGGGCCAAGCCAAGTTAAGTTTTCTTATTTTTGTATGTACAGTGATACCTCATACAACGTGGAACCAAGTTTGGACTTTATATGGATTTGGACTTTGTATGAGGCATGCAAAATCCTAGCTGTGATGCCTCATACAACGTCCAAATCCTTGCTGCAATGCCTCGTACAACATTGTTTCCATAGAGATACATTGTACTATAACAGCACAGACTTCAGGGCAAAGTCAAGGAAACAGACAGGAAACTGACAGAACTTTAAGAAAACATTGTCTAAAGGCTAAATACATTACAAAAACATGTCAAACAACCCTGATTGTCCAAGAACCTGAAGAATGCTGCAAAAATCCCAGGAATGCTTCTAAAAATTCTGATGAAAAATTTTTAAAAATCCAAAATAACGCTCAAAACCACTCCTAAACACTCTTTGCCTTGTGCAAAACCCACAAGAGCAATGCACGCATGTGTCCTGTCTTTTATACTGCCCAGGCACAATGCAACCTGGGAAAAACTAAATGCCTCATACAAAGTCGAGCCACTATGTATGAGTTAACTTTTTTCAAGAAATTAGGCGATGTTGTATGAATTCGATGTTCTATGAAGTGGACTTTGTATGAGGTATTACTGTATTCTTTAAATGACTGGATTGCAAGTCTGATTTCCTATGCTATATTCATTTCTTTAATTCACTCAAATAAACTTCATAAAATATAGATCCTTTGTGTCTATTGAATTGGGATAAAGAGCTGACTGGACCACACTAAACTGGCCACTTTTGCTACCTAATCTGAATAATCTGAACCCTGCACACTCACTAGCCTGAGGCCATGTGAAGCCATAGGGGAGCTCATAAGGGCTGAGTTGCCACACAAGGGAGTGCCCTTTGTCCAAGGCTTTTCCAGGGCTCGGGGGTGAAACGGAGCCCAGGAAAAGCCTTGGAGAAGGGGGAAATGGCTTCAGAGGTTCACTCCAGAGTGATGAAAATAGAAGAGGCTTCTATTTTCATAGCTCTATAGTGAATAGCCCCCTCAAAAAGACTTTCCCCCTTTCGTCGAGGGCTTTTCCAAGGCTCTGTTTCACACTGAAGTGCCTCCCTAACCACTCCGGAGTGGCTGGGGATGTACTTTGGGGTGAAATGGAGCCCAGTAAATGCCTTTGATGAAGGGGGAAATGGAGCCACCACCCCTCCGAAGCCACTTCTAGTAGGAGGTGTGGGATGGGTTGGGGAGGTGGGCAGGGCCTGCCATGTTTACTACCGGTATGTGTGTACTGGTGAGAACCTGCTGATGCCCGCCACTGCATATGAGCACACAAACTTTTGCTGCCCTGCACACTTTACCTTATATTTCTTACACATTAATAAAGCACCAACAATGTGAGAAATGCTGAGACTGATAAGCTTTATGACATGTATACAGTGACACTCAAACTATTTTTTTTTTTAAAAATTAATATCTACAGTAACTGATTCATATTATGCCTCCTTAGTTAGGCATAACATGTACATTGCTATGCAGATGTTAACATGAAGCAATGATTCATGGATTTGTTTTTCCCCCAACTTTTCATTAAAAAGACAGGCGGGGATGGAAACACTGATTATTCTAAAAGCTTTTTGATCATATTCCAAAACCCAAGCGAGGCATGAGGAACAATCTTTAAGATTTTTTTTATATTAAAGAATAATTAGATCTTTCTACTCCTATGTGAGCCTCTCCCATGTGCTAGCTGGCAGAACTAAGTAAATAACTCTCTTTGGCATTTGCATTTTAATTTTCTGTAATATAGATGTTCATACAGGGAATGCTTTTTTCTTATATTTGTATAAATAAATGTCACTCAAACTGTCATTTCAAAGATCTACAGTGACTGAGTGAAAATCCAGGAAAAATACTTAAGAAATGTCACAACATGAGGCAATTGAGGACTATTGTTTGAATTTCATCCATTTAAATGAGTGAAAATATTGAGGAACCCAATCAGCACAAAGAACTACAAGCACTTATGTAGAATCTAGATCTCTGAAGTACTTGAAATTATTAAAATATTCTGCACTCTAATTATATTTGATTAAACACAATGTTTATACATATGCAATATACTTAGAGATTTTTTTTTTTTAGTCTCAGTGGCTTGGCTGCGGATTCATCACACATGGCATGAACCTGTGACTTGGATCACAATAAGGACATGGATGTCCACGATGAAGAAGCAAGGAATGCATTTGGCCTCCTTGACTATTGCATTGACTGAAATTATTTTGCTTACCACAGTAAGTTGGAATGAGAGTAGGCCCATTGAATCAATGAAACTTATCTAGGAATTGATTCACCAAATCACCACTGATTCAATAGGCTTACTGTAATGAGGGGTTCTCAACCTACAGCCCAGGGGCCAGATGTGGCCCATGACACCATTTCATGTGGCCCACCACCACCTATGCCTCACCCGGAAGTGCCATGTGTGGAAGGCAGGGCAAAATGGCCATCTGGCCAACAAAGCTGTCTGAGGAATTGTGACCCGGCCCCCACCTTGAAAAGGTTTCGAACCCCTGCTGTAATGTGACATTAAGCAACAGAATTTCAACCACTGGGTCAGAGTGGTGTGCGCTGTGCACAAAAATTGTGTTACTATATCACTATGTAGTTTTCATCCTGCCCTAGAAAAATTCCTGGGGGACAATCTGTAAATTTGGCAATGCATGGAATGAAATCTCAGCAGGCAAATTTATTTATTTATTTATTGGACTTATACCCTGCCCATCTGTTATGGACTCCCACTCTGGTAAGCTTACACTATTAAAACAGCAAAACAAAGACCATTAAGACAATAAAACAGCCCCCACCCATCTAATCAAAATGAGAACCGAGGACTCCAAACTATTGTGACAGAAAGGCAATGGGAGTATCTCCTAGTTGGTCTTCAACAAACTGCTAAAGGCCTTCTCAAACAGAAAGGTTTTCAGTTGTTTCTTAAAATTCCCTAAGGAGTCAATCAAACACAGCTCCCCCGGCAGCTGCCACCGAGAAAGAATTCCTTGGTATATGAATGTGGGGCATTGGGCTTGTGTATCCATGATTCAAGGAAATAGCCTGAGATTGCCAAACATTTTTTTCTACCTTTCTATCTCTTTCTTTCATCACATTTGTTTGCATACAGCTTGCAAGTTGCTCTTAATAAAATAACTGCATGCCATTACATCAATAGGAATGTATAGCAAACCTTTCCATGGTGTTCTAGATATACTGTAAGTTGCTTACCATTTCCTTCTTTTGGGTCCACTCTAGGTTACATAGGCTGGGTCTTCTCCCTAGAGGCACATTGGAGATGCAAACTCCCTTCACCCATATTATTATTATTATTATTATTATTATTATTATTATTATTATTATTATTATTATTATTATTATTATTATTATTATTATTATTATTATTATTATTATCATCATCATCATCATCATCATCATCATCATCATCATCATCATCATCATCATCATCATCGCCACCGCCACCGCCACCGCCACCGCCGTTGTTGTGGTTGTTTTCATTTGTATGCCACTCATTCGACAACGCAACTCCGGAAGGCTCACACAACAATAGAGCATCGAATACACATTATACATATCATATCAGAAAATATACATATCACAATATAATAAAATACAATACCATAATAATAAATACATCACAACATCATATAAATCACATCATATAAATCACAAATAAATCAGAACATCATAAAACATTAAGAAAAAGAAGAAAGTCAATCATTTAAAGAAGTCTCATGCACATAAAAGGTCAATTCTCAGTCCACCCACTCACTAACAGTTTAATAGCATTTTATGGGTGCATATTATAAAGACAGACAAACCCAAACATATTTTATCCCTCACACATCCAAAATCAAATTGCATAATTATGGACAAAGATTCCCTCTGGTCCTCAACATGCTAGAATTTCAAAAAGACAAGAGAGAGAGGGAGGGAGGGAGAGAGAGAGAGTTAGATCTGGAACTTTAAAATATAGGTATGTGTGAGTTGCCCATGGGAATAATTGGCCAAACCTTTCCCTAGGGGCTTGCTCGGCTTTCGACAGATCCGGGAACCAACCGGGCTTGCCAGGAAAGACAATTGGGGTGCGGGCTAGTTAGTTAGTTTGGGGGGTGAATCAGAAAGCCTTGGCTGACGGTTACAGTAGAAACGGGGCAAAAACCAAAGATGATGACTATAATGGAAATACACAATCCTCCGCTTCTGGCTACAGATTAAGCTGGACAAATAAGCTGCGTCAGACAGCAGGACAAGCTAGGTACCTGGAATCAATACACATAAGGCTCCGAGATAGGGCAAGAACAATGGGACCTTAATTAGTTGTAGGTTGTCTATTAACCACAGGGCAATGTCCAAGAGCAGGTATTGTCTTGACCACCGGAAAATGCCACGTATGCAAGCTTTCTGTATTAGGGGGTCACGCGCATCTTACGCATGTATCACCCCAAGCCAGGGTAATAAATACATACCACCTGACCCTGATGGGGGGTGGACTTCACTGCAAGATTGTCTCATGTGTCTTCCTTGTGGCCAGCCATTCCTACATCTGGTAGCCATTGCAACAGGTATGGTTTTCAGGATATATGCTGTACAAAGAAAAAGTAGTGTAACACCAGACCCTGTCTGCAGTCAGATGCTACTGCTTAAGCATATGGATGGCAGATAACTGCAATTCAGGAAGGAAAGAGAAAATGCAAGAATCCACTTAAAGCATGGGCCACATATTCTACCGATGGTAATGTATATGCATTCACACCAAGATGCAGTCTGACAGAATATACAATAAAATGTCACTCCTCGAATAAGAAACAGAAATGGTGTATGTCTCATATTCTGAGTTACACAAATAAGACCCACCATATTTTTATATAAATACTCTAATTAATGGTGACTTCTGGTAGCCGAGTTTCCTATGAATTAAACAGAAACATCCCTGCCTTTTCCTTCCTCTTCTCTTTGCCCCAGCTAAATCTCCCTCTGTGGTCGGAAGGAAAAAAATCTAACTAAAGACTTTCTGCCCAGACCTGCCAAGGTGCATTTTTTCCTCACAGATTTGACTTACAGTAGAAGTTGATGTGAGAGTTTGTCATTGCTGTTTTGACAGTCTGGTCAACCTAATCCAGGGATCCAGTCCCTGTGGTTTGTCAATTATCCTACTAACCCTACAGCGAGAAGAACACTCAAGGCACAGAAGTGTCAGGCAGTAACAGAAAAATAATGTCAGCAGTTTGTGAGTGGGGAGTCAGGCTACGGGAGGAAATGGATAGATTCCGACAGCATAGGTAATTTTATTTAACCATTTATATATTTTTGTAGCCATACGTGACTATATTTCCCTCCACATTTGCTAATGTATAGGCATTGTACAGGCTCATTAAAATGAAGTCTGCTCTTAAAAAAAAATCAGAGGTATCAAAGCATAGATTGTGTGTTTTGAGCTTTCAGGGCTGTTTCCTTCCATTATTTGTTGACCTCCCATGAAACCTGAATAAGAAAGAAGGAATGCTTCCTTTACCAAAATCCTTTCTCCTTTTTTTGTTGCCTCTTTTTTTTTCAAACTTCTGTTCCAGCAGCTTGAAAGAAACAAAAGACAGCCTGTGTTAAAATATATAATTTATATGTAACACTGAACGTTTTAGGTGGAAAATGAAAGGGGAATGTCAAGAGAAGCAGTATAAAAGTTTCACTTTCATTGTTTACACCAGGTCACAGAAACTCAGGGCTCATCCACACATCCTGCTTGTGTCAGTAAAAGAGATACTTCTTTATCCCATTGATGTGTATTAATTTAATGGATCTATAGTACATGACATTACTGGAGTTTTGAGCAGTGGTGGGCATCAGCAGGTTCACACCAGTTCGCCCGAACTGGTAGCAGAAATTCTGGCTGGCTCTGCCCACCCAAGTTTTGAAATAAAATAGTCCTAATTCGGGTACAATGCAGGGCTTTCCCCCTGGCCAAGCCCACCACAGTGTGGTAGTAATTTTTTTTTGGAGCCCACCACTGGTCTTGAGTCATCCCCTTCCATCCCCTCCTACTCAGTGATGGGATTCATTTTTTTCTACCTACTCTGTGGGTGTGGTATGGTAAGTGTGGCCAGCAGGAAGGCCCTGCATTGCACCTGAATTAGGACTACTTTATTTCTAAACTTGGATGAGTGGGGCCAGCCAGAATTTCTGCTACCGGTTCTGACAAACTGGGGTGAACATGCTGAATCCCGCCACTGCTCCTACTTCAAGATTACAGTAAAACCCCAGTTTAAGACATAGGTCCATTACAACAGCCTCCATCATAAACCAAAAAATCGTAAACCAAAGCATGTTTTCCCATAGGAATGTATTGAAAATTTTAAAAAACGTTCCTGACCGGACCAAAAATAACAAAAAACAATAACACAAAAACTCACCAAAACATCAAAAAAATGCCAGACATGATCATCCCCCACCCCCACAAAGGGGGACCAAAAATGATCCCATTCCCCCCTCCAAATATAGCCCCCCAAAATCCAAAAAAATTCAGATGGGATCGTCCCTCACCCCCACAAAAGCAACAAAGTAATCTCCCTACCTTTTCCACACCACTGCTTCTTCTCAAGTGGTTTGCCCAGCCACGGGGGGGGGGCATTTTCCACCCCTACTGGCAATGGGAGTGTCTGGGGACTTTATCCCCAGACTCTCCTGCTGCCAGTAGAGGCAGCGGACAGTCCAGAAATAGCAGTAGAAACTCAACCAATGACAATTGTATCTCTGCAGTGCTAAGCGATGAATTGTGACTTCTGGTAGAGGGGGAGGGTGCAATTTTAAACTCTAAAATGGCACTGACTGCCATTTTAGAGTTTAAAATAGTGCAATTCCCGGTCATAAACCGAAAAATAATAATAAACCAGGGCAATAATTTTATTAAATTTGCCATCGTAAACTGCGGCAAACATAAACCAGGGCATTCATAAAACGGGATTTTACTTTACTTTTCTTCATTTGGCAATTGGTGTGTGTTTTTTTTTTAAATTCCTTCAGTCTAGTTCATTCCAGGAATGTCAGCTCTGTTTGTTTATTTTGCCTGAAAAAGCTAGTTTTCTTTGAAAGTTGCAGTAGTAAGATCTTTATAACAATCAGTCACACAGAACATTTACACCAGCCATTCACAACCCCTGGCCCATGGGCCTAATCCGGCCCACACATATCAATAATCTGGCCTGCGGTGGTCACTTGGACACCTATAGGACCACCCCCACCCACCCCCACCTACCCCACTCACCACCACTCACCCCACTGTCAGAAGTTGCGATAAATCACTTACCATGGTGGCAATTACGTTGGTTTAGTGGCATTTTGCAAATTCTCTGCTGCTTCTCCTGGCAGCGGGAGGCTTTGGGGAGCATATTTGCTCTGTTTTGGGGTCTTTCCAATGCTTTTCTGTGACACTTGGGCAGGGAAAGTGGGCCATTCATCACCTGGGCACCCACTGTGGAACCAGGAAGTCCTAGAACAGTGCACTTTCCCTGCTGAAGCACTGTGGAGGAGCATTGGAAAGACCCCAAGACAGAGCGACTATGCTCTGCAAAGTCTCCCGCTGCCAGGAGAAGCAGTGGCGAATGTGCAAAACACTACTACACTGATGCAATCACTGCCAATGCCACTGATGCCACCAATGAAAATGTAAGGACTGGGAGTAACCCACCTCCTGCCCCCGCAGCTGCATGTCGGGGGCATGTCTGGCCTATGGCAGGAAAACATTGTGAATCCCTGATTTACACCTCGGATACCTTGGAGCCGTTATTCAGCGAGGGATCTGCACATTGGGAGATGTCTCCACAATAAAATTCCATGCATGCAAATGGATTTGAGAAATCAAGTCCATTCACATGCAGTTTTTTAGCCATTTGGATATCACGTCATCCATTGGCTGGGTGGACCATGACCTGTGTCCTCTGCTTTCACCTTGCCCAAGGGAGCCAATGGAGGATGCTTTGGTGAGTTTTAGTCCTGGCCTAACATCATTGACAAGAGATGGGCAGCACTGCTTAGTTAGACAGCTCAAGAACATTTACAAATAAAGTAAGATTAGGCTATACATACTTTGTGTCAGGAATTTCCAGGGACTAGCAGCTTCTTCAGCTGACACTGACTGGGACAGCCAGGAAAGACATGAGTAGAAAGAAATTCATTCGCTTCTGTCAAAGCATTTCAGAGACATAATAGCATCTTTATGATCCTTCACCTTCCCCACCAAAAATCAAGACATTAATTGGTATCCAGCCAGGGGAGAAAGGTAATGCAAAGCATTGAGAAGGATGTCTTAGCTTTGTAGGCACGTTTGATGATTAAGCAAGGCCTTGGGTTCAGCCAGCCTCTTTAGACAGCATCTGATGTGGAAGATGTCTGTTTCACATTGTGGAAAGCCACTACTGGTTGGAACATAACATTACCTAGAAAGAGAAAGATTTGCAGGATGGTTTATAGATAGATAAATCTTTATTGTCATTGCCCTGCACAGAACAACGAGATTGGGGGGAAAAACACTTATCAACCCAACAAAACCTAAACAAAATACAACTATACAAAATTATCAATATACTCCCACCCCACATATACACATTTAACCCCTAAAAAGCTCTAAAACTCTAAAAGCTCTAAAACTCTAAAAACTATATACAGAAGCTCCCTCATAGACTGCATTGCACTGCATTCAAAGCCAGAACCGTTTTTGGGTAGAAACTATTTCTCAAGTGGCTGGTCCTGGTCTTTATGAGCCTATACCTTCTTCTAGAAGGCAGAAGCTGAAAGAGATCATTTCCAGGGTGCGTACTATCTTGCACAATCTCTACAGCTTTCTTATAACACCTGGTGGCATAGATTTGATCTAGAGTGGGAAAAGTATGCCCGATTATCCCCTCCGCAGTCTTTATGACCCTGGACAGCATTGTTCTGTATCCATATAAATGTCTACAGGAGTGGTTCCCAATGTGTGGCCCATGCCCCACAGGGGGATTTCAGTTCCCAGAAGCCTAAGTCAGTACAATGGCAGATCAGTGCTTTGGGGAATTAAGCTAGGCTTCTGGGAATTGAAGTCCAAAAACCATAGGATAGGAAACATTGGTCTATGCTATGGCAGGGATTCTCAATCTGCAGCCTGTGGGCTGGATGTGGCCCATGGCACCATTTCATTTGGCCCTCCATTGCCTCCACCACACCAGAAAGTGTCATGTGGTGGAGGAAGGAGAAAATGGCCATCCAGCCCCTGAAGCTGTCTGAGGGAGCGTGACCCAGCCCCTGGCTTAAAAAGGTTGAGAACTCCTGGTCTACAGGATCCCCTCTTGTGTGCACTACTATTCACACTTGTCAAAAAACAGCCACAGCAATTGTTTTGTGTTTTGGTGAGAAATGTTTATCTGATAAAAAACGGAGTCAGGTGGTGAGATTTTCCTTTGCTTAGCATTTCTACATGAATGGTACTACATAAATGGTGCAATTCTCTATGTGAATGTAAGCCATCTTGACATCTGCCATTGCTATTGTCAGCATTCAGACTGCCCTTTGCTAAGTAAAGTCTGGCATCCTTTTTCTTGCTGTCAAAATGAGCATGATATTGTCCAGTAATATCGGGCATTTCCTAGCATTTTGAATCATGGACAGAGAAGCACAGTATCCTTATTGGGACAATAGTAAAGGTAAAGGTTGCCCTTTGGAAGACTTCATGAAATAGTAAAGCACAGACGTGAGTAGTGAAAGACATAGATAAGAGAAACAATCATCAGACAGTGGTTAACTTACCTGACAACCTTGAGGACTAACGTCCTTGGGTGGTGAAGTCCACAGGGAAGGGTGATGGTCTCCAAGTGGATTAACTCCCACTTGAATCCATCTTGATGGAGGGCAGCAGCTTCATCAATACTGGCCCAGGGCTGAAGAGGAATTTGTGTGCCAAAAGGACTCAAAAGTGACTCACAGTACTGGATCAGTAGTAAAGGGGTCATGCTGTGATGCAGAAGGCATTGCCAAGATGACAGTCAATATTTGGAATCATATACGACAAGAAGAAGAAGAATGTTTGGGATTGCTGGCTGCTTATGAAGGAGTTCTAACTTATACCAGTCACTTTTCACCTTACCAGAGACATATTTCAACTACCATAATTACAGAAACAGCAGAAGTGATTTGTTCTAAATAACAGAAGACATAAAGGAGTAGTCATTCTCCTTCAGATTATGCAAGATCGGTCTCCATGGGGGTAAACCAGCTTTACTTGATAAAAAAACCCTTCACCCAAAGTTCTTGCACAGAGCAAGAATAGCCTGCCTGCTACATCTGTGTCAGGTTTTGCTACTGATTTCACAGTTACACATTTTAGTTTTTTGGGGGGGCCTTTCAACCAAAAATGAAACTAACTAAAATGGTAGTCCAAAATAACGAGCTATTAAGTGGTTTAGGTATCTAGTTGTAGACCTGGAGGTAAGGAATTTGATTCCTCATTGCGCCACCAGGGATCAGGGCCAATATGTGAAAATGTGGGCAAGCTACACCATTGCAGAAGGGAATGATAAACCACTTGTCAGTAGGCTTTTGCTTAGAAAACACTGAAAAGGGTTTTCATACATCAGAATTGACTTCATGGCATGCAATTATTAATTATTTCACATTATTTTGGCTATTATTTTAATGCACTTCATATCTTGCAAACCTTCCTGTAGGGGGCTTCCATACCCCCTTCCACAGTGGCAACCACAAAAATTAACCTTTCCCCCCTCCCTTTCTTTACTATCCAAATGGAAGCCATGCAGGAGGCAAGGCATGCAAAGAAAACAGCCCTGAGAGGAGCCCCTTGGAAGTCCTGATAGGCCTGTGGATGATTCATGTGCTTTGCTTTTGGATAAAATTTCAATCATCAGGCATTCCATACAATTTGTCTTTGATTGTTCAGAAAGAGGAAAATGCTTCTGTTCACTATCATGGAGGACTTCACAGTATGGGCTCTTGACTGGATATGGCCCCCATTCGGTTTGGGAGCATAATATATCTATCAGAATATTGACTCATCCTTGGTTGTTGTTTTAAATAGGAACCATTAGGGAAATGCCCCAACATTCACAACAAAAAGTGATGTTGTGGAATAACAAGTAAATCATATTGTTCTGATTAAAGCCATAAAATGCAGCATCTTTAGGTCTTGTTGCTTAAAAACACTTATTACTGTTATCCTCAAGCTCCAAAATCTATCCAAGCAATATATTACTATAGATTGGGATTATAAAATGAATTAAAATGCAGTGAACCTTCCCTTGGCAGTATGCCTTTCCTATACAGTATGCTCAGTATTATTCCTTTGTTCCTCCAAGAGAGTGTTTCCAGTTTTCTCTAGCCTCCTTCAATCACTCTTCCCTTACATTCACCTTTAACCTTAATGCCAAAAACCCAGAATCCCTTCTACTTCAGAATGAACTCTGGTATTAGAGAACTACTGATAAATTAAACTGAGGATGCATTTTTTTTTCAAAAGAGCTGAATGTACTGAACACTGTGGTACATTTACATGCACAGAGAGTAAGAATTATGAGTGTATTTCCGTTAGTTGAGGAAACAAACAATGAACTGGTTTTGCATTTCATTTCATTTGCCACTTTTCTCTCAGAATTGGGACCCAAGGCAGATTACATGCATGATTTAAAATAGCTTCCTGAAATAACTGAAAGAAATTTGAAAATAATGTAATTATGTGCTTCTGGAGTTCAAGCAGCAATATGCTCCAGAGGCTAAATTCGCAGTATCTGGACAAGAAACAATGAATTAATAGATAGAATGCTACTGGGACTATCGGGAGCCAGAAAAATAAATGTATACATTGTCTAGTTTTTCACAATCCACAGATGTAGACTTATGCCTCTGTCATTGTATTTATTTACACACACACACACACACGTACTAATTTCTGTGCTGTTTGCCCCAACTTTTGAATCCTGTGTAAATTTGCAGGAAAAGTTAGACTATCAAGAAGAAAACTTTAAGCTTCCAAAAACTGCTTCTTGACAATTTGTCACTCAACTTCAGGAAAACTATAGAGGCTGGAGCACAATGAATTAATGAATAGCAAGAAATCCCCATGGCAACATGTTACTTCATTAAAATTTTATCAGCATTCTTCCTAAGGAAAGCATTGCCTTCTGTTCTGCATTGAGCTTCTTCCACAGTGTTTTCACAGACAATCCACAGCATTCTGGCGCTTCAAAATTAGTTCCTGTGGAGAGCAAGCTGCACTCAGACTTTTAGTTTGTGTCACACACGGGTCTCCTGGGCTCCATGATGAAGTTTTGCCTACATTTCGTGAGTGTGTGTACGTGTGCGAATCTCAAGCCTTAAACATTAATCAGCTATGTCCCTGTTGCTTTCTTTGAGAATAGGTTAATTAGCTGTAAATGCATCTCTGTGTTAATTTCCAGAAGCTGCTTTTAAGCGTATTTCATAAACAACATATCCTTATCCACTTCTACTAATGATGTACAAACGCTAGATTTAACATGAATTAAATTAAACATTGAAAGCAAAATAAGGGGGGAAATTGCTGTCACTTGTGAGGACCAAAACAACAACAATAACAACACATTTTTATCTCTTGGCTGAAGACCTGGAAAATACAGGGTTTCTATTCTGATATTATTTTTATTATAATAAAAGCCTTTTCTACAAATAATACAAATAATGATTTTCAGAGTTCCCCTGGCCACATCTGTGCCCACACAAAGGATACATAAATAGAGGGTGATCAGCCCTAGGCACTCTTGGTGGCGCTCTGTTGTGATCCTTGCCTGGGTCTACAGTGATTATTTCTGCCGAGTCCATGAAGACTCCATTCCTGAAAATAGTAAAAATACAAATGGCAAGGCCAGGTCATAGGATGAACTGTGGAAGCAAATCAGAAGGGAACCAGAGGAAGAGCTGGTATTTTATTTTGTTTTATTTTCCACTCTCCAGGAGGAAGTCCCAATCAGTTTCATAGATAGCCACCAGGAAGGGAAGGAGGGAGACACCTTAAAAGGACAATGGGTAAACTCATCTGTGATTTCTTCTTAAAATGGCAATGCTGGGGAGGAGGGGTTTGTTTACATTTTTCATCCATCCGCTCTGCCCCTATTAGTCCTGTTCCCTGCATCTGAAACTAGTGGTACTGTAAGCACAACACTGATGAATTTATCAGAGACTTTGTAGCCAGAAAGGCAAGGAAGACCCATTTCTATGGTAAAGATAGATAGATAGAATCCTTTATTGGCCAAGTGTGCTAACACTCCAGGAATTTGTCTTTGGTACATATGTCCCCCTATGGATCAATCTTAACCTATAAATCCAAGGGTTAACCGTTGGAACTGGCTATAGGTTGCTATGCCTCGCCCTACTTGCCTGCACTCACCCTTCGTGCACACGGCCGATCTGGGTCCGCAGGTCAATGAAGGATTTAGAAAACCAGCAGTGGGGCAACAGCCCCACAAACGCGAAGAAAGGGAAACAACTTCACTTTCCAACATTCCTTGCACCGCGTCGCGCCAGAGCCAATCAGGCTGAGAGGCTCTCGCATGGCGCAGCGTTCGGAAACGCGCCGCAGCCAATCAAAAGAAAAGCATTTTAAAAAAACGCAGCACAAACACAAAGCACCAACCTATTACTACAAGCCCCAGCGTCCTGCGCGCCATGAGCGCTCAGAACGCTGAGGAAACCGGCGCCCGAAAAATTAAAAAGAAAAACAACTCACCGCCTAACAGCCAAGCAAACACCAGCCGGCTTTCTTTCCCTCACCAACAGCGCCTGAAGGTCCCAACTGGAGTTTCCCCTTTAATATCAGTGGGTGGGGGTTGCGATCCCCCTCTCCGCTGGCTACCCTAGGGTTGGGAGGTTTGTGGGAACAAAAGGGGTATGTTTCCCAAACCCTTCTGGACTCAGGACACCAGGGAGAGGGGATCGATTCCCACCCCCCTCCTTAAAACAACTCCGTCTTTTCTTCTCTTTAAAAACGGAGTTGTTTTAAGGAGGGAAGGAGGGAATCGATCCACTCTGCCTAGTCTACTGGGACCAGAAGAGTTGGGGGGACATACCTCTTTTGTCCCCACAAACCTCCCAACCCCAGGGGAGCCAGCGGAGAGGGGGGTCGCAACCCCCCACCCACTGATATTAAAGGGGAAACCCCGATCTACTTTCACGACTCCACACAAACAAAGCACCATAACACAATAAAGCCCCCTCCCTACCACCTAGCCCACCCTTCCTAACCCCCAACGACCATGCCCCCCTCCCCATCACCTAACCCACCCTTCCTAACCCCCAACGACCATGCCTTTTGACTCTGCATGTGCTCAGCTGCTGCTGAGGAGAGCCAAACAAAGGAAGCGAGCACTGATAAGTTTTGCAGTTGGAGTAGAGCTGTTTTAGAGGCCTCCACTAATTTAAATTGATAATTTAAACTGCTGAGAGCCACCTCTGTTCAAACAGAGGAAGCAGTTTGAAGCTTCCAGAAGCAGGGGGGGCAGAGCCACACCAGGCCCTTCCCTGAACTGTGACTCATAGGGGCGGAGCCACACTAGCCTTTAAAAGCTCTGAGCTCTTTCAGGGTCAGCCCTTTTGACTCTGCATGTGCTCTTAAGCAGAGCTGCTGATGAGGAGAGCCAAACAAAGGAAGCAAGCACTGGTAAGTTTTGCAGTTGGAGTAGAGCTGCTTTAGAGATTGCAAACTAGTAACAAAGGAAGAATATAGTCTTACTAGGTAGAAAGGTAGTAAACGTGTACATTTTTGAGGCCCAGAATACTGCACTTGTTAAAATGGATTCTGAGGGAACAGCTGTAGTTACCTGCAATACTTGTGCCAAGTTTGTGTTCTTGCCAAAGCATATGGAGAACTACACTTGCAGCAAGTGCAAGCTGGTTGCACTACTAGAAGAGAAGGTCCAGCAGCTAGAGGCCCGCATATCTAACCATCAACAAATTAAGGAGCTTGAGCTGTTCTTGGACAGAGCGGAACAGACTATGCTGGACAAAGAAGAGACAGGGCACAGTTCTGAGGGAGAAGGCCCTTCACTAACTCAGGAGGGAGATGTTTGGAGGAATGTGACTCAAAGGAGGAGAAGAGTAGGGGATCACTCTGAGAGTCTGAAATTACAGAATAAATTTGAGGCTCTTTCCCTCATCTCACCTGATGAGGAACACACAGAGGAACAACTGGTTCCACCTGATGATCTCTCTTTCATCACACTTGATGAGATCCAGGAAGATAAACAACTGAGGTTCTCTCCCTTAATATGGTTGATGAGGTGCATGTAGATGAACAGATTGCAGGAGAGAGGCTCCTTGTACTAGGTGATTCAATAATTAGAAATCAGAGAAATGGATTTGTGATGCACATGATAACCGTATGGTGACTTGCCTGCCAGGTGCAAAAGTTGCAGACATCACAAGAAATCTAGATAGATTGTTAGAGAGAACTGGGAACGAGCCAGTTGTCATGGTACACGTTGGTACCAATGATGTTGGGAAGGCCAAGCGGTCTGTCCTGGAAGCCAAATTCAGGTTGTTAGGAAGAAGATTGAAGTCCCGGACTTCCAAGGTAGCATTTTCAGAAGTGCTGCCTGTCCCTTGTGCAGGACCTACCAGGCAGGCAGAGCTCAGAAGCCTCAATGCGTGGATGAGGCAGTGGTGTCGAGAGGAGGGTTTCAGATTTGTCAGGAACTGGAGAACATTTTGGGACAAGCCAAATCTGTTCAGGAGGGATGGGTTGCATTTGAACCATGATGGGACCAGATTGCTGGCACTCAACATCAAAAAGGCTGCAGAGCAGCTTTTAAACTGATAACTGGGGGAAAGCCGACAGGAGCTGGGCAGCATCCGGTTCGGGAAAGTGTGTACTTGAGTAGTGAGGAGGATGCAAAAATTACTGAGCAGAGCGAGGAGCTAGTCACTAGCATTCTAGCAGAAGGATGCAAGAGGCAGTCTAACAATGCAACTGGACACAAAAGACTGTGTCAGAAAAGCATATATAAATGCTTCTATACAAATGCCAGAAGCCTCCGGAACAAAATAGGGGAGCTGGAATACTTAGCAATACATAAGAATATTGATATTATTGGTATCACTGAAACCTGGTGGACGGATGATAACCAATGGGATACAGTTATCCCAGGCTACAAACTGTACAGGAAGGATAGGAAGGGGCAAATGGGAGGTGGTGTGGCCTTGTATGTCAAAGAAGTGATAAAATCGTATGAATTGGAATATCTAGGTGATTTGGAGTCACCATTAGAAGCTCTGTGGGTAAGAGTACCAGGCCACAAGGATGGTCTAACAGTAGGCATATACTATCGGCCTCTGACCTAAACTCTTGAGGGAGACTGCAGTTGGAGAATGTTGTAAAGGAGGCATCCAAGAAGGGAAGCCTGGTTATAATGGGGGACTTCAATTACCCTCACATAGACTGGGTGAACTGTTGTTCAGCACATGATAAAGAGATAAAGTTCCTAGATATACTAAATGATTGTTCCCTGGGACAGATGGTTGAAGACCCAACTAGAGGTACAAGAATCCTTGACTTGATCCTGAGTAATACTCAGGATCTGGTGCAAGATGTTAATGTGACTGATCCAATAGGGAACAGTGACCACAACTCAATTATGTTTAACTTGATCATAGACCGCAAGTCACTGATAAAATCTAACACAGAGACCTTAAATTTTCAAAAAGGAAATTTCCCAAAGTTGAGGAAACTAGTAAAAAAGAAGCTGAAAGGGAAAATTGAGAGAGTCCAAACACTCCAAGAGGCATGGAGGCTGTTTACAAAAACAATAACAGAGGCTCAATTGGAATGCATACCCAAAAGGAAAAAGGGCACTGCCAGGTCCAAGAGGACTCCGATGTGGCTTACAGGAGCTGTTCGGGAAGTGATCAAGAGCAAGAAAAGCTCATGTAGAAGATGGAAGGCTTGTCCGAATGAGGACAGCAGGCAGAAACATAAATTCTGGCAGAACAAATGCAAGGCAACAACCAGGAAAGCAAAGCAAGACTTTGAGGAGCGTGTAGCTAAAAATACTCAGAGAAATAACAAAGACTTCTTTAAGTACATTAGAAGTAAGAACCCAACTAGGAAGGCCATTGGACCATTAGATGACAATGGAAGGCAAGGGGTTATTAAAGAGGAAACAGAGATTGCAGAGAGACTCAATGAATTCTTTGCTTCAGTATTCACTGAAGAAGACAGAGGCCACATGCCCAAAACAGAGCCTATCTTCGTAGGGAGGGAAACCGAAGAATTAAGCCAGATAGAAATAACCAGGGAGGAGGTCCTTGCATGTCTTGTTAAGCTAAACACTAACAAATCACCAGGACCAGATGGCATCCATCCACGAGTTCTCAGGGAACTTAAAGATGAAATTGCTGATCTCCTAGCCAAAATATATAATCTTTCCCTCAAATCAGGCTTTGTGCCTGATGACTGGAAGGTAGCGAATGTAACAACAATTTTCAAAAAAGGATCCAGGGGTGATCCAGGAAATTACCGACCTGTCAGTTTGACATGTGTCCCAGGTAAAGTGATGGAAACCATCCTAAAAGATAGAATTAATAGGCACATAGAAGGGAAGGCGCTGCTAAAGGAGAGCCAACATGGCTTTTGCAAGGGCAAATCATGCCTCACTAATCTGTTGGAATTTTTTGAGAGTGTCAACAAGCATGTGGATAAGGGGGATCCAGTTGACATTGTTTATCTGGACTTTCAGAAGGCTTTTGACAAGGTCCCACACCAAAGGCTCTTGAATAAACTCACCAGTCATGGAATAAAGGGACAGGTCTTGTCCTGGATCAGCAACTGGCTAAGGGACAGGAAACAGAGGGTAGCACTAAATGGACACTTCTCCAAGTGGAGGGGAGTAAAGAGTGGGGTCCCCCAAGGTTCAGTACTGGGACCCCTGCTTTTCAACCTCTTCATAAATGATCTAGAGGTAGGAGTAAAAAGCAAGGTAGCCAAATTTGCTGACGACACTAAATTATACAGGGTAGTTAAAACTGTGAGAGATTGTGAGGAGCTCCAGAGGGATCTCTCGACACTGGGGGAGTGGGCAAAACAGTGGCAAATGAGTTTCAACATTAGTAAGTGCAGAGTGATGCATGTTGGGGCAAAGAACCCCAATTACATTTATAAACTGATGGGGTCTGAACTCTCTGCGACAAACCAGGAAAGGGACCTTGGTGTCCTGGTGGACAACTCAATGAAGGTGTCAACCCAGTGTGCCTCAGTAGTGAAAAAAGCAAACTCAATGCTAGGGATCATTAGGAAGGGTATAGAAAATAAGTCAGCAAGTGTCATTTTGCCTCTTTATAAATCTATGGTGAGGCCCCATCTAGAATACTGTGTACAGTTCTGGTCGCCATACCTCCAGAAGGATATTATGGAGCTGGAAAAAGTGCAGAGGAGGGCAACCAGAATGATTAGGGGACTGGAACACCTTCCTTACCATCTGAGACTGCAACGGTTGGGCCTCTTCACTCTTGAACGACGACGTCGAAGAGGTGACCTGATTGAAGTTTATAAAATCATGCACGGTGTGGACAAAGTAGATAAGGAAAAACTGTTTTCCCTATCGCATAACACTAGAACTAGGGGACACTCCATGAAACTTTTGGGTACTAGTTCTCAAACAAATAAGAGAAAGTACTTTTTCACCCAGAAGATTACTGGTCTATGGAACTCCCTGCCAGAAGAAGTGGTGACAGCTGTCAGACTTGGCAGCTTTAAGAAAGGATTAGACAAGTTCATGGAGGACAAGAGTATCAATGGCTATAATTATGGATACTTAAGGACAACCTCCGGGTTGGAGAGATAGGCAGGATATCTCTCAATATCATTTCCAGGGAATCCTAAGCAGGTGAAGGCATCTGCTTGGGAATACCCTGAAGGAAATGGTGAGCCACTGTGTGAGACAGAATGCTGGACTGGATGGGCTGTGGCCTGTTCCAGCAAGGCTGTTCTTATGTTCTTATGCCCCCCTCCCCACCACCTAGCCCACCCTTCCTAACCCCCAACGACCATGCCCCCCTCCCCACCACCTAGCCCACCCTTCCTAACCCCCAATGACCACGTACCTTCCCCACCACCAAATAAATAATTTTTTAAAAATTACTAAAAACACTCAAACACATCCAAAAATACACAAAAACAAAAACACCAAAAACAATACGAAGTAAACAAAGACACAATCAAAAACAAAACAAACAGACAAAAAATACAAATTCCAACCCCCCCTCCCCCCCGCCCACACACACACACAAAAGAAAGAAAACTAGCAAACTTACCAAAAGAGGTGCTACCTCCACCAGGACTGGAAAAGAAATGAATAAAGAAAGACACTACTTACCAGAAGAAGCTCCACCCAGAGGCCAGGAGAGAAAAAAAAGTCAAAATACAATAACCCCTACCAGCACCACCTGCTGGCCACAATAGTAAAAACAATTCAAAAACACACAACAGCCCCAAACAAAACACAAATTCACAATTTTACACAAAAGGTCACACCAATAAAAACAAGTAAAAAAAATTTACACTAAACACACTTTCACACAAATCACAAATATATGTCAATAAAATACAATAGAAACTTTTAAAAATCCTGTGCTGAGTTATAACTCAAATTTAAACTCAAAACATCTCAACACATTTTAAAAACATTGAATGTAAAAAACATTTAATTTACATTATTAAAATTATTACCTATGGTACAACTAATTAAAAAAATTCAAAAAACTAAAACATTATTCGCTTACATAAAACAATTTGAAAAAATTATATCATACTTTCTTCTTTTATTAATCCTCAAAAAACACCAAAAAAGCAGATCACAGTTAATAACAGCCAAGCCAAAAAAATTTAACATAAATAAACATTTAAAAAATTAAAATTACAGACTAAGCAATTTTTTAAAAAAATTAACACAATTTAACCTTCCAACACAATGTAAAAGTATTGCAAAAATAAAATTGGTTCATTTTTTATTAAAACACACGGGGGGAAAAGCCCGGCAACGCCGGGCAACCCTTGCTAGTAATGCAATAAAATCACACAATTAAGTTATTCAGCAAGTTGATGTCATTTGGAAATAAACTGTCTTTGTATCTGATTGTTCTGGTATGTAATGCTTTGAAGCGTTGTTTCAACAGTAAAAGCTGGAGCAGATTATTACCAGTATGAGTGGAGTCTTTATATATTTTCTCTGCTCTCTTTTTGGCTCGTGTAATATATAGATCTTCAATAGAAGGTAGATTAACAGCAATAATTTATTGAGATATGACAGTACCTAGAAATTTGAAGGACTCCACTAATAATACTGGATTATTTGATATTATAAGCGATGGATGTAGAGGTCAAAACCTCCTAAAGTCCACTATCATTTCTATGGTTTTACCTGCATTCAGTTCAAGATTATTTCAGCTACACCACAGGACTAGTTGTTCAATCTCTTTTCTGTATATGGACTCATCACTGTCTCGAATGAGACCAATCACTGTGGTGTCTTCTGCAAACTTAACTATTTTAACCAAAGCGTCTTTTGAGATGCAATCGTTGGTGTACAGGGAAAACAGAAAGATAACTGTTGTGTTCTCAAACACTGTACCCTTATACAATGTACCTATTCATGTGTAACCAATGTATCCTTCTACTTGTAACATGATAACCATCAGCTGCATCACTGTAACCCTAATAGGACGCGAGCTAGTGACCACCAGATGGCAATAGCAAGCGTCCAAGCTCATTGGTCCAGACTCACCTAAAAACAACAGCGCGGGAAGATTCCTGCCATCACCTTCACCTGGACAAGAAGGGCGTGACCTGCAATGACGTCACGCCGACAGTAGCCAATAGACTGTCAAGGAGCCACATTCAAATGTATAGCCACTGTATATATTGAGCTGTTCGTCCGCCATTACCTCATGTTCCCTCTGACCAGCATGTAATAAAGTTGAGTTACGCCAGCTCTTCGGCTGTCCTGGTGTCTTTGGTCCCATACACAAAACTGGCGACGAGGATGGGATCATGGCTGCCCACGGGACCAAGACATACGCCGGTTTCGACATCAAGAAACCACAAGATTGGGAACTCTTCGAAATGGACTTCCAAGGCGCGCTGGTGGAGTTCGAAGTTACGGACGAGGCGAAGAAAAGAGCCATCCTCACCAGAATGCTCGGGCACGACGGAAAGAGGGTATTGATTGACCTCATTGCACCCAAAAAGGCGGCTGAATTCAAGGCAAAGGAGCTCCTGAAGGTGCTGCGAGACCATTTCCGGCCCTCGGTGGCGATGTTTCCCACTCGGAGCGCGTTTTGGAGGCGAGTCCAAGCGCCTGGCGAGTCGGTCGCCGCCTTCGTAGCGGCCCTGCGCCTGGCTGCCGGCCCATGCAAATGGGAGAACTTGGAAGTCACCCTCAGGGACTGCATGTTATGCGGCCTGAAGGACGCTGAGATTCAGCGCACGCTGATGAATCAAGAGCCGCCCCCCACGTTGCAGGAGGTCCTGAAAGTGGCACAGGCCGCGGAAGCCACGAAGGCCGGGGTGCAAGAGCTCCAGGACTGGCGGCCGAATGCCGACAAAACAGAGAGTTCGGTGCACGCAGCCCGGCGAATTTCGAAATCGTCCGCCGAAAGCAGCAACGACGAGGACGTCCGGAAGGTCCGGAAGGAGGGCCGGCGTTGCGACGGCTGCGGGGTGGCCCACGACTGTGCCAGGTGTCCGTTCAGAAAAGCCGAGTGCCACAACTGCGGGCGACGCGGGCACATCGCCAAAGTCTGCAGGCAACGACGCAAGGACCGGAGGAGCTCGCCCAACTGCTCAGCGAGGCCAGATCGCTTGTCGAGACCAAAGGATGGCGCTCGGCCCACGAGGAAGCAGGACGGCGTGGGCCACATCTCCGATGACAGCGACGATGACACCCCGGTTTTCAGCGTGTCCATGGGACACCCCCGTTACTTTGTTGAGGTACTGGTGCAAGGGGCCCCTGTTAGGATGGAGATTGACTCTGGCTCCTCATATTCCATCATTTCCCAGAGGGAGTTTTTGAGAATTGCCCCCCGCGAACGGCCCAAGCTCAAAGCGTTGAGGTCCACGCTTCGGGACGTGCAAGGGAACAGTATCCCGGTGTTGGGGGTTGGGAAATTCCAGGTCCAGTATAAGCGGCACGCTGCGGAACTCCCCCTAGTCGTTCTTAAGGGGGGTAATTGCAGCCTCCTCGGGACTCAATGGTTTCAGCCCCTGGGTCTGTTCATTGGGGGGGTGCATGCCGTTGGGTCTGACCCAATACAGGAGGTGTGCGACGCGCACCCCGAAGTCTTCAAAAAGGGACTTGGGAAATTCAATGGACCCCCAGTAACTTTCGACCTGGACCCGGAGGTCCGCCCAATAAGACTCAAACCACGCAGAGTGCCTTTTGCACTAAAGGACAAAATAGAGGCGGAACTGGACAAATTAGTGGGCCAGGGGATTCTTGTTCCTGTTGATTCTGCGGAGTGGGAAACTCCAATTGTCACGGCACTGAAGGCCAATGGGGAGGTTCGCATTTGCGCCGATTATAAGTGCACCATTAATAAGGCAATCCGCCCTAATGCGTATCCGGTGCCGGTGGTCAGCCATTTGCTAGCCAGGTTACATGGGGGAAAGTGTTTCGCTAAGCTCGACCTGGCACAGGCCTATCAGCAACTCATGGTAACCCCTGCCACAGCTGCTGCACAAACCATAGTCACGCATAAGGGGGCGTTCCAGGTGACGCGCCTCCAATTCGGCGTGAACTCGGCGCCTGGGATTTTCCAGTCGCTCGTGGAACGCCTCCTCAAAGGGCTGGACGGCGTTTTGCCATATTTTGATGATGTTTTGATAACGGGGGGCGTGAGGTTGAGTTGGCTGAAAGGCTAAACAAGGTCCTGGAGGCATTCGAACAGGCGGGGTTGAGGTTGCGAAAAGACAAATGCGTCTTCTTCACGAAGGAGGTTGAGTTCTTAGGGTTCCGAGTAACACCCGAGGGGATCAAACCGTCCAAATCCAAGGTGGCCGCCATCAAGAAAGCCCCTCGCCCCACCTCCAAGCCCGAGTTGCAGTCGTTCCTAGGGCTGTTAAATTTCTACCACTCCTTCCTTCCACGGAAGGCTGCGGTGGCTGAGCCGCTTCACAAGTTGCTCAAGAAAGATGCGGCATGGAAGTGGGGCGATGACCAGGAGAGGGCATTCACGGAACTGAAACAACTCCTGGCATCTGACGCCATTCTGACCCATTTTGACCCCAAACGGCCGGTGGTACTGATCTGTGATGCATCCCCGGTGGGGGTGGGGACAGTGTTATGCCACGTGTTGGAAAACGGGAGGGAGGCCCCAATAGCGTTTTACTCCAGGTCCCTGTCCCAAGCGGAGAGGAATTACGCCCAGACAGACAGGGAAGCGCTGGCGATAATTGCAGGGACCAAAAAAATTCACGATTTTCTATATGGCCGCCCCTTCACCATCGTGACCGACCACAAGCCCCTACTAGGCATTTTCACCGCAGATAAGCCCACGCCACAGATCCTGTCCCCGAGGATGCTCAGGTGGGCCATTTTTCTCAACGCCTACCAGCACGCGTTGGTGTACCGGCCCGGGAGAGAGATCAGCCATGCGGACGCCCTGTCGAGGTCCCCCCTCCCCCAGACACACAGCCACGTGGGCGAGGAGGAGCCGGACCGCCAGGTGCTCATGATTGAAGTCTTAGATTCACCCCCCATAGTGCCCGCCGATATCGCTAAAGCGACAAGCAGAGATAGGACGTTTGCGGCGGTTAGCTCCTGGGTACAGAAAGGGTGGCCAGCGTCTGCCCCAGCGGAAGAATTCGCCCCATTTTTTTAGGAAAAAGTTGGAGCTGTCCCTAGAGAGGGGGTGTCTCTTGTGGGGGCAGCGGGTGGTGATCCCCACATCCCTCCGGCCGCGGGTGCTTAACCTGCTGCACGTCAGCCACCCCGGAATTGTGCGCTCCAAAGCGCTGGCCCGGAGCTACTTTTGGTGGCCCCAGTTAGATGCCGAGCACATGGTCGGCACTTGTGAGAGTTGCCAATGCTCCAGACCAGAGGAGGCCCGTCTTCCCCACAGGGAGTGGGACGCGGCTAAGGGGCCGTGGTCCCGGATACACATAGATTTCGCGGGCCCGTTCTGAGGAACTCTGTTTCTCCTTGTCGTGGACGCTTTCTCCAAGTGGTTGGAGGTCGTCCCAGTCACGAGCACCTCCTCGGCCGCGACAATAAAGCAGTTGCGGAGACTTTTTTCTACGTTCGGCATACCCGACACTCTGATTAGCGATAACGCTAGTTGCTTCATGTCCGCTGAGTTCAGGGCATTCACAGAGATTAACGCCATCTGGTACATCACCTCCGCCCCTTTCCATCCGGCCACCAATGGCCAAGTGGAGCACCTCGTACGCACCACGAAGGACGCGCTGCGGCGCATGGGCCCCGGGGATCTCAACCTGCAAGTGTGTCAGTTTCTGCTAGGGTACAGGGTGACCCCGTTGGCGTCAGGATACTCCCCCGCAGAGCTTTTAATGCGCAGGAAACTGGCCACCATTCTCACCAGGCTAGACCCCACGAGAGTAGAAGACAAGGGGAGGAACATCGGGCTAGAGGCCACAAAGAGTTTCAGCGTAGGCGCCCCCGTGCATTGCAGGAACTACGCCAGCGCAGGGCCAGCCTGGGTGCCGGGGGTTGTCGTGGAGCAGACCGGTCCCGTATCATACCGCGGGAGACCAGCACGGGTCTACTGTGGCGGCGACATGCGGACCAGCTCCGGAGCCGGGTCCCAGAGAGGCAGGGCTCAGAAAGCACAGACAGGGATTCAGCGTTAGGGTTCTCCCCCACCCGTTTAGCCCAAGGGGGAGGAGAGGGGGGTCATGCGTCCCCACCGAGGGGGGAGGAAAAGGAATTTGTCCTCATAGATACCCCGCGGGATCACCCAGCAGAGTTTGATTTTGAGTTTCAGAGCCGGGGGTTTTTTCGGAGTGGTCCCCCACCCATCCAAGCGAGAAGAGGGGCTTTACGTTAGCCTCTAGTGCCCCCGGTCTGCCCACAATGGAGTTTTTCCCTTCCCCTAAAGCTGCAAAACCGCAGCAAGCCTCTAACAAGTCTCCCTCTCCCATTACAGGACAAGGGACCGGGGAACACGGAAGCGGTAGCTCCCCCAGGGCGGGCCAGCCCACATCGCGGCCCAAACGCAATTGCAATAAGCCATCTTGGCTGAGAGACTTCGTCTCATCCTAGGGGGGAGGGATGTTGTGTTCTCAAACACTGTACCCTTATACAATGTACCTATTCATGTGTAACCAATGTATCCTTCTACTTGTAACATGATAACCATCAGCTGCATCACTGTAACCCTAATAGGACGCGAGCTAGTGACCACCAGATGGCAATAGCGAGCGTCCAAGCTCATTGGTCCAGACTCACCTAAAAACAACAGCGCGGGAAGATTCCCGCCATCACCTTCACCTGGACAAGAAGGGCGTGACCTGCAATGACGTCACGCGGACAGTAGCCAATAGACTGTCAAGGAGCCACATTCAAATGTATAGCCACTGTATATATTGAGCTGTTCGTCCGCCATTACCTCATGTTCCCTCTGACCAGCATGTAATAAAGTTGAGTTACGCCAGCTCTTCGGCTGTCCTGGTGTCTTTGGTCCCATACACAAAAATAACATAGTTCCCTTCCTCATTTCCCTTTTTCTTTTCTCACTTCTAACAATGATGTACAAATGCTAGATATAAGATGAAGTGTCTGTAGAGGTCTTGTTCTGCTCCATGGTTGACCAACAGCTCTTTGCTGTGTCCTGTAGTCTGTGTGGAAATGTGAAAATAAAACTGATCTGGTTTATTGTATTTTATTTTTAATATGACATGGTTCTTCCAGAATTGTGACCCAGGGCAGCACGCATAAAAAAATTAAAAGCAAAATAAAATTAAAGTAAAATAGCCAACACTGAAATTCACCATGTTATTAAAATACAATAAAAATAAAATAATATTTTAAAATCATGTTGTGAAAAATATTGATATTGGTTTGCCTTGGGGAAAAAAAAAGAAAATTAGAACATTGGCTAAGATCTTAATCTGAATTTTATATTTAATATTGCATACCTGTTATCATAACAAAATATTTTGGCACAGTTAGTAGGATTTCAATAGTACAGAATAACTAGACATGAAAATGAGGAGGAGGAAGATAATGGTGTACCTGAACTAAACATATCTGCCTTGAGGTCATCACAAGTATATCTGTTATTTCCCCTTGCCATACAATTATTCTCAGGTGCCCATACTATAATGGAAGCAAGCTGGTAATTATTTGAACATATAATAATGAGCTTGGGTACCACATAGATAGACCATAGAATTTGAGAAGACTTGAGCTAACCTTAAAGGTTCCATGCAGAGATGGGGAAAGGAATTTATCTGGACAGCATCTTCAAGAATACCCGAACAAGATGACTGGAGTATTCCTGAAGTAACCTGGAAGTAACTTATTTCATCTCTTGTTCTAAGCATGTCTCACATATGCAGATCCTCAAACTGCTGCTGTTACTGCTTCCTCCTCCTCCTGACCAATGCCAGTGGCTGCCTACAGCTATTGTTGCTAGTGCATTAAAGGCCTTATGCAAAACATCCATCACCTCCTCATAGTGCCTAAAAATGTTCCTCTGAATGTGGAGGGAATACAGTAAAACCCCTACTTATGAAAAAAAAGTCTGTTCCATAGGCTTTTGCTTAAACTGAATTTATTTTGTAACTCAAAACAAACACATAAGAGAAATATTATTTTACGTAACTTGAAGCAAACCCATAGGAAAAATGAAATTTTTATGTAACTCGAAGGAAACCCATGGGGAAAAGAATCTTTATGTAACTCAAAGCAAAACTATAGCAAATGGGGTAAATCAGGACATGGTTTTAGCAAAAAACCATTATGTAAATCAAATTTTATATAACTCGAGGCATTTGTAAGTTGGGGTTTTACTGTACTCTGATGTATGATCTGTTTGGGAAGGGACAGAGCAGAAAGTGAAATATAAATACAAACATAAACACATATGTGTATTGTTGTTGTTCTTGTTGTTTGTTTGTTTGTTTATTCACTGAGGGGATAGTGGTTGGGTTCTGACAAAAATGCAACATTTCACCTTTGATCATCTCTTGTAATCTATTTTATGGAACATAATTTATTCATTTAAAAAATACATCAAACACCCTTCTCTCAGCTGTACCTTTCAACTCCAGAGATACTGGTTTGTGATACTGGTTTGTGATCTATATAATTTTACGCACAAAACAGAAGAAAAGCCGATGGGCTCTGCTTTCAAAAAAGTATATATTGTGTGAACATGGTTGCAAAAAGCATTCAGGATGCCACAAAATATACGAATATTCCTTAAACAAGAAGCCCGCAAGGCAAGGTCACAAGACAAAGAAAAAGATATAAAGCCTGATTCACAAAGAGGTAGAAGGTTTATGATGCCAGGCAGAAATGCCAGCACTCCCATCTGCTCATAGACAACATTCCTAGCATTTTTCTTTGCCTTCAGCTGAATCTCTTGTGACCAAGCTGTCCTAAGGCCACCCAAAATATTTGTATTTCTATATAATTATACTACATCAAAGCTTATATCGTAGCAAACTATGGGTTGTTCTGAAAGAGAATCCCATTCTTTATTACAACAAGTAATCCAAAATGGTCATTTACATTAGGGCTCTTGTTGTTGTTGTTGTTGTTGTTGTTGTTGTTGTTGTTGTTGTTGTTGTTGATGTTGTTGTTGTTGTTGTTGTTGTTGTTGTTGTTGTTGTTGTTGTTCAGTCGCAAGTTGATTCCAACCCTTTGTGACCCCGGTCATTTATATAAGGTGCAACATAAAGGCATTAAAGTCTTCTAGTCAAAGACAAAGCAGGAAAAGGCCCCAGAAAGAAGCAACAGTAAAAAATACCCTTCTCATATTTCTGTTTGTCCCATATGGGCTGGGATAGGAATAGAGGTAAAGGTAAAAGTCACCCTTGCTTGAATGCCGGTCATATACGACTCTAGGGTTCATTGCTCATCTGTGTTTATAGCCAAAGATCAAGCATTGTCTGCATCTGCAGATGTTTCCATGGACATGTGATAGGTATGCCTAGACGGAACGCTGTTTATCTTCCCACTGAAGTGGTACCTATTTATCTGTTTACAATTTTTTGTTTTCAAACTGCTAGGTTTAGCCCAGTCGAGATGTATTTTAGACCTTGCAAAAATCCCCAAGTTAATGAAACTTTGGGATGTTGTGTATGGGTACCCAGTTGAGCTACACTCAATTTATCCAACAAAATTTCCTTGTGGAACCTGGAGGGGTTACAAAAACTGCAAAATTTTAGCACTCTTCTCAGTTTTTCAAGTATATCTTCTAAACCATGTGTTTTTTGTGTACTACATGTACTTAGAAAGTTGTAGAGCATTATAATTCCTTCAATTATCATTGGTCAAACTTATTTTTTAACCCCATAGGTACCAAGATACAGGGATTTGAAAAAGTGCTAAATTTCTCAAATTTGTAAAAAAAACTGCTAAAAGGCTGGTTTTTGCTATGTATCTTCTAATTTTGCAACATATTTAAAGGAATTTTGGATTCTACTTCAATTTCCAAATGTTCAACTACATCCCCCTCCCCCCTCTTCCCCTTCCCACTACTCCCTCCTCTGTAGGATGTTTATACCTACAGTGTACATCTAAGGTTCAAAGAGCATGAAACCCAAGTCTTTCAGTTTGGAAATTTTGACCCACCCCACCCCCCACAAACACACCTTCCTCAGTAATTGATCATTCAGTACCTACCTACATGTTAAAAAAGTACAATAAAGACTTAATTTTCATTTTATGCTTTTATGATACTGACAGCCCTTGCCTCCACTACTCACAAAAACATCTATTTTCAGAAGAATGGGAGAGGCAATGCCCCATCAACCTTATATTCAGCAGCTTCATGCAAGATCGGCCCAAAAGACATCCTGTTTCTTCACGCAGTCAGCGGTTGTGATACCACTTCAACCCCCTTTGGACAAGGGAAGAAGAAAGTGTGCAAGCTATATGAGAACAGTTCCCTACACTTTTTGGCTGCTACTTTTAAAGATGCGGAAGCCACCCCCTTCCAGATTTCCAAGGCAGGGGAGAAGTTTTTGGTTGCGCTGTATGAGGGGAACATGGAGACCGACACATTGAACAACCTCCGGTACCAACTGTTTACCAAGTCGGTGGCCCAAACCACATTCCAGTTGCCCAGACTCCCTCCTACCAAAGACGCTGCCACCCACCATATTTTTCACACTTGCCTCCAAGTCCAGATGTGGCTAGGTAATGACAACATCATACCATCAGTTTGGGGGTGGTCACTGACAAGGGAAGGTGTTGTTCCCATCAGAGCCACTCAAAACACAACCCCTGACAGCATCTTGAATATAATCTCCTGTAAATGCAAGAAAGGGTGCAGCACTGCAGGTTGCAGCTGCAAGAAAGCAAGACTGCAATGCTCCACCCTTTGCAAGAACCGCGTGGGGAACGGTTGTGAAAATTCCCCCGAGCCTGACCTCCAGGAGGAAGAAGTGGGGGACTGTGAAGAGCAGAGCATGATGGATGCAGTGCTGGATATGGATGAAGAAGGAGAAGAAGAGGAAGCTCCGTATGGTGCAAAAAGCCAAAAATATTAAATGTATGCTTCTCAATGCTTCCTGTTTTACTTTATGTACATACATATTGCTTCCCGTTTTTATTACATTTTACTGCACATAAGTACTAATAATTTCATAAGAAATACCTGTGTTTTTTTAGTCTTTACAAAGCTAAAGAACATCTTATAAAGGTAACTCAGGATAAAGCCACATCATTGTGGGGGGTGGGGTGGGGGTCAAAATTTCCAAACTGAAAGACTAACTCGGTTTTCATGCTCTTTGAACCTTAGATGTACACTGTAAGTATGAAAATCCTACAGAGGAGGGGGTAGTGGGAAGGGGAAGAGGGGAAGGGGGATGTAGTTGAATGTTTGGAAATTGAAGTAGAATCCAAAATTCCATTAAATATGTTGCAAAATAGAAGATATATAACAAAAACCAGCTTATTTAACAGGTTTTTTTTTTACAAATTTAAGAAATTTAGCACTTTTTCAAAGCCCTGTATCTCAGTATCAATGGGGTTAAAAAATAGGTTTGACCAATGATAATTGAAGGAAACTTAATGCTCTACAACTTTCTTATTACATGTAGTACACATAAAACACATGGTTTAGAAGATATAATCGAAAAACTGAGAAGAATGCTAAAATTGTGCAGTCCCCCCCCCCCCCCCCCAGGTTACACAAGGAAATTTTGTTGGATAAATTGAGTGTGGCTCAACTGGGTACCCATACACAACATCCAAAAGTTTCATTAACTTGGGAATTTTTGCAAGGGATTCCCCCCCCCCCCCCATTTTGGACCTATGGCGACTGGGCTAGTTGGCAGGAGCTAGGACAGAGATGGGAGCTCACTCTGTCATACAGTACTCAGGTCTCAAACTGCCGACTTGCCGACCTTCCAGTCGTTGAGTTCAGCATCTTAACCACTGAGCCACCACAGTCTTAGCAATAAGTTAGGAAGTAGCTTATTATAAGTCTCCTGGCAACAAGGTTGTAACCAGATAATTCTTAGACTGCCCTGTCCTGAAGACAAATCTTATGTATATTTTTATGAATCCTGTCATTTAATGTTTTTTCTCTCCTGAAAAAGCTCATGGGCATTATGCTTCCAGCAATGTTCTTTTCATTACTGTATTGCCTCAATGCTGACAGCTTATAGAGGAACAAAAGACATTGAAATAAGGGTCAATAGGCAAACACAACGAAAAGCTCTCTAGAATGAAATAGGGGAGGGGGGCGGAAACTGTTTTGACTTTTTGCATTTTAGTCTCAAAGAAAGGTCTTTTATTGACTTTGGATTCGCACCTTGGAGAGAAAAATGACATCTTTAAAGAAGTGTTTAGACCCTGAGGTTGGCTTTGCTTCCCCACCCACCCCTTCCCTAGATATTGTAAATATTTTTTCTGAGGCTATGAGCAATGTACATAATTGTGGGAACTTCGTATCATTTTAAAAGAAATAACTTCTGTGTATTTCAAAAGTAAGAACTTTTTTTGCAATAGAAGTAACATATGAGGAATAAATGAGGAACACAAAAATGTCACACACACACAAAAGGGTAAATTTCTTTGACAATAAGGTTATTTTAAAAGGTTTCTATTGTGCACGTGGTCACAGGGGAGAAGAGAAAATGATCAATTTCTGTTTCAGGTCTATCCTCCAGGATTTGTCCTGGAGTTGTGTTTTATGCTCTTAGTGAGCTGAAAGGCTTTATTTTTAGCAGGTATGTGTGGATGGGGTTGGAGGAAGGAGAAAACAGGGAGAAAAAGAAACAGCCATTATACCATATCTTATACATTGTATAGAACGGGACTGCGGTGCCTTAGTGGTCAAGACACTGAACCTGATGACTGGAAGGTTGGTAGTTCAGCAGTTCAAGACCCGAGTGCTGCATGATGGAGTGAGCTCCCATCTCTGTCCCTGGCCCTGCCAAACTAGCAGTTCGAAAGCAAGAAATTGCAAGTAGATAAATAGGTACCACACCAGTAGGAAGGTAAACAGCATTCTATGCATGCTGGTGTCTAGGCATGTCTGCCACATGTCTGCAGACACAGAGCACTGGCTCTTTGGCTGTAAACGGAGATGAACACCGAACCCTATAGTCAGATATGACTGGCTTTTGAGCAAAGGTGACCTTTACCTTTGCCCATTATACACTACAGTGGAACCTCATACAACAATTGCCCCATATAGCAACGAAATCTCATAACAATTAGGTTTTTGGAGGAAATGGCGTCCCACATAACAATTTTCCCTATGGAAAAAAATCATGCAACAATTTTTCAATGGAAAAAACCACTTAGCAAAAAAATTTGTTGTACGGTGCATCCCATAGAGAAAATTGCTATACGATGCATGTATCGTATAGTAATTGTTTCGTGCAACAACGAGCCCCGTGGAATGGATTAAAATCATTGTATGAGGTACCACTGTATATGCAGAGTTGCCTAGATGGATGGGATGTTGTCCCCTTGTTAGGGATGCTCAAGCCTCAAGCAAAACACTAACTTCTAGATATGCAAACAACCCCCCCCCTCAAAAAAAAACCAATTAGTGAGCCCAGGCTGTGCATCCCTTCTACAGATCTCATTAGGAAAGGGGTGATGATAGAAATACTAGATTTGCTCAGGACAAGGTTACATGCGGGGCTCATCTTATAGGTTGGTCAGAAAGACATGAGTGCAAGTCAACTTTTACCATTAGATTTTTTTTGACTCCCTCTCTTACAACCCTGCAATGTCACTTTTGCAGGTAAAAGGATGCTCTGAGATGCCAAGTGATGGATGAGATGGGGCAATTATTCTGAAGTGGGAGGGAAAACATGTATAGCATTTGGTGGAACTAAATTGTACAATTGCTCTTAAGCATAACAGCTGTGTTTACTGCCTCTTGTTGTCAGACCTAGTGGCTGAAATCCTGTTGCTTAGCTTAGTACCGTAAGTCACAGCTGGAAATTACTGAGGAGTAAACAGCGTTCCGTGCACTCCAGTGTTGAGGCATGCCTGCCACATGTCCATGGAAACATCTGTGGATGCAGACAATGCTGGCTCTTTGGCTGTAAACAGAGATGAGCACTGAACCCTAGAGTCGGATATGACTGGCTTTCGAGCAAGGGCAAACTTACTCACCAAATCCCTACTAATTCAATGGACCTGCTCTACCTGTGACTTAGAATGTTAAACAACGGCCAGCATATATCATTTACTTCCAGTTACCAGGTGTTATTCCAATCATGGCACAATGGCAGTGGTGAGATTCAGCAGGCTCGCACCAGTTTGCCAGAGCCGGTAGCAGAAATTCTGGCTGGCCCCACCTATCCAAGTTTTGAAATAAAGTAGTCCTAATTTGGGTGCAACGCAGGGCTTTCTCCCTGGCCACACCCACCATACCACACCCACAGAGTAGGTAGTAAAAAAAATTTGAATCCCACCACTGCACAATGGTGAGTTTGGTTTAGGTTTCTGGTTGGCAAATATGGGATCAGAATGCTGGACTATGATCAGTGTGATGGCTGTTGGTATGTTCTTACTCCTTTTGTTGTTGTTCAGTCACACAGTCGATTCCGAACCTTTGCGACCCTGTGGACCACCACCCTCTAGGCACCTCTGTCCTCCACCATCCTCAACAACCCGGCCAGCTCTGTGTTCACTGTGTGTACAAAACCATCCAGGCATCTCATTTTGGCTGCCCCCTTCTTCTTTTGCCCTCCACTTTTCCCAGCATCAAGGCTTTTTCAAGTGAGTCCTCTTTTCTCATTTGATGTCAAAAGTACTTAAGCTTCATCTTTATTTGACCTTCTAAGGTGAAGTCAGAGTTGATTTCTTCTAAGATTGATCTATTTGTTCTCCTCGCTGTCCAGAGTACTCTCAAAACTCTCCTTCAACACATTTCAAAGGTATCTATTCAGTGGTGGGCTAAAAAAAATTATTACCACACTGTGGCCGTGGTATGGTGGGCATGGCCAGGGGGAAAGCCCTGTGTTGCACCTAAACTAGAACTACTTTATTTCAAAACTTGGATGGGCGGGGCCAGCCAGAATTTCTGCTACCGGTACTAGCGAACTGGTGTGAACCTGCTGATGACCACCACTGTGGATCTATTCTTCTGTGCTCAGCTTTCCTAATGGTCCAGCTCTCACAATCATACATTACCCCTGGGAATACCATTGCTTTGAATATGCTAATTTTGGTTTTCAAGGTGATGTCTCTACTTTTAACTATGTTCCCCAGGTTTCTCATAGCTTGCCTCCCAAGAATCAGTCACCTTTTTATTTCATGGCTTCAATTTCCATCTGCAGTGATCTTTGATCCTAAGAAAGTAACATCTGTCACTGCTTCTACTTCTTCCCCATCTATTTCTTACTCCTTACTCAAGATAAAAGTACTGCCCCATTGATAGAAGTAAGAATTATTCCCCCATGTTTCTATTCTACCATATGCTAGCCATAAATAAGAAAGAGACTGAGATACTCATCCTAAGAAAGAAAGACAACAAGTGCGTAAGTCAACAAATAGTAACTCCAAAGCTGTAATTATGGAGAGGACTACAAGATCTGTAACTGAGTTTTGACATCATAAAACTCTATGGTGGTCAGTTGGGGAAGAACAGATGGAAATGCTCAGCCTCTCCAGCCAGTGATGGTGAACCTTAGCATTCCAGCTGTTCTTGAATTTCAATTCCCAGAAGCCCTGATCAGCAGTAGTTCTGACTTGGGCTTCTGGGAATTGAAGTCCAAGAACACCTGGAGTGCCAAGATTGCCATCAAGTTCCCCAGCACATGTTATACAGATAAAGCTATTTGGGAAGTCAATTTGGACCATCTATTACTATATGTTTGTTTAAAATCCTTCCCAAGATTCCTTTTATCTTCCAAGGGTGTGAGTTACCAGTACCTCTGTCCATAAAGATCAGAGAAGGGTGAGGGTGAGGCAGGAATCTTCCTCTTTTTTGCATTGTGGAGAAGTGCTGTTTTGGAGAAAGGCAGAAAAAGTATCAC
This sequence comes from Bradypodion ventrale, assembly GCA_035047345.1. Lineage (NCBI taxonomy): Eukaryota > Metazoa > Chordata > Lepidosauria > Squamata > Chamaeleonidae > Bradypodion > Bradypodion ventrale. The sequence continues at coordinate 254,819,616 of JAWDJE010000001.1, forward strand.
TAGAATTCATAAAATACACAAAGAGAGAGATGATAAGAAGAGGACAGATGGAGACTTCCTGGACCCTAACACTGCTCATCCCTTGTGGTTCTTTTGATGTCTTTTTTATATTTGAGTTGTGCCATTTGACAACTTGCTAACAATAGCACTGCCCCCTCCCTTGGGAACAGGGAGGCAAAGTGCACTTCAATTAAAACCAGTGGTGGGCACCAGCAGGTTCGCACCAGTTCACCAGAACCAGTAGCAGAAATTCTGGCCGGCCCCGCCCATCCAAGTTTTGAACTAAAGTAGTCCTAATTCGGGTGCAACACAGGGCTTTCCCCCTGGCCACGGCCACCATACCACGCCCACAGTGTGGTAGTATTTTTTTTTTGGAGCCCACCACTGATTAAAACACATAATAATTGAAAGCTTTTGGCTGCCTGCAACCTTAGAAATGATCTGAAAAATGCCAGAGCACTAAACTCCATCCCCAGGAACAAGGTACTTTTTTAAAATAAAGCCTGCCTTGCATGGGGAACATTCTGTCTCTGAAAGGCTCAGTTCTTGTCACTGTTTCCACTGCTACCATTCATTCCTTTTCGCTGCTATTATATCATTCAAGTCTTATGTCATCTGTATAGCAAGGGTTGACTGGAAAATTTGGGGAACAAATCAGATGCCTTTTGTGGGGGGAAAAGGCTGTGTTTATAGGTGCCCTGAATTCCTTCCAACAGAAAGAATGGAAGCACGGCGCCAAAATGGCCGCTGCGCTCTTTGCGGGCCCCCCCCCCACCGGACGAAACCATCCGGGTAGTTAGGGGCGTGGCCAGCACCCTAATAAAAGGGGCTGGCCACGAGGCAGCTGTGCTGCCATTTTGGCGAACCGACGGAGCGGAGAAGTTTTTCCTCCTTACCTCCGTCGATCGTGTCTTCTTGAGGGAAGCCTTTTCGGGCAGCTTTCTCTTTCCTTTAGACTCCTTAGCTACATTGGCCATGCCCTCGAAGAAGAAGGCAGCCGCAAACGTGGCTCGATTGGCGCGGAGGCGTCAGCCGGGTCGGAGGACCGCGACTGCGCCCGTTCCGCAGCCACCTCTAGCAGATCCCACCGGGGACGGTGGGATGGGATCGGTAGCTCCTTGGCCTGGTGCGCGGAGCATACCCGCAGCCCCGGACGGGGCCTTGGCCCTTGGCCCGCAAACGACGAACACGGCCCCTGCCATAGTTCGTCCGGTGGGGCCTTCTTGCCCGGGTGCGCAGTTCCCCATGGGGGGTGTGAGCCACGGAGGGTGGTTGGGTTCCCTGCCTTTCCAGGGCCGAGCATGGGCTCTTGGCCTTATCTGGCCCCTGGGGCGCAGGGACCTGGTTAGGTACCCATGAATTTTGGGCCGGTTGCCCAATTGCCCCCTGTCGGGGCCGGGCCCTACGTCGACGTGGAGGCCCTTCTTGCTCGGGTTGCGGCCCTTGAAGCGTCCTTGGTGAGGGCCAACCAAGTAGGTGTACCTCTAGGTTTCCAGGTTCCCCCTTTGGCCGCCGAACAACGGCCGGTGCTGGGTCGGGTTGAGCCGCCTGAGGCGTGCGGGCCGTTGGCGGCCACTGCCTCGCAGCTCCCCACCCCACAGGTGCAGCAGTCTGGTGCTGGTCTGGCCCCGTCGACGAGCTCAGCTTCGGTCGTGAGCTCCGACGCCCCCAGTGGGCCGGAACCCCCGGTGGGGGCGGCCCGCGGGGGTGCAGCGGGTGAGTATGCAGTCCAAGTTAATGCACCCACACAACTGACTTCACCGGGGGGGGGGCTTTTCAATGGCCTTGGCCTCGCTCGGCTGGCACGGCGGCACAATGGCCCCCGGCCCACCCAGCGACTTTGACCACGACACAGGGCTTGGGGCGGGGAGGTGCCCCCAACGTGCTGGGAAATGTGTTGGGGATCCCCGGGCTAGCTCAGGCTCAATTTACCTTGCCCGTAGTTCCCTCGGTGCCGGTGTCGGCTTTGCCAAAAGCAGGGTATTCCTTGCCCCTGGGGGACCATTTGGCCCAGTCTACCAAGGAAAAGATTTGGAGGGGCGAGTACGTAGATATCTTCTCACTTTTAAATAGGGAGCCGACCAAGGAGGAGAGGGAAGGGCTGGATGAGAAGGATAAGGAGCAGGCACGTCGTCGTAAGCCGCCACACATGTGGGCGAATTGGCTGCCAGCGTACCTGATTTACATGGCCGTTTATCTCCGGGCTAGGCCGGATTTGGCTATTCCCATGGTCCAATATCTGGACAATATTTACCGTGCTATGGTTGACTTCCCGGGCCCGTCTTGGCTGGCTTACAATGAAGAGTTCCGAATGAGAATTCCGCTGCACCCAGAGATGAGGTGGGATGAGCCCTGCCAGAAGCTGTGGCTTCTGTATATGACCCCCACGCGCCCGGCGCCTGGGGAGAGATACCATTGTGGACATGCGGTCCAACGAGCGGCCCCAGTACAGGTACCCCGCCAAGCGGCGGGGCAGGGGGTTCCAGCCCGCCTGCTGTGCTGGACCTTCTCGTCCAATGGTTCTTGCAACAGAAAGAATTGCAAGTACAAGCATGAGTGCCCCTCTTGTTCTGGCCCCCATGCTGCCTCCGCCTGTCCCAGGCCAGGAGGATACAGGGGCAGGGGTAGGGGCGGGCAAGGGGCAGGCAAGGCTGCCATGGAGGGAGCGGGTTCACCAAAAGGACCCCTCCCCAATTAATGTCGACATGCTGGAGCGTTGGCTCGCATCGTACCCAAGGAGAGCAGACGCTGTGTACCTCCTTCGGGGTTTTCAACTGGGTTTTCGTATTCCTTTCACGGGGGATAGGTCACCTCAGGATGCACCTAACCTTTTGTCACTTAGGGGAAGGGAGGAGGTGGCTGCCGCCAGCATTAATAAGGAGGTTGCTGCGGGCAGGGTCGCCGGCCCTTTCCCCGCACCCCCGTTTCCCAACCTTAAAGTGTCCCCGCTAGGACTGGTGCCCAAGAAGTCACCGGGCGAGTTTCGCCTGATTCACCACTTGTCCTACCCAGCCGGCCACTCGGTCAATGATGCTATCCCTGATGACCTTTGTTCTGTCAGGTATACATCCTTTGACCAGGCATTACGCATGGTGCGCTCATGTGGCCCGGGTGCAATGTTGGCTAAGTGTGACATTAAGTCGGCGTTTCGCCTCTTGCCCGTGCACCCGGGTGACTTCGAGTTGCTGGGTTTCAAATTCCGGGGTGAATATTATTTCGACAAAGCCATGCCATTCGGCTGTTCCATATCCTGCTCGGCTTTTGAGCGTTTCAGTACCTTCCTGCAGTGGGCATTTGTCCGAAGGTCAGGGTCTCGGTCTGTAGCCCATTACCTGGATGACTTTTTATTCGGGGGTGAACGGGGCTGGGACACGTGTACACGTCTCCTCAATACATTTCAGACGCTAATGGAGGAACTCGGTGTCCCTTTAGCGCCCGAAAAGACCGAAGGCCCGTCTGACAAGTTAATATTCCTGGGGGTGGAAATTGACACGGTAGCGCAGGCTTCTAGGTTGCCCGCAGACAAGGTGGCAAGGATAGTTGCCCTTATATCGGACTTGCTGGCTAAGCACAAGGCATCCCTTCGGGAATTGCAGGTGCTACATGGCCACCTCAATTTCGCTTGTAGGGTGGTGGCACCTGGCAGGGCATTTGCTCGGCGCTTGTGCGACACCATGTCAGGCTTATCCAGGCCCCATCATAGGGTGAGATTGACACGGGGCATCAGGGCAGATCTGCATGTATGGCTCCAGTTCTTGAGGGAGTTCAATGGGGTCTCATTTTGGAGGTCTGACCTCCTGGCTTCGCCCCACTTTCAAATCCAGTCTGATGCCTCGGGATCCCTGGGTTATGGGATGTACTTCAATGGGAAGTGGGCATATGGTGGATGGCCACCAGCCTGGTCAGGCATGGGTCGCCTGAGGGATCTCACATATTTGGAATTTTTTCCCATACTGGGGGCCTTGATGCTATGGGGTGAGGAGTGGGCCAACTCTGTGGTGCATTTCTGGTGTGACAATGCGGCTGTTGTCCACATTGTCAACTCACAGACCTCTAAATCTCCCAGGGTCATGGATCTTGTGCGCCAGTTTGTATTGCGCAGCCTGCGCCTCAATGTACTGTTCAGGGCCAGGCATGTCCCGGGGGTGAATAATGATATTGCTGATGCTTTGTCCCACCTGCAGATCTCCCGGTTCCGTGCCTTGGCTCCGGATGCGGAGGAATTTCCCTCGCCACTACCGCAGGAGATATGGACCATTGGCAAGGAGAGGTGAACCGGGCGATAGGCATGTCACTGGCGCCACGCACGCGTAAGGCGTATCACCACGCGTTGGTTTCATTTCGGACCTTTTGTTCCCAATATTGTTTGCCAGATACCTGGCCGATCCCAGTGGCCCACATCCTCCGTTTTATGGTTTACCTGCACGCCCAGGGCCTGGCACCACGCACCATAGCATCTAGGCTATCAGCGCTGGCCTTTATGGCCAAGGTGGGAGGTCATGCGGACAGCACCGCTGATTTCCGTGTGAGACATGTTTTGGAGGGGTGGGTGCGGGAACGTGGGCGTAGCCTGGACGACCGTCACCCAATTTCCCCTGGGGTACTTACCCAACTGGCACGAGGCTGGCATGACCTATGTTTTGATAGGTATGAGGCAGCCCTGTTTCATGCGGCTACAACGGTGGCCTTTTTTGGAGCGCTCCGCATCAGCGAGCTTGTGATGCTGTCTAAGGCGGATGCAAGTCGTAGGGCACTGGAACTCGAAGATGTCTATGTTTGCAATGATTGGGCTCAGCTGAGGATACGCTCCTCTAAAACAGATCAGCATGGCGTAGGCAGTGGAATAAGACTGCTACGATGTTCATTGGCAGACATCTGTCCGGTTGGTGCCCTACAGGAGTTCCTTGCACTGCATGGCACGCACCATGGCCCGTTTTTCTGTCACCAAGATGGGTCTCCCCTCACTAAATTTCAGTTTTGGAAGGTGACAGGGAAGGCACTGGCCAGAGTTGGCCTCCCTGGGGCCCGTTACGGCACCCATTCATTTAGAATTGGGGCGGCCTCTACTGCGGCTGCTTATGGGTACTCCGGGGCTGACATACGCAGCATGGGGAGGTGGGACTCACACTGTTTCCAGTTTTATGTTCGCCCACTCCCACCGTGAGTACCTTCTGAGTCACCACGTATCTTTCCTTCCCTGTTTTTTCCCTTGACAGACCCTGGGTGTCGTATCACACCGGTGACAGTATGGCTGGTGGGCCACAGCTACGTGCACAGGGCAGCGCGTTACGCTGCGGCGACAGATTGGGGACCCCGACTGGGACTGGGTGCATACGCACAATTCACATGGCACGGTAAGCCCGGTATGTTGTGGCGGGAGCTTTTGCCATTCCTCTTTTCATCAAGGAGTGCTGACCCGCCCGACATCCTGATCATACACCTAGGGGGTAATGACTTGGGTCAGGTCACTGGCTTATCGCTGAAGCATGCGATTTGCGCGGACCTTGCCTACTTACATTACGTATGGCCCGCCACAACCCTTGTTTGGTCAGATATGGTCCCACGGCACGCTTATCGGGGAGGCTTCGACCTCCAGGCCCTGGACCGCGCTCGGCGCATGGTAAACAGGGCGGTGGCCCGATTCCTTTCGACCAAGGGCTGGGGGCGGGTCAGTCATCATCCCGCCATTAGTTTGCAAAATTTTGGGCTTTATTCTGGGGATGGGGTCCATATGTCGCGAGGAGGTATGGACCTCCTGCTGGGTGATTGGCGAGCAGGCCTGTCGACCGAGCTGACGGTCTTGGGGGGGCGTCGAGCCTTTATTGAAGCCTCTCCGGGTGGCGGGTAGCATTGGTAAGGTAAACATTGATGACCCACAGGTATCCGGCAGGTTCGCAATTGACTGGACAACACTAGATAGGCATAAGTTGTTTAAACGTTGTCCGGTCAACGACGAACCAGCCAAGGGGGTGATGGTTACCACTAGACAGCTGGTATCACCCCCTGATTTTACGGATACGCGTCAGAAGGTGGGGTCATTAGTTAGATATTGACTACGGTCAACCATTTGTTTGTTGTCAACAAACAAATTGATACAAATAGATACATTGTAACAATTGCTGTTGGCAATTTTGGGTGGTACCTTACCAGTGTTACTTCGGCCTGCTTGCCTTAAGAATTATGATTGGTCGTTTTACCAATAGAAATTTATAATTCGGACTAGGGCTTGAATCAATAAATGTGGCCCATGCTGTTATCCACTTTCATTTGTGTCTGAGTCCATCATTGGGGGGGTGCGCCTGCAATGGAAGCGCGGCGCCAAAATGGCCGCCGCGCTCTTTGCGGCCCCCCCCACCAGACGAAACCATCCGGGTAGTTAGGGGCGTGGCCAGCACCCTAATAAAAGGGGCTGGCCACGAGGCAGCCGTGCTGCCATTTTGGCGAACCGACGGAGCGGAGAAGTTTTTCCCCTCCACCCCCTCCCTAGTTAACAGTGTGATTTTTTGGTCGCTTCGGTGCAGGGTGGGAATTTTTGGCTGGGACTCGCATTGGCCCTTGAGTCCTGGCTTTTTTGCCCATCCCACACTGTTGCTATGGTTTGATATAGGGGTCGTTCTGTGCTGTTGTTGACTTTGGTCACATTGGCGGGTAGCACTGGTAAGGTAAACATTGATGACCCACAGGTATCCGGCAGGTTCGCAATTGACTGGACAACACTAGATAGGCATAAGTTGTTTAAATGTTGTCCAGTCAACGACGAACCAGGCAAGGGGGTGATGGTTACCACTAGACAGCTGGTATCACCCCCTGATTTTACGGATACGCGTCAGAAGGTGGGGTCATTAGTTAGATATTGACTACGGTCAACAATTTGTTTGTTGTCAACAAACAAATTGATACAAATAGATACATTGTAACAATTGCCGTTGGCAATTTTGGGTGGTACCTTACCAGTGTTACTTCGGCCTGCTTGCCTTAAGAATTATGATTGGTCGTTTTACCAATAGAAATTTATAATTCGGACTAGGGCTTGAATCAATAAATGTGGCCCATGCTGTTATCCACTTTCATTTGTGTCTGAGTCCATCATTGGGGGGGGGTGCGCCTGCAAAGGCACATGAGGGATAGTACCAAATGATAGTTGGCAGTAGCTAAAATTTTGATGCTGCCTGATAGACAGGACAAAGAAGTAAAAATGACAAGTCATAGGAACAAGAACGCTATATCTTTGAGTCTGATGAGAAGGGTAAATGTGCACAGTTGGGGTTACAGAGAGATAATATATTTGTCAGCTTTTGATATGAAAAGTTCCGCCTGGTGGGCATGGAAACTCTGAAGGCGCCTGGCTAAATGGTGCAGTGGCACTTCTTGGTTTCCTTCATGTAGGATGACCAGCATTCTAAACCTCTCTTGCCTGACAGCAATGGCAATGCCAATACTGGAGAACATTAAATGGAGATGAAGCAATCAAAAGATGTGTCACCATCCCTGTCAACTGTTTTGGCAATTGCATGATGGAACCACCAGTAGATGACTGAGAGAATTACGGCAATTTGTTTGGGAACAGGAAAAAAACCACCCCCTATCATGAGGGAAAGCAGAGAACCACCATGCCACCACTTTATTTTAGCTCAAGGGTCTCCCTCCCCCCCACACACACACACGCACACCTTCTTGTGTCTAGTGAATTGTGAATTGATTGGCAGGACTTCAGATGTTTCAGGGACCTACATCCTTGAAATGAAATCCTGCTGCATAAAAACATGATCACTGCATCTAATGTCCTCCTGGTACCTCAAGCCTCTTTGTACCAAACTGGGTCCCCAGGTGTTGGAGAAATCAGTCAGAAATGAAGAAGAGAAGTTAGAGCAAATCTAAGATGGTGCTGCAAAGAGAGCAGAGAAAATAAATTGTATATGAGCGTAGAATTTTCTCCTCTTCTATCCTTAAGGGAAAGAAAATATTATTTTAACGCAATTTGGATACCAATTCCATGGCTGTGTTTAAAGTGAGATCAATGTAAATGTAGAAGATCAGGCTGCTTCATACAAATCTTTTGTATAAGCAGGTGGTTTTAGACCTTGCCTGAAGCTATTGCTTTTGATCATTTAGGGGGCTACTGATGTACCCCAGGCAACTCACGTAAAACAGTTATTTGTAGTTATTTAAAGGTATACCTTTAAACCTGACTTTAATCTATTTGCAGCAATAACAGCCTCACAGTATGGAAATGTTTAAAGAAATGGCACTATTTTGTGTGCATCATTTTATAAGAGCAGATTTCATTCTATTTGGTGTCAATGCAGATAGACATAGCCCTGTGCTTACACAGTGGTCGCCTTTAACACTGTTTTGCTTTGTAATTAATCAGTTCACTACAGTAGTTGAAATGTGCCCTAATGAATAGAAATGAAACACAATCCTCTACACTGTGAGTATGAGACTGTGTGTGCGCGTGCGTGCATGTGTGTGTGCATGTGCATGCGGGTGCACATACATATACATGTACCTATTTGTATGTTCATGTTCATACATTTCATTGGATGGGGTCGATTTTCCATTAACATTGTATACTGTACATGACCACAGTTAATTCCCTAAAAGTTAAATCCCCATGTTGTGATCAAATTATTACCTGAGAACAATAAGTTGAAACTTCCGAGATGGTAAATCCATTTGGAATTTACACACTTTAGTGTTCTTAAAATAACAAGCAGCAGCCAGCATAACGGGCCAAACATATAACTTTATTTGGTAATACGAACACAATTTCAACTGCGCTACAGCAACTTATATACTTAAGCGGGAATTAACTGGATTGATTAATAGTACTTAGGAGAGAATGAGGTGATCCTGGACTAGATAAAATTCATGCTTCTCAAAGCATAATGGTGCAAACCCTTAATCTCGCGTTACTTTTAACTGAGGAAGAAACCAAAATGGCGAATACATTTTTATTAAATACACAACACACACCAAGCTTTATTCCTTGACACTGCTGATTATATCAGTTTTATCTGTCATTATGTATTGTTTGAACCATCAACAACTGTATTTTCTAAGCCAGGCTCATCATGCAAAAGAATCTAGAATTCTTCTTTGATGTTCCAAGATTGATATGCAGTAGGCAGCATTCAGGGGGCCAAACACATCTTTATTGCAAGATATGCAATCTGAACATGAGGCAATGGGGGAGGCACAGCTCCTTTTATACACTGAGGGGCAATACATTTGAGTTTCCCACCAGGGGTGTTCATTGGTCCTTTGTGTGTTCATGAGGGTGAAGCAAGGGTATTCATTGGTTGTTGCTAGTTCATGAGAGGGAAGCAAAGGATGTTCATTGGTTGCAGCTGAATCGCTTCCTAACAACTATGTTAAAGGCAGCTGAATCACTTCCTAACAACTTTGCTGGACCCACTCCCCAATAACGAGACGGACACTTGTGATGGATTTAAATTGGGCCACTTTATTAATCATAAACTGTGTTGCAGCAAACGGGCCGCAATGGCACTGGTAAAGAGTAAACCTAATTGCCAATCATAATTTGGCAACATTGTATCCATTTGTTTGCCAATCATATTTGACAACATTGTATCCATTTATTTTGCCAATCATATTTGGCAACATTGTATCCAATTGTTATGCCAATCATATTTGGCCATATTGTATCCATTTATTTACCAATGAAACAAATTGTTTGCCCCAATCAGATGCTACTTGTTGACTCCAGCATCTGACGTATATCCGGCAAATTTCAAGGTGTTGCAGGCTGCATAGATCATAGCATCACCTTGTTTGTGGTCCACCTTTGATTGGCCAGCCCAAGTCTCACTGTACCTTGTCCTATCTGGTGACCAATCAACTGTGTCCCTGCCGGATTCCTAGGGGTAATCCCCTTTCTCCTTACCAATGCCACCCGCTACACGGAAAGGAGTTTACACGACTCACCGTGCCCCCCCGACTGCCAGCACAGTCAGCAGGCCCGCTTGCCATGGCAACAGAAAGGAAGAGTGCCAAGTGTCTCATGAACGAGGGAAGAAGACAATGCTTCAGGTACCCCCATGAGGTGCCCAGCCTCATGCCACAGGAAGAGGACAATGCCTCAGGTACTCCCATGAGGTGCCCAGCCTCATGCCACAGGAAGAGGACCATGCCTCAGGTACTCCTATGAGGTGCCCAGCCTCATGCCACAGGAAGAGGACAATGCCTCAGGTACTCCCATGAGGTGCCCCGCCACATGCCACAGTAAGAGAACCATGCCTCGGGTACTCCCATGAGGAGCCCAGCCTCATTACCAAAGGAAGAGGACCATGCCTCAGATACTCCCATGAGGTGCCTAGCCTCGTGCCGCAGGAAGGGGACCATGCCCCAGGCACACTGAGAAGGGGCATTACCTTGTGCCAAAAGGAAGAGGACCATGGCTCGGGTACTCTAATGAGGCGCCCAGCCTCACGCCGAAAGGAAGAGGACCATGCCCCGGCACACTGAGGAGGTGCACTACCTTGTGCCAAAAGGAAGGGGGCCATGCCTCAGGTACTCTAATGAGGTGCACAGCCTCATGCCGAAAGGAAGAGGACCATGCCCCGGGCACACTGAGGAGGTGCACTACCTTGTGCCAAAAGGAAGAGGACCATGCCTCAGGTACTCTAATGAGGTGCATAGCCTCACGCCGAAAGGAAGAGGACCATGCCCCGGGCACACTGAGGAGGCGCACTACCTCATGCCAAAAGGAGGAGGACCATGCCTCTGGTACTCTAACAAGGTGCCCAGCCTTGTGCCGAAAGGAAGACAACCATGCCTCAGGTACTCAAATGAGGCGTGCAACGTCATGCCAGAAGGAATAGGACCATACCTCGGGCACACTACCTCATGCCACAAGGAAGAGAAACATGCCTCGGGTACGCTAACAAGGCACCCAGCCTTGTGCCAAAAGGAAGAGAACCATGCCTCGGGTACTCAAATGAGGCGCGCAACCTCATGTCAGAAGGAAGAGGACCATGCCTCAGGTACTCTAATGAGGCGCCCATCCTCATGCAGAAAGGAAGAGGACCATGCCTCCAGCACACTGTGGAGGGGCACTACCTCGTGCCAAAAGGAAGAGGACCATGCCTCGGGTACTCTAACAAGGCGTCCAGCCCTGTGCCGAAAGGAAGAGGAGCATGCTTTGGGTACTCAAATGAGGGGCGCAACCTCATGCCAGAAGGAAGAGGACCATGCCTCGGGTACTCTAATGAGGTGTGCAGCCTCATGCCCAAAGGAAGAGGACCATGCCTTGGTCAGACTGGGTAGGCACCCTGCCTCGTACCAAAAGGAAGAGGACCCTGCCTGGGGCAGAAGGAAGAGGTGCCCTGCCCCGGGTACTCTGATGAAGCACCTGCCCCCTGCCGAAGGAAGAGGACCATGCCTCGGGTACACTGAGGGGGCAGCTGCCTCATGCCGAATGGAAGAGGATCACGCCTTGGATACTCTGAGGAGGCGCCCTGCCTGTTGGTAAAAGGAAGAGGACCATGCCTCGGGCAAAATGTAGAGGGGCCATGCCTCATGCAGAAGGAAGAAGGGCACGCCTGGGGAGTAATAGGGCCAATGCCTCAGGCCAAAATAAGGAGGACCGTGCCTCGGACAAAAGGAACAGGACAATCGCCTCGTTAGAAAGGCATAGAACCCTGCTCAGGGACACCATCCCGGGAATTCCATACCACCTCCGCTGCACCATGCCTGCATCCCCCATGTGCCTGGGCCGGGTAGCCGAAGAAGCCTCTGGGCAGCCCGAAACTGTAACCATGGCCAACGAGCCACCCTTGCATAGTGGGCCCCAAGGCTCAGGAGCTGAAAAAGAACAGTCAGAATGGTGCCAGCAACATGTTCCATGAAACATAGATAAAAACATATGAATGCACTCAGCAGATCCCCACCGGCTTGTACTACTGCCGTCGTCGGCCGCATATCCAGAAGACGCATCCTGCAGCGCAGCATAGATCTGAGCTAATGACTAGATGGATTGCCCCGCGCCACAAGGAGAGTGGCAATATTGCCCCTGCCCCACCGGTGACCCTAGGACAGCAGATGTTCAACTGGAGAAATCAGCAGTAATATAGTCGACAATGGCCAGAAAGTGTCCAATCCCAAAGAAGTAACATTAATTAGTAAGAAGCACGGTATGAGACTGACGTACCGGTACCGTGACCCTGGGGGGGGGGGGGGACATTTGGGCATTGGCCATGTGGATGACAATAGCAATAACCCCAATTGGTGAACCACAGTAACAATGCGTATGCCTAACCGCTGTGCGCAAGGCAAAATTCTTAAAGGTAAAGCCCCTGAAAGATTCAGTGCCCAGCAACATACCAGCCAAAGCACCATTGGCCATTGAAATAATGGCATACCTCGATGGTACCGGCACATGGTGAACCTGACAGAGAGGTGCGATGTACAATCCATGGCTCAAAAAGGCAAGCCCCGTGAAGTAGGCCGTAAATGCTGTCCATACCCGCATATCGGCCCTGGAGTAGTACTGAGTAAACCCACTAAAACTTCGCATGAGAACCCCACAAAAGCACGGCCAGGGACAATTGCCCAGCTATGAGACAAAATATAAATAAAGTACCGTGAGATAACATGGTCAAACCCAATGCTCTGCCAAAATGTACAAGTTAACTTCTGGGTTCGGGCCACATACCCCCAGGTGAAGCAGGGTGACTCACCCTGAGTCAAGTGCCATCCAAAAATTATTAGCATCATGGCCGGGCCGTCAACCCTCCAAAAGTAACCAGTGTGCCCAGTTAGTCCTGATTTCTAAAGAGTGACCAGGGTTGCGAACGTGTATTGAGGCCATTCCCGTCCTGGAAACAATTACGCGAATAACGAGGAAATGTTCAATTAATTGTACTATGGGGATATATTGGTGCCCCTCCCCCTTTTTTAATGCAGAAGGTACAGGGGCCAGGACAATCGCGTCATTTCGCCACTGTATTGGCAGACATCGTCAGCCAGGCCCCCCCATGGCAAGGTAACCCAATCAAATTATAATGCAGATATTGGGAGCCCCACCTAACTGACCACGCTGCCCGAAAGCAAAGCACTGGTCGAGCTCAGAAACTCCATCATCAATGACAAATTATGCTCACTCCTGGACTCCCCCCGCCTATGCCACTCGTCCAAGTGATAGCAAAATACGAGAAGCTTGACAGATACCATGGTGTAATCGAATATGGAAAAGTTAATTAGCATTTTTGCCCCCCCAACACATTGGGCACTCACTCTACCAACCCCGGAAGGATGGAAGTCTGGGTAAACCTTGGTCAGAATCAAACTCACATTCCCTCGGCTGTGAGACAGCAACTCAACCACAGCACCCCCAGTGGTTCCCAAAATGTATGATGTGAATTTATTTGACAAACATACTCACCAGATGCACCCACTGCATCGGGGAACCGTGTTCCGACATCTCGATGGGCCGAGCGGCCCACCTGCTGAAGGGCAGTCAGCGTGGTGTACAGGCCCGCAGCCCTCTCAAGGGCAGCAGCTTGAGCCGGGCCAACATGACCAGACCCCCGAACTTATGGAACACTGCCACCCCTGCACCGGAGTGGTCCCCATTTATCTATCCGCAATCCCTCACCTTCAAACTGCTAGGTGGCAGGAGGTGGGACAAAGACAGGAGCTCATTCTGTCCCGCAGTACTTGGGGATAGAACTGCCGACCCTCCACCTCCCAGTCAGCGTGTTAGGCACTTGAGCCATCGCAGCCTCTGGCTGCTGCCCAACACGTGCGAAGGGCCCACATGGAACCCTGCAGGCCCGCCCCCCCAGGCCCCCCAAGTCCCAAAGTCAGGGGCAGCCACAGCGCCGGTGGCCACCGCTCATGAAATGAGCGAAGGCCGTGGGGGGGGGAGCCACAGCTGAGGGCCGCAGAAAAGAGCGCAGTGCCAAAGAGGGGTGTGGCCAACAGGCGAGGCTGCACTGGCAAAGGCTGGGCAAGCCCACCACAAGGCTGTGGCTGATTGCCGCCGTGAGGCCCAGGATCAGGCCCCAGGAAGGCCGTGGCGGCCGCTGCTGAGGGCCAGGGAAAAGTACGGTGCCAAAGAGGGGTGTGCCCAGCAGTGAGGCCATGCCGGCGGAGGATGGGGCAAGCCCGCCGCCAAGCCATGGCAGATTGCCACAACCATCCTCCCAAGCGGCGCCATAGCACGCAGCCCCGCTGCTCGGGAAGCCTGGATCGGTTGGGCAGTGCAGCCAAACGGGTGCATCGCCCAGCCGATCTCACAAAATGGCGGCGAGGCTGTGCGGAGCCGGACCCTTTTAAAGGGAAACTCGGCTCCGCCCCTCACCTGGCTGCAGTGCCTGGCTCTATGGAGGTGGGGCCAGCAAAGAGCATGGCAGCCATAGGCTTGCCGCCGTGCTTGCCATGTTAAAGGCAGCTGAATTGCTTCCTAACAACTATGTTATATTCTTAAAGATACAGAGTTCCATACACAACATCCCTCCTTCCTAGGATGGGACAAAGTCCCTCAACCATCGTGGTGGCCCGCATGAGCATTTGGGCCATGCGGCCACTTGGCTGGGCTCGGGAAAACTAGCATTTCTGAGTTCCACAGACTCTCGTCCTGCAACGGGAAAATGAGACTCGTTAGCGGCATGTCAGAAGGCTTGGTCAGATGCAGAAGAGAAACTTGGGAGGGCAAACTAAATCAGAACCCCGTTTTGTTTCAGAAGGAGCAGGGGATCGCTCGAAATCAAAACCTGGAAGGGGAGAAGAATACCTGAACGAAAAGTCCCGCCAAGTACTCGGAGTGGCAGGCGACTCAACAGAAATTTGCCTCTTTTGTCTAGGAATAACAGAAGACTCGAAAACCAAAGGACGAGGGGCTACTGGGGTGAACTCAAAACCCTGCTCCTCACTTGGATGAGTGGGGGAACACTCTGAAAATTCCCCCCGGTCCTGCAACTCAAAAACTACATTTTTGGGGTCTGAGCTCTCGCGGACCTCAGAGCCCTCCTGCCATGGGTGAAAGAGACGGGGATTTGGGCCCCCTTGACTGGTGTGGAAGGAATTGATATAAGGATCCCTTTGTGGGCTGTTTGCCATATCTCTCCCTTGGGATAAACGGGTGGGGGAGAACCCTAACATTGACTCACCCATACCTTCATCTCCCTGTGCATCTGTGACCCAATGCCTTAGTTGGTCGGTGTGCTGCCTCCACAGTAAACCCGTACTTGTCTCTACCTGGTAGGACACTGGTCCAGTCTGTTCAATCACAACCCCTGGGACCCACGTTGGGCCGGCGGCCACATAGTTTCTGCAATACACTGGGTCCCCTACCTCGAATACCTTGGTGTGTGCAATTTCTATATTCCTCCCCCTATCCTCCACCCTGGTTGGATCCAACCGATCAAAAAGGGAAACTGGTCTCCTGTGCATGAGGAGCTCTGCAGGTGAGAGCCTGGATGCCAGGGGAGTTATTCTGTAGCAGATGAGAAATTGGCACAATTGCAAATTTAAATCCCCGGGGCCCATTCGCCGAAGTGCCTCCTTAGTTGTTCGCACTTGGCGCTCAACCTGGCCATTCGTTGCGGGGTGGAAAGGGGCTGAAGTAATGTGCAGAATTGCATTCCTCTCTAGGAATGCCTGGAATTCGGCGGAAGTGAAAGTACTGGCGTTGTCGGAGACAAGCACATAGGGTAGCCCAAAACAACTAAACAGCTTCCGCAAGTGTTTAATGGTTGCGGCAGAGGAGGTATTGGACATTGGGATGACCTCCAACCATTTTGAAAAAGAGTCGACCACAAGGAGGAACAGGGAGCCTCGAAATTGACCAGCAAAGTTGATGTGTAACTGAGACCATGGACCACAGGCTGTGTCCCATTCTCTGTGAGGATGTCAGGACTCCTCAGGTTGAGAACTCTGGCAACTTTCGCAAGTGCCCACCATGTGTTCAATGTCAGCGTCTATCTGGGGCCACCAGAAATAGCTCCTGGCCAAAGCCTTTGAGCGCACGATCCCTGGGTGGCTGATGTGCAGCAATGTGAGCACTTGTGCTTGCAGTGCCTCAGGAATAACTACCCATTGGCCCCAGAGGAGGCAACTCCTCTCTATCGAAAGTTCAACCCTTTTCCGGAAAAATGCTTTGAACTCCTCAGCTGGCGGAGTCGTAGGCCAGCCCTTCTTTACCCATGAGATTACTAGGGACAGAACCTTGTCCTTTGCCATAGCCTTGGCGAGATCTGTGGGTAGTATGGGTGGTGAATTGAGGGATTCGATCAGCAGCACCTGGTGATCTTGTTCCACCTCACATTCAGGTTCCCCTAGCTCTGGGAGGGGAGACCGGGAGAGTGCATCAGTGTGGCCGATCTCTTTGCCCGGGCGGTCAACCAGTGTGTACTGGTAAGCATTTAGAAATATGGCCCACCGAAGCATCCTTGGGGACAGAATCTGGGGTGTGGGCTTGCTCATGGTGAAGATGCCCAGCAGAGGCTTATGGTCGGATACAATGGTGAACTCCCGACCGTAAAGGAAGTCATGGAATTTCTTGGTTCCAGTGACTATCGCAAGAGTCTCTTTATCTGTTTGCGCGTAGTTGCGCTCTACCTTAGAAAGTGACCTGAAGTAAAAGGCAACCAGGGCTTCCTGCCTGTTTTCTAACACATGGCACAGCACTGCCCCCACCCCCACTGGAATCATGTTGCCCTGAATGTCCCGCAAAGTAGTCTTTAGGGCCTTAAGTTTTTGGCGCGCATTGGGGGGAATGCGCAGAAATTCCTTCTGGGACACGATGGAGTAGGACGAACCCGAGTCCACCTCCATCCTAACTGGGACCCCCTGTAACAGTACCTCAACAAAGAAGCACTGGTGTGCATTGGACACATGGCTCACGGTCAGCTCATCCGTGGAGATTTTCCTGATGTTGTCTCCTTTCCATTGAGGGCGTTCAGCTGGCTCCTGGTCCTCTCTCTGCCATCACCTGCAAACCTTGGCGATATGACCTCGGTGTCCACAGCTGTGGTACTCGGCCTTCCGGAAGGGGCACTTTTTCCGGTCATGGGACGCCCCACAGCCATCGCATTGGTGGTGGACCTTGTCGCTGGTGTGTTTCCGGGATGCCTTCCTCCGGACCTTCTGGACATCATCATCGTCGCTGGTGTCTTGAATGCTCGACTGGGCACTGGCTTACAAGAGGCATGTACTGATCCTTTAGGCTGCAATAATTTCCTTTATCCGCACACTCCCAGTGCAGCCTAAGGTCGCCTCACTGTACCGCTTCCCAATTGGCTTCAAAGAACTCCACCTGTCGCTTAAAGGGAGTATGCGGTGGTTTAATATGTTGGTAGCATGTGGGGCATAGAGCAAAGCACTAGGATATAGCCTGATAAATTGACATCCACTCCATTGATGTTACTCACAAAGAGTTTTATTTTCCATTAGCATCTGAAAAAGAACAAAGACAGACAAAGACAAAGTACATAGTAATACAGAGTTAGTAAGGTTCCCTTTGATCGGGGAAGCCCCAAAGGGATATTTATCGGTCCAGCTTGGGAAGAAAGAGCCCTGCCTTCTACCCAAGAGGACTGAAGAACTCAGGGAAAGGGCTCTGCTTTTATATACAAAAAGGAGCAGATTTCCCTCCCAACTTTTCATTCTTAGGATGACTCAATCTGCAGGTGTTCAGAGTCACGGGGTTTTGATTGACAGGGGGGAGGCATCTTCTCCCTTGTGGGCAGTCAGATGTCTCTGTTGTCACTCTGCCACCTGACCTATTTGTCATCCTCCCTTGAGGGGTCTGCAGGTGTACATTCCTTTGATGGAATGCAGCTGTGTTGATTCCATCAGAACGGAATGTGTTTACAAGTGCTTCAGTAGCTCTTAGTGATAAGGTTGCCATGGTTATTCAAGGTTCATGACAGCTGGAACTGGACCCCGATGATGCAGAGGCCTCTGGAGAGGAAGATGCGCCCGGGATGAGCGCTGGGCAGCCTGCACTGCAGATCCAGGCCCCCCGGGTGCGGCAGGCTTCCCCTTGAAAGCTCGCACCCCGGACCTCGCGACTTTGGCCGCCTGAGCCTCCCGCAAGACAAAGTGGAAGGATAGGTGCTCCCGGGCCATCAGTCTCCTCTGGACTTCCTCAGGCGGTCCCTCAGGACTTCCTCTAGGTTGCCCCACCGGCAGGGGGCAGCAGCTAGCCTGAGGGTGGTGGCATAATCTGCCACAGACTCTGGTCTCGCCTGTGGAACATGACTCTGGCCAGGAAAATGGACACTTTTGGTTGAAAGTGGTTCCGCAGCGCCTCCAGTATCTTCGCGAGTGAGACCGTCTTGATGTTCTGGAGCATCATCATATGCATCACCAGCTCTAGTGTGGGAAGGCCAATCTTGGCGAGGAGGCAAGAGCACATTTGTTCCTTGTCTTCGATGCGTTCGGCGGCCATTGCATGCTCGAACTGGCACTTGTACAGGGCCCATTTCTCCGGCTTCTTGATGTCGAACGGAGGTAGCGTGATGCTGTGGGAAGCCATTATCCCATCCTCGTCGCCAATTTGAAGTTCCAAGATTGATACGCAGTAGGCAGCATTCGGGGGGCCAAACACATCTTTATTGCAAGGTATGCAATCTGAACATAAGGCAATGGCGGAGGTGCAGCTCCTTTTATACACTGAGGGACAATACATTTGGGTTTCCCGCCAGAGGTGTTCATTGGTCCTTTGCTCGTTCATGAGGGGGAAGCAAGGGTATTCATTGGTTGTTGCTAGTTCATGAGAGGGAAGCAAAGGATGTTCATTGGATGCAGCTGAATCGCTTCCTAACAACTATGTTAAAGGCAGCTGAATCGCTTCCTAACAACTATGTGATATTCTTAAAGATACAGAGTTCCATACACAACATCTTCCTACTATTTTTTTCTCTGAAACTAGCCACTAAAGCATTGGTTGAAATACCCAATTTTGTCAAATCATTATTATCTGGGTTCTTTAAAAATAATACACCAAAGGAATGAAAATGGGTAGATGATGCCATAAGATCACAATTATTGAGAGAAACAGAGAGAAAAATGCTACAAACAGCAGGACAGATATTCATCTAATTTTCATCTTTGTTAGCTTCCTTAGCTTGAGGCTTCTTGGGTTTTGCTCTATCTGTTGCTGGAGACATGATAGGAACTTTCAGATTCAGCAACAGAAAGCTGCAGTTATCTGTGCATCTCACTTACCCTAATTACATATAAGGTATCATCTGATTTCTCCAGATGATTACTACCACTCCACCCAAAAATAATAAATGATAACTGCCTGCATTCAAATGAAAAATAACACTTTATGGAATTTATAGAAACAACAATTCACGTATTATTTTATGCACATCATTGCATGATATGATTAGCAATAAATATGCAGTGCAACTCATTTCTTTATTAACACTTTTAATCACTTCCAGAAGGATTGTAGGATCCCCCCCTCCACCAAAGTAGGCTTGGAAGAGCAATTAGATATCAATTCCCATTTTGACAATAGTCTCTGTGCTTATGGATGTTGATAACAGCAGTCATAAAAATAGTAAAAGCATTCTGATTATTCTGCAATGATGTTTTAGGGAACCAGGTGCTTCACATGTTAAAATGAATTCTGTGTTATTTATAAGTAACCACCTTGCTCAGGAATTGAGAAGCAAATAACGTACTATAGATTATCTTCTTAACATTCTTCCTACACATTTTAAAGCTTTCTATTTTGGAACATTTGGCCATTATAAAGTTACAGATTGCTGTTAGATCTTATATGCTGCATCTATCCCATAACAGATTCTAGAGGTGAATGGACTGGTTACAGATGCATGGAAGTTTTCGGAACACAAGCAGAGCCTTCTCCTCATTCTGTTGATAAAGTAGACAGTCGATGTCTATCAAGCAAGGCTCAAGTCTCTTAGCACCTCTGAATCTGAAAATAAAAAATAGGCACTTGAAACCAGAAGCCAGCAATAGCATTCTGTTCCATGAGTTTATCTAGTGCTGTCAAAGACATCCCTGTTGTCCATAATCACTACCTTCAATTGTAGTGATAAACAATAACTGATAACAGCAATCTGTTCTGATAAACCTCTCCCACCATGCCGCTTCACTGATCCCAAGTTTTAGTACTACGATTAGTTTCTAGACCCTTCTTTCCTAAGTTGCAACTCATCAGAGCCCCTGCCATCCTCTTGGTATAATAATTTTGTGTCAGAGATTAGTCTGAGTTGAAAGGGTTTTTGCTGGAGAAACTCTGCTCAGGGGACACCCGAATGAGGCTCCTTTCATGTCCTCAAGTGCAGCCCTTGGGTATTGAAACCTTTCATTTTCCAAGCTCACTGTCTTAACCACTAAACCACCGGGAGCAGTGATCTGCTTCAAAAAAATTTACTACCCCCACCCAGGGCGTGGCTAACTCTTTGGGCCATGCCCACTTGGCCGGCCACACCATGGCCTGGGGTAAGGAAGTGGGAGTGGGCCACATCCACTTGGCCGGCCACACCATGCTTGGGGTAGGGAGGTGGGCGTGGCCAACCAAGTGGGTGTGGGCTGGGGGAATTTCCGCTACTGGTGCCTGCGCACCTGTGGGCACCGGGAGCAGCGCATCATTGACTGGGGGTGAGTCCCTTTGCTAATCTGTACCTTTTAATATGGGCAGAGAAAGGCTGATAGGTAGCCCAGTTAATGGGTGAGAAAATAAAGGGAAATTGTTTGATTAAGATGCTGGTTGCCTCTGTTGGGGATGTAAGTCTTTGCCTAGTACCCCAACTGGGTTGCAAGGCATATTATGCCTGTGGTGCTTTTAGACTTTGCTGTAGCAGCACACAGGCGTTGTGGTATTTCTGGAGAGATCTGTGGCCAGTGTATTTATGCCTGAGCGAAGCCACAGACCTCAGCTCCAATGCTCAACTTGGACCTTGTGCTAAAACTGGGTTCAATGCTGTACCTGGGCTACCAGGCTGCTTTCTGTCAACAGCCTGGACCAGGACTTCTGTGGGTTCAAGAGCACACTACAAGGACTAAACCTCTGAACTGCCCCAAGGGAAGGCTCTTGCTTGACTTGTCTGTTTGGCTGCAGAGAAAGACTACTCGGGGGTAAGCTGCAAGGCGGTTTGCTTTACTGCTGACCACAGCTTCTTTTGGACTGCCTCAAAGCTGTGTAGAGACTTGTATATATCTCTTGCATATCTGTAGTTTCCCAGTGGAGCCAACTGGGAAACATGAGAGACTGTATCTGCCTTTTGTTTCTGCACTGTTTATACCTTTGCACCACCTGCTTCTGAGTAAACCTATTTAAGTTGTTCACCAAAGCCAAGACCTGCTTGCCTGTTTTCATTCTCACAAGGAATGGAGACATCTTTCCAGCAGTGATACACTGCTCCTGGTGCCCACAGGTGCATGGGCACTGGTAGCGGAAATTTCCCCAGGCTACACCCACTTGGCTGTCCACACCCACCTCCCTACCCCAGGCCATGGTATGGCTGGCCAAGTGGGCATGGCCCACAGAGCTAGCCAAACCCACAGAGTTAGCCACGACCAGGGTGGGGGTAGTAAAAATTTTTGAGTGCATCACTGCTTTCCAGGAGCCAACCCTCCACCAGGCCACTGTGCGCTGCTCTGCTGCCTGTGGCTCACCCCATGGGCCCTGTCAGCCTCCACCTGCCTCTTTAGCAAAGCAAAACAATTGTGTCAAAAAATTTGGACTGTAACCCACCCTTTTAGCTCAGACATTGCATTTATCTATCTAACTTTACTTTTCCTATCAGTAAAACAAGTATTTACAGCTAAGCAAATCCACTTAATAGATCTTTACAGCAATAGTAAAGGTAAAAATCGCTCTTGTGCAAAAGCCAGTCATGTTCAACTCTAGAGAGTGGTGATCCTCTCCGTTTATAGCCAAAGAGCCAGTGCTATCTGTGTCTGCAGACATTTCCATGGGCATGGGGCAAGCATTACTGGATGCAAGAGTGCATGGAATGTTTTTACCTTCCCACTGAAGTGATACCTATTTATCTACTTGCAATTTCTAGCTTTCAAACTGCTAGGTTGGCAGGAGCTGGGACAGAGATGGGAGCTCAGTCTGTCGTGCAGCACTTGGATCTCAAACTGCTGACCTATTGACCTTCCAGTTGTCAAGTTCAGCATTTTAACCACTAAGTCACCACAGTCCCTATAGTAATAGTACAGCCTCACAAAGTTAGAGAATGCCCACTTGCAGAAGGTGCCCCTACCTGGATTTCATTTCCTCTCAGCCCTTTATGCCCACCCCCTCCAGGAGCATCTTCTGTTCTTATGCCTAGTATTTTACAAGGAGTGGGGGGGGGGGGAGTGACTCCTTTATACAGACAGAAAGTGTGATTCCATCAGTCCTGTAACTCTGAATCTAATCCAGTAAAGATGAGCTGGAAGTAGAGATGGACTTTAAAAATCACCTTTTCCTATTTTAAATTCTATTTGTTTTTGTATTTCATTTTGTGTTTGGGTAAGTTCTGAACAAGACATTGCCATTTTGATCCATTGGACCATCTTCCATATGTTCCATCCACAATCTTTATTTGGAATTACAGTGGAACCTCGGTTAACGTAATTGATGTGTTCTCTGGGACGTTTCTTACAGCGAAGTTTACTTTAACCGAATTTCCCATAGGATTGCATTGAATGCAATTTCCCATAAGAATGCATTGAAAACCAAAATACATTAACCAAAATGCAGTTTCCCATAGGAATGCATTAAAAACCAATTAATCCATTCTGGGGGGCGAAATTTGTAAACAAAGCCACTATTTTCTATGGGTTTCCTTTTGTTATGTGATTTTTTTTATGTTAACCAAGCTGTTTGTTAACTGTTAAGACTTCATTCTAGATGTCACTGCTGAATAAAGTATGCTGGGCAGACACAGAATAGTTTAACAGTATTAATCTGTCACCAAAGAAATTGCCACATGTGATTTGTGAGGCTCCTACACAGCCAACCTATGGCTGTTCCACTAGGCTTTTTGCTCTCTTCTGCTATGCAAAGCAATGGTAGCCCTCCCTGTGGTCCTACCCTAGATGCTGCATCATCTGATTACATGCTTCAGGAGAGTGGCCTTCCAGATATATTGGAATTCAGTTGCTAGAATCCCTATTCGTTGGCCATGTCGACTGGGGCTTCTGAAAATCCAAAACATCTGGCACACCAGACATAGAGACCTACTGATTTAGGACATTTCAACAAATCTTCAGTATTACATAAGCTTCCCACTGCAAATATACAGAGGTTCACTGATGTTTGAAAACATCAGGAAATTATTTGGGCTATTTTTACAATTAACAACCTGGATGGACAACCTGGATGGACAATATTATTACACAAAGTAAGGTTATGGAGTAGAAGACTGTTTTAGGGGGAGAAGAGAAGGATTCCTCTTCTTTTGTGTCCTGATCAAACCCTCGACTGCCAAAATGAAGCCACTTTCTTGGCTATGTCGTTGGTCAAACTTAAGTTGTCATTGGTGCATGTTTCTGGCAGTACTCGGCAGACCAGTAAATGAGCCGGATTCTGTATCTCTCCACATTCACACCATGTGTTGTTGCCTGCCAGCAGCCCCACTTAAGCATGTTGGCCTTACATTTAGGCACTCTGACTCTCAGCCTATTCAGGGTCCTCCAAGTGATGTAGGGGAAGTTGAGTTCCTCAGCTATTTCCTCCTTTAATTAAGTTCCTTGTCCAGTGAGCTCCTCCCTCCATCTTTTAGTTTGGTTTTGCTCTTGTGTACCCTGAATAATGTTTGTTCTTGGGTACCGTTGGGTGGTTGGTATAGAGAAGTGTGCCTTCCCCCAAGGTCCCTTCGGTTCGTGCGCACCTTTTAGGGGTGGGTTTTTTAATTTTTAACTTTTAACTTTGTTTTATCATGTGTCTTTTATGTATTTACTGTCTGCTATGTAAACCGCCCTGAGTGGGCGGTATATAAGCATGAAAAATAAAATAAATAAATAAATAAAGCTATTCCTGGATCTGAGGATGTCAAGGGTCATTCTCTTGCTCAGTTCTCTTGGCATCCACTACTACTTCTCTCCTGATCTTAGGTGGAGTGATACCAACAAGAGGGTATATTTTCCCGGAAAGAGTCTCCACAAAGATTGTGAATACAATTGGGCATACCCTGGGTGGCAACCTTGCCAGCTAATCTTTCTAACACCAGATCAAACCAAAGAAAAGAAGGATAAAGAGGCTTGTCCCCCATTCTCTCCAGTGCATTGGGGTTTCTCTCTTAATAATGTTAGACACACACACACACACACACACACACACACACACACACACACACACACACAAAGGATCATATCTTCAGAAAATGTGTTTTAAAGAAGACAGAACACTTTCATCAAAGGAGGTCAAGAGAGGCAAGAAGTCTTATGACAGTCACAAAAAGAGGTTGTAGCATGTAGTGAGGGTATAACTTTACCTGACGAATTCTGATTACATCCTAATTTGACTCACTTAAACAGCCATGATAAGTCTTTTAACACCAATGAACGAAACACATGGATGGAGAACTAAGTATGAAAGCTATTATCATATTCATTTCTTTTACACTTCTGAGAACATTGCTTATGGCACCTTACAAATTCCTGTGAATTCCCTCTTTAGTACCTTCGATAGAGGGTGTGAAAGAGAATATGATCAAAATTGATGCTGAAACATCTCTATAGGCTAAAGGAAAAGGATGGGGGAAATCTGCCTGAATAACTGGCCTTAAGGAGATGAAGCGGTGCAACCTCAGTTTTATACTAGTGTCTTGGTAAGTGTTCTGTATGAAAGGAATAGAGAATACATTCTGAACATGTTTAGATAAGAAGTCAAAGATCTTGTCTGTAATTTTCTTTCAGGGAAATTTGTAAGGACACAAAGATACAACTTTCTTAAGGTCCAGATTTCTATAGGTCTCCATTCTTACTAATTTATTGTCAAGTGACCAAGCAAATACAGTTGTCAGGATAGACTGTAGCTGAGGCACAAATGTGGATTCCAGGGCAGCTCATGATCTACCAGCATTTCCCAAACTATGTTCCATGGAACACTGGTGGACTTCAATTCCCAGAAGCCTAAGTCAGTACATTGGCTGATCAGTGCTTTGGGGAATTGATTTAGGCTTCTGGGAACTGAAGTCCAAGAACCAAAGGTTGGGAAAAACTGGTCTACAAGATACCCTCTTGTGTGGTTGCTTCCTCGTCTTTTCTTTCTTTCCCTTCCTCCCTCCCTCCTTCCTTCCAAACCTGGCATTATTTGGTCTAGATCAGGGGTTTCCAACCTTTTTAGGTCATGGGCTGGTCACGTGGTTCCTCCCACCTGGAAGCAGAAGTAAAATGCACCCACACATACACAGAACACTGCCGTAAATGACCCACAACTGTCATAAACACATTTATTAAGGCCGCTGGTCATTTATGCCAGCATTCTGTGCATGCACAGGCACATTTTACCTCATCTTCCAGGAGTGGTGAGGGCAGCGAGGGCTGGATTAATTGGTGTTGGGAGCCAGATCTGGCCAGCAGGCCATAGGTTGGGAACCCCTGGTCTAGATGATGATGGAAGCGAGCCCATGGGGTACTGGCTCTTGAAAAGCTAAAATTCTACAGTATAAAAACAAGAGTACACTGCTAACTATCCCCAGTTGTCAGGGCTGTACCACTGCCTTGGGGCCCTTGCCCATCTTGAAAGCAATTCAAGAGTGCTGCAGTCTGTAGACATAATAAGTTCATGTTTATTTTTAAAAAGCTACAAACAAAAACAACAATATGAAACTGGGTTTGAAACAGCTTGGTGCCTATAAATATTCACTTCATTTGCAAGAAGATGAATTTATTGGCTCCCCAAACATTTACATTTTGTGTTCAAAATATCTCATAGTATCTTTATTAATTACATCTGTTTACAATGTGCTTTTTCCTCTTTTACTGTCCTAGTGCTGTTAGTTGCAGCTTATTTAAGTCAGATGAAAGAAATGCAAGCAAACAAGAAATTTTTTCCAGTGCTTTGATGTCACTAATGCTCCATCAACTGGCTTATTAAACCTTACATTCCTCGTACGCTAAGCAAAAGCTTGAGTGCTTTACAAGGTGTCTAAAAATATACCGTAATCCTTAAAAATATGATCACACTTATTGGACAAGACAATAAATAATAAATGGTGCTCAAGACCTCTTTTATATTTTATTCACCTCTGCATATAAGTTTAATCAGGGCAATGGCAGAGGTTTCCATCCAGTGGCAACTATGCTTTTTGTAATAAGCCATGTAGTAAGAAATGCTTTTACATTGCCTCTACAAAAGACAATTAAAGCAACCTCATTCAGCTAATTTCTGCTACAGCCCTATTCTGAGTCAAGAACGTTAAAGTGAAGAGGTTGCTTGAATTTAAATTTGAGAAGGAGGCAATATTGAATAGAAGCAAGCTGTTGGCTGAGAGAAAACTTGGTCTAGATATGATGTTTTAGACTTTAGAGGAGCATGACAATGAAAGGTATCCTGAACTGTGGCTATAGATTTTTAAATGATATGGTTATATCAGGATGGAATGAGCTCCCATCTTTGTCCCAGCTCCTGCCAACCTAGCAGTTTGAAAGCAAGAATTTGCAAGTAGATAAATAGGGACCACTTCAGTGGGAAGGTAACAGCATTCCGTGCACTCCGGTGTCTAGTCATGCCTGCCACATGACCACGGAAACGTCTGCAGAAGCAGACAGCGCCGACTCTTCGGCTTGGAAACAGATGAGCACTGCACCCTAGAGTCGGATACGTCTGGCTTTCGAGCAAAGGAAACCTTTACCTTTATCTTTCTTTACCTATAAATCCGAGTGTTAACTGTTGGAACTTGACAAAGGATCCCATACCCGGCCATACTAGCCCATACGAAGCATTTGTGCACTTGCCTGAAATGGGTCCGGAGGTCAACAAATATTTTAGAAATGCGCCAGTGGGGCAGGAGACCCACAAACTCAAACAAAGAAAAATAACCTCAATTCCCAACATTCCTTGCCTCAGCCAATCAGGCTGAGAGGCGCGAGCAAAAAGAACATTAGGAAATGCACTGCGGCCAATCAAAATCGGGGCCCCAGGAAAAAAATGCCGCAGAAACGCAAAACACAAACACAAAATTACACGTCCCAGCGTCCTGCATGCCATGAGTGCACACACCGCAGAGAAAGCCGCCGTGCAAAAAAATAAACCTCCAAAAAGCAATGGGAGTGCAAGTCCCCAGTAGCCAGACTCAGCGCCTTGCAGCCACACAAACCAAAAAGCCACCATGAGACACCCGCCATCCTTCTTTCCTGGAGCAATGGGGAGAAGAGGGAATCCCTCTCTTCCATGCTATCCCACCGAAGACATGGCGAGACCACCACCAGCATCAAGAAATGTTGAGCCGGGGGTGGCAAAAACCCCCGAGGGGGATTATTCACAGATAACAATTTGCACTACAAATCCCAGAATACCAAGCATTTAGAGCAGCCAATCACGTTCAGCGATGCGAACACGTCAAACCTTGGGAAAAGTGCAGGAAAAAAACCAATAAAAGGAGGTGCATCACAAACACCACACAGTTAAAAGGAGAAATAACTGCCACAGTTACGTACAATTGCGACTACAGATAGTTATAGAGCCAAAACCAATTAAGCTTTGACCAGTTAAACTTAAAAAAGAAAAAACAAATTTCGAAAACTTATTCTACTGCATATACTACAATTATTTGACAACAATGAAAAGTGTATATTACAGGTCTAAAACAAAATTAAAAAACCACAAACAGTTTAGGGGACCCATTTGAGGAGAAATAACCATCAAGGTTCTTTACAACTGCAAATAAAGACAGACCACACTCCATTTTCTCTGGGAGCACTTAAACTAAATAAAGGAAAACCTTTCAAATCTCATAGTAACACTTCTTTCACTAGATTTGAACAACAAAATACCACAAAAAACCATGTAAATATAGGACAAAGAAAAAGCGAACAATTGTAAAGAAAAATACAAAAAACACAAGAAACAACACAAGAAAGGGAAGAAAAACTTAATAAACGCAGAAACACATATGCAGAAAATGCAGAACAAACATCTTCTCAGGAACATGAGACCATGTTAACAGAACGTAGAGAATTTGACAGTAATGAAAGGGCAAATAAAATTACAAACAGACATAATATGAGATTAGAACAAAATAAAAAGACAAGAGCAATACGAAAACAGAGAAGTAAAGCTAAGAAATTAACATTAAAAATGGCTGCATTCTCCTATGATCCAGAAAATAATTATTCTGAAAATGCCAATTTACAGATTGGTAATCTAGACACAATTTGTTAATTCTGCCAAGACAGAAAATTTAAAACTAAAACCAAATCACTATGTTGTAAAGATGGTAAAATTAGAATTCAGCAACAAGTGCCACCACAAGAACTAATAGATTATACAAGTGGAGTAACACCAGATTCTAAACATTTTTTAAAGAATATTCGAAAATACAATTCATGTTTTCAAATGACCTCATTTGGAGCCACAGCCATTATACAACGCAAAGGATTCAATCCAACATTCACCATTCAAGGACAGATTTACCACAATATTGGTTCACTACTACCACTACCAGAAGAAGAACCAAAGTTCCTGCAAATTTATTTCATGGAAGATGAGGAAAAAGAGACAGCACAACAATGTACATACATTGAAGGAACAAAACAACATATTGTGCTAAAAATACAAAGAATGTTACATGAACACAATAATCTCATCCTCACTTTCAAAAATGCAATGCAAAACATGCCAAACAATGAATACCAAATTGTCACAGCTGCAGACAAAACTCCAACAGGAGAGCATATACGGAGATATAATGCTCCAGAAACAAATGAAGTTGCAGCACTCATTTCAGGGGACACTTTCCATCCCAGAGATATTATACTAAAACGACATGACAAAAAACTACAACATATATCAGAAACACATCACTCCTATGATGCTCTTCAGTATCCCATTGTTTTCCCATATGGTGAAGATGGTTATTATTTTAATTTGAAACGCATTGATCCCAAAACAGGGGAAGAAACTGACAAAAAAATTCAGTCATGGACTACTACGCCTACATTTTAATGGTTAGAAATGAAGAACAAAACCACATAATCCACTGCAGAAAATTGTTAAACCAATTCATTGTGGATATGTATGGAAAAATAGAGAGTGAAAGACTACTTTACATTAGAACAAATCAAAAATCACTCAGAGGAGAACAATACATACATTTAAAAAATGCTGTGGCACAAGATGGAAACCTTGCAAACGTTGGAAACTGCTCATCCTACCAGCAACACATACAGGAAGCCCAAGGCATATGCATGAACATACTCAGGATGCTATGACCTATATTAGGAAACATGGAAGACCAGACTTATTTATAACATTCACATGTAACCCAACATGGCCTGAGATAAAAAAATCGCCTCAGAAATGATGAAACATCTAATGACAGACATGACTTAATTGCAAGAGTGTTTAGACAAAAACAAACACAATTAATTAATCTTATCACAAAAAATCAAATATTTGGTGAATGTAATTGCTGGATGTATACGATTGAATGGCAGAAATGTGGGCTGCCACATGCTCACAAATTAATATGGCTAAAAAGCAATATACATCCCACTGAAATTGATAAAAAAATATTTGCAGAAATACCCAATGAAAACGAAGACAAGAAACTACATGCCATAGTTAAGAAAATCATGGTTCATGGTCTCTGTGGTCTTCTTAACCCACAAGCACCATGCATGAAAGATAAAAGCTGCACCAAAAGATACCCCAGAGCATTACTAAAAGAAACACAAACTTCAGAAGATGGCTACCCACAATACAGAAGATGTACTGTGGAGGATTGAGGGCAAGCAACTAAATTAAAAATGAAAACACAAGGAGAAATAGTAATTGACAACACCTGGATAGTGCCATACTGTCCATTACTATCAAAAATATTCAACGCACACAATGTTGAATATTGTAATAGTGTAAAATCTATAAAGTATGTGTGCAAGTATGTAAACAAAGGCAGCAACATGGCCATTTATGATTTTAGAAAAATGAACAAAAACAATGAGATTATACAGTACCAATGTGGAAGGTACATTAGTACAAATGAGGGTTTTTGGCGTATTCTAGGCTTCCACATACATGAAAGACATCCATCAGTCCTTCATCTAAGGGTACACCTTGAAAATGGCCAATGAGTATATTTTACTCCTGAATCAGCAACAAGTGTCGCAGAAAATCCTCAGGAAACAACTTTAACTGCCTTTTTTAAATTGTGCCAGAAAGATCCATTTGCAAAAACTATTCTATATCATGATGTGGCAACATATTATACATGGAATAAAAGAAATAAAAAATTCTGCCGAAGAAAAACTGGCACTTATGTACCTGAACATGACATTTACGTAAGTGATGCCATAGGAAGACTGTATACTGTGCATCCAAATAATAGTGAATGCTTCTATCTAAGAATGCTGCTCCATAAAATACCTGGACCAACATCTTTTCAAGAACTCAAAACTGTGGATGGAAAAGTCATGGAAACATGCAGAGAGGTTTGTCAACACATGGGATTATTAGAAGCTGATCAACATTGGGAAACAGCTTTTGAAGAAGCAGAAATGTTTTCTATGCCACACCAAATGAGAACCTTACTAGCAATAATACTCACTTCATGTAGTCCATCAAACCCAATACATTTGTGGGAAATGTTTAAAAACCCACTAAGTGAGGATAAGCTAATCAAAGCCAGAAAAGAAAATACCACCTTAAACATTGAGTATGGAGCAGACATATACAACATGGCCTTAATAGAAATTGAAGACCAATGCATACGCATGGCAAATAAAACACTAGAAGTACTTGGCCTACTAGCACCAACACACAATGAAGGAGATGCATTAAATGCAGATTATATAAGGGAGACAAACTATGACATTGAAAGATTAAAAGAATACATAAATCAAAACAAACCACTGCTTAATGATGAACAGAAATCTGCCTATGACAACAAAATGACACAACTGACAACAGAAGATGGAGAAATAATTTTCCTACAAGCTTCTGGAGGAATGGAAAAAACCTTCCTCACAAACCTAATTCTAGCAGAAATATGTTCACAAGGAAATGTTGCATTAGCCATAGCATCCTCAGGGATAGCAGCAACATTAATGGAAGGTGGAAGAACTGCTCATTCTGCACTCCAAATACCACTTGACTTAGCTAAACAGGAAAATCCAACTTGTAATATAACAAAAGGTAGTGCCCGTGCAAAAGTACTTAAAGAAGCAAAAATTATTGTCTGGGATGAATGTACAATGGCACATAAAAAATCTATTGAAGCGTTACACATGACTCTAAAAGACATTAGAGAAAATGAAAAAATAATGGGTGGACTTCTACTTCTTTGTGGAGATTTCAGACAAACACTCCCAGTAATACCAAACTCTACACCTGCAGATCAAATCAACGCATGTATCAACCAATCCTATTTATGGGGAAATGTTCAAATCATTACCTTAACAGATAACATGAGAGTAAGACAAAATACAAACACTCAACTGTTTACTAACTTCCTTCTAAAAATAGGTGATGGAAAAGTTACAAAAAATAAAGAAAATAACATTGAATTTCCTGAATATTTCTGCACCATGGTAACATCTGCATTTGAACTTATAAATGCCATATACACAAACATTAACGACAATTATCATCATCATGAATGGCTTACAGAAAGAGCAATCTTAGCAGCAAGGAATGATGATGTTAACATTATAAATCAGGAAATACTAGACATGTTACAAGACCAACCAACTGTATATAAATCTATTGATACAGTAGTGGATAGAGATGCTGCTGTAAATTTTCAAACAGAGTTTTAAAACTCACTAGAACTACCAGGAATGCCTTGCCAGCCCAGTCCCCCAATAAAGACACAGACACCATTGCTGGATTTAAAATTTGGGCCACTTTATTGATTATGCCTTAATATTAAATTATGACTTTAACTTAAACTTAACTTCAAATTTTGCAACTCATTAAGGCAAGCAGGCCGCAGTAGCACTGGTAAGGACCACCCTTAATTGCCAATCACCATTGGCTACCTTGTATCCATTTGTATCAATTTGTTTATGGATATAAACAAATTGTTGACCCAAGTCAGGATGCTACCTGTTGACTCCAGCATCTGACGTGTATCCGGTAAAATATCAAGGTGATGCAGGCTGTCTAGATCATAGCATCACCCCATTCATGGTTCGCCCTTGACCGGCCAGCCCCAATTACCCTGTACCTTGTCCTTGGGTTGGCCAATCAACTGCGCACCTGCCGGATACCTATGGGTCATCTACTTTACTTTACCAGTGCTACCCGCCACATGGGGAGGTGTCTATGATGACTCAAAACCACCACCCTGACCGTCAACTCGGTCACCAGGCCCGCTTGCAAGTCCTCCAAAAAGAGTTCCATACCTCTCACTGAAAGGTGTACCCCATCTCTACGATACAGGCCATAGTCCTGTAGCCCTATCCCCGGGTGTAGGACCAATGTCCCCGAACGTGTTGCAAAGGGGATGCAGAAGCCAAACGTAAAGCCCTCCAACAAGTAAATGGCGTCATCCTTCCTCAGATAGACATGCAACCACCTTTCAAGGATCCTAAGTCAAATTGGGGAGAGGCCTTTTGTATGTGCCATTGCATCAGTGGCACCTCTGGCCAGCCCCTGTTGTCCCCGGCCCCTGCCGCGCGACCCAACGGCCCGCGGGCATGCGGAAGCAGTGTGCGGTCCAGCACAGGAAGGGCACTCATGTCTAAACTTGCATTGCCGCCTCTTGCAGAAGCCAGATGACGAGTAGCTCCAACACAGCAGGCTGGCTGGAATCCCCTACCCTGCCGGCTGGCGGGGAGACTGCGCCGTGCCGTGCTGCTGCACCGCATGGCCACAATGATACCGGTCCCCGGGTGCTGGCCGTGATGGGGTCATATAGAGCCACCATAAGAGCTGGCAAGGCTCATCCCATCTCGGGATGCAGGGCCGCCCTCATTCTAAATTCCTCATCATAGGTTAGCCATGACGGGCCGGGGAAGTCTACGTAAGCCCGGTAAATGGTATCCAAATACTGTATCATCGGGATCGCCATGTCAGGGCGAGCCCTCAGATACACTGCCACATAAATGAGATAAGCGGGGAGCCAATTAGCCCATGTACGAGGCGGCTTGTGACGATGGGACAACTCCTTGTCCCTATTGTCCTGCCCCTCCTTCTCCTCCTTGGTGGGCTCATGATAAAGTAGACTAAATATGTCCACATACTCCCCCCCGCCATATCTTATCCCTGGTGGCCTGTGACAGATGGTCACCAAGGAAGAGGGAGTAGCCGGCTGTGGGCATGGCAGCAGTTGGCACAGAGCGGTAAGCCAAGGTAGCCGTTGGGCCGTTGGGCCAATAGGGATGTGGCATGGTGTGAGCAGGAGGCACAATGCCAGGCAGTGCCGGTGGGTAAGGAGCCCCCCAATTGGCTGGTAGTGGCAAAGTGGAAGTGGGCCGGGCCATCATGACCTGTTGAGGCCAGGGCCACTGTACCCCCATACTAACGTTAGGTTGAGTGGAGTGTGATCTAGCTTGACCGCCATACTCACACGCCGCCCCCCCAGCCGCTTCCACCAGAGGTTCCGGCCGACGAGGGGCAGTGGAGCTCGCGAGCGAAGCCGAGCTCTGTGCCGCCGGAGGTCCAGTCCAACTTGGAGGGCCCATCGAAGGCAAGTCTGTACAGGGCGGCCACGCTGGGAGCTGTGGATGGCCGAACGGTGTGGGCCGAACGGCCTCTAGCAGCTCAACCCTGCTGAGGGCCTGACGTGCCACCAGAGGCCACCCTGCCTCAACAGATGAAGGACCACCGCCGCTGGCCACCCTTCCAAGCCGGCTGGCGGTGGTGGGGCGATGCCCACAGCACGCTCCAGCGCTGCAATGCGGGCCAAGAGAACACATGGGCCAGCCAGGTCCGGCCCACCAGGGGGCTAAAAATCAGAGCCAGGAGAAGGCCTGAGCACCCTAGGGGGCCAGAAGTGGTGGCCTGGTCCTTGCCCCGCAGTGGGGGTGGCATGGGACCATGTACAGGCCCTGGGCCAACATAGGGCCAAGACAAGTAGTCTGGCCCGTGGGGTGCAGGACCAGGGGCAGGCCCCATGCCCCCATGAGGGCTGTCTGGCCCCTGGCTGGAGAAGGCAGGTGGCAGGGATGCTGCCATGGGGGGTGCCCATGCAGCCCCCACATGGGTCCTCCAACTCGGCAGGGGCTCAGTGCAGGGTGGGATCATCCCCTTCGAGTGCCCCTCCTGGGGGAAATGATCAGAGGGCAAAGCCCCAGAATCTGCCGCCCGGCCTGCCCTCACTCTGGCCCTCCAGCCAAGAGTGGTGCCGGGCGGAGGAGGGGGGCAACGGGCAAGCCCACCCCCGGGTCTGCCGCGCCGGGGCAGCGGGAGTCTTCTTCTTTGGGGCCATCGCTGCCCCAGAGGAAGTAAATTTGCCGGCAAAAAAGTAAAATATCGGCTAGAGCAAACTCCTTCGCTCAGCCAATCTTTCTAAAATGGCGGCGAGCCGCCTCGTGGCCACCCCTTTTATGCTAGGGGTGGCCCCTTCCCACAGAGGCCTGGATGTCTGTCTCTCGGGGCGGGGGCTGGCAAAGAGCACGGCAGCCATATTGTGCTGCCGCTCTTCCCTTCTCACCAACTATTTCTGAAAGAAGGAGCACCAATTATTCTACTTAGAAATTTAAACCCGCCAAACCTATGTAATGGCAACAGGCTCTGTGTTAAAAACCTCATGCCAAATGTAATAGAAGCTATAATTATTATGGGGAAAGGAGCAGGGGAATCAGTATGCATTCCACGTATTCCATTGGTCCCAACTGATCAAACTATACCATTTAAAAGACTACAATTCCCTGTATGACTAGCATTCACAATTACCATAAATAAATCACAAGGCCAGACACTGCAACATTGTGGAGTTCATCTTTCAAAGCCATGTTTCTCTCATGGACAATTATATGTTGCGTGTTCTAGAGTGGTTCAGCAGATAATTTATTCATACTAGCAACAAACAATCAAACCAAAAATATTGTATATCAACAAGTGCTGCAAAAATCTAAATAACAAGCAGCACATTAACTCAGTAAAATAATCTGTGAAAAAACGATATTTTAAAGTAAACAAATAATCATCCGTTGACGCACTTTAAGATCGCTAAAATAGAACAGATAATTGCAAAAAGCATTCAAGCTTACCAAACTATGAACAACGTTTCCACCAATAGTCTTCACCCATATACCAAAACGACGAACAACACACTTTCAACCATGAGCCGCATATACTTCCATAAACAAAGTACATGCTGTAAATCCACGAGAAGTGGAAAGTGAAACTATAGCCACACCTATGCAATGTGCAACCAAGAAACCAAAGACTACTTCGCAAACAGCCCACACCAACGCTGGAAACTTACGCTTGCAAACTCACACGATAACGATATCTTAAAGAAAACCAGACTATAAATAGGAGAGGAATGGACCAAAAGAACTGAGGGGAACATTAGAAAGCAGCGGAGAACACCAACACAAAACTCATTAACCCAAAAACTTAAACTAAATTTCTCAAATAAGCTAAGAAAAAAAAATTAAATGGAAAAATTAAATAGAACACCTAGCGGAAGAGGATACAAAATAATGGACCAAAAAAACCAAAAGAAAAGAAAACAAACCCGGCGAAATAATTCCAACAAATATAACGGACGATAAAAAATATACATTTGGATGAGGAAACTCATTTGAACCAACAAAACAAGGTAACCTTTTCAATAATAACTCAATGTCCAAACAAAATTACCAAATAAATCCACAACAAAACCTAGAAAGACATAAAGAAAACCCTGAATTGGGTTTGGTCCTGAATTGGACCAAAGTTAGGAATTTTGTGGAATTTGCAACAGAAAATTATACTGTACTTTTTAGAGAACAATATTCATCAGAAGAAGAAGAGGAAGAAGAAGAAGAGCAAATAATAGAAACACATGAATCAGAATACAATTTAAAAAGAAAAAATGGAAAATAAAATGCAAAACAGCAAACAACAAAATCAAATAGTCATGAGAACAGAAAAAAATTCAAATGAAAAATATAAAAATGAAACAGATAACAACATATCAGAACAGTCGAATAAACAGCTTCAAGAAATAATTGATAAAATTAGTCAAAAACAAATAACAACAAATGAAAAACAAAATTACAGGACAATCATAAATGAACCAAAAAAACAACACCTTAGCAAACAAACAAATTAATGACCCAAAAATAGAAGAATGCAAAAATTCAGACATACCAATTGTTAGGAAAAAAAGAAAGGATACGACAACAAACAAATAAAAAATAAATTAACAAACACTCTGAACAACACAATGAGGAACTTGAAGAAATAATTGAAAAAATTTAAAAGAACCAAATTAGAGACAGAGAAAGGCAAATTAAACTTATACTAATACATAACCCACAGACCAACCAATTGCCATTGAAACAAAACTAAAATCAAACAAAATAAGAAATATTACCATGGAAACAGAACACAATATAAACAAAACCAATAATTCCTGTACCTGAACTTAAAAAAATGGAGGACACAAAATATCACAAACAAAATAAGGAAATGGAAGTAATAATTGAAAAAATAAATAAGAATCAAAATACAGAAATAGACAACAAAAACAGAAAAACAATAATAAATGAACAAGAAAGCCAATTTTCAGCATATAAACAAGAAGAGGACAAAAAATACCAAAAATAAACTTGCAAGAAATTCAAGTTGTCCAAAGAAAAGAAACCAAGACAGAAACAATAAGAAAATATGACAAAGACAACAATACTAATAAGCAAAATGAACAATTACAAGAAATAATTGAGAAAATAAACAACAAAACAATTCAAGAAAATAAAACAATTACTAACAGGACTATGACAAACCAAAAAATATACACTACTCAAGAAAAACAACAAGAAGATACAAAAAAGGCAAAAAAAAGAGAAGACAACATAGAAAACCATCATACCCCAAATATTTCTAATTTAATTTTAATTTTTTTAAAATTTAATTTTCGCGCTTATATACCTCCCACTCAGGTACAACCCAACTCAGGGCGGTTTACATGGCGGACAATAAATGCATAATAATAATAATAATAATAATAATAATAATAATAATAATAATAATAATAATAATAATAATAATAATAATAATAATACACACATCTCCAGAGATACAGTTACAAAATTTCAGACTACAAAATATACCAATAGATCTCATAATTCACAGACATCTGCTAATGATGCTAAATCCACCAAGCAAATTCAACCTGCCATTAGCACTTCTAATGCTAAACCATTTCATTAAAATTAAAAATAAGCAGACTCAACAAACAACAGGTAATTAAAACAATCCTTAAAACACACTTCTCCATTAATTTTACAAAATAATACAATGTATTCTCTATTTTACAGATTTCACAAATTTAACAATGAAAAAAGAAACAAACAACAAACCAGAAACAAGCAACAAAACAGTATTAAGGGTAAGTAACAGTTATCTGTAACTAATATTATATATATATATATATATATATATATATATATATATATATATATATATATATATATATATATATATATATATATATATATATATATATATATATATTCTACAGATTCGGAAAACAACATAGAAGAAAACAAACAACAGGAACATATTTTTTAAAAAATGTATATAGTTACAGTTTAAAATACTTTTTTAAAAATTCTATTTAAAAATCTAAAAAATAATAATACAAATTTGGGTTCAAAAGGTATCTACAAAGTAACTAACAATAGTGTTCTTATGAATAAGCATATTGTTTCTGACTTATGAAAGCCCTACAAATTAATGGCCAGTAAAAGTTACTGTGTGACCTTGGGTAAATTGCATGGTCCTAGGATTCCCACAGAAGAAGGAAGTAGTAAGCCACCTCTGTATATTCTTTACCAAGGAAACTATGGAAGGGTCTCCATATGTCAGATCTGACTTGACAGCACATAATAAAGTTTAAAAGGGTCTTGTCATCAAAGGTAAAGGTCACCCTTACTCGAAAGCCAGTCGTATCCGACTTTAGGGTTCAGTGTTCATCTCTGTTTATAGCCAAAGAGCCAGTGCTATCTGCAGCTGCAGACGTTCTGTTGATATGTGACAGCCATAACTAAACACTGGAGTGCATGGAATGCTGTTTACCTTTCCACTGAAGTGGTACTTATTTATCGACTTGCAATTTCTTGCTTTTGAACTGCTAGGTTGGCAGGGACTGGGACAGAGATGGAAGCTCACTCTGTCATGCAGCACTCAGATCTCGAACTGCTGACCTGCCGACCTTCTAGTCATCAAGTTCAGCATCTTAACCACTAATCCACCACAGTCCCCTTGCCATCAAAAGCCCTGCTCAATTAACAATATTATTGTACTAAAACAGAAGACTCATGCATTTCCAATGAAGTGGATGGCAGGCCCTCTCTTGCCAAGTAAAATCCATTTTATTTAAACAAGCATTTGACCTATCAAGTTTATTTGTTCTTCTCGACTTCCCTGTATTATAATCTGTAGTCTAGTTTAATTATGTTGACATGCCTTCCATTTTTATATGTTGTTAGCTTTTTGCATGGCTTTACATTGCTTATTTATTGCAAGTTAAATAGAAACATGTATGAGTGAGCTCTAAAATGATTCCCCCTCCACCTAGTTTAAAAATGGAAGGCACTTGGTAGCAGGGAATTTCCCAGGTAGCTAGCAACGCTAGGAATGAGTATTTGATCTACTCAATATGAATTACAAACAAGCTATTCAAAGAGTAAGAAGTTTTATCTGTAAGCCAAATATACTGTATATTTTCAAACAATATAAAAAGAATTCTTGCATCATAAGTGCAGCTTAACCTATGTTGTTTCCGTCTATTGTTGGATCTGGGCCGCAAAGCGGATTGCGCAAGCTGGATCGGCACCGCGAAGCGGCTGTTG
This sequence comes from Bradypodion ventrale, assembly GCA_035047345.1. Lineage (NCBI taxonomy): Eukaryota > Metazoa > Chordata > Lepidosauria > Squamata > Chamaeleonidae > Bradypodion > Bradypodion ventrale. The sequence goes on from JAWDJE010000001.1 coordinate 254,858,736, forward strand.
GGTCCCAGAGGAGACTGGTCAAGCAATGAGACACGAGGCAAGATGGAGCAAAGACCAGTGATTTAATGAAGGGAAATCAATAGTATTTATCATGTACAGGCTGCATGTAAAAGCATTGCGATCTGGCAGAATTCACACACCATGTTTACACAAGTTAATTGGGGAAGTCTACAGGGGAAGTTAATTAACTAACTTAATTAACGGCAGGGGAAATACATTGTTCCATGTTATCCGGGGTAAACATGTGGCTGGTATTGGTTTTAGGGATAAAGGTAATCCGCAGGCGCGAGATTGCCTATTACGCACCAAACACATTAGTCAATAGCTCTCTGTTGACTGAGCAGTTTGTCAGATTAGTTAGTGATGAATTAAACCCTATCTAATATTCCGCTCCCCCAATTTCTGTCCCTTCAGGAACCCCTGGTAACGATGTGATCACCCCTTACCGGGGTTCTGTCAGGGCCAGTATACCAATTGTGTGCGCGGATCCCACAGTCTATAAAATGTGAATTAAATGTACTGTATAAATTGGCAAAAAATGGTGTATTTTAATGCAAACAAGCAAATAATGCTGAAGAGAAATCCCCCCTCCATATAAATAAATAACATGCTGTTATTGCTGTCAAAGGTTCCCACATATGCAGTGCCCTTATCACTCTATGTAAGCCTGAGGAGAAAGAAAGGGCAATATTTACTTTTCCCATATTTCCTGCTTGCCACTCAGAGACAACAGCTTTCTCTTAGGATTTCCAACTGTGTCTCAAGAAATATAAAAATTGCATTATGTAGATTTTATCTTGTAATAGTTACCACAAACATGCCTGCCTTTTGATAGAGTAACATTTGAGATTCAAGTATTTTCTAAATTATTTTTATTTATTTATTTATTTTTTTACCTTGTCTTTCCTCTGGGAGCTCAGGAAAATATGCATATATTCCAGCATCATGTTACCCTTGCAACCTCTCAGTGGTTAAGTAGGCTAAACTGAGATATAGTAATGAGCTCTGTATCTCCACTGAGTTTCATAGATGACAGGTGAAGATCCAGATTTCCTTGCTCAACTTCTGAATTCTGGGCTGCAGTCTTCTTCACGGCCATACTAATTGGGTGTGCTGGGAGTTTATAACACACATGAAGGAGACCACATTGAGAAAAACTGCTTCAAAGTACCCCAGCTCACACTGTAGTATCTGCTGTTCTTGTCTGGCACAACATAGGCAGCCACATACACATTCCAAAATATTTGAGCTAATAAAATGGTATAAGCAAACGCATGGGCCTTCATATGGCTCATTTTCTGAAAGGAGAATACCACTTGAGAGCTAAATATTCTTGAACATGAGCTTGCAGTTGTTATAACGGTCCATGTCTGGCTTTCATTGACCTAACTGCAGCATATGATACTGTCAATCATAGGATTCTGCTCCATAAAATAAATAAGCTTACCAAGGATAACAAGCTTACTAGGGTCATTGGCAGCTTTCTTCAGAATTGGAGATTCTATGTGACAATGAATGAATGAAAAGAACAGCAGATGGAGGGTACAGAAAAATGGTCTGCCCCTAGGATGTGTATTGTCTCCAACACTGTATAATATATATAATCCATGCAAGACTCAAGTATGTGCTTTCCACCTTCAAAACCAAGAGGCAACGGTTTTGTTGAATGTTACATGGCAAGGGAATTGGTTAAAGCACTATTAAATATCAAAATACCTTGGTGTGATGCATGACCAGACACTCTATTTTAAGTAGCATTGCCTGAATACCAAAGCCAAAGTAGGTACAAGGAACAACATCATCAGGAAACTCACAAACTATAAATGGGGAACTCAACCATCCACCCTGCGCACATCAGCTTTGGCCCTGAGCGTCTCTGCAGTAAAGTATGTTGGTCCAGTATGGAACACATCCACACATGCAAAAGAAGTTGACATTACTGTTAATGAAGCCATGCGGATAGTGACAGGATGCCTTAAGTTGAGAAAATATATCCTCTTGTTGGTATTGCTCCACCTGAGATCAGGAGAGAAATAGCAGCAGATGCTGAGAGAGCTAAACAAGAGAATGACCCTCAACACCCTCTGAGCGGATATGAGCCTCAAGTTCACCGGCTCAGATCCAGGAAGAGCTTTATGGCAAGAACAAACATTCTTGAGGGTACACAAGAGCAAAGCCAAATTGGAAGATGGAAAAAGTATCTCACTGGGAAAGGAACATCATTAAAGGTGGATATAGCTGAACATCTCAATCTCCCCTACATCACCTGGAGGACCCTGAATAGGATGAGGGTTGGAGTCCCTAAATGCAAGACCAACATGCTCAAGTGGGGACTGCTGGCAGACAACAACACATGGTGTGAATGTGGAGAGACACAGAATCTGGTTCATTTTCTGGTCTGCCGATTGCTTCCAAAAATATGCACTGATGAGGACTTGCGTTTAGGCAATGACAAAGTGAAGAAAGTGGCTTCATTTTGGCAGTCCAGGGTTTGAGCAGGACATGAAAGAACAAAAAGTTCTAGCTTGACAACACATAATAACAATAAGAGGGCTCATTACATCGAAGAAGCAAATGTATTTTTTGCATGTATAATTCTTATGTCCTTGTTGCCTTCCGATATATCTAATAATAGGAAACTATTCTGTCAGTAACTTGTTTGTTCCGGTCTCTGCAATAGGATTAATAATTTGATCAGTTTCCTATGCTATGGTAACCTCCCATTCAGACCAGTGAAATATATTATATATATTATACATGGGCAAGAAATGGCAACTGGTTAAAAAAAGAGAGAGGGGGGAATAAAATGTTAACTGTAGGGAATTACGGATTTTTATCATACTATGCTGATGCTTAGCCTGTTGTGTTCATTCCTAGTCTACTTTCAGGACCCAGGGATGATATCACTTTCTTGTAGTTTTAACCTAAAACACCCTGAACAGCTTGGAACCAGGTTATGTGAAAGATCAAATCCTCCTCCAAGCATACTTACCTAAACTTTAAGATCCTCTTCAAAAGCCCTGGTCTCTTTGAAGGCTAGGTATAAGCTTTTGTAGATTGTAATCCATGAAACGCATGTGCTAAAATAAAAACTATTAGTCTTAAAAGTGCCACAAGGCATTGTTTGTTTCTTTTTTAGTTATACATGTTGAAACATATTAATACTGCTATCTCTTTGAGAAACAATCCTCTCCTGATTTTTTTTAAAAAGCGCTGCAATGAATTTTTATATTTTAATCCTACATAGTATTCTTTTATTTTCTGTAACCTGTATGTTATTGAGCAACCTATACAAAAATAGTAAAATAAATAGAGCAAGTAAAATTCCATAGTTTCCAAATATAGTTGCAATTTTACTTCTTGGAAAGAGCTCTAATTCATTCATGCTCCTGTTTCTGAGCCTAATATATATTCTCTCTGTGTGTAGTCTCTACAAAGGTTATCTTCTCAGTAGTTGCAGTGGACCAGGAGTTCTCAACATTTGTAAGCAGAGGGCCAGCTCATGCTCCCTCAGACAGCTTTGGGGGTCAGACAACCATTTTCCCATTCCTCCACCACATGGCACTTCCGTGTGCGGTAGAGGAGGTGGGGGCCATGTGAAATTGTGCCAAGGGCCACATCTGGCCTGTGGGCTGCAGGTTGAGAATCCCTGCAGTAGTCACAGGCGAAAGCCATGGGAGGTTTGAAGAGAACATCCTCTTTAGAGAAAGAGTGACAAAGTTCTTTTCAGGTACCTTAAGAACGTATAATTAGCTTAAGGGTTCTGGCTTCTCTTATTTGGTCAGGAATTCTTGTGAAGCCAAGATGGGTGAGGGATTTATGCAGTCTCTTAAGTTATAAGAACTCTACTGTGTCTCCATCAGCAAACTGTGGCAATGCCAAAAGGGAGACTGAGAGAGATTTAGAAAGGAAATACATCATCCAAAAATGGAATCAAAAGAGCAAAAGTCTGCATGATTTTTGCCTTTACTAATTTATATTATACCTGTACACTTAAAAATCAGTGCTGTGGGCTAAATCCAATTGTTAGTCTCAAATAGGGTATAGTCACTGAATTAATGGGATTTATGTAGATGCTGAATGAATCAATGAGACTTACATAGATGTCCCACTGATAATGCAAGCTTATTCTGGTTGGGAATAACTACTGGATTTAGTTGTCTTAATGTAACAAGAAATAAAATGAATCTTTTTCATAATAGAGAAGATGGTGAATGTCCGACCTGCACACTCAGTCTGCTATCCAAGCATTAACTATGAACTGACAATTTCATGACCTCTCATGTCCTTTCCTGAGCTGTCTCATCTTTGAGCAAGACTTGTAGAGCACAACCTGTCATCTCGAGAGCACCTTGAAATAAAGGATGCTTGACATTCTCAGTGAAAATAGAACAATTGTGACCCAAAGAATCCCCAAAAATCTATTCCCAAACACTCTGGTTTTCTGTAATTCAGACTACTATTGTTATATCTTCCTTTCCTGATTTAACAATCCTAAGTAGTCTAAAGAAATAGAAGAGGATAATTCAAGGCTAAAGGTTCACACTAATCCTGCATATCAGATAGCCATGAACTATTCTTTTTCACTTATCCCTGACACTAGCATGTATGGCATACTCTGAAATAACACAAAACTCTTCATAGCTTCCTTTGCCAGAAATCCAACTGTGAGAAGGTCCAACAAATATGTGGGTTCTGTTTCTTTTGAAGCAGCAAGTTTACACCCTGTGTTAGCTAGCACTTCAACCCGATACTGGCCAGTGTATGTGAATGTTACTGCATTAGCTCCATTTTTTTTTGTTGTTGTTCAGTCGCACAGTCAATTCCGACCCTTTTGCGACCCCATGGACCATTGCCTGCCAGGCACCTCTGTCCTCCACCATCCTCCTCACCCCACCCAGCTCTGTCCCCATTGTTTCTACAATACCATCTAGCCATCTCATTTTTGGCCACCCCCTTCTTCTTTGACCCTCGATCTTTCCCAGCATCAAGGCTAGTTTGAATATTTTGGTTTCTCGCAATAGATACTAGGAAGTGTGTAGTCCCTGAATCCTCAATTTTAATTTTTAATTTAATTTAATAGTCATATTTATATATGCCGCCCACTCAGGCAGAACCCGACTCAGGGTGGCATTACAACAAGTTCTAAAAACACATAAAAACACTTTAAAAGACCCATATCCCACCCACTTTAAAAGACCCATATCCCACCCACCCATCCCACCCACTATAAAAAGAAGAAGAGAGAGTTAATTGTTTACATAAGCCAGCAGGTGGGGACCGTGTTCCCATTAGGGCCCCACACCTGCCCTGCCAGCCAGGTCTTCAATCCTTTCCTGAAGGGCAGCAATTCTCTTTGAAGTCTTAGATCTGTTGGCAGGAGGTTCCAGAGGGTTGGTGCAGACACGGAGAAGGCCCTCCTTCGGGTGCCCTAGTAGATGGCACCATCAGAGAGCCCCTCTGGTCCTCTCTGGTTGGATGGGCAGACACTTTTGGGATGATGCGGTCTCTAAGGTATCCTGGCCCACTGCCATATAGGGCTTTAAAGGTCAAAACCAGCACCTTGAATTGCACCCGGAGACAAACTGGTAACCAGTGCAGCTCCCGAAGTAGCGGTGAGGTGCGGGCATATCGTCTGCATCCCATCACCACCTGGGCTGCCGCATTCTGGACCAGCTGCAGCCTCCGAATGGTCGTCAAGGGCAGCCCCATGTAGAGCGCATTACAATAATCTAGTCGGGAAGTGACCAGAGCGTGGGTGACCATAAGCAAAGAGCCCCGGTCCAGGAGCATGCGCAACTGGCAAATCACCTGAAGTTGGGCAAAAGCCCTCCTGGCCACAGCCGCTACCTGTTCTTCTAGCAGCAGCCGCGAGTCCAGAAGGACCCCCAAGTTGCACACTGGGTTTGTCTGGGGCAAAACAGCCCCATCCAGTACCAAAGATGGTAGCTCCCTGGATAACACGGGGCCCCTTATCCACAGTCACTCTGTCTTGCTGGGATTCAGCCGAAGCCCATTCGCCCCCAACCAGACCCTAATGGCCTCCAGGCATCCGGATAGGATTTCAACAGCATCACTGGGGTCCCCATGGACCGAGATGTACAACTGGGTGTAATCCGCGTACTGATGGGACCGCACCCTGTGGGAACGAATGATCTCACCCAGTGGCTTCATGTAGATGTTAAATAGGAGAGGAGAGAGCACCGAGCCCTGAGGCACCCCATACTTGAGGAGCCTAGGGCTGGACCTCTCACTCTCTAACCACACCGACTGGGTACGGCCCTCCAGAAAAGAGGAAAACCAGGACAACATGGTGCCCTGGATCCCCAGTCCTTTGAGCCGTTCCATAAGGATACCGTGGTTGATGGTATCGAAGGCCGCTGAGAGGTCAAGAAGAGCAAGGACGGATGGATAACCCCCGTCCCGCTCCCGCCAGAGATCATCCATCAGTGCGACCAATGCCGTCTCTGTACCATACCCGGGCCTGAATCCTGATTGAAAGGGGTCTAGATAATCCGCTTCCTCCAGGACACTCTGCAGCTGGCATGCCACCGCCTTCTCCAAAACCTTACCCAGAAAGGGCATGTTGGAAACCGGCCTGTAGTTGTTAAGGACAGCTGGGTCAAGGGATATTTTCTTCAGGAGGGGGCGCACCAAAGCATGTTTTAGTGGTGCAGGAAATACCCCCTCCCATAATGATGCATTTATTATCGCCCCGACCCAGCCACCTGTCACCACCTTGGAGGCTTTCACCAACCGGGTGGGACAGGGGTCCAAAGGACATGTAGTGGCACACACAGCTGCAAGGAGCTGGTCCACTTCATCAGGGACAACAGGATCAAACTGATCCCAGATCGTACAGCAAGACTGTGCTCCAGTGCCCCCCCCCCCGACCCTCCTCATCCACACCGGGATTCAGCCCTGAACGAATCTGATTGATTTTCTCCACCAGATGGTCAGCAAAGTCCTCAGCCGAACCCTGCCAACCGGGCACCGATCTCCCCCTACAGAGGAGGGACCTGGTTACCCGGAACATGGTGGCTTGGCAATTATCAGCAGAGGCAATAAGAGTGGTGAAGTATTGCCGCCTCACCACCCCCATCGCCACTAGATAGGCCCTAATAGCAACTCTAGCTAGTGTCCAATCGGAGTCATCCTGGGTCTTCACCCAGCGGCGCTCTAGGCGTCTCTTTGCCCATTTGAGTTCCCACAGTTCATTCGTGAACCACGGGGATGACCTAACCCCACGGGTGCGGAGAGGGCGCAGTAGCACAATTTTATCCAAGGCTGCTGTTGCCGTCCTGTTCCACAGGTCGACAAGTGCCTCAGGTGAATTGTGTAGCCAGTCCAGAGGAACATCCCCCAGTTCCCTCTGGAATCCATCTGGATCCATTAGTCGCCGAGGGCGGACCATTTTAATAGGCCCTGCCTCCCTACGATGATGCGTCGCCCCCAGAAAGTCAAGAGTCACCAGATAGTGATCTGACCATGTCACAGGTGAGATGACTAAATACTGTAATCTCAGATCACTCTGCCACTGCTCCGACAAGAAAACTAAGTCTGGCATGTGACCACTGCCCCTGGTCGGACCCCGAACTACCTGAGTCAGGCCCATGGCTGCCATGGAATCCATGAACTCCCTTGCCACCTCAGAAGCCATCCCCAATGTTGGCAAATTGAAGTGCCCCAGAACCATAAGCCTCGGGAACTCCAATGCCAACATTGAGGTGGCCTCGAGGAGCTCAGGCAGGGCATCCCTTACCCTACAAGGGGGCAGGTACAGGAGTAAGATCCCCAACTGACCCTTAGGGCCCAACCGTAGAAGCAGGGCCTCACAACCAGACACTTGTGGAGCAGTGGCCCTAGCAACTCCCAATGACTCCCTGGCAACAATGGCAACACCACCGCCCCTCCCCTCACCTTTAGGCTGGTGCCAAATACCAAACCCGGCTGGACACATGTCCGAAAGAGGTACTCTATCCTCAGGTGTCAGCCAGGTTTCGGTGATGCATGCCAGGTCTGCCCACCCCTCCTGGATAGAATCTTGAATCAGCGTCCTCCTCCATGGAGTTGGAGGGAGAGGAGAAGAGACCCTGTGCTGCCGCGGCCAGCCCTGAATGGAACACCTGTGCTGGTGGCAGGCATGAAGGGGCCGGCGTGCTCAGCCCGTCAGCCTCAGGGTCCTCCTCCATGGAGTTGGAGGAGGAGGAGAAGAGACCCTGTGCTGCCACCACCACCCCTGAACAGAACACCTGCACTGGTGGCAGGCATAAAGAGGCCGGCGTGCTCTGCCCACCAGCCTCAGCGTCCTTGTTATGTATGTACAATGCTGCTTAAGAGATGTATGAATGTAACCTTGTACAATGCTGCTTTAAGAAATGTATGAATGTAACCTGACCACAATTACAATGTAACACAGCTGTAAAGGAACGCGAGTAAGCTGCCCATAGAGGGCAGCTGCGAGCGTTCAACTCACATGGTTCCCATTCCTCAAATCACCTGCAGCCGCGGGAACTCCCCGCAATAGCAAACTACTACTGATCCACCACTGAAGATGGGCGTGACCAGGACGACGTCACGCCGGTAGCAGCCAATGAGCTACCGTGCAGCAAGATTCAAATGTATTGTGCTACTGTATATAATGTGAGGTATCTCCGCCATTACCACATGTTCATGCTGACCATCAATGAATAAACCTGTGTTAGTCCTTCCTGCGACTCCTTCTTTGTCTTCCGTGCAAGACACTAAAGTCCTCCTCCATGGTGTTGGAGGGGGAGGGGGAGGAGAAGAGACCCCGCGCTGCCGCCGCCATCCCTGAATGGAACACCTGCACTGGCGGCAGGCATAAAGGGGACGGCATGCTCTGCCCACCAGCCTCAGTGTCCTCCTCCATGGAGTTGGAGGGGGAGAGACCCCGCGCTGCCGCCGCCAGCCCTCAACACTTTTTTTACTGAAATACCCTGGGTAGCAGAGATGTCCACTTAACCAATTTCAGCCAAGAACATAATCACCTCAACCAAAATTTAGCTCAAATTGTCAGAATTACTTGATAGAGTCATTCTGGCACAATGTAATCAATTGATTAGAGAATCAACCAAACAAAAAATAATTTCAAGTGAAACCTTGTTACTGTGTTTCATTGTTTACTAGAAGAAATAAAAATATACAGAAGGAATTGGTGGCAATTCTAATAGCAGCAGCATGGAATAAATGTGTCCAAAGCTAGGAAAAAAGCTCAAGATCCTTTTTAAAAAAGATTCCTGAACAGAATTTGGGCAATTGCAGTGATGGAGAAATTGATCAATCAAATTAGATTACACAGGGGATAAATAAAACAAGATAATTTTGAAAAAACATGGCACCCTTTACCGGTCTTTGGTATTGAATCAAAAAATAAAGAAGGCATCTTGGAAAGTCAGCTGAAATGCTGGTCTACTGTTTTTTAAACGAGATACAAGATGTGATTATCAAGCTATAGAAAAAATCTGAGGTAGAATTAAGAATGTGCATGTTAACAAATAAATGTATTACATTGTACAAATTAGATTATAGTGAATGCATTCTTTTTTAGAAGAATATATTTTTTAAAAAATTATGAAATATAGTTGAGAATTCTCCAAACCACATGAATATCAAGACTGAAATGACCTTCTTTTTTATTGTTGTTCAGTTGCACAGTCAATTCTGACCTTCCAATGAGCAGTCAGGGTTTATTTCTTCTAATATTGACCTATTTGTTCTCCTCGCTGTCCAGGGGAATCTCAAAACTGTCCTCCAACACCACATCTCAAAGGCATCTATTCTTCTATGCTCAGATTTCCTAATGGTCCAGCTCTCACACCCATACATTACCACTGGGAATACCATTGCCTTCACTATGCGAACTTTTGTTTGCAAGGTGATGTCTCTACTTTTGACTATGTTCCCCAGGTTTCTCATAGCTTGTCTCCCCAGTATCAGTCATCTTTTTATTTCATGGCTGCAGTCTCCATCTGCAGTGATCTTAGATCCTAAGAAAGTAAAATCTGTCACTGCTTCTACTTCTTCCCCATCTATTTTCCAGGTACTTATAGGGCCTGTTGCCATTATCTTCTACCAACTAGATAAAACTGTTATCCAGGTTTTTTTTTAAACCCAGAAGCTTTAAATATGTTTGATTTTAAACGTTGAAGCATCAGAAGGGCCCCATTCCAAGTAATTTCTTCCTGAGACTGTTTTCAAATTGTTCATAATGCCTAAAATCCTGTTCAAGTTGGTGTAATATAAAGTCAGCATTGTGCAATTGACCATGCCATCCACAGTAGGTAATATGGTTCACACCGAAGTCCTGAGATTGATTGAATGGGTTCATGATTGTATGATTTGCAATCACATTTATGCAATAAATTGTGTGGCTCACAAAATGACCATTGCACAACATGCATGAGGAAGTGCTTAGAGAACTTTACTTCCACCCTGTTGTGATTCCCACCACCACCACCAACCCTTCAGTTTTGCATTACACTCATGTAGCTGCACAACAAAATTCCAGCCAATATGTGACATGGACTGGTGAAATAAAGTAGCTGATCACATAATATCCCATTTAATCCCACCCCGTCCCACCACCCAACACAGCAGTCCATGTCTCTTTCACAAAATCAGATCCCTCATGTAAGGGATCCATGCATCTCCACTACTTGTGCAACTTGGTTGAAATGCTTCCCATTGGCAGTAGGACTGTGTCCTGGACAAGTCAACAGCAGAAGTAGTGATGAATACATGATGGTGATGGTCAGCAATAGGTCAGATAAATTTTCTTTGGAACATAGTTTGTCATTTTCCTCCATTAATGTTAATCTGGAGCTATGCATCCTTGAACCAGAATTTGGAAGTAACTACTGTAATTACATATATAACAATTTAGCTCTTTTCTGCAATACATGATTCATAAAGTTCCATTACAATTTTAAATTAGGAAGGGATACCTTTGCTCCTTTTATAGTATAACTGTAACTGTTTAGTTACTTTTCCAGTTAATAATAGTGATCCCCACTAAATGGTGCAGGAGGAATATTCTACAATTCAAGTACTGGTTTATACTGTGACCATGTAGTCCCCTGACAAACACATGGTTGAACATAACTGCACATATGTAGCTATAGAAATTACAGTGTGAACCAGCCCTGAGGAGTTCTCGGATAAGTTTATGAAAAAAGAACAAAATGATTTGCATTGTAAAAAAGGACATAGTGATCTATCAACGTGTTACAAAAATGATTTTGAAACCAAACTACAACATGTGCAACAACAACTAAAGCTAGTCTACAATTCATTGAAAGCAGATTGTTGGTGTCTGTGAGGGGGATAGACCCAAAGAATCCTTGCTATTCCTTGCCATGGCATTAATGCAGGAATATCCTTCCCCCAGTCAACTACACTATTGCTGATTGCAGCCCAAAATAATCTTTAAGACTGGTTCAAACTCTAAATCCCTTATTTTCTTTTCAAACTAAAGAGATGCTTTCTTCTCCCTCTAGGCTTAACCCAACTGCAAGTCTTTCATTCTTGCTGAATGATGTTTCCAAATAAAAACTGGCTCAGTGGAGTAACAAGAAGAAGGTTTAGGGGATGCCAGCCATTGCACTCTCCCTCCCCATTTTCCTACGGCAGTATAAGTATGTGCAGAGCTTTTAATCCCATATCTCTGGCTAGACTTCAGTAGGCTTAGCTTGACTTTTCAAGCAAACACTAAATATCAGCAAATACAGCATTCTAGCAAGAGTTGTAACATATCTCTCTCTTGGTTCCTTCCCCCTCCCTATGTGGATATCAACAAGATTGTCAATTTATTATCACCCCAACCATCATCATCAAAAATAATGGCCCTAATCATCAACATTATTATGATGTCACATATTGTGGTTTGACGTAGTAAATCTATGCAGTCATGTCAGACAAACTAAAGAAAACTACATTATAACTCCAAAAGCAGACTCCAGGTGAACATATTAAAAGTCCAAGGTCAAGATGTTGTCAGTAATGACATCAAAAGTTCACAAGTTTTTGTACAAATCAGGAGAATTCCTTTGTTTATTATTGTGCTGTCTAATGCTTTATTTAAGCAGAAAGTGGTTGCAGGACATTTCAGACAAAATGTCAGCCCACTACAGATCCACATGTATTGCTGGAATGGTATCGCTGAAATGCTAAAGATATTACAAGCACCAGTAGATATACTTAATTTTGAGGGGGGAAATTAATTTTGAATTTTATTCATTTCCCCCCTCAAACATAATGTTTGTCTTTGATCCTTTGAGTGTATTATTACCACTGACTCTTTGATCACATCATTTGCTTTTCAGGAAAACTAAAACAGGCAAAAGAGAATGAATTATTTGCCAAACCTCACAGGAATTATAGATTTGAGTAATTAAGGATAGTAAAAGTTCAGAGCTAAATGCACTTGTGAGTTCCAACTAGAGTAGCCCCATTAAGGCAATGAGATTTACATAAATGTTGATTTATCAAAGTCCCATTGATTCAATGTGTTACTCTGGTTGTGATTAATAGTAAGATTTAACCCCATATTTGCATTCAAATGTAGGATAAAATTCTACTCATACAAGAATAGTGTAGACCAGGGGTTCCCAATGTTTTTCACCCATGGGCCGGACCACTGTCCCTCAGACAACTGAGTAGGCCAGACTGGTGATGTAAAATGCATCTGTGGCTGTCATAAACATGTTTACCATGGCAGCAGACTCATTTATGGCTGTAGTAAATGTGTTTACGATGGCCACAGACTCATTTATAACTGTCTTAAACATGTTTACACAGCCATAAATGAGTCTGTGGCCAATTCTGGTGGCAGTAGCACTGGGAGCAGTTGGAGCAAGGTTGGGGGTGAGATTATCTGATGCCATGGGCCAGATCCAGCCGACAGGCCATAAATTGCAAACGTCTGGTGCAGACCATTCACATACTGCCATTCAAGTAGAGAAACCTGGCTGCTTTTTTTGATCACTTAAACATTTCACACCAAAACTCAAAGCAATTGTCATGGCTGTTTTTTGACAAGTGTGAATGATAGTGTACATAAGAAGGTATCCTGTAGACCAGTGTTTCCCAAACTTTGGGTTTTGGACTTCAGTTCCCAGAAGCCTAAGTCAATTCCACAAAGCACTGATCAGCCAATGTACTATCTTAGGCTTCTGAGAATTGAATTCCACCAGTGTTCTACAGGACATAGTTTTGGAAACACTGGTGTAGACACAGGCACCTATATTTTTTGTCAGTAAGGATCAGATATGCAATGAATCTAAATGTGTTTGGTTTGGGTAGCATTTTGTTGAGCCTTACCTTGGAGACAATGCACCAGTTCTAACAAAGCTGGGCACTCATATGATAACCTTCCATAGGCATCCATGAAAAGAAGGTACTGTATAAACTTGAGTATAAGCTGAGCTTTTTAGCCCCAAAAATGAGCCCCCAAAAGGGGACTCGGCTTATATTTGGGTCAATGACCACGAGGGGCCCAGAACCGTTCCAGATAAAGATATGCCAACAATTGAATTAATTTTACCATGTTTTCATGTATTATATTTTGATTATAGAAACTCACTAGCAGCTGCTGCATTTCCTACCCTTGGCTTATACTTGGGTCAATCTATTTTTCTGGGTTTTCAGGTCAAAATTAGGTACCTTGGCTTATATTCGGGTCAGCTTATACCCAAGTATATATGGGAATCTATGTGGGTTTTGTTTTTCACACAGCTGTTCTGTTCCAAGGATGGCAAAGTGTGCTTCACTCTAAGAATCTATAATCATACTTATAAAATAGAATTCCCAAGGTGCTGTCTTTCAAGCAATATGGATACTGCACAAAGTCTACTGGCTGAAATAACAATAACAAATAGCAATAGCCCTAGATAAATACAGTAGATGAAATAGATGAAATAAACCTATCCCACTCACCTGTTTCCATAAAAACACTACATTGCATTAAGGACTGGTCATTCCAGTTGTAACTGGGGACATCCTTGCTTGAATACTGAGAAATTTACTACAGTATGCTGTAAGAATCTTGTGTCAAATGAGGAAGTTAATTATCAGAAACAAAAGAGCAGACGTTTATCAAGGATGCAGCATCCATGAAACAGAAACAAGAGCCAAATAAACCTGGATGGTAAATTGACCCTCTCTATATGCCACAGTCTCATATTGATGTTATGTGAGCACAATCAATGTAATAAAGAAAAAAGTAAGCAAGCATTTCAGCAGTTTGGGCCCAAGAAACTAGACAAAAAGAAAATCAGTTTAGGACAAGTCTTTATCCACTTTTTATCCATATTAAACCAGTGTCTCCTGTAATGTTGTTTCAGTAGCATCGGTACGATATGAAATAAGTTGTCCTTTAAAAAAAAGAGAGAGAGAGAACCCTCAATGTCTTGTTAAAATAAACCCAGAAGGGTACACACATTTGATGCAGATTGAGGATTAAGCTATAATTAAAGTCAATATCATTGCCCATCCTTGCTTTGCCAAGTAATATATATATATATATATATATTCAGTCAGGGCACTTTGGGGATTTCTCTCTGAGAGCCCTGCTCCTGCTCCAACCAGTGTGCCTTTCCCTTTGATATTCCCACAGTGTTCACATATACCCTCAAACACACACAGCTCAGGGTAATATGTCTCTAATGCGATGAAATCAATGGGAACACAGCCTTTTTTGCCTGACAGTATTGTCAGGCTGTATTATCTGGTTTAGGCTGTGGCTTCAGTTCATAGCAGTCGTCAGTTAAATTTCCCTTTCTGAAGCTGAGCAAAGTGTGGTAATGTCACAGCCACAGGCGACTGCTGCTCATAGGATGGTTTACTGGTAGAGTTTAGCCTCCTGGCTTGTCACAGTGTATATATCTCAGGGTCTTCTTTTCCTTCGTAGTCAGAGGTTTCCAAGAATGTTGCCTGGAGCAGTCATGGGATGCAAAAAAAGAGAGATTTTTGTTCTGCACTTAGCAACATTACCGCACTTCACACTCACTTTCTGATAAGGGGAAATTTAACTGACTGCTCTGAACTAGATATACCAGATAATGCGCCCTGACAGTGCTGTGGATAAAGGCTGGCAAACCTACTAATTTATATTTCATTATCCCTGCACTCAGCTTAATCTGTTATCTTTTGCCAAACATTACAAAGATCGCAAGGAGGGCTGAACCCAAAGGGGAGAAAACAGGACCACAGTTACCTCAGAACACAGGGCATGACGGAGCCAGATGGGGCCGTTCGGGTACTAGCCATGCTAAAGGATAGGAAGAGACACAGAGTTTCTCTGTTTGTGGAGAAACAACTCACTTTAAGAATCCCTTTATATACACTTTCGGTCTATTACGAACCATTATGTAGACTCAGAATAATTTATGCAGAGCTCTGGAAAGTAATAGTCAGCAAGGTGGGTTGCTAATGAGTATGCAAGCTGTAAGTGATCCTAAGTGGGATTCCCGCCCCCCCCCAAAAAAAAAAAACTAAAGCAAGAAGTAAACATCTACCAAATAAATATATATTTATGCCACCACCATGAATAAGAGGAAGAGGCATTCCTGGGCCAATCAGCAACCATCAGTGACAGAGACAGTGGGTATCTTCCTTTGAAAATGTGTAGCACTAGACTGGCAAGTAGACAGCCTGAGGTAATGGCTCTTATCCATCAGAATCAGCACACCTGCATCCTGGAGTTGACTGCCTCCAACTGGGTGCAGTTAACATTATGCTTTCTCTCACAGCCTTCTTACCAGGCAGCAGAGATGGAATATGTGTGGTAGCCAAAGGTCTCATCCTGACCACCACTGGTTCCAATAATTACTCATCCAGGCAGCAGCCAAACAATGGCAGTGTAGCTTTAGCAATAGGACAACATTACCTGTATCTGCCTTCTGGCCATTTGTATGAAAAAAGTGGCTGTCCCTGTGGTGAACAAAACAGATCTCAAAATGTCAGTGCAAATGTAGCTGGATAAGCATCACAGTGTGGTTGAGTAATAGAGTCTAGTATAGGAGGCTTCAAAGTGCTGAGTAATGAGGACAAATGGGGTTTAGTCTGCCACAGCATTTGCACCTATATAGGACTAACAGGACTAATTTTATTTATATATTTTTTATTTTTTTAAAAATTTATATACCGCTTTCCTTATCATTTGACAACTCGAAGCGTACAGGGTACAGAGATACAATAAATAATGCAAAATACAGAATAAGATATACAATAAAAATGTCTAATACAATATCCCCCAATACAGACAGAGGAGCACAAAAATAGAATCAATACAAAAGTCATTAACTAGTTAACATCCCTCTTTTTCCTTTACCAACCTTGATTACTGATATATTTACATTGATGTGCTTTGCAGAAACAACAGTCTTGGTTTTTGAAAAAGATAAAAATATGATTGACTGCAATTATCTTGGCTTCAGATCAGATCACCCTACAAAGGCTGCCCTGGATTAGGTCTTCAGTGATTTATTGATTACTTGATCTCAAGGTCTGCTTGCTGGATTGCAAGATTTGCTTTGTTAAGCTCCATGTTTTTGCTTTTGTTTTTCAAAATGAAACTCATATTTATCCTTGCTCTGTCCTATCCAAGCTTCCCCATTCACCATGGCCTAGATTTGAGATCTGGATGGGAAGGAAATGAAGGCATACACAATTTGAGGCCTTTTGAAACTTCATGTGAAGTCAATCACCCCAAAGAACTGGTAAGCCAGTTTTGGGTGGAAAAGTGAGCTATGTATTGTAGTAAAGGTAAAGGTTTCCCTTGCTTGAACACCAGTGATATCTGACTCAAGGGTTCAGAGCTCATCTCTGTTCCAAAGCCGAAGAGCCAGCACTGTCTGCTTCTGCAGACGTTTCCATGGTCATGTGCCATGAATGACTTGACACTGGAGCACACAGAATGCTATTTACCTTCCCACTGAAGTGGTCCCTATTTATCAACTTGCAATTTCTTGCTTTCGAACTGCTAGGTTGGCAGGATGTGTATTCTAAAGGGCCCCACGTTGGACACCATGGAACTAGATTCTCCTTGTGTTGATGAGGGGGAAATTGAGCATTTTGGACAGTTACCTGAGAATTTGTGTGTATCAAGGGAGGAAAATTCTGTTTGGCATCAATCTCCAAAGTATTAATTTAACAAGTTACTAAACGATTTGCAGACTCTCTAAGATTGCATTTGATCCTCAGCTTCTTTACACTTTAGTCTTTTAGGAACTCTGTTGGCACAGTGGTTAAACTGCTGTAATGCAACAAAAAGGCTGTAAGTTCAGTTCTGACCAGGGCTCAAAGTAGAGTCAGCCTTCTTTAGTGTCTTGCACGGAAGACAAAGAAGGAGTCGCAGGAAGGCCTAACACAGGTTTATTCATTGATGGTCAGCATGAACATGTGGTAATGGCGGAGGTACATCTCATTATATACAGTAGCACAATACATTTGAATCTTGCTGCACGGTAGCTCATTGGCTGCTACCGGCGTGGCCTCGCCCCGGTCATGCCTCTCTTCTGTAGTTCTTCTTCTGTAGTTCTTGATCATGCGGGGAGGTTCCCGCGGCAGTTCATGATTTGGGGAATGTGAACCCTGTGAGGTTGAACGCTCGCAGCTGCCCTCTATGGGCGGCTTGCTCACGTTCCTTAACAGCTGAGATACATTGTGATTGTGGACTGGTTACATTCATATATTTAAAGTAACATTGTACATGCATACATAACATCCCTCCCCCCTAGGATGGGACGAAGTCCCTCAACCATTGTGGCTTGCCGCATGTGCGCCTTGGGCGTGCGGCCGCTTGACTTAACACAGGGGAGCCGGTGGCTCCTGGTTCCGTGGAGTCCTGTCCTGCAATTGAAAGGAGGGACTCATTAGTGGCTCGGTATGGCGTCTGTGGTAACCTTGCATTGGGGGACGGGAATGGAATGAACAGTTGGGAAGTGAATCCCTGCCTACCATTTGAGGAGTTTGGGGAACCCCCAGTATGAATCTCGGGACCGACGAAGAGGCCCTCATGGCCTCGCCACCCCCCGCTGCCTGTCCGGGAGTTCTAGAGACTGTGGTGGTCGGACTCGCCCCTGTTGCCTGTCTTGGGGGTGTTGGTCTCCGGGGAGCTGGAGCTATGGTATACTCTAAAACAAAAGGGCTAGGGGGACTGGAAGTACCAGGGGCTGAACTGAAACCCCTCTTCTCGCTAGGATGGGTGGGGGACCACTCTGCTACACCCCCCTGGTACTGCAACTCATAATCATCGTCAAACTGATCCCTCTCTTTGAAAGTATCCTCCTCTGTGGTCGGGAACCCAGGATATATATTTGTATCCGCGGGTTCCGCCGTGTCTCCCCCTTGGGTAATGCGGGTGGGGGAGGACCCTAACGCTGATTCCCCCTCACTAGTGACCCGCCTTCTGAGCTGGTCGGCGTGCCTTCTCCAGAGTAGACCTGAACTAGTCTCGACCCTGTAGGATACCGGCCCCGTTTGCTCGACAATTGTCCCTGGTACCCACGCTGGCCCCGAGGCCGCGTAGTTCCTGCAGTGAACCGGGTCCCCTACTGAAAAACTTTTAGAGCTCTCTCCCCCTATGCTTATATTTCTCCCTTCATCCTCCACCCTGGACGGATCCATCCGGTCAAAGAGTGTTACCGGACGCCTCCTCATGAGGAGTTCGGCTGGGGAAAAACCTGAGGCTAAGGGGGTTGTCCTGTAGCAGATGAGGAACTGGCACAGATGCAGGTTCAACTCACCGGGACCCATGCGTCGCAGTGCGTCTTTCGTAGTGCGCACTTGGCGCTCTACCTGACCGTTTGTGGCGGGGTGAAACGGGGCAGCGGTTATGTGCCTGACGGCGTTCCTCTCCATAAACGTCTTGAACTCTGCCGACGTGAAGGTACTCGCGTTATCGCTAACAAGGACGTCTGGCAGGCCGAAGCAGGCAAAAAGCTTGCGCAACTGTTTAATGGTTGCGGCAGAGGAAGTGCTGTTCATGGGGATTACCTCCAACCACTTGGAGTAGGAATCGACTACCAGTAGAAACATGGACCCGCGGAAAGGGCCAGCGAAGTCGACATGGATCCGGGACCATGGCCCGCGGGCCGTATCCCATTCTCTATGGGGTAACCGGGACTCCTCGGGCCGAGAGCTCTGGCAGCTCTTGCACGTGCCCACTAAGCGTTCTATGTCCCTGTCTATCTGGGGCCACCAAAAGAAACTCCTGGCCAGAGCCTTGGAGCGCACGATCCCGGGGTGGCTGGTATGCAGTAGCCTCAGCACCTTGGCCCTCAGCTTCTCTGGGATAACCACCCGCTGGCCCCAGAGTAAGCAGCCCCTTTCCAGAGAAAGCTCTACTCTGCACCTGAAAAACGGCTTGAAATGTTCCTTGGGGGGAGAGGTGGGCCACCCTTTCCTAACCCAGGAACTAACTTGGGCCAGGATCTTGTCGGCCGCCGTGGCCTTGGCGAGGTCGGCCAGCACAATTGGGGGTGAGTCAAGGGACTCAATCAGCAGGACTTGGTGTTCCTGCTTTACCTCGCACGTGGGGTCCCCTAAACTAGGGAGAGGGGATAGGGACAGGGCGTCCGCATGGGAGATCTCCTTCCCTGGGCGATAGACCAGCTCATATTGGTAGGCGTTGAGAAAAATGGCCCAACGCAGCATCCTGGGGGATAGAATTTGTGGGGTTGGTTTGTCGGTAGTGAAGATCCCCAGAAGCGGCTTATGATCCGTCACTACCGTAAACTCGCGGCCGTATAGGAAATCGTGGAACTTTTTTGTTCCCGCGATTATGGCTAGGGCTTCCCTATCTGTTTGCGCGTAATTGCGCTCGGCCTTCGAGAGGGACCTTGAATAGTACGCCACCGGGGCTTCCCTCCCGCTCTCCAACACGTGGCACAGGACCGCCCCCACCCCCACCGGGGACGCATCACAGACTAATACCACTGGCTTTTTCAGGTCGAAGTGTGTCAGGACGGCATCCGAAGACTGGAGTGACTTGAGCTCTTTGAATGCTCTCTCCTGCTTGTCCCCCCACCGCCAAACCGCATCCTTCTTGAGTAACGCGTGCAGTGGCTCCGCGACTGATGCCTTCCGAGGCTGGAAGGAGTGATAGAAATTTAGGAGCCCTAGAAATGACTGCAGCTCCGGTTTCGCGGTGGGGCGAGGGGTGTCTCTCACGGCCGCAACCTTGGACTCGGAGGGTTTGATTCCGTCCGGGCTTACCTTAAACCCTAGAAACTCAACCTCCCTCGTGAAGAATACGCACTTGTCCCTCCTCAATCGAAGTCCTGCCCTCTCGAACACTGAGAGAACCCCATCTAGCCTCTTTGCTAACTCTAATTCGCTCCCCGCTGTTATCAACACGTCGTCGAAGTATGGGAGGACGCCTGGAAGCCCCTTTAAAAGGCGTTCCACGAGGGACTGGAAAATTCCGGGGGCCAAATTCACGCCAAACTGAAGGCGCGTTACCTTAAACGCCCCCTTGTGCGTTACGATCGTTTGTGCAGCGGCAGCAGCCGGGGTTACAGAGAGCTGCTGGTACGCCTGGGCCAGATCTAGCTTGGCGAAACACCTCCCCCCATGTAACGTGGCCAGCAAATGGCTGACCACGGGCACCGGGTATGCATTTGGCCGAATGGCCTTATTTATCGTACATTTATAGTCCGCACAAATCCTGACCTCCCCATTTGACTTGAGGGCTGTAACAATCGGCGTTTCCCACACCGCCGAGTCAACTGGAACCAAAATCCCCTGCCCCACCAATTTGTCCAGTTCCGCCTCAATCTTGTCCTTGAGGGCGAAGGGCACTCTCCTTGGCTTGAGGCGGATGGGCCGGATTTCTGGGTCCAGCTCAAAGGAAACCGGGGGCCCCTTGTATTTCCTGAGCCCGTTCTTGAAAACGTCCGGGTGTGCGTCGCACATGTCCCGCATTGGGTCAGTCTCGATGGTGTTAATGCCGGACAGTTCGATCCCCAGGGGAGCAAACCACTGCGTTCCCAACAGGCAGCACCTCCCCCCCTTGAGGACTACTGGGGCAGTTTCTCGGAGTAGTTCTTGAACTTCACCTTGAAGTTCCCCACCCCCAACACCGGGATCCCATTTCCCTGCACGTCCCGTAGATTGGATCTCATGGCCCGCAGTTTGGGCCGCTTCTCTGGGGGAATGCGCATAAACTCTTTTTGGGACAGGATGAAATAAGATGACCCCGAGTCTATCTCCATCCTCACTGGGACCCCCTGCAACAGTACCTCTATGAAAAACCGCCGGTGCTCCAGGCCC
Organism: Bradypodion ventrale; assembly: GCA_035047345.1. NCBI lineage: Eukaryota > Metazoa > Chordata > Lepidosauria > Squamata > Chamaeleonidae > Bradypodion > Bradypodion ventrale. The sequence continues at coordinate 254,880,030 of JAWDJE010000001.1, forward strand.
ACGCGGTTCACGCCTTCCTCGCTGTAGCCGGCCGAGACCTTCCTGGTGCCGGCCGCCTATCGTTGGTGCGTCTGGGGATGGCTGGAATTGCCCTTGTCCTCGACTCGCCCGCGCCTGCATACTTGGGCGATGTGTCTTTTTTGGCCACAGTTGTGGCACTCGGCCTTTCGGAACGGGCACCTCGTGCGGTCGTGGGCCGCCCCACAACTGTCGCAGCGGCGGTCCTGCTGTTCACGGGTCTGATGCTTCTCACCTCACTTCTTGATCCTCTGGACATCGTCGTCCTCGCTGGAGTAGGGGTCCGCTGTCGTGGACGACTCCTCGGACGACGTTGGTGTGGCTGCGGGCGGCTTGGGGGCCCGCCAGGCTGTCTTCGCTGGTGTCCGCCGGGCTGCCTGCACTGGTGACTTGGCCCTCTCGGATGTGGCCCCTCGGGACTTGAACAGCCGGACCCCGCTCTGGGCCTCCTCGGCTGCTTGGGCCTCCCGCAGTACCTCGTTGAACGTGAGGCGATGGTCGCGGGTCATGAGCCTCCTCTGAAGCTCCTCGTCCCTCAACCCGCACAGCATGCGGTCACGGAGGGCCTGGTCGAGGTCGTCCCACTGGCAATGCACCGCTGCAAGCCTGAGGGCCACCGCGTAGGCGGACACAGATTCGCCCGGTCGCTGGTCTCGCCTGTGGAACGCGACCCGGGCTGGGAAGATCGAGACGGGCGGCTGGAAGTGCTCGCCCAGCCTCTCCTGGATACGGTCGATGGGCACCTCGTCCACCTTCCGGGGGGCCACCAGGGTCATCAGGATCCGCAGCGTGGCCTGCCCCACCTGAGCCAGGAAGTGGGAGCGCATCTTCGCGGCGGCGGCGACGCCTGCAGCTTCCATGGCATGCCGAAACTGGCACTCGTAGAGCTCCCATTGTTCGGGCTCGCTGACATCGAACTGGTACGGCTTGACCTTGGGATTCGCCATCAATCCCACCTTCATCGCCAATTTAGTGTCTTGCACAGAAGACAAAGAAGGAGTCGCAGGAAGGACTAACACAGGTTTATTCATTGATGGTCAGCATGAACATGTGGTAATGGCGGAGGTACATCTCATTATATACAGTAGCACAATACATTTGAATCTTGCTGCACGGTAGCTCATTGGCTGCTACCGGCGTGGCCTCGCCCCGGTCACGCCTCTCTTCTGTAGTTCTTCTTCTGTAGTTCTTCTTCTGTAGTTCTTGATCATGCGGGGAGGTTCCCGCGGCTGTTCGTGATTTGGGGAATGTGAACCATGTGAGGTTGAACGCTCACAGCTGCCCTCTATGGGCGGCTTGCTCGCGTTCCTTAACAGCTGAGATACATTGTGATTGTGGACTGGTTACATTCATATATTTAAAGTAACATTGTACATGCATACATAACACCTTCCATGGTCGGTAATATGAGTACCCAGCATGTTGGGGGTGTGGAATGCTAATTAACTTTTGAACCATCCAGAGAGTGCACTAAGTGTTATGGCAGGAGTTCTCAAACTTTTTAATCCGGGGCCCAGGTCACACTCCCTCAGACAGCTTGGGGGGCCGGATAGCCATTTTGCTCTTCCTCCACTACATGGCACTTCCTGGTGTGGTGGAGGTGGTGGTGGGCCACATGTGGCCCACGGGCCACAGGTTGAGAATCCCTGTACTATGGGGCAACATATTGCTTTGCTTTGTTTCGCTGCAAGCCCATTTGAATTATGAATTTCTGTTTTGTTTAAATTGCAAGATGTTCCTTAGGTGTGGGAAGATAGTCTGTGATGATGCCAACACATAAGCTTTATGCACAGTCAATCTATACATGTAGGGTTGTTACTGAGAACATTTGAATGCATGCCTGAAGAAGTGATCTTGAATCATGAATGTTCACAATGATTTTTTTATTTAGTGATCCAAAAAAGGTATCACCTTCTACTTCTGCATATGTTTTGTACATGGATCACATGGCTGACTTAGTTTATGGCAAGTGCAGAATTCAAGGATACTATACCATTCACAATTGTTTCATTTGCTACCCGATTACATCTCATCATGTTAGAAGACATTGCTAGATCCTTCTATCCTTGCTTCAGTGTTTTAAATGAAAAAGCAGTATTTGGAGCATGTGTGCAGACTTCCCAAGTTAAAGATTCTATAAGTATCCTGTACTTCACAACTTTGTGCATACAAAGCAGCTGACAGTTTTGTGATAGTTTGCATCTTTAAAAAAAAGCAGATGTATCAAATTATTACCAATCAATCAACGTTTATTACAGTCCAAGACCAGCATAGTACACCTCACCATTCGATATCTTATATCTTAAACTGTAGTTTATATTTTAATTTGCTGTGATTTTTACTATGTATTTTAACTTGATTTTAAGTCTTTATTTTATGGTTGTTTTAACTAAGTTTGTCAGCTGCCCCAGAGCAGCCAAACCAAATAAATAAATAAATTTGTTATGTTTCACTGAAGGAGCACAACTCTTCTGTGCAGCATACCATCTGTGAACTGTCCACATTCCACACAGAAGGCTCATACAGAATTCCTGAGCATTCATTTTCCTGAACAATTCCCAGTCTTCATCAGATTCAGACAGATGGTCATTAGGCTTCTTCTTTCTTTGGGCTCTTCAAATGTCCTCCAAGTATCATGTAGGTTCCATTATTTCTTAACTTCAGTAACCCATTGCTAACAGCTCTCCTAAATATATAGTGTTTACTCAATTATACTAAACAGGAACAATTTACTAAATTTAGTGTTCTAGCAGCTTTAAGGTACAGATCATTTTTTTCTTTTATTTTCTTGGCAAGCTGATATTGCCTTCAGCTCCAACAGATATTTGAAGAGAAGGAAGGCAACGGTTTCTGTAGTTCATTTTTAATTGTTCATAAAAAGTAAAAGGTTAAATAATGGCACATCAAACAATGTTAAATCAAACTACAGAAGATGAATTAAGTAATTCTGAAATCAAACAAAATTAAATCCCCATTTGTGGGGTTGCAAAATTCTTCCCAGATGCTAGAACACTGAACTTATTTGATCTCTGTACTAACTCTTAACTGTGACACCAACATTTGTTAAGGAAATGGCATTCAGTTTGGGAGATGGTGTCTAAAACAACTATTTTGTCCCACTGGACCACACTGTCAAGGGGAAACTGAGATCTAGAGCATAAGAAAGTAACTTCTCTGTGCTCTGCTCATGCTGACGTAGGTAAGACTGGGCAGACCTCCCCATGCTTTTCTCCACAATAAAAAGGGAAATAACCAAATGACAAATCTATCTAATAGAGAGAAAACACATATCAGGACTTGTCATCTTCTTCTTAGAGTGTAATGTAATGTAGCCAGCACCATGTTCTCACATCATGCGCCACATCAAGCCACATTTGCATGCTACTCTATCATTTAGGATCCAGGGACTCGATCATAAGAGTTCATAAAAATGAATATTACAATGTTTTCTTTTGAAGAAAAAGTTTGGGGGGAAAGGGGAATACTGGGTTGGACCTGGTGTGTTTGGAATGAGAATAGATTGAAGCTAATACTCAAGAGAGATGGGGTTGGGATGTAGTCAGCCCCCTAAACCATGTACTGCTCTTTCTGCATAAAAAAACACACAGACAATTTCCCACCCCTTTTTAATGCACAGAAGAAAAAAGAACAAGTCATTCACATGGAAATAGAATAGATCCCTGTGGTGATTAAAAACTCCTGTAGAATGATACATATTTAATGACTAGATAAAGGGGGAGGATGCACTTACACTGGAAATGAGCTAAATAACAGATTATATTTAGGATTTATAGACAAGGCAAGAGAACTGGTATTTAAAAACAGAGGGCTGTTAAATTGCTAAACACAAAGACACGAATGATGGAAGAGCTAGAGGCATGTCTGCATATGGAAACCTGTGATATTATAATAATTATTATTGAATGCTATCAAGTCAATTCAGATTTATGATTACCCTTTCCTGGGTGTTCCAGGTAGAGAATGCGCAGAAGGGATTTACTATTTCCTTCTACTAGAACCACAGAAGTGGTTTACCATTTCCTTCTCCTTGGTCTGTGAAGTTTGGCCATAACTGCACAGGCTGGCTCTTCTGCCAAAACACACCTGAAGAATTGAACTCTCAATCTTTGTCTTTGCAGCCAGACACCTAAACCACTGAACTGTCTAGCCAGCTATGATAGTATAGGTAAAGGTCAAGGTCACCCTTGCTCGAAAGCCACTCATATCTGCAGTCCTTTTCTTGTTCACATGGCAGGCAAGACTAAACACCAGAGTACACAGAAAACTGTTACCTTCCAAACAAAGTGATACCTATTTATCTACTTGCAATTCTTGCATTCGAACTGCTAGGTTGACAGGAGCTGGGACAGAGATGGGAGCCCACCACTGATTGAAACCACTAAGCCACCACAGTCCCTTGTGATATTATAGTAAAGGTAAAGGTTTCCCTTGCTCAAAAGCCAGTCGTATCCGACTCTAGGGTTCAGTGCTCATCTCAGTTTCAAAGCCGAAGAGCCAGTGGTGTCTGCTTCTGCAGACATTTCCGTGGACATGTGGCAGGGATGCCTCAACACCGGAGTGTATGGAACACTGAAGTGGTCCCTATTTATCTACTTGCAATTTCTTGCTTTCAAACTGCTAGGTTGGCAAGAACTGGAACAGAGATGGGAACTCACTACTTGGCTGAGAACAGTACTTGGGAATAGAACTCCGACCTTCCAGTTTTTGAGTTGAGCGTCTTAACCACTTGAGGAAGATTACATTTAGGCCAATTATGTTTTTAAAGGAATGGCAGAAGGATGTAAGCAGCAGGAGGGATATAGAGGTATTCCTATATATAGTATTTGAATTTTGGATTTTCATGTCACTTAGGTTCTATCTGCTAGTGTGCTTGACCCATGTAGCTCAGACTATTGCAACCTGCATGGAGGGGCTCATTTGAATATTATCACTATCATGCTCAGTTTTAATAGGATAAAACTGAAGTCTTATTGATGACCCAAGCTATTTGCTAGGCATGTAACTGGCTGAAATGGGTTAATTGTGCCCTTGTCATTTGCATCCGGTGGGAGGTGTCTTCCACTGGCATGCCATTCACAGAACACTTGGCACTAAAGCAAGTCAAAAGACATTGGCTTGCATTCTATTAACAATTCTGCTGAGTAGAAAGTCCTGCCAACCTAGTGAAGTAAAATTGCTCTGCTTTTGCAAATGCTGCTATTATGCAAGCGGTTGAGCTATTGGGGGGGGGGGGGGGGGTGTGGATTCAGCAATCAATCAATAGGTTTATTGCACCAGCCAATTGACCATGGACAAGTACAAGAATTCAAACAGTAAAAACAAGGACATAACATGCACATAATTAAAATTGACACAATATAATAGGTACATATTGAGATTAGATACATAATAGGTAAAACTTCGCATACAAGATGATTTAAAATTGACACTATAAAATCAGTAAATGTTAAGATTGGATACATAATAGGTAAAACTTGACATATAATTTAAAATGCACAATTAAAATGACATATAATTTAAAATGTACAATTAAAATGTGGTAGGACCATTAGGGGCGTCATTGGTGGAGTTTATCAGCTTTCGAAAAAACTTTCAGCAAGACTTGAGCTAATCTTGACATGAACACAATTCACTAAAAGGATGGTTCAACATATAAGCAAATCTGCAAGACATGAACATTTCATAGCCTGGTTTATACATTTTGTAAATTTTTTAAACAATGGTCAGGTCTAGACTTGTGTTTAGATAAGTTTTCCCACAATGGGAAAGGACATCGGGAGCCAAATCTTTGTGACTCCTCCTTCTCATTGCAGCTCTCTTTGACTCTCAGAAAGCTGCTATAGAAAATTGTTGCCAAAGGCAATATCAGCAAAGATGTTTTCCCTACAAATGATCTTCAAGTGGAAGTTTCTGTGGGATTCAAATCCTTTCCTTTCCAGTCATGTAATGACCAACAAGGATCCAAACCAACCTTCACAATTGTACCAAATGCATGCTTGGGTTTCTCATCTTTTGCCTCAGAATATTAGAATGGTGACAATCAAGTGAGCTGTGCTTCCTTCTGCTTTCTTAGTGGAAGAATGAACAAATAGAACAAAGAAAAATGTAACTCAAGACCCAGCAGCTCTAGAAAAAGTGAGGTGAGAAAGATGTCCAACTAACAGTCTAGATCTTTTCCTTTTCAGAATGTTTGCTGATTTTAAGGGGATTCTTGAGGTACTGCAGTGGCTCAAGTGGCCAAGATGCTGACTGGGAGGTGGAAGGTGTTGTGTATGAAAGTATATGCCTTTAAGAGAACTGTAACAGGAAGTATGAAATAATGTAACCTCAATTGAATACAATGTAACTCAATGTAAGTCAGCTGGATAGAACACGATTCACCTGCCACTAGATGGCAGTGACTCGCGTCCACATGGTTTCAATCACCCAATCACAGCCTACCGCAGGAAACATTCCCGCCACAGGAAAACCAGGTAAAGAATGAGGGGCATCACCATGACGTCATGAATACAGGAACCAATGGGGAACCGTGTGGCTAGATTCAAATGTACAACTCTGTATAAAAGGAGCTGCACCTCCACCATTACCTCATGTTCAGATTGCATACCTTGCAACAAAGATGTGTTTGGCCCCGTGACTGCTGCCTGATGCATATCAATCTGCAAACATCAAATTGGTAATGAAGGTGGGATAATGGCATCCCAGATCACCCTTGCCCCGTTCAACACCTCAAAGCCAGAGACATGGGACCTCTACGAAGAGCAGTTCCTATACACTATGGATGCCGAGGGCATTGATAACGAAGCAAAGTGACGAGCCTGTCTACTGGCTCAGTGGGGGCTGCCAACCCTGGAGCTGGCAAAGAACCTTCTGATGCCAAAGCCACTCCGATCGGTACCTCTCGCAGAAATCCTCGCAGCACTAAGAGGACATTTCTGCCCAAAGGTATCGGTGTTCCCAGCGAGGCTGGCATTCCACCGGCGCAATCAGTGGGCCAGAGAGTCTGTGGCTGGGTTCGTTGCCACCCTGTGGGTGGCTGCCATACCATGCCAGTGGGGCACGTCTCTCAGTGAGGCCTTGCGGGATCGACTGTTGCTTGGGTTGCGAGATGAGGAGACCCAGAAGAGGCTCCTGGCCCGAGAAGAGGACATTACCTTCGAGCAGGTACTGAGGGCTGCTCAGGCTGCTGAGTCGGTCAAAGATGGGGTGCAGTCATGCAGGGCCAAGACCCCCACTTCAGGGCACTCAACCCCCGGGACTCCGGTCCACAGCTGTTCGGCACACAAAGGGCAAGAACCAGGAGCCACGGCAGTCACCACCATGTCCTCATCAGACTGCAGCGAGAGTGATGGGGAACCAGACGTCCAAAAGGTCCGGAGATGGCAGGTCGGCAAGCGAGACACCACCAACGGAAACCAATGGTGTGACGGATGCAGGGGCAACGCAACCACGACCGGAGGAAATGCCCGTTCCGGAAAGCTGAGTGCCACCACTGCAGATGGCGGGGCCACATTGCCAGGGTCTGCAGGCGGCAGAAAGGAGGAGACCAGGAGCCAACCAAGCGGCCGCCCTGAAGCGGAGACATCGGATGGATCAGTGAGGACGAGGCCATTCTGGGCCACATGTCAACTCACCAACGTTTCTTTGTGGAGGTACTGTTACAGGGGGTCCCTGTTTGGATGGAGGTGGACTCAGGGTCATCATACTCCATCATTTCCCATAAAGATTTTTTGCACATCCCCCCCAAATGAGCGCCCGAAGCTTAAGACTTTAAAAACCACCTTACGGGATGTACAGGGAAACCAAATCCCGGTTTTGAGGGTGGGTAATTGCCCGGTGAGGTTCAAAGATTTCAGGGAGAAGCTACCCCTCATGGTCCTTAAACGAGGGACGAGTTGCCTCCTAGGGAGTCAGTGGTTTGCTCCTTTAGGCATCGGACTGTCCGGCATTCACGCCATAGACTCTGACCCAGTGCGAGATGTGTGCGACGCACATCCAGCAGTTTTTGAGAAGGGGCTCTGGAGGTATAAGGGACCTAGACCCCGAGGTTCGACCCATCCGGCTCAAGCCCCACCGGGTACCGTTCGCCCTCAAAGACTAGATTGAGGCGGAATTGGACAAACTGGTGGGTCAGGGGATATTGGTTCCAGTGGACTCTGCGGAATGGGAAGCGCCAATTGTTACGGCGTTAAAGCCAAACGGGGAGGTCAGGATTTGTGCGGACTACAAAGGCACCATTGACAAGGCCATTCTCCCTAATGCGTATCCAGTGCCGGTTGTTAGCCATTTGCTCGCTACTTTACATGGGGGTAAATGTTTCACCAAACTAGACTTGGCACAGGCCTACCAGCAGCTCACAGTCTCACTGGCTACTGCAGCTGCCCAAACTATAGTTATGCACAAAGGTGCATTTAAGGTAACTCGCCTTCAGTTCGGTGTAAATTCAGCCCCAGGGATATTCCAATCTCTTGTGGAATACCTCCTCAAAGGGCTCCCCGGGGTCCTCCCCTATTTTGATGACGTATTAATAAGTGCAGGGAGTGAGGCGGAGCTAGCCAAGAGATTGGATCAAGTTCTGACAGTATTTGAGAAAGCGGGTTTGAGACTGAGGCGAGACAAATGTGTGTTTCAGGCAAGGCAGGTAGATTTCCTTGGGTTTAGGATAACCCCAGAAGGTGTTAAGCCCTCAGATACAAAGGTTGCGGCTGTTAGGAATGCCCCTCGTCCCACCACAAAATCGGAATTACAGTCCTTCCTAGGACTCCTTAATTTCTACCATTCATTTCTGCCAGGGAAAACGTCCATAGCGGAGCCATTACACCGGCTGTTAAAGAAAGACACAGTTTGGCGGTGAGGTGACAGCCAGGAGAAGGTGTTCAAGGAACTCAAACAGCTCCTCTCCTCAGAGGCAATCCTCACGCACTTCAACCCCAAAAAACCTGTTGTGTTTGTGTGCGATGCGTCACCAGTGGGGGTGGGTGCAGTACTGTGCCACGTGCTCGGGAATGGGCAGGGAGCCCCAGTAGCCTTCTACTCTAGGTCCCTCTCCAAGGCAGAGCACAATTACATGCAAACAGACAGGGAGGCCCTGGCAATAATCGCTGAGACAAAGAAGTTCCACGACTTCCATTACGGCCAACCATTCACGATCATAACGGATCACAAGCCGTTATTGGGGATATTCATCATAGGCAAACCCACACCCCAAATCTTGTCCCCCAGGATGCTGTCAGCAGTTTGATTCCCGAGTACTGCTGCTTTGTCCCAGCTCCTGCCAACCTAGCAGTTTGAAAGCAAGAAATTGCATGTAGATAAACAGGGACCACTTCAGTGGGAAGGTAAACAGTGTTCCATGTGCTCCAGTGGCTAGTCATGCCTTCTACATGGCCATGGAAACATCTGCAGTAGCAGACAGCACTGGCTCTTCGGCTTTGAAACAGAGATGAGCACTGAACCCTAGAGTCGGATACGACTGGCTTTTGAGCAAGGGAAACCTTTACCTTTATTTTTCCCTTTTTTGGATTTTTTTTGCTGCTGCTAAACAGTCTGACTATGCAAGCAGTCTGGATATATATATATATATATATATATATATATATATATATATATATATATATATATATATATATATATATATATATATATATATATATATATATATATATATATATATATATATATATATATATATTTGCCTTCCCTCTATTTGTTTTTTCAAGGTTTCCCTCTTCTTTTTGGATTCCAGTCCTTGATTGCTTTTGTAGAGATTCTCCCTTTTCTTTTGGGAGAGGTTATTTTATTTCTTAGATTATTTTATCTGCTGCATGGCTCTGGCCTGCCTGCTGCTTCATGCTAGACTAAAAAACTTGACAAGAAAGAATAAATTGTGTGTTTTTTATTTTGCTGTTTCTAACCTATGTGGTGGTGCTTTCCCTGTTTGACTGATTTTTATATTATTATTTGATTAATTTACTGTGTATTTTGTTAAAAAGTATATATTTTTGGTGGGATTGGGGGAACTGCTTCTGGGTGGGGAGGTAGGACACAGGATAATCTTTGTGACTGTGCCAGTATACCACTGGTCTGTGGAGGTGTTTGTTGCCATTGGTTGGGCACAGTTTTGGACATTCTTTTTTATTGACCTTGGTGTTCTGTTTCTGTTGGTTGTTCTGGTGAGTGGGTGTTTTGTGTGCCACATGGCCACTGACTTTCTGGCTGCTTTCTCTCCCTCCTCCTCCCCCCCCCCCCCAATTGTGCTTCACTGACCCAGGGGACCACTATTGTGCTGAGTGAGTGACACTGAACCTACACCGTTGTTTTCTCTTTTCCAATTTTTGAGTGTGTACTACTTTTTAAATTGATTGATGGATGAGTGAGTTGTTGTTTTGCAGTGAGTATGAGACTGATGGTGGTGGTGCTTCTTAGAGGAGCATTTTGTGTGTGGCTTCTGGCGGTGGTATGCACTGGGAGAGCACTGCCAGAGGCATTCTTTCTAAAGTACTATACCTGCATAATTCTGATGATGATTTTTTTCATATCCTGTTGCTTGCTTTTTGCTAGATTAATCTATTTTTGCAGTAGATTGATTTTCCGTTGCTTTGCCTTTGCTTTTTGGAGTAGTTTTCAATGGAACTTTAGGGCTTTGGAGTGCCAGAAAATATGAATGAGGAAACACAAAATTAGTGACCAAAATGAGGTTTTCCCTTTCATGTAAAATCAAAGGACTGGTGCATGAAGGATACACAAATGCAAGAGCACCACCCTGCAAGAATCTGAAATGAAAGAAATACAAAGAATTGTCATGCACATCCCTAGTTATTTTGTCTCCTCATGTTGCTTTTAGGCTGTGTATGAGGGGCAGAGGAATACTATGACAGATATGACTGTACCTAGGCTCCCTTGCTCCATTCTTCAGCATGGTTTCTATGATGTTCAGGAATCAATATGCAGCAGCCAGCATAACGGAGCCAAACACAACTTTATTTTGGGAACTGAACATGGAAAGCAATGGCGCAGCAGCACCTTATATACAATATTGGGAAAGATATATTCGGGCGGGAAACAACTAGATTGGTTGGGAGAGAAGTGGGGTGATTGTGGGGTGATCAGAGATTATGGAACTTTTGTGCTTTGCATGTAAAATAGGCAGGAGCCCAAGTCTCATGAGTGTTTGGTTCTGAGAGGAACATAAAATGGAGGATCACCCGATCCCAACAACAATAACATACAGTTGCAAAGCATTACATTTATTTACAGAAACAACAGTTTCTTCAGCATCTCATGCAGTATTGGCTTCCTAGTGACCTGGAGACATAGCAAGTAACCAGAAAGGCTGGAAAGAAATCCTTCCATATGTCCTTCCCATTCAGATGAGATCAATATTCACCATTCCAGAATCAAGCCAAACCACAGAAGCACAGCTAATTAACAGGTCTCTAAAAATGTTTTCCGTTGTTCTTATTATTTTTTCCCCTAAAGGATACACTGGTAATGTTGTGTGGAGTAGTCATGTTTGAAACCTACTTATATTTTAATAATATATATGTAAAAATATATTTTACCTCAGCAAATCTTTTTACAATGAGTAGGAGACAAGAAATTAAAATCCAAGGAAGTTGTTTCTAAATAATAAATGTGCTCACATTTGGGGATAGTTCCAGGTTTATTATAAAACTCCACAAAACAGTAAGAATAAAACCAAGAGTTAGAATTACCTAGTTATAATTAGCCCCCCATAGCATTTAACACAAACGTCCTGCACAAGAGGGGTCAGGAAGAGAGAGGTGAACAGGGAGTATGAGGGAAAATAGCTGAAGGATTTTACTCTTTTCAAAGCAAGATGGTTTATTAAAAACCTTAGCAGGATTTGCAGAACTGCAGAGCTGGATGCTTTAGCTTACTTTTTCCACTGTACAATCTCTGAACTATACTCCATTGAGGAAACATAGAATTCTTCTTCATTTATAACAGTTCCAATGGTCTTTTCTTTTTTTTAAATGACCTTTCTATAAAGCAAGGACATCTGATTGTCTTGCTCTGTGTGTTAAAATAAATACAATTATTTAATTTCCATTCATTTGCTGTCACATTTTTATTCTTCATACTCATTCTTATTTATGGAGAGTGAAATGAAACAAAACCCATAGATATCCAAATAGCACATTAAGTGGGAGCACAGAAACCTAGAAGCACAAGCCGTTTTGTGAATTGGCAAAGACTTTTGAGGTGCTGGTGTATGTTTTTAAAATCTTCCATCACTATCACAGGTGCTGTCTGAATGGCGTGTGAATTTTTTAGCATGCACTCCAGGAACATCCTTGGGAGATTCAAGAACTCATTAGCCAATGAATGAAGGTCTCTGATGCAGTGAGGACTCATTAAACAGGGAAGGCCTGGGGTATGATAAGGCCCTTCAGTGCACTTCGCTGACTTTCAGTGTAGAAAATGAGTACCCTTTTTATTTTTTCTTCCCATGCTCATCACCAGAAACATTCAGATTGGAAGGCTATCTCAGCTCAGAGATTTCCTGAGGTTTCATTTCACTTCACCTCAAATGACCCAAGGCCAAGACACAGAAGGAGAAGCTTATAAGTAAGGCCCTTTCTACAGGCTCCTGCACACAGGTTCCTCACCAAACTTCAGTAGGGAGAGGGTTCTTCTCCTTGTTTAATTTTGATTACCTGTGTTTGTGGAAGAATGGAGATGTCTTCAAATTTACATCTAGACTTATCCAAAGAGCATCTAGTAGTAACACGGAGCCACACAAAGCTAGGTGAGAGCGCAGGGGCTTGAGCGGTACAACTAGGCAGTGTTGTCCATCTCTTGTCAACGATGTTAGACTGGGACTAAAACTCACCAAAGTGTCCTCCATTGGATTGCTTATCCAAGGTGAAAGTGGAGGACACATGTCATGGTCTGCCTAGCCAATGGGTGATGTGATATCCAAATGGCTAAAAAAAAAAACCACATGCACATAGACTTGATTTCTCAGGGCTATTTGCATATGTGGAATGTCGCCGTGGAGACATCTACCAGTGTGCATACTTCTAGCTGAATAACAACTCCAAGGTATCCAAGGTACACAAGACTCTTCCACTTTCTCTGTTGCAGTCAATATCCTTGAGACTTCCTCAGAGCTCAGAATACATGCTTTAAAATGGACTAATTGTGTTATTCATGACTTCATATCAGCTTGTAATTAACATTACTGTTGGCCAGACTGCAGAAGTAATTCATTACAGTAAGCACTGTCGGTCAGGATCCTAGCATAGTTTGGTTAAACTTTGTGTAATTTCTCACATATCTTGATTGCACTATCAGGCATGTGACTTAGCATGTAACCAAGACAAGTCCCAGCATTTCATCATTTACCTGTAATTAGCCACAGCAATGTATGCCAACTTTACTGTGACTGCTGCCTTTGTTCCATGAACTTCAGACTTTCATTGCTTCTGAAACTTGTCTTTGCAGGCGCACCCCCCCAATGATGGACTCAGACACAAATGAAAGTGGATAACAGCATGGGCCACATTTATTGATTCAAGCCCTAGTCCGAATTATAAATTTCTATTGGTAAAACGACCAATCATAATTCTTAAGGCAAGCAGGCCGAAGTAACACTGGTAAGGTACCACCCAAAATTGCCAACGGCAATTGTTACAATGTATCTATTTGTATCAATTTGTTTGTTGACAACAAACAAATTGTTGACCGTAGTCAATATCTAACTAATGACCCCACCCTCTGACGCGTATCCGTAAAATCAGGGGGTGATTCCAGCTGTCTAGTGGTAACCATCACCCCCTTGCCTGGTTCGTCGTTGACCGGACAACGTTTAAACAACTTATGCCTATCTAGTGTTGTCCAGTCAATTGCGAACCTGCCGGATACCTGTGGGTCATAAATGTTTACCTTACCAGTGCTACCCACCACCCGGAGAGGCTTCAATAAAGGCTCGACGCCCCCCCCCAAGACCGTCAGCTCGGTCGACAGGCCTGCTCGCCAATCACCCAGCAGGAGGTCCATACCTCCTCGCGACAGATGGACCCCATCCCCGGAATAAAGCCCAAAATTGCAAACTAATGGCGGGATGATGACTGACCCGCCCCCAGCCCTTGGTCGAAAGGAATTGGGCCACCGCCCTGTTTACCATGCGCCGAGCGCGGTCCAGGACCTGGAGGTCGAAGCCTCCCCGATAAGTGTGCCGTGGGACCATATCTGACCAAACAAGGGTTGTGGCGGGCCATACGTAATGTAAGTAGGCAAGGTCCGCGCAAATCGCATGCTTCAGCGATAAGCCAGTGACCTGACCCAAGTCATTACCCCCTAGGTGTATGATCAGGATGTCGGGCGGGTCGGCACTCCTTGATGAAAAGAGGAATGGCAAAAGCTCCCGCCACAACATACCGGGCTTACCGTGCCATGTGAATTGTGCGTATGCACCCAGTCCCAGTCGGGGTCCCCAATCTGTCGCCGCAGCGTAACGCGCTGCCCTGTGCACGTAGCTGTGGCCCACCAGCCAGACTGTCACCGGTGTGATACGACACCCAGGGTCTGTCAAGGGAAAAAACAGGGAAGGAAAGATACATCGTGACTCATAAGGTACTCACGGTGGGAGTGGGCGAACATAAAACCGGAAACAGTGTGAGTCCCACCTCCCCATGCTGCGTATGTCAGCCCCGGAGTACCCATAAGCAGCCGCAGTAGAGGCCGCCCCAATTCTAAATGAATGGGTGCCGTAACGGGCCCCAGGGAGGCCAACTCTGGCCAGTGCCTTCCCTGTCACCTTCCAGAACTGAAATTTAGTGAGGGGAGACCCATCTTGGTGACAGAAAAACGGGCCATGGTGCGTGCCACGCAGTGCAAGGAACTCCTGTAGGGCACCAACCGGACAGATGTCTGCCAATGAACATCGTAGCAGTCTTATTCCACTGCCTACGCCATGCTGATCTGTTTTAGAGGAGCGTATCCTCAACTGAGCCCAATCATTGCAAACATAGACATCTTCGAGTTCCAGTGCCCTACGACTTGCATCCACCTTAGACAGCATCACAAGCTCGCTGATGCGGAGCGCTCCAAAAAAGGCCACTGTTGTAGCCGCACGAAACAGGGCTGCCTCATACCTATCAAAACATAGGTCATGCCAGCCTCGTGCCAGTTGGGTAAGTACCCCAGGGGAAATTGGGTGACGGTCGTCCAGGCTACGCCCACGTTCCCGCACCCACCCCTCCAAAACATGTCTCACACGGAAATCAGCGGTGCTGTCCGCATGACCCCCCACCTTGGCCATAAAGGCCAGCGCTGATAGCCTAGATGCTATGGTGCGTGGTGCCAGGCCCTGGGCGTGCAGGTAAACCATAAAACGGAGGATGTGGGCCACTGGGATCGGCCAGGTATCTGGCAAGCAATATTGGGAACAAAAGGTCCGAAATGAAATCAACGCGTGGTGATACGCCTTACGCGTGCGTGGCGCCAGTGACATGCCTATCGCCCGGTTCACCTCTCCTTGCCAATGGTCCATATCTCCTGCGGTAGTGGCGAGGGAAATTCCTCCGCATCCGGAGCCAAGGCACGGAACCGGGAGATCTGCAGGCGGGACAAAGCGTCAGCAATATCATTATTCACCCCCGGGACATGCCTGGCCCTGAACAGTACATTGAGGCGCAGGCTGCGCAATACAAACTGGCGCACAAGATCCATGACCCTGGGAGATTTAGAGGTCTGTGAGTTGACAATGTGGACAACAGCCGCATTGTCACACCAGAAATGCACCACAGAGTTGGCCCACTCCTCACCCCATAGCATCAAGGCCCCCAGTATGGGAAAAAATTCCAAATATGTGAGATCCCTCAGGCGACCATCCACCATATGCCCACTTCCCATTGAAGTACATCCCATAACCCAGGGATCCCGAGGCATCAGACTGAATTTGAAATAGGGGCGAAGCCAGGAGGTCAGACCTCCAAAATGAGACCCCATTGAACTCCCTCAAGAACTGGAGCCATACGTGCAGATCTGCCCTGATGCCCCGTGTCAATCTCACCCTATGATGGGGCCTGGATAAGCCTGCCATGGCGTCGCACAAGCGCCGAGCAAAGGCCCTGCCAGGTGCCACCACCCTACAAGCGAAATTGAGGTGGCCATGTAGCACCTGCAATTCCCGAAGGGATGCCTTGCGCTTAGCCAGCAAGTCCGATATAAGGGCAACTATCCTTGCCACCTTGTCTGCGGGCAACCTAGAAGCCTGCGCTACCGTATCAATTTCCACCCCCAGGAATATTAACTTGTCAGACGGGCCTTCGGTCTTTTCGGGCGCTAAAGGGACACCGAGTTCCTCCATTAGCGTCTGAAATGTATTGAGGAGACGTGTACACGTGTCCCAGCCCCGTTCACCCCCGAATAAAAAGTCATCCAGGTAATGGGCTACAGACCGAGACCCTGACCTACGGACAAATGCCCACTGCAGGAAGGTACTGAAACGCTCAAAAGCCGAGCAGGATATGGAACAGCCGAATGGCATGGCTTTGTCGAAATAATATTCACCCCGGAATTTGAAACCCAGCAACTCGAAGTCACCCGGGTGCACGGGTAAGAGGCGAAACGCCGACTTAATGTCACACTTAGCCAACATTGCACCCGGGCCACATGAGCGCACCATGCGTAATGCCTGGTCAAAGGATGTATACCTGACAGAACAAAGGTCATCAGGGATAGCATCATTGACCGAGTGGCCGGCTGGGTAGGACAAGTGGTGAATCAGGCGAAACTCGCCCGGTGACTTCTTGGGCACTAGTCCAAGCGGGGACACTTTAAGGTTGGGAAACGGGGGTGCGGGGAAAGGGCCGGCGACCCTGCCCGCAGCAACCTCCTTATTAATGCTGGCGGCAGCCACCTCCTCCCTTCCCCTAAGTGACAAAAGGTTAGGTGCATCCTGAGGTGACCTATCCCCCGTGAAAGGAATACGAAAACCCAGTTGAAAACCCTGAAGGAGGTACACAGCGTCTGCTCTCCTTGGGTACGATGCGAGCCAACGCTCCAGCATGTCGACATTAATTGGGGAGGGGGCCTTTAGGTGAACCCGCTCCCTCCGTGGCAGCCTTGCCTGCCCCTTGTCCGCCCCTACCCCTGCCCCTGTATCCTCCTGGCCTGGGACAGGCGGAGGCAGCATGGGGGCCAGAACAAGAGGGGCACTCATGCTTTTACTTGCAATTTTTCCTGTTGCAAGAACCACTGGACGAGAAGGTCCAGCACAGCAGGCGGGCTGGAACCCCCTGCCCCGCCACTTGGCGGGGTACCTGTACTGGGGCCGCTCGTTGGACCGCATGTCCACAATGGTATCTCTCCCCAGGCGCCGGGCGTGTGGGGGTCATATACAGAAGCCACAGCTTCTGGCAGGACTCATCCCACCTCATCTCTGGGTGCAGCGGAATTCTCATTCGGAACTCTTCGTCGTAAGCCAGCCATGACGGGCCCGGGAAGTCAACCATAGCCCGGTAAATATTGTCCAGATATTGGACCATAGGAATAGCCAAATCCGGCCTAGCCCGGAGATAAACGGCCATGTAAATCAGGTACGCTGGCAGCCAATTTGCCCATGTGCGTGGCGGCTTACGACGACGTGCCTGCTCCTTATCCTTCTCGTCCAGCCCTTCCCTCTCCTCCTTGGTCGGCTCCCTATTTAAAAGTGAGAAGATATCTACGTACTCGCCCCTCCAAATCTTTTCCTTGGTAGACTGGGCCAAATGGTCCCCCAGGGGCAAGGAATACCCTGCTGTTGGCAAAGCCGACACCGGCACCGAGGGAACTACGGGCAAGGTAAATTGAGCCTGAGCTAGCCCGGGGATCCCCAACACATTTCCCAGCACGTTGGGGGCACCTCCCCGCCCCAAGCCCTGTGTCGTGGGCAAAGTCGCTGGGTGGGCCGGGGGCCATTGGGCCGCCGTGCCAGCCGAGCGAGGCCAAGGCCATCGAACAGCCCCCCCGATGAAGTCAGTTGTGTGGGTGCATTAACTTGGACTGCATACTCACCCGCTGCACCCCCGCGGGCCGCCCCCACCGGGGGTTCCGGCCCGCTGGGGGCGTCGGAGCTCACGACCGAAGCTGAGCTCGTCGACGGGGCCAGACCAGCGCCAGACTGCTGCACCTGTGGGGTGGGGAGCTGCGAGGCAGTGGCCGCCAACGGCCCGCACGCCTCAGGCGGCTCAACCCGACCCATCACCGGCCGTTGTTCGGCGGCCAAAGGGGGAACCTGGAAACCTAGAGGTACCCCTACTTGATTGGCCCTCGCCAAGGACGCTTCAAGGGCCGCAACCCGAGCAAGAAGGGCCTCCACGTCGACATAGGGCCCGGCCCCGACAGGGGGCAATTGGGCAACCGGCCCAAAATTCACGGGTACCTGACCAGGTCCCTGAGCCCCAGGGGCCAGATAAGGCCAAGAGCCCATGCTCGGCCCCTGGAAAGTCGTAGGAAGGCCCTGCGAGGGCAGGGAACCCAACCACCCTCCGTGGCTCATGCCCCCCATGGGGAACTGCGCACCCGGGCAAGAAGGCCCTACCGGACGAACCATGGCAGGGGCCGTGTTCGTCGTTTGCGGGCCAAGGGCCGAGGCCCCGTCCGGGGCTGCGGGTATGCTCCGCGCACCAGGCCAAGGAGCTACCGATCCCATCCCACCGTCCCCGGTGGGATCCGCTAGAGGTGACTGCGGAACGGGCGCAGTCGCGGTCCTCCGACCCGGCTGACGCCTCCGCGCCGATCGAGCCACGTTTGCGGCTGCCTTCTTCTTCGAGGGCATGGCCAATGTAGCTAAGGAGTCTAAAGGAAAGAGAAAGCTGCCCGAAAAGGCTTCCCTCAAGAAGACACGATCGACAGAGGTAAGGAGGAAAAACTTCTCCGCTCCGTCGGTTCGCCAAAATGGCAGCACGGCTGCCTCGTGGCCAGCCCTTTTATTAGGGTGCTGGCCACGCCCCTAACTACCCGGATGGTTTCGTCCGGTGGGGGGGGGCCCCGCAAAGAGCGCGGCGGCCATTTTGGCGCCGCGCTTCCATTATTAGAGTAGGGGAGCAGGATATAATATTCAGTAGGGCACCTTGAATTCCTGTCCTGATAACTTACAGGGTGTATGTCAGTTTTCTCCACTAGTCCCCTATTGTTCTCAGTTCTTTGCTGGGCCTTGGTTCTCATCACTGGGTCACTAGTTTCTCCAGCCCAGGACTAGTCTGATACACCGGCCAAAGCCATCTAACACCCTTTAGAGAAGGCCAGTAATCAGATGCTAATGAAGGTCCCAGAGTGCAAGTAGTTTGTCCCACTCTCAGTGGAGCTTCTGCTGCCAGTCATTGTTCCACATCTTCCACCAACACTGCTTCGAAGTCAGGATGGGCCCAATGATTCGAGACTTGGTTGGGCATCTGTGTTGACATTGAGGAAGCCCAGGTAGGGTGAGAATGTATGCTTCTCTCTTACATCCTTTACCCATAGTGATCCATGAGTCCTGAAGCAGCAGCAACCAGTCATTGCCAAGGGCACAGAAAATTGGAGGGTCTCCTCTGCCCAACCCTCTGATTCAAAGTCTGTTGAAAGCAATAACAACGCTGCAATTTCCTTACCAGTTTTTCATAATTTTTCTCTTATAGGAAAATACTGTTTTGTTCCCCCTCGTGGTCAATTCCGATGCACATTGGACATATTTATAAAACACAAAAGGTAGATTCTTTTGTTTTAAAAGTTTATCTATACTGGTGTTCTACCTGCTTCAAGCTTTTCATCCTACATGCATTGTATCACTAATTTCTCTTATATGTAGGTGATGTTTTGCTTATACCAATTACAGCTTATCATTCTCTGTAACTTTTATGATTATCTCCTAAAGTAGAAATAGAAATATACCTTTTGACCCTGACTTTTTTTTAAAAAAAATCCAATTACATTAACACTAAATAGCAAAGAATAAAATGGCTCTGTTCCAAACATGCTTTAACAGGCCTTTTAAAAGTAACTTTCAAATGTAACTAGAGGTTATTAGTAATCAATGACTCATTTATTAAATAACACATAGTAGGAGTTACTTTTCACGCCTAAAATGCAATGCTGCAGCTATTAGTTACATTAACAAAAGTAGCTAGTTACAGTTAACTATGTTATGCATGACACGTTATTTCTGGTTTATTTCAAAATTCTCCACATAGCTAGCCTGAGAAACAATGCCTAGAGGTGCTTCATATTGTCCTAAAGTCACTTGTGAGTAGTGGGAACTTCTTAAACCAATAATTTAGTGTTGCACATTTACACAAGATTCAGTTGATTCAGTGGGTCTATGCTGGTTGTGACTAACAAAGAATTTACGCAAAGATGTAGGAGACAAATGTGGAAACTAGAGTAAACTGGGACCGTTTGTCTTGGCAAATAAGATTGATTTAATAATTTCTGCAAGCTTCTCAAAAAGTCTTTATAACACAAAGATCCGAACTCCTTTCAATAACAGGAATTTTCAATTATTTCCTCAGGGATCTAAATAAACAATTTAACAATATTTACCAACAGATATATACAAGGATATATACATATATACACGATAATACAGGATAGACTTCAGCAGCATGTGGAGAGAGAATTACCAGAGGTGCAGGCCGGTTTCAGAAGAGGCAGGGGGACTAGAGACCACATTGCCAACATACGCTGGATCATGGAGAAAACAAAGGAATACCAGAAACAAGTTTACTTTTGTTTTATTGACTACACTAAGGCATTTGACTGTGTGGACCACAACAAGATGTGGCAAGTAATTAACGAGATGGGAATACCAGAGCACCTCATATGCCTCCTGAGAAATCTGTACATGAACCAAGAAGCAACAGTTAGGACAGAACAGGGAATGACAGAGTGGTTTGGAATAGGAAAAGGAGTAATACAAGGCTGAAAGCGCGGCATCAAAATGGCCGCCATGCTCTTTGCGCCCCCCCACCCGGACTCAGACATCCGGGTGAGTTAGGGGGCATGGCCACCCCTCTATAAAAGGTGTGGCCACGAGGCAGACGAGCTGCCATTTTAAAATTGCGGTGGAGAGGAGAAGTTTTCTCCGTCGCTGTTTGCTTTCCAGTCTTTGGCTGTTTAGCTCTTGAGCCTTTCCCAGCGGGGTAAGGAGGATTCGAGCACGCAGAGCCTTGGTTCGCTTGGCTACTGCGTGCTTTGCCACTAGGTTTTTTGATCCCTCAAAGGGATCCTACTTTTTCTTTGAGGACATGCCTCCCAAACGGAAGGCACCGGTGATGAAGCCGCGGCCAAAGGGGAGTACTTTTCCTGGCCCTGCGCAGGACGGGGGCCAGCCTTTGGGTCGGAGGACCTGGGCTGCGCCCCCACGGCAGGGCACTGTGCCAACCTTGCCCACTGATACTGTTGGGGCTACTCAGGCTGGCACTTGGCAGCCGGGCTCTGGCTTGGTGGCTGGCCAGCTACAGGTCGGCCCCTCAGGGGCTTCGGCCCCCGGCCCGCCGTTACCGGCCATGGGTCAGGGCAGCGTGGGAGGGCCTGGTGTGGGTATACAACCCGTTCCCCCTCCGGCCCCTCATGGGCCGGAGTTTTGGGCATGGCCCTATTCTGGCCCTGGCTCGCCTTTCTGTTACATTTTCAACTGCCTAGTGGGCCGTCCGGCCCACCCGGCCCGCCTTATGTTGGGGGCTCTGTGGCAGTGGATGCTCTGTTAGCACGTTTGGCAGTGCTGGGAACATCCTTGGGCATTGCACAGCCTCCTGTGGAGGGGAGGGCGCTTCTATTTCTTCACCAGGGGCCCCTTCGTCGACCCCGGATACCTTGCCGGCCGCTATGCTTCAGTGGGCGGCCAACCGGGTCGAGCTGCGTGAGACGGTCCGGCCGGCCCAGCTGGTGTCTCGCAGCTCCCTGTTCTACCTGATGTCCTGGCTGGGAGCAGTCGGGGGTGATCCCAGAGCTCGATTCCAGTCGCGAGCTCCGACGCCCGCCGTGGGCTGGAACCCCTGGTGGGGGCAGCTCACGGGGTGCACCTAGTGAGTATCAGGTTCAATTTAAGTGCACCAACACCACAGCCCACTTACAGTGGTGGGGTTTAGTGGCCCTGGCCTCATCAAGTTGATGCGAGCGGGCATCAGTTACCATCTTATCCCAGTATCCCATGGTTTCTAAATGGTCCCTCGTTATGGGTGGGGGTGTCCGCCCCTGGGGCAGTGCCGAGCATCGCAGGGGCTGTCCAGGTCCTGCTGCGTATGCCGTTTATACAGAATGTGCCGTCGATGGCTTTGCCGACGGCTGGTTATTCCTTGCCCCGGGTGATCATTTGTCGCAGGTCACGAGGGATAAGATCTGGAGGGGAGTACGTGGATATTCTCCCTATTGCACTGTGAGCCCACTGAGGAAGAGAGAGAGGGACAGGATGACAGAGACTAAGAGCTGTCCCGTCGTCGTAAGCCACTGCGCACCTGGGTCAACTGGTGGCCGGCATACCTTATGTATATGGTGGTATGCCTCAGGGCCCAGCCTGATTGGGCCACCCCGATGGTTCAATCCCTTGATAATATTTACGGGGCGATGGTTGATTTCATGGGCCCATCGCAGTTGGCTTACGATGAGGAATTTGGATGAGGGTGGCCCTACATCCTGAGATGAGGTGGGATGAGCCCTGTCAGCAATTGTTGCTCTTGTACATGTGACTGGCACCTGGTGATAGGTACCATTGTGGTCATGCTGTGCAGCGGACTGATCAGACACAGGCTCCACACTAACTGGTGGGGCAGGGGGTTCCGGCCCGCCTGCTGTGTTGGACCTGCTCAGCTAGCGACGTGTGTAATAAGCGCCAGTGTCATTACCGACTTGGGTGCCCCATTTTGCGCTGGCCCCTACACCGCCTCCGCGTGCCCACGGGTTGGTGGGTTACGGGGCAGAGGTAGGGGTGCACAGGGGGCAATCAGAGCTCCGTCTTACGGAACTAGCCATGTCAAGCCCCCCCCCTCCCCAATTAGTGTACTCATGCTGGAGCGGTGGCACTCAGCTTATCCAAGAAGGGATGATGCGGGGTACCTGCGGGGGGTGGTGGTTCAATGGGGTTTTTGTATTCCATTCGGGGGTGTTAGGGCCCCCAAGATGCTACTAATCTAGTTCCCTTGAAAGGTAACGAAGAGGTTGCTCCACTGAGCACAGCTAAGGGAGTTGAGGCTATGAGAGTAGCGGGCCCCTTCTTGGAACCACCTTTCCTAATTTGAAGGTCTCCCCTATGGGGCTAGAACCGAGGTAGCACCAGGGTGAATGTCGTTTAATCCTCCTTTTAGCTTACCCTGGGGTCTTCGGTCAGGGATGCCATTCCCGATGACCTTTTTCAGTCAGGTGGACGTCGTTATTCAGCCCCTAAGGGTGGTACGCTCATGCGGTCCTGGTGCTTTCCTGGCACGGTCTGATATGCACTCGGCTTTACGTTTATTGCCTGTGCACCCAGGGGATTTTGAGCCATTGGGTTTCAGGTTCCAAGGGGAATTCTACTTCGATAAGGCCATGCCTTTTGACTGCTCAATTCCATGTTTGGCATTCGAACGATTTGGTACTTTCATTCAGTGGGCCTTTGCTCACAGGTCGGCGTCCCGGTCTCTAGCCCATTACCTCGACGACTTTTGGTTCGGGGGTGAACGGGGCTTGGGCACGTGCACATGTCTCCTCACTACATTTCAGACACTCATGTGGGAACTGGGTGTCCCCTTAGCGCCTGAATAGACCGAGGGCCCAGCTATTAAGCTCACATTTATAGGCATTGGAATTGACTCTGTCGCACAGGCTTCCGGGTTACCCAGGGATAAGGTGGCTCGGATCTCTGTGGCGATTTTGGCATTGATTGCCAAACATAAAGTGTCCCCTTGTGAGCTGCAGCTACTTCATGGCCACCTTAACTTTGTCTGCAGGGTGGTTACACCTGGCAGAGCATTGGCCAGGCGCCTGTGTGACGCCATGGCTGGCCTAATAAACGTCACCACAGGGTCCGACTGATCAGGAGCATACGGGCGGCTCAAATTCCTCCAGGGATTTAACGGGGTCTCTTCCTGGAGATCGGACCTTATGGTCTGCCCTATATTTCAAGTATGGTCGGATCCCTCCGACTCCCTGGATTATGGGGGTTTACTCTGAGGGTAGGGGGACTTATGACCGAGGGTTTCATGCATGGTTGGGCACGGATCGCCTCCACGATCTTACCTTCCTTGAGTTTCTTCCCAAATTGGGGAGCACTGATGCTAGAGGGCGACGAGTGGGCCAACTCAGTGGTCTATTTTTGGTGTGACAATGCGGCAGTCGTGCACATTGTCAACACCCAGACGTGCAAATCCCCCAGGGTCATGGCATTGGTTTGTCAAGCCTTTGAGAAGCCTACGCCTAAATGTGCTGTTCAGGGCCAGACATGTTCCAGGTATTAATAACGATATCGCTGATGCTTTATCCCGCCTGCAGATCCCCCGGTTCCGTGCCTTGCTCCGGAAGCAGAGGAATTACACTCGCCACTACCGGCCGATATTTGGACGTTTGGCGAGGAGAGGTGAACCGGGCTTGTCATTGACACCTCGCACGCGTAAGGCGTATCAACTTTTTGCGAGTAACTACAGTTACCTCAAGTTTGGTCAATGCCTGTGGACCAGGTTTTACAATGCATGTTTATCTTAACTGTCAGGGTTTGGCCCCCCGTACTATAGCCTTCAGGCTTTTGGCACTGGCATTTATGGCCACGTCGGGGGGTTCAATGACTGCGTGAGTTACTTCCGTATGCGTCGTGTCTTGGAGGGGTGCACACGTGAACGTGTCCGCCGCTCCTGTTATCGAAAGGAGTTCGGATCTTTGTGTTATAAATACTTTTTGAGAAGCTTGCAGAAATTATTAAATCAATCTTATTTGCCAAGACAAACGTTTCCAGTTTACTCTAACAAAGAATTTACACCATTTTGCTTCAGACAGACTATCAAAGGCAACTAAAGACAAACATGTGGGGCAATGAGTTCATCATGGAAAACAACTGGGCTAGTTGAAAACTGAATCTAGAGCCCTGGTGTGATGTCCTAGAGCCGGGGTGGCCAACCTTGGTACCCCAGGTGTTCTTGGACTCCAATTACCAGATGCCCAAGTAAGTATGCTTGCTGATCAGGGCTTCTGAGAATTGAAGTCTAAGAACACCTGGGGCACCAAGGTTGGCCACCACTGTCCTCGAGTAAAGTGGCTGCTGAAAGAGTTGAGCTACCAGACTTCTGTTTGTTACGCTGCTGTACATATAGCATTTATGTACATACAGCAATAACACCACATAATTTTTCTTGGCACCTTTGCTCCCTCTAACACCATGTACACCAGGAAAAATCATCATTTTACCATGTTTTACTTCTCCACACACCCCAAAAAACAACAACAACCCTGGCATAAGTTTTCTTCCCCTCCTTGGGGTACAAGGAAATGGGATAAAATCAATTGAGCTTACCTCATGTTGTCTACTTCAACTTCCCTCCTAGCCACAGGTCTAACTGAGTGGGTAGTGACAATACAGTAGCAATTAAAAATCATATCCCTTCACCATCCCCATGAAAATCTTAAGTGACAGACCATTGTGTGGTATATTACTGGTAAACGCTTCCTATCACTCTTTTGGAAGGCATGGTGTTAAAAACCCTTTTCAACCCAGCCACCCGCCAGCCTCCTTTGTTTCCATGTCTTTCCTTCAGCACCATATATTATATTATTGCTTTATGACTTCAGGGAAGCCATGCTCTGTAAAAATGCCTTTCCCTGTGGCTTGAAGTAAAGATTTTAAAAAATAAATAAATACAGTTTAGTTTGGGCATCCACCATTTGAACAGCTAATGATTATTGACTACCCTCCAGCAGACATCAGGGAGCCTAGCCTGAGGCCCTTCCAACTCCCCCCCCCCCCTAAAACATGCCGAATGTTAACACATGTTTCCAGATCCTGGCCAGGATTGGACGCACAACCAGGCAGTCAGAATGGACCATTTAGTGTACACGTCAGGATGACAGATCTCTTCTTAATATAAGGAAGACAATTTTTTGTGTCTTATTGAAAAAGGCAGAAGAGCCCGGGGTGTTTTTGCTTTGTGATTCTGCAGCAAAAAGGAGCTTGTGTCAATATAAGTCTATGTCACCAGATCACAGCTGCCACACTAAATTGACCCGGGTAGCTACAGACAGCAATGCTTTCCATCTCCAAAATGCTCTCTCAAGCTCATTTGTGAGGAAAGGCATGTGATGGGAATCAAGGAGTTGGGAACAGGGAGCGGGTGAATTTAAAAGGGAAAAAAAAGAAGATGACCTTCATGTTTTTGGATTTTTCCATACCATTATAATAAAGAAAAGGGGTTCTTCTTCTTCTTCCTCTTCTTTGGTCTGAACTTACCAGAGAGGTTGATTTCCCCAGATCTGCTACAGTGCCTTCTTGTAATTCCATTGTAACATTTCCAGATCTGTCTAAGAGGGAGTTTCAGGGCATTAAATATTCTCTCAGTTCTCACGAAAGCTTAATTACTAGAAGCTGAACCATCTATTTAAAAAATTGTTCTATGCTCATCTTTTCTTTGGGGATGCCCAAGAAAAAGGGGTGGAGGGAAAAGCCAAGAACATCTTCAGTAAGTCTAACACAAAATTTAATTCCAAGGCCGAGAGAAAGACAAATCATCCCAAGACTTGGAGAAAATTATGATTCCTGGGTTTCATTTTGTCTCTGACTAGCTTATCATATGCCTTCTAATGATAGCCAGGGGTAGGATAGGTCATGGTCTGGTATACTGCTATTTCTTCAGATTCTAGCCTGAGTCCATATGGGCGGACATCACATTTACCTTGGCTGACTTACATAAGACCAACAAGAACTATTAATAGCCTTTAGCCTAAACTGGTGGTCTCCAACCTTCTGGGACATTGAGGGCTGCTTTAGACTGCCCAGTGCCTAAAGAGGACCACCCCTTATATCTAAATGTAACAAAATGATTAACCTACCAATTTAGACTACAGGGAAAACTTCATGAAGAAAAGTTAAGTTGAAAGTGATTCATTTTGGAACAATATTTTACTGTGGAATCCTACATATGCTTACCTAGTAATTGTGATTTTTAAGGCTATTTGATGTTAGGCAAAGCATTAATGTCCAAGTCAAGGTTTAAAATGTCATGTAAATGTTCTCTGTGAGTCTTGACCTATACATCTGTAAATTATTTGATATACTTTGAAGAAAAGTAGGAAGATCAAAGAATAATCAAGTAAAATTGGACTACTTAGATACTAGACAAATTTTCTGTGAATGAGGAGAAATCCAATCAATTTAGCATTTATGTGCATGCAATTTATGCCCCACCATGTGCACAGAGGAAGATCTAGTAAATGGCCAAGAAAATACCACTGGAATAGTCTGCTTCTAATGAAAACTAATCTAATCATGCAATGCACTGATAAGATTTCTAAAAAGAATCTGTAAAAGAGAAGTTCATAGCTAAAGAAGTGTGATCTTCTGATCATTGAATTCAGCATGGTATGTATTTCTCCTTCCACCCTTGCAGTGTAAATATTCTGGCGCTAAGCATCAGGGATATTGTTTCAAAGCAGATAGATGTCTACAAATATAAACAATGTTTCTAAGACAAAGTTAATTCTCAGAAACATACTCAACCAAAAAATGGGGACCAGTTAGTACTGAATATTTCCCCAGCCTAAGCTTGTTTCTTTCAATGTTAAATGTATAGCCAAACTTGTATTTTCTATTCTCTGCCTGTGCTGGATAAAACCAGCTTGATCTGGATGAATCGATGTTGGACATTTTTGCCCTTAGATGTTTTGTTCATGTCAAAATTGTATCATGGCAGGCTCATTTTCAACTTATCTTGCTTAAACCTTTATTTCTGTCATTCTCAAACGAGGTAAATATCATGTTGTGTGTAAATTATTGACCTATATTCCTACTATAAATTGGCATATTTTTTTGATGAACTTGTTATTATAGCATCAACAAAAACCTACAAATATTTGTGTACTATTGGGCAGGGAAGCACAAATCCTTCCCCTGAGTCTTCTCCATTTTCATGTTGTTTCAATAGTTAGCGCAACATTTCCTGAGAGCAGAGCTCATTACTTTAACACTTCAAAGCCAAAAAGCCAAAAGCCATATAATCTGTGGCAAAATTAATGTGGGTGCCACAGCTCTCCAGTGGGAAGGGTTCCTGTGACAATATCGGTAAACACATCCAAACTGCTGATTTGGAGACAGATGACTCAAAGCATGCCAGCATGGCAGAGTACAGTGCTTCACTGCTCAAATTTTAATTATAGTAAATTCTATGAATGAAGTATATTACTTCTGTTATTGATTAGAAGCAAAGAAAAAATGGGCGCTGCATTTGGAGACTATTGGTTGTGCAGTGGCTAAATGGTTTCATATCTGCTGCGACTGCTGCTTTGAATAAACATACAATAAATATGGTATACGTGCCTTGCCCGACAGCATGTCCCACTGTAAGAAATAAGTGAGCTTCAGCTATGTTGCATTGGCTTGGTCACAAAACCATTGGACTCCCATTTTCTTGTTAATGTGTTTTCTCAGATGTAAATGGGATTCTGTGCTGGCTGCTCAAGATAACGCCACTGAGGTGTAGAAAAGAATATTGGTGCAGTCAAAATGAAGCTGATATGAGTTTAAAATAAATAAATAAATAAATCATCCAAAGCTTTTCTAGATTCAAAATGGGTTTACAGCCATACCCTTCAAGAAACTGAGGTGCTTATGGTTTAATTTCATTCTTAAATGTAGAACATAATGTCCAAAGGGCAAAGGATAATTCACAGCTGCTGGTGGTGATTATGACTGTTGTTATTCTTAATTTTGTATAGCACTTGAGAGTTTTCTTCAATAGGCTGCTCTAGCCTGAGGGACTAGTTCTTATCTGACCTCAGTTTTAGTTAAGCTAGAGGACAATTCAGAGGCTAAGCACATGCCTTTCTTTCATGTTTGAAGCTGTTGATAGAGGCTTGTGTTCTGGTCATCCTGAGACACACAGAGAGCAGCAAGAGAACCTGTTGTTTTGTAGATATATCCATGATTCAATGTTGTTTTGGGGAGATACTCCATAATTCTCAAAAGTCTGACAGCAGGGCAATTTTGTTAACATTCAAACACTATGAGATTTCATCCTGGCTACCCAAGCAACACTGAAGTCAGGAGAGTGTCAGTGTTTTTGCAAAGATTCCACTTTCCCATTGATTCTATAGAAGAGTGTGCATGTGTGGGTGTGCGTGTGGGTGTGGGTGTGGGGTGGGAAATGTGGGAAAGGGAGAACCCCAGTCTCCTTGCAGGCATTTTAGAAGCACTTGCCACATGCCTTCCCTAGTACAATCTAAGAAGCATGCCCTTTTTTGGGCTTTGGAGAAGGCTGGGGTTTTTACCTGATCCCAAGATGAATTTTGGAGGCATTCGGGAAGCAGGGCTCCTTGTTGTTTGCCATGTGCCTTCAAAGAAATTGTGAAGTGAGGCAGACTGTCTGCCTTCAGGCTCAAGAGAACAGAGAATCTGCCTGTGCACATCCATTAGGTTACAAGGGAACTCATTTGTAGATCCTTGTCAAGGAAAGAACAGAAATTGAGAGAATACAAGCTTGCTTAGAGCCACCTGGCAAGTTCAAGTCTGAACTGATAAATGTAACAAAGGATTCCTAAGCTCATAGTTCAGATTCTTAGCCACTGCCTTGCCCTGGCTCTCAGGGCCAATTTAGTTAGTTAGTTAGTTAGTTAGTTAGTTAGTTAGTTAGTTAGTTAGTTAGTTGGTTAATTGGTTAGTTAGTTGGTTAGTTAGGTGTAGTTGTTGCTGTATCTCATTAGATAATCTTATTTAAGTGCCGTATCTGACTCCAAACATCAGTCATGAAGATTGACCTTGGGAACAATATAATGCAGTAGCGTTCCATTTGCCTTCTGCATCGCAGCATGACACCCATGTACCACTGATCCAGTTCCGTGAGTCCCTTTCTGGTCCTGAGCCCTTTTGGCACACAATGTCCTCATCAGCCTCAGGCCAGTATTGATGAAGCTTCTGTCGACCATCAAGATAAATTCAAGTGGGATTTAATCCACTTGGGGACCATCACCCTTCCCTGTGGACTTTGGCACCCAAGGCTATTAGTCTTCAGGGTTGTCAGGTTAATTAACTGCCACCTTATGATCAGTGTTGAGTTACTGGCAGTATGTATGGTTTACTGTACGATCATAGCAAGATAACCTAGCCAGATATGCACTTTGAGAAGCAGAAAGGTTCTAATAATGGCTCCATCCTATTTTTGTGTTACCATAACTCAAAATCAATGCAATGTCACATAACGGGGAAAAACCACAAGGGTAAATATCTCCACTCACTCCAGTGGCAATATGGGAGTGGAGGTCAGTTTGAGAGAGGGGCAAACCTCACACTCGGGCTTTTTGCTGTAAGAAACACAATATCTGCCAGATGAAGAAACATGCCCATTGCAGTTACAGTTCCTTTTGCCAAGTCAGCATAAAATAAGAGAGGGGTAACAGTTCACGGTGCTTAGGAAAAGGACATTTTTACATTGCCTGAGAGGTATTCTCGTGCGGCATTATTTATTCATTTGGATTCCTTTGCCTGTGCACTTATATTTAACAGATTGGAATGGAGGAAAATAGGTTTTGAAGATGCTGCTGATGCTGATGGGTCTATTGTTGCATAAATCTTGAAAGAAAATGTTGCTCAGGAGAGCAAGTAAATGGCCTGTGCAAAACTCTTGTTAGGCACCTGCAAATACTTTCTTTTGCTTTACTTTAGGGGTTGCTGCAAGCTAATGACAATGGAAAAAGCCCTAATTTAAAAAGCCATGAATACAATTAGCTGAAGC
Organism: Bradypodion ventrale; assembly: GCA_035047345.1. NCBI lineage: Eukaryota > Metazoa > Chordata > Lepidosauria > Squamata > Chamaeleonidae > Bradypodion > Bradypodion ventrale. Next base: position 254,910,956 of record JAWDJE010000001.1, read on the forward strand.
CTACCTCAATGCCATTGAAGCAAGTTTGCTTCAGGATAAGCCACCTGAAGTAGAAAAGCTATATCAGACCAAAAGCTCTACAAACATGTTTTGTGCATGTCTTCCAAAAGATGTCCTCTCACCTTTTGAAATAAAAAAGAGGGAGTGTTGGGAGTTAACAATGATTGCTAATGGAGATCATAGTCGAAATCATCCATAATATGTAAAAGTAAGACAGGGAAGAAAGGTAAGAAAAAGATAATTTGAAATGTTAGCAATAACAGACTGCCTGATACATCTGTGCTCGCTACTCGTATCCAAGTATACATTCCCCTGCCCTCCCAGGAAATCATTTTCAAAACGGGGAGAATGCCATTGGCGTGAATTTGTTTAAGGTGGATCCCAGCTTGCCATGAAGGGAGCCATTTCTTGTGGCACATATGAAATGAGACGTGCAGGTTCCTCCTCCACTCATTTTGCCATTGGGCCCAATATGATGGTTTCCAGTGGCATTTCCTCCACTGAGGGGGCCATCACCCTACCTAAAGGTGATAATGCAGTGATAATGTCACAAAACAATGAAGAAGGGTTTGGATAGAACAACCGTCTGAGAGGAAAGATTTCTCTCTCACACAGACACAGACTACACTCGATGCTACACTTAATCTTAGCCAAAGGGCTAAGACAGGGGTCAGCAATTTTTGCTCTCTGGGTGTTCCTGGACTTCAAATACCAGAAGCCCAAGTCAATATACCTGCTGATGGTATTGAAGTCCAAGAACATCTGGAGAGCCAAGTTTGCTGACCCCTGGGCTAAGAAACAGATATACAGACTCTTTTCTGCTTTCTACTATTTATTTTATTTATATTACAAAATGTCTACCCTGCCTTCCTCATCCATGGATGACCCAAGGTGGTTTACATCATACTTAAAAAACATACAAATTTTAAAAACAACACCCACCCATCCCCCTAACCCCTTAAGAAAAAAGTATGCAACCGTTTTTTAAAACTATATTGAAAAGATTAAACAATACGATGAATAAAATTAAAAAAGTTTTAAAAGTAAAAAAGGGAGGGGGGACAGGGGAGGAATAAGACAACGGACAGGTGTGCAGGTGTGCTATCCAACAGGCCATTATTCAAACCAGCCAGCGGGACTGGGCCATTGCAGCTGTCGGGCCCCACACCCGCTGGCACAACCAAGTCTTAAGGGGAGCAGCTCTGTCTGGAGGCACAGTTCTGATGGTAAGAGGTTCCACAGAGCCGGGGCAAACATTAAAAAGGCTCTTCTTCTGGTCCCCACCAAATGAGCCTTTTTGATGGGCAGGACCACCATTGAGCCACTCCGATCTGCCCTTGTAGGACAGGCAGAATACCTCAGGGTGATGCGGTCCCTTAAGTATCCTGGTCCACTGCCATGTAGGGCTTTAAAGGTTAAAACCAGCACCTTGAATTGTACCCAGAGGCACACTGGTAACTAGTGCAGCTCTTGAAGCAGCGGTGAGGCCATCACCACCCGGGCAGCCACATTCTGGACCAGCTGCAACCTCTGAATGGTCACCAAGGGCGGCCCCATGTAGAGCGCAAATTACTATATAATTTGGGTTCCATATTTTCTTACCTCTTTCCAATCAGCAATACTTTCCTATTGAATTGTGGGAAGGGGGGGTTTGAAGTGGAAAGAGAAATTATCTTACTATAACACCAAAATTTTCCATAGAGCTACACAAGCTCATTCTCTTTTATGCCTTCTTTATAATACTATCATCCTTATTTGTATTGGGGAAAAAAGTCTAATACAAATGACAAAAACAGTACTATGAGACAGTGTTAATGCACCAACCAGGAATACATGAAATGGTTGTAAATACAGCTGAAGCTTTGGTTCACCTACCCTGGCTAGAAAGGTCTTGGACAGATATCCTTACCAGCTCATCTATGGAATGCTGTTTAAACTGTAGGTGTCCATGATTGAATCTGGAGGTGAAGATATACTGAAATACAAAGAAATATTGTCATTAGCTTGTTCTAAGTAGAGAAGAACCTATCTTAGTACAACAGACAGTCTGTCATGGATCCTTCAACTTTGCACTTCCCACACAAGAATGGAACAAGTACTGTTCTTTCATTGCGTTTCCCCCATATGTTGTATAAAGCATTTTGGCAAACAGCAGCTGTCTTTCTCCTTTGTGAAACAAAGCACACAAACACAAAGTAGGAAGAATTAGTAGCTTGTTTAAGACAAAACAAACATTCCATAACGTGATGTAACAACAACGAGAACAACTTTAAAAATAATGTGCCATCAAATCAATCCTGACTTCTGTTAAGAGAAAAGGCAGATAGAAATGTACAAATGTCAGTTATAAAAATGTGCAAAATCAATGCAAGTCAAGCCAGAAACAAAAAATCTTGCTATTTCAGAGAAGATTTTTGTTTTATTTTGTTTGCATATTCTCATTTGATCTACAGGAGCAAACCAAGCTAGGGGTTACATTTCCACACATGAATTGCTTATTGCGAGGCTATGGAATATTGCCACAAATATGCTGCAAATGTTACAAATGTAGGAGTGGACAGAAAAATTGTAGTTTTAATCCAGATTCTGCCAGGTATTGATAAACGTATGTTAGCATTTAACTATTCATTCTTTTTGAGAAAGCTGGTTAACCCCTTAAGTGTTTTGCCCTGAAGGCAGACATCAAAAATTAATTATAACCACATGGGACAAGTCCCATGAGAACCGTGACAGCCTTAAACTGCTACCAACGAAGCATGCAGGATGCACAGCACTCCCAATGAACACCATGTACAAAAAGGATGCTGTCTCCTTGAATGAGTTCTCAGAAGTTAAAAACATGCTACTTTTTGCAAGGCACAGTAAAAAGGTATCTTGCAAATGTTCCATCCAGAGTGGGGAAAAGCTTCCGGCTGAAAGAAAATTATTGTGGATGGAAGCTACTGAGTGATGCGAAAAAGCAACATGACACCGGCAGAGAAGGCTGCCATGAGCATAGATGAATGTTGCAATTTCAAAGGCCAGATTTCTTTAAATAAGATTAATATGCAAATCTTAACAGAGGTAATGGCAACTTTGTGTTGCCGCCTAATCATTCTCACACTAGGTCAGGTGAAGGGAACTAAAGCATGTAAAGTACTACTGAGCCAGCTGTCAAGTTCAACATCACCTTCTCAAGAGGGCAACATTCAGTCAAGTATTTTTTTTACTTCATCTCTAAAACAGGTGCACTTAGGAATAATCTGCATAAATATGTTAATAAAAACCCAAATTAGAAATTAAAACACCCAGGGGAAGCAGACTGAGTCCCGTGGAACATTTACAGTGAAAAGGAATGATGTAGAAATGATTTAACAAAAAGGAAGAAAATGAAGAGCTATCATAGCTATCATTTCTAAATAACCCAATGAGGCCAGTCTTGTGAAAAGAATCTGGTGGTTAAGAATATCAAATGCTACTATCAAGTCAAGCAACACCAACACACAGGAACAACATATAGACTTGGCCACCAACCTATCATTCAGAATTCAAAAGAGTGCCATCTCATTTGACCGTCCAACCTGAAATTGAGATTGAAATGGATCAATGTTATTTTAATGGGCTAAATAAAGGGCCAGTTGAGAAAGGGCTACTCTCTCTAAAACTGTAGACAAGAATAGAAGAAGAAAAACTTCCATAATTATTACAAAGGGAAGGGGGATTTTTCCAACAAAGGACAGACAAAAGCACACTTATAGGAACCTAGAAATTTGCCAGTAAAAAGTGAACAGTGCACCAAACTGCTCAGTAAAGGAAAAAGAGAAGAACCTACAGTAAAGTAAAGGAAGGAAGAAACAGTATTACTAGGAGCAGTAGTTAGGTGAGAAGTTGATAGAATTGCAGACACCTGCTCCTCTAGCACCCATAGAAACTCAAATTGGTCCTCTGGGGTGTGAGAGGGAAAGGAACAAGGAAGATTAGAATCTGTTTTTATAAAAGTCAAACAAATTTTCTGAGTTTTTTGAGAGAGAGAGACAGAGAGACACAGAAAGTAATCAGCTACAGCATCAATTGAAGGAGATAAAGAAGCATCTGAAGTTCAGCCAGACAACCCTGGGGCCAACAAGCTCTTAAAAGTATTAAATAACTGCCTTGGGTTGTGTGCCTGAACTGAAATAGTATGTTGTACTATCGGGGTAGGATGGTAAAATACCAAATGCACAATATGCAAGCGCGGCGCCAAAATGGCCGCCGCGCTCTTTGCGGGGGCCCCCCCACAGGACAGAGAATCCGGGTAGTTAGGGGCGTGGCCAGCTCCCTTATAAAAGGGGTGGCCACGAGGCAGCCAAGCTGCCATTTTACCTCAGCGACGGAGCGGAGAAGTCTTTTCCCCTGTGTCTCCGTCGCTCCTTAGCTTACCGGGAAGCCTTTTGGTAGCGGTTCTTCCTTTTCGGCTTCCCTTTGCTTCAGTAGATATGCCTTCGAAGAAGAAGGCAGCTTCAAGTGCGGCTCGCGCTGTTAGGAGGCGCAACCCAGGTCGGAGGACCGCGGGGCCGCCTCCTCAGCAGCCGCCCTCGCAGGCCCCGGTTGGGGCTGGCGGAATGGGGTCTATTGCCCCTTGGCCCAGAGTGGGCGAACAGAATGCGGGCGCGGAAGGGGTTCCGGCCTGTGGCCCGCGAGCGGTGGACACCGCTCCTGCACCTGCCCACCCTGTTGGGCCTGCTGCTCTTGGGTCGCAGCCTCCCCCTGGGCCCTCTAGCCTTGGGGGGTGGTGCGGCCCCCTGCCTTGGCAGGTTTCTCCACCGACCCTGCCGGGCTTCGGTGCTGGCCAATGGCCATATTCGGGTCCTGGGGTACAGGGACCTGTACCCACGCCTGGACCGGGCGGGCCGGCCGGCCCTTGGCCCCAGGTAGACGTGGCAGCCTTACTGGCCCGTATTGCGGCCCTGGAAGCGTCGTTGGCTCGGGCCAGTCAGGCGGGGGCCCCCTTTGGGGTCCCTTTTTGCAGCGCTGTCGGCAGGAGGACAACAGCCGACAGGGAGGGTTGAGCTGCTGCAGGCGCGTGGCGCGGTTTCGGCCACTGCCTCGCAGCTCCCCAGTCAGCAGCCAGGTGCGGGTCAGGCCCCGGTGATGAGCTCTACGTCGGTCGTGAGCTCCGACGCCCCCAGTGGGCCGGAACCCCCGGTGGGGGCGGCCCGCGGGGGTGCAGCATGTGAGTATACGGTGCAAGCAAGTACATCCACACACATTCCCAATATGGGGGGGGGGGCTTTTCAATGGCCTTGGTCTCGCGCGGGTGGTGCGGGGGCCACGCTGTCGGCACCCCACCCGGCGACGACGACTGCCACCCTGGGCACTGGGGTGGGTACTTGTTCTTACACTGCAGGGAATGTTCTGGGGGTGGCTGGGCTAGCTCAGGCCCCTTTTCCTATGGCTGCGGTGCCTTTTTCGGCTTTGCCGACGGCGGGGTATTCCTTGCCACTGGGTGATCACTTGGCACAGTCTACCAGAGAAAAGATATGGCGGGGGGAGTATGTAGATATCTTTTCACTCCTGAACAGAGAGCCCACCAAGGAAGAAAGGGAGGGACAGGATGAGAAGGACAAGGAGCAGGCACGTCGCCGTAAGCCGCCACGTACCTGGGCCAACTGGCTCCCCGCTTATTTAATATACATGGCAGTGTACTTGAGGGCGCGGCCGGATTTGGCTATTCCCATGGTCCAATATTTGGACAACATATATAGGGCAATGGTTGATTTCCCGGGTCCCTCGTGGTTGGCCTATGACGAGGAATTCCGTATGAGGATTCCCCTTCACCCCGAGATGAGATGGGATGAGCCGTGCCAGAGGCTTTGGCTTTTGTACATGACGCCCACACGCCCCGCCCCGGGAGACAGATACCATTGTGGACATGCGGTTCAGCGAGCAGCTCCAGCGCAGGTTACCCGCCAAGCGGCGGGGCAGGGGGTTCCAGCCCGCCTGCTGTGCTGGACTTTCTCGTCCAATGGTTCCTGTAATAGGAAGAATTGCAAGTACAGGCATGAGTGTCCCACATGTGCGGGCCCCCACGCAGCCTCCGCCTGTCCAAGGCCTGGAGGGACAAGGGGCAGAGGGAGGGGCGGACAGTGGGCTGGCAAGACTGCCACGGATGGAACTGGTTCTCCAAAAGGCCCCCTCCCCAATTAATGTGGATATGCTGGAGCGTTGGCTCGCATCGTACCCGAAGGGGGAGGATGGGGAGTATCTCCTTCAGGGTTTCAAGCAGGGATTCCGTATCCCTTTCATGGGTGACAGGTCCCCTCAGGATGCCCCTAACCTTTTATCCCTCAGAGGGAGGGAGGACGTGGCTGCGGCCAGCATTAAAAAAGAGTTAGATGCGGGCAGGGTCGCTGGACCTTTCCCTGCACCCCCGTTTCCCAATCTTAAGGTGTCGCCACTGGGCTTGGTCCCCAAAAAGTCCCTAGGCGAGTTTCGCCTTATTCATCATTTGTCCTACCCAGCCGGCCGATCGGTCAATGATGCTATCCCTGATGACCTTTGTTCAGTCAGGTATACATCGTTTGACCATGCGCTGCGCATGGTGCGCTCGTGTGGCCCGGGTGCCCTGCTGGCCAAGTGCGACATCAAGTCGGCTTTTCGCCTTTTGCCAGTGCATCCGGGCGACTTTGAGTTGCTGGGTTTCAAATTTAAGGGTGAATATTATTTTGATAAGGCCATGCCTTTTGGCTGTTCCATATCATGCTCGGCCTTCGAGCGTTTCAGTACCTTCCTAGAGTGGGCTTTCGTCCGCAGGTCAGGGTCTCGGTCTGTAGCCCATTACCTGGATGACTTTTTATTCGGGGGTGAACGGGGCTGGGACACGTGCACACGTCTCCTCAACACATTTCAGACGCTAATGGAGGAACTCGGTGTCCCTTTAGCGCCCGAAAAGACCGAGGGCCCATCTACCAAGCTAGTATTCCTGGGGGTGGAGATTGACACAGTAGCGCAGGCTTCTAGGTTACCGAGCGATAAGGTGTCCAGAATAGTGGCCCTTATCTCGGATTTGCTGGCCAAACGCAAGGCATCACTGAGGGAACTGCAGGTGCTACATGGTCACCTCAATTTCGCTTGCAGGGTGGTCGCACCGGGCAGAGCTTTTGCCCGGCGCTTATGCGACGCCATGGCAGGGTTATCCAGGCCCCACCATAGAGTTAGGCTTACCCGGGGTATCAGGGCAGACATGTTCGTCTGGTTGCAATTCCTGAGGGAGTTCAATGGGGTCTCATTTTGGAGGTATGACCTCCTGGCATCCCCCAATTTTCAGATCCAGTCTGATGCCTCAGGATCCCTGGGTTATGGGATGTACTTCAATGGGAAGTGGGCCTATGGTGGGTGGCCACTGGCCTGGGCAGGCACGGGTCGCCTGCGGGATCTCACATACCTGGAATTTTTTCCTATTCTGGGGGCTTTGATGCTATGGGGCGAGCAGTGGGCTAATTCGGTTGTGCATTTCTGGTGTGACAATGCTGCTGTTGTTCACATTGTCAATGCACAGACTTCCAAATCGCCCAGGGTCATGGAACTAGTGCGCCATTTTGTGTTGCGCTGCCTGCGCCTCAATGTCTTGTTCAGGGCCAGGCATGTTCCAGGGATTAATAATGATATTGCTGACGCTTTGTCCCGCCTGCAGATCTCCCGGTTCCGCGCCTTGGCCCCGGATGCGGAGGAATTTCCCTCGCCACTCCCGGACGAGATGTGGACTATTGGCAAGGAGAGGTGAACCGGGCGATTGGCCTGTCATTAGCGCCACGCACTCGTAAGGCGTATCAACAAGCGTTCAATTCTTACAGAGCATTTTCTGCTCAATTTCACCTGCCAGAGACCTGGCCTATCCCGGTGGACCATATTCTGCGGTTCATGGTTCACCTGCATGCACAGGGCCTTGCACCTCGCACCATAGCATCCAAGCTCTCGGCGTTGGCTTTTATGGCCAAAGTGGGAGGTCATGAGGACAGCACCTCTGACTTCCGTGTGAGACATGTTTTGGAGGGGTGGGTGCGCGAGCGCGGGCGTTGCCCGGACGACCGGCACCCCATTTCCCCAGGGGTTCTTACCCAGTTGGCCCGGGGCTGGCCAGGCCTCTGTTTTGATCATTATGAGGCAGCCCTTTTCCATGCAGCCACAACGGTGGCATTTTTTGGAGCGCTCCGCATCAGCAAACTTGTGATGCTGTCTAAGGCGGATGCAAGTTGTAGGGCACTGGAACTCGAAGATGTCTATGTTGCCAAAGACTGGGCCCAGTTGAGGATACGCTCCTCTAAAACAGATCAGCATGGCGTAGGCAGTGGTGTAAGACTGCTACGGTGTTCTTTGGCAGACATCTGTCCGGTTGGTGCCCTACAGGAATACCTGGCACTGCGTGGCATGCACCACGGCCCGTTTTTCTGTCACCAAGATGGGTCTCCCCTTACTAAATTTCAGTTTTGGAAGGTGACAGGCAGAGCCCTCACCAGGGTGGGTCTACCAGGTGCCCGTTATGGCACACATTCATTCCGTATTGGTGCAGCCTCTACAGCAGCTGCTTTTGGGTACTCTGGGGCTGACATACGTAGCATGGGGAGGTGGGGCTCGCAATGTTTTCAGTTTTATGTGCGCCCACTCCCGCCATGAGTACCAATCCAGTCACCTTACCGCCTTTTTTCTCAATTTTCTTACAGACCCTGGGTGTCGTATTACACCGGTGACAGTATGGCTGGTGGGCCACAGCTATGTGCACAGGGCAGCGCGTTACGCTGCGGCGACAGAGTGGGGACCCCGACTGGGACTGGGTGAACACGCCAGTCTCACATGGCATGGTAAGCCTGGGATGTTATGGTGGGAGCTGCGGCCTTTCCTTTTTTCTGGCCTGGGTGCTGACCCGCCTGACATTCTCATCATCCACCTGGGGGGCAATGATTTGGGCCAGGTCACCGGCTTATCACTCAAGCATGCGATTTGCGAGGACCTCGCCTACTTGCATTATGTCTGGCCTGCCACAACCCTGGTTTGGTCGGACATTGTCCCGCGCCATTCTTATAGAGGGGGCGTTAACCTCCTGGCCCTTGACCGCGCTAGGCGCACGGTCAATAGGACGGTGGCGCGGTTTCTTGCCGACAGGGCTTGGGGACGGGTCAGTCATCACCCCGCTATTAGCCTACAAAATTATGACTTGTACGCAGGGGATGGGGTCCATCTGTCGCGAGGAGGTATGGACCTCCTGTTGGGTGATTGGCGAGCAGGCCTGTTGACCGAGCTGACGGTCTGGGGGGGGGCGTCAGGCCTTCTTTGAAGCCCCTCCGTGTGGCGGGTAGCACTGGTAAGGTAAACAGTATGACCCACAGGTATCCGGCAGGTTCACAATTGACTGGACAACACTAGACAGGAATAAATTAGTTAAACGTTGTCCGGTCAACGATGAACCAGGCGACGGGGTGATGGCGATAGCTAACCAGCATGCATCACCCCGTGATTTCACGGATACGCGTCAGAGGGTGGGGTCATGAGTTAGATATTGACTACGGTCAACAATTTGTTTGTTGTCAACAAACAAATTGATACAAATTGATACATTGTAGCCAACCGCCGTTGGCAATTTTGGGGTGGTACCTTACCAGTGTTACGTCGGCCTGCTTGCCTTAAGAATTATGATTGGTCGTTTTACCAATACAAATTTATAATTCGGACTAGGGCATTGAATCCATAAATGTGGCCCGATGCTGTTATCCACTTTCAATGTTGTCTGTGTCCGTTATTGGCGGGGTGCGCCTGCAAAAGCCGTTCACTGATGGGAAAACACTTGCAAATTCCTTGATAAAGGACAAAATAAATCTGTTACAGTAATACCTCATACAAAGTCCACTTCGTACAACATCGAATTCATACAACATTGCCTAATTCCTTGAAAAAGTTGCCTCATACAAAGTTGCTGTGACTTTGTATGAGGCATTGGGGTTTTTCCCCAGGTTGGTTTGTCCCCTAAAATCAGGGTTGTTTCACATGTTTTTGTAATGTATTTAGCCTTTAGCCAATGATTTCTTAAAGTTCTGTCAGTTTCCTGTCTGTTTTCTTGACTTTGCCCTGAAGTCTGTGCTGTTACAGTACAATGTATCTCTATGAAAATGACGTTGTACGAGGCATCACGGCAAGGATTTGGACGTTGTATGAGGCATCACAGCTAGGATTTTGCATGCCTCATACAAAGTCCAAATCCGTATAAAGTCCAAACTTGTGGAACCAAGTTTGGACGTTGTATGAGGTATCACTGTACTTCACAAAAGTCTTTACTGTTCTGATTATTTCTTCAAAAATTATTAAATCAAATGGTACTTTCTCTTCAGTATCAATGAAAAATAGTAATAATCCTTAACTGTTTCAGGTAAGTTTCTTGAATTAATATGTTATAATATGAAAAATAGAAATTACTTCTTCTCGAAGAGAATTGGATAAATCTCTTTCCACATTCTATCATCAGCAAAGGAAGATGCCAAATTCTGTGAAAAATACAATAACATTCATTATAATATACTTTCTTACTCCCTTAAACATATTATATTTCCCCTGGATGCCACAATACATTAGTTAAAACAGTCTTACCAGATAAATCCATATCTTTATATCACGCATTTGCCTCTAAATGTTTATTCTTTCTGGGCCATGACATTAAGCTACGAACTCCAACTCCAACTATCTGGAATTTAAGGATCCGAGAAACAGATTGAACATGAGTCACTTTAGAAAAAATACGGAAGGAATACCTTTCTCCACTTTAGTTCTTTTCATTTAAATATTTTTATTAAATTTTCAAAAATAATACAAAAAATAAAAAGACATCAAAATTACAAATATAAAGAAAATTACTCATATAAAGATAAATTTACATATATATGTAAAATTGAACATCAGCAAACCGTATCCACATTGTTTATAATATATACTATTTCAAATCAAACCAATAGGATATGGTTTCTATGCCTCATTTTCCAATAATGTTTAATATAAAGACATGACAAAAAAACACCAAAATAAGCAAAAATAAAATACTAATCACCCGGTGTTATTTACAATACACTGGAGAGCTCAGAGGTATTCATTGAGATTTTCCGCAGAAAATTTTGTGATCAGGCACAGGTCTTTGCAAATCATTCCCCCTCAGTGAGTAATCCACAAAAGCTTGCCAAACCTTCCAGAATCTATTTTCTTTAACAATTCCCTTTTTAAAGTTTATTTCCCATGTCAACTTATCATTCAATGCTAAGCCCCACATTTCCTTATACCACTCCTCAATATTCAAATTTACCTCATGTTTCCATTTTCTAGCGATACACTGTCTTCCCGTTGACAACATTATTTCCAATAACTCCTTTTTATTCTTACTCAAGTTGATATTTTCCACTTCTGTCAACATAACCATGCTAACACCCAATTTAATTTTCTCCCTCATAATTTCAGTTATCTCGTATTCAATTTTCTTCCAAAAATTTTTTACCACAGTACATATCCACACATGTGTTCATATGTTCCCATTTCCTTCTTACAACGCCAACACATTTTATCTTTGCAGGCGCACCCCCCAAAGAAAGACTCAGACACCGGTATATGGATAAAGGCATTGGGCCACTTTTATTGAATAATGCCCTAGTCTGAATTATAACTTTCAATTGGTGTATTCATTCAATTGTAATTCTTAAGGCAAGCAGGCCGCAGTAACACTGGTAAGGTTCCTCCCAAAAATGCCAATGACAATTGGCTACAATGTAACCATTTGTATCAATTTGTTTGTTGACACAAACAAATTGTTGACCCGAGTCAATAAACTATCTACTGACCCCACCCTATGACGTGTATCCGTCAAATCACGAGGTGATGCATGCTGTAAAGCTCCTGCCATCACCCCTTGCCTGGTTCGTCGTTGACCGGCCAAAGCTATTACACCTGTACCTGTCTAAGTGTTGGCCAGTCAATTGCAAACCTGCCGGATACCTATGGGTCATCAATCTTTACCTTACCAGTGCTACCCGCCACACGGGGAGGCGTCTATGAAGACTCACCGCCCCCCCCCCCAGACCATCAGCTCGGTCACCAGGCCTGCTTGCAAATCTTCAAGAAAGAGGTTCATACCTCTAGCCGACAGGTGGACCCCATCCCCTGCATAGAAATCATAATTTTGCAAACTAATCGTGGGGTGCCGGATGACCATCCCCAAACCCTTGTCTGCCAAGAACCGGGCAACAGCCCTGTTCACCGAGCGGCGAGCGCGGTCAAGGGCACGGAGGTCAATACCTCCCCTGTATGAATGACGCGGTACGATGTTCGACCATAGCAGCCTTGTGTACGGCCACACATAATGCAAATAAGCTAGGTCACTGCAAATCATGAATTTTAAGGAAAGGCCAGTGACCTGGGCAAGGTCATGGCCCCCAAGGTGCAGTACAAGGACATCAGGCAGTTCAGCATCCCTGATGGAAAACAGGAATGGCAATAGTTCCTGCCATCTCATTCCGCGCTTACCGTACCAACGTATACGTGCGGTTGCACGTAGTCCAAGATGGGGTCCCCACTCTGTCGCCGCAGCATACTGCGCTGCCCAGTGCACGTAACTGTGGCCCACCAGCCATACTGCCACCGGTGTGCGGGGACACACAGGGTCTGTAAAAGAAGAAAAGAGAATAATGACTTAACTGGTACTCATGCCTGAAGTGGGCGAACATACAATGCAAAACGCATGGATCCCCATCTCCCCATTCGGCGTATATCAGCCTCAGAGTACCCAAATGCAGCCGCAGTGGATGCAGCACCTATCCTAAATGAATGGGTGCCGTAACGAGCCCCGGGGAGGCCAACACTGGATAGTGCCATACCGGTCACCTTCCAAAATTGAAATTTAGTAAGGGGAGACCCATCCTGGTGGCAGAAAAATGGGCCAGGGTGCGCGCCACGCACTGCCAAGAACTCATGTAGGGCACCAACCGGACAGATGTCTCAATGGAACATCGTAGCAGTCTAACTCCACTGCCTACGCCGTGCTGATCAACTTTTGAGGACCGTATCCTCAACTGAGCCAACTCATTAGTAAGATAGACATCGTCGAGTTCCAGTGCCCTACGAGTCGCATCCGCCTTAGACAGTAGTACCAACTCACTGATGCGGAGCGCTCCAAAGAAGGCCACCGTGGTAGCCGCGTGAAAAAGAGCCACCTCATACCTATCATAACACAAGTTATGCCAGCCTCGTGCAAGGTGGGTCAGTATCTCTGGTGAAATTGGGTGGCGAGTGTCCGGGCGGCGGCCACGTTCCCATGTCCACCCCTCCAAAATATGACGTATGCGGAAATCATTCACGCAGTCAGCAAAACCCCTCACTTTGGCCATAAATGCCAGTGCCGACAGCCTGGATGCTATAGTACAAGGAGCCAAACCCTGACTGTGTAGATAAACCATAAATTGTAAAACTTGTTCCACTGGAATGGGCCACACTTCGGGCAACTGAAGTTGCACACAAAAGGTTCTAAATTGTACGAAAGCATGTTGATACGCCTTACGCGTGCGAGGTGCCAAAGACATGCCGATCGCCTGGTTCACCTCTCCTCGCCAAATGTCCATGTCTCGGCCGGGAGTGGCGAGGGGAATTCCTCTGCTTCCGGAGCCAAGGCACGGAACTGGGGGATCTGCAGGCAGGATAAAGCATCAGAAATATCATTATTAATGCCTGGGACATGTCTGGCCTTAAACAGCACATTTAGGCGTAGGCTTCGTAATACAAACTGGCGAACCAACGCCATCACCCAAGGTGATTTAGACGTCTGAGCGTTGACAATGTGCACCACTGACGCATTGTCACACCAAAAATGGAACACTGAGTCAGCCCACTCCTCGTCTCATAGCATCAAAGCTCCCAGGATTGGAAGGAACTCAAGAAAGGTAAGATCGCGGAGGTGATCCGTGCCCCACCATGCTGGAGGCCATTGGCCATAAGCCCACCTCCCCTCAAAATAAATCCCATATCCCAGGGAGCCGGAGGCATCCGACTGTATTTGGAATCTAGGGGAAACCAAAAGGTCCGATCTCCAGAAAGAAACCCCGTTAAATTCCTGTAGAAATGTGAGCAAACCAAAAGGTCAGCCCGCATGCCCCTGGTCAGTCAGACCCTGTGGTGGCGCTTTAACAGGCCAGACATGGCGTCACATAGGCGCCGAGCAAATGCTCTGCCGGGTGTCACCATCCTGCAGGCAAAGTTAAGATGGCCATGGAGTACCTGAAGCTCACGAAGTGACACTTTACGTTTGGCTAGCAATGCCAAAATCATCGCGGAGATCCGGGTGACTTTCTCAATGGGTAACCGGGATGCCTGTGCGACCGTGTCAATTTCAATACCCAGAAATGTGAGCGTAGTAGATGGGCCCTCGGTCTTTTCGGGCGCTAAAGGGACACCCAGTTCCAGCATTAGTGTCTGAAATGTAGTGAGGAGACGCGTGCATGTGTCCAAGCCCCGTTCACCCCCGAACAAAAAGTCATCGAGGTAATGGGCTACAGACCGAGACCCGGACCTGCGAACAAAGGCCCACTGAAGAAAAGTGCTAAAACGTTCGAATGCCGAACATGAAATAGAGCAGACAAAAGGCATGGCCTTATCTACATAGAACTTCCCTTGGAATCTAAAACCCAATAGCTCGGAGTCCCCAGGTTGCACTGACAGCAATCGGAATGCCGATTTAATGTCACATTTTGCCAGGAGGGCACCGGGACCACAAGAGCGCACCATCCGTAGGGCTTGGTCAAATGATGTATATCTGACCCAACAAAGGTCATCAGGAATAGCATCATTAATAGAAGAACCCGCCGGGTACGATAAGTGGTGGATTAAACGGAATTCACCCGGGGTCTTTTTAGGTACTAGCCCCAGAGGGGAGACCTTCAGGTTAGGAAAAGGTGGTTTGGAAAAGGGGCCCACTACCCTCCTGGCCTCCACCTCTTTGGCAATACTCAGGGAAGCCACCCCCTCCTTACCCTTCAGGGAAACCAAATTGGGGGCATCTTGGGGTCCCCGCACCCCTTTGAATGGGATACGAAAGCCCCACTGGAAACCCTCCAGGAGGTACCTCGCGTCCTCCCTCCTTGGATAAATTGAGAGCAATCGCTCCAACATATACACATTAACTGGGGAGGGGGCCTTTTGAATGGCTAGCTCCATCAGCGGAAGCCCTGCCCACTCCCTGTCCACCTCTACCTCTGCCCCGTGACCCACCAGCCCGCGGGCACACGGAGGCGGCGTGGGGGCCAGCACAAGAGGGACACTCATGTTTGTATCGACACTGTCGCTTATTGCACACGCCATTAGCTGAGAAGCTCCAACACAGCAAGCGGGCTGGAACCCCTGCCCCGCCGGCTGGCGGGGAGCCTGTGTTGGAGCAGCTCGCTGCACAGCATGTCCACAATGGTACCTATCCCCAGGCGCTGGACGCGTGGGGATCATGTACAAGAGCCACAATTTTTGGCAGGGCTCATCCCATCTCATCTCCGGGTGTAGGGCCACCCTCATTCTAAATTCCTCATCGTAAGCCAACCACGATGGGCCAGGGAAATCAACCATTGCCCTGTAAATATTGTCCAAGTATTGGACCATAGGAATGGCCAGATCAGGCCGGGCCCTAAGGTATACCGCCATATAAATAAGATATGCCGGTAACCAGTTGGCCCAGGTGCGCGGTGGCTTACGATGACGAGACAGCTCCTTGTCTCTGTCATCCTGTCCCTCTCTCTCTTCCTTAGTGGGCTCACGGTTCAATAGGGAGAATATATCCACGTACTCCCCTTGCCAAATCTTCTCCCTCGTGACCTGTGACAAATGATCACCAAGGGGCAAGGAATAACCAGCTGTCAGCAAAGCCGTCACCGGCACATTATGTATAGAGGGCATACGCAGCGGGACCTGGACAGCCCCTGCGATGCTCGGCACTGCCCCAGGGGCGGAAACCCCTGTCCTTAACAAGGTGCCATTTTGAAACCATGGGGCACTGGGATAGGCTGGTAACTGATGGCCACTCGCCTCAACTTGACAAGGCCAGGGCCACTGAACCCCACCACTGGAAGTGGGCTGTGATGTAGGTGCACTAATTTGAACCTGATACTCACTAGGTGCACCCCCGTGAGCCGCCTACACCGGGGGTTCCGGCCCACGGCGGGCGTCGGAGCTCGTGACCGGAATCGAGCTCTGGGACCACACCTGACTACTCCCAGTCTGCAGATCTGGATGAACGGGGAGCTGCGAGACACCAGCTGGCACCGGCCGGAGCGTCTCAAGCATCTCCACCCGGCTGGCTGCCCGTTGCAGTGTTGCGGCCATCAAGGTAGCCGGTGCCGACGAAGGGACCCCGGTGGAAAGAGAAGCGCCCCCCTCCACAGGAGGCTGTGCAATGCCCAAGGATGCTTCCAGCACTGCTAAACGTGCTAACAAAGCATCCACTGCCACAGAGCCCCCAGCATAAGGCGGGCCGGACGGCCCACTAGGCAGTTGGAAAGGTAACCCAAAAGGCGAGCCAGGGCCAGAATAGGGCCATGCCCAAAACTCTGGCCCATGAGGGGCCGGAGGTGGAACGGGTTGTATACCTGCACCAGGGCCCCCCATGCTGCCCTGACCCATGGCCGGTAACGGCGGGCCGAGGGCTGAAGCCCTTGAGGGGCCGGTCTGTAGCTGGTCAGCCACTGAGCTGGAGCCCGGCTGCCAAGTGCCAGCCTGAGTAGCCCCACCGGTATCAGTGGGCAAGGCTGGCACATTGCCCTGCTGCAGGGGCGCAGCCCTGGTCCTCCGACCTGATGGCTGGCCCCCGTCCGGCGCAGGGCCAGTGAAAGTTCTCCCCCTCGGCCGCGGCTTCATCACCGGGGCCTTCCGCTTGGGAGCCATGTCTTCCTAGGAGAAGAAAAACAGGATCCCTATCCAGGGATCGAACTCCTAGTGCCTAAGCACGCGGTGGCCAAGCAAACCAAGGCTCTGCGTGTGCTAATCCCCCTTTCCCAGCCGGGAAAGAACCGCAAGGGCTAAAGAGCCGAAGACTAAAAGGACAAACAGTGACGGAAAAAACTTCTCCTCTCCGTTGCTATTTCCAAAATGGCAGCTCGTCTGCCTCGTGGCCACCCCTTTTATAGAGGGATGGCCATGCCCCATACCTCACCCGGATGTCTGAGTCCAGGTGGGGCCCCCCGCAAAGAGCGCGGCGGCCATTTTGGCGCCACGCTTTCATTTTCTTATCTATCTGATGTAACCTCATTGGAGTCAAATACCATTTCCACAGCATTATATAGTTATGTTCCTTAACTCTAACTGACATAGATCTCATAATTCTTTTCCTCCATTTATTTTTCCAACTCTGTTCTTCTATTTTTATATTCAATTCTTGTTCCCAGCTTAATCTTAAATCTTCTTGTGGATTACCTACCTTATTTATCATTCTATATATTTTACCAACCAGTCCCTTTATACCACTTTGTCCCCTTCTTATTTTCCAAATCAGTTCTTCAAACTCAGTCCTATCTCTTTCTAATCCAACTTCATTCAAATATTTACTATTCCAAATATTAACCATTCCTGTCTGAAACCAATTCAGTTTCAATTGTCTATACAAATTTATTTTCCTCTCTCTGTCTTTACAGGCCCGTATCCAGTCTCTCAGCAGGAATACCTCATTCTTATCAAGTACTTCTTTGACCCTTTTATCAATTTTTATTGGAAAATTTGCTATATCCTCCAACTCTATAATAGGGGAAATGTCCGGTACCAAGTCCCTTTTTACTTTTTTCCATACCCCCAATGTTGCCTTCATCATTCTATTTTTAGTAACTACTTTACTCATACTAACTTCTAAAAAGACCACTTTTCCAATATGAATAAAATCTTTCATTTCTAATTCTTCCCAAATTGCCTTTTCATTAGCCAGGATCTTCACAATGTTTTTAATTTGGAAAGCTCGATAATATGCCACCAAGTTTGGCATTCCTAATCCCCCTTCCTTCTGGGAAAAATACCAATTTTTTTAACCAATCGGGGCCTTTTCCCCCCCATTACAATAATTGTTGATCAGTTTTTGAAACTCCTTAATTTCTTTATCATTCAATTGGATTGGAAGAGCATCAAATAAAAAAATAATTCTTGGTAACAACATCATTTTACATATTGCAATTCTTCCAAACTATGACAGTTTCAATTTTTGTAATTGTTGTATTCTATCTTGAATTTCCTTTTTCAACTTTACGTAATTCAATTTTTTAAATTCGTCGAATTTATTCAAGATATTAATCCCCAAATATTTCAAATCATCCTTAATTTGTAAATTACAATTTTCCTTTATCCTTTTCTGTTCTTCTTTGCCCATATTACACAGTATCATTTCAGATTTATCCCAGTTTATTCTCAAACCCGTTATATCCTCAAAATTTTTCAACTGCAGTTGTATTCTATCCAATGCCTTTCCAGGGTGTTTAACTGTTATCAAAGTATCATCGGCATATAAACTTATCTTATTACCTAGAACCCCTTCTATCTCCTTGTCTTCCCTTACCTCCTTCGCCAACATCTCCATTGCCAAGATAAATAAGATTGGAGGCAAAGGACAACACTGCCTTGTACCTGCTTCTAACTTTACCTCCTCTGTAACTACATCATTTACCCTTACTACTGTCTTCCCTTGCTGGTATAATTGTCCAATTATCTTCTTAAATTTATCACCAAATCCATAACATTTAATTATCTCGTTAATTGTTACCCATTGTAAAGAATCAAATGCCTTGAAGATATCCAAAGATAATAGTCCGACTTTCTCTTTTGTTTGTCCTACTTTATTAATTAAATTTAAAACTCTTCTTGTCAAATCTGACATATGTCTACCCTTCAAAAATCCCACCTGGTCCTCATTTATATAAGTGCCCATAAAACTATTCAACCTATTAGCTAATATCGCTGTGAAGATTTTGGCATCTTGGTTTATTAATGAAATTGGTCTGTATGATTCAATTTTTTCTAAATCTTTTCCTGGCTTCGGCAACAGAATAATTATAGTCCTATACCATGAAGTTGGGATTTGCCCTCCTTCTAATTTATAGTTATATAACTTATTCAATTTTGGAACCACTATATCTTTAAACTCCTTGTAAAACTCAGCTGGTAATCTGTCTTCTCCAGGTGCTTTATCTGTTTTTATGCTAGCTATGGCCTCTTTTATTTCCTTTTCTGTTATTCGTTCTTCCATCCTGTTCTTTTGTTCTTGCGTTATCTTATTATTTATTTGTTTCTCCAATTGTTTTTTCAATTTTGGTATATCTATGTTCTTTTTCGCATATAATGCCTGGTAGAAATCTTTAACAATTTTACATTTATCTCCAATCTTATTCCATCCTTATTGACCAAAGTTCCAATTTCTCTTTTTTCTCTCTTTTCTTTTGCGGCCCTTGCTAGCAATTTCGAATTTTTATTGCTAAATTCAAAATATTTTCTTTTTAAATATACCAAATCTCGTTTTACTTTTTCTATATCCTTTCCTATCAATTCAGTCTTCAATCTTTGTATATTATCAAAAACCTTCTTGTCCTTGGTCCTTGTATGTTTGAAGCTGTTTTATCTCCTTCTCAATTTTATCTTGTTCCACTTTGAATTGCTTATTTCTAAAACTAGCCAACTTTATACTCTCCCCTCTAAATACCGACTTCATGGTATCCCAAACCACATTAAAACTCACCTCCTCCGTATCATTCCATTCCCAACTTTCCTTCCAATTCTCAGTTATTTGTTCCTTACATTTATGGTCTTTATATAATTTAGGACCGTATCTCCAATTCCTCCTTGTTTTTCTTATATTTTCTATCCCCAATTCTAACAACACTTTCGCATGATCCGATTCTTTGAATATTCCCACTTCTACCTCGTCTACCTTTCCAATCATATTTTCTGTTACGAATATGTTGTCTATTCTAGAGTATGAGTTATGGACATGCGAAAAATAAGTATAAACCCTTTCCGATCCCTTAAGCTCTCTCCACGTATCCTTCAATCCTATATCTTCCATCCATTTATCCAAAATTTGTTTTTAACCCCTTTTCCACTTCTTAAAATATTTGTACAATCGAAATTTGACCTAATTAGATTAAAGTCCCCAGCTACTATCATTCTTGTTGTTTTTTCTTTTACCAATATTTTATACATTTTCTCCAAAAAGTCCTCTTGATGATCATTTGTGGCGTATATATTCACAAAAGCCATTTCCTCATCATCAATCTTCCCTTTTACTATCAAGAATCTTCCCTCAGGGTCGGAGATACTACATGTCATCTCAAAGCCCAACCTAGTCAAAGTTAAAGAAGCCACACCCCTTGCCTTTGAGGTACCAAATGATTTTTCATAGTATTGCATCCCTTTCAAAAAGATCTTATTCACATCTTGAGATTTTTGATGAGTCTCCTGCAAAAAGACTACATCTGGCCTGTCCTTTCTTAAAGCTAATTCTATTCTTTTCCTCTTAACTTGAGATCCTGTACCTTTCACATTCCAGGATATTACTTTAATACTCCTCATAATTTACAAAAAAACAATCTTCTGTCATCTCTGATCTCTCCAATGAGTGTGCAACCTCACTTCCCATAACTAAAACTAAATCGTACACAACAGACATTCTACTCTACCCTCCCCACCCTTTTCCTCTAGAAAAATAAAGAAAAAACCGCCTTTGCCAACCAAACAGAGGAGGGGGGAATGTGGAAGATGTAACTGCAAGCCTCAAAATGCCCACGCACACTCTCATTAATACAATTCCTTTTTAAACACTTTTATGCATACAGTCCCAGAACCTTCCTAACATCACTCTGCCTCTCCTTAAATTCCTCCATCCTTATACTTCAGTCTTCCTTTGCCACATTATCAGTTTTGGACCCCTCCTCCCTCCCCCCTGTTGCCCCCTCCTGCTCCTGACCTCCATATTATCTTCTTATGCCTCCTGATTCCAACAAGTCCTTTCTTGCCAATCCCTCTCTTGAAGACAAGTCTATCATTTCAATTGAACTAAGATAGTACAGTGCATCAGTTTCAGGATGATTGTGTGCATTTTTTTGTCATAAAAAAATCTTAATTGCTGTGGGAATCTCCAATTGTGTTTTATCCCACGTGCAATCAACAACTTGGTCACAGGCTTCATTTTATAATGCCAAACACGTTAATCCACAGCAATATCGTTATATACTTCCACATCATTTCCGTCAATTTTTAAAGCGCCAGACCCAGCTTGTTTTAAAAAAGCCATCACCTTTAATTTATTGCCCCAATTTGCAAATTTAACCAAGACATTCCTTTGAACACTCCTCCCTCTTCTCGATCCCAATCTATAAACACTTGCAATGTCTTCATTGACATAATCTTTCCCTGTTTTCAAATTATTCAGCCAATCGATTATTCTGTCTTTCAAATGGTCTGGCGTTTTCTCTGATAAATTGCGTATCTTCCACCATGTCTATCCTTTTCCCTTGTCCTTCTACCTTTATTTTGATTTCCTTATCTTCCTCTTGCATCCCCTTCACTTCAGCCTGCATCAATTTCACACCCTTTTGCATCAAATTAACACTTGTTTCCAACTTTTGAAAAGTAAAATCAACTTTGTGGGCAAAATCCTGAAACATTGTGTACATTTTATCTTGTTTCACCATAATTTCATTTTTATCTTTCCCTCTTAGTTCCTTCATTTCCCGAAAATCTTTCACATTTGCCTCCTCCATCTTATCAAATCTCTTAAACAATTTACCCAATAATCCAATAATACTGATTCCGATGATATAGATGATGGGGATGTGTTCTCAGTTTTGGTAATCAGCTACAGCATCAATTGAAGGAGATAAAGAAGCATCTGAAGTTCAGCCAGACAACCCTGCTGCCAACAAGCTCTTAAAAGTATTAAATAACTGCCTTGGGTTGTGTGCCTGAACTGAAATAGTAGGTTGTACTATCGGGGTAGGACGGTAAAATACCAAATGCACAATAAAGCCTTTCACTGATGGGCATACACTTGCAAATTCCTTGATAAAGGACAAAATAAATCTGTTACAGTAATACCTCATGCAAAGTCCGCTTCGTACAACATCGAATTCATACAACATTGCCTAATTCCTTGAAAAAAGTTGCCTCATACAAAGTTGTTGTGACTTTGTATGAGGCATTGGGGTTTTTCCCCAGGTTGGTTTGTCCCTAAAATCAGGGTTGTTTGACATTTTTTTGTAATGTATTTAGCTTTTAGACAATGATTTCTTAAAGTTCTGTCAGTTTCCTGTTTACTTGACTTTGCCCTGAAGTCTGTGCTGTTACAGTACAATGTACTGTTACAGTACAATGTATCTCTATGGAAATGCCATTGTACGAGGCATCACGGCAAGGATTTGGACATTGTATGAGGCATCACAGCTAGGATTTTGCATGCCTCATACAAAGTCCAAATCCGTATAAAGTCCAAACTTGTGGAACCAAGTTTGGACGTTGTATGAGGTATCACTGTACTTCACAAAAGTCTTTACTGTTCTGATTATTTCTTCAAAAATTATTAAATCAAATGGTACTTTCTCTTCAGTATCAATGAAAAATAGTAATAATCCTTAACGGTTTCAGGTAAGTTTCTTGAATTAATATATTATAATATGAAAACTAGAAATTATTTCTTCTCGAAGAGAATTGGATAAATCTCTTTCCACATTCTATCATCAGCAAAGGAAGATGCCAAATTCTGTGAAAAATACAATAACATTCATTATAATATACTTTCTTACTCCCTTAAACATATTATATTTCCCCTGGATGCCACAATACATTAGTTAAAACAGTCTTAGAAGATAAATCCATATCTTTATATCGCATATTTGCCTCTAAATGTTTATTCTTTCTGGGCCATGACATTAAGCTACGAACTCCAACTCCAACTATCTGGAATTTAAGGATCCGAGAAACAGATTGAACATGAGTCACTTTAGAAAAAATACGGACAGGAATACCTATCTCCACTTTAGTTCTTTTCATCCAATATTTTTAAAGGAGAATATACCTTATGGGGTATTTACTAGAGCAAGGAGAAACAACACAAAACAGGACTTTATAAAATCAGCTAAAACTATCAAAGAGAACTTATTAGGAAGAAGTTACCCAGAAAGCACTATTGATCAAGCATTTAGTAAAGCAATTAGTATTGAGAGGCATCAACTTTTCCAAAAAGACCAAACCGTAGTGAAAAGGTAGATTCAATGGTCAATTGAGTACTCTCCATTAACATACAATATAAAAAGAATTATACAAAGGTACTGGCACATTCTGGATATTCCAGGATGTGAAACGAACCCCGAGATAGGTTTTAGGAATACCCAAAGTATTAATAATATAGTTCCCAGAGCAGACCTCATAACAGATAGACCAAACAGGAGTATTAGTTACAACCACTTCAAGTGCCATGGGTGTAGTGCATGCAAATTAGCTTGGGAGATGAAAACCGTAATGTTGCCAAGTTTCAAAAAAACCTCTTGTTCTTAAACAATTGAGTAATTGTAATAGTTCGGCATGTGTATATTTGTGTGTGTGTCCTTGTCAACTGGGCTATGTCCGTAAAACAGAATGAAAAATCAAAGTTCATATAAATGAACATAATTCTAGTATCAAGAATGGCATTGTACAATCATCTTTGCAGGCGCACCCCCCAATAAAGGACTCAGACACTGATGAAAGTGGATAACAGCATTGGGCCACATTTATTGATTCATGCCCTAGTCCGAATTATAAATTTCTATTGGTATTCAACCAATTATAATTCTTAAGGCAAGCAGGCTGAAGTAACACTGGTAAGGTACCACCCAAAATTGCAAACGGCAATTGGTTACAATGTATCCATTTGTATCAATTTGTTTGTTGACAACAAACAAATTGTTGACCGTAGTCAATGCCTAACTATTGACCCCACCCTCTGACGCGTATCCGTAAAATAACGGGGTGATGCATGCTGCATAGCTCTTGCCATCACCCCATCGCCTGGTTCGTCGTTGACCGGACAATGTTTAATCAACTTGTGCCTGTCTAGTGTTGTCCAGTCAATTGCGAACCTGCCGGATACCTGTGGGTCATAAATGTTTACCTTACCAGTGCTACCCGCCACACGGAGAGGCTCAATAAAGGCTCGACGCCCCCCCCCCCCAGACCGTCAGCTCGGTCAACAGGCCTGCTCGCCAATCTCCTAACAGGAGGTCCATACCTCCCTGCGACAGATGGACCCCATCCCCTGAATAAAGCTCATAATTTTGTAGGCTGATTGCGGGGTGCCTAATGACGCGCCCCCAACCCTTGTCGAGAAGGAACCGGGCAATAGCCCTGTTCAACGAGCAACGAGCTCGATCAAGGGCCTGGAGGTCGAACCCTCCCCTGTAAGCATGCCGCGGTACCATGTCTGACCAAATGAGGGTTGTGGCAGGCAACACATAATGTAAGTAAGCCAGGTCACCGCAAATCGCATGCTTCAGCGATAGTCCAGTGACCTGTCCCAAATCATTGCCCCCAAGGTGTATGATCAGAATATCTGGCGGGTCAGCATTCCTGCTGGATAGAAGGAATGGCAACAGTTCCCGCTATAACATGCCGCGCTTACCATACCATCTGAGACTTGCAGATGCACCCAGTCCCAGTCGGGGTCCCCACTCTGTCGCCGCAGCGTACGACGCTGCCCTATGCACGTAGCTGTGGCCCACCAGCCATACTGCCACCGGTGTAATACGACACCCAGGGTCTGTCAAGGAAAAAGAGGGGGGAGAACAATACAGTGACTAAACTGGTACTCACGGTTGAAGAGGGCGAACATAAAACTGAAAACATTGTGATCCCCACCTTCCCATGCAGCGTATTTCCGCCCCGGAGTACTCAAAAGCAGCTGCAGTAGAAGCTGCCCCTATCCCAAATGAATGGGTGCCATAACGAGCCCCGGGGAGGCCAACACTGGCTAGTGCCTTACCGGTCACCTTCCAAAATTGAAATTTAGTAAGGGGAGACCCATCTTGGTGACAGAAAAACGGGCCATGGTGCGTGCCACGCAGTGCAAGAAACTCCTGTAGGGCACCAACCGGACAGATGTCTGCCAATGAACATCGTAGCAGTCGTACTCCACTGCCTACGCCGTGCTGATCAACTTTAGAGGAGCGTATCCTCAACTGAGCCCAATCATTGCAAACATAGACATCATCGAGTTCCAGTGCCCTATGACTTGCATCTGCCTTAGACAGCATCACAAGCTCGCTGATGCGGAGTGCTCCAAAAAAGGCCACCGTAGTAGCCGCATGAAACAGGGCGGCCTCATACCTATCAAAACAGAGGTCATGCCAGCCCCGTGCTAGGTGGGTAAGTACCCCTGGGGAAATTGGGTGGCGGTCATCCGGGCTATGCCCACGCTCCCGCACCCACCCCTCCAAAACATGTTGTATCCGGAAATCAGTGGTAACCACCCACTTTGGCCATGAATGCCAACGCTGACAGCCTGGATGCTATGGTGCGGGGTGCTAGGCCCTGGGCATGTAGGTAAACCATGAATTGTAGAATGTGGGCGACTGGGATAGGCCAAGCCTCAGGTAGTCGAAACTGGGCACAAAAGGCCTGAAAAGTGATGAACGCGTGGTGATACGCCTTACGCGTGCGGGGCGCCAGCGACATGCCGATCGCCCGGTTCACCTCTCCTTGCCAAGTGTCCATATCTTGTCCGGGAGCGGCGAGGGAAATTCCTCTGCATCCGGGGCCAAGGCACGGAACCGGAAGATCTGCAGGCAGGACAAAGCGTCAGCAATATCGTTATTAACACCAGGCACATGCCTAGCCCTGAATAGCACATTGAGGCGCAGGCTACGCAACACAAACTGGCGCACCAGCTCCATGACCCTGGGAGATTTAGACGTCTGTGAGTTGACAATGTGGACAACTGCCGCATTGTCACACCAGAATTGTACTACCGAATTGGCCCACTCCTCACCCCATAGCATCAAGGCTCCCAGAATGGGAAAAAATTCCAGATACGTGAGGTCGCACAAGCGACCCGTGCCCGACCAGGCTGGTGGCCACCTGCCGTAGGCCCACTTCCCATTGAAGTACATCCCATAACCCAGTGACCCCGATGCATCGGACTGGACCTGGAAACGAGGGGAAGTCAGAAGGTCGGACCTCCAGAAGGACACCCCGTTGAACTCCCTCAGGAACTGGAGCCAGATGAGCATATCCGCCTTAAGGCCCCTGCTAAGACGTACCCTGTGGTGGGGGTTGGTTAAGCCTATCATGGCATCGCACAAGTGTCGAGCAAAGGCTCTGCCAGGTGCGATCACCCTGCAAGCAAAATTGAGGTGACCATGCAGCACCTGTAGCTCACGAAGGGACGCCTTGCGTTTAGCCACCAAGCCGGATATGAGTGCAACGATCCGTGACACCTTATCAGCCGGTAACCTGGATGCTTGCACTACCGTGTCAATCTCCACCCCCAGGAATGTTAGCTTGGTAGATGGGCCCTCGGTCTTTTCGGGCGCCAAAGGGACACCAAGTTCCTTCATTAGCATCTGAAATGTATTGAGGAGACGCGCACACGTGTCCCAGCCCCGTTCACCCCCGAATAAGAAATCATCCAGGTAATGGGCTACAGACCGAGACCCCGACCTGCGGACGAACGCCCACTGCAGGAAGGTGCTGAAACGCTCGAAAGCCGAGCAGGAGATGGAACAACCAAAAGGCATGGCCTTATCGAAGTAATATTCACCCCGGAACTTGAAACCCAGCAACTCAAAGTCGCCCGGGTGCACCGGCAGAAGACGGAAGGCCGACTTGATGTCGCACTTAGCCAACAGTGCACCCGGGCCACATGAGCGCACCATGCGCAGAGCCTGGTCAAAAGATGTATACCGGACCGAACAAAGGTCATCCGGGATTGCATCATTGACCGATCGGCCGGCTGGGTAGGACAAGTGATGTATTAAGCGGAACTCGC
This sequence comes from Bradypodion ventrale, assembly GCA_035047345.1. NCBI lineage: Eukaryota > Metazoa > Chordata > Lepidosauria > Squamata > Chamaeleonidae > Bradypodion > Bradypodion ventrale. Next base: position 254,937,954 of record JAWDJE010000001.1, read on the forward strand.
CCTGTGACTTTTTGGGCACTAGCCCCAAGGGGGAAACTTTTAAATTAGGAAACGGGGGGGCAGGGAAAGGGCCGGCAACCCTGCCAACATCCACCTCCTTAATAATGCTCAAGGCAGCCACCTCCTCCCTTCCCCTAAGTGACAAAAGGTTGGGTGCATCTTGGGGAGCCCTGACCCCCGTGAAAGGAATGCGAAACCCCTGCTGGAAACCCTCAAGCAGGTAAGCTGCGTCTGCCCTCCTCGGGTACATCGTGAGCCAACGCTCTAACATGTACACATCAATTGGTGAGGGGGCCTTTTGCCTGACCAGCTCCCTCTGCAGCAGTCTTGCCCACCCCCTGTCCACCTCTACCCCTGCCCCGCGCTCCTCCCGGCCTGGGACAGGCGGAGGCAGCGTGGGGGCCAGCACAAGAGGGACACTCATGCATATATCGGCAATTTCTCCTGCTGCAGGTACCATTGGCCGAGAAGGTCCAACACAGCAGGCGGGCTGGAACCCCCTGCCCCGCCACCTGGCGGGGTGTCTGTGCCGGAGCAGCTCGCTGGACCGCATGTCCACAATGGTACCTCTCCCCAGGCACCGGGTGCGTGGGGGTCATATACAGAAGCCACAGCTTCTGGCAGGGCTCATCCCACCTCATCTCAGGGTGTAGCGGCACTCTCATGCGAAATTCTTCGTCGTAAGCCAACCACGACGGGCCTGGGAAGTCAACCATCGCCCGGTATATGTTGTCCAAGTACTGAACCATCGGGATGGCCAGATCCGGCCGGGCCCTGAGGTACACAGCCATGTATATGAGGTACGCTGGCAGCCAGTTGGTCCACGTGCGTGGCGGCTTACGATGACGTGCCTGTTCCTTATCTTTCTCATCCTGCCCCTCCCTCTCCTCCTTGGTGGGTTCTCTATTCAGAAGGGAGAAAATGTCCACATACTCCCCCCGCCAGATTTTCTCTTTGGTGGCCTGGGCAAGATGATCCCCAAGGGGCAGAGAATACCCCGCCGTAGGCAATGCCGACAACGGCACAGAGGCCGCATTGGGCACAGTGAAAGGAGCCTGGACCAAGCCCGCCACCCCGAGTAAGTTCCCAACGGGTCAGAGGGCGCCACCCCCAGTGGGGCCCTGGTTTGATGGTGCCGCACCCGTATGGCCCGGCGGCGGCTGAACCACCGCGCCAGCCATGCAGGGCCATGGCCACTGGACGCCCCCCCCAGTGTAGGTAGTGGTGTGGGTGCACTAGTTTGAACCGCATACTCACACGCTGCACCCCCATGGGCCGCCCCTACCAGGGGTTCTGGCCCACTGTGGGCGTCGGAGCTCGCGACCGCAACCGAGCTCGTGGACGAGGCCTGGTCAGTACCTGATGGCAGCAACTGTTGCACGGGGAGCTGCGAGGCCGCGGCTGACGCCGACCCACGGGCCTCAAGCAGCTCTACCTGTCCGGCCGCCTGCCGATGACCGGCAGCCAATGCATTGACCTGTGGTCCCAAAGGCGCCCCGGGTGGGTTAACCACCCCCAAAGAAGCCTCAAGGGCCGCCACGCGGGCCAGAAGGGCATCAACATTAACATAGCCCCCAACACTGATGGGGGGCATAGGGCCGGCTGGCCCACTGATAAGAGGCGCCGGGTCCGGTCTCTGGACCCCGGGTCCCGAATATGGCCATGAACCCAGTACCGGCCCTTGAGGGGCCGGAGGTATGCCCTGCCAGGGAAGGGAACCCAACCACCCCCCATGGTTAAAGCCCACCGCAGGTAGCTGCGGGGCAAGGGAAGAAGGCCCCAAGGTATAAACCGGGCCAGAGCCGGGAGCCACCGATTGAGAGCCGGAGGCCGCGGCTCCCGCCGGGCCGGTCTAAGGACGCCCAGTCCCGGGCCATGGGGCAACCGACCCCATCCCACCGGTCCCGGTGGGCACCGGCAAAGGGAGCTGTTGGGGGGCGCAGTCGCGGTCCTCCGACCTGGCTGGCGGCTCCTCGAAGTGCGAACCGCATTCGCCAACGCCTTCTTTTTGGAAGGCATTCTTGAAAGTGCTGGGAAGCCGAAGAAAAGGAACGAAAAGGACTGCTGCCCAAAGTAGCTTCCCGGCTAAGGTAAGAGCGACGGAGCAATGGGGAAAAACTTCTCCTCTCCGTCGCTTCGCAAAATGGCAGCTCGGCTGCCTCATGGCCACCCCTTTTATAAGGGTGCTGGCCACGCCCCCTAACTACCCGGATGCTCTTCGTCCGGTGGGGGGGGGCGCAAAGAGCGCGGCGGCCATTTTGGCGCCGTGCTTGCATTAGTTAAACATTTCATGGAGAAAGGCCACAAGTCAGAAGACCTCAGATTTGTAGTTCTAGAGTTAGCTAAAACTAAACAGTTTGAAAGAACAGACAAAAATACTGTACTTTTATAAAAAAGAAAGGCTTACTACATTCAATGTTTAAACACGATGCACCCAAATGGTTTGAATTCGGAGCAAAATCTGTCATGTTTGCTTTATGTAATGCATTCCTGTCAAGTTTCAGGAAATTTCTGTCAAATAAGGGAAATTTCCTGGCCAAAACAGGAAACTGGACAGCTATGCTTATCCTGTGCTGGCCTCCAGTCTAACTCCAGTCTAATTACAGTCTAACTAATCTGGGATGATGGTGGGAAAGAGTGTAAAATACAGGGGTATGACAGAAATTTCCCGAAACTTGACAGGTATGATGTAATTTGGAGAAGCTAATGCAGCCAGGTGAAAGATTTCTGTCAGTATTATCAGGTGTGCGGACTCAAGGTTATGCTGTAGAGTTTAAATTCCAGATAGTTTGAGCTGGTAGCTTAACATCATGGCCCAGAAAGAATAAACATTTAGAGGCAAAGACGCGATATAAAGATATGGATTTTTCTGGTAAGACTGTTTTAACTAACGTATTGTAGCATCCAGGGGAAATTTGTTTAAGGGAGTAAGAAAGTATATTATAATGAATGTTATTGTATTTTTCACAGAATTTGGCATCTTCCTTTGCTGATGATAGAATGTGAAAAGAGAATTATCGAATTCTCTTTGAGAAGAAGTAATTTGTATTTTTCATATTACAATATATTAATTCAAGAAACCTACCTGAAACAGTTAAGGATTATTACTATTTTTTCATTGATACTGAAGAGAAAGTACCATTTGATTTAATATTTTTTGAATAAATAACTATAACAGTAAAGACTTTTGTGAAGTAACAAATTTATTTTGTCCTTTATCAAGCAATTTGCAAGTGTTTTCCCATCAGTGAATGGCTTTATTGTGCATTTGAACTGAAATAGTAGACTGATAAAAAGCCTGCTTAGCTTTATCTAAATTCCAAAAATACCTCCCCAATGCAGATCTTAACTTAAAAAGTAGTGGGAATGCTCTGATGGAACACTCCTCAATTGTCATTCTAAAATGATGGAGAAAAGACCCCCATTTTTTTCTTTTTTCTTTTAGATACTGAGCCAAGGGCAAGCATGGTAAGAAGTTGTCTCTCCCCACAAACAGAAGGGACAACCGGTAATTGTTCAAAAGCAGCACTGGTTGCCATTTGGAAAGCAGCAACCAATTCTCCATTCATTGCTAACTATGAGGCGAGAGACCCAGTAAGAGGCGTGAAATCCCAAAAGCATCTGTGCTGAGGAATAATGTAAATATTAAATGGCCATGGACCTTGAGAAAATGACAAATCTATTGAGCATTCTAATGCTAACCAACCTTATGAACTACACTGGTGTAATTATGATTGTGATTGCAATATTCTTAAATTTGGAGATCTCCTCCTTCACTTGCCATAATAGGGGAACAGAGAAAGGATGTGTAAAATGAATGAATGAATGATTTAATTTATACCCTGCCCTATTGGTGCTGGCGCCACTCAGGGTGGCTTACAATGAAAAGACAAAATGTAACAAAGTATCACAAAATATCAAATGCAAAAAATATCAAAACAATATCACATAATATCACCTATCAAATACAATATCAAATACAGCCCAGCTCAAACATCCCAGATAGAGCCCAGAGCTCAAAGTCTATGATGGAGCCCTGGGCTCAATGTCTTCAGCTGAGAAAACATCGCACTCTGCATCTTCCACCAACAGCTGGGACCAGTCTCTCTCTCCCTGCCCTTGCTCTCACTGAGGGCTGGGATACGATGAGTCCGGCAGCTCCGGCAGCTCCAGCAGCGGCGGGGACTTGTAGCCATGTCGGTCGCCCCACAGCTCTCTCCCCACCACAAAAAAAGTTTGTGTCAGAAAGACAAAAAGGCAGGTTTTTTTATCCCCTGCAGAGCTAGCATGGATTTCTCTGACACTAGATACAAAAAAAATAATTTAATCTCTCCGTGGTTTTTTTTTTAAGAGAGAGATTCAATCTTTGTGGATCAGGAGAGTGCTGTGGATTCAATATGTCTTGATTTAAGAAAAACTTTGAGCAAGGTCCTCACTCCCTTCCATAATATTCTTGCCAGTATTGCTGATAATGTAAGGTCTATTTGTGGCTCCCTCTCATCCTGGAAAGATGTGGAATGTCATGGGTTCATCCTGGAAACTGTATTATTTATCATCTTTATATATGACTTCGATGAAGAAATATCAGGGATGCTTATCAAATCTGTGAATGACACAAAACTAGAAAGGGTAGCTATTACCAAACAAGACAGAATGAGAATTCAAGATGACAGATTGGTGATCTGGGCTATAATAAACATAATAAATTTCAGCTAGTATAAATGTGTAATTGTACATATAGACAACAAAAGCCAGATACTTACTTATAGAATGGGTGATGCTTGACAGTCAGGATCAGTACTAGTGCATTATCAACAGAAACACAATGTCCAGATTAAGGGAGGTGATAATATGACTCTGTTCCATTTTGGTAATAATAATAATAATAATAATAATAATAATAATAATAATAATAATAATAATAATAATAATAATAATAATAATAATAATAATAATAATAATAATAATAATAATAATAATAATGATGATGATGTTTATTTTTGTACCCCACTTTCCTCAGCCCAAAGGGCGACCCAAAGTGGTCCATACAAAATAAAAGGTACAGCCTTTAAAAACAGAAAGTTTAGAACGACAATAATAAGAGGTAAAAACTGCAGGAATACTAAACAACATTACAAAATATAGTAAAAGAAAGCACTACAAAGAGGCAATACCTCACACTCCTCTCCCAACCCCAGGGTAGTCCGAAAAAGAAGTAAAAGAGCTAACAACCTGGAGACCTCCAAAGTTCTGAAGTGAAAGGCAAACTCCCCCAGCTGCTGCCGATATGACTCCCTCTGGTGATGTCGGGCCAGAGGTTTGGTGGCAAAGCATCCTGGTGTCTTCGGGGCCATGGTCAGTCTTTTATCCCTCCCTGGGCGAAGCAGGACCCAGAGGAGGGAGGGCAGGAGCAGAACTCCACCGCCCAACCACCACAGTTGCTGCCAATTCGACTCCCACTGGCGATGTTGGGTCAGAGGTTGGTGGCAAAGCGTCTCTGGGACCACAGTCAGTCTTTTATCCCTCCCCGGGGTTATACATCCCTAAATTATCCTGCTGCCTTTAGAGGTATGCAGTTGCTAAAGTAAGATATAACTGCCAGCCCTGTTTGTTTCTGTATAGGGACTGGGGAGAAATGGAGGATGCTGTGTTATCCTTTACCTCAGACTGCAGAATGTCTTGGCATGGGTACTAATAGGCTTCTAATGGTATTCAAGTTGGAATTACTAACTTTTAAAATAACGGGTTAATTAATTTGAGCTAATTGAAAATGTTGTTGAATACTGTAGACAAATTTTAATCACAAAGTGGCAAACTTCCCTAACAAGTTGAAGAAAGCTAGTCAGGCCTGAGACATTCACTTTTCCAGAGTGCCTCAGTGTAGCTATGTTTGATGCTTCTTTATTCAAAGCCCTGAACTCTTTAAAGAGTATGGAGAATTCCTAGAATTGCACTACTAATGGATCTAGGAAGTATTAATATACCAAAAAATAAGAGAGAAATGACAGCTACGAGGTTATTTATCGTGAAAAAAGTGGAAAATAAATTGTGAAATAGAGCTGGATGATTGGTATGGGGAATTTTGGAATATTGCAATGAATGATAGATTAACTTGTGAATTAAAGTTTAAGAAAGGATTAACAAAGAAAAATGAATTTGAAGAGATTTGGGGATAATTTATAGAATATGTACTAATCAAAGCAAAATGAACAAAACCAAGACAGGAGTATACAACTTTCTCGGAAATGGGCATTAACATATAGAACATTGTCGATAGAAGAAAAATTATTACAAATTGGAAGCACAAGTCCCATAGGTGGTGGAGAGCACAGATAGAATGTTTTGTCGATTTAAAATTGTATGATTTGTTGATGTATGTGATAACGTTTTTGTGTGTTTAAATGTTGTCATATATATGGTATGGAGAAGAATGAAGAAAGAATATTTCTTGCTACCTCATAAACCCAAGAACCAGAGTCAGCAGACAGAAGCCTGAACAGTAGGGTAGAGGGAGAGAATCACTAAGAATGAAATGGATGGAGGTAGTGAGATTAGAATAGACATAACAAAATGAAAGAGAAAAAATACCTGCATGAGGATGAAGCTAATTACTTCTCCAAGTTATTTCTCAATTTGCATATAAAATAGCTTTTGCAAATTTTACACAAACTTGTATTCTGTCATCTGCTCCTTTTGGATGATTTACTTCCTACTTCTTTCTCTAAAACCACATTATATTAAAGATCCCCTTGAAAAAGAGCAGCAGATGAGATGTAAGCCGAGATGCCAAACTGTGTGACACTCTACAATAGAGTGGGAAAAAAAACATTAAGTAGTGGGAAGAACTACCTCCAATGAGGCTTTGTGGCTTCCAGAGAACCTGTTTTTTTAACCACTCTGGAATCATTTCCTTGGATGCTTTTGGAAACTTTACAAACCAAAGCTTGCAGGGCTATGCAGGGATGACTGAGGTTTCTGAGGTATACCACGTAAGGCTGAGTGTTTTCATGAAACTCCATACCACTAGGGAAGGTCACCATTTCCATGCCTGTTTTCAGTCATTTGGAACAAGGAGGGTGAGGTAGGCTTGTTTTCTTTTGTTTTTAGAAAACCTTTCTCATATTAGTAGCACTTTCTGCTGTACTTTATTTGAATTCCGTAGAGCTGTTATGTGTATTTACTTCATTAATTAATTTCTCAAATTATTTTAGCCCATCTTTACCTTCAAAATGGTCCTTCAAAGCAGTGTGCAGTGCAACATTAAATACATTAAAATGCATAGAGCAGGACAATGCTTCACAAAGAAAGCAAAGGGAAAAAACCTTTTAAAATGTTCAAAGGTGTGTAGCAGGAGTTATCCACCAACTCTTCCAGTGTCAATAGTCCTCCATCTAATTCTGGTTCTTCTCACCAACCCTACACATCTTTCAGCCATGGAGAAAGGAGGGTAATGTCTTGGTTGGACCAGGGACAGAGGTTCTTGGAACAAAAGTCAGTTGAATGGGGTTCCTCTGGACTTCCAGTCTAGCTTGGCTTTCCTCTCAACTCTTGATACTACTGCCTGTTCCCTCACTTCTACTCTTCTCCCCAATAAGGAGGTATCACTTTGCAGGCGCACCCCCCCAATGATGGACTCAGACACAAGTGAAAGTGGATAACGGCATTGGGCCACATTTATTGATTCAAGCCCTAGTCCGAATTATAAATTTCTATTGGTAAAACGACCAATCATAATTCTTAAGGCAAGCAGGCCGAAGTAACACTGGTAAGGTACCACCCAAAATTGCCAACGGCAATTGTTACAATGTATCTATTTGTATCAATTTGTTTGTTGACAACAAACAAATTGTTGACCGTAGTCAATATCTAACTAATGACCCCACCCTCTGACGTGTATCCGTAAAATCAGGGGGTGATTCCAGCTGTCTAGTGGTAACCATCACCCCCTCGCCTGGTTCGTCGTTGACCGGACAACGTTTAAACAACTTATGCCTATCTAGTGTTGTCCAGTCAATTGCGAACCTGCCGGATACCTGTGGGTCATCAATGTTTACCTTACCAGTGCTACCCGCCAATGTGACCAAAGTCAACAGTAGCACCGAACAAACACCTATATCAAACCATAGCAACAGTGTGGGATGGGCGAAAAAGCCAGGACTCAAGGGCCAATACGAGTCCCAGCCAAAAATTCCCACCCGGCCCCGAAGCGACCAAGAAATCACACTGTTAACTAGGGAGGGGGTGGAGGGGAAAAACTTCTCCGCTCCGTCGCTTCGCCAAAATGGCAGCACGGCTGCCTCGTGGCCAGCCCTTTTATTAGGGTGCTGGCCACGTCCCTAACTACCCGGATGGTTTCGTCCGGTGGGGGGGGGCCCGCAAAGAGCGCGGCGGCCATTTTGGCACCACGCTTCCATTGCAGGTGCACCCCCCCAATGATGGACTCAGACACAAATGAAAGTGGATAACGGCATTGGGCCACATTTATTGATTCAAGCCCTAGTCCGAATTATAAATTTCTATTGGTAAAACGACCAATCATAATTCTTAAGGCAAGCAGGCCGAAGTAACACTGGTAAGGTACCACCCAAAATTGCCAACGGCAATTGTTACAATGTATCTATTTGTATCAATTTGTTTGTTGACAACAAACAAATTGTTGACCGTAGTCAATATCTAACTAATGACCCCACCCTCTGGCGTGTATCCGTAAAATCAGGGGATGATTCCAGCTGTCTAGTGGTAACCATCACCCCCTCGCCTGGTTTGTCGTTGACCGGACAACGTTTAAACAACTTATGCCTATCTAGTGTTGTCCAGTCAATTGCGAACCTGCCGGATACCTGTGGGTCATCAATGTTTACCTTACCAGTGCTACCCGCCACCCGGAGAGGCTTCAATAAAGGCTCGACGCCCCCCCCCCCAAGACCGTCAGCTCGGTCGACAGGCCTGCTCGCCAATCACTCAGCAGGAGGTCCATACCTCCTCGCGACAGATGGGCCCCCTCCCCTGAATAAGGCTCATAATTTTGCAGACTGATGGCGGGGAGGCGAATGACGCGTCCCCAACCCATGTCAAAAAGGAACCGGGCAATAGCCCTGGAGCGACGAGCCCGGTCAAGCGCCTGCAGGCCAAACGCTCCCCTGTAAGCGTACTGCAGTATCATGTCCGACCAAATGAGGGGTGTGGCAGGCCACACATAATGAGAGTAGGCCAGGTGACTGCAAATCGCAAGCTGCCGCGATAGACCAGTGACCTGTCCGAAACCATTGCCCCCAAGGTGAATAACCAGGACATCAGGCGAGTCAGCATCCCTGATGTAGAAAAGGAATGGCAACAGTTCCCGCCATAACATGCCACGCTTACCACGCCACCTGAGATGTGCGGGTGCACCCAGTCCCAGTTGGGGTCCCACTCTGTCGCCGCAGCGTAACGCGCTGCCCTGTGCACGTGGCAACGGCCCACCAGCCATACTGTCACCGGTGTAAAACAACACCCAGGGTCTGTCAAGGAAAAAAGGGGGGTGAGAAACATCGCAGTGACTAAACTGGCACTCACGGTTGAAGAGGGTGAACACAAAAACTGAAAACAATGTGATCCCCACCTTCCCATGTGGCGTATTTCAGCCCCAGAGTACCCAAAAGTAGCTGCAGTAGAAACCGCCCCCATCCTGCAGGAATGGTTGAGTGAGGGGAGACCCACCCTGGTGACAGAAAAAACGGGGCATGGTGCGTGCCACACAGTGCAAGAAACTCCTGTAGGGCACCAACCGGACAGATGTCTTCCAAGGAACATCGTAGCAGTCTTACTCCACTGCCTACGCCGTGCTGATCTGTTTTAGAGGAGTGTATCCTCAACTGAGCCCAATCATTGCAAACATAGACATCTTCGAGTTCCAGTGCCCTACGACTTGCATCCGCCTTAGACAGCATCACAAGCTCGCTGATGCGGAGCGCTCCAAAAAAGGCCACCGTTGTAGCCGCACGAAACAGGGCTGCCTCATACCTATCGAAACATAGGTCATGCCAGCCTCGTGCCAGTTGGGTAAGTACCCCAGGGGAAATTGGGTGACGGTCGTCCAGGCAACGCCCACGTTCCCGCACTCACCCCTCCAAAACATGTCTCACACGGAAATCAGCGGTACTGTCCGCATGACCTCCCACCTTGGCCATAAAAGCCAGCGCTGATAGCCTAGATGCTATGGTGCGGGGTGCCAGGCCCTGGGCGTGCAGGTAAACCATGAAACGGAGATGTGGGCCACTGGGACCGGCCAGGTATCTGGCAGGCGAGATTGGGTACAAAAGGTCCAAAAGGAAACCAACGCGTGGTGATACACCTTACACGTGCGTGGCGCCAGTGACATGCCGATCGCCCGGTTCACCTCTCCTTGCCAGAGGTCCATATCTCCTGCGGTAGTGGCGAGGGAAATTCCTCCGCCTCCGGGGCCAAGGCACGGAACCGGGAGATCTGCAGGCGGGACAAAGCGTCAGCAATATCATTATTCACCCCCTGGGACATGCCTGGCCCTGAACAGTACATTGAGGCGCAGGCTGCGCAATACAAACTGGCGCACAAGGTCCATGACCCTGGGAAATTTAGAGATCTGTGAATTGACAATGTGGACAACGGCTGCATTGTCACACCAGAAATGCACCACAGAGTTGGCCCACTCCTCACCCCATAGCATCAATGCCCCCAGTATGTGAAAAAATTCCAAATATGTGAGATCCCTCAGGCGACCCGTGCCTGACCAGGCTGGTGGCCATCCACCATATGCCCACTTCCCATTGAAGTACATCCCATAACCAAGGGATCCCGAGGCATCAGACTGAATTTGAAATTGGGGAGAAGCCAGGAGGTCTGACCTCCAAAATGAGACCCCATTGAACTCCCTCAGGAACTGGAGCCATACGTGCAGATCTGCCCTGATGCCCCGTGTCAATCTCGCCCTATGATGGGGCCTGGATAAGCCTGCCATGGCGTCGCACAAGCGCCGAGCAAATGCCCTGCCAGGTGCGACCACCCTGCAAGCGAAATTGAGGTGTCCATGTAGCACCTGCAGTTCCTGAAGGGATGCCTTGCGCTTAGCCAGCAAGTCCGATATAAGGGCCGCTATCCTTGACACCTTGTCTTCGGGCAACCTGGACGCCTGCGCTACCGTGTCAATTTCCACCCCCAGGAATACTAACTTATTAGACGGGCCTTCGGTCTTTTCGGGCGCTAAAGGGACACCAAGTTCCTCCATTAGCGTCTGAAATGTGTTGAGGAGACGTGTGCACATGTCCCAGCCCCGTTCACCCCCGAATAAAAAGTCATCCAGGTAATGGGCTACAGACCGAGACCCTGACCTCTGGACAAATGCCCACTGCAGGAAAGTACTGAAAAGCTCGAAAGCCGAGCAGGATATGGAACAGCCGAATGGCATGGCTTTGTCAAAATAATATTCACCCCGGAATTTGAAACCCAGCAACTCAAAGTCACCCGGGTGCACGGGTAAGAGGCGAAAAGCCGACTTAATGTCACACTTAGCCAACAGTGCACCCGGGCCACATGAGCGCACCATGCGCAATGCCTGGTCAAAGGATGTATATCTGACAGAACAAAGGTCATCAGGGATAGCATCATTAACCGAGTGGCCGGCTGGGTAGGACAAATGATGAATCAGGCGGAACTCGCCCGGGGACTTTTTGGGCACCAGTCCTAGAGGAGACACTTTAAGGTTGGGGAACGGGGGCACGGGGAAAGGGCCAGCGACCCTGCCCGCCGCAATCTCCTTATTAATGCTGGCGGCAGCCACCTCCTCCCTTCCTCTAAGTGACAAAAGGTTGGGTGCATCCTGCGGTGACCTATCCCCCGTGAAAGGAATACGAAAACCCAGTTGAAAACCCTGAAGGAGGTACACAGTGTCTGCTCTCTTCGGGTACAATGCGAGCCAACGCTCCAGCATGTCGACATTAATTGGGGAGGGGGCCTTTTGGTGAACCCGCTCCCTCCGTGGCAGTCCTACCTGCCCCTTGTCCACCCCTACCCCTGCCCCCGTATCCTCCCGGCCTGGGACAGGCGGAGGCAGCATGGGGGCCAGAACACGAGGGGCACTCATGCTTGTACTTGCAATTTTTCTTGTTGCAAGAACCATTGGACGAGAAGGTCCAGCACAGCAGGCGGGCTGGAACCCCCTGCCCCGCCACTTGGCGGGGTACCTGTACCGGGGCCACTCGTTGGACCGCATGTCCACAATGGTATCTCTCCCCAGGCGCCGGGCGCGTGGGGGTCATATACAGAAGCCACAGCTTCTGGCAGGGCTCATCCCACCTCATCTCTGGGTGCAGTGGAATCCTCATGCAGTATTCTTCGTCGTAAGCAAGCCACGACGGACCCGGGAAGTCAACCATAGCCCGGTAAATGTTGTCGAGATACTGGACCATAGGGATGGCCAAATCCGGCCTAGCCCTGAGGTAAACGGCCATGTAAATCAGGTACGCTGGCAACCAATTTGCCCACGTGCGTGGCGGCTTACGACGACGTGCCTGCTCCTTATCCTTCTCGTCCAGCCCTTCCCTCTTTTCCTTGGTCGGTTCCCTATCTAGAAGGGAGAAGATATCTACATACTCGCTCCTCCAAATCTTTTCCTTGGTGGACTGGGCCAGATGGTCCCCCAGGGGCAAGGAATATCCTGCTGTTGGCAAAGCCGACACCGGGACAGAGGGAACTGTGGGCAAAGCAAAGGGGGGGCCTGAGCCATCCCAGGGATCCCCAACACATTGCCTAGCACATAGGGGGCGCCACCCCGACCCAGGCCCTGTGTCAAGGGGAAAGTCTCCGGGTGGGCCGGGGGCAATTGGACCGCCGGGCCGCCCGAGCGAGGCCACGGCCATTGGACCGCCCCCCCCAAGGAAGTCAGTTGTGTGGGTGCATTAGCTTGAACTGCATACTCACCCGATGCACCCCCAGGGGCCGCCCCCACTGGGGGTTCCGGCCCGCTGGGGGCGTCGGAGCTCACGACCGAAGCTGAGCTCGTCGACGGGGCCAGACCAGCACCAGACTGCTGCATCAGTTGAGTGGGGAGCTGAGAGGCAGAGGCCGCCACCGGCCTGCGCGCCTCAGGCGGCTCAACCCGACCCATCGCCGGCGACTGTTCGGCGGCCAAAGGGGGCACCTGGAATAATAAAGACACCCCTATTTGGTTGGCCCTCGCCAAGGACGCTTCAAGGGCCGCTACCCGGGCCAGAAGGGCCTCCACGCCGACATAGGCCCCGGCCCCAACAGGATGCAAATGGGCAACCGGCCCATAAGTCAAGGGTACCTGTCCAGGTCCCTGAGCCCCCGGGGCCAGATAAGGCCAAGAGCCCATGCTCGGCCCTTAGGGAGCCGTGGGCACGCCCTGCCCAGGCAGAGAACCCAACCACCCTCCGTGGCTCGCACCCCCCAAGGGGAACTGCGCGCCCAGGCAAGATGGCCCAGCCGCACGGACCATGGCAGGGGCCGTGGTCGTCATTTGCGGGCCAAGGGCCGAGGCCCCGTCCGGGGCAGCCTGCGCGCACCGCGCATCGGGCCAAGGAGCTACCGATCCCATCCCACCGGTCCCAGTGGGCTCCGCTAAAGGTGGCTGCGGGACGGGCGCAGTCGCGGTCCTCCGACCCGGCTGACGCCTCCGCGCCGCTAGAGCCACGTTCGCAGCTGCCTTCTTCTTCGAGGGCTAGCTAGGAAGCCTAAGAAAAAGCTGCCCGAAAAGGCTTCCTTTAGAAGGATACGAGCGACGGAGGTAAGAGGGAAAAACTTCTCCGCTCCGTCGCTTCGCCAAAATGGCAGCACGGCTGCCTTGTGGCCACCCCTTTTATTAGGGTGCTGGCCACGCCCCTAACTACCCGGATGGTTTCGTCCGGTGGGGGGGGCCCGCAAAGAGCGCGGCAGCCATTTTGGCGCCACGCTTCCAATCTTCCTCTCCTGCACCTGAATGGCAGCCTCCTCCTCAGGTACCCATAGCTGGACACAGAGATCATGCCAGGGAGCCTTCATATAAATGTACGTCCATCCCAAGTTCCTCTGCAGTGCTACAGAAGCCTTCCCAGAACATTTCCTCAGCAGCATCGTGCCGCCCTTCCGCTAGTCCTGCTTCTTCCGTCTTTTCCCAAATCTCTTCCACCTGTTCCTCCTCCATCATCATTTCTCCCAGTGCCCCTTTTATACTGTCACCTCTTCCTCTGCAATCTCTACTGATGTTTCAAAACTTTCCTTCTCCTCCAGGAAGACCTCTGTTCCCTGTTCATCCTCTGCCCAACATTGGTGCCCATGTCTATGGAGGAAATGGAGGTTGGAAACTCCCGGGTTTAGGGTGTCATGTGTGACGTGATACTGGAATGTCTCCTACTGAAAAAAGGAACAAAATCCTTAACCTGTCCAGATCCCAGAACTGTTTCTTAAGTGCTTACAGAGTTTTGCATCACTTATTAATGTGTTCTCTGGGACATTTGTAGTATGAAAAATTTGTAAAGTGAATTTCCCATAGGAATGCATTGAAAACCAAAATGTGTTAACTGAAATGCAGTTTCCCATAGGAATGCATTGAAAACCAATTAATCCATTCCGGAAAATAAATTGTTAACTGAGCTATTATTTTCTATGGATTTCCTTTTGTTATGTAATTTTTGTGTTAACCAAGCTGTTTGTTAAGAGAGGTTCCACTGTTAGACCTATCCTACCAGACCAATGGTATTATCTACATGTGGCTGATGGGCAGCTGTTGAAGAGAAATTCCAGCTTGCTTAAAAACCATATAATAGGTGAAATCCAGAAGTAAGTTGTAAGGTGAGCAGGCTCATTGAAGCTTACTTAATGGGCTTACTCAAATTGTGACTTACTAGTAGATTTTAACCAATGAATGACAAGTGAAAATAGCAGCAAAGAGGCTTAGTGAACTGTTATGTATGTTAACTGTGTTTTCTGACAGGAGCGGAATGTATCTTTTCTCATGTATCTATTCTTATGCAAATAAGTGGATCGAAAAATGTGCACACTCTGTTAGCCAATGGGCTCGTTGTATTATTGTTACTGTTACTGTTTATAGGGTATATAAGTCCGAGTTTTGCCGCATCCAAACTGTGTTCAAACCCCACTCATAAAGAGCTGAATTTCACTACTTCATTCGTCTGCTTCTTCATTCCTTGAACACTAAACCGGTGATGAGGATGGGATGGCATCCCCACACGGCAGCAACATTGGCCCATTCGACCCAGCGCATCCAGAAAAATGGGCACCATACGAATGCCAGTTCCGCCACACAATGGCCTCGCAGAAGATCACCTATGAAGATCAGAAGCGCTCCTGCTTCCTCGCTCTGAGATGCTTGAGCTGGCAACCCACCTCGTTCTCCCAAGGGACATGGATGTGGTGCCACTCGCAGAAATCATGTCCGCACTGAGGAGGCACCTGCAGCCAGAGGTTTTGATCTTCCCGGCCAGGGTGGCCTTCCACAGAAGAGAGCAGCGACCCGGTGAAACCATTGCAGACTATGCCGCCGCGCTGCACATTGCTGCCACCCCGTGCAAGTGGGACAACATTGAAGAAACACTCCAGGACCATCTGCTGGCCAGCATGAGGGATGAAGATGCTCAATGTCGCCTCATGATCAGAAAGACACTAACCTTCATGGATGTCCTAGAAGATGCAGTAGCGTCTGAGGCCGCACGGTCCGGGATTAAGCTTTTCTGGCATCGCCACTACACCACCAGTGCCACCGACTCAGCTGTGCAAGCTCAACAAAGTTCACCTTTATCCTCCTTAGCATCGCCTGGTCCCACCTCTTCATCGGAGTCCAGCGACGCAAAGGGAAAAGTCTTAGCGGTCCGACAAAACCTTAAAGACTTGGTGGCTATATTTGGCTTAAGTATTTGTGGACTGTAGTCCACTTCTTCAGATGCAAAATGAAGTTAGGTTATGCTGTTGAGTGCTAAACAGCAAGCATATATATTCATCAATTTTATGCAAGGCACTATCTGGCCTACATGTAAGGATAGGCCTTTTTTGGCCTGATTTATGTGCTTCTGTGGGACTGTTTGGACTAGGGAAGGGGCCAGCAACCTTTTTAAGCCAGTGGCCAGGTCACACTACTTTAGACAATTGAGGGGGCTGAAGTGGTGGTCCCTGCCCCCCCCCATTATAAACATATTTGTGGCTGTCATAAACACATTTACTGCAGCCATAAACACATCTGCAGCTGCCGTAAATGCAACCACATCTGTTTCCGGTGGCAGCAGCAGTGGCAGCAGTTGGACCAAGGGTGGGGGCCTGATGATTTGGTGCCAAGGGCCAGTTTGACCCACAGGCCATACGTTGCCAACTCCTGGACTAGGGGATAACTCTGTAACAGTGCCAGTGTAGCCTGGGTTTGTTGGGTAGTTGTTTTGAGGGCTAGGCACAGCTTGAGCCATTTTTCTCTTGTTCTTCTTGCATCATTGTTTATTTCCTTGGTGAGAAGCTGCCTGGTTCCTTGAAATATTTTTTCCTGTTGTGCTGCAATGCCCAGAAAGGTCTCTGTTGTGTTGAGTGTGTAGCACCAGTGGTTGATATTGTTGCTTTAAATATTATAATATAAACTAGTGTCTGCATAGGTCTGATGGTGATTTTCTTTCTCATATAATGTTACCTGTTCTGTTGTTGTTGTGGTGGTTAAGCATTTTTAAGGGTTCATTGGAGCTTTTGGAGTCCCAAAAAGACAAGGGAGGGGGAATGAATGGGAAACCTAAAGGATTATTTCCTTTGCATGTAAAATAAAAGCATCAATACCCCAAAATATGAAAATGAGAGACCCTGTGGAAGAATCTGAGCAAAACATTTTGCCATGCACATCCTTTCTTAGAACTGTCCATGCATGGCACATCTGAATGGGCAGACTGCTACCTTTTGTGCCAGCATGATCCATAAGAACTGCAGGCATAATACTCTAAGGGATGTGTTAGCTTACCTTTTCTTCTTCTTCATACTAGCCATGTTAGAATCTCTATTAGTGCACATCCATTTTCTTGGCAGTAGCAGCTGCCAATAGTATATTAATTATCATTGCACTGATAATTTTGCAACTAGTATTCTGTTGTAAGAATGACAATGTTCGGTTTTGAACCCAACATGCACCCTACCTAATTATCATTAGCAATATCTTTCAGAATAGTATGGTATCTAACAGCTGTTGTTTTCTTTCCTGCATCTGGCATAGAGTATGGCAAAATCTGCTGCTTGTTTGAGCTACAGTTATTTTATTCCCACCAAATAGACCACTCATTCATTGCTCCAAAATAAAGTTTCATCTATGCCTACTCACAAGGGGAGAGAAAATGACCCTCCATTTCAAATGCATGGAGAACATAATCACAATAAAGAGTCCACCCCATTCAAGCTTTCTCACTCCCTTAGGAAGACAGATGTAACTCAACAGTGCTTCACATCATACATTAATAAGCAAGAATAATCTTTCTCAAGATAATGATTTTATTTGTTTCCCTTTACAATACCCCAATACAATAAGCATAACATCTCCCCTATGCACCACCTATACTCATGACTGAGATGGATCTTAAGCTACATGATACATGTTTAACTTGCTATGTAATTTGACCCTCAAAATTTAGTCACAATATTGGTTCCCATTCTGTTACACTACAATGGTAACTGGCTATTTGCTTTGCAGAAATGGAAATCAGTCATTCCTTCTTTGTCCCATAATCCTTAATATGAGCTAATACTTGCAGCATTTGACATCTTCATTCATCCAACCTGTTACCGTCATCCTGAAAGTGAGCATAATGCAAAGTAACAACATAGCTACAAGACATAGCTACATTTGTTTTGTTTCAGCTTTAAACAGTTTTTTTTCCATCCAGCTATGGAGAACTTGAAAGTTCCTACCCATTTATGATGTTCTGATTGGTGGAACAAAGTTATTGCCTAGCAGTGGATTTTGAATTTTATTTTTAAGTTAAAGGAAGGAACTTCATTTGGAGCCTGGGAGCGAGGACTGCTGTAAGGCATGTATATTTAAATTAATTAATTAATGCCCTGTCTTCCCACCTCGAAATATGCTTAAGGCAAATGGTGACAGTCAAGCTGCAGTGACAGAACTTAACTGCATAAATTCCAAGATCAAAATCTCTTCTATTTACCACAAGAAGGAAGGCACACACCAATTCACTCATCCACCACAGCTAGGGTTGCCAGGTCTCGGGATCTTCAACTTCTGGGGACTCTTGGAAATGTTATGCCTCTTTAAGGAAGGTGATAACTCTAAATGCAATTAACACTTGAGGAGGAGAAAATATGATTTTTAAATATGATTTTAAAACCCAGGCACTCATCTCCATCTGCATCTAGCTGGCACCAGCACTTGCTGCTCATTGTAAAATTGTTTGCATGTGTGCAATATTTGTGCAACATTGTCACACTAAAAAGCTGAGAATTAGGGTTGGGTGGGAGAGAAGAGGGTACAAATGCTTGGGTCCATCATGCCATATTGAGCAAGGCAGAGAAATGGAGTACCAACAAGTCATGGCTTAGAAAAAGATCTATCTAATGAGGGGTAAAAAGTATTTTTAAAAATCTAAGAATCAGCACAAGGAGTAGGTCAGGTACAGACAGTGATGCATTGCAGCAGGTTCTGTCAGGTTCTGCAGAACCAGCAGCGGAAATTTCCCCAGGCCACACCCACTTGGTTGGCTATGCCCACCTCCATAGCCCAAAATGCAGGATATTTGGACACGCCCACAGATTTGGCCCCACCCACAGATATGGCCAGCCCACAGAGTAGGTAGTAAATTTTTTTGCAGTGTATCACAGGGTGCAGACATTGCCTTCAACCATTTGATCTGCATGAGAGGGTTCTGTTTATTTGTCCTTGCCATGAATACCTCTATTTCCCAGCTGCATTCACCAATGGTTGATGTGATTTGACTTGATATGGTTGTGTTGAATGTAGACACACTGATTTCATCTTCTGTATCCTATTATTGTCTGGACTGTTTGGCATTCTGTTAGGTCCTAAGCCTGTTCATCTGCCAAACCTCCACTGTCTCCTGAAGGGCCATGTTCTGCCTCCATCTGCCAAGCCAAAGATGGGACTGCCAAATATGTCCAAAGGTGTTTTCTGTCTCCTGGCTTCCTCTTGATGGGGCAGATCATCCTTGTATCCATCTTCTGAAGAGGACTCTGCCAGGGAGTTTGGCAGTAATGCATGGCATTAAGCTACTGATTAAGTTAGTATATTTGCTAACATAAGTGGCAATGGTTTTTTTAAAATGAAAGTGTAGATTCTGGATTTTTTGCAAAAACATTTCTTCGACATACATTAATTTAATGTTAGAGAGGAAAGCCAACTGTCATACCAAACAAAACATGGGTATGGTTAATATTTCAGTTTTAGGATCATTTCTCTCAGGTGCATCAATACACCCTAGAGCAGTGATGGTGAACCTTAGCACTCCAGGTGTTCTTGGACTTCAACTCCCAGAAGTGCAAGTAAGCACTCCTGCCGATCAGGGCTTCTGGGAATTGAAGTTCCAGAACACATGGAGGGCCAAGGTTCACTGTTACTGCCCTAGAGATTCAATAGAAAATGACATTATATTCTTTTCACTTTCTTTCACTTTCTTCAGGTAGATGTGATTGGTTCCCATAGTGCATCTTAAAGGTTTTCTTTTCCTTTCCTTCCTCTTACCTTTCTTTCTTCCCCCTCCCTTACCTTTATAACTTTGTAAGTTTAAACCTAAGGTAGAAAAAGCGAATGCATGAAAAACAGAATCAAGGTTACTTTTCCCAGGTCACAATCCACCTATCTAATTGTAAATTCAATACAGTGAAACCTGGTGAAAGGAGTAAATACTAGATATCTATGTAGGGAGTCCCTCGGTAAATGAAATGGAAAGAAGAGTCAAATAATTTCAGCTTATTGGAAGTAGAATTATGCATTCATGCTACATCTATTAGTGTGGGTAAAAAACAGTCAAAGAACTGAGGGCAAGATCATTGCATCCCAGGTAGAGACAATTTTACTAGTTACATCCAAAAATATTTCAGGGCAGAATGGAGCTCAAGAGGAATTGTACAAGAATCATCTACTTTTTAGAAGTTGTAGCAGTAATGAGTATGTTTTGGAGGTGCCATTATTTTTTGCAAAAGAGTTAAGCAACCAAAAAGTTATGCCCTATAACTTACATGTTTAGCATGGCTTTTGGACTATAAAAAGTGAATAACACCAAGGTTTATCATCAGATGCCATCATCTGGCAAAAAGACTAAAACAATGTAACATTTATTTCCCTGGCCGCTAAAAAAATAATAATTAAATGTTTCATCTTGTATATGGGCTTTGACTGAAAAGAAAAAATGTCTAAAAAGAAGGAGACTTCTCCAGTTTTAAAAAAATGGTCATTATATGGGAGCTGGAAAAGAAGGACTCACCAGAACATTTCTGCAACATCAGATGCAGAAGTAATTAATGAGGCAGATTTGTTTTAGATTTTTAGAAATGGAATTGGTGGGTGTGGGTTGAAAGAGGAGGAGGAAGAAACATATAAAATATCTCTCCTAAAAGAAAAGAGAACCAGGAGGAGAAACTTGGATTAGTAGGAGGACAAACATTTAAAAGAGGCAGGTTGTTGTTTTTTCAAATTGAGAATTAAAAAGAGATAGAAGGCAACACAAGCAAGAAATGTACACCACATACTCATCCTTGTTTTCTCGTCTCACTTTCTTTTTTAATTTTTTTATTGATTTTCAGAAAAAAATAACATACAAATACAGAAAGAAGAAAGAAAAAACAACATAGGCAAGCATATAAATGATACATTTGACATTATCACACAAAAAAAGAATCTTTAAACAATAAAATTAGATGTATATAAATCTAAATATAACACCCTTGAAATTTAACATTTAACTTACTGTCTCTTTAATGTTTTATTATCACAATGGTAAATATCCCAACTTTGCTCTTAAACATTAGTAACCAGTAACTTCTTATTTTATCTATTTTCTATTCAAATCAATTTGTCTAAAACAGTTATATTTCTTTTTCTATCCCTATCAATTTATTCCAATATTACATTCTATACATCATTCACCCCGTGTATTTACATTGCCCGGGAGGATGTGGTATTTCCCATTGGTTTCTACTGTGCCCAAAACTTCAATTGGCCTGGTGTCAGTCTATTCTTCCCCTCTCCCTTCAAAGCATGATCCACAAATTGTCTCCATGTATTCCAGAATCCATTCTCTTTAATTATTCCTTTTTTAAAATTCAACGCCCATGTTAATTTTTCATTCAATGCGAGATCCCACATCTCCTTATACCAATCATCTACTTTTAATGTTATGTCGTTTTTCCAACTTTTTGCTATACACATTCTGCCCATAGTATGCATTATAGCGAATAATTCATTCTTATCATCATCTAAGTTCATATTATCTACGTCCGTCAACAAGATGTTACGTAGCCCCAACTTGAGAGATGTTCCCATAATATTGACCATCTCCTTCTCAATTTCCTCCCAAAATTTCTCAACCTTTTACATTCATACCACATATGTACATATGTGCCCAATGTATTTTTACATCTCCAACACATTGGTGATATATTCGGGGATAGTTTCATTTTAACCTTCTTCCAAACTCCCAACATCAATCTCATCATTCTATTTTTAACCATTATTTTTCCTTTTTCATTCCCTAAAAACACACTTTTACCCAACTCCTTTAATTCCATCATTTCAATTTCCTCCCAAATAACTACCTCTTTCATTAAAATCTTAACTACATTTTTAATATGGAATGCATTATAATAATTTTTCAAGTTCGGTATTCCCAGACCCCCATCTTTTTGTGACTGGTACCACATTTTCTTTGGTATTCTAGCTCTTCTTCCCACATTACAATAATTATTTATTAAAGCTTGAAATTCCTTAATTTCTTTATCTGTAATTTGGATTGGTAGGGGTTCAAACAAATTTTTTTTGGTAATAACATCATTTTAGTCAATGCTACCCTGCCGAACCAAGACAGCTTCAAATTTTTATATTGTGAAATTTTTGCTTTGAGTTCTTTTTTTAAAATCATAATTTAATCTTCTTAAATCTTCTATTTTGCTTGAAATATTTATCCCCAAATATCTCACACTATTTTTAATCTGTAGTTTAAATCTATTTTTAATTCTCCCTTGTTCTTCCTAGTCTATATTATTCAATATCATTTCAGATTTATCCCAATTTATCCTCAACCCAGTTATTTGTTCAAATTCCTCCAAATGCCTCTGTATTTTTCCCAACGTCTTCCCCGGATGTTTCATAATTATAAGAGTATCGTCAGCATATAAACTAACTTTATTTCCTAATATTCCTTCTATTTCTTTATCCTCCCTTATACTTTTTGCTAATATTTCCATCGCCATTATAAATAATATTGGGGATAGTGGGCATCCCTGTCTTGTTCCCGCTTCTAATCTTACTTCTTCCGTAAGGCCATCATTTACCCTAACATTGCCACACCCTTGTTGATACAATTGTTCTATCATTTTTATAAACCTACATCCAAATCCATAGCCTTTAATTAACTCATTAATTGTTATCCATTGCAAAGAATCGAATGCCTTGAAAATATCCAAAGATAACAATCCTTCCTTCTCTTTAGTTTGACCTGCAATGTCTATTAAATCTATAACTTGCCTTGTTAAATCCGCCATGTATCTACCTTTAATAAATCCCACCTGGTCATTATTTATATATTTATCCATGAAGCTATTTAATCTTTTTGCCAATATCGCCGTAAAAATCTTAGCATCCTGATTTATTAAAGAGATAGGTCTATATGACTCTACCTTTTCCAAATCTTTCCCAGGTTTTGGCAATAATACTATTATAGTTCTATACCAAGAGGGTGGAATCTGACCTCCATCCAAAATAAAATTATACAATTTTAGGACAATTATATCTTTAAACTCTTTATAAAATTCTGCTGGCAATCCATCTTCACCTGGTGATTTGTCCATCCTCAATTTACCTATTATTTCTTTTATCTCCTTTTCAGTAATTGGCTCCTCCATTATTTGTTTATGTTCCTGATCGATTTTGTTTTTAATCTGACTTTCAATTTTATCTTTTAATTTTCCCAGGTCTATATTTTTTCTTGAATATAACTCCTGATAGAATTCTTACGACCTTACATTTATCTATTGTTTTATTATACCTTATACCCTTTTTGTCTACCAGAATCCCTATTTTCCTTTTATTTCTTTTTTCCTTAGCAGCTCTTGCCAATAATTTTGAATTTTTATTACTATATTCAAAGTATTTCCTTTTTAGATAAACCAGATCTCTTTTCACTTTTTCAATATCCTTTCCTACTAACTCCTTCCTCAACCCCTGCATTCTTTCATGAACTTTCCTATCTTTAGTTATTGCATGTTTTTCTTGTAGCTGTTTAATCTCTTTCTCAATTTCCTCCTGCTTACCTTTTAATTGTTTATTTTTAAGACTAGCCAATTTAATACTTTCCCCTCTGAATATTGCCTTCATCATATCCCACACCACACTATATCGAACCTCACCTGTATCATTCTATTTCCAATTTTGCTCCCATCTTTCAACTATTTGTTCTTTACATTTTTCATCTTTAAATAATTTAGTGTTATATCTCCAATTTCTCCTAATCTTTGTACCATCCATTCTCATTTCTAACAATACCTTTGCATGATCTGACTCTGAAGATTCCAACTTCAATTTCATCCAAATTCCCTATCAGGTTGTCAGTTACAAATATATAATCTATTCTAGAATACGTGTTAGAAATCTGGGAAAAAAGTGTAAACCCTTTCTGGTCCTTTAAACTCATGCCATGTATTTTTTAACCCTAATCCTTTCATCCCGGTGGGGGCGAAGAGGCTTGCCGGCCCTGCCACCGGCCGGCGTCCCGGGCCACGCCCTCCCCCTCGCCAGGACTTAAGAGGCGAGGGGGCCTGCCGGGCGAACATCGCCGCCGCGCTTAGCCCCGGTGGGGGCGAAGAGGCTCGCCGGCCCCGCCACCGGCCGGCATCCCGGGCCCCGCCCTCCCCCTCGCCAGGACTTAAGAGGCGAGGGGGCCTGCCGGGCGAACATCGCCGCTGTGCTCAGCCCCGGTGGGGGCGAAGAGGCTCGCCGGCCCTGCCACCGGCCGGCGTCCCGGGGCCCGCCCTCCCCCTTGCCAGGACTTAAGAGGCGAGGGGGCCTGCCGGGCGAACATCGCCGCCGCACTCATCCCCGGTGGGGGCGAAGAGGCTCGCCGGCCCTGCCACCGGCCGGCATCCCGGGCCCCGCCCTCCCCCTCGCCAGGACTTAAGAGGCGAGGGGGCCTGCCGGGCGAACATCGCCGCCGCACTCATCCCCGGTGGGGGCGAAGAGGCTCGCCGGCCCTGCCACCGGCCGGCGTCCCGGGGCCCGCCCTCCCCCTTGCCAGGACTTAAGAGGCGAGGGGGCCTGCCGGGCGAACATCGCCGCCGCACTCATCCCCGGTGGGGGCGAAGAGGCTCGCCGGCCCCGCCACCGGCCGGCGTCCCGGGCCCCGCCCTCCCCCTCGCCAGGACTTAAGAGGCGAGGGGGCCTGCCGGGCGAACATCGCCGCCGCGCTTAGCCCCGGTGGGGGCGAAGAGGCTTGCCGGCCCTGCCACCGGCCGGCGTCCCGGGCCCCGCCCTCCCCCTCGCCAGGACTTAAGAGGCGAGGGGGCCTGCCGGGCGAACATCGCCGCCGCGCTTAGCCCCGGTGGGGGCGAAGAGGCTCGCCGGCCCCGCCACCGGCCGGCGTCCCAGGCCCCGCCCTCCCCCTCACCAGGACTTAAGAGGCGAGGGGGCCTGCCGGGCGAACATCGCCGCCGCGCTCAGCGCTCATCTCCTCCCCCCTTCTACCTATATTTGTAGTATCTATATTTGATCTTATTAAATTGAAGTCCCCACCCACAATCATTTTTATAATTCTTTCTTTATTCAATATATTATGCACCTTATCTAAAAATGTATTTTGATTTTCATTTGGTATGTACAAATTTACCAAGGTAATCTCCTCATCATCTATTTTCCCTTTTATTATTAAATGTCTTCCTTCTATATCTGAAATACTTTTTACCATCTCAAATCCAACTCTACTTGATATCTTAATTGCTACACCTTTTGCCTTTGATGTACCATATGATTTTTCATAAAATTGAGTCCATCCTAAGAATAATTTGCTAGTTTCCTCTGATTTTTGGTGAGTTTCCTGAAGAAAGATTACATCCGGTTTATCTTTCCTAAGAGCTGCTTCTAATCTTCTTCTCTTCACCTGACAACCAGTACCTTTCACATTCCAGGTTAATACTTTCAAATTTTTCATTCCTTATTTTCTAACCCTAATTCTCCCTTTTCGCCACTTCCTCCTCATCTCACTTTCTGATGATGTTGCTTCTGATGTTCAGAGTCCCCCATTACTTTATGTCAGGGATTCTCAACCTGTGGCCCGCAGGCCAGATACAGCATGTGGCACCATTTCATGTGGCCCACCATCACCTGTACCACACCAGGAAGTGCCATGTGGTGGAAGAAGGGGAAAATGGCCATCTAGCCCCCAAAGCTGTCTGAGGGAGTGTGACTTGGCCACTAGCTTTTAAAGGTTGAGAACAGGCTCCAGTTCTATGTCAGTTCAGCCCTAATAATGAGGAACAGTCATGCATGTCAGGGTAATGGTAACTGTAACAAACTTTTGCTGGAACACAATAGTGAGGGACAGAATGAGTTGCATTTGACATGTAATGTTTGGAGCTATGAGCTGTTCCTATTCAATTTGGACTGTATGGATGGAAGAGAATGTTGTTTTTGAAGAATTTACCAATCCTGTGAGAAAGAAGAAAATATTTTTTCTTTTAAAATTTTTCTTTTAAAAAGCAAAAGTGAATGCAAGAGGAAATGAAACTAACTCATGTTCCCATCTCTATAAATAAACACATGAGAAATTATAACTGGTTTACATCTATCAAATAATTAAGCTACCAGAGAGCAAAGGCAAGGAATCTCCATTACACTCAGTGTGTGAGCTTCCCAAAGCACATAGATAAGCAGTGTTGGAGGCCAAGTCTAGGATGTAACTGCGCCTTGGTTTAATCCAGCATGGCAGTTCTTTCATTCATTTTGCTGATATTGTACTTTATTATGGTAGTTAAACTGTTCTGATATAGTTTAACTCCACCCTCTGGAGGAGCAGTTTAAATCACCAGTGCAAACAAAATAGTCTGTGCAAGTTTATTGGAGAGTAACAAAACAAAAGAAGAAGAAAAAAGACTAACTGCTGTATTTTAATGTTAGCTTTCATGGATTATTTCCGCTCCATCAGACAAAAGAGTGAGACTTCATGGCATCAATTTATACACATCAGGTACAGAGATGCACAATAGTTGGCTAGCATAACAGATATGTTTACAAATAAGCATAGCTTTTTACAATAGATAACAACAGGATTCTTAATTGGTATTCAAACTTGCTGTGACATTTCACCCTATTGAGTTGCAAACTGATGCCATGAAGTCTTACTCTTATGTCTGACAAATTGGACATGAGCCAGGAAAGTTAACATTAAAATACAACAGTTAGTCACATTCCCACCACCCCTAACTACCACCACCCGGAACATCAGTCATGGGCTCACCAAGTTATCTTGATATTCAGATCAGATAATTCTGCACATACTTCTGCCCTCTGGCAGTATGAAAATAAACTTTAATAATCTGCTGTGTGTTTTCACTAAAGTGAAAGTCTTCAGCCTGGAACATCCATGAGTGGGGGCTTTGACTGACTCTACTACTGAAGAAGCTTATTGTCTGAGTTAAAAATTAAGAGAAGTAGCCCCGTGAAGGAATATAAACATCTGGTAGCAGTTATGCATTTGCATTAAGTTGCACTTCTTGTACTTAACAAGCTTCCCTAAGACTGCAACAATGAATGACAGTCATAAACACTCTAATAGTGTTAATGGTTGCTTCTGGCAAAAAGTTTTTTTTAATTATTATTAAAGAAAAGGACTAACACTTGCCACACAAACCCTGTACTGGTTCACGTGGCATTCAAAGAGTTGTGCCAGAATTCCTCTGGTTTAGGGCAGCATTGGCCTTAAAACAATTGGCATGGAATAGCCACATAACCTTCTTAACATTTCTTGAGCCTTACAGCAATATAGTTTCTGACCAAGTTCCTGTCATATAAAAGTAGAGATGCACATCAGTGGATCAGGCCCTGAGGTAAACAGCTGCCATTTGAAGGCAGCATACTACCAGGGCTCGACCTCCCAGCTATTAAAGTCAATTATAACATTCTCATTAAGTTAAACGGGAAGGGGCCTGGAACGCAGCCTACTGCCGAGTAGCCCCAAGACACCAGAAAAGAGAGTGCTTTTGGCAAGCTAATCAGCCAGAAAAGGAGGAATGCACAAATGCAAACATATATGTCATAAGGAGGTTAAAACCATGATTGAGGATTGCTCTCTGGTATGCCCAGGTGATTGTGTCAAAGATAGCTCATGCAATACCATCCTGACTGATTACCCTGACAGCTGATTGCTTTGTCTTAATCCTGTCAACCTTCTCCTTCCACTTCTTGTTGGTTTCCTCACCTAAAAGACACATTAGCAGAAATGCCTAAACTTTTAAATCCAATTAGTTATCCATCCCCCTCCCTAAAATAGTGCACAAGATAGACAGCATAACCTCTTGTGTGCAGGATATTTACCGCTTTAGGGCACAATCTGTTGCTGCAGAGTTCTAACTGTTGCTGAAGCACTTATTGTCATTATAGGTGCCTTAGCAACAAAGTGTTCTGTCTTGTTTTTCATCTGTGAAGGTGGTGATTTATTGATAATGCTAATCTTGATGGAGAGTTACAGAGCTAGCAAGTCAAATGCATTTAAAGTAGGAAGCAGAAAGGAAATCTTACATCTCCAACTATTCTTCATTGCTTCCTATGGGGAGAAAAAGCATAAATCCTATGTTCCCCTACCTCCAGTTTACAGATGGATGAACCAATTTGTTCATTTTTTGTGTCACATTGGAATGTGTTCTTTCATAAGTCCACTCTGTCCTGATCCCTAATTCCTCAATTTAAATAGAAATTATGCAATAGCCATATATAATAAAGCACTTTATTCTGAAATATATGTTCTTATGCTATTGTGCAAACTGTTTGAGCAGATAAATTTGATATCTGTATCTCCCCCGTCTGTAAATCCATCTAAGAAATAGAAGTCACCATAATTCTTGTCAGAATTCCCCAGGAATAAATTATGGTAACATCCATCATTTTGCTCCATCCCAAACTGCTCCTGTCCATTGGAATATTACCTAGAATGGATTGGAATCCAGTACAGGAAGTTGTTATGAAAAAGAGATAAAAATAGAATTACAATCTTCCCACCACCATCCACCTCCCCCCAAAATATCTAACAGACAGCTGAATAGTACAGCTTTCTAAAGGAACCATAGCTAATTACATCATGACAAAACAACAACCAGTCAGGTGACTGAAAGTGAGTGGGGATTCTTGAACAGTGGTACCTTGCTTAATGAGCATAATGTGTTCCACAGGATTGCTCTTTAAGCAAAACGCTTGGGGAAAGTGCCGCCACTGCTATTGTAAGTGACCGATTGTGACTTCTGGCGGGGGGATTGCAAACCCTGATTTAGTTGTTAAAGCGAGTTTTTTGTTGGTTTTAGTTGTTACACGAGGATGACCATTCTGAGAAAATTCTGCTCTTTAAGTGAGTTAGTCGCTAAGCAAGGCACTCTTTATGCAAGGTTTTACTGTATTTACAGTTCTGCTACCAGACAGTTTTAGTCAGGGTTTAATGAGTCAAGTAGCTAGATATGGGTAGCCTGTGAAAAATACTGAATACATCTTGATTCACAAAGGCAGGCTGGATCTGAAATGAATTAAAAACTGTATGCATCTTGGTTAATAAATGGACTAAAGAGGGCTAAAGAGACTGCGGTGGCTCAAGTGGTTAAGACATTGAACTTGACGACTAGAAGGTCGGAGTTAGATACCCAAGTGCTGCATGACAGAGTGAGCTCCCATTTCTGTCCCAGCTCCTGCCAATCTAGCAGTTCAAAAACAAGAAATTCCAAGTAGATAAATAGGGACCACTTTGGTGGAAAGGTAAACAGTGTTCCATGCACTCTGGTGTCTAGGTATGCCTGCAACATGTCCAGGAAACATCAGCACATGCAGACAATGCTGGTTCTTTGACTATAAACAGAGATGAGCACTGAAGCCTAGCGTCGGATATGTCTGGCTTTCGAGCGAGGGTGACCATTACGTAAAGAGGGCTTGGATATGAAAAAAGCTACAAAAGGCTTGGTTAATGAAATGGGTTGAATATACAGGAGTTTGGTGAGGAAGGGCTAACCTCTGCATTTTCTTGTCATAGCTGTAATTACAACCAGGTGACAAGAAAATCACAGTTCTCCTGGACATACCCATTCTTGTCTGATTTCAGGAAATAAGGGTCAGATATTACTTGCACGAGGAACACCCAGGAAATAGAAAGACATCCAAGTAGGATTAAGGAAAGAATCCTATCTCCATCTCTAGTGAAGATGCAGTCAGCCAGAATCACTGATACTGGGTAGTAGACCAAAGGCAGGAAGGTTTGAATATTAGTCAAGGGTTTCTGGGACATTATCAAATTTGATATATAAGTTGCTATATGCTGCTTTATATGTTGTATGTTATATGTTGTTATATTATACCACCTTCACATAAACCTTACAGTAGAATTCTCATTCACAACACAGGCTGTCTCACAGAACAAAGGATGAACTCACACAATTGTCAATAGATGCTGAAGGTTAAACTTATTACCAAATATTAATGCCAGGTTTTTGTCTTGTATCCTCCTACTGTTTGGATTGCAACAGGACAAAAATTCACAACTAATCCAAATAACTGCCATAGATCTTCTGCTATTACCAGTTGTAAAAAGCCATATTGATTTGTATACTTACCTGTTATGCTAACCAATCGCTCTGTACCTGATGTGTATAAATTGATACCACAAATGTCTGATGAACATTGGACTTGATCCATGAAAGCTAACATTAAAAGACAGCAGTTAGTCTTTAAAGTGCTACAATGTTTTTGTTTTTGATTTGTTTATTCTGTAATATGCATGATATAGTATGCTTTTAACTGAGCTTGTTTTTAACTATTTGTGAGCTACATTGGATCCCTATGTTAGGAGAAAGGAATGAAGTCATTAAAAAACCAAGTTCCTTGAGTGCTTATTGTGTATGATTATCACAACAAAAATACTTCCCACTTGCTATAATTTGCATAACAGTCAGCTTTGTTTTTTAAATTACTTTGTTTTTTAATTTTTTTAAAAATACATGCTTGTCTTTTGTAAGGCTAATATTATCAGAGGCAAAAGTGTCCCTCTGCCTCGGACTCTTCTGTATAAACATACTTGGCACCTATGATGACATGCTATCAGTAATGCATTATTTGGCTCACAATTTTAGTCTACTTTAAGGCTATTAATAAACTGGGAAGCCAGTCAAAAGGCAATGTCTTATTTAAGAAAAGCACCTATTAGCCTGTAGTTGTGCTTAATGGGCTTTTCGCTTCCTCTGCGCTGGATTGTATCTCAGACACCCATTGCCCTTTTTATTTCTTGTTGAGGTTGTGCCATGTCTCTTAAACATGACATAGTTGTGCCACGTCTCTTAAAACTGCTGCCTTTCACTAACCAGAGCAAATTGGTTTTGATTTTTGTTCCTTATGAATTATTTATTAAACTCAATTTAATGTGAGATTGCTAATTTTAAAAACCAGGTTGTTCAAATAAGCATTTTGTAGCCTCATATTAGCTAGCTCCTGACCATGTTTTATTCTGAAACTGATGACCTGTCATAGATATCTGGGCTTCACTGTCACCAGAAAGGAGTGAGGATTCTTGCCAGTAATTTTCTGAAACAATGACTGAACTAATTGTGAAAAGCTGTCGATGCTTCATTGTCAATTAATTGCAGACTAAGTCAACTCTACATTTATAGCAACAGAGCTTCATCTCAAACAGCCTAGTATTTTGTTGTGTAGAGGTAGTGCTGATTTTTAAAGTCAAAGAAGTATTGAAGTCACACAAACAATAAACAGGGGTTCATCTCATTATATCTGTCATTTTGAAGTACAGTACTGTATTTGCTTTAAAACTGCCCTGAGAACTACAACCAGATTAATCTATGAACACCTTGGGCCAAATTACTCCAACAGTACTCATCTGGTAGATTAGTATTTATTTCTCAGCATCATTCATAGGCTTAACATTCTGCTGCCCATAATGAATTTCAGTGTGAGGCAAGGAACACAAATAAGAATCCTTTTACATTTTGGTGAGTTTATTGGATTTTTAGAAATTTAAGTTATAAAGTCCTGCTTTTGAGATTTGTGTCTGATTTAGACTAAGGTAATGGACAAAACATTATTAGAGTTTGTTTTTGCTTTTGCTTTATGCAGGACAGCAGTATTATGATTGTACAGTTGTGAGGAGGTTCACAGCACGATCGCTGTGGCTCATGGCACACCATGGCCATAAATCGTGGGTGATCATTCTCCTTGCCTCATCTGTTTTTGCCGTAACTTAGAGGCCCCCAGTTTGGGCCTCTGACCATTACTCAAGGCCTTCTGGCCCTCCCTACTATGCCCAGGGATGGCACGCAGTCATTCAGCTAGCACGCAGCTTCTGTCCAATCAGTAAGGTGAGCACGAGGCAGGCATGCTGATATTTAGCCAATTAAGTAACCTTATGCTATCGCAGGTAACCAATAAGGATATATTGCATACCCTTCTCTGGAATTTTCTTTGTCCTGTTATTCCTAATAAACTCCGTCCGGGCTATCAAGCCCAATGCCTCTTCATGAATTAAGCCTCCGCTGTCTCCTTGATCGCAAAACACAACATCTGGTGACCCGCGACGTGATTGCTGGATCCCAACTCCCCGACTCACCGGCTGGAATAGCCCCCTGGTGCACCTCAGCCTTCAGGCTACCCCAGCCTTTAGGCTCCCTCAGCTTTTGATCTCCCGATTGTGAGTAAGGGGGGGGGGACTTTCTTTAGGGCAAAGGACCCATGCAAAAGAATTGCAGAAAATCATCAAGGAGAGCGGATGTCCAGACATCACGCTTAATAGTCTAGAAGACTTCATTAAGGAAGTCAAATGCCAATGTCCTTGGTACCCAGAAATTGGATCACTCAAACGGGATGATTGGCAAAGAATTGGAACAATTTTATTGGAAGAACCGAGGGCAGCGGTTCATCATTTATTGATTTGGCAAAGAATTAATGAGGCAGTCAGGAAATTAGTACCAGCAGAGGCGTCCCTGACCAATCCTCTGACTCATCCACCCGAGGACCCACCACCTCCTTATCCAAAAGTGCTGCCCGCTATTTTACCACCTACGGCACCATTGGGGCCGCCCATCCCGAGCCTGGTTCTCCAGGCGCTGCCCGCCTACCCTGGCGGTTTGATGGGAAATGTTCGCTCTGCCATACATCGAGCCAAGAGCGATGGGGTTTTGTCCCTGGAGGAGGCGGAAGAGTGGCAAGGAGAGAGTCCTTCTGCTTTTCCCATTACGGTTGAGATGGGGGTGGGGGCGGATGGGAATCCAGAGGAACGTATCCATTGGCAAGCTCTGTCATATACAGTAATTAGGGAACTTAATAAAGCTGTTAGAGAGGCTGGTGTCCGGTCACATTTTGTGCAAGGGTTGCTTGAGGGAATTGGAAACGGGTACACTATGTTACCCCAAGACTGGAAAGATTTGTTTCAAATGATTTTGACTGCTTCACAGTATGTTGTTTGGGATAGTGAATTCCGAGCAGCTGCAGTGGCGGCTGGTATGCCACAAAACACCCCTGAGCAGATTTATGAAGCAGGTGCATTTGCTACCCTCCAACAGCAGATGCAACTCCCCCGGGAGTCTTTCCACCACACGTTCATGTGCGTCATGAGAGCCTTTAAAAGGGTCCCCGTCTCTGGGAAACCCACACGCTCCTTTACTTCCACATGGCAGCAGCCCACTGAACCCTACCCACAGTTCATTGATAGATTGAAGGCAGCCATACAAAGACAGATAGACAACCCTGATGCCCAAGGAGAACTCCTGAAACGGCTGGCTTTTGAGCAGGCCAATGCCGATTGCAAGAAGATTTTGCAAAATGTCATTCACCGCCCTGAGTATAGTTTAGCTGACATGATTCAAGCCTGTATGGAGGTGGGCACTCAAACACATGCAATGGCCCTTCTGGCTGGAGCGCTTCGTGCCGGAAACAAGCCCACTGGCAATTGTTTCAACTGTCAGAAACCGGGCCACTTCAAGAAAGACTGTCACGCCCCCGGAGGGGGAGCGCATAAGGGGGGGTGGAAAGGATGTCAGGCACCCCAGCAAGAAGTGCCCCCGGTGTGGCAAAGGATACCATTGGGCTAGCCAGTGCAGAGTCAACCCCTCACCACAGGGAAACTAGATACCGGGCCCTCCCCGGGCCCCGGGAAAATAAAGGGGACACGGGTCGATCAGCGCAAGGCTGCTACTGCTGGCAGCGCTGGTCTCGATCTCGTTAACACACAGGACATGACAACTGCGTTGCCTGGGGAGCTTATCCAGATGCCTGCCGACCTTACTGGCCCCTTGCCAAAAGGGACCATTGGTCTGGTACTGCCACGTTCATCAGCGGCCAAACATGGCATCATGATAGTTCCTGGCGTGATAGACGCAGACTACACAGGCATCATTTATGTACAATTTTGGAGTCACCTCCCATTGCAACTGCGCAAGGGGGACTCCTGGGCACAATTGATCATTGTTTCTTATGAGACCCTAGGGGGAGCAGAGCCCGCCCTTCGCAGAGGGGGTTTTGGTTCCACCCATGCCGGGGCCGATGGAGACACCTATCATCCACAGGTTGCCGCCCTTCAAGAGCAGATAGGACAGCAGAAGCCGACCCGTAAGTATTGGGTAAACGGTAAGTTGTTGGAAGGATTGTTGGATACGGGGGCAGATATTTCTGTGATAGCTGCTGGGCACTGGGATCCCTTGTGGCCAACCGAAACCGCTCCCTCAGTTTGGGGCATCGGTGGTAGCCAGGCCTCCCAGAAAAGTGCTCAGTGGTTATCTGTCAGTCTCCAACCTGGCGGGCCTGAGATCGCTCGCATCAAGCCCTGTATTTTACAAATTGATCTCAACTTGTGGGGGAGGGATTTGCTGGCGCAAGTTGGCACCACCCTCATAACTCATGAATAGCCATCAACATTGTGCTCTTCCACTCTCGTGGAAGACCGATCGAGCCGTGTGGGTGGAGCAATGGCCACTTCCGCAAGAGAAGTTGACTGCGCTTAAGCAGCTCGTCCAGGAACAACTGGACGCGGGTCACATTGACCGACTAGTAGTCCGTTCAATACCCCGGTATTTGTCATCAAAAAGAAGTCCGGGAGGTGGCGGTTGCTCCATGACCTGCGGGAGATCAATAAGATAATTGAGCCGATGGGCTCGCTCCAGTGTGGAACCCCGAACCCAAATTTGATACCCCATGATTATGAGATGGCTGTCATTGACCTCAAGGATTGTTTTTATACCATTCCCCTTCAGGAAAAGGACCGGAAGTATTTTGCTTTCACGGTCCCAGTGTTGAATAACTCCCAGCCCACAGTCCGGTACCATTGGAAGGTATTGCCAATGGGAATGCTCAATAGCCCCACCATGTGTCAGTTTTATGTAAATGCAGCTCTCATGCCGTACAGAAAGGCTTACCCTGATTTGGTAATATATCATCACATGGATGAAAAACTGACCGTTTGAAGACCGATAACGGCCCCGCCTATTGTTCTACTGCCCTAGCAGAGTTTTGTACCCGCTGGCAGATTGTCCACACATTCGGCATCCCTTATAATTCTCAGGGACAGGCCGTGGTTGAGCGGGCCAATAAAACACTGAAAGAGGCACTGGATCGCCAAAAAAGGAAAGGGGGAACTGTCCCCCTCTCACTTCCGGAAAAGGAGGAGTGGCTTGCTAGTGTACTGTTTACTCTAAACCACCTTAACTTGTCTCAATTTAATTCTCAATTTTTATCCAGGGCTCAGCATCACTACCGCCAGCTTGAGGTTCTGCCTGCCCCCCAGGTCCAGTACAGATGCCTGCCGGACCCGGAGTGGAAAGGGCCTGTTCCCCTCATCACCTGGGGAAGGGGCTACGCCGCCGTGTCTATGCCAGAAGGTCCTCTTTGGGTCCCTGCCCGGTTTGTTCGACCGTGGAAACATGGCATGGCATCAGGGTCTCAGCAACCCCATTCCAAACTTCGACCTTCACCTGCACGTGCTCCCGGAGAAGAGACGGAACCGAGGGGGAAGGCGAAGGGGGCAGAACCCGCCGATAACCTGGGGCCAGGTGAAAGCATTGTCGGATGAAGCCCAGTCCGTGCTGGACGAAATTCGGGTGGAAAAGACTCCTGAGAACTTTGTTGTTGCTATCATAGCTTGTCTAAATGCTAATTCTATAATGATTCTTTGTTGCTACATGCTTCTCTTTCCAGGAGCGCTTGCCGTCCAAGATGAGCTGTCCCAACGCTTTGAGTATAACCTGTGGTATAAGCTTGCTTGTGCATTTGTAAAAGCCATTAATCACACTTCCCAAGCTATTAGCCTCCTGAACAGGGAGCAATTTCAGCTTCGCAACGCCATTTTAGATAACCGCGCCGCGATCGATTATTTGCTGATGTTGCATCATCAAGGTTGTGAGTCTGTGCGTAATATGTGTTGCTTTAACTTATCCGATAATTCTAATAAGGTACAAAACCAATTGGATTCTTTAACCAAAATTGTTTCTGATATTAAGCAAAACCCTCTGCCTTCGTGGTGGAGCACTCTTTGGTCCTGGCTTCCCAACGGAGCTTGGGTACGGACCATCCTGCAGTATGGTTTAATTATTCTTGCCATTCTGATAACTGCCTGTTGCTTTATTCAATGCATACCTTCGTTGCTAGCCACCTGCCTGCAAGGATTTCGCTTCCGGCCTCGTGCATGCAAGGACCAAATTTATTATGCTTATAAGCTTCTTAAAAACAGAAGGGGGAAGATGTGAGGAGGTTCACAGCACGATTGCTGTGGCTCATGGCACACCATGGCCATAAATCGTGGGTGATCGTTCTCCTTGCCTCATCTGTTTTTGCCGTAACTTAGAGGCCCCCAGTTTGGGCCTCTGACCATTACTCAAGGCCTTCTGGCCCTCCCTACTATGCCCAGGGATGGTACGCAGTCATTCAGCTAGCACGCAGCTTCTGTTCAATCAGCAAGGTGAGCACGAGGCAGGCATGCTGATATTTAGCCAATTAAGTAACCTTATGCTATCGCAGGTAACCAATAAGGATATATTGCATACCCTTCTCTGGAATTTTCTTTGTCCTGTTATTCCTAATAAACTCCGTCCGGGCTATCAAGCCCAATGCCTCTTCATGAATTAAGCCTCCGCTGTCTCCTTGATCCCAAAACACAACATACAGTTTCTGCAGGCAAGTTGCAATTTCAGGTTTTCTTTTTGTGTGCAATGAAATGTGTCTGAAACAAGCATGCTTCCACATGCCTGAAAGACACTTAGGATTCATTGTTATATCTACCACTTGTTGAGTCCAAGCATTAATTGCAACGTGACAGCAGATCGAGGGTTAACCACAAGTCAGTTCGGACTAATTCGGAACAATTCAGACTAGGGAAAACAGGATGAGGTAGCAATTTATATACAGACAGAATGGCAGTTACAGTGATATATTTGCCCGGACATAACGCGGGAAACCTGTGCGAACCAATCAGGTACAATGAAAACATATGAACAGAAAGAGTGTGATTACAGCAAAGACTTTATGGTGAACACAACTTTAAGCAATATATGTAATTAAATGTTTGGACACAACACTACCTGAATAGGAAAGCTTGTGAAATTCAGTGGCTGAAATCCTGTTGCTTAGCAGACTAAGTCACAACTAGAGAAGGCCCATTGAATCAGTGGAACCAATGCAGGAACTGACCCAACAAATCTCCACTAATTTAGTGGGCCTACCCTACTTGCATGCTCTACCATGAGTGTGGTTTGCCGGGGTCACTAATTGGACAGCTACCTTTCCCGATGGGTTCATTCAGCAAGAACACCGCCTCAAAGACCAACCGGACTTTACCAGAAAGGAAATTGGGTACGGGCTTATAGCAGTAGGGAGCATTAGTGACTCAATGTTTTCCATGGCTGGGGCCTTTGACAACAGTAGGACAAATGTCAGGAGGTAAGAGACCCAAGGTCTCATAAACAGCATACAGTGTCTGGCTCACGTCCGCGTATAAGGCTGAGCAGACACTAACCACAGCTAGACCAAATAGCTATGCATAGGTACACAGTCTTCTAGCTTGAGATAAGGCAGGAACAATAAGTCTCGCCACAATCTGCTGATTAGTATGCTTATGGCTAACCTGGGCATGCAAGCTGGTAAGTGTAACCCAACCAGCCAAGTGCCACGTCACAGCTTTCTGTCACGGGGGTTGCACGAGGGGTATACGTGATAGCTCCCGATTGTAGTCAATAAATACAGTCTACCTGAGAATTTGGGGCTGGCTTTTACCATCATACTTCAGTCTCGCGTGCCTTCCTTGAGTTCAGCACCTCAACTCCCACAGAGCATTACAACACATGAGCAATCAAATTTCAGCCTGTGGCAGTAAATATCTGAGCAGTCGTGAGTTGGATTACTTTTGGAAACAATTGAATAGAAATAAACTGTTCCACTCACTTTCTTCTGTGAAGAAGAATTTTTACATCCCAAATAAGTGTGTGAATAGGAATATAAGAAGTGCAAATACACAAGGGATATTGTCAGCATTTTGTAGCACAGTTCTCACATCTTCAAAAGTGTACAAAAATGTGCATATTAAGAAGTGGTCAGAAATATACTAGAGTTGATGAGAACATGCAAATAATTGGTGCAGACTTTATTTTAAAAATCATAAATTGATATGGAAACAGAATGAGAAAAACCTATATGACTAGAGAAATGAGATACCAAGAGAAACTAAAATGGACATATTCTTCTATCTTTATTTTCTTCAGCATTTGAAAAAAAAACAGTTTTTAAGTTGTCTTGGTAACAAAGAAGGGTTCTAAAAATACAGGTGATGCTCTCCTGAAAGTTGTGCCAATTTTCCGTATGTTGCAGGACTTCTTGCCATTGTCATTCCCTAATTTCTCCTCAGATTCATATTTTCTTCATCCTTCACCAGATCTGGGGTTTCTCAAAAAATTGAATTTCTGCCTTAACAGGGCAGGCCAAAGCTTCTCAGAAACTGTGGATTTGCACTGGATTCAGCACCTGTCTCCTTTTGAAAATATAAACTACATAATAATAATTTTGTGTCAGAAATTATTCTGGGTTGAAAGGATTTTTGCTGGAGGAGATCCACTCAGAGGATGCCTGAATGAGACTATTATTACAACTACAGAACAACAGTAATATTAATTTGCTACAACAAACACATTCACAAGGACATTTGTGGTGAAAAAATGACTAATTGGTTTACTGTGATAAAATTTTATATGAACCAAAACTGGTTTTGTCCGATGATAATGGTGATATTTTGCAAAGGCTACTTTTTTTGAATAATACTTGTTATTAACTCTTTTTAAAAAATTAAATGAAGAGTTGAATGTTTATTTAAAACAAAACCATCTTAATACAGTTGGATTCAAATGGAAGTACAGTAATACCTCAGATAATGCCAAAACTTAGTTCCACAAGTCTTAGCGTTATCCAATTTTTAGCGTTTTCCAATTCATGCATTGGATAACACTAAAAAAAAGCCTGGCTGCCCACCCCCACAAAAAGGACAACGTGATCTCCTACCTTTTCATGCTGTTTGGGGACAAAAAAAATCACCATTGTTGGGTTCATGTTTCCAGCTCTCTGACCCTCCTGCAGCCTCTGGGAGGGTGGGAGGACCTTTGTTTAAAAAACAAAATGATGGCCACAACCTTTTTCAGCTCTTCTGTGGCCGAGGGATATCCTAGGAAGGTGGGAATAGCACAAAAAAATGGTCTTCCCAGCCTCCCAGAGGCTGCAGGGGAGGCGGAGAGCCAGAAACATGCATCCAACAATGGTAATTTTGTCCCCAAACAGTGTGAAAAGGTAGGAGATCAAACACAATGCATCGGATAACACTAAAATGGTGTTATCCTGTGCAACAATTTTTTCAAAACTTTACATCATTATCCAATTTTAGTGTTATCCAATTCAGTTGATATCCAGGGTTTTACTATATCCCCATGTCATATTTCTTCCATATTTTCAATACAGAAAGTCCTTTTCTAGATATTTAGGGCTAAATCCAATTAATAATTAAAACTAAAGCACAATAATTGAATCAATTACTGAACAATAAATCATTGATTCACTCTAGAGGCAGCTCCCCTGGTGGTTAAGAAGCTGAGCTGGAAGGTCGGTTTTGATACCCAAGTGCTGCACAGGAACATGAAAGGAGCCTCATTTGAGCATCCCCTGAGTGGAGATTCTCCAGCAAAAATCCTTTCAACCCAAAGTAATCTTTGATATGAAATTATTATTATTATTATTATTATTATTATTATTATTATTATTATTATTATTATTATTATTATTATTATTATTATTATTATTATTATTATTATTATTATTATTATTATTATTATTATTATTATTATTAACTCTAGATGGGAATAGTTATTTAATTTAGTCTATAGCCACTGTGTTGGAAGGAACAATAGGAAATGTCACTTTTTGGATTACAAATGCCAGAATTCAGGGACTTGTTATCCAAAAACACATCTTTTCTAGGCTACAGAATAGGGTCGGTTAGGAATCACCCAGAATATATTAAGACATGCAGGTGTCCAACCTCATGAAATGAGTGTTTATTCAGAAAGAACTTCTACCAGGTTTAGTAGGCTGTTCAGACATAATGATGCATGTGTAAGTCACTACATTTTTTCTCCCAATGGAACTCCTGTTTTATCTATTGATCCTAAAGTGAAGCAACAATTGATGAACTGTATCATCTACCTGCCACAGTTGTCACCTGGTCAAAACAAGACAAAGAATAACCCATTCCCCTACATGCAATGACGAAACTGTTCTTTCTTGTTCTCCACTACTCACTTTTTGCTTTTCTTCCCTGAGAGATTTCTTGAATTTCATCCATCTTTTTAAAATGTTACCATTATAATGTAAAATAAATGTCATTTTATAGTAAAATTATGCACCATAAATATGCAAATGTTATCATTCTGACCAGCTTCATCTGCTCTTTTGCCCTGGGCTGGTCTTTCTAGTTCTCCTTTCTTCTGCCAGCATTGTAGAGTAGATACTAAACTGAAACATGCCACCAATGTAGCAAGCTAATCCAACATTATTAATTTTTGTACTGTTTCTTTTTTAAAAAGTAAAAACAAAACCAGGCATTTAAATACTGAGTAATCTTACAATACTTTCACTCATTATATATATGCTGTGTGTGATGCTGTGTGTTTTTACATATGTAATATAATAAATTTCATCTATAAATATGGCTGAAATGTTGAGCTGTCACATTGCCTTCAGACAGCTTTCCTTTTGATGCTGTACTTTATTGCTTGGGTACTATGATTTTATGACTTTGATTGCTATAATAACATCAAAACACAGTGCAGCTTTTAAATATATTCACTTCGGCCTTTGTTCTTAAAAGAGACCAGTTATTTATTCCTGTCCTCTGAAGAATCTCATCATCCAAGTAGTGAGTCAAATGTCAGGAATGCTGGTTAAAATGACAAAGGATTCTTGCCCCAGCAATAAAGATGAAACTGGCATGTGCGTGACTGTGGTGTGAACATGACTAAATTTTGTATGTGCTAGTTTGTGCATAATAACATTGCAACTACATTCCTTTGGACTGCAGCTCAGAGCTCTTGGTGAATTAACATTTCCCAACCATGTAACAGAACGATTTCATGTCGATTAATTTTGCCTATTTGGGCCAGTGCATGCAATCACCTTGGCCTGGCATAGAGGCATGGCATATTCACTTACAAGGACACGATTTACTGAGGGCTCTCTTTGTTTGACATACTTCCTAGCTATACACAGTCTTCGTTAGCTGCTACTCGTGTCAGAGTATACATTTTTTCCTGAATTTTTTTTCACAGTTGATGGATGAAAAAAGAATGACAAACAGGGAAAATGCCATTGGCGTGAATTTGTTTAAGGTGGATCCCAGCTTGCCATGAAGTGACTATGATCACAGAGCCATCTCCTGCAGCAAGTGAAATGAGACATGCAGGATTTGTCACTGGGATTGCAATGAATTCCCACAGCCTTGAGGATATTGACAAAGTGCATCTTCACAGCCAGTCTATCTGGCATAGCTTTTTCCAACACCATGATGGTTGGGAATCAGAATGGTTCCTCCTCTGCACATTTTGCCGTTGGGCCCAATATGATGGTTTCCATTGGCATTTTCTCCACCAAGGGGCACCATCACCCAACATTAAGGGGCTCATCCACCCATAGCCATTGGTCCCATTAGGTTGCTGCTGCCCAACACTCAGCATTGAGTCATTGCAGGCGCACCCCCCAAAGAAAGACTCAGACACCGGTATATGGATAAAGGCATTGGGCCACATTTATTGAATAATGCCCTAGTCTGAATTATAACTTTCAATTGGTACTCAGTCAATTATAATTCTTAAGGCAAGCAGGCCGCAGTAACACTGGTAAGGTTCCTCCCAAAACTGCCAATGGCAATTGGCTACAATGTATCCATTTGTATCAATTTGTTTGTTGAGACAAACAAATTGTTGACCGTAGTCAATAAACTATCTACTGACCCCACCCTCTGATGTGTATCCGTCAAATCACGGGGTGATGCATGCTGAAGAGCTCCTGCCATCACCCCTTTGCCTGGTTTGTCGTTGACCGGTCAACGTTATTACACCTGTACCTGTCTAAGTGTTGGCCAGTCAATTGCGAACCTGCCGGGTACCTGTGGGTCATAAATATTTACCTTACCAGTGCTACCCGCCCATGTGACCAAAGTCAAGAGCAAAAACCCCTATATCAAACCTTAGCAACAGTGTGGGATGGGCAAAAAAGCCAGAACCCAGAGGCCAATTGTAGGTTCAGGCCAAAAATTCCCACCCGGCCCCGAAGCGACCAAAATATCACACTGTTCACTAGGGAGGGGGTGGAGGGAAAAACTTCTCCTCTCCGTCGCTATTTGTAAAATGGCAGCTCGGCTGCCTCATGGCCACCCCTTTTATAGAGGGGTGGCCATGCCCCCTAACTCACCCGGAAGTCTGAGGGGGGGCCGCAAAGAGCGCGGAGGCCATTTTGGTGCCGCGCTTTCATTGCAGGTGCACCCCCCCCCAAAGAAAGACTCAGACACTGGTATATGGATAAAGGCATTGGGCCACATTTATTGAATAATGCCCTAGTCCGAATTATAACTTTCAATTGGTACTCAGCCAATTATAATTCTTAAGGCAAGCAGGCCACAGTAACACTGGTAAGGTTCCTCCCAAAATTGCCAATGGCAATTGGCTACAATGTATCCATTTGTATCAATTTGTTTGTTGAGACAAACAAATTGTTGACCGTAGTCAATAAACTATCTACTGACCCCACCCTCTGACGTGTATCCGTCAAATCACGGGGTGATGCATGCTGAAGAGCTCCTGCCATCACCCCTTTGTCTGGTTTGTCGTTGACCGGTCAACGTTATTACACCTGTACCTGTCTAAGTGTTGGCCAGTCAATTGCGAACCTGCCGGGTACCTGTGGGTCATAAATATTTACCTTACCAGTGCTACCCGCCACACAGGGAGGCGTCCATGATGACTCACCGCCCCCCCCCCCCAGACCGTCAGCTCGGTCGCCAGGCCTGCTTGCATCACACCCAGAACGAGGTACATACCTCTGGCCGACAGGTGGACCCCTTCTCCTGCCTACCAGCAAAATTTTTGTGTAAGCCTATCATCCGGTCTCCACTGGCCGTCTCACAGCCATGCTCAGAACGGGACAGAGCCACAGCCCCGTCCACTGACTGCCGGAATAGTCCGAACTAGGGAGATCCGCATCTCCCCTAAATTGGTGTCTCGGCACGCTGTTAGACCATAGCGACCGTATGTAAGCCATACGTGATATAAAATGCCAGGTCACAGCCCCTCGACGGTTTAGTAACAGCAGTGAACCGTATAAGATCGATGCCGCCGAGGTGCCTGTAAAACATTGGGCGGTCCAGCATCCCTGTCAGACAGCAGGAATGGCCACAGTTCCCGCCCCCATGTGCCGCGCATACCATACCATAGCATACGTGCGGATGCACACAGCCCAGCCGGGGTCCACTCTCTGTCGCTGCAGCATATACTGCTGCCCAGTGTACATAGCTGCGGCCCACCAGCCCCCTGCCACCGGTGTGCTGAGACCCCTAGGATCTGTAAAAGAGGAGAAAAAGGTGAAGGACATAACTAGGTACTCGTACAGTGAGGGGACGTACATATCTGAAATTGCGCGTAGACGCATATCTACCTCTGAGTACCCCAAACGTAGCCGCGATCAACGCGACGCCTATCTTAAGTAAATGGTGCCAAAATGGGCCCCACACCACGAAACGCGGCACCGGTCACCCTCAGGGACTTTACTATGGTAAGGGTAGACCCATCCTGGTGGCAGAAAACAGGCTGGGGCGCGCAGCAGGCACTGTCGAAAAATCATGTAGGGCACCAACCGGACAGATGTCTCCAAAACTTCATAGCAGTATACACCACTGCCCACACCGTGCTGAACAACCCGTGAGGACCGCATCCCCACTCGAGCCCACTCATGTGTGACAGAGACATCTTCGAGTTCCAGTGCCCTACAAGACACATCTGCCTTACACAGGTGGCACCA
The DNA here is from genome assembly GCA_035047345.1 of Bradypodion ventrale. Classification (NCBI taxonomy): domain Eukaryota; kingdom Metazoa; phylum Chordata; class Lepidosauria; order Squamata; family Chamaeleonidae; genus Bradypodion; species Bradypodion ventrale. The sequence goes on from JAWDJE010000001.1 coordinate 254,981,953, forward strand.
CTCTGGCACCCACTCACTGATGCGGAGCGCTCCAAAAAGGCTACCGTGGTAGCTGCGTGGCCAAGAGCCACCTCACACCTATCTGTACATAAGTAATGCCAGCCTCGTGCAAGGTGGGTCAGAAACTCTGGGAACAGGGGAGACGCGTGTACGGGCGGCGGACACGTTCCCGTGTCCACCCCTCCCAAACACGACGCATGAACGCATAGTGATACGCCTTACGCATGCGAGGTGCCAATGACATGTCCGGTTCCCTTCTCCTTGCCAAACGTCCAGCTATCGGCCAAAAGTGGCGAGTGGAATCCCTCTGCTTCCGGAGTAAGGCACGGAACCGGGAGATCTGCAGGTGGTGGAAAGCAGCAGTAATGTCATTATAAATACCTAAAACATGTCTGAACGGCACATTTAGGCGTAGGCTTCTCAAAAGAATAGACAAACTAATTTATTTATTTTTTATTTATTTATAGTCATATTTGTATATGCCGCCCACTCAGGCAGAACCCGACTCAGGGCGGCATTACAACAATTCTAAAAATACATAAAAAACATTATAAAAACCTTATAAAAACCCACATCCACCCCATTTAAAAACCCATATCTCACCCACCCATCCCACCTACTATACAAAAGGGAAGAAGAGAGAGTTCTTATTTTTATAAAAGCCAGCCGGCGGGAACCATAGTCCCGTTCGGGCCCCACACCTGCCCTGCCAGCCAGGTCTTTACTCCTTTCCTGAAGGGCAGCAGTTCACTTTGAAGTCTTATATCTATTGGCAGGAGGTTCCAGAGGGTTGGTGCGGACACGGAGAAGGCCCTCCTACGGGTGCTAGACAGATGTGCACCCCTAGTGGACGGCACCATCAGAGAGCCCCTCCGGTCCGCTCTGGTTGGACGGGCAGTCACTCTTGGGACGATGCGGTCTCTAAGGTATCCTGGCCCCCTGCCATATAGGGCTTTAAAGGTCAAAACCAGCACCTTAAATTGCACCCGGAGACAAACTGGTAACCAGTGCAGTTCCCGAAGCAGCGGTGAGGCATGGGCATATCGCCCACACCCCATCACCACCCGGGCCGCCGCATTCTGGACCAGCTGCAGCCTCCGAATGGTCGTCAAGGGCAGCCCCATGTAGAGCGCATTACAATAATCTAGTCGGGAAGTAACCAGAGCATGAGTGACCATAAGCAAGGAGCCCCAGTCCAGGAGTGTGCGCAGTTGGCGAATCACCCGAAGTTGGGCAAAAGCCCTCCTGGCCACAGCCGCCACTTGTTCTTCTAGCAGCAGCCGTGAGTCCAGAAGGACCCCCAAGTTGCGCACTGGGTCTGTCTGGGGCAAAACAGCCCCATCCAGTACCAAAGATGGTAACTCCTTGGATAACATGGGGCCCCTTATCCACAGCCACTCTGTCTTGCTGGGATTCAGCCGAAGCCCATTGGCCCCCATCCAGACCCCAACGGCCTCCAGGCATCCGGATAGGATTTCAACAGCATCACTGGGGTCCCCACGGGCCGAGATGTACAGCTGAGTATCATCTGCGTACTGATGGTACCGCACCCCGTGGGAACGAATGATCTCACCCAGTGGCTTCATGTAGATGTTAAATAAGAGAGGAGAGAGCACAGAGCCCTGAGGCACCCCATACTTGAGGGGCCTAGGGCTGGACCTCTCACTCTCTAACCACACCGACTGGGTACGGCCCTCCAGAGAAGAGGAAAACCAGGCCAACACAGTGCCCTGGATCCCCAATCCTTCGAGCCGTTCCAGCAGGATACCGTGGTCGACGGTATCGAAGGCCGCTGAGAGGTCAAGAAGAGCGAGGACGGATGGACAACCCCCGTCCCGCTCCCGCCAGAGATCATCCATCAGTGCGACCAATGCCGTCTCCGTTCCATACCCGGGCCTGAATCCTGATTGAAAGGGGTCTAGATAATCCGCTTCCTCCAGGACACTCTGCAGCTGGCGCGCCACCGCCTTCTCCAAAACCTTACCCAGAAGGGCAGGTTGGAGACCGGCCTGTAGTTGTTAAGGACAGCTGGGTCGAGGGACATTTTCTTCAGGAGGGGGCGCACCAAAGCATGTTTTAGCTGTGCAGGGAATACCCCCTCCCGTAAAGAAGCATTTATTATCCCCCCAACCCAGCCCCCTGTTACCTCCTTGGAGGCTTTCACCAACCAGGTGGGACAGGGGTCCAGAGGACATGTAGTGGCACGAACAGCTGCAAGGAGCCTGTCCACTTCATCAGGACAACAGGATCAAACTGATCCCAGATCGTACAGCAAGACTGTGCACCGGCACCCCCCCCGACCCTCCCCATCCACGCCAGGATTCAATCCTGAACGAATCCGATCGATTTTCTCCACCAGATGGTCAGCGAAGTCCTCAGCCGAACCCTGCCAACCGGGCACCGATCTCCCTCTACCGAGGAGGGACCTGGTTACCCGGAACAGGGCGGCTGGGCGATTATCAGCGGAGGCAATAAGGGCGGTGAAGTACACTAATGTCATGACCCTGGGGGATTTGCATGTCTGGGTGCTGACAATGTGCCCCACTGCCGCATTGTCACACCGAAATTGGACCACTGAGTAGGCCCACTCATTGCACCATAGCATCAGTGCTCTCCAAAATGGGAAGAAACGCAAGGAAGGTAAGATCGCGGAGGCGATCCGTGCACCCACCCTCAGAGTAAGCCCCCATAAGTCAGGGAGCCGGAGGTATCCGACCGTACTAGAAATCTAGGGCAGACCATCAGGTCTGATCTCCAGGAAGAGACCCCGTTAAACCCAGGAGTAATTTGAGCCAGACCAGACAAATTAAGGTGGCCATGAATTAACTAGAGCTCACGAGGGCACACTTTATGTTTGGCAATCAATGCCAAAATCGCCGCGGAGATCCAAGCCACCGTATTAATGGTTAACCTGGATGCCCGCGTGACAGAGTCGATTCAGAAATGTGAGCTTAGTAGATGGGACCTCGGTCTATTCAGGCGCCAAGGGGACACCCAGTTCCCACCTGAGTGTCTGAATTGTAATGAGGAGACGCGTGCACGTGTCCCAGCCCCATTCACCCCCGAGCCAAAAGTCGTCGAGGTAATGGGCTAGAGACCGAGACCCTGACCTGTGAGCAAATGCCCACTGAATGAAAGTCCCAAATCGGTTGGGTGCTGAACATGAATTAACTCAGTCAGAAGGGGGTTGGCCTTATCTAAGTAAAATTCCCCTCGGAACCTAAAAAACCCAATAGGTCTAACTCATTGGGTACACTGGCAATAATCTGAAAGCAGAGTGCATATCACACTGTGCCAAAACAGCACCAGAACTGCGTGAGTGTGCCACCCATAGTAGTCGAACCAACTACGAGTACCTGACTGAACAAGGTCATCAGGAATGGCATCCCTGAATGGAGAACCCACAGGGTAAGCTGAATGGAGGATTAAATGACATTCACCCTAGTTCTAGCTCAGTATGAGCTTCATGGGGTGTTGGAATCTGATTCATGTAAAGCTCTCTTCTCATTCAGTCTCATGAAGCAGCAATTTATATCCTCAGATCTTTTAAGATAGAAACTTAAGAGTCCACGAAGTCCAGCTTCATTAGGCTCAGAGTAAGGAAAAAACAGAGAGAGACAGAAAACAGGACTCCCGTCTTTGGCTGAACAAACGATACTAATCCTACTCTTTATTCAGGCAGAGAATAACAGAAACGAAACTTAAGCAAACAGAGTATACCAGAAACGAAACTTAACAGAAACAAAACCTAAGGCCCACAGCCAATCAGAAGTGTCAGAGCCCAAATAAGGAGAATACTTTTTCACTATTCTACGCATGCAAGCAAAGAGGCTTTTGGTTACAAAATGTGTCAGAGACAGCCTGACAGAATCCAGATACATTCCCACAATGGGGGAAACATTCGACTTAGGAAAGGTGTTTCCAAGAAGGGCCCCCGCTACTCTCGTAGCCCCAACTCCCCTAGCTGTGGACAGTGGAGCCCCCTCTTCGTTACCCTGCAAGGGAACCAGATTAGTAGCATCCTGGGACCCCCAACACCCCCAAATGGATACAAAAAGCCCCCATTGAAAACCCTCCAGCAGGTATCCCGCCCCATCCCTTCTTGGATGAACTGAGTGCCATCTCTCCAGGCTGACTATACTAATTGGGGCGGGGAAGGGGCTTATGACAAGGTTAGTTGCTTCAAATGGAGCTCTGATCGCCCTGTGCACCCCTACCACTGCTCCGGTACCCACCAACCCACGGGCACGCGGAGGCGGCATGAGGGCCAGCGCAAAAGGGGGACATGAAGTCGGTAACGACCGTGGTGCTTAGTACACGCATCGTCAGGTGAGCAGGCCGAACACAGCAGGCGGGCTGGAACCCCCTGCCCGGCCAGTTAGCGTGGAGCCTGTGTCTGAGCAGCCCGCTGCTCAGCATGACCACCATGGTACCGATCACCAGGCACCAAACACGTGGGAGTGATGTACACGAGCACACTTGCTGACAGGGCTCATCCCACCCCCCCTCAGGGTATAGAGCCACCCTCATCCACATTCCTCACCGTAAGCCAACTGCCATGGGCCCATCTAATCAATTATCGCCCTGCAAATAGTAGCGATGGATGGAAGCATCAGGATGGCCCGAGCAGGTGAAGCCCTGCGGCATACCACCATACGTACAAGGTATGCCGCCAACCAGTTGGCCCAAGGTGCGCGGTGGCTCACGACGACGGGACCTCTCTTTGTCTCAGTCGCCCTGTCCCTGTTTCTCCTCCTAGTGGGCTCGCAGTTCAATAGGGAGAATATCCACATGTCCCCCTCCAGCCCTTACCCCTCATGGCCTGCAGCCAATAATCACCCAGGGGCAAGTAATAGCCGGCCGTCGGCAAAGCCCTCGACGGCATATTCTGTATAAAGGGCATGCGCAGCAGGACCCGGACAGCCCCTGCGATGCTCAGCACTGTCCCGGGGGTGGACACCCCAGTGCGTGGTGGCTTACTACGGTGGGACCGCACATGTCTCTGTCCTCCTGTCCGCACCTCCTATCCTTATTGGGATCTCGGTTCATAGGGAGAATATATCCACGTACTCCCCCCACCCAATCTTTTCCCTCGTGACCTGGAACAAATGATCACCAGGGGGCAATGAATAACCAGCCGTCGGCAAGGCCGTCGCCAGTACATGATGTACACGGGGCATATGCAGCGGGACCTGGACAGCCCCTGCGATGCCACGTACAGCCCCGGGGGCGGAAACCCCCACCCCCAACGTTGTGCCAGAATGCAACCAAGGGGCAGTGGGATAGGATGGCAAGTGATGCCCACTAGCCTCAAATTGGCGAAGCCATGACCACTGAACCCCACTGTGATGTGGGTGCATTCAACTTGAACGTAATACTCACTAGTTGCACCCCCGTGAGCCGCCCCCACTGGGGGTTCCGGCCCACGGCGGGCGTCGGAGCTCGCGACCGAAATCGAGCTCTGGGGCCACATCCGACCACACCCCAGTTGCAGTTCTGGACAAACAGGGAGCTGCGAGACAGCGGCAGGCACAGGCCGGAGTGTCTCAAGCAGCTCGACCCGGCTGGCCGCCTGTTGCAGAGTGGCAGCAGTCGAAGTAGCCGGCAGATACGAAGGGCCCCGGTAGATAGGGAAGGGCCCCCTCCCACTGGATTGCCCAGGATGCCTCCAGCACAGATAAACGTGCTAACCAGACATCCCCTGCCACGGAAACCCCTAGTATAAGGTGGGCCAGGTTGGCCGGACGGCCCGCTAGGGATTGGGCCAGAGGCCCCAATTTGAGATCCTGGGCCAGAATAGGGCCATGCCCAAAACTCCAGCCCCTGAGGGGGTAAAACGTGCTGTGTGCCAGCACCAGGCCCTCCCCCCAATCGTTCTGGCCCATGGCCGGCAACTGGGGGCCGAGGGCCGAATCCCCTGAAGGGCCGGCCTGAGGCTGAGAGCCATATCCCAATCTGCCCCATCCCACCGGTAACGGTGGGTAAAGGTGTTGTCTTGCTCCATTGCAGGGGCGCAGCCATGGTCACCCGATGGCTGTCCCCTGCCCATCGCAGACAAATTCCTAGCAGCCTAGTCGCCGTAGCCTTCAGCTTGGGATGCATCTAGGTAAAAAGAAGGATCCCTGTATGGGGATCACGATCGCGCCAAGCGCCCAGAGCCAGCGGTAGCTAGGCTCTGTAAATCCTCCCTTCGGCTCGAAGCTGAAGATTGGAGGTAAGGAAACAAACAGCGATGGAGAAAACTTCTCCTCTCTGTCGCTATTTTTAAAATGGCAGCTCGGCTGCCTCATGGCCACCCCTTTTATAGAGGGGTGGCCACGCCCCCTAACTCACCCGGATGTCTGAGTCCGGGTGGGGTGGGGGCCGCAAAGAGCTTTCATTGGCTGTACATTCTACTCCATTACTGTAGTGGGATGTCTGGCCAGACACAGTACCACTGTAGCAACATCACAGGCTGCAGGATTAAGGCTTTATATGGAGGTTTTTATAATAATTTAAATAAATATGCCATCAAGTCTGTTCCTACTCATGATGTCCCTTTTCAGTTTTCTAGGTATACAGTACCCTGAAGTACATTATCATTCTCTTCTGAGTATACCCGGGGAGGATGTGACATGCTGAAGGCTACACAGGCTGGCTCTTCTGTGACACTCACAGAATCAAACTCCAACCTCTGCCTCCACAGACAGCCTAAGTTACTGAGCCAACTACCAGTACTTTTGAAATAATAGTGTTAGGTGGCATCAAGTGGCCTCAGACATATGCCAACCTTATGAATGAGAGATCCCCAAAATGTTCTCTTCTCAACAGCCTTGCTCAGCTCTTGTAAACTCATGCCTGTGGTCTCCTTTAGAGAGATGGTTCAGCTTGTATTTGGTCTCATTTCTTTATTCATTCATTCATTCATTCATTCATTTATTTATTTGATTTCTATACCGCCCACTTGGCCAAGGCCAACTCAGGGCGGTTCACAATCATAATAAAACATGATTAAAAACTGCTTAAAAACTACCCTCCCCTAAAAAAAGGGTGCAGGGACCAAGGGGTTTGGCGGAATTTCACAATACCAGTCACCCCACGCAAGTCACCCCTCCACCTGCACCCCATACTTGGCCTGCCAGCCAGGTTTTAAGTTCTTTTCTGAAAGGCAGCAATTCCATCTGGAGACATAACTCTGTTGGTAAGAGGTTCCAGAGTGCCGGTGCGGACATGGAGAAGGCCCTCCTCCTTGTGCTAGAGAGGTGAGCTCCTCTAGCAGATGGTACAATAAGAGAGCTCCTCTGGTCCGCCCTGGTTGGATGGACAGACATCCTTAGGGTGATGTGGTCTCTTAGGTAGCCTGGCCCATTTTCATGTAGGGCTTTAAAGGTCAAAACCAGCACCTTGAATTGCACCCAGAGGCAAACTGGTAACCAGTGCAGCTCCTGAAGCAGTGGTGAGGCATGGGCATAACGTCCACATCCCATCACCACCTGGGCCGCCGCATTCTGGACCAGCTGCAGCCTCCGAATGGTCATCAAGGGCAGGCCCATGTAGAGTGCATTACAATCATCTAGTCTGGAGGTGACCAGAGCATGAGTGACCATGACCAGAGAGTCCCTGTCCAGGAATGGGTGCAACTGGTGAATTAATCGAAGCTGTGCGAAAGCCCTCATGGCCATGGCTGCCACCTGTTCTTCTAGCAGCAGCTGTGAGTCCAGGAGGACCCCCAAGTTGTACACCGGGTTTGTCTGGGGAAAAACAGCCCCATCCAAAACCAAAGTGAAAGTGGTGCAAGGGGAGATAAAAGGGATACAGGAAGAGGTGATGGAGACTAAGATGAAAGTGGGAGCGCATGAAAAAAAGATAGATGTGATGGAAGAATTGATGAGAAAACAGAATATTGTGATTCGCCATATGATGGAAAACATGCCGGACCGCCTAAGGGATGGAATTGTTGATTGGTTAAACAATTTGAGTATGGGAAAAGATTTTGTTAAAGAGGATATAGCAAGTGCTTACAGAGTGGGTTCGAGAAGGGGAAAAGCTGTCCAAAGAAATGTTTTGGTTAAATTTGCAAATTGGGGGGAAAAGTTGAAGGTAATGGCCTTTTTAAAACAGGCTGGTTCTGGTGTTTTGAAAATTGATGGGAACGATGTGGAGGTATATAATGACATTTCTATTAAGGAACGTGGATAGAGATATAAGTTGAAACCTGTAACAAAGTTTTTGATGAAAAAAGGGATAAAGTATAATTGGCAATTCCCACAACAGTTAAGATTCTTTCATGATAGAAAAATGCATGTAATTGATGAAGGGACTGATGCATTGGAGTATTGGTGCTTAACTGATCTGGTCAATGCAGGTTCAAATGATTGGGTGGCATTAAGGAAAGATTTGTTGGAGTCGGGAGGTATAAGAAGGGAGTACGGCAGAGCAGAGGAGGGTGGTGCTGCTGGTGGAGAGCAAACAGGTGGGGCAGAGGATGAATTATCATTGATTGTGGTGGAGGAAGGGTTGAGTAAAGGCTAGAAGGTGAATGTGGAAAGGAGTGAAATTAAGAATTTTTATTATATAATTTTGTTTTCAAATGGGGAAGAGGCGCTAGAGCGGTAACTATCATGCACATCTTACATGTTCCCCCCTCCCCTCTTTGGAAGACAAAGGTGATTTCTTTTTTGTAAACAAGAAAGTGGGGAGGTTGGTAATGAGTGTTTTTTGTTTTAAGTTTTGTTATAATTATTGTGGGTTAACAGGTTGCATGCCTAATGGAGAACTCGGAAGTGGGGGAGGAGGAGATCAAAGAAAATTATGAAAGCTATTAAAGTGTTAACGTGAAATATAAAAGGTACAGGATCATTAATTAAGAGGAGGAGAATAGAATCAGCTTTGAAGAAAGACAGGCCGGACATAGTCTTTTTACAGGAAACAGAATAAAAATCATCAGATTCAAATAAAATCTATTTGGGATGGATGCAACATTATGAAAAGGCATATGGTACATCAAAAGCAAGAGGTGTCACAATTTTGATTTCAACCAGATTGGGGTTTGAGATAACAAATAGTACTTCAGATCCGGAGGGCAGATATTTGATAGTAAGAGGGAAAATAGAGGATGAGGACATTATTTTGGTGAATATATATGCCCCAAATGAACATCAAGCTGAATTTTTAGAGAAAATGTGCAAAATTATCGCAAAAGAAAAAATAACAAAGATGATTGTGGCTGGTGATTTTAATTTAGTAAGATCAAATTTGGATTGTACGAACATATTAAGATGTGGAACAGGTACTAAAGGGAGGATTTTGGACAATTGGATGGTTGCCTTAGATTTGAGAGATTCTTGGAGAGAATTAAAGGGGCTAGAAAGGGCATATTCCTACTTTTCGCATGTCCATAATTCATATTCAAGAATAGACTATATTTTTGTAACTGAAAACATGGTTAAAAGCATAGAGGAGGTTGAAGTTGGAATTTTCAAGGAGTCAGACCATGCTAAGGTGGTGTTGGAAATGAGATTACAGAGTGAAAGTGGACCGAGAAGGGGTTGGAGATATGATACTAACCTATTTAAAAACCAAAGGTGTAAAGAACAAATTATGGAGAGTTGGAAGGAAAATTGGCAATGGAATGGTAATGGTGAGGTAAATTTCAATGTGGTCTGGGATACCATGAAGTTGGTTTTTAGAGGGGAATGTATTAAGTTGGCAAGTAATAGATAAAAAAATAAGTTTTCACAAGATAAAATTGAAAAAGAGATAAAGCAGCTGCAGGAGCAACATTCAAGATTGAAGGATAAGAAGCTTCTTGTTAATTTACAAAGACTGAAGGCTGAACTGGTAGGTAAAGATATAGAAAGGGTGAAAAGAGATTTGATTTATTTAAATAGAGAGTATTTTGAATACAGTAATAAAAACTCAAAACTATTAGCAAAAGCAGCAAAAGATAAGAGGGGAAAAAGGGAAATTGGAGTTTTGCTTAATAAACAAGGGGTAAGATGTAACAAGTCTAAAGATAAATGTAAAATAGTCAAGGAATTTTATCAAGCATTATACGCAAGAAAAGAAATAGATGTGGAAAAGCTTAGAAGGCAATTAGAGAAACAAATAACTAATGGAATAAAACAGGAACATAAAAACAGAATGGAGGAACAAGTGACAGAAAAGGAAGTAAGAGAGGTAATTAGGAGGTTGAAGTTGGGGAAAGCTCCTGGGGAAGATGGATTACCTGCTGATTTTTATAAAGAATGTAAGGATATAGTGGTACTGAAGTAGGTAAAACTATATAATTATATATTGGACGGAGGGCAAATTCCAACTTCATGGTATAGGACCACAATTGTACTTTTGCCAAAACCTGGAAAGAATCTGGAGAAAGTGGAATCATACAGACCAATTTCGTTGATAAACCAAGATGCCAAGATCTTCACAGCAATATTAGCCAATTGCTTGAATAATTTTATGGGTAATTATATAAATGCAGATCAAGTGGTTTTTTTTGAAGGGGAGACATATGGCAGATTTGACCAGAAGAGTTGTAGATTTAATAGATATTGTGAGTCAAACAAAAGAGAAAGTGGGGTTGATATCTTTGGATATTTTTAAGGCATTTGACTCTTTACAATGGATTTCAATTAAGGAAATAATTAAATGCTATGGATTCGGTGATAATTTTAGAAATATAATTGATCAATTATATCAGCAAGGAACAGCCACTGTTAGAGTAAATGACGAGGTTACTGATGAGATAAAATTAGAAGCTGGCACGAGACAGGGTTGCCCGTTATCCCCAATATTGTTCATTATGGCAATGGAGATATTAGCAAAAGCTATAAGAGAGGATGGAAAAATAGAGGGGATTTTGGGAAATAAAAGTAAGTATGTATGCTGATGATACTCTGATAATTGCAAAATATCATGAGAAGGTAATGAATAGAATTAGAGCACAATTAAAGGATTTTGAGGACATTACTGGTTTGACGATAAATTGGGATAAATCGGAAATGATGCTGTGTAATATGGGGAAAGAGGACCAGAAGAAGATAAAGGGAACAGGTAATATTCAAATTAAAGATAACTTGAAATATTTGGGAATAATTATATCAAACAGGTTGGAAGATCTTAAAAGATTGAATTATGACAGTTTGAAGATTGAGAGATTAAATCTAGAATACAAAGTTTTCAAAAGCTGAAACTGTCATGGTTTGGGAGAATTGCACTTAGTAAAATGATGTTGTTACCTAGAATAAACTTTTTATTTGATGCATTAGCAATTCATCTGAAAGACAAGGAAATCAAGGCATTTCAAAAATTGATTAATGATTTTTGTAATGGTGGAAAAAAGTCTAGATTACCCAAAAAATTATGGTATTTACCTTAGAAAGAAGGTGGATTAGGAATGCCGAATTTGGTGGTATATTATCGAGCTTTTCAAATTAAGAATGTTGTGAAGATCTTGGTAAGGGAAAAAGTAATTTGGGAGGAAATTGAGATGAAAGATTATAAACATATAGGTAAAATGGTCTTTTTAGGAGGCAATGTGGGAAAAGTAGTAACCAAAAATACTATGATGAAAGGATTAATGAGTGTATGGAAAAAAGTAAAGAAGGATTTGGCTCCAAATATCTCTCCGATTTTGGAACTGTCAGATATGGTGAGTTTCCTGATAAAGATAGATAAAGAAATAAAAGAAGTATTGGATAAAAATGATATTTTCCTGTTGAAAGACTGGTTATGGATCTGTAGCGATATTGGTAGAAGGACAAATTTGTTTGAACAATTAAAGTTAAATTGGTTTCAAATAATGATGATTAATAAATGGAATAGCAAATATATGAGAGAACATGATTTGGAAAGAGAAAAGATGAAATTTGAGAATTTGATCCTAAAAATTAGAAAGGGAGATAAAAATATTAAAGGTTTAGTTAGCAAACTGTATACATTGTTAAATAAGGAGGGTGATCCACAGGAGGATTTGAGAATAAGTTGGGAGCAAGATTTGAATATAAAGATAGAAAAGATATATGGAGAAAGAAATGGAAAAAGAAGATAATGAGAACTATGTCGGTTAGAATAAAGGAACACAATTATAAAATCTTATGGAGGTGGTATCTGACCCCAGTGAGGTTACATCAAATTGATAATAAGAGGGATAAATTGTGTTGGAGATGTAAAGATACAATAGGAACATATGAACACATGTGGTGGAGTTGCACTGTGGTAAAAGATTTTTGGAAAAGAATTGAAAAAGAGATTGGTGAAATAATGGGCAAGAGAATCAAACTGGGATCGAGTACCACTATGTTAACAAATGTGAAATGTATTAATTTAAACAAGAATGAGAAAGAACTATTAGAAATAATGCTTCTGGGCAGACAGTGTATTGCTAGAAATTGGAAAAATGATATAATTATACAGACTGAAGAATGGTATAAGGAAATGTGGAATTTAGCATTGAATGATAAATTAACCTGGGTGATAAAGGGGTAAAAAGGTAATTTGAAAGAGAATAGATTTTGGAATATTTGGAAGCCTTTTGTGGTCACTCACTTATGGGTGCTGAAAGAAACATACCTGTACCTGAGCAAAGCAATTTTTGGAAGCAAAATAATGAGATAATCCGAGTTCTCCAGGGCATTGTAAATTAACACTGGGTGTAAATTATGTGTAATTTCTTTTTTGTTGGTGCTTCTTATCCAAAATAGTAATGAATTTGCTTAATGGGAAAATGATCTAGTAGTATTAACGAATAAAGATTTTTAAGTAGAGTATTTGAATAGGTTAGAGAATAACTACTAAGTCATAATTAAGTGAACGTATTTTTAAAGGGTTTTTAACGCATATGAAATATAAAGATAGATGTAAAAATTGTATTAGGATAGGTTGTGCTTCTTTTTTCTTCTTTGTTGTTTGCATATTATGTATTTTAGTCATTTTAGTGGATTATGTATTTTATGTTATACTAGCAGATTTTGCCCGGCGGTGCTGGGCTGTGAAAAATTGTGTTGGAAGGTTTTTGTTTTATGTTTCTGCAAATGAGGTTAGTTTTGAGTTGTGGTTTAAATTTTTATTTTTATGCATAGGCTGTTATAAACTGTGATTTTTTTGTTTTTTGTTTTTTGTTTTTAAAAAGAGGAAAGGATGATATAATTTTTTATAATTATTGTATTTTACCAAATAATGTGTTACTATTTGAATTTTTTAAAATAGTTGTATCTTGGATAATAATTTTTAGAATGTGTAAGAATATGATTTTTGAAAAATCAATGTTTCTATACTGTGTTTAGATTTTTTGTTTTTTTGAGTGAAAACTTATTTCTTTTTTTTAATTATTTGTGATTAGTGTGAATATTTTTGAATGTTTTGATAACTTATTTTAGTAATTTGGGAATTAATCTTATTATTTTGAATATTTTTGAATGTTTTTACTCTTGTGGCATCTGGATGGGGCTGGTGAGCTTTTCTTGTACTCTACAATTTTTCTCTACTGTCCTCTGGGTGTCGCTTCTTCTTCCGGTAAGTCATCTCTTTCTTTCCTCAGTTTAGTTCCGGTCGTCATGGAGTGAAGACGTTTCCTGGTAAGGTCTGTGGTTGTTCTTGTTTTTTTGGGGGGGTTGTTTTGGGTTTTGGGGTGTGTGTGTGTGTTTTTTATTGTTTGTTTTTGGATGTTTTTGTGTTTTCTTTTTCTGTCTTTCATTTTTGCTTTTGATTATTTTTGACTGTTTTTGGATTTTGTTTTTGGATGTTTTGTGTTTACTTTTTCTGTTTTTATTTTGGTTTTGATTATTTTTGACTGTTGTTGGAGTGTGTTGTTTTGTGTTGGGGGTGGGGGTATTTCTGTGGGCTGGACCACGGAAATACCCTCGCCGCTTCATGCGGCGTTGGGGTGGTTTTTTTTCTGCGGGCCGCTGCCTTCCCTTTCCACAGGCCAGCCACGAAGACCGTGGTGTCTTCCTTTTTCTGTGGGCCAGGCTCAATGCCAGGCCCATGGAAAGGAAAGGCAGCGGCCATGGGGTCTTTCTTTTCCGCGGGCCAGGCTCAATGCCAGGCCCGTGAAAAGGGAAGGCAGTGGCCAGGGGCTCTTTCTTTTCTGCGGGCCAAGCTCGATGGCTGGCCCATGGAAAGGAAAGGCAGCGGCCAGGGGGTTCTTTCTTTTCCACGGGCTAGGCTCGATGCCTGTCCCATGGAAAGGGAAGGCAGCGGCCAGGGGGGTGTCTTTCTTTTCCGTGGGCCGGGCTCGATGCCTGGCCCGTGGAAAGGGAAGGCAGGAGCCGGGGAGGTCTTTCATTTCCGCGGCCTGGCCTCGCTGGCTAGGCCACAGGATGGCCAGTGCCGGGGGGCCCCATCCAGACCCCCACAGCTTTCAGACACCCAGACGGGACTTTGATAGCATCACTGGGATCACCACGGGCCAAAATGTACAACTGAGTGTCATCCGCGTACTGATGGTACTGCACCCTTTTTTCCTACTACCTTCAACCTTTCCCAGCATTACTATATTTTCCAAAGAGTCTTGCCTTCTCAGGATGTGCCCAAAGTAGTCAACTTCACCATTTTTTCCTCTAGAGAAAGTTCTGGCTTGATTTGCTCTAGCACCCACTTGTTCATTTTTCAGATAGTCCAGCACATCTGCAGAGCTCTTCTCCAGCAACCTATTTCTAATTGATTTTTTTCTCTATTAGCTTTCTTTACTGTCCAGTTTTTACCTGTGTATCTTCTTCTTTGCCTTATCTGAATATGAATATAGGTGATCCTTATGGCAATCAGCCATGAAGTCTGTCCTGAGAATATAATGCAGTGGCCTTTCATCTGCCTTCCACATCACAGCATGACCACCATACTACTGATCCAGTTCCGCAAGTCACTTTCTGGTCCTGAGCCCTTTTGGCATGCAAAGTCCTCCTCAGCAGCAGGCCAGTATGAATGAAGCTGCTGCTCTACATCAAGATGGATTCAAGTAACATTTAATCCATCACCCTTCTTTGTGGACTTCACCACCCAAGGCCGTTTGTCCTCAGGCTTGGTTTACGTAATTTTTTTTTTGAATGGATTAATTGGTTAACAATCCATTCCTGTGGGAAACTGCATTTTGGTTAATGTTTTTTGGTTTTCAATGCATTCCTATGGGAAACTGCATTCAATGCATTCCTATGGGAAATTTGGTCAAAGTAATTTTCTCTCTAGGAAACATCCCAGAGAATGCATTAATTACATTAACCAAGGTACCACTGTATTTGAAATAATACATTGATCAAATTTTCATAAATCTGCCTTTATGTAGCCATTTTAATGGTGATAAAATACTAAGAGTTCAAAACTTGCAATTTACAAATTACTTGAACATTAAAATTGAAGGAATATATTCAGTAGCTCAATTTAAAACAAATATAATTCTAAAAATATTAAAAACACTTTGCAATAAATAACACAAGTTCAAAAATCAATATTAATTAACTAGTCAAAAATTTAAACTTTTGTAATTCCATAAGATTATACTGCTGATGTTCATAAAAGAAAGGCATAATAAAATTTTCAGATAAGAAATTATTGTATTCAATGGATTTGGAAAACACCCTGAAAGACTCATATTCTTTAAATGAGTGTAGTTTTGTAGCTCCTGGGAAGTGCAACTGGACACTGTACTCCTCTCTACAGCAATAGGGAAGGAAGTCTTCTGGAAGAAAATGAAATCTATCCATGGAAGCCACCATAGGTGGGAGTTTTTTCTGCCATCATATCTTGCTGACCATTTTTTTTATCATGTCAGAAGCATACAAAGGTGCTTTCTGGGTTGAAAGGAGTTTTGCTAGAGGGACTCTGCTCAGGGGATGCCTGAATGAGGCTCCTTTCATGTCCCCAAGATCTTTTTCCCACCGAAGTGGTCCCTATTTATTTACTTGCAATTTTTTGCTTCCAAACTGCTAGGTTGGCAGAAGCTGGGACAGAGATGGGCACTCATTCCATCATGCAGTACTTGGGTCTTGAACTGCTGACTTGCCAACCTTTCAGCCAATGAACTGCTGGCAGTAAGGGCAAACATGGGAGTGTTCCAGCCTTGCCAGACCCACTCCCCAATAACGAGACGGACACTTGTAATGGATTTAAAATTGGTCCACTTTATTTAACTTATAGCTTTCTTAACTCTGTTAAGGCAAACGGGCCAAAATAGCACTGGTAAGGACTAACTGCTACTACAACTCCTAAATTAGCCACATTGTATCAATTTGTTTACTTAATTAAACAAATTGTTGACCCCAGTCAGGAAGCTACTTATGACCTCAGCTTCTGACGTAGATCCTGTGAACTTTCAAAGGTTTTGCAGGCTGTCTTGAGCATAGCATCACCTTGTTCATGGTCCACCTTTGATTGGCCATCCCAACTTTCCCTCTACCTTGTCCTTCAGATGGCCAATCAACTGCGTACCTGCTGGATTCCTAGGAGTCATCCACTTTGTCCTTACCAGTGCCAGCCGCCACATGGGGAGAAGTCTTCCACGACTCACCCCCCCCCCTGGCCACCAGCTCGGTCACCAGACCCGCTTGTAAAGAAGCCAAAAAATAGGTTGATGTCCCATGCAGAGAGGTGCACCCCATCTCTGCGATACAAACTGGCATCCTGTATACGGATCGTGGGATGCTGGACCACGGTCCCCAAATCATACTCCTCGAAATGTTGAGCCATTGTCCTTTTAACAGACCACCTTGCCCGGTCAATCCGGCGAGGATCACCACCTCCCCAGAAACATGTTTGTGGAATCATGTAAGACCACATGATCCGTACCTGTGGCCAACATTGGTGAATCAGGGCCAGGTCCCTGTGGATGGATATGATCAAATCCAAGCCGGTGTTCTGGCCCAAATCATTGCCACCCATACGTATTAACAAAATGTCAGGTGGAATGGAACTCCCATTAGAGAGAACAAAGGGTACCAGCTCGTGCCACCTCATTCCTCAAAATCCAAGCCATGTCAGGTGCGTAACGGCACGAAGCCCCAGGTGCGTGCCCCATGTAGATGAAGCAGCATGGCGAGCAGCCCAAAATATATAACTGTGGCCAACGAGCAACACCTGTACCAGTGCATCCAGGGGCTCAGGAGCTGTAAGAGAACAAACAAAACAAATGCCAGTGGGATGTTCAATGAAACATCGGGCGAACATAGGAATGGAAGCGAGCAGATCCCCACTGGCCCATCCTACAGATGTCATCATCTGAATAACCAAAAGCTGCAGCCGTCGAAGCAGCGCCTATATGGAATGAATGGGTACCATATCTCATCCCTGGGAAACCCAGCTTGGCAAGTGCGGTCCCCATAACCCTCCAAAACTGATATTTTGTCAAGGGGGAACCATCCTGCTGACAGAAGAGGGGCCCCTGTACTGTACCTCGGGCAGCCAAAAATGATGTCAGAGCAAGGACCGGGCAAATCGCCCATGTGCTGCAACTGAGCAGGGTGACCATGCTGCCCCTGCCCAGTTGATCCACTTTCGAGTCGCGAAAGTGGACAGATTTGTTAGAGACGAAGACATCATCCCACTCTAAAGCCCGGTGTGACTGGTCGTTCCATGAAAGAGCAACCAGTACACTCACTCTCAAGGCCCCGAAAAAGGCCACTGTGGTGGCAGCATGAAAAAGGACCACTTTGAAATGGTCATAGCAAAAGAGCGGCCAAGCATCCACCAGGCCCAAGAGCAGCACCAGGGACACCGGTTGCCGCGAGTCGGGGTGAAGGCCACATTCCCGAGCCCAACCATCCAGGTCTCTGCGGATACGGAAGTCCCCCGTAGTATCCTGGCAGACACGTACCTTGGCTGCAAAAGCCAGAGCGGAAAGGCATCTGCCAATGGTACGAGGAGCCAATCCGCGACTGTGCAAGTGTACCATGTATTGAAGTACATGGTCCACTGGCACAGGCCACAAGTCCAGCAGAGGCACATTCTGATGGAACGTAAGGAAGACGTGATAAGTCTGCTGATACGCCTTATGGATGCGGCCTGCCAGGGAGAGGCAGATGGCCCTGCTCACTTCAGCTCACATCTTGTTCAGGAGTGGAGAGGGAAGGTCCGCGGCCTCTGGGGCTAGTGCCCGAAAACAGGCCATCTGCAGGTGGGACAAAGCATCGGCGATATCACTATTAATGCCCAGAACATGCCTAGCCTTGAAAAGAATATTGTGGGGCAAGGAGCGCAGTACAAACTGACGTACCAGGGACATAACCCTAGGTGAATGAGATGTGTAGGCATTGACAATATGTACCACGGCAGCATTATCGCATCAGAAGTGGACCACAGAATTTGTCCAAATATCACCCAGGATGGGAAAAAATTCTAAAAATGTTAAATCCCATAGCAGTTCTGTACCCTGCCATGCGTCGGGCCACTGTCCACAGCACCATCGGCCATTGAAGTAAATATCATACCCCTGTGACCCCGAAGCATCAGACTGAACTAGAAATTTTGGTGTAATGGAAAGCTGTCTGCCAAAAGGACACCCCATTAAAGTCGGCCAAGCGAGCCAGACCCAGAGATCGGCCCGCATACACATTGTGAGTTGGACTCTGTGGTGCTTCCATGATAAACCCACCATAGCATCACATAGGTGCCTGGCAAAAGCCCGGCCAGGTGTGATAACCCTGCAAGCAAAGTTGAGATATCCGTGAAGCACCTGCAGGTCATGGAGCAAAACCTTGCATTTGGTCAACATGACCCGGATTGCATCCAAAATTCGACCAACCTTTTCCTTTAGAAGCCTGGACGTCTGCGCTATGGTATCAATTTTGATACCCAAAAAAGTTAATGTAGTGGCCGGGCCCTCAGTCTTTTCCGGGACCAATGGAACTCCCAGTTCGGCCATTAGCTCCTGAAAAATGGCCAGCAGTCGTTCGCATGTCCCAGAGACATGGCACCCTCCAAACAGAAAATTGTCCAGATAATGAGCCACGTTTTGAACCCTGGACCGGCGAATGAATGCCCAATGAAGGAAGGAACTAAAATGTTCAAAGGCTGAAAAAGATATTGAATAGCCAAAAGGCATAGACTTATCCACGAAATATTTCCCTTCAAAGCGAAAACCTAGCAACTCAAAGTCATCTGGTTGCACAGGGAGGAGCCGGAAGGCGGATTTGATATCACACTTGGCTATCAGTGCCCCCTTACCACAGGAACAGACCATCTGCAATGCTTGGTCAAAGGATGTATACCAGATGGAATAAAGTTCCTCCGGTATAGCATCATTGACAGTTGAGTCATCCGAGTAAGACAGGTGATGTATAAGACGAAATTCACCTGAAGACTTCTTGGGTACCAGGCTAAGTGGGGACACCTTTAGATTCTGATAAGGGGCTTTCTAAAGGGGCCAGCAACCTGACCTTCTCTCACTGCCTTAAAAATCTTGTCCCTTGCCAAATCCTCCCTACCCCTCAATGATTGTAAATTAGGTGCATCCTGTGGTGCGCGTGCACCTACGAAAGGAATGCAAAAGCCAAACAAAAACCCTGCTAACAAGTAGGCGGTATCTGCCTGATTGGGGAAATGCGAAGCCAACGCTGAAGGACCTCAGTTTGAATTGGGGAGGGGGCCTTTTGAAGTTGTTGCTGGGTCTGAGGGTGCATGACCCAGGCCCTGTTGTCCACGACCTCTACCTCACGACCCGCCGGATCAGAAGCAATTGGTAGCCGAATGAGGTCCAGCACAGATGGAACACTCATGCTTAAATTTGCACTGCTTCCATGTACAGCCCCCCGGGGATGAGAAATTCTAGCACAGCAGGCGGGCTGGAACCCCCTGCTCCGCTGACTGGCGGGGAGACTGAGTGGAACCAGGTCGCTGTATGACGTGGCCACAATGGTAATGATCGCCAGAGGCAGGGTGAGATGGTGTCATGTAAAGGAGCCAGAGCAGCTGGTTGGGCTCATCCCAAATCATTTCAGGTTGGAGGGCGGCCCGCATACAAAACTCCTCATCATAAGCGAGCCATGACTGTCCCGGAAAATCTACGTAGGCCCTATATATAATGTCCAGATATTGGATCAACAGGATCGCCAGATCTGGGCGGGCCCTAATGGACACTGTGGTGTAAATCAAATAAGCTGGCAGCCAGTTTGCCCAAGTCCATGGAGGTTTACGACAACAGGCTAATTGCTTATCCCGGTCATCCTCCCTCTTTTTCTCTTCCCTAGTTGGTTCCCTATTTAAAAGACTAAATAAGTCCACGTATTCATGGCACCAGATCTTATCTCTGGTCACTGGCAAAAGGTGATCCCCCAGTGGCAATGAGACACCAGCAGTCGGTATTGCCAAGCTAGGGACCATATGATAGGCTGTGTTGACTGGGAGACCATAAGGCAAAATTGGATATGGCACAATGGGTCCTGCTGGTGGGACCCCAGGTGGTACCAGTGGGTATGGCACCCTCCAAGGGCTAACTTGCAGGGTTGAAAAGCTGGGCACGTGCGATGGAGCGACTTTAGCCGACTGCTGCAGCCAAGGCCAATGGGCCGCTGAGGTTGAAGGCCAGGAACCCGTGTAGTGTGAGCTAACTTGACCTCCATACTCACAAGATGCACTCCCCCAGCTGCCCTAGCGCCAGACATAGACCTTGTGGGGGCCGGTGTCAACCTTGGCGGCCCAGTGTGATGTGCCCAAGAAGGCCCACCTGAGCAGGCCTTCTTCTTCAGTGCCATGGCGCAGAGTTCGGTGGAGGGGGAGTACCACCCACACACCAGAGGCAAGCAGCCCACACAAGGCCCTAGTCAGGCCGAAGGGCCTAAGGCCTCCGTTGCACCACGCCTGGCAAAAAGGCCACTCAGGTGGAGACCCTCATGGCCAACAAGGGCACCATGCCCTAATTAGTAAATCCGCCGCTGATTGCCACCAAAATTGGCTCCGACGGAGCCCAGAGAGATCGGCTGGGGAAAGGGAACCAAACGTGCCCTTGGCCCAGCCGATCTTGTTTGAAAAGCCGGTGAAGGCGCATGGAGCCTCCCCTTAAAGGGGAGTTCGGCTCCACCCACTCGCTCGGCCAAAGTGCCCGACTCTCATGGGCGGGGCCGGCAAAGTGCATGGTGGCCATATTGCTTGCCGCCATGCGTCCGTTTTGCTGGTATGAATTGGCATGACATAGCACCAGGACAGGGGAAAATAACAACACCCTTGGTGCTAGTATTACTGTATTATTTCTATGGAAGGCAATATCTATACCTATAAAAGAGAAATGTCCCCATGTGGGTCCTGGAAAGGCTTCCACACCCCTTAACTGTCCCCATCCAAACTGTGCACACACTTACCTGATGCAGGAGAAATGGTCAAGATGTGGGTCTCGGGGCCCGAGATGGGCCCTGCGCCCCACAAAATGGGGAAAGGAACTGGAACTACAACTCCCAAGGTGCCTTGGGAGAAAAAACAGCAGTTTAACAACAAGGCCTGGAAATAGAATGTTGGAAAGAACTGATTTGCATGTTGGACTGTGATTGGTTGAGAATGAATGACTGATAGGGAAAGGTCCTGGAGTTCCTGAGAAAACCTACATCTATAAAACAGATGTGGATGGAACAACCCATTCCATGTAAGCCTCTATAGCCCAGGAACGAGACACTTTCAATGTACATCACTGCTGTGTGACTGAGAGACAGAGAGAGTCAGAGAGTGTGTGTCTGTGTGTGTGTGCAAGAAAATGCATGAGACAGTGAGTTCCAGGTCAGTCACTAGTGTGTGTGTGGATGTGTGTGCCTGAATGTGTGTGTGTGTGTGTGTGTGTGTGAGTGTGTGTGTGTGTGTGTGTGTGTGAGAGAGAGAGAGAGAGAGAGAGAGAGTCTGTGGGTTGGGGTGAATCAGGGGCTGGAAAACCTACACATACAACACGCCCCCGGCAAAGCCAGGCAAATCAGCTAGTAGAAAATAAACAAGCATCAAACTTAATAATTAGAAACTGATAGCACATTAGTTGGCCAGCAATGGGACTGCTTAAGGCAGGGTTCCTCAACCTTTTAAAGCTGGGGTCCAGGTCATGCTTCCTCAAACTGTTAAGGTGCTGGACTGATGGCCCCCCTCTGCCGCCAAAGGCAGTGGCGGTGACAACGCCAAGCCCAACACGCCCACAACCCCCCCATCCCCCACCACCACCACTCCCCTGCTTACTGGCCTGGAGGAGCTGCATTGCATGGTGAAGGAAACATGCCTGTGGCCATTTTCACTTCCGCTGCTGCCTCAATCCTTGTCTCCTCCACTTGCCTTACAACATCCTTATAACATCCACCCTGCTATGAAATGCTGTTAGGAACATGCCAAACCAAGTGGAGGAGACAAGGATTGGGGCAGAGGCAGCGGCTGGAGCCAGGGTGTGGGCTGGATGATTTGGTGCCATGGGCCAGATCCAGCCCTCAGGTTGTATGTTGAGGATCCCTGCTTTAGGGCTTCTGTCAGAGCAGATTTGCAAATGAAACCCATGGTTGTTCCCCATATTTACCTTATAAGCACAAATTAAAGCAAGCTAACATGCAAGAAACAGAAGTGAGAAATGGTGGAACATAAATATGTTCTTCTCTACTTGTATATGTTCCAATCCCAAAAAAGGGCAATGCCAAAGAATGTTCAAATTATCGAACAATTGCGCTCATCCCACATGCCAGCAAGGTGATGCTCAAGATAATACAGGATAGACTTCAGCAGCATGTGGAAAGAGAATTACCAGAGGTGCAGGCTGGTTTCAGAAGAGGCAGGGGGACTAGAGACCACATTGCCAACATATGTTGGATCATGGAGAAAACAAAGGAATACCAGAAACAAGTTTACTTTTGCTTTATTGACTACACTAAGGCATTTGATTGTGTGGATCACAACAAGATGTGGCAAGTGATTAAAGAGATGGGAATACCAGGGCACCTCATATGCCTCCTGAGAAATCTGTACATGAACCAAGAAGCAACAGTTAGGACAGAACACGGAATGACAGAGTGGTTTGGATAAGGAAAAGGAGTAAGACAAGGCTGCATTTTGTCACCCTGCTTATTCAACTTATACACAGAGCACATAATGCGCAATGCAGGGATGGAGGAATCACAATATGGGATCAAAATTGCTGGGAGAAACATCAACAATCTGAGATATGCAGACGATACCACCCTAATGGCAGAAAGTGAGGAAGACCTAAAGAATCTCTTGATCGGATTGAAGGAAGAGAGTGCAAAAGCTGGCTTGAGACTCAATATCAAGAAAACCAAGATAATGGCAACAGGCCCGATCAGTTCCTAGAAAATAGATGGGGAAGAAGTAGAAGCAGTGACAGATTTTACATTCTTAGGATCTAAGATCACTACAGATGGGGATTGCAGCCATGAAATAAAAAGGTGACTGACTCTTGGGAGACAAGCTATGAGAAACCTGGGGAACATAGTGAAAAGCAGAGACATCACCTTGAAAACAAAAATTAGAATAGTCAAAGCAATGGTATTCCCAGTGGTAATGTACGGATGTGAGAGCTGGACAATTAGGAAAGCTGAACGCAGAAGAATAGATGCCTTTGAAATGTGGTGTTGGAGGAGAGTTTTGAGGGTACCCTGGACAGCGAGGAGAACGAATAGGTCAATCTTAGAAGAAATCAACACTGACTGCTCATTGGAAGGTCAAATAGTAAAGATGAGGCTAAAGTACTTTGGGCATCAAATGAGAAGGGAGGATTCACTTGAGAAGGCCGTGATGTTGGGAAAGGTGGAGGGCAAAAGAAGAAGGGGGAGGCCAAGGATGAGATGGATAGATGGTATTGTAGACACAATGGGCACAGAACTGGGAGGACTGAGGGGGATGGTGGAGGACAGAGGCACCTGGAGAACGATGGTCCATAGGGTCGCAAAGGGTCGGAATTGACTGTGCGACTGAACAACAACAACAACTACTTGGGGGAGCAACTGTACCATTGCCTTCCTAAGCCTGGATGAGAAAGGAGGAGGGAGGGGCCCTAGTAAACCCACCTGTAAAACATTATTCCTATGGAGCCTCATTGCCCAATATGCTGTTTACTATGAGGAAGTACTAAGTCTATGTAAGTCTATTTGAGGGAGAATGGCTTTTAAATATGAAATTGAGTTCCTTGTGCTTCTTGTTTATGTGATCACAAAGGTTGGGCAGAGTTCCATTCCTGCTAGCTGCCAATGATACTAATATACTAGTGACCTGTTACCAAATGAAGTTGTCATATGAGAATGCCTTGAGAGAGGACTCAAAATGCAGCAATGTCAGTACTAGTTGGGTGAGGAGGTTAGAACAAATGCTAGCTATTGTACTTTTTAAAAATTCTAGTTGTGATTGCCTTTCCCAGTCCAGTTTAAAGTGCTGGTATTGACTTTTAAAGATCTAAATGGTTTGGGGCCAAGTTGCATAGAGAATCATATCCACTCATATCACATTGCTCCTATTCTTACCTCAGCATCTGAGGACCATCTTGAGCATTCGTTACTAAATTCCTTTCTTTTCTATTATTTTCTCTTAAATAGAGATTCTGTTAGACTGCTGTATAGAAAATTTGACAGTATTTTTAAATAATGCTTTAACTCTTTATATTTATGATTTTTAAAAATTGCTTTTATTAGATTATACATTTTAGTGTGCTTGATAACTCTTACTCCTTATCAGTTTTATGGTGCTATATGATTTCAATATTTACCATTATTTTCAGATTATACAATTGTGGCCTGAATGCCACTGGAGATTCATGCTGCCATGAGTGCAGTGGTGTTCATTGTGGCTTGAATTGCTCCCAAGTAGCAAGTTGGTTTTTTTCGTATCTGGTTGTGTACCAATTACCTGACTCAGAACATGACTGAGAACATAACCAACCACTTGTTAATTACCCGCATGTTGCTGCCGCAAATTTATGTAATTACAGTTACACCAGAATTAATCTCCCAAAATATTCTAGTCCGCATTTGCTATGCGGACCTTTGTTTGCAGTGAGATGTCTCTACTTTTCACTATGATCCCCAGGTTTTTCATGGCTTGTCTCCCAAGAATCAGTCGCCTTTTTATTTCATGGCTGCAATCCCCATCTGCAGAGATCTTGGATCCTAAGAAAGTAAAATCTGTTACTGCTTCTAATTCTTCTCCATCTATTTTCCAGGGACTGATATGGCCTGTTGCCATTCTCTTGGTTTTCTTGATATTGAGTCTCAGGCCAGCTTTTGCACTCTCTTCTTTCAACCTCATCAGGAGCTTATTTAGGTCTTCTTCACTTTCTGCCATTAGGGTGGTATCATCTGCATATCTCAAATTGCTGATGTTTCTCCCAGCAATTTTGATCCCATATTGTGATTCCTCCATCCCTGCATTGCACATAATGTGCTCTGTGTATAAGTTGAATAAGCAGGGTGACAGAATGCAGCTTGTCTTACTCCTTTTCCTATTCCAAACCACTCCGTCATTCCATACTCTGTCCTAACTGTTGCTTCTTGACTCATGTACAGATTTCTCAGAGACATATAAGGTGTTCTGGTACTCCCATCTCTTTAATTACTTGCCACATTTTGTTATGGTCCACACAATCAAAGGCCTTGGTGTAGTCAATGAAGCAGAAGTAAGCTTGTTTCTGGTATTCCTTTGTTTTCTCCATGATCCAACGTATGTTGGCAATGTGGTCTCTGGTCCCCCTGCCTCTTCTGAACCCAGCCTGCACCTCTGGTAGTTCTCTTTCTACATGCTGCTGCAGTCTATTCTGTATTATCTTGAACATCACTTTGCTAGCATGTAGGATGAGCGCAATTGTTCGATAATTTGAACATTCTTTGCCATTGCCCTTTTTGGGGATTGGGACGTATACTGATCTTTTCCAATCCTGTGGCCACTGTTTCATTTTCCAAATCTGCTGGCATATTGAATGTAGTAGCTTAATTCCATCATCTTTTAGGGCTTTGAAGAATTCAACTGGGATGCCATCATCTCCACTAGCTTTGTTATTTGCCGTGCTTTTTTGGGCCTTTCTGACTTCACTCTCTAGGATGTCTGGTTCAAGTTCAATTTCCCCACATTGTTATTATCCGGGGTGTTTAGGTCTTTTTTGTAAAGTTCCTCTGTGTACTCTTTCCATCTTTTCTTTATCTCTTCTGCATCCGCTAACTCTTTGCCATCTTTGTCTTTTATCGTGGTCATTTTTGCTTTGAACGTTCCCTTGACTTCCCCAATTTTTAAAAAGAGATCTCTAGTCCTGCCTCTTGTGTTGTTTTCCTCTATTTCTTTGCACTGTTCATTTAGGTAACTTTCCTTATCTCTCCTTGCTTTTCTTTGAAATTCTTTATTTAAGTGATTGTATTTTTTCCTTTCTCCTTTGCCTTTTGTGTTCCTTCTTTCCTCTGCTATTTTAAGAGCCTCATCCGACAACCACTTTGCTTTTTTGCGCTTCTTTTCTTTTCGTCTAGTTTTCCTTGCTGCCTCCTGCATAATGTCTCTCATCTCTGTCCATAATTCTTCTGGTACTCTGTCTATCTGGTCCAGACCATTGAATCTGTTCCTCACCTCCACCGTGTATTCCTTGGGTATGTTGTCTAGATCATATCTATCCAGCCTATTAGTTTTCCCTATTTTCTTCAGTCTGAGCCTGAATTTTGCGATCAGTAGATTGTGATTTGAGCCACAGTCCGCTCCAGGTCTTGTTTTTGCTGACTGTATGGAGGTTCTCCATCTTTGGCTGCAGAATATGTAATCAATTTGGTTTTGATGTTGGCCATCTGGTGATGTCCATGTGTCGAGTCTCCTCTTGTGTTGCTGGAAAAATGGGTGTTTGCTATGACTAGTGTGTTATCTTGGCAGAACTCTATCAGTCTTTGCCCTGCTTCATTTTGTGTTCCCAGACCAAACTTGCCTGTTATTCCGTCCACTTTTTGATTTCCTACTTTTGCATTCCAGTCTCCTAAGATAATGTGGACGTCGTTTCTTGGTGTCTGTTCTATAAGAAGTTGTAGGTCCTTATAGAACTGGTCTACTGCGGCTTCATCTGCACTAGTGGTTGGTGCATATATTTGGATTACAGTGATATTAAATGGTTTGCCTTGTAGTCTGACTGACATCATTCTATCATTTTTGAGATTGTATCGCACTACTGCTTTTCTCACTCTTTTATTTGCAATTATGGCCACTCCATTTCTTCTGAGGTTTTCTTGTCCACAGTAGTAGATATGATGGTTTCCAGAGGTGAATTTGCCCATACCTGTCCATTTTAGCTCTCTGATTCCCAAGATATCAATACTTATTCTTTCCATTTCCTTTTTTACCACTTCCATCTTTCCTTGGTTCATAGATCTTACATTCCATGTCCCTATGCAACATTGTTCCTTACAACACTGTATTTCTCCTCCCCCTTTCCTGCCCATCTAATGTGCTGAGCATCCTTCCTGTTTCCTCTGATTTGTCCCTTTGTTTTGCCTTTGCTTTGGCCAATAGGTTTCTCTTGGCTCTACTGTTACTTGGATATATATTTTTAAAAGAGACAGGTGCTTGCTTTTGGGTGTGTTGAAATTGTGAATTATCTTCTAAACATCAGAGGAGATGGAAAGATGGAAAGAGAAAAAATGAGGGAAACCTCAGTTGAATATAACTGAAACAAAACTTAAAATTGAGGGTCAGCAGTATGAACTTGGAAGGATAGAAAGCTGAGTCATCCTTGATTCCCGTCAGGATCTAACTTAACATGTCTTGGCTTTGTTGTTGTTTTTGTTGTTGTTCAGTCGCATAGTTGAGTCTGACCCTTTGCGACCCCATGGAGCATCGCACACCAGGCACACTTATCCTCCACCATCCTCCTCTACCCGCCCAGCTCTGTGCATATTGCATCAGCAATACCATCTAGCTATCTCATTCTCTGTCACCACCACCTTCTTTTGCTCTTGACCTTTCCCAGCATCAAGGCTTTCTGAAGTGAATCCTCTCTTCTCATTTGATGTCCAAAGTACTTTAGCTTCATCTTCAATATTTGACCTTCCAGGGAGCAGTTTAACCACTGCTGCACAAGGGCTCCTGGTCTACCACATTCTTGCTGCTTCTTTTATTTTCTTAAGATTGTGGAAATCTATATGGGTGGTAAAGGTAAAGGTTTCTCTTGCTCAAAGGCCAGTCGTATCCGACTCTAGGGTGCAGTGCTCATCTCTGTTTCTAAGCCGAAGAGCCAGCGCTGTCTGCTTCTGCAGATGTTTCCGTGGTCATGTGGCAGGCATGACTAGACACCGGAGCGCACAGAACGCTGTTACCTTCCCACCAAAGTGGTTCCTATTTATCTACTTGCAATTTCTTGCTTTCGAACTGCTAGGTTGGCAGGAGCTGGGATGAAGACGGGAGCTCATTTCCGTCCTGCAGTACTCGGGAATCGAACTGCTGACCTTCCGCTTCCCAGTCAGCGTCTTAGCGACTTGGAGTGCATGGGAAATGTGTCAGAAAGGCAGATAGCTGCTCTTCTGACTTCCGCTGAACAATTTTTAAGTCCTTCCATTTAATAGCAGTAAAATTTAAGAACATATGGGTTAAATGCTGCCATTTTTATTTGTAAAGGAAAGAAAATTTTCAAAGCATTATGTGTGCAAAAAAATCATATTTAAAAGTTCTTTTCCAATCTATATCCCAAATATATTACCAAGCCATTGAGGACTTTCAGTCAGTACCATTAAGTATGACTTTTGAATTAAAAGAATATTTAAATTACTTGAAATTACCTGGACAAACCAGCAAGGCTGTGCTATTTTACAGGCTGGTGTTCCTTGATCAAAGGTACCTGACCCACCTTTATTAGATCAAACATAATTTGTCCTTTCCAAGAAAGTGAACTATTAATTCCCCCTCTTTCAAATAATCCAAATGAATATTTTAAAAGGTAATTTGGATTTCCATCAAAAATTAATATTATTATTTGAATTTGTCTTGATCAGTGCTATTTTATAGGCAAATACCCAGCATGCTTATTCATACCTGAAGGTGAAAGAAGATTAAAAGATCTGAGAGATGCCTCAAAAATGTAAGTTTAAATTAATTTAAATTAGGTCTCTAGATTTCTAGGTCCAATGGCAGGTTGAAGATATAGAAGGTTTGGTGGAAATTGAATCTCAGGAGTAGAAAATGTTACACCAAAGATCCATTAAAACTTTATCTCTGAACACCAAGGAACCATTCCACTCAAGAACAGAGGTTCAACAATCCTGAAAGAATTACAGGTCAGGAGTACATATGTCAATATTTTTTCCTCACATAATAACAAATAATTACATGCCATCAAGTCTATTCTGAGTGTAGTGACCATTCTTGGAGTTTTCAACGTACAGTGGAACCTCATATCTTGAACGCCTCCTATAGTGACTCAATCGCATAACAAATAGGTTTTTAAAGAAAATCGCACCCCACATAACAATTTTTCCTATGGGAAAAAAATCATACAATGAATTTTCAATGGGAAAACTGCTTAGCGAAAAAAATAATTGTCCATAGGAAAAATCGTACAACGACAAAATCGCATAGCGAACAGATCCATAGAAGAAATTAAAATCATTATATGGGGTTTCACTGTATAGAGCAGTGTTTCCCAACCTTTGGTTTTTGGACTTCAGTTCCCAAAAGCACTGATCACCCTATGTACTGACTTAGACTTCTGTGAATTGTAGTCCCCCTATGGAGCCTGGGCCACACGTTGGGAAACACTGGTATAGAGGATGGAGAAAAGATTTACTATAGCCTTCTTCTGCGAGTGTCCTGGGACTGTGCAGCTTGCCCAAGGCTATGAAGTCTGACTTTTCTCTCAGAAGGCCCAGTGATAAACCAAACAAGCAATACACATTTCTGTAACTGCAAAGATTTCTCAAGATGAACCAGTTTCTTTGAACATTGTAATCACAGCGGCAGTGGGCTTCATTTCTTTCTCAGCATGATTGTATGCATATGCCAGTCCTGCCATCAGACAGAATGAGACAGTTGTCCCATGATAGCTGATACTGTGGGATGCATGACAACAGCAACATACTGAAGAACAGAACTGTGCGTGACATGCATCTTGCCTTCTCTCCCATATGTTTGGCTGCTGCTCTCAGGTAGAGCTTTCCAGTCTACATTGTTGTACCAATAGTTAATGGCCAATCCAGTCGGCTTATATGTGTGAAACAGGAGTGCCAATTTCTCCTGTGTCTCAGGCAGGAGAGTGCCTTGGACTGCTTTAGGCAAGTGAAAGCAATCTTATTTTTCCCATATGAGACCAACAGAAGACTCAAGGGAAGAACCATCATATCTTTGCTTCTGAATTAACACAGAGTCACCATATCTTATTCAAGGACACTTCATTCTTTAGATGTGGGAGTTGTTCTTAATGATGTATGAAGAGATGGCTGTTCATCCAATGAGACTTTCAAATACAAGGTTATACAGTGAAAGATCTGAGCATGTCCACTTTTATTCCAGGTACAATCAGACCTCGAGATATGACTTAAGAAAAACTCAAGATACATCTGGAAATCTCAGAAAAAAATCAGGTTCAAGATATGAATTTTTAATAGGATTTTTTTTTCGAGATAAGAAATTCAATGCATTCCTATGGGAAACTGCATTCAATGCATTCTTATGGGAAGTTCAAGATAATAATTTTTTGAGATACAACCAACCTTGAGGAATGAATTAAATTCATATGTAGAGGTCTGACTATATTCAAGATGAGCATCCTGATCCAGGAGTCCCCCTCTGACTCAGATTATAACCATCTATCTACTGTGACAATAGCCTTAGAGAAAAGAAGGAAACCTTTTTCCTTCCATCACTGGCATCTTGAATGGTGCTATGATAATATCCCAGGCACCTGGACTATATAGTTTGTTGGACTTTTATTTATAAACTCACATGCTGCCTGTAGATGAAGGGAATAGGAGGGACCTTTCTAGGCTGGGCTATCTATCCTGCACTAACCAATAGTCCTTTTCAACCTCTGAATTCAAGGAGAGCCCTGCTTCTCTCTGCTCTGTGTTCTTTCCCTCTCTTTATGGCTCATGTCAATTGTTTTGTTGCTGTTGATCTGTTTGGTTGGTTCCTAGCAAAGCATGCCGTAAAGAAAGAAGCATGCAAATGTCTGAAATTTCAAGCAACTATGAGTAAAGAAAAACTTGATCAAAGGCAATTTTTTACCAGAATTTGAAAACTCTGCAACATAGTTTTGGCCAGGGCATAATGTCCCTTATATGGACATCAGGTAACATGAGAAATATGTCTCTTGGTTTGTGCTGTCTGAAATATATAGCCTTGAACACTGAGGTTCTTATGTAGGGATGAGACTCACACACACGGTTCAAGGCATCGGGGTGAGACAACACTGAGAGATTGCAGACAGCCCTTTTTATTACTGAGAAACCTCAACTCGTACATGCCTAGCACAGTCGCACAGTTGTCACAAAACAGACAGGAAGACAGGTTCAAAATAGGGTGTAAGATATCTGAGGATGCACATTGAATAACTGCCAGCGAGGGCAAGCCAGATGGTCAGGGGCTGATATGGAGTTGAAGAATGGGGAAATGTGTGGTGGTCCTGATAAGGAGTTACTTGCATCAAGTTCTACCGGGAGGCACCCATACGGGTATTGTGATCATGCCTGTAGGCTGACCCTGAGTTGAGCAAACAACTCAGCCTCCCCCCTTCAGAAGCTAGCAGGGGGCAGGGGCTAACGGTATTTCCTAAGAGCAGGTTAAGGGCACTTTGGGGGGCAAAGACCTAGAAGCATGCCTTCATCTCCCCTTTTCCATTTATTTAGGGGCGTACTGCTGTAGCACCTTGTACAAGCGGGGCAGCTCCTCTCTACGAGGTCTTTGGTACTTTTGATTTGAGGGCAGGTATGCACCTCAAAAGTACAGAAGGTAAACACTGTAGGCAGCAGCAACCAATGATTAGGATGGCTATGTACTGACCAAGTACTGTACCAATTTACTGATCCATAGTGAGGATGGCAGCCAAGACCACAGGACATCCCATAGAGATGATAACAAATTACCAGTGTGTATGTTGTCATTCAGGATGTTTTGAAGGCTACCCAATTCATCCTCAATGGTTCGATTGAGATCATGAAATTTTAACTGACAACCTTTCCTCCCGATCACCCTGCAAAAACCTCCCTGCTTAGCGAGCAATAATTCAAGGCAATTCTATGCTGCTTAATTAGTTGGCTAAGCTCCTCCACCTCTATTAAATCCTCCCCACAGCCAAGATCTGTCAGGGCAGCCGGAATAGTTCCCAACTCTATACAATTGCTTTATACCAATCCACCCATTTCTGATTCCATGTTCCCCTGTTCCTGCAACAATAACACATACCCTTGCTAAACACATGGAATTTCAAATATCTACATCAAACATCGTTCAACTGCTGTGGGGGGATTGGGCAAACAGGCTATTGGGCTGATTAAGATGCTGTAAATGGGAAACCACAATTGAAGGTTTGTTGATCAAAGTGGGCATAAAGGAGAAAGATGAGACTGTGACAGGATTTTCATAAAACAAAACAGCTTCCTTGCCATGAACCTCAAATATATAATGAGTGTGGTTGATTCCTGGTGAATGTATAACACCCTCCCCCAAGGAAAGTCTGCATGCCAAGGTGAGCAAAATGAGCATTGAATTATAGGTGATCTGGACTATAATGGCTGCTGTAAAGTTCTCAGGTGTATCGTCGTTTCCCTGGTCCCTCAGTGAGGCAGTCAAAAGTAGCTGGTGTTGGCAGAAGGGTGCATAAACATCAGCAATAGAACACAGATGAGAGGTTGGGCAACTATCATGCATGAAAAGGCTGTATGAGAACTCTGTACTTTTAGTGTATGGGACCAAAGACAACGAACAGCCGAAAGGTTGGCTTAACACAGGTTTATTGCATGATGATCCAGGGGGAACATGAGGTAATGGCGGATGGGTAGCTCAATATATACAGTGGCTATACATTTGAATGTGGCTCCTCGACAGCCCATTGGTTACTGTCCGCGTGACATCACGGACGGTCACGCCCTTCTTGTCCAGGTGTAGGTGATGGCGGGAATCTTCCTGCGCTGTTGTTTGCTGGTGAGTCTGGGCCAGGAGAGCTTGAACGCTCGCTATTGCCACCAGGTGGACATTAGCTCGCGTCCTATTGCAAGGGCTACAGTTAAGCAGCTGCTGGTTATAATGTTACACAAGCATGGTTACATTGGATACACGTGAATGGATACCTTGTAAAAGGTACAGTCATAGAACACAACATCCCTCCCCCCTAGGATGGGACGAAGTCCCTCAGCCAAGATGGCTTATTGCAAACGCGTTTGGGCCGCGATGTGGGCTGACCCGCCCCAGGGGCGCTACTGCTTCCTCGTTCCCTGGTCCCTTGTCCTGAAACGGGAGAGGGAGACTTGTTAGAGGCTTGCCGTGGTTTGGCGGTTTTGGGGGAGGGGAAAAACTCCATTGTGGGTAGACCGGAGACACTCGGGGCTAACGAAAAACCCCTCTTCTCGCTTGGACGGGTGGGGGACCACTCCGCAAAACTTCCCCGGTCCTGAAAATCAAAATCTAACTCTGTTGGGGAATCCGTATTAGTGGGGGGATCCCGCGGGATATCTATGAGGTCGGCTTCCCTTCTTTCTGCTGACCGATCCCGCAAGATATCTATGAGGACAGATTCCCTTTCCTCCCCCCTTGGTGGGGACCCATGGCCCCCCTTTCCTCCCCCTTGGGCTGAACGGGTGGGGGAGAACCCTAACGCTGAGTCTTGTGTCCCGCGGCCCGTGCCCTGTTCGCCGGGGATCCTGCGCCGGAGCTGGTCTGTGTGCCGCCTCCAGAGTAGGCCTGTGCCAGACTCGACGCGGTACGAGACGGGGCCGGTCCGCTCTAGGATGATGCCCGGCACCCAGGCCAGACCCGCGCTGGCATAATTCCTGCAATACACGGGGGCACCCACGTCGAAACTCTTTGTGTCCTCTAACCCAATGTTCCTCCCCTTTTCCTCTACTCTCATGGGGTCTAGCCTAGTTAGTATGGTGGTCAGCTTCCTGCGCATCAGCAGCTCCGCGGGGGAGTATCCTGACGCTAGGGGAGTCACTCGGTAACCTAGCAGAAACTGGCACACTTGATGGTTTAGGTCCCCGGGCCCCATGCGCCGCAGCGCGTCCTTGGTGGTGCGCACAAGGCGCTCTACTTGGCCGT
Source organism: Bradypodion ventrale (assembly GCA_035047345.1). NCBI lineage: Eukaryota > Metazoa > Chordata > Lepidosauria > Squamata > Chamaeleonidae > Bradypodion > Bradypodion ventrale. Next base: position 255,016,078 of record JAWDJE010000001.1, read on the forward strand.
TTGTGGCAGGGTGAAAAGGAGCGGAGGTGATGTGCCGAATGGCGTTGATTTCTGTGAATGCCCTGAACTCAGAGGACGTGAAACAACTTGCGTTGTCGCTTACGAGGGTGTCGGGTAAACCGAACGTGGAAAAGACCCTCCGCAAGTGCTTTATGGTTGTGGCCGTGGACGTGCTTGTAACCGGAATGACCTCCAACCACTTGGAGAAGGCATCCACCACAAGGAGAAACAGCGTCCCCCGGAACGGGCCAGCAAAGTCTACATGAACTCGGGACCACGGCCCCTTCGCCGCGTCCCACTCCCTGTGAGGCAGGCGGGCTTCTTCTGGCCTGGAACTTTGGCAGGGCTCACAAGTGCCGACCATGTGCTCGATGTCGGCGTCTAGCTGGGGCCACCAGAAATAGCTCCGTGCCAGGGCTTTGGAGCGCACAATCCCAGGGTGACTGACGTGCAGGAGTTTGAGTACCCTCGGCTGTAAGGACGCCGGGATCACCACTCGCTGGCCCCACAGAAGGCACCCCCTCTCAAGGGACAACTCTAACTTCTTTCGGAAAAATGGGTCGAACTCCGCAGCCGGGGAGGACGCTGGCCACCCTTTCTGCACCCAGGAGCTAACCCTTGCTAAAATGTTGTCCTTGCCGGTCGCCTTGGCGATGTCGGCGGGCCGTATTGGGGGCGAGTCGAGGACTTCTATCATCAGCACCTGATGGTCTGGCTCCGCCCCGCCCACGTGGCTGTTCTCTTGGGGAAGGGGGGACCTCGATAGAGCGTCCGCATGGCTGATCTCCCTCCCAGGCCTGTACACTAACGCGTGCTGATACGCGTTGAGAAAAATGGCCCACCTGAGCATCCTAGGGGACAGGATCTGTGGCGTGGGCTTATCTGCGGTAAAGATGCCTAGCAGGGGCTTGTGATCGGTTACGATTGTGAAGGGGCGGCCATACAGGAAGTCGTGGAACTTTTTTGTTCCCGCAATTATCGCTAATGCTTCCCTGTCTGACTGGGCGTAGTTTCTCTCCGCTTGGGACAGGGACCTGGAATAGAATGCTATCGGGGCCTCCCTCCCGTTTTCCAGCACGTGGCACAGCACCGCCCCCACCCCCACCGGGGATGCATCACAGATCAGGACCACTGGCCGCTTGGGGTTGAAATGGGTGAGGATGGCGTCGGATGCCAGAAGCTGCTTTAGCTCACTAAATGCCCTCTCTTGCTGGTCGCCCCACTTCCATGCCTCGTCCTTTTTAAGTAGCCTGTGCAACGGCTCGGCCACGGCTGCTTTCCGGGGGAGGAAGGAGTGATAAAAGTTCAGCAGCCCTAGGAACGACTGCAACTCGGGCTTGGAGGTGGGGCGAGGGGGTTGCTTGATGGCGGCTACCTTAGACTTGGACGGCCTTATTCCCTCAGAAGTGACACGGAACCCTAGGAATTCGACCTCGGTCACGAAGAAGATGCATTTGTCTTTCCGCAGTCTCAACCCCGCCTTCTCGAATATCACCAGGACCTTGCCCAACCTCTTTGCCAATTCGGCCTGACTTACCCCCGTTATCAACACGTCATCAAAATAAGGCAACACCCCCTCGATCCCCTTCAGGAGGTGTTCCACAAGTGACTGGAAAATTCCAGGCGCCAAGTTTACGCCGAATTGAAGGCGCGTCACTTGGAACGCCCCCTTATGGGTGACTATAGTTTGTGCAGCAGCGGCAGCTGGGGTCACCGAGAGCTGCTGGTAGGCTTGTGCTAAGTCGAGCTTAGCGAAACACTTTCCCCCATGTAACCTGGCCAGCAAATGGCTGACTACCGGCACCGGATACGCATTAGGGCGAATGGCCTTGTTGATGGTGCACTTGTAATCAGCGCATATGCGCACCTCCCCGTTGGCCTTTAGTGCTGTTACAATTGGAGTTTCCCACTCCACAGAATCAACAGGAACAAGAATCCCTTGGCCCACCAATTTGTCCAGTTCCGCCTCTATTTTGTCCTTGAGTGCGAATGGCACCCGGCGCGGTTTGAGTCTTATTGGGCGGACCTCAGGGTCTAGGTCGAACGCTACTGGGGGTCCCTTATATTTCCCAAGTCCCTTTTTGAAGACTTCGGGGTGCGCGTCGCACACCTCCTGAATCGGGTCAGTCCCAACGGCAACAGCGTGCACCCCCCCAATGAACAAACCCAGGGGCTGGAACCATTGAGTCCCGAGGAGGCTTCAATTCCCCCCTTTTAGAACAACTAGGGTTAGAGTCGCGGCGTGTTTCTTAAATTGGACCCGAAAATTTCCCACCCCCAACACCGGAATGCAGTTCCCTTGCATGTCCCTAAGCGTGGACCTCAAAGCTTTGAGTTTGGGCCGCACGTGGGGGGCAATTCTCAGAAACTCCTTCTGGGGAATGATGGAATATGAGGACCCCGAGTCAATTTCCATCCTAATTGGGGCCCCTTGTACTAGTACCTCAACAAAGTAACGGGGGTGTCCCGCGGACACGCTGAACACCGGTGCGTCGTCCTCGCTGTCGTCGGCAATGCGGCCCATGCCGTCTCGCTTCCTCGTGGCCTGGGTGCCGTCCTTGGGTTTCGTTCCGTGGTCTCTCGAGCTCTTCCGGGCCTCGCGCTGCTTCCTGCAGACCTTGGCGATGTGCCCACGGCGGCCGCAGTTGTGGCACTCGGCCTTTCTGAAGGGGCATTTGGCGCGGTCGTGGTTCGCTCCGCAGCCGTCGCAACGCCGGCCTTCTTTCCGGACCTTCCGGACGTCCTCGTCGTCGCTGCTCTCTGCGGACGACTTCGAAACTCGGGCCGCGTGCACCGAAACGTGCACCGAAGGCTCTGCCTTGCCCGTCTTTGGCCGCCAGTCCTGGAGCTCCTGAACCCTGGCCTTCGTAGCTTCCGCGGCTTGTGCCTCCTTCAGCACCTCCTGCAATGTGGGGGGTGGCTCGCGGTTCATCAATGTGCGTTGAGTTTCGGCATCCCTCAGGCCGCACAGCACGCAGTCTCTTAGCGTGATCTCTACGTTCTCCCATTTGCAGGGGCCGGCCGCCAGTCGCAGGGCTGCTGCGAAGTCAGCGACCGTCTCCCCGGGCGCTTGGACTCGCCTCCAAAACGCGCTCCGAGCGGGGAACATCGCCGTCGTGGGCCGGAAATACTCACGCAACATGTGCATGAGCTCCTTCACCTTGAATTCGCTCGCCCTCCTCGGCGCGATCAGGTCCACCAAAACTCTCTTGGTGTCTGGCCCCAGCATCCGGGTGAAGATGGCCCGTTTCTTGGCCTCATCCGTGACTTCGGATTCCACCAGGGCTCCCTGGAAGTCCATCTCGAAGATGTCCCAGTCTGCCGGTCTCCTGATTTCGAAACCGGCGCATGTCTTGGTCCCGTGGGCAGCCATATCCCATCCTCGTCGCCAATTTAGTGTATGGGACCAAAGACAACGAACAGCCGAAAGGTTGGCTTAACACAGGTTTATTGCATGATGATCCAGGGGGAACATGAGGTAATGGCGGATGGGTAGCTCAATATATACAGTGGCTATACATTTGAATGTGGCTCCTCGACAGCCCATTGGTTACTGTCCGCGTGACGTCACGGACGGTCACGCCCTTCTTGTCCAGGTGTAGGTGATGGCGGGAATCTTCCCGCGCTGTTGTTTGCTGGTGAGTCTGGGCCAGGAGAGCTTGAACGCTCGCTATTGCCACCAGGTGGACATTAGCTCGCGTCCTATTGCAAGGGCTACAGTTAAGCAGCTGCTGGTTATAATGTTACACAAGCATGGTTACATTGGATACACGTGAATGGATACCTTGTAAAAGGTACAGTCATAGAACACAACAGTACTGCATCAGGTGGCTGCTTGGCATATGGCAGTCCTGGGCATGCTCCAAGGAAGCGCGGGCCAGATCTGGAATCAATGCAGTGGATCTGTGGAGAAAGTGCAAAATGTGGTCCCACCCCCTGGCTGGGGGGGGGGGTGTCAGTCCTTGCCCAGGTTGAGCCGTGAAATTTTGAAAAATGTTCAATTGGTAGATGGTAGGTTTTGAAAAATATCCAATGGGTAAAATCTGGTACCCATCTCCCCCTTCCTTTTAACTTTAATGGAGAATGGGTACCATGGCTCTTAAGCAAGGCTCTTGAGGTGGGCATTGTTTTCAGTGCGCTGGAATGCCTGGAAAGGGGGAAACTCCTGTGCCTAGGACAAGGCAAAAAGAAAAACGGTGGCCAAGGCTTTGAATAGGACAAATGAATTAATCAGCTTTGATGCTGCCTTTCACCAGAAACTGGAAGAAGCCTTGGTGGGTGTAGGTATGCATTATGAAAAATGGAATTTGCCATGCAGATGCTGTGAATAAAAACAAAATCATTAGATTATCATAAAAAGCAAATGTCATATACAGTAATACCTCATACAAAGTCTGCTTCATACAACATCAGATTCATACAACACCGCCTAATTCCTTGAAAAAGTTGCCTCATACAGTCGTGCGACTTTGTATGAGGCATTCAGTTTTTCCCAGGTTGCATTGTGCCTGGGCAGTATAAAAGACAGGACACATGCGTGCATTGCTCTTGTGGGTTTTGCACAAGGCAAAGAGTGTTTAGGAGTTGTTTTGAGCGTGATTTTAGATTTTTTTTTGGATTTTTTTGTCAGAATTTTTAGAAGCATTCCTGGGATTTTTGCAGCATTCTTCAGGTTCTTGAACAATCAGGGTTGTTTGACATGTCTTTGTAATGTTTTTAGCCTTTAGACAATGATTTCTTAAAGTTCTGTCAGTTTCCTGTCTGTTTCCTTGACTTTGCCCTGAAGTCTGTGCTGTTACACTACAATGTATCTCTATGGAAATGATGTTGTACGAGGCATCGCAGCAAGAATTTGGACGTTGTATGAGGCATCGTAGCTAGGATTTTGCATGCCTCATACAAAGTCCAAATCCGTATAAAGTCCAAACTTGTGGAACCAAGTTTGGACATTGTATGAGGTATCACTGTAATTGAATCCTGTTGAGGGAGTGGCCTGTCACGGTACAGGCTGGATTCAAAGGAATCAGGTGGAAAAGGGACCACCTTGCAAACACATATTAGATCATGGAGAAAACAAAGGAATGTCAGATCAAAGGAGATGGAAACAAAAAAACATATTGCATGCCTCGTGAGAAGTCTGTACGCGCATCAATAACCTAAAAAGTACAAACAGTACCATCCCAATGGCAAAAGGTGGACAACATCCAAAAAAAAATCTCCTGACTGGGTAAAGAAGAGGTTCAAAAGCTGGCTTGAAACTCAATAGCAAAAACCAAGATAAGAACAACAGGTCTTGTCAGTTCCTGGAGAATAGGTGGAGGGAAAGTACAGCACTCCCTTGGGTCCAAAGTCCCTGTAGATAAAGACTGCAATCCTGAAATAAAAAAGGGATTAACCCTTTGTTCTTTTTTTAAAAAAATATTAATTTTAAAATAACAAAATTATAATAATACAAAATAAATGAAAGAAAAAACATAAACAATTAAACAAATTAATATATTGAATTACTTACACTCTATTATAATAGCATTGTAAACAATATCAATTCTAGAACCTTATATATATCATACATTCTTACAAACTATACCCCATGCCTTATATCTTTGCATAATTATCTATCACTTATCAACCACTTTTTTTCAATGTTTCATTATTTTTGATTATATTTTTAATTATATATTTGAGATTCCAAAAGATTTATAAGGTTCATTCTATTGTATTACAAAATAATGATACCCAGTGATATATACAAGCCATGAGGATCAAATTTCTAATTTAATCCTTCCAGAAACTCATATGCTGAGGTACTGGTTTATCTTCTTTATCCCATATTAGGACATATTCCACAAATGGCCTCCATATTTCCCAAAACTTGTTCTCTTTCAAAATACCTTTCTTCACATTCAGTTCACATGTCAATTTATTATTCAAAGCAATTTCCCACATTTCCTTGTACCATTCATCCATTTTCAACACTAGGTCACTTTTCCATTTTCTTGCAATACATAATCTTGCAGCCATTAACATTATGGATAACTATTCTTTTTTGTTTATATTCATATTTATATTATCCAATTCTGTCAGTAAGGCGATACCGGACTCCAGCTTAAAATCAACTTTAAGAATCTCTGATATTTCTTTCTCAATTAATTTCCAAAAAGCATCTATTACTTTACAACTCCACCACATGTGCTCATATGTTCCGAGATTGCTTTTACATCTCCAACAATTTCTCATTTTGCTATTATCCATTCGGTGTATTTTAACTGGAGTCAAGTACCACCTCCATAATATTTTATAGTTATGTTCTTTTAATCTAATCGAAAGGTTTTTCATAATTCTTCTCTTCCATTTATTTTTCCAATGTAATTCAGGAATTTTTATATTTAAATTCTCCTCCCATAACATTCTCAAAACATTTTGTGAGTTTTCATCCTTATTTAAAATTTTATATATTTTGCTTACTAGTCCTTTTATCCCCATTTCTCCTTTTCTTATTTTACAAATCATCTCTTCAAATTCTGTTTTATCCCTCTGTAAACTAAGTTCATCTTTATATCTCTTCCCCCATTTATTTACCAAGATTACTTGTAGCCAATTCAATTTCATCTGCTTGAACACTTCAGCTCTTAGTTCTAGTTTGTCACACATTTTTATCCAATCTTTTAACAGAAACACATCTTTTCTCAAAAATATGTCATTTATTCTTTTGTCTACTTTTACAGGAAACATCTTTATGTCTTCCATGTCCATTATCGGAGATACTCCTGGTGCAAGTTTCCCCTTAGTATTTTTCCAAACATCTAACATTGCTTTTGTCAATTGATTATTTGTCTTTATCTTTATCTCCTTATCCAAAAAAATTGTGTTAACATTTTGTTGTAATTCTTTTATCTCTATCTCATCCCAGACAACATTAGATTTTGCTATAATCTTTGCAATATTTTTTAAATTGAAATGCTCTATAATAATTAATATTTGGAAGACCCAGACCACCTTCTTTTTGTGGTACATACCATAAACTTTTTGTAATTCTTGGTCTTTTCCCTCCATTACAAAAGGTGTTTAACATACTCTGAAAACTCTTTATATCTTTTTCCTTTAATTGAGTTGGAAGAACATCAAACAAAAAAATTATATTCGGCAATAGCTTCATCTTACATAAAGCAACCCTTCCAAACCAAGACAGGTTCAACTTCCTCAAATTCCCTCAGATGTACCTGAATTCGCTCCATTGTTTTCACAGGATTTCTCATTATAACCATCGTATCATCTGCATATAAACTAATTTTTATTCCTTCTATTCCCTGAATCTTTTGATCTTCTCTTATAAGTGTCACTAGTAATTCCATGACCATCACAAATAGTATAGGTGATAGTGGACATCCTTGTCTAGTACCAGCTTCTAATTTTATGTCTTCCATAAATATCTCATTCACTTTTACTCTAGTTGTACCTTTCTGATATAACTGATCAATTAAATTTATAAATTTTGTACCAAACCCAAAGTTTCTTATATTTTCTTTAATTGTAATCCACTGCAGAGAATCAAAAGCTTTAAAAATGTCCAAGGATAACAATCCAATCTTTTCCTTATTTTGCTCCGCTATATACACCAAATCCACTACTCTCCTTGTCAGGTCTGCCATATATCTACCCTTCAAAAACCCAGCTTGATCTTTGTTTATATATTCCTTCATAAATTCATTTAACCTATTTGCTAATATTGCGGTAAAAATTTTAACATCTTGATTTATCAATGAAATTGACCTATATGATTCTATCTTCTCTGGATCTATTCCCAGTTTAGGGATCAAAGCAATTACTGATCTATACCATGAAGTTGGTAATAGTCCGCCATCTAATATATAATTAAACAACTTCAGAAGTCTCAGAGTTACCGATTCTCTAAATTGTTTATAAAATTCCACAGTAAATCCATCCTCACCTGGATGGATTCTAATTCCCTTCTAATTTTCAAAATATTCCCTTAACCATTCTACTTTTATATTTTACTCAGAATATAACTCTTGATAAAACCCTTTTATTATTTCCAACTTCTCCTTTGTTTTATTACACCTCACTCCTTGTTGGTTTATCAAAATGCCAATTTCTCTTCTAATACTCTTTTATTTCATGGCTCTGGCTAATAACTTTGAGTTCTTATTACTATTCAAAATATTCTCTTTTTAAATATATCAAATCTTTTAAAACTATTTCTATATCTTTACCTATTAACTCCTTTTTCAATCTCTGTATATTTATGAGAATTTCTTTTTTTTCCTGTTTTTATATGTTCCTCCTGAAGTTGTTTATTTTTTTTTCCAATTTTCTCATATTTATCCTTTAATTGTTTATTTCTTATACTATTTAATTTAATACATTCTCCTCTAAAAACCAACTTCATGGCATCCCACACTGTATTGTACGTCACTTCACCTGTATCATTCCATTGCCAAATTTGGCAATTGATTCCAAATCATTTCTATATTTTCCTTATTTTTAGAATCACTAAACATTTTCGGATCATACCTCCAACTATTTTGCTTCCTTTCTGTCATTCCAACTCCCAATTGCATTAAAATTTTTGCGTGGTCTGACTCTTTAAAAATTCCAACATCTATTTCTTCTATATTCTTAAGTATATTATGTGTAACAAAAATAATTTATTCTAGAATATGAATTATGAACTTGCAAAAAATATGTATAAATTCTTTCTGAACCTTTAAATTCTCTCCATGCATCCTTTAATCCTAAAAGTTTGATCCAATTATCTAATATTTTCATTTTTGATCCTGTTCTGTCTCTTACCACATTAGTACAATCCATGTTAGACCTAATTAAATTGAAATCACCCACTACTACCATTTTTATCATCTTTTCTTTTTTCAAAATTCGATATAATTTATCTAAACATTTATCTTGTTGCTCATTTGGAGCATATATATTCACAAGGGTTATTTCTTCATCATCTATTATACCTTTTACAATCAGAAATCTACCTTCTGAGTTGGGAATACTTTTTGTCATAGTAAAGCCTAATCTAGTCAAAATTAATATTGCGACCCCTCTTGCTTTTGAAGTACCATATGCTTTTTCATAAATCTGTATTCAACCTAAAAACAATTTATTTGTGTCATGCAATTTTTGGTGTGTTTCTTGCAAAAAGATTATATCTGGATGGTCTTTTCTAAGAGCTGATTCCAATCTTTTGCATTTAACTTGAGAGCCAGTACCTTTCACATTCCATGTCAATATCTTAATAACCTTCATGGAAACTTTCTTACATAAAATCTCTCAATTCTATCATGATCCTCATGGACAGTGCATTTAACTAAACATTCTAAACCCATTAACCCAAACTTCATAAAACAATAAACTACAATCAAAACTAAAAAAAATTAAAAATCTATCCTTCTACACCCCTCTACCTTTCTTCCAAAAAGCTGCCTCTGCAAAAAATAGAAATTCCCAAAGAGAGGGGGGGGGAACATGGAAGATGGACCTAAATATTCACCACATGCTCAAGCGCACTCTATATTAGTTTCACCCAATTGTCCATATCACAAATTAGTTATAAATATTCATCCCTCATCAGACTCCATTACTTCGACCACACTCATTTCCCCAAGACTCTTCCCTCCTGTTGCACCTCCAGTTTCTTCCTCACTCTGTGTACTCTCAATAGCCCCTGTCTCCATCAATGCTTGTCTCAATGATGACCATTCCTGTGTACCTCCTCTAATTAAACCAATCATTCGAAAGTACTCCAGAGGGTCCATTCAATTGTATGCATTTTTTGCATAAAAAAACCTCACCTGCAATGGATACCTCCAATAATAGTTAATCCTTGGTCCCGAACAATTTTCATTGCAGGTTTCATTTTATATCTCCAATTTCGCTCCTCAATAGAAATATCATTATAAACTTCCACATCTTCTCCATCAATTTTTAGAACACCAGTTCCCATTTGTTTTATATGAGCCATCACCTTCAATTTATCACCAACATTTGAGAACTTAACCAAGACATTCTGGACTTTACCCGTCTTTTTTTTTTTAATATAAATTTTTATTTATTTTCAAAAGAAAAAAACAAACATACAAAAAAAGAACAATACATCATAACAATATTACATAAAACTCATGAAAAATAACATATACATGGTGGTTAAACTGATTATTTGTCATGGTACACACACAATTAGATATCCACATTGTAGGTTAGTACTATAACCATAACCTTCATAAAAGCTTTCAATATTACAGTTATTGGTTAACAACCATCAAATTCTTTCTTTTCAAATTACAAATCACCCAGTGAATATTTACATTGCCCCGGAGAGTTTAGTGTCTGTATCATCTCCAAAACCCATTTTGAGATGGTACAGGTCTAAAACTATCCCTGCCCATAAGGGAGTGATCTACAAACGGCTTCCAAATATTCCAAAATCTATTTTCCTTCAATTTATCCCTTTTTACTTTTATCTCCCATGTCAATTTGTCATTCAATGCTAGATTCCACATTTCCGTATACCACTCTCCCGTCTGTATTGTTACATCATTTTTCCAATTTCTAGCAATACATTGTCTGCCAGTAGTTAACATTATTTCCAATAGCTCTTTTTCCACCTTATTCAAACACATACCTTAGCAAAATGGTACCTGACACCAACTTAATTTTCTTACCCATTATTTCTCCTATCTCTCCTTCTATTCTTCTCCAGAATTCATTTATGTGTTTACAACGCCACCACATATGTTCATAGGTTCCAACAGTTTCTTTACATCTCCAACATAAATTATCCCTTTTATTATCAATCTGGTGCAACCTCAGTGGTGTCAAGTACCATTGCCACAACATTTTATAGTTATGTTCCTTAATTCTTACTGACATTGTTCTCATTATCCTCTTTTTCCACTTATTTCTCCATTCATCATTTCCTAATTTTATATTCAAATCCTGTTCCTACTTCAATTTCAAATCTTCCTGTGGATCACTACCCTTATTTGTTAAAATATAAAGTTTACTTACTAGACCCTTGATACTTTTCTCACCTTTTCTAATCTTTAAAACCAATTCTTCAAATTCGGTCTTTTCTCTGTCTATACCTAGTTCTCTTCTATATTTTTTATTCCAATTATCAAACTTCAATTTCTGAAACCAGTCCAATTTTAACTGTTCAAATAGTTTTTTCTTCTTAGTTTCATCTTCGCAAATCCTTAACCATTCCTTCACCAGGAAAACTTCATTTTTATCCAATATTTCCTTTTTTGTTTTATCTATTTTTATCGGAAAACACACCATATCAGCCAATTCCAAAATTGGAGAGAGATCTGGGATCAAGTCTTTCTTTAATCTTTTCCACACCCTCATGAGTATTGCTTGTATTTATCATTTTAACCTTAGTTCCCAAAAAAATCATTTTACCAATATTCTTATAATCTTTCATCTCCATTTCCTCCCAAATTACTTTTTCTCTTGCCAAGATCCTTACCACGTTCTTAATTTGAAATGCTCGATAGTACGCTAACAAATTTGGCATTCCCAAACCTCCTTCTTTCTGAGGCAGATACCAGAGTTTCTTTGAAAGTCTGGATTTCTTGCCACCATTACAAAAATTATTAAACATCTTTTGGAACTCATTAATCTCCTTTTCCTTCAATTGGATTGCAAGTGCATCAAATAGAAAATTAAGCCTCGGCAACAACATCATTTTGCAAATTGCAATCCTCCCAAACCATGACAACTTCAACTTCTGAAAACTTTGTATTTTGTTCTTGAATTCTGCTTTCAAGTTGTCATAGTTCAGGCTTTTAAGTTCTTCAAATCTGTTTGAAATAGTTATCCCCAAATATTTCAACTTTTCTTTAATTTGTATATTAGATAACCCCGCCATCTTTTCCCTCTCCTCATCCCCCATATTACACAGCATCATTTCTGATTTATCCCAATTTATCCTCAATCCAGTTATAACCTCAAATTCCTCTATTTGCTCTTTAATCCTATCCATTACCACCTCTGGATGTTTCACCATTAACAACGTATCATCTGCATACATGCTCACTTTATCACCCAATATCCCTTCTATAGTTGAGTCTTCCCTTATATTTTTAGCTAAAATTTCCATTGCCATAATAAACAAAATAGGGGATAGTGGACAACCCTGCCTAGTGCCTGCCTCAAGCTTTACCTCATCCGTAACCTCTTCATTTACTCTAATCCTAGCACTCCCTTTTTGGTATAATAAGTCAATTACCCTTCTAAATCTATCCCCAAATCCATAATTTCTAACTATTTCCTTAATCGAAGACCATTGTAGCAAATCAAATGCCTTAAAAATATCTAAAGATAATAAACCCACCTTTTCCTTCGTCTGTTTAACATTGTCAATTAAGTCTAACACCCTCCTAGTCAAATCAGCCATATGCCTTCCTTTTAAAAAACCAACTTGATCAACATTTATATATTCCCCCATAAATCTATTTAACCGATTAGCCAGTATTGCTGTGAAAATCTTGGCATCCTGATTTATAAGAGAAATTGGTCTGTATGATTCCACCTTTTCCAAATTCTTTCCCAATTTTGGCAGCAGAACGATTATAGTCCTATACCATGAAGTTGGAATTTGTCCACCGTCTAAAATATAGTTATATAGCTTCACTAACTTTGGAACCACAACGTCTTTAAATTCCTTATAAAATTCTGTCGATAATCCATCATCTCTCGGGGCTTTCCCCAACTTCAAACCACTAATTACATCTTTTACCTCTTTATCAGTAACCCGTTCCTCCATTTTTTCCCAGTGTTCCTGTTTTATTCCATTCCCTAACTGCCTCTCCAATATCCCTTTAAGCTTACCAACGTCTATCTCTTTTTTTGCATATAATGCTTGATAAAATTCCCTCACAATTTTACATTTGTCGCTAATCTTATTATACCTTATCCCTTGTTTATCAACCAACACCCCAATTTCCCTTTTTTCCCTTTTTTCCTTTTTAGCTTTGGCCGCTCTTGCTAATAATCTTGAATTTTTATTGCTAAATTCAAAATACTCTCTATTTAGATATATCAAATCTCTTTTAACTTTATCTATATCCTTGCCCATTAATTCTGCCTTAAGTCTTTGTAGTTTAGCGAAGATTTTTTTATCCTTGTTTTTTGAGTGATCTTCCTGTAATTGATTTATTTCTTTTTCATTTTCCACCTGATCTGCCTTATATCTTCTATACTTTATACTCGCCAACTTTATACTTTCCCCTCTAAAAACCGACTTCATGGCATCCCAAACCACATTAAAACTTACCTCTTCGTTATCGTTCCACTGCCAGCTTTCCATCCAATTTTCCATGATCTGTTCTTTACGTTTTTGGTCTTTGAATAAATTGGGATCATACCTCCAACTTCTTCCTCTCCGATTATCCTTTTGTAATCTCAGCTCCAAAAGTACTTTAGCATGGTCTGATTCCTTGAAAATCCCTATTTCCATTCCCTCAATATTTTTAATCATATTTTCTGTTAACAAAACATAGTCTATTCTAGAATAGGACCCATGAACGTGTGAAAAATAAGAGTATGCCCTTTCCGAACTCTTGATCTCTCTCCAAGAATCTTTCAGTCCCATCGCACCCATCCATTTATCTAAAACCTTCCCTTTCAATACGGTTCCACACCTTGCTAAATTTGTACAGTCTAAATTTGACCTTATCAAATTAAAGTCTCCGGCCACAATCATTTTTGCCACTTTTTCTAGCTCCACAACTTTTCGGACTTTTTCTAAAAATTCAGCTTGGTGTTCGTTTGGAGCATAAATGTTCACCAACATTATCTCCTCATCATCTATTTTTCCTCTTACAAGCAAGTATCTACCTTCCTGGTTGGCAACACTTTTTATTGTCTCAAATCCTAATCTTTTAGAAATCATAATTGACACTCCTCTTGCTTTTGAGGTACCAAATGCCATCTCATAATGTTGTATCCATCCCAAGAAAATTTTGTTTGTACCCTTTGACTTTTGGTGCGTTTCTTGTAAAAACACTATATCAGGTCTATCCTTCTTCAAAGCCAATTCCAACCTCCTCCGCTTAAGAACAGAACCTGTACCCTTTACATTCCAGGTTAATACTTTAATATTTCCCATAGTCTATTACAATTTTCCCTTCTAACTTCTAAACTCTCCATTGGGCGTGCCACCACCAACCCCTTACCACTAAAACACAAAATTATACACAAAACACACAATATCTCTCTCCCCACCTTCTCCGGAAAAAAAGACGCCTTCAATGACCAAAGAGGGGAGAGGGGGGGACATGGAAGATGTACATGCAGATTAGTGCTTCGCGCCACCCACCTTTATATAGTACTTAAGTGATATTATTTTTTAAAAAATCCTAATCTATTGCTCAATGCTCCTTACTTGCCTCCTTCTCCAACATAATCAATGACAACTCCTCTTCTTCTCTTCCCTGCGGGGTTCCACCTGTAGCACCACCAGCATCCGCCCCCTCATACTCCCTTCTTATAGCCCCCGATTCCAACAAATCTTTCCTGAGAGTTAACCACTCTTCCGAACCCGCTTTAACAAGCTCCAGCAGACTCAGATATTCCAATGGGTCAATCCCCTCATCAATAACCTGCATTCTTTTCTCATAGAAGAAATGCAATTGCTGTGGGAATCTCAAATTGTACCTTACACCTTTACTCTTCAACAGTTTAGTTACCGGTCTCATCTTATATCTCCAAATTCTTTCCTTCATTGAAATATCATTATATACTTCCTCATCGGAACCATCGATTTTTAGGGCGCCAGAACCAGGTTGTTTCAAGAAAGCCGTTACTCTAAGTTTATCTCCCCAATTTGCAAATTTTACCAAAACATTTCTTTGAGACGCCTTCCCTCTTCTTGGACCCACCCTATATGCACTTACAATGTCCTCCTGTACAAATTCCTTTCCCATACTCAAATTATTTAGCCACTGAACCACTCTTTCTCTTAGCTGGTCTGGCGTCCTTTCAACCACCTGACAGATCACAATATTCTGCTTTCTCATCATATCTTCCACAGCATCAATCCTTTTCTCATGCTCATCCATTTTCAGCTTATTCTCCCTCACCATCTCCTGAGTCCCTTTTATTTCCTTTTTCATAGTATTCACCTCATTTTGAACCAATTTCACATTTCCTTCTATTTTTTGCAAACTTAATTCCACTTTTTTTGTAAAATTCATAACAGATGTTACCACCTTATCCTGCTTTTTCATCATTTCATTTCTATCTTTGACCCTTGAGTCCTCATTTCTCTCCATCTTCTGAAACAATTTGTCAATTTCCACCATAATTTGAGTATGATCATAGGGTTCAGGGGGTGGTGATGATGACGGAGGGACCTCTTCCGCTGGTGCTTTTTCCTTTCTCTTAGATTTCACCACTGGCTCCTCCTCCTTTGCTTTTCCTCTTGTACCTTTATCCATGGTGACAACCCCTAAAAAGCTTTAATGCTGCAACATATTGTAAGTTTGTTACACTCTCAGTTTAAACCTAATCCAATGCAGCCAAAGCTGACAACAGTCCCATTAATTCTGTTAAAGCTTGAAAAGAAAAAGAGGTCCAGCAAAAAATTTAATTATTATAATCCACAAAGGAGCAGGAACCAGAAACAGCCCAAACAAAAAATATTGTAATCCACAGGAAGCCCGTCCAACTCTCTATTACCTCTCTATTACCTTGCTTCAAAAAATCTGGGAGATCAGAATAGTTATTTGTAATCCACAGGCAGTTATAGTCCAAATGCAAAGACTTGATTGAAGTAAATCCAAATCAGGGAAGAAGAAAAAAATCAATATAAGTATCCAACTGAAGTTGAAACACTCCGACAGAGCTCCCAGATAATATACAAAGACCGAGCTGCCTCCATAACTTTGTAGCAAGGCAGCCTCCTGTTGCAAGGCGGAGGAGGGGAAATACTCAGTGAGGGAAGAGGGAAAATGAAAAAAGAAACAGAGATACTTTGTAGCGAGCCAGGAGGTTTATCCAGAGGAGAAGCTTAAAGTGAAAATCTGTCCAAACACCGTTCCCAGACTTCTCTCTTAAAACTCAGTCTCCATTTAAAATCCATCCGCAAACGGCAACCTCAGGCACGGAATGGGACTCTTCTCTATTCCTCTGCTCCTCCAACCAGGGGCTTCACCCAGGGATGTTCTCAAACAAATTTATATCCTTGTCTCAAACTTTCAAATTTACTTTCCATCCACAGACTCCTTTCATCCTCCTCCAAGCCTTCCGCAGCTCCTCTCTTTCCCTTCCCCTCAGTGTTGTGCTTTTAATTACTAAGTTTCGTTTTCATGCCTCCGCCACCATTACTCAGCCAGCCCCCCCTCCTCCTCCTCCTCCTTCACTTTCCCACACTCCCACCACTTACTGTGACTTCAAAGTCTGCTCCGTTCTGACTCTTGCCTCGGCAACCTCCTCAGCCACAATCTTCAAATTACAGCAACAAGGAAAAAAGTAAAGTCTCAGCCAAAAACAAATCTTGGGGATCCCATCCGAACCACAATGTGGATCGAGTGGTACAGCTTGCGCTGCACCTCTCCCCCCTCCTGATCCTCGGACTCCGACCTCCGGTCTCCTGAAGGTGCCAGAAAATAATCTTCAATTTCGGAGCCTCATGCACTTCATTTTTCTGATAATTTTACCTTACCACTTTGTAAATAACCACTTTAATTCACATTACTGGCGCGAGCCGATCAAAAGTCCGTGCTACTCACCCAGCATCTTAGCCATGCCCCCTTACCCGTCTTTTTTGACCCCAATTGAAATATATTAATTGTATCTTCAGCAACGAAATTTTTACCCATATTGAGATTATTCAACCAATCCAAAATTCGAATCTTCAACTGATCTGGCTTTTTCTCTGACAGTTTTCTAATAACCAAATTTTGCTTTCTCATGGCCTCTTCTATCATATCCACACTCCTCTCCTGTACTTCCATCTTAACATTAAATTCATATTGGGGTTTTTTCTGAGTTTCTTTTACCTCTGTTTTAACCATTTTCACATTTTCTTGAGTGCATACAATAGCTTTTTCCAAATTATCAAAATTAGTATTAGCTTTCTGAACAAATTCGTTAAACATCGTTACAAGTTTTTTATGAGATTCAGCTCTTGTTTCCTCACTTTTTTGAAATGTGCTTCCATCCTCTCCAATTTATTGCCCAATTTTCCAGATTCAGTCATCATAACCACCTCATCAAATTGTATTGGTGAACTGTTTGCCCTTTCTCTGGCATCTTTCTTTTCCTTGTCTTTTTTCCCTTCTATTTTTTTTTGTTTCACCACGGGATCATCTTCTCCCACCTTTTCCCCATCATCCCTCTTTGCTTGGTCATCCTTCTTCTTATCCATAATTCCTTCCCCACAATTTTAAGATACAGTATAATTATTTTTGTTCCAAAAAACAATTGTCTCTTAAACCACATTCCTCCAGATCACACTTCTTTTCTTCTTCTCCTTCTTCTTCTCTCTATTCTTCTTTTCTTTCTTCTTAATTTGTAATCCAAAAGAAAAAAGGTACTTATGTTCAGGTACAGTCAAATTCATCCAATTATTATTGTTATTAATATACCAGTTTTATCAAAACCAATCCAAAACAGTTGTTGTTGTTGTTGTTGTTGTTGTTGTTGTTATCCAATTCTTCTTCTTATTATAATCCAAATGTTGTAACTGTAATCCTATACGGAGAAGAAAAAAACATCCAGTTCTGTAATCACAGTTGATCCAGAGTCATCCAAAAGAAGCCAGTTGAAATAATAAGCTTCAGAGAGAGAGGCACAGAACTGAAGTAACACAGTTAAGTTTTCCAAAGCAAAGCGAACTTCCACAGGAGATGAAGAGAGTGCAAAGTAAAAAATAAAAATATTCCAACACTGTAATCCAGGAAATGATATTCCAAAAAAAGAAAGGAAGGAACAACAACAAAAAAAACACCAGTCTGAGACCAAAAAATTAAACTACTCAGATCTAAAAATTAGGAAAAAAAATCTCAATTAAGTCCTTAATATTCCAAACTGCGGCGGCGGTTTCCAGACGAGAGCCCTCCTCACTCCTCCTCTGCCCATGCACTTCAAAAAACCAGCTTCTGCTTTCCATTCTTCTTACCTTCCTTTTCCTTCTTATTCCTTCGTCCTCTCTTCCTACTCTCTTTCTCTCACTTTCTCTCCTTCAGCCTGTTCCAATTCTCTGATCTTATCCAGCCATTACCTTCCCGGACTTCTTCCCAACATTAAAGTTTTGATTCCATTTTCACTCGCCACCATTACTCCTTCCCTTCCTTTCCCTTTCACAAACTACCACCTCCGATTTCCTTTCCACACTTGCTTAACCTCCTTTAGACACCCACCAAACTCACTCCACGGATTCTCATCCTCCACCGCCAACACTTAATTAATTACCTTTTTTCCTTCGGAGCCTCTCTTTTTAAATGAAAAACACCAGAGTCCCGTCTGACCCCGAACAGCTTGATTGGCACAGCCTGCATTGCGCCTCACTCACCATCCATTCTTCGAACTCTGACTTCGATGCAACTCACAACAACTGAAGATTATATCTTAATTGATTAACCCGGGAGCTACCATCGTTGGTTCTGGATGGGGCTATTTTGCCCCAGACAGACCCGGTGCGCAACTTGTGGGTCCTCCTGGATTCACGGCTACTGCTAGAGGAACAGGTGGCGGCTGTGACCAGGAGGGCTTTCGCCCAACTTCGGGTGATCCGCCAGTTGCGCCCACTCCTGGACCGGGACTCCTTGCTCATGGTCACTCATGCTCTGGTTACCTCCAGACTAGATTATTGCAATGCGCTCTACATGGGGCTGCCCTTGACGACCATTCGGAGGCTACAGCTGGTCCAAAATGCGGCAGCCCAGGTGGTGATGGGGTGTGGGCGTTATGCCCGTGCTTTGCCACTGCTCCGGGAGCTGCACTGGTTGCCAGTTTGTCTCTGGGTGCAATTCAAGGTGCTGGTTTTGACCTTTAAAGCCCTATATGGTAGAGGGCCGGGTTACCTAAGAGACCGCATCGCCCTGAGGACGTCTGTCCGTCCAACCAGAGCGGACCGGAGGGGCTCTCTAATTGTTCCATCAGCCAGAGGGGCTCGCCTCTCTGGCACAAGGAGGAGAGCCTTCTCCGTGTCTGCATCGGCCCTCTGGAACCTCCTGCCAACAGAGCTACGTCTCCGGACGGAATTGCTGCCTTTCAGAAAAGATCTTAAAACCTGGCTGGCGGGTCAAGTGTGGGGTGCAGGTGGAAGGGTAACCGCCATTGGGTGGTTGGTGTAGAAGAACTCTTCTCCATGGTGCCTTTGGATCCTACAGCCCTTGTTTTTAGGGGGTGGGTTGTTTTAACTGTTTTAACTTGTGTTTTTAATTTTTATTGTGAACCGCCCTGAGTTGGCTTTGGCCGAGTGAGCGGTATATAAATGTGATAATTAAATTAAATTAAATTAAATATCCAAGGCTCCGAGTTACACTTTCCGAGAGTTTAAATCACGATTTTGATAGTAATTCACATTTAATACCCCATTCAAAGTGCAAGCTGATCAAAATACGTGCTACTCAGGCACCATCTTAGCCACACACACAAACACCCCATGATTAACCCTTTGACGGCAAGCTATGAGAAATAAAAGTAGAGGCATTATATTACAAACACCAAATGAGAAGAGAGGATCCACTTGAGAAAATCTCAATGCTGGGAAAAGGTATAAGGCATGATTATCAATAACAGAAATGACCTCAGCTGCTTTTAGCTGAATTATGTATCTATAGAAAAGGGTGAAAAATGTTGTGAGAATTAACCAAAGTCATTAGACTGTCATAGCAATAAGAACAATAACATAATGGGTTAATTGCATATATGTTATCTTAACAGGTTACATTTTTACCTTATTCAAAACTCTATTTAAAATAAATGCAAGTATCACACTTAACACAAAACATATGTCCACAGTATAGACTTGCATGACTCATATGAAATACATGGAAAATACTCAGAACCTTAACTCTAATCAATCTGGCTTATGTCCTATATCTTAAAGCAATTTACAAGCCAAGTCATTTCAAACAGGGGCCCCTTTTTCTCTTTTGTCGCTTTTGCAGGCATTGTACATCAAAATTTATGTGCATGATGACTTTATAATCAACTGAGTCACATTCAGAAAATTTTAAAGACAGACAGGGTTCTTCCCCCCCTCTGATTCAGCATTCAGGCTGGGTAAAAAAGGCTCTTAATGAAGAGCAAAGGCAATTTTGGTTCACAATTCCAAAATTCCTCCTCCCAGCTGAGCACTCCCTTGGTTAATCATTAAAGGAATTAACTTTATCTCTCCTAGATGTTATTCTTGAGAGTATACTTTGGGGGTTGATAGATGGGGGAAATTCTCTTCCCCACACTCTTCCCCCACTCTGGCTTACTATAAAGCCGGTAATTGATCTCAATTGTGTCTCTTTATTCCATCTCCCAGCCAACTGACCAGAAAGAGGACCTTTTCTTTTGCAAACACTAAGAGTGTGCCTTAATTTCCGCCTTGATTCATGAATGAGGAATTTACACGTTGGTCTATGTAAGCACCAGCCACCAGAGTCACCAACCTGCACTTTAAAAACAGACTTGGTAAAGGAGGAGAAAAAAAAGGGGGGGTTTACCTCCTCATGGCTATTTTAGAAAAACCTGCAGTTTTTACACTGAGAAATATCAATCAATTGTGTTGGAAAACAATTTCCTTGGGTTCAATTTCTTCTGGAATGCAATTTACATGTTTACTTGGATGCATTGCACTCAGTTTTATGCCACTAATGGCTACTGGCCATGCTATGCATTAGATTGTGTTGTGTATGCATGTCTTGTACTGTCAGAATGTAACCACCCCAATTACAATGTATTGCAGCTGTAAAGGAACGCGAGCAAGCAGCCCATAGAGGGCAGCTGCGAGCGTTCAATCTCACATGGTTCACATTGCTCAATCACGGACAGCCGCGGGAAAACCTTCCCCGCATTCAGCAGCAGGAAAGAAGAACTACTGAAGAGAGGCGTGCCTGGGCGAGGCCACGCAGGTAGTGGCCAATGAGCTACCGTGCTACAAGATTCAAATGTATAACCCTACTGTATATAAAGAGATGTATCCCCGCCATTACCTCATGCTCCACCAGATCCCTATGCAATAAACCTGTGTTAAGCCAACCCTTCGGCTGTTCTGTTGTCTTTGGTCCCATACAGTAAACTGGCGACGAGGATGGGATTCATGGCTGCCCACGGGACCAAGACATGCGCCGGCTACGAGATCAGGAAGCCGGGAGACTTGGAGCTGTTTGAGATAGACTTCAACGGAGCGCTGGTGGAGCTCGAAGTCTCAGATGAAGACAAGAAGAGGGCCATCTTCGTCCGCATGCTCGGACACGAGACAAAAAGGACTCTGGTGGACCTGATCGCGCCGAGGAGGGTGAGCGACTACAAAGCCAAAGAGCTTCTGGCTGTGTTGCGCGCCCACCTCCGGCCCGCGATAGCGATGTTCCCCGCTCGGAGCGCGTTCTGGAGGCGAGTCCAAGCGCCCGGGGAATCGGTCGCCGAGTTCGCCGCGGCCCTGCGGCTGGCCGCCGGCCCCTGCAAATGGGAGACCCCAGAAGTCACCCTCCGCGACTGCCTGCTCTGCGGCCTGAGGGACACCGAAACTCAGCGCGCGGTGAGGAAACAGGAGCCGCCCCCCACGTGGCAAACGGTCCTCGACACAGCGCAGGCCGCGGAAGCCACGACGGCCGGCGTGCAAGAGCTCCAGGACTGGCGGCCGAAAACCGCCAAGGCAGAGAGCTCGGTGCGCGCGGCCCGGCGAGTCTCGGACTCAACCACGGAGAGCGGCGACGACGACGATGTCTGGAAGGTCCAAAAGGAGGGCCGGCGCTGCGACGGCTGCAGCGCCACCCACGCCCGCGCCAAATGCCCGTTCCGCAAGGCCGAGTGCCACAACTGCGGTCGGCGCGGGCACATCGCCAAGGTCTGCCGGAAGCGGCGCGAGGCCAAGAGGAGCTCCCCAGACCGCTCGACGAGGCAGGATTGCACCACGAGGCCCAAGGACCACGGCACCCGGACCACGAGGAAGCGGGACGGCGTCGGACGCATCTCCGACGACAGCGAGGATGACGCTCCGGTTTTCAGCGTTTCCACGGAGCATCCCCGATACTTCGTCGAGGTAGTAATACAAGGGGCCCCTGTTAGGATGGAGGTGGACTCGGGTTCTTCTTACTCTATTATCTCTCAGGGAGAGTTCCTAAAGATACCCCCCCCCCACGTGCGGCCCAAGCTCAAGGCGTTGAGGGCCACACTAAAGGACGTGCAAGGGAACCGCATCCCGGTACTGGGGGTTGGGAAGTTCCAGGTCCAGTTCAAAAAGCGCGCTGCAACGCTTCCCCTAGTCGTCCTCAAAGGAGGTAAATGCAGCCTCCTCGGGACTCAATGGTTTCAGCCCCTGGGGTTGTTCATCGGGGGGGTGCACGCCGTGGGAGTACACGCCGCCGGGACTGATCCAATACAGAGCGTGTGTGAGGCGCACCCCGAAGTTTTTAAAAAAGGACTCGGAAAGTTCAAGGGCCCCCCAGTGACTTTCGACCTGGACCCTGGAGTACGTCCAATCAGACTTAAACCGCGCAGGGTGCCTTTCGCCCTAAAAGACAAAATAGAGGCGGAGTTGGACAAATTGGTGGGCCAGGGGATTCTTGTTCCTGTTGATTCTGCGGAGTGGGAAACTCCAATTGTAACAGCACTCAAGGCCAACGGGGAGGTCCGCATATGCGCTGATTACAAGTGCACCATCAATAAGGCGATCCGCCCTAATGCGTATCCGGTGCCGGTAGTCAGCCACTTGTTGGCCAGGTTGCACGGGGGGAGGTGTTTTGCTAAACTCGACCTGGCCCAAGCCTACCAGCAGCTCCCGGTCACCCCCGCCGCAGCTGCTGCGCAGACCATAGTCACACACAAAGGGGCGTTCCAAGTATCGCGCCTCCAATTCGGCGTGAATTCGGCGCCCGGGATTTTCCAATCACTCGTGGAACGCCTCCTAAAGGGACTAGAGGGGGTGTTACCCTACTTTGATGACGTATTGATTACAGGGGGGAGCCGGGCAGAATTGGCAGAAAGGTTGGGAAGGGTCCTAGAAAAATTCGAAAAGGCGGGGTTGCGGTTGCGAAAGGACAAATGCGTCTTCTTCGCAACCGAGGTCGAGTTCCTAGGGTTCCGCATTACTCCCGAGGGAATAAGGCCATCCCAATCCAAGGTGGCCGCCATCAAAAAGGCCCCTCGCCCCACCTCCAAGCCCGAGCTGCAGTCGTTCCTTGGGCTGCTCAACTTCTACCACTCCTTCCTTCCTCGGAAGGCAGCCATGGCGGAACCGCTACACAAATTGTTAAAAAAGGACGAGGCATGGAAGTGGGGCGACGACCACGAGAAGGCTTTCAATGACCTGAAGCGACTCCTGGCATCAGATGCTGTACTGACCCACTTCAATCCCAAACGCCCAGTGGTCCTGATTTGCGATGCATCCCCGGTGGGGGTGGGGGCGGTGTTATGCCACGTGCTGGAGAACGGGAGGGAGGCCCCGATAGCGTTTTACTCTAGGTCCTTGTCCCAAGCGGAGAGAAACTACGCCCAGACAGACAGGGAAGCACTAGCGATAATTGCGGGGACCAAGAAATTTCATGATTTCGTGTATGGCCGCCCCTTCACCATAGTGACTGACCACAAGCCCTTGCTAGGCATTTTCACCGCAGATAAGCCCACACCCCAAATCCTGTCCCCGAGAATGCTCAGGTGGGCCATTTTTCTCAACGCGTATCAGCACGCGTTGGTATACCGGCCCGGAAAGGAGATCAGCCACGCGGATGCCCTGTCAAGGTCCCCCATTCCCCGGGATTGCTGCCACGTGGGTGAGGAAGAGAGAGACCACCAGGTTTTAATGATAGAGGTCCTAGACTCCCCTCCAGTAGTACCGGCCGACATCGCCAAAGCGACCGGCAAGGACAAAACGTTAGCCTCAGTCTGCTCCTGGGTACAGAAAGGGTGGCCCGTGTCTTCCCCAGCAGCGGAATTCGACACATTTTTCAAAAAGAAACTAGAGTTGTCCCTAGAGAGGGGTTGCCTGTTGTGGGGGCAGCGGGTAGTGATTCCCACGTCCCTCCGGCCGAGGGTGCTTAAGCTGCTGCACGTCAGCCACCCGGGGATCGTCCGCTCGAAGGCTCTAGCCCGTAGTTACTTTTGGTGGCCGCAGCTAGACGCCGACATTGAGCACATGGTCGGCACTTGCGAAGCGTGCCAAAGCTCCAGGCCAGAAGAGGCTCGTCTGCCACATAGAGAGTGGGACGCAGCGAGGGGGCCCTGGTCCCGGGTACACGTAGATTTTGCAGGGCCGTTCAGGGGAACGCTCTTCCTCCTAGTGGTGGATGCGTTCTCAAAGTGGTTGGAGGTCATCCCAGTCTCGAGCACCTCCTCGGCCACCACAGTTAAACAGTTACGGAGGGTCTTTTCCATGTTCGGTTTACCCGACACCCTCGTCAGCGATAACGCTAGCTGTTTTACGTCCGCCGAGTTCAGGGAATTCGTGGATCTCAATGCCATTCGGCACATCACCTCCGCCCCTTTCCACCCGGCCACCAACGGCCAAGTAGAGCGCCTCGTGTGCACCACTAAAGACGCGCTATGGCGCATGGGCTCCGGAGATCTTGACTTACAAGTGTGCCAATTCCTGCTAGGGTACAGGGTCACCCCACTAGCGTCAGGGTACTCCCCCGCGGAATTGCTAATGCGCAGGAAGCTGGCTACGGTAATCTCCAGGCTAGACCCCACCAGAGTAGAAGACAAAGGGTGAAATGTAGAGATGGATTCCTCAAAGAGTTTTAGCGTAGGCGCCCCCGTGCATTGCAGGAACTACGCCAGCGGGGGACCAGCCTGGGTGCCCGGCATTGTAATAGAACAAACCGGCCCCGTCTCATACCGCGTGGAGACCAATACAGGCCTCCTGTGGAGGCGGCACGCAGATCAACTCAGGCGGAGGGTCCCCGGAAAGCAGGACGAAGATGAGAGTAGCAACGAATCAGCGTTAGGGTACTCCCCCACCCGCTTAACCCAAGGGGGAGGGAAAGGGGAACATGGGTCCCCACCAAGGGGGGAGGAAAGGGAATCGATCCTCAGAAATCTTTTGCGGGAGTTTGCGGCGGAAAGGAAGAGCCCCGATCCCACACACATCCCCCGGGAGCGTCCCAGAAATACAGATTCCCCAAGAAGTTTAGACCTTGATTTACAGTGCCAGGGGGAGTTAGCGGAGTGGTCCCCCACCCGTCCTAGCGAAAAGAGGGGTTTCAGTTCAGCCCCTGGTACTTCCAGTCCCAGTAGCCCCTGCAACATAGCGCCAATGTCCCGGAGACCGACACCCCCAAGGCAGGAGGCGACGGCGAGGCCGTCCACCACAGTCTCAAGGTCCCCCGAGCGGGGGACAGAAGGGAGCAGAACCACAAGGGCATCCTCATCGGTCCCGCGGTTCACGATCGGAGGGTCCCCGGGGTCCGAGGGAAACAGACAGGGGTTCACTTCCCAGTTGTTCATCCCATTCCCTTCCCCCAGCGCAAGGCAGGCACAGACGCCCCACAGAGCCACTAATGAATCCCCGTTTCCCGTTGCAGGACAAGCACCCACGGAGTCAGGGATCACAGGCTCTCCGGTACTAGGGCAGGCGCAAGCGCGCCCCAAGCGAATGTGCGGCAAGCCACATTGGTTGCGGGACTTCGTCCCATCCTAGGGGGGAGGGATGTTGTGTATGCATGTCTTGTACTGTCAGAATGTAACCACCCCAATTACAATGTATTGCAGCTGTAAAGGAACGCGAGCAAGCAGCCCATAGAGGGCAGCTGCGAGCGTTCAATCTCACATGGTTCACATTGCTCAATCACGGACAGCCGCGGGAAAACCTTCCCCGCATTCAGCAGCAGGAAAGAAGAACTACTGAAGAGAGGCGTGCCTGGGCGAGGCCACGCAGGTAGCGGCCAATGAGCTACCGTGCTACAAGATTCAAATGTATAACCCTACTGTATATAAAGAGATGTATCCCCGCCATTACCTCATGCTCCACCAGATCCCTATGCAATAAACCTGTGTTAAGCCAACCCTTCGGCTGTTCTGTTGTCTTTGGTCCCATACAGTAAAGATTGCCAGGCTGCTGTCCTTTGTTCTTCTTGAGACAGGGTTCCTGCAAGGTTTTTCCTTCCTCAGCCCAGGAAGGCATGAGGAGAAACCCTGTGTGGGCAAACACCCACAATTCCAGAATCCACCATCCTTATTTCAAAATTTACATTTGCCTGATGGCAAAGTGGGCCAGCACTGTGAGAATCTTTCCTCCCTCAGCCCAGGAGTGCATGTGGAGAGATTTAGTGTGGGGCAAATGTGCAATTTCAGAATCCCCTGACCTTTCCCTTTAATTATACAAACTCAAATTTCCTGCTATTTTCTTCACTTCTACAGCTTTTGGCCAACCCACTTTTAAAGGCTTGCTATAGTTTTCAGATTATAATATAAAGATCTTCACTTAATATTCCTGTCTTGGTGTATATTAGACAAGGCAAAATGCAAGATATCCTTAACCTCCTATACCTTCTCACACTATATAATGCTAGCATTATTAAACCTTAACAAACACACAGTCCTTTTATTTCCATACACTCAGGGCCCTCAGTCATTCATACATTCAATGCATACACTCATATTTCACAGATTCCATGCCTTTTTCAGACCTGTAAAGGTCAGTTTAATTCTGATTTCTCAGAATGCTATGATTAGCCACCTGGGTTAAATATTTTGAGTTTGGTGTAGTTCAGTGCTAAAAATCAATTGCACTGTTTCTCAGGCTTGTGTTTCCTTACTGACAGCCTGCCTGGGCAAGGTACTTTCAATGTAGCCTAGTTCAGTTACATTCCAAGCTAACATGGGCTTCAATTTATGTGGGAACTGAGAGTGGATGGGCCGCATTATTAATTGGCTATAACTTTTCCCGATTGGTCTGTCTGGCTAGAACACGGGCTGGAGACCACCCTGGCTATGCAGGAAAGGAAATTGGGTAAACGCTAATAGTAATAGTTAGCAGTAGAGACTCCATATTGCCTTGGCTGAGAGCACTGAAAGGAGTGGGACATAAGTCACCCAAATGTCACAATGCCTAGTAAACAGCTCACTGTATCTCACTCACATCTACGGAGACACTAAGCTGCAACTAGACCAAACAGTTAAGCCTAGGAGCCCGGAGTTTACAAGGACTCTGAGATAAGATGAGAACAGTAAGTCTCACTACATCTGCTGATTAGTCTGCCTATGGGGAACCTAGGCATGCAGTACTTTCTTAGCAACTTCTTAGGCTGGCAAATGTACCTTGGCCAGCAACATGCTACGTAAGCAAGCTTTCTGTAATATGGGTCATGCACGATCTGTGCGCAAGTGATCAAGAATGCAAGTCAATAAATACAGATCACCTGACTTGATCAGGACTGACTTTTCCACCACACTTCTGTCTCTTGTGCCTTCCTTGTGCCCAGCGGCCCCGATCCTCTGGGGGAGAAGAAACCATTACAACAACTGAGTCCTACCCAATTCCTTCTAACACCCCTTTTGTAAACCAACTCTGCAATCCTGTCATGTCTCCATAGACCATGGGACAAACCTGCAACAACTTACTCTTTTCCCTAAATCACCATTCATTTACACGCAAGTAGACTGGAGTTCATGCAACTGAATTGCAAGAGAGCTTTGGCCCATTGAGGCAAAGAGGGAAATTATCTGCTTCAGGTCAGCCACCCTCTTGTTTTTTTTCTCCTGGAGTTAACTCCAGAAGGAAGGGTGTATTAATCCCCCCCCCCCCCCCAAGGAAATCTGTCATCCAGCCAGAGAGAAGCGGCAGACAGGAGGGGTTTGTCTTTTTATAAAGTAGCTGCTGAGGATTTCTCATCCTTGAAAGCTCCATTTGTGGTTTTTCAGGTTTTGAGAGTTTCATTTAAATACTAACTGGCACAAATGATTATTAGACACCTGATTGATCAATAAATTAATGATTTTAATTGTATTTGATCCTCAACACAACCTCAGCCCCTCCTGGGGGCACTTAGGAGGGTGGATTTCCAGGAAATATTACCCCAGCCATCTGGGTCTTCTTTTTCTGAGTTCCCCTTGTTAAATGTGGCAGCCGAGGCAGAGGGCAGCGCCGAAGGGGTGTGTGATGGTATGGGGGTGGCACTAACTGTGGGTATTGTGAGTGTTGACATAGTCGCCATACCACAGTTCGCCTCAGTGTCAGCCCTTTTAAGAGCATCCTTGCTATTAAGATCTCCGCCGGTGTTCTAGGTTCTTTGTATAAAATACCTCCCACCTTAACCTGATCCTTTACTTTGAGCATCCCAATTCTGGGGTGCCATGGATGATGTCCTCCAATGTACTGCACTAAGTTCCTAATCTGTGCTGGGGGTACCCTTTTCCCTGCCTTTCTAGCTCCTTAACAAGTGCCTTTTATGAAGCGGGGATCGGAGGAGCACTCATGCTCATGAAGGGGGTCCTGTAGGACTAGGGGGTCCCAAAGGATAAGTTGGTGAACACCTGTAGTCCTTTTTCCGGATGAGGGGTGAAGTATGGGCTGGGGTCTGTGGATTTGGCCCCACAGGTCGGGCGCCATCTGTAGGGATGAGACTCACATACACAGTTCAAGACATCAGGGTGAGGCGACACTGAGAGATCGCGGACAGCCCCTTTTATTACTGAGAAACCTCAACTCGTACGTGCCTAGCGCAATCGCACGGTTGTCACAAAACTGACAGGAAAACAGGTTCAAAATAGGGTGTAACATATTGGAGGATGCACATTGAATAACTGCCAGAGAGGGCAACCCAGATGGTCAGGTGCTGATAAGGAGTTGAAGAATGAGGAAATGTGTGGTGGTCCTAATAAGGAGTTACTTGTGTCAGCTTCTACCAGGAGGTGCCCAAACGGTTGTTGTGATTATGCCTGTAGGCTGACCCCGAGTTGAGCAAACAACTCGGCCTCTCCCCTTCAGAAGCTGGTAGGGGCCAGGGCCTAACGGCATTTCCTAAGGGCAGGCTAAGGGCACCTTTGGGGGCAAAGATCAAGAAGCATCCCTTCATTCTTGGAATGCTGCCATGGGGCCATTCATTCAGTTATCACTTATAAGGAAGTTTCTCAAGAAGAATCTTTATTGTTGTTACTTATTGTTGATCTAACTCATAGTTACTTCTAACCCTGTATTGTCTATAAGCCCAGTTCTGGTTCTGGAAGGTGTGTCATTTGCTGTTATTTTCCCTTGCATAGTAAAGGTTTCCCTTGCTCGAAAGCCAGTCGTATCCGACTCTAGGGTGCAGTGCTCATCTCTGTTTCTAAGCCGAAGAGCCAGCGCTGTCTGCTCCTGCAGACGTTTCCGTGGTCATGTGGCAGGCATGACTAGACACCGGAGCGCACGGAACGCTGTTACCTTCCCACCGAAGTGGTCCCTATTTATCTACTTGCAATTTCTTGCTTTCGAACTGCTAGGTTGGCAGTTGGTTTGCATATTCCCAAATAAAAAATAATTGCATGCTGTCCAATCAGTTCTGATTAATGGCAACCCTTTCCAGGGTTTTCTAGGTAGAGAATACACAGAAATGATTTACTCTGTTCCCTTTTTCTGGGTTCATTTTGGGACTACACGGCTTGCTCAAGACAATGCAGTCAGGGTCTTCTTCCCAACAGCACAGTTTGAAATTGAAGTCACAACCTCTGGCTACCCAGCCAGAGACCTAACTCATGGAACTATCCAGCCAGCTGTTTGCTTGTTTGTTTGACCTATATAGCTACCCAGATGCTGATGATTTGTTCAACTTTCCTTGCACTCATGGTAGTGGCACTTCGCGTGTGACTACACAGAAATGGAAATGTGAAGTAGCTCACATTATTTTATTAATAGGTTGCACCGGAGCACTTGGTTCTGTTTAATATAAGCAGACCAAAAGCAGAAGAGAAAGGGAAACTTTCTAATGGAAGTTCCATTTGAAGTGCCTCGCTACGTTGCAAAGTTCAAAGGAACTGCCTTAAGATGCCTTTCCTTCTCATTTTGATATCCTAGGCTGGTAGCAATAGAATTTGTGAATTTAAAAATGAATGAATGAATAAGCAGGCGTTGCCCACCCAAGGGACACCTGTTTTAAAAAAGTGTCTTGGGGTAGGAGAGGCTTTGGAGGAGTGAGGTGAGTTCTTATGCTCCTTGTGTGTGTGTGTATTTGAACATAGGGTTCTTTGTCTTTCCTCAAGAGGCAGGAAGCAAGGGAAAGGTGTTGTTTCAAACCACTATACTGTGTGTGCATGCTTGCTTGCATGGACTGTGTTTTATGCAATCTCATGCTTTGAACTGAAGTAAAAGATTTCAATTTTCAAAAAGTAGAAGGGTCTCTGGGGAGGAAAAACTATGGATTGAGGCTGCAGAATTCCTGGTTTATTTGCATTTTCCATTGCATCAGGTGGTCAACAGGGAAAAATAATAATCAGCCTTTCTCCAACCCATAGTATGTCCTACATGTTTTTCTCATGTAGCCGAGCACTTACTATCACCATCCATACAAGGCAAGGCTGAAACTGGTGTCCACAGAGTCAAAACACAAACATAACCTCCTGGGGTTTTTCACCACCACCATTTTGTACTGCATTTTTGTTCTGTTTTACTCTGCTTTTGTCTGGACTCTGGTGCTGTGTGACCAACACCCTTTGTGAGTGTCTGTTATTAGATTATGTTTCCTTGTAGGCATATTTCTACTGGACAGTTCCCACCCTTCTGCTTCTTAGCACTATATGGGTTGCCTGTGGGAATAAGTGGCCAAACCTTTCCCCAGGGGTTCGCCCGGCCTTCAACAGATCCAGGGATCAACCGAGCTTTGCAGGAAAGGCAATTGGGATGCGGGCTGGCTAGTTACTTTGGGGGGCAAATCATAAAGCCTTGGCTGATGGCTACGATAGAAACAAGGCAAAAACCAAAAATGATGACTCCAATGGAAATACACAATCCTTCGCTGCTGGCTACAGATTGAGTTGGGCAAATAAGCCGCGCCAGACAGCAGAACAAGCTAGGTACCTGGAGACAATACACATAGGCTCTGAAATAGGGCAGGAACAATGGGTTTCGCCAGCCCAGACCTTAATTAGTTGTGGGTTGTCTATTAACTACAGGGCAATGTCCAAGAGCAGGTATTGTCTTGACCACCGGAAAATGCCACGTATGCAAGCCTTCTGTATTAGGGGGTCACGTGCATCCTACATGCGCATCACCCCAAGGCAGGGTAATAAATATGTACCACCCGACCAAGATCTGGGATGGACTTCACCGCACGATTGTCTCGCGTGTCTTCCTTGCGGCCAGCCACTCCTACATCTGGTAGCCATTGCAACATAATGGTGACCCCGACGTGATTCTGATCGGAACGTTACCCTGATTGGAACCTAACGTGATCCCAAGGCTAGGCCAACGCAGTCCCCAGCAGAGGCCACGACGATCCAGAAGCACGGAAGCCAATGTGCATTCCAAAGCAGGGGGAGAGCCATGATCCTGAACAGCAGAGGCAGAGCAGCAGAGGCCCGCGGCAGAGAGCCATAGCCGTGATCCTGATCCACTGACCAGACCCAAGGGTCATCATCCTGTGCATCACTTGCCCTGCCATACTACCTCAAAAGGTGCGCCGACTCATCCTGCAAAAACAAATCAGGTAGTAATGGGGGCTTGCATGGGAGGGCAAAACTCATCCATCAGGCAAAGAGCTCAGGTGGAGGAGCTCAAGGGCCTGGCCAGGCTATTTTGCATAAGGGTACAGAGGAGCAGCCTGACAGAACTCATGATGCATCTGGGGGAACACTGTCTGTTCTACCCAGAAGCAGGCACGATGGATCCAGAGATTTGGGACAGAGTAGAGAAATGCCTCAAAGAAGAACCCTGAGTGCCCACTAAAATCATAGGGGCTTGGAGCAAATGTAGGCAGATAATTGCAGCCGGAAGTCCAGCCTGGGTAGAGTCCAAGAAACCCCCAGCTTATGTAGAACCATCAGCCCCAGCGCGTCTCTGCCCAACCATACAATTCCAGCATGGGGGCTTGGAGGACTCTGGAAGCGCAGGCACTTCCCGGGCAGGCAGGAGTCCTTCCCAACAGATGATAGAGGCAAAATTATGACAGGGGGAATTGTCGGCAGCAGAACTGGCCAGAATTCAGTTGTTGTGTCCAGTCTGCCTAGAGGCAGACACACTTTTGGGCAAACAGACCACCGTCCACATGCCCATCCCATGCAGGCTGCTTGCAGAGACCCGCAAAGCCACTACAGACACAGGGCTCCAGAGCCGATTCTCTAGGGAACTCAGGTAGAAAGCAGAAACAGGATGGGCAGAGGGAGTTGGGTAGGAACCCCCAGAAGCTAAGTCTTAAAGTTTAGATCAGACAGGAAGGTAACTGAACTGGAAAGGAAACTAATTTCTAAGCAAGAAAGCCCAGAGTGGTTGTAAAAAGCCACCTGAGAACAGCCTAAAGAATCTGGCAGCGAGGAACCATTTCCTCATGTGTAGAGCGAAGCATTGCAGACCTGGGGAGGGGGAACGTCCCCAGGAAGGAATATGGATATCCAAGGCTTGAATGTGTGATGTGTGAATGAATGGAGCACCAGTGCGACTGCAGAATTTTTGAGAGTTGTTATGTGTTTGCATGGTTGTGTTATAATGTTGCAACATTAAAAGTGAGATGCCAGGTATTGTGTTCTAGAAGTCATAAGGAAGGTGACAGTTAACTCTGTTCATGAGTTGGATACGTTGCTTTCAATGGGAGGAAGAAAGTCGCCCCAGCCCTGATTCATTCAAGAG
The DNA here is from genome assembly GCA_035047345.1 of Bradypodion ventrale. Taxonomy (NCBI): domain Eukaryota; kingdom Metazoa; phylum Chordata; class Lepidosauria; order Squamata; family Chamaeleonidae; genus Bradypodion; species Bradypodion ventrale. The sequence goes on from JAWDJE010000001.1 coordinate 255,049,019, forward strand.
AGTATGAGAAAGAGTGGTGGGCAAAAACTTCTTTGTTTCCTGGCTGCCTGCCTAGCAGCATAAGCATCAGGGACGAAAGAGGAGGAAGGAGGGGGAAATTCTAGCCCACAAAAGGGGCAAAAGTAACCCCCCTCCCTCTCAGTCAAGCCTGCCTTTAAATGTGCAAGGGAGGTTTTTTTTTTCTGGTTGCTGGCCTCTTCAAAGATTTAAGCTGCAACTTCCACATTCTTAAGCCTGCTTAGCATTTAGTGCTGTTACAAAGCAGACAGCTAATTGGAGAGTGAAAAATAGGGAAGAAATTGATTCATTTACATTAAAGAGACTTGCACTGGAAGAGACAATTTTTATGGCCTCGCGAACCTGAAAAATTTTCTCGGAGTTTCTCACCCGGCAAGAGTGCTCAAAAAAAGTGGGGGAAGAAAAAAAAATCCTGTTCATCTTCACAAAATGGGGTCCCTATCTAAAAATGACAGGTAAAATCACAGGTTCAGATTTTGCATTAAGTATGACACTGGCACTTGAAGTCAAATAGAATCTTGATCAAGGTAAAATGTCACTAACCCATTACATTATGAACAAGCCTTATGACTTGGATTTATTCCCACAGCTCTGCTATAACTATGCCTAATCCCTTTACATTACATAAATAACGCTTTGATTTTTGCAAACTTCTCTCCTAAGCGCCACATTTCAAAGGCAATTTGTTTTCCTGCAGTCATAACATGCCTGGAACTAAGTTCCAACCTCTTTGTGAATTGTGTAGTGTTTTTCCACAGCCTTCTTAGCTAATTAACTCTTCATTGACAAGATTGCTATCTCTTTACACAGAAACAGGAACTCAAGGGAGCATTACATTTTTATTAACGGATAAGAAGTTAACCTCTGACTTTTCATCCTCTGACCTTTGACCTTTTCATTTGCTGCATGCTCTTGCCATTGGAGTAACACTGTATGAAATTTTTAACTTGTTTCTTCATTTTGATGTTTTTTCCACCACAGCATTGCACATTAAGACTGTCTTTTTAGCTTGTTTTCCACAGCCTCCTTAGCTAATTAACTCTTCATTGACAAGATTTCTATCTATTTCCACAGAAACAGGAACTCAAGGGAGCGTTACATTTTCATTAACTGATAAGAAGTTCTACTCTAATTGCTGATTTTTTCAACATTCACAGCTTTCCCTCGAGACATGCAGGATTTCACTAGAATCCCTTCTTTCTCAATCTAACAATCTTTGTTTTGTGGCAGACCTTCCTAGCAGGAATCAGGAAGTTCTGCATCTAAATGGCACTTTTTACAATTCCAGGTCAAGCAATTGTGGAATGAATTAACCTACACTGTCTTTTCTTTCAGTTAAAAGAAGGGGGAGGACCCCCCCCCTGGATCCTCAGCTAAGGCAATATTTACCTACAATTACAAAACTAGCTCTCTCAGACTTCTCCCAGGATTTCCAAGGCTGCTTCCACAGCCAGCTTTTATCTCCTCTGCAGGTCCATTTCTGGAGGCCAGCCAGACCAGGCTCAGCTGCCAGAACCAGGCCCCAATCCTAGAAGTCCAGGAGGTGTGATGCCAGCAGGTCCCAGCCAACACCCAAAACCCAGCAAGTGCAGACATCAGCCAAAGATGACACCAGCCATCCATTTTTGATGATTTTGGCATGCTTTTACCCCAAGGGGGAGGATTTAGGACACACGCACATAGGCACTGCACACAAATACATACAAGCCACTCAATGTTACCCACCAATTGGGACTTCAAAGGACATCATGCTCAGTTAAACACACAATCTTGCTTTACCTTTATGCCAACTTGGACTGCCACAAATACAGACTCTTCAAGTTACCAATGGACATGTTGAGTTATACAATAAAATCCACACCAAGGGACAATTGGGACAATTTATGGCTTCACCACATGTAACCCCACTTCAAGGATCAGTGTCAGGAAAAGCAGCTAAATGTCTTTGTATATGTTTCACTATTTGCTATTGTTTGTATTGTCTTTGCATATCCTTGAATTCTTTACCTTTATACAATACTCAAGGTAAGATTTTCAAGGGACATATGAACTAGATTGTGAATTTTGCACACACCCCATTGCATATTACCCTCACATCTGCCACCCCGATACCACCCCTTGGTAGGAGGTCATGTCTTCACCTATGGGTGGGAGAAAGTAGCCAAACTGGGCCACCTCTACACAAAGGTTGATCATCCCACAGCCAAAGAAATCCCTGGCTATTGTAATCCTTTAATTACCTTGTGTTTGCTTGCCCACTATGGTGTGAGGAGCTGCTCACTGCATAATTGCCAGAGAGGTCCTTTTGCAGGGTAGCTAAGGATTACCTTAGGAAAACCATTTCTATCACTGGGGAAAAAGTTAGCTCCCCCAGCGAAAGCCATCAATCACACCTCATCAGCCATTGCCATGTTAAACTGAGAGCAGGCTGAACTGAGACATGCAGTTTTGGACAACTGTGCAGCAATTGACTACTTGAGGCTTTGACACCATTTGGGTTGCGAATCTGTCCAGGACATGTGCTGTCTTAACCTGACGGACACCTCTCACAAAATCCAGGACCAGGTAACCAAACTTGACACCTCAGTCAAGAAGACAGAATTGGACTAGCACAGTAGTCATGGGTCCCATGGAGGTGGGTGCAGACTGCGCCCCATACCATAATCATCATCATAGCAATGGGGATTATGCCTTCCTGCTTTGCGCAGTGCATTCCTTCACTCTTGCCAATGTGTACCTCATGGCAGAGACCCCGGGAAATAATTACACCCAAGCAGATCATGCCTTATAGCTACCGCGCCCACAGGCAGGCTGATTTAACTAATAATGGAACGGGGAATGTGGGTTGCCCACAGGTATAATTGGCCAAACCTTTGCCTAGGGGTTCACCCGACCTTCAACAGATCCAGGGATCAACCGAGCTTTGCAGGAAAGGCAATTGGGATGCGGGCTGGCTAGTTAGTTTGGGGGGCAAATCATAAAGCCTTGGCTGATGGCTACGATAGAAACAAGGCAAAAACCAAAAATGATGACTCCAATGGAAATACACAATCCTCCACTGCTGGCTACAGATTGAGTTGGGCAAATAAGCCGCGCCAGACAGCAGAACAAGCTAGGTACCTGGAGACAATACACATAGGCTCTGAGATAGGGCAGGAACAATGGGTTTCGCCAGCCCAGACCTTAATTAGTTGTGGGTTGTCTATTAACTACAGGGCAATGTCCAAGAGCAGGTATTGTCTTGACCACCACAAAATGCCACATAAGCAAGCCTTCTGTATTAGGGGGTCACACGCATCCTACTTGCGCATCACCCAAGGCAGGGTAATAAATACATACCACCCGACCAAGATCGGGGCTGGACTTCACCACACGATTGTCTCGTGTATCTTCCTTGCAGCCAACTACTCCTACATCTGGTAGCCATTGCAAGAGCACTACTCACAGCTCTTTGCTTTGTTAGTTTTTATTTGGGTGGAGAGGAGAATACAATAAGGCATTCCTTCCATCAGATGTTTTTGGTTCTGTTTGTTCACTGTTTTCAATAGCATACATTTAGCATTACTTGAGCCCTGCAATACATTATAGAGCATTAACAACACTCCACACTATTTGTTTTGAGCTTATCTTTTTTTGTTCATTTTCTTAAAATGGAACAGTCTTTTTCTGTCTCATTACTGTTTTCTGCTAACTCTTCGTACATATTTTACTGCCAGGGGATGTTGCTATAGCACAGCTGGGATATCATCTGCTTCTTGTGCTGCTTTGGCCTCAAAGAAGCATGGATTAAACTGAATTGCGCAAAATCTCAATACCAAGAACTTTATGAAAAGCCCTCTTAAACCAACATAAAGTGCAAAAAGGCAGGGAAAATGTTTTCTAATAGAAACAAAATTAGCAACAACATATTCTAACAAGCCACCTGCACACTCCTAGCCAATATGGAAGGAAAACCCTCCTGAAGAAGCCATCCCTCGATCCAGCAATCCTAACCAACTACAGACCTGTATCCAACCTTCCTTTTTTGGGGAAGGTTCTGGAGAAGGCAGTGGCACGTCAGCTGCAGGGGGTGCTGGATGAAGCGGAATATCTGGACCCATTCCAGTCAGGATTCAGGCCTGGATATGGTACTGAGACTGCATTGGTCGCGCTGATGGATGATCTCTGGCGAGAGCGGGATGGTGGTCATCCGTCCGTCCTTGCTCTTCTTGACCTCTCAGTGGCATTCGATACTGTTGACCACGGTATCCTTCTGGAATGTCTCCGAGGATTGGGGATCCAGGGTACGGTGTGGTCCTGGTTTTCCTCATTTCTGAGGGGCCGGACCCAGTCGGTGTGGTTGGAGAGTGAGAGGTCGAGTCCTAGGCCCCTAAAATATGGGGTGCCTCAGGGCTCGGTACTCTCTCCTCTCCTATTTAACATCTACATGAAGCCGCTGGGTGAGATCATCCATTCCCACGGGGTGCGGTACCACCAGTACGCGGATGACACACAGTTGTACATCTCGGCCCGTGGGAACCCCAGTGATGCAGTCAAAGTCCTTTCCAGTTGTCTGGAGGCTGTTGGGGTCTGGATGGGGGCAAATGGGCTACAGCTGAATCCTAGCAAGACTGAGTGGCTATGGATAGGGGGTCCTGTGTTATCCCGGGAGCTACCATCTTTGGTTTTGGATGGGGCTGTTTTGCCCCAGACCAACCCGGTGCGCAACTTGGGGGTCCTCCTGGATTCGCGGCTGCTGCTAGAAGAACAGGTGGCGGCTGTGGCCAGGAGGGCCTTCGCCCAACTTCGGGTGATTCACCAGTTGCGCCCACTCCTGGACCGGGACTCTTTGCTCATGGTCACTCACGCTCTGGTGACCTCCAGACTAGACTACTGTAATGTGCTCTACATGGGGCTACCCTTGATGACCATTCGGAGGCTGCAGCTGGTCCAGAATGCCGCCGCCTGGGTGGTGATGGGGTGTGGACATTATGCCCATGCCTCACCACTGCTTAGGGGGCTGCACTGGTTACCAGTTTGTCTCCGGGTGCAATTCAAGGTGCTGGTTTTGACCTTTAAAGCCCTACATGGTAGTGGGCCAGGGTATCTTAGAGACCGCATCGCCCTAAGGACGTCTGTCCATCCAACCAGAGCGGACCGGAGGGGCTCTCTAATTGTGCCATCAGCCAGGGGGGCTCACCTCTCTGGCACAAGGAGGAGGGCCTTCTCCGTGTCCGCACCAGCCCTTTGGAACCTCCTGCCTGTGGAACTGCATCTCCAGACGGAGTTGTTGCCCTTTAGGAAGGAACTAAAGACCTGGCTGGCGGGCCAAGTTTGGGGTGCGGGTGGGGATGGGGGTACCGTTGGGTGGTTGGTATAGAGAAGTGTGCCTTCCCCCGAGGTCCCTTCGGTTCTTGCACACCTTTTAGGGATGGGTTATTTTTTAAAAACTTTTTTAACTTTTAACTTTTTTATCATGTGTCTTTTATGTATTTACTGTCTGCTATGTAAACCGCCCTGAGTTGGGTTATACCTGAGTGGGCGGTATATAAGCGTGAAAAATAAATAAATAAATAAAAAAAACCTACTTTGCAGGTCTGTTGGAGATGTTCTATCTTTGTTTCAACACATTTCTTCTATTCACTCATGTTCAACTACAATGCATAGCTGCAGAAAAGTTGATTTTAAAAAGTGACATTACTCTGCAAATAAATATTTATAGAAAGCTTAACTCTAAGTGATAGTAGTAGTTGAAACACAGAACTGAAGATTTTATTCAGTTATTCTAGTTTACTTCTAAAGATAAAAATTGGTACAGTATTATCATTTTGTATACCTTCCCTGATTAGTGTTTAGGCTGCAATACCATTTACCTCTTAGTAACCCTACTTTTAGTGGTTAAGATGCTGAACTTGATGACTGGAAGGTTGGCAGGTCGAGACCCAAATGCTGCACGACAGAGTGAGTTCCAGTCTCTGTCTCAGCCCCTGCCAACCTTGCAGTTCGAAAGCAACAATTTGCAAGTAGATAAATAGGTACCACTTTGGTGGGAAGGGAAACAATGTTCCATGAACTCCGGGGTTTAGTCATGCCTGCCACATCTCCACGGAAATGTCTGCAGACACAGGCAGCACTGGCTCTTTGGCTATAAACAGAGATGAGCACTGAACCATAGAGTCATATATGACTGGCTTTTGAGCTGTGTAGATGTGTATAGAGTAGTGAGTGTGCATGTGTGCATATACATAGACAGCCCAGGATCTACATCCAAAAAAAGTTATTCCATTCAAATTCTGCTTCCTCTTTTTCAGTCTTAGCCATTATCATTTCATATACTGTATTACAGTAATTTCTCAGTTATGGGGGAAATGAGTGTCAGAAACCAGAATACTTTCCTCCATTTGTACCCAAGCCTTTGTCAATCAATACTGGAGGTATTCCCATTTCCCAGTGCCCTGTCAATGCACTTCAACCCTAGCTTGTTGAGGGCCCTTCTTAATTGACTCCACCGAAGCAAATCCAATTTCCTTGTACACATATGCTAAGACAGCTAAATTTGAAGCTATTTCTGCTCCATTCTGTGGCGTCTCCTTTGACACACATGACAGAATGAGATCACCTGAATGTACTTTATGTCTTATATTTTAAGAACCTTTAATTGGAATGATTTTCTGCCATTGTTTCTGAGTGGTATTAAAGTGATATCCTAAAGGTGAAAAACAAATATGTTATTAGACCCACATCATCCAGTTTCTCAGGAAAAAGCACCACCTTTGCTTTTACTGCCAGCTCTGATTTATTCTCAAGTTATAAGTGTCAATAACTTGTTTTTGATGGGCAAAATACTGTCAGGGGGAAAATGGATATAGTTGAACATTAGGCTGTAAAGTAGAGTGTGAAGCATAATTCAAATGGGCTCCACAACACTTGTCCCTCATCTGACACACATCCTTTCAATTTCCAATTTCATCGGAACAAGGTGAAAAAATTATTTCCAATCTATCCTGTCTCATAAAAATAGACCTGTGTTTAATTCTTCTAGACCTGAAATTATGTTTTAGATATTGTCAGCTAGTCACCCAAGGCAAACATCTGTGGACAAAGTAATAAAGAAATCTTGTAGGTATAGCAATTGCTAAAATGCTGCTATACTTTTTATTTTAATGGCAGCATTCAATGTATTAAGGAGAAGCTAAAATGTTCTGGTAATAACAGTAGCCTGATTTCAGGGTGTGTGTATTTGTGCAGTTGGGTTGTTCTATTGCTGCAATTTATTATGACTATGGCCAATTTTGCAAAAAGCAATTGCTGATTTTTTTTGCCTATATCCTGAGAAGGAAACAGTTATGGGCAAGTGAACATAATTTTGTGCTTTTGGGTCACAATAATAATAATAATAATAATAATAAAGAATAGTACAGATCTCTTTTTCTTTTCCTCCAAACACTTTTTGGGTTTTTTGAACAGAGATGGAACTGATGTAAAACAATATCGTAACATGTGCCTCAAAACTTTAAAGTGACAGTGACTTATGAAACACCTCTACTTTACAGAGTATGGTATGTGGATCAACCCCTTGTCTATTTACATACAGGCCACTCACTGAACAATAATGATTTTGCTACTGGGAATAACACATGTGATTTACATGATAGTGAGTCTGCTGATTCCAAATCTGAACTCAGAATTTGCCTATTACATACATATTTTAAGTTATAGGCATGCTATAACTGTTCAAATGGTTGGTAATTGGGTAATGTATTTTTACATGGGAACATTATAACAGTTTCAGCTACCATTATGCCTGCTGCAACTTCAGCTGAATCAGATCCCCTGGTAGCATGCATGTTCCAGCAGTGGCTGGGCATATTAGTGAACTCACATCAGAAATAGGTACTTATATAAGGCGAGATGGACTAAGGGCTTGTCTCTAGTGTGAAACTATCTTATTGGATAATACAGCTAGGCCATAGTGAGTCTGTTTTGAGCTAAAAATGAGTAGGCACAGCTGTGAGAGAATGTAGCTAATCACATCCATATGTGTAATCAACTTAAGATCCTGATTTCTTAGGCAGAATCAGACTTGAGATTTATATTCAGCGCACTTGATTTAGTATAGGACACATGGATTAGACCAAGTAGCAGACAATATTTATTTTTTTGTGATTTAGTTATCAGTTGCAAAAGAAAATGACCATACCAAAGACTTGAGTTGTAATCTCCAATCCCCTCCCTGCCACCCCAAAATACATGTGTAATTCTTTAAGATGCCTTCTTCTTGAGCCATATCCGATTCCAAATATTGGTGATAATCATGGCAATCAGCCATGAAGACTGTTCTGAGAATATAATCCAGTGGCCTTTCATCTGCCTTCCACATCGCAGTGTGACACCCGTACCACTGATCTAGCTCCATGAGTCACTTTCTCGTCCTAAGCCCTTTTGGCATGCAAAGTCCTCATCAGCCCCAGGCCAGTGTTGATGAAGCTGCTACCCTCCATAATAAAATGCCATACAAGGTTTATTTTTGCTCAGTCTGATTATTGTGGTTAACAATCCAGCAAAGGACTTTAGACTCCATTTTTCTCCTCCTTTGACTAACAGGTGCTGAGAAGAAACCTTTGCATGAGGCCATCATGTTTGTGCAATGCTTTTGATCTTCAGGGCCACTTGCTTCTCCTTTTCGAAACAAGCCTCTCCCAGCTCTACCCACTCTCCCCACCTTACCCACATATAATTCTCCTCATGCAGTGGAAAAGAACAGTCCCGCATGGGAAAGTGGCCAAAAGCCTCAAAGCATCAATGGGCAAGGCCAGTCTCATAAAGGTTGAAGCCAAAATACACACAGTTCCAAATGTACATAATGTTCAACTCAGAAACACTGTTATCTGCCCATGAATATAAAGAGTGATATCGTTCTCCACAGGCAGATTGATTGGTTTCTGTGCTATGGGGTAAAATAGGAATTCCCTTTTTGACCACCTAATCAGGGAACCTATGGTCTTCTCAGAAGAGGAGGAGTCAACTGAAGTGATAGACCCTCTCGCTCTGACATAACCTGTCAGTTTAAGATGAAGGATAAGTGGGAAATTTTATGTAGACATGCTGCTAATAGCTCAGTCTTTGTGTAGTTTGAATTTAACAGTATTAGTCAGAAGGGCTGAAAAGTGTAGTATGGAATACAGATAATTATACATGTACTAATGAAAATGCGATTCTTTGTTTATTTTGTCAGTGTGTGGTTCAGCAGGTCAGAACATTAGCCAATTTAGCAGAAAAGTTACTTTCCCAAGAGAAATATACAGTAATACCTCATACAAAGTCCGCTTCGTACAACATCAAATTCATACAATGTCACCTAATTCCTTGAAAAAAGTTGTCTCATACAAAGTCACTGGTTTTTCCCAGGTTGCATTGTGCCTGGGCAGTATAAAAGGCAAGACACGTGCGTGCATTGCTCTTGTGGGTTTTGCACGAGGCAAAGAGTGTTTAGGAGTGGTTTTGAGTGTGATTTTGGATTTTTTAAAAATGTTTTCGTCAAAATTTTTAGAAGCATTCCTGGGATTTTTGCAGCATTCTTCAGGTTCTTGGGCAATCAGGGTTGTTTGACATGCTTTTGTAATGTATTTAGCCTTTAGACAATAGTTTCTTAAAGTTCTGTCAGTTTCCTGTCTGTTTTCTTGACTTTACCCTGAAGTCTGTGCTGTTACAGTACAATGTATCTCTATGGAAATGACGTTGTACGAGGCATCGCGGCAAGGATTTGGACGTTGTATGAGGCATAGTGGCTAGGATTTTGCATACCTCATACAAAGTCCAAATCCGTATAAAGTCCAAACTTGTGGAACCAAGTTTGGACGTTGTATGAGGTATCACTGTACCAGCTGCATTCAGTCACTAGCCAGAAATTATGAGCTCCTTCTTCCCCACCAGATAATAAATATGAATGCAGGCAGAGCAAGGTCAGCTTCCTAGCATAAATGACCAGTCCTTCCCTGATCTGAAAAGAGAAGACCAAAGGAATGTATAGGGCAGCTGGGTCTTCATGCACAAAAACCGTCATTTCTGGCTTATCTTGTTTTTGATTGTAAAAGATATAGCAAAGTAACCAAATCATTCAAATTACCAAAAATACACCCACCCACCCCCACAAGATACCCATTGTATAAAATTTAACAAATACACATTATAAATTAGATCAAACATTTGCAACTGTACCACATTTCTTTAGACCTATTTACAGCTGCACCACATTTCTTTAGACCTGGGAGATATGCTTGCCTGGGAATCGCACATCATATTAGTGGATGGCAGGATGACAGATGGGTCCCACATCAACATTGCAAACATTTCATAAAATGTCTCGTGGTTCTATGGTGTCAGTGGAATGTACTTAAGTTGTTTTAGAGTTTCTTCCTTGGTTCTAAATTTAAAACTAGGCTTTTGGGGCACAAGCTGTACTTTCTCTAGGGGTGTAATTGCCATGTACATATTAATATATGCAAATAAAATTGAGTTTCAACAGCCACCATTCCTCCAAAGGTTACATTCTCTAATTAGATACTAGCAATTAGCTCAGAAAAGTTTTACTTTCCCTTTTTCCTCCAAAATTATTTTTTTTTCATTTAACACACACACATAAAATTAGTTACTTTATTTAAAAGTATTGAAGTTAAGATATGAACTAATTTTAACATACTGTACTTTCATTTTCTCTTGTTCATTAGTTGTACTCTTTTTCAACACACATCATTTCTGATTGGTGCCACTTTGAGATTTTATTACTATTTATCATGTCCATGAGCACAGTCACATAAAGTTGAAACAAAGTGAACTGTTCTCCATCATTATGACATCTTAAATCCCATGTTACTGAATGATGTGACTAGAGGATGAACTATAATAAAAGCTCTTCAGGCTTCTTCTTTCTAAATTGAAATTTTTAAAAAATTGAAATAAACCGGCTTGATGTAGAAATTGTCTGACCTACAGACTGTGCTAAAATGTAGGTGGATATTACACAGTCTTCTTACTCTGCTAATGAGATCTTTTTTTTAAAAAAAAATGAACTGTATGTGCCTTTGCCAAAACTTTTGCTTTCTTCTCTTAAATGTGAGCAATCAGCAGAGCTCAAATGAAAAGGAACAAAAAGCAGAGCAGTTATATAAGTCAGTAGTACAATAAACTTTTGTTACATTAATTATTCATCTTTTTTCAAAGAACAAAATTAAAAACAAATGGTGTAGGATGCTGTAATGAAGTGGAAGCCTTGTATACAGGAAGTCCCATAGTCCTTAACAACTAAGGACATGATCACGGTATCATAGATTCAGCTGAATCCCGGCAAGACTGAGTGGCTGTGGGTTCGAGGTCCTGCGTTATCCTGGGAGCTACCAGCTTTGGTTCTGGATGGGGCTTCTTTGCCCCAGACAGATCTGGTGTGTAACTTGGGGGTCCTCCTGGACTCGTGGCTACTGCTTGAAGAGCAGGTGGCAGTCGCGGCCAGGAGGGCCTTTGCACAACTTCATGTTATTTACCAATTATATCCACTCCTGGACTGGGACTCCTTGTTCATGGTCACTCATGCTCTGGTCACCACCAGATTGGATTACTGTAATGCACTCTACATGGGGCTGCCCTTGACAACAATTCGGAGGCTGCATCTGTTCCAGAACGTGGCTCCCCGGGTGGTGATGGGTCGTGGGCACTATGCTCATGCCTCACCTCTGCTCCAGGAGCTGCACTGGTTACCAGTGTGCCTCCAGGTGTAATTCAAGGTGCTGGTCTTGACCTTTAAAGCCCTGCATGGCAGTGGACCAAGATACCTAAGGGACCGCATCGCCCTGAGGCATTCTGCCCATCCTACAAGGGTTGACCAGAGAGGCTCTTTGGTGGTCCCACCCACTAAAGAGGCACATATGGTGGGGACCAGAAGAAGAGCCTTTTCGGTGTTTGCCCCAGCCCTGTGGAACCTCTTACCATCAGAACTATGCCTCTAAACAGAGCTGCTCCCCTTCAGGAAGGCCCTTAAGACTTGGCTGTGCCAGCAGGTATGGGGTATGTCAGCCGTAACGGCCCAATCCCGCTGGCTGGTTTGATGGCCTGTTGTAACACTCCTGTCTGTTTTGATTGCACCTCTCTGTTTTTATCTCTCCCCTGTCCCCTGTTCCTTCACCTTCCTTTTTTTACTCTTTCAATATTTTAATATGACTTCTGGCATGGTTTAATTTTTTTAATTCAGTTTTTAAATTTGTTTGTGTACCTTTTTTATTAAGTGGTTAGGGGGGTAAGGGTGGATGTTGTCGTTTTTAACTTGTATGTATTTTAATTGCCATGCAAGCCACCTTGGGTCATCTACGGATGAGGAAGGCAGGGTAGAAATTTATAAAATAATAAATAAATAAATAAATGGGGCAGGAAAAGACCTTCTAGTTTTTGCATCTTCTTGTTTCTGTGTAGTCCTTCTCACCCTGCCACAAGGGTTGCCGTGTGACATCAGCAAGGGAGGAAGGATGGAGGTGGAGTAACCATGGTCCACAAGAATGGTAACTCTGGAATGATAGAATAATTGAGGTGGAATGAGTCTTATGGATTGATCGAGTCTAACCCCCTATGCAATGGAGACCACTTTCGCTGTGTATGTACCTAATGTTCAATTGTTGAAACTAACAGGGGATTCTTTTGATGCTTTGAGCATCCTGCTGTAATGAAATCCCTCATTAAACTTCAGAAGATGGCCTTTGGCCAGTCAGAAACTCACAGAATTGATTTTTATATTGGTCATAGTGGCAAGATTGATTATAACTGAAAGTTGAAGGGTTAATTTTGATTTTCAACTTGAGAAAATGGTATAAGGAGATTTATGATATTGCAAATAACAATAAATTGAGACGTGAAATAAGGTTTTCAAAATTGTTTGGTAAAAGAAAATAGATATAAAGACATTTGAGGAGAGTTTTTGAATTATGTGCTACTGAAAGGGAAAGGTATAAAACCAGTGCAAGATATAATGTATTTTTGAAGATGAACAGGGTTATGTGAAATATGGCAAAAATAATAAAATTACTTAAATAATTTCCATCTAAGGTCCTGTAGGGGCAAGTGCAAGACACATTGTTCTGATTTGTTGCACATTTGGCTGTTGTGTTTGTAGATTTTGTTTTGTTGTTGTTTGTTCTATTTTTATTGTAGATTTAATTTAAAAAAAGAGAAACTCACTGATTTTAGCAATTGGACTTCACAAATGTAATGAAAAGCCTGGGGATGTCCCAATGTTTTCATGGCCCCACACTCGATTATACTCTTTGTTTATACTGATGTGGAGAGGAAGACCATTGTGAGCAGCTATCGTTTTCCTCCAACAGTGGTCCTGGGAGCAATGCTGCATCGTGGTATAGCACCGTTAGGAATTTGCCATAGTGGTGCACTGCTAATTACAACTTGATCTACCACTAAGTAAAAATGGCTCAAAGTACTCTCTGTTCCTTACTGACATATCACTAAGCAGTGCTGGCTCTTCGGCTTTGAAACAGAGATGAGCACTGCACCCTAGAGTCGGATACGACTGGCTTTTGAGCAAGGGAAACCTTTACCTTTATTCCACCCTGCTGCTTTAAAATGAAATTTCATGAAAGAAATGCCCTTTTCTGCCATCCCTTTCTACTAGGGATGTACATTCAGAGTCAGAAATATGCCAAATTTACTGAATTATGCTATAATGGAGCTCCTCACAATCTTTCACAGTGTTCACTACCCTGTATAATTTAGTGTTGTCAGCTAATTTGGCTACCTTGCTATTTACTCCTACTTCTAGATCATTTATGAAGAGGTTGAAAAGCAAAGGTCCCAGTACTGAACCTTGGGGGACCCCACTCTTTACTTCCCTCCACTTGAAGAAGTGTCCATTTAGTGCTACCCTCTGTTTCCTGTCCCTCAGCCAGTTGCTGATCCAGGACAAGACCTGTCCCTTTACTCCATGACTGATAAGTTTATTCAAGAGCCTTTGGTGTGGGACCTTGTCAAAAGCCTTCTGAAAGTCCAAATAAACAATGTCAACTGGATCCCCCTTATCCACATGCTTGTTGACACTCTCAAAAAATTCCAACAGATTAGTGAGGCATGATTTGCCCTTGCAAAAGCATAGTTCCAAATATCTGCAATAATAATTGTTAATACTGTACTTGGAATCTCATTTACAGAGTAGAAAGCAGAAGGCTATGTTTCTGTTTGTTAGATGAAGAAGTGAAATAGAAACCTATTTCTCTACCTGGAGAGATTTCTTGAGGAATTTAATTTACTTTTCTCAAAGATTCTGGCACCAAGGAAAGTAGGGGCAGAGAATTCACTGATTCACCTCTCCTGATTGGGGTTGCTGGGGGCTGAGATGAAATCTAGAAACATGCATAAAAAGTAGAAGGTATTTTTCCCCACATTGATTCTTCCCAATTGAAAAATGGGCATAGCTGTTTATCAATCCCCAAAGATTTGTTATTAGGATATTCTCTGGTGCAAGCTTGCACTGCAACAGTTTTCCCTGTGTCTTTTTCTGAACCCTCAACTTACTTTTGTCTTCTCGTCATTTCATTGTATACAGTTTACTTAATATAGTTAGAAATAAGATTTTAGAGTAGTACTTTCATAGATTAATACATTATAAATCAACAGGGAAATTCTATATTGGGTTTGAGCCTCTTTGGTGTATATCAGGCAGGGGAATAAGATTTTGTTATACATACACAGATATATTACGTTAATAGATTGTGTGCGCGCGTGAATTTCAATAGAAGTGTTTGTGCTCTACTGTAGCAGAAACTAGTACTCTTCTTTGGAGAGAGTCTGCAGGTAAATGTGGTAGAGGGAATAGGTATTTGGGGACAGCTACAGGAATGATGCCTGGACCCAGTGCAGCAACTTATACTGAGAAGAGTAGGGAACAGCTTCCAACTGCTATGATGAGCCTTTCAAACAAAATATGTCACCCAGCTACTTTGTTCAGCACTGACATTGTAAAAGAACAGCAGTGCATGATATATGTGTCCCTGTGAAGGAGGTGGCAGAGAAGCCTCTGGTTCAATATGGGACAGATATGAGTAAATCTGAGACATGTTCCAGTGACATCTTTGTGCAATCCAGGCATGGTAACCACAGGCCCATGCTGGGGTACTCTACTGAGAACTCATAACTTAAAGGACCATGCCACCTCGGCAGTTTCTGCTTCAGCTCCTCTCACAGGGCTCCCCTTGGCCCTGTAAGAGAAATTCAAAGCACTTAGACGGCGGCATGGAGATAATAATAATTATATACCCCCACATTTGATAAATCATTTCAAAAGAGAAGGAGGAGCAAGATACATTGCCACCATGCCATGCCCACCCAGTCACATGGCCACACCCACCATGCCATGCCCAGATAGTAGGTAGAATTTTTAAAAAAATCTCATCACTGTCTGAAGGGCTGTAATTCCAAAGTCTTAATCAGAATTTGGGTGCTTATGCATGCCCCTAATTCCAACCTAATCCTACTCCCAAACCCCCCAAGGGGAAAGACAATGGGTTGTTGCATTTTTTTGTACCATAGAGTTGGTATCCTTCCAGCATACCTTTCAGGATTAGGGGCACAATGTTGTAAAACATTTTTTTGCTCCTTTAGCTTTTTGAAGGTGATGCTGGAAGACTAATGTTACAGATTGTTCTCTCTGACAGTTCCATAGAGATTTTTCCAAGGTTCCTTTCCCCACCCATCCCATCCTGTAATATACCTTTTGGGGCCTAGTAGGTGCATGCATTAAGGTGATAGTGAGAACCACTGTGATGACTGTGGACCAGAGTGTTGAATGTGGACTCAAATGAACAGGGTTTAAATTCCCACTGGGCTAATAGCTTTCCAGATGGGACCACACACTCCCATTAAGGAGCTGGGGAACAAAATACATCTGGCACTTTGATTGCTAATCTGACAGTACTTTCCACTGAAGAAAAGATACCTGACCACTGCTATTCATGTGCCGGTAATCGCTCGCTTGACTTCTGCAAATGGACTGTCTTTGAAATGGTTCAATGCTCCAGTGAATGCAAAATGCCACAACTTTTCACTGAGAAGTTTGGATTGGCATAATCATATGTTAATTTTCTGGAAACAGCTAAAGCACCCACCTGTTCATTTCTAGGACCAAGTCAATGTTCTAGTTTTGTTCTTTTTAGCTCTAACTGGATGTATTTATTATTTCATTTTATGCTGTTCTTCACTTCAAAGAGACCCAGAATGGTGCACAACACATAAGCAATACATATGGAGTCCTGATTATTTCAGTGAAAATCTTCACTTCTATGAGTCCTCCAAAAGTAATAGTTCACACCTGAGCCTGCGTTTAAAAGGATATCTGGCTTCATTTTTGGCATTATAAATGCAATAATATGTTTTATTTGATTATCTAAACAATCCAGGAAAAGACATGGTAGGACAAAGCTTTCAGTTGAGAGCATCACTTCTCTCTTGAGAGGAAGAAGTCATGGCTGAGTGGGAAAGCCCATGCTTTTTATACACAAACTTTAATTCCAGCATTTCCAGATACCTTTGGGAAACCCTGTGGCACCTCTGCCAGTCAACACAGACAGCACTGGAGCAGATGGATGTAGAATAAAGTATATTTTCTAATATTCATGCATACCTTTTTTAAAAAGATGATCCAACACATCCCCCTAAAGGCTAATTCCACACTGTTGCTTCCAGATATATGGGCTGCTGAACTGCTTCCCAAGTGAGTAGAATAAATGATGGCAATTTATAACACTGCTTTTTCACTTGGCCATCTCCTGCATGTAGGCATGCTCAGCCCACTTTAAACTACAAGAATGGCAATCATCTACTTGGATCTCTTGGTTTTACTGCATTCCTTGGGTTACAAAAACAAACACACAACCAAAAATGCCAGTTTGAGCTGTCAAACATTCCTCAAGCCATGGAAAAAATGGCTGTTGAGCATCATTGGCCATAAAGGATCACAAATGATGCATTCTTGGACTACTGTACAGAACATCTGTATCCTCACAATATATAGAAATTATTGTCCCCGTGATGTGTTAGAGCCTTTCCCCAGACAAAATCCGCTTCATTGGCTGTTTTTGGCCCATGTCATTGTCCGTTGTCTATCTTAAATGATCTCAAATCACACAAGATCAGCACTACCACCAACATGGGATGCCCCAGTGATTCAGATATATAAAACCAAGGTGAGCATTACGAGTAAAGGGGTATCCGGCTGGCTATTGGGGTACACAGAAAGAGCCTCCTCGCAGATTGTGGTATTTTTGGCCCACAATCAGGCATCCCCTGGGTGATGATATCCTTGATGAGCCAGCTAATATTTCACACACTAGGTCAGGTGAAAGGAGCTAAGGAATGGGTTCATCAAAATGTGACTTCAGTTTCACATCTGGCCTAGACATGGAAGAAAGTGGAGGAGAAGGCCAGCTATACTCATGGAGCAGAGGAAGGGTATTATTTAGAAGAGGGAAGGCATCCTGTGTATCTTTTTTGCAGGCTATGGGTTTACCACAGTAACATAATCTATCAAGCATCTTTTTATTTCTGACAAGTTCAGCCATCACATGATGTTAACTTGCCTTTCAAAATCACAGTGGGAGATCAGTCTCAGCTTCCCACATGGGGCTCAAAGTCGCTGGAGAGTTAACAGATTAATACATCCCTCTGGCAAGGCACTAAGAAAGATACCAGAGGCCAGAGTGAGCACTGGCGAACATGTGTATGGGCTTCTGGTGGCCTCCACCTGTCAATTATGAATTAATGAAATGTTTGTTAATATTGGCTAGAATTTCAGTAATGTTTTCTGAATGTTCAGAGCTGCAGTTTTGGAACGGTCCTCCAATGCAGCAGAGATAGCATATTCAGCAGTGGAGTTTTGTTTTCAACTTACAAAATTATGAATTATGACTGCCAGATCAAAACTTAGTGTCACAGTCTTCACACTAGATGGTGCTGGTGAAAAGCCTTCCTGACCACTGCTGCCAGCTGACAATCCAGGCAAGGTAACAGATAACAGAAGTGTCAGAAGCCATTGGAAGGCTTGGGGGTGCTAATAAATCATGACTGTTCTGACCTGGCACAGGTTACACGATTTCATGTCATCTTGACTTGTTGGCAGGATCATAATTTGCCTCCTCCACTGCAGCTATAGTGAAAAGTACAGAGTAAGGGCTGACAGATGTTGCCTGCACCTCTCCAACAGTGAATCGCTAGATGCTTATACCTCTTGTAGGATTATTAGCACACAGATTCTGATCAGATAAATTTTGATTCTAAAAAATTCCCCCAAATTCTTCTCTGTATGACTGGATGCAGTGGGAAACAAAATTAACAGAATTTACCATTCAGGCAAAGGGTTTTGAGGTCTTTAGTATGTATTCAGCTAGGTTTGTATTGCTAAATTAAGTTGTTGTTCTTGTTCAGTCACACAGTCGAGACCAACCCTTTGCGACCCTGTTGTGTCTGGCCCTATTAGTAAAGAATAGTCCAGCAATGATGAACAGAACAACGGTTTATTGTAAATATGTGCAGGCAATCCTACAAAGGTATCCAGACAGTAGATGACTACACAAGTTCCCTGTAATCGGTCTCTCCCAAACTCAGCCCCTTGGCAATGACTAAGCAACACCCCGTGTGTGCACTTGCTGGAGAGGACCCAGGCCAGCCTGCGTTGGCCACCTGTAGCAGAATAGGGAAGTATAGATCCGGCCTGGCCACACCCTTGTTTACCCATGGCTCTTATATACTGTCTTGGCGAAGGTCATTTCGAATACAATGTAACAACCTATTGTTTGCCCTTAACTAATCAATCATATCATGAAGCTAACAGTTTAAACCAATCAGGAACAGGATCCAAATTTGTACCCAATCATGGAACTCTAATTAACATAATGAGCATGCCCTGGATGGGAGAATACGCACCAAATCTTACTCTTAATACTGATGGCGGGAAAACACCATTTTGTCTTTTGAAATAGTGTTGCTGAAGCAACTTGCCTTTTTATTTGAATACACAACAGACCCCCTGGACCACCGCGCGCCAGGCACCCCTATCCTCCACCATGCTCCTCAACCAACCCAGCTCTGTGCCTATTGCATCAACAATACCATCTAGCCATCTAAATTAAGTTCACCCCATTTTTTCTAGAAGGTGTCTCATCTTTAGCAGCTACATGGTAGGCAGGTACAACCTGGCATCTCTGGAGCAGAAATCACTGTACATTTGCTGTGCTTTGGCCTGTGAAGATTGGTGAGAATTTAATCTAGTCCTTTTTTTGTAAGAACTTACAGAAATATCATTACAGGCCATCTAATTGTCTCTGAACTTGGCTAGGGTTGCCCTTGCTAAAAACTAAGTCGTATCCATCTCTAGGGTCCAGTGCTCATCTCCAGCGTTGTCTGTGTCTGCAGACATTTCTGTGGACATGTGGTAAACATGAATAGACATGGAATGCTGTTTCCCTTCCCACTGAAGTAGTACATATTTATCTACTTGCAACATCTTGCTTTCGAACTGCAAGGTTGGCAGGAGCTGGGACAAAGACGGGAGCTCATTCCATCATGCAGCACTCAGTTTTCAAACTGCTGAACTGCCAACTTTCCAGTCAAGTTCAGCATCTTAACCACTAAGCCACCACAGGTCTTGGGCTACCCTATGAATGAGAAATCTCCTAACCTTACCAGCCCTGCTCAACTCTGCAAAGTCAAGTCTGTAACTTGAGTCAATCCATCTCATATTTGCTCTTTTCAACCTTTCATGCTGCCTTCCACCTTTCCCAACATTATTGTCTTTCCTAAAAGGTTGCTTCCTCCAGAGTAAGACCATCATTTCTGCTGAAGGAATATCTAACATAACAATAGTTGTGTGTGCTGTCAAGTCAATTCAGACTTATGGCAAACCTTTCCAGGGTTAATAGGTAGTGAATACTCAGAAGTAGTTTAACATTCTCTTCTTCTGGGGGCATCGTTGGGGAGTGTAACTTGCCCATGACTGCACAGGCTGCCTTTGCCGGACCCACTCCCCAATAAAGAGATGGACACTGCACTGGCGTTGAAACTGGGCCACTTTATTAAAGGATAATTCAATAATGCAAGCGGGCCGCCATAGCACTGGTAAGGAGGAACGGTCATAACCAATCATAAGCGACCCCACAGAAGCGCAAATGACCAAACCTCTGCTTCTGACATATGTCTGGTGAACTGTAAGGTTTTGCACGCTGTGTCTAGCATGGCATCACCTTGTTCCTGGTCCGCACCTGGTTGACCATCTGAGTTTCCCTCTATCTCCTCCTTCCTGTGGCCAACCAAGTGCATACCTGCCGGACTCATAGGGGTCATCCAGTACCTCCTTACCAGTGCTAGCCGCCAAGCGACAAAAAGGCACCCCAAAACTTGATCACCAGTGACAGTGTGGGAAGGGCGAAAATGACAAGAACCAAGAGGCCAATTGAGGTTCAAGCAAAAATTCCCCATCCGGCCCCAAAACGACCACAAAAGTCACACTGTCACCTAGGGCGGGGGTGGTGGGCAAACACTGCCTGGCCCAGTTGAATAATGCCAGAGGGCGGTCCAGGCCTCTCCCTTTTGAGGAAAGGCCCGGCTCCCACCCTCTTCCAGCTCTGTTCCGTCTCGTGATGGGCCAGGGCCAGCAAAGCGTGCGGCAGCGCATGCACGCCGCTGCATGTCCCTTTCTCCCAGGAAGCAAAGTAGGGAACTGTTGCATCCGGCCCTTATAAGCAATAGTCAAGGCAACAATGAACAGAACAACAACTAGAGTTTATTTAACAGCCTTTTCAGGCAATGCTTACAATGTGTTCCAGACACAGAGATGGCTATACAATCCCATGAAATCAGTTCCTCCGGAGTCTGCCGTAGAAGAGGCAAGGGCTGAGCTACGCTAGAAGCGGTAGCGTGTGGAGGAGACCAAGGCTTAACACGTCGTGGCTACCTGTATGGAATGGGTAGTAGTATAGATCCGGTCCAGCCCCACCCTTGTTTACCCATGGGGTTTATATAGTGTCTCCCCAGTGGTTGCTCCTTGATAAAAAGTAGCGACCCGCCGGACAAGCACAACTAACCAATCATAACACGATATATGTACTAACCAATGAAGAACAGGATCCAAAACTTTAACCAATCACAGGACTCTGATTAGCATAATGAGCTCACCCTGAATGGGGTTTTCACGCCAACTTTAGTTCTTAATTAGGATGGTGGGAAACTGCCATTTTCCTCTTGCAAGGCGCTGCCTTCACTACATGCAAATGTGCCTTAATTCACAACAGGAACTAAACTCCCAGCCCCTGGATCCAAAGCCCGATACTTATCTCCTTGAAATATAAAGCCAATCAAAAGAGTATCTAGGTCTGTGATGGTGAACCTTGGCACTCCATATGTTCTTGGACTTCAATTCCCACAAGCTCAAGCACCCTGTGAATCCACACGAATGGGTTTACTGTGATTCATCTGGTCCACGCTGCCCTCGTTGCTCCCAGAAGCGGAAGTAAAATGTGCCCATATGCGTTTTACTTCCGCTTTTGGGAGAGGCAAGGGCAGCGTGGTCCGGATGACTTGTAGTAAGCCCATTTATGTGGATTCACAGGATGGTTGGGCTTATGGGAATTGAAGTCCAAGAACATCTGGAGTGCCAAGGTTCTTCATCACAGATCTAGGTAAAAGTAAAAGTCACCCTTCCACGAAAGCCAGTTGTGTCCGACTCTAGGGTTCAGTGCTCATCTCCATTTACAGCCAAAGAGCCAGCACTGTCTGTGTCTGCAGATGTTTCCATCATAAAATTTGATTTTAATCCATTCCATAGAGTTTGTTGTTGTATGAAACAATTGCTATACGAGTCATGCATCATATAGCGATTTCCCCTATGGGATACATCTTACAATGATTTTTTTTTTGCTAAGTGGTTTTTCCCATTGAAAAATTGTTGTACAATTTTTTCCATAGGGAAAATTGTTATGCTGGATGCCATTCCCCAAAAAACCTAATTGTTATGTGATTTCATTGCTGTACGGGGCAATCGTTGTATGAGGTTCCACTGTATGTTAATATGGCAATGATGCAATATATATAGTTCAATAACTGTACAGAGGTTCTGGGATTTTATTTTGTTCTTTTGTTCTGGCTTGTATGTAACTGAATATGTACTCTCCAACCCCCCAACCCAACAAATGTTACTTCATGTCTACAGGAGTTTGTTGTTGTTTTGTCCAACTTATGGGCACATGTTGGGGGCTCCCTGGAGTGGCATTATGTCCTCCTTTGTTGTTTATAGTGTACATGCTGCCATTAGGCTGTCAAGGGTATGCAATTTGATTGTTATGTAAATTACACCAATTTACATATTACTCAAAACTAAT
Organism: Bradypodion ventrale; assembly: GCA_035047345.1. Classification (NCBI taxonomy): domain Eukaryota; kingdom Metazoa; phylum Chordata; class Lepidosauria; order Squamata; family Chamaeleonidae; genus Bradypodion; species Bradypodion ventrale. The sequence continues at coordinate 255,071,428 of JAWDJE010000001.1, forward strand.
CACCATTGTCTTGTCACTGGTCAGGCGTCTTTGACTGATAATAATTTTTCTTTCCATCACAAGCTTTCCTTTACCAAAGTGCAAATTAAAAAGTAATCCTCTTAATAGGTTTTCAATAGTTGTTAAAGAAAGCTATTTGCTGTTAAGCATCCCACCCTGTTTGTTTGTTGTCAAATATGGAACAGCCATTTATTCCCAAGCAGTCCACTGTTTAAGGAGGCATACTTTTGGGGAAAGGCAATAAAACCCACAGAACTTCATAGAAAGCTAATTATAGCCCAGTGTTATGAAGCCTGCTTGTAAAGAAATGATACTCCTTAAATATCTGGACCTCTGTTGTTTTCTTCTTCTTTGGAAATGATTGTTTGTTAAGAGTCAACCAACGCATTAACATGTTCTTCACAAAATGCTGCATGTTTTGCCTTTGTTAAGTAACATGAATATAATGGAAATCTATTATTGTAAATCTGAAAATGTGACATCATTGGAGATAAGCAGAGTTTTATACAACTGTCACTTTGTGGAATTATAATTTAGCAATGTTTTTGTTCATTCAAAATAATTTTATTGGACTCATGTAGCTTGCTCTATGGCCACACACAGAAGGCAAAGCTAAACAGCCTGCACAACTTCTTATTTAATAAATTTAACACAACCCACTTGCCAAGGACTGACAGACTTTCTGATTTTGTCATAATGGTGAAAGGGTTGAAATAAAATTCACCCAGGGTTCAGAGACCTGCTGCATATGCCTAGTAGATATAGGGCAATTTGCTCAGGAAGATTTTTGAAAGCAAAAAATTGGAAGGCAGAACCTCTAGGAAAGAGGATTGCTTGGGAGAAGTTCATGCTTTGAACTTGACTACATTGGAATGGTTGGAATGATATGACATGGCTTTCAAGCCATTATTACAATCTAAATCAAAAAGTGTTTGCACAGGAGTGGAGGAATGTTTCACTTGTTGTTCAGTCACACAGTTGGTTCCAACCTTTTGCCCCATGGACCATTGCACGCCAGGCATCTCTATCCTCCACCATCCCTCTCAACCTGCCCAACACTGTGCCCATTGCATCAACAATACCATCTAACCATCTCATTTTCTGCTGCCCCCTTCTTCTTTTGCCCTCAACCTTTTCCAGCATCAAGGCCTTCTCAAGTGAATCCTCTCTTCTCATTTGATGTCCAAAGTACTTTAGCTTCATCTTCACTATTTAACCTTCTAAGGAGCACTCAGGCTTGATTTCTTGTAAGATCAACCTGTTTGTTCTCCTCGCTGTCCAGAGTACCCTCGAAACTCTCCTCCAACACCACATCTCAAAGGCATCTATTCTTCTGCACTCAGCTTTTCTTATGATCTACCACTCACAGCCATACATTACTACTGGAAATACCATCGCTTTGACTATGTGGACTTTTGTTTGCAAGGTGATGTTTCAGAAGCTCAGTATTTGCATTCGATGCTGAGGTGATCAGTATTGAAGTATACCCGTCAAGTGCTGCTCTGGAAAATACGGGAACTGCTCCAGCCTGGGTGTGCATGAGCAGAAAAAACTCCATTGTGCATGCACAGAACCCCTTTGCACATGCACAGAACACGTTTGTGCATGCACAGATGGGTTCTGCGTGTGCGTGTGTGTGCGTGCGTGCATGCACAGTAACCCCTTTCCATGCCGTTCTAAATACAGGATGGCACCAGGAAAGGGGAGGATATGGGATTTTCCGGCCAATCCGAGATACTTGATAGGTATGCATTGAAGCCCACAGACACCCACCTTCTTTCCTTCCCTCTTGTAATTCTGCCTCTGGCAGTCCTTTTACGGTTTCTTGTAAAGCCACTTTGTTTTGAAATATACACTCTTATATTATCTCATTTCTTCTTGGTTGCTTTTATTTCATTCAAATTTTATTTTTGTATATGCAGAGGTGATCTAGTAATAAGGTGACCAGGTGAGCTACTACTAAACTCATTTTTATTAGGAAAGAAATTAAAAGATGAATGATTAACAGAGAGGACAAGAAGTGGATTGCAATTTTGTGATTTGCCCACGTTCATAAATTGGCCAAAACCTTTCCCGATGGGTTCGCTCGCTACGCACATGGCTGAGGACCACCGCGGGCTTTGATGGAAAGAAAATTGGGGTGCAGGCTAGATCAATTGGAATGAATCATAAAGCCTTGGCTGGAGGTTGCGGGGGAAGGATGGGCAAAAGCTAAAAGTTGATGACTCCAGGGTAAAACTCGTTCTTCCTCTTCTGGCCGAAGATAAGGTTAGGTTGGGCAAACACGCTGAGTCAACAGCTAAGGAACTTAGTTTCCCGAAGACCATATGGGCTTCGAGATAGGGCAAGAACAATGGGTTTAACCAGCCCAGACCGCGTGTTGTCCGTTAACCACCGGGCGATGTCCGGATACAGGTATTATCTTGACCACCAGAAATGCTACGTATGCAAAAGCCTTGTGTAATGAGGTCACGTGCGCCTTAGGCACAGAACCCTCAAGGCAGGGTAATAAATGCACCACCCGACATAGATCGGGACTGGACTTTCACCGCACATTCGTCTCACGTGCCTTTCCTTGCGGCCAGTCATTCTGAACCTCCGTGGGCCATTTCCACATCAGGCAGCCCTTTCCATGGGACATCGTAACACAATTTGGCACAATTTCCCTTTTCTATAGACCAGAGCCAGCAGCAAGGAAAGGAACATGAGAAGAAACATAGTTCTAATGATCAGTGTTTCAATAGGAGCAATTTCAAAAGTTCACATGAAGATCAGTGGAGGTATTTCCAATACACACACATGCAGGTAAGCAAGAGATTGTTCAGACACATGCATGCAGGTAAACACCGGCCTCAAGTACTGTGATGGATTCTTTTATCTCCCTCCTCTTCTTTTCCTCTCCCTTTCCCCTCACAAACACACACACTTCTCTCTTCCATTGCTTTCCCTCTCTTGTGCCTCTTCTCCTTTTTATGAGTTGCACTTCTCCTTCTGCTCTTCCTCTACAGACACAGGCCCTCCCATATTCCAGTGGGAAAAAGCCCTTTTAAATCATTCCAGTAAGAAAATAATAGAAGCCCCCGAGCAGGGGCAGGGGGAAGCTGCTTTGCAAGGAAAAAGTGCTAGAAATATTTGATTCAGCATTTGCGTCATGCAAGCAGTGGAAAAAAAACCTTCAAATTCACCCTTCTTATAAGGGGAACAAATCCCAAGGTATTTGGTGATATAATCAGCCACTTTGTTAGCTGTGAGGGAGAGAATATTCTCTTTATAGTGACTGTTCTATCACCAAAAGGTCAATAGCTGTGGGTCTATCAGTTGTCTAGTTAAGTAACCTGTGTAGTCTGAGCAGGAGCAAATCTATTGCCATCAAGGACTGGAAGTTCCTGGGTTAACTCTAGCCCTTTAAATTGGCTGATTGACTCCTACGGCTGGCAAAAGGTATCAGGAGCCCCTATAGAGGAGTGATCTCTAAGGTATTTTGCCTATGAAGTTTGCCATCTGGAGTGACAGCGGTTGGAAACCAGGCCCATTCCCACTCTCTTCTCTAAAGTGGCCTCCCAGAATAATATATTGCTAACCTAATCCATTTCTTCTTCTTCTTCTTCTTCTTCTCCTCCTCCTCCTCCTCCTTCAGGTGCCGTATCCATTCCAGATATTGGCTATCATGATGGCAATAGTCTTCCTGTTCTTAACTCCTCAGAACAGTTCTTCTGAGGCCATGCCTCACCAGTCTCTCAGGTTCTTCAGCCATGAAGTCTGTCTATTTCCATGGCCAATCTTCCCAGGGATCTTTCCTTGCAGAGCAAATTGGAGAATTCTATGCTTTATGTTGTTCATCATGATGTGGCCAAGGTATTGGAGCTTTCTTTGCTTGATGGTCTTAAACAGTTGTTGTTCTTTATCTATCTGGTGCAACACTTCTTCATTAGTCATATGGTCAACCCATGCTATCCTTAGCAGCCATTTGTAGATCCACATTTCAAAAGCTTTGATTCTCTTTTCAGATGCTTTGAAGCCATTCGGTTTCCTTTAATTCAAACAAATTACAATAGTGTAAAGTTAGAATAGTGTGGTCTCCAGCAAATTTCCTCAATTGCTATTTGAAAAGGTCCCTCTGTTGGCAGTTTTATATCTTCTGTGGCCACATCCATTCCTGCATGTGCATCCCTTCTGTGTGCCTCATGTATAAGCATGTACATGTGTGGAAGTGCTAGCCACTTTCCCCCCATTTATCAACCCATGAGTTCTAGGTGGATGAGAGATAAAAATCTTCAAAAATCATAATTATGTGCTCACATATTTCAGGATTGTATTTAGTTTTTTTGATATAACTTCACAGAAGAAAAGATTTGATTCCTGGAAGAATACCAACTACCGCATTCCTTCCAGAAAGAGAGACTATATTTAGGATGGCATTCTACATTTTTTAGTAGGACTCAACTGATTTATCATGAAATCCTCAGTCCATGAGTAATTCTGGAGTTCCTACCATCTCTCATTCTGTATTACCCCACCGGCGATTACTGGAGGACTGAGACTTTAATATCTAAGCGAACTGAATTTCATCTCTGGAAGTAGCTTTTGAAATCTGAAAGTGCCAAACCACCTTATGTTTTATTTAACTATTTTTTAAGATAGTTGAACCTGAGGTTATTCCCCTCTCGATAAGTTCGCTAATTATTTATTATCTTTCAAGGCTCTTCTTAAAAGGGAATCGGAAAGTGAACGTGAAAGAGGTAAAGAGAGAAACAGCAAGAGAAAGTAAGATTATGGCACTATATCTCAGGTTTATATTGGTAATAGGATGACCATTTACACATGGCCAAGGCAGAGAGAATGCCTCATCAAAATAGAAGACAGCTTTACCTAAAACATGCTTATGCTAATATAGACTTAACCACTCTATGTTCTCTTTTTTTCTTTCATGTCTGAATCAAATCCTGGACTGCCAAAATGAAGCCACTTTCTTTGCTTTGTTGTTGCCCAAACCCAAGTCCTCATTGGTGCATGCCTCTGGCAGCAGTCGGCAGTCCAGTAAATGAACCAGAATCTGTATCATTCCACATTGACAAAGTATATTGTTGTCCACCAGCAGCTCCCACTTGAACATGTTTGTCTTGCATCCAGGGACTCCAACCCTCAGCCTATTCAGGGTCCTCAAAGTGATGTAGGGAAGGTTGAGATCGTCAGCCATATCCTCCTTTAATGTTGTTCCTTCTCCAGCGAGCTCCTTCCTCCATCATCTAATATGGATTTGCTCTTGTGTACCCTCAGGAATAGTTGCTCTTGCCATGAAGCTCTTCCTGGATCTGAGACAGCAGACTTGAGGTTCAGTACTGGGACCCCTGCTTTTCAACCTCTTCATAAATGATCTAGTAGTAGGAATAAATAGCAAAGTAGCCAAATTTGCTGACGACACTAAATTATACGGGGTAGTGAAAACTGTGAGAGATTGTGAGGAGCTCCAGAGGGCAAAACAGTGGGCAAAACAGTGGCAAATGAGCTTCAGCATTAGTAAGTGCAGAGTGATGCATGTTGGGGCAAAAACGCCAATTACATTTATAAACTGATGGGGTCTGAACTCTCTGCGACAAACCAGGAAAGGGACCTTTGTGTCCTGTTGGGCAGCTCAATGAAGATTTCAACCCAGTGTGCCTCAGCAGTGAAAAAAACAAACTCAATGCTAGGGATCGTTAGGAAGGGTATAGAAAATAAGTCAGCAAGTGTCATTTTGCCTCTTTATAAATCTATGGTGAGGCCCCATCTGGAATACTGTGTACAGTTCTGGTCGCCATACCTCCAGAAGGATATTATGGAGCTGGAAAAAGTGCAGAGGAGGGCAACCAAAATGATTAGGGGACTGGAACACCTTCCTTACCATTTGAGTCTGCAACGGTTGGGCCTCTTCACTCTTGAAAGACAGCATCTAAGAAGTGACCTGATTGAAGTTTATAAAATCATGTACGGTGTGGACAAAGTAGATAAGGAAAAAACTGTTTTCCCTATCGCACAACAGTAGTACTAGGGGGCACTCCATGAAACTATTGGGTACTAGTTCTCAAACAAATAAGAGAAAGTACTTTTTTCACCCAGAGGATTACTGGTCTATGGAACTCCGTGCCAGAAGAAGTGGTGACAGCTGTCAGTCTTGACAGCTTTAAGAAAGGATTAGACAAGTTCATGGAGGACAAGGGTATCAATGGCTATAATTATGGATACTTAAGGACAACCTCCAGGTTGGATAGATAGACCAGATATCTCTCAATGCCATTTCCAGGGAATCCTAGGCAGGTGAAGGCATCTGCTTGGGAATATTTATTTATTTATTTATGTATTTATTAAATTTGTATAACACCTTACTCAGCACAAGTGCGACTCAAGGCGGTTTCCAACAGAAAATATGATACTGTTACAAAATATCAAAAATACAATTACAATTACAACACCATATGACAATAAAGATATACTACAAAATATTATTGAGTACAATAACATCTCACATAATAATAATAATAAGCAATAAACATAATAATGCCAAAAGTCATATCACAGTATAGAACAATACAATAAAGCACAGTTATACAAAACTCATATTGCAATATAGAACACTACAGCAATATCAAAATACAATAACCTCTCCATACCCTGAAACAAATGGTGAGCCACTGCCACTGTGTGAGACAGAATGCTGGACTGAATGGGCTGTGGCCTGTTCCAGCAAGGCTGTTCTTTTGTTCTTATTCATTTCAAGGGTGCTGAGGGTCTGCTAATGTTATAGAAGTGTTAAGTTACTCAGTTACATATTTAACAACTACTTTGTAGGTTCATATGTCCAAGCATACCTGTCAAGTTTTGGGAAATTTATGTCAAATAAGGGAAATTTCCCTGCCAAAACGGGAAACTGGACATCTATGCTCATCCTGTGCTGGCCTCCAGTCTAACTCCAGTCTAACTGCAGTCTAACTAATATGGGATGACGGCGGAAAAGAGAATAAAATATGGGGGGTTGACAGAAATTTCCCGAAACTTGACAGGTATGATGTCCAAGTCAATGCATAAGTGCTAAGTTTTTCTATTATTCATATTTAGTCTTCTAAGCAACAATTATAACCACCATAAGCAATAAGTGCTCTTTAGCACTGTCTCGTCATTCATATAAGATCTTGTTTTGAAGTAGATAATTACTTACAGTCGCTCATGTTCAATGAATGGTAAAAGGGAACTTTATCATGTTCATTGCCTCTCAATAATTGTAAAAGGGTATACATCTGAAAATACCTGAAAATAGCTTATGCAGAGATACTAGAACAAAATCCAAAATCGAGGATTTTGGATTTTTGGTGAGCAATCTATAATCGGGGTTTCAAAAGTAGAGGCCAAGTGTCTACTGTGCCTTATGAATAAGGGGTGCTGTTCTCACCTGGGGTCCAAATCTGACACATCCAACTTGCCCCCCCCACCCGAAATGACAACATTTTTTTTTTAAAAAACCACAGCCTCCTTTACCAAAACTAGAAAAACAAGCAAGTAAATTATGATAAAAAATACAAAGTCCCTACAAACCAAAATCAACAAAATATGGGGAGACAACTTTCCCCTCTACCTCCTTATACCTTTTCTTCCTTTCTTCAAATCCATCAGGCAGCAGTAAGCAGGAACCATTGAAAAAATCCAAGGAAATAGTGGGGAAAAAACATCCCCCAAATTCATTTAAGATGGGGTGTATGTTTGACATAATCTAAAATGGAGGTACAAAAGCAGGCAGCACAATCAAAGATAGAGGGCACAAAGATCTAGTGCATAATAATCCCACAAGAATAATTGAACAAAAGAGCTCTCATTGAGTTCCAACCAATCCAAGTGCTTTTACAGATTCAAAATTCAATCTCTTCTTGGACCTGCTGATTGCCTGTTGACAGGGGCTGCATGATTTTTGTGGATTCAAATTTCTCCAGGCAATTGGAAGATGAAGGGTGGGGGAGGGGAAGATTTCCCAAAAGAGGCTGGAACTTTTGTGACTCTTTCATTTGCATGAACCATTCATGTTTGAGAGTCTCCATTTCAGTCAGCAGCAGTGGCTGTAACTTTTATTTGAGAATGCATTTTTTTCCCTGAAGGAGGAAAAATGCCATGGGCGTGAATTTGTTTATGGTGGATCCCAGCTTTCCATGAAGTGACCCACATACTATGATCATGGGGCTATCTCATGCAGCACATATGAAATGAGACGTGCAGGATTTAACACTGAGACTGCAATGGACTGCCACAGCTGTGAGGATATGGACAAGGTGCCTTCATAGCCAATCCTTCTGGCATGACTTCTTCCACCTCCATGACCATTGGGAAACAGAGTTCCTCCTCCACTCATTTTGCTGTTGGGCCCAGAAGACACAAAGAAGAATCTCATTGTCCCCCCCCCCCCCCCACTTTTCTTTTCTTTTTTTAACCATGCAAGTCCTACCCCGACACAAAGATAAGCCATTGGTAAGTGACAAAAGATGTTTGCTTTCTTTATCCAACATTATACTCCACTACTGGGATTTGTGAATATACTTGAGATATTAATGCCGTCTCCTGGTAGCAACAGGAATAAGATGATATCAAATACATTCATCTCAGTGGGTGTGATAAACTTTGATCTTGGGGAAAGTGGGAACAAAAAAAATTGTGAAAAATTAAAAGAGGAATGAAGAGAAATGAAATATTATAATGGGGCAGGCATATTTTATCCTAACCAGGCTTGAAAACCTGGCTGACAGGGCAGGTGTGGGGTCCAATTTGGTTGATCATGTTCAAAAGTCAGACAATGAGCTTCATGCTAACATAGATTCGGGGCCTAAATCTGACAAACCAGGAATTTCAGCCATAGTTAATAATTATGTGCCATCAAGGTGATTTGGGTTTTGACCATAGTAAATATCATTATGAAACAAACACACAAAATCTCTACCCTTAAAGCTGCACCCCCATCTCAACCCAGTGCCATGGCAAACTAGGAAGGAAAAAATGCCGTTGGTAAGGAAACATTAAATGTGTTACCTCTCTAGCACATTAAGGAGGGCCTTCTCCATGTCCGCACCAGCCCTCTGGAACCTCCTGCCAATAGAGTTAAGACTACAGACAGAATTGCTGCCCTTTAGAAAAGGCTTGAAAACCTGGCTGACAGGGCAGGTGTGGGGTCCAAATGGAAATTCAGCCCAAACCTGCTGGCTCACACAAACATGATGATCAGGAGCCCCTTTCTCTTTCTCCTTTTCTTTTTATGTACAGGTTGGGGTGTGTGGATGGGATAATTGTTTTTTTAAAAAAATGTTTTTGAAATTGATGTAAGCCGCCCTGAGTTTGGTTCGCCTGAGTGGGTGGCATAGAAGTCCGAAAATTAAATTACATTAAATTAATTTTTTGAACTAAGCAATGCTGGTGAAGTTGCACCCCGTTAACATATTCCAGTCTGGCCAGGTTATCCTGCTATAGTAATAGAGTAGACCAGATTGCCACCGAGTGTCGGGCAGCAGTTAACTAACCTGACAACCCTGAGGACTAATGACCTTGGGTGCTGAAGTCCACTTGGAAGGGTGATGGTCCCCAAGTGGATTAAATCCCACTTGAATCCACCTTGATGGAAGGCAGCAGTATCATCAATACTTGCCTGGGGTTGATGAGGACTTTGCGTATCAAAAGGGCTCAGGATGAGAAAGTGACTCGCGGAACTGGATCAGTGGTAGGGGTGTCATGTTGTGATACGGAAGGCAGGTGAAAGGCCACTGCATTATATTCTCAGGACAGTCATCATGGCTGATCACCATGATGATTGCCAATATTCAGATTCAGCAGCAGCAGCAACAGAAGAAGAAGAAGAAGAAGAAGAAGAAGAAGAATTAGCATACAGCCCATGGTTCTTTGGAGGAATCTGAGTAATAATACTGAATCTCAGCCAAAGGCAACCCAGGTCCAGGAAACGTCTCCCAGAGTAAGATTTGAAAAGTAAGCAGAGCATCTCGCTCAGCAAATGAAAGCGCTGCGCCAAAATGGCTGCCGCGCTCTTTGCGCCCCCCCGGACTCAGACATCCGGGTGAGTTAGGGGGCGTGGCCACCCCTCTATAAAAGGGGTGGCCACGAGGCAGCCGAGCTGCCATTTTAAAATAGCGACGGAGAGGAGAAGTTTTCTCCGTCGCTGTTTGTTCGATTCTTCGGCTGTTTAGCCCTACTCTTTCCCGGCTGTGAAGGAGGAATCTTCCACAGAGCCTTTGGTTTGCTGGCTGCTCTGTGTTTTTGGCGATTAGGTTGATCCCTGGAAAGGGATCCTGCACTTTTGTCGGATATGCCTCCCAAACGGAGGGCCTCGGCGACGAAGCCACGGCCAACGGGGAGGACTTTTGGCCCTGCGCAATGTGGGGGGCAGCCCTCAGGTCGGAGGACCAGGGCTGCGCCCACGCGGCAGGGCACTACCTCCACCGATACTGGTGGGGTGATGCAGGCTGCTTGGCCCTCGGCTAGTCAGCCTTCGTCCGGCCCTTCTGGGGCTTTGGCCCTCAGCCCGCAGTTGCCGGCCATGGGCCCGGTCAGCGGGGGTGGGCCCGGTGCTGGTGCACAGCACGTTCCACCTCCGGCCCCTCATGGGCCGGAGTTTTGGGCATGGCCCTATTCGGGCCCAGGCTCTCATGCTGGGATTCCTGGTCAAATGTCTGGTGGGCCGTCCGGCCCACCCGGCCCACTTTATACTGGGGGATCTGTGGCAGTTGATGCATTGCTAATGCGTTTAGCTGTGCTTGAGGCATCCTTAGGGATGGCACACAACCCCATGTCAGGTGGCCCTTCACTCGCTGTGGGGGGCTCTTTGGGTCCACCGGCTACCTCACTGGCCGCCACACTGCAACAAACGGCCAGCCGGGTTGAGCTGCTGGAGACGCTCCGGCCTGCCCCGGCTGGTGTCTCGCAGCTCCCTGTTCATCCGGAGCTACAGCAGGAGAGTGGTCAGGTGCGGCCCCAGAGCTCGATTCCGGTTGCGAGCTCCGACGCCCGCCGTGGGCCGGAACCCCCAGTGGGGGCAGCTCACGGGGGTGCACCTAGTGAGTATCAGGTTCAAGTTAATGCACCCACATCACAGCCCACTTCCAATGGTGGGGTTCAGTGGCCATGGCCTCGTCATGTCGAGGCGAGTGGGCATCACTTGCCAGCCTATCCCAGTGCCCCTTGGTTCCATACTGGTACAGCGTTGGGGGTGGGGTTTTCCGCCCCCGGGGCAGTGCCGGGCATCGCAGGGACTGTCCAGGTTCCGCTGCGTATGCCCTGGGTACCTAATGTGCCGGTGACGGCCTTGCCGACGGCTGGTTATTCGTTGCCCCTTGGTGATCATTTGTCCCAGGTCACGAGGGAAAAGATTTGGCAGGGGGAGTACGTGGATATATTCTCCCTATTGAACCGTGAGCCCACTAAGGAGGAGAGAGAGGGACAGGATGACAAAGACAAAGAGCTGTCCCGCCGTCGTAAGCCACCACGCACCTGGGCCAACTGGTTGCCCGCATATCTTATTTATATGGCGGTGTACCTCAGGGCCCGGCCTGAACTGGCCATTCCTATGGTCCAATATTTGGACAATATTTACAGGGCAATGGTGGATTTTCCTGGCCTATCGTGGTTGGCTTACAATGAGGAATTTAGAATGAGGGTGCCCTTGCACCCGGAGATGAGATGGGATGAGCCCTGTCAGAAATTGTGGCTATTGTACATGACCCCCACGCGTCCGGCGCCTGAGGATAGGTACCATTGTGGCCATGCCGTTCAGCGAGCTGCTCCAACGCAGGCTTCCCGCCAGCTGCCGGGGCAGGGGGTTCCAGCCCGCTTGCTGTGTTGGAGCTTCTCGGCTAGCGGTGTGTGCAATAAGCGGCAGTGCCGATACAAACATGAGTGTCCCTCTTGCGCTGGCCCCCACGCTGCCGCCGCGTGTCCGCGGGCCGGCGGGTCATGGGGCAGAGGTAGAGGTGGACAGGGAGTGGGCAGAACTGCTGCTGAGGGAGCTAGCCAGACAAAAGGCCCCCTCCCCAGTTAATGTGTTTATGTTGGAGCGATGGCTCTCAACTTATCCAAGGAGAGAGGACGCGAAGTACCTCCTTGAGGGTTTCCAGTGGGGCTTCCGAATCCCATTCAAAGGAGTGCGGGGACCCCAAGATACACCCAATTTACTGTCCCTGAAGGGTAGAGAAGAGGTGGCTGCCCTGAGTATCGCTAAGGAGGTTGGGGCCAAGAGGGTGGCAGGCCCCTTTTCTGTGCCACCCTTTCCCAACCTGAAGGTCTCCCCTCTGGGGTTGGTACCCAAAAAGGCCCTGGGGGTATTTCGTTTAATCCACCATTTATCGTACCCGGCGGGTTATTCTGTCAATGATGCTATCCCTGATGACCTTTGTTCGGTCAGGTATACGTCCTTTGACCAAGCCCTGCGAATGGTGCGCTCTTGTGGTCCTGGTGCCCTCCTGGCAAAATGCGACATTGAATTGGCATTCCGATTGTTGCCAGTGCACCCTGAGGACTTTGAGCTATTGGGTTTTAAATTCCAAGGGAAGTTCTATGTAGATAAGGCCATGCCTTTTGGCGGCTCTATATCCTGTTCTGCATCTGAACGTTTTAGCACCTTCCTTCAGTGGGCCTTTGTTCACAAGTCCGGGTCTCGGTCTGTAGCCCATTACCTCGATGGCTTTTTGTTCGGGGGTGAACGGGGCTCGGACACGTGCACGCGTCTCCTCACCACATTTCAGACGCTAATGCAGGAACTTTAGCACCCGAAAAGACCGAGGGCCCATCCACTACACTCACATTTCTGGGTATTGAAATTGATACAGTCGCACAGGCATCCTGGTTACCCATTGAGAAGGTCACCCGGATCTCCGCGATGATTTTGGCCTTGCTGGCCAAACGTAAGGTGTCACTTTGTGAGCTTCAGGTACTGCATGGCCATCTTAACTTTGCCTGCAGGGTGGTTACGCCTGGCAGGGCATTTGCTCGGTGCCTATGCGATGCCATGTCTGGCCTGACAAGGTGCCATTATAGGGTCCAACTAACAAGGGGCATGCGGGCTGACCTTTTGGTTTGGCTCTCATTCCTGCGGGACTTCAACGGGGTATCCTTTTGGAGGTCCGACCTTTTAGTTTCCCCTAGGTTTCAAGTACAGTCAGATGCCTCCGGCTCCCTGGGATATGGGATTTACTTCAAGGGGAGGTGGGCTTATGGCCAATGGCCTCCAGCATGGCAGGGCACGGATCGCCTCCGCGATCTTACATTCCTTGAGTTTTTTCCAATCCTGGGAGCTTTGATGCTATGGGGCAAGGAGTGGGCTGACTCTGTGGTTCACTTTTGGTGTGACAATGCCGCAGTAGTGCACATTGTCAATGCTCAGACCTCTAAATCACCCAGGGTGATGGCTTTGGTTCGCCAATTCGTGTTACGTAGCCTACGCCTCAATGTGCTTTTTAGGGCCAGACATGTACCAGGCATTAATAATGATATTGCTGATGCTTTATCCCGCCTGCAGATCCCCCGGTTCCACGCCTTGGCTCCGGACGCAGAGGAATTCCCCTCGCCACGCCCGGCTGAGATTTGGACATTTGGCAAGGAGAGGTGAACCGGGCGATCGGCATGTCTTTGGCACCCCGCACGCGTAAGGCGTATCAGCATGCCTTCGTTCAGTTTAAAAGCTTTTGTGTGCAACTTCAGTTGCCTGAGGTGTGGCCCATTCCAGTGGAACAGGTTTTACAATTCATGGTTTATTTACACAGTAAGGGCCTCGCTCCCCGCACTATAGAATCCAGGCTGTCAGCATTGGCATTTATTGTCAAGGTGAGGGGTTTTGCTGACAGCATGAACGATTTTCGCATACGGCATGTTTTGGAGGGGTGGACACGGGAACGTGGCCGCTGCCCGGACACTCGGCACCCAATTTCCCCAGGGGTGCTTACCCACCTTGCACGAGGCTGGCCTAACCTATGTTTTGACAGGTATGAGGCAGCTCTCTTTCATGCGGCTACCACGGTGGCCTTCTTTGGAGCGCTCCGCATCAGTGAGTGGGTGCCAGAGTTGGTACCATCTGTGTAAGGCGGATGTGTCTCGTAGGGCACTGGAACTCGACGATGTCTCTGTCACACATGAGTGGGCTCAAGTGGGGATACGGTCCTCACAGGTTGTTCAGCACGGCGTAGGCAGTGGAGTCAGACTGCTACGAAGTTTTATTGGAGACATCTGTCCGGTTGGTGCCCTACATGAATTTTCAACAGTGCCTGCTGCATGCCCCAGCCTGTTTTTCATCCACCAGGATAGGTCTACCCTTGCCGAAATAATGTTACTGAGGGTGACTGGTGCCGCGCTCCGCGGTGTGGGGGCCCGTTTTGGCACCCATTTATTCAGATAGGCGTCGCGTTGATTGCGGCTACGTTTGGAGTACTTGGAGGCGGACATGCGTGTACGCGCAATTTCTTATATGTACGTGCCCTCACTGTACGAGTACCTAGTTATGTCCTTAACCTTTTCTCCTCTTTTACAGATCCTGTGTGTCTCTACACACCGGTGGGAGTGGGGCTGGTGGGCCGCAGATATGTACACTGGGCAGCAGTATATGCTGCGGTGACAGAGAGTGGACCCCGACTTGGGCTGTGTGCATCCGCACATATGCGATGGTATGGTATGCGCGGCACAAGGGGGCGGGAACTGTTGTCATTCCTGATGTCCGTCGGGGATGCTGGACCGCCCGATGTTCTTAATAGGCACCTCGGCGGCAACAATCTTATACGGATCACTGCTGTTACTAAACTGTCAAGAGGCTGCGACCTGGCGTTTTATATCGCGTATGGCTTACACATGGTCGCTATGGTCTAACATCATGCCGAGACACCAATTTAGGGGAGACGTGGATCTCCGTGGTTCGGACTGGTCCGGCAGTCAGTGGACAGGGCTGTTGCTCAGTTCCTTGCTGAGCATGGCTGGGAGACAGGCATTGGACACCTGAGGATAGGCTTACAAAAATTTTGCCGGTAGGCAGGGGAAGGGGTCCACCTGTCGGCTGGAGGTATGTACCTCGTCTGGGTGTGGTGCAAGCAGGCCTGGCGACCGAGCTGACGGTCTTGGGGGGGGGGCGTGAGTCATCATGGATGCCTCCCCGTGTGGCGGGTAGCACTGGTAAGGTAAATATTTATGACCCATAGGTATCCGGCAGGTTCGCAATTGACTTGCCATCACTTAGACAGGTACAGGTGTAATAACGTTGACCGGTCAACGACGAACCAGGCAAGGGGTGATAGCAGGAGCTTTTCAGCATGCATCACCCCGTGATTTGACGGATACACATCAGAGGGTGGGGTCAGTAGATAGTTTATTGACTCCGGTCAACAATTTGTTTGTGTCAACAAACAAATTGATACAAATGGATACATTGTAGCCAATTGCCGTTGGCAATTTTGGGAGGAACCTTACCAGTGTTACTGCGGCCTGCTTGCCTTAAGAATTATAATTGGATGAGTACCAATTGAAAGTTATAATTCGGACTAGGGCATTATTCAATAAAAGTGGCCCAATGCCTTTATCCATATACCGGTGTCTGAGTCTTTCTTTGGGGGGTGCGCCTGCAATGAAAGTGCGGTGCCAAAATGGCCGCCGCGCTCTTTGCGGGGGCCCCCCACCCGGACTCAGACATCCGGGTGAGTTAGGGGGCGTGGCCACCCCTCTATAAAAGGGGTGGCCACGAGGCAGCCGAGCTGCCATTTTAAAATAGCGACGGAGAGGAGAAGTTTTCCCTCCACCCCCTCCCTAGTTAACAGTGTGATATTTTGGTCGCTTCGGGGCCAGGTGGGAATTTTTGGCCGGAAACCACAATTGGCCCTTGGGTTCTGGCTTTTTTGCCCATCCCACACTGTTGCTGAGGTTTGACATAGGGGTTTTCTTGTTCTTGACTTTGGTCACTTAGGCGGGTAGCACTGGTAAGGTAAAGATTTATGACCCATAGGTATCCGGCAGGTTCGCAATTGACTGGCCAACACTTAGACAGGTACAGGTGTAATAACGTTGACCGGTCAACGACGAACCAGGCAAGGGGTGATGGCAGGAGATTTTCAGCATGCATCACCCCGTGATTTGATGGATACACGTCAGAGGGTGGGGTCAGTAGATAGTTTATTGACTATGGTCAACAATTTGTTTGTGTCAACAAACAAATTGATACAAATGGATACATTGTAGCCAATTGCCGTTGGCAATTTTGGGAGGAACCTTACCAGTGTTACTGCGGCCTGCTTGCCTTAAGAATTATAATTGGATGAGTACCAATTGAAAGTTATAATTCGGACTAGGGCATTATTCAATAAAAGTGGCCCAATGCCTTTATCCATATACCGGTGTCTGAGTCTTTCTTTGGGGGGTGCGCCTGCAATGAAAGTGCGGTGCCAAAATGGCCGCCGTGCTCTTTGCGGCCCCCCCCACCCGGACTCAGACATCCGGGTGAGTTAGGGGGCGTGGCCACCCCTCTATAAAAGGGGTGGCCACGAGGCAGCCGAGCTGCCATTTTAAAATAGCGACGGAGAGGAGAAGTTTTCCCTCCACCCCCTCCCTAGTTAACAGTGTGATATTTTGGTCGCTTCAGGGCCAGGTGGGAATTTTTGGCCGGAAACCACAATTGGCCCTTGGGTTCTGGCTTTTTTGCCCATCCCACACTGTTGCTGAGGTTTGACATAGGGGTTTTCTTGTTCTTGACTTTGGTCACTTAGGCGGGTAGCACTGGTAAGGTAAAGATTTATGACCCATAGGTATCCGGCAGGTTCGCAATTGACTGGCCAACACTTAGACAGGTACAGGTGTAATAACGTTGACCGGTCAACGACGAACCAGGCAAGGGGTGATGGCAGGAGATTTTCAGCATGCATCACCCCGTGATTTGACGGATACACGTCAGAGGGTGGGGTCAGTAGATAGTTTATTGACTATGGTCAACAATTTGTTTGTGTCAACAAACAAATTGATACAAATGGATACATTGTAGCCAATTGCCGTTGGCAATTTTGGGAGGAACCTTACCAGTGTTACTGCAGCCTGCTTGCCTTAAGAATTATAATTGGATGAGTACCAATTGAAAGTTATAATTCGGACTAGGGCATTATTCAATAAAAGTGGCCCAATGCCTTTATCTATATACCAGTGTCTGAGTCTTTATTTGGGGGATGCGCCTGCAAAGAACTTAGTTCTGCTGTCAGTGCAATCTTTTCAGCTAACATATTAGGAGTCTGTGCTTGGGTGTTGAGGCCCCCAAGTTCAAATCACACTGATGGCTTGCAAAAGATGAGAAGCATTACACAAACATGGTGCCATTTCTCATCAGCCACTGCTTAAAGAGAGAGAGAAAAGCACAAGATGTCATGCTTACTCCTTTTCCACTGTTTCGCATAAAAGGAATAGACTAAACAGCTACAAGGTGCACATGCAAGCACGTTCGTCTTACAAAATACCAGTGGTGAGAAGGAGACACTGACGCAAACACAGAAGCAGAACAGGAGGGGGCAGAACACCCCTCAAAAGACTGTAGAGGGGGGAACTCTCACTCTAAGATGAAACAAGAAAATGCCTGGGAAAAAACCAAGATCTGGCTGTGACTGAAACTTAAAACAAACAAAGAATCCTTCAGAGTAAAGCACCATTGCTTTGACAGCCAGTCTGCAGTGCTGGAGTAAGACAAGGCTTTCCAGAATCAGGCAGAATAGGAGCCAACATGTTTCTAATGAAGAAACCCTTGAGGGAAATGGTACAGTAGTAGACCAGATCTGTGTAATCAGCACTCATTTAAGTTAATTTGGATCGTTTAAAGAAATGGAATGAATTACAGCAATTCATAATGAGTCCAGCCTGTCCCTCCCCCTCCTCATGATAACTGACACAAGGAACAAATAATAGTGGGTTTCAAATATTGCGATGTGAAATGGTGTAACGTTTTAAGAAAGAAGGCAAAGGCAGGGAGAGATTTTATGCTTAAGTAAGCAAAGTATTACCTGAATTCAAGGAGCATTAGAAGAATGATTCTTCTTGCCACAAGGTGTGAGGCTGGGACGGGGGGGGGGGGGGGGAGGCACAAGTCTAAAAATTAAAGCTCTCCTGAAAGTTGTAAACAAACTTCATTCCATGACTTTGAAGTCTTCCTAATATTTTCCCCAAATTAGGCAGATCATTACAGTGTTTATAAAACTGCACAAAATGTAATTTAAGTTATAAAAAAGGCCTTGAAATTTTTATCAAAAGCATTCAAATTAGTCTCTCCCCAGGTCAGCTAATGAGTTGTCATGTGTTGGCCTCTTATAGCAGTGCACCTCCTGCAGACTAAGACAGTTAACCATGTTTTCATCAAAGGAAATGCTCATTAGTAGAGCTTTCAGAAACTGATTTGATTATAGTTTCACTTGTTAAAGTGAAATATTTTGAGCTCATTAGGATGATTATGATTCAAGGTCATCTTTTGAAGCTAGTCCTGTCAATATAAGATAAATGGGCCCTCATCTTTTTCCCTTCTTTACGTCTGTGCTTTTTAAACTCTTCTGTGTGAAAAGTTCCATAACCATAATTAATTTTTAGTTCTTCTGTTACAAAGCTGCTTAAAAAAAGAACAAAGATTTTGGCTACCAAAAAAGCATTGAAGAACTATTAAGAGGGGGAAGAGGCTATCTTGTTTTAGAGAAATCAGAGGAAATCCTTGAAAAGTTCAGCTTTTGAAATCCACCCATTTCTCCTTGACCTTTTCCGAAGTTTCTAAAAGGTACTTTGTACATATTTTGCATTATCTTTTTATCTCAGAAGTATAAAACTAAACCAAAAAAAAACAAAAACCTCCCAAGAAGTACCAGTGGCTTATTAAACATCTTTTCTTTTATGCCACATTATAAAGTTAACACCTTTTAAAGTTTTTCTCTCTCTTTCTCCCTTTTAAATATCCACATAATATCTAAGTGGTTAAAGAGCCATTTAAACATGAAGAGAAATGGCATTAGCTTCTATCGAAAGATGAAGAAGTAGTGGATTTACATATGGCTTGCATCTCTAGCCTAATTGGTCAGATATCGCCTCATACTTTGGCTTAAAAAGGAAGGTCAGGAGGAAGGTTTTTCTGCCGAATACATCAGACTTGAAAGTTGCACGTTACAATGGAAAATCACAAAAGAAAATAGCAGAGCAAAGCTGCTCTTTAACAGCTGTGCAACTTGGGATATAACACATTTTCCCACAGAAAGAAGAATTGCTCTCATGAATCATAGCAATAGTGCATATAACCCAGAATCATATGATAGACAGTGGCTGGATCCAGATGTTTTAAGCCATCTACACCAAACACAGGTTGTGGTTGCCATACATATGGACCTGCTTATTTAAACCCACCCATGGTAGCACTGTCAATAGAGTTACGGCTACAGACGGAATTGCTGACCTTTAGGAAAGACTTCAAAACTTGGCTGGCAGGGCAGGTGTGGGGTATTGATGGTAGAATGACCCCTGCCTGTTGGCTTGTCTGAATGGGTATGATCTCCCTTCTCTGTCTTTGGTTATGGGTGGGGTGGATCTTTTAAATGCTTTTAATGTTTTAATATGACAATGTTTGAATTACGTGAGTAGGGTTTTATATGTTTTTATCGGACAATGTTGTAAGCCGCCTGGAGTCACCTGTTGATTGGGCAGCAATATAAATTGAACTAAATAAATAAATTTAAACACACACAAACAAGATCCACATTGAAATGGCCAGAGAAGATAAACAATGTTAACATTATTTTTGAACCTTTCCCATATTATCCTAGCCACTAAGATACACTCAGAAACATATGGTCAAACTTCCAAAGAAATCACACAGAAAACTGCGACAAGTTCAGGCTTTATTTATTTGTTACATTCATTTATGATCACGGTGCAAAATGTGATCATCAGACAGAACCTGAACATTCAACCATTGAGGAGTACAATCGAGAAGAGTCAGCTACGCTGGTTTAGCCACATCAACCGAATGGCTGAAACCAGGATGCTGCTGCAGGCATGGGAGGCCTGAGTGCAGGGTGCAAGACCACAAGGCAGGCCCCACATCAAATGGATTGATAACATCAAGGAGGCCCTTCATGTTGATAGTGTAGTGAACTGAGGTGAGCCACGGAGCTGTCCAAGGAGAGATACCAATGGAGATCCTTTGTGGAATCCTCTACACTGCAAGGTAGAAGAGGAGGCAATTAAGTAAGTACATTCATATACCTTCTGGGTAGTTTTTCACTCTAGGCAGTGAAATCCTTTACCATGTCTGGCCAAGTTATCCTTCTATGGTAATAGAGTAGATTCAAGACCAAGTATCAGGTGGCAGTTAACTAACCTGAAAACCCCGAGGACTAATGGCCTTGCATGGCAAAGTCCACAGGGAAGGGTGATGGTCCACAAGAGGATTAAATCCCACTTGAATCCATCTTGATGGAGGGCAGCAGCTTCATCAATACTGGCCTGGAGCTGAGGAGGACCTTGTGTGCCAAAAGGACTTGGGACCAGAAAGTGACTTGCAGAACTGGATCAGTGGTATGGGTGTCGTGCTGCGATGAAGAAGGCAAATGGAAGACAACTGCATTATATTGTTCCCAGGACAAGTAGTAGTAGTAGAAGTAGACGTAGAAGTAGTAGTAGTCTGCAAGGGAAGGAAGCACCAAGTTTTTAGAGTAACCAATGAAAATGCTTGCATAGGGGCTCCAAGAGGGCACTTTGCAGAAAACAGAAGCTGCCTTATGCAGATCTGAGCAGAACCACCCATCACTGTTGACACTGATTGGTTACAAGGCCTGGGACTGCTGTATATTGGATATAAAGGACACAGAGAGTTACATGCTGTGCACAGAATAAGAGCAAACTAGAGCTGAGCCACTGTAGTGGCTCAAGTGGCTAAGGCACTGACTGGAAGGCTGAAGGTCAGCAGTTCGATTCCCGAGTACTGCAGAAAGGAATGAGCTCCCGTCTTTGTCCCAGCTCCTGCCAACCTAGCAGTTTGAAAGCAAGAAATTGCAAGTAAAATCACACTACACACCCAATGTATTATACAATGCCCTGGAGGATGCAGGATATCACAGTGTCTTCACTATATAATGCAGTTGTCTATTCATGCCTGCCACATGATCACGGGAATGTTTGCAGAAGCAGACACCGCTGGCTCTTTGGCTTTGAAACAGAGATGAGCACTGAACCCTAGAGTCAGATATGTCTGGCTTTCGAGCAAGGGAAACCTTTACTAGAGCTGAACTGCAGTAGGAGTCTGGCAAACCACCACCATCCTGAGTTGGCACGCCTGCATTCTATATTGGGGAAGCTTCTTAATGCAACTTTATGGCAGCCTATTGGACCATAACTCTGTTGATTCTCTTAGAGCAGGGGTCAGCAACCTACAACCCACAGGCCAAATCTGGCCCATGCCACCAAATCATCCAGCCCCCACCCTTGCTCCCACTGCCACCACCGCTGCTTCTGGAAGTGGTCATGGATATGTTTACAGTTGCTGTGGATGCATTTACAGTAGCCACAGACACATTTACGGCAGCCGCAGATGCATTTATTGCAGCCGTGGATGCGTTTACAGCAGCCACAGATGCATATATGGCAGCTTTTACAGTCTGGATGCCTCAACTGTCTGAGGGAGCATGACCCGGTCCACGACTTTAAAAGGTTGCCGACCCCTGTCTTAGAGGGACCCTTCTAGAAGGTCCATAATTTGGATGGCATTTCTTCCTCATTTATTTTCAGAGCATCTTACAGCCTATCTATTGTGTTCTGTGAAGTTTATGTGGCAATCTATTGTGTTCTGTGAAGAAAACAGAACACAAGTAAACTGTGCCTAGAATTGCAGCCTTACTCAACTGACCTGCAGAGTACAGAGTGGAGTGCCTTGACATTCTTAGGTTTTCGCCGGAGGGGACAGCATTGGGGAATATGTCTAGCAAATCCTGGGAGAGTCTATTTAAGGCTGACATTAGTCAGCATGTTGGTGTTTTGTTTTTCTAAATTATGTAAATGTGTTTTGGGAGATGTTTACTAGGCACAACTTCTTAGACCGAACAAAATCAAAACACTAAACTAAATAGGTAAAGGGGAAGTTGGCTGTAAAAGAAACTCAGGAACAAGAGGTGATATGAAATGTTGCAAACTTTTTAAAGAAGTAGGATGTCATGGGATTGGTACTGGGTAAAGGTAGAGATGTTTCAACAGGGCAGAATACAGTATTCTTCTTTTCAATGTGTGTACAGAACCATCTTTGAGCAGAGGATGCCAATTTTTTATGCAAATGCAGCACATTTACTCTCACAGTGAGTAAAACATTTAACTGGGCTTTTCTGTACCTCATTCTTTAGGAGCAAAATTACTCACCATTCCTCTTTGCTAAACCCACTCCCCAAAAACGAGACGGACACTTGTGATGGATTTAAATTGGGCCACTTTATTAATTCATAAACTATGTTGAGGCAAACGGGCCGCAATGGCGCTAAACCTAATTGCCAATCATAATTTGGCAACATTGTATCCATTTGTTTGCCAATCACATTTGGCAACATTGTATCCATTTATTTTGCCAATCATATTTGGCAACATTGTATCCAATTGTAATGCCAATCGTATTTGGCCACATTGTATCCATTTGTTTACCGATGAAACAAATTGTTTACCCCGATCAGATGCTACTTGTTGACTCCAGCATCTGACGTATATCCGGTAAATTTCACGGTGTTGCAGGCTGCATAGATCATAGCATCACGTTGTTTGTGGTCCACCATTGATGGGCCAGCCCAGGTTTCACTGTACCTTGTCCTATCTGGTGGCCAATCAACTGTGTCCCTGCCGGATTCCTAGGAGTAATCCCCTTTCTCCTTACCAGTGCCACCTGCCACATGAGGAGGAGTTTATGCGACTCACCGTGCCCCCCCGACCACCAGCACGGTTAGCAGGCCGATTGCCATGGCAACATAAAGGAAGAGGGCCAAATGCCTCGTGCCAAAGAAAGAGGACCATGCCTTCGGCAAGATGAAGAGGACCAATCACTCGTGCCAAGGTAAGAGGACCAATGCCTCATGCCAAAAGGAAGAGGATCATGCCTCGGACCAAAGGAAGAGGACCATGCCTCAGGCAAGCTAAAGAGGGCCAATGCCACCTGCCAGGGAAGAGGAAAATTGCCTCATGCAAAGGAAGGGGGCCATGCCCCGGGAAAAAGGAAGAGTACCATGCCTCGGGCAAGACAAAGAGGACCAAAGCCTCATGCCAAGGGAAGAGGACAGATGCCTCATGCCAAAAGGAAGAGGACCAATGCCTCCTGCCAAAAAGGGGGAGGACCATGCCTCGGGTATAAGGAAGAGGACCATGCATCGGGTACAATGAGGAGGCGCACTGCCTCATGCCGAAAGGAAAAGGACCATTCCTCGGGTACTCTAATGAGGCGCGCAGCCTCATGCCGAAAGGAAGAGGAGCATGCCTCAGGCAAGATGAAGAGGACCAATGCCTCGTGCCAAGGTAAGAGGACCAATGCCTCATGCAAAAGGAAGAGGACCATGCCTCGGACCAAAGGAAGAGGACCATGCCTCGGGCAAGCTAAAGAGGACTAATGCCTCCTGCCAGGGAAGAGGACCAATGCCTCATGCAATGGAAGGGGGCCATACCCCGGGCAAAAGGAAGAGTACCATGTCTCGGGCCAGACAAAGAGGACCAAAGCTTCATGCCAAGGGAAGAGGACCGATGTCCCATGCCAAAAGGGAGAGGACCAATGCCTCCTGCCAAAAAGGGGGAGGACCACGCCTCGGGTATAAGGAAGAGGACCATGTCTCGGGTACGGTGAGAAGGCGTGCTGCCTCATACTGGAAGGAAGAGGAACATGCCTCGGGTACTCTAATGAGGTGCCCAGCCTCATGCCAAAAGGAAGAGGACCATGCCTCGGGTACTCTAATGAGGCACACAGCCTCATGCCGAAAGAAGAGGACAATGCCTCAGGTACTCTGATGAGTCACCCAGCCTCATGCCGAAAGGAAGAGGACCATGCCTCAGGTACTCTGATGAGGCGCCCAGCCTCATGCCGAAAGGAAGAGGACCATGCCTCGGGTGCTCTAATGAGGGGCACAGCCTCATGCCAAAGGAAGAGGACCATGTGTTGGGTACTCTAATGAGGCGCCCAGCCGCATGCCAAAAGTAAGAGGACCATGCCTCAGGTACTCTGATGAGGCACCGAGCCTCATGCCGAAGGAAGAGGACCATGCCTCAGGTACCCTAATGAGGCGCCAAGCCTCATGCCGAAGGAAGAGGACCATGCCTCAGGCACACTGAGGAGGTGACCAGCCATGTGCCGAAAGGAAGAGGACCATGCCTTGGTTATACTGGGGAGGCGCCCTGCCTCGTGCCAAAAGGAAGAGGACCATGCCTCGGGTACTCTAACGAGGCGCCCAGCCTCATGCCGAAAGGAAGGGGACCATGCCTTGGTTACAATAGGGAGGCGCCCTGCCTCGTGCCAAACGGAAGAGGACCATGCCTCGGGTACTCTAATGAGGCGCCCAGACTCATGCTGAAAAGAAGAGGACCATGCCTCGGTTACACAGGGGAGGCACCCTGCCTCGTGCCAAAAGGGAGAGGACCAATGCCTCCTGCCAAAAAAGGGGAGGACCATGCCTCGGGTACTCTAATGAGGCGCCCAGCCTCATTCCGAAAGGAAGAGGACCATGCCTCGGTTACACTGGGGAGGCACCCTGCCTTGTGCTAAAAGGAAGAGGACCATGCCTCGGGTGCTCTAATGAGGTGCCCAGCCTTGTGCTGAAGGAAGAGGACCATGCGTCGGGTACTCTAAGGAGGCGCCCAGCCTCATGCCAAAAGTAAGAGGACCATGCCTCAGGTACTCTGATGAGGCGCCCAGCCTCATGCCGAAGGAAGAGGACCATGCCTCGGGTACTCTAATGAGGCGCCCAGCCTCATGCCGAAGGAAGACGACCATGCCTCATGCACACTGAGGAGGCGCCCAGCCTCATGCCGAAAGGAAGAGGACTATGCCTTGGTTACACTGGGGAGGCGCCCTGCCTAGTGCAAAAAGGAAGAGGACCATGCCTCGGGTACTCAAATGAGGCACCCAGACTCATGCCGAAAGGAAGAGGAACATGCCTCGGTTACACTGGTGGGGCACCCTGCCTCGTGCCAAAAGGGATAGGACCAATTCCTCCTGCCAAAAAGGGGGAGAACCATGCCTCGGGTATAAGGAAGAGGACCATGCATCTGCTACAATGAGGAGTCGCACTGCCTCATGCCGAAAGGAAGAGGACCATGCCTCGGGTACTCTGATGAGGCGCCCAGCCTCATGCCGAAGGAAGAGGACCATGCCTCGGGTACTCTAATGAGGCGCCCAGCCTCATGCTGAAGGAAGACGACCATGCCTCATGCACACTGAGGAGGCGCCCAGCCTCGTGCAAAAAAGGAAGAGGACCATGCCTTGGTTACACTGGGGAGGCGCCCTGCCGCGTGCAAAAAGGAAGAGGAAAATGCCTCGGGTACTCTAATGAGGCAACCAGACTCATGCCGAAAGGAAGAGGACCATGCCTCAGGTACTCTGATGAGGCGCCCAGCCTCATGCCGAAAGGAAGAGGACCATGCCTCGGGTGCTCTAATGAGGGTCACAGCCTCATGCCAAAGGAAGAGGACCATGTGTTGGGTACTCTAATGAGGCGCCCAGCCTCGTGCCAAAAGTAAGAGGACCATGCCTCAGGTACTCTGATGAGGCACCGAGCCTCATGCCGAAGGAAGAGGACCATGCCTCAGGTACCCTAATGAGGCGCCAAGCCTCATGCCGAAGGAAGAGGACCATGCCTCAGGCACACTGAGGAGGTGACCAGCCATGTGCCGAAAGGAAGAGGACCATGCCTTGGTTATACTGGGGAGGCGCCCTGCCTCGTGCCAAAAGGAAGAGGACCATGCCTCGGGTACTCTAACGAGGCGCCCAGCCTCATGCCGAAAGGAAGGGGACCATGCCTTGGTTACAATAGGGAGGCGCCCTGCCTCGTGCCAAAAGTAAGAGGACCATGCCTCAGGTACTCTGATGAGGCACCGAGCCTCATGCCGAAGGAAGAGGACCATGCCTCAGGTACCCTAATGAGGCGCCAAGCCTCATGCTGAAGGAAGAGGACCAGGCCTCAGGCACACTGAGGAGGTGACCAGCCATGTGCCGAAAGGAAGAGGACCATGCCTTGGTTATACTGGGGAGGCGCCCTGCCTCGTGCCAAAAGGAAGAGGACCATGCCTCGGGTACTCTAACGAGGCGCCCAGCCTCATGCCGAAAGGAAGAGGACCATGCCTTGGTTACAATAGGGAGGCGCCCTGCCTCGTGCCAAAAGTAAGAGGACCATGCCTCAGGTACTCTGATGAGGCACCGAGCCTCATGCCGAAGGAAGAGGACCATGCCTCAGGTACCCTAATGAGGCGCCAAGCCTCATGCTGAAGGAAGAGGACCAGGCCTCAGGCACACTGAGGAGGTGACCAGCCACGTGCCGAAAGGAAGAGGACCATGCCTCGGGTACTCTAACGAGGCGCCCAGCCTCATGCCGAAAGGAAGGGGACCATGCCTTGGTTACAATAGGGAGGCGCCCTGCCTCGTGACAAAAGGAAGAGGACCATACCTCGGGTACTCTAATGAGGCGCCCAGACTCATGCTGAAAAGAAGAGGACCATGCCTCGGTTACACAGGGGAGGCACCCTGCCTCGTGCCAAAAGGGAGAGGACCAATGCCTCCTACCAAAAAGGGGGAGCACCATGCCTCGGGTACTCTAATGAGGCGCCCAGCCTCATGCCAAAAGTAAGAGGACCATGCCTCAGGTACTCTGATGAGGCACCGAGCCTCATGCCGAAGGAAGAGGACCATGCCTCAGGTACCCTAATGAGGCGCCAAGCCTCATGCCGAAGGAAGAGGACCATGCCTCAGGCACACTGAGGAGGTGACCAGCCACGTGCCGAAAGGAAGAGGACCATGCCTTGGTTATACTGGGGAGGCGCCCTGCCTCGTGCCAAAAGGAAGAGGACCATGCCTCGGGTACTCTAACGAGGCGCCCAGCCTCATGCCGAAAGGAAGGGGACCATGCCTTCGTTACAATAGGGAGGCGCCCTGCCTCGTGCCAAAAGTAAGAGGACCATGCCTCAGGTACTCTGATGAGGCACCGAGCCTCATGCCGAAGGAAGAGGACCATGCCTCACGTCCCCTAATGAGGCGCCAAGCCTCATGCCGAAGGAAGAGGACCAGGCCTCAGGCACACTGAGGAGGTGACCAGCCACGTGCCGAAAGGAAGAGGACCATGCCTCGGGTACTCTAACGAGGCGCCCAGCCTCATGCCGAAAGGAAGGGGACCATGCCTTGGTTACAATAGGGAGGCGCCCTGCCTCGTGACAAAAGGAAGAGGACCATACCTCGGGTACTCTAATGAGGCGCCCAGACTCATGCTGAAAAGAAGAGGACCATGCCTCGGTTACACAGGGGAGGCACCCTGCCTCGTGCCAAAAGGGAGAGGACCAATGCCTCCTACCAAAAAGGGGGAGCACCATGCCTCGGGTACTCTAATGAGGCGCCCAGCCTCATGCCAAAAGTAAGAGGACCATGCCTCAGGTACTCTGATGAGGCACCGAGCCTCATGCCGAAGGAAGAGGACCATGCCTCAGGTACCCTAATGAGGCGCCAAGCCTCATGCCGAAGGAAGAGGACCATGCCTCAGGCACACTGAGGAGGTGACCAGCCACGTGCCGAAAGGAAGAGGACCATGCCTTGGTTATACTGGGGAGGCGCCCTGCCTCGTGCCAAAAGGAAGAGGACCATGCCTCGGGTACTCTAACGAGGCGCCCAGCCTCATGCCGAAAGGAAGGGGACCATGCCTTCGTTACAATAGGGAGGCGCCCTGCCTCGTGCCAAAAGTAAGAGGACCATGCCTCAGGTACTCTGATGAGGCACCGAGCCTCATGCTGAAGGAAGAGGACCATGCCTCACGTCCCCTAATGAGGCGCCAAGCCTCATGCCGAAGGAAGAGGACCAGGCCTCAGGCACACTGAGGAGGTGACCAGCCACGTGCCGAAAGGAAGAGGACCATGCCTCGGGTACTCTAACGAGGCGCCCAGCCTCATGCCGAAAGGAAGGGGACCATGCCTTGGTTACAATAGGGAGGCGCCCTACCTCGTGCCAAAAGGAAGAGGACCATGCCTCGGGTACTCTAATGAGGCGCCCAGACTCATGCTGAAAAGAAGAGGACCATGCCTCGGTTACACAGGGGAGGCACCCTGCCTCGTGCCAAAAGGGGGAGGACCAATGCCTCCTACCAAAAAGGGGGAGCACCATGCCTCGGGTACTCTAATGAGGCGCCCAGCCTCATGCCAAAAGTAAGAGGACCATGCCTCAGGTACTCTGATGAGGCACCGAGCCTCATGCCGAAGGAAGAGGACCATGCCTCAGGTACCCTAATGAGGCGCCAAGCCTCATGCCGAAGGAAGAGGACCATGCCTCAGGCACACTGAGGAGGTGACCAGCCACGTGCCGAAAGGAAGAGGACCATGCCTTGGTTATACTGGGGAGGCGCCCTGCCTCGTGCCAAAAGGAAGAGGACCATGCCTCGGGTACTCTAACGAGGCGCCCAGCCTCATGCCGAAAGGAAGGGGACCATGCCTTCGTTACAATAGGGAGGCGCCCTGCCTCGTGCCAAAAGTAAGAGGACCATGCCTCAGGTACTCTGATGAGGCACCGAGCCTCATGCCGAAGGAAGAGGACCATGCCTCAGGTCCCCTAATGAGGCGCCAAGCCTCATGCCGAAGGAAGAGGACCAGGCCTCAGGCACACTGAGGAGGTGACCAGCCACGTGCCGAAAGGAAGAGGACCATATCTTGGTTATACTGGGGAGGCGCCCTGCCTCGTGCCAAAAGGAAGAGGACCATGCCTCGGGTACTCTAACGAGGCGCCCAGCCTCATGCCGAAAGGAAGGGGACCATGCCTTGGTTACAATAGGGAGGTGCCCTGCCTCGTGCCAAAAGGAAGAGGACCATGCCTCGGCTACTCTAATGAGGCGCCCAGACTCATGCTGAAAAGAAGAGGACCATGCCTCGGTTACACAGGGGAGGCACCCTGCCTCGTGCCAAAAGGGAGAGGACAAATGCCTCCTGCCAAAAAGGGGGAGGACCATGCCTCGGGTACTCTAACGAGGCGCCCAGCCTCATTCCGAAAGGAAGAGGACCATGCCTCGGTTACACTGGGGAGGCACCCTGCCTTGTGCTAAAAGGAAGAGGACCATGCCTCGGGTGCTCTAATGAGGTGCCCAGCCTTGTGCTGAAGGATGAGGACCATGCGTCGGGTACTCTAAGGAGGCGCCCAGCCTCATGCCAAAAGTAAGAGGACCATGCCTCGGGTACTCTAATGAGGCGCCCAGCCTCATGCCGAAGGAAGACGACCATGCCTCATGCACACTGAGGAGGCGCCCAGACTCGTGCCAAAAGGAAGAGGACCATGCCTTGGTTACACTGGGGTGGCGCCCTGCCTCGTGCAAAAAGGAAGAGGACCATGCCTTGGGTACTCTAATGAGGCACCCAGACTCATGCCGAAAGGAAGAGGACCATGCCTCGGTTACACTGGGGAGGCACCCTGCCTCGTGCCAAAAGGGATAGGACCAATTCCAAAGGAAGAGGACCATGTGTTGGGTACTCTAATGAGGCGCCCAGCCTCATGCCAAAAGTAAGAGGACCATGCCTCAGGTACTCTGATGAGGCACCGAGCCTCATGCCGAAGGAAGAGGACCATGCCTCAGGTACCCTAATGAGGCGCCCATCCTCATGCCGAAGGAAGAGGACCATGCCTCAGGCACACTGAGGAGGTGACCAGCCACGTGCCGAAAGGAAGAGGACCATGCCTTGGTTATACTGGGGAGGCGCCCTGCCTCGTGCCAAAAGGAAGAGGACCATGCCTCGGGTACTCTAATGAGGCACCCAGACTCATGCCGAAAGGAAGAGGACCATGACTTGGTTACACTGGGGAGGCACCCTGCCTCGTGCCAAAAGGGATAGGACCAATTCCAAAGGAAGAGGACCATGTGTTGGGTACTCTAATGAGGCGCCCAGCCTCATGCCAAAAGTAAGAGGACCATGCCTCAGGTAATCTGATGAGGCACCAAGCCTCATGCCGAAGGAAGAGGACCATGCCTCAGGTACCCTAATGAGGCGCCCATCCTCATGCCGAAGGAAGAGGACCATGCCTCAGGCACACTGAGGAGGTGACAGGCCACGTGCCGAAAGGAAGAGGACCATGCCTTGGTTATACTGGGGAGGCGCCCTGCCTCGTGCCAAAAGGAAGAGGACCATGCCTCGGGTACTCTAATAAGGCACCCAGCCTCATGCCGAAAGGAAGAGGACCATGCCTCGGTTACATTGGGGAGGCGCCCTGCCTTGTGCCAAAAGGAAGAGGACCATGCCTCGGGTACTCTAATGAGGTGCTCAGCCTCATGCTGAAGGAAGAGGATGATGCATCGTCCCAAGAGTGTCTGCCCGTCCAACAAGAGCGGACCGGAGGGGCTCTCTAATAGTGCCATCAACTAGGGGTGCACATCTGTCCAGCACCCGAAGGAGGGCCTTCTCCTTGTCCGCAGCAACTCTTTGGAACCTCCTGCCAACAGATCTAAGACTTCAAAGAGAGTTGCTGCCCTTCAGGAAGGGATTGAAGACCTGGCTGGCAGGGCAGGTGTGGGGCCAGAATGGTAACACAGTCCATGCCTGCTGGCTTATGTAAACAATGAAGAACTCTCTCTTCTTCTTTTGATAGTGGGTGGGATGGGTGGGTGGGATATGGGTCTTTTAAAGTGGGTGGTATATGGGTCTTTTAAAGTGGGTGGGATATGGGTCTTTTAAAGTGTTTTTATGTGTTTTTAGAACTTGTTGTAATGCCGCCCTGAGTCGGGTTCTGCCTGAGTGGGCAGCATATACAAATATGACTATTAAATTAAATTAAATTAAATGCCTCGGGTACTCTAATGAGGTGCCCAGCCTCGTGCCAAAAGTAAGAGGACCATGCCTCAGGTACTCCGATGAGGCGCCGAGCCTAATGCCAAAGGAAGAGGACCATGCCTCGGGTACTCTAATGAGGCGCCCAGCCTCGTGCCGAAAGGAAGAGGACCATGCCTCGGTTACACTGGGGAGGTGACCTGCCTCGTGCCAAAAGGAAGAGGAATATGCCTCGGGTACTCTAATGAGGAGCCCTGCCTAGTTCCAAAAGGAAGAGGATGCTGCCTAGGGCAGAAGGAAGAGGCGCATTACCTCTTGCTGAAAGGTAGAGGACCATGCCTCGGGTACTCTGATGATGTGCCTACCTCATGCCGAAGGAAGAGGACCATGACTCAGGTACTCTAATGAGGCGCCCAGCCTCATGCCAAAAGTTAGAGGACAATGCCTCGGGTACTCTAATGAGACACCCAGCCTCATGCCGAAATGAAGAGGACCATGCCTCAGGCACACTGAGGAGGCGCACTACCTCGTGCCAAAAGGAACAGGACCATGCCTCGGGTACTCTAATGAGGAGCCCTGCCTCATGCCAAAAGGAAGAGGACCCTGCCTCGGGCAGAAGGAAGAGGCGCCCTGCCTCTTGCATCGGGTACTCTGATGATGTGCCTACCTCATGCCGAAGGAAGAGGACCATGCCTCAGGTACTGTGATGATGCGCTTACCTCATGACGAAGGAAGAAGACCATGCCTCGGGTACTCTAATGTGATGCGCAGCCTCATGCCGAAAGGAAGAGGGCCATGACTCAGGTACTCTAATGAGGCACCCAGCCTCTTGCCGAAAGAAGAGGACCATGCCTCAGGTACTCTGATGAGGTGCCCAGCCTCATGCCGAAGGAAGAGGACCATGCCTCGGGAACTCTAATGAGGTGCCCAGCCTCATGCCGAAGGAAGAGGACCATGCCTCGGGTACTCTAATGAGGTGCCCAGCCTCATGCCGAAAGGAAGAGGACCATGCCTCTGTTACACTAGGGAGGAACCCTGCCTCATGCAAAAAAGGAAGAGGACCATGCCTCGGGTACTCTTATGAGGAGCCCTGCATCATGCCGAAAGGAAGAGGACCATGCCTCAGGTACTCTGATGATGCGCCTACCTCAAGCCGAAGGAAGAGGACCATGCCTCGGGTACTCTAATGAAGTGCCCAGCCTCATGCCGAAAAGAAGAGGACCATGCCTCAGGTACTCTGATGAGGCGCCCAGCCTCAAGCCGAAAGGAAGAGGACCATGCCTCAGGTACTCTAATGAGGTGCCCAGCCTCATGCTGAAGGAAGAGGACCATGCCTCGGGTACACTAATGAGGCGAACAGTCTCAAGCCGAAAGGTAGAGGACCATTCCTCGGGTACTCTGATGATGCGCCTACCTCATGCCGAAGGAAGAGGACCATGCCTCGGTTACTCTAATGCGGTGCCCAGCTTCATGCCGAAGGAAGAAGACCATGCCTCGGGTACTCTAATGAGGCACCCAGCCTCATGCCGAAAGGAAGAGGACCATGCCTCAGGCACACTGACGATGCGCACTACCTTGTGCCAAAAGGAACAGGACCATTCATCGGGTACTCTAATGAGGTGCCCAGCTTCATGCCGAAGGAAGAGGACGATGCCTCGGGCACTCAAATGAGGCACCCAGCCTCATGCCGAAAGTAAGAGGACCATGCCTCAGGTACTCTGATGAGGCACCCAGCCTCATGCTGAAATGAAGAGGACCATGCCTTGGGACACTGAGGAGGCGCACTACCTTGTGCCAAAAGGAACAGGACCATGCCTCGGGTACTCTAATGAGGAGCCCTGCCTCGTGCCAAAAGTAAGAGGACCCTGCCTCGGGCAGAAGGAAGAGGCGCCCTGCCTCTTGCCTAGGGTACTCTGATGATGTGCCTACCTCATGCCGAAGGAAGAGGACCATACCTCAGGTACTCTGATGAGGTGCCCAGCCTCCTGCCGAAAGGAAGAGGACCATGCCTTGTTTACACTGGGGAGACACCCAGCCTCATGCCGAAAGGAAGAGGACCATGCCTTGTTTACACTTGGGGAGGCGCCCTGTCTCATGCCAAAAGGAAGAGGACCATGCCTCGGGTACTCTTATGGGGAGCCCTGCATCATGCCGGAAGGAAGAGGACCATGCCTCAGGTACTCTGATGATGCGCCTACCTCATGCCGAAGGAAGAGGACCATGCCTCGGGTACTCTAATGAGGCACCCAGCCTCATGCCAAAAGGAAGAGGACCATGCCTCAGGCACACTGACGAGGCGCACTACCTTGTGCCAAAAGGAAGAGGACCATGCATCGGGTACTCTGATGAGGTGCCCAGCCTCATGCTGAAAGGAAGAGGACCATACCTCAGGTACTCTGATGAGGCGCCCAGCCTCATGCTGAAAGGAAGAGGACCATACCTCGGGAACTCTAATGAGGTGCCCAGCCTCATGCCGAAAGAAGAGGACATGCCTCGGGTACTCTAATGAGGCACCAAGCCAAGTGCCGAAAGTAAGAGGACCATGCCTCAGGTACTCTGATGAGGCGCCCAGCCTCATGCCGAAATGAAGAGGACCATGCCTCAGGCACACTGAGGAGGTGCACTACCTCATGCCGAAAGGAAGAGGACCATGCCTTGTTCCACTGGAGAGGCACCCTGCCTCATGCCAAAAGGAAGAGGACCATTCCTCGGGTACTCTAATGAGGAGCCCT
Source organism: Bradypodion ventrale (assembly GCA_035047345.1). Lineage (NCBI taxonomy): Eukaryota > Metazoa > Chordata > Lepidosauria > Squamata > Chamaeleonidae > Bradypodion > Bradypodion ventrale. The sequence goes on from JAWDJE010000001.1 coordinate 255,105,153, forward strand.
GCCTCATGCCAAAAGGAAGAGGACGCTGCCTAGGGCAGAAGGAAGAGGAGCCCTACCTCATGCTGAAAGGTAGAGGACCATGCCTCGGGTACTCTGATGATGTGCCTTCCTCATGCCAAAGGAAGAGGACCATGACTCAGGTACTCTAATGAGTTGCCCAGCCTCATGCCAAAAGTTAGAGGACCATGCCTCGGGTACTTTAATGAGGTTCCCATGCCTCAGGCACACTGACGAGGCGCACTACCTCATGCCAAAAGGAACAGGACCATGCCTCGGGTACTCAAATGATGTGCCCAGACTCATGCCAAAAGGAAGAGGACCATGCTCCGGTTACATTGGGGAGGCACCCTGCCTCGTGACAAAAGGGAGAGGACCAATGCCTCCTGCCAAAAAGGGGGAGGACCATGCCTCGGGTACTCTAATGATGTGCCTACCTCATGCTGAAGGAAGAGGACCATGCCTTGGTTACATGGGAAGACGCCCTGCCTCGTGTCAAAAGGAAGAGGACCATGCCTTGTGTACTCAAATGAGGCGCCCAGCATCATGCCGAAAGGAAGAGGACCATGCCTTGGTTACACTGGGGAGGTTCCCTGCCTCGTGCCAAAAGGAAGATGACCATGCCTCGGGTACTCTAATGAGGAGCCCTGCCTCATGCCAAAAGGCAGATTGAAGAGGCACCCTGCCTCTTGCCTCAGGTACTATGATGATGCGCTTACCTCATGCCGAAGGAAGAGGACCTTGCCTCGGGTACTCTAAGGAGGCACCCAGACTCATGCCGAAAGTAAGAGGACCATGCCTCAGGTACTCTGATGAGGAACCCAGCCTCATGCCAAAGGAAGAGGACCATGCCTCGGGTACTCTAATGAGGTGCCCAGCCTCATGCCGAAAGGAAGAGGACCATGCCCCGGGTACTCCAATGAGGCACGCAGCCTCATGACGAAAGAAGAGGACCATGCCTCTGGTACTCTAATGAGGTGCCCAGCGTCATGCCGAAAGGAAGAGGACCATGCCTTGGTTACACTGGGGAGGCACCCTGCCTCGTGCCAAAAGGAAGAGGACCCTGCCTCGGGCAAAAGGAAGAGGCACCCTGCCTCTTGCCTCGGGGACTCTAATGAAGTGCCCAGTCTCATGCTGAAAGTCAGAGGACAATGCCTCAGGTACTCTGATGAGGCACCCAGCTCATGCCAAAGGACGAGGACCATGCCTGGGGCCAGACAAAGAGGATCAAAGCCTCGGGTACACTGAGAAGGCATGCTGCCTCATACTGGAAGGAAGAGGACCATGCCTCGTGGACTCTAATGAGGTGCCCAGCCTCATGCCGAAAGGAAGAGGACCATGCCCCGGGTACTCCAATGAGGCACGCAGCCTCATGACGAAAGAAGAGGACAATGCCTCAGGTACTCCGATGAGGCACCCAGCCTCATGCCGAAAGGAAGAGGACCATGCCTCAGGTACTCTGATGAGGCGCCCAGCCTCATGCCGAAAGCAAGAGGACCATGCCTCAGGTACTCTGATGAGGCGCCCAGCCTCATGCCGAAAGGAAGAGGACCATGCCTCGGGTACTCCAATGAGGTGCCCAGCCTCATGCCGAAGGAAGAGGACCATGCCTCGGGTACTCTAATGAGGCGTCCAGCCTTGTGCCGAAAGGAAGAGGACCATGCCTCTGTTACACTAGGGAGGAACCCTGCCTCATGCCAAATGGAAGAGGGCCATGCCTCGGGTACTCTAATGAGGCACCCAGCCTCATGCCGAAAGGAAGAGGACCATGCCTTGTTTACACTGGGGAGGCGCCCTGTCTCATGCCAAAAGGAAGAGGACCATGCCTCGGGTACTCTTATGAGGAGCCCTGCATCATGCCGAATGGAAGAGGACCATGCCTCAGGTACTCTGATGATGCGCCTACCTCAAGCCGAAGGAAGAGGACCATGCCTCGGGTACTCTAATGAAGTGCCCAGCCTCATGCCGAAAAGAAGAGGACCATGCCTCAGGTACTCTGATGAGGCGCACAGCCTCAAGCCCAAAGGAAGAGGACCATGCCTCAGGTACTCTAATAAGGTGCCCAGCCTCATGCTGAAGGAAGAGCACCATGCCTCGGGTACACTAATGAGGCGCCCAGTCTCAAGCCGAAAGGTAGAGGACCATGCCTCGGGTACTCTGATGATGCGCCTACCTCATGCCGAAGGAAGAGGACCATGCCTCGGTTACTCTAATGTGGTGCCCAGCTTCATGCCGAAGGAAGAAGACCATGCCTCGGGTACTCTAATGAGGCACCCAGCCTCATGCCGAAAAGAAGAGGACCATGCCTCAGGCACACTGACGATGCGCACAACCTTGTGCCAAAAGGAACAGGAACATTCATCGGGTACTCTAATGAGGTGCCCAGCCTCATGCCGAAGGAAGAGGACCATGCCTCGGGCACTCTAATGAGGCGCCCAGCCTCATGCCGAAAATAAGAGGACCATGCCTCAGGTACTCTGATGAGGCACCCAGCTTCATGCCAAAGGAAGAGGACCATGCCTCGGGTACTCTAATGTGGCGCCCAGCCTCATGCCTAATTGAAGAGGACCATGCCTCGGCACACTGAGGAGGCGCACTACCTCGTGCCAAAAGGAACAGGACCATGCCTCGGGTACTCTAATGAGGAGCCCTGCCTCGTGCCAAAAGGAAGAGGACCATAACTCGGGTACTCTAATGAGGCGCCCAGCCTCATGCCGAAATGAAGAGGACCATGCCTCGGCACACTGACGATGTGCACTACCTTGTGCCAGAAGGAACAGGAACATTCATCGGGTACTCTAATGAAGTGCCCAGCCTCATGCTGAAAGGAAGAGGACCATACCTCAGGTACTCTAATGAGGTGCCCAGCCTCATGCCGAAAGAAGAGGACATGCCTCGGGTACTCTAATGAGGCACCCAGCCAAGTGCCGAAAGTAAGAGGACCATGCCTCGGGTACTCTAATGAGGCGCCCAGCCTCATGCCGAAAGGAAGAGGACCATGCCTTGGTTACACTGGGGAGACACCCTGCCTCGTGCCAAAAGGAAGAGGACCCTGCCTCGGGCAAAAGGAAGAGGCACCCTGCCTCTTGCCTCGGGGACTCTAATGAGGTGCCCAGTCTCATGCTGAAAGTCAGAGGACAATGCCTCAGGTACTCTGATGAGGCACCCAGCTCATGCCAAAGGACGAGGACCATGCCTCGGGCCAGACAAAGAGGATCAAAGCCTCGGGTACACTGAGAAGGCATGCTGTCTCATACTGGAAGGAAGAGGACCATGCCTCGGGTACTCTAATGAGGTGCCCAGCCTCATGCCGAAAGGAAGAGGACCATGCCCCGGGTACTCTAATGAGGCACGCAGCCTCATGACGATAGAAGAGGACAATGCCTCAGGTACTCTGATGAGGCACCCAGCCTCATGCCGAAAGGAAGAGGACCATGCCTCAGGTACTCTGATGAGGCGCCCAGCCTCATGCTGAAAGGAAGAGGACCATGCCCGGGTACTCTAATGAGGCGCCCAGCCTCATGCCAAAAGTTAGAGGACCATGCCTCAGGTACTTTAATGAGGTTCCCAGCCTCATGCCGAAATGAAGAGGACCATGCCTCAGGCACACTGAGGAGGCGCACTACCTCGTGCCAAAAGGAACAGGACCATGCCTCGGGTACTCTAATGAGGAGCCCTGCCTCATGCCAAAAGGAAGAGGACCCTGCCTCGGGCAGAAGGAAGATGCACCCTGCATCTCGCCTCGGGAACTCTGATGATGTTCCTACCTCATGCCGAAGGAAGAGGACCATGTCTTGGTTACACTGGGAAGACACCCTGCCTCGTGTCAAAAGGAAGAGGACCAATGTCTCCTGCCAAAAAGGGGGAGGACCATGCCTCGTGTACTCAAATGAGGCGCCCAGCATCATGCCGAAAGGAAGAGGACCATGCCTTGGTTACACTGGGGAGGTTCCCTGCCTCGTGCCAAAAGGAAGACGACCATGCCTCGGGTACTCTAATGAGGAGCCCTGCCTCATGCCAAAAGGCAGAATGAAGACGTGCCCTGCCTCTTGCCTCAGGTACTCTGATGATGCGCTTACCTCATGCTGAAGGAAGAGGACTTTGCCTCGGGTACTCTAACGAGGCACCCAGACTCATGCCGAAAGTAAGAGGACCATGCCTCAGGTACTCTGATGAGGAACCCAGCCTCATGCCAATGGAAGAGGACCATGCCTCGGGTACTCTAATGAGGCGCCCAGCCTCATGCCGAAAGGAAGAGGACCATGCCTTGGTTACACTGGGGAGGCACCCTGCCTCGTGCCAAAAGGAAGAGGCACCCTGCCTCTTGCCTCGGGGACTCTAATGAGGCGCCCAGTCTCATGCTGAAAGTCAGAGGACAATGCCTCAGGTACTCTGATGAGGCACCCAGCTCATGCCAAAGGACGAGGACCATGCCTCGGGCCAGACAAAGAGGATCAAAGCCTCGGGTACACTGAGAAGGCATGCTGCTTCATACTGGAAGGAAGAGGACCCTGCCTCGGGTACTCTAATGAGGTGCCCAGCCTCACGCCGAAAGGAAGAGGACCATGCCCTGGGTACTCTAATGAGGCACGCAGCCTCATGCCGAAAGAAGAGGACAATGCCACAGGTACTCTGATGAGGCACCCAGCCTCATGCCGAAAGGAAGAGGACCATGCCTCAGGTACTCTGATGAGGCGCCGAGCCTCATGCCGAAAGGAAGAGGACCATGCCTCGGGTGCTCTAATGAGGGACACAGTCTCATGCCAAAGGAAGAGGACCATGCCTCGGGTACTCTAATGAGGCGCCCAGCCTCCTGCCGAAAGGAAGAGGACCATGCCTCGGTTACACTGTGGAGGTGCCCTGCCTCGGGTCAAAAGGAAGAGGAATATGCCTCGGTAAGTGTAAAAAGGCACCCAACATCATGCTGAAAGGAAGAGGACCATGCCTTGGTTACACTGGGGAGGTGCCCTGCCTCGTGCCAAAAGGAAGACGACCATGCCTCGGGGACTCTGATGAGGCGCCCAGCCTCATGCCAAAGGAAGAGGACCATGCCTCGGGTACTCTAATGAGGTGCCCAGCATCATGCCAAAAGAAGAGGACATGCCTCGGGTACTCTAATGAGGCACCCAGCCAAGTGCCGAAAGTAAGAGGACCATGCCTCGGGTACTCTAATGAGGCGCCCAGCCTCATGCCGAAAGGAAGAGGACCATGCCTTGGTTACACTGGGGAGGCACCCTGCCTCGTGCCAAAAGGAAGAGGACCCTGCCTCGGGCAAAAGGAAGAGGCACCCTGCCTCTTGCCTCGGGGACTCTAATGAGGCGCCCAGTCTCATGCTGAAAGTCAGAGGACAATGCCTCAGGTACTCTGATGAGGCACCCAGCTCATGCCAAAGGACGAGGACCATGCCTCGGGCCAGACAAAGAGGATCAAAGCCTCGGGTACACTGAGAAGGCATGCTGTCTCATACTGGAAGGAAGAGGACCATGCCTCGGGTACTCTAATGAGGTGCCCAGCCTCATGCCGAAAGGAAGAGGACCATGCCCCGGGTACTCTAATGAGGCACGCAGCCTCATGACGATAGAAGAGGACAATGCCTCAGGTACTCTGATGAGGCACCCAGCCTCATGCCGAAAGGAAGAGGACCATGCCTCAGGTACTCTGATGAGGCGCCCAGCCTCATGCTGAAAGGAAGAGGACCATGCCTCGGGTACTCTAATGAGGTGCCCAGCCTAATGCCAAAAGTTAGAGGACCATGCCTCAGGTACTTTAATGAGGTTCCCAGCCTCATGCCGAAATGAAGAGGACCATGCCTCAGGCACACTGAGGAGGCGCACTACCTCGTGCCAAAAGGAACAGGACCATGCCTCGGGTACTCTAATGAGGAGCCCTGCCTCATGCCAAAAGGAAGAGGACCCTGCCTCGGGCAGAAGGAAGATGCACCCTGCATCTCGCCTCGGGTACTCTGATGATGTTCCTACCTCATGCCGAAGGAAGAGGACCATGTCTTGGTTACACTGGGAAGACACCCTGCCTCGTGTCAAAAGGAAGAGGACCAATGTCTCCTGCCAAAAAGGGGGAGGACCATGCCTCGTGTACTCAAATGAGGCGCCCAGCATCATGCCGAAAGGAAGAGGACCATGCCTTGGTTACACTGGGGAGGTTCCCTGCCTCGTGCCAAAAGGAAGACGACCATGCCTCGGGTACTCTAATGAGGAGCCCTGCCTCATGCCAAAAGGCAGAATGAAGAGGTGCCCTGCCTCTTGCCTCAGGTACTCTGATGATGCGCTTACCTCATGCTGAAGGAAGAGGACTTTGCCTCGGGTACTCTAAGGAGGCACCCAGACTCATGCCGAAAGTAAGAGGACCATGCCTCAGGTACTCTGATGAGGAACCCAGCCTCATGCCAATGGAAGAGGACCATGCCTCGGGTACTCTAATGAGGCGCCCAGCCTCATGCCGAAAGGAAGAGGACCATGCCTTGGTTACACTGGGGAGGCACCCTGCCTCGTGCCAAAAGGAAGAGGCACCCTGCCTCTTGCCTCGGGGACTCTAATGAGGCGCCCAGTCATGCTGAAAGTCAGAGGACAATGCCTCAGGTACTCTGATGAGGCACCCAGCTCATGCCAAAGGACGAGGACCATGCCTCGGGCCAGACAAAGAGGATCAAAGCCTCGGGTACACTGAGAAGGCGTGCTGCTTCATACTGGAAGGAAGAGGACCCTGCCTCGGGTACTCTAATGAGGTGCCCAGCCTCACGCCGAAAGGAAGAGGACCATGCCCTGGGTACTCTAATGAGGCACGCAGCCTCATGCCGAAAGAAGAGGACAATGCCACAGGTACTCTGATGAGGCACCCAGCCTCATGCCGAAAGGAAGAGGACCATGCCTCAGGTACTCTGATGAGGCGCCGAGCCTCATGCCGAAAGGAAGAGGACCATGCCTCGGGTGCTCTAATGAGGGACACAGTCTCATGCCAAAGGAAGAGGACCATGCCTCGGGTACTCTAATGAGGTGCCCAGCCTCCTGCCGAAAGGAAGAGGACCATGCCTCGGTTACACTGTGGAGGTGCCCTGCCTCGGGTCAAAAGGAAGAGGAATATGCCTCGGTAAGTGTAAAAAGGCACCCAGCATCATGCTGAAAGGAAGAGGACCATGCCTTGGTTACACTGGGGAGGTGCCCTGCCTCGTGCCAAAAGGAAGACGACCATGCCTCGGGGACTCTGATGAGGCGCCCAGCCTCATGCCAAAGGAAGAGGACCATGCCTCGGGTACTCTAATGAGGTGCCCAGCATCATGCCAAAAGGAAGAGGACCTTGCCTCTGGTACTCTAATGAAGAGCCTTGCCTCGTGCCAAAAGGAAGAGGACCATGCCTCGGGTGCTCTAATGAGGTGCCCAGCCTTGTGCTGAAGGAAGAGGACCATGCATCGGGTACTCTAAGGAGGCGCCCTGTCTCGTGCCAAAAGGAAGAGGACCATGCCTCGGGCAAAAGGAAGAGGCGCCCTGCCTCTTGCTGAAAGGTAGAGGACCATGCCTCGGGTACTCTGATGATGCGCCTACCTCTTGCCGAAGGAAGACGACCATGCGTCGGGTACTCTAATGAGCTGCCCAGCTTCATGCCGAAGGAAGAAGACCATACCTCGGGTACTCTAATGAGGCACCCAGCCTCATGCCGAAAGGAAGAGGACCATGTCTCAGGTACTCTGATGAGGCACCCAGCCTCATGCCGAAATGAAGAGGACCATGCCTCGGCACACTGAGGAGGCGCACCACCTCGTGCCAAAAGGAACAGGACCATGCCTCGGGTACTCAAATGAGGCGCCCAGACTCATGCCAAAAGGAAGAGGACCATGCTTCGGTTACATTGGGGAGGCAGCCTGCCTCGTAACAAAAGGGAGAGGACCAATGCCTCCTGCCAAAAAGGGGGAGGACCATGCCTTGGGTACTCTAATGATGTGCCTACCTCATGCTGAAGGAAGAGGACCATGCCTTGGTTACATGGGAAGATGCCGTGCCTCGTGTCAAAAGGAAGAGGACCATGCCTCGTGTACTCAAATGAGGCGCCCAGCATCATGCTGAAAGGAAGAGGACCATGCCTTGGTTACACTGGGGAGGTTCCCTGCCTCGTGCCAAAAGGAAGACGACCATGCCTCGGGTACTCTAATGAGGAGCCCTGCCTCATGCCAAAAGGCAGATTGAAGAGGCGCCCTGCCTCTTGCCTCAGGTACTCTGATGATGCGCTTACCTCATGCCGAAGGAAGAGGACCTTGCCTCGGGTACTCTAAGGAGGCACCCAGACTCATGCCGAAAGTAAGAGGACCATGCCTCAGGTACTCAGATGAGGAACCCAGCCTCATGCCAAAGGAAGAGGACCATGCCTCGGGTACTCTAATGAGGCGCCCAGCCTCGTGCCAAAAGGAAGAGGACCATGCCTCGGGTACTCTAATGAGGAGCCCTGTCTCGTGCCAAAAGGAAGAGGACCCTGCCTCGGGCAAAAGGAAGATGCACCCTGCCTCTTGCCTCGGGTACTCTAATGAGGCGCCCAGTCTCATGCTGAAAGGAAGAGGACCATGCCTCAGGTACTCTAATGAGGCACGCAGCCTCATGCCGAAAGAAGAGGACAATGCCACAGGTACTCTGATGAGGCACCCAGCCTCATGCCGAAAGGAAGAGGACCATGCCTCAGGTACTCTGATGAGGCGCCTACCTCATGCCAAAGGAAGAGGACAATTCATCGGGTGCTCTAATGAGGGACACAGTCTCATGCCGAAAGGAAGAGGACCATGCCTTGGTTACACTGGGGAGGCACCCTGCCTCGTGCCAAAAGGAAGAGGACCCTGCCTCGCGCAAAAGGAAGAGGCACCCTGCCTCTTGCCTCGGGGACTCTAATGTGGCGCCCAGTCTCATGCTGAAAGTCAGAGGACAATGCCTCAGGTACTCTGATGAGGCACCCAGCTCATGCCAAAGGACGAGGACCATGCCTCGGGCCAGACAAAGAGGATCAAAGCCTCGGGTACACTGAGAAGGCATGCTGCCTCATACTGGAAGGAAGAGGACCATGCCTCGGGTACTCTAATGTTGCGCCCAGCCTCATGCCGAAAGGAAGAGGACCATGCCTCAGGCACTCTGAGGAGGCGCACTACCTCATGCCGAAAGGAAGAGTACCATGCATTGGTAACACTGGGAAGGCACCCTGCCTCATGCCAAAAGGAAGAGGACCATGCCTCGGGTACTCTAATGAGGAGCCCTGCCTCGTGCCAAAAGGAAGAGGACCCTGCCTCGGGCAAAAGAAAGAGGCACCCTGCCTCTTGCTGAAAGGTAGAGGACCATGGCTCGGGTACTCTGATGATGCGCCTACCTCATGCCAAAGGAAGAGGACAATTCATCGGGTACTCTAATGAGGTGCCCAGCCTCATGCCGAAGGAAGAGGACCATGCCTCGGGTACTCTAATGAGGCACCCAGCCTCATGCCGAAAGTAAGAGGACCATGCCTCAGGTACTCTGATGAGGCACCCAGCCTCATGCCAAAGGAAGAGGACCATGCCTCGGGTACTCTAATGAGGCGCCCAGCCTCGTGCCAAAAGGAAGAGGACCATGCCTCGGGTACTCTAATGAGGAGCCCTGTCTCGTGCCAAAAGGAAGAGGACCCTGCCTCGGGCAAAAGGAAGATGCACCCTGCCTCTTGCCTCGGGTACTCTAATGAGGCGCCCAGTCTCATGCTGAAAGTAAGAGGACCATGCCTCAGGTACTCTAATGAGGCGCCCAGTCTCATGCTGAAAGTAAGAGGACCATGCCTCAGGTACTCTGATGAGGCACCCAGCTCATGCCAAAGGAAGAGGACCATGCCTCGGGTACTCTGATGAGGCGCCCAGCCTCATGCCGAAAGGAAGAGGACCATACCTCAGGTACTCTAATGAGACGCCCAGCCTCATGCTGAAAGGAAGCGTTCCATACCTCAGGTATTCTAATGAGGAGCCCAGCCTCATGCCGAAAGAAGAGGACATACCTCGAGTACTCTAATGAGGCGCCCAGCTCATGCCGAAAGGAAGAGGACCCTGCCTTGGGCAGAAGGAAGAGGCACCCTGCCTCTTGCCTTGGGTACTCTAATGTGGCACCCAGCCTCATGCTGAAAGTAAGAGGACCATGCCTCAGGTACTCTGATGAGGCACCCAGCTCATGCCAAAGGAAGAGGACCATGCCTCGGGTGCTCTAATGAGGCGCCCAGCCTCATGCCGAAAGGAAGAGGACCATGCCTTGGTTACTCTGGGGAGGCACCCTGCCTCGTGCCAAATGGAAGAGGACCATGCCTCGGGTACTCAAATGAGGAGCCCTGTCTCGTGCTAAAAGGAAGAGGACCCTGCCCCGGACAAAAGGAAGAGGCACCTTGCCTCTTGCCTTGGGTACTCTAATGAGGCACCCAGCCTCATGCTGAAAGTAAGAGGACCATGCCTCAGGTACTCTGATGAGGCACCCAGCTCATGCCAAAGGAAGAGGAGCATGCCTCGGGTTCTCTAATGAGGCGCCCAGCCTCATGCTGAAAGGAAGAGGACCATGCTTCAGGCACACTGAGGAGTCGCAGTACCTCGTGCCAAAAGGAAGAGGACCATGCCTCGGGTGCTCTAATGAGGCGCCCAGCCTCATGAAGAAAGGAAGAGGACCATGCCTTGGTTACTATGTGGAGGCGCCCTGCCTCCTGCCAAAAGGAAGAGGACCATGCCTCGGGTACTCTAAGGAGGCACCCAGACTCATGCCGAAAGTAAGAGGACCATGCCTCAGGTACTCAGATGAGGAACCCAGCCTCATGCCAAAGGAAGAGGACCATGCCTCGGGTACTCTAATGAGGCGCCCAGCCTCGTGCCAAAAGGAAGAGGACCATGCCTCGGGTACTCTAATGAGGAGCCCTGTCTCGTGCCAAAAGGAAGAGGACCCTGCCTCGGGCAAAAGGAAGATGCACCCTGCCTCTTGCCTCGGGTACTCTAATGAGGCGCCCAGTCTCATGCTGAAAGGAAGAGGACCATGCCTCAGGTACTCTAATGAGGCACGCAGCCTCATGCCGAAAGAAGAGGACAATGCCACAGGTACTCTGATGAGGCACCCAGCCTCATGCCGAAAGGAAGAGGACCATGCCTCAGGTACTCTGATGAGGCGCCTACCTCATGCCAAAGGAAGAGGACAATTCATCGGGTGCTCTAATGAGGGACACAGTCTCATGCCGAAAGGAAGAGGACCATGCCTTGGTTACACTGGGGAGGCACCCTGCCTCGTGCCAAAAGGAAGAGGACCCTGCCTCGCGCAAAAGGAAGAGGCACCCTGCCTCTTGCCTCGGGGACTCTAATGTGGCGCCCAGTCTCATGCTGAAAGTCAGAGGACAATGCCTCAGGTACTCTGATGAGGCACCCAGCTCATGCCAAAGGACGAGGACCATGCCTCGGGCCAGACAAAGAGGATCAAAGCCTCGGGTACACTGAGAAGGCATGCTGCCTCATACTGGAAGGAAGAGGACCATGCCTCGGGTACTCTAATGTTGCGCCCAGCCTCATGCCGAAAGGAAGAGGACCATGCCTCAGGCACTCTGAGGAGGCGCACTACCTCATGCCGAAAGGAAGAGTACCATGCATTGGTAACACTGGGAAGGCACCCTGCCTCATGCCAAAAGGAAGAGGACCATGCCTCGGGTACTCTAATGAGGAGCCCTGCCTCGTGCCAAAAGGAAGAGGACCCTGCCTCGGGCAAAAGAAAGAGGCACCCTGCCTCTTGCTGAAAGGTAGAGGACCATGGCTCGGGTACTCTGATGATGCGCCTACCTCATGCCAAAGGAAGAGGACAATTCATCGGGTACTCTAATGAGGTGCCCAGCCTCATGCCGAAGGAAGAGGACCATGCCTCGGGTACTCTAATGAGGCACCCAGCCTCATGCCGAAAGTAAGAGGACCATGCCTCAGGTACTCTGATGAGGCACCCAGCCTCATGCCAAAGGAAGAGGACCATGCCTCGGGTACTCTAATGAGGCGCCCAGCCTCGTGCCAAAAGGAAGAGGACCATGCCTCGGGTACTCTAATGAGGAGCCCTGTCTCGTGCCAAAAGGAAGAGGACCCTGCCTCGGGCAAAAGGAAGATGCACCCTGCCTCTTGCCTCGGGTACTCTAATGAGGCGCCCAGTCTCATGCTGAAAGTAAGAGGACCATGCCTCAGGTACTCTAATGAGGCGCCCAGTCTCATGCTGAAAGTAAGAGGACCATGCCTCAGGTACTCTGATGAGGCACCCAGCTCATGCCAAAGGAAGAGGACCATGCCTCGGGTACTCTGATGAGGCGCCCAGCCTCATGCCGAAAGGAAGAGGACCATACCTCAGGTACTCTAATGAGACGCCCAGCCTCATGCTGAAAGGAAGCGTTCCATACCTCAGGTATTCTAATGAGGAGCCCAGCCTCATGCCGAAAGAAGAGGACATACCTCGAGTACTCTAATGAGGCGCCCAGCTCATGCCGAAAGGAAGAGGACCCTGCCTTGGGCAGAAGGAAGAGGCACCCTGCCTCTTGCCTTGGGTACTCTAATGTGGCACCCAGCCTCATGCTGAAAGTAAGAGGACCATGCCTCAGGTACTCTGATGAGGCACCCAGCTCATGCCAAAGGAAGAGGACCATGCCTCGGGTGCTCTAATGAGGCGCCCAGCCTCATGCCGAAAGGAAGAGGACCATGCCTTGGTTACTCTGGGGAGGCACCCTGCCTCGTGCCAAATGGAAGAGGACCATGCCTCGGGTACTCAAATGAGGAGCCCTGTCTCGTGCTAAAAGGAAGAGGACCCTGCCCCGGACAAAAGGAAGAGGCACCTTGCCTCTTGCCTTGGGTACTCTAATGAGGCACCCAGCCTCATGCTGAAAGTAAGAGGACCATGCCTCAGGTACTCTGATGAGGCACCCAGCTCATGCCAAAGGAAGAGGAGCATGCCTCGGGTTCTCTAATGAGGCGCCCAGCCTCATGCTGAAAGGAAGAGGACCATGCTTCAGGCACACTGAGGAGTCGCAGTACCTCGTGCCAAAAGGAAGAGGACCATGCCTCGGGTGCTCTAATGAGGCGCCCAGCCTCATGAAGAAAGGAAGAGGACCATGCCTTGGTTACTATGTGGAGGCGCCCTGCCTCCTGCCAAAAGGAAGAGGACCATGCCTCGGGTACTCTAAGGAGGCACCCAGACTCATGCCGAAAGTAAGAGGACCATGCCTCAGGTACTCAGATGAGGAACCCAGCCTCATGCCAAAGGAAGAGGACCATGCCTCGGGTACTCTAATGAGGCGCCCAGCCTCGTGCCAAAAGGAAGAGGACCATGCCTCGGGTACTCTAATGAGGAGCCCTGTCTCGTGCCAAAAGGAAGAGGACCCTGCCTCGGGCAAAAGGAAGATGCACCCTGCCTCTTGCCTCGGGTACTCTAATGAGGCGCCCAGTCTCATGCTGAAAGGAAGAGGACCATGCCTCAGGTACTCTAATGAGGCACGCAGCCTCATGCCGAAAGAAGAGGACAATGCCACAGGTACTCTGATGAGGCACCCAGCCTCATGCCGAAAGGAAGAGGACCATGCCTCAGGTACTCTGATGAGGCGCCTACCTCATGCCAAAGGAAGAGGACAATTCATCGGGTGCTCTAATGAGGGACACAGTCTCATGCCGAAAGGAAGAGGACCATGCCTTGGTTACACTGGGGAGGCACCCTGCCTCGTGCCAAAAGGAAGAGGACCCTGCCTCGCGCAAAAGGAAGAGGCACCCTGCCTCTTGCCTCGGGGACTCTAATGTGGCGCCCAGTCTCATGCTGAAAGTCAGAGGACAATGCCTCAGGTACTCTGATGAGGCACCCAGCTCATGCCAAAGGACGAGGACCATGCCTCGGGCCAGACAAAGAGGATCAAAGCCTCGGGTACACTGAGAAGGCATGCTGCCTCATACTGGAAGGAAGAGGACCATGCCTCGGGTACTCTAATGTTGCGCCCAGCCTCATGCCGAAAGGAAGAGGACCATGCCTCAGGCACTCTGAGGAGGCGCACTACCTCATGCCGAAAGGAAGAGTACCATGCATTGGTAACACTGGGAAGGCACCCTGCCTCATGCCAAAAGGAAGAGGACCATGCCTCGGGTACTCTAATGAGGAGCCCTGCCTCGTGCCAAAAGGAAGAGGACCCTGCCTCGGGCAAAAGAAAGAGGCACCCTGCCTCTTGCTGAAAGGTAGAGGACCATGGCTCGGGTACTCTGATGATGCGCCTACCTCATGCCAAAGGAAGAGGACAATTCATCGGGTACTCTAATGAGGTGCCCAGCCTCATGCCGAAGGAAGAGGACCATGCCTCGGGTACTCTAATGAGGCACCCAGCCTCATGCCGAAAGTAAGAGGACCATGCCTCAGGTACTCTGATGAGGCACCCAGCCTCATGCCAAAGGAAGAGGACCATGCCTCGGGTACTCTAATGAGGCGCCCAGCCTCGTGCCAAAAGGAAGAGGACCATGCCTCGGGTACTCTAATGAGGAGCCCTGTCTCGTGCCAAAAGGAAGAGGACCCTGCCTCGGGCAAAAGGAAGATGCACCCTGCCTCTTGCCTCGGGTACTCTAATGAGGCGCCCAGTCTCATGCTGAAAGTAAGAGGACCATGCCTCAGGTACTCTAATGAGGCGCCCAGTCTCATGCTGAAAGTAAGAGGACCATGCCTCAGGTACTCTGATGAGGCACCCAGCTCATGCCAAAGGAAGAGGACCATGCCTCGGGTACTCTGATGAGGCGCCCAGCCTCATGCCGAAAGGAAGAGGACCATACCTCAGGTACTCTAATGAGACGCCCAGCCTCATGCTGAAAGGAAGCGTTCCATACCTCAGGTATTCTAATGAGGAGCCCAGCCTCATGCCGAAAGAAGAGGACATACCTCGAGTACTCTAATGAGGCGCCCAGCTCATGCCGAAAGGAAGAGGACCCTGCCTTGGGCAGAAGGAAGAGGCACCCTGCCTCTTGCCTTGGGTACTCTAATGTGGCACCCAGCCTCATGCTGAAAGTAAGAGGACCATGCCTCAGGTACTCTGATGAGGCACCCAGCTCATGCCAAAGGAAGAGGACCATGCCTCGGGTGCTCTAATGAGGCGCCCAGCCTCATGCCGAAAGGAAGAGGACCATGCCTTGGTTACTCTGGGGAGGCACCCTGCCTCGTGCCAAATGGAAGAGGACCATGCCTCGGGTACTCAAATGAGGAGCCCTGTCTCGTGCTAAAAGGAAGAGGACCCTGCCCCGGACAAAAGGAAGAGGCACCTTGCCTCTTGCCTTGGGTACTCTAATGAGGCACCCAGCCTCATGCTGAAAGTAAGAGGACCATGCCTCAGGTACTCTGATGAGGCACCCAGCTCATGCCAAAGGAAGAGGAGCATGCCTCGGGTTCTCTAATGAGGCGCCCAGCCTCATGCTGAAAGGAAGAGGACCATGCTTCAGGCACACTGAGGAGTCGCAGTACCTCGTGCCAAAAGGAAGAGGACCATGCCTCGGGTGCTCTAATGAGGCGCCCAGCCTCATGAAGAAAGGAAGAGGACCATGCCTTGGTTACTATGTGGAGGCGCCCTGCCTCCTGCCAAAAGGAAGAGGACCATGCCTCGGGTACTCTAATGAGGAGCCCTGCCTCTTGCCAAAAGGAAGAGGACCCTGCCTCGGGCAGAAGACCCTGCCTCTTGCCTCGGGTACTCTGATGGAGTGTCTGCCTCATGCTGAAGGAAGAGGACCATGCCTCGGGTACACTGATGAGGTGCCCAGCCTTGTGCCAAACGGACGAGGACCATGCCTCGGGTCCACTGAGGGGCCATCCTGCCTCGTGCCGAACAGAAGAGGATCATGCCTTGGGTACTCCGAGGAGGTGCCATGCCTGGTGCTAAAAGGAAGAGGACCATGCCTCGGGCAAAATGTAGAGGCGCTATGCCTCATGCAGAAGGAAGAAGTGTACGCCTGGGGAGGAATAGGCCAAAAAGAAGGAGGACCATGCCTCGGACAAAAGGATCAGGACAATCGCCTCATTTGAAATGCAGAGGACCCTGTCCAGGGGCACCATTCCGGGAATTTCATACCACCTCTGATGCGCTACGCCTGCATCCCCTATGTGCCTGGGCCGGGTAGCCGAAGAAGCCTCTGGGAGGCCCGAATCTGTAACTGTGGCCAATGAGCCACCCTTGTATAGTGGGCCCCGGGGCTCAGGAGCTGAAAAGAACAGACAAAAAGAGTGCCAGCAAAGTGTTCCACGTAACACAGAGAAAAACATATGAATGCACTCAGCAGATCCCCACCGGTTTGTACTACTGACGTCGTCGTCTGCGTATCCAGAAGCTGAAGCCTGCAGTGCAGCATTGATTTGAGTTAATGACTAGGTGGATTGCCCTGCTCCACAAGGAGAGTGGCAATACTGTCCCTGCCCTACCAGTGACCCTAGGACAACAGATGTTCAATTGGAGAAATCAGCAGTAGTATAGTTGACAATGGCCAGAAAGGGCCCAGTCTCAAGGAAGTAACGTTGATTAGTAGGGAGCACGATACCAGACTGACGTACCAGTACAGTGACCCTGGGAGTGTGTGGGAAAGACATTTGGGCATTGGCCGTGTGTATGACAATAGCAGTAACCCCAATGGGTGAACCACAGTATCGATGCGTTTGCCAGACCGCAGTGCTCAAGGCAAATTTTTTAAAGAAAGGTAAAGCCCCTGAAAGATTCAGTGCCCTGCAATATATCAGGCTACTGCCAAAGCACCATTGGCCATTGAAATAATCGCCATACCTCGATGGTACTGGCACATGGTGGACCTGACAGATAGGTGCGATGTGCAGTCCATGGCTCCAAAAGGCAACCCCCGTCAAGTAGGCCGGAAATGCTGTCCATACCCGCATATCGGCCCTAGAGTAGTACTGAGTAGACTCTATGGTACATCCATGTAAACCTACTAAAACATCGCACGAGAACCCCGCAAAAGCCCAACCAGGCATAATTGCCCTGCTAGGAGATGAAATATCAACAAAGCACCATGAGATAACGTGGTTAAACCCAACACTCTGCTAAATTGGACAAGTTCATGTCCGGGTTCAGACCACATATCCCCAGGTGAAGCAGGGTGACTCACCATGAGTTAAATGCCATCCAAAAATTATTAGCATCATGGCCGGGCCTTCAGTCTTCTGAAAGCAACTGGTATGCCCAGTTCGGCATGATTTCTAAAGAGTGACCAGGGTTGTGAATGTGTATCGTGGCCGTTCCTGTCTTGTAAACAATTACGTGGATAATGAGGAAGTGGTGAATTAATTTTACTATGGGCATACATTGGTGCCCCCCACTTTTTAATGCAGAAAGGTACAGGGGCCAGGGCAATCGCGTCAGTTCACAACTGTATTGGCAGACATCGTCAGCCAGCCCCGCCCGTGGCGAGGTAACCCAATCAAACTATAATGCAGATATTGGGAGTCCCATATAAACTGTCCATGCTGCCCAAAAGCAAAGCGCTGGTCAAGCTCAGAAACTCCATCATTAATGACAAATTACGCTCACCCCCAGACTCCCCCCACCTATGCATGTATATAGGATGTATACCGGTGGAGTTAGCCACAGCTTATTGGCCACTCGGTGACCTAGAAATGAGCGGATGCCTCCACTCCAGCCCAGAGTAAAGCCGAAATGTGGGTTTTTTGTTGTTGTTGTTTTTATAGGGGGGGAATGTGGTGGGCTGTTGGGATCATGATTCATGTAAAGATCTCTTCTCAATCAGTCAGCCTCATTAGCAGCAGTTTATATCCTCAGATCTTTTGAGGTAGAGACAGAAAAAACACGACTCCAGTCCTTGGCTGACAAAACGATACTGATGCCTTCTCTTTATTCAGGCAGAGAGACTCAGAAACGAAACTTAGGCAAGCATTGTATACCAGAAACAAAACTTAACAGAGACAAAACTGAGGGCCCACAGCCAATCAGAAGTGTCAGAGCCCAAAATCTAGCGTTGTCTCTCAGTAGGCAAAGAGGCTTTTGTTTACAAAATGTGTCAGAGACAGGCAAGACAGAAACCAGATGCATTCCTACATGTCCTCCTTTTTCATTTAAATTTGAGAGAGGGACGGCTAATCATACCCCTGCATGTCATCATACTCCATAACTACTCCTCCATATACATCATCACTGTCCTCCTGGACATTGTACCCCTCCTGACTCATGGTACTTTGTTCCGGAGGGTGATACCTCATTGAGTACAATTGCCGTCGTGCAAAACTCGATGTCTCCCTTCTACGCAGTGGACATGTGTTACACATAGAAATAAGATTAGGAATACAAGTAATGCAAAAATACAAAGGTATAAAGCAGATAATAATAATAAACCCATAAAAGAAAACTTGTCTAAGGACAGACAAATCAGGCAACCAAGAAGTCACCCAATCAAAGAGATTAACATCAGTGCGTACATTGTTAGTAATACTCTCCTGTAAATTCTGAAGTTCTTTCTCAATAGTATTATTCAGATCCTGGAATTTTACCCGACATCCCTGGTTCCCGACCAGTTTACAAAACCCTCCGGATTTTGCTAACAGGTAATCTATGGCCAGTCTGTAAGGTAAAATAACCCAATGCTGCACATTGATATTGTCCTGGATGGAAATTCGTGGCAACTCCATTAAAAAAGAACCACATGTTGGGATCCTTGATTTGCCATCCATTGCAAATTGAACCACTATCTATAGCAGAATAATCAGGAGTAAACATAGGAAACACATCATATATATCTTCAATAGTAGTGTTAAACAAGGTATAATTAAGCTTATAAGAACTGTTATAACTACCCCATAACCAAAAATAATCATCACAACCCGTATAATTGCCTACATTCTGCAAAATCCTTTTTACTTGAGTCCAGTACTTCCATTTACTATTCCAGACTCCAGAACTATGACAGCAGAAACAAAGTCCTTTAGTGTATTTCTTGAATGTCATGCTTCGCCAGCGGGTGTTGTTAAACTGTTCTGGAGGATTAGAGAAGAGTGTAGACCTATCATGATGTTGCAAATGTCCAATAACCAACTCAGGTGTGTTGAACAATGCCGGAAGAAAGGCCATTTGAGACACTGCCAGTGGATGCTCATAATATAACGTTGCATTCTTACCATGAACCTCAAACATATAGTTAGCATGACGAATCCAAAAGTTGGGGTTGCCCCCATGAGGCATTGTTCTTACAGCTGGAAGCACAGTAAGAAAGAAAAGAACAAATGTCAGCAAATTTAGTCTACTGGTGAACCACCATCCTGGAGCTGAGTAACCTTCTTCTCTCTCCATGGACGGATCGCTCGAGCAGGAATCCTTCCACTCAGGATCCCCTTGCTGCCAATAAATGACCAATGGCTTAGGAAGACACTCCCCTAAGAAACAGGAGCATGCCCTGTTATTACTAGTACCATGTAACTAAACATGAAACATGAGTGACATATAACACAAATGCAATATCACAAACCCATTTACATGTGTAGAGTACTGAAACCTCTTCCAGGTACTTCTGGAGGTACCTTGAGATATGCAGTTTCATAAGACAATACATAACATAAGCAAAGACAGGTCTTTCTCCTGCAAAAGAATAAGCAAAACATTTAAGCATAAACAAGACATGAACATTTCGTTTCTTCCTTACATGAAGGAGGCCTGGTTGCATTTGAGAAGGCATTTCTCACTTCCCCAATTACATGAGTAAGGCATTAAATTTCTTCTTCTCCCACTAGATGTAAAGTGAAAGAGGCATTCAATAACTTAAACCAGCATAGCATGGTAAACCAATACAGTACAAATATCATTAGAGCATTTCACACTCATAGCATGAGCAGGTTGCTTAAAAAAAGGTTTTCAGGTTTTAAAATGCAAACAAAGCCAATTCTTTGCTTAGAGTCCACACAAACTTTTTAGTCCAATTAAAATGTCCAAATTAAAAAGTCCAAATTTTGATTGAAGATTTCTTCTTCTCAGATTACAATGTAATAAACACTATCTTCTCTCCAGCACAGTTCTTGGCATGGCAAAGGTTGAAACTAAGCCATAAATTACGTCTCACTGACTTCACAAGACAATCCCACACAACCCCCCTTTTCTCTTTTCAAGCAAACACACATTCCTTCATGCTCCAGCCACACCCATCTGCATTAAGGCAGGCCGAGGAGGTGTGAAGGCACAAAGACTTCTCCAGAATTTGCAAGCAATTTCACACAGAAGAAAATCACAGGGAAGTCCAAGTTGCTTTCCCTGCAATCCTGATGCTTGAAACGTGGGACAGCTCACTCTGGATCTCTTTGTTTGAGGGTTGGGCAGTTCAAAATCAGCCAAAAACTGTATGTCTTCTTCCTCCTTGTATTTTTGCCACAGCCTGCTGTCCATACAGGCAAGATTAACCCCCCTCTTTCTCTGTATTTCTTTCATCTCCAGCATATGATTCTCAACCTTATGACAACCTGCATCTGTTAGTTTGTACTTGCACCCCTTTTTTGTCTTGGGTTTTGTGCGTTCCTCCTTTGGGCCATCCTTCCATTTCTGCAGGATCTTCCTGCCCAAACGTGAGGTATCAAGTTTACTACTCAGCTTCTCCTGCTTTTGTGATGAGGGTTGATTCACGGGGGGGCTGAGATCCCCTAAGCTGCTCTTTGAAACACAGTCCTTGCTTCCTGCCACTCTGCATGCATTAACAACTTCAATCTGTGATGAGGTCCCCACCATTTGTTCCCCATCAGCTGGCACTAGTATTGCAGCAGTCTCATTTGCAAGCGGCTCTCTGTTCACTGGATATACATCAACAGGTTCCATATCCAGCACAGCTGCAGTTAAAGCAGCAGAGAACAGGTCTTTTGTAGGGCTAAAAGGACTTGATTGCTGCATGGCAGGATATAATGTCCCATCTCCTTTTCCACCTCCACCCCCATTAGGAGGCTGTTGTTTCTCATATGATGGAAGGGCAGTTGCCATGGGCCCCCCTTTATCTGGAGGCAAAAGCTGTGGGAGGGGGCCATCAAGTCTTTGAGACAATAAAATATTCTTTGGAGTAAGTCTCTGAAGGCAGTCTCTAATTTCCTCCCATGTGAATAATATTGATCTAGAAATTCCATTATGCTTCTGCATTTCTCTCCCGATCTGTTTCCACTGTTTTAAGTCCAGACATTCATCAAATTTAACCCAAGGACTGATTTTCCCTATAGCTTTAACTAGCTTTTGTATCTCCTGTTCATCAGCCTTTCGCCCATTGTCAATCAAAAGATCTGAGATATCTTTACAAAGTTCATTCCCTTGCGAAGACAATATGCACCCCATAATTAAATTGTGTTTTCCACTTTTCCACTCACCTAGTTGTAATTCTCAAGCGCTCGATTTATGACCTTTCCGGTCGGGTGAATGAGACCTTCCCCGGTCGCCAATTATGAGGTGTTAATTGCTGAAGCAGAGTTCAAAGCAGGCTCTCTCATTGTAGTTCAAAGCCTCACACGGGGCACCACTTGTTGGGATCATGATTCATGTAAAGATCTCTTCTCAATCAGTCAGCCTCATTAGCAGCAGTTTATATCCTCAGATCTTTTGAGGTAGAGACAGAAAAAACACGACTCCAGTCCCTGGCTGACAAAAAGATACTGATGCCTTCTCTTTATTCAGGCAGAGAGACTCAGAAACGAAACTTAGGCAAGCATTGTATACCAGAAACGAAACTTAACAGAGACAAAACTGAGGGCCCACAGCCAATCAGAAGTGTGAGAGCCCAAAATCTAGCGTTGTCTCTCAGTAGGCAAAGAGGCTTTTGTTTACAAAATGTGTCAGAGACAGGCAAGACAGAAACCAGATGCATTCCTACAGTGGGCCAGGTCACCACCCAGCATGACCACAATGGTGATGCCCACAAGAGGCAGGACAGTGCAGGTAGGTAACCCAAGTAACTGGCCGAACTCGTGCCAAGAGCTGGCAAGATACGAGAAGCTTAACAGATACTATGGCGTAATTGAGTATGGGCAAGGCATGATGTGAATTTATTTGACAAACATAGTCACCAGATACACTCACAGCGTCGGGGAGCCGTGCTCCAACATCTCGATGGGCTGAGTGGCTCGCCTGCTGGAGGGCAGCCAATGTGGCGTCCAGGCCCCCAGCTCTCTCAAGGGTGGCAGCTCGGTCCGGCGGACCAAACCAGGCGTGGGCATAAAGCTTGTCCCTTGCTTGAAAGCCAGTCGTATCCGACTCTAGGGTGCAGCGCCCATCCCTGTCCCAAAGTCAAAGAGGCCAGGGCTGTCTGCTGGTGCAGACATTTCCGTGGTCATATGGTTGACATGACTAGATACCAGAATGCATGGAACACTGCTACCTTACAATCAAAGTGGTCCCTATCTACATACTTGCAATTACTTGCCCTCGAACCGCTAGGTTGGCAGGAGCTGGGACAAAGAGAGGAGCTCATTCCGTCCTGCAGTACTCGGGAGTAGAGCTGCTGACCGTCCACCACCCAGTCAGCATGTTAGCTACTTGAGCCACTGCAGCCTCCAGCTGATGCCCAACACACGCGAGGGGCCCACATGGAACCCCACAGGCCCGCCCCCCAGCCCCACCATGTCACAAAGTCAAACCCCCCCCCCCCCCCCGAAAAAAGGACCAGGGCAGCCATGGGGCTGGTGGCCGCCACTCAAGAAATTGAGCGAAGGCTGCGGGGGCGAGGCCAAGGACCAGGCCCCTAGAAGGCCCCAGGGGCCGTGGCTAAGTGCCGCAGCAAAAGTGCAGCTCCCAAGAGGGCCGAGACCAATGCCCGGAAAAAGGTGAGGCCATGCTGGCGAAAGGCTGGGGCAAGCCCGCCGCAGAGCCGCAGCGGATCGCCATGGCGAGGCCAAGTACCAGGCCCCTGTAAGGCCGCAGGGGGCGCGGCCAAGGGCCACAGCAACAGTGCAGCTCCAAAGAGGGCCACGCCCAATGAGCGAAGGCTGGGGCAAGCCCGCCGCAGAGCCGTGACAGATCGCCACAACCGTCCTTCCGAGCAACACCATAGCATGTCGCCCAGCCGCTCGGGGAAGCTTGGATCGGCTGGGCAGTAAAGCCAAATGCGCGCTTCGCCCAGCCAATCTCGCAAAATACCGGCAAGGCTGTGTGGAGCCGGCCCCTTTTAAAGGGGAGCTCAGCTCCTCCCCTTGCCCAGCTTCAGTGGCCAGCTCTATGGGGGCAGGGCCAGCAAAGAACACAGCAGCCATAGTCTTGCCGCCACGCTTCCCTTATCTATGTTTCAGTCTAACTCGAAAGAGGTATATTAACTTCTCTAGTCTGTGTTCCACCTTTTAATTTAGTAGTGGGATCATCTAGACCAGTGGTTCCCAACCATCTTTTGGCCATGCTCCATCTAAGCACCTCTAAAATCCTGATGCCTTACCATGACATATAATTTTTATTATTCAAAAAGTGAACTCCTATTCATGTGGAGGAAACCTAAAAGGCCATTCACTGTTAATAACTCATTCTCAAATTGTCCCCTTTAAAAACCATAGCTCTAGACTGTGGCTGAACATGGTCTCCTCTATATATATGCACTCTACATAGTGAAAAGGCTTTTAAAAAGCATGACTTTCATTTGCACCAATGTAGTTGTGGTGGCTTAGTGGTTATAATGCTGAGCTTGATGACTGGAACATCGACAGGTCAACAGTTCGAGACCTGAGTGCTGCCGATTGAGTGAGCTCCTGTCGTCTGTCCTAGATCCTGCCAACCTAGCAGTTCGAAAGCAAGAAATTGCAAGTAGATAAATAGGCCAGGTTATCCTGCTATGGTAATAGAGTAGACCATACTGCCAGCAACTCAACATTGATTGTCAGGCAACAGTTAACTAACCTGACCACCCTGAGGACTAACCAGTTTGGGTGCCAAAGTCCACAGGGAAGGGTGATGGTCCCCAAGTGGATCAAGTCCTTCTTGAATCCATCTTGATGGAGGGAATCAACTTCATCAATACTGGCCTGGGTCCAATGAGGACTTTGTGTGCCAAAAGGGCTCAGGACCAGAAAGTGACTCGTGGAACTGGATCCGTAATATGGGTGTCATGCTGCAATGCAGAAGGCAGATGAAAGGCCACTGTATTATATTCTCAGGACAGTCTTCATGGCTGATTGCCATGAGGATCACAAATATTTACATACAGCAGAACAAGAAGAAGAAATAGGTACCGCTACAGCGACAAAGGTAACAGCATTTTGTGCACTTCAGCATCTAGTCATATCTTCGACATGAGATTGCATTGGCTTAGTGGTTAGGATGCTGAGCTTGACACCTGGAACACCAGCAGTTCAAGACCTGAATGATGCATGACAGAGTGAGCTTCCATCTTTTATCCCAGCTCCTGCCAACCTAGCAGTTTGAAAGCAAGAAATTACATATAGGTAAATAGGTACCACTTCGGCAGGAAAGGTAACTATGTACCATGTACTTTGGCGTTTAGCCATACCTGCCACATGACGATAGAAATGTCTGAAGATGCAGATAGTGCATCCGTTTACTCTTTGGCTGTAAACGGATATGAGCACTGTCCCTAGAGTCAGATATGACTGGCTTTTTAGCAAAGGAGACCTTTACCATTTCCTCAGGTTTTATTAAAAGTGTAACTGCTATCTGAGAGATGCTTTTGGGAGGAGTCAGATCCATGGCAAAGGGATCAATTTTTGCATCATCACACATCAGGATCATTCGAAAGGATTGCACTTGGTATGAATTTGTGTCTAGTAGAGAGGGAGAGAGGAGGTAAGAGGAGGTAGTTGGGAAGGAATTGGGAGAAAGAAAGACAAAGGGAATTAAAGATGCAGTTCATAAAGTGATGTGTGTGTTCCTAAGCTAAATTTTCCAGAGGTTCGAGTGAATCAGATGGATTATGGCTTAGCAGTGAAAAGAATGCGAGCGTGGCGCCAAAATGGCCGCCGCGCCCTTTGCGGGGCCCCCCATCGGCCAAAGGCATCCGGGTAGTTAGGGGGCGTGGCCAGCACCCTTGTATAAGGGGCGGCCATGAGGCAGCCGAGCTGCCATTTTGCGAAGCGACGGAGCGGAGAAGTTTTTCCCTCTTACCTCCGTCGCTTTTACCCTCACCGGGGAGCCTCTTGGCTGCTGATTTTCTCCTTTTCGGCTTCCCATCGGCTAGCTGCAATGCCCTCTACGAAGAAGGCGACTGCGAACGCGGCTCGTTCTGCGCGGAGGCGCAATCCGGGTCGGAGGACCGCGGCTGCGCCTCCCCAGCAGCCTCCTATGCCTGAGCCCACCGGGACCGGTGGGATGGGGTTAATTCCCCCTTGGCCAGTAGGGGCCGTGGCCCTCGGCCCGC
Source organism: Bradypodion ventrale (assembly GCA_035047345.1). Classification (NCBI taxonomy): domain Eukaryota; kingdom Metazoa; phylum Chordata; class Lepidosauria; order Squamata; family Chamaeleonidae; genus Bradypodion; species Bradypodion ventrale. The sequence continues at coordinate 255,130,474 of JAWDJE010000001.1, forward strand.
AAGCGGTGGCCACTGCTCCCCTTTGCTCCCCTTGGTTTAGGTGGCTATGTCAGCGTGGAGGCCCTCCTGGCCCGCGTTGCGGCCCTTGAGGCATCCCTGGCCCGGGTTAGTCACCCTGGGGCCCTTTTGGGGTGCAGGTCAATGCATCGTCTGCTGGGCAGCGGCAGGCTACGGGACGGGTCAAGCTGCCTGAGGCACGTGGCCTGGCTTCGGCCACTGCCTCACAGCTCCCCAATCCACAGGCCGGTGCTGATCAAGCCCCATCGGCGAGCTCTATGGCGGTCGTGAGCTCCGACGCCCCCAGTGGGTCGGAACCCCCGGTGGGGGCGGCCCATGGGGGTGCAGCATGTGAGTATGCGGTCCAAACTAGTGCACCTACACACATGGCCACGTTTGGGGGGGTTTTCAATGGCCTTGGCCTCGCACGGGTGGTGCGGCGGTTCAGTCGCCGACGCCCCACTCGGTGACTTCAACTACCACCCAGGGCCCCGTGGTGGGGGGTGCTTATTACCCAGTCGGGAATCTTCTAGGGGTGACCGGGTTAGTCCAGGCTCCTTTACAGATGCTCGCAGTTTCCACCGTACCTGTGTCGGCTTTGCTGACAGCAGGGTATTCCTTGCCACTGAGGGGCCATTTGGCCCAGACCCCCATAGAGAAGATCTGGCGGGGGGAGTATGTGGACATCTTCTCCCTCCTTAACAGAGAGCCCACCAAGGAGGAGAGGGAGGGGCAAGATGAGAAGGATAAGGAGCAGGCGCATCGTCGCATGCCACCACGTACGTGGGCCAACTGGTTGCCGGCCTGCCTCGTATACATGGCGGTCTGCCTTAGGGCTCGGCCGGATTTGGCGATTCCGATGGTCCAGTATTTGGACAATATTACCGGGCGATGGTTGACTTCCCGGGCCCGTCGTGGTTGGCTAATGACGAGGAATTCCGTAGGCGGGTTCCCCTGCACCCCGAGATTAGGTGGGATGAGCCCTGCCAGAGGCTGTGGCTCCTGTACATGACTTCCACGTGCCCCGCGCCCGGGGAATGATACCATTGTGGACATGCGGTCCAGCGAGCGGCCCCAGCACAGGCACCCTGCCAGGTGGCGGGGCAGGGGGTTCCAGCCCGCCTGCTGTGCTGGACTTTCTCGTCCAATGGTTCCTGCAACAGGAAGAATTGCAAGTACAGGCATGAGTGCCCCTCCTGTGCTGGCCACCAGGTGGCCTCCGCCTGTCCCAGGCCTGGAGGGATGTGGGGCAGAGGAAGGGGTGGACACGGGATTGGCAACACTGCCGCAGAGGGAGCTGGTTCGCCGAAAGGCCCCCTCCCCAATTAATGTGGACATGTTGGAGCGTTGGCTCGCATTGTACCCGAGGGAGGAGGATGCGGTTTACCTCCTTCAGAGTTTTAGACGGGGGTTCAGTATTCCTTTCGTGGGTGATAGGTCCCCCCAGGATGCCCCCAACCTTTTGTCCCTTAGGGGAAGGGAGGAGGTAGCTGCTGCCAGCATTACTAGGGAGGTCGATGCGGGCAGGGTCGCTGGCCCTTTCCCGACACCCCCGTTCCCTAATCTTAAGGTATCACCCTTGGGCTTAGTGCCCAAAAAGTCACCGGGCGAGTTTCGCCTGATTCATCACTTGTCCCACCCAAACGGCTGATCGGTCAATGATGCTATCCCTGATGACCTTTGCTCAGTCGGGTGTGCATCTTTTGACCGAGCGCTGCGCATGGTGCGCTCATGGGGCCCGGGTGCGCTGTTGGCTCAGTGCGACATCAAGTCGGCGTTTCGCTTCCTGCCGGTGCACCCGGGCGACTTCGAGTTGCTGGGTTTTTTAAGTTCTGGGGTCAATATTGCTTTGATAGGGCCATGTCTTTTGGCTGTTCCATATCATGCTCGGCCTTCGAGCATTTCAGTACATTCCTACAGTGGGCTTTCGTCCGCTGGTCAGGGTCCCGGTCTGTAGCCCATTACCTGGATGATTTTTATTCGGGGGTGAACGGGGCTGGGACACGTCCACACGTCTCCTCAACACATTTCAGACGCTAATGGAGGAACTCGGTGTCCCTTTAGTGCCCGAAAAGACCGAGGGCCCATCTACTAAGCTAGTATTCCTGGGGGTGGAGATTGACACGGTAGTGCAGGCTTCTAGGTTAGCGGGGGATAAGGTGTCAAGGATAGTGGCCCTTATCCCGGACTGGCTTGCTAAACGCAAGGCATCAATGAGGGGACTGCAGGTGCTACATGGTCACCTCAATTTCACTTGCTAGGTCGTCGCACCGGGCGGGGCATCTGCTCGGCGCTTGTGCGACGCCATGACAGGCTTATTTAGGCCCCACCATAGGGTTAGACTCACCCGGGGTATCAGGGCAGATATGCTTATCTGGCTCCAGTTCCTGAGGGAGTTCAATGGAGTATCAGTTGGAGGTCTGACCTCCTGGCTTCCCATCGCTTTCAGATACAGTCCGATGCTTCGGGATCCCTGGGTTATGGGATGTACTCAATGGGAAGTGGGCCTATGGTGGGTGGCCACCAGCCTGGTCAGGCACTGGTCGCCTGCGTGATCTCACGTACCTGGAATTTTTCCCTATCCTGCGGGCTTTGATGCTATGGGGCGAGGAGTGGGCCAACTCGGTTGTCCAATTCTGGTGTCACAATGCGGCCGTTGTACACATTGTCAACTCACAGACTTCCAAATCGCCCAGGGTCATGGATCTAGTGCGCCAGTTTGGTTGCGCAGCCTGCGCCCCAATGTCCTCTCCAGGGCCAGGCATGTCCCGGGGGGTCTATAATGATATCGCTGACGCTTTGTCCCGCCTGCAGATCTCCCGGTTCCGTGCCTTGGCCCCGGATGCGGAGGAATTTCCCTCGCCACTCCCGGACGAGATATGGACCATTGGCAAGGAGAGGTGAACCGGGCGATTGGCCTGTCACTAGCGCCACGCACGCGTAAGGCGTATCACCATGCATTCAATTCTTTCGGAGATTTCTGTACCCAATTCTGGCTACCAGAGACCTGGCCGATCCCAGTGACCCATGTACTTCGGTTCATGGTTTACCTGCATGCCCAGGGCCTTGCACCTCGCACCATGGCATCTAGGCTGTCAGCATTGGCTTTTATGGCCAAGGTGGGCGGTCATGTGGATAGTACCGCTGACTTCCGTGTGAGACATGTTTTGGAGGGGTGGGTGCGGGAGCATGGGCGTTGCCCGGACAACCGCCACCCGATTTCCCCAGGGGTTCTTACCCAACTGGTCCGGGGCTGGCATGGCCTCTGTTTTGATAAGTACGAGGCAGCCCAATTCATGCGGCTACTACGGTGGCCTTTTTTGGAGCGCTCCGCATCAGCGAGCATGTGATGCTGTCTAAGGCGGAAGCAAGTTGTAGGGCACTGGAACTCGAGGATGTCTATGTTGCCAAAGACTGGGCTCAGTTGAGGATACGCTCCTCTAAGACAGATCAGCATGGCGTAGGCAGTGGTGTAAGACTGCTACGGTGTTCTTTGGCAGACATCTGTCCGGTTGGTGCCCTACAGGAGTTTCTTGCACTGCGTGGCATCCACCATGGCCCGTTTTTCTGTCACCAAGATGGGTCTCCCCTTACTAAATTTCAATTTTGGAGGGTGCCGGGAAGGCACTAGACAGTGTTGGCCTCTCTGGGGCTCGTTGCGGCACCCATTCGTTCAGGATAGGGGTGGCTTCTACTGCAGCTGTTTTTGGGTACTCCGGGGCTGACAAACGCCGCATGGGAGGGTGGGGATCACAATGTTTTCAGTTTTGTGTTCGCCCTCTTCAACCGTGAGTACCAGTTTAGTCACTGCATTGTTTCTCCCCCCCTTTTTTCCTTGACAGACCCTGGGTGTCGTATTACACCGGTGACAGTAAGGCTGGTGGGCCATGGCCACGTGCACAGGGCAGCGTGTTATGCTGCATGGGGCAGCGCGTTACGCTGCACAGGGCAGCGCGTTACGCTGCACAGGGCAGTGCATTACGCTGCACAGGGCAGCGCATTACGCTGTGGCGACAGAGTGGGACCCCGACTGGGACTGGGTGCATCCGCACGTCTCAGGTGGCATGGTAAGCGCGGCATGTTATGGCGGGAACTGTTGCCATTCCTTTTCTACATCAGGGATGCTGACTCGCCTATGTCCTGGTTATGTACCTTGGGGGCGATGGCTTGGGACATGTCACTGGCCTATCGCGGCACCTTGCGATTTGCAGTGACCTGCCCTACTCACATTTTGTGTGGCCTGCGACAACCCTCAATTGTTCGGACACGATACTGCGGTACGCTTACAGGGGAGCGTTCGGCCTCGGGGCTCTTGACTGAGCCAACGCTCCGTGAACGGGGCTATTGCCCGGTTCCTTTTCAACAAGGGTGGTGGACGCGTCATTAGTCTCCCCGCCATCAGTCTGCAAAATTAAGAGCTTTACTCAGGGGATGGGGCCCATCTGTCGCAGGGAGGTATGGACCTCTGGTTACTGGACTGGCGAGCAGGCCTGTTGACCGAGCTGACGGTCTGGGGGGGGGGCGTCGAGCCTTCTTTGAAGCCCCTCCGTGTGGCGGTAGCACTGGTAAGGTAAACATTTATGACCCACAGGTATCCGGCAGGTTCGCAATTGACTGGACAACACTAGACAGGCATAAGTTGGTTAAACGTTGTCCGGTCAACGACGAACTAGGCGATGGGGTGATGGCTACAGCTAGACAGCATGCATCACCCCGTGATTTTACGGATACGCGTCAGAGGGTGGGGTCATTAGTTAGATATTGACTACGGTCAACAATTTGTTTGTTGTCAACAAACAAATTGATACAAATAGATACATTGTAACAATTGCCGTTGGCAATTTTGGGTGGTACCTTACCAGTGTTACTTCGGCCTGCTTGCCTTAAGAATTATGATTGGTCAATTACCAATAGAAATTTATAATTCGGACTAGGGCATGAATCAATAAATGTGGCCCAATGCCGTTATCCACTTTCATCAGTGTCTGAGTCCTTTATTGGGGGGTGCGCCTGCAAAAAGAGATATGTTTGAATACTGATAGATTCAGAAAGAGGCTGGCAACATGGTGGAAAAGTAAAGAACATAAGTGCAAGAAAAGGAGGTCAGGAAGTAAGTCACATAAAGAAGAATTGGGGGAAAGTTAACATGGAACTCCAGATATTGGTCCCTCCATCTTCTGTACAGAGAACACTTCAGTGGGCAGGTTTTCAGATATTGCCCAATTAGGAAGCAAAGCATTACGAGCAACGTTTCAAACATTTGACTTCATTATTGAGAAGTGCACCACAGCCTGGATGTCACAGAGTTCACACTTTGTGGTCGATGCCCCAGAAAATGTCTGCATTGTGATGGGGACAAGAAAAGAAAGCAGAAGCAGAGGCAGCTCCTGGTTACTGCTCAGCAAGCGATCAGCAGTCTTGAACTTTCAGACAACCGACTTGAAGGTCAGTCTGCAGATCACTTTGCTGAGCAGTAACTAGGATTTGTGTGTCCCCACTTTCCAAAGCTGGTGCCCTGCCCTCTGAACTGCAATCTGTTTCCAGCTCATTAATTGGCACTGACTTGGCAAAAGCAGAGTATGTATGTGTGTAAGTAAAACAGAAAGAGGGCTTTTCTACCCTCATTAGGAGCTATCTCAGCTCAATTCAGCATTTTTTTTTACTGAAAATAAAGGAATGGAGCACTAAGCTGAAAAGTCTCTGGCCCTTCCCACAATGCTGAGAAAGAAGAGAGGGGAAATTGAAAGAAAGACGGCCGAAGAGAAGCAGGGAAGCAGAAGCAACTAAACAAACTCCCATGAAGATTTTTCCACTGCACTTTGCCGAGAAACTCACTCAAATTCACTCTGACTTAGATGCTGTAGTTGATACACTCCTGTGGATGTAACTTCAGCACCATTTTCTTCTGTTATAGTGGATATTTTTCAGTTGATAGATCTGTGGAGGTCTTACAGGATGTTGTGGTGTTTCAGCTCCAGAGGTTCTTGGATGAAGCAGATTATCTAGATCAGTGGTTCCCAACATGGAGCCCACACCATGGTGGACTTCAATTTCCAGAAGCCTATGCCAGTACATTGACTGATCAGTACATTGGGGAATTGACTCAGGCTTCTGGGAATTGAAGTCCACCAGTGAGATGTGGGCTCCATGTTGGGAACCACTGATCTTGATAATCTGCTTCATCCAAGAACATCTGGAGCTGAAACACCACAACATCCTGAAGTCCAAATACCAAAGGTTGGCAAACACTGATCTAGATCCATTTCAGTTTGGCTCTATCCCTGGCTATGGAATTGATGTCTTTGGTCACCTTGGAGGATGACCTACAATGGAAACTGCACAGGGTGAGTTTGCCCTGGTTGTTTGTGCTGCACCTCACCATGGTATCCTTCTGGGGCACCATTCTGGAACAGGTTTTGGAGGCACTGTTTTATACTGATTCCAATCCTTTCTAGATAGCCAAACTCAAAAGGAGGTGCTGGGAGAATCCTATTCAATATTCTGGTCATTGCTTTGTGATGTCCTTTAGGGCTCAGTTCTGTCACCCATTGTTAATCAACAGCCACATGAAACCATTAGATGTTGTCTGGAGTTTGGGGTTTTGATGCCATCAGCATGCTGATGATAACCAGTTCTATCTCTCCTTTCCATCTGATTCCAAGAAAGTTGTTCTGTGCATAGACCAGTGTCTGTTTTCAGTCATGGACTGGATGAGGGCTCAGAAACTGAAACTTAATCTAGGCAAGGCAGATGTGCTTATGGTTAGTTAAAAGGCAGGGCTTCAGCTTGTAGAGGGTGGGGTAACATTCCCTCTGAAAAAATAAAGTCTACAGCTTGGGTGTTCTCCTGGACTCAGTCCTGAGCTTGGATGCCAGGCTGTTTCTAGGCCAATTTGAAGTGCTGGTTATAAAGCCCTGTACAGTTTAGGTCCAGGCTATTTGAAGGATCATATTACCCCATATCAGCCTTTTCAGCTCTTAAGACCTTCTGGGGAAACCTCTTGATTCCATAGATTTCCGAAGTTTGCTTAAAGAGAATGCAAGAAAGGGCCTTCTCAGTGATTGCTCCCAGGTTTTGGAACATGCTTCTCCAAGAAGACAGTAATGGAGGTTGGCCATTGCATTCTCCAAATTCTTCTCATGTTGTCACCACTTTATTACCTCCTATTTCTTGGACACCTGGTGTTTTGGCATAGCCAAGAAACATGATATTTCCTGTCATTAGCAATGGACTTGTTACATGACTTTAAAATGTACTGTTCCCCTTCATCCCCTCTTCTCATTTTGCCAAGATACTGTCATGGCTCTAGCTTGGAGGGGGATGCAATTTGTGAATGTGAGTTCCAAAGCATTGAAGCAAATCCTGCACTTTTCTAGAACAAAGAGGAACAAAGGGAGGCAGAGGAAAAAGATATAAATGTTCTCGCTAGAAAAGTTCACACTTGAACAGAAATTGATTGGAACTTTGTGAAGAGATTGCTTTGGTTTGAATTAAAAACACAGTTTGCTCAACTGAAAGCCATGCTTCCCAGTTTAGAATATGTTTCTAAGACCTTTTCTTCTTTCTGTGTGAAGATTACTTGTTCTTCTCAAGGCATCTCTATTTGCTCCAAACAAAAAGACTAAATAAGCTTTTTCTGTTATACGAATTCCTGCTCATAATAATAAAGTTCCCTATTCATTGAGATTTTGCAACTTCTGCAAGAAATTGACTGTATCAAAAAAAAAAAATACATGCATGGAAAGTTCTTTTGAGCTCCACCATACAACAGACTTGAGACCAGTGGTGGGATTCAGCAGGTTCACACAGGTTCACCAGAACTGGTAGCAGAAATTCTGGTTGGCCCCGTCCATCCAAGTTTTGAAATAAAGTACTGTAGTCCTAATTCGGGTGCAATGTAGGACTTTCCATCTGGCCATGCCCACCATACCATGCCCACAGAGTAGGTAGTAAAAAAAATTGAATCCCACCACTGCTTGAGACATATATTATATATAAGAAATATTTCATATATTATATTTTGACTCTATGGATCCACATGGCATTCTATGTATGCTCACTTGGGCTGTGAGCTTGAGAATCTGCTGATTCCCACCAACACCCATGTTGCACACATTGTTCTGCTGAACACTGTCTGCTCTGACTTGTGCAAAACATGCAAACAATTTGTTTTATAATAGCTTCCTGAATCCCCAGGATACTTGAAATCTGGATACTACTTAATATCCAAGATCATCAAGTCAATGTATCATGATTTTTAGTCAGAGCAGTTCCTTTGGTTCAATCTGTGAATGTGGAGAGATACATAATCTGGCTCATTTATTGGTCTGCCAATTACTGCCAGAAACATGCACCGATGAAGACTTAAGTTTGGCCAATGACAAAGCCATGAAAGTGGCTTCATTTTGGCAGTCATTGGTTTGATCGGGATACAAAAGAAGAAGTCAGAGCAGTAAAATTTACATTTTTCTTTGTTTCTTGCTGTTACTGATTCGAATGAAACCCTGAGCCATGTTGCAAATTCATGAGGTCCTACAAAATCATCTGTTTCTGCTTTCCAGTAACTTCAGGACAACTTCCTTGCTCCCATGGCTGATCCTCAGTAGGCATTAGATTTGTAACACCAAAGCCTGCAAATGTGCATTGTTCCTCATTAGTCTTGTCCTGAGCAATGCCTTTCATTCACTTCATCAGGAAATGCCAAAACTAAGTTAATGAACCAGCAGTAATGACCCCAGCTTTCCAAAGACACTTCAGAGTTTGGATATGTAATGGTTGAAGTATATAGTTTGTTTGTTTGTTTTCTGATTACTTCAATTAGCTATTTAATGTTCACTTATGGCTGCATTTCCCAAACTTTGGTTTTTGGACTTCAATTCCTGAAGCCTATTTTTTTTTAATTTTTTTTATTAAAAATTTTCAAACATATACAAACATACAAAACAATACATCATAAAAATACATATATTACACAAAAAATAATTGACATATCCGATAATTGATTCAATACATTTTTATACCTATCTTTACAGTAAAACATTCCTTAAAAAGAAAATTAACATTTAATTATGATTTAGTAGTTAACATCTAACTTATTTCAAAAATTCTTCCCAAAACTCTTTATTTATTAATACCACTAAATCCATTCCCATTGAACAATTCAATAATATTTTGATTTAGATACAACTATCAAAATCCAAATTACACATACATTACACCCTGTGTTTATTTACATTGCCCTGGAAAGATCAGAGTGTCTCATTATTTTACTTCCAAAAACTTCTTTGATCCGGTACAGGTCTACTTCTTTCTGGACCCATACATGAATGATCCACAAAGGGCTTCCAAATATTCCAAAATCTATTCTCTTTCAACTCATCCCTTTTTTCTTTTATCTCCCATGTCAGTTTGTCATTCAATGCTAAATTCCACATTTCTTTGTACTATTCTTCAGTCTGTATAATTACATCATTTTTCCAATTTCTAGCGATACATTGTCTACCCGTTGTTAACATTATTTGTAGTAACTCTTTTTCCTCCTTGTTTAAATTCATACCATCCAAATCTGTTAGCATAATGGTACCTGTCGCCAGTTTAATTTTCTTACCCAATATTTCACTGATCTCTTTTTCTATTCTTCTCCAAAAATCCTTACAACCCCACCACATATGTTCATAAGTTCCTATAGTGTCTTTACATCTCCAACATAAATTATCCTTTTTGTTATCAATCTGATGTAACCTCACTGGTGTCAGATACCATCTCCACAACATTTTATAATTATGCTCTTTAATTCTAACTGACATAGTTCTCATTATCCTCTTTTTCCACTTATTTCTCCATACATCTTTTTCTGTCTTTATATTCAAATCCTGTTCCCACTTCAATTTCAAATCCTCTTGTGGATCACCCTCCCTGTTTATTAAAGCATAGAGTTTGCTAACTAGGCCCTTAATATTTCTTTCTCCTTTTCTAATTTTTAAAACCAATTCTTCAAATTCTGTCTTTTCTCTGTCTATATCTAATTCTCTCAAATATTTACCATTCCAATTATTAACCTTCAATATCTGAAACCAATTCATTTTCAACTGTTCAAACAAATTTTTCTTCCTTCCTTCATCTCTACAGATCCGTAACCAAGGAAACTTCATTTTTATCCAATATTTCCTTTATTTCTTTATCTATTTTTAACGGAAAACAAGCCATATCTGCTAATTCCAAGATTGAAGAGATATTTGGGGTCAAATCATTCTTTAATCTTTTCCACACATTCATAACTCCCTTCATCATTGTATTATTAGTAGCTATCTTTCCAACATTACCTCCCAAAAAGATCATTTTACCTATATTCCTATAATCTTTCATCTCAATCTCCTCCCAAATTACTTTTTCTCTTGCCAAGATCTTCACTACATTCTTAATTTGAAAAGCACGGTAATATGCCACTAAATTCAGCATTCCTAAACCACCTTCTTTCTGAGGTAGATACCCTAATTTTTTTGGGTAATCTAGGCTTTTTACCTCCATTACAAAAATTATTAAACAACTTTTAAAACTCATTAATTTCCTTGTCCTTCAATTGAATTGCCAATGCATCAAATAAAAAAATAATTCTAGGTAACAACATCATTTTACTAAGTGCGATTCTCCCAAACCATGACAATTTCAACTTTTGAAAACTTTGTATTCTGATCTTAATTTCCATTTTCAAACTATCGTAATTCAATCTTTTAAGATCTTCCAATCTATTTGATATAACTATCCCCAAATATTTCAGTTTATCTTTAATTTGAATATTACTCACTTCCTTTATCTTCCTCCTCTCTCCTTCTCCCATATTACACAGCATCATTTCCAATTTATCCCAATTTATCTTCAAACCCGTAATATCCTCAAAATCCTTAAATTGTATTCTAATCCTATCCATAACCCTCTCAGGATGTTTATCAATTATCATTGTTTCATCTGCATACATACTTATTTTATTCCACATTATCCCTTCTATTTTTACATCCTCTCTTATACTTTTTGCCAGTATTTCCATTGCCATGATAAACAATATAGGGGACAAAGGACAACCCTGTCTAGTACCCGCCTCTAACTTTACCTCATCTGTGACCTCATCATTTACTCTTAGCTATCCCTTTCTGATATAATAAATCAATTACTCTTCTAAATTTGTCACCAAATCCATAGCTTTTAATTATTTCCTTAATCGAGGTCCATTGTAGGGAGTCAAGTGCCTTAAAAATATCCAAAGATATTAATCCCACTTTTTCTTTCATTTGGTTCACATTATCTATTAAATCTAAAACTCTTCTAGTCAAGTCTGCCATATGCCTCCCTTTTAAAAATCCCACTTGATCTAAATTTATATAATCACCCATAAACTTATTTAAACGATTAGCCAATATTGCTGTGAAGATCTTAGTATCTTGATTTATAAGAGAGATTGGTCTATACGATTCCACTTTCTCTAAATTCTTTCCCAATTTTGGCAACAGAACAATCGTACTCCTATAACAGGAAGTCGGAATTTGTCCACCATCCAATATATAATTATATAATTTTACTAACTTTGGTACCACGACATCTTTAAATTCCTTGTAAAAATCGGCCGGCAATCCATCCTCTCCCAGGGCTTTCCCCAACTTCAAACCCACAATTACCTCCTTTACCTCCTTGTTCTTCCATTTTATCCCGATGTTCCTGTTTTATTCCAGTCGTTATTTGCCTCTTTAAAAGCTTTTTAAGCTTCTCCACATCTATCTCTTTTTTTGCATACAAGGCTTGATAAAATTCCTTCACAATTTTACATTTATTTCTAATCTTATTACATTTTATCTCTTGATTATTGACCAAAACTCCAATTTCTCTTTTTTCCCTTTTGGCTTTTGCCAATAATCTTGAGTTTTTATTACTAAATTCAAAATACTCTCTATATAAATAAATCAAATCTCTTTTTACCTTTTCTATATCTTTACCAACCAATTCAGCCTTCAATCTTTGTAATTTACCAAAAATTTCTTGTCTTTCTTTTTTGAATGCTATTCCTGTAACTGTTTTAATTCCTTTTCGCTTTTATCCTGTGCTATCTTATACTTTTTATATCTGTTGCTTGCCAACTTTATACTTTCCCCTCTAAAAACCGACTTCATGGCATCCCCAACCATATTAAAATTTACCTCATCATTATCATTCCATTGCCAGCTTTCCATCCAACTTTCTATAATTTGTTCTTTACACTTTTGATCTTTAAATAGATTAGCATCATATCTCCAATTCCTCCTCCTTCTACTATCATTCTGTAGCCTCAATTCCAAAACCACTTTGGCATGATCTGATTCAATCTCCTCAATATTTTTAACCATATTTTCAGTTGCAAATACATAATCTATTCTAGAGTAGGAGTAATGAACGTGTGAAAAATAAGAATACGCCCTATCTAGACCCTTAATCTCTCTCCAAGAGTCTTTCAAACCTAATGCAACCATCCAATTGCCCAAAATCTTCCCTTTAATACCTGTTCCACACCTTGTTATATTTGTGCAATCCAAATTTGATCTTACTAAATTAAAATCACCTACCACTATTATCTTTGCCGATTTTTCTATTACCACAATTTTGCGAATTTTTTCTAAGAATTCAGCTTGATGTTCATTGGGAGCATAAATATTCAGCAATGTTATTTCCTCATCATCTATTTTCCCTTTCACTATCAAATGTCTGCCTTCTGGATCTGAGATACTTTTTATTATCTCGAATCCCAATCTAGTAGAAATCAGAACTGCAACTCCTCTTGCTTTTGATGTGCCAAATGCCTTTTCATAATGTTGCATCCAACCTAAGAAAATTTTGTTTGTATCCTGTGATTTTTGATGAGTTTCCTGTAGAAAGACTATGTCCGGTCTGTCCTTCCTCAAAACCGATTCTAACCTCCTCCTCTTAAGAACAGATCCTGTACCTTTTACATTCCACATTAAAACTTTAATACTTCTCATATTTTAATTCAACATCCTCTTCTATCACTTCTGAGCTCTACATTAGGCTTGCTACCTCTAACCCATCACAATTAAAATAAGACATCAAACAAAAAACACACAATGACAACTTCCCCACTTTCTTTTAAAAAAAAGCCGCCTTCGTCCTCCAAAGAGGGGAGGGGGAGACATTCAAGATGTGCATGGTGATTAGTGCTCTAGCGCACCATCCCCATTATAAAACCAATTTATAAAAACCTTTTATCATATAAAAATTCTTACATACTATCCTTTTACTCTCTACCCCTTACTTAACTCTTCCTCTACCACAATCAATGATAACCCATCCTCTTCTCCTCCTTGTTGCCCTCCACCTGTGGCTCCACCCACCTCTACACTCTCATAGTCTCTTCTTATGGCTCCTGATTCCAACAAATATTTTCTAAAAGCTACCCACTCATCTGAACCTGCCTTGACCAGATCAAGCAAGCTCAAGTACTCCAATGGATCAGTCCCTGCATCAATGACCTGCATTTTTTCTCATAGAAGAATCTTAACTGTTGTGAAAATCTCCAATTATATCTTACACCTTTTTTCATCAACAATTTCGTTACTGGTTTCATCTTATATCTCCAAGCTTGTTCCTTGATAGAAATATCATTATATACTTCCACATCAGAGCCATCGATTTTCAGAGCACCAGAACCAGCTTGTTTTTAATCTCCCCAATTTGCAAATTTAACCAAAACATTTATTTGAACCACTTTTCCTCTTCTCGGGCCCACTCTGGCCCATATTGCACTCACAATATCCTCCTGTACAAAATCCTTTCCCATTTTCAAATTATTTAACCACTGAACAATTCTATCTCTTAGCTAGTCTGGCATCCTTTCAATCAAATGACGTATCACAATATTCTTTTTTCTCATCAATTCTTCCATAGCATCAACCCTTTTTTCATGCTCATCCACTTTCATCTTATTCTCCCTCATGCCTTCCTGTGTCCCTCATTTTGCATCAACTTAACATTTCCCTCTATTTTTTGCAAGCTTAATTCTACTTTTTTGGAGAAATCCACAACAGTTGTAACCACTTTATCCTGTTTTTTCAACATTTCATTTTTATCCTTCACTCTTGCTTCTTCCATCTTCTCAAATTTCTGAAACAATTTACTAAATTCAACCATAATTTGGGTCTGATCATAAGGTTCAGGTGATGATGATGATGATGGGAGAGCCTCCTCCACTGGCACTTTGTCCTTCCTCTTAGGTTTCACCATAGGCTCCTCCTCTTTTGCCTTTCCTCTTGTAACCTTATCCATAGTAACATCGACTAGAAGCTTCAATGCTGCAATACTCTTGACTCTCGCAGAACCCTCCCCTTGAACCTGTTCCAGTGCTGCAAATATGATAACCAATAATAATTGTAATCCCTTTGGCTTGATTGAAAATTCTGCAAAATTTTAATTGTTGTAATCCACAGCCATCAAGAATCCAGGAACACCAATAAATCCAAATAAAGAAAGTTTTCAGAAACTTATAATCCAATTGTTAGGAGCCAATCTTTGTATTCAATGATACAGAAAAAAAAAACAAACAAACTTTCCACGGCCCAATCTTGATTGTAGAAATCAAATCCTCTATGCTCCAAGCCAAAACAAAACAACACAAAAAAAAACCCAAAGCACTCCAAGTTTGATTATACTTTCAAAAGCCCACTGAGAACAGATATTGAAACTTGCATCACAGCATGTAAAACTGTTACAGCAGCAAGAGAGGAGAAGAGACACACTGTAGCAATGTTTTGGGTGGAAGAATGACTGTATATATATAAAAAAGAGATTCTGAAAGGAGAATTATCCAAATTTAGAAACAAAGCCAAACAGGCAAATCCAACAAAACAATGCTTACATTCCACCTCTGCAAGATCAGTTTTGTAATCCTGGCCGTGATGGTGACTTCACAATACGGCCCCTTCCTTCTTCACCGTCCCCACCTCCAAACTCGAACTCGCCTTTAATTTTATTAAATCCTTTGGAGTCTGAACCTCAGCTTTCCACCCATTATTTCCACTCTTCGTCCTCCAAATAGCTCTAAAGAACGCACAAACTCTGTCTCTTTCTCTCACAACCACGACTTCTCTGCTGTAATCACCACCGCTTGAGTTTCATTTTCTAAAATGCTGCCGCCATTACTCAACCCTCCTCCTTCTTCCTCCCATTCTAGCTGCCACGGCACTTACTGAAACTTTGAATCCGCCGAACTCCACCTTAATCCTCCATCCTTCATCCTTCATCCTCCAGCACCACCACAGCCACGTTCTTTTTGCTCTGAGCCTCTGGTTTTTATATTTAATTCAAATTTTGCAAATGTTTCAAGCTCCCGTCCGACCTCAGGTGCATCGATCGGTGCAGCTTACGCCGCGTCTCTCTCGCTGCCCAATCTTCGGACTCCAACCGCTTGTTACCACTGCTTAATATTAGCAACAACTGGAGGGTCAGGTACCTTAATTTTTGAGCTTTTAAAAGCTTTTTCATTGGCAGTTTGCAAAGCAAAGTCCATGTTACTCCGCCACCATCTTGGCCACGCCCCCAATTCCCAAAGCCTATGTCAATTTCCCCAAAGCACTGATCAGCCAATTACTGACGTAGGCTTCTGGGAATTGAAGTCCACCAGTGTTCCGTGGAACATAGTTTGGGAGACAGTATGGAAGCATGGCGCCAAAATGGCCGCCGCGCTCTTTGTGGCCCCCCCCACCGGACGAAGCCATCCGGGTAGTTAGGTGCATGGCCAGCACCCTAATAAAAGGGCTGGCCACGAGGCAGCCGTGCTGCCATTTTGGCGAAGCGACGGAGCGGAGAAGTTTTTCCCTCTTACCTCCGTCGCTCGTGTCTTTCAGGGGAAGCCTTTTTGGGCAGCTTTTTCTCTCATAGGCTTCCTAGCTGGCTTGGCTATGCCCTCGAAGAAGAAGGCAGCCGCTAACGTGGCTCGATCGGCGTGGAGGCGCCAGCCGGGTCGGAGGACCGCGACTGCGCCCGCCCAGCAGCCACCCTTAACGGAGCCCACCGGGACCGGTGGGATGGGATCGGTGGCCCCTTGGCCCGATCCGCGGTGCGGGCAGGTTGCCCCGGATGGGGCCTCGGCCCTTGACCCGCAACCGATGCCTAGTGCCCCCGCCGGGGTCCGTGCGGCTGGGCCCTCTTGCCCGGGTGCACAGTTCCCCATGGGGGGAGCGAGCCACGGGGGGTGGTTGGGTTCCCTGCCTCTGCAGGGTGTCCCCTCGGCTTCACAGGGGCCGGGCATGAGCTCTTGGCCTTATCTGGCCCCTGGGACTCAGGGGCCTGGACAGGTACCCTTTAATTATGGGCCGATTCCCCATTCGCCCCCCGTTGGGGCTGGTGCATTGGTCAACGTGGAGGCCCTTCTGGCCCGCGTTGCGGCCCTTGAAGCATCCTTGGCGAGGGCCAATCAAACAGGGGTGCCTTTAGGAATCCAGGTGCCCCCTTTGGCTGCCGAACAGCGGCCGGCAATGGGTCGGGTTGAGCCGCCTGAGGCGCGCGGGCTGGTGGCGGCCACTGCCTTGCGGCTCCCCACTCAACAGGTGCAGCAGTCTGGTGCGGATCTGGCCCCGTCGACGAGCTCAGCTTCGGTCGTGAGCTCCGACGCCCCCAGCGGGCCGGAACCCCCGGTGGGGGCGGCCCGTGGGGGTGCATCGAGTGAGTATGCAGTTCAAGCCAGTGCACCCACACAACTGACTTCCTGGGGGGGGGAGGCTTTCCAATGGCCATGGCCTCGCACGGGTGGTCCGGCGGTCCAATTGCCCCCAGCCCACCCGGCGACTTCACCCCTGACACAGGGCCCGGGTCCGGGTGGCGCCCCCTGTGCGGTGGGGAATGTTTTGGGAATCCCCGGGCTCGTACAGGCCCCCTTTGCTTTGCCCGCAGTCCCCTCTGTGCCGGTGTCGGCACTGCCAACGGCAGGGTATTCCTTGCCCCTGGGGGACCATCTGGCCCAGTCTACCAGGGAAAAGATCTGGAGGGGCGAGTATGTAGATATCTTCTCCCTTCTTAATAGGGAGCCGACCAAGGAGGAGAGGGAAGGGCTGGACGAGAAGGATAAGGAGCAGGAACGTCGTCGTAAGCCACCACGCACGTGGGCAAATTGGTTGGCAGCGTACCTGATTTACATGGCCGTTTACCTCAGGGCTAGGCCGGATTTGGCCATCCCTATGGTCCAGTATCTGGACAACATCTACCGGGCCATGGTTGACTTCCCGGGTCCATCGTGGCTGGCTTACGACGAAGAATTCCGCATGAGGATTCCACTGCACCCAGAGATGAGGTGGGATGAGCCCTGCCAGAAGCTGTAGCTTCTGTATATGACCCCCACGTGCCCGGCGCCTGGGGATAGATACCATTGTGGACATGCGGTCCAACGAGCGGCCCCGGTACAGGCTCTCCGCCAAGTGGCGGGGCAGGGGGTTCCAGCCCGCCTGCTGTGCTGGACCTTCTCGTCCAATGGTTCTTGCAACAGAAAAAATTGCAAGTACAAGCACGAGTGCCCCGCTTGTTCGGGCCCCCATGCTGCCTCCGCCTGTCCCAGGCCGGGAGGATACAGGGGCAGGGGTAGGGGCGGACAAGGGGCAGGCAGGACTCCCACGGAAGGAGTGGGTTCACCGAAAGGCCCCCTCCCCAATTAATGTCGACATGCTAGAGCGTTGGCTCGCATTGTACCCGAAGAAAGCAGATGCTGTGTACCTCCTTCAGGGTTTTCAACTGGGTTTCCGTATTCCTTTCACGGGGGATAGGTCACCGCAGGATGCACCCAACCTTTTGTCACTTAGAGGACGGGAGGAGGTGGCTGCCACCAGCATTAATAAGGAGGTCGCTGCGGGCAGGGTCGCTGGCCCTTTCCCCGCGCCCCCTTTCCCCAACCTTAAAGTGTCTCCTCTAGGACTAGTGCCCAAGAAGTCCCCGTGCGAGTTCCGCCTGATTCATCACTTGTCCTACCCAGCCGGTCATTCGGTCAATGATGCTATCCCTGAGGCCCTTTGTTCTGTCAGGTATACATCATTTGACCAGGCATTGTGCATGGTGCGCTCATGTGGCCCGGGTGCACTGTTGGCTAAGTGTGACATTAAGTCGGCTTTTCGCCTCCTGCCAGTGCACCCGGGTGACTTTGAGTTGCTGGGTTTCAAATTCCGGGGTGAATATTATTTTGACAAAGCCATGCCATTCGGCTGTTCCATATCCTGCTCGGCTTTCGAGCGTTTCAGTACATTCCTGCAGTGGGCATTTGTCCGTAGGTCAGGGTCTCGGTCTGTAGCCCATTACCTGGATGACTTTTTGTTCGGGGGTGAACGGGGCTGGGACACGTGCACACGTCTCCTCAACACATTTCAGACGCTAATGCAGGAACTCAGTGTCCCTTTAGCGCCCGAAAAGACCGAAGGCCCGTCTAATAAGTTAGTATTCCTGGGGGTGGAGATTGACACGGTAGCGCAGGCGTCTAGATTGCCGGAAGACAAGGTGTCAAGGATAGTGGCCCTTATATCGGACTTGCTGGCTAAGCGCAAGGCATCCCTTCGGGAACTGCAGGTGCTACATGGGCACCTTAATTTCGCTTGCAGGGTGGTCGCACCTGGCAGGGCATTTGCTCGGCGCTTGTGCGACGCCATGTCAGGCTTATCCAGGCCCCATCATAGGACCAGATTGACATGGGGCATCAGGGCAGATATGCACATATGGCTCCAGTTCTTGAGGGAGTTTAATGGGGTCTCATTTTGGAGGTCAGATCTCCTGGCCTCACCCCAATTTCAGATTCAGTCTGATGCCTCGGGATCCCTTGGTTATGGGATGTACTTCAATGGGAAGTGGGCATATGGTGGATGGCCACCAGCCTGGTCAGGCACGGGTCGCCTGAGGGATCTCACATATTTGGAATTTTTTCCCATACTGGGGGCCTTGATGCTATGGGGTGAGGAGTGGGCCAACTCTGTGGTGCATTTCTGGTGTGACAATGCGGCCGTTGTCCACATTGTCAATTCACAGACCTCTAAATCTCCCAGGGTCATGGACCTCGTGCGCCAGTTTGTATTGCGCAGCCTGCGCCTCAATGTACTGTTCAGGGCCAGGCATGTCCCGGGGGTGAATAATGATATTGCTGATGCTTTGTCCCGCCTGCAGATCTCCCGGTTCTGTGCCTTGGCCCCGGATGCGGAGGAATTTCCCTCGCCACTCCCGGAGGAGATATGGACCTTTGGCAAGGAGAGGTGAACCGGGCGATCGGCATGTCTCTGGCACCACGCACGCGTAAGGCGTATCACCACGCGTGGGTTTCCTTTCAGACTTTTTGTACCCAATCTCGACTGCCAGATACCTGGCCAATCCCAGTGGCCCACCTCCTTCGTTTCATGGTTTACCTGCACGCACAGGGCCTGGCACCCCGCACCATAGCATCTAGGCTATCAGCGCTGGCTTTTATGGCCAAGGTGGGAGGTCATGCGGACAGTACCGCTGATTTCCGTGTGAGACACGTTTTGGAGGGGTGGGTGCAGGAACGTGGGCGTAGCCTGGACGACCGCCACCCAATTTCCCCGGGGGTCCTTACCCAACTGGCACGGGGCTGGCATGACCTATATTTTAATAGGTATGAGGCAGCCCTGTTTCATGCGGCTACAACGGTGGCCTTTTTTGGAGCGCTCCGCATCAGCGAGCTTGTGATGCTGACTAAGGCGGATGCAAGTCGTAGGGCACTGGAACTCGAAGATGTCTATGTTTGCAATGATTGGGCTCAGTTGAGGATACGCTCCTCTAAAACAGATCAGCACGGCGTAGGCAGTGGTGTAAGACTGCTACGATGTTCCTTGGCAGACATCTGTCCGGTTGGTGCCCTACAGGAGTTCCTTGCACTGCGTGGCACGCACCATGGCCCGTTTTTCTGTCACCAAGATGGGTCTCCCCTCACTAAATTTCAATTTTGGAAGGTGACTGGGAAGGACCTGGCTAGGGTGGGCCTCCCTGGGGCCCGTTACGGCACCCACTCATTTAGAATTGGGGTGGCCTCTACTGCGGCTGCTTATGGGTACTCCGGGGCTGACATACGCAGCATGGGGAGGTGGGGCTCGCAGTGTTTCCAGTTTTATGTTCCCCCACTCCCACCGTGAGTACCGTTTTTTTTAGTCACCACATATCTCTTCCTTCCCTGTTTTTTTCCTTGACAGACCCTGGGTGTCGTATCACACCGGTGACAGTATGGCTGGTGGGCCATAGCTACGTGCACAGGGCAGCGCGTTACGCTGCGGCGACAGATTGGGGACCCCGACTGGGACTCGGTGCATACGCAAGTCTCACATGGTACGGTAAGCCCGGTAAGTTGTGGCGGGAGCTCTTGCCATTCCTTTTTTCGGCAAGGAACGCTGACCCGCCCGACATCCTGATCATACATCTTGGGGGTAATGATTTGGGACAGGTCACTGGCTTATCGCTGAAGCATGCGATTTGCAGTGACCTCGCCTACTTACATTACGTATGGCCCGCCACAACCCTTGTTTGGTCAGATATGGTCCCACGGCACGCTTATTGGGGAGGCCTTGACCTCCAGACCTTGGACCGCGCTAGGCGCGGTGAACAGGGCTGTGGCCCGATTCCTTTCGACCAAGGGCTGGGGGCGGGTCAGTCCTCATCCAGCCATTAGTCTGCAAAATTATGGGCTTTACGCAGGGGATGGGGTCCATCTGTCGCGAGGAGGTATGGACCTCCTGCTGAGTGATTGGCGAGCAGGCCTGTCGACCGAGCTGACGGTCTTGGGGGGGGGGGGGGCGTCGAGCCTTTATTGAAGCCTCTCCGGGTGGCGGGTAGCACTGGTAAGGTAAACATTTATGACCCACAGGTATCCGGCAGGTTCGCAATTGACTGGACAACAATAGATAGGCATAAGTTGTTTAAACGTCGTCCGGTCAACGACGAACCAGGCGAGGGGGTGATGGTTACCACTAGACAGCTGGAATCACCCCCTGATTTTACGGATACACGTCAGAGGGTGGGGTCATTAGGTAGATATTGACTACGGTCAACAATTTGTTTGTTGTCAACAAACAAATTGATACAAATAGATACATTGTAACAATTGCCGTTGGCAATTTTGGGTGGTACCTTACCAGTGTTACTTCGGCCTGCTTGCCTTAAGAATTATGATTGGTCATTTTACCAATAGAAATTTATAATTCGGACTAGGGCATGAATCAATAAATGTGGCCCAATGCCGTTATCCACTTTCATTTGTGTCTGACTCCATTATTGGGGGGGGGGGGTGCGCCTGCAACGGCTTTAGAACACTTGCTTCCACCACAGAATAAGTAACCCAGACCTTTTCACATATATGTCTACGTATCCTTCCCACCATTTCCTCTTTTGGATCCATTGCTAAAAATCACAGGTAGGACTCATTCTCTCTCATTCATGCAGGCATGGGAAAGGTCATCTATACAGTAGGAGGAATAACCATATTTGACCAGACAGATTCTCAATGAACCGTATGACTGTAAATAAACAATATGTTAAAATTATTTAGAACAATTACAATTGCTTTGTTATTCTTTGATTCTTTTGAAAAATGATAATAAAATAAAAATTGTAGCAGAGAAGTAAGAAATGTTTTTTCCTTTGAATAACTCATTTTGCAATACTAATTTTAGAGAGAGAGAGAGAAGCCACAGAAAACTTCCTCAGACCAGTCTGCAGCAAAATTTGTATTGAGCATTGGGAATTCATGTAACTGGTTAATTTCTAATATAGATCTGCATAAGAATAGTCAGGCCTTTGACTTTCACCTTGATCTGAGTAAGCAAGCTCTACTCTGTGCTAGATCAAGCTAACAAGAAAACGGGAAAATCTATGAAGCTTGATGAATGTGAGCTCCACATGTACTGTTCAAGAGGCTAATCCATAAAATGAGAAGAGCCAAGGATCAGAAATATGTCAATAATTTTAATACTAGTTGATTTACCTTTACCTGTCCCTCCTTAAGATACAATTCTTCACAGAAAGAAACCATCTGGCCATGGAATTAACTCCCTAACCTCAGTCCTTTTGTCTGATATGACATACGGAGATTCATACTTACATTCTTATTCCCGTTTAGCTCCAATACATGGACACAGTTTTCTTTCAATCCTTTAAATGTCAAATGTTTTATAGTACAACTTAATCTGCAATGATAGTTTATTTAGTTCTATCAGCTTTTTAGCCCATCTTATTTTTTACTTCAGTAACATACATAATTGATCATAATAAAAATTATTAAATGAAATTTACGGACACTTGCGCGCACACACACATACACTATTGGACATGAAGTCCCAATTATTACAGCTATGGGAGGAGAGATGAAATCATGTTGGGGAAATCATATATGCTCCAGCTTTTAGGTGATAGCCTTAATTCCTATGTACAGGAGGAGGAGATCCTCCCCCAAATGCACCTGAGGTCCTGTTTGCTACCCAGAGAACAAAGAAGAATGTAACATCTGTATCCTGAGCTACCTTGGGGAGAGGTGATTACTCCAGTGGCAGGTGTATTTAAGCAGCCCAGGTTGTTACACTGAATCTCTTATGACACTGTCTGCCCAATCCCAAGATATGGATGAATCCTCTTGTAGGGTTTTGGGGTGAAGGAGAGCAGGATTGGCCAGGGTTGGGAGCTGGTTATGTTAGCCTTCAACACATGTAGCAGATTAAGAGCCACCATCAGGGGGGGACCATGAGGACTTCCGTCCCGGGCCCAAAGCTAGCAGGGGCCCCAGCGGTGGGCGGCCCATACCTCAGCTTTGTGGGTTTTTTCTTTTAAAAAAACTTTTTTAAACCACGGTGCACGGCACGTGGGCCCAGCACCACTGTGCATGCTCCGACATTGCTCTGCTTGCTGCCACCCCATCTCTGATGAGGCTGCTGAGGGCCTCTGGCACAAGGCCGCCGCTGCGCTGCCATTGATGCACTGAGGGCCTCAGCCATGAGGCCTCCTCCTCCACCTCTGTGCCACCATGCAGTCGGCAGCAGAGCGGAGGCCTACTGAGGTGTGGTGGCAGAGAGGCACGGGCAACCTCATGGCTGAGGCCCTCTGCGGCCTCAGCAGTGGTGCGGTGACAGCCTTGTGCCAGAGGCCTTTGGCAGCCTCATCAGAGACGGGGCAGCGGCAGGCAGAGCAGCAGCTGGAGCAGTGGAGGAGGCGAGTGGCAGAGGAGCTTTGGCATTGGGTGGGCAGACAGAGGAACCAGAGTTGGAGGTGGTGGGTTTGAGTCCGGGCCATGCTGCAGCCATGCCTGCCTTGCCCCACTGGTCCTCCCCCCTCCCCCCATGGTCCCAGGGAGGAGAGGAAGAGGGAACCATGACCGGCCAATGCAGCTGGCCTGGGCTCAGGGGGGGGGGAGACGGGCACTCTCCCCACCACCACTTGGGCAATCCTGTCCGCCGTGCTCAGCAGCCCGACGATGCTTCAGCCACTTGGGCATTCCTGCCTCCGCTTCCCCACCCCCCATGGTCCCAGGGTGAGGAGGAAAACTGAGCTGCGCCACCTAACGTGGCCGGGCATCCTGCCGCTTGCCCCTTCTAGGCAAGTCTTTTTGTTTATTTTTACTTTGTTCTCTCTCTCTCTCTCTCTCTCTCTGTCTCTCTGTGCGGGGTATGGAGCAGGCTAAGGGTATTTTTTTGTTTCGTTTACTCTGATATGCTTGAAATACATACTACCATTTAAAAAGTTTTATTTTGTGCAAGCATATCAGAGAGTAAACAAAACAAAAAGACAACATACTAACTGCTGTATTTCAATGTGAACTTTTGTAGATCAAGTCCACTGGCTCTTTGGTTGTAAAAAGGGATGAGTACTGAACTCTAGAGTTGGATACGACTGGCTTTTGAGCAAGGTCAACCTTTACCTAATAACAGAAGATTCATCTTTGGTATTCAGATTTGCTGTGGTTAGTAAAGGTCTCCATTGCCCAAAATCCAGTCGTATCCAACTCTAGGGTGCAGTGCTCATCTCCATTTACATTCAAAATCCACTGTCTGTGTTTGCAGAGTTTTTCATGGACATGTGGCAGACATGACTAGATCATATGGCCATCCCAGCAAGTTACATGCTCAGATTTGGCACCGCCCACAGATTTTGGCACACCCACAGAGGGGTGTGGTCAAAATGTGTGCATGGGGGGCAATAGGATTGCTCAGTCTGGGGCCCAGAAATTTCTGATGGCGGCCCTGAGCAGACTGTCCACTGAGTATCTACAGGTGTTCCATTAGTTCCTTGGGTCCTGTCATGCCTGTGGGTCCCACCTCCACTGTTGAACTATGGATGGCAATATTGGCCAACTTTTTTGTTGGTAGATGCCTGGATCCACTGTAATCAATGAAGTTGTGATCATCTATTTTCCATCTAACCTTCTATCACAAAAATAGAAAACAATTGAACAAACCCAACAAATCTAACCTTTTATCTGGTATGTTTTATTCTGAGGACCCTGTGCAACAAAATAACCCTTCTGCTTCTGCAATTATCCTCCAATCCAGCTGTAGTTAACATAAAGACTTCTTGTCTGTAACAATTGTACTTCACAGATACAAAAGGCAGCAAGAAAGTTCTTCCATTCCTCCTTCTAAGGCAGGAGTTCTCAATCTTTTTATGCCAGGGGCCAAGTCATGCTCCCTTTTTAAGCTTCAGGGGCCAGACAGCAATTTTGCCCTTCCTCCACCACATGGCACTTCCTGGTGTGGTGAAGGTGGTGGTGGGCCACATGAAATGGTGCCATGGGCCACATCTGACCCATGGGCCACAGGTTGAGAATCCCTGTTTTAAGGTGTGTCAAGAGCTTCTCCATGTCCAGCACAGAAAAGGAGTGCTGTGTCAATGAAACAAAGAAAATGAAGCTACCATTGAAATGCTGTGCAGTATAGCCAACTGCTATACACTGTAGTCAACTGCCAGGCATCCCGGAGTGAATGTATCAAGGAATCAAAGTAGGTGAAAGAAAACTCACAGTGGCATTTCTACATCTTGCAGCTCAGTTTGAGCAGATTTGCTTTTCCTTCTCCTGATCCTTAGAGTGTTACTGTTTTTGTATATTATTGTTCACCCGTTTTCACCAACTGACTTCCAGTTTCCATCAATGTTCCACTACCACCTAGGACCACAGCAAAATTCTCATTTTGATAGTAGAGACAAATAAAGCTATCAACTTCTCTTTCTTCCACACTGTTTTAAATTTTTTTTTGCTCTTTCCTGCTTGTAAAGTTTTCGAAATTCAGCAAGATCGACTCCAAAACCAAATCTACTGCAACCGTGACTCATCTGCCCTCCCTATGATGTAGCTGTTAAATAGTGGGAGATTGTCCAAAGAGAGCTGTTAACCTTAATCTTGCACTGCAATTTGATGCTACAAACATGGTTGAATACAGAACCATTCAAATCCAGATTTTCAGGAGCTAAATCACCAAAGATGGAGAAATTGGTGAGTTTCCCTGGCCAAAATTGTGCTGGAGAGAACTATGTACAAGGGGAATTGCTCAAGAAGTCTTCTCCAATTGCTTTCCATCCTTCTATCATCTGGACATCATCTGCCATTACCCAACAGATAAAGAAGAGTACAACAGACAACCTCTTAATAAGGCAGTTTTGGACTATGAAGATGTATGCTTGATCTCACCAGAGATGGTCACTTAAATGAGAGCAATTTCCCTTAACGAAGTTTTTATATCTACCAGAGAACTGGTGTAGCCTGGCCCCCAAATGTAGAAATCCTGCTACTGGACCAAAAGGATCTAGCTTAGGCATGGATCAAGTTCATGCTGCATCATACCCTCGCTTGCACAATTGTCCTTCATAAGATAAGACAATTCAATTCTGGCCACTTTCTTTCACAATCCTTTTTCTTAATCTTGACATTTTTCTTTATTCTGTTTAGAAATTCTCATCCATCTCCAGTAGTATTGAACAATTACATAGTGTTTTCAATATCTTTACATTTACGTTTCCTTATTAAAGAATGTGAAGTCATGAGAATTCTGTATAATTGAGCTGAACCTCTTTTTTTGTAGTCGTTCTTTCCAGAATTAAATAGATCATGAGCAACATATTATTATGGTCCTACTGTTTTCGTCCAATGCTTAGAACACATAGTTGTGCATGTCATGTTTACATGACTGTCTCAGGGGAGATTAGCAACGTTCAGAAGTTCAACATTGAAAATTCCACATTATGGAACTCCTATGAACTCTCCTAAGTTTTCTAGTCTGTGTACATGGATTTTAACGTTGTGTTTAGAGCAAGAGAATTTCACTTTAATTGGCTTTGCTCCCAGCTATTTAAGCAATGTGCTGAACTGTCTATCATCTCCCTTGGACCACTACTGCAGCTTCTGTTCGGCATTTTCATTTATCTATAACAACAGTTACATATCAAAACAACCTCTGCTTCTAAACTGAATAGTTAATTTTCATTTTTCTTTCTATTTTAAGTAAACTGAAGAGGTTGGCCATATTCCAGAGAGCTACTTTCAGGCGTGTCACTGATCACATACAATCAGCCTCCTGTCATTTTACTTAAAGTAGCATTACCTCACACCTACTTCATATTAAAAAAGAATAGTGACCAATTTTCTGTGGATGAAAATTTTGATGTAGGTAAGAGATGCTTCTAACATTATGCTTCCTGTATCTGGATAAAAACAGACTAAAAAACTTTCTATTCACTGTGGTACAAAAGCACCTCAACAAAGTGCCATACAACCTTCATAGTGGTTCTTTGAGGTAGATCACCACTATTCATATTTTAATTCAGGTAAAAGTCTAGATTATTACCATTAAGATGAAAAACCCAAGGCAATTTCTTATTTGGCCTGTTTAAATTAATTGGGCTGGTAAATTAGCTGGTTAAGTAATTTGTTTCAATTCTTTTGATTAAAAAATGTATAAAATAGAAATCCTATAACTTAATGTGGCAAATTGGGCCAATGCTCCAGGGATGGGAGCCAGGTGCGTCCACTGCCGCAGCCGCCCCCTCCGAGTCACGCCTGCTCAAACAGGTGAAAAGCCACCACCGTACTGAGGTCCCTCGGGCTCTCCCCAGAGCCATGCCAATGTTCTGGGGATGGGAGCCAGGTGCGTCCACTGCCACCACTGCCCCCTCCAAGCCATGCCTGCCCAGGGGGGTGAAAAACCACCGCTGCTGCCACCATGCCGAGAATCCTCAGGCTTTCCCCGGAGCCATGCCAATGCTCCGGGGATGGGAGCCAGGTGTGTCTGCTGCCGCCGTCGCACCCAATGACTTTTTGTTTTTCCCTAGAGCCATTCATGGGCCCAGGGAAGTGTTCCTTGTGCTTCATCCGGACTCCATTTTGACATAAGCTCAGGCTTTGTATTTGAATTGTATTGATTTTTATGGAATTCATTATTTGTTCCTTTTGTATGGACTATGCTATTTTACTGAACTCTTTATCGATGTGTATTTGTCTATTTTCTTTGCTGACATTCATTGTATCGCTTTTTGCTTTGTTTGAACTGCTTTGAGTCGCCTTCGGGCTGAGAAAATGTGGTATACAAATAAAAGTGGCATGGGGGGGGGAATGAAAAATGAAAAAAAATCACAGTACTGTGAAACCACTAAATAAGTGGGGATTTAGTGTTTCAGCTCCTCCATAAATCCTGTTTATTCAAATGGGTCTAACTTTAATGCACCTTACTATACTATACAACAGGATTTCAGTCAGAGTAAAAAGGGTCCTGGATTGATGGGTAAAATTAGTGTTGATAGGTAGCTGGCTGGATAGCTCAATGACTTAGATAATCTAGAGCCAGAGGTTGGGAGTTCAAATCTCCACTGTGCCTGCTTGGAAAAGAACCAGCTTGTGTGGTCCTGGGCAAGCTGCACAGTCCCAGAGTAACCCAGAAAAGGGGAATGGTCAACTACTTCAGAAAATGGTTGCCTAAGTCAGAAGTGACATTATGGCACATAATGTTTATGATTATACTCTTAGGCATGTAAAGAGTGCTGGCTGGTCAGTGTCATTTCAGAAGATGCATTGATTCTTCTCTCTCAGTTACAAGACAGAATGCCTCTTCTTTTATAATGCCTCCTGTAATGCATGGGGGCCATTCTCTATGGCAGGGATTCTCAACCTATGGCCCATGGTCCAAATATGGCCCACAGCACCATTTCATGTGGTCCCCCACTGACTCCACTACACCAGGAAGTGCCATGTGGTGGAGGAAGGGCAAAATGGCCATCCTACCCCTGAAGCTGTCTGTGGGAGAGTGACCCCAGTTTAAAAAGGTTGAAAAATCCTGATCTATGGTGACATGTTTCTTTTCCCTTCACAACCTTTATTTGCTTATATGGAAACTCAGATACCCTCAATGAATGGGTTTATCATAGAGAATAACCCCCTATGATCAACTAAGATTCATTTTATTGGTGACAATATGTTGATGAAATGCTTGTCTGCACCTACGGGTGCTCTCTCTGTGGTGAGCTATTTAAAGCAGTGTCACTGCCAGAGGCTCCAGAAAGATGGAAGAGCTGTAGTAGAGGAACAGGGTGAAGATTTATCCCAGCTTCTACCCAGTCCCATTGAGAAACATTATTTTATTTGGCTTTAAACATATCTGTGCCTCCCGCCAGGCAATAGTGTCAGACTGGTGCGTAATAAAAATGAATATACGAAAAACAGGAAATAGTTAACACTCCGTAATTAGTCATTTAAGCAAAATCATGACAATCACCAGAATAGATAATCAAGACAATTGGCATGGCATGCTGAAATTCTGTGACAAATTTTAATAAATGTTTGGCAATAAAATGTGGCCAGCCTGAGTCTTCTTCCTGAGTCTGAGACAGGGCAGCAAATAACCATATGTACAACCCACTCTACATCAGTTTTTTAAATTAAGTAAATCACCCACAATTTCTTTTCCTTTATGATAACTCTTGCCTGAATCAGCTGTCTTATTTTACCTAATCTCACTACAGCTGTCACCATTTCAGACTCTCTATGGAGGTTATCCCATAGATGGTGCACCACACCTCCAAAGATCATCTCCTGGTTCCTCTCCTTGGAAAACGTCCCCCAACAACAAACAGCAGGAAGACATAAAGGAAGACAGATGGAGAATTTGGGTATAAATCTCTGTGATTTACAGCAAAATCCTAACTTCAAGTTAATAACAACTGAGAAGGGTTTGGATAGGGCATATGCCCCTCATGCTGGCAGAAGTGCCCTTAGGCTGGCCTAATCCAGTGGTGGCAAGCCTATAGCATGTGTGCCAGAGGACTCAGAGCCCTCTCTCTGTGGGCACTCACACTGTTGCCCCATCACAGAGTTCACCTCTCCTCTGCCCAGCAGCCCAATGGGAGTGCTTCCTCCCTCCCCCAGCACAGAGTTTGCCCCACCCCTCTGCGGCTCAGACAACAGATTGTTGAGTTTGAGCACTCAGTCTCTAAAAGGTTAGCCATCACTAGCCTAACCCCTTGTGCAGGCTGCTAGCTACAACTCAGTTTCTATAGTGAATGTGCAGGGCTTATGGTTTCTATTTTTATTTTTTCCTTGTGCTATTTTTCTTTTAACCAGCTGAAGTCCCTACCTTTCTGAAATGGAAGGGGTTTAGATACAACATAGCCTCAGTCAGCCTAATTCTGTTCAGACAGCCTAAAGTCAACCTAGCTCTACATGATTCTGTCCTTAGAGGACAGCTTGTTTCTGTGGTACACAGAAAGAGCCTCCTTGAAGATTGTGGTATTTTTGAACCACAATCAGGTGTACCACAGGAAATGGCAACCTTATTGTACTGGCTAATCTTTCTCACACTATGTCAGGCAAAGGAATTACAGAATGAATTCACCAAAGGTGGCTTCCCTCTGGCAGTTTAATGTCTGGCCTAGATATGGAAGAAGAAGAAGCAATGGCAATGATCAAACACAATTAAATTAGAATGAAGAGAAAGGCGGAGTATTAATAAGGGGGGAGAGATAAGTTAGTAACCACTGATGCAGTAAGTGGCAAGAAAGCTGTGAGCAACTCCAGTTTCTGTTGAAACCTCAACTCGGTCACACTTTGGAATCCAGAGAGGCTTAGTTTAAAGAAATCCAATGTTAAGACATCCAAACACTGTATTTCAAGTCAGAAAACAAAATTAAGAAAAAGACTTGAAAGTGTTGCCTACTGACAGGGACAGTGGCAGCATTTTGTCTGGGTAAGGACCTTTTCTGATAGATGATGTTTCAGGGTGCAGAAGAGGTTTCATGAGAAGATATTGATTTGTTTTTTGGCAGGAGGGGAAAGTGATGGTTTCAATACTACTTATCTATAGAGTCCTCTGAGTATAGAAACTTCTCTGTGATTCTCGCCTCACTCCAATTTGCCTTCAAACATTAGTTCACCCAAATGCTATAGTGAAGTAGTTTATTACAGTAGATATGTTCTGTAGCAGCAGGAAGTTGTACACTTTTTGTGATAGTTGTTATAGCGGATCTGTTGTTTGTAAGTAAGGTATGGTACTTACCATACATCATATTATCAAAACAATGGCTGCAATTATTTATTTATTCCTGTAAAAATAAGTGTTGAATATTGATTTACTATGAGGAATATTTCATTTTGAAATATTCTAACTAGCAAGATGACCTGAGCTCAATAAAAGGGGCTTTTAAATAAGGCAAAGTGTATCTATTGTGGCTGCCATGAAAGTGACCTCAACTAGAATTAGTAAATCTGCATCAACCATTCTTTTTCAGGAACTGTTCTCTTCTATCCACCCTCTCACAACAAAGTCTGAAAAGCAAGAAAACATTGTTAACACTTGATAGACACAGAAAAAGACCTAGAACTAACAGGAAGGCATTTGCCCAAGGCCACCAAGCAAGTATCTGGCTGAGCTGGGAATTGACCAAGTTTAGTATAACGACCACCGAACAGCGCTCTCTGTGGAGAGAAAAGAGAGAATACTGAGTCAACACCATGTAAATCTTCTCTTTGGTCATTAATGATATACTAAAGATTACACAATTTAGTATGATTTTCCTAAAGAAGCCTTTGTTCTTTGCTCAAGGAATAGGCCTTAGGATTTTAACTCTTGATGACTCCCTCTATAAAATCTGTGATGTCAGAGATGGTGACCAGCATTGAAACATACCAATAATGTTAATTATGTCAGGGGACTTTCTAATGCTTGAAAATGTCACTGTTACATGTAATAATGTTGTTCTGACTTTTAACAACACAACACATTAATGGCTTCTGAAAGGTCCTAGCATTAATAGCCTTGATCAGGTCTTGCAAATTAAAGGCCATAGGACCTCAATGAGTCAAGCCATTTCATATTAGATTAGTGGTTCCCAAAATGGGGCCCAGACCCAGCAGGGAGACTTCAATTCCCAGAAGCCTGTCAGTACTTTGGGGAATTGACTTAGGGTTCTGGGAATTGAAGTCCAAAAACTAAAGTTTGTGAAACACTGTATTAGATGATTCTCTATATTTACTGCCTGCTACATTTCTTAGCATATTACCCTTTGCAGGCGCACCCCCCAAAGAAAGACTCAGACACCGGTATATGGATAAAGGCATTGGGCCACTTTTATTGAGTAATGCCCTAGTCCGAATTATAACTTTCAATTGGTATTCATCCAATTGTAATTCTTAAGGCAAGCAGGCCGCAGTAACACTGGTAAGGTTCCTCCCAAAATTGCCAATGGCAATTGGCTACAATGTATCCATTTGTATCAATTTGTTTGTTGACACAAACAAATTGTTGACCGGAGTCAATAAACTATCTACTGACCCCACCCTCTGACATGTATCCATCAAATCACGGGGTGATGCATGCTGAAAAGCTCCTGCCATCACCCCTTGCCTGGTTCGTCGTTGACCGGTCAACATTATTACACCTGTACCTGTCTAAGTGTTGGCCAGTCAATTGCGAACCTGCCGGATACCTATGGGTCATAAATCTTTACCTTACCAGTGCTACCCGCCACACGGGGAGGCTTCAATGAAGATTCACTGCCCCCCCCCCCCCCCGACCGTCAGCTCGGTCAACAGGCCTGCTTGCAAAT
Organism: Bradypodion ventrale; assembly: GCA_035047345.1. NCBI lineage: Eukaryota > Metazoa > Chordata > Lepidosauria > Squamata > Chamaeleonidae > Bradypodion > Bradypodion ventrale. The sequence continues at coordinate 255,162,541 of JAWDJE010000001.1, forward strand.
CTTCCAAAAAGAGGTTCATACCTCTAGCCAACAGGTGGACCCCATCCCCTGCATAAAGATCATAATTTTGTAAACTAATGGCAGGGTGTCGGATGACCATCCCCAAACCCTTGTCTGCCAAGAACCGGGCAACAGCCCTGTTCACCGAGCGGCGAGCGCGGTCAAGGGCACGGAGGTCAATACCTCCCCTGTAAGAATGACGCGGTATGATGTCCGACCATAGCAGCCTTGTGGACGGCCACACATAATGCAAATAAGCTAGGTCACTGCAAATCGTGAATTTTAAAGAAAGGCCAGTGACCTGGGCGAGGTCATTGCCCCCGAGGTGCAGTACAAGAACATTAGGCGGTTCAGCATCCCTGATGGAAAACAGGAATGGCAACAGTTCCCGCCATCTCATTCCGTGCTTACCGTACCGACGTATGAGTGCGGTTGCACGCACTCCAAGCTGGGGTCCCCACTCTGTCGCCGCAGCATACTGCGCTGCCCAGTGCACGTAACTGTGGCCCACCAGCCATACTGCCACCGGTGTGCGGGGACACACAGGGTCTGTAAAAGAAGAAAGAGAACAGTGACTTAACTGGTACTCATACCTGGAGAGGGCGAACATATAATGCAAAACGCATAGATCCCCATCTTCCCATACAGCATATATCAGCCTCAGAGTACCCAAATGCAGCCGCAGTGGATGCAGCACCTATCCTAAATGAATGGGTGCCGTAACGAGCCCCAGGGAGGCCAACACTGGATAGTGCCATACCGGTCACCTTCCAAAATTGAAATTTAGTAAGGGGAGACCCATCCCGGTGGCAGAAAAACGGGCCAGGGTGCGTGCCATGCACTGCCAAGAACTCCTGTAGGGCACCAACCGGACAGATGTCTGCAATGGAACATTGTAGCAGTCTAACTCCACTGCCTACGCTGTGCTGATCAACTTTTGAGGACTGTATCCTCAACTGAGCCCACTCATTAGAGTCATAGACATCGTCGAGTTCCAGCGCCCTACGAGTCGCATCCGCCTTAGACAGTAGTACCAACTCACTGATGCGGACTGCTCCAAAGAAGGCCACCGTGGTAGCCGCGTGAAAAAGAGCCTCCGCATACCTATCAAAACACAGGTTATGCCAGCCTCGTGCAAGGTGGGTAAGCACCCCTGGTGAAATTGGGTGGCGAGTGTCCGGGCGGCGGCCACATTCCCGTGTCCACCCCTCCAAAACATGTCGTATGTGGAAATCATTCACGCAGTCAGCAAAACCCCTCACCTTGGCCATAAATGGCAGCGCCGACAGCCTGGATGCTATAGTGCGAGGAGCTAGGCCCTGACTGTGTAAATAAACCATAAATTGTAAAACTTGTTCCACTGGAATGGGCCACACTTCGGGCAACTGAAGTTGCACACAAAAAGTTCTAAATTGAACGAAAGCATGGTGATACGCCTTACGCGTGCGGGGCGCCAAAGACATGCCGATCGCCCGGTTCACCTCTCCTTGCCAAATGTCCAAATCTCGGCCAGCAGTGGCGAGGGGAATTCCTCTGCTTCCGGAGCCAAGGCACGGAACCGGGGGGTCTGCAGGCGGGATAAAGCATCAGCAATATCATTATTAATACCTGGTACATGTCTGGCCTTAAAAAGCACATTCAGGCGTAGGCTACGTAACACAAACTGGCGGACCAACGCCATCACCCTGGGTGATTTAGACGTCTGAGCGTTGACAATGTGCACTACCGCAGCATTGTCACACCAAAAATGGACCACTGAGTCGGCCCACTCCTCGCCCCATAGCATCAAAGCTCCCAGGATTGGAAAGAACTCAAGGAATGTAAGATCGCGGAGGCGATCTGTGCCCCGCCATGCTGGAGGCCATTGGCCATAAGCCCACCTCCCCTCAAAGTAAATCCCATATCCCAGGGAGCCGGAGGCATCCGACTGTAATTGGAACCTAGGGGAAACTAAAAGGTTGGATCTCCAAAAGGAGACCCCATTGAATTCCCGCAGGAATTTAAGCCAAAACAAAAGGTCAGCCCTCATGCCCCTGGTCAGTCGGACCCTATGATGATGCTTTGACAGGCCAGACATGGCGTCACATAGGCGCCGCGCAAATGCTCTGCCGGGCGTGAGCACCCTGCAGGCAAAGTTAAGATGGCCATGAAGTACCTGAAGCTCACGAAGTGACACTTTACGTTTGGCCAGCAAGGCGAAATCATCGCGGAGATCCAGGTGACCTTGTCAATGGGTAACCGGGATGCCTGTGCGACCGTGTCAATTTCACTACCCAGAAATGTGAGCGTAGTGGATGGGCCCTCGGTCTTTTCGGGCACTAAAAGGACACCCAGTTCCCGCATTAGCATCTGAAATGTAGTGAGGAGACGCGTGCACATGTCCGAGCCCCGTTCACCCCCGAACAAAAAGTCTTCGAGGTAATGGGCTACAGACCGAGACCCGGACCTGCGAACAAAGGCCCACTGAAGGAAGGTGCTAAAACGTTTGAATGCTGAACATGAAATAGAGCAGCCAAAAGGCATGGCCTTATCTACATAAAACTACCCTTGGAATCTAAAACCCAATAGCTCAAAGTCCCCCGGGTGCACTGGCAGTAATCGGAATGCCGATTTAATGTCACATTTTGCCAGGAGGGCACCAGGACTACAAGAGCACACCATCCGTAGGGCTTGGTCAAAAGACGTATACCTGACCGAACAAAGGTCATCAGGAATAGAATCATAATTTACAGAGTAACCTGCCGGGTACGATAGATGGTGGATTAAACGAAATTCCCCGGGGCTTTTTTGGGTACTAACCCCAGAGGGGAAACCTTCAGGTTGGGGAAGGGTGGTACAGAAAAGGGGCCCGCTACCCTCTTGGCCTCTACCTCTTTGGCAATACTCAGGGCAGCCACCTCCTCCCTACCCTTCAGAGAAAGTAAATTGGGGGCATCTTGGGGTCCCCGCACTCCTTTGGGATACGGAAGCCCCACTGGAAACCCTCCAGGAGGTACCTCGCGTCCTCCCTCCTTGGATAAGTTGAGAGCCATCGCTCCAACATATACACATTAACTGGGGAGGGGGCCTTTTGGCTGGTTAGCTCCATCAGCAGAAGCTCTGCCCGCTCCCTGTCCACCTCTACCTCTGCCCCGTGAACCACCGGCCCGCGGGCACGCGGCGGCGGCGTGGGGGCCAGCGCAAGAGGGACACTCGTGTTTATATCGGCACTGCCGCTTATTGCACACGCCATTAGCCGAGAAGCTCCAACACAGCAAGCGGGCTGGAACCCCCTGCCCCACCGGCTGGCGGGGAGCCTGTGTTGGAGCAGCTCACTGCACGGCATGGCCACAATGGTACCTATCCCCAGGCGCCGGACGCGTGGGGGTCATCTACAAGAGCCACAATTTTTGACAGGGTTCATCCCATCTCATCTCCGGGTGCAGGGGCACCCTCATTCTAAATTCCTCATCGTAAACCAACCACGATGGGCCAGGGAAATCCACCATCGCCCTGTAAATATTGTCCAAATATTGGACCATAGGAATGGCCAGTTCAGGCCGGGCCCTAAGGTATACCGCCATATAAATAAGATATGCAGGCAACCAGTTGGCCCAGGTGCGCGGTGGCTTACGACGAGGGGACAGCTCTTTGTCTCTGTCATCCTGTCCCTCTCTCTCCTCCTTAGTGGGCTCACGGTTCAATAGGGAGAATATGTCCACGTACTCACCCCACCAAATCTTTTCCCTCGTGACCTGGGACAAATGATCACCAAGGGGCAAGGAATAACCAGTCGTCGGCAAAGCCGTCACATTAGGTATGTGGGGCATACGCAGCGGGACCTGGGCAGCCCCTGCAATGCCTGGCACTGCCCCGGGGGCGGAAACCCCCACCCTCAATGAGGTGCCATTTTGAAACCAAGGGGCACTGGGATAGACTGGTAACTGATGCCCACTCGCCTCAACTTGACAAGGCCAGGGCCACAGAACCCCACCACTGGAAGTGGGCTGTGATGTAGGTGCACTAATTTGAACCTGATACTCACTAGGTGCACCGCCGTGAGCCGCCCCCACTGGGGGTTCCGGCCCACGGCGGGCATCGGAGCTCGCGACCAGAATCAAGATCGGGGGCCACACCTGACTGCTCCCTGACTGCAGCTCTGGACGAACAGGGAGCTGCGAGACACCGGCAGGCGCAGGCCGGAGCGTCTCAAGCAGCTCAACCCGGCTGGCCACCTGGTGCAGTGTGGCAGCCGTCGAGGTAGCCAGTGGACACGAAGGGCCCCCGGCAGAGAGAGAAGGGCCCCCTCCCATAGGGGGCTGAGCAATCCCCAAGGATGCTTCTAGCACTGCTAAACGTGCTAGTAAAGCATCCACTGCCACAGATCCCCCAGCATAAGGCGGGCCGGAAGGCCCACTAGGCCTTTGAAAAGGAACACCGAAGTGAGAGCCTGGGCCAGAATAGGGCCATGCCCAAAACTCCGGCCCATGAGGGGCCGGAGGAGGAACAGGTTGCGCGCCCACACCAGGCCCTCCCCCGCTGTCCTGACCCATGGCCGGCAACTGTGGGCTGAGGGCCGAAGCCCCTGAGGGGCCGGCCTGAGGCTGGCCAGCCAAGGTCGGCTGCCAAGTACCAGCCTGAATCACCCCACCGGTATCGGTAGGCAAAGCTGGGATAGTGCCCTGCCGCGGGGGTACAGCCCTGGTCCTCCGACCTGAAGGCTGCCCCCCGTCCTGCGCAGGGCCCGAAAAAGTCCTCCCCTTCGGCCGTGGTTTCATCGCCAGGGCCATCCGTTTGGGAGGCATATCTTCGAAGAAAGAGCAGGATCCCTTTCCAGGGATTGAAAACCTAGTGCCAAAAACACAGAGCAGCCAGCAAGCTAAGGCTCTGTGCTAATCCTCCGTTCCCAGCTGGGAAGGATCAAGGGCTAAAGAGCCGAAGACTACGGACAAACAGCGACAGAGAAAACTTCTCCTCTCCGTCGCTATTTCTAAAATGGCAGCTCGTCTGCCTCGTGGCCACCCCTTTTATAGAGGGGTGGCCACGCCCCCTAACTCTCCCAGATGTCTGAGTCTGGGTGGGGGGGCCGCAAAGAGCATGGCGGCCATTTTGGCGCTGCGCTTTCATTTGCAGTGACAGTTGTCTTCTAATGTATGTCCAAAGTATAATAGCCTCAGTTTAGCCATTTTAGCTTGCAGTTGGAGTTTAGACTTCTGTTATGTTTTGTTGTTGTTCAGTCACACAGTCAGCTCTGACTCTTTGTGACCCCATGGACCATTGCACTCCAGGTACCTCTATCCTCCACCATCCTCCTCAGCCCGCCCAGCCCTGTGCCCATTGCAGGCGCACCCCCCCAATAACGGACTCAGACAACATTGAAAGTGGATAACAGCATAGGGCCACATTTATTGATTCAATGCCCTAATCCGAATTATAAATTTGTATTGGTAAAACGACCAATCATAATTCTTAAGGCAAGCAGGCCGAAGTAACACTGGTAAGGTACCACCCCAAAATTGCCAACGGCAATTGGTTACAATGTATCAATTTGTATCAATTTGTTTGTTGACAACAAACAAATTGTTGACCGTAGTCAATATCTAACTCATGACCCCACCCTCTGACTCGTATCCGTAAAATCACGGGGTGATGCATGCTGGCTAGCTATCGCCATCACCCCGTCGCCTGGTTCATCGTTGACCGGACAACGTTTAACTAATTTGTTCCTGTCTAGTGTTGTCCAGTCAATTGCGAACCTGCCGGATACCTGTGGGTCATACTGTTTACCTTACCAGTGCTACCCGCCAATGTGACCGGAGTCAACAGTAGAAACGAAAGGGACCCCTATATCAAACCATAGCAACAGTGTGAGATGGGCAAAAAAAAGCCAGGACCCGGAAGCCAATGTGGGTCCCGACCAAAAATTCCCACCCGGCCCCGAAGCGACCAAAATATCACACTGTTAACTAGGGAGGGGGTGGAGGGGAAAAACTTCTCCGCTCCGTCGCTTAGGTAAAATGGCAGCGCGGCTGCCTCGTGGCCACCCCTTTTATAAGGGAGCTGGCCACGCCCTAAACTACCCGGATTCTTCGTCCTGTGGGGGGGGGCCCGCAAAGAGCGCGGCGGCCATTTTGGCGCCGCGCTTGCATTGCAGGCGCACCCCCCCAATAACGGACTCAGACAACATTGAAAGTGGATAACAGCATAGGGCCACATTTATTGATTCAATGCCCTAATCCGAATTATAAATTTGTATTGGTAAAACGACCAATCATAATTCTTAAGGCAAGCAGGCCGAAGTAACACTGGTAAGGTACCACCCCAAAATTGCCAACGGCAATTGGTTACAATGTATCAATTTGTATCAATTTGTTTGTTGACAACAAACAAATTGTTGACCGTAGTCAATATCTAACTCATGACCCCACCCTCTGACTCGTATCCGTAAAATCACGGGGTGATGCATGCTGGCTAGCTATCGCCATCACCCCGTCGCCTGGTTCGTCATTGACCGGACAACGTTTAACTAATTTGTTCCTGTCTAGTGTTGTCCAGTCAATTGCGAACCTGCCGGATACCTGTGGGTCATACTGTTTACCTTACCAGTGCTACCCGCCACACGGAGGGGCTTCAAAGAAGGCCTGACGCCCCCCCCAGACCGTCAGCTCGGTCAACAGGCCTGCTCGCCAATCACCCAACAGGAGGTCCATACCTCCTCGCGACAGATGGACCCCATCCCCTGCATACAAGTCGTAATTTCGTAGGCTAATAGCGGGGTGACGACTGACCCGTCCCCAAGCCTTGTCGGCAAGGAACCGCACCACCGCCCCGTTGACCGCGCGCCTAGCGCGGTCAAGGGCCAGGAGGTCAATGCCCCCTCTATAAGAATGTCGCGGGATCATGTCCGACCAAACCAGGGTTGTGGCAGGCCAGACGTAGTGCAAGTAAGCAAGGTCCCCGCAAATCGCATGCTTGAGCGATAAGCCGGTGACCTGACCCAAATCATTGCCCCCAAGGTGTATGATGAGGATGTCAGGCGGGTCAGCACTCCTGCTGGTAAACAGGAAAGGCAGCAGCTCCTGCCACAACATCCCTGGCTTACCATGCCATGTGAGACTGGCGTGTTCACCCAGTCCCAGTCGGGGTCCCCACTCGGTCGCCGCAGCGTAACGCGCTGCCCTGTGCACATAGCTGTGGCCCACCAGCCATACTGTCACCGATGTAACACGACACCCAGGGTCTGTAAGAAAAATTAAGAAAAAAGGAAGGTAAGGTGATAGGATTGGTACTCACGGTGGAAGTGGGCGCACATAAAACTGAAAACATTGCGAGCCCCACCTCCCCATGCTGCGTATGTCAGCCCTGGAGTACCCAAAAGCAGCTGCTGTAGAGGCTGCCCCAATACGAAATGAATGTGTGCCATAACGGGCACCTGGTAGGCCCACCCTGGCGAGGGCTCTGCCTGTCACCTTCCAAAACTGAAATTTAGTAAGGGGAGACCCATCTTGGTGACAGAAAAACGGGCCATGGTGCATGCCACGCAGTGCCAGGAACTCCTGTAGGGCACCAACCGGACAGATGTCTGCCAAAGAACACCGTAGCAGTCTTACACCACTGCCTACGCCATGCTGATCTGACTTGGAGGAACGTATCCTCAACTGGGCCCAGTCTTTGGCAACATATACATCTCCGAGTTCCAGTGCCCTACAACTTGCATCCGCCTTAGACAGCATCACAAGTTCGCTGATGCGGAGCGCTCCAAAAAATGCCACCGTTGTGGCTGCATGAAAAAGGGCTGCCTCATAATGATCAAAACAGAGGCTTGGCCAGCCCCGGGCCAACTGGGTAAGAACCCCTGGGGAAATAGGGTGCCGATCGTCCGGGCAACGCCCGCACTCGCGCACCCACCCCTCCAAAACATGTCTCACACGGAAGTCAGAGGTGCTGTCCACATGACCCCCTACTTTGGCCATAAAAGCCAGCGCCGAGAGCCTTGATGCTATGGTGCGAGGTGCGAGGCCGAGAGCATGCAGGTGGACCATGAACCGCAGAACATGGTCAACCGGGATAGGCCAGGTCTCTGGCAGGTGAAATTGAGCAGGAAATGCCCTGAAAGAATTAAATGCTTGTTGATACGCCTTACGCGTGCGTGGCGCTAGTGACAGGCCAATCGCCCGGTTCACCTCTCCTTGCCAATGGTCCATATCTCGTCCGGGAGTGGCGAGGGAAATTCCTCCGCATCCGGGGCCAAGGCACGGAACCGGGAGATCTGCAGGCGGGACAAAGCGTCAGCAATATCATTATTAATCCCTGGGACATGCCTGGCTCTGAACAAAACGTTGAGGCGCAGGCAGCGCAGCACAAAATGGCGCACTAGGTCCATAACCCTGGGCGATTTGGAAGTCTGTGCATTAACAATGTGGACAACAGCAGCGTTGTCACACCAGAAATGCACGACCGAGTTAGCCCATTCCTCGCCCCATAGCATCAAAGCCCCTAGTACAGGAAAAAATTCAAGGTATGTGAGATCACGCAGGCGATCCGTGCCTGCCCAGGCCGGTGGCCACCCACCATAGGCCCACTTCCCATTGAAGTACATCCCATAACCCAGGGATCCTGAGGCATCAGACTGGATCTGAAAATTGGGGGATGCCAGGAGGTCAGACCTCCAAAATGAGACCCCATTGAATTCCCTCAGGAACTGTAACCAGACAAACATGTCTGCCCTGGTACCCCGGGTAAGTCTAACTCTGTGGTGAGGCCTGGATAACCCTGCCATGGCGTCGCATAAGCGTCGAGCAAAAGCCCTGCCCGGAGCGACCACCCTGCAAGCGAAATTCAGGTGACCATGTAGCACCTGCAGTTCCCTCAGTGATGCCTTGCGCTTGGCCATCAACTCCGAGATAAGGGCCACTATCCTGGACACCTTATCCTCTGGTAACCTAGAAGCCTGCGCTAACGTGTCAATCTCCACCCCCAGGAATACTAACTTGGTAGATGGGCCCTCGGTCTTTTCGGGCGCTAAAGGGACACCGAGTTCCACTATTAGCGTCTGAAATGTGTTAAGGAGACGTGCGCACGTGTCCCAGCCCCGTTCACCCCCGAATAAAAAATCATCCAGGTAATGGGCTACAGACCGGGACCCTGACCTGCGGACGAAAGCCCACTCTAAGAAGGTACTAAAGCGCTCAAAGGCCGAGCATGATATGGAACAGCCAAAAGGCATGGCCTTATCAAAATAATATTCGCCCCGAAATTTGAAACCCAGCAACTCAAAGTCACCCGGGTGCACGGGTAAGAGGCGAAAAGCCGACTTAATGTCACACTTGGCCAGCAGGGCACCCGGGCCACACGAGCGCACCATGCGCAGCGCGTGGTCAAAAGACGTATATCTGACTGAACAAAGGTCATCAGGGATAGCGTCATTGACCGACCGGCCGGCTGGGTAGGATAAATGATGAATAAGGCGAAACTCGCCTTGAGAATTTTTGGGAACCAAGCCTAGGGGCGACACCTTAAGGTTGGGAAACGGGGGTGAAGGGAAAGGGCCGGCGACCCTGCCCGCATCTAACTCCTTCCTGATACTGGCAGCCGCCACCTCCTCCCTCCCCTTGAGGGACAAAAGATTGGGGGCATCCTGAGGGGACCTATCACCCATGAAAGGGATGCGGAACCCGTACTTAAAGCCTTGAAGGAGATACTCCCCATCCTCTCCCTTCGGGTACACTGTGAGCCAACGCTCCAACATGTCCACCTTAATTGGGGAGGGGGCCTTTCGGTGAACCAGCTCCATCTGTGGCAGCCTTGCCAGCCCACTGTCCGCCCCTTCCTCTGCCCCATGTCCCCCCAGGCCTGGGACAGGCGGAGGCTGCGTGGGGGCCCGAACATGTGGGACACTCATGCCTGTATTTGCAATTCTTCTTATTGCAGGAACCATTGGACGAGAAAGCTCAGCACAGCAGGCGGGCTGGAACCCCCTGCCCCGCCACTTGGCGGGTAACCTGTGCTGGGACAGCTCGCTGAACCGCATGTCCACAATGGTATCTGTCCCCTGGCGCGGGGCGCGTGGGCGTCATGTACAGAAGCCAAAGCCTCTGGCACGGCTCGTCCCACCTCATCTCCGGGTGGAGGGGAATCCGCATACGGAATTCCTCGTCATAAGCAAGCCACGAAGGGCCCGGGAAATCAACCATTGCCCTGTATATGTTGTCCAAATATTGGACCATCGGAATAGCCAACTCCGGCCGCGCCCTCAGATACACTGCCATGTAAATTAAATAAGCCGGCAGCCAGTTGGCCCAGGTACGTGGCGGCTTACGACGACGTGCCTGCTCCTTATCCTTCTCATCCTGTCCCTCCCTTTCCTCCTTGGTGGGCTCTCTGTTCAGGAGTGAGAAGATATCTACATACTCCCCCCGCCAAATCTTTTCTTTGGTGGCCTGGGCCAAGTGGTCACCCAGTGGTAAGGAGTACCCCGCAGTTGGTAAGGCCGAAAAAGGCACCACAGACACCGGGAAAGGGGCCTGAGCTAAACCAGCCACCCCCAGTACATTCCCCGCAGTGTGAGAAAAAGTACCCACCCCGGTGCCCTGGGTGGTAGTTACCGTCGCCGAATGGGGTGCCGGCTGCTGTGCCACCGCACCACCCGAGCGAGGCCAAGGCCATTGAAAAGCTCCCCCCATAGAAGCAATGTGTGCAGGTGTACTGGCTTGGACCGTATACTCACATGCTGCACCCCCGTGGGCCGCCCCCACCGGGGGTTCCGGCCCACTGGGGGCGTCGGAGCTCACGACCGACATAGAGCTCATCATCGGGGCCTGACCTGCACTCGTCTGCTGGCTGGGGAGCTGCGGGGCAGTGGCCGAAGCCACGCCACCCGGCTGAGGCAGCTCAACCCTGCCCGCCGCCTGTTGTCCTCCCGCCGACGGCGCCGCAAAAGGGACGCCAAATGGAGCCCCAGCCTGGCTGGCCCGAGCTAAAGACGCTTCGAGGGCCGCCAGGCGGGCCAGTAAAGCCTGCACGTCGATCTGGGGCCAAGGGCCGGCCGGCCCACCAAGTCCAGGTGCGGGTACAGGTCCCTGTACCCCAGGACCCGAATAGGGCCATTGCCCAACACCGAAGCCCGGTAGGGTCGGTGCAGGAACCTGGCAAGGTAGGGGACCACACCACCCGCCCAGGCTAGAAGGCCCAGGAGGAAGAGAGGCAGGCCCAACAGGATGGGCAGAGAGAGTAGCGGTGTCCACCGCTTGCAGGCCGCGGGCCGGAGCCCCTGCCGCGCCCGCATTCGGATCCCCCGCGTCCGGCCAAGGGGCGATGGACCCCATTCCGCCGGGCCCGGCGGGGGCCTGGACAGGCGGCTGCTGGGGAGGCGCCACCGTGGTCCTCCGACCCGGGTTGCGCCTCCTCACAGCTCGAGCCGCACTCGAAGCTGCCTTCTTCTTCGAAGGCATCTCAATCACAGGAAAGGGAAGCCGAAAAGAAGATTCGCCGCCAAAAGGCTTCCCGCAAGGTAAGGAGCGACGGAGACACAGGGGAAAAACTTCTCCGCTCCGTCGCTTAGGTAAAATGGCAGCGCGGCCGCCTTGTGGCCACCCCTTTTATAAGGGAGCTGGCCACGCCCTAAACTACCCGGATTCTTCGTCCTGTGGGGGGGGGCCCCGCAAAGAGCGCGGCGGCCATTTTGGCGCCGCGCTTGCATTGTGTTCACAATACCATCCAGCCATCTCATCTTTGACCATACCCTTCTTCTTTTGCCCTCCACCTTTCCCAGCATCAAGGCCTTCTCAAGTGAGTCCTCCCTTCTCATTTGATGTCCAAAATACTTCAACTTCATCTTTACTATTTGACCTTCTAATGAGCAGTCAAGGTAGATTTCTTCTAAAATTGACCTATTTGTTCTCCTCGCTGTCCAGAATACTCTCAAAACACACCTCCAACACCACATTTCAAAGGCTTCTATTCTTCTGCGCTCAGCTTTCTTTATGGTCCAGCTCTCACAACCATACATTAACACCGGGAATACCATTGCTTTGACTATGTGGGTGATGTCTCTACTTTTCACTATTTTCCCCAGGTTAATCAGTCGCCTTTTTATTTCATTACTGCAATCCCCATCTGCAGTGAATTTAGATCCTAGGAAAGTAAAATCTGTCACTGCTTCTACTTCTTCCCCATCTATTTTCCAGGGCCTGTTGCCATTATCTTGGTTTTTGTGATATTGAGTCTCAAACCAGCTTTTGCACTCTCTTCTTTCAATCTAAGCAGAAGCTTCTCTAGGTCTTCCTCACTTTCTGCCATTAGGGTATTGCAGGCGCACCCCCCCAATAACGGACACAGACAACATTGAAAGTGGATAACAGCAAAGGGCCACATTTATTGATTCAATGCCCTAGTCCGAATTATAAATTTGTATTGGTAAAACGACCAATCATAATTCCTAAGGCAAGCAGGCCGAAGTAACACTGGTAAGGTACCACCCCAAAATTGCCAACGGCAATTGGTTACAATGTATCAATTTGTATCAATTTGTTTGTCAACAACAAACAAATTGTTGACCGTAGTCAATAACTAACTCATGACCCCACCCTCTGACGCGTATCCGTGAAATCACAGGGGTGATGCATGCTGGTTAGCAATCACCATCACCCCATCGCCTGGTTCGTCGTTGACCGGACAACGTTTAACTAATTTATTCCTGTCTAGTGTTGTCCAGTCAACTGCGAACCTGCCGGATACTTGTGGGTCATACTGTTTACCTTACCAGTGCTACCCGCCCATGTGACCAAAGTCAACAGCAGTAATGGAGAAAGACCCCTATATCAAACCATAGCCACAGTGTGGGGTGGGCAAAAAAGCCAGGACCCGAAGCCAATATGGGTCCCAACCAAAAATTCCCACCCGGCCCCGAAGCGACCATAATCACACTGTTAACTAGGGAGGGGGTGGAGGGGAAAAACTTCTCCGCTCCGTCGCTGAGGCAAAATGGCAGCACGGCTGCCTCGTGGCCACCCCTTTTATCAAGGCGGTGGCCACGCCCCTAACTACCCGGATTCTCTGTCCTGTGGGGGGGGGCCCGCAAAGGGCGCGGCGGCCATTTTGGCGCCGCGCTTGCATTGCAGGCGCACCCCCCCAATAACGGACACAGACAACATTGAAAGTGGATAACAGCAAAGGGCCACATTTATTGATTCAATGCCCTAGTCCGAATTATAAATTTGTATTGGTAAAACGACCAATCATAATTCCTAAGGCAAGCAGGCCGAAGTAACACTGGTAAGGTACCACCCCAAAATTGCCAACGGCAATTGGTTACAATGTATCAATTTGTATCAATTTGTTTGTCAACAACAAACAAATTGTTGACCGTAGTCAATAACTAACTCATGACCCCACCCTCTGACGCGTATCCGTGAAATCACAGGGGTGATGCATGCTGGTTAGCAATCACCATCACCCCATCGCCTGGTTCGTCGTTGACCGGACAACGTTTAACTAATTTATTCCTGTCTAGTGTTGTCCAGTCAACTGCGAACCTGCCGGATACTTGTGGGTCATACTGTTTACCTTACCAGTGCTACCCGCCACACGGAGGGGCTTCACAGAAGACCTGACGCCCCCCCCCAGACCGTCAGCTCGGTCAACAGGCCTGCTCGCCAGTCACCCAACAGGAGGTCCATACCTCCTCGCGACAGATGGACCCCATCCCCTGCATAGAGGTCATAATTTTGCAGACTAATATCGGGGTGATGACTAACCCGCCCCCAAGCCCTGGTGGTAAGAAACCGCGCCACCGCCTTGTTGACCGCGCGCCTTGCGCGGTCAAGCGCAAGGAGGTTAACGCCCCCTCTGTAAGAGTGGCGCGGAACAATGTCCGACCAAACCAGGGTTGTGGCAGGCCAGACATAGTGCAAGTAGGCGAGTTCCTCGCAAATCGCATGCTTGAGCGATAAGCCGGTGACCTGGCCCAAATCATTGCCCCCCAGGTGGATAATTAGAATGTCAGGCGGGTCAGCCCCCAGGCCAGAAAAAAGGAAAGGCCTCAGCTCCTGCCATAACATCCCAGGCTTACCATGCCATGCGAGACTGGCGTGGTCACCCAGTCCCAGTCGGGGTCCCCACTCTGTCGCCGCAGCGTAACGCGCTGCCCTGTGCACATAGCTGTGGCCCACCAGCCATACTGTCACCGGTGTAATACGACACCCAGGGTCTGCAATAAAATTGAGAAAAAAGGAAGGTAAGGTGACTGAATTGGTACTCATGGCGGGAGTGGGCGCACATAAAACTGAAAACACTGTGAGCCCCACCTCCCCATGCTGCGTATGTCAGCCCCCGAGTACCCAAAAGCAGCTGCTGTAGAGGCTGCACCAATACGGAACGAATGTGTGCCATAACGGGCACCTGAAAAACCCACCCTGGTGAGGGCTATGGCTGTCACCTTCCAAAACTGAAATTTAGTAAGGGGAGACCCATCTTGGTGACAGAAAAACGGGCCGTGGTGCCAGCCACGCAGTGCCAGGTACTCCTGTAGGGCACCAACCGGACAGATGTCTGCCAAAGAACACCGTAGCAGTCTTACTCCACTGCCTACGCCGTGCTGATCTGTTTTTGAGGAGCGAATCCTCAACTGGGCCCAGTCTTTGGCAACGTAGACATCTCCGAGTTCCAGTGCCCTACCACTTGCATCCGCCTTAGACAGCATCACGAGTTCGCTGACGCGGAGCGCTCCAAAAAATGCCACCGTTGTGGCTGCATGAAAAAGGGCTGCCTCATAATGATCAAAAAAGAGGCCTGGCCAGCCCCGGGCCAACTGGGTAAGAACCCCTGGGGAAATAGGGTGCCGGTCGTCCGGGCAACGCCCGCGCTCGCGCACCCACCCCTCCAAAACGTGTCTCACGCGGAAGTCAGAGGTGGTATCCACATGACCCCCTACTTTGGCCATAAAAGCCAACGCCGAGAGCTTGGATGCTATGGTGCGAGGTGCAAGGCCCTGTGCATGGAGGTGGACCATGAACCGCAGTACATGGTCCACCGAATTGGCCAGGTCTCTGGCAAGTGAAATTGAGTGGCAAAAACCCTATATGAACTGAGTGCTTGTTGATACGCCTTACGCGTGCGTGGCGCTAGTGAAAGGCCAATCGCCCGGTTCACCTCTCCTTGCCAATAGTCCACATCTCGTCCGGGAGTGGCGAGGGAAATTCCTCCGCATCCGGGGCCAAGGCGCGGAACCGGGAGATCTGCAGGCGGGACAAAGCATCAGCAATATCATTATTAACCCCTGGGACATGCCTGGCCCTGAACAAGACATTGAGGCGCAGGCAGCGCAGCACAAAATGGCGCACTAGATCCATAACCCTGGGCGATTTAGAGGTCTGTGCATTGACAATGTGTACCACAGCAGCATTGTCGCACCAAAAATGCACTACCGAATTAGCCCACTGTTCGCCCCATAGCATCAAAGCCCCCAGAATGGGAAAAAATTCCAGGTATGTGAGATCCCGCAGGCGACCTGTGCCTGCCCATGCCGGTGGCCACCCACCATAGGCCCACTTCCCATTGAAGTACATCCCATAGCCCAGGGATCCTGAGGCATCAGACTGGATCTGGAAGTTGGGGGAAGCCAGGAGGTCCGACCTCCAAAATGAGACCCCGTTAAACTCCCTCAGGAATTGCAACCAGACGAACATGTCTGCCCTGATAGCCCGGGTGAGCCTAACTCTGTGGTGGGGCCTGGATAACCCTGCCATGGCGTCGCATAAGCGCCGGGCAAAAGCCCTGCCCGGTGCGACCACCCTGCAGGCAAAATTAAGGTGCCCATGAAGCACCTGGAGTTCCCTCAGGGATGCCTTACGCTTGGCCAGCAATTCCGAGATAAGGGTCACTATCCTGGACACCTTATCACCCGGCAACCTAGAAGCCTGCTCTACTGTGTCAATCTCAACCCCCAGGAATACTAACTTGGTCGATGGGCCCTCGGTCTTTTCGGGCGCTAAAGGGACACCAAGTTCCTGCATTAGCGTCTGAAATGTATTGAGGAGACGTGCACACGTGTCCCAGCCCCGTTCACCCCCGAATAAAAAGTCATCCAGGTAATGGGCTACAGACCGGGACCCTGACCTGCGGACAAAAGCCCACTCTAGGAAAGTACTAAAACGCTCGAAGGCCGAGCATGATATGGAGCAGCCAAAAGGCATGGCCTTATCAAAATAATATTCCCCTTTAAATTTAAAACCCAGCAATTCAAAGTCACCCGGGTGCACTGGCAAGAGGCGAAAAGCTGACTTAATGTCGCACTTGGCCAGCAAGGCACCCGGGCCACACGAGCGCACCATGCGCAGCGCATGGTCGAACGATGTATACCTGACCGAACAAAGGTCATCAGGTATAGCATCGTTGACCGATCTGCCGGCTGGGTAGGACAAATGATGAATAAGGCGAAACTCACCTAGGGACTTTTTGGGAACCAAACCCAATGGTGAAACCTTAAGGTTGGGAAAAGGGGGTGCAGGAAAAGGTCCAGCGACCCTGCCCGCGTCTAATTCCTTTATAATGCTGGCCGCAGCCACCTCCTCCCTTCCTCTGAGGGATAACAGGTTGGGAGCATCCTGAGGGGATCTAACACCCATAAAAGGGATACGAAATCCCTGCTTAAAACCTTGAATGAGATACTCTCTGTCCTCCCCCTTTGGGTACGATGCGAGCCAGCGCTCCAGCATGTCCACCTTAATTGGGGAGGGGGCCTTTTGGAGAACTAGTTCCCTCCGTGGCAGCCTTGCCAGCCCACTGTCCACCCCTCCCTCTGCCTCGCGCCCCCCCAGGCTTGGGACAAGCCGAGGCTGCGTGGGGACCAGAACACGTGGGACACTCATGCTTATACCTGCAGTTCTTTCGGTTGCAGGAACCATTTGACGAGAAAGTCCAGCACAGAAGGCGGGCTGGAACCCCCTGCCCCGCCGGTTGGCGGGTAACCTGCGCTGGAGCTGCTCGCTGGACCGCATGTCCACAATGGTATCTATCCCCCGGGGCAGGGCGTGTGGGTGTCATATACAAGAGCCACAGTCTCTGGCAGGGCTCATCCCATCTCATCTCGGGATGGAGGGGAATCCTCATACGGAATTCCTCATCATATGCTAGCCATGAGGGGCCCGGGAAATCTACCATCGCCCTGTATATGTTGTCCAAATATTGGACCATGGGAATAGCTAGATCCGGCCGCGCCCTCAAATATACCGCCATATATATCAAATAAGCGGGGAGCCAGTTAGCCCAGGTACGCGGCGGCTTGCGGCGGCGTGCCTGCTCCTTGTCCTTCTCATCCTGACCCTCCCTTTCTTCCTTGGTGGGCTCTCTGTTCAGGAGTGAGAAGATATCTACATACTCCCCCCTCCAAATCTTTTCTCTGGTAGCCTGTGCCAAGTGATCGCCCAGTGGCAAGGAATACCCTGCCGTCGGCAAAGCCGAAAAGGGGACAACAGGCCTGGTAAAGGGAGCCGGAGCTAACCCTGCCACCCCCAAGACATTGCCAGCAGTGTAAGAGCCTAGGCCCACCCCCGTGGGCATGGTGGCAGTCGTTGTCGCCGGGTGGGGCACCAGAGGGGTAGTCCCCGCACCACCCGAGCGAGGCCAAGGCCACTGAAAGGCCCCCCCTATATTGGGAATATGTGTAGATGTACTCGTTTGCACCGTATACTCACATGCTGCACCCCCGTGGGCCGCCCCCACCGGGGGTTCTGGCCCACTGGGGGCGTCGGAGCTCACGACCGATGTAGAGCTCATCACCGGGGCTTGACCCGCACCAGGTTGCTGGCTGGGGAGCTGCGAGGCAGTGGCCGTAGCCGCGCCACCCGCCTGCAGCAGCTCAACCCTCCCCGCCGGCTGTTGTCCTGCTGCCGTTAGCGCCTCCAAAGGTACCCCAAAAGGGGCACCTGCCTGACTGGCCCGGGCCAAAGACGCCTCGAGGGCCGCAATACGTGCCAGTAAGGAGTCCACATTAACCATGGGTAAAGGGCCGGCCGGCCCACCTGATCCTTGCATGGGGACAGGACCCTGCACCCCAGGGGCCGTATATTGCCATTGACTACCGCCGAAGCCCGGGAGGGCTGGTGGATTAACCTGCCAAGGCAGGGAGCCGGGCCACCCCCCAAGGCTAGAGGGCCCCGGGAGAGGCTGCGGCCCAACAGGAATAGGCCCAACCGATTGAGCAGGAGGATGAGCGGTGCCCACCGCTCGCGGGCCGCGGGCCGGAACTCCCTCCGCGCCCGCACTTTGATCGGGCCAAGGGGCGATAGCCCCCATGCCACCAGCCCCGGCCGGGGATGGCAAAGGTGGCTGCTGGGGAGGCGGCACCGCGGTCCTCCGACCCGGATTACGCCTCCGAACCACCCGAGCTGCATTCGCAGCAGCCTTCTTTTTGGAAGGCATCTCACCGCAGCAGAAAGGGAAGCTAGCTAGTAAACGGAACTAAAAGGCTTCCCGGTAGCACCAACGAGCGACGGAGACGCAGGGGGAAAAACTTCTCCGCTCCGTCGCTGAGGCAAAATGGCAGCACGGCTGCCTCGTGGCCACCCCTTTTATCAAGGCGGTGGCCACGCCCCTAACTACCCGGATTCTCTGTCCTGTGGGGGGGGCCCGCAAAGGGCGCGGCGGCCATTTTGGCGCCGCGCTTGCAGTATCATCTGCGTATCTCAAGTTGTTGATGTTTCTCCCAGCAATTCTGATCCCAACTTGTGATTCCTCCATCTCTGCGTTGTGCATTATGTGCTCTGCGTATAAGTTGAATAATCAGGGTAATAAAGTGCAGTCTTGTCTTACTCTTTTTCCTATTCCAAACCACTCTGTCATTCCGTAGCCTGTCCTAACTGTTGCTTCTTGTACAGATTTCTCATGAGGCATATAAGGTGTACTGGTTTTCCAATCTCTTTAATTACTTGCCACATTTTGTTGTGGTCCACACAGTCAAAGGCCTTGGTGTAGTCAATGAAACAGAAGTAGACTTGTTTCTGATATTCCTTTGTTTTCTCCATGATCCAACGTATCTTGGCAATGTGGTCTCTAGTTCCCCTGCCTCTTCTGAACCCAGCCTGCACCTCTGGTAGCTCTCTGTGGCCAACATATTTGCAGCTTCTGGTCCCTCCTACATTTCTCACTCCATCTACGAAAAGAGTATCACTTTGCTTGCATGGGAAATCATTGCAATGGTTCCACAGTTATTACAATCTGTATGTTTCTTCAAGAATGGAACGGCTATTGAATGTTTCAAGTGTGTGGGCTATTCTTTTGTTTTCCATGTCTGTTGGTTTGTGTGTGTGTGGGGGGGGATTAGACGGGTGTGAGCAATCTTAATAGACTCAGATCTTTATCATGATATTCTTCTTCTTTCATGTCCTAATCAAACCCTGGACTGCCAAAATGAAGCCACTTTCTTCACTTTGTCATTGCCCAAATGCAAGTCCTCATTGGTGCATGTCTCTGGCAGCAATCGGCAGACCAGCAAATGGGCCAGACTGTGTCTCTCCACATTCACACCATGTGTTGTTGTTCGCCAGCAGGTATCCTGTCTATACATGGTTATTTATTCCATTTTATCACAGGTTTTGCTTCACTTTCTAAATGTGCCTAGTTCTTCATGAAATTATTTTTTCTTTGAAGGAATCTCATCATACTTTCATCTTTTTTAAAAAAGTTTTTATTATGTTGTTTTTTTCTCTTTGTGTTATCCTAATATGATAACATTTTACTTTATTGATGTTTTCACACCCCTAATTTAAATTGATATTTCCCTTTGATTTCTAGGTTCTTATAGAACAGATGTTCTACTTTTCATTTTTATTGTTCTATTTCTTTGAAATGACTATTTCAATAGTTCCCTTTGTCCCTATGCGCAAGCCACTGAAATTTGCCTTTAAGATTCTGAACCACTTTTTGTTTCCTTTTCCTTTTGTTCCTCATCTGTAGTTAACATCTTTAAGAGTTTCGTTAGCCATTCCTTGCAGCTTTTTTTTCATTTTGGGGGATAGTGGACAACAGAAATAGACTTTTTAAACTCTGTTTCATGACCAACTGAGATTACAAAAAATGTTCTTTAAATAGCCTTTAAATCCTTCGGGAATGTCATTTAAATTATATTTTACCATTGTGATTGTTCTAATATTCTTCTTCAGCTTTATTGTAATGTTATAATAATTATTTTCTGTCAGAAATTACTCTGGGTTGAAAGGAGAAAATCCGCTCAGGAGGTGCCCGAATAAGGCTCCTTTATTGTATTGTTAATAATAATGGTTCACAGTGTTGGGACTGTAGCAGTATCACATGTATCAACACTGAGTATTAGTGGGAGGTAGGTTTTACAACCTAATATGATTGATCTTTGCCACTAACATAATTGGACATTCTTTCTTAACCTCTGATATTTGAGGGAAGTCCTTTCCCTCTCTTCCCTATCTTTTGATGATAGTTTCCTTTTTTACTCAGACCATTCTCCAAGCAGCAGGACTGCTTGGATTGAAGACTGGAGACTGCATTTACTCCTTTTTACTCCTGTTATTCTTCAGAATGTAATTAAAGATAGTAATTGTTGTTGTTGTTTTCTTGCCTTATGCTTCACCAAATAAAAATAACCAAATTCCTAGAGATATTTTTTTTAACCAAAAATCTATAGCACATGGTCTGTACCACATACATTCTTTGTCTTTTTTCCTGCTTCTCATTACAGTGGTACCTCACTTAAAGAGCATAATGTGTTCCATGGGATTGCTCTTTAAGCGAGTTTGCTCTTTAAGTGAAACACCATTGTAAGTGACCAATTGTGACTTCTGGGGGGGGGGGGTTGTGAACCCTGATTTAGTTGGTAAGCAAATTTTTGGTTGGTTTTAGTTGTT
Organism: Bradypodion ventrale; assembly: GCA_035047345.1. Taxonomy (NCBI): domain Eukaryota; kingdom Metazoa; phylum Chordata; class Lepidosauria; order Squamata; family Chamaeleonidae; genus Bradypodion; species Bradypodion ventrale. The sequence goes on from JAWDJE010000001.1 coordinate 255,183,393, forward strand.
AAGTAAGGCAACCATTCAGAGAAATTTCTGCTCTTTAACTTAGTTAGTCTCTAAACGAGGTGCTCTTTATGTAAGGTTTTACTGTATATTATTTATTTGACTTCTGGATTGTTCATTTAGTGATGTACATATGTACAACCATATTTGTTTTGCTTGGACTATGCTTTTCCTGGAAAAAAATATTAAAAACTGGCTTTACAGAATTCTAAGCATCAGTTTGCTGCTTCCTTTCTGATTCTCATGCCAAAATCACCAATGATTTTTCTTCTGATTTATTTCCCATTTTTACATTCCAGTCACACATGATTATCAACACATCCTGTTTTGATGTGGTCACTTTTCTCCTATACATTTGCGTTAAAAGTTTCTTCTTCTTTTTCAGCATCTGTAGTTGGAGCATAGATGTGAATTACTATTATGTCAACAGGCCTTTCAACAGGCAACTTTAAAAGAACTTTGCCTCTGCTGCTTCTGAGGCCACTGGACGCTTGCCTCGTTCTGGAGGGAGTGGTAGCATCTGCACCATCTCCTCACAGCAACGAGGGGACATGTTTGTGCTCAGTAACACCTGACGTTGGGGCACAGAGAGCAGAGCTTTTTCCCCAGTCTGTTTAGAGCGTGGAACTTTGAGCTCTGTGGGAACCGTAAGGACACAACCTTTATGGGATTGTGATAATTGTTCTGATTTTTTTTTATTATTTGTATATTGAATTTTGTAATGCATATTGATTCTGTGCTGTGCTACTTTGTTAGTTGGAATTTTTGTGATATATTTTAGGACGCTGTTGTTTATAGACTAGTTTTTTTGCATTGATTGTATATTTAATTCTGCAGTTGTTGATTTGTAATTGTATACTATTGTGTTTTGTGTGTTTATATTGTTTTCTCTTGTTATATTGTATTTAATTTACTTGTTGTAAGCCGCCCTGAGTTGGCCCTGGCTAAGTAGGGCGGGATATAAATCGAATGAATGAATGAATGAATGAATGAAGTCTGACATTATTCTTCTGCTATTAGCAGTTGTAAGAAGCCATATTGATATGTATTCTTACCTTTGTACCTGATGTGTATAAATTGATGCCATGAAGTCTCACTCCTATGTCTGACAAACTAGACTTGATCTACGAAAGCTAACGTTAAAATACAACTGTTAGTCTTTAAAGTGCCACAATGTTTTTGATTTTTTGTTTTGTTTATTTTCTGATATACTAGAAACCTAGATTAAGTCAGCTACTATTCCGGGTGTGTGTGTGTGACATTATTCAGTAGCCAAATTCCTGTTACTTAGTGTAACAAGCTGCAAGTAGAGTAAGCTCATTGAATCCATGGAAATTACAGAGGAGTTGTCACAAAATCCCCACTGATTCAACAGAATTACTCTAGGTGCAACTTAGCATGCTAAACAATAGGATTTCAAGCAGTCAAATGCTGTATTATCATCTCTAACTGCTTGTACTACCTCTTGTATAACGTTAGAGCTGCACTATTTCTTCCAAGTTTGTTGTTTCTAGAGTACAACATTTTGTAATTCTTCATCTAAAAATGTCATTTTCCAGTTCAGTTTGTTCATACCATGTCAAACATTCAGTTTCCTATCTTCCCTACTTCACACTTTCCTTGAGTCATACTTCTCATATTGAACCTTCTTTTCACATTTCTGTCCATGAGCAACTAGATGTCCTTTCAGTTTTAATCAAGTTGCTTCATTTGCAACAATGCAATTTGTACTTCTTGTTTGCTCTTCTTCCCCTGTAGATGACTGAGTGCCTTCACACCTGGGAGTCTCTATGTGATGTAGAGTAAGATGAAGTAATCTCTACGGGGCAATCTGCCACTATTTATTCTTTCTAAATAGCACTGTTATAGAGCTAACTCAGGCAGAAGCAGTTGCTATGATCTTTCCTTGGTAGTTTATAATAGCCAAGGGAAACAGCAGTCATCTTTCTAAGCAACTTTGGTAATGGGGTGGTCAAATCTATTTAAAAGGAAGTGCAAGCATTTTTTCCAAGTATGTTTTCCTGCTTTTAGATATTTTGAGAAAATGACAAATCACCCCATTCACTTTAAGTATTTATTACTGCTCCAAAAAGATGAGAAACTGGAGGGAAAGAGTCTCCTCAAAGATTGTAGTATTTTTGAAGCATAATCAGGCATACCCTGGTAATGGGAAACCTTGTGTTGCCTGCTGATTTTTTCTCACACTAGGTCAGGCGAAAGGAACTGCAGAATGAACTCACCAAAAGGTGGCTTCATTTTGGCAGTTTCACATCTGGCCTAGTCACGGAAGAAGCACCAAGTCAAGATATACTTATTTACTAGAGCCTTTGGGTGTTGAGGATGAGGGTGTGCACATTCAGCTATACTGGAGTGAAGTCTCTCCTAAACAGAAACTTCTTTACCCATTTTAAAAAGAGTTTCTGCCCATCCTTTTAAAGATTTGAGTGGTTTGAATGCTGCAGACTTTCCTTGGGAATGACTGGACCAGAGTGGATTGCCACCCTATGCATTGTTCTACTGTTGTGGAATGAAAACGAGACAAACCCACATTCCAGCTAAGACAGATAAGAGATTTATTATAATTTGGCCAAACAGATTCAGGGATGCTTTAACAAACTAATAATCCCTGAATGACAATACATTTTCAGAGCCATCTTTTTATAGCATAAAATTAGGAAATTTCTACACATTTCATCACTATGGGATAAGCCAAAATTATTAATTAATCTTTTGACATTGTCGTGCAGTTCAGGTTAGAACATTCAGAATATTTGTTCATGTCATGTCATACAAATATTATTCAGCATTATGGTTTCTTGAGTCTAAGAGAAATCCCTGTCAGCTGTACAAACTGTGCTGGGCTTGTGGACACAAGGCCTTCTGTTTACTTTAGCCTCGTCATCATGTTCTATATTGATTAGGTCAATCTGATCTGTTTAACTTTACAGAGTAGCTGAGAAAATGATTTTTACTTTTAAACCAGAATTAATATTAGAATTAATATCTTAATTCTTTCACTCCTATTTCACTACAAATGTGATGGTAGGACTGTTCTGCAGGACAGCTGTCAAACTTGGGTTTTAATTATTAGAATCTAGATATATACTGTAGAATAATATCATGATAGTGGTGAAAACAAGTAGTGTTGTTGTTTTTTAAACTGTACTGCTATGAGTCCAAGAAATTAAAAAACTCCTTCAGTGAAGGTTAGGTACTACGGCTCAGTGGGTTGAAGTGCCTTGCTAAAGAATAAGGAGCCAAGACTGTGAATTCCCACTGTGTGTCCTGGAAAATAGACCATTTGAGACCTTCTGGGCCATGTGTGGCTCATGGACCATGTATGGAATCCGAGGAAATCTGAGCCCCATATACTCCTAACAGAGTGGAAACCGAGAGGCAAAGTTTCTGCTTGCTTGTCAAAGAAGTGAAAGTGAATTCTATTTTTCAGTCATCCTGTTGTGATTTCTTGAGAAAGGAAACTTACATTCCAAAGAAACTCTGGCACCAAGTAACTACAGACAGCAAATGAAAATAGGTCCCTGAAGATATTTGGAGAAGTGGGCAGGAAAGACATTCTGCAGACATAAAAATACCAAGATTAATTGTCACCTAGAGGAAATAATAGTCCCGGTAGACCAGGCATTCCCTCTAGTGGAAAACACTAGTTCTTGTGGTTTTATGAGAGAACTAGCACCCCATTACCAATTGCCATTCTGAATTACTCTTTGCCACAGGGTGGCATCGGATTTATATTGGGGTCTCAGGCAACTGGTACAAATTTCAGCTAGAGCAGTGATTCTCAATCTGTGACCCATGAGTCAGATGTGGCCTGTGACACCATTTAATGTGGCCCACCACCACCTACACCACACCAGGAAGTGCCATGTGGTGGAGGAAGGGCAAAATGGCTGTCCGGCACGGAAAGCTGTCTAAGGGAGTGCAACCCGGCCCCAGCTTTAAAAGGTTGAGAACTCCTCATCTAGACCATTCAGTGCAGGATCCGCGCACACAATTGGCATACTGTCCCTGACAGAACCATTACTTGGGAGACCCAACGGCCGCTTTGTGGCCCCAATCCAACAATTCAGGTTGCAAAACATGCCTATCTCTCCCTGACAGGACACTGGTTGTTGCGCTGTAGTTTGTGAGGATGAAGAGGGCGTGGTATAAGGCCCATGAATACAACCTAAATGTTTCAGGTGCTTTATAGGGCATGGAAGACACATGCATAATAGAATGGAGTGAGCCAGAAAGCGGGCATGACATTTTCACAACAGTGTCTAAGGTAGTGAACTGTAGCAGCATAGGCAAGAAATGTTGGGATTGTCACTGTACGAGCTAGTCCAAGATGTAGCAACTCAATGGAACTCCACTTTCTATCTTCTTGAAAGAGTTGCTGAAGCAGCAAAGGGCACTTCATGATTTGACCCTGGGAACTTCCATTGGTGTAGCAGCTTCTCTGGGCAGAGAAGAGTAGTGCATTATGGGTCGAGTCTTCTTCTTTTTTCGTGTCCTGAGCAAACCCTGGACTGCCAAAATGAAGCCACTTTCTTGGCTTTGTCATTGGGTCAAGTGATCTATATCCACTGAAATGTTGAGAATGCAACGTAGATTCTTAGCACAGAGACAATCACCATTAGACAAGTAATCCCAAAGTTTCATGGCTTATTTGGCTTGATGGATGTGTTCTAGTCCTAACATTACAGCTGCTATACTGTATTATGTTGAGGGCAAAGTGTGTTTATGTCTTTTGGTTAATATTGGATTTGCAAAGCTTTTTTTTTTTTTTTTGAGGGTGTTCACATTGACAGTAATAGAGTTCGGATATCCAGAAATCCCCAATTTTAAAAATTATGAATTCCCAATCTGAATTTTGGTGCTATTGCACATCCTTAGTAAAATTCTAGAACTAATATGATAGCATATAATTATTTAATTAAATGATGGTAATATTTGCTGCAGGAAGGTAAAAAAAAAGATGCTGAAGTGGGTTTTTTAAATTATGTTTGGAAGAACTATCCAAAATATAAGTTTACAATTGACATTTTTGGGGTTTTAAAACAATAATAATCCATTGGTTGTTTGTTTGTTTTTTGTAAACTCACAAAACTGCTTTTAAACTGCAGCCAGTAAGCCATTTTTCCTCATTCCCACCATGTATTCACCTACAAAGGTTGCTTTTGTGATAGAAAAATGTTTCTCTCTCTCTTTCTTCATCTCCCCTCGCCCTGTGTTTCCTCCATCTCTGTTTCTCCAACACACACAAATGTTAAGCGGTTGGTAAAAGGCCATTTGTAATAACTTGCCTCAAATGGTTAGGCTGGCCAACATATGCAACTAATTCTCAGCAAGGTTTTCTGGGGAAAACCAAAGACAAGATTGGTTCTGTGGGCTAGCCCCAGGCAGTCAGCAGTGGTAGAATGCTTCACACAACCCCACATGTTCAGTTTATGAACTGACACAAACCTTAATGGAAGTGAACCCTGACAATTGTGGCCGATGGAGTGTAAGTGACATCCTGCTTGGTATGCCATTATGCATTCTCTCCCTCCCCTTCCATCTCTTGAAGGTATACATGTCTCCTGTGGGAGGTCTTGATGCTTAAATGCCATTGTATTCTTTGTCAGGTAGTTTACTGTCTATTAACAATGGCATATTGATACAAACACACACACAGACACACATACAGAAGAAACTGGGAGAGAAATGTGAACCTCCAGAAAAATGAGATAATTCAACAACAACAACAAATTCTTTATTACAACCCAAGGCCAGTGTTACAATATCACAAAATCAAGCTGCTAGACACAAGTGAGGCAACCTAATAAAACTATCACAAAATCATGAACACCAGATTATTTATACAATAGCAACATACACCAGAATTTCAAGGGTTGTTATTTCTATGTCCTGCAGACATATTCTATGACAGTCAAGTTGTAATCTGGAAGCATTTTCCTTATTCCTTTGATTTTATCTTGCCTTTACGAATACAAGTTACATACCATGCGAATCTAGCAACTGCTATCGTCGTAGCTTGCCCTTCACCCGATAAAAGAATATTCAGTGTCCTGACTTTATTGTTAGACTTCAAGTTCAGGAAAACACTAAAAAGGTTTCTCCTGGGTTTTTTATATAGGGGACACTCTAGCAGAATATGCTCAGAGGTTTCTATTGTATTTAACTGACATGGGCATAAACGCTCGAGTGCTGGGCCTTTCTTAAAGAAATCCTCCCTGTAGGAGGAGGGAAGCATGTTATACCGAATAAGTGTGAAGGAACGTCTATGATCAGGATTTCTTATTAAATACAAGTATGCTAAGGGCTTAGCAACATTGAAAGTTGATCTATCAAACAATGGGGAAACTAGTTTACTTAAATCATTTTGGTGATGTATATCGAGAATTCTTTGTTTTATTAACTCTCTAGCATGAATAGATCCTAAGGAAAGAACATAAGGTTTTGAAATGCCATAAGTGGTTAGTGTCCTTTCAAGAGAGCTAATCCATGGTGACATCCAAGGGTTGGACATCACTAGTTTGAGTAAGCCAGATGGGGCAAACAGAATTATTATCCAATAATTAGCCACGTTTACTAACAGTCTCGCTCTCACTGTATACATTCCAGTTTCTAATCTCAAAGCCGTGTTGGAAATACTGCAAGGGGACTGTAAAATTGTCGTAAGAAACTTTGATTGCGTGACCTCAAGCGGATTTATGTTTGAGTCAAAATACAGAGGGGATCCATACAACATTTGGTTCCAGCACGGAGAGGTGAGGCTGAGTTTTCCTCTGCTTTCATATCCTTGTCCTTTTATCTTATTTATTTTAAACTACAGTTTTTGCAGCCAGTTAATTCTACTTAGATGATTTTTTGGAATGGGCAAGAGTATTATCATAATGAAGTTTTTAGAATAATCTTTTAGAACAACAATTTTATCAGTCTTTTTGCTGAACCCTGCCACCTGACAGCGGTTGGGTCTGTGAGCAAGTTTATCCTATTTTATTTTAGTTCACTGTCCTGTTTGTAGCAGTTTTATCAGTGCATCCACCATTACAGTACCTGCTAGTAGTTTTACAAGGTCAAATGACAAAAAGAAAGAAAAATGAAACCTTATCTCCTCAACACCACAGGCAGAGGAAAAGGAAAAGACAGGCCGGTACTGCTGTGAACTCTCCCAAGCAAATTGAGACTGATAAGCAAATGAAGTTAGATATTTTTCTTGCAAGGGAGGAGAGAGAAAATCTGTGTGCTGACTTTCCTACCTCCAACAAGTTTGATGTTTTAGCTACAGTCTCCAATACAGTGGCTGGGGAAAAGCTTAATGAAGTGGAAGAACTTAACCAGAGGCCAGGTGGACACTGAACTCTTGAGTTGTGCAAAGCTCAGCAATCAAGGACCTGCCCCTCCCTCCCTCCAGGTAATATGGAAAATGTCAACAACATGGGAGAGAATCCGGAAGCAAAGGATATGAGGGTTGGTGACGATAACTCAACGCTGGTGGATATAAGGACTAATTTTATAGCAGAGCAATGTATTTTAACTTACCAGATGGTTGCAACCATTTTTAAATCTTTGAAGATAATAGAAAGCAAACTAGATCAGATAAAACGATTCCCTGAAAACTATCCAACAATATGTGGTGAGAACCTTAAGGAAGCCAATAAATCAGCAAGCAATAAATCCCAGTACTGCCCTGAATATGATCAAATCCTAAACAGAGGTTCCTGTGGGCCAGCGGTAGAAGGCCGATTTGCCAGCACAGCGTCTACCAAGTTTTCTTGTATATTGCAAACAAACCAGTTTGCCCTCCAAATTGCAATGACAAATAACAACTACAGTTGTTGGTCCTCTGAGTCAGCAGTCAAACTTTCCTTAACCCAGATTTTGAGATGTCAAAGTAGCCAGCTAGATTTAAGTAAAATAATCTGGCTTCCAATTCTGCCGGGGTTCAAACGTATTCTACTAATTTTTAGTCGGGCTACTATACCTGGTATGCTTTTCAAAATGAACCAGTATTTAGTAACTTTCCAGATATTCCCAAAAAGGGTATTCCAAGATAATGCTGTGATTCCACTCCTTAATTCTATGACCAGTCTTCAAGCTACTAGATCAAAAAAGGCGAGCATAGATGATGAGATAATTTTATTCCAAAGTAAAGGCAAAGGTATCCCTTGCTTCAAAACCAGTCATGTCTGACTCTAGTGGGCAGTGCTCATCCCCACTTGCAGTGAAAAAGCCAGCACTTTCTGCATCTGCATGTTTCCATGGTCATGTGGCAGTCATGACTAGACACTGAAGCTGCACGGAACCTTTCCTGCTGAAGCAGTGCCTATTTATCTACCTATAATTTCTTGCTTTCGAACTGCTAGGTTGGTAAGAACTGGGACAGATGATGGCCACTCACTCTGTGGTGCAGCACTTGGGTCTGAAACTGCTGATCTTCTGAACTTTCAGTCATCAAGCTCAGTGTCCTAAATACTAAGCCATCTCACCCCTATGCTATTCCACAGTAATGTGTATCAAAGGAGGATTTCCTGTGGTGACAGAAAGCATCAGTTGGTGGAAAGATTCCCTTTCCCTTAGATGTCCCCTCTTCTTACTCACCAAATCTACTCCAGAGTGTTTGGACACCTCCTGTAGCAGGAGGTGAGGCAACCTTAGCAAAGGTATGGATGAATGAACCTACCAAACTGGGTCATGTTCTCTCCCCATCATCTCCACCACTAGCCTCACTCTTTTCCCACTCCCAAATTCCATTGTGAAACTACCTCCATTCATTTATTTAGTTTTGTTTCCATTATTTTTTCAAAACATGTACCTTTTGGCTTCCAACCCTCATGGTGCAGTGGTTAAACTGCTGTACTGCAGCCAAAACATTGTGAGTTTGATCCTGGCAGGATCAAGGTTGACTCAGCCTTCCATTCTTCCCAGGTTGGTAAAATGAGTACCTAGCATGTTGAGGGCAAAATGCTAATTACCTTGTGAACTGTCCAGAGACTATACTAAGCACTATAGGGTGGTATATAAGTGTAATTGCTGTTTTATGGGCACTTTCCAAATTTACCAGTTTGAAAAAAAATTGCATTGTCTGGAATGGAATGGATTTTTCCATTCACACATCTGAAGTGTGTATATGTATATCTTCCAAATATACATTCTTCTATACACATTTTTAAAAGGTTCACATATTTTAAAAAACTTTTTACAATGTATTGTAGCAAACTCCAAAATGTATCACTTTCTAATCAGCAAGGAAAAACTGAGACAATATTGCACATTTTCACAGCCTGATTTGGGGGGGCCGGGGGGCCTTCAGGATCAGTTTCTATTCTTTGCAAATCACCGGGGGAGGAAATAGAACAAATTCCTAATGATTTGGAAACATTCGTTCCCACTCTATTTGTATCTCGTATTTCAAAAGGACAGATGCAAAACACTCTCTCCGCATGACGTGATGTGCCATTTTATGTTGTAAATCCAGTATTTACTGATTATACAACAGCACAGGAGCTCTGTTTGATCATTTAAATGTGAGTAATTAATTTTAGGACATAATTGTACTGCTTCTAGTAATCATGGGTAGCTATTCAGAGTTATGGAAGGCAGATGGAAGTTAGTAACGGTATTAGCTCTGTTTAATACATGGAAATGAAATTCTGAGCACGCATAGGAATTAAAAAATCTAGCATTTTCAGATGTTAAAATACTCTAAATCAGATGTGGGCAGCATGTTGTCTTCCAGATAGATTTTGTTATCCATGTAATCCTTGGCCATTGGACATGCTGGCTGGACTGCTGGAAGTCTCAAAGGGCTGCACATAGCCCATCAATTAGCAGCACCTCCAGTGGCTTAGTGGTTAAGGCACTAGGCTTGGAGACTGGTAAGATGGGTTCAATACCTGAGAGCTGCATGATGGGGAACAGGAAAGGAGCCTCATTCAGGCATCTGATCCCATCTCTTGATGTAGACAAACTCACTTTGGGGTGTAATGTGTCTTCTCCATATCCCACTACATCACACAAATGAATAATAATGTCAATGCCATTATTGAGAAACTAAGGGCAGCACAGTTCAAAAAGTCAGTTTACTTTTTTTTGTTGATGATGAACTCCCACCATACTAGAGTTGCCATAATTCTCTCCCACAAAACCGGGACAGAAGTATACAGTACTTGACAAAAATGGATGGGTTATTGTTGTGTATTGAGGCACTATTGCAAGTAGCCCAGGGAGCGCTCTTGCAATAGGAAAATGGTGGTTTCCCACCATCCTAATTAGAAGCATAAAGTGGCGTGAAAACCCCTGCAAAAGGGCGCGCTAGTTATGCTAATCCAAGCCCTATCATTGGTTACAGTTTTGGATCCTGCTCTCCATTGGTTATCTTCATTTATCCCCTACACTGATTGGTTAGTTACATTTGTCCAGCAGGTCGCTACCTTGTATCCAATAGCCACCGCTGGGGAGACACTATATATGCCCCATGGATAAACAAGGGTGGGGCTGGACTGGATCTATACTTCATACACCACACAGGTTGCCTCGGTAGTGCTAAGCCTGGGTCCCCCCTTTATGCTACAATTCTCAGTAGCTAGTTTATTGCCCATTGTTGGGTAAGAGTCTGGAGGGACTCACTCCATTAGGATTGTATAGCCATCTCGGGATCCGGAACACCTTGTAAGCTAATCTCTACTGACTGTTAACATAAGAACATAAGAACAGTCCTTGCTGGAACAGGCCACAGCCCATCCAGTCCAGCATTCTGTCTCACACAGTGGCTCACCATTTCCTTCAGGGTATTCCCAAGCAGATGCCTTCACCTGCTTAGGATTCCCTGGAAATGGCACTGTTATAATAAAGCCTGTTGCTGTTTGTTCATCGTTGTCCTGGACTCGTGCTTCTAAGGGCCAGATCTAACAGTTGTCTACAAAATAGCCTTTTTTAAAAAAAACATAGTATAATGAGAGCTATAAAACACTTACATATTGAATATATCAATGTCAAGTTCAGTACTGTATCTTAATCATGAAGTCACTGCAGCTGATAATATACATTATTGTAGTTATTCTTTGTTTTTTATTAGTCTCTTTACTTTGTTTTTTTTTTAAAAAGAAATCCATTCCAACATGAAAAGCAATCTCAGAAAGAAGTTGCTATCTTCCATGCAATATTGTGCAGAAGCACAAGCTACTTTAAGGAACCGGTCAGCTTTAACATGTGTGTTACCAAGGTTAGGAGGTGCTCAGGACAGATTTTGTAAGCGAGCCAAGCATAAAGAAGCCCGTGCAAAAACGTCCTTCTGAGCCTGCCTCTTGCCTTTCATCCCCTATCTCTTAGCTGTCAAATCTGCTCATCAGCTTTGCTAGTTCATGCAACCCAAAATAAGCAGCCCTACCCGAGAGCTGGCATTTTCAGGTTGATCTGCAAAGCATGCACAGGTTCCTTTTTCGGCGTGCCTGTCAAGATTTTTGGGGCCAGCGGGTTGTAAGGGCGCTCCATGCTAGCCACCTTTCCCTACTCCCACACCGTCAGAAGGACACTTCGTTAACCCCGTGTAAAGCCCTGCAAAGTCCCCACGGGGCCGCTTCAACTCACCTTCCTGCTTTTTCCTCTCCGGCTCTGAAGCTATACTTTATTGTGAGAGCCACGCTGGTGGGAGTGGAAGGCTCAGAAAGAGAGGAGAGGAGAGGAGAGGAGAGGCAAACCAGACACATCCCAAGCCATCCTTGTTTGATGGTGAGAGTTCAAAAAACTGGGACTTTAACAAGATTTTTGTTAAGCCAGCCAGTACAATTTTTCCAACCTTGAAACCAGGACAATCCTGGTTTTCCAGGACATATGGCAACCCTACACCAAACCTCCAACCTCCACAATGGTATTGTACAATAGTAGTTTCTTTTCTCCATGAGTGTGTTTGTGTCCATTGCAACAGTGGCTTCACCCATGTCATTATGCAGCAACATCCATGTTTATCAGCCAATCAGAGGCACTGAGGAGTCTTTACAATTCTAGTAAGAGACCTCTCTTAGCATTTTGGTTCTTCCTCTCTTTTCGGCTGGCCATGGGAGAGAATTGATCCTAGCACAAGACCAACTCTAGATTCCTTCTGCTATTCAGCTGGAAAGGAAGGGGAGCATTCCCGTTCTCCAGTAATGGGAAGGCAGGGCAGGCAAATTATGCAAAGGGTTACTGCCCTGCTGATGTTTGGGATGGGTTAACTAGCCTTGGAAGGCTAACTCTACCCCAACGCAGGCCTCTTTGGTTTGTTGCTGTTGGATCAGGAGTTCTCAAACTTTTTAAGCCTCAGACAGCTTCGGGGGCTGGATGGCCATTTTGTCCTTCCTCCATCACATGGCACTTCCTGGTATGGTGGAGGCAGTGGGTGGCCACATGAAATGGTGCCACAGGCTGCATCCAGCCCATGGGCCGCAGGTTGAGAATCCCTGTGCTAGATGGATGGTTGTTGAATTTCGGTAGCAATGTGGATCATGTACAATGCATGTGACCTCAAGGGCAGCTTCCCTCACAGCCAGCTGGCTGGTGTGTATGCAAGGAGGAGGAGGCAGGAAATGGCTTCAACCTTACCTGTTTAAGGCCCAACCATGACCAGTTGCGTCTTGGAGCACTTGAACCTGCATAGGATGTGCCTTGGCAGCTATTCATTTCAGGCTGTGGCCGCTTCTGCTGCAATAGCAATGAGGATGGAAACCAAATCCATTGTCAAGACTGGTTGAGGGAGGTCTCTCTGCTACAAGTGCTACGTGTGCCTATTAGTTAAGCCATCTGGAGTGGTACTGATGTTTGCTATTTGTGTTTGCAGGGGTCAGGCTTTTCAGATGGAGCCCAGAGATGAGTCTGTGATTTTCCCTTCTTGCAGCAACTTTTTGTTTTGAATGTGTTAGAACTATTCTCTTTAAGATGTATCAAAGTTTAGAAATAACCCAGCCTTCCACCAGTCATTTGCCTCATTCACATGCAAGAGAGTTCCCCAGTTAAGAAGGGAGAAAGCAAGCCACTAGGTTTGCAGTCTTTGTTGCTGTTGTTGCTGTTGTTATTTATTGTATTTCCCATATCCTGGGAAGGTGCCAGGCTCTGCAATAGAAATCTCCTGACGGTTGGGTATATGGATGAAGGAAGAAAAGGTGATGGCAGCTACTAATTCAAAGTGACATAGAAGTAAACTTTCCCGTTGACTTTCCAGAGAGGCTGGCTGGGACATAAGCTTTATAGTGTGTGTTACTATTATCACGGTGACAACATGGTCAATTATTATCAGATCACAACATGACTGGCATGGTTTGCCTTCATCCATCTGTCCACCCACCCACTGTCCATACAGGTATATACACTCAGATTTATACCACTCTTATCGGCGAAAGGTGAATAAAACTACAAATAAAAACATAGAACACGCACCCTTCCATAACAACTGGGAACAGCTGCTAAAGGCAGGTCTGAATAAAAAGGCCTTTGCCTGCTGGCAGAAGGACAAGAAAAGACAAGAGCAAGCATAGTGTCCCTCAGTGGGGATTTCCAGAGTTTAAGAGTAGCCACTGAGAAAGCAAGCATCTGCTATTCAATGGCCACAAAAGTGCCATATCCACTTCTAAGGCAATGCTTGATAAGTTGTTGAGATGATACATCAAATATATCAATCCGTCCTGGGTACTGCATGACGAATTGAGCGCCCGTCTCTGTCCCAGCTCTTGGGGACATGAAAGGAGCCTCATTTGGACATTCTCTGAGAAGGGTTTCTCCAGCAAAAATCCTTTCAACCCAGAACAAATTCTGTCATGAAATTATTATTATCATCATCAATCAATTGATCACTTTATTATGGTCTACAACCAGCACAGTAAAACGAGAGGTATTTAAAAAAATAAATAAATGCTTAAACGGTAGTTAAATATATTATTTAAAAACATATCCATTCAAAGTTAAAAGAAAGAGAATAAAATCAGTTCTTAAAATTAGTGCTACAGCAACTGCTAGTGGTTTGTGACACTGAGGGGCCTGCCAGAACATTGTGGGTAAAAGTGGGAATTTTGTCTGATATTAGGGATCCTAACAGGACTTCTAAGGTCACACCAGAAGTGGGGAGTAGTGTCAATGGGATAAGAATGCTGATCTACATAGACTTATTCATCTGTGTCTACTTTTTGGTAAGTGTCCTGTGAATCCTCTTTTTGTACACTAGTTAGTGGATGATGTATTGCCTTTATTTCCACCCTACTCTTTTAGCCAAGTCTTATAAGGTAAGAAGCATTGGCCCCAAAAAGCCTACGTTACATGATTTTTTTTTAAAGCCAAGACAACCACATTAAATGAGCCATTAAAAATTGAAATGAACTGTCCTGATCAACAAAGTATAATTTGCCTCTGGCACCACAGAGGTTTAAATTATTATTTGTGGTGACCAAAAGAGAGAGAAAAATCACTAAATTCTGAATTCTGAATAAATTAGTCATGACTCAGATGCCACTTCAATCACCTTCCAGAGAACAAGCATCTTTGCCATCATGGTTAGCCTCCCAAGTTCATCTGGTCCCTGACAATAATGCTAACAGGAGGAGGAGAGGAGAGGAAGAGAAAAACTGTGTCTCTCTTTTCAGGCCCAGATCTTCAGATTATGTTTTGCTTTTTGGAACTCTGCAGAGTGATAAGAATGTGGACTAATCTGTTTTGTAATTTTATATTATTAAAAAAATTACCAGGCTGCTGTTGTTGTTTTTCATTCTAGAATATAGCAACAACCAAAATACTCTTGCTAAGTTATGTAAATAGTGTAACAGTTGGAGGCAAATTTCCCCAAGTTATGAAATCACTGTTGATGTCATCAGTTGCATATTGAGTCACAAAACTCACTTTGCAATTAATAATGTCAATGGTGATTTCTTAACATTGGACAATTTTCTACATTGTGTAGCGCTGCCTCTTTGGCTATAAATGAAGATGAGCACCAAGCCTTAGATTCAGATATGACTGGCTTTTGAGCAAGTGCAGCCTCTACCTTTACTATAAGATTGTTAGGCAAGTTAATGAAAGCTAGTCTCTCCCAAGAGATAGGATAAAGTGCAGCCTGTTACAAAATATATCATGAGAAGGAATGCTTAAAAATAATTGTGTCCACCACCCTGTACGTTATCTCATTCTAGAGATTAACTAGGGTTTATGCAGTATCATCTGCCAATGTAACAGAAGTTGCCCAAGAATAATCTGGAAATCATCTGGATCCATCAAACTCCTGGAGCAGACCATCTTACCTGCCCCTCCCACTCCTGCAGAGGTTCTGGATGAGTGATTCTAAACTCCACAAGGAATTGATCTATCTCTGATGATGAGACTAGAGAGATCATCCACACTAAAATTGTCATCATCCCACCCAGCAAAAAGTGGTACAGAGTGTGCCATACAACGTGCATGAGACCAAAAAATCTCTGGAGAAAGACTCCAGTCATTGGGGAAAACATGAAGTCCAGAACCACTCCTGTTACAGTGGTCTCTGCATGGACTTTGAAGTCTCCCCTACTTTAATAGGCCAATAAAACTCCAGAACCACCCTTGAGACCACCTAAAGGTAAAGGTTTCCCTTGCTCGAAAGCCAGTCATATCCAACTCTAGGGTTCAGTGCTCATCTCTGTTTCAAGGCCGAAGAGTCAGCGCTGTCTGCTCCTGCTGATGTGTCCGTGGTCATGTGGCAGGCATGACTAGATACCGGAGTGCATGGAATTCTGTTTACCTTCCCACCGAAGTGGTCCCTATTTATCTACTTCAAATGTCTTGCTTTTGAACTGGTAGGTTGGCAGGAGCTGGGACAAAGACGGGAGTTCATTCCGTCCTGCAGTACTCGGGGAATTGAACTGCTGACCTTCTGCCTCCCAGTCAGCGTCTAAGCCACTTGAGCCTAAACTGCCCCAAAACAGAGACTGCTAAGCAGCAGGATCCTTACTCAGTGCTGTGTTTTTCTTTTCAAGTTGCTAAGACGCTGACTGGGAAGCGGAAGGTCAGCAGTTCTATTCCCAAGTACTGCAGGACGGAAATGAGCTCCCGTCTTCATCCCAGCTCCTGCCAACCTAGCAGTTCGAAAGCAAGAAATTGCAAGTAGATAAATAGGAACCACTTCGGTGGGAAGGTAAGAGC
Organism: Bradypodion ventrale; assembly: GCA_035047345.1. Classification (NCBI taxonomy): domain Eukaryota; kingdom Metazoa; phylum Chordata; class Lepidosauria; order Squamata; family Chamaeleonidae; genus Bradypodion; species Bradypodion ventrale. The sequence goes on from JAWDJE010000001.1 coordinate 255,199,530, forward strand.
GTTCTGTGTGCTCCGGTGTCTAATCATGCCTGCCACATGACCACGGAAACGTCTGCAGAAGCAGACAGCGCTGGCTCTTCGGCTTAGAAACAGAGATGAGCACTGCACCCTAGAGTCGGATACGACTGGCTTTCGAGCAAGGGAAACCTTTACCTTTACCTTTACACAATTTCAAGACCAGAAGACTGTTTGATAGGGCACTTAGTTAAAGGGACTGAATCACAAGAGACCATTGCAAATATACTTTCCTAAAGGTAAAGTTTGACCTTGCTCAAAAGCCAGTGGTATCTGACTCCAGGGTTCAGTGCTCATATGAACAAAGAGCCAGTGCTGTTCACGTCTGCAGCCATTTCCATGGACATGTGGCAGGCATGCCTCAACACCGGAGTGCACGGAATGCTGTTTACCTTCCTACTGAAGTGGTCCCTATTTATCTACTTGCAATTTCTTGCTTTCGAACTGCTAGGTTGGCAGGAGCTGGGACAGAGACAGGTGCTCAAATCTGTCATGCAGTACTCGGGTCTCAAACTGCTGACCTGCAGACCTTCCAGTCATCAACTGCTGACCAGCACTCCTTCCAGGCATCTTAACCACTAAGCAGCCACGGTCCCTTCCTACCACTGCCATAACACTGCTGCTGCTTCACAGAGAATCCAGATGGAAAAAGCTGAAAGAGATTTGTCTCCAACTTCTTCCTGTCAGATCTCTGCAGTACATGTTAGCTTGATACATTCCAAAATGCTTTTCCATCCATCCCATCCATTGTTCAACATTTTCATAATGATTGTCACAGACTTTCTACATGTTTTACTGCTTTCCAGTTGCTTCTTCAGCTAATGTATAAGGTACCAAAAGTAGCAAATCAAATGATCATGGGTTATTATTGTAAGAAGGGACTGTAGTGGCTTAGTGGTTAAGACGCTAGACTTGGTGACAGGAAGGTCAGCAGGACAGCAGTTTGAGACCTGAGTGCTGCATGATGAAGTGAGCTCCCATCTCTGTCCCGGCTTCTGTTAACCTAGCAGTTCGAAATCAAGAAATTGCAAGTAGTAAATATGTACCACTTTGGTGGGAAGAAAAACAGTGTTCCATGACTCCACTGTTTAGTCGTGCCTGCCACATGTTAACAGAAATGACTGCAGACACAGTCAACGCTGTCTCTTTGGCTATAAACAGAGATTAGCACTGAACCCTAGAGTAGGATACGACTGGCTTTCAAACAAGGGTGACCTGTTATTTTAATGTTTCAATCAATTGATCCTCATTTAGCAAATTATCAAATAGCTCATTCACACACCTAGTCAAAAAGATCCATCAGTCGTTCTTTCAAATCCTTCAGAGGCACTTTGCCTCACAACATGATGAAGCGGAGTTCTACTGAGAGCAGTGAAATGCTGCCTAAAGACAAGGTCATGGTATAATGATTTCAACACTGAGTGATGCCTTTCACATGTTAAACTGCCAGGACAAGTAGTTCATAAATTAAGATCCAAGTAGAAATTGGTAATCCTGTAAGGCCATGTATTTTGGTGGCTCAAGTGGTTAAGATGCTGACTGGAAGGCAGCAGGTCAGCAGTTCGAGACCTGAGTACAGTACTGCATGATGGAATAAACTCCCATCTTCTGCCAACCAAGCAGTTCAAAAGCAATAAATTGCAAGTAGATAAATAAGTACCACTTTGGTGGGGAGGTAAACAGTGTTCCGTGCGCTCTGGTGTCTAGTCATGCTTGCCATATGTCCATAGAAAGGCCTACAGACACAGACAGGTGCTGGCTCTTTGGCTGTAAACAGAGATAAGCACTAAACCCTAGTGTCAGATACAACTGGCTTTCGAGCAAGGACAACCTTAACCTTTACCTAAAGCCATTCTGGCTGGGGAATTCTGGAAACTATGGTCCCAAAAAGTAACATTTCCAAGTTTGGGTTATAAGTCAGATGGTGGTTGAGATATGAAGATCAGCACACACGTATACAATTGTGTTTTAAGCTTTGGAAACCTGGTCATGCTAACTAGAGAACTCATAGGGTCATCAAATCCCGGCAAGGTATAAATGACACACTTCTCACTATGTAATAAAATTCCTTAGCATAAGGCTATTGTGTCTTCTGTAACAGCCCATATAATGTTCTACCACTCATAAACTTAAAAGGAGAATTTCTTCATTAATGTTAAAACAAATGCAAATAGGGTGTGGGTGGGATAGGCAAAATGAAAACAGCTTCAAAAAGGAAATTGACACCAACTTGAAAGCACATTTGAACACTTTCCGTCATTTGTGTAAACTCTGAATTCTAACCCCCCAGCATTAAAGGGTTTCACTTATCATACTGTTACCCTTTCAAACACATAAAACTAAGCCCAGGCAAACTGAAACTTAAATTCATTTCTAAAGGCATGACCATCCACTCCAGCTATAGTGTCTTAGATGTGGCAATCAAACGAGTAACTTACTTTTGCATTGGAAACCAAGCTTACAAAGGAGATACCTTGGTTTGGTTTTTAACAGCTTTTTAACATACACACTTAACAAATTTGTGACCCATCTCTCAGGCTCCAGATACCATTTCCCAGATTACATGTTCTGTGTTAGTCATGAGGGCCAGGCTTTGCCACCCAATCCCCCCTGAATGAGCAAGTGGGCAACCATTTATTTGGCAAAATCATGGGCCACTTTATTAATTAACATCATAATACCATAATACAATCTTAACACAACTTGCAATGGGGCATCATAGTGGGTAAATGGCATTTAACTATGGGTATAACTACCCATGTATCTACCCTGTATGGAGTGATGATGACTCACTCCATACCTCTTATGTCACAAATTTACATCAGGCTAGCCAGCCTGTTCCCTTTTTAATTGAGGGTTCCTTTGCTGGACAGTAGACGCCTCCCATGCTGCTGTCATTCTGTTCTACAAAGTAACCCCCATTACCTCACCTCAATTGGGCACAATTTTGACCACCAGTTACCACACTACCACCCGCATTCAGGTTAACACACAGTACCTCTAACTCCCCCATGTATGTATGGAGAGGGCAAAAAACATTACCACAGATGCCAATTTGTGGTAATGAAAAAATTCCCTCTCGGTCCCGAAGCAACCACAATTGCCATTCTTAAGTAAAGGGAGGGAGGGAGGGCAGGGCGCTTTTGTGCTTCTGTGCAGAAGAAGAAGAGCGAGGGGGAGGCAGGAAGGAGCTGCACCTTTATTGTGCCTTCACTCCTCCCCGCAACACCAATGGTCCATGGGTCCTGGTTGCCCACCCAGGGCCAAGGGGATGGTTGGCAAAACACATTCGCCTGTTAAATCATGTGACACGGCCATACTAAGCATAAACTGAAGCAACAGCCTCACAGAACAGACACTGAGGGAAAAAGGGAATAGATAAAACTGTATGTGCTGTCAGCCTGCCCTGCGCCACCTAAAGCATCCTGCCATCCTCAGGTGAGGGGAAGGGGAGATGCCGTATGACTAGTACTGAGACAAGATGCAACTTCTTCTTCCATGTAAATTTAGACAGAGTAGGTGAAAGGATGTCACTCGAAATCCAAACCAGGGCCTTTCACTGGTGGCTGCTGACCACAGTCCTTGCTTGGATTCTAGGTCATGCTGCTGCAAATGATATCATTTTTGACTATGCCATGTAGGCTTATCCAAGAGAATTTTGGCCACTGTGCATTCTATATTAAAATCAGAATTAATCTTGTACTCATCTTCATAATTTAGCCAGATTTCAAATGAAAAATTAGTTTGTCACCGCAGTGGCATTTGATACTCCCTGCACAATAATTTGCATTCTTCTTTGTGCCTAATTCAAATGTTAATCAAAATAACAAGGTCACCGTGCTGATCTAGAATTTCAGGGATACAATGATTTCAGGGATACAATGATTTTAATCTGTTCCATGGGGCTTGTTGTTGTACAAAACAATTGCTATACGATATATGCATCATATAGCGATTTTCCTTATGGGATGCATCATACAATGATTTTTTTTTTTGCTAAGTGGTTTTTCCCATTGAAAATTTGTTGTATGATTTTTTCCCATAGGAAAAATTGTTATGCGGTATGCCATTTACCCCCCAAAACCTAATTGCTTTGTGATTTCGTTGCTATACAGGGCAATTATTGTATGAGGTTCCACTGTAATGCCTTCCCTTTGATGTATGATGTTGCCAGGTATTGCCCATTAGTTGTTGTTTTTTGTAAAAGACAAAAATAATGGAAAAGAAAGAGAAGGAGAAGGAGTGACTGGGTCAAAAAAACTGGTAGCAAAGAAATACAGATGGTAAAGAACTGGTGAAAGAAAGGAGAGAGAGTGAAAGATGGATATTTGCTGGTGAGAAAAAACATGTAAATGTGGGTCCCATACTACAGATTGGAGCAAAATTGGGTCCTAAAACTAAGGAAGATTCCTGCATCCCTCTCATCTCATATGAGCAACTAGTTAGTGCTGTATTTTCCTTGCAATTATTATCATTATGTGACACAAGAGAAAGGATGGAATCATATAGTGACTCTTGAAGGATCCTACCTTTTCCTCCAGGATTGACAACACACACTCTCTCCTGCATCCTTCAGTGAACCGTAATGATCTACTCTGGAGGAAAGTGAAATATCCTGGAACAGGCCTTTTCACACCCATTCAGAGCTGTAGTAGGAAGGGGAGGGGAAGTATGTCTGTGTTTTTGAAATACACATTTTGATCTTTGGCAAAAAAAAAAGTTTGCCTACCCTAAGAATAAGTTAAGAAGCTTGAGAGAAACTGCATTTCTTATCCCTGTGTTCAAGAGCTACTGAAGAAGCAGCTTTAGGCACTGTGCTGTATACATAACATGCATATTTTCCAGTACCTTCTTAGCCAATAGCATTAATAAACAAATAATGTATTCTGGAGCATCGTATTGGTATTACAACTATTTTGCTCCAAAAGAGTGCACATTGCTGCTTAATCAGGCTTTTCTTCCCTCCTTTCCACTAGCCCTCCAGGTAGCAGATAGCCACTCCAGTTGTCCCCATGACTGCACCTCATTCTGAGCCAATAATAAACAAATAGCTAATGTGTTGCTGGAATTTCAGCAGCCACCATACAGGGGGCATACAGTTGCAGGACCACACCATTGTCAAGCAGACTACAGGTAGTCAAAGCAGATTAACTCAAAGGATCCTTCTAACTTGAAACCACACTTGCTATGCTGATTTTCTCCTACACTGCCCCAAACATACACAACTGTGCTGCTCTCTGTACTCCACAACACAGGATTTCAACAGCATTCACCATTAGCAGGGGCTGATGGCCTCTGTGTTTCTGTGACAGCTGCTCCTAGTTCTAGCAAAAGGGAGGAAAGGGCCTCAAAGAGAATAATCAATGTTCAAGTCCCCCACAAGGCATGGAAAGTTCAAGCTCCCTCCAACCACCACCTACTAGGAGAAAGATTCATCTCTTGGTACTGAAATGTGATGTTGTTGGCATCCTCAGGAGCAGCTCACACAAACAATGCATGGAGCTTCAGATTGCCCTTGGGCTAATCTGATTTTTGCAGGCATAATAATATTAATTAATGAACATTCTACGATTTGCAGGGGAAGAAAAAGCTGAAGTCTTTTAAAAATAAATTTCTAGCTGGCACTTCTGTTTAAAAATGTTACATTGAGAAACATCCAGATTACAGGCTAGGATTAGATTATAGGGGTTATCAAGAAACTCAAACAATGTGTAAGAAGAAGTCACATTCCTGACAGACATTGAACACAAGGTGTCATTCATTAGATTTCAGACAGAAGCCCATCTTTTCACTCTTGGAGCAAAAAAAGATGTCAGAAGGGCTGACTCTGAAATATGAAAGTTCTGCTGTTGGACAGTGGCCAGAACTGAGAGATCAAAGGTCCTAGTCCATCCAATATCAAAAAACCAATTAACAATTTGGATATAGTTTTAAGACATATATTTAGTTGTGCATCCTTGGACTCCTAAAATACTTTGTTACACTGCTGTCAAGTTTACAAGTTTCTTCCCAAATATATGGATTTGAGACATGAAGACTCAGGGTTGGTTTCAACTGTTGACTCAAATGTCAAGTAAGTGGCTGATGTCATTGTCATGATCTTAGGTTGACAGCTCATTACTAAGCAGCTGCATTGCAGGCGCACCCCCCAATAAAGGACTCAGACACTGGTAAAAGTGGATAACGGCATTGGGCCACATTTATTGATTCATGCCCTAGTCCGAATTATAAATTTCTATTGGTATTTGACCAATTATAATTCTTAAGGCAAGCAGGCCGAAGTAACACTGGTAAGGTACCACCCAAAATTGCCAACGGCAATTGTTACAATGTATCTATTTGTATCAATTTGTTTGTTGACAACAAACAAATTGTTGACCGTAGTCAATATCTAACTACTGACCCCACCCTCTGACGCGTATCCGTAAAATCACGGGGTGATGCATGCTGTCTAGCTCTTGCCATCACCCCGTCGCCTGGTTCGTCGTTGACCGGACAACGTTTAACCAACTTATGCCTGTCTAGTGTTGTCCAGTCAATTGCGAACCTGCCGGATACCTGTGGGTCATAAATGTTTACCTTACCAGTGCTACCCGCCACACGGAGAGGCTTCAATAAAGGCTCGACGCCCCCCCCCCAGACCGTCAGCTCGGTCAACAGGCCTGCTCGCCAATCACCTAACAGGAGGTCCATACCTCCCCGCGACAGATGGGCCCCATCCCCTGAATAAAGCTCGTAATTTTGCAAACTGATGGTGGGGTGCCGAATGACGCGCCCCCAGCCCTTGTCGATAAGGAACCGGGCAACAGCCCTATTCACCATGCGCCGAGCACGGTCAAGGGCCTGGAGGTCGAACCCTCCCCTGTAAGCGTGCCGCGGTACCATGTCTGACCAAACGAGGGTCGTGGCAGGCCACACATAATGTAAGTAGGCGAGGTCACCGCAAATCGCGTGCTTCAGCGAAAGGCCAGAGACCTGTCCCAAATCATTGCCCCCAAGGTGTATGATCAGAATATCAGGCGGGTCGGCATTCCTGCCTGAGAAAAGGAACGGCAACAGTTCCCGCCAGAACATACTGGGCTTACCATACCATGTGAGACTTGCGTATGCACCCAGTCCCAGTCGGGGTCCCCACTCTGTCGCCGCAGCGTAACGCGCTGCCCTGTGCACGTAGCTATGGCCCACCAGCCATACTGCCACCAGTGTGAAACGATACCCAGGGTCTGTCAAGGAAAAAGGGGAGAGAAGGTGCGGTGACTAAACTGGTACTCACGGCGGAAGAGGGCGGACATAAAACTGAAAACATTGTGATCCCCACCTCCCCATACGGCGTATTTCAGCCCCGGAGTACCCAAAGGCAGCCGCAGTAGAAGCCGCCCCTATACTGAAGGAATGGGTGCCGTAACGGGCCCCAGGGAGGCCAACACTGGCCAATGCCTTACCGGTCACCTTCCAAAATTGAAACTTAGTAAGGGGAGACCCATCTTGGTGGCAGAAAAACGGGCCATGGTGCGTGCCACGCAGTGCAAGGAATTCCTGTAGGGCACCAACCGGACATATGTCTGCCAATGAACATCGTAGCAGTCTTACTCCACTGCCTACGCCATGCTGATCCATTTTAGAGGAGCGAATCCTCAACTGAGCCCAATCATTGCAGACATAGACATCGTCGAGTTCCAGTGCCCTACGACTTGCATCCACCTTAGACAGCATCACAAGCTCGCTGATGCGGAGCGCTCCAAAAAAGGCCACCATGGTAGCCGCATGAAACAGGGCTGCCTCATACCTGTCAAAACAGAGGTCATGCCAGCCCCGTGCCAGTTGGGTGAGTACCCCTGGGGAAATTGGGTGGCGGTCGTCCGGGCTACGCCCGCGCTCCCTCGCCCACCCTTCCAAAACATGTCTCACACGGAAATCAGTAATACTGTCCACATAACCGCCCACTTTGGCCATAAATGCCAGCGCTGACAGCCTGGATGCTATGGTGCGAGGTGCAAGGCCCTGTGCATGCAGGTAAACCATGAATCGGAGGACGTGGGCCACTGGGATAGGCCAAGTCTCGGGTAGCCGAAATTGGGCACAGAAGGCCTGGAAGGAAATGAATGCGTGGTGATACGCCTTACGAGTGCACGGCGCCAGCGACATGCCGATCGCCCGGTTCACCTCTCCTTGCCAAGCGTCCATATCTCGTCCGGGAGTGGCGAGGGAAATTCCTCCGCATCCGGGGCCAAGGCGCGGAACCGGGAGATCTGCAGGCGGGACAAAGCGTCAGCAATATCATTATTGATACCTGGGACATGCCTGGCCCTGAATAGCACATTGAGGCGCAGGCTGCACAAAACAAACTGGCGCACCAGGTCCATGACCCTGGGAGATTTAGACGTCTGTGAGTTGACAATGTGGACAACAGCCGCATTGTCACACCAGAGATGTACCACCGAATTGGCCCACTCCTCGCCCCATAGCATCAAAGCCCCCAGAATGGGAAAAAATTCCAGATACGTGAGATCGCGCAGGCGACCCGTGCCCGACCAGGCTGGCGGCCACCCACCGTAGGCCCACTTCCCATTGAAGTACATCCCATAACCCAGGGACCCAGATGCATCAGACTGTATCTGGAAACGTGGAGAAGCCAGAAGGTCGGACCTCCAAAATGATACCCCATTGAACTCTCTCAGGAACTGGAGCCAGATAAGCATATCTGCCCTAATGCCCCCGGTGAGTCTTACCCTATGGTGGGGTCTGGACAAGCCTGTCATGGCATCGCACAAGCGCCGAGCAAACGCCCTGCCAGGTGCGACCACCCTGCAAGCGAAATTGAGGTGACCATGCAGCACCTGCCGCTCACGAAGGGACGCCTTGCGTTTAGCAAGCAAGTCCGATATGAGTGCCACGATCCGTTACACCTTATCCCCCAGCAACCTAGATGCTTGCGCTACCGTGTCAATCTCCACCCCCAAGAATGTGAGCTTAGTAGATGGGCCCTCGGTCTTTTCGGGCGCTAAAGGGACACCAAGTTCCTCCATTAGCGTCTGAAATGTGCGGAGGAGACGTGTGCACGTGTCCCAGCCCCGTTCACCCCCGAATAAGAAATCATCCAGGTAATGGGCTACAGACCGAGAGCCTGACCTGTGAACAAAAGCCCACTGCAGGAAGGTACTGAAACGCTCGAAGGCCGAGCATGAGATGGAACAACCAAAAGGCATGGCTTTATCGAAATAATATTCACCCTGGAACTTGAAACCAAGCAACTCAAAGTCGCCCGGGTGCACCGGCAGGAGACAGAAGGCGGACTTAATGTCGCACTTAGCTAACAGCGCACCCGGGCCACATGAGCGCACCATGCGCAGCGCCTGGTCAAAAGACGTATACCTGACCGAGCAAAGGTCATCAGGGATAGCATCATTGACCGATCGGCCGGCTGGGTAGGACAAGTGATGTATTAGGCGAAACTCGCCCGGTGACTTCTTGGGCACTAAGCCCAAGGGGGAAACTTTAAGATTGGGAAACGGGGGTGCAGGGAAAGGGCCGGCGACCCTGCCCGCATCAACCTCCTTAGTAATGCTCATGGCAGCCACCTCCTCCCGTCCCCTGAGTGACAAAAGGTTGGGTGCATCTTGGGGAGACCTGGCCCCCATGAAAGGAATGCGGAAACCCATTTGAAAACCTTGAAGCAGGTAAGTTGCTTCTGCCCTCCTCGGGTACAATGTGAGCCAACGCTCCAACATGTCCACATTAATTGGGGAGGGGGCCTTTCGCTGGACCAGCTCCCTCTGCGGCAGTCTTGCCGGCCCCTTGTCCACCCCTCCCCCGGCCCCGCATTCCCCCCGGCCTGGGAGAGGTGGAGGCGGCATGGGGGCCAGCGCAAGAGGGACACTCGTGCTTGTACCGGCAATTCTTCCTACTGCAGGAACCATTGGACGAGAAGGTCCAGCACAGCAGGCGGGCTGGAACCCCCTGCCCCGCCACCTGGCGGGGTGCCTGTGCTGGAGCCGCTCTCTGGACTGCATGTCCACAATGGTATCTCTCCCCAGGCGCGTGGCGCGTGGGGGTCATGTACAGAAGCCACAGCTTCTGGCAGGGCTCGTCCCACCTCATCTCTGGGTGCAGGGGCACTCGCATACGGAATTCTTCGTCGTAAGCCAACCACGACGGGCCCGGGAAGTCAACCATCGCCCGGTAGATGTTGTCCAAATACTGGACCATCGGGATGGCCAGATCCGGCCGAGCCCTGAGGTAAACCGCCATGTATATGAGGTACGCTGGCAACCAGTTGGCCCACGTGCATGGCGGCTTACGACGACGTGCCTGTTCCTTATCCTTCTCGTCCTGCCCCTCCTTCTCCTCCTTGGTGGGCTCTCTGTTCAGAAGGGAGAAGATGTCCACATACTCCCCCCGCCAGATCTTCTCTTTGGTAGACTGGGCCAAATGATCCCCAAGGGGCAAAGAATACCCTGCTGTCGGCAATGCCGACACCGGCACGGTGGGAATGGTGGGCATAGTAAAAGGAGCCTGAACCAACCCCGTAACCCCTAGCAAGTTCCCAACAGAAGAGGAGGCCCCACCCCAAGTAGGGCCCTGGGTTAGTGGTGCAGTAGCCGGGTGGGCCAGCGGCGTCTGAAACGCCACGCCACCCATGCGAGGCCACGGCCACTGGAATGCTCCCCCCAATGTAGTTAATGGTGTGGGTGCACTGGATTGAACCGTATACTCACGCGCTGCACCCCCGTGGGCCGCCCCCACCGGGGGTTCCGGCCCACTGTGGGTGTCGGAGCTCATGATCGGAACAGAGCTCATCGATGGGGTCTGGTCAGCACCCGGCTGCGGCGCCTGTTGTATGGGGAGCTGCGAGGCAGTGGCCGACGCCAGCCCACGCGCCTCGGGCAGCTCGACCCGTCCTGCCACCTGCCGCTGCCCGGCAGACGATGCGTCGACCTGGGATCCAAAAGGTGCCCCTGAGGGGTTGACCATCCCGAGCGATGCCTGGAGGGCCGCTACGCGGGCCAGAAGGGCATCCACATTCACATACCCCCCAACGCTAAGGGGGGACAAAGGGCCAGCCGGCCCACTGGTGGCAGGTGCCGGTCCAGGTCTCTGGGCCGCGGGGCCCGAATACGGCCACGAGCCCAGTCCCGGCCCCTGGGGGGCCGGAGGCATGCCCTGCCAGGGAAGAGGACCCAACCACCCCCCATGGCTGAAGCCCACCGCAGGAAGCTGCGGACCAAGGGGCGAAGGCCCCGTAGCATGAACCAGGCCAGGGGCAGCGGCCGTTGATTGCGGGCCGGGGGCCGTGGCCCCTGCCGGGCCAGTACGCGGCTGCCCCGGCTCGGGCCAAGGGGCAATCGACCCCATCCCACCGGTCCCGGTGGGCTCTCCTGGCAAGGGAGGCTGCTGGGGAGGCGCAGTCGTGGTCCTCCGACCCGGCTGCCGCCTCCGAGCAGCGCGAACTGCGTTCGCCGTTGCCTTCTTCTTAGAGGGCATTGCTTCAATTTGCTGGGAAGCCGGAGAAGAAGGAAGAAAAACCGCTGCACCAAAGAGGCTTCCCGGCGATAGGTAAGAGCGACAGAGCTAAGAGAAAAAACTTCTCGTCTCCGTTCGCTTCGCAAAATGGCAGCTCGGCTGCCTCGTGGCCGCCCCTTTTATAAGGGTGCTGGCCATGCCCCCTAACTACCCGGATGCCTTCGTCCGGTGGGGGGGGGCCCGCAAAGAGCGCGGCGGCCATTTTGGCACCGCGCTTGCATTCTTTCTTTTGTTTACTCATATCTCAGATTCCACAGATCTTAAGTCAGTCACTGGTGTTTGACAGCCAGACATGACATCAGAAACACCTGGTTCATTCCTAACATACATTAGGAGGTCAGGTGTGTTCCCATGATCTCATGCATTCCATGAGGAGGGGAAAGAACACCTGCAGTCTAGGAATTTCGCAGACGTAAACACATTACTTAATCTAGGGGGTTTCTCATTCGGCAATGCCAGTAGGTAATGCATTCCTAGGGGTGGCAGGAGCCACTCTTTTTCCTATTTAAGGAGTGCCTTTTGAGACCCCAAATCGGTTCTCTAACCCGGAACTACCAGGCTATTGTGAGCTGAACTCAATCCCTAAGGGGAACAACTACCTATGGCAGGATGAGCCCAACAGAGCATGGAGTGGAATGAACTGGATTGGATTCTATCTTGGAAATTATTCCCTCTTGGAATTCTGAGAATTCTGTCTCTATGAACTCTTTTCTTTTCACAGGTATTATATTATGCTTTGCTTCTATGAAATTGCTTGTTGGAAAATAAAGCTTTGTGAGTTTTACTAGCTACTGAGTTGGAGTCTACTTCTCAGGCATATCCAGGTACTATTGTTCTCTGCTTTACATGCTACCAACTAAATAACCACATACTCCCTGTATCAGACAGGTGGGAGCATGGCGACCTGGAGGAAGGAGAGGTGACAAAAGGCTGTTGAGGGAGCTTGCAGAGTAATGGACAATCTAACAGCCTACTGATCGTAACCAGCCTCTCGAACCCTGGCAAGGGTGAAGTCTGTGATATAGTCATAACTTTGCCCTTTTTGGCACTGTGAGGAGGTTATTATCAGCATCCCTATTGGGCCATCTGGCCTTCACCCACACCATCCCAAGAGCAATGGTGGAACACCCACTCTGAGCTCTGTGAAAGATGGAACAAGGGAAGCCCAGGTGTTGATGGGGAGTTGGGAGATGGGAAATCAGAACAGGAAGAGGGCCTGTTGGTGGCATTGAACAAGCAAGGGTGTAAAATTCAGGATGTCCAGGGGCTGTAATAATGAGGTGTCATCTGAAGAGGAGGAGGAGATCCCGGGGATCAGTAGCAGAGTTTCTGCAACCCATACTCTGCATAATTGGAGTGCTAGCTTGGGAGCACACCAAGGGCCAGCAAAGAGTTTCCCAGTGGCTAAGGCCAGAGGCCAGGGAAGAAATAAGGCCATTATTCTATCCAAAGAGGACACTCCAGTCCCTCCAGCTCAAATCCAGTATCCAAGATGCCTGGCATCCATCCCTTCTCAGCTGAAGTGCTGTCAACAGAAATAGTACCACAAAAGGAAGAGGAAGGTGACCAAAGAGCAGGAGGACAGCCAGTGCTCACCCACACTGAAAGGCTCCAAACCTGTACCCAGACTGGGCTTCTTTATTGCCAGGTTTCCACAGGCCTCAGTGACAGGAACTGAGGCAGATACCGAACTGAGTGTATCCAAGGGACTATTGTGGGAAACCCAGTCCCCGCTGGTAAGCAAAAGGATGGTGATGGGGAACTGCTGCAGAAAGCACCCAATACAATAAAAAAGCAATCTCACCAGCTGCCTAGAGTCAATGGAGTTATTGGCAAGGGATCCTAAGGCCAGAGACAGGTGCAGCGGGCATGAGTCACAGAAAATACAAAGCTGCTAGAGAGGAGCCAATCAGTGTGGACACGACTTTTCCTTTGCAGGCGCACCCCCCCAATAACGGACACAGACAACATTGAAAGTGGATAACAGCAAAGGGCCACATTTATTGATTCAATGCCCTAGTCCGAATTATAAATTTGTATTGGTAAAACGACCAATCATAATTCCTAAGGCAAGCAGGCCGAAGTAACACTGGTAAGGTACCACCCCAAAATTGCCAACGGCAATTGGTTACAATGTATCAATTTGTATCAATTTGTTTGTTAACAACAAACAAATTGTTGACCGTAGTCAATAACTAACTCATGACCCCACCCTCTGACGCGTATCCGTGAAATCACAGGGGTGATGCATGCTGGTTAGCAATCGTCATCACCCCATCGCCTGATTCGTCGTTGACCGGACAACGTTTAACTAATTTATTCCTGTCTAGTGTTGTCCAGTCAATTGCGAACCTGCCGGATACTTGTGGGTCATACTGTTTACCTTACCAGTGCTACCCGCCACACGGAGGGGCTTCACAGAAGACCTGACGCCCCCCCCCCCCCAGACCGTCAGCTCGGTCAACAGGCCTGCTCGCCAGTCACCCAACAGGAGGTCCATACCTCCTCGCGACAGATGGACCCCATCCCCTGCATACAGGTCATAATTTTGTATACTGATATCGGGGTGATGACTAACCCGTCCCCAAGCCCTGGTGGCAAGAAACCGCGCCACTGCCTTATTGACCGCGCGCCTAGCGCGGTCAAGAGCCAGGAGGTTAACGCCCCCTCTGTAAGAATGGCGCGGAACAATGTCCGACCAAACCAGGGTTGTGGCAGGCCAGACATAATGCAAATAGGCGAGTTCCTCGCAAACCGCGTGCTTGAGCGATAAGCCGGTGACCTGGCCCAAATCATTGCCCCCCAGATGGATGATTAGAATGTCAGGCGGGTCAGCCCCCAGGCCAGAAAAAAGAAAAGGCCGCAGCTCCCGCCATAACATCCCAGGCTTACCATGCCATGCGAGACTGGCGTGGTCACCCAGTCCCAGTCGGGGTCCCCACTCTGTCGCCGCAGCGTAACGCGCTGCCCTGTGCACATAGCTGTGGCCCACCAGCCATACTGTCACCGGTGTAATACGACACCCAGGGTCTGTAAGGAAATGAGAAAAAGGGAGGTAAGGTGACTGGATTGGTACTCATGGCGGGAGTGGGCGCACATAAAACTGAAAACATTGTGAGCCCCACCTCCCCATGCTGCGTATGTCAGCCCCCGAGTACCCAAAAGCAGCTGCTGTAGAGGCTGCACCAATACGGAAAGAATGTGTGCCATAACGGGCACCTGGTAGGCCCACCCTGGTGAGGGCTCTGGCTGTCACCTTCCAAAACTGAAATTTAGTAAGGGGAGACCCATCTTGGTGACAGAAAAACGGGCCGTGGTGCATGCCACGCAGTGCCAGGTACTCTTGTAGGGCACCAACCGGACAGATGTCTGCCAAAGAACACCGTAGCAGTCTTACTCCACTGCCTACGCCATGCTGATCTGTTTTAGAGGAGCGTATCCTCAACTGGGCCCAGTCTTTGGCAACATAGACATCTTCGAGTTCCAGTGCCCTACCACTTGCATCCGCCTTAGACAGCATCACGAGTTCGCTGACGCGGAGCGCTCCAAAAAATGCCACCGTTGTGGCTGCATGAAAAAGGGCTGCCTCATAATGATCAAAACAGAGGCCTGGCCAGCCCCGGGCCAACTGGGTAAGAACCCCTGGGGAAATAGGGTGCCGGTCGTCTGGGCAACGCCCGCGCTCGCGCACCCACCCCTCCAAAACGTGTCTCACACGGAAGTCAGAGGTGGTATCCACATGACCCCCTACTTTGGCCATAAAAGCCAACGCCGAGAGCTTGGATGCTATGGTGCGAGGTGCTAGGCCCTGTGCATGCAGGTGAACCATGAACCGCAGAACATGGTCCACCGGGATAGGCCAGGTCTCTGGCAAGTGAAATTGAGCAGCAAAAACCCTGTACGAATTGAATGCTTGTTGATACGCCTTACGCGTGCGTGGCGCTAGTGACAGGCCAATCGCCCGGTTCACCTCTCCTTGCCAATAGTCCACATCTCGTCCGGGAGTGGCGAGGGAAATTCCTCCGCATCCGGGGCCAAGGCGCGGAACCGGGAGATCTGCAGGCGGGACAAAGCGTCAGCAATATCGTTATTAACCCCCGGGACATGCCTGGCCCTGAACAAGACGTTGAGGCGCAGGCAGCGCAGTACAAAATGGCGCACTAGATCCATAACCCTGGGCGATTTAGAAGTCTGTGCATTGACAATGTGTACAACGGCAGCATTGTCGCACCAGAAATGCACCACTGAATTAGCCCACTGTTCGCCCCATAGCATCAAAGCCCCCAGAATGGGAAAAAATTCCAGGTATGTGAGATCCCGCAGGCGACCTGTGCCTGCCCATGCCGGTGGCCACCCACCATAGGCCCACTTCCCATTGAAGTACATCCCATAACCCAGGGATCCTGAGGCATCAGACTGGATCTGGAAATTGGGGGATGCCAGGAGGTCAGACCTCCAAAATGAGACCCCATTAAACTCCCTCAGGAATTGCAACCAGACGAACATGTCTGCCCTGATACCCCGGGTGAGCCTGACTCTGTGGTGGGGCCTGGATAACCCTGCCATGGCGTCACATAAGCGCCGGGCAAAAGCCCTGCCCGGTGCGACCACCCTGCAAGCAAAATTAAGGTGCCCATGTAGCACCTGCAGTTCCCTCAGGGATGCCTTACGCTTGGCCAGCAATTCGGAGATAAGGGTCACTATCCTGGACACCTTATCACCCGGCAACCTAGAAGCCTGCGCTACTGTGTCAATCTCAACCCCCAGGAATACTAACTTGGTCGATGGGCCCTCGGTCTTTTCGGGCGCTAAAGGGACACCAAGTTCCTGCATTAGCGTCTGAAATGTATTGAGGAGACGTGCGCACGTGTCCCAGCCCCGTTCACCCCCGAATAGAAAATCATCCAGGTAATGGGCTACAGACCGGGACCCTGACCTGCGTACAAAAGCCCACTCTAGGAAAGTACTAAAACGCTCGAAAGCCGAGCATGATATGGAGCAGCCAAAAGGCATAGCCTTATCAAAATAATATTCCCCTTTAAATTTAAAACCCAGCAATTCAAAGTCACCCGGGTGCACTGGCAAGAGGCGAAAAGCTGACTTAATGTCGCACTTGGCCAGCAGGGCACCCGGGCCACACGCGCGCACCATGCGCAGCGCATGGTCAAACGATGTATACCTGACCGAACAAAGGTCATCAGGTATAGCATCGTTGACCGATCGGCCTGCTGGGTATGACAAATGATGAATAAGGCGAAACTCCCCTAGGGACTTTTTGGGAACCAAACCCAATGGCGAAACCTTAAGATTGGGAAACGGGGGTGCGGGGAAAGGTCCAGCGACCCTGCCCGCGTCTAACTCCTTTTTAATGCTGGCCGCAGCCACCTCCTCCCTTCCCCTGAGGGACAAAAGGTTGGGAGCATCCTGAGGGGACCTGTCACCCATAAAAGGGATACGAAATCCCTGCTTAAAACCTTGAAGGAGATACTCCCTGTCCTCCCCCTTCGGGTACGATGCGAGCCAGCGCTCCAGCATGTACACTTTAATTGGGGAGGGGGCCTTTTGGAGAACTAGCTCCATCCGTGGCAGCCTTGCCAGCCCACTGCCCACCCCTCCCTCTGCCTCGCGCTCCCCCAGGCTTGGGACAAGCAGAGGCTGCGTGGGGACCGGAACATGTGGGACACTCATGCTTATACCTGCAGTTCTTTCGATTGCAGGAACCATTTGACGAGAAAGTCCAGCACAGCAGGCGGGCTGGAACCCCCTGCCCCGCCGGTTGGCGGGTAACCTGCGCTGGAGCCGCTCGCTGGACCGCATGTCCACAATGGTATCTATCCCCCGGGGCAGGGCGTGTGGGTGTCATATACAATAGCCACAGTCTCTGGCACGGCTCGTCCCATCTCATCTCCGGGTGAAGGGGAATCCTCATACGGAATTCCTCGTCATAGGCTAGCCATGAGGGGCCCGGGAAATCAACCATTGCCCTATATATGTTGTCCAAATATTGGACCATGGGAATAGCTAAATCCGGCCGCGCCCTCAAGTACACCGCCATGTATATTAAATAAGCAGGGAGCCAGTTGGCCCAGGTACGCGGCGGCTTACGGCGGCGTGCCTGCTCCTTATCCTTCTCATCCTGACCCTCCCTTTCCTCCTTGGTGGGCTCTCTGTTCAGGAGTGAGAAGATATCTACGTACTCCCCTCGCCATATCTTTTCTCTGGTAGCCTGTGCCAAGTGATCACCCAATGGCAAGGAATACCCTGCCGTTGGTAAAGCCGAAAAGGGGACAGCCGGCCTATTAAAAGGGGCCTGAGCTAACCCTGCCACCCCCAGGACATTCCCCGCAGTATAAGGACCGAGGCCCACCCCAGTGGGCATGGTGGCAGTCGTTGTCGCCGGGTGGGTCGCCAACGGCGTGGCCCCCGCACCACCCGCGCGAGGCCAAGGCCACTGAAAAGCCCCCCCCTATGTTGGGAATGTGTGTAGATGTACTTGCTTGCACCGTATACTCACATGCTGCACCCCCGCGGGCCGCCCCCACTGGGGGTTCCGGCCCACTGGGGGCGTCGGAGCTCACGACCGAAGTAGAGCTCATCACCGGGGCTTGACCCGCACCAGGTTGCTGGCTGGGGAGCTGCGAGGCAGTGGCCGGAGCCGCGCCACCCGCCTGCAGCAGCTCAACCCTCCCCGCCGGCTGTTGTCCTGCTGCCGACAGCGCCTCCAAAGGTACCCCGAAGGGGGCACCTACCTGACTGGCTCGGGCCAAGGACGCCTCCAGGGCCGCAATGCGGGCCAGTAAGGTGTCCACGTTGACCATGGGCAAAGGGCCGGCCGGCCCGCCTGATCCTAGCATGGGGACAGGTCCCTGTGCCCCAGGGCCCATATACGGCCATTGGCCAGCGCCAAAGCCCGGTAGGGCTGGTGAAGAAACCTGCCAAGGCAGGGAGCCGGGCCACCCCCCAAGGCTAGAGGGCCCCGGGAGAGGCTGCGGCCCAAAAGAAATAGGCCCGACGGAGTGGGCAGGAGGAGGAGCGGTGTCCACCGCTCGCGGGCCGCGGGCCGGAGCGCCCTCCGCGCCCGCACTCTGATCGGGCCAAGGGGCAATAGACCCCATTCCACCAGCCCCGGCCGGGGGTGGCAAAGGTGGCTGCTGAGGAGGCGGCACCGCGGTCCTCCGACCTGGATTGCGCCTCCTAACAGCCCGAGCTGAACTCGAAGCCGCCTTCTTTTTCGAAGGCATCTCTCCTGCAGCAAAAAAGGGAAGCCAGCCAGGCAGAATCGCCACCAAAAGGCTTCCCGGCAAGCTAACGAGCGACGGAGATGCAGGGGAAAAACTTCTCCGCTCCGTCGCTGAGGCAAAATGGCAGCTCGGCTGCCTCGTGGCCACCCCTTTTATAAGGGAGCTGGCCACGCCCCTAACTACCCGGATTCTCTGTCCTGTGGGGGGGGGCCCGCAAAGGGCGCGGCGGCCATTTTGGCGCCGCGCTTGCATTTTCACTATTTTTTAACCTTCAAGAACCAAAGTGGCATTTGAAATATGAACTTGTTCCTGATGTCTCTATAAAAAGGGCAGATGCCGAGAACATGTTCCATGGTTTCAATTTCTCTCTTGTCAGATTGAAAGAGATACCTTCTAGGCTTCTCCACAGGTCAGCAGCTCTACTTACCTATAACCTGGTCATCAATCATGTATTTAGAGATCTAGAAATTCCAAAGATGCAATTGAGTGCCACATCCTCAAAATGTCGGAATAGAGCCTCACAGGACATCAAAACAAATATACTGTAACAAAACATTTCAGATAAGCTGCATTCCTCTACAACAGGTGTGCCCAAACTTTTCAGGCCAAGTGGTTCAGCGGGCCGGTCATGTGGTTCAGCGGGCCGGTCACATGGTTCCTCCCACTGGAAGTGGAAGTAAAATGTTCTTTGCCATCTGTTTTGCAACAGAATGAGATAGATTTTAGGCAGCCATTTTCTCTGCTTAAACCAGGAGTGCCCAAACTACAACCTGTAATCCAGATCCACTCCCCAATACCAATTAATCCAGCCCACGTGGCCCTCGTCGCTCCCAGAAGTGGAAGTAAAATGCACCCATATGGATACATTTTACTTCCACTTCTAGGAGCGACAAGGGTGGCACAGGCCAGATGAATTAGTGTCAGGGGTAGGATCTGGCCCACCCCTGCTCGGGCACCTCTGCCCACCCCTGCTTGGGCACCCCTGCTCTACAAGGTCTCCTTGCAATCAGTAAGCAGATGACTTCCCAGTACTTAAAGGGCAACTTTTGGGCAAGCTGTTTTCCATGAGACAGCCCGCAACAAATGTGGACCTGGGGACCTGCCCCCCAAAATCCTCATCCAAACGCTTCCTAAAAGTTAACCCAGCAGACTTCTGCACAGAACATGACAGTGACTCTGTGAAATAAATCTTGTTCTCAGTGTGCAAGGATGCAAAAGGGAAGTCTGATTTGGCAGAAATTTTAAAACATTGCAATACTTGGTGTAAACAACAAAATAGTTTCCAGTTGTCAGAGATATCAGGTAAATGTATATTTTATCTCAGAACAATTTAGAGAAAAATATTAACGAAATAATACCATACAGGACTGATCTTTCACTATAATTAACAGGAGCAATGATGGCTTATTAAAATGGGTATTCTAAATCCCCTATCCCTTTCTGTTTTAAAATTTCAAAGAAATATTGAATTTGTACCTTTGCCAGAACTGCTTGCCCTGAGATTGATCATCATCCCTAGAGACTCAAAGAAGCAGAGCAGCCTTCTGTAACCACAGCCATTATCTTTAGACCTGGCAATCCTTCCTAGCAGAGTTTAGGTTCTAATCTGGCCATCTTTACAAATAAGACACTAATCAAAGCTTTAGGAAAGTGGTGTCCCTGCTAAGGTATGGGGGTGCCGGACTCTTCTTGTTTGGATGAACTGGCAGACACCAGAAGAGGCAGTAAGAGACAACTAAAGGCTTTAAGATGGCATTAGCTGAAGCTGTGGGTTTGGCCTTGAGTTAGTCCCACAGCTTTCTGGTGATCTGCTACCTGTTGCTGGTACACTCACTTTCTTCTATTAACTCCACCAGCCTATTTGTTAATGAAGCAAAGAGGAAGAAGGTATTATACAGTAAATCTCCAGCATCTTGTTATTCAAAGAAAACACAGCCTGCAGTATATTGATCCTAGAATATCTTATCACTCAGAAGTTGGAAGCCTGCAGCATTGTTTGGGATACAAATTGTTTGTAAGCTTTACTCTGTAGTAAGATGGAAAAGGAAGACTAGAAAAAATTGCTAGACAGTGTTGGCTAAATTGGGAAAGATAAGTTTATTTAATTATTCTCCCTGGTATCTAGCTGCTTCCAGTTAGAGAGTCTTGAAATGCAGGCTGTCCTTTAGGTCTGGCCTTTTCAAAGGGGCCTCACATCTACTACACTTCGTTCCTCTGATACCACCCTGTTGACCATTCTGCTTCTGTGAGAACACTGATTGTGGGGGCACAGAATTCCTTTCCCACATTGGCCTCCCTGGTCGCATGAGGCCTTCCTGCTGATTTAGCAAAGTGAAGTATGACTCTACCAACAGCTACTAGCCACAACTGATATATACAGGTGCAGTATATATATTGCTCCCAATGCCAGAGGTGGCATGCTTCTGTATGTAGGTTGTTAAGGAGCACAAGTGGGAAGGTGTTGTTTTTTTATGTCTTGCTTGGGATTTCCCATGGGTGGCCAGTTGGCCATTGAGGTAACAGAATACAGAACTAGATGAAGCTTTGGTCTGTTCCAGCACAGTTCTGCTTATGTTATGTTCTCGACCATCAGCCCAACATGCTCCCAATAACTGCTGCATTCTTTAGGAGCCAAAGATTCCAATCAGTCTTCAGAAGCAACTGTATGGATACTGTATGGCAACGGTCAAGTATGACTGAGGGAAGTTCTGCCTGAAACAAAATCAACAGTCACAATTAATTTTCTTCTTGTTTTACTACTGGAGAAGCAAGTACTGAACAGGGGAAGAGAGATACCTTATATTTACCATATTGGTCCAAATGTGTGAGTCAGGGTGTGGGTGGATTGATTATTAATTGCACAAACAAGTGTAAGTTTGAATAAGTTTGATCACTTATTGAAATATTTAATAGTGACCTGAAGTCAGCCAACTTGAAAATCTGTTCTGTATGCACCCATTTCATATACTGTATGAATATCCAGTAAATATATAAATCAAAATTCCAGAAACCCATTTATTTCTTCTCCAGAGTTTGACCAGTTTTCTGTTCACTATTCCAAATAGCATTCTGTACATGGAGCTCCTTGAGTACCCTTGCATCAATCTAATGAGGTACTTGTATGCACTTAGATATACTGTATGTTTGCTCAAATGTGTTTGTCCAGGTCCCCCTTATCCCTGGAAGATACAATGGGACTGCCACAGTAGTGGACATCAGCAGGTTTGCCCCAGTTTGCCAGAACCAGTAGCAGAAATTCTGGCTGGCCCCACCCATCCATGTTTTGAAATAAAGTAGTCCTAATTTGGGTGCAATGCAGGGCTTTCCCGCTGACCACACCCACCATACCACTCCCACAGAGTAGGTAGTGAAAAATTTGAATCCCACCACTGGGCAGGCATGACTAGATCACCCACCCAGTCACATGGCTGGGTGGGTGAGCTAGTCATGCCTACCATAGAGTAGGCCATGGCCACTTAGTAGGCCACACCCACAGTGTGGTAGTAAATTTCTTTTGGAGCCCATCACTGGACTCCCAGTAGTGGAAACAGAGCCTCCAGGGTCACTGATGGATATTGGTGACCCAAAGGTGAATATAAGAACACTTGTATGGAAGGCCTAGGGCTGTAGAATATTTGTTGAGGCTTAATGGGTTAGGCATCTGGATGCAGAACCAGAGGTTGGTAGTTCGATTTTGCATTGCTTCCTGTGAGTGCAGGCAGCCTGTGAGTAGCCTTGGGCAAGCTGTACAGTCCCAGGATGCCCCACCCCCCACCCACCCCAAAGAAGGGAGTGGTAAACCACTTTTGTGTACTTTCTACCTAGAAAACCCATGAAAGAGTCACCAAAAGTCCCAACTGGCATGATGACACAGAGAGAGGGGGTGGGGTGGGGTTAGAATAGAAGAAGCATGGGAACTTGCAATGGTTGAAGACGAGGAAGGGTACAATGAAGATATCAAGGCAGTGAGCAAGGAGAGAGAGGGATGCCAGTGTCTAACTGGACAGCAGACAAAGGTTGAGGGTAAATTGGTGGCGGAAAGTAGAGGGGGGGGAGTGAAAGAAGATGAAGATGGGAAGACTTGGACACTGGTGCAAGAAAGCCCTTAAACAGAACCTATCATAGAAGCCCTTCAACCGTCCTTCTTTAGTTGGCCTTGTGGGGCCATCACAAAGGAGGCACAACTAACCACCTGCTTATCCTACTCTGTAGCTCCCACACCAACATAGTTGTGGCAGTGGAGAAGACTGCAACAGTTTGAACACCTCCATGATTTGGAGGCAGATGTGACAGCCATCCAGAGACATGGACACCAATAGGATACAGTAAATTCAAGGGAGAGTGAAGTAACCACTCCCCTGTTTTCAAGACAAAACTCCAGTAGTTAGAGGAAAGAGTTATGTTAAATTGCTAGTTCATTAAATAATGGTCTGTTGATTTATAACCATAGATCTTGCCTTTAAGTCCACAGCAATGGGGTCTTTTGATGTCTTCTTCATGTGGAGGACATGGGGGCACATAACACATCATCACATAATCAGACAGACAGCTGTAGTTGGAAATCCACTCATATAAAGATTGAACAGAAGACTGGCCTGGATTCAGATGTAGATACATTTCTTCATCACCTGTAGGTCAGAAGCTCAAAGTCCATATTCTTTCATCCTCAGTCCTCCCCTCCCCCAACTAAAACCTGGAAATAAAATACACTTTATATAGAATAGTGATCAAAATTCTGTTGTGAAATTATGATAGTGCAGCAGGAATGATGTCACTGGTTGTAAATTGCAACTACAGTGTTACCTCGCTTAAAGAGCATAATGCATTCCACAGGGTTACTCTTTAAGCGAGTTGCTCTTTAAGCAAAACACTTGGAAAAAGTGCTGCCGCTGCCATTGTAAGTGACCGATTAAAACTTCGGGGTGGGGTGGGGTTTGAGTACCCTGATTTAGTTTTTAAGTGAGTTTTTGGTTGTTTTTAGTTGTTAAGCAAGGCGAACATTCAGAGAAAATTATGCTATTTAAGTGAGTTAGTCTCTAAGCGAGGCACTCTTTATGCGAGGTTTTACTGTAATTAAAGCAGGGGTTCCCAACCTAAGGCCTGTGGGCAGGATCCGTCCCATGGCACCTTTTCATGTGACCCCCGCCCCAACCTTCCAAGGACATTTGAGAAACAAAATGCCTGCGCCTTTGAAGCTGTTGGGACAAAATGGCCACTCCCATCGTGCAGACTGGGCAAAATAGCCATCCACCCTCAAAGCTGACTGAGAGAGCATGATGCGGCCCCCAGCTTGAAGAGGTGGGAACCCTTGAATTAAAGAGTCCCCGCTTTGATATGGAATTATACACAAGGTCATCGCATTGTGTGGAATTTATAGTAAAGATAAAGGTTTCCCTTGCTCAAAAGCCAGTCGTATTCGACTCTATGGTGCAGTGCTCATCTCTTTTTCAAAGCTGAAGAGCCAGCGCTGTCTGCTTCTGCAGACGTTTCCATGGCCATGTGGCAGGCATGACTAGACACCGGAGCACACAGAGCGTTGTTACCTTCCCACCGAAGTGATCCCTATTTATCTACTTGCAATTTCTTGCTTTCAAACTGTTAGGTTGGCAGGAGGTGGAATTTATAGGGCCTAGTGGCAATCTGCTGCTGACAGTGATATCATTGCTGCTATGCCAGACGAGTTATGCAACTGTATACTGGTCATTATATGACTTTCACGAATACATTTTTAATTCAAAGCAGCTGTCAGAAATGTAAAAGACACAGATGCATAATTCTATTCTCCTGTTGTGACCAAAGCAAATTTAGAGGAGGTAAATCAAGAGAATTAAATTGGTCAGCAGAGAAACAGTTAGGCATAAATCATGTATTCACCTATCTAAGCTCAGGCTCCCTCTGCCCTAGATTGAAGGCTACTCTGGCTGCTGTCTACTACTAAAACAGATGAGATCTATACAAAGCTATGGGTAATATGTAGTTTAGCCTTGCTTGTTATTAGATGAATTCAGCTCACAGTGGAGGGCCTGCATTAATGGTATACAGAAGTTAAGCATGTCCTTGTGTCCCGAGGTTAAAATGTATCACCATTCGTCTTGTAGAAATTTGCCTGTAGAGGGATGATTTATAAATCATTCAGTAACAGATGATGTTATAACTAAAGCAGTGGGAGTTTTGAAATACCTACATCAGATTAGACCTGTGCTTATTTCAAAAAAAGCTGTGATCTAGAGTGGATTTTTGGCAGACTCAACATGAGCCCAACATGAACTACTATAAATCAAAGCTTATTTTGCAATTCAAACTTGGAATGTATCCAATTCCAATTAAAAAACATTTGATGTCTTTGGGACTTCTTTTTTTTAAAATGAAACCTTTCTCTTTACAAACCTGCCTCTAGACTTGTCCATTCTAAACCAAGCCTACAAAGGATGGATGAAATTGCTAATACTTGTGGTCTTTCCTTTCTTTGTTAGTCTTAGAATATTTCTCAATAGTTCCTCTTGTCAGTAGATCCGGATGAGAATTGTGCATAATACAGATTCTCTGTTGGATAATTTTAAAATAGTGCAAATGGTTCAACACAGGATCAAAGAAAAGAATTGAAGGAGGTTATCAGGAGAAATTTTAGAAATCATCTTATGGACACAGTTATTTATGATTAACCCTTACTGCTTATCAAGAAATTAAACACATCTTCTAGTATATATATAACAAAAATATTTTAGAATAATTTTTATTATTTTATTGTGGAGCTCACTAAGAATTTCAAAAATAAATTAAGCTCTAGTTTTGCAAAGATTAATACAAAGGCATTTTCTTTAGAAAAAATCATGTCCCTTCCATATCTTATTATGAATATTTTTTGAATGATGTGATGTCAGCAAAAGGATTTTGGCCAAAGTTTCAATGGATGTGCTATGGATCTGTGAGGCACCCAAAAAAGTGATAACAATTTTTCTAACACGTTAAGAGTAGTTCCCCAGATTCAGATAAATGATCCAGTCAGAGAGGTAAATATTTATTTAAATTAGTTTTTACATTTATAAGTTAACTAGCATTTTTGCCTGGCCTTGCCAGGCAGGTTTTGGGCACTTTTTTATATGTTGGGATTATTTTTGGGTGTGAAAGAGATGGCAAGGGTAACAGGCAAGGATCCCCCAGAGTAGGCTCCTCCCCTGATGGATTTCTGTCTCTCGCCATTGCAATTCTCCTTCTGTTGTTTCGAAAACAGCCCTCAAAACAATGGAGGGAGAATGTCAAGGGCGAGAGACAGGAATTTGTCAGGGGAGGAGCCAACCCTGATGGGTTCCTGCCTCTCGCCCTTGACATTTTCCTTCTGCTGTTTCAAAAACAGCCCTCGAAACAACGGAGGGGAAATTGCAGGGCAAGAGGCAGGGATTCGTCAGGGTTGGTTCCTCCCCTGACGGATTCCTGTCTCTCACCCTTGACATTCTCCCTCCGTTGTTTCAAGGGCGGTTTTTGAAACAGCAGAAGGAGAATTGCAATGGAGCCTACCCTGGCGGATCCCTGCCTGACGCTTTCTCCTGGAGGGAAGTGGTTCACTTCTGTCTTGTTTGGCAAGGGCCGAAGTCTTCAGCCTCCACCAACCAAGAGAGAAGACAACCCCCCTTCAGCCTCCACCAACCAAGAGAGAAGACAACCCCCCATGGAAGATGATTGCTTCCCTCCGGGAGGAAAAGGATGGAATGGAGCGCCGTTCTCGGCCTTCGTCTCCCAGAGGGAAGTGGTTCATTTCCCCGCTACCCTGTCAAAGCCACGTGGGGAGAAGAGGGACTCCCCCTCCTCCCCACTGAAGCCACAGCGAGGCCGGCGCTGGCCTTTATCCCTGGGGCCGCGGGGATGGCTTCCCTCCGGGAGATGAAGGCCGAGAATGGTGTGCCATTCTTGGCTTTCGTCTCCTGGATGGAAGTGGTTCATTTCCAAGGCAATCGCACGTTGGCCGGTTTTTTACATGCGTGCTGGCTGCCCCGCCTCCTCTGTGTTTGCATCCTTCAGCCTAATTGGCTGAAGGGTGGCACGGCGCAGAGGACGCTGGGACTCATAGATTTTTTTTGTTCGTGTTTGTGGGGTGTTTGCCCCACACTCAGTTTTCGGACCCTTGTGGTGATGCTCGCAAGGTCAAAAGGTAACTGTGGCTGGCTCGGTACAGGATAGTAGGGACGGGTGTGGCCATGAATGCCAGACATGCATGGCCCATCCACCATTTTATAGGTAAATATTTAAGAATTACATTTTGGCAGTATTGTAATTATTGTGCAGGATACAATGACTGAAATACTGTGGTAAGATAAGGTAAAACACATCCTGAAGGAAAATAAATGTACATCTCATCGATCTACCAAATTCTTTTCCTCATTTGAAACACAAGAAACCAAGCTGACCATGCTAGGATCAAAACCTGGAAAGGCAGCACGCGCTAATGGCATATACCCAGAGTTCCTTACTCATCTTAACCCAGCAGCTATTTAATGGCTTGCTTACTAACTTCTTCTCAAACATATTAAAGACAGGCAGTCTACCTCCACTTTTTAAGAAAACATAGCAGTGCTAAAGCCAAACAAGGATCCAGCAAAAGTGGAGAGATAGAGACCTATCACACTCCTCAGCGTACCTATGAAGCTCCTTGAAAGTCTCATAAACAACAGAATATCTCAGGCAATCAACCAGCATATCCCAATTGAACAAGCAGGGTTTAGACCTGGAAGAGGTTGTGACGAACAGGTTCTTGCATTAGTCACCAATATTGAAAGCGACTTCGATAATAAGATGGTGAGCACAGGTGTCTTCCTAGAGTTAACAGCTACCTATGACTGTGTGTGGTGAGACAAACTCCTCCTCAAATTTATCAGTATCATCCCTTGTCTACAACTTATTACATTATTCAAACATTTCCAGATATTTTCAGAAGACACTAAGAGTAGAGTATTCATGATAAACGGTGGTCTTCCCCAGGGTTTTGTGTTGGCTCCTTTACTATTTAACTTGTACACACATGACCACCCGAATACTAAATCTAGGAAATTCATCAATGCAGATGATATAGCATTTGGTTGCCCAACACCCTAGCTTCACGGGGACTGAGTCAGTGCTTTCATCTGACTTAAAGATCTTGGACATTTACTTCCGTCAGAATAATCTCAAACCAAACCATTAGAAAACTACTATGTCAACTTTTCATTTGTGGAACAGAAACGTGGGGTATAAACCAGCTGTATAATTCAGAGGAGAACTTCTACAATACTGTAGTAACCCAAAGTACCTGGGAGTCTCCCTAGATAGGTCTATGACCTACAAGAGCAACCTCTCCAATGTGGCAGCAAAGATCAAAACCAGAAACAACATCTTACAGAAGCTAGTAGGTACTTCTTGGGGCACCATTACTCAGGTTCTTAGATCCACCACCTTAGCAATATCATATTCTGCCACTGAATATTACTCTTCATCTTGGCTTAATAGTGCACACACAGGAGTAATAGACACACAGCTGAATCAGGCAGTGTGTATCATCACAGGCTGTATTCGACCCACAAACATCCACTGGCTCCCTGTCTTGATCGATATTCTGCCACCTCCACTAAGAAGATCACTGTCATTACGGATAAAAATAGAAAACTACCCTCTCCTTCCAATCCATGCCAATATAACAGCCCCCTTTGCCCTATGATTAAAATCTAGACAGCCTGCTTGGTGCACTGCAAATTTATAGTGTGGATGAGAATTCTACTGAAGCAGTTTCTGTGAAGGTGGTATAATATGCTCATAGCAAAAGCCATATTGATTTGTATACTTATCTGTTATGCTAACCAACCACTCTGTACCTCTGTAACAGTTGTGAATAAACTGATTCTATAAAGTCTCACTCCTATGTCTGATGAAGTGGACTTGATCCACGAAAGCAGATGATATAATATAGCAGTTAGTCTTTAAAGTGCCACATGGGGTGTGAAGAAATGGACTGGACAGAATTTAAAAAATTCAAAGGAGGATTATTTTGGCAGATCAAAAGTTCAAGGTTAAAATTAAAAATAAAACATTGAAGGAATTATATCAATTTTGGAAAGTGTTTAAACCAAAAGTGGTTCCAGATGAATTGCCTATTTTGGAATTACTTGATATGGCGGACTACCCACTAAAATCAACTAAAGAACTGAAGTGTAGTTTATTACAGAATAAAGTCTTACTATTAAAGGAATGTTTAGCAAAGTGTAAGGACCAACAGAACTGAAATTATATATAGTTATATGGGTTCAATTGATATCAAGGGTTGCAAATGGAAAGGTGGGACAAGAAAATAAGAAGCAGAAGGCATTTGGAAAGATCACTAATACCATTGGAGGATATAATATATAAATTAAGGAAAGGGTTAATCACAAGCAAAGGTTTAGCCAGTAAAATATATCATATCTTAAACAAAAACGAGGAACCACAACAAATGAAAATATGGGAGAAAGAACTGGGTATCCTTATTGATGAGAACGTGTGGAAAGGAAAGTGGAAACAGCGATTAATTAAATCACTTTCTATTAAGGAAAAAGAACATAATTGTAAAATTATGTAGAAATGGTATATGACCCCAGTACAGCTACACCAAATTATTAGGGGCATGTCTAACAAATGCTGGAGATGTGATAAAGAGCTTGGGACATACTTACATATGTGGTGGGGCTGTGAATATGCAACTAAATTCTGGAAATTAATAGAAGGAAAATTGGCCTCTTATGGCCTCTCCAAGAAATCTTGCTATTTCTTTGGGTCATATCCATGCCAATGAGGTAATTAAGCAAAGGATATTGGATATCCATCATCAACAAGACTCAAACAAACTAATTAGCCCCCTGTTCAAATTGCCTTTTCCTAACAACATTAGGCCCTTACCTTACCTATCCACTCTGACTAATTGTGAACACAGGAGATCCTTTACCCGTCTCCACTATAATATGCTCCCCTCAGCCTTTAGGGAGGGACTTTTCAAAAAAAATCCCTGTACAGGATCGTGCCTGTCTATGTCAGACTAGGAGGGTAGAGACGTCTGAGCATGTGCTCTTAGAATGTCCATTTTACGACAGTCTCAGACGCGATCTCTTTGCTGCATTCCCCCAGTTGGAGCTGAGAAACAACTGTATGTTCAGAGATATGCTGTCTGATAAATCTAATAACTTGACAGCTGCCACAGCCAGATTTGGCTGGCGGACCACTTTGGTACATAGATCCAGAGTGCGTAACGCTCCAGCGACAGGACAAAATCCTTCAAGAATGATTTTATTCTACTCTTGTAATTATAATCTATTTTTAACCCTGGTGTTATAAGCTCCTGTAAATACTGTATCAATTGTTATTTTAAAAACCAAGTGATTTTCATTTTATTATGCATTTTATAATAATGTCAACATTGTCTATAATTTCTAAAGTCTTCTATTAGCCCCAATTATTTTATCCTTGAAACTGTTTTGCATATTTTGTTTTTATTACCTTTGACTATGATCCCAATGAATGTTCTGAGGAGGCTGCATTTGACACCATCTGTTTGACCCAATGCCTCTATTGTAACTGGCCTCTGCCCATAATAAAGATTGATTGATTGATTGATTGATTGAAGGGGAGTTAGGAAAAATTATGGAGTCCACAATTTGACTAAATCCAAACATTGTATTGTTAGGGCAGGTTGACGATATCAAGGTGGATAGCAACAAGAAATAATTGTTGGTCCTACTGTTGTTCGTGGCAAGGCAATTAATTGCCAGTGAATGGAAAAATAAGTTTACGATAAGTGAGGATAGATGTATAGAAATGTCTGGCAGTTAGTTTTAAATGGCAAGTTAACAATAGAATTGAAGATAAAGAAAGGAATGATTGCAAAGAATACGTTCTGGGAAATATGGAAACCCTTTGTAACACATGGACTGACAAATAAGGATGGAGTTAAGCCATGCCAGGAGGCATGCAAATTATGGGAAAAGTAAAAGAGTAAATTTACCTTGTATAGCACAGGGGATAATGGGTCAGGAGAAATAATATATGTTATTTGGTTGTTGTATGTGTTGTTGTTTTTCACTTTATTTTTATTAAAATCAATAAAAATTAAATAAAAAATAAAGTGCCACAATTGCCTTTTTGTTTTGTTTACTCTCTGATATGCTTGAAACACACACTAACACGGCTACCATTTCAAAATTTACAACTAAAAAAGTAAACACATTCAACTGGTCAATTGATAGGTGTTTTCATAGACTGGTGTAAGTTATTGCTGATCAGTCTACTCCAGCTTTAGCCAGTTAATCTTCCAGCTGTACTTATCATACCTAGTAATTTTTCTAATATCACAATGAAAAATCACAAGGAAAAATTCATAAGAGTCATAAGATTCTATACACTTGAGTATAGCATGGGAAAAGTTTCTTTCTTGGACTACAGTTCCAAAAATTCCCTTGACAGCATTTGTAATTGTGATCCAAAGGAAACTCCTTCCAAAATCTGGTTTCCAGATTTTTCATTCTGGATAAATGGCTAAACCCAAAATCTCAGGGTTAAAAGGTCGAATTCATGCATTTAACTAAATTTTAAAAAGTTTATTGGCTGATTAACAACCCCTGTAGCAGCCCATGGGGATTGTCTAGACCAGGGGTTCTCAACCTATGGCCTGTGGGCTGGATGTGGCCCTCGGCACTATTTCATGTGGCCCCCACCTGCCTCCGCCACACCTGGAAGTGCCATGTGTGAGTTCTTTTTAATGTACAGGCCACCCCCATTTTGCAGACAGATCAAAATGGCTGTCCAGCCCCTGAAGCTGTCTGAGAGAGCATGACCCAGCCTTCGACTTGAAAAGGTTGAGAACCCCTGGTTCAGTTACTACGTAGAGGTGTTGTTAGCGCGTTGTTACAGATCTTGACAAAGACTTCGAAATATTCTCTACCGGAGGAATATTGACCTGTAACTGTTCTCCCTCGTACCTGGTTGGTGACATCTACTTAGCCCTTCTGGCTGTTATATTGCTATTGCTTCTTGCACGTTTGGAACCGGACTACCAGACTTCACATGGATTTCGGACATAGACTTTGAGTAGCGTCTTTAGCCATCACGCTACCCATCTACGTCGATACAGCCCATCTGGCCGTAATTAACAGTTTCGTAGTTACCTCGTTCCTCCCTGTATGCTTGGATGTCACATAGCCCTCCCGGCAGTTCTCGCATTTCCTGAACTTGGCTTTTCTTCCATTCTGTTCACGCATACACGGACTTCCATGGGATCCATGCTTTGAACCAGCTTCAATACTCGTTATCGCTCCACGGACATTTTACCTTATTATTAGGCTTCACCCTACTGACATATCAGCTTTTTTGGACATTTCGTCTTGGTCTCTCCCACTCTTGTGGGTTGTCCCGTGGTGTTTACCCTTTTAGATTGTATCTCTACTGTTCGTCCGGTTCCCTAGTATTTTTACTAGTATTTTCTACTTGCATTTTCACTTATTAAATATATTTTGCAATATTTTTGTTCTTTTGGGGTGTTTTCTCTCCCTACCTTGTCTTTTCGACACCCCCGCCGTCCCCTTACCCCCATTTTGCAGGCAGATCAAAATGGCTGTCCGGCCCCTGAAGCTGTCTGAGAGAGCATGACCCAGCCTTCGACTTGAAAAGGTTGAGAACCCCTGGTCTAGACAGCTTACAAAGTTCTTCCACTTTGTGCGTTTCTTAAATGACCTGTAACAGCATCCCTTTGCTGGCAAGCTGAACACTGGAAAATACTATAGATTAAGAGTTACATCAATGAAGAACAGTGCTAAAGAAACAGCATTCCCCATTTCTGAATTTAACTGGTTTCATGTTGTTATATATTTTCATGGTTTTATAGCCTGTGGGTAGCAGTGCAGTCATTTACTACTTATAAGTTTTAATAAGTCAATTATAAATGTAGCATATGCTTCAAAATCTCTCTGCAGTAACAGCTTAATAAACAGAGTGTTTAGAAATCTTTTCCTCAAAACAAAATTAATGTTCCATTTCCCTATTTTATAATCAAAATGCTAAACAAAACTCAGTGCAACTGTTACAACATACGCAAGGTGTTTCATCTCATTAATTTTAGACACCTACAGGGAAATCTTTCCTTTTAAATGAAAAGAAGATAACAGTCATAATATGCATGCGAACCAGCACATGGTGTATGTGAGGCTTATAAAGATACATGCTATGAACACATGAGAGAAGAATACTTAATATCTGGCTGTAGCAGGTGATAGTCTGCATAGTCAAAGCAATGGTATTTCCAGTAGTAATGTATGGTTGTGAGAGCTGGACCATAAGGAAGGCTGAGCGCAGAAGAATAGACACTTTTGAAATGTGGTGCTGGAGGAGAGTCCCTTGGACAGCAAAGAGATCAAATAAGTCAATCCTGAAGGAAATGAACCCTGACTGCTCCTTGGGAGGATAAATATTGAAGATGAAGCTAAAGTACTTTGGACACCAAATGGGAAGAGAGGACTCATTCGAGAAGGCCTTGATGCTGGGAAAGATAGAAGGCAAAAGGAAAAAGAGGTGACAAAGGATGAGATGGCTAGATGGCATTGTTGATGCAATGGGCATAGAGCTGAGTGGGCTGCAGAGGAAGGTGGAGGATAGGGGTGCCTGGTGTGCAGTGGTCCATGAGGTTGGACTTGACTATGCGACTGAACAACAGCAGGTGATAGATCAACTCATTGTGGGAAGAAGCAAGATTTAGTCATGCTTTGTAAAAATCCAGTAAGGAATGTGAGGAAAAGATCTGAAGTCTGTCCCACATGTAGAAGATGTACAAGGAGGGGAAACTGAAAGATACAGCTTGAATTGATGCTCTACTACAAGGCAATTCAACGAAAGAAGTGTTTGTGAACTCCTAACACTGTAGTAGGACTGGTCAGAAGATCCTTACAGTACTATACTGTCTGATAATTACAGGTCCCAGGCTTGCAGCCCTAAGGATTTATATTCTTAGTTGCCTTGGATTTATATTCTGCCTTGGTCTCATGCTGTGAGCAAGAGAGCAGATAGATTTGCATCTTACCTATGGGAGGGCAAGATATTTTTATTGCAGGTATCAAAAAGAATTCTCTCAATCGCAAGAACAATTTTGGCACAAATAGCATAAATTAGGTGAAACTATTATAACTCTTGCTTTGTTACATGGCCTTTTAAGACTAGCAGCCCCAGATGGGTTGTTTGCATCTTTTCTATCAATACGACAATCTTTTTGAACTTGCAATTCCTTTTGTCTTTGATTCATAAAAGGAAGAGGCATCAGTTTACACTGAGACATTTTGAGCAAGTGATAGAAACATCAACAGGGGAAAATGGAAGTATATGCCTTGTTCTTTTTCAGGAGGTAAGAAATTTTGTGGGGTTCAGCAGTTTCCCAGCAGGCAGTTTTGGTGTGCTGAGACAACCTGTTTTGCAGAGAATTAGTAATGTTGTGAGAATTCTTCACATCCATATTCATCAGGTTCAGGCATAGCCTCAAATAGCCTATGATTTATCATCCAGGTGTGAGTGTCCTCCAAGGGCCTATCAGACAAATTAGTTACAGAATATTCTAAGCAACCAAGAACAAATGTCTGAAATTAATAGGAATTAATAGCCTTGTCTGCTTCCATAGTCTAGCAATCTATGTGTTAGTAGCTTTGTATCCTCACTAAGATTTCTCTTCTTCTGCAGGATATTTTGTCAGGGTGGGGGAAAGTGTTTTGTTCATCCATATTGTTGGAGTACCATGCATGTAAGATCTGCTGGGTGTTTGTCATACAACTGTAAAAGGCTCTTATGAATATATGTGAGTTTCTGTGTGTTTGCAAAAGAGGATATAGAATGACATACTTTCAACTCATCACCTGGATCATCATCACCTGCAACTCATATCTGAGAATGAAATTTTCATGAAGCAGGAAAAATGCCATTGTCATGAATTTGTTTAAGGTGGATCCCAGCTTGCCATGAAGCAAGTGACCCACACACTATAATCATGGAGCCATCTCCTGTGGCACATATGAAATGAAACATGCAGGGACTGCACTGGACTGCTGCAGCATTGATCTTTGAACTTTCAAAGATGGCAGCGCATTCAGACGCTGTGGCTGAGAGCTCCTTGCTTTTGAGAAAGGGTCAGTTAAGTAGGGTTATTTATAGCCGTCAGGAATTGTAGTTTTATAGAAGCAGAAGTGGAGTCTGTGTTATGTGTGGAAAACTGTGTGAAAAACTGGGGGCTTGCAAGATCCCAGAAATCATAAATCATTGAACCTGGAGGAAGACGAGGAGGAGGAGGAGGAGGAAGAGAGAGCGAAGGCAAAAAAGAGGCTGTAGAGGTAATGGCCATGTGAACACGAGGGCAAAGATAAGAAAACAATGCTATAAATTACCTCTCCCAAGTATTTTCTATTCCAATGTGAGGTCTTTGGTGAACAAACTTGACGAGTGGAAGCTGTGTGTTGGAGCTGAGGGAGACTTTCGGGATTGCTGTGCATTGCTACTCACAGAGACATGGCTTAACTCTTTCATTCCCAACACAGCTATTGAATTGGAAGGCTATACTACACACCGGTTGGACAGGACAAAGGATTCTGGCAAGAAACAAGGTGGGGGAGTGTGTTTCTTCGTAAATCACAACTGGTGCAAGGACTTGGTCAGGTTGGATAGCCACTGTTCCCCGGAGGTAGAGTTTTTAATGATTAAATGTAGACCTTTTTATCTCCCCCAGGAAGTTACAGCAGTAGTATTAATGGTGGTGTATGTGGCACCAACTGCAAATGCACGCATGGCATGGATATTTTGTATGAAAACATCAATACTAAACTGAGCAAATACCCAGAGGCCGTGCTGATCATCGCAGGAGACTTCAATCATACAGACTTGAAATCAGTATTCCCAAAATTTCATCAGCACATTAAATGTGCAACTTGGCGGTAGAATACTCTTGACAAGGTGTATACGAACATTATTTATTTATTTATTTATTTATTTTTCATGCTTATATACCGCCCACTCAGGTACAACCCAACTCAGGGTAGTTTACATAGTGGACAGTAAATACATAAAAAGACACATGATAAAACAAAGTTAAAAGTTAAAAAACCCACCCCTAAAAGGTGAGCAAGTACTGAAGGGACCTTGGGGGAAGGCACACTTCTCTATTCCATTAAACGGGCATATGAGGTTAACCCCCTGGCACACCTTGGTAGGTCAGATCATGTGTCCCTGCTTTTGACACCAGCATATACTATATACTATACAATACCCGGTCTCCAGTTCTAAAAGCAAAGTTTCTGGCCTTCAACAGTCTCTGAACTTTACTCATCATCCTGGGCTTCCTGTTTGGATACATGTTTACATGCTTTTCCCTCATGACATTGGTGGTGCAGAATCTAATATAATCCAGGACCGTTGATGTGTAGGTCTCCAGAACTGGAGACCGGGTATTGTATAGTATAGAAAGGGCGAACCTGAAGAGGGGTATAAAGAAGGCAAAAGCTGTGTATACAGGGAAAATTGAAGATCACCTGAGTAGTCACGACACCAGGCAAGTGTGGCAGGGTATCCAGCACCTTACTGACTACAAACCCAGTAATTCATCGCCTGTAGAGAGCAGTGCTTCTCTGGTGGACGAGCTGAATACCTTCTTCGCCCGGTTTCAGGTGACACCAGCAGTGGATCCAGCAGTGTTGCCAGAGTCATCGTCATTACTCCCCTTAGGGAATGTTGCCAGGGTGGAAGAGGGAGAAGTGAGGCAAATATTAAAAGGGATAAATGCGAACAAGTCTATGGGACCTGATGGAGTGGCTGGTAGGGCACTGAGAGACTGCTCAGAACAGCTGGCAGAAACTTTTATGAAGATTTTTAATCGGTCTTTGGCCCAAGCCATTGTCCCACCTTGTCTGAAATCCTCTACTATTATACCTCTGCCTAAAAAGCCTAACATAGATAGTCTGTATGACTTCCGCCCTGTGGCGCTTACACCTGTCATAATGAAATGCTTTGAAAAGTTGGTGCGGAACCGTATTATGGCTTGTTTACCAGTTGGACTTGACCCTTGTCAATTTGCATATAAGAGAAAGAGATCCACGGAGGATGCTGTGGCTACAGCCCTACATGCTGTTATGACCCATTTGGAGAAACAAGGGACTTATGCGAGACTGTTATTTGTAGATTTCAGTTCTGCTTTTAATACTATTCTTCCACATAGACTGATGCCCAAGTTATTAGATCTGAGGCTTCTACCATGCTTATGCAGGTGGATACTAGATTTTCTATCAGATCGTTCCCAATGGGTCAGGATGGGCTCTCATGTCTCTGCAGATCTCAGTATAAGTACGGGGATGTTACAGGGGTGTGTGCTGAGCCCGCTTCTGTACACGCTTTACACATATGATTGTGTTCCGAGTTATCCCAGCAATAAGATCATCAAGTTTGCAGACGACACAACGGTGGTGGGTCTGATTACTGCTGGGGAGGGGGAGTCGGCTTACAGGAAGGAGGTTGAGATGCTGACAGAGTGGTGTAGGGAAAACAATTTATTCCTCAATGTAAAAAAGACAAAAGAGATCATTGTGGACTTTAGAAAATGCAAATTGAACATCCAGCCACTTATTATTGAAGGGAATTGTGTGGAACAGGTCTCCTTGTTTCGATTTCTGGGAATGGAGCTGAGGGATGATCTAACATGGGGAGCAAACACCAAAGCTCTGATGAAGAGAGCACAGCAGAGGTTATACTTCTTGAGAATCCTCAGGAAGAAGAACAATCTTTCAAAGGACCTGCTGTTGGCATTCTACCACTGTACCATAGAGAGTGTGTTAACCTATGGTCTGTGTGTATGGTTTGGGAGTTGTACAGCTAGGGAAAGAACAATGCTGTCCAGGGTCATAAAGACTTCGGAGTGGATAATTGGGCGTACTCTTCCCACTCTAGATCAAATCTATGCCACCAGGTGTTATAAGAAAGCTGTAGAGATTGCACAAGATAGTACGCACCCCGGGAATGATCTCTTTCAGCTTCTGCCTTCTAGAAGAAGGTATAGGGTCATATAGACCAGGACCAGCCGCTTGAGAAATAGTTTCTACCCAAAAGCGGTTCTGGCTTTGAATACAGTGCAATGCAGTCTATGAGGGAGCTTCTGTATAGAGTTTTTAGGGTTTTAGAGTTTTTAGGGTTTTAGAGCTTTTAGGGGTTAAATGTGTATATGTGGGGTGGGAGTATGTTGATAATGTTGTATAGTTGTATTTTGTTTAGGTTTTGTTGGGTTGTTAAGTGTTTTTCCCCCAATCTCGTTGTTCTGTGCAGGACAATAACAATAAAGATTTATCTCTTATTAACAGCTAGTCCACAGCTAGTCCATCTGGCATGGCCTCTTCTGCCTCCATGGCTGTTGGGAATCATAGTTCCTCCTCTGCTCATTTTGCCGTTGGGCCCAATATGATGGTTTCCAGTGGCATTTCCTCCATTGAGGGGGACCACCACCCCACCAAAAGGGCCTCATCTGCCTTTAGCCATTGGCCCCTTTAGGGAGTCAGGTTATTTATTGGCATTGAGTTGCTGGCTGTACGGTCTACTCCATTACTGTAGTGGTATGTCCGACCAGACATAATCACCTGGATATCCATGCATATTCAAAACACTTCCATTATAGTCCCCCCCACCCTGCCAATACACAATGGCTTCTTTATTGTTGCATCAATTAAAAACAACACTGTTACCTCCTGTATTTTAAACAAAATCAAGTCATCTACAATGCACAATGTTGTAGTCTAAAGAGAAGTAGGAGGTGTTTTAATAGTTACATATGCTCCATCATACAAGTTTATGGCACCAATATATACTCCTAAGCACGATAGGTCTGTAATTATAGATGAAGTTAGAGAAATCATGTTTCTATTTCAGGTTGTTGTTTTTTTAAAAAAAATAAGTTTGGTAAACATCAGTACACGTACAGTGTTGTACCGGGATAGAGGTTTTAAGATACTATAATGTGGTGGTTAATCATGCAGCTATGTAGATACACATTAGGAGCTCTGGTGGTACAGTGGTTAAACTGCTGCCCTGCAACCAGAAGTTTGTGAGTTCGATCCTGACCAGGGCTCAAGGTTGACTCAACCTTCCATCCTTCTGAGGTAAGTAAAATGAGTACCAAGCATGTTGGGGGCAAAATGATAATTAACTTGCAAACCACCCAGAGAGTGTACTAAGTGGTATGGGGTGCTATACAAGTATGATTGCTTTTGCTTTGCAAATTAACATCCCCCCCCCCCCCCCCCAGTCCTGCAAAAGAGTATATACAGGAGGAATATATACTCTCTTTAGGAAAATATATATAAAATGGGCTAAATTAGGGGTATTTGTATGGTTTGATGGTGACTAATCAGTGAAACAGATAGTCACTGGTCAATTACATAGCAGAACATTGCCTCCTCATGGATTCTTCATGTTCAGTCCAACAATTTGTGGGACTAAAAAGAAGAAAGGGGAAGTAAAAAATAACACATGTTATCCCAGAACTGGTGCCAAAGGGGAAAGAGAGTGACAACTGAACCTTGCCCAAGACTTCTCATGGACATTCTTACTGAGCTGGTAAGGAGGACTCAGACTGAGATCACTTGATGTCTTCATGTAGTCTCTTCAGTCAACTATTTTGTGTAGTTGCATGGTGAAGTCAAAATGTTGTTTCAAAATTCTCATTTTCATTTCTTTATTGCTTATTTAGGCTAGTTTTGTTGTTGTTGTTCAGTCGCACAGTTGATTCCAACCCTTTGCGACCCTATGACCCATTGTCCTCCAGGCACCTCTGTCCTCTACCATCCTCTTCAGCTCACCCAGCTCTGTGCCCATTGTGTCTACAATACCATCTAGCCATCTCATCTTTGGCTTTCCCCTTCTTCTTTTGTGTAGGAGTCCGATTCATGTAAAGATCTCTAATCAGCCTCATTAGCAACAGTTTATAGCCCCAGATAAACAAAGGAAGAGTTAAAAGCTAACCAAGTCCAGCTTCATTAGACAAGGAAGAAACAGCGATAGAGAGAAAGCACACACACACGACTGCAGTATTGGCTGAACAAAAGGATAATAATGGTGTCTCTTTATTCAAACAGAGTATATCAGATACAAAAAAGGCACATACACCCAATCAGAAAGTCAGAACCAAATAAGGAGAAATAAGGAGAATTCTTCTCACTGTTCTACGCATGCCCAAAATCCAGCGTTGTCTCTCATGTAAGCAAAGAGGCCTTTGTTTACAAAATGTGAAGGCAGACAGGAAGACAGAAACCAGATGCATTCCCACATGTCCTCCTTTTTCATTTAAATTTGAGAGAGGGACGGCTAATCATACCCCTGCATGTCATCATATTCCATAACTACTCCTCCATACACATCATCACTGTCCTCCTGGACATCGTACCCCTCCTGACTCCTGGTACCTTGTTCCAGAGGATGATACCTCATTGAGTACAATTGCCGTCGTGCAAAACCCGATGTCTCCCTTCTACGCAGTGGACATGTGTTACACATAGAAATAAGATTAAGAATACAATAAATGCAAAAACACAAAGATATAAGGCAGATAATAATAATGAACCCATAAAAGAAAACTTGTCTAAGGACAGACAAATCAGGCAACCAAGAAGTCATCCAATCAAAGAGATTAACATCAGTGCGTACATTGTTAGTAATGCTCTCCTGTAAATTCTGAAGTTCTTTCTCAATAGTATTATTCAGATCCTGGAATTTTACCCGACATCCCTGGTTCCCGACCAGTTTACAAAATCCTCCGGATTTTGCTAACAGGTAATCTATGGCTAGTCTGTCCTGCATTTGGTCTTGATGAAGCTCAGTGATTTCCATTTGAAGATCCCGTTTGACCCTCCCTGTGGCATTGATTGATTTCTCCAGCCTACAGGTGAGTCCCAAAATGGACCTTCTATTCTCCTGGGAAATGACACCTGGGTATGATCCCAAGGTGAGTGCTCCAGTGATAACACCCCCTATAGCTCTCCCCCAGGAGCTACCATCAGAAAGCTGAACATCGATTATCACTTCATCATTGCAACCAGAACCCATCGGGCCGGCAACAGCTCTCCGGCTCCGTGCATCTGCCTGAAGCGGCATTTGCACTTGTACAAGTAAGGTAAAATAACCCAATGCTGCACATTGATATTGTCCTGGATGGAAATTCGTGGCAACTCCATTAAAAAAGAACCACATGTTGGGATCCTTAATTTGCCATCCATTGCAAATTGAACCACTATCTATAGCAGAATAATCAGGAGTAAACATAGGAAACACATCATATATATCTTCAATAGTAGTGTTAAACAAGGTATAATTAAGCTTATAAGAACTGTTATAACTACCCCATAACCAAAAATAATCATCACAACCCGTATAATTGCCTACATTCCGCAAAACCCGTTTTGCTTGAGTCCAGTGCTTCCATTTACTATTCCAGACTCCAGAACTATGACAGCAGAAAAAAAGCCCTTTAGTGTATTTCTTGAATGTCATGCTTCGCCAGCGGGTGTTGTTAAATTGTTCTGGAGGATTAGAGAAGAGTGTAGACCTATCAGTATGTTGCAAGTGTCCAATAACCAACTCAGGCGTGTTGA
Organism: Bradypodion ventrale; assembly: GCA_035047345.1. Lineage (NCBI taxonomy): Eukaryota > Metazoa > Chordata > Lepidosauria > Squamata > Chamaeleonidae > Bradypodion > Bradypodion ventrale. Next base: position 255,240,940 of record JAWDJE010000001.1, read on the forward strand.
ACAATGCCGGAAGAAAGGCCATTTGAGACACTGCCAGTGGATGCTCATAGTATAACGTTGCATTCTTACCATGAACCTCAAACATATAGTTAGCATGACGAAGCCAAAAGTTGGGGTTGCCCCCATGAGGCATTGTTCTTACAGCTGGAAGCACAGTAAGAAAGAAAAGAACAAATGTCAGCAAATTTAGTCTGCTGGTGAACCACCATCCTGGAGCTGAGTAACCTTCTTCTCTCTCCATGGGCGGATCGCTCGAGCAGGAATCCACACACCCAGGATCCCCTTGTTGCCAATAAACGACCAATGGCTTAGGAAGACACTCCCCTAAGAAACAGGAGCATGCCCTGTTATTACTAGTACCATGTAACTAAACGTGAAACATGCCTGATGTATAACACAAATGCAATGTCACAAACCCATTTACATGTGTAGGGTACTGAAAACTCTTCCATGTACTTCTGAAGGTACCTTGAGATATGCAGTTTCATAAGGCAAAACATAACATAAGCAAAGACAGGTCTTTCCCCTGCAAGAGAATAAGCAAACATTTAAGCATGAACAAAACATGAACATTTCTCTTCTTCCTTACATGAAGGAGGTCTCGGTTGCATTTTAGCAAGCATTTCTCCTCCCCCCCCCAATTACATGAGTAAGGCATTAAATTTCTTCTTCTCTCACTGGTGTAAGTGAAAGAGGCATTCAATAACTTAAAACCAGCATAGCATGGTAAATCAAATACAGTACAAATATCATTAGAGCATTTCACACTCATAGCATGAGCAGGTAGACAATTTTTTTTCTTAAAAAAGGTTTTCAGTTTTATAATGCAAACAAGGCCAATTCTTATTTAGAGTCCACACAAACTTTTTAGTCCAATTAAAATGTCCAAATTAAAAGTCCAAATGTTGATTGAAGCTTTCTTCTTAAACACTATCTTCTCTCCAGCACAGTTCTTGGCATGGCAAGGTTGAAATTAGGCCATAAATTACTTCTCACTGAATTCACAGAACACCCAGCCAACCCCCCTTTTCAGCTTTTCAGGCAAACACACATTCCTTCATGCTCCAGCCACACCCATCTGTATTAAGGCAGGCAGATGAGGTATGAAGGCACAAAGAACTTCTCTAGAAGTTGCAAGTAATTTCACACAGAAGAGCAGTACAGGGAATTCCCATTTGCTTTCCCTGCAATCCTGATGCTTGAAACTTGGAACAACCCATTCTGGATCTCTTTGTTTGAGGGTTGGGCAGTTCAAAATCAGCCAAAAACTGTATGTCTTCTCCCTCCTTGTATTTTTGCAAAAGCCTGCTGTCCATACAGGAAGGATCCACACCCCTTTTCCTCTGGACTTCTTTCATTTGCAGCATCTGAATCTCAACTTTATGACAAACTGCATCTGTTAGTTTGTACTTGCAATAAGACCCCTTTTTGGCCTTGGGTTTTCTGCATTCCTCCTCTGGGCCATCCTTCCACTTCGTGCCCACACGTGAGGAATCAAGTTTACTACTCAGCTTCTCCTGCTTTTGTGATGAGGGCTGCTTCAGGGGCGGGCTGAGATCTCCTATGCTGCTCTTTGAATCACACTCCTTGCTTCTTGCCACTTTGCATGCATTAATAGCTTCAATCTGTGATGAGGTCCCCACCATTTGTTCCCCATCAGCTGGCACTAGTTGTTTTTTAGACTCGGCAGGCAGTATTGCAGCAGTCCCATTTGCAAGAGCCTCTCTGTTCACTGGATATACAGCAACAGGTTCCATATCCAGCACAGCTGCAGTTAAAGCAGCAGAGAACAGGTCTTTTGTAGGGCTAAAAGTGCTTGATTGCTGCAAGGCAGGATATAATGTCCCATCTCCTTTTCCACCCCCATCCCCATCAGGGGGCTCATGCTGTTGTTTCTCATATGATGGAGGGGCTGTCGCCATAGTCCCTCCCTTGGCTGGGGGCAAAAGCTGTAAAGGGGACCAGCAAGCCGCTGGGAGAACAAAATATTTCTTGGAGTAAGTCTTTGAAGGCAGTTTCTGACTTCATTCCAATTATATTGCACTGATACAGAAACCCCATCATGCTTCTGCAATTCTTTCCCAATCTTTTCCCATTCTTGTAAGTCCAGACAATCATATTTAAATGAAGGACAGTTTTTTCCTACAACTTGGACCAGCTGCTGTATTTCCTTCTTATCAGTTCGTTTCCCATTCTTATGCAAAAGATATGAGATATCTTTACAAAACTCCTGTTCTGGCGAGGCTAGCACACACCCCATAATTATTGTTTTTCACTCACCCTTTTGGGACCCAAAGTAGACTTTGGATGAATTTCAAGCGCTTGATTTGACCTTTCCTCTGGTCGTGGGTGAATAAGACCTTGTCCCGGTCGCAATGAGGTGCTAATTAGGTGCTAATCGCTGATTGCTGAAGCAGATATCTTCAAAGCATTCCTTTGAATTTCATTCAAACGCCTCGTGACGGGGCACCACTTGTAGGAGTCCGATTCATGTAAAGATCTCTAATCAGCCTCATTAGCAACAGTTTATAGCCCCAGATAAACAAAGGAAGAGTTAAAAGCTAACGAAGTCCAGCTTCATTAGACAAGGAAGAAACAGCGATAGAGAGAAAGCACACACACACGACTGCAGTATTGGCTGAACAAAAGGATAATAATGGCGTCTCTTTATTCAAACAGAGTATATCAGATACAAAAAAGGCACATACAGCCAATCAGAAAGTCAAAACCAAATAAGGAGAAATAAGGAGAATTCTTCTCACTGTTCTACGCATGCCCAAAATCCAGCGTTGTCTCTCATGTAAGCAAAGAGGCCTTTGTTTACAAAATGTGAAGGCAGACAGGAAGACAGAAACCAGATGCATTCCCACACTTTTGCCCTCCACTTTTCCCAGTATCAAGGCTTTCTCAAGTGAATCATCTCTTCTCATTCGATGTCCAAAGTACTTCAGCTTCATCTTTACTATATGACCTTCTAAGGAGCAGTCAGGGTTGATTTCTTCTAATATTGACCTATTTGTTCTCCTTGCCATCCAGGGGACTCTCAAAACATTGTAACCACTGGTTGCTTTGCAGAAATGTCCCTATGGGCAGAAGCAAAATCTCTCTGGCCTTTGTTTTTATAGAGATGTTCTATCACATTGCCAAAATTGATGGTACTATGTAGACTGGCCCCATCCCCAGCCATAGACCTTTCAGTTTTCTCATTTCTGGGAATAGAATTCTGAACAGGGAACCAGATGTGCACAAGTATTGTCACAGAAACAGAGAAGAGTCAAATTGAAGCACCACCCAAAGGGCACATTGTGGGTTGGTAATCTATCTGTGTGCCTTCTTTGGGTGGTTAGTGCATCACCCTAACCTACCGCTACAAAGCCATCCCCACTGGTCAACAATTATAGTAAGGTTAGGTGGGTACATGTGTTAATCCCGTATTGCTGCAGAGAAGCCACAATCAATTTCTATTCCTTCCCCAAATATTCTTAAATATGATGGAGGAGAGGAGTATTATTTAATTTAATTTTAATTTATTTCTCTAACTTCATCGATAATTACAGCCCTATCGTGTTTAGGAGTATATATTGGTGCCATAAACTTGTATGATGGAACACGTGTGACTTTTAAAACACCTCCTATTTCTCTTTTGACTACAACATTATGGAGAAAATAAGGTATTGTGGAGTATATAGTTTGCTGTGTGAGAAAGCCAGGCTTTGCAAATAAAACAAAGCCTTCCCTAGATTAGCTTGTACTATAAATAAATAAATGAATTTCATGTCAGAAATTATTCTGAGTTGAAAGGATTTTTGCTGGAGATACTCCACTCAGGGGACACCCGAATGAGGCTCCTTTCATGACCCCCAGATTTGTCGTGCAGCACTCGGGTATCGAACCCCAACCTTCCAGTCTTGAAGCTCAGCATCTTAACCACTAAGCCACCATAGAAGTAGCTGTTGTACTTATAATTGCAAAGGACTAATGACAAAATGATGTGTTGATAGTGTATGGAAATCTATGTATATCTGTCCACAAGTAAGTACTCATTTAATGGGACTTTTCCCTCAGCTAAATATGAGATTGTTTAGTAACTGAGGTACAAAACTGCTATCTTTAGCTGTTCCTTAAGCTTCAGAATTCAGCTGTGATTCAGTGAAGCAATGGAAAACATTCAGTATTCAGTCCTCTGCAGGAGGACTGAAGAAGCCAGGCGGTACACAATGTGCTAGAATGTCAATAAAAATGAAGGCAAACCAAGGAACAATTCTGAAATGTTCTTAATTCATCCCAGGTTTTTGGAATCTTTCATTACCTGGTTTTATTCCCAACTCAGCCCCTTCAAGATAACATAATACAGTACTGTACATCTTTATTTCCTGGTCTCTACATTATCTTCTTACAAACAACCATGTAAGCTGACTTTAGACTAAATGATAGGGGCCCAAATTCACATCCAAAATTAAGAACTCTCCACAGACATTATTAGTTGCATACAGACTTGTATGGTTTGGTATTTAACTGTTAATTTTTACATCAATTTCTTAACTTGGGGCAGTTTGTCTCCAAACATTACAGCTATGCAAGAGGATTTTGTCCAGAGACTGGCCTAATGCTACCCAATAATCAATCAATCAAATTCTTTATTACAGCCCAAGGCCAGCGTTGCTACTCTATAAACTTTTTTATTTTATCAAGGGTCTGAGTGCTGCGGACCTAGTCCAACATTTTAATCACTGCTTCTGCTGCCTCTAATATTTTACTAATGTGCAGGATAAGCTCATCTGAGTATCATAAACATGCACCGGAAAAATGATTTTGATCAAATCAGGTACTATCTATTGGAAGGCTGAGATACTCCGTTGCGGTGAACAAGTTGAAAAACTAAATTAAATTAATTAAAATTTGCTGGAGACAATGTGAAAAAAACCATTTTATTCCCATTTTTTTTACAGCAAGTGTTTTTGAATAATTTTATAACTACTTTGGGCTTTTCCCCACAAGTGTTTTAGGTTTAAACAAGAAGAAGATTGATATAAAAAGTCTTTGCAGGCGCACCCACCCAATAAAGACTCAGACACTGGTATTGGATTAAAGGCATTGGGCCACTTTTATTGAATAATGCTCTAGTCCGAATTATCACTTTCAATTGGTGTATCATCCAATTGTAATTCTTTAAGACAAGCAGGCCGCAGTAGCACTGGTAAGGTTCCACCCAAAATGCCAATGGAAATTGGCTACATGTATCAATTTGTTTGTTTACATAAACAAATTATTGACCGGAGTCAATGTACTATCTACTGACCCCACCCTATGACGTGTATCCGTTCAAATATCAAGGTGATGCAGGCTGTGAAGCTCCTGACATCACCCCATTCATGGTTGACCCTTGACTGGCCAATCCTGTTTCCCCTTTACCTATCTACGTGTTGGCCAGTCAATTGTGAACCAGACGGATACCTATGGGTCATAAATCTTTACCTTACCAGTGCTACCCGCCACACGGGGAGGTGTCCATGATGACTCACCGCCCCCACAGACCGTCAGCTCAGTCACCAGGCCCGCTTGCACGTTCTCCAGAAAGAGGTTCATACCTCTGGCCGACAGGTGGACCCATCTCCTGCATACAGGTCAAAATCCTGCAAGCCTATCCCCGGGTGTCAAATGGCTGTCCCCAAGCCATTCTCAACAAGAAACCGGGAAACAGCCCTGTTCACTGACCGCCGGGCACGGTCCAGACCACGGAGGTCCATGCCTCCTCTGTAACACTGTCTCGGCATGATGTCAGACCATAGCAACCATGTGTACGGCCATAGATGATGTAAAAACGCCAGGTCACTGCACACCGACATTTTTAAAGAAAGGCCAGTGATCTGTGCTAGATCATTGCCACTGAGGTGCAGAATCAGGACATCAGGCGGTCTAGCATCCCTGATGGACATCAGGAATGGCAACAGTTCCAGCCATCTCATGTCGCGCATACCATACCACCGCATGTGTGCGGATGCACGCAGCCCGAGATGGGGTCCCCACTCCGTCGCTGCAGCATACTGTGCCACCCAGTGCACGTAACTGTGGCCCACCAGCCACACTGCCACCGGTGTGTGTAGACACACACAGTCTGTAAAAGAAGGAGAAGGAATTAAGGACATAACTGGTACTCATACAGTGAGGGACGTTCATATAAGGAAAAACGCGCGGACCCCCACCTACCCATCCGACATATATTAGCCTGAGAGTACCCGAACGCAGCCGCAGTTGAAGCGGCGCCTATCCTGAATGAATGGGTGCCATAACGAACCCCAGGGAGGCCGAAACTGTGAAGTGCCATACCGGTCACCCTCCAAAACTGAAATTCAGTAAGGGGAGACCCATCCTGGTGGCAGAAAAACAGGCCAGAGCGCATGCCACGCACTGCCAAAAATGCATGTGGGGCACCAAATGGACAGATGTCAGCAAATGTACATCGTAGCAGTCTAACACCACTGCCTACTCCAGGCCTTTGAGGAATGAATCCTCAACTGAGCCCACTCCTGGTTGATAGAGACATCGTCAAGTTCCAGTGCCCTACGAGACAAGTCCCCCTTTGACAATGGGACCAGCTCACTGATTCGGAGAGCTCCAAAGAAAGCTACGGTGGTAGCTGCATGAAAAAGAGCCTCCTCATACCTATCGTAACACAATCTATGCCAACCTCGTGCAATGTGGGTCAGAACACATGGTGAAACAGGGTGACGTGTGTCCGGGCAGTGGCCATGCTCAAGTGTCCACCCTTCCAATATGTGGTGTATGCGGAAGTCATTCACGCAGTCAGTAAAGCCCCATGCCTTGGCCATAAATGCCAAGGCGGATAGCCTGGTGGCGATAGTGCGTAGGGCCAACCCCTGAACATGAAGGTGCACCATATACTGTAAAATCTGGTCAACCAGTATCGGCCACGTTTCAGGCAACTGCCTTTGTCCGCAAAAGGTCCTAAATTGGAGGAGTGCATGTATATACGCCTTACGCGTGCGAGGTGCCAAAGACATGCCGATCGCCCAGTTCACCTCTCCTCGCCAAATGTCCAAATATCGGCCGGGAGTGGAGAGGGAAGTTCCTCTGTGTCTGGAGCCAAGGCACGGAACCGGGAGATCTGCAGGCAGGATAAAGCATCAGCAATATCGTTATTAATGCCTGGCACATGTCCGCCCCTGAAGAGCACATTAAGGCGCAAGGACCTAAGAACAAATTGGAGAACTAAGGCCATGACTCTGGGGGATTTAGACATTCGGGCGTTGACAACGTGCACCACCGCAGCATTGTCACACCAAAAGTGAACTACCGAATTAGCCCACCTGTCCCCCCAGAGCATAAGGGCCCCCCAAAATGGAAAAAACTCCAGGAACGTAAGATAGCGTGCCCTGCCATGACTGAGGCCATTGACCATAGACCCACTGTCCTTCAAAATAAATCCCATAACCCAGGGAGCCGGAGACATCTGACTGTACTTGGAAATGAGGGCTGACCATAAGCTCAGATCTCCAAAAGGAGATGCCATTAAAGTCCTATAGGAATGTGAGCCAAACCAAAAGGTCCGCTCGTAAACCTCTAGTCAGCCGTACCCTGTGGTGTCGTTTAGAAAGGCCCACCATAGCGTCACACAGAAGCCTGGCAAAGGCTCTACCTGGTGTCACTACCCTACAGGCGAAGTTGAGGTGGCCGTGGAGCACCTGCAACTCCCGGAGAGACACCTTACGCTTGGCAAGCATTGCTAAAATCACATCAGAGATCCGAGTCACCTTTTCCATAGGCAACCTGGATGTCTGAGCGACAGTGTCGATTTGAATACCTAAAAATGTAAGGGTGGTGGCTGGGCCCTCTGTCTTTTCCAGTGCTAAGGGGATGCCCAGTTCCTGCATAAGCACCCGAGACATGGTGAGCAGGCGTGCACACGTGCAGGTGTCATGTCCACCTCCGAACAAAAAATCTTCGAGGTAGTGTGCTACAGACCGGGACCCCGACCGACAAACAAAAGCCCAGTGGAGGAAGGTGCTAAATTGTTCGAAGGCAGAACAGGAAATTGAACAGCCAAAAGTATGGCCTTGTCCACATAAAACTTGCCCCGAAAACAAAAACCTAACAGCTCGAAGTCATCCGGGTGCACTGGCAACAATCGGAATGCCGATTTGATATCACACTTTGCCAATAGCGCCCCGGAACCGCAAGAGCATACTATCTGTAAGGCCTGGTCAAAGGATGTATACCGGACAGAGCAAAGGTCGTCGGGTATAGCGTCGTTGACCGATGAACCCGCAGGGTAAGAAAGGTGGTGAATCAGACGGAATTCACCCGGGGACTTCTTAGGGACTAAACCTAGAGGAGACACCTTCAGGTTAGAATATGGGGGGGTCGTCAAACGGCCCCGCCACCCTCTGTGCCTTAACCTCCTTGGCTATCTGCTCCGCAGCAATGTTCTCATTACCCCTGAGAGACATTAGGTTCAGGGTGTCCTGAAGCCCACGAACATCTTGAAAGGGTATGCGGAAGCCATACAGAAAGCCCTCAAGTAGGTATATCGCATCATCCCATCTAGGATAAGCGCGCAGCCATCGTTCGAGCACCGGGACATTAATTGGGGATGGGGCCTTTTGAATGGATAGCACCGTCAGAGGGAGCTCTGGCCAGCCCCTGAAAACTCCTTCCTCTGCCTCATGACCCACCAGCCTGCGGGCACGCGGAGGCGGCATGTGGGCTGGAACAAGAAGGGCACTCGTGCCTGTATCTACATTGGCGCTTGTTGCACACTCCGTTGGCAGAGAAACTCCAACACACCAGGTGGGCTGGAACCCCCTGCCCCGCTGGCTGGCGGGGAGTCTGTGTAGTAGCCGCCCGCTGTACGGCATGGCCACAGTGGTACCGGTCACCAGGCGCTGGCCACGTGGGGGTCATGTACAGCAGCCACAACTGCTGGCAGGGCTCGTCCCACCTCATCTCAGGATGAAGGGCCGCCCTCATCCTAGATTCTTCGTCATAGGCCAACCATGACGGGCCAGGGAAATCAACCAGGTCCCAGTAAATATTGTCCAGGTACTGGACCATTGGGATGGCCAAATCAGGACGGGCCCTTAGGTATACTGCCATATAAATTAGATAGGCCGGTAACCAATTAGCCCAAGTGCGAGGTGGCTTACGACAACGGGACAACTCTTTGTACCTGTCATCCTGCCCCTCCATCTCCTCCTTAGTGGGCTCATGGTTCAGGAGGGTGAAAATGTCAATGTATTCGCCACGCCATATCTTCTCCCTAGTAGCCTGGGATAAATGGTCACCCAAGGGTAGGGAGTAACCTGCCGTCGGCAAGGCCGCCGTTGGCACGGATTGAATTGGGGGTACCTGCACTGGGCCCTGTAGGACCCCCGAGAAGTTGGGCGTACTCGTAGGGGCGGCCACTCCTGCAATAACCGGGGGATAATTGGGCACCCAGGAAGTAACAGGACATTGTGAATTAAACTGCCCTTTCGCAGTAACATGCTGCGGCCACTGTACCCCCCCAGCATTAGCTAATGTCACCGGTGTACTAACTTGACCAGGATACTCACTCGGTGCACTCCCATGGGCCACCCCCACTGGGGGTTCCAGCCCGCGGTGGGCGTCGGAACTCACGATGGCCATCGAGCTCTGGGTCCCAATGCGCCCCTGCCAAGCAGGACCAATCCCCGGTGGAAAGCCTTGTTGTAATGGCCTGATGGGGAGCTGCGAGGCACCGGCTTACGCTGGCCTGATAGCCTCTAGCAGCTCAACCCTGTTGGCGGCCTGCTGCACGGCCGTGGCCGGCATGTGGGCCGGAACTGCAGAGCTGGCAAGCCCAACATCCGAAGGTGGTGGAGGAATGCCCATTGATGCCTCGTGTGCCGATATGCGGGCAAGGAGAGCATCCACAGCATCAGACCCACCAGGATAAGGTGGGCCTGATGGGCCGGATGGCCCACCGGGTAATTGCTGAGTGGATTGAGGGATCAACCCGTGTGGCAATCCCTGGCCAGAATAGGGCCATGCCCAATAATCCGACCCATGAGGGGCTGGTAGAATGGTGGGGCGCAATCCCGCACCGCACCCGGGTGGGCCACTGTGCCCCAAACTGGGCAAAGGTGGAATAGGGGTAGAAACCCCAGGGGAGCCAGCCTGAGCAGCCCCCGCCCGAGTCCTCCGAATGGACGGGTAGGCAGAGGCCTGGTCACCCTCATTGGTGGCAGTGGGTATGCTGACCCTGCCACCCCCCTGTGGGGCAGCCTCGGGTGGCTCCAGCCAGGCCTCCGGCCCGGTGGCTGCCCCAAGGAGGTCGAGGGGGTGGGCCGAGCCCTCCCCCTAGGTCGCGGCCTGGGGGCCGCTTGGACCTTACGCTTGGGTGCCATAGCCACCCAAGCAGGAAGCAGCGTTGGAGCGATATCCCCGCAAATTCTAAAGGATATCCTCCGATGAATCAGGCGAAGCTGAGGGAAAGAAGCGGCGGAGCGAACTTCTCCGCTCTGTCGCTTCTCGCAAAATGTCAGCGCGGCTGCCTCGTGGCCACCCCTTTTATAGAGGGGTGGCCACGCCCCCTAACTAGCCCGGATGACTGCGTCCGGGTGGGCCCCCCCCCCCCCCCGCAAAGAGTGCAGTGGCCATTTTGGCACCGCGCTTGCATATGTTTAAAAAATAAACAAAAAATAATATAATAGGGGAGGGGTAAAGGCAAGATCTCCCCTTCCATACAGGAATTTAAGACTCTTGCTTCTAAATAAGTTGCATCCTCTTCCCAAAGTGACACCCCACAAACACAAACACAAATCAACTCTGTGTCTAAGACCACCACTCCCCTACCAAAATGTGTGGATCAGAGCAACATTTCTCAATCATCAGACACCTATCATTACCTGAGAGGGAAAATGCTGAGGTAACAAGTAGCACCGTATATGTTCTTGGGAATGATGTGGTCTCTTAGGTATCCTGGCCCACTACCATATAGGGCTTTAAAGGTCATAAACAGCACCTTGAATTGCACCCGGAGGCAAACTGGTAACCAGCACAGCTCCCAAAGTCCCCACCACAAAAACAATCCCCCCACTATTTGGATACATATCAGGACCTTCTTAAGACCCTGAGAAGAGACAAATGAGAATGTTCATTCTTTTCCATTTTGTTCCTGTGGAATCTTTTGTACACCAGGCTCTGAAATTTGGCCCCATCTGTATATTCTTTAGGTGGGGCCAGACAGGTAAAAGTAAGTTTGATTGTGTCTCTCCATAACAGTAGTCACACACACAAAAAAAGAAAGATAGATACAATTAGATTTTGCTAGGCTGTGACTGCCATCAAACAAACATCTATGACACCAACAATATGGAGAGATAACATCAAAGACATATTATAACTAGAAATGCAAGAACAAAAACCTTGTATCTCCCTCGACACCTGAAGTAGTAAAAGAGGGAAAGAAAAAGAAGTATTTGGATTTATCTTATACTTTACTTGCTGTCACTGCTCAGATCTCACTTCACTGGCCAACCTCATAGCTCTTGTAATTTGTGCAACAACAAAAAAGCATCTTTGCTGCTCCTCTCAATCACACATATTATACATGAGCATCTTAACAGAGTTGGTCTCTTACTTCCAGTCCTTTTCTTCCTGTACTGTAAATGTTGTAATCTTTCATATTGCTCTTCATATGTGTGCTGTTCTCCGTTTCCATCTTCAACATTGTGAATGGGCTATATATGGAAATATATGAGAAGCTCTTGATATGAAAGCTGTTCAGCCTCCCCTCATCTATTATTTTCTTGATCTCACATCGCCTTAAGCTTTGGGCGTAGGGAGAACCTGAAGAATTTACAAGAAAAATCACAAGTAAGTTTCTCCCAGCCCTTGTGAAGTGCCCTGCCAGACAAAAAAAAATCCCAAAATCCCTGCCTTGTGCAAGCTATAAAGGAGCTCCTCTCCCTGCCAGTACCAGTCATGCAGTACAAGAGAGAAAGAGGCATCACATGGACCAGTTTCTACTGCTATGCCATCTCTCATTTTACTCTTGCCATTGAAACACACGACTCCTAATTATCTCCTCCTTCCTCCCTTATGTGGGGATGGGGCCACTTTATAGCCAGCAAATATTCATTAAAACTTGTAACTGGTTTGTTTATTTAATCCAAAAACAGCGTCAACCTCCCCGCCAACCTGTCACCGACAGAGACGATAAGGCAGCGGATAATTTGCAAAGAGCTTTGAAAGCCCTGATGCAAATCAGGAATGGAAATGTGTCTCCCAAATTGGCTCTCTTAATGCAAAATATGATTCTTTCTAATAGAGTAGAAGGAAGTCCCAGTGGTATTGATTTTCCCCTTTCTCCCCTTGAAACTCCTATTCCATACACACACACCAATCAAGCAGCACCATAGCTTTCGACCTCCCCTCCCCAAGACTCATCTGGTCAACTGGAGCTCCCCCCCCCATTTGCCTGCACAAAGCCATGAGCACTAAATGAAGCGAGTAATTTGGTGCATTGTTGAGAGAGGAGGGGGGCAGCTGACTGTGAATGGTGTCAGCTGCAGAGGCAGCAGAAAAAGCCGACATCTTAATAAAACAGCCTCGGGCAAAATCCCATTAAAGCCTTCAGAAGCTTGTTTCCCTGCAGTTGAGCAGGTAGGCGTCGTGCTCTGCGTGGCAGCCCTGAGTGCTCTCTGGGAGCCCAGTTCAAAAAAAAAAATTTGAGTGCTTTTTTTTGTCCCTCCTCCCACCTAAAAAAAAATATCAGCTACCAGCCTAGTTCCTCAGAGTCATTTGCAAGGCAGGGGTGGGGGTGAGAATGCCTTGATGTACAGGGACTAAGTGCCTGTGCTGTGGCGAGAGTGGATTGTGAGCTGCGGTTGTCCATTACGATGTAGTACAGACCTCAAGCTGACCTTTGGAGAGGGCAGGGAACATGCAAGGACACCAGCAGAATGCTAATGAGAAGCCGAGCACCATCTGAACTCCTTGTGCCACCACTGTGGGCACAATCTTGGGTTTTCAAAAATATTAGCACCTTTTATACAGATGGCACTCCACTCCAGCATGCCAGCTGGAATGGAAATGGCAGCCAAAGGTTGTGGAGAAGTAGAAGAAGAAGAAAGGGCAGGTGAAGTAGCCGGTACAGTTTGCAATGTTTTGGCCACAAACACAAAAAAGAGTGGCACCTGGACCCACAATTAAAAGGGCTTCCATAAAGAGCTACTTAGAAATGGTAAACCACCTGGCCATAGTGAGAGAAGCTCTAGCATCATGTAGACTAGAGAGGGTCAGTTCATTCTTCTCTTGCTACTAGTTTACACTGCTCTTCAGGTTTGCACATCAAAACATAAAGTGCAACAGGGCACAGGGATTGATTTTACATTCATTTCTTTCCTGGAATAATGCAGAATAGCTGGGGAAAATATATCATACTTAGGATGCCTTTTCTCATTCTGTCCTTTAGTGTATGCCCAATGTACTAGTTCGGTATGAGCCTTAAAACCTTTGCTTGTGAGTATGGGAAGAAACCACTAGGAGTGGGGAAGCCAATCAGGTTGACTCCCCTCTGCCTTTAACAATTTTTGAACATCAATTTATTTCTGTGTGAAATATGCCATTTGTTAATTTTGCTAAATCTATCGCAATGGAGCTGAAACAAATGTTCTCTCTATTTTGCACAAGTCACCCCAATAGATACTCCTGTTTCCTTCATGGAGAGGGTCATGTTGTACCTGCCTGTAGCTCTTACACATGAGGGCATTTTCGGGGGGGGGGGGGAGAGGTTGCAATCTTAATTCAGAATTTACATGGTTGACTACACAAGGATTAAAACCCAGCCTTTCAGAGTTTGACACAGAATGCCCTGGGCCTAAATGCATGTTATCTGTCAGTTTTGGTTTCTTCCACATTTGCTTTCTTTTTAACACTCAGTTATTGTTTCATCCCAAATATGAGAAATGGTACGTTTCAATAAATTCCTCTAAAAAAGCATACTGAAATAAAATTGCCACCTATCCTGTATGAACATGTATGTACAAATATGTAGAAACCATATAAGAGGGTGCTACATCAAATCAAACCTTCAACTCTGTCTGGAAACATAAATGACCTAAGGATCTTTGGATATATTGTGAGAGAGAAAAGACTCACAGGAAAATACAACTAGGATGGGGAAAGTTAAAGGCAGCAAGAAAAGACAAAGACCAAATATGAGATAGATTGACTCAATAAAAGAAGCCTTGAGTTTGAAAGAGCTGTGTGGGGTTGTTAGAGATACAGTAAGAACTTTAAAGATCATTAATTCATACTGTTGCCATAAGCTCGAAGTGTCTTGATGGCATATAAGAACAAGAAATTAGAGGTACATATACTCTTATTATCAGGCTGGAACAGTTATGGTTTCCTGATGAACATAGAATGATTGATATGTTATTAAGCAACTCTCACCCAAACAATTCCTAAGTCCTATACAGACTTGATCTGATCCAGCTAATTAAACATGTTTTTTACATCTAATGATGACTTTACCTGAGAACAGGAACCTCTCTTCTTCAGATGCATCACTGTTCATTTGGAGAAAGTAATGAAGAGGGATCACCGATTAGTGCACTACCCATCACTGGATAGATGACACTAGATAGATACAGGGCTCTGTTTTTAATAGATCTATAAGGCTAGATATTCACAAAACTTTCATTGGGAGAACTGGGCTTTCAAACACTCAGGTCAGCTCTAACCCCAACTATTTCTCACTATTTGCTCTTACAGATAGAACAACACAAGATACTATGGCACATTTATTAAATTATTTAATTCCATGATTATTTACAAGTGTTTTTGAATCTGTCACAACAGCAGCTGTGACTTGTAAAGTGAGATTACTAGCACACGAATTCTGGCCTAATCAAACACAGTCCATACTAGGGAATGCAGTCATTCATCCACATTCACACAGACCCTCAATCCTAATACTAAACTTTCTAAATTAGATCAGAAAGGGGAGGGGAGGATAAAATTCTAGAACTCACATTGTGGCTAGCAATGATGATGCAAGTATTTCTCCTTTCCCTGCACTCTAATGCATTAAAGTGATTCTAAAGTATCTGCTTAAATCTATGATCACAGATGGAACCATCCCTGGTGCTACAAAAGATCTTGGGCTGTCATTCACCTCCCTTTCAAAGCCAGAAATTCAATCTTTTCCTCCATTCAAGTCTTTGGTTAAAAGCTTTCATGAATGCCAGATGGAAGACAAAAGGATCTTTGGAGTGTTGCTCCACTTTGTAGGTGATTACTGGCCCTTCTGATTCCCGCAGAATCTCACAAAACACTCTGGATTCAGTCCTAGATTGCAAATTTTGGCAAAGGAATTGCCTTTTCATAATCTGCACCTCCAAAACAACCTAGGAGCCAATATGGTGATTCCAAGACCAACATAATCTGTTCTACAAATGTCACATCCTAAGAAAAGTCTAGCCTTTATATTTGGCATGAAACATAGTTTCTCAATACCTTTCAAGGGCAACTCTATGTAGAACACTCTGTCTACTATTTGTACTGCATTTAGTAAATATTATCTAATGTTTGCATACCTATTTTCTAACCAAACAAGTATGAAATGTCTAGCTCTTGAATGGAGTAACACAATTGCCTTTCAGCATTCAATGTGTTTCTGATGCCTAGCTCTTTCCCTCTTCCAGCAGAGCAGCTTCCTCTACCTTGTATCTCTACACACAAACCACTCCCACCCCATGCAATAGACTGCATCTTCTATAACCCCTGAGTGTTTGTGGCAACATGTACATTGGCTAGAAATATTAGAATTATTAACTTTAGTGTATGGGACCAGAGACAATGAAACAGCCGAAGGGTTGGCTTAACACAGGTTTATTGCATGATGATCCGGAGGAACATGAGGTAATGGCGGATGGGTAGCTCAATATATACAGTGGCTATACATTTTGAATGTGGCTCCTCGACAGTCCATTGGTTACTGTCCGCGTGACGTCATGGACGGTCACGCCCTTCTTGTCCAGGTGTAGGTGATGGTGGGAATCTTCCCGCGCTGTTGTTTGCTGGTGAGTCTGGGCCAGGAGAGCTTGAACGCTCGCTATTGCCACCAGGTGGTCATTAGCTCGCGTCCTATTGTAAGGGCTACAGTTAAGCAGCTGCTGGTTATAATGTTACACACGCATGGTTACATTGGATACACGTGAATGGATACATTGTAAAAGGTACAGTCATAAAACACAACATCCCTCCCCCCTAGGATGGGACGAAGTCCCTCAACCAAGATGGCTTATTTCGAACGCGTTTGGGCCGCGATGTGGGCTGACCTGCCCCAGGGGCGCTATTGCTTCCTCGTTCCCTGGTCCCTTGTCCTGAAACGGGAGAGGGAGACTTGTTAGAGGCTTGTCGTGGTTTGGCGGTTTTGGGGGAAGGGAAAAACTCCATTGTGGGCAGACCGGAGACACTCGGGGCTAACGAAAAACCCCTCTTCTCGCTTGGACGGGTGGGGGACCACTCCACAAAACTTCCCCGGTTCTGAAAATCAAAATCTAACTCTGTTGGGGTATCCGTATTTGTGGGAAGATCCCGCGGGATATCTATGAGATCGGCTTCCCTTCTCTCTGCTGACCGATCCCGCAGGCTATCTACGAGGACAGATTCTCTTTCCTCCCCCCTTGGTGGGGACCCATGGCCCCCCTTTCCTCCCCCTTGGGCTGAACGGGTGGGGGAGAACCCTAACGCTGAGTCCTGTTTCCCGCGGTCCGTGCCCTGCTCGTCAGGGACCCTGCGCCGAAGCTGGTCTGCATGCCGCCTCCACAGTAGACCTGTGCTGGTCTCGACGCGGTACGAGACGGGACCGGTCTGCTCTAAGATGACGCCCGGTACCCAGGCCGGACCCGCGCTGGCGTAATTCCTGCAATACACGGGGGCACCCACGTCGAAACTCTTTGTGTCCTCTATCCCAATGTTCTTCCCCTTGTCCTGTACTCTCGTGGGGTCTAGCCTAGTCAGTATGGTGGTCAGTTTCCTACGCATAAGCAGCTCTGCGGGGGAGTATCCTGACGCTAGGGGAGTCACTCTGTAACCTAGCAGAAACTGGCACACTTGATGGTTTAGGTCCCCGGGCCCCATGCGCCGCAGCGCGTCCTTGGTGGTACGCACAAGGCGCTCTACTTGGCCGTTTGTGGCAGGGTGAAAAGGAGCGGAGGTGATGTGCCAAATGGTGTTGATTTCTGTGAATGCCCTGAACTCCGAGGATGTGAAGCAACTTGCGTTGTCGCTTACGAGGGTGTCGGGTAAACCGAACGTGGAAAAAACCCTCCGCAAATGCTTTATGGTTGTGGCCGTGGACGTGCTTGTCACCGGAATGACCTCCAACCACTTGGAGAAGGCATCCACCACAAGGAGAAACAGCGTCCCACGGAACGGGCCAGCAAAGTCTACATGAACCCGGGACCACGGCCCCTGCGCCGCGTCCCACTCCCTGTGAGGCAGGTGGGCTTCTTCTGGTCTGGAGTTTTGGCAGGGCTCACAAGTGCCGACCATGTGTTCGATGTCGGCGTCTAGTTGGGGCCACCAGAAATAGCTCCGTGCCAGGGCTTTGGAACGCACAATTCCCGGGTGGCTGACGTGCAGGAGTTTGAGTACGTGCGGTCGTAAGGACGCCGGGATCACTACTCGCTGGCCCCACAGAAGGCACCCTCTCTCAAGGGACAACTCTAACTTTTTTCGAAAAAATGGGTTGAATTCCGCTGCCGGGGATGACGCTGGCCACCCTTTCTGCACCCAGGAGCTGACCTTCGCTAAAACATTGTCCTTGCCGGTCGCTTTGGCGATGTCGGCGGGCAGTACTGGGGGCGAGTCGAGGACCTCTATCATCAGCACCTGGTGGTCTGGCTCCCCCCCGCCCACGTGGCTGCTATCCTGGGGAAGGGGGGACCTCGATAGAGCGTCCGCGTGGCTTATCTCCCTCCCGGGCCTGTACACTAATGCGTGCTGATACGCGTTAAGAAAAATGGCCCACCTAAGCATCCTTGGGGACAGGATCTGTGGCGTGGGCTTGTCTGCGGTAAAAATGCCTAGCAGGGGCTTGTGGTCGGTCACTATCGTGAAGGGGCGGCCATACAGGAAGTCGTGGAACTTTTTTGTTCCTGCAATTATCGCTAATGCTTCCCTGTCTGTCTGGGCGTAGTTTCTCTCTGCTTGGGACAGGGACCTGGAATAGAACGCTATCGGGGCCTCCCTCCCGTTTTCCAGCACGTGGCACAGCACCGCCCCCACCCCCACCGGGGATGCATCACAGATCAGGACCACTGGGCGCTTGGGGTTGAAATGGGTTAGGATGGCATCAGACGCCAGAAGCTGCTTTAGCTCCCTAAATGCCCTCTCTTGCTCGTCGCCCCACTTCCATGCCTCGTCCTTTTTAAGCAATCTGTGCAACGGTTCGGCCACGGCCGCTTTCCGGGGGAGGAAGGAGTGGTAAAAGTTCAGCAGCCCTAGGAACGACTGCAACTCGGGCTTGGAGGTGGGGCGAGGGGCTTTTCTTGATGGCGGCTACCTTAGATGTGGATGGCCTTATTCCCTCAGGAGTGACACAGAACCCTAGGAATTCGACCTCGGTCGCGAAGAAGACGCATTTGTCTTTTCGCAGTCTCAGCCCCGCCTTTTCGAATATCGCTAGAACCTTGCCCAACCTCTTTGCCAATTCGGCCCGACTCCCCCCCGTTATCAATACGTCATCAAAATAAGGCAACACCCCCTCGAGCCCCTTCAGGAGGCGTTCCATGAGTGACTGGAAAATTCCAGGCACCGAGTTTACGCCGAATTGAAGGCGCGTCACCTGGAATGCCCCCTTATGGGTGACTATAGTTTGGGCAGCAGCTGCGGCTGGGGTCACTGAGAGCTGCTGGTAGGCTTGTGCTAAGTCGAGTTTAGCGAAACACTTTCCCCCATGTAACCTGGCCAGCAAATGGCTGACTACCGGCACCGGATACGCATTAGGGCGAATGGCCTTGTTGATGGTGCACTTGTAATCAGCGCATATGCGCACCTCCCCGTTGGCTTTTAATGCTGTTACAATTGGAGTTTCCCACTCCACAGAATCAACAGGAACAAGAATCCCCTGGTCCACTAATTTGTCCAGTTCCGCCTCTATTTTGTCCTTGAGTGCGAATGGCACCCGGCGCGGTTTGAGTCTTATTGGGCGGACCTCTGGGTCTAGGTCGAAGGCTACTGGGGGTCCCTTAAATTTCCCAAGTCCCTTTTTGAAGACTTCAGGGTGCGCGTCGCACACCTCCTGGATCGGGTCAGTCCCAACGGCAACGGCGTGCACCCCCCCAATGAACAAACCCAGGGGCTGAAACCATTGAGTCCCGAGAAGGCTGCAATTCCCCCCCTTGAGAACGACTAGGGAGAGAGTCGCGGCGTGCTTCTTAAATTGGACCTGAAATTTTCCAACCCCCAACACTGGAATGCAGTTCCCTTGCACGTCCCGTAGCGTGGACCTCAAAGCTTTGAGTTTGGGCCGCACGTGGGGGGCAATTTTTAGAAACTCTCTCTGGGGAATGATGGAATATGAGGACCCTGAGTCAATTTCCATCCTAATGGGGGCCCCTTGTACTAGTACCTCAACAAAGTAACGGGGGTGTCCCGCGGACACGCTGAACACTGGTGCATCGTCCTCGCTGTCGTCGGCGATGCGGCCCACGCCGTCCCGCTTCCTCGTGGCCTGAGTGCCGTCTTTGGGTCTCGTCGAGCGATCTCTCGAACTCTTCCGGCCCTCGCACCGTTTCCTGCAGACCTTGGCGATGTGCCCGCGGCGGCCGCAGTTGTGACACTCAGCCTTTCTGAAGGGGCATTTGGTGCGGTCGTGGTTCGCTCCGCAGCCGTCAAAACGCCGGCCTTCCTTCCGGACCTTCCGGACGTCCTCGTCGTCGCTGCTCTCCGCGGACGACTTCGAAACTCGCCGGGCCGCGTGCACCGACGCGTGCACCGAAGTCTCTGCCTTTCCCGTCTTTGGCCGCCAGTCCTGGAGCTCTTGGACCCCGGCCTTCGTAGCTTCCGCGGCTTGTGCCGCCTTCAGGACCTCCTGCAATGTGGGGGGTGGCTCCTGGTTCATCAATGTGCGCTGCGTCTCGGCGTCGTTCAGGCCGCACAGCACACAGTCTCTGAGTGTGATTTCTGCGTTCTCCCATTTGCATGGGCCGGCCGCCAGTCGCAGGGCCGCTGCGAAGTCGGCGACCGTCTTCCCGGGCGCTTGGACTCGCCTCCAAAACGCGCTCCGAGTGGGGAACATTGCCGTCGAGGACCGGAAGTGCTCGCGCAGCATATGCATGAGCTCTTTCACCTTGAATTCGCTCGCACTCTTCGGCGCGAGCAGGTCCACCAAGACCCTCTTGGTGTCTGGCCCCAGCATCCTGGTGAAGATGGCCCTTTTCTTAGCCTCATCCGTGACTTCGGATTCCACCAGGGCTCCCTGGAAGTCCATCTCGAAGATGTCCCAGTCTGCCGGTCTCTTGATCTCGAAACCGGCGCATGTCTTGGTCCCGTGGGCAGCCATATCCCACCTTCGTCGCCAATTTAGTGTATGGGACCAGAGACAATGAAACAGCCGAAGGGTTGGCTTAACACAGGTTTATTGCATGATGATCCGGAGGAACATGAGGTAATGGCGGATGGGTAGCTCAATATATACAGTGGCTATACATTTTGAATGTGGCTCCTCAACAGTCCATTGGTTACTGTCCGCGTGACGTCATGGATGGTCACGCCCTTCTTGTCCAGGTGTAGGTGATGGCGGGAATCTTCCCGCGCTGTTGTTTGCTGGTGAGTCTGGGCCAGGAGAGCTTGAACGCTCGCTATTGCCACCAGGTGGTCATTAGCTCGCGTCCTATTGTAAGGGCTACAGTTAAGCAGCTGCTGGTTATAATGTTACACACGCATGGTTACATTGGATACACGTGAATGGATACATTGTAAAAGGTACAGTCATAGAACACAACATTAACTCAGTTAGATGGTACAAGAAAAGGGAAAACTACAGAACAGAATATCCTGCCTCAACCATATTTCTCAGTTCTTCACATATAGTGGCATAGGTATAGTGATAGAATGCCCCAAACCTACACCAATTGAGAAAATAGTCCCTCTGGTTGGTATCGCTCCACCGAAGATCAGAAGAGAAGTAGCAGTGGATGCTGAGAGAACTAAGCAAGAGAATGACCCGCAACGTTCTCTGAATGGATATGAGCCTCAAG
This sequence comes from Bradypodion ventrale, assembly GCA_035047345.1. Lineage (NCBI taxonomy): Eukaryota > Metazoa > Chordata > Lepidosauria > Squamata > Chamaeleonidae > Bradypodion > Bradypodion ventrale. The sequence goes on from JAWDJE010000001.1 coordinate 255,262,197, forward strand.
TAAACCGGCTCAAACCCAGGAAGAGCTTTATGACAAGAACAAGCATTCTTGAGGGTATACAAGAGCAAACCCAACTTAGAAGATGGAGGAAAAAGTTCACTGGACAAGGAACAACATTAAAGGAGTATGTAGCCGAGGAACTCAATTTCCCCTACGTCACTTTGAAGACCCTAAATGCAAGACCAACATGTTCAAGTGGGGGCTGCTGGTGGACAACAACACCCTGTGTGAATGTGGAGTGATACAGAGTCCATCTCGTTTACTAGGCTGCCGATTACTGCCAGAAACATGCACTGATGAGGACTTAAGTTTGGCCAAAGACAGAGCAAAGAAAGTGGCTTCGTTTGGGCAGATCCAGGGCTTGATCAGGACACGAAAGAAAAAATTCTTCACATGAGCTGCCTTGATTAGAATCTAATCCTTGCTTTTTATTCTTTAGCAATAGCAATTACACTTATATGCCACTCTCTATAGGAGCCATTTCCACCACATATTCCTACAACCACTGAAATGAATCAGTTGGTATTGGTTTCAGTTTGAGGCTAATGCCTACACAAACAACCTGATGTTTGCTATACTTTAACATCAGCCTGTATTTTCATTTAATAAACATTTTCAGAATGCTGGGAGTTTTTTGAGGGAAGAGTCGTGCTACATATTCCAAAATGCCAGAACTTCGTGGCATCAACCATGCGTCATCTCCCAAATTAATTGTCCTCCTTTATAGACCATTTGTTCTAAAACCATTTAGTCACTCCTTTCCTGTCACCTAAATTTAAAAATGGATTTGAGCACTAGAGTTTTCTCATCTCTTTCTCTTTGGTGTTTTTGAAATCCAGAATAATTTGTCTCATCCCTCTCAAGCAATCCATTTGTGCTCACAGGTGGCTTAATTAGCTAAAGTGTGAAGTATTGTACCAGTAAAGTGGTACATGAGTGCTTCTTCTTCTTTCGTGTCCTGATCCCATCTTCTAATTTGGTTTTGCTCTTGTGTACCCTCAAGAGTGCTAATTAATACCCTTTTGAGAACTTCATTGTCCCATTAATTTCATAAACGGTTTCTATGTTATTTCCATTTTCAGTCCCGCTTAACACATTACCAGTGAATGTAATCCTTTAACTTCATTTTTGCGGCACAAGGCCTCTGTGAAATGGGGCAAATGGGGACAAACTTGCTGCAGTTGGTAGCCTTCTTTTCGGAATTTAGGGACAGAAGGGAAACGATAGAATTCACCCTGTCAGAATTCACTCCGGAATAGAAAATAATCTGTCACTAAGCTTCTGACTAATAATACAGTACATGCTACAACATTTAGTTCAATCAAGAAATGTGATGCATCTAGTCTCTCGGAAATATTTCATTCACCAAAGATTAACATTCTGGTTTGCCCTCTTCCCATAGGCTAGTACACATCATAGCAGTGCCTGTCTTCATTATTACTGAACATAATGTTTTCTTTTCCCACCATCCCTCCCTTTCTCACATGCACACACACAATGTCCACAATCTTCTCATCCTCTCCCAGCAAGCATAGGTTTAATCCACTCAACAAATAATCCATTAAGATGTAATCATAAAGTGGCAAATTTCTGGATAAGTACCAACCCCTCGTTCTAACAGCCGTGGGCAACTGCATTTCCATAGATAATGTCAACAGAGGAGACTACACAGTTTAAGCACCCGAGCAAAAATGAAGCATATGTTACACCTTGTAATATATTTCCCGTTTTGCACACTTACACTATTCTCACTGTCAAAATGATCCACAATATCCCGTTACCAACTGAGACTTTTTATATAAGTCCTTCAGCCTCAGAGGCCTAGAGTTTAATAATTTAAGCCAACAGTCTTGTACTATATATTTTTCTTCCACCTTCTTTCTCTGGTGCAAACGATGGAGCTAGTTTAGCTACACATTCTAGCTGGCCTACATATGACAGCCAACATTTGCTGCTACCACATACCATACTTAATGTTTAACAGGTTAGTAAGTAACAAATTAGTAACACTAATTTGCACATGAATATGAGCCTGCTTGCCCCCCACCCTGCCGCCTTTATGTTCCTTTTTGTTTCTATGTCTCAACGCCCCAGCATAACTCAGGAAAATGTGTCTTTCCTGTTCTTACATCATTTTCTCCCTAGCAGCACTATTTCTTTTATATTTTGTGTCTCCAGAATTAAGATACACAATTGTTTGCATTTCACAGCTGGAAGAGTAGCACTGAAGTGGCACCTTTTAATGTGTTTCCACAATTACATCCTTTTCACCACTCGAGGGCACACTCTTTCTAGTTACAGGCTCTCAATGTCATCTGCTGAGGCCTTGACACATATTCATTATATTGGGTGGCTCAGTGTGTGTATGAGACTAACAGTGAAAGAAAGCAAAAAAGAAACATGACCAATGAGACGATGTGGAAAAGTTACAGGTGAATAAAGTCACCCTTTCCATCAAAGCAGGAACTCTTTAATTATCAATCATCATCATCATCATGAGGCTCCTTTCATGTCCCCAAGTGCAGTTCTCGAGTATTGAGACACAACCTTCCAGTCTCCAGCTCAGTGTCTTAATCACTAAGCCATCGGGGGAGTTGCATTATCAGCAATGAACCCCTCCCAATGATCACATAGACTCATAGAATCATATTGAGCAGAAATGACAATGGAGATGTCTGCAGAAGCAGACAGCACTGGCTCTTCGGCTTTGAAACAGAGATGAGCACTGAACCCTAGAGTCCTATATGACTGGCTTTCGAGCAAGGGAAACCTTTACCTTTACCTTTAGAAGAGGATTTGAAAAACTTAGATGTCATGATGCCTGGCTGGTTTGTCTCTGTGATATTCTTTATATTGTTCTGAATTGGTAAGAAAATCTATGCAGGCTTTGCAGGATCCATGCAAACATATGAGATGCTGAAATATACAGATGGCTGAAAACTAAGGCTCAGTTATTTGTTTGATGGAAATAGGAAAAGAAATAAATTATATATCATAGGAAAACTGGATGTGAGATAGTTTAATAATTGCTTAAGTCAGATTCCTGTGCCATTCCATATGCAGAAATCTTCTTCTGTCATATTTGAATCTGAACATTGGTGATCCTCATGGTGATAAGCCAAGAAGACTATCCTGAGAATATAATGTGGTGGCCTTTCATCTGCCTTCTGTATCACAGTGTGACCATTGTACCACTGATCGATTTCCATGAGTCACTTTCTGGTCCTGAGCCCTTTTGGCATGCAAATTCCTCCTCTGACCCAGGCCAGTATTGATGAAGCTGCTGCCCCCCCCCCCATCAAGATGGATTCAAGTAGGATTTAACCCATTTGGGGGCCATCACCCTTTCCTGTAGACTTTGGCACCTAAGGTCATTAGTCCTCAGGGTTGTCAGGTTAGTTAACTGCTGCCTGACGATCAACGTTGAGTCACTGACAGTAGGGTCTACTATTCTATTATCATAGAAGGATAACCTGGCTAGACTATATATGTAGAAATAATTACCAAAATTATCATGAGCACTCAACTACTCTTGAAAAGTATTGCATAGGAGTCCTCTAATTACACTGCATCACAAGAAAAATAAATATTGTCTGCTACTTTGTCTAATCCATGTGTCTTATACTGAATTAAGTGTGCTGAATTCAAATCTGAGGTCTGATTCTGCCTAGGACACAGGATTTCAAGTTAACAAATCTCACCCTCTTGGTTAGGTTCTTGCGTTGATCACATGGGGTATATTTGTCACAAATGTAGCAAAAATTGTCTGGTTTATTAACACAGCTTCGCCTACTCATCTTTAGCTCAAAACAGACTCACTATGGCCTAACTGTACTATCCAATAAGAAACAAGCCCTTTTGTTCCTCTCTTATCGGGGTTTGGACAATATCAGGGCCATTCTGACTTTGGGCTCTTCAGCTCATAACAGTGATGCTGTGCTTCATCCAAACTGGTCTTTTAGGTCCTTCAGCCCACTTTTGCCTCTGGCATGTTTTTCAAGTATTTTTAACCTTGAATTATCAGCTGTAACAATCTGCAGTTTTGGTTTCTCATTACACAATGGAAGTGTCCTAGTATTCTGCATTTTATTTCTCTTTATTTGTTCAGTCTTTCTCCATTGGTCACCCTCTCAACACAGGACATTCTTAGTGATAAGAGTTGGGGAGGCTGTTCTTAGCATGACACTTGGTAATGCCATAATCTGCTACCATTGCAAAAATGATGGTGGTGGGAGGTTTCTTGCCTTGCGGCCTAAAGGATAATGTGACTGCAGGGAATGGTTTGTACTCTCTACATGTTTGGTGGACTTCATTTTGTAAAACTAGTGGAATTGTGGAATTGAAGGAATACATTCCAAGGACCAAATGCCCAGACAGACAGATAGTGGTTCTTTACAATGGTATCCCAGTGATTCATGGAAATGTGAGACAATGGTTATTTCCCCTAGACCTGTGGTTGCCAACATGGGGCACACACACCACGGGAGAATTTAATTCCAGAAGTGTAAGTCAGTACATTGGCTTCTGGGAATTGAAGTCCAAAAACCAAAGGTTGGGAAACACTGCCTAGACCAAGGATAGGCAACCTACAGCCTGTGGGCTGGATCTGGCCCATGGCACCAAATAATCTGGCCCCTGCCCTCGCTCCAGCTGCTGCTGCTACTGCTGCTGGAATCAGCTGTGGACTTATTTACGGCTGTTGTAAATGCATTTATGACAATCACAGCCGTAAATGGTGGGGGGACCACCAACTGTCTGAGGGAGCATGACCCAACAACTGGCTTTAATAGGTTGCCAACCCCTGGCCTAGACTCTAGTCTTCCAACTTGAATGCATTTGGGTGACTGGGATAATTCCACCATTAAATCTATTAAATTTTGAGTGGGCACAGGTATGCCTTTAAAGATAAGGTGACTAAAAAAGATGGCTGCCCACACAAACCACATTCATCATGAAGCATTGTATCCCAAATTGTGGACAGACAAGATATCACTTATACTATTTGTTAAAAATGAGATTGCCAAGGTTCAGCATCTGGTTCTGGGGCTCTTTCTCAGGATGTCAAAGCAGGCAGTATCTGAAAAATCTTCCCAGAATTAATACATATGCAACACAAAACATAGAAATAACAAATTTGAACCAGCAAGGCTGGGCCATGGTGCCAGATGCACCCCACACCTGCTGGCAGATCCATGTTTTTAACGCCTTCCTGACAACTCACCTGGAGGCACAGTTCTGGTGGTAGGAGGTTCCATAGAACTTATCACTTGTTGTTGTTCAGTCGCACAGTCATTTCCTACCGTTTGCGACTCTATAGACCATCATCCTCCAGGCACCTCTGTCCTCCACCATCCGCCCAGTTTAAATGTTAATCAAAATCCTGCTGAGTAAATTACACCTGCCTAAGGGTTATCACATCTACATAATAACAGTTTCAAATTACAGGAAACCAGATATAGGCTGAATATCAGGAAAAAAATTATTAACTGTTAGAGCAGTATGATAATGGAACCAATTACTTCAGCAGGTGGTGAGCACTCTGATGCTGAGAGTATTAAAGAGAAAATAAAATAACCATCTGTCCAATCTGCTTTGATTTTGATTTCTGCATTGAGCAGGCATGACTAGACACCAGAGCGCACGGAACACTATTTACCTTTCCACCGAAGTGGTCTCTATTTATCTACTTGCAATTTCTTGCTTTCGAACTGCTAGGCTGGCAGGAGCTGGGACAGAGACAGGAGCTCATTCCTTCCTGCCAGGGCCACCATCAGGGGGGACCATCAGGACCTCCGTCCCAGGCCCGGAGATGACAGGGGCCTGGTGGCGCTGGGAAACCACTGATGTGCGCATAAGCAAACAAACCATGCATGCACAGAAAACCACAGAGGTGTGACCAAAATGTGGGAGGGGGGCGTACCGGGCCCAGAAATTTCTGATGCCAGCCCTGCATCCTGCAGTACTCAGGAATTGAACTGCTGACCTCCTGCCTTCCAGTCAGCATCTTAGCCACTTGATCCACTGCAATCTCCCAATCCTCTTCTATTGTGGGGCTAATTGCAGCATCCTATTATGAAAAGCACACAGGAGTATACACCCAATATGGCCCTGATTAAATAATGTACAGTGTGGTACCTGGGAGTACCTTTCCATGGGAACAAGGGCCATTTCCACTCCATGTCCGGCTCTTCAACCTTTCCTCTCACTAATAAAAAGCCTGCATTTTTTCACAGTGGATTAGCAAGTCTAGACTTCTACAAAATGTCAATGAAGGTATGGATCTTTGGAGCATATTCCTCTGGAGAGTAGCATTCGTTTGTACTGCTGCTTCTCCCAGCCCAATCAATATCACCACAATAGCCTTATATTTTTGGAAAACACAGCCCTCCCCTCTTCCCATTGTGAGCAAAAGAATGAAATAAGACAGTGTAGAGAAAGTTGGAGAGATTGCAAGTAAAAGTGTATGTAATTCAAATTACTAACCACTAAGATGCCATAAAAAATTATGATCAGGAAGAAGATCACACCTCTGGGGCAAAGCAATGAGTAGAGAATGAGGAGCCTAAGCTGAGTGCTCAAACACCCATGGGATGTGATTATCTTCTGGTAAAAATGTATCCCTCGACTGGCTGCTATTTTACAAATCCACCACCCCCATACACACACAGACACATGCACATTTTACACAACATACATACAGAGAAAGCAAAAAAAGATGTGAATATAAATTATTTAGGTGAACCATTTCAATTCCATGCAAAAATGGCAAGTTTGCATTAAAATGCTTCAAGTGTGAGATTTGCGGATATATTCATATCCATACTTTAAGAGGGTTGAGCAGTCTATCAGAATAAGCTCTTCATCCTCAGCTGTTTTATGATGGTATTACAGATGTATTGCAGTGCAGAATAGCAAAGAAAGCAAGTTTTCAGAGAAATGTGCTTGTTTGGGTTCCATATGGTTGCTGGAGGGGAAAACTCATCATAAAATGACTTTGGCTGCTCGGTAAGGCATCCTGATTTCTCATTACTATCCTGCTTCCTGCTCTCCCACCCCTCTCCTCTAAACAGCTCTTCCTTTTTTCACTTCTAAGTTCCTGCCAAACTAGTTTAATAAATGGTAAAGGGGGAGGAAAAAGAGGCACAGAGAAAGATGAAGTGGAGAACAGCTTTAAGATCACACTTATTCCTTAGCATCATCATCAACATCATTCTGTAGCAAAATATATCTGAAGCGAGGAACAGCTGTTACGCGGAATCTGGGGACTGTGCATACTTGCAGTTCAATCTCACACACTGATATGCTTCCTGCATTCTGGTTTACTCTCATGGGATTTAATTACTTCCATGGGATATAATGTAAACAGTCTACCAGAATACAATTTTAGTGGCATTACTGTTGTGGTTGTCACCATCACTGTCGTAATTTTTTAAAAAAAAATTTAAAAAGGAAAATGCATATCTGCATTTCTCATCTCTTTTTTTATCTCCACCTTTAAACCAAGACTAGGAATCGAGGCCCATGAAACCTGGCATATATACCAAGAAAGTATTTCTCAACCTTTTTTGAGTCATTACCCACTTTTAGAATAGCCGGGTGACCTTCTTCCATGTCCAGGCTAGACATGAAACTGCCAAAATGAAGGCACCTTTAAGTGAGTTCATTCAGCAGTTCCTTTCACCTGACCTAGTGTGAGAAAGACGTAAGACCCACCCTCCCACCACTTTTTGTGCACACCTGTGTAAGCAAGAAAGTGGTGACAGCATCATCAGCATCTGTCGAATGAAAGCCATTGATGTATCCTTTGAGTGTTCAGCAATTATGCAGCTGCCAGCTCTATTGTGCCAGGCTTTGGGGTGAAGCCTTCTGCTAGAATTTAGAGTCTACCTCAGTGTAACCTAACTACAGTGACCATCCAGAAAACACTTTGCAACTCCCTTGGGCTTGTCATCCACAGGTTGGGAATCCATGTACAAAGAGTATCCCAGTATGTGTGCTTTCATATTATTTTGGTTATTATTTTGGTCTCCCATCCCTGGCCCATGCCACCAGCATGGGATAGGAGTCCCAGGGCAACTGAGGCAAAGACCAGCATTGCCCTCCCTGGCCCTGCCTGGCCAAGGAGTTAAAAGGATGCTAGAGTCATCACCGTGAGGAGCCCCACCGGGCCCATGCCACCGGCATGGGATGGGAGACCCAGTGCAACTGAGGCAAAGACCGCCATCACCCTCCCTGGCCCAGCCTGGCTAAGGAGTTAAAAGAATGCCAGAATCGTCACCATGAGGAACCCCACCGGCCCCATGCCACTGGGCCCACACCACCAGGCCCTCACCACTAGGCTGACGCCACTGGCCCAGGATGGGAGACCTGGAGACGCTGGGTGCCTGTTCTCGTAAGAACACCGCTGCTGCCCCCACAGCTGCAGCCATTCTTGGGAACCAGCCCCTTCCTGGTTCAGGAGGGGAAAAGGCACCGGGTCTGAGGCGTGAAGAACACTGCCACTGCCTCCACAGCTGCAGCCACTCTTCAGGCCAATTGGACTGCTGCAGTTGCCACTGCCGCCACAGAAGCGCGGAGCTCCTTCCCCCCAGTCTGGCAGGGGGAGTGGAAGCACCTGTGCCGGCACTTTGTGGCCATAAGGACTCTGCTGCTGCCGGGGCTGCCACCGACACTGAGTACATTGAGCCTTTTTGCTCTGTTATGTATGTTGAATTGTTGGATGTTTATTTTGTATTGGCATGCTATTTGTAATTTGCAATTGTATGTATTGGATTCTATATATTGTATTACTGTATTCATTTTGCATATTGTATTATTATGTATTTAGTTTGTTGTGAACCGCTTTGAGTCACCCACAGGGTTGAGAAAAGTGGTATACAAATAAACTTCTAAACTTCTTCTAATCATATAAGTTACAGTACCAGAGGTAGAGTGTGTTAGGCCTGAAAAAATAACACAAATGCATGAGATAGAGAGTGAGACCTTTATTAGGACTAGCTAAAATCCCACAAACTTCTCAGTTCTTCTGCACTATTCATCAGGCTTGTTGACCTGGCATTAGGTGGCAAAGACATAGCACAGAAGTGGCAGAGAATTTAGAAATATGGCCAGCTCTATTATTGTAAACACTTTTCTGTCTAGTCAGTTTAGCTTTCCACAGACATTTAATATCTTCTTGAACATTGGGATGCTGTTGAAGGTTGGCTACACAACCAAATTGTTCTTTTCTTGTTTTTTGGAGGAAGATGCCTCTCCAGAAACTACATTGGCAACACAGATATTTTGCTGAATTCCAACTGACACTAATGTGAAATAATAATCGTAAGTCTTTCTATGAGGTTTCATAAATGGGCATAGCTTCAGTTATCTGTTTTTAAAAGAAAATTTACCACCAGGGAATCTCTTAAGTTCTTTGATAAATTTACCCTAGAGCTGAAATGGAAGCTCCTTTACATATTTGCAAATCAAATACAATTATTTGTTTCCTTTGCCAAATATTCAAACTCTAATTAACATCCTTTGAGAACTTCCACTTGGGTTAATTCATTCCTACAACCTCACCTAGGATAAAAGAGATGTCTAATATGGACATTTATGGGTCCAGAGACAGACAGGCCACCAATAAACTATGCATCTACATCCAAATTCAAGTATTCTAGGCAAGCAGCAAATACACTTATATCAAATATGAAATTTCAGGTCTATGAATACAAATAAACAGTTACCAATTTGCTAATGCCAACTAATAAAGACAGCAACAAGGCAGAAACTATACTAAGGAGCAACCAGCTTGTGGACAAAGACCAATGACTGGACAAGCTAAAACTCAAAGACATACAAAGACAAACAGTTCACATTGGAATGTATATAACTTATCCATTTCAGATAGTCAAGCATGGAAATGAGTGGCAAAATGTCGACCTGTTTTTTAACCTTCAAACATTGAAGACTACATGTCAAAGGGCATTCTTCAGATGTTCCTTTTAAAAAAATTGTGCCATACCATTCTGATGTAGAAGGCCACTTCATTTGAAGTGGTATGATCCAAGAATGTTCTGTCACACTGTGTGGAGTTCTCATAGCTCTGGTTTCATCTCTATGGTACCAGCACCCAAATTTCATATACTCAAATTCCAAAGAGGTATTTTTTTATTATTATTTGGAGATTTGGAGGTTGAAATAAAATGGCAAGGTAATTTTTTATTTTTATTTTTGGGAAATTTGGAGGTTGAAATAAAATGGCAAGAGAATCTTGATGCACTTGTCAGCATCTGCTCTGCTAGCCACAGTGTCCATCTAGACTGTGATCATCCCCCTTGCTACTCTGTCATGGAAACATATTTGAGTTAGATGACAGGGAAGCAAATGAGCACTAAAATATGAAAGCCTTAAGGCATCTACTTACTTGGAAGCATTCCTTGTTTAGGGAGTGGAGATCCTTCTTGATATTTGACCTTTCCAAGTTAATGGGGTATGCATGATTACAAGCTTAGAAATCACATTGGGGGGGGGGGGAGTTGCAGTGTGGAAATGATTCTTCTGGTTTTTTGCAGAAATATACTGCAGGCGCACCCACCCAAATAAAGACTCAGACACCGGTATTGGATTAAAGGCATTGGGCCACTTTTATTGAATAATGCCCTAGTCCGAATTATCACTTTCAATTGGTGTATCATCCAATTCTAATTCTTTAAGGCAAGCAGGCCGCAGTAGCACTGGTAAGGTTCCACCCTAAATGCCAATGGAAATTGGCTACATGTATCAATTTGTATCAATTTGTTTGTTTACACAAACAAATTGTTGACCGGAGTCAATATACTATCTACTGACCCAACCCTATGACGTGTATCCGTTCAAATATCAAGGTGATGCAGGCTGTGAAGCTCCTGACATCACCTCTTTCATGGTTCGCCCTTGACCAGCCAATCCTGTTTCCCCTGTACCTATCTACGTGTTGGCCAGTCAATTGCGAACCTGCCAGATACCTATGGGTCATAAATCTTTACCTTACCCAGTGCTACCCGCCACACGGGGAGGTGTCTGTGATGACTCACCGCCACCGCCCCCCCCCCAGACCGTCAGCTCGGTCACCAGGCCTGCTTGCACATCGTCCAGAAAGAGGTCCATACTTCTGGCCGACAGGTGGACACCATCTCCTGCATATAGGTCAAAATTTTGCAAGTCTATCCCCGGATGTCGAATGGCTGTCCCCAAGCCATTCTCAACAAGGAACCGGGCAACAGCCCTGTTCACTGACCACCGTGCACGGTCCAAACCACGGAGGTCCATGCCTCCTCTATAACACTGTCTCGGCATGATGTCAGACCATAGCAACCATGTGTACGGCTATAAATGATGTAAAAATGCCAGGTCGCTGCACACCGACATTTTTAAGGAAAGGCCAGTGATCTGTGCAAGATCATTGCCGCCGAGGTGCAGAATCAGGACATCAGGCGGTCCAGCATCCCTGATGGACATCAGGAATGGCAACAGTTCCCGCCATCTCATGCTGCGCATACATACCAACGCATACGTGCGGCTGCACGCAGCCCGAGATGGGTCCCCATTCTGTCGCTGCAGTATATTCTGCCGCCCAGTGCACATAACTGTGGCCCACCAGCCATACTGCCACCGGTGTGCATAGACACACAGGGTATGTAAAAGAAGAAAAGGGAAGTAAGGACATAAATGGTACTCATACAGTGAGGGGATGTACATATAATGAAAAATGCGCGGACCCCCACCTACCCATCCGACATATATCAGCCTCAGAGTACCCAAATGCAGCCGCAGTTGAAGCGGCGCCTATCCTGAATGAATGGGTGCCGTAATGAGCCCCTGGGAGGCCGACACTGTGAAGTGCCATACCGGTCACCCTCCAAAACTGAAGTTCCGTATGGGGAGACCCATCCTGGTGGCAGAAAAACGGGCCAGGGTGCGTGCCACGAACTGCCAAAAATCATGTAGGGCACCAACCGGACAGATGTCAGCAAATGTGCAACGTAGCAGTCTAACACTGCCTACTCCGTGCTGATCGGCCTTTGAGGAGCGAATCCTCAACTGAGCCCACTCCTGGTTGATAAAGACATCGTCAAGTTTCAGTGCCCTACGTGACATGTCCCCCTTTGACAATGGGACCAGCTCGCTGATTCGGAGAGCTCCAAAGAAAGCTACGGTGATAGCTGCATGAAAAAGAGCCTCCTCATACCTATCGTAGCACAGTCTATGCCAACTTCGGTCAAGGTGGGTCAGAACACCTTGGGAAACAGGGTGACGTGTGTCCGGGTGGCAGCCACGTTCATGTGTCCACTCTTCCAATACGTGGTGTATGCGGAAGTCATTCACGCAGTCAGTGAAGCCCCGTGCCTTGGCCATGAATGCCAAGGTGGAAAGCCTGGTGGCTATGGTGCGTGGGGCCAACCCCTGGTCATGAAGGTGCACCATATACTGTAAAATCTGGTCGACCGGTACCGGCCACATTTCGGGCAAGTGCCTTTGCACACAAAAAGTCCTAAATTGGAGAAGTGCATGCAGATACGCCTTACGCGTGCAAGGTGCAAAAGACATGCCGAACGCCCGGTTCACCTCTCCTTGCCAAATGTCCAAATCTCAGCCGGGAGTGGAGAGGGAAGTTCCTCTGCGTCTGGAGCCAAGGCACAGAACTGGGAGATCTGCAGGCGGGATAAAGCGTCAGCAATATCATTATTAATGCCTGGCAGATGTCTGGCCCTGAAGAGCACATTAAGGCGTAAGGACCTCAAAACAAATTGGCGAACTAAGGCCGTGACTCTGGGGGATTTAGATGTTTGGGCGTTGACAATGTGCACCACTGCAGCATTGTCACACCAAAAGTGAACTATCGAATTAGCTCACCTATCCCCCCAGAGCATTAGGTCCCCTAAAATGGGAAAGAACTCCAGAAACGTAAGATCGCGTAAGCGATCCGTGCCTTGCCATGTCTGAGGCCATTGGCCATAGGTCCACCATCCCTCAAAGTAAATTCCATAACCCAGGGAGCTGGAGGCATCCGACTGTACTTGAAATTGAGGGCTGACCATAAGCTACGATCTCCAAAAGGAGACGCCATTAAAGTCCTGCAGGAATGTGAGCCAAACCGCCAGGTCTGCCTGTAAACCCTTGGTCAGCCGTACCCTGTGGTGTCATTTTGAAAGGCCCACCATGGCGTCACACAGACGCCTGGCAAATGCTCTGCCTGGCATCACTACCCTACAGGCGAAGTTGAGGTGACCGTGAAGCACCTGTAACTCTCAGAGGGACACCTTACGATTGTCAAGCATTGCCAAAATCGCGGCAGAGATCCGAGTCACCTTTTCTATAGGCAACCTGGACATCTGAGCCACGGTGTCGATTTGAATACCTAAAAAGGTAAGAGTGGTGGCTGGGCCCTCAGTCTTTTCAGGTGCTAGGGGGATGCCCAGTTCACACATAAGGGCCTGAAATGTAGTGAGCAGACGGGAACACGTGCCCGTAGCCTGTCCACCCCCGAACAAAAAATCATCGAGGTAGTGGGCTACCGATCTGGACCCTGACCTACAAACAAAAGCCCAGTGGAGGAAGGTGCTAAATTGTTCAAAGGCCGAAAGGCATGGCCTTGTCCACATAAAACTTGCCCCGAAAACAAAAACCTAACAGCTCGAAGTCATCCGGGTGCACTGGCAATAATCAGAATGCCGATTTGATATCACACTTTGCCAATTGCGCCCCAGGACCAGACGAGCATACCATTTGTAAGGTCTGGTCAAAGGACATATACCTGACAGAGCAAAGGTCATCTGGCATAGCGTCATTGACCGAGGAGCCTGCAGGGTAAGAAAGGTGGTGAATTAGACGGAATTCACCCGGGGACTTCTTCGGGACTAAACCTAGAGGGGATACCTTCAAGTTAGGATATGGGGGGGTCGTCAAACGGCCCTGCCACCCTCTGTGCCTTAATCTCCTTGGCTATCTGCTCCGCAGCAATGTCCTCATTACCCCTGAGGGACAGTAGGTTCGGGGTGTCCTGAGGCCTGCGAACCCCTTTAAAGGGTATGCAGAAGCCAAACTGAAAGCCCTCAAGTAGTTATCTCGCATCATCCTGTCTAGGATAAGCGTGCAGACATTGTTCAAGAACCGGGACATTAATTGGGGAGGGGGCCTTTTGAATGGGTAGCAACATCAGAGGGAACTCTGGCCTCCCCCTGTCCACCCCTTCCTCTGCCCCTAGACCCACCGACCCGCAGGCACGTGGATGTGGCATGAGGGCCGGAACAAGAAGGGTACTCCTGCCTATATCGACACTGGCACTTGTTGCACACTCCGTTGGTGGAGAAACTCCAACACAGCAGGCAGGCTGGAACCCCCTGCCCCGCCGCTGTACGGCATGGCCACAATGGTACTGGTCACCAGGTGCCGGTCGTGTGGGGGTCATATACAGCAGCCACAACTGCTGGCAGGGCTCGTTCCACCTCATCTCAGGATGAAGGGCCACCCTCATCCTAAATTCTTCGTCATAGGCCACCCATGACGGTCCAGGGAAATCAACCACAGCCCGGTAAATATTGTCCAGGTACTGGACCATTGGAATGACCAGATCAGGACGGGCCCTAAGGTATACTGCCATATAGATCAGATAGGCCGGTAACCAATTAGCCCAAGTGCGAGGTGGCTTACGACGACGGGCCAACTCCTTGTCCCTGTCGTCCTGCCCCTCCCTCTCCTCCTTTGTAGGTTCACGGTTCAGGAGGGTGAAAATGTCCACATATTCCCCACGCCAAATCTTTTCTCTTGTAGCCTGGGACAAATGGTCACCCAGGGGCAAGGAGTAACCGGCCGTCGGCAGGGCCGCCGTCAGCACAGATTGAATTGTGGGCACCCGCAGTGGGCCCTGTAGGACCCCCGGGAAAGTAGGCGTACCCGCAGGGGTGGTCACCCCTGCGATAACTGGGGGATAATTGGGCAACCAGGAATTAACCGGACAGTGCGGGTTAAACCGTCCTCCTACAGTCACTTGTTGCGGCCATGACCACTGTACCCCCCACCCCCCGCAGTATTGGCTAGTGTCACTGGTGTACTGATTTGACCAGGATACTCACTCGGCACACACCCCTGGGCCGCCCCCACTGGGGGTTCCGGCCCACGGTGGGCGTCGGAGCTCGCGACAGGTATCGAGCTCTGCCTCCCGATTCGCCCCTGCCAGGTAGGGCCGGTAGCCGATGAAAAGCCTTGTTGTGCCGGCCCAATGGGGAGCTGCGAGGTGCCAGCTTGGGCTGGCCTGATGGCCTCTAGCAGCTCAACCCTATTGGTGGCCCGCTGCGCAACCGTGGCCGGCGTGTGGGCCGGAACCAGAGAGTTGGCAAGCCCACCATCCGAAGGTGGTGGAGCAATGCCCATTGAAGCCTCCAGCACTGAAATGCGGGCAAGGAGAGCATCCACAGTCTCCGACCCACCACAATAAGGTGGGCTGGATGGGCCAGACGGCCCACAGGGCAATTGCTGAGGGATAAACCCCTGTGGCAATCCCTGGCCAGAATAGGGCCAAGCCCAGTAATCCGGCCCATGAGGGGCCGGAAGGATGGTGGGGCAGAAACCCGCACCGTGTCCGAGTGGGCCACTATGCCCAGAGCCAGGTAAAGGAGCAGCGGGGGTAAGAACCCCAGGGGAGCAGGCCTGTGCCGCCCCTGCCCGAGTCCGCAGACTGGGCTCATTGGTGGCAGTGGGTACGAAAACCGCACCCCCCCCCCTACGGGGGTGCCGTCTGAGCCCTCTGGCCCGGTGGCACCCCCGAAGAAGTGGAGGGGGTGGGCCGAGCCCCCCCCTCTGACGCGACCAAGAGGCCACCTGAGCCTTGTGCTCGGGCGCCATGGCCCAGCAGGTGCTGTTCGGAGGAAGAGAAAAGCCTCCGATTCAATTAGTAAGAGCGAGCATCTTAAAAAAGAGGCGAGGCAAAGAGGGAAGCGTCGGAGCAAACTTCTCTGCTCCATCACTTCTCAAAATGGCAGCCAGGCTGCCTCGTGGCCACCCCTTTTATGGAGGGGTGGCCACGCCCCCTAACTAACCCGGATGTCTGCATCCGGGTGGGGGCCCCCGCAAAGAGCGGGGCGGCCATTTTGGCACCACACTTGCACTTTCACAGTAACTTCTTGAGGAAGGCAAGAGCCCATTTGCTTTTGTAGGGATTTCATAAAATGAGTAACTATTTTACAGCCAGACCCTCCTAAAGGAAAAACAGATATTTGGGTTGTTTTTCCATGAAGAGAAAACACCATAAGTAACTCACTTTCTGAAAAGAATGAAGTTAAAGAATGATTGTAACTGCCTCACAGAAAACAGTTAGCAGCTTGCTTTGCTGTAGAATTCCCCCCCCCCCCATGGGCTTCTTCTTTTTCCACATCTAGGCCAGATGTGAAACTACCAAAATGAAGCACCTTCGGGTGAGTTCATTATGCAGTTCCTTTCCCCTGATCTAGTGTGAGAAAGATTAGCCAGCAACACAAGGTTGCTGTTACCAGGGTACACCCAATTGTGGTTCAAAATACCACAATCTTCAAGGAGGCTCTTTCTCTGTACCACCCACCTATGGGCTGAGAAACATTAATGTCAGTTCCCCGATAGCAGATGGAGCAAATCATCACTGCACTGGTCTTAGCGGTTGTGGGTTGCCCTGTGAATAATTGGCCAAACCTTTCCCAAGGGGTTCACCCGGCCTTTGTCAGATCCGGGGACCAACCGGACTTTGCTGGAAAGGCAATTCGGGTACAGGCTAGTTAGTTAGTTTGGGGGGCAATTCATAAAGCCTTGGCTAATGGCTACAATAGAAATAGGGCAAAAGTCAAAGATGATGACTCTAATGGAAATACACAATCCTCCGCTTCTGGCTGCGGATTAGGTTAGGCAAATAAATCGCGCCAGACAGCAGAAGAATTAGGCACCCGGAGTCAATACACATAGACTCCGAGATTAGGGCAGGAACAATGGGTTTCGCCAGCCCAAGGTAATTATGTTCAAGCAACCCTTAGATTCTCAGCAACCCTCAGCAACCCCAGGGTAACTTCCGAGAGCTGACGTGGCAGCTCGACCACCGGAAGAGGTCACATATGCAAGCCTTCTGTATTAGGGGGTCATGCGCATCCTAGGCGTGCATCATCCTAAGGCAGGGTAATAAATATGTGCCACCCGACCCAAGTCGGGGCTGGACTTCACCGCACAATTGTCTCGCATGTCTTCCTTGCGGCCAGCCACTCCAACACCTGGGAGCCATTGCAACAAGCGGTGAAAGCTGAAAAAAGTTGAGGGGAGCAAAGAATTCCCACAAATTTACAATCTGCCCTATAACCAATCTGCCATATATATGTTTTGCAGCAGTGACTTCCAAACCTTTCTTCATTTAATTTTTGAGAGATCTTCACACTTCCGTACATCTCTGTTTGATAAAAAGATTCATAATTTAAAACACCACCACCCAAAAGAACTTGATAAAACATTTCTAAATTTAGAAAGCAGGTTTTCTCTAACTAAATCCCAAAATCTATTAATGACATCTATAATAAAAATCTTTTCAGATTGATTTTTTTAAAAATTCCTTTATGAAAATCTTGTGTACTCCGTAGGATTTTTTCCACATTCCTCTGGATAAGCATGCCCACACCACTACTCCCCTTGGTTTGGAGAACAATGTTTTCTAGTATTTCTACAGAGTAACAATTTGAAGCAGAAACTGAATGAGCATGCAACCTTCACCACCAATTTCTGACAACTAAAATATGTTGAACTGATAATGTACAGACTTATGTGAGATACATGTATGCATCTTTATAGGTACCCAAAAGTTCTGCTAGTGAATTCAGATCTGTATTTTTAGGGAACATAGCTGTAACAGAGTTTAGCTTCCAGGAGAAATATGCATTATATTCCTTTCCCCAAAATATTTGTGCTCAGGCACAAATATGGGAAGCCTGATTGGCATGCAGTTTTATTTATTTATTTCTTGAATTTATATTGCTGCCCCCTTGCCGGAGCAACTCCAGGTGGCTCACAATAAACGTTACAAGATTCAAGCATAAAACGTCGCATAGTAATAAATCACAAAAACTCTTAAGCTTAAAAATCATTAAAAGCTCTTAAGAAATGGGTTGGGGGGAGCAGCAAATCTCTGGTGTCTAACTTGTCCTGGACTATTGTTCTTTCTTAATGATTTTATTGGACATAATATTCGAACATAACTATTTTAGATTTGAAAAGTCCTATTACATGCAGATTAAGGGCATGGCCATGGGGAGCTCCCTGGCCCCCTCAGTGGCTAATATGTATTTGAACAATTTTGAAATCCAACACATGTATAATCAAGCCTCCAATCCTTTTCTGTTGCACATTATCCACTATGGCAGATTCATAGATGACCTATTTTTCATTCCCGATTCTCAGGACATTGTTACTGAATTTGTACAATGGATTAACTCCATTGACAGTAATTTGCGGTTCACTCCTCACTTTGATACCACCTCCATTCCATTTTTGGATGTCGAGGTTTACATTTCTGAGTCTAGAAGAATAGCGGTTAGTCTATATAGGAAACCAACGGATAGGAACCCGTACTTAGAATACTCTTCTTATCATCCAGACTTTGTTAGAAACAACATTCCATTTGGCCTTTTTGCCCGTGCCAAGAGAAATTCCACGGAGTCCGCAGACTTCAATAAATCCACCCTGGTGATCCAGAAAAAACTTAAAAATAGAGGTTACCCCATGCACGTGGTTAACACAGCTCTTCAGAAAGTAAGGGACACACCCAGAAAGCAGTTGCTAGAAAGGAAACAACTGGGAGAGGGTAATTTTATCAGGTGCTCCTTTGGGTTTTCACCAGCAGCCAATCAAATAAAGAACATCTTTTATAAACACTGGCATTTGGTCAGTCACCTCCCCGGGTGTAACGAGAAACCGATGATTGGCTTCAGAAGGTCCAAATCTATTAGTAATATTCTCGTACGTTCAGACCATACTGCCAGGACCATTATTAATGATAAAATGTTTCCAACAGGACACTACAAGTGTCATGCATGTATAGTGTGTCAGTTTTGCTGGGAAACTAAAGACATTAATATTCCAAAGAAGCAATTAACTTTCACCTTGAGATCCCTCACCAGTTGTGCCAGCAGTTGCATGATTTATATGTGGGAATGCCCCTGCCAGATGCGTTATGTGGGACTTACCAGTCAGCCACTGAGGCAGCGGATTTCGGAACACAGGTCCAAAATCAGACACCAGGTGACAGATGCACCATTAGTATCTCACTATATGGAAAAACGCCACTCAGACAGGGATTTCCGTTTTGTAGCGTTAGAAATGGTCAGACCAAGGCTATTTGAGAGGTGCGATATTAACAAAAGATTAAGACAGCGTGAAGCATTTTTTATTCACCTCTTTGATACCATGTATCCAAAAGGACTAAATCAGGAGCACGATCTTGCAGCGTTTCTATAGGCAACACTCTAGGACATAAGTTTTTGCGGCTACAGTAGGTGCTTACAACAATTGGTTACACGTGAGCTACTTTTCACTAGCATAAAGGCAGCTGCTTCACATTCATTATCAATGTCCATATGCACCTAATAGAATGAGCGGAGGCAAGGACGCGACATTAAGAGACCTTTTTACACATTGGTAAGCTTTTGCCTTTCTTCATATAGTATTGTAGCTACATATTAGATGCATAGCACAGATATATATTTAACACGTATTCATGTGTAACAGTTCTCTCTATTACTTTGTCATGCTAATTATTATGTTTATGTACAATTATGTTTGTGTGCAGATTTCCTGAAGAAGAAAAAGTTATTCGAAAAGTCGAAATAACTGGTATCGACTTTGAAAATTATAGCTGTATTAGTGAATCATTCATACTTACCCATAGAGGAATCAATTTTGTTATCAAGAGAAAATCATAGCTGTTTCAGTGTATCGTTTATTCTTATCCATAGAGGAATTATTTTCATTATCAAGAATTATAAAAATGGAATTATTTTGGTTATCAAGAATTATGAACAATGTTTGTGAAGAAGAATAAACTACATCAACTCTTTACCAAGCCAGATACACTTTATTCCATACCATTTTTGAGATAAAACAGTCACTATTTCAAATGGTTTTTGCCATCTGTTTGCAATGCATATTCAGCACATTTCTGATATCACCATCTAGTGGCCAGCCCTGGTAATTGTAGGGAAAGTACCCGCGGAACAGCTGATGAGGGACGGGGGAATTTTGGCACTTCCTGGTTGCTGGGAATGCTTCTGGAGGTGCCAAAACCTGATGAAAAATTTCAAAAACAAAGCAGAAATGCTCCAAATGCCCTCCCACCACCGTTGGAAGTGTCAGAACACACACACACCCAAATACAAATGAGAAAGAGCATGTCTTCTCCGGGTTAATGGAGTAAGAGGTTAAAATTGTGGTCCAGGACCAGGGTAGTACAGCAAAAGGGGAGAAAAAGAAACAGACGTTAAAATGAGGGTACTTAAAATATATTTTAAAAAGGACCATGTCTGCCCTGTGTTCTTGGAGTATGGGATTAATATGTAAGAGGAATGATACTGTAGCTACTACGAGGCCTATGATGTAGTGCTGGCAGTTTATTTTCCTGGGGTTTGCTTGTGTGGGCTAGGAAGTCTCTCAAAGGACCAATCCCTGGCCCACCTGGCTATAGTTTTGCAGCTTTTGTGTCCTCTCAAACCTCCTCTGTGGAAGGTTTCACAGGTTGTGTGGGTGACGTTGGATTTCCCAACACACACATTTTGGCTGTTGAGAAGGAAATTGGGGGCTCTGTGACCTAGTATTAATTCTGGCTCAGAGTGACCAAACCCTTTTGTGCTGTGCCTAACAGGGTGGATCTGATTTCTTCCCACTCCTTCTTTGTCCTTAGGAATATTTGAAGGTAAGAAGAAGCTTGACTGGAACATCGTGCTGTGAAATTGGGTTGCAACACTCTTGGCTTGAGCCCTGCCCCTTCTGCATGCTTTTTGATTTGGGGCAATGTAGCGCATGAGTGTGGTTTCCCTTGGGATGCCCATTGAGAGCTCTGGGATGCCTGCCAGACAGTTTTATGCTCCAAGGCATCCTTTCTACTGATGTTGTCATCATATCTAAAAATGCTGCAGGATACCTGTACAATGCATGAAATGTTACTCGAATAGAACTAAAGCTGGCCAGACCTAGGTGTTGTCACCAATTTGGGGCTTTCGGTGCCTCTGACTGTCAAAATCCTTACAAGAATAGGCCTAAAATCTTTTTATTGTCCAAGTGAAGACCATCCAATTAGCTAAATTAGCTGTTGTCTTTATAGTTCTAGGAATTCAATGCAACAGCTAGTTTCTGCTTCTGTTGTTTGTTGCACAGAGGCCCATTCCTTTTCTTATCAAGGACATGATACTTAATGTATTTATGTGTGTCTTTCAGTGTCTGTGTATCTTGTTTTAATTACATTTCTACGCTTGGAATCAATTTGTGCAGCAAAACCTCTAAAATCTCTATTTCTACGTTCTTTCAGATCTTTCTGCCTATCATCAGAAATGCATTCAGCAGATTTCTTAGAAGCTATAATTAATGCTGTGTGTAAGGACATCACTCAATGGTCAATACAAAAAAGCTATGTAATTGGAAGCAAGAGTTTGAGAAGCTGTAGTATCTGTGAAAACAAGGCCAGGAGAAGTTTGTAGTACTAATCATGAACTGTTAATACCTAGCATTAGAGTAAAAGTGAAAAAGAACACTAAAGGAATCGTAGTGCCAAAATATAATTTAAATAATATCCCTGGTGAAGTTAAAGTCTGTTTAAGGAACAGATTTACATCGCTAAACTCAATTGATCGTGAACAAGAAGAATTGTAGATTGAAACTAGAGGCATGATTAGGGAAGAATGCAAAGAGACAATTTCTATAGTTGAAAGAAAAGAACCTAGATGGATGATGGTGGAAACACATTTATGAAGGACAGGCAAGAAGCAAAAGTAAAAGGGGACAGAAATAAGGTCAGAACCCTGAATGCAACTTTTTAGTGACTTTCACATAGAGACAAAGAGAACTATTACAATAACAAATGTAAAGAAACAGAGGAAAACAACAAAAAGGGAGAAAACAAGAGCTCTTCCAAGGTAAAGGTAAAGGTTTCCCTTGCTCGAAAGCCAGCCGTATCTGACTCTAGGGTGCAGTGCTCATCTCTGTTTCTAAGCCAAAGAGCCAGCGCTGTCAGCTTCTGCAGACGTTTCCGTGGTCATGTGGCAGGCATGACTAGATACCGGAGACAGAACACTGTTACCTTCCCACTGAAGTGGTCCCTATTTATCTCCTTGCAATTTTTTGCTTTCGAACTGCTAGGTTGGCAGGAGCTGGGACGAAGATGGGAGCTCATTTCCATCCTGCAGTACTCGGGAATCGAACTGCTGACCTTCTGCTTCCCAGTCAGCATCTTAGCCACTTGAGCCACTGCAGTCCCTTCCAAAAGATCCAAGAAATCAACAGGAAATTTAAACTCAGATTAGAATGCTGAAAGATCAGTAGGGAAAGACAATATTGGAGCAGGAGACTATAAACAGACGGTGGAAACAGCATACTGAAGAAGAGCTAAAAGGTTGACAGGCATCTTTGAAGAGGAATCCTATTATGAAAAACCTGCTGTTCTAGAAAGTGAAGTGAAAGCTGCTCCAAAAGCACTAGGAAGAAATAAATCACCAGAGTTGAATTGGCTACCAACAGGACTATTCAAGCCACAGAGACTTAATCTATCAAAATCCTTACAACTCTAGGCCAACAAATATGGAAAACCAAACAATGGTCCATAGACCAGCAATGTTTGATATACATTTCAGTCCCCAAGAAAGGAGATACCAAGGAGTGGAGTAAGATCATTGCTCTAGTTTCTCATGCAAGCAAGGGAATGCTTAAAGCAGGGGTTCCCAGCCTTTTCAAGCCAGGGGTGAGGTCATGCTCTCTCAGTCAGCTTTGAGGGCCGGGTGGCCATTTTGCCCTGCCTGCAAGATGGGGAGGCCATTTTGTCCTAACAGCTTCAAAGGGGGTGGCCATTTTGTTTCTTAAATGCTTTTGGATGGGGTGGGGGGCACATGAAATGGCACCATGGGCTGGATCCAGCCTGCAGGCCTTAGTTTGGGAACCCCTGGCTTAAAGTGTTCCCAGAAAGGCTTTTACCTTATATGGAGCAGAAATGCCTGATGTCCAAGCTGTATTCTGAAAAAGTACAGGAACCTGTAGAAATCTGATTCATGTAAAGATAATCAGCCTCATCTAACAGAGCAGTTTATTGCCCCAGATAGAAACTTAAGAGGCCACGAAGTCCAGCTTCATTAGGCTCAGAGTAAGGAAAGAACAGAGAGAGAGAGACAAAACACGACTCCAGTCCTTGGCTGAACAAAGGATACTAATGGCTTCTCTTTATTCAAGCAGAGTATACCAGAAACGAAACTTAAGCTACATAATCAATCAGAATGTCAGAACCCAAATAAGGAGAGATAAGGAGTGTTGTCTCTCATGCAAGCAAAGAGGCTTTTGTTTACAAAATGTGTCAGAAGACAGGAGACAGAAACCAGATACATTCCTACATGTCATCCTTTTTCATTTAAATTTGAGAGAGAGAGAGACGGCTAATCATACCCCTGCATGTCATCATACTCCATAACTACTCCTCCATATACATCATCACTGTCCTCCTGGACATCGTACCCCTCCTGACTCCTGGTACCTTGTTCCGGAGGATGATACCTCATTGAGTACAATTGCCGTCGTGCAAAACCCGATGTCTCCCTTCTACGCAGTGGACATGTGTTACACATAGAAATAAGATTAAGAATACAATAAATGCAAAAACACAAAGGTATAAAGCAGATAATAATAATAAACCCATAAAAGAAAACTTGTCTAAGGACAGATAAATCAGGCAACCAAGAAGTCACCCAATCAAAGAGATTAACATCAGTGCGTACATTGTTAATAATGCTCTCCTGTAAATTCTGAAGTTCTCAATAGTATTATTCAGATCCTGGAATTTTACCCGACATCCATGGTTCCCGACCAGTTTACAAAATCCTCCGGATTTTGCTAACAGGTAATCTATGACCCATCGGGCCGGCAGCAGCTCTCCGGCGCCGTGCATCTGCCTGAAGCGGCATTTGCACTTGTACGGGTAAGGTAAAATAACCCAATGCTGCACATTGATATTGTCCTGGATGGAAATTTGTGGCAACTCCATTAAAAAAGAACCACATGTTGGGATCCTTGATTTGCCATCCATTGCAAATTGAACCACTATCTATAGCAGAATAATCAGGAGTAAACATAGGAAACACATCATATATATCTTCAATAGTAGTGTTAAACAAGGTATAATTAAGCTTATAAGAACTGTTATAACTACCCCATAACCAAAAATAATCATCACAACCCGTATAATTGCCTACATTCCGCAAAACCCTTTTTGCTTGAGTCCAGTGCTTCCATTTACTATTCCAGACTCCAGAACTATGACAGCAGAAACAAAGTCCTTTAGTGTATTTCTTGAATGTCATGCTTCGCCAGCGGGTGTTGTTAAATTGTTCTGGAGGATTGGAGAAGAGTGTAGACCTATCAAGATGTTGCAAATGTCCAATAACCAACTCAGGCGTGTTGAACAATGCCGGAAGAAAGGCCATTTGAGACACTGCCAGTGGATGCTCATAGTATAACGTTGCATTCTTACCATGAACCTCAAACATATAGTTAGCATGACTAATCCAAAAGTTGGGGTTGCCCCCATGAGGCATTGTTCTTACAGCTGGAAGCACAGTAAGAAAGAAAAGAACAAATGTCAGCAAATTTAGTCTACTGGTGAACCACCATCCTGGAGCTGAGTAACCTTTTTCTCTCTCCATGGGCAGATCGCTCGAGCAGGAATCCACACAGGTCCTGAGGTTGTAGAAACCGCTGCGTATCCTCGTCCCCAGGTGATTAGAGGTACAGGACCCTTCCACTCAGGATCGGGTTGCTGCCGATAAACGACCAATGGCTTAGGAAGACACTCCTCGGTCCTGAAATGCAATTCGACTGGAGAGTGTGACCTGTTATGGGGAGCAAGAAGAAAATTAAGAGTATACAGTACTTTAGCAACAGCTGTAGGTATTTCAGCCACAGGAACCCCTCTATCTCCCACTTGCTTGTGTAACAAATTTTTGAATGTCAGGTGGGTTCTTTCAACAATCGCCTGTCCAGTCGAGTTATAGGGTATTCCATGGGTTAGCTTAATGTCCCACTGACGGCAAAAGTCCTGAAAGGCAGAAGAAACATATGATGACCCATTGTCTGTCTTAAGGCTTTTAGGTTTACCCATTACCGCAAACGAACGAATGCAATGTTGTATAACATGTCTGGATGTTTCACCCCGTAAGGGTGTAGCCCATATAAATCCAGAGAAGGTATCAACAGTCACATGTAACTTAGAAAGCGGAGCCAAAGCTGATTAGCTTCTGTTCCTCGAGGATTAACAGCATCAAATGGCAGGAATATAGGAGACTTCGTACAGGAAGCACAGGATGACACAATGTCTCTAGACTGTGACATAGGAATGGAAAATCGTTTATGCAAAACCTTTGCAGATTGATGATACATTGCATGACTGTCAATGGGGTTGTCAAAGAGAGAAAAAACCTCAGCAGAGTCCCGGAGAGCAGAATCTGCTCGTGCATTGCCCTCCGTCAAATAACCTGGGATCCTTGTGTGAGAGCGTATGTGGGCAATGAAGAATGGGTCCGTACGGTTGGAAAGAAAACCTTGAAGCTGTTGGAATAAAGCAAAAAGATCCCTATCCATCGATGGAGACAAATAAGCTTGAGTTAAAGTAAAAACAAGGCGGTAAACATATTGAGTATCCACAATCAGGTTAAAAGGCACATCAGAAAACGTAGAGAAAGCAAGTATGACCGCTGCCAGTTCCGACCGCTGGGCCGATGCTTGAGGTCCTGTAAAAACAACCTCCCATTCCCCAGTAGGACCCTGCCATGTAAGGACTCCACGGGAGGGGGAGCCATCCGAGAAAAGAGTAACGGCATGCAAGATAGGTTGCATGCGAAGCGGGGATGACAGGGAGTAAGAAGTGAGATTCAGCAAGGTAAACCGCTTATCCTTGGGGGGGGGGAGGGTTAAATTTAACTTGTCCCACAAAGTCCGCCATGGCCACCTGAAATGCCTCAGAATGCTGTAGCAAGGCGGTTAGCTGATCCTGCGAAAAAGGAAAACAAACAAAGTCAACGTCATAACCAGTCAAATGCTTTGCCCTAGTACGGCATTTAAGGAAAATATCAGCAATCGCATCAGGCAGGCGATAACAGTTTTTCGAGGGAGTGTGCGCCAAGTGTAGCCATTCCACGATGGCCACCTTCTGAGCATTGACAGGCGCGAACAACACAGCAGTGGGCAGCCTCGGTGTGGGAAGAAGAGCGCATGCCAGCACAATGGTGCCTGAGGGCACCCGATCCACAGCGATGGTATGCAGCTTTTCATTGAGGCGTTGAAGAGCTGTACGCATCTCCGTTGTGCAGGGAATGATGTCCGCTGGAGAAGTGTGTCCAGAAAGAGCAGCAAAGAGTGGTGACAGTTCCTCCGTGCTCAGGGCCAAGAATGGACGAGCCCAATTTATGTTCCCTAGCAATTGTTGCAATTGTACAAGAGTGAACTGCTCTGGAATAGCTATTGTTGGCAATAGCGGAGTTGAAGCTGTAGCTGAGAGCCTATGTCCCAGATATTGGAATGGATACATCCGCTGTACTTTTTCAGGAGCTATGATCAAGCCCGCTTGTTGCAAAATGTCTGCTAGGTCCTGCAGGTGTTTCTCCATGACTTGTGGACCATGCAATAAAATGTCATCTGTGTAATGATAGACTTTAACCTCTGGATGGCATTGCCTGAAAGGTTCCAAAGCCATGTTCACAAAATGTTGGCATAGAGTCGGCGAGTTGGCCATACCCATAGGCAAGACACACCATTCAAACCGTTGAGTAGGATGTTCATTATTGTATACTGGCAATGTAAATGCAAATTTTTCTCTGTCTTGTGGCGCTAGCAAGATTGTATAAAAACAGTCCTTCAAATCTATGACCATGAGTTGATGATCTTCCGGAATCATGTTCGGATTAGGGAGTCCAGATTGTAGAGGTCCCATTGGCAAGATGTGCTCATTAACTTTTCTCAAATCATGCAACAATCTCCATTTTCCAGACTTCTTTTTCACCACAAAAATTGGAGAGTTCCAAGGACTAGTGGTTGTTTGAATATGTCCCAGATTTAATTGCTCCTGTACAAGGGCCTCTGCCGCCTGGAGCTTTTCTCTTGAGAGCGGCCATTGATCCGTCCACACTGGCGGGGTGTTTTTTCATTGTAGTGGAAGCGCATGCAACGGCGCTGCAGGGGAGGCCTGTATCAAAAATTTGTCTGCAAAAATTTGTTTTAGCCAGGAGATCCCGGCCCCACAGAGTAATAGGAATATCCATAATCAGGGGGTGAAGAGAAACTTTGGTTCCCCCTGAGGTCTCAAAGACGATTGGATGTACACTTTGCTGTGCTGGCTTGTACCCGCCCACCCCAAAAACTTCCCTACAGGGGCGGACGGCCCATCCAGTTGGCCAATCTTTTTTGCCACCACTGAAATATCGGCTTCTGTATCGACCAATCCAGACACTGAACGTCCACCCATAATCAGCGAGCGGGTCGGTCTATCCTTGGTGATTTGTATCACCGCCATAGCCGCTGTTACAGTCCCCTCCTGGGATGGAGTTATAGTGGTCCCTAGTGGGATCAGATGAAGGCGTCCTACAGGTTGTCCCTTAGGCAGGGTGAGATGTTGCGTGGCTGATGCAGGGATGACAATTTCTTGGTGACCCAATGTAACTGACCCTGCTGCAATGTGTATAGAATCGGGTAAGGCGTCTGGGCAAGGAAGAACGATGCCCATCATGCCCTGGAAATTAACATCATCAACCATTGTGGGAAGAGCCTCCACGCACCCTGGCATAGTAAAGGTACAATCCTTGGATAACCTCAATAATAGTCCTTCTTTTAGAGGATGGTTTTTTCTATATCGTGATATCATTTCTTGGGTAAGTTCCATATCTTCTGCCATCTCTTCCAAAACTTCCTGTATTGCTTCCTCACTGACCTCTGGTAGCCCTATTATTTTGCCTGGGCCCGAGCAAGGCCCGCACTCCCATTTCCCTGCTGCTGTGGAGAAAAGTCAGAGTCTTTGTGCTGAGCAGCTGAGGGGTTGGCATTAGGATTTGAGCAGCACTGATTGGCCCAATGGTACCCTTTCTGGCAAATGGGACACTTCCTTGAAGGGCGTGCTGCCTGCTTTTGAGAGAAGCGACATTGTGCTTTAAAATGTCCTTCTTTTCCACAGCCAAAACAACGTTTGTTTTGAGCCTGAGTTGTGGGCAATTGAACTGCAGCTGCCAGAAGTTGAGCCTTGTAACTGTGAGTCCCCACATTTTGACAAACTTTCATCATGTCTGCTATCGATGTGCCTGGTCGAGCATAAACAGCTGTCAGAGCCCCTTTACAATCCTCATTGGCATTTTCAAAAGCCAGTTGTTTCATGAGCATTTCTCGTGCCGGGACATTTTCCACCTGGCGGCTGAGGGCAGTCATGAGTCTGTTAATGAACTCAGTGTAATCCTCTTTAGGGCCCTGCCCTATTGCTGCAAATCCAGCAACTGAGCTATCTCCTTTGGAAGGAATCTTACTCCAGGCACGCATGACTATCTGTGCAATATCTCCCAGCTGGGCATCAGTGAGTGCCAACTGCTGTGTGGGGTTGGCAAAATTTCCCTCCCCACATAACATATCCATCGTGAGTGCAGGGCGTGTATGATGTACCTCCCAAGCCACATCCCTCCAATCCTGCAAGCAGAGCATTGCTTCTGCAGGAGGCAGGAGTGCTTTAATCATCTGTTTCCAATCCACTGGTAGCAATTTTTGAGAAGCAATGGCTTCCAACAGAGCTTTTGTAAAAGGTGCATTAAACCCATAGTCACGTATGCTGACTCTTAGTTCCTTCAGATATTTGTAATGGAGGGTTTCATATCTATCTGGGACTGCCAGTGCATTGCCCACAGCCGGAGCCCCCCGGATCACTGGGTATATTTCAGTAGATTGCACGTCCAGCACAGCTGCAGTTAAAGCAGCAGAGAACTGTGTTTTGGTAGGGCTAAAAGTGCTTGATTGCTGCAAGGCAGGATATAATGTCCCATCTTCTTTTCCCCCTCCATCCTCATCAGGGGGCTTAAGCTGTTGTTGCTCATATGATGGAGGGGCAGTTGCCATAGCCCCTCCCTTGGCTGGAGGCAAAAGCTTTGGGAGGGGGCCAGCAAGCCCCTGAGACAACAGAATATTCTTTGGAGTGAGTCTTTGAAGGCAGTCTCTGACTTCCTCCCATGTAAATAGCACTGATATAGAAATTCCATTATGCTTCTGCATTTCTCTCCCAATCTGTTTCCACTGTTTTAAGTCCAAACATTCATCATATTTAACCCAATGACAGTTTTTTCTATAGCTTTGACTAGCTTTTGTATCTCCTTCTCATCAGCTTGTTTCCCATTGTTATTCAAAAGATCTGAGATATCTTTACAAAGTTCCTGCATTTGCGAAGTAAGCACGCACCCCATGATAAAAAAAAATAATATTTTTCTTCACTCACCTAATGTGGGACCCAAAGTTGACTTTGGATGAATTTCGAGCGCTCGATTTATGACCTTCCCGGTCCGGGTGAATGAGACCTTGTCCCGGTCGATGAGGTGATAATTAGGTGCTAAATGCTGAAGCAGATCTCTTCAAAGCATTCCTTTGAATTTCATTCAATGGCCTCGCGACGGGGCACCAGTTGTAGAAATCTGATTCATGTAAAGATAATCAGCCTCATCTAACAGAGCAGTTTATTGCCCCAGATAGAAACTTAAGAGGCCACGAAGTCCAGCTTCATTAGGCTCAGAGTAAGGAAAGAACAGAGAGAGACAGAGAAAACACGACTCCAGTCCTTGGCTGAACAAAGGATACTAATGGCTTCTCTTTATTCAAGCAGAGTATACCAGAAACGAAACTTAAGCTACATAATCAATCAGAATGTCAGAACCCAAATAAGGAGAGATAAGGAGCGTTGTCTCTCATGCAAGCAAAGAGGCTTTTGTTTACAAAATGTGTCAGAAGACAGGAGACAGAAACCAGATACATTCCTACAGGAATCCAAGATCACATTGTAATTATCTGCATTTGTATCCAGAAGAAGACTATTTATAGACAACAAAGTGTAGGAATCGGGGCCGCTAGGGGCCGGAGGTCCTGGAGGAGACTGATCAATGAACGATACGAGGCAATATGGAGCGAGATCAGATCAGTAGTTTATTGAGGGAAAACTTCAGCATATATAGAAGGAAAAGCGCAATGGTGGCAAAACCGTCATCTGACAGAAATCACATCACCTATTTGCTCAGGTTAATGAGGAATCTCTCTAAGGGAAGTTAATTAACACGGACAAACATTGACAGGGAAAACACCATTGTTTAGAGCTTAGACTGGGGTAAACATGGCTTCTGTTTGCATCTGGGATAAGATTGAGACTCGGAGATGAGGGATTACTCTAATGGGTAACAGAGTTAGATATTCGCTCTCTCAGCAGATCCGCTGGTCAGGTCAAGGAATTGGGTGAATCAAACCCTATCATTTATCCACCCCCCTTAATTTCTCTACTGGCAAGGGCCAGGGGCCAGGAGCGTGCTCACTCGGTTTAACCTCTGCCAGAGGCCGTGTGTGCACAATGGGCACGCGGAATCCACATCTCCCCTTTTAATTTTACTTAAGAGCCTGACCGGCGACTCTGCGCAAGAGAGGTACCAACTGCTGAACGGGGATGACGCTTCGGGGTTCTCTCTTGGAGCGGTACCTTGATATCAGTGAGGGAATACATTGTGCAAAGCAGCAGAGGGCTATGCCTAGTATAACCACCCCTACGACCACCTTAAGCACCGTTTGAAGCCATCCCCATGGGATCCACGACCACATCCAGTTCCACAATGAACTCCACCAAGTTCCCCATGCAGACCCTTCTCTGATGCCCTGGACTATGGTGTGGAGGTCTATGAGCTGACTCTGGATCTTGTGGGAGTTGTCAGTAAGATTGAAGCAACACATACCATGAAAGGATTCGCAACCCAGGTGGTGCAACAGTAGGAGATAGTCGATAGCCGCTCGATTGTCGAGAATGGCATGGCGAAGTTCCGCTTGCTCTTGGTTGAGCAGCGCTATCGCCGAGGAGGTATGGTTAATGGCTTTGGCTAATCCGCAAGCCAAATGACCGATCCTCCGAGCGTTGCCGACGGCTAAGCCGGGCACGCCAATTATGCTGACTGACAATGAGACATATTCGGCTGGACTCATAACTCTAAAGCTGTTCTCACATGAGCTGTCTAACTGCGTGGTGCGAGCGTGCCGTATGGGCGCTGGAACATGTGTAACATCTGTGACATTAGTGCTTGGGGTGACCATGTCCTTAGTGGGGAGTAACAGTGTCAACCGACTAATACAACACGTGGCATCTGATACATTTGCAGGGATGTAGTTGAAAGTATACTGATTACATGTAAAGAACCAACCAGATGGTAAGGTAACATGGGCATACATAGTACCAAGTGTCACTGGGTTATTGCAAGTCCAATTTCCACTGCCAACGTTGAGGCAGCGGCGCCGGGTTCGACCGACTGCGGAGCAGCCGGTCATTCGACCACAAGTAGAGTTCGGGCTGACCGCCACTCGAGGAGTGTGGAGAGTGGCTGCATCAGCTGGCAAAGTCATGGTTAGCCGCATCTCCCAGCGAGCATATTCTGAGGAAGCTGCTGGGATATACGGGCTGAAAAATCCTCTTCACAAGCCAATCCCCATCCCTGGGGTGCGCGCCTGGAGAATGGCACACAGGGATGAGGCAGGTGCTCAGAATTGAGGCAGAACCGACGTCCTACTTCAGGCAAAAATCGGACTGGTTGACGAGGCCCGCCAACCTTTCCCAAATGTTGTAATGCATCCGTGCAGAGAGATCTCCGCCCGGCATCAAGTCATTGGCCTTAAAAGAGGCAGCCTGAACACCTCCCCCCACGAGCAGGGAGAGGGTCAGGATGATGGTGAAGATCACGGTGTTGACATCGATCTGGGCAAAGACGGCTGCTACGAGGTTCTCCGGTGTCGGCTCCCTCTCCTCGCTTCGGAGGGCGTCCTGGGCCTCACTGCAAAGGGTCTTGACCATCCCCCAGGTGATCCTTGGCGCTGGCGTCCACAGCCGCCGCTTCTCCCGACGGGTCTCCTCGGTTAGGGTGAGGTCCTCCATCTCCGGGATCGGACTCGGGTCGGTCTGGGTCCACGCCATGTGGCTCCAAGTGAGGCTTGACACACCGAGCTGGAATCCAAACGACACCTGTAGGAGACATAACTGCAGCATACCCCCTTCCCCAGGTTACGAGTGGCGCCGGGCCCCTCCATGAAGGGTCCGGTGGCACCCGGTATCGGACCATCGGTCGCGGGAGAGCTTCCGAATGGCGGAAATGCTTCTCCTGCGGCGTGCAATCCGAAAAAACATTAAGGTGATTGTATGTGAACAATACCTTATTCAGACAATGCTGTGCCTGGCCCTGTGACTTGGGGAGGGCTGGTGGTTCCCTCCTTTCTGTTTGTTTGTCAATATAGGACTTGAGCGTCCAATTGACCCGTTCCACAATCGCTTGCCCCTGCGGATTGTAAGGAACGCCAAAAGTATGCTTGATGTCCCAGGTGGCCATGAAGGTGGCCAACTGCCTGGAGCAGTAGGACGGGGCGTTATCGG
Source organism: Bradypodion ventrale (assembly GCA_035047345.1). NCBI lineage: Eukaryota > Metazoa > Chordata > Lepidosauria > Squamata > Chamaeleonidae > Bradypodion > Bradypodion ventrale. The sequence continues at coordinate 255,295,081 of JAWDJE010000001.1, forward strand.
TTTTAAAGTGCCGAGGTTTGCCCATGGCCGCAATGCAGGAAAGGAGGTGCTGCTCCACATGGGAGGCAGTTTCCCCTTTCTGCGCCGTAGCCCTAACGAATTGAGAAAAGGTGTCAATGCAAACGTGCATGTACTGCCATCTGCCAAACTGCGGAACATGCATGACATCCATCTGCCACACCTGGTTAGCTTCTGTCCCTCGTGGGTTGACCCCCCACGAGGGCCCCCCCGGTGCCCCTGCACAATGCTGGCAAGAGCGAACTATGCCTTGGGCTTGAGAGAGTGGCAGATTGAACTGTCTGGCGAGCGCTTTGGCATTTTGGTGAAAAAAGGCATGACTCTGAATTGGAGTAGTAAAAACACCCAACACTGAACGTTGCTGAATTTCCTTTGCCACCGCATCCGCTCTGCTATTGCCCACGGAAATCGGACCCGGTAGGTCTTGGTGACTTCGGATGTGGGCAATATAGAGCGGCTCCGTGCGGTTTCGCAAATGAAATTGAGCAGTGAGAAACAGACTAAGCAAATTCTTGTCTATCGCGGGGGTGATGTATGCTCCCGGTAGACTGTGAAGCAAATTCCTGACATACTGACTGTCTGTAATGATGTTTAAACTTTCTTTGGCGAAGGTGCGCAAAGCAAGGTTCACCGCTGCCAACTCTGCCCGCTGTGCGGACTTCTGTGGAAGAGTTAACAGCATGCGCCAAGCTTGGCCCTCCTGCCAGGTCAAGACACCATATGTACGACCTCCATCAGTAAAAACTGTCCTGGCTCCCTGAAGCGGAACCAGCGAGAGCAATTCGAACAAGCTGACTGTCTGTGTTTGGAGTGAGACAAGTCTGGGGTCCTTTGGCAAGTGGTATGCCAAGCATCTGGTGAATCCCTCCAAAGCAATTGGAAGCGAGTCACCAAGCTGCATTAATTGCTGAATCTGTTCCTTGGTGAACGGAAGTACAATTTTGGCTAAATCGTGCCCTGAAATGTCCCTAGCTCTCAGCCTTCCGCGGTAGACCACCACGGAGACCAGTTCTTGGGGTGGAACGATGTTCCGGGAAGAGGTGTTCGGCAAGTACACCCATTCCACGATACTCGCCCCTTTCTCGGCATCTACTCCGAGCGCTCCAGTGAACATGGATCCTGCCCGTACGATGTACAAATTCAGGATTGGAGCATATGGCCCTGGGGTGATCCTATCTACCCACCTCTGGCTGAGAACTTGGTTCACTTTCTCGAGAGCTAAGCGCGCTTCTCGAGAAATGTGTATCCAGTCTGCCGGCTGCTTACCTAGAGTTAGCAGCGAGAAGAGCGGTTTCAGAAGATCCGTATCCAATCGGAAATACGATCTGGCCCAATTAATATTACCCAGAACTTGCTGCAATTCTACAAGGGTGACTGAGTCCTGTAAATTGATCTGGGGCAAAACTGGTGCTGCGAAAGAGCAGAGAAGCCGATGACCCAAGTATGAGAAGAGCTCGGTTCTCTGCACTTTCTCCGGGGCAATGAGTAAGCCTTTGTCCCCCAGGCTGGCCTGGAGGTCAGAAAACATTTCGCTGCCGAGTTGCGGTGCCGCGACCAAGATGTCATCCATGAAATGGCAAACTAAGGCTTTAGGGTAAAGGCTTCGGAACTTTGCCAGTGCGTTGTGAACATAAATTTGGCACAGGGTGGGCGAATTGAGCATGCCCTGTGGCAAAAATTTCAACGTGTAACGCTGCGTAGGCTCACTGTGGTTCACAACCGGCACCGTAAAGGCGAACCTTTCCCGGTCCCTGGGGTCTAAGGGGATTGTATAAAAGCAATCCTTGAGATCTACAACTAAGATCTCCCACCCCTCGGGAATCATATTAGGATTTGGGATGCCGCACTGGAGCGGACCCATTGGCTGTATGCATTTATTGATCTCCCTGAGATCGTGGAGGAGTTGCCACTTCCCCGACTTCTTCTTAATGACAAAAACTGGCGAATTCCATGGACTCGTAGACTGCTCTATATGTCCTGCGTCTAGCTGTTCTTTCACCAGCTGCTTGAGGGCAACTAGTTTCTCTCCCACAACCGGCCATTGTTCTACCCAAACCGGCGTATCGGTGAGCCATTTAAGTGGCAACGGCATTACCCGAAGGTAAGGGTGGCACCGTACTGCTGTAAGATGTCCCGCCCCCAAAGGTTGATGTGCACGTCAAGAATGTGCGGCCGAATTACCGCCGTGCCGTCAGCCTTTGGGATTGTGACTTCCACCCACTCCCGGCTCCTAAACGCTTCCTGAATACTGCCTACCCCCCACACATCGGAGACCAGCTCAATGGCCCACTCCCTTGGCCACTGGCCTCTGCTTATCACGCTCACATCCGCTCCGGTATCGAGTAACCCTGAGAACGGTCTTTTGTTCAAAAATACCTCGATAACGGGGCGCTGTTTCCACTCAATGTTGGTCTCCACTGTCACTAAGACCTGGTATCCTTGTACTGCCTCACTGGCGCTCGAGTGGTCCTCTGACCAGGACTCGGAGCTGTCACTGAGCCTTCCCTGGCTATCTGCTGTCGAGTGACAAGGAACCATGATCAGTTGCGCTAAGGTATCTCCTTTGTGAATGGTTTGGGGCAGGTGAGTCCAAAGCTGAACTTGGAGAACGCCTGAAAAATTCGAGTCAACGACTCCTGGAATTACAAGAATTCCGCGTGCTCCAGCTACACTACGGGGCAAAACTAAACCTATAAAGCCCTTGGGCAGTGGACCCATGTACTGGGAGTCCACCAGATAGACCGTGCCTGGCAGGTCGCATGTAACCTCTGCCTGACAAGTCAAATCTAGCCCTGTGCTACCCTTGGGGCTGGCCTGTGCCCTCGTAATGCCTGTAATGTGACCGGGATCTAGTCTAGCTCTGGTGAGCTCTGAATGAGGGAAGCCTCTGTTTGGACCGGGGCCAGAGACATGCCCGCGTTCTGGTTTCCCAAACTCAGACAGTCTCGGGCCCAATGGTAGCCTTTCTTGCACTTCGGACAGAGGGTGTTCGGAGCCTTGGAACGGCCGGACTTTTGTCCGCCTCCCTTGGATCAGCACTCCCTAGCGAAGTGACCGACCTTGCCACAATTGTGACATGCCCCTTGGTTCTTTCCTTTAGGTCTTCTACCCCCTTTCACCGCTGCCGCTAGCAAACCCATTTTGTAGGATTCTGTGCCAACGTCGGCGCAAGCTCTAATCATGTCCGTAAGGGTCAAGTCAGGACGATTGCCCAGGGACTGCAAGATTTTACGGCAGTCTAAATTGGCATTATCCTTGGCTAACTTCATCATGAGCTCTTGTTGGGCCTGCTCATTGTCAATCTGTCTGCTAATCGCTTCCTCCAAACGATTAATGAAGTCCATATAGGGCTCCTGGGCTCCCTGCTTAATAGCGGTATAATTCTTAGCCACTTTGCCAGTTGCTGGGACCTTGAAAAACGCCCTAAAGGCAGCCTCGGCCGACATCTGGAGAGTGGCGAGAGGCAAGTTGATCTGGGCATCGATGGGCTCGAAGGCACCTGAACCATATAGCTGGCCAGGAAGTACTGCGCCTCCCATCCTGGTAGCCCTAGTTTGAGCCTCAAGGCGAAACTCACTGTCCCAAATTAAATACTGGCTAGGGGTGAGCATCATCCGCATGACGGCTTTCCAGTCATGGGGAATGAACATGGTGTTCTCGCACACTTGCTGAAGCGTGCCCCTAGTAAAACGACTTTGGAGCCCAGTTTCTGAAATGGCTTTCCGTATAGCCATGAGAAGCTTATAAGGGACTGGCGTGTGGATTATCTGCTGGGCCCCCGTAAGGGCATCCATCTCCATGCGGATTGGGCATATCTGACTAAGATCAGCTAGCTCTTCTGCTGGCAAATCCCCCTTCCTAATCTCCTCTTCAATTGTACGCTGAAGGGGACTCTTGGTAACTCGGGAACCTGTTGCTATCAGAGAAGCGCCTGCGCTCCTCATTCCTTGCATTCCGTCGGTGACGTCTGCAGCTGTCACCGAGGGAAAGCTCCCTACGCTACTCTGCCTAAACTGGAGTGACGGATAGAGCGCCGTAGGCGCCGTTGGCTCGGCTGGCATGATTGGCAGAAGTGGGGGGTTTTTTGGCCTCTATCCGGACTGGCTCTATCTCCGCTAAGAGCTTCCTACATTTACTCCATGTGCGAATTACGCCTCTCGGAGCTTTCGGGGGTTGCTGAATGCAGTCTCCTATCTGATCCCAGAGCTCGAGGGTTAACGTACCTACTTCTGGGTAAAGTAGGCAGTGTTCCCCCAGGTACACCAAAAGTCTCGCTAGCTCTCCGCTGTGAAAGCGCAACTTAAACACCCTGGCCAGGATTCTGAACTCTCCCTCACGAGTTCTTTGGCTAGCGGATGGACGCTGTCGCTGAGGACAGGTCCCCATATTACCTGCGATAGGTCATCCGAAGTTTCCTCCTTGGGACGAGTCGACGCGTCTTTGGGCAAGTAATAGGTTCTGGCGATGATTCTCTGGGTAGAGCTTGGAGCGTGGACTGCGGCCACGGGCCCTCGGTGGCCACTGCGCTGTCAGGGGTTCACAGCAGACCCTGAGCGGAAACGCGTTTTTCTGTAACCTGCAAGCCGCCGCGAAAGTCGGGAGCAAACTGAAGAAAGCCTCTTGGACTGCCTCACCGCAGGCCGTCCCTCCGATCGGCTGGCTTACCGACCAGAGCGCCGCGCTGTCCTCCGGGATGGTCGGACACAGTTCAAGCGCAGAACCGGACCGTGTGATCGCTTACTCTGAGGTAGACCGCTCGGGGGTCGCTTAGTCACGAGTAGATCACGTCGTGGTCACCAGGTGTAGGAATCGGGGCCGCTAGGGGCCAGAGGTCCCGGAGGAGACTGATCAATGAACGATACGAGGCAATATGGAGCGAGATCAGATCAGTAGTTTATTGAGGGAAAACTTCAGCATATATAGAAGGAAAAGCGCAACGGTGGCAAAACCGTCATCTGACAGAAATCACATCACCTATTTGCTCAGGTTAATGAGGAATCTCTCTAAGGGAAGTTAATTAACACGGACAAACATTGACAGGGAAGATACCAGTGTTTAGAGCTTAGACTGGGGTAAACATGGCTTCTGTTTGCATCTGGGATAAGATTGAGACTCGGAGATGAGGGATTACTCTAATGGGTAACAGAGTTAGATATTCGCTCTCTCAGCAGATCCGCTGGTCAGGTCAAGGAATTGGGTGAATCAAACCCTATCATTTATCCACCCCCCTTAATTTCTCTACTGGCAAGGGCCAGGGGCCAGGAGCGTGCTCACTCGGTTTAACCTCTGCCAGAGGCCGTGTGTGCTCAATGGGCACGCGGAATCCACACAAAGCCTTTGACTCTGTAGATCATGAGATGCTATAGGACAGTATAGGTTGTTCTGGGGGGGAAATGGATGTACCTCAGCGCTTGATTGTCCTGATACATCACCTTTACAGTAGATAAGAAGTTGCCATTAGGACAGACAATGGTGAGGCAGAATGGTTTCCTATAGACAAAGGTGTCACACAAAGGTGTATGTTATCTCCTTATTTGTTCAATGTGTATGCAAAACATATCACACTGAAAGGAGGAATGAAAATTGGTGAAAGAAACACCAATAATTCAAGATTAGCAGATAACATCGTTTTACCAGCAGAAAGCCTCATTTGGGCATCCACTGAGCGGAATTTTTCCAGCAAAAATCCTTTCAATCCAGAATAATTTCTGACATGAAATTATTATTATTATTATTATTATTATTATTATTATTATTATTATTATTATTATTATTATTATTATTATTATTATTATTATTATTATTATTATTATTATTATTATTATTATTATTATCAGAAAGTAGTAATCAGTTGAAATGACTTTAAGAGAAGTGAAAGAAGAAAATGCCAAAGCAGGACTGCAGTTGAACATTATGAAATAAAAAATAATGACTATACAAGAAATACACAAGTTTAGCTTTGATAGTGAAGCATTTGAAATTGTGAAAGAATGTATATACTTTGGTCCAGTCATCAATCTAAAAGGGGACTTCAGCCAAGAAATCAGAAAAAGACTGGGACTCAAAAGGGCAGCAATGAAGGAATTAGAAAAGATCATCAAGTGTGTGCATGTTTCACTGGAGACCAAGACCATTCATACTATTGTGTCTTTGATCACCATTATTGGATGTGAAAGCAGGACAGTAAATAAAGCTGACAGGGGGGAAATGATTCATTTTAAATATGGTGCTAGAGAATAGCTCTGTGGATATCCTGAAAAACAAACAAGTTGGTCTTAGAGCAAATCAAGCCTGAACTGTCTCTGGAGGCAAAAATGATGAAGCTGAGGCTTTCTTTGGTAACCAGTGATGTGCTGCTCCCGGTGTCCACAGGTGTGTGGGCACCGGTAGCGAAAATTTCCCCAGGCCATGCCATACCTGTCAACCCGTGGCTCCGGAAAAAGGGACCTGCGCAGATCGCTTGTGCACAGGTCGCTTTCCATGCATGCGTGGAAGCACTACGCCACTTGCGCAGCCCCTACGCAAGTGGCGTAGCGCTTCTGTGCATGCGTGGAAAGCATTCCCCCCCGCTGCCAAATTACAGGGTTTTGGCAGCGCGGGGCGGGTTATGACGTCAATTGACATCAAATTATGGGGTAATCCGCGCCAAATCGGGATGGTTGACAGGTATGGGCCATGCCCACTTGGCTGGCCACGCCCACCTCCCTACTGCAGGCCATGGTATGGCTGCCCAAATGGGCATGGCCCACAGAGGTAGCAACACCCACAGAGTTAGCCACGCCCAGAGTGGGTGTAGCAAAAAAATTTGCAGCACATCACTGGGTAACACCATGAGAGAGTAAGATTCTCTGGAAAAGACAATAATGCGAGCGCGGCGCCAAAATGGCCGCCGCGCCCTTTGCAGGCCCCCCCATTGGACGAAGGCATCCGGGTAGTTAGGGGGCGTGGCCAGCACCCTTATATAAGGGGCGGCCATGAGGCAGCCAAGCTGCCATTTTGCGAAGCGACGGAGCGGAGAAGTTTTTCCCTCTTACCTCCGTCGCTTTTACCCTCACCAGGGAGCCTCTTGGCTGCTGATTTTCTCCTTTTTCGGCTCGGCTAGCTGCAATGCCCTCAAAGAAGAAGGCGACTGCGAACGCGGCTCGTTCTGCGCGGAGGCGCAATCCGGGTCGGAGGACCACGGCTGCGCCTCCCCAGCAGCCTCCTATGCCCGAGCCCACCGGGACCGGTGGGATGGGGTTAATTCCCCCTTGGCCGGAGGCTGGGGGTCTGCGTACGGGCCCAGTAGGGGCCGTGGCCCTCGGCCCGCAAGCGGTGGCCACCGCTCCCCTTTGCCCCCCCTTGGTTTAGGTGGCTATGTCAGCGTGGAGGCCCTCCTGACCCGCGTTGCGGCCCTTGAGGCATCCCTGGCCCGGGTTAGTCACCCTGGGGCCCCTTTTGGGGTGCAGGTCGATGCATCGTCTGCTGGGCAGCGGCAGCCGACAGGACGGGTCGAGCTGCCTGAGGCGCGTGGCCCGGCTTCGGCCACTGCCTCGCAGCTCCCCAATCCACAGGCCGGTGCTGATCAAGCCCCGTCGACGAGCTCTATGGCGGTCGTGAGCTCCGACGCCCACAGTGGGTCGGAACCCCCGGTGGGGGCGGCCCATGGGGGTGCAGCATGTGAGTATGTGGTCCAAACTAGTACACCTACACACATGGCCACGTTTGGGGGGGGGGCTTTTCAATGGCCTTGGCCTCGCACGGGTGGTGTGGCGGTTCAGTCGCCGACGCCCCACTCGGTGACTTCAACTACCACCCAGGGCCCCGTGGTGGGGGGTGCTTCTTACCCAGTCGGGATTCTTCTAGGGGTGACCGGGTTAGTCCAGGCTTCTTTACAGATGCTCGCAGTTTCCACCGTACCTGTGTCGGCTTTGCCGACAGCAGGGTATTCCTTGCCACTGGGGGGCCATTTGGCCCAGACCCCCAAAGAGAAGATCTGGCGGGGGGAGTATGTGGACATCTTCTCCCTCCTTAACAGAGAGCCCACCAAGGAGGAGAGGGAGGGGCAAGATGAGAAGGATAAGGAGCAGGCGCGTCGTCGCATGCCACCACGTACGTGGGCCAACTGGTTGCCGGCCTGCCTCGTATACATGGCGGTCTGCCTCAGGGCTCGGCCGGATTTGGCGATTCCGATGGCCCAGTATTTGGACAACATTACCGGGCGATGGTTGACTTCCCGGGCCCGTCGTGGTTGGCTAATGACGAGGAATTCGGTACGCGGATGAGCCCTGCCAGAGGCTGTGGCTCCTGTACATGACTCCCACGCACCCTGCACCCGGGGAATGATACCATTGTGGACATGCGGTCCAGCGAGCGGCCCCAGCACAGGCACCCCGCCAGGTGGCGGGGCAGGGGGTTCCAGCCCGCCTGCTGTGCTGGACTTTCTCGTCCAATGGTTCCTGCAACAGGAAGAATTGCAAGTACAGGCATGAGTGTCCCTCCTGTGCTGGCCCCCAGGTGGCCTCCGCCTGTCCCAGGCCTGGAGGGATGCGGGGCAGAGGAAGGGGTGGACACGGGACTGGCAAAACTGCTGCAGAGGGAGCTGGTTCACCGAAAGGCCCCCTCCCCAATTAATGTGGACATGTTGGAGCGTTGGCTCGCATTGTACCCGAGGGGGGAGGATGCGGTTTACCTCCTTCAGGGTTTTAGATGGGGGTTCAGTATTCCTTTCGTGGGTGATAGGTCCCCCCAGGATGCCCCCAACCTTTTGTCCCTTAGGGGGAGGGAGGAGGTAGCTGCTGCCAACATTACTAAGGAGGTCGATGCGGGCAGGGTCGCTGGCCCTTTCCCGACACCCCCATTCCCTAATCTTAAGGTATCACCCTTGGGCTTAGTGCCCAAAAAGTCACCGGGCGAGTTTCACCTGATTCATCACTTGTCCCACCCAGCCGGCCGATCGGTCAATGATGCTATCCCTGATGACCTTTGCTCAGTCGGGTATGCATCTTTTGACCGAGCGCTGCGCATGGTGCGCTCATGTGGCCCGGGTGTGCTGTTGGCTCAGTGCGACATCAAGTCGGCGTTTCGCCTCCTGCCGGTGCACCCGGGCGACTTTGAGTTGCTGGGTTTTTTAAGTTCCGGGGTGAATATTACTTTGATAAGGCCATGCCTTCTGGTAGTTCCATATCATGCTCGGCCTTTGAGTGTTTCAGTGCATTCCTACAGTGGGCTTTCGTCCGCTGGTCAGGGTCCCGGTCTGTAGCCCATTACCTGGATGATTTTTATTCGGGGGTGAACGGGGCTGGGACACCTGCACACGTCTCCTCAACACATTTCAGACGCTAATGGAGGAACTCGGTGTCCCTTTAGCGCCCGAAAAGACCGAGGGCCCATCTACTAAGCTAGTATTCCTGGGGGTGGAGATTGACACGGTAGCGCAGGCTTCTAGGTTACTGTGGGATAAGGTGTCGTGGATAGTGGCCCTTATCTCGGACTTGCTTGCTAAATGCAAGGCATCACTGAGGGAACTGCAGGTGCTACATGGTCACCTCAATTTCACTTGCAGGGTCGTCGCACCGGGCAGGGCATCTGCTCGGCGCTTGTGCGACGCCATGACAGGCTTATTTAGGCCCCACCATAGGGTTAGACTCACCCGGGGTATCAGGGCAGATATGCTTATCTGGCTCCAGTTCCTGAGGGAGTTCAATGGAGTATCATTTTGGAGGTCTGACCTCCTGGCTTCCCCTCGCTTTCAGATACAGTCTGATGCTTCGGGATCCCTGGGTTATGGGATGTACTTCAATGGGAAGTGGGCCTATGGTGGGTGGCCACCAGCCTGGGCAGGCACTGGTCGCCTGCGTGATCTCACGTACCTGGAATTTTTTCCCTATCCTGGTGGCTTTGATGCTTTGGGGCGAGGAGTGGGCCAACTCGGTTGTCCATTTCTGGTGTCACAATGCGGCCATTGTACACATGGTCAACTCACAGACTTCCAAATCGCCCAGGGTCATGGACCCAGTGCGCCAGATTGTGTTGCGCAGCCTGCGCCTCAATGTCCTCTTCAGGGCCAGGCATGTCCCGGGGGTCAATAATGATATCGTTGATGCTTTGTCCCGCCTGCAGATCTCCCGGTTCCGTGCCTTGGCCTCGGATGCGGAGGAATTTCCCTCGCCACTCCCGGACGAGATATGGACCATTGGCAAGGAGAGGTGAACCGGGCAATTGGCTTGTCACTAGCGCCACGCACGCGTAAGGCGTATCACCATGCATTCAATTATTTCGGAGATTGCTGTACCCAATTCCGGCTGCCAGAGACCTGGCCGATCCCAGTGACCCATGTACTTCGGTTCATGGTTTACCTGCATGCCCAGGGCCTTGCACCTCGCACCATAGCATCTAGGCTGTCAGCGTTGGCTTTTATGGCCAAGGTGGGCGGTCATGTGGATAGTACCGCTGACTTCCGTGTGAGACATGTTTTGGAGGGGTAGGTGCGGGAGCGTGGGCGTTGCCCGGACGACCGCCACCCGATTTCCCCAGGGGTTCTTACCCAACTGGCCCGGGGCTGGCATCGCCTCTGTTTTGATAAGTACGAGGCAGCCCAATTCATGCGGCAACGACGGTGGCCTTTTTGGAGCGCTCCGCATCAGCGAGCTTGTGATGCTGTCTAAGGCGGAAGCAAGTCGTAGGGCACTGGAACTCGAGGATGTCTATGTTGCCAAAGACTTTGCTCAGTTGAGGATACGCTCCTCTAAGACAGATCAGCATGGCGTAGGCAGTGGTGTAAGACTGCTACGGTGTTCTTTGGCAGACATCTGTCCGGTTGGTGCCCTACAGGATTTCCTTGCACTGCGTGGCATCCACCATGGCCCGTTTTTCTGTCACCAAGATGGGTCTCCCCTTACAAAATTTCAATTTTGGAGTGTGCCGGGAAAGCACTAGACAGTGTTGGCCTCTCTGGGGCTCGTTGCGGCACCCATTCGTTCAGGGTAGGGAGGCTTCTACTGCAGCTGTTTTTGGGTACTCCGGGGCTGGCAAACGCCGCATGGGAGGGTGGGGATCACAATGTTTTCAGTTTTGTGTTCTCCCTCTTCAACCGTGAGTACCAGTTTAGTCACTGCATTGTTTCTCCCCCCCTTTTTTCCTTGACAGACCCTGGGTGTCGTATTACACCTGTGACAGTATGGCTGGTGGGCCATGGCCACGTGCACAGGGCAGCACGTTACGCTGCATGGGGCAGCGCGTTACGCTGCACAGGGCAGCGCGTTACGCTGCACAGGGCAGCGCGTTACGCTGCACAGGGCAGCGCGTTACGCTGCGGCGACAGAGTGGGGACCTCGACTGGGACTGGGTGCATCCGCACGTCTCAGGTGGCATAGTAAGCGCGGCATGTTATGGCGGGAACTGTTGCCATTCCTTTTCTACATCAGGGATGCTGACTCGCCTATGTCCTGGTTATGTACCTTGGGGGCGATGGCTTGGGACATGTCACTGGCCTATCGCGGAAGCTTGCGATTTGCAGTGACCTGCCCTACTCACATTATGTGTGGCCTGCGACAACCCTCAATTGGTCGGACACGATACCGCGGTACGCTTACAGGGGAGCGTTCGGCCTAGGGGCTCTTGACTGAGCCGACGCTCCGTGAACGGGGCTATTGCCCGGTTCCTTTTCGACAAGGGTGGGGACGCGTCATTAGCCTCCCCGCCATCAGTCTGCAAAATTACGAGCTTTACTCAGGGGATGGGGCCCATCTGTCGCAGGGAGGTATGGACCTCTGGTTAGTGAACTGGCGAGCAGGCCTGTTGACTGAGCTGACGGTCTGGGGGGGGGGCGTCGAGCCTTCTTTGAAGCCCCTCCGTGTGGCGGGTAGCACTGGTAAGGTAAACATTTATGACCCACAGGTATCCGGCAGGTTCGCAATTGACTGGACAACACTAGACAGGCATAAGTTGGTTAAACGTTGTCCGGTCAACGACGAACTAGGCGATGGGGTGATGGCTACAGCTAGACAGCATGCATCACCCCGTGATTTTACGGATACGCGTCAGAGGGTGGGGTCATTAGTTAGATATTGACTACTGTCAACAATTTGTTTGTTGTCAACAAACAAATTGATACAAATAGATACATTGTAACAATTGCCGTTGGCAATTTTGGGTGGTACCTTACCAGTGTTACTTCGGCCTGCTTGCCTTAAGAATTATGATTGGTCAATTACCAATAGAAATTTATAATTCGGACTAGGGCATGAATCAATAAATGTGGCCCAATGCCACTTTCATCAGTGTCTGAGTCCTTTATTGGGGGGTGCGCCTGCAAAGCTGGAAAAGGTGGAAGGCAGCAGGAAAAGAGAAAGCCCAAAAGGGAGGTGGATTGACTCCCTAAAGGAACCACAAGCTTGAGTTTTCAAAAACTGAGCAAAGCAGTTTAGGACAGGACATTTTGGAGATGTCTTTTTCATAAGGCCGCCATTGATTGGAGACAGTTTGACAGCACGTAACAACAACTATTAGTGCAAAGGGCCATCAACCGTATGTGTTTAAAATGTTAATCTGCACTGATTTCTGGTAAAGTTAAAGGTCACCCTTGCTTGAAAGCCAGTCATATCCAACTAGACATCGGAGCGCACAGAATGCTGTTTACCTTCCCTATTTATCTGCTTGCAATTTCTTGCTTTCGAACTGCTAAGTTGGCAGGAGCTGGGACAAATACGGGAGCTCATTCCGTCCTGCAATATTCGGGTATCGAACTGCTGACCTGCCACCTCCCAGTCAGCGTCGTAGCCACTTGAGCCACTGCTACATGATTCTGAATTCCATAAGAAATTTCAAGAAATCTCCAAGAGCGATTCAGTCCCACTGACATGGAACTTACTTTCTGAGTAGATACCACTAAGGCTATTGCTGTACATTTCTACCACATTGTAGGTTTGCTGTTTCACCAGCTAAAGCATTATGATTTCTAAATTAGTTATTTATTATAATACATGTGCATTTTAAAAAAGGAAACAAGATATGAGCTGTGACATTTTCCTTACATGCAACTGCAAAATTCCTTTGGTGAACAGTTCTGCTCTTTGTTCCTGAAGGACTCCCCAATTCCACACCTGCTCTTGACAGATTGAGCCCCAGACTTTGCAGCTTTAGTCACATACTAACCAGCAGGAAGGCAGCCTCTGCTTTTTTTTAATTTTGCTTTATTAAGGCCTTCTCACTACCCCAATGTTTGGGATTCATTCCTACCTATAAATCAACATCAGAGACTACAACCCAGTGTGTTCAAGAGCTTTGTTTAAACATCAAAAGAAGAACACAGACAAGCATGATGATAGAAATATAACTAATCACTTGCAAATACATCTTTCCTGTCAGTGGGAGCTTAACCTTTTCGTTTAATGTTGCAGAAGGGAAAAAATGGACTTATTTCCATGCTATCTATCTCCTTTACAGTTAGAACTGAGTTTGCTATGAAAGAGGTCCATATTTATTCTTACTGCAACTTAGATCTGGATGGATGCAGTGCCAAAAATGTGATGTTTAAGCTACAGCATCATACCTGTCAACCCACGGCTCCAGAAAAACGGGACCTGCGCAGGTCGCTTGTGCGCAGGTCGCTTTCCATGCATGCGTAAAAGTGCTATGCTGCTTGCGCAGCCCTAACGCAAGCGGCGTAGCGCTTCCGCGCATGCGTGGAAGGGTTTTACCCCTTCCACGAATGTGCAGAAGCGCTACGCCACTTGCGTAGGGGATGCGCAAGCGGTGTAGTGCTTCCACGCATGCGTGGGAAGCATTTTTCCCCGCTGCCAAATTACGGGGTTTTGGCAGCGTGGGGCGGGTTATGACGTCAATCGACGTCAAATTACGGGGTAATCCCGGCCAAATTGGGATGGTTGACAGGTATGCACAGCATGCCCAAGCCCTATTATTTTAAGATGAGGGGGGGGGGGGACAAAAAACAAACAAATCAGCTGTGTGATCCATATACAAAATAAATGTAGAAGGAGAAGGCGATACCTTTTTTGCATCACTAAATAAAAAAAAATCATTGTGAACTTTCGTGATTCAAGATCACTTCTTCAGGCATGTAAAGTTAGGGAAATCATCAATGAAAGTCCAAATGTATGTAGCATAGTGGTGTCTGCCAGGCTCTGCTCTTAAAAATAAATGTGAAGTAGCAGTCTATTTAATATCCCTCCCCCATTTAACAGGCACAGGACACCAGATCTCTGCTTATTGCTAGTTCCAAATGGCTCCTTGGGGAGACCACAAGCCCCCTTTCTGGCCATGTCAAAGCAATGCAAATTTCAGTAACCTTCATCAGGGAATGGGGTGGTGGTGGTGGTTCACATACTAGCCAGGGGTGCCCAAACTACAGCCTATGGGCCAGATACAGCCCCCGAAACCATTCCATCAGGCCTGCAATGCCCTTGCCAGACCAGCAAGTGAATATGGATGCTTCTGCACATGTGTGTGTTTGTGCATTCATAGCCATATTTACTTCCTGGTTCAGTGAGGACGTCCTCGCGCATGCACAGAAGCATCTGTATTTACTTCCTGGTTAGGTGCAGACATGCTCATGCATGCACTGAAGTGTTCATGCCAAACCAAGATGTAAATATGGTCGCTTTCGTGCATGCGCAGAAGTGTCTGCACTGAACCAGGAAGTAAATACAGCCACTTCCATGCATGTGCAGAAGTATCCACGCTGAATAAGGAAGTAAATATGGCCTCACATGCGCAAACATGCCCTAGTCTAGGGATGTGGTCTGGTCTGTTCAGCTGTTCTGGGGCATGGTCAGGCCCCTGGCACAAATAGTTTTGGCATCCCTGCATTGGTCATTCCAATTGTGCTAATTCAAAGTCAATTTAAATATTACCTAGTGGTTTAATTTTTAGTGATGTTGTCCCGATGTTAAAATGTCCACACAGTTCAGGCGGCTTTTCTTGGTAGCGTCAGCAGTTTCATAAACAAACAAATCAGCCGTGTGATCCATATACAAAACAAATGTAGGAAAAAAATCAAAGCATTCTCAGTGATTAAAGAAAGCTAGAAAGCTGTGTTTTGGATTGAAATTACCAAACGTCACATCTAGACAAGTACTGTAGATTTAACTAGCATGTGTATTAAGACGGGGGCAGATGGGTGGGGAAAGAGACCTGTGCTTCCACTTATTTCTTGACCAGCAATGAATACAACATGATTGCATGTGGCAACATTGATCGGATCAATTTGGCTTCACTCTCTGCTCCGGGATTTATTAGTTCATAAGGGACTCTGGTGGGATTTAGCCAGGGTGTGTAGAAAATCCTACAATCTATAACCCACTCCTTTTAATTTGAATGCTGCAGATTATGGATGAAAGTTTGGTCACCTGCAGGATTTATCACTTCAAAGAAGATGAAAATAAAAAGACATGCAGAGGGGCAAGGGAAGGAAAAAAAATACAAACAAAGAGCATGTCTGAAGAAGGGATCAGCAGAGGAGAAGGAGGCAGACGAAAGCCGCACACTGCAATCGATAAAGGAATTCACTTAGTCTCGTTTCTTATACTAGTGACATTCCACTGAATTTGAGGGCATTGCAACTAGCCTACACGATAGTAAAAGGAAGAATAGGTACATCCATTCACATTTTTTCCCCTTACATTTTTTGTGAGAATTTTTGTAAGGAATTTCTCCTAACCCAATTCCACAGAAAGGAACAGGAGCTCCACAATCATGACATTGCCTTTGCTATTCAATAATTCCCCCCTCCCCCTTTAAAATTTTAACAATGTCTAAAACTTAGAAAGCTACCCTGAACCTACAAGTACAAACTAACACAAAAATTGGAAATAGAGAATAATTCTAGCATTGTGGGACTATTTCTGACTAAAGATCTCCCCAGTCTTATGGAATAAAGCCCATGACTTTCAAAACACAAAAAAGCGCAAAATCCTAAGAAATTAATTTGAAGGGATGCTCTCTTTTAATGGAGAGAGTTACTGCCCAAACCATTTTCAATAATCAGGCTATTATTTTGATTCCAAAAAGAGCTCAGCCACAAACAATCTGTTCTATTAGATTTACTATTAATCTGTTTAGGCTGACACCCAATAAATATTTGCCTCAGAGTAAACTGCAGTGAACTAATTGGGGCTTACTTCTGAGCAGACATGTACATGATTACAGTTTATCTGGGATTTCAAACAGTGGTGGGATTCAAATTTTTTTTACTACCTACTCTGTGGGCGTGGTATGGTGGGCATGGCCAGGGGGAAAGCCCTGCATTGCACCCAAATTAGGACTACTTTATTTCAAAACTTGGATGAGTGGGGCCAGCCAGAATTTCTGCTACCGGTTCTGGCGAACTGGTGTGAACCTGGTAATGCCCACCACTGATTTCAAATGATCAAGCAAAAAGAAAAAGGAAAGAAGCCTGTTTGGAACAGCGTGGTTCCAACATTATGCAGCAACTTGTCTAAAATAAATACATATATTCTTGGTAAGGTAAAGTTTTCCCTTGCTCGAAAGCCAGTCATATCTGACTCTAGGGTACAGTGCTATTCTCTGTTTCAAAGCCAAAGAGCCAGTGCTGTCTACTTCTGTAGATGTTTTCCTGGTCATGTGGCAGGCATGACTAGACATAGGAGCACACAGAACGCTGTTACCTTCCCACCAAAGTGGTCCCTATTTATTTACGTACTTGCAATGTCTTGCTTTCGAACTGCGAGTTTGGCAGGAGCTGGGACAAAGACAGCAGCTCATTCCATCCTGCAGTATACACACTGGCTCCTCAGTCAAAACTCAGTCAAACATATACACAATTGATATGAGATTCTTTATTCGTGTCAGATGCACCACCAGCATATAATAACATACAAAGCTAAAATTAACACATCTAAAAACAAAATAGAATTAAAAAGGGCTAGGCCACATCAACAGCATTTCCTCTTGCCAACGTCCAGCCATAGGCAGACCAAATAGTGGCAATTTAGCCTCTACAAGAGGGACTGCAATGGCTCAAGTGGTTAAGACACTGAACTTGACTGGAAGGTCAGTGGGTCAACATTTTGAGACCCAAGTGCTCCACAATGGATTGAGCTCCCATTTCTGTCCAAGCTCCTGCCAACCTAGCAGTTTGAAAGCAAGAAATTACAAGTAGATAAATAGGTATCACTTTGGTGGGAAGGTAAACAGTGTTCTGTGCACTCCGGTGTCGAGGCATGCCTGCCACATGTCCATGGAAACATCTGCAGATGCAGACAGTGCTGGCTCTTTGGCTGTAAACAGAGGTGAGCACTGAACCATAGAGTCAACTTTCGAGCAAAGGCAACCTTTACTGAGATGACAAATCTGGTAGAGCAGAACTGGATCAATGGGACCTTGGACAGCTCCCTTTGATCAATCTACCTCTAAAGCTCAGCTCAGTTTTCACAGCCCCTTTAGCTTTGGTGCCCATCCTAGGTTCCTTGTCTCTGTGAGGGATGAGTGCATATAAAAGCATTGATCTTCCATACTGTTAGTTCTCAGTGAGGTCTAGCCACATTTGGCTATAGTAAGAAGGGACAGAGAATTCCTAGGTGTGTAGTGGTCCCACCTCAAAGGAATGTGGATGACAAAATCCTGGATCTGCTTTAGTATCCAGGCCGGGCATTTCCATATTACTCCAGCAGATGGATGGACGGAACGATGGATGGAATGATGGATCGAATGACGGTCGGTCAGTAGATCAGTCAGTAGATAGATTGATAGATAGATAGACAGACAGACAGACAGACAGACAGACATAGAATTTAATGAAAGCCAATGGAAGATATCTAGTAGATACAAAATTTTAATTAGAAACTGTACCAGCAGTCTGTTTGTAATAAGAGCAAATGTATATAGTAATTACATTAAATAATTTTTCAAAGCCTCATTTTCATTCCTTGCCCTCTTCACTTACTAGGACCAGGACCACTTACTAATAATATGGAAGAAAGTAACCAAGGCCACCCTCCAGCACTGTGAATAGAGGAAACAGTATTCTGTTTCTTTGCTTTTTAAGTAAACTGTAGAAATTGGATGTGCACAACCTTCAAATAAATAAATACATAGATTGTAAAATAAAGCTGGGGCAACTAAAGCATGCATAACTTGGTGCTGCTTTGATTAATAATTTGTGACATGCAAACTGGAGTTGTTTGGGAACATACAGCATATTGAGTGTCAAGTACCAATGCAACAATATGTGTGTGTGCATAAAATACACAATCTCCCTAAGGGGCAATTGATAAACATTGTGAACAAGGATGACTCTGCCATTTTAATTCTTCTTTGCAACTAAAAAGATTAAGGTTATGTTACAGAGTTACATTAGGGCAGCCTTTACATTAATTCATATTTCTGGGAGAAATTATCATATCATCTCAGCATATAACACAAACTGGACATTTGCTGTAGAAAAGCTAGAAGGATTTCGGTACCTGCCAACATGGTTCAAGAGAATCATCTGCATCTTCAGGAAAACATGTGGTAAAACCCATCTGGGTCTACTTGTGGGGGCTGTGTATTTCCTCTGAGGCTACTGGTGAGTCCCTGCCTGTAAAACACAAGCACTTCAAGAAGGAAAGGCTTAAAATGTCCTATATGACAGAATAGATTCACAATCAAAGACTGCTTTGCATGGTGGTGAACAATGTTTGTCCCTCTACCACACATGCCTGTATGCTGAACTGGTAGATTTCTTTGAAAGCTTTATCACATGGTACGTCTCAACATGTTATACTGATTAAAGTTATTTGTTCATTACTGGTCAGTATCTATTGTTCTACTCTAAGGCAAGGTATTTGTGCAGGTTGTGGCTTCACAGCTCCAGGGGCTCCTGGGTGGTATGGATTATCTAGATCTTTTTAAATCTGGCTTCATAGGACAGAAATGGCTTGGGTCACTTTGTTGGGTGATCTACATCATATACTGGACAGGGAGAGTGTATCACTGTTGCTTTACTGGATTTGACAGTGGCCTTCAATGCCATCTTCTGGGCCATCTCTCTCAAATGGGATTTGGAGGTACAGTGGAACCTCATACAACAATCACCCCATATAGCAACAAAATCGCATAACAATTAGGTTTTTTGGGGGAAATGGTGTCTGGCATAACAATTTTCCCTATGGAAAAAACCATAAACACATTTTCAATGGGAAAAACCAGTAAGCAAAAAAAATTGTTGTATGATGCATCCCATAGGGGAAATCGCTATATGATGCATGCATTGTATAGCAATTGTTTTGTACAACAACAAGCCCCATGGAATGGGTTAAAATCGTTGTATGAGGTACCACTGTATTATTCTCCCCCTGGAGGGGAGAACTCAAAAGGCGATGCTAGAGAAGTCCTGTTCAATGTCCTGGCCATTGGCTTGTGGAGCCTCTCAGGGTTCTATTTTTTCCATGCTATCTAGTGTCAATGTTAAAATGCCGGAGAATCTTCTGGAGTTTTGGGGTTCAATGTAACCAATATGCAAATTTGCATACTCAGTATCTCCTTTTCGAGTTTCTCTGCCTTTTGTCTGTCGCTGTACCCAGATGCTGGAACTCACTCCTATGGAAGTCTTTGTTTTTGGCAAGCTTGTAAAGTACATCCTCTTTAGGCAGACTTCCCTTTAGTGACTGGGTGTCTAAAGAGGGGGAGCATGGGGGGGGATGTTGTATTTATATTGTTCTTAATGTGTTTCTAGAACTGCTGGTATTTGTGAGTTTTTAATAGCCTTTGTACTATTAATATTTAAATACTATAAACTGTCCTGGCTCTTTCTAAGACAGGGATTCTCAACCTGTGGCCCATGGGCCGGATGCGGCCCACAGTACCATTTCATGTGAGACCCCCACTGTCTCCACCACACCAGGAAGTGCCATGTGGTGGAGAAAGGCAAAATGGCCAACCGGCCCCCGAAGCTGTCTGAAGGAGTGTGGCCCGGCCCCTGGCTTAAAAGGGTTGAGAATGCCTCTTCTAGGAGAAAGGTGGGGTAAAATGTTTTGAAGGAACAAATGAATAGATCTGTTTCAGTGAGTGATTCCCACACTTGGGTGAGGCTCATTGTGTGGGTGTTTGAAGCAGGACTTCCTCTAGCGATAACATCACAGTTATTGAGCACTGATACAGCTAGAGCTCTGGTTTCCAAAAACTGATAAAGATCTTCCTGCCAGCAATCTGTACTGGCACATTTAAAACTGATTCCTAGTAATTGCCCCTTGATCTCTGATTTCTCACTATTGTATAGCTTCAGTCTTTATCTTTTACATTTTACTCTACTTTAAACTATTGCTACAGAAAAGCTGTTTCTGCTTTTTACAAAGAGCAACCCACCACATGGTAATAGGCTTCCCAGGTTGTTCTCCTTTGCAATCGTTGTGCTGAATGTAGCTACATGCAAAGCTTATTGTTCTATTTTCATCTCCCTAGCATTCTCATGAAATCTCCCTAACATTCAATCTCCCTAGCATTCTCATGCAATTTCTCATCATGTTCCTTTTTTTGATTCCTGCACAGACATCTGTGCATATTTTCATCTGCATTTATTCCCAATAAGTATCAATTCAACTGACTAATGCAGGGGTGGCCAAACTTTTTGTGCCATGAGCCTGACCACGCCCCTCAAACTGCTGATTGGGATGGTCACGTGGTTTCTCCCACCGGAAGAAGAAATAAAACATGTCCATGCATGTGCAAACACTGCAGTAAAATGCATCCATAGCTGTTGTAAATGCATTTATGACAGCTATGGGTGTATTTATGGCAGTGTTCGCACATGCATGGGGATGTTTGTGCATGCACAGGACACGTCCACTTCCAGTAGTGATGAAGGTACCATGTGCCGGATTATTTGGTGCTGTGGACCAGATCCGGCCCATGGGCTGTAGTTTGGCCACCCCTGGACTAAAGCATGTATGTGCATGTTTTCCAAATATATGTTTGTTGTCACATGCAATTGTTTCACATGTACAGAAGATTCTGTGCTTACCCCCCTTCTCTCTCTCTCTCTCTCTCTCTCTCACACACACACACACACACAATCAAAATGGAAAATTTTCAGGCCAAGATATGTTTTATCTCATTTCCAGGTTAGGGTGTGTGTGTTTTCATTTAAAAATAGGGCTCCAAATACCATTTCCATCAATATTTGAATGCATAACTAACTAACTAACTAACTAACTAACTAACTAACTAACTAACTAACTAACTAACTAACTAACTTTCGTTCGTTCGTTCGTTCGTTCGTTCGTTCGTTCGTTCGTTCGTTCGTTCGTGTTCCAAAAATCACTACGGAAGACAGTTTTCTTCATTTTCTAAATCCTTTCTTATTGAGAATTGGTCACCTTTTTTTGTTCGCCTCTTGCCATTATTTTCCTTGCCTTCTGCTCTGTCTACATCATCACCACTTTCTCTTGATTGTTTCTTCCATTTTCAGGAAACGATCCCAATAAATCAGGGATTACATAAGTGGCCCCATGCTTTATAGCCAGTTATCCTTATGTGCTGATATCACAGAGAGCAAGCAAAACTCAGTTTGAGGACAATTGCCTCCTGAATTGGACATGATGATTCCACTGAAAGAAAATTGAGCCTATTTAAATTAATGTTCCCTGAATAGCCAAACAATTTAAAAGCAGTTCAGGATAGGTTAATGATTTTGAAGAATGCCGACTTCTCTTTGGAAATCTGTGCTGTGCTACTTCAGGCAGCAGGTGGGGTATTTGGTGGGAATATAATTCTTCCTTACTTAAAAAAAGGGGGAAACATGGAAAACTAGATGTCTGGACAAAGAGCTAGAGCAGGGGTTCTCAACCCTTTTAAGCCAGGGCCCGGGTCACACTCCCTCAGACAGCTTAGGGGGCTGGACAGCCATTTTGCCCTTCCTCCACTACATGGCACTTCCTGGTGTGGTGGAGGCAGTGGGGGTTACATGAAATGGTGTCACGGGCCGCAACCAGCCCATGGGCTGCAGGTTGAGAATCCCTGAACTGTGTGTGTGCATGCGTGCATGTGCATGGTTTTAATGGAGAAACATTCAGTAATGTAACCCAGTACTTGCAACATGAAGGGCCGTAGCCCACTCACAGGTTTACCACCCCAGCACAAACTAGGCTAATTCCAAATGAATAAACAATCAAGCAAGCAGGAAAGCCAGCTCAAATGAATGGCATCACATGCACCAGAGGTTTACAGGATACATTTGAGTTCTCAGCTAGTGTCTCTGCTCCCTCTGCTGGCTACCAAATTGTTGCTTTCTTTTTTTAAACAGCGTCATTTCCATAGCACATCAATGTATTCACCCTTATTGTTAGATAGTTTTTTGGGGCTCTAAGCACCTCTAACTGTTGACTTTGAAGGCACTTAGTCTGTGTCTGTCTTAGGAAAATGTTTTCATTTTACCTGCCTGCCTCTTAGTCTGTCTCCTGCCCATCTCTGCTAACTACAGTTGCCTGCCCAGTGCCCAGTCTTTATGTGAAGTGCTTTAACCATCCTTCTAATTTGTGTTACAGTATTTTAATCATTCTTCCTTGCTGCAGTTCTTTAATTGTAAATCTTAGGGATTTTCTATATGCTCTAGGAAGCTGCCTCCCTGTGCCTGAGGACAGTGAGAAAGGAGAAGCAACACAAATGGGCAAAATGGAGCTCTCAGCTGATTGTACATGTTTTAAGAATTATTTTGTTCTTTGAAAG
This sequence comes from Bradypodion ventrale, assembly GCA_035047345.1. Lineage (NCBI taxonomy): Eukaryota > Metazoa > Chordata > Lepidosauria > Squamata > Chamaeleonidae > Bradypodion > Bradypodion ventrale. The sequence goes on from JAWDJE010000001.1 coordinate 255,317,761, forward strand.
AAGCAACCTTAGTATGCAAACACTGAAATGAGCTGCCTGAGGTTTGACAGGGTTAAACCTCTCTTCCTCATATATCAAGTCTTCAAATTCCATGTACATCTATAGAACAACATAAAATTATACAGTAAAATCTCGCATAAAGAACGCCTCACTTAGAGACGAACTCGCTTAAAGAGCAGAATTTTCTCTGAATGGTTGCCTCACTTAACAACTAAAACCAACCGAAAACTTACTTAACAACTAAATTGGGGTTCACAATCCCCCCCCAGCAGAAGTCACAATTGGTCACTTAAAATGGTGTCTCGCTTAAAGAGCAAACTCACTTAAAGAGCAATCACATGGAACGCATTATGCTCTTTAAGCAAGGTACCACTGTACCTGTTTTTGTTTTCCTAGGCAAGCCATTAGGAGGGCTGGAGATCCAAATTTTCAGATTACAAATTGGATTGGGGTCCAAACCAAAAGTGGATTGACTCCAGCTCAGTTCAGACTGAATTAGATTGCAGTAAAACCTCGGGTTACGACGGAGGTCTGTTCCAACAGCCTCCATTGTAACCTGAAAAATTGTAAACCAAAACATCCATAGGGATGCACTGAAAAATAAAAAATGGTCCTGAATTGATCATTGTAAACAAAAAAAAAAAGACATTAAAATTTTGTAAACCGGGACGGCATTTGCATAGGATTTTCTGTTGTAAACCGCAGCAAACTTAAACCAAGGCAGTTATAACCCTGGGTTTTACTATAATTTAATTCCATATTATGACACAATTCAGAAAAATAAATTGGAGTCACATTTGTAAGTCATTTAAAGATTAACTACTATATTTTACTGATAGCTTTCAAGATTAAGCCCACTTGGTCTAATGAAGTGGACTTGATCCACAAAAGCTAACTGTAAAATATAGTAGTTAATCTTTAAGGTGCAACAATGTTTTGGGGGATTATTATTATTTTATTTGTTTTATTTACTATCTGATATGTTTGCACATAATAACATAGCTACCACTTCAAACATTCCATTTAAAGATGAAATTTCAAATATAAAGATCAAATCTTAGTGTTGTCTTGTACATTTTTAAATATTTCCCCATCAAATTATTATTTGTGATCATCACAGCTTAATAAAAATACAGCTCCCTTATTTTAACTTACTGTAACTTTTACTTGTTTACATTTTTCTCTGAAATTTGCAAGTATCGCAGGGATTTTTATATTGTTTCATTATGTGGTACAGAATTAAAATTACTTTGATTAACATAGACGTTTCTTGTTTATCTATTTATTGATTATTACCTTCCTCTAATGTTGGGCTTTTGAACTTTTATAAAAAGCATTAACTAATATTTTAATCTCTTGAAATGCTTGCTATATGAATAACAAAAAGTTTTGCCTGGTCATACATGTGTCTATATGTGAAATATGTATAATCCTTCCAGGAGTTGTGCCATGAGCCAGGTACCACATTTAACATGAAAATCTTTATGAGCTTGTTTACGAAAGCAAGTGGAGAATATATGACATGCTGAAAATAGAGAATGTTGCATCTGAGAATATAAAAAGCACACATCTCCCGCAGCTTTAACCTGTTCCAGGGTTCAGGTGAATCCTCTTTAACTGTGAGCCAAAAGCAGACAATGCAAGCGCGGCGCCAAAATGGCCGCCGCGCCCTTTGCGGCCCCCCCACCGGATGAAGGCATCGGGTAGTTAGGGGGCGTGGCCAGCACCCTCATAAAAGGGGTGGCCACGAGGCAGCCGAGCTGCCATTTTGTGAAGCGACGGAGCGGATAAGTTTTTCCCTCTTACCTCCGTCGCTTCTACCCTTCACCGGGAAGCCTCTTGGCTGCTGATTTTCCCTTTTTCGGCTTCCCATCGGCTAGCTGCAATGCCCTCAAAGAAGAAGGCGACTGCGAGCACGGCTCGTTCTGCGCGGAGGTGCCAGCCGGGTCGGAGGACCGCGGCTGCGCCTCCCCAGCAGCCTCCTTTACCCGAGCCCACCGGGACTGGTGGGATGGGGTTAATTGCCCCTTGGCCGGAGGCTGGGGGCCCGTGTACTGGCCCAGTAGGGGCCGCGGCCCTCGGCCCGCAAACAGTGGCCACTGCTCCTGGCGTGGCCCATTCTGCTGGGCCTTCCTCCGTTGGTGCGCAGCTTCCTACGGGGGGTTCCAGCCTTGGGGGTGGTGGGGTCCCCTCCCCTGGCAGGGTACTCCCCCGGCACTACTGGCCCTGGGTTTAGGATCGTGGCCCTATACGGGCCCCGGGGTCCAGGGACCTGGACCGGCGCCTGCAGCTAGTGGGCCGGCCAGCCCTTTGCCCCCCCCCTTGGCTTAGGGGGCTATGTTAATGTGGAGGCCCTCCTGGCCCGCGTTGCGGCCCTTGAGGCATCCCTGTCCGGGTTAGCCACCCGGGGGGCCCTTTTGGGGTGCAGGTTGATGCATCGTCTGCTGGGCAGCGGCAGGCGGCGGGACGGGTCGAGCTGCCTGAGGCGTGTGGCCCGGCATCGGCCACTGCCTCGCAGCTCCCCAATCAACAGGCTGGTGCTGGCCAAGCCCCGTCGACGAGCTCTATAGCGGTCGTGAGCTCCGACGCCCCCAGTGGGCCGGAACCCCCGGTGGGGGCGGCCCATGGGGGTGCAGCATGTGAGTATGCGGTTCAACCTAGTGCACCCACACACATGGCCATGTTGGGGGGGGGCTTTTCAATGGCCTTGGCCTCGCACGGGTGGTGCGGCGGTCCAGTCGCCAACGTCCCACCCGGTGACTCCAACTATCACCCAGGGCCCCGTTGTGGGGGGTGCTACTTACTCAGTCGGGAATGTTTTAGGGTGACCGGGTTTGTCCAGGCTCCTTTCCAGATGCCCGCAGTTTCCACCGTTCCTGTGTCGGCTTTGCCGACAGCAGGGTATTCCTTGCCCCTGGGGGACCATTTGGCCCAGACCACCAAAGAGAAGATCTGGCGGGGGGAAAATGTGGACATCTTCTCCCTTCTTAACAGAGAGCCCACCAAGGAGGAGAGGGAGGGGCAAGATGAGAAGGATAAGGAGCAGGCGCGTTGTCGCATGCCACCACGTATGTGGGCCAACTGGTTGCCGGCCTACCTCATATACATGGCGGTCTACCTCAGGGCCCGGCCGGATTTGGCAATTCCGATGGTCCAGTATTTGGACAACATTTACCGGGCGATGGTTGACTTCCCGGGCCCGTCGTGGTTGGCTTACGACGAGGAATTCCGTATGCGGATTCCCCTGCACCCCGAGATGAGGTGGGATGAGCCCTGCCAGAGGCTGTGGCTTCTGTACATGACTCCCACGCGCCCTGCGCCTGGGGAAAGATACCATTGTGGACATGCGGTCCAGCGAGCGGCCCCAGGACAGGCACCCCGCCAGGTGGCGGGACAGGGGGTTCCAGCCCACCTGCTGTGCTGGACTTTCTCGTCCAATGGTTCCTGCAACAGGGAGAATTGCAAGTACAGGCATGAGTGTCCCTCCTGTGCTGGCCCCCATGCGGCCTCCGCCTGTCCCAGGCCTAGAGGGATGCGGGGCAGAGCGAGGGGCGGACAAGGGGCTGGCAAAACTGCCGCGGAGGGAGCTGGTTCACCGAAAGACCCCCCTCCCCAATTAATGTGGACATGTTGGAGCGTTGGCTCGCATTGTACCCGAGGGAGGCGGAAGCGGTTTACCTCCTTCAGGGTTTTAGACAGGGGTTCCGTATTCCTTCATGGGTGATAGGTCCCCCCAGGATGCCCCCAACCTTTTGTCCCTTAGGGGGAGGGAGGAGGTGGCTGCTGCCAGCATTACTAAGGAGGTCGATGCGGGCAGGGTCGCTGGCCCTTTCCCTACACCCCCGTTCCCCAACCTTAAGGTATGCCATGCCTTTTGGCTGTTCCATATCATGCTCCGCCTTCGAGTGTTTCAACACATTCCTGCAGTGGGCTTTCGTCCGCAGGTCAGGGTCCCGGTCTGTAGCCCATTACCTGGATAGTTTTTATTCGGGGGTGAACGGGGCTGGGACACGTGCACACGTCTCCTCAACACATTTCAGATGCTAATGGAGGAACTCGGTGTCCCTTTAGCACCCGAAAAGACCGAGGGCCCATCTACTAAGCTAGTATTCCTGGGGGTGGAGATTGACACGGTAGCGCAGGCTTATGGGTTACCGGGGGATAAGGTGTCAAGGATAGTGGCCCTTATCTCGGACTTGCTTGCTAAATGCAAGGCATCACTGAGGGAACTGCAGGTGCTACATGGTCACCTCAATTTCGCTTGCAGGGTCGTCGCACCGGGCAGGGCATTTGCTCGGCGCTTGTGCGACGTCATGACGGGCTTACCTAGGCCCCACCATAGGGTTAGACTCACCCGGGGTATCAGGGCAGATATGCTTATCTGGCTCCAGTTCCTGAGGGACTTCAATGGAGTATCATTTTGGAGGTCTGACCTCCTGGCTTCCCCTCGTTTTCGGATACAGTCCGATGCCTTGGGATCCCTGGGTTATGGGATGTACTTCAATGGGAAGTGGGCCTATGGTGGGTGGCCACCAGCCTGGGCAGGCACGGGTCGCCTGTGAGATCTCACGTATCTGGAATTTTTCCCTATCCTGGGGACTTTGATGCTATGGGGTGAGGAGTGGGACAACTCGGTCGTCCATTTCTGGTGTGACAATGCGGCCGTTGTCCACATTGTCAACTCACAGACTTCCAAATCACCCAGGGTCATGGACCTAGTGCGCCAGTTTGTGTTGCGCAGCCTGCGCCTCAATGTCCTCTTCAGGGCCAGGCATGTCCCGGGGGTCAATAATGATATCGCTGACGCTTTGTCCCGCCTGCAGATCTCCCGGTTCCGTGCCTTGGCCCCAGATGCGGAGGAATTTCCCTCGCCACTCCCGGACGAGATATGGACCATTGGCAAGGAGAGGTGAACCGGGCGATTGGCTTGTCACTAGCGCCACGCACGCGTAAGGCGTATCACCACGCATTCAATTCTTTCAGAGCTTTCTGTACCCAATTTCAGCTGCCAGAAACCTGGCCGATCCCAGTGGCCCATATACTTCGGTTCATGGTTTACCTGCATGCCCAGGGCCTTGCACCTCGCACCATAGCATCTAGGCTGTCAGCGTTGGCTTTTATGGCCAAGGTGGGCGGTCATGTGGATAGTACCGCTGACTTCCGTGTGAGACACGTTTTGGAGGGCTGGGTGCGGGAGCGTGGGCGTAGCCCGGACGACCACCACCCAATTTCCCCAGGGGTATTTACCCAACTGGCACGGGGCTGGCATGACCTATGTTCTGATAGGTGTGGGGCAGCCCTGTTTCATGCGGCTACAACGGTGGCCTTTTTTGGAGCGCTCCGCAGCAGCGAGCTTGAGATGCTGTATAAGGCGGATGCAAGTCGTAGGGCACTGGAACTCGAAGATGTCTATGTTTGCAATGATTGGGCTCAGTTGAGGATACGCTCCTCTAAAACGGATCAGCACGGCGTAGGCAGTGGAGTAGACTGCTACGATGTTCCTTGGCAGACATCTGTCCGGTTGGTGCCCTACAGGAGTTCCTTGCACTGCGTGGCACGCACCATGGCCCGTTTTTCTGTCACCAAGGTGGGTCTCCCCTTACTAAATTTCAATTTTGGAGGGTGACCGGGAAGGCACTGGCCGGTGTTGGCCCCCCTGGGGCTCGTTGCGGCACCCATTCATTCGGGATGGGGGCGGCTTCTACTGCAGCTTTTTTTTTTGGGTACTACGGGGCTGAAATACGCCGCATGGGAGGGTGGGGATCACTATGTTTTCAGTTTTGTGTTCGCCCTCTTCAACCGTGAGTACCGGTTTAGTCACTGCACTGTTTTCCCCCACCCCTTTTTTCCTTGACAGACCCTGGGTGTCGTTTTACACCGGTGACAGTATGGCTGGTGGGCCATAGCCATGTGCACAGGGCAGCGCGTTATGCTGCACAGGGCAGCGCGTTACGCTGCGGCGACAGAGTGGGCCCCTGACTGGGACTGGGTGCATCCGCATGTCTCAGGTGGTACGGTAAGCACGGCATGTTATGGCGGGAACTGTTGCCATTCCTTTTCTACATCAGGGATGCTGACTCGCCGGATGTCCTGGTTATGTACCTTGGGGGTGATGGCTTGGGACGGGTCACTGGCCTATCGCGGAAGCTTGCGATTTGCAGTGACTTGGCCTACTCACCTTGTGTGTTGTCTGCCACAATCCTCAATTGGTCGGACATGATACCGCGGTATGCTTACAGGGGAGCGTTCGGCCTCTGGGCTCTTGCCCGAGCTCCACGGTCTTTGAACGGGGCTATTGCCTGGTTCATTTTCGACAAGGGTGGGGGTCGCGTCATTCGCCTCCCTACCATTAGTATGCAAAATTATGAGCTTTACTCAGGGGATGGGGCCCATCTGTCGCAGGGAGGTATGGACCTCTTGTAAGTGGACTGGCGAGCAGGCCTGTTGACCGAGCTGACGGTCTGGGGGGGGGGGCGGTTAGCTTTTTGGGATGCCTCCCCGTGTGGCGGGTAGCACTGGTAAGGTAAACATTTATGACCCACAGGTATCCGGCAGGTTCGCAATTGACTGGACAACACTAGACAGGCATAAGTTGTTTAAACGTTGTCCGGTCAACGACGAACCAGGCGACGGGGTGATGGTTACAGCTAGACAGCATGCATCACCCCGTGATTTTACGGATACGCGTCAGAGGGTGGGGTCATTAGTTAGATATTGACTACGGTCAACAATTTGTTTGTTGTCAACAAACAAATTGATACAAATAGATACATTGTAACAATTGCCGTTGGCAATTTTGGGTGGTACCTTACCAGTGTTACTTCGGCCTGCTTGCCTTAAGAATTATGATTGGTCAATTACCAATAGAAATTTATAATTCGGACTAGGGCATGAATCAATAAATGTGGCCCAATGCCGTTATCCACTTTCATCAGTGTCTGAGTCCGTTATTGGGGGGGTGCGCCTGCAAAGTGTGATCTACTAGGAAGCAGTCATCCACGTACAGAGTGATCATACAAATTGGTCCACATTTAAAGTACAGTGATACCTCGCTTAAAGAGCGTAATGCATTCCATGGGATTGCTCTTTAAGTGGAACACCATTGTAAGTTACCAATTGTGACTTCTGGCGGGGAGTTCAAACCCTGATTTAGTCGCTAAGTGGGTTTTTGGTTGGTTTTCGTTGTTAAGCGAGGTGACCATTCAGAGAAAATTCTGCTCTTTAAGCAAGTTAGTCTCTAAGCGAGGTGCTCTTTATGCAAGTTTTTACTGTATATTCAGTTTGAAGTATGGGTTGCCGTAGTTTTGTTGCCTGATCATCCCATCACCGTTGCCATGGTATATGAGGTTTCATTTGCAGAAGTCGCTGTTGGGCTTCTTCTGAGTATCATCATTAGTCTTTTAAAATGCAAAATGTAGCCAAAGCAAATCAGCCAGAAGCTCTTCGCATTAGCCATAATAAACAAGAGTTAATCTGTAGTAACACCAAAGGACACGTCTAGTTTGCAAGTTGTCGTGTTCATTTAAAAGAATAAAAAGTAAAATAAAAAACACTCTTCTGGAAAGAAGAAGGAAAGCAACAAAACAAGGCTTCTCCTCCTAGTGGCAAGCAACAGCACGAGGGGAATCACAAACTCACTGAATAACACCGCTGTGACAGAATGTCATTTCAATTGGCTTATTAACCATATGAAAAAATATATCACAACAGTGAGAAAACCTCTCAGTTATCTATATCTTATCCCTTAGGCTATTGTCATGAGCCAGTGGCATACTATGAAAAGAGTGCTAATTCAGTTGTCAGCTGCCTTCCCTATTAAACAGACAGCATAAAAACACCAGCAACAAAACTGAAACAAGTAATAAGGGTAAAGGAAAGGTCTGGCTACCCTTGTCCCCTTGTATTTTTTGATTTAAACAAATGCAGCCCCCTTTTTTCCCCTTGTCATGTATAATTGCTCCCATACCAGCAGGTTCTTGTATAATGAAGCACTTATAGCATTCACTAGGCTCCCCACCCCACCCTTTGGCACTATATGAGATGTAGAATTCACAACCTACATTGTCACACCATGAGGAAAAATAAAACAAAAGCCATGAAATGGAAACATACTACAGATATGAAAAGGGCAGGACAGCACATATTGTGTGATCTAAGCCAAGGATGGAGTATGTGAAGACCTCCAGTTGCTATTGGATTTTATATTCCATCAGCCCCTAGCCATGTTGCCAGGGAAGCAGGATGATGAGAGCGGCACTTAAATGACTTCTGGAGGAGGACACGTTCCCTATTCCTGACAGGACATTCCTGTCACCTTGGCAGGCAATCCTCTCAAAACCTTGGTTGGCGTCAACAGTGGTGAAATTGTCATTGGGATGGATGCAATCACTGGATAGCCTTTCTTCTACAGAGTTGAACCAGTATAGGGTCCTGGTTTATTAAGGAAATGGCACTGGTTAAACATAAGAGATGGAGAATAAAACAGCAATGTCAGAAAACTCAGAGAAGACCATCCAGATACAGGCTAGAACCATCCTGTAGTAGAGTTGGTAGCAAAGAAACAATTTTACTTTGCCCTTAATTGTACCTGAACAGAATTGGCCAGATCACTATGAAGAATTTGCATGACATGTTAGAGACAAAATCATTCATTTTTGTGCTCTAACTTGGACATTGCTCTACAAGTCCATTGACTTTTGATCGCAGCTTATTCCATGTCAACAGATACATTTCAATTTCTTGATCTTGAGGGAGATAAATACATGTGTGTCTTTGTTGATTCGAGTAATTGGTAAGTGTTTAATGGAGTAGTGTAATTGGTAAGTGGATAATGGAGTAGTGAGGTTTCTCTGGTAAACCAGTGAGGTCTGCCATTGGGTAGAGATATTCAACTTCTGCTCAGTGGGATCCCACATTCCCTCTGAAAACTTACATTTGCAGCTTGGTTATACTCCTGGATTCAATTCTAAGGTGGAACACCAAGGTTTTTCAGTGGCCAGGAACATGCTTGTACAATTAAAGCTAATGTGCCAGCCATATCCATTGAAATTTCAAAACTAGCCAGAGTGACACATGAGTTATCTTGGATTACTCTAATGCTGACTTTAACCAGCTCTATGGTGGCTTTGTGGCTAAGACGCTGAGTTTGGAGACTGGAAGGTCAGGGTTCGATACCAGAGTGCTGCATGACAGATCTTGGGAACATAAAGGGAGCCTCATTCGGGCATCCCCTGAGTGGAGCTTCTCTAGCAAAAATCCTTTTAACCCAGAGTAATTTTTGACACAACATTTATTTATTTAACCAATATTCAGAAACTTCAAGATGCTTCAGCCAAACCACTGACCAGATATGATTGTGAAGAGAACAGGTATTGGTTGTTGAAGCCATTTCATTAGCTACTGATTCATTTCAATACATAATTCAATGTGCTAGTCGTGACGTATAAGCTCTTATATGAGCTGGATCCAAAACATCTGATACAGAATATCTCTTCATATGAGTTTGTCCAGGCCTTGACTCTTGAGTTCTTAAGAGGAAGCCTTTTATCTGGATCCTGCTCTCCTCACAGGCATATTTTGTGAAGTCAAGGAAAAGGGCCTTCTTGTTAGATGTTCACAGGCTTTAAAACTCCCTCCCAAAGGAGGCTAGGCTGACCACAGGTCTCCGACTGGCAAGCAAATATCTTTATGCTTAGAAAGGCCTTTAGCCAATAACTCACTATTGAGGAAAGTTCTTTTAAGTATGGCTATTGTGCATTGTTCTTTGTCTTTTTTCCTTGCTGAACTTCTAAATTGTTTTTAACATTATTTTTACTCGGAATTAGTTTTTAACCAATAACATTTACTTTTATTTTTTAAAATATTATAATATATTGTTTTCTTAACTGAATCTATGGGGCTGCACTGTCTCAGTGGTTAAGAAGCTTGCCTTGTTAGCTGGAAGGCTGGCAAGTGAGCAGTTTGAGACCCTGGTACTGCATGATGGATTGAGTGCCCATTTCTGTCCTAGCACTTGGGGACATGAAAGGAGCCTCATTTGGGCGTTCCCTGAGCAGAGTTTCTTCTGCAAAAATCCTTTCAATCCAGAATAATTTCTGACATAAAATTTTTACAACTGAATCTATTTTAATTCATGTTGTGAGCTGCCTAAAGTCCTGCACTGACAGACAAGAAGTATACAGTGATACCTCATACAACATCCAAACTTGGTTCCACAAGTTTGGACTTTATACGGATTTGGGCTTTGTATGAGGCATGCAAAATCCTAGCTGTGATGCCTCATACAACATCCAAATCTTTGCTGTGATGCCTCGTACAACGTCATTTCCATAGAGATACATTGTACTGTAACAGCACAGACTTCAGGGCAAAGTCAAGGAAACAGACAGGAAACTGACAGAACTTTAAGAAATCATTGTCTAAAGGCTAAATACATTACAAAAACATGTCAAACAACCCTGATTGTCCAAGAACCTGAAGAATGCTGCAAAAATTCCAGGAATGCTTCTAAAAATTCTGATGAAAAAAAAATCCAAAATCATGCTCAAACCCACTCCTAAACACTTTTTGCCGCATGCAAAACCCACAAGAGCAATACACATGTGTCCTGCCTTTTATACTGCCCAGGCACAATGCAACCTGGGAAAAACCCAATGCCTCATACAAAGTCGAGCGACTTTGTATGAGGTAACTTTTTTCAAGAAATTAGGCCATGTACAAAGCAGACTTTGTATGAGGTATGACTGTATATATGTTTGACTTAAAATTCCTGGAGGATAGAATGTTTGACAAACAGAGTCTGACCAGTTCTCTTTAGTCACTTCCTAAGTAGAAATAGGGACCACTTCAGTGGGAAGGAAAAATTCAGTTCTACAAAAGCTCTCTGGTTTATGAATGTGGAATATTGTGCTTCTTGACATCTGTTTCAAAATTCTTGGGGGAAAATTATATTGCTTCATAATATCATGCCTAGATTGCCAGCAGGAAAAAGGAAGGTAAACTTGGCATAGCAAATGGCAGCCTAAATGATGATGACACAAATGTCAACAGTCATGATGGTAGCAGTGTTTCCCAAACTTTGGTTCTTGGACTCCATTTCCCAGAAGCCTAAATCAATTCCTCAAAGCACTGATCAGCCAATATAGTGACTTAGGCTTCTGGGAATTGAAGTCCCCTGTGGGGCATAGGGCCCACTTTGGGAACCACTGGTATACAGGATCCCCTTTTGTGCTCACTGCCTTTCACAAAGAGACACCAAGCAAGGGAAAATCTCAGAACCTGACTCTGTTGGATCGGGGCCCGATACGGGCTGGAAGGTCCCAGAGGAGACTGGTCAAGTAAAGACACATGAGGCAAGATGGAGCAAAGACCAGCATTTATTGATCAGAAGGCTCTAATCTTTATATCCTGCCTAGCTCGACCACGTGCATAGGTTGCGCGTGGCCGTTACAGGAAAACTGCGAGTCTGCACTTTGAGATTACACAAATTACTCATCAGGGGTGACTTCACCGGGGGGGGGGAGTTCCTTATCTATCTAATTTACTACCGGGGGACATGCATTGTCTACTGCTATTGGGAGTAAACATGTCCCTAAGTTGACTCTTGGACTCAGAGTCTCTGCAGATACAAGATTACCCATTACATGCTTATCGAGTTCATCACCCGGTGATCTTTTGCCCTCTACTGTCTGAACTGCCTGCCAGATCAGAGATCGGTGAATTGAACTATGACTATTAATCTGCTCCCTAATTTCTGTCCCTTTGGAACCAGGCTCCAAGGAGTGTTCCCCCGAGCTGTGGTTCTGTCACGGACAGTATGCCAATTACGTGCACGGAACCCACATTCCCCTTTTATTTGTTTGATTGGACCTGACAGACGGCTCGCCGTAGGAGTGGCATGAGCTGAAATGGAGTGACGAGATTCTGAGGTTTTCTCCATGGGGAACACATTGACAGCAATGAGGGAATATATTGTGCAAAGCAGCAAACCGCTATCCCCAAAATTACAACACCCACAATCGCCTTGAGCATTGTTTGAAGCCATCCCCATGGAAACCACGACCATAGCAAATTCCACCACCCCCACGTGGCATCTTCCTTGATATTCTTATGGAGATCTGTGATCTGACTTTGTACCTTGCGAGAGTTGTCCATGAGGTTAAAACAACACATGCCATGGACTGTCTCGCAACCCAAATGGTGTAAGAGCAGGAGATAGTCTATAGCTGCTCGATTATCCAATATAGCATGACGAAGCGCCGTCTGCTCTTGATTGAGCAGCGCTATCGCCGACGAGGTGTGGTTAATGGCTTTGCTAATGCGCAAGCCAGCTGACCAATCCTGTGAGCATTGCCTATGGCTAAGCCTGGCACGCCGAACAAACTGACCGCCAATGAGACATATTCAGCTTTGCTCAAAAGGCTAATGTTACTGTCACATGAAGTATCCAGCTGGGTGGCACGAGCGTGTGTGGGCAGATATGTAGGTGCTTGGGACAACCATATACTTGGTGGGAAGCAAAAGTATCAAACGACTGATACAACAGAAAGAATCAGATACATTTGCGGGAATATAGTTCCATGTGTGTTGGTTACACGTAAAAAAACCAGCCTGAAGGCAAAGTGACATGAACAAACATTGAGTCAATAGTCTCTGGGTGATTGCAAGTACAAGTGCTATTGCCGGGGTCAAGGCAACGGTGATGTGGCCCTTTGACCGCGGTACAGCTGGTCATGCGAGCACAAGTTGAGCTCGGGCTGAACGCCACTCGGGGAGTGTACAGAGTGGCCGCATCAGCTGGTAGGACTTTTGTGACCTGGGTTCCCCAGTGTGCATATGTTGAATACATGATCCTGTGAAATGGGCCAAATATCCATTTCACTATCCAGTCACCGTGCCTGATGTGCACACCTGGGGTATGACATACTGGGATGAGACGAGTACTAAGGAGAGAGGCAAAATCGATGGCATGCCTCAGGCAAAAATCTGACTGATTGACGAGGTTTGCCAATCTTTCCCAGATTTTGTAGTGCAGCCAAGTAGAGAGGTTTCCACCAGGCATCAGATCTTCTGCTTCAAATGAAGCGACTTGAACCCCTCCCCGCATAAGCAAGGAAAGGATCAAGATGATCATTGTCAAGGAATTAAAGGTGATCTGGGACAAAACCACAACCACGATGTTCTCTGGAGTTGGTTCTGCATTCTGCTGCCGTGCAATGTCAGTCGCCTCCTGGCACAGGGACTTGACCATTCCCCATGTGATCTTCAGCGCTGGCATCGGCTGTCGTTGCCTCCTCCGCCTGGTTTCCCCCGTCAGAGTCAATTCCTCCATCTCCGGTAGCGGGTCCGGGAACGCCTGGCTCCACACAATTGGATTCGAGATGGGGTTTCACACAACAAGCTGGAATCCAGATGATACCTGAAGGAGATATAATTGCGGCATACCCTCTTCCCCACATTATGAGTGGTGCCAGGCCCCTCCAAGAAGGATCCGGTGGCACTTGATAATGCACCATGGGGTGCGGGAGAGCCTCAGTGCGACGGAAGTGCTTCTCCTGTGGAGTACAATCTGAAAAAACGTTGAGGTGGTTGTACGTGAGCAGTACCTTGTTCAGACAATGCTGTGCCTGACCCTGATTTTTGGGGAGGGCTAGTTCCCCTCTTTCTGTTTGTTTGCCAAAGTAGGACTTGAGCGTCCGATTCACCCACTCGACAATCACTTGCCCTTGCGGATTGTACGGAACACCAAAAGTGTGCTTAATGTCCCAGGTGGCCATAAACGTGGCCAGTTGCCTGGAGCTATAAGCCGGAGCATTGTTGGATTTCACGTGCCATGGTGTACCCATGGCCATGAAACAGGAGAGGAGATGCTGCTCCACGTGGGAAGCCATTTCTCCCTTCTGAGCCATAGCCCAAACAAACTGTGAAAACGTGCATGAACTGCCATCTCCCAAACTGCGGAACATGTGTGACATCCATTTGCCACACCTGGTTGGCTTCTGTCCCTCGTGGGTTGACACCCCATGAGCCCCCCCCCCTGCCGCCCCTGCACATTGTGGGCAGGAACGGACTATGACCTGAGGTTGGGAAAGTGGCAGATTGAACTGTCGTGCAAGTGCTTTAGCATTTTGATGAAAGAATGCATGACTTTGAATCGGAGTCTTGAAGCCTCCCAGAACTGACTTCTGCTGAATTTCCTTTCCGGCTGCATCTGCTCTGCTATTGCCCATGGAAATCGGGCCAGGTAAATCCTGGTGACTTCTGATGTGGGTGACATAGAGTGCTTTGGTGCAGTTACGCAAATGAAATTGAGTTGTGAGGAAAAGACCTAACAAGTTTTTGTCTATTGTGGGAGTGATGTAGGCTCCCGGTAGACCGTGAAGCAAATACCGGACATACTGACTTCTGTAATTATATTCAAGTGTTCCTTGGCAAAAGTGCACAAGGCAAGGTTCACTGCTGCCAATTCCGCCCGCTGCGTGGATTTCTGCGGAAGAGTCAGAAGCATGCACCAAGCCTGTCCCTCTTGCCAAGTAAGAACACCATATGTTCTACCCCCATCAGTGAACACTGTCCTGGCTCCCTGAAGAGGAACCAGGGACAATAACTCACACAAGCTGACTGTCTGCGTTTGAACATAAGAACATAAGAACAGCCTTGCTGGAACAGGCCACAGCCCATCCAGTCCAGCATTCTGTCTCACACAGTGGCTCACCATTTCCTTCAGGGTATTATTCCCAAGGAGATAACTTCACCTGTTTAGGATTCCCTGGAAATGGCATTGAGAGATATCCTGCCTATCTCTCCAACCCGGAGGTTGTCCTTAAGTATCCATAATTATAGCCATTGATACTCTTGTCCTCCACGAACTTGTCTAATCCTTTCTTAAAGCTGTCAAGACTGACAGCTGTCACCACTTCTTCTGGCAGGGAGTTCCATAGACCAGTAATCCTCTGGGTGAAAAAGTACTTTCTCTTATTTGTTTGAGAACTAGTACCCAAAAGTTTCATGGAGTGTCCCCTAGTTCTAGTGTTGTGCGATAGGGAAAACAGTTTTTCCTTATCTACTTTGTCCACACCGTGCATGATTTTATAAACTTCAATCAGGTCACCTCTTAGACGCCGTCGTTCAAGAGTGAAAAGGCCCAACTGTTGCAGCCTCAGATGGTAAGGAAGGTGTTCCAGTCCCCTAATCATTTTGGTTGCCCTCCTCTGTACTTTCTCCAACTCCATAATATCCTTCTGGAGGTATGGCGACCAGAACTGTACACAATATTCCAGATGGGGCCTCACCATAGATTTATAAAGAGGCAAAATGACACTTGCTGACTTATTTTCTATACCCTTCCTAATGATCCCTAACATTGAGTTTGCTTTTTTCACTGCTGAGGCACACTGGGTTGACATCTTCATTGAGCTGTCCACCAGGACACCAAGGTCCCTTTCCTGGTTTGTCGCAGAGAGTTCAGACCCCATCAGTTTATAAATGTAATTGGGGTTTTTTGCCCCAACATGCATCACTCTGCACTTACTGATGTTGAAGCTCATTTGCCACTGTTTTGCCCACTCCCCCAGTGTCAAGAGATCCCTCTGGAGCTCTTCACAATCTCTCACAGTTTTCACTACCCTGTATAATTTAGTGTCGTCAGCAAATTTGGCTACCTTGCTTTTTACTCCTACCTCTAGATCATTTATGAAGAGGTTGAAAAGCAGGGGTCCCAGTACTGAACCTTGGGGGACCCCACTCTTTACTTCCCTCCACTTGGAGAAGTGTCCATTTAGTGCTACCCTCTGTTTCCTGTCCCTTAACCAGTTGCTGATCCAGGACAAGACCTGTCCCTTTATTCCATGACTGGTAAGTTTATTCAAGAGCCTTTGGTGTGGTACCTTGTCAAAAGCCTTCTGAAAGTCCAGATAAACAATGTCAACTGGATCCCCCTTATCCACATGCTTGTTGACACTCTCAAAAAATTCCAACAGATTACTGAGGCATAAAAGCCATGTTGGCTCTCCTTTAGCAGTGCCTTCTCTTCTATGTACCTATTAATTCTATCTTTTAGGATGGTTTCCATCACTTTACCTGGGACACATGTCAAACTGACAGGTCAGTAATTTCCTGGATCACCCCTGGATCCTTTTTTGAAAATTGGTGTTACATTCGCTACCTTCCAGTCATCAGGCACAAAGCCTGATTTGAGGGAAAGATTATATATTTTGGCTAGGAAATCAGCAATTTCATCTTTAAGTTCCCTGATAACTCGTGGATGGATGCCATCTGGTCCTGGTGATTTGTTAGTGTTTAGCTTAACAAGACATGCAAGGACCTCCTCCCTGGTTATTTCTATCTTGCTTAATTCTTCGGTTTCCCTCCCTATGAAGATAGGCTCTGTTTTGGGCATGTGGTCTCTGTCTTCTTCAGTGAATACTGAAGCAAAGAATTCATTGAGTCTCTCTGCAATCTCTGTTTCCTCTTTAATAACCCCTTGCCTTCCATTGTCATCTAATGGTCCAATGGCCTTCCTAGTTGGGTTCTTACTTCTAATGTACTTAAAGAAGTCTTTGTTATTTCTCTGAGTATTTTTAGCTATACGCTCCTCAAAGTCTTGCTTTGCTTTCCTGATTGTTGCCTTGCATTTGTTCTGCCAGAATTTATGTTTCTGCCTGCTGTCCTCATTTGGACAAGCCTTCCATCTTCTAAATGAGCTTTTCTTGCTCTTGATCACTTCCCGAACAGCTCCTGTAAGCCACATCGGAGTCCTCTTGGACCTGGCAGTGCCCTTTTTCCTTTTGGGTATGCATTCCAATTGGGCCTCTGTTATTGTTTTTGTAAACAGCCTCCATACCTCTTCGAGTGTTTGGACTCTCCCAATTTTCCCTTTCAGTTTCTTTTTTACTAGTTTCCTCATCTTTGGGAAATTGAAGCGAGTCAAGTCTGGGGTCTTTCAGCAAATGGTATGCCAAAGATCCTGTAAATCCTTCTAATGCAATCGGAAGTGAGTCACCGAGCTGCATTAGCTCCTGGACCTGATCCTTGGTGAATGGAACAATGATTTTCACCAAATTGTGCCGTGAGATATCCCTTGCTCTCAACCTTCCTCGGTAAATCACTGCGGAGACCAGTTCCTGTGGAGGGACAATGTTTCGGGAAGAGGTGTGTGGTAAATACACCCATTCCATGATTCCCCCCCCTAGCTTGGAGTCTACGTCTAGAGCTCCGGAGAACTTGGCTCCAGTTCTGACTATGTACAGGTTCAGAACAGGAGCATATGGCCCCTGACTAATCCTGTCCACCCATCTCTGGCTGAGAACTTGGTTGACCTTTTCGAGAGTTAATCGAGCCTCTCGCGGAATGTGTATCCGATCTGCTGGATACTTACCTAGCATTAGCAGTGAGAAGAGTGGCTTCAAGAGTTCTGTATCTAGCCTAAAATATGGTCTAGCCCAATTGATATTCCCTAGAATCTGTTTTAATTCTACAAGAGTGACTGAATCTTTGAGGTTAATTTGTGGCAAAACTGGTGCTGTGAAAGAACGGAGAAGCCGGTGGCCCAAGTATGAAAAGGGCTTGGTTCTCTGAACTTTCTCTGGGGCAATGAGTAACCCCTTCTCCCCCAGAGTGGTCTGGAGATCTTTAAACATTTTGCTGCCCAGTCATGGCGCTGCGATCAAAATATCATCCATAAAATGACATACCAAGACTCTGGGGTGAAGGTTTTGAAACTTTTCCAGTGCGTTGTGAATGTAAATTTGGCACAGAGTGGGCAAATTGAGCATCCCCTGTGGCAAATATTTCCATATGAAATGTTGCATAGGCTCTCTGTGGTTCACGACTGGCACCATAAAAGTGAACCTTTCCCAATCCCTTACATCTAAAGGAATAGTGTAAAAACAGTCTTTCAGGTCTACAACCAGGATCTCCCAACCCTTGGGTATCATGTTCGGATTTGGGATGCCGCATTGAAGCAGACCCATTGGCTGGATACACTTATTGATCTCTTTTAGATCGTGAAGGAGTCTCCACTTCCCTGACTTCTTTTTAATGATGAATTTGGGCGAATTCCAGGGACTGGTGGAATGTTCTATGTGTCCTGCATCTAATTGTTCTTTAACCAACTGTTTTAGGGCGACTAATTTTTCCCCTACGACCAGCCATTGCTCTACCCAGACTGGCGTGTTGGTAAGCCATTTTAGCGGTAAAGCCATTACCCGAAGGTAAGAGTGGCACGATACTGTTGCAAGATGTCCCGCCCCCAAAGATTGACATGCACATTCAAGATATGCGGCCGAATGACCGCCATGCCGTCAGCTCCGGGAATTGTGACTTCCACCCAATCTCGGCATCTAAACGCATCCTGAACACCACCTACCCCCAACACTTCGAAGACTGGCTTGAGAGCCCACTCTCGTGGCCACTAACTCTGGCTGACCACGCTGATGTCAGCGCCCGTATCTAACAGCCCATCAAAAGGTTTTTTCTTCAAAAATACCTTTATGACTGGTCGCCGTTTCCACTCTATATTGGTTTCCACTGTCGCTAAGACCTGGTATCCTTGTACTGTCCCTTCTGCGCTCGAGCGGTCTGCCAACCCAGACTCTGAGCTGTCTCTGAGCCTTTCCTGGCTGCCTGCTTGCGGGTGACAAGGAACCATGATCACTTGCGCTAACATGTCTCCTTTGTGGATGGTTTGTGGTAGGTGTGTCCAAAGTTGAACCTGGAGTACACCCGAAAAATTGGAGTCAACGACTCCTGGAATCACAAGGATTCCTCACGTTCCTGTGATACTGCGGGGCAAAATTAAACCTATATAGCCCTTAGGCAGGAGTCCCATGTATTGGGAATGAACCAGTTAGACTGTGCCTGGCAAGTCACATGTGACTTCTGACTGGCAAGTCAAATTTAGTCCCGCACTGCCCTTAGGTCTGGCCTGTGCCTCTGGAATGCAGAGTGTAATGTTCCGTGAATCTAATCCAGCTCTGACTCTTCCAGAGTGACTGTGGTCTCTGTTTGAACCCGCGCTCCGGTTTCCCAAAGTCGGACAGTTCCTGGCCCAGTGAAAGCCCTTGTTACATTGTGGACATGGGGTGGTTGGAGCCTTGGGACAACCTGGGTTTTGGCCAGTACCCTTCTTGGTTTGGCATCCTCTAGCGAAATGACCGATCTTGCAACAAGTGAGGCATGCTCCCTTAGTTTTGCCTTTGGGTCTCCTACCGCCTTGCACCGCCACTGCTAACAGACCCATTTTATAGGAATCTGTGCCAATGTCGGCACAAGCCCTGATCATGTCAGTAAGTGTCAAATCAGGATGATTGCCCAGTGACTGCAAGATTTTATGGCAGTCAAGGTTGGCGTTGTCTTTAGCCAGCTTCATCATAAGCTGGGCTTGTTCGTTGTTTATCTGCCTACTGATCGCTTCCCCCAATCTGTTAATAAAGTCCATGTAGGACTCCTGGGCACCTTGTTTAACCACTGTGTAATTTTTGGCTGCTTTGCCAGCTGCTGAGACCTTGAGATAAGCCCTAAAGGCTGTCTCACCCACCAGTAGGAGCATGGCGATTGGCAAGGTGGTCTGCGCGTCGATGGTTTTGAACTGACCCGAACCATATAGCTGGTCAGGAATTACTGCTCCTCCCATCCTGGCAGACCTTGCCTGTGCTTAGAGTCGATACTCGCTGTCCCAGAGCAAATACTGGCTTGGATTGAGCATCATTCTCATGACGACCTTCCAGTCATATGGAATGAACATCATTGTCTCACAAATCTGCTGAAGTGTACCTCTAGTGAAATGACTCTGAAGTCCCATTTCTGTAATTGCTTTCCGTATTGCCATGAGCAGTTTGTACAGAACTGTCGAGTGGATCGTTTGCTGTTGACCCGTGAGGGCGTCCAGCTCTATGCGGACTGGGCACAACTGCCTAAGTTCAGCTAGTTCTTCCACTGATAACTCCCCTTTGATGGTTTCCTCTTCTACCATGTGCTGAATGGAACTTTTGACTTTCTGGGAACTTTTAACTGTCTGGGAACCGCCAGTGTTTCCCAAACCTTGGATTCCTTCAGTGGCGTCTGCAGCTGCCGCTGAAGGAAAGCTCCCTAAGCTTCCCTGTTTTAGCTGAATTGTCGGATAGAGACCCATCGGGGCTGATGGTTCTGACTGCGCTGGGGGGTTCTCAGTCTCTATCTGGACTGAGTCTACCTCTGTGATGAGCTTTCTACACTTACTCCATGTGCTGATTACCTTAGCTGGGGCTCTTGGTTCTTGCTGAATGCAGGTCCCTATCCTGTCCCAAAGTTGGAGGCTTAACATGCCCATTTCAGGGTAAAACAGACAGTGCTCCCCCAAATACACCAAAAGATCTGCTAACTGGGCGCTGTGAATGCGAGTAGACTTTACCCTGGCCAGGGCCTTGAGCTCCATTAAGTGAGCTCTCTGGTTAGTGGTCGGACTTGACCTCTGTGAACAAGACTCCATATTACCTGCCGGTCCATTGAAGCTGCATCCACCGGACGAGTTGACTCGTCTAGATGTAGGTAACTGGATTCGGTGCGATGAACCTCTGGGAAGGAATCAGAACATGGACTGCTGCCACAGGCCCTCGGTGACCTCTGCAATGGTGTCAGGGTTCACAGCCGACCCTGAGCAGAATGCGTTTCCGATGCACAAGATGCCTCAGAGCTTTGGAGCATGCTCTGCCTCTGGAATGCTTCGCCTCTTAGCGTAGCTGAATTCAGATCGGATGGCTTTCCGACCTGAACCGTTCTGCAACCTCCGGGAAGACTTGGACGCGATTCTGGCATAGAACCGGACCAAGGATGTCGCTTACTCATGAGTAGGATCACGTCATGGTCACCATATGTTGGATTGGGGCCCGATACAGGCTGGAAGGTCCCGGAGGAGACTGGTCAAGTAAAGACACACGGGGCAAGATGGAGCGAAGACCAGCATTTATTGATCAGAAGTCTCTAATCTTTATACCCTGCCTAGCTCGACCACGTGCATAGGTTGCGCGTGGCCGTTACAGGAAAACTGCAAGTCTGCACTTTGAGATTACACAAATTACTCATCGGGGTGACTTCACCGGAGGGAAGTTCCTTATCTATCTAATTTACTACCGGGGGACATGCATTTTCTACTGCTATTGGGAGTAAACATGTCCCTAAATTGACTCTTGGACTCAGAGTCTCTGCAGATACAAGATTACCCATTACATGCTTATCGAGTTCATCACCCGGTGATCTTTTGCCCTCTACTGTCCGAACTACCTGCCAGCTCAGCGATCGGTGAATTAAACTATGACTATTAATCTCCTCCCTAATTTCTGTTCCTTTGGAACCAGGCTCCAAGGAGTGTTCCCCCGAGCTGTGGTTCTGTCAGGGACAGTATGCCAATTACGTGCACGGAACCCACATTCCCCTTTTATTTGTTTGATTGGACCTGACAGACTGCTCGCTGTAGGAGTGGCATGAGCTGACATGGAGTGACGAGATTCTGAGGTTTTCTCCATGGGGAACACATTGACAGCAATGAGGGAATACATTGTGCAAAGCAGTAAACCACTATCCCCAAAATTGCAACACCCACAATCGCCTTGAGCATTGTTTGAAGCCATCCCCATGGAAACCATGACCATAGCAAATTCCACCCCCACCCCCACATAAGCGCCTAGTGAAGGCCCTGCCAGGAGTAACAACCCTGCATGCAAAATTGAGATACCCATGTAGAACTTGGAGTTCGTGCAGTATAACCTTGCGCTTATTTAAGATGGCCTGAATAGCATCCGAAATGGGTGTTACCTTCTCCATTGGAAACCTAGATGTTTGAGCCACCGTATCAATCTCAATTCCCAGGAATACTAATTTAGTTGCAGGCCCCTCAGTCTTTTCCGGTGCTAACGGTACCCCTAATTCAGCCATCAGGTTCTGAAACGTTGCAAGCATGTATGCACACGCTCCAGAACCCATGGCAGCCCCAAATAAGAAATCATCCAGGTAGTGTACCACCCTGTGCACTCCTGTGTGGTGTTCAAAAGCCCAATGTAGGAATGTACTGAAACGCTCAAAAGCCGAGCATGATACCGAACACCCAAAAGGCATGGCCTTGTCCACACAGTATTGTCCTTGAAACCGAAAACCTAAAAGTTCAAAGTCGTCCGGGTGGACAGGCAGCAGGCAAAATGCAGGTTTAATGTCACACTTAGCCATACGTGCTCCCTGACCACACGCCCTAACCATCCAAACTGCCTGGTCAAATGATGCATACCGTACTGAACACAGTTCGTCCGGTATGGCGTCATTAACTGACCCTCCTGCCAGATATGATAAATGGTGTATTAACCGAAAGTCACCTGGGACCTTTTTGGGTACCAGTCCCAGGGGTGAAACCTTCAAGTTAGTAAAAGGCGGTCTTGCAAATGGTCACGCAACCTGCCCCTTCTTTATTTCTTTGAATATTTTTTGTTTGGCTAAATCCTCCTTTCCTCTTAACGATAGCAAATTAGGAGAATCCTGCGGTGCTCTCACACCCACAAAAGGTATGTGAAACCCCACAAGAAATCCCTGTAAAAGATACTCCGCATCCTCCCTTTTTGGGTAGACACGCAGCCACCATTCAAGCACCTTAGTTTTGATTGGGCTGGGTGCCTTTTGAAGACAGCCCTGAATTTGTGCTCGTGTGTCCTGCCCCCTGCTGACCTCACCCCTTCCACCTTGCCCCTCCCGTTTTAGGACAGACTGTGGCTGAATGCGGCCCCAAACAAATCGTACATTCATGCTTGTATTTGCACTGCTTATGGTTACAGCCGGCCACAGACAAAAAATTCCAACACAACAGGCAGGCTGGAACCCCCTGCCCCGCCGCTTGGCGGGGTGATTGTGCCGTGCCATGCCGTTGCATGGCATGACCACAGTGATATCTGTCCCCTGCAGCTGGCTGGGATGGGGTCATATATAATAACCAAAGCAGTTGGTTGGGCTCATCCCAACGCATTTTCGGGTGTAGCGCCGCCTGCATACGAAATTATTTGTCATACGCAAGCCACGCCTGACCAGGAAAATCCATATAAACCCGATAGATTATGTCAAGATACTAAATTAGGGGAAGTGCCAATTTGGGACAAGCCCGGATTGACACGGCTGCATATATCAAATAGGCCAGCAGCTAATTGGCCCAAGTACGAGGAGGCTTGCAACGGCGGGACAACTCCTTGTCCGTGTCGTCCTCCTTCTCCTTTTCTTCTCGAGTTTGTTCCCTGTTCAACAAACTAAACAAATCCACATATTCCCTGCACCATATCTTTTCTCTAGTGGCATTCAGCAGATGGTCACCCAGGGGCAGTGAGATGCCCGCAGTAGGAAAAGCTGAAGCCGGTACTGTTTGGTAAGCGAAAATGTTTGATGGGCCGTTAGGCCATATTGGTTGAGGGAAAACCGTATTAGCCATAGGTACTCCATTTATCATTGCCAGAATTGATGCCCCCCAAACCCTCTGTTGTGTGGTCCCATTAATTGGCTACTGTAACGAAGGTGTAGGGACCGGCTGTGTTGGCCAGGGCCAAATAGGAGTCACCGGTTGAGTTACATTAGGCAACCTTGGTATGGTTACCCATCCACTGGTCTCACCTGTTGTCATGTTCCCTGCAGCACCCACCGAGGACTCCATACCTACAGCATTGACAACTAGTTCCACTCCTGGCGCGTCATGAGGCACTGCAGCCGCACCAGACTGCGACTGAATGTGGCTTGCTCTGGCCCCTCCAATGCTATTTGCAAGAACTGCCTCAAGGCGAGCCAGCCTCCAATCCAACGAAGAAGCAGGTTGTGTTAAGTCAGCTTCTTCAAATGGCGTGTTTGCTGACCCTGGTATTACTGTTAGTGTAGACATGCCCATGGCACGTTCCAATGCTACAAAGCGGTCCTCAAGGGGTACAGTGCCTATAGGGAAGGTGCTACACAATGGGTTTGGTGCCTGGTCAGCTTGTGCGTTATGCAAATTGGGCAGAGGAGTATCTAAACCCTCTCTAGCTGTATTGTGTTGCTGTGCCCTGCCAATTGAGGTGCCCTTCCTTTGAGTTATAGTTGTTGACCTTGGCCCTAACTGAGTTCTCCGTTCAGATGTTGGGGCGGATTCTGATGTTGCTGTTGGCCGTGAACGTGTGCTGAAAGTAGCTCGAGTAGCCTGCCTGGAGCCCTTCCAGGTCTCCTTCACGCAAGCGGCTTTCTTTCTTTTGGGCACCATAATAGCTGCCCTTAATGGTAATTACCTTTGCTGTTGCCACCAAATGGTGCTGATGGCCGTAAAACGGGGCAATTAGGCTTACTGTGTCCACCAAATGTTATTGCTGGCTGGGCTATTGGTCAAACAGCATGTACTGTGATCACCAAATTGTGTTGATGGACTGCAGACTGTTGAACAAGCCTGTACCGTTGTCACCAAATGGACATGGAGGCTACCTAACTGGTTAATATCAGTGGCACCAAATGATATGTTCTCCTTCGTATAGTTTGTGAATACACACTATTGGGTTATGCGCCTGCGCAAAACACTGATCGGAGGCTTAAAAAGCTATTGGTCAAAAGTTTTGGCGGTAAGACCGCCCACCGTACCGCCCACCCTGAGGCGCCAGTCCACCATTTTACCTCAGTTCTCTTCTTTCCGCCTGAGCAGCAGGACGATCGTTGAGAGCTTCCTCAATTTTTCGTCTTTCTGAGGGAAAGTCTTTGACGAACTTTAACAATTTTTTCGGCAATCTTGTCCTTTGGGCAGGATTGCCACCCCGGTGCTGTTTCTTTCTTCTGGTGGACTCAGTTACCTACTCACTCCGGTCACCATTTCCCCCCTCAAGGGGGTGGCGGCTGGGCTGCCCTTCGGGGTGCTCGCCTTCTCGAACCTTCCGTCGGAAGAATTTTTTGATGGCTGCAGCCTTCAAGCAGTGTTCTGCTTGCCTCAAGAAGTTCCCTGCCTCTGACGGGCATAGCCTCTGTCTTTTTTGCCTGGGAGAATCACACCAGAGCCAATCCTGCGCTCACTGTAAGAACTTTACATGACTTGCAGTTCAGAACCGGAGCAACCGGTTGAAAGTGCACCTTATGGAGCTCGCTTTGGCTCCCGCCGTGGCTGCTTCTACGTCCGCTGGTGCCTCTCAGCCCTCTCGGCCTCTGCCGCTACCTCCTTCTTCCTCCACCCTCTCCATCAGAAAGAAGAAAAAGAAGGAAAAAATGGGGAGAAGAAGAAGAAACATAGGTCGGAGGAAAGGCGATCACTCCCACCTACGCCTCGCCCTCCTGTTTCTCCGGGGCCCTCGCCTCCCTTTTCGGTCGCGAGATGTCCTTCACCCGGATCCTCGATGTGGGGCGGACGGTCCTCTTCGGGATCTCCTGCAAAAGGTCGCAGGGCTGGGGCTCCAGCTCGCCCACTGCAGGTACTCTCTTCTCTGCCTCGTGAGAGGGGCCGTCCACCCACGAGGCAGGCTTCTTTCACCCCGAGGCCTAGGACTCCGACAATAGACGAACCAGCAACCACCATTCCGGCCACTGTTTCGTCTCCGATCATTCCGACCACCGTTTCGCCAGCCACCGTTTCGTCTCAACCATCGGCGGTGGATGCGTCCCAGGTGGAATTCTTCAAAGGGATGTTTGAGGCAATGGTGAAATCGTTCACCCAACGGTTCAAGGCCTTCATGCCTGTGGCCTCTGCGGCTCCGGTGCTGACCACTCCAAGCCCCAGGGATGTTGGTCCTACTGTCGCTCCACC
Organism: Bradypodion ventrale; assembly: GCA_035047345.1. Taxonomy (NCBI): domain Eukaryota; kingdom Metazoa; phylum Chordata; class Lepidosauria; order Squamata; family Chamaeleonidae; genus Bradypodion; species Bradypodion ventrale. Next base: position 255,343,502 of record JAWDJE010000001.1, read on the forward strand.
AACCTCTCGAGGGTCAAGCGTTCGCTCCGCTGGCCCACCCATATTGTCTTGGTGTGGTCCAGACATCGATGCGGTGAGCTCCCAGCCCATCGACCCGCCCAGGCCATACTGGCGCGGTCCCGACGTGGATACCAGGATTCCTCCCTTGTCCTCCGATGATTCCAGCACGTCTTCAGAGGAGGACGAGGGAGACGTCGATGCCGACAAGATACCGGACCAGGCTATCGGCGTGATTGACCCACCGCGTGGTGAGGATCAACGCTCCCTCACGGCAATACTCACTCGTTTGGGGACAGCTCTTAATCTGAAGGTGGACCAACCGCCACTGGAGGGCGAGGACCAAATGACCGCCAAACTGGACAAAAAGGCGATTCGACCGGTCCACATCACCATGCTTCCTTCCATGTTGACGTCAGCGAAGGCAACATGGAGGAAGCCGGTGTCGTCGCACTCCGTTTCGTCCAGACTCGATGGAATGTATAGGGTCTTGGACGAGAACGTTGAGTTTCTCCAGGCGCACCCTTTGCCGAACTCGTTGGTGGTCAAGGCCTTCCAGCATAAAACGGCCATCAGCGGTTTTCTGGTACCCTCGACTCCGGAAGGGAAGAAACTGGACGCGGTGGGCCGTAAGTTTTATGCCACCCGTTCCCTCTTCCTGCGAGCTGCTAATTACTCAGCAGCCATGGGCCTCTATCAGTCCCACCTCTGGGAGCAAGTGAAGATCGTTGCTGCTAAACTGCCTGCCGATGCCCAGAAAGGATTCGACTCGCTGGCTGCAGAAGGGGACTTTCTGGCAGAGCAGCAGATGAGGACGGCCAGGCACATTAACGATTACGCGGCCAAGGACATGTCTTCTGCCATTCTGCTCCGTCGCCATGCTTGGCTCAGGGGCACCTCTCTCAATGAAGCCATGAAGAAGCTCATCGAAGAGTTTCCATTTGATGGGCAAGGCCTGTTTGGACAAGACACCGATAAGGTGCTTAACGAACTGTGGCAGACGAATTCGATGGCTAAGTTCCTGGGGCTCACCACGCCGGCTCAGCCTACCAAACCGCGATTCCAACCCTTTACGCATCGATATCAGGGGAACCCACAGCAACAGGGCGGCTCGACTGACCAGCCCAGGCCCAGTTTCTACAAACAGAGGCGCCAACACAAGCCTCGCTACCAACCTTACGGACAGGGCAAGCGATCCGACGCAAAATCCAAGTCCTGGGTTTCAAACTACGAAGGCCAAGTCTATCTCGCTCCACCTCCCATACCTCCCCCTCCGGAACGTCCTCCAGGTATGGTCAGGCATCACGGACGACCGGTGGGTCTTGAAGATCTTGTCCGCTGGTTACGCCATTGAGTTTGTGCGAGTGCCTCGGGTAGGAAGACACCGTTTCACCACCTCGTCCCCCCATTTGGAGGAAGAAATATCAACTCTTCTGTCCAAGGGAGCCATCGAGCGGGTAACACCGACCGATTGGGACAACGGTTTCTACTCGAGGTACTTCGTGGTTCAGAAGAAGGATGGAGGACTTCGCCCAATTCTGGACCTGCGCCGCCTGAACAGGTGCATCCACACCAGGAAGTTCCGGATGGTGACCCTACAGACCATCCTCCCCCTCATCAACAAAAGGGACTGGTTCACAGTGATAGACCTCAAGGGCGCTTACTTCGATATCAGCATCCTCGAGGAGCACAGATGGTTCCTCCGGTTCCGAATCAGGATCTCTGTGTACCAGTACCGGTGCCTACCGTTCGGTCTGGCTACAGCACCGAGAGTCTTCACCAAGTGCATGGCTCCGGTGGCTGCCTTCCTCCGTCAGAGGGGGATCAGGGTCTTCCCATACATCGACGACTGGCTGATTGTCTCCCCCACCAGCTCGTCGTCCATTCGGGACACGCAATTCACGGTTCACCTCATGGAGAGTCTTGGCCTCAGGATCAACTTCGCCAAATCAAAGTTGATTCCTTCTCAGCCCGTCGAGTACATTGGAGCGGTACTCGACTCGCTAGTGACCAGAGCCTTCGCCCCCCCAGAAACGCTTACTGGACATTACACAAGGGGTAAGCGAATTCAGGAACAAACCATTTATCAGGGCGAAAAAGGCACAGAGACTTCTAGGCCTCATGGCCTCAACGACGGCGGTAATTCCTCATGCCAAGTTAAAGTTCCGGTCCCTGCAGTCATGGCTCCTCGACGAATTCGACTCGCTCATGGAGAGCCAGTCCAAACAGCTGACTCTGTCTCCAGAACTGATGGACCAGCTACTGTGGTGGACGATGCCGCTCAATGTGGCCACGGGGAAGAGTTTTTACCCCCCACAACCTTCGTTGCAGGTTTTGACCGACGCAAGCAACCTCGGCTGGGCGGCTGCCTGCGGGACTCTAATGGTCAACAACGTTTGGTCGCCTCACGAGTTGGTGCACCATATCAACTATTTGGAGCTGCTGGCCATTTGGAAGGCCCTACGTTCCTTTGAGGCCCTACTCTCCGGCAATGTGGTTCAAGTGGCCTCGGACAATACCACAGCGGTGGCATACCTGAACAAGCAGGGAGGGACAAGATTCACCATCCTACTTTACCTTGCGGTACAACTCTGGGAGTGGTGCCTGGAAAGACACATCTTTCCGATTGGAGTGCACATTCAGGGCAAGCTGAATGTTTTGGCTGACCACCTCAGCCGTCTCACCTCGACGACCCACGAATGGGAGCTGGACGACGAGGTATTTCGGTCCCTTTGTGGGGCCTGGGGTACTCCGAGCATCGACCTCTTTGCGTCGGAGTCCAACAGGAAATGCCACAGGTACTGTTCCAGGGCAGGCATCGGACTGAACTCCGAGGGCGATGCCTTCATGAAACGGTGGGATCAGGACTACCTCTACGCCTTTCCCCCGTTTCCCCTGGTTCAGAAGGTCCTCACCAGGATGTACCAACACCGGACCAACGCAATTCTCATGGCTCCAGCATGGCCTCGCCAGCCCTGGTTTCCGCTACTGTTACACATGTCGTCACAGTATCGCACGCTGCCGGAATCGCCAACCCTTCTCCAAATGGAGCACGGCCAGCTCCACCATTCGGACCTACCCAGCCTCCACCTCACTGCATTGAGGATAACCCCAGACTGTCCAGGATCTTGGAGCTAGCACGGCGTCTTTCCACAAGGAAGTCTTATGCTTCCAAATACAGATGCTTTTGTGCTTTCCTGGCATCCCAGCAGACGTACCCTCCACAGGAGGGACTACACGACATCATGGCCTACCTCCTCCATTTGGCGGAGTCTGGCCTTAGAATTACCTACATCAGGGTCCATCTCGCAGCTGTGGTGGCTCACTCTCCAGCTGATTCGCCTGCTTCTGGTGCCTTTCGCGACCATACGGTAAAGCGTTTCCTCAAGGGATTGCGGAACGCCTTCCTGCCGGTCAGGACTCCAACAGCACAATGGTCCTTGTCTGCCGTTCTCAACGCGCTCATCAGGACTCCTTTCGAGCCTATGGCTACCGCGGATGTTCGTCTCCTCACATGGAAGATGGCATTTCTGGTGGCTATCACGTCTGCTTGACGAGCTGGTGAACTGGTTGCTCTGCGGGCAGACACACCGTTTCTCCAGTTTTTCAATGACCACGTGGTGCTCCACATGGATATCACCTTCCTTCCTAAGGTAGTCTCCCAGTTTCATATGGCACAGACTATCTCGCTGCCAACCTTCTTCCAGAACCCCACCAACGTCCAAGAAAAGACTTGACACACGCTGGATGTGAAACGAGCTTTATTGTTTTACACCAGCAGAACAAGGGAGTTCAGGAAGTCACAGCGTCTATTTGTGGCTTATGGAGGAAAGTCCAAGGGTGAACCCATCTCTGCCCAGAGGTTCTCCAAATGGATCACGTCTACCATCTACCTGGCCTACGAGTCGGCCTCACTGCCACCTCCGCCGCATGTCAGGGCGCATTCTACGAGAGCGGTTGCCACATCCACTGCCTTTTTGGAGGGCACACCACTTGAGGACATATGTAAGACTGCCACCTGGTCCAGACCTTCTACATTTGTCCAACATTACAGGGTGGACACCAGAGCCACTGCGGACGCCAGACTTGGTCGTGTCGTCCTCGCCAGGGGGCTCCGGGCTCATCGCCCTTGACAGTTCACCCTACCTGACCATCATACTCATCGTGGGATCATCTCATCCGACTGCCCACCGACCAAGTGAGTGTGAGCTTGCTAATCTCCCAATAGTGGGGATTCACAAACTATACGAAGGAGAAAGTTCGGTTTCACTTACCAGTGATAACTTTCGTTCTTCGAGTATATAGTTTGTGAATACACACTACCCACCCTGCCTCCCCTCTTGAGCTGCATGGATGAGATCAATTGGTTTATCCTGTGCTTGGCTTAAGTATAGAACTGAGGTAAAATGGCGGACTGGCGCCTCAGGGTGGGCGGTACGGTGGGCGGTCTTACCACAAAAACTTTTGACCAATAGCTTTTTAAGCCTCCGATCAGTGTTCTGCACAGGCGCATAACCCAATAGTGTGTATTCACAAACTATATACTCAAAGAACGAAAGTTATCACTGGTAAGTGAAACCGAACTTTATGTATTCAGGGCACCAAATGGCAACGGTAGCTGTCCTGATGAGCAGACAAACCGTTGCTGCCAAATGGGCAGGGCGCTAAGGTGCCAAATGGTGCTGGTTAGTTCTATAAAATTGATGCAGGATGTTGCTTATGCAACAAATGGTGGGCTACCTTACGCAGTGTGCCACCAAATGGACCTATGTTTGTCTAATTATTAGCCCACCCAGTAGTTATGTCACCAAATTAAAACTTATGGCTGACTAATAATAAAATGAGCCCATTTAATGTTCTGTAAATGGACCCAGAATGGTATCCTAAGTCGGGCAAGCATTAGCCCTAGCCTGTACTAGTTGGTCCGTTTCCCAACCAATTGGGTGCAAATGGTCGAGACAGGAAGATTCCTTCTCCTTCGTATAGTTTGTGAATCCCCACTATTGGGGTATGCGCCTGCGCAGAACGCTGATCGGAGGGTTAAAAAGCTATTGGTCAAAAGTTTTGGCGGTAAGACCGCCCACCGTACCACCCACCCTGAGGCGCCAGTCCACCATTTTACCTCAGTTCCCTTCTTTCCGCCTTAGCAGCAGGACGATCGTTGAGAGCTTCCTCAATTTTTTCGTCCTTTCTGAGGGAAAGTCTTTGACGAACTTTAACAATTTTTTCGGCGATCTTATCCTTTGGGCAGGATTGCCACCCCGGTGCTGTTTCTTCCTTCTGGTGGACTCAGTTACCTATTCGCTCCGGTCACCGTTTCCCCCCTCAAGGGGGTGGCGGCTGGCCTGCCCTTCGGGGTGCTCACCTTCTCGAACCTTCCGTCGGAAGAATTTTTTGATGGCTGCAGCCTTCAAGCAGTGTTCTGCTTGCCTCAAGAAGTTCCCTGCCTCCGACGGGCATAGCCTCTGTCTTTTTTGCCTGGGAGAATCTCACCAGAGCCAATCCTGCGCTCACTGTAAGAACTTTACTCGACTTGCAGTTCAGAACCGGAGCAACCGGTTGAAAGCGCACCTTATGGAGCTCGCTTTGGCTCCCGCCGCGACTGCTTCCACCTCCGCTGGTGCCTCTCAGCCCTCTCGGCCTCTACCGCTTCCTTCTTCTTCTTCCACTCTCTCCATCAGAAAGAAGAAAAAGAAGGATAAAAATGGGGAGAAGAAGAAGAAACATGGGTCAGAGAAAAGGCGATCTCTCCCGCTTACGCCTCGCCCTCCTGTTTCTCCGGGGCCCTCGCCTCCCTTTTCGGTCGCGAGATGTCCTTCACCCAGATCTTCAATATGGGGCGGACGGTCCTCTTTGGGATCTCCTGCAAAAGGTTGCAGGGCTGGGGCTCCAGCTCGCCCACTGCAGGTACTCTCTTCTCTGCCTCGTGAGAGGGGCTGTCCACCCACGAGGCAGGCTTCTGTCTCCCCGAGGCCTAGGACTCCGACAATAGACGAACCGGCAACCACCATTCCGGCCACTGTTTCGTCTCCGATCATTCCAACCACCGTTTCGCCGGCCACCGTTTCGTCCCAACCATTGGCGGTGGATGCATCCCAGGTGGAATTCTTTAAAGGGATGTTCGAGGCTATGGCAAAATCCTTTGCCCAACAGTTCAAGGCCTCCATGCCTGCGGCCTCTGCAGCTCCGGTGCTGACCACCGCAATCCCCAGGGATGTTGGTCCTGCTGTTGCTCTGCCGACCTCTCGAGGGTCGAGAGTTCACTCCGCTGGCCCACCTATATCATCTTGGTGTGGTCCAGACGTCGATGCAGTGAGCTCCCAGCCCGTCGACCCGCCCAGGCCATACTGGCGCGGTCCCAACGTGGATACCAGGATTCCTCCCTCATCCTCAGATGATTCCAGTGCGTCTTTGGAGGAGGACGAGAGGGATGTCGACGCCGACAAGACGCCGGGGCAGGCTATCGGCGCGATTGACCCACCGCATGGTGAGGATCAACGCTCCCTCATGGCAATGCTCACTCGTTTGGGGACTGCTCTTAATCTGAAGGTGGACCAGCCGCCACTGGAGGGCGAGGACCAAATGACCGCAAAATTGGACAAAAAGGCGATTCGACTGGTCCACATCACCATGCTTCCATCCATTTTGACGTCAGCAAAGGCAACATGGAAGAAGCCGGTGTCATTGCACTCCATTTCATCCAGGCTCGACGGAATGTATAGAGCCTTGGACGAAAACGTTGAGTTTCTCCAGGCGCACCCTTTGCCGAACTCGTTGGTGGTCAAGGCCTTCCAGCATAAAATGGCCGTCAGCGGTTTTCCGGTACCTTCGACTCTGGAAGGGAAGAGGCTGGACGCGGTGGGCCGTAAGTTTTACGCCACCGGTTCCCTCTTCCTACGGGCCGCTAATTACTCGGCTGCCATGGGCCTCTATCAGTCCCACCTCTGGGAGCAAGTGAAGGTCCTTGCTGCTAAACTTCCTGCCGATGCACAGAAAGGATTCGACGTGCTGGCTGCAGAAGGAGACTTTCTGGCAGAGCAGCAGATGAGGACGGCCAGGCACATTAACGATTAAGCGGCCAAGGACATGTCTTCTGCCATTTTACTCCTTCGTCATGCCTGGCTCAGGGGCACCTCTCTCGATGATGCCATGAAAAAGCTTATCGAGGAGTTCCCGTTTGATGGGCAAGGCCTCTTCAGACAGGACACCGATAAGGTTCTGAACAAACTGTGACAGACAAATTCGACGGCTAAATTCCTGGGGCTCACTATGCCGGCTCACCCTGCCAAGCCGCGGTTCCAACCCTTTACGCACCGGTATCGGGGGAACCCACAGCAACAGGGTGGCTCGAGTGACCAGCCCAGGCCCGGGTTCTACAAACAGCAGTGCCAACACAAGCCTCACTACCAGCCTTACGGACAGGGCAAGCGTTCCAATGCAAAATCCAAGTCCCGGCTTTGAAACTGCGATGGCCAAGTCTCTCTCGCTCCACCTCCCCATACCTCCCCCTCCAGAACGTCCTCCAGGTGTGGTCAGGCATCACGGACGACCGGTGGGTCTTGAAAATCTTGTCCGCTGGTTACGCCATCGAGTTCGTACGAGTGCCTCGGGTAGGAAGACATCATTTCACCACCTCGTCCCCCCATTTGGAGGAAGAAATATCAACTCTTCTGTCCAAGGGAGCCATCGAGCGGGTAACACCGTCCGACTGGGACAACGGCTTCTACTCGAGGTACTTCGTGGTTCAGAAGAAGGACGGAGGACTTCGCCAATTCTGGACTTGCGCTGCCTGAACAAGTGCATCCACACCAGGAAGTTCCGGATGGTGACCCTACAGACCGTCCTCCCCCTCATCAACAAAGGGGACTGGTTCACAGTCATAGACCTCAAGGACGCTTACTTCCATGTCGGCATCCTCGAGGACCACAGGTGGTTCCTCCGGTTCCGAATCGGGATCTCTGTGTACCAGTACCGGTGTCTACCGTTCGGTCTGGCCACGGCACCGAGGGTCTTCACCAAGTGCATGGCTCCAGTGGCTGCCTTCCTCCGTCAGCGGGGGATCAGGGTCTTCCCATACATCGACGACTGGCTGATTGTCTCCCCCACCAGCTCGTCATCCATTCGGGACACACAATTCACGGTTCACCTCATGGAGAGTCTTGGCCTCAGGATCAACTTCGCCAAATCAAAGTTGATTCCCTCTCAGCGCATCGAGTACATTGGAGCGGTACTCGACTCGCTTGTTAACAGACCCTTGCCCGCCAGAAATGCTTGCTGGACATTGCACATGGGGTGAGTGACTTCCGGACCAAACCGTTCATCAGGGCGAAAAAGGCACAGAGACTTCTAGGCCTCATGGCCTCAATGACGGCGGTAATTCCTCATGCCAAGTTAAAGTTCTGGTCCCTGCAGTCATGGCTCCTCCACGAATTCGACTCGCTCAGGGAGAGCCAATCCAAACGGCTGACTCCATCTCCAGAGCTGATGGACCAGTTACTGTGGTGGACGATGCCACCCAATGTGGCCATGGGGAAGAGTTTTTACCCCCCGCAACCTTCGTTGCAGGTTTTGACCGACGCAAGCAACCTCGGCTGGGGGGGCTGCCTGTGGGACTCCAATGGTCAACAATGTTTGGTCGCCTCACGAGATGGTGCACCATATCAACTATTTGGAGCTGTTGGCCGTTTGGAAGGCTCTACATTCCTTCGAGGCCCTACTCACCGGCAATGTGGTTCAAGTGGCCTCGGACAATACCACGGCAGTGGCATACCTGAACAAACAGGGAGGAACACGGTCCACCATCCTACTTTACCTTGCAGTGCAACTCTGGGAGTGGTGCCTGGAAAGACACATCTTTCCGATTGGAGTGCACATTCAGGGCAAGCTAAATGTCTTGGCTGACCACCTCAGCTGTCTCAACTCCACGACCCACGAATGGGAACTGGACGACGAGGTATTTCGGTCCCTTTGTGGGGCCTGGGGGACTCCGAGCATCAACCTCTTTGCGTCGGAGTCCAACAGGAAATGCCACAGGTACTGTTCCAGGGCAGGCATCGGACTGAACTCCGAGGGCGATGCCTTCATGAAGCGGTGGGATCAGGACTACCTCTACGCCTTTCCTCCATTTCCTCTGGTCCAGAAGGTCCTCACCAGGATGTACCAACACCGGGCCAACGCAATTCTCGTGGCTCCAGCATGGCCTCGCCAGCCCTGGTTTCCGCTACTGTTACGCATGTCGTCGCAGTATCGCACGCTGCCGGAATCACCAACGCTTCTCCAAATGGAGCATGGCCAGCTCCACCATTCGGACCTACCCAGCCTCCACCTCACCGCGTGGAGGATAACCCCAGACTGTCCAGGATCCTGGAGCTAGCACGGCGTCCTTCCACTAGGAAGTCTTATGCTTCCAAATACAGACACTTTTGTGCTTTCCTGGCATCCCAGCAGACGTCCCCCCCACAGATGGGACTACAGGACATCATGGCCTACCTCCTCCATTTGGCGGAGTCTGGCCTTAGTATCACCTCCATCCGGGTCCATCTTGCAGCGGTGGTGGCTCACTCCCCGGCTGGTTCACCTGCCTCTGGTGCCTTTTGCGACCATACGGTAAAGCGTTTCCTCAAGGGACTGCGGAACGCCTTCCCGCCGGTCAGGACTCCAACAGCACAATGGTCCTTGTCTGCCGTTCTCAACGCGCTCACCAGGACTCCTTTTGAGCCTATGGCTACCGCGGATGTTCGTCTCCTCACGTAGAAGACAGCATTTCTGGTGGCTATCACGTCTGCTTGACGAGCTGGTGATCTGGTTGCTCTGCGGGCAGACGCACCGTTTCTCCAGTTTTTCAATGACCTCGTGGTGCTCCACATGGATATCACCTTCCTTCCTCAGGGTGGGCGGTACGGTGGGCGGTCTTACCGCCAAAACTTTTGACCAATAGCTTTTTAAGTCTCCGATCAGCGTTCTGCGCAGGCGCATAACCCAATAGTGTTTATTCACAAACTATATACTCGAAGAACGAAAGTTATCACTGGTAAGTGAAACCGAACTTTTCTGTCTTGATTGCATGCCAAACTGCTATTCACTAGCCTGGCTTGTTCCCGAAGCACCAGCTGGTCCTCCCCCGCACCAGCTGGTCCTCCTCCGTACCAGCTGGTCCTCTGCTCTAGCAATGTAATGGGGAGATTAAGCTCAAGCAACCGAAGGCAGCCTTAGCCCGGCAACCCATACCAGCTAGTATTCCCCCTTACCAGCTGATCCTCCGCTCCAACGGAATGGACGAGGAGATCAGATATCGGGCCACTGAAGGCTGCCTTAGCCAACCTACCCGATCTCCGCTTCAGCTGGGCAGGAGGAGCGCAAAACGCCCCCTGGCCCAGCCTGATCGTGGGGGAAATGCTGGTAAGCGCTGCTGCTGCCGCCCCTTTTATAGGGGATGGCTAGCCACACACCCAGCTTCCCCGATGCAGTGTCCGTGCCTCGGTGCGGGCCAGCAAAGCACGCGGCAGCTAAACGGCTGCCGTGCGTGCCTTCTTCCCAGTCTTCTCCCTCTCTTTTTCTCTCTTTGGTATGCAAATCTACATTCTCTGCCAATTTGTCCATATTTCCCTGAAACCACAATTCCTACTTAGCTATGTTACATCAACATACATTACCATGTTTGTGACCATTCTGATTCAGTCTCTTCCAAATAAATGTTCAGAGGGAAAGACTCTTTCAAGAAAAAAAAATCATGAGTGAAGTTCAGTTTTATGAGGCTGAGAAACGTATTTTAATGTCCTGTCTATCATTATGCAGTTATTCATTAGCAGACACCAGTCTTCCTAGGGAAGGACATCCATTTTCGTTTAATTCCTGTAACAGGGCTTTTTAAGATTTAGAAACACAACAGCCAGGGAGACTGTTGTGTGATAGAGAAATATGGAACTGAACAGGGGAAAAAAAAGAAAAAAAAGTACACTTTGTAGGATTTTTTCAACCATTTTTCTTTTTTTGGCATGGTAGGTGCCTCTCCCCTACACCACTTCACAAACACAATGCCTGAAAACAATCCTATTGTGGGAGATACAAAATGGTAACCAGGCTAAAGCAGCAGCACAACAGAAAAATCTTAGGCATAAATAAAGAAGCCAAGCAACAACTTCTACTGATGGTAAGCACTACCTCTGACAAATTGTCAAAGAATTCCACTTTTATGAATTTCTGTTGTAATCTCTTTACATACACTGGTGGTGAAGTGCCATTAAGTCAACCCCAATTTTTTTCAGAAGTAATTAGCCATTTCTTTCTTCTGCGTGTACTGTGGGACTGTGCAGCTTTCCCAAAGCTACAGAGGCTGGCTCTTTTCACCAGGAGACACAGACTACCAGCCTCTGATGCTGTGGCCAGATTCCTAACTTCACTGAGCTATCCAGCCAGTTCACTCTGATTTAATCTCCCTGTTTCCACTCACCCATTGATACATATTTTTATTATATCATAGCAACTATTCAAAGCATATTGAGAAGATGGATGAAAATGCTCAAAAGCCAGGCTGAGTTCCACAACACTTGTAGGTGATTCACCTGTAGGAAATCCACTATCTACCCAATTAGGGTTCTAATTGGATTTGCCCCTTACCAGTGCTATTTCTGCCCGTTTGATCCTTAACCGTTGTTAAGGTAGGTCTACTTTGAATTTTCAATAAAAGTGGCCCAATTTTCAATCCAAACCAAGTGTCCATGTCGTTATTGGGGTGTGGGTACAGCAAAGTGATGACTGGAAACAGGAAGTGAAAGAAGAAAAAGAGTGAGAGAGAAAGACTGGTCAGTGTATCTATAGAAAATACAACAAACTCATTCAATGGCATACCAAAATTTTATTCAGACAACATAATAAACTAAGATAATACTTTGAATGGAGCTCAATTACACTTACACAGATCAGACTAACATAAGGTAGTAACAGGTGTTCTCAGATGACACAGAGGGCATGTGGCTTCATTCAAGAATGCTATAATCCCATTTTCTTAATATTGCACTTGGGCTTCAATCTTATGTTAAGGTGGGTGAAAAATGGGTTTGGATCACATAATGAGAACACACCAAATTTGCACCTTTTGACCCCAAAGATGAACTAGAGTGGAGTTAAGATGCCAAAATCCACTCTATTTTCTAAAGTCTGAAGAAGCGCTTATATTTAGGAGGTGGGAAGTGGGCACATAATAGACAGATACAGTACAGTATTTGAAAATGTGTTTGTTTCAAGGAATGCATTCAAACAGATAGCCACTGAAAAATAACCCAGAAAGATAGGTACACTTGAAAAGAAAGCGTGAAGAAAAATGTAGACACGTGCAAATGAAATTGTGTATATTATGAGGCAGATTAAAAGAAATGCAATCTGCTTTCGAACAAACAAGAAAAAATGAAAGCCTTGGACAAAATTGAACTTGGCAGTTTCTTCCTGTCACCATTCTATATACACTTACCTGACAGTAGATCTATTGAACTCAGTGGAGCTTATTTCTGAGTAAACGTGGCAGGATTTCACTATTAACCTTCTTATTTGGGATCAAGTATGTGGCAGTGAGTAGAGTAGAACTCTGCAAAAGGGGGAAAAAGGAAGGCTTCCCAGCAAAAAATAATAGAATGAAATGGAATTCCAAGTTACTCGCATTATCTTCACATTGAGCCTGTTGGTTATGCTGTCTGTCAGCAAGTACCTTTGCAAGTCAGTTCCACAGAAGAAAGATGAAAGGCCCGTTACGATTGGCTTTTTATGGCAGCCCATGGGACTAATGGGTGACTAGGAGGAACAGGAGTGCACCTCCCCAATGTACCCAAAATTCTGTGTCCCTAAAGAGGTCAATTCTGGTTCATAGATGTTAGTTTAACTGGATGTGTACTAACTGTGTGGAACACTTTGGGGAAATACGTGGTGGCCCATCATTCAATTCCCCCACTGAATAAATACACAGGCAACATTGGTAAGAATTGTCTGCAGTTGGTTCTTACCAGTCATCTTCTTTACTGGGCACACATGGTACGATGTTAGAGAGGTAAATAAATCTTTTCAAATGGGATATTTCTGGTGAAGTGACTCCCTGTCTCTTATTCTTTGGCTGATAACAGAGCTGGACCATTAGGAAGGCTGAGCACAGAAGAATAGACACCTTTGTACTGTGGTGCTGGAGAAGACTCTTGAGGGTCCCCTGGATTGTGAGGAGATCAAGTCAATCCATCCTGAAGGAAATCAACCCTGACTGCTCCTTGGAAGTACAAATACTGAAGCTGAAGCTCAAGTACTTTGGCCACCAAATAAGAAGAGAGGACTTACTTGCCAAGGCCCTGATGCTGGGAAAGATTGAAGGCAAAAGGAGAAGGGGCAGCAGAGGATGAAGTGGCTAAATGGCATGGTTGATGCAATTGGCTTAGACCCATGTGGGCTGTGGAGAATGGCAGAGGACAGAGGAGCCTGGAGTGTGATGGTCCATGGGGTCACAAAGGGTCAGACTCGACTGTGTGACTGAACAACAACAAAATAATTTAATCTCATAGATTACTCTGGGTTGAAAGGATTTTTGTTGGAGAACCTCCACTCAGGGGATGCCCAAATGAGGTTCCTATCATGCATACCTTTCAACTGCAGCTCCGGAAAATATGGGACCTGCGCAAATGGTTCTGCGCAGGTCGCCTTCTACGCATGCGTAGAACGGGGCTACGCCGCTTGCGTAGCCTCCTACGCAAGTGGCATAGTCTTCTATATATGCGTAGAATGGGGCTACGCAAGCATAAAACCCTTCTACGCATGCGTAGAAGGTGACCTGCGCAGAAGGGCTGCACAGTACCTCCTTTCCCCCGCTGCCAAATTCAGGGGTTTCGGCAGCGTGGGGCGGGAAATGGCGCAAATTGGAGCCGAAAAACATGAAATCCCAGCCAATCCCGGATGGTTGACAGGTATGCTATCATGTCCTCAAGTGCAGCTCTTGGGTATCAAAACTTTCAGTCTCCAGCTCAGCATCTTAACCACTGTCTCTCTTGCCCAGCTCTGCTACACAGAGTGTTTCTTGTTTTAAGCAGTCATCAGCATGGTGAACTCCTATATTCTCCTGATTGGTTCTAGACTCAGGCACAAGACTTCCATTTGAAATCAGTTGATCCATGGATCTCAATGACTTGTAAGTGTCACTAAAAATGGACCAATCCTTGCTTTCCATAGCCTGAACAAAGTCATAGAAGATGTCCTATTAATGTAGCTTCAAACACCCACAGAAAGCCCGGTTGTCATTCCCAAAGTTTTACATTTTAGAAGAAGAATGTTTAATGTGGTATCCGTGGACACAATTGGCATACTGTCCCTGACAGAACCACGGTTTGGGAGAACGCTCCTTTGAGCCTTGGTTCTGAGGGGACAGAAATTGGGGGAGCGGAATATTAGATAGGGTTTAATTCACCCATAGCTGACCTGACAAGCAGCTCGGACCATAGGAAGCTGAATGACTAACTCACTAGTCATGTAATAGGTAATCGCACATCTGCGGATCACTCTAAGCCCTAAAACCAATATCAGCCACATGTTTAACCCAAGATAGTTTGGAACAATAGAGTCCCCCTGTCAGTGTTTGATTTAGTTAATTAACTTCCCTGAAGAGTTTCCCCATTAACTCGTGTGTACGTGGTATTTGGAGTCTGTCAGATCACAGTCTTTTACACACAGCCTGCACATGATAAATACCCATGATTTTCCCTCATTAAACTACTGGTCTTCGCTCCATCTTGTTTTGTGTCTCATTGCTTGACCAGTCTCCTCCGGGACCCAACGGCCGCCCTGCGGCCCCGATCCAACAGTTTAATCACTCAGACTTTGAAAAGTAAATCTGCTTTAAAAGATGAGTTACATTTTTACAGGATTTTTTTTATTTCATATTGTTCTGATAAGGTGCGTGTGTATGAACATATCTCAGAATATTTATTTATTTATTTATTTATTTTATATCCTGCCTCACTTGACCACGTGCGATTCAAGGCAGTGTACAACATAGGTATACAATACACAATAAAATTCATAATGCAGTACAGTTACAGATAAGGAAAAAAATGACAGGAAGTACCAATGATGTATGGTTTTCATCTTACACAGTTTATGAGAAAAATATAAGTTATACAATAAACACTATTTAAATACGGTAATAACAAAATTAATTGCACAGTACCCTCGGCTACCCAATGTCCACAGCAGAGCCCCATGGCTCAAACATCCATGTCGGAGCTCCATGGCTCAAATGTCCATGATGGAGCCCCATGGCTCAAACGTCCATGGTGGAGCCCCATGGCTCAAACATCCATGACGGAGCCAGAGAAGAGCCGGCCTCGACCCAGCGGAGGCAACACTGTCCCGGCGACTCCAGCTGTGGCAGCATTAGTGGCCCCGCCATGGGAATGAGGCACAGCTGGGCTGAGCTCCCACCTACCCTGACCGGTGGGGCCAGGGAATGGAGCTGAAGATGACGCGGTGGCTCCCGGAGCTTGATGGTGGCAGTTTTCATAGCTCCGTGGCAGGAAAAGGCACAGCTGGGCTGAGCTCCTACCTCCCCTGACCGGCAGGGCCAGGGGAGGGAGCCAAAGATGATGCTTATAAAGCATGACAGCGCAGTCTCCGGACTGGCATCTTCACTGAATGAGGCATAGCCACCCAGACTCCAGTACTACAGGTATTCTGGCATTACATGTAACTCTACTCACTTGAACAAAGAGCTCCATCCATGCTAGTACATTAGGGTTGCACCCCTAGTCTAATGCAAATGGAAAAGTAATTCCAGAGATTTCAAATAAATTATGCCTGAACCCATCGATGAGCACATTTTTAAAAAAGCAGTTGATGATGTTCTTCATAATAGGAGAAAAACCTGATGATCCAAATCCAAAGAGGGGTGGGGAGTCAGAGTTTGTCCATCAAAGAAGATTGCCGCTTCTTTCAGAACATTACAGAGCACTAAAATCTAAAGTCATTGCTTCCTTTTGATTGAGTAACTGCTTTAAATCAGTTTGGCGTGTAATGCTAGCAGAATTTATGATTCTGAAAGGGACAGGCGTATGCTAAATGTTTTAATGAAAGCTGGGGGAACCATGGGCTATGGAGCTGCTGGCTCGAAATAATATGCTTCACTTTGTGAAGAATAAGTGTTTAAAGTTACTTTGTTTCCGTCAAAGAAACTAACTTGCTTTGCAGGCGCCCCCCCCCCCCCAATAAAGGACTCAGACACTGATGAAAGTGGATAACGGCATTGGGCCACATTTATTGATTCATGCCCTAGTCCGAATTATAAATTTCTATTGGTAATTGACCAATTATAATTCTTAAGGGAAGCAGGCCGAAGTAACACTGGTAAGGTACCACCCAAAATTGCCGACGGCAATTGTTACAATGTATCTATTTGTATCAATTTGTTTGTTGACAACAAACAAATTGTTGACCGTAGTCAATATCTAACTAATGACCCCACCCTCTGACGCGTATCCGTAAAATCACGGGGTGATGCATGCTGTCTAGCTGTAGCCATCACCCCGTCGCCTGGTTCGTCGTTGACCGGACAACGTTTAACCAACTTATGCCTGTCTAGTGTTGTCCAGTCAATTGCGAACCTGCCGGATACCTGTGGGTCATAAATGTTTACCTTACCAGTGCTACCCGCCACACGGAGGGGCTTCAAAGAAGGCTCGACGCCCCCCCCCCAGACTGTCAGCTCGGTCAACAGGCCTGCTCGCCAATCACCCAACAGGAGGTCCATACCTCCTCGCGACAGATGGACCCCATCCCCTGCGTAAAGGTCATAATTTTGCAGACTAATGGAGGGGTGACGACTGACCCGCCCCCAACCCCTGTCGACAAGGAACCAGGCAACAGCCCTGTTTACCATGCGTCTAGCACGGTCAAGGGCCTGGAGGTCAAACCCTTCTCTATAAGTGTGCCGCGGCACCATGTCTGACCAAACGAGGGCCGGTCACCTTCCAAAATTGAAATTTAATTTCCATAGCCTGAACAAAGGCTGGAATGTAACTGCCAATAGCCATAGATTGCATAGCCAGTTGCATTGAAAGATGTTGGGAGTCATAGTTCAGGAACATCTGGAGGGCCACACTTTTCCTATTTGTGATGTTCATCATGGCCATGGTAGCACATTTCAGGACTCAGGCCAAAGCTTGCCCAACACATTTGGCTGCCTGGGGCAGAATACTAAATATTACCCAATACTATTACACATGCTGAGTCAAAGTACATAGGATCTAAGGTTACTGACATTATTTTGGCATGTGGAGTTGCTCACACTCAGATTAGACATACAATAATAATTCCTGACTAAAAAATTTCACCCCACTTCATAGCACCCAGAATTAGTTGCCTGGCATAGCAATCTTACCCTGCTTCATCATAGGACTCATCCTGGCACTAATGCCACGTGGGGTAGAAGGGAAACTAATGTTGTCCTGGAATTCTGCACTACTTCATGCTTATCTTGCTCCAAAGGCTTTGCTCTGGAGCAGCTTCCAACTGTGACGATGCTGTTGTCAGAAACTCTTCTCTTCAGGTGGTTTCATTTTGATAGTTTCACGTCTGGCCTAGACACAGAAGAGGGAGAGGACTGATTAGATTTAAAAATGTTATTTGGTAACTTTGTTGTGTATTTATTCTGTTAAATATATATAGGTTGTTGTTTTTTGGGGGGGAGGAAACTATTTTGATGATTTTTATGGGACGTTCATGCTGGGCTATGACATTATGACCATGCTATTGTGTCATTGGCTGTGTCCGTGGTGATGTGGTTGGTTGGGCACAGTTTGAAACATTTCTTTTGCATTGTTGTTGTTTGCTCTGGTGAATGGGTGTTTGTGTGATACACAGCAAGTACCTGGTTGTCTGGCTGGCTGCTTCCTTGTTTTACCCAGGCCCAGAGGGCCTCTGTTTTTCTGGGTTGGTGGCACTTAATCATGTTGCTTTTTATAATGTAACAATGTAAAATCATACCTATGCACTTTTGCTGATTTCCCCCTTCCTCTTAGGTCAGGGATTCTCAGCCTGAGGCCTGTGGGCCAGGTGCAGTCCATGGTACCATTTCATGTGCCCCGCACCACCTCCACAACACCAGGTAGTGCCATCCAGCCCCCGAAGATGTCTGAGGGAGCATGACCCAGCCCCAGGCTTTAAAAGGTTGAGAACCCCTGTCTTAGGTTGTCTCTTTTTTATAGTAGATTGATTGTCTGTTGCCTTGCCTCTGCTTTTTTGGCAGAGGCAAGGCACAGAAACACAAAATGAACAACCCAGAAGGGGTGTCTTCTTTCCTGAAACATGAAAAATATAAAAACAAAGTAAGACAAGCTGCCCCATCTGGAAGAACTCAAAATGCAAGAAACACAATGATTCTTGCTGTGTATGTTTCTACTTTCTGCTAGTAGACCTTGTAAAGTCAGGATAATGTTCTTAGCAAATTGTAACCATTCTATCATTGGGGTGGGGTGGGGAGTAGTAGGATATGGCCAGTTTCCTATGGTTAACAAAATAGCTAAATGGACAGAACTCTTAACCCAGACATCTCATCCATATTATTACTGAACTCAACACACACTGAATATATTCTATGTCCGTTGATATTCTCAGAACATTTTGAGAGGTATACAGACAGTTCGATTCCCGAGTACTGCAGGACGGAAATGAGCTCCCGTCTTCATCCCAGCTCCTGCCAACCTAGCAGTTCGAAAGCAAGAAATTGCAAGTAGATAAACAGGGACCACTTCGGTGGGAAGGTAACAGCGTTCCGTGCGCTCCGGTGTCTAGTCATGCCTGCCACATGACCACGGAAACGTCTGCAGAAGCAGACAGCGCTGGCTCTTCGGCTTAGAAACAGAGATGAGCACTGAACCCTAGAGTCGGATACGACTGGCTTTCGAGCAAGGGAAACCTTTACCTTTACCTTTACAGAACAGGAATGTGCTTTTTCCATATGCAAATCATTAGCAGTTGGAGAGTTCAGTGAAGATTAATTTGATCCTTCAGTCTAAATCAGCGAAGGGCAAAGAGCACCTGTGGGGAAGCCATTTTGTCATCCCTTGGCCATCTCCCACCCAAAAAACTTCCCAAAAAGAAAAAAAGAGTCTTTCTTGTTCAGCTCCTGGAAGTTTTGGGGTGTAATGATTTCACAATAAAATAGGATGCTGACTCTGGCAATCCTCCCAATCCTTATAACAATGAAAATGAAACATTGGCTGAACTCCTGTTGGATACCATAGTAAATTATACAATACTAGAGTAGGTCTATTAACCAGTAGGGATTTGGTGCATCTCCCCCTCCCTAAGTTATACTGATTCAATGGGCCTACTCTAGTTGCAATGTATTATACTAATCAATAGAATTTCAGGCAGTGTATGACAGCACATTACTCCCCTCACCACCCCCCACCCCCAATATCTTTCTCATTTTCAGTGTTGATGAGGCTTTGGTTAGGCCTGGGGGATGGATAATTGCCCTTCCCCAGATTTCCAAAGTCATCCATTTTGTCTAGCATTTTGTTGTTGAGTTTTCTTACAGCAGAGGTGTGCCATGACTATCATATTAAAAAACAAACAAGCAGGTAAATCTCTATGTAACACCCCTTTCACTTTTGTCCAGCATGTGGCTGTCCAGATGCTAAAAAATGCCTCACCCATGTAGAGTGTTCCTCAGAGACCTAGGCCAAGGGTGCCCAAACTTTTCAGTCCGTGGGCCAGTCACGTGGTTCAGGGAGCCGGTCGTTATGGCCTGCCCCCATCTGGCTCCTGACGCCAATTAATCCAGCCCACGAAGCTCTCGTCGCTCCCAGAAACAGAAGTAAAACACGCCACATGACTGGCCCATGGCCTGAATAGTTTGGGTGCCATTTTAATTCCACTTCCGGGAGCAATGAGGGCTTTGCAGACTGGAAGAATTGGTGTTGGGGGCTGGATCCGGCCCCCAGGCCATAGTTTGGGGCCCTAGACATAGGCCGTCTCTTTTCATCAACTGACATAGGTTGGTAAGTACATGGGTTACCAGTGTGGCGTTTGGCTGAGTGGGTCACAAGGTTTGTGCTAAGCAGCTCAAAGAATGCAAGCGCGGCGCCAAAATGGCCGCCGCGCTCTTTGCGGGCCCCCCCACCGGATGAAGGCATCCGGGTAGTTAGGGGGCATGGCCAGCACCCTTATAAAAGGGGTGGCCATGAGGCAGCCGAGCTGCCATTTTGCGAAGCGACGGAGCGGAGAAGTTTTTTCCCTCTTACCTCCGTCGCTCTTGCCTTTCACTGGGAAGCCTCTTGGCTGCTAATTTTCTTGACTTTTTCCGGCTTCCCATCGGATAGCTGCTATGCCCTCTAAGAAGAAGGCGACTGCGAACGCGGCTCGTTCTGCGCGGAGGCGCCAGCCGGGTCGGAGGACAACGGCTGCGCCTCCCCAGCAGCCTCCTTTGCCTGAGCCCACCGGGACCGGTGGGATGGGGTTGATTGCCCCTTGGCCCGAGGTGGGGTGTCCGCGTACCGGCCCAGCAGGGGCCGCGGCCCCCGGCCCGCAAGCAGTGGCCACTGCCCCTGGCGTGGCCCATTCTGCGGGGCCTTCTTCCATTGGTGCGCAGCTTCCTGCGGGGGGTTTCAGCCATGGGGGTGGCTGGGTTCCCTCCCCTGGCAGGGTACTCCTCTGGCCATGCAGGGGCCGGGCCTGGGATCGTGGCCGTATACGGTCCCCGGGGTCCAGGGACCTGGACCGGCGCCTGCAGCTAGTGGGCCGGCCGGCCCTTTGCCCCCCCTTGGCTTAGGGGGCTACGTTAATGTTGAGGCCCTTCTGGCCCACGTTGCGGCCCTCGAGGCATCCCTCGCGAGGGTTAACCACCAGGGGGTGCCTTTTGGGGTGCAGGTTGATGCTTCGTCTGCCGGGCAGCGGCAGGCGGCAGGACGGGTTGAGCTGCCTGAGGCGCGTGGCCCGGCATCGGCCACTGCCTCGCAGCTCCCCAATCAACAGGCCGGTGCTGGTCAGGCCCCGTCGATGAGCTCAATTGCGGTCGTGAGCTCCGACACCCCCAGTGGGCCGGAACCCCCGGTGGGGGCGGCCCATGGGGGTGCAGCATGTGAGTATGCGGTTCAATCTAGCGCACCCACACACCTAGCCACGTTGGGGGGGGGCATTTCAGTGGCCTTGGCCTCGCACGGGTGGTGCGACGGTTCAGTAGCCGACGTCCCACCCGGTGACTTCACCTCTCACCCAGGGTCCCGTTTTGGGGGGTGCCTCTTACTCAGTCGGGAATGTGTTAGGGGTGACCGGGTTGGTCCAGGCTCCTTTTCAGATGCCCGCAGTTCACATCGTGCCGGTGTCGGCATTGCCGACAGCGGGGTATTCCTTGCCACCGGGGGACCATTTGGCCCAGACCACCAAAGAGAAGATCTGGCGGGGGGAGTATGTGGACATCTTCTCCCTCCTTAACAGAGAGCCCACCAAGGAGGAGAGGGAGGGGCAAGATGAGAAGGATAAGGAGCAGGCGCGTCGTCGCAAGCCACCACGTACGTGGGCTAACTGGTTGCTGGCCTACCTCATATACATGGCGGTCTACCTCAGGGCCCGGCCGGATTTGGCAATTCCGATGGTCCAGTATTTGGACAACATTTACCGGGCGATGGTTGACTTCCCGGGCCCGTCGTGGTTGGCTTACGATGAGGAATTCCGTATGCGTATTCCCCTGCACCCCGAGATGAGGTGGGACGAACCCTGCCAGACGCTGTGGCTTCTGTACATGACTCCCACAGGCACTGCGCCTGGGGAAAGATACCATTGTGGACATGCGGTCCAGCGAGCGGCCCCAGCACAGACACCCCGCCAGGTGTCCCCGCCACCCTTCCTACAGTGGGCTTTCGTCCGCAGGTCAGGGTCCCGGTCTGTAGCCCATTACCTGGATGATTTTTTATTCGGGGGTGAACGGGGCTGGGACACGTGCACACGTCTCCTCAACACATTTCAGACGCTAATGGAGGAACTCGGTGTCCCTTTAGCGCCCGAAAAGACCGAGGGCCCATCTACCCAGCTAGTCTTCCTGGGGGTGGAGATTGACACGGTAGCGCAGGCTTCTAGGTTACCGGGGGATAAGGTGTCGAGGATAGTGGCCCTTATCTCTGACTTGCTTGCTAAACGCAAGGCATCTTTGCGGGAACTGCAGGTGCTACATGGTCACCTCAATTTCGCTTGCAGGGTCGTCGCACCGGGCAGGGCATTTGCTCGGCGCTTGTGCGACGCCATGACAGGCTTATCTAGGCCCCACCATAGAGTTAGACTCACTCGGGGTATCAGGGCAGATATGCTTATCTGGCTCCAGTTCCTGAGGGAGTTCAATGGAGTATCATTTTGGAGGTCTGACCTCCTGGCTTCCCCTCGCTTTCAGATACAGTCCGATGCTTCGGGATCCCTGGGTTATGGGATGTACTTCAATGGGAAGTGGGCCTATGGTGGGTGGCCACCAGCCTGGGCAGGCACGGGTCGCCTGCGTGATCTCACGTATCTGGAATTTTTCCCTATCCTGGGGGCTTTGATGCTATGGGGCGAGGAGTGGGCCAACTCGGTTGTCCATTACTGGTGTGACAATGCGGCCGTTGTGCACATTGTCAACTCACAGACTTCCAAATCGCCCAGGGTCATGGACCTAGTGCACCAGTTTGTGTTGCGCAGCCTGCGCCTCAATGTCCTCTTCAGGGCCAGGCATGTCCCGGGTGTCAATAATGATATCGCTGACGCTTTGTCCCGCCTGCAGATCTCCCGGTTCCGCTCCTTGGCCCCGGATGCGGAGGAATTTCCCTCGCCACTCCCGGATGAGATATGGACCATTGGCAAGGAGAGGTGAACCGGGCGATTGGCTTGTCACTAGAACCACGCACGCGTAAGGCGTATCACCACGCATTCAATTCTTTCAGGGATTTCTGTACCCAATTCCGGCTGCCAGAAACCTGGACGATCCCAGTCACCCATGTACTCGGTTCATGGTTTACCTGCATGCCCAGGGCCTTGCACCTCGCACCATAGCATCTAGGCTGTCAGCATTGGCTTTTATGGCCAAGGTGGGCGGTCATATGGATAGTACTGTTGACTTCCGTGTGAGACATGTTTTGGAGGGGTGGGTGCGGGAGCGTGGGCGTTGCCCGGACGACCGCCACCCGCTTTCCCCAGGGGTTCTTACCCAATTGGCCCGGGGCTGGCATGGCCTCTGTTTTGATAAGTACGAGGCAGCCCTATTTCACGCGGCTACAACGGTGGCCTTTTTTGGAGCGCTCCGCATCAGCGAGCTTGTGATGCTGTCTTAGGCGGATGCAAGTCGTAGGGCACTGGAACTCGAAGATGTCTATGTTGCCAAAGACTGGGCTCAGTTGAGGATACGTTCCTCTAAGATAGATCAGCATGGCGTAGGCAGTGGTGTAAGACTCCTACGGTGTTCTTTGGCAGACATCTGTCCGGTTGGTGCCCTACAGGAGTTTATTGCACTGCGTGGCACGCACCATGGCCCGTTTTTCTGTCACCAAGATGGGTCTCCCCTTACTAAATTTTGGAAGGTGACCGGCAAAGCGCTGGCCAGTGTTGGCCTCCTGGGGGCTCGTTATGGCACCCATTCCTTCAGGATAGGGGCGGCTTCCACTGCAGCTGCTTTTGGGTACTCCGGGGCTGACATACGCAGCATGGGAAGGTGGGGTTTGCAATGTTTTCAGTTTTATGTTCGCCCTCTTCCACCGTGAGTACCAGTTTTGTCACCGCACCTTTCTCTTCCTCGTTTTTCCTTACAGACCCTGGGTGTCGTATTACACCAGTGACAGTATGGCTGGTGGGCCATAGCTACGTGCACAGGGCAGCGCGTTACGCTGCGGCGACAGAGTGGGGACCCCGACTGGGACTGGGTGCATACGCAAGTCTCACATGGCATGGTAAGCCCGGGATGTTATGGCGGGAGCTGTTGCCATTCCTTTTTTCAGGCCGGAATGCTGACCCGCCTGACATTCTGATCATACACCTAGGGGGCAATGATTTGGGCCAGGTCACCGGCTTATCGTTAAAGCATGCGGTTTGCGGCGACCTTGCCTACCTGCATTACGTGTGGCCCGCCACAACCCTCGTTTGGTCGGACATGGTCCTGCGGCACACGTACAGGGGAGGTTTCGACTTCCAGGCACTCGACCGCGCTAGACGCATGGTAAATAGGGCTGTGGCATGCTTCCTTGCTGACAAGGGTTGGGGACAGGTCAGTCGTCACCCCGCCATTAGCCTACAAAATTACGGCCTTTATGCAGGGGATGGGGCCCATCTGTCGCGAGGAGGTATGGACCTCCTGTTGGGTGATTGGCGAGCAGGCCTGTTGACCGAGCTGACGGTCTGGGGGGGGGGGGGGCGTCGAGCCTTCTTTGAAGCCTCTCCGTGTGGCGGGTAGCACTGGTAAGGTAAACATTTATGACCCACAGGTATCCGGCAGGTTCGCAATTGACTGGACAACACTAGACAGGCATAAGTTGGTTAAACGTTGTCCGGTCAACGACGAACTAGGCGATGGGGTGATGGCTACAGCTAGACAGCATGCATCACCCAGTGATTTTACGGATACGCGTCAGAGGGTGGGGTCATTAGCTAGATATTGACTACGGTCAACAATTTGTTTGTTGTCAACAAACAAATTGATACAAATAGATACATTGTAACAATTGCCGTTGGCAATTTTGGGTGGTACCTTACCAGTGTTACTTCGGCCTGCTTGCCTTAAGAATTATGATTGGTCAATTACCAATAGAAATTTATAATTCGGACTAGGGCATGAATCAATAAATGTGGCCCAATGCCGTTATCCACTTTCATCAGTGTCTGAGTCCTTTATTGGGGGGTGCGCCTGCAATGAAGGTTTATCAGAGAGTAAACAAAACAAAAATTCCAAAAACATTGTGGCACTTGAAAGACTAACTGCTGTATTTTAAATCCACTTCGTCAGACATAATGAAAGTTGAAGAGTTTCTTATCATGTTTGGAAGGCTTTGTGGGCATTGTAAGAAATAGACCCAACCACAATTTCAGCAGTCCATTCATCCCCAGTAACTTGGGGTTACCACAGTATTTAACTGACCACATTTCTTAAAGTCTTGAAAGGATAGGGTTGGTTTTTTCATGCCACCATGAAATATGCATGTTTTGTTTTCTTCTGTGAGTTATGGGCTGAGAACACAATTTCATAACTATTGGAATAAAGGCTTTTCACAATTTAGTGGCTGAGATACAGTAGCATAAAGTTATGCTGCATCAGCCACAACCTCTTATTACTAATTAAATGTGTTCAGTTCCTCAGCTTCTGTTTTGGACACTCACTGGGGATACTTTTTATTTTGCCCCGAGGAAGCTTTTGAGAACTTGATAATGGGATGGGTTAATATCTGGAAATTACCACTGCCAGCCCCGCACTTGGTACTTGGACCACCGGTGACAAATTTCAGACATTAAAGCCATCTTTACATCATTCCTGGGAATTCCAAAAGCTTCCCCAGGACAAAAAAGGGACTCTCTGGGGAGCCTCAAAATCTGGAATCGAGAAGATAAAGGAATCAGAATTTCATAAATAACTATCAAAGGTTATTGCTAATTATGTCATTAGTCTTGTGTGAAGTAAAGTTGTACAACAAGATTTAGGGCAGTGATGGCCAACCTTGGTGCTCCAGGTGTACTTGGATTTCAATTCCAAGAAGCCCAAGTCAACACACCTGCTGATCAAGGCTTCTAGGAATTGAAGTTCAAGAACATTTGGGGTGCCAAGGTTGGCCATCACTGATCTAGGGTCAGTATATAATTTTGTAAGAGGGAATAGCTAAGAGTGATACATTGGAAGACTTCTGAACCTGTCCTACATTTCCTACTGCAGAGAGGTTGCTCAACTGCCATCATTAGCCATATGAAATGAAAGAAGGTGGTTTGTTGAGAACATCTATAAGATTGCTGAGAAAAGATCTCCTCTTAGCTTAAATCTATAGCCTGCCACATGGTTTTGCCACCACAGTTGGCTCAGGCTTGAACATATTCCCTGAAACACACATATCACTAGGTAATTGGATCTTCTTGTTGTTATGCATCTTCCAGTCACTTCTGACCAATTTTGTTCACTTCTGACTATTATGGTTTATGTCCAAGATGTGGTTTAATTCTGCAACCCCCTCAGTGAGATTCCACATCCAGATTCCATGTGTTCTAATCTGACACTCTCCCGGCTACACCACCCTGGCACTCAGATAGATGTTAGGTAATGGTAACTGGAGAAAAATGATGACATCTTCCCCACTCATGCATTGATGACAGTTCACTACTTAATGACAATAGTCTGACATTAAAATTATGTGATTATTTTGTTTCAACATTTTATTAATACTGTTTTTAATATTGCAATGATCTGCTGATTGAGCAAAAACTTTTTTGACACTTAATGATGGTAAGGATCATGGAACAAACAGAAATTGCCAGGAGATAAGATGTTCTCAGTCCTAAGAACTTCAGAAATTTTCATATCATCATCTCCATAGGTGCAATTTTGTATATGGGACTGAATTACTTATGTATGCATTCAGCCATAAAGAGGCAAAGTGATAGCTCCCAAAAAGAAAATCAGTTAAAGCATTTTTAATTGTCCATGAGTAACACCAGTGCCTACTCTGTCATTAAACTACACAGAGTTAATCATATAATCAATAGAGACACAAATACTAGCCGCCGCAGCTGCTGGGAAAAGGGAGATACGATCGCTCTAAAAGTTGGGTTCCTGTGCTTTTACTCCTTCACCCTGTGGATTAAGTTTTTATTCCTCCTTTTTCTTCTTTTTTTCATCCAAAACTTGGAATTTGTGAGCTTTTTTTTCCTTCCCCTGTGGATTTGGATACAAGTGGATATATTTGGACATTTGCCTTGTTGGAAACCCAGCTACATGCCGATGGGATTACTTTTCCTTTTTTTCAAGGAGGGAGCTCTGTGCAAGAACTGAAGTGTTTGTTATCCGGGGTGTGTTGGTTGATTTTGGTGGCGAGTTTCCCGTGGATTGTAAAAATTTTTGGCTGCTTTTGGTTCCGTCCCCTCATGGATTACAATAATTAATTTTTCATTGGTTCCTCTCTCCTATTCAAGTTACACCACGCTCAAAAGATTATTGTCAATCTTGGTTGCACTGGAATAGGCCTAAGAGGAGGGTTCAACGAGAGTTTAGTGCATTGCAGCATTAAAACTTTTAGTGGACATCATCATGGATAAGGGCACAAGAGGAAAAGCAAAGGAGGAGGAGCCGGTAGTGAAATCTAAGAGAAAGGAAAAAGCACCAATGGAGGAGGTTCCTCTATCATCATCACCACCACCTGAACCTTATGATCAAACTCAAATTATGGTGGAACTTGGCAAATTGTTTCAGAAGATTGAGAAGATGGAAGAGGCAAGAGTGAAGGATAAAAATGAAATGTTGAAAAAACAGGATAAGGTGGTTACAACTGTTGTGGATTTCTCTAAAAAAGTAGAATTACGTTTGCAAAAAATAGAAGGAAATGTGAAAATGGTTCAAAATGAGGTGAAGGCTATGAAAGGTGAAATAAAAGGGACACAGGAAGGGGTGAGGGAGAATAAGGTGAAAATTGATGAGCAGGAAAAAAGGATTGATGCTATGGAAGATATTATGAGAAAGCAGAATACTGTGATACGCCATGTGATTGAAAGGACGCCAGACCAGCTAAGAGACAGAGTTGTCCAGTGGTTAAATAATTTGAAAATGGGAAAGGAATTTGTACAGGAAGATATTGTAAGTGCATATAGGGTGGGTCCAAGGAAAAGTGGTTCAAAGAAATGTTTTGGTTAAATTTGCAAATTGGGGAGATAAACTCAGAGTAATGGCCTTTTTAAAACAAGCTGGTTCTGGTGCTCTGAAAATCGATGGTTCTGATGTGGAAGTATACAATGATATCTCTATTAAGGAAAGGGCCTGGAGATATAAGATGAAATGGTAACTAAATTGTTGATGAAGAAAGGCGTAAGGTACAATTGGAGATTACCACAGCAGTTGAGATTTCTCCCCGAAAAAAATGCAGGTTATTGATGAGAGGACCGATCCACTGGAGTACTTGAGTTTGCTTGATCTGGTTAAGGCGGGATCTGAGGAGTGGGTAACCCTTAGAAAAGATTTGTTGGAATCGGGTGCCATAAGAAGAGACTACGAGGGGGCAGATGCTGGTGGTGCCACGGGTGGAGGGCCGCAGGGATGAGAAGAGGAGGAGTTGTCATTGATTATGGTGAAGGAAGAGGCAAGTAAGGAACAGTGAGTAATGGATTATGATGTAACAATTTTTATATAATTAAGATATTAGAAAGGGGAAGATGCACGGAGCACCAACTTATATGCGCATCTTTGGAGATCGAAGGCGGCTTTTTCCCCCCGAAGAAAGTGGGGAGTGTGGTATTGTGTGTTTTTGTATGTTTTTTTTCTTAGCGGTGAGGGATTTGTGACAACACGCCCAATGGAGAGCCTGGAAGTAAGAGAGGGCGAAATTGAAATAAATTATGAAAAGTATTAAAGTTTTAACTTGGAATGTAAAAGGTACAGGTTCTGTTCTTAAGAGGAGGAGGTTAGAATTGGCTTTGAAGAAGGATAGACCTGATATTGTCTTTTTACAGGAAACCCATCAAAAATCACAAGATACAAACAAAAATTTTCTAGGGTGGATACAACATTATGAAATGGCGTTTGGTACTTCAAAAGCAAGAGGAGTTGCAATTATGATTTCTAAAAGATTAGGATTTGAGATAACAAAAAGTATTGCGGACCAGGAAGGCAGATATCTGATAGTGAAAGGGAAAATAGATGATGAGGAAATAACTTTGGTGAATATCTATGCTCCAAATGAACATGAAGCTGAATTTCTAGAAAAAGTACGTAAAATCGTGGTGATAGAAAAAGTGGTAAAGATGATAGTGGCTGGGGATTTTAATTTGATAAGGTCAAATTTAGATTGCACGAATAAAACAAGGTGTGGAGCAGGTATTAAAGGGAATATTTTGGATAATTGGATGGTTGCATTAGGGCTGAAAGACTCTTGGAGAGAGATTAAGGGATCGGAAAGGGCGTATTCTTATTTTTCACACGTTCATGGGTCCTACTCTAGAATAGATTATGTGTTTCTAACTGAAAATATGGTCAAAAATATTGAGGAGATTGAAATAGGTATTTTTAAGGAATCAGATCATTCTAAAGTAATTTTGGAACTGAGGATACAAAAGGATAATAGAAGAGGAAGAAACTGGAGATATGACCCTAACTTATTTAAGGATCAAAAATGTAAAGAACAAATTACAGAAAGCTGGATGGAAAGTTGGCAGTGGAACGATAATGGGGAGGTAACTTTTAATGTGGTCTGGGACGCCATGAAGTCGGTTTTTAGAGGGGAAAGTATAAAATTGGCAAGTAATAGGTACAAAAAGTATAAGTCAGCACAGGATGAAAAAGAAAAGGAAATAAAGCAATTACAGGAAGAGCATTCAAAAAAGCAGGATAATTTTTTCCCCACTACATTACAAAAGCTGAAGGCAGAATTGATGGGCAAGGACATAGAAAAAGTAAAAAGAGACTTGATATACTTAAATAGAGAATATTTTGAATTTAGTAATAAAAATTCAAGATTATTGGCAAGAGCGGCAAAAGCTAAAAGGGATAAAAGGGAAATTGGAGTTTTGGTCAATAAACAAGGGATAAGGTGTAACAAAGTTAGTGACAAATGTAAAATTGTGAAGGAATTTTATCAAGCACTATATACAAAAAAAGAGATAGATGTGGGGAAGCTTAAAAGGATCTTGGAGAGGCAATTAGTGAGTGGAATAAAACAGGAACACCGGGATAAAAAGGAAGAGCAAGTTTCGGAGAAGGAGGTAAAGGAGGTAATTAATGGTTTGAAGTCGGGGAAAGCCCCGGGAGATGATGGATTACCGACTGAGTTTTACAAGGAATTTAAAGATGTTGTGGTACCAAAGCTGGCAATGCAAGCGCGGCGCCAAAATGGCCACCGCGCTCTTTGCGGGGGGCCCCCCACCGGACGAAGAGCATCCGGGTAGTTAGGGGGCGTGGCCAGCACCCTTATAAAAGGGGTGGACATGAGGCAGCCGAGCTGCCATTTTCCGAAGCGACGGAGAGGAGAAGTTTTTCCCCAATTGCTCCATCGCTCTCTCTCCTTAGCAGAAGGAGTCGCCTCCTTGCAAGATTTGCTTTAGAAGCGACGGGGCAGAGGAATTTGCTCCGTCGCTTCCTCCTTTGTTAGCCTCTGTTGAGGCTCCCTTTCTGCAAGCTGCTGGATAGCTCAGTGGTTTAAGTCTTTGTCTTTGGGGACGAAGGTTGGGAGTTCGATTCCCCACTTTTCCTTTGCATCTTTGCGAGGGGCTTAATTAGGTCAGCAGTCTGATACCTAGGCTGCAGCCATAAAGGTAGGTCTTTGGCCTCTCATTTATGCCTTCTTGAAAGAAGACTTAGGCGGGCAGTGGTCGGGTCGGAGGACCGCGACTGCATCCCCTCGATAGGACCTCCAACCGGAGGGTCCCACCGGGATTGGTGGGGTAGGGCAGCTCAGGCTGTGGCCCGCGGCCCTCCGCCCTCAGACCAGCCCTGCAGGGGCTTCGGCCCTCGGCCCTCAATCCCTGGCCACAGGTGTGGAGCGGGGGGGTGGGCCGGGCGCGGCTGCACAGCAGGGCTTCCCCGGCCCTGCATGGGCCGGAGTTTGGGCATGGCCGTTTTAGGGCCTGGCTCTCAAGTAGGGACCCTGGACCATGCCAGGTGGGCCATGGCACGCATTACTGGCCCACGTGGTGGTGCTAGAGGCACCCCTAGGGATTGGCCATTCAGAGGATTCGGCACACGCCTGCCGGCTACGGGCCGGAACAATTGGGAGGGGGGCCTGGCGCTGCCTCACAGCACGTTTTGCCCGTTAGGGGCCG
Source organism: Bradypodion ventrale (assembly GCA_035047345.1). NCBI lineage: Eukaryota > Metazoa > Chordata > Lepidosauria > Squamata > Chamaeleonidae > Bradypodion > Bradypodion ventrale. The sequence goes on from JAWDJE010000001.1 coordinate 255,374,471, forward strand.
GGTTTCGGACAAGGCCCCATTCTGGCCCAGGTTCTCAAACTGGGGGCCTCTGATGCTATACCGAGCGGGCCGTCCGGCCCACCTGGCCCACCTACTAGGGGTTTTTTCATGGCAGGCCCCCTTTCCGAACGTCGGAGCCCCTTTGTGTCTGCCGGCTACTTTGATTGCGGCCACTCTCCACAAGGCGGCCGGCTGGGCTGTGCTTCTCATGACACGCCGGCCTGTGCCCGCCGCTGTCTCGCGGCTTCCTGTTTGTCTGGATCTGCGGCGGGAGTGTATTGGAAGTCGCCCCAGAGCTCGATTTCGGTCGCGAGCTCAGACGCCCACCGTGGGCCGGAACCCCCGGTGGGGGCGGCTCACGGGGGTGCAACTTGTGAGTATTACGTTCAAGTTGAATGCACACACATCACAGTCCATTCCCGGTGGGGGCAGTGCTCTTGGCCTTGCCTATTTGAGGCTGGGGGGCATCACTCGCCATCCTATACCAGTGCCCCTTGGTTGCATTCTGGCACGACGTTTGGGGGTGGGGGTTTACACTCCCGGGGCGGCATGTGGCATCACAGGGGCTGTCCAGGTCCCGCTGTGCATGCCCGCTGTACATCATGCTTCAGCATGGGCACTGCCGTCAACTGGTTATTCATGCCCCCCCCCCAGTGATCATCTGCTCCAGATCGGGAGGGAAAAGATTTGGTGTGGGGGGGAGTACGTGGATATATATTACCCCTATGAACTGAGACCCGAATGGGGATGGGGGGTACGGGCTGGACGATAGAGACAGCGTGTGGTCCCCCGTAGTAAGCCAACATGCACTGAGGCGTCCACCCTCGGAACGGTGTGGGGCATCGTGGGGGCTGTCTGGATCCTGCTGCGTAGGCCCTGTTATACAGGACGTCCCGTAGAGGGCCTGGCTGAGGATCGGCTACTACTGGCCCCGGTTGATTATTGGCCGCAGGCCATCAGGGGCAAGGGCCGTAGGGGGACATGTGGATTTTCTCCCTATTGAACCAGGAGCCCACTGGCAGGAGAGGGACGGATGGGACGGCTGAGGCAAAGAGATGTCCCACTGTCGTTAGCCACCGAGCACCTTGGGGCCCACTATCCTGGTTGATCGGATGGGCATATTACAGTTGGCTCATCGTGGGGGATGTGGACGAGGGTGGCTATAGATATCCCGAGAGAGGAGGGATGAGTTCCGTCACCAAGGGTGCTCGTGTACATCAGTTCCACGGAACGGTGCCTGGTGATGGGCACCATGGTGGTCATGCTGAGCAGCGGGCTATTCAGACACTGGCCCCAAGCAAACTGGTCGGGCGGGGGGTTGCGGCCCGCCTACTGTGTTCAGCCTGCTCAGCTGACAATGTGTGTACTAAGCATCACGGTCGTGACCGACTTGTGCGCAGGGGCGATCAGAGCTCCCTCTGAACCACATATTCTTGTTGTTAGGGCCCCCCCCCACCCCTATTATAGTCAGCCTGGGGGGATGTCACCCTGTCTCCCAAGAAGCGAGGGGGCGGGAAACCTGCTGGGGGGGTTTCAATGGGGTTTTTTGTATCCATTCGGGGTACTGGGGGCCCCAGGATGCTACTAATCTGGTTCCCTTCCAGGGTAACGGAGAGGGGGTTCCACTGTCCACAGTTATGGAAGTTGGGGCCTATGAGAGTAGCGGGGGCCCTTCTTGGAACCACCTTTCCTTAGTCGAAGGTATCCCCCATGAAGCTCATACTGAGCTAGAAAAAGGGTGAATGTAATATAATCCTCCTGTGGGTGCTCCATTCAGGGATGACCTTCCTGATGACCTTGTTCGGTCAGGTACTCGTAGTTGCCTCGGCTACTATGGGTGGCGTGCTCACGCAATTCTGGTGCTGTTTTGGCACAGTGTGATATGCACTCGGCTTCCAGCTTTTTGCCAGTGCACCCCATTATTTAGACCTATCAGGTTTTTAGGTTTTGAGGGGGATTTTAATTAGATAAGGCCAATCCCTTTCTGAATGCGTTAATTCAGGTTCAGCACCCGACCGATGTGGGACTTTCATTCAGTGGGCATTTGCTTACAGGTTGGGGTCTTGGTCTCCAGCCCATTACCTCGACAAATTTTGGGTCTGGGGTTAAACGGGGCTTGGACACGTGTACGCGTCTCCTCATCACAATTCAGACACTCAGGTGGGACCTGGGTGTCCCCTTGGCGCCTGAATAGACCGAGGCCCCATCTTCTAACCTCACATTTCTGCCTTTGGCATTGATTGCCAAACATATAGTATGCCCCTTCTTATTCAGGGGTCACTTGGTGGGATCGGACCTAGTGGTCCGCCGTAAGATATCTGGCACGGTCGGATGTCGCCGGCCTCTCACTTATGGGGTTTACTCTACTGGTGGGTGCCCGGATTGCCCCCGTGATCACAGTGATAGTGCTTTTCACCTGTTTTGGGGAGCACTGCGCCTATGGTGCAAGGAGTGGGCCTACTCAGTGGTCCAGTTGCTGCGTGGCAATGCGGCAGTGGTGCGCATTGTCAACGCCCTGAAATGCTAATCCCCGGGCCATGACTGTAGTTTGTCTATTCGTTTGCGAAGCCTACGCTGAAATGTGCTGTTACAGGCCAGACGTGTCCTGGGTGTGAATAATGACCTTACTGTGCCTTTTCCCCACCAGCGGATCGCCCGCTCCCGTGCTTTTATCCAGGAGCGGGGGAATTCCACTTGCCACTTTGGCCAATAGCTGGAAGTTAGGCGAGCTGAAGGGGACCGGACATGTCATTGGCACATCGCACACGTAAGGCGTATCACTATGAGTTCATGTGTCATGTCAGGGACGGGTGGACGCGGAAACGTGCCCGCTGCCCCGGCACGCGTCACTTTTCTGCCCAGCAGTTCGACCCACCTCGCACGAGGTGGCATACCCATGTACAGATAGGTAGGAGGTGGCTCTTAGCCACGCGGCTACTATGGTAGCCTTGGGGAGCGCTCCGCATCATTGAGAGGGTCCCAGAGTTGGTACCACATGTGTAAGGTGGAGGTGTCTCGTAGGGCACTGGAACTCGGCGATGTCTCTGGAACATGAGTGGGCTCGAGTGGGGATGCGGTCCTCACGGGTTTTTCAGCACGGTAGGCAGTGGTGTATACTGCTACAAGACATTTGAGACATCTGTCCGGTTGGTGCCCTACAGGAGTTGCTTGCACTGCATGGCACGCACCATGGCCCATTTTTCTGTCACCAAGATGGGTCTACCCTTACTAAATTTCAATTTTGGAAGGTGACCGGTAAAGCACTAGCCAGTGTTGGCCTCCCTGGGGCTCGTTACGGCACCCATTCTTTCAGGATAGGGGCGGCTTCTACTGCAGCTGCTTTTGGGTACTCCGGGGCGGAAAGACGCCGCATGGGAGGGTGGGGATCACAATGTTTTCAGCTTTGTGTTCGCCCTCTTCAACCGTGAGTACCAGTTTAGTCACTGCACTGTTTCTTCCCCCCCTTTTTTCCTTGACAGACCCTGGGTGTCGTATTACACCGGTGACAGTATGGCTGGTGGGCCACAGCTACGTGCATAGGGCAGCGTCATATGCTGCGGCGACAGAGTGGACCCCAACTGGGACTGGGTGCATACGCAAGTCTCAGGTGGTATGGTGAGCGCGGCATGTTATCGCGGGAACTGTTGCCATTCCTTTTATCCAGCAGGAATGCTGACCCGCCAGATATTCTGATCATACACCTTGGGGGCAATGATTTGGGACAGGTCACTGGACTATCGCTGAAGCATGCGATTTGCGGTGACCTGGCTTACTTACATTATGTGTGGCCTGCCACAACCCTCATTTGGTCAGACGTGGTACCGCGGCGTGCTTACAGGGGAGGGTTCGACCTCCAGGCCCTTATCGAGCTTGTCGCTCGTTGAACAGGGCTATTGCCCGGTTCCTTCTCGACGAGGGTTGGCGGCGCGTCTTTAGGCACCCCGCAATCAGCCTACAAAATTATGAGCTTTACTCAGGGGATGGGGTCCATCTGTCGCAGGGAGGTATGGACCTCCGGTTAGGAGATTGGCGAGCAGGCCTGTTGACCGAGCTGATGGTCTGGGGGGGGGGACGTCGAGCCTTTATTGAGCATCTCAGTGTGGCGGGTAGCACTGGTAAGGTAAACATTTATGACCCACAGGTATCCGGCAGGTTCGCAATTGACTGGACAACACTAGACAGGCACAAGTTGATTAAACGTTGTCCGGTCAACGACGAACCAGGCGATGGGGTGATGGCAAGAGCTATACAGCATGCATCACCCCGTTATTTTATGGATACGCGTCAGAGGGTGGGGTCAATAGTTAGGTATTGACTACGGTCAACAATTTGTTTGTTGTCAACAAACAAATTGATACAAATGGATACATTGTAACCAATTGCCGTTTGCAATTTTGGGTGGTACCTTACCAGTGTTACTTCGGCCTGCTTGCCTTAAGAATTATAATTGGTTGAATACCAATAGAAATTTATAATTCGGACTAGGGCATGAATCAATAAATGTGGCCCAATGCCGTTATCGACTTTCATCAGTGTCTGAGTCCTTTATTGGGGGGTGAGCCTGCAATGCAAGCGCGGCGCCAAAATGGCCGCCGCACTCTTTGCGCCCCCCCCCCACTGGACGAAGAGCATCCGGGTAGTTAGGGGGCATGGCCAGGACCCTTATAAAAGGGGTGGCCACGAGGCAGCCGAGCTGCCATTTTCCGAAGCGACGGAGAGGAGAAGTTTTTCCCCTCCACCCCCTCCCTAGTTAACAGTGTGATATTTTGGTCGCTTCGGGGCCGGGTGGGAATTTTTGGCTGGGACCTACAATTGGCTCTTGGGTCCTGGCTTTTTTGCCCATCCCACACTGTTGCTATGGTTTGATATAGGGGTTTTCTTTCTACTGCTGTTGACTTTGGTCACATGGGCGGGTAGCACTGGTAAGGTAAACATTTATGACCCACAGGTATCCGGCAGGCTCGCAATTGACTGGACAACACTAGACAGGCACAAGTTGATTAAACGTTGTCCGGTCAACGACGAACCAGGCGATGGGGTGATGGCAAGAGCTATACAGCATGTATCACCCCGTTATTTTATGGATACACGTCAGAGGGTGGGGTCAATAGTTAGGTATTGACTACGGTCAACAATTTGTTTGTTGTCAACAAACAAATTGATACAAATGGATACATTGTAACCAATTGCCGTTTGCAATTTTGGGTGGTACCTTACCAGTGTTACTTCGGCCTGCTTGCCTTAAGAATTATAATTGGTTGAATACCAATAGAAATTTATAATTCGGACTAGGGCATGAATCAATAAATGTGGCCCAATGCCGTTATCCACTTTCATCAGTGTCTGAGTCCTTTATTGGGGGGTGCGCCTGCAATGCAAGCGCGGCGCCAAAATGGCCGCCGCACTCTTTGCGCCCCCCCCACTGGACGAAGAGCATCCGGGTAGTTAGGGGGCATGGCCAGGACCCTTATAAAAGGGGTGGCCACGAGGCAGCCGAGCTGCCATTTTCCGAAGCGACGGAGAGGAGAAGTTTTTCCCCTCCACCCCCTCCCTAGTTAACAGTGTGATATTTTGGTCGCTTCGGGGCCGGGTGGGAATTTTTGGCTGGGACCTACAATTGGCTCTTGGGTCCTGGCTTTTTTGCCCATCCCACACTGTTGCTATGGTTTGATATAGGGGTTTTCTTTCTACTGCTGTTGACTTTGGTCACATGGGCAGGTAGCACTGGTAAGGTAAACATTTATGACCCACAGGTATCCGGCAGGCTCGCAATTGACTGGACAACACTAGACAGGCACAAGTTGATTAAACGTTGTCCGGTCAATGACGAACCAGGCGATGGGGTGATGGCAAGAGCTATACAGCATGTATCACCCCGTTATTTTATGGATACGCGTCAGAGGGTGGGGTCAATAGTTAGGTATTGACTACGGTCAACAATTTGTTTGTTGTCAACAAACAAATGGATACAAATGGATACATTGTAACCAATTGCCGTTTGCAATTTTGGGTGGTACCTTACCAGTGTTACTTCGGCCTGCTTGCCTTAAGAATTATAATTGGTTGAATACCAATAGAAATTTATAATTCGGACTAGGGCATGAATCAATAAATGTGGCCCAATGCCGTTATCCACTTTCATCAGTGTCTGAGTCCTTTATTGGGGGGTGCGCCTGCAAAGTTATACAACTATATTTTAGATGGTGGACAAATTCCGACCTCATGGTATAGGACTACGATCGTTCTGCTGCCAAAATTGGGAAATAATTTGGAATAATTTGGATAATTTGGATAATTTGCTAAGATCTTCACAGCAATATTGGCTAACCGTTTAAACAAATTTATGGGTGAATATATAAATGTTGATCAAGTAGGTTTTTAAAAAGGGAGACATATGGCTGACCTGACTAGGAGGGTGTTAGATTTAATTGATAACGTAAATCAAACGAAGGAAATGGTGGGGTTAATATTTTTGGATATTTTTAAGGCATTTGACTCATTACAATGGTCTTCGATCAAGGAAATAGTTAAAAGCTATGGATTTGGGGACAGATTTAGAAGGGTAATTGATTTGTTATATCAGAGAGGGATTGCTAAAATCAGAGTAAACGATGAAGTTACAGATGAGGTAAAGCTTGAGGCAGGTACTAGACAGGGTTGTCCTCTATCCCCTGTTCTGTTTATTATGGCAATGGAAATTTTGGCTAAAAGTATAAGAGAAGATCCAAATATAGAAGGGGTAATGGGTAATAATATAAGTATGTACGCAGATGATACATTGATAATGGCTAAGCATCCGGAGAGGGTCATGGATAGGATTAAAATACAAATTGAGGACTTTGAGGATATAACGGGGCTGATGATAAATTGGGATAAATCGGAAATGATGTTGTGTAATATGGGGGCAGGGGAGAAGGAAAAGATGGCGGGATTATCTAACATACAAATTAAGGATAAGCTCAAATATTTGGGGATAATTATTTCAAATAGATTGGAAGATCTTAAAAGATTGAATTATGATAGCTTGAAAATGGAATTTAAGATTAGAATACAAAGACTTTTAAAGTTGAAGTTGTCATGGTTCGGGAGGATTGCAATCTGCAAAATGATGTTGTTACCGAGAATTAATTTCTTATTTGATGCACTTGCAATCCAAATGAATGAAAAGGAAATTAATGTGTTTCAAAAGATGTTCAATAATTTTTGTAATGGAGATAAAAAACCTAGATTACTAAAGAAACTTTGGTATCTGCCTCAGAAAGAAGGGGGTTTAGGAATGCCAAATCTATTAGCATATTATCGTGCTTTTCAAATTAAGAATGTTGTGAAGATCTTGGCAAGAGAAAAAGCAATTTGGGAGGAGATTGAGATGAAAGATTATAGGAATATTGGCAAAATGATTTTTGGGGGAGATAAGGTTAAAATGACAGTTACCAGTAATACAATGATGGGGGTAACGTGTGGAAAAGATTAAAGAAGGACTTGGCCTCAGATGTCTCTCCAATTTTGGAATTGGCAGATATGGCATGCTTTCCGATAATAATAGATAAAAAATAAAGGAAATATTGGATAAAAATGAAGTTTTCCTGGTGAAAGACTGGTTAAGGATTTGTGGCGATGAAAATAAGAAGAAAAAATTGTTTGAGCACTAAAAAATTGGATTGGTTTCAGACAATGAAGGTTAATAATTGGAATAACAAATATAGAAGAGAATTAGATATAGGTAGAGAAAAGATGGAATTTGAAGAACTGGTTTTAAAAATTCGAAAAGGAGATAAAAGCATTAAGGGTCTAGTAAGTAAAGTTTATGCCTAATAAATAGGGGGGGGGGGGGCGAACCACAGGAAGATTTGAAATCGAAGTGGGAACAGGATTTGAATATAAAGCTAGGAAAAGATGAATGGAGAAATAAGTGGAAAAAGAGGATAATGAGAACCATGTCAGTAAGAATTAAGGAGCATAATTACAAAATGTTGTAGCAATGGCATCTGACACCACTGAGGTTACATCAGATCGATAATAAAAAGGATAGTTTATGTTGGAGATGTAAAGACAATATTGGAACCTATGAACATATGTGGTGGAGCTGTAAAATGATAAATGATTTTTGGAGAAGAATAGAAAAAGAGGCTGGGGAAATAATGGGTAAGAAAATTAAATTGGCGTCAGGTACCATTATGCTAACAGATGTGGATGGTATGTGTCTAAACAAGGAAGAAAAAGAGTTATTAGAAATAATGCTAACAACGGGTAGACAATGTATTGCTAGACATTGGAAAAATGATGTAATCATACAGACGGGAGAGTGGTATAAAGAAATGTGGAATTTAGCATTGAATGATAAATTGACATGGGAGATAAGAGTAAAAAGGGACAAACTGAAAGAAAATAGATTTTGGAATATTTGGAAGCCTTTTGTTGATCACTCCCTCACAGGTGGAGAAAGTAGTAGACCTGTACCATCTCAAAGTAGTTTCTGGAGATAAATATTGGGACAGAGCTCTCCAGGGCAATGTAAATAAACACTGGGTGAAATGTAAGTGAAAATTGGATTTTGATAGTTGTTGTTCAGTCGCACAGTCGGTTCCGACCCTTTGCGACCCTATGGACCATTGTTCTCCAGGCACCTCTGTCCTCCACCATCCCCCTCAGCACTCCCAGTTCTGTGCCCGTTGTGTCTACAATACCATCTAGCCATCTCATCTTTGGCCTCCCCCTTCTTCTTTTGCCCTCCACCTTTCCCAACATCAGGGCCTTCTCAAGTGAATCCTCCCTTCTCATTTGATGTCCAAAATACTTTAGCTTCGTCTTTACTATTAGCCCTTCCAATGAGCAGTCAGTGTTGATTTCTTCTAAGATTGACCTATTTGTTCTCCTCGCTGTCCAGGGTACTCTCAAAACTCTCCTCCAACACCACATTTCAAAGGCATCTATTCTTCTGCGTTCAGCTTTCCTAATTGTCCAGCTCTCACATCCGTACATTACCACTGGGAATACCATTGCTTTGACTATTCTAATTTTTGTTTGCAATGTGATGTCTCTGCTTTTCACTATGTTCCCCAGGTTTCTCATGGCTTGTCTCCCAAGAATCAGTCGCCTTTTTATTTCATGGCTGCAATCCCCATCTGCCGTGATCTTTGATCCCAGGAAAGTAAAATCTGTCACTGCTTCTACTTCTTCCCCATCTATTTTCCAGGAACTGATTGGGCCTGTTGCCATTACCTTGGTTTTCTTGATATTGAGTCTCAAACCAGCTTTTGCACTCTCCTCCTTCAGCCCAATCAAGAGGTTCTTTAGGTCTTCCTCACTTTCTGCCATTAGGGTGGTATCGTCTGCATATCTCAGATTGTTTATGTTTCTCCCAGCAATTTTAATCCCATATTGTGATTCCTCCATCCCTGCATTTCGCATTATGTGCTCTGTGTATAGATTGAATAAGCAGGGTGATAAAATGCAGCCTTGTCTTACTCCTTTTCCTATTCCAAACCACTCTGTCATTCCATGTTCTGTCCTAACTGTTGCTTCTTGGTTCATGTACAGATTTCTCAGGAGGCATATGATGTGCTCTGGTATTCCCATCTCTTTAATTACTTGCCACATCTTGTTGTGGTCCACACAGTCAAATGCCTTAGTGTAATCAATGAAACAAAAGTAAACTTGTTTCTGGTATTCCTTTGTTTTCTCCATGATCCAACGTATGTTGGCAATGTGGTCTCTAGTCCCCCTGCCTCTTCTGAAACCGTCCTGCACCTCTGGTAGTTCTCTCTCCACATGCTGCTGAAGTCTGTCCTGTATTATCTTGAGCATCACCTTGCTGGCGTGTGGGATGAGTGCAATTGTTCGGTAATTTGAGCATTCTTTGGCGTTGCCCTTTTTTGGGATTGGGACGTATACTGATCTTTTCCAATCCTGTGGCCACTGTTTTGTTTTCCAGATTTGCTGGCATATTGAGTGTAGTAATTTGACGCCATCATCTTTTAGCGCTTTGAAAAATTCGACTGGGATACCATCATATCCACTAGCTTTGTTGTTTGCAGTGCTCTTTAGGGCCTTTATAACTTCGCTCTCCAGGATGTCTGGCTCGAGTTCAGTTTTTTCATCATTGTGGTTATCAGGAGTGTTGAGGTCCTTTTTGTAGAGTTCCTCTGTGTACTCTTTCCATCTTTTCTTAATCTCTTCTGCATCAGCTAGCTCTTTTCCGTCTTTGTCCCTTATCATGGTCATTTTTGCTTTAAATGTTCCCTTTATTTCCCCGATTTTTCTGAAGAGATCTCTAGTCCTGCCTCTTTTGTTGTTTTCCTCCATTTCTTTGCACTGTTCTTTTAGGTAGTTTTCCTTATCTCTCCTTGCTTTTCTTTGAAATTCTGTGTTCAGAAGGTTGTATTTTTTCCTTTCTCTTTTGACTTTTGCCTTCCTTCTTTCCTCTGCTATTTTAAGAGCCTCATCAGACAACCATTTTGCTTTCTTACGCTTCTTTTCTTTTGGTATGGTTTTCTTTGCCGCTTCCTGCATGATGTCCTTTATCTCTGTCCATAATTCTTCTGGCACTCTGTCTATTGCGTCCAGGCCATTATATCTGTTCATCACCTCCACCGTGTATTCTTTAGGGATGCTGTCTAGGTGATATCTGTCTGGTCTTCTTGTTTTCCCTATTTTCTTTAGTCTTAACCTGAATTTTGCGATCAGTAGGTTGTGATCTGAGCCACAGTCTGCTCCAGGTCTTGTTTTTGCTGATTGTATGGAGGTTCTCCATCTTTGGCTGCAGAGTATGTAGTCAATTTGGTTTCGGTGTTGGCCATCTGGTGATGTCCATGTGTAAAGTCGCCTCTTGTGTTGCTGGAAGAGAGTGTTTGCTATGACCAGTGCGTTCTCTTGGCAGAACTCTATCAATCTTTGCCCTGCTTCGTTCTGTACTCCAAGACCAAACTTGCCTGTTATTCCCTCCACTTTTTGATTTCCTACTTTGGCATTCCAGTCTCCTAATATAATTTGGACATCATTTCTTGGTGTCTGTTCTATGAGGTGTTCTAGGTCCTCATAGAACTGGTCCACTGTGGCTTCATCTGCACTAGTGGTTGGTGCATAGACTTGGATTACGGTGATATTGAAAGGTTTGCCTTGAATTCTGACTGACATCATTCTGTCATTTTTGAGGTTATATCCCATTACTGCTTTTCTTACTCTCTTATTGACAATTATGGCTACTCCATGCCTTCTAAGGTTTTCTTGTCCACAATAGTAGATATGATGGTTTCCAGAGCTGAATTCACCCATCCCTGTCCATTTTAGCTCACTGATGCCCAAGATGTCAATGCTTATTCTTTCCATCTCATTTTTTACCACTTCCAGTTTACCTTGGTTCATTGATCTCACATTCCATGTCCCTATGCAGTATTGCTCCTTACAACATTGCATTTCCCCTCCCCCTTTCCTGTCCCTCCCCTTCCTCCCCTCTGTGGTGTTAAGCATCCTGTATCACCTAGCCTGCCCTTTTGTTTTCCCTTTTGTTTTGGTCAATAGGGTTCTCTTGGCAAGATTTATGGCGTGGTTGCCGGTGTCTGCGCCATTTTTCTCTCCTCATACATTTTATCACAGTTTTTAAAAGTTTAAAAACATTTAAGACAACATATTATCATGCACATTATCACACTTTAAAGCACAGTCTCTATGTCAGTTGCTATATTAAGTCATTTTAAAGTCTTTATGTGAGTTACTATATTAAGTCATCAACATTTCTGCATATTTAACTACTTATCCTTTGTATGGGGCTCTGAGTCTCACCCCCTGGTTTAACTCCTTTGCCTTCTTCCCTTCTGCCAATTGGACCTCTCCTTCGGCGCTTGGTTGTTTTCAGGGCTTGGAAAAGGCTCTCGTCGGGGCGACTGGCTGGCCTCTCCCCGCCCGGCTGGTCTTCCTCCTCCCTTGCCTGCCCAGCTGGAGATGGTGGGGACCGGCTCGGAAGGGCTCGCGTTGGGGCGGCTGGCTGGCCTCTCCCCGCCCGGCTGGTCTTCCTCCTCCCTCACCTACCCTGCTGGAAATGGTGGGGACCGGCTTAGGAGGGCTCGCGTTGGGGCGGCTGGCTGGCCTCTCCCCGCCCGGCTGGTCTTCCTCCTCCCTTGCCTGCCCAGCTGGAGATGGTGGGGACCGGCTCGGAAGGGCTCGCGTTGGGGCGACTGGCTGGCCTCTCCCCGCCCGGCTGGTCTACCTCCTCCCTTGCCTGCCCAGCTGGAGATGGTGGGGACCGGCTCGGAAGGGCTCGCGTTGGGGCGGCTGGCTGGCCTCTCCCCGCCCGGCTGGTCTTCCTCCTCCCTCACCTGCCCTGCTGGAAATGGTGGGGACCGGCTTAGGAGGGCTCGCGTTGGGGCGGCTGGCTGGCCTCTCCCCGCCCGGCTGGTCTTCCTCCTCCCTTGCCGGCCCGGCTGGAGATGGTGGGGACCGGCTCGGAAGGGCTCGCGTTGGGGCGACTGGCTGGCCTCTCCCCGCCCGGCTGGTCTTCCTCCTCCCTTGCCTGCCCAGCTGGAGATGGTGGGGACCGGCTCGGAAGGGCTCGCGTTGGGGCGACTGGCTGGCCTCTCCCCGCCCGGCTGGTCTTCCTCCTCCCTTGCCTGCCCAGCTGGAGATGGTGGGGACCGGCTCGGAAGGGCTCGCGTTGGGGCGGCTGGCTGGCCTCTCCCCGCCCGGCTGGTCTACCTCCTCCCTTGCCTGCCCAGCTGGAGATGGTGGGGACCGGCTTAGGAGGGCTCGCGTTGGTACTACTGAAATGTTTCATGAGTTGGTTATAGTTGTAGTGTTAAATAAAGAACTTCAGTGAAGATCTTCTGAAATAGGTTAGATGTTTTTCCAGTGGATGTTCAATGGTATAGATAGTTATAATAGATAATAGTTCAATTATCATGTATGTGGCTATTTTTTATGAAACTTATGTATTTTCTTTCTTTTTTACATTGTATTGTTTTCTCTATGTTTGTATATTTTTGAAAAAGTTAATAACATTATTTTAAAAAAAGAGAGAGACACAAATACTTAGCAGCAGGAGAGAGCAATTCTGTAAGTGGAATACACATAGATGCTCAGTTAAACTGTAGCAGGAAACACACACACAACATGGTAACAAACACACACTTTTTAAGTAGCATGGCTTTAAATTGCCTAGAAGCAGGTTTTGTCATTTAAGTGCTTCATAATGGACCCAAAAGAATTCAACAATCACCTAACAGCATCTAGCAGCAGCTCCTTTAAAGCTTCAATGCAACTCTCCACCTTGTTCTTTGAGGTAGTTCTTAAATGAATGAAATGGTAGATGATTAACTACTGCTCATGCACAGAAGCATGAAGGCCTCTTCACCGGGAAACCAAATTCTTTTCTCTGGTGTTTAATCACAACATAGCTTTATTAAACTGGTCATAGTACTTGGTATTCCAATGAAATGTTAGTTGACAGAAGATTCCTCAAAAGTTTTAATACTGACCTACCTCATGCAAAAAACAAGAACATTCTATTGACCATGTTGTTTACTTCATTCTCTGTCTTTACTGTTTAGTGCAGGAGTTCTCAACCTATGGCCCGTGGACCAGCCCGGGCCCATGGTAACATTTTATGTAGCTCGCATCACTGTCACCACTGGAAGTGGAAGCAGACACATTTACGACAGCCATAAACATTTAAGACAGCCACAGACACATTTTATGGCAGCGTTTATGGTGGGGGAAACCACCAGTTCAGCCCACTCAACTGTCTGAGGGGACGTGGTCCAGCCCGCAACTTTAAAATGTTGAGAACCACTGGTTTAGTGCAACTTGTCTATTCTCTTGGGACGTGTGGATTTCTTACTATAAAACAATACATCAGTTGGTGTAGTCCCAGTTTTCTTTCCCATTGACACCTTATCCCATGGCTAATGGGCTCAGAGAAGATGGTGGGGCAATGTATATCAACATGCTTGGGAATTAAAAGCGGCAGGTTTTGGGAAGTAAATACTGAGTGTCACAAGGATCCCTGTTAGTTTTGCTACAACTCACTAACTTGGCTAGCTGGAAACAAATACAGTAAAATGTAACAAAGCAGCACTATGGCATAATTAAAAAGATAAGAACAATGCCGGTCAAAGGTCAGCAAAAGCAACCAGCTGAAACCATGTCAGTTTATGAGCCAAAGTTCTGTCCAAGTTTAAATATCTTTGTTGCCCAGAGGAAGGCCAACAGAGATGTGGCCAGTTAGGTTTGTCAGAACAATGGGCATTGTAGTACAGTAGTGTGGGTTGCCCGTGGGAATAATTGGCCAAACCTTTTCCCAGGGGTTTGCTTGGCCTTCAACAGATCCAGGGATCAACCGGGCTTGGCAGGAAAGGCAATTGAGGTGTGGGCTAGTTAGTTAGTTTGGGGGTGAATCATAAAGCCTTGGCTTATGGCTACAATAGAAACGGGGTAAAAACCAAGATGATGACTCTAGTGGAAACACACAATCCTCCGCTTCTAGCTGCAGATTAAGATGGGCAAATAAGACGCACCAGATAGCGGACAAGCTAGGCACCCAGAGTCAATACACATAAGGCTCCGAGATAGGGCAGGAACAATGGGTTTTGCCAGCCCAGACCTTAATTATAAGAGTCCCTTCCAGCTAATGGTAGAGGAAGAGTTGCGCAAGGGGGAATTGCCGGCCACAGAACTGGCCGAGCTTCAGATGCTGTGCCCAGTCCACCTAGAGATGGATGCCATCACGGGTGATCAGCTGGTGGTATACACACCTATTCCATACAAGCTGCTTGCGGAGATCCGCAAAGCAATCACAGATACAGGGCTCCAAAGCAGATTCACAAGGGGCATGCTCCAGCAGCTGTGGGAATCCACCATGCTCATTCCTCATGATAGGAAGGTCACAATGAGGATGATGCTGAACCCCAGCCAGTACCTATTGTGGGACAGTGAGTACCGGCTAGAAGCGCAGGCTAGGGCTGCCAGGATGAGAGGAGTAGTAATCCCCGAGCAGCTATATGGCTCAGGACAGTTCGATACCATCCAGACACAGTCCATCCTGCCAGCAGCCATGCTCCAGCTGGCTTCTGCGGTCACCTTCAAGGCATACCTCAAGGTACACTCCGCTGGCAAGGGCGCTAAGAATTATACTACCATCAAACAGGAAGCGCAGGAATACTACATGGATTTCATTAACCGGCTAGAGGAAGCGATTAGCAGACAGATAGACAACCTGGAGGCCCAAGAGGAGCTTATGATGAAGCTGGCAAAGACAATGGCAACCTCGACTGCCGCAAAATGGGTCACAGAACTGATTTGACGCTCACCGATATGATCAGGGCTTGCGCGGATGTTGGAACAGACTCCTATAAAATGGGGCTGTTAGCAGCGGCCATGCAAGGGTGGAACCAGCCCAAGGGAGCTTGCTACCAGTGTGGCAAGATGGAACATTTCGCTAGAGAGTGCAGGTCAAAGCAGCCCCACAAAGGGGGAGGTGGCCCTCCCGTGGGCCACCCAGCTACACCATCCACCCAGTGCCCAATATGCCACAACGGCTTTCATTGGGGTCGTCTCTGCCAGAATTCGGGAAACCGGGCCGTGAGCGTGTCTCTAGCCCCGGTCCAAATAGTAGTGTTAGTCTTGCCTCGAAGCAGTGCAGGGAAGAAAGGGATCTTCGTGATCCCGGGAGTCATAGACTCCGATTACACCGGCATCATCAAAGTCCAGTTATGGACACACCTACCCCAGACAATCAGCAACAGTAGCACAATTGATCATGGTTCCGGATCATCTGCCAGGTGGGGGCAAGGAAGTGATCAGAGAAAAGTCAGGATTCAGGTCAACAGACCACTAGAGAGAGGAAGGGGCAATAGAAGAATACCAGATCATAGCGACAGTGGAACAGAAGATAGAGTGGAAACAGCGACCTGTCATTAAGGTATTTTGAATAAAAGGCCTTTTGATGGTCTGTTGGACACGGGAGCAGATGTCACAGTAATTAGTAAGAAATTATGGCCCGATGAGTGGGCAATCGAGGCAGTCTCAGATGTGTGGGGGGTAGGAGGAGTTCAGGAAGCCTTCAGGAGCCGAGATTGGGAGGGATTCCCACCTGCCCCGGAGCTCTAACATTGCTCCGGGGGATTGGGGCCACCTGCGCCTGCTGCCCCCTCCAGACCATGCCTGGTCGGAGGGCTGAAAAGGATGCTGATGCCGCCGGTGTGAGGAAGGATTCCCGCCCACCCCGGAGCTCCAACATCGCTCCAGGGGATTGGGGCCACCTGCGCCCGTCGCCCCCTTCTGACCATGCCTGGTCAGAGGGGTGAAAAGTACGCCGTCACCGCCGGTCCGAGGAGGGATTCCCACCTGCCCCGGAACTCTTACACTGTTCTGGGGGTTCTTGGGCTACTTGCGACTGCTGTACAGTTGAAATTGAGGAGTTTCCTTTTGTGCCCCTCTGGCCTATGTATGTATTTTGTATTGATCTCTTTAACTGTATTTTTGATTAATTATTGTATTACTATTGCTGCTTATGTCTTATTGCATTTCTGTATTTTTTGGTATTTTTGAAATTATATCCTTTGATTATATTGATCACATTGTTGCTAGTGCTGTTATACTGTGTTTTATGGATCTTGTATTTCTAATATTGTTTGTTTTCTTTTGCTGTAATGGAATTGTATATTTTATGGTTTGTGTTTTGTAACTGTGCCTTTGGAGATGTGTTACTGTATTATTATTGTGTTATTGTATTATTATGTATCTATTATCCGCCATGTAAACTGCCCTGAGTCGGGTTGCACCTGAGTGGGCGGTATATAAGCGCGAAAATTAAATTAAATTAATTAAATGTGGCAGATGGCACAGCAGTAATACGCCCACACATCCTAAATGTGCCCGTCAACCTCTGGGGGAGAGACATTCTACAACAATATCACACCACCCTAACTTTCGGGTAATGGCCCTGCCGCTCAAATGGTTAACCGATGAGCTGGTATGGGTGGAACAATGGCCGATAGTTTGTGAAGAGTTAGAGGCTTTAAAGCAGCTCATTAAAGAGCAGCTAGATGCGGGACACATAGAACCATCCACCAGTCCCTGGAATTCACCGATTTTTGTCATAAAAAAGAAGTCCGTAAAGTGGCAACTTCTTCCCGATTTAAGGGAAATCAATAAGTGCATTCAGCCCATGGGACCGCTTCAGTGCGGTACCCCCAATCCCAACATGATCCCCGAAGGGTGGGAGATCCTGATCGTAGACTTAAAGGACTGTTTTTACACCATCCCTTTAGACCCTAGGGACAGGGAAAGGTTTGCGTTTACAGTGCTAGTCACTAACAATAAGGAGCCAACTCGAAGGTTCGCGTGGAAATTTTTGTCACAGGGAATGCTCAATTTGCCAACCCTGTGCCAAATCTATGTCCAGGAGGCCTTGGAGAGGTTCCAGAACCTGCACCCTAAAGTCTTAGTTTGCCATTTCATGGATGACATACTGATCGCAGCACCCAAATTAGACAGCAATATATTTCAAGACCTCCAGAGCACACTGGGGGGAAAAGGATTAGTCATAGCCCCTGAGAAAGTTTAGAGAGCCGAGCACTATTCTTACCTAGGGCACCGGCTGCTCCAATCTTTTGCAGTGCCAGTGCTGCCTAAGATCAATATCAAGGACACAGTCATGCTAGTAGAACTCCAGCAAATTTTAGGGAACATTAATTGGGCAAGGCCATATTTTAAAATAGACACAGACCTCTTAAAACCTCTTAAAACCACTTTTCGCACTGCTAACCCAAGGAAAGCAGCCAGCCAACCAGATACACATTCTGCGTGAGGCTAAGCAAATGCTACAGGCAGTAAACAGCATTCTCAGCCACCAATGGGTAGACAGGATTAGCGAGGGGCCACACGTCCCCACGCTAAATCTGTACATTATTAGAACAGGGACCATGTTCATAGGAGCGCTAGGTATAGATTCGAGTGGGGGGCAAAAATCATGGAACGGGTATATCTACCGAACACCTTCTCCAGGAACATCATTCCTCCGCAGGAATTGGTAGCCACAGTAATTCATAAGGGGAGGCTGAGAGCAAGGGACATTTCAGGACACGACCTGGCCAAGATAGTCATGCCATTCAACAAAGAGCAGATGCAGCAACTAATGCAGCTGGGAGACACCCTACCCATTGCATTAGAAGGGTTCACGGGGAGCCTGGCATACCATTTGCCTAAGGACCCCAGACTAGTCTCACTTCAGACTCAGACAATCAGGTTGCAGGAGATGCTGTCCTTGACTCCCATCCGGGGAGCCAAGACAGTATTCACCAATGGGACGAAGAAAAGGCTTGGAAAACGCTGCTGACACTTCCGCAGAAATCAGCACAGAGAGCGGAGCTGGCAGCAGTGAACCTTGCTTTGAAAACGTTTGCCAGGGAGCCATTAAACATCATCACAGATAGTCAGTATGTTAGAAATTTGATCCACAGTCTACCGGGAGCTTGCATTACTCCCACCATAGACAAGAATTTGTTGAGCCTATGTTTTACCATGCAGTTTCACCTGCGGCATCACAGAGAAGTGCATTAGGAGACACCAGGAATTGCCTGGTCCCATTTCAGAGGGCAACAGCAGGGCTGAT
The DNA here is from genome assembly GCA_035047345.1 of Bradypodion ventrale. Lineage (NCBI taxonomy): Eukaryota > Metazoa > Chordata > Lepidosauria > Squamata > Chamaeleonidae > Bradypodion > Bradypodion ventrale. The sequence goes on from JAWDJE010000001.1 coordinate 255,393,075, forward strand.
GCAGCCGCTAAGGAAACTCACCAGAAATTAGTCTGGGGCGTCTTTACGACCCCAATCCACAGCCATGCATTTTTCTATTAAAATGCCAAAGCGCTAGCATGGTAGTTTAACCTGCCATTGTCACAAGCACAAGGAATCATGCGCTCCTGCCTGCAATGCACAAGAGCATTGGGGGGCCCCTCATGGGGATTAACCCATGAGGGACGTGACCTAACCAAACTTGGCAGATGGACGTCACACACGTCACACAGTTTGGGAGATGGCAGTATATGCACATCTCCATTGACACTTTCTTGCAGTTTGCCTGGGCCACGGCCCAGAAAGGAGAAGCTGCAACTCATGTAGAGAAACATTTCTTGACACGCTTCACGGCCATGGGCAAACCAAGCCACTTGAAGACTGATAACGCACCGGCTTATAGTTCCAAACAGCTAGCAACATTCCTAGCAACTTGGGATGTAAAGCTCACATTTGGCATTCCATACAATCCCCAGGGACAAGCCATTGTCAAATGGGTGAAAGTCCTACATCGAAAAACAAATATAAAGGGAGGAGATAGTCCCCCTGAAAAGCCAGGGTCAGGCACAGCAACGCCTGCACAAAGTTTTATTCACTTATAACCACCTTAACATCTTTGCTGACTGCACCCAGCAGGAGAAGCATTTCCGACAACAGGTAATCCTCCCGCGACCCATGGTTCGCTTCAGGGTGCCACCAGACCCCTCCTGGAGAGGTCCAGTGCCCCTGATAACATGGGGGGAGGGTATGCATTGATTATGTCCCCCACAGGACCTGTCTGGATTCCCAGCCATTGCGTGAAACCGCATTTCGAGCAGCATGGCATGGAACCAAGAGATCCCGGACCCCCTGCCTGAGATGGAGTGAATGAGCCTGATGAGAGGGCCCAGATGGAGCAGACGACCGCGGCCGAGACCAGACCATAGTGTGACCTGGGGGATGGTCAAGACCTTGTGTGACAATGCCTTGTCCATCCTGAGGGAGCAAAACACTGAGCCCACCCCCCAAAACATGGTGGCCGCAGTGCTAGCTCAAAACACCTACAATTCCCTGATGGTCGTCTTGATCCTTTCCTTGTTGATAGGGGGAGGGGTTCAAGCTTCTTATGGGGACTTGACATCTGGCGAAGACTTAACCGCCAGACTCCAGTACAACATTTGGGAGAAACTAGCCAGACTTGTCAACCAATCAGACTTTTGCTTGCAACAAACCACAGACACTGCTTCTTTATTAAGTACATGCCTGATCCCAGTAACCTGCATGCTGGGAGAGCAGGCTGGGGACACTGAATGGGTGCACGCATTCGGGTACCACCACCGAATCACATACGCGACTTACGCGAACTGGGGGACTCAGGTAACAAAGACCTTTCCCGCTGATGCAGTCACCCTTTACACACCTCAGGTGGCCATCAGCCCAAGCACGCCCTGTGCCAAGATGACCGGCTGCTCCACAGCCAAGGGCCCGCACCACCGTTGTCTGAGCCCCGGGAAAGAGACTTGGAAATGTGCCCAACCAGAGACAATCAGTTATGTGTATGCTCATATTATTTTGCCTACAGGATGGTTTTTCACTTGTAACCAATGGACTTGGAAGTACATACCTGCTAATGTGTCTCACTCATACTGCTGTGTGAGTCGCTTAACCTTGGTCCTCCCTGAGAGGGAGATGGTCACCCCAAACACAGTCACGCCAAGGCCGGCATGGCCCATACGAGCGGTCCAGCTAGATGAAACATGTGACAGTGATATCACCGTGCTCAGCAAGGCAGAGTATGTGTCCCTAGCAGTCAGTATTATAGGGGTGCCGGAACTGGCAGTAGGCAATGCATGCAGGATCGGCCAGCTGGCGTGCGGGCTAGCGAAAGCCATCAATCACACTTCATCAGCCTTTGCCATGTTAAACCAAGAGCAGGCTGAACTGAGACATGCGGTTTTAGACAACCACGCAGCAATTGACTACTTGCTGCTCTTACACTATTTGGGTTGTGAATCTGTCCGGGACATGTGTTGTTTTAACCTCATGAACAAATCTCGCAAAGTCCAGAGTCAAATCACCGAACTTGACACCATAGTTAAACACATCAAGGAAAACACCAACTGGGGTTGGTGGGATAAACTTTGGTCATGGGGTTGGTTGCAGACAGCGCTTAAAGCTATCGCTGGCATTGTGGTAGTGGGAATTATGCTTTGCTGCTTTGCGCAGTGCATTCCTTCACTCTTGTCAATGTGTACCTCATGGCAGAGACCTTGGGAAATAGTTACGCCCAAGCAGATCATGCCTTACATCTACCAGCCAGGCTGATTTAAATAATAAAGGAAGGGGGAATGTTGGTTGCCCGCGGGAATAATTGGCCAAACCTTTCCCCTTCAACAGATCCAGGGATCAACCGGGTTTGGCAGGAAAGGCAATTGGGGTGCGGGCTAGTTAGTTAGTTTGGGGGTGTGTGAATCGTAAAGCCTTGGCTGATGGCTACGATAGAAACGGGGTAAAACCCAAGATGATGACTCTAGTGGAAACACACAATCCTCCGCTTCTGGCTGCAGATTAAGATGGGCAAATAATGAACGCCAGACAGTGGACAAGCTAGGCACCCTGAGTCAATACACATAAGGCTCCGAGATAGGGCAGGAACAATGGGTTTCACCAGCCCAGACCTTAATCAGTTGAGGGCTGTCTATTAATCACAGGGCAAGGTTCAGGAGCAGGTATTGTCTTGACCACCAGAAAATGCCATGTATGTAAGCCTTCTGTATTAGGGGGTCATGCGCATCTTACGCACGTATCACCCTTGGCAGGGTAATAAATACGTATCCCCGACCTCATTCGGGGCTGGACTTCACCGCACGATTGTCTCACATGTCTTCCTTGCGGCCACCCACTCCTACAACTGGTAGCCATTCCAACACAGTAGTACTGTGTATTGTGCCGGAGTGCATTGTCCCTTTAAGGGCGACTCCCTGCTGAGTTACAGGTGCTTCCGCTAGCATTCTGACTCAGCAACTTTCAGCTATTTAGCGAGCCCTGCAAGCCAGCAACTTTTGAAGCGTAGGGAGAGCTGGTGTATTTGGACTCTGTTGATGTGGACACTCTGATCCATTGTACTCTGTTGCCACTGGCACTATCTCCATTGCCCTCCATCCCTGGTGTTTGGACACACCACTGAAGTCGCCTGCTGTTGCTGACACTGCAGCCTGGACCTTGGCTTGGAGGAGGAATGGACTATCTCCCACTGATACAGGAGAGGAGTGAACTGCACTGGCTTTGGGATACTGAACACACTGGTGTTGTGATACTTGTCACACAACTGTTGTGACTTTCATAATAGAAACAATGCTTTTTTAAATGAGAACTGTCACCAAAATAACAGGAATGGGCTAAATACACATTTAGGCCATTCCTGTTATTTTATCAACAGTTCTCATTTAAAGAAACAAGTCCAAACACAGCTTCACATATTATCTATGGGAAGAGGCACTGCTAATTGAAAACTATCCCACAGTCACCCCTAATATTAATGATCAAACTTTCTGTTAAATATTTTTGCCTTATATCAGACCTCAGTGCCTTCCCCACTGCTGTCCGTATACAACATTCCACAGCACGCAACTCTTCTGCAAAAATAAGTACAACAGAACAGGCCTCGAAATAATGAGCTATTGAAAAAGAAACATAACTACTGGCTACTTAAGAAAAATTTTTGGGTCAGTGTGTGCATGCATATGCACACGTGTGCATGCATGTATGTAAATGCACACATGCCAGGAGGCTGTCTGTGTTCCACGGCAGCTCTTTTGGGCAACTGACCCCTGGACTAGCCAAGGTTGCCAGCACATGACTTGTACACTAGTTGTTTAGCAGCTTAAAATGTATACCATTCCAACAATTTTAATTTAAAATCTTCTTTTACATTTTATTAAGAAATGAGAAAAATAAGATAATTCTTTTTGAATGTTTTTTCCATATAGTTTACCCTTCCAGGCTGATAGACTCTAGGAAATAACACCAGCTTTATGATTACTCCCTGGTCTCTTACCTGTCTCTTCTGCTTCTTCTGATCTTGCCTGCCACATTATTCACCTCTGCTTTGCTCTGCTGTCAAAACCTCTCACAGTGAGCTCCAGTTATCACATGGCTAAAAGTCAGATCAAGACCAGATGATTCAGTGATCTATATTTCATCCGATGCCTCCGAATCAGAACTTTATGGTATGAGGAAAGAAATGTAGCTAGGGGTTTTTGTACATACATTCCAGTATGAAACGTGCCTTTTCTAAAAAGGAAACAGCTGGTTCTTCAAGCTGTATATTTATCACTTGTCAAGATCATAATAGGCTAAATGCATGTGTTTCGAAGAAGCAGATGACAAGACAAGTGTGTCTGAAAGGAACTACTTTGGGAAAAACTTGAGCACTTCATAGAGAAAACTATTCACTCACTAAGTGACTGAGTTTATGACAATATGAATATCAAGCATGTTGCATTAAGACTTAATTCACACCATCTCCTCCAGTACATACCACAATGACACCTATTTAATTTCAATAATAATAATAATAATTGCAAGTCATCAAGTCAACACTTACTTGTGTTGACCTTTCCAGAGTTTTCTAGGGAGGAAATATTCACAATTCGCTTACCATTCCCTTCTTCTGGGGATATTCTTTGACTGTGCAGCTTGCCCAAAGTTACACAAACTGGCTCTTCCCCTTAGAAGCAATGTCACGATACACAATAATCTACACAATATACATAGTCAATACCCTATCCCAAGACCACATACAATAATACAATAAAGCCCCACAAAACAAACCCTTCCAAGTCTGATCCGGATGAGGGTGGGGCAGGAACACCGGCAGATGAAGTAGTCCAGGTGCTTGTGACCAGTGGGCCTCTTCACCCCACCAGGGGGCAAGGGCGGTGGTGGCAGAGAATTCATCAGTGGTGATTTTAGAAAATACTAGCATAGTTTGCCCGGTGTTGCTGGGCTATTATAAACTGTGATCAGCTTTTTTTTTGGGGGGGGGGGTGGATTAAAAAAAGAACAAAGGATGGTATAAATGTTTCAAATTGTTTTATTTAACCAAATAATGTTTTAGTTTGGGGGGGGGGGGGTTTGTTAATAGTTGTACCGTAGGTAATATTTTAAAAAATATGAAAGTACATATTTTTTACATTCAATGTTTTTAAACTGTGTTTAGATGTTTTGGACTTTTATTTCAGTTAAAACTCAACACAGGATGTTATAAATCTTTTTATTTTATTCTATTTTTGACATATGTTTGTGATTTGTGTAAAATTGTGATTTATTGTTATGTTTTTGACTTGTTTTTACTTTTGTGGCCTCTAGGTTGGGCTGTTGTGTCTTTTTGAGTTGTTTTTACTATTCTGCCCTGCAGGTGGGGCTGCTAGTGGTTTTGTTTTAATTTCACTGTTTTTTTCTCTCCTGGCCTCTGGGTGGGGCTTCTTCCGGTAAGTAGTCTCTTTGTTTCTTCATTTCTGTTCCGGTCATCATGGAGGGAGGACGTGCTGGTGAGTTGTCTGGTTTTCTTTCTTCTGGGGTTTTTCTTTGTTTTGCTTTTGTGGTGGTGGGCAGGGAGGTGTTTCTGTTTGTTCTTTTTTGTTTTGGTTGAGTTTTAGGTTTGTTTAATTGTTTTGGTTATGTCTGGTTTTGTTTAATTTTTCTTATTTTGTTGTTGTTTATTTGTGTAATTAGTTGTTTGTTTGTGTAATTTGTGGTGGTTTTCGTGTTGTAGTTAGGTGTTTTGTATGTGGTTTTGTGTTATTGTGGATGTTTTTGTTTGTGTATTTTGTGGTTTATTTTTTGTATATTAATTTTTTTTAATTATTGATTTATTTTTGTTTTATTATTTTTTAATAATTTTGGTGTTTGTTTTTGGTGGTTACTTTAGCTTGAAGAACGGGCTGTCTGAGGGTTTCTCTTTTCCCCATTGCTGCTTTGAATTTTGGTTTCGATGCAGCAATGGGGGAAAGAAGGAGGAGGCAGTCAGCCCGTTCTTCTCCTGGGAAGGTTTGTTAGGTAGGTTGGGGGAGAAGGAGGAGGCAGAGAAGAGTTTTCTCTGCCTAACGATGGTTCTCTCCTTTCTGTCTCCTTTTTCTCCTGGCTTACCTAACCAGAGATCGGCGGGCACCGATCCGTAAGGGGTGGGGCTCTTCCTTGCGGATTGCTGGCTGCTGCTTTTGTATTCGGAAGTACAAAAGGGCGGATGACTGCCCCTGATGAACTGCTGCCTGTTTTTTGGGGGGTTTTCCACCCTGGCTCAACTTTACTTGAGGCTGGTGGTGGTCTTGCCATGTCTTTGGTGGGATAGCATGGAGGAAAGGGAGTCCCTCTTCTCCCTGTTGCTCTGGGAAAGAAGGACGGCGGGTGTCTGGCTGTGAGGTGCAGAGTCTGTCTGCTGGGGACTTGCACTCCCATTGCATTTTGTAAGTTTATTTTCCACAAGCCGGCTTTCTCAGCGTTCTGCGCTCACAGCGCGCAGGACGCTGGGACTTGTAGTTTTGCATTTGTGGTTTGCGTTTGTGCAGCGGGTTTTTTTCTGCAGCTCAATTTCAACTGGCTGTGACGCATTTCCCAACGTACTTTTGCTCACGCCTGTCAGCCTGATTGGCTGTGGCATGGCGCGAAGAACATTGGGAATTGAAGTTGTTTCCCTTTGTTCACGTTCGTGGGGCTCTTGCCCCACTGGCACATTTTTCAACCCTCAGTTACCTCCGTACCGGGTTTGGGCGAGTGAAGGAGGCTCGGTACAGGATAATGTAGATGGGTGTGGGAGCCTTTGTCACATTCCAATGGTTAACCCTTGGATTTATAGGTATAGATAAGACTCCTCCTGTCCCCAACATGACATTCTAATCTGCTTGACAAAAGGGACCCCGAAGAAGCTTTGAAGTTCTTCAGGAGGAAATTGGAAATGTCTAATTCCTGGAAAAAGGATGATCATGTCTACCTTCCACATCCACATATGGTGATCGAGAACACAACAGTGTGAATAATCTGGATCTTGGGCTCCAGTAAAACATCCCTACTGTCATGGTTTCCACATGCGACCTTGTCTTAATTTTAAAGTGACATTTGATTCATGAAGTGTTAAGATACATTTTACAATTTCTTAGCTTTAGAAAACCAAATTTCATTGCAGAGCACATTGAAATGCCAGGCTGATAGCCTGACATGACAAATGATGCATAGATAATATTAGAACTCTCTCCTAAGGGAGGAGGGGAAAATGAGTGTCCAGCCTTGGACTTATTCCAGGGACACCTGCAGCCCCACGAGGGACTGAGTGACAGCTAGGTCATCTGACACACCATGAGGGAGAAATGTCTCCACTCCTGTCAATCAAACTGATTGCCTGAACACCTGTTAGAATAGAACATTCCCAGAGAAAGCAAAGGTGGGGGCCATATGCAGAGCAGATGGCACCTGCACCTGCGAAGGTCCTTGAAGATCTCACTCCTTCTCATGGGAAACAAATGTACTTTCTCATGAGATCACCACGTTCTAGAGCCCTTTTCTCTATAAAAAGGGCTCAATTTGTTCATTTGGAAGCCACTCCTGAGACAAGGGGGAACCCTTGTCTCTTATCACCATGATCTTGATTGCAACGAGAGCCCTTGTCAGTCGGCTCTCCAAAATGACTCTTCGGATCTAATGCTAAGCCATGGGGGGCTGAACTGCCCCTAAACTCAAGAAGCTTGTAACATGCTAGGGAGCAAGGAAGATGTTTTATTTACCAACACGCCAGTCTGGGTAGAGCAATGGCTGGTCGTAGGGGAAAAATTAGTCGCCCTAAAACAGTTGGTTAAAGAACAATTAGATGCAGGACACATAGAACATTCCACCAGTCCCTGGAATTCGCCCAAATTCATCATTAAAAAGAAGTCAGGGAAGTGGAGACTCCTTCACGATCTAAAAGAGATCAATAAGTGTATCCAGCCAATGGGTCTGCTTCAATGCGGCATCCCAAATCCGAACATGATACCCAAGGGTTGGGAGATCCTGGTTGTAGACCTGAAAGACTGTTTTTACACTATTCCTTTAGATGTAAGGGATTGGGAAAGGTTCACTTTTATGGTGCCAGTCGTGAACCACAGAGAGCCTATGCAACATTTCATATGGAAATATTTGCCACAGGGGATGCTCAATTTGCCCACTCTGTGCCAAATTTACATTCACAACGCACTGGAAAAGTTTCAAAACCTTCACCCCAGAGTCTTGGTATGTCATTTTATGGATGATATTTTGATCGCAGCGCCATGACTGGGCAGCAAAATGTTTAAAGATCTCCAGACCACTCTGGGGGAGAAGGGGTTACTCATTGCCCCAGAGAAAGTTCAGAGAACCAAGCCCTTTTCATACTTGGGCCACCGGCTTCTCCGTTCTTTCACAGCACCAGTTTTGCCACAAATTAACCTCAAAGATTCAGTCACTCTTGTAGAATTAAAACAGATTCTAGGGAATATCAATTGGGCTAGACCATATTTTAGGCTAGATACAGAACTCTTGAAGCCACTCTTCTCACTGCTAATGCTAGGTAAGTAACCAGCAGATCGGATACACATTCCGCGAGAGGCTCGATTAACTCTCGAAAAGGTCAACCAAGTTCTCAGCCAGAGATGGGTGGACAGGATTAGTCAGGGGCCATATGCTCCTGTTCTGAACCTGTACATAGTCAGAACTGGAGCCAAGTTCTCCGGAGCTCTAGACGTAGACTCCAAGCTAGGGGGGGGAATCATGGAATGGGTGTATTTACCACACACCTCTTCCCGAAACATTGTCCCTCCACAGGAACTGGTCTCCGCAGTGATTTACCGAGGAAGGTTGAGAGCAAGGGATATCTCACGGCACAATTTGGTGAAAATCATTGTTCCATTCACCAAGGATCAGGTCCAGGAGCTAATGCAGCTCGGTGACTCACTTCCGATTGCATTAGAAGGATTTACAGGATCTTTGGCATACCATTTGCTGAAAGACCCCAGACTTGACTCACTTCAATTTCCCAAAGATGAGGAAACTAGTAAAAAAGAAACTGAAAGGGAAAATTGGGAGAGTCCAAACACTCGAAGAGGTATGGAGGCTGTTTACAAAAACAATAACAGAGGCCCAATTGGAATGCATACCCAAAAGGAAAAAGGGCACTGCCAGGTCCAAGAGGACTCCGATGTGGCTTACAGGAGCTGTTCGGGAAGTGATCAAGAGCAAGAAAAGCTCATTTAGAAGATGGAAGGCTTGTCCAAATGAGGACAGCAGGCAGAAACATAAATTCTGGCAGAACAAATGCAAGGCAACAATCAGGAAAGCAAAGCAAGACTTTGAGGAGCGTATAGCTAAAAATACTCAGAGAAATAACAAAGACTTCTTTAAGTACATTAGAAGTAAGAACCCAACTAGGAAGGCCATTGGACCATTAGATGACAATGGAAGGCAAGGGGTTATTAAAGAGGAAACAGAGATTGCAGAGAGACTCAATGAATTCTTTGCTTCAGTATTCACTGAAGAAGACAGAGACCACATGCCCAAAACAGAGCCTATCTTCGTAGGGAGGGAAACCGAAGAATTAAGCAAGATAGAAATAACCAGGGAGGAGGTCCTTGCATGTCTTGTTAAGCTAAACACTAACAAATCCTCAGGACCAGATGGCATCCATCCACGAGTTCTCAGGGAACTTAAAGATGAAATTGCTGATATCCTAGCCAAAATATATAATCTTTCCCTCAAATCAGGCTTTGTGCCTGATGACTGGAAGGTAGCGAATGTAACACCAATTTTCAAAAAAGGATCCAGGGGTGATCCAGGAAATTACCGGCCTGTCAGTTTGACATGTGTCCCAGGTAAAGTGATGGAAACCATCCTAAAAGATAGAATTAATAGGCACATAGAAGAGAAGGCGCTGCTAAAGGAGAGCCAACATGGCTTTTGCAAGGGCAAATCATGCCTCACTAATCTGTTGGAATTTTTTGAGAGTGTCAACAAGCATGTGGATAAGGGGGATCCAGTTGACATTGTTTATCTGGACTTTCAGAAGGCTTTTGACAAGGTCCCACACCAAAGGCTCTTGAATAAACTTACCAGTCATGGAATAAAGGGACAGGTCTTGTCCTGGATCAGCAACTGGCTAAGGGACAGGAAACAGAGGGTAGCACTAAATGGACACTTCTCCACGTGGAGGGAAGTAAAGAGTGGGGTCCCCCAAGGTACAGTACTGGGACCCCTGCTTTTCAACCTCTTCATAAATGATCTAGAGGTAGGAGTAAAAAGCAAGGTAGCCAAATTTGCTGACGACACTAAATTATACAGGGTAGTGAAAACTGTGAGAGATTGTGAAGAGCTCCAGAGGGATCTCTTGACACTGGGGGAGTGGGCAAAACAGTGGCAAATGAGCTTCAACATCAGTAAGTGCAGAGTGATGCATGTTGGGGCAAAAAACCCCAATTACATTTATAAACTGATGGGGTCTGAACTCTCTGCGACTAACCAGGAAAGGGACCTTGGTGTCCTGGTGGACAGCTCAATGAAGGTGTCAACCCAGTGTGCCTCAGCAGTGAAAAAAGCAAACTCAATGTTAGGGATCATTAGGAAGGGTATAGAAAATAAGTCAGCAAGTGTCATTTTGCCTCTTTATAAATCTATGGTGAGGCCCCATCTGGAATATTGTGTACAGTTCTGGTCGCCATACCTCCAGAAGGATATTATGGAGTTGGAGAAAGTACAGAGGAGGGCAACCAGAATGATTAGGGGACTGGAACACCTTCCTTACCATCTGAGGCTGCAACGGTTGGGCCTTTTCACTCTTGAACGACGGCGTCTAAGAGGTGACCTGATTGAAGTTTATAAAATCATGCACGGTGTGGACAAAGTAGATAAGGAAAAACTGTTTTCCCTATCGCACAACACTAGAACTAGGGGACACTCCATGAAACTTTTGGGTACTAGTTCTCAAACAAATAAGAGAAAGTACTTTTTCACCCAGAGGATTACTGGTCTATGGAACTCCCTGCCAGAAGAAGTGGTGACAGCTGTCAGTCTTGACAGCTTTAAGAAAGGATTAGACAAGTTCATGGAGGACAAGGCTATCAATGGCTATAATTATGGCTACCTAAGGACAACCTCCGGGTTGGAGAGATAGGCAGGATATCTCTCAATGCCATTTCCAGGGAATCCTAAGCAGGTGAAGGCATCTGCTTGGGAATACCCTGAAGGAAATGGTGAGCCACTGTGTGAGACAGAATGCTGGACTGGATGGGCTGTGGCCTGTTCCAGCAAGGCTGTTCTTATGTTCTTATGTTCTTATGTTCTTTAAAAAATCATTGTCTAAAGGCTAATTACATTACAAAAACTTGTCAAACAACTCTGATTGTCCAAGAACCTGAAGTATGCTGCAAAAATTCCAGGAATGCTTCTAAAAATTCTGATGAAAAAGTTCAAAAAAATCCAAAATTGCGCTCAAAACCACTCCTAAACACTCTTCGCCTCATGCAAAACCCACAAGAGCAATGCACGCATGTGTCCTGCCTTTTATACTGCCCAGGCACAATGCAACCTGGGAAAAACCCAATGCCTCATACAAAGTCGCACGACTTTGTATGAGGTAACTTTTTTCAAGGAATTAGGCGATGTTGTATGAATCCAATGTTGTATGAAGCGGACTTTGTATGAGGTATTACTGTATAAACAAGTTAACTGGTTTGACTTAAAGGCTAGGAGTCTGTTCAAGAAACATTACAGGGTAAAACCCTATTGGTAAGATAAAGTGGAAGTCACCTATCTGAACAACCTTACCCTTATATAGGCAGAGATCTTCATTACCAAGAAGCTGACTTTCTCATAAAATATATCAGCCCAGATATATCCTTCAATGAGTTATTCAATGAAGAGTGTAGGATCATTTTAGACTATAAATGAAAGATGGGTAAAATACCAATGACCAGGGTTCTAGTATTATTAATCTTCTGCAGTTGCTTGATCCCAGCACTTTTTAAAGAATGTGTGCATTGACTTTTGGAGACATCTCTTGAAATGTCTGCCTCTTATGAATTAATGCATTCACATTATAGGAATATTTATTCAACTGCACGAGCAAATCTATAAAAGCAATTTCATGCATTCAAACAATAGTTGCATAATTCCCATGTTGCTCCATCCTTGTGTGGATAATTCCCTCGCCTGTAGGGCACAAAAAGTAGGGTAAGGAGAATTGGCAACATATGATAATGCTGAGGCAAGTAACAAAAAAGAAGCTGCAGGTTATGTGAAAAAGTTACTTAAAACGCAGGCTGGAACATGGAGGTATCAGAAGAGGAAGCAATGTGATTTAGCAAGAACTTAGACAGAAGGACAACAGGAATTTGAAAACATTTCAATTTGGGGAAAGGTCAGGTATTTTCTTTTCTTTTAAATTTTTTTATTAATTTTCAAACAAAACAAAAGGAAATCACACAACAGAAAACTCAAATCACAATAGCAATACAGAATACAAAATACAAAGCAAAAATAAAAATACAAAATAGTACAATACAATACAAGGCCCAAATTTGCTCATCAGTTCAAATTGACTCCTTTTTAAAAATATTCATTCACAATACATCAAATGAAATACTACTTAAACTTATATATTTATTTATTTATTGTTATATTTATATACAGCCTTCCTCACCCTAAGGGGCGACCCGAGGTGGTTTACTACTAATAATATATTACTAGAGTCGGGGTGGGGGTCGGGGGGTAGATGTCAAAGCCACCCCCTCTCCCCAACGGCACCTCCAAGGCCCTCCCAGGCCTTGAGAGGCCGAGGGCTAGAGTCCTGAGGGAGGATGGGGTGTGGCAGATGTCAAAGCCACCGCCTCTCCCCAATGACACTTTTGACTGCCATCCTATGCCCTGAGGGGCCAAGGGCTAGAGTCCCGGGGGAGGGGCAGATGTCAAATAGATAATATTATATATTATCCTATATAATATAATAGTTGCTTATATACTTCCAAAAATTTATATATTCAGTCCTCCTTTTTCTGATGAAAAACAAGATAATACAAAATACAATACAAAACCTACATTTGCTCATCAGTTCAAAGTATCTTAATTTTAAATTCATCCATTCTCCATTAAGAAAATACTACTTATACTTTTATATATTATCTTATATAGCATAACGCTTACATTGATAAATGTATCTATTTTAACCCCAATTTTCTGATGATGCAAAATATACAACCCATCTACCCCATAAACAATAAAAAGGATTCTCCCTACCCCCTTACCTCCTCACACGAAGAAGTCGCCTCCAAAATTCAAAGAAGTTCGGAGAGGGGCAGCATGCTAGATGTGCAAACTATTCTTACGATGCATTAATACATTCTTCAGGACCTCCCACCAAATTTACCTTTTCAGTTGCCTTCCCCAGACGCCCACACTTAGCACCTTGATCCATATCATCCCTAGCTTGTACTCCATTTAACTCCCACTGGAATCAGAGCTTTTTTGAGGTCCATCCACTTCTGTGTTCCGTTTTCGATAATTTTAGCTTCAGTCAAAGTGTCCAAAACATGTGAATTCTTCTTCATGAGAAAGGATCTGCCCAAATTCGAAAATCTCAATTGTTTTGAGAATCTCCAATTATACAGAATTCCCTTCTCACACAATTTTTTTTGTTGCTGGCTTCATTTGGGCCCTCCAAATACACTCTTCTACTGCCAGATCATTATAGACCTCTATGTCTTGCTGTTATGTATGTTAACTATGTTTTCTGACAGGAGCAGAATGTATCTTTTCTCATGTATCTATTCTTATGCAAATAAGTGGATCAGAAAATGTGCACACTCTTTAGCCAATGGGCTTGTTGTATTATTGTTACTGTTACTTTTTAGAGTGTATATAAGTTCGAGTTTTGCCCCATCCAAACTGTGTTCAAACCCCACTAATAAAGAGCTGAATTTCACCACTTCATTCGTCTGCTTCTTCATTCCTTGAACACTAAACTGGCGACGAAGGTGGGATGCCGTCCCCACATGGCACAACATCAGCCCATTTGACCCAGCACATCCAGAGAAATGGGCAACATACGAACGCCAGTTCCGTCATGCAATGGCCTTGCAGAAGATCACTGACGGAAACCAGAAGCGCTCCTGTTTCCTCACTCAGTGCAGTTCTGAGACGTTTGAGCTGGCAACCCACCTCGTCCTCCCAAGGGAGGTGGATATGGTGCCACTTGCAGAAATCATGTCCACACTGAGGAGGCACCTGCAGCCAGAGCTCTCGATCTTCCCGGCCAGGGTGGCCTTCCACAGAAGAGAGCAGCGACCCGGTGAATCCATTGCAGACTACGCCGCCGCGCTGCGCATTGCTGCCGCCCAATGCAAGTGTGACAACATTGAAGAAGCACTCCGGGACCATCTGCTGGCCGGCATGAGGGACGAAGATGCTCAATGTCACCTCATGATCAGAAAGACACTAACCTTCATGGATGTCCTAGAAGAGGCAGTAGCATCTGAGGCTGCATGGTCCAGGATAAAGCTTTTCCAGCATTGCCACTCCACCACCAGTGCCACCGATCAGCTGTGCAAGTTCAGCAAAGTTCACCTTCATCCTCCTCAGCATCGCCTGTTTCCACCTCTTCATCGGAGTCCAGCAATGCAGAGGGAAAAGTCCGAGTGGTCCGACGAAAGCACTGAGAGCACCGTGCGATCAGGAGAAGAAATTCCTTCACAAGTGTCATGGCTGCAGAGCCCAGCATGACTGCAAGAAGTGCCCCTTCTGCACCACAGAATGCCACAACTGCAGGTGAAGAGGGCACATTGCTAAGGTATGCCAACAGCGAAAGCAAAGACCTCCAGCGCCTGTGCCCAAGAAGAGTCATCACCACAACACATCCATCACCAAAGTGTCACCCGAGCCTGAGCCGTGCCAAGTGAGCATCATCAGCGAACGTTTCTTCACAGACTTGAGCCTGCAGGACGTCCCTGTCAAGATGGAGGTGGATTCAGGTACTACCTTTTCCAGAATCCCACAGCAGGAGTTTTTGAGAATTCCCCCTGCCTCTCAGCCCAAGCTTAAATCCTTTAAAACTCCCCCCCCCCCCGGGATGTTCAAGGTTGCCAGATTCCGGTCCTGGGGGTGGGTAATTTCTTGATTAAATTCAAAAACATTCACACCTCCTTGCCATTGGTTGTAGTTAAGCTGGGCACTAACTGTCTTATTGGGACCCAATGGTTTAGGCCCCTGGGAATCCGGCTTTCTGGCATCCACGCAATAGACTCTGACCCAATCTGGGACATTTGTGCTGCACATCCTGAGGTATTCAAAAAGGGTTTAGGACCCCCTGTTGACTTTGAGATTGACCCAACCATCTGGCCCATCCGGATGAAGCCACGCGGGTACCCTTTGCTTTAAAGGAGAAGATAGAAGCCGAGCTGGACAAACTGGTGGGGCAGGTCATCCTAATGCCGGTGGACTCCGCAGAGTGGGATACACCAATTGTGACTGTTTTGAAAAGTAACGGGGAGGTCAGGATATGCGCTGACTACAAGTGTACTATCAATAAAGTTATTCGCCTGAATGCATATTCTGTGCCTGAGGTAAAACACCTTCTTGCCTCTTTGCTTGGAGGAAATTGCTTCACAAAACTTTACCTTGCCCAGGCTTACCAACAATTAACTGTGTCTCCTGCTGCCGCCATAACCCAGACCATAGTAATGCATAGGGGGGCATTTAAGGTAACTAGACTACAATTTGGGGTGAATGCGGCCCTGGAATATTTCAATCTCTTGTAGAATATATTTTGAAAGGGTTGCCTGGTGTCCTGCCATATTTTGACCATTTCCTGATCACCGCTAAGGACACCGTCAAACTAGCGGACAGGCCTAATCAAGTCCTCTCATGTTTCGAGAGGGCTGGTCTACGTCTCAGAAGAGACAAGTGTGTGTGTTTTTGGCATGGGAAGTAGAGTTCCTGGGGTGCCACATTACATCCCAAGGTATCATGCCCTCTGACTCCAAGGTGATGGCCATGCAGAATGCACCCAGGCTGAAATGTAAAGTCGAATTGCAATCATTTCTAGGATTGTTAAACTTCTATCAAACTTTTCTCCATCACAAAGCCTCAGTTGCTGAACCATTACATTGGCTTCTTAAGAAAGATACTATTTGGCACTGGGGCCATTGCCAGGAGAAAGCATTCCTAGAACTTAAAAGGCTGCTATCTTCGAATGCTGTATTAAACTCATTTTCATCCTAAAAAAGAAGTTGTACTTGTGTGTGATGCATCCCCTGTGGGGGTGGGAGCTGTGTTATGTCATGTACTAAGTGACGGGAGGGAAGCCCCCATAGCATTCTATTCTCGTTCACAGTCAAAGCCTGAGAAAAATTACACTCAGACAGACAGGGAGGCATTGGCAATCGTGGCTAGCACTAAGAAATTCCACGATTACCTTTACGGAAGACCTTTTACCATCGTAACTGACCACAAGCCCCTCCTTGGAATCTTTGTGAACGGGAAGCCCATGCCTCAAATTCTGTCCCCAAGAATGTTTCATTGGGCAATTTTCCTAAATGAATACGATTTTCCTTTGGTGCACAGGCCCGGCAAGGACATCAGCCATGCTGATGCCCTGTCACGTTCTCTGCTGCCAGGGTTTGGGGAAGCCGATTGCGAGATCAAAAGCGACCCCCTGGTCCTCATGATTGAGGCATTCGACTCGCCCCCAGTCATCCCCTCAGATATAGCCAAAGCTACGGCCAAGGATGTAACATTGACTAAAGTAATGTCTTGGGTACAAAAAGGCTGGCCTGTCTCTCCTCTAGGTGAGGAATTCAGAACATTCCACTGCAAGCATTTGGAATTGTCAGTGGAACGAGGTTGCCTTCTATGGGGCCAGCAGGTGGTCATTCCTGTCACTCTCAGGAAAAAGGTTTTACATTTATTTCACACAAGTCATCTGGGAATTGTACGTTCCAAAACCCTTGCCCGTAGCTACTTTTGGTGGCCTCAACTGGACCAAGACATAGAGCAGATGGTCGGCACTTGTGCCAGCTGTCAATCCTCTTGCCCAGAGCAATCCCACCTTCCCTCACAGGAATGGGATTCTGCTAGGGGCCCGTGGTCCAGGTTGCACATAGATTTTGCAGGTCCATTTAGGGGTGCCCTATTTTTGTTGGTTGTAGACTCATTCTCTAAGTGGCTGGAAGTGATTAGAGTGCCTAATACCACTTCAGCCACCATGATAATGCACCTGAGAAGGTTGTTAGCAGCATTTGGACTTCCAGATGTGCTGGTGTCCAACAACGTGTCCACATTCACATCTGCAGAATCCCAATCCTTCATGGAAAGGAATGCAATTAGGCACATCACTGCCTCCCCATTCCACCCAGCCACCAATGGCCAGGTGGAGCGGCAGGTGCGCACAACCAAGGACGCACTTCAGCATATGGATGAAAGGGATTTAGAGCTCCAGTTATGCCAGTTTCTTTTCATGTGTAGGTTCACCCCCCCTTGCCTCACTGCTGTCCCTTGCTGAATTGCTCCAGCGAAAGAAACTGTCATCCTTGCTGGACAGATTGGATCCCTCTAGGGTGGAGGACAAAGGCACACATATAGCAATCCAACACCAGAAGGGTTTTTCTTCGGGAGACCCTGTATATTGCCGCAATTATGCAGCTGGTGCTCCTACGTGGGTACCTGGGTTTGTGATCGAACAGACTGGTCCTGTTTCTTTCAGAATCGAAACAGCCACTGGTCTGATCTGGAGGAGGAACGCGGAACAATTGAGACCCAGAATACTGGACCCACAGGATGAATACAGACACTCAATGTTAGTGTTGGCCCCCACCCTTTTAAACCCAGGGGGAAGAGGTAATAGTCAGCAGCAACCTAACTTAGACCCAGAGGTGTGTTCTAGGGACTGAGTTCAAGGGGAAATTGTGGAGTGCTCCTCTACTCTGGCCATGTGTAGCCCTACACTATCCCAGCCTAGCATTCTGGATTCCTTTATTGATGATGACCAATTTTGTTTGGAGTCGCCCACCACTCTTAGTAAACAGAGGAGGGACCCTGAGTTGTCTTATTCATCCACAGAATTAGATTTTGGTTTTGAGCGATCCCCTGCTCCTCCATCTGACAAACGGGGCTTTAATTTGGGTTTACAATCCTCCCCCTCTAGCCAATCCCTCACTCCAGTTGGGTTGCCCATCCTATGAGCCCCTGAGCTGGCTCAGCCAAGCGCCTGACCCAGAAGGGAAACTAGACTGCCATCCTGGTTGAAGGATTTTGTTTTTACCTAGGGGGGGAATAATGTTATGTATGTTAACTGTGTTTTCTGACAGGAGTGGAATGTATCTTTTCTCATGTATCTATTCTTATGCAAATAAGTGGATCGAAAAATGTGCACACTCTGTTAGCTAATGGGCTTGTTGTATTATTGTTGCTGTTACTGTTTATAGTGTATATAAGTCTGAGTTTTGCCCCATCCAAACTGTGTTCAAACCCCACTAATAAAGAGCTGAATTTCACTACTTCATTCGTCTGCTTCTTCATTCCTTGAACACTAAACTTGCCCTTCCATTTTTAGAGTGCTTGCACCTGTTTTTTTAATATGCGCAATCACACTCTGCTTTACACCCAGGTTTATAAACTTAATCAACACATTTCTATCTCTCCCCATTTTTAAGTCATTCAACCAGGTCAATAATCTCTGTTTCAAATGACCTGGTGTTTTTTCAGGAACATCTTTCAGGACCACGTCTTGTCTCCTCCATATATGACAATCTTTTTTCATGGTCAACCAACCTTGTTTCCTTTCCTTTCTCCTGTTATTTTACATTCTGAATTTCACATTTCATCTCCCAAACTTCTTTTACGGTTGTATTCATTTCTTGTTTCAACTCTGGTCAACCAACCTTGTTTCCTTTCCTTTCTCCTGTTATTTTACATTCTGAATTTCACATTTCATCTCCCAAACTTCTTTTACGGTTGTATACATTTCTTGTTTCAACTCTGTCACCTCTTTTACAATTTTACATATCTCTTCTTTTGTGGACTTTAACAAACTTGTAACAGTTTCTTTAACATCTTGTTGAAACTTCATGAAACTTTCCTGCTGAAAATTCATAAAATTTTGATTATCTTTAACCCTTTGATCCTCCATTTTTTGAAATCTGGTCTATAAGTATTCTTCGATCTTGTCAAATCTTGTCTCAATATTATCTCTGAGTTCCTTCATCCTAGGTGTCAATGCTCTGCCCTGCTCTGATAAAGTTTCCTTCTCCTTCTCTTTCTCCTTCTCATTCTGTTTCTTAATGGCTCCTTGTGTTCTTAGTTCTTCCTCGGTGCTCTTTTCCTCCTCCTACATTTCCCCTTGTTGTTGCTGTTTCTCTTGCTGTGACTGTTGCTGTTGCTGTAGCTGTTGTTGCTGCTGCCGCTCTCTCCTTTTCTTTTCCTCTATTCTTAACATAAACAATTCCTCTGCTTCCTCTATTTCTTCTCTCAAAGATTTCTCCTTTTCTTCCACATTTAATCTTATCTCCTTTAATATTATCAATCTTGTGCACCTAGTCCAGGCTGGGTCTTTTATTTGGTTCGTTTGCTTTCTCCTTCAGCTCATTAGGAACAATTCATATAGCTTTAAATAGTTAATTGATTGATAATCAAATTTCAACTCCAAATTAATCCCAATCAGTCAACTGATCTACAATCAAATTAATTGTCTATTTTATCTTCCCTTAATTCATCTGACCAATTTATAAACAAATAGACTATAATAAAATCTAATTTCAACTCCAAATTAATCCCAAACAGTCAACTGATTAGCAGTCAAATTAAGTCTATTTCCAATCATGTATTCAATCAATTATCCAAACAGTTATTATTCTATATGCCAGTCAATTTTCCAAAATGTATTTCTCTTGAAGAATCCCTGAGAGAAAGAAAAGCAAAAAACAACAACACTTTGTGTTCCACAATTGGATCTTCCGTCGGTGCCCTTCCTCTTTCTCCTCCACGATGCACACACACACCGTTGCCCTCTTCAAATCCTCTCTACTTCCTTGAACTTTCTTTCACCTTCCATTCTGTCACCTTCCATTCACCAACCTCTCCGTCCATTTCAAAGGGGATCCCACTTTTGAGATTAAAAAGAAAAGGCCACTTTGGTAACCTCCGTCTCCTCTACACTCTAAATTTCATTTCTCTTCAAATTCCTTCCTCCACCACCACCATTACTTCCCGTCCATTGCCTTCTATTCTCCTCCATCTCAACTCCTGTCATCTCCCCTTATTCCATCTCCACTCCGACAGTCCAGCATAGTCCCACACTCAACTCCACTGCCATCAAGAAATCCAATATTTGTTATTTATAATTTATTCCAAAAAAAGGACAGCTGGCTTCCCAATCTCCATGCCCCGTCCCGGACAGTCTGATCCATTCACCCACCACACAGCTCTACCAATCTCCATCAAACTCAATTCTGGGCCACTCACCCACCGATCCAGGACTCTGGCGCTTGATCAGGTCTGCCACACTCGTCTTCAGCGATTTGGAACAGTCTCAGCATTTCAAACACAGTACAGCGCGGCACAGCACAAACGCTCAGACTTTCACTTTCATTTTTCAGGACCCAGGTTCGGCATGGCGCTGCTCAGCTCAGCACTAAGCCGCCTGCCTTGCTTGCCCATCATTCTCCAGTCCCCACTATAAAATCCGGGTTTTTGCATGTATTTTGCTTTTTTTTTAAATCCCATTTAGGCAAAAAACTCACAATAATCCACCTTTCTGAAAGCGAGAGTAAAGAAGAAACAATGTTACAACTTTGCCATATTGGACACGCTCCCAGGTCAGGTATTTTCTGTACCATTGGGCAAGTATGGGAAGGGAAGAATGTTTTTTTACGCACAGGAAATCTGAGAATTTCCAACATCACTAATTCAGGGGTGGGGGATCTTTAAAGAGTTTGGCAAGACAGGTTGCTATTATTACACTTCATTCAGTTCAAACTAGATACTACAAAGCACATGGTCCATTCCTACAGATATATAGATGGGGTAGGGAATATTTGGCCTTCCAGATGTTGTTCCCATCTGCTCTTGACTCAGGATCAGGAATCATAGGAGTAAGCAGTTCATCCATGTTAGGAGTGCTACAAACTCCTCAATCCCTGATGAACAGTTCTTATTATAGGTATTTTATTCCAGTTATTTTCTCCCAAAGACAGCTTAAAACATATAAGAGTTGAAAGGAGTTCGGAGGTAAAGCAGAGTCCAAGGACTGAGGGTTAAGCAGTACAAAGTGGGTACCACATCTGGCTGTTACAATTCATGACAACTCTAATGGAATGGTAGGTAGGGAAAGAAGATGGAAGAACCTTGGCAATGCTCAATGGAGATAAGAGTATTAAATCAGGAACAGCATGGCAAAAAGGCTATATTGAGAATAAGGGGTAGAGATAATGAAAGAAGGTTAAAGTCAAGGCTGTGCATAACCTGAAGCCTATTTAGGCTTCAAACATATACTAATGTAATAGTAAATGGTATTAAACTGACCAGAGCCTTTTCCTGAGCAGATTTGTACAGTCTTACACTCTGAACCTTGGAGACAAATGCAAGTTAGGAGAAAGAGAAAAGGAATGAATCAGCAAATAGAAAGTTATTTATCAAATGTGACCAATGCATAACCATGTAAAGGAATTCTTACATGAAGTACTTGTGTCAATGTGGAAATGGGTTTCTGCTGATTATGAGGAAGAGGTGTCAGGACAGATACCTGTAGTGTAAAACATGCAGGCCACTACTATTCTCATGGGCACCATGACTTCCTTTTGATAGCCAGCTCTTTGTTTTCATTTTTCTTGAGAGAGTTGGGTCATTTAAGTTCACTTTGATGAATTTAACTATTCCACTTTAGATTATAAAGCAGTAAGAATGCAGGATGGAGAAAGCTATCAAGAGTGGGGAAAACACTGGGTTGGTTTTTTAAATGCAAGGCCCCAAACCTGCTTCCTTTGTACATTGCATATTATTGCTGTGAACCGCCTTGAGTTGCCCGCTGGGTAAGAAAGGTGGTATAGAAATAAAACTTCAATCAATTGTGTGCACCACATAAACACACCGAATACAGCCCAACTCAGAGGATGTTTCAAATGAGGAAAAGGCAATGACTTTTTTGGAAATGAGTTCATCTGGTCAAAGGGCCTTAGAAAACATTTGTCTAATGTTGTCACAAGGGTTACTGTCAGGGGCCTATCAGAATTTCAGATTAGCAATCAGGGCCGTAGCCAGAGGAGGGGCAAAGGGGGGGGGGGCAAAAACCCTCCTGAGTTAACAGTCCGCCTCCAACCCACCCCGGGATGCCAACGTTTTATATGTGTGTGTGACATTGTTGCCCATCCTGGGGGGAAAATCATGCCTTCCCCCCAAAAAAATCTAGAATCCTGGCTATGGCCCTGTTAGCAACAGAGCCTGGATTCCAATGATAAGTGCTGTTTGCTTCAATCATTTTCTGTGATGGTATTACTGTGTGCTGAGCTCCTGATGCCCCCTATTTTGGATTGCTTTTGCTGCTTGTCTGCATGCCTGAGTCTCTGTTTTGGGACCTTCCCCCCCTTTTTTTGGTCTTTTTTCACCTCTTGATTTGGGGGGCATCTCTCCCATTTATTTGGATTATTTTAAATGCTGCCAGGCAGGCTGTGTCAGTATGCATTCCTTGGATTATTTTTTGGTTTATTACTCCCTGCTTTCTTTGGGGAATCTTTCCTTCTCTCTGGACCTTGTTGGACTATTTCTGCTCTTGAAAACATGAAAGGGGAAACACTAAATGAATGACCTAAAAGAATCTTTTCCCTTTGGGTAAAATGAAAGAACCAATATGTAAAAAATATAAGAGCCAAAACCAAAAGAGATACATGTACACACAAACTGAAATGAAAGAAATATGAAAATTTTCACTGTGCACATCCCATAAGGCAATGAAACACCAGTTAAAACATCTTTTCTGATCCTAGACATTCCCTTTTACACATCTAGATTTGGATCTGGAAAAGCAAGGTGAACTATGGACACATGGAGGATATATTGCAAACGAATATGGCTTGTAACACAACATTCCTTGTATCAATATGAAATCTATACCTAAAAAGCAAAGGTGTGTACGTACGTATGCAGAATACGTTTCCACACCCCTGGAGCAAATCCTGTGATACTTGGCATACACGTACCTTTCACACCTTGGTCAGCACTGTGAGGGTCCCAAGCCCAAGGTTGGGGCCTGCGCCCCACAAATCCAGACAAAATAACTGTGCACGCACAGAGCAGGGGGAGGTGGTCACATGCAGATACGTTGCACATGTGCAAAGTAGCGGGGGATAGATGGCCGCATGCACATCCAACAAAAAGAGAGATGTAGCTCATGCCCGGAGTGAGTCAGCAAGAGAGCATGGGAGTCAGAGGTCACCTACCATCCAGCAGGCAACATGGTGGCACTGGGGGCAGAGGGCAGATGTCCTCTCTAGAGCCTGCCTGCCTGCATGTCAGGAGGAGGAGGAAGCTGAAAAAAGGCTGACAAATATAAGTAACCCATCCCTTCCCCTCCGCACTCTCTGGAGCCTGCCTGCCTGACAGACAAAGGAAAGTCAACGGGAGCCAGAGAGAGATGGGAGGAGAGATCACACCCCGTGTGTGTGTGTGTGTGTGTGTGTGTGTGTGTGTGTGTGTGTGTGTGTGTGTGTGTGTGTGTGTGTGTGTGTGATGCCTGCCAGCCACAGGACAATCACCGGGTGAAAGAGAGAGTGAGGGAGAGTGATATGCCTTGGCCAGGTAGGCACAGGAATACGCCAGACACCATGGACAGGGAACCCCAGGTAAAGCCAGGCACTCAGCTAGTATCTGATGAGACATAAGCCTTAGCTTCCAAGTTCTTGGCTTTGTGGATCTTTGGCCAACATTAAATGTCTTTAACCTAGAGCAGTAATGATGAACCTTGGTACTCCAGGTGATCTTGGACTTCAATTACCAGAAGCCCATGTCAGCACTCCTGCTGATCAGGGCTTCTGGGAACTGAAGTTCAAGAATACCTGGAGTGCCAAGGTTCACCATCACTAAGCATACACTATAGCATACACTGAACAGATTAGTTTATTGATTGTTGAATTACAATTTCTTTCATATGCATACTTTTTGTGTTTTGTCTTTTTCTGCATTAGTGTTAGCTATCTTAAGATCCAGTTTTGGGGGACAGTTAGGATATAACTCAAACAAACAAATAAATCTCTCTCATAAAAATTAATTTATAGGCTCCTGCATTGCCCTCCTCTGGACATGTTCTAATATGTCTAAGTTCTTATAAAAGTGTCACGAAATGCAGAATTTTACATTTTCCTCTATATAATTTCTTCTACTTGATTTTGTCCATACCATGCATCTGGACCAGCGTATATTGCTCTTGAAGCAGAGGACATTCCATGTTCCATGTATTGAAGCTGACAAAGGAGTCTGTTAAATCCTACTTATTTTTGTAATGTGACAACATCCTACACTGTGGTATTCACTTCTTTTCCCAGCAACCACTTCTTGATTTGGCTGTTGTTGTTGGTATAATGTTAGGGCTTGTCATGAACTCTCAAGATATTTTTTATTTAAAATTCTTTCTTCCTGTAGTTTTAGCTGTTTCTCCCATTCAACAAGCCTCTCTTCTACATCTTAAACAAGTGTGCTACAACAGCTAAAACAGGCCCATTCAGGCTATACTATAAAAATGATATGTTTAGATGCTGCTAAACAAAAACAGCCTGGGACTGTGAAGCTTACCCAAGAAAATATGTGCTGGCTCTTCTCCCAAGAGGCTACTGGGGAATCAAACTGTTGAAGCTTTGCTTAGGAAATTTTCTCAGAGATGGGAAAAACAAATAGATGAATGATGAGAAGCAAATAAACTTGCTTTTAGATTACAACAACATTCTCGCACTGAGAGCAGATTATTTGGTAGAAGTTTACCTCAAAACATCGAAAGGTCTAAGCAATATGTTGACATCACAAATGAACAGTATAAAGTTCCATGAAGAAAAGCCTGTATACAAAAATGTTGGAATTTAATTTTTAACCCATATTTAGAGAAAGTGACAGGAAAATGTTTCAGTATACAGTGGTACCTTGGTTTACAAATGCCTCAGTTAATGTAATTTTCGGTTTATGAATGAAAATCCATTGAAAATAATGTCACGATTTATTAATTTCTTTCACAATATGAAGCAAGTTTCCCCAGGATGCATTGCGCCTGGGAGGTTTATAGCACCGCCCCATGCATGCTATAAACCTTGTTTCGATTTATGATGATTATTATTTTGCAATATGAAACATCTTGGAGAATGGCTTAAATTTTTAATCTGAGGTACCACTGTATTTCATCTCATTTATTTTCCCCTAATTTAAAGATAGATAATTAATTTCAGTTTATACAATCTGAGGTGGATACTTTATTCTCAAACAATTTTACTATGGCCTAAAGGTGTCTGCAGGAGCAGACAGCACTGGCTCTTCGGCTTGGAAACAGAGATGAGCACTGAGCCCTAGAGTTGGATACAACTGGCTTTCAAGCAAGGGAAACCTTTACCTTTACT
Source organism: Bradypodion ventrale (assembly GCA_035047345.1). Taxonomy (NCBI): domain Eukaryota; kingdom Metazoa; phylum Chordata; class Lepidosauria; order Squamata; family Chamaeleonidae; genus Bradypodion; species Bradypodion ventrale. Next base: position 255,418,703 of record JAWDJE010000001.1, read on the forward strand.
GAAGGCTAGGGATCTGAGGTTGAGCTTTTGATTCCACACTGGCTTCCTGGGAAATGAGCCAGCCTGTGTAATCATTTGCAAGCTTCACAGTCCCAGGGTGCTCCCAGAAGATTGGTAAACCACTTCTGTCTAATCTTTACTTGGGAAATCCTGGAAAGGATCACCACAACTCAGAATTGACTTGATGGTACATGCTGGGAATAGCTCAGAAGTTTAGCTATCTAGCTATGCAGCCAAAGGTTGGGAGTTTGATTCCCCAGTGGCCTCTTGGGAGAAGAGCCAGCACGTATTGTCTTGTGCAAGCTTAACAGTGCCAGGGTGCCCAGAGAAGAAGGGAATGGTAAAACATGCCTGTGTATTCTTTACCTAGAAAACATGGAAAGGGGAACCATAAATCAAGCTATGATTGACTCTCTCTCTCTCTTGGAACTTGAAACAAACCTATAGGGAAAAAATATTTTTTTACATAACTCGAAGCAAACCCATAAAAATATGAATTTTTTATGTAAATTGAAGCAAACCCATAGGGAAATGATTTTTTACGTAACTTGAAGCAAACCCATAGGGAAAAGAATCTTTATGTAACCCATAGGAAATTGTGTAAATCAGGACATGGTTTTAGCACAAAATCATTATGTAAGTTGAATTTTATGTAACTCGAGGCATTTGTAAGTCGGGTTTTACTGTATCTAGAAAGTAGAAGCAAAACTGTTGAATTTGACTTGATTTAGAAATACATCTGTGTGGATGGCAACATTTTCAGGAGATCGGCCCTTTGTAGGAAAGGAGAGGAAAGGAAAAGCCATGCAGGAGATTAGTAGGATTCCTGCATTGAACAGGGGATTGGACTTGATAGCCTAAAAGGCCCCTTCCAGCTCAATGATTCGGTGGTTCTAGGAAAGAACAAGGAGCAGAGTAAGGATTGTAAGTTTATTTGTACTGCTATCTCTGGCTCATTAGAAAGAATAAGTAATTAAAACTCAAATTGTATTTAATGTATAGTGGATTCTATGTTTGAAGTAAAAATTACAAGTGGTGAAAATTTCTCATAAAACCATGGGAAAAGCTGTGGCCATGAATGCCACAAATTATATAGGATTTTTATTTATGTATTTTTTGGAATAGTAGCCGTGTTAGTCTGTGGTTCAGGCATATCGGGGGGGGGGGGGGGGGACACTGCAGCACTTTAAAGACTAAGTGCTATATTTTTACTGTTAGCTTTCGTTAGCTTAATTATTTTTGGTTTGTTTTTTATTACTTATCTTTATGTCATTATACATTTAATTGAAAGAAAGGAACGGAAGGGGAAAGGAAATTATAGCAGGAAAAATGATAATTTAATGGTATAGTCATATTGTTTGGCATCACAGTACATGCTTTTGTATGAATAGAATAGTAAGGTTTTTCATTTGTATAAATGCTTAACTTTCCTAAATGTCTTCAGATTAGGCACTCATAACATGATGGCGTTTCCTTCAATATCTGGGCCACCTAAAAGATTTTAGTTCTAATTTCAAATGTTATCATCCACCACAGAATATGAGTGCAATGAGGGGAGGGAGGGGGTGCTGTTTCTTTAAATTGTAACAATATTGCCACCTAGTGTTCTTGCTTTTATTTTTATTTTTTGAAAGGAACTTGATGTACTGTTCAGTATACGTTCTACTATTAAATGTGACAGCTGTATCATATAAAGCACAAACTAGCTTGAAGGAAAGAGAAGAGCAAATATGTACTGTATATTGAATCTGATTGAGCATTGCTTGGCCTTTGGCCCTTACCCTAAGAGATAGGGAGAAACTCAACTGAATTCAACTAACTCAGTTCTCATATGCGGTTTTGTAGAATCCTGTAACAGCCATGATGAAATGGATGATGGGAAATACTTACTCATATGCCATCCTGAATAACTTTAAGTTAATGATTTATCTCTGTCTTCCTGTCAAATAAATATCAGCTCCTGTTATTATTGCCTAAGCAAGGAATCCAATTATTACTGCCTAAGCAAGGAATCCAATCCAAGTGTACCGTGCTCTCCCTAAAGTACCGATGTTATGAATTAGATATATTATGAGCAGATAGAAGTCAACAGCATCATTAACTATGGTTAGTTAGCTGGTCAACTAGCCAAATGCAATATTAACTGATAGATTCTCTAATGCTGAAGCCCACCTGTTGCTGAATGAACAACTTGCAGGAGGCAAGGGCTGGAGGTGGGCAGGGAAATTCTTTCAAGAGGAGCAATACTCTCCAGTCAGCTTTTTAAAAAGGGTTTAATAAAAAAATATTGGAGAACTCCTACTTCTCAAATAAATAAAACATATTTATTAAGACATTTCTAACAGTTGCAGTAATTAACTATCCCCAGCAGTGTTTATGTTACAAAAAATTGTAGGTCTCTGCCTCAGGAGTATTTTAAGTTTGTAGACTGATCAACTATAAGACATGATATGCAGTGGTGGGATTCAATTTTTTTTACTACCTACTCTGTGGGTATGGTATGGTGGGTGTGGCCAGGGGGAAAGCCCTGTGTTGCACCCAAATTAGGACTATTTTATTTCAAAATTTGGATGGGTGGGGCCAGCCGGAATTTCTGCTACTGGTTCTGGCGAACTGGGGCGAACCTGCTGAATCCCACCACTGATAATATGATATTCCTTTTCCCTAGAGGTAACGCAATACCACATAAAACAATTGTGGACTGTTCCTGATTTTACTGTCCCCTATTCACAATGCATACACAACATGGTAAAATGGGTGGATTTGAAGCTCTGTTTGGCAATGGACTGCGGTGGCTTAGTGGTTAAGATGCTGAACTCGATGACTGGAAGGTTGGCAGGTCAGCAGTTCAAGACCTGACTGCTGCATGATGGAGTGAGCTCCCCTCTGTCCCAGCTTCTGCCAACCTAGCAGTTCAAAAGCAAGAAATTGCATGTAGATAAATAGGTACCACTTCAGTAAACAGCATTCCGTGTTTAGGCATGCCTGCCACATGTCCACGGAAATGCCTGCAAGTGCAGACAGCACTGGCTCTCTAGATATAAACAGAGATGAGCACTTAACCCTAGAGTAAAATACAAATGGCTTTTGAGCAAGGAAGACCTTTACTTTTATCTTATTTACAATGCATACCCAACATGGTAAAATGGGTAGCTTGACAGATTAGGATTCAGGAGCCCTGAATTTGAATCCTTGTTCGGTGATGGAAGCTTACTGGGAGTCTGGAACTGATAAAACTACTCCTTAAATATCTCACTTACCTGGAAAGCCTATTGGAGTCACTATAAGCCAGGTCCAAGTTAATAACATGTATCTAACAAACATTTGCAATGCAATCTCCCAAGTTTCTATGGAAAATTGAGTCCCAGTGAGCGCAGCAGAAGTTCTACTAATATGGGGCTATCGAGTTGCAACCTTAACACCACAAAGAGACCAACAAGATGAGGCAGGAGATTTAAAAATCAAGGACTGGTTTTCATAATATCTACAATGTCAGAGAAAAACTTTCTAGAACAACCTAATACAGTCAAGGAGCCTAAAACAACTTTGAGGTAATGAAGAAATATCTACAATAATCTCAAAAAGACACAATTCACAACACAAATGGTGGTTAATTATCCTGGCACTGTGCTACTTTGGATTCTGAAGGAGAGAGTATATAATGTGAAAATTTATCCAGCCCATTCGAACTAAGCATATGAGGCAACATGTATTATTTCCGATTTTATGAATGGGATACATAATAGGCTGCTCTGTCATCATGTGACAATTTACTGAAACAGATCCCCTGCAAATCAGCCTATGACTTTTGAGCACAGAAATTAGATAACAGCAAGTTCTCACCAAGTATTAAATTTCTTCGGTTAAGATGACTTGGTCATTTTATGGTCATCTGTATCCATCCATTTTGATAGCTGAAAATAAAGGCCTTCCTGCAGTAACCATTGCTCGCCCCTGCCCATTCATGATAAGTTGCATAAGCACCACACATGCACGTATTAGTTGCACAAAGCACAGCAGGGCAGTCTAACAAATGTTTGGGTCACCATCTGTCCACCAAGTGCTAGGCTGGCTCTGTACCGAGCCCCGTGCTACTGCCATAGGGACTGGTACTTTCATCAGAGGACAGCCAACCCACTGGAACCAAAATCGGATCCAACTCTGGTGGGCCCCCAACTGGTGGCCCCTGGAGCGACGAGTGGACTACTCTCATAGGAATCAACGGGCAGTGAGTCTATCAAAAAGTGACCAACCTTTTGGAACCCAAGCTCAGGAAGAAGGAGCGAGTTTGCCCCGCCGTCAATTTCACATGGAAGTTGCCATATCAGCCTAAGATTCAATCAAATGAAATACAATGTATCCACTTCTGCCAGTTTACAAGCTAAGGGTGATACATAGTTGCAAAATCTATAACGGAACCTGTTATTATCCAATTAAGCAAGGGAAAGTGATCTGGGGAGGCCAACTGAGGCAATTCTGGTAGAAATAATGAATATAAAATTGCATATCTGGGGTCCTGAGGTAGCTAGAAAGATGGTGTTTTCTGCCATAGATAGCTAGATAGAGGGTGTGCTTCTCAGCAGTGACTGCTGTGTCACAGTTGGACACATATTTGCATATTAATTAAAACCTTTAAGTTTTCTCTCCAGCTTAGAAGGAAGGTGCGTACAGGTCACAGATAAACCAGATCACCTTGATGGGCTTTGAATGGGCCTAGCATCAGCCCCAAATATGTCACCTAGCCATCTGGCTGGAAAAAAAGTGTCCTGGACAATCAAGCTCCATGATGATCCTATCTTCTCTGTACTGACTTCTTTTGATAAGGAGAATTGTTGTCTATATTTTATCAACATCACAAACTTTGGAGCACCCCTAGGCATTAGCTGTTAAATCCTGAAGCTTGCCACATTGGTGGCTTTTGCAAACATTTGTGTCCCCTTGGGTGACCCCATCCATGAACTGTTTGAAATACTTAAGCCTCAGCATTGTGTGATGATGTGTAAACATTTAACCTTCTTTGTGTAGTGATATGTGGACATTGGGTTTTATTGGTGTAACATTGTTTAACTATTTCCTGTATTTGTAATCCACACCTTCCTTCTTGATATCCTGTATGTATAAATATTCCCAGTTCAATGTGAATGGGGCTGATCTTTTGCCTTTGAATGATAGCCCTGTGGGAGGTTTCTCACATAGCTATCTTTGGTGCACTGTGCAATAAATCTGCTTATTTTTCCCACAGTCCTTTGCCTTGTGGCCTTGTTTTCATTTCAGCCTATAGGATATTAAAATAAAGTAAATTGAAAGATACCACAATATTTTCCTTTTCAGGTATTTCACTTTCAGCTGTTTCCAGAGTAGTTGCACCCCTCCCCTTGGGGTACCCCAAATTTTAGCTTTCATGTATTTCCAGGTAAGCGCACCCCTGCAATGGGGTGCCCCCAAATTTCAGGTATCAATTCCCACCCCATCTTAAATGAAAGCAGAAAATACTAAATTCTTTGCTCTTCCTGATAATGAACTGATTGTGTTTATTCTTCATTATAGCTCTCTTTTCTCACTTTGTAGTAAGTAGGTTCACAAAGAGAAGCAAAGTACTGTAAATGTATTTAATCATCAAAAGTTTACTAAGTGCTGACTCACTGTTTATTTATTTTTATTTATTTTATTGTTCACATTTGTATCGCCACCTCCTCGTCGAAGCAACTCCAGGTGGCTCACAAATAAAAACATATACAACAAGCCACAATAAAATCATTTAAAACCATCCCCATTAAAATCCCACCCACTCCATCTGTAAAAGAGGGAGGATCTTAATTATGTTTTATACAAGCCAGCAAGCGGGGGTTACACCTCCATCAGTCCCCCACACCTGCCATGCCAGCCAGGTTTTAAGTTCTTTCTTAAAGGGCAGCAATTTCGTTTATGTTATTTTATTTATTTTTTTAACTGTATCCTACCAAATTGGTGCAAGCACTACTCTGGGTGCCTCACAAACATTGAATATACCAAGAGCGAAGGGAAAAAACCCAACCATACCATAAATAGAATTTTATAAACAAAGTATAATACCTACCATTCATTCATTCATTCATTCATTTATTCGATTTATATCCCGCCCTACTTAGCCAGGGCCAACTCAGGGCAGCTTACAAGTAAATTAAATACAATATAACAAGAGAAAACAATATAAACACACAAAACACAATAGTATACAATTACAAATCAACAACTGCAGAATTAAATATACAATCAATGCAAAAAGACTAGTCTATAAACAACAGCGTCCTAAAATATACCACAAAAATTCCAACTAACAAAGTAGCACAGCACAGAATCAATATGCATAACAAAATGCAATATACAAATAATCAAAAAATTCAGCACAATTATCACAATTCCATAAAGGTTGTGTCCTACCAAGATGGAATCCCAATAAATCAACAAAGCCTACCAATGATTCATGATTCTCTTTACAGCTCACTAAACTCAGTTAAACCAAAACAAATAAAAGGGATACTGCAGATGTGATATAAATTTACTAATTAGGGGAAAGCTTGATAAAATAAGAACATGTTTAGTTGTTTGTGAAATGCAGTTAAAATAGAAGCAGATATGATTTACACTGGCAACTTATTCCATAATGAAGGATCCACAGCTGAGAAAAATCTTGCTCTGTCACAGTCTTTTTAACTTCTTCAAGTGTGACAATAAGTAATTTAAGAACTTGTGTGCTCTGAGTCCCATTTCCTAACAAGAAGCATCTTGCAGATAGGGCATACCTGTCAACCACTCCGACAAATCTGGGACCTGCACAAACCGGGTCTGCACAGGACGCGTTGTATGCATGCGCGTGGAGGGCTACGCCACTTGCGTAGCCTTCTACGCAGGCGGCGTAGCCTTCTGTGCATGTGTGGAAGGGAGCTACAGAAGTGTAGAGCCTTTCAACGCATGCGTGCAATGCAACCTGCACAGATGGGCTGCGCAGTGCCTCCTTTTCCCCAATGCCAAATTATGGGGTTTTGGAAGTGCGGGTCGGGAAATGACGCAAATCGGCGCTGAATTACGGGGTAATCCCGGCCAAATCGGGATGGTTGACAGGTATAAGATAGGGTGGTCCTAAACCATCAAGGGCTTTATATTTTAACATCAGCACCTTAAACCAGGCACAGAATGCATTGGGCAACCAATGCAACCTAGCTAATACCGGGGAGAGAGGGTCAAAAGAACCAATATCAGTCAGCAGTACATCTGCTGCATTTTTTACCCTGCATCAAAACATCCCCACCTAAAAGAACATTATGGCAATTTGTCTTAGAGATTATCAGTGCCTAGGTAAGCATAGTCAGTGCACCAGAGATGCACCAGAGTACCAGCGCATCAGAGTGCACCAGAGATGCCCACGCCATCTTTGGCCCCCTCCTCTGGCCTGGCCAGTCAGGGGAGGGAAGAGGAGCCCAGCTGAGCCTCTCCCCTTGGCCCGCCCGGGCAGGGAGTATAAAGAACGCCGGAGATGCTGCCCCGCTGCCGGCTCAGCTGGAGGACTTGCGAGCCTCTCCCAGGGCTCACGTCAATGGGCTCGGGATGGGATGAAGCTGTGCCCAGAGCCCCTCCCCAGACGGGGAGTCTAAAGGACACCAGAGATGCTGCCCCGCCGCCGCCGCAGCAGAATAGGAGTTAGGTGCTGTCGGTTTGATGGTAGACCTGCGGCTGGACTATAGAGAGGGGTTTGATGTTGTTCTCTTATTTCTCCTGTGTTTTTGATATGGATCATTTTGTATTGATGTATTTTTACTGTATTTGTTGTATATTTAAGGAAGCGGATATGAATTATTGATTTTTTATGATTTATCAACCTTGCATTATTGTATTGTTCTGTATTGCTTTGCATGCGCACCCCCCAAAGAAAGACTCAGACACCGGTATATGGATAAAGGCATCGGGCCACTTTTATTGGATAATGCCCTAGTCTGAATTATAACTTTCAATTGGTGTAATCATCCAATTGTAATTCTTTAAGACAAGCAGGCCGCAGTAACACTGGTAAGGTTCCTGCCAAAATGCCAATGGCAATTGGCTACATGTAACTATTTGTATCAATTTGTTTGTTGACACAAACAAATTGTTGACCGGAGTCAACAAACTATCTACTGACCCCACCCTATGACGTGTATCCGTTAATTAGCAAGGTGATGCAGGCCGTGAAGCTCCTGCCATCACCCCTTGCCTGGTTCGCCCTTGACCAGCCAAACCTATTTCCCCTGTACCTGTCTATGCGTTGGCTAGTCAATAGCGAACCTGCCGGATACCTATGGGTCATAAATCTTTACCTTACCAGTGCTACCCACCAAAAGTGACCAAAGGCAACTTACCCCTTTGCTCAAACACTAGCAACAGTGTGGGATGGGTGAAAAAGCAAGAACCAAAAAGCCAATTGTAGGTTCCAGCCAAAAATTCCCACCCGGCCCCAAAGCGACCAAAAAAATCACACTGTTCACTAGGGAGGCGGTGGAGGGAAAAACTTCTCCACGCTGTCGTGTTCTAAAATGGCAGCTCGGCTGCCTCGTGGCCACCCCTTTTATAGAGGAGTGGCCACGCCCCCTAACTCATCCAGATGTCAGAGTCCGGGTGGGGTGGGGGCTGCAAAAAGTGCGGCGGCCATTTTGGTGCCGCGCTTTCATTGCATGCACACCCCCCAAAGAAAGACTCAGACACCGGTATATGAATAAAGGCATCGGGCCACTTTTATTGAATAATGCCCTAGTCCGAATTATAACTTTCAGTTGGTGTAATCATCCAATTGTAATTCTTTAAGGCAAGCAGGCCGCAGTAACACTGGTAAGGTTCCTCCCAAAATGCCAATGGCAATTGGCTACATGTAACTATTTGTATCAATTTGTTTGTTGACACAAACAAATTGTTGACCGGAGTCAATAAACTATCTACTGACCCCACCCTATGACGTGTATCCGTTAATTATCAAGGTGATGCAGGCTGTGAAGCTCCTGCCATCACCCCTTGCCTGGTTCGCCCTTGACCGGCCAAACCTATTTCCCCTGTACCTGTCTACATGTTGGCCAGTCAATAGCGAACCTGCCGGATACCTATGGGTCATAAATCTTTTCCTTACCAGTGCTACCCGCCACACGGGGAGGCGTCTATGATGACTCACCCCCCCCCCCCCCCGACCGGCAGCTCAGTCACCAGGCCTGCTTGCATATCCTCAAGAAAGAGGTTCATACCTCTGGCCGACAAGTGGACCCCATCTCCTGCATAGAGATCATAATCCTGCAAGCCTATCCTAGGGTGCCGGATGGCTGTCCCTAAGCCTTTGTCTGCTAGGGCAACAGCCCTGTTTACCGACCGGCGAGCGCAGTCAAGGGCACGGAGGTCAATGCCTCCCATGTAAGTATGTTGCTGCACAATGTCCGACCATAGCAGCCGTGTGGACAGCCATACATAATGTAAATAGGCTAGGTCACTGCAAATTGTGAATTTTAAAGAAAGGCCAGTGACCTGGGCGAGGTCATTGCCACCGAGGTGCAGGACAAGGACATCAGGCGGTCCAGCAGCCCTGATGGAAAACAGGAATGGCAACAGTTCCCACCATCTCATACCGCGCTTACCGTACCATCGCATACGTGCGGCTGCACGTAGCCCGAGATAGGGTCCCCACTCTGTCGCCGCAGCATACTGCGCTGCCCAGTGCACGTAACTGTGGCCCACCAGCCATACTGCCACCGGTGTGCGGGGACACACAGGGTCTGTAAAAGAAGAAAGAAGAATAATGACATAACTGGTACTCATGCATGGAGGGGGCGTACGTACAATGCAAAGTGCATGGATCCACATCTGCCCATCCGGCGTATATCGGCCTCAGAGTACCCAAACGCAGCCGCAGTGGACGTGGCGCCTATCCTGAATGAATGGGTGCCGTAACGAGCCCCAGGGAGGCCCACACCGTGAAGTGCCATACCGGTCACCTTCCAAAACTGGAATTTAGTAAGGGGAGACCCATCCTGGTGGCAGAAAAACGGGCCAGGGTGCGTACCACGCACTGCCAAAAACTCATGTAGGGCATCAACCGGACAGATGTCTTCAATGGAACATCGTAGCAGTCTGACTCCACTGCCTACACCGTGCTGATCAAGCTTTGAGGACCGTATCCTCAACTGAGCCCACTCATGTGTAACATAGACATCGTTGAGTTCCAGTGCCCTACTAGACGCATCCGCCTTAGACAATGGTACCAACTCACTGATGCGGAGCGCTCCAAAGAAAGCTACAGTGGTAGCTGCGTGAAAAAGAGCCACCTCATAACTATCATAGCATAAGCTATGCCAGCCTCGTGCAAGGTGAGTAAGAACCTCTGGTGAAATCGGGTGACGTGTGTCCGGGTGACGGCCACATTCACGTGTCCACCCCTCCAAAACATGATGTATGCGGAAATCATTCACGCAGTCGGCGAAGCCCCGCACCTTGGCCATAAATGCCAGTGCCGAAAGCCTAGAGGCTATTGTACGGGGGGGCCAACCCCTGACCGCGAAGATAAACCATGTATTGTAAAATCTGGTCTACTGGTATTGGCCACACTTCGGGTAACCGTAGTTGCCCACAAAAGGTTCTAAATTGTATGAAAGCATGTTGATACGCCTTACGCGTGCGAGGTGCCAAGGACATGCCGATCGCCCAGTTCACCTCTCCTTGCCAAATGTCCAAATCTCAGCCGGGAGTGGCGAGGGGAATTCCTCTGCTTCCAGAGCCAAGGCATGGAACCGGGAGATCTGCAGGCGGGATAAAGCATCAGCAATATCATTATTAATGCCTGGTACATGTCTAGCCTTGAGCAGCACATTGAGGCGTAGGCTTCTCAAAACAAATTGACGAACCAATGCCATGATCCTAGGGGATTTGGACATCTGGGCGTTAACAATGTGCACCACTGCAGCATTGTCACACCAAAAATGGACCACTGAGTTGGCCCACTTGTCGCCCCATAGCATTAGTGCTCCCAAAATAGGAAAAAAATTCCAGAAAAGTAAGATTGCGGAGGCGATCCATGCCCTGCCATGCTTGAGGCCATCGGCCGTATGCCCACCACCCCTCAAAATATATCCCATAACCCAGAGAGCCGGAGGCATCTGACTGTACTTGAAATTTAGGGCAGACCATAAGGTTTGACCTCCAAAAAGAGACCCTGTTAAAATCCCGGAGGAATGTGAGCCAAACCGAAAGGTCTGCCCATATACCCCTGGTCAGCTGGACCCTGTGGTGGCATTTTAATAGGCCAGCCATGGCATCACACAGATGCCTGGCAAAAGATCTGCCCGGTGTCACCATCCTGCAGGCAAAGTTGAGGTGGCCGTGAAGGACCTGTAGCTCACGAAGGGACACTTTACGCTTGGCAATCAGTGCCAGAATCGCTGCGGAGATCCGAGTCACCTTGTGCATGGGTAACCTGGATGTCTGTGTGACAGTGTCAATTTCGATGCCTAAAAAGGTGAGCTTGGTGGCTGGGCCCTCAGTCTTTTCAGGCGCTAAGGGGACACCCAGTTCCCGCATAAGCACCTGAAATGTAGTAAGGAGACGTGTACACGTGTCCAAGCCCCGTTCACCCCCGAACAAAAAGTCATCGAGGTAATGGGCTACAGACCGGGACCCTGACCTGCGAACAAAGTCCCATTGGAGGAAAGTGCTGAATCGTTCGAATGCCGAACATGAAATAGAACAGTCAAAAGGCATGGCCTTATCTACATAGAACTTTCCTTGGAAACAGAAACCCAACAGCTCAAAGTCCTCAGGGTGTACTGGCAGTAATCGGAATGCCGATTTAATATCACACTTTGCCAGGAGCGCCCCGGGACCACAGGAGCGTACCATCTGTAGGGCCTGATCAAACAACGTGTACCTGACTGAGCAAAGGTCATCAGGAATAGCATCATTGACCGATGAGCGACCTCCTCATTACCCTGCAGAGAAAGTAAGTTCGGGGCATCCTGCAATCCCTGGACACCCCTAAATGGAATATGAAAGCCAAACTGGAAACCTTCTAGCAGGTACCTCGCATCATCCCGTCTAGGATAAGTGGAAAGCCATCGTTCCAGCCTGTGGATATTAATTGGGGAGGGGGCCTTTTGCTTGGCCAGCCCCGTCAGAGGGAGCCCTGACTGCCCCCTACCCACCCCTACCTCTGCCTCGTGACCCACCAGCCCGCGGGCACACGGAGGCGGCGTGAGGGCCAGAGCAAGAGGGACACTCGTGTTGGAAACGACACTGACGCTTGTTGCACACGCCGCTAGCTGAGAAGCTCCAACACAGCAGGCGGGCTGGAACCCCCTGCCCCGCTGGTTGGCGGGGAACCTGCATCGCAGCCCCCCGCTGCACGGCATGGCCGCAATGGTACCTATCACCAGGCGCCGGACACGTAGTAGTCATAATCAAGAGCCACAATTGCTGGCAGGGCTCATCCCATCTCATCTCAGGATGTAGGGCCACCCTCATCCTAAATTCCTCGTCATAAGCCAACCACGACGGGCCAGGAAAATCCACCATTGCCCTGTAAATATTGTTGAGGTATTGCACCATCGGAATGGCCAAATCCGGCCGGGCATTCAGGTACACCGCCATATATATCAGGTATGCCGGCAACCAATTGGCACAGGTACGCGGTGGCTTACGATGATGGGACAACTCCTTGTCCCTGTCATCCTGTCCCTCCCTCTCCTCCTTGGTGGGCTCACGATTCAAGTGGGAGAAAATATCAACGTACTCCCCTCGCCAAATCTTATCCCTCGTGGCCTGTGATAGATGATCACCCAGGGGCAAGGAATAACCAGCCGTCGGCAGAGCGGCCGTTGGCACATTTTGGATGAAGGGTATGTGCAGCGGGCCCTGAACAGCCCCTGCAACGCTTGGCATACCCCCAGGGGCGGATACCCCTGCCCTAACCGAGGGGCCATTTGGCAACCAGGAGTTAACAGGGCAGTGAGGAAGCAACTGCCCACCCATAGTAACCTGCCGTGGCCATGGCCACTGCACCCCCCCCCCAGTGTGACTGGACAGTGTCGGTGGTGCACTAAATTGAACCGGATACTCACTAGTCGCACCCACGAGAGCTGCCCCCACTGGGGGTTCCAGCCCACGGCGGGCTTTGGAGCCCGCGACAGGCATCGAGCTCTGGGGCCACACCTGACTGCTCCCCACCAGCAAGTCTGGGTGTGCGGGGAGCTGCGAGGCGCCAGCCTCGGCTGGCCTGATGGCCTCGAGCAGCTCAACCCTGTTGACGGCCCACTGGAGAGTGACGGCCGACGTGTCTGCCAGGATCGACGAAGGGGCCGGAATGGAAGCGGCGGCTAAACCCCCATTGGAAGGCGGTTGGGCGATGCCCAGTGATGCCTCTAGCACCGCAATGCATGCGGTAAGCACATCCACAGTTTCCGAACCCCCGGTATAAGGTGGGCCGGATGGGCCGGACGGCCCGCTGGTAAATTGCTGGATTGGAAACCTGAATGATCCAGGGCCCGAGTAGGGTCATGCCCAAAACTCTGGCCCGTGGGGGGCCGGAGAAATGGTGGGGCGGAAACCCACGCCAGATCCACATGAGCCACCCTGTCCCGAGCCGAGGAAAGGCCCTCCACGGGCAGGGATCCCCGAGGGGCCGGCCTGTGCCAGCCCAGCCTGGAAGCTTGTGCCAGGCTGACAGGCAGGAGCCTGATCAGCCCCACTGGCAGCGGTGGGCAAATCCATTCCACTGCCCTGCTGCGGGGGAGCAACCCGAGTCCTCCGACCCGATGGCTGCCCCCCGTTCGATGAAGGGATAGGGAAAGCCCTTCCCCTCAGCCGCGACTTGACCACCGGAGCCCTGCGCTTGGGAGCCATGCCTCCCGAAGAAACTGCCTCCTGGCCAGGGAACGGATGCTGAGCCCTGAGTACCGCAGTAGCGAAGAGCAAAGAAACTCCACTCTAAGCCAAGGTACGAAGGGCAAAGCTTTGAGCAAAAAACGCGACACAGAAACGCGAGAGAGAAAACTTCTCCGCCCCATCGCGTTCTAAAATGGCAGTTCGGCTGCCTCGTGGCCACCCCTTTTATAAAGGAGTGGCCACGCCCCCTAACTCACCCAGATGTCTGAGTCTGGGTGGGGGGGCCTGCAAAGAGCGCGGCGGCCATTTTGGCACCACGCTTTCATTGTCATTGTTGTTTTTGCTGCTTTGAGTCACCCTTGGGTTGAGGCAAGTAGGGGTACAAATAAAACTATGATATTGATGATGATGATTTCCTGTCCAGGAGTGGGAGAGACTGGACAATGCACCACAAATAATAAAAAGCAGACTTGACCACAGATGATATTTAATGCTCCATAGACAGACCTGGGTCTGAAAAGAAAACACACACACACACACCAGAGTGAAGGAGATTCTCACAACCTGAAACCAGTTATCCCCAGCCAGCATAACCTCTGTCTTATCCGGATTCAGATTCAGCTTATTATCCTCCATCCATTCAATGACTGCCTCCAGGCATCCCTCCAGAGTCCAGAAAGCATCCAACTGCTGAGGTTGAAAAGGAGGGGTGAAATTCTTGGTGTGCTTTCTTGAATTTTAGACCTAAGTTTCTATGCCCAGTTTCATCATAAGTGAATGAGAAATGTCAGCATTGAGTTTCATCTAGACTTGAAAGTTAGCTCTAGATCTTGTTCTGCTAATTGTACCATTAGTTAGTAATGATAAGAGTAAAGGTTGCCCTTGCTCGAAAGCCAGTCATATCCAACTGTAGGGTTCAGTGCTCTTCTCTGTTTGCAGTCAAAGAGCCAGCGCTGTCTGCATCTGTTTCCATGGTCATGTGGCAGCCATCACTAGTCACCGGAGTGCACGGAACACTGTTTACCTTCCCACCAAAGTGGTACCTATTTATCTACTTGCATTTTCGTGCTTTCGAACTGCTAGGTTGGCTGGAGCTGGGACAGAGATGGGAGCTCAATCCGCCATGCAGTACTTGAAAATCGAACTCTGACCTTAGAGTCATTGTATTCATCATCTTAACCACTTGAGCCTGCTTTGAAAGTTATTGCTGCTAAAAAAATTAATGGAGATATTTCTCTTCCTGGGCAACCGGTTCCAGTAATAACCTGTGACCAGTATGAGACTGGGAACCAATGTAAATAGGCAATGTAATTTTCATGGAGCTCATGGTTTAGAGCAGGAGTTCTCAACCTTTTTAAGCTGGGGACCAGGTCATGCTCCTTCAGACAGTTTTGGGGGCTGGATGGCCATTTCGCCCTTCCTCCACCACATGGCACTTCCTGGTGTGGTGGAAGTGGTGGGGGACCACATGAAATGGCACCATGGGACACATCCAGCCCATGGGCTGCAGGTTGAAAATCCCTGGTTTAGAGGTACATGTAAGTATCTGTATGGTGTAGCCAGGGTTCCAGACTCTAATAAGAGTAGGTACTATATTAGAGGTAAGATGTGCTACTGTCAATGTGAGATGCTGAAGGAATCCCAATGAGGGTTATATAGGTCTATTCCAGCTACCGAAAGCTGAAATTAGATTCATTTCCTTGATTATCATCCAAAATGACATATTGCACCATTCATTGTGAGACTTCTGATTATCTGCAATTGAGTTGTCATTTTTCTTGACACTGTTAAATCAGTAAGGAAAAATGTGTATCAAACTGCTATGGAAAATGTTGTATTGATGTTTTGCCCAATGTTCCATTAGCCTTCATTTGGAAGCAATGCTACTCAGTGCACTGGTGGTGACCTGACTCTGTGAGCATTCCCTTAGTCCTCTTGTCATCTGCTTCTATCTGGGTTATTCTCTTTGCCGCTTCTTATTCACATGCTCACCTCCTGACTATTATTGGTGCATTATTCTGGCATTGTTTTATGGAGCACACACCCTTAGGCCATTCCACACTGGATGCCAAGTTTAGGAATAATAACAACAGCAGAAGAGTATCTTCCTGTGTATTTATTGCCATAAACTTTGATGACACAATGCTATATAACACTCATACCTGTCAAGTATCCTGTATTGGCCGGGATTTCCTGTAATTCAGCGCCGCTTTTCCTACTTTCCCGCCCGGAGTCACCACCATCCCGTAATTTGACAGCAGGGGGAAAGTAGTTACTTTGCATCCCCTTCTGCACAGAACCCTTCTACGCATGTGCAGAGCCCTTCTACGCATGCACAGAACCCTTCTATGCATGCGTAGAACCCTTCTACACATGCACAGAACCCTTCTGCGCAGATCCCTTCTGTGCTTGCATAGAAGGCTTCTACGCATGCGCAGAAGGGACCTGTGCAGAAGGGTTCTGCGCAGGTCCCGTATTGTCCGGAGCCGTGCTTGTCAGGTATGATAACACTGCAACTTCAAATATCCATTCACGTAACCTTCCCCACTTTCCTCAGCTTTAAAAGAAGTCTGTCTGTCTACTGGTCGGTCTGTTTCTTCTGCCGCCACCACCCCTTTGTGGTGGTGGTGGGGAACAGTACACTGAAAATGGATCCTCCTATCATCAGGGTGCTCTACATACAGGAATGGAAATATGGGTGAAAAAGATGACTGTTATTATTATTATTATTATTATTATTATTATTATTATTATTATTATTATTATTATTATTATTATTATTATTATTAAAACTAGCCAGTTTTTAACCTCAACAGCTATTTCTCCTTTCAGAATGTTTACCAAGGTATACAGAATTTCAAACAACAGTAGCATATTGAGATTTTTAATCTCCTCTGGAACCTTTCAGTGGAGGAACACTTAGACAAATGCAGCAGCTGTTCTGTTAGTAAAACACTTCACTACTACCAGAAAACATACAGATATAACTGACTGAATGAATAACACCCTGGTTTTGCAGTAATGTGCCCTATACAACCCAGCTGCATCTGAAAATGTAGAATGCTTAAAAAATCAGTGACTTTTCCATGTGGAAGTTGTTGATCTTCATCTGAAGGTGAGTATTCTACAACATCCCAGTTGTCATGCCATGTTTGACAGATTTAGGAATAGGATATAACAAGATGTCCAAAAAGCACCCAAGATACTACTTCCTCTTCTAGTTAAAAAGCAAACAACAAAGTGCTGGTAGCTTTAACAAGCAATAGGCACATTGAAAAGAACTGTTACTTTTAAAAGCAGCTGGCTGCTTTTAGCAGTAGTGGGGACTAGGGGAGAAAACAGGATCACGATATTTAATGAATATCACCCCCTCCACTTAGCCACTAAGCTGATCAGAACAATACATGGATGTAAACAAAGGGGGAAATTTATTCTCTATTTATGATGCAGAAATCAGTAATACTATCTGATTTTGAAATAATTCCAAGATAGTAACTGAGTGCTATACATTTGATTCCAATTTATGGTAATTCTTTCCAGGTTTTTCTGGGTATAGAGTACACAAATATAGTTTGCCATTCCACTAGCATTATGGAAGTACTCTGGGAGTGCGAAGCTTGCCCATGGCTATATAGGCTGACTCTTCTCCCATGAAACACACTGGGACCCTGAATCCCCGAAGCCTGGCTGTGCACTCACAAAGCCAGCTTACTGAGTTATCCAGCCAACTGGTTCCCAAATACTTCAATCCATGTTTTATACAATGTCTGGAATCCTGTTGCACAGTTCAGCAAACAGCATAACTTTTAGCAGCAAATTGGCATAAATTAAGAAATCTCAATTTGCAGCAGATAGTCTATGAGCATTTCTTAACACTTGCAAAAGTGACATTGCTCATGTAATTGCACAACAAGACTCAAGCCAATGTTTCTCAATCTATTTGAATGCTGCTTTCGGTTTTAACCAATTCCCATGTTGTCTCATTAGCTTTAGTTGTTTATTTATTTCTCTGTATTTATTTTATTTAAAATATTTTATTGTTACTCTGAAGAAGCTGAAGGCAGCTTAACATCTTTTTTTTAAATCTTTTTTTAACATAACCAATAGTTGTTTGTAATATTTCATATGGAATGAAAGACTGTGCATGCCTGTTCAGAAGGAAACCCCTTGGCATTCAGTGGGGCTTACTTGCTAGTAAATGCAAGCCTAACTGAAATCCTATACGTACTTAATCCACAGTATGTGCTTTGAGCTCAGCTTTGAGTTTAGTGTCAGCTAGGTTCATAGGACTGTAGTCTAAAAGATCCAAAGCACTCTTTGGATCTCCATAAAACCTGCTGTGTAGCACTATGATTCATAAAGTCCCATTTCTCTTAACTCTGCTACATGTAAAACAACCGTCTGGCAGCAATGATCTGCCACTAGTTTCCATTTCAGATCTTCTGAAGATCCAAACTGAAAAGCTGACAAGTAACTGCACAAGTTTGTTGACATGCATATGTTAAACAACTCCAACACAGCCTACCTCCCACTGGTTGTGCATATTCGCTGACTGGCTGGGTAATCTCATTGGTTAAGGTATCTGGATGTAGAGACAGGTGTAAGCAATTCAATTCCCCACTGTGCTATATTACTAACATATAGAGCTCTTCATGGCTTAGAACCTTGGTACCGGATAGAGTTCTTCTCCAGACAAATGCAGCCCAAACCACTTGGTTATCCTAGGCATCTGGGCTCTGGGCACCCAACCTGAGGGAGACCCAGAAGATGTTGACAAGGAACTGGGCCTTCTCAGTGGTGGCCCCTGCAGCCTGGAATGTCCTACCTCCACATGTTTGGCTGACTCCCTCTCTCCAAGAATTTAGGAAGGTCTTTAAGGCCAAACTCTTCAGAGAGGCTTTTCAGGACCTATTGCCTCTCCCTGTTACACATGTATGATTTGCAATTGTCTTATTGTATTGTTAAGAATTGTTATACAGTAAAACCCTGACTTACAAATGCCCCGAGTTACATAAAATTCGACTTACATAATGATTTTCTGCTAAAACCATGTCCTGATTTACATAAATGTCCAGATTTACATAAATTTACGTAACATGATTTCCTATGGGTTTGCTTTGAGTTACATAAAGATTCTTTTTCCTATGGGTTTGCTTCGAGTTACGTAAAAATTCATTTCCCTATCAGTTTGCTTCAATTTACATAAAAATTTCATTTTTCCTATGGGTTTGCTTTGAGTTACATAAAAATAATTTTTCCTATGGGTTTGCTTCAAGTTACATAAAAAACAATTTCAGCAAAAGCCTACAGAATGGACATTTTGCATAAGTAGGGGTTTTACTGTATTCACTGACCATAGTAAAGTTGATCTAGCTGTTCTGATCAAATCCATCCTTGTATCTCTGAATGAGTTATCATTTTATTATGCTTCTCTCATTTCATCCTTTTAGACCAGACAGTCTCAACCTACAACCCACAGGCCGGATACAGCCTGCTGAGCCATTTCACATGACCCTCCGCCCTTGTTCCCGCTGCTACCACAAGTGGCAGAAGCACAGAAAATGCACAGAAAATGCAGCAAAACATGTGTTTTCATGCAGGAACTTGGTGAAAATGCGCAAGAACTAAGCAAAAATGCATGAAAATGCACAAGAACTTGCCAAAAATGTGTGAGAATACACACAAGAACTTGCACAGAACCACGTGACCAGCCTGCTCAGCAGTATGAGGGGGAGTGATCAGGCCTGCGACCCAAAAACATTGAGAAAGCCTGTTTTAGACCAATCACCTCCAACACCTTCAACTCAAGGGATTCTTTCAGCCTTGAATTTCCTAGTCTTTAGGGCTTTTGCTCAAGAGTCCCTTGTGACACATGTACTATTATCAAGGAAGAATCCCAGAGTAGAATCCCTTTGGTTGTAGGTAGGTGGCTGTCTAGGTTCTGGTTCTGCCCCAGCTCAGGAGAATTAACTACAAACTATGAAGGGGTTTGGTTGGAGTACCATCCTTTGAAGAAAGGTTATGAACTGCCTGTCATTTCATCACATTTGGCACTCATTGATACTTTCCTTCCCCTCCTCACCTGCCCCCCCCCTCATTTTGTATGGGGTCTGAACCTTATGTTGTTCTTGCTTTTGCTAGCCAAGTTGATGGGACTTCATTATCACACGGCAACTGGCTATATAAGCAGTGGCAGTTCCATGTATCAAACACCGACACTGCATCAGTCATACCCATCATTCAAGCCTTTGTATTGTTTACAAAAGAGAAAGTGACCAACCTTGTAAGAAAAGTCCTGAACAAAAGAAGTGTTGTCCAGTACCTCATGTTCCTTCCCAAAGCACACTTAGTCTCACTGTTTTATTCTCTATGTGGTGGAATAGTTCATTTACATAGATATATCAAGCAAGGAAAGGGAAAATCACAGAAGCTGGCTCCATTTTATTATTAGCTAACCACTCCTACCAAAATACAAAGCAATTGTCACAGCTAATTTTCTACAAGTATGAATGGTAGTCAACACAAGAAGGAATCTTGTAAGCCATCTTGACTGCTGCCATTGGTGTTGTTCACATTCAGGTTGCTCTTTGTTATGTAAAGCATGAAATCCTTTTTCCTGCCGGCAACAAGGATATGATATTGTGCAGCAATAATGGGCTGTTTCCTGGCACTTTGAATCTTG
The DNA here is from genome assembly GCA_035047345.1 of Bradypodion ventrale. Taxonomy (NCBI): domain Eukaryota; kingdom Metazoa; phylum Chordata; class Lepidosauria; order Squamata; family Chamaeleonidae; genus Bradypodion; species Bradypodion ventrale. The sequence continues at coordinate 255,439,245 of JAWDJE010000001.1, forward strand.
AATAACAGTAAAGGTTGCCCTTCCTCGAGAGCCAGTCATATCCAAATCTAGGGTTCAGTGCTCATCTCTGTTTATAGTCAAAGAGCCAGTGCTGTCTGTATCTGCAGATGTTTTCATGGACATGTGGCAGGCATGACTAGACACCAGAGTGTGCAGAGCGCTGTTTAGCTTCCCACCGAAGTGGTCCCTATTTATCTACTTGCAATTTCTTGCTTTTGAACTGATAGGTTGGCAGGAGAACCTTGAATACAGAAGCACAATATCCCACATTAATATGCTAGAGATTTTTTATATATAAATTGAATTGATTCAGTTAACTGTGAGAATGCCATGTATCAATATTCAGTCTAGCTGTCACAATCACATTACGAGATTCCAAATGGCAGGAGAGGAGAGAGAGGGAATAAATCATTTTAATATTGTTAGCCTGTGGAATTTCTTCATAATGAGACATTTTCCTCTGTTGGGTCTTTTAGACTTGATTATTACAGCTCCCATTCTGCAGATCTCCCCTGAGCTTTAATTATGAAATTTAAGCCTGCTCAAAATGCCACCTTTCTCAGTCCGACAGACGGCATTCACTTTGGAAGCCTCCTGAATGTCCTTCCCCAATTCATTTTCCCAGGTAATACTGCATCAATTTTGGCTCTATTTCTCTGTGTCTTATTGGTTCCTCTACTTTTTATGCCATAATATTATTCTTAGTTTTAAAGGGCTAGGCTAAAACATTGATTTCATGTAGGAGACTCTTCCAGTTTAGTTTCCTGGTGCCTGAATTAGGATTGTATTTACATGATGAATTGAAAGCAACATATATCTCATACTGGATCAAATGTTAAATGAAATAAAGTTTAAAATAATTAATTAGTTGTAGAGAAAAGAACCCTATATACTCCTACTGAAAAAAACTAATACACATATTAGAGGGACTGCGTGTCAATGGAAGAGGAAACGCCAGTATTACTTTTTCTTAACAGCTTTTACTCTTGTGTCAGGAACAGTTCATTAAAATGAAGAACTTGTTTTCTGCATAATGGTACACTGAGATACATGTCAAACAGAATTGACTGTTTTTATTCAGAAAAAGGTACATCCTATTTGGCTATCATAGATATAGTCTTTAACTGCCAGGACCACAGGAAAAAATCCACCACTGAACATTTGCAAGAGGGAAGTTTACACTCAACTTTTATCATTGTAAGAAATGTAAACTACATGTTGCACATAGGAGGTCCTTCTAGCCGGGTCTTTACTATGAATTGACCAGCTGTGTGGATCAGAAAACAGATTAGGAGGGACAGAAAATCATGCCCCATTAGCCACAACCACCCTTCCAGTCTCATTCACATGCTTACCAAAAATTTGTATTCATTGTGGAGTTCAAATCAGATTAGGTGCAAATGATTTTAACAGATGCATGTTTTACAAACCTCAGGTGGTCTATAAAAGCCCTATCCACCCCACCATCCTGGAGACTAGAATACATTCATTCTCAACATTTTTATACAACTTGACTTAGTGTAGGCACTCTGAGTAATTGTCAATATATACATATGGATTAAAACAATACAACAAAATATAATCATAGTACACTATCCAACTGGTGGCTTAATCTCCAAACCAATAAACAGATAATAATGGATATTAAACAGAAGATAATCAGGGGAAACTCAAAAATCTAACGTATAGTCCTCTAATTAGGGAAGAGCATCTGAAAAAGTCTCTCTGAATAGGAAAGTTTTCAAGGATTTCTTAAAAACTTGAAGAGCAGAAACCTGTTGAATTTCAACAGACATATGGTTCCATAGTGAGGGACCCACCACTGAGAAAGCTTTCACCTGATCATCCCTTCTTTTGATAACTTAATTGGGGTTTCAACAGGGTGATCAATTCTAGTAAGTGGGAAGTCCCCCTTAACCTTCATTAAGCTCTATACCAGTAAACCTTGAAAACAATATTAAGTGGTGGTGATCTATCCATAATAAGATAGTCAAATCATTCTCACACATCATTTTCAACAGCAAACACTGGATGAAGTGAGTACTCTGCCAAATGTATAAGAATAAATGTTTACTGGAATAGGGCACATTTACAATACAAGGGATTAAATCTTCCAATCCAAATCCAGCACAAATTATGCTGAAATTCTCCAGTTTAATCAGTGGTAGGGAATTAACAATACCTCTAACATTGCCTCCACTTGCTCAGGTCATAACCAACTTAGATCCACTCTACTAGAGCTTTCCGGGTATGGAAGGTATTTAAGGAGTTTTTTTACCAGTTTCTCACCCACAGTGAGTTTCCATGGCTGAACAAGGATTCCATCCCAGGCCTCCTAAATCCTTTTCCATCATTTTACCTGCTACATTACCCTGGGTATTTAGCAGATCGGGAGATACACCAATTTACCCCCTATCCTCAGCAACTGATACTGAGAAAACTCAACCTCAGGAACACCTAATGTACATAAAATGAATATATATTGGGGCTGCAGTGGCTCAAGTGGCTAAGACGCTGACTGGGAGGCAGGTCACCAGTTTGATTCCCGAGTACTGCAGGATGGAATGAGCTCCCGTCTTTGTCCCAGCTCCTGCCAACCTAGCAGTTCGAAAGCAAGAAATTGAAAGTAGATAAATAGGGACCTCTTTGGTGGGAAGGTAACAGCATTCCATGCGCTCTGGTGTCTAGTCATGCCTGCCACATGACCACAGAAACATCTGCAGAAGCAGACAGCACTGGCTCTTAAGCTTTGAAACACAGATGAGCACTGAACCCTAGAGTCGGATACGACTGGCTTTCGAGCAAGGGAAACCTTTTCCTTTACTATCTTCAAGAGCAGATGAAAAGTCTGGCCAGGTTATCCTGCTATGATAATAGAGTAGACCATGCTGCCGGTGACTCAATTCTGATCATCAGGCAGTGGTCAACTAACCTGACAACCCTGAGGACTAACAGCCTTGAGTGGTGAAGTCCACAGGAAAAGGTGATGGTCCCCAAGTGGATTAAATCCCACTTGAATCCATATGGATGGAGGGCAGCAGCTTCATCAGTACTGGCCTGGGGCTGATGAGGACTTTGTGTGCCAAAAGGTCTCAGGACCAGAAAGTGACTTGCAGAACTGGATCAGTGGTACATGGGTCATGCAGCGATGTGGAAAGCAAATGGAAGGCCACTGCATTAAATTGTTTCCTAGATCACCATGATGATAGCCAACATTTGGAATCAGATATGGCACAACAACGACAACAAGAGCAGATGAACTGCATCCAAAACTACTACAGAATGTTTAAAATGTAATCTTCCAGCCTCTGTTGATAATTTTGGAATACAGGAGAGATCTGCAGCAATTAGAAATTGATACATATGATTCCCAACTTCAAAAGGGGGTTGGGGAGAGAGAGAGATTGCCTCGTCATCAATACTGGAGAAGTTCTACGACATATTATCAAACATTTAATCGGTGAAGAACACTACACTTGCAAAGAGTAATTGTAATTGTAGTGTCATGCCAATCTTATTTGCAGGCGCACCCCCCCAATAACGGACACAGACAACATTGAAAGTGGATAACAGCAAAGGGCCACATTTATTGATTCAATGCCCTAGTCCGAATTATAAATTTGTATTGGTAAAACGACCAATCATAATTCCTAAGGCAAGCAGGCCGAAGTAACACTGGTAAGGTACCACCCCAAAATTGCCAACGGCAATTGGTTACAATGTATCAATTTGTATCAATTTGTTTGTTAACAACAAACAAATTGTTGACCGTAGTCAATAACTAACTCATGACCCCACCCTCTGACGCGTATCCGTGAAATCACAGGGGTGATGCATGCTGGTTAGCAATCGTCATCACCCCATCGCCTGGTTCGTCGTTGACCGGACAACGTTTAACTAATTTATTCCTGTCTAGTGTTGTCCAGTCAATTGCGAACCTGCCGGATACTTGTGGGTCATACTGTTTACCTTACCAGTGCTACCCGCCCATGTGACCAAAGTCAACAGTAGGAACGCAGAAAGACCCCTATATCAAACCATAGCAACAGTGTGGGATGGGCAAAAAAGCCAGGACCCGGAGCCAATATGGGTCCCAACCAAAAATTCCCACCCGGCCCCGAAGCGACCATAATATCACACTGTTAACTAGGGAGGGGGTGGAGGGGAAAAAACTTCTCCGCTCCGTCGCAGAGGCAAAATGGCAGCTCGGCTGCCTCGTGGCCACCCCTTTTATAAGGGAGCTGGCCACGCCCCTAACTACCCGGATTCTCTGTCCTGTGGGGGGGGGCCCGCAAAGGGCGCGGCGGCCATTTTGGCGCCGCACTTGCATTGCAGGCGCACCCCCCCAATAACGGACACAGACAACATTGAAAGTGGATAACAGCAAAGGGCCACATTTATTGATTCAATGCCCTAGTCCGAATTATAAATTTGTATTGGTAAAACGACCAATCATAATTCCTAAGGCAAGCAGGCCGAAGTAACACTGGTAAGGTACCACCCCAAAATTGCCAACGGCAATTGGTTACAATGTATCAATTTGTATCAATTTGTTTGTTAACAACAAACAAATTGTTGACCGTAGTCAATAACTAACTCATGACCCCACCCTCTGACGCGTATCCGTGAAATCACAGGGGTGATGCATGCTGGTTAGCAATCGTCATCACCCCATCGCCTGGTTCGTCGTTGACCGGACAACGTTTAACTAATTTATTCCTGTCTAGTGTTGTCCAGTCAATTGCGAACCTGCCGGATACTTGTGGGTCATACTGTTTACCTTACCAGTGCTACCCGCCACATGGAGGGGCTTCACAGAAGACCTGACGCCCCCCCCCCAGACCGTCAGCTCGGTCAACAGGCCTGCTCGCCAGTCACCCAACAGGAGGTCCATACCTCCTCGCGACAGATGGACCCCATCCCCTGCATACAGGTCATAATTTTGTAGACTAATATCGGGGTGATGACTAACCCATCCCCAAGCCCTGGTGGCAAGAAACCGCGCCACTGCCTTATTGACCGCGCGCCTAGCGCGGTCAAGAGCCAGGAGGTTAACGCCCCCTCTGTAAGAATGGCGCGGAACAATGTCCGACCAAACCAGGGTTGTGGCAGGCCAGACATAATGCAAGTAGGCGAGTTCCTCGCAAATCGCATGCTTGAGCGATAAGCCGGTGACCTGGCCCAAATCATTGCCCCCCAGGTGGATGATTAGAATGTCAGGTGGGTCAGCCCCCAGGCCAGAAAAAAGGAAAGGCCGCAGCTCCTGCCATAACATCCCAGGCTTACCATGCCATGCGAGACTGGCGTGGTCACCCAGTCCCAGTCGGGGTCCCCACTCTGTCGCCGCAGCGTAACGCGCTGCCCTGTGCACATAGCTGTGGCCCACCAGCCATACTGTCACCGGTGTAATACGACACCCAGGGTCTGTAAGAAAATTGAGAAAAAGGGAGGTAAGGTGACTGGATTGGTACTCATGGCGGGAGTGGGCGCACATAAAACTGAAAACATTGTGAGCCCCACCTCCCCATGCTGCGTATGTCAGCCCCAGAGTACCCAAAAGCAGCTGCTGTAGAGGCTGCACCAATACGGAACGAATGTGTGCCATAACGGGCACCTGGTAGGCCCACCCTGGTGAGGGCTCTGGCTGTCACCTTCCAAAACTGAAATTTAGTAAGGGGAGACCCATCTTGGTGACAGAAAAACGGGCCGTGGTGCATGCCACGCAGTGCCAGGAATTCCTGTAGGGCACCAACCGGACAGATGTCTGCCAAAGAACACCGTAGCAGTCTTACTCCACTGCCTACGCCATGCTGATCTGTTTTAGAGGAGCGGATCCTCAACTGGGCCCAGTCTTTGGCAACATAGACATCTTCGAGTTCCAGTGCCCTACCACTTGCATCCGCCTTAGACAGCATCACGAGTTCGCTGACGCGGAGCGCTCCAAAAAATGCCACCGTTGTGGCTGCATGAAAAAGGGCTGCCTCATAATGATCAAAACAGAGGCCTGGCCAGCCCCGGGCCAACTGGGTAAGAACCCATGGGGAAATAGGGTGCCGGTCGTCCGGGCAACGCCCGCGCTCGCGCACCCACCCCTCCAAAACGTGTCTCACACGGAAGTCAGAGGTGGTATCCACATGACCCCCTACTTTGGCCATAAAAGCCAACGCCGAGAGCTTGGATGCTATGGTGCGAGGTGCAAGGCCCTGTGCATGCAGGTGAACCATGAACCGCAGAACATGGTCCACCGGGATAGGCCAGGTCTCTGGCAAGTGAAATTGAGTAGCAAAAACCCTGTACGAATTGAATGCTTGTTGATACGCCTTACGCGTGCGTGGCGCTAGTGACAGGCCAATCGCCCGGTTCACCTCTCCTTGCCAATAGTCCACATCTCGTCCGGGAGTGGCGAGGGAAATTCCTCCGCATCCGGGGCCAAGGCGCGGAACCGGGAGATCTGCAGGCGGGACAAAGCGTCAGCAATATCGTTATTAACCCCTGGGACATGCCTGGCCCTGAACAAGACGTTGAGGCGCAGGCAGCGCAGCACAAAATGGCGCACTAGATCCATAACCCTGGGCAATTTAGAAGTCTGTGCATTGACAATGTGTACAACGGCAGCATTGTCGCACCAGAAATGCACCACTGAATTAGCCCACTGTTCGCCCCATAGCATCAAAGCCCCCAGAATGGGAAAAAATTCCAGGTATGTGAGATCCCGCAGGCGACCTGTGCCTGCCCATGCCGGTGGCCACCCACCATAGGCCCACTTCCCATTGAAGTACATCCCATAACCCAGGGATCCTGAGGCATCAGACTGGATCTGGAAATTGGGGGATGCCAGGAGGTCAGACCTCCAAAATGAGACCCCGTTAAACTCCCTCAGGAATTGCAACCAGACGAACATGTCTGCCCTGATACCCCGGGTAAGCCTGACTCTGTGGTGGGGCCTGGATAACCCTGCCATGGTGTCGCATGAGCGCCGGGCAAAAGCCCTGCCCGGTGCGACCACCCTGCAAGCAAAATTAAGGTGCCCATGTAGCACCTGCAGTTCCCTCAGGGATGCCTTACGCTTGGCCAGCAATTCAGAGATAAGGGTCACTATCCTGGACACCTTATCACCCGGCAACCTAGAAGCCTGCACTACTGTGTCAATCTCAAACCCCAGGAATACTAACTTGGTCGATGGGCCCTCGGTCTTTTCGGGCGCTAAAGGGACACCAAGTTCCTGCATTAGCGTCTGAAATGTATTGAGGAGACGTGCGCACGTGTCCCAGCCCCGTTCACCCCCGAATAGAAAATCATCCAGGTAATGGGCTACAGACCGGGACCCTGACCTGCGGACGAAAGCCCACTCTAGGAAGGTACTAAAACGCTCGAAAGCCGAGCATGATATGGAGCAGCCAAAAGGCATGGCCTTATCAAAATAATATTCCCCTTTAAATTTAAAACCCAGCAATTCAAAGTCGCCCGGGTGCACCGGCAAGAGGCGAAAAGCTGACTTAATGTCGCACTTGGCCAGCAGGGCACCCGGGCCACACGAGCGCACCATGCGCAGCGCATGGTCAAACGATGTATACCTGACCGAACAAAGGTCATCATGTATAGCATCGTTGACCGATCGGCCGGCTGGGTAGGACAAATGATGAATAAGGCGAAACTCCCCTAGGGACTTTTTGGGAACCAAACCCAATGGCGAAACTTTAAGATTGGGAAACGGGGGTGCGGGGAAAGGTCCAGCAACCCTGCCCGCGTCTAATTCCTTTTTAATGCTGGCCGCAGCCACCTCCTCCCTTCCTCTGAGGGATAAAAGGTTGGGAGCATCCTGAGGGGACCTATCACCCATAAAAGGGATACGAAACCCCTGCTTAAAACCTTGAATGAGATACTCCCCGTCCTCCCCCTTCGGGTACGATGCGAGCCAGCGCTCCAGCATGTCCACCTTAATTGGGGAGGGGGCCTTTTGGAGAACTAGCTCCATCCGTGGCAGCCTTGCCAGCCCACTGTCCACCCCTCCCTCTGCCTCGCGCCCCCCCAGGCTTGGGACAAGCAGAGGCTGCGTGGGGACCAGAACATGTGGGACACTCATGCTTATACCTGCAGTTCTTTCGATTGCAGGAACCATTTGACGAGAAAGTCCAGCACAGCAGGCGGGCTGGAACCCCCTGCCCCGCCGGTTGGCGGGTAACCTGCGCTGGAGCCGCTCGCTGGACCGCATGTCCACAATGGTATCTATCCCCCGGGGCAGGGCGTGTGGGTGTCATATACAAGAGCCACAGTCTCTGGCACGGCTCATCCCATCTCATCTCGGGGTGGAGGGGAATCCTCATACGGAATTCCTCATCATATGCTAGCCATGAGGGGCCCGGGAAATCGACCATCGCCCTATATATGTTGTCCAAATATTGGACCATGGGAATAGCTAAATCCGGCCGCGCACTCAAATATACCGCCATATATATTAAATAAGCGGGGAGCCAGTTGGCCCAGGTACGCGGCGGCTTACGGCGGCGTGCCTGCTCCTTATCCTTCTCGTCCTGACCCTCCCTTTCCTCCTTGGTGGGCTCTCTGTTCAGGAGTGAGAAGATATCTACGTACTCCCCTCGCCATATCTTTTCTCTGGTAGCCTGTGCCAAGTGATCACCCAATGGCAAGGAATACCCTGCCGTTGGCAAAGCCGAAAAGGGGACAGCCGGCCTAGTAAAAGGGGCCTGAGCTAACCCTGCCACCCCCAGGACATTCCCAGCAGTGTAAGGACCGAGGCCCACCCCAGTGGGCATGGTGGCAGTCGTTGTCGCCGGGTGGGTCGCCAGCAGCGTGGCCCCCGCACCACCCGCGCGAGGCCAAGGCCACTGAAAGGCCCCCCCTATATTGGGAATGTGTGTAGATGTACTTGCTTGCACCGTATACTCACATGCTGCACCCCCGCGGGCCGCCCCCACCGGGGGTTCCGGCCCACTGGGGGCGTCGGAGCTCACGACCGATGTAGAGCTCATCACCGGGGCTTGACCCGCACCAGGTTGCTGGCTGGGGAGCTGCGAGGCAGTGGCCGGAGCCGCGCCACCCGCCTGCAGCAGCTCAACCCTCCCCGCCGGCTGTTGTCCTGCTGCCGACAGCGCCTCAAAAGGTACCCCGAAGGGGGCGCCTGCCTGACTGGCCCGGGCCAAAGACGCCTCCAGGGCCGCAATGCGGGCCAGTAAGGTGTCCACGTTGACCATGGGCAAAGGGCCGGCCGGCCCGCCTGATCCTGGCATGGGGACAGGTCCCTGCGCCCCAGGGCCCATATATGGCCATTGGCCAGCGCCGAAGCCCGGTAGGGCTGGTGAAGAAACCTGCCAAGGCAGGGAGCCGGGCCACCCCCCAAGGCTAGAGGGCCCCGGGAGAGGCTGCGGCCCAAAAGAAATAGGCCCGACGGAGTGGGCAGGAGGAGGAGCGGTGTCCACCGCTCGCGGGCCGCGGGCCGGAGCGCCCTCCGCGCCCGCACTCTGATCGGGCCAAGGGGCAATAGACCCCATTCCACCAGCCCCGGCCGGGGATGGCAAAGGTGGCTGCTGAGGAGGCGGCACCACGGTCCTCCGACCTGGGTTGCGCCTCCTAACAGCCCGAGCTGAACTCGAAGCTGCCTTCTTTTTCGAAGGCATCTCTCCTGAAGCAAAAAAGGGAAGCCAGCCAGGCAGAATCGCCACCAAAAGGCTTCCCGGTAAGCTAACGAGCGACGGAGACGCAGGGAAAAAACTTCTCCGCTCCGTCGCTGAGGCAAAATGGCAGCTCGGCTGCCTCGTGGCCACCCCTTTTATAAGGGAGCTGGCCACGCCCCTAACTACCCGGATTCTCTGTCCTGTGGGGGGGGCCCCGCAAAGGGCGCGGCGGCCATTTTGGCGCCGCGCTTGCATTCTCCTTTGCCCCCAGTCCACATAGTTATAAGTTTTGAGAGATGAGGGGAATTCTGCTGATATAGTGTAACTTTGTTATAGCACTGCTTTTGACACAGTTGCTATGGCATTCCTATAGACCAGATGGTAGACTGTGAGGAAGACAGTGCTACTGTTAGTGGATTTGGAGCTGGTCAATAAACTGTATCCTAAAAGTGCTTAAAGGTTTCTAATCTCCTTGAGAGAAATAATGAGTGAGGAGCTTTCTGATGACAGTTAGAGGTGTTCCTAAAGCTATAGCCCCACATCATCACGGTGCTTGTGGTTTCAGCTCTGAGTCAGAGAGGATTATTGCTATTCATACGTAGCCTCTACACAGAAGCAAGAACTCTAGAAAATTTGAGGTCTTGTGGCATATATAGGCTACATGTGAGGAGCAAGCCTCCACTCTTATGAGTAAGCTCTGGAACTGTGAACAAGTAGAAAGTGTCTCGTTTCAAGTTAATCACAGCATAAAGTGCAGTGATTGATATGCCTATGGAAATGATTAAATAGATAGCTCAAAAAGGACTGTCATTTACCAGCTATTTTGTTAATGATAAATTCCCATGGAAACAAAATAAAAATGTTGTGGCACTTTAAAGACTAACTGCTGTATTTTAATGTTAGCTTTCATGGATCAGGTCCACTTCATCAGACATGGGAGTGGACCTGAGCCATGAAAGCTAACATTAAAATACAGCAGTTACCCTTTAAATTGCCACAGCATTTTTGTTTTGTTTAATCTCAGATATGCTTGTGTTGGATCGGGGCCGTGGGGCGGCCGTTGGGTCCTGGAGGAGACTGGTCAAGTAACGACACGAGGCAAGATGGAGCGAAGTCCAGTGGTTTATTGGGGAAAATCATCATCATATATAGGAATTCAAGGCAGTGTGTGATAGAACCGTCATCTGACAGAAAATCACATCACCTGTTTACCCGGGTTAATTGGGAATCTCTCTCGGGGAAGTTAATTAACTAAGGCAAACACTGGCAGGGGAAGTCCATTGTTCCTAGCTTACACAAGAGTAAACATGGCCACTATTTGCGCTAGGGCTTGGGGTAATCTGCAGGTGCGGAATTACCTATTTCCTAACTGCTTAGTTAGACATTCAATTTCCTCCTGTTTGGACTGCCTGTCAGGTCAGATATGGGTGAATCAATCTTATGACTATTAATCTGCTCCCCAATTTCTGTCCCTATGGAGCCCAGAGGCCTGGAGCGTTCTCACACGGCATGGCCTCTGTCAGGGACAGTTATACCAATTGTGCCCGCGGATAACACATGCTTAAAACACAGACTAACATGGCTACTATTCCAAAAAATTCCCATGGAAGTTTAAGTTTGCATTACTACTTGTACCACAAATAAGAAAAACCAGATTCACACCATCTACTACTATGATTAAACTTCTTTGCCCCCTTTCTATAGGGAAATATCAAATTATTGTACACAAGTGAAATTCCATATTCCTACCAGCTGAGGTGTTAGTATGGCCTTCTCTCAGAGCAATGTTGTAAGATACTATGTTAACGGAGACCATACAGGAAGGGATTTTTAGAATGCAGGCATCCAATCCTCTTTTAAAGATTTCCTTTGAGCATTCAAAGTAGAAATTTCAGCACTGAATTTGAATTTGCAACTAAACTGGTAAGAGACTTTCGAATTCTCTAAGCACCTTTGTGGAATTCATGTAACTATTGTCACTGGAGTTCATCAATATGGGTCTGCTTTAGTCTCAAATGCAAGTATACATTATGTTTAACAAACTGCAATCTTTTCTATCTTCTAAATGTTCAGGGGAAGATACCTGGACCTTTGTTACATAGTTTGTATCATGTTCAGCTTTGTCAGACTACCTGTTTGCTTGATTCACTTTTGGATTCTGGCTGTGCACTGGTGGATTTAACCACTGATACGTTTCTCTGCAACAGTATGCTCTTTTGTTCATACTATTTTGTGTTGATGATTGTTTTGAGGTTTCACAACATGCTATGCCAACTTGCGCACTACTGATGACACGCAAGTGGCATGTTTTAAAATAAATTTTAAAAATCAAATAAAAGATGTGTCATTTCTCTAAACTCCTTGCCAAAGATATATTTAAGATGATACAATTTCTTGAACTAAGGAAGGTGGTATTAATAACAATAACAATAGCAACAATAACAATAACTAGACCCCTAACACAAAGGGGGGAATTCAAAACTTGTGTATTTTTCATGGCAAAATCAGTGACGTTTCTGGAACTGTTTTGAGATATTATTCCCCCACAGGAGTAACACACAGTGTCTTTTAGCATTAAATAGACACGTTCAGACATGCAGTTAGCATTGTTATCATAACAAACGTATACAGCTAACAACAACTAAGTTCTGACACAGAATATAGGGAGGGAACAATATTTACAAAATGTTTCAAATAATCAGATCTGCTGAGAAACAAACCAAAGTGATAGCTGGGTGATAAGCTAATAAATAACTTAGCATGAAGTTATTTTTTGCCTAATAAATAACTCAGTAGGAAGTAACCACATGTGTTGGGGGGGGGGGTGAATTCAGGGTGCAATTTCTTTTCTTAAAGTGGATGACTGTTTTATCCAGGTTTTCAGAGACAGAATGATGTGCTGAAAACACCAGCAGCAATTATAAGAGAACTTTCCCTTGGCTAAGCTTTACTGTGTCTCTTTAACCAGATTCCAGGGCTAGATGCTTTCTCCTTTTCTAAAATCAACGCAACCAGAGAACCATCACATAACCTACAAAGAACAGAGGGAGCCAAATATCATTATGTTAAAGAGATGATTAAATCAGGAAAACCATATTGAATGTAACCTTTGAGAGAAGTGATTTTTGTTTATTTCAGGGGTGAGGGGTGGGGGACAGAGAAAATGTAAAAAGAAAAGTTGTCTGTGTGACAATATCATTCTATATATAGACCTACATTTATTGGCTTTAAAAAGAGTGCAAAAGTTAGTTCCTGCAGAAAACTGCCAGGCTGTGTACAGTGGATTCTAGAATAGCAATACCAGAGAGCTGTCAGTCAGCCATCTATCCATCTAATTGCCTTCTTACCATCTTTCCATCATGGTTTTTTTATAACTGGTCGCCTCTGGCTAAAATGCAAATGATGAAGAAGAGCCGTCTCAAAAAGCTGCTGCTTTCTTAATTATCTGTCAGAGTATGGACCAGTGGACCCTGGGCCACAGAGTACAGTTATGCTAAGCAGAAAAGCATCATGGGAATTGGAGTGACAGCTCATTTTCTTGCTGTGTTTTTAATTCCCCCCACGTTCGAATGACAATGCAAAAAAGTGGGTTTTTCCCACACTTTCTCTGAACACCTGGGCCAATGCCCAGGGGAACACAAAGCCAAAACTGTCACATTTCCAGACAGGGTCTTATTGCTGTCACTGTGACAGGATTGTTGACAAATGCCAGCAGTCATCTCAGCATCTGGGGAAATGTCTGCCGTGGTTGTGTCAACAGCCTGACAGAAATTGTTAATGTTTAAACTTCTTCCACTGACAGAACCCTGTCTCACTGACAGTATTTGTCATATGAAACTCAATCTTTGTCAAACTTGCTTAAAAATTAACACTTTCTCTTTTTTTCTTTTCTTGCGGGAAACTTCCTAGCAGTTCTCCTCCTCCACCACCCCGACCATCACCACCCCATAATAATATTTCATAAGCCTAATATTCTCCAACTACCAAGGTCTGCAAAGAGGCAACTGCCCCAACCACTGTGAACTTCTGGCCAGCTTGTCTTTCTGACCTCTGCTGCAGCAATAATGACATGTTTATTTATTGCCCATTTATTGCCTTAGGAATCAGTGTTGTGAATTATGCAAGAGCTATAAAAATACCATTTCTCACTGTACAGCATGGAAAAATCAATTAACCAGAGTTAGCTTAGCACTTATATAAAAATCATGTTGCAAACCTGTAGACACCCATAAATCAAGTTGTTTGCCCAAACTTTGAGTTTTGAAGGTCAGTCTAGTAAGACAGTTAAACAACAACAAAATTGGCTATGCCAGACAACATGGATGATTCTTATAGCTAGTAGTAAGTACTGTAAGTACTGTACCTTGTTATCAGGGCTGCTACCATGTGCACAGATGTCTATAAGAGTCTGAAGACTCTATATAAAAGTTTTGAGTGTTTCCTTATTTTCATTTTATGTTTTAGAGTACACAATTCTTCATATTCACTTTTCATTTCCACTTTGGACTAAAGTGCAAAATGGATGAGAATATCTATTTCAAGAAAAATAGGTAATGTAATCTTAAACGTATATATATATATATATATATATATATATATATATATATATATATATATATATATATATATATATATATATATATATATATATATATATATATATATATATATATATATATATATAAAATAGATACTTTTCCTTATTGGTATAACTGTAATTAGAAATAATTATCTAGCCCCATTTCACTTTGGCCAGATATAAGATTTAAAAAACTGCTAAATAGCTCAGTAGTTTAGACACCCGGCTGCAATAAATCTTCCAACCTGAGGCAGTTCTTCAGTCTCTAGCAGACACTGGAAGGGGTGGGACTCAGCCACCTCCCCTGTGCCCCAGCTATTGCTGATGCTTCTAGAGCAGTGATGGCAAACCTTTTAGAGACTGAGTGCCCAAACTGCAACCCAAACCCACTTATTTGTTGTAAAGTGCCAACACAGCAACAGGGGAGGAAGCAAACACTCTCATTTGGCTGCTGGGCAGTGAATTCTGTGCTGAGGGGAGGAAGTGCTCCCATTAGGCTGCTGGGCACAGGGGCAGGGCAAACTCTGTGCTGGGGTGACTGCAGAGGTGCCCACAGAGAGGGCTCTGAGTGCCACCTCTGGCATGTGTGCCATAGGTTCACCACCACTGTTCTAGAGGACCTTTGGTCCTCCCATTCTTCAAGTCACATTTTCTCAGTTTCTCCAGAATATAAGCCACAATCCGATAAACAAATGTTGAAACCCTAAATTATGTTTCGTTTTTAAAGGCCACACAGAATTACCATTTCAAATTTTGTATTACTCTACAATCTTTCAAATTGTTCAAACAGTTTTAGAGCTCCTTCACAAGCTGAGGTCCAACCTTCATCCAAGCAACGCCATGTCTTACCCCAGGTTCTTTATCAAACCCTACCACTTGAAGATATAACAGAAAAGAATGAGGTGCATAAGAAATAGCCCAGTGGATGTATCTCCAGATCAAACTGGGAATGGGTTCATGAGACCATACTTTCCCCACCTATACCTTGGAGATGTTTTTACTCACTGGGGAGATGCAAAGCAGGTGGGAATACAGGAAATGGGTAGAAAGTAAGCAGAAGAATTTAATTTAATTAATTTAATTTTTCACATTTGTATCGCTGCCCCCTCGCCAAGGTGACACCAGGTGGCTGACAGATAAAAAATCATAAAAACAGATACAAAAATATCACAATAAAATCATTTGAAAAACCATCCCCATTAAAAAAAACCACCGACCCCATCCATAAAAAGAGGGGAGATCCAGATTATTTTTTTAAACAAGCCAGCAGGTGGGGGTCACTCCTCCATCAGTGCCCCACACTTACCCTGCCAGCCAGGTTTTAAGTTCTTTCCTAAAGGGCAGCAATTCTGTCTGCAGCTGTAACTCTATTGGCAGGAGGTTCCATAGGGCCGGTGTGGACATGGAAAAGGCCCTCCTTCTTGTGCTAGAGAGACGAGCCCCTCTAGCTGATGGTACAATTAGAGAGCCCCTCCGATCTGCTCTGGTTGTATGGACAAATGTTTTTGGGGAAACACAGTCTCTTAGGTATCCTGGCCCACTACCATGTAGGGCTTTAAAGGTCATTACCAGCACCTTGAATTGCACCTGGAGATAAACTGGTAACCAGTGCAGCTCCCAGAGCAGCGGTGAGGCACAAGCATAATGCCTGCACCCATCACCACTCGGGCTACCGCATTCTGGATCAGCTGCAGCCTCTGAATGGTCATCAAGGGCAAACCCATGTAAAGCGCATTACAATAATCTAGTCTAGAGGTGACCAGAGCATGTGTGACCATGAGCAAGGAGTCCTGGTCCAGGAGTGGGCACAAGTGACAAATTACACAAAGTTGTGCAAAAGCCATCCTGGCCATGAATGCCACCTGCTCTTCGAGCAGCAGTCATGAGTCCAGGAGGACCCACAAGTTGAAAACTGTAAATGAACAAATGTTAGTGAAACAGAAAATAAATCTTTTTCAAATCAAGAGCCAAACATGTCCCTCCTTACTCATATAGCTCTCTGACACCCCACTCACCCTCCTACAATACCCCTTGAATGTGGGGGGGGGGGGGAGGCAGTAGTTACATTGTTCTGAACTGGTCTCAGGGAACTGGGGTAGGTCCTGAAATTGAAAATAAATTAGTTTGGTTTCCATTTTGCAGTGCAGCAGGGAAGCCATACTGCACTTTGGAGTCTTGAACAGAGAGGAGACAGATAGTCAGAGTTGCCAGCTGCCAGGCACTGGTTCAGGGTTTTGCGATACTTCTATAGGCCTCCAGGCAGTCATGTCAACCTCAAGGCCAGTGGCCATGGGAAAAGATATTTATTTTTCTGTATGAGGTGACTTTAAAGCTTGGGCATGTGTCCCTACGCTTCTCAGCTCTTGCCAGGGCTCAGTGGCTCAGGATGCTGTTGCTTATACATGGTTGGGCCCAAGCAAAAATATCCACCAAACCTGTTCAAAACATGTTCCTCATAGTCCTGTCTTTTCCAGATACCAATATGGGGCTTAGGGTACCAAGCCACAGGGCAATAGTGGCTTAAACCTTGGGAAATGATTCTCCTCTCCCAACCTTGGTATGTTTTGCCTCTGGTAACATCACAAAGGCTCATTGTCGGTCTCAGATATTTCCCCCCACTATAATATATTATAGAATGAATGGGATGGAGCCAACCTGGCAATTCTGTTACAGAAGCCATTCTCATAGGTAATGTTTGTGTTTCACTGATTTTTTTGTGTACTCATGACTAGTTCTAGGTTTGAATTTCTCCTACCTGAAAATCAGGTCTGGGAGATTTACTGTATGGGACCAAAGACAACAGAACAGCCGAAGGGTTGGCTTAACACAGGTTTATTGCATGATGATCCGGTGGAGCATGAGGTAATGGCGGTGATACATCTCTATATATACAGTAGCATAATACATTTGAATCTTGTAGCACGGTAGCTCATTGGCCGCTACCGGCGTGGCCTCGCCCAGGCACGCCTCTCTTCAGTAGTTCTTCTTCCTGCTGCTGAATGCGGGGAAGGTTTTCCCGCGGCTGTCCGTGATTGAGCAATGTGAACCATGTGAGACTGAACGCTCGCAGCTGCCCTCTATGGGCTGCTTGCTCGCGTTCCTTTACAGCTGAGATACATTGTATATGGGGTGGTTACATTCTTATCAGTACAGTGAACTTGCATACATAACATCCCTCCCCCCTAGGATGGGACGAAGTCCCGCAACCATTGTGGCTTGCCGCACTTGTGCTTGGGGCGCGCTTGCGCCTGACCTAGTACAGGAGAGCCTGTGATCCCTGGCTCCGTGGGTGCTTGTCCTGTAACGGAAAACGGGGATTCATTAGTGGCTCTGTGGGGCGTCCGTGCCTGCCTTGCGCTGGGGGATGGGAATGGAATGAACAGCTGGGAAGTGAACCCCTGCCTGTTGCCTGCGGACCCAGGGGACCCCCCCATTACGAATCTTGGGACCGACGAGGATGCCCTTGTGGTCTCGCTACTTCCTGCTCTTCGTTCCGGGGATACTGAGACTGTGACGGGCGGACTCGCACTCGCCTCCTGTCTTGGGGGTGTTGGTCTCTGGATGGCTGGCGCTATGTTACACTCTAAATCGCAGGGGTTGGGACTGGAAGTACCAGGGGCTGAACTGAAACCCCTCTTTTCGCTAGGACGGGTGGGGGACCACTCCGCTAACTCCCCCTGGTACTGAAAATCAACATCTAAGTCGCTTGGGGGATCTGAGTCTTGGGGATAATTCCTCGAGATATGTATGAGTTCGGGGCCCTTTCCTTCTGCCGAGAACTCCCGCATGATATCTGCAAGGACAGATTCCCTTTCCTCCCCCCTTGGTGGGGACCCATGGCCCCCTTTTCCTCCCCCTTGGGCTAAACGGGTGGGGGAGTACCCTATCGCTGAGTCGTGGTTTCCTCCGTTTGCGTCCTCCTCTCCGGGGACCCTACGCCTGAGCTGGTCCGCGTGCCGCCTCCACAGGAGGCCTGTATTGGTCTCCACGCGGTATGAAACGGGGCCGGTTTGTTCTATTACAATGCCCGGCACCCAGGCTGGTCCCGCGCTGGCGTAGTTCCTGCAATGCACGGGGGCACCTACGCTGAAACTCTTTGCAGGTTCCATCCCTACGTTCCGCCCTTTGTCCTCTACCCTTGTGGGGTCTAGTTTGGAGATTACCGTGGCCAGCTTCCTGCGCATTAACAACTCCGCGGGGGAGTACCCTGACGCTAGTGGGGTGACCCTGTACCCTAGCAGAAATTGGCACACTTGTAAGTCAAGATCTCCGGGGCCCATGCGCCGCAGCACGTCCTTTGTGGTGCGCGCGAGGCGCTCTACTTGGCCGTTGGTGGCCGGGTGGAAAGGGGCGGAGGTGATGTGCCGAATGGCATTGAGATCCATGAATGCCCTGAACTCGGCGGACGTGAAACAGCTAGCGTTATCGCTGACGAGGGTGTCGGGTAAACCAAACGTGGAAAAGACCCTCCGTAACTGTTTAATCGTTGTGGACGAGGAGGTGCTCGGGACTGGGATGACCTCCAACCACTTGGAGAACGCATCCACCACAAGGAGGAAAAGCGCTCCCCTGAACGGGCCAGCAAAGTCTACGTGTACCCGGGACCAGGGCCCCCTTGCTGCGTCCCACTCCCTATGTGGCAAACGAGCCTCTTCCGGCCTGGAGCTTTGGCACGCTTCGCAAGTGCCAACCATGTGCTCGATGTCGGCGTCTAGCTGGGGCCACCAAAAGTAACTGCGGGCTAGTGCCTTAGAGCGGACGATCCCGGGGTGGCTGACGTGCAGCAGCTTAAGCACCCTCAGCCGGAGGGACGTGGGGATCACTACCCGCTGTCCCCACAAAAGGCAGCCCCTCTCTAGGGATAACTCTAATTTTTTTTGAAAAATGTGTCGAATTCCACTGCTGGGGAAGACACGGGCCACCCTTTCTGCACCCAGGAGCAAACTGTAGCTAACGTTTTGTCCTTGCCGGTCGCTTTGGCGATGTCGGCCGGTACTACTGGAGGGGAGTCTAGGACCTCTATCATTAAGACCTGGTGGTCCCTCTCTTCTTCGCCCACGTGGCAGCAATCCCAGGGAATGGGGGACCTCGACAGGGCATCCGCATGGCTGATCTCCTTCGCGGGCCGGTACACCAACGCGTGCTGATACGCGTTGAGAAAGATGGCCCACCTGAGCATTCTCGGGGACAGGATTTGTGGTGTGGGCTTATCTGCGGTGAAAATGCCTAGTAAGGGCTTATGGTCGGTCACTATAGTGAAGGGGCGGCCATACACAAAATCATGAAATTTCTTGGTGCCCGCAATTATCGCTAGTGCTTCCCTGTCAGTCTGGGCGTAGTTTCTCTCCGCTTGGGACAAGGACCTAGAGTAGAACGCTATCGGGGCCTCCCTCCCGTTCTCCAGCACGTGGCATAACACCGCCCCCACCCCCACCGGGGATGCATCGCATATCAGGACCACCGGGCGTTTGGGATTGAAGTGGGTCAGTACGGCATCTGATGCCAGGAGTCGTTTCAGGTCATTGAAAGCCTTCTCATGGTCGTCGCCCCACTTCCATGCCTCGTCCTTTTTTAACAATTTGTGTAGCGGTTCCGCCACGGCTGCCTTCCGAGGGAGGAAGGAGTGGTAGAAGTTGAGCAGTCCAAGGAACGACTGCAGCTCGGGCTTGGAGGTGGGGCGAGGGGCCTTCTTGATGGCGGCCACCTTATTTGTTTTATTTATTTATTTATGATTCACATTTGTATATGCCGCCCACTCAGGCAGAACCCGACTCAGGGCGGCATTACAACAAATCTAAAAAATACATAAAAACATTTATAAAACCTTATAAAAACCCACATCCACCCCAATTAAAAAACCCATATCCCACCCACCCATCACACCCACCATACAAAAAGGGAAGAAGAGAGAGTTCCTATAAAAGCCAACCGGCGGGGACCATAGTCCCGTTCGGACCCCACACCTGCCCTGCCAGCCAGGTCTTTACTCCTTTCCTGAACGGCAGCAGTTCACTTTGAAGTCTTAGATCTATTGGCAGGAGGTTCCAGAGGGTTGGTGCGGACACGGAGAAGGCCCTCCTTCGGGTGCTAGACAGATGTGCACCCCTCGTTGACGGCACCACCAGAGAGCCCCTCCGGTCCGCTCTGGTTGGACGGGCAGTCACTCTTGGGGCGATGCGGTCTCTAAGGTATCCTGGCCCCCTGCCATATAGGGCTTTAAAGGTCAAAACCAGCACCTTAAATTGCACCCGGAGACAAACTGGTAACCAGTGCAGCTCTCGAAGCAGCGGTGAGGCATGGGCATATCGCCCACACCCCATCACCACCCGGGCCGCCGCATTCTGGACCAGCTGCAGCCTCCGAATGGTCGTCAAGGGCAGCCCCATGTAGAGCGCATTACAATAATCTAGTCGGGAGGTAACCAGAGCATGAGTGACCATAAGCAAGGAGCCCCGATCCAGGAGCGTGCGCAGTTGGCGAATCACCCGAAGTTGGGCAAAAGCCCTCCTGGCCACAGCCGCCACTTGTTCTTCCAGCAGCAGCCGTGAGTCCAGAAGGACCCCCAAGTTGCGCACTGGGTCTGTCTGGGGCAAAACAGCCCCATCCAGTACCAAAGATGGTAACTCCTTGGATAACATGGGGCCCCTTATCCACAGCCACTCTGTCTTGCTGGGATTCAGCCGAAGCCCATTGGCCCCCATCCAGACCCCAACGGCCTCCAGGCATCCGGATAGGATTTCAACAGCATCACTGGGGTCCCCACGGGCCGAAATGTACAGCTGAGTATCATCCGCGTACTGATGGTACCGCACCCCGTGGGAACGAATGATCTCACCCAGTGGCTTCATGTAGATGTTAAATAAGAGAGGAGATAGCACAGAGCCCTGAGGCACCCCATACTTGAGGGGCCTAGGGCTGGACCTCTCACTCTCTAACCACACCGACTGGGTACGGCCCTCCAGAAAAGAGGAAAACCAGGACAACACGGTGCCCTGGATCCCCAGTCCTTCGAGCCGTTCCAGAAGGATACCGTGGTCGACGGTATCGAAAGCCGCTGAGAGGTCAAGAAGAGCAAGGACGGATGGACAACCCCCGTCCCGCTCCCGCCAGAGATCATCCATCAGTGCGACCAATGCCGTCTCCGTTCCAAACCCGGGCCTGAATCCTGATTGAAAGGGGTCTAGATAATCCGCTTCCTCCAGGACACTCTGCAGCTGGCGCGCCACCGCCTTCTCCAAGACCTTACCCAGAAAGGGCAGGTTGGAAACCGGCCTGTAGTTGTTAAGGACAGCTGGGTCGAGGGACATTTTCTTCAGGAGGGGGTGCACCAAAGCCTGTTTTAACTGTGCAGGAAATACCCCCTCCCGTAATGAAGCATTTATTATCCCCCCAACCCAACCCCCTGTAACCTCCCTGGAGGCTTTCACCAACCAGGTGGGACAGGGGTCCAGAGGACATGTAGTGGCACGAACAGCTGCAAGGAGCCTGTCCACTTCATCAGGGACAACAGGATCAAACTGATCCCAGATCGTACAGCAAGACTGTGCACCGGCACCCCCCCGACCCTCCCCATCCACGCCAGGATTCAATCCTGAACGAATCCGATCGATTTTGGATTGGGACGGCCTTATTCCCTCGGGAGTAACACGGAGCCCTAGGAACTCAACCTCAGTTGCGAAGAAAACACATTTGTCTTTCCGCAACCGCAACCCCGCCTTTTCGAATATTGCTAGGACCTTTCCCAACCTTTTTGCTAATTCGGCCCGGCTCCCCCCTGTAATCAATACGTCATCAAAGTAGGGTAACACCCCCTCTAACCCCTTCAGGAGGCATTCCACGAGTGACTGGAAGATCCCGGGCGCCGAATTCACGCCGAATTGGAGGCGCGTCACCTGGAACGCCCCTTTGTGGGTGACTATGGTCTGCGCCGCAGCTGCGGCGGGGGTCACCAGGAGTTGCTGGTAGGCTTGGGCCAGGTCGAGTTTAGCGAAACACCTCCCCCTGTGTAACCTGGCCAACAAGTGGCTGACTACCGGCACCGGATACGCATTAGGGCGGATCGCCTTATTGATGGTGCACTTGTAATCAGCGCATATGCGGACCTCCCCGTTGGCCTTGAGCGCTGTTACAATTGGAGTTTCCCACTCCGCAGAATCAACAGGAACAAGAATCCCCTGGCCCACCAATTTGTCCAACTCCGCCTCTATCTTGTCCTTTAGTGCGAAAGGCACTCTGCGCGGTTTAAGTCTGATTGGACGTACTCCAGGGTCCAGGTCGAAAGTCACTGGGGGGCCCTTGAATTTCCCGAGTCCCCTTTTGAAAACCTTGGGGTGCGCGTCGCACACGCTCTGTATTGGATCAGTCCCGGCGGCGTGTACTCCCACGGCGTGCACCCCCCCAATGAACAACCCCAGGGGCTGGAACCATTGAGTCCCGAGGAGGCTGCATTTACCTCCCTTGAGGACGACTAGGGGAAGCGTTGCGGCGTGCTTCTTAAACTGGACCTGGAACTTCCCAACCTCCAACACCGGGATGCGGTTCCCTTGCACGTCCTTCAGCGTGGACCTCAACGCTTTGAGCTTGGGCCGCACGTGGGGGGCGATTTTCAGGAACTCCCCCTGGGAAATGATAGAGTATGAAGAACCCGAGTCCACCTCCATCCTAACAGGGGCCCCTTGTATTACCACCTCAACGAAGTACCGGGGGTGTTCCGTGGATACGCTGAAAACCGGAGCGTCGTCCTCGCTGTCGTCTGAGATGCGCCCTACTCCGTCCCGCTTCCTCGTGGTCTGGGTGCCGTCCTTGGGCCTCGCGGTGCGACCCTGCCTCGCCGAGCGGTCTGGGGAACTCCTCTTGGCCTCGCGCCATTTCCGGCAGACCTTGGCGATGTGCCCGCGCCGGCCGCAGTTGTGGCACTCGGCCTTGCGGAACGGGCACTTGGCGCGGGCGTGGGTGGCGCCGCAGCCGTCGCAACGCCGGCCTTCCTTCTGGACCTTCCGGATGTCCTCGTCGTCGCCGCTCTCCGTGGACGAGTTCGAGACTCGCCGGGCCGCGCGCACCGAGCTCTCTGCCTTGGCGGTTTTCGGCCGCCAGTCCTGGAGCTCTTGCACCCCGGCCGTCGTGGCTTCCGCGGCCTGTGCCATGTCGAGGACTTGTTGCCACGTGGGAGGCAGCTCCTGTTTCATCAGCGCGCGCTGAGTCTCGGTGTCCCTCAGGCCGCAGAGCAGGCAGTCCCGGAGGGTGACTTCTGGTGTCTCCCACTTGCATGGGCCGGCGGCCAGCCGCAGGGCCGCAGCGAACTCGGCGACCGATTCCCCGGGCGCTTGGACTCACCTCCAGAACGCGCTCCGAGCGGGGAACATCGCTATCGCGGGCCGGAGGTGGGCGCGCAACACTGCCAGGAGCTCTTTGGCTTTGAAGTCGCTCACCCTCCTCGGCGTCCTCTTTGTCTCTTGTCCGAGCATGCGGACGAAGATGGCCCTCTTCTTGTCCTCATCTGAGACTTCGAGCTCCACCAGCGCTCCATTGAAGTCTATCTCAAACAGCTCCAAGTCTCCCGGCTTCCTGATCTCGTAGCCGGCACATGTCTTGGTCCCGTGGGCAGCCATCATCCCATCTTCGTCGCCAGTTTACTGTATGGGACCAAAGACAACAGAACAGCCGAAGGGTTGGCTTAACACAGGTTTATTGCAGGATGATCCGGTGGAGCATGAGGTAATGGCGGTGATACATCTCTATATATACAGTAGCATAATACATTTGAATCTTGTAGCACGGTAGCTCATTGGCCGCTACCGGCGTGGCCTCGCCCAGGCACGCCTCTCTTCAGTAGTTCTTCTTCCTGCTGCTGAATGCGGGGAAGGTTTTCCCGCGGCTGTCCGTGATTGAGCAATGTGAACCATGTGAGACTGAACGCTCGCAGCTGCCCTCTATGGGCTGCTTGCTCGCGTTCCTTTACAGCTGAGATACATTGTATATGGGGTGGTTACATTCTTATCAGTACAGTGAACTTGCATACATAACAGGAGATACGTGGGCTACAGTACACAATCCTGCTCAATGGTTCTCTTCTGCTTTCTTTCACACTTAACATTCAACAAGTGATGCTGAGTTCTGATGCATATGTATTTAACATCACCTGGGGGAGGGATACAATTTTCTCCCCATTACTTTAACTGTACTTGTATATGTACTTGCATATGTTATTTGAATTTTGTTGGGTGGGATATTTTGACAATGCTACTGTGTAATATTGCATTTATATTAATAGACTGTGATATGTTATTTTGTTATTGTTTCTTAGGGTTTTCTGGTATTTTGTTAATATGCTGCTTTCTATTTGAATTGTATTTATTTGCATTTAACTATATGATATGTTTGTTATACTTTGGTTTTGTTATATTGTATATTTAATTATGTTGGAAGCTGCCCTGAGTCGGCCTACAAGCTGAGAAGGGTGGGGTACAAATTAAAAATCTAAATCTAAATCTAAATTCCCAAACTAGCAGCAATAAGAAGATAATCTGAATGAAATAAAATATGATTAGTTATATAGGGACTTCCATGCATCTAGCATTAGAAAGGACCCATTTCTGAAAGATATTTTACTTTCTAGTTGAGCTGAGGATAGTGTCTACCTCATGCAATGGAATGACAAGTCTAGAGTATTTGTTAAAATGGCTACCTGTACACATTTGCTGGTCATTTTATTTATAGGTAGAGTCTTGGACCTCAGTACTAAATCTTAATGCTCCTTATCCTCCTTGGAAAAAGAAAAGGAAAGAAAAACTGATAGCCATTGCAGGCGCACCCCCCCAATAACGGACACAGACAACATTGAAAGTGGATAACAGCACCGGGCCACATTTATTGATTCAATGCCCTAGTCCGAATTATAAATTTGTATTGGTAAAACGACCAATCATAATTCATAAGGCAAGCAGGCCGAAGTAACACTGGTAAGGTACCACCCCAAAATTGCCAACGGCAATTGGCTACAATGTATCAATTTGTATCAATTTGTTTGTTAACAACAAACAAATTGTTGACCGTAGTCAATAACTAACTCATGACCCCACCCTCTGACGCGTATCCGTGAAATCACAGGGGTGATGCATGCTGGTTAGCAATCGTCATCACCCCATCGCCTGGTTCGTCGTTGACCGGACAACGTTTAACTAATTTATTCCTGTCTAGTGTTGTCCAGTCAATTGCGAACCTGCCGGATACTTGTGGGTCATACTGTTTACCTTACCAGTGCTACCCGCCAATGTGACCAAAGTCAACTTTATGAACACAGAAGACCCCTATATCAAACCATAGCAACAGTGTGGGATGGGCAAAAAAGCCAGGACCCGGAAGCCAATATGGGTCCCAGCCAAAAATTCCCACCCGGCCCCGAAGCGACCAAAATATCACACTGTTAACTAGGGAGGGGGTGGAGGGGAAAAGACTTCTCCGCTCCGTCGCTGAGGTAAAATGGCAGCTCGGCTGCCTCGTGGCCATCCCTTTTATAAGGGAGCTGGCCACGCCCCTAACTACCCGGATTCTCTGTCCTGTGGGGGGGGGCCCGCAAAGGGCGCGCCGGCCATTTTGGCGCCGCGCTTGCATTGCAGGCGCACCCCCCCCCCCCCCAATAACGGACACAGACAACATTGAAAGTGGATAACAGCACCGGGCCACATTTATTGATTCAATGCCCTAGTCCGAATTATAAATTTGTATTGGTAAAACGACCAATCATAATTCATAAGGCAAGCAGGCCGAAGTAACACTGGTAAGGTACCACCCCAAAATTGCCAACGGCAATT
Source organism: Bradypodion ventrale (assembly GCA_035047345.1). Taxonomy (NCBI): domain Eukaryota; kingdom Metazoa; phylum Chordata; class Lepidosauria; order Squamata; family Chamaeleonidae; genus Bradypodion; species Bradypodion ventrale. The sequence continues at coordinate 255,465,266 of JAWDJE010000001.1, forward strand.
GGCTACAATGTATCAATTTGTATCAATTTGTTTGTTAACAACAAACAAATTGTTGACCGTAGTCAATAACTAACTCATGACCCCACCCTCTGACGCGTATCCGTGAAATCACAGGGGTGATGCATGCTGGTTAGCAATCGTCATCACCCCATCGCCTGGTTCGTCGTTGACCGGACAACGTTTAACTAATTTATTCCTGTCTAGTGTTGTCCAGTCAATTGCGAACCTGCCGGATACTTGTGGGTCATACTGTTTACCTTACCAGTGCTACCCGCCACACGGAGGGGCTTCAAAGAAGACCTGACGCCCCCCCCCCAGACCGTCAGCTCGGTCAACAGGCCTGCTCGCCAATCACCCAACAGGAGGTCCATACCTCCTCGCGACAGATTGACCCCATCCCCTGCGTACAATTCATAATTTTGCAGGCTAATATCGGGGTGATGACTGACCCGTCCCCAAGCCCTGTTGGCAAGAAACCGCGCCACCGCCCTATTGACCGTGCGCCTAGCACGGTCAAGGGCCATGAGGTTAACGCCCCCTCTGTAAGAATGGCGCGGAACAATGTCCGACCACACCAGGGTTGTGGCAGGCCAGACATAATGCAAGTAGGCGAGTTCCTCGCAAATCGCATGCTTGAGCGATAAGCCGGTGACCTGGCCCAAATCATTGCCCCCTAGGTGGATAATGAGAATGTCAGGCGGGTCAGCACCCAGGCCAGAAAAAAGGAAAGGCCGCAGCTCCCGCCATAACATCCCAGGCTTACCATGCCATGCGAGACTGGCGTGTTCACCCAGTCCCAGTCGGGGTCCACACTCTGTCGCCGCAGCGTAACGCGCTGCCCTGTGCACATAGCTGTGGCCCACCAGCCATACTGTCACCGGTGTAATACGACACCCAGGGTCTGCAAGAAAATTGAGAAAAATGCGGTAAGGTGACTGGATTGGTACTCATGGCGGGAGTGGGCGCACATAAAACTGAAAACATTGCGAGCCCCACCTCCCCATGCTGCGTATGTCAGCCCCAGAGTACCCAAAAGCAGCTGCTGTAGAGGCTGCACCAATACGGAACGAATGTGTGCCATAACGGGCACCTGGTAGGCCCACCCTGGTGAGGGCTCTGGCTGTCACCTTCCAAAACTGAAATTTAGTAAGGGGAGACCCATCTTGGTGACAGAAAAACGGGCCGTGGTGCATGCCACGCAGTGCCAGGAATTCCTGTAGGGCACCAACCGGACAGATGTCTGCCAAAGAACACCGTAGCAGTCTTACACCACTGCCTACGCCATGCTGATCTGTTTTAGAGGAGCGTATCCTCAACTGGGCCCAGTCTTTGGCTACATAGACATCTTCGAGTTCCAGTGCCCTACCACTTGCATCCGCCTTAGACAGCATCACGAGTTCGCTGACGCGGAGCGCTCCAAAAAATGCCACCGTTGTGGCTGCATGGAAAAGGGCTGCCTCATAATGATGAAAACAGAGGCCTGGCCAGCCCCGGGCCAACTGGGTAAGAACCCATGGGGAAATAGGGTGCCGATCGTCCGGGCAACGCCCGCGCTCGCGCACCCACCCCTCCAAAACATGTCTCACACGGAAGTCAGAGGTGGTATCCACATGACCTCCCACTTTGGCCATAAAAGCCAACGCCGAGAGCTTGGATGCTATGGTGCGAGGTGCGAGGCCCTGTGCATGCAGGTGAACCATGAACCGCAGAACATGGTCCACCGGGATAGGCCAGGTCTCTGGCAGGTGACATTGAGCCGAAAATGCCCTGTAAGAATTGAATGCTTGTTGGTACGCCTTACGCGTGCGTGGCGCTAGTGACAGGCCAATCGCCCGGTTCACCTCTCCTTGCCAATAGTCCAGATCTCGTCCGGGAGTGGCGAGGGAAATTCCTCCGCATCCGGGGCCAAGGCGCGGAACCGGGAGATCTGCAGGCGGGACAAAGCGTCAGCAATATCATTATTAATCCCAGGGACATGCCTGGCCCTGAACAAGACGTTGAGGCGCAGGCAGCGCAGCACAAAATGGCGCACTAGTTCCATAACCCTGGGTGATTTGGAAGTCTGTGCATTAACGATGTGGACAACAGCAGCATTGTCGCACCAGAAATGCACCACCGAATTAGCCCACTGTTCGCCCCATAGCATCAAAGCCCCCAGAATAGGGAAAAATTCCAGGTATGTGAGATCCCGCAGGCGACCTGTGCCTGCCCATGCCGGTGGCCACCCACCATAGGCCCACTTCCCATTGAAGTACATCCCATAACCCAGGGATCCTGAGGCATCAGACTGGATCTGGAAATTGGGGGATGCCAGGAGGTCGGACCTCCAAAATGAGACCCCATTGAACTCCCTCAGGAATTGCAACCAGACAAACATGTCTGCCCTGATACCCCGGGTAAGCCTGACTCTGTGGTGGGGCCTGGATAACCCTGCCATGGCGTCGCATAAGCGCCGGGCAAAAGCTCTGCCCGGTACGACCACCCTGCAGGCAAAATTGAGGTGACCATGTAGCACCTGCAGTTCCCTCAGGGATGCCTTACGCTTGGCCAGCAATTCCGAAATAAGGGCCACTATCCTGGACACCTTATCACCCGGCAACCTAGAAGCCTGCACTACTGTGTCAATCTCAACCCCCAGGAATACCAGCTTGGTAGATGGGCCCTCGGTCTTTTCGGGCGCTAAAGGGACACCAAGTTCCTCCATTAGCGTCTGAAATGTGTTGAGGAGATGTGTGCACGTGTCCCAGCCCCGTTCACCCCCGAATAAAAAATCATCCAGGTAATGGGCTACAGACCGGGACCCTGACCTGCGGACGAAAGCCCACTCTAGGAAGGTACTAAAACGCTCGAATGCCGAGCATGATATGGAGCAGCCAAAAGGCATGGCCTTATCAAAATAATATTCACCCTTAAATTTAAAACCCAGCAACTCAAAGTCGCCCGGATGCACTGGCAAGAGGCGAAAAGCCGACTTAATGTCACACTTGGCCAGCAAGGCACCCGGGCCACACGAGCGTACCATGCGCAATGCATGGTCAAACGATGTATACCTGACTGAACAGAGGTCATCAGGAATAGCATCATTGACCGATCGGCCGGCTGGGTAGGACAAATGATGAATAAGGCGAAACTCGCCTAGGGACTTTTTGGGGACCAAGCCCAGTGGCGACACCTTAAAATTGGGAAACGGGGGTGCAGGGAAAGGTCCAGTGACCCTGCCCGCATCTAACTCTTTCTTAATGCTGGCCGCAGCCACATCCTCCCTCCCTCTGAGGGATAACAGGTTGGGGGCATCCTGAGGGGACCTATCACCCATGAAAGGAATACGGAATCCCCGCTTAAAACCCTGAAGGAGATACTCCCCATCTTCCCCCTTCGGGTACGATGCGAGCCAACGCTCCAGCATGTCCACATTAATTGGGGAGGGGGCCTTTTGGAGAACCAGCTCCATCCGAGGCAGTCTTGCCAGCCCACTGTCCACCCCTCCCTCTGCCTCGTGCCCCCCCAGGTCTGGGACAGGCAGAGGCTGCGTGGGGGCCCGAACATGTGGGACACTCATGCTTATACCTGCAATTCTTTCTATTGCAGGAACCATTGGACGAGAAAGTCCAGCACAGCAGGCGGGCTGGAACCCCCTGCCCCGCCGCCTGGCGGGTAACCTGCGCTGGAGCCGCTCGCTGGACCGCATGTCCGCAATGGTATCTATCTCCCGGGGCGGGGCGTGTAGGCGTCATATACAAGAGCCAAAGCCTCTGGCACGGCTCATCCCATCTCATCTCGGGGTGGAGGGGAATCCTCATACGGAATTCCTCATCATACGCTAGCCATGAGGGGCCCGGGAAATCAACCATTGCCCTGTATATATTGTCCAAATATTGGACCATGGGAATAGCTAAATCCGGCCGCGCCCTCAAATACACCGCCATGTATATTAAATAAGCGGGGAGCCAATTGGCCCAGGTACGCGGCGGCTTACGGCGGCGTGCCTGCTCCTTGTCCTTCTCATCCTGTCCCTCCCTTTCCTCCTTGGTGGGCTCTCTGTTCAGGAGTGAGAAGATATCTACGTATTCCCCCCGCCATATCTTTTCTCTGGTAGTCTGTGCCAAGTGATCACCTAGTGGCAAGGAATACCCCGCCGTCGGCAAGGCCGAAAAAGGCACAGCCGGCCTAGGAAAAGGTGCCTGAGCTAAACCAGCCACCCCCAGCACATTCCCCGAAGTGTAAGAACAAGTACCCACCCCAGTACCCAAGGTGGCAGTCGTCGTCGCCGGGTGGGTTGCCGATAGCGTGGCCCCCGCACCACCCGCGCGAGGCCAAGGCCATTGAAAGACCCCCCCCATATTGGGGATGTGTGTGGATGTACTCGCTTGCACCGTATACTCACATGCCGCACCCCCGCGGGCCGCCCCCACCGGGGGTTCCGGCCCACTGGGGGCGTCGGAGCTCACGACCGACGTAGAGCTCATCACCGGGGCTTGACCCGCACCTGGCTGCTGGCTGGGGAGCTGCGAGGCAGTGGCCAGAACCGCGCCACGCGCCTGCAGCAGCTCGACCCTCCCTGCCGGCTGTTGTCCTCCTGCCGACATCGCCTCAAAAGGGACCCCGAAGGGAGCGCCCGCCTGACTGGCCCGAGCCAACGAGGCTTCCAGGGCCGCGATGCGGGCCAATAAGGTGTCCACGTTGACCAGGGGCAAAGGGCCGGCCGGCCCGCCTGGTCCAGGCACGGGTGCAGGTCCCTGCACCCCAGGACCCGAATATGGCCATTGGCCAGCACCGAAGCCCGGCAGGGTCGGTGGAGAAACCTGCCAAGGCAGGGAGCCGCACCACCCCCCGAGGCTGGAGGGCCCCGGGGGAGGCTGCGACCCAAGATGAGTAGGCCCAACAGGGTGGGCAGATGGAGGAGCGGTGTCCACCGCTCGCGGGCCGCGGGCCGGAACGCCTTCCGCGCCCGCACTCTGATCGGGCCAAGGGGCAATAGACCCCATTCCACTGGCCCCGGCAGGGGCCGGCAAAGGCGGCTGTTGAGGAGACGGCACCGCGGTCCTCCGACCTGGGTTGCGCCTCCTAACAGCGCGAGCTGCACTAGAAGCTGTCTTCTTCTTCGAAGGCATCTCCCCGAAGCAAGAAGGGAAGCCAGCAAGTAAGAACCGCTACCAAAAAGGCTTCCCGGTAGGCTAAAGCGCGACGGAGACACAGGGGAAAAGACTTCTCCGCTCCGTCGCTGAGGTAAAATGGCAGCTCGGCTGCCTCGTGGCCATCCCTTTTATAAGGGAGCTGGCCACGCCCCTAACTACCCGGATTCTCTGTCCTGTGGGTGGGGGCCGCAAAGGGCGCGGCGGCCATTTTGGCGCCGCGCTTGCATTCTCAAACCAGCAGTCCACCTATGTACTTAGTTTCCTTAGGGATCACCTACCTGGAACTATGTAGAAAAACCTTCATTCTCCTTGACAGTGTTTAGACAATATAAAGAAAAAGGACGGGATATGGAAACTATGAGAGCAGAAACTCTGCAGCTGTGGATCTCCAGAAAAATAATTATCTCCGGGTATTGTATTATTTGCATAATTAAAAAGTTTGGTTGAGTTTCTGACATGCCGTCTCCCACATTAGGGACATGATGTGGGGATGTGCTAATCATTAGAGGAAAGTGAAGGTTAATGAATTGTTATTCTGATGGTACAGGTCCTGTGAGATTTGTGGATAATTGACACCATTTGGGAGTTAAAGCAGAGTGGAAGAGGAGAAGGATGAGCTCCTCGCTGTAGCTAAATGAAGAAGGGAGGGGGAAAGGGAACAAATGATAGGTTAGCACCAATTATAATATTGATGGACTCATTTTTCTATCATAACATCACCCCAGATTAGTTGGAAGTAGCTTAAAGAGATATAAAAAACACCAGCTATACTAACCATTAATAAAAGTCTGTCTGTGTGAAGAGAAGAAGAAGAAAAATATCATATGATGGAATTTTGGTTAGCAAAAATGTATTGCATGCCTCAAGAGCACCCAAGAGATGTGATCCAAGATATTGTGTTACCTGAGGCAGAACAGCAAGTGCTCTACCCACCCATCCACCCGCCACCCTTGTCTAGTACCCAAAACAGGCCAAGTTATTTTGCAACCTAAGGCAGAAAATCTCCCCTTTTTCTCAGTAAATAGGTAATGGTAAAGGTTTCCCTTGTTCGAAAGCCAGTCGTATCTGACTCCAGGGTTCAGTGCTCATCTCTGTTTCAAAGCCAAAGAGCCAGTGCTTTCTGCTTCTGCAGAAGTTTCTGTGGTCATGTGGCAGGCATGACTAGACACCAGAGTGCATGGAGTGCTGTTTACCTTCCCACCGAAGTGGTCCCTATTTATCTACTTGCAATTTCCTGCTTTTGAGCTCATTCTCATTTTGACCTGCAGTATTCGGGAATCAAACTGCTGCCTTCCAGTCAGTATCTTAGCCACTTGAGCCTCTGCAGTAAATATACAGTGGTAAATTAATAAGTTATCATTTAACCTCTTTAGAATAGCCTAACCATTTAAACATGTGTAATACCCATTTGCTGCCCTTTCATGACACCCAAGTCTGCTGCCTGAGGTATAAGACTCACTCTGCCAATTGGCAGGGCTGACTAGTGAGTAGAGGTAGAATCAAAACAAACAAAACTACAGACAAAATCCTGCTATTGGCATAACACAAAACAACTTTGGGCAGTAAATTGTTGCAAGTTGTGAAATCAAGACAGACACTATCCCCAATCTCATTGTTCTGTGCAGGACAATGACAATAAAGATTTATCTATTGCCCAGTGAGTTGAGCAACTCAATAGACAGCAAATAATTTCTATAAAGTACTGACTTCTTAATTCATAGCAATTTGGGTCCAAAAGTTACACCACTTGTGTTGTACCAGCAACAATTACAGGATATGGTGATATTCTGTAGGGCAAAAAGGAAGACCGTCTAGGAGTGGATAATGCTGATGTAAATTCAAATGATTCTCCATTATTAATTGCAGGACACCACTGTGGCTAGACACTAGAAGCAAATGACACAAGTACAGTTATTATATCATATCCTGGTTGGATACCCCCTGTATCAGATGATTAGAAACAATGCAATACTAGATGGGCTATTGATGTGATCCAAAAATGATGATGATGATGATGATGATGATGATGATGATGATGATGATGATGATGATGATGATGATGATGATGATGATGATGATGATGATGGGCTGTGTTCTTCCCTGGTAAATAAGACTATCTGTTTTCCCATTTTAAGGTTGTGTGTCTGTGTGTTGGTGGTTTTTTTGTTTTTCTGTTGTTTTTTAAATAAGGGTTTCTTACATACACCTTAGAAACAGTCTTTATCGTCATCAATAAATCAACCTTGTTGTATGTATTTTAACATGCCAAAATTATGGGGGGAAACACTTTTCACACAGAACATGGGAACATTTACATTTATCTTAGTCATTGCCAACAAACATTTGGAAACATTAGGAAAAAGAGCAAGGATCTATAAGGGAATGTTCAATAGCTCCACCATATGCCATGGGAGAAGACACGGCAGTTCAACTGAGCTGTATAAGTTGTTTCTACAGATAATACTCTCAGTGTCTAAAAAAGACACAAATCACGATAAAATGATCCATTCTCAGGACCTTTCCAAGTAGACAGAGGCCATTAGTACACTGGGATATTGAAGGGGAAGGGGGTGTGGGTGGACTTTTTTTGGGGGGGGGAGGACAACAAACCGGTAGATCAAAAAGGTTAAAATGGAAAAAAGAGCAGACAGCTAATAGTTAAGGGAGAAGTTAAAGTTCTTTAAACTCCTCATCCCTCTCAGTTACTCTCAACCTATTCCAACTCTGTGAAATATCCCATTTTTTGTCATACATTGCTAGTTTCACCTCTTCAGTGAGGCTTTTTACTGATCTAATTCTTCCAGCCCACCATAACTGTGTCTTCAGACTTTTCCGCTGTAAATTCCTCTACACTCAAATATTGTATGATTAAATGAAGTGTATTGGGGTGGTGGTGGGTGATTTGCCAATCAGCTTGAAGAAAGAAATGAAAAGCATTTCCACAGAAAAACGAGGGAGTCAAGTGCCTCACACATTGTTGTAATCTGTAGATAAATCACACCAGTACTACCAGTACTGCCATATAAGGCCCGGAGCTGACAGGGGCCCTGCCGCCGGTGACCATAACTGTGACATTACTGGGGGGAATAGGATTGCTCAGTATGGGGCCAAGAAATTTCTGATGGTGGCCATGAATCATACTCTTCTTTTGCTGCCCCCCTCCCCCAAATATCACGGCATGCAATGGCTCAAAATATCCCATACTTTCCTTCAGTAAAGAAGTCATTTTTATGCGGAGGAGACTGGTATACAATGTCTTTCCTGTGCCACTAAAAATGAAAGGTCACCCCCCACACACACTGCCGTCAGGTCTCTGGCAGTATCCTTTACTGGCTGGTAAAATGGAGTGTTCTTTTAGCTGGCATGGCCTAAGTAGAAGAGTGGCAGTCCCTGGCTCTGGCTCAGGCTGGCTGTGTGACTGGCCTCTGTAACAAGCCTGCTTAGTCAAAAGAAGAATGAGACTTGGGGGAAGACAGCAATTATTTAGAATGCCATAAAAAGAAAGTAGAGGGAAGAGCTAACATATTGCCAGCAAACTATGCATGGCTTGAGGCTGGGCGAAGAACAGCACAGAGCACAGCTGCGTTCAGACTGTGTTCTGAGAGCAAAACTATTCCCAGTTTTATTAGGAAAGACGCTACCTATCATTTTCTTTTTTAAAAAGCTTTCAAAGAGAATTTTGGCAAAGCAGGCCATTTTGCAAAACAAAGCTCTGCCTTCTCTTCTTTCATCAGTATCTTCATTGATATTAATAATGAATTAATTGTTTTACATTGGTTTGATTTTATTTTGCTTCACATGTGTATTTTGTTGGTTTATTAGTTTGTTGTTGTTGTTTTCATTTGCTTCAAGCATTTTTTGTGTGAGGTAATTCAGAACTGGCAAGACATGAGTACATTTTCCAGAAAAACCTGAAATATATGGAACTCAGATTGCACTCTGTTCATTTCTGACTAACTCTGGTGTATGAAGAGCCAGTTATAACTTTGATACAGAGAGAGAGAAAGAAGAGTTTCATAGTATCTTGGAGATTTACAAGTTATATTATGTCTTAACATTTTTACACACTACAGTTCATTCCTTTAGTCCACAAAACTTGTGCCATAAAAATGGTAATTTACAATAAGAAGAAGAAGAAGAGGAGGAGGAAGAGGAAGAGGAGGAGGAGGAAGAGGAAGAAGAAAAGAAAGAAGAAGAAGAAGAGGAAGAAGAAGAGGAGGAAGAAGACACACCTTTTATCAGTTTACTTTATATCGTAGGTTTACACCAGATAAGGCTTTTGAGGTGCCTAGTATAAAAACACGATCTTCAATTAAAACATAACATTAAAAATAAATAAGCTAAGATCACAGTTAAAAATGTGAGGATTAAATACATAGACTAACTGGTAAGACCTCTTCTGACCTGTAAATATGTCAATGGCCAAGATCAATAAAAATGTTCTTTCCCATCAATGAAAGGATAACAAAGAATGGAGCATTATTGTCAACAGAACTAAATCCTGAAACTGAAGTGTTTATTTTTTGGTGACCTTTACCTTTACTATGCACAAATGAGCAAACAAACTAGGAATGAGGCTGACACCAGTGTGAGAAAATTAAAATGTTTGCAGCTCTTTAGCTTCGAAAAAAGTTAGTAATGAGAGAAGTGATATAGATGCACAAATGTTTGCCTAGAGAGCCATTGACCTTGAGGGGCTTAAAAAAGGATTAGAAAAGTTCATGGAGAATATCATTGGCTCCAAGGCAGAATGGCTGTATATGACTACTGTAATATGCATTAACTCCCAAAAAAGGGTGGCAGATGCAGACAGCAGTGGCTATTTGGCTATAAGCCGAGATGAGCACTGAACTCTAGAGTCTGATATGACTGGCTTTCGAGCAAGGGTGACCTTTACTTACCTCTACTGTATATCTCTTGCAGGGGAGCACAATCAGGAAAACATTATTGCATTCCTGCCCTCTTTTTCCTGAATTAACTTCTCAATCAATTTTATTCCTCTTTCTCTTTCAGTGACTTGCTTATTGTGTCCTGTCGACTCCTTCGGCAGCTGTGGCGGCTCACCTGCGGCCTCCTCTTCTGGGGGGCATAATCCCAGTTGCCGGATACCAGGGCAGCCCTGGCGGCCATGGCGCATTGGGCCCCCACGCCGGGCACAGGGGCTCCAGGGCAATGGTGGCAGTCTGCCCACCTCAGTCTTATGTTCCCTGGCCAGGGGCGCAGGATCACCCCTCGGCCGTGTTTTGTGTGTGTGGTGGCCGTTGGTTTAGCGGGTGCATGGTCATAGCCCCACCTCTTGCGCACTCATGCAGTCCTCCCCGATTGGCTGTGGCATGCCTTTAGTTTTTTGATTTTGTGGGGTGCAGGCCCCCCATGGTGTTCCATTCCCTGACACTCTGGGGCCCACACACCCATGGTAGGTGTGTGCCAAGTTTCGGGGGGTTCGGTCCAGGGGTGTGGATTTCTATACCGAACATACAACGCTACACCTCTCTTTTATATATAGATCATTCTTCTTCTTCCATGTCTAGGCCAAATGTGAAACTGCCAAAATGAAGGCACCTTTTGGTGAGTTCATTCTCCAGTTCCTTTTGCCTGCACAATCTTCCAGGAGGCTTTTTCTGTGTCACCCATAAATATCATTTAAAATATAATTTTAAAAGAATTGTAAAATATGAAAATTGTCAGAGATTTGTGTGTGTTTGTATGTAAGGATTTTTTAAAAATGAAAACATTTAATTCTTCAGTTCAGACCTTAACATTCTATGTTTCAACACAGAATGAATTTTTATGGCCAAATTATAAGGCCTTAAAAGCCAAAGTGTATAATGGAAGATACTGACAAAACCGTAACTATGTTAGTGCAATTGCATCACTATAAGGAAATTGGTTTGGATAATATCTGCTTCTGGAAAAAATGCCATTATAAATGATCCCTCAATCTCCATAAATCTAAGCTAACTCAGTAATTTAGAATTACTAAAATTGAAACTTAGAACCAATAAGCAGTAAACGTATGGCTATTCCCATAATAAGATCTGGTCTATACATCCTTATTTCACAGCAGGTGGTCTTTTGGCTGCATAGATGCTGGAGTGGAAATGCAGCAATCCATTTCAAAACTAATTCCATAAAGATTTTTTTAAAAAGACAGACTGCTAAATCTCCTCAGCACTAGGATTTTTAAAATGAACAATGTACCAATGTGCCATTCCTTTTACATTGTTTTATTTTAATATGGCTACATGGTGACAGCTGTCTCAACATATTACTACAATATGTCAGGAGCAAGGCACAGAGGGACCCATAACATAACACACGGTAGTTCTTTGTAGCTGGATAAACTTTTTGCAAATTGCCCTTTTAAACAAATCTTCCAAAAAAAATCAGCAGTAGATAATGCCAGTACCTTTATTTTACAATTCTTTGGGGAATTTACTTCTGCTAATTTTGGAGGAGTCCACTTCTCCTGTCTAGAAACCATGCCTCTGCTAGGCCATGGAAGCTCAGGTGGGAAGTGGCAATAGCAAACCGTTCCTTGAATATCTCACATATCTGTACTGTGAAGACCCTGAGAGGACAGTTGAAAAAATTCTAACAGCACATAACAGTGAAGGCTTGTTTCTAACAGAGCTTAGGTGTTTATGACTTAACTAAAGTGGCATGCTATTCATGTTTCAGTAGGGCAATGTGATACAGTAGAAATACCCCTTCTTTTACATTTCAGAGAAATCAAATGTCTATAAAACAAAATGTACACCAAAATTGCCACCACGACGACGACGCAGCAGCAGCAGCAGCAGCAGCAGTAGTAGTGTGACAGCAAGTAAATTCTGATACATGGTGATTCTTTTCAGGGTATCCTAAGCAGAAAGTGCTACAAAGTATTTTACCATTCCCTTCTTCTGGGGTCATCCTGAGATTGTGCAGTTTGCCTAAAGTCACACAGGCTGGCTCTTCTGAAATGCAAAGCCAGATACCTAACTCAGAACCTGAATACATCATCAAGTATTACAGGATTTGCATCTCTTATAAAATATAGTGGAACCTCAAGTTACAAAATTAATGAGTTCCTCAGGATGTTTCGTATTACAAAAAAATAGAATCTCAAAGCGTGATTACACATAGGAATGCATTGAAAACCTTTTTTCTGACCTCCGTGAAATAGAGGTGAAAGAATTAAGATATTAAGATAATGTTAATTCTGTTTTAAAAGTAAAAATTATTTTCTCAGTACTCTGTAAAGTTAAACAGATCAGATTGACCTATCATACAGAACTGATGACGAGGCTAAGTAAATAGAAGCCTTTTGTGTCCACAAGCTCAGCACAGTTTGCACAGCTGACAGGGAACAGTAAATAATATTTGTGACATGATGTGACATGAGACATGTTCCTTATATGACATGATCTAAATAACAGTTACGGAATGATCTAACCTGAACTTAATGAAATGTCAGAAGATTAATTAATAATGTTGGCTTTACCCATAGTGATGTAATGTGTAGGAATTTCCAAATTTTATGCTATAAAAGGATGGCTCTGAAAATGTATATTCATTCAGGGAATATTAGCTTGGTAAAGCATTTCCTGAATCTTTTTGGCCAAATATTAACACATATTAATATTAATAAAACTCCTAAATCTGTCTTAGCATGTGGAATGCGATTTTGTCTAGTTCAGAATTCCATAACATCTGGAACAGATTAATTGTTTTTCAATGCATTCCTATGGGAAACTGCACTTTGAGATATGAGGCATTATTTTCAATGGATTTCCTTTTGTATCACAAAAATTACGTGAGTCGAGGCATTCTTAAACTGAGGTTTCACTGTAGATGAATTTATTTTAATTTTTTAGTGTCGACGTGGCACAAAAGCTGGCTTGAATGTTTGGCCCTTTTCGATCCCAACATGGCTCACTCTCCCCCCCCACCCCCCAGCCACTGGAAGACTTCTACTTTTTCAAGCTGGAAAAATTAAAACAGGCCTTTTCCCATGCAATTATTCTGGTCAAGATGGTGGCATGTATCTAACTTGTGTTTTGGTGATGTAGGCATTGAGCATGTGGTGTTTAGGACCAGGGAAATATCCCCTTGTCTTCTTTCCATTCCTTCAATGGTCCCCTATTTTAGGGAAAAATCTTATAGATGAGATTAATGCTAGAACACCCTGCCACTTTACCACTGGGTCTGAATTATTAGTTTTCCCTGTATTTATACTCCTCTTCCCCAGACAACATTCATGGAAGAGTGCAAAGAATTGTGGAGAATTCTAGATTCTGTCTCTCCCTTGCTCACTCATTTATCACACACGCACACACACACACGCACACGCACACACACACTCACACTCACATGCATGCATGTATGCATGCACACATGCACGCACACACATGCACGCACACGCACACGCACACGCACACACATGCACGCACACACACACATACACACACTCTATCATTGCCATCAGCCATGATGAAGACAGCTCCTTTGTCTAAGAACAGCAGTGTCAGCCCTCTCTGTCTCTCTACCTCTCTCTGAGCCCAATAACCTAATTTTTCTTATCTCAGGTGCCAGAAAATTAAAGAACAGCCCTCTTGTGCCATCTAGGCTCTCATAAGCCCACAAGTAATTTTAAATATAGAGAATGATTGAGTGGTGGCAGCAGCAATGAAGAGAAGACACATGCATGCACAAGACACGAAGTAGACAGTCAAGGCAGGTTCCTCTACACCAGGAGTTCTCAACCTTTTAAAGTTGCCAAATGAATCCCCTCCATAAAATATGTGGCAATGAGTAACTTTGCAATAAATCTATGGCAACCTACACAACCCAAGCTCCGCCATATAAGTAGGTTCGTGACAGGTGCTAAGAAATTTCAATAAAGATAAAAGTCATGGTCAGCTGCTACTCATGTCCGAGTATACATTTTCCCCTGAAAATCATTTTCAGGGGAAATGCCATTGGCGTAATAAATTTGTTTAAAGGGGATCCCAGCTTGCCATGAAGTGACTCACACACTGTGATTATAGAGCCATCTCCTGCTGCACATATGAAATGAAGCATGCAGGATTTGACATTTGGACTGCAATGGACTACAGCATCCTTGAGGATATTGACAAGGTGCACCTTCACAGCCAGTCCATCTGGCATGGCCTCTTCCACCTCCACGACCATTGGGAATCAGAATATTGACGTGATTCCTCCTCTGCTCATGTTGCCGTTGGGCCCAATATGATGGTTTCCAGTGGCATTTCCTCCACTGAAGAGGTCATCACCCCACCTAAAGGGCTCATCTGCCCGTAGCCGTTGCCCCCTTTAGGGAGTCAGCTTATTTACTGCAGCCCAACACTTGGCATTGAGTCGCTGGCTGTACAGTCTACTTCATTACCATAGTGTGATGTCCAGCCAGACAATAAAATATAATAGTATTCCAAAATCAAAGGCTTATGTTCTTCATCATATACCAAGTAAGGCAACTGTCTTGTGTTGTCTTCTTAACTAATGGCAATTTGCCACTGAGTTTTAATGGGTTGGATTTATGCTGGGAGATATGAACACTAGGATCCTGGTAAGAGTTTCTCCTTGTGCTAGAAATAAAAAATCTTTGGGCTGGTGACCTAGTCTTATTTGGGGACATGTGCCCCTATATAGATAAAGATCAGCACAGTGTGCCTTTTTGGACTTTATTTGGATGTGTCACATTGAGAACTTTTGTGAGGTATCGCTGCACTTCCGTGCTCACTGCATCGCTGCCCATCTCTTAGTATGCTAATCAGAATACAGTGATACCTCATACAACGTCCAAACTTGGTTCCACAAGTTTGGACTTTATACGGATTTGGACTTTGTATGAGGCATGCAAAATCCTAGCCACGATGCCTCATACAATGTCGTTTCCATAGAGATGCATTGTACTGTAACAGCACAGACTTCAGGGCAAAGTCAAGGAACCAGACAGGAAACTGACAGAACTTTAAGAAATCATTGTCTAAAGGCTAAAAACATTACAAAAACTTGTCAAACAACCCTGATTATCCAAGAACCTGAAGAATGCTGCAAAAATCCCAGGAATGCTTCTAAAAATTCTGACGAAAAAATTCAAAAAAAATCCAAAATCTCGCTCAAAACCATTCCTAAACACTCTTTGCCTCATGCAAAACCCACAAGAGCAATGCACACATATGTCCTGCCTTTTACACTGCCCAGGCACAATGCAACCTGGGAAAACCCCAATGCCTCATACAACGTCACACAACTTTGTATGAGGCAACTTTTTTCAAGGAATTAGGTGATGTTGTATGAATCTGATGTTGCATGAAGCGGACTTTGTATGCAGTATTACTGTATGAACAATCTTTGCAATTTCCTGTCCCCTTTATTTCATCTCACTTTGAGAAAGTAGCTTGCAACTTTCCATGAAACTGGTTCTGTCCAAACAGCATCTGCTTCTTCCTCCCTGCCAGTTCTTCATTTCCTTCTGCCTAAGCAGTTTGAGACATTATTTAAGTGTTGCATTTCCAATTATTCATGACTTTCTCTGTATGAGACATCACACATCATTCATGCCTTATTTTACAGGCAGAGTGGGTAATTAGCATCTCCCACAATTAGATGGCATTATTTGCTTTGCTAATTTAATTCCACCATGAAGGTAATAACTTGACATGAAGCTGTAATGTACTGCTTGATTTATTAAGCTCCATCTCTAGGGGATGAAAATCATGCATTTTGTCTTTATGGAATAAGGAAAACAATAGATGAGCATCAGCTAGGGAGAAATGGAATTTTAAAGGTGGGGCTTCTGTGATTGAGTGTGAGCATATGCAACCAAGCCAACACAAACACAGTTGTCCTAGATGTGCATTAAATATTGATTTATGTAAACCTAAACATGCAAAACACCTGTATAAAGCAAACTAATGGTATGTCTTCATAAGAGATGGTGGTAATTCAATGTGATAAATTAAATGATAATTTACAAGTAAAACCTGAACACTGATTCATACTAAATTCTCTAAACCAGTTTACTTCAAAACCCACAGTGCAAAAAGTGGACATGGGAAGATTCTACAATGACAGTAAGATTTCACCATTGCTATATGTCATGATCTTTGCGTATCCATGGTAACCTTATCTGAAGCTACTAGAGCTTTTTCACACACATTCCTTTGGGATGAGTCCTGCACAGCTGTGTTCCCATGGGAAATGACTGACAGCTACTGCAGGTGCAGCCCCACGAAGTACTGATTGACAATTAGGTCAGGTGACTACACCACGAGGGAGATGACTCTCTCCTTTCAATCACAGAACCCAGTGGCACTAACACCTGCAGATTAGGTCATCCCAAAGAATGCAAAGGTGGGAGGGAAATCTGCTCCTTTTGTGCATATAAGCAGAGCCCTTTCCCTCTGTTCTTCGGTCCCCTTGGGTAGAAGGCAGACGCGTCTGTCTCCCCAGGCCAGACTCAAAAACTTCCCATCAGGGCATGGCACATACCTGAGATGCACCCCTCTGATCAAAGGGAACCCTACTAACTAAATATTGCTATGTACTTTGTCTTTGTCTGTCTCTGTTCTTTTTCAGATACTAATGGAAAATAAAACTCTTTGTGAGTAACATCAACGGAGCTACCAATAAGCTAAATAACCGCATACTCCCTGTAAGCAGCAGGTGGAGTTCTTTGAAGCCGATTGTGGCGCGGTACAGTGAGGCAACCTTAGGCTGCACTGGGAGTGTGCAGATAAAGGAAATTATTGCAGCCTAAAGGATCGGTACATGCCTCCTGTAAGCCAGCACCCGGTCGAGCGTTCAAGACACTATACACTTACTATCAGTCTGACCAGGTTGTCCTGCTAATAGAGTAGACCATTGTTGTGTTCCTAATACTATGCCTTTGCAACAATGTAACACCCATCAACTGTAACACTGTAACCTTCTGTAATAGGACGCGAGCTAGTAACCACTAGGTGGCAATAGCGAGCGTCCAGCTCATATGGTTCCAATTACGCAATTACTCCAGCGTGGGAAGATTCCCGCCACTACCTCACCTGGACAAGAAGGGCGTGACCAGGGATATCGTCACGCGAGCGGTAGCCAATGGGCTATCGTGGAGCCACATTCAAATGTATAGCCACTGTATATATTGAGCTGTTCGTCCACCATTACCACATGTTCCCCCGGACCACCATGCAATAAAGATGTGCTAAGCCAATCCTTCGGCTGTTCCTGTGTCTTGGTTCTCATATACCAAATTGGCGACAAAGGTGGAATAATGGATCCCCACGAGATCAAGACACATGCCGGTTTCGACATCAACAAGCCGGAAGACTGTGAGCTCTTTGAAATGGACTTCCAAGATGCGCTGGTGGTGTCCGACATTACGGACGAGGGAAAGAAGAGGGCCATCCTCACCCGGATGCTTGGGAATTCCGCCAAAAGAGTATTGGTGGACCTAGTATCACCGAAGAAAGTGAGCGAGCTGTCGGTCAAACAGTTCCTAAAAGCGATGCACGACCATTTCCAGCCCTCGGTTTCGATGTTTTCGGCTCGAGACGCGTTCTGGAAGAGAGTTCAAGCGCCTGGTGAGTCCATCGCCGCCTTTGCAGCGGCGCTGCGGTTGGCCGCCGGCCCATGCAAGTGGGAAAATCTGGAAATCACCCT
Organism: Bradypodion ventrale; assembly: GCA_035047345.1. NCBI lineage: Eukaryota > Metazoa > Chordata > Lepidosauria > Squamata > Chamaeleonidae > Bradypodion > Bradypodion ventrale. The sequence goes on from JAWDJE010000001.1 coordinate 255,483,064, forward strand.
CAGGGACAGCATGCTGTGCGGCCTGTGGGATGAGGAGGTTCAGCAAAAGTTGATGAACCAGGAGCAACCCCCGACGCTGCGCGAGGTCGTGAAGGCGGCACAGGCCGCGGAAGCCACGAGGGCCGGAGTCAAGGGGTTCCGAGAAAGGCCCCCACAGCCTGACAAGGCAACGGGCTCGGTGCACACGGCCAGACGAACACCGAAATCCTCCACGGAGAGCAGCGACGACGAGGACGTCCGGAGGATTCGGAAGGACGGCCGACGCTGCGACGGCTGCGGAGCGACTCACGACCGCATCAAGTGCCCGTTCCGGAAGGCCGAGTGCCACAACTGTGGACGCCGAGGGCACATCGCCAAGGTCTGCAGACGGCGGCGCAAGGACCAGAAAAGCCCGTCAGACCTCTCGCCGAGGACCAAGGAAGGCGCCCGGCCCGCGAGGAAGCAGGACGGCGTGGGCCGCATCTCTGACAACAGCAGTGACGAAGCCCCCATGTACAGCGTGTCCTTGGGACACCCCCGTTACTTTGTTGAGGTACTGGTGCAAGGGGCCCCTGTTAGGATGGAGATAGACTCGGGTTCCTCCTATTCAATCATGTCCCAGCAGGAGTTCTTGGGAATTTCCCCCCACGTGCGCCCCAAGCTCAAAGCGTTGAGGTCCACGCTGCGGGACGTGCAGGGAAATAGCATTCCGGTGTTGGGGGTTGGAAAATTCAAGGTCCAATATAAGCAACATGCCGCGGAACTTCCCCTGGTTGTTCTCAAGGGGGGAAGTTGCAGTCTCCTTGGGACTCAATGGTTTAAGCCCCTGGGTTTGTTCATTGGGGGGGTGCATGCCGTTGGGACTGACCCAATACAGGAGGTGTGTGACGCGCACCCCGAAGTCTTCAAGAAAGGACTCGGAAAATTCAAGGGACCCCCAGTAGCGTTCGACCTGGACCCGGAGGTCCGCCCAATAAGACTCAAGCCTCGCAGAGTGCCTTTCGCACTAAAGGACAAGATAGAGGCGGAACTGGACAAATTGGTGGGCCAGGGGATTCTTGTTCCTGTTGATTCCGCGGAGTGGGAAACTCCGATTGTAACTGTGCTAAAGGCCAATGGGGAGGTTCGCATATGCGCTGATTATAAGTGCACCATTAATAAGGCGATCCGCCCAAATGCGTATCCGGTGCCGGCAGTCAGCCACCTGTTGGCCAGGTTACATGGGGGAAAGTGTTTTGCAAAACTTGACCTGGTGCAAGCCTATCAGCAACTCTCAGTAACCACAGCTGCAGCTGCTGCGCAAACGATAGTCACTCATAAGGGGGCGTTCCAGGTGACGCGCCTACAGTTCGGCGTGAACTCGGCGCCGGGCATTTTCCAGTCGCTCGTGGAACGCCTCTTAAAGGGGCTAGAGGGGGTCTTGCCATACTTTGATGACGTATTGATAACGGGGGGAGCGAGGCAGAGTTGGCTGAAAGGCTGGACAAAGTGCTGGCGGTGTTTGACAAGGCGGGGTTGAGGTTGCGAAAAGACAAATGTGTTTTCTTCACAAAAGAGGTTGAGTTCTTGGGTTTCTGGGTAACCCCTGCGGGAATCAAACCCTCCAAATCAAAGGTAGCCGCCATTCAAAATGCCCCTCGCCCCACCTCCAAGCCCGAATTGCAGTCGTTCCTAGGGCTCTTAAACTTCTACCACTCCTTCCTGCCTCGGAAGGCATCGGTAGCAGAGCCACTTCACAAGCTACTCAAGAAGGACGAGGCGTGGAAGTGGGGCGAGAGCCAGGAGAGGGCATTCATTGAACTGAAACAACTCCTAGCGTCTGACGCCATCCTCACCCACTTTGACCCCAAGAGACCGGTGGTCCTGATATGTGATGCATCCCCAGTGGGGGTGGGGGCAGTGCTGTGCCACGTGCTGGAAAACGGGAGAGAGCCCCCGATAGCATTCTACTCCAGATCCCTGTCCCAGGCAGAGCGAAACTACGCCCAGACAGACAGGGAAGCGCTAGCAATAATCGCAGGGACTAAGAAGTTCCACGATTTTCTCTACGGCCGTCCCTTCACCATAGTGACCGACCACAAGCCCCTGCTAGGCATTTTCACTGCAGACAAGCCCACACCTCAGATCCTGTCCCCTAGGATGTTAAAGTGGGCCATCTTCTTAAACGCGTATCAGCACGCGTTGGTGTACCGGCCAGGAAAGGAAATAAGCCACGCGGACGCCCTGTCGAGGTCTCCCCTCCCCCACGCTAGCAGCATCGTGGGCGAGGAGGAACAAGACCGCCAAGTGCTCCTGATAGAGGTCTTAGATTCGCCTCCCATTGTACCCGCAGACATTGCCAAGGCGACCGGCAAGGACAAAACGCTAGCTCTAGTCAGCTCCTGGGTGCAGAAAGGGTGGCCAGCGTCCTCCCCGGCGGCAGAGTTCGCCCCGTTTTTCAGGAAGAGGCTAGAGTTGTCCATGGAGAGGGGGTGCCTTTCTGTGGGGCCAGCGGGTGGTAGTCCCCGAATCCCTGAGACCTAGGGTACTCAAACTGCTGCACGTTAGCCACCCTGGAATTGTCCGCTCCAAGGCTCTGGCCAGGAGCTACTTTAGGTGGCCCCAATTAGACACAGACATCGAGCACATGGTGGGCACTTGCGAGAGCTGCCAATGCTCCCGACCCAAAGAAGCGCGTCTGCCGCACAGGGAATGGGACGTGGCAAAGGGGCCGTGGTCCCGTGTGCACATTGATTTTGCGGGCCCATTTAGAGGGACACTTTTTCTCCTCGTGGTGGATGCTTACTCCAAGTGGTTGGAGGTAATCCCAGTTAAGAGCACCTCTTCAGCAATGACAGTACAGCAATTGCGTAGGGTCTTTAGCACGTTCGATATACCTGACACCCTAATTAGCGATAACGCTAGTTGTTTCACGTCCGCCGAGTTCAGGGCATTCACCGAGATCAACGTCATTCGGCACATCACCTCCGCCCCTTTCCACCCGGCGACAAACGGCCAGGTAGAGCGCCTCGTGCGCACCACCAAAGACGCGCTGAGGCGCATGGGCCCTGGGGACCTTAACCTGCAAGTGTGTCAATTCTTGCTGGGCTACAGGGTGACTCCCCTAGCTTCAGGGTATTCGCCCGCGGAGCTCCTAATGCGTAGGAAGCTGACCACAATTCTGACCAGGCTAGACCCAACGAGGGTGGAGGACACTGGGAGGAACATAGGGTTGGCGGACACAAAGAGTTTCGAAGTAGGCGCCCCGGTGCATTGCAGGAACTACGCTAGCGCGGGGCCAGCCTGGGTCCCGGGCGTCATCGTTGGCCAGACGGGTCCCGTGTCGTATTGTGTAGAGACCAGTGCGGGTCTTCTCTGGAGACGGCACGCAGATCAACTCTGGCGCCGGGTTCCAGGCAGCCAAAGCGCGGACGGCGCGCAGAAGGATTCAACATTAGGGTTCTCCCCCACCCGTTTAGCCCAAGGGGGAGGAGAAGGGGGCCAGTCGTCCCCATCAAGGGGGGAGGGGAAGGAGTCTGTCCTCATAGATAGCCTGAGGGATGTCCCCAATGACCCAGTAGATGATTTTGAGTTTCAGTTACAAAACCGGGGGGGGGGGGGGGTTCGGAGTGGTCCCCCACCCATCCAAGCGAGAAGCGGGGTTTTTCGTTAGCCCCCAGTGCCCCCGTTTTTTCCACAATGGAGTTTGTCCCTTCCCCAAAAGCCGCAGAACTGCGGCAAGTCACTAACGAGTCTCCCTCTCCCGTTGCAGGACAAGAGACCAGGGGACAGAGAAGCAGTAGCGCCCCCGGGACAAGCCAGCCAGCAGAACGCCCAAAACACGCTTGCAATAAGCCATATTGGATGAGAGACTTCGTCTCATCCTAGGGGGGAGGGATGTTGTGTTCCTAATACTATGCCTTTGCAACAATGTAACACCCATCAACTGTAACACTTTAACCTTCTGTAATAGGACGCGAGCTAGTAACCACTAGGTGGCAATAGCGAGCGTCCAGCTCATATGGTTCCAATTATGCAATTACTCCAGCGCGGGAAGATTCCCACCACTACCTCACCTGGACAAGAAGGGCGTGACCAGGGATATCGTCACGCGGGCGGTAGCCAATGGGCTATCGTGGAGCCACATTCAAATGTATAGCCACTGTATATATTGAGCTGTTCGTCCACCATTACCACATGTTCCCCCGGACCACCATGCAATAAAGATGTGTTAAGCCAATCCTTCGGCTGTTCCTGTGTCTTGGTTCTCATATACCAAAACCATATTGCCAGCAACTCTATGCCGAGTGTCAGGCAGTGGTTGACTAACCTGACAACCCTGAGGACTAATGGCTTGGGTGCCAAAGTCCACAGGGAAGGGTGATGGTCTCCAAGTGGATTACATCCCACTTGAATCCATCTTGATGGAGGGCAGCAGCTTCATCAATACTGGCCTGGGGCTGATGAAGTCTTTGTGTGCCAAAAGGTCTCAGGACCAGAAAGTGACTTTCAGAATTCGATCAATGGTACAGGTGTCATGCTGTGATGTGTAAAGCCACTGCATTATATTCTCAGGACAGTCTTCATGGCTGATTGTCTTGAAGATCACCAATATTCAGATTCGATATGGCAGAAGAAAAAGAAGATATACTTAACAGAGTTTATGATGTCCAGGTCCCTCATTCTCATAGAACAACCCTTCAGCTTGAAAGAATAAAGTGTACAGTCAGTGGCTCAAGTCGCTAAGACGCTGACTGGGAAACGGAAGGTCAGCAGTTCGATTCCCGAGTACTGCAGGATGGAAATGAGCTCCCGTCTTCATCCCAGCTCCTGCCAACCTAGCAGTTCGAAAGCAAGAAATTGCAAGTAGATAAATAGGGACCACTTCGGTGGGAAGGTAACAGCGTTCCGTGCGCTCCGGTGTCTAGTCATGCCTGCCACATGACCACGGAAACGTCTGCAGAAGCAGACAGCGCTGGCTCTTCGGCTTAGAAACAGAGATGAGCACTGCACCCTAGAGTCGGATACGACTGGCTTTCGAGCAAGGGAAACCTTTACCTTTACCTTTACATTAAGTACAATAAATTCCTATTGATTCAAGGAGGAGGAGGAAGAGGAAGATCAACAACAATGAATCAACCGAATTAAAGCAAAAACTGAAAACAATGGAACTGACAGGAAAAGAAGGCTCTGTAAAGAAATGGATGAAACAGTAGACCACATTATCAGTGGATGCAGTAAGATCACACAGACTGGTTGCAATGGATGCCATAACCGATTCTCAGCAACGTTACATTGGAATCTGTGCAATACCATCTCAGAGGTATTTGTGGGATCACAAACCTGAAAAAGTGGTTGAGAATGATGAAAAGATCTTGTGGGACTTTAAGATCCATACTGATAAGAAGCTCAAACACAACACTCCAGACATTGCTATTGTTAAGAAAAATTTAGTTAAACTGATTGATGTGGCAATCCCAAGTGGTGCCCAGAGGAGGGGGGTAGAATTGAAAAGCTCATGAGATATCAGGATCTGAGACCTGAAGTACAGCATCACTGGGAGATGAGAGGAACATTGATACCAGTAATGATAGGAGCACTGGGAGCATTCCCAAAAGTGTTGAAAAAACATCAGAGTGCAATTGACATTGATAGAATCACAATAGAGCAGTAGCAGAAAGCAGCACTATAGCAATAGCAATTACATTTATATACCACCCTATAGCACTTGGAGCACTCTCTGAATGATACGCAAATATTTAATTATAAATAAATATAATTTATGAAGCAAGGTGAAGTCATTTTTGTGTGAGGCTAAAAGTTTATAGGAAGATAGAAAGTCTATTCTAGTGATTCAATGCTATCTTGACTGATGTGCACATAGATAAAAGGTTCCTGCTAATTAGCTCATATAACTGCTTTTAAGTATCAAATAGTTTTATATTGGATTATTTTATTATATTTAAGATGGCTAATATTTTAATTTTTTTATTTAGTTGATGGGGTTAATTTGGGACTGGTATGTAATCCCAGTTTCAGAAATGTATCAGATCTTGACGGAAATTGAGATATTGTGGATGCCTTATTAGACAGTATCTGTTGGATTTTCTGTATTGCTTGTAACTGGCCATCGGCCGTACTACTACTACTACTACTACTACTACTACTACTACTACTACTACTACTACTACTAATAATAATAATAATAATAATAATAATAATAATAATAATAATAATAATAATTTATAAATAAATACACAAATAAGCATAGGCATCAACTAAATTATCAGGGAATACCTAATTGATTCTTAGTTACAGGGCTAAGACTCAAGCCGAGGGGCCCAAAAGTTTGGCCCAAACATCTGGTTAACTGTGTACACTTATGATGGTGACAATAGCAGCAGTAGCAACACATGAGATGCTCTCCTGCTGCTCATGTTTAAATACATCAGAAGCAAGAAAGCTGTAGTAAGAGCAGTTGTTGGATCCCTAGATGATAAAGAGAACTGCAGTGGCACAAGTGGCTAAGACCCTGACTGGAAGGCGGGAGGTCAGCTGTTCGATTCTCGAGTACTGCAGGATGGAATGAGCTCTCGTCTTTGACCCAGCTCCTGCCAACCTAGCAGTTCAAAAGCAAGAAATTGCAAGTAGATAAATAGGGCCCACTTTGGTAGGAAGGTAAACAGTGTTCCGTGTGCTCCTGTGTCTAGTCATGCCTGCCACATGACCACGGAAACATCTGCAGAAGCAGACAGTGCTGGCTCTTTGGCTTTGAAACAGAGATGGGCACTGAACCCTAGAGTCAGATATGACTGGCTTTTGAGCAAGGGAAACCTTTACTTTTAACTTTACCTTTACCTAAAGAGATAAAGTCCTGCTTAAACCTGATACGGAGATGGCAGAGAACCCAGATGAATTCCTGTGGTCAGTCTTCACTGTAGAAGAAACCAGATGAATACTCACCCACCTTCTCAACTGCTTTTTGTGGGAAAGCATCAGAATAGCCACATTTTTTAAAAGTGACAAGATATCACATTTTGAGCTTAGCAGACAACAGCTCCTGTCAACCTAGCAGTTTGAAAGCAAAAAATTGCAAGTAGATAAATAGGTACCTCTTTGGTGGGAAATGTAACAGTGTTCCCTGCACTCCAGCATCTAGTCATGCCAGCCTCATGACCATGGAAACTTCTGCAGATGCAGACAGCATTGGCTCTTTGGCTGTAAACAGAGATGAACACCGCCCCCTAGAATCAGACAATGGCTTTCAAGCAAGAGAGACCTTTACCTTTACCATGATTATTATCTGCTGGATCCCATGCTGTTACATCTGATGGATTATGAACTACAGCCCACAGTCCTTCCTTATGCAAGAGTTAACTGCACTTTGTCAAGCAGGATACAGAATTTGTTCCATCCAGCCGGGTAATCAGGGATATACTCATTGACTGTCCCATCGCCATCTTCACTTGGACAAGGAACAACAAAACAGCTTTCTGTACAAGTTTACTGTCTGTGTAGACAAAAATATCTCTCAAAAACCTGGGCCCATAACCAATGTTGAGATATAGACAGTGGTTGGCTCCAAAAAAAATTACTACCACACTGTGGGTGTGGCTAACTGTGGGCATGGCTAATTGTGGGCGTGGCCAGGTAGATGGTGGTGGTGGAGATCGAGGCAGCAGAGATTGAGACGGCGGTGGTGGCAGAGACAGAGGTGGCAGAGACGGAGGTGGTGGCGGCGGCGGTGACATGAGCAGAGACCGAGGTGGCGGAGACCGAGGTGGAGGAGACTGAGGCAGCAGGAGTGGTGGTGGCAGAGACTGAAGTGGCGGAGATTGAAGCGGCGGCAGTGGAGGCAGAGACTGAGGTGGCGGAGACTGAGGCAGCGGAGACTGAGCTCCCAAGTAGGGAAGTGGGCATGGCCAGGGGGATTTTTGCTACTGGTACGCCCATTCCAGGGCACACCAGGAACAGCAGACTACTGAATATAGAGTAAACCCTAGTGTTGCAAGGGTGTGTCAGCTGAAGTTTGAGAGTACAAGGAATAACACAGTAACCAGACAGATACACTGCATTGTACAAACTGTTTTATTTGCAGCAGAATCAGAGTCCAAATTCCTTCCAAGTCATACACAGTAATAGCAGATAGTCACAACGTTGTTTAAGGGTTAAAGTAAAATAATATTTTCTTCTTACCAGTCTTCATCAGTCATGAAAACATCATTCCAAGACAGGTTGCAAAACAGGAAGGAACCCAAAACCAACCTCCTATTCACATCACACAGTGAATAGCAAACAGAGAGTGAGATTAGTGAGAGAGTTAACTGTGGTTGCAGTCTCCCTTTTAACCACATTACTGACAGAATGAACCAGTGAGATAATACAATAATTATCCAACTCTCACTAGTTGAATGATGCATCATCAACTCAATACTCTTAAAGCAACATAATTAATTTTTACAACAAACATGCTATGTTTGTTTATATATTATCTTTCCCAACAAGTTAAGCAATGACCTAATTCCTAACGCCTTTACCTTTAAGGACTCAAAAAAAAAAATTTCCCAGAGAGATCTAGTGCCCATTCTTGAACTGCAGCACAGAACTCTGAAGTCCCACGCTAAACTTGAGATTCCACAATGCCATAGGATGGAGCTATGACAGATGAAATGCATACCTGTCAAGTTTTGGGAAATTTCTGTTAAATCCCCGTATTTTACACTCTTTCCGGCCTTCATCCCATATTAGTTAGAATGCAATTAGACTGTAGTTAGACTGGAGGCCAGCACAGGATAAGCATAGCTGTCCTGTTCCCTGTTTTGGCTGGGAAATTTCCCTTATTTGACAGGAATTTCCCAAAACTTGACAGGTATGGAAATGGAATTAAACAGGGGCAGCTGTATTGCATAGAAACATGCTCAACTCAGAGTCAGGGTGTTAAAATAAAATCAGAGACAATGAGAGATGAGAAAAGAAGTCTGTTGGATAGTGAACATTGCATTGATTGAGAACAACAGTAGCTAATATAGACTGGCTATATGTAGTGTAATAGTTCATCATAATATGATATATAAAGTTTGACACTGTTATATCATTATATATTTCAGTTAAATATCTTCATAGAAGAAGAGATTGAGATTGCAGACTGGAGGAAAGGTCCTAGCAGTCATGTGAAACCAAACGGAAAAGTTGAAGGCAGTTGGCCAGAATAGCAAAAAGAGCCTCAAAGTTATTTCGGAAGAGGTAAGAAAATAATCATACATCCTAAGGACCTATAACAATCATGTTGTGACAGGATGAGTCAGTACTGGGTAAATATCAGCAGGAAGCAGAAGATAAGAGTATGCAAAACTGTCCTTTGAAAGAAGATTGGTCTAGCATTCCCAATTATTGCAGTCTTCCAAAGGATTTGCATTGGCATGGTAATATTCATAGAGTTTCACATGAAGTTAGATGCTTCAAAAATAAAACACTACATTATTCAAGAAAGAAAAATGTCAGACCAATAAAACCTATGCCTGAACTTCTCCAGAAAAGTCCTATATAGCTTTATAAACCTCCAGGGAAAAATCAAAAGCCTATGATCTTCAAAGCTCGCATTTATATCAAAAGGGTAATTCCACTATGACCCAGAGAAATATTTTATACTTTTCACAGGTCTTCCTTGTCCCTTATTTACATTGGGCGAATAAACTAAAAACTTTAATCTAATTTACAAGTAGAGACTTTTTTGGACATTCAGTCTCTATGTCTTATATGGGGCAAATAAAGTAAAAGATTTGATTTATTTGCCCCACACAAGACTGGGAGACTTAATGTCCAAAAAAAGTGCTGAGGAGGAAAGGAAGGAAGAAACATACAGTATCAGAATTTGAATATTTTTCTGTATGAATAGTGTACTGTAGTTTGAATACCTTGTACCTGTCTCCCAAAATTCAGCAAGGACTAGGCTGGATGAATAGTCCAAAACATCAGGGCTGCCACACCTTCTTCACCTATCCATGCCTTTTAAAATGTTTATTCCGGGTTTATGTTTTTTTTACATTGCTTCCTGTCTTCCTGGGAGCCTAAGCAGACAACGAGAGTGGCTGAGTTGGCAACAGAATGCCATGATATCTACAGCCATCATAGCATAGCACTAGAGCAGTGGCTCCCAATGTGGGGCACAGGACCCACAGGGGGACTCAATTCCCAGAAGCCTAAGTCAGTACATTGGCTGATCAGTACTTTGGGAAATTGACTTAGGCTTCTGGGAATTGAAATCTAAAACCAAAGGTTGGGAAACAATGTGCTAGAGCAGGCTTTCACAATGTTTTCCCGCCAGGGGCCAGTCCTGCCCCCAAAACTTCCCACCAGGGGCCAGAGGTGTGCTTGCTCCCTAGACTTCATCATCATGGGTGTGTGGCAGTGGTGGCAATTGCATTGCTTTTGTGGCTTTGTCCACATTCTCCACCAAGCAGAAGGCTGTTTGGAGCAATTTCCCTCCATCCACATGCTTCCCCACTTCACTACAGCTGCTTGAATGTGCTGCTGAGTGACTTCCCGGTTCCATGCTAGGAACCAAGGCAATGATGCAAGCTCTGCCTGGCACAGGAAGTCACCCGGCAGTGCGTTCGAGGTGCCGTAGCAAAGTGGGAAAGCATCAGAAAAACATGCAGATGGAGCGAAATTGCTCCAAACAGCCTTCTTCCACCCTGGGAAGTGGTGGAGGCTGTGGACAAAGCTGCAGAAATGGCACAATCAGTGCTGCTGCCATGGTAACTGATGCAACATGACTTATGGGGGCATGGGGTGAGTGGGGGCGTGCCTAGAGGTGCCTGGGTTCTCACCATGGGCTGGATTAATGATATGCACAGGCCAGATTAGGCCTGGGGGCTGGGGGTTGAGAACGTCTGAACTAGAGCATAGGCAGAGTTGCCTGATTGGATCTGTGACTCATTCTTTTCTCTCCCTCTAGTGTAGTCCATTATACAATGAAACACGACTACATGGCTGACCTACTGATAGTGGCCGTGGTTTCTGCTAGCCAGTATCTAAACCATACTTTTCTTCCATGCAGTTTACCTTTTATTTTCTCCCCTCCCCAAAACCATCATAAACTATAATAATTACAATTATTTTGTGAGGTGGGCCAGTCTAATTATGTTAGTATGGTTAGTATAGTATGGTATGGAATTAGTATCCATGGTTTCAGTTAAGAGTGTCTTGAAAATCTTAACCTATAAATCCAAGGGTTAACCGTAGGAACTGGCTATAGGTTGCTATGCCTCGCCCTACTTGCCTGCACTCACCCTTCGTGCACACGGCCGATCTGGGTACGCAGGTCAATGAAGGATTGAAAAAACCGGCAGTGGGGCAACAGCCCCACAAACGCGAAGAAAGGGAAACAACTTCACTTCCCAACATTCCTTGCGCCACGCCGGAGCCAATCAGGCTGAGAGGCTCTCGCACGGCGCAGCATTTGGAAACGCGCCGCAGCCAATCGAAAGAAAAGCATTTTAAAAAAACGCAGCACAAACACAAAACAGCAACCCATAACTACAAGCCCCAGCATCCTGCGCCATGAGCGCGCAGAGCACTGAGGAAACCGGCGCCTGAAAAATGAAAAAGAAAAACAACTCACAGTCAAGCACACACCAGCCGGCTTTCTTTCCCTCACCAACAGCGCCTGAAGCTCCCGACTGGAGTTTCCCCTTTAATATCAGTGGGTGGGGGTTGTGATCCCCCTCTCCGCTGGCTACCCTAGGGTTGGGAGGTTTGTGGGGACAAAAGGGGTATATTGCCCCAACACTTCTGGAACCAAAAGATCAGGCAGAGTGGATCGATCCCCCACCCCCCCCTCCTTAAAACAACTCCATCTTTTCTTCTCTTTTCTTCTCTGCTGGCCACAATAGTAAAAACAATTCAAAAACACACAAACATTGAATGTAAAAAACATTTACTTTTACATTATTAAAATTATGACCTACGGTACAACTAATTAAAAAAATTCAAAAAAATAAAACATTATTCACTTACATAAAACAATTTGAAAAAATTATATCATACTTTCTTCTTTTATTAATCCTCAAAAAAAAATAGCAGGTCCCAGTTAATAACAGCCAAGCCAAAAAATGTTTACATAAATAAACATTTAAAAAATTAAAATTACAGACTAAGCAATTTTTAAAAAACATTAACACAATTTAACCTTCCAACACAATTTAAAACTATTGCAAAAATAAAATTGGTTCATTTTTTATTAAAACACACGGAGAAAAAAGCCCGGCAACGCTGGGCAACCCTTGCTAGTAGTACATAAAACAAGGTTTAATTACAAGAACTGGCCACTAGATGTAATGTAGTAGATAAAGTTCACTACTTTCCACAGATTCAGGCACCTGTGGTCACCTTAGGATACATCCTCCATGGACATGCCAGCTTAATGTACTGCAGGAAATGCATGAGTGAACTGCGGCATGAATTGTATATTGAAGTATATATAGCTCACACTGATGAGTCTACTCAAAAGTTGTGTCTGTTATCATTAGAGACTCTTCCTCCCAAACTGGTAGATTTAGTTACTATATTATACCACTTCACCGTATCTTCAATTGTTTCTCAAATTTCCCTTGTTCTTGTTCACGTTCACATGCATTTTTAATTCTGTACCTCAGTATTTTAGGATAAAGCCCTGAGAGGTTGAAGTATGGTATGCATGCTTTCAGGTTGACTAGTGATCATTTAAGTATGGGGTTCGCAACCTAGGGCCCATAGACCCAGTCCATGGTGCCATTTCATGTGGCCTGCTGCCCTTGCTCCTGCTGCTGCCACTGCTAGCAAAAACAGCTGAAAACATGCCGCCCTCACTCACGACAGTGGAAGTGGGGGAAGCAGCCAAAAATGTGCCATAAATGCACCCACAGCTGTTATAAACATGTTTACAATAGCCATAGACACATTTTACAGTAGCATTTATGGTGGGGTTCATGTGTCTGGCCCACTCAACTATCTGAGGGTGAGTGGTCCAGCCCATGGCAGAAAAACATTGAGAACCCCTGATTTAAGTGACTGAATGAGTCCACTAGATGGCACCTCATCATTTATCTTAATGGTTTCTAACCATACCTGTCAACCCGCGGCTCTGGAAAAACAGGACCTGCACAGATCGCTTGTGCGCAGGTCGCTTTCCACGCATTCGTGGAAGTGCTATGCCACTTGCCTACGCAAGTGGCGTAGCGCTTCCATGCATGCGTGGAAAGCGTTTTCCCCCACTGCCAAAATACGGGGTTTTGGCAGCGTGGGGTGGGTTATGCGTCAATCGATGTCAAATTACGGGGTTTTCCCGGCCAAATCGGGATGGTTGACAGGTATGTTTCTAACTAGGCTGATTCTTGTTTCAATTAGGGAGAAAATAGAAATCCTACTATGATTTTAAATTCAGTGCTCCATAAAAATGAGTTTGGATTTTAATCTCATTATCAAAACTTGGACTTTAAACTCAGTCTTCTATCAACCCATCCACCTTTATGTTATGGTTTCTGAACACTTGTATGTCAGGATGTAAGTAAGCCTAATGTGAATACAGTGTCAGATTAATACTCAGGGGATCTGAGTTCAAATTTACTTGCAGCCATGGGAACCCACTGGGGAGTGCCAATGGTAAACCAGTGCTCTGACATATCTTGGAAACTCAAATGGAGACACTGTAAGTTGGAAGCAACTTGATGACACACAACAACAAAAGTCCATTCAGTGATGATAGTAAATGGAGAGTGAGGGCAGCGGTGGTTTCCTTCTTCTTCTTCTTTTTGTTATCTTCTATGGCAGACAAGACGTGGGTAATAGTAGAGGATTGTAATCAACATCTACCTGGAGTTTCTGTGCTGCCTGTGTTGCCGTTGCAAAGGGCCACATTCCCCACTTTCTTTCTCTCAGGTATAATTTTTATTCTCAGAAGCATCTTATTCAAAAGGCAGTTTGCTTTTCAATGTTCTTTTTAAAAAACTGTAATGACTTGTGACAGAATTATTAGACTTTTTATGCCTCTTAGGCAATGCAGGGGCATTATGCTCATGCCTCACCACTTCTCCGGGAGCTGCACTGGTTGCCAGTGTGCCTCTGGGGGCAATTCAAGGTGCTGGTTTTGACCTTTAAAGCTTCATGGCAGTGGTCCAGGTTATCTTAGAGACCGCATCACCCCAAGGTGTTATACCCGTCCTACTAGGGCAGACCGGAGGGGCTCGGTTATGGTCCCTTCAGCAAAAGAAGCCCACCCCTTGCAGGGGCCAGGACCAGGGGCCTTCTCTGTGTCAGCCCCTGCCCTTTGGAACCTCTTGCCACTCGAACTACACCTCCAGACGGAGCTGCTCCCCTTTAGAAAACAACTGAAAACATGGCTATGCCAGCGGCCATGGGGTATGGATGCATCAACATCCCAGTCTTGCTAGCTCATTTAGCCCATCTTGGGTTTTGTCCTGATTCTTTTTAAACAGTACTGGGAGGGAAGGATTTTTAGTTGGTTTTAAATGGTTTTTAAAGGGGATTGTTAAGTTGTTTTTACTGCTGTTTTAATTTGTGTTGTTTAGCCGCTTCGGGTCACTCTCAAGTGAGGGAAGCGGGATATAAATATTTTAAATACATAAATAAAATAAAAAACATTTCCGATTGTTCTTGCCATATTAATTGCAAAAGCTTATTTCCAGAACTTGGAAAAGAGACGTTTCTGGAAGGTGATGTACAAAAACAAAGCAAAAGAAAAGAATATTTCCAGGCTCAGCTAAAGCTGTACAGAGGCCTGAATTTTCATAGTTCAACACAGATTCCATGCAGATATTAGGTTTGCCACTAGATGTCACATCTGCATTATCATGGACATCTCTAGACACTTTTTAATCCTTCAAAAATGTCAAAACCAGTACAAAGTTGTTGCACTGAGTCAAAATACTATCCATAAAATAAACAGCGGTATTGTGGAGCCAAGGCTTTTGTAGCAAAATTGTGAGATTTTTTTAAAAATTAGCAAATACAATGTCATTGAATCCCAATTTTTTTCAGAACACAACTGCCATCCTCACAGCTCTTGGCCTCAGGGTGCAAAATGGATTTTGCCAGTAATTCAGCTTTGTTATAGCCCACCCCTGTTAAATTGTGAAATATCTGGAGGCTGTTATTGGCGGAATGAAATTGCTGTAATATCAGTAGATCAACAAAGCTTTGGACTTTCCTTAGGGCAGTAGTTTCCAATCTTTTAGACTAGGGGTTCCCAACCTAAGGCCCATGGGCTGGATCTGGCCAGTGATGACATTTCCTCTCCAAGGGCATGATAGAAACAAAATGGCCACCCATTTGAAGCTGTTGGTACAAAATGGCACACACACACACCCCATCATGCAGGCAGGGCAAAATGGCTGTCTAACCATCAAAGCTGACTGAGAGAGTGTCACCAGACCCCTGGCTTGAAAAGGTTGGGAACCCCTGTTTTAGACTATGGAAAACCACTGCCAACTAGAAGGACCATTGTGGTGAGTGCCTAGATTTCAAAATTTACCCAGATCCCTGCATAACCCAAGTTACAACCTTCTCCTGGAAGAAATAAGATTCTTTCCCAGACCATTGTGAACTTAGAATATTGAAACCGGATAAAATAAAAGTATTTACTTTTTGGCAGAAAACATCTGGATACTGCAGGCATTGATATAAATTGTGAATTTACACACACCCTGAAAGCATACAATCGAAACTGAATTTGTAGACATAAGTAAGGAACAAACATTAAAAGAACTGAGATGTCTGGGGAGATTTTTTTTAAGGTGGGGTTGCTTGTTCATGACCTAAAATAAAGATATGGTTTGCCTCTTAACTGGGATTTCATCTCATCAGGTAATCCTGATAAGAGATACCTGTGTGATTCTGCTTCCAGTGTGGAAACAGCTTGGATGGCTAGGGGTACTAAGCACTTTCACTTGGATAGGTGAGGACTGACATTAGTTGATTCACCAGCACCTCATAAATTGGCTGCAGTTATCTGTATTGAGGTACTCATGGCCTTCCACAAACACCAGTAGGATCCCATCCAACATATTAAAATTGCTCTGTGTGGTCTTATGTAGGGGCTATGGTAGCTTAGTGGTTAAGATCCTGAGCTTGATGACTGGAAGGTCAGCAAGTTAGCAGTTCAAGAACTGAGTGCTGTGTAACAGAGTGCACTCCTGTCGTCTGCCCAAGTTCCTGCCAATCTTGCAGTTTGAAATTGCAAGTACTGTATATGAATAGGTACCATTTTGGTGGGGAAAATAACAGCATTCCCTGCAAATACATTAGCAATGATGGACAGAGATGAGGGACATCATAAAGGAGGCAGCAAGTAAAACCATACCAAAAGAAAAGAAGCATAAGAAGGCAAAGTGATTGTCTGATGAGGCTCTTAAAATAGCAGAGGAAAGAAGGAATGCAAAGGGCAAAGGAGAAAGGAAAAAATACAATCACTTGAATACAGAATTTCAAAGAAAAGCAAGAAGAGATAAAGAAACTGTTATGTATGCATATCAATGTACTGTAAAGCTATCAAGATAAAAATGTATCCATCACAATTACAATGTATCTCAGCTGAAAGGAACGCGAGCAAGCAACCCCTTAGGGCAGCTGCGAGCGTTCAGCCTCACATGGTTCACATTGCTCAATCACGGACAGCCGTGGGAAATGCCTCCGCATTCAGCAGAATGAAGATACTCGCATTCAGCAGGAAGAAGATACAACTGCGAGAGTAAGGCGTGCCTGGGCGAGGCCACGCCGGCAGTAGCCAATGAGCTACCGTGCTGCAAGATTCAAATGTATAGTCCTCAGTATATAATGAGATGTACCACCACCATTACCCCCATGTTCCCCCGGATCATCATGCAATAAACCTGTGTTAAGCCAACCACTTCGGCTGTTCATTGTCTTTGGTCCCATACACTAAACTGGCGACGAAGGTGGGATCATGGCAGCCCACGGGACCAAGACATGCGCCGGCTACGAGATCAAGAAGCCGGGAGATTTGGAGCTGTTCGAGATAGACTTCAATGGGGCGCTCGTCGAGCTCGAAGTCACGGACGAGGCCAAAAAGAGGGCCATTTTTGTCAGGCTGCTCGGGCACGAGACCAAGCGGACGTTGGTGGACCTGATCGCGCTGAGGAGGGTGAGCGACTTCAAAGCTAAGGAGCTCCTGGCAGTGCTACGCGCCCACCTCCGGCCCGCGATAGCAATGTTCCCCGCTCGAAGCGCGTTTTGGAGGCGAGTCCAAGCGCCCGGGGAGTCGGTCGCCGATTTTGCAGCGGCCCTGCGACTGGCCGCCGGCCCATGTAAGTGGGAGAACCCAGAAGTCACCCTCCGGGACTGCCTGCTGTGCGGCCTGAGGGACACTGAGACTCAGCGCACGCTGATGAAACAAGAGCCGCCCCCCACACTACAAGAGGTCCTAGACGCGGCGCAGGCCGCGGAAGCCACGATGGCCGGGGTGCAGGAGCTCCAGGACTGGCGGCCGAAGACGGCCAAGGCTGAGAGCTCGGTGCGTGCAGCCCGGCGAGCCTCAAACTCGTCCGCGGAGAGCGGAGACGACGAGGACGTGCGGAGGGTCCAGAAGGAAGGCCGGCGTTGCGACGGCTGCGGCGCCACCCACGCCCGCGCCAAATGCCCCTTCAGGAAGGCCGAGTGCCATAACTGCGGCCGGCGCGGGCACATCGCCAAAGTCTGCAGAAAACGGCGCGAGACCAGGAGGAGTTCGCCAGACCGCTCGGCGAGGCAGGACCGCACCACGAGGCAGGACCGCACCACGAGGCCCCCGGACGGCAACCGGACCACGAGGAAGCAGGACGGCGTGGGGCGCATCTCCGACGACAGCGAGGACGACGCCCCGGTGTTCAGCGTGTCCGTCGGACATCCCCGATACTTCGTTGAGGTAGTAATTCAAGGGGGCCCTGTTAGGATGGAGGTGGACTCGGGTTCTTCATACTCTATCATTTCTCAGGGGGAGTTCCTGAAAATCGCCCCCCACGTGCGGCCTAAGCTCAAAGCATTGAGGGCCACACTGAAAGACGTGCAGGGGAACCGCATCCCAGTGTTGGGGGTTGGGAAATTCCAAGTCTGTTTTAAAAAACACGCCGCAACGCTCCCCCTAGTCGTCCTCAAGGGAGGTAACTGCAGCCTCCTCGGGACTCAATGGTTTCAACCCCTGGGTTTGTTCATCGGGGGGGGGGGGTGCACGCCGTGGGAGTACACGCCACCGGGACTGATCCAATACAGGGCGTGTGCGACGCGCATCCCGAGGTCTTCAAAAAGGGACTTGGGAAATTCAAGGGCCCCCCAGTGACTTTTGACTTGGACCCTGAAATACGACCAATCAGGCTAAAACCGCGCAGGGTGCCTTTTGCACTCAAGGACAAAATAGAGGCGGAACTGGACAAATTGGTGGGTCAGGGGATTCTTGTGCCCGTGGATTCTGCGGAGTGGGAAACTCCGATTGTAACAGCACTAAAGGCCAACGGGGAGGTCCGCATATGCGCTGATTACAAGTGCACCATCAATAAGGCAATTCGCCCTAATGCATATCCGGTGCCGGTAGTCAGCCACTTGCTGGCCAGGTTACACGGGGGGAGGTGTTTCGCAAAGCTTGACCTAGCCCAAGCCTACCAGCAGCTCCCGGTGGCCCCCGCCTCAGCTGCGGCACAAACCATAGTCACCCACAAAGGGGCGTTCCAGGTGACGCGCCTTCAGTTCGGCGTAAATTCGGCGCCCGGGATTTTCCAGTCACTCGTGGAACGCCTCCTAAAGGGATTAGAGGGGGTGTTACCCTACTTTGATGACGTATTGATAACGGGGGGGGGGGGGGAGCCGGGCGGAATTGGCAAAGAGGTTGGGAAAGGTCCTAACAATATTCGAAAAGGCGGGGTTGAGGTTGCGGAAAGACAAATGCGTCTTCTTCGCGACCGAGGTAGAGTTCCTAGGTTTCCGAGTAACTCCTGAGGGTATACGGCCGTCCCAATCCAAGGTGGCCGCCATCAAAAAGGCCCCTCGCCCCAAATCCAAGCCCGAGCTGCAGTCGTTCCTCGGACTGCTCAACTTCTACCACTCCTTCCTTCCGCGCAAGGCAGCCGTGGCGGAACCGCTACACAAGTTGTTAAAAAAGGACGAGGCATGGAAGTGGGGCGACGACCATGAGAGGGCATTTAACGACCTAAAACGACTCCTGGCGTCTGATGCCGTACTAACCCACTTCAACCCCAAACGCCCGGTGGTCCTGATATGCAATGCATCCCCAGTGGGAGTGGGGGCGGTGTTATGCCACGTGCTAGAAAACGGGAGGGAGGCCCCAATAGCGTTCTACTCCAGGTCCCTGTCCCAAGCAGAGAGAAACTATGCCCAGACAGACAGGGAAGCATTAGCGATCATTGTGGGAACCAAAAAATTTCATGATTTTGTGTATGGCCGTCCCTTCACCATAGTGACCGACCATAAGCCCTTGCTAGGCATTTTCACCGCAGATAAGCCCACGCCACAAATCCTGTCCCCGAGAATGCTCAGGTGGGCCATTTTTCTCAACGCGTATCAGCACGCGTTGGTGTACCGGCCAGGGAAGGAGATCAGTCACGCTGACGCCCTGTCAAGGTCTCCCCTTCCCCAGGACTGCAACCACGTGGGCGAGGAAGAGCGAGACCATCAGGTCTTAATGATAGAGGTCCTAGACTCGCCCCCGGTAGTACCGGCCGACATCGCCAAAGCGACCGGCAAGGACAAAACGTTAGCGACAGTTAGCTCCTGGGTGCAGAAAGGGTGGCCGGTATCGTCCCCAGCAGCGGAATTCGACACATTTTTCAAGAAAAAAGTAGAATTGTCCCTAGAGAGGGGTTGCCTTTTGTGGGGACAGCGGGTAGTGATCCCCACGTCTCTCCGGCCGAGGGTGCTTAAACTGCTGCATGTCAGCCACCCGGGGATCGTCCGTTCCAAGGCACTGGCCCGTAGTTACTTTTGGTGGCCCCAGCTAGACGCCGACATCGAGCACATGGTCGGCACTTGCGAAGCGTGCCAGAGCTCAAGGCCAGAAGAGGCTCGTTTGCCACATAGAGAATGGGACACAGCAAGGGGGCCCTGGTCCCGGGTACACGTAGATTTTGCTGGCCCGTTCAGAGGAGCGCTCTTCCTCCTTGTTCTGGATGCGTACTCCAAGTGGTTGGAGGTAATCCCAGTTTCGAGCACATCCTCGGCCACAACAATTAAGCATCTACGGAGGGTCTTTACCACGTTCGGTTTACCCGACACCCTCGTTAGTGACAACGCTAGTTGTTTCACGTCCACCGAGTTCAGGACGTTCATGGATCTCAACGCCATTCGGCACGTCACCTCCGCCCCTTTCCACCCGGCCACCAACGGCCAAGTAGAGCGCCTCGTGCGCACCACAAAAGATGCGCTGCGGTGCATGGGTCCCGGAGATCTAGAATTACAAGTGTGCCAGTTCCTGCTAAGGTACAGGGTCACCCCATTAGTGTCAGGGTACTCCCCCGCGGAGCTGTTAATGCGTAGGAAGCTGGCCACCGTAATCACCAGACTAGACCCCACCAGGGTAGAAGACAAAGGGCGGAACGTAGGGATAGAGCCCACCAAGAATTTCAGCGTAGGCACCCCCGTGCACTGCAGGAACTACGCCAGCGCAGGGCCAGCCTGGGTGCCGGGCGTTGTAATAGAACAAACCGGCCCCGTCTCGTACCGCGTGGAAACTAACACAGGCCTCCTGTGGAGGCGGCACGCGGATCAACTCAGGCGCAGGATTCCCGGAGAGCAGGACGAAGACAAAAATAGCCACGAATCAGCGTTAGGGTACTCCCCCACCCGCTTAGCCCAAGGGGGAGAAAAAGGGGGCCAGGGGTCCCCACCAAGGGGGGAGGAAAGGGAATCGATCCTCAGAGATGTTTTGCGGGAATTTGCGGCAGAAAGGAAGAGCCCCGATCTCACACATATCCCTCGGAAGCTTCCCCAAAACACAGATTCCCCAAGAAGTTTAGATTTTGATTTACAGTACCAGGGGGAGTTAGCGGAGTGGTCCCCCACCCGTCCTAGGGAGAAGAGGGGTTTCAGTTCTGCCCCTGGTACTTCCAGTCCCAGTAGCCCCTGTGAGTTAGAATGCAACATAGCGCCAATGTCCCGGAGACCGACACCCCCAAGACAGAAGGCGACGGCGAGTCCGCCCACCACAGTCGCAAGGTCCCTCGAGCGGATAACAGAAGGCAGCAGAACCACGAGGGCATCCTCATCGGTTCCGCGGTTCACGATAGGAGGGTCCCCGGGGTCCGAGGGCAACAGGCAGGGGTTCACCTCCCAACTGTTCATTCCATTTCCGTCCCCCAGCGCAAAGCAGGCACAGACACCCCACAGAGCCGCTAACGAATCCCCATTTCCCGTTGCAGGACAAGCCTCCACGGAATCAGGGATCACAGGCTCCCC
This sequence comes from Bradypodion ventrale, assembly GCA_035047345.1. NCBI lineage: Eukaryota > Metazoa > Chordata > Lepidosauria > Squamata > Chamaeleonidae > Bradypodion > Bradypodion ventrale. The sequence goes on from JAWDJE010000001.1 coordinate 255,504,475, forward strand.
CGTACTAGGTCAGGCGCCCGCACGCCCCAAGCGTACGTGCAGCAAGCCACAATGGTTGCGGGACTTCGTCCCATCCTAGGGGGGAGGGGTGTTATGTATGCATATCAATGTACTGTAAAGCTATCAAGATAAAAATGTATCCATCACAATTACAATGTATCTCAGCTGAAAGGAACGCGAGCAAGCAACCCCTTAGGGCAGCTGCGAGCGTTTAGCCTCACATGGTTCACATTGCTCAATCACGGACAGCCGCGGGAAATGCCTCCGCATTCAGCAGAATGAAGATACTCGCATTCAGCAGGAAGAAGATACAACTGCGAGAGTAAGGCGTGCCTGGGCGAGGCCACGCCGGCAGTAGCCAATGAGCTACCGTGCTGCAAGATTCAAATGTATAGTCCTCAGTATATAATGAGATGTACCACCACCATTACCCCCATGTTCCCCCGGATCATCATGCAATAAACCTGTGTTAAGCCAACCACTTCGGCTGTTCATTGTCTTTGGTCCCATACACTAAAGAAACATTCTTAAATGAACAGTGCAAAGAAATAGAGGAAAACAACACAAAAGGCAGGACTAGAGACCTCTTCAAAAAATTGGGGAAATTAAGGGAACTTTCAAAGCAAAAATGACCACGATAAGGGACAAAGACAGCAAGGAGTTAGCTGATGCAGAAGAAATTAAGAAAAGGTGGAAAGAGTACACATAGGAACTGTACAAAAAGGACCTCAACACCCCTGATAATCACAATGGTGAGAACATTGAACTTGAGCCAGGCATCCTAGAGAATGAGGTCAGAAAGGCCCTAAAAAGCACTGCAAAACAACAAAGCCAGCGAAGATGATGGTATCCCAGGTGAATTTTTCAAAGCCCTAAAAGATGATGGAATCAAATTATTGCATTCTATATGTCAGCAGATTTGGAAAACAAAACAGTGGCCACAGGATTGGAAAATATCAGTATACGTTCCAATCCCAAAAAAGAGTAATGCCAAAGAATGTTCAAATTATCAAACAATTGTGCTCATCCCACATGCTAGCAAGGTGATGCTCAAGGACAGACTTCAGCAGCACATGGAGAGAGAATTATCTGAAGTACAGGCAGGTTTCAGAAGAGGCAGGGGGACTAGAGACCACATTGGCAACATACGTTGGATTATGGGAAAAACAAGGGGATATCAGAAACAAGTCTACTTCTGCTTTATTGACTACACCAAGGCCTTTGACTGTGTGGACCACAATAAAATGTGGCAAGTAATTAAAGAGATGGGAATACCAGAACACCTTATATGCCTCATGAGAAATCTGTACAAGAGTCAAGAAGCAACAGTTAGGACAGACTATGGAATGATGGAGTGGTTTGGAATAGGAAAAGGAGTAAGACAAGGCTGCATTTTATCACCTTGCTTATTTAACTTATATACAGAGCACATAATGTGCAACACAGGGATGAACGAATCACAAGTTGGGATCAAAATGACTGGGAGAAACATCAACAATTTGGGATAAGAAGATGATATCACCCTAATGGCAGAAAGTGAGGAAGACCTAAAGAAGCTCCTGATTAGGTTGAAGGAAGAGAGTGCAAAAGCTGGATTGTGACTCAATATCAAGAAAACCAAGATAATGGCAACAGGCCCCATCAGTCCCTGGAGAATAGATGGGGAAGAAGTAGAAGCAGTGACAGACTTTACTTTCCTAGGATCAAAGGTAACTGCAGATAGAGATTGCAGCCATGAAATAAAAAGGTGACTGATTCTTGGGAGATAAGCTATGAGAAACCTGGGGAACATAGTGAAAAGTAGAGACATTACATTGCAAACAAAAATTCACATAGTCAAAGCAATGGTATTCCCAGTGATAATGTATGGTTGTGAGAGCTGGACGAGTTAGGAAAGCTAAGCGCAGAAGAATAGATGCCTTTGAGATGTAGCATTGGAGGAGAGTTTTGAGAGTCCCCTGGACAGCGAGGAGAACAATTGGGCTATTTTGCCCCAGACAGACCCGGTGCGCAACTTGGGGGTCCTCCTAGATTTGCGGCTACTGCTAGATGAACAGGTGGCGGCTGTGACCAGGAGGGCTTTCGCCCAGCATTGGGTGATTTGCCAGTTGCGCCCGGTCCTGGACCGGGACTCCTTGCTCATGGTCACTCATGCTCTGGTCACCTCCAGACTAGATTATTTCAATGCACTCTACATGGGGCTGCCCTTGACGACCATTCGGAGACTACAGCTGGTCCAGAATGCGGCAGTCCGGGTGGTGATGGGGTGTGGGTGTTATGCCCATGCTTCACCACTGCTCCGGGAGCTGCGCTGATTGCCAGTTTGTCTCCAAGTGCAATTCAAGGTGCTGGTTTTGACCTTTAAAGCCCTATATGGTAGTGGGCCGGGTTACCTAAGAGACCACATTGCCCTGAGGATGTCTGTCCGTCCAACGAGAGCGGACCGGAGGGGCTCTCTAATCATTCCATCAGCCAGAGGATACAAAAATATCACAATAAAATCATTTGAAAAACCATCCCCATTAAAAAAAACCACCGACCCCATCCATAAAAAGAGTGGAGATCCAGATTATTTTTTAAAACAAGTCAGCAGGTGGGGGTCACTCCTCCATCAGTGCCCCCCACTTACCCTGCCAGCCAGGTTTTAAGTTCTTTCCTAAAGGGCAGCAATTCTGTCTGCAGCTGTAACTCTATTGGCAGGAGGTTCTATAGGGCCGGTGTGGACATGGAAAAGGCCCTCCTTCTTGTGCTAGAGAGACGAGCCCCTCTAGCTGATAGTACAATTAGAGAGCCCCTCCGATCCGCTCTGGTTGTATGGACAGATGTTTTTGGGGAGACACAGTCTCTTAGGTATCTCTTTATCATAGCAGCACAGCTGACAGAAGCTCAAGTGAGTATTTAAATCAGACAAATAACATGGGGAAAGTGTTATTTCTGTCTCCAACCCTAAAAGGCAGATCTGAACACAAAATCTTTCTCTACTTTCCCATGAAAAGATGTAGATATCTGTGTATTTTGCCTGACGAGTTAAAAAAAGGAAAGAGGAGGCTTAAAAAGCGAGTAAAATGGTATAGGGCAGTGATGGTCAACCTTGGCACTCCAGGTCTTCTTGGACTTCAGTTCCCCATAGCCATTATCAGCAGGAGTGGTGACTTGTGCTTCTGGTAATTGCAGTCCAAGAATACCTGGAGTGCCAAGTTTGGCCATCACTAATATAGGGGAAATTGTCGAGAACCAGCCACAATCACCTATGCATTTCTCTGCTTTAGTTTAAACCCCAATACTGTATTACAAAATGGCATGGGGGAGGGAGCAAATCAAAACAAGTATGTACATAATTGTCGTGATCCAGCCCTCGTCAGACTCCAAGGAACACCTAGCTCAGGAGGCACAGCCTGTTCTCAGCCTAGTTCTACCTCCCCAGCCCACATCTGAATCTGAAGATGTCTTGGATCAGGAACTTCAGCCTGCTCCTGGCCCAAATCTGCCTCCCCTGATGGATGACCAGTCAGACCAGGAGCCTTACTCCAAGAGCAATCATCCCTCAGCCAGAGAACAGTGCCAATAGGAATTGCAACTGTGTCATAAAAGGGCCAGGGCTCACTTCCAGTGAAGGCTCCCAGCTGACAGTCCTTAGCTGGGATGCCTCTTAAGCACGTCTGTTACACTGGCTAGGCATCGGTACAATTTCTCTGTGTAAAAGTTGACACCCTGCTTGATGACCGTGTGTTCCTGATACCTATCGTAATTGACTGCCATGACCATAACCTCTCTACTAACCCTTGGACATCCCTTGGACTAGACGCTTGCTCTGAAATAAACCAGTAAACAGACCTTGGCTTTCTTTTTAGACCTTGCACTTCAGATCCTCTTTGGAAAGACTGTTGCCAAAACTCGCCCTGTGTAGCACCACTGCATGGCAACCCTGTCCACTGGGGTAGGTCACTACAATAACCCTAAGTAAATTGATTTGAAAGCAATTGCTGAGAAACTGTATAGATACTGTATGTGTATATTAAGATATTAAGAGCCCTCATGGCACTGTGGTTAAGCTGCAGTACAGCCCAAACTGCTCATGTTTAAAGTTTGATCCGGATGGGGTCAAGGTTGATTCAGCCTTTCATCTTTCTCAGGCTGGTAATATGAGTACCCAGCATGTTGGGGGCAAAATGGCAATTACCTTGTGAACTGCCTAGAGAGTGCTTTAAGTGCTATGGGGGCAGTATAGAAGTGTAATTGCTATTGCTAAGAAAGAAAGAAATAACCATTATGGAAATCAATGATATTGCCAAGGTCATGGTTTTATACAGAATATCACATATACCTGTATTCCAACATTTCAGATGGTTTTTTCTTTGCCAAATGAAAATCACTGAAGAAGCCCAAATAATTTTTTACAATTATTCATAGATATATTAAGTCAGCATTTTTAACTGATAATGAAGAGGCTATTACAGTCTCTTAGTTCTCTAAGAAAAAGAGGAAATATATTTTAAAATGGCAGCAAGCATTACAGAAAGTCTATTATACTTTGTAGCTAAAGTTACATATTTATTTGATAAAATGCAATTTTCATTCATTTAATCTTTAAGCTGTCTTCTTCCTCTTCCACTGTACTCACAAGATCTTTGGGAAAATTTTAGATGTTAATATATTTTATCTGTACAGTGACAGCTTGCAGGACAAAAGTTTCCAACTTCTGGATGACTGCATGTGTAGTTTTGCTTTAATGCTTTACAGTTTTTGTATTTATCATCATGTGGGCAAAAATTGGCTGAAATGAAAGATATGCAAATGTTTAGCAGAAACACTGTCAAGCCAACAGAGACCTAAGAACATTATGGCACAAGATAAGCCTTGTTGGACCAGACAAAAGGTCCACATAGCTGTTGTGTATGTAACAGTATTACTTTAAGAATGTATGAATGTAACCTGACAATGATTACAATGTAACCCAGCTGTTAAAGGAACGCGAGCTAGCTACCCATAGAGGGCAGCTGCGAGCGTTCAGCTCACATGGTTCAAATTCCCCCAATCACTGGCAGCCGCAGGAACCTTCCCGCGCAAGGATCACCTGGCGAAGATGGGCATGACTCAGAATGACGTCACGCCGGTAGCAGCCAATGAGCTACCGTGCAACCCTTTTCAAATGTATTACTGCAGTATAAAATGAGCTGTACCTCCGCCATTACCACATGTTCATCCTGACCATCATGAAATAAACTTGTGTTTTAGCCCTCACTGCGGCTCCTTCTTTGTCTTCCGTGCAAGACACTAAAATAGCCAAGCATTCCATTCACACTAATCAGTTGAATGTTCCCCACTGGGGCATGACTGGAGTGATATCGTTTCTTTTGTACTCCTCACCAACTAATATAGTAGCAGAAATCCTGTTGCTCTTTATATAGGCAGAAAGCAAATGGTGTAAAATTTACTTGCTTCCAGCTGGATTCCTCCAGGAATCTTGACAGTATGCCAAGCCAGCAGCAACTCTTCAATTGCCAGCTGGAAGCAAGTGAATGTTCTGCCATTTGCCTGCTTACTGCATAAAAAGAAGCAAGATTTCAGTGATAGGGTCATAACTTCTCCAGTACTGAGAAATTGAATATCCATTATGATGAATAGCCATCAATAGATCTATCCTCCATTATTATTTTTTCATTCTAAAGGTGGCCAGATTATCCTGCTATGGTAATAGGGTAAACCCTACTGCCAAGTGACTCAACACCGAGTGTCAAGCGGTAGTTAACTAACCTGACAACCTTGAGGACTAACAGCCTTGGGTGCCAAAGTCCACAGGGAAGAGTGATGGTCCTCAAGTGGATTAAATCCCACTTGAATCCATCTGGATGTAGGGGAGCAGCTACTGGCCTGGGGTCGAGGAGGACTTTGTGTCCCAAAAGTGCTCAGGACCAGAAAGTGACTCATGGAACTGGATCCATGGTACAGAGATGTGGGAGGCAGATGAAGGGTCACTGCATTATATTCTCAGAACAGTTTTCATGGTTGATAGCCATGAGGATAGCCAATATTCAGATTTGGATATGGAAGAAGGAGGAGGAGGTGGCCAAAGTGGCAACTAGGAGGAGGATATACAATTATGGATGGATGGATGGATGGATGGATGGATGGATGGATAAATAAATAAATAAATAAATAAATATTGATTTGCTGCAAAATAGCATTGTGGGTGGTGTTCTCTGTTACAATTGTATGCAGTGAGTGGTGATGTTCAGTGAGTGGTGATGTTCAAAGGGATGACAGAGAAACCCCCTTCTTTTTTTGCTTTCTCTAACTTTGTTTAGCATTTCCCTATCTGACCCAGCTCAATTCTAGATACATTAGAGGTGCCCTTTGGTACTTGAATTGTATCTAGGCAATGCTGACTTATTGGGAGGAAACCCTGTTTTTTTAAAAAAAGACAGTGGAGTCACTATGGCCGGTGGATAACAAAAGATGTAGAAGGGCGCAACAGTTTTTAAAGGGGGTAGAAATTCATAGACTCTTAGAATAACTAAGTTGGAAGAGCCTATGAGGCCATTGAGTCCAACCCCCTGTTTAATGCCGGAACCCAAATCGAAGCAGCTCTGACAAATGGTTGAGAACATAATTGGAACACTCTGAAGTGCTGACTGCATCCTTCTCACAGGAGGAGAAATGTTTCCTGTGTGAATGGAACAGCCACTGAAGATAATCTATTTTGCACTGAAGAGTCTTTCAAGCACAAACCAGATCACTCAAACTTCCCCTATCTAGATGGTCCCTTAGCTGCTCTGCCATTGAGGTACAGCTGTTCCCCTGCTGGTCCATGCAGCACTGGTTATCCTAAACTAACTCTGCCTACTGTATCTACTCAGATATTACCAGTGGTGGGCATCAGCAGGTCCACACCAGTTCGCCAGAACCGGTAGCAGAAATTGAAATTGAAATTTATTCTTATATACAGCTTTCCTCATCCAGCAGACAACCCAAAGCAGTTCACAATGCATAACGTACAGAAATACAATATAGCACTAATACAAAGCAAAATACAGTTTTACAAGCAAAACAACAATGCAAAATTACATAACAGTACATGGTATTACACCAACTACAATACAAAAATGCAATAAATACAAATCAGCTAAACCACCCACAAATTCCCATGCCTACAGAGTCCCTCGAGGGGAGAGGGTGGGGCCCAGGGCTCAGGCCGGTGGCGTGGCCAGAAAGCCTCTTTGCCCCCAGTGGGGCCAGGTGTGCGGCGGCAGTGTTCCACATGGCATCCCCCTTGCCTTTCAAATCCTAGGGCGAGGGGGGGCAGGGCCCAGGGCTCCGGCCGGTGGCATGGCCAGGAAGCCTCTTTGCCCCCAGTGGGGCCAGGTGTGCGGCGGTGGTGTTCTGCCTGGCATCCCCCTCGCCTTTCAAATCCTAGGGTGAGGGGGGGCGGGGCCCATGGCTCCGGCCGGTGGCGTGGCTGGGAAGCCTCTTCACCCCCAGCGGGGCCAGGTGTGTGGCAGCGGTCTTCCGCCTAGCATCCCCCCTCGCCTTTCAAAGTCCTAGGGCAAGGGGAGGTGGGGCCCAGGGCTCCGGCCGGTGGCGTGGCATGGCCCGGAAGCCGCTTCGCCCCCAGCGGGGCCAGGTGTGTGGCGGCGGTGTTCTGCCCTGCGTCCCCCTCGCCTTTCAAATCCTAGGACGAGGGGGGCGGGCAGGGCTCCGGCTGGTGGCATGGCCCGGAAGCCTCTTCACCCCCAGCGGGCTGGCCGCACCCTACCATAAGGCGAAGGGAGCAGCCACTCCAGGCGCCCGCTCCCAGGGGGCGCTGCAGTGGTAAAGCATGTGTAAAGTTTTTCCAAGTAATTTAATTTAACCCCATATATTAGGGGTGACCAAGGGGGTGCCATAGTTGGATCTTGCTCCATCCTAAAACTTGCCTCGGGTCGGCACTGGCTGCCCCCACCCAAGTTTTGAAACAAAGTAGTCCTAATTCAGGCGCAATGCAAGGCTTTCCCCCTGACCACGCCCACCATACCACAGCCATAGTGTGGTAGTAATTTTTTGGGGGGGAGCCCACCACTGGATATTACCCACTAACTGGGGAAAAAATGCACATCACATCAAAAGTAAATGAAATACAACTTTCCACACTTACTGCATAGTCCTTTATCACAGGAATTCATACATTCCCCGCATGGCTCTCCTTCATTGTAAGGCTTATAATAAGACTCTCCTATTATGTTTCCTCTGAAATATTAAAATAACATAAAAAGAATATTACAAACATGATTCCTTATTTATTCTTCAAATATGTGGGTGGGTTTTTGACACAGAACAACACCATGAAGTTGTGAGGCTCTGAGTACAAAATGGAACAGAAGCCATATAACCTCCACCTCCTCTCCAAAGCACTCACTCGGTAGAGAGAATTTTTCACCTTCCTGCCATATCCAGGGAAGGCGATTCCCTCCATTCTTTCCATAGCCTGGTAATAAGTCATAGGTTATTATTCATTAATCTAAATTTGTTCACATTTTAAAATTAATAATTTAATCATTGAACAACTTGTTTGTGACTTATTATTTTACTTTAGTGCATGACTAGTTATTTCAAGAATTTGTTTAAAAAACAACAACACTTGCTCCCACCAACTTGTTTTAACATTTTAATATATTAATTAATCAATTTTCTTTAATGATGTGATGCGAACATGTTCATTCTACACAACCACTTTTCCAAGCTGTGTTCTTTTCCTTCCCTTTTGTCCCTCATCAAGCCGACAACAACAACCAATGCCAAATGCTTTTATCCCTTTCTCCCTCTCATCTCTCTCTTTCTCTATCTCCTTTACATTGCTGCCTTTCTACTGCTCTTATCTCTGTGCCTCTATATTTCCCCTCTATCAGAAATGGTTAGAAGCACTGGACATGACATTGCTATGAGGAGTCTTTGCTGAAGGGCCAATAGAAATTAAAGTGTGCAAAATGAAATGATGGTCACATGTATCAACATCTACAATAAAGAAATGCAAACATATACAACATAGCCTTAAAAACTCAAAAATCTAATCTAATCTTTAACACGTAATGTTTTAAGGATTGTTTCAGATGTTATGTGAAATTATTATTATTCTAAACAAGGGATGTACTACCACAAAACTCAGTGACCAAAATCCTGTTGCTTAGTGCAATAAGTTGCCCATTGAATGAGTAGGGATTTCCCATCTCAGGTATCACTTGTATCACAGTATGTTATATTGTCCTTGCTAACTTCATTCAGTCTAGGCTCCATACTGCTATCTTAATAATCCCACTGCTTAGTGGTTTGGGTGGAAGGGGAACATTCCTGTTGGGTCCGGCACTTAAGAAGTATTCTGACCAACAGGATTGGGTCAACCACAAATGATTTATTATTCAGCTCAGAGATACCGGAGAAGGGAACATGTACAAGGTGGCCAGCTTATATACAGTGAGAATGGCAGTTACACAGGTTGATACATTTTGGTGGGCTTCCAGGGAAGCGAGAAGTTTGTACTGATGAATCAGCTATTTTGATGGTAGTTTGAAATTGGCGCCTTTGCAAAAGGCGCACTATTCCACCATAGACTTTACGGTGCTAATAGTGGTTTTGATAAATAATGCTTGGACACAACATTCCTCCCCTCAGCAAGGAACCCACTCTCCCAATTGGTTTGATGGACCACAGGTCCTTTTAGGGCACCCAAAATTCTCAGGACTTAGAGAAGGGGTCACTGGTTGTCCAGGAGCTCTGGGACTGCAGGCTGACTCGCTGGACTGCCTAGGCATGCTAAGTCTTTGAGGGAGTTCTCCAAGGCGAAAGATTTATACAATCTGTCTGGCCTTTGGCTGTAATAATAAAGATTTGATTTGATTTGATTTGAGTTCTCCAAGCACTGGAATTGCTTCTGCAGCTGTACCCGTAGAGCAAGGGACTATCTCTACTGTGGACTTGGCAGTGGTCAGTTCTGGGACATTTCCCGGGGAAGGTGGTCCCTGTACAAAGTCGCTTGGCAGTGGCTGAGTGAACAACTCTTCCTCCAGATTGAAATTTGGGTGATAATTTCCAAATAATGAAAGATCTGGCTCTAGAGGCTGGAGAGCTCTATTTCTGTAGTGGCATTGTTCCCCAAAACCTGGGGACACATCTGATCTGCGTGTCTCCTCCAAATTAAGCCGTTGTCCATAAGGACTTTGTATGACACTGGCACAGTTTGCTCTAAAACATCACCTCCCAACCAAGGGGAACCCAGCACATAGTTGTGGCAGTGGACAGCTTGCCCAACCTGGAAATTCTTAGTATTACTAACATCTATGTTGAGACCTAGCAGATACTGGCAGAGCTGCAATTCTAAATTCCCTGTGCCCATACACTTCAGTGCTTCGATTACGGAGCAAGCCATTATCTCTACTTGCCCATTGGTGGTGGGGTGAAAAAGGGCAGCAGTGATATGCCTTACACCGTTGTGGCTAAGGAAATCCTGGAATTCCACCAACATGAAAGATGACGCGTTATCGGAGACAACAATGTCGGGCAACCCAAAAGTACAAAAAAACCTTCTTAATTTACAAATTGTGGCAGCTGACAAAGTGCCTGATACGGGCATTACCTCTAACCATTTAGAGTATGAATCAACAATAAGCAGGAAGGTGGCACCCCTGAATGGGCCAGTGAAGCTGCTGTGGACTCGCGACCAGCGGCCCTTTGCAGTGTACCACTCCCTGGTTAGGCTGGTGGGTTTCCTCCGGCCTGGAGGACTGGCAATCTCTACAGCAGCCCACCCAAGCCTTGATATCTAAGTCAAGCCTAGGCCACCACAAATAACTCCTGGCAAGCACCTTAGAGCAGACAATGCCTGGATGACTAATTTGTAATGTGCGTAAAACCTTACCCCATAGTGCAGGTGGGATTACCACTCTGTCTCCCCACACCAAACATCCCCTTTCCAATGACAGCTCATTACATTTTGTATAATAAACCTTGAATTCTTCAGAGTCCGGTGGCGACGGCCACCCTTTCTGAACCCATGAAACAACCTTCATTAAAAGGAAATCCTTTCTAGTAGTATAAGCAATGTCCTTGGTGGACACAGGCGGGGACTCTAAAACCTCTAATATGAGGAACTGGTCGTCCGAACAAATCTTGCCCAATGTCTCCACAGCGGATCTAGATAGGGCATCCACATTGGAGATACTGGCACCTGGCCGATGCTGTAGAGTATACTAATAAGCTTGAAGGAACATTGCCCAACAAAGCATTCTAGGAGATAATATCTGGGGGGTAGGCTTGTCAGGCACAAAGGTGCCCAGTAGTGGCTTGTGATCTGCAACAATCATAAAGGGCCACCCGTAAATAAATTCATGAAATTTTTGGTACCTGCAATAACAGCTGCAGCCTCCCTGTTGATCTGGGCATATCATTTTTCAGTATCCATCAGAGATCTTGAGTAGTAGATGATCTGCGCCTCTCTCCCTCCCCCAGGTCATGGCAGAGCATGCCCCCAACCCCTACAGGGGAAGCATCACAGACAAGAATGACCAGTTTACTTGGGTCAAAATGTGTGAGGACGGTGTCCAAAATAAAGAGCCTTTTAACTTCCCGAAATGCCTTGCCCTGTGGAGGACCCCAATGCCACACCACCTGTTTCCTAAGCAGTTGGTGTGGTGGGGCAGCCACGGTGGCCTTTTGAGGTAGAAATGCATGGTAAAAGTTCAGAAGCCCCAGAAATGCTTGCAATTCACTTTTTGAATTCGGATGCGGAGCATCCCAAACCGCTTTCACCTGAGAGTCAGAGGGCTTAACACCTTTTGGGATAACCTTGAAACCCAGGAAATCTACTTCATTAGCAAAAAAATAGCATTTCTCTTTCTTAACTCTAAGACCAGCATTTTGGAAACGTTCAAGTACTTTGCCCAACTTCTCGACAAGGTCCCCCCTGTCCTTCCCAGCAATCAATATGTCATCAAAATATGGCAGAACACCTGGGATACTTTTGAGCAATTTTTCCAGTAACCCCTGGAATATACCAGGTGCTGCATTGACACCAAATTGCAATCGTTTAACCTTAAACACACCCTTGTGTGTTGTAATAGTCTGACATAAAGCAGATTCAGGAGTGACAGGCAACTGCTGGTACGGCTGTGGCATGTCCAGTTTGGCAAAACAGTGTCCTCCATTAAGTGTAGCCAGTAGGTGACTCACAACTGGCACAGGGTAAGAATTTGGGCATATCACTTTATGTGGGTTGCCCAGGCTGCTAATTGGACAGCTACCTTTCCCCAAAGGGATTGTCGGGATTTGCAAATGATCCTGAGACCATCCTGGCTCGACCGGAAAGGCGATTGGGTACAGGCAAATTAGTAATAGGGAGCAATAGTGACTCCATGTTTCCTTGGCTGAAGGCACTGAAGGCAGTAGAGCAAGTGTCATGGGGAGAGTAGCCCAAGGTCTCGCAAACAGCATATGGTATCTAGCTCATGTCCATGTAAAAGGGCTGAGCAGACACCAACCACAGTTAGACAAAATAGCCATGCATACATACGCAGAATCTTCTAGGAGTTAGATAACATGAGAACAGTGAGTCTCACCGCAATCTGCTGATAGAGTCTGCCCATGGGCAACCTAGGCACGTGGGCTGGTAAGTGTAACCCAATCAGCCAAGTGCCACATATTACTGTCACAGGGGTCTCACACAAGCTGTGCATGCTAACTGTTGTGACTCTGGCCCCGGCCCACCTCTGGCCCCCGAACCGGCACACCTTGGGGATGATGACTCTGAGGATGAAGGGGAGGAGCTGACAGGACCCTCTTCCTCAGGGATCCCCCCCCAGCACTGCCTCAGCCTCTCTTGGAACTGCAGCAGCAGGATGGCAACGAGGATGTCCTCCAACAGCAGTCTTCACGTTCAGACAGCTCTGGGGATGAGGCGTGACTGGACGCTAGGCATCGAAGCAGGGCAAAGCATTGTCTACAGAGGCTGAGAGGAAGGAGGGTAATCAGGAAGCATCTGGCCACACCCACGGAGGCATATAAGGAACCAGGACGCCGGATGTGGCTCTGTGACAGACAAAGTTTAGCTTCCCTGCTCTTGCTTGGTACCGTGGTATCTTGACTACTCTTTGGAAACTCTGAAAATAGAACTTTGGACCGGTTTTGGACTACTCTTTAGAAACTCTGGAATTAGAACTTTGGACCTGACTTACACTACTCTTTGGATATCCCTTACAGTGAATGTTTTCCCGACAGGGAAAAGGGAGTGAGTGGGGGAGACAGAACATCTTGTCCGTCACCCCCAAACAGGCAATATTGCTGGCGCAATGAAGGAGCTGCAACAGCTGCGGGTGGTGAACCAACAGCTTCAGCAGCAAGTGGCACACCTGGCAGCCCAGGTCGCCATGCTGGCTGCCCCTGCAGCCCCTCCTCCCCATTGAAAATTCCCAGTGGCCATGCCTGACAAGTTTGCTGGTCAACCAGCGATGTTTCCAGTGATTCTGGGACAATGGCAACTGTTTATGGCCGCCCGGCCTGAGGACTTCACCGATGACCGGGCCAAGGTGGGGTTTGTGATTAGCCTCCTGTCTGGCCTGGCTGCCCGGTGGGCCATGCCGCTGCTGACCGAGGACAGCCCACTGCTGGCGGACTACCAGGGTTTCCAGCACTTTCTGGGCCACATGTTTGAGGATCCCATCTGGACACAGACATCAGCCAGGCACCTCAAGGACCTCCGGCAAGGGAAGCGCCCCCTACAGGAATATATCGCGGAGTTTCGGCTTTTGTGCCAGGACTCAGTGTGGAATGAGGCGGCAAAGATAGACGTTTTCCAGGACGGGCTGTCTGAGGAACTTCAGGATGAGTTGGTCCGGGTGGAGGTTCCCCTCACCCTAGATGCTCTGGTAGTTCAGTGTCTCCGCATTGACGCACGTCTTCAGCATCGACAAACTCAGCGCACTGCCTGAGAGCTGTCGGCCATGCCCAGGACCTCATGGTCTTCACCTGTGATACCTCAGCCCGCCCCATGTTTCGTGGCGACAGCTGAGGAGCCGATGGAGCTTGGGGTGGCCCAGCCCCGCCTGATGGCCCAGGACTGGGCGCACTGCCACCAAGGTGGCCTGTGTTTGTACTGTGGGGAGCCCGGACACTTTGCTGCCTCCTGTCCTCAGAAGGGGGTGGGGCTCCCATGTCCGGCCCCAGTTTCCGGCCCAACCCATCTGGAAATGGGGTTAGCCCAGCCTAGGGGAAACCCTCGGCCGGGCGCACATCACATCCCCAACAGAGTCCACCGATACGGATTCGGACCCACCCCGGCACCTGGTATTGGACACCCGGATCCTTGTTTCCGGCCGGGCCGAGAAGGTTCAGGCACATGCACTAGTGGACTTGGAACCTACGACAAACCTTATGGACCGGGCTTTTGTTGCCCACTTTGGGATTCCTCTGGCCCTGGTTGACCCGCCATTGCGGGTAGAAACCATCAATGGGCGGGAACTTGTGTCGGGGCACATCAAGACAGCCACCCAACCTTTGTGCCTGGCCATTGGGGCACATGAGGAGGCCATCCAGTTTTACATCACTGCAGACCTTCATTTCCCTTTGGTCCTAGGCATGGCCTGGTTCTAGACCCACGACCCTCAGGTGACGTGGTCATGAAATGCCATCACCTTTCCGGCCCTGCAGTGCATCAACCACATCCGCCACACCTGCGCCAGCCAGGCGGTCTCCTTCCCTACAGTCTCCTTGCCCCCGAGCTGTCTGACTTTGCTGAAGTGTTCAGCGAATGCGAGGCGGACCGTTTGCCCCCACACCAGCCCTACGACTGCCCTGTGGACCTCAAGCCCGATGCACCGCTGCTGGCGGGGTGCTTGTACCCTATATTGGGACATGAATTGGCCACCCTGTGGGACCTCCTGGACAAAAATCTGGCCCGAGGGTTTATACGGCCCTCGCCTTCCCCCCTCTCGGCCCCACACCAGGACGCCGGGTGCGGTTCTGTGATGGACAAAGTTTAGCTTCCCTGCTCTTACTTGGTACCGTGGCATCTTGACTACTGTTTGGAAACTCTGGAAATAGAACTTTGGACCGGTTTTGGACTACTCTTTGGAAACTCTGGAATTAGAACTTTGGACTGGACTTAGACTACTCTTCGGATATCCCTTACAGTGAGTTTTTCCCCGACAGGGAAAAGGGAGTGAGCGGGGGAGACAGAACACTAACTCCCAAATGTAGTCAACAAACACAGACCACCCCAAGGTATCGGGGCTGGCCTTTTTAATCATAGCCTCATCTCTCACACCTTCCTTGGGTTCAGCACCTCGACTCCCATGGACCATTACAACATATGGTGACCCCAACATGATTACTCGGGAGTAGCGGAGCAGTTCTGATTGGAAAGCATCTCCGATCGGAACTCAGTACAGTCTCAAGGGAGGCAGCGCGCTCGCATGCCGTCAGACTTCATGCAAAGGAACGGATGCATTCCAAAGCCGGGGAAAGCCAAGATCCAGAACGACCGAAGTCATAACAGGAGACCAGTGGCCAGCCATCGCCGCAATCCTGATCCACCAACCAGTCCAGAGGGACATCATCCAATGCCTCATCTGCCCCGTCGTGCTACCCAAACTCATCCCGCGGAAGCATCGACTCATAAATTGTGTACAAAATCCTGGGAATCTCCCCACCAGGTAGCATGGGGGCTAGCTTGGGGGAGCTAAATCTCTTCATCAGACAAAAGGCTCATAGGGATGAGCTTGGAGCCCTGGCCAGGCAATATCGGATTAGGGTAGACCGATATCATCTGACAGATCTCGTGAGGTACCTGGGAGAGCATTGCTTGTTCTACCCAGAAGCAGGTACATTAAATTCTGAGGTTTGGGATAAAGTAGGAAACTGCCTTCAACAGGAGCCTCGAGCTCCTGCTGACATCATTGCAACTTGGAGCAAGTGTAGACAGATCATTTCAGCCGCCAGTCCAGCCCAGCCAGAGACCAATACACCAGAGTACATAGGACCATCAGCCCCAACACGTCTCTGTCCGACCATCCAGTTTTAACATAGGGGCTTAAGGGACATCCCCCCCTTCATGGCAACTGCATTCCTCAAGGTTCCCGCTTCTGGCAAGGGAACTAGGAACTACACCGCCATCAAACAAGGAGCGCAAGAGCCCTACATGGATTTAATCAATAGGCTAGAGGAAGCAATTAGCAGACAGTAGACAATTCAGACGCACAAGAAGACCTGATAAAGAGGCTGGCAAAAGACAGCTGATATGATCAGAGCTTGCTCTGACGTTGGCACGGACACCTATAAAATGGGTCTGTTGGCAGCGGCGGTGCAAGGGAGCTTGCTTCCACTGTGGCAAGATGGGACATTATGCTAAAGGGTGCACATTGAAACAACCTGAGAGGAAGGGGGCGGCCGGTCATCCGGCCGCCCGGCCATGCCAACCACCCAGTGCCCGAGGTGCCACAATGGCTTCCATTGGGCTAATCAATGCCAGAACTCAGGAAACCAGACCACGGGCATGTCCCTGGCCCCAGTCCAAATAGGGACAGCACCTGCCCTGGCAGCCCCAGGGCAGGGATCCTAGTAGCCACATCCAGTCTGGCACCCAGCGTTTCCAAGGCACAGGCAGAAACCAAGGGCAGCGCAGGACTAGATTTAGTGTGCCAGGAGGAAGTCACTTGCAACCTGCCAGTCACGGTCTTTCTGGTCAACTCCCAGTATCAGGGACCCGTGCCCCGTAACATTGTGGGAATAGTCTTGCCTCGGAGCAGTGCTGGGAAAAAGGGAATCTTTGTGATCCCGGGAGTCATCAACTCCGATTACATTGGAATCATTAAGATCCAGCTTTGGACGCAGTTACCCCAAGCAATTAGCAAAGGAGATTCAGTAGCACAATTGATCATGGTTCCTTATCATCTGCCAGGTGGGGGCAAGGAGGTTATCAGAGGAGACACAGGATTCGGGTCCACAAACTGCCGAAGAGAGGAAGGGGCAGTGGAAGGATTCCAGATCATAGTGACAATGGAGCAGAGCATAGAGTGGAAACAGCGACCAGTCATTAAGGTATTTTTGAATAAAATACCTTTTGACGGACTGCTTGACACCGGAGCAGATGTTAGTGTAATCAGCCAGAAATTGTGGCCCCCAGAGTGGGCCATTGAACCAGTTTTAGATGTGTGGGGTGTGGGAGGAGTTCAAGAAGCTTACAGGAGCCATGACTGGGTGGAGGTCACTATTCCAGATGCAGAAGGCACAGCGGTCATCCAACCCCACATTTTGAACGTGCCTATCAATCTCTGGGGTAGGGATATTCTACAGCAGTAAAATACAGCAGTATCTACAGATACAGCA
The DNA here is from genome assembly GCA_035047345.1 of Bradypodion ventrale. Taxonomy (NCBI): domain Eukaryota; kingdom Metazoa; phylum Chordata; class Lepidosauria; order Squamata; family Chamaeleonidae; genus Bradypodion; species Bradypodion ventrale. The sequence continues at coordinate 255,521,818 of JAWDJE010000001.1, forward strand.
GTATCTACAGTACCTATTGTTTGGGTAATGGCCCTAACACTCAAATGGTTAACCGATGAGTCAGTATTGATAAACCAATGGCCGATATTTGGAGAGAAATTAATAGCCTTAAAGCCGCTTGTTAAATAGCAGCTTGAAGCGGGACACATAGAGCAATCCACCAGTTCCTGGAATTCACCGATATTCATCATTAAGAAAAAGTCTGGTAAATTGAGACTTCTTCATGATCTTAGAGAGATCAACAAATGCATTCAGCCCACGAGACCACTTCAGTGCGGCATTACCAACCCAAACATGATCCCCAAAGGGTGAGAAATCCTAGTCGTAGACTTGAAAGATTGTTTTTACACCATCCCTTTAGATCCCAGGGACAGGGAAAGGTTTGCCTTTTCGGTGCCAGTTGTCAACCATAGGGAACCAATCCAAAGGTTTGCGTGGAAATTTTTGCCACAGGGCATGCTTAACTCGCCCACTCTGTGCCAAATTTATGACCCTGATGCACTGGAAAAGTTCCGGAACCTGAACCCCAAAGTCTTAGTCTGTCATTTCATGGATGACATTTTGATCTCAGAGCCAAAATTGAGCAGTGACACATTTTGTGACCTCCAGAGCACTCTGTGGGAAAAGGGATTGATCATTGCCCCAGAAAAAATTCAGAGAACCGAACCCTATTTGTATTTGGATCATCGGCTTCTCAGATCCTATGCAGCACCAGTGCTGCCTAGGGTCCATATCAGGGATTTCATTACGTTAGTGGAACTACAGCAAGTTCTAGGAAACATTAATTGGGCCAGACCCTATTTCCAATTAGACACGGAGCTTTTAAAACCGCTCTTTTCGCTGCTTACACAAGGGAAGCAGCCAGCTGATCACATATGCATTCCGTGAGTGGCGAAGGCAATTCTTCAGGAGGTAAACCGTGTTCTCAGCCACAGATGGGTAGATAGAATCAGCGAAGGACCAGATGCTCATGTCCTGAATCTGTACATAGTCAGAACTGGGACCATTTTCACTGGAGTGCTAGGAGTAGATTCCGAAGGGTGTGTGTGAAAATAGTGGAATGGATGTATCTGCCAAACACCTCTTCCCACAACGTAATCCCTCCCCAAGAGCTGGTAGTGACAGTAATCTACAGAGGGAGGCTGAGAGCAAGAGATATTTCTGGACACGATCTAGCTAAGATAGTGGTGCCATTTACCAAAGGCCAGATAGAAAGACTCATGCAGTTAGGAGACTCTCTCCCGATTGCATTGGAAGGTTTTACAGGGAATTTAGCGTACCATCTGCCAAAATATCCCAGACTTGGACAGTCGAATTGCAGGGAATGTTGTCCCTGATCCCACTTCAGGGAGCGATTATGGCATTCTTGCATGGCTTGAGGGGCAGGCTTGGAGAACGCTATTGTCACTTCCACAAAAGTCAGCACAAAGAGCAGAGCTGACAGCAGCGAATCTAGCCTTAAGAACGTTTGCCCAGCAGCCACTGAACATCATTACTGATAGTCAGTATGTAAGGAATTTGATTCACAGTCTACCAGGAACCTACATCACTCCTGCGATAGACAAAAACTTGTTAAGTCTGTTTTTGACCATGCAGTTCCATTTGCGCAACCGCAGGGAAAGGCTTTACGTCGCCCACATTAGGAGCCACCAGGAGCTGCCTGGCCCCCTCTCTGAGGGTAACAGTAGAGTAGATGCGGCTGCAAAGGAAGCAGAACAGAAGTTAGTTTATGCATTCTTCCACCAGAATGTGGCTTTTGCAGAAAGCAGACCATGAACCCTGCTTCATTGTTGAGCACTTGCCTTGTTCTGGTCTGCCATGCTCCAGGAGAGCAGACCCGAGACATTGAGTGGGTGCCTAAACATGTACTTGGATGCTATCGCCGCATCACATATGCGACTTACATAAATTGGGGGACTCATATAACAAAAACTTTGCCCGCTGATACAATCACTCTTGTTACACCCCGAGTGGCCATCAGCCCAAATACATCTTGTGCCAGAATGACAGGCTGCACCTCAGTCGAGAGCCTGCATCACCACTGCCTTGACCCAGGCAAAGAGACTTGGAGATGTAATCACCCAGACATTATCAGTTTTATGTACAGTCATGTCATTTTGCCCACAGGGTGGTTCTTCACTTGTAACCAATGCACATGGAACTACATCCCAGCTCATGTATCAGATTCATTCTGTTGTATAAGTCGTTTAACACTGGTTCTCCCAAAAAGGGAAATGCTTACACCACATCGAGCCGTACCACAGCCAGCATGGATCACACAAGTAGTCAAGCTCGATAAAATTTGTGATAGCAATATAAGGTTACTCAGCAAATCAGAGTATGTCGCCTTAGCAGTAAGCCTTGTAGGAGTACCTGGACTTGCAGCAGGTAATGCACGTAAGGTTGGTCAGTTGGCATGTGCCCTGGCCAAAGGTCTCAATCACACTTCTACAGCTATAGCTTTACTTAATCAAGAGCAAATAGAAATTAGACATGCAGTATTGGAAAGTCGAGCAGCTATTGATTATTTGCTTCTTCTCCATCACTTAGGATGTGAAACAGTTCATAATATGTGTTGCTTCAATCTCACAGATAATTCCCACAGGATCCAAAGCCAAATCACTGACTTGGACAAAATAGTCACACACATTCAACAGGACACCAGTTGGGGGTGGTGGAATGGACGCTGGTCCTGGGTGCCATGGAACTGGCTACAAACAACGCTTAAAGTCACCGCTGGTGTTGTGGTAGTGGGAGTCATTCTATGCTGCTTTGTGCAATGCATCCCCTCGTTCCTATCCATGTGCCACTCAGGAAGGAGACATCAAAATATAATCACACCTCGACAGCTCATGCTCTATGTCTGTCAGGTTCTCAGCCAAGTCACTTTAGAAAACAAAGAAAAAGGAATTGTGGGTTGCCCAGATCACTAATTGGACAGCTACCTTTCCCAAAGGGTTTGTTGAGATTTGCAAACGATTCCGAGACCATCCTGGCTCAACCGGAAAGGCAATTGGGTATGGGCAAATTAGTAATAGGGAGCAATAGTGACTCCATGTTTCCTTGGCTGAGGGCACTAAAAGCAGTAGAGCAAGTGTCATGGCTCACGTCCATGTAAAAGGGCTGAGCAGACACCAACCGCAGTTAGACCAAATAGCCATGCATAGATACGCAGAGTCTTCTAGGAGTTAGATAACATGAGAACAGTGAGTCTCACCGCAATCCACTGATAGAGTCTGCCCATGGGCAACCTGGGCACGTGGGCTGGTAAGTGTAACCCAATCAGCCAAGTGCCATGTAGTACTTTCTGTCACGGGGGTCTCACGCAGGCTGTGCATGCTAACTCCCAAATGTAGTCAATAAATACAGACCACCACGGGGTATCGGGGCTGGCCTTTTTCATCATAGCCTTGTCTCTCGCAACTTCCTTGAGTTCAGCACCTCGACTCCCATGGACCATTACAACAGCTTTATTAATAGTACATTTGTAATCCACAGAGATGCGGATGTCTCCATTGGACTTTATAGCAGTGACGATAGGAGTTTCCCATGGAGCTGAGTCCACCGGCTCCAAGATCCCTTGCACAATCAGTTTGTCAAGTTTGGCCTTGATACGGTCCTTGAGCGCAAAAGGCACCTGGCAGGTCTTCAGCCTGATGGGCCAAACAGATGAGTCAAGTTTGAAGTGAACAGGGGCCCCCTTGACTGTACCCAGTCCCGGGCGAAATATATCTGGGTAATGATCACAAGTTGACTGAATGGGATCAGCCTCAACCTTTCCAATCCCTAAAAAAGCAATACCCAGGGGCCCAAACCATTGTGTACTCAAAAGATTGTTCTTACCCACCTTGACCATGACAAGGAGCAATCTGGCCAACAGGGACTTGAAACGCACATGAAAAGTGCCGACACCAAGTACAGGGATGTGGCCATCCTGCACATCACTTAACTTGACCTTAAGAGCCTGCAACCTTGGGTGGTCAGCTGGGGGAAGCCAGAGAAATTCCTTCTGTGTGATAATTTAAAAGGATGATCCTGAGTCGATTTCCATCTGGAATGGACAACCCTGCAGGCGAACATCAACAATGAATTTGTCAGAAACCGCATGAACTCTGGAACTGGAGCCGTGACTGGTGAAGACCTTGGAAATGAGATGCTCCTTTCCTCAATGAACTTTGTCCCTGGAAGGCACCTCGGCACCCTGGTGGCACACTCTGGCAATGTGCCCCTTCTTCCCACAACAGTGACATTCAGCAGATTTGAAGGGGCATTGATTGTGGAGGTGTCTGTTCCCACAACCCTGGCATGGCGCAACAGTGCCCTTGGACCAGTTGAAACTTCTATGATGTACGTTAGCGATGTCGTCCCCCTCCTCAGGGCTGTCTGAGGATGCTAACAGGCTGGACGTGCGCTGTTGCTGGGCAGCCGAACCCCTCTGGACCGGTGCTGCGGACGTGGCTTGGAGAAATTGGACCATGGCGGTGGCAACTTCAGCTGCCTGAGCCTCCTTAAGAACTTAGGCAAAGTTTGAGTGTGGCCTCGTCCCTGAGGCCTACAAGGAGCCGGTCGCAAAGAGCAATGTCGAGGTTTTCCCATTTGCAGGGAACTGTGACGTGGCAGAGAGCAGCCACATACTCTGTGACAGATTCCCCGGCCTTCTGGTCTCTCCTGTAGAAGGCCACTCTAGCCGGGAAAATTGAAGTTTTGGGCCTGAAATGGTCCTGGAGGATGGTCAAAATGTCTCTCAGAAGGGTATCCTTCAGCACCCTGGGCAGAAGCAAGTCTGTGATCAGCTCGAGTGTGGTCAGCCCGCAGTGAACCAGGAACATAGCCTTCTGCAACCCGTCATCTGCTATTTTCTGTGAGATCACGTATTTTTCAAAATGGACCTCGTACATAGGCCATGAGACTGATCTGGAGGTGTCGAATGGCCTGAATGAAGCAGGAACAGCGGCAGCCATTGGGATCCCACCTTCATCACCAATATTGGGTCCAGCGCTTAAGAAGTATTCTGATTAACAGGATTGGGTCAAACACAAGTGATTTATTATTCAGCTCAGAGATACAGTACTGGGGAACATGTACAAGGTTATATACAGTAAGAATGACAGTTACACAGGTTGACACATTTCGGCGGGCTTCTTGGGAAGCGTGAAGTTTGTACTGATGAATCAGCTGTTTTGATGGTAGTTTGAAATTGGCACCTTTACGGCACTAATAGCGGTTTTGATAAATAACACTTGAATACAACAATTCCCCTACTTTGGTGAGGAAGAGGTGAGAGAACTCATTGATGTCACTTATCACTGCACATTGGCTTTAGGGATGGGGCCCCAAAGCTGGCCTCTCCCTTGATATCATTGAAAGAGACTCCTCTAAGATCAGGCATACCCTGATAATGGCAACCTTGCATTGCCATCTAATCTTTCTTACACTAGGTCAGACAAAAGGAACTGCAGAATGAATTCACCAAAAGGTGCCTTCATTTTAACAGTTTCAAGACTTGCCTAGACATGGAATAATAATGATGATGATAATTATATTTAGCATTTTAACCTATGTCCATGAGTCCCTCTAGTTTCTGCATCTGGCCTCAACATGGAAGGGGGGGGAGTTGATGGTGTGCCCACTGACCAGATAACCCAAAGTGGCTACAAAGGCAAGAGTGACCTTAGGGGGAGGCAGATAGGAATTTTGGGCTCGGGATTGGCATATTTCGAAAAGGAGACAGGGCAATTTTTGCCTATCCCATTCTGATTCTAACAGAGCTGGAGGTGGTCAAGGGAGGTGTAGTGTAAAATAGGTCACAATTTGGTGGTTAATGCAGGGAGAGAGTGGTAGCAGTGAGTCCCACAGGGTATCATTTAACCATTGAGTTCTCTGGATGGGTACCATAAATCATTGGGACTGCAGTAGCTCAGTGGTTAAAAAACTCATCTTGTTAGCTGGAAGGTCAGCAAGTTAGCAGTTCAAGACTCCAGTGCTACATGATGGAATGTGCGTCTGTTTCTGTCCCAGCCCCTGCCAACCTAGCAGTTCAAAGCAAGAAATTGCAAGTAGATAAATAGGGACCACTTCAGTGGGAAAAGATCTTGAGGACATAAAAGAGCCTCATTTGGGTGTCCTCCAGCAGAACTCTTTTCAACCCAGAAAGCATCTTTGTGTGCTTCTGACATGATTTAAAAAAATCATAAATCTTGGGATTCAGGTACATGGAGACAGCTTTGGCCATATGTCCAAACTTGATTCATTGCAATCAGAATGGAGATGGCTCAAAGGATGCCTCCCCAAGTTTGGTGTATGGGACCAAAGACAACAGGACAGCCGAAGGGTTGGCTTAACTCAGGTTTATTGCATGAGGACCGGGTGAAGCATGAGGTAATGGCGGTGATACATCTCTATATATACAGTAGGGTTTTACATTTGAATCTTGTAGCACGGTAGCTCATTGGCCGCTACCGGCGTGGCCTCGCCCAGGCACGCCTCTCTTCAGTAGTTCTTCTTTCCTGCTGCTGAATGCGGGGAAGGATTTCCCGCGGCTGTCCGTGATTGAGCAATGTGAACCATGTGAGACTGAACGCTCGCAGCTGCCCTCTATGGGCTGCTTGCTCGCGTTCCTTTACAGCTGAGATTCATTGTAAATGGAGTGGTTACATTCTATCAGTACAGTGACATGCATACACAACATCCCTCCCCCCTAGGATGGGACGAAGTCCCGCAACCAATGTGGCTTGCCGCACATGCGCTTGGGGCATGCTTGCGCCTGCCCTAGTACAGGAGAGCCTGTGATCCCTGACTCCGTGGGTGCTTGTCCTGCAACGGAAAACGGGGATTCATTAGTGGCTCTGTGGGGCGTCTGTGCCTGCCTTGCGCTGGGGGATGGGAATGGGATGAACAGCTGAGAAGTGAACCCCTGCCTGTTTCCCTCGGACCCCGGGGACCCTCCTATCGTGAACCGCGGGACCGATGAGGATGCCCTTGTGGTTCTGCTACCTTCTGTCCCCCGCTCGGGGGACCTTGAGACTGTGGCAGATGGACTCGCCGTCGCCTCCTGTCTTGGGGGTGTCGGTCTCCGGGACATTGGCGCTATGTTGCACTCTAACTCACAGGGGCTACTGGGGCTGGAAGTACCAGGGGCTGAACTGAAACCCCTCTTTTCGCTAGGACGGGTGGGGGACCACTCCGCTAACTCCCCCTGGTACTGTAAATCAAGGTCTAAACTTCTTGGGAAATCTGTATTTTGGGGACGCTCCCGGGGGATGTGTGTGGGATCGGGGCCCTTCCTTTCCGCCGCAAACTCCCGCAAAAGATTTCTGAGGATCGATTCCCTTTCCTCCCCCCTTGGTGGGGACCCATGTCCCCCTTTTTCTCCCCCTTGGGATAAGCGGGTGGGGGAGTACCCTAACGCTGATTCGTTGCTGCTCTCGTCTTCGTCCTGCTTTCCGGGGACCATACGCCTGAGTTGATCCGCGTGCCGCCTCCACAGGAGGCCTGTATTGGTCTCTACGCGGTATGAGACGGGGCCGGTTTGTTCTATCACAATGCCGGGCACCCAGGCTGGTCCCGCGCTGGCGTAGTTCCTGCAATGCACGGGGGCGCCTACGCTGAAACTCTTTGAGGAATCCATCTCTACATTTCGCCCTTTGTCTTCTACTCTGGTGGGGTCTAGCCTGGAGATTACCGTGGCCAGCTTCCTGCGCATTAGCAACTCCGCGGGGGAGTACCCTGACGCTAGTGGGGTGACCCTGTACCATAGCAGGAATTGGCATAGTTGTAAGTCAAGGTCTCCGGGGCCCATGCGCCGCAGCGCGTCCTTAGTGGTACGCACGAGGCGCTCTACTTGGCCGTTGGTGGCCGGGTGGAAAGGGGCGGAGGTGATGTGCCGAATGGCGTTGAGATCCATGAATGCCCTGAACTCGGCGGACGTGAAACAGCTAGCGTTATCGCTGACGAGGGTGTCGGGTAAACCGAACGTGGAAAAGACCCTCCGTAACTGTTTAATTGTTGTGGCCGAGGAGGTGCTCGAGACTGGGATGACCTCCAACCACTTTGAGAACGCATCCACCACAAGGAGGAAAAGCGCTCCCCTGAACGGCCCTGCAAAGTCTACGTGTACCCGGGACCAGGGCCCCCTTGCTGTGTCCCACTCCCTATGTGGCAAGCGAGCCTCTTCTGGCCTGGAGCTTTGGCACGCTTCGCAAGTGCCGACCATGTGCTCGATGTCGGCATCTAGCTGGGGCCACCAAAAGTAGCTACGGGCTAGTGCCTTAGAGCGGACGATTCCGGGGTGGCTGACGTGCAGCAGTTTAAGCACCCTCGGCCGGAGGGACGTGGGGATCACTACCCGCTGTCCCCACAAAAGGCAACCCCTCTCTAGGGACAATTCTAATTTCTTTTTGAAAAATGTGTCGAATTCCGCTGCTGGGGAAGACACGGGCCACCCTTTCTGTACCCAGGAGCAAACTGTAGCTAACGTTTTGTCCTTACCGGTCGCTTTGGCGATGTCGGCCGGTACTACTGGAGGGGAGTCTAGGACCTCTATCATTAAGACCTGGTGGTCCCTCTCTTCCTCGCCCACGTGGCAGCAATCCCGGGGAATGGGGGACCTCGACAGGGCATCTGCATGGCTGATCTCTTTCCCGGGCCGGTACACCAACGCGTGCTGATACGCGTTGAGAAAAATGGCCCACCTGAGCATTCTCGGGGACAGGATTTGGGGTGTGGGCTTATCTGCGGTGAAAATGCCTAGCAGGGGCTTATGGTCAGTCACTATGGTGAAGGGACGGCCATACACAAAATCATGAAATTTCTTGGTCCCCGCAATTATCGCTAGTGCTTCCCTGTCTGTCTGGGCGTAGTTTCTCTCCGCTTGGGACAAGGACCTAGAGTAGAACGCTATCGGGGCCTCCCTCCCGTTCTCCAGCACGTGGCGCCGGAGGTGGGCGCGCAACACAGCCAGAAGCTCTTTGGCTTTGAAGTCGCTCACCCTCCTCGGCGCGATCAGGTCGACCAGGGTCCTCTTTGTCTCGTGTCCGAGCATGCGGACGAAGATGGCCCTCTTCTTGTCCTCATCTGAGACTTCGAGCTCCACCAGTGCCCCGTTGAAGTCTATCTCAAACAGCTCCAAGTCTCCCGGCTTCCTGATCTCGTAGCCGGCGCATGTCTTGGTCCCGTGGGCAGCCATATCCCACCTTCGTCGCCAATTTGGTGTATGGGACCAAAGACAACAGGACAGCCGAAGGGTTGGCTTAACTCAGGTTTATTGCATGAGGACCGGGTGAAGCATGAGGTAATGGCGGTGATACATCTCTATATATACAGTAGGGTTTTACATTTGAATCTTGTAGCACGGTAGCTCATTGGCCGCTACCGGCGTGGCCTCGCCCAGGCACGCCTCTCTTCAGTAGTTCTTCTTTCCTGCTGCTGAATGCGGGGAAGGATTTCCCGCGGCTGTCCGTGATTGAGCAATGTGAACCATGTGAGACTGAACGCTCGCAGCTGCCCTCTATGGGCTGCTTGCTCGCGTTCCTTTACAGCTGAGATTCATTGTAAATGGAGTGGTTACATTCTATCAGTACAGTGACATGCATACACAACACCAAGTGAACCAGGCAGGTCAAGGATGTTGATGCACAACATGGCCCAAGGGCTAGAGCAAGCATGCCCAAACTACGGCCTACAGGCCAGATTGTCGTGGACGCTGGAAGTGCTCTGATGTTGCCAGAAATCAGCATGTTTTTGTGCTGAAACATGGCAAAAACACACTGGAAAAATTAAAAGGGTGTGAATAATAATAATAATAATAATAATAATAATAATAATAATAATAATAATAATAATAATAATAATAATAATAATAATAATAATAATAATAATAATAATAATTTATACCCCGCCCCACTCAGCACACGGCTGACTCTGGGCGGCATTACAACATATTAAAAATGCAATATACAATAGACAATCACAATAATAACATAATATAATCACAATAACAAAATATTATACATAACTAAAACAATCAACGATTAATTACAATATAATAACCCCAAAATACAGTGTGCTCGACTTCCCCGCGGCCAATGCCAGACCAGGAAGGAGGAGAGTGAGACATGATGGCGGTAGTTTTTTAGTCCTCACACCGGGAGTCCCAGGTGTGCTCGACTTCCCCAAGGCCAATGCCGGACTGGGGAAGGAGCCACGGGAGGGGCTGCCCACAGGTGCTCCGACTTCACCCCCACCTTGCCACGACGGGGGGAAGGAGCAAGACGCCCCTGAGATGCTGGTGGTGTCAGAGAAACTGCTTTCTCCTCTAAGGGAAACATTGGAGGAAAGAAAAACACCCAGAAACATGGTGCGATTTCATTAGCTGACGCCGGGAGGATCCACATGACTGGCCTACACAGCTGACTGAGGAGGAGTGGTCAGGCCTCTGGTGGGAAAAGTTTGGTTACCCCTGGGCTTGAGGCTCACCTAGTCCAGACTGGAGAGGGGTTTGGATGGTCCACGTACTGTGGTCCCAGGTTCGATTTGCACCATCTTAGACCCCACTGCTGGTTAGGGGATTAAACATTTAATAAAGTTGTGGCCCAAATGTTAAACCCACTTGCTGTGTCTTGCCTCTTTATTTGCTGGGCAGTGGGGTGCAATCCCTTATCTCCAGGGATGAATAATTTTGCCCAATGCTAAGCAGTAAAATTATAGGTCTGATAGGAGAAAAGGAAGGGCTTTTAAGCAGAATTTGCATTTGTTTTTTGATTTGGAGAAATGCATTTCCTACCAAGATATTTTGTACCTACTCCTGCGCACCACTCCTTCAATACCCGTGTTGAGTTTTTCAAACTTTTATGGCTACTTAAGCTTAAGGTATTTTTTAAAGGAATGGAATCGACAACTGTAAGTATGTTTAAACCTAAATCTACTTTTATACCTCTGGTCACTGACCTAGCTATTGAGGTTTTTAGCCGGTTGGTACTTAAGGAATTACAACAGATAGAACAGCAGGAGTGTAGAATTAGAAAAAAATATCTCTAAGACAGACTATCAGATTCTCTCAGATTTAGCCAATGATCAATCGATCATTATTAAAGCTGCAGATAAGGGAGGAGGTATAGTTGTAATGGATATGTCAGAATATCTAGCAGAAGCTAACAGACAGCTTACTAATACCATGTTTTACAGAAAGCTTTTACAGGACCCTACCAACAGGGTCTCAAACATTGTGAAAACAGTTCTGTTTGAGGGTTTTTCTCTTGGATAAATTTCAGAAAACACATTTAAATACTTACAGAATGAGTATCCTAGAATACCATTGTTTCATCTTATTCCAAAAATTCATAAAAGCAAACCCATAGGAGCACCCAGCCAGGCAGACCCATAATAGCACGCAATAGATAGATAAATCTTTATTGTCATTGTCCTGCACAGAACAACGAGATTGGGAGAAAAAACACTTAACAACCCAACAAAACCTAAACAAAATACAACTATACAAAACTATCAACATACTCCCACCCCACATATACACATTTAACCCCTAAAAAGCTCTAAAACCCTAAAAACTCTAAAACTCTAAAAACTATATACAGAAGCTCCCTCATAGACTGCATTGCATTCAAAGCCAGAACCGCTTTTGGGTAGAAACTATTTCTCAAGCGGCTGGTATTGGTCTTTATGACCCTATACCTTCTTCTAGAAGGCAGAAGCTGAAAGAGATCATTTCCGGGGTGCGTACTATCTTGCACAATCTCTACAGCTTTCTTATAACACCTGGTGGCATAGATTTGATCTAGAGTGGGAAGAGTATGCCCGATTATCCGCTCCGCAGTCTTTATGACCCTGGACAGCATTGTTCTTGCCCTAGCTGTACAACTCCCAAACCATACACACAGACCATAGGTTAACACACTCTCTATGGTACAGTGGTAGAATGCCAACAGCACATCTTTTGAAAGATTGTTCTTCCTGAGGATTCTCCAGAAGTATAACCTCTGCTGTGCTCTCTTCATCAGATCTTTGGTGTTTGCTCCCCATGTTAGATCATCCCTGAGCTCCATTCCCAGAAATTGAAACACCGATACCTGTTCCACACAATTCCCTTCAATAAAAAGTGGCTGTATGTTCAATTTGCATTTTCTAAGTTCACAATGATCTCTTTTGTCGTTTTTACATTGAGGAATAAATTGTTTTCCCCACACCACTCCGTCAGCATCTCAACCTCCTTCCTGTAAGCCGACTCCCCCTCCCCAGCAGTAATCAGACCCACCACCGTTGTGTCGTCTGCAAACTTGATGATCTTATTGCTGGGGTAACTGGGAACACAATCATATGTGTAAAGCATGTACAGAAGCGGGCTCAACACACACCCCTGCGGCGTCCCTGTACTTATACTGAGATCTGCAGAGACATGAGAGCCCATCCTGACCCGTTGGGAACGATCTGATAGAAAATCTAGTATCCACCTGCATAAGCATGGCGGAAGCCCCAGATCTAATAATTTGGGCACCAGTCTATGCAGAAGAATAGTATTAAATGCAGAACTAAAATCTACAAATAACAGTCTCGCATAAGTCCCTTGTTTCTCCAAATGGGTCAGAACAGCATGTAGGGCCATAGCCACAGCATCCTCTGTGGATCTTTTTCTCTTTCTCTTATATGCAAATTGACAAGGGTCAAGTCCAACTGGCAAACAAGCCATAATACGGTTCCGCACCAACTTTTCAAAGCATTTCATTATGACAGGTGTAAGCGCCATAGGGCGGAAGTCATTCAGACTATCTATGTTAGGCTTTTTAGGCAGAGGTATAATAGTAGAGGATTTCAGACAAGGTGGGATAGTGGCTTGGGCCAAAGACCGATTAAAAATCTTCATAAAAGTTTCTGCCAGCTGTTCTGAGCAGTCTCTCAGTGCCCTACCAGCCACTCCATCAGGACCCATAGACTTGCTCGCATTTATCCCTTTTAATATTCACCTCACTTCTCCCTCTTCCACCCTGGCAACATTCCCTAAGGGGAGTAATGACGATGACTCTGGCAACACTGCTGTATCCACTGCTGGTGTCACCTCAAATTGGGTGAAGGTATTCAGCTCCTCTACCAGAGAAGCACTCTACCAGAGAAGCACTCTACCAGAGAAGCACAGGCGATGAATTACTGGAACCTTTATCTAAATATTTAGACTCTCATGTAAACAGTTTCACTAAAATTACTCTATCATATATAAAGAACTCAACCCAGTTTGTGTCCGAACTTGAAGGCGTACATCTACCTCCGGGTGCAATCATTTTAACTATGGATGTAGAAGCTCTGTATACTAAAATCCCCACTGACATAGCTAGACAAGTAATTCATGATGTATTAGATTCCAGAGAAATACTTGAACCACCGACACCTCATAGAACAGACACCAAGAAATGATGTCCACATTATCTTAGCAAATTGGAATGCCAAAGTAGGAAATCAAAAATTAAATGGAATAACAAGCAAGTTTGGTCTTGGAACAAAGAATGAAGCAGGGCAAAAATTGATAGAGTTCTGCCAAGAGAATGTACTAGTCATAGCAAACACCCTCTTCCAGCAACACAAGAGGTGACTTTACACATGGACATCACCAGATGGTCAACATCGAAACCAGATTGATTACATACTCTGTAGCCAAAGATGGAGAACCTCCATACAGTCAGCAAAAATGAGACCTGGAGCAGACTGTGGTTCAGATCACAACCTACTTATTGCAAAATTCAGGCTTAGACTAAAGTCACCAATAATTGAGTTAAGTGATATAAAATCATTTCCATTGAGATTAGATAATAACCTAGTAGGTGTAATTAATAGAAATAATGTGTTGAGATTAAAAAAACTGGTTGAAGGTTTGCAATGATGAAGTTAAAAAAGCGGACTTATTTAGGCAATGAACTTAAACTGGCTGCAAGTTGCTCAAGTGAATAAATGGAATAAAAAACAACTAGAAGAGGCAAGTATTGACAGAAATAGAACACCGTTTGAAGAATTGGTACACAGCTTAAGGACAAACCAAGCACAAATTAAAGGAATAGTCAGTAAAGTATATAAGATACTAAGTAACGATGAAAAACCACAAGATACATTAAAGTTAATTTGGGAACAAGATTTGAACATTAAAATTAGTAATGTAGGTTGGAAAAGTAAATGGAAAAACAGAATTATGCGTACCCTATCGGTTAAAGTTAAAGAGCACAACTACAAATTAATTTGGAGATGGTATTTAACACCAATTAGATTACATCAGATGGATAGCACAAAGTCAAAGTACTGTTGGAGATATATTGATACTCCAGGGTTATACTTACATATGTGGTGGGAATGTAAAAAATTGAAGTCCTTTTGGACAAAAATTAATAGGGAAATTAATGCAGTTTTAGATATTGATTTCAAACTGGATGCAAGTATGGCTATTTTATCTGAGGTTGACAATTTGAATTTGGACAAATATAGAAAAGATTTATTATTAATCATGTTAACTCTAGCAAGGCAATGCATTGTTAAAAATTGGAAGTTAAATAATAATTAGCACAGAGGATTTGGTATAAAGAAATGTGGATATTAGCAGTGAATGACAAGTTAACATGGGAATTAAACACAAGAAAAGGAATAGTAAAAGAAAACAAATTTCATGAAATTTGGAAATATTTTATTGGGTATGTACTAATTAAGAAACAAGGTTGTATTCCGGTGCCTGAATATCATTCTTTTTTTGGCTTATAAAATGAAGCCTCCCCATCTTTTTTAATGTGGTTAGTTTTTAATAGGTGGGTGGGTATGTTGGGGTTTTAATTGTTTTTAATATGTATGTTTTAATCCTGTTGTGAGCCACCCTGAGTCGGGTTCACCTGATTGGGCATAGAAATTTGAACTATAAATAAATAAATAAATAAATAAATAAATAAATAAATAAAATGTAAAACAGCGATATAAAGTTAAGTCATTCTCCGTAAGCATTGTAAATATCACTGGGTGAATGTAATGTTTTCATATACAGTGTAAGAAATTATACTTAAGTAATAAGGATAGTGATAAGAGTAGATATTATACATAGATTTGAAATAGAGATTAAGTTAATAGGTTGATTAGATTTCATTATTCTGTATATGTCTGTATATTTCATTTAGTTGTATTTGTATCAAGTTTATTATGTTTTGTATTGATTTTTATTTTTGTTTGTTTGTTATGTGATATCTTGTTTCAAAATAGTTTATTTGTTTTATGTACACTGTTATTTGATATATTTTTTAAAAAGAAAGAAGACTAAAGAAAATGGGGAAAACAATTAGACCAGACAGATATGAACTATACAACATCCCTAAAGAATACATGAACAAATTTAATGACCTGTACCTGATAGACAGAGTACCATTAGAATTATGGACAGAGACGTGGGACATCATGCAGGAGGCAGCAAGAGAAACCATACCAAAAGAAAAGTGCAAGAAAGCAAAGTGGTTGTCTGATGAGGGACTTAAAATAGCAGAGGAAAGAAGAAATGCAAAAGTCCAAGGAGAAAGAAAAAAAATACAATCACCTGAATACAGAATTTCAAAGAAAAGCAAGGAGAGATAAGGAAAATTATCTGAATGAACAGTGCAAAGAAATGGAGGAAAGCAACAAAAGAGGCAGGACTTGAGATCTTTTCAAAAAAATTGGGGAAATCAAAGGAACATTTAAAGCAAAAATGACCATGATAAGGGACAAAGAGGGAAAGGAGTTAGCTGATGCAGAAGAGATCAAAAAAAGATGACAAAAGTACACAGAGGAACTCTACAAAAAGGACCGCAACACTCCTGATAATAACAATAATGAGAAATTTGAACTTGAACCAGACATTCTGGAGAGTGAAGTCAGAAAGACCCTAAAAGCACTGCAAACAACAAAGCTAGTGGAAATGATGGTATACCAGTTGAATTTTTTAAAGCCCTAAAAGATGATGGAATCAAACTACTGCATTCAATATGCCAGTAAATTTGGAAAACAAAACAATGGCCACAGGATTGGAAAAGATCAGTGTATGTTCCAATCCAAAAAAAAAGGCAATGCCAAAGAACGCTCAAATTATCGAACAATTGTGCTCATCCCACATGCCAGCAAGGTGATGATCAAGATAATACAGGATAGACTTCAGCAACATGTGGAGAGAGAACTACCAGAGGTGCAGGCTGGGTTCAGAAGAGGTAGGGGGACAAGAGACCACATTGGCAACATACGTTGGATCATGGAGAAAACAAAGGAATACCAGAAACAAGTCTACTTTTGTTTTATTGACTACACCAAGGCTTTTGACTGTGTGGACCACAACAAAATGTGGCAAGTAATTAAAGAGATGGGAATACCAAAACACTCATATGCCTCATGAGAAATCTGTACATGAACCAAGAAGCAGCAGTTAGGGCAGAGTATGGAATGACGGAGTGGTTTGGAATAGGAAAAGGAGTATGACAAGGCTGCATTTTATCACCCTGCTTATTCAATCTATACACAGAGCACATAATGAGCAATGCATGGATGGAGGAATCACAATATGGGATCAAAATTGCTGGGAGAAACATCAACAATTTGAGATATGCAGTGGATACCACCCAAATGGCAGAAAGTGAGTTTAGTGTCTTGCACGGGAGACAAAGAAGGAGTCGCAGGAAGGACTAACACAGGTTTATTCATTGATGGTCAGTATGAACATGTGGTAATGGCGGAGGTACATCTCATTATTTACAGTAACATAATGCATTTGAATCTTGTTGCACGGTAGCTCATTGGCTGCTACCGGCGTGGCCTCGCCCAGGTCACGCCTCTCTTCTTGTAGTTGTTTTCTGTAGCTCTTTGTCATGCGGGGAATCTCCCGCGGCTGTTCGTGATTTGGGGAATGTGGACCATGTGAGACTGAACGCTCGCAGCTGCCCTCTATGGGCGGCTTGCTCGCGTTCCTTAACAGCTGAGATACATTGTGATTGTGGACTGGTTACATTCATGTATTTAAAGAAACATTGTACATGCATACATAACATCCCTCCCCCCTAGGATGGGACGAAGTCCCTCAACCATTGTGGCTTGCCGCAAGTGCGCCTGGGGCGTGCGGCTGCCTGACCTAATACAGGGGAGCCTGTGACTCCTGGCTCCGCGGAGTCTCGTCCTGCAACGGAAAATGGAGACTCGTTAGTGGTTCTGTGGGGAGCTTGCGATGCCCTTGTCTTGGGGGACGGGAATGGAATGAACAGCTGGGAAGTGAACCCCTGTCTATTGCCTGAGGAGCCCGGGGATCCTCCCAGCACGAACCTCGGGACCGACGAGGATGCCCTCGCGGTCCCGCCACCTCCTGCTGCCTGTTCGGGAGTTCGGGAGATTGCGGTGGGGGCGGGTGAGCTCCCGCCGGCTGCCTGTCATTTAGGGGCCGGAGCTATGGTGTACTCTAGGATGCAAGAACTGGGGGGGCTGGAGGTACCAGGGGCTGAACTGAAACCCCTCTTCTCGCTAGGACGGGTGGGGGACCACTCCGCTAACTCCCCCTGGTACGGAAAATCATAATCATCACCAAACTGATCCCTCTCTTTCAAAGTATCCTCCTCTGTGGATGGGAACCCAGGATACGCGTTTGTATCCGCGGGTTCCGCCGTGTCTCCCCCTTGGGTAATGCGGGTGGGGGAGGACCCTAACGCTGATGCCCCCTCCCCTGTGACTCACCTTCTGAGTTGGTCGGCGTGCCTTCTCCAAAGTAGACCTGAACTGGTTTCGACCCTGTAGGATACCGGCCCCGTTTGCTCCACAATTGTGCCCGGGACCCACGCTGGTCCCGAGGCCGCGTAGTTTCTGCAGTGAACCGGGTCCCCTATATCAAAACTTTTGGAGCTCCCTCCCCCCATACTTATATTCCTCCCTTCATCCTCCACCCTGGACGGATCCATCCGGTCAAACAGTGTTACCGGACGCCTCCTCATGAGGAGTTCGGCTGGGGAAAAACCTGAGGCTAAGGGGGTTGTCCTGTAGCAGATGAGGAACTGGCACAGGTGCAGGTTCAACTCACCGGGACCCATGTGCTGCAGTGCGTCTTTTGTAGTGCGCACTTGGCGCTCTACCTGACCGTTTGTGGCGGGGTGGAACGGGGCAGCTGTGATGTGCCTGATTGCGTTTCTTTCTATGAACGTTTTGAACTCCGCAGACGTGAAAGTACTCGCGTTGTCGCTCACGAGAACGTCTGGCAGGCCAAAGCAGGCAAAAAGCTTGCGCAACTGCCTAATGGTTGCCGCGGAGGAGGTGCTGCTCATAGGGATTACCTCCAACCACTTGGAGTAGGAGTCGACTACCAGTAGGAACGTGGCCCCGCGGAAAGGCCCCGTGAAGTCGACATGAATCTGGACCACGGCCCGCGGGCCGTGTCCCATTCCCTGTGGGGTAGCCTGGATTCCTCGGGCCGAGAGCTCTGGCAGCTCTCGCACGTGCCCACTAACCGTTCTATATCCGCGTCTATCTTGGGCCACCAAACGAAACTCCTGGCTAGGGCCTTGGAGCGCACAATCCCTGGGTGACTGGTGTGCAGTAGCTTTAGCACCCTCGTCCTCAACTTTTCGGGGATGACTACCCGCTGTCCCCAGAGTAAACAGCCCCTTTCCAGGGAGAGCTCCACTCTGCGTCTGCAAAACGGCTGGAATTCCTCACCTGGGGAATTCGTGGGCCACCCTTTTCTAACCCAGG
Source organism: Bradypodion ventrale (assembly GCA_035047345.1). NCBI lineage: Eukaryota > Metazoa > Chordata > Lepidosauria > Squamata > Chamaeleonidae > Bradypodion > Bradypodion ventrale. Next base: position 255,540,532 of record JAWDJE010000001.1, read on the forward strand.
AGCTGACTTGGGCCAGGGTCTTGTCGGCCGCCGTCGCCTTGGCGAGGTCGGCTGGAACAATGGGGGGTGAGTCGAGGGCCTCGATCAGCAGGACTTGGTGGTCCTGCTCCACCTCGCATGTGGGGTCTCCTAGGCTAGGGAGAGGGGATCGGGACAGTGCGTCTGCATGGGAGATCTCCTTCCCTGGGCAGTAAATTAGCTCGTACTGGTAAGCGTTGAGGAATATAGCCCAACGCAGCATCCTGGGGGATAAAATTTGGGGGGTTGGTTTGCCGGTAGTGAAGATCCCCAGAAGCGGCTTGTGATCAGTCACCACCGTAAACTCACGGCCATACAAAAAGTCATGGAACTTTTTTGTTCCCGCGATTATGGCCAGGGCCTCCCTATCCATTTGCACGTAATTGCGCTCAGCCTTTGAAAGGGACCTTGAATAGTACGCCACCGGGGCCTCCCGCCCGCTCTCTAGCACGTTGCACAGGACCGCCCCCACCCCCACCGGGGATGCATCACATACTAGAACCACTGGCTTCCTTGGATCGAAGTGAGTCAGGACAGCATTCGATGAAAGGAGTGACTTAAGCTCTCCAAATGCTTTCTCCTGCCTGCCCCCCACCGCTAAGCCGCGTCCTTTTTTAGTAGGGCGTGCAGTGGCTCCGCGACCGATGCCTTCCTTGGTAGGAATGAGTGATAAAAATTGAGGAGCCCTAGGAAGGACTGCAACTCTGGCTTTGCGGTGGGGCGATGGGCATTCTTTACGGCCGCAACCTTGGACTCCGAGGGGCGAATTCCCTCTGGGGTTACCTTAAACCCGAGGAACTCGACCTCTCTTGCGAAAAACACGCATTTGTCTTTTCGTAGGCGAAGCCCCGCTTTTTCGAAAACTGAGAGGACCCCATCTAACCTCCTAGCTAACTCTGCCTCGCTCCCCGCTGTTATCAGGACATCGTCGAGGTAGGGGAGGACACCTGGGAGTCCCTTTAATAGGCGTTCCACGAGGGCTTGGAAAATCCCGGGGGGCGAATTCACGCCAAACTGGAAGCGCGTCACCTTAAAGGCCCCCTTGTGGGTTACGATCGTCTGTGCGGCAGCAGCACCTGAGGTTACTGAGAGCTGCTGATATGCCTGCGCTAAGTCTAGCTTGGCGAAACACCTCCCCCCATGTAACGTGGCCAGTAGATGGCTCACCACAGGCACCGGATATGCATTTAGCCGAATGGCCTTATTAATCGTACATTTATAATCCGCACAAATCCTGACCTCCCCATTTGATTTAAGGGCCGTGACAATCGGCGTTTCCCATTCCGCCGAGTCAACTGGAACCAAAATCCCCTGCCCCACCAGTTTGTCCAGTTCCGCCTCGATCTTGTCCTTTAGGGCGAATGGCACTCTCCTGGGCTTGAGGCGGATGGGCCGGATCTCTGGGTCCAGTTCAAAGGAGACTGGGGGGCCCCTGTACGTCCCGAGCCCCTTTTTGAAAACGTCCGGGTGCGCATTGCACACATCCCGCATTTGGGTCAGTCTCGATGGCGTTAATGCCGGACAGTTCGATTCCCAGGGGAGCAAACCACTGTGTTCCCAGAAGGCAGCATCTCCCCCCCTTGAGGATGACTAGGGGCAGTCTCTCGGAATAGTTCTTGAATTTTACTTCGAACTTTCCCACCCCCAGCACTGGGATCCCATTTCCCTGCACGTCCAGCAAGTTTGACCTTAAGGCCCGCAGTTTGGGCCGCGCCTCTGGGGGAATGCGCATATACTCTCTCTGGGATAGGATAGAATAGGACGACCCCGAGTCTATCTCCATTCTCACTGGGAGCCCCTGTAACTGTACCTCAACAAAAAAACGTCGGTGCTCCAGTCCCACGCGGTTGACGCCTTCCTCGTCGAAGCCGGTTGAGACCTTCCTGGTGCCGTTCGCCTTCCGCTGGTGTCCCCGGGGGTGACTTGGGCCGCTCTTGTCCTCGGTCCGTCCGCGCCTGCAAACTCTGGCGATGTGCCCCTTCCGGCCGCAGTTGTGGCACTCGGCCTTACGAAACGGGCACCTCGTGCGGTCGTGGCGCGCCCCACAACCGTCGCAATGGCGGTCTTGCTTGTCGCGGGTCTCACGCTTCTCCCCGCGTTTCCTTATCCGCTGGACGTCGTCGTCCTCGCTGGAGCAGGGGTCTGCCATTGTGGACGACTCCTCGGACATCGCTGGTGAGCCGGCGGGCGGCTTGGAGGCCCGCCAGGCCGTCTTTGCTAGTGTCCGCCGGGCCGCTTGCACTGGTGACTTGGCCCTCTCGGCCGCGGTCCCTCGGGACTTAAAAAGCCTGACCCCGCTCCTGGCCTCCTCGGCTGCTTGGGCCTCCTGCAGTACCTCGTTGAACGTGAGGCGGTTGTCGCGGGTCATCAGGCGCCTCTGCAGCTCCTCGTCCTTCAACCCGCACAACATGCGGTCTCGGAGGGCCTGGTCCAGGTTGTCCCATTGGCAGTGCACCGCTGCCAGCCTGAGGGCCGCCGCGTAGGCGGACACAGATTTGCCGGGGCACTGGTCTCGCCGATGGAACGCGACCCGGGCTGGGAAGATTGAGACCGGCGGTTGGAAATGCTCACGAAGCGTCTCCAAGATGCGGTCGATGGGCACTTTGTCCACCTTCCGGGGGGCCACGAGGGTCATCAAGATCCGCATCGTGGCCGGTCCCACCTGGGACAGGAAATGTGAGCGCATTTTCGCGTCGTCGTCGACGCCGGCGGCTTCCATCGTGTGCCGAAACTGGCACTCGTAGAGCTCCCACTGCTCGGGTTCGCTGACATCGAACTGGTACGGCTTGACTTTGGGATTCGCCATCAATCCCACCTTCGTCGCCAATTTAGTGTCTTGCACGGGAGACAAAGAAGGAGTCGTAGGAAGGACTAACACAGGTTTATTCATTGATGGTCAGTATGAACATGTGGTAATGGCGGAGGTACATCTCATTATATACAGTAACATAATGCATTTGAATCTTGTTGCACGGTAGCTCATTGGCTGCTACCGGCGTGGCCTCGCCCAGGTCACGCCTCTCTTCTTGTAGTTGTTTTCTGTAGCTCTTTGTCATGCGGGGAATCTCCCGCGGCTGTTCGTGATTTGGGGAATGTGGACCATGTGAGACTGAACGCTCGCAGCTGCCCTCTATGGGCGGCTTGCTCGCGTTCTTTAACAGCTGAGATACATTGTGATTGTGGACTGGTTACATTCATGTATTTAAAGAAACATTGTACATGCATACATAACAGTGAGGAAGACCTAAAGAATCTCTTGATTGAATTGAAGGAGGAGAGTGCAAAAGCTGGCTTGAAAACCAAGAAATGGCAACAGGTCCAATCAGTCCCTGGAAAATAGATGGGGAAGAAGTAGAAGCAGTGACAGATTTTACTTTCCTGGGATCTAAGACTGTAGCCATGAAATAAAAAGACAACTGATTCTTGGGAGACAAGCTATGAGAAATCTGGGGAATATAGTGAAAAGCAGAGACATCACCTTGAAAACAAAAATTCGCATAGTCAAAGCAATGGTATTCCCAGTAGTAATGTATGGATGTGAGAGCTGGACCATTAGGAAGGCTGAGCGCAGAAGAAGAGATGCCTTTGATATGTGGTGTTGGAGGAGAGTGGAGGAGGATGGTAGAGGACAGAGGTGCCTGGAGGAAAATGGTCCATGGGGTCGCAAAGGGTCGGAATTGACTGTGCGACTGAACAACAACAACAAACAGCCTTGCTGAACAGCATTTGGACTATAAGATGCACCCTCACTTTTTTTGGGGGGGGGGGGAAGTGTGTCTTATGGTCCAAAAAATATGGTATATTGTAAATGAACCTAGTTTCCATGTATATTGGTGCAAAATGTACTATGCTTTGTATTTTGTGCTATAATGCAGTAATTTGAAAACATAATTTGAAACATTTAAAAAATGATTCAAGGCACATTGATAAGGAAAATAAAGCTCCCCAAAAATAAAACTAGGAATTGTAAACTACTACTACTACTACTACTACTACTACTACTACTACTACTACTACTACTACTACTACTACTACTAATAATAATAATAATAATAATAATAATAATAATAATAATAATAATAAATATTTGCTGTACATACGCAGGACAGTATTGGCAGACGTAGAAATAAGGGTACATTTCATCTGGACACTTAGCAGATGCACAACCAAGGATGGGGGAAGTAGCCCAAACCAACTGTAAATAAGAAAATGAATAAATTACCCACAGTTAAAATATCCAGGAAAGACAGTTCTATTCTGTATGTGTGTTACAAAGAGATTGATCTACTCCAACATGTAGCCCTCCAGTTGTCGTGGAAACTCAGTAATTTACTTGGCCATTTTCTTTTTAAAAGTCCTGATGCATTAAGGTTAAGTATCTTTATTCTTTTTTGGAGTACACAGAAAGAGCCTCCTCAAAGACTGTGGTATTTTTTAACCACAATCGGGCATACCCTGTTTAGTGTATGGGACCAAAGACAATGAAACAGCAGAAGGGTTGGCTTAACACAGGTTTATTGCATGATGATCCGGGGGAACATGAGGTAATGGCGGTGATACATCTCATTATATACGGTAGCACTATACATTTGAATCTTGTAGCACGGTAGCTTATTGGCTGCTACCGGCGTGGCCTCGCCCAGGCACGCCTCTCTCCTGCAGTTGTTTTCTCTTCCTGATTAATGCGGGGACGTTTCCCGCGGCTGTCCGTGATTGAGCAATGTGAACCATGTGAGACTGAACGCTCGCAGCTGCCCTCTATGGGTTGCTTGCTCGCGTTCTTTTGCAGCTGAGATACATTGTAATTGGGGTGGTTACATTCTTGTCTTTACAGTAACATTAACATGCATACACAACATCCCTCCCCCCTAGGATGGGGCGAAGTCCCGCAACCAATGTGGCTTGCCACACGCGCGCTTGGGGCGTGCTGGCGCCTGACCTAGTACAGGGGAGCCTGTGATCCCTTGTTCCGTGGGGGCTTGTCCTGCAACGGAAAATGGGGATTCGTTAGTGGCTCTGTGGGGTGTCTGTGCCCGCTTTGCGCTGGGGGACAGGAATGGAATGAATAACTGGGAAGTGAACCCCTGCCTGTTGCCTGCGGACCCCGGGGACCCTCCCATTATGAACCTCGGAACCGACGAGGATGCCCTTGTGGTCCTGCTATCTTCTGCTATCCGTTCGGGGGATCTTGAGACTGTGGTGGGTGGATTCGCCTTCGCCTCCTGTCTTGGGGTTGTCGGTCTCCGGGGAGCTGGCGCTATGTTACACTCTAACTCGCAGGGGCTAGTGGGGCTGGAAGTACCAGGGGCTGAACTGAAACCCCTCTTTTCGCTAGGACGGGTGGGGGAACACTCCGCTAACTCCCCCTGGTACTGAAAATCAAAGTCTAAGTCTCTTGGGGGATCTGTATTTGGGGGAAACTTCCTAGAGGTATGTATGAGATCGGGGCTCTTTCCTTCCGCCGAAAATTCCCGCAGGATATCTATGAGGACAGATTCCCTTTCCTCCCCCCTTGGTGGGGACCCATGGCCCCCTTTCCCTCCCCCTTGGGCTAAACGGGTGGGGGAGTACCCTAATGCTGAATCGTGGTTTCTTCCGTTCGCGTCCGGCTCTTCGGGAACCCTGCGCCTGAGCTGATCCGCGTGCCGCCTCCACAGGAGGTCTGTGCTGGTTTCCATGCGGTATGAAACGGGGCTGGTTTTTTCTATTACAACGCCCGGCACCCAGGCTGGCCCTGCGCTGGCGTAGTTCCTGCAATGCACGGGGGTGCCTACGCTGAAGCTCTTAGTGGGTTCCATCCCTACGTTCTGCCCTTTGTCTTCTACCCTTGTGGGGTCTAGTCTGGTGATTATGGTGGCCAGCTTCCTGCGCATTAACAGCTCCGCGGGGGAGTACCCTGACGCCAATGGGGTGACCCTGTACCCTAGCAGGAATTGGCACACTTGTAGGTCGAGATCTCCAGGACCCATGCGCCGCAGCGCGTCCTTTGTGGTGCGCACGAGGCACTCTACTTGGCCGTTGGTGGCCAGGTGGAATGGGGCAGAGGTGATGTGCCGAATGGCGTTGAGGTCCATGAATGCCCTGAACTCGGTGGACATGAAGCAACTGGCGTTATCGCTGACGAGGGTGTCGGGTAAACCGAACGTGGAAAAGACCCTCCGTAATTGCTTAATTGTTGTGGCCGAGGAGGTGCTCGAGACTGGGATGACCTCCAACCACTTGGAGAACGCATCCACTACAAGGAGGAAGAGCGCTCCCCTGAACGGGCCAGCAAAATCTACGTGTACCCGGGACCAGGGCCCCCTTGCTGCGTCCCATTCCCTATGTGGCAAACGAGCCTCTTCCGGCCTTGAGCTTTGGCACGCTTCGCAAGTGCCGACCATGTGCTCGATGTCGGCGTCTAGCTGGGGCCACCAGAAGTAACTGCGGGCTAGTGCCTTGGAGCGGACGATCCCCGGGTGGCTGACGTGCAGCAGTTTAAGCACCCTCGGCCGGAGGGACGTGGGGATCACTACCCGCTGTCCCCACAAGGGACAACTCCAATTTTTTCTTGAAAAATGTGTCGAATTCCGCTGCTGGGGAAGACACGGGCCACCCTTTCTGCACCCAGGAGCTAACTGTTGCTAACGTTTTGTCCTTGCCGGTCGCTTTGGCGATGTCGGTCGGTACTACCGGGGGCGAGTCTAGGACCTCTATCATTAAGACCTGGTGGTCCCTCTCTTCCTTGCCCACGTGGCTGCAATCCTGGGGAAGGGGGGACCTCGACAGAGCGTCCGCGTGGCTGATCTCCCTCCCCGGCCAGTACACCAACGCGTGCTGATACGCGTTGAGAAAAATGGCCCACCTGAGCATTCTCGGGGACAGGATTTGTGGCGTGGGCTTATCTGCGGTGAAAATGCCTAGCAAGGGCTTATGGTCGGTCACTATGGTGAAGGGGCGGCCATACACAAAATCATGAAATTTCTTGGTCCCCACAATTATCGCTAGCGCATCCCTGTCTGTCTGGGCGTAATTTCTCTCCGCTTGGGACAGGGACCTGGAGTAAAACGCTATCGGGGCCTCCCTCCCATTTTCCAGCACGTGGCATAACACCGCCCCCACCCCCACCGGGGATGCATCGCATATCAGAACCACCGGGCGTTTGGGATTGAAGTGGGTCAGTATGGCATCGGATGCCAGGAGTCGTTTTAGGTCGTTAAATGCCCTCTCATGGTCGTCGCCCCACTTCCATGCCTCGTCCTTTTTTAACAACTTGTGTAGCGGTTCCGCCACGGCTGCCTTCCGAGGGAGGAAGGAGTGGTAAAAATTTAGCAGTCCAAGGAACGACTGCAGCTCGGGCTTGGATGTGGGGCGAGGGGCCTTCTTGATGGCGGCCACCTTGGATTGGGACGGCCTTATTCCCTCAGGAGTCACACGGAACCCTAGGAACTCAACCTCAGTCGCGAAGAAGATGCATTTGTCTTTCCGCAATCTCAACCCCGCCTTTTCGAATATTGCCAGGACCTTTCCCAACCTTTTTGCCAACTCAGCCCGGCTCCCTCCCGTTATCAATACGTCATCAAAGTAGGGTAACACCCCCTCTAACCCCTTTAGGAGGCGTTCCACGAGTGACTGGAAGATCCCGCGCGCCGAATTCATGCCGAACTGAAGGCGCGTCACCTGGAACGCCCCTTTGTGGGTGACTATGGTCTGTGCAGCAGCTGCGGCGGGGGTCACCGGGAGTTGCTGGTAGGCTTGTGCCAGGTCGAGCTTGGCGAAACACCTCCCCCCGTGTAACCTGGCCAGCAAGTGGCTGACTACCGGCACCGGATACGCATTAGGGCGAATCGCCTTATTTATGGTGCACTTGTAATCAGCGCATATGCGGACCTCCCCGTTGGCCTTTAGTGCTGTTACAATTGGAGTTTCCCACTCGGCAGAATCGATAGGAACAAGAGTCCCCTGACCCACCAATTTGTCCAGTTCCGCCTCTATCTTGTCCTTGAGTGCGAAAGGCACTCTGGGCGGTTTTAGTCTGATTGGTCGTATTTCAGGGTCCAGGTCGAAAGTCACTGCGGGGCCCTTGAATTTCCCGAGTCCCTTTTTGAAAACCTCGGGGTGCACGTCGCACACGCCGTGTATTGGATCAGTCCCGGCGGCGTGTACTCCAACGGCGTGCACCCCCCCAATGAACAAACCCAGGGGTTGGAACCATTGAGTCCCTAGGAGGCTGCAATTACCTCCCTTGAGGACGACTAGGGGGAGCGTTGCGGCGTGTTTTTTAAATTGGACCTGGAACTTCCCGACCCCCAACACAGGGATGCGGTTCCCCTGCACGTCCTTCAGCGTGGACCTCAACGCTTTGAGCTTAGGCCGCACGTGGGGGGCGATTTTGAGGAACTCTCCCTGGGAAATGATAGAGTATGAAGAACCCGAGTCCACCTCCATCCTAACAGGGGCCCCTTGTATTACTACCTCAACGAAGTATCGGGGGTGTCCCGTGGACACGCTGAACACCGGAGCGTCGTCCTCGCTGTCGTCGGAGATGCGCCCTACGCCGTCCTGCTTCCTCGTGGTCCGGGTGCCGTCCTTGGGCCTCGTGGTGCGGTCCTGCCTCGCCGCACGGTCTGGTGAACTCCTCCTGGTCTCGCGCCGCTTTCTGCAGACCTTGGCGATGTGCCCGTGCCGGCCGCAGTTGTGGCACTTGGCCTTCCTGAACGGGCATTTGGTGCGGGCGTGGGCGGCGCCGCAGCAGTCGCAACGCCGGCCTTCCTTCTGGATTTTCCGGACGTCCTCGTCGTCGCCGCTCTCCAAGGACAAGTTTGAAGCTCGCCGGGCTGCGCGCACCGAGCTTTCTGCCTTGGCAGCCCTCGGCCGCCAGTCCTGGAGCTCTTGCACCCCGGCCGTCGTGGCTTCCGCGGCCTGTGCCACGTCTAGGACTTCTTGCAGTGTGGGGGGAGGCTCCTGTTTCATCAGCGCACGCTGAGTCTCGGTGTCCCTCAGGCCGCACAGCAGGCAGTCCCTGAGGGTGACTTCTGGGTTCTCCCACTTACATGGGCCAGTGGCCTGTCGCAGGGCCGCTGCGAAATCGGCGACCGACTCCCCGGGCGCTTGGACTCGCCTCCAGAACACGCTCCGAGCGGGGAACATTGCTATCGCGGGCCGGAGGTGGGTGCGCAGCATCGTCAGGAGCTCCTTAGCTTTGAAGTCGCTCACCCTTCTCGGTGCGATCAGGTCCACCAGGGTCCTCTTGGTCTCGTGCCTGAGCATCCTGACGAAAATGGCCCTCTTTTTGGCTTCGTCCGTAACTTCGAGCTCCACCAGCGCCCCATTGAAGTCTATCTCGAACAGCTCCAAGTCTCCCGGCTTCTTGATCTCGTAGCCGGCGCATGTCTTGGTCCCGTGGGCAGCCATTATCCCACCTTCGTCGCCAGTTTAGTGTATGGGACCAAAGACAATGAAACAGCTGAAGGGTTGGCTTAACACAGGTTTTTTGCATGATGATCCGGGGGAACATGAGGTAATGGCGGTGATACATCTCATTATATACGGTAGCACTATACATTTGAATCTTGTAGCACGGTAGCTTATTGGCTGCTACCGGCGTGGCCTCGCCCAGGCACGCCTCTCTCCTGCAGTTGTTTTCTCTTCCTGATTAATGCGGGGACGTTTCCCGCGGCTGTCCGTGATTGAGCAATGTGAACCATGTGAGACTGAACGCTCGCAGCTGCCCTCTATGGGTTGCTTGCTCGCGTTCTTTTGCAGCTGAGATACATTGTAATTGGGGTGGTTACATTCTTGTCTTTACAGTAACATTAACATGCATACACAACACCCTGGTAACAGCAACCTTGTGTTGCCAGCTAATCTTTCTCACACTAGGTCAAGCGAAAGGAACTGCAGAATGAACTCACCAAATGGTGCCTTCATCAGCAGTTCGATTCCCGAATAGTGCAGGAACGGAATGAGCTCCCATCTTTGTCCCAGCTCCTGCTAACCTAGCAGTTTGAAAGCACGAAATTGCAAGTAGATAAATAGGAACCACTTCAGTGGGAAAGTAAACAGCGTTCCGTACACTCCGGTGTACACAGAAACATCTGCAGAAGCAGACAGCACTGGCTCTTCGGCTTTGAAACAGAGATGAGCACTGAACCCTGGGGTTGGATACGACTGGCTTTCAAGCAAGGGAAACCTTTACCTTTACTTTACTCAAAATACCTAGAAAGACCATTTACCATTGCCTTCCTCAGTATATCATTTATGAAAGAACTACCAAGAGTGTCATTTCCACTATGGCTACTGCCCTTCTAGACTTTTTCTGCCCTCATTACACTGCAATCATTGAAAATGGGGTTTAACTAAAGGAGGAGGGCTTTCTAGGTTTTAAAATGCCCCATTGTGCCCTATAGTGGCCAAATTTTTGTTTACTTATGTATCTTAAGATACTGAAACTCCTTAGACAATGGCTTTGATTGTCCCCTCAAGAACACAAAGAGACTGTTCAAGCTTTTCTTTCAAAATAACAATAACAATAATAATAATTTGCAAGAACACAGTTGCTAGTGGTCGCAGTCTCATCCTTTCTTTCTGGAAAAGCAGTGTTGACAGAGAAGGACTCTGGCCACCACCCTGCAAGACTTCTGGCCCTTTTCCCACCTGGCTGGAGGCTGAAAAGCCCTGCAGCCATGGAAGGGGATGGCAGGCAGCAAGAGAGTACTCTGGCCACTGCCCTGCAAGACCTCCAGCCCTTTTCCCACCTGACCTTGCAAGACGTCCAGCGATTGTGGCAGCAGCGGCATCTCCATCTCCACCCCAGCTGCAGCCAGGTCAGCGTCAGCTGTGGCGAGCCCATCATCGGTTGAGCCGTGGCAGAGTGGGAGCTTGGAGCTGCAGAATGGGGGCTTGGCCACACAGGGGTCGGTGGCAGGGGCCCTGGTGTGGTGGAGTCTCATGCCCCCTTTGCTCCCTGGCGCTGCAGACTTGGCCACAGACTTGGCCACTGGGGTGCAGGGCCGGACATCGCCCCCCCCCCCACCTAGCCTAGACTTTGGAATCTGAGGCCTGGCCTCTTGCAGTCGAATTCTTGTTTTGAGATGTTTTGACTTTGGTGACTTTTATTATTGTATGCTAATTGTATTCTGCTAATTGTATCTTGTTCTCTAGTGTATGCTAATTGTATCTTGTTTTATATTGTACTGGCTTTTTTTGCCCAGCCCTGCCAGACAGTTATTATTTGTGAGTGAGTCGTTGGGGTGGTTTTGGGTAGTGGGTGCACCCCCCAAAAAAACCACCTGAACCACCAACACACAGATAATAACTGCCCGGCAAGGCAGGTGTGTGTGTGTGTGTGTGTGTGAGAGAGAAGCAGAGACAGAGAGAGAGAGTGGGACATGCACGGCCCTTGCCTGGAGGGGAAGGGGGCTCCCTTCCTCTGACAGGCAAGGACCAAATGGGGCGCCGGCATTGGCCGTCGCCTGGCGGGGAAGGTGTGCGCTTTCTCCGTCTCTCTTTCTCTTCCCCTCTTTCTCTTTCTTCCCCCTCCCTCTCTCTCTCCCCCCTCTATTTCTTGCGTGTGCTTTCTCCTTCTCTCTCTTTTACCCGCTTGGTGGTGCTGCAGGAAGTTGAAGGGCTCCCCTCCTTCCCCGCAATCCTGCCGAAGCTGCTGCGAGGCTGGTGCTGGCCTCGCTCGCCAGGGCCATAGGAAGATGAAGGGTTCCCCCAGCTTCCTGCAACCCGCCAAAGCCGCTGTAAGGCTGGCACTGGTCTCGCTCGCCGGGATGGTGGGGATGGGTTCCCTCTGGGAGACAAAGTATCTCCCGGAGGGAAGTGTTTTGCAGCCACCGCTTTGGCGTGGCAGTGGTTTTTTTAGCACACGCGCTGGCTTTCCTGGCCTCCTCCACACTCGCGTCCCTCAGCCTGATTGGCTGAGGGGCCACAGCATGGAGGACACTGGGGCTTGTAGTAAGAGTAAGAGTAAGAGTAAGAGTAGAGTAAGAGTAAGAGTAAGAAAGAATAAGAATAAGAACCACCTCTAACATCCAGGGATGTTTTGCAAGGGAAGTTCTCCAGGCAAAAGAGATGGGAGATCAAAGGGCTGTCATCCTCACGGTTGTGAAGTATACATGGTTTTCCATGTATAATGCTGCATCTTCAAAGTGTTTGGGAAGTAGCCAGCCCTGAGACGTTGTGCAAAGCAGCTTCATTTCTTGCCTTAAAAGGTTTGTCATAAGTCAGACTTGACTTAACAGCCAATAATTATTAATTATTATAATGTAGTAGTACAAAAGCTACCACGCTTGCACTTCAGAAGCCTTCAGAAGATATCATTCCTATTACAGAACTCAGGCTACTGCCTGTATCTTCAGCTTTTGTATAAATTGCATCTATATAGGCCAGTGATGGCAAACCTTGGCACGCCAGGTGTTCTTGGACTTCAATCACCAGAAGCCCAACTCACTACTCCTGCTGACCAGGGTTTCTGGGAATTGAAGTTCCAGAACACATGGAGTGCCAAGGTTTGTCATCACTGATATAGGCTCTTCTAAGATGATCTGATACATTGAAATACCTGGTATTGAGACATAGTCTTGACCAAGATGGCGGCACATGCAGATGCAGTGGCTGGTTGCTCTTCAACTCAGAATTTGGCTTTTATGCCTTGCCAATATAGAATTATTTACAGCTGACAGGATTTGTTATCTATCCGGCTGCAGAGGGAGAGCTGCATAAATGTGAGTGTCTCTGTGTCTGTAATGAAGATATTTTGACTTCTAACAGCCGAGGAGGAAAGAGGCATAGGAGAGATCGTAAACAGAAAAGAGGTTGCAGGGGAGGAAGGCGATTAATGTTAAAGACACAGCAGCATAAATTAAAGACACAGCATCACAAATTATCGCTTCCCAGCATTTTTATGCGAATGTGAGATCTTTGGTGAACAAACTGGAAGAGTGGAAGCTGTGGATAGCAACTGAGAGAACTGTGAGTGAATGCTGACTTCCGCTGCTTACAGAGACTTGGTTGACCCCACTTATTCCGGACTCGGCTATAGAACTGACAGGCTTCATCACGATAGGACAGAGGACTCTGGTAAAAGAAGAGGAGGGGGGGTTTGTGCATATGTGAATAGCTGTTGGTGCACAAATCCCGTTGTGTTAGCCAGTCACTATTCTCCAATTGTGGAATTTATGATGCTTAAATGCAGACCTATATATCCCCCGAATATCAACAAAGCATTGGATCTTTTGCATGATGTCATTAGTAGACAACAATGCAAATATCCTGAGGCTGCATTCACTGTATGTGGGGACTTCAACCAGGTGGATTTGAAAGTGGTCCTACCTAAATTCTATCAGCATATAAAGTGTGCAACCAGGGGAGAAAGGACTTTGGACAGGTTGTACACAAATGTCAAACAGGCATACAGAGCTGAGCCGTTGGTGCACTTGGGCCAATCTGATCATGTGTCCCTGCTCTTGACTCCTGCATACATCCCATTGAGGAAATGGACCCCAATAATAAAGAAGAATATCATGATATGGCTGGCAGAAGCGTCTTAACAGCTAAAGGATTGCTTTTATGACACAGATTGGGGGGGTATTTGACCAACAGGATGTAGAGACTCATACGGAGGTAGTGTTGGAATATATCAGGTTCTGCACTGACAATGTAACACAAAAGCACTGGATAAAGATCTATCCAAACAGGAAGCCCTGGATGACAAGGGAGGTCCAGGGGTTGCTAAAGGCAAGGAATGCTGCTTTCAGAAATGGAGATAGGTCACTGTATAGTATAGCCAGAGCGGATCTAAAGAGAGGCATCGATGTGGCCAAGGAGGCATATAGACAGTGACTGGGGAATCATTTACAGAGTAATTGTTGTGTTCTAATAGTGTAACCTTCTACGTGTGATAACAATGTATGTTAACCAATGTAACCTTTCCTACGGGTAACAATATAGCCTTCAGCTGTATCACTATAAACTCTGTAATAGGACGCGAGCTAATGACCACCAGCTGGCAGCAGCGAGCGTCCAAGCTCTCTTAGTCCAAACTCATCAAAGTGCCACAGCGCGGGGAAGTTTCCCGCCACTACCTACACCTGGACAAGAAGGGCGTGACCAGCAATGACGTCACGCGGACAGTAGCCAATGGGCTATCGTGGAGCCACGTTCAAATGTTTTACTACTGTATATATAGAGCCTTACATCCGCCATTACCTCATGTTCCCTCTGACCACTATGCAATAAACCTGTGTTAAACCAGCCCTTGGCTGTCTTCCTGTGTCTTGGTTCTCATACACTAAATTGGCGACGAAGGTGGGATAATGGATCCCCAGGGAGCCAGGACACAGAGCGGTTTCAACATTAACAAACCGCAAGACTGGGAGCTCTTCGAGATGGACTTCCAGGGAGCACTGGTAGAACTCGACGTAAAGGACGAGGCAAAGAAGAGGGCCATCCTCACCCGAATGCTGGGGCAAGAAACCAAGCGGACTCTGGTGAGCATCATTGCACCGAAGAAGGTGAGCGATTTCAAAGCCGATGACATCATGAAGCTGCTGCGTGAGCGGTTTCGACCCTCGAAGGCAATGTTTCCCGCTCGGAGCGCGTTTTGGAGGCGAGTCCAAGCGCCGGACGAGTCGGTTGAAGCCTTCGTAGCGGCCATGAGGTTAGCTGACAGCCCCTGCAAGTGGGAGAACTTAGAGCTAGCCCTCAGGGACGGCGTGCTGTGCGGCCTGAAGGACAGGGAGGTGCAGCGCACCCTGATGAATAAGGAGCCACCCCCCACGTTACAAGAGGTCGTGGAGGCCGCGGAATCCGCGGAAACTACGAATGCAGGGGTGCAAGAGCTGCACGAATGGCGTCCGAAGGCCGGCAGGGCAGAAAATTCGGTGCACGGCAAACCGGGGAATTCGGTGCACGCAACTCGGCGAACCTCGAAATCGTCTGCGGAAGGCAGCGACGACGAGGATGTCCGGAAAGTCCGAAAAGGGGGGCGCCGCTGTGATGGTTGTGGGGCGGCCCATGACCGCGCTAAGTGCCCATTCCGGAAAGCCGAGTGCCACAACTGCGGCCGCCGTGGGCACATCGCTAAAGTGTGCAGAAAACGGCAAGAGGCCCGGAAGCATTCACCAGACCGTTCGTCCAGACCGGATCGTCCGACGAGGTCCAAAGATGGCGCCCGAGCCACGAGGAAGCAGGACGGCATGGGCCGCGTCTCAGACGACAGCGAGGACGACGCCCCCGTGTTCAGCGTATCCGCGGGACAACCCCGTTATTTCGTTGAGGTACTAGTACAAGGGGCCCCTATTAGGATGGAAGTTGACTCGGGGTCCTCCTATTCTATCATTTCCCAAAGGGAGTTCTTGAAAATTGACCCCCTCGTGCGACCCAAACTTAAAGCGTTGAGGTCCACACTACGAGATGTTCAAGGGAACAGCATTCCAGTGTTGGGGGTCGGAAAATTCCAAGTGAAATTTAACAGACACTCTGCAGAACTCCCCCTAGTCGTCCTCAAGGGGGGAAATTGCAGCCTCCTCGGAACTCAGTGGTTTCAGCCTTTGGGTTTGTTCATAGGGAGGGTGCATGCCGTGGGAGCAGATCCAATACAAGCGGTGTGTGACGCGCACCCCGCCGTTTTTAAAAAAGGACTGGGAAAATTCAAGGGACCCCCTGTAGCTTTCGACCTGGACCCGGAGGTCCGCCCGATAAGACTTAAACCACGCAGGGTGCCGTTCGCCCTCAAGGACAAAATAGAGGCGGAACTGGACAAACTGGTGGGCCAGGAGATTCTTATTCCTGTTGATTCCGCGGAGTGGGAAACTCCAATTGTAACAGCACTAAAGGCAAACGGGGAGGTGCGCATTTGCGCTGATTATAAGTGTACAATTAACAAGGCTATCCGCCCTAATGCATATCCGGTGCCGGTGGTCAGCCACCTTCTGGCCAGGCTGAATGGGGGAAAATGTTTCGCTAAGCTCGACCTAGCGCAAGCCTACCAGCAACTCCCAGTGACCCCTGCCACGGCAGCGGCACAAACCATAGTCACTCATAAAGGGGCGTTCCAGGTGTCGCGTTTACAGTTCGGCGTGAACTCGGCACCCGGCCTTTTTCAGTCGCTCGTGGAACGTCTCCTGAAAGGTTTGGAGGGGGTTTTGCCTTATTTTGCTGATGTATTGATAACAGGGGGGAGTGAGACCGAATTAGCCAAAAGGTTGGACAATGTACTGACGGTGTTTGAGAGAGCGGGGTTGCGACTGCGAAAAGACAAGTGCATTTTTTTTGCAACGGAGGTTGAGTTCTTAGGATTCCGGGTTACACCCGAGGGAATTAAGCCTTCCAAATCCAAAGTAACCGCTATAAAGAAAGCTCCTCGCCCCACATCTAAGACCGAGCTGCAGTCGTTCCTGGGACTCCTAAATTTCTATCATACCTTCCTTCCACGGAAAGCGGCTGTGGCCGAACCGCTCCATAGGTTACTTAAAAAGGAAGAGGTATGGACGTGGGGCGACGAACAGGAGAGGGCTTTTAAGGAACTGAAGCAACTCCTGACCTCTGATGCAATTCTGACCCATTTCGATCCCAAACGGCCAGTGGTCCTAGTCTGTGATGCATCCCCAGTGGGGGTGGGGGCGGTGCTTTGCCACGTGTTGGAAAATGGAAGGGAGGCGCCAGTAGCGTTTTACTCTAGGTCCCTGTCCCAAGCAGAGAGGAATTATGCACAGACCGACAGGGAGGCGTTAGCGATAGTAGCGGGGACCAAGAAGTTTCACGATTTTCTGTATGGTCGCCCTTTCACCATAGTGACTGACCACAAGCCCCTGTTAGGAATATTTACTGCAAATAAGCCCACGCCACAGATTCTGTCCCCGAGGATGCTGAGGTGGGCTATTTTTCTCAACGCATACCAACATGAGTTGGAGTACCGACCCGGCAAGGAGATTAGCCATGCGGACGCTCTGTCGCGGTCCCCCTGCCTTTGGCGGGCAGCCACAAGGGAGGAGTAGAAAAAGACCATCAGGTGTTGTTGATAGAGGTTTTAGATGCGCCCCCGATAGTACCTGCCGACATCGCCAAAGCGACAGGCAAGGATAGGACGCTGGAGAAAGTCAGCTCATGGGTACAAAAGGGGTGGCCAGCGTCCTCCCCGGCGGCGGAATTCGATCCTTTTTTTCGGAAGAAACTAGAGTTGTCCCTAGAGAGGGGGTGCCTTTTGTGGGGCCAACGGGTGGTGGTCCCTACGTCCCTGAGACCGAGGGTGCTTAAACTGCTGCACGTCAGCCACCCAGGGATTGTCCGCTCCAAGGCACTGGCTCGGAGCTATTTCTGGTGGCCCCAGTTAGACGCAGACATAGAGCACATGGTCGGCACTTGCGAGGCTTGTCAGGGCTCCCGGCCGGAGGAGGCTCGCCTCCCGCATAGGGAATGGGACGCGGCGAGGGGACCGTGGTCCCGAGTGCACATAGATTTTGCTGGCCCGTTCCGAGGGACCCTTTTCCTCCTGATAGTGGATGCGTACTCCAAGTGGCTGGAGGTGATTCCGGTCACGAGCACATCCTCCGCCACTACAATTAAACATTTACGGAGGATTTTTTCTACGTTCGGTTTACCCGACACTCTCATTAGCGATAACGCTAGTTGTTTCACGTCCGCAGAGTTCAGGGCATTCACAGACATAAATGCCATTCGGCACGTTACCTCCGCGCCGTTCCACCCGGCCACGAACGGCCAAGTGGAGCGCCTTGTGCGGACAACAAAGGATGCGTTGAGACGCATGGGCCCAGGGGACCTGAATCACCAAGTGTGTCAATTTTTATTGGGATACAGAGTAACTCCCTTGGCGTCAGGGTACTCGCCGGCTGAGCTGCTGATGCGGAGGAAGCTGACCATGATCCTGACCAGGTTAGACCCAACGAGGGTTGAGGACAAAGGGAAGAACATAGGGTTAGCGGTCTCGAAAGGGTTCGCCGTCGGCGATCCTGTGCACTGCAGGAACTACGCCAACGCAGGTCCAGCCTGGGTGCCAGGAACGGTTGTGGAGCAGACGGGGCCAGTGTCGTATCGGGTGGAAACTAACACCGGTCTCCTCTGGAGGAGGCACGCTGACCAACTTAGGCACCGAGTGATTGGGGGGCCGGACAGTGGGGCTCAGCAACAGGACTCAGCGTTAGGGTTCTCCTCCACCCGCTTATCCCAAGGGGGAGACAACGAAGGGCAACAGTCCCAAACAAGGGGGGGAAGCAGAGGTCCAAACTCATATCCTTTTCATACGCCGGTTCTATCCAGTCCCCTTAAAGAGAGAGACGAGTTTGCCCCTGCAGTTTCACCCAGTCCCTCGGAAGAGGGAAATGAGTTTGCAACTGTTGCCCCCGAATTAGATTTTGTGTTACCGAACCTGGGGGGTTTTTGGGAGTGTTCCCCCACCCATCCAAGCGAAAAGCGGGGTTTTTCGTTAGCCCCTAGTGCCCCCGGTTTGCCCACATCCACATCAGAAACCTGTCCTCTCCCCTTTCCTGCCCATCCCAAAGCTGCAAACCCGCGGCGAGTCACTAACGAGTCATCCTCTCCAATTACAGGGCAGGAAGCCGGGGAACAAAGAGGAGGGAGAAAATCCGGGGCAGGGCAGCCCGCACCAAGACCCCAGCGTGTTCGAAATAAGCCATCTTGGCTGAGAGACTTCATCTCATCCTAGGGGGGAGGAGTGTTGTGTTCTAATAGTGTAACCTTCTACGTGTGATAACAATGTATGTTAACCAATGTAACCTTTCCTACGGGTAACAATATAGCCTTCAGCTGTATCACTATAAACTCTGTAATAGGACGCGAGCTAATGACCACCAGCTGGCAGCAGCGAGCGTCCAAGCTCTCTTGGTCCAAACTCATCAAAGTGCCACAGCGCGGGGAAGTTTCCCGCCACTACCTACACCTGGACAAGAAGGGCGTGACCAGCAATGATGTCACGCGGACAGTAGCCAATGGGCTATTGTGGAGCCACGTTCAAATGTTTTACTACTGTATATATAGAGCCTTACATCCGCCATTACCTCATGTTCCCTCTGACCACTATGCAATAAACCTGTGTTAAACCAGCCCTTGGCTGTCTTCCTGTGTCTTGGTTCTCATACACTAAAGTAATGACACCAGGTAGGTGTGGCGAGGTGTACAGGAATTGACTGAGTATAAACCTAAAGGCTCCCTGGCAGGTGAGGGAGGGGCATCCCTGGCAGAGGAGTTGAATGTCTTTTTTGCCTGCTTTGAAGCAACATCAGCAGTGATATCTTCGGAGGCTTCGCCACCATCACTACCATCAGTACAAAGGAATGTAGTATTCAGTGTGGAAGAAGGAGAGATGAGGAAGGTGTTGAAGGGAATTAAATGGAGAGTGTTAAACTGTTTGAAATGGTTTAACGCTCTCCATTGGATACACCATTTCGCACACTTGCCCTGTTGAAGAGAATTAACCCACGGAAGGCCACAGGGCCGGACGGAGTAGCTGGAAGGGTATTGAAAGACCATGCAGATCAACTAGCAGGAGTTTTTACTGGGATATTAAATCAATCCTTATTTCAGGCTATTGTTCTGTCCTGCTTAAAGTCTTCTATTATTGTTCCGATACTGAAAAAATCCAATCCCGAAAATTTGAATGATTTTCATCCAGTGGCACTCACACCTGTAATCATGAAGTGTTTTGAAAAGCTGGTAGAAAATTATATTATTGCTTGCCTACCATAGGGACTGGATACATTCCAATTTGCCTATAAAATGAAAAGATCAACAGAGAATGCTGTGGTGATTACCCTTCATACTGTTCTTGCACATTTGGAGCAGCGGGGGGGGGGGGGGGGGGGGAGCTATGCCAGATTGCTCTTTGTGGATTTCAGCTCAGCCTTTAACACCATCCTACCATGACGTTTGATATCTAAGTGGAGCGATCTGGGGTTTCCGCCGTCACTGTGTGGGTGGATATTGGATTTTCTGTCAGAACGTTCCCAGAGGGTCTAGTTGGGCCCTTATACCTCTAATATGCTTAGTACTAATACGGGAACACCACAGGGATGTGTGCTCAGCCCGCTCCTTTATATTCTCTATGCATTTGATTGTGTCTCTGTCCACCCTAGCAATAGGATTGTCAAATTTGCAGATAACACGATGGTGATCGGGCTCATCTCTGATAAGGAGGGTGAGACGGCCTGTAGAGATGAGGTGGAGCAGTTGATAAAGTGGTGTAGAATCAATAATCTGCTCCTCAACGGAGCTTGTGGTGGATTTTAGGAGGCAGAGAACCGATGTCCAGGCACTTTTGATTGACAGAATCTGTGTGGAGAGGGCAGTGACGTTCAGATTTCTGGGCATTGACATACAGGAGAATCTGTCATTGGGTGCCAACACAAGGGGGCTGATGAAGAAGATGCAGCAGAGACTGTATTTTTTGAGAACTTTAAGGAAAAACCATTTTCCACAAAGGCTGCTGCTTGCCTTCTATCACTGTGCTATTGAGAGCGTGCTCACTTATGGCTTATGTGTGTGGTATGGGAGTAGTACTCATCGGGATATGATAATGTTGCACAGAATTATTAAACAGCGGAGAGTATTATTGGCTGTCCGCTCTCCACTTTAGAACAAATTTATACCATCA
Organism: Bradypodion ventrale; assembly: GCA_035047345.1. NCBI lineage: Eukaryota > Metazoa > Chordata > Lepidosauria > Squamata > Chamaeleonidae > Bradypodion > Bradypodion ventrale. The sequence goes on from JAWDJE010000001.1 coordinate 255,561,161, forward strand.
GGTGCCACAGAAAAGCATTAAATATATTATGAGACCCATCGCATCCTGGTCACCACTTCTTCGAGCTTCTGCCATCGGGATGGAGATATAAAAGAATGAAGGTAAAAATGAGCCATCTCAAGAACAGTTTCTTCTCTAGAAAAATTTTGGCCTTAAATGGAAACTCTGGACTCTGAAGTCATCTTATCTTATTTTAAATTTTTATATTGTATTGTACTGTTTTGATTAGTGTTTCTGCAATTGTTTTAAATTATGGGTGTATGTCTTTTTTTGAGTTGATATATAACAACTGAGAAATTTCATTGTTCCCACAAGGGGACAATGACAATAAAGATCTATCTATCTTCTCTATCTATCTATCAAAAGTAAAGCATTATGTACAGGTCATAGGTGTACAAGCAGGTTTGGAGCAGATTCAGCTGAGTGTGAGACAGTTGAAAAGGGAGGGAATGCAAATCAATTCCCATTCCCTCCCCTTTTGTGCATTCACTCAGTACATAAGTGCTTTTCAAAAGTAGCAAGCTCTAAACTATAGCTTGCTGTATTCTACCTCTTCCACATACCTGAGTATAGTGTCCAATATCTGCATCTTCAGACTTTGGCCCCACTCCATAGATGAATTCATGATGTTCGTCAAACCATGATTGGAATGCTACTCGCCATGGTTGAGGGACAGTTGCATAATAGAGATTTTCACCACATATCATGTCACCTGAAAAGGAGAGAGGGTAAGTTCCAAAGAATTGCTTCAGAAGTACTTCACATCATTCACATTTGAAATTTCTTAAACGTGCTCTGGTTCTGTTTATTTATAATCTAATTTTCATCTGATAATCTATCAAGTGATTCGTACTGTTGTAATGGCTCTCTGAGTACAGGGTGCTGAAGGCCAAGGAAGGCACGGGAGGCAGGAGTGCTGAAGGAAAGCCAGCCGATCTCGATGGCTCGGGAGGGCTGTATTTATTGGATTACAAGGAGGTCTCCCCTGCACATCCTGTGTGAGACCTCATGACAGGATACATTGCCTATGTGGCATTCTGCTGGCTAAATTACATTTGCCAGCTCTAAGAAGTAACTGTATCATACCTGTCAACCATCCCGATTTTGCCGGGAAAACCCTGTAATTTGATGTCGATTGATGTCATAACCCGCTCCGCGCTGCCAAAACCCCGTAATTTGGCAGTGGGGGGGAACGCTTTCCATGCATGCGTGGAAGAGCTATGTCACTTGCGCAGCCCCTACACAAGCAGCATAGCGCTTCCACGCATGCGTGGAAGGGTTTTACCCCTTCCACACATGTGCGGAAGCAGGTTATCTTATGGGCAGTTAGGTGTGAGCTTCAGACCATTGGTGGCTTTGTTCTCTTCATCCTAGTCTGACATGGTAATGACATCACCTTGCCTCTCCTTCTGCCTCAAGGTGTGATTTTTTTAAAAGATGTACTTTTATGTCAAGTGTAGTAAGTACAGGTATTTTCCATTCGCAGGGGAGTGAAAACACCTGGGCTCTTGGCGTGGCAAGGACTTAAAGCCGGGCATCATCGTCGCCTCACCTGAGCCCTCTTCCCCAGTCCGGCATTTGCCGTGGGGGAGCAAGAACACCTGGGCTCACAGCATGGTGAGGACTTAAAGCCAGGTGCTGGCACCACCTCGCCTGAGCCCTCTTCCCTGGTCTGGCATTTGCCACGGGGGAGTGAGAACACCTGGGCTCCCGGCGTGGGGAGGACTTAAAGCCAGGTGCTGGCACCACCTCACCTGAGCCCTCTTCCCCAGTCCAGCATTTGCTGCAGGAGAGCAAGAACACCTGGGCTCCCAGTGCGGCAAGGACTTAAATTTGGGCGCCACCTTCACCTCACCTGATCCCTCTTCCCCGGTTCAGCATTTGCCGTGGGGGTTTCTTTCTTTCTTGATCCAACACAGGCTTGCAGTACCACCTTGTTGCTTCGCTCTGTCAATACTGCTGTGGACATGGAGCTGGTCTCCGACATGGTCATTGAGCTCAGACCTTGTTAAGGCCCGTTTAAGGCCATTGAGCCTTGGGCTCTGACCCCCCCCCCCTTGGATCATTGTGCTATTTCTGATTTGTAATTTGTAAACTGTTACTGTAATTGTATTGTACATTCTTATTGCATTTATGATATTATATCCTGATATTGTATTTTTTCTCCTATTGTATTTTTGTACTGGTTATATTATATTTGTACTTAATATGTTGTAATGCCGCCCTGAGTCAGCCTTGCGCTAAATAGGGTGGGGTATAACTACAATAAACATAAACATAAGCAAACATAAACAATATAGAGTCTGGATAGAGGGCCATTAGTAAAAGCCCTTCTTGCTCTTCTAACAGAAGGTGGCAGCTGCGATGACCTGTACTGGGAGTGCTTGAGGGGGCTGCATCCCCAGCCTTGGGAAAGCATGATGGCTCCTGAATGCGAGCCAAAGGAACGGCTGATAAAGCCCTTTTTCACTGTACTTTATACCTGGGAAACCCAGGAGGGTGACCAAAAGTCAGAAATCACTTGATGGCAAGTCACCATCACTATACTATTTATTTCTCAGCATTACTAGTGCTGGATGGGCCAGAGGGTCAAAGCCTAAATATTAAGAGTCAAATCCTAAAAGTTGCAGTTGAAATGACATACTTATATTACTAGAAGGATAATCTAATCTAGCTTCCATATTCTTTTAATTTGTTGCCTTAATGCTTTGCAATTTTTATACTTTCTGTACTTTTGAAGTAGCTTATTGATAGAACTGCAACTTTGTTAAGGGATGTTTTGTTGTTGTTGTGGCTTATCCAGAGGTATACTATACATCTCATGCACATACAGGTGAAAATCAGAAAATTAGAATACTGTGCAAATGTTCATTCATTTCACTTAAAAGGTGAAACAAATATATGAGATAGACTCACTACATGCAAAGCGAGAGATGTCATGCCTTAATTTGTTATAAATTGTGGTGATCATGGCATACAATGTACATGAGAGAATGTGATGATTATGGGATAACATGAGATTGGGTGGTTAGGATTTTCATAAGCTGTAAACCATAAACATCAATATTATAACAAAGTAAGCCTTGAACTATCTTGCTTTGCATGTAATAGGTCTATCTCATATATTTGTTTCACCTTTTAAGTGAAACGAATGAACTGAATGAACATTTGCATGATACTCTAATTTTTGGTGGTGGACAGAGGCGCCTGGAGAACGATGGTCCATAGGGTCGCAAAGGGTCGGAATCGACTGTGCGACTGAACAACAACAACAACAACAACTAATTTTCTGAATTTCAACTGTATGAATCTAGGGCTGTAGCCAGAGGGCAAGGGGGGGGACCCTCCTGAGCTATCAGCCCACCCAACCCACCCTGTGGTGCCAACGTTATATATGTCAGTGTGACATTGTTGCCCATCCCGAAATTTTTTTTGCCCTGCCTCAAAAAAATATCTCACACCCTCCCCCCAAATAATAATAATAATAATAATAATAATAATAATAATAATAATAATAATAATAATAATAATAATAATAATAATAATAATAATAATAATAATAATATCTAGAATTCTTGCTACGGCCCTGTATGAAACCCTCAGTTTCAGCCTAAAGACAGCCTAACTTAAGCCATAGGTTCAATTGTTGCTGTACAGACATTGTCATCCTGGACAATATCATCCCTGTGCTATGGCTTTTTCAACAGCATGTATTGGTTCTCATTTGTGAATTATCATTTTTAGTATCATCTGATGCTCCTACGGAAGTACAGTAGTTTCAAAGTCTGACTATCTGGCCCATACAGAAATTATTGAGGTTCACATGTCTGTGCCCATGGTACATCAGTGTTCTGGCACCATTATTTTAACAGGAGGATTCAGGGTTTTCCTGTTTAAACCAAAACCATATGTTTAAGGGGTATACTGTGGTAATTTAATATTATAATGCTGGATTGCTGTTGTTGTATCTCCCATTTCCCAGGAACCAGCAGCTCAGGATGTACACGTCCTTTCTTGGGTGATAAAGAGTACACCATCTGAGTAGTGTGCTGAACATCCTAGCGTATACGTGGCTTGTTGTTTTTGTTCAGGATCATAGAAAGCAATGACACTCACAGGATATTAGACTGCGGGTGCTGTTTTACTTTACAGTAGAGATGAGGCATAATGGAAAGAATGGCCATTTTTCTTATTTAACTTACCTTCAATTGTTCTGCGACTCTCAGGGCTATGCTCATATATGCACTCATCAGCCCAACTTTTGGCATTAGATGCAGCTGTCTCATTCCACATCTTAAAAGAAACAAAAGGAATCTGATCAGCTGCAAGTATTCATGCATTTATGTGCAATAGTCTACAAGTAAGGTATGGATGATTTGGTGTAAATAAGGGATGACCAGCTGCAAACTGTATATTGTCCATGAGATGGTTTTATCTGGCCCTTAAGACTCACCAAGTATTAATGCAACAACAACAACAAAAACAAAGTCTTCTTACACCTCAAAGATTAGCAGGTTTTCTTTGGCACAAGCATCCATGGCTGTAGTCCATTTCTTTAGATGCATGAAGGATAGCCTTAGTAGTGAGCTATGGTCCACAAAAAAAACAAAAATCCATATGTTTGTCTTTAATGTGCCATGAGGCTTTTTTTGTTGTTTTTGCTGCAATTGATTATAGCCCAGCATGGCCAAAACTGTGGAAATTTCTCTCATAATGCATGATTTATGAGGAAAATACTCTCCCTCCCCAAAAAATTGCCTATAAACTAAAGAGTAAAGATGCAATCAGATAGAGAAAGAGTCTGTGGTCCAGTGTGAGCTATTTTCCAACAATTCAATTATATACAGGAGATCACAAACCTGTAGGACAGGAATTCTCAACCTTTTAAGCCATGGGCTGGGTCATGCTCCATCAGACAGCTTCGGGGGCTGGGCGGCCATTTTCCCATTCCTCCACCACATGGCACTTCCTGGTGTGGTGGAGGCAGTAAGGGGCCACATGAAATGACGCCATGGGCTGCAGGTTGAGAATCTCTGCCGTAGGAACAAGCTCCATGTCTATGCCAGACCTATTTGACCAAGTAGCATGGCTACTGTCTTTTGGAGCTGGGCAGGAATGATCCTTATATGCACGGATACATCACTGTAAAGGAGATGATGACCCTTTTCAAAGTGATCAGGCAGGATCCTTTATCACCAACTGATTGCATGCATCTTAATGTTACATATCAGTTTCACTTTTGTATATGATCTCCAAAGCTCCATGAATGTGTTAATAACAGATTGACAGCAAGGTTCACCAAAATAATAATAATAATAATAATAATAATAATAATAATAATAATAATAATAATAATAATAATAATAATAATAATAATAATAATAATAATAATAATAATAATAATAATAATAATAATAATAATAATAATAATGCCCTTAGCTCTGGTGCTGATAGATAACTCATGAAATGGAAAAAATGTTCATGAAAGAAAGGTGATAATGGGCAAAACAGCAATTTGGTCCCTGAATAATTGCACAGAGACCAAAAGGTCTCTTGAGAACACAGGCTGCCCATTCTAAAGGAGGAGAGGTTTTCTGCAGGGACAACTGAGGCTGTCATCATGAGAAGGATGCTGACTGTTAGACTCTGACCTAGCTTTATTTTCATGTGAATAAAAGCTAAGGTCATGACATAGATTGCACCAGGGGCTGCAATGGCTCAGTGGTTAAGAAGCTCACCTTGTTAGCTGGAAGGCTGGCAAGTCAGCAGTTCAAGACCCAGGTACTGCATGATGGATTGAGCACTCATCTCTGTCCCAGCTATTGAGGACTAGAAAGGAGTCTTGTTTAGGTATTTCCAGAGCGGAATTTCTTCCGCAAAAATCCTTTCAACCTAGAATAATTTCTGACATCTTGGATTTGACTATCATTTCAACAATCAACTTTTTAGACAGCCTTAGGTCTCTTAAACACAGAATTATAGCTCAAATGTGAAGGAAACATTTGAGCTGTTTTGTAGAGCTGATAGAAGGATTACAGCAAAAGAGTGCGTGCTACAGGTTTTAAGCATTTCATCATGATGATGCCAAAGAGGGGGAAACCCAACAGTTGTCCAACTCCAGGCTTTAGCAAACCTATTGAAATGCATGAGCTTTCATAGTCACAACTAATGTATTTATTTAAATGGTTCTTCTTCAGGTAGGACTGTTGCCTGGAGGGAACCAGCAGCAGCTGTGCAGCTTGGATGGCTACAAGGCCACCGCCACCGCCATCACGGGACACTCCCTCAGCCAGCTGGCCTGGAGGGAAGGAACAGCAGCTGTGTGGCACTGGCGGCTACAAAACCGCCACCGCCGCCATTAGATGCTCCATCAGCCAGCCAACCAGGAGGGAAGCAGCAGCAGCAGGGCAGCTTGGGTGGCTACAATACCACCACCACTGCTGCCATCATTGGATGCTGTGTTTTTGTATTGTTTATTTATCCCAGTTATTATGGAAGTGTTTTTGTATTGTGATAATTCAATATTTTGTAATTCTAATTGTGATTTTTTTTGAAATGTTTCTGAAATGTTTTTTGATACCATGTAATTGTAATTGTGATATTTTGTTTCTTTGTTAGCTGCCCAGAGTCCCTTTGCGAGTGGGGTGGCATACAAGTTGAACAATAAAATTAAATTAAATTTCCCCCATATTGTTTCAAAGTTGATTATTATTGTGTTTTGCTAGTGGAGGACGTCATCACAGGGTCTTCCATTAAGGTGGCCCATGACAACATTTCATGTGTCCCCTCACCGCCTCCAACACACCCAGAAGTGCCATGTGTGGCAGGCAGGGCAAAATGGCTGTCCGGCCCCCAAAGCTATCTGAGGGAGTGTGACCCGGCCCTTGGCTTGAAAAGGTTGATAACCTGCCTTATGCTGTGACTCCTCCTCTATTGCGGGATTGTGTTGAGGAATTGACAATGGGGGGAAGGAGTGTGGTGCCAACTAAAGGCAAGCTGCTTGTAGTGTTGGATATTGCAACTGTTTTAGTTTGTTCTAGGAAATAAGAAAGTAAAGAAAATAAAGTATGAGGAGAAAGTCTGAGAACCAAGGAACCTGGAAGCTCAGACAATATATTGTTCAAATTCTTACCATCTTCAGTATGTTGGAACCACTTGGGTCCACCTGTCTCCTGAGGTCATTGTGCCTATCCACGATTTCCTCTTGTACTGTTAGCAGATCAGTTGATAATGCAGCAAAAGCTTTATCATTTTTCTGCCATGAAAGGGACATAACATATTTTTTCCTTTGGATAAGAACAAAATATATTTTGAAAAGAGTGCATTAAATATAATTAAGAGCAGATTACCCACTGGAAAATTATCTGACCCCTAAGAAATTCTTTTGTTCCTGTGCTGATCAGCTGGATTAATTCTTGGAAGAGCTTTTAAAAAACTTTTTTAAAGCAAAACTAGGGAAGAAAGGGACTGTGGTGGTTCAGGTGGTTAAGACGCTGAACATGACGAGTGGAAGGTCAACAGGACAGCAGTTCAGACCCAAGTGCTGAATGACGGAGTGAGCTTCTGTCTCTGTCCCAGTTCCTGCCAACCTAGCAGTTTGAAAGCAAGAGATTGCAAGTAGATAAATAGATATCACTTCGGTGCAAAGATAAACAGCATTCTGTGTCTAGGCATGCTTGCCACATGTCCATGGAAACATCTGCAGCACTGGCTCTTTGGTTATAAACAGAGATGAATACTGAACCATAGAGTCGGACATGACTGGCTTTCAAGCAAGGGTGACTTTACCCTTTATTTTAGGGAAGAAATCCCTTAACAAAGGAAATGTTTCCATGCCTTGAAGAGAACCTGAAATCTGGGCCAGAATTTTGAGGAATGATTGATCTCAGAAATATTTCTTTTTGGACTACAAATCACAGAATTCCCCACCTAACATGGCCAGACCCAAGACGAATGGTAGAATCCTTGAGATGTAGTCCAGAAAAATAACTTTTCCAGACTCTGCATTCAACATTGTCACGAAGCCTTTGCCTTGATCGTCACAGCAATAAAATAGTTGTTTCAGTTCCCATTGTGTTCTGTGATGTGTTCCCTCAGTGTTCCATGAAACCATCTAGCTAGAGGAGATGCAAGAGGTATCAGCTAAGTATAAATATTCATCAAAAATGTATCTCCTTCTCACAGTGTTAATCCATTATTTCAAATTCTGGCTGCTTGGCCTTCTCTGTTCCTTCTGCACTGTGTTCTCAATTCTGTTATCATTAGCGCATTGCTCAGTTTTAGAGCATAAAAAAGAGATTTGCCTACCTTGGATTGACAGCCCCAATACCCAAACACCTCATCATAAATATAATCAAGGCTTACAAAGTGATGCTGAGTACAAATTTGATTTTTGATCTTTTTAATAACCAAGACTTCTTTCTTTCTTTCTATATTTCTATTGTTCTTTCTTTCTTTCTTCTCTCCCTTCCCTCCCTCCCTCCTTCCCTCCCTCCCTCCCTCCTTCCTTCCTTCCTTCCTTTCTTTTTGTACATGTTTTGAAACAAGGGCATCATGATTTCAAAACATGTGTATAATTTTCATGGCATACCACAAGCAGACCAGGTTATTTACATCAACTAAAAACAGCTGGTAGACTCTCAGTATGTTCAAACTAATTTACCCCAGTATTGGTGGGCATGCCAGGGTCAAACACATTATAATAATTGCGTATTTTTAAAAGTGGAATTACAATTGGCCATACTCATGTTTTGAAACAACACTCCCAGCCACAAATATGAATGTGGGTAACCCTTTTTTTCTCCTTCACTCTGTTTCCTTCTGACAATCCTCCTCCAGCTCAGCTGGTATTTGCCTCTGAAAATGCTATTCTGAAATACCTTGTAGGTGATACTCAATGTTGCAAGAGGACATTCCATTCCCTCCTCACCCTCAATGCCCTGTGCCTGCCCAAATCAATTTTGGAAAATCCCTCAACTCTCCAGAGCAAATTTTGAGGGTATGCAAGAAGCACAAAGAGAAGTAAATCATGGCTTTGTTGGTGCAATGTTAAGACAAGGTAACCTCATTGTCACATACACAGAAAGGGCCTCCTTGAAGACTATGGTATTTTTGAACCACAATCTGGTGTACCCTGGTGACGGCCACCTTGTGTTGCAGGCTAATCTTTCTCACACTGGGTCAGGCAAAAGGAACTGCAGAATGAACTCACCCAAAGATGCCATCATTTTGCAGTTTCATGTCTGGCCTAGACACGGAAGAAGAAGACCTCATAGCTGGAAGTTTTTGACATGGTACTGACATACAGATGTCCACAGAATATAGAGGGTGCACAGGGTTCAGTGTGCTATTAATTAATTTCCCCATCCCCACCCCAGTGACAGCATGTTAAGGTAAAGGTAAAGGTCACCCTTGCTCAAAAGCCAGTTGTATCCAACTCTATGGTTCAGTGCTCATCTTTGTTTCATAGCCGAAGAGCCAACACTGTCTGCATCTGCAGACGTTTTCGTGGACATGTGGCAGGCATGCCTAGACACCGGAATGCACAGAATGCTGTTTACCTTCCCACTGAAGTGGTCCCTGTTTATCTACTTGCAATTTCTTGCATTCAAACTGCTAGGTTGGCAGGAGCTGGGACAGAGATGGGAGCTTATTCCGTCGTGCAGTACCCGGGTATCGAACTGCTGACCTGCTGCCATGTTATTAGGCACCATGTTATTGGGGCCTATATTGCTGCTATCAAAATGTGTAGATCTCTGTAGTACAATATTTCATTATTTACAGCATAGACATATAGAAGTTTACTTTCAGTTGGCAGAATCAGTGACAAGAATGAATATATTTTAATCTTCAATTTTATTTGGTAATCATCAACCTAAGCTACTACCCTGAAGGTATAACAATGAAGCTCTGGTTTGTTGAGGGTATTGAGTGTTGTTCTTGGGTTTTTCTAAAAGATCTTTTCAGTTTATATACAAAGATCATACCTCATTCCCAACACATTGGTGCAGGCCAACAGCCAAGGCTAAAAGAACCAGAAGGAGAGACATTGCTGGAAAAACAAACAAACAGATTATTTCATTTCCTTATGAGAGCATCAGTGTTGTTACAAGGTTTCCAGTTATCCTTTCTTTGACATTTATAAATATTAGTTTGAATCCAAAGAACTCTGACCAGGAGCAGTTACTATCTTAAAAACAGTCATGCACAAGAGACGGTACTATAGGTAGGCTCTGGAGGAATTCTCATTCACTATGTAACAAAGGACAATGTTTAAGCTATTCTGCAAATAGAAAAATGTCTTGGGAATTAATTTTACTTGACCTGCACACAACAACCTAGCTGATTTAGAACTTCAGTCCACCAAAGAGGCCCTTTAAATGTAAAAATACACTTCTGGGCCATCTTTTTTTCTTTCTTTCTTTACATTTAAAATATTTACATTTCATAAATAAAGCATTTCCAAAGATTCCCCACTTATTGTTTAAAACCCTGCCTGGGGAAGAAAAGTCTTTACCTGATGACAGAAGGACAAGTAGGAAAGGGACAACCTGACTTCTCAATGGAGTGAATTCCAAACCCTAGGTATAACTGCTTTTCATGTTGGACATAATGCAATAGTATAATAAATAGGATGTGTGCTTCAAGCTAAGAGGAGCAGTGGATTAGTGGTTAAGACACTAAACTTGACAACTAGAGGGTCAGCAGTTCAAAACCTGAGTGCTGCTCGACAGAGTGAGTTTTCCTGTTGTCTGTCCCAGCTCCTGCAGACCTAGCAGTTTGAAAGCAAGGAATTGCAAGTAGACATATAGGTACCACTTCAGTGGGAAGGTAACAACATTCTGTGCAATCTGGTGTCTAGTCATGGCTGCCACATGACCACGGAAACATCTGCAGACATAGACAGTGCTATGGCTATAACTCTTTGGCTATAAATGGACATGGGCACCAAACGCTGACCTGCCAACCTTCCAGGCATCAGGTTCAACATCTTATCCACTAAGCCACCACAGTCACAGGTTAGAAAGCATACTAGATACAGTAATACCTCAGATAATGTTTGCACCAGATAATGCTAAAACCGCATAACCTTAAGCAATGGGGGGGGGGATTGCATCGCATAACGTTGAAATCTTATGGGATGTATCGCTTAACATTTGCTGAAGCCTGTGCCAGTTACAATGTATCTCTATGGAGTTTTTATGTTATGTGATTCATCTCATAGGATTTTAACATTATGTGATGCATGTATCGCATAACATTAAAAATCGGATAACACTAAGACTCATGGAACCTAGTTTTAGTGTTATCCGTGGTATTACTGTATTTAAAATTGACTTTGAACTGCTGATTTAGCAAGCATAAAAGTCACCATCTACTTTAGTAATTTCTTTTCTTGTCCAATGGATGGGTGACCACCTGCTATCCCAGACTGCAGCGCCGATCCAGCAGCACCAATTATAGCTTTTCTATAATTTTATCTAAAATTACTGCAACAAGAATCTAGGAGTATTCCATCCAATATTTACAATTTTTAAGAACTGACAATAAAATTTAACAGCCCTGCTGAGTTATTTAGCCTCAGCTTTTTTCAGATATCAAAAGGATTGGTATAACTAATAATTCAAAATTATTCTTGTCTTTGCATGAGCATCACTGACATGTTGACTAAGCAAAATTGGGGAATGTCACTCTTAACATGCATGTATTTCACCTTTCTTATCATTTGAATGAGCATGAATATTCCTATCTCACCAACCTTCACTAACATGTCCTTTTAACATGTAGAATTAGTTCAAATGCCTTTTTCTATATCGTATAATTTGCTATGACTTCTAACATTTATCTCTACTATGGAGAAGAAAAAAATATGTCCTTCCAAGAGTCACTGAGGCAGACATTCTCCGGATAAAGCAATTATACCTTTTGATGGTGGGTATAAATTTAGCCAAGGGAATTTTCATGAGATTACCTTGTTAGGGTCCACTAACAGCAGACTGACGATTGCAGAAAAAGAGCAGGCAGTAATAATCTACCAAACCGGCTGAGCAGTTCTTTATATTTTAGTGTGATCACCTTTTCATGCCAAAAAAGGATCTTCTTCCTGGCATTGTGTTTGTTTAATTTCATGGTCGCAGTCATATGGTCACGGTAATTGAAGCTCATGCTGGCTTACTAACAACAATTTAATCCTCGAACAACCACTTTTATCTTCAGTTTGTATTTGTCCATCATGATACATGGGTTTTCTGGCAATTGAGTTGTCTTAGGAACTCCTCCCCATGGTGCCTTTGGATCCTGCACCCCTTGTTTTTAGGGGGTGGGTAGTTTTAACTGTTTTTAACATGTGTTTTTTTTAATTTTTATTGTGAACCGCCCTGAGTTGGTTTTGGCCGAGTGAGCGGTATATAAATGTGACAATTAAATTAAAATTAAATTAAATTAAACTCAGGAACACAGTATACTCAGGAACACAGTTTAAATAAATATAGAATAAATAGAATAGAATAAATCTTTATTGTCATTGTCCCCTTGCAGGAGCAACGAAATTACTTGGTTACTATGTCAACTCAGATTTGGCACTCCACATAATTTAAAACAGCTGCAAAACTCTAATTAAAACAGTACAATACAGTACAATATAACAAATAAAATATGAACATAAGAACAGCCTTGCTGGAACAGGCCACAGCCCATCCAGTCCAGCATTCTGTCTCACACAGTGGCTCACCATTTCCTTCAGGGTATTCCCAAGGAGATGCCTTCACCTGCTTAGGATTCCCTGGAAATGGCATTGAGAGATATCCTACCTATCTCTCCAACCCGGAGGTTGTCCTTAAGTATCCATAATTATAGCCATTGATAACAGTTGGGCCTCTTCACTCTTGAACGACGACGTCTAAGAGGTGACCTGATTGAAGTTTATAAAATCATGCACAGTGTGGACAAAGTAGATAAGGAAAAACTGTTTTCCCTATCGCATAACACTAGAACTAGGGGACACTCCATGAAACTTTTGGGTACTAGTTCTCAAACAAATAAGAGAAAGTACTTTTTCACCCAGACGATTACTGGTCTATGGAACTCCCTGCAAGAAGAAGCGGTGACAGCTGTCAGTCTTGACAGCTTTAAGAAAGGATTAGACAAGTTCATGGAGGACAAGAGTATCAATGGCTATAATTATGGATACTTAAGGACAACCTCCAGGTTGGAGAGATAGGCAGGATATCTCTCAATGCCATTTCCAGGGAATCCTAAGAAGGTGAAGGCATCTACTTGGGAATACCCTGAAGGAAATGGTGAGCCACTGTGTGAGACAGAATGTTGGAGTGGATGGGCTGTGGCCTGTTCCAGCAAGGCTGTCCTTATGTTCTTATGTTCTTATGATACCCTGAAGATGACTTCAGAGTCCAGAGTTTCCATTTAAGGCCAAGATTGCTCTAGAGAGAAAATGTTCTTGAGATGGCTCGTTCTTGCCTTCATTGTTCTATATCTCTGTCCCGATGGCAGAAGCTCAAAGAAGCGATGACCAGGATACGATGGGTCTCCTGAAATATCTAATGCTTTTCTGTAGCACCTAAGGGTGTAAATTTGTACTAAGGTGGAGAGTGAACAACCAATAATACTCTCCGCTGTTTTAATAATTCTATGCAACACTGTCCTATCCCGATAGGTACAACTTCCCTGTTTTGAAAGCACATCTAAAAAGACTGAAAGAAGCATACGTACACATTTACCCACCAAATCCCTGAATCTCAGACATCCATAGTAAAGGTAAAGGTCAGCCTTACTCCAAAGCCAGTCGTATCTGACACTAAGGTGCAGTGCTCATCTCTGGTTATATCCAAAGAGCCAGTGCTGTCTGCTTCTGCAAATGTTTACATCGACACGTTGCAGGCATGACTATTCATTCATTCATTTCATTTCATTTCTAGGCTGCTAACAACACATTTTTAAAATCTATACAATAAGAAATTAAACAAAAAGAATAAACAAACTAAATAAATTATAAATAACAAAAACTTTACACTGGTGCACACGGAACAATGTTACCTTCCCACCGAAGTGGTGCCTATTTATCTACTTGCACTTTCTTGCTTTTGAACTGCTAGGCTGGCAGGAGCTGGGACAAGTGATGGGAGCTCACTCCATTGTGCAGTACTTGGGTCTCAAACTGCTGACCTGCTGACCTTCAAGTTGTCAAGTTCTAGCATCTTAACCACTAAGCCATTAGAGTCCCTCAGACATCTTGGGTCATACAGTATCTCATATGCCTATTTCTCTTCCTTTTTACAGCCGTCCCTTATTTGAGTCCCTCCAAATATTTGGAAATGTAAATCCCTTCATCCTGATCATTGGCTATGCTGACGGAGGCTGGTGGAAGTTGTAAATGAAATTCTCTGGGGGAAACCAGGATTGGGAGACAATATGAACACTGGAAAACAAGCATAAGACTATGACCAATGCTGTTAACCAGGATTAATATACATGGTAGTTTAATCTGATGTAATGAAGCAAGCAGGACACATTTTACCTTTGTCTGATCCTGCACAAGTATAGAAGAAGAAAAAATCTGGAACTCAAGGAGACATTGATTGTACTTATAGTAGAAGCAATGTCACCTAGTGACAGCTACAGTTGTAGAGAACCACTAGCAGAGGATCCAACATTGCCTGAGGGAACCCTACCCGGGCCAAGGAGAGACTCGGGCCAACCCCCCCCTCAAGCTGCCTTACCTTTTTGTCTGCTGTCATCATGGCCACTCTCTCAGCTCTGCTGTGAGGCGTTGTCTCAGTCTGATTCTGGCCACCACCGCCAGCCTCCCCAGCGACTACAGTCAGTGGGTAGTCATCACAGCCCATCTCCTCCATCCTCCCATGGGTTGTGTCAGGCAGAAGGGAGGCTCCATTTGGGCGGGTGGGCAGAGGACCCATTTGGGGGAAGGCCTGTGGAAGGTGGGAGCCCGGTCCTGTCCTCCGCCCACCCCCGGGTATGGGTTCTCCCTTCCCCCCGAGGCGAGCCTCAGGAGTGCAGAGGAGCCATGCCGCGGTGGCTGCCTGCTAACAGTAGTCACTAGGGCAGGGCAGCCATAATGGCTGTAATTGCCACCATCTGTACCAGTGGCTAGGCCATGGGCCACCTGGAATGCCGGGCAGACTTTGGCACATGCGTGGAATTTCATGCATGCACCACAGCCTGGAACGCCAGGCAGAGTTAGGTGCATGCGTGGATTCTCATGCATGTGCAATCACCTCCCCTGGTTATTTCTACCAGCCAAGGGGTGGGTGTTAAAGCCCCTTTTGGGGGGCAAGGACCCCGAGGCGTCCTGCCGGTTACCCATGCCAGCTACCCCAGACATTCAAGGTAGGCATGCACGCAGTTTCCAGTGCAATCGGTGCAGGGGTGTCACTTTGTATTGGGGAGCCCTGTGATGTCACGGAGCCCCAGATCTGGTCAGCTGGAAATTGGTTGAGCTGTGGTGATGACATCACAATCCCCCCTGGTTGGCTTTTTCCTCTTGCTTTTTCTCCTGTCAGTGGGGGTGTCCCCTTTGCAGATTGATTTAGGGGATGTACCCCTCCCCATGGGGCTTGTCACACCCGCTGTGAACATCTCTTCAGCCCAAGGTACGTGTGTGTCGAGTTTCAGCACAATCGGTGCATAGGTGTGTATTTGTATAAGGAACATACAGCACTGGACCTTGATTTTAGTTATATAGATTAGAAATAGGTATAATGGATGGGACATATGATTTAATCCGAGTCAACAACATTTATTTACATTGCATGGTTCAATCCCATTCTGGGATTGTAGGATTTGAAGACAAGAAACCTTGAAAATCCCAGGCAAAAAGAAGGTGGGACATTATGGAACATAAAAAGCTACTTGACCTCATTAAACCACAATCCACCAAGTTTACAAACTGAAAACTCTTCTGTCTGGCAGACCAAAATCCTGCTTAGAGAAATCTTGGCACACTCCAGCAATGGATAGGGCTAAAGGTATAGCCAAGGATAGAGTGGCAATGTCTAAGCAAGGTGGAGGGTCTGTGGTGGCTAAGTGGTTAAGACACAAAACCTGACAACTGGAAGATCAGTAGGTCAGCAGTTTCAGACCCTAGTGCTGCATGACAAAGTGAGAACCCGTCTCTGTCCCATCTCCCGCAAACCTAGCAGTTTGAAAGCAAGAAATCACAAGTAGATAAATAGGTACTACTTCGATGGGAAGGTAAACAGTGTTTCGTGCACTCTGGTGTCTAGTCATGCCTACCACATGAACATGGAAATGTCTGCAGATGGAGACAGCTCTGGCTCTTTGTCTATAAACAGAGATGAGCACCACACCCTAGAATCAGATACTACTGGCTTTCGAGCATGGGTGGCCTTTACCTTTACTAAGAGAGCAGTATAAAATGTGTTCCATGATAAGGGGATCCCCAAAGAGGTGTCACCAATATGAGGATGACAGACAGTCTATACCTATAAATCCAAGCATTAACCGTTGGAATGTGACAAAGGCTCCCATACCTGGCCACACTAGCCCGTACCGAGCCTCCTGCACTCACCCAAACCCGGTCCGGAGGTCAACAAATGTTTGAGAAACGCGCCAGTGGGGCAATGCAAACAAAGAAAAAGAACTTCACTACCCAACATCCTGTGTGCTGTGCCGAGCCGCAGCCAATTAGGTTGAGAAGTGTGACCAAATAGAACATTGTGAGTTGCACCACCGCCAATCAAAAACAAGCTACAGAAAAAATTTCAACGCACCAACGTTAACAGCACAAATTAAACTTCATATCCCAGCATCCTATGTGCCTGTAGCATGTCAGTCAATCTATCTGAACGGTGCAAGCGTAAACCGTTTAAAAAATTCAAAGTATTGCCGTACCATTCTAAACATTTTACTCTATGAAAATATGATAAATAACTACTAGGTATCTGCAAAATAACCCATGTAATACATACACAAAGTATATGTAAAATAATTAAAAAGTAAAAATAGAAACGAAAGCGCCAACTGAATTCTCACAGAACAAATTGCACTACAAATCCCAGCATACTACGCGTTTACAGCAATGCAGCCAATCAAGTTGAGTGGTGCGAACGCGTCAAACATTGGGGAAAGCTCGAAAAAAACATCCAATAAAAGGAGCCGCATCTCAAACACCACACAGTTTAGGGGACAGTTTTGAGGAGAAATAACCATCAAGGTTCTGTACAATTGTGCCTAAAGATAATTACGGAGCACACTCCATTTACTCATTGAGCACTTAAACTAAAAAAGAAAATCCTTTGCAAACTTATTCTACTGCATATGCTACACATATTTGACAAAAAATAAAAGTGTATCTTACAGCTCTTCAACAAGATTGAAAACCACACACAGTTTAGGGGACAGTTTTGAGGAGAAATAGCCATCAAGGTTCTGTACAATTGCGCCTAAAGATATTTATGGAGCACACTCCATTTACTCTTTGAGCACTTAAACTAAAAAAAGAAAAACCTTCGCAAACTTATTCTACTGCATATGCTACACGTATCTGACAAAAAATAAAAGTGTATCTTATAGCTCTTGAAAAAATTTGAAAACCACACACAGTTTAAGGGACAAATAGCTGTCAGAATTATGCACAATAGCGCTGGAAGACAATTAGGGAGCACGACTTGAAGAAAATTTTTGATTCTCATAGTAAAACTCCTTTCACTAGAAATATTTGCCTCATGAAAGAAACTAATGACTTAAATAGAAATGTTGGACATAAATATTTTAACCACAGTACAGATAAGGGGGACAAAACCACATACATAAACAATAACTACATACAGAAAAGTGCATTATTTCCTCTTTGCCAACGTAATAAACCATTTACAAGCTGTAATAATGACAATATATGACAATTGTTTTAATACTGAATTAATAATAATATCATATTTCAATATATTAGCGATTTATTTGAATTGAAAATCACAATGCCACAAAAAATGTAAATATAGGACAAAGAACAAGCAAAAGATTGAAAAGAAAAATAGAAAAAACACAAGAAACAACACAAGAAAGGGAAGAAAATAAATGCAGAAAGAAATATGCACAAAAGACAGAACAAACATCTTCTCAGGAATATGAGACCATGTTAACAGAACATAGAGAAATTGACAGTACATCAAGGGCAAACGAAACTAGAAGAACAACCAAAGTTCCTGCAAATTTATTTCATGGGAGATGAGGAAAAAGAAACAGCACAACGATGTACATACATTGAAGGAACAAAACAACATATTGTACTAAGAATACAAAGAATGTTACATCAACACAATAATCTCATCCGCACTTTCCAAAATGCAATGCAAAACATGCCCACAAATGAATACCAAATTATCATAGCTGCAGACAAAACTCCAACAGAAGAACATATACGGCGATACAATGCAGCAGAGACAAATGAAGTCACAGCACTCATTTCTGGAGAAACTTTCCTTCCAAGAGATATTATACTTAAACGACATGACAAAAAACTGCAATGTATATCAGACACACATCACTCCTATGATGTTCTTCAGTATCCCATACTTTTCCCATATGATGAGGACGGATATCATTTTAATTTGAAATCCATTGATCCAAAAACTGGAAAGGAAACTGAGAAAAAAATTCAGCCATGGACTACTACTCCTACATTCTAATGGTTAGAAATGAAGAACAAAACCACATAATCCACTGCAGAAAATTGTTAAATCAGTTCGTTGTGGATATGTATGCAAAAATAGAGAGTGAAAGACTACTTTACATTAGAACAAACCAAAAATCACTCAGAGCAGAACAATACATACATTTAAAGGTTGCTGTGGCACAAGATGGAAACCTAACAAACATTGGAACACTGCTCATCCTGCCAGCAACATATACCAGAAGCCCAAGGCATATGCATAAATATACTCAGGATGCTATGACCTATGTTAGGAAACATGAAAGACCAGACTTATTATAACATTTACATGTAACCCAACATGGCCTGAGATAAAAAATTACCTCAGAAATGGTGAAACATCTAATGACAGACATGACTTAATTGAAAGAGTGTTTAGACAAAAACAAACACAATTAATTAATCTTATCACAAAAAATCAGATGTTTGGTGAATGTAATTGCTGGATGTACATGATTGAATGGCAGAAACGTGGGCTCCCACATTCTCACAACTTGATTTGGCTAAAAAGCAAAATACATCCCACTGATATTGATAAAATAATATCTGCTGAAATACGAACACGAAGACATTAAACTACATGCCATTGTTAAGAAAAACATGATTCATGGTCCCTGTGGTCTTCTTAACCCACAAGCACCATGCATGAAAGAAAAAATCTCCACCAAAAGATACCCCAGAGCATTACTGAAAGAAACACAAACTTCAGAAGATGGATACCCACAAATAGCAGAAATACGTTCACAAGGAAATGTTGCATTAGCCATAGCATCATCAGGAATAGCAGCAACATTAATGGAAGGTGGAAGAACTGCTCATTCTGCACTCCAAATACCACTTGACATAGCTAAACAGGAACCCCCAACTTCTACGCAAATAGACTAAATAAATGCAAAAAACTTATGCTTGCAAACTCACGCGAGAACGAAATCTTAAAAAAAAACACAACCTAATATAAATAGGGGACGAAAGATCCAGAAACCCTGAGGGGAGCATTAGAAAGTGGCGGTAAACACGTCAACCAGATTTATAAAGAAAATAAAATATTCCAAAACAAACTAAATAAAATTCAAAAATGCAACCAATAAAACGGTCAAGGATACAGAATAAGGGACAAACAAAATGAAACTAGCCCAGGAGAAAGAAACCCAAAAAATGAAACGAAATATAACAAATTTGCCATCAGAACACTGCACAGCATTCATAATACAGACCAAGGTAACCTTATAACAAAACAAAATCTGGAGAAAATTGATGTAAATTATAATTTAGAAAATAAATATTTTATAAAAGTAAATGAATATACCATTCTTGAAACTGAGGAATTCAGAGTAATATATAACGAAGTAGCAAATTCAGAAGAAGAAGAAAAAGAAGAAGGAGAAATGAAACAACCTATACTAAAAATGCAAGAAACAGAACAAAATTTAGAAAATCAACATAATAATAATTTAAAATGCAAAACAAAAAACAACAATTACAATCATTAATTGAAAAACAAATACAATCAAATGAAAGCGTAAAAAATGAAAAACAAAACAATATATCTGAAATTAGAAATAAGCAACTTGAAGAAATAATTGAAAAAATTAATAAGAAAGATATTAGAGAAATAGAACACCAAAATGAAAGAAAAATAATAAATGAACAACAATGCACAATTTCAAAAAACAAACAAAAAGATGACAGTAAAATACAAGAATTGAAATGCAAAGAAATCCCAAATGTAAGAAAAAAGAAATTAAACCACAGCAAACACTTAAAAATGATAAGGACAACATATGTGAAAACCTTAATAAGGAAATTGAATAAATAATAGAAAAAATTAATAAGAAGAAAATTAGAGAAATAAAACAGCAAAATAAAAGAACAATAATAAATGAAAAACAATGCACAATTTCAAAAAAACAAACAAGGAGATGACAGTGAAATACAACAATTACCATTGAAAGAAATCCCAAATGTAAGAAGAAAAGAAATATTACCATGGAAAGAAATCCAAATTGTAACAAGAAAAGAAATAATACCACAGCAAACACTTAAAAATGATAATAAGGAACTTGAAGAAATAATTGAAAAAAATCAATAACAAACAAATACCAGAAAATGAAACAATTACTCACAGAACTTTCAAGACAGAAAATCTATACACAGTTCCAGAAACTAATGAAGTAGAAGACATCAGGAACAATAAATCAGAAGAACACACACACACAAAACAATCATTCAACAATTATTCCCATCGATTTCATTATCCAGAGACAACTTTTATTCATGCTCAACCCCCCAACCAACATCAACATACCATTAGTGCTGCTAATGCTTAATCACTTCATTACTATTAAAAATAATCAGGATCAAAAATCAACAGGTAAATGAATCAATCCTTAGATCACACTTATCAATTAATTTTACAAAATAATACAATGTATTTTGTATATTTTACAGAAATGACAGATTTAAATCAGCAACAGAAAACAAGCACCAAATAACAGTTTTAAAGGTAAGTAATAATTATGTAAAAAAAATCTGCAAATCATTATAATCAATAATATTTATTTAAAAATTGATATTCCAAAAAAAAATAACATTACATTCATTTAAAAAACTATACTAAATTAATTTTCTATTTTTTTACAGAAAATCAAAATAAAACACAGATGCGAATCTAAAGTATGTAAAGGTAAGTAAATTAACAAAAGAAGGTTAAACAAAAAAATTCTATATATATATTTGAATATTTATTTTTATTTTTTTTTTCAGATTATGAAAACAACAAACAACCCATCAACAGATTTTTTTTAAAAAATGTATATAATTAAAGTTATAAATAATTTAAATATTATAGCACAAAAATGTTGATTTAAAAATGTTTATGGTTAAATTATAAATGTTAATATATTTATTCTTTTTTTAAAAAATTGTGCAACTAAAAATAACACATATGTTAAAACCAATATTCAAAAATACATTAGAAAAAATACAAATTACAAGTTATTATTACTTTACAGTATCAAAAAAATACAATTATTTAACAAATGACAACACAAAAAATGTGCATAAATAAAAAATTTTTTACAGACTAACCTTTATTTTAACATACATTACCAAAAAACAACAACAACCTTACAACACAATTTAAAACAGCCCGGCAACACCGGGCAACCTCTGCTAGTTCTTTATCTATTTTTCATCAACAGCAGAGGTCCCATATCACTGCCTAACCATGACAATGGACTGGACAAGGGCTAATAGATTGAAGTTGAATCCAGACAAGACAGAGACCTTGTTGTTTGGAGGGACCCCTTCTTGGTTGGGTTTAATTTAATTTAATTTAATAGTCATATTTCTATATGCCACCCACTCAGGCAGAACCCGACTCAGGGCGGCATTACAACAAGTTCTAAAAACACATAAAAACACTTTAAAAGACCCACATCCCACCCACTTTAAAAGACCCACATCCCACCCACTTTAAAAGACCCATATCCCACCCACCCATCCCACAGACTATAAAAAGAAGAAGAAGAGAGAGTTCTTAATTGTTTACATAAGCCAGCAGGCGGGGACCGTGTTCCCATTCGGGCCCCACACCTGCCCTGCCAGCCAGGTCTTCAAACCTTTCCTGAAGGGCAGCAATTCTCTTTGAAGTCTTAGATCTGTTGGCAGGAGGTTCCAGAGAGTTGGTGCGGACACGGAGAAGGCCCTCCTTCGGGTGATGGATAGATGTGCACCCCTAGCTGATGGCACTATTAGAGAGCCCCTCCGGTCCGCTCTGGTTGGATGGGCAGACACTCTTGGGACGATGCGGTCTCTAAGGTATCTTGGCCCACTGCCATATAGGGCTTTAAAGGTCAAAACCAGCACCTTGAATTGCACCAGGAGACAAACTGGTAACCAGTGCAGCTCCCGAAGTAGCGGTGAGGCATGGGCATATCGCCCACATCCCATCACCACCTGGGCTGCCGCATTCTGGACCAGCTGCAGCCTCCAAATGGTCGTCAAGGGCAGCCCCATGTAGAGCGCATTACAATAATCTAGTCGGGAAGTGACCAGAGCATGGGTGACCATAAGCAAGGAGCCCCGGTCCAGGAGCATGCGCAACTGGCGAATCACCCGAAGTTGGGCAAAAGCCCTCCTGGCCACAGCCGCTACCTGTTCTTCTAGCAGCAGCCGCGAGTCCAGAAGGACCCCCAAGTTGCACACTGGGTCTGTCTGGGGCAAAACAGCCCCATCCAGTACCAAAGATGGTAACTCCCTGGATAACACGGGGCCCCTTATCCACAGCCACTCTGTCTTGCTGGGATTCAGCCGAAGCCCATTGGCCCCCATCCAGACCCCAATGGCCTCCAGGCATCCGGATAGGATTTCAACAGCATCACTGGGGTCCCCACGGGCCGAGATGTACAACTGAGTGTCATCCACGTACTGATGGTACTGCACCCCGTGGGAACAAATGATCTCACCCAGTGGCTTCATGTAGATGTTAAATAGGAGAGGAGAGAGCACCGAACCCTGAGGCACCCCATACTTGAGAAGCCTAGGACTGGACCTCTCACTCTCTAACCACACCGACTGGGTACGGCCCTCCAGAAAAGAGGAAAACCAGGACAACATGGTGCCCTGGATCCCCAGTCCTTTGAGCAGTTCCAGAAGGATACCGTGGTTGACGGTATCAAAGGCCGCTGAGAGGTCAAGAAGAGCAAGGACGGATGGATAACCCCCGTCCCGCTCCCACCAGAGATCATCCATCAGTGCGACCAATGCCGTCTCCGTACCATACCCGGGCCTGAATCCTGATTGAAAGGGGTCTAGATAATCTGCTTCCTCCAGGACACTCTGCAGCTGGCGTGCCACCGCCTTCTCCAAAACCTTACCCAGAAAGGGCAGGTTGGAAACTGGCCTGTAGTTGTTAAGGACAGCTGAGTCAAGGGATATTTTCTTCTGGAGGGGGCGCACCAAAGCATGTTTCAGCAGTGCAGGAAATACCCCCTCCTGTAATGATGCATTTATTATCGCCCCGACCCAGCCACCTGGTCACCACCTTGGAGGCTTTCACCAACCAGGTGGGACAGGGGTCCAAAGGACATGTAGTGGCACGCACAGCTGCAAGGAGCCTGTCCACTTCATCAGGGACAACAGGATCAAACCGATCCCAGATCGTACAGCAAGACTGTGCTCCGGTGCCCCCCCGACCCTCCCCATCCACGCCGGGATTCAGCCCTGAACGAATCTGATCGATTTTCTCCACCAGATGGTCAGCAAAGTCCTCAGCCGAACCCTGCTAACCGGGCTCCGATCTCCCCCTACCGAGGAGGGACCTGGTTACCCAGAACAGGGCGACTGGGCAATTATCAGCGGAGGCAATAAGGGTGGTGAAGTATTGCCGCCTCACCACCCCCATCACCACTAAGTAGGCCCTAATGGCAGGTCTAGCTAGTGTCCAATCGGAGTCATCCTGGGTCTTCACCCAGCGGCGCTCTAGGCGTCTCTTTGCCCGTTTGAGTTCCCGCAGTTCATCCGTGAACCACGGGGATCACCTAACCCCATGGGCGCGGAGAGGCCACAGTGGCACGATTTCATCCAAGGCTGCTGTTGCCATCCTGTTCCACAGGTCGACAAGTGCCTCGGGTGAATCGTGTAGCCGATCCAGAGGAACATCCCTCAGTTCCCTCTGGAATCCATCTGGATCCATTAGTCGGCAAGGGCGGGCCATTTTAATAGGCCCTGCCTCCCTACGATGAAGAGTTGCCCCCAGAAAGTCAAGAGTCACCAGATAGTGATCTGACCATGGCACAGGTGAGATGACTAAATCCTGTAATCTCAGATCACTCTGCCACTGCTCCGACAAGAAAACTAAGTCTGGCATGTGACCACTGCCCCTGGTCGGACCCCGAACTACCTGAGTCAGGCCCATGGCTGCCATGGAAGCCATGAACTCCCTTGCCACCTCAGAAGCCATCCCCAATGATGGCAAATTGAAGTCCCCCAGAACCATAAGCCTCGGGAACTCCAACGCCAGCATCGAGGCGGCTTCAAGGAGCTCAGGCAGGGCATCCCTTACCCTACATGGGGGCAGGTACAGGAGTAAGATCCCCAACTGACCCTTGGGGCCCAAACGTACAAGCAGGGCCTCACAACCAGACACTTGTGGAGCAGTGGCCCTAGCAATTCCCAAAGACTCCCTGCAACAATGGCGAAACCACCGCCCCTCACCTCACCTCTAGGCTGGTGCCAAATACCGAACCCAGCTGGACACATGTCCGAAAGAGGTACTCCATCCTCAGGTGTCAGCCAGGTTTCGGTGATGCATGCCAGGTCGGCCCGCCCCTCATGGATAGAATCTTGGATCAGGGGGGCCTTATTACAGACCGACCTGGCATTCACCAGCAGCAGCCTAAGGGCGGGGTCACTCTGGATCTGCTGCTCAGGGCCCAGAGATGTACCTGCAGGGCTGGAATGAGGGACTGCACTTAAACATCGGACCCGCATTCCCCAAGTGCGGGCCGCCCCACGGGACCCACCATACCGCCCCATGCCCGTCACAACACCTATATGGATCCCTGGAACCCCCCTAGATGGAATGCTGCCCCTCCTTCTTGGCTGGCAGGACCAACTCTCTCTCTTCCCACCCCATCCACAATCCCCCCCTGGTTCCAGCAACAAGCATGAGCTCCCGGAACGAGCAGGGAGCGCTGGCGAGCCCCGGCGTCGGCGTCTCTTTTTTCTTCCCCCCAGGTGGGGAGGGCGGAGGCAGAAGCGATGGCTCCCACCTGCCTCAAATCCCAGGAGCCGGTGGCATGGGCTCCTGGAACGAGCAGGGAGCATTGGCGAGCCGCGGCATCGGCGTCTCCTTTTTCTTCCCCCCAGGTGGGGAGGGCGGAGGCAGAAGCGATGGCTCCCACCTGCCTCAAATCCCGGGAGCCGGTGGCATGGGCTCCTGGAACGAGCAGGGAGCGTTGGCGAGCTGCAGCATCGGCGTCTCCTTTTTCTTCCCCCCAGGTGGGGAGGGTGGAGGCAGAAGCGATGGCTCCCACCTGCCTCAAATCCCGGGAGCCGGTGGCATGGGCTCCTGGAACAAGCAGGGAGCAGGGAAAGGGGCTGGATGGAAGGTCTTTGCAGCCACCTCTTCCTGCCTTGATACAGCTGCCGGCCCTCTCTTCTCCTTCCTGGTCCAGTGAAGGAGGCCTTTGGGAAAGGGGCTGGGTGGAAGGTCTTTGTAGCCACCTCTCCCTGCCTTGATACAGCTGCCGGCCCTCTCTTCTCCTTCCTGGTCCAGCCAAGGAGGCCTTTGGGAAAGGGGCTGGGTGGAAGGTCTTTGCAGCCACCTCTCCCGGCCTTGATACAGCTGCCGGCCCTCTCTTCTGGGTGGTTTCAGGCTTTGTCTGGATGAGGTGGATCTGTCCCAGAAGGACCAGGTTTGGGATCTGGGCATGATCTTGGACCCAGCTCTTGCTTTGGAGAATCAAATATATGTCTTGGCCAAGTCTGTCATTTTTCATTTTAGGCAGATTGCCCAGCAACATCCATTCCTGGATATGAAATCTCTCTTAAAACTGGTTCATGCATAGATAATCTTAAGAATCAATTCCTCCAATGCACTCTATGGAGGACTACCTTTAAAGATTATAAGGATGCTACAGCAGGTGCATAACATGGGTGCAAGATTGGTATCAGTGTTGTGGAGATCTGATCACATTTTCTCCAAACCTGGTTCATCTGTTCCACTTACCTTTAGATATCTGTGCATGATTAAAATCTTGGTGATAACATACAAAGCCCTGCACAGTTTAGAACCTCAATGTTTGCTATAATGCCTCTCCTTGATGAATAATGCCTGGACAACCCACCTCTCCCAGGCTGGTGGGCTGAGCCAGCCCACCCCAAGGGAAGCTTGGAAGTCTAGCTCAAGAGCTCAATTCTTCTTCATTGTGGCCCGAACACTATGGAATAGCTTACCCAATTATATTCATCAGTTCCCAACATGGCTTGTCTTCTGCAGATTTGTAAAAACCAAACTATTTCAGGAGGCATTCCATAACATTCTGCCTTTGAAGATGGTATGGAAGTTGAAGCAGGTGCTGAACCTGATACTGGCTGCCGCCAAAATTATCTCTCGTGACAGCTGCCATCAAGGGGTTGATTGAACTTTAGGTTTGTTTTGGTTTTGCTTATTAGTTTAGTTTAGTTTTAATTTGGGCATCTTTCATATGGATTTGTTTTATCATTTATTTCTTTATTATTTTGTTAACTGCCCAGAGTGATTGACGGGTTAGATGTATAGAAATCCAATAAATGAGATCAGAGATTCTCCATTCCTAACATCACTTGGTATTATTTACACATTGATCGGCTGGGGCTCTTCGGGACTTCAGACGTAGTGTCCCAGTAGAGAAAATATGCTTCAGTGTTCTGCTATTAGATCTGAAAGATATTCTTATTCTGATGACTGTATCAAAACACAGATGTCCATTTGAAAACAGAATGTAATGTCTTACAGCTCAAGAGTAAACAAAACTGCTGAGCTTATGATGGGTAATGGATGCGTATTGTAGCAAATATATTATTTGCCTAATTTATTGCCAGGATGACTGTGTCAACACTGACAGGTTTGCTTATCACCAGTGTGAATTGTGACAGATGTTACCTTCTGCATCCAATTTATTCAGATTCCATCCACCATATACACAGTTCCTCTAAGATTATACAAAATGGTCCATATGCTATTGCTAATTCCAACCAGAATAAACCCTTTAGCTCAATGGGATTTCCATATGTGTTGATTCACTATTCAGTAATTGCTTCAGTGGGTCTACTCCTAGCTGGTACTATCCCTGGGGTACAGTCCTATGTAATTTAGGTGGTGGACTTAGTCCACAAAACCTTACGCTCTAATAAATCTGTTAGGGCTAAATCCAATTGTTACTCACAATAAAGCTAAGTGTGGTTTAGTTAAAAGTCTCATTGATTCTATGGATCTGTGTTAATCAGGCATTATATTCATTTTTAAACATTAGTCTTAGAGATTGTACATGGTGCTGATGTCCATGATTATTTAGGGGAGAGGTTTGCTAGCTTTTTTTTTTGGTTGATATTTTGTTAATATTGTTTTAGTTATTTTTGCTTCTGCTGCAGATTTGGATAAATCATTCAGATATTTGTAAATTCAAGCATGGAAGGTACTTGTTGCTGGAGTGCTGGGATGCAATGGGTCTTCCCAGTACCACCTGCCCATGCACATCTGGAATTGCACCCTGACATCTCTGTCCCAACACTGATTGTCCTTCCCCTTTTGTCTTCACAACCACCCTACACTTTTTCTCTTTCTACTCACCTCCACTCACATATTTTATCCAGCTGCTATTCTCAGACCTTCATGTTTTTTTACCTGTGATTCTATTTCACAGTGGCTTCCCAAAGGAAGTAAACATCCCAAAAAACTAAAACACAAATAGCACTAAGGCAATGGAGATGAGGAGGCTGACCAGCTGAAGCACACCTTCTACTAAATTTGTACAAGAGTTCATAACAATATATTTCTAAGGTTCATTTGAATATATTGTGCAAAACAGAACAATAATGCTTCATCACCTAATTATGGATAGATCACTGGTTTAGGTATCTGCTGTAGAGCCAGAGCTTGGGAGTTTGATCTCTCAGTGTACCTCCTTGATAAATGCTGGACTTGATGATTGCTAGGATTCCTTCAAACTCTGCAATTCCAAAATGAGAAAGCATGGTGTGTGGTTTCTTTTGTTTGTTTGTTTTCTCTGTGTGTGTGTGTTTTGTATCATTTTGACACTGGCTTCAGCCCTGCATTGTGTGGACACTGGTATGCAGTACCAGTATCATGAGTACAAGAAATGTTGAGCAACTGCTAAGGGAGAACAGCCTGTTTATGCATGCAACACAATGCTTTCATTGTTTCTCTGCAAGAGACTGATGCAGCTACCTCCGTGAAATTACTCCAGGTGAAGTTGAAAAGAAGATGAAAAGAAAGGACAAGGATTTATAAATATTAGCATTTGATTTGTTACCCCCAAACAATCACCTTTGAGTGTGTTAGTGAATGGCATATTTGTCTTAAAAACATTTGTGAGAGATTTCACTACAGAAATGTCCAGCTCCATCTGTTAAAGGAACAACTGTTTCGTTGACTTAACCTTTAATCAGATTGCTTTTGTTAGTGTTATACAATAAAACCCCTACTTGCGATAAAAGTCTGTTCTGTAGGCTTTTGCTTAAATCAGTTTTTTATGTAACTCAAAGCAAACCCATAGGAAAATAGTGTAAATCGGGACACAGTTTTAGCACAAAATCATTATGTAAGTCGAATTTTATGTAACACAAGGCCTATGTAAGTCAGGGTAATTTCAAGTAGGGGCTGCGCAAGCGGCGTAGCGCTTCCGTGCATGTGTGGAAAGCGTTTTCCGCCGCTGCCAAATTACGGGATTTTGGCAGCGCGGGGCAGTTTATGATGTCAATCGACGTCAAATTATGGGGTTTTCCCGGCCAAATCGGGATGGTTGACAGGTATGGTCTAAAGAGATTAATAATAAATTTGGAGAATGGAGGCAAAAGCTAAAGTGCCTCTGGCATTTTTATGCAAAGGTGAAAAATACACAAAGCAGGCAAAAGGAATATTTCGTCATAACAGAGCCTTCCTTAGCTTTGCTATGCTAACAACAGGAACTTTTTTTATAATGTAGGGTGGAAAGTCAAAATTGAATTACCATAGTTTAAGGAAGATAGAGAATGCTTTCGTAAAAGGTAATTGTGCTTACTTTGGACAGGTTAGAAAATTGCATTAAAATACTGGAGGCAGTAGTTCTGTTCATTAGCCTGATATCTAGATGGGCAAAATGCATGAAGAGGAAGCATGAGTATTCCTTGCCCTTTCCACCATCACGTTGCCCATGCGAATTAACAAGTCTGAAGAAGGAAGATTTGTCAATCTGTGAAGCCCTTCAGTGAAAGCCAGGAGCTCAGTTTCTCCATTTTCTACCTTGCATTGAAAACTTCATGGACTGGTGTGTCTTCCCTGTTCAGAGCTATGGCTTTACACTGTCCATTGCCCACCCATCCAAATAAACAGACAGACACCACAAAGTGGTCTAAACTAGGGCCATCTTTATTATAAACAACAGTAAATATCAAAACAGCAAAGTAAAAAAGTATCCAGAAAGCCTAGCAGGGCTGCAGTAGTGCGGGCAGCAGGGAACCCCAACTTGGAAATAAGAAACTCCAGGTGAGTCCAAACCATCCAATCACCAGATGGCCGCTCCAGCTGATGAGACCCTGGACAACAGCTGCAAGACCTGGGCCAGATGTAAAGCCCCTCCCAGCTCTCCAACTACCACTAAGCTGGGAGCATCAGCTCCTCCCCGGACTCACCCAGCCCCCCAGCACTACCCGCCATGGCCGGAGGGAAAGGTGACCTGACTGAGGTCCCCTACCCTACAGACACTCCAACAAGCCCCTGCACAAATCCCTGATGTGTAGGAATGCATCTGGATTCTGTCAGGCTGTCTCTGACACATTTTGTAACCAAAAGCCTCTTTGCTTGCATGCATAGAATAGTGAAAAAGTATTCTCCTTATTTGGGCTCTGACACTTCTGATTGGCTGTATGCCCTCAGTTTTGTCTCTGTTAAGTTTCGTTTCTGGTATACAATGCTTGCCTAAGTTTCGTTTCTGAGACTCTCTGCCTGAATAAAGAGAAGGCATCAGTATCGTTTGTCAGCCAAGGACTGGAGTCGTGTTTTTTCTGTCTCTACCTCAAAAGATCTGAGGATATAAACTGCTGCTAATGAGGCTGACTGATTGAAGAGATCTTTACATGAATCAAATTTCACCAAGTGGTGCTCCGTGGTGAGGCGATTGAATGAACTTCAAAGAACTCTCTGTGAAAGCTGCTTCAGCATTTAGCATCTAATTAGCACCCCATAATTGGCGACCGGGGACAAGGTCTCATTCACCTACGACCAGGCAAAAGGTCAGACCGGAGGAAAGGTCATTCGAGCGCTCGAAATTCATCCAATTCTACATTGGGTCCCATTAGGTGAGTGAAGAAAAATATAATTTTTTTAAATTATGGGATGTGTGCTGGCGTCGCAAATGCAGGAACTTTGTAAAGATATCTCAGATCTTTTGATTAACAATGGGCGAAAGGCTGATGAGCAGGAGATACAAAAGCTAGTTAAAGCTATAGAAAAAATCTGTCCTTGGTTTAAATATGAAGGTCTGGACTTAAAACAGTGGAAACAGATCGGGAGAGAAATGCAGAAGCATAATGGAATTTCTAGATCAATATTATTTACATGGGAGGAAATTAGAGACTGCCTTCAGAGACTTACTCCAAAAAATATTTTATTGTCTCAAAGACTTGATGGCCGCCCCCTCACGCAGCTTTTGCCTCCAGCCGAGGGAGGGGCTATGGCAACTGCCACTCCACCATATGAGCAACAACAGCTTAAGCCTCCTGATGGGGGTGGAGGTGGAAATGGAGATGGGACATTATATCCTGCCTTGCAGCAATCAAGCACTTTTAGCCCTACCAAAACACAATTCTCTGCTGCTTTAACTGCAGCTGTGCTGGATATGGAACCTGTTGATGTATATCCAGTGAACAGAGAGCCGCTTGCAAATGAGACTGCTGCAATACTGTCTGCCGAGTCTAAAAAACTAGTGCCAGCTGATGGGGAACAAATGGTGGGGACCTCATCACAGATTGAAGCTGTTAATGCATGCAGAGTGGCAGGAAGCAAGGACTGTGTTTCAAAGAGCAGCTTAGGGGATCTCAGCCCCCCCCCCCCCCCCCGTGAATCAACCCTCATCACAAAAGCAGGAGAAGCTGAGTAGTAAATTTGATACCTCACGTTTGGGCAGGAAGATCCTGCAGAAATGGAAGGATGGCCCAAAGGAGGAACACACAAAACCCAAGACAAAAAAGGGGTGCAAGTACAAACTAACAGATGCAGGTTGTCATAAGGTTGAGAATCATATGCTGGAGATGAAAGAAATCCAGAGAAAGAGGGGGGTTAATCTTGCCTGTATGGACAGCAGGCTGTGGCAAAAATACAAGGAGGAAGAAGACATACAGTTTTTGGCTGATTTTGAACTGCCCAACCCTCAAACAAAGAGATCCAGAGTGAGCTGTCCCAAGTTTCAAGCATCAGGATTGCAGGGAAAGCAACTTGGAATTCCCTGTGATTTTCTTCTGTGTGAAATTACTTGCAACTTCTGTAGAATTTGTTCTTTGTGCTTTCACACCTCATCGGCCTGCCTTAATGCAGATGGGTGTGGCTGGAGCATGAAGGAATGTGTGTTTGCCTGAAAAGCTGAAAAGGGGGGTTGTGTGGGATTGTCTTGTGAAGTCAGGGAGACTTAATTTATGGCTTAATTTCAACTTGCCATGCCAAGAACTGTGCTGGAGAGAAGATAGTGTTTCAGAGAGCTTCAATCAAGTTTTGGACTTTTAATTTGGACATTTTAATGAGACTAAAAAGAAAAAAGTTTGTGTGGACTTTAAAGAAGAATTATAAAACCTGACAGCCTTTTAAAGAAATTGTCTACCTGCTCATGCTAATGATATTTGTACTGTATTGGTTTACCATGCTATGCTGGTTTAAGTTATTGAATGCCTCTTTCACTCACACCAGTGGGAGAAGAAGAAATTTAATGCCTTACTCTTGTAATTGGGGAAGTGAGAAATGCCTTCTAAAATGCAACCAGACCTCCTTCATGTAAGGAAGAAAAGAAATGTTCATGTCTTGTTTATGCTTAAATGTTTTGCTTATTCTTTTGCAGGAGAAAGACCTGTCTTTGCTTATGTTATGTATTGTCTTATGAAACTGCATATCTCAAGGTACCTCCAGAAGCACCTGGAAGAGGTTTCAGTACTCTACACATGTAATTGGGTTTGTGATATTGCATTTGTGTTATATGTCACTCATGTTTCATGTTTAGTTACATGGTACTAGTAATAACAGGGCATGCTCCTGTTTCTTAGGGGAGTGTCTACCTAAGCCATTGGTCGTTTATTGGCAACAAGGGGATCCTGAGTGGAAGGATTCCTGCTGGAGCGATCCGCCCATGGAGAAAGGTTACTCAGCTCCAGGATGGTGGTTCACCAGTAGACTAAATGTGCTGACATTTGTTCTTTTCTTTCTTACTGTGCTTCCAGCTGTAAGAACAATGCCTCATGGGGGCAACCCCAACTTTTGGATTCGTCATGCTAACTATATGTTTGAGGTTCATGGTAAGAATGCAACGTTATACTATGAGCATCCACTGGCAGTGTCTCAAATGGCCTTTCTTCCGGCATTGTTCAACACACCTGAGCTGGTTATTGGACATTTGCAACATCTTGATAGATCTACACTCTTCTCCAATCCTCCAGAACAATTTAACAACACCCGCTGGCGAAGCATGACATTCAAGAAATATGCTAAAGGACTTTGTTTCTGCTGTCAAAGTTCTGGAGTCTGGAATAGTAAATGGAAGTACTGGACTCAAGCAAAAAGGGTTTTGCAGAATGTAGGCAATTATACGGGTTGTGATGATTATTTTTGGTTATGGGGTAGTTATAACAGTTCTTATAAGCTTAATTATACCTTGTTTAACACTACTATTGAAGATATATATGATGTGTTTCCTATGTTTACTCCTGATTATTCTGCTATAGATAGTGGTTCAATTTGCAATGGATGGCAAATCAAGGATCCTAACATGTGGTTCTTTTTTAATGGAGTTGCCACGAATTTCCATCCAGGACAATATCAATGTGCAGCATTGGGTTATTTTACCTTACCCGTGCAAGTGCAAATGCCGCCTCGGGCAGATGCACGGCGCCGGAGAGCTGCTGCCGGCCCGATGGGTTCTGGTTGCAACGATGAAGTGATAATCGATGTTCAGCTTTCTGATGGTAGCTCCTGGGGGAGAGCTATAGGGGGTGCTATCACTGGAGCACTCACCTTGGGATCATACCCAGGTGTCATTTCCCAGGAGAATAGAAGGTCCATTTTGGGACTCACCTGTAGGCTGGAGAAATCAATCAATGCCACAGGGAGGGTCATACGGGATCTTCAAATGGAAATCACTGAGCTTCATCAAGACCAAATGCAGGACAGATTGGCCATAGATTACCTGTTAGCAAAATCCGGAGGATTTTGTAAACTGGTCGGGAACCAGGGATGTCGGGTAAAATTCCAGGATCTGAATAATACTATTGAGAAAGAACTTCAGAATTTACAGGAGAGTATTACTAACAATGTACGCACTGATGTTAATCTCTTTGATTGGGTGACTTCTTGGTTGCCTGATTTATCTGTCCTTAGACAAGTTTTCTTTTATGGGTTTATTATTATTATCTGCCTTATACCTTTGTATTTTTGCATTAGTTGTATTCCTAATCTTATTTCTATGTGTAACACATGTCCACTGCATAGAAGGGAGACATCGAGTTTTGCACGACGGCAATTGTACTCAATGAGGTATCACCCTCCGGAACAAAGTACCATGAGTCAGGAGGGGTACGATGTCCAGGAGGACAGTGATGATGTATATGATGACATGCAGGGGTATGATTAGCCGTCCCTCTCTCAAATTTAAATGAAAAAGGAGGACATGTAGGAATGCATCTGGATTCTGTCAGGCTGTCTCTGACACATTTTGTAACCAAAAGCCTCTTTGCTTGCATGCGTAGAATAGTGAAAAAGTATTCTCCTTATTTGGGCTCTGACACTTCTGATTGGCTGTATGCCCTCAGTTTTGTCTCTGTTAAGTTTCGTTTCTGGTATACAATGCTTGCCTAAATTTCGTTTCTGAGACTCTCTGCCTGAATAAAGAGAAGGCATCAGTATCGTTTGTCAGCCAAGGACTGGAGTCGTGTTTTTTCTGTCTCTACCTCAAAAGATCTGAGGATATAAACTGCTGCTAATGAGGCTGACTGATTGAAGAGATCTTTACATGAATCAGAATTTCAACACTGATGAAAATGTCCTTAACTTTTGAGGATAGGGTCTCCGCATCAGTCCTGAACAAATCCCTCTTGCCTCTCTGGGTACCTGGCTAGGAAACAAAATTACCCCCAGCTTCAAGGACATTCTGCTGTTTACTTACAGCCTAGTAAAACCAAGAAATGGGCTGAACAGTGATCCAATGAATACTGAGATAACAACCTTCCGAAAATGGTCTTCAAAAAACAGAAAATCATTTATTCATCTTCAACAATAGGATTGCAGTAGTCCAAATAATAGTGCTATAATCCAATAAATGTACGGTAATCCAAAGCCCTTCCACGATATGTGTGGCTTTTCAAATAAGTTTTCATCAGGGATCTATGATACAATATATAAAGAAACTTCATGAGATAAACAACCATTATGCGTAAAAGTTTTAGAGACAATCCATCCTGTCCCATAAACGAGGGTTAATTTTGAAAATAGATTATTGTAACTCAAAGCATTCTTCATTCATAGGTTCGACACTGTCCACCCCCGAGGGCTCAACATGGAATTAGAGCTTTCTTGTTTCCTTTAAGAAGATCATTTCTTTATGATAATTAGCTGGAGTGTTGCATGTAGACTGTAGAGTATATGATTAGCTTTATTTGAAACATTGTTTAACGTTCACCAGCACAGAAGAGTAAATGCTGTTGAGGCTAAGAATGCGTAAAAAAACTTTATTTAAACATACAGGTGTTTTCTTTTATTGAATATTATTAAGGGTGTTTCATTAACGTGACTCAATATTAATTTTATGCATAATGGTTGTTTATAATATCTCATGAAGTTTCTTTTATATAGTGTATCATAGATCCCTGATGAAAATTTATTTGAAAAGCCACACATATCGCGGAAGGTTTTTGGAAGGGCTACTGAAATCCTATTGTTGAACATGAATAAATGACTTTCTTTTTTTTTATAAGACTAATTACAACCTAGACCATTCCAAGCCTCCCATTGGAGTGGAGATAATCTTCCTTGTGGGTAACATTTCTGAAATGATTAAGAAAACTTCAGACTAATCATGCCTAAGCTGAGAGAAGGCTTGCCCGACTCCTTGAACAATGGCACCTTTGGCCACCTTCCCCAACTCGGCATCCCCAATATGCATTAACACCACTGCCAGTGTCCCCCAATGAATAAACCTTGGCAGGAACATCCCCGAAACATAGGTCACCCTTTCCTCCCCAGTGCATTTGAAAATGCAGCTGCCCCAAATGCAGGCCAAAGAAGGTCTCCGCATCTATCCCTACTGCACTGGCAATATACTGGTCCCCAAGCATCCATACAATAGGTTTGGGGGGAGGTTGATGACCTGTAAAACAAACTAAACTTTAACCTCAGAAAATGGCAACTGCAGAACATACGAGTGAAAACACTGCAACAACTACCTGCTGGCCTGCTTGATGGTGACTGTCTCATACCCAAGCACCATGATCATGGAAGCTGCACTGATATGGAAAGAGTATGATGCAAACTTCCATCCCTTAATATTTAATATTTAATTTAATATTTCAATTTGTTCGCCATCCACTCAGGGGGAACCTGACTCAGGGTGGCTCACATACTTTAAAAAACCCACATAAAACAGATTAAAACCCCTAACCCACATTAAAAAATCCCACCCACCCCAAGAGGCAGAAAGAAGATACATTTCATGATAAGAGCCAATGAGCAGGAGCCACATTGCCTTCAGGGCTCCACACCAGCCCCGCCAGCCAGTTCTTAAGTCCTTTCCTGAAGGGCAGCAACTCCATCTGCAGGTGT
Organism: Bradypodion ventrale; assembly: GCA_035047345.1. Lineage (NCBI taxonomy): Eukaryota > Metazoa > Chordata > Lepidosauria > Squamata > Chamaeleonidae > Bradypodion > Bradypodion ventrale. The sequence continues at coordinate 255,597,637 of JAWDJE010000001.1, forward strand.
AGTTCTACTGTTAGGAGGTTCCAAAGGGCAAGAGCAAACACAGAAAAGGCCCTTTTTCTTGTGCCAGAGAGGTGGGGGCCCCTGGCTGATGGAACAATTAGGGAGCCCCTCGGTCTGCTCTGGTTGGACGGACAGATGTCCTCAGGGCAATGCGGACTCTTAGGTATCCCGGCCCACTACCATATAGGGCTTTAAAGGTCATAACCAGCACCTTGAATTGCACTCGGAGGCAAACAGGTAACCAGTGCAGCTCCCGGAGCAGGGGTGAGGCATGGGCATAACATCCACACCCCATCACCACCCAGGCTGCTGCATTCTGGACCAGCTGCAGCCTCTGAATGGTCATCAAGGTCAGCCTCATGTAGAGCGCATTGCAATAATCTAGTCTGGAGGTGACCAGGACATGTGTGACCGTAAGCAAGGAGGCCCTATCCAGAAGCGGGCGCAACTGGCGTATTACACAAAGTTGTGCAAAGGACCTCCTGGCCGCCGCCGCCACCTGCTCTTCTAGAAGCAGCCGTGAGTCCAGGAGGACCCTCAAGTTGTGCACTGGGTCTGTCTGGGGCAAAATAGCCCCATCCAAGACTATGGGTGGCAGCTCCCGGAATGGCATAGGATCCTGAACCCATAGCCACTCAGTCTTGCTAGGATTCAGTTGTAACCCATTGGCCCCCATTCAGACCCCCACGGCCCTCAGACATCCAGATAGGACTTTGACAGCATCACTGGGGTCCCCAAGGGCCGAGATGTACAACTGAGTGTCATCCGTGTACAGATGGTACTGCACCCCATGGGAATGAATGATCTCCCCCCGCCGGGTTCATGTAGATGTTAAATCCCTTGATGTTAGCCCTCTCCATGGCCCTTGAAGTGATGGCCCAGAACTGGAGTTTTGTGAGCGGGTCACCTGATGCATGCCTAAAAATACACCCCCACCTCTACCCCTGAGCAACATCAAATGCCACACAGCAAGAATAGGGCATAACTCCAAGATGGAAAAAGTGAAGAGCATAAGACACTGTCCTGAACAAAGCTGATCCATATTGGAGCACCTGATAAATAAGAATAGCTGGGTGACAGACATGGCCACATCGTCCCATGTTAAAGCCTTGTAGGAGGCATCCTACAATGTTTGTCTAGGGCCACTGAATATTGCCTGTAGGAGAAACACCTGCTGTGTGAACCACCCCCCACCAGCACCCCCCACCAACAGCAGACTCACTCCTGGTCTGTGGAAGCATCCCCAGAAAGGGGGCCCATCATGGAGTGCTTCTGCAAGACCAGAGGAACTGGAGGATGTCAGTGCTGCCCCCCCCCCCCCCACAGCAGAGGTCTCCTCTGTTGCACCGCTGGCCTCATCAGTGAAAGCCTCCACTGCATCCTGGCTGGGCCCAGCCAGAACTGCCGCCCCCTCCACTGTTGGTCCACTTGCCTCAGACTGTGGGGTGGCAAGTTGAACCTGGGATGAGGTCCTCCATGACTCCAACATCGACAGCCTTGAACTTAACTCCTCCATAAACGCTTTCACCTGGTCAGCCTGACCCAATCTCAATCGACCAGACCTGAGCGAAGAAAAGAGTAGCAGAGAAGAAGGGATGCCCTCCTCAGCCTCCAAGGCCTGAAGCCGGGCAACATAAGGCCCAAAGTCGGGTGTCAGATCATTGTCTGAGGAATCTGAGCCCTCCACCCCACCCTTTCTTAGGAGGAACAGAATCCTCCCCACCAACCGTAGCGGCACCCCTCTTCTGAGACATAACTAACAATCCAAAAAGAGCCTCCAGGAGAGAAGAAAATACATCCTCTCTCAAAGGATTCCTAAGCAGGAATGGCGCACCCATCAAATGGTCGCCTAAGCTCCTCCCCCTGAAACCATGCCTAACCATAGGCCGCTTCACTGCCATTCCTTCCTTTGAAATTTGTAGGGTGGGCAAAAGAGTCCCTGACTATGCAGGCGCATGCTAGAAACTAACCCTTCTCACACATTCAGCCTATCTGGATATCTGAGGATAGCATAGAGCTAAAATCTTCCAGACAATAAACGAGAATTTTAAACGTTCCACAAGACCTTCTTAAATTTTATGCACCAAACTAAAACTAAAGAAGTGCTTAGTTCACTGTTTCTTGCTGTTCCTTTCAGTATTTATTCTGTATTGGTGTTAATTATGAGTAGATCCCATGTTTGACATGAGTGTGTAGTATATTTCATTTGGCCAGCAGGTCATGTGTTTTTGTAGCATTTTCAGTCACATTATTCTGTCTTGCTTTTGGCTTGTGTGATCTCTATATCACTCCTTTCAAATCATTGATTAATGTATCCAGGTGTCATAAATGAACCCTATTCCTTTTCCTACCTTTTGTTCACATTTGTAAATACTACAACTGGAATACATTTTTTAAAAAGGTATGTTAGTGGTCTAACTAGGCAGTGTTGCCCATCCCTTCTCAACCATGTTAGGCTGAGACTAAAACTTAACAAAGTGCCCTCCATTGGATCCCTTGGGCAAGGTGAAAGTGGAGGGTATGATGATAGGAGGCCTTCCTCTCTGGCAGGCCCCATTGTCCTTCTGAGTTGCAGCCCCCTGGCTGGACACCCAGGCATCAGATAAGGTAGCATTGAGCCAGGAAATCACTCCATAGTCTCTTCAGGCATTTTAGAAATATATTGTAAGCATAGCAAATCAGGATACTGTTATGTATGTTAATTGTGTTTTACCAACATGTCAAATATTCAAACCGCCGAGTTCCTGCACAAACTGCTGTCAAACAGTGTTGCTCTTTGACAGCCACGAGATCTTGGCAAATTGCGAAGTATCACGATATTTCGGAGAGCGCGCAGTTTGAAGTTTGACAAACATGCTATGCACCCGTTTAATGCAAATGAAGGGATTAAGAAGTGTACATAGGTTAATTAAACAATCAGTATTGTTCCTGCTGTAAATGTATCTTTCTGTGTGTGTATAAAAGTCCATGTTTTGCCCCATCCAAGTTGTGTTCAGACCCTCCAAATAAAGAGCTGTATTTCACTTTCAATGCTGCGCCATCTCCAATTTCTGAACAGCAAAGATGCAGTCCTGAAAAAGCAAATCAAATCAAAGAAATACTGCAAACTGCTTCTTTAAGGGATGGGCCTCCCACCCGCCCTTTGTGTGAGTTAGAGCTCCTCCCCTTTGGCCCTCCTCCTCAGGGACTCCAACCAATGATGTTACAGCAAGACATGTCAATCACTTTGGTGTTCAGGGAATCAAGACAATAGAAGCAGCCGTACAAGGCTTAACACATCTTTATTGCATGCCATACAGTACAAACACAAGGTAATGGCAGTGATACAGCTCCTTTTATACAGTGACTATACATTTTGAATGTGGCTACATGGTAGCCTATTGGCTACTGTTGGTGTGACGTCATCTGGAGTCACACCCTTCTTGTCCAGGTGTGCCATGGTGGGAATGTTTCCCGCAGCTGGAGATGGGTGGGGAATTTGTACAATGTGAGCTGAATGCTCGTTGCTTCCCTCTCTGGTAGCAAGCTCGCATTCTCATACAGCTGAGATACATTGTGTTCTATTACAGATTGTTAAAGGATACATTCTTTTCCTGAAGTAGTTACATTCATCTTAAATGTATAATGCAGCAGTTACATTCCATACACAACACCCCTCCCCCCTAGGATGGGATGAAGTCCTTCATCCAATATGGTTCTCCGCATGTGCGCTTGGGGCGTGCGGCTGCTGGGCTTGGTTCGGGGGCACTAGCGCTTCTCTGTTCGCTTGGCTCTTGCCCTGCAATGGGAGAGTTAGACTCATTAGCAGCTTGCCGCGGTTGTGCAGCCCCTGGCTGGGAGCGTGGGGAACTGGGGGTGAATTCCAGCCCTGAGAAACCGGGGGCACCTGGGATTAAATCAAACCCCTCTTCTCGCTCGGATGGGTGGAGGACCACTCAGCGAAAAAAACCCAGTTTTGAAAATCAAAATCAAACTCTTCCACGCTCTCAAACTCATTCCTTTCTTCCAAAGTATCCTCCTCCCCCCCAGGTGAGGACCGAAGATCTGCATTTGTACCTGAGGGGTACTCTGTGTCTCCCCCTTGGGATAAATGGGTGGGGGAGGACCCTAACGTTGAATTCTGTGGCTGAGTGTCTGAGCCCTGCCTGTCGGTAACCCATCGCCTGAGTTGGTCGGCATGCCTTCTCCAGAGTAGGCCCGTGCTGGTTTCTACACAGTACTAAACTGCCCCCGTCTGCTCAATGACTACTCCCGGGACCCAAGTCGGCTCTGCGGCCACGTAATTCCTGCAATGTACGGGCTCTCCTATCTCAAAATTTTTGGTGTTTCTCATTTCTATGTTCCTCCCTTTGTCATCCACCCTGGTTGGATCCAGCCGGTTAAGAAGTTTTACCGGCTTCCTGTGCATGAGGAGCTCAGCAGGCGAGAGTCCTGATGCCAAAGGGGTCGACCTGTAGCACAGCAGAAACTGGCACAGTTGCAGGTTTAAATCCCCGGGGCCCATATGCCATAGGACATCTTTTGTGGTCCACACCTGGCGTTCTACCTGGCTGTTTGTTGCGGGATGAAAGGGGGTGGAGGTAATGTGCCGAATGGCATTCCTCTCAATGAATGCCTGAAATTCCACAGACGTGAAGGTACTGGCGTTGTCACTCACAAGCATGTCCAGCAGGCCAAAACAGCTGAACACCTTGCGCAACTGCTTTACAGTTGCGGCTGATGAGGCGCTGGAAATCAGAATAACCTCCAACCATTTGGAGTATACATCAACTATTAATAGGAAAAGGGAGCCCCTGAAAGGACCGGCAAAATCTACATGCACCCGAGACCACGGTCCTTGGGCTGTGTCCCATTCTCTGTGCGGAAGTCGGGACTCTTTGGGTCGAGAACTTTGGCAACTCTCGCAAGTGCCGACCATGTGCTCTATGTCAATGTCCATTTGGGACCACCAGAAATAGCTTCTGGCCAGACCTTTAGAGCGTACAATCCCTGGGTGGCTGATGTGCAGTAGCTTGAGCACTTTCTACCGCAATGCCTCAGGAATGACCACCCGCTGACCCCAAAGGAGGCAGCCCCTCTCTGTGGAGAGTTCAACCCTCTTTCTGAAATATGCCGTGAATTCCTCTGTGGGGGGAGTCGATGGCCACCCTTTCTGTACCCAGGAGCTAACTAGGGACAGGGTCTTATCCTTCACCGTGGATTTGACGAGGTCTGCGGGTACTATCGGGGGCGAGTCTAGGGCTTCGATCAGGAGCACCTCGCACCTCGCACTCAGGGTCTCCTATTTGGGGCAGGGGCAACCTGGAAAGGGAGTCCGCATGGCTAATGTCTTTGCCCAAGCGGTGGGCCAACATGTACTGGTAGGCATTGAGAAAAATGGCCCATCGGAGCATTCTGGTGGACAGAATCTGTGGCATGGGCTTGCCCGTGGTGAAAATGCCCAGCAGTGGCTTGTGGTCGGTCACAATAGTGAATGGCCGACCATACAGGAAGTCATGGAATTTCTTTGTCCCTGCGACTATGGCGAGGGCCTCCCTGTCTGTTTGCACATAGTTTTGCTCCGCCTTTGAAAGTGATCTGGAGTAATATGCCACCGGGGCTTCCCACCCGTTTCCCAACACGTGGCACAACACCGCCCCCACCCCCACTGGTGAGGTGTCACAGACCAAAACTACGGGCTTCCTTGGATCGAAATGGGTCAGGACCGTGTCTGAGGATAACAACTGCTTTAACTCTTTAAAAGCCTTCTCCTGACTGTCTCCCCACCGCCAAACCACATCTTTCTTGAGAAGCCTATGTAGTGGCTCCGCAACGGACGCCTTCCTTGGCAAAAAGGAATGGTAGAAGTTCAGGAGCCCTAGAAATGACTGCAACTCCGGTTTTGCGGTGGGGCAAGGGGCATTTTGGATGGCCGCAACCTTTGACTCAGAGGGCTTTACACCATCAGGGGTTATTTTGAATCCCAGGAACTCCACCTCCCTTGCAAGAAACACACATTTGTCCCTCTTCAGTCTCAGCCCCCCTTTCTCGAATATTGTCAGAACTTTGTCCAGTCTCTTAGCCAGTTCCGACACACTCCCCCCTGTTATCAATACGTCATCAAAGTATGGGAGAACTCTTGGGAGCCCCTTAAGCAGATGCTCCACGAGGGACTGGAAGACCCCGGAGGCCGAATGTATGCCGAACTGCAGGCACATGACCTTAAAAGCCCCCTTGTGGGTTACAATTGTTTGTGCAGCGGCGGCAGCTGGAGTTACAGTCAGCTGCTGGTATGCCTGCACCAAATCCAATTTAGCGAAACACTTTCCCCCGTGTAATGTGGCTAGCAAGTGGCTAACTACCGTTACCGGGTATGCATTTGGGCGGATTGTCTTGTTAATTGTACACTTATAATCTGCACAAATTCTAACCTCCCCGTTAGGCTTTAACACAATCACAATAGGGGTTTCCCACTCTGCAGAGTCCACTGGAACCAAAATCCCCTGGCCCACCAGTTTGTCCAGTAATGCCTCTAACTTGTCCTTGAGGGCGAATGGGACCATCCTTCGCTTGAGCCGAATGGGCCAGATTTATGGGTCCAGGTCGAACGAAACTGGGGGACCCTTGAACTTTCTGAGCCCCTTCTTGAATACTGCTGGGTGTGCATTGCACACGTCTTGGATTGGGTCGGCCCCGATGGCATGGATGCCTGCTATTGCAATTCCCAGGGGCTTGAACCACTGTGTTCCCAGGAGACAGCATGCCCCCTCTTTAAGAACTACTAGGGGCAGCTTCTCCGTGTATTGTTTGAATTGGACCTTGAATTCCCCTACCCCCAACACTGGGATCCCACAGCCCTGAACATCCCGCAAATGAGTCTTTAGGGCTTTAAGCTTTGGTCGCGCATTGGGGGGAATGCGCAGGAACTCCCTCTGGGAGATAATGGAGTAGGATGACCCCGGGTCTATCTCCATCCTAACTGGGACCCCTTGCAACAGTACCTCAACAAAAAAATGGGGATGCCCCAAGGACACGCTGTGAACAGCCGCGTTGTCGTTGTCAAAGACCCGTCAATACACGAGGTGCACTTCTGAGTCACTGTCATCGGAGACCCTGCCAACACCGTCTGATCTCCTAGGTGGACGTTCTGCCAGGCCCTTGTTCTCCCCTCACCGTCGCCTGCATACCTTGGTGATGTGGCCCCATCGTCCGCAGTTGTGGCACGCGGCTTTCCGGAATGGGCATCTACTTTGGTCGTTGGATGCTCTGCAGCCGTCACAGCAGCAGCTTCCCTTGCTCCGCATCACGGCCACCCCCTTCCAGACCTTTCGGACGTCTTCATCCTCGCTGGAGCATGTTGAGATTTCCGCGGAAGAGGGGGTGAAATTGGGGTGTGTGGATTCCGCCAGGCTGCCTGTACTGGGGCAGTTGCACCTTCAAGTGGAGGAAGCTTTGCCCTGAACAGTTTAACCCCAGCCCTCGTTGCTTCAGCCACCTGTGCTTCTTTCAGTACCTCTTGGAGAGTCAGGCCCCGGTTCATGAGCTTCCATTGGGTCTCTTCATCCCGCAGACCGCAAAGCATGCAGTCCCTGAGGGCAATCTCTAGGTTTTCCCAATCACATGGACCTGCAGCCAGGCAGAGGGCCACCACATAGTCTGCCACGGATTCTCCCGGGTTCTGTGCCCTTCTCCAGAATGCAGCTCAGGCTGTGAATATTGAGACAGTTGGCTGAAAATGCCCCCGCAATGCTGCCAGGAGTTGCTTCACTGGGACCTCCTCTACCTTTCTTGGTGCCATTAGGTTCACCAGGAGCTTCATGGCCAGGTACCCGAGCATTGTGATGAGGTGGACATGTTTCTTCCCCTCATCTGTGATGTTGGCAACCACCAGCGCGCTCCGAAAGTGCATCTCAAACAATTCCCATTGCTCCAGATGCTTGATGTCGAAACTCGGTGGTGTCTTGATCCCATGGGAAGCCATATCCCATCCTCATCACCAATTTGGTGTTCAGGGAATCAAGACAATAGAAGCAGCTATACAAGGCTTAACACATCTTTATTGCATGGCATACAGTACGAACACGAGGTAATGGCAGTGATACAGCTCCTTTTATACGGTGACTATACATTTTGAATGTGGCTACACAGTAGCCTATTGGCTACTGTCGGTGTGACGTCATCTGGAGTCACGCCCTTCTTGTCCAGATGTGTCGTGGCGGGAATGTTTCCTGCAGCTGGAGATGGTTGGGGAATTTGTACCATGTGAGCTGAATGCTCGTTGCTTCCCTCTCTGGTAGCAAGCTCACATTCTAATACAGCTGAGATGCATAGTGTTCTATTACAGATTGTTAAACGATACATTCTTTTCCTGAAGTAGTTACAGTCATCTTAAAGGTATAATGCAGCAGTTACATTCCATACACAACAATCACACAATAGGTTCCATTTCCTCTCCACCACAAGGTAGCCCATGAGGTTCACATTTGAAATCACCATTTTAGAAGAGGTCAAAGAACAAAGCATAAAAAACCACAGGTTATACTCCATCCTCTCACAGAGGGCACATGTCATGATCCATCAAGCCAGCAAGTGACATGATATCCAAATGGCTAAAAAAACACACACATGCAAATGGACTTGATTTCTCAAGACCATTTGCATGTGTGGAATTTCAGAGATGTCTACTTTAGTGTATGAGAACCAAGACACAGGAGACAGCCATGGGCTGGTTTAACTCAGGTTTATTGCATGGTGGTCAGAGGGAACATGAGGTAATGGCGGATGCATAGCTCTATATATACAGTGGTAAACATTCGAATATGGCTCCACGATAGCCTGTTGGCTATTGTCCGCGTGACGTCATGGCTGGCCACGCCCTTCTTGTCCAGGTGTAGGTAGTGGCGGGAAACTCCGCGCTGTGGCCTTTGATGAGTATGAACCAAGAGAGCTTGGACGCTCGCTGCTGCCCACTGGTGGTCATTAGCTCGCGTCCTAATACAGGGTTTATAGTGATACAGCTGAAGGCTATGTTGTTACTTGTAGGAAAGGTTACATTGTTAAGATACATTGTTAACACATGAAGAAGGTTACACTATTAGAACACAACATCTACCAATGTACTGACTCCTCACTGAATAATGACTCCAAGGTATATTTTTTTTAAAAAATCCTTCTAGTTCAGTACTGTATCTATAGCTCTAAAGTGATACAGCATTAGTTCAAATGTTTACCATGTCTTGTCAGTTCAGCACTATTTCACTTGTTAAACTTTTTTTTTTAAAAAAAGAAAGGGATTTGAATGTTGGCAAAAGGGGTGGGAAAGGGCATGTTGATGATGGCATAAAAGATTTAGGAAGAAGGAGGCTTTATATTTTGTGGGTACTTGAAAGTGCCACTAACTTTCATTGCAGTCATATCTTAATGGAACTGAAATAAAATTCCTTCCATTAGCCAGAGCTTTATTCCTGAAACTCTGGTGGAGAAACAAAACTCATTATCTCCATTTCATTTCACAAAATCATTATTCTTTGATCTTCTAGATAAGAACTCCTGACTCATCTGTCATCTAAACAGTATTGTGCAACAATTCCCTTCATTAAGAACAATTTTATATAACTTGTTTTTTTTATCACCCAGATCAAAAGCCTATTTTTATAGCTATTGGCCAGGGGATCTCAACCTATGCCCCATTGGCCATACCTGGCCTGTGGCACCATTTCATGTGGCCCACAACCTCGCTCCAGTCACTGCTTCCGCCACCGCCATCACTGCCACCTCAATCCTTGTCTCTTCCAATTGGCTTGGTGTGTCCCTACTGGCACTCCACACCAGGGTGGATGTTGTAAGCCTTACAATATCCACCCTGATTTGGACCGCCGTTAGGGGCTGCTTTGGCCGAGTGTGGGAAAGAAGGACAACTTGGACCCCTCCTTCAGTCACGCCATGCAGCTCCTCCAGGCTGGCAAGCAAGGAAGCAGTGTGTGTGTTGTGTATGCAAGTAACTCATCTGTCACCGCACGCAACTCAGCTGCCAGCCATAGCGCAGCTGAGGAAGCTCAGCCCATGCGACCCCAATCACCCAATCAGCAACTAGCGCAGGAAACCTCTCTGCTATAGGTGATCCTTAGGAAGGTATGCAATTAAACTTAGTTAGGTTAGGAGAACCTTAGGATGGTACGCAGTATGTCCCTAATGATGTCACTGCTACCGCAACCAATGAGTGCCTTTGGGGGGAAATTCAAATGCAATGTTTGGTATATAAGGAGCTGCATCTCCACCATTTGGTTATGTACAGATTGACCATGCTGCAATAAAGAAGTGTTTGGCCTGCCTGCTGGCTCCATCTGCAATCAATCTGCCTACATCAAATTGGCGATGAAGGTGGGATAATGGCTTCCCACAGAGTTACCCTTGCTTCGTTCGATACCTCTAAGCCTGAGTCATGGGACCTCTACAAGGAGCAGTTCCTGTTTGCCATGGATGCAGAGAACATCAAGGGTGAAGTGCAAAGACGAGCCTGCCTACTGGCTCAGTGCGGATTGCCAACCCTGGAACTGGCGAGGAACCTTCTAATTCCGAGGGCCCTAAGGTTGGTACCCGTCAGCGAAATCCTCGCTGCGCTGCGGGCACATTTCCGCCCGAAGGTGTCCATGTTCCCGGCATGACTGGCCTTCCACCAGTGTGACCAATGGCTTGGAGAAAGCGTGGCGGAGTATGTCGCCACGCTGAGACTGGCAGCCATCCCTTGCTAGTGGGGAACCTTCCTGGCTGAGGCGCTAGGAGACCTCCTCCTACTCGGCATGTGGGATGAGGAGGCCCAGCAGAGACTGTTGGCCTGGGACGAGGACATCACATTTGAGCAGGTCCTGCGGGCTGCCCAGGCTGCAGAGGTGGTAAAGGACTGAATGCAGGCATGCCAGGCGAGAACCGCAGCCTCAGGAAACCCGTCATCTGCCGTGCAGGCCCACAGCTGTTCATCTTGCAGGGAGCAAGAACCGAGAGCCGCGGCAGCCACTGCCATGTCCTCATCCAACCTCAGCGAGAGTGAAAGCGAACCCGAGGTCCAGAAGGTGAGGAAAAGACCTTCCGAGAGGAGAGACACCGCCGAAGCAAGCAGACGCTGTGAGGGGTGCGGGGCCACACACGACCAGAAGCGGTGCCCCTTCAAGAAGGCAGAGTGCCACAACTGTGGGCGTTTGGGCCACATTGCGAAGGTGTGCAGACAACGCAGAAGCCGAGACCCTGACCGGACCAGCCTCCAGAAGGACGAGGGTGTTGGGAAGATGCAGAAGGTGCATGCAGGAGACACAGTGGTGAGACGTGTGTCGGACCGGCACACCCGCTTCTTTTGTAAGGTACTGTTGCAGGGGGTCCAGATGAAGATGGAGGTGAACTCAGGGACTGCCTACTCCATTGTCTCGCAGACTGAGTTTCTGCGAATACCCCCTAGGAACCACCCCAAACTTAGAGCCCTCAAAACAAACCTGTGGGATATTCAGGGAAATTACATCCCAGTCCTGGGGGTGGGGGATTTCACTGTCCGGTTCAAGAACTTCACTAGGAAGTTACCCTTAGTGGTCCTGAAGGGGGGGTCCAGTTGCCTCCTGGAGACCGAGTGGTTTGAACCACTGGGAATTGCATTGACTGGAATCAACGCCATCCGAGGTGACCCCATCAAAGACGTGTGCAACGCACACCCAGCAGTCTTCAGGAAAGGACTTGTGGAGTACAAGGGGCCACCTGTGGACTTTGATATGGACCCTTCCATCCACCCTGTGCGCCTCAAGCCGCACAGAGTGCCCTTCGCACTAAAGGACAAAATAGAGGCAGAATTGGACAAACTGGTGGGTCAGGGGATTTTGGTTCCGGTGGATTCTGCGGAGTGGGAGACACCGATTGTAACTGCCACGAAATCTAACGGGGAAGGTTAGGATTTGTGCTGATTACAAGTGTACTATCAATAAGGCAATCCGCCCCAATGCCTACCCGGTGCCGGTAGTTAGCCACTTGCTGGCCAAGTTACATGGGGGAGGTATTTTGCAAAGCTGGACCTAGCACAGGCGTACCAGCAGTTAACAGTCACACCTGCAGCCGCAGCAGCCAAGACGATAATTACACACAAAGGTGCGCTTAAGGTGACACACCTCCAGTTCGGCGTGAACTCAGCTCCCGGTATATTTCAGGCGCTTGTGGAACGCCTACTTAAGGGATGCCCCGGGGTGTTGCCATACTTCGACGATGTATTGATTACAGCTGGGGATGAGTCAGAGCTAGCCCAGAGGTTAGACCGGGCCCTGACTGTGTTCGAAAGGGCGGGGTTACGCCTGAGAAGGGACAAGTGTGTATTCTACGCAAATGAGGTAGAGTTTCTGGGCTTCTGGATCACCCCCGATGGGGTAAAGCCCCCTATGGCATATGGGCCCCGGGGATTTAAACCTGCAACTGTGCAAGGTGTTCTCATCCTCTCATCCGACTTGGCTGGCCTGCAAAAATTCTGAGAACTTGAGCTCTTCCCTCTCCTGCAATGACTTCTATTGCTCTGCAACCACAGGATAAGAAAAGCTTGTAAGAAAAGGCCTGCTGGGGAGAGGCTAGGCTGGGAGAGGTCCCAGAACCCACATCCTGCTTCTCATCTATTCAGGCACTCCATGCAAAGGGCACACCCTAGCTGGACGTTTGCTTTCCCCACCTTCCTTCGAGGACTTGAACTTAAGGGAACTCCTGTGACAATAACCAGGATTAAACAGCATCCAAGGAACTAGAGGTTGTACTTCAGCCATCTGAAATTTTGTGGGATAGGATGGTGGGCAGACAGGGCCATAGCCAGCATTCTAGATGTGGGTGGGTGAATATTTTTTCTGGATGGGCAACAATGGGCAATGGCCCTGTGGGCAGAGTGGCTGTGCCTTTAGTGAAAGTTGATGCTTGGGGGGTGGTGATGGTGTGTGGGCATTATGCCTGTGCCTCGCCACTGCTTCAGGGGCTGCACTGGTTGCCAGTGTGCTTCTGGGTGCAATTCAAGGTGCTGGTAATTACCTTTAAAGCCCTATATGGTAGTGGGCCGGCATACATAAGGGACCGCATCACCCCAAGAACATCTGACCATCCCATCAGAGCAGACCAGAGAGGCTCTCTCATTGTGGCATCTGGTAGAGGGGTGCATCTCTCTAGGACCAGAAAGAGGGCCTTCTCAGTATCTGCTCTGGCCCTATGGAACCTCTTGCCAATTGAGCTGCATCTCCAGAAAGAGTTGCTGCCCTTCAAGAAAGGGTTAAAAACCTGGCTGGCAGGGCAGGTGTGGAGCACCAGTGACATGGTAACCCCGGCCTGCTGGCTAATTTAGTAGAACACACTCTCTCTCTTTTAAGCTTTTTATCTTTTTAAAACTTTTGTCAGTAGTTTTTAATGGGTTTTTCTTGCTTTTTTAAAATTGCCATTGGTTTTATTTTCTGTGAGCTGCCCAGAGTCTTCGGAGTTGGGCGGCAATACAAATTAGAAAAATAAATAAATAAATAAAGTGACTTAGAGCCCATAGATAAAAAAATTAAATGTAGCCATGCTTGTATGTGTTTTGGGCTAACTGTTATAACTGATTGTCAATAGACGCTGAAGGTTAAACTCATTAGCAAATGTTTAAAGCCAGGTGTTTATCTTGCATTCTCCTTTAGGCTTACAGCCAGAGATTCTAAGGCCTTATTACTACAGCTACTTAGGTTGTGTGCCTGTTTCAGATAGTTCCTAAGGAGTGTGCTACTTCAGAGAGATTCAAACCTGCTTTGAAATGAGGTTAAAGCACTTTTTATTAAAGTGCTCTAACCTTATTTGGGGGACTGCGGTAGCTCAGTGGTTCAGACACTGAACTTGACAACTGGAAGGTCAACAGACCAACAATTCAAGACCCAAGTACTGCATGATGGAGTGAGTTTCCATCTCTGTCCCAGCTCCTACCAACCTGCCAACCTAGCAGTTCGAAAGAAAGAAACTACAAGGAGATAAATAGGTAGCACTTCAGTAGGAAGGTAAACGGCATTACATGCACTCCAGTGTCTAGTGATGCCTGCCACATGTCCATGGAAACATCTGCAGAAACAGACAGTGCTGGCTCTTTGGCTAAAAACAGCAGCCTTTTCCTAACCTTATTTAAAAACTTCTATGTATGTTAAGCTAAAGACAACACCACCACCACCTTACTTACTTCTCTGCTGTATTTTAATGTGAGATTTTGTGGATCAAGTCCACTTCATCAGACATAGGAGTGAGATTTCATTGCATCAATTTATACACATCAGGTACAGAGATACAGAGTGATTGATTAGCATAACAGATAAGTATACAAATCAATATGGGTTTTTTAAAACTGGTAATAGCAGAAGATCTCTTTGGTGTCTTGCACAGAAGACAAGCAGGAGCCACAGTAAGGGCTAAAACCGACTTTATTGCATTGTAGTCAAGGTGAACATGAGTTACAGGTGGACCAAACAGCCTTATTTATAGTACATTTTGAATAGCCCGGGTGATAGTTCATTGGTTACTGCCTGCGTGACGTCGTGAGACATCATGCCCATCTTCTCCAGATGCAGTGCGGCAGTAGTTTCCTGCCCTTCAGGTATTCAGGTGAATGAGTGTCCTGTGGCTAACGCTGCTACTGCAGGAGCAGCATTGTTTTTAACAGCTTGTTACAATGAGTCAATGATTGCTTACAATAGATACAATTGTCTGATACAATCCGTTAAAGGGGTACTTGTCACAAACCATTCAGTACATAACATCCCTCCCCCCTAGGTGAGGACGAAGTCCTTTAGCCATTGAGGCTTTGGGCGAAGGGTGGCCGCACTTCGGGCCAGAGTTCCTGCATTGGAGGAACGTGACTCGTTAGCGGTTGGCTGCGAGTCGTAAGCCGGAGATTGGGGAGGTCTAGGTGTGGGAGTAAACTCCAGGGATGTGAGACCGGGGGCTCCAGGTACTAAAGAAAAACCCCGCTCCTCGCTTGGATGGGTGGGGGACCACTCCAAAAAATCCCCCGTTCCCCTAACTCAAAATCTAACAATTCCTCGAAATCTCTCTCTTATAAATTGTCCCTGTTACCCGGCGTGTCCAAAGAATGCGGGTTTGTATCATTTCCCTCCCCCCTGTGGCCTGTGTCTCCCCCTTGGGATAAGCGGGTGGGTGAGAACCCTAATGCTGACTGCTCCCTTTGGTCACTCACGTCTTGCCTTCCCACTACTCTGCCTCTGAGTTGGTCAGCGTGCCTCCTCCAGAGGAGCCCTGTGCCTGTCTCGACATTGTAGGAGACTGGCCCCATCTGTCCGACCACTATTCCTGGTACCCAAGTTGGCAATGTACTGGCTGGCTGATCTCAAAACTCTTTGTGCCCCCCGTTTCTATGTTTCTACCCGTGTCCTCCACCCTGGTTGGGTCTAACCTTGAGAGAATCGTGGCACGTTTCCTCTGCATGAGAAGCTCGGTGGGCGAGAGCCCTGACGCTAAGGGGGTTACTCGGTACCTTAACAGGAATTGGCAGAGCTGCAGGTTCAATTCCCCAGGGCCCATCCTACGCAGTGCGTCCTTCGTTGTTCACACCAGGCATTCCACTTGACCATTTGTAGTGGGGTGAAACGGGGCTGCAGTAATGCGGCGAATTTTATTAATCTTTATGAAACCCTGGAACTCCGCTGATGTGAAGGTTGTGGTGTTGTCGCTCACAAGAACGTCAGGTAAACCGAAACAGCTGAATACCTTGCATAATTGCTTAATCGTTGCAGCTGACGATGTACTGGCCATTGGAATTACCTCCAACCACTTGGAGTAGGAGTCCACTATTATGAGGAAAAGGGTACCTCTGAAAGGACACGCAAAATCCACGTGTAAACGTGACCACGGACCCCGGGCCGTGTCCCGTTCTCTGTGCGGAAGTCGGGACTCCTCAGGGTGGGTGCTCTGGCAGCTCTCACAAGTGCCTACCATGTGTTCTATATCTGTGTCCAGTTTGGGCCACCAGACGTAACTCCTAGCTAGCGCCTTGGTGCGCATGATTCCCGGGTGGCTGATATGCAGCATCTTGAGCACCTGGGACCTCAGAACTTCGGGGATTACTACCTGCTGCCCCCAGAGTAAACAGCCCTTTTCTAGGGAGAGCTCGTCTCTCCGCCTACTGTAAATCCTGAATTCCTCCATAGGGGAGCTTGCTGGCCAGCCTTTCTGTACCCATGAACTGACTAGGGTCAATGACTTGTCTTTCGCCGTAGCCTTGGCGATCTCAGCTGGCAGGATTGGGGGTGACTCTAGGGCTTCAATCAGGAGCACCTGGTGGTCCTGTTCTACCTCGCACTCGGAATCCCCTGCCTGTGGGAGGGGTGACCTGGAAAGGGCATCGGCATGACTTATCTCCTTGCCGGGGCAGTAGGTCAGCGTGTACTGGTACGTGTTGAGGAAGATCGCCCATCGCAGCATCCTTGGGGACAAGATCTGTGGGGTTGGCTTATCTGTAGTGAAGATTCCTAAGAGGGGCTTGTGGTCAGTCATGACTTTGAATGGCCTGCCATAGAGAAAGTCGTGGAACTTCCTGGTTCCTGCAACGATCGCTAGGGCCTCCCTATCAGTCTGTGCATAGTTGCGCTCTGCCTTGGATAGGGATCTTGAATAGTATGCCACTGGGGCTTCTCGCCCGCTCTCTAGCACGTGGCAGAGGACTGCCCCCACCCCCACTGGTGAGGCATCACAGACCAGCACAACAGGTTTCTTTGGGTCGAAGTGGGTCAACACAGCCTCGGAAGATAGAAGCTGTTTGAGCCCCCGGAATGCCCGTTCCTGAATGTCCCCCCACCGCCAATCCGCATCCTTTTTGAGTAGTCTATGTAACGGTTCTGCAACGGATGCCTTTCCCGGGAGGAAAGAGTGATAGAAATTTAGGAGTCCTAGGAAGGACTGCAATTCGGGCTTGGTGGTGGGGCGAGGAGCATCTTTCACTGCCGCTACCTTGGACTCAGCTGGTTTAATGCCCTCAGGGGTTCTTCAAAAACCCAGAAACTCTACCTCTTCCGCGAAAAATATGCATTTATCCTTTCTCAGCCTGAACCCCGCTTTCTCGAACACTGGTAGTACCTGATCTAATCTCTTGGCCAATTCCTGCTCCCCTCCCGCTGTTATCAGAATGTCATCAAAGTAAGGGAAAACACTGGGAGCCCTTTTAACAATCTTTCTATGAGAGACTGAAAGATCCCCGGAGCCAAATTTATGCTGAATCGGAGGCGTGTCACTTTAAAAGCTCCCTTGTGGGTAACAATTGTCTGAGCGGCGGCTGTAGCTGGGGTTACCGACAATTGTTGGTATGCCTGGGCCAAGTCTAGTTTGGCGAAACACCTCCCCCCATGCAGGGTTGCAAGCAGGTGGCTTACCACCGGTACCGGATACGCATTTGGGCGAATTGCCTTGTTAATCGTGCACTTGTAGTCAGCGCAGATTCTGACCTCCCCGTTAGCCTTCAGTGCTGTGACAATGGGGGTTTCCCACTCGGCAGAGTCCACTGGCACCAAAATCCCCTGACCCACCAATTTGTCCAGTTCAGTCTCTATTTTGTCCTTAAGTGCGAAAGGCACTCTTCTGGGCTTTATCCTGATGGGTCGAATGTCGGGGTCCAATTCGAAAGAAATTGGGGGCCCTTTGAACTTCCCTAGCCCCTTCTCAAAAATGGCAGGGTGTGCATTACACACCTCCATGATCGGGTCGGCCTGCACGGCGTGTATGCCTTCAATGAAAACTCCTAGGGGCCCGAACCACTGTGTACCCAGGAGACAGCAGGACCCTTCCATTAGAACTACTTGGGGCAACTGTGCAGAGCGCCTTTTAAACTGAACCTTGAACTCTCCCACCCCCAACACTGGTATACTTTTGCCCTGAACATCCTGCAAATTAGTCTTAAGGGCCTTCAGCTTGGGGCGTGACTTTGGGGGAATACGCAGAAATTCCCTGTGGGAGACGATGGAGTACGATGACCCCGAGTCGATCTCCATCCTTATTGGGACCTGTACCAGTACCTCAACAAAAAACCGGGGCCGCCACAACTGCACGCTGTGGACCGCCTGTTCGCGGTCTTCAGGAACCCGTCGAGCTGCGCGGTGCTCCTGGGACTCGTCGTCGAAGATGTGCCCGACCCCGTCTGCCTTGGGTTGGGGCCATTCCACCTGGCCCTTGCCATCGTCCTGACGCCGCCTGCAGACCCTTGCGATGTGCCCGCACCACCCACAGTTGTGGCACTCCGCCTTCCGGAATGGGCATCAGCTCCGGTCGTGGGATGCCCCGCATCCGTAGCAGCGGCGGTCCTCTCTGGCGCGGTCTTGCCTCTCCAGTCTCCTCTGCACCCGTTGCATGTCCTCATCCTCGCTGAAGTCAGAGGTGGACATGGTAGACTCGGAGGCCCCTCGCTCTCCGTGGGAGGAGCAGCTGTGGACTGGGACTGCCGGCGGGGGGCCCCCAACTGTGGTGGTCCTGGCCCGGTACACCCGTTCACCTTGTTGCACTGACTCGGCGGTTTGGGTGATGCGCAGGACATGCTCGAACGAGATGCTCTCATCTTTGGCCAGTAGTTATTTCCTGGCCTCCTCATCTCGCAGGCCCAGCAGGAGCCTGTCTCTCAACGCCTCGCTCAGGGAAGCTCCCCACCGG
This sequence comes from Bradypodion ventrale, assembly GCA_035047345.1. Classification (NCBI taxonomy): domain Eukaryota; kingdom Metazoa; phylum Chordata; class Lepidosauria; order Squamata; family Chamaeleonidae; genus Bradypodion; species Bradypodion ventrale. Next base: position 255,616,276 of record JAWDJE010000001.1, read on the forward strand.
CAAGGCATGGCAGCCACCCGCAGGGCTGCCACAAAGTCTGCCATGGAGTCACCGGCCTGCTGGCACCATTGCTGGAATGCCAACTTTGCCGGGAACACGGACACTTTTGGGCGAAAGTGCTTCCTCAACTCGGCGAGGATCTCCTCCAGGGGCACGGCCTTGAGCGGTCTCGGCGTCAGGAGGTTGGTGGCCAGCTCCAAAGTCTCCAAGCTGCATTGGGCCAGTAGGAATGCCCGGCGCTGGTCTTCCTCCTCGATGCCTTCGAGGTCCATAGCATAGAGGAACTGCTGCTCGTACAGTTCCCATTTCTCTGGCTTCGTGATGTCAAAGGGCGCGATGTTCACTTTTCGGGACGCCATCCCATCCTCGTCGCCAATTTGGTGTCTTGCACAGAAGACAAGCAGGAGCCGCAGTAAGGGCTAAAACTGACTTTATTGCATTGTAGTCAAGGTGAACATGAGTTACAGGTGGACCAAACAGCCTTATTTATAGTACATTTTAAATAGCCCAGGTGATAGTTCATTGGTTACTGTCCACGTGACGTCGTGAGATGTCACGCCCATCTTCTCCAGATGCAGTGCGGCAGTAGTTTCCTGCCCTTCAGATATTCAGGTGAATGAGTGTCCTGTGGCTAACGCTGCTACTGCAGGAGCAGCATTGTTTTTAACAGCTTGTTACAATGAGTCAATGATTGCTTACAATAGATACAGTTCTCTGATACAATCCGTTAAAGGGGTACTTGTCACAAACCATTCAGTACATAACAATCTCATGCTGTAATTTGGATGAGTTGTGAAATTTTGCCCTGTTGAATTGGAAATGGTTAGTAGGAGAATGCAAGATAAACACCTGGCATTAAACATTTGCTAATGAGCTTAACCTTCAGCATCTATTGACAATCATGCGAGTTCATGCTTTGTTCTGTGTGGTAGCCTATGCAGTGGATGAGAATTCTACTGAAGTAGTTTCTGTGAAGATGGTATAATATAACAATGTATAACATGCAACATATATAGCAGCATATAATAACTTGTTAGTTATAAGAGGGGTAAATTTGGCAGGACTGGAGACCTGGTTTCTATCTCTAGAGCAGCTGTGCTGGCCACAAGAAATGTCCAAACACATACAATTGGCAGAAATAGAGAGGGCAAGTGGAAGGGGGGGGAGCCAGTCATTTGCTTCTAATTTTGAAAAATTCATATTTTATGGTGTTCTAGTGTGAGAGACTGCAGCGGCTCAAGTGGCTAAGATGCTGGCTGGGAGGTGGAAGGTCAGCAGTTTGATTCCCGAGTACTGCAGGACGGAATGAGCTCCCGTCTTTGTCCCAGCTCCTGCCAACCTAGCAGTTCGAAAGCAAGAAATTGCAAGTAGATAAATAGGGACCACTTTGGTGGGAAGGTAACAGCGTTCTGTGTTCTCCGGTGTCTAGTCATGCCTGCCACATGACCACAGAAACGTCTGCAGAAGTAGACAGCGCTGGCTCTTCGGCTTTGAAACAGAGATGAGCACTGAACCCTAGAATCGGATACGACTGGCTTTTGACCAAGGGAAACCTTTACCTTTACCTTTAGTGTGAGGAAGTTGTGGTCTCCTGCAAAGGTGAATTATTCCTCCTGGAGCATTTGCCCACTCTGTCCACCTACCTCTGTGATATTACATATTTGAGAGTTTTCATTGAACTTCCCACGGCTTACATTATTGTAGATGTGTGCTGGATGATTCTTAAGCTGGGAAGCCAGTTCTTCTAATTTTTGCAAAAGATGACACTGGGCATAGAGAGATCATTACCAGAACAGGGGGGTGCCCCATCCTGAAATGCTGCGCTCAGCCCATGAACCACCATCCTCTTCACTTGGCTAAGATCTACTATAACAGGTTTACTCTGAGGATGTCTTTCAGCAGTGTTTGGAAGCTTTCCTTGTTTCACACTCCAACTGCCATCATGTAGTTTAATTTCCATTGGTTACCATTTTGTTTGCAAACATGCTTGGAATGAACTACTGACATGAAGGCGAGTAATGAAAGATGAATAAAGACTGGCAACCAGCAGCCTTTCCTTCCTTTGATTCAACTAGGATTCCCTCTAGCTTTCTCTGTCTGCTTCAGGGGAGCCCTTGAATTCTTGACAGCAAGAGTCTGGCTTCTCTTTTTTTCTACACATAAGTGTAACCAGGTTCTACCTTTTTACAACATGCAATGTAGCTTACCTAATGTATTGTTGAATTGGGAGGGGGGCAATGACAAAGGAAAAACTCCATTTATTATTTTGAACATCACATTATGAGGACAGTTGCCCTGAAAGGCAGCTCACTAAATGCATTTTTTTTAAAGTGCCAGACTTAAAGCTCATTTACTTTTGATCCTTCTTCTTACTATCACAGGGACGCATCAGGATCAAACGCTGCAGCTGCCGCCAGTCACCAGGCAACTTAAAAGCTCCAAAGCGCCTCAGATCTTGAATCTTTTTGGGGGTGCTTTAAAAGGCAAATTTTGGCACTAGGAATGTCAGCAACTACAACACACAAGAGAGCAAAAATGAACAAACTGAGAATAGGGTGTGGATGTATTTCAGGCTGATCTCGTTATCCTTTTAAGCTCATATAAAGCAAATGATTTGTTTTCATTATTATTTTTTTTTTAAAAATTGCTGAGTTGCTTCCAGATTTAATAGCCTTTTGTCCTGACAAATGACAAAAGCCTCAAGGAACGTCCAAAGAATATGTTTAGGCAATTGTACAATTTAAGTTTTTTACTTAAGGTACAATATTTCATCAGGACACTTTATGACATTTAAACATGCCCGGTAATGGAACTTCTTAGATTTTTTTTCTCTGGCACATCTGCATGCTTTGGGGTAAGACTGATTACCTGGTTTCTTTCTTCTGCTTTCTACTGCTTGTTCCGGATCTGATAGATAATGTATAGCTAATCTGGTATGAACCTGAATTTATGCAAGAGAGGGTAAATTGTACAGTCTGAAAGTTCTATGCAGAATTTTCAATATAAAATGATGTGGGATAAATCGCCCCAACCACATATAGGCAACATTTTTGTAGTCAAGGAGTTCCCGAAATCCAGCGCTGTGCATTGATAAGAGTAAAAGATTGAACCTCTCACATATACAGTAAAACCTTGCATAATGAGCACCTCACTTAGATACTAACTTGCTTAAAGAGCAGAATTTTCTCTGAATGGTTGCCTCGTTTAACAACTAAAACCAAACAAAATCTCACTTAACAACTTAATTGGGGTTCACAATCCCTCCCCCCTGCCAGAAGTCACAATTGGTCACTTACAATGGTGTTTCGCTTAAAGAACAAACTCGCTTAAATACAATCCTGTGGAACGCATTATGCACTTTAAGTGAGGTACCATATCTTTAAGCAAGGTACCATGTCCTCGGGCCTTGAGATAGTCATCAACATATTGAGAAGGTAAGGGACAGAATGCACTTATATTTGCATAATGGAAATCACTTAGGTTTGCTAGCAAATTGCTCCATGTTCACACACACACACACACACACACACACACACACACACACACACACACACACACACACACACACACACACACACACACACACACACACACATCCAATTCATCAGAAATGTCTGCAGGAACACATCCAGCACCTTCAGTATGAAGGTGACAAGGTCTAAACAACTTCCCCATAAAGTCTTACCTCAGTTAATGCCTTTGTATATGTGCATATACTGCACATAGATGCTGGTGAATACTGTGCTTCTGTTTGGAAGGGAAGCAAAGGAGAGCACAGCCCTAAAAATAGGGATGTTTAAACCAATAAAACAGAAAATCAAGGCCCCACTGGTTTTGCTTAGCAACTGTTCTTATGATGTCATGTTCAAAATAATAAATGAAGTTGTTTGTTAGTAAATAGTTGAAAAAATGTAATCTACATTGCATGTTGTAAAAAGATACTCATAAGAAGATGAGTATCCAAGGAGTCTACCAAGATATCACAGAAATAATACCTCTAAACAATCCCATTCAATGAAGTCTACCAGACTGTAGATAGTCATGCCCAATGTCTTTTTGATTGTGCTATCTCCCAGGCAGACTGGCGTAGAGACCAGCAAGGCATGCCACAAAGTTTGCCAAGAGAACCCTATGGACCAAAACAAAAGGCAAAACAAGGGGATGCTCAGCACAGCAGATCTGAAAAGGGGGAAGGATACAAAAGGGGGAGGAGAAATACAGTGTTGCATGGAACAATACTGCATAGGGACATGGAATGTGAGGTCTATGAATCAAGGAAAACTGGAAGTAGTTAAAAACGAGATGGAAAGAATAAGCATTGACATCCTGCGCATCAGTGAATTAAAATGGACAGGGGTGGGTGAATTCAGCTCTGGAAACCATCATATCTACTACTGTGGGCAAGAAAACCACAGAAAAAATGGAGTAGCCATAATTGTCAACAAAAGAGTGAGGAAACCAGTACTGGGATACAACATCAAAAATGATAGAATGATGTCAGTCAGAATCCAAGGCAAAACTTTCAATATCACTGTAATCCAAGTTATGCACCAACCACTAGTGCAGATGAAGCCACAGTTGACCAGTTCTATGAGGACCTACAACACTTCATAGAACAGACACCAAGAAATGATGTCCACATTATCTTAGGAGATTGGAATGCCAAAGTAGGAAATCAAAAAGTAAATGGAATAACAGGCAAGTTCGGTCTGGGAACACAGAATGAAGCAGGGCAAAGATTGATAAAGTTCTGCCAAGAGAATGCACTAGTCATAGCAAACACCCTCTTCCAGCAACACAAGAGGCGATTTTACACATGGACATCACCAGATGGCCAGCATTGAAATCAGATTGATTACATACTCTGCAGTCAAAGATGGAGAACCTCCATTCAGTCAGCAAAAACAAGACCTGGAGCAGATTGTGGCTCAGATCAGGCTTAGACTAAAGAAAATAGGGAAAACAATTAGACCAGACAGATATGACCTACACAACATCCCTAAAGAATACACGGTGGAGGTCGTGAACAGATTTAATGTCCTGTACCTGATAGACAGAGTACCAGAAGAATTATGGACAGAGATGCGGGACATCATGCAGGAGGCAGCAAGAGAAACCATACCAAAAGAAAAGAAGTGTAAGAAAGCAAAGTGGTTGTCTGATGAGGCTCTTAAAATAGCAGAGGAAAGAAGGAATGCAAAAGTCCAGGGAGAAAGGAAAAAATACAACCACCTGAATACAGAATTGCAAAGAAAAACAAGGAGAGATAAGGAAAAATACCTGAACTAACAGTGCAAAGAAATGGAGGAAAACAACAAAAGAGGCAGGACTAGAGACCTTTTTTTAAAAATTGGGGAAATCAAGGGAACATTTAAAGCAAAAATGAACATGATAAGGGACAAAGATGGAAAAGAGTTAGCTGAAGCAGAAAAGATCAAAAAAAGATGGCAAGAGTACACAGAGGAACTCTACAAAAAGGACCTCAACACTCCTGATAATAACAATAATGAGAAATTTGAACTTGAACCAGACATTCTGGAGAGTGAAGTCAAAAAGGCCCTAAAAAGCACTGCAAACAATAAAGCTAGTGGAAATGATGGCATCCCAGTTGAATTTTTCAAAGCCCTAAAAGATGATGGAATCAAACTACTGCATTCAATATGCCAGCAAATTTGGAAAACAAAACAGTGGCCACAGGATTGGAAAAGATCAGTGTACGTTCCAATCCCCCAAAAAGGCAATGCCAAAGAATGCTCAAATTACTGAACAATTACGCTCATCCCACATGTCAGCAAGGTGATGCTCAAGATAATACAGGATAGACTTCAACAACATGTGGAGAGAGAACTACCAGAGGTGCAGGCCAGTTTCAGAAGAGGCAGGGGGACTAGAGACCACATTGCCAACATATGTTGGATCATGGAAAAACAAAAGAATACCAGAAACAAGTCTACTTTTGTTTTATTGACTACACCAAGGCTTTTGACTGAGTGGACCACAACAAAATGTGGCAAGTAATTAAAGAGATGGGAATACCAGAACTCCTCATATGCCTCATGAGTCAAGAAGCAACAGTTAGGACAGGATGCGGAATGATGAATTGGTTTGGAATAGGAAAAGGAGTAAGACAAGGCTTCATTTTATCACCCTGCTTATTCAATCTATACACAGAGCACATAATGCGCAATGCAGGGATGGAGGAATCACAATATGGGATCAAAATTGCTGGGAGAAACATCAACAATTTGAGATATGCAGACGATACCACCCTAATGGCAGAAAGTGAGGAAGACCTAAAGAACCTCTTGATTGGATTGAAGGAGGGGAGTGCAAAAGCTGGCTTGAGACTCAATATCAAGAAAACCAAGATAATGGCAACAGGTCCGATCAGTCCCTGGAAAATAGATGGGGAAGAAGTAGAAGCAGTGATAGATTTTATTTTCCTGGGATCTAAGATCACTGCAGATGGCGACTGTAGCCATGAAATAAAAGACGACTGATTATGGGGAGAAAAGCGATGAGAAACCTGGGGAATATAGTGAAAAGCAGAGACATCACCTTGAAAACAAAAATTCGCATAGTCAAAGCAATGGTATTCCCAGTGGTAATCTAAGGGTGTGAGAGCTGGACCATTAGGAAGGCTGAGCGCAGAAGAATAGATGCCTTTGAGATGTGGTGTTGGAGGAGAGTCCTGAGAGTCCCTTGGACAGCAAAGAGAACAAATAGGTCAATACTGGAAGAAATCAATCCTGACTGTTCATTGGAGGGACAAATAGTGAAGATGAAGCTAAAGTACTTTGGACATCAAATGAGAAGGGAGGACTCACTTGAGAAGGCCTTGATGCTGGGAAACGTGGAGGGAAAGAGAAGAAGGGGGTGTCCAAAGATGAGATGGATAGATGGTATTGTGGACACAATGGGCACAGAGCTTGGTGGGCTGAGGAGAATAGTGGAGGATAGAGGTGCCTGGAGGAAAATGGTCCATGGGGTCGCAAAGGGTCGGAATCGACTGTGCGACTGAACAACAACAACAACAACAATCTCCCAGGCAAGGAGTTGGCTACAGCAGGAAATCTCACCAAGAAATCACCTGCATCCTGCCTTTATCATTTCAAAGTGATCATGTACTAATGAAGGTGGTTTTGTTTTGGCAGTTTAAAGTTTGGTCTGGACATGAAAGAAGAAGTTCAAAGTGATTAGAAGTAAAGCATCTTTGAATACCTTCCAACAGTATCCCAGTAGGCTGTTGCTGGTATCTTGACCATCTGAAAGGATTAGCCAGGGGTGCTAGATTATGGTCTGGTTGAGAAATAAGGCTCACAAGGAAACACAGTCACTGCAGCAAAGCACCACAATAATTTTATAAAAAAGCATAAGGTTGACATTTTTCCATTTCGGGACAGGACTACCTATTGATTCCATTTCTTCTTGAAGGGACCTTTAAGCCTTTTCCTGAAAAATTGTCTATATTCCTTTAAGTTGACATTACTAAAGGCTTGGACACAATATGTGTGCCTGTCTCCCTGACCCCAAAACCTTAATTTTTCAATCTGGAGAATCATTACATTGTAGTTCATCAAGGCTTGAAATATTTGCCCATGCATTGTGACAGCCATGTCTTCTCCACCCACTCCCCAATTTTTCACCATCTAGCCAGCTGACTAGCCAGGTTATCCTGCTATGGTAATAGAGTAGACCTTACTAACAGTGACTCAATGCCAAGTATCAGGCAGCGATTAACTAATATGACAACCTTGAGGACTAATGGCTTGGGTGCCAAAACCCACAGGGAAAGGTGATGGTCCCCAAGTGGATTAAATCCCACTTGAATCCATCTTGATGGAGGGCGGTAGCTTCATCCATCCTGGCCTGGGGTCGATGAGGACCTTGTGTGCCAAAAGGGCTCAGGATGAAAAAATGACTTGCAGAACTGTTATGGGTGTCACTGCATTATCTTCTCAGGTCAGTCTTCATGGCTTATTTCCATGATGATCACCAAGATTCGGATTTGGCTGAAGAAGAAGAAGAAGAAGAATTTCTATAGAGCTCAACAGCTTGCATGTTTTGTGCATTCACAGTTGCTCCTAACAGAGGAATTCTTCACATGTAGGATTTCTACTTTTGATTCAGTTGGAAACTTAAACATGAAAATATCTCATCATCATAGATGATACCAATCTATACCTATAAAATGGTGCGTTAACTGTTGGAATGTGACAAAGGATGTTGCACCAGGCCCCACTAGCCTGTAATGGGCCTCCGTTCACTCGCCCAAACCCAGTTCGCAGGTAACTGTCGGGTTGAAATTTTCAACCCGGGGGCAGGAGCCCCCCAGTCGCAAACAAAAAAAGGGAACTTCAATTCCCAACGTTCCTGGCGCTGCGCCGCACCAGAGTGGCAAAAGGAACGTTCGGAAACGCACAGCGGCCAATCAAAAAAGCCGCAAGGGAAAAGCTGCTGCAGTAAGCAAAGACGCGCAGCCAAAACTACAAGCCCTAGCATCCTGCGTGCCATTAGCGCACAGAACGCTGAGGCGGCCGGCGCGCGAAAAATAAAAGTTAAAAAAACGCACACCGCAACTGCCCTTCTTCCCCATGGGCCAGCCAGCATGGCCCGTGGGGGGAAAAAAGAACACCCCCCCCGCCGCCGCTGCCCTTCCATTCGAAGGGCCAGCCGGCGTGCGAAAAATATAAGTACCCCCCCCCCCCACAACTGCCCTTCTTCCCCACGGGCCAGCCAGTATGGCCCGCGGGGGAAAAAAGGAAACCCCCCACTACCGCTGCCCTTCCTTCCCACGGGCCAGCCAGCATGGCCCGTGGAAAAGAAAGCACCACCACCACCCCGCCATTGCCCTTCCTTCCCACGGGCCAGCCAGCATGGCCCACAGGAAAGAAAGCCACCACCACCCCTGAAAAAATAAACACAAAAATACAAACCAAAAACATTCAAAAACACACAAAAATCCAAAAATGAAACACAAAAACAGCCAAAAAGAAACAAGAAAAAACACACAGACACCCAACCCCAAAAAAATCCCACCCCCCACCCCCCAAAAAAAATCCCCCAGAGAACTTACCATAAGTCGTCTTCCATCTATGAGGACCGGAACTCAAATGAGAAAAGAAAGAGAAAACTTACCAGAAGTGACACCCAGAGGACAGAAGAGAACAATTGCAGAGAGGCAGAAAAGCTCAACACCCCCACCCAGTGGCCAAAAGAGAAAAAAACATTCAAAAATATTAAAACTAATAAGATTAATTCCAAAATTAATCAAATAAGTTATAAAAACATTCAAAAATAAACACACTAATCTCAAAAATTACCCAAAAAAACAGAAATCACTTTTCACTCCAAAAAACCAAAACAAAAAATAAAAATGCATAAAAATAAACATTTTAAAAACCAAAATAAAATTTTAAACTAAATAATATTACATTAAATTAAATAAATTAAAATAAAATGAAATTTGCATAAACATAAAACAAAAATGTTCAAAAACCAATTTAAAGAGCCCGGCACTGAGGAAGCCAGCATGCAAAAAAAAAAAAAAAGAACCACAAAAAAAAACCGCAGGCAGACACAGCGCCTCGAAGTCACAAAATCAAAAAACCTTACAACACCATTTAAAACAGCCCAGCACCATTGGTTCAAGAAAAAAAAACGAAACCCTTTACTATCCAACACAATTTTTAAAAGCCCGGCACCGCCGGGCAAAATATACTAGTATAAAATAAAAACAGCCACCACCCTTTCAGATGTGTACATGACTTGCAATATTTGCACTATAAATATTTACAATGTGTATCCAATGAAACACTGAATTTGATAAGCTCAATTAATGAGCCATATGGTATCCAAATTTAAATGTCACTTAACAATCGCTTGTAACCAAAGGGTGCATTTTATTGGCTATCCTCCTTCATTTCTCAAAAGAAAGAAAAAGCAATCAACTTGTCAGCCAAAAAAAGGCAGCAATGAAACCTACATCAATATGAACCCCAACATACATGTCTTTGGATAAATAAGACAAGGATAAGTTTCCAGGAAACCCAGATGCCTCCTTTCCTAAAATAGTATTTAGGTCGCAAGAAAAGTGAAATTTAATTTTAAAAAATTACTCCAGAGTTTAAGCTCAAAATTACTACAAAAGGAAAAGAGAAAAGATAAACACAACTTTCTTCTGGTGTTTGCTTAGGGAAATGTTCCTTAAGGAAGGGAACAGTTATATTATACTTAGGGATTGTGAAATGGTGGCAAATGTCACAAACTGCTGAACAGCTAAAGTCTTCTTTGGCAAGGGCAAGTTCTGGTTCATGACTTCCTCACAAAGGAAGTTCTTATCTTTAGTGGCATTGTGTGTAAAACAGATTGTCTCGGGAGCCCAAACCAAACCCCACCAGAGCTAGTGCTCAGGGTATTTTATATGTACCATAATTTCCATTGCTCACCTGCTGCTGAAGTAGCACATACAAACCAGTCTATAGCAGGAGTTCTCAACCTTTATAAAGCCAGCAGCCGGGTCACGCTCCCTCAGACAGCTTCGGGGGCTGGACAGCCATTTTGCCCTTCTTCCACCACATGACACTTCCTGGTGTGGTGGAGGGGGGCACATGAAATGGTGCTGCAGGCCGCATCCAGCCCGCATCTTAATGTTCCTCCCCTGTCAGAACTGCCCCATTTATTCCTACTCAGTCTTTCTTCTTGTTTCTCCTCTTACACCATGGTGGCAGAATTTGCTCTGGAGTCTCGACTTGGAGACATTGTTTTATTTCTGTGACTTGTTTTTAAAGGCTTATGGAAGCCCTAGGCCAGTGATGGCGAACCTATGGCATGCGTGCCAGAGGTGGCACTCAGAGCCCTCTCTGTGGGCACCCATGCAGTCACCCCAGCACATAGTTTGCTCCACCCCTCTGCCTAGAAGCCCAATGGGAGTGCTTCCTCCCACCCTCCAGCACAGAGTTCACACCACCCTTCTGCCCAGCAGCCCAATGGGAGCATTTCCTTCCTCCCTTGTTGCTGTGTTAGCACTTCACAATAAATAAGTGGGTTTTGGGTTGCAGTTTGAGCACTCAGTCTCTAAAAGGTTCACCATCACTGCCCTAGGCCTATAAGATCATATTATCTCCCTGGTAGATGCAATTTTTTCAAAGAACCGTATAGGTTCTTTTCAGAATCCATGTTAATTCACCTACCACAGGTGAATTAGCATGGATTCTTTTATATGGTTTGGGGAAAATATCTTTAAGGTTAGCATCCAACAGTTTACCAGAAACAAATGACAAGCTAAATTCTCCTTTAATTTTTTGAATTCGAATTTTCAGTCTCTCTTGAAAAACTGGCCACTTGTCCAGTCTTCTGACGCAATTTTAGGGAATTAGTTTTATGTATTTCTGTGAGGTCAAAACTTCTACACATATGTTCCTTAAGAAAAAAAATTAAAGAATTACTGCTAACTGGATTCAGTAGTCCTGGATAAAAAATAAATAAAGACATTTACATTAAAGAAATCCACCATTGCTCATCCCAAGCCCAAATGAGAAAGGAGAGGGTTTGGCCTCGAGTTAGCATCCTGGACCAGTTAAACTTTATTGCCAAAAAAGCAGTGAAGACCCTCATTGCCCAATATGCTGTAGTGGCAGAGAAGGCTGCCTTGCAGTATGAGAAGGAACTACTACTATTTTACATTAAAGACTGTACACTTATTTCAAAGCACATGGATTTTAATAGTGTGCCAAGGGGAAGTTTTATCCTGGAAAAATAGTGTTTTTACCAACAGCAAAAAACCAACGCTCAGCACCATGGAAACCAGGCCAGGTTTGGATTTTTACTACCTCCTGCTTGATGTTTCCCTGCAAATATGGGTAGGATTTAGAGATGAGTATTTATTCACTTTATTTGAAAGATTATATATGTCACCTTCAGGGCAAAAGCCTCCCCGGGCATCTCCCATTGAAACAATAAGAAACAGATTATCGAGAGTCAATGAATCCACTTTTTGAATAAAGATGTTAACACCCACTGGTTCCGTGCGCTCCGGTGTGTAGTCATGCCTGCCACATGACCACGGAAACGTCTGCAGAAGCAGATAACGGCTCTTCGGCTTGGAAACAGAGATGAGCACTGCACCCTAGAGTTGGATACAACTGGCTTTCGAGCAAGGAAAACCTTTTCCTTTACCTTACCCACTGGGAAATATTCTGTCAGTGCAGTTCTGTTAGCGTAATCCAAATTATGGCGCCCGAAATAACTGATTTAAATTGAATTTATTCCTATACCTCTGTTTTGGCTACCAAGGCTTGCTACAGTTCCCTTTTGACCTAGGACAGCCTTTGAAAGCTTCAGAATGAGAAGGGTTTTTTTTTTAAAAAAAAAATTAAATCACCACTTGATTTCCACCAGTGTGGCACTAATCCAACAATGATTTTTGACATTTGAAGTCATACTTCTATACGTTCCAAAGCTCCCAAAAGCTTTCCCCAGGGAAAAGGAAGCCAAGCATGCCTTGGGACCTTCATCATCATCAATTTTAATTTCTACCCCGCCTTTCTCGGCCAAGGCTGACTCAAGGCGGCAACAACATGTCAATACAATATTACAATAATAATACAATAATACAGAGGTAAATTCAATACAAAAACAATCACTAATTACAATATAATAACAAACAAAAAACAAAATATCACATCACTGTAAAAAAAACATTATACACAAAGTCCCTGGGTGACAGAGCACAGCTCACCTTAATGGAGGGGGATAGAAAGCTTCCAATTGCTTTCAATTAATTATCTTCGATGCCCCAATCTAGTTTAAAGGCAAAGATTGCCCTTGCTTTAAAGCCAGTTGTGTCTGACTATCTCAGTTTACAGCCAAAGAGCCAGCACTGCCTGCATCTTCAAAGGTTTCCATGGTCATGTGGCAGGCGCAACCAGAGCACATGCAGCACTGTTACCTTCTCACCAAAGTGGTACCTATTTATCTTCTTGCAATTTCTTGCTTTAAAACTACTAGTGACAGAGACAGGAACTCACTCTGATTTGCAGCACTCAGGTCTCAAACTGCTGACCTGCCAACCTTCCAGTCATCAAGTTCAGCGTCTCAACCACTAAGCAACCACAGTCCTTCCAATCTAGTTTACACCGGTACAAAGTTACTTAATAGAATTTTGCCTGTTGCACTGTCAAAGAATTGCCTGGTTATGAAAATGCTAAAGGGGAGAGGCAGGAAGATCATTTCAAGTATGCTGACAGACTAACTTTTCTGCAAACAGTTGGACCGTTTGGCAAGGCATTTGTTGCACTGCTCATTATGCAACAATCAGTTGCACAACAGACACCTTATCAAACGGCTCGATTCCACAAATCACAAATGCTCCGTGTAAGTTGCATTGTTGGTGAGAGGAGTACCAAATACTCAGAAATAGAGATCCAGTTTATTTTGCATTTTCTGTCTCACACGTGGCTGAATAAGGAATTCTCTGAAACAACCACAACTCCAAACGTTTAACACTAGGCTTGCAAAGCTGCAGTCCTATAGTCCTGGATTGATTTCCCAAAGGCCATAGGCTAGATTGTCCCTCTTCTACCAAAGATAGAGGGAGAGCTTCAGCCTTATAGCCCATTTAAAAAGAAAGGGGGATTTGATTTGCTTACAAAATGAGTTTGATGGAGGGTGGTAGCTTCATCAATACTGGCCTGGGGCTGATGAAGACTTTGCCAAAAGGGCTCAGGACCAGAAAGTGGCTCGTGGAACTGGATCAGTGGTACGGGTGTGATGCAGAAGTCAGATGAAAGGCCACTGCATTATATTCTCAGGAGATGTGATCGCCAATATTCAGATTTGGATATGGCAGAAGAAGAAGAGAAAATACGTAAAGTTGATTTTTTTTACTGATCACATACAGCAAAGGCTGGTTCAAATCTTCCAATGCTTTTTGCTCCCAACCCATATTTTTTTCTCTGCTGCTGGGGGCATCTACTTTTTAATGCCATAACAATTTGATTAAACTTCCTCCAAAGTGGTCAATTTTGATTCCTTCTTGTAATGATGGGGATGTGGTTGTACTGTAGGTGCTCTTTGGTGACATAAAGGCAGTTCGGGAATGATGTTCAGGACTGGGAGAACATGCCTCAGAGTGCCTCCTGAGCAGCTTTTCGCCTTATCTCAGCACACGCGTGCACACACACTCACAAACACACACCTGAAATGTTTCAGAGTAATCCAATGTGATCCAAGGGATTCTTAAAATGTCTTTGATATTGTGTATTTTGGTGGTTTTTCACACCTTGTAATTTGTATTGTAACTATTGATTGCTGATACTTTGATGTTGTGCTGATACTTTGTACTATTGTGGATTTTTCTGATTATTTATTTGGTATCTGTGATTATGTGTATCATTATATTGTTGTAATTTGTATGCATATTAATTTGTTGTAGCCACTCTGAGTCAGCCTTGTGCCCGAGTAGAGCAGGGTATAAATCCAATAAACATAAACATTTGTTCCCAAATTCTCTGGTGTGCAAGAATGCAACTGAAAAGTGACTAAAGCTGAGGTTTCTATTCTTCTGATGCATGCTTCTGTACAGAGTAGCTCTCGTAGTCTGTAACTGCTGAACCTAAGGACTGTAACTATTGTGATACATTAATACACTCTTTTAAAGTCACTCCCGATGTGACTCTTCAGCTTCCCATTTGGAGCAAAAACTGTTGTTTCCTAGACAGTGTGAATCGGTGTATCAGACTGGGAACATGAAGTATACTGTGCATTACCACAGAACATGCTGTGAAAAAACACTCAGAGGGATAACATGGATACCTCCCGCTGTCTGCTGAGTTTAGAATAATAAGGAAATATCATCTTTGGAGTTGACACTGTATGCTTTGCATTTCTGGATGTGATGGTTGTCATACACATCTAGGAGGATGAAAAGGTTAACAAAGCAATTGAAGTTTTAACACGAGAAGTCTGAGACATTTGAAGCTGGACTGAATGGCACTAAGGACAATAATATTAAGAAAAGTCAGTTTTGAGGATTGTGTGGCAGTTTTAGTTCCAACATAGATCTGCTGATCCATGATAACACAGCCCCCATGTTTCTGCTTTGCCTCCATGGCTATGTCAAAGGCCACCAGGACAGGCATTTTTGGACAGGGTAAGAAACAAGTTGAACTATGGCAAGGCTGGACAAATATCATAAAGTCAAATGTACTGAACAAACCAATGCACTTTGACTCAAACTCTATGTTCTTTCCCATGACAGGTTATAAATATGTGTGTGACTCACCTTTACAAAGAAAAAAGTAACTAGGGTGTGTGCATGCATAAATGTGTAAATATTCATATTTAGAGAGCTATAGATACAGATATATAGTTTCACGTCATTGAAAGAACATCCGTTATATCCAAAGGAAATCCATCCAGAGGTAAAGTGAATTCTTCCAATCTTCTCTGAATTTTAAAGGTAAGAATTACATATACTGTATTTTCTGGCGTATAAGACTACTTTTTAACCCCGAAAAATCTGAGCCAAAGTCGGGGATCGTCTTATAGGGCAGGTACTTAACTGCAGCTTGTTTCCCCTTGCGCATATGGTGGGGGGTGCCGCAGCTGAGTCCCTGCTCTGTGTGGGGAGTTTGAAGCAAGGGGAAGCAAGCTGCATACATCTTCCTGTACCTCGAGGAGGAGAACGTGAGCGTGGATTGGCTCTCCACCAGAACCTGCCCATTCAACTCGGAGGGCTGTGCGTCTTCGGGTTGAGTGTGGGTTAATTTTTATTTGGTGTGCATTGGAAGAGAGGTAGTCTTATACGGCAAGTATATTCCAAACTCTATATTTTAACTGGAAAAATTGGGGATCGTCTTATATGCCCAGTCGTCTTATACACTGGAAAATACGGGGTATTTGAAATATAATTTTCAATATTCTTTGTTATGAATAGAATTCCGTTTATTTTTGTTTATTTATTTGAACTATCAATTTTGATTAGCTGGAAAGCATCATGTACCTTAGAAGCCAAATACCTAACAAAATGGGCAGTGTCAGTTAATTTTAAGTACATCCCTTTAGGTAGCTCATTGTGAAAGAGACCTATCAATGAGTAACAGCAACTACATGACTATTTCTGGCTTTGTTCTTGTTACATATGTTGTATATTAAATAGATGTATTATAGGATATGTATTATAGGATATGTGATAGGGAGCTAGATGAAAAGATATCTGAAGCATGTGAGCTGCAGCATTAAAACTCTTTTTCAACATTAAGAGTTTAGGGCTCCAAAGGTCGTTGGGACACGAACACACAGATATGACCCATTCCACATATCACCACCATAAATTGAGTGTAAAGGTTTACAGCTTTTCTACCTGCATTGAGCTGACTCTGCTTATAGCATAGCTGTCAAGTGTCCCGTATTGGCCCAGAACCTCCCGTATTTTACCCTCTTTCCTGGCAGCGTCACATATCAGTTAGACTGCAATGCCCTTATGCAGCCACTGGAGGACTGCACAGGATAAGCATAGCTGTCAAATTTCCCATTTTGTCCAGGAAATTTCCTCTATTTTCAAATCCAAAACTTGACAGCTATGGCTTATAGTGTTGCCACTATCAGCAGTCCTTCTTTGCAGGCGCACCCCCCAATAAAGGACTCAGACACTGATGAAAGTGGATAACGGCATTGGGCCACATTTATTGATTCATGCCCTAGTCCGAATTATAAATTTCTATTGGTAATTGACCAATCATAATTCTTAAGGCAAGCAGGCCAAAGTAACACTGGTAAGGTACCACCCAAAATTGCCAACTGCAATTGTTACAATGTATCTATTTGTATCAATTTGTTTGTTGACAACAAACAAATTGTTGACCGTAGTCAATATCTAACTAATGACCCCACCCTCTGACGCGTATCCGTAAAATCACGGGGTGATGCATGCTGTCTAGCTGTAGCCATCACCCCATCGCCTAGTTCGTCGTTGACCGGACAACGTTTAACCAACTTATGCCTGTCTAGTGTTGTCCAGTCAATTGCGAACCTGCCGGATACCTGTGGGTCATAAATGTTTACCTTACCAGTGCTACCCGCCACACGGAGGGGCTTCAAAGAAGGCTCGACGCCCCCCCCAGACCGTCAGCTCGGTCAACAGGCCTGCTCGCCAATCACCCAACAGGAGGTCCATACCTCCTCGCGACAGATGGACCCCATCCCCTGCATAAAGGTCATAATTTTGTAGACTAATGGCGGGGTGACGACTGACCCGCCCCCAACCCTTGTCGACAAGGAACCGTGCCACAGCCCTATTTACCATGCGTCTAGCACGGTCAAGGGCCTGGAGGTCGAAACCTCCCCTGTACGTGTGCCGCGGGACTATGTCCGACCAAACGAGGGTTGTGGCGGGCCACACGTAATGCAGGTAGGCAAGGTCGCCGCAAATCGCATGCTTTAGCGATAAGCCGGTGACCTGGCCCAAATCATTGCCCCCAAGGTGTATGATCAGAATGTCAGGCGGGTCAGCATTCCGGCCTGAAAAAAGGAATGGCAACAGCTCCCGCCATAACATCCCGGGCTTACCATACCATGTGAGACTTGCGTATGCACCCAGTCCCAGTCGGGGTCCCCACTCTGTCGCCGCAGCGTAACGCGCTGCCCTGTGCACGTAGCTATGGCCCACCAGCCATACTGTCACCGGTGTAATACGACACCCAGGGTCTGTAAAGGGAAAAAACGAGGAAGAGAAAGGTGCGGTGACTCAACTGGTACTCACGGTGGAAGAGGGCGAATATAAAATTGAAAACATTGCGAACCCCACCTTCCCATGCTGCGTATTTCAGCCCCGGTGTACCCAAAAGCAGCTGCAGTGGAAGCCGCCCCTATCCTGAATGAATGGGTGCCGTAATGGGCCCCTGGGAGGCCAACACTGGTCAGCGCTTTGCCGGTCACCTTCCAAAATTGAAATTTAGTAAGGGGAGACCCATCTTGGTGACAGAAAAACGGGCCATGGTGCGTGCCACGCAGTGCAAGAAACTCCTGTAGGGCACCAACCGGACAGATGTCTGCCAAAGAACACCGTAGCAGTCTTACTCCACTGCCTACGCCATGCTGATCTGTCTTAGAGGAGCGTATCCTCAACTGAGCCCAGTCTTTGGCAACAGAGACATCCTCGAGTTCCAGTGCCCTACGACTTGCATCCGCCTTAGACAGCATCACAAGCTCGCTGATGCGGAGCGCTCCAAAAAAGGCCACCGTTGTAGCCGCATGAAATAGGGCTGCCTCATACCTATCAAAACAGAGGCCATGCCAGCCCCGGGCCAGTTGGGTAAGAACCCCTGGGGAAATCGGGTGGCGGTCGTCCGGGCAACGCCCACGCTCCCGCACCCACCCCTCCAAAACATGTCTCACACGGAAGTCAGCGGTACTATCCACATGACCACCTACTTTGGCCATAAAAGCCAACGCTGATAGCCTAGATGCTATGGTGCGAGGTGCAAGGCCCTGGGCATGCAGGTAAACCATGAACCGAAGTATATGGGCCACTGGGATCGGCCAGGTTTCTGGCAGCCGAAATTGGGTACAGAAAGCTCTGGAAGAATTGAATGCGTGGTGATACGCCTTACGCGTGCGTGGCGCTAGTGACAAGCCAATCGCCCGGTTCACCTCTCCTTGCCAATGGTCCATATCTCGTCCGGGAGTGGCGAGGGAAATTCCTCCGCATCCGGGGCCAAGGCACGGAACCGGGAGATCTGCAGGCGGGACAAAGCGTTAGCGATATCATTATTGACCCCCGGGACATGCCTGGCCCTGAAGAGGACATTGAGGCGCAGGCTGCGCAACACAAACTGGCGCACTAGGTCCATGACCCTGGGTGATTTTGAAGTCTGGGAGTTGACAATGTGCACAACGGCCGCATTGTCACACCAGAAATGGACGACCGAGTTGGCCCACTCCTCGCCCCATAGCATCAAAGCCCCCAGGATAGGGAAAAATTCCAGATACGTGAGATCACACAGGCGACCCGCGCCTGCCCAGGCTGGTGGCCACCCACCATAGGCCCACTTCCCATTGAAGTACATCCCATAACCCAGGGATCCCGAGGCATCGGACTGTATCTGAAAACAAGGGGAAGCCAGGAGGTCAGACCTCCAAAATGATACTCCATTGAACTCCCTCAGGAACTGGAGCCAGATAAGCATATCTGCCCTGATACCCCGGGTGAGTCTAACCCTATGGTTGGGCCTGGATAAGCCTGTCATGGCATCGCACAAGCGCCGAGCAAATGCCCTGCCCGGTGCGACGACCCTGCAAGTGAAATTGAGGTGACCATGTAGCACCTGCAGTTCCCTCAGTGATGCCTTGCGTTTAGCAAGCAAGTCCGAGATAAGGGCCACTATCCTTGACACCTTATCCCCCGGTAACCTAGAAGCCTGCGCTACCGTGTCAATCTCCACCCCCAGGAATACTAGCTTAGTAGATGGGCCCTCGGTCTTTTCGGGCGCTAAAGGGACACCGAGTTCCTCCATTAGCGTCTGAAATGTGTTGAGGAGACGTGTGCACGTGTCCCAGCCCCGTTCACCCCCGAATAAAAAATCATCCAGGTAATGGGCTACAGACCGGGACCCTGACCTGCGGACGAAAGCCCACTGTAGGAATGTGCTGAAACGCTCGAAGGCCGAGCATGATATGGAACAGCCAAAAGGCATGGCCTTATCAAAGTAATATTGACCCCGGAACTTGAAACCCAGCAACTCAAAGTCACCCGGGTGCACTGGCAGGAGGCGAAATGCCGACTTAATGTCGCACTTAGCCAACAGCGCACCCGGGCCACATGAGCGCACCATGCGTAGCGCTTGGTCAAAAGATGTATACCTGACTGAGCAAAGGTCATCAGGGATAGCATCATTGACCGATCGGCTGGCTGGGTAGGACAAGTGATGGATCAGGCGAAACTCACCCGGTGACTTTTTGGGCACTAAGCCCAAGGGTGATACCTTAAGGTTGGGGAACGGGGGTGTAGGGAAAGGGCCAGCGACCCTGCCCGCATCAACCTCCTTAGTAATGCTGGCAGCAGCCACCTCCTCCCTCCCCCTAAGGGACAAAAGGTTGGGGGCATCCTGGGGGGACCTATCACCCATGAAAGGAATACGGAACCCCTGTCTAAAACCCTGAAGGAGGTAAACCGCGTCCGCCTCCCTCGGGTACAATGCGAGCCAACGCTCCAACATGTCCACATTAATTGGGGAGGGTGCCTTTCGGTGAACCAGCTCCCTCTGCGGCAGTTTTGCCAGCCCCTTGTCCGCCCCTCCCTCTGCCCCGCATCCCTCCAGGCCTGGGACAGGCGGAGGCCGCATGGGGGCCAGCACAGGAGGGACACTCATGCCTGTATTTGCAATTCTTCCTGTTGCAGGAACCATTGGACGAGAAAGTCCAGCACAGCAGGCGGGCTGGAACCCCCTGCCCCGCCACCTGGCGGGGTGCCTGTGCTGGGGCCGCTCGCTGGACCGCATGTCCACAATGGTATCTTTCCCCAGGCGCAGGGCGCGTGGGAGTCATGTACAGAAGCCACAGCCTCTGGCAGGGCTCATCCCACCTCATCTCGGGGTGCAGGGGAATACGCATACGGAATTCCTCGTCGTAAGCCAACCACGACGGGCCCGGGAAGTCAACCATCGCCCGGTAAATGTTGTCCAAATACTGGACCATCGGAATTGCCAAATCCGGCCGGGCCCTGAGGTAGACCGCCATGTAGATGAGGTAGGCCGGCAACCAGTTGGCCCACGTACGTGGTGGCTTGCGACGACGTGCCTGCTCCTTATCCTTCTCATCTTGCCCCTCCCTCTCCTCCTTGGTGGGCTCTCTGTTAAGAAGGGAGAAGATGTCCACATACTCCCCCCGCCAGATCTTCTCTTTGGTGGTCTGGGCCAAATGGTCCCCCAGGGGCAAGGAATACCCTGCTGTCGGCAAAGCCGACACAGGAACGGTGGAAACTGCGGGCATCTGGAAAGGAGCCTGGACTAACCCAGTCACCCCTAAAACATTCCCGACTGAGTAAGAAGCACCCCCCACAACGGGGCCCTGGGTGATAGTTGGAGTCACCGGGTGGGACGTCGGCGACTGGACCGCCACACCACCCGTGCAAGGCCAAGGCCATTGAAAAGCCCCCCCCCCAACATGGCCATGTGTGTGGGTGCACTAGGTTGAACCGCATACTCACATGCTGCACCCCCATGGGCCGCCCCCACCGGGGGTTCCGGCCCACTGGGGGCGTCGGAGCTCACGACCGCTATACAGCTCGTCGACGGGGCTTGACCAGCACCAGCCTGTTGATTGGGGAGCTGCGAGGCAGTGGCCGATGCCGGGCCACGCGCCTCAGGCAGCTCGACCCGTCCCGCCGCCTGCCGCTGCCCAGCAGATGATGCATCAACCTGCACCCCAAAAGGGGCCCCCGGGTGGCTAACCCGGGCCAGGGATGCCTCAAGGGCCGCAACGCGGGCCAGGAGGGCCTCCACATTAACATAGCCCCCTAAGCCAAGGGGGGGCAAAGGGCCGGCCGGCCCACTAGCTGCAGGCGCCGGTCCAGGTCCCTGGACCCCGGGGCCCGTATAGGGCCACGATCCTAAGCCCGGGCCCGGTAGGGCCGGGGGAGTACCCTGCCAGGGGAGGGGACCCCACCACCCCCCAAGGCTGGAACCCCCCGTAGGAAGCTGCGCACCAATGGAGGAAGGCCCAGCAGAATGGGCCACGCCAGGAGCAGTGGCCACTGCTTGTGGGCCGAGGGCCGCAGCCCCTACCGGGCCAGTACGCGGGCCCCCAGCCTCCGGCCAAGGGGTAATTAACCCCATCCCACCGGTCCCGGTGGGCTCAGGCAAAGGAGGCTGCTGGGGAGGCGCAGCCGCGGTCCTCCGACCCGGCTGGCGCCTCCGCGCAGAACGAGCCGTGCTCGCAGTCGCCTTCTTCTTTGAGGGCATTGCAGCTTGCCGATGGGAAGCCGAAAAAGGGAAAATCAGCAGCCAAGAGGCTTCCCGGTGAAGGGTAAAAGCGACGGAGGTAAGAGGGAAAAACTTCTCCGCTCCGTCGCTTCGCAAAATGGCAGCTCGGCTGCCTCGTGGCCGCCCCTTATATAAGGGTGCTGGCCACGCCCCCTAGCTACCCGGATGCCTTCGTCCGATGGGGGGGCCCCGCAAAGGGTGCGGCGGCCATTTTGGCGCCACGCTTGCATTGTTAGAGCTGTAAGGGAGTCCTGTGAATGTACTTAACAGCATTGATGCAGATCTCCACACAGAATACACTATTGCCTGAATGATATGCAGGTGAGGTGGGAACATGGGAGTGGAGCTTGCCTCAGCCTCTCTGTCAGCAGCACCTTTGTAGCCTACATGCTTTCAGCCATAATGCTAAAAAAAAGACTTGTGACCCTATTGATTTGTTGAGAAGAGGCTAAAAAATTTGTTAAGTAAAACTAGGGAAGAAAGGAACTGTTGTCGCTCAGGTGGTTAAGACGCTGAACGTGATGACTGGAAGGTTGACAGGTCTGCGATTCAAGACCCAAGTGATGAATGATGGAGTGAGCTCACGTCTCTGTCTCAGCTCCTACAAACCTAGCAGTTTGGAGGCAAGAAATTCCAAGTAGATAAGTAGATACCACTTTAGCAGGAAAGTCATGCCTGCCACATGTCCACAGAAATGTCTACAGATGCAGATAGCACTGGCAGAGATGAGCACTGAACCCTAGAGTCAGATATGACTGGCTTTTGAACAAGGGTGACCTTTACCTTACCTTACTATTCTCGTTACATTTCCAGAATGGAAAGGAATTCAATATAAACGTCTCTTCTTATTGTTGTTGTGCACTATCAAGTTGGTTCCAACTTTAGACCAGACTCACAGAATTATAGCAGTACATAAGAGGCTCAAGAAATTTTTTTATTGTCACACCCCAGAGACTTTCCACAGCCAAGTGGCTATTTGAAGCTTACCGGTAGGTCTCCTGAACTCTAGTCTGAAACTCTGTCCACACTGTCTCTCCTATGTAACTGTAAACGTGCATAAATGCTTTATGTTTAAAATATGAGACACTCTCAAAGTCATGTTGCTGGACTACATATAATGCATCTGTAGAATGAATTCACTGTGTGGTCACTGGCATGCAAGAGACCATTGGAATGCCTTCATCTCTCCTTCAATGGTGAAAGACCTCAGATCTAGGATTCTCCCTCATGCCCTCACAGAGAGCTCCATGGCATTTGTTCCTGAAAGGGGAGGAAGGAGAAATACTGAAGTACAACATGGGGAAAGTTAAGGAAGATTTCAAATTCATTGCCTTCCTGCCTGTACCAAGCATTACATTTTAAAAAATATACAAGACAAAGATGTTGGGGTGGAAAAATGGAAACAAAAACCACAGGGACAAAGTCAAACAGTTAATACAACCCTTATCATCATCATCATCATCGTAGTTGTCATCCTTTTTTGTCTTCTTATTGCATACAAAAACAATGTGTCAAATAAATAACACAGTACTAATGAGGTGAGAATATATATGTTTCCAGGTGGGAGGGCTCCTGTAGTCGCAAGCTCTCACTATGTCATTTTGAATCAAATGCAGTTTCATTGTTGAAACTTTGCATTGATGGGATCCATTTCTATTGCTTTCTCCACACTTTTGATGGCATTTTGAGTCCTCCCCCTTGTCATAGCTATGACAGGTGTATCTGTAGGCATCCACTGTCTATCTTCCTTTAATACTAAGTAGAATTTCCATTTCAAAACTCTTGTTTACCAGACCAAATGCCCTCTAGTTAATTGCAGAATGGTACAAGCTCCATGCAACGACTGCAGTGGCTCAAGTGGCTAAGACACTCACTGGTAGATAGGAGGTCAGCAGTTCGATTCCCGAGTACTGCAGGATGGAATGAGCTCCCGTCTTTGTCCCAGCTCCTGCCAACCTAGCAGTTCGAAAGCAAGAAATTGCAAGTAGATAAATAGGGACCACTTTGGTGGAAAGGTAAACAGCATTCCATGCGCCTGCCACATGACCACGGAAAAGTCTGCAGAAGCAGACAGCATTGGCACTTTGGCTTTGAAACAGAGATGAGCACTGAACCCTAGAGTCAGATATGACTGGCTTTTGAGCAAAGGAAACCTTTACCTTACCTTTACAAGTTTCCCCTACTTGTCAATTAGTACTGAGTATCAGCAGAATGCCCCAGTGCCCCTACAAACTCAGAGCATTTAAATTTTCATTTCTTGGCTATTTCCCACCACAACAACCAGTTTGATAAACTATAATTCTGCAATTACCTAGTCATGGGTTCTTCTTTTCTAAGTATATTTTGCTTTCCCTTTCCACCAAAATGTTCATTTCTCTTTGAATGCCAATTTGAATCCCATGCCTGCTATATCTACTCCACTCCCGTTCCAGTTTCCCATACCTCTGGCCACTTGATATTTTCTATTTTCCCCCCTAATACTCTTCTCCTCCTCTCAATATTTGGTTCCCTCAGTGTGGGACATCTTTTATTCTTCCATGAGGTTTTGTTTCATTTTATTCTTATATTTCAATTAAGGAAGAATTAATATATTGCACATTCACTCTGATGCAGATTCTTCATAAAGTGCTGTTCCTTCAGCAAACATTGCCACACAGATTCTAGACTAACTGGAAGTACAATGGTTTAGGCATGTCAAGCTATGGGAGAAGTGGTGTGGCTTTAGAACACACACCCCAAATCTTTTTGGATCTGCAGTTTCAAGCCCACCTGGCAAAAAGGCACGAGACTGGATTTCCCATGCTCTATTTCACACTGGAATTATTGTGGAACAGGTGAAGTATCTGAGGTCAGGGAAAGAAAGGGATAAGAATTATAATTAGCATGAACTGACAATGGGATCAACACATCTTGTTGGTTATGGGATTAAAGTAGGCACTGAAGGTGTTATGTATGTTAACTGTGTTTTCTGACAGGAGCGGAATGTATCTTTTCTCATGTATCTATTCTTATGCAAATAACTGGATCAAAAATGTGCACACTCTGTTAGCCAATGGGCTTGTTGTATTATTGTTACTGTTACTGTTTATAGTGTATATAAGTCTGAGTTTTGCCCCATCCAAACTGTGTTCAAACCCCACTGATAAAGAGTTGAATTTCACTACTTCACTTGTCTGCTTCTTCATTCCCTGAACACGAAACTGGCGACGAAGGTGGGATGGCGTCCCCACATGGCAGCAACATCGGCCCATTTGACCAAGTGTGTCCAGAGAAATGGGCAACTTACGAATGCCAATTCTGCCATGCAATGGCCTCACAGAAGATCACCAATGAAGACCATAAACACTCCTGTTAAATCGCTTAGTGCGGTTCTGAGATGCTGGAGCTAGCAACCCACTTCATTCTCCCAAGGGACGTGGGTGTGGTGCCACTCACAGAAATCATGTCTGCACTGAGGAAACACCTGCAGCCAGAGGTCTCGATCTACCCAGCCAGTGTGGCCTTCCACAGAAGGGAGCAGCAACCTGGGGAGTCCATTGCAGACTACACTGCCGCTCTGCGCATTGCTGCCACCCCGTGCAAGTGGAACAACATCGAAGAAGCACTCCGGGACCGTCTGCTGGCCAGCATGAGGGATGAAGATGCTCAATGTCACCTCATGATCAGGAAGACGCTAACTTTCAAGGCTGTCCTAGAAGAGGTGGTAGCGTCTGAGGCCGCATGGTCCGGCATCAAGGTTTTCCGGCATCGCCACTCCACCACCAGTGCCACCGACTCAGCTGTGCAAGCTCAGCAAAATTCATCTTCATCCTCCTCTGCAATGCCTGGCTCCACCTCTTCATCGGAGTCCAGCGACTCAGAGGGAAAAGTCCGAGCAGTCCAACGAAAGCACTGAGAGCACCGTGACGATCGGGAGAAGAAATTCCTTTGCAAGTGTGATGGCTGCGGAGCCCGGCATGACTGCAGGAAGTGCCCCTTCCACACTCCAGAATGCCACAACTATGGGCAACAAGGGCACATTGCTAAAGTATGCCGACAGCAAAAGCAAAAAACTCCAGCACTTGAGTCCAAGAAGAGTCATCACCACAAAACGTACATTGCCAAATTGTCACCAGTGCCTCAGCCATGCCAAGTGGGCATTGTCAGCGAGCATTTCTTCACAGACCTGAGCATCCAGGACGTCCCCTTCAAGATGGAGGTGGATTCAGGTACTACCTTTTCCATAATCCCACAGCAGGAGTTTTTGAGAATTCCCCCTGCCTCTAGGCCCAAGCTCCAATCTTTTAAAACTTCCCTCCGGGATGTGCAAGGTTGCCAGATTCCAGTCCTGGGGGTGGGAAATTTCTTGGTCAAATTCAAAAACATTCACATATCCGTGCCATTGGTTGTAGTTAAGCAGGGCACTAACTGTCTTATTGGGACCCAATGGTTTAGGCCCCTGGGAATCCGGCTTTCTGGCATTCACGCAATAGACACTGACCCAATCCAGGATGTTTGTGCTGCACATCCTGGGTTGTTCAAAAAGGACCCCCTTTTTATACAAAGGACCCCCTGTGGACTTTGAGCTTGACCCAACCGTCCAGCCCATCTGGATGAAGCCATGCCGGGTACCCTTTGCTTTAAAGGAGAAGATAGAAGCTGAGCTGGACAAACTGGTGGGGCAGGGCATCCTAGTGCCAGTGGACTCCGCAGAGTGGGAGACACCAATAGTGACTACTTTGAAAAGTAACGGGGAGGTCAGGATATGCGCAGACTACAAGTGTACCATCAATAAAGCTATTCTCCCGAACACATATCTTGTGCCCGTGGTAAGCCACCTTCGTGCCTCCTTGCATGGAGGAAATTGCTTCGCAAAACTTGACCTTGCCCAGGCTTATCAATAATTGACTGTGTCTCCTGCTGCTGCCATAACCCAGACCATAGTAACGCATGGGGGGGGGGCATTTAAGGTAACTAGACTACAATTTGGGGTGAATGCGGCCCCCGGAAAATTTCAATCTCTTGTAGAACATATTTTAAAAGGTTTGCCCGGTGTCCTGCCATATTTTGACGGT
The DNA here is from genome assembly GCA_035047345.1 of Bradypodion ventrale. Taxonomy (NCBI): domain Eukaryota; kingdom Metazoa; phylum Chordata; class Lepidosauria; order Squamata; family Chamaeleonidae; genus Bradypodion; species Bradypodion ventrale. The sequence goes on from JAWDJE010000001.1 coordinate 255,643,310, forward strand.
GTCCTGATCACTGCTAAGGACACAGTCGAACTAGCGGCCAGACTCGATTGAGTCCTTGCATGTTTCAAGAGGGCTGGTCTACGTCTCAGAAGAGACAAATGTGTGTTTTTGGCACAGGAAGTGGAGTTCCTGGGGTACCAAATTACACCCCAAGGTATCATGCCCTCTGACTCCAAGGTGGCTGCCGTGCGAAATACACCCAGGCCAAAATGTAAAGCCGAATTGCAATCATTTCTAGGATTGTTAAACTTCTATCATGCTTTTCTCCATCGCAAAGCCTCAGTTGCTGAACCATTACATCGGCTTCTTAAGAAAGTTACTGTTTGGCACTTGTGTCATTGCCAGGAGAAAGTGTTCCTAGAACTTAAAAGGCTACTATCTTCAGATACTGTATTAACTCATTTTGATCCTAAAAAGGAAATTGTACTTGTGTGTGATGCATCCCCTGTGGGGTGGGAGCTGTGTTATGCCATGTACTAAGTGAAGGGAGGGAAGCCCCCGTAGCATTCTATTCCCGTTCACTCTCAAAGCCTGAGAAAAATTACACTCAGACAGACAGGGAGGCATTGGCAATCATGGCTAGCACTAAGAAATTCCACGATTACCTTTACGGAAGACCTTTTACCATCGTAACTGACCACAAGCCCCTCCTTGGAATCTTTGTGAATGGGAAACCCACGCCTCAAATTCTGGCCCCAAGGATGTTGCATTGGGCAATTTTTCTAAATGCATACGATTTTACTTTGGTGCACAGGCCCGGCAAGAACATCAGCCACGCTGATGCCCTGTCACGTTCTCCACTGCCAGGGGTCGGGGAAGCCAATTGCAAGATCGAAAGCGACCACTAGGTCCTAATGATTGAGGCTTTTGACTCGCCCCCAGTTGTCCCCTCAGATATAACCAAGGTTATGGCTAAGGATTAACATTGACTAAAGTAATGTCTTGGGTACAAAAAGGCTGGCCTGTCTCTCCTCTAGCCGAAGAATTTAGAACATTCCACCTCAAGTGTTTTGAACTGTCAGTGGAACGAGGTTGCCTTCTATGGGGCCAGTGGATGGTCATTCCTGTCACTCTCAGGAAAAAGGTTTTACATCTACTTCACACAAGTCACCCGGGAATTGTCCGTTCCAAAGCCCTTGCCCATAGCTACTTTTGGTGGCCTCAACTGGACCAAGACATAGAACAAATGGTCAGTACTTGTGCCAGTAGTCAATCCTCTTGCCAGAGCAATCCCACCTTCCCTCTCGGGAATGGGATTCTGCAGGTCCATTTAGGGGTGCCCTATTTTGGTTGGTTGTGGATTCATTCTCTGGCTGGAAGTGATTAGGGTGCCTAATACCACTTCAGCCACCACGATAATGCACCTAAGAAGGTTGTTTGCAGCATTTGGACTTCTAGATGTGCTGGTGTCTGACAACACGTACACATTCACATTAGCAGAATTCTAATCCTTCATGGAAAGGAATGCAATTAGGCACATCACTGCCCCCCATTCCATCCAGCCACCAATGGCCAGATGGAGCGGCAGGTGCACACAACTAAAGATGCACTTTGGCGTATGGGTGAATGGGATTTGGAGCTCCAGTTATGCCAGTTTCTTTTCACATATAGGCTCACCCCACTTGCCTCAGGGCTGTCCCCTGCTGAATTGCTCCAGCGAAGGAAACTGTCATCCTTGCTGGACAGATTGGATCCTTCTAGGGTAGAGGACTAAGGCACAAATATAGCAATCCAACACCAGAAAGGTTTCTCATCCGGAGACCCTGTACATTGCCACAATTATGCAGCTGGTGGTCCTACGTGGGTGCCCGGGGTTGTGATCAATCAGACTGGTCCTGTTTCTTACAGCATCGAAACAGCCACTGGTCTTATCTGGAGGAGGCACACAGATCAATTGAGACCCAGAGTACTGGACCCACAAGACGAATACAGACACTCAACACTAGGGTTGGCCCCCACCCATTTAAACCCAGGGGGCAGAGGTAATAGTTATCAGCCAGCCAACATTGACCCAGAAGTGTCTTCTAGAAACTGATTTCAAGGGGAATTTGTGGAATACTCCCCTATTCCGGCCAGGTGTACCCCTACACTGTCCCAGCCGAGCACTCTGGATTCCTTTATTGATGATGACCAATTTTGTTTGCAGTCGCCTTCCACTCTTAGTACACACAGAAGGGACCCTGAGTTGTCTTATTCATCCACAGAATTAGATTTTGGTTTTGAGCGATCCCCTGCTCCTCCATTGACAAACAGGGCTTTAATTCGGGTTTACAATCCTCCCCCTCTGGTCAATCCCTCACTCCAGTTGGGTTGCCCATCCTATGAGCTCCTGAGCTGGCTCAGCCAAGCGTCTGACCCAGAAGGGAAACTAGACTGCCATCCTGGTTAAAGGATTTTGTTTTTACCTAGGGGGGAAGAATGTTATGTATGTTAACTGTGTTTTCTGACAGGAGCGGAATGTATCTTTTCTCATGTATCTATTCTTATGCAAATAAGTGGATCGAAAATGTGCACACTGCATTATATTCATAGGACACCCTTCATGGCTGATCGCCATGATGACTACCAATATTCAAAATTGGATATGGCACAAGAATAAGAACAGCAATTATACTTGAGTATAAACCAACCAGAATATAAGCCATGTTACCTAATTTTGACCTGAAAACATAGGAAAATAGATTGATCCGAGTATATGACGAGGGTGGGAAATGCAGCAGCTGCTAGTGATTTTCTATAATCAAAATACATGAAAATATGGTAAAATTAATTAAATTGTTGGTGCATCTCAATCTAGCATGGTTCTGGGACCCTCATAGTCATTGACCAGAGTATAAGCCGAGCCCCCTTTTTGGGACAAATTTTTAGGCTAAAAAACTCAGCTTAAACTCAAGTATACTGTATATGCTACACTTATATACCACCCCATAGTGCTTAGAGCACTCTCTGGAAGGTTCACAAGGTTCATTTTACTGACCTGAGTCAACCTTGAGTCCTGGTCAGGATCAAACTCACTATGTTCTGGCTGCAGTATAGCAGTTTAACCATTGCACCACCGATGAAATTGATGTCAGATAACAAATACTTGCTACTCAAACCACAGTTCTTTTGTTAGCACAATTAAAAGCAAGCAGAAGGTTCTTTTACTACTAGAAGATCAGAGATACTGCATGCTTCCAGGTCCAGTCCAATGCTCTACTATTTGAGTCAGTGCAACAAACAGTGCCCCAAAAGGTGCATAGCACCCACAGCCAACCAAAGCCACACATACGAGATGGAAAAATGTCAACTATTTCAAATGTTTTAAAAATGACATGATATAGTAATTAGTAGTAATAAGACAGACCTGCTTTTATTTTTCCCTAGCTTTTCAGCAATGACCATCTTCAGTTTGTACATAGGTCTGGTTACCATGCTGCTATATCCTAACATTCAGGTAAGACACTTCTGAGTTTGTATTAGTTGTATCCGAAGGCCGATTCAAAGTGTACATCTGGGCCTTCCATCCATTTTGCTTATTCTGGGTTGTGATCCATTTCACTAAGCCCACTTATATGAATACATTTCAAGGAAATCTTGCCAGAGAAAGGAGAACCACCTTCACACCTCACCTGCAAAATTCCTCAGCGTTTCATCTTAGTATTCAAAAGTGTTATAGATCTACTTGTCTTCAGTAGCTCTCCCAAGCTGAGGTTTCTAGTCTCTAGACATGGTCTGGAACATCTAAATTCAGTCTTATAAGTACATTTTAGCAGCAAGCATTATTTCATATTTGATATTGTTAGTTCTGTATAAATGGGTACTCATAATTGTATAATCATATAAATCTTATTGTTTACCTGAAGGCCGCCGATCTCAATGACTTCATGACTACTAATACTGATCAGCAGCAAGCACTTGTTGACAAACACAACAGTCTGAGAAGAGCAGTGGATCCATCTGCCAGCAACATGCTGAGGATGGTGAGAGACATTCTAAGAAATTAAAAGGAATTATATATGGGTCTATTGTTAGTATGGGCATTTTGGACTTTTATTTCACTAGTTTGAGGTGTAAACACATAGTTTTCTGTATCAGTAAATCAACCTGTAGCAGAAGCCTATTTGCCATCCATGTTGTTTACCATGAACACATAAAAAACAGGACCTGATAATACCTCTATCATACTACTAACATATCAGAAACAGACAACTTTCCAAGTAACACAGGACCCAAATTTAGCCTATTTTTATACAGTAAAACCCTGACTTACAAATGCCTCGAGTTACATAAAATTCGACTTACATAATGATTTTGTGCTAAAACCATGTCCCAATTTACACAGTTTCCTATGGGTTTGCTTCAAGTTACAAAACAATTTGATTTAAGCAAAAGCCTACAGAATGGACTTTTTTAAAGTAGGGGTTTTACTGTATTTTACTGGTCTAATAAAATAATTGCCCTCACTTTTTCAGCTTTTATACAAGACCAATGCAGCTTCTTTTTTACTCTTCTTTTCAACAATAATACACATTCACACAGGCTTATGTTACCATTTTCACTAAGATATGGCCATTTCTAAATGTTTCCTTTGTCATATTAAACTAGCTGTCTTGCCAATGTCAATACTTAATTGTGTTTACCCCCAATTCAACCCGAGGGACACAAAAAAGAAATGTACTGCTAAACAAACCTTCATAAACCATTCAGGAATTTAAATAAAGGTCAAGAGTAGTAACCACAACACCCATTTCTACCATATCATTAATATAGTTTATTTCTCAGTTTTGTTTGTTTAAAACATTTCTAAAATTTTCTTAGAAATTAACTCTGGAAAGTTAATGGTGTGGGGGCTCAGAGCTTTCCTGAGAATTGGTTCTAGTGAACCCTGAAAGGCAGAAGAAGGAACAGGGGTATCATTTTGCAGAACACTTTCCCCAAGTCCCCAGCTGTTCTGGGGGCATAGTCAGGCCCATGGTGAAAAAAGGTTTGGGCACCCCTGTTCTGGAGGAATAGCCAGTTCTTATACAGCTCTTTTTCCAGGGTTACCAGGGGGAGCGTATGCGGTTACCTAGTTACTTGGTTGATCCGTGTCTTACACATCAGGTTGACGTGGCAGATCAAAGCATAGTCTTCAAGATTTTAGCAGCCTCTCGCCATTGGGAGATCCTACCACTACCGTAGCAGGGTCCAATGGTGCGCGGGGGACTGGGGACTGTGTTTTGGGTGTCCCTTTAGCCATTTTAATACAACACAGCTGGCTGGGCTCATGTTGAAGTTGGCCACAATAGGGCAATTCACTGGCTAGCTGCATTGCCCAAGTACCCAACCCCACTTAGCTGACCTGCAGTTCTGGACTGTTCTGGACCATTAGCTGACATCTTTGTGGCATGGTTGAACCTGCCAGGGGAATACACCCCCACCACTATAGCTGTCTGATGGCCAGCATCACCGCTGTGCCATATTGAGGCGTGAGGTGGGATTTGCAGTGGAGCAAATGAGGTAGCTAGAGTAAATTGTGAGTCTAATCCTGCAGCTACCAAAGCTGTTCTCCTGGCTTTCAACCAGAAGATGGAGCCCTGAAGCTTCCTCAGAACCTGACTACAATCTATTCTTCCATTGTTACTGGTGGCTATTGTCTTACCTTTTGGTACTACTGTATATAGATGTACAGTGGAACCCCGACATACAAACGGTTCTACTTACGAAAAATTTGAATTCGCATAGTCAAAGCAATGGCATTCCCGGAGGTGATGTATGGTTGTGAGAGCTGGACTATAAGGAAAGCTGAGTGCAGAAGAATAGATGCCTTTGAAATGTGGTGTTAGAGGAGAGTTTTGAGAGTCCTCTGGACAGTGAGGAGATCAAATAGGTCGATCTTAGAAGAAATCAACCCTGACTGCTCCTTAGAAGGCCAAATAGTAAAGATGAAGCTAAAGTACTTTGGACATCAATGAAAAGAGAGCATTCACTTGAGGAAGCCTTGATGCTGGGAAAAGTGGAGGGCAAAAGAAGAAGGGGGCAGCAGAAAATGAGATGGTATTGTAGATGCAATGGGCACAGAGCTGGGTGAGTTAAGGAAGATATATACAGTATTGTATTTTAAACTTTCTGGGCGGTTGTGTTAGAGAGTGGGATTTATTTATTTTTTATTTTTGCAATGGTTTATCATTAAAAGGGTAGTATTTAAATTTAATTTAAAAAAATTGCAAAAGATTCTATTAGGGATCAGCTTATTTCTGCTGTGATTTATTTAACCACTACAGTATTTAATGAAATGCTATAATATGGTCTTATGATTAATCTGTAACATTCATAATTGTCACAAATATATTCACATGTATTTTATACATATCTTACTATGTTCTTTATACATTCCAGTACCTATATTGAAGAGGGATAATAGGCTGCAGTGGCTCAGTGGTTAAGAATCTCACCTTGTTAGCTAGAAGGCTGACAAATCGGCAGTTCGAGACCCAGGTACTGCATGATGGTTTGAGCGCCCGGCCACCCGTCTCTGTCCCAGCTCCTGCCAATCTAGCAGTTTGAAAGCAAGAAATTGCAAGTAGATAAATAGGAACCACTTTGGTAGGAAAAGACCTGAAAGGAGCCTCACTGAGACATCCCCTAAGCAGAGTTTTTCCAGCAAAAATCCTTTCTACCCAGAATAATTTCTGACATGAAATTACTGTATTATTATTGAAGGGGATAAACTGAAAACCAAACTAAACATTGTACTTAAAATGTAATTGATAGGAATCCAACATGAATTAATCTGTTTACAGTTTCTCCATCTCAAAATATAATATACAGTGATACCTCATACAATGTCCAAACTTGGTTCCACAAGTTTGGACTTTATACGGATTTGGACTTTGTATGAGGCAAGCAAAATCCTAGCCGCGATACCTCATACAACATCCAAATCCTTGCCGCGATGCCTCGTACAACGTCATTTCCATAAAGATACATTGTACTGTAACAGCACAGACTTCAGGGCAAAGTCAAGGAAACAGACAGGAAACTGACAGAACTTTAAGAAATCATTGTCTAAAGGCTAAAAACATTACAAAAACATGTCAAACAACTCTGATTGTCCAAGAACCTGAAGAATGCTGCAAAAATTCCAGGAATGCTTCTAAAATTCTGATGAAAAAATTCAAAATCGTGCTCAAAACCACTCCTAAACACTCTTCGCCTCATGCAAAACCCACAAGAGCAATGCACGCATGTGTCCTGCCTTTTATACTGCCCAGGCACAATGCAACCTGGGAAAAGCCCCAAATGCCTCATACAAAGTTGCATGGGATAGTCACCCTTAACAGGAAATCTTGAGAGGATCTTCTACTCCAGGTAGAAGCTCTATAGAAGTTGCAATACTTTGTATGAGGCAACTTTTTTCAAGGAATTAGGCGATGTTATATGAATCTGATGTTGTATGAAGCGGACTTTGTATGTGGTATTACTGTATTTCAATATTTCTCTCTGAATATTTAGGAATGGAACTCTGATATACGAAGCAAAGCACAAAATTGGGTAAACCAATGTTCGCCAACTCAAAGTTCAGCTGCAAGCAGAACAGTAAGTAAGTACACAAATGATGTTCAAAAGTATAAATTCAAGTATACTTTATAAACATTGAAACATTCCATTTTAAGTTAAATCTGCCTTATATTTCATGCAATGTTGAGGTTTCCATTCATTCATTCATTCATCCATTCATTTTTACATTTATATACTGCCCGACAGTGCAAGTACTACTCAAAGAGATTTAAAAAATAATATTATGCAAACATCAATATAAAAAAATTAATGATTAAAAATAACAAAAAAATACAAACTCAACAAAGCACCAGCATCAATTGGTCACAGATACAGATAGACTTTTAAAAGTAAAAAAAATCATAAATAATACAACAGAATAGAAAAAAGAAGAGAAAAATTCTAAGTTGGGACATTCCTGCTGCGGGAATGTCAGCGAAGGCCTCTCTATAAGAAAGGCTTTCAGATGTTTTCAGAAAAACTGAGGAAAGGATCTTGATGTGGAGATTGTTCCAGAATAATGGGGCCAGCACAATGAAAGCTCTTTTTCTAGTGTCACTCCTTTTTGCTTCTCTTGGGATAGTCACCCTTAACAGGAAATCTTGAGAGGATCTTCTACTCCAGGTAGAAGCTCTATAGAAGAGTGGTTTCTGCCAGGTAGCAAGGGCTCTTTACATAAGTAGGGTTTTGTACATAAGTAGCAAAATGTTAAATTTGGCATGGAACATAAGGGGTAACCAATGCAGATGGGCCAGAACTTGAGATATACTATCATATTTGTAATTTCAAGTAGTAATTTTGGCCGACACATTTTTTACCCATTGGATACAGCAGAGACCAGTTGGTCCATAGTAAGAGCCAATTCCAGGACGACACCAAGATTTTGTTCAATTATAGTTCAAAATCTTGGTGTCCTCCTGTAATTGGCTCTTACTGTAGACCAACTGGTCTCTGCTGTATCCAGGGCTTCATTTTATCAACTGCAGCAGATTGCCTGGCTTGATCCATATATTCGTGAAGATGCTGCCAAAAAAACCAACAACAACAAACTATTCAAATGAGTTTTTAATTTCTTATGCATGGAGAATGAAGTCTACATCAGGAGCTATTACATTCCTGTGATGGAAAAAAAATGGTTTGGAGTAGCTAAACTCCATTGGAGCTGCAAGGTATTAGGGAAATTGTAGTCTTCCTGCCAATTAGATTTTGTACAAATCTCATGCAGCTCCCATGAAACTTATCCACTCTTTCCTATTGTTTCTCCACAGGAATATGTCTTTCACTGGGGCTTCATGCTCCATGTGTGAAAAACTCAAAAGTCCTCTGAGGACATAGATTTTTCAAATTTTTACTTGATATTTTTTGCCACAGTTCCTAGAATCCAGGCTGGGGGAAATTCTGATGAATGCTTAGAGATGAAGTCCAAAAATATGAAGGTACCATACCCACAAATTATCTAGACATTCACATTTGATTTACAGTATTTCTCTTTCTAATTCCAGATGGCATAAGCTGTGGTGAAAATAGCTTCAAGTCAAGTATCCTAGTCTCTTGGCCCTATGTTATTCAGAAATGGTATGATGAAGGAAAAAACTTTAATTATGGTTCTGGAGCAACAACAGCAAATGCAAAGATTGGTCTTTACACACAGGTACAATAAAAATTGTGAAGCAAAATTGTACCTTTTTCTTTACAAAAGGATAGCTAGCTTTCTTGAAAAGATTTGTACCCAATACTTGTCTGAACTAGTTATACTAGAACAAGAAAGCGGCTGGGGTGTAAATATACAATGTGGGAAGGAAACACACCCAAGAGCAACAAATACAATAATCTAAATTTGACTGATATATACTGTTACGGCAAAGATAGTAGACTATATAATAACATGCAAAAATGTGTTTAATATATCACATGTGAAAATAAGTAAAATGGTTACACAGAAACAAGAAGCAAGTTGCTAACGACCAAACTCACGACATACAAGTAATCGCCCACCCATCTTCAGAGTCCTACACACGACTAAGGTATGGTAACAACAAAATCTGATAACAAAATCTCCCTATTAACTATGCCCATATCCTGAGCAGCCCCTACGTGCAATGGTGTAAAAGCTCGCTGTAGACTTCTAGTCTGTAAACAGTATTAGAGTGATGGATGAGCTGCAGAACCACGTCCAGGTGTGAACGTCGTGACGCTAAACCCCAAGGGAGAATAAAAAAGTAACATCTGTGCAGGCAGAAGAGATTTGTACCCAATACTTGTCTGAACTAGATATACTAACTGGAACATACCAATACAACCTCTTTGAACCATTACAGTTCTAGAACTTCTCTTTCTTATTTCTAATCACCAATAAATTATCTGTTGTTCTACACTGTTATTCAGATCTTCTCTACAGGGAATGTGTTGGCCTCTTCTGAAGGGGGCACTACACTTATATAGACTGCAGTCAAAAGTGATGCATCCTCAGTGCTATATCTGTTTCAGCAAATGTACAAGCTGTAAACTCAGCTTTACTACAGCGATACACTGATGTCCTCTGCCAGAAAGGACCAAGGGCGGCAGGGTGGGGGGGTTGATGTTATTCTGCCATATTATATCAAAGATGTCTGCAGTCCTTCATGTTCTATAATTTTCTGAATTAGAAAGTTGTTCTGCACCATTTATACAAATGTGTATCCTATTCCTCATCAAGAGTGTATAGTAATACAGTACTCCCTATGTTGCCTGAATGTTGTCTTTGTTATGCATTTTAATCATGTCCATGTTCATTTGTATCTTTGCAGGTGGTGTCGTATAACTCCAACCAAATGGGATGTGCTCTTGCCTCTTGCCCTAATCAGGCAGTGTACAAGTATTTTTATGTCTGTTGGTATTGTCCTGCGTACGTATTTGTTCAGAAATTTACTGGCTTTTGGCATGTCTGATGTCTTCAGTTGTAACATGCAAGCATTACAGAGTTCCTACGCAAGCACTTTTTCATAGTGTTGATAGTAACATCCTTATTGCTAGAGGAGCACTGCAGGGGGTGGGGAAGAGAAGCAAATCTGAAATATTTATCCCATTTATATTTTAATCAATATGAATATAATGCATTACATTTAAAATTTGCTCCATAGCAAGATCAGTACAGTACATATATACAAATACATTATGTGTCAAAGCTTTAGCTTTGTTCCAGGGGCTGGAAGGTATAACTTTACATGCCAAACAAATGCAGAAGTCTTTTCACCCAGTACCAGGAAGGTAATTGGAACTATATATGAACAATATAATGCAATATTTATTTCAAACTGCTTTTCTGATGGGAAAAGCAAATACTGTGCTACAACTTTGAAGTTGCTTCTTTCCACAATGGCTTTCAATTTTTTCATTACACAACCAGCAATGTTGTGTGCCTATATATTGTTTTCCTAAACTAAGCAAGAACTGAAATATTGTACATACATGTTGAAAACACTTTTGGAATTCTGTAAAGATCTTCCTAGGGTTAGATCCACCACCACCCCATTCCAGCACATTGCTGCTTCACCCATTATTATAATTTCTCATGGCGTACTTAAACTATAATACAATCCCAATGAGTTTCTTGTCTGACACTCACAAGTGGGATAGATAACTAAGGAAACACCACCAAGATCATTTACTTGGAGCATACACAAGGACATGTGGCAGATCACATTTTGCACTCACAGTAGCACTGAGAAATCAACTAGAACCTGAAATACAATGTGGCAATAATTTCAACAGAATGTAATACAGTAAAACCCCGACTTACAAATGCCCCGAGTTACATAAAATTCGACTTACATAATGACTTTGTGCTAAAATCATGTCCCAATTTACATAAATGTCCCAATTTACATAAATTTACATAACACGATTTCCTATGGGTTTGCTTCATGTTACATAAAAATTCATTTTCCTATGGGTTTGCTTCGAGTTATGTAAAAATTCATTTCCCTATGGGTTTGCTTCAATTTACATAACATTACATTTTTCCTATGGGTTTGCTTCAAGTTACATAAAAAAAACAACTTAAGCAAAAGCCTATGGAACTGACTTTTTGCGTAAGTAGGGGTTTTACTGTACTTCCCAAAAGTTGGCCTCAACTTGTAAAAGAATTTAGCCCATCTGCTGGGCAAGGAATTGGGAGAGTGAAAGTTATAACCAAATGGTGATAATGATTAACCCCCATCCACTTCCAGCTACAGGGAACTGCAGTGGCTCAATTGGCTGCTGACTGGGAGGCAGAAGGTCAGCAGTTAGATTCCCGAGTACTGCAGGACGGAATGAGCTCCCGTCTTTGTCCCAGCTCCTGCCAACCTAGCAGTTCGAAAGCAAGACATTGCAAGTAGATAAATAGAGACTACTTCAGTGGGAAGGTAACAGCATTCTGTGCACTCTGGTGTCTAGTCATGCCTGCCACATGACCACAGAAATGTCTGCAGAAGCAGACAATGCTTGGTCTTCGGCTTTGAAACAGAGATGAGCGCTGCACCCTAGAGTTGGATACGACTGGCTTTTGAGCAAGGGAAACCTTTACCTTTACCTTACTTCCAGCTACAGAGTATACAACTAAGGCCTCTTGCCTATTTAGCAATAGATTCTTTGAGATCTTCAATTACATCTTAACAAGCCCCCCCTCCACAGAAGTATTTTCAGCAAGCTCCAAACCTGCTCAACCTGTAAGCTCAATTCTTGCTCATAAGAACATAAGAACAGCCTTGCTGGAACAGGCCACAGGAACCCATCCAGTCCAGCATTCTGTCTCACACAGTGGCTCATCATTTGCTTCAGGGTGTTCCCAAGCAGATGCCTTCACCTGCTTAGGATTCCCTGGAAATGGCATTGAGAGATATCCTGCCTATCTCTCCAACTCAGAGGTTGTCCTTAGGTATCCATAATTATAGCTTTAGTGTATGAGAACCAAGACACGAGAACAGCCGAAGGGTTGGCTTAACACATCTTTATTGCATGGTGGTCCGGGGGAACATGTGGTAATGGCGGACGAACAGCTCATTATATACAGTGGCTATACATTTGAATGTGGCTCCACGATAGCCCATTGGCTACCGCCCGCGTGACGTCATCCCTGGTCACGCCCTTCTTGTCCAGGTGAAGTAGTGGCGGGAATCTTCCCGCGCTGGAGTTCTTGAGTAATTGGAACCATATGAGCTGGACGCTCGCTATTACCACCTGGTGGTTACTAGCTTGCGTCCTATTACAGAGGGTTACAGTGTTACAGCTGATGGGTGTTACATTGTTGCAAAGGCATAGTATTAGGAACACAACATCCCTCCCCCCTAGGATGAGACGAAGTCTCTCATCCAAGATGGCTTATTGCAAGCGCGTTTTGGGCGTGATGCTGGCTGGCTTGGCCCGGGGGCGCTACTGCTTCTCTGTCCCCTGGTCTCTTGTCCTGCAATGGGAGAGGGAGACTCGTTAGTGACTTGCCGCAGATCTGCGGCTTTTGGGGAAGGGACAAACTCCATTGTGGAAAAACCGGGGGCACTGGGGGCTAACGAAAAACCCCGCTTCTCACTTGGAAGGGTGGGGGACCACTCCGAACCCCCCCCCCCCCCGGTTTTGTAACTGAAACTCAAAATTATCTACTGAGACGTCATTTGGGGCATCCCTCAGGATATCTATGAGGACAGATTCCTTCCCCTCCCCCCTAGGTGGGGACCGCTGGCCCCCCTCTCCTCCCCCTTGGGCTGAACGAGTGGGGGAGAACCCTAACGCTGAATCCTTTTCCGTGCCGTCCGCGGCCTGGTTTCCCGGAACTCGGCTCTGGAGTTGATCTGCGTGATGCCTTCAGAGTAGACCCGTGCTGGTCTCCACGCAATACGACACGGGACCCGTCTGCCCAACGATGACGCCCGGGACCCAGGCTGGCCCCGCGCTCGCGTAGTTCCTGCAATGTACTGGGGCACCTACTTCGAAACTTTTCGTGTCCGCTAACCCGATGTTCCTCCCTGTGTCCTCCACCCTCGTGGGGTCTAGCCTGATCAGTATCGTAGTCAGCTTCCTATGCATAAGGAGCTCCGCGGGCAAGTACCCCGAAACTAGTGGGGTCACCCTGTATCCCAGCAAGAACTGACACACTTGCAGGTTAAGATCCCTGGGGCCCATGCGCCTCAGCGCGTCTTTGGTGGTGTGCACGAGGCGCTCTACCTGGCCGTTTGTCGCTGGGTGGAAAGGGGCGGAGGTGATGTGCCAAATGGTGTTGATCTCGGTGAAAGCCCCGAACTCAGCGGACGTGAAAGAACTAGCGTTATCGCTAATTAGAGTGTCGGGTATGCCGAACGTGCTAAATACCCTACGCAAGTGCTTTATTGTCGTGGCTGAGGAGGTGTTCGTGACTGGAATTACCTCCAACCACTTGGAGTAAGCATCCACCACGAGGAGAAAAAGTGTCCCTCTAAATGGGCCCGCAAAGTCAATGTGCACCCGGGACCATGGCCCCTTCGCCATGTCCCATTCTCTGTGTGGCAGGCGGGCCTCTTTGGGTCGGGAGCATTGGCAGCCCTCACAAGTGCCCACCATGTGCTCGATGTCGCGTCTAACTGGGGCCACCAGAAGTAGCTCCTGGCCAGAGCCTTGGAGCGGACAATTCCAGGGTGGCTGACGTGCAGCAGTTTGAGCACCCTCGGCCTCAGGGATTCGGGGATCACCACCCGCTGGCCCCACAGAAGGCACCCCCTCTCTATGGACAGCTCTAGCTTCTTCCTGAAAAACGGGGCGAACTCTGCCGCCAGGGAGGACGCTGGCCACCCTTTCTGCACCCAGGAGCTGACTAGAGCTAGCATCTTGTCCTTTCCGGTCGCCTTGGCGATTTCCGCGGGTACAATGGGGGGCGAATCTAAGACCTCTATCAGGAGCACTGGGCGGTCTTGTTCTTCCTCGCCCACGAGGCTGCTGGCGTGGGGGGAGGGGAGACCTCGACAGGGTGTCCGCGTGGCTTATTTCCTTTCCTGGGCAGTACACCAACGCGTGCTGATACGAGTTTAAGAAGATGGCCCATCGTAGCATCCTAGGGGACAGGATCTGAGGTGTGGGCTTGTCTGCAGTAAAAATGCCTAACAGGGGCTTGTGATCGGTCACTATGGTGAAGGGGCGGCCGTAGAGGAAATGGTGGAACTTTTTCGTCCCTGCGATTATTGCTAGCGCCTCCCTGTCTGTTTGGGTGTAGTTTCACTCTGCCTGGGACAGGGATCTGGAGTAGAATGCTACCGGGGCCTCCCTCCCGTTTTCCAGCACGTGGCACAGCACTGCCCCCACCCCCACTGGGGATGCATCACATATCAGAACCACCGGTCTCTTGGGATCAAAGTGGGTTAGAATGGCATCAGACGCTAGGAGTTGTTTCAGTTCAATGAATGCCCTCTCCTGGCTCTCGCCCCACTTCCACGCCTCGTCCTTATTGAGTAGCTTATGAAGCGGCTCTGCTACCGACGCCTTCCAAGGCAGGAAGGAGTGGTAGAAGTTTAAGAGCCCTAGGAACGACTGCAATTCGGGTTTGGAGGTGGGGCGAGGGGCATTTTGAATGGCGGCTACCTTTGACTTTGAGGGTTTGATTCCCGCAGGGGTTACCCGGAAACCCAAAAACTCAACCTCCTTTGCGAAGAAAACGCATTTGTCTTTTCGCAACCTCAACCCCGCCTTCTTGAACACCGTCAGCACTTTGTCTAGCCTTTCAGCCAACTCTGCCTCACTCCCCCCCGTTATCAATACGTCATCAAAGTATGGCAAGACCCCATCTAGCCCTTTTAAGAGGCGTTCCACGAGCGACTGGAAAATGCCTGGCGCCGAGTTCACGCCGAACTGTAGGCGCGTCACCTGGAACGCCCCCTTATGAGTGACTATCGTTTGTGCCGCAGCTGCAGCTGGGGTTACTGAGAGTTGCTGGTATGCTTGCGCCAGGTCAAGCTTTGCGAAACACTTCCCCCCATGTAACCTGGCCAACAGGTGGCTGACTACCGGCACCGGATACGCATTTGGGCGGATCGCCTTATTAATGGTGCACTTATAATCAGCGCATATGCGAACCTCCCCGTTGGCCTTTAGCGCAGTTACAATCGGAGTTTCCCACTCCGCGGAATCAACAGGAACAAGAATCCCCTGGCCCACCAATTTGTCCAGTTCCGCCTCTATCTTGTCTTTTAGTGCGAAAGGCACTCTGCGCGGCTTGAGTCTGATTGGACGGACCTCCGGGTCCAGGTCGAACGCTACTGGGGGTCCCTTGAATTTTCCGAGTCACTTTTTGAAAACTTCAGGGTGCGCGTCACACACCTCTTGTATGGGGTCAGTCCCAACGGCATGCACCCCCCCCCCAATGAACAAACCCAGGGGCTTAAACCATTGAGTCCCAAGGAGACTGCAACTTCCCCCCTTGAGAACAACCAGGGGAAGTTCCACGGCGTGTTGCTTGTATTGGACCTTGAATTTTCCAACCCCCAACACCGGAATGCTATTTCTCTGCATGTCCCGCAGCGTGGACCTCAACGCTTTGAGCTTGGGGCGCACGTGGGGGGAAATTCCCAAGAACTCCCGCTGGGACATGATTGAATAGGAGGAACCCGAGTCTATCCCCATTCTAACGGGGGGCCCTTGCACCAGTACCTCAACAAAGTAACGGGGGTGTCCCAAGGACACGCTGTAAACTGTGGTATCGTCGCTGCTGTCGTCGGAGATGTGGCTCACGCCGTCCTGCTTCCTCGCGGGCCGGGAGCCTTCCTTGGTCCTCAGCGAGCGGTCTGACGAATTTTTCTGGTCCTTGCGCCGCCGTCTGCAGACCTTCGCGATGTGCCCCCGGCGTCCACAGTTGTGGCACTCCGCCTTCCGGAACGGGTACTTGATGCGGTCGTGGGCCACTCCACAGCCGTCGCAGTGTCGGCCGTCCTTCCGAACCCTCCGGATGTCCTCGTCGTCGCTGCTCTCCGTGGAGGATTTCGGCGTTCATCTGGCCGCGTGCACCGAGCCCGCCGCCTTGTCGGACTGTGGGGGCCTTTCTCTGAACCCCTTGACTCCGGCCCTAGTGGCTTCCGCGGCCTGCGCCGCCTTCACGACCTCACGCAGCGTCGGGGGTGGCTCCTGGTTCATCAGCTTTCACTGAACCGCCTCGTCCCACAGGCCACACAGCATGCGGTCCCTGAGGGCGATTTCCAGGTTTTCCCACTTGCATGGGCCGGCGGCCAACCGCAGGGCCACTGCAAAGGCGGCAATGGACTCACCAGGTGCTTGAACTCTCTTCCAGAATGCGTCTCGAGCCGAAAACATCGAAACCGAGGGCTGGAAATGCTCGCGCATCGCTTTCAGGAGCTGTTTGACCGACAACTCGCTCACCTTCTTCGGTGATACCAGGTCCACCAATACTCATTTGGCAGCATGCCCGAGCATTCTGGTGAGGATAGCCCTCTTCTTTCCCTCGTCCGTAATGTCGGACACCACCAGCGCATCTTGGAAGTCCATTTCAAAGAGCTCCCAATCTTCCGGTTTGTTGATGTCGAAACCGGCGTGTGTCTTGATCTCGTGGGAATCCATTATCCCATCCTCGTCGCCAATTTAGTGTATGAGAACCAAGACATGGGAACAGCCGAAGAGTTGGCTTAACACATCTTTATTGCATGGTGGTCCGGGGGAACATGTGGTAATGGTGGATGAACAGCTCATTATATACAGTGGCTATACATTTGAATGTGGCTCCACGATAGCCCATTGGCTACCACCCGCATGACGTCATCCCTGGTCACGCCCTTCTTGTCCAGGTGAAGTAGTGGCGGGAATCTTCCCGCGCTGGAGTTCTTGAGTAATTGGAACCATATGAGCTGGACGCTCGCTATTACCACCTGGTGGTTACTAGCTCGCGTCCTATTACAGAGGATTACAGTGTTACAGCTGATGGGTGTTACATTGTTGCAAAGGCATAGTATTAGGAACACAACAATAGCCATTGATACTCTTGTCTTCCATGAACTTGTCTAATCCTTTCTTAAAGCTGTCAAGACTGACAGCTGTCACCACTTCTTCTGGCAGGGAGTTCCATAGACCAGTGATCCTCTGGGTGAAAAAGTACTTTCTCTTATTTGTTTGAGAACTAGTACCCAAATGTTTCATGGAGTGTCCCCTAGTTCTAGTGTTGTGTAATAGGGAAAACAGTTTTTCCTTATCTACTTTGTCCACACCGTACATGATTTTATAAACTTCAATCAGATCACCTCTTAGACGCCATCGTTCAAAAGTGAAAAGGTCCAACCATTGCAGCCTCAGATGGTAAGGAAGGTCTTCCTGTCCCCTAATCATTCTGGTTGCCCTCCTCTGCACTTTTTCCGTCTCCATAATATCCTTCTGGAGGTATGGCGACCAGAACTGTACACAATATTCCAGATGGGGCCTCACCATAGATTTATAAAGAGGCAAAATGACACTTGGTGACTTATTTTCAAAGTACATGTGCCAGCTGCTGCTAAAAGAAATTAAGAAGAACCAACACTGGTGCAACAGGGGAAGGCTTGCTAAGAGAAAGTAAAAACCACCTGAGTCAGGGGACCAAGGAAAACATCTCTTCCAATAGAAATGTTTTATGTCCCTTAAGTAACAAACATGTGAAGTCATGTGGCTGGTAATCATAACACCTCCTCTGAATCAGGAAGCCAACAGCCATTCATCGAACCTTCTGTGCTCCTCTTCTTTCTCATCCCAGTATGGACATAAATGGTTGGTTGTAGGAATTGCCCTTCATCTCTTACATTTTCTGAGTGGTATGAAAGAATAGGCACATGATGCATTTTAATGAAATAATCTATCCACAGCTAATTCTCAGCCTTTGTCATGCATCCCTAGATGCCTGTATATTGTGTTCACTGTATGTTATATATTTCTCTTTAACATTTCAGAGGGAATATTGTAAACCAGATGAACACCCCCTATAAATCAGGACAACCATGTGGAGATTGTCCAGCTGCTTGTGACAATGGATTGTGCAGTAAGTTTGAGAAAGATGAACATCAGGAGCTCAAAACAAACAAAAACTGTTATCATCACAAGGACTTTTGAGAAGTTAACAAGTTGCTGAGAAGGGTTTACATTTCTAATGACCTGCTTGTAAATTGTTCATAGCATTTTAACACAGTGATTGTTTTAACTAGCATTAACCATATCAACTTTTTAAAAAATCTTTAAGCTGCCTTGGTTTGCCTTGCCTGTATTGGAAGAAAGGCAGAATATAAAATAAGTACATAGTAAATCATATCCTGCATGTTGATAAATATTGTCAGAAATCCAGTAGTTGAGCCTCAGCTTCAGTTGGCCCATTGAATCAAATGGAACGTAGAAAGGGGTTGACTCCAGTGATGCACTGCAGCAGGTTCTACAGAACTGGTAGCGGAAATTTACCCAGGCCATGCCCACTTGGTTGGCCATGCCCACCTCCATAGCCCATAATGCAGGATGTTTGGCCATGCCCACAAATTTGACCCCGCCCACAGATTTGGCCAGCCCACAGAGTAGGTAGTAAAATTTTTTGCAGTGCATCACTGGTTGACTCCCTAAATCTCCAATGATTCAGAAGGCCTTCTCTAGTTATGGTTTAGTACTGAATTTCAGTCACTGTGTGCCAATTAGACACTGTGTGTCAATCAGCAAAATGCATAATTACATGATTAATATGTAAAGTGTGCTAATATTTCAGAAAATCAGGGGTGGGGACTGGGAAGGATTCCCTTAAAAACACCAGAACTGCTTCTTACATGCCCTGGTTGCAAGTTTTGCTACTGTGGAATAGAGGATGATGGACATGCTGGGTCTTTGATCTGATGCCACAACCTCTTCTTTGGAGATGCTTTGGTCATGTTTTGTTTTCATGCAACATAACTAATATAGAATTTTCTTCTCATTTTTTTAGCAAATCCATGCAAGTATAAAAATGAATACAGCAATTGTCCAGCCATGAAGACAGAATATGGATGTGACATTCCTCTAATGAAAGACTGTGAGGCATCTTGTAAATGTACCACAGAAATAATGTAAGATTCCAGAAACAGTTCTCATGTGAGTTACTCACGTTTTCACATTTGACTGAAAATTATAGCACTGATCCAGTACTATATTATATAGATCTCATTATCACTGGGCAAATATAGTCAGCAAGCGGATCAAAAAATTGGACTAGCAAATTGTTTAATTCATTGTTTTTAAAAGTTTCTTCTTTGTAATTCTTTCCAAAAAAATTAAATCAATACTTGTATGAATTTTCATGATATCTGTGATCTGTAGCCACTTTTAGTGAACTAATAAAGTTTTGTTTCTGAGCAGATAGAAAATGTGTTGTTGTTTTTTCCTGTAGCAATGAAATACAGTGGGTACAATTCTATTAGTTACCCTGGCTGAAATAATGTCATTTGCATAAATTTCAATGGTTAAACAGTCACTGCACTTCCTTCCTGTCCTATACTAGTCATATGCTTGGCATATGACAGCAGATGATTAAGCTGACTGCTTAATTTCTTGCAATTTGCCACTGAAGTTTACCGCAATGAAATTAACACTGGCCTAAGTTTCCAACTGGATTCTGGTCAGTAAATTGAATTGAAAATGCTGACAGAGGGATAGGGGGATTCTGCTAGCTGATACAGCCAACACTCCCCCCTCTCTCTCTCAAACCATGGAGGACAGAGGTTGGGCTAAGCCAGGGGAGCAATGAGGGTTTTGGGGGCCGGATGAACTGGCGTTGGGGGGTGCATCTGGCCCATGGACCATAGTGACCAACCTCCTGAACCATGTGACCAGCCCACACCCCAAAATGTTTGAGCATCCCTGGGCTAAGCAGTATGGTGTAAAGCCAAGACTGCAGTCTTGCTTATCTTCTTTTCCTCAGAACTGCTGCATTTAGTCATTTATTATTATTCCTTGATTCCTCAATTTGTGACTATGAAGGGATGAGTTCTGGCTGGTTACAACCCCTTTCCATTCTTTTCCAAGCTCTTCTTCTCCTTGTTATTATTATATGCTATTAATTTGTTTCCAAAGTATGCTGATGCTAATAAGGGTTTCAAGGTATGTGAGATGTTCAAGCATGGTTTACATACATACATATCTTTATTCAACCGTCAGTTAGCACAAAATAACACAAGGAAATTTAAACTAACATTTGAGCCTAACAATCTTTACCTTCAGGATATACATACTCTGTGTTAATAGGTCCGAGTCAATACTGTCAATTTGAATCTTGTGACGTTTGAGTGCCAATAATAGGAATTTAGAAAGTCGTATGGCTGACAAAGCAGCAACGCTATTCAAGAGAAATTGAACCTGATTTTCTCTAGTCTCAAATCTCATTTGGCAAAGAAGAGGAGCTATGCGTATTTGTCTAATGTCAGCATAGAAGGGACAATTCAGAAGATCAAGCATGGTTTATTGCTGCCACTTTCTACTAAGTTTCCATGGCTAAATTGGGATTTGCACCCGAGCTGCCTGACTCCTCGGCTGACACTTTATATACTGCACTATGTTGACTTTCATTCAGTCAACAACTCCCTTATTATTAATATGCTTTGAGAGGAATGACTATTATTGCTTTCTTCATGTCTGAGGAGGAGATGAGCAATGTCATGGTATAATTTATACCCTGTGCTTTAGTCTCATCCATGATGGAGATTTCAACATGTGAGAGACCTACATACCAAAGAGATCAGTATGTGTAAACATTTTTGCCTCATGGGTTGGAAGAGCTGAAACCTAATGTGTGATGGATATGTCATGATGTAAGATTAATGATTGGATTCCTTTAGGGGAATGGCAATGAAGCGGACACAGAGGGTGGAGA
Source organism: Bradypodion ventrale (assembly GCA_035047345.1). NCBI lineage: Eukaryota > Metazoa > Chordata > Lepidosauria > Squamata > Chamaeleonidae > Bradypodion > Bradypodion ventrale. The sequence goes on from JAWDJE010000001.1 coordinate 255,664,656, forward strand.
TAAAAGCCAGGAAGGTGGGGGCTGGGAAGCTCTCTTGGATCTGAATTGCAATCATGTAGAAGCCTAAGCAAGGACTGGGGTATAAATTAAAATTGAATTGAATAAATTGAATTGAATTGAATGTGCTGCTTCTTGTGTTGCAATGTCATCATTCTGGACTGATAATCCAGTCCCCTAGCCACTGGACTTTGTAGTTTGCCAACATTTCACACACACCCTTTTCTTGCAAAGGAAATGATTGCTAGTGGCTCTCAAGTGGCTAAGACACTGACTGGGAGGCAGAAGGTCAGCAGTTCGATTCCTGAGTACTGCAGGACGGAATGAGCTCCCATCTTTGTCCCAGCTCCTGCCAACCTAGCAGTTCAAAAGCAAGACATTGCAAGTAGATAAATAGGGACCACACCGGAGCGTTCCGTGCGCTCCGGTGTCTAGTCATGCCTGCCACATGACCACAGAAACGTCTGCGAAAGCAGAGAGTGCTGGCTCTTTGGCTTTGAAACAGAGATGAGCACTGCAACCTAGAGTCAGATACGACTGGCTTTCGAGCAGGGGAAACCTTTACCTTTACCTTATGAGCCTAAGCAGGAAGGGAGGCCAATGGGCTTTCCCTTTTCTTTATTTTGATTTGCTTCCTGAACTTTTGCTGGACTTTATTTTATAACTTACCTGTACAGTAGTTTGATTTCAATATACTGTACTTTTAAAATATCTGTTCACTTGGCGTTCTACAACATCTACACTAATCTCAAGTCAGGAGTGAGAAGGCAAGCTTTTAGGAAAAGCCTGGACTGTTGGGCCAGAGAGCAGGCAGTATCAGGCGCGATCTCATCGTGAGGAGAACGCAGTGCTACTTGTGAATAAGAGGATCATTACAAGCAACACCCCCATTTTTTCAGGATTCATGCTCACATGTGGAGTCTGCATATAAAAAAGATCCTTCTCTACAGACAGGTCACACATTGTGTGAATAATGAGGGAGAAGGTAGGGGGCTCATCCTTCCTATCTACATTAACTGCCAGGAACCAGATCAATAGTATTTGAATAGGACTAATGCCTCTGTATCCCAAATTAGTGAGGCACGGATCAGCAGATTTCAGCCTTATAGGATGTACTTAGTGTTTTCTAATCTCTAGTAATTAGAGAAGGAGTTCCCAAACTATGGTCCAGAGGCCAGATCCAGCCCATGATATCAATTCATCTGGCCCACACTGCCCTTGCCATTCTCAGAAGCAGAAGTAAAATGCACCCATGTATTCTCTACCTAGAAAACCCTGGAAAGGTCTACCAAAAGTCCAAATCAGCTTGGCAACACAGTCAATTTTCTCTCTGTGAGAGAAACCTTTCAATTTTGTGCAAAAAATAATAATAATCCACACCATACAAACCTTGTTTTTATATGAAAGCTTGCATTTTGTGCCAAAGGCAAAATTCTCTATACAAAATGTGAAATGTTTTGGCTGGAATACAATGGTTTTGCTAAAAAAATACTTCCATAAATTCCTTCTCACACATGAAAGTACTGAAATACAAGACAACCTTTCTCTGTCAATGCAGCTTCAGGGGCTGACCTCAAGACTGGCTAGAAAGGCCGTGAAGAGGAGAAGGGCCTTCTTGGTGGTGGCACCAATGCTATGGAACACCATTCCAGCTGAGCTGCACCAGGCTCCAGCCCTGCAGTCTTTAAAAAAAACCCTAAAACACTGCTCTTTGAGAAGGCCTTTGGGAATGTTCTGCCTATTTCTGGTTGTTAGAAATGCTACCCGGCTCCTTTTTGCGTTTTTAGGGTCCTGGATTGCGGTACCTTCTGGCTATCGTAATGTTTGATGATAGTTTTATTCTGAGTTTTATTCTGTGTAATTTTTAATAATTCTTGATTGTGTATGGCTGGTTTTATGATGTTAGCCGCCCTGAGTATGGATGATTTTTTCCCCATGAATGGTGGGATATAAGTGTAAACAAGAAACAAACAAACATGCACAAATACCTCCTGTAAACCAGGAGGTATTTATTTTTGAAAATACATTAAATTTTATAAGAGTGCAACATTAGTTTTTGACCTTCATTGTATTTTCATGAGTGGGTTTCCTCTCGTCATTTTTGAATACCACTCAGCTTTTATGGAATTCTGAACTAGACAAAGTCGCATTCCACACGCTAAGACAGATTTAGGAGTTTTATTTGTTAATATTTGGCCAAACGAATTCAGGAAAGCTTTACCAAACTAATTTTCCCTGAATGAATATACATTTTCAGAGCCATCTTTATATAGCATAAAATTTGGAAATTTCTACACATTACATCACTATGGGATAAGCCAAAATTATTAATTAATCTTCTGACATTTCATCAAGTTCAGGTTAGAACATTATGTAACTGTTATTTAGATCATGTCATATAAGGAACATGTCTCATGTCACATCATGTCATGTCACACAAATATTATTTATGGTTCCCTGTCAGCTGTACAAACTGTGCTGAGCTTGTGGACATAAAGCCTTCTGTTTACTTTAGCCTCATCATCAGTTCTATATGATAGGTCAATCTGATCTGTTTAACTTTACAGAGTACTGAGAAAATAATTTTTACTTTTAAAACAGAATTAATATTATCTTAATATCTTAATTCTTTCACCCCTATTTCATTCCCTCCTGATTTCTTGAAAATTATTAAAGTTTAATAACTTTTTCACATAAACATTTCTATCATGTTGATTGCCGATTCCTCAAGCTTCGGCTGGGCGTTTTGACAGCTTCTCGTCTGTGCCTAACGCCAAGCTGCCGTCTTCTCTCTTGCGTTGATTATTTAAGCAAAATCTATGCATTCCAATCTTTCCAGGGTCTTAAACTGCAAGGAAAAAGATACTATCGACAGTATATAGTTCAATGATCCATCTTATCAATGTTTAACTATAATCAGTCTCCTGGCGTAGAGCCATGTGTTGCCATGGAGATGGGGAGGGCAAGCCACCTGCACTGATTCACATATTGATTTCTCCTGCAGTGACTGAGTTAATAATTTCCTTCTAGTGGGTCAGAAATTCAAATGAGAAAATAGGATACTTTGTACAGAAGGGAGTTCTCATATCATGCATTGTTATTGGCTAAAAAAACCTGGACGTATTGATTTACTTTTTATACAATTCCACAATGCTTTCAACAATCCCACTTGCTTTCTCAACCTCTTCCTAACTGTGGATTAATTGAACGAGGATGATTCCACTAAGCCTCCCTGCCTTTGAGTAAGTCTTCTCTTACTGGCCTTTCATTTTATTTTTGTGTACTTCAGATGTTTTGTATTGTCAAGTCCACAAATTCTTTAATCAAATACAACTCCTGTGTTTGTTTGGCTGTTTAAACATAGCTGTTTTTCGCTTTGCTTCTTCTGCTCCCTTTTGCCAACTGTGAGTCTTTGATTACTAACCCATAAATGTCCCTTATTTTCCAAATCATCTGGAGGGCATGGCCAGTATGTACCTGTACGTCTGCAGAAAAAAAATTAAACTTCTTGCGCAGGCCTTCAAGTTCCTCTGGAGTTAGGCAACTGGTCTGTGACATTCACACTTTTATTTCTGCGTACTTTCACATATTGCCTGAAAAAGTTGGGACAAATCTAGTAGCCTTGGGGCCGACTAGGGATTCAAAATCTTGGGGTTAGCTATCAAGTGCTCAGCTGTTTGTTTGTTTTCTGGGATTTCCCAAATTCCTCTGGTTTCTTCAATCATCTCATTCCTCTCTTGGGGCAATTCCTCTGCCAATGGCCCTCTTGCTTGCAGTAAGCACACTGATTGTTGCCTCTTCCCAAAGCAAGGGCGACCATCTCAGCTCTTTTATATTCTCTCATATTCTCCTTCTTCTCTTTCTCCTGCTCCCTATTAAAGTAGACCTTCCTCGCAATTTGCACCAGTTCGCTTGTGTTCTTTCCCAATGCTCCTTCCAGCTTTTGTAACTTTTTCTTTATATCCGGTGCACTCTGTGTAATGAATCTTTCATTCAACATCTGGCGGTTTTCAGGATCTTCCATATTAATCCCTGTGTTCACTTTATAAGCCTCAATTAACCTGGCTAAGAAACTTTCAGGGGATTCTTCTTTCTCTTGAATTATATTAGCAGGTTTGCTAAAATTGACAGGACCTTTTGCTGCTTCCTTTAAGCTTTCCAAAATCAAATATCTGTACTGTTGAAGACTTGTCCTGTGTGTTGAATCATTAGGATCCCAATATGGGTTTTGTTCAACAGCTGCCACCATACGCACTATAGTCTGATTTGTGTCTGGGAAATTTCTATGAAGGATCCTGTCTTTTGCCAGTTTCAATTTTTGCTTATCCTCCATATTAAAGGAGCGTATTTATTATTTGCTGCATATCACTCCATGTGGGGTTATGTGTCTGGACTATGGTTCCAATTAGTTCAATCACCTCATTCGGCTTGGTACTAAAAGGTCCATAATGCTGTTTCCAATTTAACAGGTCGGTTGTGGTAAATGGTACATATTGGAAGATTGACTGATTTACTTGTTCATCATCTTCCCTCATATGGCTGGTTATCATTTCCCTCAGTGGGGCCACTATCTCCTTTCTTTTTTTCATCGTTGGCATGACGTGTGACATTGGGGTGTTCGGAGATGGCTCCCTTCCAGCTTCATTGTTATAGGGAGAAGATTGGCTGTACCTTTTGAATTTTTCTTCTCCCTGTTCAATTACATCTTTCAAGATCTCAGTTACTTTTCTTAGTTTTTCTGTGTTTGGGGAAGTCTCACTTCTGTCTGGGGTCTGAAATCATCCTGCAGAGTGACTTGTTCCTGCATTTGCTAATGCAAGGTCTGGATAAATATGTGGAACTTGGCCATCTTGTGGCGATTTTGGCATGATATAAGGTGGAGGTCTTTGAAACAGAATTTCATCTTTTTCATTTCTGTTTAAAATTTTCAATCTTTCTTCTGTCTGCTATTCTATTTCTGGGGTATTGGGTGTTCTGACCACTTTCCAACCTAATTTAGATTTCTTATCTTTGGATTTCTTTTCCTTCATTAAATATGCTTTTACACATTCAGCCTGGCATTTCCGTAGCCGGGATGGGGGGCACGGCTTTCTGTATTATAGCTTGTCATGCTGATATATAGGGATAATTGTTTATTCTGTGTTACTCTTCGAAACACTCTATTTATAAGACCCACATTTAAGGAGCCTTCTGGAGGCCACCCTACTTGGAAACTGGGCCATTCATATTCACAAAACTTTCTTAACTCAAATTTTGTTAAAGGGGGTTCATGTCTCTCTGGTGTAAATATCTCAAAGTTCTCAAGGAAACACCGTAGTGGCATTCTTGGAACGCTACTACCACCACCCATTCAAACTAAAACTCTACCACCGGCCTGGGGCACCCGAAAAAATTCAAGGGTTACCATCAGGAGAACACGATGGTTTAACCACCCACACAATATAAATTTTACACACAAAAAAATCAGGTTCACCACCCTGATTTTTCCAGGAACACTGGGTTACCACCCGTGGTTCATTAAGGACTTAGGAATCGCCGTCCTGTCCCCTTGAAGGTGATCAGGCTCCACTTCCACTCCTCAAATGAGTGGGCACACATAAGTATACTTATACAGTTTCATACAGTTTCATACAATTTTATACTTGCCTGCAGGCTTTTGAAAGTCCACCTTCTAGAGTTCTCCGTCTGTCTTAGCCTTCCGGATCCTTGACTGGTCTGTTTCTTCTGACAGTTACTCGTCACCTTTTCACTGATTTCCTAGAGTGGATCAAAGGTCTACTATGCCGGCATTTTAGGTTATCCCTGGAGAGGCGTCATTTTATCCCATCAGGAACAGCCGTCTAGAGTGACAATGGCACCTGCTATTTGTCAAGTCAGTCCCGGCAGAGTCGGCAAAAATGTTATGGAATTCTGAACTAGACAAAGTCGCATTCCACACGCTAAGACAGATTTAGGAGTTTTATTTGGTAATATTTGGCCAAACAGATTCAGGAAAGCTTTACCAAGCTAATATTCCCTGAATGAATATACATTTTCAGAGCCATCTTTTTATAGCATAAAATTTGGAAATAAGCCAAAATTATTAATTAATCTTCTGACATTTCATCAAGTTCAGGTTAGAACATTCCGTAACTGTTATTTAGATCATGTCATATAAGGAACATGTCTCATGTCACATCATGCCATGTCACACAAATATTATTTACGGTTCCCTGTCAGCTGTACAAACTGTGCTGAGCTTGTGGACATAAAGCTTTCTGTTTACTTTAGCCTTGTCATCAGTTCTATATGATAGGTCAATCTGATCTGTTTAACTTTACAGAGTACTAAGAAAATAATTTTTTACTTTTAAAACAGAATTAATATTATCTTAATAACTTAATTCTTTCACCCCTATTTCACAGCCATCATTCTTTCCGAGACGACGTGAAATTGTCAAGGTCAGATTTCTGTTGCTTAGTCATTGTCCTATGAGCCCTGCAAAAGTTATAGACCTCCAGAGGAAGCTCAGAAGCCTGTCTTCATCACAGCTGAGATTCATGCCCCTAAAGAGTTAACTCTAGAATGAAATCAGACAATTGTTTCCAATGTAAATTCCTCTGGGTATCAAAGTAATTGCAGTAATTCAAGGCAGCTTGTCTATTTCTACAAGCTTTGTTACTTTACAATGCTTCTATGTTTCATGAGTACAAAGAAACCTAAAGGTGTGAGACATCCAAAAAGTCTTAACATCATCTTGCCGTCATGAAGAACTATGGGCACAAATGCTTAAAATAAGAAAAGTAGACTTACATTGCAGGCCAAGGCTTCAAAAATATGGAAACTGAATCACAAAAAGAAAAATACAAAAATGTTTTGTATCTAGATCCTTTCTTGTAAAATATGAGAAGTTATTGATATGTCATGAACTGTAAGGCCTTTAAGTGCATGAAATCTTAAGTCTTTAAGCATGTTTAAAAAGAACACACAGAGAAAAGAAAGATATGATTTGTAATTTGGTATTGAGATTAATCATAGCTAGGAAATGGAAATCAGATAGTAAAATAGAATTAGAAGAATGGTACAATGAAATATGGAATATGGCAATAAATGATAAATTAACACTAAAATTAAAAGTAAAAAAAGGAATTTTAAAGAAATCAAATTTTAAGGGAGTTTAGGGAGAGTTTCTTGACTATGTATTAACAAAAGGAAAAGGAAAGAAGCCAGGCCAAGAACAAATGTCATTTTTGAAAGAGGGATAAATTATAGAGATGATAGAATGAAGAAAATGAAATAATCATAAATATTGTTCTGCTGGGTGAAGGGAGCACATGGTATTTTCGTATATTGTATAGTGTTTTGTTGTTTATTTGGTTGTTTATTGTCTCATTGTTCTTTTTTCTATAATGTCCATTTATCTTTATAATAAAAATGTAAAAAAATTAAGAAATAAAAAGAATACACAGAGGAACATTATGTCAATAGGTCATCCATTCCTGCCTGACCCTATGGATCCACAGAAGGAACTCCATGCTATCCCCGACTATTGTGACTGCTATCTGTATTGTTAACGTCAACAATTTGAAATATGCAGATGATACCACCTTAATGGCAGAAAATGAGGAAGACCTAAAAAAGCTCCTGATTAGGTTGAAAGAGGAGAGTGCAAAAGCTGTTTTGAGACTCAATATCAAGAAAACCAAGATAATGGCAACAGGCCCTATCAGTCCCTGAAAAATAGATGGGGAAGAAGTAGAACCAGTGACAGATTTTACTTTCCTAGGAGCAAAGATAACTGCAGATGGGGATTGCAGTCATGAACTCCCTGCCAGAAGAAGTGGTGACAGCTGTCAGTCTTGACAGCTTTAAGAAAGGATTAGGCAAGTTCATGGAGGACAAGGGTATCAATGGCTATAATTATGGATACTTAAGGACAACCTTGGGGTTGGAGAGATAGGCAGGATATCTCTCATTGCCATTTCCAGGGAATCTCAAGCAGGTGAAGGCATCTCCTTGGGAATACCCTGAAGGAAATGGTGAGCCACTGTGTGAGACAGAATGCTGGACTGGATGGGCTGTGGCCTGTTCCAGCAAGGCTGTTCTTATGTTCTTATGTAAATAAAAAGGAGACTGATTCTTGGGAGACAAGCTATGAGAAACCTGGGGAACATAGTTAAAAGTAGAGACATCTCACTGCAAACAAAAGTCTGCATAATCAAAGCAATGGTGTTCCCGGTGGTAATGTATGGTTGTAAGAGCAGGACCATTAGAAAGGCTGAGCTCAGAAGAATAGATGCCTTTGAGATGTGGTGTTGGAGGAGAGTTTTCAGAGTCCCCTGGACAGTGAGGAGAACAAATAGGTCAATATTAGAAGAGATTAGCCCTAACTGCTCCTTAGAAGGACAAATAACAAAGATGAAGATGAAGTACTTTGGACAGCAAATGAGAAGGGAGGATGCACTTGAGAAGCCCTTGATGCTGGAAAAGGTGGAGGGCAAAAGAAGAAGGGGAAGGTCAAGGATGAGATGGCTAGATGGTGTCATGGACACAGTAGGCACAGGGCTGGGTGGGATGAGGAGGATGGTAGAGGTTAGAGGTGCCTGAAGGGCAATGGTCCATGGGGTCACAAAGAGTCAGAATCGACTTTGCAACTGAACAACAACAACAACAACATCTGTATTGTTGGAAAGCTGGGTCCCTCTGCTACATAATACCAGGGATCAACAACATGTACCATGCATTTTTGCAATGATAAGCTGAAATCAAGAACTGACTAGCTTTCTGCTCATTATGTATATTATTACTGTCCTTATCGAAGTATAAATATTTTTGTCCTGATATGATGAGGCAGTGCCCAGCACATTGTCAAACTAACATCAAGTTAGTTACTGGACCCTCCATCATGTCTTCCACCAAGAGGATGCCTAGCTCTCCACCAGCACTCCACCACACACCCACGTGGCCATGTTTTTGAAAGGCTGCATTGACTGCTCATTGGTTATTGTTATACAGTATGTTTAAGTTACCCTAGAGTGGGAACACCTCCCAGATGGGCAGTATAGAATTGATTTCAAACAATACATCAATCAAATGCCTTGAAACATAGTGTTGGGAAGATTCTCAGTTTCCTTACAATTTACTACCCAAGCAACAGTTCTAATTAATATTCTCTACAAAGAGAAAGAAGAAGTTAAACATCAGGGCTTTGGACAGAGAAACTACAGGAAGCATACAACAAAAGATGTCGATACTTACATTTGGCATACAGTAGTTCTGATTTCTTGGCCTCAGAAGAAGAACACCCTGCAGAGAAATGATGCAGTTTTTTTGTCACAAAATGTTTCTTCTTTCGTGGTTTTCTGGAATCTATTCTTTCATCTATTTGTTTTATCCATGGGTATATTGTTTTAATGGGTGGGATGGTGGGAGGGGCAAATCAATATTTCATTTTCTGTGCACACGTAGTAGGCACTCCCTAGAGCTACTGCTAAACAAATTTCAATATTTCTGTATCTGTTTCCTAGAGGCATAAAAACCTTTTGGACATTTGGCTTGGTCAGAATTTTAAGTTTCCCCACAAAAAGTTAAACTCTTTAAAGTCAAGCATTATTGATAAAATAAAGCCCAAACATTTTTGGGAGGGTCTGTTTCCGACACCCATGAAAAAAAAACTTCTTGGACATTTGTTCCTGATACTATTTTAACTTTCACACTGTAAGTTAAATTGCTGTTGGTCTCTGAGTATTCATTCCTCTCCTCCTTTCCAGGTTTTCCTAGTCAAACAAAGATGCAAAACACCAATTTTAAGAAAAATCTCTTTTATTCAGGTATAAGAAATCCTTTGCAAGATCTGCTCTTAATAACATTTAAAATACTGATTGCAATCAATTCATCAGTCTTTTAAATGGAATTCTTAAAGTAACCTCAAGGATCTTTGAGCATACCTGTCAAGCGCGGCTCCGGAAATACAGGACCTGCACAGAACAGTTCTGTGCAGGTCGCTTCTACACAGGGTTCTACGCATGCATAGAAGGCTTCTACGCATGCATAGAAGGGATCTAAGCATGCGTAGAAAGGACCTGCGCAGAAGAGATGCACAGTAACCACTTTTCCCCCATAGACAAATTACGGGGTAGTGGTGGCTCCAGACAGGAAATGAAGAAAAGTGGCGCAAAAATATGGGATAATCCCGGTCATTACAGGGTACTTGACAGGTATGTCTTTGAGATCTGCCTACTTTTGTCCCCAGTACCAAGACCTGATCAATATTCTTTCACATCAGAAAATGTATGTTAGAACTGCAAGCCATCAAAATCACCATGTGCAACATATTCTTAAAGCAAACCTTTCCAAGTATAATTCTCAGCTTCTGAGGAAACAATGCTTTCAGACCACACCAAACATCAATATGCATATTAACTTGCCACAAGTATTGTGCTCGAAGAGCAGGTGGCGGTCATGGCCAGGAGGGCTTTTGCACAACTCCATGTCATTCACCAATTACGCCCATTCCTGGACCGGGACTCCCTTGCTTACAGTCACCCATGCTCTGGTCACCTCCAGATTGGACTACTGTAATGCGCTCTACATGGGGCTGCTCTTGATAACCATTTGGAAGGTGCAGCTGGTCCAGAATGTGGCTGCCTGGGTGGTGATGGGATGTGGGCACTATGCCCGTGCCTTGCCACTGCTACGGAAGCTGCACTGGCTGCCAGTATGCTTCCGGGTGCAATTCAATGTGCTAGTTTTGACCTTCAAAGCCCTACATGGCAGTGGGCCAGGATATCTAAGATATCATCCCAAGGTGTTCGACCTGTCCTACGAGGGCAGACCGTAGGGGCTCACTGGTGGTCCCATCAGCCAGGGAGGCACATCTTACCAGGACCAGGAGGAGAGTCTTCTCAGTGTCGGCCCCGACTCTTTGGAGCCTTCTTCCACCAGAGCTGCATCTCCAGGCAGAACTGTATCCCTTCAGGAAGGCTCTGAAAACCTGGCTCTGCCAGCAGGCATGGGATGCATCTGGCAGCACATCTCAGCCTTGCTGGCTCATTTAGCCCTGTGGGGTTTTAATTAAGGGGTTATGGGGATTTTTTTACAGATTTAATTTTTTATCAGTGTGTTTTTAATTGTATAAGTTTTTTTATTTGATGTAAGTTGCCATGGGTTGCTGAGGCAAGGAAGGCGGCGTATAAATTGAATAAATAAATAAATAAATATTGCACAACTGTCACATGTATCATGGATATACTCATTCCAGCAGTGCTTCAGAATGCCATAGTGACCAAATGGAGTTAGCTCCTATTATGTCTGTCCCAGGTCCTGGCAACCTAGCAGTTCAAAAGCAAGAAATTGCAAGTAGATAAAAAGGTAACAGCATTCTGTCTGCTACAGCATTTAGTAGTGCCTGCCAAATGACCATGGAAATGTCTGTAGACACAGACACTGCTGGCTCTTTGGCTGTAAACAGAGATGGGCACCACTCCCTAGAATTGGACACGACTGGCTTTTGAGCATGGGAGATCTTTACCTTTAAAACTTCTGCCTATAGATGACCTCACAAGATCTTAGACTTGGAGCACAGCACCCACAATCCTCAATAGGTTTTGCTATAGAAGTGGGACTTCTGCCAAAGGCCTGCAGTTCAAGGAAGGGGAGAGGGCGGAATAGGATGAGCATCAATGAATCTTGACAGGAGCTCGATGATCCTAATACTGACATTCACCCACACTGTGGCTTTTTCTGATCTTTGTATTATACAGTAAAAATTACATATACTGTATTTCAAAAATAACTTTAAATGTTCTTTTTTTAGTATTACCTGTACTTGATTGTTCCCTGCCTTTCTACCATAGCTGTATTTAACTTGACAGCATTACTGTACCACTTTTTGATTGTTATTTTCAGTTAATTGACAATGGGTAGGACAGGGATTCATGGTAAAGATTTTAAGAACCACCGCTCACCTAAGAGATGTTTTGTTAGCAATATCAAAATATTAATAAATCTTTTTAATTTTTAATGTTCAATGTTTATATTCATCTAGACAAAGTGAGGATACAAGAAATGGTGTTGTAATACTACAAATCCTTCACACAGAAGTTTTATCTGGGCATCATTTGTAGAAAGCAGAACTGAATTTTTTGCAACTCTATTTGCAGGCGCATCCCCCAATAAAGGACTCAGACACTGATGAAAGTGGATAACGGCATTGGGCCACATTTATTGATTCATGCCCTAGTCTGAATTATAAATTTCTATTGGTAATTGACCAATCATAATTCTTAAGGCAAGCAGGCCGAAGTAACACTGGTAAGGTACCACCCAAAATTGCCAACGGCAATTGTTACAATGTATCTATTTGTATCAATTTGTTTGTTGACAACAAACAAATTGTTGACCGTAGTCAATATCTAACTAATGACCCCACCCTCTGACGCGTATCCGTAAAATCACGGGGTGATGCATGCTGTCTAGCTGTAGCCATCACCCCATCGCCTAGTTCGTCATTGACCGGACAATGTTTAACCAACTTATGCCTGTCTAGTGTTGTCCAGTCAATTGCAAACCTGCCGGATACCTATGGGTCATAAATGTTTACCTTACCAGTGATACCCGCCCATGTGACCAAAGTCAACAGCAGCAACAGAAACCCCTATATCAAACCATAGCAACAGTGTGGGATGGGCAAAAAAGCCAGGACCCGAGAGCCAATTGTGGGTCCCAGCCAAAAATTCCCACCCGGCCCCGAAGCGACCAAAATATCAGACTGTTAACTAGGGAGGGGGTGGAGGGGAAAAACTTCTCCGCTCCGTCGCTTCACAAAATGGCAGCTCAGCTGCCTCATGGCCGCCCCTTATATAAGGATGCTGGCCACGCCCCCTAACTACCCGGATGCCTTCGTCCGATGGGGGGGGCGCAAAGGGCGCGGCGGCCATTTTGGCGCCGCGCTCGCATTGCAGGCGCACCCCCCAATAAAGGACTCAGACGCTGATGAAAGTGGATAACGGCATTGGGCCACATTTATTGATTCATGCCCTAGTCCGAATTATAAATTTCTATTGGTAATTGACCAATCATAATTCTTAAGGCAAGCAGGCCGAAGTAACACTGGTAAGGTACCACCCAAAATTGCCAACGCCAATTGTTACAATGTATCTATTTGTATCAATTTGTTTGTTGACAACAAACAAATTGTTGACCGTAGTCAATATCTAACTAATGACCCCACCCTCTGACGCGTATCCGTAAAATCACGGGGTGATGCATGCTGTCTAGCTGTAGCCATCACCCCGTCGCCTAGTTCGTCGTTGACCGGACAACGTTTAACCAACTTATGCCTGTCTAGTGTTGTCCAGTCAATTGCGAACCTGCCGGATACCTGTGGGTCATAAATATTTACCTTACCAGTGCTACCCGCAACACGGAGGGGCTTCAAAGAAGGCTCGACGCCCCCCCCAGACCGTCAGCTCGGTCAACAGGCCTGCTCGCCAGTCCACTAACCAGAGGTCCATACCTCCCTGCGACAGATGGGCCCCATCCCCTGAGTAAAGCTCGTAATTTTGCAGACTGATGGCGGGGAGGCTAATGACGCATCCCCCACCCTTGTCGAAAAGGAACCGGGCAATAGCCCCGTTCACGGAGCGTCGGCTCAGTCAAGAGCCCCGAGGCCGAACGCTCCCCTGTAAGCGTACCGCGGTATCGTGTCCGACCAATTGAGGGTTGTCGCAGGCCACACATAATGTGAGTAGGGCAGGTCACTGCAAATCACAAGGTTCCGCGATAGGCCAGTGACATGTCCCAAGCCATCGCCCCCAAGGTACATAACCAGGACATAGGCGAGTCAGCATCCCTGATGTAGAAAAGGAATGGCAACAGTTCCCGCCATAACATGCCGCGCTTACCATGCCACCTGAGACGTGTGGATGCACCCAGTCCCAGTCGGGGTCCCCACTCTGTCGCCGCAGCGTAACGCGCTGCCCTGTGCAGCGTAACGCGCTGCCCTGTGCAGCGTAACGCGCTGCCCTGTGCAGCGTAACGCGCTGCCACATGCAGCATAACGCGCTGCCCTGTGCACGTGGCCATGGCCCACCAGCCATACTGTCACCGGGGTAATACGACACCCAGGGTCTGTCAAGGAAAAAAGGGGGGGAGAAACAGTGCAGTGACTAAACTGGTACTCACGGTTGAAGAGGGCGAACACAAAACTGAAAACATTGTGATCCCCACCCTCCCATGCGGCGTTTGACAGCCCCGGAGTACCCAAAAACAGCTGCAGTAGAAGCCACCCCTATCCTGAACGAATGGGTGCCGCAACGAGCCCCAGAGAGGCCAACACTGTCTAGTGCCTTCCCGGCACCCTCCAAAATTGAAATTTAGTAAGGGGAGACCCATCTTGGTGACAGAAAAACGGGCCATGGTGGATGCCACGCAGTGCAAGAAACTCCTGTAGGGCACCAACCGGACAGATGTCTGCCAAAGAACACCGTAGCAGTCTTACACCACTGCCTACGCCATGCTGATCTGTCTTAGAGGAGCGTATCCTCAACTGAGCCCAGTCTTTGGCAACATAGACATCCTCGAGTTCCAGTGCCCTACGACTTGCTTCCGCCTTAGACAGCATCACAAGCTCGCTGATGCGGAGCGCTCCAAAAAGGCCACCGTCGTAGCCGCATGAATTGGGCTGCCTCGTACTTATCAAAACAGAGGCCATGCCAGCCCCGGGCCAGTTGGGTAAGAACACCTGGGGAAATCGGGTGGTGGTCATCCGGGCAACGCCCACGCTCCCGCACCCACCCCTCCAAAACTTGTCTCACACGGAAATCAGCGGTACTATCCACATGACCGCCCACCTTGGCCATAAAAGCCAACGCTGACAGCCTAGATGCTATGGTGCGAGGTGCAAGGCCCTGGGCATGCAGGTAAACCATGAACCGAAGTACATGGGTCACTGGGATCGGCCAGGTCTCTGGCAGCCAGAATTGGGTACAGAAATCTCCGAAAGACTTGAATGCGTGGTGATACGCCTTACGCGTGCGTGGCGCTAGTGACAAGCCAATCGCCCGGTTCACCTCTCCTTGCCAATGGTCCATATCTCGTCCGGGAGTGGCGAGGGAAATTCCTCCGCATCCGGGGCCAAGTCACGGAACCGGGAGATCTGCAGGCGGGACTGCAGGAACTGGAGCCAGATAAGCATATCTGCCCTGATACCCCGGGTGAGTCTGACCCTATGGTGGGGCCTAAATAAGCCTGTCATGGCGTCGCACAAGCGCCTAGCAGATGCCCTGCCTGGTGCGACGACCCTGCAAGCGAAATTGAGGTGACCATGTAGCACCTGCACTCCCCTCAGTGATGCCTTGCGTTTAGCAAGCAAGTCCGAGATAAGGGCCACTATCCTCGACACCTTATCCCCCGGTAACCTAGAAGCCTGCGCTACCGTGTCAATCTCCACCCCCAGGAATACTAGCTTAGTAGATGGGCCCTCGGTCTTTTCGGGCGCTAAAGGGACACTGAGTTCCTCCATTAGCGTCTGAAATGTGTTGAGGAGACGTGTGCACGTGTCCCAGCCCCGTTCACCCCCGAATAAAATTATCCAGGTATTGGGCTACAGACCGGGACCCTGACCAGCGGACGAAAGCCCACTGTAGGAATGTACTGAAACGCTCGAAGGCCGAGCATGATATGGAACAGCCAAAAGGCATGGCCTTATCAAAGTAATATTCACCCCGGAACTTAAAAACCCAGCAACTCAAAGTCGCCCGGGTGCACCGGCAGGAAGCGAAACGCCGACTTGATGTCGCACTGAGCCAACAGCGCACCCGGGCCACATGAGCGCACCATGCGCAGCGCTCGGTCAAAAGATGCATACCCGACTGAGCAAAGGTCATCAGGGATAGCATCATTGACCAATCGGCCGGCTGGGTGGGACAAGTGATGAATCAGGCGAAACTCGCCCGGTGACTTTTTGGGCACTAAGCCCAAGGGTGATACCTTAAGATTAGGGAACGGGGGTATCGGGAAAGGGCCAGCGACCCTGCCCGCATCGACCTCCTTAGTAATGCTGGCAGCAGCTACCTCCTCCCTCCCCCTAAGGGACAAAAGGTTGGGGGGCATCCTGGGGGGACCTATCACCCACGAAAAGAATACTGAACCCCTGTCTAAAACCCTGAAGGAGGTAAACCGCATCCTCCTCCCTCGGGTACAATGCGAGCCAACGCTCCAACATGTCCACATTAATTGGGGAGGGGGCCTTTCAGTGAACCAGCTCCCTCTGCGGCAGTTTTGCCAGTCCAGTGTCCACCCCTTCCTCTGCCCCGCATCCCTCCAGGCCTGGGACAGGCGGAGGCCACATGGGGGCCAGCGCAGGAGGGACACTCATGCCTGTACTTGCAATTCTTCCTGTTGCAGGAACCATTGGACGAGAAAGTCCAGCACAGCAGGCGGGCTGGAACCCCCTGCCCCGCCACCTGGCGGGGTGCCTGTGCTGGGGCCGCTCGCTGGGCCGCATGTCCACAATGGTATCATTCCCCGGGCGCAGGGCGCATGGGAGTCATGTACAGAAGCCACAGCCTCTGGCAGGGCTCATCCCACCTCATCTCGGGGTGCAGGGGTATCCGCATACGGAATTTCTCGTCATTAGCCAACCACGACAGGCCCGGGAAGTCAACCATCGCCCGGTAATGTTGTCCAAATACTGGACCATCGGAATCGCCAATTCCGGCCGAGCCCTGAGGCAGACCGCCATGTATACGAGGTAGGCCGGCAACCAGTTGGCCCACATACGTGGTGGCATGCGACTACGCGCCTGCTCCTTATCCTTCTCATCTTGCCCCTCCCTCTCCTCCTTGGTGGGCTCTCTGTTAAGGAGGGAGAAGATGTCCACATACTCCCCCCGCCAGATCTTCTCTTTGGGGGTCTGGGCCAAATGGTCCCCCAGTGGCAAGGAATACCCTGCTGTCGGCAAAGCCGACACAGGTACGGTGGAAACTGCGAGCATCTGTAAAGGAGCCTGGACTAACCCGGTCACCCCTAGAAGATTCCCGACTGGGTAAGAAGCACCCCCCACCACGGGGCCCTGGGTGATAGTTGAAGTCACCGAGTTGGGTGTCGGCGACTGAACCGCCGCACCACCCGTGCGAGGCCAAGGCCATTGAAAACCCCCCCCCCCAAACGTGGCCATGTGTGTAGGTGCACTAGTTTGGACCGCATACTCACATGCTGCACCCCCATGGGCCGCCCCCACCGGGGGTTCCGACCCGCTGGGGGCGTCGGAGCTCACGACCGCCATAGAGCTCGTCGACGGGGCTTGATCAGCACCGGCCTGTGGATTGGGGAGCTGCGAGGCAGTGGCCGAAGCCGGGCCACACGCCTCAGGCAGCTCGACCCGTCCCGTCGCCTGCCGCTGCCCAGCAGACGATGCATCGACCTGCACCCCAAAAAGGGCCCCAGGGTGACTAACCCAGGCCAGGGATGCCTCAAGGGCCGCAACGCGGGCCAGGAGGGCCTCCACGCTGACATAGCCACCTAAACCAAGGGGGGGCAAAGGGGAGCGGTGGCCACCGCTTGCGGGCCGAGGGCCACGGCCCCTACTGGGCCCGTATGCGGACCCCCAGTCTCCGGCCAAGGCGGAATTAACCCCATCCCACCGGTCCCGGTGGGCTCGGGCATAGGAGGCTGCTGGGGAGGCGCAGCCGCGGTCCTCCGACCCGGATTGCGCCTCCGCGGAGAACAAGCCGCGTTCGCAGTTGCCTTCTTCTTTGAGGGCATTGCAGCTAGCCGATGGGAAGCCGAAAAAGGAGAAAATCAGCAGCCAAGAGGCTCCCCGGTGAGGGTAAAAGCGACGGAGGTAAGAGGGAAAAACTTCTCCGCTCCGTCGCTTCGCAAAATGGCAGCTCGGCTGCCTCATGGCTGCCCCTTATATAAGGGTGCTGGCCACGCCCCCTAACTACCCGGATGCCTTCGTCCAATGGGGGGGTCCTGCAAAGGGTGTGGCGGCCATTTTGGCTCCGCGCTCGCAATCTATGAGTTACCAAGAACCTGCCTTGGTCTATTTTTGATATGACTTTGGAATCAAAGTAGATTCAGGGGAATCTGTGTAATCATGTTGGGACTGAAACTGCTATTCAGTTCAGTTTTAAACTTCTTTACTTTAACATTTCAATTGTTTTGCTAACATTTGTATCAGTGTAATTAGGGAAGGGCGGGGGGGGGGGGGGGGAACACTACAGTCATTCTTGACCAGAGCACCATGATCCTACTACTAATTTTTTCAGATGTAACTGGTGTTCCTCTACCATTGATATGGCAACATCTGTATCAATAATATGTAAATATTCATGAAAATATGCACACATGCACCTGAGCTAATTTTTCTTAAAGTTAATATATCTCTATGGACATTGTCTGTTGCACACGGAGTGTGCAACTCATTATGTAACAGATAATGCTTACAATGGTTTCTTAGCTTATGATAAATTTGCATCTACAAGTTAAGGCATTTGTGTAACTGTACAACAGGGTATCAGTCATTATCAAGGGAAAAAGAGGGAGCCAAAAGTAGCCTTTAAATCAATGTGGTGATGATTCAGTAACCTGACACTGAAACCTGATATAACTCACTGATTATTTTCTCTTTCTTTTGTGGTGGCTCACATTCTTACTCTATACAATAATGGCTGTGTCACGTGACTTAACAGGTGCACGCGTTTTGCCACCGATCCACCCCCAAGTCGACAACCACCAAGAAGTGGGGAGGAGCCACCTGCTATAAAAGTGTGACTCCTTCCTGACTCACCCTCTCTCTTCTGCTTTGTAACTTGGCAAAAGCCCCTCCCTTTTTTCTAAGTATGACCGTTGTGGTCGCTTTGGGACTGAGAGGGAACTTTTTCATCATCACTGATTGGCCCTTGGGATGATGTTTTTCACCCTCTCCATACTTACGAGGGGGAGCCAGAGGTAAGCAATGTAAACCCAATGGGGCAGTAGTGGGGTAAACAGTAATCAAAATTATGTTTAATGGATCATACGTAATGGGGTTCCTGCCCATAGCAGAAGGATATAGGCACTGAAGGCGTCTACTGTCGGGCAAAGGAACCCTCAATTACAATGGAGCAGGGTTGTTAGCCTGAATGAAATTGTGAACTAAGAGGTATGAAGTGAGATGTGGTCATTCTATACAGGGTCATAATCAATAATCTGGATATGGGTAGATATACCCATAAGTTAATACCATTTACCCACTAGGATGCCCCATTGCAGGTCATGTTAATATTGTATTGTTCTGTTTACAAATAAAATGGCTCATGTTTTGACCAACAAATGGTTGTTGACTAGCTCCTTGGGTGCTTTGGGTGGCAATGTGAACATTGTACAATAGTGAAGCTAGGCAGATATCATACTGAAGAAATCAACACATTCTGATTCAAACCCTGCATCCTTCCCCATCATAAGTTATAAATCCGGATCTGACTCACCTTGTAAAGAAAGGAGTAACTGGGATGTGTGCATATGTGTATAAATATTTACATGTGTCTAATTATAAATATACAGTGTCACTTCAGTGCAAGAACAACACCAGTTACATTCAGAGTCTTTTGAACTGAACCTTGAAGATTATAAAGGTAACAATTATGTATTTTTCAAAAACAATTTTAAATATTCTTTGTTATGAATATATATACTTTAAAGAAAATTACTTGCTTTAAACCTTGCCTTTCTTTTATAACTTTGTTTAACTGGAGAGCATCATGGTGTATGTCTAACAGGTAAGACAACATCACTTTATCTTATGCATACTACTTTAAGTAGCTTATAATTGAAGAGATGCTGAGGCAGCAACTACAGAGATTATGATGATGATGACTAGTATTCACATTAGCATCAACATCAGCATTAGAATTAGCATTAGCATTATTAGATTCACAGTCAAAGACTGGCACAAAATCAACAGTTCAAGGCCTAACCAAGAGCCTAAGAATGGTTTAGGTAACGTATAAGTACTGTATATTGGCAGTTCCTAGTAAAGTTTTTTTTTAAATTTATAATGTTCAAAGCCAATAAACCCAAAATCTCCAAATATCTTCAGTTGTTTGTCCTCAATTCGTGCATCTTCTCTTATAGCAATGACAATAAACCATGTCTTTGTCTTTTCCACAACAGTTATACCAGGTGTATTGTGAGTAAGATGTCTATCTGTTTGAATTTTAAAGTCCCACCTGCTCATTTTTAAAACTTTCTCTACCCAATGTTCCCAATAATTTGTACTGCATTCACATCTAAACTTCTGGCAAAGCTTCCAATTAATAATTTTTGTAACCCTATCATGGTGTTGCAAGTAATCATATATACATTAATGAACCTGAAGGAAATGTGTTTGAGGGAAAATTACCTGCTTGCTATATTGTTGCTTCTTGTATCAAAATATATTTTCTTTCGCGCCACCGAGCCTCAAAGTTAAATTCTGTAGTGCTCTTCGATGCCAAAGAACCATCTAGCTAACATCTTTATTCATAATACTGATACCTAACAGCAGGTGTAATCAGATGAAGAACCACATATTGAAATCTACATTACTGTTTAAAGGAAACATGACAGATCCAAGTCCACATTGAGACCAAATGGTTGAATGGTATTGAAACAGTAAATAAAATGTGCTTCTCTACGTCGTAATTTTTGTTCTATATTAATCACTTTATAGTGGATGGATCTTACAGTTTCAAGAATGGCGAACTTCAAATACATAAACCACGAGCTGCTGATGGGTTACTCCCAGTGAGACCTATTATTTCATCTGTAAATTCAGCGTTAAAGCTGCTAGCTAAGTTTTTGGATACATTCATTCATCCTTTTTCATGCTAAACCTTATCTTACATTAAGGATACCACTGACTTCATCACACAGGTGGAAGGGATTTATGTCACACCTGATGGGGGTTTCGTCACGCTAGATGTTAAGGCATTATACACACACATTCCCCTCGATGAGGTACAGAACATCACTCAAATAGCCTTAGACTCTAGGTCAGACAATCATCCCCTCACTCATTTTTATTAGACATATTGGATATTATTATGGAACACAATTACTTTAGATTTGGATCGGATTTTTTTTTTTACAAGTCTCTGGGATCGCTATGGGGAGCGCGACCGCGCCCAGTTTGGCGAACCTTTAGATGTCACATTTTGAAAAGACTTTTATTTTTAGTGATTTGAATCCTTTTGAATGTAAAATCATTTTTTAAAGGAGGTTCATTGATGACCTATTTTTTGTATTCAGTGATTTTAGTTGTATATCAGAGTTTGTGGCATGGATTAATGGGGTTAATAGGCACCTTCAGTTTTCGCACAGCAGTGATGCATTATCTTTGCCCTTCTTAGATGTAGCTGTGTATCTGGATAACTCATGCAATATTCGTGTCAGGCTTTACCGTAAACTGACTGTTAGGAACGCATACCTGCACTACAGCTCTTACCATCTGCACTACCTTCGGAATAACTTACCCTATGGGTTATTTTTGAGAGCGAAAAACGAGAAACACCTCCAACGAGATTCGATCATGTTTGAAACAAAAAGGGTACCCACCACAGATCATTGAACATTGTTATGAGAGGGCATCCAGAGTTACCAGGCAGAGTTTGTTGACCGTTAAACACAGACAGGAGGGACATAGATTAACTTGCTCCTTTGAATACTCGCCTCTAGTGACTCAAATCAAATCTATCATCTATCGTAATTGGCACATTGTAAGACATATTCCAGGCTGTGAACAACCGCCTTTATAGGTTTCAGGAAGACACGCTCAATCTTTCAAATTGTAACTAGATCAGACCTATGTTCTCGATCCATTCACCCTATTGCTGTGGGGCACTTTAAATGTGGACACTGTGTGCACTGCAATCTTGCTTGGGAAACCAAAGAAATCACGGTTTCTGGGTGATCTTACAAGTTGAAATTAAGTGAATTTACCACCTGTCAAACAAAATCCTGTGTATATATTATTATGTGTATTTATGGATTAAGTTATGTGGGGTGCACCAGTCGGGAGATTAAAACTAGGGTGGGGGAACATAGATCTAGGATCAGGAAAGGGGACATCACGGCACCTATGGTTAGTCATTTTTTGGAAAAACAACACAGTGATAGAGATTTGAAGTTTGCCATTCTTGAAACTGTAAGATCCACCCGCTATGAAGTGATTAATATAGAACAAAAATTACGACGTAGAGAAGCACATTGTATTCACTGTTTCAATACCATTCAACCATTTGGTCTCAATGTGGATTTGGATCTGTCGTGTTTCCTTTAAACAGTAATGTAGATTTCAATATGTGGTTCTTCATCTGATACACCTGCTGTTAGGTATCAGTATTATAAATAAAGATGTTAGCTAGATGGTTCTTTGGCATCGAAGAGCACTACAGAATTTAACTTTGAGGCTCGGTGGCGTGAAAGAAAATATATTTTGATACAAGAAACAACAATATAGCAAGCAGGTAATTTTCCCTCAAATGCATTTCCTTCAGGTTTATTAATGTATATATGTAAATAATGTATGAGCTGTGTGTATAGATTGTATGGTCATTATATATATTTTATGTGCATAGATTCTTGAGGAAGCTTGGAAAAGCCAATTTAATCTGGAAAAGGCTTCGAGTCTACTTGCGCATTAAAAGCTACGTTCACTACATCGTTTGTTGACTGTGATATATACACTGTAAACGTTTTTTTGTTCTTGGGATTTACACCGTTTGGCCCTTGTTTCCACTGTTGCAAATAATCAGTCTGTGAAATTTTGCTGCAACCACTGATCAGATGCTCTACTGTTTCATTCTTTTCATTACAAAACCTGAATTTGCTCTTGTTGGATACATGCTGTATTTTAGTCTTCATGCAATTTGTTGGCAAAACTTGTTCTTGAGCTTTAAATATAAACCCTTCAATTTCCATCTTAAAAATACCTGCTCTTAGCCATCCCCATGTCAGCTTTTGGTCAGCCTTTCTTTGCAGGCGCAACCCCTAAAAAAGGACTCAGACACTGGGATATGTGGGTAACGGCTTTGGGCCACATTTATTTATTCATGCCCTAGTCCGAATTATAAATTTCAATTGGTACTCAGCCAATTATAATTCTTAAGGCAAGCAGGCCGCAGTAACACTGGTAAGGTTCCTCCCAAAATTGCCAATGGCAATTGGCTACAATGTATCCATTTGTATCAATTTGTTTGTTTACAACAAACAAATTGTTGACCGTAGTCAATAAACTATCTACTGACCCCACCCTCTGACGTGTATCTGTAAAATCGCGGGGTGATGCATGCTGAAGAGCTCGTGCCATCACCCCATTGCCTGGTTCGTCGTTGACCGGTCAACGTTAACAAACTTGTACCTATCTAGTGTTGGCCAGTCAATTGCGAACCTGCCGGATACCTGTGGGTCATAAATATTTACCTTACCAGTGCTACCCGCCACACGGGGAGGCTTAATAAAGACTCACCACCACCCCCCAGACCGTCAGCTCGGTCAACAGGCCTGCTTGCAAATCTTCCAAAAAGAGGTTCATACCTCTGGGCGACAGATGGACCCCATCCCCTGTGTAAAGATCATAATTTCGGAGACTAATGGTGGGGTGTCCCCACTCTGTCGCCGCAGCGTACTGCGCTGCCCAGTGCACATAGCTGTGGCCCACCAGCCATACTGCCACCGGTGTGTGGGGACACACAGGGTCTGTAAGATAAAAAAGAGACAGGACAGTGACTTATATGGTACTCATACTTGAAGAGGGTGAACATATAATTCAAAACACTTCGATCCCCACTTCCCCATATGGCGTATATCAGCCCCAGAGTACCCAAATGCAGCCGCAGTAGAAGCAGCTCCTATTCTAAAAGTATGGGTGCCGTAACGAGCCCCAGGGAGGCCAACACTGGACCGGCCTTACCGGTCACCTTCCAAAATTGAAATTTAGTAAGGGGAGACCCATCTTGGTGGCAGAAAAATGGGCCAGGGTGCGTACCACGCATTGCAATGAACTCTTGTAGGGCACCAACCGGACAGATGTCTGCAATGGAACATCGTAGCAGTCTAACACCACTGCCTACACCGTGCTGATCAACCTTTGAGGAACGTATCCTCAACTGAGCCCACTCATTGGAGACATAGACATCTTCGAGTTCCAGTGCCCTACGAGCCGCATCCGCCTTAGACAGTAGCACCAGCTCACTGATGCGGAGCGCTCCAAAAAAGGCCACCGTGGTAGCCGCATGAAACAGAGCTGCCTCATACCTGTCAAAACACAGGTCACGCCAGCCTCGTGCAAGGTGGGTAAAAACCCCTGGAGAAATAGGGTGGTGATTGTCCGGCCGGCGTCCACGTTCCCGTGTCCACCCCTCCAAAACATGTCGTATCCGGAAATCATTTGTGTTGTCAGCAGAGCCCCTCACTTTTGCCATGAATGCCAGTGCTGACAACCTGGATGCTATGGTGCGGGGAGCTAGGCCCTGACTGTGTAGGTAGACCATAAATTGGAGAACGTGTGTAACTGGAATGGGCCACACCTTGGGCAACTGGAGTTGCGGACAAATTTTTTTAAATTGATTGAATGCATGGTGATACGCCTTACGCGTGCGGGGCGCCAGCGACATGCCGATCGCCCGGTTCACCTCTCCTTGCCAAACGTCCAAATCTCATCCGGGAGCGGCGAGGGGAATTCGTCTGCGTCCGGAGCCAAGGCGCGGAACAAGGGGATCTGCAGGCGGGATAAAGCATCAGCAATATCGTTATTAATACCTGGTACATGTCTGGCCCTGAAGAGCACATTGAGGCGTAGGCTGCGCAACACAAACTGGCGAACTAACTCCATGACCTTCGGTGATTTAGATGTCTGGGAATTGACGATGTGCACTACCGCAGCATTGTCACACCAGAAATGAACCACTGAATTGGCCCACTCCTCGCCCCATAGCATCAAAGCTCCCAGTATCGGGAAGAACTCAAGGAATGTAAGATCGCGTAGACGATCCGTGCCCCTCCATGCCTGAGGCCATCGGCCGTAGGCCCACCTCCCCTCAAAGTAAATCCCATATCCCAGGGACCCCGAGGCATTCGACTGAACCTGGAACCTAGGGGAAACCAAAAGGTCAGATCTCCAAAATGACACCCCGTTGAAGTCCCTCAGGAACTTAAGCCAAACCAACATGTCAGCCCTCATGCCCTTGTTCAGTTGGACCCTATGATAGCACCTGGATAGGCCAGTCATGGCATCGCATAAGCATCGAGCAAAAGCTCTGCCAGGCGCGACCACCCTGCAGGCGAAGTTAAGATGACCATGGAGAACCTGGAGCTCACGAAGTGACACCTTGCATTTGGCCAGTAAGGCCAAAATCAACGCAGTGATCCGGGTAACCTTATCCATGGGTAACCTGGATGACTGCGAGACCGTGTCAATTTCGATACCCAGAAATGTGAGCTTAGTTGATGGGCTCTCGGTCTTTTCGGGCGCTAAAGGGACACCGAGTTCCTGCATTAGCATCTGAAATGTATTGAGGAGACGCGTACACGTGTCCCAGCCCCGTTCACCCCCGAACAAGAAATCATCGAGGCAGTGGGCTACAGACCGGGACCTGTGAACAAAGGCCCACTGAAGGAAAGTGCTAAAACGTTCAAATGCTGAACAGGAAATAGAGCAGCCAAAAGGCATGGCTTTATCAACATAAAATTTTCCTTGGAATTTAAAACCCAATAACTCAAAGTCACCCGTGTACACTGGCAACAAACGGAATGCCGACTTAATGTCACATTTGGCCAGAAGTGCACCCGGGCCACAAGAGCGCACCATGCGGAGGGCCTGGTCAAATGATGTATACCTGACCGAACAAAGGTCATCAGGAATGGCATCATTGACTGAATGGCCCGCCGGGTATGACAGATGGTGAATTAAACGAAACTCCCCAGGGGTCTTTTTGTGCACCAACCCTAAAGGGGAAACCTTCAGATTGGGAAATGGTGGCATAGGAAAGGGGCCAGCGACCCTACCTGCATTAACCTCCTTAGCAATACTTAGGGCGGCCATCTCCTCTCTACCCTTCAGGGAAAGTAAATTATGAGCATCTTGGGGGCACCGCTCCCCTTTGAATGGGATGCGAAAGCCCCGCTGGAAACCCTCGAGGAGATACCTAGCATCATCTCTCCTCGGGTAAGTCAAGAGCCACCGCTCCAACATAGCTACGTTAACCGGGGAGGGGGCCTTTTGAGTGACCAGCCCCATCAGCAGCAGGTTTGCCTGCTCCCTGTCCACCTCTACCTCTGCCCCGTGACCCACCGGCTCGTGGGCACGCAGCGGCGGCGTGGGGGCCAGCGCAAGAGGGACACTCATGTTTGTATCGGCACTGTTTTCTATTGCATACACCATTGGCCGAGAAACTCCAACACAGCAAGCGGGCTGGAACCCCCTGCCCCGCCAGCTGGCGGGGAGCCTGTGTTGGAGCAGCTCGCTGGACCGCATGGCCACAATGGTACCTCTCCCCAGGCGCCGGGCGCGTGGGGGTCATGTATAAAAGCCACAGTTTTTGACATGGCTCATCCCACCTCATCTCCGGGTGTAAGGGCACTCTCATTCTAAATTCCTCATCGTAAGCCAACCACGATGGGCCAGGAAAATCCATCATTGCCCTGTAAATATTGTCCAAATATTGGACCATAGGAATGGCCAGGTCAGGCCGAGCTCTGAGATACACCGCCATATATATGAGATATGCGGGTAACCAGTTGGCCCAGGTGCGTGGTGGCTTGCGATGGCGAGACAGCTCTTTGTCCTTCTCATCCTGCCCTTCTTTCTCCTCCTTGGTGGGTTCCCTGTTCAATAGGAAGAAAATATCGACATACTCCCCCCGCCAAATCTTCTCCCTTGTGGCCTGGGCCAAATGATCCCCAAGGGGCAAGGAATACCCGGCAGTCGGCAATGCCGACACTGGCACAGTATTAACACGGGGTATCAGGAGAGGAGCCTGGACCATCCCTGCGACACCCGGTGCAGCCCCGGGGGTGGACCCCCCCCCCCGCCCAATGTTATGCCAGTATGGGACCAAGCTGTACCCGGGTAAGCTGGGAACTGATGCCCACCCACCCCGACATTATGAGGCCATGGCCACTGAAACCTATCCCTGGAAGTGGAGTGTGATGTGGGAACATTAGCTTGAACCAGATACTCACTGGGTGCACCCCCGTGAGCCGCCCCCACTGGGGGTTCCGGCCCATGGTGGGCGTCGGAGCTCGCAACCGAAATCGAGCTCTGAGGACACATCCGACCATTACCTGTCTGCGGTTCCTGATGCACGGGAAGCTGCGAGACCGCGGCGGGCACAGGCCTGCGCGCCTCAAGCAACTCAACCCGACTGGCCGCCTGCTGTAGAGTGGCAGCTGTCGTGGTAGCCGGCTGGCAAAAGGGGGCCCCAGATGGCAATGAAGCCCCCCCCATGGGGTTATCAGTGATCCCTAGGGATGCCTCTAGCACCGCTACGCGGGCCAGTAATGCATCCACCGTCGCAGATCCCCTGCATAAAGGGGGCCAGGAGGGCCGGACGGCCCACCAGGCAATGGTCCAGGGCCCCCTACTTGAGAGCCAGGCCCCAAATAGGGCCATGCCCAAAACTCCGGCCCATGAGGGGCCGGGGGTAAGCCCTGCTGTGCAACCGCAACAGGCCCTCCCCCATGCTCAAAGCCCATGGCCGGCAATTGCGGGCCGGGGGCCGAAGCCCCTGTGGGGCCAGTCTGAGGCTGTAGAGCCGCGGGCCATGGCCTAAGCTGCCCCATCCCACCGGTCCCAGTGGGTGCCTCCGGTAAGGAGTCCTGTTGCGGGGGCGCGGTCGCGGTCGCGGTCCTCCGACCCGACTGCTGCCTCCTGTTTGGGCGAGACCGAGTCGCCATAGCCTTCTTCTTAGGAGGCATAACGAAAACGCGATCCCTTTCCATGGATCAGAGAGGAAATGCCGAAGATTGAGAAGCAAGATCCCGCTAAAGCTCTGCAGCCAAGCGCAGCTCTCCGAAGAGACGAAGAGCAATGGAGAAAACTTCTCTTCTCCGTTGCTTTTCCAAAATGGCAGCTCGGCTGCCTCGTGGCCACCCCTTTTATAGAGGAGTGGCCACGCCCCCTAACTCAACCGGATGTCTGAGTTCGGGTGGGTGGGGGGCGCAAAGAGCGCGGTGGCCATTTTGGCGCCGCGCTTTCATTCTATGTTTTTCAAGTATTGACCATGCATAGGCTTGTTTTTCCAGTTGGCAGCTCAACTTTTAGCCCTTTCCATTCTGTATTCAGCTTTCTTCTTCACTGTTTTCCAAAAATCATTGTCATTTTTGGGGTGCAGGGCATGATACATAGCCATTAGCTTCCTTGTTTTTGGTGTATGCTACCTAATTCCATTCAGGTCCAATCAATTATTCCAGCTGAATATCATATAACAGGCACTACCCAGGTGTTAATTGCTTTTATGATATTGCTCCCACTCAGCAAGTACTTGTATCCCTCTTCTGATATTATTGATCTTATATATCTCGCATTATCTAACTCAAATCCATCACCTTTGACAATTTTGCCTGCCTTAACAGCAATTGCTGCATAGTTGTCAATTCCAAATTGCATTCAGATGTCTTTACTAAACTTGCTATAAGAATTGAGGTTGCAGGTTGACCTAGAATAACACACATTTTGGGCTGCACAGGAGATTGGTGTACTTAATCCTCATGCTGTTCAAAAGTCAATCAGTACTTCCAGTCTTAAGTTCCCAAAGAATATGCTAGTAATGGAGTTGCCCAGCTTTTATTTTTGCATCAAGTTCCATTTTGATACCACATTCACTCAATCAAATTACCTGTTCCTTAATAATGACTCAAGTTTCTGGTTCATGATTCATACAATTCCTCTGAAATTGATGCCTACCAAAACAACAGAGACTTTTGCTAATTTTCTTCCTATAAATATATATTCGTATTCGCTGAGCTGCAGATAATAAAAACCACAGGTTATTTCAGAAAATTACTAAGCATATTACATTATTTATTTGATTAATATCTTGTCTTCATCTCAGTCTTACCTCCCAGGTTGATATTGTCACAGTCTTGTGCAATATGGTGGTGAGCCACTGTGTATTTTGACTTAAATTATAGTAATAATGAATAATTATTATGAAATTTGCCATATATTAGTCTAATTGCAAAATTTCTACCTATTTCATGAAGAACATCTTTCTTTTTGAGGTTCCTTTTCAATTTTGTCTGTCCTCCTGACAGACAACCATTGCAGCTGCTTAGTGCATCTTGCAGGCAGATGAATAATCAAGTTTCACTGATTCATTGATTCTGAAGGATTGACTAGACATGTAATTATACTTCTGGCTGTGTTATGTTTCTCAATGTTCTTTTTTACATTTGTTTCATTACCTACCCAACAGTGCTAATCTTATATAGTCACAATTTTTGGACATGGTTATATGGGGGTGGGGTCAACCAGCAATGTGTTTTAGAAGCATTTCCAGTTGAATTCTATTGTTCTGCTTTTGGCAAAGACCACAGCTGCAATATAATTTGCAAACTGCATTTACACACACACACACACACACACACACACACACACACACACACACACACACACACACACACACACACACACACACACATTTCCCCCTAGTTAGGTGCTAAACTGATACAGCACTGATTCAAATGCTTACCTTGTGGCATCAGTTCAGTTCTATTTCACTTGGTAAACATTTTAAAAAGGAAATATTTCAATACCTAAGAAAGGAGTGGGTAAGAGGGTGGTGACAGAAAATGGTAAGTAAGAAGGGATGTTGTGCAAGATGTGTGGAGACTTGAAACACACCCTTGTGGGAAAATTAAACATTCACCTATGAACTGCAGCAGTGATTTAAATGCCAAGTATACAAAAAGCTTGCATCAACCCAAAACATACTTCCAGGGCATTGATGGCTGGTTAGCAGCACAGGCACCAAAACCCAGGACAACCACACTAAGGCTCAAATGGTGAACCTCATCCATGTTCAAATCCAAGATCAAAGGCAGCAGCAGACAGGGGGACAAGGTTAGTCCAATAGACAAGATCTAGTTTGAGCAGACTAGGTTCAGACAACCAAGGAAGCAGATGAAGCAGCCAAAGATCTTTTTATTCAGTCAGACTTTCAGATATTAAGTGTTTTAAATTAATAGATTTTAATTAGTGTGCTGGCTCTTTTCAAATGTTAAATTTTGTCAACATATCCAAACATTTTAAAGATTAAATTTTAGTTTTATAATGCTGTGATGGGGCGCGGGAGCCTTTCCCGGACACAAGACCCACATCTCTGCCTTAGAGGTACAGATGAGTGACCAAGAGGACATGCATTTTGGGAAGGGCAGGCTTAAGCCAAAGGCAGCAGACCTGAGGAAAAGTAGAGCTTACCACCTAGGCTTGGAAAATGCCACCATCTCCCTTCCCTTGCAAACCAAACTGGCTCTGAAAAATGAAGGCTGTGTGTGACTGAGCTAAAAGGTGGTGAAAGGGAGGGAAAGAAGCCATGACAGGGTAAGAGGGAAAGAGCAAGCAATGGCAAATCACAGGAGCCCAATATGTCAAAGAAAGAAGGGAACTGTGTGGGAGAGAAACAGTGTAAGAGGAAAGTAGAGTGTGTGAAGGAAATAGAAAATAAGAGGAGAAAGTTAAAGAGCAGCAACACTAGGTCCTTCTTGTTGTGGTATGTGTTATCTATTACAAAATCACAACCCTAAGAGCACTTTCAAAGTATATGAAGATTTAAGGAGTGGTTTTATCACTTCCTCTCCCACTAATAGGTTTCCATGGTCAAAAAGGAATTTGAACCTAAGTGTCTAGTCATGCCTGCCACATGACCACAGAAATGTCTGCAGAAGCAGACAGCACCGTCTCTTCGGCTATGAAACAGAGATGAGCACTGCACCCTAGAGTCAGATATGACTGGCTTTCGAGCAAGGGAAACCTTTACCTTTAAACAGCATTCTGCACATTCTGGTGTGCAGTCATGCCTGCCACATGTCCATGGAAACATCAGCAGATGCAGACAGTGCTGGCTTTTTGGCTATAAACAGAGATGAGTACCGAACCCTAGAGTCAGATAAGGCTGGCTTTTGAGCAGAGGTGACCTTACCCATCCTGAGTCCTAGTCTGTCCTTTCTATCCACTACACTGGACATTCAAGTCCAGCCCTTTGCGACCCCATGGGCAACCACACACCAGGCTCCTCTGTCATCTTCCTATTGAGTACAACACTGCAAATTGCAACTCTTGCAATTTGCTACCAATGCTGGTTGCTGACCATAAGAAATTCATTCATTCATTCGTTCATTCGTTCATTCATTTTGCCCCCTGAGGCAACTGCCTCATTATTATTATTATTATTATTATTATTATTATTATTATTATTATTATTATTATTATTATTATTATTATTATTATTATAGTGTGTGTGTGTGTGTGTGTGTGTGTTTCTGTATATTTTGGTATTTGCCCTATTTTGTAAGAAAGCCTGCTTACTTATTTTAACTGGAACTGAGGTAGTAAAGGAAATATTGCTTTCTGTCTAAATAGCAGCGATACAGGATATATATAATTAATAATTTTCTGATTCTGATTAAGATATAAAACTCTGCAGGAGATACAACAAACAGGTAAGACTGTTAGAGTAGAGGAGATCAACAAAAGCAATAAACAATCAACATTTCAGAATTGATATATAAGAACCAAACAAATTACTGAAATTGTAGTTAGTGACGTCTTTCCCTCATATATCAGTTAGAAAAACCCAACTATTTCAAAGCACAGTTGTAAGGAATCATAGGCAAGACCTATTTTCTTTCTCTCTTTGTCTTTCAATAATGGCTACACTCAACTTCTGCATGTGCCTTCTTGCCATCTTGCTTCACCAGTCCATCATCCAGGTAAGATATGTTTGTGTTTGTATAAAAAGGGACTTGTCAGAAGAATTATTCAATCTGAGCATAGAGGTTCCGGATCATTACTTAAATCCTATTATCCCCTCTTTCTTCTCCTCCCTTTAATTATATCAAAATCTTGCAGTACTGCCCACAAGTCTCTTTGTTTACTTGAAGGCCTCAGATCTTGATGCTTTGATGACCAGCAATGTCAATCAGCAGAAGGAGATTGTTGACAAGCACAACAGCCTGAGGAGAGCAGTGCAGCCATCTGCCAGCAACATGCTGAAAATGGTAATAAGCTGTCCAAAATATTAAAAGGAAATCTTTTAATATTAGCAGTATGGGTATTTGGGATGTTCTTATCATTTACTTTAAGTAGAAATGCAGACTTCTCTGATGCAGGAATGAAAACATATTTGCTGCTTGTGGCCAATCTTGTCATTTGTCAACAGAATCCAAAAACAAGGGTGGTTGTTGTTGTTAATTAATTAATTAATTAATTCATTTGAATTTGTATGGCCGCCATAGTTGTCAAGTATCCCTTATTGGCCGGGAATACCCCTTATTTTACCCTCTTTCCCACTGTCATCCCTTATTAATTAGACTGCAATGCCCTATTGCCGCCATTGGAGGGCAGCACAGGATAAGCATAGCTGTCAAGTATCCCTTATTTGCCAGGAAATTTCCCTTATTTCCAAATCCAAAACTTGACAGGTATGATGGCCACCCAATCACCAAAGTGACTCCGAGCAGCTCACAATGCAATTGCACTTCACCTTACATAAAAAAATGCAACATACCATTATAAATCTTATATAAAACATATCATAAAACCTATAATACAATCTTCGCAGCAAATAGATAGACAGATAAAACCTAAAAACCTGGAATGCAATTAGCATGTTTATATCAGCCAGCGGGGGGCGTCTGTTCCTCTATCAGCTGCCCACACCTGCTGGGCCAGCAGCCCTTTCCTAAAAGCTAGTAGCTCTGACTGAAGACAAAGGTCCATTGGCAGGAGGTTCCAAAGGGCTGGAGCGGATACTGAGAAGGCCCTCTTTCTCATACTGGAGAGGTGAACCTCTACGATGGATGTTACCTTTAGAGAGCCATTCCAGTCTCTTATTGATTTATTGCATTTCAGTCTGAAATTGAAAGAAACTGTAAGTGGTTGGGTCATTTAAATTGTACCAGCTGCTTGCTGAAGTTTATCATCTATATGTCCTGCCTTCAAATGCTGAGTGAATGATGAAGTCCCCAGTATCTTTGTAGGGTGTTTTATATCTTCATGGAGGACACAGCATAACCTTCAAAATGTAACAGACCAAGAGAGAGAATCACTATAGTAACATTACTGCCGGCTTTCACCAATTCACTGGTGAGTTTCCATGGCCAAGCAGCACTTCATTCCTGCCCCCACTACTTCGTTTCCTTCCCCTCCACTCAAATATTCAACTCCATGGTGTTACTGTCCTTAACGGCAGAGGTATCCAAACATTCACATTTCTTTTTATAATATTTTTTTTCTAATTCCAGATGGTGTCCCATGTGATGAAAATGTCTTCATGTCAAGTATATCTGTCCCATGGTCTGATGTTATTCAAAACTGGTACAATAACGTAAACAACTTCCGGTATGGTTCTGGAGCAACATCAAAAAAATGCAAAGATTGGTCTTTACACACAGGTACAAAAAAAACCCTAAGCAAATCAAAATTGTATTATTATTTTCTTGACAAAAACATGGCAAGCTTTCCAGATTTTTTAAATACTTTGTTACTTGTCTAATTTTGCACAGTAGCTCAAGAATCCCTATGCAACCTCCTTAAGTCATGGCTCTTCTACCACTTCTTATGTTTCTGTCTGTAACAGAAACCACTTGCCTTTGACTACCTTTTGTCATATGCCATCATTCAAAGACTTCTGTTCAGAGTCTCCTCAAAATGGAGTCAGTCCCCCATTTCCTAAAGTGAGCCACTTCTGTGCAATATTGCATTTCAACAAGCTAGCTAGTTGAGAAGCCCTCAGTAGAAAACTCATGCAAGGTACCCTGGCAGAATGGATGAGAGGCTGTGTACAAAAATATTTCCCCCACAGTTTAGCCCCAAAATTCTGCCAGTCATGCATATTCTGCAAAGAGTTGATTCCCTGAACTGACAGAAGTGGTTTGCAGCAGTGATGCACTCCAAATTTTTTACTACCACCTCTGTGGGCAGGGCCAAATCTGTGGGCATTGCCAACGCAGTGGGGTATGGAGCTGGGCGTGGCCAGCCAGGTGGGCATGGCCTGGGGGAATTTCCGCTACCGGTTCTCCCAACCAGGACAGAACCTGCTTCAGTGCATCACTGGTTAGCAGTTATGTATACAGATCCATCTCCTATATCTGAACCAGAATGGTATAGTAATATTCCTTATGTTTCCTGAATGTTGTCTTTCTTATGCGCTTTAATCATGTCCATGTTTTCTGCTTGTGCACCGCCCAGAGTGGGATAACACTCAGATGGGAGGTATAGGAAATAAATAAATAAATAAATAAATAAATAAATAAATAAATAAATAAATAAATAAATAAATAAATAAATGTCCATGTTCATTTGTGTCTCTGCAGTTGGTGTGGTACAACTCCTACCAAGTGGGCTGTGCACGTGCCTCTTGCCCTCATCAGAGGTTGTGGAAGTATCTTTATGTCTGTCAGTATTTTGTTCAGAAAATAACTGCACTTTGGGTTCATTCATGGCCCATGAACATTATAGAGCTGTTATCCAAGACCTTTTTCATAGGGTT
Organism: Bradypodion ventrale; assembly: GCA_035047345.1. NCBI lineage: Eukaryota > Metazoa > Chordata > Lepidosauria > Squamata > Chamaeleonidae > Bradypodion > Bradypodion ventrale. Next base: position 255,699,365 of record JAWDJE010000001.1, read on the forward strand.
GACCGCTAAACATTATTTTCAAAACATTACATTTATTGCCAAGGGACAGTGCAAAAGAAGAAATAAAACCTGACAAATTTATATATTCAATTGACATGAAGTTAGTAAATTGTGTATAAAATCTGCTAAATGAGAGAAACATACACACACATCTCTCAGCTTTAGGATAGTACGGTTATTTCTCCAAGACATGTTCCCTGGGGTTGAAAGCTACATCCATGCAACAGTACATGTCAGAGAAATGCAAAAAGTCTTTTCCATTGTTAGCAACCACTGGAAAAGTAACTATAGAGGTGTATAAGCTCTGACTATATGAACAATTCAGTGGCCAGAATCAGTGGTGGGCATCAGCAGGTTCGCACCAGTTTGCCAGAATTGGTAGCAGAAATTCTGGCTGGCCCCACCCATCCAAGTTTTGAATTAAAGTAGTCCTTATTCAGGTGCAATACAGGGCTTTCCCCCTGGCCTCACCCACCATACCACGCCCACAGTGTGGCAGTAAAAATTTGTGGAGCCCACCACTGGCCAGAATCCTTTATACAAAGTTTGAGTAGCTTGCCATGGCTAATTGACTAGTACATCTCTGTCACCTGCCTGTTCATACATCCAACTGCACAACTAAGATGGGTCCCAGTGCTCTCAATTAGTTTGGCAAAAAGCTGATTTTGGGAGTTGCTCTTCATCTCTGTATTCTCTTAATGGTATGGAAGACTGAGCAACAGGAGCATTTTAGTGAGGCCTTCTCTGCACTAACTATTCCCACCCTTTGGTGTACAGCCCTAAATGTCTATATGTAGTATCGTTGCATGTAATGTACTATATCTCCATTTAACCTTCCAGAGGAAACAATGTAAACCAGATGGCTACTTCCTATAAAGAAGGACAACCATGTGGAGATTGTCCAGCTGCCTGTAACAATGGATTGTGCAAAAAGTTTGAGAAATATGAATTCTTGGGAGACAAAAACCCAAAGACCTTTATTTTCACATAGTTTTGAGAATTGAAATGATAACTGAGGAAGGACTTTTAATGGGTGTCACTATCATAAGAACATAAGAACAGCCTTGCTGGAACAAGCCACAGCCCATCCAGTCCAGCATTCTGTCTCATACAGTGGCTCACCATTTATGCTCATTTTCAATGATATACTTCAAAACTGTGTTACAATTCAGAGATTATTATTATTATTATTATTATTATTATTATTATTATTATTATTATTATTATTATTATTATTATTATTATTATTATTATTATTATTATTATTATTATTTGGATTTGTATCCCGCTCTACTTGGCACAGGCCGACTCAGAGCGGCTAACAAGTTGATATAAGTACAATGTAACAGTGTAATAATGCAAAAAATAAATAATTAATACACTTACAATACAATTACAATAAATTCCACAGTAATACAATATATCAGTACAACAAGTCAAAATATCAACAATCAATATATCAAAAGGACATAGCCAAAAAACATATCAATAAACATATCAACAAAACAGTGTAGCCACAGGACATATCAAAAACAATCTAACCGGTCATAGAAAAAGAGGCTCGGAAAATCCAGCTGCAGTTGAGGCGGTGGCAGCTCTAACATCTTTTGAGCTCCCCGCCTAGTGGGGCCAGAGGGAGGGGTGCCGGGCACAGCAGCCCCCCCATCTGGGTCCGATGGAATAGGCCCTGGGAGAGGCTCAAGGTCTGGTGTCGGCTGGAGGCGGGGAACCACTTTTGGGGCTGCAGAAAGACGAGTCCCAGGTGCAGCTAGTTCTTTCCTCCCCACCTCCTCCTCTGGCCAGCTACCAGGCAAGCTCCGCAAGGTCTCTGAGCCCTGGCATTGGTGGTGTTGGCTGGAGGTGGGGAGCCACTTTTGGGGCCGCAGAAAGGTGAGCCCCAGGTGTGGCCAGTTCTTTCCTCCCCACCTCCTCCTCCGGCCGGTTGCCAGGCAAGCTCTGCAAGGTTTGACTTTTAGAGTGATATGTGACATATTTTTAGCCAGATCTTTAAAAATATATATACAGTAATACCTCATACAAAGTCCGCTTCGTACAACATCGAATTCATACAACATCGCTGTTGTGTTCTCAAACACTGTACCTTTATACAATGTACCTATTCATGTGTAACCAATGTATCCCTTCTACTTGTAACATGATAACCCTCAGCTGCATCACTGTAACCCTAATAGGACGCGAGCTAGTGACCACTAGATGGCAGTAGCGAGCGTCCAGCTCATTAGCCCAGACTCACCTAAGAACAACAGCGCGGGAAGATTCCCGCCACCACCTTCACCTGGACAAGAAGGGCGTGACCCACAATGACGTCACGCGGGCAGTAACCAATAGACTGTCAAGGAGCCACATTCAAATGCATAGCCACTGTATATATTGAGCTGTTCGTCTGCCATTACCACATGTTCCCTCTGACCAGCATGTAATAAAGTTGTGTTAAGCCAGCTCTTCGGCTGTCCCGGTGTCTTGGTTCCCATACACTAAATTGGCGACGAAGGTGGGATTATGGCTTCCCACAGGACCAAGACATATGCCGGTTTCGACATCAACAAACCGGAAGATTGGGAACTCTTCGAAATGGATTTCCAAAGTGCGCTGGTGGAGTTCGAGGTCACGGACAAGGGAAAGAAGAGAGCCATCCTCATCAGAATGCTCGGGCACGCCAGCAAGAGAGTGCTGGTCAACCTCATCGCACCGAAGAAGGTGGGCGAGCTGAAGGCAAAGGAGCTCCTGAAGGTGATGTGTGACCATTTCCAGCCCTCGGTGTCGATGTTTCCAGCCCGGGACGCGTTCTGGAGGCGAGTCCAAGCGCCGGGCGAGTCGGTCGCCGCATTCGCAGCGGCCCTGCGGCTGGCCGCCGGGCCATGCAAATGGGAGAACCTGGAAATCACCCTCAGGGACCGCATGCTGTGTGGCCTGAGGGACGAGGAAGTTCAGCAGAAGCTGATGAACCAGGAGCCACCCCCGACACTGCAGGAGGTCGTGAAGGCAGCACAGGCCGTGGAAGCCACGAGGGCCGGAGTGAAAGAGCTCCAGGGCAGGCTCCCACAGGCCGACCAAGCAGCTGGCTCGGTGCACGCGGCCCAGCGAGCGTCGAAATCCTCCGCGGAGAGCAGCGACGAGGAAGACGTCCGGAGGGTCCGGAAGGCCGGCCGACGCTGTGACGGCTGCGGAGCGGCCCACGACCGCGCTAAGTGCCCGTTTAGGAAGGCCGAGTGCCACAACTGTGGGCGCCACGGGCACATCGCCAAAGTCTGCAGACGACGGTGCGAGGACCGGAGGAGCTCGCCAGACCGTTCGTCGAAACCGGACCGCTCGGCGAGACCAAAGGATGGCGCCCAGCCCACGAGGAAGCAGGACAGCGTGGGCCGCATCTCCGACAACAGCGACAACGACGCCCCAGTTTTCAGCGTGTCCCTGGGACACCCCCGTTACTTTGTTGAGGTACTGGTGCAAGGGGCCCCTGTTAGGATGGAGATTGACTCGGGCTCCTCATATTCCATCATTTCCCAGAGGGAGTTTTTGAGAATTGCCCCCCGCGTACGGCCCAAGCTCAAAGCATTGAGGTCCACGCTTCGGGACGTGCAAGGGAACAGTATCCCGGTGTTGGGGGTTGGGAAATTCCAGGTCCAGTATAAGCGGCACGCCGCGGAACTCCCCCTAGTCGTTCTTAAGGGGGGAAATTGCAGCCTCCTCGGGACTCAATGGTTTCAGCCCCTGGGTTTATTCATTGGGGGGGGTGCACGCCGTGGGGACTGACCCGATACAGAGGGTGTGCGACGCGCACCCTGAAGTCTTCAAAAAGGGACTTGGGAAATTCAATGGACCCCCAGTAACTTTTGACCTGGACCCGGAGGTCCGCCCAATAAGACTCAAACCGCGCAGAGTGCCTTTTGCACTAAAGGACAAAATAGAGGCGGAACTGGACAAATTAGTGGGCCAGGGGATTCTTGTTCCTGTTGATTCTGCGGAGTGGGAAACTCCAATTGTCACGGCCCTGAAGGCCAATGGGGAGGTTCCCATTTGCGCCGATTATAAGTGCACCATTAACAAGGCAATCCGCCCTAATGCATATCCGGTGCCGGTGGTCAGCCATTTGCTAGCCAGGTTACATGGGGGAAAGTGTTTCGCTAAGCTCGACCTGGCACAAGCCTATCAGCAACTCCTGGTAACCCCTACTGCAGCTGCTGCACAGACCATAGTCACGCATAAGGGGGCGTTCCAGGTGACGCGCCTCCAATTCGGCGTGAACTCAGCGCCTGGAATTTTCCAGTCGCTCATGGAACGCCTCCTCAAAGGGCTGGACGGCGTTTTGCCATATTTTGATGATGTATTAATAACCGGGGGGGAGTGAGGTTGAGTTGGCAGAAAGGCTAGACAAGGTCCTAGCGGCATTCGAACAGGCGGGGTTGAGGTTGCGAAAAGACAAATGCGTCTTCTTCGCGAAGGAGGTTGAGTTCTTAGGGTTCCGAGTAACACCCGAGGGGATCAAACCGTCCAAATCCAAGGTGGCCGCCATCAAGAAAGCCCCTCGCCCCACCTCCAAGCCCGAGTTGCAGTCGTTCCTAGGGCTCTTAAATTTCTACCACTCCTTCCTTCCACGGAAGGCTGCGGTGGCTGAACCGCTTCACAAGTTGCTCAAGAAAGATACGGCATGGAAGTGGGGCGATGACCAGGAGAGGGCATTCACGGAACTGAAACAACTCCTGGCGTCTGATGCCATCCTGACCCACTTCGACCCCAAACGGCCGGTAGTACTGATCTGTGATGCATCCCCGGTGGGGGTGGGGGCAGTCTTATGCCACGTGTTGGAAAACGGGAGGGAGGCCCCAATAGCGTTTTACTCCAGGTCCCTGTCCCAAGCAGAGAGAAATTACGCCCAGACAGACAGGGAAGCGCTGGCGATAATCGCAGGGACCAAAAAATTTCACGATTTTCTATATGGCCGCCCCTTCACCATCGTGACTGACCACAAGCCCCTACTAGGCATTTTCACCGCAGATAAGCCCACGCCACAGATCCTGTCCCCGAGGATGCTCAGGTGGGCCATTTTTCTCAACGCCTACCAGCACGCGTTGGTGTACCGGCCCGGGAAAGAGATCAGCCATGCGGACGCCCTGTCGAGGTCCCCCCTTCCCCAGACGCACGGCCACGTGGGCGAGGAGGAGCCGGACCGCCAGGTGCTCATGATAGAAGTCTTAGATTCGCCCCCCATAGTACCCACCAACATCGCTAAAGCGACAAGCAGAGATAGGACGTTGGTGGCGGTTAGCTCCTGGTACAGAAAGGGTGGCCGGCGTCCTCCCCAGCGGAAGAATTCGCCCCATTTTTCAGGAAAAAGTTGGAGCTGTCCCTAGAGAGGGGGTGTCTCTTGTGGGGGCAGCGGGTGGTGATTCCCACATCCCTTCGGCCGCGGGTGCTTAAGTTGCTGCACGTCAGCCACCCCGGAATTGTGCGCTCCAAAGCGCTGGCCCGGAGCTACTTCTGGTGGACCCAGTTAGACGCCAACATCGAGCACATGGTCGGCACTTGCGAGAGTTGCCAATGCTCCAGACCAGAGGAGGCCCGTCTTCCCCACAGGGAGTGGGACGCGGCTAAGGGGCCGTGGTCCCGGATACACATTGATTTTGCGGGCCCGTTCTGAGGAACTCTGTTTCTCCTCATTGTGGACGCTTTCTCCAAGTGGTTGGAGGTCATTCCAGTCACGAGCACCTCCTCGGCGACAATAAAGCATTTGCGGAGGTTTTTTTTCGACGTTCGGCATACCCGACACTTTAATTAGCGATAACGCTAGTTGCTTCACGTCCGCGGAGTTCAGAGCATTCACAGAGATTAACGCCATCCGGCACATCACCTCCGCCCCTTTCCATCCGGCCACCAATGGCCAAGTGGAGCGCCTTGTACGCACCACGAAGGACACACTGCGGCGCATGGGCCCCGGGGATCTCAACCTGCAAGTGTGTCAGTTTCTGCTAGGGTACAGGGTGACCCCGTTGGCGTCAGGATACTCCCCCGCGGAGATTTTAATGTGCAGGAAACTGAGCACCATTCTCACGAGGCTAGACCCCACGAGAGTAGAAGACAAGGGGAGAAACATCGGGCTAGAGGCCACAAAAAGTTTCAGCGTAGGCGCCCCCGTGCATTGCAGGAACTACGCCAGCGCGGGGCCAGCCTGGGTGCCGGGGGTTGTCGTGGAGCAGACCGGTCCCGTATCATACCGCGTGGAGACCAGCACGGGTCTACTTTGGTGGCGGCATGCGGACCAGCTCCGGAGCCGGGTCCCAGGACGGCAGGGCGCAGAAAGCATAAACAAGGATTCAGCGTTAGGGTTCTCCCCCACCCGCTTAGCCCAAGGGGGAGGAGAGGGGGGTCATGGGTCCCCACCGAGGGGGGAGGAGAAGGAATTTGTCCTCATAGATACCCCGCGGGATCACCCAGCAGAGTTTGATTTTGAATCTCAGAACCGGGGGGGGGGTTCGGAGTGGTCCCCCACCCATCCAAGCGAGAAGAGGGGTTTTACGTTAGCCCCTAGTGCCCCCGGTCTGCCCACAATGGAGTTTGTCCCTTCCCCTAAAGCTGCAAAACCGCAGCAAGCCACTAACGAATCTCCCTCTCCCATTACAGGACAAGGGACCAGGGAACAAGGAAGCGGTAGCGCCCCCAGGGCGGGCCAGCCCACATCGCGGCCCAAACGCAATTGCAATAAGCCATCTTGGCTGAGAGACTTCGTCTCATCCTAGGGGGAGGGATGTTGTGTTCTCAAACACTGTACCTTTATACAATGTACCTATTCATGTGTAACCAATGTATCCCTTCTACTTGTAACATGATAATCCTCAGCTGCATCACTGTAACCCTAATAGGACGTGAGCTAGTGACCACTAGATGGCAGTAGTGAGCGTCCAGCTCATTAGCCCAGACTCACCTAAGAACAACAGCGCGGGAAGATTCCCGCCACCACCTTCACCTGGACAAGAAGGGCGTGACCCACAATGACGTCACGTGGGCAGTAACCAATAGACTGTCAAGGAGCCACATTCAAATGTATAGCCACTGTATATATTGAGCTGTTCGTCCGCCATTACCACATGTTCCCTCTGACCAGCATGTAATAAAGTTGTGTTAAGCCAGCTCTTCGGCTGTCCCGGTGTCTTGGTTCCCATACACTAAAATCGCCTAATTCCTTGAAAAAAGTTACCTCATACAAAGTTGCTTGACTTTGTATGAGGCATTGGGGTTTTTCCCCAGGGCACATTGTGCCTGGGCAGTATAAAAGGCAGGACACGTGCATGCATTGCTCTTGTGGGTTTTGCAAGAGTCGAAGAGTGTTTAGGAGTGGTTTTGAGCATGATTTTGGATTTTTTTGGATTTTTTCATCTGAATTTTTAGAAGCATTCCTGGGATTTTTGCAGCATTCTTCAGGTTGTTGGACAATCAGGGTTGTTTGACATGTTTTTGTAATGCATTTAGCCTTTAGGCAATGATTTCTTAAAGTTCTGTCAGTTTCCTGTCTGTTTCCTTGACTTTGCCTTGAAGTCTGTGCTGTTACAGTACAATGTATCTCTATGGAAACGACATTGTGTGAGGCATCGCAGCAAGGATTTGGATGTTGCACGAGGCATCGCGGCAAGGATTTTGCATGCCTCATACAAAGTCCAAATCCGTATAAAGTCCAAACTTGTGGAACCAAGTTTGGACATTATATGAGGTATCACTGTATTTAGAAAGTTGCTTTAGGTGCTTGCATTGGAAGAAAGGCACAATACAAACAAGAATAAATAATTAAATTCTGTACGCCAATAAAATTGTGTGTGCTTTGACAGGCTTGTGCCAATATCCAACTAGTCTCTACTTGTCCTGGTCCATGAGCAGCTCCTGGCATGAAGTATTACTATGTGTTGTTGTTTTTTTGGTTTCCAAATATTCTGCCTTCGATTGATTCTTTCCTCATTTATAGGGCTGCCTAGAATCCCAATGTAAATTCAAGGAAACATAAACTCAAGAGTTTTAATTCAAGGAAAGTGGTGGTCCCTGTCACAGATCAAAAATGAAAATCCTTTTATTTTCAAAGCTGCCATAAATACAACTAAGAGGAAGTGCGGGAACAGCAGCAGCTGTTGTTGTGAGGAGGTGGCTGGGTGGGCTAAGGCCTGGTCCTGAGGGACAGGTGATGGTGGCGGGGGCTCGAGCAAGGGGAGGGCAGGAAGGAAGGAGGTCCCTGGCTGCCCTCCGCCTTCCCCCTCCCTTCCCCTGCCTAGGCCATACCTGTCAAGTATCCCAGATTGGCCGGGATTTCCCCTATTTCTCCGCTCGTTCCTCCCGTTTCCTGCCAGCATCCTGTATTTCAACGGTGGGGAAAGAGGTTACTGCACACACGTGCCCATCGCAAATGGGCTCTGTACATGTGCAGAGGGGTTCTGTGCATGCACAGATGAGTTGTTGTGGTGCATGCGCACCCAAGCTGGAGCATTTCCTGTATTTGATGGGTATGGCCTAGGCATGGACCCAGTAGAGGCGAGGCAGTGTTAGAGGTTGAAAGTTTTGCTACTGTGGAAGAGATGATAATGGACATAGGGGGCCTTTGTTCTGTTGTCATGACCTCTTCTTTGGAGTTGCTTTGATCATGTTTTGTTTTCATGCAACATAACTAATATACCATTTTTCTTCTCATTTTTAGCAAATCCATGTAAGCATACAGATAAATACAGCAATTGTCCAGCCTTGAAGACAGATTATGGATGTGACATTCCTCTAATGAAAGACTGCCAGGCGTCATGTAAATGTACCACAGAAATTCAGTAAGATTCTAAAAACAGTTGCTCATGTGAGTTACTCTCCACATTAGAATGAACATTATAGCACTGAGCCAATGGTATCGCATTGAGTTAACCAGTGCTAGCGAGTTAATAGCCCAGTTCAATGCAGTGTAAAATAGTTATTTTTGCAAATTGTTTCATGCTTTGTTTTTAAATATGATTTCCCTGTAATTGTTTCCAATTTTAAAAAATCAATATTTCAATGAATTTCCTTATTTCTGTGAACTAATAAAGTTTTGTTTCTGAGCCAGACTGAAAATGTCTTTATTCCTATGACAGTGAAATGTAGTGGCCCTAATTCTATTAGTGGAGTACAGAGTCAGAGCCTCCTCAAAGATTGTGGCATTTTTGAAACACAATCAGGCATACCCGGGCAACAACCACCTTGTGCCAGCTAATCTTTCTCACACTAGGTCAGACGAAAGGAACTGCAGAATGAACTTGCCAAAATATGCCTTCATTTTGGCAGTTTCACATCTGGCCTAGACATGGAAGAAGAAATTTATTAGTTACATCTATTGGTCTAACACGGTAGGCATAAATTTGAATGGCAAATTCCCAAGCAAATGCTTTTGCTTTCCAAAATTATCATTTTCATACCTAATTCTTAATCACCTCTGCTGATTCAGAAAAACAACTGGGGCACCTCCTCTCAAGTCTTTGGATTAGGAAATGGAACAAGAGCCTACCAAAGATACTAAAGCTGATGGTGATCATATGTAGGTTGACAATGTGGGATTGGGCACCAGTTGTAGGACAAAATAATACATTATACATTATAATACATTAGGGCCCCACACCTGCCCTGCCACCCAGGTCTTCAAACCTTTCCTGAAGGGCAGCAATTCTGTTTGAAGTCTTAGGTCTGTTGGCAGGAGGTTCCAGAGGGCTGGTGTGGACACGGAGAAGGCCCTCTTCTGAGTACTAGATAGATGTGCTCCTCTAGTTGATGGCACAGCTAGCAAGCCCCTCCGGTCTGCTCTGGTTGGAATTGCAGACACTCTTGGGGCGATGCAGTTTCTTAGGTATCCTGGCCCACTACCATTTAGGGCTTTAAAGGTCAAAACCAGCACCCTGAATTGCACCCAGAGGCAAACTGGTAACCAGTGGAACTCCCGAAGCATTGGCGAGGCATCGGCATGATGCCCGCACCCCATCATCACCTGGGCAGCTGCATTCTGGACCAGCTGCAGCCTCTGAATGGTCGTCAAGGGCAGCCCCATGTAGAGCGCATTACAGTAGTCCAGTCGGGATGTGACCAGAGTATAACTGAGCAAGGAGTCCTGGTCCAGGAGCGGGTGCAACTGGCAAATCACCCCAAGTTGGGTGAAAGCCCTCCTGGCCATGGCTGCTACCTGTTCTTCTAGCAGTAGCCGCGAGTCCAGAAGGACCCCCAGGTTGCGCACTGGGTCTGTTTGGGGCAAAACAGCCCCACCCAGAACCAAAGGTGGCAGCTCCCGGGGTTGTGTGGGATCCCTTATCCATAGCCACTCTGTCTTGCTGGCATTCAGCCAAAGCCCGTTGGCCCCCATCCAGACCCCAATGGCCTCCAGGCATCCAAATAGGATTTCAACGGCATCACTGGGGTCCCAATGGGCCGAGATGTACAACTGAGTGTTATCCGCGTACTGATGGTACTGCACCCCATGGGAACGAATGATCTCACCCAGCGGCTTCATGTAGGTGTTAAATAAGAGACAAGAGTGCACTGAACCCTGAGGCACCCCACATTTGAGGAGCCTAGGGCTGGACCTCTCACTCTCCAACCACACCAACTGGGTACAGCCCTCCAGAAAAGAGGAAAACCAGGACAACACAGTGCCCTGGATCCCCATTCCTTTGAGCCATTCCAGAAGGATACCATGGTATTGAAAGCCACCGAGAGGTCAAGAAGAGCAAGGACGGATGGATGACCCCCATCCCGCTCCCACCAGAGATCATCCATCAGTGCAACAAATGCCATCTCAGTACCATATCTGGGCCTGAATCCTGATTGAAAGGGGTCCAGATAATCGCTTCCTCCAGGACACTGCAGCTGGCGTGCCACCGCCTTCTCCAATACCTTACCCAAAAAGAGAAGGTTGGAAAATGGCCTTTAGTTGGTAAGGACAGCTGGGTCAAGGGATGTTTTCTTCAGGAGTGGGTGCACCAAAGCATGTTTTAGTGGTGCAGGAAACACCCCACCCACCCACCCCATAATGATGCATGTATTATTGCCCCGACCCAGCCTCCTGTCACCGCCTTGGAGGCTTTCACCAACCAGATGGGACAGGGGCCAAAGGTCATGTAGTGGCACGCACAGCTGCAAGGAGCCTGTCCACTTCATCAGGGACAACAGGATCAAACTGACTCCAGATCGTACGGCAAGACTGTGCTCCTGCCCCCCACCCCTGACCCTCCCCATCCATGCCAAGATTAAGCCCTGAACAAATCCATAACAGATAGTAACAGATAAGATATTGTTTTTAGAGTAGGGTTGTCATACATCATGGAAAACCGGGAATTTCATGGGTTATAACTGTCCTGCCTGGTCCCATAAAAAACATTGAAAATTCCTGCTTTCAAAATAAGTTTAGTTTGAAGGGGGAAATCATGCCTTTTTCTTACCTTAGAGCTGAACTTCTATTGAAGCACCAGCAGGTGGTGTTTGTGTAGCAGCAGCCACAGTCCACATGACCATGGAAATGTCTGCAGAAGCAGACAGCGCTGGCTCTTCAGCTTTGAAACAGAGATGAGCACTGAACCCTAGAGTCAGATATGACTGGCTTTCGAGCAAGGGAAACCTTTACCTTTACTATATCAGCTTCCAGCCTGCGGGAGAAAGTGGTGGTGGTGAGAAGTCAATAGGAAGCGCTACTCCTCCCTCCCTGTCGTCATTTCTCCTGCCTCTGATGGATTGACTGAGTCCACATTTGCTGGCAGTCAATGATGATGATGATGATGATGATGATGATGATGATGATGGAGTCTATTGCCAGGGATGGGAAAGGTGAAGTGGGAGGCATGGGGACTAGGTGAGGCGTATGATGGCAAGGAGGGGAGTTGGTTGAGCGATTTGGGATTGGTGGGGGGAACCCCTTCCAAAGAAACTGGGTGATGGTGTCGAGGCTGCTCTACAGTTTCTATGGCAGGGGTCCCCCCAGAGGGTCCTTTTTAGAGAGGCAAAGGGCACGAGGATGTAATATGGGTTTATTACTGAAACAGGGTGGAAAAGCCGAGCTCCCATCTTTGTCCCAGCACCTGCCAACCTAGCAGTTTGAAAGAAAGAAATTGCAAGTACTGTCGATAAATATAGGGACCACCTCGGTGGGAAGGTAAACATGCCTGCCACATGACTATGGAAACGCCTGCAGAAGCAGACAGCTCTGGCTCTTTGGCTTTGAAACAGAGATGAGCACTGAACCCTAGAGTCGGATATGACTGGCTTTTGAGCATGGAAACCTTTACTTCTGTCCTGTTTTTGTGGGAGGGAATTATGGCATCCCTATTTTAGAGGGAAGAGTCAAGAAAATATCAGGAGATAGAATTTATGTTCACAGAAGACTATGACATGAAATTCACATCGTACTATTCTAGGGAGCCCCTGAGAGGCTCACCTTGCAAAGTAGGAAGCACCTGATCTGAGGTGTGCTTGTGTGTGTGCACACATATAAGACGCTTCAGTGAAGCAAAGAAATCCACTCAAGGAGTAGAAAATCCTTCTCACCTTCCTGGAAAAAGAAAGGTAAGACTCAAATATCTTTTGATAAATTGTTTAAAATATTTTTTTCTCATGGAGAATGTCATAACTAGGCATCATCAGAAAATTGTGTCCCTATAGTTTTAACACTTAAACTCTAGAAATTCTTTGAATTTGTGCAAGGATGTATAAATTAATTACAGGTGTTTTATGGCCTTTAAGGGAAGAGTTTTCTGAAAAAACTGAAAGTTTAGGATAAGAAGCACATGCAAGACCAAATGAGAGTTTGACCTGTGACTTAAGAATGGAATGATGGTTAAAAAAAACCATCAGATATGTATTAATTTGTTGTTATTCAGTCGCATAGTTGAGTCCGACCCTTTGTGACCCCATGGACCATCGCACACCAGGCACCCCTAATCTCCACTATCCTCTGCAGCCCACTCTGCTCTACTCCCATTGTGTCCCATTGCATCCTACTTTTTAAATAGTTGCTCCTAAATTGTCTTCCCAATGATAGAGATATCATCTAAAATATAACCTATTATATTGCTTGGTGCATATTGTTTATTTTTACAGCTATCCCAGCCAGCTATTGTTGTTATTGCTGATTTTTAGTCTTTCTTTCTTTATAGCTCAGGGCAATACCTGTCATTTCCTACTGTCGGTTGGCTACCTGTGCTAATGATGATGGAAGGAGATGGAAATATATTTTCCCCATTCCTACCAAAAGGCTTTAGGGAACTATCTCCCTTACCTACTCATATCAAGAAATAAGTCACAATGAATTCACTTTGTTTTCCTACTAAATAAGCATACAGAGAATTCTGCTATATGCCACCTATCAGTCTAAGGAGTGCAACCTAGAATGATATTTTCTAAAAGGAACACTTTGCACTGCTCACTACATAGTCTTACCTTTCCACTATTATTGTTCTGTATGGAAGAATAATTTCCTGAAAATCATACTAGTAACACACCAGGGGGGGCGGAGTGTTCTTTACCACCATGCCATCAAAATATACTCTTTGGTTCTCCAAAGTTGCCGTTTCTGATTTGTGCTCATTGAAAAGGCTTACAAAAATATAGAAGATTAAACATAAGCCTTTCATTGCAACTCGAGGCTGATAAAAAGAATGGCATAGAATGTGAATGCTTACTCTCCAAGTTCCTTTTCAATGACTGAAAATACAGTTTATACATAGCTTTAACAAATAACTAGAAGTCGTTGTACATTGCACCAGAAAAAGAACTTGTAACCACATGTTCTGTAGCTCCCTGGGGGCTCAGTGGGTACAAGCACTGTGCTTGGAGACTAAAATGACAGGGTTCAATTCCCTGAGAGCTGCACAATAGGGGACATGAAAGAAGCCGCATTTGGGCATCCCCTACAAAAATCCTTTCAACCCAGAATAATCTCTGACACAAAAACACACACCACTTGTTCTGTTAGTCAATGAGACTACTTGATATATAATGTGGGAAATACAATAGGATTGGAAAAGTCTGATTTGTTGGAAAATATCAATTTTGCATGCTATTAACACTGGGTATAAGTTTGAGGGACCTCTGCTAAAGGGATTACAGTACAGTAGACCCTCTCATAATGATGTTACTTGGTTCCCCAAGTAGCGTTGCTAAGCGATTTTTGTTGTTATGTAGGTTTCTATGGAGTTTTCCATATAACGACATTTTTAGCGTCATTGTCCAGATAATGACAGTTATTTTAGCGTTGTTGCCTGCACAACACCACTAAAAACGTTGTTATGCGGGTGAACACATGGTGCATAACCCTGCATTGTTAAGTGAAAATGATGCTATCCAAATGCATTGTTATGTGAGGGTTGACTGTATCTGTCTTTTTCTGAACTATACAAAAAGGGAATTCGCCTTCCAATGTGATTTGCATTTGTTTATATAATTCGCATGATGTAAAAGCCAATGTAAATCAGCCTAGACTTTCACCCCTCAACCCATAATTTTTCCTCAACCAGTGGGGCTTCTACTTTTTTTAACAGCACATCCATTCACATCATCAGTAAAGGCAATGTGATTGCTTCAAGTGATGCAGAAAGATGTGTGCTGCAGGTGTTAGTAGCTGGTATGATGGTGCAGTGGTTGGCAGAGCAGTGTTGAATTATCAGGGTGGATGGATCCTGGCAAATAATACTCTTTCTTTATTTTTTTTAAATGCTTGGTGCCAAGAGTGAGAGAGAAAAGAGAATGAGAAGAGGAAATTGCCATTCAGTCCTTGTTTACAATTTATTAAGGTAGTTCTCCTGCATCTGTGACTACAAATCAGCAAGCTACTGGAAAGCTACTTTAACAAGCTGCAAACAAGGCTGCTTGGCAATTTCCTCTTCACTCCCCATGTGGCCAGTAAATACTAATTTACCAAAGAAAACCCAGCTCCCCGGTGCCCCTTTGCAGCAGGTCAATTTTCTTGCTGTGTAGTTGCAACCTTAGAAATGTGACTAGTTGCACATAAACTATGTTATTGTAACTAGTTACTTCTAGAGTTTAATAAGGAGTCAATTGCAGAAATGTTGATCATTTTGGTAATTATCAGACCAGGAAAACAATCCAGGGAAATTCAAAACTTCAACTTACTCCTGGCTAAATAAGCATAAGAGTACATGAAGATTGCCAGCTGCCAGCATGCAGTAGCAATGCCAAGTCAAATCCCACAATATAGAAAACACAGCCACCACTCCCAGACAGTTAAACCTCATCTGCAAATAACCTGAATGAATAGACAAAGGAACATTACCACAGGGGACTTATGAAATAACTACCAGCACCTTGATTTCTACGTTAAAATATCCAACTGTATTTTCCCACTGGAAAGCAATTATTAATAAACCCATTCTTCAGACACCAGCTTTAATGGACATTGTCCCTATTGTGAGACAATGGCTGAAAGTCAGGACTGAGTTGGGTATAAAGAACTGAGGGTTCTTTAAGTGTCATTGATTCAATGGGCCTACTCTAGTTGTGAGTTACTACTGGATTTCTGTAAATGAGTGTTGTGGAAACTTTCAACCTCATTGCATTATGTATGTGAAAAGAAATCCCACAAGGTCAGATGCAGAGCATGGAACACTTTGTTTTAAAATGATCATGTTCCAGCCAGCTTTTTAATGCTATTATAACTGCTCTGTTTCTGCCAATAATTCCTCATGTTGCAGGCTAATAAAATGCATTCTGTTGCTGGGCCAGAAAAATACTGGGACACATTCCTTGGTTTCTTCTAGTCACCAATTCTGCCACTGTACCATGTAAATATTTACAAAAATAAAATAGGGGAAATCAAAGAAACTTGACACATAGAATGGATAAGAAAAATGCATAAAGCGAAAAAGATTCATATCAAAACATCTCTAAAACTGCAACTAATCCCTTTTGCAGGTTTGAAAGTTATTAGAAAATTTGAATCTATACCTAAAAGTAATTTTAAATAGTTGCCAAAGTGATAGTGATTAATGATAACCACTGGTTACATTTCTCAGTACTCCAAAAGTTCTGAGTAACTTCCAAGCTCTTGCCAAATTTTGAACAATGGTGATTTATTGTAGCCTTAGGTAACAAGATCTATTTTTCTTTGACTTTCAGTAATGATCCTGCTCAGTTTGTATATATGCCTGGCTGTATTGTTGCAGCAATCTGGGGTTAAGGTAAGATATGTGTCAGTTTGTATAGAACAGGAAATTCACAGACTGTTTTCCCATATCTTAGCAAAAACAACAACGACATTGTTTTAAACTACTGTTCCTTATATCACCACCACCACCTAGCATGGCAAGGGATCATACTAGTTGGTCATTTGGGAAGTTGTACTCCAAAAGTAACTTTCTCAAGCTTTGACTAACCTATATGAGTTACTAACCATAGTGAGGTACAGTGATACCTCATACAACGTCCAAACTTGGTTCCACAAGTTTGGACTTTATACGGATTTGGACTTTGTATGAGGCATGCAAAATCCTAGCCGCGATGCCTCATACAATGTCCAAATCCTTGCCGCGATGTCTCGTACAACGTCGTTTCCATAGAGATACATTGTACTGTAACAGCACAGATTTCAGGGCAAAGTCAAGGAAACAGACAGGAAACAGACAGAACTTTAAGAAATCATTGTCTAAAGGCTAAATACATTACAAAAACATGTCAAACAACCCTGATTGTCCAAGAACATGAAGAATGCTGCAACAATCCCAGGAATGCTTCTAAAAATTCTGACGAAAAAATTCAAAAAAATCCTAAATTGCGCCCGAAACCACTCCTAAACACTCTTCGCCTCATGCAAAACTCACAAGAGCAATGCACACATGTTTCCTGCCTTTTATACTGCCCAGGCACAATGCAACTTGGGAAAAAAACCAATGCCTCATACAAAGTCACAGTGACTTTGTATGAGGCAACATTTTTCAAGGAATTAGGCGATGTTGTATGAATTCAATGTTGTACGAAGCGGACTTTGTATGAGATATTACTGTACTTGTGGTGTGGTCCCCAATAGGAACCGGTATCCATGACTCAAGAGAGCTGTGTTCAAATTCCCACCCAGCCATGGAGACTCACTAGTAAAACCACCCTTTAAGTATCTTACATAAATTGAAAACATAAGGGTCCCCATAAGTTGGATGCAGCATGATGCTTCTTAGCACACACAATGGTCTAAAAACCTGTGTTTATACAAAACATCCTAATAGTAATAAAACATCCAAATGAGAGCTCCCAACCTGATAGTCTCAGAAAAGTATGGGAGGGGTTTAAAGTAGATAAGAATTTCTTCCCTAAGTTAATTTTGCCTGTAAGCTTATATTATCTATCATTTGATATCTTCTTTTTAATGTCTACAAAAGATGGTCAGCACAATTATCTATCATTTGATATCTTCTTTTTAATGTCTACAAAAGATGGTCAGCACAATCATCTTATCGAGTAATGAAATGTTAAGGTGGAACAATGTCTCTATCTGCAGGCCTCTAGTCAGGATGCTGCTTCGATGACCACCATTGACCACCAAAAGGAAATTGTCTGGAAGCACAATGAATTACGCAGAGCAGTGGAGCCACCTGCCAGCAACATGTTGATCATGGTAAGATTTGCATCCTGAAAATTTTAAAAAAAATGCACAGAGGCCTATTAGTGCTAGCATTTTGAAGAAATACTGCCTTCATTTTTAGGAGCAAAAATACAGGACAACTCATTTTCATTAGTTGTTGCAGAACACAAGGCTGGTCAAGGAATTAAAGTGATGAATAATTAGCATGAAGATAGATAGGCAGGTGAGACAGTACCATGTTTCAGCCATGATCAATAGCTGTAAATACTCCTAATTAACTTAATGGCAGTGTACAATTAAACCTGGAGAGTCTCAAATTCAGACTTCTACTCTACCACCTTCTGGATAATCTTGGAACAATCTCTATCACTCTGCTCAACATACCTTAAAGCACTGGCCACATAATGCAGTCTTACCACATGTAAAGTTGTTTTGTCAATTGTTGACAGTCTCAGTGCTAAAGAGTTTGTAACTTAAGAGGTAGTCCCAAACAAATGGTGGGCACTCACAAAGGAAACCTATTAATGTACTTGTCAGAAAATTTCTAGAGATTCTGCAGAATGAAATTATCTTTGGCTTACTCATCATATTGTTTTTGAACCTGAAAATATTACAAGCTGGATGATTGGATGGGCCAAGCCCCCTGACATTCTGTAGCATGAACTAATAGATTGCTCGATTGATTTCTATACTGTCCATCTAGCACAAGAGTATTCTGGGTAGTTTACACAATTAAGAGCATTTAGACAACATGCTCAAAAGAAGTAACTAACTACAAGACAAGTGGAAAATGCATTAAATTAAGCCCAAAAATTTTCTAAAAAAGCTAAGTTTTAATTTGCTTTCTAAATTGAAGGAAGGCAAGAGCCTTGTGGGCTTCACGATGAATGTTATTCAGTGCTACCACTGAGAAAATCTGATTTCTTGCTGAAAAATTGTGGGCCTCTCTTGGGGTAAGCACTCTCAGCTGCACATACTTGGTGGTTCTAGTATGATTCAGGGATACTTCTCATGTGTAGAAAAAATAATCCTATTCATGCTTTGGTCTAGATTGAAAGAATACACAAATGGGAAGGTCTTCTTATTTTGGAGATACTGGAGATGAAGAAGGCTTGAGAAGAGGGAGGGAATCAACCCCCCCCCAAAAAAAAAGATGTTAGACTGGAACTGCTCATGGGCTGAATCATTGACTGTGGGTGGAAGTTCCCCTCTTCTCCCCTTAAGTGTCACTTCTGTGAAGGTAAAATGGACAGCAGGAAAATCGAGGGCTGATGGGTGGATGATGAAAGATTCAGCTGTCTCCATATAAGTTCCACCAAGTGAAGTGCTATCATATTACTCACAGAAGTGCCATCATGTCTCTCATCCCAGCAGCAATATGTACTAATTGTTGTTGCTTATTGTTGTTGTTTGTAATGATTAGTCTTATTTCTATAATTAGTTGATTGGTATATATGTTTTTAACCTATGTAAATAATCCAGAAGTAGCCATTGTGCTAGATGAGAAGTATAAAATTTTAATAAATTAAGCAACACTTTAAAATCTTGTCAAAGTGTGGCAAGCTGTATCACCAATAACTGAAACAAATATGCCTCTTATGATAATGAATTTCCTATAGAACAATTCACAGACACTATTCGCTTACTTTGTCAGTTTTGTTAAAAACGGATCATATCCAAACATTAATGTAATTTTCAAGAAACTGTCAGTCAATTAATAGAGTCACCCAAATTCATTTTCCACACACTTCATTGTTTAAAAAATTTAAAATAATGGAAACATTGCTAAATAAACTCACTCTCAAATAATTTATATTACTAAACTACATCTTTAACCTGTGCAATAAGCACAACCCATCTGCTCCTACTACCTGGATAAGACAATTCTGGAACTTATCAATATTTTTTAATTTTAAAATTCTTGTTTTGGATCCTCGTTTTGATTAATTAAAATGTACAACATTTAACCTTCCTCCAAGTAAAGTTGATCTTAACACAATCCTACTATCTTACAATTCACGCATATATTTTGTCACCTGACATGTAGGAATGGGATGCAGGGATTGCGGCAAATGCACAAAGCTGGGCAAACCAATGCACTTTCAAACATAGCTCAACAGAGAGCAGAACAATAAGTAAGTAAGAAAAGACTTGGCATTATTCCTATAGCTGTTGAAAGAATTGCTGGGATATGTAGACTGGCAAGTGTGGCAAGAAGTAACCACTGTTACAGCTTTCCTCCTCCTTATGTTGCCACTGAATGTCATCGGGGTTATATGTGATGCTTCTTTCCTTCCCTCTGGCAGCAGAGGAGCACAGCTTGCACAGTGGTAATATTTGTTTCCAGGGGAGATAGTAGCATTCTGGGTAAGTCAACAATGGCCAATGGGTACTCTGGAACAGAGACAAGGATGCAGCCAATGCAAACTCTTCTTTTCCTGAAATAATTATATTTAGCTGCTGAGGTAGCCAGACTGTCAAGCTTTTGTTTGTTTGTTAATAATCCTCTTTACACCATTTACAGAAGGCACAAGATGTGGCGAAAATATCTTTATGTCAAGTAAACCTTATTCCTGGTCTAGTGCCATTCAGTTATGGTATGACGAAGTAGAATTCTTCCGGTACAATTTTGGAGCAACATCAGAAGACCATGCAATTGGCCATTACACTCAGGTATAATGCTAACCACTGAATGTCAATGTACCACCTCTTATGGGCCTATTGTTGATAACTATTTTGTACATGCTGGACATGTAGCGATATTTCTTTGGAAGGAGCAAGCTAGCAAGCCAAGGTTACAGTGGACGGGCAGATGATCGCATACTCACAATAGACTGGAGATACACCGAGGCTTTGTTGACAGAGCTACCACTGAATTTAAATTGTGATTGGGTTTTTTGGTTATTATTTATTTGTCACATTTCAACCCCACCTTTACCCTAGAGAGTTTAGGGTGGCATACATGGGTATCCTCCTTCCTGCTTTAGGCTCACAACAATTGTGAAGTAGTTTAGGCTCCAAGTGTTTGGCTGACCCAGTGCTATTGGTGAATGTAATGGCCAAATGGGAAAATGAACCTAGATCTAATGAGCCTCTTCATTGGGAAAGAAAGGAAAAACCTGCACTATCAAAAGAGATAAGAACAACTAAAGAACAACAGGAATCTCAGAAACAATGGCAAGAGCCAAAAATCTGAGTCTGTGCACCTGACATCTACTCATGGCCCACACATGGCATCATACCTGTCAAGTTTCGGGAAATTTCTGTCAAACCCCCTTTAGTGTATGGGACCGAAGACAATGAAACAGCCAAAAGGTTGGCTTAACACAGGTTTATTGCATGATGATCCGGAGGAACATGTGGTAATGGCGGATGAGTAGCTCAATATAAACAGCTGGCTATACATTTGAATGTGGCTCATTGACAGTCTATTGGTTGCTGCCTGCGTGATGTCATAGAAGGTCACGCCCTTCTTGTCCAGGTGAGGAGGTGGCAGGAATCTTCCCGCGCTGCTGATCCAGGGTGTCTTGGTCCCATGGGCAGCCATGTCCCACCTTCGTCGCCAATTTAGTGTATGGGACCGAAGACAATGAAACAGCCGAAAGGTTGGCTTAACACAGGTTTATTGCATGATGATCCGGAGGAACATGTGGTAATGGCGGATGAGTAGCTCAATATAAACAGCTGGCTATACATTTGAATGTGGCTCGTTGACAGTCTATTGGTTGCTGCCTGCGTGACGTCATAGAAGGTCACGCCCTTCTTGTCCAGGTGAGGAGGTGGCGGGAATCTTCCCGCGCTGCTGATCCAGGGTGAATCTGAGCCATGAGAGCTGGACGCTCGCTATTGCCATCTAGTGGTCACTAGCTCGCGTCCTCTTATAGGGGTTACAGTGATACAGCTGAAGGTTATAATGTTGCACACAGAAAGGTTACATTGTTGCCACATGGCTAGGTACATTGTTAAAGGCACAGCTTTACAGAACACAACACCCCCGTATTTTATTCTCTTTCCTGCCATCATCCCATGTTAGTTAGACTGCAATTAGACTGGAGTTAGACTGGAAGCCAGCACAGGATAAGCATAGATGTCCAGTTTCCCGTTTTGGCTGGGAAATTTCCCTTATTTGACAGAAATTTCCCGAAACTTAACAGGTATGCATGGCATAATGGCATATCTCCAACA
Organism: Bradypodion ventrale; assembly: GCA_035047345.1. NCBI lineage: Eukaryota > Metazoa > Chordata > Lepidosauria > Squamata > Chamaeleonidae > Bradypodion > Bradypodion ventrale. Next base: position 255,721,128 of record JAWDJE010000001.1, read on the forward strand.
TACACAATATACAGATGAACACTGAGTGAGCAGCAGCATTCAGTGATGCATGTAAAAAAATTACTACCCACTCGGTGGGCATGGCTATCTGTGGGTGTGGACTAAAAACCCATGAAAAAAGGGGGAAGAAAGAAAAGAAACCTACCTTGGCCTGCTCTCTTGGCTTTCACCAGCGGTGCTGCTGGGAGATGAGCAGTGCAGGTTGGTGAGCTGTTGCCCACCTCCCCCTCCCAGTGCCGCCAAGCACACCATCAATCCTGGGCTAAGCGCATGGGAAGCGTTGCCAGCGGCGCTGCTGGGAGTTGAGCGGGGCAGGTTGGTGACCTGGCGCTGGCCTCCCCCTCCCAGCACCACCAGAATCGCATCCGATTTGCCTCGCCCAGGGCCAAAGGCGTGAGGGAAGTGCGGAGATGAAAGCATGCCTGGGCGAGGCGAATGGGACACGTTTCCGGCGGCACTGGGAGGGGGAGGCTGAGTGGTGGGTGTGGCCGGCCTAGTGGGCATGGCCTGGAATTTCCGCTACCAGTTCGCAAGAACCATTCAGAATCAGCCACAGTACAACACTGGCAACATTGATAAACACCTATCTCTCAGCCCATCAGCATCCCTGTTCTCCAGAAGAGTCCTATTGGGATGTCAGTGGAAACCAGCTTTGTATTTACCTCTGTGTACTTAGAAGGAAAAAAGGAACCTTGGTGGCTCAGTGGTTAAGTTGCTGAGCTTGACCATGAGAAGGTCACCAGGTCAGCAGTTTGAGACCCAAGTGCTGCCCGGTGGAGTGAGCTCCTGTCATCTGTCTCCTGCCATCCTAGCAGCTCAAAGCAAGAAATTGGATGTAGATAAATAGGTACCACTTTGGCAGGAAAGGTAACAGCATTCTATGTGCTCTGGTGTGTAATCATGCCTGCCACATGACTACAGAAACATCTGAAAATACAGATTCAAACAGCACTGGCTCTTTGGCTGTAAACAGAGATGAGCACCGAACCCTAGAGTCAGATATAACTAGCTTTCAAGCAATGGAGACCTTTGCCTTTTACTGAGAAGAAACAGCACACATTGCAAAGAGAAAATGTTCTATGAGCAGAATTTGGAATAGTACCAATCCTGAAGTGTGGAGGGAGTTCATATTTATGGGATTGCCAGCCCATCACTGATTTTGGTTTTGTTAAAAAGCAATGCTGTCTGGCTGTTTGTTCCATCAGAAAAAGAGGGGAAGGTACAGCCTTCAGCCATCATTTAAACACTTACCCCATACAAAGGTAAAGGAATATGAAGCTGGTTTTCAAGGACTCATACTGTAATTGACATAGTCATCTTTGAAGTACCACAGGTCTCTTTGTTGTTTATGTTGAGTACTAGCTGATTACCCGGCCTTGCTTGGGTTTTTTCTTTAAAAGGACATATAGTTCTGTCGGCATGTCCTGCCTTGTAGTTCTGCTTTCTTCATCACTGCCTCTGCCATCATTGCCTGCACTGTTAAATGGAATTCTAATGGCCCAACCCATGGTACATTTAAACATATACTGTAAATTGCAGAATCAGAGAAATGAAGAAGTGGAAAAGAACCCAAGGTCAGTCAAATCCAGCTGCCTGATAAAGCAGGCAATGCACAGCTAAAACATCCCTGGCAAATAGCTATCCTATCTTGGTTTCAAAATCTTCAAGGACTGAGAGATAAGCAGTGGACAGTCCATTCTACTGTAACATCTCTTAGCAGTAGGAAGAGATTCTTAAATGTTCCTCTGACTGCCCTCCCTTTTCCCCCTCCCCATTTCACCGAAGGCAGGAACGGCTCTTCCATTTCTTTCTCCTCCTGCCTCACTGGGGCTGTTCACCTGAGGACTCCCCCCGCCCTCGCCCTCCTTTCCTTCCCACTTTCTCCCCATACCTCAACCCTGCAGCAGAGCAGGCCTGCCAGGTCTTCATTCTCTCCCCAGCCGTGGAGCTCACGGACGCCCCCTCCAGCCTGGTCTGAAATGAAGGCTGTGGTGCACTTGTGCAGTACTGCTGGTCCGTCACATTTTTTCCTGTTAGGGGTGTTCCCTTTGCATCCCACATTGGGGGGCATAAACCCCCAAATTGATTTTGCGACTGCCACAGTGCTGATCTCGCATGCCCAAGATATGTATGTGACGAGTTTCAGCAACACTGGTCCAGGGGTGTGGGTTCCTTTAGAGCACATACAAACCCACACCTCTGTTTTATAAATATAGATAGGGCCACAGATGATATGAGGGAAAACAAAATATCTGAGTATTAGAAAAGTCTGCCCTATTGACACAGGATGTGGGGGAGCTTGTGAGACAAAATAACAATTTAGCTTCAGGTTGTCCACAGTAAGCAATTAGAATGCGACCACATTCATATTTTTGTACGTATCTGCAGGTGGTTTGGTCTACATCATATCAAACAGGTTGTGGTTTCGCCAGCTGTAATCATCTATACTACAAGAACTTCTATGTTTGCCAGTACTGCCCCGCGTATGTATTCATTCAAAAATGTACTATTTCTTGGCAAAAATATTGTTTCCACATATTACACAAGAACATCTGTTGTTGAATTAACAAGTTGCTTCTGGGTTATGGGGACCTATAAATGAATGTTACTAATAACCCTTCTTCTACTGTGGAAATTCAAGGCCATGACTTCCTTTGTCGCCTCAATCCAGCTCACATTCAACCTTCATCTTTTTCTCCTGCCTTTCACTTTTCCAAATATTGTTGTTGTTGTTTAAGAGAAAGTCTTCTCTTCTCAAAGCATCATTGGTTCTGTTTAGTCATTCCTACTTCTGGAGAAAGATCAGGCTTTACTTGATCTAGCACCCATTTATTTGTCTTTCTGGCAGTCTATGGTATCCATAAAGCTCTCCTTCAACATTTCTAGTGAATCACTTTGTTGCCAGCCAGTTTTCTTCACATCCATACATAGTACTGAGAAGTACTGTAACATGGATAAATGTAGAAGAAGAAGGCAATACCATTTTTTGGATCACTAAATTAATCCAAGAGCAAAACAGAAGGACATTACAAGTACTGTATACAGCAATAGTGAGGCTGTTCCTTTCAGTAATGGCTTTCCTACTGGGAAAATTGTTTCTTTCTGCTCCATCTTGGACATAATAAGCTTTTGCTTTACAAGTGAGACTTTCCTGGAGCCTACAGAAGCAGTGGTCAGCTTCACTCTTTAGGAGTAGACAGAAACCTGCCACCCATCTAACCCTGTTTTTCCTGTGTGCAGCTGGACATATTGTTACAACAAATTTCAATTGTAAGAATTCTTCTTCATCTGTCAGTATTTTCTAAGTGGTAAGAAAGAGTGGGCCTCTGGGGCCTTGTAAAGAAGACATCTCTCCATTGATCGTCCTCATCATTTGATGTACAGCCCTGGATGTATGTATACATATGATTCCATGATATGTATTTCTATTTGACATTTAGAGGGAACCGTTATGACCTGATGAAGACCCCCTATAAAGTAGGAAAACCATGTGGAGATTGTCCAAACGCCTGTGACAAAGGACTGTGCAGTAAGTTGGAAGACAATAAACTGCCAAAAGACAAAAATATATTTATATGTGGAGGGATATTATTCAGCCAACATATCCATGTAAAAAGCATTGCTGCTTCTTCCAAACTTTCAAATATTAGCACTATGAAATATTGAGAACTTTCAAGTGTAGACTCTACTTGTCGGCACTCTATTGTCCTCATCATCAACAACAACACAACTACTAATCACTAGAATCCTGTTGATTAGTTACTACAACATATACGCAGTGGTAGGTCCCAAAAAATTATTACCACACTGTGGGCATGGTATGCAGGCGTGGCGAGGGGGAAAGCCCTTTGTTGCACCCAAATTAGGACTACTTTATTTCAAAACTTGGATGGGTGGGGCCAGCCAGAATTTCTGCTACTGGTTCTGGTGAACTGGTGAGAACCTGCTGATGCCCACCACTGCATTTACGCAGTGGCACACATTGCAGCTGTAAATTACCACTAGTATACCTCTTCACAAAACAACCATATGATTCAGTGTATGACAAGTGATACATTGCAACTTAGTCTGACATAACTAGCCAATAGGATTCTGGCCAAGAAGAAAAAGAGTTTAAAGAGTCACTTTAAATATGTAAAGGTAAAGGCCACCCTTACTCGAAACCCAGTCATATCCAACTCTAAGATTTGCGGCTCATCTGCATTTATAGCCATAGAGCAAGCACTATCTGCATCTGCAGACATTTCCATGGACATGTGGCAGGTTTGACTAGACACTAGAGTGTACAGATCACTGTTACCTTCCCTCTGAAGTGGTACCTATTAATCTACTTGCAATTTCTTGCTTTCGAACTGCTAGGTTGGCAGGAGCTGAGACACAGACAGGAGCTCACTCTGTCTTGCAGCACTCGCGGGTCTCCAACTGCTGACCTGCCAACCTTCCAGTAATCAAATCTTATGTCTTAACCACTAAGTGAATGCAACAATAAATTTCTGTGATCTGCTATGTCAACTGAATATGCAGATCTTAATTTTAAAGCTAATTACAATAAAGCATGAATATTACAGTTTACTAAAAAAAAAATCAGTTCAGTTAGAAAAATGCTGCTTTCATGCCACCCATGCTGATGAAAATGGGGGAGGGGCTGAGTAGACATATATTTTGCCAAACTAAACCAAGCTGTTTTATGAGCTACTAGCATTTTTGCCCAGGCTTCACCCCAGGGAGGGGAGAGGCCCTGGCGAAGGTTGATGGCACCTGGCCTGGAGGTTGATGGGTCGCGGTCCTCTGGGCAGTCCTGGCATCCCAGGGCACATCGTGCACGTAGCCCTGTGCACCAGAGTGCAACGGCCACCTCCGGTGGCCTTGCCTCTTTGGCCAGGTCTTCCAGTTGGGCGGCAGCCATTCCTGTGCCGGGTGCTTTGCGTTTGCCCCGCCTCTCCCTCTCTCAGCCTGGCTTCAGTGATTGGCTGCTCTGCCTTGCAGTGGCCGCTGGGAGTTGCAGTAGCCACTGGGGGTGGTAGTTCTGTGGAATTTTGCTTGTCTGTGGGGCTGGCTCCCCACCCACGGACTCTGGACCTCCATAGTTGACCTTCTCCACCCAGAAGGTAGATCTGAGCAAAATTTCAGGGATGAAGGTGGCGGGGGGGAGCGCATTGAAGACTATCAAACGTACTTCTTTGCTTTATTGGTATAGATGTAGTTTAGTGTATATGTTATTCTTTTCTCAATGTAGGTTAACACTGGTGTTCTGTTTTGTTTCATTTTAGCCAATCCATGCAAGTATCCAGACAAACATAAAAACTGCTCGGAATTAACAAAAAAGTGGGGATGCAAGTCACTTCTAAAAGAAAAGTGCAAAGCTTCTTGTCAATGTACCACAGAAATAAAAGAGGGTGCCTGAATCAATTGTTCATTCAAGTCATCTTTCTGTAGTTATGCTATAACATTGATCTTTTTCTTGATTAAACTATAATTTAAATTGGAATACCACCGGGGAAAGGTTGTGCATGTCTATAGTTTAAATAATTTAATTATTTCTAAAATACTTTTTCAAAGTCTGTTCCCATACTATTTGTTTCACTTGTTTGTTCCATGATTTTTATGTGATATTCATCTTCTTTTATGATCTATAGTAAGATTTACTGAACTAATAAAGTTTCTGATTCTATTTAAATGATAATATTTTTCTCTGGTGAGACAGAGCAGTGCTCCTAGCCTGTGGAAAGGGAGATCATGGATTTAACCTATTTGAATGTACAGGTTGTTACTTGTTGTTCAGTTGCACAGTCTAGTCTGACTCTTTGCGACCCCATGGAGCACAGCACACCAAGCTCTTCTGTCATCTGCCATCCTCCGTAGTCCACCCAGACCTACGCCCACTCCATCTACAATGCCATCTAGCCATCTCACCCTCTGCCACCCTCTACTCCTTTTGCCATCGATGTTTCCTAGCATCAGGGCTTTCTCCAGTGAGTCCTCTCTTCTCATTTGGTGGCCAAAGTACTTGAGCTTCAGCTTCAGTATTTGTCATTCCAAGGAACAGTCAGGGTTGATTTCCTTTAGGGTGGACTTTTGCTCTCCTTGCAGTCCAGAGGACTTTCCAGAGTCTTCTCCAGCACCACAGTTCAATGGCACTCCATTCTGCACTCCGCCTTCCTTATGGTCCAGCTCTCACAACCATACATTACTACTGGGAAGACAACTGCTTTGACTATGCAAACTTTTGTTGGCAGGGTGATGTCTCTACTTTTTATTAGCAAAAATAGAAGAATGGCCAAATGGTTGTAGAAGTGGAAGAATTAATTAAATCATTAATTCTTAGATATTCTGAAGAAGATTCTTTGAAAAGCTGGAAAATAACCGGAACAGCTTTGATATTGATATTGATGCATATACGATTAAGTTTTTCCATACAGCTGGATGTTGCTATTGTACATAATATTGAATGACTGATGAAAGTAATCATATTTTTGTGTTCTACAAAAGGGAAACTATAAAGATTTATATGAATGACTGATGAAAGTAATCACATTTTGGAGTTCTACTAAAGATAAACTATAAAGATTTATGTTGATTTTTGTACAAACTTTATGATTTACTCAAGATATACAAACTATTAAGAAACTTACTAAAGGAAAATTTTTGATCTTCTGCCTCAGATGGTATTTTTTTCTGCAACTTCTACTTTTTATTATGCTAGGTTTGCCATAGCTTGCCTCCCAAGAAGTAAGTGTGTTTTTATTTCATGGCTGCAGTCACCATCTGTAGTAATCTTAGATCCCAAGAAGGTAAAGTCTGTCACTACTTCCTTTTCTTCCCCTTCTATTTGCCAGGCAATGATGTTAAGTTTCAAGCCATCTTCTGCACTCTCCTCTTTCACCCTAATCACAGGGCTCTGCATATTTCAGGTTGTTGATATTTCTCCCAGCAATCTTAATTCTAGCTTGTGCTTCATCCAGCCCTGCATTATGCATGATGTGCTCTGCATATAAATTAAATAATCAGGGTGACACTATACCATACCTGTCAACCTTCCCGTATTGACCGGGATTTCCCATTTTTCGGCTCCGATTTTCGCCATTTCCCACCTGGAGCTGCCGAAACCCCAGAATTTGGCAGCAGGGGGAAAGGCATTACTGCGCATCCCTTCTGAGCAGCTCACTTCTATGCATGCATAGAAGGCTTTTATGCATGCGTAGAACCCTTCTACGCATTCGTAGAAGGCTTCTGTGCAGAAGGGGATCGTAGAAGCCTTCTACGTATGCATAAAAGCCTTCTACGCATGCGTAGAAGCGAGCTGCACAGAACGGTTCTGCGCAAGTCACTTTTATTCATGCATGGAAGGCTTTTACGCATGCGTAAAAAGTGACCTGTGCAGAACCGTTCTGTGCAGGACCCGGATTGTCTGGAGCCGTGGTTGACAGGTATGCACTATACAGCCTTGTCGTATTCCCTTTTCTATTCTAAACAAATTGGTTTTTCTGTATCCAGTCCTAACTGTTGCTTTTTGACCCACCATTTTTGTCCTTTATCTTGACCATTTTTGCTTGATACATTCCCTTAATTTCCCCATATTTTTGAAGAGATCTCTAGTACTTCCCCTTCTGTTGTTTTCCTCTATTATTTTTGCACTGTTCATTTAAGAAGGCCTCCTTATCTCTCTTTGCTCTTCTCTGGAATACTACATTCAGTTGACACCTTTGCTTTTCACCTTCCTTCTTTCTTCAGTTATTTGTAGAGTTTCATCAGACAACCACTTTGCTTTCTTGTATTCTTTTTCTTTGGGATGGTTCTAATTGCTGCCTCCTGTATGATGCTGCCTCCTATATGATGTTATGAATCTAGGTCCATAATTCTTCAGGCACTCTGTCTGTCAAGTCTAATCTCTTAAATCTATTTTTCACTTCCACTGTATATTCATGAGGGATGCTATCTGGATCATACCTGAGTAGTCTAATTGTTTTCTCTACTTTCTTCATTCTAAACCTGAATTTGGCAATTAGTAGCCCATGATCTTTGTCATTGTATGCTCCCAGTCTCGTTTTCGCTGACTGTATAGAGCTTCTCCATCTTTGATTGCAGAGTAGGTAATCAATTTGATTTTGGTGTTGGCCATCTGGTGATGTCTGTCAGAGGCGGCATAGGCACGAACAGGCTTCTTTTTCGAGACCCAACCAGAGGCTATGGGTCACGAAGGTGGCGTGCGTGGCAATAGAGGTTTGCTGGGTGTGCCAGGTGGCTAGCTGGCTACACATCCTCTGTTGCCCAGTTCTAAACTGATTCATAAGATGGCGACCCTGGGAGTAACAGTTATCAGGTAGCAATATGATGGCAAATCAAATATTGTCCCGTTATGTGCTGCCACCCCTTCTAGATAAAACCAAGGAGATGGGTTGGCCAAGGATTGTCCTTTGTGGTGGGGTGTAGGTTACCTCCAGGATGAAACCGGCCAAAACTGGTCTTCTCCCTCTGGTCGAAAAAACGGAAGTCTTCCCCTTCGCTCTATGAAACATCCCCTTAGGAGAATAAAGCCTTTGAGAATAAAGTCTTTTTTCTCACCCTTATCTCCTTTCTTGCTACCTCACTCCCTAATCCAAGAGAGATGACGATTCTACAGCTTCAAACCAGCATCATTCTTTATTGTAGCAAAATAGACAGACAAAATAAAAGCTAAACACATAAGTAATTGATAAAGATAATACATTTAAAGGAAATAAAATAAAAGATGGGCTACTTCGCCCCCATCTAGCTAAGCTTACAATGTCTAAGCCATAACTGAATCAAATTGGACAGAATTCCCCTGGCATTGGGAAAGACTGTTGCAGACCAAATCTTGGAGTCCATTTTCATACTTTTCTGGGGTGCTCAAAGTATTTCCCCCTCCCACATGAATGCATGGGATTCATTTGATGTGCCTTGCTTTGTTTTGTTTTGTTTTCAATAACATATAACCCTCCACGCACCAACACGCAACACTCAAAAATCTCATTCCCCTCCCCTGCCAGGCAAAATATTGCCTGGCCGCTCCCATTTAGGGAATGGGGGAGGAGGGAGAGCCTATCCCTTCTATTCTTAATTCTTTCACTATTCACCATCTCCTTCTCTTATTTTTCCTCTATTTTAATTCTTTTGGTCCCTATACTATTTGTATTCATATTCCTAAATTGTTAACACTTTCTTGCCAGTGCCTATTTATATTTATATATTATTTTTACTTTTTGGCTTTTGGCTTTGTCTTTGCACCAGACAATTCTGCATCCCTTTCTTCTCTTATTTCCCCTCCACTTCCATAACCCAAAGGTTTCTCCCTTTGTTTCTCCTTTGAATGGTCTCTCCCCTTTGCTTGATACTCCTCTTTCCCCTTTGATCCTTCTGAACCTTCTCCATAGAGATTTTTCCCCAGTTTTTCCCAGTTTGGGTCTCCCATCGCTATAATTTTAAGTAATTCAAGTTGCCTCATTGCTCCCTTTGGTTCCTCTGCTCTAACCACCTTCCCATCATGAAATATCTTTAAGAAGATAGGGAAACCCCATTGATATCTTATATTGCAATTAAACAAAATTTCAGTTATCGGCTTCATCTGTCTTCTCCATTGAATAGTCTCATTACTTAAATCATGATATGCTTGTACTTTTACTTCTCCTATCTTTAATGCAGAGTCACCATGCTTCCTTAAATAGTCCATTATTTGATCTTTTTATAACCTGATACAGGAGGAGCCTAAGGTAGTTGGTTGGAGTGATTTCTGCTGTCTCCTTCTCCAGACAAAGAAAAAAGGTCTTATTTGGGTTAAAAGTACCATGGAATTTGCCAAAAGATAGCTACTGCAGTCCTTTGGATGATAAGGTACCGTGGGAGGTGTTGAAGGTCCTGTTGAAAAACTATTTGCTGATAAATCTTTGGTTGAAAAATACCGGAGAGAAAAGTGCTAAGAAGCAGAGGGCCTTTGGCTGCAAGGCTGCAAGGCTTTTTAAAACAATAGACCTGCCATCTCCCTTTTATTGCTGTGAGGACTTTCTTTTTTCACCTCTTTGCCTCTGATACAATTTTTGGAAGAAAAGGCTTCATACAAGATTGGTTTGGAAAAGTTTACAGTTTACACTTTATCCACTACAGCTGTTTATTTTTGTTGCCGTCCTAATTTCAGAGGGAGGAACCGCCATATTGGGCTAAGCCGACAGAGCTGGCAGGAAGCCAGGTGCTTTTTGTGATAAGATAAAGCTTTGTGGTTGTAAACTAAAATAAAACTGCAGTCTCTTAGTAGCTGGTGGAAAAATATTTATGGACTATTGATAGCTGCAAGTTGCTGAGCAAACAATATCAGGTACTGGAAGAGAGAAAACAGTAAGATACTTTTTTTTTTACAAGAGTTACTGCAGCGGTGGTGGATTAAAGACAGCCCAATAAACAAAGAAGAATCTGAAAATATAGATGCAAGACTACCCTCTAAGGAAAAACCGAGTGGAGATCTGACTCTGTTGGAATTAAAAGACTTTATAACTACAAAATCTACTGAAGATAAAAATGAAAATAAACAGTTTGTTAAAGAGGTGGTCAGAGAGGAAGTGCAATCTCTGGAAAAAATCAATTTCTGGACTAAACATGAGAACCAATACTTTGGAGTCAGAGGTTAAGGACTTGGTGGAGATTGCAGTAAGGCATGAAAATACTATGGACAAAAGATTTAAGCAACTGGTGAAGCTACAGGATCAATCGAAAAAGAAAAACATAAGGATTAATTTCCCCCCCCCCCGACATGGATAAAGACAATTTAAAAATTGAAGTGGTTAAATGGTTACAAACCTTTGCTTTGGACTCTGGCCCAATTAAAGAAGAAGAGATTGAAGCTATTTTTAAGGTTGGTTTCAAGAAAGGTCAACGCCCCAGAGGTATGATGTGCCTTGCTTTGGCATGAGATCTTGCTAGTTAAGAATTTCAGGTGTCTTATCTGATCTTTCCCATCTTCACTATCTCCTGAGATGTCTCGAAGATGGCATTCTCATGTGATTAACATTCAAGTATTCTTCCTTGAATACTTTGGCAGGCTTTGTCTTGCTAATGACCTGGCAATCTGTGAAGTGTGTCTGTGTCATTGGTTTGCAAAATGTCTTTACTTCTGCTCTGGCTGAAGTTAGGATAGTCAGATCCAAAGTGACATAAATCAAACTACAATGTTACCTAGTACAAATAGAGTAACTTAAATGAAAAAATAACTTCCTTTGAGGATTCCCTGACAATGTCCATGTGTAGAGTTGCCTCTTACGTTGTTGGAAGAGAGTGTATGTTATGACCAATGCATTATCTTGGTAAAACTCTATTAGCCTTTGCCCTGTTTCATTTTGTACTCCAAGGCCAAACTTGCCTGTTATTCCACTTACCTTTTGACTTCTTCCTTTGGCATTTCAATCTCCTATGGTGATAAGGTCATCTCCCTTTTTTGTATCAGTTTTAGAAGGTGTTGTAGTTCTTCATAGAACTGGCAGACTTTGGCCTATTCTGCATCAGTGGTTACTATGATGTTGAATGGTTTGCCTTGAATTTGGTGTGAGATTATTCTGTTGTTTTTAAGATTGTATCCCATTACTGCTTTTCTCACTCTTTTATTGACTATAAAGGCCACTCCATTTTTTTCTAAGGGATTCTTGCCCACTGTAGTAGATATAATGTATAATGTATATACCACTCAGGGCAGCTTACAATATATAATAGCAGTTTGAAAGCAAGAAATTGCAGGTAGATAAATAGGGGCCACTTCGGTGGGAAGGTAAACAACGTTCCGTGCACTCCAGTGTCTAGTCATACCTGCCACATGACCATAGAAATATCTGCAGACGTAGGCTCTTTGGCTTTGAAACAGAGATGAGCACTGAACCCTAGAGTCAGATACGACTGGCTTTCAAGTAAGGGAAACCTTTACCTTTACCTTATATATAGTAAGCCGCCCCGAGTGGTGCTTGTACCAAAAAGGGTGGGGTATAAATATGAATAAATAAATAATGTCCCGAATTAAATTCGCCCATCCCTGTCTACTTTAGTTCACTGATGTCCAAGATATCAATGCTCAGTCTTTCCATCTAATTTTTGACCATGTCTAGTTTGCCTTGATTCATAGACCTTACATTCCAGGTTCCTATGCAATATTGTTCTTTACAACATCAGACTTTCCTTTCACCATCAGATGCATCCTCAGCTGAGCATCATTTTGGCTTTGACCCAGCCACTTTACTCTTTCTGGGGCTACTTGTACTTGCCCTTGGCTCTTCCCAAGTAGCATATTAGACACCTTCTGACCTGAAGGGCTTATCTTCCAACATCATATCATTTAGCCTTTTGATACTGCCCATGGGATTTTCTTGACAAGAACACTGGAGTGGGTTGCCCGTTCCTTCCCCAGTTGATCGTGTTTAGTCTGAGTTCTCCACTATGGCCTGTCCATCTTGGGAAGCCCTATGCAGCATAGCCCATAGCCTCATCGAACCATGCAAGTACCCTTGCCATGGCAAAGCAACAATCCTTGAGGAGGGTAGTTACATGTAGGATGCCATAATATTAATTTAGCTGGAAACCCCAGGTATTTTTAGAGATGCCACCAGGCATTATGCTCTGGCCTGAATTCCACACTTTCTTTGTGCAAAACTAAGTTTCTAACCTTTATGGAACTGGAGAAAGAAAGCAAAATGTGAAGGCAGTGCTTTGGTATATGATTTGTGAGCGGGGCAGAAATTTACCAATGGAGAGCATAAGGAGCTCAATCTACAGTAACATTGCCCACAGAGAACAAACCTGTTGAATTTAAAGAAGAGAAGAAAATGCATCAAGCATGTGGGAGAGAGAAATCTTTCAATATTGTAATGGTTATGAATTGAAGGAGCCCCCCGGTGGCTTGCCCCTGGTGGCTTAGTGGTTAAAATGCTGAGCTTAGAGATTGGAAGGTCAGGTTTTGATACCCAAGAGCAGCACTTGGAGTCATGAAAGGAGCCTCTTTCAGGCATTCCCTGAGTGGAGTTTCTCCAGCAAAAATCCTTTCAACCCAGAGTAATCTCTGAACACAAAATTATTATTATTGATTTTATTTTTTGCCTTTGTGTTAATTGCTTCCTCTTTCTGTTGTTGTTTTCTTGAAACAAAAAGAGAGAGACTTCTACACATTCAAATTTCCTGTTCCCTCCCACCACACTCCGAAACATTTTGACTGGCTGCCAGCACCCTTTAAAAACAGTCCTTACAACATTTTTAGACAAAAACGTTCTCAGGTAACTTGATATAGACAAAACTAGGGCACCAAAAAGTGACATGAAAGAGAACATGAAAGAAAAAAAATTAATGTACCCCTTTTTCATAAATGTGAACCATTCATGTTTAAAATATTCTTTCTTCTGAAAGAACACAAATTACATGAAAGAGAGCCTCTTTCGTGTTTTGGGTCTTTTGTTTAAACACTAAAGGCTTGTCAATCTCCCCCTTCTCCTTCTTCCATGTCTAGGCTATACATAAAACTGTCAAATCAAGGCACCTTTTATGAGTTAATTCTACATTTTCTTTTGTCTGACCTAGTGTGAGAAAGATTAGCCGGCAACACAAGGTTGCCATTACCAGGATAGCCTGAATGTGATTCAAAAATACCACAATCTTTGAGGAGGCTCTTACTGTGTACCTGTCAATCTGCCTGTTCATCTTCTACCACTTTAACCATTACATTTCGTACTGTCTCAGGCATTCAAAACTAAAATATGTTGGTAGAAAAATAATGCAGTATTTCATGTTATTAATTATAATAATATGAAAAATCCACAGTAATTGTTAAATCATCACCATGACTTCATCAGATGAGCGCTCTACTAAAGACAAACCTGCAGAAAACCTGCTTGAGCCTGGAGATCCTGAACTCAGAGCATAAGCCTGCAGAGCCTAGCTTCCACCCAGGGCAGTAGCCAGGATTCTAGATGTGGGTGGGTGAATATTTGTTCAGGATGGGCAACAATCTTTACCTATAAGAAGGGGGTAGACTGGTGAGTGTGAGGCATTAGCGCCTACACCCAGCCCAACCATCCTGTACCGAGCTGGCCACACTTACCTTTTGATGTAACTCACAACCCCGCAAGGGTCCGGAAACAGAGAATGGGGCATTCGCCCCACAAACGTAGACCATAAAAAACCCTACAAGGCCCAGCGTCCTCCACGCCACACCACCCCTCAGCCATTCAGGCTGAAGGGCGCGAGCGCAGAGGAGGCAGGGCAGCTGGTGCGCCCGACAAAAAACAAACAGCCATTGTGCGCACCTTTTCCCTGCTACCCCAACAAAGCCGCGGTGCCAGCCTTCGTCCATGGGGCCATGAAGAAAAGAGGGGCACCCCCTCCTCTCCGCAACCCCGCCGAAGCCATGGCGAGGCCAGCGCCGGCCTTCTTCCCTGGGGCCATGAGGAAATGAAGGGGCCCCCCTCCTTCCTGCAACCCTTCCGAAGCCGCAGCAAGGCCGGTGCCAGGGGAGACAACAGTCAGGCCACACTACGCGCATTCCTGGACAAAGTGCAGCCTGACTGTCAGCTCCCCTTTTCCCCATAGCTGTTTCGAGAGCTGCTTTCGAAACAGTGATGGGGGAAAGGGAGCTAACAGTCAGGCTGCACTTCATCTGGGAATGCACATTCGTGGATGAACTGTTGCCTGACTGTAATCTCCCTTTTTTCCCATTGTTGTTCCGATGGGGAAAAGGGAGCTGTCATTCAGGCTGCACTTCATTTGGGAAATGCACGTTCCCGGACGAAGTGTTGCCTGACTTTTGCCTCCCTTTCTTCCCATCGTTGTTTCAAGAGCTGCTTTCGAAACAACGATGGGGAAAAGGGAGCTGTCAGTCAGGCTGCATCATCTGGTACATCATCTGGTACGTCATCTGGCCATGGTGGTATCACATCCTGCATCATGTTGCAAACCACTTTCTTCAGGATTGTCTTTCAAAAGTGTTCAAAAAAGCCAGTCAATCCAAAATGCTGCAGTGAGGCTGTTCATTGATCCTCCTAGCTAAAGGCAAAGGTCACTCTTGCTCGAAAGCCAGTCATATCCAAATCTAGGGTTCAGTGCTCATCTCTGTTTATAGCCAAAGAGTCAGCGCTGTCTGTGTCTGCTAATCTTTCTGTGGACAACTGGCAGACATGACTAGACACTGGAGTGCATGGAACGCTATTTACCTTCCCACCAAAGTGGTACCTATTTATCTACTTGCAATTTCTTGCTCTCATACTGCTAAATTGGCAGGAGCTGGGACAGAGATGGGAGCTCACTCCATCATGCTTCACTCAGGTCTTGATGAACTTCCAGTCATCAAGTTCAGCATCTTAACCAGTAGGCCACTGCAATAGCCCCAAAGTCTATTAAGTGACTTCGAGATAGTCCAGCCAGAATCTTCATCTGGTGATAGACGCTCTTCAGCATTCATCCATTTTTCTATGATGAGACAGAGAAGTGCTCCTTTAAGTCTATGTGCTGTTTTTGCTCTTTGTTGGGGTATAGACTAGACTCTTCTGGTGTAACATTTAGAGCTCGAGAGGTGTGCAGGAAACCTTTCTTCAATTTTAGCAGTCACCTAGGGGGTTGGTTCCCATGAAGTGGGTGGGTTTTGAGGTTGTATTGCCTTACTTTGCTATTTGGCATACTTCCTGAAGGGGCAATGTCTGCCAAATACAATATTAGACTTGTGGGGTGGGCTTCATGCAACCAGTAACAAGCTTGCATATTTCATTAAGAGTTACATCCACTTGTTTGGCATGTGCTGATTTATACCATATGGCACTAACATATGCTCCTGTAAAGTAGCAAAGGGGAAAAGCTGTTGTTCTTATTCTTTGTGAGTGTTCACTTCAGTCTGACCCAGCCAGTCTCCTAATTATGTTATTTCTGGAGGCAAATTTCTGTTGGGTGTTTGGGTAAAGGTCGCAGGATTTGATCTAGAGCAGGGGTGCCTGCAGACTAGCTCCGCCCTGCACTGCAGTACCAATTAATCCAGTCCATGACGCCTGAGCCACTCCTGGAAGAAAAAGTAAAATGTGCATGCACATAATGTACCCGTGCATGCACATAACACTTCCGTAAATGACCCGCAGCTGTCATAAATGTGTTCACTACAGCCACGGGTCATTTATGGCAGCATTATGCACCTGCACAGGTATGTTACGTACATGGACATTTTACTTCTGCTTCTCGTGGGAGGAACCACATGACCGGCATGCAGCCCAAAAAGTTTGGACACCTCTGATCTAGAGAGACACCCAAAAACATTTGCGTTGGACAATGTTCCATAACCTTGACTACACAGCTAACTCTGAGCTTCCTCTCTGATTCTCTGTTCTTTAAGTGGAAGGCGCCAACCTTTGTTTTTAAAGATTTTGTTTTATCTGCTTGTTTTTATAATAGAACAAAACCTAGTGTTCGATGGACTTAAAATTTTCTCTCTGGATTGCCAAGGCAAGATCATCAACACAGATAAAACCCATGGAGTATATGACCTTGTGGGAAACCATTGCTTTAATTTCTCTAGGGACCGTGCTTCCTTCTAAATTCAACCAAGAATCTTTGGTTTTGAAGTAGGACAGCAATCATTTCCACTAGTCTGTTATCTTTAGAAAAAAGGTCAAGATGGTGAGTGGACGCAGGCATTTGAGCTCCGGTCAGACCTGCAAAAAAGGGTGGTCAATGTTGGGTAGATAGACAAATAGATAAAGATAAAGAGATAGCAAAAATAGATAAAAAGATAGCGAAAATAAGAAAGAGGCTAACAAGGAGTGACCGGGCGATGAATAAAAGAGAAAAGGGGAAAGAGACATGAGACATAAGAGAAAGGTGGAGTGCAAGATGAAAGAACGCTGAACACTGAATGCCGAACACCTGTGGTTGAACACCTGCACTGAACAATGAATGCCTGGGTTGAATGCCTGTGGTTGAACACCAAGCACCAGGTGCCAAGCTCTGGGTGCCAAACATTGGAAACCATGCATTGGTACCTCATTCAGCCATATGTTGCATGCTGGGAGCATATGGAGGCGGTGAGGCTGTAAACTGTGAAGCAAAAGGGCAAGAGGCAAGGCGAGCGAGGCAAACGAGAAGATTGAGAGGAGCGAGAATGAACTTGGGGAGGACACTGTGTGGGTTCATGCCAAATAGAGGCCGAGGTCGAGAACGGGGTGCCAAGTGTCGAGGATTGTGAGTGAGTGAGTGGATGCCTGAAAAGAGAGCAATGCTGAGGTGGGCAAGCTCTGGGCTCTGAGAATTGGGGCAAACACCGCCAGTGGCTGATCATTGGGCATCAGGGCCAAGAGCGCAAGAACCAAAGGGGGAGGAATGAGAACAAATGAGAACAAATTGACAGAGGAGAGAGAGACCAAGGCAGTAGAATGCCGGACACCAGATGAGAGGTTTGAGAGCCGAGTGTTAAATACTGGAGTTGGGAGAGGGAATGGTGAAGGGGTGGTGAAGATTCATCGGGACTGGTCTGGCATTTGGTTGTTCTCAGCTGTTCTAACCCAAACATTGTGAGCGCTGCTATTGCTGCAAGCGCCGAGGGCCAGTGATCGACCAATGGGAGAGGTGAGCGCTACAACCGAGGCTGATGCTCAGAAGATTTTTGAGGAGGTTAGCCCCAAATTATGATAAGTTGCAAGCATATCTGTTAAGTTGTCTTAAAATTTTGTAACCCAGAAAAGACTTACCAAAGGAAGGACTCTACCTTTTATTCAAGTGATTTTGTGATCTAAAAGTAACAACTTTATATGAAGATTTGAGGGTGATTAAATGCTTAGGGGTGGCCTAAGGGATTAACAGAAGGAAGGTGAATAACAGTGATAGAGTATTAAACATTGGTTAGATCATACTGAAAGAAGTTAATTCAATGAAAGGATCAAAGAATAGGGAAATAACCTTTGTTAAATAGGGGTGTTTCTTCCATTAAAGCATTTTTTAAAAAGCAGAAGATCCGAAGGGGCAAGGAGGGAACTTAGTATGATCCATAGGGGATTGATATAAGTATTTACCAAAATAATATTGAATGAGTTAGCACCATCCCAGGGATCCAAGAGCCATCTGGAAACGGGAGCCTAGGGAGAAATCATCTGACTGTAGTTATAAGCGGTGAACTAGGCTAGAGGAGGAAATGAAAAGCTCAAATAACGATAAAGAAACCCCACAAACTAGCAAGAAAAAGTTACAGATGGAGAAAGAAGATAAAACCCATGACAGACACACTTAATAAAATAGAATGAAGAATGGATAAGATGGAAATGCTCTTTTAACATAGCAATGAGACAAGAAAACAAGATAAAAGTGATATAATGAAAGGACAACATGAATTAAGAGATATGCTTGCAAATTTTACGAAAGCAGTAAATGCAAATTTTGCTCGAGTATAAACAAGAATAAAATCAATGGAGGATGATATCAAAGATATTAAAGAAAAAGATAATGAAAAGAGTATTAAGCTAGAAATTCAGGCAGTTGGGCAGCAAGATAATATAATAGTGAAGAATTTTCTGGAGCAAAGTCCAGCTGATCTTAAAACCAGAATTAATATATGGTTAAATGAGTTGAAACTAGGAAAAGGAGTAACCCCTATAGATATTACGGGTGTCTACAGAATAGGTCAGAAGAAGATAAGAGCAAATAATAGACATATGGTAGTGAAATTCTCAAATTTCGAAGTTAAATTGAGAATAATGTCACACATAAGAAGGGCTGGGATGAACATACTTAAGAAGGATGGTGCTCAAATAGAAGTTTATCATGACATTTCAAAGGAAGAGAGACTCTGGAGGGCCAAGATTAAACATGTGACAAACTTATTAAGAGAAAAAGGAGTCAGGTATAATTGGCAAAATGGAGGATCACCCCAATCCCATAACAACAATTACACAACGTTACAACAATAATTAAAGTTACATACACAACATCCCTCCCCCTAGGATGGGATGAAGTTCCTTAACCATTGTGGGGGCCACAGACCCTTTTGGACCAGACTGACACTTGACTGGGTTCTGTAGACCTAGGGAGACTTGGTTCCATTCAATGATACCTGGCACTGGGGTTTCTGTTAAAGCTATTAGCATTTTGGGAATACTGTCCCGACTCTGAACTGGAACCAGGGAGGGGGGAAACCAAATCATAACCTGATGGCCTCCAAAGAAATGATGGCTGGCTCGAATTAGAAAGCTGGGGACTACGGCTGATTGCCAAGCCGCCTTCCTCATCTCCCCCTTGGGATAAGTGGGTGGGGGAGGACCCTAACATGGAATTGCCCTGAGGAGCATCACCTTGTACCTCTTGAAACCCCATAACCCTATGTCTGAGCTGGTCGGCGTGGCACCGCCATAGCAAACCAGTTCCTGTTTTGACCTGGTCGGACACTGGTCCCGTTTGTTCCACCACAATCCCTGGAACCCATGCTGGTCCTGCAGCCACATAGTTCCGACAATGCACCGGATCTCCAGCTGAGAATACCTTTTTGTGTGAAATTTCCACATTAACACCCCTATCCTCCACCCTGGAAGGATCCAACCGGTCAAACAGAGAGACCAGTCTCCTACACATTAAAAGCTCAGCTGGAGATAGCCCTGAGGCCAAGGGGGTTGTCCGATAGCAAAGGAGGAATTGGCAAAGCTGCAAGTCAAAGTCCCCCTAACCCATGCGGCGAAGAGCCTGTTTTGTAGTGCAGACCTGATGTTCCACCTGACCATTGTTGGCAGGGTGGAACAGGGCAGACATTACATGCAAAATAGCATTCCTCTCAAGGAATGTCTGGAATTCGGATGAGGTGAAAGTTGTGCCATTGTCGGACACAAGCATGCCCGGCAGTCCGAAACAACTGAACAGCTTCCGAATCTGTTTAATGTTTGCAGCTGAGGAGGTACTGGGCGTAGGAATAACCTCCAACCATTTCAAAAATGAGTCGACCACCAATAAAAAGAGTGTACCTCGGAATGGACCAGTGAAATCAATGTGTATTTGCAACCAGGGTCCATGGGCAGTGTCCCATTCCCAGGAGGGAAGTTGGTACTCTTCAGGTTGAGAACACTGGCAACTTTGGCAGTTGCCCACCAATTGTTCAATGTCTTGGTCTACCTGAGACAACCAAAAATAGCTCCAACCCAAAGCCTTGGAGCATACAATTCCTGGGTGGCCAATGTGAAGTAGCCTGAGTACCTTGGAGCATAATACCGCAGGAATGACCACCCTTTGGCTCCACAGTAAGCAACCTCTTTCAAGCAAAAGCTCGAACCGCTTCCTAAAGAATGCTTTGAACTTCTCAGCAGGAGGCATTGTTGACCACCCTTTCCTGACCCAAGAAATCACCTGTGACAGAAGTCTGTCTTTTGCGGACACCTTGGCTATGTCTGAAGGCACAATGGGGGTGAATCGAGAGATTTGATCATCAGCACCTGATGGTCTTGCTCGACCTCACAGTTGGGTTCCCCCAGGCCTGGCAAGGGAGCCATTGAAAGAGCGTCAGTGTGGCTGATGTCCTTCCCTGGGCGGTGAATCTGGGTAAACTGATAGGCATTCAGGAAAATAGTCCAATGTAACATGCAGGGGGACAATATCTGTGGAGTGGGATTTGTAGTAACAAAAATCCCTAACAACGGTGTATAGTCAGTTACGATAGTGAATTCCCTGCCATACAAGAAGTTGTGGAACTTCTTCATCCCAGCAACTATGGCCAGAGCTTCCCTGTCAGTCTGGGCATAGTTACGTTCAGCTTTGGATAGGGATCTTGAATAGAATGCAATCGGGGCTTCCTTCCCATTTTCAAGAGAGTGACATAGGACAGCCACCACTCCTACTGGTGAAGCATCACACACAAGGACCACAGGTTTCTTAGGATCGAAGTGAGTTAAGACTGCTTCGGAAGACAGAAGCTCTTTTAACTCATGGAAGGCTTGTTCCTGACTTTGCCCCCACTGCCAAACTGCGTCTTTTTTAAGTAAGTGATGCAGCGGCTCTGCTACTGATGACTTCCTTGGCAGGAAGGAGTGATAAAAGTTAAGCAGGCCCAGGAATGATTGCAACTCAGGCTTGGCGGTTGGTTGTGGGGCATCACATACAGCAGCAACCTTAGAATTGGAGGGCTTAATTCCCTTAGGAGTTACCTTAAACCCCAGGAACTCCACTTCCCTTGCATGGAAAACACATTTGTCTTTTCTAAGACATAACCTAGCATTCTCAAAAACCTGCAATACCTGGTCCAACCTTTTTGCAAGCTCATTCACTCCCCACGATGATTAGCATGTCATCAAAGTAGGGGAGGACCCCAGGGAGACCCTTTACCAGATGTTCAACCAGCAATTGAAAAATGCCGGGGGCTGCATTCAACCCAAACTGTAGGCAAGTCATTTTAAAGGCTCCTTTGTACGTAATGATTGTCTGAGCCTCAGCAGCAGTGGGGATAACTGAAAGCTGCTGATAGGCTTGCGCCAAATCCAATTTGGTGAAGCATTTACCCCCCTTGTAAAGCAGCCAATAAGTGGCTCACTACCGGCACCGGATATGCATTAGGCCTGATGGCTTTGTTAATCGTACATTTATAATCAGTGCAAATCCTGACCTCCCTGTTAGAGTTCTATATCAGTCACTATTGGCGTCTCCCATTCTGAAGAGTCCACGGGAACATATATACCCTAACCCATGAGCTTGTCCAGCTCAGCCTTGATCTTGTCCATTAGTGCAAACATCACACAGCGAGGCTTGAGGCGAATAAGCCGCACAGCCAGGTCAAGGTAAAAAAAAAACGGGGGTTCTACATAGTTTTGAAATCCCTTTCTGAAGACAGCCGGATGAGTGTTACAAGCATCCTGCACTGGGTTAGAGTGGACAGCGTTGATGCCAGACAGTCTAATGCCTAGTGGTTCAAACCATTGCACCCCAAGTAAACAGTTTGTGCCCTGTTTGACCACTACAAGAGGTAGTCTCGTTGCAATGTTCTTGAACTTAACTGCAAAATCCCCCACCCCCAGAACTGGGATCTGGCAACCCTGCACATCCCAGAGGGACGTCTTGATGGCCTGCAACTTTGGGCGCGAACTAGTGGGGATTTGTAGGAACTCCTTCTGGGCCAAGATGGAATAGGATGTACCCGAATCCACCTCCATACTTACCGGAATGCCTTGCAGCTGGACCTCCATGAAGAAGCAATGGGACACACTGGAGACACGGCTGACGAGCAGCTCCGCAGCAGAAATCTTCGAAATGGATGCTTCCTTTCACCTCAGTCAGTCGAACTGGTCCGGAGACTGCTTCTGGCGCTGCTGGCAGACTTTAGCGATGTGGCCCCTCTTTCCACAGTGGTGACAGTTGGCGTTTTTAAACAGACACTTTTGGCAGTCATGCCTTCCTCCGCAGCTGTTGCACCTCCGCTGGGCCCTCTCAACGGAATGCTTGTCTGCCTTCTTTTTCTGGACCTTCCGGACCTCGCCTTCCTCGTCACTGGACCCGGACCCCGACTTGGGCGTAGATGCCGGTGATGCAGAAGATGCAGAGGAGTGGGGCAACAAACAGTGGTGGGCCTGCATGGCGGACTCTGACCCTCCAGAGGCGATAGGCGCCTCGGACGCCAACACCTCTCGCAGGACTGACTTGAACATCAGGACGTCCCTGGTCATGAGCCGGCGTTGTGTCTCCTCGTCCCTCAGGCAAGTGAGCTGGCGGTCACAGAGCGGCTCTTCCAAGTTGTCCCACTGGCATGGGGCAGCAGCCAACCTAAGCATGGTGGTGTAGTCTGCGACGGATTCCCCGGGACGTTGGTCTTGACTGTGGAATGCCATCTGGGCTGGGAAGATGGACACCTTAGGCTGGAAGTGGTCCTGGAGAGCCGCAAAAATGTCCACGAGGGGAACCGCATCGATGTTCCAGAGCAGCACCAGATGGATGGCGAGTTCCAGAGTGGCCAGGCTGCACTTGGAGAGGAAGCAGGGCCTCTTCTGATCCTCGTCTACAATGCCCTCAGCTGCCATGGCATGGCGGAACTGTTTGTAAAGGTTCCATCTCTCCAGCGTGGCAACATCGAAGGGATAAATGGAAGACTTGTGGGAAGCCATTATCCCATCCTTGTTGCCAATTTGATGTTCAGAAATTGAAGAGAAGCAGCCAGCATAAAAGGGCCAAACACAACTTTATTGTAAGCAAACCGAACATGAACAGCAATGGAGCAACAGCTCTTTATGTACACTGTACAATGGATACATTTGGGTGGGAAACAATATGATTGGATAGGAGAGGAGTGGGGTGGATGTGAGGTTACCGAACCTGAGTGAAGACTTCGTGTGTCTTGTTAGAAAGGGCAGGAACGCAAGTACCGTGATAGTTCAGTACCAAGAAGAAGACAAAATGGAGGATCACAACATTACAACAATAATTAAAGTTGCATACACAATAGAACTGAAGAACTGGATAGGCTCAAATTCAATAGATTTAAAGGAGAATTATTTTTAAGGAAACAAACGCCAAAAATAAAAATTAATACTAAAACACTGGATGACTTGTATAAAATATGGAGAAACATAAAGGTAGATCCGGACATCTCCCCAGTGATATAATTTACAGATCTGACAGAATGTCCGTCAGCAAAATTCAAAGAGAATAAAGATCTTTTACAGCAAAGTAAACTGTTCTTCGTAAAAGAATGGATAGAGAATGACAGGGATGCTCTAATAAGGAAGAATATATAGGAGAAATTAAGACTAAATTGGTTCCAGATAGCACAAACGGAGCAGTGGGACAAAAGGGTTAATGCTCAGGGGCCAAATAAGAGACAAACAATGATATCTGAAGAAATATTATGTAGTATTAGGAGAGGTCTTTACCTTTACCTATTGTTAGATCCAAAGCTGCCAGTCATGTCTGACTATAGGGTTCAGTGCTCATCTATTTATAGCCAAAGAGTCAACACTGTCTGTTTGTAGATGTTTCTGTGGACATGTGGCAGTCATGACTAGACACCAGAATGTTGTTACCTTTCCCACCGAAGTGGTACCTATTTATCAACTTGCGGTTGCCAGGAGCTGGGACAGAGACGGGAGCTCAAATGGTCATGTCGGCCTTCCAGCTAACAAGGCAAGCTTCTTAACCACTGAGCTCAAGTGGCTAAGGCTCTGACTGGAAGGTGGCAGGTCAGCAGTTGGAGACCCAAGTGCTGGATGTTAGAGTGAGCTCCCGTCTCTGTCCAACCTAGCCAACCTAGCAGTTTGAAAGCAAGAAATTGCAAGTGGATAAATAGGGAAGGTAAACAGCGTTTCGTGCACTCCGGTGTCTAGCCATGCCTGCCACATGACCATGGAAACATCTGCAGAAGCAGACAGCGCTGGCTCTTTGGCTTTGAAATGGAGATGAGCAACCTGAACCCTAGCATGGGATACGACTGGCTTTCGAGCAAGGTATCCCTTGCTTATAAGCCAGTCATATCCAACTCTAGGATTCAGTGGTCATCTCTGTTTTATCGTGGAGCGCCCTGGGCCAGCTGCAGTCTACCTCGAAGCAGTAGTGATTCTTTAAGGTGACACAACATTTTTTTGTTTACTCTCTGATATGCTTGCACAGAATAAAATGGCACCAACTCTAAAGTTTTATTCTCTGCAAGCAGATCAGGAGGTAAACAAAACAAAAACACAAAAATGCTCACTGCTGTTTAGGGAGCTTCACAGCCATCATTCCACGTCCAACCCCCCCCCCCCCCCCCTGGGAAATCCCTTTAGCCTCTGCTCCCCCCCCACACACACACACACACATGGGGGGAAGTAAACAAAACAAAAAGACACACTTACCCAGAAGGCGCCACGTCGGGCTGCTCCTTCCTCCCACGGGGGGGAGGAAAGTTGCTCACACGACAGCTTTGGCTTTCCCTCCTCCTCTAGTCCTCCAGCGAGTCCAGCACAGCACCTGCTTCCTGATCCCGCCCACTTCCTCCCAGGAGAGCGACGATGGCTCTTCCTTCTCCAATCTCCTCCAGAGCGGCAGCAGCTGCCTCCTTAATAGGCACGGGTGCTGCTCGGGTGGTGGTGGAGGTGGCAGCGTGTGCACGCCTAGGGGAAAGGGATGGGGAGCTAATGTCACACCACCCAGAGCAGCTCGGACGCCTGCCCCGCTGCCGCTCCCCTTGCCTCTTTTTAGCAGCAGCAGCAGCACAACTTTCGTGATGCCTGGACCTAGTCCTGGAGGAAGAGAACTTTCTACAGGATGTCTGACTCTGGGCATTGCAAGAGTTGCCCTGCTTGTGCCATGCTACCTGAACACCTCTCACAATGCCCAGACAGACATCCTGCAGGAAGTTCTCTTCCTGGAGGACTAGCTCCAGGCATCTCGAAAGTTGCTGCTGCTGCTAGAAGGAGGCACGAGGCAAGGAGCGGTGGCAGGGGCATGGCCACCCAGGTCTACTACCGGTCCGCTCGGACTGGGGCAGACCGGCTGATGCCCAGCACTGGATTGGGGGGTTGGGGTTTTCATAAACTGTAAGCCATAAGCATCAAGATTATAACAAAGTAAGGCTTAAACTATCTTGCTTTGCATGCAATGAGTCTATCTCATATTTGTTTCGCCTTTTAAGTTGCATTACTGAACTGAATGAACATTTGCATGATATTCTAATTTTCCGAGTTTCACCTGTATTCAGCAAGATATATCATGATTTGAACAAAGAGACAAGCATGGGAAAATGACCTAAGAGTTAAATTAGATGACAAAATCTGGAAAAGTAAATGGAACCAAATAGTTAAATCCCTCTCTATCAAAAAAAAAGAGAACTAAATTTTAAACTT
Source organism: Bradypodion ventrale (assembly GCA_035047345.1). Classification (NCBI taxonomy): domain Eukaryota; kingdom Metazoa; phylum Chordata; class Lepidosauria; order Squamata; family Chamaeleonidae; genus Bradypodion; species Bradypodion ventrale. The sequence goes on from JAWDJE010000001.1 coordinate 255,746,909, forward strand.
ATGTAGAGATGGTATATGACCCCGTAGAGACTACATCAGATAAATAAAAATAAAACAAGGATTTGCTGGAGATGTGAAATAGAGGAAGGGTCTTATTTACACATGTGGTGGCACTGCAACTACACTGATAAATTATGGAAATCTGTAGAGAGGGAAATAGAGAAAATCATGGGAGCTACAATGAAGATAAATGCAAAAACAGCGTTATTGGGGGAAGTAGAGGATATTAATTTAGACAAAAATAAAAAGGAATTACTGTACTACTCATATTGTTATCAGTGTCAAGGCTTATAATTGCCAGAGAATGGAAAAATAAATTTAAGAAAGAAAGATGGTATGGGGAAGTTTGGCAACTGGCACTCAACAATAAATTAACAATTGAATACAAACTTTAAAAAGGGTTAATTAAAAATAATATATTTGGGATATATGGAACCCATTTGTGACATCCAGGTGAAACTCGGAAGATGAGAATATTGTGCAAATATTCATTCAGTTCAGTAATGCAACTTAAAAGGTGAAACAAATATATGAAATAGACTCATTACATGCAAAACGAGATAGTTCAAGCCTTACTTTGTTATAATATTGATGCTTATGGTTTACAGATTATGAAAAACCCCAAACCCCAAAACCCCAATCTCATGTACCCGCTAATCATCACAAATTCTCATGTACACTGTATGCCATGATCATCACAATTATAATTAATTAAGGCATGACATCTCTCGCTTTGCATTTAGTGAGTCTATCTCATATATTTGTTTCACCTTTTAAGTGAAATGAATGAACGTTTGCACTATATTCTAATTTTTTGAGTTTCACCTATATGCTATAACAAGTGAAGAAGGTGTAAAACCTAGCCCGGAATCACGAAAGTTCTGGGAACCATAAACTAAAAGGAAGGGATTGCAAACTCCCATTATGTACAGCACAAGGTGATGTGTGGGGTTAGCACAGGTGAGAGTAGAGGGGCGATCGTATGCTTATGTCTGTATGAAAGTACAGTTTGTATGTAATGCTAAGTTTGGATATATGTATTGTATGGTCTTATTTATAAAATTTAATAAAAATATTTTTTTAAAAAGTAATGCTTTCTGAGCAAATAATTATGGTGGACAGTATTATACGCCATTGCAAAGTCAACAAATGCTAGTCTAAAGAGTTTAGTGTTTTAAAAACCATCTTCTATATATTGGGTTAAATTTAAGATTTGAGCAGTGCATGCACCTTTTGCCAAGCCTAAAGCCTACTTCTTCTGGAATGTAAAGAGATTCAATTGCAGAGATTAGATGATTTAATATTATTCATAAGTGATACCTCATACAATGTCCAAACTTGGTTCCACAAGTTTGGACTTTATACTGATTTGGACTTTGTATGAGGCATGCAAAATCCTAGCCACAATGCCTCATACGACGTCCAAATCCTTGCCGCGATGCCTCGTACAACATCATTTCCATAGAGATACATTGAACTGTAACAGCACAGACTTCAGGGCAAAGTCAAGGAAACAGACAGGAAACTGACAGAACTTTAAGAAATCATTTTCTAAAGCCTAAATATTACAAAAACATGTCAAACAACCCTGATTTTAGGGGACAAACCATACAACAAGTTTTTAACTTTTGAAAACTTTATGAAGTGCAGGTTTAAATCTTAACATGTCCCATCATGCGGCACAGTGTTAATCTGCAGCCATGCGGCCGATCATCCATTTTGTACAAGCTACTGTGTAGTATTCCTGCATTCATAAATTGGCCATAACTTTTCCCGATGGATTCGCTTGCTTACACACATGGCTGAGGACCATCACGGGCCTTAATAGAGAAGAAATTAGGAGAGGGCTAGATTAATGATTGGAACAATACATAAGACCTTGACTGGGGGATTGCGGAGGAAATAGGACAAAAGTAAAAAGTTGCTAACCACAGGATAAACCTCACTCTTCTTCTTCTGGCCGAAGATTAGGGTGGGCAAACAAGATGAGTCAAGGGCTAAGTAAGTTAGTTTCCCGGAGGCAGGATGTCTGCGCTCTGTGATAGATTGAGAACAATGGGTCTCGCCAAACCTAGATCTTAGTCAGCTGTGGGTTGTCCATTAATCTATGAGGCAATGCCCAGATACAGGTATTATCTTGACCACCAGAAATGCAATGTTTGCATTAGACTTCTGTGACGGGGTCACGTGTTCCTTTAGGCAAGAAGACCTCAAGGTAGGGCAATAAATATGCCACCCGACTTAGGTCGGGACTGGAATTCACCGCACATTTCATCTCACATACCTTCCTTGCGTCCAGTCACTCCGAACCTCAGTGGGCCATTTCCGGACCAGGTGGCCCTCTCTGTCGGCCCTTGCAACACCATTGCAACATCTGGTGACCTCAATGTGATCCTAAGGGGCCACAGCATGGTCCTACTCCTAGGGCCACACTCCGACGTGACTCTCCCCGGAGGCTGCAGAGAAGCTCCGATCGGGACGCTAGCCCGATCAGAAATCAGCTCGATCAGCAGAGGCCAGCGCTGTCTCCAGCCGAGACCGCAATCTCTCACAGCAAGGAAGGCAGTGCTAACCACAAGCTTGGCAGCAACCCAAAGCATCATTGGAACGGACACGTTCCACATCGGAGTGAGCTGTGAGCCCTGATCCCATCGGCAGAGGCTGAAGAAAGCCCGCAGTAGCCAAGACCACAATCCTACCCAGACCCGAGGCCACGTCTTGTGCACCACATCACCCGACTTATTGCCTGAGGCACGCTGACTCATCCCGCGGAGGAGACTCCAGGGAACCTCTCATCATGTAATGTGAGGGCTTGCTTAGAGGGGCAAGATTCATCCAGCAAGATTCATCATAGGGATGAGCTCAAGCGCCTGGCCAGGCTACATCATATTAGCATTCATAGCCAAAGCCTAGCGGAACTCATGCTGTATCTGAGGGAGCATTGTTTGTCCTACCCAGAAGCAGGCATGCTGGACCCAGAGACTTGGGATAGAGTAGGGGACTGCCTTAAGACGGAGCCCCGAGCACCCGCTAAAATCATAGGGACATGGAGCAAGTGTAGACAGATCATTTCCGCAGTTAGTCCAGTCTGGATAGAGATCGAGAGACCCCCAGCGTACGAGGAACCTCCTGCCTCAGCGAGTCTCTATCCGACCATTCAGTTTAAGCGTGAGGGGATGGGGTACTCCTCTTCCGTGGCAGCTGCAGATGCCGTGGGAGTGGGGGACAGCCTAGGAAGCGCAGGCGCTTCCCAGGTCGCCAAAAGTCCCTTTCAGCGCATGGTAGAGGTGGAAACACACAAAGGGGAAATCCTGGCTGAAGAATTGGCCGAGCTCCAACAGCTATGTCCAGTCCGCTTAGAGACGGATGCCCTCACGGGCGATCAGGTGGCAGTATACATGCCTATCCCATATAAATTGCTTTCGGAAATCTGAAAAACCATCACAGATACAGGGCTCCAAAGCAGATTCACAAGGGGCACATTCCAGCAGTTGGTAGAATCCACCATGCTCATCCCTCATGACTGGAAGGCCATGATGCGGATGATGCTGAACCCTAGCCAGTACCTCTTATGGGACAGTTAGTTTCGGCTGGAAGCGCAGGCAAGGGCTGCCCGGATGGGAGACGCAGTTATACCCGAGCAACTTTTTGGCTCCGGTCAATTTGAAACCATCCAGGTGCAGTCCGTTCTGCCAGAAGCCACACTCCAGCTAGCATCTGAAGTTGCCTTTACGGCATATCTCAAGGAGCCAGCCACTGGCAAGGGCGCTAAGAACTACACAGCCGTCAAGTAGGGAGCACAAGAGCCCTACATGGATTTCATTAACAGATTAGAGGAAGCCATCAGTAGGCAGATAGATAACCAAGATGCCCAAGAAGAGCTCATGATGAAGTTGACCAAAGACAACGCCAATCTCAATTGCCACAAAATCTTGCAGGCTATGAGTCACCTACCTGATCTGACGCTTACCAACATGATCAGGGCTTGTGCTGATGTTGGAACAGACTCCTACAAAATGGGGCTGTTAGCAGAGGCAGTGCAAGGGGGGAACAAACCCAAAAGGACCAAGGGAGCTTGCCACCAGTGTGTCAAGGTTGGGCACTTTGCCAAAGAGTGCAGGTCAGAAAAAACCCACAAGGGGGGTGGCCAGCCATTGGGCCACCCAGCGGTACCATCTACCCAGTGTCCCAGATGCCACAGCGGCTTCCATTGGGCCAACCAGTGTCCCAATTTGGGAAACTGGAACATGGGCATGTCTCTAGCCCTGGTTCAAATGGAGGCAACAGCCACTCTGGAAGCTCCAGAGTGGACCTCCCATTAATTTCACCCAGCATCACTCCCAGCAACTCCGAGGCACGGGCAGGGAACAAGGGCAGTGCAGGGCTAGACTTGGAATGCCAGGAGGACGTTACATGCAACCTGCCAGGCTTAGTCTACCAAGTCAATTCCCAGTACAAGGGTCCTCTGACCCCAGACACCATAGGATTGGTCCTGCCTCATAGCAATGCAGGGAAAAAAGGGATCTGCATGGTCCCAGGAGTCATAAACTCTGATTACATAGGCATACTCAAACTCCAGCTGTGGACACACCTACCCCAAACAGTCAGCAAAGGTGATTCAATAGCGCAACTGATCATGGTTCCATGTCATCTGCCAGGTAGAGGCAAGGAAGTGAGCAGAGGAAGCTCAGGATTCGGGTCAGCAAACCACCTGAGAGAGGAAGGGGCAGTAGAAGGATACCAGATCATAGTGACAGTGTAAAAGAACATAGAGTGGAAGCAGGGACCAGTCTTTAAGGTATTTTTAAACAAAAGACCTTTTGACGGGCTTCTCGACACTGGAGCTGACATCACCATGATCAGCCAGAAATTGTGGCCCCCAGAGTGGGCCATTGAGTCAGTTGCAGATGTGTGAGGAGTAGGAGGAGTTCAGGAAGCTTAGAGAAGCCGAGACTGGGTGGAAGTCTCCATCCCGGGGGCTGACAGCACAACGGTCATCTGACCACACATTTTGAATGTGCCTGTCAACCTCTGGGGGAGGGACATTCTACAACAGTATCGTGCGACCCTAACTTTTTGGTAATGGCCCTACTGCTCAAATGGCTCACAGATGAGCCGGTGTGGGTGGAACAATGGCCCATAGTTGGGGAAAAGTTAGAGGCTTTATAACAGCTCGTTAAAGAGCAGCTAGAAGCGGGACACATAGAACCATCTACCAGTCCCTGGAATTCACCGATTTTTGTCATTAAAAAGAAGTCCGGAAAGTGGCGACGTCTGCACGATTTGAGAGAAATCAATAAATGCATTCAGCCCATGGATCCGCTTCAATGTGGGATACCCAATCCCAATATGATCCCCGAAGGGTGGGAGATCCTAATTGTAGACTTAAAGGACTGTTTTTACACCATCCCTTTAGATCCTAGGGACAGGGAAAGGTTCGCTTTTACTGTACCAGTCACCAATCACAGGGAACCAACCCAACGTTATGCGTGGAAATTTTAGCCACAAGGAATGCTCATCTTGCCCACCTTGTGCCAAATCTATGTCCACGAGGCATTGGAAAAGTTCCAGAACCTGCACCCCAAAGTCTTGGTTTGCCATTTCATGGATGACATATTGATCACAGCACCCAAATTGGGCGGGGACATATTTTGTGACCTCCAAAGCTCATTGGGGGACAAAGGCTTGATAATTGCCCCAGAAAAAGTTCAGAGAACCGAACCCTAATCATACTTGGGACATCAGTTACTCCATTCTTTTGCAGCACTGATTTTACCTAAGATCAACCTCAAAGACTCCGTAACATTAGTGGAACTCCAACAAATTCTAGGTAACATTAATTGGGCAAGACCATATTTTAGAATTAGCACTGATCTTTTAAAGCTGCTTTTTTTGCTGCTAACGCTAGGAAAACAGCCGGAAGATTGAATTCAAATCCTGAGAGAGGCAAAACAAACTCTCCAGGAAGTCAATCACATCCTCAGCCACTGCTGGGTGGACCGGATTGGTGGGGGGTCATTCGCCCCCATGCTAAACCTGCACATCATTAGAACAGGCATCATGTTCACTGGAGCTCTAGGCACAGACTCCAGCCGGGGGGTGAACATCATGGAATGGGTATATTTACCACATACCACTTCCAGGAACATCGTTCCTCTGCAAGAACTGGTAGCCACAGTCATCCACAAGGGAAGCCTTAGAGCTAGTGACATTTCAGGACATGATTTAGCCAAGATAGTCATGCCCTTTAATAAGGAACAGACACGCCAGCTAATGCAGCTCGGAGATACCCTTCCGATTGCATTAGAAGGTTTTAAAGGCAACTTGGCATATCATTTGCCAAGTGATCCCAGACTTGTCTCACTTCAGACTGAGACAGTTGAATTCCAAAACATGCTGTCTCTGACTCCACTTCAGGGTGCCAAGACAGTATTCACAGATGGGGGAAAATATATGGGGTTCTCACTTAGTATGAAGAGCAGGCTTGGAGAACGCTACTGACATTTCCGCAGAAATCAGCTCAGAGAGTGGAATTGGCAGCAGTGAACTTCACCTTAAGAACTTTTGATGGGGGGCTTGGCTAAGATGGCCGATGAGTAACATCTTGATCTGGGCGCTCGCGCTTACCAAAGTGGTAATTAATGTGAACGAGTAAAGTGGGGAAATTTTAAAGTGGGATTTTTTGTCGATAAGACTCCTGCCTGCCTTTTTGGAAAGTTTTGAAGTCGGGCAGTCGAAGTTTGGGAGGTTTTCTCGGTAGGTGAGGCTTGCGACGGAAGCCGCAGCTTTCCCTGATGAGGAGCCGAAAACGGGACCAGCGAGACGGTGGAGATTTGAGGCGGCAGTAAAATCGGCAAGAAAACAATTTTACGTAAGTTCATGAAAGTCTACTTGGAAAAGTTAAAGCTAACTGGGGATTTTGCTTAGAAGAGCTCGGACTTGGAAGTGGAAGTGGAAATGGATAAAATCGGGCTGTTGACCCGTTAATGGCGGCAGCCCTGGAAATCGAAAGTGACTGTGTTTTGGTTTATGGTCTCCCTGAGTTCCAGGAGAACCGCGGCGTGTTTTGGCGACAGTAAAGCGGTTAAAGATGTTTTTGTCTGGGCTCTAGTTTTTGAGGGTTTCAGTGCGTTTCAAGCCTGAGGAGTGAGGGGAAAGTCTGCTGACACACAGAGGAAGAAGGGGGTTTCCTCCTGAAGTTAACGTACCCGCTGGAAAAGGGCGCTTTGATTCGTTCGCCTTAAGAGAAGGATTAACTTGCTTTTTATTCCCTCACCGTGTGGATTATAAATAACATTTTTTGTCTTCTTTGGATATATTGCTCCTCCTGTTTTTTTTCCTCACTTTGTTTGGATTTTGGGCTTTTTTTTCTTCTCACCCCCCTCCCTTGTGGCTTTGACTCAAATGAAAATATCTGGGTGACCGTTTCCTTGGAGCTTTTACTTTTGTGGTTTGGAGGGTGAATATTTGGACTGCCTGCTTTGGGGAAATGGGTTGGATGTGGATTATTCTTTTTTTCTTTTTGTTTGGAGTACACTCCGGTTCCTGTTTTTTCTGTGGATTACAGTAATTAATTTTTCGCTGGATTTCGCTGGATTTCTTCCTCCCTAAAAGCTTCGTCTGACTTGCTTGGATAGGTGGCACTAGTGGTTGCAGTGATACAAGCTTGTTTGGATTGACTACGATTTTGCAACGTTCTGCAACGCTGGACTCTTTGATTGGGTGTCATCATGGATAAAGGTACAAGAGGGAAAGCAAAAGAGGAAGAACCAGTTGTGAAGTCTAAGAGGAAAGAAAAAGCACCAATGGAAGAGGTCCCTCAGTCTTCATCACTGCCACCTGAGCCTTATGATCAAACCCAAATTATGGTGGAAATTGGAAAATTGTTCCAGAAATTGGAGAAGAATGAGGAATCAAGGGTGAAAGACAGAAATGAAATGATGAAAAAACAAGATAAGGTGGTATCATCTGTTGCAGATTTCTCAAAAAAAGTGGACTTAAGTTTGCAAAAATAGAAGAAATGTGAAATTGGTTCAAAGTGAGGTAAATGTTATAAAAAAGGAAATAAAAGGGACTCAGGAGACGGTGCTGGAGAATAAGCTGAAATTGGAAGAACATGAGAAAAGGATTGATGCTGTGGAAGATATGATGAGAAAGCAGAACATTGTGATCCGTCAGGTGGTTGAACGGACACCGGACCAGCTAAGAGAAAGAGTGGTTCAGTGGTTAAATGGTTTGAATATGGGAAAGGAATTTGTACAGGAAGATATTGTAAGTGTATTCAGGGTGGGCCCAAGAAGAGGGAGGGTGGTTCAAAGAAATGTTTTGGTAAAATTTGCAAATTGGGGTGATAAGCTTAGAGTAATGGCTTTTCTGAAACGAGCTGGACCTGATGCCCTGAAATTTGATGGTTCTATGTAGAAGTTTACAATGATATTTCATTGAAAGAAAGAACGTGGAGATATAAGATGAGACCTGTAACCAAATTGTTGATGAGTAAAAATATAAGGTATAACTGGAGATTTCCACAGCAATTGCGCTTTTTTTATGAGAAAAGAATGCAAGTAATTGATGAAGGGACCGATCCATTGGAGTATTTGAGTTTGTTGGAGTTGGTTCAGAAGAGTGGATAAATTTTAAGAAAGAACTGTTGGAATCGGGTGCTCTAGGGAGGGAGTATGAGAGGGCAGAGGCTGGTGGTGCCACAGGTGGAACACCGCAGGGAAAGGAAGAGGAGGAGCTGTCGTTGATCATGGTGGAGGAGGAGGCAAGTAAGGAGTAATGAGAAATATATCAATAAAAATATATATTATTTAAGCAATATAGAAGGGTGAGTAGCGCATAGCACTGGTTGGTAGGCACATCTTGCATGTCCCCCCTCTCTCCTCTTTGGTTGTCGAAGGCGTCCTTTTTTTTTGAAGAAAGTGGGGAGAGCGATAGTGTGTGTTTTATGTAGATCTGTGTGTTTTTGGGGGAAGGGGTTGGTGATGGCACGCCCAATGGAGAGTTTAGAAGTTAGAAAGGAAATAGATTATGGGAAATATTAAAATATTAACCTGGAATGTGAAGGATACAGGCTCTGTTCTTAAGAGGCGGAGGTTGGAATTGGCATTGAAGAAAGATAGACCCAATATAGTGTTCTTACAGGAAACGCACCAGAAGTCAAAAGACACGAACAAACTCTTTTTGGGATGGATTCAACACTATGAGATGGCGTTTGGTACTTCAAAAGCGAGAGGAGTGGCAATTATGATTTCTAAAAAATTAGTATTGCTGATCAAGAGGGTAGATATTTGATTGTAAGAGGAAAAATAGAAGATGAGGAAATTATGTTGGTAAATATATATGCTCCAAACGATCATCAAGTGGATTTCTTAGAAAAGGTTCGTAAAGTAGTGGAGCTAGAAAATGTCGCAAAAACTATTGTGGCTGGAGATTTTAATTTGATAAGGTCAGATTTAGACTGTACGAACTTAGCAAGATGTGGAATTGGCTTGAAAGGGAAGGTTTTAGATAAATGGATGGTTGCGTTGGGTTTGAAGGACTCTTGGAGAGAGATCAAGGGCTCGGAAAGAGCATATTCTTTTTTTTCACACGTCCATGGGACCTACTCGAGAATAGATTACGTTTTTCTTACAGAAAATTTGATATAAAATATTGAGGGAATGGAAATTGGGATCTTTAAGGAATCAGACCATGCCAAAGTACTTTTGGAACTGAAACTATAAAAAGATATTAGAAGAGGAAGAAGTTGGAGGTATGATCCTAACCTATTTAAAGACCAAAAATGTAAAGAGCAAATCATGGAAAGGTGGAAAGAAAGTTGGCAGTGGAACGACAATAATGAAGTTAATTTTAACGTTGTTTGGGATACCATGAAGTCGGTTCTCAGAGGGGAAAGTATAAAGTTGGCGAGTATTAAATATAAAAGATATAAGGTAGATCAGATAGAAAAAGAAATAAAGCAGTTACAGGATGACCATTCAAAAAGTAAAGATAAAAAACTTTTGCTAAATTGCAAAGACTTAAGGCAGAGTTAATGGGTAAGGATATTGACAAAGTTAAAAGAGATTTGATTTATTTAAATAGAGAATATTTTGAATTTAGTAATAAAAATTCAAGATTACTAGCAAGAGCAACTAAGGCTAAAAGGGAAAAAAGAGAAATCGGGGTGTTGGTTAATAAACAAGGGTTAAGGTGTAATAAGAATAAGGATAAATGTAAAATTGTGAAGGAATTTTATCAAGCATTATATGCAAAAAAGGAGGTAGACGTGGAGAGGCTTAATCTTGGAAAGACAGTTAGGGAATGGAATAAAGCAGGAACATCGAGAAAAAATGGAGGAAAGGGTTACTGATAAAGAGGTAAAGGAGGTAATTAGTGAGTTGAAGATGGGGAAAGCCCCGGGTGATGATGGATTATCGACAGAATTTTATAAAGAATTTAAAGATGTTGTGGTCCCAAAGTTAGTGAAGCTATACAATTATATTTTAGATGGAGGACAAATCCCGACTTCATGGTATAGTACCATAATCGTTCTGCTGCCAAAACCGGGAAAGAATATGGAAAAGGTGGAATCATACAGACCAATTTCTCTTATAAATCAGGATGCCAAGATCTTCACAGCAATATTGGCTAACCGTTTAAACAGTTTTATGGGGGAATATATAAATTTTGATCAAGTTGGTTTTTTAAAAGGTAGGCACATGGCTGACTTGACTAGAAGAGTATTAGATCTAATTGACAATGTTAATCAAACAAAGGAAAAGGTGGGTTTATTATCATTAGACATTTTTAAGGCATTTGATTCACTACAATGATCTTCAATTAAGGAAATAGTTAGAAATTATGGATTTGGGGATAGATTTAGAAGGGTAATTGATCTATTATACCAAAAATGGAGTGCTAGGATCAGAGTAAACGAGGAGGTTACAGATGAGGTAAAGCTTGAGGCAGGTACCAGGCAGGGCTGTCCACTATCTCCTATCCTGTTTATTATGGCAATGGAAATATTAGCTAAAAGTATAAGGGATGATCCAAACATAGAAGGGATATTGGGTAATAAAGTGAGTATGTATGCAGACGATACGTTGTTAATGGTGAAACATCCAGAGGTGGTAATGGATAGGATTAAAGACCAACTACAGGAATTTGAGGCTATAACTGGATTGACGATAAATTGGGATAAATCAGAATTGATGCTGTGTAATATGGGGGTAAAGGAGATGGGAAAGATAGTGGGGACATTTAATATACAAATTAAAGAAAAGTTGAAATATTTGTGGTTAACTATTTCAAACAAATTGGAAGAACTTAAAAGATTGAATTATGACAGTTTGAAAGTAGAATTTAAGAACAAATTACAAGAGTTTCAAAAGTTGAAATTGTCATGGTTTGGGAGGATTGCAATTTGCAAAATGATATTGCTGCCAAAGATTAATTTTTTATTTGACGCACTTGCAATCCATTTGAAGGAGAAGGAAATCAATGAGTTTCAAAAGATGCTCAATAATTTTTGTAATGGAGGCAAAAAATCTAGACTTCCAAAGAAGCTCTGGTACTTATCTCAGAAAGAAGGGGGTTTGGAAATGCCAAATTTGTTAGCATACTATCGAGCATTCCAAATTAAGAATGTCGTGAAGATCTTGGCAAGAGAAAAGGCAATTTGGGAGGTATTGGAGATGAAAGAATACAGGAATATTGACAAAATGATATTCTTGGGAATAAAGGATAAATTGATAAAGACAAGTAATACTATGATGAGAGGGCTCATGGAGGTGTGGAAAAGAGTAAAGAAGGATATGGTCCCAAACCTCTCTCCAATTTTGGGATTGACTGATATGGTGTGTTTTCCGATAAAAATAGATAAGGAAAAAAAGGAAATATTGGATAAAAATGAAATGTCTCTATTGAATGATTGGTTAAAAGTCTGTGATGATGAAACCAAGAGGAAAAAATATTTGAAAAGTTAAAATTGGACTGGTTTCAGAAATTGAAGGTTGAGAATTGGAATAAAAAATATAGAAGAGAAGTAGGGATGGATAGAACAAAGACCGAATTTGAAGAATTGGTATTAAAGATCAGAAAAGGGGAAAAGAACATTAAGGGTCTAGTAAGCAAACTTTATATTATACTGAATAAGGGTAAAGATCCACAGGAAGATTTGAAACGGAAGTGGGAACAAAATTTGAATATAAAAATAGGAGATGTTGAATGGAGAAATAAATGGAAAAAGAGGATAATGAGAACAATGTCAGTAAGAATTAAGGAACATAATTTTAAAATGCTGTGGCAATGGTACTTGACACCACTGAGGCTTCACCAGATGGATAATAAAAGGGATAATTTATGTTGGAGATGCAAAGAAACAGTTGGATCTTATGAACATATGTGGTGGAGTTGCAAAAAAATAAATGAATTTTGGAGAAGAATAGAAGGAGAGAATGTGGAAATAATGGGTAAAAGAATTAAGTTGGTGTCAGGTACCATTCTATTAACAAATGTGGAAGGTATGGGTTTAAATAAGGAGGAAAAAGAATTATTGGAAATTATGTTAACTACAGGTAGACAATGTATTGCCAGAAATTGGAAAAATGATGTATTTATAGAGACTGGAGAGTGGTATAAGGAAATGTGGAGTTTAGCATTGAATGACAAACTGACATGGGAGATAAAAGTAAAAAGGGATAAATTAAAAGAAAATAGGTTTTGGAGTATTTGGAAGCCGTTTGTGGATCATTCTCTTATGGCAAGGGACAGTTTTGGACCTGTACCATCTCAAAGTGTTTTTTGGAGATGATATAGATACTAAACTCTCCGGGCATTGTAAATATTCACTGGGTGTTGTGTAATTTGTAAAGAAATAAAAAACAGTTGTAGCACTGTAAACTTTTATGATTGTTATGGTTATAGTAATAACCTATAATGTGGGTATTTGATATTGTGGTTTTTATTGTAAATAACTAGTTTAATTACTATCAAGTGCTATTTTCTATGAGTTTGATGTAATATTGTATTGTATTGTTATTGTTTTTTTCCTTTCTGTATGTTTGTTAGTTGTATTTTTTTGCTTTTTTTGAAATAAATAAAAATATTATATTAATAAACTATTAAAAGATTTCTCCCCCCCCCCCCAAAAAAAAAGAACTTTTGATCAGGAGCCATTGAATATAGTTACGGACAGCCAGTACATCCGGAACTTGATTCACTACTTGCCAGGAGCTTACATCACTCCGCCCATAGACAGGAATTTGTTAAGCTTATTCCTGACCATGCAATTCCATTTGCAACATTGCAGGGAAGCCTTGTATGTTGCTCATATTAGGAGTCACCAGGATCTACCTGGTCCCATTTCAGAAGGCAACAGCAGGGCTGACTCAGCGGTTAAAGAAGCGCATCAAATATTAGTCTCGGGAGTCTTTACGACCCTGATCCAGAACCATGCATTCTTTCATCAGAATGCCAAAGCTCTAGCTTGGCAGTTTAACCTGCCATTGTCACAAGCACAAGGCATCATGCATTCTTGCCCGCAATATGCAGGAGCGCCGGGCGGCCCCTCATGGGGGATAAACCCATGAGGGACAGAAGCTAACCAAATTTAGCAAATGGACGTTACACACACAATTTGGGAGATGACAGTATATGCACGTCTCCATTGATACATTCTCGCAGTTCATCTGGGCCACGGCCCAGAAGGGGGAAACTGCGACCCATATAGAGCAACACCTATTGTCTTGCTTCGTGACCATGGGCAAACCAGGTCTCTTGACAGATAACGCACCAGCTTATAGTTCCAGACAGCTAGCCACATTCCTAGCCACCTGGGACATAAAGCACACATTTGGCATTCCATACAATCCCCAAGGACAAGCTATTGTCGATTGGGTGAAATTGACATTAAAGTCCTACATTGAAAAACAAACAGAAAGGGAGGAAATAGTCCCCCCTAAGAGTCAAGGACAGGCAAAGCAACTCCTACACAAAGTATTATTCACATGCAATCACTTAAATATTTTTGCTGACTGCACTCCACAGGAGAAGCATTTCCGAAGCCGGGAAGCTCTCCCGCACCCCATGGTTAAATTCAGGGTCCCGCCAGATCCCTCTAGGAAGGGTTCGGCACCCCTGGTGACCTGGGGGAGAGGGAATGCAGTGATTATGTCTCCTACACGTATCATTTGGATTCTGGACTGCTGTGTGAAGCCATATTTCGAACCGCATGGCATGGAACCAGGCTGCCCCGAACCCATTGCCAGAGATGGATGAGATAGACCTGATGATGGGATGGAGGCGGGGTAGGCAACACCAACCACAATGACCCAGGACGGAGGAGCCGAGAGTGACATGGGGAATGATCAAAACCCTGTGTGGTGATGCCATGACCATTTTGCAAGAGAACCACGCTGAGCCCACTCCGCACAACATGGTAGCTGTGGTCTTGGCTCAGATCACTTACAATTCCCTAACGATAGTCTTGATCCTTTCCTTGCTTATGGGGGGGGAGGGGTTCAAGCCACTGGTGGGAATTTAGCGCCTGATGGGGAACTTACTGCCAGGCTCCAGTACAACATCTGGGAGAGACTGGCCGGACTTGTCAACCAGTCGAACTTTGGCTTAAAGCAGACCATGGACACTTCTTCTTTATTGAGTACATGCATTATCCCAGTCTGCCGTGCACCAGGAGAGCAGGCTGAGGATATGGAATGGGTGCGCTTATTTGGGCACCACCATCGAATCACATACGTGCCTTACGCAAACTGGGGGACTCAGGTAACAAAGACTTTGCCCGCCGATGCAGTTACCCTTTACATACCTTGGGCAGCCATTAGCCCGAGCACGCCCTGTGCCAGGATGACCGGCTATGCCACAGCCAAAGGGCCACGTCACCATTGCCTGAGCCCCGGGAAACAGACTTGGAAATGTAACTGACCAGAGTCTATCAGTTATGTGTATGCTAATGTCATTTTGCCCACAGGATGGTTTTTTACTTGCAACCAACGGACTTGGAACTACATTCCAGCTCATATATCTGACTCATTCTGTTGTGTGAGTCGCTTCTCACTAGTACTCCCCGAAAGGGAAATGATCACCCCAAACCCGGTCACCCCAAGGCCAGCACAGCCCACAAGGGTGGCCCGGCTAGATGAGACATGCGACAGTGACATCAGATTGCTTAGCAAGGCAGAGTACATCTCTTTAGCGGTCAGCATTATAGGGGTGCCCCATTTGGTGGTGGGAAATGTACGTAGAATCAGCCAGCTGGCGTGCGCACTAGCTAGGGCCATTAAGCACACATCATCAGCCATTGCCATGCTCAACCGAGAGCAGGCTGAATTGAGACATGCAGTTTTGGATAACCGAGCAGCAATTGATTATTTGTTGCTCTTTCACCATGTGGGCTGTGAATCAGTCCGCAATATGTGCTGTTTTAACCTCACTGATAAATCACACCAGATCCAGAGTCAGGTCACCAAACTTGACACCATCGTGCAACATGTCCGACAGGATGCCAACTGGGGGTGGTGGGACGACCTCTGGTCATGGTTGCCATGGAGGTAGTTACAAACAACATTTAAAGCTATTGCTGGCATTGTGGTAGTGGGGATTACGCTTTGCTTTTTCGCACATTGCATCCCTTCACTTTTCTCCATGTGTACCTCATGGCGGAGACGACGAGAGACTCTCACACCTAGACAAATTATGCCCTATATCTACCAAGCTCTCAGCCAGACGGATTTAAACAGTAAAACAAGGGGAAATGTGGTATTTATTTATTTATTTATTTTATCTTATTAAATTTCTATACTGCCCACTCGACCAAAGCCGACTCAGGCTGGTTCACAAACATAGATAAAACAGATAAAAACAGATAAAAACATACAGAATTAAAAACCCACCCCCTAAAAAGGGGTGCAGATACCGATGGAACCGTGGGGGAAGGCATACTCCTCGTTATCAATCACCCAACGGAAACCACCCCTCTGCCTGCACCCCAAACTTGGCCCGCCAGCCAGGTTTTTAGTTCTTTCCTAAAGGGCAACAACTCCATCTGGAGATGTCCGCATTCATAAATTGGCCATAACTTTTCCTGATAGGTTCGCTCGCTTACAAACACGGCTGAGGACCACCACGGGCCTTGATAGAGAAGAAATTGGCAGCAGGGCTAGATTAATGATTGGAACAATACATATGACCTTGGCTGGAGGATTGTAGAGGGAATAGGACAAAGGTAAAAAGTTGCTGACCACAGGATAAACCTCACCCTTCTTCTTCTGGCCGAAGATTAGGGTGGGCAAACAAGATGAGTCAACGGCTAAGTAAGTTAGTTTTCCGGAGGCAGGATGTCTGCGCTCCGCGATAGGTTGAGAACAATGGGTCTCACCAAACCTAGATCTTAGTCAGCTGCGGGTTGTCCATTAATCTATGAGGCAATGCCCGGATACAGGTATTATCTTGACCACCAGAAATGCCACGTTTGCATTAGCCTTCTTTGATGGGGTCATGTGTTCCTCTAGGCACGGAGACCTCGAGGTAAGGCAATAAATATGCCACCCAACTTAGGTTGGGACTGGACTTCACCACACATTTCGTCTCACATGCCTTCCTTGCGGCCAGTCACTCCGAACCTCCGAGGGCCATTCCTGGACCAGGTGGCCCTCTCCGTCGGCCCTTGCAACATCTTTGCAACACTACTGTAAACAATTACTGGATGAAAGCAAGGAGAAAATGCTCTCTCTCACTCACAGACTCTCTTTCTCTCTAACTCACAGCTTCTCTTTCTCTCTCTCTCTCACTCACACACACTCTCTCTCTCTCTCATTCACAGCATCTCTCTCTCTCTCTCACTCACATCTTCTCTTTCTCTCTCTCACTCACAGCGTCTCTTTCTCTCTCTCACACACACACAGCTTCTCTTTCTCTCTCTCTCTCACTCACAGCTTCTCTTTCTCTCTCTCTCACTCACAACTTCACTTTCTCTCTCTCTCTCACTCACAGCTTCTCTTTCTCGATCTTACTCACAACTTCTCTTTCTCTCACTGTCTCACTCACAGCTTCTCCTTCCTCTCTCTCTCTCTCTCGCACACAGCTTCACTTTCTCTCTCTCTCTCTCACAGCTTATCTTTCTCTCTCTCTCACTCACAGCATTTCTTTGTCTCTCTCTCACTCACAGCTTCTCTTTCTCTTTCTCACACACACAGCTTCTTTTTTTCTCTCTCTCTCACGCACAGCTTCTCTTTCTCTCTCTCACTCACAGCTAATCTTTCTCTCTCTCTCACTCAAAGCCTCTCTTTCTCTCCCTCTCTCTCACTCTGAGCTTCTCTCTCTCACACACACACACACAGCTTCTCTTTCTCTTTCTCTCTCTCTCTCTCTCTCTCACAGCTTCTCTTTCTCTCTCTTTCCCACTCACTCACAGCTTCTCTTTCTCTCTCTGTCTCTCTCACTCACAGCTTCTCTTCCTCTCTCTGTCTCTCTCACTCACAGCTTCTATTTCTCTCTCCGTCTCACTCACTCTCAGCTTCTCTTTCTCTCTCTCTCACTCACAGCTTATATTTCTCTCTCTCACTCACAGCTTCTCTTTCTCTCTCTCTCACTCACAGCTTCTCTTTCTCTCTCTCTCACTCACAGCTTCTCTTTCTCTCTCTCTCTCACTCACAGCTTCTTTCTCTCTCTCTCTCTCACAGCTTCTCTTTCTCTCTCTGTCTCTCTCACTCACAGCTTCTATTTCTCTCTCCGTCTCACTCACTCACAGCTTCTCTTTCTCTCTCTCTCACTCACAGCTTATATTTCTCTCTCACACTCACAGCTTCTCTTTCTCTCTCTCTCACTCACATCTTCTCTCTCTCACTCACAGCTTCTCTTTCTCTCTCTCTCTCACTCACAGCTTCTCTTTCTCTCTCTCTCTCACTCACAGCTTCTCTTTCTCTCTCTTTCCCACTCACTCACAGCTTCTCTTTCTCTCTCTGTCTCTCTCACTCACAGCTTCTCTTCCTCTCTCTGTCTCTCTCACTCACAGCTTCTATTTCTCTCTCCGTCTCACTCACTCACAGCTTCTCTTTCTCTCTCTCTCACTCACAGCTTATATTTCTCTCTCTCACTCACAGCTTCTCTTTCTCTCTCTATCACTCACAGCTTCTCTTTCTCTCTCTCACTCGCAGCTTCTTTCTCTCTCTCTCTCTCACAGCTTCTCTTTCTCTCTCTGTCTCTCTCACTCACAGCTTGTATTTCTCTCTCCGTCTCACTCACTCACAGCTTCTCTTTCTCTCTCTCTCACTCACAGCTTATATTTCTCTCTCTCACACAGCTTCTCTTTCTCTCTCTCACTCACATCTTCTCTCTCTCACTCAGTCACAGCTTCTCTTTCTCTCTCTCTCACTCACAGCTTTTCTTTCTCTCTCTCTCACTCACAGATTCTCTTTCTCTCTCTCTCTCACTCAAAGTTTCTCTTTCTCTCTCTCTCTGTCTCACTCACAGCTTCTGTTTTTCTCCCTCTCTCTCTCACTCACAGCTTCTCTTTCTCTCTCTCACTCGCAGCTTCTCTTTCTCTCTCTCTCTCTCACACACAGCTTCTCTTTCTCCCTCTCTCTCACTCACAGCTTCTTTCACTCTCTCTGTCACTCACAGCTTATCTTTCTCTCCCTCTCTCACTCTCACTCACAGCTTCTCTCTCTCTCTCTCTCACTCACAGCTTCTCTTTTTCCCTCTCTCAGTCACAGCTTCTCTCTTTCTCTCTCTCACTCGCAGCTTCTCTTTCTCTCTCTCTCACTCACAGCTTCTCTCTCTCACACACACACAGCTTCTCTTTTTCTCTCTCTCTCCCTCACTTGCAGCTTCTCTTTCTCTCTCTCTCTCTCACTCACAGCTTCTCTTTCTCTCTCTCTCACAGCTTCTCTTTCTCACTGTCTCTCACTCACAGCTTCTCTTTCTCTCTCCATCTCTCTGACTCACAGCTTCTCATTCTCTCTCTCTCACTCACAGCTTTTCTCTATCTCACTCACAGCTTCTCTTTCTCTTTCTCTCTCACTCACAGCTTCTCTTTCTCTCTCTCGCTCACTCACAGCTTCTCTTTCTCTCTCTCACACACACAGCTTCTCTTTCTCCCTCTCTCTCTCACTCACAGCTTCATTCTCTCTCTGCCACTCACAGCTTCTCTTTCTCTCCCTCTCTCTCTCTCTCACTAACTGCTTCTCTTTCTCTCTCTCTTTCTCTCTCACTCACAGTTTCTTTTTTACTCTCTCTTTCCCTCACAGCTTCTCTTTTTCCCTCTCTCAGTCACAGCTTCTCTGTCTCTCTCTCACTCACAGCTTCTCTTTATCTCTCTCTCTCTCACTCACAGCTTCTCTTTCTCTCTCTCTCACTCACAGCTTCTCTTTCTCTCTCTCTCTCACTCACAGCTTCTCTTTCTCTCTCTCTCACTCACAGCTTCTCTTTCTCTCTCTCTCTCACTCAAAGCTTCTCTTTCTCTCTCTCTCTGTCTCACTCACAACTTCTGTTTTTCTCCCTGTCTCTCTCACTCACAGCTTCTTTCTCTCTCTCTGTCACTCACCGCTTCTCTTTCTCTCTCTCTCTCTCTCACTCACAGCTTCTCTTTCTATCTCTCTCTCACAGCTTCTCTTTCTCTCTCTCTCACTCACACCTTCTCTTTCTCTCTCTCTCTCACTCACAGCTTCTCTCTCTCTCTCTCAGAGCTTATTTATCTCTGTCTCTCAAAGCTTCTCTCTCTCTGTCTCTCAATCACAGCTTCTCTTTCTCTCTCTCTCTCTCACTCACAGCTTCTCTTTCTCTGTCACTCACAGCTTCTGTCTATCTCTTGCTCACAGCTTCTCTCTCTCTCTTACAAACACAGCTTCACTTTCTCTCTCTCTCTCACTCACAGCTTCTTTTTTTCTATCTCTCTCACTCACAGCTTCTCTTTCTCTCTCTCTCTCACACACACCTTCTCTTTCTCTGTCTCACTCACAGCTTCTCTTTCTCTCTCTCACACTCACAGCTTCTTTTTTCTCTCACTCTCTCTCACTCACAGCTTCTCTTTCTCTCGCAGTCACAGCTTCTCTCTCTCTCGCTCACTCAGAGCTTCTCTTTCTCTCTCTCTGTCTCACTCACAGCTTCTGTTTTTCTCCCTCTCTCTTGCACTCACAGCTGCTTTCTCTCTCTGTCACTCACCACTTCTCTCTCTCTCTCACTCACAGCTAGTCTTCCTCTCTCTCACTCTCTCACTCACAGCTTCTCTTTCTCCCTCTCTCTCTCACTCACATTTTCTTTCTCTCTCTGTCACTCACATCTACTCTTTCTCTCTCTCACTCACTCACAGCTTCTCTTTCTCTCTCTCACACAGCTTCTCTTTAGTTCTCACACTCACAGCTTCTCTTACTTTCTCTCTCTCTCTCTCGCTCACATCTTCTCTTTCTCTCTCTCTCACTCACAGCTTCTCTCTCTCTCACACACAGCTTCTCTTTTTTCTCTCTCTCAATCACAGCTTCTCTTTCTCTCTCTCTCTCACTCACAGCTTCTCTCTCACTCACAGCTTCTCTTTCTCTGTCACTCACAGCTTCTCTCTCTCTCTCTCTCACTCACAGCTTCTTTTTTTCTCTCTCTCACTCACAGCTTCTCTTTCTCTCTCTTTCTCTCTCACATCTTCTCTTTCTCACATCTCTCTCTCTCAGAGCTTCTCTTTCTCTCTCTCTGTCACTCGCCGCTTCTCTTTCTCTCTCTCTCACTCACAGCTTCTCTCTCTCACAGCTACTCTCTCTTTCTCTCACTCACAGCTTCTCTTTCTCTCTCTCTCTCACTCACAGTGTCTCTTTCTCTCTCTGTCTCTCTTACTCACAGCTTCTTTTTCTCTCTCAGTCTCTCTCACTCACAGCTTCTCTTTCTCTCTCTGTCACAGCTTCTCTCTCAATCTCTCGCTCACAGCTTCTCTTTCTCTCTCTCTCACTCACAGTGTCTCTTTCTCTCTCTGTCTCTCTTACTCACAGCTTCTTTTTCTCTCTCAGTCTCTCTCACTCACAGCTTCTCTCTCTCACACAGCTACTCTCTCTTTCTCTCACTCACAGCTTCTCTTTTTCTCTCTCTCACTCACAGCTTCTCTTTCTCTCTCTCTCAAACACACAGCTTCTCTTTCTCTCCCTTTCTCTTTTTCACTCACAGCTTCTCTTTCTCTCTCTCTCTCACTCACAGCTTCTCTTTCTCTCTCTCTCTCACTCACAGCTTCTCTTTCTTTCTCTCTCTCTCTCACTCACAGATTATCTTTCTCTCTCTCACTCACAGCTTCTCTTTCTCTCTCTCTCTCACTCACAGCTTCTCTTTCTCTCTCTCTCACTCACAGCTTCTCTTTCTCTCTCACTCACAGCTTATCTTTCTCACTCTCACAGCTTCACTTTCTCTCTCTCTCTCACTCACAGCTTCTCTTTCTCTCTCTCACTCACAGCTTCTTTTTCTCTCTCTCTCTCAATCGCAGCTTCTCTTTCTCTCTCTCTCTCACTCACAGCTTCTTTTTCTCTCTCTCTCTTACTCACAGCTTCTCTTTTTCCCTCTCTCAGTCACAGCTTCTCTCTCTCTCTCACACACAGCTTCTCTTTATCTTTCTCTCTCACTCACAGCTTCTCTTTCTCTCTCTCTCACTCACAGCTTCTCTTTCTCTTCTCTCTCACTCACAGGCTCTCTTTCTCTCTCACTCTCAGCTTCTCTTTTTCTCTCCCTCTCCCTCTCACTCACACTCTCATTCGCTCTCAGTCTCTCTCACTCACAGCTTCTCTTTCTCTCTCACACACAGCTTCTCTTTCTCTCTCTGTCACTCACAGCTTCTCTTTGTCCCTCTCTCTCACTCACATCTTCTCTTTCTCTCTCACACACACTCACAGCTTTTCTCTCTCTCTCACTCACACCTTCTCTTTCTCACTCTCTCTCACTCACAGCTTCTATTTCTCTCTCTCTCTCACTCACAGCTTCTCTTTCTCTCTCTCACTCTCTCACTCACAGCTTCTCTTTCTCCCTCTCTCTCTCACTCACAGTTTCTTTCTCTCTCTGTCACTCACAGCTTCTCTTTCTCTCTCTCTCTCACTCACACCTTCTTTTTTCTCTCTCTAAATCACAGCTTCTCTTTCTCTCTCTCTCTCTCTCACTCACAGCTTCTCTTTTCTCTCACTCTCTCTCACACACACAGCTTCTCTTTCTCTCTCTTTCTCTCTCTCACTCACAGCTAATCTTTCTCTCTCTCTCTCTCTCACTCACAGCTCTTTCCCTCTCTCTCACTCACAGCTTCTCTCTCTCTCTCTCTCACTCACAGCTTCTCTTTCTCTCTCTCTCACTCAAAGCTTCTATTTCTCTCTCTCTGTCTCACTTACAGCTTCTGTTTTTTTCTCTCTCTCTCACTCACAGCTTCTCTTTCTCTCTGTCTCTCTCACTCACAGCTTCTCTTTCTCTCTCAGTCTCTCTCACTCACAGCTTCTCTCTCTCTCTGTCTCATAGCTTCTCTCTCTCACTCACAGCTTCTCATTCTATCTCTCTCTCTCAATCACAGCTTCTCTTTCTCTCTCACACACACAGCTTCTCTTACCGTCTCTTTCTCTCTCTCACTCACAGCTTCTCTTTCTCTCTCTCTCTCACTCACTGCTCTTTCTCTTTCTCTCTCACTCACAGCTTCTCTTTCTCCCTCTCTCTCTCACTCACAGTTTCTCTTTTTATCTCTCTCTCTCAATCATAGCTTCTTCTTTCTCTCTCTCTCTCAATCACAGCTTCTTTTTTCTCTCACTCTCTCTCTCTCACAGCTTTGCTTTCTCTGTCACTCACAGCTTCTCTATCTCTCTCTCGCTCACAGCTTCTCTCTCTCTCTCACTCACTCACAACTTCTCTTTCTCTCTCACTCTCAATCACAGCTTTTCTTTCTCTCTCTCTCTCACTCACAGCTTCTTTTTTCTCTCACTCTCTCTCACTCACAGCTTCTCTTTCTCTGTCACTCACAGCTTCTCTCTCTCTCTCTCACAAACAGCTTCTCTCTCTCTCTCTCACTCGCAGCTTCTCTTTCTCTCTCTCTCACTCACAGCTTCTCTCTCTCACACACACACAGCTTCTCTTTTTCTATCTCTCTCCCTCACTTGCAGCTTCTCTTTCTCTCTCTCTCTCTCACTCACTGCTTCTCTTTCTCTCTCTCTCACAGCTTCTCTTTCTCTCTCTCACTCACAGCTTCTCTTTCTCTCTCCATCTCTCTGACTCACAGCTTCTCTTTCTCTCTCTCTCACTCACAGCTTTTCTCTATCTCACTCACAGCTTCTCTTTCTCTTTCTCTCTCACTCACAGCTTCTCTTTCTCTCTCTCGCTCACTCACAGCTTCTCTTTCTCTCTCACACACACACAGCTTCTCTTTCTCCCTCTCTCTCTCACTCACAGCTTCATTCTCTCTCTGCCACTCACAGCTTCTCTTTCTCTCCCTCTCTCTCTCTCACTAACTGCTTCTCTTTCTCTCTCTCTTTCTCTCTCACTCACAGTTTCTTTTTTACTCTCTCTTTCCCTCACAGCTTCTCTTTTTCCCTCTCTCAGTCACAGCTTCTCTGTCTCTCTCTCACTCACAGCTTCTCTTTATCTCTCTCTCTCTCACTCACAGCTTCTCTTTCTCTCTCTCTCTCACTCACAGCTTCTCTTTCTCTCTCTCTCTCACTCACAGCTTCTCTTTCTCTCTCTCTCACTCACAGCTTCTCTTTCTCTCTCTCTCTCACTCAAAGCTTCTCTTTCTCTCTCTCTCTGTCTCACTCACAACTTCTGTTTTTCTCCCTGTCTCTCTCACTCACAGCTTCTTTCTCTCTCTCTGTCACTCACCGCTTCTCTTTCTCTCTCTCTCTCTCACTCACAGCTTCTCTTTCTATCTCTCTCTCACAGCTTCTCTTTCTCTCTCTCTCACTCACACCTTCTCTTTCTCTCTCTCTCTCTCACTCACAGCTTCTCTCTCTCTCTCTCTCAGAGCTTATTTATCTCTCTGTCTCTCAAAGCTTCTCTCTCTCTGTCTCTCAATCACAGCTTCTCTTTCTCTCTCTCTCTCTCACTCACAGCTTCTCTTTCTCTGTCACTCACAGCTTCTGTCTATCTCTTGCTCACAGCTTCTCTCTCTCTCTTACAAACACAGCTTCACTTTCTCTCTCTCTCACTCACAGCTTCTTTTTTTCTATCTCTCTCACTCACAGCTTCTCTTTCTCTCTCTCTCTCACTCACACCTTCTCTTTCTCTGTCTCTCTCACAGCTTCTCTTTCTCTCTCTCTCACTCACAGCTTCTTTTTTCTCTCACTCTCTCTCACTCACAGCTTCTCTTTCTCTCGCAGTCACAGCTTCTCTCTCTCTCGCTCACTCAGAGCTTCTCTTTCTCTCTCTCTGTCTCACTCACAGCTTCTGTTTTTCTCCCTCTCTCTCGCACTCACAGCTGCTTTCTCTCTCTGTCACTCACCACTTCTCTCTCTCACTCACAGCTAGTCTTTCTCTCTCTCACTCTCTCACTCACATCTTCTCTTTCTCCCTCTCTCTCACTCACATTTTCTTTCTCTCTCTGTCACTCACATCTACTCTTTCTCTCTCTCACTCACTCACAGCTTCTCTTTCTCTCTCTCACACAGCTTCTCTTTCGCTCTCACACTCACAGCTTCTCTTACTTTCTCTCTCTCGCTCGCTCACATCTTCTCTTTCTCTCTCTCTCACTCACAGCTTCTCTCTCTCACACACACAGCTTCTCTTTTTTTTCTCTCTCTCAATCACAGCTTCTCTTTCTCTCTCTCTCTCACTCACAGCTTCTCTCTCACTCTCTCTCACTCACAGCTTCTCTTTCTCTGTCACTCACAGCTTCTCTCTCTCTCTCTCTCACTCACAGCTTCTCTTTTTCTCTCTCTCACTCACAGCTTCTCTTTCTCTCTCTTTCTCTCTCACATCTTCTCTTTCTCACACCTCTCTCTCTCTCAGAGCTTCTCTTTCACTCTCTCTGTCACTCGCCGCTTCTCTTTCTCTCTCTCTCTCACTCACAGCTTCTCTCTCTCACAGCTACTCTCTCTTTCTCTCACTCACAGCTTCTCTTTCTCTCTCTCTCTCACTCACAGTGTCTCTTTCTCTCTCTGTCTCTCTTACTCACAGCTTCTTTTTCTCTCTCAGTCTCTCTCACTCACAGCTTCTCTTTCTCTCTCTGTCACAGCTTCTCTCTCAATCTCTCGCTCACAGCTTCTCTTTCTCTCTCTCTCACTCACAGTGTCTCTTTCTCTCTCTGTCTCTCTTACTCACAGCTTCTTTTTCTCTCTCAGTCTCTCTCACTCACAGCTTCTCTCTCTCTCACACAGCTACTCTCTCTTTCTCTCACTCACAGCTTCTCTTTCTCTCTCTCTCACTCACAGCTTCTCTTTCTCTCTCTCTCTCACTCACAGCTTCTCTTTCTCTCTCTCACTCACTCACAGCTTATCTTTCTCTCTCTCACTCACAGCTTATCTTTCTCTCTCTCTCTCACTCACAGCTTCTCTTTCTCTCTCTCTCTCACTCACAGCTTCTCTTTCTCTCTCACTCAGCTTATCTTTCTCACTCTCACAGCTTCACTTTCTCTCTCTCTCACTCACAGCTTCTCTTTCTCTCTCTCACTCACAGCTTCTTTTTCTCTCTCTCTCTCAATCGCAGCTTCTCTTTCTCTCTCTCTCTCACTCACAGCTTCTTTTTCTCTCTCTCTCTTACTCACAGCTTCTCTTTTCCCCTCTCTCAGTCACAGCTTCTCTCTCTCTCTCTCACTCACAGCTTCTCTTTATCTTTCTCTCTCACTCACAGCTTCTCTTTCTCTCTCTCTCACTCACAGCTTCTCTTTCTCTCTCTCACTAACAGCTTCTCTCTCTCTCTCATTCAAAGCTTCTCTTTCTCTCTCTCTGTCTCACTCACAGCTTCTGTTTTAATCCCTCTCTCTCACTCACAGCTTCTTTCTCTCTCTGCCACTCACCGCTTCTCTTTCTCTCTCTCTCTTTCACTCACAGCTTCTCTTTCTCTCTCTGCCTCTCTCAGTCACAGCTTCTCTTTCTCTCTCTGTCTCTCTCACTCACAGCTTCTCTTTCTCTCTCAGTCTCTCTCACTCACAGCTTCTCTTTCCCTCTCTCTCACAGCTTCTCTTTCTCTCTCTCTCACATCCTCTCTTTCTCTCTCTCTCCCACTCACATCTCTCTCTCTCTCTCACTCACAGATTCTCTCTCTCTCTCACTCACAGCTTCTCTTTCTCTCTCTCTCAGAGCTTCTTTATCTCTCTGTCTCTCACAGCTTCTCTCTCTGTCTCTCAATCACTGCTTCTCTCTCTCTCTCACAGCTTCTCTTTCTCTGTCACTCACAGCTTCTCTCTCTCTTGCTCACAGCTTCTCTCTCTCTTACAATCACAACTTCTCTTTCTCTCTCTCTCTCTCACTCACAACTTCTTTTTCTATCTCTCTCACTCACAGCTTCTCTTTTTCTATCTCACTCACAGCGGTTCTTTCTCTCTCTCTCTCTCTCACTCACACCTTCTCTTTCTCTATCTCACTCACAGCTTCTCTTTCTCTCTCTCACTCACTCACAGGTTCCTTATTCTCTCACTCTCTCTCACTCACAGCTTCTCTTTCTCTGTCACAGCTTCTCTCTCTCTCTCTCGCTCACACCTTCTCTTTCTCTCTCTCTCACTCACACTGTCTCTTTCTCTCTCAGTCTCTCTCACTCACAGCTTCTCTCTCTCTCTCAGCTACTCTCTTTCTCTCACTCACAGCTTCTCTTTCTCTCTCACTCTCTCTCACTCACAGCTTCTTTCTCTCTCTCTCAAACACATAGCTTCTCTTTCTCTCCCTTTCTCTCTCTCACTCACAGCTTCTTTTTCTCTCACTCTCTCTCACTCACAGCTTCTCTTTCTCTCTCACTCACAGCTTCTCTCTTTCTCTTGCTCTCAGCTTCTCTCTCTCTCTCTCACAGCTTCTCTTTTATTCTCTCTCTCTCTCACTCACAGCTTCTTTTTTTCTTTCTGTATCTCTCTCTCACAGCTTCTCTTTCTCTCTCACACACAGCTTCTCTTTCGGTCTCACACTCACAGCTTCTCTTACTTTCTCTCTCTCTCGTACTCACATCTTCTCTTTCTCTCTCTCACTCACAGCTTCTCTCTGTCTCACACACAGCTTCTCTTTTTTTCTCTCTCTCTCAATCACAGCTTCTCTTTCTCTCTCTCTCTCACGCACAGCTTCTCTCTCACTCTCTCTCACTCACAGCTTCTCTTTCTCTGTCACTCACAGCTTCTCTCTCTCTCTCTCACTCACTCACAGCTTCTTTTTCTCTCTCTCTCACTCACAGCTTCTCTTTCTCTCTCTTTCTCTCTCACATCTTCTCTTTCTCACATCTTTCTCTCTCTCAGAGCTTCTCTTTCTCTCTCTCTGTCACTCGCCGCTTCTCTTTCTCTCTCTCTCACTCACTCACAGCTTCTCTCTCTCACAGCTACTCTCTCTTTCTCTCACTCACTGCTTCTCTTTCTCTCTCTCTCTCACTCACAGTGTCTCTTTCTCTCTCTGTCTCTCTTACTCACAGCTTCTTTTTCTCTCTCAGTCTCGCTCACTCACAGCTTCTCTTTCTCTCTCTGTCACAGCTTCTCTCTCAATCTCTCGCTCACAGCTTCTCTTTCTCTCTCTCTCACTCACAGTGTCTCTTTCTCTCTCTGTCTCTCTTACTCACAGCTTCTTTTTCTCTCTCAGTCTCTCTCACTCACAGCTTCTCTCTCACACACAGCTACTCTGTCTTTCTCTCACTCACAGCTTCTCTTTCTCTCTCTCTCTCTCACTCACAGCTTCTCTTTCTCTCTCTCTCAAACACACAGCTTCTCTTTCTCTCCCTTTCTCTTTTTCACTCACAGCTTCTCTTTCTCTCTCTCTCTCACTCACAGCTTCTCTTTCTCTCTCTCTCTCACTAACAGCTTCTCTTTCTCTCTCTCTCTCACTCACAGCTTATCTTTCTCTCTCTCACTCACAGCTTCTCTTTCTCTCTCTCTCTCTCACTCACAGCTTCTCTCTGTCTCACACACAGCTTCTCTTTTTTTCTCTCTCTCAATCACAGCTTCTCTTTCTCTCTCTCTCTCACGCACAGCTTCTCTCTCACTCTCTCTCACTCACAGCTTCTCTTTCTCTGTCACTCACAGCTTCTCTCTCTCTCTCTCACTCACTCACAGCTTCTTTTTCTCTCTCTCTCTCACTCACAGCTTCTCTTTCTCTCTCACATCTTCTCTTTCTCACATCTTTCTCTCTCTCAGAGCTTCTCTTTCTCTCTCTCTGTCACTCGCCGCTTCTCTTTCTCTCTCTCTCTCTCACTCACAGCTTCTCTCTCACACAGCTACTCTCTCTTTCTCTCACTCACAGCTTCTCTTTCTCTCTCTCTCTCACTCACAGTGTCTCTTTCTCTCTCTGTCTCTCTTACTCACAGCTTCTTTTTCTCTCTCAGTCTCGCTCACTCACAGCTTCTCTTTCTCTCTCTGTCACAGCGTCTCTCTCAATCTCTCGCTCACAGCTTCTCTTTTTCTCTCTCTCTCACTCACAGTGTCTCTTTCTCTCTCTGTCTCTCTTACTCACAGCTTCTTTTTCTCTCTCAGTCTCTCTCACTCACAGCTTCTCTCTCTCACACAGCTACTCTCTCTTTCTCTCACTCACAGCTTCTCTTTCTCTCTCTCTCTCTCACTCACAGCTTCTCTTTCTCTCTCTCTCAAACACACAGCTTCTCTTTCTCTCCCTTTCTCTTTTTCACTCACAGCTTCTCTTTCTCTCTCTCTCTCACTCACAGCTTCTCTTTCTCTCTCTCTCTCACTCACAGCTTCTCTTTCTCTCTCTCTCTCACTCACAGCTTATCTTTCTCTCTCTCACTCACAGCTTCTCTTTCTCTCTCTCTCTCACTCACAGCTTCTCTTTCTCTCTCTCTCACTCACAGCTTCTCTTTCTCTCTCACTCACAGCTTATCTTTCTCACTCTCACAGCTTCACTTTCTCTCTCTCTCTCACTCACAGCTTCTCTTTCTCTCTCTCACTCACAGCTTCTTTTTCTCTCTCTCTCTCAATCGCAGCTTCTCTTTCTCTCTCTCTCTCACTCACAGCTTCTTTTTCTCTCTCTCTCTTACTCACAGCTTCTCTTTTTCCCTCTCTCAGTCACAGCTTCTCTCTCTCTCTCACACACAGCTTCTCTTTATCTTTCTCTCTCACTCACAGCTTCTCTTTCTCTCTCTCTCACTCACAGCTTCTCTTTCTCTTCTCTCTCACTCACAGGCTCTCTTTCTCTCTCACTCTCAGCTTCTCTTTTTCTCTCCCTCTCCCTCTCACTCACACTCTCATTCGCTCTCAGTCTCTCTCACTCACAGCTTCTCTTTCTCTCTCACACACAGCTTCTCTTTCTCTCTCTGTCACTCACAGCTTCTCTTTGTCCCTCTCTCTCACTCACATCTTCTCTTTCTCTCTCACACACACTCACAGCTATTCTCTCTCTCTCACTCACACCTTCTCTTTCTCACTCTCTCTCACTCACAGCTTCTATTTCTCTCTCTCTCTCACTCACAGCTTCTCGTTCTCTCTCTCACTCTCTCACTCACAGCTTCTCTTTCTCCCTCTCTCTCTCACTCACAGTTTCTTTCTCTCTCTGTCACTCACAGCTTCTCTTTCTCTCTCTCTCTCTCACTCACACCTTCTTTTTTCTCTCTCTAAATCACAGCTTCTCTTTCTCTCTCTCTCTCTCTCACTCACAGCTTCTCTTTTCTCTCACTCTCTCTCACACACACAGCTTCTCTTTCTCTCTCTTTCTCTCTCTCACTCACAGCTTCTCTTTCTCTCTCTCTCTCTCTGACTCACAGCTCTTTCCCTCTCTCTCACTCACAGCTTCTCTCTCTCTCTCTCTCACTCACAGCTTCTCTTTCTCTCTCTCTCACTCAAAGCTTCTATTTCTCTCTCTCTGTCTCACTTACAGCTTCTGTTTTTTTCTCTCTCTCTCACTCACAGCTTCTCTTTCTCTCTGTCTCTCTCACTCACAGCTTCTCTTTCTCTCTCAGTCTCTCTCACTCACAGCTTCTCTCTCTCTCTGTCTCATAGCTTCTCTCTCTCACTCACAGCTTCTCATTCTATCTCTCTCTCTCAATCACAGCTTCTCTTTCTCTCTCACACACACAGCTTCTCTTACCGTCTCTTTCTCTCTCTCACTCACAGCTTCTCTTTCTCTCTCTCTCACACTCACTGCTCTTTCTCTTTCTCTCTCACTCACAGCTTCTCTTTCTCCCTCTCTCTCTCACTCACAGTTTCTCTTTTTATCTCTCTCTCTCAATCATAGCTTCTTCTTTCTCTCTCTCTCTCAATCACAGCTTCTTTTTTCTCTCACTCTCTCTCTCTCACAGCTTTGCTTTCTCTGTCACTCACAGCTTCTCTATCTCTCTCTCGCTCACAGCTTCTCTCTCTCTCTCACTCACTCACAACTTCTTTTTCTCTCTCACTCTCAATCACAGCTTTTCTTTCTCTCTCTCTCTCACTCACAGCTTCTTTTTTCTCTCACTCTCTCTCACTCACAGCTTCTCTTTCTCCGTCACTCACAGCTTCTCTCTCTCTCTCTCACAAACAGCTTCTCTCTCTCTCTCTCACTCGCAGCTTCTCTTTCTCTCTCTCTCACTCACAGCTTCTCTCTCTCTCACACACACAGCTTCTCTTTTTCTATCTCTCTCCCTCACTTGCAGCTTCTCTTTCTCTCTCTCTCTCTCACTCACAGCTTCTCTTTCTCTCTCTCTCACAGCTTCTCTTTCTCTCTCTCACTCACAGCTTCTCTTTCTCTCTCCATCTCTCTGACTCACAGCTTCTCTTTCTCTCTCTCTCACTCACAGCTTTTCTCTATCTCACTCACAGCTTCTCTTTCTCTTTCTCTCTCACTCACAGCTTCTCTTTCTCTCTCTCGCTCACTCACAGCTTCTCTTTCTCTCTCACACACACACAGCTTCTCTTTCTCCCTCTCTCTCTCACTCACAGCTTCATTCTCTCTCTGCCACTCACAGCTTCTCTTTCTCTCCCTCTCTCTCTCTCACTAACTGCTTCTCTTTCTCTCTCTCTTTCTCTCTCACTCACAGTTTCTTTTTTACTCTCTCTTTCCCTCACAGCTTCTCTTTTTCCCTCTCTCAGTCACAGCTTCTCTGTCTCTCTCTCACTCACAGCTTCTCTTTATCTCTCTCTCTCACTCACAGCTTCTCTTTCTCTCTCTCTCTCTCACTCACAGCTTCTCTTTCTCTCTCTCTCTCACTCACAGCTTCTCTTTCTCTCTCTCTCACTCACAGCTTCTCTTTCTCTCTCTCTCTCACTCAAAGCTTCTCTTTCTCTCTCTCTCTGTCTCACTCACAACTTCTGTTTTTCTCCCTGTCTCTCTCACTCACAGCTTCTTTCTCTCTCTCTGTCACTCACCGCTTCTCTTTCTCTCTCTCTCTCTCACTCACAGCTTCTCTTTCTATCTCTCTCTCACAGCTTCTCTTTCTCTCTCTCTCACTCACACCTTCTCTTTCTCTCTCTCTCTCTCACTCACAGCTTCTCTCTCTCTCTCAGAGCTTATTTATCTCTCTGTCTCTCAAAGCTTCTCTCTCTCTGTCTCTCAATCACAGCTTCTCTTTCTCTCTCTCTCTCTCACTCACAGCTTCTCTTTCTCTGTCACTCACAGCTTCTGTCTATCTCTTGCTCACAGCTTCTCTCTCTCTCTTACAAACACAGCTTCACTTTCTCTCTCTCTCACTCACAGCTTCTTTTTTTCTATCTCTCTCACCAACAGCTTCTCTTTCTCTCTCTCTCTCACTCACACCTTCTCTTTCTCTGTCTCTCTCACAGCTTCTCTTTCTCTCTCTCTCACTCACAGCTTCTTTTTTCTCTCACTCTCTCTCACTCACAGCTTCTCTTTCTCTCGCAGTCACAGCTTCTCTCTCTCTCGCTCACTCAGAGCTTCTCTTTCTCTCTCTCTGTCTCACTCACAGCTTCTGTTTTTCTCCCTCTCTCTCGCACTCACAGCTGCTTTCTCTCTCTGTCACTCACCACTTCTCTCTCTCTCTCACTCACAGCTAGTCTTTCTCTCTCTCACTCTCTCACTCACATCTTCTCTTTCTCCCTCTCTCTCTCACTCACATTTTCTTTCTCTCTCTGTCACTCACATCTACTCTTTCTCTCTCTCACTCACTCACAGCTTCTCTTTCTCTCTCTCACACAGCTTCTCTTTCGCTCTCACACTCACAGCTTCTCTTACTTTCTCTCTCTCTCTCGCTCACATCTTCTCTTTCTCTCTCTCTCACTCACAGCTTCTCTCTCTCACACACACAGCTTCTCTTTTTTTTCTCTCTCTCAATCACAGCTTCTCTTTCTCTCTCTCTCTCACTCACAGCTTCTCTCTCACTCTCTCTCACTCACAGCTTCTCTTTCTCTGTCACTCACAGCTTCTCTATCTCTCTCTCTCACTCACAGCTTCTTTTTTTCTCTCTCTCACTCACAGCTTCTCTTTCTCTCTCTTTCTCTCTCACATCTTCTCTTTCTCACACCTCTCTCTCTCTCAGAGCTTCTCTTTCACTCTCTCTGTCACTCGCCGCTTCTCTTTCTCTCTCTCTCTCACTCACAGCTTCTCTCTCTCACAGCTACTCTCTCTTTCTCTCACTCACAGCTTCTCTTTCTCTCTCTCTCTCACTCACAGTGTCTCTTTCTCTCTCTGTCTCTCTTACTCACAGCTTCTTTTTCTCTCTCAGTCTCTCTCACTCACAGCTTCTCTTTCTCTCTCTGTCACAGCTTCTCTCTCAATCTCTCGCTCACAACTTCTCTTTCTCTCTCTCTCACTCACAGTGTCTCTTTCTCTCTCTGTCTCTCTTACTCACAGCTTCTTTTTCTCTCTCAGTCTCTCTCACTCACAGCTTCTCTCTCTCTCACACACAGCTACTCTCTCTTTCTCTCACTCACAGCTTCTCTTTCTCTCTCTCTCACTCACAGCTTCTCTTTCTCTCTCTCTCTCACTCACAGCTTCTCTTTCTCTCTCTCACTCACTCACAGCTTATCTTTCTCTCTCTCACTCACAGCTTCTCTTTCTCTCTCTCTCTCACTCACAGCTTCTCTTTCTCTCTCTCTCTCACTCACAGCTTCTCTTTCTCTCTCACTCACAGCTTATCTTTCTCACTCTCACAGCTTCACTTTCTCTCTCTCTCACTCACAGCTTCTCTTTCTCTCTCTCACTCACAGCTTCTTTTTCTCTCTCTCTCTCAATCGCAGCTTCTCTTTCTCTCTCTCTCTCACTCACAGCTTCTTTTTCTCTCTCTCTCTTACTCACAGCTTCTCTTTTCCCCTCTCTCAGTCACAGCTTCTCTCTCTCTCTCTCACTCACAGCTTCTCTTTATCTTTCTCTCTCACTCACAGCTTCTCTTTCTCTCTCTCTCACTCAAAGCTTCTCTTTCTCTCTCTCTGTCTCACTCACAGCTTCTGTTTTAATCCCTCTCTCTCACTCACAGCTTCTTTCTCTCTCTGCCACTCACCGCTTCTCTTTCTCTCTCTCTCTTTCACTCACAGCTTCTCTTTCTCTCTCTGCCTCTCTCAGTCACAGCTTCTCTTTCTCTCTCTGTCTCTCTCACTCACAGCTTCTCTTTCTCTCTCAGTCTCTCTCACTCACAGCTTCTCTTTCCCTCTCTCTCTCACAGCTTCTCTTTCTCTCTCTCTCACATCCTCTCTTTCTCTCTCTCTCCCACTCACATCTCTCTCTCTCTCTCTCACTCACAGATTCTCTCTCTCTCTCACTCACAGCTTCTCTTTCTCTCTCTCTCAGAGCTTCTTTATCTCTCTGTCTCTCACAGCTTCTCTCTCTGTCTCTCAATCACTGCTTCTCTCTCTCTCTCACACAGCTTCTCTTTCTCTGTCACTTACAGCTTCTCTCTCTCTTGCTCACAGCTTCTCTCTCTCTTACAATCACAACTTCTCTTTCTCTCTCTCTCTCTCACTCACAACTTCTTTTTCTATCTCTCTCACTCACAGCTTCTCTTTTTCTATCTCACTCACAGCGGTTCTTTCTCTCTCTCTCTCTCTCACTCACACCTTCTCTTTCTCTATCTCACTCACAGCTTCTCTTTCTCTCTCTCTCTCACTCACAGGTTCCTTTTTCTCTCACTCTCTCTCACTCACAGCTTCTCTTTCTCTGTCACAGCTTCTCTCTCTCTCTCTCGCTCACACCTTCTCTTTCTCTCTCTCTCACTCACACTGTCTCTTTCTCTCTCTGTCTCTCTCACTCACAGCTTCTTTTTCTCTCTCAGTCTCTCTCACTCACAGCTTCTCTCTCTCTCACAGCTACTCTCTTTCTCTCACTCACAGCTTCTCTTTCTCTCTCACTCTCTCTCACTCACAGCTTCTTTCTCTCTCTCTCAAACACATAGCTTCTCTTTCTCTCCCTTTCTCTCTCTCTCACAGCTTCTTTTTCTCTCACTCTCTCTCACTCACAGCTTCTCTTTCTCTCTCACTCACAGCTTCTCTCTTTCTCTTGCTCTCAGCTTCTCTCTCTCTCTCTCACAGCTTCTCTTTTTTTCTCTCTCTCTCTCACTCACAGCTTCTTTTTTTCTTTCTGTATCTCTCTCTCACAGCTTCTCTTTCTCTCTCACACACAGCTTCTCTTTCGGTCTCACACTCACAGCTTCTCTTACTTTCTCTCTCTCTCGTACTCACATCTTCTCTTTCTCTCTCTCTCACTCACAGCTTCTCTCTGTCTCACACACAGCTTCTCTTTTTTTTTCTCTCTCTCAATCACAGCTTCTCTTTCTCTCTCTCTCTCACGCACAGCTTCTCTCTCACTCTCTCTCACTCACAGCTTCTCTTTCTCTGTCACTCACAGCTTCTCTCTCTCTCTCTCACTCACTCACAGCTTCTTTTTCTCTCTCTCACTCACAGCTTCTCTTTCTCTCTCTTTCTCTCTCACATCTTCTCTTTCTCACATCTTTCTCTCTCTCATAGCTTCTCTTTCTCTCTCTCTGTCACTCGCCGCTTCTCTTTCTCTCTCTCTCTCTCACTCACAGCTTCTCTCTCTCACAGCTACTCTCTCTTTCTCTCACTCACAGCTTCTCTTTCTCTCTCTCTCTCACTCACAGTGTCTCTTTCTCTCTCTGTCTCTCTTACTCACAGCTTCTTTTTCTCTCTCAGTCTCGCTCACTCACAGCTTCTCTTTCTCTCTCTGTCACAGCTTCTCTCTCAATCTCTCGCTCACAGCTTCTCTTTCTCTCTCTCTCACTCACAGTGTCTCTTTCTCTCTCTGTCTCTCTTACTCACAGCTTCTTTTTCTCTCTCAGTCTCTCTCACTCACAGCTTCTCTCTCTCACACAGCTACTCTGTCTTTCTCTCACTCACAGCTTCTCTTTCTCTCTCTCTCTCTCACTCACAGCTTCTCTTTCTCTCTCTCTCAAACACACAGCTTCTCTTTCTCTCCCTTTCTCTTTTTCACTCACAGCTTCTCTTTCTCTCTCTCTCTCACTCACAGCTTCTCTTTCTCTCTCTCTCTCACTAACAGCTTCTCTTTCTCTCTCTCTCTCACTCACAGCTTATCTTTCTCTCTCTCACTCACAGCTTCTCTCTCTCTCTCTCTCTCTCACTCACAGCTTCTCTCTGTCTCACACACAGCTTCTCTTTTTTTTCTCTCTCTCAATCACAGCTTCTCTTTCTCTCTCTCTCTCACGCACAGCTTCTCTCTCACTCTCTCTCACTCACAGCTTCTCTTTCTCTGTCACTCACAGCTTCTCTCTCTCTCTCACTCACTCACAGCTTCTTTTTCTCTCTCTCTCTCACTCACAGCTTCTCTTTCTCTCTCTTTCTCTCTCACATCTTCTCTTTCTCACATCTTTCTCTCTCTCAGAGCTTCTCTTTCTCTCTCTCTGTCACTCGCCGCTTCTCTTTCTCTCTCTCTCTCTCACTCACAGCTTCTCTCTCTCACAGCTACTCTCTCTTTCTCTCACTCACAGCTTCTCTCTCTCTCTCTCTCTCACTCACAGTGTCTCTTTCTCTCTCTGTCTCTCTTACTCACAGCTTCTTTTTCTCTCTCAGTCTCGCTCACTCACAGCTTCTCTTTCTCTCTCTGTCACAGCTTCTCTCTCAATCTCTCGCTCACAGCTTCTCTTTCTCTCTCTCTCACTCACAGTGTCTCTTTCTCTCTCTGTCTCTCTTACTCACAGCTTCTTTTTCTCTCTCAGTCTCTCTCACTCACAGCTTCTCTCTCTCTCACACAGCTACTCTCTCTTTCTCTCACTCACAGCTTCTCTTTCTCTCTCTCTCTCTCACTCACAGCTTCTCTTTCTCTCTCTCTCAAACACACAGCTTCTCTTTCTCTCCCTTTCTCTTTTTCACTCACAGCTTCTCTTTCTCTCTCTCTCTCACTCACAGCTTCTCTTTCTCTCTCTCTCTCACTAACAGCTTCTCTTTCTCTCTCTCTCCCACTCACATCTGTCTCTCTCTCTCTCACTCACAGATTCTCTCTCTCTCTCACTCACAGCTTCTCTTTCTCACTCTCAGAGCTTCTTTATCTCTCTGTCTCTCACAGCTTCTCTCTCTGTCTCTCAATCACTGCTTCTATCTCTCTCTCACACAGCTTCTCTTTCTCTGTCACTCACAGCTTCTCTCTCTCTTGCTCACAGCTTCTCTCTCTCTTACAATCACAGCTTCTCTTTCTCTCTCTCTCTCTCACTCACAGCTTCTTTTTCTATCTCTCTCACTCACAGCTTCTCTTTTTCTATCTCACTCACAGCGGTTCTTTCTCTCTCTCTCTCTCTCACTCACACCTTCTCTTTCTCTATCTCACTCACAGCTTCTCTTTCTCTCTCTCTCTCACTCACAGCTTCTCTTTCTCTGTCACAGCTTCTCTCTCTCTCGCTCGCTCACACCTTCTCTTTCTCTCTTTCTCACTCACAGTGTCTCTTTCTCTCTCTGTCTCTCTCACTCACAGCTTCTTTTTCTCTCTCAGTCTCTCTCACTCACAGCTTCTCTCTCTCTCACAGCTACTCTCTCTTTCTCCCACTCACATCTTCTCTTTCTCGCTCTCACTCACAGATTCTCTCTCTCTCTCACTCACAGCTTCTCTTTCTCTCTCTCTCTCAGAGCTTCTTTATCTCTCTGTCTCTCAAAGCTTCTCTCTCTCTGTCTCTCAATCACAGCTTCTCTTTCTCTCTCTCTCTCTCACTCACAGCTTCTCTTTCTCTGTCACTCACAGCTTCTGTCTATCTCTTGCTCACAGCTTCTCTCTCTCTCTTACAAACACAGCTTCACTTTCTCTCTCTCTCACTCACAGCTTCTCTTTCTCTCTCACTCACAGCTTATCTTTCTCACTCTCACAGCTTCACTTTCTCTCTCTCTCACTCACAGCTTCTCTTTCTCTCTCTCACTCACAGCTTCTTTTTCTCTCTCTCTCTCAATCACAGCTTCTCTTTCTCTCTCTCTCTCACTCACAGCTTCTTTTTCTCTCTCTCTCTTACTCACAGCTTCTCTTTTCCCCTCTCTCAGTCACAGCTTCTCTCTCTCTCTCTCACTCACAGCTTCTCTTTATCTTTCTCTCTCACTCACAGCTTCTCTTTCTCTCTCTCTCACTCACAGCTTCTCTTTCTCTCTCTCACTAACAGCTTCTCTCTCTCTCTCATTCAAAGCTTCTCTTTCTCTCTCTCTGTCTCACTCACAGCTTCTGTTTTAATCCCTCTCTCTCACTCACAGCTTCTTTCTCTCTCTGCCACTCACCGCTTCTCTTTCTCTCTCTCTCTTTCACTCACAGCTTCTCTTTCTCTCTCTGCCTCTCTCAGTCACAGCTTCTCTTTCTCTCTCTGTCTCTCTCACTCACAGCTTCTCTTTCTCTCTCAGTCTCTCTCACTCACAGCTTCTCTTTCCCTCTCTCTCTCACAGCTTCTCTTTCTCTCTCTCTCACATCCTCTCTTTCTCTCTCTCTCCCACTCACATCTCTCTCTCTCTCTCTCACTCACAGATTCTCTCTCTCTCTCACTCACAGCTTCTCTTTCTCTCTCTCTCAGAGCTTCTTTATCTCTCTGTCTCTCACAGCTTCTCTCTCTGTCTCTCAATCACTGCTTCTCTCTCTCTCTCTCACAGCTTCTCTTTCTCTGTCACTCACAGCTTCTCTCTCTCTTGCTCACAGCTTCTCTCTCTCTTACAATCACAACTTCTCTTTCTCTCTCTCTCTCTCTCTCACAACTTCTTTTTCTATCTCTCTCACTCACAGCTTCTCTTTTTCTATCTCACTCACAGCGGTTCTTTCTCTCTCTCTCTCTCTCACTCACACCTTCTCTTTCTCTATCTCACTCACAGCTTCTCTTTCTCTCTCTCACTCACTCACAGGTTCCTTATTCTCTCACTCTCTCTCACTCACAGCTTCTCTTTCTCTGTCACAGCTTCTCTCTCTCTCTCTCGCTCACACCTTCTCTTTCTCTCTCTCTCACTCACACTGTCTCTTTCTCTCTCAGTCTCTCTCACTCACAGCTTCTCTCTCTCTCACAGCTACTCTCTTTCTCTCACTCACAGCTTCTCTTTCTCTCTCACTCTCTCTCACTCACAGCTTCTTTCTCTCTCTCTCAAACACATAGCTTCTCTTTCTCTCCCTTTCTCTCTCTCACTCACAGCTTCTTTTTCTCTCACTCTCTCTCACTCACAGCTTCTCTTTCTCTCTCACTCACAGCTTCTCTCTTTCTCTTGCTCTCAGCTTCTCTCTCTCTCTCTCACAGCTTCTCTTTTATTCTCTCTCTCTCTCACTCACAGCTTCTTTTTTTCTTTCTGTATCTCTCTCTCACAGCTTCTCTTTCTCTCTCACACACAGCTTCTCTTTCGGTCTCACACTCACAGCTTCTCTTACTTTCTCTCTCTCTCGTACTCACATCTTCTCTTTCTCTCTCTCTCACTCACAGCTTCTCTCTGTCTCACACACAGCTTCTCTTTTTTTCTCTCTCTCTCAATCACAGCTTCTCTTTCTCTCTCTCTCTCACGCACAGCTTCTCTCTCACTCTCTCTCACTCACAGCTTCTCTTTCTCTGTCACTCACAGCTTCTCTCTCTCTCTCTCACTCACTCACAGCTTCTTTTTCTCTCTCTCTCACTCACAGCTTCTCTTTCTCTCTCTTTCTCTCTCACATCTTCTCTTTCTCACATCTTTCTCTCTCTCAGAGCTTCTCTTTCTCTCTCTCTGTCACTCGCCGCTTCTCTTTCTCTCTCTCTCACTCACTCACAGCTTCTCTCTCTCACAGCTACTCTCTCTTTCTCTCACTCACTGCTTCTCTTTCTCTCTCTCTCTCACTCACAGTGTCTCTTTCTCTCTCTGTCTCTCTTACTCACAGCTTCTTTTTCTCTCTCAGTCTCGCTCACTCACAGCTTCTCTTTCTCTCTCTGTCACAGCTTCTCTCTCAATCTCTCGCTCACAGCTTCTCTTTCTCTCTCTCTCACTCACAGTGTCTCTTTCTCTCTCTGTCTCTCTTACTCACAGCTTCTTTTTCTCTCTCAGTCTCTCTCACTCACAGCTTCTCTCTCTCACACAGCTACTCTGTCTTTCTCTCACTCACAGCTTCTCTTTCTCTCTCTCTCTCTCACTCACAGCTTCTCTTTCTCTCTCTCTCAAACACACAGCTTCTCTTTCTCTCCCTTTCTCTTTTTCACTCACAGCTTCTCTTTCTCTCTCTCTCTCACTCACAGCTTCTCTTTCTCTCTCTCTCTCACTAACAGCTTCTCTTTCTCTCTCTCTCTCACTCACAGCTTATCTTTCTCTCTCTCACTCACAGCTTCTCTTTCTCTCTCTCTCTCTCACTCACAGCTTCTCTCTGTCTCACACACAGCTTCTCTTTTTTTCTCTCTCTCAATCACAGCTTCTCTTTCTCTCTCTCTCTCACGCACAGCTTCTCTCTCACTCTCTCTCACTCACAGCTTCTCTTTCTCTGTCACTCACAGCTTCTCTCTCTCTCTCTCACTCACTCACAGCTTCTTTTTCTCTCTCTCTCTCACTCACAGCTTCTCTTTCTCTCTCACATCTTCTCTTTCTCACATCTTTCTCTCTCTCAGAGCTTCTCTTTCTCTCTCTCTGTCACTCGCCGCTTCTCTTTCTCTCTCTCTCTCTCACTCACAGCTTCTCTCTCACACAGCTACTCTCTCTTTCTCTCACTCACAGCTTCTCTTTCTCTCTCTCTCTCACTCACAGTGTCTCTTTCTCTCTCTGTCTCTCTTACTCACAGCTTCTTTTTCTCTCTCAGTCTCGCTCACTCACAGCTTCTCTTTCTCTCTCTGTCACAGCTTCTCTCTCAATCTCTCGCTCACAGCTTCTCTTTTTCTCTCTCTCTCACTCACAGTGTCTCTTTCTCTCTCTGTCTCTCTTACTCACAGCTTCTTTTTCTCTCTCAGTCTCTCTCACTCACAGCTTCTCTCTCTCACACAGCTACTCTCTCTTTCTCTCACTCACAGCTTCTCTTTCTCTCTCTCTCTCTCACTCACAGCTTCTCTTTCTCTCTCTCTCAAACACACAGCTTCTCTTTCTCTCCCTTTCTCTTTTTCACTCACAGCTTCTCTTTCTCTCTCTCTCTCACTCACAGCTTCTCTTTCTCTCTCTCTCTCACTCACAGCTTCTCTTTCTCTCTCTCTCTCACTCACAGCTTATCTTTCTCTCTCTCACTCACAGCTTCTCTTTCTCTCTCTCTCTCACTCACAGCTTCTCTTTCTCTCTCTCTCACTCACAGCTTCTCTTTCTCTCTCACTCACAGCTTATCTTTCTCACTCTCACAGCTTCACTTTCTCTCTCTCTCTCACTCACAGCTTCTCTTTCTCTCTCTCACTCACAGCTTCTTTTTCTCTCTCTCTCTCAATCGCAGCTTCTCTTTCTCTCTCTCTCTCACTCACAGCTTCTTTTTCTCTCTCTCTCTTACTCACAGCTTCTCTTTTTCCCTCTCTCAGTCACAGCTTCTCTCTCTCTCTCACACACAGCTTCTCTTTATCTTTCTCTCTCACTCACAGCTTCTCTTTCTCTCTCTCTCACTCACAGCTTCTCTTTCTCTTCTCTCTCACTCACAGGCTCTCTTTCTCTCTCACTCTCAGCGTCTCTTTTTCTCTCCCTCTCCCTCTCACTCACACTCTCATTCGCTCTCAGTCTCTCTCACTCACAGCTTCTCTTTCTCTCTCACACACAGCTTCTCTTTCTCTCTCTGTCACTCACAGCTTCTCTTTGTCCCTCTCTCTCACTCACATCTTCTCTTTCTCTCTCACACACACTCACAGCTTTTCTCTCTCTCTCACTCACACCTTCTCTTTCTCACTCTCTCTCACTCACAGCTTCTATTTCTCTCTCTCTCTCACTCACAGCTTCTCGTTCTCTCTCTCACTCTCTCACTCACAGCTTCTCTTTCTCCCTCTCTCTCTCACTCACAGTTTCTTTCTCTCTCTGTCACTCACAGCTTCTCTTTCTCTCTCTCTCTCTCACTCACACCTTCTTTTTTCTCTCTCTAAATCACAGCTTCTCTTTCTCTCTCTCTCTCTCTCACTCACAGCTTCTCTTTTCTCTCACTCTCTCTCACACACACAGCTTCTCTTTCTCTCTCTTTCTCTCTCTCACTCACAGCTTCTCTTTCTCTCTCTCTCTCTCTGACTCACAGCTCTTTCCCTCTCTCTCACTCACAGCTTCTCTCTCTCTCTCTCTCACTCACAGCTTCTCTTTCTCTCTCTCTCACTCAAAGCTTCTATTTCTCTCTCTCTGTCTCACTTACAGCTTCTGTTTTTTTCTCTCTCTCTCACTCACAGCTTCTCTTTCTCTCTGTCTCTCTCACTCACAGCTTCTCTTTCTCTCTCAGTCTCTCTCACTCACAGCTTCTCTCTCTCTCTGTCTCATAGCTTCTCTCTCTCACTCACAGCTTCTCATTCTATCTCTCTCTCTCAATCACAGCTTCTCTTTCTCTCTCACACACACAGCTTCTCTTACCGTCTCTTTCTCTCTCTCACTCACAGCTTCTCTTTCTCTCTCTCTCACACTCACTGCTCTTTCTCTTTCTCTCTCACTCACAGCTTCTCTTTCTCCCTCTCTCTCTCACTCACAGTTTCTCTTTTTATCTCTCTCTCTCAATCATAGCTTCTTCTTTCTCTCTCTCTCTCAATCACAGCTTCCTTTTTCTCTCACTCTCTCTCTCTCACAGCTTTGCTTTCTCTGTCACTCACAGCTTCTCTATCTCTCTCTCGCTCACAGCTTCTCTCTCTCTCTCACTCACTCACAACTTCTTTTTCTCTCTCACTCTCAATCACAGCTTTTCTTTCTCTCTCTCTCTCACTCACAGCTTCTTTTTTCTCTCACTCTCTCTCACTCACAGCTTCTCTTTCTCTGTCACTCACAGCTTCTCTCTCTCTCTCTCACAAACAGCTTCTCTCTCTCTCTCTCACTCGCAGCTTCTCTTTCTCTCTCTCTCACTCACAGCTTCTCTCTCTCTCACACACAGCTTCTCTTTCTCTCTCCATCTCTCTGACTCACAGCTTCTCTTTCTCTCTCTCTCACTCACAGCTTTTCTCTATCTCACTCACAGCTTCTCTTTCTCTTTCTCTCTCACTCACAGCTTCTCTTTCTCTCTCTCGCTCACTCACAGCTTCTCTTTCTCTCTCACACACACACAGCTTCTCTTTCTCCCTCTCTCTCTCACTCACAGCTTCATTCTCTCTCTGCCACTCACAGCTTCTCTTTCTCTCCCTCTCTCTCTCTCACTAACTGCTTCTCTTTCTCTCTCTCTTTCTCTCTCACTCACAGTTTCTTTTTTACTCTCTCTTTCCCTCACAGCTTCTCTTTTTCCCTCTCTCAGTCACAGCTTCTCTGTCTCTCTCTCACTCACAGCTTCTCTTTATCTCTCTCTCTCTCACTCACAGCTTCTCTTTCTCTCTCTCTCTCACTCACAGCTTCTCTTTCTCTCTCTCTCTCACTCACAGCTTCTCTTTCTCTCTCTCTCACTCACAGCTTCTCTTTCTCTCTCTCTCTCACTCAAAGCTTCTCTTTCTCTCTCTCTCTGTCTCACTCACAACTTCTGTTTTTCTCCCTGTCTCTCTCACTCACAGCTTCTTTCTCTCTCTCTGTCACTCACCGCTTCTCTTTCTCTCTCTCTCTCTCACTCACAGCTTCTCTTTCTATCTCTCTCTCACAGCTTCTCTTTCTCTCTCTCTCACTCACACCTTCTCTTTCTCTCTCTCTCTCTCACTCACAGCTTCTCTCTCTCTCTCAGAGCTTATTTATCTCTCTGTCTCTCAAAGCTTCTCTCTCTCTGTCTCTCAATCACAGCTTCTCTTTCTCTCTCTCTCTCTCACTCACAGCTTCTCTTTCTCTGTCACTCACAGCTTCTGTCTATCTCTTGCTCACAGCTTCTCTCTCTCTCTTACAAACACAGCTTCACTTTCTCTCTCTCTCACTCACAGCTTCTTTTTTTCTATCTCTCTCACTCACAGCTTCTCTTTCTCTCTCTCTCTCACTCACACCTTCTCTTTCTCTGTCTCTCTCACAGCTTCTCTTTCTCTCTCTCTCACTCACAGCTTCTTTTTTCTCTCACTCTCTCTCACTCACAGCTTCTCTTTCTCTCGCAGTCACAGCTTCTCTCTCTCTCGCTCACTCAGAGCTTCTCTTTCTCTCTCTCTGTCTCACTCACAGCTTCTGTTTTTCTCCCTCTCTCTCGCACTCACAGCTGCTTTCTCTCTCTGTCACTCACCACTTCTCTCTCTCTCTCACTCACAGCTAGTCTTTCTCTCTCTCACTCTCTCACTCACATCTTCTCTTTCTCCCTCTCTCTCTCACTCACATTTTCTTTCTCTCTCTGTCACTCACATCTACTCTTTCTCTCTCTCACTCACTCACAGCTTCTCTTTCTCTCTCTCACACAGCTTCTCTTTCGCTCTCACACTCACAGCTTCTCTTACTTTCTCTCTCTCTCTCGCTCACATCTTCTCTTTCTCTCTCTCTCACTCACAGCTTCTCTCTCTCACACACACAGCTTCTCTTTTTTTTCTCTCTCTCAATCACAGCTTCTCTTTCTCTCTCTCTCTCACTCACAGCTTCTCTCTCACTCTCTCTCACTCACAGCTTCTCTTTCTCTGTCACTCACAGCTTCTCTCTCTCTCTCTCTCTCACTCACAGCTTCTTTTTTTCTCTCTCTCACTCA
Source organism: Bradypodion ventrale (assembly GCA_035047345.1). NCBI lineage: Eukaryota > Metazoa > Chordata > Lepidosauria > Squamata > Chamaeleonidae > Bradypodion > Bradypodion ventrale. The sequence goes on from JAWDJE010000001.1 coordinate 255,791,029, forward strand.
CAGCTTCTCTTTCTCTCTCTTTCTCTCTCACATCTTCTCTTTCTCACACCTCTCTCTCTCTCAGAGCTTCTCTTTCACTCTCTCTGTCACTCGCCGCTTCTCTTTCTCTCTCTCTCTCACTCACAGCTTCTCTCTCTCACAGCTACTCTCTCTTTCTCTCACTCACAGCTTCTCTTTCTCTCTCTCTCTCACTCACAGTGTCTCTTTCTCTCTCTGTCTCTCTTACTCACAGCTTCTTTTTCTCTCTCAGTCTCTCTCACTCACAGCTTCTCTTTCTCTCTCTGTCACAGCTTCTCTCTCAATCTCTCGCTCACAACTTCTCTTTCTCTCTCTCTCACTCACAGTGTCTCTTTCTCTCTCTGTCTCTCTTACTCACAGCTTCTTTTTCTCTCTCAGTCTCTCTCACTCACAGCTTCTCTCTCTCACACACAGCTACTCTCTCTTTCTCTCACTCACAGCTTCTCTTTCTCTCTCTCTCTCACTCACAGCTTCTCTTTCTCTCTCTCACTCACTCACAGCTTATCTTTCTCTCTCTCACTCACAGCTTCTCTTTCTCTCTCTCTCTCACTCACAGCTTCTCTTTCTCTCTCTCTCTCACTCACAGCTTCTCTTTCTCTCTCACTCACAGCTTATCTTTCTCACTCTCACAGCTTCACTTTCTCTCTCTCTCACTCACAGCTTCTCTTTCTCTCTCTCACTCACAGCTTCTTTTTCTCTCTCTCTCTCAATCGCAGCTTCTCTTTCTCTCTCTCTCTCACTCACAGCTTCTTTTTCTCTCTCTCTCTTACTCACAGCTTCTCTTTTCCCCTCTCTCAGTCACAGCTTCTCTCTCTCTCTCTCACTCACAGCTTCTCTTTATCTTTCTCTCTCACTCACAGCTTCTCTTTCTCTCTCTCTCACTCAAAGCTTCTCTTTCTCTCTCTCTGTCTCACTCACAGCTTCTGTTTTAATCCCTCTCTCTCACTCACAGCTTCTTTCTCTCTCTGCCACTCACCGCTTCTCTTTCTCTCTCTCTCTTTCACTCACAGCTTCTCTTTCTCTCTCTGCCTCTCTCAGTCACAGCTTCTCTTTCTCTCTCTGTCTCTCTCACTCACAGCTTCTCTTTCTCTCTCAGTCTCTCTCACTCACAGCTTCTCTTTCCCTCTCTCTCTCACAGCTTCTCTTTCTCTCTCTCTCACATCCTCTCTTTCTCTCTCTCTCCCACTCACATCTCTCTCTCTCTCTCTCACTCACAGATTCTCTCTCTCTCTCACTCACAGCTTCTCTTTCTCTCTCTCTCAGAGCTTCTTTATCTCTCTGTCTCTCACAGCTTCTCTCTCTGTCTCTCAATCACTGCTTCTCTCTCTCTCACACACAGCTTCTCTTTCTCTGTCACTTACAGCTTCTCTCTCTCTTGCTCACAGCTTCTCTCTCTCTTACAATCACAACTTCTCTTTCTCTCTCTCTCTCTCACTCACAACTTCTTTTTCTATCTCTCTCACTCACAGCTTCTCTTTTTCTATCTCACTCACAGCGGTTCTTTCTCTCTCTCTCTCTCTCACTCACACCTTCTCTTTCTCTATCTCACTCACAGCTTCTCTTTCTCTCTCTCTCTCACTCACAGGTTCCTTTTTCTCTCACTCTCTCTCACTCACAGCTTCTCTTTCTCTGTCACAGCTTCTCTCTCTCTCTCTCGCTCACACCTTCTCTTTCTCTCTCTCTCACTCACACTGTCTCTTTCTCTCTCTGTCTCTCTCACTCACAGCTTCTTTTTCTCTCTCAGTCTCTCTCACTCACAGCTTCTCTCTCTCTCACAGCTACTCTCTTTCTCTCACTCACAGCTTCTCTTTCTCTCTCACTCTCTCTCACTCACAGCTTCTTTCTCTCTCTCTCAAACACATAGCTTCTCTTTCTCTCCCTTTCTCTCTCTCACTCACAGCTTCTTTTTCTCTCACTCTCTCTCACTCACAGCTTCTCTTTCTCTCTCACTCACAGCTTCTCTCTTTCTCTTGCTCTCAGCTTCTCTCTCTCTCTCTCACAGCTTCTCTTTTTTTCTCTCTCTCTCTCACTCACAGCTTCTTTTTTTCTTTCTGTATCTCTCTCTCACAGCTTCTCTTTCTCTCTCACACACAGCTTCTCTTTCGGTATCACACTCACAGCTTCTCTTACTTTCTCTCTCTCTCGTACTCACATCTTCTCTTTCTCTCTCTCTCACTCACAGCTTCTCTCTGTCTCACACACAGCTTCTCTTTTTTTTCTCTCTCTCAATCACAGCTTCTCTTTCTCTCTCTCTCTCACGCACAGCTTCTCTCTCACTCTCTCTCACTCACAGCTTCTCTTTCTCTGTCACTCACAGCTTCTCTCTCTCTCTCTCACTCACTCACAGCTTCTTTTTCTCTCTCTCACTCACAGCTTCTCTTTCTCTCTCTTTCTCTCTCACATCTTCTCTTTCTCACATCTTTCTCTCTCTCAGAGCTTCTCTTTCTCTCTCTCTGTCACTCGCCGCTTCTCTTTCTCTCTCTCTCTCTCACTCACAGCTTCTCTCTCTCACAGCTACTCTCTCTTTCTCTCACTCACAGCTTCTCTTTCTCTCTCTCTCTCACTCACAGTGTCTCTTTCTCTCTCTGTCTCTCTTACTCACAGCTTCTTTTTCTCTCTCAGTCTCGCTCACTCACAGCTTCTCTTTCTCTCTCTGTCACAGCTTCTCTCTCAATCTCTCGCTCACAGCTTCTCTTTCTCTCTCTCTCACTCACAGTGTCTCTTTCTCTCTCTGTCTCTCTTACTCACAGCTTCTTTTTCTCTCTCAGTCTCTCTCACTCACAGCTTCTCTCTCTCACACAGCTACTCTGTCTTTCTCTCACTCACAGCTTCTCTTTCTCTCTCTCTCTCTCACTCACAGCTTCTCTTTCTCTCTCTCTCAAACACACAGCTTCTCTTTCTCTCCCTTTCTCTTTTTCACTCACAGCTTCTCTTTCTCTCTCTCTCTCACTCACAGCTTCTCTTTCTCTCTCTCTCTCACTAACAGCTTCTCTTTCTCTCTCTCTCTCACTAACAGCTTATCTTTCTCTCTCTCACTCACAGCTTATCTTTCTCTCTCTCTCTCTCACTCACAGCTTCTCTCTGTCTCACACACAGCTTCTCTTTTTTTTCTCTCTCTCAATCACAGCTTCTCTTTCTCTCTCTCTCTCACGCACAGCTTCTCTCTCACTCTCTCTCACTCACAGCTTCTCTTTCTCTGTCACTCACAGCTTCTCTCTCTCTCTCACTCACTCACAGCTTCTTTTTCTCTCTCTCTCTCACTCACAGCTTCTCTTTCTCTCTCTTTCTCTCTCACATCTTCTCTTTCTCACATCTTTCTCTCTCTCAGAGCTTCTCTTTCTCTCTCTCTGTCACTCGCCGCTTCTCTTTCTCTCTCTCTCTCTCACTCACAGCTTCTCTCTCTCACAGCTACTCTCTCTTTCTCTCACTCACAGCTTCTCTCTCTCTCTCTCTCTCACTCACAGTGTCTCTTTCTCTCTCTGTCTCTCTTACTCACAGCTTCTTTTTCTCTCTCAGTCTCGCTCACTCACAGCTTCTCTTTCTCTCTCTGTCACAGCTTCTCTCTCAATCTCTCGCTCACAGCTTCTCTTTCTCTCTCTCTCACTCACAGTGTCTCTTTCTCTCTCTGTCTCTCTTACTCACAGCTTCTTTTTCTCTCTCAGTCTCTCTCACTCACAGCTTCTCTCTCTCTCACACAGCTACTCTCTCTTTCTCTCACTCACAGCTTCTCTTTCTCTCTCTCTCTCTCACTCACAGCTTCTCTTTCTCTCTCTCTCAAACACACAGCTTCTCTTTCTCTCCCTTTCTCTTTTTCACTCACAGCTTCTCTTTCTCTCTCTCTCTCACTCACAGCTTCTCTTTCTCTCTCTCTCTCACTAACAGCTTCTCTTTCTCTCTCTCTCCCACTCACATCTGTCTCTCTCTCTCTCACTCACAGATTCTCTCTCTCTCTCACTCACAGCTTCTCTTTCTCACTCTCAGAGCTTCTTTATCTCTCTGTCTCTCACAGCTTCTCTCTCTGTCTCTCAATCACTGCTTCTATCTCTCTCTCACACAGCTTCTCTTTCTCTGTCACTCACAGCTTCTCTCTCTCTTGCTCACAGCTTCTCTCTCTCTTACAATCACAGCTTCTCTTTCTCTCTCTCTCTCTCACTCACAGCTTCTTTTTCTATCTCTCTCACTCACAGCTTCTCTTTTTCTATCTCACTCACAGCGGTTCTTTCTCTCTCTCTCTCTCTCACTCACACCTTCTCTTTCTCTATCTCACTCACAGCTTCTCTTTCTCTCTCTCTCTCACTCACAGCTTCTCTTTCTCTGTCACAGCTTCTCTCTCTCTCGCTCGCTCACACCTTCTCTTTCTCTCTCTCTCACTCACAGTGTCTCTTTCTCTCTCTGTCTCTCTCACTCACAGCTTCTTTTTCTCTCTCAGTCTCTCTCACTCACAGCTTCTCTCTCTCTCACAGCTACTCTCTCTTTCTCCCACTCACATCTTCTCTTTCTCGCTCTCACTCACAGATTCTCTCTCTCTCTCACTCACAGCTTCTCTTTCTCTCTCTCTCTCAGAGCTTCTTTATCTCTCTGTCTCTCAAAGCTTCTCTCTCTGTCTCTCAATCACTACTTCTCTTTATCTCTCTCTCTCTCACACAGCTTCTCTTTCTCTGTCACTCACAGCTTCTTTTTCTCTCTCTCTCTTACTCACAGCTTCTCTTTTTCCCTCTCTCAGTCACAGCTTCTCTCTCTCTCTCACACACAGCTTCTCTTTATCTTTCTCTCTCACTCACAGCTTCTCTTTCTCTCTCTCTCACTCACAGCTTCTCTTTCTCTTCTCTCTCACTCACAGGCTCTCTTTCTCTCTCACTCTCAGCTTCTCTTTTTCTCTCCCTCTCCCTCTCACTCACACTCTCATTCGCTCTCAGTCTCTCTCACTCACAGCTTCTCTTTCTCTCTCACACACAGCTTCTCTTTCTCTCTCTGTCACTCACAGCTTCTCTTTGTCCCTCTCTCTCACTCACATCTTCTCTTTCTCTCTCACACACACTCACAGCTTTTCTCTCTCTCTCACTCACACCTTCTCTTTCTCACTCTCTCTCACTCACAGCTTCTATTTCTCTCTCTCTCTCACTCACAGCTTCTCTTTCTCTCTCTCACTCTCTCACTCACAGCTTCTCTTTCTCCCTCTCTCTCTCACTCACAGTTTCTTTCTCTCTCTGTCACTCACAGCTTCTCTTTCTCTCTCTCTCTCTCACTCACACCTTCTTTTTTCTCTCTCTAAATCACAGCTTCTCTTTCTCTCTCTCTCTCTCTCACTCACAGCTTCTCTTTTCTCTCACTCTCTCTCACACACACAGCTTCTCTTTCTCTCTCTTTCTCTCTCTCACTCACAGCTTCTCTTTCTCTCTCTCTCTCTCTCACTCACAGCTCTTTCCCTCTCTCTCACTCACAGCTTCTCTCTCTCTCTCTCTCACTCACAGCTTCTCTTTCTCTCTCTCTCACTCAAAGCTTCTATTTCTCTCTCTCTGTCTCACTTACAGCTTCTGTTTTTTTCTCTCTCTCTCACTCACAGCTTCTCTTTCTCTCTGTCTCTCTCACTCACAGCTTCTCTTTCTCTCTCAGTCTCTCTCACTCACAGCTTCTCTCTCTCTCTGTCTCATAGCTTCTCTCTCTCACTCACAGCTTCTCATTCTATCTCTCTCTCTCAATCACAGCTTCTCTTTCTCTCTCACACACACAGCTTCTCTTACCGTCTCTTTCTCTCTCTCACTCACAGCTTCTCTTTCTCTCTCTCTCACACTCACTGCTCTTTCTCTTTCTCTCTCACTCACAGCTTCTCTTTCTCCCTCTCTCTCTCACTCACAGTTTCTCTTTTTATCTCTCTCTCTCAATCATAGCTTCTTCTTTCTCTCTCTCTCTCAATCACAGCTTCTTTTTTCTCTCACTCTCTCTCTCTCACAGCTTTGCTTTCTCTGTCACTCACAGCTTCTCTATCTCTCTCTCGCTCACAGCTTCTCTCTCTCTCTCACTCACTCACAACTTCTTTTTCTCTCTCACTCTCAATCACAGCTTTTCTTTCTCTCTCTCTCTCACTCACAGCTTCTTTTTTCTCTCACTCTCTCTCACTCACAGCTTCTCTTTCTCTGTCACTCACAGCTTCTCTCTCTCTCTCTCACAAACAGCTTCTCTCTCTCTCTCTCACTCGCAGCTTCTCTTTCTCTCTCTCTCACTCACAGCTTCTCTTTCTCTCTCTCTCTCAGAGCTTCTTTATCTCTCTGTCTCTCAAAGCTTCTCTCTCTGTCTCTCAATCACTACTTCTCTTTATCTCTCTCTCTCTCACACAGCTTCTCTTTCTCTGTCACTCACAGCTTCTTTTTCTCTCTCTCTCTTACTCACAGCTTCTCTTTTTCCCTCTCTCAGTCACAGCTTCTCTCTCTCTCTCACACACAGCTTCTCTTTATCTTTCTCTCTCACTCACAGCTTCTCTTTCTCTCTCTCTCACTCACAGCTTCTCTTTCTCTTCTCTCTCACTCACAGGCTCTCTTTCTCTCTCACTCTCAGCTTCTCTTTTTCTCTCCCTCTCCCTCTCACTCACACTCTCATTCGCTCTCAGTCTCTCTCACTCACAGCTTCTCTTTCTCTCTCACACACAGCTTCTCTTTCTCTCTCTGTCACTCACAGCTTCTCTTTGTCCCTCTCTCTCACTCACATCTTCTCTTTCTCTCTCACACACACTCACAGCTTTTCTCTCTCTCTCACTCACACCTTCTCTTTCTCACTCTCTCTCACTCACAGCTTCTATTTCTCTCTCTCTCTCACTCACAGCTTCTCTTTCTCTCTCTCACTCTCTCACTCACAGCTTCTCTTTCTCCCTCTCTCTCTCACTCACAGTTTCTTTCTCTCTCTGTCACTCACAGCTTCTCTTTCTCTCTCTCTCTCTCACTCACACCTTCTTTTTTCTCTCTCTAAATCACAGCTTCTCTTTCTCTCTCTCTCTCTCTCACTCACAGCTTCTCTTTTCTCTCACTCTCTCTCACACACACAGCTTCTCTTTCTCTCTCTTTCTCTCTCTCACTCACAGCTTCTCTTTCTCTCTCTCTCTCTCTCACTCACAGCTCTTTCCCTCTCTCTCACTCACAGCTTCTCTCTCTCTCTCTCTCACTCACAGCTTCTCTTTCTCTCTCTCTCACTCAAAGCTTCTATTTCTCTCTCTCTGTCTCACTTACAGCTTCTGTTTTTTTCTCTCTCTCTCACTCACAGCTTCTCTTTCTCTCTGTCTCTCTCACTCACAGCTTCTCTTTCTCTCTCAGTCTCTCTCACTCACAGCTTCTCTCTCTCTCTGTCTCATAGCTTCTCTCTCTCACTCACAGCTTCTCATTCTATCTCTCTCTCTCAATCACAGCTTCTCTTTCTCTCTCACACACACAGCTTCTCTTACCGTCTCTTTCTCTCTCTCACTCACAGCTTCTCTTTCTCTCTCTCTCACACTCACTGCTCTTTCTCTTTCTCTCTCACTCACAGCTTCTCTTTCTCCCTCTCTCTCTCACTCACAGTTTCTCTTTTTATCTCTCTCTCTCAATCATAGCTTCTTCTTTCTCTCTCTCTCTCAATCACAGCTTCTTTTTTCTCTCACTCTCTCTCTCTCACAGCTTTGCTTTCTCTGTCACTCACAGCTTCTCTATCTCTCTCTCGCTCACAGCTTCTCTCTCTCTCTCACTCACTCACAACTTCTTTTTCTCTCTCACTCTCAATCACAGCTTTTCTTTCTCTCTCTCTCTCACTCACAGCTTCTTTTTTCTCTCACTCTCTCTCACTCACAGCTTCTCTTTCTCTGTCACTCACAGCTTCTCTCTCTCTCTCTCACAAACAGCTTCTCTCTCTCTCTCTCACTCGCAGCTTCTCTTTCTCTCTCTCTCACTCACAGCTTCTCTCTCTCTCACACACACAGCTTCTCTTTTTCTATCTCTCTCCCTCACTTGCAGCTTCTCTTTCTCTCTCTCTCTCTCACTCACAGCTTCTCTTTCTCTCTCTCTCACAGCTTCTCTTTCTCTCTCTCACTCACAGCTTCTCTTTCTCTCTCCATCTCTCTGACTCACAGCTTCTCTTTCTCTCTCTCTCACTCACAGCTTTTCTCTATCTCACTCACAGCTTCTCTTTCTCTTTCTCTCTCACTCACAGCTTCTCTTTCTCTCTCTCGCTCACTCACAGCTTCTCTTTCTCTCTCACACACACACAGCTTCTCTTTCTCCCTCTCTCTCTCACTCACAGCTTCATTCTCTCTCTGCCACTCACAGCTTCTCTTTCTCTCCCTCTCTCTCTCTCACTAACTGCTTCTCTTTCTCTCTCTCTTTCTCTCTCACTCACAGTTTCTTTTTTACTCTCTCTTTCCCTCACAGCTTCTCTTTTTCCCTCTCTCAGTCACAGCTTCTCTGTCTCTCTCTCACTCACAGCTTCTCTTTATCTCTCTCTCTCTCACTCACAGCTTCTCTTTCTCTCTCTCTCTCACTCACAGCTTCTCTTTCTCTCTCTCTCTCACTCACAGCTTCTCTTTCTCTCTCTCTCACTCACAGCTTCTCTTTCTCTCTCTCTCTCACTCAAAGCTTCTCTTTCTCTCTCTCTCTGTCTCACTCACAACTTCTGTTTTTCTCCCTGTCTCTCTCACTCACAGCTTCTTTCTCTCTCTCTGTCACTCACCGCTTCTCTTTCTCTCTCTCTCTCTCACTCACAGCTTCTCTTTCTATCTCTCTCTCACAGCTTCTCTTTCTCTCTCTCTCACTCACACCTTCTCTTTCTCTCTCTCTCTCTCACTCACAGCTTCTCTCTCTCTCTCAGAGCTTATTTATCTCTCTGTCTCTCAAAGCTTCTCTCTCTCTGTCTCTCAATCACAGCTTCTCTTTCTCTCTCTCTCTCTCACTCACAGCTTCTCTTTCTCTGTCACTCACAGCTTCTGTCTATCTCTTGCTCACAGCTTCTCTCTCTCTCTTACAAACACAGCTTCACTTTCTCTCTCTCTCACTCACAGCTTCTTTTTTTCTATCTCTCTCACCAACAGCTTCTCTTTCTCTCTCTCTCTCACTCACACCTTCTCTTTCTCTGTCTCTCTCACAGCTTCTCTTTCTCTCTCTCTCACTCACAGCTTCTTTTTTCTCTCACTCTCTCTCACTCACAGCTTCTCTTTCTCTCGCAGTCACAGCTTCTCTCTCTCTCGCTCACTCAGAGCTTCTCTTTCTCTCTCTCTGTCTCACTCACAGCTTCTGTTTTTCTCCCTCTCTCTCGCACTCACAGCTGCTTTCTCTCTCTGTCACTCACCACTTCTCTCTCTCTCTCACTCACAGCTAGTCTTTCTCTCTCTCACTCTCTCACTCACATCTTCTCTTTCTCCCTCTCTCTCTCACTCACATTTTCTTTCTCTCTCTGTCACTCACATCTACTCTTTCTCTCTCTCACTCACTCACAGCTTCTCTTTCTCTCTCTCACACAGCTTCTCTTTCGCTCTCACACTCACAGCTTCTCTTACTTTCTCTCTCTCTCTCGCTCACATCTTCTCTTTCTCTCTCTCTCACTCACAGCTTCTCTCTCTCACACACACAGCTTCTCTTTTTTTTCTCTCTCTCAATCACAGCTTCTCTTTCTCTCTCTCTCTCACTCACAGCTTCTCTCTCACTCTCTCTCACTCACAGCTTCTCTTTCTCTGTCACTCACAGCTTCTCTCTCTCTCTCTCTCTCTCACAGCTTCTTTTTTTCTCTCTCTCACTCACAGCTTCTCTTTCTCTCTCTTTCTCTCTCACATCTTCTCTTTCTCACACCTCTCTCTCTCTCAGAGCTTCTCTTTCACTCTCTCTGTCACTCGCCGCTTCTCTTTCTCTCTCTCTCTCACTCACAGCTTCTCTCTCTCACAGCTACTCTCTCTTTCTCTCACTCACAGCTTCTCTTTCTCTCTCTCTCTCACTCACAGTGTCTCTTTCTCTCTCTGTCTCTCTTACTCACAGCTTCTTTTTCTCTCTCAGTCTCTCTCACTCACAGCTTCTCTTTCTCTCTCTGTCACAGCTTCTCTCTCAATCTCTCGCTCACAACTTCTCTTTCTCTCTCTCTCACTCACAGTGTCTCTTTCTCTCTCTGTCTCTCTTACTCACAGCTTCTTTTTCTCTCTCAGTCTCTCTCACTCACAGCTTCTCTCTCTCACACACAGCTACTCTCTCTTTCTCTCACTCACAGCTTCTCTTTCTCTCTCTCTCACTCACAGCTTCTCTTTCTCTCTCTCTCTCACTCACAGCTTCTCTTTCTCTCTCTCACTCACTCACAGCTTATCTTTCTCTCTCTCACTCACAGCTTCTCTTTCTCTCTCTCTCTCACTCACAGCTTCTCTTTCTCTCTCTCTCTCACTCACAGCTTCTCTTTCTCTCTCACTCACAGCTTATCTTTCTCACTCTCACAGCTTCACTTTCTCTCTCTCTCACTCACAGCTTCTCTTTCTCTCTCTCACTCACAGCTTCTTTTTCTCTCTCTCTCTCAATCGCAGCTTCTCTTTCTCTCTCTCTCTCACTCACAGCTTCTTTTTCTCTCTCTCTCTTACTCACAGCTTCTCTTTTCCCCTCTCTCAGTCACAGCTTCTCTCTCTCTCTCTCACTCACAGCTTCTCTTTATCTTTCTCTCTCACTCACAGCTTCTCTTTCTCTCTCTCTCACTCACAGCTTCTCTTTCTCTCTCTCACTAACAGCTTCTCTCTCTCTCTCACTCAAAGCTTCTCTTTCTCTCTCTCTGTCTCACTCACAGCTTCTGTTTTAATCCCTCTCTCTCACTCACAGCTTCTTTCTCTCTCTGCCACTCACCGCTTCTCTTTCTCTCTCTCTCTTTCACTCACAGCTTCTCTTTCTCTCTCTGCCTCTCTCAGTCACAGCTTCTCTTTCTCTCTCTGTCTCTCTCACTCACAGCTTCTCTTTCTCTCTCAGTCTCTCTCACTCACAGCTTCTCTTTCCCTCTCTCTCTCACAGCTTCTCTTTCTCTCTCTCTCACATCCTCTCTTTCTCTCTCTCTCCCACTCACATCTCTCTCTCTCTCTCTCACTCACAGATTCTCTCTCTCTCTCACTCACAGCTTCTCTTTCTCTCTCTCTCAGAGCTTCTTTATCTCTCTGTCTCTCACAGCTTCTCTCTCTGTCTCTCAATCACTGCTTCTCTCTCTCTCACACACAGCTTCTCTTTCTCTGTCACTTACAGCTTCTCTCTCTCTTGCTCACAGCTTCTCTCTCTCTTACAATCACAACTTCTCTTTCTCTCTCTCTCTCTCACTCACAACTTCTTTTTCTATCTCTCTCACTCACAGCTTCTCTTTTTCTATCTCACTCACAGCGGTTCTTTCTCTCTCTCTCTCTCTCACTCACACCTTCTCTTTCTCTATCTCACTCACAGCTTCTCTTTCTCTCTCTCTCTCACTCACAGGTTCCTTTTTCTCTCACTCTCTCTCACTCACAGCTTCTCTTTCTCTGTCACAGCTTCTCTCTCTCTCTCTCGCTCACACCTTCTCTTTCTCTCTCTCTCACTCACACTGTCTCTTTCTCTCTCTGTCTCTCTCACTCACAGCTTCTTTTTCTCTCTCAGTCTCTCTCACTCACAGCTTCTCTCTCTCTCACAGCTACTCTCTTTCTCTCACTCACAGCTTCTCTTTCTCTCTCACTCTCTCTCACTCACAGCTTCTTTCTCTCTCTCTCAAACACATAGCTTCTCTTTCTCTCCCTTTCTCTCTCTCACTCACAGCTTCTTTTTCTCTCACTCTCTCTCACTCACAGCTTCTCTTTCTCTCTCACTCACAGCTTCTCTCTTTCTCTTGCTCTCAGCTTCTCTCTCTCTCTCTCACAGCTTCTCTTTTTTTCTCTCTCTCTCTCACTCACAGCTTCTTTTTTTCTTTCTGTATCTCTCTCTCACAGCTTCTCTTTCTCTCTCACACACAGCTTCTCTTTCGGTCTCACACTCACAGCTTCTCTTACTTTCTCTCTCTCTCGTACTCACATCTTCTCTTTCTCTCTCTCTCACTCACAGCTTCTCTCTGTCTCACACACAGCTTCTCTTTTTTTTCTCTCTCTCAATCACAGCTTCTCTTTCTCTCTCTCTCTCACGCACAGCTTCTCTCTCACTCTCTCTCACTCACAGCTTCTCTTTCTCTGTCACTCACAGCTTCTCTCTCTCTCTCTCACTCACTCACAGCTTCTTTTTCTCTCTCTCACTCACAGCTTCTCTTTCTCTCTCTTTCTCTCTCACATCTTCTCTTTCTCACATCTTTCTCTCTCTCAGAGCTTCTCTTTCTCTCTCTCTGTCACTCGCCGCTTCTCTTTCTCTCTCTCTCTCACAGCTTCTCTCTCTCACAGCTACTCTCTCTTTCTCTCACTCACAGCTTCTCTTTCTCTCTCTCTCTCACTCACAGTGTCTCTTTCTCTCTCTGTCTCTCTTACTCACAGCTTCTTTTTCTCTCTCAGTCTCGCTCACTCACAGCTTCTCTTTCTCTCTCTGTCACAGCTTCTCTCTCAATCTCTCGCTCACAGCTTCTCTTTCTCTCTCTCTCACTCACAGTGTCTCTTTCTCTCTCTGTCTCTCTTACTCACAGCTTCTTTTTCTCTCTCAGTCTCTCTCACTCACAGCTTCTCTCTCTCACACAGCTACTCTGTCTTTCTCTCACTCACAGCTTCTCTTTCTCTCTCTCTCTCTCACTCACAGCTTCTCTTTCTCTCTCTCTCAAACACACAGCTTCTCTTTCTCTCCCTTTCTCTTTTTCACTCACAGCTTCTCTTTCTCTCTCTCTCTCACTCACAGCTTCTCTTTCTCTCTCTCTCTCACTAACAGCTTCTCTTTCTCTCCCTCTCTCACTCACAGCTTATCTTTCTCTCTCTCACTCACAGCTTCTCTTTCTCTCTCTCTCTCTCTCACTCACAGCTTCTCTCTGTCTCACACACAGCTTCTCTTTTTTTTCTCTCTCTCAATCACAGCTTCTCTTTCTCTCTCTCTCTCACGCACAGCTTCTCTCTCACTCTCTCTCACTCACAGCTTCTCTTTCTCTGTCACTCACAGCTTCTCTCTCTCTCTCACTCACTCACAGCTTCTTTTTCTCTCTCTCTCTCACTCACAGCTTCTCTTTCTCTCTCTTTCTCTCTCACATCTTCTCTTTCTCACATCTTTCTCTCTCTCAGAGCTTCTCTTTCTCTCTCTCTGTCACTCGCCGCTTCTCTTTCTCTCTCTCTCTCTCACTCACAGCTTCTCTCTCTCACAGCTACTCTCTCTTTCTCTCACTCACAGCTTCTCTCTCTCTCTCTCTCTCACTCACAGTGTCTCTTTCTCTCTCTGTCTCTCTTACTCACAGCTTCTTTTTCTCTCTCAGTCTCGCTCACTCACAGCTTCTCTTTCTCTCTCTGTCACAGCTTCTCTCTCAATCTCTCGCTCACAGCTTCTCTTTCTCTCTCTCTCACTCACAGTGTCTCTTTCTCTCTCTGTCTCTCTTACTCACAGCTTCTTTTTCTCTCTCAGTCTCTCTCACTCACAGCTTCTCTCTCTCTCACACAGCTACTCTCTCTTTCTCTCACTCACAGCTTCTCTTTCTCTCTCTCTCTCTCACTCACAGCTTCTCTTTCTCTCTCTCTCAAACACACAGCTTCTCTTTCTCTCCCTTTCTCTTTTTCACTCACAGCTTCTCTTTCTCTCTCTCTCTCACTCACAGCTTCTCTTTCTCTCTCTCTCTCACTAACAGCTTCTCTTTCTCTCTCTCTCCCACTCACATCTGTCTCTCTCTCTCTCACTCACAGATTCTCTCTCTCTCTCACTCACAGCTTCTCTTTCTCACTCTCAGAGCTTCTTTATCTCTCTGTCTCTCACAGCTTCTCTCTCTGTCTCTCAATCACTGCTTCTATCTCTCTCTCACACAGCTTCTCTTTCTCTGTCACTCACAGCTTCTCTCTCTCTTGCTCACAGCTTCTCTCTCTCTTACAATCACAGCTTCTCTTTCTCTCTCTCTCTCTCACTCACAGCTTCTTTTTCTATCTCTCTCACTCACAGCTTCTCTTTTTCTATCTCACTCACAGCGGTTCTTTCTCTCTCTCTCTCTCTCACTCACACCTTCTCTTTCTCTATCTCACTCACAGCTTCTCTTTCTCTCTCTCTCTCTCACTCACAGCTTCTCTTTCTCTGTCACAGCTTCTCTCTCTCTCTCGCTCGCTCACACCTTCTCTTTCTCTCTCTCTCACTCACAGTGTCTCTTTCTCTCTCTGTCTCTCTCACTCACAGCTTCTTTTTCTCTCTCAGTCTCTCTCACTCACAGCTTCTCTCTCTCTCACAGCTACTCTCTCTTTCTCCCACTCACATCTTCTCTTTCTCGCTCTCACTCACAGATTCTCTCTCTCTCTCACTCACAGCTTCTCTTTCTCTCTCTCTCTCAGAGCTTCTTTATCTCTCTGTCTCTCAAAGCTTCTCTCTCTGTCTCTCAATCACTACTTCTCTTTATCTCTCTCTCTCACACACAGCTTCTCTTTCTCTGTCACTCACAGCTTCTTTCTCTCTCTTGCTCACAGGCTTCTCTCTCTCTTACAATCACAGCTTCTCTTTCTCTCTCTCACTCACAGCTTCTTTTTTCTATCTCTCTCACTCACAGCTTCTCTTTTTCTCTCTCACTAACAGCTGTTCTTTCTCTCTCTCTCTCTCACTCACACCTTCTCTTTCTCTATCTAACTCACAGCTTTTCTTTCTCTCTCTCTCTCACTCACAGGTTCTTTTTTCTCTCACTCACTCTCACTCACAACATCTCTTTCTCTCTCTGTCACAGCTTTTCTCTCTCTCGCTCACAGCTTCTCTTTCTCTCTCTCTCTCACTCACAGTGTCTCTTTCTCTCTCTGTCTCTCTCACTCAGCTTCTTTTTCTCTCTCAGTCTCTCTCACTCACAGCTTCTCTCTCTCTCACAGCTACTCTCTCATTCTCTCACTCACAGCTTCTCTTTCTCTCTCTCACACACTCACAGCTTCTCTTTCTCTCTCTCTCAAACACACAGCTTCTCTTTCTCTCCCTTTCTCTCTCTCACTCACAGCTTCTCTTTCTCTCTCTCTCTCACTCACAGCTTATCTTTCTCTCTCTCACTCTCAGCTTCTCTTTCTCTCTCTCTCTCACTCACAGCTTCTCTTTCTCTCTCTCTCTCACTCACAGCTTCTCTTTCTCTCTCTCTCTCACTCACAGCTTCTCTTTCTCTCTCTCTCTCACACTCACAGCTTCTCTTTCTCTCTCTCTCTGTCTCACTCACAGCTTCTGTTTTTCTCCCTCTCTCTCTCTCACTCACAGCTTCTTTCTCTCTCTCTGTCACTCGCCACTTCTCTTTCTCTCTCTCTCTCTCTCACTCACAGCTTCTTTTTCTCTCTCAGTCTCACTCACTCACAGCTTCTCTCTCTCTCTCACAGCTACTCTCTCTTTCTCTCACTCACAGCTTCTCTTTCTCTCTCTCTCTCTCACTCACAGCTTCTCTTTCTCTCTCTCTCAAACACTCAGCTTCTCTTTCTCTTCCTTTCTCTCTCTCACTCACAGCTTCTCTTTCTCTCTCTCTCTCACTCACAGCTTATCTTTCTCTCTCTCACTCACAGCTTCTCTTTCTCTCTCTCTCACTCACAGCTTCTCTTTCTCTCTCTCTCACTCACAGCTCTTTCTCTCTCTCTCTCACTCACAGCTTCTCTTTCTCTCTCTCTCTGTCTCACTCACACCTTCTGTTTTTCTCCCTCTCTCTCTCACTCACAGCTTCTTTCTCTCTCTCTGTCACTCGCCGCTTCTCTTTCTCTCTCTCTCTCACTCACTCACATCTTCTCTTTCTCTCTCTGTCCCTCTCACTCACAGCTTCTTTTTCTCTCTCAGTCAATCTCACTCACAGCTTCTCTCTCTCTCACAGCTACTCTCTCTTTCTCTCACTCACAGCTTCTCTTTCTCTTCACTCTCTCTCACTCACAGCTTCTCTTTCTCTCTCTCTCAAACACACAGCTTCTCTTTCTCTCCCTTTCTCTCTCTCACTCACAGCTTCTTTTTCTCTCTCTTTCACTCACAGCTTATCTTTCTCTCTCTCACTCAGGTTCACTTTCTCTCTCTCTCTCACTCACAGCTTCTCTTTCTCTCTCTCTCACTCACAGCTTCTTTTTCTCTCTTTCTCTCAATCGCAGCTTCTCTTTCTCTCTCTCTCTCTCTCTCACTCACAGCTTCTTTTTCTCTCTGTCTCTTACTCACAGCTTCTCTTTTTCCCTCTCTCAGTCACAGCTTCTCTCTCTCTCTCTCTCACTCAAAGCTTCTCTTTCTCTCTCTCTCTCTGTCTCACTCACAACTTCTGTTTTAATCCCTCTCTCTCTCACTCACAGCTTCTTTCTCTCTCTGCCACTCACCGCTTCTCTTTCTCTCTCTCTCTCTCACTCACAGCTTCTCTTTCTCTCTCTGCCTCTCTCACTCACAGCTTCTCTTTCTCTCTCTGTCTCTCTCACTCACAGCTTCTCTTTCTCTCTCAGTCGCTCTCACTCACAGCTTCTCTTTCTCTCTCTCTCACACAGCTTCTCTTTCTCTCTCTCTCACTCACAGCTTCTATTTCTCTCTCTCTCTGTCACTCACAGCTTCTCTTTCTCTCTCTCTCTCACATCCTCTCTTTCTCTCTCTCTCCCACTCACATCTTCTCTCTCTCTCTCTCACTCACAGATTCTCTCTCTCTCTCACTCACAGCTTCTCTTTCTCTCTCTCTCAGAGCTTCTTTATCTCTCTGTCTCTCACAACTTCTCTCTCTGTCTCTCAATCACTGCTTCTCTCTCTCTCTCTCTCACACACACAGCTTCTCTTTCTCTGTCACTCACAGCTTTTCTCTCTCTTGCTCACAGCTTCTCTCTCTCTCTTACAACCACAGCTTCTCTTTCTCTCTCTCTCTCACTCACAGCTTCTTTTTCTATCTCTCTCACTCACAGCTTTTCTTTTTCTATCTCACTCACAGCTGTTCTTTCTCTCTCTCTCTCACTCACAGCTTCTCTTTCTCTATCTCACTCACAGCTTCTCTTTCTCTCTCTCTGTCACTCACAGGTTCTTTTTTCTCTCACTCTCTCTCACTCACAGCTTCTCTTTCTCTCTCTGTCACAGCTTCTCTCTCTCTCTCGCTCACAGCTTCTCTTTCTCTCTCTCTCTCACTCACAGTGTCTCTTTCTCTCTCTGTCTCTCTTACTCACAGCTTCTTTTTCTCTCTCAGTCTCTCTCACTCACAGCTTCTCTCTCTCTCACAGCTACTCTCTCTTTCTCTCACTCACAGCTTCTCTTTCTCTCTCTCTCTCACTCACAGCTTCTCTTTCTCTCTCTCTCTCACTCACAGCTTATCTTTCTCTCCCTCACTCGCAGCTTCTCTTTCTCTCTCTCTCTCACTCACAGCTTCTCTTTCTCTCTCTCTCTCACACACAGCTTCTCTTTCTCTCTCTCTCTCACTCACAGTTTATCTTTCTCTCTCTCACTCACAGCTTCTCTTTCTCTCTCTCTCTCTCACTCGCAGCTTCTCTTTCTCTCTCTCTCTCACTCACAGCTTCTTTTTCTCTCTCTCTCTCTCACTCACAGCTTATCTTTCTCTCTCTCTCTCACTCACAGCTTCTCTTTCTCTCTCTCTCTGTCTCACTCACAGCTTCTGTTTTTCTCCCTCTCTCTCTCACTCACAGCTTCTTTCTCTCTCTCTGTCACTCGCCGCTTCTCTTTCTCTCTCTCTCTCACTCACATCTTCTCTTTCTCTCTCTGTCTCTCTCACTCACAGCTTCTTTTTCTCTCTCTGTCTCTCTCACTCACAGCTTCTCTCTCTCTCTCACAGCTACTCTCTCTTTCTCTCACTCACAGCTTCTCTTTCTATCTCTGTCTCTCTTACTCACAGCTTCTTTTTCTCTCTCAGTCTCTCTCACTCACAGCTTCTCTTTCTCTCTCTGTCACAGCTTCTCTCTCTCTCTCGCTCACAGCTTCTCTTTCTCTCTCTCTCACTCACAGTGTCTCTTTCTCTCTCTGTCTCTCTTACTCACAGCTTCTTTTTTCTCTCTCTCTCTCTCACTCACAGCTTCTCTTTCTCTCTCGCTCTCACTCACAGCTTATCTTCCTCTCTCTCACTCACAGCTTCTCTTTCTCTCTCTCTCTCACTCACAGCTTCTCTTTCTCTCTCTCTCTCACTCACAGCTTATCTTTCCCTCTCTCACTCACAGCTTCTCTTTCTCTCTCTCTCTCTCACTCACAGCTTCTCTTTCTCTCTCTCTCACTCACAGCTTCTCTTTCTCTCTCTCTCTCACTCACAGCTTCTCTTTCTCTCTCTCTCTCACTCACAGCTTCTCTTTCTCTCTCTCTGTCTCACTCACAGCTTCTGTTTTTCTCCCTCTCTCTCTCACTCACAGCTTCTTTCTCTCTCTCTGTCACTCGCTGCTTCTCTTTCTCTCTCTCTCTCTCACACACATCTTCTCTTTCTCTCTCTGTCTCTCTCACTCACAGCTTCTTTTTCTCTCTGTCTCTCTCACTCACAGCTTCTCTCTCACACAGCTACTATCTTTCTCTCACTCACAGCTTCTCTTTCTCTCTCTCTCTCTCACTCACAGCTTCTCTTTCTCTCTCTCAATCACACAGCTTCTCTTTCTCTCCCTTTCTCTCTCTCACTCACAGCTCTTTCTCTCTCTCTCTCTCTCACTCACAGCTTCTCTTTCTCTCTCTCTCTCACTCACAGCTTCTCTTTCTCTCTCTCTCTCACTCACAGCTTCTCTTTCTCTTTCTCTCACTCACACCTTCTCTCTCTCTCTCTCTCTCACTCACAGCTTCTCTTTCACTCTCTCTCTGTCTCACTCACAGCTTCTGTTTTTCTCCCTCTCTCTCTCTCACTCACAGCTTCTTTCTCTCACTCTGTCACTCGCCGCTTCTCTTTCTCTCTCTCTATCTCTCTCACTCACATCTTCTCTTTCTCTCTCTGTCTCTCTCACTCACAGCTTCTTTTTCTCTCTCTGTCTCTCTCACTCACAGCTTCTCTTTCTCTCTCAGTCTCTCTCACTCACAGCTTCTCTTTCTCTCTCTCTCACAGCTTCTCTTTCTCTCTCTCTCACTCACAGCTTCTATTTCTCTCTCTCTCTGTTACTCACAGCTTCTCTCTCTCTCTCTCACACACATCCTCTCTTTCTCTCTCTCTCCCACTCACATCTCTCTCTCTCTCTCACTCACAGATTCTCTCTCTCTCTCACTCACAGCTTCTCTTTCTCTCTCAGAGCTTCTTTATCTCTCTGTCTCTCACAGCTTCTCTCTCTGTCTCTCAATCACTGCTTCTCTCTCTCTCTCTCTCACAGTTTCTCTTTCTCTGTCACTCACAGCTTCTCTCTCTCTCTTGCTCACAGCTTCTCTCTCTCTTACAATCACAGCTTCTCTTTCTCTCTCTCTCTCACTCACAGCTTATCTTTCCCTCTCTCACTCACAGCTTCTCTCTCTCTCTCTCTCTCTCTCTCTCTCACTCACAGCTTCTCTTTCTCTCTCTCTCACTCACAGCTTCTCTTTCTCTCTCTCTCTCACTCACAGCTTCTCTTTCTCTCTCTCTCTCACTCACAGCTTCTTTTTCTCTCTCTCTCTGTCTCACTCACACCTTCTGTTTTTCTCCCTCTCTCTCTCACTCACAGCTTCTTTCTCTCTCTCTGTCACTCGCCGCTTCTCTTTCTCTCTCTCTCTCTCACTCACATCTTCTCTTTCTCTCTCTGTCTCTCTCACTCACAGCTTCTTTTTCTCTCTCAGTCTCTCTCACTCACAGCTTCTCTCTCACTCAGCTACTCTCTCTTTCTCTCACTCACAGCTTCTCTTTCTCTCTCTCTCTCTCACTCACAGCTTCTCTTTCTCTCTCTCAATCACACAGCTTCTCTTTCTCTCCCTTTCTCTCTCTCACTCACAGCTCTCTCTCTCTCTCTCTCACTCACAGCTTATCTTTCTCTCTCTCACTCACAGCTTCTCTTTCTCTCTCTCTCTCTCTCACTCACAGCTTCTCTTTCTCTCTCTCTCTCACTCACAGCTTCTCTTTCTCTCTCTCTCTCACTCACAGCTTCTCTTTCTCTTTCTCTCACTCACACCTTCTCTTTCTCTCTCTCTCTCTCTCACTCACAGCTTCTCTTTCTCTCTCAGAGCTTCTTTATCTCTCTGTCTCTCACAGCTTCTCTCTCTGTCTCTCAATCACTGCTTCTCTCTCTCTCTCTCACACAGCTTCTCTTTCTCTGTCACTCACAGCTTCTCTCTCTCTCTTGCTCACAGCTTCTCTCTCTCTTACAATCACAGCTTCTCTTTCTCTCTCTCTCTCACTCACAGCTTCTTTTTCTATCTCTCTCACTCACAGCTTCTCTTTTTCTATCTCACTCACGGCTGTTCTTTCTCTCTCTCTCTCTCTCTCACTCACACCTTCTCTTTCTCTATCTCACTCACAGCTTCTCATTCTCTCTCTCTCTCACTCACAGGTTCTTTTTTCTCTCACTCTCTCTCACTCACAGCTTCTCTTTCTTTCTCTGTCACAGCTTCTCTCTCTCTCTCTCTCGTTCACAGCTTCTCTTTCTCTCTCTCTCACTCACAGTGTCTCTTTCTCTCTCTGTCTCTCTCACTCACAGCTTCTTTTTCTCTCTCAGTCTCTCTCACTCACAGCTTCTCTCTCTCACACAGCTACTCTCTCTCTCACTCACAGCTTCTCTTTCTCTCTCTCTCTCTCTCACTCACAGCTTCTCTTTCTCTCTCTCTCAAACACACAGCTTCTCTTTCTCTCCCTTTCTCTCTCTCACTCACAGCTTCTCTTTCTCTCTCTCTCTCTCACTCACAGCTTCTCTTTCTCTCTCTCTCACTCACAGCTTCTCTTTCTCTCTCTCTCTCAATCACAGCTTCTCTTTCTCTCTCTCTCTCACACTCACAGCTTCTCTTTCACTCTCTCTCTGTCTCACTCACAGCTTCTGTTTTTCTCCCTCTCTCTCTCACTCACAGCTTCTTTCTCTCTCAGAGCTACTCTCTCTTTCTCTCACTCACAGCTTCTCTTTCTCTCTCTCTCACTCACAGCTTCTCTTTCTCTCTCTCTCAAACACTCAGCTTCTCTTTCTCTCCCTTTCTCTCCCTTTCTCTCTCTCACTCACAGCTTCTCTTTCTCTCTCTCTCTCTCACTCACAGCTTCTCTTTCTCTCTCTCTCTCACTCACAGCTCTTTCTCTCTCTCTCTCACTCACAGCTTCTCTTTCTCTCTCTCTCTCACTCACAGCTTCTCTTTCTCTCTCTCTCTGTCTCACTCACAGCTTCTGTTTTTCTCCCTCTCTCTCTCTCACTCACAGCTTCTTTCTCTCTCTCTGTCACTCGCCGCTTCTCTTTCTCCCTCTCTCTCTCTCACTCACATCTTCTCTTTCTCTCTCTGTCTCTCTCACTCACAGCTTCTTTTTCTCTCTCAGTCAATCTCACTCACAGCTTCTCTCTCTCTCACAGCTACTCTCTGTTTCTCTCACTCACAGCTTCTCTTTCTCTTTCACTCTCTCTCACTCACAGCTTCTCTTTCTCTCTCTCTCAAACACACAGCTTCTCTTTCTCTCCCTTTCTCTCTCTCACTCACAGCTTCTTTTTCTCTCTCTTTCACTCACAGTTTATCTTTCTCTCTCTCACTCACAGGTTCACTTTCTCTCTCTCTCTCTCTCACTCACAGCTTCTCTTTCTCTCTCTCTCACTCACAGCTTCTTTTTCTCTCTCTCTCTCAATCGCAGCTTCTCTTTCTCTCTCTCTCTCTCACTCTCACTCACAGCTTCTTTTTCTCTCTGTCTCTTACTCACAGCTTCTCTTTTTCCCTCTCTCAGTCACAGCTTCTCTCTCTCTCTCTCTCACTCAAATCTTCTCTCTCTCTCTCTCTCTGTCTCACTCACAACTTCTGTTTTAATCCCTCTCTCTCTCACTCACAGCTTCTTTCTCTCTCTGCCACTCACCGCTTCTCTTTCTCTCTCTCTCTCACTCACAGCTTCTCTTTCTCTCTCTGCCTCTCTCACTCACAGCTTCTCTTTCTCTCTCTGTCTCTCTCACTCACAGCTTCTCTTTCTCTCTCAGTCGCTCTCACTCACAGCTTCTCTTTCTCTCTCTCACACACAGCTTCTCTTTCTCTCTCTCTCACTCACAGCTTCTATTTCTCTCTCTCTCTGTCACTCACAGCTTCTCTTTCTCTCTCTCTCTCACATCCTCTCTTTCTCTCTCTCTTCCACTCACATCTTCTCTCTCTCTCTCTCACTCACAGATTCTCTCTCTCTCACTCACAGCTTCTCTTTCTCTCTCTCTCAGAGCTTCTTTATCTCTCTGTCTCTCACAGCTTCTCTCTCTGTCTCTCAGTCACTGCTTCTCTCTCTCTCTCACACACACACAGCTTCTCTTTCTCTGTCACTCACAGCTTCTCTCTCTCTTGCTCACAGCTTCTCTCTCTCTCTTACAACCACAGCTTCTCTTTCTCTCTCTCTCTCACTCACAGCTTCTTTTTCTATCTCTCTCACTCACAGCTTTTCTTTTTCTATCTCACTCACAGCTGTTCTTTCTCTCTCTCTCTCTCACTCACAGCTTCTCTTTCTCTATCTCACTCACAGCTTCTCTTTCTCTCTCTCTCTCACTCACAGGTTCTTTTTTCTCTCACTCTCTCTCACTCACAGCTTCTCTTTCTCTCTCTGTCACAGCTTCTCTCTCTCTCTCGCTCACAGCTTCTCTTTCTCTCTCTCTCTCACTCACAGTGTTTCTTTCTCTCTCTGTCTCTCTCACTCACAGCTTCTCTCTCTCTCACAGCTACTCTCTCTTTCTCTCACTCACAGCTTCTCTTTCTCTCTCTCTCTCTCACTCACAGCTTCTCTTTCTCTCTCTCTCTCACTCACAGCTTATCTTTCTCTCTCTCACTCGCAGCTTCTCTTTCTCTCTCTCTCTCACTCACAGCTTCTCTTTCTCTCTCTCTCTCACGCACAGCTTCTCTTTCTCTCTCTCTCTCACTCACAGCTTATCTTTCTCTCTCTCACTCACAGCTTCTCTCTCTCTCACAGCTACTCTCTCTTTCTCTCACTCACAGCTTCTCTTTCTCTCTCTCTCTCTCACTCACAGCTTCTCTTTCTCTCTCTCTCTCACTCACAGCTTATCTTTCTCTCCCTCACTCGCAGCTTCTCTTTCTCTCTCTCTCTCACTCACAGCTTCTCTTTCTCTCTCTCACACACACACAGCTTCTCTTTCTCTCTCTCTCTCACTCACAGTTTATCTTTCTCTCTCTCACTCACAGCTTCTCTTTCTCTCTCTCTCTCTCTCACTCGCAGCTTCTCTTTCTCTCTCTCTCTCACTCACAGCTTCTTTTTCTCTCTCTCTCTCACTCACAGCTTATCTTTCTCTCTCTCTCTCACTCACAGCTCTTTCTCTCTCTCTCTCTCACTCACAGCTTCTCTTTCTCTCTCTCTCTCACTCACAGCTTCTCTTTCTCTCTCTCTCTGTCTCACTCACAGCTTCTGTTTTTCTCCCTCTCTCTCTCTCACTCACAGCTTCTTTCTCTCTCTCTGTCACTCGCCGCTTCTCTTTCTCCCCTCTCTCTCTCACTCACATCTTCTCTTTCTCTCTCTGTCTCTCTCACTCACAGCTTCTTTTTCTCTCTCAGTCAATCTCACTCACAGCTTCTCTCTCTCTCACAGCTACTCTCTCTTTCTCTCACTCACAGCTTCTCTTTCTCTTTCACTCTCTCTCACTCACAGCTTCTCTTTCTCTCTCTCTCAAACACACAGCTTCTCTTTCTCTCCCTTTCTCTCTCTCACTCACAGCTTCTTTTTCTCTCTCTTTCACTCACAGCTTATCTTTCTCTCTCTCACTCACAGGTTCACTTTCTCTCTCTCTCTCTCTCACTCACAGCTTCTCTCTCTCTCTCTCTCACTCACAGCTTCTCTTTCTCTCTCTCTCACTCACAGCTTCTTTTTCTCTCTCTCTCTCAATCGCAGCTTCTCTTTCTCTCTCTCTCTCTCACTCTCACTCACAGCTTCTTTTTCTCTCTGTCTCTTACTCACAGCTTCTCTTTTTCCCTCTCTCAGTCACAGCTTCTCTCTCTCTCTCTCACTCAAAGCTTCTCTCTCTCTCTCTCTCTCTCTGTCTCACTCACTTCTGTTTTAATCCCTCTCTCTCTCACTCACAGCTTCTTTCTCTCTCTGCCACTCACCGCTTCTCTTTCTCTCTCTCTCTCACTCACAGCTTCTCTTTCTCTCTCTGCCTCTCTCACTCACAGCTTCTCTTTCTCTCTCTGTCTCTCTCACTCACAGCTTCTCTTTCTCTCTCAGTCGCTCTCACTCACAGCTCCTCTTTCTCTCTCTCTCACACAGCTTCTCTTTCTCTCTCTCTCACTCACAGCTTCTATTTCTCTCTCTCTCTGTCACTCACAGCTTCTCTTTCTCTCTCTCTCACATCCTCTCTTTCTCTCTCTCTTCCACTCACATCTTCTCTCTCTCTCTCTCACTCACAGATTCTCTCTCTCTCACTCACAGCTTCTCTTTCTCTCTCTCTCAGAGCTTCTTTATCTCTCTGTCTCTCACAGCTTCTCTCTCTGTCTCTCAGTCACTGCTTCTCTCTCTCTCACACACACACACAGCTTCTCTTTCTCTGTCACTCACAGCTTCTCTCTCTCTTGCTCACAGCTTCTCTCTCTCTCTTACAACCACAGCTTCTCTTTCTCTCTCTCTCACTCACAGCTTCTTTTTCTATCTCTCTCACTCACAGCTTTTCTTTTTCTATCTCACTCACAGCTGTTCTTTCTCTCTCTCTCTCTCACTCACAGCTTCTCTTTCTCTATCTCACTCACAGCTTCTCTTTCTCTCTCTCTCTCACTCACAGGTTCTTTTTTCTCTCACTCTCTCTCACTCACAGCTTCTCTTTCTCTCTCTGTCACAGCTTCTCTCTCTCTCTCGCTCACAGCTTCTCTTTCTCTCTCTCTCTCACTCACAGTGTTTCTTTCTCTCTCTGTCTCTCTTACTCACAGCTTCTTTTTCTCTCTCAGTCTCTCTCACTCACAGCTTCTCTCTCTCTCACAGCTACTCTCTCTTTCTCTCACTCACAGCTTCTCTTTCTCTCTCTCTCTCTCACTCACAGCTTCTCTTTCTCTCTCTCTCTCACTCACAGCTTATCTTTCTCTCTCTCACTCGCAGCTTCTCTTTCTCTCTCTCTCTCACTCACAGCTTCTCTTTCTCTCTCTCTCTCACGCACAGCTTCTCTTTCTCTCTCTCTCTCACTCAGAGCTTATCTTTCTCTCTCTCACTCACAGCTTCTCTCTCTCTCACAGCTACTCTCTCTTTCTCTCACTCACAGCTTCTCTTTCTCTCTCTCTCTCTCACTCACAGCTTCTCTTTCTCTCTCTCTCTCACTCTCAGCTTATCTTTCTCTCCCTCACTCGCAGCTTCTCTTTCTCTCTCTCTCTCACTCACAGCTTCTCTTTCTCTCTCTCTCTCACACACAGCTTCTCTTTCTCTCTCTCTCACTCACAGTTTATCTTTCTCTCTCTCACTCACAGCTTCTTTTTCTCTCTCTCTCTCACACACAGCTTCTCTTTCTCTCTCTCTCTCACTCACAGTTTATCTTTCTCTCTCTCACTCACAGCTTCTCTTTCTCTCTCTCTCTCTCACTCGCAGCTTCTCTTTCTCTCTCTCTCACTCACAGCTTCTTTTTCTCTCTCTCTCTCACTCACAGCTTATCTTTCTCTCTCTCTCTCACTCACAGCTCTTTCTCTCTCTCTCTCACTCACAGCTTCTCTTTCTCTCTCTCTCACTCACAGCTTCTCTTTCTCTCTCTCTCTGTCTCACTCACAGCTTCTGTTTTTCTCCCTCTCTCTCTCTCACTCACAGCTTCTTTCTCTCTCTCTGTCACTCGCCGCTTCTCTTCCTCTCTCTCTCTCACTCACATCTTCTCTTTCTCTCTCTGTCTCTCTCACTCACAGCTTCTTTTTCTCTCTCAGTCAATCTCACTCACAGCTTCTCTCTCTCTCACAGCTACTCTCTCTTTCTCTCACTCACAGCTTCTCTTTCTCTTTCACTCTCTCTCACTCACAGCTTCTCTTTCTCTTTCTCTCAAACACACAGCTTCTCTTTCTCTCCCTTTCTCTCTCTCACTCACAGCTTCTTTTTCTCTCTCTTTCACTCACAGCTTATCTTTCTCTCTCTCACTCACAGGTTCACTTCCTCTCTCTCTCTCTCTCACTCACAGCTTCTCTTTCTCTCTCTCTCACTCACAGCTTCTTTTTCTCTCTCTCTCTCAATCGCAGCTTCTCTTTCTCTCTCTCTCTCTCACTCTCACTCACAGCTTCTTTTTCTCTCTGTCTCTTACTCACAGCTTCTCTTTTTCCCTCTCTCAGTCACAGCTTCTCTCTCTCTCTCTCTCACTCAAAGCTTCTCTCTCTCTCTCTCTCTCTCTCTGTCTCACTCACAACTTCTGTTTTAATCCCTCTCTCACTCACAGCTTCTTTCTCTCTCTGCCACTCACCGCTTCTCTTTCTCTCTCTCTCTCACTCACAGCTTCTCTTTCTCTCTCTGCCTCTCTCACTCACAGCTTCTCTTTCTCTCTCTGTCTCTCTCACTCACAGCTTCTCTTTCTCTCTCAGTCGCTCTCACTCACAGCTTCTCTTTCTCTCTCTCTCACACAGCTTCTCTTTCTCTCTCTCTCACTCACAGCTTCTATTTCTCTCTCTCTCTGTCACTCACAGCTTCTCTTTCTCTCTCTCTCTCACATCCTCTCTTTCTCTCTCTCTTCCACTCACATCTTCTCTCTCTCTCTCTCACTCACAGATTCTCTCTCTCTCACTCACAGCTTCTCTTTCTCTCTCTCTCAGAGCTTCTTTATCTCTCTGTCTCTCACAGCTTCTCTCTCTGTCTCTCAGTCACTGCTTCTCTCTCTCTCACACACACACACAGCTTCTCTTTCTCTGTCACTCACAGCTTCTCTCTCTCTTGCTCACAGCTTCTCTCTCTCTCTTACAACCACAGCTTCTCTTTCTCTCTCTCTCTCACTCACAGCTTCTTTTTCTATCTCTCTCACTCACAGCTTTTCTTTTTCTATCTCACTCACAGCTGTTCTTTCTCTCTCTCTCTCTCACTCACAGCTTCTCTTTCTCTATCTCACTCACAGCTTCTCTTTCTCTCTCTCTCTCACTCACAGGTTCTTTTTTCTCTCACTCTCTCTCACTCACAGCTTCTCTTTCTCTCTCTGTCACAGCTTCTCTCTCTCTCTCGCTCACAGCTTCTCTTTCTCTCTCTCTCTCACTCACAGTGTTTTTTTCTCTCTCTATCTCTCTAACTCACAGCTTCTTTTTCTCTCTCAGTCTCTCTCACTCACAGCTTCTCTCTCTCTCACAGCTACTCTCTCTTTCTCTCACTCACAGCTTCTCTTTCTCTCTCTCTCTCTCACTCACAGCTTCTCTTTCTCTCTCTCTCTCACTCACAGCTTATCTTTCTCTCTCTCACTCGCAGCTTCTCTTTCTCTCTCTCTCTCACTCACAGCTTCTCTTTCTCTCTCTCTCTCACGCACAGCTTCTCTTTCTCTCTCTCTCTCACTCACAGCTTATCTTTCTCTCTCTCACTCACAGCTTCTCTCTCTCACACAGCTACTCTCTCTTTCTCTCACTCACAGCTTCTCTTTCTCTCTCTCTCTCTCACTCACAGCTTCTCTTTCTCTCTCTCTCTCACTCACAGCTTATCTTTCTCTCCCTCACTCGCAGCTTCTCTTTCTCTCTCTCTCTCTCACTCACAGCTTCTCTTTCTCTCTCTCTCTCACACACAGCTTCTCTTTCTCTCTCTCTCACTCACAGCTTCTCTTTCTCTCTCTCTCTCACTCACAGCTTCTCTTTCACTCTCAATTCCACTTCTCTTTCTCTCTCTCTCTCTCACTCACAGCTTCTTTTTTACTCTCTCTCTCTTACTCACAGCTTCTCTTTTTCCCTCTCTCAGTCACAGCTTCTCTCTCACTCACTCACAGCTTCTCTTTCTCTCTCTCTCTCTCACTCGCAGCTTCTCTTTCTCTCTCTCTCTCACTCACAGCTTCTTTTTCTCTCTCTCTCTCACTCACAGCTTATCTTTCTCTCTCTCTCTCACTCACAGCTTCTCTTTCTCTCTCTCTCTGTCTCACTCACAGCTACTGTTTTTCTCCCTCTCTCTCTCACTCACAGCTTCTTTCTCTCTCTCTGTCACTCGCCGCTTCTCTTTCTCTCTCTCTCTCACTCACATCTTCTCTTTCTCTCTCTGTCTCTCTCACTCACAGCTTCTTTTTCTCTCTCTGTCTCTCTCACTCACAGCTTCTCTCTCTCTCTCACAGCTACTCTCTCTTTCTCTCACTCACAGCTTCTCTTTCTATCTCTGTCTCTCTTACTCACAGCTTCTTTTTCTCTCTCAGTCTCTCTCACTCACAGCTTCTCTTTCTCTCTCTGTCACAGCTTCTCTCTCTCTCTCGCTCACAGCTTCTCTTTCTCTCTCTCTCACTCACAGTGTCTCTTTCTCTCTCTGTCTCTCTTACTCACAGCTTCTTTTTCTCTCTCTCTCTCTCTCACTCACAGCTTCTCTTTCTCTCTCTCTCAAACACACAGCTTCTCTTTCTCTCCCTTTCTCTCTAACACTCACAGCTTCTCTTTCTCTCTCGCTCTCACTCACAGCTTATCTTCCTCTCTCTCACTCACAGCTTCTCTTTCTCTCTCTCTCTCACTCACAGCTTCTCTTTCTCTCTCTCTCTCACTCACAGCTTATCTTTCCCTCTCTCACTCACAGCTTCTCTCTCTCTCTCTCTCTCTCACAGCTTCTCTTTCTCTCTCTCTCACTCACAGCTTCTCTTTCTCTCTCTCTCTCACTCACAGCTTATCTTTCTCTCTCTCTCTCACTCACAGCTTCTCTTTCTCTCTCTCTGTCTCACTCACAGCTTCTGTTTTTCTCCCTCTCTCTCTCACTCACAGCTTCTTTCTCTCTCTCTGTCACTCGCTGCTTCTCTTTCTCTCTCTCTCTCTCACTCACATCTTCTCTTTCTCTCTCTGTCTCTCTCACTCACAGCTTCTTTTTCTCTCTCAGTCTCTCTCACTCACAGCTTCTCTCTCACACAGCTACTCTCTCTTTCTCTCACTCACAGCTTCTCTTTCTCTCTCTCTCTCACTCACAGCTTCTCTTTCTCTCTCTCTCTCACTCACAGCTTCTCTTTCTCTTTCTCTCACTCACACCTTCTCTCTCTCTCTCTCTCTCACTCACAGCTTCTCTTTCACTCTCTCTCTGTCTCACTCACAGCTTCTGTTTTTCTCCCTCTCTCTCTCTCACTCACAGCTTCTTTCTCTCACTCTGTCACTCGCCGCTTCTCTTTCTCTCTCTCTCTCTCTCTCACTCACATCTTCTCTTTCTCTCTCTGTCTCTCTCACTCACAGCTTCTTTTTCTCTCTCTGTCTCTCTCACTCACAGCTTCTCTTTCTCTCTCAGTCTCTCTCACTCACAGCTTCTCTTTCCCTCTCTCTCTCACAGCTTCTCTTTCTCTCTCTCTCACATCCTCTCTTTCTCTCTCTCTCCCACTCACATCTCTCTCTCTCTCTCTCACTCACAGATTCTCTCTCTCTCACTCACAGCTTCTCTTTCTCACTCTCAGAGCTACTTTATCTCTCTGTCTCTCACAGCTTCTCTCTCTGTCTCTCAATCACTGCTTCTATCTCTCTCTCACACAGCTTCTCTTTCTCTGTCACTCACAGCTTCTCTCTCTCTTGCTCACAGCTTCTCTCTCTCTTACAATCACAGCTTCTCTTTCTCTCTCTCTCTCTCACTCACAGCTTCTTTTTCTATCTCTCTCACTCACAGCTTCTCTTTTTCTATCTCACTCACAGCGGTTCTTTCTCTCTCTCTCTCTCACTCACACCTTCTCTTTCTCTATCTCACTCACAGCTTCTCTTTCTCTCTCTCTCTCACTCACAGCTTCTCTTTCTCTGTCACAGCTTCTCTCTCTCTCTCGCTCGCTCACACCTTCTCTTTCTCTCTCTCTCACTCACAGTGTCTCTTTCTCTCTCTGTCTCTCTCACTCACAGCTTCTTTTTCTCTCTCAGTCTCTCTCACTCACAGCTTCTCTCTCTCTCACAGCTACTCTCTCTTTCTCTCACTCACAGCTTCTCTTTCTCTCTCACTCTCTCTCTCACAGCTTCTTTTTCTCTCTCTCAAACACACAGCTTCTCTTTCTCTCCCTTTCTCTCTCTCACTCACAGCTTCTTTTTCTCTCTCTTTCACTCACAGCTTATCTTTCTCTCTCTCACTCATAGCTTCACTTTCTCTCTCTCTCTCACTCACAGCTTCTCTTTCTCTCTCTCTCTCACTCACAGCTTCTCTTTCACTCTCAATTCCACTTCTCTTTCTCTCTCTCTCTCTCACTCACAGCTTCTTTTTTACTCTCTCTCTCTTACTCACAGCTTCTCTTTTTCCCTCTCTCAGTCACAGCTTCTCTCTCACTCACTCACAGCTTCTCTTTATCTTTCTCTCTCACTCACAGCTTCTCTTTCTCTCTCTCTCTCACTCACAACATCTCTTTCTCTCTCTCTCTCACTGACAGCTTCTCTCTCTCTCTCACTCAAAGCTTCTCTTTCTCTCTCTCTGTCTCACTCACAGCTTCTGTTTTAATCCCTCTCTCTCACTCACAGCTTCTTTCTCTCTCTGTCACTCACCACTTCTCTTTCTCTCTCTCTCACTCACAGCTTCTCTTTCTCTTTCTGTCTGTCTCACTCACAGCTTCTCTTTCTCTCTCTCTCTCTCCCACTCACATCTTCTCTTTCTCGCTCTCACTCACAGATTCTCTCTCTCTCTCACTCACAGCTTCTCTTTCTCTCTCTTTCTCAGAGCTTCTTTATCTCTCTGTCTCTCAAAGCTTCTCTCTCTGTCTCTCAATCACTACTTCTCTTTATCTCTCTCTCTCTCACACAGCTTCTCTTTCTCTGTCACTCACAGCTTCTCTCTCTCTCTTGCTCACAGCTTCTCTCTCTCTTACAATCACAGCTTCTCTTTCTCTCTCTCACTCACAGCTTCTTTTTTCTATCTCTCTCACTCACAGCTTCTCTTTTTCTCTCTCACTAACAGCTGTTCTTTCTCTCTCTCTCTCTCACTCACACCTTCTCTTTCTCTATCTAACTCACAGCTTTTCTTTCTCTCTCTCTCTCACTCACAGGTTCTTTTTTCTCTCACTCTCTCTCACTCACAACGTCTCTTTCTCTCTCTGTCACAGCTTTTCTCTCTCTCGCTCACAGCTTCTCTTTCTCTCTCTCTCTCACTCACAGTGTCTCTTTCTCTCTCTGTCTCTCTCACTCACAGCTTCTTTTTCTCTCTCAGTCTCTCTCACTCACAGCTTCTCTCTCTCTCACAGCTACTCTCTCATTCTCTCACTCACAGCTTCTCTTACTCTCTCTCACACACTCACAGCTTCTCTTTCTCTCTCTCTCAAACACACAGCTTCTCTTTCTCTCCCTTTCTCTCTCTCACTCACAGCTTCTCTTTCTCTCTCTCTCTCACTCACAGCTTATCTTTCTCTCTCTCACTCTCAGCTTCTCTTTCTTTCTCTCTCTCTCTCACTCACAGCTTCTCTTTCTCTCTCTCTCTCTCACTCACAGCTTCTCTTTCTCTCTCTCTCTCACTCACAGCTTCTCTTTCTCTCTCTCTCTCACACTCACAGCTTCTCTTTCTCTCTCTCTCTGTCTCACTCACAGCTTCTGTTTTTCTCCCTCTCTCTCTCTCACTCACAGCTTCTTTCTCTCTCTCTGTCACTCGCCACTTCTCTTTCTCTCTCTCTCTCACTCACAGCTTCTTTTTCTCTCTCAGTCTCTCTCACTCACAGCTTCTCTCTCTCTCACAGCTACTCTCTCTTTCTCTCACTCACAGCTTCTCTTTCTCTCTCTCTCTCTCACTCACAGCTTCTCTTTCTCTCTCTCTCAAACACTCAGCTTCTCTTTCTCTTCCTTTCTCTCTCTCACTCACAGCTTCTCTATCTCTCTCTCTCTCACTCACAGCTTATCTTTCTCTCTCTCACTCACAGCTTCTCTTTCTCTCTCTCTCACTCACAGCTTCTCTTTCTCTCTCTCTCACTCACAGCTTTTTCTCTCTCTCTCTCACTCACAGCTTCTCTTTCTCTCTCTCTCTCACTCACAGCTTCTCTTTCTCTCTCTTTCTGTCTCACTCACACCTTCTGTTTTTCTCCCTCTCTCTCTCACTCACAGCTTCTTTCTCTCTCTCTGTCACTCGCCGCTTCTCTTTCTCTCTCTCTCTCACTCACTCACATCTTCTCTTTCTCTCTCTGTCCCTCTCACTCACAGCTTCTTTTTCTCTCTCAGTCAATCTCACTCACAGCTTCTCTCTCTCTCACAGCTACTCTCTCTTTCTCTCACTCACAGCTTCTCTTTCTCTTCACTCTCTCTCACTCACAGCTTCTCTTTCTCTCTCTCTCAAACACACAGCTTCTCTTTCTCTCCCTTTCTCTCTCTCACTCACAGCTTCTTTTTCTCTCTCTTTCACTCACAGCTTATCTTTCTCTCTCTCACTCAGGTTCACTTTCTCTCTCTCTCTCTCACTCACAGCTTCTCTTTCTCTCTCTCTCACTCACAGCTTCTTTTTCTCTCTCTCTCTCAATCGCAGCTTCTCTCTCTCTCTCTCTCTCTCTCACTCACAGCTTCTTTTTCTCTCTGTCTCTTACTCACAGCTTCTCTTTTTCTCTCTCTCAGTCACAGCTTCTCTCTCTCTCTCTCACTCAAAGCTTCTCTTTCTCTCTCTCTCTGTCTCACTCACAACTTCTGTTTTAATCCCTCTCTCTCTCACTCACAGCTTCTTTCTCTCTCTGCCACTCACCGCTTCTCTTTCTCTCTCTCTCTCTCACTCACAGCTTCTCTTTCTCTCTCTGCCTCTCTCACTCACAGCTTCTCTTTCTCTCTCTGTCTCTCTCACTCACAGCTTCTCTTTCTCTCTCAGTCGCTCTCACTCACAGCTTCTCTTTCTCTCTCTCTCACACAGCTTCTCTTTCTCTCTCTCTCACTCACAGCTTCTATTTCAATCTCTCTCTGTCACACACAGCTTCTCTTTCTCTCTCTCACACATCCTCTCTTTCTCTCTCTCTCCCACTCACATCTTCTCTCTCTCTCTTTCACTCACAGATTCTCTCTCTCTCTCACTCACAGCTTCTCTTTCTCTCTCTCTCAGAGCTTCCTTATCTCTCTGTCTCTCACAACTTCTCTCTCTGTCTCTCAATCACTGATCTCTCTCTCTCTCTCTCACACAGCTTCTCTTTCTCTGTCACTCACAGCTTTTCTCTCTCTTGCTCACAGCTTCTCTCTCTCTCTTACAACCACAGCTTCTCTTTCTCTCTCTCTCTTACTCACAGCTTCTTTTTCTATCTCTCTCACTCACAGCTTTTCTTTTTCTATCTCACTCACAGCTGTTCTTTCTCTCTCTCTCTCACTCACAGCTTCTCTTTCTCTATCTCACTCACAGCTTCTCTTTCTCTCTCTCTCTCACTCACAGGTTCTTTTTTCTCTCACTCTCTCTCACTCACAGCTTCTCTTTCTTTCTCTGTCACAGCTTCTCTCTCTCTCGCTCACAGCTTCTCTTTCTCTCTCTCTCTCACTCACAGTGTCTCTTTCTCTCTCTGTCTCTCTTACTCACAGCTTCTTTTTCTCTCTCAGTCTCTCTCACTCACAGCTTCTCTCTCTCTCACAGCTACTCTCTCTTTCTCTCACTCACAGCTTCTCTTTCTCTCTCTCTCTCTCACTCACAGCTTCTCTTTCTCTCTCTCTCACTCACAGCTTATCTTTCTCTCCCTCACTCGCAGCTTCTCTTTCTCTCTCTCTCTCAGTCACAGCTTCTCTTTCTCTCTCTCTCTCACACACAGCTTCTCTTTCTCTCTCTCTCTCACTCACAGCTTATCTTTCTCTCTCTCACTCACAGCTTCTCTTTCTCTCTCTGTCTCTCACTCGCAGCTTCTCTTTCTCTCTCTCTCTCACTCACAGCTTCTTTTTCTCTCTCTCTCTCACTCACAGCTTATTTTTCTCTCTCTCTCTCACTCACAGCTTCTCTTTCTCTCTCTCTCTGTCTCACTTACAGCTTCTGTTTTTCTCCCTCTCTCTCTCACTCACAGCTTCTTTCTCTCTCTCTGTCACTCGCCGCTTCTCTTTCTCTCTCTCTCTCACTCACATCTTCTCTTTCTCTCTCTGTCTCTCTCACTCACAGCTTCTTTTTCTCTCTCAGTCTCTCTCACTCACAGCTTCTCTCTCTCACACAGCTACTCTCTCTCTCACTCACAGCTTCTCTTTCTCTCTCTCTCTCTCTCACTCACAGCTTCTCTTTCTCTCTCTCTCAAACACACAGCTTCTCTTTCTCTCCCTTTCTCTCTCTCACTCACAGCTTCTCTTTCTCTCTCTCTCTCTCACTCACAGCTTCTCTTTCTCTCGCTCTCACTCACAGCTTCTCTTTCTCTCTCTCTCTCAATCACAGCTTCTCTTTCTCTCTCTCTCTGTCTCACTCACAACTTCTGTTTTTCTCCCTCTATCTCTCACTCACAGCTTCCTTCTCTCTCAGAGCTACTCTCTCTTTCTCTCACTCACAGCTTCTCTTTCTCTCTCTCTCACTCACAGCTTCTCTTTCTCTCTCTCTCAAACACTCAGCTTCTCTTTCTCTCCCTTTCTCTCCCTTTCTCTCTCTCACTCACAGCTTCTCTTTCTCTCTCTCTCTCTCACTCACAGCTTCTCTTTCTCTCTCTCTCTCACTCACAGCTCTTTCTCTCTCTCACTCACTCACAGCTTCTCTTTCTCTCTCTCTCTCACTCACAGCTTCTCTTTCTCTCTCTCTCTGTCTCACTCACAGCTTCTGTTTTTCTCCCTCTCTCTCTCTCACTCACAGCTTCTTTCTCTCTCTCTGTCACTCGCCGCTTCTCTTTCTCCCTCTCTCTCTCTCAGTCACATCTTCTCTTTCTCTCTCTGTCTCTCTCACTCACAGCTTCTTTTTCTCTCTCAGTCAATCTCACTCACAGCTTCTCTCTCTCTCACAGCTACTCTCTCTTTCTCTCACTCACAGCTTCTCTTTCTCTTTCACTCTCTCTCACTCACAGCTTCTCTTTCTCTCTCTCTCAAACACACAGCTTCTCTTTCTCTCCCTTTCTCTCTCTCACTCACAGCTTCTTTTTCTCTCTCTTTCACTCACAGCTTATCTTTCTCTCTCTCACTCACAGGTTCACTTTCTCTCTCTCTCTCTCTCACTCACAGCTTCTCTTTCTCTCTCTCTCACTCACAGCTTCTTTTTCTCTCTCTCTCTCAATCGCAGCTTCTCTTTCTCTCTCTCTCTCTCACTCTCACTCACAGCTTCTTTTTCTCTCTGTCTCTTACTCACAGCTTCTCTTTTTCCCTCTCTCAGTCACAGCTTCTCTCTCTCTCTCTCTCACTCAAAGCTTCTCTCTCTCTCTCTGTCTCACTCACAACTTCTGTTTTAATCCCTCTCTCTCTCACTCACAGCTTCTTTCTCTCTCTGCCACTCAC
This sequence comes from Bradypodion ventrale, assembly GCA_035047345.1. Classification (NCBI taxonomy): domain Eukaryota; kingdom Metazoa; phylum Chordata; class Lepidosauria; order Squamata; family Chamaeleonidae; genus Bradypodion; species Bradypodion ventrale. The sequence goes on from JAWDJE010000001.1 coordinate 255,826,533, forward strand.
CGCTTCTCTTTCTCTCTCTCTCTCACTCACAGCTTCTCTTTCTCTCTCTGCCTCTCTCACTCACAGCTTCTCTTTCTCTCTCTGTCTCTCTCACTCACAGCTTCTCTTTCTCTCTCAGTCACTCTCACTCACAGCTTCTCTTTCTCTCTCTCACACACAGCTTCTCTTTCTCTCTCTCTCACTCACAGCTTCTATTTCTCTCTCTCTGTCACTCACAGCTTCTCTTTCTCTCTCTCTCTCACATCCTCTCTTTCTCTCTCTCTTCCACTCACATCTTCTCTCTCTCTCTCTCACTCACAGATTCTCTCTCTCTCACTCACAGCTTCTCTTTCTCTCTCTCTCAGAGCTTCTTTATCTCTCTGTCTCTCACAACTTCTCTCTCTGTCTCTCAGTCACTGCTTCTCTCTCTCTCACACACACACACAGCTTCTCTTTCTCTGTCACTCACAGCTTCTCTCTCTCTTGCTCACAGCTTCTCTCTCTCTCTTACAACCACAGCTTCTCTTTCTCTCTCTCTCTCACTCACAGCTTCTATTTCTATCTCTCTCACTCACAGCTTTTCTTTTTCTATCTCACTCACAGCTGTTCTTTCTCTCTCTCTCTCACTCACAGCTTCTCTTTCTCTATCTCACTCACAGCTTTTCTTTCTCTCTCTCTCTCACTCACAGGTTCTTTTTTCTCTCACTCTCTCTCACTCACAGCTTCTCTTTCTCTCTCTGTCACAGCTTCTCTCTCTCTCTCGCTCACAGCTTCTCTTTCTCTCTCTCTCTCACTCACAGTGTTTCTTTCTCTCTCTGTCTCTCTTACTCACAGCTTCTTTTTCTCTCTCAGTCTCTCTCACTCACAGCTTCTCTCTCTCTCACAGCTACTCTCTCTTTCTCTCACTCACAGCTTCTCTTTCTCTCTCTCTCTCTCACTCACAGCTTCTCTTTCTCTCTCTCTCTCACTCAGAGCTTATCTTTCTCTCTCTCACTCGCAGCTTCTCTTTCTCTCTCTCTCTCACTCACAGCTTCTCTTTCTCTCTCTCTCTCACGCACAGCTTCTCTTTCTCTCTCTCTCTCACTCACAGCTTATCTTTCTCTCTCTCACTCACAGCTTCTCTTTCTCTCTCTCTCTCTCACTCGCAGCTTCTCTTTCTCTCTCTCTCTCACTCACAGCTTCTTTTTCTCTCTCTCTCACTCACAGCTTATCTTTCTCTCTCTCTCTCACTCTCAGCTTCTCTTTCTCTCTCTCTCTGTCTCACTCACAGCTTCTGTTTTTCTCCCTCACTCTCTCACTCACAGCTTCTTTCTCTCTCTCTGTCACTCGCCGCTTCTCTTTCTCTCTCTCTCTCACTCACATCTTCTCTTTCTCTCTCTGTCTCTCTCACTCACAGCTTCTTTTTCTCTCTCTGTCTCTCTCACTCACAGCTTCTCTCTCTCTCTCACAGCTACTCTCTCTTTCTCTCACTCACAGCTTCTCTTTCTCTCTCTCACTCACTCACAGTGTCTCTTTCTCTCCCTTTCTCTCTCTCACTCACAGCTTCTTTTTCTCTCACTCTCTCTCACTCACAGCTTCTCTTTCTCTCTCACTCACAGCTTCTCTTTTTTTTCTCTCTCTCTCACTCACAGCTTCTTTTTTTCTTTCTGTATCTCTCACTCACAGCTTCTCTTTCTCTCTCACACACAGCTTCTCTTTCGGTCTCACACTCACAGCTTCTCTTACTTTCTCTCTCTCTCTCGTACTCACATCTTCTCTTTCTCTCTCTCTCACTCACAGCTTCTCTCTGTCTCACACACAGCTTCTCTTTTTTTCTCTCTCTCAATCACAGCTTCTCTTTCTCTCTCTCTCTCACGCACAGCTTCTCTCTCACTCTCTCACTCACAGCTTCTCTTTCTCTGTCACTCACAGCTTCTCTCTCTCTCTCTCACTCACTCACAGCTTCTTTTTCTCTCTCTCTCTCACTCACAGCTTCTCTTTCTCTCTCTTTCTCTCTCACATCTTCTCTTTCTCACATCTTTCTCTCTCTCAGAGCTTCTCTTTCTCTCTCTCTGTCACTCGCCGCTTCTCTTTCTCTCTCTCTCTCTCACTCACAGCTTCTCTCTCTCACAGCTACTCTCTCTTTCTCTCACTCACAGCTTCTCTTTCTCTCTCTCTCTCACTCACAGTGTCTCTTTCTCTCTCTGTCTCTCTTACTCACAGCTTCTTTTTCTCTCTCAGTCTCGCTCACTCACAGCTTCTCTTTCTCTCTCTGTCACAGCTTCTCTCTCAATCTCTCGCTCACAGCTTCTCTTTCTCTCTCTCTCACTCACAGTGTCTCTTTCTCTCTCTGTCTCTCTTACTCACAGCTTCTTTTTCTCTCTCAGTCTCTCTCACTCACAGCTTCTCTCTCTCACACAGCTACTCTCTCTTTCTCTCACTCACAGCTTCTCTTTCTCTCTCTCTCTCACTCACAGCTTCTCTTTCTCTCTCTCTCAAACACACAGCTTCTCTTTCTCTCCCTTTCTCTTTTTCACTCACAGCTTCTCTTTCTCTCTCTCTCTCACTCACAGCTTCTCTTTCTCTCTCTCTCACTAACAGCTTCTCTTTCTCTCACTCTCTCACTCACAGCTTATCTTTCTCTCTCTCACTCACATCTTCTCTTTCTCTCTCTCTCTCTCACTCACAGCTTCTCTTTCTCTCTCTCTCTCACTCACAGCTTCTCTTTCTCTCTCACTCACAGCTTATCTTTCTCACTCTCACTCACAGCTTCACTTTCTCTCTCTCTCTCTCACTCACAGCTTCTCTTTCTCTCTCTCACTCACAGCTTCTTTTTCTCTCTCTCTCTCAATCGCAGCTTCTCTTTCTCTCTCTCTCACTCACAGCTTCTTTTTCTCTCTCTCTCTTACTCACAGCTTCTCTTTTTCGCTCTCTCAGTCACAGCTTCTCTCTCTCTCTCTCACTCACAGCTTCTCTTTATCTTTCTCTCTCACTCACAGCTTCTCTTTCTCTCTCTCTCACTCACAGCTTCTCTTTCTCTCTCTCACTAACAGCTTCTCTCTCTCTCACTCAAAGCTTCTCTTTCTCTCTCTCTGTCTCACTCACAGCTTCTGTTTTAATCCCTCTCTCTCACTCACAGCTTCTTTCTCTCTCTGCCACTCACCGCTTCTCTTTCTCTCTCTCTCTCTCTCACTCACAGCTTCTCTTTCTCTCTCTGCCTCTCTCACTCACAGCTTCTCTTTCTCTCTCTGTCTCTCTCACTCACAGCTTCTCTTTCTCTCTCAGTCTCTCTCACTCACAGCTTCTCTTTCCCTCTCTCTCTCACAGCTTCTCTTTCTCTCTCTCTCACATCCTCTCTTTCTCTCTCTCTCCCACTCACATCTCTCTCTCTCTCTCTCACTCACAGATTCTCTCTCTCTCACTCACAGCTTCTCTTTCTCACTCTCAGAGCTACTTTATCTCTCTGTCTCTCACAGCTTCTCTCTCTGTCTCTCAATCACTGCTTCTCTCTCTCTCACACAGCTTCTCTTTCTCTGTCACTCACAGCTTCTCTCTCTCTTGCTCACAGCTTCTCTCTCTCTTACAATCACAGCTTCTCTTTCTCTCTCTCTCTCTCACTCACAGCTTCTTTTTCTATCTCTCTCACTCACAGCTTCTCTTTTTCTATCTCACTCACAGCTGTTCTTTCTCTCTCTCTCTCTCACTCACACCTTCTCTTTCTCTATCTCACTCACAGCTTCTCTTTCTCTCTCTCTCTCACTCACAGCTTCTCTTTCTCTGTCACAGCTTCTCTCTCTCTCTCGCTCGCTCACATCTTCTCTTTCTCTCTCTCTCACTCACAGTGTCTCTTTCTCTCTCTGTCTCTCTCACTCACAGCTTCTTTTTCTCTCTCATTCTCTCTCACTCACAGCTTCTCTCTCTCTCACAGCTACTCTCTCTTTCTCTCACTCACAGCTTCTCTTTCTCTCTCACTCTCTCTCTCTCACAGCTTCTTTTTCTCTCTCTCAAACACACAGCTTCTCTTTCTCTCCCTTTCTCTCTCTCACTCACAGCTTCTTTTTCTCTCTCTTTCACTCACAGCTTATCTTTCTCTCTCTCACTCATAGCTTCACTTTCTCTCTCTCTCTCACTCACAGCTTCTCTTTCTCTCTCTCTCTCACTCACAGCTTCTCTTTCACTCTCAATTCCACTTCTCTTTCTCTCTCTCTCTCTCACTCACAGCTTCTTTTTTACTCTCTCTCTCTTACTCACAGCTTCTCTTTTTCCCTCTCTCAGTCACAGCTTCTCTCTCACTCACTCACAGCTTCTCTTTATCTTTCTCTCTCACTCACAGCTTCTCTTTCTCTCTCTCTCTCACTCACAACATCTCTTTCTCTCTCTCTCTCACTGACAGCTTCTCTCTCTCTCTCACTCAAAGCTTCTCTTTCTCTCTCTCTGTCTCACTCACAGCTTCTGTTTTAATCCCTCTCTCTCACTCACAGCTTCTTTCTCTCTCTGTCACTCAACGCTTCTCTTTCTCTCTCTCTCACTCACAGCTTCTCTTTCTCTTTCTGTCTCTCTCACTCACAGCTTCTCTTTCTCTCTCTGTCTCTCTCACTCACAGCTTCTCTTTCTCTCTCAGTCTCTCTCACTCACAGCTTCTCTTTCTCTCTCTCACTCACAGCTTCTATTTCTCTCTCTCTCTGTTACTCACAGCTTCTCTTTCTCTCTCTCTCTCTCATCCTCTCTTTCTCTCTCTCTCCCACTCACATCTTCTCTTTCTCGCTCTCACTCACAGATTCTCTCTCTCTCTCACTCACAGCTTCTCTTTCTCTCTCTTTCTCAGAGCTTCTTTATCTCTCTGTCTCTCAAAGCTTCTCTCTCTGTCTCTCAATCACTACTTCTCTTTATCTCTCTCTCTCTAACACAGCTTCTCTTTCTCTGTCACTCACAGCTTCTCTCTCTCTCTTGCTCACAGCTTCTCTCTCTCTTACAATCACAGCTTCTCTTTCTCTCTCTCACTCACAGCTTCTTTTTTCTATCTCTCTCACTCACAGCTTCTCTTTTTCTCTCTCACTAACAGCTGTTCTTTCTCTCTCTCTCTCTCACTCACACCTTCTCTTTCTCTATCTAACTCACAGCTTTTCTTTCTCTCTCTCTCTCACTCACAGGTTCTTTTTTCTCTCACTCTCTCTCACTCACAACGTCTCTTTCTCTCTCTGTCACAGCTTTTCTCTCTCTCGCTCACAGCTTCTCTTTCTCTCTCTCTCTCACTCACAGTGTCTCTTTCTCTCTCTGTCTCTCTCACTCACAGCTTCTTTTTCTCTCTCAGTCTCTCTCACTCACAGCTTCTCTCTCTCTCACAGCTACTCTCTCATTCTCTCACTCACAGCTTCTCTTACTCTCTCTCACACACTCACAGCTTCTCTTTCTCTCTCTCTCAAACACACAGCTTCTCTTTCTCTCCCTTTCTCTCTCTCACTCACAGCTTCTCTTTCTCTCTCTCTCTCACTCACAGCTTATCTTTCTCTCTCTCACTCTCAGCTTCTCTTTCTCTCTCTCTCTCACTCACAGCTTCTCTTTCTCTCTCTCTCTCTCACTCACAGCTTCTCTTTCTCTCTCTCTCTCACTCACAGCTTCTCTTTCTCTCTCTCTCTCACACTCACAGCTTCTCTTTCTCTCTCTCTCTGTCTCACTCACAGCTTCTGTTTTTCTCCCTCTCTCTCTCTCACTCACAGCTTCTTTCTCTCTCTCTGTCACTCGCCACTTCTCTTTCTCTCTCTCTCTCACTCACAGCTTCTTTTTCTCTCTCAGTCTCTCTCACTCACAGCTTCTCTCTCACACACAGCTACTCTCTCTTTCTCTCACTCACAGCTTCTCTTTCTCTCTCTCTCTCTCACTCACAGCTTCTCTTTCTCTCTCTCTCAAACACTCAGCTTCTCTTTCTCTTCCTTTCTCTCTCTCACTCACAGCTTCTCTTTCTCTCTCTCTCTCACTCACAGCTTATCTTTCTCTCTCTCACTCACAGCTTCTCTTTCTCACTCTCTCACTCACAGCTTCTCTTTCTCTCTCTCTCACTCACAGCTCTTTCTCTCTCTCTCTCACTCACAGCTTCTCTTTCTCTCTCTCTCTCACTCACAGCTTCTCTTTCTCTCTCTCTCTGTCTCACTCACACCTTCTGTTTTTCTCCCTCTCTCTCTCACTCACAGCTTCTTTCTCTCTCTCTGTCACTCGCCGCTTCTCTTTCTCTCTCTCACTCACTCACATCTTCTCTTTCTCTCTCTGTCCCTCTCACTCACAGCTTCTTTTTCTCTCTCAGTCAATCTCACTCACAGCTTCTCTCTCTCTCACAGCTACTCTCTCTTTCTCTCACTCACAGCTTCTCTTTCTCTTCACTCTCTCTCACTCACAGCTTCTCTTTCTCTCTCTCTCAAACACACAGCTTCTCTTTCTCTCCCTTTCTCTCTCTCACTCACAGCTTCTTTTTCTCTCTCTTTCACTCACAGCTTATCTTTCTCTCTCTCACTCAGGTTCACTTTCTCTCTCTCTCTCTCACTCACAGCTTCTCTTTCTCTCTCTCTCACTCACAGCTTCTTTTTCTCTCTCTCTCTCAATCGCAGCTTCTCTCTCTCTCTCTCTCTCTCTCTCACTCACAGCTTCTTTTTCTCTCTGTCTCTTACTCACAGCTTCTCTTTTTCTCTCTCTCAGTCACAGCTTCTCTCTCTCTCTCTCTCACTCAAAGCTTCTCTTTCTCTCTCTCTCTGTCTCACTCACAACTTCTGTTTTAATCCCTCTCTCTCTCACTCACAGCTTCTTTCTCTCTCTGCCACTCACCGCTTCTCTTTCTCTCTCTCTCTCTCACTCACAGCTTCTCTTTCTCTCTCTGCCTCTCTCACTCACAGCTTCTCTTTCTCTCTCTGTCTCTCTCACTCACAGCTTCTCTTTCTCTCTCAGTCGCTCTCACTCACAGCTTCTCTTTCTCTCTCACACACACAGCTTCTCTTTCTCTCTCTCTCACTCACAGCTTCTATTTCTCTCTCTCTCTGTCACTCACAGCTTCTCTTTCTCTCTCTCTCACACATCCTCTCTTTCTCTCTCTCTCCCACTCACATCTTCTCTCTCTCTCTTTCACTCACAGATTCTCTCTCTCTCTCACTCACAGCTTCTCTTTCTCTCTCTCTCAGAGCTTCCTTATCTCTCTGTCTCTCACAACTTCTCTCTCTGTCTCTCAATCACTGCTTCTCTCTCTCTCTCTCTCTCTCACACAGCTTCTCTTTCTCTGTCACTCACAGCTTTTCTCTCTCTTGCTCACAGCTTCTCTCTCTCTCTTACAACCACAGCTTCTCTTTCTCTCTCTCTCTCACTCACAGCTTCTTTTTCTATCTCTCTCACTCACAGCTTTTCTTTTTCTATCTCACTCACAGCTGTTCTTTCTCTCTCTCTCTCACTCACAGCTTCTCTTTCTCTATCTCACTCACAGCTTCTCTTTCTCTCTCTCTCTCACTCACAGGTTCTTTTTTCTCTCACTCTCTCTCACTCACAGCTTCTCTTTCTTTCTCTGTCACAGCTTCTCTCTCTCTCTCGCTCACAGCTTCTCTTTCTCTCTCTCTCTCACTCACAGTGTCTCTTTCTCTCTCTGTCTCTCTTACTCACAGCTTCTTTTTCTCTCTCAGTCTCTCTCACTCACAGCTTCTCTCTCTCACACAGCTACTCTCTCTTTCTCTCACTCACAGCTTCTCTTTCTCTCTCTCTCTCTCACTCACAGCTTCTCTTTCTCTCTCTCTCTCACTCACAGCTTATCTTTCTCTCCCTCACTCACAGCTTCTCTTTCTCTCTCTCTCTCACTCACAGCTTCTCTTTCTCTCTCTCTCTCTCACACAGCTTCTCTTTCTCTCTCTCTCTCACTCACAGCTTATCTTTCTCTCTCTCACTCACAGCTTCTCTTTCTCTCTCTGTCTCTCACTCGCAGCTTCTCTTTCTCTCTCTCTCTCACAGCTTCTTTTTCTCTCTCTCTCTCACTCACAGCTTATCTTTCTCTCTCTCTCTCACTCACAGCTTCTCTTTCTCTCTCTCTCTGTCTCACTTACAGCTTCTGTTTTTCTCCCTCTCTCTCTCACTCACAGCTTCTTTCTCTCTCTCTGTCACTCGCCGCTTCTCTTTCTCTCTCTCTCTCACTCACATCTTCTCTTTCTCTCTCTGTCTCTCTCACTCACAGCTTCTTTTTCTCTCTCTGTCTCTCTCACTCACAGCTTCTCTCTCTCTCTCACAGCTACTCTCTCTTTCTCTCACTCACAGCTTCTCTTTCTATCTCTGTCTCTCTTACTCACAGCTTCTTTTTCTCTCTCAGTCTCTCTCACTCACAGCTTCTCTTTCTCTCTCTGTCACAGCTTCTCTCTCTCTCTCGCTCACAGCTTCTCTTTCTCTCTCTCTCTCACTCACAGTGTCTCTTTCTCTCTCTGTCTCTCTTACTCACAGCTTCTTTTTTTCTCTCTCTCTCTCACTCACAGCTTCTCTTTCTCTCTCTCAAACACACAGCTTCTCTTTCTCTCCCTTTCTCTCTCTCACGCACAGCTTCTCTTTCTCTCTCGCTCTCACTCACAGCTTATCTTCCTCTCTCTCACTCACAGCTTCTCTTTCTCTCTCTCTCTCTCACTCACAGCTTCTCTTTCTCTCTCTCTCTCACTCACAGCTTATCTTTCCCTCTCTCACTCACAGCTTCTCTTTCTCTCTCTCTCTCTCACTCACAGCTTCTCTTTCTCTCTCTGTCACTCACAGCTTCTCTTTCTCTCTCTCTCTCACTCACAGCTTCTCTTTCTCTCTCTCTCTCACTCACAGCTTCTCTTTCTCTCTCTCTCTGTCTCACTCACAGCTTCTGTTTTTCACCCTCTCTCTCTCACTCACAGCTTCTTTCTCTCTCTCTGTCACTCGCTGCTTCTCTTTCTCTCTCTCTCTCTCACTCACATCTTCTCTTTCTCTCTCTGTCTCTCTCACTCACAGCTTCTTTTTCTCTCTCAGTCTCTCTCACTCACAGCTTCTCTCTCACACAGCTACTCTCTCTTTCTCTCACTCACAGCTTCTCTTTCTCTCTCTCTCTCTCACTCACAGCTTCTCTTTCTCTCTCTCAAACACACAGCTTCTCTTTCTCTCCCTCACTCATAGCTCTTTCTCTCTCTCTCTCACTCACAGCTTATCTTTCTCTCTCTCACTCACAGCTTCTCTTTCTCTCTCTCTCTCTCTCTCACTCACAGCTTCTCTTTCTCTCTCTCTCTCACTCACAGCTTCTCTTTCTCTCTCTCTCTCACTCACAGCTTCTCTTTCTCTTTCTCTCACTCACACCTTCTCTTTCTCTCTCTCTCTCTCTCACTCACAGCTTCTCTTTCACTCTCTCTCTGTCTCACTCACAGCTTCTGTTTTTCTCCCTCTCTCTCTCACTCACAGCTTCTTTCTCTCACTCTGTCACTCGCCGTTTCTCTTACTCTCTCTCTATCTCTCTCACTCACATCTTCTCTTTCTCTCTCTGTCTCTCTCACTCACAGCTTCTTTTTCTCTCTCTGTCTCTCTCACTCACAGCTTCTCTTTCTCTCTCAGTCTCTCTCACTCACAGCTTCTCTTTCTCTCTCTCTCACAGCTTCTCTTTCTCTCTCTCTCACTCACAGCTTCTATTTCTCTCTCTCTCTCTGTCACTCACAGCTTCTCTCTCTCTCTCTCTCTCTCATCCTCTCTTTCTCTCTCTCTCCCACTCACATCTCTCTCTCTCACTCACAGATTCTATCTCTCTCTCACTCACAGCTTCTCTTTCTCTCTCTCTCAGAGCTTCTTTATCTCTCTGTCTCTCACAGCTTCTCTCTCTGTCTCTCAATCACTGCTTCTCTCTCTCTCTCTCACAGCTTCTCTTTCTCTGTCACTCACAGCTTCTCTCTCTCTCTTGCTCACAGCTTCTCTCTCTCTTACAATCACAGCTTCTCTTTCTCTCTCTCTCTCACTTACAGCTTCTTTTTCTATCTCTCTCACTCACAGCTTCTCTTTTTCTATCTCACTCACGGCTGTTCTTTCTCTCTCTCTCTCTCTCTCTCACTCACACCTTCTCTTTCTCTATCTCACTCACAGCTTCTCATTCTCTCTCTCTCTCACTCACAGGTTCTTTTTTCTCTCACTCTCTCTCACTCACAGCTTCTCTTTCTTTCTCTGTCACAGCTTCTCTCTCTCTCTCTCTCGCTCACAGCTTCTCTTTCTCTCTCTCTCACTCACAGTGTCTCTTTCTCTCTCTGTCTCTCTCACTCACAGCTTCTTTTTCTCTCTCAGTCTCTCTCACTCACAGCTTCTCTCTCTCACACAGCTACTCTCTCTCACACTCACAGCTTCTCTTTCTCTCTCTCTCTCTCTCTCACTCACAGCTTCTCTTTCTCTCTCTCTCAAACACACAGCTTCTCTTTCTCTCCCTTTCTCTCTCTCACTCACAGCTTCTCTTTCTCTCTCTCTCTCTCACTCACAGCTTCTCTTTCTCTCTCTCTCACTCACAGCTTCTCTTTCTCTCTCTCTCTCAATCACAGCTTCTCTTTCTCTCTCTCTCACACTCACAGCTTCTCTTTCTCTCTCTCTCTGTCTCACTCACAGCTTCTGTTTTTCTCCCTCTCTCTCTCACTCACAGCTTCTTTCTCTCTCAGAGCTACTCTCTCTTTCTCTCACTCACAGCTTCTCTTTCTCTCTCTCTCACTCACAGCTTCTCTTTCTCTCTCTCTCAAACACTCAGCTTCTCTTTCTCTCCCTTTCTCTCCCTTTCTCTCTCTCACTCACAGCTTCTCTATCTCTCTCTCTCTCTCGCTCACAGCTTCTCTTTCTCTCTCTCTCTCACTCACAGCTTCTCTTTCTCTCTCTCTCTGTCTCACTCACAGCTTCTGTTTTTCTCCCTCTCTCTCTCTCACTCACAGCTTCTTTCTCTCTCTCTGTCACTCGCCGCTTCTCTTTCTCTCTCTCTCTCTCTCACTCACATCTTCTCTTTCTCTCTCTGTCTCTCTCACTCACAGCTTCTTTTTCTCTCTCAGTCAATCTCACTCACAGCTTCTCTCTCTCTCACAGCTACTCTCTCTTTCTCTCACTCACAGCTTCTCTTTCTCTTTCACTCTCTCTCACACACAGCTTCTCTTTCTCTCTCTCTCAAACACACAGCTTCTCTTTCTCTCCCTTTCTCTCTCTCACTCACAGCTTCTTTTTCTCTCTCTTTCACTCACAGCTTATCTTTCTCTCTCTCACTCAGGTTCACTTTCTCTCTCTCTCTCTCACTCACAGCTTCTCTTTCTCTCTCTCTCACTCACAGCTTCTTTTTCTCTCTCTCTCTCAATCGCAGCTTCTCTCTCTCTCTCTCTCTCTCTCACTCACAGCTTCTTTTTCTCTCTGTCTCTTACTCACAGCTTCTCTTTTTCTCTCTCTCAGTCACAGCTTCTCTCTCTCTCTCTCTCACTCAAAGCTTCTCTTTCTCTCTCTCTCTGTCTCACTCACAACTTCTGTTTTAATCCCTCTCTCTCTCACTCACAGCTTCTTTCTCTCTCTGCCACTCACCGCTTCTCTTTCTCTCTCTCTCTCTCACTCACAGCTTCTCTTTCTCTCTCTGCCTCTCTCACTCACAGCTTCTCTTTCTCTCTCTGTCTCTCTCACTCACAGCTTCTCTTTCTCTCTCAGTCGCTCTCACTCACAGCTTCTCTTTCTCTCTCTCACACACAGCTTCTCTTTCTCTCTCTCTCACTCACAGCTTCTATTTCTCTCTCTCTGTGTCACTCACAGCTTCTCTTTCTCTCTCTCTCACACATCCTCTCTTTCTCTCTCTCTCCCACTCACATCTTCTCTCTCTCTCTTTCACTCACAGATTCTCTCTCTCTCTCACTCACAGCTTCTCTTTCTCTCTCTCTCAGAGCTTCCTTATCTCTCTGTCTCTCACAACTTCTCTCTCTGTCTCTCAATCACTGCTTCTCTCTCTCTCTCTCTCTCTCACACAGCTTCTCTTTCTCTGTCACTCACAGCTTTTCTCTCTCTTGCTCACAGCTTCTCTCTCTCTCTTACAACCACAGCTTCTCTTTCTCTCTCTCTCTCACTCACAGCTTCTTTTTCTATCTCTCTCACTCACAGCTTTTCTTTTTCTATCTCACTCACAGCTGTTCTTTCTCTCTCTCTCTCACTCACAGCTTCTCTTTCTCTATCTCACTCACAGCTTCTCTTTCTCTCTCTCTCTCACTCACAGGTTCTTTTTTCTCTCACTCTCTCTCACTCACAGCTTCTCTTTCTTTCTCTGTCACAGCTTCTCTCTCTCTCTCGCTCACAGCTTCTCTTTCTCTCTCTCTCTCACTCACAGTGTCTCTTTCTCTCTCTGTCTCTCTTACTCACAGCTTCTTTTTCTCTCTCAGTCTCTCTCACTCACAGCTTCTCTCTCACACACAGCTACTCTCTCTTTCTCTCACTCACAGCTTCTCTTTCTCTCTCTCTCTCTCACTCACAGCTTCTCTTTCTCTCTCTCTCTCACTCACAGCTTATCTTTCTCTCCCTCACTCACAGCTTCTCTTTCTCTCTCTCTCTCACTCACAGCTTCTCTTTCTCTCTCTCTCTCTCACACAGCTTCTCTTTCTCTCTCTCTCTCACTCACAGCTTATCTTTCTCTCTCTCACTCACAGCTTCTCTTTCTCTCTCTGTCTCTCACTCGCAGCTTCTCTTTCTCTCTCTCTCTCACAGCTTCTTTTTCTCTCTCTCTCTCACTCACAGCTTATCTTTCTCTCTCTCTCTCACTCACAGCTTCTCTTTCTCTCTCTCTCTGTCTCACTTACAGCTTCTGTTTTTCTCCCTCTCTCTCTCACTCACAGCTTCTTTCTCTCTCTCTGTCACTCGCCGCTTCTCTTTCTCTCTCTCTCTCACTCACATCTTCTCTTTCTCTCTCTGTCTCTCTCACTCACAGCTTCTTTTTCTCTCTCTGTCTCTCTCACTCACAGCTTCTCTCTCTCTCTCACAGCTACTCTCTCTTTCTCTCACTCACAGCTTCTCTTTCTATCTCTGTCTCTCTTACTCACAGCTTCTTTTTCTCTCTCAGTCTCTCTCACTCACAGCTTCTCTTTCTCTCTCTGTCACAGCTTCTCTCTCTCTCTCGCTCACAGCTTCTCTTTCTCTCTCTCTCTCACTCACAGTGTCTCTTTCTCTCTCTGTCTCTCTTACTCACAGCTTCTTTTTTTCTCTCTCTCTCTCTCACTCACAGCTTCTCTTTCTCTCTCTCAAACACACAGCTTCTCTTTCTCTCCCTTTCTCTCTCTCACGCACAGCTTCTCTTTCTCTCTCGCTCTCACTCACAGCTTATCTTCCTCTCTCTCACTCACAGCTTCTCTTTCTCTCTCTCTCTCTCACTCACAGCTTCTCTTTCTCTCTCTCTCTCACTCACAGCTTATCTTTCCCTCTCTCACTCACAGCTTCTCTTTCTCTCTCTCTCTCTCACTCACAGCTTCTCTTTCTCTCTCTGTCACTCACAGCTTCTCTTTCTCTCTCTCTCTCACTCACAGCTTCTCTTTCTCTCTCTCTCTCACTCACAGCTTCTCTTTCTCTCTCTCTCTGTCTCACTCACAGCTTCTGTTTTTCACCCTCTCTCTCTCACTCACAGCTTCTTTCTCTCTCTCTGTCACTCGCTGCTTCTCTTTCTCTCTCTCTCTCTCACTCACATCTTCTCTTTCTCTCTCTGTCTCTCTCACTCACAGCTTCTTTCTCTCTCTCAGTCTCTCTCACTCACAGCTTCTCTCTCACACAGCTACTCTCTCTTTCTCTCACTCACAGCTTCTCTTTCTCTCTCTCTCTCTCACTCACAGCTTCTCTTTCTCTCTCTCAAACACACAGCTTCTCTTTCTCTCCCTTTCTCTCTCTCACTCATAGCTCTTTCTCTCTCTCTCTCTCACTCACAGCTTATCTTTCTCTCTCTCACTCACAGCTTCTCTTTCTCTCTCTCTCTCTCTCTCACTCACAGCTTCTCTTTCTCTCTCTCTCTCACTCACAGCTTCTCTTTCTCTCTCTCTCTCACTCACAGCTTCTCTTTCTCTTTCTCTCACTCACACCTTCTCTTTCTCTCTCTCTCTCTCACTCACAGCTTCTCTTTCACTCTCTCTCTGTCTCACTCACAGCTTCTGTTTTTCTCCCTCTCTCTCTCACTCACAGCTTCTTTCTCTCACTCTGTCACTCGCCGCTTCTCTTACTCTCTCTCTATCTCTCTCACTCACATCTTCTCTTTCTCTCTCTGTCTCTCTCACTCACAGCTTCTTTTTCTCTCTCTGTCTCTCTCACTCACAGCTTCTCTTTCTCTCTCAGTCTCTCTCACTCACAGCTTCTCTTTCTCTCTCTCTCACAGCTTCTCTTTCTCTCTCTCTCACTCACAGCTTCTATTTCTCTCTCTCTCTGTCACTCACAGCTTCTCTCTCTCTCTCTCTCTCTCATCCTCTCTTTCTCTCTCTCTCCCACTCACATCTCTCTCTCTCACTCACAGATTCTATCTCTCTCTCACTCACAGCTTCTCTTTCTCTCTCTCTCAGAGCTTCTTTATCTCTCTGTCTCTCACAGCTTCTCTCTCTGTCTCTCAATCACTGCTTCTCTCTCTCTCTCTCACAGCTTCTCTTTCTCTGTCACTCACAGCTTCTCTCTCTCTCTTGCTCACAGCTTCTCTCTCTCTTACAATCACAGCTTCTCTTTCTCTCTCTCTCTCACTTACAGCTTCTTTTTCTATCTCTCTCACTCACAGCTTCTCTTTTTCTATCTCACTCACGGCTGTTCTTTCTCTCTCTCTCTCTCTCTCTCACTCACACCTCTTTCTCTATCTCACTCACAGCTTCTCATTCTCTCTCTCTCTCACTCACAGGTTCTTTTTTCTCTCACTCTCTCTCACTCACAGCTTCTCTTTCTTTCTCTGTCACAGCTTCTCTCTCTCTCTCTCTCGCTCACAGCTTCTCTTTCTCTCTCTCTCACTCACAGTGTCTCTTTCTCTCTCTGTCTCTCTCACTCACAGCTTCTTTTTCTCTCTCAGTCTCTCTCACTCACAGCTTCTCTCTCTCACACAGCTACTCTCTCTCACACTCACAGCTTCTCTTTCTCTCTCTCTCTCTCTCTCACTCACAGCTTCTCTTTCTCTCTCTCTCAAACACACAGCTTCTCTTTCTCTCCCTTTCTCTCTCTCACTCACAGCTTCTCTTTCTCTCTCTCTCTCTCACTCACAGCTTCTCTTTCTCTCTCTCTCACTCACAGCTTCTCTTTCTCTCTCTCTCTCAATCACAGCTTCTCTTTCTCTCTCTCTCTCACACTCACAGCTTCTCTTTCTCTCTCTCTCTGTCTCACTCACAGCTTCTGTTTTTCTCCCTCTCTCTCTCACTCACAGCTTCTTTCTCTCTCAGAGCTACTCTCTCTTTCTCTCACTCACAGCTTCTCTTTCTCTCTCTCTCACTCACAGCTTCTCTTTCTCTTTCTCTCACTCACACCTTCTCTTTCTCTCTCTCTCTCTCACTCACAGCTTCTCTTTCACTCTCTCTCTGTCTCACTCACAGCTTCTGTTTTTCTCCCTCTCTCTCTCACTCACAGCTTCTTTCTCTCACTCTGTCACTCGCCGCTTCTCTTACTCTCTCTCTATCTCTCTCACTCACATCTTCTCTTTCTCTCTCTGTCTCTCTCACTCACAGCTTCTTTTTCTCTCTCTGTCTCTCTCACTCACAGCTTCTCTTTCTCTCTCAGTCTCTCTCACTCACAGCTTCTCTTTCTCTCTCTCTCACAGCTTCTCTTTCTCTCTCTCTCACTCACAGCTTCTATTTCTCTCTCTCTCTGTCACTCACAGCTTCTCTCTCTCTCTCTCTCTCTCATCCTCTCTTTCTCTCTCTCTCCCACTCACATCTCTCTCTCTCACTCACAGATTCTATCTCTCTCTCACTCACAGCTTCTCTTTCTCTCTCTCTCAGAGCTTCTTTATCTCTCTGTCTCTCACAGCTTCTCTCTCTGTCTCTCAATCACTGCTTCTCTCTCTCTCTCTCACAGCTTCTCTTTCTCTGTCACTCACAGCTTCTCTCTCTCTCTTGCTCACAGCTTTTCTCTCTCTTACAATCACAGCTTCTCTTTCTCTCTCTCTCTCACTTACAGCTTCTTTTTCTATCTCTCTCACTCACAGCTTCTCTTTTTCTATCTCACTCACGGCTGTTCTTTCTCTCTCTCTCTCTCTCTCTCACTCACACCTCTTTCTCTATCTCACTCACAGCTTCTCATTCTCTCTCTCTCTCACTCACAGGTTCTTTTTTCTCTCACTCTCTCTCACTCACAGCTTCTCTTTCTTTCTCTGTCACAGCTTCTCTCTCTCTCTCTCTCGCTCACAGCTTCTCTTTCTCTCTCTCTCACTCACAGTGTCTCTTTCTCTCTCTGTCTCTCTCACTCACAGCTTCTTTTTCTCTCTCAGTCTCTCTCACTCACAGCTTCTCTCTCTCACACAGCTACTCTCTCTCACACTCACAGCTTCTCTTTCTCTCTCTCTCTCTCTCTCACTCACAGCTTCTCTTTCTCTCTCTCTCAAACACACAGCTTCTCTTTCTCTCCCTTTCTCTCTCTCACTCACAGCTTCTCTTTCTCTCTCTCTCTCTCACTCACAGCTTCTCTTTCTCTCTCTCTCACTCACAGCTTCTCTTTCTCTCTCTCTCTCAATCACAGCTTCTCTTTCTCTCTCTCTCTCACACTCACAGCTTCTCTTTCTCTCTCTCTCTGTCTCACTCACAGCTTCTGTTTTTCTCCCTCTCTCTCTCACTCACAGCTTCTTTCTCTCTCAGAGCTACTCTCTCTTTCTCTCACTCACAGCTTCTCTTTCTCTCTCTCTCACTCACAGCTTCTCTTTCTCTCTCTCTCAAACACTCAGCTTCTCTTTCTCTCCCTTTCTCTCCCTTTCTCTCTCTCACTCACAGCTTCTCTATCTCTCTCTCTCTCTCGCTCACAGCTTCTCTTTCTCTCTCTCTCTCACTCACAGCTTCTCTTTCTCTCTCTCTCTGTCTCACTCACAGCTTCTGTTTTTCTCCCTCTCTCTCTCTCACTCACAGCTTATTTCTCTCTCTCTGTCACTCGCCGCTTCTCTTTCTCTCTCTCTCTCTCTCACTCACATCTTCTCTTTCTCTCTCTGTCTCTCTCACTCACAGCTTCTTTTTCTCTCTCAGTCAATCTCACTCACAGCTTCTCTCTCTCTCACAGCTACTCTCTCTTTCTCTCACTCACAGCTTCTCTTTCTCTTTCACTCTCTCTCACACACAGCTTCTCTTTCTCTCTCTCTCAAACACACAGCTTCTCTTTCTCTCCCTTTCTCTCTCTCACTCACAGCTTCTTTTTCTCTCTCTTTCACTCACAGCTTATCTTTCTCTCTCTCACTCACAGGTTCACTTTCTCTCTCTCTCTCTCTCACTCACAGCTTCTCTTTCTCTCTCTCTCACTCACAGCTTCTTTTTCTCTCTCTCTCTCAATCGCAGCTTCTCTTTCTCTCTCTCTCTCACTCTCACTCACAGCTTCTTTTTCTCTCTGTCTCTTACTCACAGCGTCTCTTTTTCCCTCTCTCAGTCACAGCTTCTCTCTCTCTCTCTCTCTCTCTCAAAGCTTCTCTTTCTCTCTCTCTCTGTCTCACTCACAACTTCTGTTTTAATCCCTCTCTCTCTCACTCACAGCTTCTTTCTCTCTCTGCCACTCACCGCTTCTCTTTCTCTCTCTCTCTCACTCACAGCTTCTCTTTCTCTCTCTGCCTCTCTCACTCACAGCTTCTCTTTCTCTCTCTGTCTCTCTCACTCACAGCTTCTCTTTCTCTCTCAGTCGCTCTCACTCACAGCTTCTCTTTCTCTCTCTCTCACACAGCTTCTCTTTCTCTCTCTCTCACTCACAGCTTCTATTTCTCTCTCTCTCTGTCACTCACAGCTTCTCTTTCTCTCTCTCTCTCACATCCTCTCTTTCTCTCTCTCTTCCACTCAAATCTTCTCTCTCTCTCTCTCACTCACAGATTCTCTCTCTCTCACTCACAGCTTCTCTTTCTCTCTCTCTCAGAGCTTCTTTATCTCTCTGTCTCTCACAGCTTCTCTCTCTGTCTCTCAGTCACTGCTTCTCTCTCTCACACACACACACACAGCTTCTCTTTCTCTGTCACTCACAGCTTCTCTCTCTCTTGCTCACAGCTTCTCTCTCTCTCTTACAACCACAGCTTCTCTTTCTCTCTCTCTCTCACTCACAGCTTCTCTTTCTCTCTCTCTCTCACTCACAGCTTTTCTTTTTCTATCTCACTCACAGCTGTTCTTTCTCTCTCTCTCTCTCACTCACAGCTTCTCTTTCTCTATCTCACTCACAGCTTCTCTTTCTCTCTCTCTCTCACACACAGGTTCTTTTTTCTCTCACTCTCTCTCACTCACAGCTTCTCTTTCTTTCTCTGTCACAGCTTCTCTCTCTCTCTCGCTCACAGCTTCTCTTTCTCTCTCTCTCTCACTCACAGTGTTTCTTTCTCTCTCTGTCTCTCTTACTCACAGCTTCTTTTTCTCTCTCAGTCTCTCTCACTCACAGCTTCTCTCTCTCTCACAGCTACTCTCTCTTTCTCTCACTCACAGCTTCTCTTTCTCTCTCTCTCTCACTCACAGCTTCTCTTTCTCTCTCTCTCACTCACAGCTTATCTTTCTCTCTCTCACTCGCAGCTTCTCTTTCTCTCTCTCTCTCACTCACAGCTTCTCTTTCTCTCTCTGTCACAGCTTCTCTCTCTCTCTCGCTCACAGCTTCTCTTTCTCTCTCTCTCACTCACAGTGTCTCTTTCTCTCTCTGTCTCTCTTACTCACAGCTTCTTTTTTCTCTCTCTCTCTCTCACTCACAGCTTCTCTTTCTCTCTCTCTCAAACACACAGCTTCTCTTTCTCTCCCTTTCTCTCTCTCACTCACAGCTTCTCTTTCTCTCTAGCTCTCACTCACAGCTTATCTTTCTCTCTCTCACTCACAGCTTCTCTTTCTCTCTCTCTCTCACTCACAGCTTCTCTTTCTCTCTCTCTCTCACTCACAGCTTTTCTTTCCCTCTCTCACTCACAGCTTCTCTTTCTCTCTCTCTCTCTCACTCACAGCTTCTCTTTCTCTCTCTCTCACTCACAGCTTCTCTTTCTCTCTTTCACTCACTCACACCTTCTCTTTCTCTCTCTCTCACTCACAGCTTCTCTTTCTCTCTCTCTCTGTCTCACTCACAGCTGTTTTTCTCCCTCTCTCTCTCACTCACAGCTTATTTCTCTCTCTCTGTCACTCGCTGCTTCTCTTTCTCTCTCTCTCTCACTCACATCTTCTCTTTCTCTCTCTGTCTCTCTCACTCACAGCTTCTTTTTCTCTCTCAGTCTCTCTCACTCACAGCTTCTCTCTCCCGCAGCTACTCTCTCTTTCTCTCACTCACAGCTTCTCTTTCTCTCTCTCTCTCTCACTCACAGCTTCTCTTTCTCTCTCTCAAACACACAGCTTCTCTTTCTCTCCCTTTCTCTCTCTCACTCACAGCTCTTTCTCTCTCTCTCTCTCACTCACAGCTTCTCTTTCTCTCTCTCTCTCAATGGCAGCTTCTCTTTCTCTCTCTCTCTCACTCACAGCTACTCTTTCTCCCTCTCTCTCTCACTCACAGCTTCTTTCACTCTCTGTCACTCACAGGTTCTCTTTCTCTCCCTCTATCTCTCACAGCTTCTCTTTCTCTCTCTCTCTCTCTCACTCACAGTTTTTTTACTCTCTCTCTCTTACTCACAGCTTCTCTTTTTCCCTCTCTCATTCACAACTTCTCTCTCTCTCTCTCTCTCACTCACAGCTTCTCTTTATATCTCTGTCACTCACAGCTTATCTTTCTCTCTCTCACTCACAGCTTCTCTTTCTCTCTCTCTCTCACTCACAGCTTCTCTTTCTCTCTCTCTCTCACTCACAGTTTCTCTTTCTCTCTCTCTCTCACTCACAGCTTCTCTTTCTCTCTCACACTCACAGTTTCTCTTTCTCTCTCTCTCTCACTCACAGCTTCTCTTTCTCTCTCTCTCTAACTCACAGCTTCTCTTTCTCTCTCTCTCTCACTCACAGCTCTTTCTCTCTCTCTCTGTCTCACTCACAGCTTCTGTTTTTCTCCCTCTCTCTCTCACTCACAGCTTCTTTCTCTCTCTCTGTCACTCGCCACTTCTCTTTCTCTCTCTCTCTCTCACACACATCTTCTCTTTCTCTCTCTGTCTCTCTCACTCACAGCTTCTTTTTCTCTCTCAGTCTCTCTCACTCACAGCTTCTCTCTCTCTCTCTCTCACTCACAGCTTCTCTTTCTCTCTCTGTCACAGCTTCTCTCTCTCTCTCGCTCACAGCTTCTCTTTCTCTCTCTCTCTCACTCACAGTGTCTCTTTTTCTCTCTGTCTCTCTTACTCACAGCTTCTTTTCCTCTCTCAGTCTCTCTCACTCACAGCTTGTCTCTCTCTCACAGCTACTCTCTCTTTCACTCACTCACAGCTTCTCTTTCTCTCTCTCTCTCTCTCACTCACAGCTTCTCTTTCTCTCTCTCTCAAACACACAGCTTCTCTTTCTCTCCCTTTCTCTCTCTCACTCACAGCTTCTCTTTCTCTCTCTCTCTCACTCACAGCTTCTCTTTCTCTCTCTCTCTCACTTACAGCTTCTCTTTCTTTCTCTCTCTCACTCACAGCTTTTCTTTCTCTCTCTCACTCACAGCTTCTCTTTCTCTCTCTCTCTCTCTCACTCACAGCTTCTCTTTCTCTCTCTCTCTCTCACACAGCTTCTCTTTCTCTCTCTCTCTCACTCACAGCTTCTCTTTCTCTCTCTCTCACTCACAGCTTCTCTTTCTCTCTCTCTCTCTCACTCACAGCTTCTGTTTTTCTCCCTCTCTCTCTCTCACTCACAGCGTTTTTCTCTCTCTCTGTCACTCGCCGCTTCTCTTTCTCTCTCTCTCTCTCTCACTCGCATCTTCTCTTTTTCTCTCTGTCTCTCTCACTCACAGCTTCTTTTTCTCTCTCAGTCTCTCTCACTCACAGCTTCTCTCTCTCACACAGCTACTCTTTTTCTCTCACTAACAGCTTCTCTTTCTCTCTCTCTCTCTCTCACTCACAGCTTCTCTTTCTCTCTCTCAAACACACAGCTTCTCTTTCTCTCCCTTTCTCTCTCTCACTCACAGCTTCTCTTTCTCTCTCTCTCTCACTCACAGCTTATCTTTCTCTCTCTCACTCACAGCTTCACTTTCTCTCTCTCTCACTCACAGCTTCTCTTTCTCTCTCTCTCACTCACAGCTTCTTTCTCTCTCTCTCTCTCAATCGCAGCTTCTCTTTCTCTCTCTCTCACTCACAGCTTCTTTTTTTCTCTCTCTCTTACTCACAGCTTCTCTTTTTCCCTCTCAGTCACAGCTTCTCTCTCTCTCTCTCACTTACAGCTTCTCTTTCTCTCTCTCTCTCACTCACAGCTTCTCTTTCTCTCTCTCTCTCACTCACTCACAGCTTCTCTTTCTCTCTCTCTCACTCAAAGCTTCTCTTTCTCTCTCTCTGTCTCACTCACAGCTTCTGTTTTGATCCCTCTCTCTCTCACTCACAGCTTCTTTCTCTCTCTGCCACTCACCGCTTCTCTTTCTCTCTCTCTCTCTCACTCCCAGCTTCTCTTTCTCTCTCTGCCTCTCTCACTCACAGCTTCTCTCTCTCTCTCTCTCTCACTCACAGTGTCTCTTTTTCTCTCTGTCTCTCTTACTCACAGCTTCTTTTCCTCTCTCAGTCTCTCTCACTCACAGCTTCTCTCTCTCTCACAGCTACTCTCTCTTTCACTCACTCACAGCTTCTCTCTCTCTCTCTCTCTCTCTCACTCACAGCTTCTCTTTCTCTCTCTCTCAAACACACAGCTTCTCTTCTCTCCCTTTCTCTCTCTCACTCACAGCTTCTCTTTCTCTCTCTCTCTCACTCACAGCTTCTCTTTCTCTCTCTCTCTCACTTACAGCTTCTCTTTCTTTCTCTCTCTCACTCACAGCTTTTCTTTCTCTCTCTCACTCACAGCTTCTCTTTCTCTCTCTCTCTCTCTCACTCACAGCTTCTCTTTCTCTCTCTCTCTCTCACACAGCTTCTCTTTCTCTCTCTCTCTCTCACTCACAGCTTCTCTTTCTCTCTCTCTCACTCACAGCTTCTCTTTCTCTCTCTCTCTGTCTCACTCACAGCTTCTGTTTTTCTCCCTCTCTCTCTCTCACTCACAGCGTTTTTCTCTCTCTCTGTCACTCGCCGCTTCTCTTTCTCTCTCTCTCTCTCTCACTCGCATCTTCTCTTTCTCTCTCTGTCTCTCTCACTCACAGCTTCTTTTTCTCTCTCAGTCTCTCTCACTCACAGCTTCTCTCTCTCACACAGCTACTCTTTTTCTCTCACTAACAGCTTCTCTCTCTCTCTCTCTCTCTCTCACTCACAGCTTCTCTTTCTCTCTCTCAAACACACAGCTTCTCTTTCTCTCCCTTTCTCTCTCTCACTCACAGCTTCTCTTTCTCTCTCTCTCTCACTCACAGCTTATCTTTCTCTCTCTCACTCACAGCTTCACTTTCTCTCTCTCTCACTCACAGCTTCTCTTTCTCTCTCTCTCACTCACAGCTTCTTTCTCTCTCTCTCTCTCAATCGCAGCTTCTCTTTCTCTCTCTCTCACTCACAGCTTCTTTTTTTCTCTCTCTCTTACTCACAGCTTCTATTTTTCCCTCTCAGTCACAGCTTCTCTCTCTCTCTCACTCACAGCTTCTCTTTCTCTCTCTCTCTCACTCACAGCTTCTCTTTCTCTCTCTCACTCACTCACAGCTTCTCTTTCTCTCTCTCTCACTCACAGCTTCCCTCACTCTCTCACTCAAAGCTTCTCTTTCTCTCTCTCTGTCTCACTCACAGCTTCTGTTTTGATCCCTCTCTCTCTCACTCACAGCTTCTTTCTCTCTCTGCCACTCACCGCTTCTCTTTCTCTCTCTCTCTCACTCCCAGCTTCTCTTTCTCTCTCTGCCTCTCTCACTCACAGCTTCTCTCTCTCTCTCTCACTCACTCACACCTTCTCTTTCTCTATCTCACTCACAGCTTCTCTCTCTCTCTCTCTCTCTCACTCACAGGTTCTTTTTTCTTTCACTCTCTCTCACTCACAGCTTCTCTTTCTCTCTCTGTCACAGCTTCTCTCTCTCTCTCGCTCACACCTTCTCTTTCTCTCTCTCTCACTCACACTGTCTCTTTCTCTCTCTGTCTCTGTCACTCACAGCTTCTTTTTCTCTCTCAGACTCTCTCACTCACTGCTTCTCTCTCTCACAGCTACTCTCTCTATCTCTCACTCACAGCTTCTCTTTCTCTCTCTCTCTCTTACTCACAGCTTCTCTTTCTCTATCTCTCACAGCTTCTCTCTCTCTCACAGCTTGTCGTTCTCTCTCTCTCTCACTCACAGCTTCTCTTTCTCTCTCTCTCTCACTAACAACTTCTGTCTCTCTCTCACACACAGCTTCTCTTTCTCTCTCTCCCTTCTCACAGGTTCACTTTTTCTCTCAATCACAGCTTCTCTCTCTCTCTCTCACTCACAGCTTCTCTTTCTCTCTCTGCCTCAATCACAGCTTATCTTTCTCTCTCACTCACAGCTTCTCTTTCTCACCCTCTCTCACTTACAGCTTCTCTTTCTCTCTCTCTCTCTCTCTCACTCACAGCTTCTCTTTCTCTCTCACTCACAGCTTCTCCTTCTCTCTCTCTATCTCACAGCTTCTCTTTCTCTCTCTCTCACTCACAGCTACTCTTTCTCTTTCTCTCACTCACAGCTTCTCTTTCTCTCTCTCACTCACGTCTTCTCTTTCTCTCTCTCTCTCTAACTCACAGCTTCTCTTTCTCTCTCTCTCTCTCACTCACAGCATCTCTCTCTCTCTCTCACAGCTTCTCTTTCTCACTCTCTC
The DNA here is from genome assembly GCA_035047345.1 of Bradypodion ventrale. Classification (NCBI taxonomy): domain Eukaryota; kingdom Metazoa; phylum Chordata; class Lepidosauria; order Squamata; family Chamaeleonidae; genus Bradypodion; species Bradypodion ventrale. Next base: position 255,850,371 of record JAWDJE010000001.1, read on the forward strand.
TCACTCACAGCTTCTCTCTCTCTCTCACTCACAGCTTCTCTATCTCTCTCACACTCACAGCTTCTCTTTCTCTCTCTCACTCACAGCTTCTCTCTCTCTCTCTCACTCACTGCTTCTCTTTCTCTCTCTCTCACTCACACCTTCTCTTTCTCACTCGCTCACTTAAAACTTCTCTTTCTCTCACTCACAGCTTCTCTTTCTCTCTCTCACAGCTTCTCTCTCTCTCACTCACAGCTTCTCTTTCTCTCTCATTTATAGCTTCTCTTTCTATCTCTCTCACTCACATTCTCTTTCTATCTCTCTCTCACTCACAGCGTCACTTTATTCTCTCTCTCACTTACAGCTTCTCTCTCTCTCTCTCTCACTCAGCTTCTCTTTCTCTCTCTCTCACTCACAGCTTCTCTTTTTCTCCCTCTCACTCACAGCTTCTCTTTCTCTGTCTCTCACTCACAGCTTCTCTCTCTCTCACTCACTCACAGCTTCTCTTTCTCTCTCTCTCTCTCACAGCTTCTCTTTCTTTCTCTCTCTCTCTCTCACTCACAGCTTCTCGTTCTCTCTCTCTCACTCACAGCTTCTCTCTCTCTCTCACTCACAGCTTATCTTTCTCTCTCTCTCAAACACACAGCTTCTCTTTCTCTCCCTTTCTCTCTCTCACTCACAGCTTCTCTTTCTCTCTCTCTCTCACTCACAGCTTATCTTTCTCTCTCTCACTCACAGCTTCTCTTTCTCTCTCTCTCTCTCACTCACAGCTTCTCTTTCTCTCTCTCTCTCACTCACAGCTTCTTTTTCTCTCTCTCTCTCACTCACAGCTTCTCTTTCTCTCTCTATCTCTCTTACTCACAGCTTCTCTTTCTCTCTCTGTCTCTCTCACTCACAGCTTCTCTTTCTCTCTCTGTCTCTCTCACTCACAGCTTCTCTTTCTCTCTCTCTCACACAGCTACTCTTTCTCTCTCACTCACTCACAGCTTCTCTTTCTCTCTTTCTCTCTCACTCACAGCTTCACTTTCTCTCTCTCTCTCACTCACAGCTTCCTTTTCTTTCTCAGTCTCTCTCACCACAGCTTCTCTCTCTCTCACAGCTACTCTCTCCTTCTCGCACTCACAGCTTCTCTTTCTCTCTCTCTCTCTCACTCACAGCTTCTCTTTCTCTCTCTCTCAAACACACAGCTTCTCTTTCTCTCCCTTTCTCTCTCTCACTCACAGCTTATCTTTCTCTCTCTCACTCACAGCTTCTCTTTCTCTCTCTCTCTCACTCACAGCTTCTCTTTCTCCCTCTCTCTCTCACTCACAGCTTCTTTCACTCTCTGTCACTCACAGCTTCTCTTTCTCTCCCTCTATCTCTAACAGCTTCTCTTTCTCTCTCTCTCTCACAGTTTTTTTACTCTCTCTCTCTTACTCACAGCTTCTCTTTTTCCCTCTCTCATTCACAACTTCTCTCTCTCTCTCTCACTCACAGCTTCTCTTTATCTCTCTCTCACTCACAGCTTCTCTTTCTCTCTCTCTCTCACTCACAGCTTCTTTCTCTCTCTCTCACTCACTGCTTCTCATTCTCTCTCTCTCTCTCACTCACAGCTTCTCTTTCTCTCTCTGTCTCTCTTACTCACAGCTTCTCTTTCTCTCTCTGTCTCTCTCACTCACAGCTTCTCTTTCTCTCTCTGTCTCTCTCACTCACAGCTTCTCTTTCTCTCTCTCTCTCACAGCTACTCTTTCTCTCTCACTCACTCACAGCTTCTCTTTCTCTCTCTCTCTCACACTCACAGCTTCACTTTCTCTCTCTCTCTCTCACTCACAGCTTCTCTTTCTCTCTCTCTCACTCACAGCTTCTCTTTCTCTCTCTCTCTGTCTCACTCACAGCTTCTGTTTTTCTCCCCCTCTCTCTCACTCACAGCTTCTTTCTCTCTCTCTGTCACTCGTTGCTTCTCTTTCTCTCTCTCTCTCACTCACATCTTCTCTTTCTCTCTCTGTCTCTCTCACTCTCTGTCACTCACCGCTTCTCTCTCTCTCTCTCACTCAGAGCTTCTCCTTCTCTCTTTCACTCACTCACAGCTTCTCTCTCTCTCTCTCACAGCTTCCCATTCTCTCTCTCTCTCTCACTCACAGCTTCTTTTTCTCCGTCTCTCTCAATCACAGCTTCTCTTTCTATCTCTCTCTCACTCACATCTTCTCTTTCTCTTTCTTTCTCACTTACAGTTTCTCTTTCTCTCCCTTTCTCTCTCTCACTCACAGCTTATCTTTCTCTCTCTCACTCACAGCTTCTCTTTCTCTCTCTCTATCTCACTCACAGCTTCTCTTTCTCTCTCTCTCTCACTCACAGCTTCTCTTTCTCTCTCTCTCAATCGCAGCTTCTCTTTCTCTCTCTCTCTCACTCACAGCTTCTCTTTCTCCCTCTCTCTCTCACTCACAGCTTCTTTCACTCTCTGTCACTCACAGCTTCTCTTTCTCTCTCTCTCTCTCAATTGCAGCTTCTCTTTCTCTCTCTCTCTCACTCACAGCTTCTCTTTCTCCCTCTCTCTCTCACAGCTTCTATTTCTCTCTCTCACTCACAGCTTCTCTTTCTCTCTCTCTCTCACTCGCAGCTTCTCTTTCTCTCTCTCTCTCTCACTCACAGCTTTTCTTTCTCTCTCTCTAACTCACAGCTTCTTTTACTCTCTGTCACTCACAGCATCTCTTTCTCTCCCTCTCGCACTCACAGCTTCTCTCTCTCTCTCTCTCTCTCTCTCACTCACTCACAGCTTCTTTTTTACTCTCTCTCTTACTCACAGCTTCTCTTTTTCCCTCTCTCACTCACAGCTTCTTTCTCTCTCTGTCGCTCTCACTCACAGCTTCTCTTTTTCTCTCTCTCTCACTCACAGCTTCTTTTTTCTATCTCTCTCACTCACAGCTTCTCTTTTTCTCTCTCACTCACAACTGTTCTTTCTCTCTCTCTCTCACTCACACCTTCTCTTTCTCTATCTCACTCACAGCTTCTCTTTCTCTCTCTCTCCCTCACAGGTTCTTTTTTGTCTCACTCTCTCTCACTCACAGCTTCTCTTTCTCTCTCTGTCACAGCGTCTCTCTCTCTCTCTCTCGCTCACAGCTTCTCTTTCTCTCTCTCACTCACTCACAGTGTCTCTTTCTCTCTCTGTCTCTCTCACTCACAGCTTCTTTTTCTATCTCAGTCTCTCTCACTCACAGCTTCTCTCTCTCACAGCTACTCTCACTTTCTCTCACTCACAGCTTCTCTCTCTCTCTCTCACTCACAGCTTCTCTTTCACTCTCTCTCAAACACACAGCTTCTCTTTCTCTCACTTTCTCTCTCTCACTCACAGCTTCTCTTTCTCTCTCTGTCTCACTCACAGCTTCTCTTTCTCTCTCACTCACAGCTTCTCTTTATCTCTCTCTCACTCACAGCTTCTCTTTCTCTCTCTCTCTCACTCACAGCTGCTTTCTCTCTCTCTCACTCACTGCTTCTCTTTCTCTCTCTCTCTCACTCACAGCTTCTCTTTAACTCTCTGTCTCTCTTACTCACAGCTTCTCTTTCTCTCTCTGTCTCTCTCACTCACAGCTTCTCTTTCTCTCTCTGTCTCTCACTCACAGCTTCTCTTTCTCTGTCTCACAGCTACTCTTTCTCTCTCACTCACTCACAGCTTCTCTTTCTCTCTCTCTCACTCACTCACAGCTTCTCTTTCTCTCTCTCTTTCACTCGCCGCTTCTCTTTCTCTATCTCTCTCTCACTCACAGATTCTCTCTCTCACAGCTACTCTCTCTTTCTCTCACTCACAGCTTCTCTTTCTCTCTCTCTCTCACTCACAGCTTCTCTTTCTCTCTGTCACTGCTTCTCTCTCAATCTCTCGCTCACAGCTTCTCTTTCTCTCTCTCTCACTCACAGTGTCTCTTTCTCTCTCTGTCTCTCTTACTCACAGCTTCTTTTTCTCTCTCAGTCTCTCTCACTCACAGCTTCTCTCTCACACACAGCTACTCTCTCTTTCTCTCACTCACAGCTTCTCTTTCTCTCTCTCTCTCTCACTCACAGCTTCTCTTTCTCTCTCTCTCAAACAGACAGCTTCTCTTTCTCTCCCTTTCTCTCTTTCACTCACAGCTTCTCTTTCTCTCTCTCTCACTCACAGCTTCTCTTTCTCTCTCTCTCACTCACAGCTTCTCTTTCTCTCTCTCTCTCACTCACAGCTTATCTTTCTCTCTCTCACAGCTTCTCTTTCTCTCTCTCTCTCACTCACAGCATCTCTTTCTCTCTCACTCACTCACAGCTTCTCTTTCTCTCTCACTCACAGCTTATCTTTCTCACTCTCACTCACAGCTTCACTTTCTCTCTCTCTCTCTCTCACAGCTTCTCTTTCTCTCTCTCACTCACAGCTTCTTTTTCTCTCTCTCTCTCAATCACAGCTTCTCTTTCTCTCTCTCTCTCACTCACAGCTTCTTTCTCTCTCTCTCTCTTACTCACAGCTTCTCTTTTTCCCTCTCTCAGTCACAGCTTCTCTCTCTCTCTCTCTCACTGACAGCTTCTGTTTATCTTTCTCTCTCACTCACTTCTCTTTCTCTCTCTCTCACTCACAGCTTCTCTTTCTCTCTCTCACTAACAGCTTCTCTCTCTCTCTCACTCAAAGCTTCTCTTTCTCTCTCTCTGTCTCACTCACAGCTTCTGTTTTAATCCCTCTCTCTCACTCACAGCTTCTTTCTCTCTCTGCCACTCACCGCTTCTCTTTCTCTCTCTCTCTCTCACTCACAGCTTCTCTTTCTCTCTCTGCCTCTCTCACTCACAGCTTCTCTTTCTCTCTCTGTCTCTCTCACTCACAGCTTCTCTTTCTCTCACAGTCTCTCTCACTCACAGCTTCTCTTTCCCTCTTTCTCTCACAGCTTCTCTTTCTCTCTCTCTCACATCCTCTCTTTCTCTCTCTCTCCCACTCACATCTCTCTCTCTCTCTCACTCACAGATTCTCTCTCTCTCACTCACAGCTTCTCTTTCTCTCTCTCTCAGAGCTTCTTTATCTCTCTGTCTCTCACAGCTTCTCTCTCTGTCTCTCAATCACTGCTTCTCTCTCTCTCTCACACACAGCTTCTCTTTCTCTGTCACTCACAGCTTCTCTCTCTCTTGCTCACAGCTTCTCTCTCTCTTACAATCACATCTTCTCTTTCTCTCTCTCTCTCTCACTCACAGCTTCTTTTTCTATCTCTCTCACTCACAGCTTCTCTTTTTCTATCTCACTCACAGCGGTTCTATCTCTCTCTCTCTCTCTCACTCACACTTTCACTTTCTCTATCTCACTCACAGCTTCTCTTTCTCTCTCTCTCTCACTCACAGCTTCTCTTTCTCTGTCACAGCTTCTCTCTCTCTCTCGCTCGCTCACACCTTCTCTTTCTCTCTCTCTCACTCACAGTGTCTCTTTCTCTCTGTCTTTCTCACTCACAGCTTCTTTTTCTCTCTCAGTCTCTCTCACTCACAGCTTCTCTCTCTCTCACAGCTACTCTCTCTTTCTCTCACTCACAGCTTCTCTTTCTCGCTCGCTCTCTCACTCACAGCTTCTCTTTCTCTCTCTCTCAAACACACAGCTTCTCTTTCTCTCCCTTTCTCTCTCTCACTCACAGCTTCTCTTTTTCTCTCTCTATCACTCACAGCTTATCTTTCTCTCTCTCACTCACAGCTTCTCTTTCTCTCTCTCTCTCACTCACAGCTTCCCTTTCTCTCCCTCTCTCTCTCACAGCTTTTCTCTCTCTCTCTCTCTCTCTCACTCACAGTTTTTTTACTCTCTCTCTCTCTTACTCACAGCTTCTCTTTTTCCCTCTCTCATTCACAACTTCTCTCTCTCTCTCTCACTCACAGCTTCTCTTTATCTCTCTCTCACTCACAGCTTCTCTTTCTCTCTCTCTCAGTCACAGCTTCTTTCTCTCTCTCTCACTCACTGCTTCTCTTTCTCTCTCTCTCTCACTCACAGCTTCTCTTTCTCTCTCTGTCTCTCTCACTCACAGCTTCTCTTTCTCTCTCTGTCTCTCTCACTCACAGCTTCTTTTTCTCTCTCTCTCTCACAGCTTCTATTTCTCTGTCTCACTCACAGCTTCTATTTCTCTCCCTCTCTCACTCGCAGCTTCTCTTTCTCTCTCTCTCTCACTCACAGCTTTTCTTTCTCTCTCTCTCACTCACAGCTTCTTTTACTCTCTGTCACTCACAGCGTCTCTTTCTCTCCCTCTAGCACTCACAGCTTCTCTCTCTCTCTCTCTCTCTCACTCACAGCTTTTTTACTCTCTCTCTTACTCACAGCTTCTCTTTTTCCCTCTCTCACTCACAGCTTCTTTCTCTCTCTGTCGCTCTCACTCAATCTTCTCTTTTTCTCTCTCTCTCACTCACAGCTTCTTTTTTCTATCTCTCTCACTCACAGCTTCTCTTTTTCTCTCTCACTTACAACTGTTCTTTCTCTCTCTCTCTCACTCACACCTCTTTCTCTATCTCACTCTCAGCTTCTCTTTCTCTCTCTCTCCCTCACAGGTTCTTTTTTGTCTCACTCTCTCTCACTCACAGCTTCTCTTTCTCTCTCTGTCACAGCTTCTCTCTCTCTCTCTCGCTCACAGCTTCTCTTTCTCTCTCTCTCTCACTCACAGTGTCTCTTTCTCTCTCTGTCTCTCTCACTCACAGCTTCTTTTTCTCTCTCAGTCTCTCTCACTCACAGCTTCTCTCTCTCTCACAGCTACTCTCTCTTTCTCTCACTCACAGCTTCTCTCTCTCTCTCTCTCTCACTCACAGCTTCTCTTTCTCTCTCTCTCAAACACACAGCTTCTCTTTCTCTCCCTTTCTCTCTCTCACTCACAGCTTCTCTTTCTCTCTCTCTCTCTCACTCACAGCTTATCTTTCTCTCTCTCACTCACAGCTTCTCTTTCTCTCTCTCTCTCACTCACAGCTGCTTTCTCTCTCTCTCACTCACAGCTTCTCTTTATCTCTCTCTCTCACTCACAGCTTCTCTTTCTCTCTCTGTCTCTCTTACTCACAGCTTCTCTTTCTCTCTCTGACTCTCTCACTCACAGCTTCTCTTTCTCTCTCTGTCTCTCTCACTCACAGCTTCTCTTTCTCTCTCTCTCACAGCTTCTCTTTCTCTCTCTCACTCACAGCTTCTCTTTCTCTCTCTCTCTCACTCGCAGCTTCTCTTTCTCTCTCTCTCTCTCACTCACAGCTTCTCTCTCTCTCTCTCACTCACAGCTTCTCTTTCTCTCTCTCTCACTCACAGCTTCTTTTACTCTCTGTCATTCACAGCGTCTCTTTCTCTCCCTCTCGCACTCACAGCTTCTCTCTCTCTCTCTCTCTCTCACTCTCAGCTTCTTTTTTACTCTCTCTCTTACTCACAGCTTCTCTTTTTCCCTCTCTCACTCACAGCTTCTCTTTCTCTCTCTGTCTCTCTCACTCACAGCTTCTCTTTCTCTCTCTCTCTCACTAACAGCTTCTTTTTTTATCTCTCTCACTCACAGCTTCTCTTTTTCTCTCTCACTCACAACTGTTCTTTCTCTCTCTCTCTCACTCACACCTTCTCTTTCTCTATCTCACTCACAGCTTCTCTTTCTCTCTCTCTCCCTCACAGGTTCTTTTTTCTCTCTCTCTCTCTCACTCACAGCTTCTCTTTCTCTCTCTCTCAAACACACAGCTTCTCTTTCTCTCCCTTTCTCTCTCTCACTCACAGATTCTCTTTCTCTCTCTCACACACACACAGCTTCTTTTACTCTCTGTCACTCACAGCGTCTCTTTCTCTCCCTCTAGCCCTCACAGCTTCTCTTTCTCTCTCTCTCTCTCTCACTCATAGCTTCTTTTTCACTCTCTCTCTTACTCACAGCTTCTCTTTTTCCCTCTCTCACACAGCTTCTTTCTCTCTCTGTCACTCTCACTCACAGCTTCTCTTTTTCTCTCTCTCTCACTCACAGCTTCTTTTTTCTATCTCTCTCACTCACAGCTTCTCTTTTTCTCTCTCACTTACAACTGTTCTTTCTCTCTCTCTCTCACTCACACCTTCTCTTTCTCTATCTCACTCACAGCTTCTCTTTCTCTCTCTCTCCCTCACAGGTTCTTTTTTGTCTCACTCTCTCTCACTCACAGCTTCTCTTTCTCTCTCTGTCACAGCTTCTCTCTTTCTCTCGCTCACAGCTTCTCTTTCTCTCTCTCTCTCACTCACAGTGTCTCTTTCTCTCTCTGTCTCTCTCACTCACAGCTTCTTTTTCTCTCTCAGTCTCTCTCACTCACAGCTTCTCTCTCTGTCACAGCTACTCTCTCTTTCTCTCACTCACAGCTTCTCTCTCTCTCTCTCACTCACAGCTTCTCTTTCTCTTTCTCTCAAACACACAGCTTCTCTTTCTCTCCCTTTCTCTCTCTCACTCACAGCTTCTCTTTCTCTCTCTCTCTCACTCACAGCTTATCTTTCTCTCTCTCACTCACAGCTTCTCTTTATCTCTCTCTCACTCACAGCTTCTCTTTCTCTCTCTCTCACTCACAGCTGCTTAATCTCTCTCTCACTCAAAGCTTCTCTTTATCTCTCTCTCTCTCTCTCACAGCTTCTCTTTCTCTCTCTGTCTCTCTTATTCACAGCTTCTCTTTCTCTCTCTGTCTCTCTCACTCACAGCTTCTCTTTCTCTCACTGTCTCTCTCACTCACAGCTTCTCTTTCTCTCTCTCTCACAGCTTCTCTTTCTCTCTCTCACTCACAGCTTCTCTTTCTCTCTCTCTCTCACTCGCAGCTTCTCTTTCTCTCTCTCTCTCTCACTCACAGCTTCTCTCTCTCTCTCTCTCACTCACAGCTTCTCTTTCTCTCTCTCTCACTCACAGCTTCTTTTACTCTCTGTCATTCACAGCGTCTCTTTCTCTCCCTCTCGCACTCACAGCTTCTCTCTCTCTCTCTCTCACTCACAGCTTCTTTTTTACTCTCTCTCTTACTCACAGCTTCTCTTTTTCCCTCTCTCACTCACAGCTTCTCTTTCTCTCTCTGTCTCTCTCACTCACAGCTTCTTTCTCTCTCTGTCACTCTCACTCACAGCTTCTCTTTTTCTCTCTCTCTCACTCACAGCTTCTTTTTTCTATCTCTCTCACTCACAGCTTCTCTTTTTCTCTCTCACTTACAACTGTTCTATCTCTCTCTCTCTCACTCACACCTTCTCTTTCTCTATCTCACTCACAGCTTCTCTTTCTCTCCCTCTCCCTCACAGGTTCTTTTTTGTCTCACTCTCTCTCACTCACAGCTTCTCTTTCTCTCTCTGTCACAGCTTCTCTCTCTCTCACTGACAGTGTCTCTTTCTCTCTCTGTCTCTCTCACTCACAGCTTCTTTTTCTCTCTCAGTCTCTCTCACTCACAGCTTCTCTCTCTCACACAGCTACTCTCTCTTTCTCTCACTCACAGCTTCTCTCTCTCTCTCTCTCACTCACAGCTTCTCTTTCTCTCTCTCTCAAACACACAGCTTATCTTTCTCTCCCTTTCTCTCTCTCACTCACAGCTTCTCTTTCTCTCTCTCTCTCACTCACAGCTTATCTTTCTCTCTCTCATTCACAGCTTCTCTTTATCTCTCTCTCACTCACAGCTTCTCTTTCTCTCTCTCTCAGTCACAGCTTCTCTCTCTCTCTCACTCACTGCTTCTCTTTCTCTCTCTCTCTCACTCACAGCTTCTCTTTCTCTCTCTGTCTCTCACTCACAGCTTCTCTTTCTCTCTCTGTCTCTCTCACTCACAGCTTCTTTTTCTCTCTCTCTCTCACAGCTTCTATTTCTCTGTCTCACTCACAGCTTCTATTTCTCTCCCTCTCTCACTCGCAGCTTCTCCTTCTCTCTCTCTCTCACTCACAGCTTTTCTTTCTCTCTCTCTCACTCACAGCTTCTTTTACTCTCTGTCACTCACAGCGTCTCTTTCTCTCCCTCTAGCACTCACAGCTTCTCTTTCTCTCTCTCTCTCTCTCACTCACAGCTTTTTTACTCTCTCTCTTACTCACAGCTTCTCTTTTTCCCTCTCTCACTCACAGCTTCTTTCTCTCTCTGTCGCTCTCACTCACATCTTCTCTTTTTCTCTCTCTCTCACTCACAGCTTCTTTTTTCTATCTCTCTCACTCACAGCTTCTCTTTTTCTCTCTCACTTACAACTGTTCTTTCTCTCTCTCTCACACTCACACCTCTTTCTCTATCTCACTCTCAGCTTCTCTTTCTCTCTCTCTCCCTCACAGGTTCTTTTTTGTCTCACTCTCTCTCTCTCACAGCTTCTCTTTCTCTCTGTCACAGCTTCTCTCTCTCTCTCGCTCACAGCTTCTCTTTCTCTCTCTCTCTCACTCACAGTGTCTCTTTCTCTCTCTGTCTCTCTCACTCACAGCTTCTTTTTCTCTCTCAGTCTCTCTCACTCACAGCTTCTCTCTCTCTCACAGCTACTCTCTCTTTCTCTCACTCACAGCTTCTCTCTCTCTCTCTCTCACTCACAGCTTCTCTTTCTCTCTCTCTCAAACACACAGCTTCTCTTTCTCTCCCTTTCTCTCTCTCACTCACAGCTTCTCTTTCTCTCTCTCTCTCTCACTCACAGCTTATCTTTCTCTCTCTCACTCACAGCTTCTCTTTTTCTCTCTCTCTCACTCACAGCTGCTTTCTCTCTCTCTCACTCACAGCTTCTCTTTATCTCTCTCTCTCACTCACAGCTTCTCTTTCTCTCTCTGTCTCTCTTACTCACAGCTTCTCTTTCTCTCTCTGTCTCTCTCACTCACAGCTTCTCTTTCTCTCTCTGTCTCTCTCACTCACAGCTTCTCTTTCTCTCTCTCTCACAGCTTCTCTTTCTCTCTCTCACTCACAGCTTCTCTTTCTCTCTCTCTCTCACTCGCAGCTTCTCTTTCTCTCTCTCTCTCTCACTCACAGCTTCTCTCTCTCTCTCACTCACAGCTTCTCTTTCTTTCTCTCTCACTCACAGCTTCTTTTACTCTCTGTCATTCACAGCGTCTCTTTCTCTCCCTCTCGCACTCACAGCTTCTCTCTCTCTCTCTCTCTCTCACACAGCTTCTTTTTTACTCTCTCTCTTACTCACAGCTTCTCTTTTTCCCTCTCTCACTCACAGCTTCTCTTTCTCTCTCTGTCTCTCTCACTCACAGCTACTCTTTCTCTCTCTCTCTCACTAACAGCTTCTTTTTTTATCTCTCTTACTCACAGCTTCTCTTTTTCTCTCTCACTCACAACTGTTCTTTCTCTCTCTCTCTCACTCACACCTTCTCTTTCTCTATCTCACTCACAGCTTCTCTTTCTCTCTCTCTCCCTCACAGGTTCTTTTTTCTCTCTCTCTCTCACTCACAGCTTCTCTTTCTCTCTCTCTCAAACACACAGCTTCTCTTTCTCTCCCTTTCTCTCTCTCACTCACAGATTCTCTTTCTCTCTCACACACACACACAGCTTCTTTTACTCTCTGTCACTCACAGCGTCTCTTTCTCTCCCTCTAGCACTCACAGCTTCTCTTTCTCTCTCTCTCTCACTCACAGCTTCTTTTTCACTCTCTCTCTTACTCACAGCTTCTCTTTTTCCCTCTCTCACTCACAGCTTCTTTCTCTCTCTGTCACTCTCACTCACAGCTTCTCTTTTTCTCTCTCTCTCACTCACAGCTTCTTTTTTCTATCTCTCTCACTCACAGCTTCTCTTTTTCTCTCTCACTTACAACTGTTCTTTCTCTCTCTCTCTCACTCACACCTTCTCTTTCTCTATCTCACTCACAGCTTCTCTTTCTCTCTCTCTCCCTCACAGGTTCTTTTTTGTCTCACTCTCTCTCTCTCACAGCTTCTCTTTCTCTCTCTGTCACAGCTTCTCTCTTTCTCTCGCTCACAGCTTCTCTTTCTCTCTCTCTCTCACTCACAGTGTCTCTTTCTCTCTCTGTCTCTCTCACTCACAGCTTATTTTCTCTCTCAGTCTCTCTCACTCACAGCTTCTCTCTCTGTCACAGCTACTCTCTCTTTCTCTCACTCACAGCTTCTCTCTCTCTCTCTCACTCACAGCTTCTCTTTCTCTTTCTCTCAAACACACAGCTTCTCTTTCTCTCCCTTTCTCTCTCTCACTCACAGCTTCTCTTTCTCTCTCTCTCTCACTCACAGCTTCTCTTTCTCTCTCTCACTCACAGCTTCTCTTTATCTCTCTCTCACTCACAGCTTCTCTTTCTCTCTCTCTCTCACTCACAGCTGCTTAATCTCTCTCTCACTCGCAGCTTCTCTTTCTCTCTCTCTCTCTCACTCACAGCTTCTCTCTCTCTCTCTCTCACTCACAGCTTCTCTTTCTCTCTCTCTCACTCACAACTTCTTTTACTCTCTGTCATTCACAGCGTCTCTTTCTCTCCCTCTCGCACTCACAGCTACTCTCTCTCTCTCTCTCTCTCACTCACAGCTTCTTTTTTACTCTCTCTCTTATTCACAGCTTCTCTTTTTCCCTCTCTCACTCACAGCTTCTCTTTCTCTCTCTGTCTCTCTCACTCACAGCTTCTCTCTCTCTCTCTCTCTCACTCACAGCTTCTTTTTTTATCTCTCTCACTCACAGCTTCTCTTTTTCTCTCTCACTCACAACTGTTCTTTCTCTCTCTCTCTCACTCACACCTTCTCTTTCTCTATCTCACTCACAGCTTCTCTTTCTCTCTCTCTCCCTCACAGGTTCTTTTTTTCTCTCTCTCTCTCTCTCACTCACAGCTTCTCTTTCTCTCTCTCTCAAACACACAGCTTCTCTTTCTCTCCCTTTCTCTCTCTCACTCACAGCTTCTCTTTCTCTCTCTCTCTCACACACAGCTTATCTTTCTCTCTCTCACTCATAGCTACTCTTTCTCTCTCACTCACTCACAGCTTCTCTCTCTCTCTCTCTCACTCACAGCTTCTCTTTCTTTCTTTCTCTCTCTCTGTCTCACTCACAGCTTCTGTTTTTCTCCCTCTCTCTCACTCATAGCTTCTTTCTCTCTCTGTCACTTGCCGCTTCTCTTTCTCTCTCTCTCTCTCTCTCACTCACATCTTCTCTTTCTCTCTCTGTCTCTCTCACTCACAGCTTCTTTTTCTCTCTCAGTCTCTCTCACTCACAGCTTCTCTCTCTCTCACAGCTACTCTCTCTTTCTCTCACTCACAGCTTCTCTTTCTCTCTCTCTCACTCACAGCTTCTCTTTCTCTCTCTCTCAAACACACAGCTTCTCTTTCTCTCCCTTTCTCTCTCTCACTCACAGCTTCTCTTTCTCTCTCTCTCAAACACACAGCTTCTCTTTCTCTCCCTTTCTCTCTCTCACTCACAGCTTCTCTTTCTCTCTCTCTCACTCACAGCTTATCTTTCTCTCTCTCACTCACAACTTCTCTTTCTCTCTCTCTCACTCACAGCTTCTCTTTTTCTATCTCACTCACAGCAGTTCTTTCTCTCTCTCTCTCTCACTCACACCTTCTCTTTCTCTATCTCACTCACAGCTTCTCTCTCTCTCTCTCTCTCACTCACAGGTTCTTTTTTCTCTCACTCTCTCTCACTCACAGCTTCTCTTTCTCTGTCACAGCTTCTCTCTCTCTCTCGCTCGCTCACACCTTCTCTTTCTCTCTCTCTCACTCACAGTGTCTCTTTCTCTCTGTCTTTCTCACTCACAGCTTCTTTTTCTCTCTCAGTCTCTCTCACTCACAGCTTCTCTCTCTCTCACAGCTACTCTCTCTTTCTCTCACTCACAGCTTCTCTTTCTCGCTCGCTCTCTCACTCACAACTTCTCTTTCTCTCTCTCTCAAACAAACAGCTTCTCTTTCTCTCCCTTTCTCTCTCTCACTCACAGCTTCTCTTTCTCTCTCTCTATCACTCACAGCTTATCTTTCTCTCACTCACTCACAGCTTCTCTTTCTCTCTCTCTCACTCACAGCTTCCCTTTCTCTCCCTCTCTCTCTCACAGCTTTTCTCTCTCTCTCTCTCACTCACAGTTTTTTTACTCTCTCTCTCTTACTCACAGCTTCTCTTTTTCCCTCTCTCATTCACAACTTCTCTCTCTCTCTCACTCACAGCTTCTCTTTATCTCTCTCTCACTCACAGCTTCTCTTTCTCTCTCACTCACTCACAGGTTCTTTCTCTCTCTCTCACTCACTGCTTCTCTTTCTCTCTCTCTCTCACTCACAGCTTCTCTTTCTCTCTCTGTCTCTCTTACTCACAGCTTCTCTTTCTCTCTCTGTCTCTCTCACTCACAGCTTCTCTTTCTCTCTCTGTCTCTCTCACTCACAGCTTCTTTTTCTCTCTCTCTCTCTCACAGCTTCTATTTCTCTCTCTCACTCACAGCTTCTCTTTCTCTCCCTCTCTCACTCGCAGCTTCTCTTTCTCTCTCTCTCACTCACAGCTTTTCTTTCTCTCTCTCTCACTCACAGCTTCTTTACTCTCTGTCATTCACAGCGTCTCTTTCTCTCCCTCTCGCACTCACAGCTTCTCTCTCTCTCTCTCTCTCACTCACAGCTTCTTTTTTACTCTCTCTCTTATTCACAGCTTCTCTTTTTCCCTCTCTCACTCACAGCTTCTCTTTCTCTCTCTGTCTCTCTCACTCACAGCTTCTCTCTCTCTCTCTCTCACTCACAGCTTCTTTTTTTATCTCTCTCACTCACAGCTTCTCTTTTTCTCTCTCACTCACAACTGTTCTTTCTCTCTCTCTCTCACTCACACCTTCTCTTTCTCTATCTCACTCACAGCTTCTCTTTCTCTCTCTCTCCCTCACAGGTTCTTTTTTTCTCTCTCTCTCTCTCTCACTCACAGCTTCTCTTTCTCTCTCTCTCAAACACACAGCTTCTCTTTCTCTCCCTTTCTCTCTCTCACTCACAGCTTCTCTTTCTCTCTCTCTCTCACACACAGCTTATCTTTCTCTCTCTCACTCATAGCTACTCTTTCTCTCTCACTCACTCACAGCTTCTCTCTCTCTCTCTCTCACTCACAGCTTCTCTTTCTTTCTTTCTCTCTCTCTGTCTCACTCACAGCTTCTGTTTTTCTCCCTCTCTCTCTCACTCATAGCTTCTTTCTCTCTCTGTCACTTGCCGCTTCTCTTTCTCTCTCTCTCTCTCTCTCTCTCACTCACATCTTCTCTTTCTCTCTCTGTCTCTCTCACTCACAGCTTCTTTTTCTCTCTCAGTCTCTCTCACTCACAGCTTCTCTCTCTCTCACAGCTACTCTCCCTTTCTCTCACTCACAGCTTCTCTTTCTCTCTCTCTCACTCACAGCTTCTCTTTCTCTCTCTCTCAAACACACAGCTTCCCTTTCTCTCCCTTTCTCTCTCTCACTCACAGCTTCTCTTTCTCTCTCTCTCTCTCACTCACAGCTTCTCTTTCTCTCTCTCTCACTCACAGCTTCTCTTTCTCTCTCTCTCTCAATCGCAGCTTCTCTTTCTTTCTCTCTCTCTTTCTCACTCACAGCTTCTTTTTTACTCTCTCTCTCTTACTCATAGCTTCTCTTTTTCCCTCTCTCAGTCACAGCTTCTCTCTCTCTCTCACTCACAGCTTCTCTTTATCTTTCTCTCTCACTCACAGCTTCTCTTTCTCTCTCTCTGTCTCACTCACAGCTTCTGTTTTAATCCCTCTCTCTCTCACTCACAGCTTCTCTTTCTCTCTCTGTCTCTCTCACACAGCTTCTCTTTCTCTCTCTGTCTCTCTCACTCACAGCTTCTCTTTCTATCTCTGTCTCTCTCACTCACAGCTTCTCTTTCTCTCTCTCTCTCACAGCTTCTCTTTCTCTCTCTCTCACTCACAGCTTCAATTTCTCTCTCTCTCTCTCTGTCACTCACAGCTTCTCTTTCTCTCTCTCTCTCTCACACACATCCTCTTTCTCTCTCTCTCCTACTCACATCTCTTTCTCTCTCTCACTCACAGATTCTCTCTCTCTCACACTCACAGCTTCTCTTTCTCTCTCTCTCAGAGCTTCTTTATCTCTCTGTCTCTCACAGCTTCTCTCTCTGTCTCTCAATCACTGCTTCTCTTTATCTCTCTCTCTCTCACACACACAGCTTCTCTTTCTCTGTCACTCACAGCTTCTCTCTCTCTTGCTCACAGCTTCTCTCTCTCTCTTACAATCACAGCTTCTCTTTCTCTCTCTCTCACTCACAGCTTCTTTTTTCTATCTCTCACTCACAGCTTCTCTTTTTCTCTCTCACTCACAGCTGTTCTTTCTCTCTCTCTCTCACTCACACCTTCTCTCTCTCTCTCTCGCTCACAGCTTCTCTTTCTCTCTCTCTCACTCACAGTGTCTCTTTCTCTCTCTGTCTCTCTCACTCACAGCTTCTTTTTCTCTCTCAGTCTCTCTCACTCACAGCTTCTCTCTCTCTCACAGCTACTCTCTCTTTCTCTCACTCACAGCTTCTCTTTCTCTCTCTCTCACTCACAGCTTCTCTTTCTCTCTCTCTCAAACACACAGCTTCTCTTTCTCTCCCTTTCTCTCTCTCTCTCACAGCTTCTCTTTCTCTCTCTCTCAAACACACAGCTTCTCTTTCTCTCCCTTTCTCTCTCTCACTCACAGCTTCTCTCTCTCTCTCTCACACACACAGCTTATCTTTCTCTCTCTCACTCACAACTTCTCTTTCTCTCTCTCTCACTCACAGCTTCTCTTTTTCTATCTCACTCACAGCAGTTCTTTCTCTCTCTCTCTCTCACTCACACCTTCTCTTTCTCTATCTCACTCACAGCTTCTCTCTCTCTCTCTCTCTCACTCACAGGTTCTTTTTTCTCTCACTCTCTCTCACTCACAGCTTCTCTTTCTCTGTCACAGCTTCTCTCTCTCTCTCGCTCGCTCACACCTTCTCTTTCTCTCTCTCTCACTCACAGTGTCTCTTTCTCTCTGTCTTTCTCACTCACAGCTTCTTTTTCTCTCTCAGTCTCTCTCACTCACAGCTTCTCTCTCTCTCACAGCTACTCTCTCTTTCTCTCACTCACAGCTTCTCTTTCTCGCTCGCTCTCTCACTCACAACTTCTCTTTCTCTCTCTCTCAAACAAACAGCTTCTCTTTCTCTCCCTTTCTCTCTCTCACTCACAGCTTCTCTTTCTCTCTCTCTATCACTCACAGCTTATCTTTCTCTCACTCACTCACAGCTTCTCTTTCTCTCTCTCTCACTCACAGCTTCCCTTTCTCTCCCTCTCTCTCTCACAGCTTTTCTCTCTCTCTCTCTCTCACTCACAGTTTTTTTACTCTCTCTCTCTTACTCACAGCTTCTCTTTTTCCCTCTCTCATTCACAACTTCTCTCTCTCTCTCTCTCACTCACAGCTTCTCTTTATCTCTCTCTCACTCACAGCTTCTCTTTCTCTCTCTCTCACTCACAGGTTCTTTCTCTCTCTCTCACTCACTGCTTCTCTTTCTCTCTCTCTCTCACTCACAGCTTCTCTTTCTCTCTCTGTCTCTCTTACTCACAGCTTCTCTTTCTCTCTCTGTCTCTCTCACTCACAGCTTCTCTTTCTCTCTCTGTCTCTCTCACTCACAGCTTCTTTTTCTCTCTCTCTCTCTCACAGCTTCTATTTCTCTCTCTCACTCACAGCTTCTCTTTCTCTCCCTCTCTCACTCGCAGCTTCTCTTTCTCTCTCTCTCACTCACAGCTTTTCTTTCTCTCTCTCTCACTCACAGCTTCTTTACTCTCTGTCATTCACAGCGTCTCTTTCTCTCCCTCTCGCACTCACAGCTTCTCTCTCTCTCTCTCTCTCTCACTCACAGCTTCTTTTTTACTCTCTCTCTTATTCACAGCTTCTCTTTTTCCCTCTCTCACTCACAGCTTCTCTTTCTCTCTCTGTCTCTCTCACTCACAGCTTCTCTCTCTCTCTCTCTCTCACTCACAGCTTCTTTTTTTATCTCTCTCACTCACAGCTTCTCTTTTTCTCTCTCACTCACAACTGTTCTTTCTCTCTCTCTCTCACTCACACCTTCTCTTTCTCTATCTCACTCACAGCTTCTCTTTCTCTCTCTCTCCCTCACAGGTTCTTTTTTTCTCTCTCTCTCTCTCTCACTCACAGCTTCTCTTTCTCTCTCTCTCAAACACACAGCTTCTCTTTCTCTCCCTTTCTCTCTCTCTCTCACAGCTTCTCTTTCTCTCTCTCTCAAACACACAGCTTCTCTTTCTCTCCCTTTCTCTCTCTCACTCACAGCTTCTCTTTCTCTCTCTCTCACTCACAGCTTATCTTTCTCTCTCTCACTCACAACTTCTCTTTCTCTCTCTCTCACTCACAGCTTCTCTTTTTCTATCTCACTCACAGCAGTTCTTTCTCTCTCTCTCTCTCACTCACACCTTCTCTTTCTCTATCTCACTCACAGCTTCTCTCTCTCTCTCTCTCTCACTCACAGGTTCTTTTTTCTCTCACTCTCTCTCACTCACAGCTTCTCTTTCTCTGTCACAGCTTCTCTCTCTCTCTCGCTCGCTCACACCTTCTCTTTCTCTCTCTCTCTCACTCACAGTGTCTCTTTCTCTCTGTCTTTCTCACTCACAGCTTCTTTTTCTCTCTCAGTCTCTCTCACTCACAGCTTCTCTCTCTCTCACAGCTACTCTCTCTTTCTCTCACTCACAGCTTCTCTTTCTCGCTCGCTCTCTCACTCACAACTTCTCTTTCTCTCTCTCTCAAACAAACAGCTTCTCTTTCTCTCCCTTTCTCTCTCTCACTCACAGCTTCTCTTTCTCTCTCTCTATCACTCACAGCTTATCTTTCTCTCACTCACTCACAGCTTCTCTTTCTCTCTCTCTCACTCACAGCTTCCCTTTCTCTCCCTCTCTCTCTCTCACAGCTTTTCTCTCTCTCTCTCTCACTCACAGTTTTTTTACTCTCTCTCTCTTACTCACAGCTTCTCTTTTTCCCTCTCTCATTCACAACTTCTCTCTCTCTCTCTCTCACTCACAGCTTCTCTTTATCTCTCTCTCACTCACAGCTTCTCTTTCTCTCTCTCTCACTCACAGGTTCTTTCTCTCTCTCTCACTCACTGCTTCTCTTTCTCTCTCTCTCTCTCACTCACAGCTTCTCTTTCTCTCTCTGTCTCTCTTACTCACAGCTTCTCTTTCTCTCTCTGTCTCTCTCACTCACAGCTTCTCTTTCTCTCTCTGTCTCTCTCACTCACAGCTTCTTTTTCTCTCTCTCTCTCTCACAGCTTCTATTTCTCTCTCTCACTCACAGCTTCTCTTTCTCTCCCTCTCTCACTCGCAGCTTCTCTTTCTCTCTCTCTCACTCACAGCTTTTCTTTCTCTCTCTCTCACTCACAGCTTCTTTACTCTCTGTCATTCACAGCGTCTCTTTCTCTCCCTCTCGCACTCACAGCTTCTCTCTCTCTCTCTCTCTCACTCACAGCTTCTTTTTTACTCTCTCTCTTATTCACAGCTTCTCTTTTTCCCTCTCTCACTCACAGCTTCTCTTTCTCTCTCTGTCTCTCTCACTCACAGCTTCTCTCTCTCTCTCTCTCTCACTCACAGCTTCTTTTTTTATCTCTCTCACTCACAGCTTCTCTTTTTCTCTCTCACTCACAACTGTTCTTTCTCTCTCTCTCTCACTCACACCTTCTCTTTCTCTATCTCACTCACAGCTTCTCTTTCTCTCTCTCTCCCTCACAGGTTCTTTTTTTTTCTCTCTCTCTCTCTCACTCACAGCTTCTCTTTCTCTCTCTCTCAAACACACAGCTTCTCTTTCTCTCCCTTTCTCTCTCTCACTCACAGCTTCTCTTTCTCTCTCTCTCACACACACAGCTTATCTTTCTCTCTCTCACTCATAGCTACTCTTTCTCTCTCACTCACTCACAGCTTCTCTCTCTCTCTCTCTCACTCACAGCTTCTCTTTCTTTCTTTCTCTCTCTCTGTCTCACTCACAGCTTCTGTTTTTCTCCCTCTCTCTCTCACTCATAGCTTCTTTCTCTCTCTGTCACTTGCCGCTTCTCTTTCTCTCTCTCTCTCTCTCTCACTCACAGCTTCTTTTTCTCTCTCAGTCTCTCTCACTCACAGCTTCTCTCTCTCTCACAGCTACTCTCCCTTTCTCTCACTCACAGCTTCTCTTTCTCTCTCTCTCACTCACAGCTTCTCTTTCTCTCTCTCTCAAACACACAGCTTCCCTTTCTCTCCCTTTCTCTCTCTCACTCACAGCTTCTCTTTCTCTCTCTCTCTCTCACTCACAGCTTCTCTTTCTCTCTCTCTCACTCACAGCTTCTCTTTCTCTCTCTCTCTCAATCGCAGCTTCTCTTTCTTTCTCTCTCTCTTTCTCACTCACAGCTTCTTTTTTACTCTCTCTCTCTTACTCATAGCTTCTCTTTTTCCCTCTCTCAGTCACAGCTTCTCTCTCTCTCTCACTCACAGCTTCTCTTTATCTTTCTCTCTCACTCACAGCTTCTCTTTCTCTCTCTCTGTCTCACTCACAGCTTCTGTTTTAATCCCTCTCTCTCTCACTCACAGCTTCTTTTTCTCTCTCTGTCTCTCTCACACAGCTTCTCTTTCTCTCTCTGTCTCTCTCACTCACAGCTTCTCTTTCTATCTCTGTCTCTCTCACTCACAGCTTCTCTTTCTCTCTCTCTCTCACAGCTTCTCTTTCTCTCTCTCTCACTCACAGCTTCAATTTCTCTCTCTCTCTCTCTGTCACTCACAGCTTCTTTTTCTCTCTCTCTCTCTCACACACATCCTCTTTCTCTCTCTCTCCTACTCACATCTCTTTCTCTCTCTCACTCACAGATTCTCTCTCTCTCACACTCACAGCTTCTCTTTCTCTCTCTCTCAGAGCTTCTTTATCTCTCTGTCTCTCACAGATTCTCTCTCTGTCTCTCAATCACTGCTTCTCTTTATCTCTCTCTCTCTCACACACACAGCTTCTCTTTCTCTGTCACTCACAGCTTCTCTCTCTCTTGCTCACAGCTTCTCTCTCTCTCTTACAATCACAGCTTCTCTTTCTCTCTCTCTCACTCACAGCTTCTTTTTTCTATCTCTCACTCACAGATTCTCTTTTTCTCTCTCACTCACAGCTGTTCTTTCTCTCTCTCTCTCACTCACACCTTCTCTCTCTCTCTCTCGCTCACAGCTTCTCTTTCTCTCTCTCTCACTCACAGTGTCTCTTTCTCTCTCTGTCTCTCTCACTCACAGCTTCTTTTTCTCTCTCAGTCTCTCTCACTCACAGCTTCTCTCTCTCTCACAGCTACTCTCTCTTTCTCTCACTCACAGCTTCTCTTTCTCTCTCTCTCACTCACAGCTTCTCTTTCTCTCTCTCTCAAACACACAGCTTCTCTTTCTCTCCCTTTCTCTCTCTCACTCACAGCTTCTCTTTCTCTCTCTCTCAAACACACAGCTTCTCTTTCTCTCCCTTTCTCTCTCTCACTCACAGCTTCTCTTTCTCTCTCTCTCACTCACAGCTTATCTTTCTCTCTCTCACTCACAACTTCTCTTTCTCTCTCTCTCACTCACAGCTTCTCTTTTTCTATCTCACTCACAGCAGTTCTTTCTCTCTCTCTCTCACTCACACCTTCTCTTTCTCTATCTCACTCACAGCTTCTCTCTCTCTCTCTCTCTCACTCACAGGTTCTTTTTTCTCTCACTCTCTCTCACTCACAGCTTCTCTTTCTCTGTCACAGCTTCTCTCTCTCTCTCGCTCGCTCACACCTTCTCTTTCTCTCTCTCTCACTCACAGTGTCTCTTTCTCTCTGTCTTTCTCACTCACAGCTTCTTTTTCTCTCTCAGTCTCTCTCACTCACAGCTTCTCTCTCTCTCACAGCTACTCTCTCTTTCTCTCACTCACAGCTTCTCTTTCTCGCTCGCTCTCTCACTCACAACTTCTCTTTCTCTCTCTCTCAAACAAACAGCTTCTCTTTCTCTCCCTTTCTCTCTCTCACTCACAGCTTCTCTTTCTCTCTCTCTATCACTCACAGCTTATCTTTCTCTCACTCACTCACAGCTTCTCTTTCTCTCTCTCTCACTCACAGCTTCCCTTTCTCTCCCTCTCTCTCTCACAGCTTTTCTCTCTCTCTCTCTCACTCACAGTTTTTTTACTCTCTCTCTCTTACTCACAGCTTCTCTTTTTCCCTCTCTCATTCACAACTTCTCTCTCTCTCTCTCTCACTCACAGCTTCTCTTTATCTCTCTCTCACTCACAGCTTCACTTTCTCTCTCTCTCACTCACAGGTTCTTTCTCTCTCTCTCACTCACTGCTTCTCTTTCTCTCTCTCTCTCACTCACAGCTTCTCTTTCTCTCTCTGTCTCTCTTACTCACAGCTTCTCTTTCTCTCTCTGTCTCTCTCACTCACAGCTTCTCTTTCTCTCTCTGTCTCTCTCACTCACAGCTTCTTTTTCTCTCTCTCTCTCTCACAGCTTCTATTTCTCTCTCTCACTCACAGCTTCTCTTTCTCTCCCTCTCTCACTCGCAGCTTCTCTTTCTCTCTCTCTCACTCACAGCTTTTCTTTCTCTCTCTCTCACTCACAGCTTCTTTACTCTCTGTCACTCACAGCGTCTCTTTCTCTAACTCTAGCACTCACAGCTTCTCTTTCTCTCTCTCTCTCTCTCACTCACAGCTTATTTTTTACTCTCTCTCTTACTCACAGCTTCTCTTTTTCCCTCTCTCACTCACAGCTTCTTTCTCTCTCTGTCGCTCTCACTCACAACTTCTCTTTTTCTCTCTCTCTCACTCACAGCTTCTTTTTTCTATCTCTCTCACTCACAGCTTCTCTTTTTCTCTCTCACTTACAACTGTTCTTTCTCTCTCTCTCTCACTCACACCTTCTCTTTCTCTATCTCACTCACAGCTTCTCTTTCTCTCTCTCTCTCTCTCTCTCACTCACAGCTTCTTTTTTACTCTCTCTCTTACTCACAGCTTCTCTTTTTCCCTCTCTCACTCACAGCTTCTCTTTCTCTCTCTGTCTCTCTCACTCACAGCTTCTCTCTCTCTCTCTCTCTCACTCACAGCTTCTTTTTTTATCTCTCTCACTCACAGCTTCTCTTTTTCTCTCTCACTCACAACTGTTCTTTCTCTCTCTCTCTCACTCACACCTTCTCTTTCTCTATCTCACTCACAGCTTCTCTTTCTCTCTCTCTCCCTCACAGGTTCTTTTTTTTTCTCTCTCTCTCTCTCACTCACAGCTTCTCTTTCTCTCTCTCTCAAACACACAGCTTCTCTTTCTCTCCCTTTCTCTCTCTCACTCACAGCTTCTCTTTCTCTCTCTCTCACACACACAGCTTATCTTTCTCTCTCTCACTCATAGCTACTCTTTCTCTCTCACTCACTCACAGCTTCTCTCTCTCTCTCACTCACAGCTTCTCTTTCTTTCTTTCTCTCTCTCTGTCTCACTCACAGCTTCTGTTTTTCTCCCTCTCTCTCACTCATAGCTTCTTTCTCTCTCTGTCACTCGCCGCTTCTCTTTCTCTCTCTCTCTCTCTCTCACTCACATCTTCTCTTTCTCTCTCTGTCTCTCTCACTCACAGCTTCTTTTTTTCTCTCAGTCTCTCTCACTCACAGCTTCTCTCTCTCTCACAGCTACTCTCTCTTTCTCTCACTCACAGCTTCTCTTTCTCTCTCTCTCACTCACAGCTTCTCTTTCTCTCTCTCTCAAACACACAGCTTCCCTTTCTCTCCCTTTCTCTCTCTCACTCACAGCTTCTCTTTCTCTCTCTCTCTCACTCACAGCTTCTCTTTCTCTCTCTCTCACTCACAGCTTCTCTTTCTCTCTCTCTCTCAATCGCAGCTTCTCTTTCTTTCACTCTCTCTTTCTCACTCACAGCTTCTTTTTTACTCTCTCTCTCTTACTCATAGCTTCTCTTTTTCCCTCTCTCAGTCACAGCTTCTCTCTCTCTCTCACTCACAGCTTCTCTTTATCTTTCTCTCTCACTCACAGCTTCTCTTTCTCTCTCTCTGTCTCACTCACAGCTTCTGTTTTAATCCCTCTCTCTCTCACTCACAGCTTCTCTTTCTCTCTCTGTCTCTCTCACACAGCTTCTCTTTCTCTCTCTGTCTCTCTCACTCACAGCTTCTCTTTCTATCTCTGTCTCTCTCACTCACAGCTTCTCTTTCTCTCTCTCTCTCACAGCTTCTCTTTCTCTCTCTCTCACTCACAGCTTCAATTTCTCTCTCTCTCTCTGTCACTCACAGCTTCTCTTTCTCTCTCTCTGTCTCACTCACAGCTTCTGTTTTAATCCCTCTCTCTCTCACTCACAGCTTCTCTTTCTCTCTCTGTCTCTCTCACACAGCTTCTCTTTCTCTCTCTGTCTCTCTCACTCACAGCTTCTCTTTCTATCTCTGTCTCTCTCACTCACAGCTTCTCTTTCTCTCTCTCTCTCACAGCTTCTCTTTCTCTCTCTCTCACTCACAGGTTCAATTTCTCTCTCTCTCTCTGTCACTCACAGCTTCTCTTTCTCTCTCTCTCTCTCTCACACATCCTCTTTCTCTCTCTCTCCTACTCACATCTCTTTCTCTCTCTCACTCACAGATTCTCTCTCTCTCTCACTCACAGCTTCTCTTTCTCTCTCTCTCAGAGCTTCTTTATCTCTCTGTCTCTCACAGCTTCTCTCTCTGTCTCTCAATCACTGCTTCTCTTTATCTCTCTCTCTCTCACACACACAGCTTCTCTTTCTCTGTCACTCACAGCTTCTCTCTCTCTTGCTCACAGCTTCTCTCTCTCTCTTACAATCACAGCTTCTCTTTCTCTCTCTCTCTCACTCACAGCTTCTTTTTTCTATCTCTCACTCACAGCTTCTCTTTCTCTCTCTCACTCACAGCTGTTCTTTCTCTCTCTCTCTCACTCACACCTTCTCTCTCTCTCTCTCGCTCACAGCTTCTCTTTCTCTCTCACTCACAGTGTCTCTTTCTCTCTCTGTCTCTCTCACTCACAGCTTCTTTTTCTCTCTCAGTCTCTCTCACTCACAGCTTCTCTCTCTCTCACAGCTACTCTCTCTTTCTCTCACTCACAGCTTCTCTTTCTCTCTCTCTCACTCACAGCTTCTCTTTCTCTCTCTCTCAAACACACAGCTTCTCTTTCTCTCCCTTTCTCTCTCTCACTCACAGCTTCTCTTTCTCTCTCTCTCAAACACACAGCTTCTCTTTCTCTCCCTTTCTCTCTCTCACTCACAGCTTCTCTTTCTCTCTCTCTCACTCACAGCTTATCTTTCTCTCTCTCACTCACAACTTCTCTTTCTCTCTCTCTCACTCACAGCTTCTCTTTTTCTATCTCACTCACAGCAGTTCTTTCTCTCTCTCTCTCTCTCACTCACACCTTCTCTTTCTCTGTCACAGCTTCTCTCTCTCTCTCGCTCGCTCACACCTTCTCTTTCTCTCTCTCTCACTCACAGTGTCTCTTTCTCTCTGTCTTTCTCACTCACAGCTTCTTTTTCTCTCTCAGTCTCTCTCACTCACAGCTTCTCTCTCTCTCACAGCTACTCTCTCTTTCTCTCACTCACAGCTTCTCTTTCTCGCTCGCTCTCTCACTCACAACTTCTCTCTCTCTCTCTCTCAAACACACAGCTTCTCTTTCTCTCCCTTTCTCTCTCTCACTCACAGCTTCTCTTTCTCTCTCTCTATCACTCACAGCTTATCTTTTTCTCACTCACTCACAGCTTCTCTTTCACTCTCTCTCACTCACAGCTTCCCTTTCTCTCCCTCTCTCTCTCACAGCTTTTCTCTCTCTCTCTCTCTCTCTCACTCACAGTTTTTTTACTCTCTCTCTCTTACTCACAGCTTCTCTTTTTCCCTCTCTCATTCACAACTTCTCTCTCTCTCTCTCTCACTCACAGCTTCTCTTTATCTCTCTCTCACTCACAGCTTCTCTTTCTCTCTCTCTCACTCACAGGTTCTTTCTCTCTCTCTCACTCACTGCTTCTCTTTCTCTCTCTCTCTCACTCACAGCTTCTCTTTCTCTCTCTGTCTCTCTTACTCACAGCTTCTCTTTCTCTCTGTGTCTCTCTCACTCACAGCTTCTCTTTCTCTCTCTGTCTCTCTCACTCACAGCTTCTTTTTTTCTCTCTCTCTCTCACAGCTTCTATTTCTCTCTCTCACTCACAGCTTCTCTTTCTCTCCCTCTCTCACTCGCAGCTTCTCTTTCTCTCTCTCTCTCTCACTCACAGCTTTTCTTTCTCTCTCTCTCACTCACAGCTTCTTTTACTCTCTGTCACTCACAGCGTCTCTTTCTCTAACTCTAGCACTCACACCTTCTCTTTCTCTCTCTCTCTCTCTCTCACTCACAGCTTATTTTTTACTCTCTCTCTTACTCACAGCTTCTCTTTTTCCCTCTCTCACTCACAGCTTCTTTCTCTCTCTGTCGCTCTCACTCACAACTTCTCTTTTTCTCTCTCTCTCACTCACAGCTTCTTTTTTCTATCTCTCTCACTCACAGCTTCTCTTTTTCTCTCTCACTTACAACTGTTCTTTCTCTCTCTCTCTCACTCACACCTTCTCTTTCTCTATCTCACTCACAGCTTCTCTTTCTCTCTCTCTCCCTCACAGGTTCTTTTTTGTCTCACTCTCTCTCACTCACAGCTTCTCTTTCTCTCTCTCTCCCTCACAGGTTCTTTTTTGTCTCACTCTCTCTCACTCACAGCTTCTCTTTCTCTCTCTGTCACAGCTTCTCTCTCTCTCTCACTCACAGCTTCTTTTTCTCTCTCAGTCTCTCTCACTCACAGCTTCTCTCTCTCACACAGCTACTCTCTCTTTCTCTCACTCACAGCTTCTCTCTCTCTCTCTCTCTCACTCACAGCTTCTCTTTCTCTCTCTCTCAAACACACAGCTTCTCTTTCTCTCCCTTTCTCTCTCTCACTCACAGCTTATCTTTCTCTCTCTCTCTCACTCACAGCTTATCTTTCTCTCTCTCACTCACAGCTTCTCTTTATCTCTCTCTCACTCACAGCTTCTCTTTCTCTCTATCTCACTCACAGCTTCTCTTTCTCTCTCTCTCACTCACAGCTGCTTTCTCTCTCTCTCACTCACAGCTTCTCTTTATCTCTCTCTCTCACTCACAGCTTCTCTTTCTCTCTCTGTCTCTTACTCACAGCTTCTCTTTCTCTCTCTGTCTCTCTCACTCACAGCTTCTCTTTCTCTCTCTGTCTCTCTCACTCACAGCTTCTCTTTCTCTCTCTCACACAGCTTCTCTTTCTCTCTCTCACTCACAGCTTCTCTTTCTCTCTCTCTCTCACTCGCAGCTTCTCTTTCTCTCTCTCTCTCACTCACCTTCTCTCTCTCTCTCTCTCACTCACAGCTTCTCTTTCTCTCTCTCTCACTCACAGCTTCTTTTACTCTCTGTCATTCACAGCGTCTCTTTCTCTCCCTCTCGCACTCACAGCTTCTCTCTCTCTCTCTCTCTCTCTCTCACTCACAGCTTCTTTTTTACTCTCTCTCTTACTCACAGCTTCTCTTTTTCCCTCTCTCACTCACAGCTTCTCTTTCTGTCTCTGTCTCTCTCACTCACAGCTTCTCTTTCTCTCTCTCTCTCACTCACAGCTTCTTTTTTTATCTCTCTCACTCACAGCTTCTCTTTTTCTCTCTCACTCACAACTGTTCTTTCTCTCTCTCTCTCACTCACACCTTCTCTTTCTCTATCTCACTCACAGCTTCTCTTTCTCTCTCTCTCCCTCACAGGTTCTTTTTTCTCTCTCTCTCTCTCTCACTCACAGCTTCTCTTTCTATCTCTGTCTCTCTCACTCACAGCTTCTCTCTCTCTCTCTCTCAGCTTCTCTTTCTCTCTCTCTCTCACTCACAGCTTAAATTTCTCTCTCTCTCTCTCTCTGTCACTCACAGCTTCTCTTTCTCTCTCTCTCTCTCTCTCTCACACATCCTCTCTTTCTCTCTCTCTCCCACTCACATCTTCTCTTTCTCTCTCTCACTCACAGATTCTCTCTCTCTCTCACTCACAGCTTCTCTTTCTCTCTCTCTCAGAGCTTCTTTATCTCTCTGTCTCTCACAGCTTCTCTCTCTGTCTCTCAATCACTGCTTCTCTTTATCTCTCTCTCTCTCACACAGCTTCTCTTTCTCTGTCACTCACAGCTTCTCTCTCTCTCTTGCTCACAGCTTCTCTCTCTCTTACAATCACAGCCTCTCTTTCTCTCTCCGTCTCACTCACAGCTTCTTTTTTCTATCTCTCTCACTCACAGCTTCTCTTTTTCTCTCTCACTCACAGCTGTTCTTTCTCTCTCTCTCTCACTCACACCTTCTCTTTCTCTATCTCACTCACAGCTTCTCTTTCTCTCTCACTCTCTCTTACTCACAGGTTCTTTTTTCTCTCACACTCTCTCACTCACAGCTTCTCTTTCTCTCTCTGTCACAGCTTCTCTCTCTCTCTCACTCACAGCTTCTCTTTCTCTCTCTCTCTCACTCACAGTGTCTCTTGCTCTCTGTCTCTCTCACTCACAGCTTCTTTTTCTCTCTCAGTCTCTCTCACTCACAGCTTCTCTCTCTCTCACAGCTACTCTCTCTTTCTCTTACTCACAGCTTCTCTTTCTCTCTCTCTCTCTCTCACTCACAGCTTCTCTTTCTCTCTCTCTCAAACACACAGCTTCTCTTTCTCTCCCTTTCTCTGTCTCACTCACAGCTTCTCTTTCTCTCTCTCTCACTCACAGCTTATCTTTCTCTCTCTCTCTCACTCACAGCTTCTCTTTCTCTCTCTCTCACTCACAGCTTCTCTTTCTCTCTCTCTCTCACTCACAACTTCTCTTTCTCTCTCTCTCTGTCTCACTCACAGCTTCTGTTTTTCTCCCTTTCTCTCACACTCTCAGCTTCTTTCTCTCTCTCTGTCACTCGCCACTTCTCTTTCTCTCTCTCTCTCTCTCACTCACATCTTCTATTTCTCTCTCTGTCTCTCTCACTCACGGCTTCTTTTTCTCTCTCAGTCTCTCTCACTCACAGCTTCTCTCTCTCACACAGCTACTCTCTCTTTCTCTCACTCACAGCTTCTCTTTCTCTCTCTCTCTCACTCACAGCTTCTCTTTCTCTCTCTCTCAAACACACAGCTTCTCTTTCTCTCCCTTTCTCTCTCTCACTCACAGTTTCTATTTCTCTCTCTCACTCACAGCTTATCTTTCTCTCTCTCACTCACAGCTTCACTTTCTCTCTCTCTCACTCAGCTGCTCTTTCTCTCTCTCTCACTCACAGCTTCTCTTTCTCTCTCTCTCTCTCTCACTCACAGCTTCTTTTTCTCTCTCTCTCTCTTACTCACAGCTTCTCTTTTTCCCTCTCTCAGTCACAGCTTCTCTGTCTCTCTCTCTCACTCACAGCTTCTCTTTATCTTTCTCTCTCACTCACAGCTTCTCTTTCTCTCTCTCTCTTTCACTTACAGCTTCTCTTTCTCTCTCTGTCTCTCTCACTCACAGCTTCTCTTTCTCTGTCTCTCTCACTCACAGCTTCTCTTTCTCTCTCAGTCTCTCTCACTCACAGCTTCTCTCTCTCTCTCTCACACAGCTTCTCTTTCTCTCTCACTCACAGCTTCTATTTCTCTCTCTCTGTCACTCACAGCTTCTCTTTCTCTCTCTCTCTCTCACATCCTCTCTTTCTCTCTCTCTCCCACTCACATCTTCTCCCTCTCTCTCTCACTCACAGATTCTCTCTCTCTCTCACTCACAGCTTCTCTTTCTCTCTCTCTCAGAGCTTCTTTATCTCTCTGTCTCTCACAGCTTCTCTGTCTGTCTCTCAATCACTGCTTCTCTTTATGTCTCTCTCTCTCACACAGCTTCTCTTTCTCTGTCACTCACAGCTACTCTCTCTCTCTTGCTCACAGCTTCTCTCTCTCTTACAATCACAGCTTCTCTCTCTCTCTCTCTCTCTCACTCACAGCTTCTTTTTCTATCTCTCTCACTCACAGCTTCTCTTTTTCTCTCTCACTCACAGCTGTTCTTTCTCTCTCTCTCTCTCACTGACACCTTCTCTTTCTCTATCTCACTCACAGCTTGTCTTTCTCTCTCTCTCTCTCACTCACAGGTTCTTTTTTCTCTCACTCTCTCTCACTCACACCTTCTCTTTCTCTCTCTGTCACAGCTTCTTTTTCTCTCTCTCTCGCTCACAGCTTATCTTTCTCTCTCTCTCTCACTCACAGTGTCTCTTTCTCTCTCTGTCTCTCTCACTCACAGCTTCTTTTTCTCTCTCAGTCTCTCTCACTCACAGCTTCTCTCTCTCTCACAGCTACTCTCTCTTTCTCTCACTCACAGCTTCTCTTTCTCGCTCGCTCTCTCTCACTCACAGCTTCTCTTTCTCTCTCTCTCAAACACACAGCTTCTCTTTCTCTCCCTTTCTCTCTCTCACTCACAGCTTCTCTTTCTCTCTCTCTCACTCACAGCTTATCTTTCTCTCTCTCACTCACAGCTTCTCTTTCTCTCTCTCTCTCTCTCACTCACAGCTTCTCTTTCCCTCTCTCTCTCACTCACAGCTTCTCTTTCTTTCTCTCTCTCTATCGCAGCTTCTCTTTCTCTCTCTCTCTCACTCACAGCTTCTCTTTCTCCCTCTCTCTCTCACTCACAGCTTCTTTCACTCTCTGTCACTCACAGCTTCTCTTTCTCTCCCTCTCTCTCTCACAGCTTCTCTCTCTCTCTCTCTCTCTCACTCACAGTTTTTTTACTCTCTCTCTCTTACTCACAGCTTCTCTTTTTCCCTCTCTCATTCACAACTTCTCTCTCTCTCTCTCACTCACAGCTTCTCTTTATCTCTCTCTCACTCACAGATTCTCTTTCTCTCTCTCTCTCACTCACAGCTTCTTTCTCTCTCTCTCACTCACTGCTTCTCTTTCTCGCTCTCTCTCACTCACAGCTTCTCTTTCTCTCTCTGTCTCTCTTACTCACAGCTTCTCTTTCTCTCTCTGTCTCTCTCACTCACAGCTTCTCTTTCTCTCTCTGTCTCTCTCACTCACAGCTTCTCTTTCTCTCTCTCTCTCACAGCTACTCTTTCTCTCTCACTCACTCACAGCTTCTCTTTCTCTCTTTCTCTCTCACTCACAGCTTCTTTTTCTCTCTCTCTCAGTCTCACTCACAGCTTGGTTTTCTCCCTCTCTCTCTCACTCACAGCTTTTTTCTCTCTCTCTGTCACTCGCCGCTTCTCTTTCTCTCTCTGTCTCTCTTACTCACATCTTCTCTTTCTCTCTCTGTCTCTCTCACTCACAGCTTCTCTTTCTCTCTCTGACTCTCTCACTCACAGCTTCTCTTTCTTTCTCATTCTCTCTCACTCACAGCTTCTCTTTCTCTCTCTCTCACTCACAGCTTCTTTTACTCTCTGTCACTCACAGCGTCTATTTCTCTCCCTCTCGCACTCACAGCTTCTCTTTCTCTCTCTCTCTCACTCACAGCTTCTTTTTTACTCTCTCTCTCACTCAAAGCTTCTCTTTCTCTTTCTCTCTCTCTGTCTCACTCACAGCTTCTGTTTTAATCCCTCTCTCTCTCACTCACAGCTTCTCTTTCTCTCTCTGTCTCTCTCACACAGCTTCTCTTTCTCTCTCTGTCTCTCTCACTCACAGCTTCTCTTTCTATCTCTGTCTCTCTCACTCACAAGCTTCTCTTTCTCTCTCTCTCTCACAGCTTCTCTTTCTCTCTCTCTCACTCACAGCTTCAATTTCTCTCACTCTCTCTGTCACTCACAGCTTCTCTTTCTCTCTCTCTCTCTCTCACACATCCTCTTTCTCTCTCTCTCACTCACAGCTTAAATTTCTCTCTCTCTCTCTGTCACTCACAGCTTCTCTTTCTCTCTCTCTCTCACACACATCCTCTCTTTCTCTCTCTCTCCCACTCACATCTTCTCTTTCTCTCTCTCTCACAGATTCTCTCACTCTCTCACTCACAGCTTCTCTTTCTCTCTCTCTCAGAGCTTCTTTATCTCTCTGTCTCTCACAGCTTCTCTCTCTGTCTCTCAATCACTGCTTCTCTTTATCTCTCTCTCTCTCTCACACAGCTTCTCTTTCTCTGTCACTCACAGCTTCTCTCTCTTGCTCACAGCTTCTCTCTCTCTCTTACAATCACAGCTTCTCTTTCTCTCTCTCTCTCACTCACAGCTTCTTTTTTCTATCTCTCTCACTCACAGCTTCTCTTTTTCTCTCTCACTCACAGCTGTTCTTTCTCTCTCTCTCTCACTCACACCTTCACTTTCTCTATCTCACTCACAGCTTCTCTTTCTCTCTCTCTCTCTTACTCACAGGTTCTTTTTTCTCTCACTCTCTCTCACTCACAGCTTCTCTTTCTCTCTCTGTCACAGCTTCTCTCTCTCTCTCTCGCTCACAGCTTCTCTTTCTCTCTCTCTCTCACTCACAGTGTCTCTTTCTCTCTCTGTCTCTCTCACTCACAGCTTCTTTTTCTCTCTCAGTCTCTCTCACTCACAGCTTCTCTCTCTCTCACAGCTACTCTCTTTCTCTCACTCACAGCTTCTCTTTCTCTCTCTCTCTCTCACTCACAGCTTCTCTTTCTCTCTCTCTCAAACACACAGCGTCTCTTTCTCTCCCTTTCTCTCTCTCATTCACAGTTTCTATTTCTCTCTCTCACTCACAGCTTATCTTTCTCTCTCTCACTCACAGCTTCACTTTCTCTCTCTCTCACTCAGCTGCTCTTTCTCTCTCTCTCACTCACAGCTTCTCTCTCTCTCTCTCTCTCTCACTCACAGCTTCTTTTTTTCTCTCTCTCTCTTACTCACAGCTTCTCTTTTTCCCTCTCTCAGTCACAGCTTCTCTGTCTCTCTCTCTCACTCACAGCTTCTCTTTATCTTGCTCTCTCACTCACAGCTTCTCTTTCTCTCTCTCTCTCTCACTTACAGCTTCTCTTTCTCTCTCTCTCACTCACAGCTTCTCTCTCTCTCTCACTCAAAGCTTCTCTTTCTCTCTCTCTGTCTCACTCACAGCTTCTGTTTTAATCCCTCTCTCTCTCACTCACAGCTTCTTTCTCTCTCTTCTACTCACCGCTTCTCTTTCTCTCTCTCTCTCTCTCACTCACAGCTTCTCTTTCTCTCTCTGTCTCTCTCACTCACAGCTTCTCTTTCTCTCTCTGTCTCTCTCACTCACAGCTTCTCTTTCTCTCTCAGTCTCTCTCACTCACAGCTTCTCTTTCTCTCTCTCTCACAGCTTCTCTTTCTCTCTCACTCACAGCTTCTATTTCTCTCTCTCTGTCACTCACAGCTTCTCTTTCTCTCTCTCTCTCTCACATCCTCTCTTTCTCTCTCTCTCCCACTCACATCTTCTCCCTCTCTCTCTCACTCACAGATTCTCTCTCTCTCTCACTCACAGCTTCTCTCTCTCTCTCTCTCAGAGCTTCTTTATCTCTCTGTCTCTCACAGCTTCTCTGTCTGTCTCTCAATCACTGCTTCTCTTTATGTCTCTCTCTCTCTCACACAGCTTCTCTTTCTCTGTCACTCACAGCTACTCTCTCTCTCTTGCTCACAGCTTCTCTCTCTCTTACAATCACAGCTTCTCTTTCTCTCTCTCTCTCTCTCTCTCTCACTCACAGCTTTTTTTTCTATCTCTCTCACTCACAGCTTCTCTTTTTCTCTCTCACTCACAGCTGTTCTTTCTCTCTCTCTCTCACTCACACCTTCTCTTTCTCTATCTCACTCACAGCCTCTCTTTCTCTCTCTCTCTCACTCACAGGTTCTTTTTTCTCTCACTCTCTCTCACTCACACCTTCTCTTTCTCTCTCTGTCACAGCTTCTTTTTCTCTCTCTCTCGCTCACAGCTTATCTTTCTCTCTCTCTCACTCACAGTGTCTCTTTCTCTCTCTGTCTCTCTCACTCACAGCTTCTTTTTCTCTCTCAGTCTCTCTCACTCACAGCTTCTCTCTCTCACACAGCTACTCTCTCTTTCTCTCACTCACAGCTTCTCTTTCTCGCTCTCTCTCTCTCTCACTCACAGCTTCTCTTTCTCTCTCTCTGAAACACACAGCTTCTCTTTCTCTCCCTTTCTCTCTCTCACTCACAGCTTCTCTTTCTCTCTGTCTCACTCACAGCTTATCTTTCTCTCTCTCACTCACAGCTTCTCTTTCTCTCTCTCTCTCTCACTCACAGCTTCTCTTTCCCTCTCTCTCTCACTCACAGCTTCTCTTTCTTTCTCTCTCTCTATCGCAGCTTCTCTTTCTCTCTCTCACTCACAGCTTCTCTTTCTCCCTCTCTCTCTCACTCACAGCTTCTTTCACTCTCTGTCACTCACAGCTTCTCTTTCTCTCCCTCTCTCTTTCACAGCTTCTCTCTCTCTCTCACTCACAGATTTTTTACTCTCTCTCTCTTACTCACAGCTTCTCTTTTTCCCTCTCTCATTCACAACTTCTCTCTCTCTCTCACTCACAGCTTCTCTTTATCTCTCTCTCACTCACAGATTCTCTTTCTCTCTCTCTCTCACTCACAGCTTCTTTCTCTCTCTCTCTCACTCACTGCTTCTCTTTCTCGCTCTCTCTCACTCACAGCTTCTCTTTCTCTCTCTGTCTCTCTTACTCACAGCTTCTCTTTCTCTCTCTGTCTCTCTCACTCACAGCTTCTCTTTCTCTCTCTGTCTCTCTCACTCACAGCTTCTCTTTCTCTCTCTCTCTCACAGCTACTCTTTCTCTCTCACTCACTCACAGCTTCTCTTTCTCTCTCTCTCTCTCACTCACAGCTTCTTTTTCTCTCTCTCTCAGTCTCACTCACAGCTTCTGTTTTTCTCCCTCTCTCTCTCACTCACAGCTTTTTTCTCTCTCTCTCACTCACAGATTCTCTTTCTCTCTCTCTCTCACTCACAGCTTCTTTCTCTCTCTCTCTCACTCACTGCTTCTCTTTCTCGCTCTCTCTCACTCACAGCTTCTCTTTCTCTCTCTGTCTCTCTTACTCACAGCTTCTCTTTCTCTCTCTGTCTCTCTCACTCACAGCTTCTCTTTCTCTCTCTGTCTCTCTCACTCACAGCTTCTCTTTCTCTCTCTCTCTCACAGCTACTCTTTCTCTCTCACTCACTCACAGCTTCTCTTTCTCTCTCTCTCTCTCACTCACAGCTTCTTTTTCTCTCTCTCTCAGTCTCACTCACAGCTTCTGTTTTTCTCCCTCTCTCTCTCACTCACAGCTTTTTTCTCTCTCTCTGTCACTCGCCGCTTCTCTTTCGCTCTCTGTCTCTCTTACTCACATCTTCTCTTTCTCTCTCTGTCTCTCTCACTCACAGCTTCTCTTTCTCTCTCTGACTCTCTCACTCACAGCTTCTCTTTCTTTCTCATTCTCTCTCACTCACAGCTTCTCTTTCTCTCTCTCTCTCACTCACTGCTTCTCTTTCTCTCTCTCTCACTCACAGCTTCTTTTACTCTCTGTCACTCACAGCGTCTATTTCTCTCCCTCTCGCACTCACAGCTTCTCTTTCTCTCTCTCTCTCACTCACAGCTTCTTTTTTACTCTCTCTCTCACTCAAAGCTTCTCTTTCTCTTTCTCTCTCTCTGTCTCACTCACAGCTTCTGTTTTAATCCCTCTCTCTCTCACTCACAGCTTCTCTTTCTCTCTCTGTCTCTCTCACACAGCTTCTCTTTCTCTCTCTGTCTCTCTCACTCACAGCTTCTCTTTCTATCTCTGTCTCTCTCACTCACAAGCTTCTCTTTCTCTCTCTCTCTCACAGCTTCTCTTTCTCTCTCTCTCACTCACAGCTTCAATTTCTCTCTCTCTCTCTCTGTCACTCAAAGCTTCTCTTTCTCTCTCTCTCTCTCTCACACATCCTCTTTCTCTCTCTCTCTCACTCACAGCTTAAATTTCTCTCTCTCTCTCTGTCACTCACAGCTTCTCTTTCTCTCTCTCTCTCTCACACACATCCTCTCTTTCTCTCTCTCTCCCACTCACATCTTCTCTTTCTCTCTCTCACTCACAGATTCTCTCACTCTCTCACTCACAGCTTCTCTTTCTCTCTCTCTCAGAGCTTCTTTATCTCTCTGTCTCTCACAGCTTCTCTCTCTGTCTCTCAATCACTGCTTCTCTTTATCTCTCTCTCTCTCTCTCACACAGCTTCTCTTTCTCTGTCACTCACAGCTTCTCTCTCTCTCTTGCTCACAGCTTCTCTCTTTCTCTTACAATCACAGCTTCTCTTTCTCTCTCTCTCTCACTCACAGCTTCTTTTTTCTATCTCTCTCACTCACAGCTTCTCTTTTTCTCTCTCACTCACAGCTGTTCTTTCTCTCTCTCTCTCACTCACACCTTCACTTTCTCTATCTCACTCACAGCTTCTCTCTCTCTCTCTCTCTCTCTCTTACTCACAGGTTCTTTTTTCTCTCACTCTCTCTCACTCACAGCTTCTCTTTCTCTCTCTGTCACAGCTTCTCTCTCTCTCTCTCTCGCTCACAGCTTCTCTTTCTTTCTCTCTCTCACTCACAGTGTCTCTTTCTCTCTCTGTCTCTCTCACTCACAGCTTCTTTTTCTCTCTCAGTCTCTCTCACTCACAGCTTCTCTCTCTCACACAGCTACTCTCTCTTTCTCTCACTCACAGCTTCTCTTTCTCTCTCTCTCACTCACAGCTTCTCTTTCTCTCTCTCTCAAACACACAGCTTCTCTTTCACTCCCTTTCTCTCTCTCACTCACAGCTTCTCTTTTTCTCTCTCTCAAACACACAGCTTCTCTTTCTCTCCCTTTCTCTCTCTCACTCACAGCTTCTCTTTCTCTCTCTCTCACTCACAGCTTATCTTTCTCTCTCTCACTCACAACTTCTCTTTCTCTCTCTCTCTCACTCACAGCTTCTCTTTCTCTCTCTCTCTCTCTCACTCACAGCTTCTCTTTCTCTCTCTCTCACTCACAGCTTCTCTTTCTCTCTCTCTCTCACTCACAACTTCTCTTTCTCTCTCTCTGTCTCACTCACAGCATCTGTTTTTCTCCCTTTCTCTCTCACTCACAGCTTCTTTCTCTCTCTCTGTCACTTGCCGCTTCTCTTTCTCTCTCTCTCTCTCACTCACATCTTCTCTTTCTCTCTCTGTCTCTCTCACTCACAGCTTCTTTTTCTCTCTCTGTCACTCGCCGCTTCTCTTTCTCTCTCTCTCTCTCACTCACTTCTATTTCTCTCTCTGTCTCTCTCACTCACAGCTTCTTTTTCTCTCTCAGTCTCTCTCACTCACAGCTTCTCTCTCTCTCACAGCTACTCTCTCTTTCTCCCACTCACAGCTTCTCTTTCTCTCTCTCTCTCTCACTCACAGCTTCTCTCTCTCTCTCTCAAACACACAGCTTCTCTTTCTCTCCCTTTCTCTCTCTCACTCACAGTTTCTATTTCTCTCTCTCACTCACACCTTCTCTTTCTCTATCTCACTCACAGCTTCTCTTTCTCTCTCTCTCACTCACAGCTACTCTTTCTCCCTCTCTCTATCACTCACAGCTTCTCTTTCTCTCTCTCTCACTCACAGCTTCTCTCTCTCTCTCTCTATCTCTCACAGCTTCTCATTCTCTCTCTCTCACTCACAGCTCCTCTTTCTCTCTCTCTCACAGCTTCTCTCTCTCTCACTCTCTCTCTCTCTCACAGCTTCTCTCTCACTCACTCTCACTTACAGCTTCTCTCTCTCTCACACACAGCTTCTCTTTCTCTCTCTCACTCACAGCTTCTCCTTCTCTCTCTCTCACTCACAGCTTCTCTTTCTCTCTCTCCTCACTCACAGCTACTCTTTCTCTTTCTCTCACTCACAGCTTCTCTTTCTCTCTCTCTCACTCACAGCTTCTCTTTCTCTCTCTCTCACTCACAGCTTCTCTTTCTCTCTCTCACTCACAGCTTCTCTCTCTCTCACAGCTACTCTTTCTCTCTCTCTCACTCACACCTTCTCTTTCTCTCTCTCTCACTCACAGCTTATCTTTCTCTCTCTCTTACTCACAGGTTCTCTTTCTCTCACTCACAGCTTCTCATTTTCTCTCTCTCTCTCTCACTCACAGCTTCTCTTTCTCTATTTCTCTCTCTCACTCACAGCTTCTATTTCTCTCTCACACACAGCTTCTCATTCTCTCTCTCTCCCACTCACATCTTCTCTTTCTCTCTGTCTCACTCACAGCTTCTCTTTCTCTCTCTCTCTCACTCACATCTTCTCTTTCTCTCTCTCTCACTCACAGCTTCTCCTTTCTCTCTTTATCTTTCTCTCTCACTCACAGTTTCTCTTTCTGTATCTCTCACTAACAGCTTCCCTTTCTCTCTTTCTCTCTCACTCACAGCTTCTCTCTCTCTCACACACACACACATACAGCTTCTCTTTCTCTTTCTCTCTCACTCACAGCTTCTCTTTCTCTCTGTCTCACTCACAGCTTCTCTTTCTCTCTCTCTCACTCACAGCTTCTCTTTCTCTCTCTCTCACAGCTTCTCTCTCTCTCACTCACAGCTTCTCTTTCTTTCTCTCTCTCTCACTCTCAGCTTCTCTTTCTTCTCTCTCTCACTTACCGCTTCTCTTTCTTTCTCTCTCTCACCTACAGCTTCTCTTTCTCTCCCTCTCTCTCACTCACAGCTTCTCTCTCTCTCTCTCTCTTACTCACAGATTCTCTTTATTTCTCTCTCTTACTCACAGCTTCTCTTTCTCTCTCTCTCACACTCACAGCTTCTCTTTCTCTCTCTCTCACTCACAGCTTAGCTTTCTCTCTCTCTTACTCAGAGCTTCTCTCTGTCTCTCGATCACTCACAGCTTTTCTTTCTCTCTCTCTCTCACTCACAGCTTCACTTTCTTCTCTCTCTCACTTACAGCTTCTCTTTCTCTCTCACTCACTCTCAGCTTCTCTTTCTCTCTCTCTCACTCACAGCTTCTCTTGATCGGTCTCTCACTCACAGCTTCTCTCTCTCTCACACAAACAGCTTCTCTTTCTCTCTCTCTCACTCACAGCTTCTCTTTCTTTCTCTCTCTCTCACTCAAAGCTTCTCTTTCTCTCTCTCACTCACAGCTTCTCTCTCTCTCTCTCACTCGCAGCTTCTCTTTCTCTCTCTGCCTCACTCACAGCTTCTCTTTCTCTCTCACTCACAGCTTCTCTTTCTCACCCTCTCTCACTTACAGCTTCTCTTTCTCTCTCTCTCTCTCACTCACAACCTCTTTCTCTCTCTCACTCACAGCTTCTCTTTCTCTCTCTCTCTCACTCACAGCTTCTCTCTCTCTCACTCATAGCTTCTCTTTCTCTCTCTCTCTCTTACTCACAGCTTCTCTTTCTCTCTCTCTCACTCAGTTTCTCTTTCTCTCTCTCTCTCTCACTCACAGCTTTTCTTTCTCTCTCTCTCACTCACAGTTTCTTTCTCTCTTTCTCTCTCACTCACAGCTTCTCTTTCTCTCTCTCTCGCTCACAGCTTCTCTTTCTCTCTCACACACACAGCTCCTCTTTCTCTTTCTCTCTCACTCACAACTTCTCTTTCTCTCTCTCTCACTCACAGCTTCTCTCTCTCTCTCACTCAACGCTTCTCTCTCTCTCTCTCACTCAGAGCTTCTCCTTCTCTCTTTCACTCACTCACAGCTTCTCTCTCTCTCTCACAGCTTCCCATTCTCTCTCTCTCTCTCACTCACAGCTTCTTTTTCTCCGTCTCTCTCAATCACAGCTTCTCTTTCTATCTCTCTCTCACTCACATCTTCTCTTTCTTTCTCTCTCTCACTCACAGCTTCTCTTTCTCTCTCTCTCACAACCACAGCTTCTCTTTCTCTCTCTCTCTCACTCACATCTTCTCTTTCTTCTCTCTTTCACTTACATCTTCTCCTTCTCTCTCTCTCACTAACAGCTTCTCTTTCTCTCCCTCTCTCTCTCTCACAGCTTCTCTTTCCCTCTTTCTCTCCCACTCACAGCTTCTCTTTCTCTCTCTCTCACATGTTCTCTTTCTCTCTCTCTCTCTCACTCACAGCTTCTCTTTCTCTATTTCTCTCTCTCACTCACAGCTTCTCTTTCTCTCTCTCTCACAGCTTCTCATTCTCTCTCTCTCCCACTCACAGCTTCTCTTTCTCTCTGTCTCACTCACAGCTTCTCTTTATCTCTCTCACTCACAGCTTCTCTTTCTCTCTCTCTCACTCACAGCTTCTCTCTCTCTCTCACTCACAGCTTCTCTTTCTCTCTCTCTCTCACTCACATCTTCTCTTTCTCTATCTCTCTCTCACTAACAGCTTCTCTTTCTCTCCATCTCTCTCACTCACAGCTTCTCTTTCTCTCTTTCTCTCCAACTCACAGCTTCTCTTTCTCTCTCTCACTCACAGCTTCTCTTTCTCTCTCTCTCTCTCTCACTCACAGCTTCTCTTTCTCTATTTCTCTTACTCACAACTTCTCTTTCTCTCTCGCTCACAGCTTCGTGTTCTCTCTCTCCCACTCACAGCTTCTCTTTCTCTCTGTCTCACTCACAGCTTCTCTTTCTCTCTCTCTCACTCACAACTTCTCTTTCTCTCTCTCTCTCTCACTCACAGCTTCTCTCTCTCTCTCTCACTCACAGCTTCTCTTTCTTTCTCTCTCTCACTCTCAGCTTTTCTTTCTTCTCTCTCTCTTACCGCTTCTCTTTCTTTCTCTCTCTCACCTACAGCTTCTCTTTCTCTCCCTCTCTCTCACTCACAGCTTCTGTTTCTCTCTCTCTCTCTCACTCACAG
The DNA here is from genome assembly GCA_035047345.1 of Bradypodion ventrale. NCBI lineage: Eukaryota > Metazoa > Chordata > Lepidosauria > Squamata > Chamaeleonidae > Bradypodion > Bradypodion ventrale. The sequence goes on from JAWDJE010000001.1 coordinate 255,890,688, forward strand.
CTTCTCTTTCTCTCTCTCTCACTCACACCTTCTCTTTCTCTCTCTCTCACTCACAGCTTATCTTTCTCTCTCTCTTACTCACAGGTTCTCTTTCTCTCACTCACAGCTTCTCATTCTCTCTCTCTCTCACTCACAGCTTCTCTTTCTCTATTTCTCTCTCTCACTCACAGCTTCTATTTCTCTCTCACACACAGCTTCTCATTCTCTCTCTCTCCCACTCACAGCTTCTCTTTCTCTCTGTCTCACTCACAGCTTCTCTTTCTCTCTCTCTCTCACTCACAGCTTCTCTTTCTCTCTCTCTCACTCACAGCTTCTCCTTTCTCTCTTTCTCTTTCTGTCTCACTCACAGTTTCTCTTTCTGTATCTCTCACTAACAGCTTCTCCTTTCTCTCTTTCTCTTTCTCTCTCACTCACAGTTTCTCTTTCTGTATCTCTCACTAACAGCTTCACATTCTCTCTTTCTCTCTCTCTCACTCACAGCTTCTCTTTCTCTCTCTCTCTCTCTCACACACACAGCTTCTCTTTCTCTCTCTCACACACACAGCTCCTCTTTCTCTTTCTCTCTCACTCACAGCTTCTCTTTCTCTCTCTCTCACTCACAGCTTCTTTCTCTCTTTCTCTCTCACTCACAGCTTCTCTTTCTCTCTCTCTCACTCACAGCTTCTCTTTCTCTCTCACACACACAGCTCCTCTTTCTCTTTCTCTCTCACTCACAACTTCTCTTTTTCTCTCTCTCACTCACAGCTTCTCTCTCTCTCACTCACCGCTTCTCTCTCTCTCTCTCACTCAGAGCTTCTCCTTCTCTCTTTCACTCACTCACAGCTTCTCTCTCTCTCTCACAGCTTCCCATTCTCTCTCTCTCTCTCACTCACAGCTTCTTTTTCTCCGTCTCTCTCAATCACAGCTTCTCTTTCTATCTCTCTCTCACTCACATCTTCTCTTTCTCTTTCTATCTCACTCACAGCTTCTCTTTCTCACTCTCTCTCACTTACAGCTTCTCTTTCTTTCTCTCTCTCACTCACAGCTTCTCTCTCTCTCTCTCTCACCCACAGCTTCTCTTTCTCTCTCTCTCTCACTCACATCCTCTCTTTCTTCTCTCTTTCACTTACATCTTCTCCTTCTCTCTCTCTCACTAACAGCTTCTCTTTCTCTCCCTCTCTCTCTCACAGCTTCTCTTTCCCTCTTTCCCTCCCACTCACAGCTTCTCTTTCACTCTCTCACTCACATGTTCTCTTTCTCTCTCTCTCTCTCTCTCACTCACAGCTTCTCTTTCTCTATTTCTCTCTCTCACTCACAGCTTCTCTTTCTCTCTCTCACACAGCTTCTCATTCTCTCTCTCTCCCACTCACAGCTTCTCTTTCTCTGTGTCTCACTCACAGCTTCTCTTTATCTCTCTCACTCACAGGTTCTCTTTCTCTCTCTCTCACTCACAGCTTCTCTCTCTCTCTCACTCACAGCTTCTCTTTCTCTCTCTCTCTCTCACTCACATCTTCTCTTTCTCTCTCTCTCTCTCACTAACAGCTTCTCTTTCTCTCCCTCTCTCTCACTCACAGCTTCTCTTTCTCTCTTTCTCTCCAACTCACAGCTTCTCTTTCTCTCTCTCACTCACAGATTCTCTCTCTCTCTCTCACTCACAGCTTCTCTTTCTCTATTTCTCTTACTCACAACTTCTCTTTCTCTCTCGCTCACAGCTTCTTGTTCTCTCTCTCCCACTCACAGCTTCTCTTTCTCTCTGTCTCACTCACAGCTTCTCTTTCTCTCTCTCTCACTCACAGCTTCTCTTTCTCTTCTCTCACTCACAGCTTCTCTCTCTCTCTCACTCACTCACAGCTTCTCTTTCTCTCTCTCTCACTCTCAGCTTAGCTTTCTCTTTCTCTTACTCACAGCTTCTCTCTCTCTCGATCACTCACAGCTTTTCTTTCTCTCTCTCTCTCTCACTCACAGCTTCACTTTCTTCTCTCTCTCACTTACAGCTTCTCTTTCTCTCTCACTCACTCTCAGCTTCTCTTTTTTTTTCTCTCACTCACAGCTTCTCTTTCTCTGTCTCTCACTCACAGCTTCTCTCTCTCTCTATCTCACACAGCTTCTCTTTCTCTCTCTCTCTCACTTACAGCTTCTCTTTCTCTCTCTCTCACTCACAGCTTCTTTCTCTCTCTCTCACAGCTTCTCTTTTTCTCTCACACACACAGATCCTCTTTCTCTTTCTCTCTCACTCACAACTTCTCTTTCTCTCTCTCTCACTCACAGCTTCTCTCTGTCTCTCTCACTCACCGCTTCTCTCTCTCTCTCACTCACAGCTTCTCCTTCTCTCTTTCACTCACTCACAGCTTCTCTCTCTCTCAAAGCTTCTTGTTCTCTCTCTCTCACTCACAGCTTCCCATTCTCTCTCTCTCTCACTCACAGCTTCTTTTTCTCACTCTCTCTCACTTACAGCTTCTCTTTCTTCTCGCTCTCACTTACCGCTTCTCTTTCTTTCTCTCTCTCACTAACAGCTTCTCTTTCTCTCCCTCTCTCGCTCTCACTCACAGCTTCTCCTTCTCTATTTCTCTCTCTCACTCACAGTTTCTCTTTCTCTCTCTCTCTATCATTCACAGCTTCTCTTTCTCACTCTCTCACTCACAGCTTAGCTTTCTCTCTCTCTTACTCACAGCCTCTCTCTCTCACTCACAGCTTTTCTATCTCTCTCTCTCTCACTCACAGCTTCTCTTTCTCTCTCTCTCACTCACAGCTTCACTTTCTTCTCTCTCTCACTTACAGCTTCACTTTCTCTCTCTCTCTCACTCTCAGCTTCTCTATTTCTCTCTCTCACTCACAGCTTCTCTTTCTCTGTCTCCCACTCACAGCTTCTCTCTCTCTTGTGTCACTCACAGCTTCTCTTTCTCTCTCTCTCACTCACAGCTTCTCTCTCTCTCTCACTCACAGCTTCTCTTTCTCTCTCTCTCTCACTCACAGCTTCTCTTTCTTCTCGCTCTCACTTACCGCTTCTCTTTCTTTCTCTCTCTCACTAACAGCTTCTCTTTCTCTCCCTCTCTCGCTCTCACTCACAGCTTTTCTTTCTCTATTTCTCTCTCTCACACACAGTTTCTCTTTCTCTCTCTCTCTCATTCACAGCTTCTCTTTCTCGCTCTCTCACTCACAGCTTAGCTTTCTCTCTCTCTTACTCACAGCTTCTCTCTCTCACTCACAGCTTTTCTATCTCTCTCTCTCACTCACAGCTTCTCTTTCTCTCTCTCTCTCACTCACAGCTTCACTTTCTTCTCTCTCTCACTTACAGCTTCACTTACTCTCTCTCTCTCACTCTCAGGTTCTCTATTTCTCTCTCTCACTCACAGCTTCTCTTTCTCTGTCTCCCTCTCACAGCTTCTCTCTCTCTTGTGTCACTCACAGCTTCTCGTTCTCTCTCTCACACTCACAGCTTCTCTCTTTCTCTCTCTCACAGCTTCTCATTCTCTCTCTCTCTCACTCACAGCTCCTCTTTCTCTCTCTCTCAAAGCTTCTCTCTCTCACACACAGCTTCTTTTTCTCACTCTCTCTCACTTACAGCTTCTCTTTCTCTCTCTCTCACAGCTTCTCTCTCTCTCTCTCCTCACTCACAGCTACTCTTTCTCTTTCTCTCACTCACATCTTCTCTTTCTCTCTCTCTCACTCACAGCTTCTCATTCTCTCTCTCTCTCACTCACAGCTTCTCTTTTTCTCTCTCTCACTCACAGCTTCTCATTCTCTCTCTCTCACTCACAGCTTCTCTTTCTCTCTCTCACTCACAGCTTCTCTCTCTCACACTCACAGCTTCTCTTTCTCTCACTCTCTCACTCACACCTTCTCTTTCTCTCTCTCTCACTCACAGCTTCTCTTTCTCTCTCTCTTACTCACAGCTTCTCTTTCTCTCACTCACAGCTTCTCATTCTCTCTCTCACTCACAGCTTCTCTTTCTCTATTTCTCTCTCTAACTCACAGCTTCTATTTCTCTCTCTGTTACAGCTTCTCATTCTCTCTCTCTCCCACTCACAGCTTCTCTTTCTCTCTGTCTCACTCACAGCTTCTCTTTCTCTCTCTCTCACACTCACAGCTTCTCTTTTTCTCTATCTCACTCACAGCTTCTTCTTTCTCTCTTTCTCTTTCTCTCTCACTCACAGTTTCTCTTTCTATCTCTCTCACTAACAGCTTCACTTTCTCTCTTTCTCTCTCACTCACAGCTTCTCTTTCTGTCTGTCTCTCTCTCACTCACAGCTTCTCTTTCTCTCTCTCACTCACAGCTTCTCTCTCTCTCATACTCATAGCTTCTCTTTCTCTCTCTCTATCTCACACAGCTTCTCTTTCTTTCTCTCTCTCACTTACATTCTCTTTCTCTCTCTCTCTCTCACTCACAGCTTCTCTTTCTCTCTCTCACTCACAGCTTCTCTCTCTCTCTCACTCACAGCTTCTCTCTCTCTCATACTCATAGCTTCTCTTTCTCTCTCTCACACTCACAGCTTCTCTTTCTCTCTCTCTCTCACTCAGTTTCTCCTTCTCTCTCTCTCTCACTCACAGCTTCTCTTTCTCTCTCTCTCACTCACAGCTTCTTTCTCTCTTTCTCTCTCACTCACAGCTTCTCTTTCTCTCTCTCTCTCACAGCTTCTCTTTCTCTCTCACACACACAGCTCCTCTTTCTCTTTCTCTCTCACTCACAACTTCTCTTTCTCTCTCTCTCACTCACAGCTTCTCTCTGTCTCTCTCACTCACCGCTTCTCTCTCTCTCACTCACTCACAGCTTCTCCTTCTCTCTTTCACTCACTCACAGCTTCTCTCTCTCTCACAGCTTCTTGTTCTCTCTCTCTCACTCACAGCTTCCCATTCTCTCTCTCTCTCACTCACAGCTTATTTTCTCCGTCTCTCTCACTCACAGCTTCTCTTTCTCTTTCTATCTCAGTCACATCTTCTCGTTCTCATTCTATCTCACTCACAGCTTCTCTTTCTCACTCTCTCTCACTTACAGCTTCTCTTTCTTTCTCTCTCTCACTCTCAGCTTCTCTTTCTCTCTCTCTCTCTCTCTCACTCACAGCTTCTCTTTCTCTATTTCTCTCTCCAACTCACAGCTTCTCTTTCTCTCTCTCACAGCTTCTCATTCTCTCTCTCTCCCACTCACAGCTTCTCTTTCTCTCTGTCTCACTCACAGCTTCTCTTTATCTCTCTCTCTCACTCACAGCTTCTCTTTCTCTCTCTCTCACTCACAGCTTCTCTCTCTCTCTCACTCACAGCTTCTCTTTCTCTCTCTCTCTCACTCACAGCTTCTCTTTCTTCTCGCTCTCACTTACCGCTTCTCTTTCTTTCTCTCTCTCACTAACAGCTTCTCTTTCTCTCCCTCTCTCGCTCTCACTCACAGCTTCTCCTTCTCTATTTCTCTCTATCACTCACAGTTTCTCTTTCTCTCTCTCTCTATCATTCACAGCTTCTCTTTCTTGCTCTCTCACTCACAGCTTAGCTTTCTCTCTCTCTTACTCACAGCTTCTCTCTCTTACTCACAGCTTTTCTATCTCTCTCTCTCTCACTCACAGCTTCTCTTTCTCTCTCTCTCACTCACAGCTTCACTTTCTTCTCTCTCTCACTTACAGCTTCACTTTCTCTCTCTCTCTCACTCTCAGATTCTTTATTTCTCTCTCTCACTCACAGCTTCTCTTTCTCTGTCTCCCACTCACAGCTTCTCTCTCTCTTGTGTCACTCACAGCTTCTCTTTCTCTCTCTCACTCACAGCTTCTCTCTCTCTCTCACTCACAGCTTCTCTTTCTCTCTCTCTCTCACTCACAGCTTCTCTTTCTTCTCGCTCTCACTTACCGCTTCTCTTTCTTTCTCTCTCTCACTAACAGCTTCTCTTTCTCTCCCTCTCTCGCTCTCACTCACAGCTTCTCTTTCTCTATTTCTCTCTCTCACTCACAGTTTCTCTTTCTCTCTCTCTCTCTCATTCACAGCTTCTCTTTCTCGCTCTCTCACTCACAGCTTAGCTTTCTCTCTCTCTTACTCACAGCTTCTCTCTCTCACTCACAGCTTTTCTATCTCTCTCTCTCACTCACAGCTTCTCTTTCTCTCTCTCTCACTTACAGCTTCTCTTTCTCTCTCTCTCTCTCACTCACAGCTTCTCTTTCTCTCTCTCACTCACAGCTTCTCTCTCTCTCTCACTCACAGCTTCTCTCTCTCTCATACTCATAGCTTCTCTTTCTCTCTCTCTCACTCACAGCTTCTCTTTCTCTCTCTCTCTCACTCAGTTTCTCCTTCTCTCTCTCTCTCACTCACAGCTTCTCTTTCTCTCTCTCTCACTCACAGCTTCTTTCTCTCTTTCTCTCTCACTCAGAGCTTCTCTTTCTCTCTCTCACACAGTTTCTCTTTCTCTCTCACACACACAGCTCCTCTTTCTCTTTCTCTCTCACTCACAACTTCTCTTTCTCTCTCTCTCACTCACAGCTTCTCTCTGTCTCTCTCACTCACCGCTTCTCTCTCTCTCTCACTCACAGCTTCGCCTTCTCTCTTTCACTCACTCACAGCTTCTCTCTCTCTCACAGCTTCTTGTTCTCTCTCTCTCACTCACAGCTTCCCATTCTCTCTCTCTCTCACTCACAGCTTCTTTTTCTCCGTCTCTCTCACTCACAGCTTCTCTTTCTCTTTCTATCTCAGTCACATCTTCTCGTTCTCATTCTATCTCACTCACAGCTTCTCTTTCTCACTCTCTCTCACTTACAGCTTCTATTTCTTTCTCTCTCCCACTCACAGCTTCTCTTTCTCTCTCTCACAGCTTCTCATTCTCTCTCTCTCCCACTCACAGCTTCTCTTTCTCTCTGTCTCACTCACAGCTTCTCTTTATCTCTCTCTCTCACTCACAGCTTCTCTTTCTCTCTCTCTCACTCACAGCTTCTCTTTCTTCTCGCACTCACTTACCGCTTATCTTTCTTTCTCTCTCTCACTAACAGCTTCTCTTTCTCTCCCTCTCTCGCTCTCACTCACAGCTTCTCCTTCTCTATTTCTCTCTCTCACTCACAGTTTCTCTTTCTCTCTCTCTATCATTCACAGCTTCTCTTTCTCGCTCTCTCACTCACAGCTTAGCTTTCTCTCTCTCTTACTCACAGCTTCGCTCTCTCACTCACAGCTTTTCTCTCTCTCTCTCTCTCACTCACAGCTTCTCTTTCTCTCTCTCTCACTCACAGCTTCACTTTCTTCTCTCTCTCACTTACAGCTTCACTTTCTCTCTCTCTCTCACTCTCAGCTTCTCTATTTCTCTCTCTCACTCACAGCTTCTCTTTCTCTGTCTCCCACTCACAGCTTCTCTCTCTCTTGTGTCACTCACAGCTTCTCTTTCTCTCTCTCACTCACAGCTTCTCTCTCTCTCTCACTCACAGCTTCTCTTTCTCTCTCTCTCTCTCACTCACAGCTTCTCTTTCTTCTCGCTCTCACTTACCGCTTCTCTTTCTTTCTCTCTCTCACTAACAGCTTCTCTTCCTCTCCCTCTCTCGCTCTCACTCACAGCTTCTCTTTCTCTATTTCTCTCTCTCACTCACAGTTTCTCTTTCTCTCTCTCTCTCTCATTCACAGCTTCTCTTTCTCGCTCTCTCACTCACAGTTTAGCTTTCTCTCTCTCTTACTCACAGCTTCTCTCTCTCACTCACAGCTTTTCTATCTCTCTCTCTCTCATTCACAGCTTCTCTTTCTCGCTCTCTCACTCACAGCTTAGCTTTCTCTCTCTCTTACTCACAGCTTCTCTCTCTCACTCACAGCTTTTCTATCTCTCTCTCTCTCACTCACAGCTTCTCTTTCTCTCTCTCTCACTCACAGCTTCACTTTCTTCTCTCTCTCACTTACAGCTTCACTTTCTCTCTCTCTCTCACTCTCAGCTTCTCTATTTCTCTCTCTCACTCACAGCTTCTCTTTCTCTGTCTCCCACTCACAGCTTCTCTCTCTCTTGTGTCACTCACAGCTTATCGTTCTCTCTCTCTCACTCACAGCTTCTCTCTTTCTCTCTCTCACAGCTTCTCATTCTCTCTCTCTCTCACTCACAGCTCCTCTTTCTCTCTCTCTCAAAGCTTCTCTCTCTCACACACAGCTTCTCTTTCTCACTCTCTCTCACTTACAGCTTCTCTTTCTCTCTCTCACACAGCTTCTCTCTCTCTCTCTCCTCACTCACAGCTACTCTTTCTCTTTCTCTCACTCACAGCTTCTCTTTCTCTCTCTCTCACTCACAGCTTCTCATTCTCTCTCTCTCTCACTCACAGCTTCTCTTTTTCTCTCTCTCACTCACAGCTTCTCATTCTCTCTCTCTCACTCACAGCTTCTCTTTCTCTCTCTCACTCACAGCTTCTCTCTCTCACACTCACAGCTTCTCTTTCTCTCACTCTCTCACTCACACCTTCTCTTTCTCTCTCTCTCACTCACAGCTTCTCTTTCTCTCTCTCTTACTCACAGCTTCTCTTTCTCTCACTCACAGCTTCTCATTCTCGCTCTCACTCACAGCTTCTCTTTCTCTATTTCTCTCTCTAACTCACAGCTTCTATTTCTCTCTCTGTCACAGCTTCTCATTCTCTCTCTCTCCCACTCACAGCTTCTCCTTCTCTCTGTCTCACTCACAGCTTCTCTTTCTCTCTCTCTCTCACTCACAGCTTCTCTTTCTCTCTATCTCACTCACAGCTTCTTCTTTCTCTCTTTCTCTTTCTCTCTCACTCACAGTTTCTCTTTCTATCTCTCTCACTAACAGCTTCACTTTCTCTCTTTCTCTCTCACTCACAGCTTCTCTTTCTGTCTGTCTCTCTCTCACTCACAGCTTCTCTCTCTCTCATACTCATAGCTTCTCTTTCTCTCTCTCTATCTCACACAGCTTCTCTTTCTCTCTCTCTCTCACTTACAGCTTCTCTTTCTCTCTCTCTCTCTCACTCACAGCTTCTCTTTCTCTCTCTCACTCACAGCTTCTCTCTCTCTCTCACTCACAGCTTCTCTCTCTTTCATACTCATAGCTTCTCTTTCTCTCTCTCTCTCACTCACAGCTTCTCTTTCTCTCTCTCTCTCACTCAGTTTCTCCTTCTCTCTCTCTCTCACTCACAGCTTCTCTTTCTCTCTCTCTCACTCACAGCTTCTTTCTCTCTTTCTCTCTCACTCAGAGCTTCTCTTTCTCTCTCTCACACAGCTTCTCTTTCTCTCACACACACACAGCTCCTCTTTCTCTTTCTCTCTCACTCACAACTTCTCTTTCTCTCTCTCTCACTCACAGCTTCTCTCTGTCTCTCTCACTCACCGCTTCTCTCTCTCTCTCACTCACAGCTTCTCCTTCTCTCTTTCACTCACTCACAGCTTCTCTCTCTCACACAGCTTCTTGTTCTCTCTCTCTCACTCACAGCTTCCCATTCTCTCTCTATCTCACTCACAGCTTCTTTTTCTCCGTCTCTCTCACTCACAGCTTCTCTTTCTCTTTCTATCTCAGTCACATCTTCTCGTTCTCATTCTATCTCACTCACAGCTTCTCTTTCTCACTCTCTCTCACTTACAGCTTCTATTTCTTTCTCTCTCCCACTCACAGCTTCTCTTTCTCTCTCTCACAGCTTCTCATTCTCTCTCTCTCCCACTCACAGCTTCTCTTTCTCTGTCTCACTCACAGCTTCTCTTTATCTCTCTCTCTCACTCACAGCTTCTCTTTCTCTCTCTCTCACTCACAGCTTCTCTTTCTTCTCGCACTCACTTACCACTTATCTTTCTTTCTCTCTCTCACTAACAGCTTCTCTTTCTCTCCCTCTCTCGCTCTCACTCACAGCTTCTCCTTCTCTATTTCTCTCTCTCACTCACAGTTTCTCTTTCTCTCTCTCTATCATTCACAGCTTCTCTTTCTCGCTCTCTCACTCACAGCTTAGCTTTCTCTCTCTTACTCACAGCATCGCTCTCTCTCATACTCATAGCTTCTCTTTCTCTCTCTCTATCTCACACAGCTTCTCTTTCTCTCTCTCTCTCACTTACAGCTTCTCTTTCTCTCTCTCTCTCTCACTCACAGCTTCTCTTTCTCTCTCTCACTCACAGCTTCTCTCTCTCTCTCACTCACAGCTTCTCTCTCTCTCATACTCATAGCTTCTCTTTCTCTCTCTCTCTCACTCACAGCTTCTCTTTCTCTCTCTCTCACTCAGTTTCTCCTTCTCTCTCTCTCTCACTCACAGCTTCTCTTTCTCTCTCTCTCACTCACAGCTTCTTTCTCTCTTTCTCTCTCACTCAGAGCTTCTCTTTCTCTCTCTCACACAGCTTCTCTTTCTCTCTCACACACACAGCTCCTCTTTCTCTTTCTCTCTCACTCACAACTTCTCTTTCTCTCTCTCTCACTCACAGCTTCTCTCTGTCTCTCTCACTCACCGCTTCTCTCTCTCTCTCACTCACAGCTTCTCCTTCTCTCTTTCACTCACTCACAGCTTCTCTCTCTCACACAGCTTCTTGTTCTCTCTCTCTCACTCACAGCTTCCCATTCTCTCTCTCTCTCACTCACAGCTTCTTTTTCTCCGTCTCTCTCACTCACAGCTTCTCTTTCTCTTTCTATCTCAGTCACATCTTCTCGTTCTCATTCTATCTCACTCACAGCTTCTCTTTCTCACTCTCTCTCACTTACAGCTTCTATTTCTTTCTCTCTCCCACTCACAGCTTCTCTTTCTCTCTCTCACAGCTTCTCATTCTCTCTCTCTCCCACTCACAGCTTCTCTTTCTCTGTCTCACTCACAGCTTCTCTTTATCTCTCTCTCTCACTCACAGCTTCTCTTTCTCTCTCTCTCACTCACAGCTTCTCTTTCTTCTCGCACTCACTTACCGCTTATCTTTCTTTCTCTCTCTCACTAACAGCTTCTCTTTCTCTCCCTCTCTCGCTCTCACTCACAGCTTCTCCTTCTCTATTTCTCTCTCTCACTCACAGTTTCTCTTTCTCTCTCTCTATCATTCACAGCTTCTCTTTCTCGCTCTCTCACTCACAGCTTAGCTTTCTCTCTCTTACTCACAGCATCGCTCTCTCACTCACAGCTTTTCTATCTCTCTCTCTCTCACTCACAGCTTCTCTTTCTCTCTCTCTCATTCACAGCTTCACTTTCTTCTCTCTCTCACTTAAAGCTTCACTTTCTCTCTCTCTCTCACTCTCAGCTTCTCTATTTCTCTCTCTCACTCACAGCTTCTCTTTCTCTGTCTCCCACTCACAGCTTCTCTCTCTCTTGTGTCACTCACAGCTTCTCTTTCTCTCTCACTCACAGCTTCTCTCTCTCTCTCACTCACAGCTTCTCTTTCTCTCTCTCTCTCTCACTCACAGCTTCTCTTTCTTCTCGCTCTCACTTACCGCTTCTCTTTCTTTCTCTCTCTCACTAACAGCTTCTCTTCCTCTCCCTCTCTCGCTCTCACTCACAGCTTCTCTTTCTCTATTTCTCTCTCTCACTCACAGTTTCTCTTTCTCTCTCTCTCTCTCATTCACAGCTTCTCTTTCTCTCTCTCTCACTCACAGCTTCTCTCTCTCCCTCACTCACAGCTTCTCTTTCTCTCTCTCTCACTCACAGCTTAGCTTTCTCTCTCTCTTACTCACAGCTTCTCTCTCTTGCTGACTCACAGCTTTTCTTTCTCTCTCTCACTCACAGCTTCACTTTCTTCTCTCTCTCACTTACAGCTTCTCTTTCTCTCTCTCACTCACTCTCAGCTTCTCTTTCTCTCTCTCACTCACATCTTCTCTTTCTCTGTCTCTCACTCACAGCTTCTCCCTCTCTCTCTCTCACAGCTTCTCTTTCTCTCTCTCTCACTCACAGCTTCTCTTTCTCTCTCTCACTCACAGCTTCTCTTTCTCTTTCTCTCTTACTCACAGCTTCTCTCTCTCTCACTCATAGCTTCTCTTTCTTTCTCTCTCTCTCTCACTCACAGCTTCTCTTTCTCTCTCTCTCTCACTCAGTTTCTCTTTCTCTCTCTCACTCACTCACAGCTTCTTTCTCTCTCTCTCACTCACAGCTTCTTCTTTCTCTCTTTCTCTCTCACTCACAGTTTCTCTTTCTGTCTCTCTCTAACTCACAGCTTCTCTTTCTCTCTCACACACACATACAGCTTCTCTTTCTCAATCACATACACACAACTCCTCTTTCTCTTTCTTTCTCTCTCACTCACAACTTCTCTTTCTCTCTCTCTCACTCACAGCTTCTCTTTCTCTCTCTCTCTCTCACAGCTTCTCTCTCTCTCACTCTCAGCTTCTCTTTCTCTCTCTCTCACTCACAGCTTCTTTCTTTCTCTCTCTTATCTCACTCACAGCTTCTCCTTCTCTCTTTCACTCACTCACAGCTTCTCTCTCTCACTCACAGCTTCTCTTTCTCTTTCTCTCTCACTCACAGCTTCTCTCTCTCTCACTCATAGCTTCTCTTTCTCTCTCTCTCTCTCACTCACAGCTTCTCTTTCTCTCTCTCTCACTCAGTTTCTCTCTCTCTCTCTCTCTCTCTCTCACTCACAGCTTCTCTTTCTCTCTCTCTCACTCAAAGCTTCTTCTTTCTCTCTTTCTCTCTCACTCACAGTTTCTCTTTTTGTCTCTCTCACTAATAGCTTCACTTTCTCTCTTTCTCTCTCACTCACAGCTTCTCTTTCTCTCTCTCTCTCACTCACAGTTTCTCTTTCTTTCTCTCTCTCACACACACAGCTCCTCTTTCTCTTTCTCTCTCACTCACAACTTCTATTTCTCTCTCTCTCACTCACAGCTGCTCTCTCTCTCTCTCACTCTCAGCTTCTCTTTCTCTCTCACACACACACAGCTCCTCTTTCTCTTTCTCTCTCACTCACAACTTCTCTTTCTCTCTCACTCACTCACAGCTTCTCTTTCTCTCTGTCTCACTCACAGCTGCTCTCTCTCTCTCTCACTCTCAGCTTCTCTTTCTCTCTCTCTCACTCACAGCTTCTCTCTCTCTCTCACAGCTTCTCTTTCTCTCTCTCTCACTCCCACCTTAGCTTTCTCTCTCTCTTACTCACAGCTTCTCGTTCTCTCTCTCACACTCACAGCTTCCCATTCTCTCTCTCTCTCTCACTCACAGCTTCTTTTTTCCGTCTCTCTCAATCACAGCTTCTCTTTCTATCTCTCTCTCACTCACATCTTCTCTTTCTCTTTCTATCTCACTCACAGCTTCTCTTTCTCACTCTCTCTCACTTACAGCTTCTTTTTCACTCTCAGTCTCTCTCACTCACAGCTTCTCTCTCTCTCACAGCTACTCTCTCTTTCTCTCACTCACAGCTTCTCTTTCTCGCTCTCTCTCACTCACAGCTTCTCTTTCTCTCTCTCTCAAACACACAGCTTCTCTTTCTCTCCCTTTCTCTCTCTCACTCACAGCTTCTCTTTCTCTCTCTCTCACTCACAGCTTATCTTTCTCTCTCTCACTCACAGCTTCTCATTCTCTCTCTCTCTCACTCATAGCTTCTCTTTCTCTCTCTCTCAATCGCAGCTTCTCTTTCTCTCTCTCTCTCACTCACAGCTTCTCTTTCTCCCTCTCTCTCTCACACAGCTTCTTTCACTCTCTGTCACTCACAGCTTCTCTTTCTCTCCCTCTCTCTCTCACAGCTTCTCTCTCTCTCTCTCTCACTCACAGTTTTTTTACTCTCTCTCTCTCTTACTCACAGCTTCTCTTTTTCCCTCTCTCATTCACAACTTCTCTCTCTCTCACTCACAGCTTCTCTTTATCTCTCTCTCACTCACAGCTTCTCTTTCTCTCTCTCTCTCACTCACAGCTTCTTTCTCTCTCTCTCACTCACTGCTTCTCTTTCTCTCTCTCTCTCTCACTCACAGCTTCTCTTTCTCTCTCTCTCTGTCTCACTCACAGCTTCTGTTTTTCTCCCTCTCTCTCTCACTCACAGCTTTTTTCTCTCTCTCTGTCACTCGCCGCTTCTCTTTCTCTCTCTGTCTCTCTTTCTCACATCTTCTCTTTCTCTCTCTGTCTCTCTCTCTCACAGCTTCTCTCTCTCTCTCCTCACTCACAGCTACTCTTTCTCTTTCTCTCACTCACAGCTTCTCTTTCTCTCTCTCTCACTCACAGCTTCTCATTCTCTCTCTCTCTCACTCACAGCTTCTCTTTTTCTCTCTCTCACTCACAGCTTCTCATTCTCTCTCTCTCTCACTCACAGCTTCTCTTTCTCTCTCTCACTCACAGCTTCTCTCTCTCACACTCACAGCTTCTCTTTCTCTCACTCTCTCACTCACACCTTCTCTTTCTCTCTCTCTCACTCACAGCTTCTCTTTCTCTCTCTCTTACTCACAGCTTCTCTTTCTCTCACTCACAGCTTCTCATTCTCTCTCTCACTCACAGCTTCTCTTTCTCTATTTCTCTCTCTAACTCACAGCTTCTATTTCTCTCTCTGTCACAGCTTCTCATTCTCTCTCTCTCCCACTCACAGCTTCTCTTTCTCTCTGTCTCACTCACAGCTTCTCTTTCTCTCTCTCTCTCACTCACAGCTTCTCTTTCTCTCTATCTCACTCACAGCTTCTTCTTTCTCTCTTTCTCTTTCTCTCTCACTCACAGTTTCTCTTTCTATCTCTCTCACTAACAGCTTCACTTTCTCTCTTTCTCTCTCACTCACAGCTTCTCTTTCTGTCTGTCTCTCTCTCACTCACAACTTCTCTTTCTCTCTCTCACACACACAGCTCCTCTTTCTCTTTCTCTCTCACTCACAGCTTCTCTTTCTCTCTCTCTCACTCACAGCTTCTCTTTCTCTCTCTCTCACTCACAGCTTCTCTCTCTCACTCACTCACAGCTTCTCTTTCTTTCTATCTCTTATCTCACTCACAGCTTCTCCTTCTCTCTCTCTCACTCACTCACAGCTTCTCTCTCTCTCTCACAGCTTATCGTTCTCTCTCTCTCACACTCACAGCTTCCCTTTCTCTCTCTCTCTCTCACTCACAGCTTCTTTTTCTCTGTCTCTCTCAATCACAGCTTCTCTTTCTCTCTCTCTCACTCACAGCTTCTCTCTCTCTCTCTCACTCACAGCTTCTCTTTCTCTCTCTGCTTCACTCACAGCTTCTCTTTCTCTCTCACTCACAGCTTCTTTTTCTCACCCTCTCTCACTCACAGCTGCTCTCTCTCTCTCTCTCTCTCTCTCAGCTTCTCTTTCTCTCTCTCACAGCTTCTCTTTCTCTTTATCTTTCTCTCTTACTCACAGCTTCTCTTTCTCTCTGTCTCACTCACAGCTTCTCTCTATCTCTCTCTCTCACTCTCAGCTTCTCTTTCTCTCTCACTCACAGCTTCTCTCTCTCTCTCTCACAGCTTCTCTTTCTCTCTCTCTCACTCAAAGCTTAGCTTTCTCTCTCTCTTACTCACAGCTTCTCTCTCTCACTGACTCACAGCTTTTCTTTCTCTCTCTCTCTCACTCACAGCTTCACTTTCTTCTCTCTCTCACTTACAGCTTCTCTTTCTCTCTCTCACTCACTCTCAGCTTCTCTTTCTCTCTCTCACTCACATCTTCTCTTTCTCTGTCTCTCACTCACAGCTTCTCCCTCTCTCTCTCTCACAGCTTCTCTTTCTCTCTCTCTCACTCACAGCTTCTCTTTCTTTCTCTCTCTGTCACTCACAGCTTCTCTTTCTCTCTCACACACACACACACACTCACAGCTTCTCTTTCTCTCTCTGCCTCACTCACAGCTTCTCTTTCTCTCTCACTCACATCTTCTCTTTCTCACCCTCTCTCACGTACAGCTTCTCTTTTTTTCTCTCTCTCTCACTCACAGCTTCTCTTTCTCTCTCTCACTCACAGCTTCTCTTTCTCTTTCTCTCTCACTCACAGCTTCTCTCTCTCTCACTCATAGCTTCTCTTTCTTTCTCTCTCTCTCTCACTCACAGCTTCTCTTTCTCTCTCTCTCACTCAGTTTCTCTTTCTCTCTCTCTCTCACTCACAGCTTCTCTTTCTCTCTCTCTCACTCACAGCTTCTTCTTTCTCTCTTTCTCTCTCACTCACAGTTTCTCCTTCTATCTCTCTCTCACTCACAGCTTCTCTTTCTCTCTCACACACACACACAGCTTCTCTTTCTCTCTCACACACACACAACTCCTCTTTCTCTTTCTTTCTCTCTCACTCACAACTTCTGTTTCTCTCTCTCTCACTCACAGCTTCTCTTTCTCTCTCTCTCTCTCTCTCTCTCACAACTTCTCTCTCTCTCACTCTCAGCTTCTCTTTCTCTCTCTCTCACTCACAGCTTCTTTCTTTCTCTCTCTTATCTCACTCACAGCTTCTCCTTCTCTCTTTCACTCACTCACAGCTTCTCTCTCTCACTCACAGCTTCTCTTTCTCTCTCACTCACAGCTTCTCTCTCTATCACTCATAGCTTCTCTTTCTCTCTCTCTCTCACACTCACAGCTTCTCTTTCTCTCTCTCTCACTCAGTTTCTCTCTCTCTCTCTCTCTCACTCACAGCTTCTCTTTCTCTCTCTCTCACTCACAGCTTCTTCTTTCTCTCTTTCTCTCTCACTCACAGTTTCTCTTTTTGTCTCTCTCGCTAATAGCTTCACTTTCTATCTTTCTCTCTCACTCACAGCTTCTCTTTCTCTCTCTCTCTCACTCACAGTTTCTCTTTCTTTCTCTCTCTCACACACACAGCTCCTCTTTCTCTTTCTCTCTCACTCACAACTTCTATTTCTCTCTCTCTCACTCACAGCTGCTCTCTCTCTCTCTCACTCTCAGCTTCTCTTTCTCTCTCTCTCAATCACAGCTTCTCTCTCTCACTCACTCACAGCTTCTCTTTCTCTCTCTCTCACACACACCTTAGCTTTCTCTCTCTCTTACTCACAGCTTCTCTCTCTCTCTCTCACTCACAGCTTTTCTTTCTCTCTCTCTCACTCACAGCTTCTCTTTCTTTCTCTCTCTCTCACTCTCTCACTCACAGCTTCTCTTTCTCTCTCTCTCTCTCACTCACAGCTTTCTCTCTCTCACAGCTTCTCTTTCTCTTTCTCTCTCACTCATAGCTTCTCTCTCTCTCACTCATAGCTTCTCTTTCTCTCTCTCTCTCTCTCACTCACAGCTTCTCTCTCTCTCACAGCTTCTCTCTCTCTCTCACTCACAGCTTCTTCTATCTCTCTTTCTCTCTCACTCACAGTTTCTCTTTCTGTCTCTCTCACTAATAGCTTCACTTTCTCTCTCTCTCTCTCACTCACAGCTTCTCTTTCTCTCTCACACACACACAGCTCCTCTTTCTCTTTCTCTCTCACTCACAACTTCTCTTTCTTCCTCTCTCACACACACCTTAGCTTTCTCTCTCTCTTACTCACAGCTTCTCTCTCTCTCTCTCACTCACAGCTTCTCTTTCTCTCTCTCTCACTCACAGCTTCTCTCTCTCTCTCACTCACTCTCAGCTTCTCTTTCTCTCTCTCACTCACAGCTTCTCTCTCTATCACTCATAGCTTCTCTTTCTCTCTCTCTCTCACACTCACAGCTTCTCTTTCTCTCTCTCTCACTCAGTTTCTCTCTCTCTCTCTCTCTCACTCACAGCTTCTCTTTCTCTCTCTCTCACTCACAGCTTCTTCTTTCTCTCTTTCTCTCTCACTCACAGTTTCTCTTTTTGTCTCTCTCGCTAATAGCTTCACTTTCTATCTTTCTCTCTCACTCACAGCTTCTCTTTCTCTCTCTCTCTCACTCACAGTTTCTCTTTCTTTCTCTCTCTCACACACACAGCTCCTCTTTCTCTTTCTCTCTCACTCACAACTTCTATTTCTCTCTCTCTCACTCACAGCTGCTCTCTCTCTCTCTCACTCTCAGCTTCTCTTTCTCTCTCTCTCAATCACAGCTTCTCTCTCTCACTCACTCACAGCTTCTCTTTCTCTCTCTCTCACACACACCTTAGCTTTCTCTCTCTCTTACTCACAGCTTCTCTCTCTCTCTCTCACTCACAGCTTTTCTTTCTCTCTCTCTCACTCACAGCTTCTCTTTCTTTCTCTCTCTCTCACTCTCTCACTCACAGCTTCTCTTTCTCTCTCTCTCTCTCACTCACAGCTTTCTCTCTCTCACAGCTTCTCTTTCTCTTTCTCTCTCACTCATAGCTTCTCTCTCTCTCACTCATAGCTTCTCTTTCTCTCTCTCTCTCTCTCACTCACAGCTTCTCTCTCTCTCACAGCTTCTCTCTCTCTCTCACTCACAGTTTCTCTTTCTGTCTCTCTCACTAATAGCTTCACTTTCTCTCTCTCTCTCTCACTCACAGCTTCTCTTTCTCTCTCACACACACACAGCTCCTCTTTCTCTTTCTCTCTCACTCACAACTTCTCTTTCTTCCTCTCTCACACACACCTTAGCTTTCTCTCTCTCTTACTCACAGCTTCTCTCTCTCTCTCTCACTCACAGCTTCTCTTTCTCTCTCTCTCACTCACAGCTTCTCTCTCTCTCTCACTCACTCTCAGCTTCTCTTTCTCTCTCTCTCACTCACAGCTTCTCTTTCTTTCTCTCTCTTATCTCACTCACAGCTTCTCCTTCTCTCTTTCACTTACTCACAGCTTCTCTCTCTCTCATAGCTTCTCGTTCTCTCTCTCACACACTCACAGCTTCCCATTCTCTCTCTCTCTCACTCACAGCTTCTTTTTCTCCATCTCTCTCAATCACAGCTTCTCTTTCTATCTCTCTCTCACTCACATCTCTTTCTGTTTCAATCTCACTCACAGCTTCTATTTCTCACTCTCTCTCACTTACAGCTTCTCTTTCTTTCTCTCTCTCACTCACAGCTTCTCTTTCTCTCTCTCTCTCACCCACAGCTTCTCTTTCTCTCTCTCTCACTCACATCTTCTCTTTCTTCTCTCTTTCACTTACATCTTCTCCTTCTCTCTCTCTCACTAACAGCTTCTCTTTCTCTCCCTCTCTCTCACTCACAGCATCTCTTTCTCTCTTTCTCTCCCACTCACAGCTTCTCTTTCTCTCTCTCACTCACATCATCTCTTTCTCTCTCTCTCTCTCTCTCACTCACTCACAGTTTCTCTTTCTCTCTTTCTCTCTCTCACTCACAGCTCTTTCTCTCTTTCTCTCTCACTCACAGCTTCTCTTTCTCTCTCTCTCACTCACAGCTTCTCTTTATCTCTCTCACTCACTCACAGCTTCTCTTTCTCTCTCTCTCTAACTCACAGCTTCTCTCTATCTCTCTCACTCACAGCTTCTCTTCCTCTCTCTCTCACTCACACCTTAGCTTTCTCTCTCTCTTACTCACAGCTTCTCTCTCTCTCGCTCACTCACAGCTTTTCTTTCTCTCTCTCTCTCACTCACAGCTTCACTTTCATCTCTCTCTCACTTACAGCTTCTCTTTCTCTCTCTCACTCACTCTCAGCTTCTCTTTTTCTCTCTCTCACTCACAGCTTCTCTTTCTCTGTCTCTCACTCACAGCTTCTCTCTCTCTCACACACAGCTTCTCTTTCTCTCTCTCTCACTCACAGCTTCTCTTTCTTTCTCTCTCTCTCACTCACAGCTTCTCTTTCTCTCTCTGTCTCTCACTCACAGCTTCTCTGTCTCTCACTCTCACTCACAGCTTCTCTTTCTCTCTCTGCCTCACTCACAGCTTCTCTTTCTCTCTCACTCACAGCTTCCCTTTCTCACCCTCTCTCACGTACAGCTTCTCTTTCTCTCTCTCACTCACAGCTTCTCTTTCTCTTTCTCTCTCACTCACAGCTTCTCCCTCTCTCACTCATAGCTTCTCTTTCTCTCTCTCTCTCTCACTCACAGCTTCTCTTTCTCTCTCTCTCACTCAGTTTCTCTCTCTCTCTCACACACAGCTTCTTCTTTCTCTCTTTCTCTCTCACTCACAGTTTCTCTTTCTGACTCTCTCACTAATAGCTTCACTTTCTCTCTTTCTCTCTCACTCACAGCTTCTCTTTTTCTCTCTCTCTCACTCACAGCTTCTCTTTCTCTCTCACACACACACAGCTCCTCTTTCTCTTTCTCTCTCACTCACAACTTCTCTTTCTCTCTCTCTCACTCACAGCTTCTCTTTCTCTCTGTCTCACTCACAGCTGCTCTCTCTCCCTCTCAGCTTCTCTTTCTCTCTCTCTCACTCACAGCTTCTCTCTCACTCTCTCACAGCTTCTCGTTCTCTCTCTCACACTCACAGCTTCCCATTCTCTCTCTCTCTCTCACTCACAGCTTCTTTTTTCCGTCTCTCTCAATCACAGCTTCTCTTTCTATCTCTCTCTCACTCACATCTTCTCTTTCTCTTTCTATCTCACTCACAGCTTCTCTTTCTGACTCTCTCTCACTTACAGCTTCTTTTTCTCTCTCAGTCTCTCTCACTCACAGCTTCTTTCTCTCTCACAGCTACTCTCTCTTTCTCTCACTCACAGCTTCTCTATCTCGCTCTCTCTCACTCACAGCTTCTCTTTCTCTCTCTCTCAAACACACAGCTTCTCTTTCTCTCCCTTTCTCTCTCTCACTCACAGCTTCTCTTTCTCTCTCTCTCACTCACAGCTTATCTTTCTCTCTCTCACTCACAGCTTCTCTTTCTCTCTCTCTCTCTCACTCACAGGTTCTCTTTCTCTCTCTCTCACTCACAGCTTCTCTTTCTCTCTCTCTCTCAATCGCAGCTTCTCTTTCTCTCTCTCTCTCACTCACAGCTTCTCTTTCTCCCTCTCTCTCTCACTCACAGCTTCTTTCACTCTCTGTCACTCACAGCTTCTCTTTCTCTCCCTCTCTCTCTCACAGCTTCTCTCTCTCTCTCTCTCACTCACAGTTTTTTTACTCTCTCTCTCTCTTACTCACAGCTTCTCTTTTTCCCTCTCTCATTCACAACTTCTCTCTCTCTCTCACTCACAGCTTCTCTTTATCTCTCTCTCACTCACAGCTTCTCTTTCTCTCTCTCTCTCACTCACAGCTTCTTTCTCTCTCTCTCACTCACTGCTTCTCTTTCTCTCTCTCTCTCTCACTCACAGCTTCTCTTTCTCTCTCTCTCTGTCTCACTCACAGCTTCTGTTTTTCTCCCTCTCTCTCTCACTCACAGCTTTTTTCTCTCTCTCTGTCACTCGCCGCTTCTCTTTCTCTCTCTGTCTCTCTTACTCACATCTTCTCTTTCTCTCTCTGTCTCTCTCTCTCACAGCTTCTCTCTCTCTCTCCTCACTCACAGCTACTCTTTCTCTTTCTCTAACTCACAGCTTCTCTTTCTCTCTCTCTCACTCACAGCTTCTCATTCTCTCTCTCTCTCACTCACAGCTTCTCTTTCTCTCTCTCACTCACACCTTCTCTCTCTCACACTCACAGCTACTCTTTCTCTCACTCTCTCACTCACACCTTCTCTTTCTCTCTCTCTCACTCACAGCTTCTCTTTCTCTCTCTCTTACTCACAGCTTCTCTTTCTCTCACTCACAGCTTCTCATTCTCTCTCTCACTCACAGCTTCTCTTTCTCTATTTCTCTCTCTAACTCACAGCTTATATTTCTCTCTCTGTCACAGCTTCTCATTCTCTCTCTCTCCCACTCACAGCTTCTCTTTCTCTCTGTCTCACTCACAGCTTCTCTTTCTCTCTCTCTCTCACTCACAGCTTCTCTTTCTCTCTATCTCACTCACAGCTTCTTCTTTCTCTCTTTCTCTTTCTCTCTCACTCACAGCTTCTCCTTCTCTCTTTCACACACTCACAGCTTCTCTCTCTCTCACAGCTTCTTGTTCTCTCTCTCTCACTCACAGCTTCCCATTCTCTCTCTCTCTCACTCACAGCTTCTTTTTCTCCGTCTCTCTCACTCACAGCTTCTCTTTCTCTTTCTATCTCAGTCACATCTTCTCGTTCTCATTCTATCTCACTCACAGCTTCTCTTTCTCACTCTCTCTCACTTACAGCTTCTCTTTCTTTCTCTCTCCCACTCACAGCTTCTCTTTCTCTCTCTCACAGCTTCTCATTCTCTCTCTCTCCCACTCACAGCTTCTCTTTCTCTCTGTCTCACTCACAGCTTCTCTTTATCTCTCTCTCTCACTCACAGCTTCTCTTTCTCTCTCTCTCACTCACAGCTTCTCTCTCTCTCTCACTCACAGCTTCTCTTTCTCTCTCTCTCTCACTCACAGCTTCTCTTTCTTCTCGCACTCACTTACCGCTTATCTTTCTTTCTCTCTCTCACTAACAGCTTCTCTTTCTCTCCCTCTCTCGCTCTCACTCACAGCTTCTCCTTCTCTATTTCTCTCTCTCACTCACAGTTTCTCTTTCTCTCTCTCTCTATCATTCACAGCTTCTCTTTCTCGCTCTCTCACTCACAGCTTAGCTTTCTCTCTCTCTTACTCACAGCTTCTCTCTCTCACTCACAGCTTTTCTATCTCTCTCTCTCTCACTCACAGCTTCTCTTTCTCTCTCTCTCACTCACAGCTTCACTTTCTTCTCTCTCTCACTTACAGCTTCACTTTCTCTCTCTCACTCTCAGCTTCTCTATTTCTCTCTCTCACTCACAGCTTCTCTTTCTCTGTCTCCCACTCACAGCTTCTCTCTCTCTTGTGTCACTCACAGCTTCTCTTTCTCTCTCTCACTCACAGCTTCTCTCTCTCTCTCACTCACAGCTTCTCTTTCTCTCTCTCTCTCACAGCTTCTCTTTCTTCTCGCTCTCACTTACCGCTTCTCTTTCTTTCTCTCTCTCACTAACAGCTTCTCTTTCTCTCCCTCTCTCGCTCTCACTCACAGCTTCTCTTTCTCTATTTCTCTCTCTCACTCACAGTTTCTCTTTCTCTCTCTCTCTCTCATTCACAGCTTCTCTTTCTCGCTCTCTCACTCACAGCTTAGCTTTCTCTCTCTCTTACTCACAGCTTCTCTCTCACACTCACAGCTTTTGTATCTCTCTCTCTCTCACTCACATCTTCTCTTTCTCTCTCTCTCTCACTCACAGCTTCACTTTCTTCTCTCTCTCACTTACAGTTTCACTTTCTCTCTCTCTCTCACTCTCAGCTTCTCTATTTCTCTCTCTCACTCACAGCTTCTCTTTCTCTGTCTCCCACTCACAGCTTCTCTCTCTCTTGTGTCACTCACAGCTTCTCGTTCTCTCTCTCTCACTCACAGCTTCTCTCTTTCTCTCTCTCACAGCTTCTCATTCTCTCTCTCTCTCACTCACAGCTCCTCTTTCTCTTTCTCTCTCACTCACAACTTCTCTTTTTCTCTCTCTCACTCACAGCTTCTCTTTCTCTCTGTCTCACTCACAGCTGCTCTCTCTCTCTCTCCCTCTCAGCTTCTCTTTCTCTCTCTCTCACTCACAGCTTCTCTCTCTCTCTCTCACAGCTTCTCTTTCTCTCTCTCTCACTCCCACCTTAGCTTTCTCTCTCTCTTACTCACAGCTTCTCGTTCTCTCTCTCACACTCACAGCTTCCCATTCTCTCTCTCTCTCTCACTCACAGCTTCTTTTTTCCGTCTCTCTCAATCACAGCTTCTCTTTCTATCTCTCTCTCACTCACATCTTCTCTTTCTCTTTCTATCTCACTCACAGCTTCTCTTTCTCACTCTCTCTCACTTACAGCTTCTTTTTCTCTCTCAGTCTCTCTCACAGCTTCTCTCTCTCTCACAGCTACTCTCTCTTTCTCTCACTCACAGCTTCTCTATCTCGCTCTCTCTCACTCACAGCTTCTCTTTCTCTCTCTCTCAAACACACAGCTTCTCTTTCTCTCCCTTTCTCTCTCTCACTCACAGCTTCTCTTTCTCTCTCTCTCACTCACAGCTTATCTTTCTCTCTCTCACTCACAGCTTCTCTTTCTCTCTCTCTCTCTCACTCACAGCTTCTCTTTCTCTCTCTCTCTCACTCACAGCTTCTCTTTCTCTCTCTCTCTCAATCGCAGCTTCTCTTTCTCTCTCTCTCTCACTCACAGCTTCTCTTTCTCCCTCTCTCTCTCACTCACAGCTTCTCTTTATCTCTCTCTCACTCACAGCTTCTCTTTCTCTCTCTCTCTCACTCACAGCTTCTTTCTCTCTCTCTCACTCACTGCTTCTCTTTCTCTCTCTCTCTCTCACTCACAGCTTCTCTTTCTCTCTCTCTCTGTCTCACTCACAGCTTCTGTTTTTCTCCCTCTCTCTCTCACTCACAGCTTTTTTCTCTCTCTCTGTCACTCGCCGCTTCTCTTTCTCTCTCTGTCTCTCTTACTCACATTTTCTCTTTCTCTCTCTGTCTCTCTCTCTCACAGCTTCTCTCTCTCTCTCTCCTCACTCACAGCTACTCTTTCTCTTTCTCTCACTCACAGCTTCTCTTTCTCTCTCTCTCACTCACAGCTTCTCATTCTCTCTCTCTCTCAATCACAGCTTCTCTTTTTCTCTCTCTCACTCACAGCTTCTCATTCTCTCTCTCTCTCACTCACAGCTTCTCTTTCTCTCTCTCACTCACAGCTTCTCTCTCTCACACTCACAGCTTCTCTTTCTCTCACTCTCTCACTCACAGCTTCTCATTCTCTCTCTCACTCACAGCTTCTCTTTCTCTATTTCTCTCTCTAACTCACAGCTTCTATTTCTCTCTCTGTCACAGCTTCTCATTCTCTCTCTCTCCCACTCACAGCTTCTCTTTCTCTCTGTCTCACTCACAGCTTCTCTTTCTCTCTCTCTCTCACTCACAGCTTCTCTTTCTCACTCTCTTCTCCTTCTCTCTTTCACACACTCACAGCTTCTCTCTCTCTCACAGCTTCTTGTTCTCTCTCTCTCACTCACAGCTTCTTTTTCTCCGTCTCTCTCACTCAAAGCTTCTCTTTCTCTTTCTATCTCAGTCACATCTTCTCGTTCTCATTCTATCTCACTCACAGCTTCTCTTTCTCACTCTCTCTCACTTACAGCTTCTCTTACTTTCTCTCTCCCACTCACAGCTTCTCTTTCTCTCTCTCACAGCTTCTCATTCTCTCTCTCTCCCACTCACAGCTTCTCTTTCTCTCTGTCTCACTCACAGCTTCTCTTTATCTCTCTCTCTCACTCACAGCTTCTCTTTCTCTCTCTCTCACTCACAGCTTCTCTCTCTCTCTCACTCACAGCTTCTCTTTCTCTCTCTCTCTCACTCACAGCTTCTCTTTCTTCTCGCACTCACTTACCGCTTATCTTTCTTTCTCTCTCTCACTAACAGCTTCTCTTTCTCTCCCTCTCTCGCTCTCACTCACAGCTTCTCCTTCTCTATTTCTCTCTCTCACTCACAGTTTCTCTTTCTCTCTCTCTCTATCATTCACAGCTTCTCTTTCTCGCTCTCTCACTCACAGCTTAGCTTTCTCTCTCTCTTACTCACAGCTTCTCTCTCTCACTCACAGCTTTTCTATCTCTCTCTCTCTCACTCACAGCTTCTCTTTCTCTCTCTCTTACTCACAGCTTCACTTTCTTCTCTCTCTCACTTACAGCTTCACTTTCTCTCTCTCTCTCACTCTCAGCTTCTCTATTTCTCTCTCTCACTCACAGCTTCTCTTTCTCTGTCTCCCACTCACAGCTTCTCTCTCTCTTGTGTCACTCACAGCTTCTCGTTCTCTCTCTCTCACTCACAGCTTCTCTCTTTCTCTCTCTCACAGCTTCTCATTCTCTCTCTCTCTCACTCACAGCTCTTCTTTCTCTCTCTCTCAAAGCTTCTCTCTCTCACACACAGCTTCTCTTTCTCACTCTCTCTCACTTACAGCTTCTCTTTCTCTCTCTCTCACAGCTTCTCTCTCTCTCTCTCCTCACTCACAGCTACTCTTTCTCTTTCTCTCACTCACAGCTTCTCTTTCTCTCTCTCTCACTCACAGCTTCTCATTCTCTCTCTCTCTCACTCACAGCTTCTCTTTTTCTCTCTCTCACTCACAGCTTCTCATTCTCTCTCTCTCTCACTCACAGCTTCTCTTTCTCTCTCTCACTCACAGCTTCTCTCTCTCACACTCACAGCTTCTCTTTCTCTCACTCTCTCACTCACACCTTCTCTTTCTCTCTCTCTCACTCACAGCTTCTCTTTCTCTCACTCACAGCTTCTCATTCTCTCTCTCACTCACAGCTTCTCTTTCTCTATTTCTCTCTCTAACTCATAGCTTCTATTTCTCTCTCTGTCACAGCTTCTCATTCTCTCTCTCTCCCACTCACAGCTTCTCTTTCTCTCTGTCTCACTCACAGCTTCTCTTTCTCTCTCTCTCTCACTCACAGCTTCTCTTTCTCTCTATCTCACTCACAGCTTCTTCTTTCTCTCTTTCTCTTTCTCTCTCACTAACAGTTTCTCTTTCTATCTCTCTCACTAACAGCTCACTTTCTTTCTTTCTCTCTCACTCACAGCTTCTCTTTCTGTCTGTCTCTCTCTCACTCACAACTTCTCTTTCTCTCTCACACACACACAGCTCCTCTTTCTCTTTCTCTCTCACTCACAGCTTCTCTTTCTCTCTCTCTCACTCACAGCTTCTCTTTCTCTCTCTCTCACTCACAGCTTCTCTCTCTCACTCACTCACAGCTTCTCTTTCTTTCTATCTCTTATCTCACTCACAGCTTCTCCTTCTCTCTCTCTCACTCACTCACAGCTTCTCTCTCTCTCTCTCACAGCTTATCGTTCTCTCTCTCTCACACTCACAGCTTCCCTTTCTCTCTCTCTCTCACTCACAGCTTCTTTTTCTCTGTCTCTCTCAATCACAGCTTCTCTTTCTCTCTCTCTCACTCACAGCTTCTCTCTCTCTCTCACTCACAGCTTCTCTTTCTCTCTCTGCTTCACTCACAGCTTCTCTTTCTCTCTCACTCACAGCTTCTCTTTCTCACCCTCTCTCACTCACAGCTGCTCTTTCTCTCTCTCTCTCACTCTCAGCTTCTCTTTCTCTCTCTCACAGCTTCTCTTTCTCTTTCTCTCTCACTCACAGCTTCTCTTTCTCTCTGTCTCACTCACAGCTTCTCTCTATCTCTCTCTCTCACTCTCAGCTTCTCTTTCTCTCTCTCTCACTCACAGCTTCTCTCTCTCTCTCACTCACAGCTTCTCTTTCTCTCTCTCTCACTCACAGCTTAGCTTTCTCTCTCTCTTACTCACAGCTTCTCTCTCTCGCTGACTCACAGCTTTTCTTTCTCTCTCTCTCTCACTCACTGCTTCACTTTCTTCTCTCTCTCACTTACAGCTTCTCTTTCTCTCTCTCACTCACTCTCAGCTTCTCTTTCTCTCTCTCACTCACATCTTCTCTTTCTCTGTCTCTCACTCACAGCTTCTCCCTCTCTCTCTCACACAGCTTCTCTTTCTCTCTCTCTCACTCACAGCTTCTCTTTCTTTCTCTCTCTGTCACTCACAGCTTCTCTTTCTCTCTCTCACACACACACACACTCACAGCTTCTCTTTCTCTCTCTGCCTCACTCACAGCTTCTCTTTCTCTCTCACTCACATCTTCTCTTTCTCACCCTCTCTCACGTACAGCTTCTCTTTTTTCTCTCTCTCTCACTCACAGCTTCTCTTTCTCTCTCTCACTCACAGCTTCTCTTTCTCTTTCTCTCTCACTCACAGCTTCTCTCTCTCTCACTCATAGCTTCTCTTTCTTTCTCTCTCTCTCTCACTCACAGCTTCTCTTTCTCTCTCTCTCACTCACAGCTTCTTCTTTCTCTCTTTCTCTCTCACTCACAGTTTCTCTTTCTGTCTCTCTCTAACTCACAGCTTCTCTTTCTCTCTCACACACAAATACAGCTTCTCTTTCTCTCACACACACACACAACTCCTCTTTCTCTTTCTTTCTCTCTCACTCACAACTTCTCTTTCTCTCTCTCTCACTCACAGCTTCTCTTTCTCTCTCTCTCTCTCACAGCTTCTCTCTCTCTCACTCTCAACTTCTCTTTCTCTCTCTCTCACTCACAGCTTCTTTCTTTCTCTCTCTTATCTCACTCACAGCTTCTCCTTCTCTCTTTCACTCACTCACAGCTTCTCTCTCTCACTCACAGCTTCTCTTTCTCTTTCTCTCTCACTCACAGCTTCTCTCTCTCTCACTCATAGCTTCTCTTTCTCTCTCTCTCTCTCACTCACAGCTTCTCTTTCTCTCTCTCTCACTCAGTTTCTCTCTCTCTC
Organism: Bradypodion ventrale; assembly: GCA_035047345.1. Classification (NCBI taxonomy): domain Eukaryota; kingdom Metazoa; phylum Chordata; class Lepidosauria; order Squamata; family Chamaeleonidae; genus Bradypodion; species Bradypodion ventrale. Next base: position 255,918,562 of record JAWDJE010000001.1, read on the forward strand.
TCTCTCTCACTCACAGCTTCTCTTTCTCTCTCTCTCACTCACAGCTTCTTCTTTCTCTCTTTCTCTCTCACTCACAGTTTCTCTTTTTGTCTCTCTCACTAATAGCTTCACTTTCTCTCTTTCTCTCTCACTCACAGCTTCTCTTTCTCTCTCTCTCTCACTCACAGTTTCTCTTTCTTTCTCTCTCTCACTCACACAGCTCCTCTTTCTCTTTCTCTCTCACTCACAACTTCTATTTCTCTCTCTCTCACTCACAGCTGCTCTCTCTCTCTCACTCTCAGCTTCTCTTTCTCTCTCTCTCAATCACAGCTTCTCTCTCTTACTCACTCACTGCTTCTCTTTCTCTCTCTCACACACACACCTTAGCTTTCTCTCTCTCTTACTCACAGCTTCTCTCTCTCTCTCTCACTCACAGCTTTTCTTTCTCTCTCTCTCACTCACAGCTTCTCTTTCTTTCTCTCTCTCTCACTCTCTCACTCACAGCTTCTCTTTCTCTCTCTCTCTCTCACTCACAGCTTTCTCTCTCTCACAGCTTCTCTTTCTCTTTCTCTCTCACTCATAGCTTCTCTCTCTCTCACTCATAGCTTCTCTTTCTCTCTCTCTCTCTCTCACTCACAGCTTCTCTCTCTCTCACAGCTTCTCGTTCTCTCTCTCTCTCACTCACAGCTTCTTCTATCTCTCTTTCTCTCTCACTCACAGTTTCTCTTTCTGTCTCTCTCACTAATAGCTTCACTTTCTCTCTCTCTCTCACTCACAGCTTCTCTTTCTCTCTCACACACACACAGCTCCTCTTTCTCTTTCTCTCTCACTCACAACTTCTCTTTCTTTCTCTCTCACTCACAGCTTCTCTTTCTCTCTCTCTCACTCACAGCTTCTCTCTCTCTGTCACTCACAGCTTCTCTTTCTTTCTCTCTCTCTCACTCTCTCACTCACAGCTTCTCTTTCTCTCTCTCTCTCTCACTCACAGCTTTCTCTCTCTCACAGCTTCTCTTTCTCTTTCTCTCTCACTCATAGCTTCTCTCTCTCTCACTCATAGCTTCTCTTTCTCTCTCTCTCTCTCTCACTCACAGCTTCTCTCTCTCTCACAGCTTCTCGTTCTCTCTCTCTCTCACTCACAGCTTCTTCTATCTCTCTTTCTCTCTCACTCACAGTTTCTCTTTCTGTCTCTCTCACTAATAGCTTCACTTTCTCTCTCTCTCTCACTCACAGCTTCTCTTTCTCTCTCACACACACAGCTCCTCTTTCTCTTTCTCTCTCACTCACAACTTCTCTTTCTTTCTCTCTCACTCACAGCTTCTCTTTCTCTCTCTCTCACTCACAGCTTCTCTCTCTCTCTCACTCACTCTCAGCTTCTCTTTCTCTCTCTCTCACTCACAGCTTCTCTTTCTTTCTCTCTCTTATCTCACTCACAGCTTCTCCTTCTCTCTTTCACTCACTCACAGCTTCTCTCTCTCTCATAGCTTCTCGTTCTCTCTCTCACACACTCACAGCTTCCCATTCTCTCTCTCTCTCACTCACAGCTTCTTTTTCTCCATCTCTCTCAATCACAGCTTCTCTTTCTATCTCTCTCTCACTCACATCTCTTTCTGTTTCAATCTCACTCACAGCTTCTATTTCTCACTCTCTCTCACTTACAGCTTCTCTTTCTTTCTCTCTCTCACTCACAGCTTCTCTTTCTCTCTCTCTCTCACCCACAGCTTCTCTTTCTCTCTCTCTCACTCACATCTTCTCTTTCTTCTCTCTTTCACTTACATCTTCTCCTTCTCTCTCTCTCACTAACAGCTTCTCTTTCTCTCCCTCTCTCTCACTCACAGCTTCTCTTTCTCTCTTTCTCTCCCACTCACAGCTTCTCTTTCTCTCTCTCACTCACATCATCTCTTTCACTCTCTCTCTCTCTCTCACTCACAGTTTCTCTTTCTCTCTTTCTCTCACTCACAGCTCTTTCTCTGTTTCTCTTTCACTCACAGCTTCTCTTTCTCTCTCTCTCACTCACAGCTTCTCTTTATCTCTCTCACTCACTCACAGCTTCTCTTTCTCTCTCTCTCTAACTCACAGCTTCTCTCTATCTCTCTCACTCACAGCTTCTCTTTCTCTCTCTCTCACTCACACCTTAGCTTTCTCTCTCTCTTACTCACAGCTTCTCTCTCTCTCGCTCACTCACAGCTTTTCTTTCTCTCTCTCTCTCACTCACAGCTTCACTTTCTTCTCTCTCTCACTTACAGCTTCTCTTTCTCTCTCTCACTCACTCTCAGCTTCTCTTTTTCTCTCTCTCACTCACAGCTTCTCTTTCTCTGTCTCTCACTCACAGCTTCTCTCTCTCACTCACAGCTCTTTCTCTGTTTCTCTTTCACTCACAGCTTCTCTTTCTCTCTCTCTCACTCACAGCTTCTCTTTATCTCTCTCACTCACTCACAGCTTCTCTTTCTCTCTCTCTCTAACTCACAGCTTCTCTCTATCTCTCTCACTCACAGCTTCTCTTTCTCTCTCTCTCACTCACACCTTAGCTTTCTCTCTCTCTTACTCACAGCTTCTCTCTCTCTCGCTCACTCACAGCTTTTCTTTCTCTCTCTCTCTCACTCACAGCTTCACTTTCTTCTCTCTCTCACTTACAGCTTCTCTTTCTCTCTCTCACTCACTCTCAGCTTCTCTTTTTCTCTCTCTCACTCACAGCTTCTCTTTCTCTGTCTCTCACTCACAGCTTCACTCTCTCTCTCACACAGCTTCTCTTTCTCTCTCTCTCACTCACAGCTTCTCTTTCTTTCTCTCTCTCTCACTCACAGCTTCTCTTTCTCTCTCTCTCTCACTCACAGCTTCTCTCTCTCTCACTCTCACTCACAGCTTCTCTTTCTCTCTCTGCCTCACTCACAGCTTCTCTTTCTCTCTCTCTCACAGCTTCCCTTTCTCACCCTCTCTCACGTACAGCTTCTCTTTCTCTCTCTCTCTCACTCACAGCTTCTCTTTCTCTCTCTCACTCACAGCTTCTCTTTCTCTTTCTCTCTCACTCACAGCTTCTCTCTCTCTCACTCATAGCTTCTCTTTCTCTCTCTCTCTCTCACTCACAGCTTCTCTTTCTCTCTCTCTCACTCAGTTTCTCTCTCTCTCTCACACAGCTTCTTCTTTCTCTCTTTCTCTCTCACTCACAGTTTCTCTTTCTGACTCTCTCACTAATAGCTTCACTTTCTCTCTTTCTCTCTCACTCACAGCTTCTCTTTTTCTCTCTCTCTCACTCACAGCTTCTCTTTCTCTCTCACACACACACAGCTCCTCTTTCTCTTTCTCTCTCACTCACAACTTCTCTTTCTCTCTCTCTCACTCACAGCTTCTCTTTCTCTCTGTCTCACTCACAGCTGCTCTCTCTCTCTCTCACTCTCAGCTTCTCTTTCTCTCTCTCTCACTCACAGCTTCTCTCTCTCTCTCTCACAGCTTCTCTTTCTCTCTCTCACTCCCACCTTAGCTTTCTCTCTCTCTTACTCACAGCTTCTCGTTCTCTCTCTCACACTCACAGCTTCCCATTCTCTCTCTCTCTCTCACTCACTCACAGCTTCTTTTTTCCGTCTCTCTCAATCACAGCTTCTCTTTCTATCTCTCTCTCACTCACATCTTCTCTTTCTCTTTCTATCTCACTCACAGCTTCTCTTTCTCACTCTCTCTCACTTACAGCTTCTTTTTCTCTCTCAGTCTCTGTCACTCACAGCTTCTCTCTCTCTCACAGCTACTCTCTCTTTCTCTCACTCACAGCTTCTCTTTCTCGCTCTCTCTCACTCACAGCTTCTCTTTCTCTCTCTCTCAAACACACAGCTTCTCTTTCTCTCCCTTTCTCTCTCTCACTCACAGCTTCTCTTTCTCTCTCTCACTCACAGCTTATCTTTCTCTCTCTCACTCACAGCTTCTCTTTCTCTCTCTCTCTCTCACTCACAGCATCTCTTTCTCTCTCTCTCTCACTCACAGCTTCTCTTTCTCTCTCTCTCTCAATCGCAGCTTCTCTTTCTCTCTCTCTCTCACTCACAGCTTCTCTTTCTCCCTCTCTCTCTCACTCACAGCTTCTTTCACTCTGTCACTCACAGCTTCTCTTTCTCTCCCTCTCTCTCTCACAGCTTCTCTCTCTCTCTCTCTCACTCACAGTTTTTTTACTCTCTCTCTCTCTTACTCACAGCTTCTCTTTTTCCCTCTCTCATTCACAACTTCTCTCTCTCTCACTCACAGCTTCTCTTTATCTCTCTCTCACTCACAGCTTCACTTTCTCTCTCTCTCTCACTCACAGCTTCTCTTTCTCTCTCTCTCTGTCTCACTCACAGCTTCTGTTTTTCTCCCTCTCTCTCTCACTCACAGCTTTTTTCTCTCTCTCTGTCACTCGCCGCTTCTCTTTCTCTCTCTGTCTCTCTTACTCACATCTTCTCTTTCTCTCTCTGTCTCTCTCTCTCACAGCTTCTCTCTCTCTCTCTCTCCTCACTCACAGCTACTCATTCTCTTTCTCTCACTCACAGCTTCTCTTTCTCTCTCTCTCACTCACAGCTTCTCATTCTCTCTCTCTCACTCACAGCTTCTCTTTTTCTCTCTCTCACTCACAGCTTCTCATTCTCTCTCTCTCACTCACAGCTTCTCTTTCTCTCTCTCACTCACAGCTTCTCTCTCTCACACTCACAGCTTCTCTTTCTCTCACTCTCTCACTCACACCTTCTCTTTCTCTCTCTCTCACTCACAGCTTCTCTTTCTCTCTCTCTTACTCACAGCTTCTCTTTCTCTCACTCACAGCTTCTCATTCTCTCTCTCACTCACAGCTTCTCTTTCTCTATTTCTCTCTCTAACTCACAGCTTCTATTTCTCTCTCTGTGACACCTTCTCATTCTCTCTCTCTCCCACTCACAGCTTCTCTTTCTCTCTGTCTCACTCACAGCTTCTCTTTCTCTTTCTCTCTCACTCACAGCTTCTCTTTCTCTCTATCTCACTCACAGCTTCTTCTTTCTCTCTTTCTCTTTCTCTCTCACTCACAGTTTCTCTTTCTATCTATCTCTCTCACTAACAGCTTCACTTTCTCTCTTTCTCTCTCACTCACAGCTTCTCTTTCTGTCTGTCTCTCTCTCACTCACAACTTCTCTTTCTCTCTCTCACACACACAGCTCCTCTTTCTCTTTCTCTCTCACTCACAGCTTCTCTTTCTCTCTCTCTCACTCACAGCTTCTCTTTCTCTCTCTCTCACTCACAGCTTCTCTCTCTCACTCACTCACAGCTTCTCTTTCTTTCTATCTCTTATCTCACTCACAGCTTCTCCTTCTCTCTCTCTCACTCACTCACAGCTTCTCTCTCTCTCTCACAGCTTATCGTTCTCTCTCTCACACACTCACAGCTTCCCTTTCTCTCTCTCTCACTCACTCACAGCTTCTTTTTCTCTGTCTCTCTCAATCACAGCTTCTCTTTCTCTCTCTCTCACTCACAGCTTCTCTCTCTCTCTCACACAGCTTCTCTTTCTCTCTCTGCTTCACTCACAGCTTCTCTTTCTCTCTCACTCACAGCTTCTCTTTCTCACCCTCTCTCACTCACAGCTGCTCTTTCTCTCTCTCTCTCTCTCACTCTCAGCTTCTCTTTCTCTCTCTCACAGCTTCTCTTTCTCTTTCTCTCTCACTCACAGCTTCTCTTTCTCTCTGTCTCACTCACAGCTTCTCTCTATCTCTCTCTCTCACGCTCAGCTTCTCTTTCTCTCTCACTCACAGCTTCTCTCTCTCTCTCTCACAGCTTCTCTTTCTCTCTCTCTCACTCACAGCTTAGCTTTCTCTCTCTCTTACTCACAGCTTCTCTCTCTCGCTGACTCACAGCTTTTCTTTCTCTCTCTCTCTCACTCACAGCTTCACTTTCTTCTCTCTCTCACTTACAGCTTCTCTTTCTCTCTCTCACTCACTCTCAGCTTCTCTTTCTCTCTCTCACTCACATCTTCTCTTTCTCTGTCTCTCACTCACAGCTTCTCCCTCTCTCTCTCTCACAGCTTCTCTTTCTCTCTCTCTCACTCACAGCTTCTCTTTCTTTCTCTCTCTGTCACTCACAGCTTCTCTTTCTCTCTCTCACACACACACACACTCAGCTTCTCTTTCTCTCTCTGCCTCACTCACAGCTTCTCTTTCTCTCTCACTCACATCTTCTCTTTCTCACCCTCTCTCACGTACAGCTTCTCTTTTTTTCTCTCTCTCTCACTCACAGCTACTCTTTCTCTCTCTCACTCACAGCTTCTCTTTCTCTTTCTCTCTCATTCACAGCTTCTCTCTCTCTCACTCATAGCTTCTCTTTCTTTCTCTCTCTCTCTCACTCACAGCTTCTCTTTCTCTCTCTCTCTCACTCAGTTTCTCTTTCTCTCTCTCTCTCACTCACAGCTTCTTCTTTCTCTCTTTCTCTCTCACTCACAACTTCTCTTTCTCTCTCTCTCACTCACACCTTCTCTTTCTCTCTCTCTCTCTCACAACTTTTCTCTCTCTCACTCTCAGCTTCTCTTTCTCTCTCTCTCACTCACAGCTTCTTTCTTTCTCTCTCTTATCTCACTCACAGCTTCTCCTTCTCTCTTTCACTCACTCACAGCTTCTCTCTCACACTCACAGCTTCTCTTTCTCTTTCTCTCTCACTCACAGCTTCTCTCTCTCTCTCACTCATAGCTTCTCTTTCTCTCTCTCTCTCTCACTCACAGCTTCTCTTTCTCTCTCACTCAGTTTCTCTCTCTCTCTCTCACTCACAGCTTCTCTTTCTCTCTCTCTCACTCACAGCTTCTTCTTTCTCTCTTTCTCTCTCACTCACAGTTTCTCTTTTTGTCTCTCTCACTAATAGCTTCACTTTCTCTCTTTCTCTCTCACTCACAGCTTCTCTTTCTCTCTCTCTCTCACTCACAGTTTCTCTTTCTTTCTCTCTCTCACACATACAGCTCCTCTTTCTCTTTCTCTCTCACTCACAACTTCTATTTCTCTCTCTGTCACTCACAGCTGCTCTCTCTCTCTGTCACTCTCAGCTTCTCTTTCTCTCTCTCTCAATCGCAGCTTCTCTCTCTCACTCACTCACAGCTTCTCTTTCTCTCTCTCACACACACACCTTAGCTTTCTCTCTCTCTTACTCACAGCTTCTCTCTCTCTCTCTCACTCACAGCTTTTCTTTCTCTCTCTCTCACTCACAGCTTCTCTTTCTTTCTCTCTCTCACTCTCTCACTCACAGCTTCTCTTTCTGTCTCTCTCTCTCACTCACAGCTTTCTCTCTCTCACAGCTTCTCTTTCTCTTTCTCTCTCACTCATAGCTTCTCTCTCTCTCACTCATAGCTTCTCTTTCTCTCTCTCTCTCTCTCACTCAGTTTCTCTTTCTCTCTCTCTCTCACTCACAGCTTCTCTTTCTCTCTCTCTCACTCACAGCTTCTTCTTTCTCTCTTTCTCTCTCACTCACAGTTTCTCTTTCTATCTCTCTCTAACTCACAGCTTCTCTTTCTCTCTCTCACACACACACAGCTTCTCTTTCTCTCTCACACACACACAACTCCTCTTTCTCTTTCTTTCTCTCTCACTCACAACTTCTCTTTCTCTCTCTCTCACTCACAGCTTCTCTTTCTCTCTCTCTCTCTCTCACAACTTCTCTCTCTCTCACTCTCAGCTTCTCTTTCTCTCTCTCTCACTCACAGCTTCTTTCTTTCTCTCTCTTATCTCACTCACAGCTTCTCCTTCTCTCTTTCACTCACTCACAGCTTCTCTCTCTCACTCACAGCTTCTCTTTCTCTTTCTCTCTCACTCACAGCTTCTCTCTCTCTCTCACTCATAGCTTCTCTTTCTCTCTCTCTCTCTCACTCACAGCTTCTCTTTCTCTCTCTCTCACTCAGTTTCTCTCTCTCTCTCACTCACAGCTTCTCTTTCTCTCTCTCTCACTCACAGCTTCTTCTTTCTCTCTTTCTCTCTCACTCACAGTTTCTCTTTTTGTCTCTCTCACTAATAGCTTCACTTTCTCTCTTTCTCTCTCACTCACAGCTTCTCTTTCTTTCTCTCTCTCACACACACAGCTCCTCTTTCTCTTTCTCTCTCACTCACAACTTCTATTTCTCTCTCTCTCACTCACAGCTGCTCTCTCTCTCTCTCACTCTCAGCTTCTCTTTCTCTCTCTCTCAATCACAGCTTCTCTCTCTCACTCACTCACAGCTTCTCTTTCTCTCTCTCTCACACACACCTTAGCTTTCTCTCTCTCTTACTCACAGCTTCTCTCTCTCTCTCTCACTCACAGCTTTTCTTTCTCTCTCTCTCACTCACAGCTTCTCTTTCTTTCTCTCTCTCTCACTCTCTCACTCACAGCTTCTCTTTCTCTCTCTCTCTCTCACTCACAGCTTTCTCTCTCTCACAGCTTCTCTTTCTCTTTCTCTCTCACTCATAGCTTCTCTCTCTCTCACTCATAGCTTCTCTTTCTCTCTCTCTCTCTCTCACTCACAGCTTCTCTCTCTCACACAGCTTCTCGTTCTCTCTCTCTCTCACTCACAGCTTCTTCTATCTCTCTTTCTCTCTCACTCACAGTTTCTCTTTCTGTCTCTCTCACTAATAGCTTCACTTTCTCTCTCTCTCTCACTCACAGCTTCACTTTCTCTCTCTCACACACACAGCTCCTCTTTCTCTTTCTCTCTCACTCACAACTTCTCTTTCTTTCTCTCTCACTCACAGCTTCTCTTTCTCTCTCTCTCACTCACAGCTTTTCTCTCTCTCTCACTCACTCTCAGCTTCTCTTTCTCTCTCTCTCACTCACAGCTTCTCTTTCTTTCTCTCTCTTATCTCACTCACAGCTTCTCCTTCTCTCTTTCACTCACTCACAGCTTCTCTCTCTCTCATAGCTTCTCGTTCTCTCTCTCACACACTCACAGCTTCCCATTCTCTCTCTCTCACTCACAGCTTCTTTTTCTCCATCTCTCTCAATCACAGCTTCTCTTTCTATCTCTCTCTCACTCACATCTCTTTCTGTTTCAATCTCACTCACAGCTTCTATTTCTCACTCTCTCTCACTTACAACTTCTCTTTCTTTCTCTCTCTCACTCACAGCTTCTCTTTCTCTCTCTCTCGCACCCACAGCTTCTCTTTCTCTCTCTCTCACTCACATCTTCTCTTTCTTCACTCTTTCACTTACATCTTCTCCTTCTCTCTCTCTCACTAACAGCTTCTCTTTCTCTCCCTCTCTCTCACTCACAGCTTCTCTTTCTCTCTTTCTCTCCCACTCACAGCTTCTCTTTCTCTCTCTCACTCACATCATCTCTTTCTCTCTCTCTCTCTCTCACTCACAGTTTCTCTTTCTCTCTTTCTCTCTCTCACTCACAGCTCTTTCTCTATTTCTCTCTCACTCACAGCTTCTCTTTCTCTCTCTCTCACTCACAGCTTCTCTTTATCTCTCTCACTCACTCACAGCTTCTCTTTCTCTCTCTCTCTAACTCACAGCTTCTCTCTATCTCTCTCACTCACAGCTTCTCTTTCTCTCTCTCTCACTCACACCTTAGCTTTCTCTCTCTCTTACTCACAGCTTCTCTCTCTCTCGCTCACTCACAGCTTTTCTTTCTCTCTCTCTCTCACTCACAGCTTCACTTTCTTCTCTCTCTCACTTACAGCTTCTCTTTCTCTCCCTCACTCACTCTCAGCTTCTCTTTTTCTCTCTCTCACTCACAGCTTCTCTTTCTCTGTCTCTCACTCACAGCTTCTCTCTCTCTCACACACAGCTTCTCTTTCTCTCTCTCTCACTCACAGCTTCTCTTTCTTTCTCTCTCTCTCACTCACAGCTTCTCCTTCTCTCTCTCTCTCACTCACAGGTTCTCTCTCTCTCACTCTCACTCACAGCTTCTCTTTCTCTCTCTGCCTCACTCACAGCTTCTCTTTCTCTCTCACTCACAGCTTCCCTTTCTCACCCTTTCTCACGTACTGCTTCTCTTTCTCTCTCTCTCTCACTCACAGCTTCTCTTTCTCTCTCTCACTCACAGCTTCTCTTTCTCTCTCACTCACAGCTTCTCTCTCTCTCACTCATAGCTTCTCTTTCTCTCTCTCTCTCTCACTCACAGCTTCTCTTTCTCTCTCTCTCACTCAGTTTCTCTCTCTCTCTCTCACACACAGCTTCTTCTTTCTCTCTTTCTCTCTCACTCACAGTTTCTCTTTCTGACTCTCTCACTAATAGCTTCACTTTCTCTCTTTCTTTCTCACTCACAGCTTCTCTTTTTCTCTCTCTCTCACTCACAGCTTCTCTTTCTCTCTCACACACACACAGCTCCTCTTTCTCTTTCTCTCTCACTCACAACTTCTCTTTCTCTCTCTCTCACTCACAGCTTCTCTTTCTCTCTGTCTCACTCACAGCTGCTCTCTCTCTCTCTCACTCTCAGCTTCTCTTTCTCTCTCTCTCACTCACAGCTTCTCTCTCTCTCACAGCTTCTCTTTCTCTCTCTCTCACTCCCACCTTAGCTTTCTCTCTCTCTTACTCACAGCTTCTCGTTCTCTCTCTCACACTCACAGCTTCCCATTCTCTCTCTCTCTCTCACTCACAGCTTCTTTTTTCCATCTCTCTCAATCACAGCTTCTCTTTCTATCTCTCTCTCACTCACATCTTCTCTTTCTCTTTCTATCTCACTCACAGCTTCTCTTTCTCACTCTCTCTCACTTACAGCTTCTTTTTCTCTCTCAGTCTCTCGCACCCACAGCTTCTCTTTCTCTCTCTCTCACTCACATCTTCTCTTTCTTCACTCTTTCACTTACATCTTCTCCTTCTCTCTCTCTCACTAACAGCTTCTCTTTCTCTCCCTCTCTCTCACTCACAGCTTCTCTTTCTCTCTTTCTCTCCCACTCACAGCTTCTCTTTCTCTCTCTCACTCACATCATCTCTTTCTCTCTCTCTCTCTCTCACTCACAGTTTCTCTTTCTCTCTTTCTCTCTCTCACTCACAGCTCTTTCTCTATTTCTCTCTCACTCACAGCTTCTCTTTCTCTCTCTCTCACTCACAGCTTCTCTTTATCTCTCTCACTCACTCACAGCTTCTCTTTCTCTCTCTCTCTAACTCACAGCTTCTCTCTATCTCTCTCACTCACAGCTTCTCTTTCTCTCTCTCTCACTCACACCTTAGCTTTCTCTCTCTCTTACTCACAGCTTCTCTCTCTCTCGCTCACTCACAGCTTTTCTTTCTCTCTCTCTCTCACTCACAGCTTCACTTTCTTCTCTCTCTCACTTACAGCTTCTCTTTCTCTCCCTCACTCACTCTCAGCTTCTCTTTTTCTCTCTCTCACTCACAGCTTCTCTTTCTCTGTCTCTCACTCACAGCTTCTCTCTCTCTCACACACAGCTTCTCTTTCTCTCTCTCTCACTCACAGCTTCTCTTTCTTTCTCTCTCTCTCACTCACAGCTTCTCCTTCTCTCTCTCTCTCACTCACAGGTTCTCTCTCTCTCACTCTCACTCACAGCTTCTCTTTCTCTCTCTGCCTCACTCACAGCTTCTCTTTCTCTCTCACTCACAGCTTCCCTTTCTCACCCTTTCTCACGTACTGCTTCTCTTTCTCTCTCTCTCTCACTCACAGCTTCTCTTTCTCTCTCTCACTCACAGCTTCTCTTTCTCTCTCACTCACAGCTTCTCTCTCTCTCACTCATAGCTTCTCTTTCTCTCTCTCTCTCTCACTCACAGCTTCTCTTTCTCTCTCTCTCACTCAGTTTCTCTCTCTCTCTCTCACACACAGCTTCTTCTTTCTCTCTTTCTCTCTCACTCACAGTTTCTCTTTCTGACTCTCTCACTAATAGCTTCACTTTCTCTCTTTCTTTCTCACTCACAGCTTCTCTTTTTCTCTCTCTCTCACTCACAGCTTCTCTTTCTCTCTCACACACACACAGCTCCTCTTTCTCTTTCTCTCTCACTCACAACTTCTCTTTCTCTCTCTCTCACTCACAGCTTCTCTTTCTCTCTGTCTCACTCACAGCTGCTCTCTCTCTCTCTCACTCTCAGCTTCTCTTTCTCTCTCTCTCACTCACAGCTTCTCTCTCTCTCACAGCTTCTCTTTCTCTCTCTCTCACTCCCACCTTAGCTTTCTCTCTCTCTTACTCACAGCTTCTCGTTCTCTCTCTCACACTCACAGCTTCCCATTCTCTCTCTCTCTCTCACTCACAGCTTCTTTTTTCCATCTCTCTCAATCACAGCTTCTCTTTCTATCTCTCTCTCACTCACATCTTCTCTTTCTCTTTCTATCTCACTCACAGCTTCTCTTTCTCACTCTCTCTCACTTACAGCTTCTTTTTCTCTCTCAGTCTCTCTCACTCACAGCTTCTCTCTCTCTCACAGCTACTCTCTCTTTCTCTCACTCACAGCTTCTCTTTCTCGCTCTCTCTCACTCACAGCTTCTCTTTCTCTCTCTCTCAAACACACAGCTTCTCTTTCTCTCCCTTTCTCTCTCTCACTCACAGCTTCTCTTTCTCTCTCTCTCACTCACAGTTTATCTTTCTCTCTCTCACTCACAGCTTCTCTTTCTCTCTCTCTCTCTCACTCACAGCTTCTCTTTCTCTCTCTCTCTCACTCACAGCTTCTCTTTCTCTCTCTCTCTCAATCGCAGCTTCTCTTTCTCTCTTTCTTTCACTCACAGCTTCTCTTTCTCCCTCTCTCTCTCACTCACAGCTTCTTTCACTCTCTGTCACTCACAGCTTCTCTTTCTCTCCCTCTCTCTCTCACAGCTTCTCTCTCTCTCTCTCTCTCACTCACAGTTTTTTTAGTCTCTCTCTCTCTTACTCACAGCTTCTCTTTTTCCCTCTCTCATTCACAACTTCTCTCTCTCTCACTCACAGCTTCTCTTTATCTCTCTCTCACTCACAGCTTCTCTTTCTCTCTCTCTCACTCACAGCTTCTTTCTCTCTCTCTCACTCACTGCTTCTCTTTCTTGCTCTCTCTCACTCACAGCTTCTCTTTCTCTCTCTGTCTCTCTTACTCACAGCTTCTCTTTCTCTCTCTGTCTCTCTCACTCACAGCTTCTTTTTCTCTCTCTGTCTCTCTCACTCACAGCTTCTCTTTCTCTCTCTCTCTCACAGCTACTCTTTCTCTCTCACTCACTCACAGCTTCTCTTTCTCTCTCTCTCTGTCTCACTCACAGCTTCTGTTTTTCTCCCTCTCTCTCTCACTCACAGCTTTTTTCTCTCTCTCTGTCACTCGCCGCTTCTCTTTCTCTCTCTGTCTCTCTTACTCACATCTTCTCTTTCTCTCTCTGTCTCTCTCACTCACAGCTTCTCTTTCTCTCTCTGACTCTCTCACTCACAGATTCTCTTTCTCTCTCATTCTCTCTCACTCACAGCTTCTCTTTCTCTCTCTCTCTCTCACTCACTGCTTCTCTTTCTCTCTCTCTCACTCACAGCTTCTTTTACTCTCTGTCACTCACAGCGTCTATTTCTCTCCCTCTCGCACTCACAGCTTCTCTTTCTCTCTCTCTCTCTCACTCACAGCTTCTTTTTTCCTCTCTCTATTACTCACAGCTTCTCTTTTTCCCTCTCTCAGTCACAGCTTCTATCTCCCTTCTCTCACTCACAGCTTCTCTTTATCTCTCTCTCTCTCACTGACAGCTTCTCTCATTCTCTCTCTCACTCATAGCTTCTCTTTCTCTCTCTCTCACTCACAGCTTCTCTTTCTCTCTCTCTCACTCAAAGCTTCTCTTTCTCTCTCTCTGTCTCACTCACAGCTTCTGTTTTTCTCCCTCTCTCTCTCACTCACAGCTTCTTTTTCTCTCTCTGTCACTCACCGCTTCTCTTTCTCTCTCTCTCTCACTCACAGCTTCTCTCTCTCTCACAGCTTCTCTTTCTCTCTCTCTCACTCCCACCTTAGCTTTCTCTCTCTCTTACTCACAGCTTCTCGTTCTCTCTCTCACACTCACAGCTTCCCATTCTCTCTCTCTCTCTCACTCACAGCTTCTTTTTTCCATCTCTCTCAATCACAGCTTCTCTTTCTATCTCTCTCTCACTCACATCTTCTCTTTCTCTTTCTATCTCACTCACAGCTTCTCTTTCTCACTCTCTCTCACTTACAGCTTCTTTTTCTCTCTCAGTCTCTCGCACCCACAGCTTCTCTTTCTCTCTCTCTCACTCACATCTTCTCTTTCTTCACTCTTTCACTTACATCTTCTCCTTCTCTCTCTCTCACTAACAGCTTCTCTTTCTCTCCCTCTCTCTCACTCACAGCTTCTCTTTCTCTCTTTCTCTCCCACTCACAGCTTCTCTTTCTCTCTCTCACTCACATCATCTCTTTCTCTCTCTCTCTCTCTCACTCACAGTTTCTCTTTCTCTCTTTCTCTCTCTCACTCACAGCTCTTTCTCTATTTCTCTCTCACTCACAGCTTCTCTTTCTCTCTCTCTCACTCACAGCTTCTCTTTATCTCTCTCACTCACTCACAGCTTCTCTTTCTCTCTCTCTCTAACTCACAGCTTCTCTCTATCTCTCTCACTCACAGCTTCTCTTTCTCTCTCTCTCACTCACACCTTAGCTTTCTCTCTCTCTTACTCACAGCTTCTCTCTCTCTCGCTCACTCACAGCTTTTCTTTCTCTCTCTCTCTCACTCACAGCTTCACTTTCTTCTCTCTCTCACTTACAGCTTCTCTTTCTCTCCCTCACTCACTCTCAGCTTCTCTTTTTCTCTCTCTCACTCACAGCTTCTCTTTCTCTGTCTCTCACTCACAGCTTCTCTCTCTCTCACACACAGCTTCTCTTTCTCTCTCTCTCACTCACAGCTTCTCTTTCTTTCTCTCTCTCTCACTCACAGCTTCTCCTTCTCTCTCTCTCTCACTCACAGGTTCTCTCTCTCTCACTCTCACTCACAGCTTCTCTTTCTCTCTCTGCCTCACTCACAGCTTCTCTTTCTCTCTCACTCACAGCTTCCCTTTCTCACCCTTTCTCACGTACTGCTTCTCTTTCTCTCTCTCTCTCACTCACAGCTTCTCTTTCTCTCTCTCACTCACAGCTTCTCTTTCTCTCTCACTCACAGCTTCTCTCTCTCTCACTCATAGCTTCTCTTTCTCTCTCTCTCTCTCACTCACAGCTTCTCTTTCTCTCTCTCTCACTCAGTTTCTCTCTCTCTCTCTCTCACACAGCTTCTTCTTTCTCTCTTTCTCTCTCACTCACAGTTTCTCTTTCTGACTCTCTCACTAATAGCTTCACTTTCTCTCTTTCTTTCTCACTCACAGCTTCTCTTTTTCTCTCTCTCTCACTCACAGCTTCTCTTTCTCTCTCACACACACACAGCTCCTCTTTCTCTTTCTCTCTCACTCACAACTTCTCTTTCTCTCTCTCTCACTCACAGCTTCTCTTTCTCTCTGTCTCACTCACAGCTGCTCTCTCTCTCTCTCACTCTCAGCTTCTCTTTCTCTCTCTCTCACTCACAGCTTCTCTCTCTCTCACAGCTTCTCTTTCTCTCTCTCTCACTCCCACCTTAGCTTTCTCTCTCTCTTACTCACAGCTTCTCGTTCTCTCTCTCACACTCACAGCTTCCCATTCTCTCTCTCTCTCTCACTCACAGCTTCTTTTTTCCATCTCTCTCAATCACAGCTTCTCTTTCTATCTCTCTCTCACTCACATCTTCTCTTTCTCTTTCTATCTCACTCACAGCTTCTCTTTCTCACTCTCTCTCACTTACAGCTTCTTTTTCTCTCTCAGTCTCTCTCACTCACAGCTTCTCTCTCTCTCACAGCTACTCTCTCTTTCTCTCACTCACAGCTTCTCTTTCTCGCTCTCTCTCACTCACAGCTTCTCTTTCTCTCTCTCTCAAACACACAGCTTCTCTTTCTCTCCCTTTCTCTCTCTCACTCACAGCTTCTCTTTCTCTCTCTCTCACTCACAGTTTATCTTTCTCTCTCTCACTCACAGCTTCTCTTTCTCTCTCTCTCTCTCACTCACAGCTTCTCTTTCTCTCTCTCTCTCACTCACAGCTTCTCTTTCTCTCTCTCTCTCAATCGCAGCTTCTCTTTCTCTCTTTCTTTCACTCACAGCTTCTCTTTCTCCCTCTCTCTCTCACTCACAGCTTCTTTCACTCTCTGTCACTCACAGCTTCTCTTTCTCTCCCTCTCTCTCTCACAGCTTCTCTCTCTCTCTCTCTCTCACTCACAGTTTTTTTAGTCTCTCTCTCTCTTACTCACAGCTTCTCTTTTTCCCTCTCTCATTCACAACTTCTCTCTCTCTCACTCACAGCTTCTCTTTATCTCTCTCTCACTCACAGCTTCTCTTTCTCTCTCTCTCACTCACAGCTTCTTTCTCTCTCTCTCACTCACTGCTTCTCTTTCTTGCTCTCTCTCACTCACAGCTTCTCTTTCTCTCTCTGTCTCTCTTACTCACAGCTTCTCTTTCTCTCTCTGTCTCTCTCACTCACAGCTTCTTTTTCTCTCTCTGTCTCTCTCACTCACAGCTTCTCTTTCTCTCTCTCTCTCACAGCTACTCTTTCTCTCTCACTCACTCACAGCTTCTCTTTCTCTCTCTCTCTGTCTCACTCACAGCTTCTGTTTTTCTCCCTCTCTCTCTCACTCACAGCTTTTTTCTCTCTCTCTGTCACTCGCCGCTTCTCTTTCTCTCTCTGTCTCTCTTACTCACATCTTCTCTTTCTCTCTCTGTCTCTCTCACTCACAGCTTCTCTTTCTCTCTCTGACTCTCTCACTCACAGATTCTCTTTCTCTCTCATTCTCTCTCACTCACAGCTTCTCTTTCTCTCTCTCTCTCTCACTCACTGCTTCTCTTTCTCTCTCTCTCACTCACAGCTTCTTTTACTCTCTGTCACTCACAGCGTCTATTTCTCTCCCTCTCGCACTCACAGCTTCTCTTTCTCTCTCTCTCTCTCACTCACAGCTTCTTTTTTCCTCTCTCTATTACTCACAGCTTCTCTTTTTCCCTCTCTCAGTCACAGCTTCTATCTCCCTTCTCTCACTCACAGCTTCTCTTTATCTCTCTCTCTCTCACTGACAGCTTCTCTCATTCTCTCTCTCACTCATAGCTTCTCTTTCTCTCTCTCTCACTCACAGCTTCTCTTTCTCTCTCTCTCACTCAAAGCTTCTCTTTCTCTCTCTCTGTCTCACTCACAGCTTCTGTTTTTCTCCCTCTCTCTCTCACTCACAGCTTCTTTTTCTCTCTCTGTCACTCACCGCTTCTCTTTCTCTCTCTCTCTCACTCACAGCTTCTCTTTCTCTCACTGTCTCTCTCACTCACAGCTTCTCTTTCTCTCTCTGTCTCTCTCACTCACAGCTTCTCTTTCTCTCTCAGTCTCTCTCACTCACAGCTTCTCTTTCTCTCGCTCTCTCACAGCTACTCTTTCTCTCTCTCTCACTCACAGCTTCTCTTTCTCTCTCTCTCTCACTCACAGCTTCTCTTTCTCTCTCTGTCTCACTCACAGCTTCTGTTTTTCTCCCTCTCTCTCTCACTCACAGCTTTTTTCTCTCTCTCTCTCTGTCACTCACCGCTTCTCTTTCTCTCTCTCTCACTCACAGCTTCATTTTCTCTCTCTCTCTCTCTCTCACTCACAGCTTCTCTTTCTATCTCTGTCTCTCTCACTCACACCTTCTCCTTCTCTCTCTGTCTCTCACACTCACAGATTCTGTTTCTCTCTCTCTGTCACAGCTTCTCTTTCTCTCTCTCTCACTCACATCTTCTCTTTCTCTCTCTGTCTCTCACTCACAGATTCTCTCTCTCTCACTCACAGCTTCTCTTTCTCTCTCTCTCTCAGAGCTTCTCTCTCTCTCAATCACAGCTTCTCTTTCTATCTCTCTCTCACTCACATCTCTTTCTGTTTCAATCTCACTCACAGCTTCTATTTCTCACTCTCTCTCACTTACAGCTTCTCTTTCTTTCTCCCTCTCACTCACAGCTACTCTTTCTCTCTCTCTCACTCAGTTTCTCTCTCTCTCACACAGCTTCTTCTTTCTCTCTTTCTCTCTCACTCACAGTTTCTCTTTCTGACTCTCTCACTAATAGCTTCACTTTCTCTCTTTCTCTCTCACTCACAGCTTCTCTTTCTCTCTCTCTCTCACTCACAGCTTCTCTTTCTCTCTCTCACACACACAGCTCCTCTTTCTCTTTCTCTCTCACTCACAACTTCTCTTTCTCTCTCTCTCACTCACAGCTTCTCTTTCTCTCTGTCTCACTCACAGCTGCTCTCTCTCTCTCACTCTCAGCTTCTCTTTCTCTCCCTCTCAACTCACAGCTTCTCTCTCTCTCTCACAGCTTCTCTTTCTCTCTCTCTCACTCACACCTTAGCTTTCTCTCTCTCTTACTCACAGCTTCTCGTTCTCTCTCTCTCACTCACAGCTTCCCATTCTCTCTCTCTCTCTCACTCACAGCTTCTTTTTTCCGTCTCTCTCAATCACAGCTTCTCTTTCTATCTCTCTCTCACTCACATCTTCTCTTTCTCTTTCTATCTCACTCACAGCTTCTCTTTCTCACTCTCTCTCACTTACAGCTTCTCTTTCTTTCTCTCTCTCACTCACAGCTTCTCTTTCTCTCTCTCTCTCACCCACAGCTTCTCTTTCTCTCTGTCTCACTCACATCTTCTCTTTCTTCTCTCTTTCACTTACATCTTCTCCTTCTCTCTCTCTCTCACTAACAGCTCCTCTTTCTCTCCCTCTCTCTCACTCACAGCTTCTCTTTCTCTCTTTCTCTCCCACTCACAGCTTCTCTTTCTCTCTCTCACTCACATCTTCTCTTTCTCTCTCTCTCTCTCTCACTCACAGCTTCTCTTTCTCTCTTTCTCTCTCTCACTCGCAGCTTCTCTTTCTCTATTTCTCTCTCTCACTCACAGCTTCTCTTTCTCTCTCTCTCACAGCTTCTCGTTCTCTCTGTCTCCCACTCACAGCTTCTCTTTTGTCGGAGTTCGTTTCATGTAAAGATCTCTTCAATCAGTCTCATGAAGCAGCAGTTTATAGCCCCAGATATTTTAAGAGAGCGTTAAAAGGTCTGATGAAGTCCAGCTTCATTAGGCAGAGTTAGGAAGAAACAGAGATAGAGAAATAAAGAGGAAACAGACACACGACTGCTGTCTTAGCTGAACAAAGGATAATAATGGCTTCTCTTTATTCAAGCAGAGTATCTCAGAAACGAAACTTAAGCTATATAGCCAATCAGAAAGTCAGAACCCAAATAAGGAGAATACTTTTGTTTACAATATGTTTAGGAAGACAGGCAAGACAGAAACCAGATACATTCCTACATGTCCTCCTTTGTCTTTTAAATTTGAGAGAGGAACGGCTAATCATACCCCTGTATGTCATCATACTCCATAACTACTCCTCCATATACATCATCACTGTCCTCCTGGACATCGTACCCCTCCTGACTCCTGTTACTTTGTTCCAGAGGATGATACCTCATTGAGTACAATTGCCATCGTGCAAAACCCGATGTCTCCCTTCTACGCAGTGGACATGTGTTACACTTAGAAATAAGATTAGGAATACAATAAATGCAAAAACACAAAGGTATAAGGCAGATAATAATAATGAACCCATAAAAGAAAACTTGTCTAAGGACAGACAAATCAGTCAACCAAGAAGTCACCCAATCAAAGAGATTAACATCAGTGCGTACATTGTTAGTAATGCTCTCCTGTAAATTCTGAAGTTCTTTCTCAATAGTATTTTTCAGATCCTGGAATTTTACCCGACATCCCTGGTTCCCGACCAGTTTACAAAATCCTCCGGATTTTGCCAACAGGTAATCCATGGCCAGTCTGTAAGGTAAAATGACCCAATGCTGCACATTGATATTGTCCTGGATGGAAATTCGTGGCAACTCCATTAAAAAAGAACCACATGTTAGGATCCTTGATTTGCCATCCATTGCAAATTGAACCACTATCTATAGCAGAATAATCAGGAGTAAACATAGGAAATACATCATATATATCTTCAATAGTAGTGTTAAACAAGGTATAATTAAGCTTATAAGAACTGTTATAACTACCCCATAACCAAAAATAATCATCACAACCCGTATAATTGCCTACATTCCGCAAAACCCGTTTTGCTTGAGTCCAGTACTTCCATTTACTATTCCAGACTCCAGAACTATGACAGCAGAAACAAAGTCCTTTAGTGTATTTCTTGAATGTCATGCTTCGCCAGCGGGTGTTGTTAAATTGTTCTGGAGGATTAGAGAAGAGTGTAGACCTATCAACATGTTGCAAATGTCCAATAACCAACTCAGGCATGTTGAACAATGCCGGAAGAAAGGCCATTTGAGACTCTGCCAGTGGATGCTCATAGTATAACGTTGCATTCTTACCATGAACCTCAAACATATAGTTAGCATGGCGAATCCAAAAGTTGGGGTTGCCCCCATGAGGTATTGTTCTTACAGCTGGAAGCACAGTAAGAAGGAGAAGAACAAATGTCAGCACATTTAGTCTACTGGTGAACCACCATCCTGGAGCTGAGTAACCTTCTTCTCTCTCCATGGGCGGATCGCTCGAGCAGGAATCCTTCCACTCAGGATCCCCTTGTTGCCAATAAACGACCAATGGCTTAGGCAGACACTCCCCTAAGAAACAGGAGCATGCCCTGTTATTACTAGTACCATGTAACTAAACATGAAACATGCCTGATGTATAACACAAATGCAATGTCACAAACCCATTTACATGTGTAGGGTACTGAAAACTCTTCCATGTACTTCTGAAGGTACCTTGAGATATGCAGTTACATAAGGCAAAACATAAGCAAACATTTAAGCATGAACAAAAACATAAACATTTCTCTTCTTCCTTACATGAAGTAGGGCATTAAATTTCTTCTTCTCTCATTGGTGTAAGTGAAAGAGGCATTCAATAACTTAATACCAGCATAGAATGGTAAATCAATACAGTACAAATATCATTAAAGCATTTCACACTCATAGCATGAGCAGGTAGACAATTTTTTGCTTAGAAATGGTTTTCAGGTTTTAAAATGCAAACAAGCCAATTCTTCTTTAGAGTCCACATAAACTTTTTAGTCCAATTAAAATGTCCAAATTAAAAGTCCAAATGTTGATTGAAGCTTTCTTCTTAAACACTATCTTCTCTCCAGCACAGTTCTTGGCATGGCAAGGTTGAAATTAGGCCATAAATTACTTCTCACTGAATTCACAAGACACCCAGACCCCCCTTTTCAGCTTTTCTGGCAAACACACATTCCTTCTTGCTCCAGTCACACCCATCTGTATTAAGGCAGGCCGATGAGGTATGAAGGCACAAAGAACTTCTCCAGAATTTGAAAGCAGCTTTCACACAGAAGAATAGTACCGGGAATTTCCCGTTGCTTTCCCTGCCATCCTGATGCTGGAAACTTGGGACAGCCCACTCTGATCTCTTTGTTTGAGGGTTGGGCAGTTCAAAATCAGCCAAAAACTCCTTGTATTTTTGCACCAACCTGCTGTCCATCGAGGAAGGATCCACCCCCCTTGTCCTCTGGACCTCTTTCATCTGCAGCATCTCAACTTTATGACAAACTGCATCTGTTAGTTTGTACTTGCTAGAAGACCCCTTTTTGGGCTTGGGTTTTCTGCATTCCTCCTCTGGGCCATCCTCCCACTTCTTGGCCACACGTGAGGTATCAAGTTTACCCCTCAGCTTCTCCTGCTTTTGTGATGAGGGCTGCTTCAAGGGCGGACCGAGATCTCCTATGCTGCTCTTTGAATCACACTCCTTGCTTCCTGCCACTCTGCATGCACTAATAGCTTCAATCTGTGATGAGGTCCCCACCATTTGTTCCCCATCAGCTGGCATTAGTTGTTTTTTAGACTCGGCAGGCAGTATTGCAGCATTCCCATTTGCCATAGCCTCTCTGTTCACTGGATATACCTCAACAGGTTCCACATCCAGCACAGCTGCAGTTAATGCAGCAGATGTTGGGATTGGATTCATGTAAAGATCTCTTCTCAATCAGTCAGCCTCATTAGCAGCAGTTTATATCCTCAGATCTTTTGAGGTAGAGACAGAAAAAACACGTCTCCAGTCCTTGGCTGACAAACGATACTGAAGCCTTCTCTTTATTCAGGCAGAGAGCCTCAGAAACGAAACTTAGGCAAGCATTGTATATCAGAAACAAAACTTAGCAGAAACAAAACTCAGGGCATACAGCCAATCAGAGGTGTCAGAACCCAAAGAAAGGAGAGATAAGGAGAATAGCAAGCAAAGAGGCTTTTGTTTACAAAATGTGTCAGAGACAGGCAAGACAGAAACCAGATGCATTCCTACATGTCCTCCTTTTTCATTTAAATTTGAGAGAGGGACGGCTAATCATACCCCTGCATGTCATCATATACATCATCACTGTCCTCCTGGACATCGTACCCCTCCTGACTCCTGGTACTTTGTTCCGGAGGGTGATACCTCATTGAGTACAATTGCCATCGTGCAAAACTCGATGTCTCCCTTCTACGCAGTGGACATGTGTTACACATAGAAATAAGATTAGGAATACAAGTAATGCAAAAACACAAAGGTATAAGGCAGATAATAATAATAAACCCATAAAAGAAAACTTGTCTAAGGACAGATAAATCAGGCAACCAAGAAGTCACCCAATCAAAGAGATTAACATCAGTGCGTACATTGTTAGTAATGCTCTCCTGTAAATTCTGAAGTTCTTTCTCAATAGTATTATTCAGATCCTGGAATTTTACCCGACATCCCTGGTTCCCGACCAGTTTACAAAATCCTCCGGATTTTGCTAACAGGTAATCCATGGCCAGTCTGTAAGGTAAAATAACCCAATGCTGCACATTGATATTGTCCTGGATGGAAATTCGTGGCAACTCCATTAAAAAAGAACCACATGTTAGGATCCTTGATTTGCCATCCATTGCAAATTGAACCACTGTCTATAGCAGAATAATCAGGAGTAAACATAGGAAACACATCATATATATCTTCAATAGTAGTGTTAATCAAGGTATAATTAAGCTTATAAGAACTGTTATAACTACCCCATAACCAAAAATAATCATCACAACCCGTATAATTGCCTACATTCCGCAAAACCCTTTTTGCTTGAGTCCAGTACTTCCATTTACTATTCCAGACTCCAGAACTATGACAGCAGAAACAAAGTCCTTTAGTGTATTTCTTGAATGTCATGCTTCGCCAGCGGGTGTTGTTAAATTGTTCTGGAGGATTAGAGAAGAATGTAGACCTATCAGTATGTTGCGAATGTCCAATAACCAGCTCAGGTGTGTTGAACAATGCCGGAAGAAAGGCCATTTGAGACACTGCCAGTGGATGCTCATAGTATAACGTTGCATTCTTACCATGAACTTCAAACATATAGTTAGCATGATGAATCCAAAAGTTGGGGTTGCCCCCATGAGGCATTGTTCTTACAGCTGGAAGCACAGTAAGAAAGAAAAGAACAAATGTCAGCAAATTTAGTCTACTGGTGAATCACCATCCTGGAGCTGAGTAACCTTCTTCTCTCTCCATGGATGGATCGCTCGAGCAGAAATCCTTCCACTCAGGATCCCCTTGTTGCCAATAAATGACCAATGGCTTAGGAAGACATTCCCCTAAGAAACAGGAGCATGCCCTGTTATTACTAGTACCATATAACTAAACATGAAACATGAGTGACATATAACACAAATGCAATATCACAAACCCATTTACATGTGTAGGGTTCTCTTCCATGTACTTCTGAAGGTACCTTGAGATATGCAGTTTCATAAGACAATACATAACATAAGCAAGGACAGGTCTTTCTCCTGCAAAAGAATAAGCAAAACATTTAAGCATAAACAAGACATGAACTTTTTTTTCTTCCTTACATGAAGGAGGCCTGGTTGCATTTTAGAAGGCATTTCTCACTTCCCCAATTACATGAGTAAGGCATTAAATTTCTTCTTCTCCCACTAGATGTAAAGTGAAAGAAGCATTCAATAACTTAAACCAGCATAGCATGGTAAACCAATACAGTACAAATATCATTAGAGCATTTCACACTCATAGCATGAGCAGGTTGCTTAAAAAAAGGTTTTCAGGTTTTAAAATGCAAACAAAGCCAATTCTTTGCTTAGAGTCCACACAAACTTTTTAGTCCAATTAAAATGTCCAAATTAAAAGTCCAAACATTGATTGAAGATTTCTTCTTCTCAGATTACAATGTAATAAACACTATCTTCTCTCCAGCACATTTCTTGGCATGGCAAACGTTGAAATTAAGCCATAAATTAAGTCTCACTGACTTCACAAGACAATCCCACACAACCCCCCTTTTCAGCTTTTCAGGCAAACACACATTCCTTCATGCTCCAGCCACACCCATCTGCATTAAGGCAGGCCGATGAGGTGTGAAGGCACAAGACTTCTCCAGAAGTTGCAAGTAATTTTCACACAGAAGAAAATCACAGGGAAGTCCAAGTTGCTTTCCCTGCAATCCTGATGCTTGAAACGTGGGACAGCTCACTCTGGATCTCTTTGTTTGAGGGTTGGGCAGTTCAAAATCAGCCAAAAACTGTATGTCTTCTTCCTCCTTGTATTTTTGCCACAGCCTGCTGTCCATACAGGCAAGATTAACCCCCCTCTTTCTCTGTATTTCTTTCATCTCCAGCATATGATTCTCAACCTTATGACAACCTGCATCTGTTAGTTTGTACTTGCACCCCTTTTTTGTCTTGGGTTTTGTGCGTTCCTCCTTTGGGCCATCCTTCCATTTCTGCAGGATCTTCCTGCCCAAACGTGAGGTATCAAATTTACTACTCAGCTTCTCCTGCTTTTGTGATGAGGGTTGATTCACGGGGGGGCTGAGATCCCCTAAGCTGCTCTTTGAAACACAGTCCTTGCTTCCTGCCACTCTGCATGCATTAACAGCTTCAATCTGTGATGAGGTCCCCACCATTTGTTCCCCATCAGCCGGCACTAGTATTGCAGCAGTCTCATTTGCCAGCGGCTCTCTGTTCACTGGATATACATCAACAGGTTCCATATCCAGCACAGCTGTAGTTAATGCAGCAGAGAACAGGTCTTTTGTAGGGCTAAAAGGACTTGATTGTTGCAAGGCAGGATATAATGTCCCATCTCCATTTCCACCTCCACCCCCATCAGGGGGCTGTTGTTTCTCATATGATGGAAGGGCAGTTGCCATGCCCCCCCCCTTTATCTGGAGGCAAAAGCTGTGGGAGGGGGCAGCCATCAAGTCTTTGAGACAATAAAATATTTTTTGGAGTAAGTCTCTGAAGGCAGTCTTCAATTTCCTCCCATGTAAATAATATTGATCTAGAAATTCCATTATGCTTCTGCATTTCTCTCCCGATCTGTTTCCACTGTTTTAAGTCCAGACCTTCATATTTAAACCAAGGACAGATTTTTGCTATAGCTTTAACTAGCTTTTGTATCTCCTGTTCATCAGCCTTTCGCCCATTGTTAATCAAAAGATCTGAGATATCTTTACAAAGTTCATTCCCTTGCGAAGACAATATGCACCCCATTATAAAAAAAAAATCACTCACGTAATGTGGGACCCAAAGTTGACTTTGGATGAATCTCGAGCACTCGAATGACCTTTCCTCCGGTCTGACCTTTTGCCTGGTCGTAGGTGAGTGGACCTTGCCCCCGGTCGCCAATTATGGGGTGCTAATTAGATGCTAAATGCTGAAGCAGCTTTCACAGAGAGTTCTCATTGTAGTTCAAAGCGTCACACGGAGCGCCACTTGTTGGGATTTGATTCATGTAAAGATCTCTTCTCAATCAGTCAGCCTCATTAGCAGCAGTTTATATCCTCAGATCTTTTGAGGTAGAGACAGAAAAAACACGACTCCAGTCCTTGGCTGACAAACGATACTGAAGCCTTCTCTTTATTCAGGCAGAGAGCCTCAGAAACGAAACTTAGGCAAGCATTGTATATCAGAAACGAAACTTAGCAGAAACAAAACTCAGGGCATACAGCCAATCAGAGGTGTCAGAACCCAAAGAAGGAGAGATAAGGAGAATAGCAAGCAAAGAGGCTTTTGTTTACAAAATGTGTCAGAGACAGGCAAGACAGAAACCAGATGCATTCCTACAAGCAGAGAACAGGTCTTTTGTAGGGCTAAAAGTGCTTGATTGCTGCAAGGCAGGATATAATGTCCCATCGTCTTTTTCACCCCCACCTCCATCAGGGGGCTTATGCTGTTGTTTCTCATATGATGGAGGGGCAGTTGGACTCCCTCCCTTGGCTGGAGGCAAAAGCTTTGGAAGGGGACCATCAAGCCTTTGTGAGAACAACATATTCTTTGGAGTGAGTCTCTGAAGGCAGTTTCTAACTTCCTCCCACATAAATAGCACTGAAACAGAAAGTCTCTCATGCTTTTGCAATGCATTTCCAATCTGTTTCCACTGTTTTAAGTCCAAACATTCATCATATTTAACCCAATGACAGTTTTTTCCTATAGCTTTGACCAGCTGCTGTATTTCCGTCTCTTCAGCCTTTCGCCCATTGTTATTCAAAAGATCTGAGATATCTTTACAAAGTTCCTGCTCTGCCGAAGTAAGCACGCACCCCATTATAAAAAAAATATTTTTCTTTTTTCACTCACCCTGTGTGGGACCCAGTGTAGAATTGGATGAATTTCGAGCGCTCGAATGACCTTCCTCTGGTCGGAGTGAGTGAAGACCTTGTCCCCGGTCGCCAATTATGAGGTGCTAATTGCTAATTGCTGAAGCAGAGTTCAAAGAAGGCTCTCATTGTAGTTCAAAGCCTCCCATGGAGCACCACTTGTCGAAGTTCGATTCATGTAAAGATCTCATCAATCAGTCTCATGAAGCAGCAGTTTATAGCCCCAGATATTTTAAGAGAGCGTTAAAAGGTCTGATGAAGTCCAGCTTCATTAGGCAGAGTTAGGAAGAAACAGAGATAGAGAAATAAAGAGGAAACAGACACACGACTGCTGTCTTAGCTGAACAAAGGATAATAATGGCTTCTCTTTATTCAAGCAGAGTATCTCAGAAACGAAACTTAAGCTATATAGCCTATCAGAAAGTCAGAACCCAAATAAGGAGAATACTTTTGTTTACAATATGTTTAGGAAGACAGGCAAGACAGAAAACAGATACATTCCTACACTCTTTCTCTCTGTCTCACTCACAGCTTCTCTTTATCTCTCTCTCTCACTCACAGCTTCTCTCTCTCTCTCTCTCTCTCTCTCTCACTCACAGCTTCTCTCTCTCTCTCTCACTCACAGGTTCTCTTTCTCTCTCTCTCACTCACAGCTTAGCTTTCTCTCTCTCTTACTCACAGCTTCTCTCTCTCTCGCTCACTCACAGCTTTTCTTTCTCGCTCTCGCTCTCACTCACAGCTTCTCATTCTCTGTCTCTCACTCACAGCTTCTCTCTCTCACACACAGCTTCTCTTTCTCTCTCTCACTCACTGCTTCTCTTTCTTTCTCTCTCTCTCACAGCATCTCTTTCTCTCTCTCTCTCACTCACAGCTTCTCTCTCTCTCTCTCACTCACAGCTTCTCTTTCTCTCTCTGCCACACTCACAGCTTCTATTTCTCTCTCACTCACAGCTTCTCTTTCTCACCCTCTCTCACGTACAGCTTCTCTTTCTCTCTCTCTCTCTCACTCACAGCTTCTCTTTCTCTCTCTCACTCACAGCTTCTCTTTCTCTTTCTCTCTCACTCACAACTTCTCTTTCTCTCTCTCTCACTCACAGCTTCTCTTTCTCTATCTCTCTCACAGCTTCTCTCTCTCTCACTCTCAGCTTCTCTTTCTCTCTAAGTCACTCACAGCTTCTTTCTTTCTCTCTCTTATCTCACTCACAGCTTCTCCTTCTCTCTTTCACTCACTCACAGCTTCTCTCTCTCTCACACAGCTTCTCGTTCTCTCTCACTCTCACTCACAGCTTCCCATTCTCTCTCTCTCACTCACTCACAGCTTCTTTTTCTCCGTCTCTCTCACTCACAGCTTCTCTTTCTCTTTCTCTCTCACTCGCAGCTTCTCTCTCTCTCACTCATAGCTTCTCTTTCTCTCTCTCTCTCACTCACAGCTTCTCTTTCTCTCTCTCTCACTCAGTTTCTCTTTCTCTCTCTCTCTCACTCACAGCTTCTCTTTCTCTCTCTCTCACTCACAGCTTCTTCTTTCTCTCTTTCTCTCTCACTCACAGTTTCTCTTTCTGTCTCTCTCACTAATAGCTTCACTTTCTCTCTTTCTCTCTCACTCACAGCTTCTCTTTCTCTCTCTCTCTCACTCACAGCTTCTCTTTCTCTCTCTCACACACACAGCTCCTCTTTCTCTTTCTCTCTCACTCACAACTTCTCTTTCTCTCTCTCTCACTCACAGCTTCTCTTTCTCTCTCTCTCACTCACAGCTGCTCTCTCTCTCTCTCTCACTCTCAGCTTCTCTTTCTCTCTCTCTCACTCACAGCTTCTCTCTCTCTCTCTCACTCGCAGCTTCTCTTTCTCTCTCTCTCACTCACACCTTAGCTTTCTCTCTCTCTTACTCACAGCTTCTCTCTCTCTCTCTAACTCACAGCTTTTCTTTCTCTCTCTCTCACTCACACCTTAGCTTTCTCTCTCTCTTACTCACAGCTTCTCTCTCTCTTGCTCACTCACAGCTTTTCTTTCTCTCTCTCTCTCTCACTCACAGCTTCTCTTTTTCTCTCTCTCACTCACAGCTTCTCTTTCTCTGTCTCTCACTCACAGCTTCTCTCTCTCTCTCACACACAGCTTCTCTTTCTCTCTCTCTCACTCACAGCTTCTCTTTCTTTCTCTCTCACTCACAGCTTCTCTTTCTCTCTCTCTCACTCACAGCTTCTCTCTCTCTCACTCACTCACAGCTTCTTTTTCTCTCTCTCACTCACAGCTTCTCTCTCTCTCTCTCTCTCACAGCTTCACCTTCTCTCTTTCACTCACTCACAGCTTCTCTCTCTCTCACACAGCTTCTCGTTCTCTCTCTCTCACTCACAGCTTCTTCTTTCCCTCTTTCTCTCTCACTCACAGTTTCTCTTTCTGTCTCTCTCACTAATAGCTTCACTCTCTCTTTCTCTCTCACTCACAGCTTCTCTTTCTCTCTCTCTCTCTCACTCACAGCTTCTCTTTCTCTCTCACACACACACAGCTCCTCTTTCTTTCTCTCTTACTCACAGCTTCTCTTTATCTCTTTATCTCACTCACAGCTTCTCTTTCTCTCTCTCTCTCACTCACAGCTTCTCTTTCTCTCTCTCTCACTCACAGCTTCTCTTTTTCTCTCACTCAAAGCTCTTTCTCTCTCTCTGTCTCACTCACAGCTTCTGTTTTTCTCCCTCCCTCTCTCACTCACAGCTTCTTACTCTCTCTCTGTCACTCACCGCTTCTCTTTCTCTCACTCTACTCACTCACAGCTACTCTTTCTCTCTCTGTCTCTCTCACACAGCTTCTCTTTCTCTCTCAGTCTCTCTCACTCACAGCTTCGCTTTCTCTATCTCACTCACAGCTTCTCTTTCTCTCTCTCTCTCTCTCTCACTCACAGGTTCTTTTTTCTCTCACTCTCTCTCACTCACAGCTTCTCTTTCTCTCTCTGTCACAGCTTCTCTCTCTCTCTCTCACAGCTTCTCTTTCTCTCTCTCTCTCTCTCACTCACAGTGTCTCTTTCTCTCTGTCTCTCTCACTCACAGCTTCTTTTTCTCTCTCAGTCTCTCTCACTCACAGCTTCTCTCTCTCTCACAGCTACTCTCTCTTTCTCTCACTCACAGCTTCTCTTTCTCTCTCTCTCTCACTCACAGCTTCTCTTTCTCTCTCTCTCAAACACAAGGCTTCTCTTTCTCTCTCTCTCTCACTCACAGCTTCTCTTTCTCTCTCTCTCACTCACAGCTTCTCTTTCTCTCTCACTCACAGCTTCTCTTTCTCTCTCTCTATCAATCACAGCTTCTCTTTCTTTCTCTCTCTCTCACTCACAGCTTCTTTTTTACTCTCTCTCTCTTACTCACAGCTTCTCTTTTTCCCTCTCTCAGTCACAGCTTCTCTCTCTCTCTCACTCACAGCTTCTCTTTATCTTTCTCTCTCTCACACAGCTTCTCTTTCTCTCTCTCTCTCTCACTCACAGCTTCTCTTTCTCTCTCTCTCACTCACAGCTTCTCTCTCTCTCTTGCTCACTCAAAGCTTCTCTTTCTCTCTCTCTGTCTCACTCACAGCTTCTGTTTTAATCCCTCTCTCTCTCACTCACAGCTTCTTTCTCTCTCTGTCACTCACCGCTTCTCTTTCTCTCTCTCTCTCTCTCACTCACATCTTCTCTTTCTCTCTCTGTCTCTCTCACTCACATCTTCTCTTTCTCTCTCTCTCTCCCTCACTCACAGCTTCTTTTTTACTCTCTCTCTCTTACACACAGTTTCTCTTTTTCCCTCTCTCAGTCACAGCTTCTCTCTCTCTCTCACTCACAGCTTCACTCTCTCTCACTCCCAGCTTCTTTCTCTCTCTCTCTCACTCACAGCTTCTCTTTCTCTCTTTCACACACAGCTTCTCTTTCTCTCTCTCTCACTCACAGCTTCTCTTTCTTCTCTCTTTCACTTACATCTTCTCTTTCTCTCTCTCTCTCTCACTAACAGCTTCTTTTTCTCTCCGTCTCTCTCACTCACAGCTTCTCTTTCTCTCTTTCTATCCCACTCACAGCTTCTCTTTCTCTCTCTCACTCACATCTTCTCTTTCTCTCTCTCTCTCACTCACAGCTTGTCTTTCTCTATTTCTCTCTCTCACTCACAGCTTCTCTTTCTCTCTCTCTCTCACAACTTCTCGTTCTCTCTCTCTCCCACTCACAGCTTCTCTTTCTCTCTGTCTCACTCACAGCTTCTCTTTCTCTATCTCTCTCACTCACAACTTCTCTCTCTCACACACACAGCTTCTCTTTCTCTCTCTCTCACTCACAGCTTCTTTTTCTCTCTCTCTCTCACTCACAGCTTCTCTTTCTTTCTCTCTCTCACTAACAGCTTCTCTTTCTCTCCCTTTCTCCCACTCACAGCTTCTCTTTCTCTCTCTCACTCACATCTTCTCTTCCTCTCTCTCTCTCTCTCACTCACAGCTTCTCTTTCTCTATTTCTCTCTCACACTCACAGCTTCTCTTTCTCTCTCTCACAACTTCTCGTTCTCTCTCTCTCCCACTCACAGCTTCTCTTTACCTCTGTCTCACTCACAGCTTCTCTTTCTCTCTCTCTCTCACTCACAGCTTCTCTTTCTCTCTCTCTCTCACTCACTTCTCTCTCTCTCACACACAGCTTCTCTTTCTCTCTCTCTCTCACTCACAGCTTCTCTTTCTTTCTCTCTCACTAACAGCTTCTCTTTCTCTCCCTCTCTCTCACTCACAGCTTCTCTTTCTCTCTCTCCCTCACAGCTTCTCTCTCACTCACAGTTTCTCTCTCTCTCTCACTCACAGCTTCTCTTTCTCTATTTCTCTTTCTCACTCACAGCTTCTCTTTCACTCTCTCTCTCTCACTCACAGCTTCTCTTTCTCTCTCTCTCACTCATGGCTTAGCTTTCTCTCTCTCTCACTCACAGCTTCACTTTCTTCTCTCTCTCACTTACAGCTTCTCTTTCTCTCTCTCACTCTCAGCTTCTCTTTTTCTCTCTCTCTCACTCACAGCTTCTCTCTCTCTCTCCCACTCACAGTTTCTCTCTCTCTCTCACTCACAGCTTCTCTTTCTCTATTTCTCTCTCTTACTCACATCTTCTCTCTCTCTCTCACTCACAGCTTTTCTTTCTCTCTCTCGCTCTCACTCACAGCTTCTCTTTCTCTCTCTCTCTCACTCACAGGTTCACTTTCTTCTCTCTCACACTTACAGCTTCTCTTTCTCTCTCTCTCACTCTCAGTTTCTCTTTTTCTCTCTCTCACTCACAGCTTCTCTTTCTCTGTCTCTCACTCACAGCTTCTCTCTCTCTCACACACACTCACAGCTTCTCTTTCTCTCTCTCTCACTCACACCTTCTCTCTCTCTCTCACTCACAGCTTCTCTTTCTCTCTTTCTCTCCCACTCACAGCTTCTCTTTCTCTCTCTCACTGACATCTACTCTTTCTCTCTCTCTCACTCACAGCTTCCCTTTCTCTATTTCTCTCTCTCACTCACAGCTTCTCTTTCTCTCACACACACAGCTTATCGTTCTCTCTCTCTCCCACTCACAGCTTCTCTTTCTCTCTCTCTCACTCACAGCTTTTCTTTCTCTGTCACTTTCTCACTTGCAGCTTCTTTCTCTCTCTCTCTCTCTCACTCACAGCTTCTCTTTCTCTCTCTCTCACTCACAGCTTCTCTTTCTCTCTCTCACTCACAGCTTCTCTCTCTCTCTCTCTCACTCACAGCTTCTCTTTCACTCTCTCTCTCTCACTCACAGCTTCTCTTTCTCTCTCTCTCACTCACGGCTTAGCTTTCTCTCTCTCTCACTCACAGCTTCACTTTCTTCTCTCTCTCACTTACAGCTTCTCTTTCTCTCTCTCACTCTCAGCTTCTCTTTTTCTCTCTATCTCACTCACAGCTTCTCTCTCTCTCTCTCTCCCACTCACAGTTTCTCTCTCTCTCTCACTCACAGCTTCTCTTTCTCTATTTCTCTCTCTTACTCACATCTTCTCTCTCTCTCTCACTCACAGCTTTTCTTTCTCTCTCTCGCTCTCACTCACAGCTTCTCTTTCTCTCTCTCTCTCACTCACAGGTTCACTTTCTTCTCTCTCTCACTTACAGCTTCTCTTTCTCTCTCTCTCACTCTCAGCTTCTCTTTTTCTCTCTCTCACTCACAGCTTCTCTTTCTCTGTCTCTCACTCACAGCTTCTCTCTCTCTCACACACACTCACAGCTTCTCTTTCTCTCTCTCTCACTCACACCTTCTCTCTCTCTCTCACTCACAGCTTCTCTTTCTCTCTTTCTCTCCCACTCACAGCTTCTCTTTCTCTCTCTCACTCACATCTTCTCTTTCTCTCTCTCTCTCACTCACAGCTTCCCTTTCTCTATTTCTCTCTCTCACTCACAGCTTCTCTTTCTCTCTCACACAGCTTATCATTCTCTCTCTCTACCACTCACAGCTTCTCTTTCTCTCTCTCTCACTCACAGCTTTTCTTTCTCTCTCACTTTCTCACTTGCAGCTTCTCTTTCTCTCTCTCTCTCACTCACAGCTTCTCTTTCTCTCTCTCTCACTCACAGCTTCTCTTTCTCTCTCTCACTCACAGCTTCTCTCTTTCTATCTCTCACTCACAGCTTCTCTCTCTCTCTCTCACTCACAGCTTCGCTTTCTCTCTCACACACACAGCTTCTCTTTCTCTCTCTCTCACACACAGCTTCTCACTCTCACTCACTCATAACTTCTCTTTCTCTCTCTCACTCACAGCTTCTATTTCTCTCTCTTTCTCACTTGCTGCTTCTCTTTCTCTCTCTCTCTCACTCACAGCTTCTCTCTCTCACTCACAACTTCTCTTTCTCTCTCTCTGTCTCACTCACAGCTCTTTCTCTCTCTCTCACTCACAGCTACTCTTTCACTCTGTCTCACTCACAGCTTCTAATTCTATTTCTCTCTCTCACTCACAGCTTCTCTCTCTCTCACACAGCTTCTCTCTCTCACTCACAGCTTCTCTTTCTCTCTCTCACTCTCACTCACAGCTTCTCTTTCTCTCTGTCTCTCACTCACAGCTTCTCTTTCTCTCTCTTTCTCACACTCACAGCTTCTCTTTCTCTCTCTCACTCACAGCATCTTTCTCTCTCTCTCACTCACTCACAGTTTCTCTCTCACACTCTCGCTCACTCACAGTTTCTCTTTCTCTCTCTCTCTCTCCCACTCACAGCTTCTCTTTCTCTCTCTCTCTCTCACTCACAACTTCTCTTTCTCTTTCTCTGTCTCACTCACAGCTCTTTCTCTCTCTCTCACTCACAGCTACTCTTTCACTCTCTCTCACTCACAGCTTCTAATTCTCTTTCTCTCTCTCACTCACAGCTTCTCTCTCTCACACACAGCTTCTCTCTCTCTCACTCACAGCTTCTCTTTCTCTCTCTCACTCTCACTCACAGCTTCTCTTTCTCTCTGTCTCTCACTCACAGCTTCTCTTTCTCTCTCTTTCTCACACTCACAGCTTCTCTTTCTTTCTCTCACTCACAGCATCTTTCTCTCTCTCTCACTCACTCACAGTTTCTCTCTCACACTCTCACTCACTCACAGTTTCTCTTGCTCTCTCTCTCTCCCACTCACAGCTTCTCTTTTTCTCTCTCTCTCTCACTCACAACTTCTCTTTCTCTCTCTCTCTCTCACTCACACCTTCTCTACCTTCTCTCTCTCACTCACAGCTTCTCTCTCTCTCTCACACAGCTTCTCTCTCTCTCACTCACTCACTCACAGCTTCTCTTTCTCTCTCTCTCTCCCTCACAGCATCTCTTTCTCTCTCTCTCTCACTCACAGTTTCTCTTTCTCTCTCTTTCTCTCACTCACAGCTTCTCCTTGTCTCTCTCTCTCACTCACAGCTTCACTCTCTCTCACTCCCAGCTTCTTTCTCTCTCTCTCACTCACAGCTTCTCTTTCTCTCTCACACACACAGCTTCTCTTTCTCTCTCTCTCTCACTCACAGCTTTTCTTTCTCTCTCTCTCTCACTCATAGCTTCTCTTTCTCTCTCTCACTCACAGCTTCTCTTTCTCTCTCTCTCACTTACAGCTTCTGTCTCTCACACACAGCTTCTCTTTCTCTCTCTCTCACTCATACCTTATCTTTCTCTCTCACACACAGCTTCTCTTTCTCTCTCTCTTTCTCACTTGCAGCTTCTCTTTCTTTCTCTCTCTCACTCACAGCTTCTCTTTCTCTCTCTCTCACTCACAGCTTCTTTTTCTCTCTCTCACTCACAGCTTCTCTCTCTCTATCTCTCACTCACAGCTTCTTTCTCACTCACAGCTTCTCTTTCTCTCTCTGTCTCTCTCAGCTTCTCTCTCTCTCTCTCTCACTCACAGCTTCTCTTTCTCTCTCTCTCACTCATACCTTCTCTTTCTCTCTATCACTCACAGCTTCTCTTTCTCTCTCTCTCTTTCTCACTCACAGCTTCTCTTTCTCTCTCTCTTTCTCACTTGCAGCTTCTCTTTCTCTCTCTCTCTCACTCCCAGCTTCTCTTTCTCTCTGTCTCTCACTCACAGCTTCTCTTTCTCTCTCTCTCTCTCACTCACAGCTTCAATTTTTCTCTCTCTCTCTCACTCACACCTTCTCTCTCTCTATCTATCTCACTCACAGCTTCTCCTTCTCTCTCTCTCTTTCTCTCACTCACAGCTTCTCTTTCAATCCCTCTCTCTCTCACTCACAGCTTCTCTTTCTCTCTCACTCACTCACAGCTTTTCTTTCTCTCTCTCTTTCTCACTTGCAGCTTCTCTTTCTCTCTCTCTCCCTCACAGCTTCTCTTTCTCTCTCTCTCACTCACAGCTTCTCTTTCTCTCTCTCTCACTCACAGCTTCTCCTTTCTCTCTTTATCTTTCTCTCTCACTCTCTCACTCATACTTTCTCTTTCTCTCTCTCACTCACAGCTTCTCTTTCTCTCTCTCTTTCTCACTTGCAGCTTCTCTTTCTCTCTCTCTCCCTCACAGCTTCTCTTTCTCTCTCTCTCACTCACAGCTTCTCTTTCTCTCTCTCTCACTCACAGCTTCTCTTTCACTCTCTCACTCACAGCTTCTCTCTCTATCTCTCACTAACAGCTTCTTTCTCTCTCTCTCACTCACAGCTTCTCTTTCACTCTCTCTCTCACAGCTTCTCTCTCTCTCTCTCTCTCACTCACAGCTTCTCTCTCTCCCTCTTACCTTCTCTTTCTCTCTCTCACTCACAGTTTCTCTTTCTCTCCCTCTTTCTCACTTGCAGCTTCTCTTTTTCTCTCTCTCTCTCTCACAGCTTCTCTTTCTCTCTCTCTCACTCACAGCTTCTATTTCTCTCTCTCTCTCTCACTCACAGCTCTTTCTCTCTCTCTCTCACTCACAGCTACTCTTTCACTCTCTCTCACTCACAGCTTCTCACTCTCTCTCACACTCAAACACATACAGCTTCTCTTTCTCACTCTCTCACTCACAGCTTCTCTCTCTCTCACTCACAGCTTATATCTCTCTCTCACACTCATAGCTTCTCTTTCTCTCTCTTTCTCTCTCACTCACAGCTTCTCTTTCTCTCTCTCTCTCACTCACAGTTTCACTTTCTCTCTCTCTCTCACAGCTTCTCTCTCTCTCACTCACACCTTCTATTTCTCTCTCTCTCTCTCACTCACAGCTTCTCTTTCTCTCTGTCTCACACTCACAGCTTCTCTTTCTCTATCTTTCTCACACTCACAGCTTCTCTTTCTCTCTCTCTCTCTCACTCACACGTTCTCTACCTTCTCTCTCTCACTCACAGCTTCTCTCTCTCACTCACAGCTTTTCTTTCTCTCTCTCTCTTTCTCACTTGCAGCTTCTCTTTCTCTCTCTCTCTCACAGCTTCTCTTTCACTATCTCTCACTCACAGCTTCTCTTTCTCTCACTCTCTCTCACTCACAGCTTCCCTTTCTCTATTTCTCTCTCTCACTCACAGCTTCTCTTTCTCTCTCACACAGCTTATCGTTCTCTCTCTCTCCCACTCACAGCTTCTCTTTCTCTCTCTCTCACTCACAGCTTTTCTTTCTCTCTCACTTTCTCACTTGCAGCTTCTCTTTCTCTCTCTCTCTCTCACTCACAGCTTCTCTTTCTCTCTCTCTCACTCACAGCTTCTCTTTCTCTCTCTCACTCACAGCTTCTCTCTCTCTATCTCTCACTCACAGCTTCTCTCTCTCTCTCTCACTCACAGCTTCGCTTTCTCTCTCACACACACAGCTTCTCTTTCTCTCTCTCACACACACAGCTTCTCACTCTCACTCACTCATAACTTCTCTTTCTCTCTCTCACTCACAGCTTCTATTTCTCTCTCTTTCTCACTTGCTGCTTCTCTTTCTCTCTCTCTCTCACTCACAGCTTCTCTCTCTCACTCACAACTTCTCTTTCTCTCTCTCTGTCTCACTCACAGCTCTTTCTCTCTCTCTCACTCACAGCTACTCTTTCACTCTCTCTCACTCACAGCTTCTAATTCTCTTTCTCTCTCTCACTCACAGCTTCTCTCTCTCTCACACAGCTTCTCTCTCTCACTCACAGCTTCTCTTTCTCTCTCTCACTCTCACTCACAGCTTCTCTTTCACTCTGTCTCTCACTCACAGCTTCTCTTTCTCTCTCTTTCTCACACTCACAGCTTCTCTTTCTCTCTCTCACTCACAGCATCTTTCTCTCTCTCTCACTCACTCACAGTTTCTCTCTCACACTCTCACTCACTCACAGTTTCTCTTTCTCTCTCTCTCTCTCCCACTCACAGCTTCTCTTTCTCTCTCTCTCTCTCACTCACAACTTCTCTTTCTCTCTCTGTCTCACTCACAGCTCTTTCTCTCTCTCTCACTCACAGCTACTCTTTCACTCTCTCTCACTCACAGCTTCCAATTCTCTTTCTCTCTCTCACTCACAGCTTCTCTCTCTCACACAGCTTCTCTCTCTCTCACTCACAGCTTCTCTTTCTCTCTCTCACTCTCACTCACAGCTTCTCTTTTTCTCTCTCTCTCTCACTCACAACTTCTCTTTCTCTCTCTCTCTCTCACTCACACCTTCTCTACCTTCTCTCTCTCACTCACAGCTTCTCTCTCTCTCACACACAGCTTCTCTCTCTCTCACTCACTCACTCACAGCTTCTCTTTCTCTCTCTCTCTCTCCCTCACAGCATCTCTTTCTCACTCTCTCTCTCTCACTCACAGTTTCTCTTTCTCTCTCTTTCTCTCACTCACAGCTTCTCCTTGTCTCTCTCACTCACAGCTTCACTCTCTCTCACTCACAGCTTCTTTCTCTCTCTCTCACTCACAGCTTCTCTTTCTCTCTCACACACACAGCTTCTCTTTCTCTCTCTCTCTCACTCACAGCTTTTCTTTCTCTCTCTCTCTCACTCATAGCTTCTCTTTCTCTCTCTCACTCACAGCTTCTCTTTCTCTCTCTCTCACTTACAGCTTCTGTCTCTCACACACAGCTTCTCTTTCTCTATCTCTCACTCATACCTTATCTTTCTCTCTCACACACAGCTTCTCTTTCTCTCTCTCTTTCTCACTTGCAGCTTCTCTCTCTCTCTCTCTCACTCACAGCTTCTCTTTCTCTCTCTCTCACTCACAGCTTCTTTTTCTCTCTCTCACTCACAGCTTCTCTCTCTCTATCTCTCACTCACAGCTTCTTTCTCTCTCTCTCACTCACAGCTTCTCTTTCTCTCTCTCTCACAGCCTCTCTTTCTCTCTCTCTCTCTCACTCACAGCTTCTCTTTCTCTCTCTCTCACTCATACCTTCTCTTTCTCTCTATCACTCACAGCTTCTCTTTTTCTCTCTCTCTTTCTCACTCACAGCTTCTCTTTCTCTCTCTCTTTCTCACTTGCAGCTTCTCTTTCTCTCTTTCTCTCACTCCCAGCTTCTCTTTCTCTGTCTCTCACTCACAGCTTCTCTTTCTCTCTCTCTCTCTCACTCACTGCTTCAATTTCTCTCTCTCTCTCTCACTCACACCTTCTCTCTCTCTCTATCTATCTCACTCACAGCTTCTCCTTCTCTCTCTCTTTCTCTCACTCACAGCTTCTCTTTCAATCCCTCTCTCTCTCACTCACAGCTTCTCTTTCTCTCTCACTCACTCACAGCTTTTCTTTCTCTCTCTTTCTCTCACTCACAGCTTCTCTTTCTCTCTCTCTCTCTCTCACTCATACTTTCTCTTTCTCTCTCTCACTCACAGCTTCTCTTTCTCTCTCTCTTTCTCACTTGCAGCTTCTCTTTCTCTCTCTCTCCCTCACAGCTTCTCTTTCTCTCTCTCTCACTCACAGCTTCTCTTTCACTCTCTCACTCACAGCTTCTCTCTCTATCTCTCACTAACAGCTTCTTTCTCTCTCTCTCACTCACAGCTTCTCTTTCACTCTCTCTCTCACAGCTTCTCTCTCGCTCTCTCTCTCACACACAGCTTCTCTCTCTCCCTCTTACCTTCTCTTTCTCTCTCTCACTCACAGTTTCTCTTTCTCTTCGTCTTTCTCACTTGCAGCTTCTCTTTTTCTCTCTCTCTCTCACAGCTTCTCTTTCTCTCTCTCTCACTCACAGCTTCTATTTCTCTCTCTCTCTCTCTCACTCACAGCTCTTTCTCTCTCTCTCTCACTCACAGCTACTCTTTCACTCTCTCTCACTCACAGCTTCTCACTCTCTCTCACACGCAAACACATACAGCTTCTCTTTCTCACTCTCTCACTCACAGCTTCTCTCTCTCTCACTCACAGCTTATATCTCTCTCTCACACTCATAGCTTCTCTTTCTCTCTCTCTCTCTCTCACTCACAGCTTCTCTTTCTCTCTCTCTCTCACTCACAGTTTCACTTTCTCTCTCTCTCTCACAGCTTCTCTCTCTCTCACTCACACCTTCTATTTCTCTCTCTCTCTCTCACTCACAGCTTCTCTTTCTCTCTGTCTCACACTCACAGCTTCTCTTTCTCTATCTTTCTCACACTCACAGCTTCTCTTTCTCTCTCTCTCTCTCACTCACACGTTCTCTACCTTCTCTCTCTCACTCACAGCTTCTCTCTCTCACTCACAGCTTTTCTTTCTCTCTCTCTTTCTCACTTGCAGCTTCTCTTTCTCTCTCTCTCTCACAGCTTCTCTTTCTCTCACTCTCACTCACAGCTTCTCTTTCTCTCTCTCACTCACAGCTTCTCTCTCTCTATCTCTCACTCACAGCTTCTTTCTCTCTCTCTCACTCACAGCTTCTCTTTCTCTCTCTCTCTCTCTCTCACAGCTTCTCTTTCTCTCTCTCTCTCACTCACAGATTCTCTCTCTCTCCCTCATACCTTCTCTTTCTCTCTCACTCACTGTTTCTCTTTCTCTCTCTCTTTCTCACTTGCAGCTTCCCTTTCTCTCACTCTCTCACTCACAGCTTCTCTCTCTCTCTCACTCACTCACAGCTTCTCTTTCTCTATTTCTCTTTCTCACTCACAGCTTCTCTTTCACTCTCTCTCTCTCACTCACAGCTTCTCTTTCTCTCTCTCTCACTCACGGCTTAGCTTTCTCTCTCTCTCACTCACAGCTTCACTTTCTTCTCTCTCTCACTTACAGCTTCTCTTTCTCTCTCTCACTCTCAGCTTCTCTTTTTCTCTCTCTCTCACTCACAGCTTCTCTCTCTCTCTCTCTCCCACTCACAGTTTCTCTCTCTCTCTCACTCACAGCTTCTCTTTCTCTATTTCTCTCTCTTACTCACATCTTCTCTCTCTCTCTCACTCACAGCTTTTCTTTCTCTCTCTCGCTCTCACTCACAGCTTCTCTTTCTCTCTCTCTCTCACTCACAGGTTCACTTTCTTCTCTCTCACACTTACAGCTTCTCTTTCTCTCTCTCTCACTCACAGCTTCTCTTT
This sequence comes from Bradypodion ventrale, assembly GCA_035047345.1. Lineage (NCBI taxonomy): Eukaryota > Metazoa > Chordata > Lepidosauria > Squamata > Chamaeleonidae > Bradypodion > Bradypodion ventrale. The sequence continues at coordinate 255,958,858 of JAWDJE010000001.1, forward strand.
CTCTGTCTCTCACTCACAGCTTCTCTCTCTCACACACACACTCACAGCTTCTCTTTCTCTCTCTCTCACTCACACCTTCTCTCTCTCTCTCACTCACAGCTTCTCTTTCTCTCTTTCTCTCCCACTCACAGCTTCTCTTTCTCTCTCTCACTCACATCTTCTCTTTCTCTCTCTCTCACTCACAGCTTCCCTTTCTCTATTTCTCTCTCTCACTCACAGCTTCTCTTTCTCTCTCACACACAGCTTATCGTTCTCTCTCTCTCCCACTCACAGCTTCTCTTTCTCTCTCTCTCACTCAAGCTTTTCTTTCTCTCTCACTTTCTCACTTGCAGCTTCTTTCTCTCTCTCTCTCTCACTCACAGCTTCTCTTTCTCTCTCTCTCACTCACAGCTTCTCTTTCTCTCTCTCACTCACAGCTTCTCTCTATCTATCTCTCACTCACAGCTTCTCTTTCACTCTCTCTCTCTCACTCACAGCTTCTCTTTCTCTCTCTCTCACTCACGGCTTAGCTTTCTCTCTCTCTCACTCACAGCTTCACTTTCTTCTCTCTCTCACTTACAGCTTCTCTTTCTCTCTCTCACTCTCAGCTCTCTTTTTCTCTCTCTCTCACTCACAGCTTCTCTCTCTCTCTCTCTCCCACTCACAGTTTCTCTCTCTCACTCACTCACAGCTTCTCTTTCTCTATTTCTCTCTCTTACTCACATCTTCTCTCTCTCTCTCACTCACAGCTTTTCTTTCTCTCTCTCGCTCTCACTCACAGCTTCTCTTTCTCTCTCTCTCTCACTCACAGGTTCACTTTCTTCTCTCTCTCACTTACAGCTTCTCTTTCTCTCTCTCTCACTCTCAGCTTCTCTTTTTCTCTCTCTCACTCACAGCTTCTCTTTCTCTGTCTCTCACTCACAGCTTCTCTCTCTCACACACACACTCACAGCTTCTCTTTCTCTCTCTCTCACTCACACCTTCTCTCTCTCTCTCACTCACAGCTTCTCTTTCTCTCTTTCTCTCCCACTCACAGCTTCTCTTTCTCTCTCTCACTCACATCTTCTCTTTCTCTCTCTCACTCACAGCTTCCCTTTCTCTATTTCTCTCTCTCACTCACCGCTTGTCTTTCTCTCTCTCACACAGCTTATCGTTCTCTCTCTCTCCCACTCACAGCTTCTCTTTCTCTCTCTCTCACTCACAGCTTTTCTTTCTCTCTCACTTTCTCACTTGCAGCTTCTCTTTCTCTCTCTCTCTCTCACTCACAGCTTCTCTTTCTCTCTCTCTCACTCACAGCTTCTCTTTCTCTCTCTCACTCACAGCTTCTCTCTCTCTATCTCTCACTCACAGCTTCTCTCTCTCTCTCACTCACAGCTTCGCTTTCTCTCTCACACACACAGCTTCTCTTTCTCTCTCACACACACACAGCTTCTCACTCTCACTCACTCATAACTTCTCTTTCTCTCTCTCACTCACAGCTTCTATTTCTCTCTCTTTCTCACTTGCTGCTTCTCTTTCTCTCTCTCTCTCACTCACAGCTTCTCTCTCTCACTCACAACTTCTCTTTCTCTCTCTCTGTCTCACTCACAGCTCTTTCTCTCTCTCTCACTCACAGCTACTCTTTCACTCTCTCTCACTCACAGCTTCTAATTCTCTTTCTCTCTCTCACTCACAGCTTCTCTCTCTCTCACACAGCTTCTCTCTCTCTCACTCACAGCTTCTCTTTCTCTCTCTCACTCTCACTCACAGCTTCTCTTTCATCTCTGTCTCTCACTCACAGCTTCTCTTTCTCTCTCTTTCTCACACTCACAGCTTCTCTTTCTCTCTCTCACTCACAGCATCTTTCTCTCTCTCTCACTCACTCACAGTTTCTCTCTCACACTCTCACTCACTCACAGTTTCTCTTTCTCTCTCTCTCTCCCACTCACAGCTTCTCTTTTTCTCTCTCTCTCTCACTCACAACTTCTCTTTCTCTCTCTCTGTCTCACTCACAGCTCTTTCTCTCTCTCACTCACAGCTACTCTTTCACTCTCTCTCACTCACAGCTTCTAATTCTCTCTCTCTCTCTCACTCACAGCTTCTCTCTCTCTCACACAGCTTCTCTCTCTCTCACTCACAGCTTCTCTTTCTCTCTCTCACTCTCACTCACAGCTTCTCTTTCTCTCTGTCTCTCACTCACAGCTTCTCTTTCTCTCTCTTTCTCACACTCACAGCTTCTCTTTCTCTCTCTCACTCACAGCATCTTTCTCTCTCTCTCACTCACTCACAGTTTCTCTCTCACACTCTCACTCACTCACAGTTTCTCTTTCTCTCTATCTCTCCCACTCACAGCTTCTCTTTTTCTCTCTCTCTCTCACTCACAACTTCTCTTTCTCTCTCTCTCTCTCACTCACACCTTCTCTACCTTCTCTCTCTCACTCACAGCTTCTCTCTCTCTCTCTCACAGCTTCTCTCTCTCTCACTCACTCACTCACAGCTTCTCTTTCTCTCTCTCTCTCTCCCTCACAGCATCTCTTTCTCTCTCTCTCTCACTCACAGTTTCTCTTTCTCTCTCTTTCTCTCACTCACAGCTTCTCCTTGTCTCTCTCTCTCACTCACAGCTTCACTCTCTCTCACTCCCAGCTTCATTCTCTCTCTCTCACTCACAGCTTCTCTTTCTCTCTCACACACACAGCTTCTCTTTCTCTCTCTCTCTCACTCACAGCTTTTCTTTCTCTCTCTCTCTCACTCATAGCTTCTCTTTCTCTCTCTCACTCACAGCTTCTCTTTCTCTCTCTCTCACTTACAGCTTCTGTCTCTCACACACAGCTTCTCTTTCTCTCTCTCTCACTCATACCTTATCTTTCTCTCTCACACACAGCTTCTCTTTCTCTCTCTCTTTCTCACTTGCAGCTTCTCTTTCTCTCTCTCTCTCACTCACAGCTTCTCTTTCTCTCTCTCTCACTCACAGCTTCTTTTTCTCTCTCTCACTCACAGCTTCTCTCTCTCTATCTCTCACTCACAGCTTCTTTCTCTCTCTCTCACTCACAGCTTCTCTTTCTCTCTCTCTCACAGCTTCTCTTTCTCTCTCTCTCTCTCACTCACAGCTTCTCTTTCTCTCTCTCTCATTCATACCTTCTCTTTCTCTCTATCACTCACAGCTTCTCTTTCTCTCTCTCTCTTTCTCACTCACAGCTTCTCTTTCTCTCTCTCTTTCTCACTTGCAGCTTCTCTTTCTCTCTCTCTCTCACTCCCAGCTTCTCTTTCTCTCTGTCTCTCACTCACAGCTTCTCTTTCTCTCTCTCTCTCTCACTCACAGCTTCAATTTTTTTCTCTCTCTCTCATTCACACCTTCTCTCTCTCTCTATCTATCTCACTCACAGCTTCTCCTTCTCTCTCTCTCTTTCTCTCACTCACAGCTTCTCTTACAATCCCTCTCTCTCTCACTCACAGCTTCTCTTTCTCTCTCACTCACTCACAGCTTTTCTTTCTCTCTCTTTCTCTCACTCACAGCTTCTCTTTCTCTCTCTCTCTCTCACTCATACTTTCTCTTTCTCTCTCTCACTCACAGCTTCTCTTTCTCTCTCTCTTTCTCACTTGCAGCTTCTCTTTCTCTCTCTCTCCCTCACAGCTTCTCTTTCTCTCTCTCTCACTCACAGCTTCTCTTTCACTCTCTCACTCACAGCTTCTCTCTCTATCTCTCACTAACAGCTTCTTTCTCTCTCTCTCACTCACAGCTTCTCTTTCACTCTCTCTCTCACAGCTTCTCTCTCGCTCTCGCTCTCACTCACAGCTTCTCTCTCTCCCTCTTACCTTCTCTTTCTCTCTCTCACTCAGTTTCTCTTTCTCTCCCTCTTTCTCACTTGCAGCTTCTCTTTTTCTCTCTCTCTCTCTCACAGCTTCTCTTTCTCTCTCTCTCACTCACAGCTTCTATTTCTCTCTCTCTCTCTCACTCACAGCTCTTTCTCTCTCTCTCTCTCACTCACAGCTACTCTTTCACTCTCTCTCACTCTCAGATTCTCACTCTCTCTCACACGCAAACACATACAGCTTCTCTTTCTCACTCTCTCACTCACAGCTTCTCTCTCTCTCACTCACAGCTTATATCTCTCTCTCACACTCATAGCTTCTCTTTCTCTCTCTCTCTCTCTCACTCACAGCTTCTCTTTCTCTCTCTCTCTCACTCACAGTTTCACTTTCTCTCTCTCTCTCACAGCTTCTCTCTCTCTCACTCACACCTTCTATTTCTCTCTCTCTCTCTCACTCACAGCTTCTCTTTCTCTATCTTTCTCACACTCACAGCTTCTCTTTCTCTCTCTCTCTCTCACTCACACGTTCTCTACCTTCTCTCTCTCACTCACAGCTTCTCTCTCTCACTCACAGCTTTTCTTTCTCTCTCTCTTTCTCACTTGCAGCTTCTCTTTCTCTCTCTCTCTCACAGCTTCTCTTTCTCTCACTCTCACTCACAGCTTCTCTTTCTCTCTCTCACTCACAGCTTCTCTCTATCTATCTCTCACTCACAGCTTCTTTCTCTCTCACTCACTCACAGCTTCTCTTTCTCTCTCTCTCTCTCTCACTCACAGATTCTCTCTCTCTCCCTCATACCTTCTCTTTCTCTCTCTCACTCACAGTTTCTCTTTCTCTCCCTCTTTCTCACTTGCAGCTTCCCTTTCTCTCACTCTCTCACTCACAGCTTCTCTCTCTCTCTCACTCACTCACAGCTTCTCTTTCTCTCTCTCTCTAATTCACAGCTCTTTCTCTCTCTAATAGCTTCTCTTTCTCTCTCTCTCTCTCACTCACAGCTTCTCTTTCTCTCTCTCTCTCTCTCACTCACAGTTTCTCTTTCTCTCTCTCTCTCACAGCTTCTCTCTCTCTCACACACACAGCTTCTATTTCTCTCTCTCTCTCTCACTCGCAGCTTCTCTCTCTCTCCCTCATACCTTCTCTTTCTCTCTCTCACTCACAGTTTCTCTTTCTCTCTCTCTTTCTCACTTGCAGCTTCTCTTTCTCTCACTCTCTCACTCATAGCTTCTCTTTCTCTCTCTCTCACTCACAGCTTCTCTTTCTCTCTCTCTCTAACTCACAGCTCTTTCTCTCTCTAATAGCTTCTCTTTCTCTCTCTCTCTCACTCACAGCTTCTCTTTCTCTCTCTCTCTCACTCACAGTTTCTCTTTCTCTCTCACACACAGCTTCTCTCTCTCACTCACAGCTTCTCTTTCTCTCTCTCTCACTCACAGTTTCTCTCTCACTCACAGCTTTTCTCTCTCTCACATTGCTTCTCTTTCTCTCTCTCACTCACAGCTTCTCTTTCTCTCTCTCTTTCTCACTTATAGCTTCTCTTTCTCTTTCTCTCCCACTCCCAGCTTCTCTTTCTCTCTGTCTCTCACTCACAGCTTCTCTTTCTCTCTCTCCTCTCTCTCACTCACAGCTTCAATTTCTCTCTCTCTCTCTCACTCACAGCTTCTCTCTCTATCTCACTCACAGCTTCTATTTCTCTCTCTCTCTTTCTCTCACTCACAGCTTCTCTTTCAATCCCTCTCTCTCTCACAGAGCTTCTCTTTCTCTCTCTCACTCACAGCTTCTCTTTCTCTCTCTCTTTCTCACTTGCAGCTTATCTTTCTCTCTCTCTCTCACTCACAGCTTCTCTTACTCTCACTCACAGCTTCTCTTTCTCTCTCTCACTCACAGCTTCTCTCTCTCTATCTCTCACTCACAGCTTCTTTCTCTCTCTCTCACTCACAGCTTCTCTCTCTCTCTCTCACTCACAGCTTCGCTTTCTCTCTCACACACACAGCTTCTCTTTCTCTCTCTCACACACACAGCTTCTCACTCTCACTCACTCATAACTTCTCTTTCTCTCTCTCACTCACAGCTTCTATTTCTCTCTCTTTCTCACTTGCTGCTTCTCTTTCTCTCTCTCTCTCACTCACAGCTTCTCTCTCTCACTCACAACTTCTCTTTCTCTCTCTCTGTCTCACTCACAGCTCTTTCTCTCTCTCTCACTCACAGCTACTCTTTCACTCTCTCTCACTCACAGCTTCTAATTCTCTTTCTCTCTCTCACTCACAGCTTCTCTCTCTCTCACACAGCTTCTCTCTCTCTCACTCACAGCTTCTCTTTCTCTCTCTCACTCTCACTCACAGCTTCTCTTTCATCTCTGTCTCTCACTCACAGCTTCTCTTTCTCTCTCTTTCTCACACTCACAGCTTCTCTTTCTCTCTCTCACTCACAGCATCTTTCTCTCTCTCTCACTCACTCACAGTTTCTCTCTCACACTCTCACTCACTCACAGTTTCTCTTTCTCTCTCTCTCTCCCACTCACAGCTTCTCTTTTTCTCTCTCTCTCTCACTCACAACTTCTCTTTCTCTCTCTCTGTCTCACTCACAGCTCTTTCTCTCTCTCACTCACAGCTACTCTTTCACTCTCTCTCACTCACAGCTTCTAATTCTCTGTCTCTCTCTCACTCACAGCTTCTCTCTCTCTCACACAGCTTCTCTCTCTCTCACTCACAGCTTCTCTTTCTCTCTCTCACTCTCACTCACAGCTTCTCTTTCTCTCTGTCTCTCACTCACAGCTTCTCTTTCTCTCTCTTTCTCACACTCACAGCTTCTCTTTCTCTCTCTCACTCACAGCATCTTTCTCTCTCTCTCACTCACTCACAGTTTCTCTCTCACACTCTCACTCACTCACAGTTTCTCTTTCTCTCTATCTCTCCCACTCACAGCTTCTCTTTTTCTCTCTCTCTCTCACTCACAACTTCTCTTTCTCTCTCTCTCTCTCACTCACACCTTCTCTACCTTCTCTCTCTCACTCACAGCTTCTCTCTCTCTCTCTCACAGCTTCTCTCTCTCTCACTCACTCACTCACAGCTTCTCTTTCTCTCTCTCTCTCTCCCTCACAGCATCTCTTTCTCTCTCTCTCTCACTCACAGTTTCTCTTTCTCTCTCTTTCTCTCACTCACAGCTTCTCCTTGTCTCTCTCTCTCACTCACAGCTTCACTCTCTCTCACTCCCAGCTTCATTCTCTCTCTCTCACTCACAGCTTCTCTTTCTCTCTCACACACACAGCTTCTCTTTCTCTCTCTCTCTCACTCACAGCTTTTCTTTCTCTCTCTCTCTCACTCATAGCTTCTCTTTCTCTCTCTCACTCACAGCTTCTCTTTCTCTCTCTCTCACTTACAGCTTCTGTCTCTCACACACAGCTTCTCTTTCTCTCTCTCTCACTCATACCTTATCTTTCTCTCTCACACACAGCTTCTCTTTCTCTCTCTCTTTCTCACTTGCAGCTTCTCTTTCTCTCTCTCTCTCACTCACAGCTTCTCTTTCTCTCTCTCTCACTCACAGCTTCTTTTTCTCTCTCTCACTCACAGCTTCTCTCTCTCTATCTCTCACTCACAGCTTCTTTCTCTCTCTCTCACTCACAGCTTCTCTTTCTCTCTCTCTCACAGCTTCTCTTTCTCTCTCTCTCTCTCACTCACAGCTTCTCTTTCTCTCTCTCTCATTCATACCTTCTCTTTCTCTCTATCACTCACAGCTTCTCTTTCTCTCTCTCTCTTTCTCACTCACAGCTTCTCTTTCTCTCTCTCTTTCTCACTTGCAGCTTCTCTTTCTCTCTCTCTCTCACTCCCAGCTTCTCTTTCTCTCTGTCTCTCACTCACAGCTTCTCTTTCTCTCTCTCTCTCTCACTCACAGCTTCAATTTTTTTCTCTCTCTCTCATTCACACCTTCTCTCTCTCTCTATCTATCTCACTCACAGCTTCTCCTTCTCTCTCTCTCTTTCTCTCACTCACAGCTTCTCTTACAATCCCTCTCTCTCTCACTCACAGCTTCTCTTTCTCTCTCACTCACTCACAGCTTTTCTTTCTCTCTCTTTCTCTCACTCACAGCTTCTCTTTCTCTCTCTCTCTCTCACTCATACTTTCTCTTTCTCTCTCTCACTCACAGCTTCTCTTTCTCTCTCTCTTTCTCACTTGCAGCTTCTCTTTCTCTCTCTCTCCCTCACAGCTTCTCTTTCTCTCTCTCTCACTCACAGCTTCTCTTTCACTCTCTCACTCACAGCTTCTCTCTCTATCTCTCACTAACAGCTTCTTTCTCTCTCTCTCACTCACAGCTTCTCTTTCACTCTCTCTCTCACAGCTTCTCTCTCGCTCTCGCTCTCACTCACAGCTTCTCTCTCTCCCTCTTACCTTCTCTTTCTCTCTCTCACTCAGTTTCTCTTTCTCTCCCTCTTTCTCACTTGCAGCTTCTCTTTTTCTCTCTCTCTCTCACAGCTTCTCTTTCTCTCTCTCTCACTCACAGCTTCTATTTCTCTCTCTCTCTCTCACTCACAGCTCTTTCTCTCTCTCTCTCTCACTCACAGCTACTCTTTCACTCTCTCTCACTCTCAGATTCTCACTCTCTCTCACACGCAAACACATACAGCTTCTCTTTCTCACTCTCTCACTCACAGCTTCTCTCTCTCTCACTCACAGCTTATATCTCTCTCTCACACTCATAGCTTCTCTTTCTCTCTCTCTCTCTCTCACTCACAGCTTCTCTTTCTCTCTCTCTCTCACTCACAGTTTCACTTTCTCTCTCTCTCTCACAGCTTCTCTCTCTCTCACTCACACCTTCAATTTCTCTCTCTCTCTCTCACTCACAGCTTCTCTTTCTCTATCTTTCTCACACTCACAGCTTCTCTTTCTCTCTCTCTCTCTCACTCACACGTTCTCTACCTTCTCTCTCTCACTCACAGCTTCTCTCTCTCACTCACAGCTTTTCTTTCTCTCTCTCTTTCTCACTTGCAGCTTCTCTTTCTCTCTCTCTCTCACAGCTTCTCTTTCTCTCACTCTCACTCACAGCTTCTCTTTCTCTCTCTCACTCACAGCTTCTCTCTATCTATCTCTCACTCACAGCTTCTTTCTCTCTCACTCACTCACAGCTTCTCTTTCTCTCTCTCTCTCTCTCACTCACAGATTCTCTCTCTCTCCCTCATACCTTCTCTTTCTCTCTCTCACTCACAGTTTCTCTTTCTCTCCCTCTTTCTCACTTGCAGCTTCCCTTTCTCTCACTCTCTCACTCACAGCTTCTCTCTCTCTCTCACTCACTCACAGCTTCTCTTTCTCTCTCTCTCTAATTCACAGCTCTTTCTCTCTCTAATAGCTTCTCTTTCTCTCTCTCTCTCTCACTCACAGCTTCTCTTTCTCTCTCTCTCTCTCTCACTCACAGTTTCTCTTTCTCTCTCTCTCACACAGCTTCTCTCTCTCTCACACACACAGCTTCTATTTCTCTCTCTCTCTCTCACTCGCAGCTTCTCTCTCTCTCCCTCATACCTTCTCTTTCTCTCTCTCACTCACAGTTTCTCTTTCTCTCTCTCTTTCTCACTTGCAGCTTCTCTTTCTCTCACTCTCTCACTCATAGCTTCTCTTTCTCTCTCTCTCACTCACAGCTTCTCTTTCTCTCTCTCTCTAACTCACAGCTCTTTCTCTCTCTAATAGCTTCTCTTTCTCTCTCTCTCTCACTCACAGCTTCTCTTTCTCTCTCTCTCTCACTCACAGTTTCTCTTTCTCTCTCACACACAGCTTCTCTCTCTCACTCACAGCTTCTCTTTCTCTCTCTCTCACTCACAGTTTCTCTCTCACTCACAGCTTTTCTCTCTCTCACATTGCTTCTCTTTCTCTCTCTCACTCACAGCTTCTCTTTCTCTCTCTCTTTCTCACTTATAGCTTCTCTTTCTCTTTCTCTCCCACTCCCAGCTTCTCTTTCTCTCTGTCTCTCACTCACAGCTTCTCTTTCTCTCTCTCCTCTCTCTCACTCACAGCTTCAATTTCTCTCTCTCTCTCTCACTCACAGCTTCTCTCTCTATCTCACTCACAGCTTCTATTTCTCTCTCTCTTTCTCTCACTCACAGCTTCTCTTTCAATCCCTCTCTCTCTCACAGAGCTTCTCTTTCTCTCTCTCACTCACAGCTTCTCTTTCTCTCTCTCTTTCTCACTTGCAGCTTATCTTTCTCTCTCTCTCTCACTCACAGCTTCTCTTACTCTCACTCACAGCTTCTCTTTCTCTCTCTCACTCACAGCTTCTCTCTCTCTATCTCTCACTCACAGCTTCTTTCTCTCTCTCTCACTCACAGCTTCTCTCTCTCTCTCTGTCTCTCTCAGCTTCTCTCTCTCTCTCTCTCACTCACAGCTTCTCTCTATCTCCCTCATACCTTCTCTTTCTCTCTCTCATTCACAGTTTCTCTTTTTCTCTCTCTTTCTCACATGCAGCTTCTCTTTATCTCTCTCTCTCACTCACAGCTTCTCCTTCTCTCTCTCTCTTTCTCTCACTCACAGCTTCTCTTTCAATCCCTCTCTCTCTCACTCACAGCTTCTCTTTCTCTCTCACTCACTCACAGCTTTTCTTTCTCTCTCTTTCTCTCACTCACAGCTTATCTCTCTCTCTCTCACTCATAGCTTCTCTTTCTCTCTCTCTCTCTCACTCACAGCTTCTCTCTCTCTCTCTCTCTCTCTCACTCACTCACAGCTCTTTCTCTCTCACTCACTCACAGCTACTCTTTCACTCTCTCACACTCACAGCTTCTCTCTCTCTCTCTCACACAGCTTCTCTCCTCTCACTCACTCATACCGTCTCTTTCTCTCTCTCACTCACAGCTTCTCTTACTCTCTCTCTTACTCACTTGCAGCTTCTCTTTCTCTCTCTCACTCACAGCTTCTCTTTCTCTCTGTCTCTCACTCACAGCTTCTCTTTCTCTCTCTCTCTCTCACTCACAGCTTCATTTTTCTCTCTCTCTCTCACTCACACCTTCTCTCTCTATCTATCTATCTCACTCACAGCTTCTCCTTCTCTCTCTCTCTTTCTCTCACTCACAGCTTCTCTTTCAATCCCTCTCTCTCTCACTCACAGCTTCTCTTTCTCTCTCACTCACTCACAGCTTTTCTTTCTCTCTCTTTCTCTCACTCACAGCTTCTCTTTCTCTCTCTCTCTCATTCATACTTTCTCTTTCTCTCTCTCACTCACAGCTTCTCTTTCTCTCTCTCTTTCTCACTTGCAGCTTCTCTTTCTCTCTCTCTCTCCCTCACAGCTTCTCTTTCTCTCTCTCTCACTCACAGCTTCTCTTTCACTCTCTCACTCACAGCTTCTCTCTCTATCTCTCACTAACAGCTTCTTTCTCTCTCTCTCACTCACAGCTTCTCTTTCACTCTCTCTCTCACAGCTTCTCTCTCACTCTCTCTTTCACTCACAGCTTCTCTCTCTCCCTCTTACCTTCTCTTTCTCACTCACTCACTCACAGTTTCTCTTTCTCTCCCTCTTTCTCACTTGCAGCTTCTCTTTTTCTCTCTCTCTCTCTCAAAGCTTCTCTTTCTCTCTCTCTCTCACTCACAGCTTCTATTTCTCTCTCTCTCTCTCTCACTCACAGCTTTTCTTTCTCTCTCTCTCACTCACAGTTTCTCTCTCACTCACAGCTTTTCTCTCTCTCACATTGCTTCTCTTTCTCTCTCTCACTCACAGCTTCTCTTTCTCTCTCTCTTTCTCACTTATAGCTTCTCTTTCTCTCTCTCTCCCACTCCCAGCTTCTCTTTCTCTCTGTCTCTCACTCACAGCTTCTCTCTCTCTCTCTCCTCTCTCTCACTCACAGCTTCAATTTCTCTCTCTCTCTCTCACTCACAGCTTCTCTCTCTCTCTCTATCTCACTCACAGCTTCTATTTTTCTCTCTCTCTTTCTCTCATTCACAGCTTCTCTTTCAATCCCTCTCTCTCTCACAGAGCTTCTCTTTCTCTCTCTCAATCACAGCTTCTCTTTCTCTCTCTCTTTCTCACTTGCAGCTTCTCTTTCTCTCTCTCTCTCACTCACAGCTTCTCTTTCTCTCACTCACAGCTTCTCTTTCTCTCTCTCACTCACAGCTTCTCTCTCTCTATCTCTCACTCACAGCTTCTTTCTCTCTCTCTCACTCACAGCTTCTCTCTCTCTCTCTGTCTCTCTCAGCTTCTCTTTCTCTCTCTCTCTCTCTCACTCACAGCTTCTCTCTATCTCCCTCATACCTTCTCTTTCTCTCTCTCACTCACAGTTTCTCTTTTTCTCTCTCTTTCTCACATGCAGCTTCTCTTTCTCTCTCTCTCACTCACAGCTTCTCTTTCTCTCTCTCTCACTCACAGCTTCTCTTTCTCTCTCTCTCTAACTCACAGCTCTTTCTCTCTCTCTCTCTCACTCACAGCTACTCTTTCACTCTCTCTCACTCACAGTTTCTCACTCTCTCACACACAAACACATACAGCTTCTCTTTCTCACTCTCTCACTCACAGCTTCTCTCTCTCTCACTCACAGCTTATCTCTCTCTCTCACTCACAGCTACTCTTTCACTCTCTCTCACTCACAGTTTCTCACTCTCTCTCACACACAAACACATACAGTTTCTCTTTCTCTCTCTCTCTCACAGCTTCTCTCTCTCTCACACACACAGCTTCTATTTCTCTCTCTCTCTCACTCGCAGCTTCTCTCTCTCTCCCTCATACCTTCTCTTTCTCTCTCTCACTCACAGTTTCTCTTTCTCTCTCTCTTTCTCACTTGCAGCTTCTCTTTCTCTCACTCTCTCACTCACAGCTTCTCTTTCTCTCTCTCTCACTCACAGCTTCTCTTTCTCTCTCTCTCTCACTCACAGCTTCTCTTTCTCTGTCTCTCTCACTCACAGTTTCTCTTTCTCTCTCTCTCACAGCTTCTCTCTCTCTCACTCACAGCTTCTCTTTCTCTCTCTCTCACTCACAGTTTCTCTCTCACTCACAGCTTTTCTCTCTCTCACATTGCTTCTCTTTCTCTCTCTCACTCACAGCTTCTCTTTCTCTCTCTCTTTCTCACTTATAGCTTCTCTTTCTCTCTCTCTCCCACTCCCAGCTTCTCTTTCTCTCTGTCTCTCACTCACAGCTTCTCTTTCTCTCTCTCCTCTCTCTCACTCACAGCTTCAATTTCTCTCTCTCTCTCTCACTCACAGCTTCTCTCTCTCTCTCTATCTCACTCACAGCTTCTATTTCTCTCTCTCTCTTTCTCTCACTCACAGCTTCTCTTTCAATCCCTCTCTCTCTCACAGAGCTTCTCTTTCTCTCTCTCACTCACAGCTTCTCTTTCTCTCTCTCTTTCTCACTTGCAGCTTATCTTTCTCTCTCTCTCTCACTCACAGCTTCTCTTACTCTCACTCACAGCTTCTCTTTCTCTCTCTCACTCACAGCTTCTCTCTCTCTATCTCTCACTCACAGCTTCTTTCTCTCTCTCTCACTCACAGCTTCTCTCTCTCTCTCTGTCTCTCTCAGCTTCTCTCTCTCTCTCTCTCACTCACAGCTTCTCTCTATCTCCCTCATACCTTCTCTTTCTCTCTCTCACTCACAGTTTCTCTTTTTCTCTCTCTTTCTCACATGCAGCTTCTCTTTATCTCTCTCACTCACAGCTTCTCCTTCTCTCTCTCTCTTTCTCTCACTCACAGCTTCTCTTTCAATCCCTCTCTCTCTCACTCACAGCTTCTCTTTCTCTCTCACTCACTCACAGCTTTTCTTTCTCTCTCTTTCTCTCACTCACAGCTTATCTCTCTCTCTCTCACTCATAGCTTCTCTTTCATTCTCTCTCTCTCACTCACAGCTTCTCTTTCTCTCTGTCTCTCTCTCACTCACTCACAGCTCTTTCTCTCTCACTCACTCACAGCTACTCTTTCACTCTCTCACACTCACAGCTTCTCTCTCTCTCTCACACACAGCTTCTCTCCTCTCACTCACTCATACCGTCTCTTTCTCTCTCTCACTCACAGCTTCTCTTACTCTCTCTCTTACTCACTTGCAGCTTCTCTTTCTCTCTCTCTCTCACTCACAGCTTCTCTTTCTCTCTATCTCTCACTCACAGCTTCTCTTTCTCTCTCTCTCTCTCACTCACAGCTTCATTTTTTCTCTCTCTCTCACAGCTTCTCTTACTCTCACTCACAGCTTCTCTTTCTCTCTCTCACTCACAGCTTCTCTCTCTCTATCTCTCACTCACAGCTTCTTTCTCTCTCTCTCACTCACAGCTTCTCTCTCTCTCTCTGTCTCTCTCAGCTTCTCTCTCTCTCTCTCTCACTCACAGCTTCTCTCTATCTCCCTCATACCTTCTCTTTCTCTCTCTCATTCACAGTTTCTCTTTTTCTCTCTCTTTCTCACATGCAGCTTCTCTTTATCTCTCTCTCTCACTCACAGCTTCTCCTTCTCTCTCTCTCTTTCTCTCACTCACAGCTTCTCTTTCAATCCCTCTCTCTCTCACTCACAGCTTCTCTTTCTCTCTCACTCACTCACAGCTTTTCTTTCTCTCTCTTTCTCTCACTCACAGCTTATCTCTCTCTCTCTCACTCATAGCTTCTCTTTCTCTCTCTCTCTCTCACTCACAGCTTCTCTCTCTCTCTCTCTCTCTCTCACTCACTCACAGCTCTTTCTCTCTCACTCACTCACAGCTACTCTTTCACTCTCTCACACTCACAGCTTCTCTCTCTCTCTCTCACACAGCTTCTCTCCTCTCACTCACTCATACCGTCTCTTTCTCTCTCTCACTCACAGCTTCTCTTACTCTCTCTCTTACTCACTTGCAGCTTCTCTTTCTCTCTCTCTCTCACTCACAGCTTCTCTTTCTCTCTGTCTCTCACTCACAGCTTCTCTTTCTCTCTCTCTCTCTCACTCACAGCTTCATTTTTCTCTCTCTCTCTAACTCACACCTTCTCTCTCTATCTATCTATCTCACTCACAGCTTCTCCTTCTCTCTCTCTCTTTCTCTCACTCACAGCTTCTCTTTCAATCCCTCTCTCTCTCACTCACAGCTTCTCTTTCTCTCTCACTCACTCACAGCTTTTCTTTCTCTCTCTTTCTCTCACTCACAGCTTCTCTTTCTCTCTCTCTCTCATTCATACTTTCTCTTTCTCTCTCTCACTCACAGCTTCTCTTTCTCTCTCTCTTTCTCACTTGCAGCTTCTCTTTCTCTCTCTCTCTCCCTCACAGCTTCTCTTTCTCTCTCTCTCACTCACAGCTTCTCTTTCACTCTCTCACTCACAGCTTCTCTCTCTATCTCTCACTAACAGCTTCTTTCTCTCTCTCTCACTCACAGCTTCTCTTTCACTCTCTCTCTCACAGCTTCTCTCTCACTCTCTCTTTCACTCACAGCTTCTCTCTCTCCCTCTTACCTTCTCTTTCTCACTCACTCACTCACAGTTTCTCTTTCTCTCCCTCTTTCTCACTTGCAGCTTCTCTTTTTCTCTCTCTCTCTCTCAAAGCTTCTCTTTCTCTCTCTCTCTCACTCACAGCTTCTATTTCTCTCTCTCTCTCTCTCACTCACAGCTTCTCTTTCTCTCTCTCTCACTCACAGTTTCTCTCTCACTCACAGCTTTTCTCTCTCTCACATTGCTTCTCTTTCTCTCTCTCACTCACAGCTTCTCTTTCTCTCTCTCTTTCTCACTTATAGCTTCTCTTTCTCTCTCTCTCCCACTCCCAGCTTCTCTTTCTCTCTGTCTCTCACTCACAGCTTCTCTCTCTCTCTCTCCTCTCTCTCACTCACAGCTTCAATTTCTCTCTCTCTCTCTCACTCACAGCTTCTCTCTCTCTCTCTATCTCACTCACAGCTTCTATTTTTCTCTCTCTCTTTCTCTCATTCACAGCTTCTCTTTCAATCCCTCTCTCTCTCACAGAGCTTCTCTTTCTCTCTCTCAATCACAGCTTCTCTTTCTCTCTCTCTTTCTCACTTGCAGCTTCTCTTTCTCTCTCTCTCTCACTCACAGCTTCTCTTTCTCTCACTCACAGCTTCTCTTTCTCTCTCTCACTCACAGCTTCTCTCTCTCTATCTCTCACTCACAGCTTCTTTCTCTCTCTCTCACTCACAGCTTCTCTCTCTCTCTCTGTCTCTCTCAGCTTCTCTTTCTCTCTCTCTCTCTCTCACTCACAGCTTCTCTCTATCTCCCTCATACCTTCTCTTTCTCTCTCTCACTCACAGTTTCTCTTTTTCTCTCTCTTTCTCACATGCAGCTTCTCTTTCTCTCTCTCTCACTCACAGCTTCTCTTTCTCTCTCTCTCACTCACAGCTTCTCTTTCTCTCTCTCTCTAACTCACAGCTCTTTCTCTCTCTCTCTCTCACTCACAGCTACTCTTTCACTCTCTCTCACTCACAGTTTCTCACTCTCTCACACACAAACACATACAGCTTCTCTTTCTCACTCTCTCACTCACAGCTTCTCTCTCTCTCACTCACAGCTTATCTCTCTCTCTCACTCACAGCTACTCTTTCACTCTCTCTCACTCACAGTTTCTCACTCTCTCTCACACACAAACACATACAGTTTCTCTTTCTCTCTCTCTCTCACAGCTTCTCTCTCTCTCACACACACAGCTTCTATTTCTCTCTCTCTCACTCGCAGCTTCTCTCTCTCTCCCTCATACCTTCTCTTTCTCTCTCTCACTCACAGTTTCTCTTTCTCTCTCTCTTTCTCACTTGCAGCTTCTCTTTCTCTCACTCTCTCACTCACAGCTTCTCTTTCTCTCTCTCTCACTCACAGCTTCTCTTTCTCTCTCTCTCTCACTCACAGCTTCTCTTTCTCTGTCTCTCTCACTCACAGTTTCTCTTTCTCTCTCTCTCACAGCTTCTCTCTCTCTCACTCACAGCTTCTCTTTCTCTCTCTCTCACTCACAGTTTCTCTCTCACTCACAGCTTTTCTCTCTCTCACATTGCTTCTCTTTCTCTCTCTCACTCACAGCTTCTCTTTCTCTCTCTCTTTCTCACTTATAGCTTCTCTTTCTCTCTCTCTCCCACTCCCAGCTTCTCTTTCTCTCTGTCTCTCACTCACAGCTTCTCTTTCTCTCTCTCCTCTCTCTCACTCACAGCTTCAATTTCTCTCTCTCTCTCTCACTCACAGCTTCTCTCTCTCTCTCTATCTCACTCACAGCTTCTATTTCTCTCTCTCTCTTTCTCTCACTCACAGCTTCTCTTTCAATCCCTCTCTCTCTCACAGAGCTTCTCTTTCTCTCTCTCACTCACAGCTTCTCTTTCTCTCTCTCTTTCTCACTTGCAGCTTATCTTTCTCTCTCTCTCTCACTCACAGCTTCTCTTACACTCACTCACAGCTTCTCTTTCTCTCTCTCACTCACAGCTTCTCTCTCTCTATCTCTCACTCACAGCTTCTTTCTCTCTCTCTCACTCACAGCTTCTCTCTCTCTCTCTGTCTCTCTCAGCTTCTCTCTCTCTCTCTCTCACTCACAGCTTCTCTCTATCTCCCTCATACCTTCTCTTTCTCTCTCTCACTCACAGTTTCTCTTTTTCTCTCTCTTTCTCACATGCAGCTTCTCTTTATCTCTCTCACTCACAGCTTCTCCTTCTCTCTCTCTCTTTCTCTCACTCACAGCTTCTCTTTCAATCCCTCTCTCTCTCACTCACAGCTTCTCTTTCTCTCTCACTCACTCACAGCTTTTCTTTCTCTCTCTTTCTCTCACTCACAGCTTATCTCTCTCTCTCTCACTCATAGCTTCTCTTTCATTCTCTCTCTCTCACTCACAGCTTCTCTTTCTCTCTGTCTCTCTCTCACTCACTCACAGCTCTTTCTCTCTCACTCACTCACAGCTACTCTTTCACTCTCTCACACTCACAGCTTCTCTCTCTCTCTCACACACAGCTTCTCTCCTCTCACTCACTCATACCGTCTCTTTCTCTCTCTCACTCACAGCTTCTCTTACTCTCTCTCTTACTCACTTGCAGCTTCTCTTTCTCTCTCTCTCTCACTCACAGCTTCTCTTTCTCTCTATCTCTCACTCACAGCTTCTCTTTCTCTCTCTCTCTCTCACTCACAGCTTCATTTTTTCTCTCTCTCTCTCACTCACACCTTCTCTCTCTATCTTTCTATCTCACTCACAGCTTCTCCTTCTCTCTCTCTCTTTCTCTCACTCACAGCTTCTCTTTCAATCCCTCTCTCTCTCACTCACAGCTTCTCTTTCTCTCTCACTCACTCACAGCTTTTCTTTCTCTTTCTCTCTCTCACTCACAGCTTCTCTTTCTCTCTCTCTTTCTCACTTGCAGCTTCTCTTTCTCTCTCTCTCTCTCTCCCTCACAGCTTCTCTTTCTCTCTCTCTCACTCACAGCTTCTCTTTCACTCTCTCACTCACAGCTTCTCTCTCTATCTCTCACTAACAGCTTCTTTCTCTCTCTCTCACTCACAGCTTCTCTTTCACTCTCTCTCTCACAGCTTCTCTCTCACTCTCTCTCTCACTCACAGCTTCTCTCTCTCTCTCTTACCTTCTCTTTCTCACTCACTCACTCACAGTTTCTCTTTCTCTCCCTCTTTCTCACTTGCAGCTTCTCTTTTTCTCTCTCTCTCTCTCACAGCTTCTCTTTCTCTCTCTCTCTCTCATTCACAGTTTCTCTTTCTCTCTCTCTCACAGCTTCTCTCTCTCTCACTCACAGCTTCTCTTTCTCTCTCTCTCACTCACAGTTTCTCTCTCACTCACAGCTTTTCTCTCTCTCACATTGCTTCTCTATCTCTCTCTCACTCACAGCTTCTCTTTCTCTCTCTCTTTCTCACTTATAGCTTCTCTTTCTCTCTCTCTCCCACTCCCAGCTTCTCTTTCTCTCTGTCTCTCACTCACAGCTTCTCTTTCTCTCTCTCCTCTCTCTCACTCACAGCTTCAATTTCTCTCTCTCTCTCTCACTCACAGCTTCTCTCTCTCTCTCTATCTCACTCACAGCTTCTATTTTTCTCTCTCTCTTTCTCTCACTCACAGCTTCTCTTTCAATCCCTCTCTCTCTCACAGAGCTTCTCTTTCTCTCTCTCACTCACAGCTTCTCTTTCTCTCTCTCTTTCTCACTTGCAGCTTCTCTTTCTCTCTCTCTCTCACTCACAGCTTCTCTTTCTCTCTCTCTCACTCACAGCTTCTCTTTCACTCTCTCACTCACAGCTTCTCTCTATCTCTCACTAACAGCTTCTTTCTCTCTCTCTCACTCACAGCTTCTCTTTCACTCTCTCTCTCACAGCTTCTCTCTCACTCTCTCTCTCACTCACAGCTTCTCTCTCTCCCTCTTACCTTCTCTTTCTCACTCACTCACTCACAGTTTCTCTTTCTCTCCCTCTTTCTCACTTGCAGCTTCTCTTTTTCTCTCTCTCTCTCTCACAGCTTCTCTTTCTCTCTCTCTCTCTCATTCACAGTTTCTCTTTCTCTCTCTCTCACAGCTTCTCTCTCTCTCACTCACAGCTTCTCTTTCTCTCTCTCTCACTCACAGTTTCTCTCTCACTCACAGCTTTTCTCTCTCTCACATTGCTTCTCTTTCTCTCTCTCACTCACAGCTTCTCTTTCTCTCTCTCTTTCTCACTTATAGCTTCTCTTTCTCTCTCTCTCCCACTCCCAGCTTCTCTTTCTCTCTGTCTCTCACTCACAGCTTCTCTTTCTCTCTCTCCTCTCTCTCACTCACAGCTTCAATTTCTCTCTCTCTCACTCACTCACAGCTTCTCTCTCTCTCTCTATCTCACTCACAGCTTCTATTTTTCTCTCTCTCTTTCTCTCACTCACAGCTTCTCTTTCAATCCCTCTCTCTCTCACAGAGCTTCTCTTTCTCTCTCTCACTCACAGCTTCTCTTTCTCTCTCTCTTTCTCACTTGCAGCTTCTCTTTCTCTCTCTCTCTCACTCACAGCTTCTCTTTCTCTCACTCACAGCTTCTCTTTCTCTCTCTCACTCACAGCTTCTCTCTCTCTATCTCTCACTCACAGCTTCTTTCTCTCTCTCTCACTCACAGCTTCTCTCTCTCTCTCTGTCTCTCTCAGCTTCTCTTCCTCTCTCTCTCTCTCTCACTCACAGCTTCTCTCTATCTCCCTCATACCTTCTCTTTCTCTCTGTCACTCACTGTTTCTCTTTTTCTCTCTCTTTCTCACATGCAGCTTCTCTTTCTCTCTCTCTCACTCACAGCTTCTCTTTCTCTCTCTCTCACTCACAGCTTCTCTTTCTCTCTCTCTCTAACTCACAGCTCTTTCTCTCTCTCTCTCACTCACAGCTACTCTTTCACTCTCTCTCACTCACAGTTTCTCACTCTCTCTCACACACAAACACATACAGCTTCTCTTTCTCACTCTCTCACTCACAGCTTCTCTCTCTCTCACTCACAGCTTATCTCTCTCTCTCACTCATAGCTTCTCTTTCTCTCTCTCTCTCTCACTCACAGCTTCTCTTTCTCTCTCTCTCTCTCTCTCACTCACTCACAGCTCTTTCTCTCTCTCTCTCACTCACAGCTACTCTTTCACTCTCTCACACTCACAGCTTCTCTTTCTCACTCACTCATACCGTCTCTTTCTCTCTCTCACTCACAGCTTCTCTTACTCTCTCTCTTACTCACTTGCAGCTTCTCTTTCTCTCTCTCTCTCACTCACAGCTTCTCTTTCTCTCTGTCTCTCACTCACAGCTTCTCTTTCTCTCTCTCTCTCTCACTCACAGCTTCAATTTTTCTCTCTCTCTCTCACTCACACCTTCTCTCTCTATCTATCTATCTCACTCACAGCTTCTCCTTCTCTCTCTCTCTTTCTCTCACTCACAGCTTCTCTTTCAATCCCTCTCTCTCTCACTCACAGCTTCTCTTTCTCTCTCTCTCCCACTCCCAGCTTCCCTTTCTCTATTTCTCTCTCTCACTCACAGCTTCTCTTTCTCTCTCACACACAGCTTATCGTTCTCTCTCTCTCCCACTCACAGCTTCTCTTTCTCTCTCTCTCACTCAAGCTTTTCTTTCTCTCTCACTTTCTCACTTGCAGCTTCTTTCTCTCTCTCTCTCTCACTCACTCACAGCTTCTCTCTCTCTCAGTCTCTCTCACTCACAGCTTCTCTCCCTCTCTCTCACACACACAGCTTCTCTATCTCTCTCTCTCACTCAAAGCTTATCTTTCTCTCTCTCTCTGTCCCTCACAGCTTCTCTTTCTCTCTCTCTCACACTCACATCTTCTCTTTCTATCTCTCTCTCACTCACAGCTTCTCTTTCTCTCTCTCTCTCTCTCTCAAAGCTTCTATTTCTCTCTCTCTGTCTCACTCACAGCTTCTGTTTTTTTCTCTCTCACACACACAGCTTCTCTTTCTCTCTCTCACTCTCTCACTCGCAGCTTCTCTTTCTCCCTCTCTCTATCACTCACAGCTTCTCTTTCTCTCTCAGTCTCTCTCACTCACAGCTTCTATTTCTCTTTCTCTCTCTCTCATAGCTTCTCACTCTCTCTCTCACTCACAGCTTCACATTCCTTCTCTCTCTCTCACTCACAGTTTCTTTTTCTCTCTCTCTCTCTCTCACACACACACAGCTTCTCTTTCTCTCTCTCACTCACACAGCTTCTCTCTCTCTCACTCATAGCTTCTATTTCTCTTTTTCTCTCTCACTCACAGCTTCTCTTTCTCTCTCACACACACTCACAGCTTCTCTTTTTCTCTCTCTCACTCAAAGCTTCTATTTTTTTCTCTCTCTCACTCACAGCTTCTCTCTCTCTCATAGCTTCTCTTTCTCTCTCTCTCACTCACTCACAGCTTCTCTTTCTCTCTCTGTCTCTCACTCAGAGCTTCTCTTTCTCTCTCTCTCTCACTCACTCACAGCTTCTCTCTCTCTCTCACTCACTCACAGCTTCTCTCTCTCATTCACACATAGCTTCTATTTCTCTCTTTCTCTCTCACTCACAGCTTCTCTTTTTCTCTCTCTCTCCCTCACAGCTTCTCTCTCTCTCTCTCACTCACAGCTTCTCTTTCTCTCTCTCACACACTCACAGCTTGTCTTGCTCTCTCACTCACAGCTACTCTTTCTCTCACACACACACTCACAGCTTCTCTGTCTCTCTCTCTCTCTCACTCACAGCTTCTCTTTCTCTCTCTCTCTCTCACTCACAGCTTCTCTTTCTCTCACTTTCTCTCACACTCACTGCTTCTCTTTCTCTCTCTCACTCACTCACAGCTTCTCTTTTTTTCTCTCTCTCACTCACAGCTTCTTTTTCTCTCTCTCTCTCTCACTCACTCACAGCTTCTCTTTCTTTCTCTCTCACTCACAGCTTCTCTTTCTCTCTCTCTCACTCACAGCTTCTCTTTCTCTCTCACACGCACACAGCTTCTCTTTCTCTCTCTGTTTCTCACTTACACCTTCGCTTTCTCTCTCTCACTCACAGCTTCTCACTCTCTCTCTCACTCACAGCTTCTCTCTCACACACACACACACAGCTTCTCTCTCTCTCTCTCACTCACAACTTCTCATTCTCTCTCTCACTCACAGCTTCTCTTTCTCTCTCTCTCTCACTTACAGCTTCTCACTCTCTCTCTCACTCACAGCTTCTCTTTCTCTCTCTCACACTCACAGCTTCTCTTTCTCTCTCTCTCTCACACAGCTTCTCTTTCTCTCTCTCTCACTCACAGCTACTCTTTCTCTCTCTCTCTCTCACTCACAGCTTCTCTTTCTCTCTCTCATGCACAGCTTCTCTCTCTCTCATAGCTTCTATTTCTCTCTCTCTCACTCACTCACAGCTTCTCTTTCTCTCTCTCTCTCTCACTCACAACTCTTTCTCTCTCTCACTCACTCACAGCTTCTCACTCTCTCTCTCACTCATAGCTTCTCTTTCTCTCTCTCTCAATCACAGCTTTTCTTTCTCTCTCTCTCTCTCACTCACTCACAGCTTCTCTCTCTCTCAGTCTCTCTCACTCACAGCTTCTCTCCCTCTCTCTCTCACACACAGCTTCTCTATCTCTCTCTCTCACTCAAAGCTTATCTTTCTCTCTCTCTGTGTCCCTCACAGCTTCTCTTTCTCTCTCTCTCTCACTCACATCTTCTCTTTCTCTCTCTCTCACTCACATCTTCTCTTTCTCTCTCTCTCTCTCTCACTCACTCACAGATTCTCTCTCTCTCTCACTCACAGCTTCTCTTTCTCTCTCTCTCATTCATAGCTTCTCTTTCTCTCTCTCTCTGTCTCACTCACAGCTTCTGTTTTCTCCATCTCTCTCTCACTCACAGCTTCTCTTTCTCTCTCTCTCTGTCTCACTCACTGCTTCTGTTTTTCTCCCTCTCTCTCTCACTCACAGCTTTTTCCTCTCTCTCTGTCACTCACCGCTTCTCTTTCTCTCTCTGTCTCTCTCACTCACACCTTTTCTTTCTCTCTCAGTCTCTCTCACTCACAGCTTCTCTTTCTGTCTCAGTCTCTCTCTCTCACAGCTTCTCTTTCTCTCTCTCTCACTCACAGCTTCTCTTTCTCTCTCTGTCACTCACAGCTTCTCTTTCTCTCTCTCTCTCTCACTCACAGCTTCTTTTTCTCTCTCTATCAATCACTGCTTCTTTTTCTCTCTCACTCACAGCTTCTCTTTCTATCTCTCTCTCACTCACAGCTTCTCTTTCTCTCTCTCTCTCTCTCTCAAAGCTTCTATTTCTCTCTCTCGGTCTCACTCACAGCTTCTGTTTTTTTCTCTCTCACACACACAGCTTCTCTTTCTCTCTCTGTCTCTCTCACTCACAGCTTCTCTTTCTCTCTCTGTCTCTCTCACTCACAGCTTCTCTTTCTCTCTCAGTCTCTCTCACTCACAGCTTCTATTTCTCTTTCTCTCTCTCTCTCATAGCTTCTCACTCTCTCTCTCACTCAAAGCTTCTCCTTCCTTCTCTCTCTCTCACTCACAGTTTCTTTTTCTCTCTCTCTCTCACACACACACAGCTTCTCTTTCTCTCTCTCACTCACACAGCTTCTCTCTCTCTCACTCATAGCTTCTATTTCTCTTTTTCTCTCTCACTCACAGCTTCTCTTTCTCTCTCACACACACTCACAGCTTCTCTTTTTCTCTCTCTCACTCAAAGCTTCTCTTTTTCTCTCTCTCTCTCACTCACAGCTTCTCTCTCTCTCATAGCTTCTCTTTCTCTCTCTCTCACTCACTCACAGCTTCTATTTCTCTCTCTGTCTCTCACTCAGAGCTTCTCTTTCTCTCTCTCTCTCTCACTCACTCACAGCTTCTCTCTCTCTCTCACTCACTCACAGCTTCTCTCTCTCATTCACTCATAGCTTCTATTTCTCTCTCTCTCACTCACAGCTTCTCTTTTTCTCTCTCTCTCTGCCTCACAGCTTCTCTCTCTCTCTCTCACTCACAGCTTCTCTTTCTCTCTCTCTCTCACTCACAGCTTGTCTTGCTCTCTCACTCACAGCTTCTCTTTCTCTCACACACACATTCACAGCTTCTCTGTCTCTCTCTCTCTCTCACTCACAGCTTCTCTTTCTCTCTCTCTCTCTCACTCACAGCTTCTCTTTCTCTCACTTTCTCTCACACTCACAGCTTCTCTTTCTCTCTCTCACTCACTCACAGCTTCTCTTTTTTTCTCTCTCTCACTCACAGCTTCTTTTTCTCTCTCTCTCACTCACAGCTTCTCTTTCTCTCTCTCTCACTCACAGATTCTCTTTCTCTCTCACACACACACAGCTTCTCTTTCTCTCTCTGTTTCTCACTTACACCTTCGCTTTCTCTCTCTCACTCACAGCTTCTCACTCTCTCTCTCACTGACAGCTTCTCTCTCTCACACACACACAGCTTCTCTCTCTCTCTCTCTCTCTCACTCACAGCTTCTCATTCTCTCTCTCACTCACACCTTCTCTTTCTCTCTCTCTCTCACTTACAGCTTCTCACTCTCTCTCTCACTCACAGCTTCTCTTTCTCTCTCTCATGCACAGCTTCTCTCTCTCTCTCATAAGCTTCTATTTCTCTCTCTCACTCACTCACAGCTTCTCTTTCTCTCTCTGTCTCTCACTCACAACTTCTCTTTCTCTCTCTCACTCACTCACAGCTTCTCACTCTCTGTCTCACTCATAGCTTCTCTTTCTCTCTCTCTCACTCACAGCTTTTCTTTCTCTCTCTCTCTCTCACTCACTCACAGCTTCTCTCTCTCTCAGTCTCTCTCACTCACAGCTTCTCTCCCTCTCTCTCTCTCACACAGCTTCTCTATCTCTCTCTCTCACTCAAAGCTTATCTTTCTCTCTCTCTCTGTCCCTCACAGCTTCTCTTTCTCTCTCTCTCTCACTCACATCTTCTCTTTCTCTCTCTCTCACTCACAGCTTCTCTTTCTCTCTCTCCTCTCTCTCACTCACAGCTTCAATTTCTCTCTCTCTCTCTCACTCACAGCTTCTCTCTCTCTCTCTATCTCACTCACAGCTTCTATTTCTCTCTCTCTCTTTCTCTCACTCACAGCTTCTCTTTCAATCCCTCTCTCTCTCACAGAGCTTCTCTTTCTCTCTCTCACTCACAGCTTCTCTTTCTCTCTCTCTTTCTCACTTGCAGCTTATCTTTCTCTCTCTCTCTCACTCACAGCTTCTCTTACTCTCACTCACAGCTTCTCTTTCTCTCTCTCACTCACAGCTTCTCTCTCTCTATCTCTCACTCACAGCTTCTTTCTCTCTCTCTCACTCACAGCTTCTCTCTCTCTCTCTGTCTCTCTCAGCTTCTCTCTCTCTCTCTCTCACTCACAGCTTCTCTCTATCTCCCTCATACCTTCTCTTTCTCTCTCTCACTCACAGTTTCTCTTTTTCTCTCTCTTTCTCACATGCAGCTTCTCTTTATCTCTCTCACTCACAGCTTCTCCTTCTCTCTCTCTCTTTCTCTCACTCACAGCTTCTCTTTCAATCCCTCTCTCTCTCACTCACAGCTTCTCTTTCTCTCTCACTCACTCACAGCTTTTCTTTCTCTCTCTTTCTCTCACTCACAGCTTATCTCTCTCTCTCTCACTCATAGCTTCTCTTTCATTCTCTCTCTCTCACTCACAGCTTCTCTTTCTCTCTGTCTCTCTCTCACTCACTCACAGCTCTTTCTCTCTCACTCACTCACAGCTACTCTTTCACTCTCTCACACTCACAGCTTCTCTCTCTCTCTCACACACAGCTTCTCTCCTCTCACTCACTCATACCGTCTCTTTCTCTCTCTCACTCACAGCTTCTCTTACTCTCTCTCTTACTCACTTGCAGCTTCTCTTTCTCTCTCTCTCTCACTCACAGCTTCTCTTTCTCTCTATCTCTCACTCACAGCTTCTCTTTCTCTCTCTCTCTCTCACTCACAGCTTCATTTTTTCTCTCTCTCTCTCACTCACACCTTCTCTCTCTATCTTTCTATCTCACTCACAGCTTCTCCTTCTCTCTCTCTCTTTCTCTCACTCACAGCTTCTCTTTCAATCCCTCTCTCTCTCACTCACAGCTTCTCTTTCTCTCTCACTCACTCACAGCTTTTCTTTCTCTTTCTCTCTCTCACTCACAGCTTCTCTTTCTCTCTCTCTTTCTCACTTGCAGCTTCTCTTTCTCTCTCTCTCTCCCTCACAGCTTCTCTTTCTCTCTCTCTCACTCACAGCTTCTCTTTCACTCTCTCACTCACAGCTTCTCTCTCTATCTCTCACTAACAGCTTCTTTCTCTCTCTCTCACTCACAGCTTCTCTTTCACTCTCTCTCTCACAGCTTCTCTCTCACTCTCTCTCTCACTCACAGCTTCTCTCTCTCCCTCTTACCTTCTCTTTCTCACTCACTCACTCACAGTTTCTCTTTCTCTCCCTCTTTCTCACTTGCAGCTTCTCTTTTTCTCTCTCTCTCTCTCACAGCTTCTCTTTCTCTCTCTCTCTCTCATTCACAGTTTCTCTTTCTCTCTCTCTCACAGCTTCTCTCTCTCTCACTCACAGCTTCTCTTTCTCTCTCTCTCACTCACAGTTTCTCTCTCACTCACAGCTTTTCTCTCTCTCACATTGCTTCTCTATCTCTCTCTCACTCACAGCTTCTCTTTCTCTCTCTCTTTCTCACTTATAGCTTCTCTTTCTCTCTCTCTCCCACTCCCAGCTTCTCTTTCTCTCTGTCTCTCACTCACAGCTTCTCTTTCTCTCTCTCCTCTCTCTCACTCACAGCTTCAATTTCTCTCTCTCTCTCTCACTCACAGCTTCTCTCTCTCTCTCTATCTCACTCACAGCTTCTATTTTTCTCTCTCTCTTTCTCTCACTCACAGCTTCTCTTTCAATCCCTCTCTCTCTCACAGAGCTTCTCTTTCTCTCTCTCACTCACAGCTTCTCTTTCTCTCTCTCTTTCTCACTTGCAGCTTCTCTTTCTCTCTCTCTCTCACTCACAGCTTCTCTTTCTCTCTCTCTCACTCACAGCTTCTCTTTCACTCTCTCACTCACAGCTTCTCTCTATCTCTCACTCACAGCTTCTTTCTCTCTCACTCACAGCTTCTCTTTCACTCTCTCTCTCACAGCTTCTCTCTCACTCTCTCTCTCACTCACAGCTTCTCTCTCTCCCTCTTACCTTCTCTTTCTCACTCACTCACTCACAGTTTCTCTTTCTCTCCCTCTTTCTCACTTGCAGCTTCTCTTTTTCTCTCTCTCTCTCTCACAGCTTCTCTTTCTCTCTCTCTCTCTCATTCACAGTTTCTCTTTCTCTCTCTCTCACAGCTTCTCTCTCTCTCACTCACAGCTTCTCTTTCTCTCTCTCTCACTCACAGTTTCTCTCTCACTCACAGCTTTTCTCTCTCTCACATTGCTTCTCTTTCTCTCTCTCACTCACAGCTTCTCTTTCTCTCTCTCTTTCTCACTTATAGCTTCTCTTTCTCTCTCTCTCCCACTCCCAGCTTCTCTTTCTCTCTGTCTCTCACTCACAGCTTCTCTTTCTCTCTCTCCTCTCTCTCACTCACAGCTTCAATTTCTCTCTCTCTCTCTCACTCACAGCTTCTCTCTCTCTCTCTATCTCACTCACAGCTTCTATTTTTCTCTCTCTCTTTCTCTCACTCACAGCTTCTCTTTCAATCCCTCTCTCTCTCACAGAGCTTCTCTTTCTCTCTCTCACTCACAGCTTCTCTTTCTCTCTCTCTTTCTCACTTGCAGCTTCTCTTTCTCTCTCTCTCTCACTCACAGCTTCTCTTTCTCTCACTCACAGCTTCTCTTTCTCTCTCTCACTCACAGCTTCTCTCTCTCTATCTCTCACTCACAGCTTCTTTCTCTCTCTCTCACTCACAGCTTCTCTCTCTCTCTCTGTCTCTCTCAGCTTCTCTTCCTCTCTCTCTCTCTCTCACTCACAGCTTCTCTCTATCTCCCTCATACCTTCTCTTTCTCTCTGTCACTCACTGTTTCTCTTTTTCTCTCTCTTTCTCACATGCAGCTTCTCTTTCTCTCTCTCTCACTCACAGCTTCTCTTTCTCTCTCTCTCACTCACAGCTTCTCTTTCTCTCTCTCTCTAACTCACAGCTCTTTCTCTCTCTCTCTCACTCACAGCTACTCTTTCACTCTCTCTCACTCACAGTTTCTCACTCTCTCTCACACACAAACACATACAGCTTCTCTTTCTCACTCTCTCACTCACAGCTTCTCTCTCTCTCACTCACAGCTTATCTCTCTCTCTCACTCATAGCTTCTCTTTCTCTCTCTCTCTCTCACTCACAGCTTCTCTTTCTCTCTCTCTCTCTCTCTCACTCACTCACAGCTCTTTCTCTCTCTCTCTCACTCACAGCTACTCTTTCACTCTCTCACACTCACAGCTTCTCTTTCTCACTCACTCATACCGTCTCTTTCTCTCTCTCACTCACAGCTTCTCTTACTCTCTCTCTTACTCACTTGCAGCTTCTCTTTCTCTCTCTCTCTCACTCACAGCTTCTCTTTCTCTCTGTCTCTCACTCACAGCTTCTCTTTCTCTCTCTCTCTCTCACTCACAGCTTCAATTTTTCTCTCTCTCTCTCACTCACACCTTCTCTCTCTATCTATCTATCTCACTCACAGCTTCTCCTTCTCTCTCTCTCTTTCTCTCACTCACAGCTTCTCTTTCAATCCCTCTCTCTCTCACTCACAGCTTCTCTTTCTCTCTCTCTCCCACTCCCAGCTTCCCTTTCTCTATTTCTCTCTCTCACTCACAGCTTCTCTTTCTCTCTCACACACAGCTTATCGTTCTCTCTCTCTCCCACTCACAGCTTCTCTTTCTCTCTCTCTCACTCAAGCTTTTCTTTCTCTCTCACTTTCTCACTTGCAGCTTCTTTCTCTCTCTCTCTCTCACTCACAGCTTCTCTTTCTCTCTCTCTCACTCACAGCTTCTCTTTCTCTCTCTCACTCACAGCTTCTCTCTATCTATCTCTCACTCACAGCTTCTCTTTCACTCTCTCTCTCTCACTCACAGCTTCTCTTTCTCTCTCTCTCACTCACGGCTTAGCTTTCTCTCTCTCTCACTCACAGCTTCACTTTCTTCTCTCTCTCACTTACAGCTTCTCTTTCTCTCTCTCACTCTCAGCTTCTCTTTTTCTCTCTCTCTCACTCACAGCTTCTCTCTCTCTCTCTCTCCCACTCACAGTTTCTCTCTCTCTCTCACTCACAGCTTCTCTTTCTCTATTTCTCTCTCTTACTCACATCTTCTCTCTCTCTCTCACTCACAGCTTTTCTTTCTCTCTCTCGCTCTCACTCACAGCTTCTCTTTCTCTCTCTCTCTCACTCACAGGTTCACTATCTTCTCTCTCTCACTTACAGCTTCTCTTTCTCTCTCTCTCACTCTCAGCTTCTCTTTTTCTCTCTCTCACTCACAGCTTCTCTTTCTCTGTCTCTCACTCACAGCTTCTCTCTCTCACACACACACTCACAGCTTCTCTTTCTCTCTCTCTCACTCACACCTTCTCTCTCTCTCTCACTCACAGCTTCTCTTTCTCTCTTTCTCTCCCACTCACAGCTTCTCTTTCTCTCTCTCACTCACATCTTCTCTTTCTCTCTCTCACTCACAGCTTCCCTTTCTCTATTTCTCTCTCTCACTCACAGCTTCTCTTTCTCTCTCTCACACAGCTTATCGTTCTCTCTCTCTCCCACTCACAGCTTCTCTTTCTCTCTCTCTCACTCACAGCTTTTCTTTCTCTCTCACTTTCTCACTTGCAGCTTCTCTTTCTCTCTCTCTCTCACTCACAGCTTCTCTTTCTCTCTCTCTCACTCACAGCTTCTCTTTCTCTCTCTCACTCACAGCTTCTCTCTCTCTATCTCTCACTCACAGCTTCTCTCTCTCTCTCTCACTCACAGCTTCGCTTTCTCTCTCACACACACAGCTTCTCTTTCTCTCTCTCACACACACAGCTTCTCACTCTCACTCACTCATAACTTCTCTTTCTCTCTCTCACTCACAGCTTCTATTTCTCTCTCTTTCTCACTTGCTGCTTCTCTTTCTCTCTCTCACTCACTCACAGCTTCTCTCTCTCACTCACAACTTCTCTTTCTCTCTCTCTGTCTCACTCACAGCTCTTTCTCTCTCACTCACAGCTACTCTTTCACTCTCTCTCACTCACAGCTTCTCTTTCTCTCTCTCACTCACAGCTTCTCTCTCTCTCACACAGCTTCTCTCTCTCTCACTCACAGCTTCTCTTTCTCTTTCTCACTCTCACTCACAGCTTCTCTTTCATCTCTGTCTCTCACTCACAGCTTCTCTTTCTCTCTCTTTCTCACACTCACAGCTTCTCTTTCTCTCTCTAACTCACAGCATCTTTCTCTCTCTCTCACTCACTCACAGTTTCTCTCTCACACTCTCACTCACTCACAGTTTCTCTTTCTCTCTCTCTCTCTCCCACTCACAGCTTCTCTTTTTCTCTCTCTCACTCACTCACAACTTCTCTTTCTCTCTCTCTGTCTCACTCACAGCTCTTTCTCTCTCTCACTCACAGCTACTCTTTCACTCTCTCTCACTCACAGCTTCTAATTCTCTTTCTCTCTCTCACTCACAGCTTCTCTCTCTCTCACACAGCTTCTCTCTCTCTCACTCACAGCTTCTCTTTCTCTCTCTCACTCTCACTCACAGCTTCTCTTTCTCTCTGTCTCTCACTCACAGCTTCTCTTTCTCTCTCTTTCTCACACTCACAGCTTCTCTTTCTCTCTCTCACTCACAGCATCTTTCTCTCTCTCTCACTCACTCACAGTTTCTCTCTCACACTCTCACTCACTCACAGTTTCTCTTTCTCTCTATCTCTCCCACTCACAGCTTCTCTTTTTCTCTCTCTCTCTCACTCACAACTTCTCTTTCTCTCTCTCTCTCTCACTCACACCTTCTCTACCTTCTCTCTCTCACTCACAGCTTCTCTCTCTCTCTCACAGCTTCTCTCTCTCTCACTCACTCACTCACAGCTTCTCTTTCTCTCTCTCTCTCTCCCTCACAGCATCTCTTTCTCTCTCTCTCTCACTCACAGTTTCTCTTTCTCTCTCTTTCTCTCACTCACAGCTTCTCCTTGTCTCTCTCTCTCACTCACAGCTTCACTCTCTCTCACTCCCAGCTTCTTTCTCTCTCTCTCACTCACAGCTTCTCTTTCTCTCACACACACACAGCTTCTCTTTCTCTCTCTCTCTCACTCACAGCTTTTCTTTCTCTCTCTCTCTCACTCATAGCTTCTCTTTCTCTCTCTCACTCACAGCTTCTCTTTCTCTCTCTCTCACTTACAGCTTCTGTCTCTCACACACAGCTTCTCTTTCTCTCTCTCTCACTCATACCTTATCTTTCTCTCTCACACACAGCTTCTCTTTCTCTCTCTCTTTCTCACTTGCAGCTTCTCTTTCTCTCTCTCACTCACAGCTTCTCTTTCTCTCTCTCTCACTCACAGCTTCTTTTTCTCTCTCTCACTCACAGCTTCTCTCTCTCTATCTCTCACTCACAGCTTCTTTCTCTCTCTCTCACTCACAGCTTCTCTTTCTCTCTCTCTCACAGCTTCTCTTTCTCTCTCTCTCTCACTCACAGCTTCTCTTTCTCTCTCTCTCATTCATACCTTCTCTTTCTCTCTATCACTCACAGCTTCTCTTTCTCTCTCTCTCTTTCTCACTCACAGCTTCTCTTTCTCTCTCTCTTTCTCACTTGCAGCTTCTCTTTCTCTCTCTCTCTCACTCCCAGCTTCTCTTTCTCTCTGTCTCTCACTCACAGCTTCTCTTTCTCTCTCTCTCTCTCACTCACAGCTTCAATTTTTCTCTCTCTCTCTCATTCACACCTTCTCTCTCTCTCTATCTATCTCACTCACAGCTTCTCCTTCTCTCTCTCTCTTTCTCTCACTCACAGCTTCT
Source organism: Bradypodion ventrale (assembly GCA_035047345.1). Lineage (NCBI taxonomy): Eukaryota > Metazoa > Chordata > Lepidosauria > Squamata > Chamaeleonidae > Bradypodion > Bradypodion ventrale. The sequence continues at coordinate 255,990,804 of JAWDJE010000001.1, forward strand.
CTTACAATCCCTCTCTCTCTCACTCACAGCTTCTCTTTCTCTCTCACTCACTCAGCTTTTCTTTCTCTCTCTTTCTCTCACGCACAGCTTCTCTTTCTCTCTCTCTCTCTCACTCATACTTTCTCTTTCTCTCTCTCACTCACAGCTTCTCTTTCTCTCTCTCTTTCTCACTTGCAGCTTCTCTTTCTCTCTCTCTCCCACACAGCTTCTCTTTCTCTCTCTCTCACTCACAGCTTCTCTTTCACTCTCTCACTCACAGCTTCTCTCTCTATCTCTCACTAACAGCTTCTTTCTCTCTCTCTCACTCACAGCTTCTCTTTCACTCTCTCTCTCACAGCTTCTCTCTCGCTCTCGCTCTCACTCACAGCTTCTCTCTCTCCCTCTTACCTTCTCTTTCTCTCTCTCACTCACAGTTTCTCTTTCTCTCCCTCTTTCTCACTTGCAGCTTCTCTTTTTCTCTCTCTCTCTCTCTCACAGCTTCTCTTTCTCTCTCTCTCACTCACAGCTTCTATTTCTCTCTCTCTCTCTCACTCACAGCTCTTTCTCTCTCTCTCTCACTCACAGCTACTCTTTCACTCTCTCTCACTCACAGCTTCTCATTCTCTCTCACACGCAAACACATACAACTTCTCTTTCTCACTCTCTCACTCACAGCTTCTCTCTCTCTCACTCACAGCTTATATCTCTCTCTCACACTCATAGCTTCTCTTTCTCTCTCTCTCTCTCTCACTCACAGCTTCTCTTTCTCTCTCTCTCTCACTCACAGTTTCACTTTCTCTCTCTCTCTCACAGCTTCTCTCTCTCTCACTCACACCTTCTATTTCTCTCTCTCTCTCTCACTCACAGCTTCTCTTTCTCTATCTTTCTCACACTCACAGCTTCTCTTTCTCTCTCTCTCTCTCACTCACACGTTCTCTACCTTCTCTCTCTCACTCACAGCTTCTCTCTCTCACTCACAGCTTTTCTTTCTCTCTCTCTTTCTCACTTGCAGCTTCTCTTTCTCTCTCTCTCTCACAGCTTCTCTTTCTCTCACTCTCACTCACAGCTTCTCTTTCTCTCTCTCACTCACAGCTTCTCTCTCTCTATCTCTCACTCACAGCTTCTTTCTCTCTCACTCACTCACAGCTTCTCTTTCTCTCTCTCTCTCTCTCTCTCACTCACAGATTCTCTCTCTCTCCCTCATACCTTCTCTTTCTCTCTCTCACTCACAGTTTCTCTTTCTCTCTCTCTTTCTCACTTGCAGCTTCCCTTTCTCTCACTCTCTCACTCACAGCTTCTCTCTCTCTCTCACTCACTCACAGCTTCTCTTTCTCTCTCTCTCTAATTCACAGCTCTTTCTCTCTCTAATAGCTTCTCTTTCTCTCTCTCTCTCTCTCACTCACAGCTTCTCTTTCTCTCTCTCTCTCTCTCACTCACAGTTTCTCTTTCTCTCTCTCTCTCACAGCTTCTCTCTCTCTCACACACACAGCTTCTATTTCTCTCTCTCTCTCTCACTCGCAGCTTCTCTCTCTCTCCCTCATACCTTCTCTTTCTCTCTCTCACTCACAGTTTCTCTTTCTCTCTCTCTTTCTCACTTGCAGCTTCTCTTTCTCTCACTCTCTCACTCACAGCTTCTCTTTCTCTCTCTCTCACTCACAGCTTCTCTTTCTCTCTCTCTCTAACTCACAGCTCTTTCTCTCTCTAATAGCTTCTCTTTCTCTCTCTCTCACTCACAGCTTCTCTTTCTCTCTCTCTCTCACTCACAGTTTCTCTTTCTCTCTCTCACACAGCTTCTCTCTCTCACTCACAGCTTCTCTTTCTCTCTCTCTCACTCACAGTTTCTCTCTCACTCACAGCTTTTCTCTCTCTCACATTGCTTCTCTTTCTCTCTCTCACTCACAGCTTCTCTTTCTCTCTCTCTTTCTCACTTATAGCTTCTCTTTCTCTTTCTCTCCCACTCCCAGCTTCTCTTTCTCTCTGTCTCTCACTCACAGCTTCTCTTTCTCTCTCTCCTCTCTCTCACTCACAGCTTCAATTTCTCTCTCTCTCTCTCTCACTCACAGCTTCTCTCTCTCTCTCTATCTCACTCACAGCTTCTATTTCTCTCTCTCTCTCTTTCTCTCACTCACAGCTTCTCTTTCAATCCCTCTCTCTCTCACAGAGCTTCTCTTTCTCTCTCTCACTCACAGCTTCTCTTTCTCTCTCTCTTTCTCACTTGCAGCTTATCTTTCTCTCTCTCTCTCACTCACAGCTTCTCTTACTCTCACTCACAGCTTCTCTTTCTCTCTCTCACTCACAGCTTCTCTCTCTCTATCTCTCACTCACAGCTTCTTTCTCTCTCTCTCACTCACAGCTTCTCTCTCTCTCTCTGTCTCTCTCAGCTTCTCTCTCTCTCTCTCTCACTCACAGCTTCTCTCTATCTCCCTCATACCTTCTCTTTCTCTCTCTCACTCACAGTTTCTCTTTTTCTCTCTCTTTCTCACATGCAGCTTCTCTTTATCTCTCTCTCTCACTCACAGCTTCTCCTTCTCTCTCTCTCTTTCTCTCACTCACAGCTTCTCTTTCAATCCCTCTCTCTCTCACTCACAGCTTCTCTTTCTCTCTCACTCACTCACAGCTTTTCTTTCTCTCTCTTTCTCTCACTCACAGCTTATCTCTCTCTCTCTCACTCATAGCTTCTCTTTCTCTCTCTCTCTCTCACTCACAGCTTCTCTTTCTCTCTCTCTCTCTCTCACTCACTCACAGCTCTTTCTCTCTCACTCACTCACAGCTACTCTTTCACTCTCTCACACTCACAGCTTCTCTCTCTCACTCACACACAGCTTCTCTCCTCTCACTCACTCATACCGTCTCTTTCTCTCTCTCACTCACAGCTTCTCTTACTCTCTCTCTTACTCACTTGCAGCTTCTCTTTCTCTCTCTCTCTCACTCACAGCTTCTCTTTCTCTCTGTCTCTCACTCACAGCTTCTCTTTCTCTCTCTCTCTCTCACTCACAGCTTCATTTTTTCTCTCTCTCTCTCACTCACACCTTCTCTCTCTATCTATAAATCTCACTCACAGCTTCTCCTTCTCTCTCTCTCTTTCTCTCACTCACAGCTTCTCTTTCAATCCCTCTCTCTCTCACTCACAGCTTCTCTTTCTCTCTCACTCACTCACAGCTTTTCTTTCTCTCTCTTTCTCTCACTCACAGCTTCTCTTTCTCTCTCTCTCTCATTCATACTTTCTCTTTCTCTCTCTCACTCACAGCTTCTCTTTCTCTCTCTCTTTCTCACTTGCAGCTTCTCTTTCTCTCTCTCTCTCCCTCACAGCTTCTCTTTCTCTCTCTCTCACTCACAGCTTCTCTTTCACTCTCTCACTCACAGCTTCTCTCTCTATCTCTCACTAACAGCTTCTTTCTCTCTCTCTCACTCACAGCTTCTCTTTCACTCTCTCTCTCACAGCTTCTCTCTCACTCTCTCTCTCACTCACAGCTTCTCTCTCTCCCTCTTACCTTCTCTTTCTCACTCACTCACTCACAGTTTCTCTTTCTCTCCCTCTTTCTCACTTGCAGGTTCTCTTTTTCTCTCTCTCTCTCTCAAAGCTTCTCTTTCTCTCTCTCTCACTCACAGCTTCTATTTCTCTCTCTCTCTCTCTCTCACAGCTTCTCTTTCTCTCTCTCTCACTCACAGTTTCTCTCTCACTCACAGCTTTTCTCTCTCTCACATTGCTTCTCTTTCTCTCTCTCACAGCTTCTCTTTCTCTCTCTCTTTCTCACTTATAGCTTCTCTTTCTCTCTCTCTCCCACTCCCAGCTTCTCTTTCTCTCTGTCTCTCACTCACAGCTTCTCTTTCTCTCTCTCCTCTCTCTCACTCACAGCTTCAATTTCTCTCTCTCTCTCTCACTCACAGCTTCTCTCTCTCTCTATCTCACTCACAGCTTCTATTTTTCTCTCTCTCTTTCTCTCACTCACAGCTTCTCTTTCAATCCCTCTCTCTCTCACAGAGCTTCTCTTTCTCTCTCTCAATCACAGCTTCTCTTTCTCTCTCTCTCTCTCTCACTTGCAGCTTCTCTTTCTCTCTCTCTCTCACTCACAGCTTCTCTTTCTCTCACTCACAGCTTCTCTTTCTCTCTCTCACTCACAGCTTCTCTCTCTCTATCTCTCACTCACAGCTTCTTTCTCTCTCTCTCACTCACAGCTTCTCTCTCTCTCTCTGTCTCTCTCAGCTTCTCTTTCTCTCTCTCTCTCTCTCACTCACAGCTTCTCTCTATCTCCCTCATACCTTCTCTTTCTCTCTCTCACTCACAGTTTCTCTTTTTCTCTCTCTTTCTCACATGCAGCTTCTCTTTCTCTCTCTCTCACTCACAGCTTCTCTTTCTCTCTCTCTCACTCACAGCTTCTCTTTCTCTCTCTCTCTAACTCACAGCTCTTTCTCTCTCTCTCTCACTCACAGCTACTCTTTCACTCTCTCTCACTCACAGTTTCTCACTCTCTCTCACACACAAACACATACAGCTTCTCTTTCTCACTCTCTCACTCACAGCTTCTCTCTCTCACTCACAGCTTATCTCTCTCTCTCACTCACAGCTACTCTTTCACTCTCTCTCACTCACAGTTTCTCACTCTCTCTCACACACAAAACACATACAGTTTCTCTTTCTCTCTCTCTCACACAGCTTCTCTCTCTCTCACACACACAGCTTCTATTTCTCTCTCTCTCTCTCACTCGCAGCTTCTCTCTCTCTCCCTCATACCTTCTCTTTCTCTCTCTCACTGACAGTTTCTCTTTCTCTCTCTCTTTCTCACTTGCAGCTTCTCTTTCTCTCACTCTCTCACTCACAGCTTCTCTTTCTCTCTCTCTCACTCACAGCTTCTCTTTCTCTCTCTCTCTCACTCACAGCTTCTCTTTCTCTGTCTCTCTCACTCACAGTTTCTCTTTCTCTCTCTCTCACAGCTTCTCTCTCTCTCACTCACAGCTTCTCTTTCTCTCTCTCTCACTCACAGTTTCTCTCTCACTCACAGCTTTTCTCTCTCTCACATTGCTTCTCTTTCTCTCTCTCACTCACAGCTTCTCTTTCTCTCTCTCTTTCTCACTTATAGCTTCTCTTTCTCTCTCTCTCCCACTCCCAGCTTCTCTTTCTCTCTGTCTCTCACTCACAGCTTCTCTTTCTCTCTCTCCTCTCTCTCACTCACAGCTTCAATTTCTCTCTCTCTCTCACTCACAGCTTCTCTCTCTCTCTCTATCTCACTCACAGCTTCTATTCCTCTCTCTCTCTTTCTCTCACTCACAGCTTCTCTTTCAATCCCTCTCTCTCTCACAGAGCTTCTCTTTCTCTCTCTCACTCACAGCTTCTCTTTCTCTCTCTCTTTCTCACTTGCAGCTTATCTTTCTCTCTCTCTCTCACTCACAGCTTCTCTTACTCTCACTCACAGCTTCTCTTTCTCTCTCTCACTCACAGCTTCTCTCTCTCTATCTCTCACTCACAGCTTCTTTCTCTCTCTCTCACTCACAGCTTCTCTCTCTCTCTCTGTCTCTCTCAGCTTCTCTCTCTCTCTCACTCACAGCTTCTCTCTATCTCCCTCATACCTTCTCTTTCTCTCTCTCACTCACAGTTTCTCTTTTTCTCTCTCTTTCTCACATGCAGCTTCTCTTTATCTCTCTCTCTCACTCACAGCTTCTCCTTCTCTCTCTCTCTTTCTCTCACTCACAGCTTCTCTTTCAATCCCTCTCTCTCTCACTCACAGCTTCTCTTTCTCTCTCACTCACTCACAGCTTTTCTTTCTCTCTCTTTCTCTCACTCACAGCTTATCTCTCTCTCTCTCACTCATAGCTTCTCTTTCGCTCTCTCTCTCTCACTCACAGCTTCTCTTTCTCTCTCTCTCTCTCTCACTCACTCACAGCTCTTTCTCTCTCACTCACTCACAGCTACTCTTTCACTCTCTCACACTCACAGCTTCTCTCTCTCTCTCACACAGCTTCTCTCCTCTCACTCACTCATACCGTCTCTTTCTCTCTCTCACTCACAGCTTCTCTTACTCTCTCTCTTACTCACTTGCAGCTTCTCTTTCTCTCTCTCTCTCACTCACAGCTTCTCTTTCTCTCTGTCTCTCACTCACAGCTTCTCTTTCTCTCTCTCTCTCTCACTCACAGCTTCATTTTTTCTCTCTCTCTCTCACTCACACCTTCTCTCTCTATCTATCTATCTCACTCACAGCTTCTCCTTCTCTCTCTCTCTTTCTCTCACTCACAGCTTCTCTTTCAATCCCTCTCTCTCTCACTCACAGCTTCTCTTTCTCTCTCACTCACAGCTTTTCTTTCTCTCTCTTTCTCTCACTCACAGCTTCTCTTTCTCTCTCTCTCTCACTCATACTTTCTCTTTCTCTCTCTCACTCACAGCTTCTCTTTCTCTCTCTCTTTCTCACTTGCAGCTTCTCTTTCTCTCTCTCTCTCCCTCACAGCTTCTCTTTCTCTCTCTCACTCACAGCTTCTCTTTCACTCTCTCACTCACAGCTTCTCTCTCTATCTCTCACTAACAGCTTCTTTCTCTCTCTCTCACTCACAGCTTCTCTTTCACTCTCTCTCTCACAGCTTCTCTCTCACTCTCTCTCTCACTCACAGCTTCTCTCTCTCCCTCTTACCTTCTCTTTCTCACTCACTCACTCACAGTTTCTCTTTCTCTCCCTCTTTCTCACTTGCAGCTTCTCTTTTTCTCTCTCTCTCACTCACAGTTTCTCACTCTCTCTCACACACAAACACATACAGCTTCTCTTTCTCACTCTCTCACTCACAGCTTCTCTCTCTCTCACTCACAGCTTATCTCTCTCTCTCACTCATAGCTTCTCTTTCTCTCTCTCTCTCTCACTCACAGCTTCTCTTTCTCTCTCTCTCTCTCTCTCACTCACTCACAGCTCTTTCTCTCTCTCTCTCACTCACAGCTACTCTTTCACTCTCTCACACTCACAGCTTCTCTTTCTCACTCACTCATACCGTCTCTTTCTCTCTCTCACTCACAGCTTCTCTTACTCTCTCTCTTACTCACTTGCAGCTTCTCTTTCTCTCTCTCTCTCACTCACAGCTTCTCTTTCTCTCTGTCTCTCACTCACAGCTTCTCTTTCTCTCTCTCTCTCTCACTCACAGCTTCAATTTTTCTCTCTCTCTCTCACTCACACCTTCTCTCTCTATCTATCTATCTCACTCACAGCTTCTCCTTCTCTCTCTCTCTTTCTCTCACTCACAGCTTCTCTTTCAATCCCTCTCTCTCTCACTCACAGCTTCTCTTTCTCTCTCTCTCCCACTCCCAGCTTCTCTTTCTCTCTGTCTCTCACTAACAGCTTCTCTTTCTCTCTCTCCTCTCTCTCACTCACAGCTTCAATTTCTCTCTCTCTCTCACTCACAGCTTCTCTCTCTCTCTATCTCACTCACAGCTTCTATTTCTCTCTCCCTCTTTCTCTCACTCACAGCTTCTCTTTCAATCCCTCTCTCTCTCACAGAGCTTCTCTTTCTCTCTCTCACTCACAGCTTCTCTTTCTCTCTCTCTTTCTCACTTGCAGCTTATCTTTCTCTCTCTCTCTCACTCACAGCTTCTCTTTCTCTCACTCACAGCTTCTCTTTCTCTCTCTCACTCACAGCTTCTCTCTCTCTATCTCTCACTCACAGCTTCTTTCTCTCTCTCTCACTCACAGCTTCTCTCTCTCTCTCTGTCTCTCTCAGCTTCTCTTTCTCTCTCTCTCAAACTCACAGCTTCTCTCTATCTCCCTCATACCTTCTCTTTCTCTCTCTCACTCACAGTTTCTCTTTTTCTCTCTCTTTCTCACATGCAGCTTCTCTTTCTCTCTCTCTCACTCACAGCTTCTCTTTCTCTCTCTCTCAATCACAGCTTCTCTTTCTCTCTCTCTCTCTCACTTGCAGCTTCTCTTTCTCTCTCTCTCTCACTCACAGCTTCTCTTTCTCTCACTCACAGCTTCTCTTTCTCTCTCTCACTCACAGCTTCTCTCTCTCTATCTCTCACTCACAGCTTCTTTCTCTCTCTCTCACTCACAGCTTCTCTCTCTCTCTCTGTCTCTCTCAGCTTCTCTTTCTCTCTCTCTCTCTCTCACTCACAGCTTCTCTCTATCTCCCTCATACCTTCTCTTTCTCTCTCTCACTCACAGTTTCTCTTTTTCTCTCTCTTTCTCACATGCAGCTTCTCTTTCTCTCTCTCTCACTCACAGCTTCTCTTTCTCTCTCTCTCACTCACAGCTTCTCTTTCTCTCTCTCTCTAACTCACAGCTCTTTCTCTCTCTCTCTCACTCACAGCTACTCTTTCACTCTCTCTCACTCACAGTTTCTCACTCTCTCTCACACACAAACACATACAGCTTCTCTTTCTCACTCTCTCACTCACAGCTTCTCTCTCTCACTCACAGCTTATCTCTCTCTCTCACTCACAGCTACTCTTTCACTCTCTCTCACTCACAGTTTCTCACTCTCTCTCACACACAAACACATACAGTTTCTCTTTCTCTCTCTCTCACACAGCTTCTCTCTCTCTCACACACACAGCTTCTATTTCTCTCTCTCTCTCTCACTCGCAGCTTCTCTCTCTCTCCCTCATACCTTCTCTTTCTCTCTCTCACTGACAGTTTCTCTTTCTCTCTCTCTTTCTCACTTGCAGCTTCTCTTTCTCTCACTCTCTCACTCACAGCTTCTCTTTCTCTCTCTCTCACTCACAGCTTCTCTTTCTCTCTCTCTCTCACTCACAGCTTCTCTTTCTCTGTCTCTCTCACTCACAGTTTCTCTTTCTCTCTCTCTCACAGCTTCTCTCTCTCTCACTCACAGCTTCTCTTTCTCTCTCTCTCACTCACAGTTTCTCTCTCACTCACAGCTTTTCTCTCTCTCACATTGCTTCTCTTTCTCTCTCTCACTCACAGCTTCTCTTTCTCTCTCTCTTTCTCACTTATAGCTTCTCTTTCTCTCTCTCTCCCACTCCCAGCTTCTCTTTCTCTCTGTCTCTCACTCACAGCTTCTCTTTCTCTCTCTCCTCTCTCTCACTCACAGCTTCAATTTCTCTCTCTCTCTCTCACTCACAGCTTCTCTCTCTCTCTCTATCTCACTCACAGCTTCTATTTCTCTCTCTCTCTTTCTCTCACTCACAGCTTCTCTTTCAATCCCTCTCTCTCTCACAGAGCTTCTCTTTCTCTCTCTCACTCACAGCTTCTCTTTCTCTCTCTCTTTCTCACTTGCAGCTTATCTTTCTCTCTCTCTCTCACTCACAGCTTCTCTTACTCTCACTCACAGCTTCTCTTTCTCTCTCTCACTCACAGCTTCTCTCTCTCTATCTCTCACTCACAGCTTCTTTCTCTCTCTCTCACTCACAGCTTCTCTCTCTCTCTCTGTCTCTCTCAGCTTCTCTCTCTCTCTCACTCACAGCTTCTCTCTATCTCCCTCATACCTTCTCTTTCTCTCTCTCACTCACAGTTTCTCTTTTTCTCTCTCTTTCTCACATGCAGCTTCTCTTTATCTCTCTCTCTCACTCACAGCTTCTCCTTCTCTCTCTCTCTTTCTCTCACTCACAGCTTCTCTTTCAATCCCTCTCTCTCTCACTCACAGCTTCTCTTTCTCTCTCACTCACTCACAGCTTTTCTTTCTCTCTCTTTCTCTCACTCACAGCTTATCTCTCTCTCTCTCACTCATAGCTTCTCTTTCTCTCTCTCTCTCTCACTCACAGCTTCTCTTTCTCTCTCTCTCTCTCTCACTCACTCACAGCTCTTTCTCTCTCACTCACTCACAGCTACTCTTTCACTCTCTCACACTCACAGCTTCTCTCTCTCTCTCTCACACAGCTTCTCTCCTCTCACTCACTCATACCGTCTCTTTCTCTCTCTCACTCACAGCTTCTCTTACTCTCTCTCTTACTCACTTGCAGCTTCTCTTTCTCTCTCTCTCTCACTCACAGCTTCTCTTTCTCTCTGTCTCTCACTCACAGCTTCTCTTTCTCTCTCTCTCTCTCACTCACAGCTTCATTTTTTCTCTCTCTCTCTCACTCACACCTTCTCTCTCTATCTATCTATCTCACTCACAGCTTCTCCTTCTCTCTCTCTCTTTCTCTCACTCACAGCTTCTCTTTCAATCCCTCTCTCTCTCACTCACAGCTTCTCTTTCTCTCTCACTCACAGCTTTTCTTTCTCTCTCTTTCTCTCACTCACAGCTTCTCTTTCTCTCTCTCTCTCACTCATACTTTCTCTTTCTCTCTCTCACTCACAGCTTCTCTTTCTCTCTCTCTTTCTCACTTGCAGCTTCTCTTTCTCTCTCTCTCTCCCTCACAGCTTCTCTTTCTCTCTCTCACTCACAGCTTCTCTTTCACTCTCTCACTCACAGCTTCTCTCTCTATCTCTCACTAACAGCTTCTTTCTCTCTCTCTCACTCACAGCTTCTCTTTCACTCTCTCTCTCACAGCTTCTCTCTCACTCTCTCTCTCACTCACAGCTTCTCTCTCTCCCTCTTACCTTCTCTTTCTCACTCACTCACTCACAGTTTCTCTTTCTCTCCCTCTTTCTCACTTGCAGCTTCTCTTTTTCTCTCTCTCTCACTCACAGTTTCTCACTCTCTCTCACACACAAACACATACAGCTTCTCTTTCTCACTCTCTCACTCACAGCTTCTCTCTCTCTCACTCACAGCTTATCTCTCTCTCTCACTCATAGCTTCTCTTTCTCTCTCTCTCTCTCACTCACAGCTTCTCTTTCTCTCTCTCTCTCTCTCTCACTCACTCACAGCTCTTTCTCTCTCTCTCTCACTCACAGCTACTCTTTCACTCTCTCACACTCACAGCTTCTCTTTCTCACTCACTCATACCGTCTCTTTCTCTCTCTCACTCACAGCTTCTCTTACTCTCTCTCTTACTCACTTGCAGCTTCTCTTTCTCTCTCTCTCTCACTCACAGCTTCTCTTTCTCTCTGTCTCTCACTCACAGCTTCTCTTTCTCTCTCTCTCTCTCACTCACAGCTTCAATTTTTCTCTCTCTCTCTCACTCACACCTTCTCTCTCTATCTATCTATCTCACTCACAGCTTCTCCTTCTCTCTCTCTCTTTCTCTCACTCACAGCTTCTCTTTCAATCCCTCTCTCTCTCACTCACAGCTTCTCTTTCTCTCTCTCTCCCACTCCCAGCTTCTCTTTCTCTCTGTCTCTCACTAACAGCTTCTCTTTCTCTCTCTCCTCTCTCTCACTCACAGCTTCAATTTCTCTCTCTCTCTCACTCACAGCTTCTCTCTCTCTCTATCTCACTCACAGCTTCTATTTCTCTCTCCCTCTTTCTCTCACTCACAGCTTCTCTTTCAATCCCTCTCTCTCTCACAGAGCTTCTCTTTCTCTCTCTCACTCACAGCTTCTCTTTCTCTCTCTCTTTCTCACTTGCAGCTTATCTTTCTCTCTCTCTCTCACTCACAGCTTCTCTTTCTCTCACTCACAGCTTCTCTTTCTCTCTCTCACTCACAGCTTCTCTCTCTCTATCTCTCACTCACAGCTTCTTTCTCTCTCTCTCACTCACAGCTTCTCTCTCTCTCTCTGTCTCTCTCAGCTTCTCTTTCTCTCTCTCTCAAACTCACAGCTTCTCTCTATCTCCCTCATACCTTCTCTTTCTCTCTCTCACTCACAGTTTCTCTTTTTCTCTCTCTTTCTCACATGCAGCTTCTCTTTCTCTCTCTCTCACTCACAGCTTCTCTTTCTCTCTCTCTCACTCACAGCTTCTCTTTCTCTCTCTCTCTCTAACTCACAGCTCTTTCTCTCTCTCTCTCACTCACAGCTACTCTTTCACTCTCTCTCACTCACAGTTTCTCACTCTCTCTCACACACAAACACATACAGCTTCTCTTTCTCACTCTCTCACTCACAGCTTCTCTCTCTCTCACTCACAGCTTATCTCTCTCTCACTCATAGCTTCTCTTTCTCTCTCTCTCTCTCACTCACAGCTTCTCTTTCTCTCTCTCTCTCTCTCACTCACTCACAGCTCTTTCTCTCTCTCTCTCACTCACAGCTACTCTTTCACTCTCTCACACTCACAGCTTCTCTTTCTCTCTCTCTCTCACACAGCTTCTCTCTCTCTCACTCACTCATACCGTCTCTTTCTCTCTCTCACTCACAGCTTCTCTTACTCTCTCTCTTACTCACTTGCAGCTTCTCTTTCTCTCTCTCTCTCACTCACAGCTTCTCTTTCTCTCTGTCTCTCACTCACAGCTTCTCTTTCTCTCTCTCTCTCTCACTCACAGCTTCAATTTTTTTCTCTCTCTCTCACTCACACCTTCTCTCTCTCTATCTATCTCACTCACAGCTTCTCCTTCTCTCTCTCTCTTTCTCTCACTCACAGCTTCTCTTTCAATCCCTCTCTCTCTCACTCACAGCTTCTCTTTCTCTCTCACTCACTCACAGCTTTTCTTTCTCTCTCTTTCTCTCACTCACAGCTTCTCTTTCTCTCTCTCTCTCTCACTCATACTTTCTCTTTCTCTCTCTCACTCACAGCTTCTCTTTCTCTCTCTCTTTCTCACTTGCAGCTTCTCTTTCTCTCTCTCTCCCTCACAGCTTCTCTTTCTCTCTCTCTCACTCACAGCTTCTCTTTCACTCTCTCACTCACAGCTTCTCTCTCTATCTCTCACTAACAGCTTCTTTCTCTCTCTCTCACTCACAGCTTCTCTTTCACTCTCTCTCTCACAGCTTCTCTCTCGCTCTCTCTCTCACTCACAGCTTCTCTCTCTCCCTCTTACCTTCTCTTTCTCTCTCTCACTCACAGTTTCTCTTTCTCTCCCTCTTTCTCACTTGCAGCTTCTCTTTTTCTCTCTCTCTCTCTCACAGCTTCTCTTTCTCTCTCTCTCACTCACAGCTTCTATTTCTCTCTCTCTCTCTCTCACTCACAGCTCTTTCTCTCTCTCTCTCACTCACAGTTTCTCTTTCTCTCCCTCTTTCTCACTTGCAGCTTCTCTTTTTCTCTCTCTCTCTCACAGCTTCTCTTTCTCTCTCTCTCACTCACAGCTTCTCTTTCTCTCTCTCACTCTCAGCTTCTCTTTTTCTCTCTCTCTCACTCACAGCTTCTCTCTCTCTCTCTCTCCCACTCACAGTTTCTCTCTCTCTCTCACTCACAGCTTCTCTTTCTCTATTTCTCTCTCTTACTCACATCTTCTCTCTCTCTCTCACTCACAGCTTTTCTTTCTCTCTCTCGTTCTCACTCACAGCTTCTCTTTCTCTCTCTCTCTCTCACTCACAGGTTCACTTTCTTCTCTCTCTCACTTACAGCTTCTCTTTCTCTCTCTCTCACTCTCAGCTTCTCTTTTTCTCTCTCTCACTCACAGCTTCTCTTTCTCTGTCTCTCACTCACAGCTTCTCTCTCTCACACACACACTCACAGCTTCTCTTTCTCTCTCTCTCACTCACACCTTCTCTCTCTCTCTCACTCACAGCTTCTCTTTCTCTCTTTCTCTCCCACTCACAGCTTCTCTTTCTCTCTCTCACTCACAGCTTCCCTTTCTCTATTTCTCTCTCTCACTCACAGCTTCTCTTTCTCTCTCTCACACAGCTTATCGTTCTCTCTCTCTCCCACTCACAGCTTCTCTTTCTCTCTCTCTCACTCACAGCTTTTCTTTCTCTCTCACTTTCTCACTTGCAGCTTCTCTTTCTCTCTCTCTCTCTCACTCACAGCTTCTCTTTCTCTCTCTCTCACTCACAGCTTCTCTTTCTCTCTCTCACTCACTGCTTCTCTCTCTCTATCTCTCACTCACAGCTTCTCTTTCACTCTCTCTCTCTCACTCTCAGCTTCTCTTTCTCTCTCTCTCACTCACGGCTTAGCTTTCTCTCTCTCTCACTCACAGCTTCACTTTCTTCTCTCTCTCACTTACAGCTTCTCTTTCTCTCTCTCACTCTCAGCTTCTCTTTTTCTCTCTCTCTCACTCACAGCTTCTCTCTCTCTCTCTCTCTCCCACTCACAGTTTCTCTCTCTCACTCACAGCTTCTCTTTCTCTATTTCTCTCTCTTACTCACGTCTTCTCTCTCTCTCTCACTCACAGCTTTTCTTTCTCTCTCTCGCTCTCACTCACAGCTTCTCTTTCTCTCTCTCTCACACTCACAGGTTCACTTTCTTCTCTCTCTCACTTACAGCTTCTCTTTCTCTCACTCTCAGCTTCTCTTTTTCTCTCTCTCACTCACAGCTTCTCTTTCTCTGTCTCTCACTCACAGCTTCTCTCTCTCTCACACACACTCACAGCTTCTCTTTCTCTCTCTCTCACTCACACCTTCTCTCTCTCTCTCACTCACAGCTTCTCTTTCTCTCACTCCCACTCACAGCTTCTCTTTCTCTCTCTCACTCACATCTTCTCTTTCTCTCTCTCTCTCACTCACAGCTTCCCTTTCTCTATTTCTCTCTCTCACTCACAGCTTCTCTTTCTCTCTCTCACACAGCTTATCGTTCTCTCTCTCTCCCACTCACAGCTTCTCTTTCTCTCTCTCTCACTCACAGCTTTTCTTTCTCTCTCACTTTCTCACTTGCAGCTTCTCTTTCTCTCTCTCTCTCTCACTGCTTCTCTTTCTCTCTCTCTCACTCACAGCTTCTCTTTCTCTCTCTCACTCACAGCTTCTCTCTCTCTATCTCTCACTCACAGCTTCTCTTTCTCTCTCTCACTCACAGCTTCTCTCTCTCTCACTCACTCACAGCTTCGCTTTCTCTCTCACACACACACAGCTTCTCTTTCTCTCTCACACACACACAGCTTCTCACTCTCACTCACTCATAACTTCTCTTTCTCTCTCTCACTCACAGCTTCTATTTCTCTCTCTCTTTCTCACTTGCTTCTTCTCTTTCTCTCTCTCTCACTCACAGCTTCTCTCTCTCACTCACAACTTCTCTTTCTCTCTCTCTGTCTCACTCACAGCTCTTTCTCTCTCTCTCACTCACAGCTACTCTTTCACTCTCTCTCACTCACAGCTTCTAATTCTCTTTCTCTCTCTCACTCACAGCTTCTCTCTCTCACACACAGCTTCTCTCTCTCTCACTCACAGCTTCTCTTTCTCTCTCTCACTCTCACTCACAGCTTCTCTTTCTCTCTGTCTCTCACTCACACCTTCTCTTTCTCTCTCTTTCTCACACTCACAGCTTCTTTTTCTCTCTCTCACTCACAGCATCTTTCTCTCTCTCTCACTCACTCACAGTTTCTCTCTCACACTCTCACTCACTCACAGTTTCTCTTTCTCTCTCTCTCTCTCCCACTCACAGCTTCTCTTTTTCTCTCTCTCTCTCACTCACAACTTCTCTTTCTCTCTCTCTCTCTCACTCACACCTTCTCTACCTTCTCTCTCTCACTCACAGATTCTCTCTCTCTCTCTCACAGCTTCTCTCTCTCTCACTCACTCACTCACAGCTTCTCTTTCTCTCTCTCACTCTCCCTCACAGCATCTCTTTCTCTCTATCTCTCACTCACAGCTTCTCTTTCACTCTCTCTCTCTCACTCTCAGCTTCTCTTTCTCTCTCTCTCACTCACGGCTTAGCTTTCTCTCTCTCTCACTCACAGCTTCACTTTCTTCTCTCTCTCACTTACAGCTTCTCTTTCTCTCTCTCACTCTCAGCTTCTCTTTTTCTCTCTCTCTCACTCACAGCTTCTCTCTCTCTCTCTCTCTCCCACTCACAGTTTCTCTCTCTCACTCACAGCTTCTCTTTCTCTATTTCTCTCTCTTACTCACATCTTCTCTCTCTCTCTCACTCACAGCTTTTCTTTCTCTCTCTCGCTCTCACTCACAGCTTCTCTTTCTCTCTCTCTCACACTCACAGGTTCACTTTCTTCTCTCTCTCACTTACAGCTTCTCTTTCTCTCTCTCTCACTCTCAGCTATTCTTTTTCTCTCTCTCACTCACAGCTTCTCTTTCTCTGTCTCTCACTCACAGCTTCTCTCTCTCACACACACACTCACAGCTTCTCTTTCTCTCTCTCTCACTCACACCTTCTCTCTCTCTCACTCACAGCTTCTCTTTCTCTCCCACTCACAGCTTCTCTTTCTCTCTCTCACTCACATCTTCTCTTTCTCTCTCTCTCTCACTCACAGCTTCCCTTTCTCTATTTCTCTCTCTCACTCACAGCTTCTCTTTCTCTCTCTCACACAGCTTATCATTCTCTCTCTCTCCCACTCACAGCTTCTCTTTCTCTCTCCCTCACTCACAGCTTTTCTTTCTCTCTCACTTTCTCACTTGCAGCTTCTCTTTCTCTCTCTCTCTCTCACTGCTTCTCTTTCTCTCTCTCTCACTCACAGCTTCTCTTTCTCTCTCTCACTCACAGCTTCTCTCTCTCTATCTCTCACTCACAGCTTCTCTTTCTCTCTCTCACTCACAGCTTCTCTCTCTCTCACTCACTCACAGCTTCACTTTCTCTCTCACACACACACAGCTTCTCTTTCTCTCTCACACACACACAGCTTCTCACTCTCACTCACTCATAACTTCTCTTTCTCTCTCTCACTCACAGCTTCTATTTCTCTCTCTCTTTCTCACTTGCTTCTTCTCTTTCTCTCTCTCTCTCACTCACAGCTTCTCTCTCTCACTCACAACTTCTCTTTCTCTCTCTCTGTCTCACTCACAGCTCTTTCTCTCTCTCTCACTCACAGCTACTCTTTCACTCTCTCTCACTCACAGCTTCTAATTCTCTTTCTCTCTCTCACTCACAGCTTCTCTCTCTCACACACAGCTTCTCTCTCTCTCACTCACAGCTTCTCTTTCTCTCTCTCACTCTCACTCACAGCTTCTCTTTCTCTCTGTCTCTCACTCACACCTTCTCTTTCTCTCTCTTTCTCACACTCACAGCTTCTTTTTCTCTCTCTCACTCACAGCATCTTTCTCTCTCTCTCACTCACTCACAGTTTCTCTCTCACACTCTCACTCACTCACAGTTTCTCTTTCTCTCTCTCTCTCTCCCACTCACAGCTTCTCTTTTTCTCTCTCTCTCTCACTCACAACTTCTCTTTCTCTCTCTCTCTCTCACTCACACCTTCTCTACCTTCTCTCTCTCACTC
This sequence comes from Bradypodion ventrale, assembly GCA_035047345.1. NCBI lineage: Eukaryota > Metazoa > Chordata > Lepidosauria > Squamata > Chamaeleonidae > Bradypodion > Bradypodion ventrale. The sequence continues at coordinate 256,007,776 of JAWDJE010000001.1, forward strand.
ACAGATTCTCTCTCTCTCTCTCACAGCTTCTCTCTCTCTCACTCACTCACTCACAGCTTCTCTTTCTCTCTCTCACTCTCCCTCACAGCATCTCTTTCTCTCTATCTCTCACTCACAGCTTCTCTTTCACTCTCTCTCTCTCACTCTCAGCTTCTCTTTCTCTCTCTCTCACTCACGGCTTAGCTTTCTCTCTCTCTCACTCACAGCTTCACTTTCTTCTCTCTCTCACTTACAGCTTCTCTTTCTCTCTCTCACTCTCAGCTTCTCTTTTTCTCTCTCTCTCACTCACAGCTTCTCTCTCTCTCTCTCTCTCCCACTCACAGTTTCTCTCTCTCACTCACAGCTTCTCTTTCTCTATTTCTCTCTCTTACTCACATCTTCTCTCTCACTCTCACTCACAGCTTTTCTTTCTCTCTCTCGCTCTCACTCACAGCTTCTCTTTCTCTCTCTCTCACACTCACAGGTTCACTTTCTTCTCTCTCTCACTTACAGCTTCTCTTTCTCTCTCTCTCACTCTCAGCTATTCTTTTTCTCTCTCTCACTCACAGCTTCTCTTTCTCTGTCTCTCACTCACAGCTTCTCTCTCTCACACACACACTCACAGCTTCTCTTTCTCTCTCTCTCACTCACACCTTCTCTCTCTCTCTCACTCACAGCTTCTCTTTCTCTCCCACTCACAGCTTCTCTTTCTCTCTCTCACTCACATCTTCTCTTTCTCTCTCTCTCTCACTCACAGCTTCCCTTTCTCTATTTCTCTCTCTCACTCACAGCTTCTCTTTCTCTCTCTCACACAGCTTATCATTCTCTCTCTCTCCCACTCACAGCTTCTCTTTCTCTCTCCCTCACTCACAGCTTTTCTTTCTCTCTCACTTTCTCACTTGCAGCTTCTCTTTCTCTCTCTCTCACACTCACAGCTTCTCTTTCTCTCTCTCTCACTCACAGCTTCTCTTTCTCTCTCTCCCTCACAGCTTCTCTCTCTCTATCTCTCACTCACAGCTTCTCTTTCTCTCTCTCACTCACAGCTTCTCTCTCTCTCTCTCACTCACAGCTTCGCTTTCTCTCTCACACACACACAGCTTCTCTTTCTCTCTCTCTCACACACAGCTTCTCACTCTCACTCACTCATAACTTCTCTTTCTCTCTCTCACTCACAGCTTCTATTTCTCTCTCTCTTTCTCACTTGCTGCTTCTCTCTCTCGCTCTCTCACTCACAGCTTCTCTCTCTCACTCACAACTTCTCTTTCTCTCTCTCTGTCTCACTCACAGCTCTTTCTCTCTCTCTCACTCACAGCTACTCTTTCACTCTCTCTCACTCACAGCTTCTCTTTCTCTCTGTCTCTCTCACACAGCTTCTCTCTCTCTCACTCACAGCTTCTCTTTCTCTCTCTCACTCTCACTCACAGCTTCTCTTTCTCTCTGTCTCTCACTCACAGCTTCTCTTTCTCTCTTTCTCACACTCACAGCTTCTTTTTCTCTCTCTCACTCACAGCATCTTTCTCTCTCTCTCACTCACTCACAGTTTCTCTCTCACACTCTCACTCACTCACAGTTTCTCTTTCTCTCTCTCTCTCCCACTCACAGCTTCTCTTTTTCTCTCTCTCTCTCACTCACAACTTCTCTTTCTCTCTCTCTCTCTCACTCACACCTTCTCTACCTTCTCTCTCTCACTCACAGATTCTCTCTCTCTCTCACAGCTTCTCTCTCTCTCACTCACTCACTCACAGCTTCTCTTTCTCTCTCTTACTCTCCCTCACAGCATCTCTTTCTCTCTCTCTCACTCACAGTTTCTCTTTCTCTCTCTTTCTCTCACTCACAGCTTCTCCTTGTCTCTCTCTCACTCACAGCTTCACTCTCTCTCACTCCCAGCTTCTTTCTCTCTCTCTCACTCACAGCTTCTCTTTCTCTCTCACACACACAGCTTCTCTTTCTCTCTCTCTCTCACTCACAGCTTTTCTTTCTCTCTCTCTCTCACTCATAGCTTCTCTTTCTCTCTCTCACTCACAGCTTCTCTTTCTCTCTCTCTCACTTACAGCTTCTGTCTCTCACACACAGCTTCTCTTTCTCTCTCTCTCACTCATACCTTATCTTTCTCTCACACACACAGCTTCTCTTTCTCTCTTTCTCACTTGCAGCTTCTCTTTCTCTCTCTCTCTCACTCACAGCTTCTCTTTCTCTCTCTCTCACTCACAGCTTCTTTTTCTCTCTCTCACTCACAGCTTCTCTCTCTCTATCTCTCACTCACAGCTTCTTTCTCTCTCTCTCACTCACAGCTTCTCTTTCTCTCTCACACACAGCTTCTCTTTCTCTCTCTCTCACTCATACCTTCTCTTTCTCTCTATCACTCACAGCTTCTCTTTCTCTCTCTCTTTTTCTCACTCACAGCTTCTCTTTCTCTCTCTCTCTCACTTGCAGCTTCTCTTTCTCTCTCTCTCTCACTCCCAGCTTCTCTTTCTCTCTGTCTCTCACTCACAGCTTCTCTTTCTCTCTCTCTCTCTCTCACTCACAGCTTCAATTTTTCTCTCTCTCTCTCACTCACACCTTCTCTCTCTCTCTATCTATCTCACTCACAGCTTCTCCTTCTCTCTCTCTCTTTCTCTCACTCACAGCTTCTCTTTCAATCCCTCTCTCTCTCACTAACAGCTTCTCTTTCTCTCTCACTCACTCACAGCTTTTCTTTCTCTCTCTTTCTCTCACTCACAGCTTCTCTTTCTCTCTCTCTCTCACTCATACTTTCTCTTTCTCTCTCTCACTCACAGCTTCTCTTTCTCTCTCTCTTTCTCACTTGCAGCTTCTCTTTCTCTCACTCTCCCTCACAGCTTCTCTTTCTCTCTCTCTCACTCACAGCTTCTCTTTCACTCTCTCACTCACAGCTTCTCTCTCTATCTCTCACTAACAGCTTCTTTCTCTCTCTCTCACTCACAGCTTCTCTTTCACTCTCTCTCTCACAGCTTCTCTCTCGCTCTCTCTCTCACTCACAGCTTCTCTCTCTCCCTCTTACCTTCTCTTTCTCTCTCTCACTCACAGTTTCTCTTTCTCTCCCTCTTTCTCTCTTGCAGCTTCTCTTTTTCTCTCTCTCTCTCTCACAGCTTCTCTTTCTCTCTCTCTCACTCACAGCTTCTATTTCTCTCTCTCTCTCACACAGCTCTTTCTCTCTCTCACTCACTCACAGCTACTCTTTCACTCTCTCTCACTCACAGCTTCTCACTCTCTCTCACACGCAAACACATACAGCTTCTCTTTCTCACTCTCTCACTCACAGCTTCTCTCTCTCTCACTCACAGCTTATATCTCTCTCTCACACTCATAGCTTCTCTTTCTCTCTCTCTCTCACTCACAGCTTCTCTTTCTCTCTCTCTCTCACTCACAGTTTCACTTTCTCTCTCTCTCACACACCTTCTCTCTCTCTCACTCACACCTTCTATTTCTCTCTCTCTCTCTCACTCACAGCTTCTCTTTCTCTCTGTCTCTCACTCACAGCTTCTCTTCCTCTATCTTTCTCACACTCACAGCTTCTCTTTCTCTCTCTCTCTCTCACTCACACGTTCTCTACATTCTCTCTCTCACTCACAGCTTCTCTCTCTCACTCACAGCTTCTCTTTCTCTCTCTCTTTCTCACTTGCAGCTTCTCTTTCTCTCTCTCTCTCTCACAGCTTCTCTTTCTCTCACTCTCACTCACAGCTTCTCTTTCTCTCTCTCACTCACAGCTTCTCTCTCTCTATCTCTCACTCACAGCTTCTTTCTCTCTCTCTCACACAGCTTATCGTTCTCTCTCTCTCCCACTCACAGCTTCTCTTTCTTTCTCTCTCTCTCACTCACAGCTTTTCTTTCTCTCTCACTTTCTCACTTGCAGCTTCTCTTTCTCTCTCTCTCTCTCACTCACAGCTTCTCTTTCTCTCTCTCTCACTCACAGCTTCTCTTTCTCTCTCTCACTCACAGCTTCTCTCTCTCTATCTCTCACTCACAGCTTCTCTTTCTCTCTCTCACTCACAGCTTCTCTCACTCTCTCTCACTCACAGCTTCGCTTTCTCTCTCACACACACACAGCTTCTCTTTCTCTCTCTCACACACACAGCTTCTCACTCTCACTCACTCATAACTTCTCTTTCTCTCTCTCACTCACAGCTTCTATTTCTCTCTCTCTTTCTCACTTGCTGCTTCTCTTTCTCTCTCTCTCTCACTCACAGCTTCTCTCTCTCACTCACAACTTCTCTTTCTCTCTCTCTGTCTCACTCACAGCTCTTTCTCTCTCTCTCACTCACAGCTACTCTTTCACTCTCTCTCACTCACAGCTTCTCTTTCTCTCTCTCACTCTCACTCACAGCTTCTCTTTCTCTCTGTCTCTCACTCACAGCTTCTCTTTCTCTCTCTTTCTCACACTCACAGCTTCTTTTTCTCTCTCTCACTCACAGCATCTTTCCCTCTCTCTCACTCACTCACAGTTTCTCTCTCACACTCTCACTCACTCACAGTTTCTCTTTCTCTCTCTCTCTCTCCCACTCACAGCTTCTCTTTCACTCTCTCTCTCTCACTCTCAGCTTCTCTTTCTCTCTCTCTCACTCACGGCTTAGCTTTCTCTCTCTCTCACTCACAGCTTCACTTTCTTCTCTCTCTCACTTACAGCTTCTCGTTCTCTCTCTCACTCTCAGCTTCTCTTTTTCTCTCTCTCTCACTCACAGCTTCTCTCTCTCTCTCTCTCCCACTCACAGTTTCTCTCTCTCACTCACAGCTTCTCTTTCTCTATTTCTCTCTCTTACTCACATCTTCTCTCTCTCTCTCACTCACAGCTTTTCTTTCTCTCTCTCGCTCTCACTCACAGCTTCTCTTTCCCTCTCTCACACACTCACAGGTTCACTTTCTTCTCTCTCTCACTTACAGCTTCTCTTTCTCTCTCTCTCACTCTCAGCTTCTCTTTTTCTCTCTCTCACTCACAGCTTCTCTTTCTCTGTCTCTCACTCACAGCTTCTCTCTCTCTCACACACACTCACAGCTTCTCTTTCTCTCTCTCTCACTCACACCTTCTCTCTCTCACTCACAGCTTCTCTTTCTCTCCCACTCAAAGCTTCTCTTTCTCTCTCTCACTCACATCTTCTCTTTCTCTCTCTCTCTCACTCACAGCTTCTCTTTCTCTCTCTCACACAGCTTATCGTTCTCTCTCTCCCACTCACAGCTTCTCTTTCTCTCTCCCTCACTCACAGCTTTTCTTTCTCTCTCACTTTCTCACTTGCAGCTTCTCTCTCTCTCTCTCTCTCACTCACAGCTTCTCTTTCTCTCTCTCTCACTCACAGCTTCTCTTTCTCTCTCTCACTCACAGCTTCTCTCTCTCTATCTCTCACTCACAGCTTCTCTTTCTCTCTCTCACTCACAGCTTCTCTCTCTCTCTCTCACTCACAGCTTCGCTTTCTCTCTCACACACACACAGCTTCTCTTTCTCTCTCTCTCACACACAGCTTCTCACTCTCACTCACTCATAACTTCTCTTTCTCTCTCTCACTCACAGCTTCTATTTCTCTCTCTCTTTCTCACTTGCTGCTTCTCTCTCTCTCTCTCTCTCACTCACAGCTTCTCTCTCTCACTCACAACTTCTCTCTTTCTCTCTCTGTCTCACTCACAGCTCTTTCTCTCTCTCTCACTCACAGCTACTCTTTCACTCTCTCTCACTCACAGCTTCTAATTCTCTTTCTCTCTCTCACTCACAGCTTCTCTCTCTCTCACACAGCTTCTCTCTCTCACTCACAGCTTCTCTTTCTCTCTCTCACTCTCACTCACAGCTTCTCTTTCTCTCTGTCTCTCACTCACAGCTTCTCTTTCTCTCTTTCTCACACTCACAGCTTCTTTTTCTCTCTCTCACTCACAGCATCTTTCTCTCTCTCTCACTCACTCACAGTTTCTCTCTCACACTCTCACTCACTCACAGTTTCTCTTTCTCTCTCTCTCTCTCCCACTCACAGCTTCTCTTTTTCTCTCTCTCTCTCACTCACAACTTCTCTTTCTCTCTCTCTCTCTCACTCACACCTTCTCTACCTTCTCTCCCTCACTCACAGATTCTCTCTCTCTCTCTCACAGCTTCTCTCTCTCTCACTCACTCACTCACAGCTTCTCTTTCTCTCTCTTACTCTCCCTCACAGCATCTCTTTCTCTCTTTCTCTCACTCACAGTTTCTCTTTCTCTCTCTTTCTCTCACTCACAGCTTCTCCTTGTCTCTCTCTCTCACTCACAGCTTCACTCTCTCTCACTCCCAGCTTCTTTCTCTCTCTCTCACTCACAGCTTCTCTTTCTCTCTCACACACACAGCTTCTCTCTCTCTCTCTCTCTCACTCACAGCTTTTCTTTCTCTCTCTCTCTCACTCATAGCTTCTCTTTCTCTCTCTCACTCACAGCTTCTCTTTCTCTCTCTCTCACTTACAGCTTCTGTCTCTCACACACAGCTTCTCTTTCTCTCTCTCTCACTCATACCTTATCTTTCTCTCTCACACACAGCTTCTCTTTCTCTCTTTCTCACTTGCAGCTTCTCTTTCTCTCTCTCTCTCACTCACAGCTTCTCTTTCTCTCTCTCTCACTCACAGCTTCTTTTTCTCTCTCTCACTCACAGCTTCTCTCTCTCTATCTCTCACTCACAGCTTCTTTCTCTCTCTCTCACTCACAGCTTCTCTTTCTCTCTCTCACACAGCTTCTCTTTCTCTCTCTCTCACTCATACCTTCTCTTTCTCTCTATCACTCACAGCTTCTCTTTCTCTCTCTCTCTTTCTCACTCACAGCTTCTCTTTCTCTCTCTCTCACTCACAGCTTCTCTTTCTCTCTCACACACAGCTTATCGTTCTCTCTCTCTCCCACTCACAGCTTCTCTTTCTCTCTCTCTCACTCAAGCTTTTCTTTCTCTCTCACTTTCTCACTTGCAGCTTCTTTCTCTCTCTCTCTCTCACTCACAGCTTCTCTTTCTCTCTCTCTCACTCACAGCTTCTCTTTCTCTCTCTCACTCACAGCTTCTCTCTATCTATCTCTCACTCACAGCTTCTCTTTCACTCTCTCTCTCTCACTCACAGCTTCTCTTTTTCTCTCTCTCTCACGGCTTAGCTTTCTCTCTCTCTCACTCACAGCTTCACTTTCTTCTCTCTCTCACTTACAGCTTCTCTTTCTCTCTCTCACTCTCAGCTTCTCTTTTTCTCTCTCTCTCACTCACAGCTTCTCTCTCTCTCTCTCCCACTCACAGTTTCTCTCTCTCTCTCACTCACAGCTTCTCTTTCTCTATTTCTCTCTCTTACTCACATCTTCTCTCTCTCTCTCACTCACAGCTTTTCTTTCTCTCTCTCGCTCTCACTCACAGCTTCTCTTTCTCTCTCTCTCTCACTCACAGGTTCACTTTCTTCTCTCTCTCACTTACAGCTTCTCTTTCTCTCTCTCTCACTCTCAGCTTCTCTTTTTCTCTCTCTCACTCACAGCTTCTCTTTCTCTGTCTCTCACTCACAGCTTCTCTCTCTCACACACACACTCACAGCTTCTCTTTCTCTCTCTCTCACTCACACCTTCTCTCTCTCTCTCACTCACAGCTTCTCTTTCTCTCTTTCTCTCCCACTCACAGCTTCTCTTTCTCTCTCTCACTCACATCTTCTCTTTCTCTCTCTCACTCACAGCTTCCCTTTCTCTATTTCTCTCTCTCACTCACAGCTTCTCTTTCTCTCTCTCACACAGCTTATCGTTCTCTCTCTCTCCCACTCACAGCTTCTCTTTCTCTCTCTCTCACTCACAGCTTTTCTTTCTCTCTCACTTTCTCACTTGCAGCTTCTCTCTCTCTCTCTCTCTCTCACTCACAGCTTCTCTTTCTCTCTCTCTCACTCACAGCTTCTCTTTCTCTCTCTCACTCACAGCTTCTCTCTCTCTATCTCTCACTCACAGCTTCTCTCTCTCTCTCTCACTCACAGCTTCGCTTTCTCTCTCACACACACAGCTTCTCTTTCTCTCTCTCACACACACAGCTTCTCACTCTCACTCACTCATAACTTCTCTTTCTCTCTCTCACTCACAGCTTCTATTTCTCTCTCTTTCTCACTTGCTGCTTCTCTTTCTCTCTCTCACTCACTCACAGCTTCTCTCTCTCACTCACAACTTCTCTTTCTCTCTCTCTGTCTCACTCACAGCTCTTTCTCTCTCTCTCACTCACAGCTACTCTTTCACTCTCTCTCACTCACAGCTTCTCTTTCTCTCTCTCACTCACAGCTTCTCTCTCTCTCACACAGCTTCTCTCTCTCTCACTCACAGCTTCTCTTTCTCTCTCTCACTCTCACTCACAGCTTCTCTTTCATCTCTGTCTCTCACTCACAGCTTCTCTTTCTCTCTCTTTCTCACACTCACAGCTTCTCTTTCTCTCTCTAACTCACAGCATCTTTCTCTCTCTCTCACTCACTCACAGTTTCTCTCTCACACTCTCACTCACTCACAGTTTCTCTTTCTCTCTCTCTCTCTCCCACTCACAGCTTCTCTTTTTCTCTCTCTCACTCACTCACAACTTCTCTTTCTCTCTCTCTGTCTCACTCACAGCTCTTTCTCTCTCTCACTCACAGCTACTCTTTCACTCTCTCTCACTCACAGCTTCTAATTCTCTTTCTCTCTCTCACTCACAGCTTCTCTCTCTCTCACACAGCTTCTCTCTCTCTCACTCACAGCTTCTCTTTCTCTCTCTCACTCTCACTCACAGCTTCTCTTTCTCTCTGTCTCTCACTCACAGCTTCTCTTTCTCTCTCTTTCTCACACTCACAGCTTCTCTTTCTCTCTCTCACTCACAGCATCTTTCTCTCTCTCTCACTCACTCACAGTTTCTCTCTCACACTCTCACTCACTCACAGTTTCTCTTTCTCTCTATCTCTCCCACTCACAGCTTCTCTTTTTCTCTCTCTCTCACAACTTCTCTTTCTCTCTCTCTCTCTCACTCACACCTTCTCTACCTTCTCTCTCTCACTCACAGCTTCTCTCTCTCTCTCTCACAGCTTCTCTCTCTCTCACTCACTCACTCACAGCTTCTCTTTCTCTCTCTCTCTCTCCCTCACAGCATCTCTTTCTCTCTCTCTCTCACTCACAGTTTCTCTTTCTCTCTCTTTCTCTCACTCACAGCTTCTCCTTGTCTCTCTCTCTCACTCACAGCTTCACTCTCTCTCACTCCCATCTTCTTTCTCTCTCTCTCACTCACAGCTTCTCTTTCTCTCACACACACACAGCTTCTCTTTCTCTCTCTCTCTCACTCACAGCTTTTCTTTCTCTCTCACTCTCACTCATAGCTTCTCTTTCTCTCTCTCACTCACAGCTTCTCTTTCTCTCTCTCTCACTTACAGCTTCTGTCTCTCACACACAGCTTCTCTTTCTCTCTCTCTCACTCATACCTTATCTTTCTCTCTCACACACAGCTTCTCTTTCTCTCTCTCTTTCTCACTTGCAGCTTCTCTTTCTCTCTCTCTCTCACTCACAGCTTCTCTTTCTCTCTCTCTCACTCACAGCTTCTTTTTCTCTCTCTCACTCACAGCTTCTCTCTCTCTATCTCTCACTCACAGCTTCTTTCTCTCTCTCTCACTCACAGCTTCTCTTTCTCTCTCTCTCACAGCTTCTCTTTCTCTCTCTCTCTCACTCACAGCTTCTCTTTCTCTCTCTCTCATTCATACCTTCTCTTTCTCTCTATCACTCACAGCTTCTCTTTCTCTCTCTCTCTTTCTCACTCACAGCTTCTCTTTCTCTCTCTCTTTCTCACTTGCAGCTTCTCTTTCTCTCTCTCTCTCACTCCCAGCTTCTCTTTCTCTCTGTCTCTCACTCACAGCTTCTCTTTCTCTCTCTCTCTCACTCACAGCTTCAATTTTTCTCTCTCTCTCTCATTCACACCTTCTCTCTCTCTCTATCTATCTCACTCACAGCTTCTCCTTCTCTCTCTCTCTTTCTCTCACTCACAGCTTCTCTTACAATCCCTCTCTCTCTCACTCACAGCTTCTCTTTCTCTCTCACTCACTCAGCTTTTCTTTCTCTCTCTTTCTCTCACGCACAGCTTCTCTTTCTCTCTCTCTCTCTCACTCATACTTTCTCTTTCTCTCTCTCACTCACAGCTTCTCTTTCTCTCTCTCTTTCTCACTTGCAGCTTCTCTTTCTCTCTCTCTCCCACACAGCTTCTCTTTCTCTCTCTCTCACTCACAGCTTCTCTTTCACTCTCTCACTCACAGCTTCTCTCTCTATCTCTCACTAACAGCTTCTTTCTCTCTCTCTCACTCACAGCTTCTCTTTCACTCTCTCTCTCACAGCTTCTCTCTCGCTCTCGCTCTCACTCACAGCTTCTCTCTCTCCCTCTTACCTTCTCTTTCTCTCTCTCACTCACAGTTTCTCTTTCTCTCCCTCTTTCTCACTTGCAGCTTCTCTTTTTCTCTCTCTCTCTCTCACAGCTTCTCTTTCTCTCTCTCTCACTCACAGCTTCTATTTCTCTCTCTCTCTCTCACTCACAGCTCTTTCTCTCTCTCTCTCACTCACAGCTACTCTTTCACTCTCTCTCACTCACAGCTTCTCATTCTCTCTCACACGCAAACACATACAACTTCTCTTTCTCACTCTCTCACTCACAGCTTCTCTCTCTCTCACTCACAGCTTATATCTCTCTCTCACACTCATAGCTTCTCTTTCTCTCTCTCTCTCACTCACAGCTTCTCTTTCTCTCTCTCTCTCACTCACAGTTTCACTTTCTCTCTCTCTCTCACAGCTTCTCTCTCTCTCACTCACACCTTCTATTTCTCTCTCTCTCTCTCACTCACAGCTTCTCTTTCTCTATCTTTCTCACACTCACAGCTTCTCTTTCTCTCTCTCTCTCTCACTCACACGTTCTCTACCTTCTCTCTCTCACTCACAGCTTCTCTCTCTCACTCACAGCTTTTCTTTCTCTCTCTCTTTCTCACTTGCAGCTTCTCTTTCTCTCTCTCTCTCACAGCTTCTCTTTCTCTCACTCTCACTCACAGCTTCTCTTTCTCTCTCTCACTCACAGCTTCTCTCTCTCTATCTCTCACTCACAGCTTCTTTCTCTCTCACTCACTCACAGCTTCTATTTCTCTCTCTCTCTCTCTCACTCACAGATTCTCTCTCTCTCCCTCATACCTTCTCTTTCTCTCTCTCACTCACAGTTTCTCTTTCTCTCTCTCTCTTTCTCACTTGCAGCTTCCCTTTCTCTCACTCTCTCACTCACAGCTTCTCTCTCTCTCTCACTCACTCACAGCTTCTCTTTCTCTCTCTCTCTAATTCACAGCTCTTTCTCTCTCTAATAGCTTCTCTTTCTCTCTCTCTCTCACTCACAGCTTCTCTTTCTCTCTCTCTCTCTCTCACTCACAGTTTCTCTTTCTCTCTCTCTCTCACAGCTTCTCTCTCTCTCACACACACAGCTTCTATTTCTCTCTCTCTCTCTCACTCGCAGCTTCTCTCTCTCTCCCTCATACCTTCTCTTTCTCTCTCTCACTCACAGTTTCTCTTTCTCTCTCTCTTTCTCACTTGCAGCTTCTCTTTCTCTCACTCTCTCACTCACAGCTTCTCTTTCTCTCTCTCTCACTCACAGCTTCTCTGTCTCTCTCTCTCTAACTCACAGCTCTTTCTCTCTCTAATAGCTTCTCTTTCTCTCTCTCTCTCACTCACAGCTTCTCTTTCTCTCTCTCTCTCACTCACAGTTTCTCTTTCTCTCTCTCACACAGCTTCTCTCTCTCACTCACAGCTTCTCTTTCTCTCTCTCTCACTCACAGTTTCTCTCTCACTCACAGCTTTTCTCTCTCTCACATTGCTTCTCTTTCTCTCTCTCACTCACAGCTTCTCTTTCTCTCTCTCTTTCTCACTTATAGCTTCTCTTTCTCTTTCTCTCCCACTCCCAGCTTCTCTTTCTCTCTGTCTCTCACTCACAGCTTCTCTTTCTCTCTCTCCTCTCTCTCACTCACAGCTTCAATTTCTCTCTCTCTCTCTCTCACTCACAGCTTCTCTCTCTCTCTCTATCTCACTCACAGCTTCTATTTCTCTCTCTCTCTCTTTCTCTCACTCACAGCTTCTCTTTCAATCCCTCTCTCTCTCACAGAGCTTCTCTTTCTCTCTCTCACTCACAGCTTCTCTTTCTCTCTCTCTTTCTCACTTGCAGCTTATCTTTCTCTCTCTCTCTCACTCACAGCTTCTCTTACTCTCACTCACAGCTTCTCTTTCTCTCTCTCACTCACAGCTTCTCTCTCTCTATCTCTCACTCACAGCTTCTTTCTCTCTCTCTCACTCACAGCTTCTCTCTCTCTCTCTGTCTCTCTCAGCTTCTCTCTCTCTCTCTCTCACTCACAGCTTCTCTCTATCTCCCTCATACCTTCTCTTTCTCTCTCTCACTCACAGTTTCTCTTTTTCTCTCTCTTTCTCACATGCAGCTTCTCTTTATCTCTCTCTCTCACTCACAGCTTCTCCTTCTCTCTCTCTCTTTCTCTCACTCACAGCTTCTCTTTCAATCCCTCTCTCTCTCACTCACAGCTTCTCTTTCTCTCTCACTCACTCACAGCTTTTCTTTCTCTCTCTTTCTCTCACTCACAGCTTATCTCTCTCTCTCTCACTCATAGCTTCTCTTTCTCTCTCTCTCTCTCACTCACAGCTTCTCTTTCTCTCTCTCTCTCTCTCACTCACTCACAGCTCTTTCTCTCTCACTCACTCACAGCTACTCTTTCACTCTCTCACACTCACAGCTTCTCTCTCTCACTCACACACAGCTTCTCTCCTCTCACTCACTCATACCGTCTCTTTCTCTCTCTCACTCACAGCTTCTCTTACTCTCTCTCTTACTCACTTGCAGCTTCTCTTTCTCTCTCTCTCTCACTCACAGCTTCTCTTTCTCTCTGTCTCTCACTCACAGCTTCTCTTTCTCTCTCTCTCTCTCACTCACAGCTTCATTTTTTCTCTCTCTCTCACTCACACCTTCTCTCTCTATCTATAAATCTCACTCACAGCTTCTCCTTCTCTCTCTCTCTTTCTCTCACTCACAGCTTCTCTTTCAATCCCTCTCTCTCTCACTCACAGCTTCTCTTTCTCTCTCACTCACTCACAGCTTTTCTTTCTCTCTCTTTCTCTCACTCACAGCTTCTCTTTCTCTCTCTCTCTCATTCATACTTTCTCTTTCTCTCTCTCACTCACAGCTTCTCTTTCTCTCTCTCTTTCTCACTTGCAGCTTCTCTTTCTCTCTCTCTCTCCCTCACAGCTTCTCTTTCTCTCTCTCTCACTCACAGCTTCTCTTTCACTCTCTCACTCACAGCTTCTCTCTCTATCTCTCACTAACAGCTTCTTTCTCTCTCTCTCACTCACAGCTTCTCTTTCACTCTCTCTCTCACAGCTTCTCTCTCACTCTCTCTCTCACTCACAGCTTCTCTCTCTCCCTCTTACCTTCTCTTTCTCACTCACTCACTCACAGTTTCTCTTTCTCTCCCTCTTTCTCACTTGCAGCTTCTCTTTTTCTCTCTCTCTCTCTCAAAGCTTCTCTTTCTCTCTCTCTCACTCACAGCTTCTATTTCTCTCTCTCTCTCTCTCACTCACAGCTTCTCTTTCTCTCTCTCTCACTCACAGTTTCTCTCTCACTCACAGCTTTTCTCTCTCACACATTGCTTCTCTTTCTCTCTCTCACAGCTTCTCTTTCTCTCTCTCTTTCTCACTTATAGCTTCTCTTTCTCTCTCTCTCCCACTCCCAGCTTCTCTTTCTCTCTGTCTCTCACTCACAGCTTCTCTTTCTCTCTCTCCTCTCTCTCACTCACAGCTTCAATTTCTCTCTCTCTCTCTCACTCACAGCTTCTCTCTCTCTCTATCTCACTCACAGCTTCTATTTTTCTCTCTCTCTTTCTCTCACTCACAGCTTCTCTTTCAATCCCTCTCTCTCTCACAGAGCTTCTCTTTCTCTCTCTCAATCACAGCTTCTCTTTCTCTCTCTCTTTCTCACTTGCAGCTTCTCTTTCTCTCTCTCTCTCACTCACAGCTTCTCTTTCTCTCACTCACAGCTTCTCTTTCTCTCTCTCACTCACAGCTTCTCTCTCTCTATCTCTCACTCACAGCTTCTTTCTCTCTCTCTCACTCACAGCTTCTCTCTCTCTCTCTCTGTCTCTCTCAGCTTCTCTTTCTCTCTCTCTCTCTCTCACTCACAGCTTCTCTCTATCTCCCTCATACCTTCTCTCTCTCTCTCTCACTCACAGTTTCTCTTTTTCTCTCTCTTTCTCACATGCAGCTTCTCTTTCTCTCTCTCTCACTCACAGCTTCTCTTTCTCTCTCTCTCACTCACAGCTTCTCTTTCTCTCTCTCTCTAACTCACAGCTCTTTCTCTCTCTCTCTCACTCACAGCTACTCTTTCACTCTCTCTCACTCACAGTTTCTCACTCTCTCTCACACACAAACACATACAGCTTCTCTTTCTCACTCTCTCACTCACAGCTTCTCTCTCTCACTCACAGCTTATCTCTCTCTCTCACTCACAGCTACTCTTTCACTCTCTCTCACTCACAGCTTCTCTCTCTCTCACACACACAGCTTCTATTTCTCTCTCTCTCTCTCACTCGCAGCTTCTCTCTCTCTCCCTCATACCTTCTCTTTCTCTCTCTCACTGACAGTTTCTCTTTCTCTCTGTCTCTCACTCACAGCTTCTCTTTCTCTCACTCTCTCACTCACAGCTTCAATTTTTCTCTCTCTCTCTCATTCACACCTTCTCTCTCTCTCTATCTATCTCACTCACAGCTTCTCCTTCTCTCTCTCTCTTTCTCTCACTCACAGCTTCTCTTACAATCCCTCTCTCTCTCACTCACAGCTTCTCTTTCTCTCTCACTCACTCAGCTTTTCTTTCTCTCTCTTTCTCTCACGCACAGCTTCTCTTTCTCTCTCTCTCTCTCACTCATACTTTCTCTTTCTCTCTCTCACTCACAGCTTCTCTTTCTCTCTCTCTTTCTCACTTGCAGCTTCTCTTTCTCTCTCTCTCCCACACAGCTTCTCTTTCTCTCTCTCTCACTCACAGCTTCTCTTTCACTCTCTCACTCACAGCTTCTCTCTCTATCTCTCACTAACAGCTTCTTTCTCTCTCTCTCACTCACAGCTTCTCTTTCACTCTCTCTCTCACAGCTTCTCTCTCGCTCTCGCTCTCACTCACAGCTTCTCTCTCTCCCTCTTACCTTCTCTTTCTCTCTCTCACTCACAGTTTCTCTTTCTCTCCCTCTTTCTCACTTGCAGCTTCTCTTTTTCTCTCTCTCTCTCTCACAGCTTCTCTTTCTCTCTCTCTCACTCACAGCTTCTATTTCTCTCTCTCTCTCTCACTCACAGCTCTTTCTCTCTCTCTCTCACTCACAGCTACTCTTTCACTCTCTCTCACTCACAGCTTCTCATTCTCTCTCACACGCAAACACATACAACTTCTCTTTCTCACTCTCTCACTCACAGCTTCTCTCTCTCTCACTCACAGCTTATATCTCTCTCTCACACTCATAGCTTCTCTTTCTCTCTCTCTCTCACTCACAGCTTCTCTTTCTCTCTCTCTCTCACTCACAGTTTCACTTTCTCTCTCTCTCTCACAGCTTCTCTCTCTCTCACTCACACCTTCTATTTCTCTCTCTCTCTCTCACTCACAGCTTCTCTTTCTCTATCTTTCTCACACTCACAGCTTCTCTTTCTCTCTCTCTCTCTCACTCACACGTTCTCTACCTTCTCTCTCTCACTCACAGCTTCTCTCTCTCACTCACAGCTTTTCTTTCTCTCTCTCTTTCTCACTTGCAGCTTCTCTTTCTCTCTCTCTCTCACAGCTTCTCTTTCTCTCACTCTCACTCACAGCTTCTCTTTCTCTCTCTCACTCACAGCTTCTCTCTCTCTATCTCTCACTCACAGCTTCTTTCTCTCTCACTCACTCACAGCTTCTCTTTCTCTCTCTCTCTCTCTCACTCACAGATTCTCTCTCTCTCCCTCATACCTTCTCTTTCTCTCTCTCACTCACAGTTTCTCTTTCTCTCTCTCTTTCTCACTTGCAGCTTCCCTTTCTCTCACTCTCTCACTCACAGCTTCTCTCTCTCTCTCACTCACTCACAGCTTCTCTTTCTCTCTCTCTCTAATTCACAGCTCTTTCTCTCTCTAATAGCTTCTCTTTCTCTCTCTCTCTCACTCACAGCTTCTCTTTCTCTCTCTCTCTCTCTCACTCACAGTTTCTCTTTCTCTCTCTCTCTCACAGCTTCTCTCTCTCTCACACACACAGCTTCTATTTCTCTCTCTCTCTCTCACTCGCAGCTTCTCTCTCTCTCCCTCATACCTTCTCTTTCTCTCTCTCACTCACAGTTTCTCTTTCTCTCTCTCTTTCTCACTTGCAGCTTCTCTTTCTCTCACTCTCTCACTCACAGCTTCTCTTTCTCTCTCTCTCACTCACAGCTTCTCTGTCTCTCTCTCTCTAACTCACAGCTCTTTCTCTCTCTAATAGTTTCTCTTTCTCTCTCTCTCTCACTCACAGCTTCTCTTTCTCTCTCTCTCTCACTCACAGTTTCTCTTTCTCTCTCTCACACAGCTTCTCTCTCTCACTCACAGCTTCTCTTTCTCTCTCTCTCACTCACAGTTTCTCTCTCACTCACAGCTTTTCTCTCTCTCACATTGCTTCTCTTTCTCTCTCTCACTCACAGCTTCTCTTTCTCTCTCTCTTTCTCACTTATAGCTTCTCTTTCTCTTTCTCTCCCACTCCCAGCTTCTCTTTCTCTCTGTCTCTCACTCACAGCTTCTCTTTCTCTCTCTCCTCTCTCTCACTCACAGCTTCAATTTCTCTCTCTCTCTCTCTCACTCACAGCTTCTCTCTCTCTCTCTATCTCACTCACAGCTTCTATTTCTCTCTCTCTCTCTTTCTCTCACTCACAGCTTCTCTTTCAATCCCTCTCTCTCTCACAGAGCTTCTCTTTCTCTCTCTCACTCACAGCTTCTCTTTCTCTCTCTCTTTCTCACTTGCAGCTTATCTTTCTCTCTCTCTCTCACTCACAGCTTCTCTTACTCTCACTCACAGCTTCTCTTTCTCTCTCTCACTCACAGCTTCTCTCTCTCTATCTCTCACTCACAGCTTCTTTCTCTCTCTCTCACTCACAGCTTCTCTCTCTCTCTCTGTCTCTCTCAGCTTCTCTCTCTCTCTCTCTCACTCACAGCTTCTCTCTATCTCCCTCATACCTTCTCTTTCTCTCTCTCACTCACAGTTTCTCTTTTTCTCTCTCTTTCTCACATGCAGCTTCTCTTTATCTCTCTCTCTCACTCACAGCTTCTCCTTCTCTCTCTCTCTTTCTCTCACTCACAGCTTCTCTTTCAATCCCTCTCTCTCTCACTCACAGCTTCTCTTTCTCTCTCACTCACTCACAGCTTTTCTTTCTCTCTCTTTCTCTCACTCACAGCTTATCTCTCTCTCTCTCACTCATAGCTTCTCTTTCTCTCTCTCTCTCTCACTCACAGCTTCTCTTTCTCTCTCTCTCTCTCTCACTCACTCACAGCTCTTTCTCTCTCACTCACTCACAGCTACTCTTTCACTCTCTCACACTCACAGCTTCTCTCTCTCACTCACACACAGCTTCTCTCCTCTCACTCACTCATACCGTCTCTTTCTCTCTCTCACTCACAGCTTCTCTTACTCTCTCTCTTACTCACTTGCAGCTTCTCTTTCTCTCTCTCTCTCACTCACAGCTTCTCTTTCTCTCTGTCTCTCACTCACAGCTTCTCTTTCTCTCTCTCTCTCTCACTCACAGCTTCATTTTTTCTCTCTCTCTCACTCACACCTTCTCTCTCTATCTATAAATCTCACTCACAGCTTCTCCTTCTCTCTCTCTCTTTCTCTCACTCACAGCTTCTCTTTCAATCCCTCTCTCTCTCACTCACAGCTTCTCTTTCTCTCTCACTCACTCACAGCTTTTCTTTCTCTCTCTTTCTCTCACTCACAGCTTCTCTTTCTCTCTCTCTCTCATTCATACTTTCTCTTTCTCTCTCTCACTCACAGCTTCTCTTTCTCTCTCTCTTTCTCACTTGCAGCTTCTCTTTCTCTCTCTCTCTCCCTCACAGCTTCTCTTTCTCTCTCTCTCACTCACAGCTTCTCTTTCACTCTCTCACTCACAGCTTCTCTCTCTATCTCTCACTAACAGCTTCTTTCTCTCTCTCTCACTCACAGCTTCTCTTTCACTCTCTCTCTCACAGCTTCTCTCTCACTCTCTCTCTCACTCACAGCTTCTCTCTCTCCCTCTTACCTTCTCTTTCTCACTCACTCACTCACAGTTTCTCTTTCTCTCCCTCTTTCTCACTTGCAGCTTCTCTTTTTCTCTCTCTCTCTCTCAAAGCTTCTCTTTCTCTCTCTCTCACTCACAGCTTCTATTTCTCTCTCTCTCTCTCTCACTCACAGCTTCTCTTTCTCTCTCTCTCACTCACAGTTTCTCTCTCACTCACAGCTTTTCTCTCTCACACATTGCTTCTCTTTCTCTCTCTCACAGCTTCTCTTTCTCTCTCTCTTTCTCACTTATAGCTTCTCTTTCTCTCTCTCTCCCACTCCCAGCTTCTCTTTCTCTCTGTCTCTCACTCACAGCTTCTCTTTCTCTCTCTCCTCTCTCTCACTCACAGCTTCAATTTCTCTCTCTCTCTCTCACTCACAGCTTCTCTCTCTCTCTATCTCACTCACAGCTTCTATTTTTCTCTCTCTCTTTCTCTCACTCACAGCTTCTCTTTCAATCCCTCTCTCTCTCACAGAGCTTCTCTTTCTCTCTCTCAATCACAGCTTCTCTTTCTCTCTCTCTTTCTCACTTGCAGCTTCTCTTTCTCTCTCTCTCTCACTCACAGCTTCTCTTTCTCTCACTCACAGCTTCTCTTTCTCTCTCTCACTCACAGCTTCTCTCTCTCTATCTCTCACTCACAGCTTCTTTCTCTCTCTCTCACTCACAGCTTCTCTCTCTCTCTCTCTGTCTCTCTCAGCTTCTCTTTCTCTCTCTCTCTCTCTCACTCACAGCTTCTCTCTATCTCCCTCATACCTTCTCTCTCTCTCTCTCACTCACAGTTTCTCTTTTTCTCTCTCTTTCTCACATGCAGCTTCTCTTTCTCTCTCTCTCACTCACAGCTTCTCTTTCTCTCTCTCTCACTCACAGCTTCTCTTTCTCTCTCTCTCTAACTCACAGCTCTTTCTCTCTCTCTCTCACTCACAGCTACTCTTTCACTCTCTCTCACTCACAGTTTCTCACTCTCTCTCACACACAAACACATACAGCTTCTCTTTCTCACTCTCTCACTCACAGCTTCTCTCTCTCACTCACAGCTTATCTCTCTCTCTCACTCACAGCTACTCTTTCACTCTCTCTCACTCACAGCTTCTCTCTCTCTCACACACACAGCTTCTATTTCTCTCTCTCTCTCTCACTCGCAGCTTCTCTCTCTCTCCCTCATACCTTCTCTCTCTCTCTCTCACTGACAGTTTCTCTTTCTCTCTCTCTTTCTCACTTGCAGCTTCTCTTTCTCTCACTCTCTCACTCACAGCTTCTCTTTCTCTCTCTCTCACTCACAGCTTCTCTTTCTCTCTCTCTCTCACTCACAGCTTCTCTTTCTCTGTCTCTCTCACTCACAGTTTCTCTTTCTCTCTCTCTCACAGCTTCTCTCTCTCTCACTCACAGCTTCTCTTTCTCTCTCTCTCACTCACAGTTTCTCTCTCACTCACAGCTTTTCTCTCTCTCACATTGCTTCTCTTTCTCTCTCTCACTCACAGCTTCTCTTTCTCTCTCTCTTTCTCACTTATAGCTTCTCTTTCTCTCTCTCTCCCACTCCCAGCTTCTCTTTCTCTCTGTCTCTCACTCACAGCTTCTCTTTCTCTCTCTCCTCTCTCTCACTCACAGCTTCAATTTCTCTCTCTCTCTCTCACTCACAGCTTCTCTCTCTCTCTCTATCTCACTCACAGCTTCTATTTCTCTCTCTCTCTTTCTCTCACTCACAGCTTCTCTTTCAATCCCTCTCTCTCTCACAGAGCTTCTCTTTCTCTCTCTCACTCACAGCTTCTCTTTCTCTCTCTCTTTCTCACTTGCAGCTTATCTTTCTCTCTCTCTCTCACTCACAGCTTCTCTTACTCTCACTCACAGCTTCTCTTTCTCTCTCTCACTCACAGCTTCTCTCTCTCTATCTCTCACTCACAGCTTCTTTCTCTCTCTCTCACTCACAGCTTCTCTCTCTCTCTCTGTCTCTCTCAGCTTCTCTCTCTCTCTCACTCACAGCTTCTCTCTATCTCCCTCATACCTTCTCTTTCTCTCTCTCACTCACAGTTTCTCTTTTTCTCTCTCTTTCTCACATGCAGCTTCTCTTTATCTCTCTCTCTCACTCACAGCTTCTCCTTCTCTCTCTCTCTTTCTCTCACTCACAGCTTCTCTTTCAATCCCTCTCTCTCTCACTCACAGCTTCTCTTTCTCTCTCACTCACTCACAGCTTTTCTTTCTCTCTCTTTCTCTCACTCACAGCTTATCTCTCTCTCTCTCACTCATAGCTTCTCTTTCTCTCTCTCTCTCTCACTCACAGCTTCTCTTTCTCTCTCTCTCTCTCTCACTCACTCACAGCTCTTTCTCTCTCACTCACTCACAGCTACTCTTTCACTCTCTCACACTCACAGCTTCTCTCTCTCTCTCTCTCACAGCTTCTCTCCTCTCACTCACTCATACCGTCTCTTTCTCTCTCTCACTCACAGCTTCTCTTACTCTCTCTCTTACTCACTTGCAGCTTCTCTTTCTCTCTCTCTCTCACTCACAGCTTCTCTTTCTCTCTGTCTCTCACTCACAGCTTCTCTTTCTCTCTCTCTCTCTCACTCACAGCTTCATTTTTTCTCTCTCTCACTCACTCACACCTTCTCTCTCTATCTATCTATCTCACTCACAGCTTCTCCTTCTCTCTCTCTCTTTCTCTCACTCACAGCTTCTCTTTCAATCCCTCTCTCTCTCACTCACAGCTTCTCTTTCTCTCTCACTCACAGCTTTTCTTTCTCTCTTTCTCTCACTCACAGCTTCTCTTTCTCTCTCTCTCTCACTCATACTTTCTCTTTCTCTCTCTCACTCACAGCTTCTCTTTCTCTCTCTCTTTCTCACTTGCAGCTTCTCTTTCTCTCTCTCTCTCCCTCACAGCTTCTCTTTCTCTCTCTCACTCACAGCTTCTCTTTCACTCTCTCACTCACAGCTTCTCTCTCTATCTCTCACTAACAGCTTCTTTCTCTCTCTCTCACTCACAGCTTCTCTTTCACTCTCTCTCTCACAGCTTCTCTCTCACTCTCTCTCTCACTCACAGCTTCTCTCTCTCCCTCTTACCTTCTCTTTCTCACTCACTCACTCACAGTTTCTCTTTCTCTCCCTCTTTCTCACTTGCAGCTTCTCTTTTTCTCTCTCTCTCACTCACAGTTTCTCACTCTCTCTCACACACAAACACATACAGCTTCTCTTTCTCACTCTCTCACTCACAGCTTCTCTCTCTCTCACTCACAGCTTATCTCTCTCTCTCACTCATAGCTTCTCTTTCTCTCTCTCTCTCTCACTCACAGCTTCTCTTTCTCTCTCTCTCTCTCTCACTCACTCACAGCTCTTTCTCTCTCTCTCTCACTCACAGCTACTCTTTCACTCTCTCACACTCACAGCTTCTCTTTCTCACTCACTCATACCGTCTCTTTCTCTCTCTCACTCACAGCTTCTCTTACTCTCTCTCTTACTCACTTGCAGCTTCTCTTTCTCTCTCTCTCTCACTCACAGCTTCTCTTTCTCTCTGTCTCTCACTCACAGCTTCTCTTTCTCTCTCTCTCTCTCACTCACAGCTTCAATTTTTCTCTCTCTCTCTCACTCACACCTTCTCTCTCTATCTATCTATCTCACTCACAGCTTCTCCTTCTCTCTCTCTCTTTCTCTCACTCACAGCTTCTCTTTCAATCCCTCTCTCTCTCACTCACAGCTTCTCTTTCTCTCTCTCTCCCACTCCCAGCTTCTCTTTCTCTCTGTCTCTCACTAACAGCTTCTCTTTCTCTCTCTCCTCTCTCTCACTCACAGCTTCAATTTCTCTCTCTCTCTCACTCACAGCTTCTCTCTCTCTCTATCTCACTCACAGCTTCTATTTCTCTCTCCCTCTTTCTCTCACTCACAGCTTCTCTTTCAATCCCTCTCTCTCTCACAGAGCTTCTCTTTCTCTCTCTCACTCACAGCTTCTCTTTCTCTCTCTCTTTCTCACTTGCAGCTTATCTTTCTCTCTCTCTCTCACTCACAGCTTCTCTTTCTCTCACTCACAGCTTCTCTTTCTCTCTCTCACTCACAGCTTCTCTCTCTCTATCTCTCACTCACAGCTTCTTTCTCTCTCTCTCACTCACAGCTTCTCTCTCTCTCTCTGTCTCTCTCAGCTTCTCTTTCTCTCTCTCTCAAACTCACAGCTTCTCTCTATCTCCCTCATACCTTCTCTTTCTCTCTCTCACTCACAGTTTCTCTTTTTCTCTCTCTTTCTCACATGCAGCTTCTCTTTCTCTCTCTCTCACTCACAGCTTCTCTTTCTCTCTCTCTCACTCACAGCTTCTCTTTCTCTCTCTCTCTAACTCACAGCTCTTTCTCTCTCTCTCTCACTCACAGCTACTCTTTCACTCTCTCTCACTCACAGTTTCTCACTCTCTCTCACACACAAACACATACAGCTTCTCTTTCTCACTCTCTCACTCACAGCTTCTCTCTCTCTCACTCACAGCTTATCTCTCTCTCACTCATAGCTTCTCTTTCTCTCTCTCTCTCTCACTCACAGCTTCTCTTTCTCTCTCTCTCTCTCTCACTCACTCACAGCTCTTTCTCTCTCTCTCTCACTCACAGCTACTCTTTCACTCTCTCACACTCACAGCTTCTCTTTCTCTCTCTCTCTCACACAGCTTCTCTCTCTCTCACTCACTCATACCGTCTCTTTCTCTCTCTCACTCACAGCTTCTCTTACTCTCTCTCTTACTCACTTGCAGCTTCTCTTTCTCTCTCTCTCTCACTCACAGCTTCTCTTTCTCTCTGTCTCTCACTCACAGCTTCTCTTTCTCTCTCTCTCTCTCACTCACAGCTTCAATTTTTTTCTCTCTCTCTCACTCACACCTTCTCTCTCTCTATCTATCTCACTCACAGCTTCTCCTTCTCTCTCTCTCTTTCTCTCACTCACAGCTTCTCTTTCAATCCCTCTCTCTCTCACTCACAGCTTCTCTTTCTCTCTCACTCACTCACAGCTTTTCTTTCTCTCTCTTTCTCTCACTCACAGCTTCTCTTTCTCTCTCTCTCTCTCACTCATACTTTCTCTTTCTCTCTCTCACTCACAGCTTCTCTTTCTCTCTCTCTTTCTCACTTGCAGCTTCTCTTTCTCTCTCTCTCCCTCACAGCTTCTCTTTCTCTCTCTCTCACTCACAGCTTCTCTTTCACTCTCTCACTCACAGCTTCTCTCTCTATCTCTCACTAACAGCTTCTTTCTCTCTCTCTCACTCACAGCTTCTCTTTCACTCTCTCTCTCACAGCTTCTCTCTCGCTCTCTCTCTCACTCACAGCTTCTCTCTCTCCCTCTTACCTTCTCTTTCTCTCTCTCACTCACAGTTTCTCTTTCTCTCCCTCTTTCTCACTTGCAGCTTCTCTTTTTCTCTCTCTCTCTCTCACAGCTTCTCTTTCTCTCTCTCTCACTCACAGCTTCTATTTCTCTCTCTCTCTCTCTCACACAGCTCTTTCTCTCTCTCTCTCACTCACAGTTTCTCTTTCTCTCCCTCTTTCTCACTTGCAGCTTCTCTTTTTCTCTCTCTCTCTCACAGCTTCTCTTTCTCTCTCTCTCACTCACAGCTTCTCTTTCTCTCTCTCACTCTCAGCTTCTCTTTTTCTCTCTCTCTCACTCACAGCTTCTCTCTCTCTCTCTCTCCCACTCACAGTTTCTCTCTCTCTCTCACTCACAGCTTCTCTTTCTCTATTTCTCTCTCTTACTCACATCTTCTCTCTCTCTCTCACTCACAGCTTTTCTTTCTCTCTCTCGCTCTCACTCACAGCTTCTCTTTCTCTCTCTCTCTCTCACTCACAGGTTCACTTTCTTCTCTCTCTCACTTACAGCTTCTCTTTCTCTCTCTCTCACTCTCAGCTTCTCTTTTTCTCTCTCTCACTCACAGCTTCTCTTTCTCTGTCTCTCACTCACAGCTTCTCTCTCTCACACACACACTCACAGCTTCTCTTTCTCTCTCTCTCACTCACACCTTCTCTCTCTCTCTCACTCACAGCTTCTCTTTCTCTCTTTCTCTCCCACTCACAGCTTCTCTTTCTCTCTCTCACTCACAGCTTCCCTTTCTCTATTTCTCTCTCTCACTCACAGCTTCTCTTTCTCTCTCTCACACAGCTTATCGTTCTCTCTCTCCCACTCACAGCTTCTCTTTCTCTCTCTCTCACTCACAGCTTTTCTTTCTCTCTCACTTTCTCACTTGCAGCTTCTCTTTCTCTCTCTCTCTCTCACTCACAGCTTCTCTTTCTCTCTCTCTCACTCACAGCTTCTCTTTCTCTCTCTCACTCACAGCTTCTCTCTCTCTATCTCTCACTCACAGCTTCTCTTTCACTCTCTCTCTCTCACTCTCAGCTTCTCTTTCTCTCTCTCTCACTCACGGCTTAGCTTTCTCTCTCTCTCACTCACAGCTTCACTTTCTTCTCTCTCTCACTTACAGCTTCTCTTTCTCTCTCTCACTCTCAGCTTCTCTTTTTCTCTCTCTCTCACTCACAGCTTCTCTCTCTCTCTCTCTCTCCCACTCACAGTTTCTCTCTCTCACTCACAGCTTCTCTTTCTCTATTTCTCTCTCTTACTCACATCTTCTCTCTCTCTCTCACTCACAGCTTTTCTTTCTCTCTCTCGCTCTCACTCACAGCTTCTCTTTCTCTCTCTCACACACTCACAGGTTCACTTTCTTCTCTCTCTCACTTACAGCTTCTCTTTCTCTCACTCTCAGCTTCTCTTTTTCTCTCTCTCACTCACAGCTTCTCTTTCTCTGTCTCTCACTCACAGCTTCTCTCTCTCTCACACACACTCACAGCTTCTCTTTCTCTCTCTCTCACTCACACCTTCTCTCTCTCTCTCACTCACAGCTTCTCTTTCTCTCCCACTCACAGCTTCTCTTTCTCTCTCTCACTCACATCTTCTCTTTCTCTCTCTCTCTCACTCACAGCTTCCCTTTCTCTATTTCTCTCTCTCACTCACAGCTTCTCTTTCTCTCTCACACACAGCTTATCGTTCTCTCTCTCTCCCACTCTCAGCTTCTCTTTCTCTCTCTCTCACTCACAGCTTTTCTTTCTCTCTCACTTTCTCACTTGCAGCTTCTCTTTCTCTCTCTCTCTCTCACTCACAGCTTCTCTTTCTCTCTCTCTCACTCACAGCTTCTCTTTCTCTCTCTCACTCACAGCTTCTCTCTCTCTCACTCACTCACAGCTTCGCTTTCTCTCTCACACACACACAGCTTCTCTTTCTCTCTCTCACACACACAGCTTCTCACTCTCACTCACTCATAACTTCTCTTTCTCTCTCTCACTCACAGCTTCTATTTCTCTCTCTCTTTCTCACTTGCTTCTTCTCTTTCTCTCTCTCTCTCACTCACAGCTTCTCTCTCTCACTCACAACTTCTCTTTCTCTCTCTCTGTCTCACTCACAGCTCTTTCTCTCTCTCTCACTCACAGCTACTCTTTCACTCTCTCTCACTCACAGCTTCTAATTCTCTTTCTCTCTCTCACTCACAGCTTCTCTCTCTCTCAAACAGCTTCTCTCTCTCTCACTCACAGCTTCTCTTTCTCTCTCTCACTCTCACTCACAGCTTCTCTTTCTCTCTGTCTCTCACTCACACCTTCTCTTTCTCTCTCTTTCTCACACTCACAGCTTCTTTTTCTCTCTCTCACTCACAGCATCTTTCTCTCTCTCTCACTCACTCACAGTTTCTCTCTCACACTCTCACTCACTCACAGTTTCTCTTTCTCTCTCTCTCTCTCCCACTCACAGCTTCTCTTTTTCTCTCTCTCTCTCACTCACAACTTCTCTTTCTCTCTCTCTCTCTCACTCACACCTTCTCTACCTTCTCTCTCTCACTCACAGATTCTCTCTCTCTCTCTCACAGCTTCTCTCTCTCTCACTCACTCACTCACAGCTTCTCTTTCTCTCTCTCACTCTCCCTCACAGCATCTCTTTCTCTCTATCTCTCACTCACAGCTTCTCTTTCACTCTCTCTCTCTCACTCTCAGCTTCTCTTTCTCTCTCTCTCACTCACGGCTTAGCTTTCTCTCTCTCTCACTCACAGCTTCACTTTCTTCTCTCTCTCACTTACAGCTTCTCTTTCTCTCTCTCACTCTCAGCTTCTCTTTTTCTCTCTCTCTCACTCACAGCTTCTCTCTCTCTCTCTCTCTCCCACTCACAGTTTCTCTCTCTCACTCACAGCTTCTCTTTCTCTATTTCTCTCTCTTACTCACATCCTCTCTCTCTCTCTCACTCACAGCTTTTCTTTCTCTCTCTCGCTCTCACTCACAGCTTCTCTTTCTCTCTCTCTCACACTCACAGGTTCACTTTCTTCTCTCTCTCACTTACAGCTTCTCTTTCTCTCTCTCTCACTCTCAGCTATTCTTTTTCTCTCTCTCACTCACAGCTTCTCTTTCTCTGTCTCTCACTCACAGCTTCTCTCTCTCACACACACACTCACAGCTTCTCTTTCTCTCTCTCTCACTCACACCTTCTCTCTCTCTCTCACTCACAGCTTCTCTTTCTCTCCCACTCACAGCTTCTCTTTCTCTCTCTCACTCACAGCTTCTCTTTCTCTCTCTCTCACTCACACCTTCTCTCTCTCTCTCACTCACAGCTTCTCTTTCTCTCCCACTCACAGCTTCTCTTTCTCTCTCTCACTCACATCTTCTCTTTCTCTCTCTCTCTCACTCACATTCCCTTTCTCTATTTCTCTCTCTCACTCACAGCTTCTCTTTCTCTCTCTCACACAGCTTATCATTCTCTCTCTCTCCCACTCACAGCTTCTCTTTCTCTCTCCCTCACTCACAGCTTTTCTTTCTCTCTCACTTTCTCACTTGCAGCTTCTCTTTCTCTCTCTCTCACACTCACAGCTTCTCTTTCTCTCTCTCACTCACAGCTTCTCTTTCTCTCTCTCCCTCACAGCTTCTCTCTCTCTATCTCTCACTCACAGCTTCTCTTTCTCTCTCTCACTCACAGCTTCTCTCTCTCTCTCTCACTCACAGCTTCGCTTTCTCTCTCACACACACACAGCTTCTCTTTCTCTCTCTCTCACACACAGCTTCTCACTCTCACTCACTCATAACTTCTCTTTCTCTCTCTCACTCACAGCTTCTATTTCTCTCTCTCTTTCTCACTTGCTGCTTCTCTCTCTCTCTCTCACTCACAGCTTCTCTCTCTCACTCACAACTTCTCTTTCTCTCTCTCTGTCTCACTCACAGCTCTTTCTCTCTCTCTCACTCACAGCTACTCTTTCACTCTCTCTCACTCACAGCTTCTAATTCTCTTTCTCTCTCTCACTCACAGCTTCTCTCTCTCTCACACAGCTTCTCTCTCTCTCACTCACAGCTTCTCTTTCTCTCTCTCACTCTCACTCACAGCTTCTCTTTCTCTCTGTCTCTCACTCACAGCTTCTCTTTCTCTCTTTCTCACACTCACAGCTTCTTTTTCTCTCTCTCACTCACAGCATCTTTCTCTCTCTCTCACTCACTCACAGTTTCTCTCTCACACTCTCACTCACTCACAGTTTCTCTTTCTCTCTCTCTCTCCCACTCACAGCTTCTCTTTTTCTCTCTCTCTCTCACTCACAACTTCTCTTTCTCTCTCTCTCTCTCACTCACACCTTCTCTACCTTCTCTCTCTCACTCACAGATTCTCTCTCTCTCTCTCACAGCTTCTCTCTCTCTCACTCACTCACTCACAGCTTCTCTTTCTCTCTCTTACTCTCCCTCACAGCATCTCTTTCTCTCTCTCTCACTCACAGTTTCTCTTTCTCTCTCTTTCTCTCACTCACAGCTTCTCCTTGTCTCTCTCTCTCACTCACAGCTTCACTCTCTCTCACTCCCAGCTTCTTTCTCTCTCTCTCACTCACAGCTTCTCTTTCTCTCTCACACACACAGCTTCTCTTTCTCTCTCTCTCTCACTCACAGCTTTTCTTTCTCTCTCTCTCTCACTCATAGCTTCTCTTTCTCTCTCTCACTCACAGCTTCTCTTTCTCTCTCTCTCACTTACAGCTTCTGTCTCTCACACACAGCTTCTCTTTCTCTCTCTCTCACTCATACCTTATCTTTCTCTCTCACACACAGCTTCTCTTTCTCTCTTTCTCACTTGCAGCTTCTCTTTCTCTCTCTCTCTCACTCACAGCTTCTCTTTCTCTCTCTCTCACTCACAGCTTCTTTTTCTCTCTCTCACTCACAGCTTCTCTCTCTCTATCTCTCACTCACAGCTTCTTTCTCTCTCTCTCACTCACAGCTTCTCTTTCTCTCACACACACAGCTTCTCTTTCTCTCTCTCTCACTCATACCTTCTCTTTCTCTCTATCACTCACAGCTTCTCTTTCTCTCTCTCTTTTTCTCACTCACAGCTTCTCTTTCTCTCTCTCTCTCACTTGCAGCTTCTCTTTCTCTCTCTCTCTCACTCCCAGCTTCTCTTTCTCTCTGTCTCTCACTCACAGCTTCTCTTTCTCTCTCTCCCTCTCTCACTCACAGCTTCAATTTTTCTCTCTCTCTCTCACTCACACCTTCTCTCTCTCTCTATCTATCTCACTCACAGCTTCTCCTTCTCTCTCTCTCTTTCTCTCACTCACAGCTTCTCTTTCAATCCCTCTCTCTCTCACTCACAGCTTCTCTTTCTCTCTCACTCACTCACAGCTTTTCTTTCTCTCTCTTTCTCTCACTCACAGCTTCTCTTTCTCTCTCTCTCTCACTCATACTTTCTCTTTCTCTCTCTCACTCACAGCTTCTCTTTCTCTCTCTCTTTCTCACTTGCAGCTTCTCTTTCTCTCACTCTCCCTCACAGCTTCTCTTTCTCTCTCTCTCACTCACAGCTTCTCTTTCACTCTCTCACTCACAGCTTCTCTCTCTATCTCTCACTAACAGCTTCTTTCTCTCTCTCTCACTCACAGCTTCTCTTTCACTCTCTCTCTCACAGCTTCTCTCTCGCTCTCTTTCTCACTCACAGCTTCTCTCTCTCCCTCTTACCTTCTCTTTCTCTCTCTCACTCACAGTTTCTCTTTCTCTCCCTCTTTCTCTCTTGCAGCTTCTCTTTTTCTCTCTCTCTCTCTCACAGCTTCTCTTTCTCTCTCTCTCACTCACAGCTTCTATTTCTCTCTCTCTCTCTCACACAGCTCTTTCTCTCTCTCTCACTCACAGCTACTCTTTCACTCTCTCTCACTCACAGCTTCTCACTCTCTCTCACACGCAAACACATACAGCTTCTCTTTCTCACTCTCTCACTCACAGCTTCTCTCTCTCTCACTCACAGCTTATATCTCTCTCTCACACTCATAGCTTCTCTTTCTCTCTCTCTCTCACTCACAGCTTCTCTTTCTCTCTCTCTCTCACTCACAGTTTCACTTTCTCTCTCTCTCTCACACCTTCTCTCTCTCTCACTCACACCTTCTATTTCTCTCTCTCTCTCTCACTCACAACTTCTCTTTCTCTCTGTCTCTCACTCACAGCTTCTCTTTCTCTATCTTTCTCACACTCACAGCTTCTCTTTCTCTCTCTCTCTCTCACTCACACGTTCTCTACATTCTCTCTCTCACTCACAGCTTCTCTCTCTCACTCACAGCTTCTCTTTCTCTCTCTCTTTCTCACTTGCAGCTTCTCTTTCTCTCTCTCTCTCTCACAGCTTCTCTTTCTCTCACTCTCACTCACAGCTTCTCTTTCTCTCTCTCACTCACAGCTTCTCTCTCTCTATCTCTCACTCACAGCTTCTTTCTCTCTCTCACACACAGCTTATCGTTCTCTCTCTCTCCCACTCACAGCTTCTCTTTCTTTCTCTCTCTCTCACTCACAGCTTTTCTTTCTCTCTCACTTTCTCACTTGCAGCTTCTCTTTCTCTCTCTCTCTCTCACTCACAGCTTCTCTTTCT
This sequence comes from Bradypodion ventrale, assembly GCA_035047345.1. Taxonomy (NCBI): domain Eukaryota; kingdom Metazoa; phylum Chordata; class Lepidosauria; order Squamata; family Chamaeleonidae; genus Bradypodion; species Bradypodion ventrale. The sequence continues at coordinate 256,037,854 of JAWDJE010000001.1, forward strand.
CTCTCTCTCACTCACAGCTTCTCTTTCTCTCTCTCACTCACAGCTTCTCTCTCTCTATCTCTCACTCACAGCTTCTCTTTCTCTCTCTCACTCACAGCTTCTCTCACTCTCTCTCACTCACAGCTTCGCTTTCTCTCTCACACACACACAGCTTCTCTTTCTCTCTCTCACACACACAGCTTCTCACTCTCACTCACTCATAACTTCTCTTTCTCTCTCTCACTCACAGCTTCTATTTCTCTCTCTCTTTCTCACTTGCTGCTTCTCTTTCTCTCTCTCTCTCACTCACAGCTTCTCTCTCTCACTCACAACTTCTCTTTCTCTCTCTCTGTCTCACTCACAGCTCTTTCTCTCTCTCTCACTCACAGCTACTCTTTCACTCTCTCTCACTCACAGCTTCTCTTTCTCTCTCTCACTCTCACTCACAGCTTCTATTTCTCTCTGTCTCTCACTCACAGCTTCTCTTTCTCTCTCTTTCTCACACTCACACCTTCTTTTTCTCTCTCTCACTCACAGCATTTTTCCCTCTCTCTCACTCACTCACAGTTTCTCTCTCACACTCTCACTCACTCACAGTTTCTCTTTCTCTCTCTCTCTCTCCCACTCACAGCTTCTCTTTTTCTCTCTCTCTCTCACTCACAACTTCTCTTTCTCTCTCTCTCTCTCACTCACACCTTCTCTACCTTCTCTCTCTCACTCACAGATTCTCTCTCTCTCTCACACAGCTTCTCTCTCTCTCACTCACTCACTTTGTCACAGCTTCTCTTTCTCTCTCTCACTCTCCCTCACAGCATCTCTTTCTCTCTATCTCTCACTCACAGCTTCTCTTTCACTCTCTCTCTCTCACTCTCAGCTTCTCTTTCTCTCTCTCTCACTCACGGCTTAGCTTTCTCTCTCTCTCACTCACAGCTTCACTTTCTTCTCTCTCTCACTTACAGCTTCTCTTTCTCTCTCTCACTCTCAGCTTCTCTTTTTCTCTCTCTCTCACTCACAGCTTCTCTCTCTCTCTCTCTCTCCCACTCACAGTTTCTCTCTCTCACTCACAGCTTCTCTTTCTCTATTTCTCTCTCTTACTCACATCTTCTCTCTCTCTCTCACTCACAGCTTTTCTTTCTCTCTCTCGCTCTCACTCACAGCTTCTCTTTCCCTCTCTCACACACTCACAGGTTCACTTTCTTCTCTCTCTCACTTACAGCTTCTCTTTCTCTCTCTCTCACTCTCAGCTTCTCTTTTTCTCTCTCTCACTCACAGCTTCTCTTTCTCTGTCTCTCACTCACAGCTTCTCTCTCTCACACACACACTCACAGCTTCTCTTTCTCTCTCTCTCACTCACACCTTCTCTCTCTCACTCACAGCTTCTCTTTCTCTCCCACTCAAAGCTTCTCTTTCTCTCTCTCACTCACATCTTCTCTTTCTCTCTCTCTCTCACTCACAGCTTCTCTTTCTCTCTCTCACACAGCTTATCGTTCTCTCTCTCTCCCACTCACAGCTTCTCTTTCTCTCTCCCTCACTCACAGCTTTTCTTTCTCTCTCACTTTCTCACTTGCAGCTTCTCTTTCTCTCTCTCTCTCACTCACAGCTTCTCTTTCTCTCTCTCTCACTCACAGCTTCTCTTTCTCTCTCTCCCTCACAGCTTCTCTCTCTCTATCTCTCACTCACAGCTTCTCTTTCTCTCTCTCACTCACAGCTTCTCTCTCTCTCTCTCACTCACAGCTTCACTTTCTCTCTCACACACACACAGCTTCTCTTTCTCTCTCTCTCACACACAGCTTCTCACTCTCACTCACTCATAACTTCTCTTTCTCTCTCTCACTCACAGCTTCTATTTCTCTCTCTCTTTCTCACTTGCTGCTTCTCTCTCTCTCTCTCTCTCTCACTCACAGCTTCTCTCTCTCACTCACAACTTCTCTTTCTCTCTCTCTGTCTCACTCACAGCTCTTTCTCTCTCTCTCACACAGCTACTCTTTCACTCTCTCTCACTCACAGCTTCTAATTCTCTTTCTCTCTCTCACTCACAGCTTCTCTCTCTCTCACACAGCTTCTCTCTCTCTCACTCACAGCTTCTCTTTCTCTCTCTCACTCTCACTCACAGCTTCTCTTTCTCTCTGTCTCTCACTCAAAGCTTCTCTTTCTCTCTTTCTCACACTCACAGCTTCTTTTTCTCTCTCTCACTCACAGCATCTTTCTCTCTCTCTCACTCACTCACAGTTTCTCTCTCACACTCTCACTCACTCACAGTTTCTCTTTCTCTCTCTCTCTCCCACTCACAGCTTCTCTTTTTCTCTCTCTCTCTCACTCACAACTTCTCTTTCTCTCTCTCTCTCTCACTCACACCTTCTCTACCTTCTCTCTCTCACTCACAGATTCTCTCTCTCTCTCTCACAGCTTCTCTCTCTCTCACTCACTCACTCACAGCTTCTCTTTCTCTCTCTTACTCTCCCTCACAGCATCTCTTTCTCTCTCTCTCTCACTCACAGTTTCTCTTTCTCTCTCTTTCTCTCACTCACAGCTTCTCCTTGTCTCTCTCTCTCACTCACAGCTTCACTCTCTCTCACTACCAGCTTCTTTCTCTCTCTCTCACTCACAGCTTCTCTTTCTCTCTCACACACACAGCTTCTCTTTCTCTCTCTCTCTCACTCACAGCTTTTCTTTCTCTCTCTCTCTCACTCATAGCTTCTCTTTCTCTCTCTCACTCACAGCTTCTCTTTCTCTCTCTCTCACTTACAGCTTCTGTCTCTCACACACAGCTTCTCTTTCTCTCTCTCTCACTCATACCTTATCTTTCTCTCTCACACACAGCTTCTCTTTCTCTCTTTCTCACTTGCAGCTTCTCTTTCTCTCTCTCTCTCACTTACAGCTTCTCTTTCTCTCTCTCTCACTCACAGCTTCTTTTTCTCTCTCTCACTCACAGCTTCTCTCTCTCTATCTCTCACTCACAGCTTCTTTCTCTCTCTCTCACGCACAGCTTCTCTTTCTCTCTCACACACAGCTTCTCTTTCTCTCTCTCTCACTCATACCTTCTCTTTCTCTCTATCACTCACAGCTTCTCTTTCTCTCTCTCTTTTTCTCACTCACAGCTTCTCTTTCTCTCTCTCTCTCACTTGCAGCTTCTCTTTTTCTCTCTCTCTCACTCCCAGCTTCTCTTTCTCTCTGTCTCTCACTCACAGCTTCTCTTTCTCTCTCTCTCTCTCACTCACAGCTTCAATTTTTCTCTCTCTCTCACTCACACCTTCTCTCTCTCTCTATCTATCTCACTCACAGCTTCTCCTTCTCTCTCTCTCTTTCTCTCACTCACAGCTTCTCTTTCAATCCCTCTCTCTCTCACTCACAGCTTCTCTTTCTCTCTCACTCACTCACAGCTTTTCTTTCTCTCTCTTTCTCTCACTCACAGCTTCTCTTTCTCTCTCTCTCTCACTCATACTTTCTCTTTCTCTCTCTCACTCACAGCTTCTCTTTCTCTCTCTCTTTCTCACTCACAGCTTCTCTTTCTCTCTTTCTCACACTCACAGCTTCTTTTTCTCTCTCTCACTCACAGCATCTTTCTCTCTCTCTCACTCACTCACAGTTTCTCTCTCACACTCTCACTCACTCACAGTTTCTCTTTCTCTCTCTCTCTCTCCCACTCACAGCTTCTATTTTTCTCTCTCTCTCACTCACAACTTCTCTTTCTCTCTCTCTCTCTCACTCACACCTTCTCTACCTTCTCTCTCTCACTCACAGATTCTCTCTCTCTCTCTCACTCACTCACTCACAGCTTCTCTTTCTCTCTCTTACTCTCCCTCACAGCATCTCTCTCTCTCTCTCACTCACAGTTTCTCTTTCTCTCTCTTTCTCTCACTCACAGCTTCTCCTTGTCTCTCTCTCTCACTCACAGCTTCACTCTCTCTCACTCCCAGCTTCTTTCTCTCTCTCTCACTCACAGCTTCTCTTTCTCTCTCACACACACAGCTTCTCTTTCTCTCTCTCTCACTCACAGCTTTTCTTTCTCTCTCTCTCTCACTCATAGCTTCTCTTTCTCTCTCTCACTCACAGCTTCTCTTTCTCTCTCTCTCACTTACAGCTTCTGTCTCTCACACACAGCTTCTCTTTCTCTCTCTCTCACTCATACCTTATCTTTCTCTCTCACACACAGCTTCTCTTTCTCTCTTTCTCACTTGCAGCTTCTCTTTCTCTCTCTCTCTCACTCACAGCTTCTCTTTCTCTCTCTCTCACTCACAGCTTCTTTTTCTCTCTCTCACTCACAGCTTCTCTCTCTCTATCTCTCACTCACAGCTTCTTTCTCTCTCTCTCACTCACAGCTTCTCTTTCTCTCTCTCACACAGCTTCTCTTTCTCTCTCTCTCACTCATACCTTCTCTTTCTCTCTATCACTCACAGCTTCTCTTTCTCTCTCTCTCTTTCTCACTCACAGCCTCTCTTTCTCTCTCTCTCACTTGCAGCTTCTCTTTCTCTCTCTCTCTCACTCCCAGCTTCTCTTTCTCTCTGTCTCTCACTCACAGCTTCTCTTTCTCTCTCTCTCTCTCACTCACAGCTTCAATTTCTCTCTCTCTCTCTCACTCACACCTTCTCTCTCTCTCTATCTATCTCACTCACAGCTTCTCCTTCTCTCTCTCTCTCTTTCTCTCACTCACAGCTTCTCTTTCAATCACTCTCTCTCTCACTCACAGCTTCTCTTTCTCTCTCACTCACTCACAGCTTTTCTTTCTCTCTCTTTCTCTCACTCACAGCTTCTCTTTCTCTCTCTCTCTCACTCATACTTTCTCTTTCTCTCTCTCACTCACAGCTTCTCTTTCTCTCTCTCTTTCTCACTTGCAGCTTCTCTTTCTCTCTCTCTCCCTCACAGCTTCTCTTTCTCTCTCTCTCACTCACAGCCTCTCTTTCACTCTCTCACTCACAGCTTCTCTCTCTATCTCTCAGTAACAGCTTCTTTCTCTCTCTCTCACTCACAGCTTCTCTTTCACTCTCTCTCTCACAACTTCTCTCTCGCTCTCTCTCTCACTCACAGCTTAACTCTCTCCCTCTTACCTTCTCTTTCTCTCTCTCACTCACAGTTTCTCTTTCTCTCCCTCTTTCTCACTTGCAGCTTCTCTTTTTCTCTCTCTCTCTCTCACAGCTTCTCTTTCTCTCTCTCTCTCACTCACAGCTTCTATTTCTCTCTCTCTCACACACACACAGCTCTTTCTCTCTCTCTCACTCACAGCTACTCTTTCACTCTCTCTCTCACAGCTTCTCACTCTCTCTCACACGCAAACACATACAGCTTCTCTTTCTCACTCTCTCACTCACAGCTTCTCTCTCTCTCACTCACAGCTTATATCTCTCTCTCACACTCATAGCTTCTCTTTCTCTCTCTCTCTCTCTCTCACTCACAGCTTCTCTTTCTCTCTCTCTCTCACTCACAGTTTCACTTTCTCTCTCTCACACACACCTTCTCTCTCTCTCACTCACACCTTCTATTTCTCTCTCTCTCTCTCACTCACAGCTTCTCTTTCTCTCTGTCTCTCACTCACAGCTTCTCTTTCTCTATCTTTCTCACACTCACAGCTTCTCTTTCTCTCTCTCTCTCACTCACACGTTCTCTACCTTCTCTCTCTCACTCACAGCTTCTCTCTCTCACTCACAGCTTCTCTTTCTCTCTCTCTTTCTCACTTGCAGCTTCTCGTTCTCTCTCTCTCTCACAGCTTCTCTTTCTCTCACTCTCACTCACAGCTTCTCTTTCTCTCTCTCACTCACAGCTTCTCTCTCTCTATCTCTCACTCACAGCTTCTTTCTCTCTCTCTCACTCACAGCTTCTCTTTCTCTCTCTCTCTCTCTCTCTCACAGCTTCTCTTTCTCTCTCTCTCTCTCACTCACAGATTCTCTCTCTCTCCCTCATACCTTCTCTTTCTCTCTCTCACTCACAGTTTTTCTTTCTCTCTCTCTTTCTCACTTGCAGCTTCCCTTTCTCTCACTCTCTCACTCACAGCTTCTCTCTCTCTCTCACTCACTCACAGCTTCTCTTTCTCTCTCTCTCTAATTCACAGCTCTTTCTCTCTCTAATAGCTTCTCTTTCTCTCTCTCTCTCACTCACAGCTTCTCTTTCTCTCTCTCTCTCTCACTCACAGTTTCTCTTTCTCTCTCTCTCTCTCTCTCAGCTTCTCTCTCTCTCTCACTCACAGCTTCTATTTCTCTCACTCTCTCTCACTCACAGCTTCTCTCTCTCTCCCTCATACCTTCTCTTTCGCTCTCTCACTCACAGTTTCTCTTTCTCTCTCTCTTTCTCACTTGCAGCTTCTCTTTCTCTCACTCTCTCACTCACAGCTTCTCTTTCTCTCTCTCTCACTCACAGCTTCTCTTTCTCTCTCTCGCTAACTCACAGCTCTTTCTCTCTCTAATAGCTTCTCTTTCTCTCTCTCTCTCTCTCACTCACAGCTTCTCTTTCTCTCTCTCTCTCACTCACAGTTTCTCTTTCTCTCTCTCTCTCTCACAGCTTCTCTCTCTCTCACTCACAGCTTCTATTTCTCTCTCTCTCACACATTCACAGCTTCTCTCTCTCTCCCTCATACCTTCTCTTTCTCTCTCTCACTCACAGTTTCTCTTTCTCTCTCTCTTTCTCACTTGCAGCTTCTCTTTCTCTCACTCTCTCACTCACAGCTTCTCTTTCTCTCTCTCTCACTCACAGCTTCTCTTTCTCTCTCTCTCTAACTCACAGCTCTTTCTCTCTCTAATAGCTTCTCTCTCTCTCTCTCTCTCTCACTCACAGCTTCTCTTTCTCTCTCTCTCACTCACAGTTTCTCTTTCTCCCTCTCTCTCACAGCTTCTCTCTCTCTCTCACTCACAGTTTCTCTCTCACTCACAGCTTTTCTCTCTCTCACATTGCTTCTCTTTCTCTCTCTCACTCACAGCTTCTCTTTCTCTCTTTCTTTCTCACTTATAGCTTCTCTTTCTCTCTCTCCCACTCCCAGCTTCTCTTACTCTCTGTCTCTCACTCACAGCTTCTCTTTCTCTCTCTCCTCTCTCTCACTCACAGCTTCAATTTCTCTCTCTCACTCACTCACAGCTTCTCTCTCTCTCTCTATCTCACTCACAGCTTCTATTTCTCTCTCTCTCTTTCTCTCACTCACAGCTTCTCTTTCAATCCCTCTCTCTCTCACAGAGCTTCTCTTTCTCTCTCTCACTCACAGCTTCTCTTTCTCCCTCTCTTTCTCACTTGCAGCTTATCTTTCTCTCTCTCTCTCACTCACAGCTTCTCTTTCTCTCACTCACAGCTACTCTTTCTCTCTCTCACTCACAGCTTCTCTCTCTCTATCTCTCACTCACAGCTTCTTTCTCTCTCTCTCACTCACAGCTTCTCTCTCTCTCTCTCTCAGCTTCTCTTTCTCTCTCTCTCTCTCACTCACAGCTTCTCTCTATCTCCCTCATACCTTCTCTTTCTCTCTCTCACTCACAGTTTCTCTTTTTCTCTCTCTCTCTCACTCACAGCTTCTCTTTCTCTCTCTCACTCACAGCTTCTCTTTCTCTCTCTCTCTCTAACTCACAGCTCTTTCTCTCTCTCTCTCACTCACAGCTACTCTTTCACTCTCTCTCACTCACAGTTTCTCACTCTCTCTCACACACAAACACATACAGCTTCTCTTTCTCACTCTCTCACTCACAGCTTTCTCTCTCACTCACAGCTTATCTCTCTCTCTCACTCATAGCTTCTCTTTCTCTCTCTCTCTCACTCACAGCTTCTCTTTCTCTCTCTCTCTCTCTCTCACACTCACTCACAGCTCTTTCTCTCTCTCTCTCACTCACAGCTACTCTTTCACTCTCTCACACTCACAGCTTCTCTTTCTCTCTCTCTCTCACTTGCAGCTTCTCTTTCTCTCTCTCTCTCACTCACAGCTTCTCTTTCTCTCTGTCTCTCACTCACAGCTTCTCTTTCTCTCTCTCTCTCTCTCACTCACAGCTTCAATTTTTTTTTCTCTCTCTCACTCACACCTTCTCTCTCTCTCTATCTATCTCACTCACAGCTTCTCCTTCTCTCTCTCTCTTTCTCTCACTCACAGCTTCTCTTTCAATCCCTCTCTCTCTCACTCACAGCTTCTCTTTCTCTCTCACTCACTCACAGCTTTTCTTTCTCTCTCTTTCTCTCACTCACAGCTTCTCTTTCTCTCTCTCTCTCACTCATACTTTCTCTTTCTCTCTCTCACTCACAGCTTCTCTTTATCTCTCTCTTTCTCACTTGCAGCTTCTCTTTCTCTCTCTCTCCCTCACAGCTTCTCTTTCTCTCTCTCTCACTCACAGCTTCTCTTTCACTCTCTCACTCACAGCTTCTCTCTCTATCTCTCACTAACAGCTTCTTTCTCTCTCTCTCACTCACAGCTTCTCTTTCACTCTCTCTCTCACAGCTTCTCTCTCGCTCTCTCTCTCACTCACAGCTTCTCTCTCTCCCTCTTACCTTCTCTTTCTCTCTCTCACTCACAGTTTCTCTTTCTCTCCCTCTTTCTCACTTGCAACTTCTCTTTTTCTCTCTCTCTCTCTCACAGCTTCTCTTTCTCTCTCTCTCACTCACAGCTTCTATTTCTCTCTCTCTCTCTCTCACTCACAGCCCTTTCTCTCTCTCTCTCACTCACAGCTACTCTTTCACTCTCTCTCACTCACAGCTTCTCACTCTCTCTCACACGCAAACACATACAGCTTCTCTTTCTCACTCTCTCACTCACAGCTTCTCTCTCTCTCACTCACAGCTTCTCTCTCTCTCTCACACTCATAGCTTCTCTTTCTCTCTCTCTCTCTCTCACTCACAGCTTCTCTTTCTCTCTCTCTCTCACTCACAGTTTCACTTTCTCTCTCTCTCACACAGCTTCTCTCTCTCACTCACACCTTCTATTTCTCTCTCTCTCTCTCACTCACAGCTTCTCTTTCTCTATGTCTCTCACTCACAGCTTCTCTTTCTCTATCTTTCTCACAATTACAGCTTCTCTTTCTCTCTCTCTCTCTCACTCACACGTTCTCTACCTTCTCTCTCTCACTCACAGCTTCTCTCTCTCACTCACAGCTTCTCTTTCTCTCTCTCTTTCTCACTTGCAGCTTCTCTTTCTCTCTCTCTCTCACAGCTTCTCTTTCTCTCACTCTCACTCACAGCTTCTCTTTCTCTCTCTCACTCACAGCTTCTCTCTCTCTATCTCTCACTCACAGCTTCTTTCTCTCTCTCTCACTCACATCTTCTCTTTCTCTCTCTCTCTCTCTCACAGCTTCTCTTTCTCTCTCTCTCACTCACTCACAGATTCTCTCTCTCTCCCTCATACCTTCTCTTTCTCTCTCTCACTCACAGTTTCTCTTTCTCTCTCTCTTTCTCACTTGCAGCTTCCCTTTCTCTCACTCTCTCACTCACAGCTTCTCTCTCTCTCTCACTCACTCACAGCTTCCCTTTCTCTCTCTCTCTAATTCACAGCTCTTTCTCTCTCTAATAGCTTCTCTTTCTCTCTCTCTCTCACTCACAGCTTCTCTTTCTCTCTCTCTCTCTCACTCACAGTTTCTCTTTCTTTCTCTCTCTCACAGCTTCTCTCTCTCTCTCACTCATAGTTTCTATTTCTCTCTCTCTCTCTCACTCACAGCTTCTCTCTCTCTCCCTCATACCTTCTCTTTCTCTCTCTCACTCACAGTTTCTCTTTCTCTCTCTCTTTCTCACTTGCAGCTTCTCTTTCTCTCACTCTCTCACTCACAGCTTCTCTTTCTCTCTCTCTCACTCACAGCTTCTCTTTCTCTCTCTCTCTAACTCACAGCTCTTTCTCTCTCTAATAGCTTCTCTTTCTCTCTCTCTCTCTCTCTCTCACTCACAGCTTCTCTTTCTCTCTCTCTCCATCTCTCTCACAGCTTCTCTGTCTCTCACTATCTCTCATAGCTTCTCTTTCTTTCTTTCTCTCTCTCTCTCACTCACAGCTTCTCTTTCTCTCTCTCTCTTTCTCTCACAGCTTTGCATGCTCTCTCTCACTCACAGCTTCTCTTTCTCTCTCTCTCACTCACAGCTTCTCTCTCTCTCACTCTCACCTTCTCTTTCTCTCTCTCTCTCACTCACAGCTTCTCTTTCTCTCTCACGCACTCACAGCTTATGTTTCTCTCTATCACTCTCACTCACAGCTTCTCTTTCTCTCTCTCTCTCACTCTCAGCTTCTCTTTCTCTCTCTTTCTCACTCACTGCTTCTGTTTTGCTCTATCACTCTCACTCACAGCTTCTCTTTCTCTCTCTCTCTCACTCACAGCTTCTCTTTATCTCTCTCTCTTTCACTCACAGCTTCTCTCTCTCTCACTCACAGCTTCTCTTTCTCTCTCCTCTCACTCACAGCTTCTCTTTCTCTCTCTCTCACTCACAGCTTCTCTTTCTCTCTCTCACTCACAGCTTCTCTTTCTCTCTCTCTCACTCACAGCCTCTCTCTCTCACTCGCTCTCAGCTTCTCTTTCTCTCTCTCTCACTCACAGCTTCTCTCTCTCACTCACAGCTTCACTCTCTCTATCTCACTCACAGCTTCTCTTTCTCTCACTCTCTCTCACTCACAGCTTCTCTTTCTCTCTCTCTCTCTCACTCACTCACAGCTTCTCTTTCTCTCTCTCTATCTCTCTCACAGCTTCTCTGTCTCTCACTATCTCTCATAGCTTCTCTTTCTTTCTCTCTCTCTCACTCACAGCTTCTCTTTCTCTCTCTCTCTTTCTCTCACAGCTTTGCTTTCTCTCTCTCACTCACAGCTTCTCTTTCTCTCTCTCTCACTCACAGCTTCTCTCTCTCTCACTCTCACCTTCTCTTTCTCTCTCTCTCTCTCACTCACAGCTTCTCTTTCTCTCTCACGCACTCACAGCTTATGTTTCTCTCTATCACTCTCACTCACAGCTTCTCTTTCTCTCTCTCTCTCACTCACAGCTTCTCTCTCTCTCACTCACTCTCAGCTTCTCTTTCTCTCTCTTTCTCACTCACAGCTTCTGTTTAGCTCTATCACTCTCACTCACAGCTTCTCTTTCTCTCTCTCTCTCACTCACAGCTTCTCTTTATCTCTCTCTCTTTCACTCACAGCTTCTCTCTCTCTATCTCTCACTCACAGCTTCTTTCTCTCTCTCTCACACAGCTTATCGTTCTCTCTCTCTCCCACTCACAGCTTCTCTTTCTTTCTCTCTCTCTCACTCACAGCTTTTCTTTCTCTCTCACTTTCTCACTTGCAGCTTCTCTTTCTCTCTCTCTCTCTCACTCACAGCTTCTCTTTCTCTCTCTCTCACTCACAGCTTCTCTTTCTCTCTCTCACTCACAGCTTCTCTCTCTCTATCTCTCACTCACAGCTTCTCTTTCTCTCTCTCACTCACAGCTTCTCTCACTCTCTCTCACTCACAGCTTCGCTTTCTCTCTCACACACACACAGCTTCTCTTTCTCTCTCTCACACACACAGCTTCTCACTCTCACTCACTCATAACTTCTCTTTCTCTCTCTCACTCACAGCTTCTATTTCTCTCTCTCTTTCTCACTTGCTGCTTCTCTTTCTCTCTCTCTCTCACTCACAGCTTCTCTCTCTCACTCACAACTTCTCTTTCTCTCTCTCTGTCTCACTCACAGCTCTTTCTCTCTCTCTCACTCACAGCTACTCTTTCACTCTCTCTCACTCACAGCTTCTCTTTCTCTCTCTCACTCTCACTCACAGCTTCTATTTCTCTCTGTCTCTCACTCACAGCTTCTCTTTCTCTCTCTTTCTCACACTCACACCTTCTCTTTCTCTCTCTCACTCACAGCATTTTTCCCTCTCTCTCACTCACTCACAGTTTCTCTCTCACACTCTCACTCACTCACAGTTTCTCTTTCTCTCTCTCTCTCTCCCACTCACAGCTTCTCTTTTTCTCTCTCTCTCTCACTCACAACTTCTCTTTCTCTCTCTCTCTCTCACTCACACCTTCTCTACCTTCTCTCTCTCACTCACAGATTCTCTCTCTCTCTCACACAGCTTCTCTCTCTCTCACTCACTCACTTTGTCACAGCTTCTCTTTCTCTCTCTCACTCTCCCTCACAGCATCTCTTTCTCTCTATCTCTCACTCACAGCTTCTCTTTCACTCTCTCTCTCTCACTCTCAGCTTCTCTTTCTCTCTCTCTCACTCACGGCTTAGCTTTCTCTCTCTCTCACTCACAGCTTCACTTTCTTCTCTCTCTCACTTACAGCTTCTCTTTCTCTCTCTCACTCTCAGCTTCTCTTTTTCTCTCTCTCTCACTCACAGCTTCTCTCTCTCTCTCTCTCTCCCACTCACAGTTTCTCTCTCTCACTCACAGCTTCTCTTTCTCTATTTCTCTCTCTTACTCACATCTTCTCTCTCTCTCTCACTCACAGCTTTTCTTTCTCTCTCTCGCTCTCACTCACAGCTTCTCTTTCCCTCTCTCACACACTCACAGGTTCACTTTCTTCTCTCTCTCACTTACAGCTTCTCTTTCTCTCTCTCTCACTCTCAGCTTCTCTTTTTCTCTCTCTCACTCACAGCTTCTCTTTCTCTGTCTCTCACTCACAGCTTCTCTCTCTCACACACACACTCACAGCTTCTCTTTCTCTCTCTCTCACTCACACCTTCTCTCTCTCACTCACAGCTTCTCTTTCTCTCCCACTCAAAGCTTCTCTTTCTCTCTCTCACTCACATCTTCTCTTTCTCTCTCTCTCTCACTCACAGCTTCTCTTTCTCTCTCTCACACAGCTTATCGTTCTCTCTCTCTCCCACTCACAGCTTCTCTTTCTCTCTCCCTCACTCACAGCTTTTCTTTCTCTCTCACTTTCTCACTTGCAGCTTCTCTTTCTCTCTCTCTCTCACTCACAGCTTCTCTTTCTCTCTCTCTCACTCACAGCTTCTCTTTCTCTCTCTCCCTCACAGCTTCTCTCTCTCTATCTCTCACTCACAGCTTCTCTTTCTCTCTCTCACTCACAGCTTCTCTCTCTCTCTCTCACTCACAGCTTCACTTTCTCTCTCACACACACACAGCTTCTCTTTCTCTCTCTCTCACACACAGCTTCTCACTCTCACTCACTCATAACTTCTCTTTCTCTCTCTCACTCACAGCTTCTATTTCTCTCTCTCTTTCTCACTTGCTGCTTCTCTCTCTCTCTCTCTCTCACTCACAGCTTCTCTCTCTCACTCACAACTTCTCTTTCTCTCTCTCTGTCTCACTCACAGCTCTTTCTCTCTCTCTCACACAGCTACTCTTTCACTCTCTCTCACTCACAGCTTCTAATTCTCTTTCTCTCTCTCACTCACAGCTTCTCTCTCTCTCACACAGCTTCTCTCTCTCTCACTCACAGCTTCTCTTTCTCTCTCTCACTCTCACTCACAGCTTCTCTTTCTCTCTGTCTCTCACTCACAGCTTCTCTTTCTCTCTTTCTCACACTCACAGCTTCTTTTTCTCTCTCTCACTCACAGCATCTTTCTCTCTCTCTCACTCACTCACAGTTTCTCTCTCACACTCTCACTCACTCACAGTTTCTCTTTCTCTCTCTCTCTCCCACTCACAGCTTCTCTTTTTCTCTCTCTCTCTCACTCACAACTTCTCTTTCTCTCTCTCTCTCTCACTCACACCTTCTCTACCTTCTCTCTCTCACTCACAGATTCTCTCTCTCTCTCTCACAGCTTCTCTCTCTCTCACTCACTCACTCACAGCTTCTCTTTCTCTCTCTTACTCTCCCTCACAGCATCTCTTTCTCTCTCTCTCTCACTCACAGTTTCTCTTTCTCTCTCTTTCTCTCACTCACAGCTTCTCCTTGTCTCTCTCTCTCACTCACAGCTTCACTCTCTCTCACTACCAGCTTCTTTCTCTCTCTCTCACTCACAGCTTCTCTTTCTCTCTCACACACACAGCTTCTCTTTCTCTCTCTCTCTCACTCACAGCTTTTCTTTCTCTCTCTCTCTCACTCATAGCTTCTCTTTCTCTCTCTCACTCACAGCTTCTCTTTCTCTCTCTCTCACTTACAGCTTCTGTCTCTCACACACAGCTTCTCTTTCTCTCTCTCTCACTCATACCTTATCTTTCTCTCTCACACACAGCTTCTCTTTCTCTCTTTCTCACTTGCAGCTTCTCTTTCTCTCTCTCTCTCACTTACAGCTTCTCTTTCTCTCTCTCTCACTCACAGCTTCTTTTTCTCTCTCTCACTCACAGCTTCTCTCTCTCTATCTCTCACTCACAGCTTCTTTCTCTCTCTCTCACGCACAGCTTCTCTTTCTCTCTCACACACAGCTTCTCTTTCTCTCTCTCTCACTCATACCTTCTCTTTCTCTCTATCACTCACAGCTTCTCTTTCTCTCTCTCTTTTTCTCACTCACAGCTTCTCTTTCTCTCTCTCTCTCACTTGCAGCTTCTCTTTTTCTCTCTCTCTCACTCCCAGCTTCTCTTTCTCTCTGTCTCTCACTCACAGCTTCTCTTTCTCTCTCTCTCTCTCACTCACAGCTTCAATTTTTCTCTCTCTCTCACTCACACCTTCTCTCTCTCTCTATCTATCTCACTCACAGCTTCTCCTTCTCTCTCTCTCTTTCTCTCACTCACAGCTTCTCTTTCAATCCCTCTCTCTCTCACTCACAGCTTCTCTTTCTCTCTCACTCACTCACAGCTTTTCTTTCTCTCTCTTTCTCTCACTCACAGCTTCTCTTTCTCTCTCTCTCTCACTCATACTTTCTCTTTCTCTCTCTCACTCACAGCTTCTCTTTCTCTCTCTCTTTCTCACTCACAGCTTCTCTTTCTCTCTTTCTCACACTCACAGCTTCTTTTTCTCTCTCTCACTCACAGCATCTTTCTCTCTCTCTCACTCACTCACAGTTTCTCTCTCACACTCTCACTCACTCACAGTTTCTCTTTCTCTCTCTCTCTCTCCCACTCACAGCTTCTATTTTTCTCTCTCTCTCACTCACAACTTCTCTTTCTCTCTCTCTCTCTCACTCACACCTTCTCTACCTTCTCTCTCTCACTCACAGATTCTCTCTCTCTCTCTCACAGCTTCTCTCTCTCTCACTCACTCACTCACAGCTTCTCTTTCTCTCTCTTACTCTCCCTCACAGCATCTCTCTCTCTCTCTCACTCACAGTTTCTCTTTCTCTCTCTTTCTCTCACTCACAGCTTCTCCTTGTCTCTCTCTCTCACTCACAGCTTCACTCTCTCTCACTCCCAGCTTCTTTCTCTCTCTCTCACTCACAGCTTCTCTTTCTCTCTCACACACGCAGCTTCTCTTTCTCTCTCTCTCACTCACAGCTTTTCTTTCTCTCTCTCTCTCACTCATAGCTTCTCTTTCTCTCTCTCACTCACAGCTTCTCTTTCTCTCTCTCTCACTTACAGCTTCTGTCTCTCACACACAGCTTCTCTTTCTCTCTCTCTCACTCATACCTTATCTTTCTCTCTCACACACAGCTTCTCTTTCTCTCTTTCTCACTTGCAGCTTCTCTTTCTCTCTCTCTCTCACTCACAGCTTCTCTTTCTCTCTCTCTCACTCACAGCTTCTTTTTCTCTCTCTCACTCACAGCTTCTCTCTCTCTATCTCTCACTCACAGCTTCTTTCTCTCTCTCTCACTCACAGCTTCTCTTTCTCTCTCTCACACAGCTTCTCTTTCTCTCTCTCTCACTCATACCTTCTCTTTCTCTCTATCACTCACAGCTTCTCTTTCTCTCTCTCTCTTTCTCACTCACAGCCTCTCTTTCTCTCTCTCTCACTTGCAGCTTCTCTTTCTCTCTCTCTCTCACTCCCAGCTTCTCTTTCTCTCTGTCTCTCACTCACAGCTTCTCTTTCTCTCTCTCTCTCTCACTCACAGCTTCAATTTCTCTCTCTCTCTCTCACTCACACCTTCTCTCTCTCTCTATCTATCTCACTCACAGCTTCTCCTTCTCTCTCTCTCTCTTTCTCTCACTCACAGCTTCTCTTTCAATCACTCTCTCTCTCACTCACAGCTTCTCTTTCTCTCTCACTCACTCACAGCTTTTCTTTCTCTCTCTTTCTCTCACTCACAGCTTCTCTTTCTCTCTCTCTCTCACTCATACTTTCTCTTTCTCTCTCTCACTCACAGCTTCTCTTTCTCTCTCTCTTTCTCACTTGCAGCTTCTCTTTCTCTCTCTCTCCCTCACAGCTTCTCTTTCTCTCTCTCTCACTCACAGCCTCTCTTTCACTCTCTCACTCACAGCTTCTCTCTCTATCTCTCAGTAACAGCTTCTTTCTCTCTCTCTCACTCACAGCTTCTCTTTCACTCTCTCTCTCACAACTTCTCTCTCGCTCTCTCTCTCACTCACAGCTTAACTCTCTCCCTCTTACCTTCTCTTTCTCTCTCTCACTCACAGTTTCTCTTTCTCTCCCTCTTTCTCACTTGCAGCTTCTCTTTTTCTCTCTCTCTCTCTCACAGCTTCTCTTTCTCTCTCTCTCTCACTCACAGCTTCTATTTCTCTCTCTCTCACACACACACAGCTCTTTCTCTCTCTCTCACTCACAGCTACTCTTTCACTCTCTCTCTCACAGCTTCTCACTCTCTCTCACACGCAAACACATACAGCTTCTCTTTCTCACTCTCTCACTCACAGCTTCTCTCTCTCTCACTCACAGCATATCTCTCTCTCACACTCATAGCTTCTCTTTCTCTCTCTCTCTCTCTCTCACTCACAGCTTCTCTTTCTCTCTCTCTCTCACTCACAGTTTCACTTTCTCTCTCTCACACACACCTTCTCTCTCTCTCACT
The DNA here is from genome assembly GCA_035047345.1 of Bradypodion ventrale. Taxonomy (NCBI): domain Eukaryota; kingdom Metazoa; phylum Chordata; class Lepidosauria; order Squamata; family Chamaeleonidae; genus Bradypodion; species Bradypodion ventrale. The sequence continues at coordinate 256,054,529 of JAWDJE010000001.1, forward strand.
CACACCTTCTATTTCTCTCTCTCTCTCTCACTCACAGCTTCTCTTTCTCTCTGTCTCTCACTCACAGCTTCTCTTTCTCTATCTTTCTCACACTCACAGCTTCTCTTTCTCTCTCTCTCTCACTCACACGTTCTCTACCTTCTCTCTCTCACTCACAGCTTCTCTCTCTCACTCACAGCTTCTCTTTCTCTCTCTCTTTCTCACTTGCAGCTTCTCTTTCTCTCTCTCTCTCACAGCTTCTCTTTCTCTCACTCTCACTCACAGCTTCTCTTTCTCTCTCTCACTCACAGCTTCTCTCTCTCTATCTCTCACTCACAGCTTCTTTCTCTCTCTCTCACTCACAGCTTCTCTTTCTCTCTCTCTCTCTCTCTCTCACAGCTTCTCTTTCTCTCTCTCTCTCTCACTCACAGATTCTCTCTCTCTCCCTCATACCTTCTCTTTCTCTCTCTCACTCACAGTTTTTCTTTCTCTCTCTCTTTCTCACTTGCAGCTTCCCTTTCTCTCACTCTCTCACTCACAGCTTCTCTCTCTCTCTCACTCACTCACAGCTTCTCTTTCTCTCTCTCTCTAATTCACAGCTCTTTCTCTCTCTAATAGCTTCTCTTTCTCTCTCTCTCTCACTCACAGCTTCTCTTTCTCTCTCTCTCTCTCACTCACAGTTTCTCTTTCTCTCTCTCTCTCTCTCTCAGCTTCTCTCTCTCTCTCACTCACAGCTTCTATTTCTCTCACTCTCTCTCACTCACAGCTTCTCTCTCTCTCCCTCATACCTTCTCTTTCGCTCTCTCACTCACAGTTTCTCTTTCTCTCTCTCTTTCTCACTTGCAGCTTCTCTTTCTCTCACTCTCTCACTCACAGCTTCTCTTTCTCTCTCTCTCACTCACAGCTTCTCTTTCTCTCTCTCGCTAACTCACAGCTCTTTCTCTCTCTAATAGCTTCTCTTTCTCTCTCTCTCTCTCTCACTCACAGCTTCTCTTTCTCTCTCTCTCTCACTCACAGTTTCTCTTTCTCTCTCTCTCTCTCACAGCTTCTCTCTCTCTCACTCACAGCTTCTATTTCTCTCTCTCTCACACATTCACAGCTTCTCTCTCTCTCCCTCATACCTTCTCTTTCTCTCTCTCACTCACAGTTTCTCTTTCTCTCTCTCTTTCTCACTTGCAGCTTCTCTTTCTCTCACTCTCTCACTCACAGCTTCTCTTTCTCTCTCTCTCACTCACAGCTTCTCTTTCTCTCTCTCTCTAACTCACAGCTCTTTCTCTCTCTAATAGCTTCTCTCTCTCTCTCTCTCTCTCACTCACAGCTTCTCTTTCTCTCTCTCTCACTCACAGTTTCTCTTTCTCCCTCTCTCTCACAGCTTCTCTCTCTCTCTCACTCACAGTTTCTCTCTCACTCACAGCTTTTCTCTCTCTCACATTGCTTCTCTTTCTCTCTCTCACTCACAGCTTCTCTTTCTCTCTTTCTTTCTCACTTATAGCTTCTCTTTCTCTCTCTCCCACTCCCAGCTTCTCTTACTCTCTGTCTCTCACTCACAGCTTCTCTTTCTCTCTCTCCTCTCTCTCACTCACAGCTTCAATTTCTCTCTCTCACTCACTCACAGCTTCTCTCTCTCTCTCTATCTCACTCACAGCTTCTATTTCTCTCTCTCTCTTTCTCTCACTCACAGCTTCTCTTTCAATCCCTCTCTCTCTCACAGAGCTTCTCTTTCTCTCTCTCACTCACAGCTTCTCTTTCTCCCTCTCTTTCTCACTTGCAGCTTATCTTTCTCTCTCTCTCTCACTCACAGCTTCTCTTTCTCTCACTCACAGCTACTCTTTCTCTCTCTCACTCACAGCTTCTCTCTCTCTATCTCTCACTCACAGCTTCTTTCTCTCTCTCTCACTCACAGCTTCTCTCTCTCTCTCTCTCAGCTTCTCTTTCTCTCTCTCTCTCTCACTCACAGCTTCTCTCTATCTCCCTCATACCTTCTCTTTCTCTCTCTCACTCACAGTTTCTCTTTTTCTCTCTCTCTCTCACTCACAGCTTCTCTTTCTCTCTCTCACTCACAGCTTCTCTTTCTCTCTCTCTCTCTAACTCACAGCTCTTTCTCTCTCTCTCTCACTCACAGCTACTCTTTCACTCTCTCTCACTCACAGTTTCTCACTCTCTCTCACACACAAACACATACAGCTTCTCTTTCTCACTCTCTCACTCACAGCTTTCTCTCTCACTCACAGCTTATCTCTCTCTCTCACTCATAGCTTCTCTTTCTCTCTCTCTCTCACTCACAGCTTCTCTTTCTCTCTCTCTCTCTCTCTCTCACTCACTCACAGCTCTTTCTCTCTCTCTCTCACTCACAGCTACTCTTTCACTCTCTCACACTCACAGCTTCTCTTTCTCTCTCTCTCTCACTTGCAGCTTCTCTTTCTCTCTCTCTCTCACTCACAGCTTCTCTTTCTCTCTGTCTCTCACTCACAGCTTCTCTTTCTCTCTCTCTCTCTCTCACTCACAGCTTCAATTTTTTTTTCTCTCTCTCACTCACACCTTCTCTCTCTCTCTATCTATCTCACTCACAGCTTCTCCTTCTCTCTCTCTCTTTCTCTCACTCACAGCTTCTCTTTCAATCCCTCTCTCTCTCACTCACAGCTTCTCTTTCTCTCTCACTCACTCACAGCTTTTCTTTCTCTCTCTTTCTCTCACTCACAGCTTCTCTTTCTCTCTCTCTCTCACTCATACTTTCTCTTTCTCTCTCTCACTCACAGCTTCTCTTTATCTCTCTCTTTCTCACTTGCAGCTTCTCTTTCTCTCTCTCTCCCTCACAGCTTCTCTTTCTCTCTCTCTCACTCACAGCTTCTCTTTCACTCTCTCACTCACAGCTTCTCTCTCTATCTCTCACTAACAGCTTCTTTCTCTCTCTCTCACTCACAGCTTCTCTTTCACTCTCTCTCTCACAGCTTCTCTCTCGCTCTCTCTCTCACTCACAGCTTCTCTCTCTCCCTCTTACCTTCTCTTTCTCTCTCTCACTCACAGTTTCTCTTTCTCTCCCTCTTTCTCACTTGCAACTTCTCTTTTTCTCTCTCTCTCTCTCACAGCTTCTCTTTCTCTCTCTCTCACTCACAGCTTCTATTTCTCTCTCTCTCTCTCTCACTCACAGCCCTTTCTCTCTCTCTCTCACTCACAGCTACTCTTTCACTCTCTCTCACTCACAGCTTCTCACTCTCTCTCACACGCAAACACATACAGCTTCTCTTTCTCACTCTCTCACTCACAGCTTCTCTCTCTCTCACTCACAGCTTCTCTCTCTCTCTCACACTCATAGCTTCTCTTTCTCTCTCTCTCTCTCTCACTCACAGCTTCTCTTTCTCTCTCTCTCTCACTCACAGTTTCACTTTCTCTCTCTCTCACACAGCTTCTCTCTCTCACTCACACCTTCTATTTCTCTCTCTCTCTCTCACTCACAGCTTCTCTTTCTCTATGTCTCTCACTCACAGCTTCTCTTTCTCTATCTTTCTCACAATTACAGCTTCTCTTTCTCTCTCTCTCTCTCACTCACACGTTCTCTACCTTCTCTCTCTCACTCACAGCTTCTCTCTCTCACTCACAGCTTCTCTTTCTCTCTCTCTTTCTCACTTGCAGCTTCTCTTTCTCTCTCTCTCTCACAGCTTCTCTTTCTCTCACTCTCACTCACAGCTTCTCTTTCTCTCTCTCACTCACAGCTTCTCTCTCTCTATCTCTCACTCACAGCTTCTTTCTCTCTCTCTCACTCACAGCTTCTCTTTCTCTCTCTCTCTCTCTCACAGCTTCTCTTTCTCTCTCTCTCACTCACTCACAGATTCTCTCTCTCTCCCTCATACCTTCTCTTTCTCTCTCTCACTCACAGTTTCTCTTTCTCTCTCTCTTTCTCACTTGCAGCTTCCCTTTCTCTCACTCTCTCACTCACAGCTTCTCTCTCTCTCTCACTCACTCACAGCTTCCCTTTCTCTCTCTCTCTAATTCACAGCTCTTTCTCTCTCTAATAGCTTCTCTTTCTCTCTCTCTCTCACTCACAGCTTCTCTTTCTCTCTCTCTCTCTCACTCACAGTTTCTCTTTCTTTCTCTCTCTCACAGCTTCTCTCTCTCTCTCACTCATAGTTTCTATTTCTCTCTCTCTCTCTCACTCACAGCTTCTCTCTCTCTCCCTCATACCTTCTCTTTCTCTCTCTCACTCACAGTTTCTCTTTCTCTCTCTCTTTCTCACTTGCAGCTTCTCTTTCTCTCACTCTCTCACTCACAGCTTCTCTTTCTCTCTCTCTCACTCACAGCTTCTCTTTCTCTCTCTCTCTAACTCACAGCTCTTTCTCTCTCTAATAGCTTCTCTTTCTCTCTCTCTCTCTCTCTCACTCACAGCTTCTCTTTCTCTCTCTCTCCATCTCTCTCACAGCTTCTCTGTCTCTCACTATCTCTCATAGCTTATCTTTCTTTCTTTCTCTCTCTCTCTCACTCACAGCTTCTCTTTCTCTCTCTCTCTTTCTCTCACAGCTTTGCATGCTCTCTCTCACTCACAGCTTCTCTTTCTCTCTCTCTCACTCACAGCTTCTCTCTCTCTCACTCTCACCTTCTCTTTCTCTCTCTCTCTCACTCACAGCTTCTCTTTCTCTCTCACGCACTCACAGCTTATGTTTCTCTCTATCACTCTCACTCACAGCTTCTCTTTCTCTCTCTCTCTCACTCTCAGCTTCTCTTTCTCTCTCTTTCTCACTCACTGCTTCTGTTTTGCTCTATCACTCTCACTCACAGCTTCTCTTTCTCTCTCTCTCTCACTCACAGCTTCTCTTTATCTCTCTCTCTTTCACTCACAGCTTCTCTCTCTCTCACTCACAGCTTCTCTTTCTCTCTCCTCTCACTCACAGCTTCTCTTTCTCTCTCTCTCACTCACAGCTTCTCTTTCTCTCTCTCACTCACAGCTTCTCTTTCTCTCTCTCTCACTCACAGCCTCTCTCTCTCACTCGCTCTCAGCTTCTCTTTCTCTCTCTCTCACTCACAGCTTCTCTCTCTCACTCACAGCTTCACTCTCTCTATCTCACTCACAGCTTCTCTTTCTCTCACTCTCTCTCACTCACAGCTTCTCTTTCTCTCTCTCTCTCTCACTCACTCACAGCTTCTCTTTCTCTCTCTCTATCTCTCTCACAGCTTCTCTGTCTCTCACTATCTCTCATAGCTTCTCTTTCTTTCTCTCTCTCTCACTCACAGCTTCTCTTTCTCTCTCTCTCTTTCTCTCACAGCTTTGCTTTCTCTCTCTCACTCACAGCTTCTCTTTCTCTCTCTCTCACTCACAGCTTCTCTCTCTCTCACTCTCACCTTCTCTTTCTCTCTCTCTCTCTCACTCACAGCTTCTCTTTCTCTCTCACGCACTCACAGCTTATGTTTCTCTCTATCACTCTCACTCACAGCTTCTCTTTCTCTCTCTCTCTCACTCACAGCTTCTCTCTCTCTCACTCACTCTCAGCTTCTCTTTCTCTCTCTTTCTCACTCACAGCTTCTGTTTAGCTCTATCACTCTCACTCACAGCTTCTCTTTCTCTCTCTCTCTCACTCACAGCTTCTCTTTATCTCTCTCTCTTTCACTCACAGCTTCTCTCTCTCTCACTCACAGCTTCTCTTTCTCTCTCCTCTCACTCACAGCTTCTCTTTCTCTCTCTCTCACTCACAGCTTCTCTTTCTCTCTCTCACTCACAGCTTCTCTTTCTCTCTCTCACACACACAGATTCTCTTTCTCTCTCTCACTTACTCACAGCTTCTCTCTCTCTCTCTCTCTCACTCACAGCTTCTCTTTATCTCTCTCACTCACATCTTTTCTTTCTCTCTCTGTCACTCACAGCTTCTCCCACTCTCTCTCTCTCGATCTCTCTCACTCACAGCTTCTCTTTCTCTCTCACACACAGCTTCTCTCTCTCTCACACACAACTTCTCTTTCACTCACTCTCTCTCACTCACAGCTTCTCTTTCTCTCTCCTCTCACTCACAGCTTCTCTTTCTCTCTCTCTCACTCACAGCTTCTCTTTCTCTCTCTCTCTCTCTCTCAGCTTCTCTTTCTCTCTCTCACACACACAGATTCTCTTTTTCTCTCTCACTCACTCACAGCTTCTCTCTCTCTCTCACTCACAGCTTCTCTTTATCTCTCTCACTCACAGCTTTTCTTTCTCTCTCTGTCACTCACAGCTTCTCCCACTATCTCTCTCTCTCGATCTCTCTCACTCACAGCTTCTCTTTCTCTCACACACAACTTCTCTTTCACTCACTCTCTCTCACTCACAGCTTCTCTTTCTCTCTCTCTCACTCAAAGCTTCTCTTTTTCTCTCACACACACCCAGCTTCTCTTTCTCTCTCTCTCACTCACAGCTTTTCTTTCTCTCCCTCTTTCTCACTCACAGCTTCTCTTTCTTTCTCTATCACTCTCAGCTTCTCTTTCCCACTCCTTCTCACTCACAGCTTCTCTTTCTCTATCTTTCTCACTCACAGCTTCTCTTTCTCTCTCTTTCTCACTCACAGCTTCTCCCTCTCTCTCTCTCTCACTCACAGCCTCTTTCTCTCTCACACACACAGCTTCTCTCTCACACACACAAACACTTCTCTTTCACTCAGTCTCTCTCACTCCCAGCTTCTCTTTCTCTCTCTCTCTCACTCGCAGCTTCTCTTTCTCTCTCTCTCACTCACAGCTTCTCTTTCTCTCCCTCTCTCTCACTCACAGCTTCTCTTTCTCTCTCTTTCTCACTCACAGCTTCTCTTTCTTTCTCTATCACTCTCAGCTTCTCTTTCCCACTCCTTCTCACTCACAGCTTCTTTTTCTCTCTCTTTCTCACTCACAGCTTCTCTCTCTCTCTCACTCACAGCTTCTCTCTCTCTCACTCACTCACAGCTTCTCTTTCTCTCTCTCTCGCTCACAGCTTCTCTTTCTCTTTCTCTCTCACTCACAGCTTCTCTTTCTCTCTCTCTCTCACTTACAGCTTCTCTTTCTCTCTCTCTCACTCATAGCTTCTCTCTCTCTCTCACTCACAGCTTCTCTTTCTCTCTCTCACTCACAGCTTCTCTTTCTCTCTCTCTCTCTAACTCACAGCTCTTTCTCTCTCTCTCTCACTCACAGCTACTCTTTCACTCTCTCTCACTCACAGTTTCTCACTCTCTCTCACACACAAACACATACAGCTTCTCTTTCTCACTCTCTCACTCACAGCTTCTCTCTCTCTCACTCACAGCTTATCTCTCTCTCTCACTCATAGCTTCTCTTTCTCTCTCTCTCTCTCACTCACAGCTTCTCTTTCTCTCTCTCTCTCTCTCACTCACTCACAGCTCTTTCTCTCTCTCTCTCACTCACAGCTACTCTTTCACTCTCTCACACTCACAGCTTCTCTTTCTCTCTCTCTTTCACACAGCTTCTCTCTCTCTCACTCACTCATACCATCTCTTTCTCTCTCTCACTCACAGCTTCTCTTACTCTCTCTCTTACTCACTTGCAGCTTCTCTTTCTCTCTCTCTCTCACTCACAGCTTCTCTTTCTCTCTGTCTCTCACTCACAGCTTCTCTTTCTCTCTCTCTCTCTCACTCACAGCTTCAATTTTTCTCTCTCACTCTCACTCACACCTTCTCTCTCTATCTATCTATCTCACTCACAGCTTCTCCTTCTCTCTCTCTCTTTCTCTCACTCATAGCTTCTCTTTCAATCCCTCTCTCTCTCACTCACAGCTTCTCTTTCTCTCTCACTCACTCACAGCTTTTCTTTCTCTCTCTTTCTCTCACTCACAGCTTCTCTTTCTCTCTCTCTCTCACTCATACTTTCTCTTTCTCTCTCTCACTCACAGCTTCTCTTTCTCTCTCTCTTTCTCACTTGCAGCTTCTCTTTCTCTCTCTCTCCCTCACAGCTTCTCTTTCTCTCTCTCTCACTCACAGCTTCTTTTTCACTCTCTCACTCACAGCTTCTCTCTCTATCTCTCACTAACAGCTTCTTTCTCTCTCTCTCACTCACAGCTTCTCTTTCACTCTCTCTCTCACAGCTTCTCTCTCGCTCTCTCTCTCACTCACAGCTTCTCTCTCTCCCTCTTACCTTCTCTTTCTCTCTCTCACTCACAGTTTCTCTTTCTCTCCCTCTTTCTTACTTGCAGCTTCTCTTTTTCTCTCTCTCTCTCTCACAGCTTCTCTTTCTCTCTCTCTCACTCACAGCTTCTATTTCTCTCTCTCTCTCACACTCACAGCCCTTTCTCTCTCTCTCTCACTCACAGCTACTCTTTCACTCTCTCTCACTCACAGCTTCTCACTCTCTCTCACACGCAAACACATAAAGCTTCTCTTTCTCACTCTCTCACTCACAGCTTCTCTCTCTCTCACTCACAGCTTCTCTCTCTCTCTCACACTCATAGCTTCTCTTTCTCTCTCTCTCTCTCTCACTCACAGCTTCTCTTTCTCTCTCTCTCTCACGCACAGTTTCACTTTCTCTCTCTCTCACACAGCTTCTCTCTCTCACTCACACCTTCTATTTCTCTCTCTCTCTCTCACTCACAGCTTCTCTTTCTCTCTGTCTCTCACTCACAGCTTCTCTTTCTCTATCTTTCTCACAATTACAGCTTCTCTTTCTCTCTCTCTCTCTCACTCACACGTTCTCTACCTTCTCTCTCTCACTCACAGCTTCTCTCTCTCACTCACAGCTTCTCATTCTCTCTCTCTTTCTCACTTGCAGCTTCTCTTTCTCTCTCTCTCTCACAGCTTCTCTTTCTCTCACTCTCACTCACAGCTTCTCTTTCTCTCTCTCACTCACAGCTTCTCTCTCTCTATCTCTCACTCACAGCTTCTTTCTCTCTCTCTCACTCACAGCTTCTCTCTCTCTCTCTCTCTCTCACAGCTTCTCTTTCTCTCTCTCTCACTCACTCACAGATTCTCTCTCTCTTCCTCATACCTTCTCTTTCTCTCTCTCTCTAATTCACAGCTCTTTCTCTCTCTAATAGCTTCTCTTTCTCTCTCTCTCTCTCACTCACAGCTTCTCTTTCTCTCTCTCTCTCTCACTCACAGTTTCTCTTTCTTTCTCTCTCTCACAGCTTCTCTCTCTCTCACTCACAGCTTCTATTTTTCTCTCTCTCTCTCACTCACAGCTTCTCTCTCTCTCCCTCATACCTTCTCTTTCTCTCTCTCACTCACAGTTTCTCTTTCTCTCTCTCTTTCTCACTTGCAGCTTCTCTTTCTCTCACTCTCTCACTCACAGCTTCTCTGTCTCTCACTATCTCTCATAGCTTCTCTTTCTTTCTCTCTCTCTCTCACTCACAGCTTCTCTTTCTCTCTCTCTCTTTCTCTCACAGCTTTGCTTTCTCTCTCTCACTCACAGCTCCTCTTTCTCTCTCTCTCACTCACAGCTTCTCTCTCTCTCACTCTCACCTTCTCTTTCTCTCTCTCTCTCACTCACAGCTTCTCTTTCTCTCTCACGCACTCACAGCTTATGTTTCTCTCTATCACTATCACTCACAGCTTCTCTTTCTCTCTCTCTCTCACTCACAGCTTCTCTCTCTCTCTCTCACTCTCAGCTTCTCTTTCTCTCTCTTTCTCACTCACTGCTTCTGTTTTGCTCTATCACTCTCACTCACAGCTTCTCTTTCTCTCTCTCTCTCACTCACAGCTTCTCTTTATCTCTCTCTCTTTCACTCACAGCTTCTCTCTCTCTCACTCACAGCTTCTCTTTCTCTCTCCTCTCACTCACAGCTTCTCTTTCTCTCTCTCTCACTCACAGCTTCTCTTTCTCTCTCTCACTCACAGCTTCTCTTTCTCTCTCTCACACACACAGATTCTCTTTCTCTCTCTCACTCACTCACAGCTTCTCTCTCTCTCTCACTCACAGCTTCTCTTTATCTCTCTCTCTTTCTCTCACAGCTTTGCTTTCTCTCTCTCACTCACAGCTTCTCTTTCTCTCACTCTCTCACTCACAGCCTCTCTCTCTCACTCACTCTCGGCTTCTCTTTCTCTCTCTCTCTCTCACTCACAGCTTCTCTCTCTCACTCACAGCTTCACTCTCTCTATCTCACTCACAGCTTCTCTTTCTCTCACTCTCTCTCACTCACAGCTTCTCTTTCTCTCTCTCTCTCACTCACTCACAGCTTCTCTTTCTCTCTCTCTATCTCTCTCACAGCTTCTCTGTCTCTCACTATCTCTCATAGCTTCTCTTTCTTTCTCTCTCTCTCTCACTCACAGCTTCTCTTTCTCTCACAGCTTTGCTTTCTCTCTCTCACTCACAGCTTCTCTTTCTCTCTCTCTCACTCACAGCTTCTCTCTCTCTCACTCTCTCCTTCTCTTTCTCTCTCTCTCTCACTCACAGCTTCTCTCTCTCTCTCACGCACTCACAGCTTATGTTTCCCTCTATCACTCTCACTCACAGCTTCTCTTTCTCTCTCTCTCTCACTCACAGCTTCTCTCTCTCTCACTCACTCTCAGCTTCTCTTTCTCACTCTTTCTCACTCACAGCTTCTGTTTAGCTCTATCACTCTCACTCACAGCTTCTCTTTCTCTCTCTCTCTCACTCACAGCTTCTCTCTCTCTCACTCACAGCTTCTCTTTCTCTCTCCTCTCACTCACAGCTTCTCTTTCTCTCTCTCTCACTCACAGCTTCTCTTTCTCTCTCTCACACACACAGATTCTCTTTCTCTCTCTCACTCACTCACAGCTTCTCTCTCTCTCTCTCTCACTCACAGCTTCTCTTTATCTCTCTCACTCACATCTTTTCTTTCTCTCTGTGTCACTCACAGCTTCTCCCACTCTCTCTCTCTCGATCTCTCTCACTCACAGCTTCTCTTTCTCTCTCACACACAGATTCTCTCTCTCACACACACAACTTCTCTTTCACTCACTCTCTCTCACTCACAGCTTCTCTTTCTCTCTCCTCTCACTCACAGCTTCTCTTTCTCTCTCTCTCACTCACAGCTTCTCTTTCTCTCTCTCTCTCACTCACAGCTTCTCTTTCTCTCTCACACACACACAGATTCTCTTTCTCTCTCTCACTCACTCACAGCTTCTCTCTCTCTCTCACTCACAGCTTCTCTTTATCTCTCTCACTCACAGCTTTTCTTTCTCTCTCTGTCACTCACAGCTTCTCCCACTATCTCTCTCTCTCGATCTCTCTCACTCACAGCTTCTCTTTCTCTCACACACAACTTCTCTTTCACTCACTCTCTCTCACTCACAGCTTCTCTTTCTCTCTCTCTCACTCAAAGCTTCTCTTTTTCTCTCTCACACACCCAGCTTCTCTTTCTATCTCTCTCACTCACAGCTTTTCTTTCTCTCCCGATTTCTCACTCACAGCTTCTCTTTCTTTCTCTATCACTCTCAGCTTCTCTTTCCCACTCCTTCTCACTCACAGCTTCTCTTTCTCTATCTTTCTCACTCACAGCTTCTCTTTCTCTCTCTTTCTCACTCACAGCTTCTCCCTCTCTCTCTCTCTCACTCACAGCCTCTTTCTCTCTCACACACACAGCTTCTCTCTCACACACACACACTTCTCTTTCACTCAGTCTCTCTCACTCCCAGCTTCTCTTTCTCTCTCTCTCTCACTCGCAGCTTCTCTTTCTCTCTCTCTCACTCACAGCTTCTCTTTCTCTCCCTCTCTCTCACTCACAGCTTCTCTTTCTCTCTCTTTCTCACTCACAGCTTCTCTTTCTTTCTCTATCACTCTCAGCTTCTCTTTCCCACTCCTTCTCACTCACAGCTTCTTTTTCTCTCTCTTTCTCACTCACAGCTTCTCTCTCTCTCTCACTCACAGCTTCTCTCTCTCTCACTCACTCACAGCTTCTCTTTCTCTCTCTCTCGCTCACAGCTTCTCTTTCTCTCTCACTCACAGCTTCTCTTTCTCTCTCTCTCTCACTTACAGCTTCTCTTTCTCTCTCTCTCACTCATAGCTTCTCTCTCTCTCTCACTCACAGCTTCTCTTTCTCTCTCACTCTCCCTCTCACTCACAGCTTATCTTTCTCTCTCTCTCACTCACAGCTTCTCTTTCTTTCTCTCTCTCACATCTTCTCTTTCTCTCTCTCTCACTCACAGCTTCTCTCTCTCTCACTCTCACCTTCTCTTTCTCTCTCACCTTCTCTTTCTCTCTCTCTCTCTCTCTCACAGCTTCTCTTTCTCTCTCACGCACTCACAGCTTATGTTTCTCTCTATCACTCTCACTCACAGCTTCTCTCTCTCTCTCTCTCTCACTCACAGCTTCTCTCTCTCTCACTCACTCTCAGCTTCTCTTTCTCTCTCTTTCTCACTCACAGCTTCTGTTTAGCTCTATCACTCTCACTCACAGCTTCTCTTTCTCTCTCTCTCTCACTCACAGCTTCTCTTTATCTCTCTCTCTTTCACTCACAGCTTCTCTCTCTCTCACTCACAGCTTCTCTTTCTCTCTCCTCTCACTCACAGCTTCTCTTTCTCTCTCTCTCACTCACAGCTTCTCTTTCTCTCTCTCACTCACAGCTTCTCTTTCTCTCTCTCACACACACAGATTCTCTTTCTCTCTCTCACTTACTCACAGCTTCTCTCTCTCTCTCTCACTCACAGCTTATCTTTCTCTCTCTCTCACTCACATCTTCTCTCTCTCTCACACAGATTCTCTTTCTCTCTCACTCACTCACTCACAGCTTCTCTTTCTCTCTATCTCTCATGCACAGCTTCTCTTTCTCTCTCTCTCACTCACTCACAGCTTCTGATTCTTTCTCTCTCTCTCTCACTCACAGCTTCTCTTTCTCTCTCTCTCTCACTCACAGTTTCTCTTTCTCTCTCTCTCTCACTCACAGCATCTCTTTCTCTCTCACAAACACACACAACTTCTCTCTCTCTCTCATTCACAGCTTCTCTTTCTCTAACTCTCACTCACATCTTCTCTCACTCACTCACAGCTTCTCTTTCACTCTCTCTCTCACTCACAGCTTCTCTTTCTCTCTCACACACACTCACAGCTTCTCTTTCTCTCTCTCTCACTCAAGCTTCTCTTTCTCTCTCTCTCTCACTCACAGCTTCTCTATATATCTCTCTCACTCACAGCTTCTCTTTCTCTCTCTCACACACAAAGATTCTCTTTCTCTCTCTCTCACTCACAGCTTCTCTTTCTCTCTCTTTCTCACTCACAACTTCTCTTTCTCTCTCTTTCTCACTCACAGCTTCTCTCTCTCTCTCTCTCACACTCACAGCCTCTTTCTCTCTCACACACACAGCTTGTCTCTCTCTCTCTCACACAACTTCTCTTTCACTCAGTCTCTCTCACTCACAGCTTCTCTTTCTCTCTCTCTCTCACTCACAGCTTCTCTTTCTCTCTCTCTCTCTCACTCACAGCTTCTCTTTCTCTCTCTCACACACACAGACTCTCTTTCTCTCTCTCTCACTCACTCACAGCTTCTCTCTCTCTCTATCTCTCATGCACAGCTTCTCTTTCTCTCTCTCTCACTCACTCACAGCTTCTGATTCTTTCTCTCTCTCTCTCACTCACAACTTCTCTTTTTCTCTCTTTCTCACTCACAGCTTCTCCCTCTCTCTCTCTCTCACTCACATCCTCTTTCTCTCACACACACACAGCTTCTCTCTCTCTCACACACACACAACTTCTCTTTCACTCAGTCTCTCTCACTCAAAGCTTCTCTTTCTCTCTCTCTCACTCACAGCTTCTCATTCTCTCTCTCACTCACAGCTTCTCTCTCTCACTCACTCTCAGCTTCTCTCTCTCTCTCTCTCTCTCACTCACAGCTTCTCTCTCTCACTCACAGCTTCACTCTCTCTCTCTCACTCACAGCTTCTCTTTCTCTCACTCTCTCTCACTCACTGCTTCTCTTTCTCTCTCTCTCTCTCACACAGCTTCTCTGTCTCTCACTATCTCTCACAGCTTCTCTTTCTTTCTCTCTCTCTCCCACTCACAGCTTCTCTTTCTCTCTCTCTCTCACTCATAGCTTCTCTTTCTCTCTCACTCTCAGCTTCTCTTTCTCATTCTTTCTCACTCACAGCTTCTGTTTTGCTCTATCACTGTCAATCACAGCTTCTCTTTCTCTCTCTCTCATTCACAGCTTCTCTTTCCCTCGCTCTCACTCACTCACAGCTTCTCTTTCTCTCTCTTTCTAACTCACAGCTTATGTTTCTCTCTATCACTCTCACTCACAGCTTCTCTTTCTCTCTCACTATCTCTCACTCACAGCTTCTCTTTCTCTTTCTCTCTCACTCACAGCCTCTCTCTCTCACTCACTCTCAGCTTCTCTTTCTCTCTCTCTCTCTCTCACTCACAGCTTCTCTTTCTCTCTCTCTCTCTCACTCATAGCTTCTCTTGCTCTCTCTTTCTCTCTCCTCTCACTCACAGCTTCTCTTTCTCTCTCTCTCACTCACAGCTTCTCTTTCTCTCTCTCTCTCACTCACAGCTTCTCTTTCTCTCTCTCACACACACAGATTCTCTTTCTCTCTCTCTTTCTCTCACAGCTTTGCTTTCTCTCTCTCACTCACAGCTTCTCTTTCTCTCTCTCTCACTCACAGCTTCTCTCTCTCTCACTCTCAGCTTCTCTTTCTCTCTCTCTCACACTCACAGCTTCTCTTTCTCTCTCACGCACTCACAGCTTATGTTTCTATCTATCACTCTCACTCACAGCTTCTCTTTCTCTCCCTCTCTCTCTCACTCACAATTTCTCTTTCTCTCTCTCTCTCACTCACAGCTTCTCTCTCTCTTACTCTCAGCTTCTCTTTCTCTCACTCTCAGCTTCTCATTCTCTCTCTCACTCACAGCTTCTCTTTCTCTCTCTCTCTTTCTCTCACAGCTTTGCTTTCTCTCTCTCTCTCTCTTTCACTCACAGCTTCTCTCTCTCTCACTCACAGCTTCTCTTTCTCTCTCCTCTCACTCACAGCTTCTCTTTCTCTCTCTCTCACTCACAGCTTCTCTTTCTCTCTCTCTCTCACTCACAGCTTCTCTTTCTCTCTCTCACACACACAGATTCTCTTTCTCTCTCTCACTCACTCACAGCTTCTCTCTCTCTCTCTCTCTCACAGCTTCTCTTTATCTCTCTCACTCACAGCTTTTCTTTCTCTCTCTGTCACTCACAGTTTCTCCCTCTATATCTCTCTCTCTCGATCTCACTCACTCACAGCTTCTCTTTCTCTCTCACACACACAGCTTCCCTCTCTCTCTCACAACTTCTCTTTCACTCACTCTCTCTCACTCACAGCTTCTCTTTCTCTCTCTCTCTCACTCAAAGCTTCTCTTTCTCTCTCTCACACACCCAGCTTCTCTTTCTCTCTCTCTCACTCACAGCTTCTCTTTCTCTCGCTCTCACTCACTCACAGCTTCTCTTTCTCTCTCTTTCTAACTCACAGCTTATGTTTCTCTCTATCACTCTCACTCACAGCTTCTCTTTCTCTCTCACTATCTCTCACAGCTTCTCTTTCTTTCTCTCTCTCTCGCTCACTCACAGCTTCTCTTTCTCTTTCTCATTCTCTCTCACTCACAGCCTCTCTCTCTCACTCACTCTCAGCTTCTCTTTCTCTCTCTCTCTCACTCACAGCTTCTCTCTCTCTCTCTCTCTCTCACTCACAGCTTCTCTTGCTCTCTCTTTCTCTCTCCTCTCACTCACAGCTTCTCTTTCTCTCTCTCTCACTCACAGCTTCTCTTTCTCTCTCTCTCTCACTCACAGCTTCTCTTTCTCTCTCTCACACACACAGATTCTCTTTCTCTCTCTCTTTCTCTCACAGCTTTGCTTTTTCTCTCTCACTCACAGCTTCTCTTTCTCTCTCTCTCACTCACAGCTTCTCTCTCTCTCACTCTCAGCTTCTCTTTCTCTCTCTCTCTCACTCACAGCTTCTCTTTCTCTCTCACGCACTCACAGCTTATGTTTCTCTCTATCACTCTCACTCACAGCTTCTCTTTCTCTCCCTCTCTCTCACTCACAATTTCTCTTTTTCTCTCTCTCTCACTCACAGCTTCTCTCTCTCACTCTCAGCTTCTCTTTCTCTCACTCTCAGCTTCTCATTCTCTCTCTCACTCACAGCTTCTCTTTCTCTCTCTCTCTTTCTCTCACAGCTTTGCTTTCTCTCTCTCTCTTTCACTCACAGCTTCTCTCTCTCTCACTCACAGCTTCTCTTTCTCTCTCCTCTCACTCACAGCTTCTCTTTCTCTCTCTCTCACTCAAAGCTTCTCTTTCTCTCTCTCTCTCACTCACAGCTTCTCTTTCTCTCTCTCACACACACAGATTCTCTTTCTCTCTCTCACTCACTCACAGCTTCTCTCTCTCTCACTCACTCACAGCTTCTCTTTATCTCTCTCACTCACAGCTTTTCTTTCTCTCTCTGTCACTCACAGCTTCTCCCTCTATCTCTCTCTCTCTCGATCTCACTCACTCACAGCTTCTCTTTCTCTCTCTCACACACAGCTTCTCTCTCTCTCTCACAACTTCTCTTTCACTCACTCTCTCTCACTCACAGCTTCTCTTTCTCTCTCTCTCTCACTCAAAGCTTCTCTTTCTCTCTCTCACACACCCAGCTTCTCTTTCTCTCTCTCGCACTCACAGCTTTTCTTTCTCTCCCTCTTTCTCACTCACAGCTTCTTTTTCTCTCTCTTTCTCACTCACAGCTTCTCTTTCTTTCTCTATCACTCTCAGCTTCTCTTTCCCACTCCTTCTCACTCACAGCTTCTCTTTCTCTATCTTTCTCACTCACAGCTACTCTCTCTCTCTCTCTCTCACTCACAGCTTCTCTCTCTCTCTCCCAGCTTCTCTTTCTCTGTCTCTCTCACTCACAGCTTCTCTTTCTCTCTCTCACTCACTCAAAGCTTCTCTTTCTCTCTCTCTCTCACTCACACCTTCTCTCTCTCTCACACACACACAGCTTCTCTTTCTCTCAATCTCTCACTCACAGCTTCTCTTTCTCTCTCTCTCTCACTCACAGCTACTATTTCTCTCTATTACTCTCACTCACAGCTTCTCTTTCTCTCTCTCTCTCTCTCTCACTCACAGAATCTCTTTCTCTCTCACTCACAGCTTCTCTTTCTCTCTCACACACACTCACAGCTTCTCCCTCTTTCTCTCTCTCTCTTACTCTCAGCTTCTCTTTCTCTCTCTTTCTCACTCACAGCTTCTCCCTCTCCCTCTCTCTCACTCACAGCCTCTTTCTCTCTCACACACACAGGTTCTCTCTCACTCTCACACACACAACTTCTCTTTCACTCAGTCTCTCTCACTCCCAGCTTCTCTTTCTCTCTCTCTCTCACTCGCAGCTTCTCTTTCTCTCTCTCTCTCTCTTACAGCTTCTCTTTCTCTCCC
This sequence comes from Bradypodion ventrale, assembly GCA_035047345.1. Classification (NCBI taxonomy): domain Eukaryota; kingdom Metazoa; phylum Chordata; class Lepidosauria; order Squamata; family Chamaeleonidae; genus Bradypodion; species Bradypodion ventrale. Next base: position 256,071,765 of record JAWDJE010000001.1, read on the forward strand.
TCTCTCTCACTCACAGCTTCTCTTTCTCTCTCTTTCTCACTCACAGCTTCTCTTTCTTTCTCTATCACTCTCAGCTTCTCTTTCCCACTCCTTCTCACTCACAGCTTCTCTTTCTCTCTCTTTCTCACTCACAGCTTCTCTCTCTCTCTCACTCACAGCTTCTCTCTCTCTCACTCACTCACAGCTTCTCTTTCTCTCTCTCTCACTCACAGCTTCTCTTTTTCTCTCTCACTCACAGCTTCTCTTTCTCTCTCTCTCACTCACAACTTCTGTTTCTCTCTATTACTCTCATTCATAGCTTCTCTCTCTCTCTCTCACTCACAGCTTCTCTTTCTCTCTCACTCTCCCTCTCACTCACAGCTTATCTTTCTCTCTCTCACTCACAGCTTCTCTTTCTCTCTCTCACTCACAGCTTCTCTTTCTCTCTCTCTCACTCACAACTTCTGTTTCTCTCTATTACTCAAATTCATAGCTTCTCTCTCTCTCTCACTCACAGCTTTTCTTTCTCTCTCACTCTCCCTCTCACTCACAGCTTATCTTTCTCTCTCTCACTCACAGCTTCTCTTTCTCTCTCTCTCACACAGCTTCTCTTTCTCTGTCTCTCTCACTCACAACTTCTCTTTCTCTCTCTCACTCACTCAAAGCTTCTCTTTCTCTCTCTCTCTCTCACTCACACCTTCTCTTTCTCTGTCTCGCACACAGCTTCACTTTCTCTCACTCTCTCTCACTCACAGCTTCTCTTTCTCTCTATTACTCTCACTCACAGCTTCTCTTTCTCTCTCTCTGTCTCTCTCACTCACATAATCTCTTTCTCTCTCACTCTCTCGCTCAAAGCGTCTCTTTCTCTCTCTCTCTCTCACTCACAGCACCTCTTTCTTTCTCTCTCACTCACAGCTTCTCTTTCTCTCCCTCTCTCTCACTCACAGCTTCTCTTTCTCTCTCTTTCTCACTCACAGCTTCTCTTTCTTTCTCTATCACTCTCAGCTTCTCTTTCCCACTCCTTCTCACTCACAGCTTCTCTTTCTCTCTCTTTCTCACTCACTGCTTCTCTCTCTCTCTCACAGGTTCTCTCTCTCTCTCTCTCTCACTCTCAGCTTCTCTTTCTCTCTCTCTCACTCACAGCTTCTCTCTTTCTCTCTCAGCTTCTCTTTCTTTCTCTCTCTCTCTCACTCACAGCTTCTCTTTCTCTCTCTCACTGACAGCTACACTTTCTCTATCTCTCTCACACAGCTTCTCTTTCTCTCTCTCTCTCTCACACTCAGCTTCTCTTTCTCTCTCACTCACTCACAGCTTCTCTCTCTCAGCTTCTCTTTCTCTCTCTCTCTCACTCACAGCTTCTCTCTCTCATTCACAGCTTCTCTCTCTCTCATTCTCAGCTTCTCCTGCTCTCTCTCTCTCACTCACTCACAGCTTCTATTTCTTTCTCTCTCTCACTAACAGCTTCTTTTTCTCTCTATTACTCTCACTCACAGCTTCTCTTTCTCTCTCTCACTCACTCACAGCTTCTCTTTCTCTCTCTCACTCACAGCTTCCCTTTCTCTCTCTCTCTCTCTCTCACAGCTTCTCTTTCTCTCTCTCACTCACAGCTTCACTTTCTCTCTCTCACTCACAGCTTCTCTTTCTCTCTCTCACTCACTCACAGCTTCTCTTTCTCACTCTCTCACTCACAGCTACTCTCTCTCTCTCAGCTTCTCTTTCTCTCACTCTCTCACTCACAGCTTCTCTCTCTCTCTCTCACTCTCTCACTCACTCACAGCTTCTCTTCTTCTCTCTCTCTCTCACAGCTTCTCATTCTCTCACTATCTCTCACAGCTTCTCTTTCTTTCTTTCTCTCTCTCACTCACAGCTTCTCTTTCTCTCTCTCTCTCACTCACAGTTTCTCTTTCTCTCTCATTTTCAGCTTCTCTTTCTCTCTCTTTCTCACTCACAGCTTCTGTTTTGCTCTATCACTCTCAATCACAGCTTCTCTCTCTCTCTCTCACTCACAGCTTCTCTTTCTCTCTCTCTCTCACTCACAGCTTCTCTTTCTCTCTCGCACTCTCAGCTTCTCTTTCTCTCTCTTTCTCACTCACAGCTTCTGTTTTGCTCTATCACTCTCAATCACAGCTTCTCTTTCTCTCTCTCTCATTCACAGCTTCTCTTTCTATCACTCTCACTCACTCACAGTCTCTGTTTCTCTTTCTTTCTAACTCACAGCTTATGTTTCTCTCTATCCCTCCCACTCACAGCTTCTCTTTCTCTCTCACTATCTCTCACAGCTTCCCTTTCTTTCTCTCTCTCTCTCTCACTCACAGCTTCTCTTTCTCTCTCTCACTCACTCACAGCTTCTCTCTCACACACTCAGCTTCTCTTTCTCTCTCTCTCTCATTCACAGCTTCTCTCTCTCTCACTCACAGCTTCACTCTCTCTCTCACTCACAGCTTCTCTTTCTCTCACTCTCTCTCACTCACAGCTTCTCTTTCTCTCTCTCTCTCTCACTCACTCACAGCTTCTCTTTCTCTCTCTCTCTCTCACAGCTTCTCTGTCTCTCACTATCTCTCACAGCTTCTCTTTCTTTCTCTCTCTCTCTCACTCACAGCTTCTCTTTCTCTCTCTCTCTTTCTCTCACAGCTTTGCTTTCTTTCTCTCACTCACAGCTTCTCTTTCTCTCTCTCTCACTCACAGCTTCTCTCTCTCTCACTCTCAGCTTCTCTTTCTCTCTCTCTCTCACTCACAGCTTCTCTTTCTCTCTCACGCACTCACAACTTATGTTTCTCTCTATCACTCTCACTCACAGCTTCTCTTTCTCACCCTCTCTCTCTCACTCACAATTTCTCTTTCTCTCTCTCTCAATCACAGCTTCTCTCTCTCTCTCTCTCTCAGCTTCTCTTTCTCTCTCTTTCTCACTCACACCTTCTGTTTTGCTCTATCACTCTCACTCACAGCTTCTCTTTCTCTCTCTCTCTCACTCACAGCTTCTCTTTATCTCTCTCTCTCTTTCACTCACAGCTTCTCTCTCTCTCACTCACAGCTTCTCTTTCTCTCTCCTCTCACTCACAGCTTCTCTTTCTCTCTCTCACTCACTCACAGCTTCTCTTTCTCTCTCTCTCTCTCTCACTCACAGCTTCTCTTTCTCTCACACACACACAGATTCTCTTTCTCTCTCTCACTCACTCACAGCTTCTCTCTCTCTCTCACTCACAGCTTCTCTTTATCTCTCTCACTCACAGCTTTTCTTTTTCTCTCTCTCACTCACAGCTTCTCCCTCTCTCTCTCTCTCTCTCTATCTCTCTCACTCACAGCTTCTCTTTCTCTCTCACACACACAGCTTCTCTCTCTCTCTCACAACTTCTCTTTCACACTCTCTCACTCACAGCTTCTCTTTCTCTCTCTCTCTCCCTCAAAGCTTCTCTTTCTCTCTCACATACACACAGCTTCTCTTTCTCTCTCTCTCACTCACTGCTTTTCTTTCTCTCCCTCTTTCTCACAGCTTCTTTTTCTCTCTCTTTCTCACTCACAACTTCTCTTTCTTTCTCTATCACTCTCAGCTTCTCTTTCCCACTCCTTCTCACTCACAGCTTCTCTTTCTCTATCTCTCACGCACAGCTACTCTCTCTCTCTCCCACTCACAGCTTCTCTCTCTCTCTCACTCACAGCTTCTCTTTCTCTCTCTCTCTCACTCACAGCTTCTCTTTCTCTTTCACTCACAGCTTCTCTTTCTCCCTCTCTCTCTCTCTCCCAGCTTCTCTTTCTCTGTCTCTCTCACTCACAGCTTCTCTTTCTTTCTCTCACTCACTCAAAACTTCTCTTTCTCTCTCTCTCTCACTCACACCTTCTCTTTCTCTATCTCTCATACAGCTTCTCTTTCTCTCACTCTCTCTCACTCACAGCTTCTCTTTCTCTCTTTCTCACACTCACAGCTTCTCTTTCTCTCTATTACTCTCACTCACAGCTTCTCTTTCTCTCTCTCTCACTCTCTCACTCACAGAATCTCTTTCTCTCTCTCACTCACAGCTTCTCCCTCTCTCTCTCTCTGTCTCTCACTCACAGCTTCTCTTTCTCTCTTTCTCACTCACAGGTTCTCCCTCTCACTCTCTCACTCACAGCCTCTTTCTCTCTCACACACACAGCTTCTCTCTCTCACACACACACACACACAACTTCTCTTTCACTCAGTCTCTCTCACTCACAGCTTCTCTTACTCTCTCTCTCTCACTCACAGCTACTCTTTCTCTCTCTCTCACTCACAGCGTCTCTTTCTCTCCCTCTCTGTCACTCACAGCTTCTCTTTCTCTCTCTTTCCCACTCACAGCTTCTCTCTCTCTCTCACTCACAGCTTCTCTTTCTCTTTCTCTCTCACTCACAGCTTCTCTTTCTCTCTCACACACTCATAGCTTCTCTCTCTCTCTCACTCACAGCTTCTCTTTCTCTCTCACTCTCCCTCTCACTCACAGCTTATCTTTCTCTCTCTCTCTCACTCACACCTTCTCTTTCTCTCTCTCTCTCACAGCTTCTCTTTCTCTGTCTCTCTCACTCACAACTTCTCTTTCTCTCTCTCTCACTCACAGCTTCTCTTTCTCTCTCTCACTCACTCAAAGCTTCTCTTTCTCTCTCTCTCTCACTCACACCTTCTCTTTCTCTCTCTCGCACACAGCTTCACTTTCTCTCACTCTCTCTCACTCACAGCTTCTCTTTCTCTCTATTACTCTCACTCACAGCTTCTCTTTCTCTCTCTCTGTCTCTCTCACTCACAGAATCTCTTTCTCTCTCACTCTCTCGCTCACTCACAGCTTATCTTTCTCTCTCTCTCACTCACTCACAGCTTCTCTTTCTCTCTATCTCTCATGCACAGCTTCTCTTTCTCTCTCTCTCACTCACTCACAGCTTCTGATTCTTTCTCTCTCTCTCACTCACAGCTTCTCTTTCTCTCTCTCTCACTCACAGTTTCTCTTTCTCTCTCTCTCTCACTCACAGCATCTCTTTCTCTCTCTCACACACACACAGCTTCTCTCTCTCTCTCTCATTCACAGCTTCTCTTTCTCTAACTCTCACTCACATCTTCTCTCACTCACACACAGCTTCTCTTTCACTCTCTCTCTCACTCACAGCTTCTCTTTCTCTCTCACACACACTCACAGCTTCTCTTTCTCTCTCTCTCTCACTCACAGCTTCTCTTTCTCTCTCTCTCTCACTCACAGCTTCTCTATATATCTCTCTCAGTCACAGCTTCTCTTTCTCTATCTCACACACACAGATTCTCTTTCTCTCTCTCTCAGTCACTCACAGCTTCTCTCTCTCTCTCACTCACAGCTTCTCTTTCTCTCTCTCACTCACAGCTTCTCTTTCTCTCTCTTTCTCACTCACAACTTCTCTTTCTCTCTCTTTCTCACTCACAGCTTCTCCCTCTCTCTCTCTCACTCACAGCCTCTTTCTCTCTCACACACACAGCTTCTCTATCTCTCTCTCTCACAACTCTTTCACTCAGTCTCTCTCACTCACAGCTTCTCGTTCTCTCTCTCTCTCACTCACAGCTTCTCTTTCTCTCTCTCTCTCACTCACAGATTCTCTTTCTCTCTCACACACACACAGATTCTCTTTCTCTCTCTCTCACTCACTCACAGCTTCTCTCTCTCTCTCTCACTCACAGCTTCTCTTTCTCTCTCTCACTCACAACTTCTCTTTTTCTCTCTTTCTCACTCACAGCTTCTCCCTCTCTCTCTCTCACTCACATCCTCTTTCTCTCACACACACACAGCTTCTCTCTCTCACACACACACACAACTTCTCTTTCACTCAGTCTCTCTCACTCAAAGCTTCTCTTTCTCTCTCTCTCACTCACAGCTTCTCATTCTCTCTCTCTCACTCACAGCTTCTCTCTCTCACTCACTCTCAGCTTCTCTTTCTCTCTCTCTCTCTCACTCACAGCTTCTCTCTCTCTCAACCACAGCTTCACTCTCTCTCTCACTCACAGCTTCTCTTTCTCACTCTCTCTCACTCACTGCTCTTTCTCTCTCTTTCACACACACAGCTTCTCTGTCTCTCACTATCTCTCACAGCTTCTCTTTCTTTCTCTCTCTCTCTCACTCACAGCTTCTCTTTCTCTCTCTCTCTCACTCACAGTTTCTCTTTCTCTCTCACTTTCAGCTTCTCTTTCTCTCTCTTTCTCACTCACAGCTTCTGTTTTGCTCTATCACTCTCAATCACAGCTTCTCTCTCTCTCTCTCTCATTCACAGCTTCTCTTTCTCTCGCTCTCACTCACTCACAGCTTCTCGTTCTCTCTCTTTCTAACTCACAGCTTATGTTTCTCTCTATCACTCTCACTCACAGCTTCTCTTTGTCTCTCACTATCTCTCACAGCTTCTCTTTCTTTCTCTCTCTCTCTCACTCACAGCTTCACTTTCTCTCTCTCTCTCACTCACAGCTTCTCTCTCTCACTCACTCTCAGCTTCTCTTTCTCTCTCTCTGTCTCACTCACAGCTTCTCTCTCTCACTCACAGCTTCACTCTCTCTCTCTCACTCACAGCTTCTCTTTCTCTCACTCTCTCTCACTCACTGCTTCTGTTTCTCTCTCTCTCACTCACTCACAGCTTCTCTCTCTCTCACACACACACACACACACACAGCTTCTCTGTCTCTCACTATCTCTCACAGCTTCTATTTCTTCCTCTCTCTCTCTCACTCACAGCTTCTCTTTCTCTCTCTCTCACTCACAGCTTCTCTTTCTCTCTCGCACTCTCAGCTTCTCTTTCTCTCTCTTTCTCACTCACAGCTTCTGTTTTGCTCTATCACTCTCAATCACAGCTTCTCTTTCTCTCTCTCTCATTCACATCTTCTCTTTCTATCACTCTCACTCACTCACAGTCTCTGTTTCTCTTTCTTTCTAACTCACAGCTTATGTTTCTCTCTATCACTCCCACTCACAGCTTCTCTTTCTCTCTCACTATCTCTCACAGCTTCTCTTTCTTTCTCTCTCTCTCACTCACAGCTTCTCTTTCTCTCTCTCACTCACTCACAGCTTCTCTCTCACACACTCTCAGCTTCTCTTTCTCTCTCTCTCATTCACAGCTTCTCTCTCTCTCACTCACAGCTTCACTCTCTCTCTCACTCACAGCTTCTCTTTCTCTCTCTCTCTCTCACAGCTTCTGTCTCTCACTATCTCTCACAGCTTCTCTTTCTCTCTCTCTCTCACTCACAGCTTCTCTTTCTCTCTCTCTCTTTCTCTCACAGCTTTGCTTTCTCTCTCTCACTCACAGCTTCTCTTTCTCTCTCTCTCACTCACAGCTTCTCTCTCTCTCACTCTCAGCTTCTCTTTCTCTCTCTCTCTCACTCACAGCTTCTCTTTCTCTCTCACGCACTCACAACTTATGTTTCTCTCTATCACTCTCACTCACAGCTTCTCTTTCTCACCCTCTCTCTCTCACTCACAATTTCTCTTTCTCTCTCTCTCAATCACAGCTTTTCTCTCTCTCTCTCTCTCAGCTTCTCTTTCTCTCTCTTTCTCACTCACAGCTTCTGTTTTGCTCTATCACTCTCACTCACAGCTTCTCTTTATCTCTCTCTCTCTTTCACTCACAGCTTCTCTCTCTCTCACTCACAGCTTCTCTTTCTCTCTCCTCTCACTCACAGCTTCTCTTTCTCTCTCTCTCTCACTCACAGCTTCTCTTTCTCTCTCTCTCTCTCACTCACAGCTTCTCTTTCTCACACACACACACAGATTCTCTTTCTCTCTCTCATTCACTCACAGCTTCTCTCTCTCTCTCACTCACAGCTTCTCTTTATCTCTCTCACTCACAGCTTATCTTTCTCTCTCTCTCACTCACAACTTCTCTCTCTCTCTCACAACTTCTCTTTCACACTCTCTCACTCACAGCTTCTCTTTCTCTCTCTCTCTCCCTCAAAGCTTCTCTTTCTCTCTCACACACACACAGCTTCTCTTTCTCTCTCTCTCACTCACTGCTTTTCTTTCTCTCCCTCTTTCTCACAGCTTCTTTTTCTCTCTCTTTCTCACTCACAGCTTCTCTTTCTTTCTCTATCACTCTCATCTTCTCTTTCCCACTCCTTCTCACTCACAGCTTCTCTTTCTCTATCTTTCTCACTCACAGCTACTCTCTCTCTCTCTCCCACTCACAGCTTCTCTCTCACTCACAGCTTCTCTTTCTCTCTCTCTCTCACTCACAGCTTCTCTTTCTCTTTCACTCACAGCTTCTCTTTCTCCCTCTCTCTCTCTCTCCCAGCTTCTCTTTCTCTGTCTCTCTCACTCACAGCTTCTCTTTCTTTCTCTCACTCACTCAAAACTTCTCTTTCTCTCTCTCTCTCACTCACACCTTCTCTTTCTCTATCTCTCATACAGCTTCTCTTTCTCTCACTCGCTCTCTCTCACACCTTCTCTTTCTCTCTTTCTCACACTCACAGCTTCTCTTTCTCTCTATTACTCTCACTCACAGCTTCTCTTTCTCTCTCTCTCTCTCACTCTCTCACTCACAGAATCTCTTTCTCTCTCTCACTCACAGCTTCTCCCTCTTTCTCTCTCTCTCTCTCACTCACAGCTTCTCTTTCTCTCTTTCTCACTCACAGCTTCTCCCTCTCACTCTCTCACTCACAGCCTCTTTCTCTCTCACACACACAGCTTCTCTCTCTCACACACACACACACAACTTCTCTTTCACTCAGTCTCTCTCACTCACAGCTTCTCTTACTCTCTCTCTCTCACTCACAGCTACTCTTTCTCTCTCTCTCACTCACAGCGTCTCTTTATCTCCCTCTCTGTCACTCACAGCTTCTCTTTCTCTCTCTTTCCCACTCACAGCTTCTCTCTCTCTCTCACTCACAGCTTCTCTTTCTCTTTCTCTCTCACTCACAGCTTCTCTTTCTCTCTCACACACTCATAGCTTCTCTCTCTCTCTCACTCACAGCTTCTCTTTCTCTCTCACTCTCCCTCTCACTCACAGCTTATCTTTCTCTCTCTCTCTCACTCACAGCTTCTCTTTCTCTCTCTCTCTCACAGCTTCTCTTTCTCTGTCTCTCTCACTCACAACTTCTCTTTCTCTCTCTCTCTCACTCACAGCTTCTCTTTCTCTCTCTCACTCACTCAAAGCTTCTCTTTCTCTCTCTCTCTCACTCACACCTTCTCTTTCTCTCTCTCGCACACAGCTTCACTTTCTCTCACTCTCTCTCACTCACAGCTTCTCTTTCTCTCTATTACTCTCACTCACAGCTTCTCTTTCTCTCTCTCTGTCTCTCTCACTCACAGAATCTCTTTCTCTCTCACTCTCTCGCTCACTCACAGCTTATCTTTCTCTCTCTCTCACTCACTCACAGTTTATCTTTCTCTCTCTCTCACTCACATCTTCTCTCTCTCTCACACAGATTCTCTTTCTCTCTCACTCACTCACTCACAGCTTCTCTTTCTCTCTATCTCTCATGCACAGCTTCTCTTTCTCTCTCTCTCTCTCACTCACAGCTTCTGATTCTTTCTCACTCTCACTCACAGCTTCTCTTTCTCTCTCTCTCACTCACAGTTTCTCTTTCTCTCTCTCTCTCACTCACAGCATCTCTTTCTCTCTCACACACACACACAGCTTCTCTCTCTCTCTCTCTCTCATTCACAGCTTCTCTTTCTCTAACTCTCACTCACATCTTCTCTCACTCACACACAGCTTCTCTTTCACTCTCTCTCTCACTCACAGCTTCTCTTTCTCTCTCACACACACTCACAGCTTCTCTTTCTCTCTCTCTCTCACTCACAGCTTCTTTCTCTCTCTCTCTCACTCACAGCTTCTCTATATCTCTCTCTCACTCACAGCTTCTCTTTCTCTCTCACACACACACAGATTCTCTTTCTCTCTCTCTCAGTCACTCACAGCTTCTCTCTCTCTCTCACTCACAGCTTCTCTTTCTCTCTCTCACTCACAGCTTCTCTTTCTCTCTCTTTCTCACTCACAACTTCTCTTTCTCTCTCTTTCTCACTCACAGGTTCTCCCTCTCTCTCTCTCACTCACAGCCTCTTTCTCTCTCACACACACAGCTTCTCTCTCTCACACACAACTCTTTCACTCAGTCTCTCTCACTCACAGCTTCTCTTTCTCTCTCTCTCTCACTCACAGCTTCTCTTTCTCTCTCTCTCTCACTCACAGCTTCTCTTTCTCTCTCTCTCACACACAGATTCTCGTTCTCTCTCTCTCACTCACTCACAGCTTCTCTCTCTCTCTCTCACTCACAGCTTCTCTTTCTCTCTCTCACTCACAACTTCTCTTTTTCTCTCTTTCTCACTCACAGCTTCTCTTTCTCTCTCTCACTCACTCAAAGCTTCTCTTTCTCTCTCTCTCTCACTCACACCTTCTCTCTTTCTCACACACACACAGCTTCTCTTTCTCTCTATCTCTCTCACTCACAGCTTCTCTTTCTCTCTCTCTCTCACTCACAGCTTCTCTTTCTCTCTCTCACACACACAGATTCTCTTTCTCTCTCTCTCAGTCACTCACAGCTTCTCTCTCTCTCTCACTCACAGCTTCTCTTTCTCTCTCTCACTCACAGCTTCTCTTTCTCTCTCTTTCTCACTCACAACTTCTCTTTCTCTCTCTTTCTCACTCACAGCTTCTCCCTCTCTCTCTCACTCACAGCCTCTTTCTCTCTCTCACACACAGCTTCTCTCTCTCTCTCACAACTCTTTCACTCAGTCTCTCTCACTCACAGCTTCTCTTTCTCTCTCTCTCTCACTCACAGCTTCTCTTTCTCTCTCTCTCTCACTCACAGCTTCTCTTTCTCTCTCACACACACACAGATTCTCTTTCTCTCTCTCTCACTCACTCACAGCTTCTCTCTCTCTCTCTCACTCACAGCTTCTCTTTCTCTCTCTCACTCACAACTTCTCTTTTTCTCTCTTTCTCACTCACAGCTTCTCCCTCTCTCTCTCTCACTCACATCCTCTTTCTCTCACACACACACAGCTTCTCTCTCTCTCACACACACACAACTTCTCTTTCACTCAGTCTCTCTCACTCAAAGCTTCTCTTTCTCTCTCTCTCACTCACAGCTTCTCATTCTCTCTCTCTCACTCACAGCTTCTCTCTCTCACTCACTCTCAGCTTCTCTTTCTCTCTCTCTCTCTCACTCACAGCTACTCTCTCTCTCAACCACAGCTTCACTCTCTCTCTCACTCACAGCTTCTCTTTCTCACTCTCTCTCACTCACTGCTCTTTCTCTCTCTTTCACACACACAGCTTCTCTGTCTCTCACTATCTCTCACAGCTTCTCTTTCTTTCTCTCTCTCTCTCACTCACAGCTTCTCTTTCTCTCTCTCTCTCACTCACAGCTTCTCTTTCTCTCTCACTCTCAGCTTCTCTTTCTCTCTCTTTCTCACTCACAGCTTCTGTTTTGCTCTATCACTGTCAATCACAGCTTCTTTTTCTCTCTCTCTCATTCACAGCTTCTCTTTCTCTCGCTCTCACTCACTCACAGCTTCTCTTTCTCTCTCTTTCTAACTCACAGCTTATGTTTCTCTCTATCACTCTCACTCACAGCTTCTCTTTCTCTCTCACTATCTCTCACAGCTTCTCTTTCTTTCTCTCTCTCTCTCTCACTCACAGCTTCTCTTTCTCTTTCTCTCTCTCTCCCACTCACAGCCTCTCTCACTCACTCTCAGCTTCTCTCTCTCTCTCTCTCTCTCACTCACAGCTTCTCTTTCTCTCTCTCTCTCACTCACAGCTTCTCTTTCTCTCTCTCTCTCTCACTCACTCACAGCTTCTCTTTCTCTCTCTCTCTATCTCTCTCACAGCTTTTCTGGCTCTCACTGTCTCTCATAGCTTCTCTTTCTTTCTCTCTCTCTCACTCACAGCTTCTCTTTCTCTCTCTCTTTCTCTCACAGCTTTGCTTTCTCTCTCTCACTCACAGCTTCTCTTTCTCTCTCTCTCACTCACAGATTCTCTCTCTCTCACTCACAATTTCTCTTTCTCTCTCTCTCTCACTCACAGCTTCTCTCTCTCTCACTCTCAGCTTCTCTTTCTCTCACTCTCAGCTTCTCTTTCTCTCTCTCACTCACAGCTTCTCTTTCTCTCATTCTCTTTCTCTCACAGCTTTGCTTTCTCTCTCTCTCTTTCACTCACAGCTTCTCTCTCTCTCACTCACAGCTTCTCTTTCTCTCTCCTCTCACTCACAGCTTCTCTTTCTCTCTCTCTCACTCACAGCTTCTCTTTCTCTCTCTCTCACTCACAGCTTCTCTTTCTCTCTCACACACACACAGATTCTCTTTCTCTCTCTCACTCACTCACAGCTTCTCTCTCTCTCTCTCACAGCTTCTCTTTATCTCTCTCACTCACAGCTTTTCTTTCTCTCTCTGTCACTCACAGCTTCTCCCTCTCTCTCTCTCTCTCGATCTCACTCACTCACAGCTTCTCTTTCTCTCTCACACACAGCTTCTCTCTCTCTCTCACAACTTCTCTTTCACTCTCTCTCTCTCACTCACAGCTTCTCTTTCTCTCTCTCTCTCACTCAAAGCTTCTCTTTCTCTCTCTCACACACCCAGCTTCTCTTTCTCTCTCTCTCACTCACAGCTTTTCTTTCTCTCCCTCTTTCTCACTCACAGCGTATTTTTCTCTCTCTTTCTCACTCACAGCTTCTCTTTCTTTCTCTATCACTCTCAGCTTTTCTTTCCCACTCCTTCTCACTCACAGCTTCTCTTTCTCTATCTTTCTCACTCACAGCTACTCTCTGTCTCTCTCTCACTCACAGCTTCTCTCTCTCTCTCTCACTCACAGCTTCTCTTTCTCCCTCTCTCTCTCTCCCAGCTTCTCTTTCTCTGTCTCTCTCACTCACAGCTTCTCTTTCTCTCTATCTCTCTCACTCACAGCTTCTCTTTCTCTCTCTCTCTCACTCACAGCTTCTATTTCTCTCTATTACTCTCACTCACAGCTTCTCTTTCTCTTCTCTCTCTCTCTCTCACACACAGAATCTCTTTCTCTCTCTCACTCACAGCTTCTCTTTCTCTCTCACACACACTCACAGCTTCTCCCTCTTTCTCTCTCTCTCTCTCACTCTCAGCTTCTCTTTCTCTCTCTTTCTCACTCACAGCTTCTCCCTCTCTCTCTCTCACTCACAGCCTCTTTCTCTCTCACTCACACAGCTTCTCTCTCATTCTCACACACACAAATTCTCTTTCACTCAGTCTCTCTCACTCCCAGCTTCTCTTTCTCTCTCTCTCTCACTCGCAGCTTCTCTTTCTCTCTCTCTCTCTTACAGCTTCTCTTTCTCTCCCTCTCTCTCACTCACAACTTCTCTTTCTCTCTTTCTCACTCACAGCTTCTCTTTCTTTCTCTATCACTCTCAGCTTCTCTTTCCCACTCCTTCTCACTCACAGCTTCCCTTTCTCTCTCTTTCTCACTCACTGCTTCTCCCTCTCTCTCTCTCACTCACAGCCTCTTTCTCTCTCACACACACAGCTTCTCTCTCATTCTCACACACACAACTTCTCTTTCACTCAGTCTCTCTCACTCCCAGCTTCTCTTTCTCTCTCTCTCTCACTCGCAGCTTCTCTTTCTCTCTCTCTCTCTTACAGCTTCTCTTTCTCTCCCTCTCTCTCACTCACAACTTCTCTTTCTCTCTTTCTCACTCACAGCTTCTCTTTCTTTCTCTATCACTCTCAGCTTCTCTTTCCCACTCCTTCTCACTCACAGCTTCCCTTTCTCTCTCTTTCTCACTCACAGCTTCTCTCTCTCTCTCACTCACAGCTTCTCTCTCTCTCACTCACTCACAGCTTCTCTTTCTCTCTCTCTCACTCACTGCTTCTCTTTCTCTCTCTCACTCACAGCTTCTCTTTCTCTCTCTCTCACTCACAACTTCTGTTTCTCTCTATTACTCTCATTCATAGCTTCTCTCTCTCTCTCACTCACAGATTCTCTTTCTCTCTCACTCTCCCTCTCACTCACAGCTTATCTTTCTCTCTCTCACTCACAGCTTCTCTTTCTCTCTCTCTCTCACAGCTTCTCTTTCTCTGTCTCTCTCACTCTCAACTTCTCTTTCTCTTTCTCTCTCAGTCACAGCTTCTCTTTCTCTCTCTCACTCACTCAAAGCTTCTCTTTCTCTCTCTCTCTCTCTCTCACTCACACCTTCTCTTTCTCTCTCTCGCACACAGCTTCACTTTCTCTCACTCTCTCTCACTCACAGCTTCTCTTTCTCTCTATTACTCTCACTCACAGCTTCTCTTTCTCTCTCTCTGTCTCACTCACAGAATCTCTTTCTCTCTCTTTCTCACTCACAGCTTATCTTTCTTTCTCTATCACTCTCAGCTTCTCTTTCCCACTCCTTCTCACTCACAGCTTCTCTTTCTCTCTCTTTCTCACACACTGCTTCTCTCTCTCTCTCTCACAGGTTCTCTCTCTCTCTCTCTCTCTCTCTCTCACTCTCAGCTTCTCTTTCTCTCTCTCTCACTCACAGCTTCTCTCTTTCTCTCTCAGCTTCTCTTTCTTTCTCTCTCTCTCTCTCTCACTCACAGCTTCTCTTTCTCTCTCTCACTGACAGCTACACTTTCTCTATCTCTCTCACACAGCTTCTCTTTCTCTCTCTCTCTCACTCTCAGCTTCTCTTTCTCTCTCTCTCACTCACAGCTTCTCTCTCTCAGCTTCTCTTTCTCTCTCTCTCTCACTCGCAGCTTCTCTCTCTCTCACTCACAGCTTCTCTCTCTCTCATTCTCAGCTTCTCCTGCTCTCTCTCTCTCACTCACTCACAGCTTCTATTTCTTTCTCTCTCTCACTCACAGCTTCATTTTCTCTCTATTACTCTCACTCACAGCTTCTCTTTCTCTCTCACACACACTCACAGCTTCTCTTTCTCTCTCTCACTCACAGCTTCCCTTTTTCTCTCTCTCTCACAGCTTCTCTTTCTCTCTCTCTCACTCACAGCTTCACTTTCTCTCTCTCACTCACAGCTTCTCTTTCTCTCTCTCACTCACTCACAGCTTCTCTTTCTCACTCTCTCACTCACAGCTACTCTCTCTCTCAGCTTCTCTTTCTCTCACTCTCTCACTCACAGCTTCTCTCTCTCTCTCTCTCACTCTCTCACTCACTCACAGCTTCTCTTCTTCTCTCTCTCTCTCACAGCTTCTCTTTCTCTCACTATCTCTGACAGCTTCTCTTTCTTTCTCTCTCTCACTCACAGCTTCTCTTTCTCTCTCTCTCTCTCACTCACAGTTTCTCTTTCTCTCTCACTCTCAGCTTCTCTTTCTCTCTCTTTCTCACTCACAGCTTCTGTTTTGCTCTATCACTCTCAATCACAGCTTCTCTTTCTCTCTCACTCTCATTCACAGCTTCTCTTTCTCTCGCTCTCACTCACTCATAGCTTCTCTTTCTCTCTCTTTCTAACTCACAGCTTATGTTTCTCTCTATCACTCTCACTCACAGCTTCTCTTTGTCTCTCACTATCTCTCACAGTTTCTCTTTCTTTCTCTCTCTCTCTCACTCACAGCTTCTCTTTCTCTCTCTCTCTCACTCACAGCTTCTCTCTCTCACTCACTCTCAGCTTCTCTTTCTCTCTCTGTCTCAATCACAGCTTCTCTCTCTCTCACTCACAGCTTCACTCTCTCTCTCTCACTCACAGCTTCTCTTTCTCTCACTCTCTCTCACTCACTGCTTCTGTTTCTCTCTCTCTCACTCACTCACTCACAGCTTCTCTCCCTCTCTCTCTCTCACACACAGCTTCTCTGTCTCTCACTATCTCTCACAGCTTCTATTTCTTCCTCTCTCTCTCTCTCACTCACAGCTTCTCTTTCTCTCTCTCTCTCACTCACAGCTTCTCTTTCTCTCTCGCACTCTCAGCTTCTCTTTCTCTCTCTTTCTCACTCACAGCTTCTGTTTTGCTCTATCACTCTCAATCACAACTTCTCTTTCTCTCTCTCTCATTCACAGCTTCTCTTTCTATCACTCTCACTCACTCACAGTCTCTGTTTCTCTTTCTTTCTAACTCACAGCTTATGTTTCTCTCTATCACTCACACTCACAGCTTCTCTTTCTCTCTCACTATCTCTCACAGCTTCTCTTTCTTTCTCTCTCTCTCTCTCACTCACAGCTTCTCTTTCTCTCTCTCACTCACTCACAGCTTCTCTCTCTCACACTCTCAGCTTCTCTTTCTCTCTCTCTCTCATTCACAGCTTCTCTCTCTCTCACTCACAGCTTCACTCTCTCTCTCACTCACAGCTTCTCTTTCTCTCACTCTCTCTCACTCACAGCTTCTCTTTCTCTCTCTCTCTCTCTCACTCACTCACAGCTTCTCTTTCTCTCTCTCTCTCTCATAGCTTCTCTGTCTCTCACTATCTCTCACAGCTTCTCTTTCTTTCTCTCTCTCTCTCACTCACAGCTTCTCTTTCTCTCTCTCTCTTTCTCTCACAGCTTTGCTTTCTCTCTCTCACTCACAGCTTCTCTTTCTCTCTCTCTCACTCACAGCTTCTCTCTCTCTCACTCACAGCTTCTCTTTCTCTCTCTCTCACTCACAACTTCTGTTTCTCTCTATTACTCTCATTCATAGCTTCTCTCTCTCTCTCACTCACAGATTCTCTTTCTCTCTCACTCTCCCTCTCACTCACAGCTTATCTTTCTCTCTCTCACTCACAGCTTCTCTTTCTCTCTCTCTCTCACAGCTTCTCTTTCTCTGTCTCTCTCACTCTCAACTTCTCTTTCTCTCTCTCTCTCAGTCACAGCTTCTCTTTCTCTCTCTCACTCACTCAAAGCTTCTCTTTCTCTCTCTCTCTCTCTCTCACTCACACCTTCTCTTTCTCTCTCTCGCACACAGCTTCACTTTCTCTCACTCTCTCTCACTCACAGCTTCTCTTTCTCTCTATTACTCTCACTCACAGCTTCTCTTTCTCTCTCTCTGTCTCACTCACAGAATCTCTTTCTCTCTCTTTCTCACTCACAGCTTCTCTTTCTTTCTCTATCACTCTCAGCTTCTCTTTCCCACTCCTTCTCACTCACAGCTTCTCTTTCTCTCTCTTTCTCACACACTGCTTCTCTCTCTCTCTCTCACAGGTTCTCTCTCTCTCTCTCTCTCTCTCACTCTCAGCTTCTCTTTCTCTCTCTCTCACTCACAGCTTCTCTCTTTCTCTCTCAGCTTCTCTTTCTTTCTCTCTCTCTCTCTCTCTCACTCACAGCTTCTCTTTCTCTCTCTCACTGACAGCTACACTTTCTCTATCTCTCTCACACAGCTTCTCTTTCTCTCTCTCTCTCACTCTCAGCTTCTCTTTCTCTCTCTCTCACTCACAGCTTCTCTCTCTCAGCTTCTCTTTCTCTCTCTCTCTCACTCACAGCTTCTCTCTCTCTCACTCACAGCTTCTCTCTCTCTCATTCTCAGCTTCTCCTGCTCTCTCTCTCTCACTCACTCACAGCTTCTATTTCTTTCTCTCTCTCACTCACAGCTTCTTTTTCTCTCTATTACTCTCACTCACAGCTTCTCTTTCTCTCTCTCACACACTCACAGCTTCTCTTTCTCTCTCTCACTCACAGCTTCCCTTTTTCTCTCTCTCTCACAGCTTCTCTTTCTCTCTCTCTCACTCACAGCTTCACTTTCTCTCTCTCACTCACAGCTTCTCTTTCTCTCTCTCACTCACTCACAGCTTCTCTTTCTCACTCTCTCACTCACAGCTACTCTCTCTCTCAGCTTCTCTTTCTCTCACTCTCTCACTCACAGCTTCTCTCTCTCTCTCTCTCACTCTCTCACTCACTCACAGCTTCTCTTCTTCTCTCTCTCTCTCACAGCTTCTCTTTCTCTCACTATCTCTGACAGCTTCTCTTTCTTTCTCTCTCTCACTCACAGCTTCTCTTTCTCTCTCTCTCTCACTCACAGTTTCTCTTTCTCTCTCACTCTCAGCTTCTCTTTCTCTCTCTTTCTCACTCACAGCTTCTGTTTTGCTCTATCACTCTCAATCACAGCTTCTCTTTCTCTCTCACTCTCATTCACAGCTTCTCTTTCTCTCGCTCTCACTCACTCATAGCTTCTCTTTCTCTCTCTTTCTAACTCACAGCTTATGTTTCTCTCTATCACTCTCACTCACAGCTTCTCTTTGTCTCTCACTATCTCTCACAGTTTCTCTTTCTTTCTCTCTCTCTCTCACTCACAGCTTCTCTTTCTCTCTCTCTCTCACTCACAGCTTCTCTCTCTCACTCACTCTCAGCTTCTCTTTCTCTCTCTGTCTCAATCACAGCTTCTCTCTCTCTCACTCACAGCTTCACTCTCTCTCTCTCACTCACAGCTTCTCTTTCTCTCACTCTCTCTCACTCACTGCTTCTGTTTCTCTCTCTCTCACTCACTCACTCACAGCTTCTCTCCCTCTCTCTCTCTCTCACACAGCTTCTCTGTCTCTCACTATCTCTCACAGCTTCTATTTCTTCCTCTCTCTCTCTCACTCACAGCTTCTCTTTCTCTCTCTCTCTCACTCACAGCTTCTCTTTCTCTCTCGCACTCTCAGCTTCTCTTTCTCTCTCTTTCTCACTCACAGCTTCTGTTTTGCTCTATCACTCTCAATCACAACTTCTCTTTCTCTCTCTCTCATTCACAGCTTCTCTTTCTATCACTCTCACTCACTCACAGTCTCTGTTTCTCTTTCTTTCTAACTCACAGCTTATGTTTCTCTCTATCACTCCCACTCACAGCTTCTCTTTCTCTCTCACTATCTCTCACAGCTTCTCTTTCTTTCTCTCTCTCTCTCTCACTCACAGCTTCTCTTTCTCTCTCTCACTCACTCACAGCTTCTCTCTCTCACACTCTCAGCTTCTCTTTCTCTCTCTCTCTCATTCACAGCTTCTCTCTCTCTCACTCACAGCTTCACTCTCTCTCTCACTCACAGCTTCTCTTTCTCTCACTCTCTCTCACTCACAGCTTCTCTTTCTCTCTCTCTCTCTCTCACTCACTCACAGCTTCTCTTTCTCTCTCTCTCTCTCATAGCTTCTCTGTCTCTCACTATCACTCACAGCTTCTCTTTCTTTCTCTCTCTCTCTCACTCACAGCTTCTCTTTCTCTCTCTCTCTTTCTCTCACAGCTTTGCTTTCTCTCTCTCACTCACAGCTTCTCTTTCTCTCTCTCTCACTCACAGCTTCTCTCTCTCTCACTCTCAGCTTCTCTTTCTCTCTCTCTCTCACTCACAGCTTCTCTTTCTCTCTCACGCACTCACAACTTATGTTTCTCTCTATCACTCTCACTCACAGCTTCTCTTTCTCACCCTCTCTCTCTCACTCACAATTTCTCTCTATCTCTCTCTCAATCACAGCTTCTCTCTCTCTCTCTCTCACTCTCAGCTTCTCTTTCTCTCTCTTTCTCACTCACAGCTTCTGTTTTGCTCTATCACTCTCACTCACAGCTTCTCTTTCTCTCTCTCTCTCACTCACAGCTTCTCTTTATCTCTCTCTCTTTCACTCACAGCTTCTCTCTCTCTCACTCACAGCTTCTCTTTCTCTCTCCTCTCACTCACAGCTTCTCTTTCTCTCTCTCTCTCACTCACAGCTTCTCTTTCTCTCTCTCTCTCTCACTCACAGCTTCTCTTTCTCTCCCACACACACACAGATTCTCTTTCTCTCTCTCACTCACTCACAGCTTCTCTCTCGCTCTCACTCACAGCTTCTCTTTATCTCTCTCACTCACAGCTTTTCTTTCTCTCTCTCACACTCACAGCTTCTCCCTCTCTCTCTCTATCTATCTCTCTCACTCACAGCTTCTCTTTTTCTCTCACACACACAGCTTCTCTCTCTCTCTCACAACTTCTCTTTCACACTCTCTCTCACTCACAGCTTCTATTTCTCTCTCTCTCTCCCTCAAAGCTTCTCTTTCTCTCTCACACACACAGAGCTTCTCTTTCTTTCTCTCTCACTCACTGCTTTTCTTCCTCTTTCTCACAGCTTCCTTTTCTCTCTCTTTCTCAGTCACAGCTTCTCTTTCTTTCTCTATCACTCTCAGCTTCTCTTTCCCACTCCTTCTCACTCACAGCTTCTCTTTCTCTATCTTTCTCACTCACAGCTACTCTCTCTCTCTCTCTCTCACTCACAGCTTCTCTCTCTCTCTCTCACTCACAGCTTCTCTTTCTCTCTCTCTCTCTCTCACTCACAGCTTCAATTTCTCTTTCTCTCTCACTCACAGCTTCTCTTTCTCCCTCTCTCTCTCTCTCCCAGCTTCTCTTTCTCTGTCTCTCTCACTCACAGCTTCTCTTTCTTTCTCTCACTCACTCAAAGCTTCTCTTTCTCTCTCTCTCTCACTCACACCTTCTCTTTCTCTATCTCTCACACAGCTTCTCTTTCTCTCACTCTCTCTCACTCACAGCTTCTCTTTCTCTCTTTCTCACACTCACAGCTTCTCTTTCTCCCTCTCTCTCACTCACAACTTCTGTTTTGCTCTATCACTCTCACTCACAGCTTCCCTTTCTCTCTCTCTCTCTCACTCACAGCTTCTCTTTATCTCTCTCTCTTTCACTCACAGCTTCTCTCTCTCTCACTCACAGCTTCTCTTTCTCTCTCCTCTCACTCACAGCTTCTCTTTCTCTCTCTCTCTCTCACTCACAGCTTCTCTTTCTCTCTCCTCTCACTCACAGCTTCTCTTTCACTCACTCTCTCTCACTCACAGCTTCTCTTTCTCTCTCTCTCACTCAAAGCTTCTCTTTCTCTCTCTCTCACTCACAGCTTCTCTCTCTCACTCACTCTCAGCTTCTCTTTCTCTCTCTGTCTCACTCACAGCTTCTCTCTCTCTCACTCACAGCTTCACTCTCTCTCTCTCACTCACAGCTTCTCTTTCTCTCACTCTCTCTCACTCACTGCTTCTGTTTCTCTCTCTCTCACTCACTCACTCACAGCTTCTCTCTCTCTCTCACACACACAGCTTCTCTGTCTCTCACTATCTCTCACAGCTTCTATTTCTTCCTCTCTCTCTCTCTCACTCACAGCTTCTCTTTCTCTCTCTCTCTCACTCACAGCTTCTCTTTCTCTCTCGCACTCTCAGCTTCTCTTTCTCTCTCTTTCTCACTCACAGCTTCTGTTTTGCTCTATCACTCTCAATCACAACTTCTCTTTCTCTCTCTCTCATTCACAGCTTCTCTTTCTATCACTCTCACTCACTCACAGTCTCTGTTTCTCTTTCTTTCTAACTCACAGCTTATGTTTCTCTCTAACACTCCCACTCACAGCTTCTCTTTCTCTCTCACTATCTCTCACAGCTTCTCTTTCTTTCTCTCTCTCTCTCTCACTCACAGCTTCTCTTTCTCTCTCTCACTCACTCACAGCTTCTCTCTCTCACACTCTCAGCTTCTCTTTCTCTCTCTCTCTCATTCACAGCTTCTCTCTCTCTCACTCACAGCTTCACTCTCTCTCTCACTCACAGCTTCTCTTTCTCTCACTCTCTCTCACTCACAGCTTCTCTTTCTCTCTCTCTCTCTCTCACTCACTCACAGCTTCTCTTTCTCTCTCTCTCTCTCTCATAGCTTCTCTGTCTCTCACTATCTCTCACAGCTTCTCTTTCTTTCTCTCTCTCTCTCACTCACAGCTTCTCTTTCTCTCTCTCTCTTTCTCTCACAGCTTTGCTTTCTCTCTCTCACTCACAGCTTCTCTTTCTCTCTCTCACTCACAGCTTCTCTCTCTCTCACTCTCAGCTTCTCTTTCTCTCTCTCTCTCACTCACAGCTTCTCTTTCTCTCTCACGCACTCACAACTTATGTTTCTCTCTATCACTCTCACTCACAGCTTCTCTTTCTCACCCTCTCTCTCACTCACAATTTCTCTTTCTCTCTCTCTCTCAATCACAGCTTCTCTCTCTCTCTCTCTCTCTCACTCTCAGCTTCTCTTTCTCTCTCTTTCTCACTCACAGCTTCTGTTTTGCTCTATCACTCTTACTCACAGCTTCTCTTTCTCTCTCTCTCTCACTCACACCTTCTCTTTCTCTATCTCTCACACAGCTTCTCTTTCTCTCACTCTCTCTCACTCACAGCTTCTCTTTCTCTCTTTCTCACACTCACAGCTTCTCTTTCTCCCTCTCTCTCACTCACAACTTCTGTTTTGCTCTATCACTCTCACTCACAGCTTCCCTTTCTCTCTCTCTCTCTCACTCACAGCTTCTCTTTATCTCTCTCTCTTTCACTCACAGCTTCTCTCTCTCTCACTCACAGCTTCTCTTTCTCTCTCCTCTCACTCACAGCTTCTCTTTCTCTCTCTCTCTCTCACTCACAGCTTCTCTTTCTCTCTCCTCTCACTCACAGCTTCTCTTTCACTCACTCTCTCTCACTCACAGCTTCTCTTTCTCTCTCTCTCACTCAAAGCTTCTCTTTCTCTCTCTCTCACTCACAGCTTCTCTCTCTCACTCACTCTCAGCTTCTCTTTCTCTCTCTGTCTCACTCACAGCTTCTCTCTCTCTCACTCACAGCTTCACTCTCTCTCTCTCACTCACAGCTTCTCTTTCTCTCACTCTCTCTCACTCACTGCTTCTGTTTCTCTCTCTCTCACTCACTCACTCACAGCTTCTCTCTCTCTCTCACACACACAGCTTCTCTGTCTCTCACTATCTCTCACAGCTTCTATTTCTTCCTCTCTCTCTCTCTCACTCACAGCTTCTCTTTCTCTCTCTCTCTCACTCACAGCTTCTCTTTCTCTCTCGCACTCTCAGCTTCTCTTTCTCTCTCTTTCTCACTCACAGCTTCTGTTTTGCTCTATCACTCTCAATCACAACTTCTCTTTCTCTCTCTCTCATTCACAGCTTCTCTTTCTATCACTCTCACTCACTCACAGTCTCTGTTTCTCTTTCTTTCTAACTCACAGCTTATGTTTCTCTCTAACACTCCCACTCACAGCTTCTCTTTCTCTCTCACTATCTCTCACAGCTTCTCTTTCTTTCTCTCTCTCTCTCTCACTCACAGCTTCTCTTTCTCTCTCTCACTCACTCACAGCTTCTCTCTCTCACACTCTCAGCTTCTCTTTCTCTCTCTCTCTCATTCACAGCTTCTCTCTCTCTCACTCACAGCTTCACTCTCTCTCTCACTCACAGCTTCTCTTTCTCTCACTCTCTCTCACTCACAGCTTCTCTTTCTCTCTCTCTCTCTCTCACTCACTCACAGCTTCTCTTTCTCTCTCTCTCTCTCTCATAGCTTCTCTGTCTCTCACTATCTCTCACAGCTTCTCTTTCTTTCTCTCTCTCTCTCACTCACAGCTTCTCTTTCTCTCTCTCTCTTTCTCTCACAGCTTTGCTTTCTCTCTCTCACTCACAGCTTCTCTTTCTCTCTCTCACTCACAGCTTCTCTCTCTCTCACTCTCAGCTTCTCTTTCTCTCTCTCTCTCACTCACAGCTTCTCTTTCTCTCTCACGCACTCACAACTTATGTTTCTCTCTATCACTCTCACTCACAGCTTCTCTTTCTCACCCTCTCTCTCACTCACAATTTCTCTTTCTCTCTCTCTCTCAATCACAGCTTCTCTCTCTCTCTCTCTCTCTCACTCTCAGCTTCTCTTTCTCTCTCTTTCTCACTCACAGCTTCTGTTTTGCTCTATCACTCTTACTCACAGCTTCTCTTTCTCTCTCTCTCTCACTCACAGCTTCTCTTTATCTCTCTCTCTCTTTCACTCACAGCTTCTCTCTCTCTCACTCACAGCTTCTCTTTCTCTCTCCTCTCACTCACAGCTTCTCTTTCTCTCTCTCTCTCACTCACAGCTTCTCTTTCTCTCTCTCTCTCTCACTCACAGCTTCTCTTTCTCTCTCACACACACACAGATTCTCTTTCTCTCTCTCACTCACTCACAGCTTCTCTCTCTCTCTCACTCACAGCTTCTCTTTATCTCTCTCACTCACAGCTTTTCTTTCTCTCTCTCTCACTCACAGCTTCTCCCTCTCTCTCTCTCTCTCTCTATCTCTCTCACTCACAGCTTCTCTTTTTCTCTCACACACACAGCTTCTCTCTCTCTCTCACAACTTCTCTTTCACACTCTCTCTCACTCACAGCTTCTATTTCTCTCTCTCTCTCCCTCAAAGCTTCTCTTTCTCTCTCGCACACACAGAGCTTCTCTTTCTTTCTCTCTCACTCACTGCTTTTCTTCCTCTTTCTCACAGCTTCCTTTTCTCTCTCTTTCTCAGTCACAGCTTCTCTTTCTTTCTCTATCACTCTCAGCTTCTCTTTCCCACTCCTTCTCACTCACAGCTTCTCTTTCTCTATCTTTCTCACTCACAGCTACTCTCTCTCTCTCTCTCACTCACAGCTTCTCTCTCTCTCTCTCACTCACAGCAACTCTTTCTCTCTCTCTCTCACTCACAGCTTCTCTTTCTATTTCTCTCTCACTCACAGCTTCTCTTTCTCCCTCTCTCTCTCTCTCCCAGCTTCTCTTTCTCTGTCTCTTTCACTCACAGCTTCTCTTTCTTTCTCTCACTCACTCAAAGCTTCTCTTTCTCTCTCTCTCTCACTCACAGCTTCTATTTCTCTCTATTACTCTCACTCACAGCTTCTCTTTCTCTTCTCTCTCTCTCTCTCACTCACAGAATCTCTTTCTCTCTCTCACTCACAGCTTCTCTTTCTCTCTCTTTCTCACTCACAGCTTCTCCCTCTTTCTCTCTCTCTCTCACTCTCAGCTTCTCTTTCTCTCTCTTTCTCACTCACAGCTTCTCCCTCTCTCTCTCTCACTCACAGCCTCTTTCTCTCTCACACACACAGCTTCTCTCTCATTCTCACACACACAACTTCTCTTTCACTCAGTCTCTCTCTATCCCAGCTTCTCTTTCTCTCTCTCTCTCACTCGCAGCTTCTCTTTCTCTCTCTCTCTCTTACAGCTTCTCTTTCTCTCCCTCTCTCTCACTCACAACTTCTCTTTCTCTCTCTTTCTCACTCACAGCTTCTCTTTCTTTCTCTATCACTCTCAGCTTCTCTTTCCCACTCCTTCTCACTCACAGCTTCCCTTTCTCTCTCTTTCTCACTCACAGCTTCTCTCTCTCTCACTCACAGCTTCTCTCTCTCTCACTCACTCACAGCTTCTCTTTCTCTCTCTCTCACTCACTGCTTCTCTTTCTCTCTCTCACTCACAGCTTCTCTTTCTCTCTCTCTCACTCACAACTTCTGTTTCTCTCTATTACTCTCATTCATAGCTTCTCTCTCTCTCTCACTCACAGATTCTCTTTCTCTCTCACTCTCCCTCTCACTCACAGCTTATCTTTCTCTCTCTCACTCACAGCTTCTCTTTCTCTCTCTCTCTCACAGCTTCTCTTTCTCTGTCTCTCTCACTCACAACTTCTCTTTCTCTCTCTCTCTCAGTCACAGCTTCTCTTTCTCTCTCTCACTCACTCAAAGCTTCTCTTTCTCTCTCTCTCTCTCTCTCTCTCACCTTCTCTTTCTCTCTCTCGCACACAGCTTCACTTTCTCTCACTCTCTCTCACTCACAGCTTCTCTTTCTCTCTATTACTCTCACTCACAGCTTCTCTTTCTCTCTCTCTGTCTCACTCACAGAATCTCTTTCTCTCTCTTTCTCACTCACAGCTTATCTTTCTTTCTCTCTCACTTTCAGCTTCTCTTTCCCACTCCTTCTCACTCACAGCTTCTCTTTCTCTCTCTTTCTCACTCACTGCTTCTCTCTCTCTCTCTCACAGGTTCTCTCTCTCTCTCTCTCTCACTCACAGCTTCTCTTTCTCTCTCTCACTGACAGCTACACTTTCTCTATCTCTCTCACACAGCTTCTCTTTCTCTCTCTCTCTCACTCTCAGCTTCTCTTTCTCTCTCTCTCACTCACAGCTTCTCTCTCTCAGCTTCTCTTTCTCTCTCTCTCTCACTCACAGCTTCTCTCTCTCTCACTCTCAGCTTCTCTCTCTCTCATTCTCAGCTTCTCCTGCTCTCTCTCTCTCACTCACTCACAGCTTCTATTTCTTTCTCTCTCTCACTCACAGCTTCTTTTTCTCTCTATTACTCTCACTCACAGCTTCTCTTTCTCTCTCTCTCTCACTCACAGCTTCTCTTTCTCTCTCTCACTCACAGCTTCCCTTTTTCTCTCTCTCTCACAGCTTCTCTTTCTCCCTCTCTCACTCACAGCTTCACTTTCTCTCTCTCACTCACAACTTCTCTTTTTCTCTCTTTCTCACTCACAGCTTCTCCCTCTCTCTCTCTCACTCACATCCTCTTTCTCTCACACACACACAGCTTCTCTCTCTCTCACACACACACAACTTCTCTTTCACTCAGTCTCTCTCACTCACAGCTTCTCATTCTCTCTCTCTCACTCACAGCTTCTCTCTCTCACTCCCTCTCAGCTTCTCTTTCTCTCTCTCTCTCTCACTCACAGCTTCTCTCTCTCTCAACCACAGCTTCACTCTCTCTCTCACTCACAGCTTCTCTTTCTCACTCTCTCTCACTGCTCTTTCTCTCTCTTTCACACACACAGCTTCTCTGTCTCTCACTATCTCTCACAGCTTCTCTTTCTTTCTCTCTCACTCTCACTCACAGCTTCTCTTTCTCTCTCTCTCTCACTCACAGCTTCTCTTTCTCTCTCACTCTCAGCTTCTCTTTCTCTCTCTTTCTCACTCACAGCTTCTGTTTTGCTCTATCACTGTCAATCACAGCTTCTTTTTCTCTCTCTCTCATTCACAGCTTCTCTTTCTCTCGCTCTCACTCACTCACAGCTTCTCTTTCTCTCTCTTTCTAACTCACAGCTTATGTTTCTCTCTATCACTCTCACTCACAGCTTCTCTTTCTCTCTCACTATCTCTCACAGCTTCTCTTTCTTTCTCTCTCTCTCACTCACAGCTTCTCTTTCTCTTTCTCTCTCTCTCCCACTTACAGCCTCTCTCACTCACTCTCAGCTTTTCTCTCTCTCTCTCTCTCTCACTCACATCTTCTCTTTCTCTCTCTCTCACTAACAGCTTCTCTTTCTCTCTCTCTCTCTCACTCACTCACAGCTTCTCTTTCTCTCTCTCTCTATCTCTCTCACAGCTTTTCTGGCTCTCACTGTCTCTCATAGCTTCTCTTTCTTTCTCTCTCTCTCACTCACAGCTTCTCTTTCTCTCTCTCTTTCTCTCACAGCTTTGCTTTCTCTCTCTCACTCACAGCTTCTCTTTCTCTCTCTCTCACTCACAGATTCTCTCTCTCTCACTCACAATTTCTCTTTCTCTCTCTCTCTCACTCACAGCTTCTCTCTCTCTCACTCTCAGCTTCTCTTTCTCTCACTCTCAGCTTCTCTTTCTCTCTCTCACTCACAGCTTCTCTTTCTCTCTTTCTCTTTCTCTCACAGCTTTGCTTTCTCTCTCTCTCTTTCACTCACAGCTTCCTCTCTCTCACTCACAGCTTCTCTTTCTCTCTCCTCTCACTCACAGCTTCTCTTTCTCTCTCTCTCACTCACAGCTTCTCTTTCTCTCTCTCTCACTCACAGCTTCTCTTTCTCTCTCACACACACACAGATTCTCTTTCTCTCTCTCACTCACTCACAGCTTCTCTCTCTCTCTCTCACAGCTTCTCTTTATCTCTCTCACTCACAGCTTTTCTTTCTCTCTCTGTCACTCACAGCTTCTCCCTCTCTCTCTCTCTCGATCTCACTCACTCACAGCTTCTCTTTCTCTCTCTCACACACAGCTTCTCTCTCTCTCTCACAACTTCTCTTTCACTCACTCTCTCTCACTCACAGCTTCTCTTTCTCTCTCTCTCTCACTCAAAGCTTCTCTTTCTCTCTCTCACACACCCAGCTTCTCTTTCTCGCTCTCTCACTCACAGCTTTTCTTTCTCTCCCTCTTTCTCACTCACAGCGTCTTTTTCTCTCTCTTTCTCACTCACAGCTTCTCTTTCTTTCTCTATCACTCTCAGCTTTTCTTTCCCACTCCTTCTCACTCACAGCTTCTCTTTCTCTATCTTTCTCACTCACAGCTACTCTCTGTCTCTCTCTCACTCACAGCTTCTCTCTCTCTCTCACTCACAGCTTCTCTTTCTCCCTCTCTCTCTCTCCCAGCTTCTCTTTCTCTGTCTCTCTCACTCACAGCTTCTCTTTCTCTCTCTCACTCACTCAAAGCTTCTCTTTCTCTCTCTCTCTCACTCACACCTTCTCTCTTTCTCACACACACACAGCTTCTCTTTCTCTCTATCTCTCTCACTCACAGCTTCTCTTTCTCTCTCTCTCACTCACAGCTTCTCTTTCTCTCTCTCACACACACAGATTCTCTTTCTCTCTCTCTCAGTCACTCACAGCTTCTCTCTCTCTCTCACTCACAGCTTCTCTTTCTCTCTCTCACTCACAGCTTCTCTTTCTCTCTCTTTCTCACTCACAACTCTTTCTCTCTCTTTCTCACTCACAGCTTCTCCCTCTCTCTCTCACTCACAGCCTCTTTCTCTCTCTCACACACAGCTTCTCTCTCTCTCTCACAACTCTTTCACTCAGTCTCTCTCACTCACAGCTTCTCTTTCTCTCTCTCTCTCACTCACAGCTTCTCTTTCTCTCTCTCTCTCACTCACAGCTTCTCTTTCTCTCTCTCACACACACAGATTCTCTTTCTCTCTCTCTCTCTCACTCACAGAATCTCTTTCTCTCTCTCACTCTCAGCTTCTCTTTCTCTCTCTTTCTCACTCACAGCTTCTCCCTCTCTCTCTCTCACTCACAGCCTCTTTCTCTCTCACACACACAGCTTCTCTCTCATTCTCACACACACAACTTCTCTTTCACTCAGTCTCTCTCACTCCCAGCTTCTCTTTCTCTCTCTCTCTCACTCGCAGCTTCTCTCTCTCTCTCTCTCTTACAGCTTCTCTTTCTCTCCCTCTCTCTCACTCACAACTTCTCTTTCTCTCTTTCTCACTCACAGCTTCTCTTTCTTTCTCTATCACTCTCAGCTTCTCTTTCCCACTCCTTCTCACTCACAGCTTCCCTTTCTCTCTCTTTCTCACTCACAGCTTCTCCCTCTCTCTCTCTCACTCACAGCCTCTTTCTCTCTCACACACACAGCTTCTCTCTCATTCTCACACACACAACTTCTCTTTCACTCAGTCTCTCTCACTCCCAGCTTCTCTTTCTCTCTCTCTCTCACTCGCAGCTTCTCTTTCTCTCTCTCTCTCTTACAGCTTCTCTTTCTCTCCCTCTCTCTCACTCACAACTTCTCTTTCTCTCTTTCTCACTCACAGCTTCTCTTTCTTTCTCTATCACTCTCAGCTTCTCTTTCCCACTCCTTCTCACTCACAGCTTCCCTTTCTCTCTCTTTCTCACTCACAGCTTCTCTCTCTCTCTCACTCACAGCTTCTCTCTCTCTCACTCACTCACAGCTTCTCTTTCTCTCTCTCTCACTCACTGCTTCTCTTTCTCTCTCTCACTCACAGCTTCTCTTTCTCTCTCTCTCACTCACAACTTCTGTTTCTCTCTATTACTCTCATTCATAGCTTCTCTCTCTCTCTCACTCACAGATTCTCTTTCTCTCTCACTCTCCCTCTCACTCACAGCTTATCTTTCTCTCTCTCACTCACAGCTTCTCTTTCTCTCTCTCTGTCACAGCTTCTCTTTCTCTGTCTCTCTCACTCACAACTTCTCTTTCTCTCTCTCTCTCAGTCACAGCTTCTCTTTCTCTCTCTCACTCACTCAAAGCTTCTCTTTCTCTCTCTCTCTCTCTCACTCACACCTTCTCTTTCTCTCTCTCGCACACAGCTATACTTTCTCTCACTCTCTCTCACTCACAGCTTCTCTTTCTCTCTATTACTCTCACTCACAGCTTCTCTTTCTCTCTCTCTGTCTCACTCACAGAATCTCTTTCTCTCTCTTTCTCACTCACAGCTTATCTTTCTTTCTCTATCACTCTCAGCTTCTCTTTCCCACTCCTTCTCACTCACAGCTTCTCTTTCTCTCTCTTTCTCACACACTGCTTCTCTCTCTCTCTCACACAGGTTCTCTCTCTCTCTCACTCTCAGCTTCTCTTTCTCTCTCTCTCACTCACAGCTTCTCTCTTTCTCTCTCAGCTTCTCTTTCTTTCTCTCTCTCACTCACAGCTTCTCTTTCTCTCTCTCACTGACAGCTACACTTTCTCTATCTCTCTCACACAGCTTCTCTTTCTCTCTCTCTCTCACTCTCAGCTTCTCTTTCTCTCTCTCTCACTCACAGCTTCTCTCTCTCAGCTTCTCTTTCTCTCTCTCTCTCACTCACAGCTTCTCTCTCTCTCATTCTCAGCTTCTCCTGCTCTCTCTCTCTCACTCACTCACAGCTTCTATTTCTTTCTCTCTCTCACTCACAGCTTCTTTTTCTCTCTATTACTCTCACTCACAGCTTCTCTTTCTCTCTCTCACACACTCACAGCTTCTCTTTCTCTCTCTCACTCACAGCTTCCCTTTTTCTCTCTCTCTCACAGCTTCTCTTTCTCTCTCTCTCAATCACAGCTTCACTTTCTCTCTCTCACTCACAGCTTCTCTTTCTCTCTCTCACTCACTCACAGCTTCTCTTTCTCACTCTCTCACTCACAGCTACTCTCTCTCTCAGCTTCTCTTTCTCTCACTCTCTCACTCACAGCTTCTCTCTCTCTCTCTCTCACTCTCTCACTCACTCACAGCTTCTCTTCTTCTCTCTCTCTCTCACAGCTTCTCTTTCTCTCACTATCTCTGACAGCTTCTCTTTCTTTCTCTCTCTCACTCACAGCTTCTCTTTCTCTCTCTCTCTCTCACTCACAGTTTCTCTTTCTCTCTCACTCTCAGCTTCTCTTTCTCTCTCTTTCTCACTCACAGCTTCTGTTTTGCTCTATCACTCTCAATCACAGCTTCTCTTTCTCTCTCACTCTCATTCACAGCTTCTCTTTCTCTCGCTCTCACTCACTCATAGCTTCTCTTTCTCTCTCTTTCTAACTCACAGCTTATGTTTCTCTCTATCACTCTCACTCACAGCTTCTCTTTGTCTCTCACTATCTCTCACAGCTTCTCTTTCTTTCTCTCTCTCTCTCACTCACAGCTTCTCTTTCTCTCTCTCTCTCACTCACAGCTTCTCTCTCTCACTCACTCTCAGCTTCTCTTTCTCTCTCTGTCTCAATCACAGCTTCTCTCTCTCTCACTCACAGCTTCACTCTCTCTCTCTCACTCACAGCTTCTCTTTCTCTCACTCTCTCTCACTCACTGCTTCTGTTTCTCTCTCTCTCACTCACTCACACAGCTTCTCTCCCTCTCTCTCTCTCACACACAGCTTCTCTGTCTCTCACTATCTCTCACAGCTTCTATTTCTTCCTCTCTCTCTCTCTCACTCACAGCTTCTCTTTCTCTCTCTCTCTCTCACTCACAGCTTCTCTTTCTCTCTCGCACTCTCAGCTTCTCTTTCTCTCTCTTTCTCACTCACAGCTTCTGTTTTGCTCTATCACTCTCAATCACAACTTCTCTTTCTCTCTCTCTCATTCACAGCTTCTCTTTCTATCACTCTCACTCACTCACAGTCTCTGTTTCTCTTTCTTTCTAACTCACAGCTTATGTTTCTCTCTATCACTCCCACTCACAGCTTCTCTTTCTCTTTCACTATCTCTCACAGCTTCTCTTTCTTTCTCTCTCTCTCTCTCACTCACAGCTTCTCTTTCTCTCTCTCACTCACTCACACCTTCTCTCTCTCACACTCTCAGCTTCTCTTTCTCTCTCGCTCTCATTCACAGCTTCTCTCTCTCTCACTCACAGCTTCACTCTCTCTCTCACTCACAGCTTCTCTTTCTCTCACTCTCTCTCACTCACAGCTTCTCTTTCTCTCTCTCTCTCTCTCACTCACTCACAGCTTCTCTTTCTCTCTCTCTCTCTCTCACTCACAGCTTCTCTTTCTCTCTCTCTCTTTCTCTCACAGCTTTGCTTTCTCTCTCTCACTCACAGCTTCTCTTTCTCTCTCTCTCACTCACAGCTTCTCTCTCTCACTCTCAGCTTCTCTTTCTCTCTCTCTCTCACTCACAGCTTCTCTTTCTCTCTCACGCACTCACAACTTATGTTTCTCTCTATCACTCTCACTCACAGCTTCTCTTTCTCACCCTCTCTCTCTCACTCACAATTTCTCTCTCTCTCTCTCTCAATCACAGCTTCTCTCTCTCTCTCTCTCACTCTCAGCTTCTCTTTCTCTCTCTTTCTCACTCACAGCTTCTGTTTTGCTCTATCACTCTCACTCACAGCTTCTCTTTCTCTCTCTCTCTCACTCACAGCTTCTCTTTATCTCTCTCTCTTTCACTCACAGCTTCTCTCTCTCTCACTCACACCTTCTCTTTCTCTCTCCTCTCACTCACAGCTTCTCTTTCTCTCTCTCTCTCACTCACAGCTTCTCTTTCTCTCTCTCTCTCTTACTCACAGCTTCTCTTTCTCTCTCACACACACACAGATTCTCTTTCTCTCTCTCACTCACTCACAGCTTCTCTCTCGCTCTCACTCACAGCTTCTCTTTATCTCTCTCACTCACAGCTTTTCTTTCTCTCTCTCTCACTCACAGCTTCTCCCTCTCTCTCTCTCTCTCTCTATCTCTCTCACTCACAGCTTCTCTTTTTCTCTCACACACACAGCTTCTCTCTCTCTCTCACAACTTCTCTTTCACACTCTCTCTCACTCACAGCTTCTATTTCTCTCTCTCTCTCCCTCAAAGCTTCTCTTTCTCTCACACACACACAGAGCTTCTCTTTCTTTCTCTCTCACTCACTGCTTTTCTTCCTCTTTCTCACAGCTTCCTTTTCTCTCTCTTTCTCAGTCACAGCTTCTCTTTCTTTCTCTATCACTCTCAGCTTCTCTTTCCCACTCCTTCTCACTCACAGCTTCTCTTTCTCTATCTTTCTCACTCACAGCTACTCTCTCTCTCTCTCTCACTCACAGCTTCTCTCTCTCTCTCTCACTCACAGCTTCTCTTTCTCTCTCTCTCTCTCACTCACAGCTTCAATTTCTCTTTCTCTCTCACTCACAGCTTCTCTTTCTCCCTCTCTCTCTCTCTCCCAGCTTCTCTTTCTCTGTCTCTCTCACTCACAGCTTCTCTTTCTTTCTCTCACTCACTCAAAGCTTCTCTTTCTCTCTCTCTCTCACTCACACCTTCTCTTTCTCTATCTCTCACACAGCTTCTCTTTCTCTCACTCTCTCTCACTCACAGCTTCTCTTTCTCTCTTTCTCACACTCACAGCTTCTCTTTCTCCCTCTCTCTCACTCACAACTTCTGTTTTGCTCTATCACTCTCACTCACAGCTTCCCTTTCTCTCTCTCTCTCTCACTCACAGCTTCTCTTTATCTCTCTCTCTTTCACTCACAGCTTCTCTCTCTCTCACTCACAGCTTCTCTTTCTCTCTCCTCTCACTCACAGCTTCTCTTTCTCTCTCTCTCTCACTCACAGCTTCTCTTTCTCTCTCCTCTCACTCACAGCTTCTCTTTCACTCACTCTCTCTCACTCACAGCTTCTCTTTCTCTCTCTCTCACTCAAAGCTTCTCTTTCTCTCTCTCTCACTCACAGCTTCTCTCTCTCACTCACTCTCAGCTTCTCTTTCTCTCTCTGTCTCACTCACAGCTTCTCTCTCTCTCACTCACAGCTTCACTCTCTCTCTCTCACTCACAGCTTCTCTTTCTCTCACTCTCTCTCACTCACTGCTTCTGTTTCTCTCTCTCTCACTCACTCACTCACAGCTTCTCTCTCTCTCTCTCACACACAGCTTCTCTGTCTCTCACTATCTCTCACAGCTTCTATTTCTTCCTCTCTCTCTCTCTCACTCACAGCTTCTCTTTCTCTCTCTCTCACTCACAGCTTCTCTTTCTCTCTCGCACTCTCAGCTTCTCTTTCTCTCTCTTTCTCACTCACAGCTTCTGTTTTGCTCTATCACTCTCAATCACAACTTCTCTTTCTCACTCTCTCATTCACAGCTTCTCTTTCTATCACTCTCACTCACTCACAGTCTCTGTTTCTCTTTCTTTCTAACTCACAGCTTATGTTTCTCTCTATCACTCCCACTCACAGCTTCTCTTTCTCTCTCACTATCTCTCACAGCTTCTCTTTCTTTCTCTCTCTCTCTCTCACTCACAGCTTCTCTTTCTCTCTCTCACTCACTCACAGCTTCTCTCTCTCACACTCTCAGCTTCTCTTTCTCTCTCTCTCTCATTCACAGCTTCTCTCTCTCTCACTCACTGCTTCACTCTCTCTCTCACTCACAGCTTCTCTTTCTCTCACTCTCTCTCACTCACAGCTTCTCTTTCTCTCTCTCTCTCTCTCACTCACTCACAGCTTCTCTTTCTCTCTCTCTCTCTCTCATAGCTTCTCTGTCTCTCACTATCTCTCACAGCTTCTCTTTCTTTCTCTCTCTCTCTCACTCACAGCTTCTCTTTCTCTCTCTCTCTTTCTCTCACAGCTTTGCTTTCTCTCTCTCACTCACAGCTTCTCTTTCTCTCTCTCACTCACAGCTTCTCTCTCTCTCACTCTCAGCTTCTCTTTCTCTCTCTCTCTCACTCACAGCTTCTCTTTCTCTCTCACGCACTCACAACTTATGTTTCTCTCTATCACTCTCACTCACAGCTTCTCTTTCTCACCCTCTCTCTCTCACTCACAATTTCTCTTTCTCTCTCTCTCTCAATCACAGCTTCTCTCTCTCTCTCTCTCACTCTCAGCTTCTCTTTCTCTCTCTTTCTCACTCACAGCTTCTGTTTTGCTCTATCACTCTTACTCACAGCTTCTCTTTCTCTCTCTCTCTCACTCACAGCTTCTCTTTATCTCTCTCTCTCTTTCACTCACAGCTTCTCTCTCTCTCACTCACAGCTTCTCTTTCTCTCTCCTCTCACTCACAGCTTCTCTTTCTCTCTCTCTCTCACTCACAGCTTCTCTTTCTCTCTCTCTCTCACTCACAGCTTCTCTTTCTCTCTCACACACACACAGATTCTCTTTCTCTCTCTCACTCACTCACAGCTTCTCTCTCTCTCTCACTCACAGCTTCTCTTTATCTCTCTCACTCACAGCTTTTCTTTCTCTCTCTCTCACTCACAGCTTCTCCCTCTCCCTCTCTCTCTCTCTATCTCTCTCACTCACAGCTTCTCTTTTTCTCTCACACACACAGCTTCTCTCTCTCTCACACAACTTCTCTTTCACACTCTCTCTCACTCACAGCTTCTATTTCTCTCTCTCTCTCCCTCAAAGCTTCTCTTTCTCTCTCACACACACAGAGCTTCTCTTTCTTTCTCTCTCACTCACTGCTTTTCTTCCTCTTTCTCACAGCTTCCTTTTCTCTCTCTTTCTCAGTCACAGCTTCTCTTTCTTTCTCTATCACTCTCAGCTTCTCTTTCCCACTCCTTCTCACTCACAGCTTCTCTTTCTCTATCTTTCTCACTCACAGCTACTCTCTCTCTCTCTCTCACTCACAGCTTCTCTCTCTCTCTCTCACTCACAGCTTCTCTTTCTCTCTCTCTCTCACTCACAGCTTCTCTTTCTCTTTCTCTCTCACTCACAGCTTCTCTTTCTCCCTCTCTCTCTCTCTCCCAGCTTCTCTTTCTCTGTCTCTCTCACTCACAGCTTCTCTTTCTTTCTCTCACTCACTCAAAGCTTCTCTTTCTCTCTCTCTCTCACTCACAGCTTCTATTTCTCTCTATTACTCTCACTCACAGCTTCTCTTTCTCTTCTCTCTCTCTCTCTCACTCACAGAATCTCTTTCTCTCTCTCACTCACAGCTTCTCTTTCTCTCTCACAAACACTCACAGCTTCTCCCTCTTTCTCTCTCTCTCTCACTCTCAGCTTCTCTTTCTCTCTCTTTCTCACTCACAGCTTCTCCATCTCTCTCTCTCACTCACAGCCTCTTTCTCTCTCACACACACAGCTTCTCTCTCATTCTCACACACACAACTTCTCTTTCACTCAGTCTCTCTCTATCCCAGCTTCTCTTTCTCTCTCTCTCTCACTCGCAGCTTCTCTTTCTCTCTCTCTCTCTTACAGCTTCTCTTTCTCTCCCTCTCTCTCACTCACAACTTCTCTTTCTCTCTCTTTCTCACTCACAGCTTCTCTTTCTTTCTCTATCACTCTCAGCTTCTCTTTCCCACTCCTTCTCACTCACAGCTTCCCTTTCTCTCTCTTTCTCACTCACAGCTTCTCTCTCTCTCTCACTCACAGCTTCTCTCTCTCTCACTCACTCACAGCTTCTCTTTCTCTCTCTCTCACTCACTGCTTCTCTTTCTCTCTCTCACTCACAGCTTCTCTTTCTCTCTCTCTCACTCACAACTTCTGTTTCTCTCTATTACTCTCATTCATAGCTTCTCTCTCTCTCTCACTCACAGATTCTCTTTCTCTCTCACTCTCCCTCTCACTCACAGCTTATCTTTCTCTCTCTCACTCACAGCTTCTCTTTCTCTCTCTCTCTCACAGCTTCTCTTTCTCTGTCTCTCTCACTCACAACTTCTCTTTCTCTCTCTCTCTCAGTCACAGCTTCTCTTTCTCTCTCTCACTCACTCAAAGCTTCTCTTTCTCTCTCTCTCTCTCTCTCTCTCACACCTTCTCTTTCTCTTTCTCGCACACAGCTTCACTTTCTCTCACTCTCTCTCACTCACAGCTTCTCTTTCTCTCTATTACTCTCACTCACAGCTTCTCTTTCTCTCTCTCTGTCTCACTCACAGAATCTCTTTCTCTCTCTTTCTCACTCACAGCTTATCTTTCTTTCTCTCTCACTCTCAGCTTCTCTTTCCCACTCCTTCTCACTCACAGCTTCTCTTTCTCTCTCTTTCTCACTCACTGCTTCTCTCTCTCTCTCTCACAGGTTCTCTCTCTCTCTCTCTCTCTCAGCTTCTCTCTCTCTCTCTCTCACTCACAGCTTCTCTCTTTCTCTCTCAGCTTCTCTTTCTTTCTTTCTCTCTCTCTCTCTCACTCACAGCTTCTCTTTCTCTCTCTCACTGACAGCTACACTTTCTCTATCTCTCTCACACAGCTTCTCTTTCTCTCTCTCTCTCACTCTCAGCTTCTCTTTCTCTCTCTCTCACTCACAGCTTCTCTCTCTCAGCTTCTCTTTCTCTCTCTCTCTCACTCACAGCTTCTCTCTCTCTCACTCTCAGCTTCTCTCTCTCTCATTCTCAGCTTCTCCTGCTCTCTCTCTCTCACTCACTCACAGCTTCTATTTCTTTCTCTCTCTCACTCACAGCTTCTTTTTCTCTCTATTACTCTCACTCACAGCTTCTCTTTCTCTCTCTCTCTCACTCACAGCTTCTCTTTCTCTCTCTCACTCACAGCTTCCCTTTTTCTCTCTCTCTCACAGCTTCTCTTTCTCTCTCTCTCACTCACAGCTTCACTTTCTCTCTCTCACTCACACCTTCTCTTTCTCTCTCTCACTCACTCACAGCTTCTCTTTCTCACTCTCTCACTCACAGCTACTCTCTCTCTCAGCTTCTCTTTCTCTCACTCTCTCACTCACAGCTTCTCTCTCTCTCTCTCTCACTCTCTCACTCACTCACAGCTTCTCTTCTTCTCTCTCTCTCTCACAGCTTCTCTTTCTCTCTCTCTCTCACTCACAGCTTCTCTTTCTCTCTCTCTCTCTCACTCACAGTTTCTCTTTCTCTCTCACTCTCAGCTTCTCTTTCTCTCTCTTTCTCACTCACAGCTTCTGTTTTGCTCTATCACTCTCAATCACAGCTTCTCTTTCTCTCTCACTCTCATTCACAGCTTCTCTTTCTCTCGCTCTCACTCACTCATAGCTTCTCTTTCTCTCTCTTTCTAACTCACAGCTTATGTTTCTCTCTATCACTCTCACTCACAGCTTCTCTTTGTCTCTCACTATCTCTCACAGCTTCTCTTTCTTTCTCTCTCTCTCTCACTCACAGCTTCTCTTTCTCTCTCTCTCACACTCACAGCTTCTCTCTCTCACTCACTCTCAGCTTCTCTTTCTCTCTCTGTCTCACTCACAGCTTCTCTCTCTCTCACTCACAGCTTCACTCTCTCTCTCTCACTCACGGCTTCTCTTTCTCTCACTCTCTCTCACTCACTGCTTCTGTTTCTCTCTCTCTCACTCACTCACTCACAGCTTCTCTCTCTCTCTCTCACACACACAGCTTCTCTGTCTCTCACTATCTCTCACAGCTTCTATTTCTTCCTCTCTCTCTCTCTCACTCACAGCTTCTCTTTCTCTCTCTCTCTCACTCACAGCTTCTCTTTCTCTCTCGCACTCTCAGCTTCTCTTTCTCTCTCTTTCTCACTCACAGCTTCTGTTTTGCTCTATCACTCTCAATCACAACTTCTCTTTCTCTCTCTCTCATTCACAGCTTCTCTTTCTATCACTCTCACTCACTCACAGTCTCTGTTTCTCTTTCTTTCTAACTCACAGCTTATGTTTCTCTCTATCACTCCCACTCACAGCTTCTCTTTCTCTCTCACTATCTCTCACAGCTTCTCTTTCTTTCTCTCTCTCTCACTCACAGCTTCTCTTTCTCTCTCTCACTCACTCACAGCTTCTCTCTCTCACACTCTCAGCTTCTCTTTCTCTCTCTCTCTCATTCACAGCTTCTCTCTCTCTCACTCACAGCTTCACTCTCTCTCTCACTCACAGCTTCTCTTTCTCTCACTCTCTCTCACTCACAGCTTCTCTTTCTCTCTCTCTCTCTCTCTCTCACTCACAGCTTCTCTTTCTCTCTCTCTCTCATAGCTTCTCTGTCTCTCACTATCTCTCACAGCTTCTCTTTCTTTCTCTCTCTCTCTCACTCACAGCTTCTCTTTCTCTCTCTCTCTTTCTCTCACAGCTTTGCTTTCTCTCTCTCACTCACAGCTTCTCTTTCTCTCTCTCTCACTCACAGCTTCTCTCTCTCTCACTCTCAGCTTCTCTTTCTCTCTCTCTCTCACTCACAGCTTCTCTTTCTCTCTCACGCACTCACAACTTATGTTTCTCTCTATCACTCTCACTCACAGCTTCTCTTTCTCACCTTCTCTCTCTCACTCACAATTTCTCTTTCTCTCTCTCTCTCAATCACAGCTTCTCTCTCTCTCTCTCTCTCACTCTCAGCTTCTCTTTCTCTCTCTTTCTCACTCACAGCTTCTGTTTTGCTCTATCACTCTCACTCACAGCTTCTCTTTCTCTCTCTCTCTCACTCACAGCTTCTCTTTATCTCTCTCTCTCTTTCACTCACAGCTTCTCTCTCTCTCACTCACAGCTTCTCTTTCTCTCTCCTCTCACTCACAGCTTCTCTTTTTCTCTCTCTCTCACTCACAGCTTCTCTTTCTCTCTCTCTCTCTCTCACTCACAGCTTCTCTTTCTCTCACACACACACACAGATTCTCTTTCTCTCTCTCACTCACTCACAGCTTCTCTCTCTCTCTCACTCACAGCTTCTCTTTATCTCTCTCACTCACAGCTTTTCTTTCTCTCACTCACAGCTTCTCCCTCTCTCTCTCTCTCTCTCTATCTCTCTCACTCACAGCTTCTCTTTTTCTCTCTCACACACAGCTTCTCTCTCTCTCACACAACTTCTCTTTCACACTCTCTCTCACTCACAGCTTCTCTTTCTCTCTCTCTCTCCCTCAAAGCTTCTCTTTCTCTCTCACACACACAGAGCTTCTCTTTCTTTCTCTCTCACTCACTGCTTTTCTTCCTCTTTCTCACAGCTTCCTTTTCTCTCTCTTTCTCAGTCACAGCTTCTCTTTCTTTCTCTATCACTCTCAGCTTCTCTTTCCCACTCCTTCTCACTCACAGCTTCTCTTTCTCTATCTTTCTCACTCACAGCTACTCTCTCTCTCTCTCTCACTCACAGCTTCTCTCTCTCTCTCACTCACAGCTTCTCTTTCTCTCTCTCTCTCTCACTCACAGCTTCTCTTTCTCTTTCTCTCTCACTCACAGCTTCTCTTTCTCCCTCTCTCTCTCTCTCCCAGCTTCTCTTTCTCTGTCTCTCTCACTCACAGCTTCTCTTTCTTTCTCTCACTCACTCAAAGCTTCTCTTTCTCTCTCTCTCTCACTCACACCTTCTCTTTCTCTATCTCTCACACAGCTTCTCTTTCTCTCACTCTCTCTCACTCACAGCTTCTCTTTCTCTCTTTCTCACATTCACAGCTTCTCTTTCTCCCTCTCTCTCACTCACAGCTTCTGTTTTGCTCTATCACTCTCACTCACAGCTTCCCTTTCTCTCTCTCTCTCACTCACAGCTTCTCTTTATCTCTCTCTCTTTCACTCACAGCTTCTCTCTCTCTCACTCACAGCTTCTCTTTCACTCACTCTCTCTCACTCACAGCTTCTCTTTCTCTCTCTCTCACTCAAAGCTTCTCTTTCTCTCTCTCTCACTCACAGCTTCTCTCTCTCACTCACTCTCAGCTTCTCTTTCTCTCTCTGTCTCACTCACAGCTTCTCTCTCTCTCACTCACAGCTTCACTCTCTCTCTCTCACTCACAGCTTCTCTTTCTCTCACTCTCTCTCACTCACTGCTTCTGTTTCTCTCTATCTCACTCACTCACTCACAGCTTCTCTCTCTCTCTCTCTCTCACACAGCTTCTCTGTCTCTCACTATCTCTCACAGCTTCTATTTCTTCCTCTCTCTCTCTCTCACTCACAGCTTCTCTTTCTCTCTCTCTCTCACTCACAGCTTCTCTTTCTCTCTCGCACTCTCAGCTTCTCTTTCTCTCTCTTTCTCACTCACAGCTTCTGTTTTGCTCTATCACTCTCAATCACAACTTCTCTTTCTCTCTCTCTCATTCACAGCTTCTCTTTCTATCACTCTCACTCACTCACAGTCTCTGTTTCTCTTTCTTTCTAACTCACAGCTTATGTTTCTCTCTATCACTCCCACTCACAGCTTCTCTTTCTCTCTCACTATCTCTCACAGCTTCTCTTTCTTTCTCTCTCTCTCTCTCACTCACAGCTTCTCTTTCTCTCTCTCACTCACTCACAGCTTCTCTCTCTCACACTCTCAGCTTCTCTTTCTCTCTCTCTCTCATTCACAGCTTCTCTCTCTCTCACTCACAGCTTCACTCTCTCTCTCACTCACAGCTTCTCTTTCTCTCACTCTCTCTCACTCACAGCTTCTCTTTCTCTCTCTCTCTCACTCACTCACAGCTTCTCTTTCTCTCTCTCTCTCTCTCACAGCTTCTCTTTCTTTCTCTCTCTCTCTCACTCACAGCTTCTCTTTCTCTCTCTCTCTTTCTCTCACAGCTTTGCTTTCTCTCTCTCACTCACAGCTTCTCTTTCTCTCTCTCTCACTCACAGCTTCTCTCTCTCTCACTCTCAGCTTCTCTTTCTCTCTCTCTCTCACTCACAGCTTCTCTTTCTCTCTCACGCACTCACAACTTATGTTTCTCTCTATCACTCTCACTCACAGCTTCTCTTTCTCACCCTCTCTCTCTCACTCACAATTTCTCTCTCTCTCTCTCTCTCAATCACAGCTTCTCTCTCTCTCTCTCTTACTCTCAGCTTCTCTTTCTCTCTCTTTCTCACTCACAGCTTCTGTTTTGCTCTATCACTCTCACTCACAGCTTCTCTTTCTCTCTCTCTCTCACTCACAGCTTCTCTTTATCTCTCTCTCTTTCACTCACAGCTTCTCTCTCTCTCACTCACAGCTTCTCTTTCTCTCTCCTCTCACTCACAGCTTCTCTTTCTCTCTCTCTCTCACTCACAGCTTCTCTTTCTCTCTCTCTCTCTCACTCACCGCTTCTCTTTCTCTCACACACACACACAGATTCTCTTTCTCTCTCTCACTCACTCACAGCTTCTCTCTCTCTCTCACTCACAGCTTCTCTTTATCTCTCTCACTCACAGCTTTTCTTTCTCTCTCTCTCACTCACAGCTTCTCCCTCTCTCTCTCTCTCTCTCTATCTCTCTCACTCACAGCTTCTCTTTTTCTCTCACACACACAGCTTCTCTCTCTCTCACACAACTTCTCTTTCACACTCTCTCTCACTCACAGCTTTTCTTTCTCTCTCTCTCCCTCAAAGCTTCTCTTTCTCTCTCTCACACACAGAGCTTCTCTTTCTTTCTCTCTCACTCACTGCTTTTCTTCCTCTTTCTCACAGCTTCCTTTTCTCTCTCTTTCTCAGTCACAGCTTCTCTTTCTTTCTCTATCACTCTCAGCTTCTCTTTCCCACTCCTTTTCACTCACAGCTTCTCTTTCTCTATCTTTCTCACTCACAGCTACTCTCTCTCTCTCTCTCACTCACAGCTTCTCTCTCTCTCTCTCACTCACAGCTTCTCTTTCTCTCTCTCTCTCTCACTCACAGCTTCTCTTTCTTTCTCTCTCTCTCTCACTCACAGCTTCTCTTTCTCTCTCTCTCTCACTCACAGCTTCTCTCTCTCACTCACTCTCAGCTTCTCTTTCTCTCTCTGTCTCACTCACAGCTTCTCTCTCTCTCACTCACAGCTTCACTCTCTCTCTCTCACTCACAGCTTCTCTTTCTCTCACTCTCTCTCACTCACTGCTTCTGTTTCTCTCTCTCTCACTCACTCACTCACAGCTTCTCTCTCTCTCTCTCACACACAGCTTCTCTGTCTCTCACTATCTCTCACAGCTTCTATTTCTTCCTCTCTCTCTCTCACTCACAGCTTCTCTTTCTCTCTCTCTCTCACTCACAGCTTCTCTTTCTCTCTCGCACTCTCAGCTTCTCTTTCTCTCTCTTTCTCACTCACAGCTTCTGTTTTGCTCTATCACTCTCAGTCACAGCTTCTCTTTCTCTCTCTCTCATTCACAGCTTCTCTTTCTATCACTCTCACTCACTCACAGTCTCTGTTTCTCTTTCTTTCTAACTCACAGCTTATGTTTCTCTCTATCACTCCCACTCACAGCTTCTCTTTCTCTCTCACTATCTCTCACAGCTTCTCTTTCTTTCTCTCTCTCTCTCTCACTCACAGCTTCTCTTTCTCTCTCTCACTCACTCACAGCTTCTCTCTCTCACACTCTCAGCTTCTCTTTCTCTCTCTCTCTCATTCACAGCTTCTCTCTCTCTCACTCACAGCTTCACTCTCTCTCTCACTCACAGCTTCTCTTTCTCTCACTCTCTCTCACTCACAGCTTCTCTTTCTCTCTCTCTCTCTCTCTCACTCACTCACAGCTTCTCTTTCTCTCTCTCTCTCTCTCATAGCTTCTCTGTCTCTCACTATCTCTCACAGCTTCTCTTTCTTTCTCTGTCTCTCTCACTCACAGCTTCTCTTTCTCTCTCTCTCTTTCTCTCACAGCTTTGCTTTCTCTCTCTCACTCACAGCTTCTCTTTCTCTCTCTCTCACTCACAGCTTCTCTCTCTCTCACTCTCAGCTTCTCTTTCTCTCTCTCTCTCACTCACAGCTTCTCTTTCTCTCTCACGCACTCACAACTTATGTTTCTCTCTATCACTCTCACTCACAGCTTCTCTTTCTCACCCTCTCTCTCTCACTCACAGCTTCTCTTTCACTCTCTCTCACTCACAGCTTCTCTCTCTCTCACTCTCAGCTTCTCTTTCTCTCTCTCACTCACTCACAGCTTCTCTTTCTCTCTCACGCACTCACAACTTATGTTTCTCTCTATCACTCTCACTCTCAGCTTCTCTTTCTCTCTCTTTCTCACTCACAGCTTCTGTTTTGCTCTATCACTCTCACTCACAGCTTCTCTTTCTCTCTCTCTCTCACTCACAGCTTCTCTTTATCTCTCTCTCTCTTTCACTCACAGCTTCTCTCTCTCTCACTCACAGCTTCTCTTTCTCTCTCCTCTCACTCACAGCTTCTCTTTCTCTCTCTCTCTCACTCACAGCTTCTCTTTCTCTCTCTCTCTCTCACTCACAGCTTCTCTTTCTCTCACACACACACAGATTCTCTTTCTCTCTCTCACTCACTCACAGCTTCTCTCTCTCTCTCACTCACAGCTTCTCTTTATCTCTCTCACTCACAGCTTTTCTTTCTCTCTCTCTCACTCACAGCTTCTCCCTCTCTCTCTCTCTCTCTCTATCTCTCTCACTCACAGCTTCTCTTTTTCTCTCACACACACAGCTTCTCTCTCTCTCTCACAACTTCTCTTTCACACTCTCTCTCACGCACAGCTTCTCTTTCTCTCTCTCTCTCCCTCAAAGCTTCTCTTTCTCTCTCACACACACAGAGCTTCTCTTTCTTTCTCTCTCACTCACTGCTTTTCTTCCTCTTTCTCACAGCTTCCTTTTCTCTCTCTTTCTCAGTCACAGCTTCTCTTTCTTTCTCTATCACTCTCAGCTTCTCTTTCCCACTCCTTCTCACTCACAGCTTCTCTTTCTCTATCTTTCTCACTCACAGCTACTCTCTCTCTCTCTCACTCACAGCTTCTCTCTCTCTCTCTCACTCACAGCTTCTCT
Organism: Bradypodion ventrale; assembly: GCA_035047345.1. Lineage (NCBI taxonomy): Eukaryota > Metazoa > Chordata > Lepidosauria > Squamata > Chamaeleonidae > Bradypodion > Bradypodion ventrale. The sequence goes on from JAWDJE010000001.1 coordinate 256,115,851, forward strand.
TTCTTTCTCTCTCTCTCTCTCACTCACAGCTTCTCTTTCTCTTTCTCTCTCACTTACAGCTTCTCTTTCTCCCTCTCTCTCTCTCCCAGCTTCTCTTTCTCTGTCTCTCTCACTCACAGCTTCTCTTTCTTTCTCTCACTCACTCAAAGCTTCTCTTTCTCTCTCTCTCTCACTCACACCTTCTCATTCTCTATCTCTCACACAGCTTCTCTTTCTCTCTCTCTCTCTCACTCACAGCTTCTCTTTATCTCTCTCTCTTTCACTCACAGCTTCTCTCTCTCTCACTCACAGCTTCTCTTTCTCTCCTCTCACTCACAGCTTCTCTTTCTCTCTCTCTCTCACTCACAGCTTCTCTTTCTCTCTCCTCTCACTCACAGCTTCTCTTTCACTCACTCTCTCTCACTCACAGCTTCTCTTTCTCTCTCTCTCACTCAAAGCTTCTCCTTCTCTCTCTCTCACTCACAGCTTCTCTCTCTCAGCTTCTCTTTCTCTCTCTCTCTCACTCACAGCTTCTCTCTCTCTCACTCACAGCTTCTCTCTCTCTCATTCTCAGCTTCTCCTGCTCGCTCTCTCTCACTCACACACAGCTTCTATTTCTTTCTCTCTCTCACTCACAGCTTCTTTTTCTCTCTATTACTCTCACTCACAGCTTCTCTTTCTCTCTCTCTCTCACTCACAGCTTCTCTTTCTCTCTCTCTCACTCACAGCTTCTCTCTCTCTCACTCTCAGCTTCTCTTTCTCTCTCTCTCTCACTCACAGCTTCTCTTTCTCTCTCACGCACTCACAACTTATGTTTCTCTCTATCACTCTCACTCACAGCTTCTCTTTCTCACCCTCTCTCTCTCACTCACAATTTCTCTCTCTCTCTCTCTCTCAATCACAGCTTCTCTCTCTCTCTCTCTTACTCTCAGCTTCTCTTTCTCTCTCTTTCTCACTCACAGCTTCTGTTTTGCTCTATCACTCTCACTCACAGCTTCTCTTTCTCTCTCTCTCTCACTCACAGCTTCTCTTTATCTCTCTCTCTCTTTCACTCACAGCTTCTCTCTCTCTCACTCACAGCTTCTCTTTCTCTCTCCTCTCACTCACAGCTTCTCTTTCTCTCTCTCTCTCACTCACAGCTTCTCTTTCTCTCTCTCTCTCTCACTCACCGCTTCTCTTTCTCTCACACACACACACAGATTCTCTTTCTCTCTCTCACTCACTCACAGCTTCTCTCTCTCTCTCACTCACAGCTTCTCTTTATCTCTCTCACTCACAGCTTTTCTTTCTCTCTCTCTCACTCACAGCTTCTCCCTCTCTCTCTCTCTCTCTCTATCTCTCTCACTCACAGCTTCTCTTTTTCTCTCACACACACAGCTTCTCTCTCTCTCACACAACTTCTCTTTCACACTCTCTCTCACTCACAGCTTTTCTTTCTCTCTCTCTCCCTCAAAGCTTCTCTTTCTCTCTCTCACACACAGAGCTTCTCTTTCTTTCTCTCTCACTCACTGCTTTTCTTCCTCTTTCTCACAGCTTCCTTTTCTCTCTCTTTCTCAGTCACAGCTTCTCTTTCTTTCTCTATCACTCTCAGCTTCTCTTTCCCACTCCTTTTCACTCACAGCTTCTCTTTCTCTATCTTTCTCACTCACAGCTACTCTCTCTCTCTCTCTCACTCACAGCTTCTCTCTCTCTCTCTCACTCACAGCTTCTCTTTCTCTCTCTCTCTCTCACTCACAGCTTCTCTTTCTTTCTCTCTCTCTCTCACTCACAGCTTCTCTTTCTCTCTCTCTCTCACTCACAGCTTCTCTCTCTCACTCACTCTCAGCTTCTCTTTCTCTCTCTGTCTCACTCACAGCTTCTCTCTCTCTCACTCACAGCTTCACTCTCTCTCTCTCACTCACAGCTTCTCTTTCTCTCACTCTCTCTCACTCACTGCTTCTGTTTCTCTCTCTCTCACTCACTCACTCACAGCTTCTCTCTCTCTCTCTCACACACAGCTTCTCTGTCTCTCACTATCTCTCACAGCTTCTATTTCTTCCTCTCTCTCTCTCACTCACAGCTTCTCTTTCTCTCTCTCTCTCACTCACAGCTTCTCTTTCTCTCTCGCACTCTCAGCTTCTCTTTCTCTCTCTTTCTCACTCACAGCTTCTGTTTTGCTCTATCACTCTCAGTCACAGCTTCTCTTTCTCTCTCTCTCATTCACAGCTTCTCTTTCTATCACTCTCACTCACTCACAGTCTCTGTTTCTCTTTCTTTCTAACTCACAGCTTATGTTTCTCTCTATCACTCCCACTCACAGCTTCTCTTTCTCTCTCACTATCTCTCACAGCTTCTCTTTCTTTCTCTCTCTCTCTCTCACTCACAGCTTCTCTTTCTCTCTCTCACTCACTCACAGCTTCTCTCTCTCACACTCTCAGCTTCTCTTTCTCTCTCTCTCTCATTCACAGCTTCTCTCTCTCTCACTCACAGCTTCACTCTCTCTCTCACTCACAGCTTCTCTTTCTCTCACTCTCTCTCACTCACAGCTTCTCTTTCTCTCTCTCTCTCTCTCTCACTCACTCACAGCTTCTCTTTCTCTCTCTCTCTCTCTCATAGCTTCTCTGTCTCTCACTATCTCTCACAGCTTCTCTTTCTTTCTCTGTCTCTCTCACTCACAGCTTCTCTTTCTCTCTCTCTCTTTCTCTCACAGCTTTGCTTTCTCTCTCTCACTCACAGCTTCTCTTTCTCTCTCTCTCACTCACAGCTTCTCTCTCTCTCACTCTCAGCTTCTCTTTCTCTCTCTCTCTCACTCACAGCTTCTCTTTCTCTCTCACGCACTCACAACTTATGTTTCTCTCTATCACTCTCACTCACAGCTTCTCTTTCTCACCCTCTCTCTCTCACTCACAGCTTCTCTTTCACTCTCTCTCACTCACAGCTTCTCTCTCTCTCACTCTCAGCTTCTCTTTCTCTCTCTCACTCACTCACAGCTTCTCTTTCTCTCTCACGCACTCACAACTTATGTTTCTCTCTATCACTCTCACTCTCAGCTTCTCTTTCTCTCTCTTTCTCACTCACAGCTTCTGTTTTGCTCTATCACTCTCACTCACAGCTTCTCTTTCTCTCTCTCTCTCACTCACAGCTTCTCTTTATCTCTCTCTCTCTTTCACTCACAGCTTCTCTCTCTCTCACTCACAGCTTCTCTTTCTCTCTCCTCTCACTCACAGCTTCTCTTTCTCTCTCTCTCTCACTCACAGCTTCTCTTTCTCTCTCTCTCTCTCACTCACAGCTTCTCTTTCTCTCACACACACACAGATTCTCTTTCTCTCTCTCACTCACTCACAGCTTCTCTCTCTCTCTCACTCACAGCTTCTCTTTATCTCTCTCACTCACAGCTTTTCTTTCTCTCTCTCTCACTCACAGCTTCTCCCTCTCTCTCTCTCTCTCTCTATCTCTCTCACTCACAGCTTCTCTTTTTCTCTCACACACACAGCTTCTCTCTCTCTCTCACAACTTCTCTTTCACACTCTCTCTCACGCACAGCTTCTCTTTCTCTCTCTCTCTCCCTCAAAGCTTCTCTTTCTCTCTCACACACACAGAGCTTCTCTTTCTTTCTCTCTCACTCACTGCTTTTCTTCCTCTTTCTCACAGCTTCCTTTTCTCTCTCTTTCTCAGTCACAGCTTCTCTTTCTTTCTCTATCACTCTCAGCTTCTCTTTCCCACTCCTTCTCACTCACAGCTTCTCTTTCTCTATCTTTCTCACTCACAGCTACTCTCTCTCTCTCTCACTCACAGCTTCTCTCTCTCTCTCTCACTCACAGCTTCTCTTTCTTTCTCTCTCTCTCTCTCACTCACAGCTTCTCTTTCTCTTTCTCTCTCACTTACAGCTTCTCTTTCTCCCTCTCTCTCTCTCCCAGCTTCTCTTTCTCTGTCTCTCTCACTCACAGCTTCTCTTTCTTTCTCTCACTCACTCAAAGCTTCTCTTTCTCTCTCTCTCTCACTCACACCTTCTCATTCTCTATCTCTCACACAGCTTCTCTTTCTCTCTCTCTCTCTCACTCACAGCTTCTCTTTATCTCTCTCTCTTTCACTCACAGCTTCTCTCTCTCTCACTCACAGCTTCTCTTTCTCTCCTCTCACTCACAGCTTCTCTTTCTCTCTCTCTCTCACTCACAGCTTCTCTTTCTCTCTCCTCTCACTCACAGCTTCTCTTTCACTCACTCTCTCTCACTCACAGCTTCTCTTTCTCTCTCTCTCACTCAAAGCTTCTCTTTCTCTCTCTCTCACTCACAGCTTCTCTCTCTCAGCTTCTCTTTCTCTCTCTCTCTCACTCACAGCTTCTCTCTCTCTCACTCACAGCTTCTCTCTCTCTCATTCTCAGCTTCTCCTGCTCGCTCTCTCTCACTCACACACAGCTTCTATTTCTTTCTCTCTCTCACTCACAGCTTCTTTTTCTCTCTATTACTCTCACTCACAGCTTCTCTTTCTCTCTCTCTCTCACTCACAGCTTCTCTTTCTCTCTCTCACTCACAGATTCTCTTTCTCTCTCTCATGCACAGCTTCTCTTTCTCTCTCTCTCTCACTCACAGCTTCTCTTTCTCTCTCACGCACTCACAACTTATGTTTCTCTCTATCACTCTCACTCACAGCTTCTCTTTCTCACCCTCTCTCTCTCACTCACAATTTCTCTTTCTCTCTCTCTCTCAATCACAGCTTCTCTCTCTCTCTCTCTCTCTCACTCTCAGCTTCTCTTTCTCTCTCTTTCTCACTCACAGCTTCTGTTTTGCTCTATCACTCTTACTCACAGCTTCTCTTTCTCTCTCTCTCTCACTCACAGCTTCTCTTTATCTCTCTCTCTCTTTCACTCACAGCTTCTCTCTCTCTCACTCACAGCTTCTCTTTCTCTCTCCTCTCACTCACAGCTTCTCTTTCTCTCTCTCTCTCACTCACAGCTTCTCTTTCTCTCTCTCTCTCACTCACAGCTTCTCTTTCTCTCTCACACACACACAGATTCTCTTTCTCTCTCTCACTCACTCACAGCTTCTCTCTCTCTCTCACTCACAGCTTCTCTTTATCTCTCTCACTCACAGCTTTTCTTTCTCTCTCTCTCACTCACAGCTTCTCCCTCTCCCTCTTTCTCTCTCTATCTCTCTCACTCACAGCTTCTCTTTTTCTCTCACACACACAGCTTCTCTCTCTCTCACACAACTTCTCTTTCACACTCTCTCTCACTCACAGCTTCTATTTCTCTCTCTCTCTCCCTCAAAGCTTCTCTTTCTCTCTCACACACACAGAGCTTCTCTTTCTTTCTCTCTCACTCACTGCTTTTCTTCCTCTTTCTCACAGCTTCCTTTTCTCTCTCTTTCTCAGTCACAGCTTCTCTTTCTTTCTCTATCACTCTCAGCTTCTCTTTCCCACTCCTTCTCACTCACAGCTTCTCTTTCTCTATCTTTCTCACTCACAGCTACTCTCTCTCTCTCTCTCACTCACAGCTTCTCTCTCTCTCTCTCACTCACAGCTTCTCTTTCTCTCTCTCTCTCACTCACAGCTTCTCTTTCTCTTTCTCTCTCACTCACAGCTTCTCTTTCTCCCTCTCTCTCTCTCTCCCAGCTTCTCTTTCTCTGTCTCTCTCACTCACAGCTTCTCTTTCTTTCTCTCACTCACTCAAAGCTTCTCTTTCTCTCTCTCTCTCACTCACAGCTTCTATTTCTCTCTATTACTCTCACTCACAGCTTCTCTTTCTCTTCTCTCTCTCTCTCTCACTCACAGAATCTCTTTCTCTCTCTCACTCACAGCTTCTCTTTCTCTCTCACAAACACTCACAGCTTCTCCCTCTTTCTCTCTCTCTCTCACTCTCAGCTTCTCTTTCTCTCTCTTTCTCACTCACAGCTTCTCCATCTCTCTCTCTCACTCACAGCCTCTTTCTCTCTCACACACACAGCTTCTCTCTCATTCTCACACACACAACTTCTCTTTCACTCAGTCTCTCTCTATCCCAGCTTCTCTTTCTCTCTCTCTCTCACTCGCAGCTTCTCTTTCTCTCTCTCTCTCTTACAGCTTCTCTTTCTCTCCCTCTCTCTCACTCACAACTTCTCTTTCTCTCTCTTTCTCACTCACAGCTTCTCTTTCTTTCTCTATCACTCTCAGCTTCTCTTTCCCACTCCTTCTCACTCACAGCTTCCCTTTCTCTCTCTTTCTCACTCACAGCTTCTCTCTCTCTCTCACTCACAGCTTCTCTCTCTCTCACTCACTCACAGCTTCTCTTTCTCTCTCTCTCACTCACTGCTTCTCTTTCTCTCTCTCACTCACAGCTTCTCTTTCTCTCTCTCTCACTCACAACTTCTGTTTCTCTCTATTACTCTCATTCATAGCTTCTCTCTCTCTCTCACTCACAGATTCTCTTTCTCTCTCACTCTCCCTCTCACTCACAGCTTATCTTTCTCTCTCTCACTCACAGCTTCTCTTTCTCTCTCTCTCTCACAGCTTCTCTTTCTCTGTCTCTCTCACTCACAACTTCTCTTTCTCTCTCTCTCTCAGTCACAGCTTCTCTTTCTCTCTCTCACTCACTCAAAGCTTCTCTTTCTCTCTCTCTCTCTCTCTCTCTCACACCTTCTCTTTCTCTTTCTCGCACACAGCTTCACTTTCTCTCACTCTCTCTCACTCACAGCTTCTCTTTCTCTCTATTACTCTCACTCACAGCTTCTCTTTCTCTCTCTCTGTCTCACTCACAGAATCTCTTTCTCTCTCTTTCTCACTCACAACTTATCTTTCTTTCTCTCTCACTCTCAGCTTCTCTTTCCCACTCCTTCTCACTCACAGCTTCTCTTTCTCTCTCTTTCTCACTCACTGCTTCTCTCTCTCTCTCTCACAGGTTCTCTCTCTCTCTCTCTCTCTCAGCTTCTCTCTCTCTCTCTCTCACTCACAGCTTCTCTCTTTCTCTCTCAGCTTCTCTTTCTTTCTTTCTCTCTCTCTCTCTCACTCACAGCTTCTCTTTCTCTCTCTCACTGACAGCTACACTTTCTCTATCTCTCTCACACAGCTTCTCTTTCTCTCTCTCTCTCACTCTCAGCTTCTCTTTCTCTCTCTCTCACTCACAGCTTCTCTCTCTCAGCTTCTCTTTCTCTCTCTCTCTCACTCACAGCTTCTCTCTCTCTCACTCTCAGCTTCTCTCTCTCTCATTCTCAGCTTCTCCTGCTCTCTCTCTCTCACTCACTCACAGCTTCTATTTCTTTCTCTCTCTCACTCACAGCTTCTTTTTCTCTCTATTACTCTCACTCACAGCTTCTCTTTCTCTCTCTCTCTCACTCACAGCTTCTCTTTCTCTCTCTCACTCACAGCTTCCCTTTTTCTCTCTCTCTCACAGCTTCTCTTTCTCTCTCTCTCACTCACAGCTTCACTTTCTCTCTCTCACTCACACCTTCTCTTTCTCTCTCTCACTCACTCACAGCTTCTCTTTCTCACTCTCTCACTCACAGCTACTCTCTCTCTCAGCTTCTCTTTCTCTCACTCTCTCACTCACAGCTTCTCTCTCTCTCTCTCTCACTCTCTCACTCACTCACAGCTTCTCTTCTTCTCTCTCTCTCTCACAGCTTCTCTTTCTCTCTCTCTCTCACTCACAGCTTCTCTTTCTCTCTCTCTCTCTCACTCACAGTTTCTCTTTCTCTCTCACTCTCAGCTTCTCTTTCTCTCTCTTTCTCACTCACAGCTTCTGTTTTGCTCTATCACTCTCAATCACAGCTTCTCTTTCTCTCTCACTCTCATTCACAGCTTCTCTTTCTCTCGCTCTCACTCACTCATAGCTTCTCTTTCTCTCTCTTTCTAACTCACAGCTTATGTTTCTCTCTATCACTCTCACTCACAGCTTCTCTTTGTCTCTCACTATCTCTCACAGCTTCTCTTTCTTTCTCTCTCTCTCTCACTCACAGCTTCTCTTTCTCTCTCTCTCACACTCACAGCTTCTCTCTCTCACTCACTCTCAGCTTCTCTTTCTCTCTCTGTCTCACTCACAGCTTCTCTCTCTCTCACTCACAGCTTCACTCTCTCTCTCTCACTCACGGCTTCTCTTTCTCTCACTCTCTCTCACTCACTGCTTCTGTTTCTCTCTCTCTCACTCACTCACTCACAGCTTCTCTCTCTCTCTCTCACACACACAGCTTCTCTGTCTCTCACTATCTCTCACAGCTTCTATTTCTTCCTCTCTCTCTTTCTCACTCACAGCTTCTCTTTCTCTCTCTCTCTCACTCACAGCTTCTCTTTCTCTCTCGCACTCTCAGCTTCTCTTTCTCTCTCTTTCTCACTCACAGCTTCTGTTTTGCTCTATCACTCTCAATCACAACTTCTCTTTCTCTCTCTCTCATTCACAGCTTCTCTTTCTATCACTCTCACTCACTCACAGTCTCTGTTTCTCTTTCTTTCTAACTCACAGCTTATGTTTCTCTCTATCACTCCCACTCACAGCTTCTCTTTCTCTCTCACTATCTCTCACAGCTTCTCTTTCTTTCTCTCTCTCTCACTCACAGCTTCTCTTTCTCTCTCTCACTCACTCACAGCTTCTCTCTCTCACACTCTCAGCTTCTCTTTCTCTCTCTCTCTCATTCACAGCTTCTCTCTCTCTCACTCACAGCTTCACTCTCTCTCTCACTCACAGCTTCTCTTTCTCTCACTCTCTCTCACTCACAGCTTCTCTTTCTCTCTCTCTCTCTCTCTCTCACTCACAGCTTCTCTTTCTCTCTCTCTCTCATAGCTTCTCTGTCTCTCACTATCTCTCACAGCTTCTCTTTCTTTCTCTCTCTCTCTCACTCACAGCTTCTCTTTCTCTCTCTCTCTTTCTCTCACAGCTTTGCTTTCTCTCTCTCACTCACAGCTTCTCTTTCTCTCTCTCTCACTCACAGCTTCTCTCTCTCTCACTCTCAGCTTCTCTTTCTCTCTCTCTCTCACTCACAGCTTCTCTTTCTCTCTCACGCACTCACAACTTATGTTTCTCTCTATCACTCTCACTCACAGCTTCTCTTTCTCACCCTCTCTCTCTCACTCACAATTTCTCCTTCTCTCTCTCTCTCAATCACAGCTTCTCTCTCTCTCTCTCTCTCTCTCACTCTCAGCTTCTCTTTCTCTCTCTTTCTCACTCACAGCTTCTGTTTTGCTCTATCACTCTCACTCACAGCTTCTCTTTCTCTCTCTCTCTCACTCACAGCTTCTCTTTATCTCTCTCTCTCTTTCACTCACAGCTTCTCTCTCTCTCACTCACAGCTTCTCTTTCTCTCTCCTCTCACTCACAGCTTCTCTTTTTCTCTCTCTCTCACTCACAGCTTCTCTTTCTCTCTCTCTCTCTCTCACTCACAGCTTCTCTTTCTCTCACACACACACACAGATTCTCTTTCTCTCTCTCACTCACTCACAGCTTCTCTCTCTCTCTCACTCACAGCTTCTCTTTATCTCTCTCACTCACAGCTTTTCTTTCTCTCTCTCTCACTCACAGCTTCTCCCTCTCTCTCTCTCTCTCTCTATCTCTCTCACTCACAGCTTCTCTTTTTCTCTCTCACACACAGCTTCTCTCTCTCTCACACAACTTCTCTTTCACACTCTCTCTCACTCACAGCTTCTCTTTCTCTCTCTCTCTCCCTCAAAGCTTCTCTTTCTCTCTCACACACACAGAGCTTCTCTTTCTTTCTCTCTCACTCACTGCTTTTCTTCCTCTTTCTCACAGCTTCCTTTTCTCTCTCTTTCTCAGTCACAGCTTCTCTTTCTTTCTCTATCACTCTCAGCTTCTCTTTCCCACTCCTTCTCACTCACAGCTTCTCTTTCTCTATCTTTCTCACTCACAGCTACTCTCTCTCTCTCTCTCACTCACAGCTTCTCTCTCTCTCTCACTCACAGCTTCTCTTTCTCTCTCTCTCTCTCACTCACAGCTTCTCTTTCTCTTTCTCTCTCACTCACAGCTTCTCTTTCTCCCTCTCTCTCTCTCTCCCAGCTTCTCTTTCTCTATCTCTCTCACTCACAGCTTCTCTTTCTTTCTCTCACTCACTCAAAGCTTCTCTTTCTCTCTCTCTCTCACTCACACCTTCTCTTTCTCTATCTCTCACACAGCTTCTCTTTCTCTCACTCTCTCTCACTCACAGCTTCTCTTTCTCTCTTTCTCACATTCACAGCTTCTCTTTCTCCCTCTCTCTCACTCACAGCTTCTGTTTTGCTCTATCACTCTCACTCACAGCTTCCCTTTCTCTCTCTCTCTCACTCACAGCTTCTCTTTATCTCTCTCTCTTTCACTCACAGCTTCTCTCTCTCTCACTCACAGCTTCTCTTTCACTCACTCTCTCTCACTCACAGCTTCTCTTTCTCTCTCTCTCACTCAAAGCTTCTCTTTCTCTCTCTCTCACTCACAGCTTCTCTCTCTCACTCACTCTCAGCTTCTCTTTCTCTCTCTGTCTCACTCACAGCTTCTCTCTCTCTCACTCACAGCTTCACTCTCTCTCTCTCACTCACAGCTTCTCTTTCTCTCACTCTCTCTCACTCACTGCTTCTGTTTCTCTCTATCTCACTCACTCACTCACAGCTTCTCTCTCTCTCTCTCTCTCACACAGCTTCTCTGTCTCTCACTATCTCTCACAGCTTCTATTTCTTCCTCTCTCTCTCTCTCACTCACAGCTTCTCTTTCTCTCTCTCTCTCACTCACAGCTTCTCTTTCTCTCTCGCACTCTCAGCTTCTCTTTCTCTCTCTTTCTCACTCACAGCTTCTGTTTTGCTCTATCACTCTCAATCACAACTTCTCTTTCTCTCTCTCTCATTCACAGCTTCTCTTTCTATCACTCTCACTCACTCACAGTCTCTGTTTCTCTTTCTTTCTAACTCACAGCTTATGTTTCTCTCTATCACTCCCACTCACAGCTTCTCTTTCTCTCTCACTATCTCTCACAGCTTCTCTTTCTTTCTCTCTCTCTCTCTCACTCACAGCTTCTCTTTCTCTCTCTCACTCACTCACAGCTTCTCTCTCTCACACTCTCAGCTTCTCTTTCTCTCTCTCTCTCATTCACAGCTTCTCTCTCTCTCACTCACAGCTTCACTCTCTTTCTCACTCACAGCTTCTCTTTCTCTCACTCTCTCTCACTCACAGCTTCTCTTTCTCTCTCTCTCTCACTCACTCACAGCTTCTCTTTCTCTCTCTCTCTCTCTCATAGCTTCTCTATCTCTCACTATCTCTCACAGCTTCTCTTTCTTTCTCTCTCTCTCTCACTCACAGCTTCTCTTTCTCTCTCTCTCTTTCTCTCACAGCTTTGCTTTCTCTCTCTCACTCACAGCTTCTCTTTCTCTCTCTCTCACTCACAGCTTCTCTCTCTCTCACTCTCAGCTTCTCTTTCTCTCTCTCTCTCACTCACAGCTTCTCTTTCTCTCTCACGCACTCACAACTTATGTTTCTCTCTATCACTCTCACTCACAGCTTCTCTTTCTCACCCTCTCTCTCTCACTCACAATTTCTCTCTCTCTCTCTCTCTCAATCACAGCTTCTCTCTCTCTCTCTCTTACTCTCAGCTTCTCTTTCTCTCTCTTTCTCACTCACAGCTTCTGTTTTGCTCTATCACTCTCACTCACAGCTTCTCTTTCTCTCTCTCTCTCACTCACAGCTTCTCTTTATCTCTCTCTCTCTTTCACTCACAGCTTCTCTCTCTCTCACTCACAGCTTCTCTTTCTCTCTCCTCTCACTCACAGCTTCTCTTTCTCTCTCTCTCTCACTCACAGCTTCTCTTTCTCTCTCTCTCTCTCACTCACCGCTTCTCTTTCTCTCACACACACACACAGATTCTCTTTCTCTCTCTCACTCACTCACAGCTTCTCTCTCTCTCTCACTCACAGCTTCTCTTTATCTCTCTCACTCACAGCTTTTCTTTCTCTCTCTCTCACTCACAGCTTCTCCCTCTCTCTCTCTCTCTCTATCTCTCTCACTCACAGCTTCTCTTTTTCTCTCACACACACAGCTTCTCTCTCTCTCACACAACTTCTCTTTCACACTCTCTCTCACTCACAGCTTTTCTTTCTCTCTCTCTCTCCCTCAAAGCTTCTCTTTCTCTCTCACACACACAGAGCTTCTCTTTCTTTCTCTCTCACTCACTGCTTTTCTTCCTCTTTCTCACAGCTTCCTTTTCTCTCTCTTTCTCAGTCACAGCTTCTCTTTCTTTCTCTATCACTCTCAGCTTCTCTTTCCCACTCCTTTTCACTCACAGCTTCTCTTTCTCTATCTTTCTCACTCACAGCTACTCTCTCTCTCTCTCTCACTCACAGCTTCTCTCTCTCTCTCTCACTCACAGCTTCTCTTTCTCTCTCTCTCTCTCACTCACAGCTTCTCTTTCTTTCTCTCTCTCTCTCACTCACAGCTTCTCTTTCTCTCTCTCTCTCACTCACAGCTTCTCTCTCTCACTCACTCTCAGCTTCTCTTTCTCTCTCTGTCTCACTCACAGCTTCTCTCTCTCACTCACAGCTTCACTCTCTCTCTCTCACTCACAGCTTCTCTTTCTCTCACTCTCTCTCACTCACTGCTTCTGTTTCTCTCTCTCTCACTCACTCACTCACAGCTTCTCTCTCTCTCTCTCACACACAGCTTCTCTGTCTCTCACTATCTCTCACAGCTTCTATTTCTTCCTCTCTCTCTCTCACTCACAGCTTCTCTTTCTCTCTCTCTCTCACTCACAGCTTCTCTTTCTCTCTCGCACTCTCAGCTTCTCTTTCTCTCTCTTTCTCACTCACAGCTTCTGTTTTGCTCTATCACTCTCAGTCACAGCTTCTCTTTCTCTCTCTCTCATTCACAGCTTCTCTTTCTATCACTCTCACTCACTCACAGTCTCTGTTTCTCTTTCTTTCTAACTCACAGCTTATGTTTCTCTCTATCACTCCCACTCACAGCTTCTCTTTCTCTCTCACTATCTCTCACAGCTTCTCTTTCTTTCTCTCTCTCTCTCTCACTCACAGCTTCTCTTTCTCTCTCTCACTCACTCACAGCTTCTCTCTCTCACACTCTCAGCTTCTCTTTCTCTCTCTCTCTCATTCACAGCTTCTCTCTCTCTCACTCACAGCTTCACTCTCTCTCTCACTCACAGCTTCTCTTTCTCTCACTCTCTCTCACTCACAGCTTCTCTTTCTCTCTCTCTCTCTCTCTCACTCACTCACAGCTTCTCTTTCTCTCTCTCTCTCTCTCATAGCTTCTCTGTCTCTCACTATCTCTCACAGCTTCTCTTTCTTTCTCTGTCTCTCTCACTCACAGCTTCTCTTTCTCTCTCTCTCTTTCTCTCACAGCTTTGCTTTCTCTCTCTCACTCACAGCTTCTCTTTCTCTCTCTCTCACTCACAGCTTCTCTCACTCTCACTCTCAGCTTCTCTTTCTCTCTCTCTCTCACTCACAGCTTCTCTTTCTCTCTCACGCACTCACAACTTATGTTTCTCTCTATCACTCTCACTCACAGCTTCTCTTTCTCACCCTCTCTCTCTCACTCACAGCTTCTCTTTCACTCTCTCTCACTCACAGCTTCTCTCTCTCTCACTCTCAGCTTCTCTTTCTCTCTCTCTCTCACTCACAGCTTCTCTTTCTCTCTCACGCACTCACAACTTATGTTTCTCTCTATCACTCTCACTCTCAGCTTCTCTTTCTCTCTCTTTCTCACTCACAGCTTCTGTTTTGCTCTATCACTCTCACTCACAGCTTCTCTTTCTCTCTCTCTCTCACTCACAGCTTCTCTTTATCTCTCTCTCTCTTTCACTCACAGCTTCTCTCTCTCTCACTCACAGCTTCTCTTTCTCTCTCCTCTCACTCACAGCTTCTCTTTCTCTCTCTCTCTCACTCACAGCTTCTCTTTCTCTCTCTCTCTCTCACTCACAGCTTCTCTTTCTCTCACACACACACAGATTCTCTTTCTCTCTCTCACTCACTCACAGCTTCTCTCTCTCTCTCACTCACAGCTTCTCTTTATCTCTCTCACTCACAGCTTTTCTTTCTCTCTCTCTCACTCACAGCTTCTCCCTCTCTCTCTCTCTCTCTCTATCTCTCTCACTCACAGCTTCTCTTTTTCTCTCACACACACAGCTTCTCTCTCTCTCTCACAACTTCTCTTTCACACTCTCTCTCACGCACAGCTTCTCTTTCTCTCTCTCTCTCCCTCAAAGCTTCTCTTTCTCTCTCACACACACAGAGCTTCTCTTTCTTTCTCTCTCACTCACTGCTTTTCTTCCTCTTTCTCACAGCTTCCTTTTCTCTCTCTTTCTCAGTCACAGCTTCTCTTTCTTTCTCTATCACTCTCAGCTTCTCTTTCCCACTCCTTCTCACTCACAGCTTCTCTTTCTCTATCTTTCTCACTCACAGCTACTCTCTCTCTCTCTCACTCACAGCTTCTCTCTCTCTCTCTCACTCACAGCTTCTCTTTCTTTCTCTCTCTCTCTCTCTCACTCACAGCTTCTCTTTCTCTTTCTCTCTCACTTACAGCTTCTCTTTCTCCCTCTCTCTCTCTCCCAGCTTCTCTTTCTCTGTCTCTCTCACTCACAGCTTCTCTTTCTTTCTCTCACTCACTCAAAGCTTCTCTTTCTCTCTCTCTCTCACTCACACCTTCTCATTCTCTATCTCTCACACAGCTTCTCTTTCTCTCTCTCTCTCTCACTCACAGCTTCTCTTTATCTCTCTCTCTTTCACTCACAGCTTCTCTCTCTCTCACTCACAGCTTCTCTTTCTCTCCTCTCACTCACAGCTTCTCTTTCTCTCTCTCTCTCACTCACAGCTTCTCTTTCTCTCTCCTCTCACTCACAGCTTCTCTTTCACTCACTCTCTCTCACTCACAGCTTCTCTTTCTCTCTCTCTCACTCAAAGCTTCTCTTTCTCTCTCTCTCACTCACAGCTTCTCTCTCTCAGCTTCTCTTTCTCTCTCTCTCTCACTCACAGCTTCTCTCTCTCTCACTCACAGCTTCTCTCTCTCTCATTCTCAGCTTCTCCTGCTCGCTCTCTCTCACTCACACACAGCTTCTATTTCTTTCTCTCTCTCACTCACAGCTTCTTTTTCTCTCTATTACTCTCACTCACAGCTTCTCTTTCTCTCTCTCTCTCACTCACAGCTTCTCTTTCTCTCTCTCACTCACAGATTCTCTTTCTCTCTCTCATGCACAGCTTCTCTTTCTCTCTCTCTCACTCACTCACAGCTTCTCTTTCTCTCTCTCTCTCACTCAAAGCTTCTCTTTCTCTCTCTCTCTCACTCACAGCTTCTCTTTCTCTCTCTCTCACTCACAGCTTCTCTTTCTCTCTCTCTCACACACAGATTCTCTTTCTCTCTCTCTCACTCACTCACAGCTTCTCTCTCTCTCTCACTCACAGCTTCTCTTTCTCTCTCTGACTGACAGCTACACTTTCTCTCTCTCTCTCACAGCTTCTCTTTCTCTTTCTCTCTCTCTCACTCTCAGCTTCTCTCTCTCTCACTCACTCACAGCTACTCTTTCTCTCTCATTCTCAGCTTCTCCTGCTCTCTCTCTCTCACTCACAGCTTCTATTTCTTTCTCTCTCTCACTCACAGCTTCTTTTTCTCTCTATTACTCTCACTCACAGCTTCTCTTTCTCTCTCTCTCACTCACAGCTTCCCTTTCTCTCTCTCTCTATCACAGCTTCTCTTTCTCTCTCTCTCTCTCACTCAAAGCTTCTCTTTCTCTCTCTCTCTCTCTCTCTCGCTCACAGCTTCTCTTTCTCTCTCCTTCACTCACAGCTTCTCTTTCTCTCCCTCTCTCTCACTCACAGCTTCTCTTTCTCTTTCTTTCTCACTCACAGCTTCTCTTTCTTTCTCTATCACTCTCAGCTTTTCTTTCCCACTCCTTCTCACTCACAGCTTCTCTTTCTCTCTCTTTCTCACTCACAGCTTATCTCTCTCTCTCACTCACAACTTCTCTTTCTCTATCTCTCTAACTCACAGCTTCTCTTTCTCTTTCTCTCTCACTCACATTTTCTCTCTCTCTCACTTACAGCTTCTCTTTCTCTCTCTCACTCACAACTTCTGTTTCTCTCTATTACTCTCACTCATAGCTTCTCTCTCTCTCTCACTCACAGCATCTCTTTCTCTCTCACTCTCTCTCACTCACAGCTTATCTTTCTCTCCCTCTCTCTCTCACAGCTTCTCTTTCTCTCTCACACACAGCTTCTCTTTCTCTGTCTCTCTCTCACTCACAGCTTCTCTTTCTCTCTCTCACTCACTCAAAGCTTCTCTTTCTCTCTCTCTCTCACTCACACCTTCTCTTTCTCTCTCTCACACACACAGCTTCTCTTTCTCTCACTCTCTCTCACTCACAGCTTCTCTTTCTCTCTATTACTCTCACTCACAGCTTCTCTTTCTCTCTCTCTGTCTCTCTCACTGACAGAATCTCTTTCTCTCTCACTCTCTCGCTCAGTCACAGCTTATCTTTCTCTCACTCTCTCTCACTCACAGCTTCTCTTTCTCTCTCTCTCTCACTCACATCTTCTCTCTCTCACACACAGATTCTCTTTCTCTCTCTCTCACTCACTCACAGCTTCTCTTTCTCTCTCTCTCATGCACAGCTTCTGTTTCTCTCTCACTCACACACAGCTTCTCTTTCTTACTCTCTCTCTCTCTCACTGGCAGCTTCTCTTTCTATCTCTCTCTCACTCACAGCTTCTCTTTCTCTCTCTCTCTCACTCACATCTCTCTCTCTCACACAGATTCTCTTTCTCTCCCTCTCACTCACTCACAGCTTCTCTTTCTCTCTCTCTCATGCACAGCTTCTGTTTCTCTCTCTCTCTCACTCACAGCTTATCTTTCTCTCTCTCTCACTCACAGCTTCTCTTTCTCTCTCTCTCTCACTCACATCTTCTCACACACACAGATTCTCTTTCTCTCTCTCTCTCACTCACAGCTTCTCTTTCTCTCTCTCACTCACACAGATTCTCTTTCTCTCTCACTCACTCACTCACAGCTTCTCTCTCTCTCACTCACAGCTTCTCTTTCTCTCTCTCACTCACAGCTTCTCTTTCTCTCTCTTTCTCACTCACAACTTCTTTTTCTCTTTCTTTCTCACTCATAGTTTCTCCCTCTCTCTCTCTCTCACTCACAGCCTCTTTCTCTCTCACACACACAGCTTCTCTCTCTCTCACACACACAACTTCTCTTTCACTCAGTCTCTCTCACTCACAGCTTCTCTTTCTCTCTCTCTCACTCACACCTTCTCTTTCTCTCTCTCTCTCACTCACAGCTTCTCTTTCTCTCTCTCTCTCACTCACTGCTTCTCTTTCTCTCTCACACACACACAGATTCTCTTTCTCTCTCTCTCTCTCACTCACTCACAGCTTCTCTCTCTCTCACTCACAGCTTCTCTTTTTCTCTCTCACTCACAGCTTCTCTTTCTCTCTCTTTCTCACTCACAACTTCACTTTCTCTCTCTTTCTCACTCACAGTTTCTCCCTCTCTCTCTCTCTCACTCACAGCCTCTTTCTCTCTCACACACACAGCTTCTCTCTCACACACACACAACTTCTCTTTCACTCAGTCTCTCTCACTCACAGCTTCTCTCTCTCTCTCTCTCACTCACAGCTTCTCTTTCTCTCTCTCTCACTCACAGCTTCTCTTTCTCTCTCTCACACACACAGATTCTCTTTCTCTCTCTCTCACTCACTCACAGCTTCTCTCTCTCTCTCACTCACTCACAGCTTCTCTTTCTCTCACTCACAGCTTCTCTTTTTCTCTCTTTCTCACTCACAGCTTCTCCCTCTCTCTCTCTCACTCACAGCCTCTTTCTCTCTCACACACACACAGCTTCTCTTTCTCTCACTCTCTCTTACTCACAGCTTCTCTTTCTCTCTATTGCTCTCACTCACAGCTTCTCTTTCTCTCTCTCTGTCTCTCTCACTCACAGAATCTCTTTCTCACTCTCTCTCACTCACAGCTTCTCTTTCTCTCTCTCTTTCTCTCACTCACATCTTCTCTCTCTCACACACAGATTCTCTTTCTCACTCTCTCACTCACTCACAGATTCTCTTTCTCTCTCTCATGCACAGCTTCTCTTTCTCTCTCTCTCACTCACTCACAGCTTCTCTTTCTCTCTCTCTCTCACTCACAGCTTCTCTTTCTCTCTCTCACTCGCAGCTTCTCTTTTTCTCTCTTTCTCACTCACAGCTTCTCCTTCTCTCTCTCTCACTCACAGCCTCTTTCTCTCTCACACACACAGCTTCTCGCTCTCTCACACACACACAACTTCTCTTTCACTCAGTCTCTCTCACTCACAGCTTCTCTTTCTCTCTCTCTCTCACTCACAGCTTCTCTTTCTCAATCTCTCACTCACAGCTTCTCTTTCTCTCCCTCTTTCTCACTCACAGCTTCTCTTTCTTTCTCTATCACTCTCAGCTTCTCTTTCCCACTCCTCACTCACAGCTTCTCTTTCTCTCTCTTTCTCACTCACAGCTTCTCTCTCTCTCTCACTCACAGCACCTCTTTCTTTCTCTCTCACCCACAGCTTCTCTTTCTCTCCCTCTCTCTCACTCACAGCTTCTCTTTCTCTCTCTTTCTCACTCACAGCTTATCTTTCTTTCTCTATCACTCTCAGCTTCTCTTTCCCACTCCTTCTCACTCACAGCTTCTCTTTCTCTCTCTTTCTCACTCACTGCTTCTCTCTCTCACACACACAGGTTCTCTCTCTCTCTTTCTCTCTCACTCTCAGCTTCTCTTTCTCTCTCTCTCACTCACAGCTTCTCTCTTTCTCTCTCAGCTTCTCTTTCTTTCTCTTTCTCTCTCTCTCACTCACAGCTTCTCTCTCTCTCTCTCACTGACAGCTACACTTTCTCTATCTCTCTCACACAGCTTCTCTTTCTCTCTCTCTCTCACTCTCAGCTTCTCTTTCTCTCTCTCTCACTCACAGATTCTCTCTCTCAGCTTCTCTTTCTCTCTCTCTCTCACTCACAGCTCTCTCTCTCAGTCACAGCTTCTCTCTCTCTCATTCTCAGCTTCTCCTGCTCTCTCTCTCTCACTCACTCACAGCTTCTATTTCTTTCTCTCTCTCACTCACAGCTTCTTTTTATCTCTATTACTCTCACTCACAGCTTCTCTTTCTCTCTCTCTCACTCACAGCTTCTCTTTCTCTCTCTCACTCACAGCTTCCCTTTTTCTCTCTCTCTCACAGCTTCTCTTTCTCTCTCTCTCACTCACAGCTTCACTTTCTCTCTCTCACTCACAGCTTCACTTTCTCTCTCTCACTCACTCACAGCTTCTCTTTCTCACTCTCTCACTCACAGCTACTCTCTCTCTCAGCTTCTCTTTCTCTCACTCTCTCACTCACAGCTTCTCTCTCTCTCTCTCACTCTCTCACTCACTCACAGCTTCTCTTCTTCTCTCTCTCTCTCACAGCTTCTCTTTCTCTCACTATCTCTCACAGCTTCTCTTTCTCTCTCTCTCTCACTCACAGCTTCTCTTTCTCTCTCTCTCTCTCACTCACAGTTTCTCTTTCTCTCTCACTCTCAGCTTCTCTTTCTCTCTCTTTCTCACTCACAGCTTCTGTTTTGCTCTATCACTCTCAATCACAGCTTCTCTTTCTCTCTCACTCTCATTCACAGCTTCTCTTTCTCTCGCTCTCACTCACTCATAGCTTCTCTTTCTCTCTCTTTCTAACTCACAGCTTATGTTTCTCTCTATCACTCTCACTCACAGCTTCTCTTTGTCTCTCACTATCTCTCACAGCTTCTCTTTCTTTCTCTCTCTCTCTCTCACTCACAGCTTCTCTTTCTCTCTCTCACTCACAGCTTCTCTCTCTCACTCACTCTCAGCTTCTCTTTCTCTCTCTCTGTCTCACTCACAGCTTCTCTCTCTCTCACTCACAGCTTCACTCTCTCTCTCTCACTCACAGCTTCTCTTTCTCTCACTCTCTCTCACTCACTGCTTCTGTTTCTCTCTCTCTCACTCACTCACTCACAGCTTCTCTCTCTCTCTCTCTCTCACACAGCTTCTCTGTCTCTCACTATCTCTCACAGCTTCTATTTCTTCCTCTCTCTCTCTCTCACTCACAGCTTCTCTTTCTCTCTCTCTCTCACTCACAGCTTCTCTTTCTCTCTCGCACTCTCAGCTTCTCTTTCTCTCTCTTTCTCACTCACAGCTTCTGTTTTGCTCTATCACTCTCAATCACAGCTTCTCTTTCTCTCTCTCTCATTCACAGCTTCTCTTTCTATCACTCTCACTCACTCACAGTCTCTGTTTCTCTTTCTTTCTAACTCACAGCTTATGTTTCTCTCTATCACTCCCACTCACAGCTTCTCTTTCTCTCTCACTATCTCTCACAGCTTCTCTTTCTTTCTCTCTCTCTCTCTCACTCACAGCTTCTCTTTCTCTCTCTCACTCACTCACAGCTTCTCTCTCTCACACTCTCAGCTTCTCTTTCTCTCTCTCTCTCATTCACAGCTTCTCTCTCTCTCACTCACAGCTTCACTCTCTCTCTCACTCACAGCTTCTCTTTCTCTCACTCTCTCTCACTCACGGCTTCTCTCTCTCTCTCTCTCTCTCTCACTCACTCACAGCTTCTCTTTCTCTCTCTCTCTCTCTCATAGCTTCTCTGTCTCTCACTATCTCTCACAGCTTCTCTTTCTTTCTCTCTCTCTCTCACTCACAGCTTCTCTTTCTCTCTCTCTCTTTCTCTCACAGCTTTGCTTTCTCTCTCTCACTCACAGCTTCTCTTTCTCTCTCTCTCACTCACAGCTTCTCTCTCTCTCACTCTCAGCTTCTCTTTCTCTCTCTCTCGCACTCACAGCTTCTCTTTCTCTCTCACGCACTCACAACTTATGTTTCTCTCTATCACTCTCACTCACAGCTTCTCTTTCTCACCCTCTCTCTCTCACTCACAATTTCTCTTTCTCTCTCTCTCTCAATCACAGCTTCTCTCTCTCTCTCTCACTCACTCTCAGCTTCTCTTTCTCTCTCTTTCTCACTCACAGCTTCTGTTTTGCTCTATCACTCTCACTCACAGCTTGTCTTTCTCTCTCTCTCTCACTCACAGCTTCTCTTTATCTCTCTCTCTTTCACTCACAGCTTCTCTCTCTCTCACTCACAGCTTCTCTTTCTCTCTCTCTCTCTCACTCACAGCTTCTCTTTCTCTTTCTCTCTCACTTACAGCTTCTCTTTCTCCCTCTCTCTCTCTCTCCCAGCTTCTCTTTCTCTGTCTCTCTCACTCACAGCTTCTCTTTCTTTCTCTCACTCACTCAAAGCTTCTCTTTCTCTCTCTCTCTCTCACTCACACCTTCTCTTTCTCTATCTCTCACACAGCTTCTCTTTCTCTCACTCTCTCTCACTCACAGCTTCTCTTTCTCTCTTTCTCACACTCACAGCTTCTCTTTCTCCCTCTCTCTCACTCACACCTTCTGTTTTGCTCTATCACTCTCACTCACAGCTTCCCTTTCTCTCTCTCTCTCTCACTCACAGCTTCTCTTTATCTCTCTCTCTTTCACTCACAGCTTCTCTCTCTCTCACTCACAGCTTCTCTTTCTCTCTCCTCTCACTCACAGCTTCTCTTTCTCTCTCTCTCTCACTCACAGCTTCTCTTTCTCTCTCCTCTCACTCACAGCTTCTCTTTCACTCACTCTCTCTCACTCACAGCTTCTCTTTCTCACTCTCTCACTCAAAGCTTCTCTTTCTCTCTCTCTCACTCACAGCTTCTCTCTCTCAGCTTCTCTTTCTATCTCTCTCTCTCTCACAGCTTCTCTCTCTCTCACTCACAGCTTCTCTCTCTCTCATTCTCAGCTTCTCCTGCTCGCTCTCTCTCACTCACACACAGCTTCTATTTCTTTCTCTCTCTCACTCACAGCTTCTCTTTCTCTCTCTCACTCACAGATTCTCTTTCTCTCTCTCATGCACAGCTTCTCTTTCTCTCTCTCTCACTCACTCACAGCTTTTCTTTCTCTCTCTCTCACTCACAGCTTCTCCCTCTCTCTCTCTCTCTCTCTCTATCTCTCTCACTCACAGCTTCTCTTTTTCTCTCACACACACAGC
Organism: Bradypodion ventrale; assembly: GCA_035047345.1. Classification (NCBI taxonomy): domain Eukaryota; kingdom Metazoa; phylum Chordata; class Lepidosauria; order Squamata; family Chamaeleonidae; genus Bradypodion; species Bradypodion ventrale. The sequence continues at coordinate 256,137,791 of JAWDJE010000001.1, forward strand.
TTCTCTCTCTCTCTCTCACAACTTCTCTTTCACACTCTCTCTCACTCACAGCTTCTCTTTCTCTCTCTCTCCCTCAAAGCTTCTCTTTCTCTCTCACACACACAGAGCTTCTCTTTCTTTCTCTCTCACTCACTGCTTTTCTTCCTCTTTCTCACAGCTTCCTTTTCTCTCTCTTTCTCAGTCACAGCTTCTCTTTCTTTCTCTCTCACTCTCAGCTTCTCTTTCCCACTCCTTCTCACTCACAGCTTCTCTTTCTCTATCTTTCTCACTCACAGCTACTCTCTCTCTCTCTCTCACTCACAGCTTCTCTCTCTCTCTCTCACTCACAGCTTCTCTTTCTCTCTCTCTCTCTCACTCACAGCTTCTCTTTCTCTTTCTCTCTCACTTACAGCTTCTCTTTCTCCCTCTCTCTCTCTCTCCCAGCTTCTCTTTCTCTGTCTCTCTCACTCACAGCTTCTCTTTCTTTCTCTCACTCACTCAAAGCTTCTCTTTCTCTCTCTCTCTCACTCACACCTTCTCTTTCTCTATCTCTCACACAGCTTCTCTTTCTCTCACTCTCTCTCACTCACAGCTTCTCTTTCTCTCTTTCTCACACTCACAGCTTCTCTTTCTCCCTCTCTCTCTCACTCACACCTTCTGTTTTGCTCTATCACTCTCACTCACAGCTTCCCTTTCTCTCTCTCTCTCTCACTCACAGCTTCTCTTTATCTCTCTCTCTTTCACTCACAGCTTCTCTCTCTCTCACTCACAGCTTCTCTTTCTCTCTCCTCTCACTCACAGCTTCTCTTTCTCTCTCTCTCTCACTCACAGCTTCTCTTTCTCTCTCTCTCACTCACAGCTTCTCTCTCTCAGCTTCTCTTTCTCTCTCTCTCTCACTCACAGCTTCTCTCTCTCTCACTCACAGCTTCTCTCTCTCTCATTCTCAGCTTCTCCTGCTCGCTCTCTCTCACTCACACACAGCTTCTATTTCTTTCTCTCTCTCACTCACAGCTTCTCTTTCTCTCTCACTCACAGATTCTCTTTCTCTCTCTCATGCACAGCTTCTCTTTCTCTCTCTCTCACTCACTCACAGCTTCTCTTTCTCTCTCTCTCTCACTCAAAGCTTCTCTTTCTCTCTCTCTCTCACTCACAGCTTCTCTTTCTCTCTCTCTCACTCACAGCTTCTCTTTCTCTCTCTCTCACACACAGATTCTCTTTCTCTCTCTCACTCACTCACAGCTTCTCTCTCTCTCTCACTCACAGCTTCTCTTTCTCTCTCTCATTCTCTCTCAGCTTCTCTTTCTCTCTCTCTCTCACTCACAGCTTCTCTTTCTCTCTCTGACTGACAGCTACACTTTCTCTCTCTCTCTCACAGCTTCTCTTTCTCTTTCTCTCTCTCTCACTCTCAGCTTCTCTCTCTCTCACTCACTCACTCACAGCTACTCTTTCTCTCTCATTCTCAGCTTCTCCTGCTCTCTCTCTCTCACTCACAGCTTCTATTTCTTTCTCTCTCTCACTCACAGCTTCTTTTTCTCTCTATTACTCTCACTCACAGCTTCTCTTTCTCTCTCTCTCACTCACAGCTTCCCTTTCTCTCTCTCTCTATCACAGCTTCTCTTTCTCTCTCTCTCTCTCTCACTCAAAGCTTCTCTTTCTCTCTCTCTCTCTCTCACTCACAGCTTCTCTTTCTCTCTCCTTCACTCACAGCTTCTCTTTCTCTCCCTCTCTCTCACTCACAGCTTCTCTTTCTCTTTCTTTCTCACTCACAGCTTCTCTTTCTTTCTCTATCACTCTCAGCTTTTCTTTCCCACTCCTTCTCACTCACAGCTTCTCTTTCTCTCTCTTTCTCACTCACAGCTTATCTCTCTCTCTCACTCACAGCTTCTCTTTCTCTATCTCTCTAACTCACAGCTTCTCTTTCTCTTTCTCTCTCACTCACATTTTCTCTCTCTCTCACTTACAGCTTCTCTTTCTCTCTCTCACTCACAACTTCTGTTTCTCTCTATTACTCTCACTCATAGCTTCTCTCTCTCTCTCACTCACAGCATCTCTTTCTCTCTCACTCTCTCTCACTCACAGCTTATCTTTCTCTCTCTCTCACACACACAGCTTCTCTTTCTCTCTCACACACAGCTTCTCTTTCTCTGTCTCTCTCTCACTCACAGCTTCTCTTTCTCTCTCTCACTCACTCAAAGCTTCTCTTTCTCTCTCTCTCTCACTCACACCTTCTCTTTCTCTCTCTCACACACACAGCTTCTCTTTCTCTCACTCTCTCTCACTCACAGCTTCTCTTTCTCTCTATTACTCTCACTCACAGCTTCTCTTTCTCTCTCTCTGTCTCTCTCACTGACAGAATCTCTTTCTCTCTCACTCTCTTGCTCACTCACAGCTTATCTTTCTCTCTCTCTCTCTCACTCACAGCTTCTCTTTCTCTCTCACTCACATCTTCTCTCTCTCACACACAGATTCTCTTTCTCTCTCTCTCACTCACTCACAGCTTCTCTTTCTCTCTCTCTCTCATGCACAGCTTCTGTTTCTCTCTCACTCACTCACATCTTCTCTTTCTTACTCTCTCTCTCTCTCACTGGCAGCTTCTCTTTCTATCTCTCTCTCACTCACAGCTTCTCTTTCTCTCTCTCTCTCTCACTCACATCTCTCTCTCTCACACAGATTCTCTTTCTCTCCCTCTCACTCACTCACAGCTTCTCTTTCTCTCTCTCTCATGCACAGCTTCTGTTTCTCTCTCTCTCTCACTCACAGCTTATCTTTCTCTCTCTCTCACTCACAGCTTCTCTTTCTCTCTCTCTCTCACTCACATCTTCTCTCTCACACACACAGATTCTCTTTCTCTCTCTCTCTCTCACTCACAGCTTCTCTTTCTCTCTCTCACTCACACAGATTCTCTTTCTCTCTCACTCACTCACTCACAGCTTCTCTCTCTCTCACTCACAGCTTCTCTTTCTCTCTCTCACTCACAGCTTTTCTTTCTCTCTCTTTCTCACTCACAACTTCTTTTTCTCTCTCTTTCTCACTCATAGTTTCTCCCTCTCTCTCTCACTCACAGCCTCTTTCTCTCTCACACACACAGCTTCTCTCTCTCACACACACACAACTTCTCTTTCACTCAGTCTCTCTCACTCACAGCTTCTCTTTCTCTCTCTCTCACTCACACCTTCTCTTTCTCTCTCTCTCTCACTCACAGCTTCTCTTTCTCTCTCTCTCTCACTCACTGCTTCTCTTTCTCTCACACACACACACAGATTCTCTTTCTCTCTCTCTCTCTCACTCACTCACAGCTTCTCTCTCTCTCACTCACAGCTTCTCTTTTTCTCTCTCACTCACAGCTTCTCTTTCTCTCTCTTTCTCACTCACAACTTCACTTTCTCTCTCTTTCTCACTCACAGTTTCTCCCTCTCTCTCTCTCTCACTCACAGCCTCTTTCTCTCTCACACACACAGCTTCTCTCTCACACACACACAACTTCTCTTTCACTCAGTCTCTCTCACTCACAGCTTCTCTCTCTCTCTCTCTCACTCACAGCTTCTCTTTCTCTCTCTCTCACTCACAGCTTCTCTTTCTCTCTCACACACACACAGATTCTCTTTCTCTCTCTCTCACTCACTCACAGCTTCTCTCTCTCTCTCACTCACTCACAGCTTCTCTTTCTCTCTCTCACTCACAGCTTCTCTTTTTCTCTCTTTCTCACTCACAGCTTCTCCCTCTCTCTCTCACACTCACAGCCTCTTTCTCTCTCACACACACACAGCTTCTCTTTCTCTCACTCTCTCTTACTCACAGCTTCTCTTTCTCTCTATTGCTCTCACTCACAGCTTCTCTTTCTCTCTCTCTGTCTCTCTCACTCACAGAATCTCTTTCTCACTCTCTCTCACTCACAGCTTCTCTTTCTCTCTCTCTTTCTCTCACTCACATCTTCTCTCTCACACACACAGATTCTCTTTCTCACTCTCTCACTCACTCACAGATTCTCTTTCTCTCTCTCATGCACAGCTTCTCTTTCTCTCTCTCTCACTCACTCACAGCTTCTCTTTCTCTCTCTCTCTCACAGCTTCTCTTTCTCTCTCTCACTCGCAGCTTCTCTTTTTCTCTCTTTCTCACTCACAGCTTCTCCTTCTCTCTCTCTCACTCACAGCCTCTTTCTCTCTCTCACACACAGCTTCTCGCTCTCTCACACACACACAACTTCTCTTTCACTCAGTCTCTCTCACTCACAGTTTCTCTTTCTCTCTCTCTCTCACTCACAGCTTCTCTTTCTCACTCTCTCACTCACAGCTTCTCTTTCTCTCCCTCTTTCTCACTCACAGCTTCTCTTTCTTTCTCTATCACTCTCAGCTTCTCTTTCCCACTCCTCACTCACAGCTTCTCTTTCTCTCTCTTTCTCACTCACAGCTTCTCTCTCTCTCTCACTCACAGCACCTCTTTCTTTCTCTCTCACCCACAGCTTCTCTTTCTCTCCCTCTCTCTCACTCACAGCTTCTCTTTCTCTCTCTTTCTCACTCACAGCTTATCTTTCTTTCTCTATCACTCTCAGCTTCTCTTTCCCACTCCTTCTCACTCACAGCTTCTCTTTCTCTCTCTTTCTCACTCACTGCTTCTCTCTCTCACACACACAGGTTCTCTCTCTCTTTCTCTCTCACTCTCAGCTTCTCTTTCTCTCTCTCTCACTCACAGCTTCTCTCTTTCTCTCTCAGCTTCTCTTTCTTTCTCTTTCTCTCTCTCTCACTCACAGCTTCTCTTTCTCTCTCTCACTGACAGCTACACTTTCTCTATCTCTCTCACACAGCTTCTCTTTCTCTCTCTCTCTCACTCTCAGCTTCTCTTTCTCTCTCTCTCACTCACAGATTCTCTCTCTCAGCTTCTCTTTCTCTCTCTCTCTCACTCACAGCTCTCTCTCTCACTCACAGCTTCTCTCTCTCTCATTCTCAACTTCTCCTGCTCTCTCTTTCTCACTCACTCACAGCTTCTATTTCTTTCTCTCTCTCACTCACAGCTTCTTTTTCTCTCTATTACTCTCACTCACAGCTTCTCTTTCTCTCTCTCTCACTCACAGCTTCTCTTTCTCTCTCTCACTCACAGCTTCCCTTTTTCTCTCTCTCTCACAGCTTCTCTTTCTCTCTCTCTCACTCACATCTTCACTTTCTCTCTCTCACTCACAGCTTCTCTTTCTCTCTCTCACTCACTCACAGCTTCTCTTTCTCACTCTCTCACTCACAGCCACTCTCTCTCTCAGCTTCTCTTTCTCTCACTCTCTCACTCACAGCTTCTCTCTCTCTCTCTCACTCTCTCACTCACTCACAGCTTCTCTTCTTCTCTCTCTCTCTCACAGCTTCTCTTTCTCTCACTATCTCTCACAGCTTCTCTTTCTCTCTCTCTCTCACTCACAGCTTCTCTTTCTCTCTCTCTCTCTCACTCACAGTTTCTCTTTCTCTCTCACTCTCAGCTTCTCTTTCTCTCTCTTTCTCACTCACAGCTTCTGTTTTGCTCTATCACTCTCAATCACAGCTTCTCTTTCTCTCTCACTCTCATTCACAGCTTCTCTTTCTCTCGCTCTCACTCACTCATAGCTTCTCTTTCTCTCTCTTTCTAACTCACAGCTTATGTTTCTCTCTATCACTCTCACTCACAGCTTCTCTTTGTCTCTCACTATCTCTCACAGCTTCTCTTTCTTTCTCTCTCTCTCTCTCTCTCACTCACAGCTTCTCTTTCTCTCTCTCACTCACAGCTTCTCTCTCTCACTCACTCTCAGCTTCTCTTTCTCTCTCTCTGTCTCACTCACAGCTTCTCTCTCTCTCACTCACAGCTTCACTCTCTCTCTCTCACTCACAGCTTCTCTTTCTCTCACTCTCTCTCACTCACTGCTTCTGTTTCTCTCTCTCTCACTCACTCACTCACAGCTTCTCTCTCTCTCTCACACACACAGCTTCTCTGTCTCTCACTATCTCTCACAGCTTCTATTTCTTCCTCTCTCTCTCTCTCACTCACAGCTTCTCTTTCTCTCTCTCTCTCACTCACAGCTTCTCTTTCTCTCTCGCACTCTCAGCTTCTCTTTCTCTCTCTTTCTCACTCACAGCTTCTGTTTTGCTCTATCACTCTCAATCACAGCTTCTCTTTCTCTCTCTCTCATTCACAGCTTCTCTTTCTATCACTCTCACTCACTCACAGTCTCTGTTTCTCTTTCTTTCTAACTCACAGCTTATGTTTCTCTCTATCACTCCCACTCACAGCTTCTCTTTCTCTCTCACTATCTCTCACAGCTTCTCTTTCTTTCTCTCTCTCTCTTTCTCTCACAGCTTTGCATGCTCTCTCTCACTCACAGCTTCTCTTTCTCTCTCTCTCACTCACAGCTTCTCTCTCTCTCACTCTCACCTTCTCTTTCTCTCTCTCTCTCACTCACAGCTTCTCTTTCTCTCTCACGCACTCACAGCTTATGTTTCTCTCTATCACTCTCACTCACAGCTTCTCTTTGTCTCTCACTATCTCTCACAGCTTCTCTTTCTTTCTCTCTCTCTCTCTCACTCACAGCTTCTCTTTCTCTCTCTCACTCACAGCTTCTCTCTCTCACTCACTCTCAGCTTCTCTTTCTCTCTCTCTGTCTCACTCACAGCTTCTCTCTCTCTCACTCACAGCTTCACTCTCTCTCTCTCACTCACAGCTTCCCTTTCTCTCACTCTCTCTCACTCACTGCTTCTGTTTCTCTCTCTCTCACTCACTCACTCACAGCTTCTCTCTCTCTCTCACACACACAGCTTCTCTGTCTCTCACTATCTCTCACAGCTTCTATTTCTTCCTCTCTCTCTCTCTCACTCACAGCTTCTCTTTCTCTCTCTCTCTCACTCACAGCTTCTCTTTCTCTCTCGCACTCTCAGCTTCTCTTTCTCTCTCTTTCTCACTCACAGCTTCTGTTTTGCTCTATCACTCTCAATCACAGCTTCTCTTTCTCTCTCTCTCATTCACAGCTTCTCTTTCTATCACTCTCACTCACTCACATTCTCTGTTTCTCTTTCTTTCTAACTCACAGCTTATGTTTCTCTCTATCACTCCCACTCACAGCTTCTCTTTCTCTCTCACTATCTCTCACAGCTTCTCTTTCTTTCTCTCTCTCTCTCTCACTCACAGCTTCTCTTTCTCTCTCTCACTCACTCACAGCTTCTCTCTCTCACACTCTCAGCTTCTCTTTCTCTCTCTCTCTCATTCACAGCTTCTCTCTCTCTCACTCACAGCTTCACTCTCTCTCTCACTCACAGCTTCTCTTTCTCTCACTCTCTCTCACTCACAGCTTCTCTCTCTCTCTCTCTCTCTCTCTCTCTCTCACTCACTCACAGCTTCTCTCTCTCTCACTCTCAGCTTCTCTTTCTCTCTCTCTCTCTCTCACTCACAGCTTCTCTTTCTCTCTCACGCACTCACAACTTATGTTTCTCTCTATCACTCTCACTCACAGCTTCTCTTTCTCACCCTCTCTCTCTCACTCACAATTTCTCTTTCTCTCTCTCTCTCAATCACAGCTTCTCTCTCTCTCTCTCTCACTCCCAGCTTCTCTTTCTCTCTCTTTCTCACTCACAGCTTCTGTTTTGCTCTATCACTCTCACTCACAGCTTCTCTTTCTCTCTCTCACTCACTCACAGCTTCTCTTTATCTCTCTCTCTCTTTCACTCACAGCTTCTCTCTCTCTCACTCACAGCTTCTCTTTCTCTCTCCTCTCACACACAGCTTCTCTTTCTCTCTCTCTCTCACTCACAACTTCTCTCTCTCTCTCTCTCACTCACAGCTTCTCTTTCTCTCACACACACACACAGATTCTCTTTCTCTCTCTCACTCACTCACAGCTTCTCTCTCTCTCTCACTCACAGCTTCTCTTTATCTCTCTCACTCACAGCTTTTCTTTCTCTCTCTCACTCACAGCTTCTCCCTCTCTCTCTCTCTCTCTCTATCTCTCTCACTCACAGCTTCTCTTTTTCTCTCACACATACAGCTTCTCTCTCTCTCTCACAACTTCTCTTTCACACTCTCTCTCACTCACAGCTTCTCTTTCTCTCTCTCTCTCCCTCAAAGATTCTCTTTCTCTCTCACACACACAGCTTCTCTTTCTTTCTCTCTCACTCACTGCTTTTCTTCCTCTTTCTCACAGCTTCTTTTTCTCTATCTTTCTCACTCACAGCTTCTCTTTCTTTCTCTATCACTCTCAGCTTCTCTTTCCCACTCCTTCTCACTCACAGCTTCTCTTTCTCTATCTTTCTCACTCACAGCTACTCTCTCTCTCTCTCTCACTCACAGCTTCTCTCTCTCTCTCTCACTCACAGCTTCTCTTTCTCTCTCTCTCTCTCACTCACAGCTTCTCTTTCTCTCTCACTCACAGCTTCTCTTTCTCCCTCTCTCTCTCTCTCCCAGCTTCTCTTTCTCTGTCTCTCTCACTCACAACTTCTCTTTCTTTCTCTCACTCACTCAAAGCTTCTCTTTCTCTCTCTCTCACTCACACCTTCTCTTTCTCTCTCTCTCTCACTCACAGCTTCTCTTTATCTCTCTCTCTCTTTCACTCACAGCTTCTCTCTCTCTCACTCACAGCTTCTCTTTCTCTCTCCTCTCACTCACAGCTTCTCTTTCTCTCTCTCTCTCACTCACAGCTTCTCTTTTTCTCTCTCTCTCTCACTCACAGCTTCTCTTTCTCTCTCTCACACACACAGATTCTCTTTCTTTCTCTCACTCACTCACTCACAGCTTCTCTCTCTCTCACTCACAGCTTCTCTTTATCTCTCTCACTCACAGCTTTTCTTTCTCTCTCTCTCACTCACAGCTTCTCCCTCTCTCTCTCTCTCTCTCTCTCTCACTCACAGCTTCTCTTTTTCTCTCACACACACAGCTTCTCTCTCTCTCTCACATCTTCTCTTTCACACTCTCTCTCACTCACAGCTTCTCTTTCTCTCTCTCTCTCCCTCAAAGCTTCTCTTTCTCTCTCTCACACACAGAGCTTCTCTTTCTTTCTCTCTCACTCACTGCTTTTCTTCCTCTTTCTCACAGCTTCCTTTTCTCTCTCTTTCTCAGTCACAGCTTCTCTTTCTTTCTCTATCACTCTCAGCTTCTCTTTCCCACTCCTTCTCACTCACAGCTTCTCTTTCTCTATCTTTCTCACTCACAGCTACTCTCTCTCTCTCTCTCACTCACAGCTTCTCTCTCTCTCTCTCACTCACAGCTTCTCTTTCTCTCTCTCTCTCACACTCACAGCTTCAATTTCTCTTTCTCTCTCACTCACAGCTTCTCTTTCTCCCTCTCTCTCTCTCCCAGCTTCTCTTTCTCTGTCTCTCTCACTCACAGCTTCTCTTTCTTTCTCTCACTCACTCAAAGCTTCTCTTTCTCTCTCTCTCTCTCACTCACACCTTCTCTTTCTCTATCTCTCACACAGCTTCTCTTTCTCTCACTCTCTCTCACTCACAGCTTCTCTTTCTCTCTTTCTCACACTCACAGCTTCTCTTTCTCCCTCTCTCTCACTCACAGCTTCTGTTTTGCTCTATCACTCTCACTCACAGCTTCCCTTTCTCTCTCTCTCTCTCACTCACAGCTTCTCTTTATCTCTCTCTCTTTCACTCACAGCTTCTCTCTCTCTCACTCACAGCTTCTCTTTCTCTCTCCTCTCACTCACAGCTTCTCTTTCTCTCTCTCTCTCACTCACAGCTTCTCTTTCTCTCTCCTCTCACTCACAGCTTCTCTTTCACTCACTCTCTCTCACTCACAGCTTCTCTTTCTCTCTCTCTCACTCACAGCTTCTCTTTCTCTCTCTCTCTCTCACTCACAGCTTCTCTTTCTCTCTCACTCACAGCTTCTCTTTCTCCCTCTCTCTCACTCACAGCTTCTCTTTCTCTCTCTCTCACTCAAAGCTTCTCTTTTTCTCTCCTCTCACTCACAGCTTCTCTTTCACTCACTCTCTCTCACTCACAGCTTCTCTTTCTCTCTCTCTCACTCAAAGCTTCTCTTTCTCTCTCTCTTAGTCACAGCTTCTCTCTCTCGGCTTCTCTTTCTCTCTCTCTCACTCACAGCTTCTCTCTCTCTCACTCACAGCTTCTCTCTCTCTCATTCTCAGCTTCTCCTGCTCGCTCTCTCTCACTCACACACAGCTTCTATTTCTTTCTCTCTCTCACTCACAGTTTCTTTTTCTCTCTACTACTCTCACTCACAGCTTCTCTTTCTCTCTCTCTCTCACTCACAGCTTCTCTTTCTCTCTTTCACTCACAGATTCTCTTTCTCTCTCTCATGCACAGCTTCTCTTTCTCTCTCTCTCACTCACTCACAGCTTCTCTTTCTCTCTCTCTCTCACTCAAAGCTTCTCTTTCTCTCTCTCTCTCACTCACAGCTTCTCTTTCTCTCTCTCTCACTCACAGCTTCTCTTTCTCTCTCTCACACACACAGATTCTCTTTCTCTCTCTCTCACTCACTCACAGCTTCTCTCTCTCACTCACAGCTTCTCTTTCTCTCTCTCTTTCTCTCTCAGCTTCTCTTTCTCTCTCTCTCTCACTCACAGCTTCTCTTTCTCTCTCTGACTGACAGCTACACTTTCTCTCTCTCTCACAGCTTCTCTTTCTCTTTCTCTCTCTCTCACTCTCAGCTTCTCTCTCTCACTCACTCACAGCTATTTCTCTCTCATTCTCAGCTTCTCCTGCTCTCTCTCTCTCACTCACAGCTTCTATTTCTTTCTGTCTCTCACTCACAGCTTCTTTTTCTCTCTATTACTCTCACTCACAGCTTCTCTTTCTCTCTCTCTCACTCACAGCTTCCCTTTCTCTCTCTCTCTCTCTCTCAAAGCTTCTCTTTCTCTCTCTCTCTCTCACTCAAAGCTTCTCTCTCTCTCTCTCTCTCACTCACAGCTTCTCTTTCTCTCTCCTTCACTCACAGCTTCTCTTTCTCTCCCTCTCTCTCACTCACAGCTTCTCTTTCTCTCTCTTTCTCACTCACAGCTTCTCTTTCTTTCTCTATCACTCTCAGCTTTTCTTTCCCACTCCTTCTCACTCACAGCTTCTCTTTCTCTCTCTTTCACACTCACAGCTTATCTCTCTCTCTCACTCACAGCTTCTCTTTCTCTATCTCTCTAACTCACAGCTTCTCTTTCTCTTTCTCTCTCACTCACATTTTCTCTCTCTCTCTCACTTACAGCTTCTCTTTCTCTCTCTCACTCACAACTTCTGTTTCTCTCTATTACTCTCACTCATAGCTTCTCTCTCTCTCTCACTCACAGCATCTCTTTCTCTCTCACTCTCTCTCACTCACAGCTTATCTTTCTCTCTCTCTCTCTCACAGCTTCTTTTTCTCTCTCACACACAGCTTCTCTTTCTCTGTCTCTCTCTCACTCACAGCTTCTCTTTCTCTCTCTCACTCACTCAAAGCTTCTCTTTCTCTCTCTCTCTCACTCACACCTTCTCTTTCTCTCTCTCACACACACAGCTTCTCTTTCTCTCACTCTCTCTCACTCACAGCTTCTCTTTCTCTCTATTACTCTCACTCACAGCTTCTCTTTCAATCTCTCTGTCTCTCTCACTGACAGAATCTCTTTCTCTCTCACTCTCTTGCTCACTCACAGCTTATCTTTCTTTCTCTCTCTCACTCACAGCTTCTCTTTCTCTCTCTCTCTCACTCACATCTTCTCTCTCTCACACACAGATTCTCTTTCTCTCTCACTCACTCACTCACAGCTTCTCTTTCTCTCTCTCTCTCATGCACAGCTTCTGTTTCTCTCTCACTCACTCACAGCTTCTCTTTCTTACTCTCTCTCTCTCTCACTGGCAGCTTCTCTTTCTCTCTCTCTCTCACTCACAGCTTCTCTTTCTCTCTCTCACTCACAGATTCTCTTTCTCTCTCTCATGCACAGCTTCTCTTTCTCTCTCTCTCACTCACTCACAGCTTCTCTTTCTCTCTCTCTCTCACTCAAAGCTTCTCTTTCTCTCTCTCTCTCACTCACAGCTTCTCTTTCTCTCTCTCACACTCACAGCTTCTCTTTCTCTCTCACACACACACAGATTCTCTTTCTCTCTCTCTCACTCACTCACAGCTTCTCTCTCTCTCACTCACAGCTTCTCTTTCTCTCTCTCACTCACAGCTTCTCTTTCACTCTCTTTCTCACTCACAACTTCTTTTTCTCTCTCTTTCTCACTCATAGTTTCTCCCTCTCTCTCTCTCTCACTCACATCCTCTTTCTCTCTCACACACACAGCTTCTCTCTCTCACACACACACAGCTTCTCTCTCTCACACACACAACTTCTCGTTCACTCAGTCTCTCTCACTCACAGCTTCTCTTTCTCTCTCTCTCTCTCACTGACTGCTTCTCTTTCTCTATCACACACACACAGATTCTCTCTCTCTCTCTCTCTCACTCACTCACAGCTTCTCTCTCTCTCTCTCACTCACAGCTTCTCTTTTTCTCTCTCACTCACAGCTTCTCTTTCTCTCTCTTTCTCACTCACAACTTCACTTTCTATCTCTTTCTCACTCACAGTTTCTCCCTCTCTCTCTCTCACTCACAGCCTCTTTCTCTCTCACACACACAGCTTCTCTCTCTCACACACACTTCTCTTTCACTCAGTCTCTCTCACTCACAGCTTCTCTTTCTCTCTCTCTCACTCACAGCTTCTCTTTCTCTCTCTCTCACTCACAGCTTCTCTTTCTCTCTCACACACACACAGATTCTCTTTCTCTCTCTCTCACTCACTCACAGCTTCTCTCTCTCTCTCACTCACTCACAGCTTCTCTTTCTCTCTCTCACTCACAGCTTCTCTTTTTCTCTCTTTCTCACTCACAGCTTCTCTCTCTGTCTCTCTCACTCACAGCCTCTTTCTCTCTCACACACACACAGCTTCTCTTTCTCTCACTCTCTCTTACTCACAGCTTCTCTTTCTCTCTATTGCTCTCACTCACAGCTTCTCTTTCTCTCTCTCTGTCTCTCTCACTCACAGAATCTCTTTCTCACTCTCTCTCACTCACAGCTTCTCTTTCTCTCTCTCTTTCTCTCACTCACATCTTCTCTCTCTCACACACAGATTCTCTTTCTCACTCTCTCACTCACTCACAGATTCTCTTTCTCTCTCTCATGCACAGCTTCTCTTTCTCTCTCTCTCACTCACTCACAGCTTGTCTTTCTCTCTCTCTCACTCAAAGCTACTCTTTCTCTCTCTCTCTCACTCACAGCTCCTCTTTCACTCTCTCTCTCACTCACAGCTTCTCTTTCTCTCTCACACACACACAGATTCTCTTTCTCTCTCACTCACTCACTCACACCTTCTCTCTCTCTCTCTCACTCACAGCTTCTCTTTCTCTCTCTCACTCACAGCTTCTCTTTTTCTCTCTTTCTCACTCACAGCTTCTCCTTCTCTCTCTCTCACTCACAGCCTCTTTCTCTCTCACACACACAGCTTCTCGCTCTCTCACACATACACAACTTCTCTTTCACTCAGTCTCTCTCACTCACAGCTACTCTTTCTCTCTCTCTCTCACTCACAGCTTCTCTTTCTCACTCTCTCACTCACAGCTTCTCTTTCTCTCCCTCTCTCTCACTCACAGCTTCTCTTTCTCTCTCTTTCTCACTCACAGCTTCTCTTTCTTTCTCTATCACTCTCAGCTTCTCTTTCCCACTCCTTCTCACTCACAGCTTCTCTTTCTCTCTCTTTCTCACTCACAGCTTCTCTCTCTCTCTCACAGCTTCTCTCTCTCTCTCTCTCACTCTCAGCTTCTCTTTCTCTCTCTCTCACTCACAGCTTCTCTCTTTCTCTCTCAGCTTCTCTTTCTCTCTCTCTCTCACTCACAGCTTCTCTTTCTCTCTCTCTCTCTCTCATAGCTTCTCTTTCTCTCTCTCACTCACAGATTCTCTTTCTCTCTCTCATGCACAGCTTCTCTTTCTCTCTCTCTCACTCACTCACAGCTTCTCTTTCTCTCTCTCTCTCACTCAAAGCTTCTCTTTCTCTCTCTCTCTCACTCACAGCTTCTCTTTCTCTCTCTCACACTCACAGCTTCTCTTTCTCTCTCACACACACACAGATTCTCTTTCTCTCTCTCTCACTCACTCACAGCTTCTCTCTCTCTCACTCACAGCTTCTCTTTCTCTCTCTCACTCACAGCTTCTCTTTCACTCTCTTTCTCACTCACAACTTCTTTTTCTCTCTCTTTCTCACTCATAGTTTCTCCCTCTCTCTCTCTCTCACTCACATCCTCTTTCTCTCTCACACACACAGCTTCTCTCTCTCACACACACACAGCTTCTCTCTCTCACACACACAACTTCTCGTTCACTCAGTCTCTCTCACTCACAGCTTCTCTTTCTCTCTCTCTCTCTCACTGACTGCTTCTCTTTCTCTATCACACACACACAGATTCTCTCTCTCTCTCTCTCTCACTCACTCACAGCTTCTCTCTCTCTCTCTCACTCACAGCTTCTCTTTTTCTCTCTCACTCACAGCTTCTCTTTCTCTCTCTTTCTCACTCACAACTTCACTTTCTATCTCTTTCTCACTCACAGTTTCTCCCTCTCTCTCTCTCACTCACAGCCTCTTTCTCTCTCACACACACAGCTTCTCTCTCTCACACACACAACTTCTCTTTCACTCAGTCTCTCTCACTCACAGCTTCTCTTTCTCTCTCTCTCACTCACAGCTTCTCTTTCTCTCTCTCTCACTCACAGCTTCTCTTTCTCTCTCACACACACACAGATTCTCTTTCTCTCTCTCTCACTCACTCACAGCTTCTCTCTCTCTCTCACTCACTCACAGCTTCTCTTTCTCTCTCTCACTCACAGCTTCTCTTTTTCTCTCTTTCTCACTCACAGCTTCTCTCTCTGTCTCTCTCACTCACAGCCTCTTTCTCTCTCACACACACACAGCTTCTCTTTCTCTCACTCTCTCTTACTCACAGCTTCTCTTTCTCTCTATTGCTCTCACTCACAGCTTCTCTTTCTCTCTCTCTGTCTCTCTCACTCACAGAATCTCTTTCTCACTCTCTCTCACTCACAGCTTCTCTTTCTCTCTCTCTTTCTCTCACTCACATCTTCTCTCTCTCACACACAGATTCTCTTTCTCACTCTCTCACTCACTCACAGATTCTCTTTCTCTCTCTCATGCACAGCTTCTCTTTCTCTCTCTCTCACTCACTCACAGCTTGTCTTTCTCTCTCTCTCTCACTCAAAGCTACTCTTTCTCTCTCTCTCTCACTCACAGCTCCTCTTTCACTCTCTCTCTCACTCACAGCTTCTCTTTCTCTCTCACACACACACAGATTCTCTTTCTCTCTCACTCACTCACTCACACCTTCTCTCTCTCTCTCTCACTCACAGCTTCTCTTTCTCTCTCTCACTCACAGCTTCTCTTTTTCTCTCTTTCTCACTCACAGCTTCTCCTTCTCTCTCTCTCACTCACAGCCTCTTTCTCTCTCACACACACAGCTTCTCGCTCTCTCACACATACACAACTTCTCTTTCACTCAGTCTCTCTCACTCACAGCTACTCTTTCTCTCTCTCTCTCACTCACAGCTTCTCTTTCTCACTCTCTCACTCACAGCTTCTCTTTCTCTCCCTCTCTCTCACTCACAGCTTCTCTTTCTCTCTCTTTCTCACTCACAGCTTCTCTTTCTTTCTCTATCACTCTCAGCTTCTCTTTCCCACTCCTTCTCACTCACAGCTTCTCTTTCTCTCTCTTTCTCACTCACAGCTTCTCTCTCTCTCTCACAGCTTCTCTCTCTCTCTCTCTCACTCTCAGCTTCTCTTTCTCTCTCTCTCACTCACAGCTTCTCTCTTTCTCTCTCAGCTTCTCTTTCTCTCTCTCTCTCACTCACAGCTTCTCTTTCTCTCTCTCTCTCTCTCATAGCTTCTCTGTCTCTCACTATCTCTCACAGCTTCTCTTTCTTTCTCTCTCTCTCTCACTCACAGCTTCTCTTTCTCTCTCTCTCTTTCTCTCACAGCTTGGCTTTCTCTCTCTCACTCACAGCTTCTCTTTCTCTCTCTCTCACTCACAGCTTCTCTCTCTCTCACTCTCAGCTTCTCTTTCTCTCTCTCTCTCTCACTCACAGCTTCTCTTTCTCTCTCATGCACTCACAACTTATGTTTCTCTCTATCACTCTCACTCACAGCTTCTCTTTCTCACCCTCTCTCTCTCACTCACAATTTCTCTTTCTCTCTCTCTCTCAATCACAGCTTCTCACTCTCTCTCTCTCACTCCCAGCTTCTCTTTCTCTCTCTTTCTCACTCACAGCTTCTGTTTTGCTCTATCACTCTCACTCACAGCTTCTCTTTCTCTCTCTCACTCACTCACAGCTTCTCTTTATCTCTCTCTCTCTTTCACTCACAGCTTCTCTCTCTCTCACTCACAGCTTCTCTTTCTCTCTCCTCTCACACACAGCTTCTCTTTCTCTCTCTCTCTCACTCACAACTTCTCTCTCTCTCTCTCTCACTCACAGCTTCTCTTTCTCTCACACACACACACAGATTCTCTTTCTCTCTCTCACTCACTCACAGCTTCTCTCTCTCTCTCACTCACAGCTTCTCTTTATCTCTCTCACTCACAGCTTTTCTTTCTCTCTCTCACTCACAGCTTCTCCCTCTCTCTCTCTCTCTCTCTATCTCTCTCACTCACAGCTTCTCTTTTTCTCTCACACATACAGCTTCTCTCTCTCTCACACAACTTCTCTTTCACACTCTCTCTCACTCACAGCTTCTCTCTCTCTCTCTCTCTCTCACAGCTTCTCTTTCTCTCACACACACACACAGATTCTCTTTCTCTCTCTCACTCACTCACAGCTTCTCTCTCTCTCTCACTCACAGCTTCTCTTTATCTCTCTCACTCACAGCTTTTCTTTCTCTCTCTCACTCACAGCTTCTCCCTCTCTCTCTCTCTCTCTATCTCTCTCACTCACAGCTTCTCTTTTTCTCTCACACATACAGCTTCTCTCTCTCTCTCACAACTTCTCTTTCACACTCTCTCTCACTCACAGCTTCTCTTTCTCTCTCTCTCTCCCTCAAAGATTCTCTTTCTCTCTCACACACACACAGCTTCTCTTTCTTTCTCTCTCACTCACTGCTTTTCTTCCTCTTTCTCACAGCTTCTTTTTCTCTATCTTTCTCACTCACAGCTTCTCTTTCCCACTCCTTCTCACTCACAGCTTCTCTTTCTCTATCTTTCTCACTCACAGCTACTCTCTCTCTCTCTCTCACTCACAGCTTCTCTCTCTCTCTCTCACTCACAGCTTCTCTTTCTCTCTCTCTCTCTCACTCACAGCTTCTCTTTCTCTCTCACTCACAGCTTCTCTTTCTCCCTCTCTCTCTCTCTCCCAGCTTCTCTTTCTCTGTCTCTCTCACTCACAACTTCTCTTTCTTTCTCTCACTCACTCAAAGCTTCTCTTTCTCTCTCTCTCACTCACACCTTCTCTTTCTCTCTCTCTCTCACTCACAGCTTCTCTTTATCTCTCTCTCTCTTTCACTCACAGCTTCTCTCTCTCTCACTCACAGCTTCTCTTTCTCTCTCCTCTCACTCACAGCTTCTCTTTCTCTCTCTCTCTCACTCACAGCTTCTCTTTTTCTCTCTCTCTCTCACTCACAGCTTCTCTTTCTCTCTCTCACACACACAGATTCTCTTTCTTTCTCTCACTCACTCACTCACAGCTTCTCTCTCTCTCACTCACAGCTTCTCTTTATCTCTCTCACTCACAGCTTTTCTTTCTCTCTCTCTCACTCACAGCTTCTCCCTCTCTCTCTCTCTCTCTCTCTCTCACTCACAGCTTCTCTTTTTCTCTCACACACACAGCTTCTCTCTCTCTCTCACATCTTCTCTTTCACACTCTCTCTCACTCACAGCTTCTCTTTCTCTCTCTCTCTCCCTCAAAGCTTCTCTTTCTCTCTCTCACACACAGAGCTTCTCTTTCTTTCTCTCTCACTCACTGCTTTTCTTCCTCTTTCTCACAGCTTCCTTTTCTCTCTCTTTCTCAGTCACAGCTTCTCTTTCTTTCTCTATCACTCTCAGCTTCTCTTTCCCACTCCTTCTCACTCACAGCTTCTCTTTCTCTATCTTTCTCACTCACAGCTACTCTCTCTCTCTCTCTCACTCACAGCTTCTCTCTCTCTCTCTCACTCACAGCTTCTCTTTCTCTCTCTCTCTCTCACTCACAGCTTCAATTTCTCTTTCTCTCTCACTCACAGCTTCTCTTTCTCCCTCTCTCTCTCTCCCAGCTTCTCTTTCTCTGTCTCTCTAACTCACAGCTTCTCTTTCTTTCTCTCACTCACTCAAAGCTTCTCTTTCTCTCTCTCTCTCTCACTCACACCTTCTCTTTCTCTATCTCGCACACAGCTTCTCTTTCTCTCACTCTCTCTCACTCACAGCTTCTCTTTCTCTCTTTCTCACACTCACAGCTTCTCTTTCTCCCTCTCTCTCACTCACAGCTTCTGTTTTGCTCTATCACTCTCACTCACAGCTTCCCTTTCTCTCTCTCTCTCTCACTCACAGCTTCTCTTTATCTCTCTCTCTTTCACTCACAGCTTCTCTCTCTCTCACTCACAGCTTCTCTTTCTCTCTCCTCTCACTCACAGCTTCTCTTTCTCTCTCTCTCTCACTCACAGCTTCTCTTTCTCTCTCCTCTCACTCACAGCTTCTCTTTCACTCACTCTCTCTCACTCACAGCTTCTCTTTCTCTCTCTCTCACTCACAGCTTCTCTTTCTCTCTCTCTCTCTCACTCACAGCTTCTCTTTCTCTCTCACTCACAGCTTCTCTTTCTCCCTCTCTCTCACTCACAGCTTCTCTTTCTCTCTCTCTCACTCAAAGCTTCTCTTTCTCTCTCCTCTCACTCACAGCTTCTCTTTCACTCACTCTCTCTCACTCACAGCTTCTCTTTCTCTCTCTCTCACTCAAAGCTTCTCTTTCTCTCTCTCTTACTCACAGCTTCTCTCTCTCAGCTTCTCTTTCTCTCTCTCTCACTCACAGCTTCTCTCTCTCTCACTCACAGCTTCTCTCTCTCTCATTCTCAGCTTCTCCTGCTCGCTCTCTCTCACTCACACACAGCTTCTATTTCTTTCTCTCTCTCACTCACAGTTTCTTTTTCTCTCTACTACTCTCACTCACAGCTTCTCTTTCTCTCTCTCTCTCACTCACAGCTTCTCTTTCTCTCTTTCACTCACAGATTCTCTTTCTCTCTCTCATGCACAGCTTCTCTTTCTCTCTCTCTCACTCACTCACAGCTTCTCTTTCTCTCTCTCTCTCACTCAAAGCTTCTCTTTCTCTCTCTCTCTCACTCACAGCTTCTCTTTCTCTCTCTCTCACTCACAGCTTCTCTTTCTCTCTCTCACACACACAGATTCTCTTTCTCTCTCTCTCACTCACTCACAGCTTCTCTCTCTCACTCACAGCTTCTCTTTCTCTCTCTCTTTCTCTCTCAGCTTCTCTTTCTCTCTCTCTCTCACTCACAGCTTCTCTTTCTCTCTCTGACTGACAGCTACACTTTCTCTCTCTCTCACAGCTTCTCTTTCTCTTTCTCTCTCTCTCACTCTCAGCTTCTCTCTCTCACTCACTCACAGCTATTTCTCTCTCATTCTCAGCTTCTCCTGCTCTCTCTCTCTCACTCACAGCTTCTATTTCTTTCTGTCTCTCACTCACAGCTTCTTTTTCTCTCTATTACTCTCACTCACAGCTTCTCTTTCTCTCTCTCTCACTCACAGCTTCCCTTTCTCTCTCTCTCTCTCTCTCAAAGCTTCTCTTTCTCTCTCTCTCTCTCACTCAAAGCTTCTCTCTCTCTCTCTCTCTCACTCACAGCTTCTCTTTCTCTCTCCTTCACTCACAGCTTCTCTTTCTCTCCCTCTCTCTCACTCACAGCTTCTCTTTCTCTCTCTTTCTCACTCACAGCTTCTCTTTCTTTCTCTATCACTCTCAGCTTTTCTTTCCCACTCCTTCTCACTCACAGCTTCTCTTTCTCTCTCTTTCACACTCACAGCTTATCTCTCTCTCTCACTCACAGCTTCTCTTTCTCTATCTCTCTAACTCACAGCTTCTCTTTCTCTTTCTCTCTCACTCACATTTTCTCTCTCTCTCTCACTTACAGCTTCTCTTTCTCTCTCTCACTCACAACTTCTGTTTCTCTCTATTACTCTCACTCATAGCTTCTCTCTCTCTCTCACTCACAGCATCTCTTTCTCTCTCACTCTCTCTCACTCACAGCTTATCTTTCTCTCTCTCTCTCTCACAGCTTCTTTTTCTCTCTCACACACAGCTTCTCTTTCTCTGTCTCTCTCTCACTCACAGCTTCTCTTTCTCTCTCTCACTCACTCAAAGCTTCTCTTTCTCTCTCTCTCTCACTCACACCTTCTCTTTCTCTCTCTCACACACACAGCTTCTCTTTCTCTCACTCTCTCTCACTCACAGCTTCTCTTTCTCTCTATTACTCTCACTCACAGCTTCTCTTTCAATCTCTCTGTCTCTCTCACTGACAGAATCTCTTTCTCTCTCACTCTCTTGCTCACTCACAGCTTATCTTTCTTTCTCTCTCTCACTCACAGCTTCTCTTTCTCTCTCTCTCTCACTCACATCTTCTCTCTCTCACACACAGATTCTCTTTCTCTCTCACTCACTCACTCACAGCTTCTCTTTCTCTCTCTCTCTCATGCACAGCTTCTGTTTCTCTCTCACTCACTCACAGCTTCTCTTTCTTACTCTCTCTCTCTCTCACTGGCAGCTTCTCTTTCTCTCTCTCTCTCACTCACAGCTTCTCTTTCTCTCTCTCACTCACAGATTCTCTTTCTCTCTCTCATGCACAGCTTCTCTTTCTCTCTCTCTCACTCACTCACAGCTTCTCTTTCTCTCTCTCTCTCACTCAAAGCTTCTCTTTCTCTCTCTCTCTCACTCACAGCTTCTCTTTCTCTCTCTCACACTCACAGCTTCTCTTTCTCTCTCACACACACACAGATTCTCTTTCTCTCTCTCTCACTCACTCACAGCTTCTCTCTCTCTCACTCACAGCTTCTCTTTCTCTCTCTCACTCACAGCTTCTCTTTCACTCTCTTTCTCACTCACAACTTCTTTTTCTCTCTCTTTCTCACTCATAGTTTCTCCCTCTCTCTCTCTCTCTCACTCACATCCTCTTTCTCTCTCACACACACAGCTTCTCTCTCTCACACACACACAGCTTCTCTCTCTCACACACACAACTTCTCGTTCACTCAGTCTCTCTCACTCACAGCTTCTCTTTCTCTCTCTCTCTCTCACTGACTGCTTCTCTTTCTCTATCACACACACACAGATTCTCTCTCTCTCTCTCTCTCACTCACTCACAGCTTCTCTCTCTCTCTCACTCACAGCTTCTCTTTTTCTCTCTCACTCACAGCTTCTCTTTCTCTCTCTTTCTCACTCACAACTTCACTTTCTATCTCTTTCTCACTCACAGTTTCTCCCTCTCTCTCTCTCACTCACAGCCTCTTTCTCTCTCACACACACAGCTTCTCTCTCTCACACACACAACTTCTCTTTCACTCAGTCTCTCTCACTCACAGCTTCTCTTTCTCTCTCTCTCACTCACAGCTTCTCTTTCTCTCTCTCTCACTCACAGCTTCTCTTTCTCTCTCACACACACACAGATTCTCTTTCTCTCTCTCTCACTCACTCACAGCTTCTCTCTCTCTCTCACTCACTCACAGCTTCTCTTTCTCTCTCTCACTCACAGCTTCTCTTTTTCTCTCTTTCTCACTCACAGCTTCTCTCTCTGTCTCTCTCACTCACAGCCTCTTTCTCTCTCACACACACACAGCTTCTCTTTCTCTCACTCTCTCTTACTCACAGCTTCTCTTTCTCTCTATTGCTCTCACTCACAGCTTCTCTTTCTCTCTCTCTGTCTCTCTCACTCACAGAATCTCTTTCTCACTCTCTCTCACTCACAGCTTCTCTTTCTCTCTCTCTTTCTCTCACTCACATCTTCTCTCTCTCACACACAGATTCTCTTTCTCACTCTCTCACTCACTCACAGATTCTCTTTCTCTCTCTCATGCACAGCTTCTCTTTCTCTCTCTCTCACTCACTCACAGCTTGTCTTTCTCTCTCTCTCTCACTCAAAGCTACTCTTTCTCTCTCTCTCTCACTCACAGCTCCTCTTTCACTCTCTCTCTCACTCACAGCTTCTCTTTCTCTCTCACACACACACAGATTCTCTTTCTCTCTCACTCACTCACTCACACCTTCTCTCTCTCTCTCTCACTCACAGCTTCTCTTTCTCTCTCTCACTCACAGCTTCTCTTTTTCTCTCTTTCTCACTCACAGCTTCTCCTTCTCTCTCTCTCACTCACAGCCTCTTTCTCTCTCTCACACACAGCTTCTCGCTCTCTCACACATACACAACTTCTCTTTCACTCAGTCTCTCTCACTCACAGCTACTCTTTCTCTCTCTCTCTCACTCACAGCTTCTCTTTCTCACTCTCTCACTCACAGCTTCTCTTTCTCTCCCTCTCTCTCACTCACAGCTTCTCTTTCTCTCTCTTTCTCACTCACAGCTTCTCTTTCTTTCTCTATCACTCTCAGCTTCTCTTTCCCACTCCTTCTCACTCACAGCTTCTCTTTCTCTCTCTTTCTCACTCACAGCTTCTCTCTCTCTCTCACAGCTTCTCTCTCTCTCTCTCTCACTCTCAGCTTCTCTTTCTCTCTCTCTCACTCACAGCTTCTCTCTTTCTCTCTCAGCTTCTCTTTCTCTCTCTCTCTCACTCACAGCTTCTCTTTCTCTCTCTGACTGACAGCTACACTTTCTCTCTCTCTCACACAGCTTCTTTCTCTCTCTCTCTCTCACTCTCAGCTTCTCTATCTCTCTCTCTCACTCACAGCCTCTTTCTCTCACACACACACAGCTTGTCTCTCTCTCACACACACACAACTTCTCTTTCACTCAGTCTCTCTCACTCACAGCTTCTCTTTCTCTCTCTCTCTCACTCACAGCTTCTCTCTCTCTCACTCACAGCTTCTCTTTCTCTCACATTCTCAGCTTCTCCTGCTCTCTCTCTCTCTCACTCACAGCTTCTATTTCTTTCTCTCTCTCACTCACAGCTTCTTTTTCTCTCTCTCTCACTCACAGCTTCTCTTTCTCTCTCTCTCTCACTCACAGCTTCCCTTTCTTTCTCTCTCTCTCACAGCTTCTCTTTCTCTCTCTCTCTCTCACTCAAAGCTTCTCTTTCTCTCTCTCTCACACTCACAGCTTCTCTTTCTCTCTCTCTCACTCACAGCTTCTCTTTCTCTCCCTCTCTCTCACTCACAGCTTCTCTTTCTCTCTCTTTCTCACTCACAGCTTCTCTTTCTTTCTCTATCACTCTCAGCTTCTCTTTCCCACTCCTTCTCACTCACAGCTTCTCTTTCTCTCTCTTTCTCTCTCACAGCTTATCTCTCTCTCACGCACAGCTTCTCTTTCTCTATCTCTCTAACTCACAGCTTCTCTTTCTCTTACTCTCTCACTCACAGCTTCTCTCTCTCTCTCTCTCTCACTTACAGCTTCTCTTTCTCTCTCTCACTCACAACTTCTGTTTCTCTCTATTACTCTCACTCATAGCTTCTCTCTCTCTCACTCACAGCTTCTCTTTCTCTTTCTCTCTCACTCACAGCTTCTCTTTCTCTCTCTCTCTCACACACAGCTTCTCTTTCTCTCTCTCTCACTCACAGCCTCTGTTTCTCTGTATTACTCTCACTCATAGCTTCTCTCTCTCTCTCACTCACAGCTTCTCTTTCTCTCTCACTCTCTCTCTCACTCACAGCTTATCTTTCTCTCTCTCTCTCACTCACAGCTTCTCTTTCTTTCTCTATCACTCTCAGCTTCTCTTTAGCACTCCTTCTCACTCACAGCTTCTCTTTCTCTCTCTTTCTCACTCACAGCTTCTCTCTCTCTCTCACAGCTTCTCTCTCTCTCTCTCTCTCACTCTCAGCTTCTCTTTCTCACTCTCTCACTCACAGCTTCTCTCTTTCTCTCTCAGCTTCTCTTTCTCTCTCTCTCTCACTCACAGCTTCTCTTTCTCTCTCTGACTGACAGCTACACTTTCTCTCTCTCTCACACAGCTTCTTTCTCTCTCTCTCTCACTCTCAGCTTCTCTATCTCTCTCTCTCACTCACAGCCTCTTTCTCTCACACACACACAGCTTGTCTCTCTCTCACACACACACAACTTCTCTTTCACTCAGTCTCTCTCACTCACAGCTTCTCTCTCTCTCTCTCTCTCTCACTCACAGCTTCTCTCTCTCTCACTCACAGCTTCTCTTTCTCTCACATTCTCAGCTTCTCCTGCTCTCTCTTTCTCTCACTCACAGCTTCTATTTCTTTCTCTCTCTCACTCACAGCTTCTTTTTCTCTCTCTCTCACTCATAGCTTCTCTTTCTCTCTCTCTCTCACTCACAGCTTCCCTTTCTTTCTCTCTCTCTCACAGCTTCTCTTTCTCTCTCTCTCTCTCACTCAAAGCTTCTCTTTCTCTCTCTCTCTCACTCACAGCTTCTCTTTCTCTCTCTCTCACTCACAGCTTCTCTTTCTCTCCCTCTCTCTCACTCACAGCTTCTCTTTCTCTCTCTTTCTCACTCACAACTTCTCTTTCTTTCTCTATCACTCTCAGCTTCTCTTTCCCACTCCTTCTCACTCACAGCTTCTCTTTCTCTCTCTTTCTCTCTCACAGCTTATCTCTCTCTCACGCACAGCTTCTCTTTCTCTATCTCTCTAACTAACAGCTTCTCTTTCTCTTACTCTCTCACTCACAGCTTCTCTCTCTCTCTCTCTCTCACTTACAGCTTCTCTTTCTCTCTCTCACTCACAACTTCTGTTTCTCTCTATTACTCTCACTCATAGCTTCTCTCTCTCTCACTCACAGCTTCTCTTTCTCTTTCTCTCTCACTCACAGCTTCTCTTTCTCTCTCTCTCTCACACACAGCTTCTCTTTCTCTCTCTCTCACTCACAGCCTCTGTTTCTCTGTATTACTCTCACTCATAGCTTCTCTCTCTCTCTCACTCACAGCTTCTCTTTCTCTCTCTCACTCTCTCTCTCACTCACAGCTTATCTTTCTCTCTCTCTCTCACTCACAGCTTCTCTTTCTCTCTCTCTCACAGCTTCTCTTTCTCTGTCTCTCTCTCACTCACAACTTCTCTTTCTCTCTCTCTCACTCACAGCTTCTCTTTCTCTATCACTCACTCAAAACTTCTCTTTCTCTCTCTCTCTCTCAATCACACCTTCTCTTTCTCTCTCTCACACACAGCTTCACTTTCTCTCACTCTCTCTCACTCACTGCTTCTCTTTCTCTCTATTACTCTCATGCACAGCTTCTCTTTCTCTCTCTCTGTCTCTCTCACTCCCAGAATCTCTTTCTCTCTCTCTCTCGCTCACTCACAGCTTATCTTTCTCTTTCTCTCTCTCACTCACATGTTCTATCTCTCTCTCAGATTCTCTTTCTCTCTCGCTCACTCACTCACAGTTTCTCTTTCTCTCTATCTCTCATGCACAGCTTCTCTTTCTCTCTCTCTCACTCACTCACAGCTTCTCTTTCTTTCTCTCTCTCTCTCTCTCACTCACAGCTTCTCTTTCTCTCTCTCTCACACACACAGCTTCTCTCTCTCTCTCTCTCATTCACAGCTTCTCTTTCTCTAACTCTCACTCACATCTTCTCTCACTCACTCACAGCTTCTCTTTCTCTCTCTCTCTCACTCACAGCTTCTCTTTCTCTCTCACACACACTCACAGCTTCTCTTTCTCTCTCTCTCACTCACAGCTTCTCTTTCTCTCTCTTTCTAACTCACAGCTTATGTTTCTCT
This sequence comes from Bradypodion ventrale, assembly GCA_035047345.1. NCBI lineage: Eukaryota > Metazoa > Chordata > Lepidosauria > Squamata > Chamaeleonidae > Bradypodion > Bradypodion ventrale. The sequence goes on from JAWDJE010000001.1 coordinate 256,163,534, forward strand.
CTATCAGTCTCACTCACAGCTTCTCTTTCTCTCTCACTATCTCTCACAGCTCTTTCTTTCTCTCTCTCGCACTCACAGCTTCTCTTTCTCTCTCTCTCTCACTCACAGCCTCTCTCTCTCACTCACTCTCAGCTTCTCTTTCTCTCTCTCTCTCTCACTCACAGCTTCACTCTCTCTCTCACTCACAGCTTCTCTTTCTCTCACTCTCTCTCACTCACAGCTTCTCTTTCTCTCTCTCTCTCACTCACTCACAGCTTCTCTTTCTCTCTCTCTCTCTCTCTCTCACAGCTTCTCTGTCTCTCACTATCTCTCATAGCTTCTCTTTCTTTCTCTCTCTCTCACTCACAGCTTCTCTTTCTCTCTCTCTCTTTCTCTCACAGCTTTGCTTTCTCTCTCTCACTCACAGCTTCTCTCTCTCTCACTCTCAGCTTCTCTTTCTTTCTCTCTCTCTCTCACTCACAGCTTCTCTTTCTCTCCCTCTCTCTCTCACTCACAATTTCTCTCTCTCTCTCTCTTACTCACAGCTTCTCTCCCTCTCTCTCACTCACAGCTTCTCTTTCTCTCTCTTTCTCACTCACAGCTTCTCTTTCTTTCTCTATCACTCTCAGCTTCTCTTTCCCACTCCTTCTCACTCACAGCTTCTCTTTCTCTCTCTTTCTCTCTCACAGCTTATCTCTCTCTCACGCACAGCTTCTCTTTCTCTATCTCTCTAACTCACAGCTTCTCTTTCTCTTACTCTCTCACTCACAGCTTCTCTCTCTCTCTCTCTCTCTCTCACTTACAGCTTCTCTTTCTCTCTCTCACTCACAACTTCTGTTTCTCTCTATTACTCTCACTCATAGCTTCTCTCTCTCTCACTCACAGCTTCTCTTTCTCTTTCTCTCTCACTCACAGCTTCTCTTTCTGTCTCTCTCTCACACACAGCTTCTCTTTCTCTCTCTCTCACTCACAGCCTCTGTTTCTCTGTATTACTCTCACTCATAGCTTCTCTCTCTCTCTCACTCACAGCTTCTCTTTCTCTCTCACTCTCTCTCTCACTCACAGCTTATCTTTCTCTCTCTCTCTCACTCACAGCTTCTCTTTCTCTCTCTCTCACAGCTTCTCTTTCTCTGTCTCTCTCTCACTCACAACTTCTCTTTCTCTCTCTATCACTCACAGCTTCTCTTTCTCTATCACTCACTCAAAGCTTCTCTTTCTCTCTCTCTCTCTCAATCACACCTTCTCTTTCTCTCTCTCACACACAGCTTCACTTTCTCTCACTCTCTCTCACTCACAGCTTCTCTTTCTCTCTATTACTCTCATGCACAGCTTCTCTTTCTCTCTCTCTGTCTCTCTCACTCACAGAATCTCTTTCTCTCTCTCTCTCGCTCACTCACAGCTTATCTTTCTCTTTCTCTCTCTCACTCACATGTTCTCTCTCTCTCTCAGATTCTCTTTCTCTCTCGCTCACTCACTCACAGTTTCTCTTTCTCTCTATCTCTCATGCACAGCTTCTCTTTCTCTCTCTCTCACTCACTCACAGCTTCTCTTTCTTTCTCTCTCTCTCTCTCACTCACAGCTTCTCTTTCTCTTTCTCTCACTCACAGTTTCTCTTTCTCTCTCTCTCTCACTCACAGCTTCTCTTTCTCTCTCTCACACACACACAGCTTCTCTCTCTCTCTCTCTCATTCACAGCTTCTCTTTCTCTAACTCTCACTCACATCTTCTCTCACTCACTCACAGCTTCTCTTTCTCTCTCTCTCTCACTCACAGCTTCTCTTTCTCTCTCACACACACTCACAGCTTTTCTTTCTCTCTCTCTCACTCACAGCTTCTCTTTCTCTCTCTTTCTAACTCACAGCTTATGTTTCTCTCTATCAGTCTCACTCACAGCTTCTCTTTCTCTCTCACTATCTCTCACAGCTCTTTCTTTCTCTCTCTCGCACTCACAGCTTCTCTTTCTCTCTCTCTCTCACTCACAGCCTCTCTCTCTCACTCACTCTCAGCTTCTCTTTCTCTCTCTCTCTCTCACTCACAGCTTCACTCTCTCTCTCACTCACAGCTTCTCTTTCTCTCACTCTCTCTCACTCACAGCTTCTCTTTCTCTCTCTCTCTCACTCACTCACAGCTTCTCTTTCTCTCTCTCTCTCTCTCACACACAGCTTCTCTGTCTCTCACTATCTCTCATAGCTTCTCTTTCTTTCTCTCTCTCTCACTCACAGCTTCTCTTTCTCTCTCTCTCTTTCTCTCACAGCTTTGCTTTCTCTCTCTCACTCACAGCTTCTCTCTCTCTCACTCTCAGCTTCTCTTTCTTTCTCTCTCTCTCACTCACAGCTTCTCTTTCTCTCCCTCTCTCTCTCACTCACAATTTCTCTTTCTCTCTCTCTTACTCACAGCTTCTCTCTCTCTCTCTCACTCTCAGCTTCTCTTTCTCTCTCTTTCTCTCTCACAGCTTCTGTTTTGCTCTATCACTCTCAATCACAGCTTCCCTTTCTCTCTCTCTCTCACTCACAGCTTCTCTTTATCTCTCTCTCTTTCACTCACAGCTTCTCTCTCTCTCACTCACAGCTTCTCTTTCTCTCTCCTCTCACTCACAGCTTCTCTTTCTCTCTCTCTCTCTCACTCACAGCTTCTCTTTCTCTCTCACACACACACAGATTCTCTTTCTCTCTCTCACTCACTCACAGCTTCTCTCTCTCTCTCACTCACAGCTTCTCTTTATCTCTCTCACTCACAGCTTTTCTTTCTCTCTCTGTCACTCACAGCTTCTCCCTCTATCTCTCTCTCTCGATCTCTCTCACTCACAGCTTCTCTTTCTCTCTCACACACACAGCTTCTTTCTCTCTCTCTCACAACTTCTCTTTCACTCACTCTCTCTCACTCACAGCTTCTCTTTCTCTCTCTCTCACTCAAAGCTTCTCTTTCTCTCTCACACACACCCAGCTTCTCTTTCTATCTCTCTCACTCACAGCTTTTCTTTCACTCCCTCTTTCTCACTCACAGCTTCTCTTTCTTTCTCTATCACTCTCAGCTTCTCTTTCCCACTCCTTCTCACTCACAGCTTCTCTTTCTCTATCTTTCTCACTCACAGCTACTCTCTCTCTCTCTCACACTCACAGCTTCTCTCTCTCTCTCTCTCACTCACAGCTTCTCTTTCTCTCTCTCTCTCACTCAAAGCTTCTCTTTCTCTCTCACACACACCCAGCTTCTCTTTCTCTCTCTCTCACTCACAGCTTTTCTTTCTCTCACTCTTTCTCACTCACAGCTTCTCTTTCTTTCTCTATCACTCTCAGCTTCTCTTTCCCACTCCTTCTCCCTCACAGCTTCTCTCTCTCTCTCTCTCACTCACAGCTTCTCTTTCTCTTTCTCTCTCACTCACAGCTTCTCTTTCCCCCTCTCTCTCTCTCTCCCAGCTTCTCTTTCTCTGTCTCTCTCACTCACAGCTTCTCTCTCTCTCTCTCACTCACTCAAAGCTTCTCTTTCTCTCTCTCTCACTCACACCTTCTCTCTCTCTCACACACACACACACACAGCTTCTCTTTCTCTCACTCTCACTCACAGCTTCTCTTTCTCTCTCTCTCTCACTCACAGCTTCTATTTCTCTCTATTACTCTCACTCACAGCTTCTCTTTCTCTCTCTCTCTCTCGCTCACAGAATCTCTTTCTCTCTCTCACTCACAGCTTCTCTTTCTCTCTCACACACACTCACAGCTTCTCCCTCTTTCTCTCTCTCTCACTCCCAGCTTCTCTTTCTTTCTCTCTCTTTCTCACTCACAGCTTCTCCCTCTCTCTCTCTCTCTCACTCACAGCCTCTTTCTCTCTCACACACACAGCTTCTCTCTCTCTCACACACACACTTCTCTTTCACTCAGTCTCTCTCACTCCCAGCTTCTCTTTCTCTCTCTCTCTCACTCGCAGCTTCTCTTTCTCTCTCTCTCACTCACAGCTTCTCTTTCTCTCCCTCTCTCTCACTCACAGCTTCTCTTTCTCTCTCTTTCTCACTCACAGCTTCTCTTTCTTTCTCTATCACTCTCAGCTTCTCTTTCCCACTCCTTCTCACTCACAGCTTCTCTTTCTCTCTCTTTCTCACTCACTGCTTCTCTCTCTCTCTCACTCACAGCTTCTCTCTCTCTCACTCACTCACAGCTTCTCTTTCTCTCTCTCTCACTCACAGCTTCTCTTTCTCTTTCTCTCTCACTCACAGCTTCTCTTTCTCACTCTCTCTCACTCACAGCTTCTCTTTCTCTCTCTCTCACTCACAGCTTTTCTTTCTTTCTCTATCACACTCAGCTTCTCTTTCCCACTCCTTCTCACTCACATCTTCTCTTTCTCTATCTTTCTCACTCACAGCTTCTCTTTCTCTCTCTTTCTCACTCACAGCTTCTCTCTCTCTCTCTCTCACAGCTTCTCTCTCTCTCTCTCTCACTCTCAGCTTCTCTTTCTCTCTCTCTCACTCACAGCTTCTCTTTCTCTATCACTCACTCAAAGCTTCTCTTTCTCTCTCTCTCTCAATCACACCTTCTCTTTCTCTCTCTCACACACAGCTTCACTTTCTCTCACTCTCTCTCACTCACAGCTTCTCTTTCTCTCTATTACTCTCATGCACAGCTTCTCTTTCTCTCTCTCTGTCTCTCTCACTCACAGAATCTCTTTCTCTCTCTCTCTCACTCACTCACAGCTTATCTTTCTCTTTCTCTCTCTCACTCACATGTTCTCTCTCTCTCTCTCAGATTCTCTTTCTCTCTCGCTCACTCACTCACAGTTTCTCTTTCTCTCTCTCTCTCATGCACAGCTTCTCTTTCTCTCTCTCTCTCTCACAGCTTCTCTTTCTTTCTCTCTCTCTCTCTCACTCACAGCTTCTCTTTCTCTTTCTCTCACTCACAGTTTCTCTTTCTCTCTCTCTCTCACTCACAGCTTCTCTTTCTCTCTCACACACACACACAGCTTCTCTCTCTCTCTCTCTCATTCACAGCTTCTCTTTCTCTAACTCTCACTCACATCTTCTCTCACTCACTCACAGCTTCTCTTTCTCTCTCTCTCTCACTCACAGCTTCTCTTTCTCTCTCACACACACTCACAGCTTCTCTTTCTCTCTCTCTCACTCACAGCTTCTCTTTCTCTCTCTTTCTAACTCACAGCTTATGTTTCTCTCTATCAGTCTCACTCACAGCTTCTCTTTCTCTCTCACTATCTCTCACAGCTCTTTCTTTCTCTCTCTCGCACTCACAGCTTCTCTTTCTCTCTCTCTCTCACTCACAGCCTCTCTCTCTCGCTCACTCTCAGCTTCTCTTTCTCTCTCTCTCTCTCACTCACAGCTTCACTCTCTCTCTCACTCACAGCTTCTCTTTCTCTCACTCTCTCTCACTCACAGCTTCTCTTTCTCTCTCTCTCTCTCTCTCTCTCACTCACTCACAGCTTCTCTTTCTCTCTCTCTCTCTCACACAGCTTCTCTGTCTCTCACTATCTTTCATAGCTTCTCTATCTTTCTCTCTCTCTCACTCACAGCTTCTCTTTCTCTCTCTCTCTTTCTCTCACAGCTTTGCTTTCTCTCTCTCTCTTTCTCTCACAGCTTTGCTTTCTCTCTCTCACTCACAGCTTCTCTTTCTATCTCTCTCACTCACAGCTTCTCTCTCTCTCACTCTCAGCTTCTCTTTCTCTCTCTCTCTCACTCACAGCTTCTCTTTCTCTCTCACGCACTCACAGCTTATGTTTCTCTCTATCACTCTCACTCACAGCTTCTCTTTCTCTCCCTCTCTCTCTCACTCACAATTTCTCTTTCTCTCTCTCTTACTCACAGCTTCTCTCTCTCTCTCTCACTCTCAGCTTCTCTTTCTCTCTCTTTCTCTCTCACAGCTTCTGTTTTGCTCTATCACTCTCAATCACAGCTTCCCTTTCTCTCTCTCTCTCTCTCACTCACAGCTTCTCTTTATCTCTCTCTCTTTCACTCACAGCTTCTCTCTCTCTCACTCACAGCTTCTCTTTCTCTCTCCTCTCACTCACAGCTTCTCTTTCTCTCTCTCTCTCTCACTCACAGCTTCTCTTTCTCTCTCACACACACACAGATTCTCTTTCTCTCTCTCACTCACTCACAGCTTCTCTCTCTCTCTCACTCACAGCTTCTCTTTATCTCTCTCACTCACAGCTTTTCTTTCTCTCTCTGTCACTCACAGCTTCTCCCTCTATCTCTCTCTCTCTCGATCTCTCTCACTCACAGCTTCTCTTTCTCCCTCTCACACACAGCTTCTTTCTCTCTCTCTCACAACTTCTCTTTCACTCACTCTCTCTCACTCACAGCTTCTCTTTCTCTCTCTCTCACTCAAAGCTTCTCTTTCTCTCTCACACACACCCAGCTTCTCTTTCTCTCTCTCTCACTCACAGCTTTTCTTTCACTCCCTCTTTCTCACTCACAGCTTCTCTTTCTTTCTCTATCACTCTCAGCTTCTCTTTCCCACTCCTTCTCACTCACAGCTTCTCTTTCTCTATCTTTCTCACTCACAGCTACTCTCTCTCTCTCTCTCTCACTCACAGCTTCTCTCTCTCTCTCTCTCACTCACAGCTTCTCTTTCTCTCTCTATCTCACTCAAAGCTTCTCTTTCTCTCTCACACACACCCAGCTTCTCTTTCTCTCTCTCTCACTCACAGCTTTTCTTTCTCTCACTCTTTCTCACTCACAGCTTCTCTTTCTTTCTCTATCACTCTCAGCTTCTCTTTCCCACTCCTTCTCACTCACATCTTCTCTTTCTCTATCTTTCTCACTCACAGCTACTCTCTCTCTCTCTCTCACTCACAGCTTCTCTCTCTCTCTCTCTCTCTCACTCACAGCTTCTCTTTCTCTCTCTCTCTCACTCACAGCTTCTCTTTCTCTTTCTCTCTCACTCACAGCTTCTCTTTCTCCCTCTCTCTCTCTCTCCCAGCTTCTCTTTCTCTGTCTCTCTCACTCACAGCTTCTCTCTCTCTCTCTCACTCACTCAAAGCTTCTCTTTCTCTCTCTCTCACTCACACCTTCTCTCTCTCTCTCTCACACACACACACAGCTTCTCTTTCTCTCACTCTCTCTCACTCACAGCTTCTCTTTCTCTCTCTCTCACTCACAGCTTCTATTTCTCTCTATTACTCTCACTCACAGCTTCTCTTTCTCTCTCTCTCTCTCTCGCTCACAGAATCTCTTTCTCTCTCTCACTCACAGCTTCTCTTTCTCTCTCTCACACACTCACAGCTTCTCCCTCTTTCTCTCTCTCTCACTCACAGCTTCTCTTTCTTTCTCTCTCTTTCTCACTCACAGCTTCTCCCTCTCTCTCTCTCTCACTCACAGCCTCTTTCTCTCTCACACACACAGCTTCTCTCTCTCTCACACACACACTTCTCTTTCACTCAGTCTCTCTCACTCCCAGCTTCTCTTTCTCTCTCTCTCTCACTCGCAGCTTCTCTTTCTCTCTCTCTCACTCACAGCTTCTCTTTCTCTCCCTCTCTCTCACTCACAGCTTCTCTTTCTCTCTCTTTCTCACTCACAGCTTCTCTTTCTTTCTCTATCACTCTCAGCTTCTCTTTCCCACTCCTTCTCACTCACATCTTCTCTTTCTCTATCTTTCTCACTCACAGCTTCTCTTTCTCTCTCTTTCTCACTCACAGCTTCTCTCTCTCTCTCTCACACAGCTTCTCTCTCTCTCTCTCTCACTCTCAGCTTCTCTTTCTCTCTCTCTCACTCACAGCTTCTCTTTCTCTCTCTGACTGACAGCTACACTTTCTCTCTCTCTCACAGCTTCTCTTTCTCTCTTTCTCTCTCTCTCACTCTCAGCTTCTCTCTCTCTCTCACTCACAGCTTCTCTTTCTCTCTCATTCTCAGCTTCTCCTGCTCTCTCTCTCTCACTCACAGCTTCTATTTCTTTCTCTCTCTCACTCACAGCTTCTTTTTCTCTCTATTACTCTCACTCACAGCTTCTCTTTCTCTCTCTCTCACTCACAGCTTCCCTTTCTCTCTCTCTCTCTCACAGCTTCTCTTTCTCTCTCTCTCTCTCTCACTCAAAGCTTCTCTTTCTCTCTCTCTCTCTCTCACTCACAGCTTCTCTTTCTCTCTCTCTCACTCACAGCTTCTCTTTCTCTCCCTCTCTCTCACTCACAGCTTCTCTTTCTCTCTCTTTCTCACTCACAGCTTCTCTTTCTTTCTCTATCACTCTCAGCTTCTCTTTCCCACTCCTTCTCACTCACAGCTTCTCTTTCTCTCTCTTTCTCACTCACAGCTTATCTCTCTCTCTCACTCACAGCTTCTCTTTCTCTATCTCTCTAACTCACAGCTTCTCTTTCTCTTTCTCTCTCACTCACATTTTCTCTCTCTCTCTCTCACTTACATCTTCTCTTTCTCTCTCTCACTCACAACTTCTGTTTCTCTCTATTACTCTCACTCATAGCTTCTCTCTCTCTCTCACTCACAGCATCTCTTTCTCTCTCACTCTCTCTCACTCACAGCTTATCTTTCTCTCTCACACACTCACAGCTTCTCTTTCTCTCTCTCACACAGCTTCTCTTTCTCTGTCTCTCTCTCACTCACAGCTTCTCTTTCTCTCTCTCTCTCACTCACTCAAAGCTTCTCTTTCTCTCTCTCTCTCACTCACACCTTCTCTTTCTCTCTCACACACACACAGCTTCTCTTTCTCTCCTCTCTCTCACTCACAGCTTCTCTTTCTCTCTATTACTCTCACTCACAGCTTCTCTTTCTCTCTTTCTGTCTCTCTCACTGACATAATCTCTTTCTCTCTCACTCTCTTGCTCACTCACAGCTTATCTTTCTCTCTCTCTCTCTCACTCACAGCTTATCTTTCTCTCTCTCTCTCACTCACATCTTCTCTCTCTCTCACACAGATTCTCTTTCTCCCTCACTCACGCACAGCTTCTCTTTCTCTCTCTCTCTCTCATGCACAGCTTCTGTTTCTCTCTCTCTCACTCACTCACAGCTTCTCTTTCTTACTCTCTCTCTCTCTCACTGGCAGCTTCTCTTTCTATCTCACTCTCACTCACAGCTTCTCTTTCTCTCTCTCTCTCTCACTCACATCTTCTCTCTCTCTCACACACAGATTCTCTTTTACTCTCTCTCACTCACTCACAGCTTCTCTTTCTCTCTCTCTCATGCACAGCTTCTGTTTCCCTCTCTCTCACTCACTCACAGCTTCTCTTTCTTTCTCTCTCTCTCTCACTCACAGCTTATCTTTCTCTCTCTCACTCACAGCTTCTCTTTCTCTCTCTCTCTCACTCACATCTTCTCTCACACACAGATTCTCTTTCTCTCTCTCTCTCTCACTCACAGCTTCTCTTTCTCTCTCACACACACACACAGATTCTCTTTCTCTCTCACTCACTCACTCACACCTTCTCTCTCTCTCTCACTCACAGCTTCTCTTTCTCTCACTCACAGCTTCTTTTTCTCTCTCTTTCTCACTCACAACTTCTCTTTCTCTCTCTTTCTCACTCACAGTTTCTCCCTCTCTCTCTCTCACTCACAGCCTCTTTCTCTCTCACACACACAGCTTCTTTCTCTCACACACACACAACTTCTCTTTCACTCAGTCTAACTCACTCACAGCTTCTCTTTCTCTCTCTCTCACTCACACCTTCTCTTTCTCTCTCTCTCACTCACAGCTTCTCTTTCTCTTTCTCTCTCACTCACAGCTTCTCTCTCTCTCACACACACACACAGATTCTTTCTCTCTCTCTCTCTCTCACTCACTCACAGCTTCTCTCTCTCTCTCTCACTCACAGCTTCTCTTTCTCTCTCTCACACACAGCTTCTCTCTCTCACACACACAACTTCTCTTTCACTCAGTCTCTCTCACTCACAGCTTCTCTTTCTCTCTCTCTCACTCACAGCTTCTCTTTCTCTCTCTCTCACTCACAGCTTCTCTTTCTCTCTCTCTCTCACACAGATTCTCTTTCTCTCTCTCTCACTCACTCACAGCTTCTCTCTCTCTCTCACTCACTCACAGCTTCTCTTTCTCTCTCTCACTCACAGCTTCTCTTTTTCTCTCTTTCTCACTCACAGCTTCTCCCTCTCTCACTCACAGCCTCTTTATCTCTCACACACACAGCTTCTCTCTCTCTCTCTCACTTCACTCAGTCTCTCTTACTGAAATCTTCTCTTTCTCTCTCTCTCTCACTCACAGCTTCTCTTTCTCTCTCTCTCTCACTCACAGCTTCTCTTTCTCTCTCTCTCGCACAGATTCTCTCTCTCTCTCTCTGTCTATCTCACTCACAGAATCTCTTTCTCACTCTCTCTCACTCACAGCTTCTCTTTCTCTCTCTCTCTCTCACTCACATCTTCTCTCTCGCACACACAGATTCTCTTTCTCACTCTCTCACTCACTCACAGATTCTCTTTCTCTCTCTTATGCACAGCTTCTCTTTCTCTCTCTCACTCACTCACAGCTTCTCTTTCTCTCTCTCTCTCACTCAAAGCTTCTCTTTCTCTCTCTCTCTCATTCACAGCTTCTCTTTCTCTCTCTCTCTCACTCACAGCTTCTCTTTCTCTCTCTCACACACACAGATTCTCTTTCTCTCTCTCTCACTCACTCACAGCTTCTCTTTCTCTCTCTCTCACTCACAGCTTCTCTTTCTCTCTCTCTCACACAGATTCTCTTTCTCTCTCTCTCACTCACTCACAGCTTCTCTCTCTCTCTCACTCACTCACAGCTTCTCTTTCTCTCTCTCACTCACAGATTCTCTTTTTCTCTCTTTCTCACTCACAGCTTCTCCTTCTCTCTCTCTCACTCACAGCCTCTTTCTCTCACACACACACAGCTTCTCTCTCTCTCACACACACACAACTTCTCTTTCGCTCAGTCTCTCTCACTCAGTTTCTCTTTCTCTCTCTCTCTCACTCACAGCTTCTCTTTCTCACTCTCTCACTCACAGCTTCTCTTTCTCTGCCTCTCTCTCACTCACAGCTTCTCTTTCTCTCCCTTTCTCACTCACAGCTTCTCTTTCTTTCTCTATCACTCTCAGCTTCTCTTTCCCACTCCTTCTCACTCACAGCTTCTCTTTCTCTCTCTTTCTCACTCACTGCTTCTCTCTCTCTCTCACTCACAGCTTCTCTCTCTCTCACTCACTCACAGCTTCTCTTTCTCTCTCTCTCACTCACAGCTTCTCTTTCTCTTTCTCTCTCACTCACAGCTTCTCTTTCTCACTCTCTCTCACTCACAGCTTCTCTTTCTCTCTCTCTCACTCACAGCTTTTCTTTCTTTCTCTATCACACTCAGCTTCTCTTTCCCACTCCTTCTCACTCACATCTTCTCTTTCTCTATCTTTCTCACTCACAGCTTCTCTTTCTCTCTCTTTCTCACTCACAGCTTCTCTCTCTCTCTCTCACACAGCTTCTCTCTCTCTCTCTCTCACTCTCAGCTTCTCTTTCTCTCTCTCTCACTCACAGCTTCTCTTTCTCTATCACTCACTCAAAGCTTCTCTTTCTCTCTCTCTCTCAATCACACCTTCTCTTTCTCTCTCTCACACACAGCTTCACTTTCTCTCACTCTCTCTCACTCACAGCTTCTCTTTCTCTCTATTACTCTCATGCACAGCTTCTCTTTCTCTCTCTCTGTCTCTCTCACTCACAGAATCTCTTTCTCTCTCTCTCTCGCTCACTCACAGCTTATCTTTCTCTTTCTCTCTCTCACTCACATGTTCTCTCTCTCTCTCTCAGATTCTCTTTCTCTCTCGCTCACTCACTCACAGTTTCTCTTTCTCTCTCTCTCTCATGCACAGCTTCTCTTTCTCTCTCTCTCTCTCACTCACAGCTTCTCTTTCTTTCTCTCTCTCTCTCTCACTCACAGCTTCTCTTTCTCTTTCTCTCACTCACAGTTTCTCTTTCTCTCTCTCTCTCACTCACAGCTTCTCTTTCTCTCTCTCACACACACACAGCTTCTCTCTCTCTCTCTCTCATTCACAGCTTCTCTTTCTCTAACTCTCACTCACATCTTCTCTCACTCACTCACAGCTTCTCTTTCTCTCTCTCTCTCACTCACAGCTTCTCTTTCTCTCTCACACACACTGACAGCTTCTCTTTCTCTCTCTCTCACTCACAGCTTCTCTTTCTCTCTCTTTCTAACTCACAGCTTATGTTTCTCTCTATCAGTCTCACTCACAGCTTCTCTTTCTCTCTCACTATCTCTCACAGCTCTTTCTTTCTCTCTCTCGCACTCACAGCTTCTCTTTCTCTCTCTCTCTCACTCACAGCCTCTCTCTCTCGCTCACTCTCAGCTTCTCTTTCTCTCTCTCTCTCTCACTCACAGCTTCACTCTCTCTCTCACTCACAGCTTCTCTTTCTCTCACTCTCTCTCACTCACAGCTTCTCTTTCTCTCTCTCTCTCTCTCTCACTCACTCACAGCTTCTCTTTCTCTCTCTCTCTCTCACACAGCTTCTCTGTCTCTCACTATCTTTCATAGCTTCTCTATCTTTCTCTCTCTCTCACTCACAGCTTCTCTTTCTCTCTCTCTCTTTCTCTCACAGCTTTGCTTTCTCTCTCTCTCTTTCTCTCACAGCTTTGCTTTCTCTCTCTCACTCACAGCTTCTCTTTCTATCTCTCTCACTCACAGCTTCTCTCTCTCTCACTCTCAGCTTCTCTTTCTCTCTCTCTCTCACTCACAGCTTCTCTTTCTCTCTCACGCACTCACAGCTTATGTTTCTCTCTATCACTCTCACTCACAGCTTCTCTTTCTCTCCCTCTCTCTCTCACTCACAATTTCTCTTTCTCTCTCTCTTACTCACAGCTTCTCTCTCTCTCTCTCACTCTCAGCTTCTCTTTCTCTCTCTTTCTCTCTCACAGCTTCTGTTTTGCTCTATCACTCTCAATCACAGCTTCCCTTTCTCTCTCTCTCTCACTCACAGCTTCTCTTTATCTCTCTCTCTTTCACTCACAGCTTCTCTCTCTCTCACTCACAGCTTCTCTTTCTCTCTCCTCTCACTCACAGCTTCTCTTTCTCTCTCTCTCTCTCACTCACAGCTTCTCTTTCTCTCTCACACACACACAGATTCTCTTTCTCTCTCTCACTCACTCACAGCTTCTCTCTCTCTCTCACTCACAGCTTCTCTTTATCTCTCTCACTCACAGCTTTTCTTTCTCTCTCTGTCACTCACAGCTTCTCCCTCTATCTCTCTCTCTCTCGATCTCTCTCACTCACAGCTTCTCTTTCTCTCTCTCACACACAGCTTCTTTCTCTCTCTCTCACAACTTCTCTTTCACTCACTCTCTCTCACTCACAGCTTCTCTTTCTCTCTCTCTCACTCAAAGCTTCTCTTTCTCTCTCACACACACCCAGCTTCTCTTTCTCTCTCTCTCACTCACAGCTTTTCTTTCACTCCCTCTTTCTCACTCACAGCTTCTCTTTCTTTCTCTATCACTCTCAGCTTCTCTTTCCCACTCCTTCTCACTCACAGCTTCTCTTTCTCTATCTTTCTCACTCACAGCTACTCTCTCTCTCTCTCTCTCACTCACAGCTTCTCTCTCTCTCTCTCTCACTCACAGCTTCTCTTTCTCTCTCTCTCTCACTCAAAGCTTCTCTTTCTCTCTCACACACACCCAGCTTCTCTTTCTCTCTCTCTCACTCACAGCTTTTCTTTCTCTCACTCTTTCTCACTCACAGCTTCTCTTTCTTTCTCTATCACTCTCAGCTTCTCTTTCCCACTCCTTCTCACTCACATCTTCTCTTTCTCTATCTTTCTCACTCACAGCTACTCTCTCTCTCTCTCTCACTCACAGCTTCTCTCTCTCTCTCTCTCACTCACAGCTTCTCTTTCTCTCTCTCTCTCACTCACAGCTTCTCTTTCTCTCTCACTCACAGCTTCTCTTTCTCCCTCTCTCTCTCTCTCCCAGCTTCTCTTTCTCTGTCTCTCTCACTCACAGCTTCTCTCTCTCTCTCTCACTCACTCAAAGCTTCTCTTTCTCTCTCTCTCACTCACACCTTCTCTCTCTCTCTCACACACACACACACAGCTTCTCTTTCTCTCACTCTCTCTCACTCACAGCTTCTCTTTCTCTCTCTCTCACTCACAGCTTCTATTTCTCTCTATTACTCTCACTCACAGCTTCTCTTTCTCTCTCTCTCTCTCTCGCTCACAGAATCTCTTTCTCTCTCTCACTCACAGCTTCTCTTTCTCTCTCTCACACACTCACAGCTTCTCCCTCTTTCTCTCTCTCTCACTCACAGCTTCTCTTTCTTTCTCTCTCTTTCTCACTCACAGCTTCTCCCTCTCTCTCTCTCTCACTCACAGCCTCTTTCTCTCTCACACACACAGCTTCTCTCTCTCACACACACACACTTCTCTTTCACTCAGTCTCTCTCACTCCCAGCTTCTCTTTCTCTCTCTCTCTCACTCGCAGCTTCTCTTTCTCTCTCTCTCACTCACAGCTTCTCTTTCTCTCCCTCTCTCTCACTCACAGCTTCTCTTTCTCTCTCTTTCTCACTCACAGCTTCTCTTTCTTTCTCTATCACTCTCAGCTTCTCTTTCCCACTCCTTCTCACTCACATCTTCTCTTTCTCTATCTTTCTCACTCACAGCTTCTCTTTCTCTCTCTTTCTCACTCACAGCTTCTCTCTCTCTCTCACAGCTTCTCTCTCTCTCACTCTCACTCTCAGCTTCTCTTTCTCTCTCTCTCACTCACAGCTTCTCTTTCTCTCTCTGACTGACAGCTACACTTTCTCTCTCTCTCACAGCTTCTCTTTCTCTCTTTCTCTCTCTCTCACTCTCAGCTTCTCTCTCTCTCTCACTCACAGCTTCTCTTTCTCTCTCATTCTCAGCTTCTCCTGCTCTCTCTCTCTCACTCACAGCTTCTATTTCTTTCTCTCTCTCACTCACAGCTTCTTTTTCTCTCTATTACTCTCACTCACAGCTTCTCTTTCTCTCTCTCTCACTCACAGCTTCACTTTCTCTCTCTCTCTCTCACAGCTTCTCTTTCTCTCTCTCTCTCTCTCACTCAAAGCTTCTCTTTCTCTCTCTCTCTCTCACTCACAGCTTCTCTTTCTCTCTCTCTCACTCACAGCTTCTCTTTCTCTCCCTCTCTCTCACTCACAGCTTCTCTTTCTCTCTCTTTCTCACTCACAGCTTCTCTTTCTTTCTCTATCACTCTCAGCTTCTCTTTCCCACTCCTTCTCACTCACAGCTTCTCTTTCTCTCTCTTTCTCACTCACAGCTTATCTCTCTCTCTCACTCACAGCTTCTCTTTCTCTATCTCTCTAACTCACAGCTTCTCTTTCTCTTTCTCTCTCACTCACATTTTCTCTCTCTCTCTCTCACTTACAGCTTCTCTTTCTCTCTCTCACTCACAACTTCTGTTTCTCTCTATTACTCTCACTCATAGCTTCTCTCTCTCTCTCACTCACAGCATCTCTTTCTCTCTCACTCTCTCTCACTCACAGCTTATCTTTCTCTCTCACACACTCACAGCTTCTCTTTCTCTCTCTCACACAGCTTCTCTTTCTCTGTCTCTCTCTCACTCACAGCTTCTCTTTCTCTCTCTCTCTCACTCACTCAAAGCTTCTCTTTCTCTCTCTCTCACTCACACCTTCTCTTTCTCTCTCACACACACACAGCTTCTCTTTCTCTCCTCTCTCTCACTCACAGCTTCTCTTTCTCTCTATTACTCTCACTCACAGCTTCTCTTTCTCTCTCTCTGTCTCTCTCACTGACATAATCTCTTTCTCTATCACTCTCTTGCTCACTCACTGCTTATCTTTCTCTCTCTCTCTCTCACTCACAGCTTATCTTTCTCTCTCTCTCACTCACATCTTCTCTCTCTCTCACACAGATTCTCTTTCTCCCTCACTCACGCACAGCTTCTCTTTCTCTCTCTCTCTCATGCACAGCTTCTGTTTCTCTCTCTCTCACTCACTCACAGCTTCTCTTTCTTACTCTCTCTCTCTCACTGGCAGCTTCTCTTTCTATCTCACTCTCACTCACAGCTTCTCTTTCTCTCTCTCTCTCACTCACATCTTCTCTCTCTCTCACACACAGATTCTCTTTTACTCTCTCTCACTCACTCACAGCTTCTCTTTCTCTCTCTTTCTCACTCACAACTTCACTTTCTCTCTCTTTCTCACTCACAGTTTCTCCCTCTCTCTCTCTCTCACTCACAGCCTCTTTCTCTCTCACACACACAGCTTCTCTCTCACACACACACAACTTCTCTTTCACTCAGTCTCTCTCACTCACAGCTTCTCTCTCTCTCTCTCTCACTCACAGCTTCTCTTTCTCTCTCTCTCACTCACAGCTTCTCTTTCTCTCTCACACACACACAGATTCTCTTTCTCTCTCTCTCACTCACTCACAGCTTCTCTCTCTCTCTCACTCACTCACAGCTTCTCTTTCTCTCTCTCACTCACAGCTTCTCTTTTTCTCTCTTTCTCACTCACAGCTTCTCCCTCTCTCTCTCACACTCACAGCCTCTTTCTCTCTCACACACACACAGCTTCTCTTTCTCTCACTCTCTCTTACTCACAGCTTCTCTTTCTCTCTATTGCTCTCACTCACAGCTTCTCTTTCTCTCTCTCTGTCTCTCTCACTCACAGAATCTCTTTCTCACTCTCTCTCACTCACAGCTTCTCTTTCTCTCTCTCTTTCTCTCACTCACATCTTCTCTCTCACACACACAGATTCTCTTTCTCACTCTCTCACTCACTCACAGATTCTCTTTCTCTCTCTCATGCACAGCTTCTCTTTCTCTCTCTCTCACTCACTCACAGCTTCTCTTTCTCTCTCTCTCTCACAGCTTCTCTTTCTCTCTCTCACTCGCAGCTTCTCTTTTTCTCTCTTTCTCACTCACAGCTTCTCCTTCTCTCTCTCTCACTCACAGCCTCTTTCTCTCTCACACACACAGCTTCTCGCTCTCTCACACACACACAACTTCTCTTTCACTCAGTCTCTCTCACTCACAGCTTCTCTTTCTCTCTCTCTCTCACTCACAGCTTCTCTTTCTCACTCTCTCACTCACAGCTTCTCTTTCTCTCCCTCTTTCTCACTCACAGCTTCTCTTTCTTTCTCTATCACTCTCAGCTTCTCTTTCCCACTCCTCACTCACAGCTTCTCTTTCTCTCTCTTTCTCACTCACAGCTTCTCTCTCTCTCTCACTCACAGCACCTCTTTCTTTCTCTCTCACCCACAGCTTCTCTTTCTCTCCCTCTCTCTCACTCACAGCTTCTCTTTCTCTCTCTTTCTCACTCACAGCTTATCTTTCTTTCTCTATCACTCTCAGCTTCTCTTTCCCACTCCTTCTCACTCACAGCTTCTCTTTCTCTCTCTTTCTCACTCACTGCTTCTCTCTCTCACACACACAGGTTCTCTCTCTCTCTTTCTCTCTCACTCTCAGCTTCTCTTTCTCTCTCTCTCACTCACAGCTTCTCTCTTTCTCTCTCAGCTTCTCTTTCTTTCTCTTTCTCTCTCTCTCACTCACAGCTTCTCTTTCTCTCTCTCACTGACAGCTACACTTTCTCTATCTCTCTCACACAGCTTCTCTTTCTCTCTCTCTCTCACTCTCAGCTTCTCTTTCTCTCTCTCTCACTCACAGATTCTCTCTCTCAGCTTCTCTTTCTCTCTCTCTCTCACTCACAGCTCTCTCTCTCACTCACAGCTTCTCTCTCTCTCATTCTCAACTTCTCCTGCTCTCTCTTTCTCACTCACTCACAGCTTCTATTTCTTTCTCTCTCTCACTCACAGCTTCTTTTTCTCTCTATTACTCTCACTCACAGCTTCTCTTTCTCTCTCTCTCACTCACAGCTTCTCTTTCTCTCTCTCACTCACAGCTTCCCTTTTTCTCTCTCTCTCACAGCTTCTCTTTCTCTCCCTCTCACTCACATCTTCACTTTCTCTCTCTCACTCACAGCTTCTCTTTCTCTCTCTCACTCACTCACAGCTTCTCTTTCTCACTCTCTCACTCACAGCCACTCTCTCTCTCTCAGCTTCTCTTTCTCTCACTCTCTCACTCACAGCTTCTCTCTCTCTCTCTCACTCTCTCACTCACTCACAGCTTCTCTTCTTCTCTCTCTCTCTCACAGCTTCTCTTTCTCTCACTATCTCTCACAGCTTCTCTTTCTCTCTCTCTCTCACTCACAGCTTCTCTTTCTCTCTCTCTCTCTCACTCACAGTTTCTCTTTCTCTCTCACTCTCAGCTTCTCTTTCTCTCTCTTTCTCACTCACAGCTTCTGTTTTGCTCTATCACTCTCAATCACAGCTTCTCTTTCTCTCTCACTCTCATTCACAGCTTCTCTTTCTCTCGCTCTCACTCACTCATAGCTTCTCTTTCTCTCTCTTTCTAACTCACAGCTTATGTTTCTCTCTATCACTCTCACTCACAGCTTCTCTTTGTCTCTCACTATCTCTCACAGCTTCTCTTTCTTTCTCTCTCTCTCTCTCACTCACAGCTTCTCTTTCTCTCTCTCACTCACAGCTTCTCTCTCTCACTCACTCTCAGCTTCTCTTTCTCTCTCTCTGTCTCACTCACAGCTTCTCTCTCTCTCACTCACAGCTTCACTCTCTCTCTCTCACTCACAGCTTCTCTTTCTCTCACTCTCTCTCACTCACTGCTTCTGTTTCTCTCTCTCTCACTCACTCACTCACAGCTTCTCTCTCTCTCTCACACACACAGCTTCTCTGTCTCTCACTATCTCTCACAGCTTCTATTTCTTCCTCTCTCTCTCTCTCACTCACAGCTTCTCTTTCTCTCTCTCTCTCACTCACAGCTTCTCTTTCTCTCTCGCACTCTCAGCTTCTCTTTCTCTCTCTTTCTCACTCACAGCTTCTGTTTTGCTCTATCACTCTCAATCACAGCTTCTCTTTCTCTCTCTCTCATTCACAGCTTCTCTTTCTATCACTCTCACTCACTCACAGTCTCTGTTTCTCTTTCTTTCTAACTCACAGCTTATGTTTCTCTCTATCACTCCCACTCACAGCTTCTCTTTCTCTCTCACTATCTCTCACAGCTTCTCTTTCTTTCTCTCTCTCTCTTTCTCTCACAGCTTTGCATGCTCTCTCTCACTCACAGCTTCTCTTTCTCTCTCTCTCACTCACAGCTTCTCTCTCTCTCACTCTCACCTTCTCTTTCTCTCTCTCTCTCACTCACAGCTTCTCTTTCTCTCTCACGCACTCACAGCTTATGTTTCTCTCTATCACTCTCACTCACAGCTTCTCTTTGTCTCTCACTATCTCTCACAGCTTCTCTTTCTTTCTCTCTCTCTCTCTCACTCACAGCTTCTCTTTCTCTCTCTCACTCACAGCTTCTCTCTCTCACTCACTCTCAGCTTCTCTTTCTCTCTCTCTGTCTCACTCACAGCTTCTCTCTCTCTCACTCACAGCTTCACTCTCTCTCTCTCACTCACAGCTTCTCTTTCTCTCACTCTCTCTCACTCACTGCTTCTGTTTCTCTCTCTCTCACTCACTCACTCACAGCTTCTCTCTCTCTCTCACACACACAGCTTCTCTGTCTCTCACTATCTCTCACAGCTTCTATTTCTTCCTCTCTCTCTCTCTCACTCACAGCTTCTCTTTCTCTCTCTCTCTCACTCACAGCTTCTCTTTCTCTCTCGCACTCTCAGCTTCTCTTTCTCTCTCTTTCTCACTCACAGCTTCTGTTTTGCTCTATCACTCTCAATCACAGCTTCTCTTTCTCTCTCTCTCATTCACAGCTTCTCTTTCTATCACTCTCACTCACTCACATTCTCTGTTTCTCTTTCTTTCTAACTCACAGCTTATGTTTCTCTCTATCACTCCCACTCACAGCTTCTCTTTCTCTCTCACTATCTCTCACAGCTTCTCTTTCTTTCTCTCTCTCTCTCTCACTCACAGCTTCTCTTTCTCTCTCTCACTCACTCACAGCTTCTCTCTCTCACACTCTCAGCTTCTCTTTCTCTCTCTCTCTCATTCACAGCTTCTCTCTCTCTCACTCACAGCTTCACTCTCTCTCTCACTCACAGCTTCTCTTTCTCTCACTCTCTCTCACTCACAGCTTCTCTCTCTCTCTCTCTCTCTCTCACTCACTCACAGCTTCTCTTTCTCTCTCTCTCTCTCTCATAGCTTCTCTGTCTCTCACTATCTCTCACAGCTTCTCTTTCTTTCTCTCTCTCTCTCACTCACAGCTTCTCTTTCTCTCTCTCTCTTTCTCTCACAGCTTGGCTTTCTCTCTCTCACTCACAGCTTCTCTTTCTCTCTCTCTCACTCACAGCTTCTCTCTCTCTCACTCTCAGCTTCTCTTTCTCTCTCTCTCTCTCTCACTCACAGCTTCTCTTTCTCTCTCACGCACTCACAACTTATGTTTCTCTCTATCACTCTCACTCACAGCTTCTCTTTCTCACCCTCTCTCTCTCACTCACAATTTCTCTTTCTCTCTCTCTCTCAATCACAGCTTCTCTCTCTCTCTCTCTCACTCCCAGCTTCTCTTTCTCTCTCTTTCTCACTCACAGCTTCTGTTTTGCTCTATCACTCTCACTCACAGCTTCTCTTTCTCTCTCTCACTCACTCACAGCTTCTCTTTATCTCTCTCTCTCTTTCACTCACAGCTTCTCTCTCTCTCACTCACAGCTTCTCTTTCTCTCTCCTCTCACACACAGCTTCTCTTTCTCTCTCTCTCTCACTCACAACTTCTCTCTCTCTCTCTCTCACTCACAGCTTCTCTTTCTCTCTCACACACACACAGATTCTCTTTCTCTCTCTCACTCACTCACAGCTTCTCTCTCTCTCTCACTCACAGCTTCTCTTTATCTCTCTCACTCACAGCTTTTCTTTCTCTCTCTCACTCACAGCTTCTCCCTCTCTCTCTCTCTCTCTCTATCTCTCTCACTCACAGCTTCTCTTTTTCTCTCACACATACAGCTTCTCTCTCTCTCACACAACTTCTCTTTCACACACTCTCTCACTCACAGCTTCTCTCTCTCTCTCTCTCTCTCTCACAGCTTCTCTTTCTCTCACACACACACACAGATTCTCTTTCTCTCTCTCACTCACTCACAGCTTCTCTCTCTCTCTCACTCACAGCTTCTCTTTATCTCTCTCACTCACAGCTTTTCTTTCTCTCTCTCACTCACAGCTTCTCCCTCTCTCTCTCTCTCTCTATCTCTCTCACTCACAGCTTCTCTTTTTCTCTCACACATACAGCTTCTCTCTCTCTCTCACAACTTCTCTTTCACACTCTCTCTCACTCACAGCTTCTCTTTCTCTCTCTCTCTCCCTCAAAGATTCTCTTTCTCTCTCACACACACACAGCTTCTCTTTCTTTCTCTCTCACTCACTGCTTTTCTTCCTCTTTCTCACAGCTTCTTTTTCTCTATCTTTCTCACTCACAGCTTCTCTTTCTTTCTCTATCACTCTCAGCTTCTCTTTCCCACTCCTTCTCACTCACAGCTTCTCTTTCTCTATCTTTCTCACTCACAGCTACTCTCTCTCTCTCTCTCACTCACAGCTTCTCTCTCTCTCTCTCACTCACAGCTTCTCTTTCTCTCTCTCTCTCTCACTCACAGCTTCTCTTTCTCTCTCACTCACAGCTTCTCTTTCTCCCTCTCTCTCTCTCTCCCAGCTTCTCTTTCTCTGTCTCTCTCACTCACAACTTCTCTTTCTTTCTCTCACTCACTCAAAGCTTCTCTTTCTCTCTCTCTCACTCACACCTTCTCTTTCTCTCTCTCTCTCACTCACAGCTTCTCTTTATCTCTCTCTCTCTTTCACTCACAGCTTCTCTCTCTCTCACTCACAGCTTCTCTTTCTCTCTCCTCTCACTCACAGCTTCTCTTTCTCTCTCTCTCTCACTCACAGCTTCTCTTTTTCTCTCTCTCTCTCACTCACAGCTTCTCTTTCTCTCTCTCACACACACAGATTCTCTTTCTTTCTCTCACTCACTCACTCACAGCTTCTCTCTCTCTCACTCACAGCTTCTCTTTATCTCTCTCACTCACAGCTTTTCTTTCTCTCTCTCTCACTCACAGCTTCTCCCTCTCTCTCTCTCTCTCTCTCTCACTCACAGCTTCTCTTTTTCTCTCACACACACAGCTTCTCTCTCTCTCTCACATCTTCTCTTTCACACTCTCTTTCTCACTCACAGCTTCTCTTTCTTTCTCTATCACTCTCAGCTTCTCTTTCCCACTCCTTCTCACTCACAGCTTCTCTTTCTCTATCTTTCTCACTCACAGCTACTCTCTCTTTCTCTCTCACTCACAGCTTCTCTTTCTCCCTCTCTCTCTCTCCCAGCTTCTCTTTCTCTGTCTCTCTCACTCACAGCTTCTCTTTCTTTCTCTCACTCACTCAAAGCTTCTCTTTCTCTCTCTCTCTCTCACTCACACCTTCTCTTTCTCTATCTCTCACACAGCTTCTCTTTCTCTCACTCTCTCTCACTCACAGCTTCTCTTTCTCTCTTTCTCACACTCACAGCTTCTCTTTCTCCCTCTCTCTCACTCACAGCTTCTGTTTTGCTCTATCACTCTCACTCACAGCTTCCCTTTCTCTCTCTCTCTCTCACTCACAGCTTCTCTTTATCTCTCTCTCTTTCACTCACAGCTTCTCTCTCTCTCACTCACAGCTTCTCTTTCTCTCTCCTCTCACTCACAGCTTCTCTTTCTCTCTCTCTCTCACTCACAGCTTCTCTTTCTCTCTCCTCTCACTCACAGCTTCTCTTTCACTCACTCTCTCTCACTCACAGCTTCTCTTTCTCTCTCTCTCACTCACAGCTTCTCTTTCTCTCTCTCTCTCTCACTCACAGCTTCTCTTTCTCTCTCACTCACAGCTTCTCTTTCTCCCTCTCTCTCACTCACAGCTTCTCTTTCTCTCTCTCTCACTCAAAGCTTCTCTTTCTCTCTCCTCTCACTCACAGCTTCTCTTTCACTCACTCTCTCTCACTCACAGCTTCTCTTTCTCTCTCTCTCACTCAAAGCTTCTCTTTCTCTCTCTCTTACTCACAGCTTCTCTCTCTCAGCTTCTCTTTCTCTCTCTCTCACTCACAGCTTCTCTCTCTCTCACTCACAGCTTCTCTCTCTCTCATTCTCAGCTTCTCCTGCTCGCTCTCTCTCACTCACACACAGCTTCTATTTCTTTCTCTCTCTCACTCACAGTTTCTTTTTCTCTCTACTACTCTCACTCACAGCTTCTCTTTCTCTCTCTCTCTCACTCACAGCTTCTCTTTCTCTCTTTCACTCACAGATTCTCTTTCTCTCTCTCATGCACAGCTTCTCTTTCTCTCTCTCTCACTCACTCACAGCTTCTCTTTCTCTCTCTCTCTCACTCAAAGCTTCTCTTTCTCTCTCTCTCTCACTCACAGCTTCTCTTTCTCTCTCTCTCACTCACAGCTTCTCTTTCTCTCTCTCACACACACAGATTCTCTTTCTCTCTCTCTCACTCACTCACAGCTTCTCTCTCTCACTCACAGCTTCTCTTTCTCTCTCTCTTTCTCTCTCAGCTTCTCTTTCTCTCTCTCTCTCACTCACAGCTTCTCTTTCTCTCTCTGACTGACAGCTACACTTTCTCTCTCTCTCACAGCTTCTCTTTCTCTTTCTCTCTCTCTCACTCTCAGCTTCTCTCTCTCACTCACTCACAGCTATTTCTCTCTCATTCTCAGCTTCTCCTGCTCTCTCTCTCTCACTCACAGCTTCTATTTCTTTCTGTCTCTCACTCACAGCTTCTTTTTCTCTCTATTACTCTCACTCACAGCTTCTCTTTCTCTCTCTCTCACTCACAGCTTCCCTTTCTCTCTCTCTCTCTCTCTCAAAGCTTCTCTTTCTCTCTCTCTCTCACTCAAAGCTTCTCTCTCTCTCTCTCTCTCACTCACAGCTTCTCTTTCTCTCTCCTTCACTCACAGCTTCTCTTTCTCTCCCTCTCTCTCACTCACAGCTTCTCTTTCTCTCTCTTTCTCACTCACAGCTTCTCTTTCTTTCTCTATCACTCTCAGCTTTTCTTTCCCACTCCTTCTCACTCACAGCTCTTCTTTCTCTCTCTTTCACACTCACAGCTTATCTCTCTCTCTCACTCACAGCTTCTCTTTCTCTATCTCTCTAACTCACAGCTTCTCTTTCTCTTTCTCTCTCACTCACATTTTCTCTCTCTCTCTCACTTACAGCTTCTCTTTCTCTCTCTCACTCACAACTTCTGTTTCTCTCTATTACTCTCACTCATAGCTTCTCTCTCTCTCTCACTCACAGCATCTCTTTCTCTCTCACTCTCTCTCACTCACAGCTTATCTTTCTCTCTCTCTCTCTCACAGCTTCTTTTTCTCTCTCACACACAGCTTCTCTTTCTCTGTCTCTCTCTCACTCACAGCTTCTCTTTCTCTCTCTCACTCACTCAAAGCTTCTCTTTCTCTCTCTCTCTCACTCACACCTTCTCTTTCTCTCTCTCACACACACAGCTTCTCTTTCTCTCACTCTCTCTCACTCACAGCTTCTCTTTCTCTCTATTACTCTCACTCACAGCTTCTCTTTCAATCTCTCTGTCTCTCTCACTGACAGAATCTCTTTCTCTCTCACTCTCTTGCTCACTCACAGCTTATCTTTCTTTCTCTCTCTCACTCACAGCTTCTCTTTCTCTCTCTCTCTCACTCACATCTTCTCTCTCTCACACACAGATTCTCTTTCTCTCTCACTCACTCACTCACAGCTTCTCTTTCTCTCTCTCTCTCATGCACAGCTTCTGTTTCTCTCTCACTCACTCACAGCTTCTCTTTCTTACTCTCTCTCTCTCTCACTGGCAGCTTCTCTTTCTCTCTCTCTCTCACTCACAGCTTCTCTTTCTCTCTCTCACTCACAGATTCTCTTTCTCTCTCTCATGCACAGCTTCTCTTTCTCTCTCTCTCACTCACTCACAGCTTCTCTTTCTCTCTCTCTCTCACTCAAAGCTTCTCTTTCTCTCTCTCTCTCACTCACAGCTTCTCTTTCTCTCTCTCACACTCACAGCTTCTCTTTCTCTCTCACACACACACAGATTCTCTTTCTCTCTCTCTCACTCACTCACAGCTTCTCTCTCTCTCACTCACAGCTTCTCTTTCTCTCTCTCACTCACAGCTTCTCTTTCACTCTCTTTCTCACTCACAACTTCTTTTTCTCTCTCTTTCTCACTCATAGTTTCTCCCTCTCTCTCTCTCTCACTCACATCCTCTTTCTCTCTCACACACACAGCTTCTCTCTCTCACACACACACAGCTTCTCTCTCTCACACACACAACTTCTCGTTCACTCAGTCTCTCTCACTCACAGCTTCTCTTTCTCTCTCTCTCTCTCACTGACTGCTTCTCTTTCTCTATCACACACACACAGATTCTCTCTCTCTCTCTCTCTCACTCACTCACAGCTTCTCTCTCTCTCTCACTCACAGCTTCTCTTTTTCTCTCTCACTCACAGCTTCTCTTTCTCTCTCTTTCTCACTCACAACTTCACTTTCTATCTCTTTCTCACTCACAGTTTCTCCCTCTCTCTCTCTCACTCACAGCCTCTTTCTCTCTCACACACACAGCTTCTCTCTCTCACACACACAACTTCTCTTTCACTCAGTCTCTCTCACTCACAGCTTCTCTTTCTCTCTCTCTCACTCACAGCTTCTCTTTCTCTCTCTCTCACTCACAGCTTCTCTTTCTCTCTCACACACACACAGATTCTCTTTCTCTCTCTCTCACTCACTCACAGCTTCTCTCTCTCTCTCACTCACTCACAGCTTCTCTTTCTCTCTCTCACTCACAGCTTCTCTTTTTCTCTCTTTCTCACTCACAGCTTCTCTCTCTGTCTCTCTCACTCACAGCCTCTTTCTCTCTCACACACACACAGCTTCTCTTTCTCTCACTCTCTCTTACTCACAGCTTCTCTTTCTCTCTATTGCTCTCACTCACAGCTTCTCTTTCTCTCTCTCTGTCTCTCTCACTCACAGAATCTCTTTCTCACTCTCTCTCACTCACAGCTTCTCTTTCTCTCTCTCTTTCTCTCACTCACATCTTCTCTCTCTCACACACAGATTCTCTTTCTCACTCTCTCACTCACTCACAGATTCTCTTTCTCTCTCTCATGCACAGCTTCTCTTTCTCTCTCTCTCACTCACTCACAGCTTGTCTTTCTCTCTCTCTCTCACTCAAAGCTACTCTTTCTCTCTCTCTCTCACTCACAGCTCCTCTTTCACTCTCTCTCTCACTCACAGCTTCTCTTTCTCTCTCACACACACACAGATTCTCTTTCTCTCTCACTCACTCACTCACACCTTCTCTCTCTCTCTCTCACTCACAGCTTCTCTTTCTCTCTCTCACTCACAGCTTCTCTTTTTCTCTCTTTCTCACTCACAGCTTCTCCTTCTCTCTCTCTCACTCACAGCCTCTTTCTCTCTCACACACACAGCTTCTCGCTCTCTCACACATACACAACTTCTCTTTCACTCAGTCTCTCTCACTCACAGCTACTCTTTCTCTCTCTCTCTCACTCACAGCTTCTCTTTCTCACTCTCTCACTCACAGCTTCTCTTTCTCTCCCTCTCTCTCACTCACAGCTTCTCTTTCTCTCTCTTTCTCACTCACAGCTTCTCTTTCTTTCTCTATCACTCTCAGCTTCTCTTTCCCACTCCTTCTCACTCACAGCTTCTCTTTCTCTCTCTTTCTCACTCACAGCTTCTCTCTCTCTCTCACAGCTTCTCTCTCTCTCTCTCTCACTCTCAGCTTCTCTTTCTCTCTCTCTCACTCACAGCTTCTCTCTTTCTCTCTCAGCTTCTCTTTCTCTCTCTCTCTCACTCACAGCTTCTCTTTCTCTCTCTGACTGACAGCTACACTTTCTCTCTCTCTCACACAGCTTCTTTCTCTCTCTCTCTCTCACTCTCAGCTTCTCTATCTCTCTCTCTCACTCACAGCCTCTTTCTCTCACACACACACAGCTTGTCTCTCTCTCACACACACACAACTTCTCTTTCACTCAGTCTCTCTCACTCACAGCTTCTCTTTCTCTCTCTCTCTCACTCACAGCTTCTCTCTCTCTCACTCACAGCTTCTCTTTCTCTCACATTCTCAGCTTCTCCTGCTCTCTCTCTCTCTCACTCACAGCTTCTATTTCTTTCTCTCTCTCACTCACAGCTTCTTTTTCTCTCTCTCTCACTCACAGCTTCTCTTTCTCTCTCTCTCTCACTCACAGCTTCCCTTTCTTTCTCTCTCTCTCACAGCTTCTCTTTCTCTCTCTCTCTCTCACTCAAAGCTTCTCTTTCTCTCTCTCTCACACTCACAGCTTCTCTTTCTCTCTCTCTCACTCACAGCTTCTCTTTCTCTCCCTCTCTCTCACTCACAGCTTCTCTTTCTCTCTCTTTCTCACTCACAGCTTCTCTTTCTTTCTCTATCACTCTCAGCTTCTCTTTCCCACTCCTTCTCACTCACAGCTTCTCTTTCTCTCTCTTTCTCTCTCACAGCTTATCTCTCTCTCACGCACAGCTTCTCTTTCTCTATCTCTCTAACTCACAGCTTCTCTTTCTCTTACTCTCTCACTCACAGCTTCTCTCTCTCTCTCTCTCACTTACAGCTTCTCTTTCTCTCTCTCACTCACAACTTCTGTTTCTCTCTATTACTCTCACTCATAGCTTCTCTCTCTCTCACTCACAGCTTCTCTTTCTCTTTCTCTCTCACTCACAGCTTCTCTTTCTCTCTCTCTCTCACACACAGCTTCTCTTTCTCTCTCTCTCACTCACAGCCTCTGTTTCTCTGTATTACTCTCACTCATAGCTTCTCTCTCTCTCTCACTCACAGCTTCTCTTTCTCTCTCACTCTCTCTCTCACTCACAGCTTATCTTTCTCTCTCTCTCTCACTCACAGCTTCTCTTTCTTTCTCTATCACTCTCAGCTTCTCTTTAGCACTCCTTCTCACTCACAGCTTCTCTTTCTCTCTCTTTCTCACTCACAGCTTCTCTCTCTCTCTCACAGCTTCTCTCTCTCTCTCTCTCTCTCACTCTCAGCTTCTCTTTCTCACTCTCTCACTCACAGCTTCTCTCTTTCTCTCTCAGCTTCTCTTTCTCTCTCTCTGTCACTCACAGCTTCTCTTTCTCTCTCTGACTGACAGCTACACTTTCTCTCTCTCTCACACAGCTTCTTTCTCTCTCTCTCTCTCACTCTCAGCTTCTCTATCTCTCTCTCTCACTCACAGCCTCTTTCTCTCACACACACACAGCTTGTCTCTCTCTCACACACACACAACTTCTCTTTCACTCAGTCTCTCTCACTCACAGCTTCTCTCTCTCTCTCTCTCTCACTCACAGCTTCTCTCTCTCTCACTCACAGCTTCTCTTTCTCTCACATTCTCAGCTTCTCCTGCTCTCTCTTTCTCTCACTCACAGCTTCTATTTCTTTCTCTCTCTCACTCACAGCTTCTTTTTCTCTCTCTCTCACTCATAGCTTCTCTTTCTCTCTCTCTCTCACTCACAGCTTCCCTTTCTTTCTCTCTCTCTCACAGCTTCTCTTTCTCTCTCTCTCTCTCACTCAAAGCTTCTCTTTCTCTCTCTCTCTCACTCACAGCTTCTCTTTCTCTCTCTCTCACTCACAGCTTCTCTTTCTCTCCCTCTCTCTCACTCACAGCTTCTCTTTCTCTCTCTTTCTCACTCACAACTTCTCTTTCTTTCTCTATCACTCTCAGCTTCTCTTTCCCACTCCTTCTCACTCACAGCTTCTCTTTCTCTCTCTTTCTCTCTCACAGCTTATCTCTCTCTCACGCACAGCTTCTCTTTCTCTATCTCTCTAACTAACAGCTTCTCTTTCTCTTACTCTCTCACTCACAGCTTCTCTCTCTCTCTCTCTCTCACTTACAGCTTCTCTTTCTCTCTCTCACTCACAACTTCTGTTTCTCTCTATTACTCTCACTCATAGCTTCTCTCTCTCTCACTCACAGCTTCTCTTTCTCTTTCTCTCTCACTCACAGCTTCTCTTTCTCTCTCTCTCTCACACACAGCTTCTCTTTCTCTCTCTCTCACTCACAGCCTCTGTTTCTCTGTATTACTCTCACTCATAGCTTCTCTCTCTCTCTCACTCACAGCTTCTCTTTCTCTCTCACTCTCTCTCTCACTCACAGCTTATCTTTCTCTCTCTCTCTCACTCACAGCTTCTCTTTCTCTCTCTCTCACAGCTTCTCTTTCTCTGTCTCTCTCTCACTCACAACTTCTCTTTCTCTCTCTCTCACTCACAGCTTCTCTTTCTCTATCACTCACTCAAAACTTCTCTTTCTCTCTCTCTCTCTCAATCACACCTTCTCTTTCTCTCTCTCACACACAGCTTCACTTTCTCTCACTCTCTCTCACTCACTGCTTCTCTTTCTCTCTATTACTCTCATGCACAGCTTCTCTTTCTCTCTCTCTGTCTCTCTCACTCCCAGAATCTCTTTCTCTCTCTCTCTCGCTCACTCACAGCTTATCTTTCTCTTTCTCTCTCTCACTCACATGTTCTATCTCTCTCTCAGATTCTCTTTCTCTCTCGCTCACTCACTCACAGTTTCTCTTTCTCTCTATCTCTCATGCACAGCTTCTCTTTCTCTCTCTCTCACTCACTCACAGCTTCTCTTTCTTTCTCTCTCTCTCTCTCACTCACAGCTTCTCTTTCTCTCTCTCTCACACACACAGCTTCTCTCTCTCTCTCTCTCATTCACAGCTTCTCTTTCTCTAACTCTCACTCACATCTTCTCTCACTCACTCACAGCTTCTCTTTCTCTCTCTCTCTCACTCACAGCTTCTCTTTCTCTCTCACACACACTCACAGCTTCTCTTTCTCTCTCTCTCACTCACAGCTTCTCTTTCTCTCTCTTTCTAACTCACAGCTTATGTTTCTCTCTATCAGTCTCACTCACAGCTTCTCTTTCTCTCTCACTATCTCTCACAGCTCTTTCTTTCTCTCTCTCGCACTCACAGCTTCTCTTTCTCTCTCTCTCTCACTCACAGCCTCTCTCTCTCACTCACTCTCAGCTTCTCTTTCTCTCTCTCTCTCTCACTCACAGCTTCACTCTCTCTCTCACTCACAGCTTCTCTTTCTCTCACTCTCTCTCACTCACAGCTTCTCTTTCTCTCTCTCTCTCACTCACTCACAGCTTCTCTTTCTCTCTCTCTCTCTCTCTCTCACAGCTTCTCTGTCTCTCACTATCTCTCATAGCTTCTCTTTCTTTCTCTCTCTCTCACTCACAGCTTCTCTTTCTCTCTCTCTCTTTCTCTCACAGCTTTGCTTTCTCTCTCTCACTCACAGCTTCTCTCTCTCTCACTCTCAGCTTCTCTTTCTTTCTCTCTCTCTCTCACTCACAGCTTCTCTTTCTCTCCCTCTCTCTCTCACTCACAATTTCTCTTTCTCTCTCTCTTACTCACAGCTTCTCTCCCTCTCTCTCACTCACAGCTTCTCTTTCTCTCTCTTTCTCACTCACAGCTTCTCTTTCTTTCTCTATCACTCTCAGCTTCTCTTTCCCACTCCTTCTCACTCACAGCTTCTCTTTCTCTCTCTTTCTCTCTCACAGCTTATCTCTCTCTCACGCACAGCTTCTCTTTCTCTATCTCTCTAACTCACAGCTTCTCTTTCTCTTACTCTCTCACTCACAGCTTCTCTCTCTCTCTCTCACTTACAGCTTCTCTTTCTCTCTCTCACTCACAACTTCTGTTTCTCTCTATTACTCTCACTCATAGCTTCTCTCTCTCTCACTCACAGCTTCTCTTTCTCTTTCTCTCTCACTCACAGCTTCTCTTTCTGTCTCTCTCTCACACACAGCTTCTCTTTCTCTCTCTCTCACTCACAGCCTCTGTTTCTCTGTATTACTCTCACTCATAGCTTCTCTCTCTCTCTCACTCACAGCTTCTCTTTCTCTCTCACTCTCTCTCTCACTCACAGCTTATCTTTCTCTCTCTCTCTCACTCACAGCTTCTCTTTCTCTCTCTCTCACAGCTTCTCTTTCTCTGTCTCTCTCTCACTCACAACTTCTCTTTCTCTCTCTCTCACTCACAGCTTCTCTTTCTCTATCACTCACTCAAAGCTTCTCTTTCTCTCTCTCTCTCTCAATCACACCTTCTCTTTCTCTCTCTCACACACAGCTTCACTTTCTCTCACTCTCTCTCACTCACAGCTTCTCTTTCTCTCTATTACTCTCATGCACAGCTTCTCTTTCTCTCTCTCTGTCTCTCTCACTCACAGAATCTCTTTCTCTCTCTCTCTCGCTCACTCACAGCTTATCTTTCTCTTTCTCTCTCTCACTCACATGTTCTCTCTCTCTCTCAGATTCTCTTTCTCTCTCGCTCACTCACTCACAGTTTCTCTTTCTCTCTATCTCTCATGCACAGCTTCTCTTTCTCTCTCTCTCACTCACTCACAGCTTCTCTTTCTTTCTCTCTCTCTCTCTCACTCACAGCTTCTCTTTCTCTTTCTCTCACTCACAGTTTCTCTTTCTCTCTCTCTCTCACTCACAGCTTCTCTTTCTCTCTCTCACACACACACAGCTTCTCTCTCTCTCTCTCTCATTCACAGCTTCTCTTTCTCTAACTCTCACTCACATCTTCTCTCACTCACTCACAGCTTCTCTTTCTCTCTCTCTCTCACTCACAGCTTCTCTTTCTCTCTCACACACACTCACAGCTTCTCTTTCTCTCTCTCTCACTCACAGCTTCTCTTTCTCTCTCTTTCTAACTCACAGCTTATGTTTCTCTC
The DNA here is from genome assembly GCA_035047345.1 of Bradypodion ventrale. Taxonomy (NCBI): domain Eukaryota; kingdom Metazoa; phylum Chordata; class Lepidosauria; order Squamata; family Chamaeleonidae; genus Bradypodion; species Bradypodion ventrale. Next base: position 256,195,117 of record JAWDJE010000001.1, read on the forward strand.
TATCAGTCTCACTCACAGCTTCTCTTTCTCTCTCACTATCTCTCACAGCTCTTTCTTTCTCTCTCTCGCACTCACAGCTTCTCTTTCTCTCTCTCTCTCACTCACAGCCTCTCTCTCTCACTCACTCTCAGCTTCTCTTTCTCTCTCTCTCTCTCACTCACAGCTTCACTCTCTCTCTCACTCACAGCTTCTCTTTCTCTCACTCTCTCTCACTCACAGCTTCTCTTTCTCTCTCTCTCTCACTCACTCACAGCTTCTCTTTCTCTCTCTCTCTCTCTCACACACAGCTTCTCTGTCTCTCACTATCTCTCATAGCTTCTCTTTCTTTCTCTCTCTCTCACTCACAGCTTCTCTTTCTCTCTCTCTCTTTCTCTCACAGCTTTGCTTTCTCTCTCTCACTCACAGCTTCTCTCTCTCTCACTCTCAGCTTCTCTTTCTTTCTCTCTCTCTCACTCACAGCTTCTCTTTCTCTCCCTCTCTCTCTCACTCACAATTTCTCTTTCTCTCTCTCTTACTCACAGCTTCTCTCTCTCTCTCTCACTCTCAGCTTCTCTTTCTCTCTCTTTCTCTCTCACAGCTTCTGTTTTGCTCTATCACTCTCAATCACAGCTTCCCTTTCTCTCTCTCTCTCACTCACAGCTTCTCTTTATCTCTCTCTCTTTCACTCACAGCTTCTCTCTCTCTCACTCACAGCTTCTCTTTCTCTCTCCTCTCACTCACAGCTTCTCTTTCTCTCTCTCTCTCTCCCTCACAGCTTCTCTTTCTCTCTCACACACACACAGATTCTCTTTCTCTCTCTCACTCACTCACAGCTTCTCTCTCTCTCTCACTCACAGCTTCTCTTTATCTCTCTCACTCACAGCTTTTCTTTCTCTCTCTGTCACTCACAGCTTCTCCCTCTATCTCTCTCTCTCGATCTCTCTCACTCACAGCTTCTCTTTCTCTCTCACACACACAGCTTCTTTCTCTCTCTCTCACAACTTCTCTTTCACTCACTCTCTCTCACTCACAGCTTCTCTTTCTCTCTCTCTCACTCAAAGCTTCTCTTTCTCTCTCACACACACCCAGCTTCTCTTTCTATCTCTCTCACTCACAGCTTTTCTTTCACTCCCTCTTTCTCACTCACAGCTTCTCTTTCTTTCTCTATCACTCTCAGCTTCTCTTTCCCACTCCTTCTCACTCACAGCTTCTCTTTCTCTATCTTTCTCACTCACAGCTACTCTCTCTCTCTCTCACACTCACAGCTTCTCTCTCTCTCTCTCTCACTCACAGCTTCTCTTTCTCTCTCTCTCTCACTCAAAGCTTCTCTTTCTCTCTCACACACACCCAGCTTCTCTTTCTCTCTCTCTCACTCACAGCTTTTCTTTCTCTCACTCTTTCTCACTCACAGCTTCTCTTTCTTTCTCTATCACTCTCAGCTTCTCTTTCCCACTCCTTCTCCCTCACAGCTTCTCTCTCTCTCTCTCTCACTCACAGCTTCTCTTTCTCTTTCTCTCTCACTCACAGCTTCTCTTTCCCCCTCTCTCTCTCTCTCCCAGCTTCTCTTTCTCTGTCTCTCTCACTCACAGCTTCTCTCTCTCTCTCTCACTCACTCAAAGCTTCTCTTTCTCTCTCTCTCACTCACACCTTCTCTCTCTCTCACACACACACACACACAGCTTCTCTTTCTCTCACTCTCACTCACAGCTTCTCTTTCTCTCTCTCTCTCACTCACAGCTTCTATTTCTCTCTATTACTCTCACTCACAGCTTCTCTTTCTCTCTCTCTCTCTCGCTCACAGAATCTCTTTCTCTCTCTCACTCACAGCTTCTCTTTCTCTCTCACACACACTCACAGCTTCTCCCTCTTTCTCTCTCTCTCACTCCCAGCTTCTCTTTCTTTCTCTCTCTTTCTCACTCACAGCTTCTCCCTCTCTCTCTCTCTCTCACTCACAGCCTCTTTCTCTCTCACACACACAGCTTCTCTCTCTCTCACACACACACTTCTCTTTCACTCAGTCTCTCTCACTCCCAGCTTCTCTTTCTCTCTCTCTCTCACTCGCAGCTTCTCTTTCTCTCTCTCTCACTCACAGCTTCTCTTTCTCTCCCTCTCTCTCACTCACAGCTTCTCTTTCTCTCTCTTTCTCACTCACAGCTTCTCTTTCTTTCTCTATCACTCTCAGCTTCTCTTTCCCACTCCTTCTCACTCACAGCTTCTCTTTCTCTCTCTTTCTCACTCACTGCTTCTCTCTCTCTCTCACTCACAGCTTCTCTCTCTCTCACTCACTCACAGCTTCTCTTTCTCTCTCTCTCACTCACAGCTTCTCTTTCTCTTTCTCTCTCACTCACAGCTTCTCTTTCTCACTCTCTCTCACTCACAGCTTCTCTTTCTCTCTCTCTCACTCACAGCTTTTCTTTCTTTCTCTATCACACTCAGTTTCTCTTTCCCACTCCTTCTCACTCACATCTTCTCTTTCTCTATCTTTCTCACTCACAGCTTCTCTTTCTCTCTCTTTCTCACTCACAGCTTCTCTCTCTCTCTCTCTCACAGCTTCTCTCTCTCTCTCTCTCACTCTCAGCTTCTCTTTCTCTCTCTCTCACTCACAGCTTCTCTTTCTCTATCACTCACTCAAAGCTTCTCTTTCTCTCTCTCTCTCAATCACACCTTCTCTTTCTCTCTCTCACACACAGCTTCACTTTCTCTCACTCTCTCTCACTCACAGCTTCTCTTTCTCTCTATTACTCTCATGCACAGCTTCTCTTTCTCTCTCTCTGTCTCTCTCACTCACAGAATCTCTTTCTCTCTCTCTCTCGCTCACTCACAGCTTATCTTTCTCTTTCTCTCTCTCACTCACATGTTCTCTCTCTCTCTCTCAGATTCTCTTTCTCTCTCGCTCACTCACTCACAGTTTCTCTTTCTCTCTCTCTCTCATGCACAGCTTCTCTTTCTCTCTCTCTCTCTCACAGCTTCTCTTTCTTTCTCTCTCTCTCTCTCACTCACAGCTTCTCTTTCTCTTTCTCTCACTCACAGTTTCTCTTTCTCTCTCTCTCTCACTCACAGCTTCTCTTTCTCTCTCACACACACACACAGCTTCTCTCTCTCTCTCTCTCATTCACAGCTTCTCTTTCTCTAACTCTCACTCACATCTTCTCTCACTCACTCACAGCTTCTCTTTCTCTCTCTCTCTCACTCACAGCTTCTCTTTCTCTCTCACACACACTCACAGCTTCTCTTTCTCTCTCTCTCACTCACAGCTTCTCTTTCTCTCTCTTTCTAACTCACAGCTTATGTTTCTCTCTATCAGTCTCACTCACAGCTTCTCTTTCTCTCTCACTATCTCTCACAGCTCTTTCTTTCTCTCTCTCGCACTCACAGCTTCTCTTTCTCTCTCTCTCTCACTCACAGCCTCTCTCTCTCGCTCACTCTCAGCTTCTCTTTCTCTCTCTCTCTCTCACTCACAGCTTCAATCTCTCTCTCACTCACAGCTTCTCTTTCTCTCACTCTCTCTCACTCACAGCTTCTCTTTCTCTCTCTCTCTCTCTCTCTCTCACTCACTCACAGCTTCTCTTTCTCTCTCTCTCTCTCACACAGCTTCTCTGTCTCTCACTATCTTTCATAGCTTCTCTATCTTTCTCTCTCTCTCACTCACAGCTTCTCTTTCTCTCTCTCTCTTTCTCTCACAGCTTTGCTTTCTCTCTCTCTCTTTCTCTCACAGCTTTGCTTTCTCTCTCTCACTCACAGCTTCTCTTTCTATCTCTCTCACTCACAGCTTCTCTCTCTCTCACTCTCAGCTTCTCTTTCTCTCTCTCTCTCACTCACAGCTTCTCTTTCTCTCTCACGCACTCACAGCTTATGTTTCTCTCTATCACTCTCACTCACAGCTTCTCTTTCTCTCCCTCTCTCTCTCACTCACAATTTCTCTTTCTCTCTCTCTTACTCACAGCTTCTCTCTCTCTCTCTCACTCTCAGCTTCTCTTTCTCTCTCTTTCTCTCTCACAGCTTCTGTTTTGCTCTATCACTCTCAATCACAGCTTCCCTTTCTCTCTCTCTCTCACTCACAGCTTCTCTTTATCTCTCTCTCTTTCACTCACAGCTTCTCTCTCTCTCACTCACAGCTTCTCTTTCTCTCTCCTCTCACTCACAGCTTCTCTTTCTCTCTCTCTCTCTCACTCACAGCTTCTCTTTCTCTCTCACACACACACAGATTCTCTTTCTCTCTCTCACTCACTCACAGCTTCTCTCTCTCTCTCACTCACAGCTTCTCTTTATCTCTCTCACTCACAGCTTTTCTTTCTCTCTCTGTCACTCACAGCTTCTCCCTCTATCTCTCTCTCTCTCGATCTCTCTCACTCACAGCTTCTCTTTCTCTCTCTCACACACAGCTTCTTTCTCTCTCTCTCACAACTTCTCTTTCACTCACTCTCTCTCACTCACAGCTTCTCTTTCTCTCTCTCTCACTCAAAGCTTCTCTTTCTCTCTCACACACACCCAGCTTCTCTTTCTCTCTCTCTCACTCACAGCTTTTCTTTCACTCCCTCTTTCTCACTCACAGCTTCTCTTTCTTTCTCTATCACTCTCAGCTTCTCTTTCCCACTCCTTCTCACTCACAGCTTCTCTTTCTCTATCTTTCTCACTCACAGCTACTCTCTCTCTCTCTCTCTCACTCACAGCTTCTCTCTCTCTCTCTCTCACTCACAGCTTCTCTTTCTCTCTCTCTCTCACTCAAAGCTTCTCTTTCTCTCTCACACACACCCAGCTTCTCTTTCTCTCTCTCTCACTCACAGCTTTTCTTTCTCTCACTCTTTCTCACTCACAGCTTCTCTTTCTTTCTCTATCACTCTCAGCTTCTCTTTCCCACTCCTTCTCACTCACATCTTCTCTTTCTCTATCTTTCTCACTCACAGCTACTCTCTCTCTCTCTCTCACTCACAGCTTCTCTCTCTCTCTCTCTCTCTCACTCACAGCTTCTCTTTCTCTCTCTCTCTCACTCACAGCTTCTCTTTCTCTTTCTCTCTCACTCACAGCTTCTCTTTCTCCCTCTCTCTCTCTCTCCCAGCTTCTCTTTCTCTGTCTCTCTCACTCACAGCTTCTCTCTCTCTCTCTCACTCACTCAAAGCTTCTCTTTCTCTCTCTCTCACTCACACCTTCTCTCTCTCTCTCTCTCACACACACACAGCTTCTCTTTCTCTCACTCTCTCTCACTCACAGCTTCTCTTTCTCTCTCTCTCACTCACAGCTTCTATTTCTCTCTATTACTCTCACTCACAGCTTCTCTTTCTCTCTCTCTCTCTCTCGCTCACAGAATCTCTTTCTCTCTCTCACTCACAGCTTCTCTTTCTCTCTCTCACACACTCACAGCTTCTCCCTCTTTCTCTCTCTCTCACTCACAGCTTCTCTTTCTTTCTCTCTCTTTCTCACTCACAGCTTCTCCCTCTCTCTCTCTCTCACTCACAGCCTCTTTCTCTCTCACACACACAGCTTCTCTCTCTCTCACACACACACTTCTCTTTCACTCAGTCTCTCTCACTCCCAGCTTCTCTTTCTCTCTCTCTCTCACTCGCAGCTTCTCTTTCTCTCTCTCTCACTCACAGCTTCTCTTTCTCTCCCTCTCTCTCACTCACAGCTTCTCTTTCTCTCTCTTTCTCACTCACAGCTTCTCTTTCTTTCTCTATCACTCTCAGCTTCTCTTTCCCACTCCTTCTCACTCACATCTTCTCTTTCTCTATCTTTCTCACTCACAGCTTCTCTTTCTCTCTCTTTCTCACTCACAGCTTCTCTCTCTCTCTCACACAGCTTCTCTCTCTCTCTCTCTCACTCTCAGCTTCTCTTTCTCTCTCTCTCACTCACAGCTTCTCTTTCTCTCTCTGACTGACAGCTACACTTTCTCTCTCTCTCACAGCTTCTCTTTCTCTCTTTCTCTCTCTCTCACTCTCAGCTTCTCTCTCTCTCTCACTCACAGCTTCTCTTTCTCTCTCATTCTCAGCTTCTCCTGCTCTCTCTCTCTCACTCACAGCTTCTATTTCTTTCTCTCTCTCACTCACAGCTTCTTTTTCTCTCTATTACTCTCACTCACAGCTTCTCTTTCTCTCTCACTCACAGCTTCCCTTTCTCTCTCTCTCTCTCACAGCTTCTCTTTCTCTCTCTCTCTCTCTCACTCAAAGCTTCTCTCTCTCTCTCTCTCTCTCTCACTCACAGCTTCTCTTTCTCTCTCTCTCACTCACAGCTTCTCTTTCTCTCCCTCTCTCTCACTCACAGCTTCTCTTTCTCTCTCTTTCTCACTCACAGCTTCTCTTTCTTTCTCTATCACTCTCAGCTTCTCTTTCCCACTCCTTCTCACTCACAGCTTCTCTTTCTCTCTCTTTCTCACTCACAGCTTATCTCTCTCTCTCACTCACAGCTTCTCTTTCTCTATCTCTCTAACTCACAGCTTCTCTTTCTCTTTCTCTCTCACTCACATTTTCTCTCTCTCTCTCTCACTTACAGCTTCTCTTTCTCTCTCTCACTCACAACTTCTGTTTCTCTCTATTACTCTCACTCATAGCTTCTCTCTCTCTCTCACTCACAGCATCTCTTTCTCTCTCACTCTCTCTCACTCACAGCTTATCTTTCTCTCTCACACACTCACAGCTTCTCTTTCTCTCTCTCACACAGCTTCTCTTTCTCTGTCTCTCTCTCACTCACAGCTTCTCTTTCTCTCTCTCTCTCACTCACTCAAAGCTTCTCTTTCTCTCTCTCTCTCACTCACACCTTCTCTTTCTCTCTCACACACACACAGCTTCTCTTTCTCTCCTCTCTCTCACTCACAGCTTCTCTTTCTCTCTATTACTCTCACTCACAGCTTCTCTTTCTCTCTTTCTGTCTCTCTCACTGACATAATCTCTTTCTCTCTCACTCTCTTGCTCACTCACAGCTTATCTTTCTCTCTCTCTCTCTCACTCACAGCTTATCTTTCTCTCTCTCTCTCACTCACATCTTCTCTCTCTCTCACACAGATTCTCTTTCTCCCTCACTCACGCACAGCTTCTCTTTCTCTCTCTCTCTCATGCACAGCTTCTGTTTCTCTCTCTCTCACTCACTCACAGCTTCTCTTTCTTACTCTCTCTCTCTCTCACTGGCAGCTTCTCTTTCTATCTCACTCTCACTCACAGCTTCTCTTTCTCTCTCTCTCTCTCACTCACATCTTCTCTCTCTCTCACACACAGATTCTCTTTTACTCTCTCTCACTCACTCACAGCTTCTCTTTCTCTCTCTCTCATGCACAGCTTCTGTTTCCCTCTCTCTCACTCACTCACAGCTTCTCTTTCTTTCTCTCTCTCTCTCACTCACAGCTTATCTTTCTCTCTCTCACTCACAGCTTCTCTTTCTCTCTCTCTCTCACTCACATCTTCTCTCACACACAGATTCTCTTTCTCTCTCTCTCTCTCACTCACAGCTTCTCTTTCTCTCTCACACACACACACAGATTCTCTTTCTCTCTCACTCACTCACTCACACCTTCTCTCTCTCTCTCACTCACAGCTTCTCTTTCTCTCACTCACAGCTTCTTTTTCTCTCTCTTTCTCACTCACAACTTCTCTTTCTCTCTCTTTCTCACTCACAGTTTCTCCCTCTCTCTCTCTCACTCACAGCCTCTTTCTCTCTCACACACACAGCTTCTCTCTCTCACACACACACAACTTCTCTTTCACTCAGTCTAACTCACTCACAGCTTCTCTTTCTCTCTCTCTCACTCACACCTTCTCTTTCTCTCTCTCACTCACAGCTTCTCTTTCTCTTTCTCTCTCACTCACAGCTTCTCTCTCTCTCACACACACACACAGATTCTTTCTCTCTCTCTCTCTCTCACTCACTCACAGCTTCTCTCTCTCTCTCTCACTCACAGCTTCTCTTTCTCTCTCTCACACACAGCTTCTCTCTCTCACACACACAACTTCTCTTTCACTCAGTCTCTCTCACTCACAGCTTCTCTTTCTCTCTCTCTCACTCACAGCTTCTCTTTCTCTCTCTCTCACTCACAGCTTCTCTTTCTCTCTCTCTCTCACACAGATTCTCTTTCTCTCTCTCTCACTCACTCACAGCTTCTCTCTCTCTCTCACTCACTCACAGCTTCTCTTTCTCTCTCTCACTCACAGCTTCTCTTTTTCTCTCTTTCTCACTCACAGCTTCTCCCTCTCTCACTCACAGCCTCTTTATCTCTCACACACACAGCTTCTCTCTCTCTCTCTCACTTCACTCAGTCTCTCTCACTGAAATCTTCTCTTTCTCTCTCTCTCTCACTCACAGCTTCTCTTTCTCTCTCTCTCTCACTCACAGCTTCTCTTTCTCTCTCTCTCGCACAGATTCTCTCTCTCTCTCTCTGTCTATCTCACTCACAGAATCTCTTTCTCACTCTCTCTCACTCACAGCTTCTCTTTCTCTCTCTCTCTCTCACTCACATCTTCTCTCTCGCACACACAGATTCTCTTTCTCACTCTCTCACTCACTCACAGATTCTATTTCTCTCTCTTATGCACAGCTTCTCTTTCTCTCTCTCACTCACTCACAGCTTCTCTTTCTCTCTCTCTCTCACTCAAAGCTTCTCTTTCTCTCTCTCTCTCATTCACAGCTTCTCTTTCTCTCTCTCTCTCACTCACAGCTTCTCTTTCTCTCTCTCACACACACAGATTCTCTTTCTCTCTCTCTCACTCACTCACAGCTTCTCTTTCTCTCTCTCTCACTCACAGCTTCTCTTTCTCTCTCTCTCACACAGATTCTCTTTCTCTCTCTCTCACTCACTCACAGCTTCTCTCTCTCTCTCACTCACTCACAGCTTCTCTTTCTCTCTCTCACTCACAGATTCTCTTTTTCTCTCTTTCTCACTCACAGCTTCTCCTTCTCTCTCTCTCACTCACAGCCTCTTTCTCTCACACACACACAGCTTCTCTCTCTCTCACACACACATAACTTCTCTTTCGCTCAGTCTCTCTCACTCAGTTTCTCTTTCTCTCTCTCTCTCACTCACAGCTTCTCTTTCTCACTCTCTCACTCACAGCTTCTCTTTCTCTGCCTCTCTCTCACTCACAGCTTCTCTTTCTCTCCCTTTCTCACTCACAGCTTCTCTTTCTTTCTCTATCACTCTCAGCTTCTCTTTCCCACTCCTTCTCACTCACAGCTTCTCTTTCTCTCTCTTTCTCACTCACTGCTTCTCTCTCTCTCTCACTCACAGCTTCTCTCTCTCTCACTCACTCACAGCTTCTCTTTCTCTCTCTCTCACTCACAGCTTCTCTTTCTCTTTCTCTCTCACTCACAGCTTCTCTTTCTCACTCTCTCTCACTCACAGCTTCTCTTTCTCTCTCTCTCACTCACAGCTTTTCTTTCTTTCTCTATCACACTCAGCTTCTCTTTCCCACTCCTTCTCACTCACATCTTCTCTTTCTCTATCTTTCTCACTCACAGCTTCTCTTTCTCTCTCTTTCTCACTCACAGCTTCTCTCTCTCTCTCTCACACAGCTTCTCTCTCTCTCTCTCTCACTCTCAGCTTCTCTTTCTCTCTCTCTCACTCACAGCTTCTCTTTCTCTATCACTCACTCAAAGCTTCTCTTTCTCTCTCTCTCTCAATCACACCTTCTCTTTCTCTCTCTCACACACAGCTTCACTTTCTCTCACTCTCTCTCACTCACAGCTTCTCTTTCTCTCTATTACTCTCATGCACAGCTTCTCTTTCTCTCTCTCTGTCTCTCTCACTCACAGAATCTCTTTCTCTCTCTCTCTCGCTCACTCACAGCTTATCTTTCTCTTTCTCTCTCTCACTCACATGTTCTCTCTCTCTCTCTCAGATTCTCTTTCTCTCTCGCTCACTCACTCACAGTTTCTCTTTCTCTCTCTCTCTCATGCACAGCTTCTCTTTCTCTCTCTCTCTCTCACTCACAGCTTCTCTTTCTTTCTCTCTCTCTCTCTCACTCACAGCTTCTCTTTCTCTTTCTCTCACTCACAGTTTCTCTTTCTCTCTCTCTCTCACTCACAGCTTCTCTTTCTCTCTCTCACACACACACAGCTTCTCTCTCTCTCTCTCTCATTCACAGCTTCTCTTTCTCTAACTCTCACTCACATCTTCTCTCACTCACTCACAGCTTCTCTTTCTCTCTCTCTCTCACTCACAGCTTCTCTTTCTCTCTCACACACACTGACAGCTTCTCTTTCTCTCTCTCTCACTCACAGCTTCTCTTTCTCTCTCTTTCTAACTCACAGCTTATGTTTCTCTCTATCAGTCTCACTCACAGCTTCTCTTTCTCTCTCACTATCTCTCACAGCTCTTTCTTTCTCTCTCTCGCACTCACAGCTTCTCTTTCTCTCTCTCTCTCACTCACAGCCTCTCTCTCTCGCTCACTCTCAGCTTCTCTTTCTCTCTCTCTCTCTCACTCACAGCTTCACTCTCTCTCTCACTCACAGCTTCTCTTTCTCTCACTCTCTCTCACTCACAGCTTCTCTTTCTCTCTCTCTCTCTCTCTCACTCACTCACAGCTTCTCTTTCTCTCTCTCTCTCTCACACAGCTTCTCTGTCTCTCACTATCTTTCATAGCTTCTCTATCTTTCTCTCTCTCTCACTCACAGCTTCTCTTTCTCTCTCTCTCTTTCTCTCACAGCTTTGCTTTCTCTCTCTCTCTTTCTCTCACAGCTTTGCTTTCTCTCTCTCACTCACAGCTTCTCTTTCTATCTCTCTCACTCACAGCTTCTCTCTCTCTCACTCTCAGCTTCTCTTTCTCTCTCTCTCTCACTCACAGCTTCTCTTTCTCTCTCACGCACTCACAGCTTATGTTTCTCTCTATCACTCTCACTCACAGCTTCTCTTTCTCTCCCTCTCTCTCTCACTCACAATTTCTCTTTCTCTCTCTCTTACTCACAGCTTCTCTCTCTCTCTCTCACTCTCAGCTTCTCTTTCTCTCTCTTTCTCTCTCACAGCTTCTGTTTTGCTCTATCACTCTCAATCACAGCTTCCCTTTCTCTCTCTCTCTCACTCACAGCTTCTCTTTATCTCTCTCTCTTTCACTCACAGCTTCTCTCTCTCTCACTCACAGCTTCTCTTTCTCTCTCCTCTCACTCACAGCTTCTCTTTCTCTCTCTCTCTCTCACTCACAGCTTCTCTTTCTCTCTCACACACACACAGATTCTCTTTCTCTCTCTCACTCACTCACAGCTTCTCTCTCTCTCTCACTCACAGCTTCTCTTTATCTCTCTCACTCACAGCTTTTCTTTCTCTCTCTGTCACTCACAGCTTCTCCCTCTATCTCTCTCTCTCTCGATCTCTCTCACTCACAGCTTCTCTTTCTCTCTCTCACACACAGCTTCTTTCTCTCTCTCTCACAACTTCTCTTTCACTCACTCTCTCTCACTCACAGCTTCTCTTTCTCTCTCTCTCACTCAAAGCTTCTCTTTCTCTCTCACACACACCCAGCTTCTCTTTCTCTCTCTCTCACTCACAGCTTTTCTTTCACTCCCTCTTTCTCACTCACAGCTTCTCTTTCTTTCTCTATCACTCTCAGCTTCTCTTTCCCACTCCTTCTCACTCACAGCTTCTCTTTCTCTATCTTTCTCACTCACAGCTACTCTCTCTCTCTCTCTCTCACTCACAGCTTCTCTCTCTCTCTCTCTCACTCACAGCTTCTCTTTCTCTCTCTCTCTCACTCAAAGCTTCTCTTTCTCTCTCACACACACCCAGCTTCTCTTTCTCTCTCTCTCACTCACAGCTTTTCTTTCTCTCACTCTTTCTCACTCACAGCTTCTCTTTCTTTCTCTATCACTCTCAGCTTCTCTTTCCCACTCCTTCTCACTCACATCTTCTCTTTCTCTATCTTTCTCACTCACAGCTACTCTCTCTCTCTCTCTCACTCACAGCTTCTCTCTCTCTCTCTCTCTCACTCACAGCTTCTCTTTCTCTCTCTCTCTCTCTCACTCACAGCTTCTCTTTCTCTCTCACTCACAGCTTCTCTTTCTCCCTCTCTCTCTCTCTCCCAGCTTCTCTTTCTCTGTCTCTCTCACTCACAGCTTCTCTCTCTCTCTCTCACTCACTCAAAGCTTCTCTTTCTCTCTCTCTCACTCACACCTTCTCTCTCTCTCACACACACACACACACAGCTTCTCTTTCTCTCACTCTCTCTCACTCACAGCTTCTCTTTCTCTCTCTCTCACTCACAGCTTCTATTTCTCTCTATTACTCTCACTCACAGCTTCTCTTTCTCTCTCTCTCTCTCTCGCTCACAGAATCTCTTTCTCTCTCTCACTCACAGCTTCTCTTTCTCTCTCTCACACACTCACAGCTTCTCCCTCTTTCTCTCTCTCTCACTCACAGCTTCTCTTTCTTTCTCTCTCTTTCTCACTCACAGCTTCTCCCTCTCTCTCTCTCTCACTCACAGCCTCTTTCTCTCTCACACACACAGCTTCTCTCTCTCACACACACACACTTCTCTTTCACTCAGTCTCTCTTACTCCCAGCTTCTCTTTCTCTCTCTCTCTCACTCGCAGCTTCTCTTTCTCTCTCTCTCACTCACAGCTTCTCTTTCTCTCCCTCTCTCTCACTCACAGCTTCTCTTTCTCTCTCTTTCTCACTCACAGCTTCTCTTTCTTTCTCTATCACTCTCAGCTTCTCTTTCCCACTCCTTCTCACTCACATCTTCTCTTTCTCTATCTTTCTCACTCACAGCTTCTCTTTCTCTCTCTTTCTCACTCACAGCTTCTCTCTCTCTCTCACAGCTTCTCTCTCTCTCACTCTCACTCTCAGCTTCTCTTTCTCTCTCTCTCACTCACAGCTTCTCTTTCTCTCTCTGACTGACAGCTACACTTTCTCTCTCTCTCACAGCTTCTCTTTCTCTCTTTCTCTCTCTCTCACTCTCAGCTTCTCTCTCTCTCTCACTCACAGCTTCTCTTTCTCTCTCATTCTCAGCTTCTCCTGCTCTCTCTCTCTCACTCACAGCTTCTATTTCTTTCTCTCTCTCACTCACAGCTTCTTTTTCTCTCTATTACTCTCACTCACAGCTTCTCTTTCTCTCTCTCTCACTCACAGCTTCACTTTCTCTCTCTCTCTCTCACAGCTTCTCTTTCTCTCTCTCTCTCTCTCACTCAAAGCTTCTCTTTCTCTCTCTCTCTCTCTCACTCACAGCTTCTCTTTCTCTCTCTCTCACTCACAGCTTCTCTTTCTCTCCCTCTCTCTCACTCACAGCTTCTCTTTCTCTCTCTTTCTCACTCACAGCTTCTCTTTCTTTCTCTATCACTCTCAGCTTCTCTTTCCCACTCCTTCTCACTCACAGCTTCTCTTTCTCTCTCTTTCTCACTCACAGCTTATCTCTCTCTCTCACTCACAGCTTCTCTTTCTCTATCTCTCTAACTCACAGCTTCTCTTTCTCTTTCTCTCTCACTCACATTTTCTCTCTCTCTCTCTCACTTACAGCTTCTCTTTCTCTCTCTCACTCACAACTTCTGTTTCTCTCTATTACTCTCACTCATAGCTTCTCTCTCTCTCTCACTCACAGCATCTCTTTCTCTCTCACTCTCTCTCACTCACAGCTTATCTTTCTCTCTCACACACTCACAGCTTCTCTTTCTCTCTCTCACACAGCTTCTCTTTCTCTGTCTCTCTCTCACTCACAGCTTCTCTTTCTCTCTCTCTCTCACTCACTCAAAGCTTCTCTTTCTCTCTCTCTCTCACTCACACCTTCTCTTTCTCTCTCTCACACACACACAGCTTCTCTTTCTCTCCTCTCTCTCACTCACAGCTTCTCTTTCTCTCTATTACTCTCACTCACAGCTTCTCTTTCTCTCTCTCTGTCTCTCTCACTGACATAATCTCTTTCTCTCTCACTCTCTTGCTCACTCACAGCTTATCTTTCTCTCTCTCTCTCACTCACAGCTTATCTTTCTCTCTCTCTCACTCACATCTTCTCTCTCTCTCACACAGATTCTCTTTCTCCCTCACTCACGCACAGCTTCTCTTTCTCTCTCTCTCTCATGCACAGCTTCTGTTTCTCTCTCTCTCACTCACTCACAGCTTCTCTTTCTTACTCTCTCTCTCTCACTGGCAGCTTCTCTTTCTATCTCACTCTCACTCACAGCTTCTCTTTCTCTCTCTCTCTCACTCACATCTTCTCTCTCTCTCACACACAGATTCTCTTTTACTCTCTCTCACTCACTCACAGCTTCTCTTTCTCTCTCTCTCATGCACAGCTTCTGTTTCCCTCTCTCTCACTCACTCACAGCTTCTCTTTCTTTATCTCTCTCTCACACTCACAGCTTATCTTTCTCTCTCTCACTCACAGCTTCTCTTTCTCTCTCTCTCTCACTCACATCTTCTCTCACACACAGATTCTCTTTCTCTCTCTCTCTCTCACTCACAGCTTCTCTTTCTCTCTCACACACACACACAGATTCTCTTTCTCTCTCACTCACTCACTCACAGCTTCTCTCTCTCTCTCACTCACAGCTTCTCTTTCTCTCACTCACAGCTTCTTTTTCTCTCTCTTTCTCACTCACAACTTCTCTTTCTCTCTCTTTCTCACTCACAGTTTCTCCCTCTCTCTCTCTCACTCACAGCCTCTTTCTCTCTCACACACACAGCTTCTCTCTCACACACACACACAACTTCTCTTTCACTCAGTCTTACTCACTCACAGCTTCTCTTTCTCTCTCTCTCACTCACACCTTCTCTTTCTCTCTCTCTCACTCACAGCTTCTCTTTCTCTTTCTCTCTCACTCACAGCTTCTCTCTCTCTCTCACACACACACAGATACTTTTTCTCTCTCTCTCTCTCACTCACTCACAGCTTCTCTCTCTCTCTCTCACTCACAGCTTCTCTTTCTCTCTCTCACACACAGCTTCTCTCTCTCACACACACAACTTCTCTTTCACTCAGTCTCTCTCACTCACAGCTTCTCTTTCTCTCTCTCTCACTCACAGCTTCTCTTTCTCTCTCTCTCTCACTCACAGCTTCTCTTTCTCTCTCTCTCTCACACAGATTCTCTTTCTCTCTCTCTCACTCACTCACAGCTTCTCTCTCTCTCTCACTCACTCACAGCTTCTCTTTCTCTCTCTCACTCACAGCTTCTCTTTTTCTCTCTTTCTCACTCACAGCTTCTCCCTCTCTCACTCACAGCCTCTTTATCTCTCACACACACAGCTTCTCTCTCTCTCTCTCACTTCACTCAGTCTCTCTCACTGAAATCTTCTCTTTCTCTCTCTCTCTCACTCACAGCTTCTCTTTCTCTCTCTCTCTCACTCACAGCTTCTCTTTCTCTCTCTCTCGCACAGATTCTCTCTCTCTCTCTCTGTCTCTCTCACTCACAGAATCTCTTTCTCACTCTCTCTCACTCACAGCTTCTCTTTCTCTCTCTCTCTCTCACTCACATCTTCTCTCTCGCACACACAGATTCTCTTTCTCACTCTCTCACTCACTCACAGATTCTCTTTCTCTCTCTCATGCACAGCTTCTCTTTCTCTCTCTCACTCACTCACAGCTTCTCTTTCTCTCTCTTTCTCACTCACAGCTTCTCCTTCTCTCTCTCTCACTCACAGCCTCTTTCTCTCACACACACACAGCTTCTCTCTCTCACACACACACACAACTTCTCTTTCGCTCAGTCTCTCTCACTCACAGCTTCTCTTTCTCTCTCTCTCTCACTCACAGCTTCTCTTTCTCACTCTCTCACTCACAGCTTCTCTTTCTCTGCCTCTCTCTCACTCACAGCTTCTCTTTCTCTCCCTTTCTCACTCACAGCTTCTCTTTCTTTCTCTATCACTCTCAGCTTCTCTTTCCCACTCCTTCTCACTCACAGCTTCTCTTTCTCTCTCTTTCTCACTCACAGCTTCTCTCTCTCTCTCTCACAGCTTCTCTCTATCTCACTCTCAGCTTCTCTTTCTCTCTCTCTCACTAACAGCTCCTCTCTTTCTCTCTCTGACTGACAGCTACACTTTCTCTCTCTCACTCACAGCTTCTCTTTCTCTCTCTGACTGACAGCTACACTTTCTCTCTCTCACTCACAGCTTCTCTTTCTCTCTCTCTCTCACTCTCAGCTTCTCTTTCTCTCTCTCTCACTCACAGCCTCTTTCTCCCACACACACACAGCTTCTCTCTCTCACACACACACACAACTTCTCTTTCACTCAGTCTCTCTCACTCACAGCTTCTCTTTCTCTCTCTCTCTCACTCACAGCTTCTCTCTCTCTCACTCACAGCTTCTCTTTCTCTCTCATTCTCAGCTTCTCCTGCTCTCTCTCTCTCTCTCACTCACAGCTTCTATTTCTTTCTCTCTCTCACTCACAGCTTCTCTTTCTCTCTCTCACTCACTCAAAGCTTCTCTTTCTCTCTCTCTCTCACTCACACCTTCTCTTTCTCTCTCACACACACAGCTTCTCTTTCTCTCACTCTCTCTCACTCACAGCTTCTCTTTCTCTCTATTACTCTCACTCACAGCTTCTCTTTCTCTCTCTCTGTCTCTCTCACTGACAGAATCTCTTTCTCTCTCACTCTCTCTCTCACTCACAGCTTCTCTTTCTCTCTCTCTCTCACTCACATCTTCTCTCTCACACAGATTCTCTTTCTCTCTCTGTCACTCACTCACAGCTTCTCTTTCTCTCTCTCTCTCATGCACAGCTTCTGTTTCTCTCTCTCACTCACTCACAGCTTCTCTTTCTTACTCTCTCTCTCTCTCACTGGCAGCTTCTCTTTCTATCTCTCTCTCACTCACAGCTTCTCTTTCTCTCTCTCTCTCTCACTCACATCTTCTCTCTCACACACACAGCTTCTCTTTCTCTCTCTCTCACTCACTCACAGCTTCTCTTTTTCTCTCTCTCATGCACAGCTTCTGTTTCTCTCTCTCTCACTCACTCACAGCTTCTCTTTCTTTCTTTCTCTCTCTCACTCACAGCTTATCTTTCTCTCTCTCTCTCACTCACAGCTTCTCTTTCTCTCTCTCTCTCACATCTTCTCTCTCTCACACACAGATTCTCTTTCTCTCTCTCTCACTCACTCACAGCTTCTCTCTCTCTCACAAATACACAGCTTCTCTTTCTCTCTCTCTCACTCACAGCTTCTCTTTCTCTTTCTCTCTCACTCACAGCTTCTCCTTCTCTCTCTCACACACACTGCTTTTCTCTCTCACACACACACACAGCTTCTCTTTCTCTCACTCTCTCTCACTCACAGCTTCTCTTTCTCTTTCTCTCTCTCTCTCTCTCAAAGAATCTCTCTCTCTCTCATACAAACCCACAGCTTCTCTTTCTCTTTCTCTCTCATTCACAGCTTCTCTTTTTCTCTCTCTCTCTCACTCACAGTTTCTCTTTCTCTCTCTCTCTCACTCACAGCTTCTCTCTCTCTCACTCTTAGCTTCTCTTTCTCTCTCTCTCTCACTCACAGCTTCTCTTTCTCTCTCACGCACTCACAGCTTATGTTTCTCTCTATCACTCTCACTCACAGCTTCTCTTTCTCTCCCTCTCTCTCTCACTCTCATCTTCTCTTTCTCTCTCTTTCTCACTCACAGCTTCTCTTTATCTCTCTCTCTCTCTCACTCACAGCTTCTCTTTCTCTCTCACACACACACAGATTCTCTTTCTCTCTCTCACTCACTCACAGCTTCTCTCTCTCTCTCTCACTCACAGCTTCTCTTTCTTACTCTCTCTCTCTCTCACTGGCAGCTTATCTTTCTCTCTCTCTCTCACTCACAGCTTTTCTTTCTCTCTCTGTCACTCACAGCTTCTCCCTCTATCTCTCTATCTCTTGATCTCTCTCACTCACAGCTTCTCTTTCTCTCTCACACACAGCTTCTCTCTCTCTCTCTCACAACTTCTCTTTCACTCACTCTCTCTCACTCACAGCTTCTCTTTCTCTCTCTCTCACTCAAAGCTTCTCTTTCTCTCTCACACACACCCAGCTTCTCTTTCTCTCTCTCTCACTCAGCTTTTCTTTCACTCCCTCTTTCTCACTCACAGCTTCTCTTTCTTTCTCTATCACTCTCAGCTTCTCTTTCCCACTCCTTCTCACTCACAGCTTCTCTTTCTCTATCTTTCTCACTAACAGCTACTCTCTCTCTCTCTCTCTCACTCACAGCGTCTCTCTCTCTCTCTCACTCACAGCTTCTCTTTCTCTCTCTCTCTCACTCAAAGCTTCTCTTTCTCTCTCACACACACCCAGCGTCTCTTTCTCTCTCTCTCACTCACAGCTTTTCTTTCTCTCACTCTTTCTCACTCACAGCTTCTCTTTCTTTCTCTATCACTCTCAGCTTCTCTTTCCCACTCCTTCTCACTCACATCTTCTCTTTCTCTATCTTTCTCACTCACAGCTACTCTCTCTCTCTCTCTCTCACTCACAGCTTCTCTCTCTCTCTCTCTCACTCACAGCTTCTCTTTCTCTCTCTCTCTCACTCACAGCTTCTCTTTCTCTTTCTCTCTCACTCACAGCTTCTCTTTCTCCCTCTCTCTCTCTCTCTCCCAGCTTCTCTTTCTCTGCTCTCTCACTCACAGCTTCTCTCTCTCACTCACTCACTCAAAGCTTCTCTTTCTCTCTCTCTCTCACTCACACCTTCTCTCTCTCTCACACACACACACAGCTTCTCTTTCTCTCACTCTCTCTCACTCACAGCTTCTCTTTCTCTCTCTCTCTCACTCACAGCTTCTATTTCTCTCTATTACTCTCACTCACAGAATCTCTTTCTCTCTCTCACTCACAGCTTCTCTTTCTCTCTCTCACACACTCACAGCTTCTCCCTCTTTCTCTCTCTCTCACTCACAGCTTCTCTTTCTTTCTCTCTCTTTCTCACTCACAGCTTCTCCCTCTCTCTCTCTCTCACTCACAGCCTCTTTCTCTCTCACACACACAGCTTCTCTCTCTCTCTCACACACACTTCTCTTTCACTCAGTCTCTCTCACTCCCAGCTTCTCTTTCTCTCTCTCTCTCACTCGCAGCTTCTCTTTCTCTCTCTCTCACTCACAGCTTCTCTTTCTCTCCCTCTCTCTCACTCACAGCTTCTCTTTCTCTCTCTTTCTCACTCACAGCTTCTCTTTCTTTCTCTATCACTCTCAGCTTCTTTCCCACTCCTTCTCACTCACAGCTTCTCTTTCTCTCTCTTTCTCACTCACAGCTTCTCTCTCTCTCTCACTCACAGCTTCTCTCTCTCTCACTCACTCACAGCTTCTCTTTCTCTCTCTCTCACTCACAGCTTCTCTTTCTCTTTCTCTCTCACTCACAGCTTCTCTTTCTCTCTCTCTCTCACTCACAGCTTCTCTTTCTCTCTCTCTCACTCACAGCTTTTCTTTCTTTCTCTATCACTCTCAGCTTCTCTTTCCCACTCCTTCTCACTCACATCTTCTCTTTCTCTATCTTTCTCACTCACAGCTTCTCTTTCTCTCTCTTTCTCACTCACAGCTTCTCTCTCTCTCTCTCTCACAGCTTCTCTCTCTCTCTCTCTCACTCTCAGCTTCTCTTTCTCTCTCTCTCACTCACAGCTTCTCTTTCTCTCTCTGACTGACAGCTACACTTTCTCTCTCTCTCACAGCTTCTCTTTCTCTCTTTCTCTCTCTCTCACTCTCAGCTTCTCTCTCTCTCTCACTCACAGCTTCTCTTTCTCTCTCATTCTCAGCTTCTCCTGCTCTCTCTCTCTCACTCACAGCTTCTATTTCTTTCTCTCTCTCACTCACAGCTTCTTTTTCTCTCTATTACTCTCACTCACAGCTTCTCTTTCTCTCTCTCTCACTCACAGCTTCCCTTTCTCTCTCTCTCACACACAGCTTCTCTTTCTCTCTCTCTCTCACTCAAAGCTTCTCTTTCTCTCTCTCTCTCTCTCTCACTCACAGCTTCTCTTTCTCTCTCTCTCACTCACAGCTTCTCTTTCTCTCCCTCTCTCTCACTCACAGCTTCTCTTTCTCTCTCTTTCTCACTCACAGCTTCTCTTTCTTTCTCTATCACTCTCAGCTTCTCTTTCCCACTCCTTCTCACTCACAGCTTCTCTTTCTCTCTCTTTCTCACTCACAGCTTATCTCTCTCTCTCACTCACAGCTTCTCTTTCTCTATCTCTCTAACTCACAGCTTCTCTTTCTCTTTCTCTCTCACTCACATTTTCTCTCTCTCTCTCTCTCACACAGATTCTCTTTCTCTCTCACTCACGCACAGCTTCTCTTTCTCTCTCTCTCTCATGCACAGCTTCTGTTTCTCTCTCTCTCACTCACTCACAGCTTCTCTTTCTTACTCTCTCTCTCTCTCACTGGCAGCTTCTCTTTCTATCTCACTCTCACTAACAGCTTCTCTTTCTCTCTCTCTCACTCACATCTTCTCTCTCTCTCTCACACAGATTCTCTTTTACTCTCTCTCACTCACTCACAGCTTCTCTTTCTCTCTCTCTCATGCACAGCTTCTGTTTCCCTCTCTCTCACTCACTCACAGCTTCTCTTTCTTTCTCTCTCTCTCTCTCACTCACAGCTTATCTTTCTCTCTCTCACTCACTCGCAGCTTCTCTTTCTCTCTCTCTCTCACTCACATCTTCTCTCACACACAGATTCTCTTTCTCTCTCTCTCTCACTCACAGCTTCTCTTTCTCTCTCACACACACACAGATTCTCTTTCTCTCTCTCTCACTCACTCACAGCTTCTCTCTCTCTCTCTCTCACTCACAGCTTCTCTATCTCTCACTCACAGCTTCTTTTTCTCTCTCTTTCTCGCTCACAACTTCTCTTTCTCTCTCTTTCTCACTCACAGTTTCTCCCTCTCTCTCACTCACAGCCTCTTTCTCTCTCACACACACAGCTTCTCTCTCACACACACACACAACTTCTCTTTCACTTAGTCTCTCTCACTCACAGCTTCTCTTTCTCTCTCTCTCACTCACAGCTTCTCTTTCTCTCTCTCTCTCACTCACAGCTTCTCTTTCTCTCTCTCTCACACACAGATTCTCTTTCTCTCTCTCTCACTCACTCACAGCTTCTCTCTCTCTCTCACTCACTCACAGCTTCTCTTTCTCTCTCTCACTCACAGCTTCTCTTTTTCTCTCTTTCTCACTCACAGCTTCTCCCTCTCTCTCTCACTCACAGCCTCTTTATCTCTCACACACACAGCTTCTCTCTCTCTCTCTCACTTCACTCAGTCTCTCTCACTCAAATCTTCTCTTTCTCTCTCTCTCTCACTCACAGCTTCTCTTTCTCTCTCTCTCTCACTCACAGCTTCTCTTTCTCTCTCTCTCGCACAGATTCTCTCTCTCTCTCTCTGTCTCTCTCACTCACAGAATCTCTTTCTCACTCTCTCTCACTCACAGCTTCTCTTTCTCTCTCTCTCTCTCACTCACATCTTCTCTCTCGCACACACAGATTCTCTTTCTCACTCTCTCTCTCACTCACAGATTCTCTTTCTCTCTCTCATGCACAGCTTCTCTTTCTCTCTCTCACTCACTCACAGCTTCTCTTTCTCTCTCTCTCTCACTCAAAGCTTCTCTTTCTCTCTCTCTCTCATTCACAGCTTCTCTTTCTCTCTCTCTCTCACTCACAGCTTCTCTTTCTCTCTCTCACACACACAGATTCTCTTTCTCTCTCTCTCTCTCACTCACAGCTTCTCTCTCTCTCTCACTCACAGCTTCTCTTTCTCTCTCTCACTCACAGATTCTCTTTTTCTCTCTTTCTCACTCACAGCTTCTCCTTCTCTCTCTCTCACTCACAGCCTCTTTCTCTCACACACACACAGCTTCTCTCTCTCACACACACACACAACTTCTCTTTCGCTCAGTCTCTCTCACTCACAGCTTCTCTTTCTCTCTCTCTCTCACTCACAGCTTCTCTTTCTCACTCTCTCACTCACAGCTTCTCTTTCTCTGCCTCTCTCTCACTCACAGCTTCTCTTTCTCTCTCTTTCTCACTCACAGCTTCTCTTTCTTTCTCTATCACTCTCAGCTTCTCTTTCCCACTCCTTCTCACTCACAGCTTCTCTTTCTCTCTCTTTCTCACTCACAGCTTCTCTCTCTCTCTCTCACAGCTTCTCTCTCTCTCTCTCACTCTCAGCTTCTCTTTCTCTCTCTCTCACTAACAGCTTCTCTCTTTCTCTCTCAGCTTCTCTTTCTCTCTCTCTCTCACTCACAGCTTCTCTTTCTCTCTCTGACTGACAGCTACACTTTCTCTCTCTCACTCACAGCTTCTCTCTCTCTCTCTCTCTCTCACTCTCAGCTTCTCTTTCTCTCTCTCTCACTCACAGCCTCTTTCTCCCACACACACACAGCTTCTCTCTCTCTCACACACACACAACTTCTCTTTCACTCAGTCTCTCTCACTCACAGCTTCTCTTTCTCTCTCTCTCTCACTCACAGCTTCTCTCTCTCTCACTCACAGCTTCTCTTTCTCTCTCATTCTCAGCTACTCCTGCTCTCTCTCTCTCACTCACTCACAGCTTCTATTTCTTTCTCTCTCTCACTCACAGCTTCTCTTTCTCTCTCTCACTCACTCAAAGCTTCTCTTTCTCTCTCTCTCTCTCACTCACACCTTCTCTTTCTCTCTCACACACACAGCTTCTCTTTCTCTCACTCTCTCTCACTCTCAGCTTCTCTTTCTCTCTATTACTCTCACTCACAGCTTCTCTTTCTCTCTCTCTGTCTCTCTCACTGACAGAATCTCTTTCTCTCTCACTCTCTCTCTCACTCACAGCTTCTCTTTCTCTCTCTCTCACTCACATCTTCTCTCTCACACAGATTCTCTTTCTCTCTCTGTCACTCACTCACAGCTTCTCTTTCTCTCTCTCTCTCATGCACAGCTTCTGTTTCTCTCTCTCTCACTCACTCACAGCTTCTCTTTCTTACTCTCTCTCTCTCTCACTGGCAGCTTCTCTTTCTATCTCTCTCTCACTCACAGCTTCTCTTTCTCTCTCTCTCTCTCACTCACATCTTCTCTCTCACACACACAGATTCTCTTTCTCTCTCTCTCACTCACTCACAGCTTCTCTTTTTCTCTCTCTCATGCACAGCTTCTGTTTCTCTCTCTCTCACTCTCAGCTTCTCTTTCCCACTCCTTCTCACTCACATCTTCTCTTTCTCTATCTTTCTCACTCACAGCTTCTCTTTCTCTCTCTTTCTCACTCACAGCTTCTCTCTCTCTCTCTCTCACAGCTTCTCTCTCTCTCTCTCTCACTCTCAGCTTCTCTTTCTCTCTCTCTCACTCACAGCTTCTCTTTCTCTCTCTGACTGACAGCTACACTTTCTCTCTCTCTCACAGCTTCTCTTTCTCTCTTTCTCTCTCTCTCACTCTCAGCTTCTCTCTCTCTCTCACTCACAGCTTCTCTTTCTCTCTCATTCTCAGCTTCTCCTGCTCTCTCTCTCTCACTCACAGCTTCTATTTCTTTCTCTCTCTCACTCACAGCTTCTTTTTCTCTCTATTACTCTCACTCACAGCTTCTCTTTCTCTCTCTCTCACTCACAGCTTCCCTTTCTCTCTCTCTCACACACAGCTTCTCTTTCTCTCTCTCTCTCACTCAAAGCTTCTCTTTCTCTCTCTCTCTCTCTCTCACTCACAGCTTCTCTTTCTCTCTCTCTCACTCACAGCTTCTCTTTCTCTCCCTCTCTCTCACTCACAGCTTCTCTTTCTCTCTCTTTCTCACTCACAGCTTCTCTTTCTTTCTCTATCACTCTCAGCTTCTCTTTCCCACTCCTTCTCACTCACAGCTTCTCTTTCTCTCTCTTTCTCACTCACAGCTTATCTCTCTCTCTCACTCACAGCTTCTCTTTCTCTATCTCTCTAACTCACAGCTTCTCTTTCTCTTTCTCTCTCACTCACATTTTCTCTCTCTCTCTCTCTCACACAGATTCTCTTTCTCTCTCACTCACGCACAGCTTCTCTTTCTCTCTCTCTCTCATGCACAGCTTCTGTTTCTCTCTCTCTCACTCACTCACAGCTTCTCTTTCTTACTCTCTCTCTCTCTCACTGGCAGCTTCTCTTTCTATCTCACTCTCACTAACAGCTTCTCTTTCTCTCTCTCTCACTCACATCTTCTCTCTCTCTCTCACACAGATTCTCTTTTACTCTCTCTCACTCACTCACAGCTTCTCTTTCTCTCTCTCTCATGCACAGCTTCTGTTTCCCTCTCTCTCACTCACTCACAGCTTCTCTTTCTTTCTCTCTCTCTCTCACTCACAGCTTATCTTTCTCTCTCTCACTCACTCGCAGCTTCTCTTTCTCTCTCTCTCTCACTCACATCTTCTCTCACACACAGATTCTCTTTCTCTCTCTCTCTCACTCACAGCTTCTCTTTCTCTCTCACACACACACAGATTCTCTTTCTCTCTCTCTCACTCACTCACAGCTTCTCTCTCTCTCTCTCTCACTCACAGCTTCTCTGTCTCTCACTCACAGCTTCTTTTTCTCTCTCTTTCTCGCTCACAACTTCTCTTTCTCTCTCTTTCTCACTCACAGTTTCTCCCTCTCTCTCACTCACAGCCTCTTTCTCTCTCACACACACAGCTTCTCTCTCTCACACACACACAACTTCTCTTTCACTTAGTCTCTCTCACTCACAGCTTCTCTTTCTCTCTCTCTCACTCACAGCTTCTCTTTCTCTCTCTCTCACTCACAGCTTCTCTTTCTCTCTCTCTCACACACAGATTCTCTTTCTCTCTCTCTCACTCACTCACAGCTTCTCTCTCTCTCTCACTCACTCACAGCTTCTCTTTCTCTCTCTCACTCACAGCTTCTCTTTTTCTCTCTTTCTCACTCACAGCTTCTCCCTCTCTCTCTCACTCACAGCCTCTTTATCTCTCACACACACAGCTTCTCTCTCTCTCTCTCACTTCACTCAGTCTCTCTCACTCAAATCTTCTCTTTCTCTCTCTCTCTCACTCACAGCTTCTCTTTCTCTCTCTCTCTCACTCACAGCTTCTCTTTCTCTCTCTCTCGCACAGATTCTCTCTCTCTCTCTCTGTCTCTCTCTCTCACAGAATCTCTTTCTCACTCTCTCTCACTCACAGCTTCTCTTTCTCTCTCTCTCTCTCACTCACATCTTCTCTCTCGCACACACAGATTCTCTTTCTCACTCTCTCACTCACTCACAGATTCTCTTTCTCTCTCTCATGCACAGCTTCTCTTTCTCTCTCTCACTCACTCACAGCTTCTCTTTCTCTCTCTCTCTCACTCAAAGCTTCTCTTTCTCTCTCTCTCTCATTCACAGCTTCTCTTTCTCTCTCTCTCTCACTCACAGCTTCTCTTTCTCTCTCTCACACACACAGATTCTCTTTCTCTCTCTCTCACTCACTCACAGCTTCTCTCTCTCTCTCACTCACAGCTTCTCTTTCTCTCTCTCACTCACAGATTCTCTTTTTCTCTCTTTCTCACTCACAGCTTCTCCTTCTCTCTCTCTCACTCACAGCCTCTTTCTCTCACACACACACAGCTTCTCTCTCTCACACACACACACAACTTCTCTTTCGCTCAGTCTCTCTCACTCACAGCTTCTCTTTCTCTCTCTCTCTCACTCACAGCTTCTCTTTCTCACTCTCTCACTCACAGCTTCTCTTTCTCTGCCTCTCTCTCACTCACAGCTTCTCTTTCTCTCTCTTTCTCACTCACAGCTTCTCTTTCTTTCTCTATCACTCTCAGCTTCTCTTTCCCACTCCTTCTCACTCACAGCTTCTCTTTCTCTCTCTTTCTCACTCACAGCTTCTCTCTCTCTCTCTCACAGCTTCTCTCTCTCTCTCTCACTCTCAGCTTCTCTTTCTCTCTCTCTCACTAACAGCTTCTCTCTTTCTCTCTCAGCTTCTCTTTCTCTCTCTCTCTCACTCACAGCTTCTCTTTCTCTCTCTGACTGACAGCTACACTTTCTCTCTCTCACTCACAGCTTCTCTCTCTCTCTCTCTCTCTCACTCTCAGCTTCTCTTTCTCTCTCTCTCACTCACAGCCTCTTTCTCCCACACACACACAGCTTCTCTCTCTCTCACACACACACAACTTCTCTTTCACTCAGTCTCTCTCACTCACAGCTTCTCTTTCTCTCTCTCTCTCACTCACAGCTTCTCTCTCTCTCACTCACAGCTTCTCTTTCTCTCTCATTCTCAGCTACTCCTGCTCTCTCTCTCTCACTCACTCACAGCTTCTATTTCTTTCTCTCTCTCACTCACAGCTTCTCTTTCTCTCTCTCACTCACTCAAAGCTTCTCTTTCTCTCTCTCTCTCTCACTCACACCTTCTCTTTCTCTCTCACACACACAGCTTCTCTTTCTCTCACTCTCTCTCACTCTCAGCTTCTCTTTCTCTCTATTACTCTCACTCACAGCTTCTCTTTCTCTCTCTCTGTCTCTCTCACTGACAGAATCTCTTTCTCTCTCACTCTCTCTCTCACTCACAGCTTCTCTTTCTCTCTCTCTCACTCACATCTTCTCTCTCACACAGATTCTCTTTCTCTCTCTGTCACTCACTCACAGCTTCTCTTTCTCTCTCTCTCTCATGCACAGCTTCTGTTTCTCTCTCTCTCACTCACTCACAGCTTCTCTTTCTTACTCTCTCTCTCTCTCACTGGCAGCTTCTCTTTCTATCTCTCTCTCACTCACAGCTTCTCTTTCTCTCTCTCTCTCTCACTCACATCTTCTCTCTCACACACACAGATTCTCTTTCTCTCTCTCTCACTCACTCACAGCTTCTCTTTTTCTCTCTCTCATGCACAGCTTCTGTTTCTCTCTCTCTCACTCACTCACAGCTTCTCTTTCTTTCTTTCTCTCTCTCAATCACAGCTTATCTTTCTCTCTCTCTCTCACTCACAGCTTCTCTTTCTCTCTCTCTCTCTCTCACATCTTCTCTCTCTCACACACAGATTCTCTTTCTCTCTCTCACTCACAGCTTCCCTTTCTCTCTCTCTCTCTCACAGCTTCTCTTTCTCTCTCTCTCTCTCTCACTCAAAGCTTCTCTTTCTCTCTCTCTCTCTCACTCACAGCTTCTCTTTCTCTCTCTCTCACTCACAGCTTCTCTTTCTCTCCCTCTCTCTCACTCACAGCTTCTCTTTCTCTCTCTTTCTCACTCACAGCTTCTCTTTCTTTCTCTATCACTCTCAGCTTCTCTTTCCCACTCCTTCTCACTCACAGCTTCTCTTTCTCTCTCTTTCTCACTCACAGCTTATCTCTCTCTCTCACTCACAGCTTCTCTTTCTCTATCTCTCTAACTCACAGCTTCTCTTTCTCTTTCTCTCTCACTCATATTTTCTCTCTCTCTCTCACTTACAGCTTCTCTTTCTCTCTCTCACTCACAACTTCTGTTTCTCTCTATTACTCTCACTCATAGCTTCTCTCTCTCTCTCACTCACAGCATCTCTTTCTCTCTCACTCTCTCTCACTCACAGCTTATCTTTCTCTCTCTCACACTCACAGCTTCTCTTTCTCTCTCTCACACAGCTTCTCTTTCTCTGTCTCTCTCTCACTCACAGCTTCTCTTTCTCTCTCTCTCTCACTCACTCAAAGCTTCTCTTTCTCTCTCTCTCTCACTCACACCTTCTCTTTCTCTCTCACACACACACAGCTTCTCTTTCTCTCCTCTCTCTCACTCACAGCTTCTCTTTCTCTCTATTACTCTCACTCACAGCTTCTCTTTCTCTCTCTCTGTCTCTCTCACTGACATAATCTCTTTCTCTCTCACTCTCTTGCTCACTCACAGCTTATCTTTCTCTCTCTCTCTCACTCACAGCTTATCTTTCTCTCTCTCTCTCACTCACATCTTCTCTCTCTCTCACACAGATTCTCTTTCTCCCTCACTCACGCACAGCTTCTCTTTCTCTCTCTCTCTCATGCACAGCTTCTGTTTCTCTCTCTCTCACTCACTCACAGCTTCTCTTTCTTACTCTCTCTCTCTCTCTCTCACTGGCAGCTTCTCTTTCTATCTCACTCTCACCCACAGCTTCTCTTTCTCTCTCTCTCTCACTCACATCTTCTCTCTCTCTCACACACAGATTCTCTTTTACTCTCTCTCACTCACTCACAGCTTCTCTTTCTCTCTCTCTCATACACAGCTTCTGTTTCCCTCTCTCTCACTCACTCACAACTTCTCTTTCTTTCTCTCTCTCTCTCACTCACAGCTTCTCTTTCTCTCTCTCTCTCACTCACATCTTCTCTCACACACAGATTCTCTTTCTCTCTCTCTCTCTCACTCACAGCTTCTCTTTCTCTCTCTCACACACACACAGATTCTCTTTCTCTCTCTCTCACTCACTCACAGCTTCTCTCTCTCTCTCTCTCACTCACAGCTTCTCTTTCTCTCACTCACAGCTTCTTTTTCTCTCTCTTTCTCACTCACAACTTCTCTTTCTCTCTCTTTCTCACTCACAGTTTCTCCCTCTCTCTCTCTCACTCACAGCCTCTTTCTCTCTCACACACACAGCTTCTCTCTCTCACACACACACAACTTCTCTTTCACTCAGTCTCTCTCACTCACAGCTTCTCTTTCTCTCTCTCTCACTCACACCTTCTCTTTCTCTCTCTCTCACTCACAGCTTCTCTTTCTCTTTCTCTCTCACTCACAGCTTCTCTCTCTCTCACACACACACACAGATTCTTTTTCTCTCTCTCTCTCTCACTCACTCACAGCTTCTCTCTCTCTCTCTCACTCACAGCTTCTCTTTCTCTCTCTCACACACAGCTTCTCTCTCTCACACACACAACTTCTCTTTCACTCAGTCTCTCTCACTCACAGCTTCTCTTTCTCTCTCTCTCACTCACAGCTTCTCTTTCTCTCTCTCTCACTCACAGCTTCTCTTTCTCTCTCTCTCTCACACAGATTCTCTTTCTCTCTCTCTCACTCACTCACAGCTTCTCTCTCTCTCTCACTCACTCACAGCTTCTCTTTCTCTCTCTCACTCACAGCTTCTCTTTTTCTCTCTTTCTCACTCACAGCTTCTCCCTCTCTCACTCACAGCCTCTTTATCTCTCACACACACAGCTTCTCTCTCTCTCTCTCACTTCACTCAGTCTCTCTCACTCAAATCTTCTCTTTCTCTCTCTCTCTCACTCACAGCTTCTCTTTCTATCTCTCTCTCACTCACAGCTTCTCTTTCTCTCTCTCTCGCACAGATTCTCTCTCTCTCTCTCTGTCTCTCTCACTCACAGAATCTCTTTCTCACTCTCTCTCACTCACAGCTTCTCTTTCTCTCTCTCTCTCTCTCACTCACATCTTCTCTCTCGCACACACAGATTCTCTTTCTCACTCTCTCACTCACTCACAGATTCTCTTTCTCTCTCTCATGCACAGCTTCTCTTTCTCTCTCTCACTCACTCACAGCTTCTCTTTCTCTCTCTCTCTCACTCAAAGCTTCTCTTTCTCTCTCTCTCTCATTCACAGCTTCTCTTTCTCTCTCTCTCTCACTCACAGCTTCTCTTTCTCTCTCTCACACACACAGATTCTCTTTCTCTCTCTCTCACTCACTCACAGCTTCTCTCTCTCTCTCTCACTCACAGCTTCTCTTTCTCTCTCTCACTCACAGATTCTCTTTTTCTCTCTTTCTCACTCACAGCTTCTCCTTCTCTCTCTCTCACTCACAGCCTCTTTCTCTCACACACACACAGCTTCTCTCTCTCACACACACACACAACTTCTCTTTCGCTCAGTCTCTCTCACTCACAGCTTCTCTTTCTCTCTCTCTCACTCACAGCTTCTCTTTCTCACTCTCTCACTCACAGCTTCTCTTTCTCTGCCTCTCTCTCACTCACAGCTTCTCTTTCTCTCCCTTTCTCACTCACAGCTTCTCTTTCTTTCTCTATCACTCTCAGCTTCTCTTTCCCACTCCTTCTCACTCACAGCTTCTCTTTCTCTCTCTTTCTCACTCACAGCTTCTCTCTCTCTCTCTCACAGCTTCTCTCTCTCTCACTCTCAGCTTCTCTTTCTCTCTCTCTCACTAACAGCTTCTCTCTTTCTCTCTCAGCTTCTCTTTCTCTCTCTCTCTCACTCACAGCTTCTCTTTCTCTCTCTGACTGACAGCTACACTTTCTCTCTCTCACTCACAGCTTCTCTTTCTCTCTCTCTCTCTCACTCTCAGCTTCTCTTTCTCTCTCTCTCACTCACAGCCTCTTTCTCCCACACACACACAGCTTCTCTCTCTCACACACACACACAACTTCTCTTTCACTCAGTCTCTCTCACTCACAGCTTCTCTTTCTCTCTCTCTCTTACTCACAGCTTCTCTCTCTCTCACTCACAGCTTCTCTTTCTCTCTCATTCTCAGCTTCTCCTGCTCTCTCTCTCTCTCTCACTCACAGCTTCTATTTCTTTCTCTCTCTCACTCACAGCTTCTCTTTCTCTCTCTCACTCACTCAAAGCTTCTCTTTCTCTCTCTCTCTCACTCACACCTTCTCTTTCTCTCTCTCACACACAGCTTCTCTTTCTCTCACTCTCTCTCACTTACAGCTTCTCTTTCTCTCTATTACTCTCACTCACAGCTTCTCTTTCTCTCTCTCTGTCTCTCTCACTGACAGAATCTCTTTCTCTCTCACTCTCTCTCTCACTCACAGCTTCTCTTTCTCTCTCTCTCTCACTCACATCTTCTCTCTCACACAGATTCTCTTTCTCTCTCTGTCACTCACTCACAGCTTCTCTTTCTCTCTCTCTCTCATGCACAGCTTCTGTTTCTCTCTCTCACTCACTCACAGCTTCTCTTTCTTACTCTCTCTCTCTCTCACTGGCAGCTTCTCTTTCTATCTCTCTCTCACTCACAGCTTCTCTTTCTCTCTCTCTCTCTCACTCACATCTTCTCTCTCACACACACAGATTCTCTTTCTCTCTCTCTCACTCACTCACAGCTTCTCTTTTTCTCTCTCTCATGCACAGCTTCTGTTTCTCTCTCTCTCACTCACTCACAGCTTCTCTTTTTTTCTTTCTCTCTCTCACTCACAGCTTATCTTTCTCTCTCTCTCTCACTCACAGCTTCTCTTTCTCTCTCTCTCTCTCACATCTTCTCTCTCACACACACAGATTCTCTTTCTCTCTCTCTCACTCACTCACAGCTTCTCTCTCTCTCACAAACACACAGCTTCTCTTTCTCTCTCTCTCACTCACAGCTTCTCTTTCTCTTTCTCTCTCACTCACAGCTTCTCTCTCTCTCACACACTGCTTTTCTCTCTCACACACACACAGCTTCTCTTTCTCTCACTCTCTCTCACTCACAGCTTCTCTTTCTCTTTCTCTCTCTCTCTCTCTCTCTCTCAAAGAATCTCTCTCTCTCTCATACAAACCCACAGCTTCTCTTTCTCTTTCTCTCTCATTCACAGCTTCTCTTTTTCTCTCTCTCTCTCACTCACAGTTTCTCTTTCTCTCTCTCTCACTCACAGCTTCTCTCTCTCTCTCACTCTTAGCTTCTCTTTCTCTCTCTCTCTCACTCACAGCTTCTCTTTCTCTCTCACGCACTCACAGCTTATGTTTCTCTCTATCACTCTCACTCACAGCTTCTCTTTCTCTCCCTCTCTCTCTCACTCTCAGCTTCTCTTTCTCTCTCTTTCTCACTCACAGCTTCTCTTTCTCTCTCTCTCTCTCTCACTCACAGCTTCTCTTTCTCTCTCACACACACACAGATTCTCTTTCTCTCTCACTCTCACAGCTTCTCTCTCTCTCTCTCACTCACAGCTTCTCTTTCTTACTCTCTCTCTCTCTCACTGGCAGCTTATCTTTCTCTCTCTCTCTCACTCACAGCTTTTCTTTCTCTCTCTGTCACTCACAGCTTCTCCCTCTATCTCTCTATCTCTTGATCTCTCTCACTCACAGCTTCTCTTTCTCTCTCACACACAGCTTCTCTCTCTCTCTCTCACAACTTCTCTTTCACTCACTCTCTCTCACTCACAGCTTCTCTTTCTCTCTCTCTCACTCAAAGCTTCTCTTTCTCTCTCACACACACCCAGCTTCTCTTTCTCTCTCTCTCACTCACAGCTTTTCTTTCACTCCCTCTTTCTCACTCACAGCTTCTCTTTCTTTCTCTATCACTCTCAGCTTCTCTTTCCCACTCCTTCTCACTCACAGCTTCTCTTTCTCTATCTTTCTCACTCACAGCTACTCTCTCTCTCTCTCTCTCTCTCACTCACAGCTTCTCTCTCTCTCTCTCACTCACAGCTTCTCTTTCTCTCTCTCTCTCACTCAAAGCTTCTCTTTCTCTCTCACACACACCCAGCGTCTCTTTCTCTCTCTCTCACTCACAGCTTTTCTTTCTCTCACTCTTTCTCACTCACAGCTTCTCTTTCTTTCTCTATCACTCTCAGCTTCTCTTTCCCACTCCTTCTCACTCACATCTTCTCTTTCTCTATCTTTCTCACTCACAGCTACTCTCTCTCTCTCTCTCTCACTCACAGCTTCTCTCTCTCTCTCTCTCAGTCACAGCTTCTCTTTCTCTCTCTCTCTCACTCACAGCTTCTCTTTCTCTTTCTCTCTCACTCACAGCTTCTCTTTCTCCCTCTCTCTCTCTCTCTCCCATCTTCTCTTTCTCTGTCTCTCTCACTCACAGCTTCTCTCTCTCACTCACTCACTCAAAGCTTCTCTTTCTCTCTCTCTCTCACTCACACCTTCTCTCTCTCTCACACACACACAGCTTCTCTTTCTCTCAATCTCTCTCACTCACAGCTTCTCTTTCTCTCTCTCTCACTCACAGCTTCTATTTCTCTCTATTACTCTCACTCACAGAATCTCTTTCTCTCTCTCTCACACAGCTTCTCTTTCTCTCTCTCACACACTCACAGCTTCTCCCTCTTTCTCTCTCTCTCACTCACAGCTTCTCTTTCTTTCTCTCTCTTTCTCACTCACAGCTTCTCCCTCTCTCTCTCTCTCACTCACAGCCTCTTTCTCTCTCACACACACAGCTTCTCTCTCTCTCACACACACACTTCTCTTTCACTCAGTCTCTCTCACTCCCAGCTTCTCTTTCTCTCTCTCTCTCACTCGCAGCTTCTCTTTCTCTCTCTCTCACTCACAGCTTCTCTTTCTCTCCCTCTCTCTCACTCACAGCTTCTCTTTCTCTCTCTTTCTCACTCACAGCTTCTCTTTCTTTCTCTATCACTCTCAGCTTCTCTTTCCCACTCCTTCTCACTCACAGCTTCTCTTTCTCTCTCTTTCTCACTCACAGCTTCTCTCTCTCTCTCACTCACAGCTTCTCTCTCTCTCACTCACTCACAGCTTCTCTTTCTCTCTCTCTCACTCACAGCTTCTCTTTCTCTTTCTCTCTCACTCACAGCTTCTCTTTCTCTCTCTCTCTCACTCACAGCTTCTCTTTCTCTCTCTCTCACTCACAGCTTTTCTTTCTTTCTCTATCACTCTCAGCTTCTCTTTCCCACTCCTTCTCACTCACATCTTCTCTTTCTCTATCTTTCTCACTCACAGCTTCTCTTTCTCTCTCTTTCTCACTCACAGCTTCTCTCTCTCTCACAGCTTCTCTCTCTCTCTCTCTCTCACTCTCAGCTTCTCTTTCTCTCTCTCTCACTCACAGCTTCTCTTTCTCTCTCTGACTGTCAGCTACACTTTCTCTCTCTCTCACAGCTTCTCTTTCTCTCTTTCTCTCTCTCTCACTCTCAGCTTCTCTCTCTCTCTCACTCACAGCTTCTCTTTCTCTCTCATTCTCAGCTTCTCCTGCTCTCTCTCTCTCACTCACAGCTTCTATTTCTTTCTCTCTCTCACTCACAGCTTCTTTTTCTCTCTATTACTCTCACTCACAGCTTCTCTTTCTCTCTCTCTCACTCACAGCTTCCCTTTCTCTCTCTCTCTCTCACAGCTTCTCTTTCTCTCTCTCTCTCTCACTCAAAGCTTCTCTTTCTCTCTCTCTCTCTCTCACTCACAGCTTCTCTTTCTCTCTCTCTCACTCACAGCTTCTCTTTCTCTCCCTCTCTCTCACTCACAGCTTCTCTTTCTCTCTCTTTCTCACTCACAGCTTCTCTTTCTTTCTCTATCACTCTCAGCTTCTCTTTCCCACTCCTTCTCACTCACAGCTTCTCTTTCTCTCTCTTTCTCACTCACAGCTTATCTCTCTCTCTCACTCACAGCTTCTCTTTCTCTATCTCTCTAACTCACAGCTTCTCTTTCTCTTTCTCTCTCACTCACATTTTTTCTCTCTCTCTCTCTCACTTACAGCTTCTCTTTCTCTCTCTCACTCACAACTTCTGTTTCTCTCTATTACTCTCACTCATAGCTTCTCTCTCTCTCTCACTCACATCTTCTCTCTCTCTCACACAGATTCTCTTTCTCTCTCACTCACGCACAGCTTCTCTTTCTCTCTCTCTCTCATGCACAGCTTCTGTTTCTCTCTCTCTCACTCACTCACAGCTTCTCTTTCTTACTCTCTCTCTCTCTCACTGGCAGCTTCTCTTTCTATCTCACTCTCACTCACAGCTTCTCTTTCTCTCTCTCTCTCACTCACATCTTCTCTCTCTCTCACACACAGATTCTCTTTTACTCTCTCTCACTCACTCACAGCTTCTCTTTCTCTCTCTCTCATGCACAGCTTCTGTTTCCCTCTCTCTCACTCACTCACAGCTTCTCTTTCTTTCTCTCTCTCTCTCTCACTCACAGCTTATCTTTCTCTCTCTCTCTCACTCACACCTTCTCTCTCTCTCTCACACACACACAGCTTCTCTTTCTCTCACTCTCTCTCACTCACAGCTTCTCTTTCTCTCTCTCTCTCACTCACAGCTTCTATTTCTCTCTATTACTCTCACTCACAGAATCTCTTTCTCTCTCTCACTCACAGCTTCTCTTTCTCTCTCTCACACACTCACAGCTTCTCCCTCTTTCTCTCTCTCTCACTCACAGCTTCTCTTTCTTTCTCTCTCTTTCTCACTCACAGCTTCTCCCTCTCTCTCTCTCTCACTCACAGCCTCTTTCTCTCTCACACACACAGCTTCTCTCTCTCTCACACACACACTTCTCTTTCACTCAGTCTCTCTCACTCCCAGCTTCTCTTTCTCTCTCTCTCTCACTCGCATCTTCTCTTTCTCTCTCTCTCACTCACAGCTTCTCTTTCTCTCCCTCTCTCTCACTCACAGCTTCTCTTTCTTTCTCTATCACTCTCAGCTTCTCTTTCCCACTCCTTCTCACTCACAGCTTCTCTTTCTCTCTCTTTCTCACTCACAGCTTCTCTCTCTCTCACTCACAGCTTCTCTCTCTCTCACTCACTCACAGCTTCTCTTTCTCTCTCTCTCACTCACAGCTTCTCTTTCTCTTTCTCTCTCACTCACAGCTTCTCTTTCTCTCTCTCTCTCACGCACAGCTTCTCTTTCTCTCTCTCTCACTCACAGCTTTTCTTTCTTTCTCTATCACTCTCAGCTTCTCTTTCCCACTCCTTCTCACTCACATCTTCTCTTTCTCTATCTTTCTCACTCACAGCTTCTCTTTCTCTCTCTTTCTCACTCACAGCTTCTCTCTCTCTCTCACAGCTTCTCTCTCTCTCTCTCACTCTCAGCTTCTCTTTCTCTCTCTCTCACTCACAGCTTCTCTTTCTCTCTCTGACTGACAGCTACACTTTCTCTCTCTCTCACAGCTTCTCTTTCTCTCTTTCTCTCTCTCTCACTCTCAGCTTCTCTCTCTCTCTCACTCACAGCTTCTCTTTCTCTCTCATTCTCAGCTTCTCCTGCTCTCTCTCTCTCACTCACAGCTTCTATTTCTTTCTCTCTCTCACTCACAGCTTCTTTTTCTCTCTATTACTCTCACTCACAGCTTCTCTTTCTCTCTCTCTCACTCACAGCTTCCCTTTCTCTCTCTCTCTCTCACAGCTTCTCTTTCTCTCTCTCTCTCTCACTCAAAGCTTCTCTTTCTCTCTCTCTCTCTCTCTCACTCACAGCTTCTCTTTCTCTCTCTCTCACTCACAGCTTCTCTTTCTCTCCCTCTCTCTCACTCACAGCTTCTCTTTCTCTCTCTTTCTCACTCACAGCTTCTCTTTCTTTCTCTATCACTCTCAGCTTCTCTTTCCCACTCCTTCTCACTCACAGCTTCTCTTTCTCTCTCTTTCTCACTCACAGCTTATCTCTCTCTCTCACTCACAGCTTCTCTTTCTCTATCTCTCTAACTCACAGCTTCTCTTTCTCTTTCTCTCTCACTCACATTTTCTCTCTCTCTCTCTCTCACTTACAGCTTCTCTTTCTCTCTCTCACTCACAACTTCTGTTTCTCTCTATTAC
Source organism: Bradypodion ventrale (assembly GCA_035047345.1). NCBI lineage: Eukaryota > Metazoa > Chordata > Lepidosauria > Squamata > Chamaeleonidae > Bradypodion > Bradypodion ventrale. Next base: position 256,231,178 of record JAWDJE010000001.1, read on the forward strand.
TCTCACTCATAGCTTCTCTCTCTCTCTCACTCACATCTTCTCTCTCTCTCACACAGATTCTCTTTCTCTCTCACTCACGCACAGCTTCTCTTTCTCTCTCTCTCTCATGCACAGCTTCTGTTTCTCTCTCTCTCACTCACTCACAGCTTCTCTTTCTTACTCTCTCTCTCTCTCACTGGCAGCTTCTCTTTCTATCTCACTCTCACTCACAGCTTCTCTTTCTCTCTCTCTCTCACTCACATCTTCTCTCTCTCTCTCACACAGATTCTCTTTTACTCTCTCTCACTCATTCACAGCTTCTCTTTCTCTCTCTCTCATGCACAGCTTCTGTTTCCCTCTCTCTCACTCACTCACAGCTTCTCTTTCTTTCTCTCTCTCTCTCTCACTCACAGCTTATCTTTCTCTCTCTCACTCACTCACAGCTTCTCTTTCTCTCTCTCTCTCACTCACATCTTCTCTCACACACAGATTCTCTTTCTCTCTCTCTCTCACTCACAGCTTCTCTTTCTCTCTCTCACACACACAGATTCTCTTTCTCTCTCTCTCACTCACTCACAGCTTCTCTCTCTCTCTCTCTCACTCACAGCTTCTCTGTCTCTCACTCACAGCTTCTTTTTCTCTCTCTTTCTCACTCACAACTTCTCTTTCTCTCTCTTTCTCACTCACAGTTTCTCCCTCTCTCTCTCTCTCACTCACAGCCTCTTTCTCTCTCACACACACAGCTTCTCTCTCTCACACACACACAACTTCTCTTTCACTCAGTCTCTCTCACTCACAGCTTCTCTTTCTCTCTCTCTCACTCACACCTTCTCTTTCTCTCTCTCTCTCACTCACAGCTTCTCTTTCTCTTTCTCTCTCACTCACAGCTTCTCTTTCTCTCTCACACACACACAGATTCTTTTTCTCTCTCTCTCTCTCACTCACTCACAGCTTCTCTCTCTCTCTCTCACTCACAGCTTCTCTTTCTCTCTCTCACTCACAGCTTCTCTTTCTCTCTCTTTCTCACTCACAACTTCTCTTTCTCTCTCTTTCTCACTCACAGTTTCTCCCTCTCTCTCTCTCACTCACAGCCTCTTTCTCTCTCACACACACAGCTTCTCTCTCACACACACACAACTTCTCTTTCACTTAGTCTCTCTCACTCATAGCTTCTCTTTCTCTCTCTCTCACTCACAGCTTCTCTTTCTCTCTCTCTCACTCACAGCTTCTCTTTCTCTCTCTCACACACACAGATTCTCTTTCTCTCTCTCTCACTCACTCACAGCTTCTCTCTCTCTCTCACTCACTCACAGCTTCTCTTTCTCTCTCTCACTCACAGCTTCTCTTTTTCTCTCTTTCTCACTCACAGCTTCTCCCTCTCTCTCTCACTCACAGCCTCTTTATCTCTCACACACACAGCTTCTCTCTCTCTCTCACTTCACTCAGTCTCTCTCACTCAAATCTTCTCTTTCTCTCTCTCTCTCACTCACAGCTTCTCTTTCTCTCTCTCTCTCACTCACAGCTTCTCTTTCTCTCTCTCTCGCACAGATTCTCTCTCTCTCTCTCTGTCTCTCTCACTCACAGAATCTCTTTCTCACTCTCTCTCACTCACAGCTTCTCTTTCTCTCTCTCTCTCTCACTCACATCTTCTCTCTCGCACACACAGATTCTCTTTCTCACTCTCTCACTCACTCACAGATTCTCTTTCTCTCTCTCATGCACAGCTTCTCTTTCTCTCTCTCACTCACTCACAGCTTCTCTTTCTCTCTCTCTCTCACTCAAAGCTTCTCTTTCTCTCTCTCTCATTCACAGCTTCTCTTTCTCTCTCTCTCTCACTCACAGCTTCTCTTTCTCTCTCACACACACACAGATTCTCTTTCTCTCTCTCTCACTCACTCACAGCTTCTCTCTCTCTCTCTCACTCACAGCTTCTCTTTCTCTCTCTCACTCACAGATTCTCTTTTTCTCTCTTTCTCACTCACAGCTTCTCCTTCTCTCTCTCTCACTCACAGCCTCTTTCTCTCACACACACACAGCTTCTCTCTCTCACACACACACACAACTTCTCTTTCGCTCAGTCTCTCTCACTCACAGCTTCTCTTTCTCTCTCTCTCTCACTCACAGCTTCTCTTTCTCACTCTCTCACTCACAGCTTCTCTTTCTCTGCCTCTCTCTCACTCACAGCTTCTCTTTCTCTCTCTTTCTCACTCACAGCTTCTCTTTCTTTCTCTATCACTCTCAGCTTCTCTTTCCCACTCCTTCTCACTCACAGCTTCTCTTTCTCTCTCTTTCTCACTCACAGCTTCTCTCTCTCTCTCTCACACCTTCTCTCTCTCTCTCACTCTCAGCTTATCTTTCTCTCTCTCTCACTAACAGCTTCTCTCTTTCTCTCTCAGCTTCTCTTTCTCTCTCTCTCACTCACAGCTTCTCTTTCTCTCTCTGACTGACAGCTACACTTTCTCTCTCTCACTCACAGCTTCTCTCTCTCTCTCTCTCTCACTCTCAGCTTCTCTTTCTCTCTCTCTCACTCACAGCCTCTTTCTCCCACACACACACAGCTTCTCTCTCTCACACACACACACAACTTCTCTTTCACTCAGTCTCTCTCACTCACAGCTTCTCTTTCTCTCTCTCTCTCACTCACAGCTTCTCTCTCTCTCACTCACAGCTTCTCTTTCTCTCTCATTCTCAGCTTCTCCTGCTCTCTCTCTCTCTCTCACTCACAGCTTCTATTTCTTTCTCTCTCTCACTCACAGCTTCTCTTTCTCTCTCTCACTCACTCAAAGCTTCTCTTTCTCTCTCACTCTCACTCACACCTTCTCTTTCTCTCTCACACACACAGCTTCTCTTTCTCTCACTCTCTCTCACTCACAGCTTCTCTTTCTCTCTATTACTCTCACTCACAGCTTCTCTCTCTCTCTCTCTGTCTCTCTCACTGACAGAATCTCTTTCTCTCTCACTCTCTCTCTCACTCACAGCTTCTCTTTCTCTCTCTCTCACTCACATCTTCTCTCTCACACAGATTCTCTTTCTCTCTCTGTCACTCACTCACAGCTTCTCTTTCTCTCTCTCTCTCATGCACAGCTTCTGTTTCTCTCTCTCTCACTCACTCACAGCTTCTCTTTCTTACTCTCTCTCTCTCACTGGCAGCTTCTCTTTCTATCTCTCTCTCACTCACAGCTTCTCTTTCTCTCTCTCTCTCTCTCACTCACATCTTCTCTCTCACACACACAGATTCTCTTTCTCTCTCTCTCACTCACTCACAGCTTCTCTTTTTCTCTCTCTCATGCACAGCTTCTGTTTCTCTCTCTCTCACTCACTCACAGCTTCTCTTTCTTTCTTTCTCTCTCTCAATCACAGCTTATCTTTCTCTCTCTCTCTCACTCACAGCTTCTCTTTCTCTCTCTCTCTCTCTCACATCTTCTCTCTCTCACACACAGATTCTCTTTCTCTCTCTCTCACTCACTCACAGCTTCTCTCTCTCTCACAAACACACAGCTTCTCTTTCTCTCTCTCTCACTCACAGCTTCTCTTTCTCTTTCTCTCTCACTCACAGCTTCTCCTTCTCTCTCTCACACACACTGCTTTTCTCTCTCTCACACACACAGCTTCTCTTTCTCTCACTCTCTCTCACTCACAGCTTCTCTCTCTCTCTCTCACTCTCTCTCTCTCTCTCTCAAAGAATCTCTCTCTCTCATACAAACCCACAGCTTCTCTTTCTCTTTCTCTCTCATTCACAGCTTCTCTTTTTCTCTCTCTCTCTCTCACTCACAGTTTCTCTTTCTCTCTCTCTCTCACTCACAGCTTCTCTCTCTCACTCTCAGCTTCTCTTTCTCTCTCTCTCTCACTCACAGCTTCTCTTTCTCTCTCACGCACTCACAGCTTATGTTTCTCTCTATCACTCTCACTCACAGCTTCTCTTTCTCTCCCTCTCTCTCTCACTCACAATTTCTCTTTCTCTCTCTCTTACTCACAGCTTCTCTCTCTCTCTCACTCTCAGCTTCTCTTTCTCTCTTTTTCTCACTCACAGCTTCTGTTTTGCTCTATCACTCTCACTCACAGCTTCCCTTTCTCTCTCTCTCTCACTCACAGCTTCTCTTTATCTCTCTCTCTTTCACTCACAGCTTCTCTCTCTCTCACTCACAGCTTCTCTTTCTCCCTCCTCTCACTCACAGCTTCTCTTTCTCTCTCTCTCTCACTCACAGCTTCTCTTTCTCTCTCACACACACACAGATTCTCTTTCTCTCTATCACTCACTCACAGCATCTCTCTCTCTCTCTCACTCACAGCTTCTCGTTCTTACTCTCTCTCTCTCTCACTGGCAGCTTATCTTTCTCTCTCTCTCTCACTCACAGCTTTTCTTTCTCTCTCTGTCACTCACAGCTTCTCCCTCTATCTCTCTATCTCTTGATCTCTCTCACTCACAGCTTCTCTTTCTCTCTCACACACAGCTTCTCTCTCTCTCTCTCACAACTTCTCTTTCACTCACTCTCTCTCACTCACAGCTTCTCTTTCTCTCTCTCTCTCACTCACAGCTTCTCTTTCTCTCTCTCACTCACAGCTTCTCTTTCTCTCTCTTTCTCACTCACAACTTCTCTTTCTCTCTCTTTCTCACTCACAGTTTCTCCCTCTCTCTCTCTCACTCACAGCCTCTTTCTCTCTCACACACACAGCTTCTCTCTCACACACACACAACTTCTCTTTCACTTAGTCTCTCTCACTCATAGCTTCTCTTTCTCTCTCTCTCACTCACACCTTCTCTTTCTCTCTCTCTCTCACTCACAGCTTCTCTTTCTCTTTCTCTCTCACTCACAGCTTCTCTTTCTCTCTCTTTCTCACTCACAGTTTCTCCCTCTCTCTCTCTCACTCACAGCCTCTTTCTCTCTCACACACACAGCTTCTCTCTCTCACACACACACAACTTCTCTTTCACTCAGTCTCTCTCACTCACAGCTTCTCTTTCTCTCTCTCTCACTCACACCTTCTCTTTCTCTCTCTCTCTCACTCACAGCTTCTCTTTCTCTTTCTCTCTCACTCACAGCTTCTCTTTCTCTCTCACACACACACAGATTCTTTTTCTCTCTCTCTCTCTCACTCACTCACAGCTTCTCTCTCTCTCTCTCACTCACAGCTTCTCTTTCTCTCTCTCACTCACAGCTTCTCTTTCTCTCTCTTTCTCACTCACAACTTCTCTTTCTCTCTCTTTCTCACTCACAGTTTCTCCCTCTCTCTCTCTCACTCACAGCCTCTTTCTCTCTCACACACACAGCTTCTCTCTCACACACACACAACTTCTCTTTCACTTAGTCTCTCTCACTCATAGCTTCTCTTTCTCTCTCTCTCACTCACAGCTTCTCTTTCTCTCTCTCTCACTCACAGCTTCTCTTTCTCTCTCTCACACACACAGATTCTCTTTCTCTCTCTCTCACTCACTCACAGCTTCTCTCTCTCTCTCACTCACTCACAGCTTCTCTTTCTCTCTCTCACTCACAGCTTCTCTTTTTCTCTCTTTCTCACTCACAGCTTCTCCCTCTCTCTCTCACTCACAGCCTCTTTATCTCTCACACACACAGCTTCTCTCTCTCTCTCACTTCACTCAGTCTCTCTCACTCAAATCTTCTCTTTCTCTCTCTCTCTCACTCACAGCTTCTCTTTCTCTCTCTCTCTCACTCACAGCTTCTCTTTCTCTCTCTCTCGCACAGATTCTCTCTCTCTCTCTCTGTCTCTCTCACTCACAGAATCTCTTTCTCACTCTCTCTCACTCACAGCTTCTCTTTCTCTCTCTCTCTCTCACTCACATCTTCTCTCTCGCACACACAGATTCTCTTTCTCACTCTCTCACTCACTCACAGATTCTCTTTCTCTCTCTCATGCACAGCTTCTCTTTCTCTCTCTCACTCACTCACAGCTTCTCTTTCTCTCTCTCTCTCACTCAAAGCTTCTCTTTCTCTCTCTCATTCACAGCTTCTCTTTCTCTCTCTCTCTCACTCACAGCTTCTCTTTCTCTCTCACACACACACAGATTCTCTTTCTCTCTCTCTCACTCACTCACAGCTTCTCTCTCTCTCTCACACTCACAGCTTCTCTTTCTCTCTCTCACTCACAGATTCTCTTTTTCTCTCTTTCTCACTCACAGCTTCTCCTTCTCTCTCTCTCACTCACAGCCTCTTTCTCTCACACACACACAGCTTCTCTCTCTCACACACACACACAACTTCTCTTTCGCTCAGTCTCTCTCACTCACAGCTTCTCTTTCTCTCTCTCTCTCACTCACAGCTTCTCTTTCTCACTCTCTCACTCACAGCTTCTCTTTCTCTGCCTCTCTCTCACTCACAGCTTCTCTTTCTCTCTCTTTCTCACTCACAGCTTCTCTTTCTTTCTCTATCACTCTCAGCTTCTCTTTCCCACTCCTTCTCACTCACAGCTTCTCTTTCTCTCTCTTTCTCACTCACAGCTTCTCTCTCTCTCTCTCACATCTTCTCTCTCTCTCTCACTCTCAGCTTATCTTTCTCTCTCTCTCACTAACAGCTTCTCTCTTTCTCTCTCAGCTTCTCTTTCTCTCTCTCTCTCACTCACAGCTTCTCTTTCTCTCTCTGACTGACAGCTACACTTTCTCTCTCTCACTCACAGCTTCTCTCTCTCTCTCTCTCTCACTCTCAGCTTCTCTTTCTCTCTCTCTCACTCACAGCCTCTTTCTCCCACACACACACAGCTTCTCTCTCTCACACACACACACAACTTCTCTTTCACTCAGTCTCTCTCACTCACAGCTTCTCTTTCTCTCTCTCTCTCACTCACAGCTTCTCTCTCTCTCACTCACAGCTTCTCTTTCTCTCTCATTCTCAGCTTCTCCTGCTCTCTCTCTCTCTCTCACTCACAGCTTCTATTTCTTTCTCTCTCTCACTCACAGCTTCTCTTTCTCTCTCTCACTCACTCAAAGCTTCTCTTTCTCTCTCACTCTCACTCACACCTTCTCTTTCTCTCTCACACACACAGCTTCTCTTTCTCTCACTCTCTCTCACTCACAGCTTCTCTTTCTCTCTATTACTCTCACTCACAGCTTCTCTCTCTCTCTCTCTGTCTCTCTCACTGACAGAATCTCTTTCTCTCTCACTCTCTCTCTCACTCACAGCTTCTCTTTCTCTCTCTCTCACTCACATCTTCTCTCTCACACAGATTCTCTTTCTCTCTCTGTCACTCACTCACAGCTTCTCTTTCTCTCTCTCTCTCATGCACAGCTTCTGTTTCTCTCTCTCTCACTCACTCACAGCTTCTCTTTCTTACTCTCTCTCTCTCTCACTGGCAGCTTCTCTTTCTATCTCTCTCTCACTCACAGCTTCTCTTTCTCTCTCTCTCTCTCTCACTCACATCTTCTCTCTCACACACACAGATTCTCTTTCTCTCTCTCTCACTCACTCACAGCTTCTCTTTTTCTCTCTCTCATGCACAGCTTCTGTTTCTCTCTCTCTCACTCACTCACAGCTTCTCTTTCTTTCTTTCTCTCTCTCAATCACAGCTTATCTTTCTCTCTCTCTCTCACTCACAGCTTCTCTTTCTCTCTCTCTCTCTCACATCTTCTCTCTCTCACACACAGATTCTCTTTCTCTCTCTCTCACTCACTCACAGCTTCTCTCTCTCTCACAAACACACAGCTTCTCTTTCTCTCTCTCTCACTCACAGCTTCTCTTTCTCTTTCTCTCTCACTCACAGCTTCTCCTTCTCTCTCACACACACACTGCTTTTCTCTCTCTCACACACACAGCTTCTCTTTCTCTCACTCTCTCTCACTCACAGCTTCTCTCTCTCTCTCTCACTCTCTCTCTCTCTCAAAGAATCTCTCTCTCTCATACAAACCCACAGCTTCTCTTTCTCTTTCTCTCTCATTCACAGCTTCTCTTTTTCTCTCTCTCTCTCTCACTCACAGTTTCTCTTTCTCTCTCTCTCTCACTCACAGCTTCTCTCTCTCACTCTCAGCTTCTCTTTCTCTCTCTCTCTCACTCACAGCTTCTCTTTCTCTCTCACGCACTCACAGCTTATGTTTCTCTCTATCACTCTCACTCACAGCTTCTCTTTCTCTCCCTCTCTCTCTCACTCACAATTTCTCTTTCTCTCTCTCTTACTCACAGCTTCTCTCTCTCTCTCACTCTCAGCTTCTCTTTCTCTCTTTTTCTCACTCACAGCTTCTGTTTTGCTCTATCACTCTCACTCACAGCTTCCCTTTCTCTCTCTCTCTCACTCACAGCTTCTCTTTATCTCTCTCTCTTTCACTCACAGCTTCTCTCTCTCTCACTCACAGCTTCTCTTTCTCTCTCCTCTCACTCACAGCTTCTCTTTCTCTCTCTCTCTCACTCACAGCTTCTCTTTCTCTCTCACACACACACAGATTCTCTTTCTCTCTATCACTCACTCACAGCTTCTCTCTCTCTCTCTCACTCACAGCTTCTCGTTCTTACTCTCTCTCTCTCTCACTGGCAGCTTATCTTTCTCTCTCTCTCTCACTCACAGCTTTTCTTTCTCTCTCTGTCACTCACAGCTTCTCCCTCTATCTCTCTATCTCTTGATCTCTCTCACTCACAGCTTCTCTTTCTCTCTCACACACAGCTTCTCTCTCTCTCTCTCACAACTTCTCTTTCACTCACTCTCTCTCACTCACAGCTTCTCTTTCTCTCTCTCTCACTCAAAGCTTCTCTTTCTCTCTCACACACACCCAGCTTCTCTTTCTCTCTCTCTCACTCACAGCTTTTCTTTCACTCCCTCTTTCTCACTCACAGCTTCTCTTTCTTTCTCTATCACTCTCAGCTTCTCTTTCCCACTCCTTCTCACTCACAGCTTCTCTTTCTCTATCTTTCTCACTCACAGCTACTCTCTCTCTCTCACTCACTCACAGCTTCTCTCTCTCTCTCTCACTCACAGCTTCTCTTTCTCTCTCTCTCTCACTCAAAGCTTCTCTTTCTCTCTCACACACACCCAGCTTCTCTTTCTCTCTCTCTCACTCACAGCTTTTCTTTCTCTCACTCTTTCTCACTCACAGCTTCTCTTTCTTTCTCTATCACTCTCAGCTTCTCTTTCCCACTCCTTCTCACTCACATCTTCTCTTTCTCTATCTTTCTCACTCACAGCTACTCTCTCTCTCTCTCTCTCACTCACAGCTTCTCTCTCTCTCTCTCTCACGCACAGCTTCTCTTTCTCTCTCTTTCTCACTCACAGCTTCTGTTTTGCTCTATCACTCTCACTCACAGCTTCCCTTTCTCTCTCTCTCTCACTCACAGCTTCTCTTTATCTCTCTCTCTTTCACTCACAGCTTCTCTCTCTCTCACTCACAGCTTCTCTTTCTCTCTCCTCTCACTCACAGCTTCTCTTTCTCTCTCTCTCTCTCACTCACAGCTTCTCTTTCTCTCTCACACACACACAGATTCTCTTTCTCTCTCTCACTCACTCACAGCTTCTCTCTCTCTCTCTCACTCACAGCTTCTCTTTCTTACTCTCTCTCTCTCTCACTGGCAGCTTATCTTTCTCTCTCTCTCTCACTCACAGCTTTTCTTTCTCTCTCTGTCACTCACAGCTTCTCCCTCTATCTCTCTATCTCTTGATCTCTCTCACTCACAGCTTCTCTTTCTCTTTCACACACAGCTTCTCTCTCTCTCACACAACTTCTCTTTCACTCACTCTCTCTCACTCACAGCTTCTCTTTCTCTCTCTCTCACTCAAAGCTTCTCTTTCTCTCTCACACACACCCAGCTTCTCTTTCTCTCTCTCTCACTCACAGCTTTTCTTTCACTCCCTCTTTCTCACTCACAGCTTCTCTTTCTTTCTCTATCACTCTCAGCTTCTCTTTCCCACTCCTTCTCACTCACAGCTTCACTTTCTCTATCTTTCTCACTCACAGCTACTCTCTCTCTCTCTCTCACTCACAGCTTCTCTCTCTCTCTCTCACTCACAGCTTCTCTTTCTCTCTCTCTCTCACTCAAAGCTTCTCTTTCTCTCTCACACACACCCAGCTTCTCTTTCTCTCTCTCTCACTCACAGCTTTTCTTTCTCTCACTCTTTCTCACTCACAGCTTCTCTTTCTTTCTCTATCACTCTCAGCTTCTCTTTCCCACTCCTTCTCACTCACATCTTCTCTTTCTCTATCTTTCTCACTCACAGCTACTCTCTCTCTCTCTCACTCACAGCTTCTCTCTCTCTCTCTCTCACTCACAGCTTCTCTTTCTCTCTCTTTCTCACTCACAGCTTCTGATTTGCTCTATCACTCTCACTCACAGCTTCCCTTTCTCTCTCTCTCTCACTCACAGCTTCTCTTTATCTCTCTCTCTTTCACTCACAGCTTCTCTCTCTCTCACTCACAGCTTCTCTTTCTCTCTCCTCTCACTCACAGCTTCTCTTTCTCTCTCTCTCTCTCTCACTCACAGCTTCTCTTTCTCTCTCACACACACACAGATTCTCTTTCTCTCTCTCACTCACTCACAGCTTCTCTCTCTCTCTCACTCACAGCTTCTCTTTCTTACTCTCTCTCTCACTCACAGCTTCTCTTTCTCTTTCTCTCTCACTCACAGCTTCTCTTTCTCCCTCTCTCTCTCTCTCTCCCAGCTTCTCTTTCTCTGTCTCTCTCACTCACAGCTTCTCTTTCTTTCTCTCACTCACTCAAAGCTTCTCTTTCTCTCTCTCTCTCACTCACACCTTCTCTTTCTCTATCTCTCACACAGCTTCTCTTTCTCTCACTCTCTCTCACTCACAGCTTCTCTTTCTCTCTTTCTCACACTCACAGCTTCTCTTTCTCCCTCTCTCTCACTCACACCTTCTGTTTTGCTCTATCACTCTCACTCACAGCTTCCCTTTCTCTCTCTCTCTCTCACTCACAGCTTCTCTTTATCTCTCTCTCTTTCACTCACAGCTTCTCTCTCTCTCACTCACAGCTTCTCTTTCTCTCTCCTCGCACTCACAGCTTCTCTTTCTATCTCTCTCTCACTCACAGCTTCTCTTTCTCTCTCCTCTCACTCACAGCTTCTCTTTCACTCACTCTCTCTCACTCACAGCTTCTCTTTCTCTCTTTCTCACTCAAAGCTTCTCTTTCTCTCTCTCTCACTCACAGCTTCTCTCTCTCAGCTTCTCTTTCTCTCTCTCTCTCACTCACAGCTTCTCTCTCTCTCACTCACAGCTTCTCTCTCTCTCATTCTCAGCTTCTCCTGCTCGCTCTCTCTCACTCACACACAGCTTCTATTTCTTTCTCTCTCTCACTCACAGCTTCTTTTTCTCTCTATTACTCTCACTCACAGCTTCTCTTTCTCTCTCTCTCTCACTCACAGCTTCTCTTTCTCTCTCTCACTCACAGATTCTCTTTCTCTCTCTCATGCACAGCTTCTCTTTCTCTCTCTCTCACTCACTCATAGCTTCTCTCTCTCTCTCTCTCTCTCTCACTCACAGCTTCTCTTTCTCTCTCCTTCACTCACAGCTTCTCTTTCTCTCCCTCTCTCTCACTCACAGCTTCTCTTTCTCTTTCTTTCTCACTCACAGCTTCTCTTTCTTTCTCTATCACTCTCAGCTTTTCTTTCCCACTCCTTCTCACTCACAGCTTCTCTTTCTCTCTCTTTCTCACTCACAGCTTATCTCTCTCTCTCACTCACAGCTTCTCTTTCTCTATCTCTCTCTCTCACAGCTTCTCTTTCTCTTTCTCTCTCTCTCACTCTCAGCTTCTCTCTCTCTCACTCACTCACAGCTACTCTTTCTTTCTCATTCTCAGCTTCTCCTGCTCTCTCTCTCTCACTCACAGCTTCTATTTCTTTCTCTCTCTCACTCACAGCTTCTTTTTCTCTCTATTACTCTCACTCACAGCTTCTCTTTCTCTCTCTCTCACTCACAGCTTCCCTTTCTCTCTCTCTCTATCACAGCTTCTCTTTCTCTCTCTCTCTCTCACTCAAAGCTTCTCTTTCTCTCTCTCTCTCTCTCTCACTCACAGCTTCTCTTTCTCTCTCCTTCACTCACAGCTTCTCTTTCTCTCCCTCTCTCTCACTCACAGCTTCTCTTTCTCTTTCTTTCTCACTCACAGCTTCTCTTTCTTTCTCTATCACTCTCAGCTTTTCTTTCCCACTCCTTCTCACTCACAGCTTCTCTTTCTCTCTCTTTCTCACTCACAGCTTATCTCTCTCTCTCACTCACAGCTTCTCTTTCTCTATCTCTCTAACTCACAGCTTCTCTTTCTCTTTCTCTCTCACTCACATTTTCTCTCTCTCTCACTTACAGCTTCTCTTTCTCTCTCTCACTCACAACTTCTGTTTCTCTCTATTACTCTCACTCACAGCTTCTCTCTCTCTCTCACTCACAGCATCTCTTTCTCTCTCACTCTCTCTCACTCACAGCTTATCTTTCTCTCTCTCTCTCACACAGCTTCTCTTTCTCTCTCACACACAGCTTCTCTTTCTCTGTCTCTCTCTCACTCACAGCTTCTCTTTCTCTCTCTCACTCACTCAAAGCTTCTCTTTCTCTCTCTCTCTCACTCACACCTTCTCTTTCTCTCTCACACACACACAGCTTCTCTTTCTCTCACTCTCTCTCACTCACAGCTTCTCTTTCTCTCTATTACTCTCACTCACAGCTTCTCTTTCTCTCTCTCTGTCTCTCTCACTGACAGAATCTCTTTCTCTCTCACTCTATTGCTCACTCACAGCTTATCTTTCTCTCTCTCTCTCTCACTCACAGCTTCTCTTTCTCTCTCTCTCTCACTCACATCTTCTCTCTCTCACACACAGATTCTCTTTCTCTCTCTCTCACTCACTCACAGCTTCTCTTTCTCTCTCTCACTCACTCAAAGCTTCTCTTTCTCTCTCTCTCTCACTCACACCTTCTCTTTCTCTCTCACACACACACAGCTTCTCTTTCTCTCACTCTCTCTCACTCACAGCTTCTCTTTCTCTCTATTACTCTCACTCACAGCTTCTCTTTCTCTCTCTCTGTCTCTCTCACTGACAGAATCTCTTTCTCTCTCACTCTATTGCTCACTCACAGCTTATCTTTCTCTCTCTCTCTCTCACTCACAGCTTCTCTTTCTCTCTCTCTCTCACTCACATCTTCTCTCTCTCACACACAGATTCTCTTTCTCTCTCTCTCACTCACTCACAGCTTCTCTTTCTCTCTCTCTCTCATGCACAGCTTCTGTTTCTCTCTCACTCACTCACAGCTTCTCTTTCTTACTCTCTCTCTCTCTCACTGGCAGCTTCTCTTTCTATCTCTCTCTCACTCACAGCTTCTCTTTCTCTCTCTCACTCACTCACATCTCTCTCTCTCACACACAGATTCTCTTTCTCTCCCTCTCACTCACTCACAGCTTCTCTTTCTCTCTCTCTCATGCACAGCTTCTGTTTCTCTCTCTCTCTCACTCACAGCTTATCTTTCTCTCTCTCTCACTCCCAGCTTCTCTTTCTCTCTCTCTCTCACTCACATCTTCTCTCTCACACACACAGATTCTCTCTCTCTCTCTCTCTCTCACTCACAGCTTCTCTTTCTCTCTCTCACTCACACCTTCTCTTTCTCTCTCTCTCTCACTCACAGCTTCTCTTTCTCTCTCTCTCTCTCACTCACTGCTTCTCTTTCTCTCTCTCACACACACAGATTCTCTTTCTCTCTCTCTCTCTCACTCACTCACAGCTTCTCTCTCTCTCTCTCACTCACAGCTTCTCTTTTTCTCTCTCACTCACAGCTTCTCTTTCTCTCTCTTTCTCACTCACAACTTCACTTTCTCTCTCTTTCTCACTCACAGTTTCTCCCTCTCTCTCTCTCTCACTCACAGCCTCTTTCTCTCTCACACACACAGCTTCTCTCTCACACACACACAACTTCTCTTTCACTCAGTCTCTCTCACTCACAGCTTCTCTCTCTCTCTCTCTCACTCACAGCTTCTCTTTCTCTCTCTCTCACTCACAGCTTCTCTTTCTCTCTCTCACATACACAGATTCTCTTTCTCTCTCTCTCACTCACTCACAGCTTCTCTCTCTCTCTCACTCACTCACAGCTTCTCTTTCTCTCTCTCACTCACAGCTTCTCTTTTTCTCTCTTTCTCACTCACAGCTTCTCCCTCTCTCTCTCTCACTCACAGCCTCTTTCTCTCTCTCACACACACAGCTTCTCTTTCTCTCACTCTCTCTTACTCACAGCTTCTCTTTCTCTCTATTGCTCTCACTCACAGCTTCTCTTTCTCTCTCTCTGTCTCTCTCACTCACAGAATCTCTTTCTCACTCTCTCTCACTCACAGCTTCTCTTTCTCTCTCTCTTTCTCTCACTCACATCTTCTCTCTCTCACACACAGATTCTCTTTCTCACTCTCTCACTCACTCACAGATTCTCTTTCTCTCTCTCATGCACAGCTTCTCTTTCTCTCTCTCTCACTCACTCACAGCTTCTCTTTCTCTCTCTCTCTCACTCACAGCTTCTCTTTCTCTCTCTCACTCGCAGCTTCTCTTTTTCTCTCTTTCTCACTCACAGCTTCTCCTTCTCTCTCTCTCACTCACAGCCTCTTTCTCTCTCACACACACAGCTTCTCGCTCTCTCACACACACACAACTTCTCTTTCACTCAGTCTCTCTCACTCACAGCTTCTCTTTCTCTCTCTCTCTCACTCACAGCTTCTCTTTCTCACTCTCTCACTCACAGCTTCTCTTTCTCTCCCTCTTTCTCACTCACAGCTTCTCTTTCTCTCTCTTTCTCACTCACAGCTTCTCTCTCTCTCTCACTCACAGCACCTCTTTCTTTCTCTCTCACCCACAGCTTCTCTTTCTCTCCCTCTCTCTCACTCACAGCTTCTCTTTCTCTCTCTTTCTCACACACAGCTTATCTTTCTTTCTCTATCACTCTCAGCTTCTCTTTCCCACTCCTTCTCACTCACAGCTTCTCTCTCTCACACACACAGGTTCTCTCTCTCTCTTTCTCTCTCACTCTCAGCTTCTCTTTCTCTCTCTCTCACTCACAGCTTCTCTCTTTCTCTCTCAGCTTCTCTTTCTTTCTCTCTCTCTCTCTCTCACTCACAGCTTCTCTTTCTCTCTCTCACTGACAGCTACACTTTCTCTATCTCTCTCACACAGCTTCTCTTTCTCTCTCTCTCTCACTCTCAGCTTCTCTTTCTCTCTCTCTCACTCACAGATTCTCTCTCTCAGCTTCTCTTTCTCTCTCTCTCTCACTCACAGCTCTCTCTCTCACTCACAGCTTCTCTCTCTCTCATTCTCAGCTTCTCCTGCTCTCTCTCTCTCACTCACTCACAGCTTCTATTTCTTTCTCTCTCTCACTCACAGCTTCTTTTTCTCTCTATTACTCTCACTCACAGCTTCACTTTCTCTCTCTCTCTCACTCACAGCTTCTCTTTCTCTCTCTCACTCACAGCTTCCCTTTTTCTCTCTCTCTCACAGCTTCTCTTTCTCTCTCTCTCACTCACAGCTTCACTTTCTCTCTCTCACTCACTCACAGCTTCTCTTTCTCACTCTCTCACTCACAGCTACTCTCTCTCTCAGCTTCTCTTTCTCTCACTCTCTCACTCACAGCTTCTCTCTCTCTCTCTCTCTCAGTCACTCACAGCTTCTCTTCTTCTCTCTCTCTCTCACAGCTTCTCTTTCTCTCACTATCTCTCACAGCTTCTCTTTCTCTCTCTCTCTCACTCACAGCTTCTCTTTCTCTCTCTCTCTCTCACTCACAGTTTCTCTTTCTCTCTCACTCTCAGCTTCTCTTTCTCTCTCTTTCTCACTCACAGCTTCTGTTTTGCTCTATCACTCTCAATCACAGCTTCTCTTTCTCTCTCACTCTCATTCACAGCTTATGTTTCTCTCTATCACTCTCACTCACAGCTTCTCTTTGTCTCTCACTATCTCTCACAGCTTCTCTTTCTTTCTCTCTCTCTCTCTCACTCACAGCTTCTCTTTCTCTCTCTCACTCACAGCTTCTCTCTCTCACTCACTCTCAGCTTCTCTTTCTCTCTCTCTGTCTCACTCACAGCTTCTCTCTCTCTCACTCACAGCTTCTCTCTCTCTCTCTCACTCACAGCTTCTCTTTCTCTCACTCTCTCTCACTCACTGCTTCTGTTTCTCTCTCTCTCACTCACTCACTCACAGCTTCTCTCTCTCTCTCTCTCTCACACAGCTTCTCTGTCTCTCACTATCTCTCACAGCTTCTATTTCTTCCTCTCTCTCTCTCTCACTCACAGCTTCTCTTTCTCTCTCTCTCTCACTCACAGCTTCTCTTTCTCTCTCGCACTCTCAGCTTCTCTTTCTCTCTCTTTCTCACTCACAGCTTCTGTTTTGCTCTATCACTCTCAATCACAGCTTCTCTTTCTCTCTCTCTCATTCACAGCTTCTCTTTCTATCACTCTCACTCACTCACAGTCTCTGTTTCTCTTTCTTTCTAACTC
This sequence comes from Bradypodion ventrale, assembly GCA_035047345.1. Lineage (NCBI taxonomy): Eukaryota > Metazoa > Chordata > Lepidosauria > Squamata > Chamaeleonidae > Bradypodion > Bradypodion ventrale. The sequence continues at coordinate 256,247,538 of JAWDJE010000001.1, forward strand.
ACAGCTTATGTTTCTCTCTATCACTCCCACTCACAGCTTCTCTTTCTCTCTCACTATCTCTCACAGCTTCTCTTTCTTTCTCTCTCTCTCTCTCACTCACAGCTTCTCTTTCTCTCTCTCACTCACTCACAGCTTCTCTCTCTCACACTCTCAGCTTCTCTTTCTCTCTCTCTCTCATTCACAGCTTCTCTCTCTCTCACTCACAGCTTCACTCTCTCTCTCACTCACAGCTTCTCTTTCTCTCACTCTCTCTCACTCACTGCTTCTGTTTCTCTCTCTCTCACTCACAGCTTTTCTTTCTCTCTCTTTCTCTCACTCACAGCTTATCTCTCTCTCTCTCACTCATAGCTTCTCTTTCTCTCTCTCTCTCTCACTCACAGCTTCTCTTTCTCTCTCTCTCTCTCTCACTCACTCACAGCTCTTTCTCTCTCACTCACTCACAGCTACTCTTTCACTCTCTCACACTCACAGCTTCTCTCTCTCACTCACACACAGCTTCTCTCCTCTCACTCACTCATACCGTCTCTTTCTCTCTCTCACTCACAGCTTCTCTTACTCTCTCTCTTACTCACTTGCAGCTTCTCTTTCTCTCTCTCTCTCACTCACAGCTTCTCTTTCTCTCTGTCTCTCACTCACAGCTTCTCTTTCTCTCTCTCTCTCTCACTCACAGCTTCATTTTTTCTCTCTCTCTCTCACTCACACCTTCTCTCTCTATCTATAAATCTCACTCACAGCTTCTCCTTCTCTCTCTCTCTTTCTCTCACTCACAGCTTCTCTTTCAATCCCTCTCTCTCTCACTCACAGCTTCTCTTTCTCTCACTCACTCACAGCTTTTCTTTCTCTCTCTTTCTCTCACTCACAGCTTCTCTTTCTCTCTCTCTCTCATTCATACTTTCTCTTTCTCTCTCTCACTCACAGCTTCTCTTTCTCTCTCTCTTTCTCACTTGCAGCTTCTCTTTCTCTCTCTCTCTCCCTCACAGCTTCTCTTTCTCTCTCTCTCACTCACAGCTTCTCTTTCACTCTCTCACTCACAGCTTCTCTCTCTATCTCTCACTAACAGCTTCTTTCTCTCTCTCTCACTCACAGCTTCTCTTTCACTCTCTCTCTCTCACAGCTTCTCTCTCACTCTCTCTCTCACTCACAGCTTCTCTCTCTCCCTCTTACCTTCTCTTTCTCACTCACTCACTCACAGTTTCTCTTTCTCTCCCTCTTTCTCACTTGCAGGTTCTCTTTTTCTCTCTCTCTCTCTCAAAGCTTCTCTTTCTCTCTCTCTCACTCACAGCTTCTATTTCTCTCTCTCTCTCTCTCTCACAGCTTCTCTTTCTCTCTCTCTCACTCACAGTTTCTCTCTCACTCACAGCTTTTCTCTCTCTCACATTGCTTCTCTTTCTCTCTCTCACAGCTTCTCTTTCTCTCTCTCTTTCTCACTTATAGCTTCTCTTTCTCTCTCTCTCCCACTCCCAGCTTCTCTTTCTCTCTGTCTCTCACTCACAGCTTCTCTTTCTCTCTCTCCTCTCTCTCACTCACAGCTTCAATTTCTCTCTCTCTCTCTCACTCACAGCTTCTCTCTCTCTCTATCTCACTCACAGCTTCTATTTTTCTCTCTCTCTTTCTCTCACTCACAGCTTCTCTTTCAATCCCTCTCTCTCTCACAGAGCTTCTCTTTCTCTCTCTCAATCACAGCTTCTCTTTCTCTCTCTCTTTCTCACTTGCAGCTTCTCTTTCTCTCTCTCTCTCACTCACAGCTTCTCTTTCTCTCACTCACAGCTTCTCTTTCTCTCTCTCACTCACAGCTTCTCTCTCTCTATCTCTCACTCACAGCTTCTTTCTCTCTCTCTCACTCACAGCTTCTCTCTCTCTCTCTGTCTCTCTCAGCTTCTCTTTCTCTCTCTCTCTCTCTCACTCACAGCTTCTCTCTATCTCCCTCATACCTTTTCTTTCTCTCTCTCACTCACAGTTTCTCTTTTTCTCTCTCTTTCTCACATGCAGCTTCTCTTTCTCTCTCTCTCACTCACAGCTTCTCTTTCTCTCTCACTCACAGCTTCTCTTTCTCTCTCTCTCTAACTCACAGCTCTTTCTCTCTCTCTCTCACTCACAGCTACTCTTTCACTCTCTCTCACTCACAGTTTCTCACTCTCTCTCACACACAAACACATACAGCTTCTCTTTCTCACTCTCTCACTGACAGCTTCTCTCTCTCACTCACAGCTTATCTCTCTCTCTCACTCACAGCTACTCTTTCACTCTCTCTCACTCACAGTTTCTCACTCTCTCTCACACACAAACACATACAGTTTCTCTTTCTCTCTCTCTCACACAGCTTCTCTCTCTCTCACACACACAGCTTCTATTTCTCTCTCTCTCTCTCACTCGCAGCTTCTCTCTCTCTCCCTCATACCTTCTCTTTCTCTCTCTCACTGACAGTTTCTCTTTCTCTCTCTCTTTCTCACTTGCAGCTTCTCTTTCTCTCACTCTCTCACTCACAGCTTCTCTTTCTCTCTCTCTCACTCACAGCTTCTCTTTCTCTCTCTCTCTCACTCACAGCTTCTCTTTCTCTGTCTCTCTCACTCACAGTTTCTCTTTCTCTCTCACACACAGCTTCTCTCTCTCTCACTCACAGCTTCTCTTTCTCTCTCTCTCACTCACAGTTTCTCTCTCACTCACAGCTTTTCTCTCTCTCACATTGCTTCTCTTTCTCTCTCTCACTCACAGCTTCTCTTTCTCTCTCTCTTTCTCACTTATAGCTTCTCTTTCTCTCTCTCTCCCACTCCCAGCTTCTCTTTCTCTCTGTCTCTCACTCACAGCTTCTCTTTCTCTCTCTCCTCTCTCTCACTCACAGCTTCAATTTCTCTCTCTCTCTCTCACTCACAGCTTCTCTCTCTCTCTCTATCTCACTCACAGCTTCTATTTCTCTCTCTCTCTTTCTCTCACTCACAGCTTCTCTTTCAATCCCTCTCTCTCTCACAGAGCTTCTCTTTCTCTCTCTCACTCACAGCTTCTCTTTCTCTCTCTCTTTCTCACTTGCAGCTTATCTTTCTCTCTCTCTCTCACTCACAGCTTCTCTTACTCTCACTCACAGCTTCTCTTTCTCTCTCTCACTCACAGCTTCTCTCTCTCTATCTCTCACTCACAGCTTCTTTCTCTCTCTCTCACTCACAGCTTCTCTCTCTCTCTCTGTCTCTCTCAGCTTCTCTCTCTCTCTCACTCACAGCTTCTCTCTATCTCCCTCATACCTTCTCTTTCTCTCTCTCACTCACAGTTTCTCTTTTTCTCTCTCTTTCTCACATGCAGCTTCTCTTTATCTCTCTCTCTCACTCACAGCTTCTCCTTCTCTCTCTCTCTTTCTCTCACTCACAGCTTCTCTTTCAATCCCTCTCTCTCTCACTCACAGCTTCTCTTTCTCTCTCACTCACTCACAGCTTTTCTTTCTCTCTCTTTCTCTCACTCACAGCTTATCTCTCTCTCTCTCACTCATAGCTTCTCTTTCTCTCTCTCTCTCTCACTCACAGCTTCTCTTTCTCTCTCTCTCTCTCTCACTCACTCACAGCTCTTTCTCTCTCACTCACTCACAGCTACTCTTTCACTCTCTCACACTCACAGCTTCTCTCTCTCTCTCTCACACAGCTTCTCTCCTCTCACTCACTCATACCGTCTCTTTCTCTCTCTCACTCACAGCTTCTCTTACTCTCTCTCTTACTCACTTGCAGCTTCTCTTTCTCTCTCTCTCTCACTCACAGCTTCTCTTTCTCTCTGTCTCTCACTCACAGCTTCTCTTTCTCTCTCTCTCTCTCACTCACAGCTTCATTTTTTCTCTCTCTCTCTCACTCACACCTTCTCTCTCTATCTATCTATCTCACTCACAGCTTCTCCTTCTCTCTCTCTTTCTCTCACTCACAGCTTCTCTTTCAATCCCTCTCTCTCTCACTCACAGCTTCTCTTTCTCTCTCACTCACAGCTTTTCTTTCTCTCTCTTTCTCTCACTCACAGCTTCTCTTTCTCTCTCTCTCTCACTCATACTTTCTCTTTCTCTCTCTCACTCACAGCTTCTCTTTCTCTCTCTCTTTCTCACTTGCAGCTTCTCTTTCTCTCTCTCTCTCCCTCACAGCTTCTCTTTCTCTCTCTCACTCACAGCTTCTCTTTCACTCTCTCACTCACAGCTTCTCTCTCTATCTCTCACTAACAGCTTCTTTCTCTCTCTCTCACTCACAGCTTCTCTTTCACTCTCTCTCTCACAGCTTCTCTCTCACTCTCTCTCTCACTCACAGCTTCTCTCTCTCCCTCTTACCTTCTCTTTCTCACTCACTCACTCACAGTTTCTCTTTCTCTCCCTCTTTCTCACTTGCAGCTTCTCTTTTTCTCTCTCTCTCACTCACAGTTTCTCACTCTCTCTCACACACAAACACATACAGCTTCTCTTTCTCACTCTCTCACTCACAGCTTCTCTCTCTCTCACTCACAGCTTATCTCTCTCTCTCACTCATAGCTTCTCTTTCTCTCTCTCTCTCTCACTCACAGCTTCTCTTTCTCTCTCTCTCTCTCTCTCACTCACTCACAGCTCTTTCTCTCTCTCTCTCACTCACAGCTACTCTTTCACTCTCTCACACTCACAGCTTCTCTTTCTCACTCACTCATACCGTCTCTTTCTCTCTCTCACTCACAGCTTCTCTTACTCTCTCTCTTACTCACTTGCAGCTTCTCTTTCTCTCTCTCTCTCACTCACAGCTTCTCTTTCTCTCTGTCTCTCACTCACAGCTTCTCTTTCTCTCTCTCTCTCTCACTCACAGCTTCAATTTTTCTCTCTCTCTCTCACTCACACCTTCTCTCTCTATCTATCTATCTCACTCACAGCTTCTCCTTCTCTCTCTCTCTTTCTCTCACTCACAGCTTCTCTTTCAATCCCTCTCTCTCTCACTCACAGCTTCTCTTTCTCTCTCTCTCCCACTCCCAGCTTCTCTTTCTCTCTGTCTCTCACTAACAGCTTCTCTTTCTCTCTCTCCTCTCTCTCACTCACAGCTTCAATTTCTCTCTCTCTCTCACTCACAGCTTCTCTCTCTCTCTATCTCACTCACAGCTTCTATTTCTCTCTCCCTCTTTCTCTCACTCACAGCTTCTCTTTCAATCCCTCTCTCTCTCACAGAGCTTCTCTTTCTCTCTCTCACTCACAGCTTCTCTTTCTCTCTCTCTTTCTCACTTGCAGCTTATCTTTCTCTCTCTCTCTCACTCACAGCTTCTCTTTCTCTCACTCACAGCTTCTCTTTCTCTCTCTCACTCACAGCTTCTCTCTCTCTATCTCTCACTCACAGCTTCTTTCTCTCTCTCTCACTCACAGCTTCTCTCTCTCTCTCTGTCTCTCTCAGCTTCTCTTTCTCTCTCTCTCAAACTCACAGCTTCTCTCTATCTCCCTCATACCTTCTCTTTCTCTCTCTCACTCACAGTTTCTCTTTTTCTCTCTCTTTCTCACATGCAGCTTCTCTTTCTCTCTCTCTCACTCACAGCTTCTCTTTCTCTCTCTCTCACTCACAGCTTCTCTTTCTCTCTCTCTCTCTAACTCACAGCTCTTTCTCTCTCTCTCTCACTCACAGCTACTCTTTCACTCTCTCTCACTCACAGTTTCTCACTCTCTCACACACACAAACACATACAGCTTCTCTTTCTCACTCTCTCACTCACAGCTTCTCTCTCTCTCACTCACAGCTTATCTCTCTCTCACTCATAGCTTCTCTTTCTCTCTCTCTCTCTCACTCACAGCTTCTCTTTCTCTCTCTCTCTCTCTCACTCACTCACAGCTCTTTCTCTCTCTCTCTCACTCACAGCTACTCTTTCACTCTCTCACACTCACAGCTTCTCTTTCTCTCTCTCTCTCACACAGCTTCTCTCTCTCTCACTCACTCATACCGTCTCTTTCTCTCTCTCACTCACAGCTTCTCTTACTCTCTCTCTTACTCACTTGCAGCTTCTCTTTCTCTCTCTCTCTCACTCACAGCTTCTCTTTCTCTCTGTCTCTCACTCACAGCTTCTCTTTCTCTCTCTCTCTCTCACTCACAGCTTCAATTTTTTTCTCTCTCTCTCACTCACACCTTCTCTCTCTCTATCTATCTCACTCACAGCTTCTCCTTCTCTCTCTCTCTTTCTCTCACTCACAGCTTCTCTTTCAATCCCTCTCTCTCTCACTCACAGCTTCTCTTTCTCTCTCACTCACTCACAGCTTTTCTTTCTCTCTCTTTCTCTCACTCACAGCTTCTCTTTCTCTCTCTCTCTCTCACTCATACTTTCTCTTTCTCTCTCTCACTCACAGCTTCTCTTTCTCTCTCTCTTTCTCACTTGCAGCTTCTCTTTCTCTCTCTCTCCCTCACAGCTTCTCTTTCTCTCTCTCTCACTCACAGCTTCTCTTTCACTCTCTCACTCACAGCTTCTCTCTCTATCTCTCACTAACAGCTTCTTTCTCTCTCTCTCACTCACAGCTTCTCTTTCACTCTCTCTCTCACAGCTTCTCTCTCGCTCTCTCTCTCACTCACAGCTTCTCTCTCTCCCTCTTACCTTCTCTTTCTCTCTCTCACTCACAGTTTCTCTTTCTCTCCCTCTTTCTCACTTGCAGCTTCTCTTTTTCTCTCTCTCTCTCTCACAGCTTCTCTTTCTCTCTCTCTCACTCACAGCTTCTATTTCTCTCTCTCTCTCTCTCACTCACAGCTCTTTCTCTCTCTCTCTCACTCACAGTTTCTCTTTCTCTCCCTCTTTCTCACTTGCAGCTTCTCTTTTTCTCTCTCTCTCTCACAGCTTCTCTTTCTCTCTCTCTCACTCACAGCTTCTCTTTCTCTCTCTCACTCTCAGCTTCTCTTTTTCTCTCTCTCTCACTCACAGCTTCTCTCTCTCTCTCTCTCCCACTCACAGTTTCTCTCTCTCTCTCACTCACAGCTTCTCTTTCTCTATTTCTCTCTCTTACTCACATCTTCTCTCTCTCTCTCACTCACAGCTTTTCTTTCTCTCTCTCGCTCTCACTCACAGCTTCTCTTTCTCTCTCTCTCTCTCACTCACAGGTTCACTTTCTTCTCTCTCTCACTTACAGCTTCTCTTTCTCTCTCTCTCACTCTCAGCTTCTCTTTTTCTCTCTCTCACTCACAGCTTCTCTTTCTCTGTCTCTCACTCACAGCTTCTCTCTCTCACACACACACTCACAGCTTCTCTTTCTCTCTCTCTCACTCACACCTTCTCTCTCTCTCTCACTCACAGCTTCTCTTTCTCTCTTTCTCTACCACTCACAGCTTCTCTTTCTCTCTCTCACTCACAGCTTCCCTTTCTCTATTTCTCTCTCTCACTCACAGCTTCTCTTTCTCTCTCTCACACAGCTTATCGTTCTCTCTCTCTCCCACTCACAGCTTCTCTTTCTCTCTCTCTCACTCACAGCTTTTCTTTCTCTCTCACTTTCTCACTTGCAGCTTCTCTTTCTCTCTCTCTCTCTCACTCACAGCTTCTCTTTCTCTCTCTCTCACTCACAGCTTCTCTTTCTCTCTCTCACTCACAGCTTCTCTCTCTCTATCTCTCACTCACAGCTTCTCTTTCACTCTCTCTCTCTCACTCTCAGCTTCTCTTTCTCTCTCTCTCACTCACGGCTTAGCTTTCTCTCTCTCTCACTCACAGCTTCACTTTCTTCTCTCTCTCACTTACAGCTTCTCTTTCTCTCTCTCACTCTCAGCTTCTCTTTTTCTCTCTCTCTCACTCACAGCTTCTCTCTCTCTCTCTCTCTCCCACTCACAGTTTCTCTCTCTCACTCACAGCTTCTCTTTCTCTATTTCTCTCTCTTACTCACGTCTTCTCTCTCTCTCTCACTCACAGCTTTTCTTTCTCTCTCTCGCTCTCACTCACAGCTTCTCTTTCTCTCTCTCTCACACTCACAGGTTCACTTTCTTCTCTCTCTCACTTACAGCTTCTCTTTCTCTCACTCTCAGCTTCTCTTTTTCTCTCTCTCACTCACAGCTTCTCTTTCTCTGTCTCTCACTCACAGCTTCTCTCTCTCTCACACACACTCACAGCTTCTCTTTCTCTCTCTCTCACTCACACCTTCTCTCTCTCTCTCACTCACAGCTTCTCTTTCTCTCACTCCCACTCACAGCTTCTCTTTCTCTCTCTCACTCACATCTTCTCTTTCTCTCTCTCTCTCACTCACAGCTTCCCTTTCTCTATTTCTCTCTCTCACTCACAGCTTCTCTTTCTCTCTCTCACACAGCTTATCGTTCTCTCTCTCTCCCACTCACAGCTTCTCTTTCTCTCTCTCTCACTCACAGCTTTTCTTTCTCTCTCACTTTCTCACTTGCAGCTTCTCTTTCTCTCTCTCTCTCTCACTCACAGCTTCTCTTTCTCTCTCTCTCACTCACAGCTTCTCTTTCTCTCTCTCACTCACAGCTTCTCTCTCTCTATCTCTCACTCACAGCTTCTCTTTCTCTCTCTCACTCACAGCTTCTCTCTCTCTCACTCACTCACAGCTTCGCTTTCTCTCTCACACACACACAGCTTCTCTTTCTCTCTCACACACACACAGCTTCTCACTCTCACTCACTCATAACTTCTCTTTCTCTCTCTCACTCACAGCTTCTATTTCTCTCTCTCTTTCTCACTTGCTTCTTCTCTTTCTCTCTCTCTCTCACTCACAGCTTCTCTCTCTCACTCACAACTTCTCTTTCTCTCTCTCTGTCTCACTCACAGCTCTTTCTCTCTCTCTCACTCACAGCTACTCTTTCACTCTCTCTCACTCACAGCTTCTAATTCTCTTTCTCTCTCTCACTCACAGCTTCTCTCTCTCTCACACAGCTTCTCTCTCTCTCACTCACAGCTTCTCTTTCTCTCTCTCACTCTCACTCACAGCTTCTCTTTCTCTCTGTCTCTCACTCACACCTTCTCTTTCTCTCTCTTTCTCACACTCACAGCTTCTTTTTCTCTCTCTCACTCACAGCATCTTTCTCTCTCTCTCACTCACTCACAGTTTCTCTCTCACACTCTCACTCACTCACAGTTTCTCTTTCTCTCTCTCTCTCTCCCACTCACAGCTTCTCTTTTTCTCTCTCTCTCTCACTCACAACTTCTCTTTCTCTCTCTCTCTCTCACTCACACCTTCTCTACCTTCTCTCTCTCCCTCACAGATTCTCTCTCTCTCTCTCACAGCTTCTCTCTCTCTCACTCACTCACTCACAGCTTCTCTTTCTCTCTCTCACTCTCCCTCACAGCATCTCTTTCTCTCTATCTCTCACTCACAGCTTCTCTTTCACTCTCTCTCTCTCACTCTCAGCTTCTCTTTCTCTCTCTCTCACTCACGGCTTAGCTTTCTCTCTCTCTCACTCACAGCTTCACTTTCTTCTCTCTCTCACTTACAGCTTCTCTTTCTCTCTCTCACTCTCAGCTTCTCTTTTTCTCTCTCTCTCACTCACAGCTTCTCTCTCTCTCTCTCTCCCACTCACAGTTTCTCTCTCTCACTCACAGCTTCTCTTTCTCTATTTCTCTCTCTTACTCACATCTTCTCTCTCTCTCTCACTCACAGCTTTTCTTTCTCTCTCTCGCTCTCACTCACAGCTTCTCTTTCTCTCTCTCTCACACTCACAGGTTCACTTTCTTCTCTCTCTCACTTACAGCTTCTCTTTCTCTCTCTCTCACTCTCAGCTATTCTTTTTCTCTCTCTCACTCACAGCTTCTCTTTCTCTGTCTCTCACTCACAGCTTCTCTCTCTCACACACACACTCACAGCTTCTCTTTCTCTCTCTCTCACTCACACCTTCTCTCTCTCTCTCACTCACAGCTTCTCTTTCTCTCCCACTCACAGCTTCTCTTTCTCTCTCTCACTCACATCTTCTCTTTCTCTCTCTCTCTCACTCACAGCTTCCCTTTCTCTATTTCTCTCTCTCACTCACAGCTTCTCTTTCTCTCTCTCACACAGCTTATCATTCTCTCTCTCTCCCACTCACAGCTTCTCTTTCTCTCTCCCTCACTCACAGCTTTTCTTTCTCTCTCACTTTCTCACTTGCAGCTTCTCTTTCTCTCTCTCTCACACTCACAGCTTCTCTTTCTCTCTCTCTCACTCACAGCTTCTCTTTCTCTCTCTCCCTCACAGCTTCTCTCTCTCTATCTCTCACTCACAGCTTCTCTTTCTCTCTCTCACTCACAGCTTCTCTCTCTCTCTCTCACTCACAGCTTCGCTTTCTCTCTCACACACACACAGCTTCTCTTTCTCTCTCTCTCACACACAGCTTCTCACTCTCACTCACTCATAACTTCTCTTTCTCTCTCTCACTCACAGCTTCTATTTCTCTCTCTCTTTCTCACTTGCTGCTTCTCTCTCTCGCTCTCTCACTCACAGCTTCTCTCTCTCACTCACAACTTCTCTTTCTCTCTCTCTGTCTCACTCACAGCTCTTTCTCTCTCTCTCACTCACAGCTACTCTTTCACTCTCTCTCACTCACAGCTTCTCTTTCTCTCTGTCTCTCTCACACAGCTTCTTTCTCTCTCACTCACAGCTTCTCTTTCTCTCTCTCACTCTCACTCACAGCTTCTCTTTCTCTCTGTCTCTCACTCACAGCTTCTCTTTCTCTCTTTCTCACACTCACAGCTTCTTTTTCTCTCTCTCACTCACAGCATCTTTCTCTCTCTCTCACTCACTCACAGTTTCTCTCTCACACTCTCACTCACTCACAGTTTCTCTTTCTCTCTCTCTCTCCCACTCACAGCTTCTCTTTTTCTCTCTCTCTCTCACTCACAACTTCTCTTTCTCTCTCTCTCTCTCACTCACACCTTCTCTACCTTCTCTCTCTCACTCACAGATTCTCTCTCTCTCTCACAGCTTCTCTCTCTCTCACTCACTCACTCACAGCTTCTCTTTCTCTCTCTTACTCTCCCTCACAGCATCTCTTTCTCTCTCTCTCACTCACAGTTTCTCTTTCTCTCTCTTTCTCTCACTCACAGCTTCTCCTTGTGTCTCTCTCACTCACAGCTTCACTCTCTCTCACTCCCAGCTTCTTTCTCTCTCTCTCACTCACAGCTTCTCTTTCTCTCTCACACACACAGCTTCTCTTTCTCTCTCTCTCTCACTCACAGCTTTTCTTTCTCTCTCTCTCTCACTCATAGCTTCTCTTTCTCTCTCTCACTCACAGCTTCTCTTTCTCTCTCTCTCACTTACAGCTTCTGTCTCTCACACACAGCTTCTCTTTCTCTCTCTCTCACTCATACCTTATCTTTCTCTCTCACACACAGCTTCTCTTTCTCTCTTTCTCACTTGCAGCTTCTCTTTCTCTCTCTCTCTCACTCACAGCTTCTCTTTCTCTCTCTCTCACTCACAGCTTCTTTTTCTCTCTCTCACTCACAGCTTCTCTCTCTCTGTCTCTCACTCACAGCTTCTTTCTCTCTCTCTCACTCACAGCTTCTCTTTCTCTCTCACACACAGCTTCTCTTTCTCTCTCTCTCACTCATACCTTCTCTTTCTCTCTATCACTCACAGCTTCTCTTTCTCTCTCTCTTTTTCTCACTCACAGCTTCTCTTTCTCTCTCTCTCTCACTTGCAGCTTCTCTTTCTCTCTCTCTCTCACTCCCAGCTTCTCTTTCTCTCTGTCTCTCACTCACAGCTTCTCTTTCTCTCTCTCTCTCTCTCACTCACAGCTTCAATTTTTCTCTCTCTCTCTCACTCACACCTTCTCTCTCTCTCTATCTATCTCACTCACAGCTTCTCCTTCTCTCTCTCTCTTTCTCTCACTCACAGCTTCTCTTTCAATCCCTCTCTCTCTCACTCACAGCTTCTCTTTCTCTCTCACTCACTCACAGCTTTTCTTTCTCTCTCTTTCTCTCACTCACAGCTTCTCTTTCTCTCTCTCTCTCACTCATACTTTCTCTTTCTCTCTCTCACTCACAGCTTCTCTTTCTCTCTCTCTTTCTCACTTGCAGCTTCTCTTTCTCTCACTCTCCCTCACAGCTTCTCTTTCTCTCTCTCTCACTCACAGCTTCTCTTTCACTCTCTCACTCACAGCTTCTCTCTCTATCTCTCACTAACAGCTTCTTTCTCTCTCTCTCACTCACAGCTTCTCTTTCACTCTCTCTCTCACAGCTTCTCTCTCGCTCTCTCTCTCACTCACAGCTTCTCTCTCTCCCTCTTACCTTCTCTTTCTCTCTCTCACTCACAGTTTCTCTTTCTCTCCCTCTTTCTCTCTTGCGGCTTCTCTTTTTCTCTCTCTCTCTCTCACAGCTTCTCTTTCTCTCTCTCACACACACAGCTTCTCTTTCTCTCTCTCTCTCACTCACAGCTTTTCTTTCTCTCTCTCTCTCACTCATAGCTTCTCTTTCTCTCTCTCACTCACAGCTTCTCTTTCTCTCTCTCTCACTTACAGCTTCTGTCTCTCACACACAGCTTCTCTTTCTCTCTCTCTCACTCATACCTTATCTTTCTCTCTCACACACAGCTTCTCTTTCTCTCTTTCTCACTTGCAGCTTCTCTTTCTCTCTCTCTCTCACTCACAGCTTCTCTTTCTCTCTCTCTCACTCACAGCTTCTTTTTCTCTCTCTCACTCACAGCTTCTCTCTCTCTATCTCTCACTCACAGCTTCTTTCTCTCTCTCTCACTCACAGCTTCTCTTTCTCTCTCACACACAGCTTCTCTTTCTCTCTCTCTCACTCATACCTTCTCTTTCTCTCTATCACTCACAGCTTCTCTTTCTCTCTCTCTTTTTCTCACTCACAGCTTCTCTTTCTCTCTCTCTCTCACTTGCAGCTTCTCTTTCTCTCTCTCTCTCACTCCCAGCTTCTCTTTCTCTCTGTCTCTCACTCACAGCTTCTCTTTCTCTCTCTCTCTCTCTCACTCACAGCTTCAATTTTTCTCTCTCTCTCTCACTCACACCTTCTCTCTCTCTCTATCTATCTCACTCACAGCTTCTCCTTCTCTCTCTCTCTTTCTCTCACTCACAGCTTCTCTTTCAATCCCTCTCTCTCTCACTCACAGCTTCTCTTTCTCTCTCACTCACTCACAGCTTTTCTTTCTCTCTCTTTCTCTCACTCACAGCTTCTCTTTCTCTCTCTCTCTCACTCATACTTTCTCTTTCTCTCTCTCACTCACAGCTTCTCTTTCTCTCTCTCTTTCTCACTTGCAGCTTCTCTTTCTCTCACTCTCCCTCACAGCTTCTCTTTCTCTCTCTCTCACTCACAGCTTCTCTTTCACTCTCTCACTCACAGCTTCTCTCTCTATCTCTCACTAACAGCTTCTTTCTCTCTCTCTCACTCACAGCTTCTCTTTCACTCTCTCTCTCACAGCTTCTCTCTCGCTCTCTCTCTCACTCACAGCTTCTCTCTCTCCCTCTTACCTTCTCTTTCTCTCTCTCACTCACAGTTTCTCTTTCTCTCCCTCTTTCTCTCTTGCAGCTTCTCTTTTTCTCTCTCTCTCTCTCACAGCTTCTCTTTCTCTCTCTCTCACTCACAGCTTCTATTTCTCTCTCTCTCTTTCACACAGCTCTTTCTCTCTCTCTCTCACTCACAGCTACTCTTTCACTCTCTCTCACTCACAGCTTCTCACTCTCTCTCACACGCAAACACATACAGCTTCTCTTTCTCACTCTCTCACTCACAGCTTCTCTCTCTCTCACTCACAGCTTATATCTCTCTCTCACACTCATAGCTTCTCTTTCTCTCTCTCTCTCACTCACAGCTTCTCTTTCTCTCTCTCTCTCACTCACAGTTTCACTTTCTCTCTCTCTCTCACACCTTCTCTCTCTCTCACTCACACCTTCTATTTCTCTCTCTCTCTCTCACTCACAGCTTCTCTTTCTCTCTGTCTCTCACTCACAGCTTCTCTTTCTCTATCTTTCTCACACTCACAGCTTCTCTTTCTCTCTCTCTCTCTCACTCACACGTTCTCTACATTCTCTCTCTCACTCACAGCTTCTCTCTCTCACTCACAGCTTCTCTTTCTCTCTCTCTTTCTCACTTGCAGCTTCTCTTTCTCTCTCTCTCTCTCACAGCTTCTCTTTCTCTCACTCTCACTCACAGCTTCTCTTTCTCTCTCTCACTCACAGCTTCTCTCTCTATCTCTCACTCACAGCTTCTTTCTCTCTCTCTCACACAGCTTATCGTTCTCTCTCTCTCCCACTCACAGCTTCTCTTTCTTTCTCTCTCTCTCACTCACAGCTTTTCTTTCTCTCTCACTTTCTCACTTGCAGCTTCTCTTTCTCTCTCTCTCTCTCACTCACAGCTTCTCTTTCTCTCTCTCTCACTCACAGCTTCTCTTTCTCTCTCTCACTCATAGCTTCTCTCTCTCTATCTCTCACTCACAGCTTCTCTTTCTCTCTCTCACTCACAGCTTCTCTCACTCTCTCTCACTCACAGCTTCGCTTTCTCTCTCACACACACACAGCTTCTCTTTCTCTCTCTCACACACACAGCTTCTCACTCTCACTCACTCATAACTTCTCTTTCTCTCTCTCACTCACAGCTTCTATTTCTCTCTCTCTTTCTCACTTGCTGCTTCTCTTTCTCTCTCTCTCTCACTCACAGCTTCTCTCTCTCACTCACAACTTCTCTTTCTCTCTCTCTGTCTCACTCACAGCTCTTTCTCTCTCTCTCACTCACAGCTACTCTTTCACTCTCTCTCACTCACAGCTTCTCTTTCTCTCTCTCACTCTCACTCACAGCTTCTCTTTCTCTCTGTCTCTCACTCACAGCTTCTCTTTCTCTCTCTTTCTCACACTCACAGCTTCTTTTTCTCTCTCTCACTCACAGCATCTTTCCCTCTCTCTCACTCACTCACAGTTTCTCTCTCACACTCTCACTCACTCACAGTTTCTCTTTCTCTCTCTCTCTCTCCCACTCACAGCTTCTCTTTTTCTCTCTCTCTCTCACTCACAACTTCTCTTTCTCTCTCTCTCTCTCACTCACACCTTCTCTACCTTCTCTCTCTCACTCACAGATTCTCTCTCTCTCTCTCACAGCTTCTCTCTCTCTCACTCACTCCCTCACAGCTTCTCTTTCTCTCTCTCACTCTCCCTCACAGCATCTCTTTCTCTCTATCTCTCACTCACAGCTTCTCTTTCACTCTCTCTCTCTCACTCTCAGCTTCTCTTTCTCTCTCTCTCACTCACGGCTTAGCTTTCTCTCTCTCTCACTCACAGCTTCACTTTCTTCTCTCTCTCACTTACAGCTTCTCTTTCTCTCTCTCACTCTCAGCTTCTCTTTTTCTCTCTCTCTCACTCACAGCTTCTCTCTCTCTCTCTCTCTCCCACTCACAGTTTCTCTCTCTCACTCACAGCTTCTCTTTCTCTATTTCTCTCTCTTACTCACATCTTCTCTCTCTCTCTCACTCACAGCTTTTCTTTCTCTCTCTCGCTCTCACTCACAGCTTCTCTTTCCCTCTCTCACACACTCACAGGTTCACTTTCTTCTCTCTCTCACTTACAGCTTCTCTTTCTCTCTCTCTCACTCTCAGCTTCTCTTTTTCTCTCTCTCACTCACAGCTTCTCTTTCTCTGTCTCTCACTCACAGCTTCTCTCTCTCACACACACACTCACAGCTTCTCTTTCTCTCTCTCTCACTCACACCTTCTCTCTCTCACTCACAGCTTCTCTTTCTCTCCCACTCAAAGCTTCTCTTTCTCTCTCTCACTCACATCTTCTCTTTCTCTCTCTCTCTCACTCACAGCTTCTCTTTCTCTCTCTCACACAGCTTATCGTTCTCTCTCTCCCACTCACAGCTTCTCTTTCTCTCTCCCTCACTCACAGCTTTTCTTTCTCTCTCACTTTCTCACTTGCAGCTTCTCTCTCTCTCTCTCTCTCACTCACAGCTTCTCTTTCTCTCTCTCTCACTCACAGCTTCTCTTTCTCTCTCTCACTCACAGCTTCTCTCTCTCTATCTCTCACTCACAGCTTCTCTTTCTCTCTCTCACTCACAGCTTCTCTCTCTCTCTCTCACTCACAGCTTCGCTTTCTCTCTCACACACACACAGCTTCTCTTTCTCTCTCTCTCACACACAGCTTCTCACTCTCACTCACTCATAACTTCTCTTTCTCTCTCTCACTCACAGCTTCTATTTCTCTCTCTCTTTCTCACTTGCTGCTTCTCTCTCTCTCTCTCTCTCACTCACAGCTTCTCTCTCTCACTCACAACTTCTCTCTTTCTCTCTCTGTCTCACTCACAGCTCTTTCTCTCTCTCTCACTCACAGCTACTCTTTCACTCTCTCTCACTCACAGCTTCTAATTCTCTTTCTCTCTCTCACTCACAGCTTCTCTCTCTCTCACACAGCTTCTCTCTCTCACTCACAGCTTCTCTTTCTCTCTCTCACTCTCACTCACAGCTTCTCTTTCTCTCTGTCTCTCACTCACAGCTTCTCTTTCTCTCTTTCTCACACTCACAGCTTCTTTTTCTCTCTCTCACTCACAGCATCTTTCTCTCTCTCTCACTCACTCACAGTTTCTCTCTCACACTCTCACTCACTCACAGTTTCTCTTTCTCTCTCTCTCTCTCCCACTCACAGCTTCTCTTTTTCTCTCTCTCTCTCACTCACAACTTCTCTTTCTCTCTCTCTCTCTCACTCACACCTTCTCTACCTTCTCTCTCTCACTCACAGATTCTCTCTCTCTCTCTCACAGCTTCTCTCTCTCTCACTCACTCACTCACAGCTTCTCTTTCTCTCTCTTACTCTCCCTCACAGCATCTCTTTCTCTCTTTCTCTCACTCACAGTTTCTCTTTCTCTCTCTTTCTCTCACTCACAGCTTCTCCTTGTCTCTCTCTCTCACTCACAGCTTCACTCTCTCTCACTCCCAGCTTCTTTCTCTCTCTCTCACTCACAGCTTCTCTTTCTCTCTCACACACACAGCTTCTCTCTCTCTCTCTCTCTCACTCACAGCTTTTCTTTCTCTCTCTCTCACTCATAGCTTCTCTTTCTCTCTCTCACTCACAGCTTCTCTTTCTCTCTCTCTCACTTACAGCTTCTGTCTCTCACACACAGCTTCTCTTTCTCTCTCTCTCACTCATACCTTATCTTTCTCTCTCACACACAGCTTCTCTTTCTCTCTTTCTCACTTGCAGCTTCTCTTTCTCTCTCTCTCTCACTCACAGCTTCTCTTTCTCTCTCTCTCACTCACAGCTTCTTTTTCTCTCTCTCACTCACAGCTTCTCTCTCTCTATCTCTCACTCACAGCTTCTTTCTCTCTCTCTCACTCACAGCTTCTCTTTCTCTCTCTCACACAGCTTCTCTTTCTCTCTCTCTCACTCATACCTTCTCTTTCTCTCTATCACTCACAGCTTCTCTTTCTCTCTCTCTCTTTCTCACTCACAGCTTCTCTTTCTCTCTCTCTCACTCACAGCTTCTCTTTCTCTCTCACACACAGCTTATCGTTCTCTCTCTCTCCCACTCACAGCTTCTCTTTCTCTCTCTCTCACTCAAGCTTTTCTTTCTCTCTCACTTTCTCACTTGCAGCTTCTTTCTCTCTCTCTCTCTCACTCACAGCTTCTCTTTCTCTCTCTCTCACTCACAGCTTCTCTTTCTCTCTCTCACTCACAGCTTCTCTCTATCTATCTCTCACTCACAGCTTCTCTTTCACTCTCTCTCTCTCACTCACAGCTTCTCTTTCTCTCTCTCTCACTCACGGCTTAGCTTTCTCTCTCTCTCACTCACAGCTTCACTTTCTTCTCTCTCTCACTTACAGCTTCTCTTTCTCTCTCTCACTCTCAGCTTCTCTTTTTCTCTCTCTCTCACTCACAGCTTCTCTCTCTCTCTCTCCCACTCACAGTTTCTCTCTCTCTCTCACTCACAGCTTCTCTTTCTCTATTTCTCTCTCTTACTCACATCTTCTCTCTCTCTCTCACTCACAGCTTTTCTTTCTCTCTCTCGCTCTCACTCACAGCTTCTCTTTCTCTCTCTCTCTCACTCACAGGTTCACTTTCTTCTCTCTCTCACTTACAGCTTCTCTTTCTCTCTCTCTCACTCTCAGCTTCTCTTTTTCTCTCTCTCACTCACAGCTTCTCTTTCTCTGTCTCTCACTCACAGCTTCTCTCTCTCACACACACACTCACAGCTTCTCTTTCTCTCTCTCTCACTCACACCTTCTCTCTCTCTCTCACTCACAGCTTCTCTTTCTCTCGTTCTCTCCCACTCACAGCTTCTCTTTCTCTCTCTCACTCACATCTTCTCTTTCTCTCTCTCACTCACAGCTTCCCTTTCTCTATTTCTCTCTCTCACTCACAGCTTCTCTTTCTCTCTCTCACACAGCTTATCGTTCTCTCTCTCTCCCACTCACAGCTTCTCTTTCTCTCTCTCTCACTCACAGCTTTTCTTTCTCTCTCACTTTCTCACTTGCAGCTTCTCTTTCTCTCTCTCTCTCACTCACAGCTTCTCTTTCTCTCTCTCTCACTCACAGCTTCTCTTTCTCTCTCTCACTCACAGCTTCTCTCTCTCTATCTCTCACTCACAGCTTCTCTCTCTCTCTCTCACTCACAGCTTCGCTTTCTCTCTCACACACACAGCTTCTCTTTCTCTCTCTCACACACACAGCTTCTCACTCTCACTCACTCATAACTTCTCTTTCTCTCTCTCACTCACAGCTTCTATTTCTCTCTCTTTCTCACTTGCTGCTTCTCTTTCTCTCTCTCACTCACTCACAGCTTCTCTCTCTCACTCACAACTTCTCTTTCTCTCTCTCTGTCTCACTCACAGCTCTTTCTCTCTCTCTCACTCACAGCTACTCTTTCACTCTCTCTCACTCACAGCTTCTCTTTCTCTCTCTCACTCACAGCTTCTCTCTCTCTCACACAGCTTCTCTCTCTCTCACTCACAGCTTCTCTTTCTCTCTCTCACTCTCACTCACAGCTTCTCTTTCATCTCTGTCTCTCACTCACAGCTTCTCTTTCTCTCTCTTTCTCACACTCACAGCTTCTCTTTCTCTCTCTAACTCACAGCATCTTTCTCTCTCTCTCACTCACTCACAGTTTCTCTCTCACACTCTCACTCACTCACAGTTTCTCTTTCTCTCTCTCTCTCTCCCACTCACAGCTTCTCTTTTTCTCTCTCTCACTCACTCACAACTTCTCTTTCTCTCTCTCTGTCTCACTCACAGCTCTTTCTCTCTCTCACTCACAGCTACTCTTTCACTCTCTCTCACTCACAGCTTCTAATTCTCTTTCTCTCTCTCACTCACAGCTTCTCTCTCTCTCACACAGCTTCTCACTCTCTCACTCACAGCTTCTCTTTCTCTCTCTCACTCTCACTCACAGCTTCTCTTTCTCTCTGTCTCTCACTCACAGCTTCTCTTTCTCTCTCTTTCTCACACTCACAGCTTCTCTTTCTCTCTCTCACTCACAGCATCTTTCTCTCTCTCTCACTCACTCACAGTTTCTCTCTCACACTCTCACTCACTCACAGTTTCTCTTTCTCTCTATCTCTCCCACTCACAGCTTCTCTTTTTCTCTCTCTCTCTCACTCACAACTTCTCTTTCTCTCTCTCTCTCTCACTCACACCTTCTCTACCTTCTCTCTCTCACTCACAGCTTCTCTCTCTCTCTCTCACAGCTTCTCTCTCTCTCACTCACTCACTCACAGCTTCTCTTTCTCTCTCTCTCTCTCCCTCACAGCATCTCTTTCTCTCTCTCTCTCACTCACAGTTTCTCTTTCTCTCTCTTTCTCTCACTCACAGCTTCTCCTTGTCTCTCTCTCTCACTCACAGCTTCACTCTCTCTCACTCCCAGCTTCTTTCTCTCTCTCTCACTCACAGCTTCTCTTTCTCTCACACACACACAGCTTCTCTTTCTCTCTCTCTCTCACTCACAGCTTTTCTTTCTCTCTCACTCTCACTCATAGCTTCTCTTTCTCTCTCTCACTCACAGCTTCTCTTTCTCTCTCTCTCACTTACAGCTTCTGTCTCTCACACACAGCTTCTCTTTCTCTCTCTCTCACTCATACCTTATCTTTCTCTCTCACACACAGCTTCTCTTTCTCTCTCTCTTTCTCACTTGCAGCTTCTCTTTCTCTCTCTCTCTCACTCACAGCTTCTCTTTCTCTCTCTCTCACTCACAGCTTCTTTTTCTCTCTCTCACTCACAGCTTCTCTCTCTCTATCTCTCACTCACAGCTTCTTTCTCTCTCTCTCACTCACAGCTTCTCTTTCTCTCTCTCTCACAGCTTCTCTTTCTCTCTCTCTCTCACTCACAGCTTCTCTTTCTCTCTCTCTCATTCATACCTTCTCTTTCTCTCTATCACTCACAGCTTCTCTTTCTCTCTCTCTCTTTCTCACTCACAGCTTCTCTTTCTCTCTCTCTTTCTCACTTGCAGCTTCTCTTTCTCTCTCTCTCTCACTCCCAGCTTCTCTTTCTCTCTGTCTCTCACTCACAGCTTCTCTTTCTCTCTCTCTCTCACTCACAGCTTCAATTTTTCTCTCTCTCTCTCATTCACACCTTCTCTCTCTCTTTATCTATCTCACTCACAGCTTCTCCTTCTCTCTCTCTCTTTCTCTCACTCACAGCTTCTCTTACAATCCCTCTCTCTCTCACTCACAGCTTCTCTTTCTCTCTCACTCACTCAGCTTTTCTTTCTCTCTCTCTCACGCACAGCTTCTCTTTCTCTCTCTCTCTCTCACTCATACTTTCTCTTTCTCTCTCTCACTCACAGCTTCTCTTTCTCTCTCTCTTTCTCACTTGCAGCTTCTCTTTCTCTCTCTCTCCCACACAGCTTCTCTTTCTCTCTCTCTCACTCACAGCTTCTCTTTCACTCTCTCACTCACAGCTTCTCTCTCTATCTCTCACTAACAGCTTCTTTCTCTCTCTCTCACTCACAGCTTCTCTTTCACTCTCTCTCTCACAGCTTCTCTCTCGCTCTCGCTCTCACTCACAGCTTCTCTCTCTCCCTCTTACCTTCTCTTTCTCTCTCTCACTCACAGTTTCTCTTTCTCTCCCTCTTTCTCACTTGCAGCTTCTCTTTTTCTCTCTCTCTCTCTCACAGCTTCTCTTTCTCTCTCTCTCACTCACAGCTTCTATTTCTCTCTCTCTCTCTCACTCACAGCTCTTTCTCTCTCTCTCTCACTCACAGCTACTCTTTCACTCTCTCTCACTCACAGCTTCTCATTCTCTCTCACACGCAAACACATACAACTTCTCTTTCTCACTCTCTCACTCACAGCTTCTCTCTCTCTCACTCACAGCTTATATCTCTCTCTCACACTCATAGCTTCTCTTTCTCTCTCTCTCTCACTCACAGCTTCTCTTTCTCTCTCTCTCTCACTCACAGTTTCACTTTCTCTCTCTCTCTCACAGCTTCTCTCTCTCTCACTCACACCTTCTATTTCTCTCTCTCTCTCTCACTCACAGCTTCTCTTTCTCTATCTTTCTCACACTCACAGCTTCTCTTTCTCTCTCTCTCTCTCACTCACACGTTCTCTACCTTCTCTCTCTCACTCACAGCTTCTCTCTCTCACTCACAGCTTTTCTTTCTCTCTCTCTTTCTCACTTGCAGCTTCTCTTTCTCTCTCTCTCTCACAGCTTCTCTTTCTCTCACTCTCACTCACAGCTTCTCTTTCTCTCTCTCACTCACAGCTTCTCTCTCTCTATCTCTCACTCACAGCTTCTTTCTCTCTCACTCACTCACAGCTTCTCTTTCTCTCTCTCTCTCTCTCACTCACAGATTCTCTCTCTCTCCCTCATACCTTCTCTTTCTCTCTCTCACTCACAGTTTCTCTTTCTCTCTCTCTTTCTCACTTGCAGCTTCCCTTTCTCTCACTCTCTCACTCACAGCTTCTCTCTCTCTCTCACTCACTCACAGCTTCTCTTTCTCTCTCTCTCTAATTCACAGCTCTTTCTCTCTCTAATAGCTTCTCTTTCTCTCTCTCTCTCACTCACAGCTTCTCTTTCTCTCTCTCTCTCTCTCACTCACAGTTTCTCTTTCTCTCTCTCTCTCACAGCTTCTCTCTCTCTCACACACACAGCTTCTATTTCTCTCTCTCTCTCTCACTCGCAGCTTCTCTCTCTCTCCCTCATACCTTCTCTTTCTCTCTCTCACTCACAGTTTCTCTTTCTCTCTCTCTTTCTCACTTGCAGCTTCTCTTTCTCTCACTCTCTCACTCACAGCTTCTCTTTCTCTCTCTCTCACTCACAGCTTCTCTTTCTCTCTCTCTCTAACTCACAGCTCTTTCTCTCTCTAATAGCTTCTCTTTCTCTCTCTCTCTCACTCACAGCTTCTCTTTCTCTCTCTCTCTCACTCACAGTTTCTCTTTCTCTCTCTCACACAGCTTCTCTCTCTCACTCACAGCTTCTCTTTCTCTCTCTCTCACTCACAGTTTCTCTCTCACTCACAGCTTTTCTCTCTCTCACATTGCTTCTCTTTCTCTCTCTCACTCACAGCTTCTCTTTCTCTCTCTCTTTCTCACTTATAGCTTCTCTTTCTCTTTCTCTCCCACTCCCAGCTTCTCTTTCTCTCTGTCTCTCACTCACAGCTTCTCTTTCTCTCTCTCCTCTCTCTCACTCACAGCTTCAATTTCTCTCTCTCTCTCTCTCACTCACAGCTTCTCTCTCTCTCTCTATCTCACTCACAGCTTCTATTTCTCTCTCTCTCTCTTTCTCTCACTCACAGCTTCTCTTTCAATCCCTCTCTCTCTCACAGAGCTTCTCTTTCTCTCTCTCACTCACAGCTTCTCTTTCTCTCTCTCTTTCTCACTTGCAGCTTATCTTTCTCTCTCTCTCTCACTCACAGCTTCTCTTACTCTCACTCACAGCTTCTCTTTCTCTCTCTCACTCACAGCTTCTCTCTCTCTATCTCTCACTCACAGCTTCTTTCTCTCTCTCTCACTCACAGCTTCTCTCTCTCTCTCTGTCTCTCTCAGCTTCTCTCTCTCTCTCTCTCACTCACAGCTTCTCTCTATCTCCCTCATACCTTCTCTTTCTCTCTCTCACTCACAGTTTCTCTTTTTCTCTCTCTTTCTCACATGCAGCTTCTCTTTATCTCTCTCTCTCACTCACAGCTTCTCCTTCTCTCTCTCTCTTTCTCTCACTCACAGCTTCTCTTTCAATCCCTCTCTCTCTCACTCACAGCTTCTCTTTCTCTCTCACTCACTCACAGCTTTTCTTTCTCTCTCTTTCTCTCACTCACAGCTTATCTCTCTCTCTCTCACTCATAGCTTCTCTTTCTCTCTCTCTCTCTCACTCACAGCTTCTCTTTCTCTCTCTCTCTCTCTCACTCACTCACAGCTCTTTCTCTCTCACTCACTCACAGCTACTCTTTCACTCTCTCACACTCACAGCTTCTCTCTCTCACTCACACACAGCTTCTCTCCTCTCACTCACTCATACCGTCTCTTTCTCTCTCTCACTCACAGCTTCTCTTACTCTCTCTCTTACTCACTTGCAGCTTCTCTTTCTCTCTCTCTCTCACTCACAGCTTCTCTTTCTCTCTGTCTCTCACTCACAGCTTCTCTTTCTCTCTCTCTCTCTCACTCACAGCTTCATTTTTTCTCTCTCTCTCTCACTCACACCTTTCTCTATCTATAAATCTCACTCACAGCTTCTCCTTCTCTCTCTCTCTTTCTCTCACTCACAGCTTCTCTTTCAATCCCTCTCTCTCTCACTCACAGCTTCTCTTTCTCTCTCACTCACTCACAGCTTTTCTTTCTCTCTCTTTCTCTCACTCACAGCTTCTCTTTCTCTCTCTCTCTCATTCATACTTTCTCTTTCTCTCTCTCACTCACAGCTTCTCTTTCTCTCTCTCTTTCTCACTTGCAGCTTCTCTTTCTCTCTCTCTCTCCCTCACAGCTTCTCTTTCTCTCTCTCTCACTCACAGCTTCTCTTTCACTCTCTCACTCACAGCTTCTCTCTCTATCTCTCACTAACAGCTTCTTTCTCTCTCTCTCACTCACAGCTTCTCTTTCACTCTCTCTCTCACAGCTTCTCTCTCACTCTCTCTCTCACTCACAGCTTCTCTCTCCCTCTTACCTTCTCTTTCTCACTCACTCACTCACAGTTTCTCTTTCTCTCCCTCTTTCTCACTTGCAGCTTCTCTTTTTCTCTCTCTCTCTCTCAAAGCTTCTCTTTCTCTCTCTCTCTCACTCACAGCTTCTATTTCTCTCTCTCTCTCTCTCACTCACAGCTTCTCTTTCTCTCTCTCTCACTCACAGTTTCTCTCTCACTCACAGCTTTTCTCTCTCTCACATTGCTTCTCTTTCTCTCTCTCACAGCTTCTCTTTCTCTCTCTCTTTCTCACTTATAGCTTCTCTTTCTCTCTCTCTCCCACTCCCAGCTTCTCTTTCTCTCTGTCTCTCACTCACAGCTTCTCTTTCTCTCTCTCCTCTCTCTCACTCACAGCTTCAATTTCTCTCTCTCTCTCTCACTCACAGCTTCTCTCTCTCTCTATCTCACTCACAGCTTCTATTTTTCTCTCTCTCTTTCTCTCACTCACAGCTTCTCTTTCAATCCCTCTCTCTCTCACAGAGCTTCTCTTTCTCTCTCTCAATCACAGCTTCTCTTTCTCTCTCTCTTTCTCACTTGCAGCTTCTCTTTCTCTCTCTCTCTCACTCACAGCTTCTCTTTCTCTCACTCACAGCTTCTCTTTCTCTCTCTCACTCACAGCTTCTCTCTCTCTATCTCTCACTCACAGCTTCTTTCTCTCTCTCTCACTCACAGCTTCTCTCTCTCTCTCTCTGTCTCTCTCAGCTTCTCTTTCTCTCTCTCTCTCTCTCACTCACAGCTTCTCTCTATCTCCCTCATACCTTCTCTTTCTCTCTCTCACTCACAGTTTCTCTTTTTCTCTCTCTTTCTCACATGCAGCTTCTCTTTCTCTCTCTCTCACTCACAGCTTCTCTTTCTCTCTCTCTCACTCACAGCTTCTCTTTCTCTCTCTCTCTAACTCACAGCTCTTTCTCTCTCTCTCTCACTCACAGCTACTCTTTCACTCTCTCTCACTCACAGTTTCTCACTCTCTCTCACACACAAACACATACAGCTTCTCTTTCTCACTCTCTCACTCACAGCTTCTCTCTCTCACTCACAGCTTATCTCTCTCTCTCACTCACAGCTACTCTTTCACTCTCTCTCACTCACAGTTTCTCACTCTCTCTCACACACAAACACATACAGTTTCTCTTTCTCTCTCTCTCACACAGCTTCTCTCTCTCTCACACACACAGCTTCTATTTCTCTCTCTCTCTCTCTCTCACTCGCAGCTTCTCTCTCTCTCCCTCATACCTTCTCTTTCTCTCTCTCACTGACAGTTTCTCTTTCTCTCTCTCTTTCTCACTTGCAGCTTCTCTTTCTCTCACTCTCTCACTCACAGCTTCTCTTTCTCTCTCTCTCACTCACAGCTTCTCTTTCTCTCTCTCTCTCACTCACAGCTTCTCTTTCTCTGTCTCTCTCACTCACAGTTTCTCTTTCTCTCTCTCTCACAGCTTCTCTCTCTCTCACTCACAGCTTCTCTTTCTCTCTCTCTCACTCACAGTTTCTCTCTCACTCACAGCTTTTCTCTCTCTCACATTGCTTCTCTTTCTCTCTCTCACTCACAGCTTCTCTTTCTCTCTCTCTTTCTCACTTATAGCTTCTCTTTCTCTCTCTCTCCCACTCCCAGCTTCTCTTTCTCTCTGTCTCTCACTCACAGCTTCTCTTTCTCTCTCTCCTCTCTCTCACTCACAGCTTCAATTTCTCTCTCTCTCTCTCACTCACAGCTTCTCTCTCTCTCTCTATCTCACTCACAGCTTCTATTTCTCTCTCTCTCTTTCTCTCACTCACAGCTTCTCTTTCAATCCCTCTCTCTCTCACAGAGCTTCTCTTTCTCTCTCTCACTCACAGCTTCTCTTTCTCTCTCTCTTTCTCACTTGCAGCTTATCTTTCTCTCTCTCTCTCACTCACAGCTTCTCTTACTCTCACTCACAGCTTCTCTTTCTCTCTCTCACTCACAGCTTCTCTCTCTCTATCTCTCACTCACCGCTTCTTTCTCTCTCTCTCACTCACAGCTTCTCTCTCTCTCTCTGTCTCTCTCAGCTTCTCTCTCTCTCTCACTCACAGCTTCTCTCTATCTCCCTCATACCTTCTCTTTCTCTCTCTCACTCACAGTTTCTCTTTTTCTCTCTCTTTCTCACATGCAGCTTCTCTTTATCTCTCTCTCTCACTCACAGCTTCTCCTTCTCTCTCTCTCTTTCTCTCACTCACAGCTTCTCTTTCAATCCCTCTCTCTCTCACTCACAGCTTCTCTTTCTCTCTCACTCACTCACAGCTTTTCTTTCTCTCTCTTTCTCTCACTCACAGCTTATCTCTCTCTCTCTCACTCATAGCTTCTCTTTCTCTCTCTCTCTCTCACTCACAGCTTCTCTTTCTCTCTCTCTCTCTCTCACTCACTCACAGCTCTTTCTCTCTCACTCACTCACAGCTACTCTTTCACTCTCTCACACTCACAGCTTCTCTCTCTCTCTCTCACACAGCTTCTCTCCTCTCACTCACTCATACCGTCTCTTTCTCTCTCTCACTCACAGCTTCTCTTACTCTCTCTCTTACTCACTTGCAGCTTCTCTTTCTCTCTCTCTCTCACTCACAGCTTCTCTTTCTCTCTGTCTCTCACTCACAGCTTCTCTTTCTCTCTCTCTCTCTCACTCACAGCTTCATTTTTTCTCTCTCTCACTCACTCACACCTTCTCTCTCTATCTATCTATCTCACTCACAGCTTCTCCTTCTCTCTCTCTCTTTCTCTCACTCACAGCTTCTCTTTCAATCCCTCTCTCTCTCACTCACAGCTTCTCTTTCTCTCTCACTCACAGCTTTTCTTTCTCTCTCTTTCTCTCACTCACAGCTTCTCTTTCTCTCTCTCTCTCACTCATACTTTCTCTTTCTCTCTCTCACTCACAGCTTCTCTTTCTCTCTCTCTTTCTCACTTGCAGCTTCTCTTTCTCTCTCTCTCTCCCTCACAGCTTCTCTTTCTCTCTCTCACTCACAGCTTCTCTTTCACTCTCTCACTCACAGCTTCTCTCTCTATCTCTCACTAACAGCTTCTTTCTCTCTCTCTCACTCACAGCTTCTCTTTCACTCTCTCTCTCACAGCTTCTCTCTCACTCTCTCTCTCACTCACAGCTTCTCTCTCTCCCTCTTACCTTCTCTTTCTCACTCACTCACTCACAGTTTCTCTTTCTCTCCCTCTTTCTCACTTGCAGCTTCTCTTTTTCTCTCTCTCTCACTCACAGTTTCTCACTCTCTCTCACACACAAACACATACAGCTTCTCTTTCTCACTCTCTCACTCACAGCTTCTCTCTCTCTCACTCACAGCTTATCTCTCTCTCTCACTCATAGCTTCTCTTTCTCTCTCTCTCTCTCACTCACAGCTTCTCTTTCTCTCTCTCTCTCTCTCACTCACTCACAGCTCTTTCTCTCTCTCTCTCACTCACAGCTACTCTTTCACTCTCTCACACTCACAGCTTCTCTTTCTCACTCACTCATACCGTCTCTTTCTCTCTCTCACTCACAGCTTCTCTTACTCTCTCTCTTACTCACTTGCAGCTTCTCTTTCTCTCTCTCTCTCACTCACAGCTTCTCTTTCTCTCTGTCTCTCACTCACAGCTTCTCTTTCTCTCTCTCTCTCTCACTCACAGCTTCAATTTTTCTCTCTCTCTCTCACTCACACCTTCTCTCTCTATCTATCTATCTCACTCACAGCTTCTCCTTCTCTCTCTCTCTTTCTCTCACTCACAGCTTCTCTTTCAATCCCTCTCTCTCTCACTCACAGCTTCTCTTTCTCTCTCTCTCCCACTCCCAGCTTCTCTTTCTCTCTGTCTCTCACTAACAGCTTCTCTTTCTCTCTCTCCTCTCTCTCACTCACAGCTTCAATTTCTCTCTCTCTCTCACTCACAGCTTCTCTCTCTCTCTATCTCACTCACAGCTTCTATTTCTCTCTCCCTCTTTCTCTCACTCACAGCTTCTCTTTCAATCCCTCTCTCTCTCACAGAGCTTCTCTTTCTCTCTCTCACTCACAGCTTCTCTTTCTCTCTCTCTTTCTCACTTGCAGCTTATCTTTCTCTCTCTCTCTCACTCACAGCTTCTCTTTCTCTCACTCACAGCTTCTCTCTCTCTATCTCTCACTCACAGCTTCTTTCTCTCTCTCTCACTCACAGCTTCTCTCTCTCTCTCTGTCTCTCTCAGCTTCTCTTTCTCTCTCTCTCAAACTCACAGCTTCTCTCTATCTCCCTCATACCTTCTCTTTCTCTCTCTCACTCACAGTTTCTCTTTTTCTCTCTCTTTCTCACATGCAGCTTCTCTTTCTCTCTCTCTCACTCACAGCTTCTCTTTCTCTCTCTCTCACTCACAGCTTCTCTTTCTCTCTCTCTCTCTAACTCACAGCTCTTTCTCTCTCTCTCTCACTCACAGCTACTCTTTCACTCTCTCTCACTCACAGTTTCTCACTCTCTCTCACACACAAACACATACAGCTTCTCTTTCTCACTCTCTCACTCACAGCTTCTCTCTCTCTCACTCACAGCTTATCTCTCTCTCACTCATAGCTTCTCTTTCTCTCTCTCTCTCTCACTCACAGCTTCTCTTTCTCTCTCTCTCTCTCTCACTCACTCACAGCTCTTTCTCTCTCTCTCTCACTCACAGCTACTCTTTCACTCTCTCACACTCACAGCTTCTCTTTCTCTCTCTCTCTCACACAGCTTCTCTCTCTCTCACTCACTCATACCGTCTCTTTCTCTCTCTCACTCACAGCTTCTCTTACTCTCTCTCTTACTCACTTGCAGCTTCTCTTTCTCTCTCTCTCTCACTCACAGCTTCTCTTTCTCTCTGTCTCTCACTCACAGCTTCTCTTTCTCTCTCTCTCTCTCACTCACAGCTTCAATTTTTTTCTCTCTCTCTCACTCACACCTTCTCTCTCTCTATCTATCTCACTCACAGCTTCTCCTTCTCTCTCTCTCTTTCTCTCACTCACAGCTTCTCTTTCAATCCCTCTCTCTCTCACTCACAGCTTCTCTTTCTCTCTCACTCACTCACAGCTTTTCTTTCTCTCTCTTTCTCTCACTCACAGCTTCTCTTTCTCTCTCTCTCTCTCACTCATACTTTCTCTTTCTCTCTCTCACTCACAGCTTCTCTTTCTCTCTCTCTTTCTCACTTGCAGCTTCTCTTTCTCTCTCTCTCCCTCACAGCTTCTCTTTCTCTCTCTCTCACTCACAGCTTCTCTTTCACTCTCTCACTCACAGCTTCTCTCTCTATCTCTCACTAACAGCTTCTTTCTCTCTCTCTCACTCACAGCTTCTCTTTCACTCTCTCTCTCACAGCTTCTCTCTCGCTCTCTCTCTCACTCACAGCTTCTCTCTCTCCCTCTTACCTTCTCTTTCTCTCTCTCACTCACAGTTTCTCTTTCTCTCCCTCTTTCTCACTTGCAGCTTCTCTTTTTCTCTCTCTCTCTCTCACAGCTTCTCTTTCTCTCTCTCTCACTCACAGCTTCTATTTCTCTCTCTCTCTCTCTCTCTCTCACAGCTCTTTCTCTCTCTCTCTCACTCACAGTTTCTCTTTCTCTCCCTCTTTCTCACTTGCAGCTTCTCTTTTTCTCTCTCTCTCTCACAGCTTCTCTTTCTCTCTCTCTCACTCACAGCTTCTCTTTCTCTCTCTCACTCTCAGCTTCTCTTTTTCTCTCTCTCTCACTCACAGCTTCTCTCTCTCTCTCTCTCCCACTCACAGTTTCTCTCTCTCTCTCACTCACAGCTTCTCTTTCTCTATTTCTCTCTCTTACTCACA
Source organism: Bradypodion ventrale (assembly GCA_035047345.1). NCBI lineage: Eukaryota > Metazoa > Chordata > Lepidosauria > Squamata > Chamaeleonidae > Bradypodion > Bradypodion ventrale. The sequence continues at coordinate 256,277,223 of JAWDJE010000001.1, forward strand.
TCTTCTCTCTCTCTCTCACTCACAGCTTTTCTTTCTCTCTCTCGCTCTCACTCACAGCTTCTCTTTCTCTCTCTCTCTCTCACTCACAGGTTCACTTTCTTCTCTCTCTCACTTACAGCTTCTCTTTCTCTCTCTCTCACTCTCAGCTTCTCTTTTTCTCTCTCTCACTCACAGCTTCTCTTTCTCTGTCTCTCACTCACAGCTTCTCTCTCTCACACACACACTCACAGCTTCTCTTTCTCTCTCTCTCACTCACACCTTCTCTCTCTCTCTCACTCACAGCTTCTCTTTCTCTCTTTCTCTCCCACTCACAGCTTCTCTTTCTCTCTCTCACTCACAGCTTCCCTTTCTCTATTTCTCTCTCTCACTCACAGCTTCTCTTTCTCTCTCTCACACAGCTTATCGTTCTCTCTCTCTCCCACTCACAGCTTCTCTTTCTCTCTCTCTCACTCACAGCTTTTCTTTCTCTCTCACTTTCTCACTTGCAGCTTCTCTTTCTCTCTCTCTCTCTCACTCACAGCTTCTCTTTCTCTCTCTCTCACTCACAGCTTCTCTTTCTCTCTCTCACTCACAGCTTCTCTCTCTCTATCTCTCACTCACAGCTTCTCTTTCACTCTCTCTCTCTCACTCTCAGCTTCTCTTTCTCTCTCTCTCACTCACGGCTTAGCTTTCTCTCTCTCTCACTCACAGCTTCACTTTCTTCTCTCTCTCACTTACAGCTTCTCTTTCTCTCTCTCACTCTCAGCTTCTCTTTTTCTCTCTCTCTCACTCACAGCTTCTCTCTCTCTCTCTCTCTCCCACTCACAGTTTCTCTCTCTCACTCACAGCTTCTCTTTCTCTATTTCTCTCTCTTACTCACATCTTCTCTCTCTCTCTCACTCACAGCTTTTCTTTCTCTCTCTCGCTCTCACTCACAGCTTCTCTTTCTCTCTCTCTCACACTCACAGGTTCACTTTCTTCTCTCTCTCACTTACAGCTTCTCTTTCTCTCACTCTCAGCTTCTCTTTTTCTCTCTCTCACTCACAGCTTCTCTTTCTCTGTCTCTCACTCACAGCTTCTCTCTCTCTCACACACACTCACAGCTTCTCTTTCTCTCTCTCTCACTCACACCTTCTCTCTCTCTCTCACTCACAGCTTCTCTTTCTCTCCCACTCACAGCTTCTCTTTCTCTCTCTCACTCACATCTTCTCTTTCTCTCTCTCTCTCACTCACAGCTTCCCTTTCTCTATTTCTCTCTCTCACTCACAGCTTCTCTTTCTCTCTCTCACACAGCTTATCGTTCTCTCTCTCTCCCACTCACAGCTTCTCTTTCTCTCTCTCTCACTCACAGCTTTTCTTTCTCTCTCACTTTCTCACTTGCAGCTTCTCTTTCTCTCTCTCTCTCTCACTCACAGCTTCTCTTTCTCTCTCTCTCACTCACAGCTTCTCTTTCTCTCTCTCACTCACAGCTTCTCTCTCTCTATCTCTCACTCACAGCTTCTCTTTCTCTCTCTCACTCACAGCTTCTCTCTCTCTCACTCACTCACAGCTTCGCTTTCTCTCTCTCTCACACACAGCTTCTCTTTCTCTCTCACACACACACAGCTTCTCACTCTCACTCACTCATAACTTCTCTTTCTCTCTCTCACTCACAGCTTCTATTTCTCTCTCTCTTTCTCACTTGCTTCTTCTCTTTCTCTCTCTCTCTCACTCACAGCTTCTCTCTCTCACTCACAACTTCTCTTTCTCTCTCTCTGTCTCACTCACAGCTCTTTCTCTCTCTCTCACTCACAGCTACTCTTTCACTCTCTCTCACTCACAGCTTCTAATTCTCTTTCTCTCTCTCACTCACAGCTTCTCTCTCTCACACACAGCTTCTCTCTCTCTCACTCACAGCTTCTCTTTCTCTCTCTCACTCTCACTCACAGCTTCTCTTTCTCTCTGTCTCTCACTCACACCTTCTCTTTCTCTCTCTTTCTCACACTCACAGCTTCTTTTTCTCTCTCTCACTCACAGCATCTTTCTCTCTCTCTCACTCACTCACAGTTTCTCTCTCACACTCTCACTCACTCACAGTTTCTCTTTCTCTCTCTCTCTCTCCCACTCACAGCTTCTCTTTTTCTCTCTCTCTCTCACTCACAACTTCTCTTTCTCTCTCTCTCTCTCACTCACACCTTCTCTACCTTCTCTCTCTCACTCACAGATTCTCTCTCTCTCTCTCACAGCTTCTCTCTCTCTCACTCACTCACTCACAGCTTCTCTTTCTCTCTCTCACTCTCCCTCACAGCATCTCTTTCTCTCTATCTCTCACTCACAGCTTCTCTTTCACTCTCTCTCTCTCACTCTCAGCTTCTCTTTCTCTCTCTCTCACTCACGGCTTAGCTTTCTCTCTCTCTCACTCACAGCTTCACTTTCTTCTCTCTCTCACTTACAGCTTCTCTTTCTCTCTCTCACTCTCAGCTTCTCTTTTTCTCTCTCTCTCACTCACAGCTTCTCTCTCTCTCTCTCTCTCCCACTCACAGTTTCTCTCTCTCACTCACAGCTTCTCTTTCTCTATTTCTCTCTCTTACTCACATCCTCTCTCTCTCTCTCACTCACAGCTTTTCTTTCTCTCTCTCGCTCTCACTCACAGCTTCTCTTTCTCTCTCTCTCACACTCACAGGTTCACTTTCTTCTCTCTCTCACTTACAGCTTCTCTTTCTCACTCTCTCACTCTCAGCTATTCTTTTTCTCTCTCTCACTCACAGCTTCTCTTTCTCTGTCTCTCACTCACAGCTTCTCTCTCTCACACACACACTCACAGCTTCTCTTTCTCTCTCTCTCACTCACACCTTCTCTCTCTCTCTCACTCACAGCTTCTCTTTCTCTCCCACTCACAGCTTCTCTTTCTCTCTCTCACTCACATCTTCTCTTTCTCTCTCTCTCTCACTCACAGCTTCCCTTTCTCTATTTCTCTCTCTCACTCACAGCTTCTCTTTCTCTCTCTCACACAGCTTATCATTCTCTCTCTCTCCCACTCACAGCTTCTCTTTCTCTCTCCCTCACTCACAGCTTTTCTTTCTCTCTCACTTTCTCACTTGCAGCTTCTCTTTCTCTCTCTCTCACACTCACAGCTTCTCTTTCTCTCTCTCTCACTCACAGCTTCTCTTTCTCTCTCTCCCTCACAGCTTCTCTCTCTCTATCTCTCACTCACAGCTTCTCTTTCTCTCTCTCACTCACAGCTTCTCTCTCTCTCTCTCACTCACAGCTTCGCTTTCTCTCTCACACACACACAGCTTCTCTTTCTCTCTCTCACACACACAGCTTCTCACTCTCACTCACTCATAACTTCTCTTTCTCTCTCTCACTCACAGCTTCTATTTCTCTCTCTCTTTCTCACTTGCTGCTTCTCTCTCTCTCTCTCTCACTCACAGCTTCTCTCTCTCACTCACAACTTCTCTTTCTCTCTCTCTGTCTCACTCACAGCTCTTTCTCTCTCTCTCACTCACAGCTACTCTTTCACTCTCTCTCACTCACAGCTTCTAATTCTCTTTCTCTCTCTCACTCACAGCTTCTCTCTCTCTCACACAGCTTCTCTCTCTCTCACTCACAGCTTCTCTTTCTCTCTCTCACTCTCACTCACAGCTTCTCTTTCTCTCTGTCTCTCACTCACAGCTTCTCTTTCTCTCTTTCTCACACTCACAGCTTCTTTTTCTCTCTCTCACTCACAGCATCTTTCTCTCTCTCTCACTCACTCACAGTTTCTCTCTCACACTCTCACTCACTCACAGTTTCTCTTTCTCTCTCTCTCTCCCACTCACAGCTTCTCTTTTTCTCTCTCTCTCTCACTCACAACTTCTCTTTCTCTCTCTCTCTCTCACTCACACCTTCTCTACCTTCTCTCTCTCACTCACAGATTCTCTCTCTCTCTCACAGCTTCTCTCTCTCTCACTCACTCACTCACAGCTTCTCTTTCTCTCTCTTACTCTCCCTCACAGCATCTCTTTCTCTCTCTCTCACTCACAGTTTCTCTTTCTCTCTCTTTCTCTCACTCACAGCTTCTCCTTGTCTCTCTCTCTCACTCACAGCTTCACTCTCTCTCACTCCCAGCTTCTTTCTCTCTCTCTCACTCACAGCTTCTCTTTCTCTCTCACACACACAGCTTCTCTTTCTCTCTCTCTCTCACTCACAGCTTTTCTTTCTCTCTCTCTCTCACTCATAGCTTCTCTTTCTCTCTCTCACTCACAGCTTCTCTTTCTCTCTCTCTCACTTACAGCTTCTGTCTCTCACACACAGCTTCTCTTTCTCTCTCTCTCACTCATACCTTATCTTTCTCTCTCACACACAGCTTCTCTTTCTCTCTTTCTCACTTGCAGCTTCTCTTTCTCTCTCTCTCTCACTCACAGCTTCTCTTTCTCTCTCTCTCACTCACAGCTTCTTTTTCTCTCTCTCACTCACAGCTTCTCTCTCTCTATCTCTCACTCACAGCTTCTTTCTCTCTCTCTCACTCACAGCTTCTCTTTCTCTCTCACACACAGCTTCTCTTTCTCTCTCTCTCACTCATACCTTCTCTTTCTCTCTATCACTCACAGCTTCTCTTTCTCTCTCTCTTTTTCTCACTCACAGCTTCTCTTTCTCTCTCTCTCTCACTTGCAGCTTCTCTTTCTCTCTCTCTCTCACTCCCAGCTTCTCTTTCTCTCTGTCTCTCACTCACAGCTTCTCTTTCTCTCTCTCTCTCTCACTCACAGCTTCAATTTTTCTCTCTCTCTCACTCACACCTTCTCTCTCTCTCTATCTATCTCACTCACAGCTTATCCTTCTCTCTCTCTCTTTCTCTCACTCACAGCTTCTCTTTCAATCCCTCTCTCTCTCACTCACAGCTTCTCTTTCTCTCTCACTCACTCACAGCTTTTCTTTCTCTCTCTTTCTCTCACTCACAGCTTCTCTTTCTCTCTCTCTCTCACTCATACTTTCTCTTTCTCTCTCTCACTCACAGCTTCTCTTTCTCTCTCTCTTTCTCACTTGCAGCTTCTCTTTCTCTCACTCTCCCTCACAGCTTCTCTTTCTCTCTCTCTCACTCACAGCTTCTCTTTCACTCTCTCACTCACAGCTTCTCTCTCTATCTCTCACTAACAGCTTCTTTCTCTCTCTCTCACTCACAGCTTCTCTTTCACTCTCTCTCTCACAGCTTCTCTCTCTCACTCACAGCTTCTCTCTCTCCCTCTTACCTTCTCTTTCTCTCTCTCACTCACAGTTTCTCTTTCTCTCCCTCTTTCTCTCTTGCAGCTTCTCTTTTTCTCTCTCTCTCTCTCACAGCTTCTCTTTCTCTCTCTCTCACTCACAGCTTCTATTTCTCTCTCTCTCTCTCACACAGCTCTTTCTCTCTCTCTCTCACTCACAGCTACTCTTTCACTCTCTCTCACTCACAGCTTCTCACTCTCTCTCACACGCAAACACATACAGCTTCTCTTTCTCACTCTCTCACTCACAGCTTCTCTCTCTCTCACAGCTTATATCTCTCTCTCACACTCATAGCTTCTCTTTCTCTCTCTCTCTCACTCACAGCTTCTCTTTCTCTCTCTCTCTCACTCACAGTTTCTCTCTCTCTCTCTCACACCTTCTCTCTCTCTCACTCACACCTTCTATTTCTCTCTCTCTCTCTCACTCACAGCTTCTCTTTCTCTCTGTCTCTCACTCACAGCTTCTCTTTCTCTATCTTTCTCACACTCACAGCTTCTCTTTCTCTCTCTCTCTCTCACTCACACGTTCTCTACATTCTCTCTCTCACTCACAGCTTCTCTCTCTCACTCACAGCTTCTCTTTCTCTCTCTCTTTCTCACTTGCAGCTTCTCTTTCTCTCTCTCTCTCTCACAGCTTCTCTTTCTCTCACTCTCACTCACAGCTTCTCTTTCTCTCTCTCACTCACAGCTTCTCTCTCTCTATCTCTCACTCACAGCTTCTTTCTCTCTCTCTCACACAGCTTATCGTTCTCTCTCTCTCCCACTCACAGCTTCTCTTTCTTTCTCTCTCTCTCACTCACAGCTTTTCTTTCTCTCTCACTTTCTCACTTGCAGCTTCTCTTTCTCTCTCTCTCTCTCACTCACAGCTTCTCTTTCTCTCTCTCTCACTCACAGCTTCTCTTTCTCTCTCTCACTCACAGCTTCTCTCTCTCTATCTCTCACTCACAGCTTCTCTTTCTCTCTCTCACTCACAGCTTCTCTCACTCTCTCTCACTCACAGCTTCGCTTTCTCTCTCACACACACACAGCTTCTCTTTCTCTCTCTCACACACACAGCTTCTCACTCTCACTCACTCATAACTTCTCTTTCTCTCTCTCACTCACAGCTTCTATTTCTCTCTCTCTTTCTCACTTGCTGCTTCTCTTTCTCTCTCTCTCTCACTCACAGCTTCTCTCTCTCACTCACAACTTCTCTTTCTCTCTCTCTGTCTCACTCACAGCTCTTTCTCTCTCTCTCACTCACAGCTACTCTTTCACTCTCTCTCACTCACAGCTTCTCTTTCTCTCTCTCACTCTCACTCACAGCTTCTCTTTCTCTCTGTCTCTCACTCACAGCTTCTCTTTCTCTCTCTTTCTCACACTCACACCTTCTTTTTCTCTCTCTCACTCACAGCATCTTTCCCTCTCTCTCACTCACTCACAGTTTCTCTCTCACACTCTCACTCACTCACAGTTTCTCTTTCTCTCTCTCTCTCTCCCACTCACAGCTTCTCTTTTTCTCTCTCTCTCTCACTCACAACTTCTCTTTCTCTCTCTCTCTCTCACTCACACCTTCTCTACCTTCTCTCTCTCACTCACAGATTCTCTCTCTCTCTCACACAGCTTCTCTCTCTCTCACTCACTCACTTTGTCACAGCTTCTCTTTCTCTCTCTCACTCTCCCTCACAGCATCTCTTTCTCTCTATCTCTCACTCACAGCTTCTCTTTCACTCTCTCTCTCTCACTCTCAGCTTCTCTTTCTCTCTCTCTCACTCACGGCTTAGCTTTCTCTATCTCTCACTCACAGCTTCACTTTCTTCTCTCTCTCACTTACAGCTTCTCTTTCTCTCTCTCACTCTCAGCTTCTCTTTTTCTCTCTCTCTCACTCACAGCTTCTCTCTCTCTCTCTCTCTCCCACTCACAGTTTCTCTCTCTCACTCACAGCTTCTCTTTCTCTATTTCTCTCTCTTACTCACATCTTCTCTCTCTCTCTCACTCACAGCTTTTCTTTCTCTCTCTCGCTCTCACTCACAGCTTCTCTTTCCCTCTCTCACACACTCACAGGTTCACTTTCTTCTCTCTCTCACTTACAGCTTCTCTTTCTCTCTCTCTCACTCTCAGCTTCTCTTTTTCTCTCTCTCACTCACAGCTTCTCTTTCTCTGTCTCTCACTCACAGCTTCTCTCTCTCACACACACACTCACAGCTTCTCTTTCTCTCTCTCTCACTCACACCTTCTCTCTCTCACTCACAGCTTCTCTTTCTCTCCCACTCAAAGCTTCTCTTTCTCTCTCTCACTCACATCTTCTCTTTCTCTCTCTCTCTCACTCACAGCTTCTCTTTCTCTCTCTCACACAGCTTATCGTTCTCTCTCTCCCACTCACAGCTTCTCTTTCTCTCTCCCTCACTCACAGCTTTTCTTTCTCTCTCACTTTCTCACTTGCAGCTTCTCTCTCTCTCTCTCTCTCTCACTCACAGCTTCTCTTTCTCTCTCTCTCACTCACAGCTTCTCTTTCTCTCTCTCACTCACAGCTTCTCTCTCTCTATCTCTCACTCACAGCTTCTCTTTCTCTCTCTCACTCACAGCTTCTCTCTCTCTCTCTCACTCACAGCTTCGCTTTCTCTCTCACACACACACAGCTTCTCTTTCTCTCTCTCTCACACACAGCTTCTCACTCTCACTCACTCATAACTTCTCTTTCTCTCTCTCACTCACAGCTTCTATTTCTCTCTCTCTTTCTCACTTGCTGCTTCTCTCTCTCTCTCTCTCTCACTCACAGCTTCTCTCTCTCACTCACAACTTCTCTCTCTCTCTCTCTGTCTCACTCACAGCTCTTTCTCTCTCTCTCACTCACAGCTACTCTTTCACTCTCTCTCACTCACAGCTTCTAATTCTCTTTCTCTCTCTCACTCACAGCTTCTCTCTCTCTCACACAGCTTCTCTCTCTCACTCACAGCTTCTCTTTCTCTCTCTCACTCTCACTCACAGCTTCTCTTTCTCTCTGTCTCTCACTCACAGCTTCTCTTTCTCTCTTTCTCACACTCACAGCTTCTTTTTCTCTCTCTCACTCACAGCATCTTTCTCTCTCTCTCACTCACTCACAGTTTCTCTCTCACACTCTCACTCACTCACAGTTTCTCTTTCTCTCTCTCTCTCTCCCACTCACAGCTTCTCTTTTTCTCTCTCTCTCTCACTCACAACTTCTCTTTCTCTCTCTCTCTCTCACTCACACCTTCTCTACCTTCTCTCTCTCACTCACAGATTCTCTCTCTCTCTCTCACAGCTTCTCTCTCTCTCACTCACTCACTCACAGCTTCTCTTTCTCTCTCTTACTCTCCCTCACAGCATCTCTTTCTCTCTTTCTCTCACTCACAGTTTCTCTTTCTCTCTCTTTCTCTCACTCACAGCTTCTCCTTGTCTCTCTCTCTCACTCACAGCTTCACTCTCTCTCACTCCCAGCTTCTTTCTCTCTCTCTCACTCACAGCTTCTCTTTCTCTCTCACACACACAGCTTCTCTCTCTCTCTCTCTCTCACTCACAGCTTTTCTTTCTCTCTCTCTCTCACTCATAGCTTCTCTTTCTCTCTCTCACTCACAGCTTCTCTTTCTCTCTCTCTCACTTACAGCTTCTGTCTCTCACACACAGCTTCTCTTTCTCTCTCTCTCACTCATACCTTATCTTTCTCTCTCACACACAGCTTCTCTTTCTCTCTTTCTCACTTGCAGCTTCTCTTTCTCTCTCTCTCTCACTCACAGCTTCTCTTTCTCTCTCTCTCACTCACAGCTTCTTTTTCTCTCTCTCACTCACAGCTTCTCTCTCTCTATCTCTCACTCACAGCTTCTTTCTCTCTCTCTCACTCACAGCTTCTCTTTCTCTCTCTCACACAGCTTCTCTTTCTCTCTCTCTCACTCATACCTTCTCTTTCTCTCTATCACTCACAGCTTCTCTTTCTCTCTCTCTCTTTCTCACTCACAGCTTCTCTTTCTCTCTCTCTCACTTGCAGCTTCTCTTTCTCTCTCTCTCTCACTCCCAGCTTCTCTTTCTCTCTGTCTCTCACTCACAGCTTATCTTTCTCTCTCTCTCTCTCACTCACAGCTTCAATTTTTCTCTCTCTCTCTCACTCACACCTTCTCTCTCTCTCTATCTATCTCACTCACAGCTTCTCCTTCTCTCTCTCTCTTTCTCTCACTCACAGCTTCTCTTTCAATCCCTCTCTCTCTCACTCACAGCTTCTCTTTCTCTCTCACTCACTCACAGCTTTTCTTTCTCTCTCTTTCTCTCACTCACAGCTTCTCTTTCTCTCTCTCTCTCACTCATACTTTCTCTTTCTCTCTCTCACTCACAGCTTCTCTTTCTCTCTCTCTTTCTCACTTGCAGCTTCTCCTTCTCTCTCTCTCCCTCACAGCTTCTCTTTCTCTCTCTCTCACTCACAGCCTCTCTTTCACTCTCTCACTCACAGCTTCTCTCTCTATCTCTCACTAACAGCTTCTTTCTCTCTCTCTCACTCACAGCTTCTCTTTCACTCTCTCTCTCACAACTTCTCTCTCGCTCTCTCTCTCACTCACAGCTTCTCTCTCTCCCTCTTACCTTCTCTTTCTCTCTCTCACTCACAGTTTCTCTTTCTCTCCCTCTTTCTCACTTGCAGCTTCTCTTTTTCTCTCTCTCTCTCTCACAGCTTCTCTTTCTCTCTCTCTCACTCACAGCTTCTATTTCTCTCTCTCTCTCTCCCACTCACAGCTTCTCTTTTTCTCTCTCTCTCTCACTCACAACTTCTCTTTCTCTCTCTCTCTCTCACTCACACCTTCTCTACCTTCTCTCTCTCACTCACAGATTCTCTCTCTCTCTCACACAGCTTCTCTCTCTCTCACTCACTCACTCACAGCTTCTCTTTCTCTCTCTCACTCTCCCTCACAGCATCTCTTTCTCTCTATCTCTCACTCACAGCTTCTCTTTCACTCTCTCTCTCTCACTCTCAGCTTCTCTTTCTCTCTCTCTCACTCACGGCTTAGCTTTCTCTCTCTCTCACTCACAGCTTCACTTTCTTCTCTCTCTCACTTACAGCTTCTCTTTCTCTCTCTCACTCTCAGCTTCTCTTTTTCTCTCTCTCTCACTCACAGCTTCTCTCTCTCTCTCTCCCACTCACAGTTTCTCTCTCTCACTCACAGCTTCTCTTTCTCTATTTCTCTCTCTTACTCACATCTTCTCTCTCTCTCTCACTCACAGCTTTTCTTTCTTTCTCTCGCTCTCACTCACAGCTTCTCTTTCTCTCTCTCTCACACTCACAGGTTCACTTTCTTCTCTCTCTCACTTACAGCTTCTCTTTCTCTCTCTCTCACTCTCAGCTATTCTTTTTCTCTCTCACACTCACAGCTTCTCTTTCTCTGTCTCTCACTCACAGCTTCTCTCTCTCACACACACACTCACAGCTTCTCTTTCTCTCTCTCTCACTCACACCTTCTCTCTCTCTCTCACTCACATCTTCTCTTTCTCTCTCTCTCTCACTCACAGCTTCCCTTTCTCTATTTCTCTCTCTCACTCACAGCTTCTCTTTCTCTCTCTCACACAGCTTATCGTTCTCTCTCTCTCCCACTCACAGCTTCTCTTTCTCTCTCCCTCACTCACAGCTTTTCTTTCTCTCTCACTTTCTCACTTGCAGCTTCTCTTTCTCTCTCTCTCTCACTCACAGCTTCTCTTTCTCTCTCTCTCACTCACAGCTTCTCTTTCTCTCTCTCCCTCACAGCTTCTCTCTCTCTATCTCTCACTCACAGCTTCTCTTTCTCTCTCTCACTCACAGCTTCTCTCTCTCTCTCTCACTCACAGCTTCGCTTTCTCTCTCACACACACACACAGCTTCTCTTTGTCTCTCTCTCACACACAGCTTCTCACTCTCACTCACTCATAACTTCTCTTTCTCTCTCTCACTCACAGCTTCTATTTCTCTCTCTCTTTCTCACTTGCTGCTTCTCTCTCTCTCTCTCTCTCACTCACAGCTTCTCTCTCTCACTCACAACTTCTCTTTCTCTCTCTCTGTCTCACTCACAGCTCTTTCTCTCTCTCTCACACAGCTACTCTTTCACTCTCTCTCACTCACAGCTTCTAATTCTCTTTCTCTCTCTCACTCACAGCTTCTCTCTCTCTCACACAGCTTCTCTCTCTCTCACTCACAGCTTCTCTTTCTCTCTCTCACTCTCACTCACAGCTTCTCTTTCTCTCTGTCTCTCACTCACAGCTTCTCTTTCTCTCTTTCTCACACTCACAGCTTCTTTTTCTCTCTCTCACTCACAGCATCTTTCTCTCTCTCTCACTCACTCACAGTTTCTCTCTCACACTCTCACTCACTCACAGTTTCTCTTTCTCTCTCTCTCTCCCACTCACAGCTTCTCTTTTTCTCTCTCTCTCTCACTCACAACTTCTCTTTCTCTCTCTCTCTCTCACTCACACCTTCTCTACCTTCTCTCTCTCACTCACAGATTCTCTCTCTCTCTCTCACAGCTTCTCTCTCTCTCACTCACTCACTCACAGCTTCTCTTTCTCTCTCTTACTCTCCCTCACAGCATCTCTTTCTCTCTCTCTCTCACTCACAGTTTCTCTTTCTCTCTCTTTCTCTCACTCACAGCTTCTCCTTGTCTCTCTCTCTCACTCACAGCTTCACTCTCTCTCACTCCCAGCTTCTTTCTCTCTCTCTCACTCACAGCTTCTCTTTCTCTCTCACACACACAGCTTCTCTTTCTCTCTCTCTCTCACTCACAGCTTTTCTTTCTCTCTCTCTCTCACTCATAGCTTCTCTTTCTCTCTCTCACTCACAGCTTCTCTTTCTCTCTCTCTCACTTACAGCTTCTGTCTCTCACACACAGCTTCTCTTTCTCTCTCTCTCACTCATACCTTATCTTTCTCTCTCACACACAGCTTCTCTTTCTCTCTTTCTCACTTGCAGCTTCTCTTTCTCTCTCTCTCTCACTTACAGCTTCTCTTTCTCTCTCTCTCACTCACAGCTTCTTTTTCTCTCTCTCACTCACAGCTTCTCTCTCTCTATCTCTCACTCACAGCTTCTTTCTCTCTCTCTCACGCACAGCTTCTCTTTCTCTCTCACACACAGCTTCTCTTTCTCTCTCTCTCACTCATACCTTCTCTTTCTCTCTATCACTCACAGCTTCTCTTTCTCTCTCTCTTTTTCTCACTCACAGCTTCTCTTTCTCTCTCTCTCTCACTTGCAGCTTCTCTTTCTCTCTCTCTCTCACTCCCAGCTTCTCTTTCTCTCTGTCTCTCACTCACAGCTTCTCTTTCTCTCTCTCTCTCTCACTCACAGCTTCAATTTTTCTCTCTCTCTCACTCACACCTTCTCTCTCTCTCTATCTATCTCACTCACAGCTTCTCCTTCTCTCTCTCTCTTTCTCTCACTCACAGCTTCTCTTTCAATCCCTCTCTCTCTCACTCACAGCTTCTCTTTCTCTCTCACTCACTCACAGCTTTTCTTTCTCTCTCTTTCTCTCACTCACAGCTTCTCTTTCTCTCTCTCTCTCACTCATACTTTCTCTTTCTCTCTCTCACTCACAGCTTCTCTTTCTCTCTCTCTTTCTCACTCACAGCTTCTCTTTCTCTCTTTCTCACACTCACAGCTTCTTTTTCTCTCTCTCACTCACAGCATCTTTCTCTCTCTCTCACTCACTCACAGTTTCTCTCTCACACTCTCACTCACTCACAGTTTCTCTTTCTCTCTCTCTCTCTCCCACTCACAGCTTCTATTTTTCTCTCTCTCTCTCACTCACAACTTCTCTTTCTCTCTCTCTCTCTCACTCACACCTTCTCTACCTTCTCTCTCTCACTCACAGATTCTCTCTCTCTCTCTCACAGCTTCTCTCTCTCTCACTCACTCACTCACAGCTTCTCTTTCTCTCTCTTACTCTCCCTCACAGCATCTCTCTCTCTCTCTCTCACTCACAGTTTCTCTTTCTCTCTCTTTCTCTCACTCACAGCTTCTCCTTGTCTCTCTCTCTCACTCACAGCTTCACTCTCTCTCACTCCCAGCTTCTTTCTCTCTCTCTCACTCACAGCTTCTCTTTCTCTCTCACACACACAGCTTCTCTTTCTCTCTCTCTCACTCACAGCTTTTCTTTCTCTCTCTCTCTCACTCATAGCTTCTCTTTCTCTCTCTCACTCACAGCTTCTCTTTCTCTCTCTCTCACTTACAGCTTCTGTCTCTCACACACAGCTTCTCTTTCTCTCTCTCTCACTCATACCTTATCTTTCTCTCTCACACACAGCTTCTCTTTCTCTCTTTCTCACTTGCAGCTTCTCTTTCTCTCTCTCTCTCACTCACAGCTTCTCTTTCTCTCTCTCTCACTCACAGCTTCTTTTTCTCTCTCTCACTCACAGCTTCTCTCTCTCTATCTCTCACTCACAGCTTCTTTCTCTCTCTCTCACTCACAGCTTCTCTTTCTCTCTCTCACACAGCTTCTCTTTCTCTCTCTCTCACTCATACCTTCTCTTTCTCTCTATCACTCACAGCTTCTCTTTCTCTCTCTCTCTTTCTCACTCACAGCCTCTCTTTCTCTCTCTCTCACTTGCAGCTTCTCTTTCTCTCTCTCTCTCACTCCCAGCTTCTCTTTCTCTCTGTCTCTCACTCACAGCTTCTCTTTCTCTCTCTCTCTCACTCACAGCTTCAATTTCTCTCTCTCTCTCTCACTCACACCTTCTCTCTCTCTCTATCTATCTCACTCACAGCTTCTCCTTCTCTCTCTCTCTCTTTCTCTCACTCACAGCTTCTCTTTCAATCACTCTCTCTCTCACTCACAGCTTCTCTTTCTCTCTCACTCACTCACAGCTTTTCTTTCTCTCTCTTTCTCTCACTCACAGCTTCTCTTTCTCTCTCTCTCTCACTCATACTTTCTCTTTCTCTCTCTCACTCACAGCTTCTCTTTCTCTCTCTCTTTCTCACTTGCAGCTTCTCTTTCTCTCTCTCTCCCTCACAGCTTCTCTTTCTCTCTCTCTCACTCACAGCCTCTCTTTCACTCTCTCACTCACAGCTTCTCTCTCTATCTCTCAGTAACAGCTTCTTTCTCTCTCTCTCACTCACAGCTTCTCTTTCACTCTCTCTCTCACAACTTCTCTCTCGCTCTCTCTCTCACTCACAGCTTAACTCTCTCCCTCTTACCTTCTCTTTCTCTCTCTCACTCACAGTTTCTCTTTCTCTCCCTCTTTCTCACTTGCAGCTTCTCTTTTTCTCTCTCTCTCTCTCACAGCTTCTCTTTCTCTCTCTCTCACTCACAGCTTCTATTTCTCTCTCTCACACACACACACAGCTCTTTCCCTCTCTCTCACTCACAGCTACTCTTTCACTCTCTCTCTCACAGCTTCTCACTCTCTCTCACACGCAAACACATACAGCTTCTCTTTCTCACTCTCTCACTCACAGCTTCTCTCTCTCTCACTCACAGCTTATATCTCTCTCTCACACTCATAGCTTCTCTTTCTCTCTCTCTCTCTCTCTCACTCACAGCTTCTCTTTCTCTCTCTCTCTCACTCACAGTTTCACTTTCTCTCTCACACACACACCTTCTCTCTCTCTCACTCACACCTTCTATTTCTCTCTCTCTCTCTCACTCACAGCTTCTCTTTCTCTCTGTCTCTCACTCACAGCTTCTCTTTCTCTATCTTTCTCACACTCACAGCTTCTCTTTCTCTCTCTCTCTCACTCACACGTTCTCTACCTTCTCTCTCTCACTCACAGCTTCTCTCTCTCACTCACAGCTTCTCTTTCTCTCTCTCTTTCTCACTTGCAGCTTCTCTTTCTCTCTCTCTCTCACAGCTTCTCTTTCTCTCACTCTCACTCACAGCTTCTCTTTCTCTCTCTCACTCACAGCTTCTCTCTCTCTATCTCTCACTCCCAGCTTCTTTCTCTCTCTCTCACTCACAGCTTCTCTGTCTCTCTCTCTCTCTCTCTCTCTCTCTCACAGCTTCTCTTTCTCTCTCTCTCTCTCACTCACAGATTCTCTCTCTCTCCCTCATACCTTCTCTTTCTCTCTCTCACTCACAGTTTTTCTTTCTCTCTCTCTTTCTCACTTGCAGCTTCCCTTTCTCTCACTCTCTCACTCACAGCTTCTCTCTCTCTCTCACTCACTCACAGCTTCTCTTTCTCTCTCTCTCTAATTCACAGCTCTTTCTCTCTCTAATAGCTTCTCTTTCTCTCTCTCTCTCACTCACAGCTTCTCTTTCTCTCTCTCTCTCTCTCACTCACAGTTTCTCTTTCTCTCTCTCTCTCTCTCACAGCTTCTCTCTCTCTCTCACTCACAGCTTCTATTTCTCTCACTCTCTCTCACTCACAGCTTCTCTCTCTCTCCCTCATACCTTCTCTTTCGCTCTCTCACTCACAGTTTCTCTTTCTCTCTCTCTTTCTCACTTGCAGCTTCTCTTTCTCTCACTCTCTCACTCACAGCTTCTCTTTCTCTCTCTCTCACTCACAGCTTCTCTTTCTCTCTCTCGCTAACTCACAGCTCTTTCTCTCTCTAATAGCTTCTCTTTCTCTCTCTCTCTCTCTCACTCACAGCTTCTCTTTCTCTCTCTCTCTCACTCACAGTTTCTCTTTCTCTCTCTCTCTCTCACAGCTTCTCTCTCTCTCACTCACAGCTTCTATTTCTCTCTCTCTCACACATTCACAGCTTCTCTCTCTCTCCCTCATACCTTCTCTTTCTCTCTCTCACTCACAGTTTCTCTTTCTCTCTCTCTTTCTCACTTGCAGCTTCTCTTTCTCTCACTCTCTCACTCACAGCTTCTCTTTCTCTCTCTCTCACTCACAGCTTCTCTTTCTCTCTCTCTCTAACTCACAGCTCTTTCTCTCTCTAATAGCTTCTCTCTCTCTCTCTCTCTCTCACTCACAGCTTCTCTTTCTCTCTCTCTCACTCACAGTTTCTCTTTCTCCCTCTCTCTCACAGCTTCTCTCTCTCTCACTCTCACTCACAGTTTCTCTCTCACTCACAGCTTTTCTCTCTCTCACATTGCTTCTCTTTCTCTCTCTCACTCACAGCTTCTCTTTCTCTCTTTCTTTCTCACTTATAGCTTCTCTTTCTCTCTCTCCCACTCCCAGCTTCTCTTACTCTCTGTCTCTCACTCACAGCTTCTCTTTCTCTCTCTCCTCTCTCTCACTCACAGCTTCAATTTCTCTCTCTCACTCACTCACAGCTTCTCTCTCTCTCTCTATCTCACTCACAGCTTCTATTTCTCTCTCTCTCTTTCTCTCACTCACAGCTTCTCTTTCAATCCCTCTCTCTCTCACAGAGCTTCTCTTTCTCTCTCTCACTCACAGCTTCTCTTTCTCCCTCTCTTTCTCACTTGCAGCTTATCTTTCTCTCTCTCTCTCACTCACAGCTTCTCTTTCTCTCACTCACAGCTACTCTTTCTCTCTCTCACTCACAGCTTCTCTCTCTCTATCTCTCACTCACAGCTTCTTTCTCTCTCTCTCACTCACAGCTTCTCTCTCTCTCTCTCTCTCTCAGCTTCTCTTTCTCTCTCTCTCTCTCACTCACAGCTTCTCTCTATCTCCCTCATACCTTCTCTTTCTCTCTCTCACTCACAGTTTCTCTTTTTCTCTCTCTCTCTCACTCACAGCTTCTCTTTCTCTCTCTCACTCACAGCTTCTCTTTCTCTCTCTCTCTCTAACTCACAGCTCTTTCTCTCTCTCTCTCACTCACAGCTACTCTTTCACTCTCTCTCACTCACAGTTTCTCACTCTCTCTCACACACAAACACATACAGCTTCTCTTTCTCACTCTCTCACTCACAGCTTTCTCTCTCACTCACAGCTTATCTCTCTCTCTCACTCATAGCTTCTCTTTCTCTCTCTCTCTCACTCACAGCTTCTCTTTCTCTCTCTCTCTCTCTCTCTCACTCACTCACAGCTCTTTCTCTCTCTCTCTCACTCACAGCTACTCTTTCACTCTCTCACACTCACAGCTTCTCTTTCTCTCTCTCTCTCACTTGCAGCTTCTCTTTCTCTCTCTCTCTCACTCACAGCTTCTCTTTCTCTCTGTCTCTCACTCACAGCTTCTCTTTCTCTCTCTCTCACTCACAGCTTCAATTTTTTTTTCTCTCTCTCACTCACACCTTCTCTCTCTCTCTATCTATCTCACTCACAGCTTCTCCTTCTCTCTCTCTCTTTCTCTCACTCACAGCTTCTCTTTCAATCCCTCTCTCTCTCACTCACAGCTTCTCTTTCTCTCTCACTCACTCACAGCTTTTCTTTCTCTCTCTTTCTCTCACTCACAGCTTCTCTTTCTCTCTCTCTCTCACTCATACTTTCTCTTTCTCTCTCTCACTCACAGCTTCTCTTTATCTCTCTCTTTCTCACTTGCAGCTTCTCTTTCTCTCTCTCTCCCTCACAGCTTCTCTTTCTCTCTCTCTCACTCACAGCTTCTCTTTCACTCTCTCACTCACAGCTTCTCTCTCTATCTCTCACTAACAGCTTCTTTCTCTCTCTCTCACTCACAGCTTCTCTTTCACTCTCTCTCTCACAGCTTCTCTCTCGCTCTCTCTCTCACTCACAGCTTCTCTCTCTCCCTCTTACCTTCTCTTTCTCTCTCTCACTCACAGTTTCTCTTTCTCTCCCTCTTTCTCACTTGCAACTTCTCTTTTTCTCTCTCTCTCTCTCACAGCTTCTCTTTCTCTCTCTCTCACTCACAGCTTCTATTTCTCTCTCTCTCTCTCTCACTCACAGCCCTTTCTCTCTCTCTCTCACTCACAGCTACTCTTTCACTCTCTCTCACTCACAGCTTCTCACTCTCTCTCACACGCAAACACATACAGCTTCTCTTTCTCACTCTCTCACTCACAGCTTCTCTCTCTCTCACTCACAGCTTCTCTCTCTCTCTCACACTCATAGCTTCTCTTTCTCTCTCTCTCTCTCTCACTCACAGCTTCTCTTTCTCTCTCTCTCTCACTCACAGTTTCACTTTCTCTCTCTCTCACACAGCTTCTCTCTCTCACTCACACCTTCTATTTCTCTCTCTCTCTCTCACTCACAGCTTCTCTTTCTCTATGTCTCTCACTCACAGCTTCTCTTTCTCTATCTTTCTCACAATTACAGCTTCTCTTTCTCTCTCTCTCTCTCACTCACACGTTCTCTACCTTCTCTCTCTCACTCACAGCTTCTCTCTCTCACTCACAGCTTCTCTTTCTCTCTCTCTTTCTCACTTGCAGCTTCTCTTTCTCTCTCTCTCTCACAGCTTCTCTTTCTCTCACTCTCACTCACAGCTTCTCTTTCTCTCTCTCACTCACAGCTTCTCTCTCTCTATCTCTCACTCACAGCTTCTTTCTCTCTCTCTCACTCACAGCTTCTCTTTCTCTCTCTCTCTCTCACACAGCTTCTCTTTCTCTCTCTCTCACTCACTCACAGATTCTCTCTCTCTCCCTCATACCTTCTCTTTCTCTCTCTCACTCACAGTTTCTCTTTCTCTCTCTCTTTCTCACTTGCAGCTTCCCTTTCTCTCACTCTCTCACTCACAGCTTCTCTCTCTCTCTCACTCACTCACAGCTTCCCTTTCTCTCTCTCTCTAATTCACAGCTCTTTCTCTCTCTAATAGCTTCTCTTTCTCTCTCTCTCTCACTCACAGCTTCTCTTTCTCTCTCTCTCTCTCACTCACAGTTTCTCTTTCTTTCTCTCTCTCACAGCTTCTCTCTCTCTCTCACTCATAGTTTCTATTTCTCTCTCTCTCTCTCACTCACAGCTTCTCTCTCTCTCCCTCATACCTTCTCTTTCTCTCTCTCACTCACAGTTTCTCTTTCTCTCTCTCTTTCTCACTTGCAGCTTCTCTTTCTCTCACTCTCTCACTCACAGCTTCTCTTTCTCTCTCTCTCACTCACAGCTTCTCTTTCTCTCTCTCTCTAACTCACAGCTCTTTCTCTCTCTAATAGCTTCTCTTTCTCTCTCTCTCTCTCTCTCACTCACAGCTTCTCTTTCTCTCTCTCTCCATCTCTCTCACAGCTTCTCTGTCTCTCACTATCTCTCATAGCTTCTCTTT
Source organism: Bradypodion ventrale (assembly GCA_035047345.1). Taxonomy (NCBI): domain Eukaryota; kingdom Metazoa; phylum Chordata; class Lepidosauria; order Squamata; family Chamaeleonidae; genus Bradypodion; species Bradypodion ventrale. Next base: position 256,296,409 of record JAWDJE010000001.1, read on the forward strand.
CTTTCTTTCTCTCTCTCTCTCACTCACAGCTTCTCTTTCTCTCTCTCTCTTTCTCTCACAGCTTTGCATGCTCTCTCTCACTCACAGCTTCTCTTTCTCTCTCTCTCACTCACAGCTTCTCTCTCTCTCACTCTCACCTTCTCTTTCTCTCTCTCTCTCACTCACAGCTTCTCTTTCTCTCTCACGCACTCACAGCTTATGTTTCTCTCTATCACTCTCACTCACAGCTTCTCTTTCTCTCTCTCTCTCACTCTCAGCTTCTCTTTCTCTCTCTTTCTCACTCACTGCTTCTGTTTTGCTCTATCACTCTCACTCACAGCTTCTCTTTCTCTCTCTCTCTCACTCACAGCTTCTCTTTATCTCTCTCTCTTTCACTCACAGCTTCTCTCTCTCTCACTCACAGCTTCTCTTTCTCTCTCCTCTCACTCACAGCTTCTCTTTCTCTCTCTCTCACTCACAGCTTCTCTTTCTCTCTCTCACTCACAGCTTCTCTTTCTCTCTCTCTCACTCACAGCCTCTCTCTCTCACTCGCTCTCAGCTTCTCTTTCTCTCTCTCTCACTCACAGCTTCTCTCTCTCACTCACAGCTTCACTCTCTCTATCTCACTCACAGCTTCTCTTTCTCTCACTCTCTCTCACTCACAGCTTCTCTTTCTCTCTCTCTCTCTCACTCACTCACAGCTTCTCTTTCTCTCTCTCTATCTCTCTCACAGCTTCTCTGTCTCTCACTATCTCTCATAGCTTCTCTTTCTTTCTCTCTCTCTCACTCACAGCTTCTCTTTCTCTCTCTCTCTTTCTCTCACAGCTTTGCTTTCTCTCTCTCACTCACAGCTTCTCTTTCTCTCTCTCTCACTCACAGCTTCTCTCTCTCTCACTCTCACCTTCTCTTTCTCTCTCTCTCTCTCACTCACAGCTTCTCTTTCTCTCTCACGCACTCACAGCTTATGTTTCTCTCTATCACTCTCACTCACAGCTTCTCTTTCTCTCTCTCTCTCACTCACAGCTTCTCTCTCTCTCACTCACTCTCAGCTTCTCTTTCTCTCTCTTTCTCACTCACAGCTTCTGTTTAGCTCTATCACTCTCACTCACAGCTTCTCTTTCTCTCTCTCTCTCACTCACAGCTTCTCTTTATCTCTCTCTCTTTCACTCACAGCTTCTCTCTCTCTCACTCACAGCTTCTCTTTCTCTCTCCTCTCACTCACAGCTTCTCTTTCTCTATCTCTCACTCACAGCTTCTCTTTCTCTCTCTCACTCACAGCTTCTCTTTCTCTCTCACACACACACAGATTCTCTTTCTCTCTCTCACTTACTCACAGCTTCTCTCTCTCTCTCTCACTCACAGCTTCTCTTTATCTCTCTCACTCACATCTTTTCTTTCTCTCTCTGTCACTCACAGCTTCTCCCACTCTCTCTCTCTCGATCTCTCTCACTCACAGCTTCTCTTTCTCTCTCACACACAGCTTCTCTCTCTCTCACACACAACTTCTCTTTCACTCACTCTCTCTCACTCACAGCTTCTCTTTCTCTCTCCTCTCACTCACAGCTTCTCTTTCTCTCTCTCTCACTCACAGCTTCTCTTTCTCTCTCTCTCTCTCTCTCAGCTTCTCTTTCTCTCTCTCACACACACAGATTCTCTTTTTCTCTCTCACTCACTCACAGCTTCTCTCTCTCTCTCACTCACAGCTTCTCTTTATCTCTCTCACTCACAGCTTTTCTTTCTCTCTCTGTCACTCACAGCTTCTCCCACTATCTCTCTCTCTAGATCTCTCTCACTCACAGCTTCTCTTTCTCTCACACACAACTTCTCTTTCACTCACTCTCTCTCACTCACAGCTTCTCTTTCTCTCTCTCTCACTCAAAGCTTCTCTTTTTCTCTCACACACACCCAGCTTCTCTTTCTCTCTCTCTCACTCACAGCTTTTCTTTCTCTCCCTCTTTCTCACTCACAGCTTCTCTTTCTTTCTCTATCACTCTCAGCTTCTCTTTCCCACTCCTTCTCACTCACAGCTTCTCTTTCTCTATCTTTCTCACTCACAGCTTCTCTTTCTCTCTCTTTCTCACTCACAGCTTCTCCCTCTCTCTCTCTCTCACTCACAGCCTCTTTCTCTCTCACACACACAGCTTCTCTCTCACACACACAAACACTTCTCTTTCACTCAGTCTCTCTCACTCCCAGCTTCTCTTTCTCTCTCTCTCTCACTCGCAGCTTCTCTTTCTCTCTCTCTCACTCACAGCTTCTCTTTCTCTCCCTCTCTCTCACTCACAGCTTCTCTTTCTCTCTCTTTCTCACTCACAGCTTCTCTTTCTCTCTCTATCACTCTCAGCTTCTCTTTCCCACTCCTTCTCACTCACAGCTTCTTTTTCTCTCTCTTTCTCACTCACAGCTTCTCTCTCTCTCTCACTCACAGCTTCTCTCTCTCTCACTCACTCACAGCTTCTCTTTCTCTCTCTCTCGCTCACAGCTTCTCTTTCTCTTTCTCTCTCACTCACAGCTTCTCTTTCTCTCTCTCTCTCACTTACAGCTTCTCTTTCTCTCTCTCTCACTCATAGCTTCTCTCTCTCTCTCACTCACAGCTTCTCTTTCTCTCTCTCACTCACAGCTTCTCTTTCTCTCTCTCTCTCTAACTCACAGCTCTTTCTCTCTCTCTCTCACTCACAGCTACTCTTTCACTCTCTCTCACTCACACTTTCTCACTCTCTCTCACACACAAACACATACAGCTTCTCTTTCTCACTCTCTCACTCACAGCTTCTCTCTCTCTCACTCACAGCTTATCTCTCTCTCTCACTCATAGCTTCTCTTTCTCTCTCTCTCTCTCACTCACAGCTTCTCTTTCTCTCTCTCTCTCTCTCACTCACTCACAGCTCTTTCTCTCTCTCTCTCACTCACAGCTACTCTTTCACTCTCTCACACTCACAGCTTCTCTTTCTCTCTCTCTTTCACACAGCTTCTCTCTCTCTCACTCACTCATACCGTCTCTTTCTCTCTCTCACTCACAGCTTCTCTTACTCTCTCTCTTACTCACTTGCAGCTTCTCTTTCTCTCTCTCTCTCACTCACAGCTTCTCTTTCTCTCTGTCTCTCACTCACAGCTTCTCTTTCTCTCTCTCTCTCTCACTCACAGCTTCAATTTTTCTCTCTCACTCTCACTCACACCTTCTCTCTCTATCTATCTATCTCACTCACAGCTTCTCCTTCTCTCTCTCTCTTTCTCTCACTCATAGCTTCTCTTTCAATCCCTCTCTCTCTCACTCACAGCTTCTCTTTCTCTCTCACTCACTCACAGCTTTTCTTTCTCTCTCTTTCTCTCACTCACAGCTTCTCTTTCTCTCTCTCTCTCACTCATACTTTCTCTTTCTCTCTCTCACTCACAGCTTCTCTTTCTCTCTCTCTTTCTCACTTGCAGCTTCTCTTTCTCTCTCTCTCCCTCACAGCTTCTCTTTCTCTCTCTCTCACTCACAGCTTCTTTTTCACTCTCTCACTCACAGCTTCTCTCTCTATCTCTCACTAACAGCTTCTTTCTCTCTCTCTCACTCACAGCTTCTCTTTCACTCTCTCTCTCACAGCTTCTCTCTCGCTCTCTCTCTCACTCACAGCTTCTCTCTCTCCCTCTTACCTTCTCTTTCTCTCTCTCACTCACAGTTTCTCTTTCTCTCCCTCTTTCTTACTTGCAGCTTCTCTTTTTCTCTCTCTCTCTCTCACAGCTTCTCTTTCTCTCTCTCTCACTCACAGCTTCTATTTCTCTCTCTCTCTCACACTCACAGCCCTTTCTCTCTCTCTCTCACTCACAGCTACTCTTTCACTCTCTCTCACTCACAGCTTCTCACTCTCTCTCACACGCAAACACATAAAGCTTCTCTTTCTCACTCTCTCACTCACAGCTTCTCTCTCTCTCACTCACAGCTTCTCTCTCTCTCTCACACTCATAGCTTCTCTTTCTCTCTCTCTCTCTCTCACTCACAGCTTCTCTTTCTCTCTCTCTCTCACGCACAGTTTCACTTTCTCTCTCTCTCACACAGCTTCTCTCTCTCACTCACACCTTCTATTTCTCTCTCTCTCTCTCACTCACAGCTTCTCTTTCTCTCTGTCTCTCACTCACAGCTTCTCTTTCTCTATCTTTCTCACAATTACAGCTTCTCTTTCTCTCTCTCTCTCTCACTCACACGTTCTCTACCTTCTCTCTCTCACTCACAGCTTCTCTCTCTCACTCACAGCTTCTCATTCTCTCTCTCTTTCTCACTTGCAGCTTCTCTTTCTCTCTCTCTCTCACAGCTTCTCTTTCTCTCACTCTCACTCACAGCTTCTCTTTCTCTCTCTCACTCACAGCTTCTCTCTCTCTATCTCTCACTCACAGCTTCTTTCTCTCTCTCTCACTCACAGCTTCTCTCTCTCTCTCTCTCTCTCTCACAGCTTCTCTTTCTCTCTCTCTCACTCACTCACAGATTCTCTCTCTCTCCCTCATACCTTCTCTTTCTCTCTCTCTCTAATTCACAGCTCTTTCTCTCTCTAATAGCTTCTCTTTCTCTCTCTCTCTCTCACTCACAGCTTCTCTTTCTCTCTCTCTCTCTCACTCACAGTTTCTCTTTCTTTCTCTCTCTCACAGCTTCTCTCTCTCTCACTCACAGCTTCTATTTTTCTCTCTCTCTCTCACTCACAGCTTCTCTCTCTCTCCCTCATACCTTCTCTTTCTCTCTCTCACTCACAGTTTCTCTTTCTCTCTCTCTTTCTCACTTGCAGCTTCTCTTTCTCTCACTCTCTCACTCACAGCTTCTCTGTCTCTCACTATCTCTCATAGCTTCTCTTTCTTTCTCTCTCTCTCTCACTCACAGCTTCTCTTTCTCTCTCTCTCTTTCTCTCACAGCTTTGCTTTCTCTCTCTCACTCACAGCTTCTCTTTCTCTCTCTCTCACTCACAGCTTCTCTCTCTCTCACTCTCACCTTCTCTTTCTCTCTCTCTCTCACTCACAGCTTCTCTTTCTCTCTCACGCACTCACAGCTTATGTTTCTCTCTATCACTATCACTCACAGCTTCTCTTTCTCTCTCTCTCTCACTCACAGCTTCTCTCTCTCTCTCTCACTCTCAGCTTCTCTTTCTCTCTCTTTCTCACTCACTGCTTCTGTTTTGCTCTATCACTCTCACTCACAGCTTCTCTTTCTCTCTCTCTCTCACTCACAGCTTCTCTTTATCTCTCTCTCTTTCACTCACAGCTTCTCTCTCTCTCACTCACAGCTTCTCTTTCTCTCTCCTCTCACTCACAGCTTCTCTTTCTCTCTCTCTCACTCACAGCTTCTCTTTCTCTCTCTCACTCACAGCTTCTCTTTCTCTCTCTCACACACACAGATTCTCTTTCTCTCTCTCACTCACTCACAGCTTCTCTCTCTCTCTCACTCACAGCTTCTCTTTATCTCTCTCTCTTTCTCTCACAGCTTTGCTTTCTCTCTCTCACTCACAGCTTCTCTTTCTCTCACTCTCTCACTCACAGCCTCTCTCTCTCACTCACTCTCGGCTTCTCTTTCTCTCTCTCTCTCTCACTCACAGCTTCTCTCTCTCACTCACAGCTTCACTCTCTCTATCTCACTCACAGCTTCTCTTTCTCTCACTCTCTCTCACTCACAGCTTCTCTTTCTCTCTCTCTCTCTCACTCACTCACAGCTTCTCTTTCTCTCTCTCTATCTCTCTCACAGCTTCTCTGTCTCTCACTATCTCTCATAGCTTCTCTTTCTTTCTCTCTCTCTCTCACTCACAGCTTCTCTTTCTCTCTCTCTCTTTCTCTCACAGCTTTGCTTTCTCTCTCTCACTCACAGCTTCTCTTTCTCTCTCTCTCACTCACAGCTTCTCTCTCTCTCACTCTCTCCTTCTCTTTCTCTCTCTCTCTCACTCACAGCTTCTCTCTCTCTCTCACGCACTCACAGCTTATGTTTCCCTCTATCACTCTCACTCACAGCTTCTCTTTCTCTCTCTCTCTCACTCACAGCTTCTCTCTCTCTCACTCACTCTCAGCTTCTCTTTCTCTCTCTTTCTCACTCACAGCTTCTGTTTAGCTCTATCACTCTCACTCACAGCTTCTCTTTCTCTCTCTCTCTCACTCACAGCTTCTCTCTCTCTCACTCACAGCTTCTCTTTCTCTCTCCTCTCACTCACAGCTTCTCTTTCTCTCTCTCTCACTCACAGCTTCTCTTTCTCTCTCTCACTCACAGCTTCTCTTTCTCTCTCTCTCACACACAGATTCTCTTTCTCTCTCTCACTCACTCACAGCTTCTCTCTCTCTCTCTCTCACTCACAGCTTCTCTTTATCTCTCTCACTCACATCTTTTCTTTCTCTCTGTGTCACTCACAGCTTCTCCCACTCTCTCTCTCTCGATCTCTCTCACTCACAGCTTCTCTTTCTCTCTCACACACAGATTCTCTCTCTCACACACACAACTTCTCTTTCACTCACTCTCTCTCACTCACAGCTTCTCTTTCTCTCTCCTCTCACTCACAGCTTCTCTTTCTCTCTCTCTCACTCACAGCTTCTCTTTCTCTCTCTCTCTCACTCACAGCTTCTCTTTCTCTCTCACACACACACAGATTCTCTTTCTCTCTCTCACTCACTCACAGCTTCTCTCCCTCTCACTCACAGCTTCTCTTTATCTCTCTCACTCACAGCTTTTCTTTCTCTCTCTGTCACTCACAGCTTCTCCCACTATCTCTCTCTCTCGATCTCTCTCACTCACAGCTTCTCTTTCTCTCACACACAACTTCTCTTTCACTCACTCTCTCTCACTCACAGCTTCTCTTTCTCTCTCTCTCACTCAAAGCTTCTCTTTTTCTCTCACACACACCCAGCTTCTCTTTCTATCTCTCTCACTCACAGCTTTTCTTTCTCTCCCGATTTCTCACTCACAGCTTCTCTTTCTTTCTCTATCACTCTCAGCTTCTCTTTCCCACTCCTTCTCACTCACAGCTTCTCTTTCTCTATCTTTCTCACTCACAGCTTCTCTTTCTCTCTCTTTCTCACTCACAGCTTCTCCCTCTCTCTCTCTCTCACTCACAGCCTCTTTCTCTCTCACACACACAGCTTCTCTCTCACACACACACACTTCTCTTTCACTCAGTCTCTCTCACTCCCAGCTTCTCTTTCTCTCTCTCTCTCACTCGCAGCTTCTCTTTCTCTCTCTCTCACTCACAGCTTCTCTTTCTCTCCCTCTCTCTCACTCACAGCTTCTCTTTCTCTCTCTTTCTCACTCACAGCTTCTCTTTCTTTCTCTATCACTCTCAGCTTCTCTTTCCCACTCCTTCTCACTCACAGCTTCTTTTTCTCTCTCTTTCTCACTCACAGCTTCTCTCTCTCTCTCACTCACAGCTTCTCTCTCTCTCACTCACTCACAGCTTCTCTTTCTCTCTCTCTCGCTCACAGCTTCTCTTTCTCTTTCTCTCTCACTCACAGCTTCTCTTTCTCTCTCTCTCTCACTTACAGCTTCTCTTTCTCTCTCTCTCACTCATAGCTTCTCTCTCTCTCTCACTCACAGCTTCTCTTTCTCTCTCACTCTCACTCTCACTCACAGCTTATCTTTCTCTCTCTCTCACTCACAGCTTCTCTTTCTTTCTCTCTCTCACATCTTCTCTTTCTCTCTCTCTCACTCACAGCTTCTCTCTCTCTCACTCTCACCTTCTCTTTCTCTCTCACCTTCTCTTTCTCTCTCTCTCTCTCTCTCACAGCTTCTCTTTCTCTCTCACGCACTCACAGCTTATGTTTCTCTCTATCACTCTCACTCACAGCTTCTCTCTCTCTCTCTCTCACTCACAGCTTCTCTCTCTCTCACTCACTCTCAGCTTCTCTTTCTCTCTCTTTCTCACTCACAGCTTCTGTTTAGCTCTATCACTCTCACTCACAGCTTCTCTTTCTCTCTCTCTCTCACTCACAGCTTCTCTTTATCTCTCTCTCTTTCACTCACAGCTTCTCTCTCTCTCACTCACAGCTTCTCTTTCTCTCTCCTCTCACTCACAGCTTCTCTTTCTCTCTCTCTCACTCACAGCTTCTCTTTCTCTCTCTCACTCACAGCTTCTCTTTCTCTCTCTCACACACACAGATTCTCTTTCTCTCTCTCACTTACTCACAGCTTCTCTCTCTCTCTCTCACTCACAGCTTATCTTTCTCTCTCTCTCACTCACATCTTCTCTCTCTCTCACACAGATTCTCTTTCTCTCTCACTCACTCACTCACAGCTTCTCTTTCTCTCTATCTCTCATGCACAGCTTCTCTTTCTCTCTCTCTCACTCACTCACAGCTTCTGATTCTTTCTCTCTCTCTCTCACTCACAGCTTCTCTTTCTCTCTCTCTCTCACTCACAGTTTCTCTTTCTCTCTCTCTCTCACTCACAGCATCTCTTTCTCTCTCACAAACACACACAACTTCTCTCTCTCTCTCATTCACAGCTTCTCTTTCTCTAACTCTCACTCACATCTTCTCTCACTCACTCACAGCTTCTCTTTCACTCTCTCTCTCACTCACAGCTTCTCTTTCTCTCTCACACACACTCACAGCTTCTCTTTCTCTCTCTCTCTCACTCAAGCTTCTCTTTCTCTCTCTCTCTCACTCACAGCTTCTCTATATATCTCTCTCACTCACAGCTTCTCTTTCTCTCTCACACACACAAAGATTCTCTTTCTCTCTCTCTCACTCACAGCTTCTCTTTCTCTCTCTTTCTCACTCACAACTTCTCTTTCTCTCTCTTTCTCACTCACAGCTTCTCTCTCTCTCTCTCACACTCACAGCCTCTTTCTCTCTCACACACACAGCTTGTCTCTCTCTCTCTCACACAACTTCTCTTTCACTCAGTCTCTCTCACTCACAGCTTCTCTTTCTCTCTCTCTCTCACTCACAGCTTCTCTTTCTCTCTCTCTCTCTCACTCACAGCTTCTCTTTCTCTCTCACACACACACAGACTCTCTTTCTCTCTCTCTCACTCACTCACAGCTTCTCTCTCTCTCTATCTCTCATGCACAGCTTCTCTTTCTCTCTCTCTCACTCACTCACAGCTTCTGATTCTTTCTCTCTCTCTCTCACTCACAACTTCTCTTTTTCTCTCTTTCTCATTCACAGCTTCTCCCTCTCTCTCTCTCTCACTCACATCCTCTTTCTCTCACACACACACAGCTTCTCTCTCTCACACACACACACAACTTCTCTTTCACTCAGTCTCTCTCACTCAAAGCTTCTCTTTCTCTCTCTCTCACTCACAGCTTCTCATTCTCTCTCTCACTCACAGCTTCTCTCTCTCACTCACTCTCAGCTTCTCTTTCTCTCTCTCTCTCTCACTCACAGCTTCTCTCTCTCACTCACAGCTTCACTCTCTCTCTCTCACTCACAGCTTCTCTTTCTCTCACTCTCTCTCACTCACTGCTTCTCTTTCTCTCTCTCTCTCACACAGCTTCTCTGTCTCTCACTATCTCTCACAGCTTCTCTTTCTTTCTCTCTCTCTCCCACTCACAGCTTCTCTTTCTCTCTCTCTCTCACTCATAGCTTCTCTTTCTCTCTCACTCTCAGCTTCTCTTTCTCATTCTTTCTCACTCACAGCTTCTGTTTTGCTCTATCACTGTCAATCACAGCTTCTCTTTCTCTCTCTCTCATTCACAGCTTCTCTTTCCCTCGCTCTCACTCACTCACAGCTTCTCTTTCTCTCTCTTTCTAACTCACAGCTTATGTTTCTCTCTATCACTCTCACTCACAGCTTCTCTTTCTCTCTCACTATCTCTCACTCACAGCTTCTCTTTCTCTTTCTCTCTCACTCACAGCCTCTCTCTCTCACTCACTCTCAGCTTCTCTTTCTCTCTCTCTCTCTCTCACTCACAGCTTCTCTTTCTCTCTCTCTCTCTCACTCATAGCTTCTCTTGCTCTCTCTTTCTCTCTCCTCTCACTCACAGCTTCTCTTTCTCTCTCTCTCACTCACAGCTTCTCTTTCTCTCTCTCTCTCACTCACAGCTTCTCTTTCTCTCTCTCACACACACAGATTCTCTTTCTCTCTCTCTTTCTCTCACAGCTTTGCTTTCTCTCTCTCACTCACAGCTTCTCTTTCTCTCTCTCTCACTCACAGCTTCTCTCTCTCTCACTCTCAGCTTCTCTTTCTCTCTCTCTCACACTCACAGCTTCTCTTTCTCTCTCACGCACTCACAGCTTATGTTTCTATCTATCACTCTCACTCACAGCTTCTCTTTCTCTCCCTCTCTCTCTCACTCACAATTTCTCTTTCTCTCTCTCTCTCACTCTCAGCTTCTCTCTCTCTTACTCTCAGCTTCTCTTTCTCTCACTCTCAGCTTCTCATTCTCTCTCTCACTCACAGCTTCTCTTTCTCTCTCTCTCTTTCTCTCACAGCTTTGCTTTCTCTCTCTCTCTCTCTTTCACTCACAGCTTCTCTCTCTCTCACTCACAGCTTCTCTTTCTCTCTCCTCTCACTCACAGCTTCTCTTTCTCTCTCTCTCACTCACAGCTTGTCTTTCTCTCTCTCTCTCACTCACAGCTTCTCTTTCTCTCTCTCACACACACAGATTCTCTTTCTCTCTCTCACTCACTCACAGCTTCTCTCTCTCTCTCTCTCACAGCTTCTCTTTATCTCTCTCACTCACAGCTTTTCTTTCTCTCTCTGTCACTCACAGTTTCTCCCTCTATATCTCTCTCTCTCGATCTCACTCACTCACAGCTTCTCTTTCTCTCTCACACACACAGCTTCCCTCTCTCTCTCACAACTTCTCTTTCACTCACTCTCTCTCACTCACAGCTTCTCTTTCTCTCTCTCTCTCACTCAAAGCTTCTCTTTCTCTCTCTCACACACCCAGCTTCTCTTTCTCTCTCTCTCACTCACAGCTTCTCTTTCTCTCGCTCTCACTCACTCACAGCTTCTCTTTCTCTCTCTTTCTAACTCACAGCTTATGTTTCTCTCTATCACTCTCACTCACAGCTTCTCTTTCTCTCTCACTATCTCTCACAGCTTCTCTTTCTTTCTCTCTCTCTCGCTCACTCACAGCTTCTCTTTCTCTTTCTCATTCTCTCTCACTCACAGCCTCTCTCTCTCACTCACTCTCAGCTTCTCTTTCTCTCTCTCTCTCACTCACAGCTTCTCTCTCTCTCTCTCTCTCACTCACAGCTTCTCTTGCTCTCTCTTTCTCTCTCCTCTCACTCACAGCTTCTCTTTCTCTCTCTCTCACTCACAGCTTCTCTTTCTCTCTCTCTCTCACTTACAGCTTCTCTTTCTCTCTCTCACACACACAGATTCTCTTTCTCTCTCTCTTTCTCTCACAGCTTTGCTTTTTCTCTCTCACTCACAGCTTCTCTTTCTCTCTCTCTCACTCACAGCTTCTCTCTCTCTCACTCTCAGCTTCTCTTTCTCTCTCTCTCTCACTCACAGCTTCTCTTTCTCTCTCACGCACTCACAGCTTATGTTTCTCTCTATCACTCTCACTCACAGCTTCTCTTTCTCTCCCTCTCTCTCACTCACAATTTCTCTTTTTCTCTCTCCTCTCACTCACAGCTTCTCTTTCTCTCTCTCTCACTCACAGCTTCTCTTTCTCTCTCTCACTCACAGCTTCTCTTTCTCTCTCTCACACACACAGATTCTCTTTCTCTCTCTCACTCACTCACAGCTTCTCTCTCTCTCTCACTCACAGCTTCTCTTTATCTCTCTCTCTTTCTCTCACAGCTTTGCTTTCTCTCTCTCACTCACAGCTTCTCTTTCTCTCACTCTCTCACTCACAGCCTCTCTCTCTCACTCACTCTCGGCTTCTCTTTCTCTCTCTCTCTCTCACTCACAGCTTCTCTCTCTCACTCACAGCTTCACTCTCTCTATCTCACTCACAGCTTCTCTTTCTCTCACTCTCTCTCACTCACAGCTTCTCTTTCTCTCTCTCTCTCTCACTCACTCACAGCTTCTCTTTCTCTCTCTCTATCTCTCTCACAGCTTCTCTGTCTCTCACTATCTCTCATAGCTTCTCTTTCTTTCTCTCTCTCTCTCACTCACAGCTTCTCTTTCTCTCTCTCTCTTTCTCTCACAGCTTTGCTTTCTCTCTCTCACTCACAGCTTCTCTTTCTCTCTCTCTCACTCACAGCTTCTCTCTCTCTCACTCTCTCCTTCTCTTTCTCTCTCTCTCTCACTCACAGCTTCTCTCTCTCTCTCACGCACTCACAGCTTATGTTTCCCTCTATCACTCTCACTCACAGCTTCTCTTTCTCTCTCTCTCTCACTCACAGCTTCTCTCTCTCTCACTCACTCTCAGCTTCTCTTTCTCTCTCTTTCTCACTCACAGCTTCTGTTTAGCTCTATCACTCTCACTCACAGCTTCTCTTTCTCTCTCTCTCTCACTCACAGCTTCTCTCTCTCTCACTCACAGCTTCTCTTTCTCTCTCCTCTCACTCACAGCTTCTCTTTCTCTCTCTCTCACTCACAGCTTCTCTTTCTCTCTCTCACTCACAGCTTCTCTTTCTCTCTCTCTCACACACAGATTCTCTTTCTCTCTCTCACTCACTCACAGCTTCTCTCTCTCTCTCTCTCACTCACAGCTTCTCTTTATCTCTCTCACTCACATCTTTTCTTTCTCTCTGTGTCACTCACAGCTTCTCCCACTCTCTCTCTCTCGATCTCTCTCACTCACAGCTTCTCTTTCTCTCTCACACACAGATTCTCTCTCTCACACACACAACTTCTCTTTCACTCACTCTCTCTCACTCACAGCTTCTCTTTCTCTCTCCTCTCACTCACAGCTTCTCTTTCTCTCTCTCTCACTCACAGCTTCTCTTTCTCTCTCTCTCTCACTCACAGCTTCTCTTTCTCTCTCACACACACACAGATTCTCTTTCTCTCTCTCACTCACTCACAGCTTCTCTCTCTCTCTCACTCACAGCTTCTCTTTATCTCTCTCACTCACAGCTTTTCTTTCTCTCTCTGTCACTCACAGCTTCTCCCACTATCTCTCTCTCTCGATCTCTCTCACTCACAGCTTCTCTTTCTCTCACACACAACTTCTCTTTCACTCACTCTCTCTCACTCACAGCTTCTCTTTCTCTCTCTCTCACTCAAAGCTTCTCTTTTTCTCTCACACACACCCAGCTTCTCTTTCTATCTCTCTCACTCACAGCTTTTCTTTCTCTCCCGATTTCTCACTCACAGCTTCTCTTTCTTTCTCTATCACTCTCAGCTTCTCTTTCCCACTCCTTCTCACTCACAGCTTCTCTTTCTCTATCTTTCTCACTCACAGCTTCTCTTTCTCTCTCTTTCTCACTCACAGCTTCTCCCTCTCTCTCTCTCTCACTCACAGCCTCTTTCTCTCTCACACACACAGCTTCTCTCTCACACACACACACTTCTCTTTCACTCAGTCTCTCTCACTCCCAGCTTCTCTTTCTCTCTCTCTCTCACTCGCAGCTTCTCTTTCTCTCTCTCTCACTCACAGCTTCTCTTTCTCTCCCTCTCTCTCACTCACAGCTTCTCTTTCTCTCTCTTTCTCACTCACAGCTTCTCTTTCTTTCTCTATCACTCTCAGCTTCTCTTTCCCACTCCTTCTCACTCACAGCTTCTTTTTCTCTCTCTTTCTCACTCACAGCTTCTCTCTCTCTCTCACTCACAGCTTCTCTCTCTCTCACTCACTCACAGCTTCTCTTTCTCTCTCTCTCGCTCACAGCTTCTCTTTCTCTTTCTCTCTCACTCACAGCTTCTCTTTCTCTCTCTCTCTCACACAGCTTCTCTTTCTCTCTCTCTCACTCATAGCTTCTCTCTCTCTCTCACTCACAGCTTCTCTTTCTCTCTCACTCTCCCTCTCACTCACAGCTTATCTTTCTCTCTCTCTCACTCACAGCTTCTCTTTCTTTCTCTCTCTCACATCTTCTCTTTCTCTCTCTCTCACTCACAGCTTCTCTCTCTCTCACTCTCACCTTCTCTTTCTCTCTCACCTTCTCTTTCTCTCTCTCTCTCTCTCTCACAGCTTCTCTTTCTCTCTCACGCACTCACAGCTTATGTTTCTCTCTATCACTCTCACTCACAGCTTCTCTCTCTCTCTCTCTCTCACTCACAGCTTCTCTCTCTCTCACTCACTCTCAGCTTCTCTTTCTCTCTCTTTCTCACTCACAGCTTCTGTTTAGCTCTATCACTCTCACTCACAGCTTCTCTTTCTCTCTCTCTCTCACTCACAGCTTCTCTTTATCTCTCTCTCTTTCACTCACAGCTTCTCTCTCTCTCACTCACAGCTTCTCTTTCTCTCTCCTCTCACTCACAGCTTCTCTTTCTCTCTCTCTCACTCACAGCTTCTCTTTCTCTCTCTCACTCACAGCTTCTCTTTCTCTCTCACACACACACAGATTCTCTTTCTCTCTCTCACTTACTCACAGCTTCTCTCTCTCTCTCTCACTCACAGCTTATCTTTCTCTCTCTCTCACTCACATCTTCTCTCTCTCTCACACAGATTCTCTTTCTCTCTCACTCACTCACTCACAGCTTCTCTTTCTCTCTATCTCTCATGCACAGCTTCTCTTTCTCTCTCTCTCACTCACTCACAGCTTCTGATTCTTTCTCTCTCTCTCTCACTCACAGCTTCTCTTTCTCTCTCTCTCTCACTCACAGTTTCTCTTTCTCTCTCTCTCTCACTCACAGCATCTCTTTCTCTCTCACAAACACACACAACTTCTCTCTCTCTCATTCACAGCTTCTCTTTCTCTAACTCTCACTCACATCTTCTCTCACTCACTCACAGCTTCTCTTTCACTCTCTCTCTCACTCACAGCTTCTCTTTCTCTCTCACACACACTCACAGCTTCTCTTTCTCTCTCTCTCTCACTCAAGCTTCTCTTTCTCTCTCTCTCTCACTCACAGCTTCTCTATATATCTCTCTCACTCACAGCTTCTCTTTCTCTCTCTCACACACAAAGATTCTCTTTCTCTCTCTCTCACTCACAGCTTCTCTTTCTCTCTCTTTCTCACTCACAACTTCTCTTTCTCTCTCTTTCTCACTCACAGCTTCTCTCTCTCTCTCTCTCACACTCACAGCCTCTTTCTCTCTCACACACACAGCTTGTCTCTCTCTCTCTCACACAACTTCTCTTTCACTCAGTCTCTCTCACTCACAGCTTCTCTTTCTCTCTCTCTCTCACTCACAGCTTCTCTTTCTCTCTCTCTCTCTCACTCACAGCTTCTCTTTCTCTCTCTCACACACACAGACTCTCTTTCTCTCTCTCTCTCTCACTCACAGCTTCTCTCTCTCTCTATCTCTCATGCACAGCTTCTCTTTCTCTCTCTCTCACTCACTCACAGCTTCTGATTCTTTCTCTCTCTCTCTCACTCACAACTTCTCTTTTTCTCTCTTTCTCACTCACAGCTTCTCCCTCTCTCTCTCTCTCACTCACATCCTCTTTCTCTCACACACACACAGCTTCTCTCTCTCTCACACACACACAACTTCTCTTTCACTCAGTCTCTCTCACTCAAAGCTTCTCTTTCTCTCTCTCTCACTCACAGCTTCTCATTCTCTCTCTCACTCACAGCTTCTCTCTCTCACTCACTCTCAGCTTCTCTTTCTCTCTCTCTCTCTCACTCACAGCTTCTCTCTCTCACTCACAGCTTCACTCTCTCTCTCTCACTCACAGCTTCTCTTTCTCTCACTCTCTCTCACTCACTGCTTCTCTTTCTCTCTCTCTCTCTCACACAGCTTCTCTGTCTCTCACTATCTCTCACAGCTTCTCTTTCTTTCTCTCTCTCTCCCACTCACAGCTTCTCTTTCTCTCTCTCTCTCACTCATAGCTTCTCTTTCTCTCTCACTCTCAGCTTCTCTTTCTCATTCTTTCTCACTCACAGCTTCTGTTTTGCTCTATCACTGTCAATCACAGCTTCTCTTTCTCTCTCTCTCATTCACAGCTTCTCTTTCCCTCGCTCTCACTCACTCACAGCTTCTCTTTCTCTCTCTTTCTAACTCACAGCTTATGTTTCTCTCTATCACTCTCACTCACAGCTTCTCTTTCTCTCTCACTATCTCTCACTCACAGCTTCTCTTTCTCTTTCTCTCTCACTCACAGCCTCTCTCTCTCACTCACTCTCAGCTTCTCTTTCTCTCTCTCTCTCTCTCACTCACAGCTTCTCTTTCTCTCTCTCTCTCTCACTCATAGCTTCTCTTGCTCTCTCTTTCTCTCTCCTCTCACTCACAGCTTCTCTTTCTCTCTCTCTCACTCACAGCTTCTCTTTCTCTCTCTCTCTCACTCACAGCTTCTCTTTCTCTCTCTCACACACACAGATTCTCTTTCTCTCTCTCTTTCTCTCACAGCTTTGCTTTCTCTCTCTCACTCACAGCTTCTCTTTCTCTCTCTCTCACTCACAGCTTCTCTCTCTCTCACTCTCAGCTTCTCTTTCTCTCTCTCTCACACTCACAGCTTCTCTTTCTCTCTCACGCACTCACAGCTTATGTTTCTATCTATCACTCTCACTCACAGCTTCTCTTTCTCTCCCTCTCTCTCTCACTCACAATTTCTCTTTCTCTCTCTCTCTCACTCACAGCTTCTCTCTCTCTTACTCTCAGCTTCTCTTTCTCTCACTCTCAGCTTCTCATTCTCTCTCTCACTCACAGCTTCTCTTTCTCTCTCTCTCTTTCTCTCACAGCTTTGCTTTCTCTCTCTCTCTCTTTCACTCACAGCTTCTCTCTCTCTCACTCACAGCTTCTCTTTCTCTCTCCTCTCACTCACAGCTTCTCTTTCTCTCTCTCTCACTCACAGCTTCTCTTTCTCTCTCTCTCTCACTCACAGCTTCTCTTTCTCTCTCTCACACACACAGATTCTCTTTCTCTCTCTCACTCACTCACAGCTTCTCTCTCTCTCTCTCTCTCACAGCTTCTCTTTATCTCTCTCACTCACAGCTTTTCTTTCTCTCTCTGTCACTCACAGTTTCTCCCTCTATATCTCTCTCTCTCGATCTCACTCACTCACAGCTTCTCTTTCTCTCTCACACACACAGCTTCCCTCTCTCTCTCACAACTTCTCTTTCACTCACTCTCTCTCACTCACAGCTTCTCTTTCTCTCTCTCTCTCACTCAAAGCTTCTCTTTCTCTCGCTCTCACTCACTCACAGCTTCTCTTTCTCTCTCTTTCTAACTCACAGCTTATGTTTCTCTCTATCACTCTCACTCACAGCTTCTCTTTCTCTCTCACTATCTCTCACAGCTTCTCTTTCTTTCTCTCTCTCTCGCTCACTCACAGCTTCTCTTTCTCTTTCTCATTCTCTCTCACTCACAGCCTCTCTCTCTCACTCACTCTCAGCTTCTCTTTCTCTCTCTCTCTCACTCACAGCTTCTCTCTCTCTCTCTCTCTCTCACTCACAGCTTCTCTTGCTCTCTCTTTCTCTCTCCTCTCACTCACAGCTTCTCTTTCTCTCTCTCTCACTCACAGCTTCTCTTTCTCTCTCTCTCTCACTCACAGCTTCTCTTTCTCTCTCTCACACACACAGATTCTCTTTCTCTCTCTCTTTCTCTCACAGCTTTGCTTTTTCTCTCTCACTCACAGCTTCTCTTTCTCTCTCTCTCACTCACAGCTTCTCTCTCTCTCACTCTCAGCTTCTCTTTCTCTCTCTCTCTCACTCACAGCTTCTCTTTCTCTCTCACGCACTCACAGCTTATGTTTCTCTCTATCACTCTCACTCACAGCTTCTCTTTCTCTCCCTCTCTCTCACTCACAATTTCTCTTTTTCTCTCTCTCTCACTCACAGCTTCTCTCTCTCACTCTCAGCTTCTCTTTCTCTCACTCTCAGCTTCTCATTATCTCTCTCACTCACAGCTTCTCTTTCTCTCTCTCTCTTTCTCTCACAGCTTTGCTTTCTCTCTCTCTCTTTCACTCACAGCTTCTCTCTCTCTCACTCACAGCTTCTCTTTCTCTCTCCTCTCACTCACAGCTTCTCTTTCTCTCTCTCTCACTCAAAGCTTCTCTTTCTCTCTCTCTCTCACTCACAGCTTCTCTTTCTCTCTCTCACACACACAGATTCTCTTTCTCTCTCTCACTCACTCACAGCTTCTCTCTCTCTCACTCACTCACAGCTTCTCTTTATCTCTCTCACTCACAGCTTTTCTTTCTCTCTCTGTCACTCACAGCTTCTCCCTCTATCTCTCTCTCTCTCGATCTCACTCACTCACAGCTTCTCTTTCTCTCTCTCACACACAGCTTCTCTCTCTCTCTCACAACTTCTCTTTCACTCACTCTCTCTCACTCACAGCTTCTCTTTCTCTCTCTCTCTCACTCAAAGCTTCTCTTTCTCTCTCTCACACACCCAGCTTCTCTTTCTCTCTCTCGCACTCACAGCTTTTCTTTCTCTCCCTCTTTCTCACTCACAGCTTCTTTTTCTCTCTCTTTCTCACTCACAGCTTCTCTTTCTTTCTCTATCACTCTCAGCTTCTCTTTCCCACTCCTTCTCACTCACAGCTTCTCTTTCTCTATCTTTCTCACTCACAGCTACTCTCTCTCTCTCTCTCTCACTCACAGCTTCTCTCTCTCTCTCTCTCCCAGCTTCTCTTTCTCTGTCTCTCTCACTCACAGCTTCTCTTTCTCTCTCTCACTCACTCAAAGCTTCTCTTTCTCTCTCTCTCTCACTCACACCTTCTCTCTCTCTCACACACACACAGCTTCTCTTTCTCTCAATCTCTCACTCACAGCTTCTCTTTCTCTCTCTCTCTCACTCACAGCTACTATTTCTCTCTATTACTCTCACTCACAGCTTCTCTTTCTCTCTCTCTCTCTCTCTCACTCACAGAATCTCTTTCTCTCTCACTCACAGCTTCTCTTTCTCTCTCACACACACTCACAGCTTCTCCCTCTTTCTCTCTCTCTCTCTTACTCTCAGCTTCTCTTTCTCTCTCTTTCTCACTCACAGCTTCTCCCTCTCCCTCTCTCTCACTCACAGCCTCTTTCTCTCTCACACACACAGGTTCTCTCTCACTCTCACACACACAACTTCTCTTTCACTCAGTCTCTCTCACTCCCAGCTTCTCTTTCTCTCTCTCTCTCACTCGCAGCTTCTCTTTCTCTCTCTCTCTCTCTTACAGCTTCTCTTTCTCTCCCTCTCTCTCACTCACAGCTTCTCTTTCTCTCTCTTTCTCACTCACAGCTTCTCTTTCTTTCTCTATCACTCTCAGCTTCTCTTTCCCACTCCTTCTCACTCACAGCTTCTCTTTCTCTCTCTTTCTCACTCACAGCTTCTCTCTCTCTCTCACTCACAGCTTCTCTCTCTCTCACTCACTCACAGCTTCTCTTTCTCTCTCTCTCACTCACAGCTTCTCTTTTTCTCTCTCACTCACAGCTTCTCTTTCTCTCTCTCTCACTCACAACTTCTGTTTCTCTCTATTACTCTCATTCATAGCTTCTCTCTCTCTCTCTCACTCACAGCTTCTCTTTCTCTCTCACTCTCCCTCTCACTCACAGCTTATCTTTCTCTCTCTCACTCACAGCTTCTCTTTCTCTCTCTCACTCACAGCTTCTCTTTCTCTCTCTCTCACTCACAACTTCTGTTTCTCTCTATTACTCAAATTCATAGCTTCTCTCTCTCTCTCACTCACAGCTTTTCTTTCTCTCTCACTCTCCCTCTCACTCACAGCTTATCTTTCTCTCTCTCACTCACAGCTTCTCTTTCTCTCTCTCTCACACAGCTTCTCTTTCTCTGTCTCTCTCACTCACAACTTCTCTTTCTCTCTCTCTCTCAGTCACAGCTTCTCTTTCTCTCTCTCACTCACTCAAAGCTTCTCTTTCTCTCTCTCTCTCACTCACACCTTCTCTTTCTCTGTCTCGCACACAGCTTCACTTTCTCTCACTCTCTCTCACTCACAGCTTCTCTTTCTCTCTATTACTCTCACTCACAGCTTCTCTTTCTCTCTCTCTGTCTCTCTCACTCACATAATCTCTTTCTCTCTCACTCTCTCGCTCAAAGCGTCTCTTTCTCTCTCTCTCTCTCACTCACAGCACCTCTTTCTTTCTCTCTCACTCACAGCTTCTCTTTCTCTCCCTCTCTCTCACTCACAGCTTCTCTTTCTCTCTCTTTCTCACTCACAGCTTCTCTTTCTTTCTCTATCACTCTCAGCTTCTCTTTCCCACTCCTTCTCACTCACAGCTTCTCTTTCTCTCTCTTTCTCACTCACTGCTTCTCTCTCTCACAGGTTCTCTCTCTCTCTCTCTCTCACTCTCAGCTTCTCTTTCTCTCTCTCTCACTCACAGCTTCTCTCTTTCTCTCTCAGCTTCTCTTTCTTTCTCTCTCTCTCTCACTCACAGCTTCTCTTTCTCTCTTCTCACTGACAGCTACACTTTCTCTATCTCTCTCACACAGCTTCTCTTTCTCTCTCTCTCTCTCACACTCAGCTTCTCTTTCTCTCTCACTCACTCACAGCTTCTCTCTCTCAGCTTCTCTTTCTCTCTCTCTCTCACTCACAGCTTCTCTCTCTCATTCGCAGCTTCTCTCTCTCTCATTCTCAGCTTCTCCTGCTCTCTCTCTCTCACTCACTCACAGCTTCTATTTCTTTCTCTCTCTCACTAACAGCTTCTTTTTCTCTCTATTACTCTCACTCACAGCTTCTCTTTCTCTCTCTCACTCACTCACAGCTTCTCTTTCTCTCTCTCACTCACAGCTTCCCTTTCTCTCTCTCTCTCTCTCTCACAGCTTCTCTTTCTCTCTCTCACTCACAGCTTCACTTTCTCTCTCTCACTCACAGCTTCTCTTTCTCTCTCTCACTCACTCACAGCTTCTCTTTCTCACTCTCTCACTCACAGCTACTCTCTCTCTCTCAGCTTCTCTTTCTCTCTCTCACTCACTCACAGCTTCTCTTCTTCTCTCTCTCTCTCACAGCTTCTCATTCTCTCACTATCTCTCACAGCTTCTCTTTCTTTCTCTCTCTCACTCACAGCTTCTCTTTCTCTCTCTCTCTCTCACTCACAGTTTCTCTTTCTCTCTCATTTTCAGCTTCTCTTTCTCTCTCTTTCTCACTCACAGCTTCTATTTTGCTCTATCACTCTCAATCACAGCTTCTCTCTCTCTCTCTCACTCACAGCTTCTCTTTCTCTCTCTCTCTCACTCACAGCTTCTCTTTCTCTCTCGCACTCTCAGCTTCTCTTTCTCTCTCTTTCTCACTCACAGCTTCTGTTTTGCTCTATCACTCTCAATCACAGCTTCTCTTTCTCTCTCTCTCATTCACAGCTTCTCTTTCTATCACTCTCACTCACTCACAGTCTCTGTTTCTCTTTCTTTCTAACTCACAGCTTATGTTTCTCTCTATCCCTCCCACTCACAGCTTCTCTTTCTCTCTCACTATCTCTCACAGCTTCCCTTTCTTTCTCTCTCTCTCTCACTCACAGCTTCTCTTTCTCTCTCTCACTCACTCACAGCTTCTCTCTCACACACTCAGCTTCTCTTTCTCTCTCTCTCTCATTCACAGCTTCTCTCTCTCTCACTCACAGCTTCACTCTCTCTCTCACTCACAGCTTCTCTTTCTCTCACTCTCTCTCACTCACAGCTTCTCTTTCTCTCTCTCTCTCTCTCACTCACTCACAGCTTCTCTTTCTCTCTCTCTCTCTCACAGCTTCTCTGTCTCTCACTATCTCTCACAGCTTCTCTTTCTTTCTCTCTCTCTCTCACTCACAGCTTCTCTTTCTCTCTCTCTCTTTCTCTCACAGCTTTGCTTTCTCTCTCTCACTCACAGCTTCTCTTTCTCTCTCTCTCACTCACAGCTTCTCTCTCTCTCACTCTCAGCTTCTCTTTCTCTCTCTCTCTCACTCACAGCTTCTCTTTCTCTCTCACGCACTCACAACTTATGTTTCTCTCTATCACTCTCACTCACAGCTTCTCTTTCTCACCCTCTCTCTCTCACTCACAATTTCTCTTTCTCTCTCTCTCAATCACAGCTTCTCTCTCTCTCTCTCTCTCAGCTTCTCTTTCTCTCTCTTTCTCACTCACACCTTCTGTTTTGCTCTATCACTCTCACTCACAGCTTCTCTTTCTCTCTCTCTCTCACTCACAGCTTCTCTTTATCTCTCTCTCTCTTTCACTCACAGCTTCTCTCTCTCTCACTCACAGCTTCTCTTTCTCTCTCCTCTCACTCACAGCTTCTCTTTCTCTCTCTCTCTCACTCACAGCTTCTCTTTCTCTCTCTCTCTCTCTCACTCACAGCTTCTCTTTCTCTCACACACACACAGATTCTCTTTCTCTCTCTCACTCACTCACAGCTTCTCTCTCTCTCTCACTCACAGCTTCTCTTTATCTCTCTCACTCACAGCTTTTCTTTTTCTCTCTCTCACTCACAGCTTCTCCCTCTCTCTCTCTCTCTCTCTCTCTCTATCTCTCTCACTCACAGCTTCTCTTTCTCTCTCACACACACAGCTTCTCTCTCTCTCACACAACTTCTCTTTCACACTCTCTCACTCACAGCTTCTCTTTCTCTCTCTCTCTCCCTCAAAGCTTCTCTTTCTCTCTCACATACACACAGCTTCTCTTTCTCTCTCTCTCACTCACTGCTTTTCTTTCTCTCCCTCTTTCTCACAGCTTCTTTTTCTCTCTCTTTCTCACTCACAACTTCTCTTTCTTTCTCTATCACTCTCAGCTTCTCTTTCCCACTCCTTCTCACTCACAGCTTCTCTTTCTCTATCTCTCACGCACAGCTACTCTCTCTCTCTCCCACTCACAGCTTCTCTCTCTCTCTCACTCACAGCTTCTCTTTCTCTCTCTCTCTCACTCACAGCTTCTCTTTCTCTTTCACTCACAGCTTCTCTTTCTCCCTCTCTCTCTCTCTCCCAGCTTCTCTTTCTCTGTCTCTCTCACTCACAGCTTCTCTTTCTTTCTCTCACTCACTCAAAACTTCTCTTTCTCTCTCTCTCTCACTCACACCTTCTCTTTCTCTATCTCTCATACAGCTTCTCTTTCTCTCACTCTCTCTCACTCACAGCTTCTCTTTCTCTCTTTCTCACACTCACAGCTTCTCTTTCTCTCTATTACTCTCACTCACAGCTTCTCTTTCTCTCTCTCTCACTCTCTCACTCACAGAATCTCTTTCTCTCTCTCACTCACAGCTTCTCCCTCTTTCTCTCTCTCTCTCTCACTCACAGCTTCTCTTTCTCTCTTTCTCACTCACAGGTTCTCCCTCTCACTCTCTCACTCACAGCCTCTTTCTCTCTCTCACACACAGCTTCTCTCTCTCACACACACACACACACAACTTCTCTTTCACTCAGTCTCTCTCACTCACAGCTTCTCTTACTCTCTCTCTCTCACTCACAGCTACTCTTTCTCTCTCTCTCACTCACAGCGTCTCTTTCTCTCCCTCTCTGTCACTCACAGCTTCTCTTTCTCTCTCTTTCCCACTCACAGCTTCTCTCTCTCTCTCACTCACAGCTTCTCTTTCTCTTTCTCTCTCACTCACAGCTTCTCTTTCTCTCTCACACACTCATAGCTTCTCTCTCTCTCTCACTCACAGCTTCTCTTTCTCTCTCACTCTCCCTCTCACTCACAGCTTATCTTTCTCTCTCTCTCTCACTCACACCTTCTCTTTCTCTCTCTCTCTCACAGCTTCTCTTTCTCTGTCTCTCTCACTCACAACTTCTCTTTCTCTCTCTCTCACTCACAGCTTCTCTTTCTCTCTCTCACTCACTCAAAGCTTCTCTTTCTCTCTCTCTCTCACTCACACCTTCTCTTTCTCTCTCTCGCACACAGCTTCACTTTCTCTCACTCTCTCTCACTCACAGCTTCTCTTTCTCTCTATTACTCTCACTCACAGCTTCTCTTTCTCTCTCTCTGTCTCTCTCACTCACAGAATCTCTTTCTCTCTCACTCTCTCGCTCACTCACAGCTTATCTTTCTCTCTCTCTCACTCACTCACAGCTTCTCTTTCTCTCTATCTCTCATGCACAGCTTCTCTTTCTCTCTCTCTCACTCACTCACAGCTTCTGATTCTTTCTCTCTCTCTCACTCACAGCTTCTCTTTCTCTCTCTCTCACTCACAGTTTCTCTTTCTCTCTCTCTCTCACTCACAGCATCTCTTTCTCTCTCTCACACACACACAGCTTCTCTCTCTCTCTCTCTCATTCACAGCTTCTCTTTCTCTAACTCTCACTCACATCTTCTCTCACTCACACACAGCTTCTCTTTCACTCTCTCTCTCACTCACAGCTTCTCTTTCTCTCTCACACACACTCACAGCTTCTCTTTCTCTCTCTCTCTCACTCACAGCTTCTCTTTGTCTCTCTCTCTCACTCACAGCTTCTCTATATATCTCTCTCAGTCACAGCTTCTCTTTCTCTCTCTCACACACACAGATTCTCTTTCTCTCTCTCTCAGTCACTCACAGCTTCTCTCTCTCTCACTCACAGCTTCTCTTTCTCTCTCTCACTCACAGCTTCTCTTTCTCTCTCTTTCTCACTCACAACTTCTCTTTCTCTCTCTTTCTCACTCACAGCTTCTCCCTCTCTCTCTCTCACTCACAGCCTCTTTCTCTCTCACACACACAGCTTCTCTATCTCTCTCTCTCACAACTCTTTCACTCAGTCTCTCTCACTCACAGCTTCTCTTTCTCTCTCTCTCTCACTCACAGCTTCTCTTTCTCTCTCTCTCTCACTCACAGATTCTCTTTCTCTCTCACACACACACAGATTCTCTTTCTCTCTCTCTCACTCACTCACAGCTTCTCTCTCTCTCTCTCACTCACAGCTTCTCTTTCTCTCTCTCACTCACAACTTCTCTTTTTCTCTCTTTCTCACTCACAGCTTCTCCCTCTCTCTCTCTCACTCACATCCTCTTTCTCTCACACACACACAGCTTCTCTCTCTCACACACACACACAACTTCTCTTTCACTCAGTCTCTCTCACTCAAAGCTTCTCTTTCTCCCTCTCTCACTCACAGCTTCTCATTCTCTCTCTCTCACTCACAGCTTCTCTCTCTCACTCACTCTCAGCTTCTCTTTCTCTCTCTCTCTCTCACTCACAGCTTCTCTCTCTCTCAACCACAGCTTCACTCTCTCTCTCACTCACAGCTTCTCTTTCTCACTCTCTCTCACTCACTGCTCTTTCTCTCTCTTTCACACACACAGCTTCTCTGTCTCTCACTATCTCTCACAGCTTCTCTTTCTTTCTCTCTCTCTCTCACTCACAGCTTCTCTTTCTCTCTCTCTCTCACTCACAGTTTCTCTTTCTCTCTCACTTTCAGCTTCTCTTTCTCTCTCTTTCTCACTCACAGCTTCTGTTTTGCTCTATCACTCTCAATCACAGCTTCTCTCTCTCTCTCTCATTCACAGCTTCTCTTTCTCTCGCTCTCACTCACTCACAGCTTCTCGTTCTCTCTCTTTCTAACTCACAGCTTATGTTTCTCTCTATCACTCTCACTCACAGCTTCTCTTTGTCTCTCACTATCTCTCACAGCTTCTCTTTCTTTCTCTCTCTCTCTCACTCACAGCTTCACTTTCTCTCTCTCTCTCACTCACAGCTTCTCTCTCTCACTCACTCTCAGCTTCTCTTTCTCTCTCTCTGTCTCACTCACAGCTTCTCTCTCTCACTCACAGCTTCACTCTCTCTCTCTCACTCACAGCTTCTCTTTCTCTCACTCTCTCTCACTCACTGCTTCTGTTTCTCTCTCTCTCACTCACTCACAGCTTCTCTCTCTCTCTCTCACACACACACACACACAGCTTCTCTGTCTCTCACTATCTCTCACAGCTTCTATTTCTTCCTCTCTCTCTCTCACTCACAGCTTCTCTTTCTCTCTCTCTCACTCACAGCTTCTCTTTCTCTCTCGCACTCTCAGCTTCTCTTTCTCTCTCTTTCTCACTCACAGCTTCTGTTTTGCTCTATCACTCTCAATCACAGCTTCTCTTTCTCTCTCTCTCATTCACATCTTCTCTTTCTATCACTCTCACTCACTCAAAGTCTCTGTTTCTCTTTCTTTCTAACTCACAGCTTATGTTTCTCTCTATCACTCCCACTCACAGCTTCTCTTTCTCTCTCACTATCTCTCACAGCTTCTCTTTCTTTCTCTCTCTCTCACTCACAGCTTCTCTTTCTCTCTCTCACTCACTCACAGCTTCTCTCTCACACACTCTCAGCTTCTCTTTCTCTCTCTCTCATTCACAGCTTCTCTCTCTCTCACTCACAGCTTCACTCTCTCTCTCACTCACAGCTTCTCTTTCTCTCTCTCTCTCTCACAGCTTCTGTCTCTCACTATCTCTCACAGCTTCTCTTTCTCTCTCTCTCTCACTCACAGCTTCTCTTTCTCTCTCTCTCTTTCTCTCACAGCTTTGCTTTCTCTCTCTCACTCACAGCTTCTCTTTCTCTCTCTCTCACTCACAGCTTCTCTCTCTCTCACTCTCAGCTTCTCTTTCTCTCTCTCTCTCACTCACAGCTTCTCTTTCTCTCTCACGCACTCACAACTTATGTTTCTCTCTATCACTCTCACTCACAGCTTCTCTTTCTCACCCTCTCTCTCTCACTCACAATTTCTCTTTCTCTCTCTCTCAATCACAGCTTTTCTCTCTCTCTCTCTCTCAGCTTCTCTTTCTCTCTCTTTCTCACTCACAGCTTCTGTTTTGCTCTATCACTCTCACTCACAGCTTCTCTTTCTCTCTCTCTCACTCACAGCTTCTCTTTATCTCTCTCTCTCTTTCACTCACAGCTTCTCTCTCTCTCACTCACAGCTTCTCTTTCTCTCTCCTCTCACTCACAGCTTCTCTTTCTCTCTCTCTCTCACTCACAGCTTCTCTTTCTCTCTCTCTCTCTCACTCACAGCTTCTCTTTCTCACACACACACACAGATTCTCTTTCTCTCTCTCATTCACTCACAGCTTCTCTCTCTCTCTCACTCACAGCTTCTCTTTATCTCTCTCACTCACAGCTTTTCTTTCTCTCTCTCTCACTCACAACTTCTCTCTCTCTCTCACAACTTCTCTTTCACACTCTCTCACTCACAGCTTCTCTTTCTCTCTCTCTCTCCCTCAAAGCTTCTCTTTCTCTCTCACACACACACAGCTTCTCTTTCTCTCTCTCTCACTCACTGCTTTTCTTTCTCTCCCTCTTTCTCACAGCTTCTTTTTCTCTCTCTTTCTCACTCACAGCTTCTCTTTCTTTCTCTATCACTCTCATCTTCTCTTTCCCACTCCTTCTCACTCACAGCTTCTCTTTCTCTATCTTTCTCACTCACAGCTACTCTCTCTCTCTCTCCCACTCACAGCTTCTCTCTCACTCACAGCTTCTCTTTCTCTCTCTCTCTCACTCACAGCTTCTCTTTCTCTTTCACTCACAGCTTCTCTTTCTCCCTCTCTCTCTCTCTCCCAGCTTCTCTTTCTCTGTCTCTCTCACTCACAGCTTCTCTTTCTTTCTCTCACTCACTCAAAACTTCTCTTTCTCTCTCTCTCTCACTCACACCTTCTCTTTCTCTATCTCTCATACAGCTTCTCTTTCTCTCACTCGCTCTCTCTCACACCTTCTCTTTCTCTCTTTCTCACACTCACAGCTTCTCTTTCTCTCTATTACTCTCACTCACAGCTTCTCTTTCTCTCTCTCTCTCTCACTCTCTCACTCACAGAATCTCTTTCTCTCTCTCACTCACAGCTTCTCCCTCTTTCTCTCTCTCTCTCTCACTCACAGCTTCTCTTTCTCTTTTTCTCACTCACAGCTTCTCCCTCTCACTCTCTCACTCACAGCCTCTTTCTCTCTCACACACACAGCTTCTCTCTCTCACACACACACACACAACTTCTCTTTCACTCAGTCTCTCTCACTCACAGCTTCTCTTACTCTCTCTCTCACTCACAGCTACTCTTTCTCTCTCTCTCACTCACAGCTTCTCTTTCTCTCTCTCACTCACAACTTCTCTTTTTCTCTCTTTCTCACTCACAGCTTCTCCCTCTCTCTCTCTCACTCACATCCTCTTTCTCTCACACACACACAGCTTCTCTCTCTCTCACACACACACAACTTCTCTTTCACTCAGTCTCTCTCACTCAAAGCTTCTCTTTCTCTCTCTCTCACTCACAGCTTCTCATTCTCTCTCTCTCACTCACAGCTTCTCTCTCTCACTCACTCTCAGCTTCTCTTTCTCTCTCTCTCTCTCACTCACAGCTACTCTCTCTCTCAACCACAGCTTCACTCTCTCTCTCACTCACAGCTTCTCTTTCTCACTCTCTCTCACTCACTGCTCTTTCTCTCTCTTTCACACACACAGCTTCTCTGTCTCTCACTATCTCTCACAGCTTCTCTTTCTTTCTCTCTCTCTCTCACTCACAGCTTCTCTTTCTCTCTCTCTCTCACTCACAGCTTCTCTTTCTCTCTCACTCTCAGCTTCTCTTTCTCTCTCTTTCTCACTCACAGCTTCTGTTTTGCTCTATCACTGTCAATCACAGCTTCTTTTTCTCTCTCTCTCATTCACAGCTTCTCTTTCTCTCGCTCTCACTCACTCACAGCTTCTCTTTCTCTCTCTTTCTAACTCACAGCTTATGTTTCTCTCTATCACTCTCACTCACAGCTTCTCTTTCTCTCTCACTATCTCTCACAGCTTCTCTTTCTTTCTCTCTCTCTCTCTCACTCACAGCTTCTCTTTCTCTTTCTCTCTCTCTCCCACTCACAGCCTCTCTCACTCACTCTCAGCTTCTCTCTCTCTCTCTCTCTCTCTCACTCACAGCTTCTCTTTCTCTCTCTCTCTCACTCACAGCTTCTCTTTCTCTCTCTCTCTCTCACTCACTCACAGCTTCTCTTTCTCTCTCTCTCTATCTCTCTCACAGCTTTTCTGGCTCTCACTGTCTCTCATAGCTTCTCTTTCTTTCTCTCTCTCTCACTCACAGCTTCTCTTTCTCTCTCTCTTTCTCTCACAGCTTTGCTTTCTCTCTCTCACTCACAGCTTCTCTTTCTCTCTCTCTCACTCACAGATTCTCTCTCTCTCACTCACAATTTCTCTTTCTCTCTCTCTCTCACTCACAGCTTCTCTCTCTCTCACTCTCAGCTTCTCTTTCTCTCACTCTCAGCTTCTCTTTCTCTCTCTCACTCACAGCTTCTCTTTCTCTCATTCTCTTTCTCTCACAGCTTTGCTTTCTCTCTCTCTCTTTCACTCACAGCTTCTCTCTCTCTCACTCACAGCTTCTCTTTCTCTCTCCTCTCACTCACAGCTTCTCTTTCTCTCTCTCTCACTCACAGCTTCTCTTTCTCTCTCTCTCACTCACAGCTTCTCTTTCTCTCTCACACACACACAGATTCTCTTTCTCTCTCTCACTCACTCACAGCTTCTCTCTCTCTCTCTCACAGCTTCTCTTTATCTCTCTCACTCACAGCTTTTCTTTCTCTCTCTGTCACTCACAGCTTCTCCCTCTCTCTCTCTCTCTCGATCTCACTCACTCACAGCTTCTCTTTCTCTCTCACACACAGCTTCTCCTCTCTCACAACTTCTCTTTCACTCTCTCTCTCTCACTCACAGCTTCTCTTTCTCTCTCTCTCTCACTCAAAGCTTCTCTTTCTCTCTCTCACACACCCAGCTTCTCTTTCTCTCTCTCTCACTCACAGCTTTTCTTTCTCTCCCTCTTTCTCACTCACAGCGTATTTTTCTCTCTCTTTCTCACTCACAGCTTCTCTTTCTTTCTCTATCACTCTCAGCTTTTCTTTCCCACTCCTTCTCACTCACAGCTTCTCTTTCTCTATCTTTCTCACTCACAGCTACTCTCTGTCTCTCTCTCACTCACAGCTTCTCTCTCTCTCACTCACTCACAGCTTCTCTTTCTCCCTCTCTCTCTCTCCCAGCTTCTCTTTCTCTGTCTCTCTCACTCACAGCTTCTCTTTCTATCTCTCTCACTCACAGCTTCTCTTTCTCTCTCTCTCTCTCACTCACAGCTTCTATTTCTCTCTATTACTCTCACTCACAGCTTCTCTTTCTCTTCTCTCTCTCTCTCTCACACACAGAATCTCTTTCTCTCTCTCACTCACAGCTTCTCTTTCTCTCTCACACACACTCACAGCTTCTCCCTCTTTCTCTCTCTCTCTCACTCTCAGCTTCTCTTTCTCTCTCTTTCTCACTCACAGCTTCTCCCTCTCTCTCTCTCACTCACAGCCTCTTTCTCTCTCACTCACACAGCTTCTCTCTCATTCTCACACACACAAATTCTCTTTCACTCAGTCTCTCTCACTCCCAGCTTCTCTTTCTCTCTCTCTCTCACTCGCAGCTTCTCTTTCTCTCTCTCTCTCTTACAGCTTCTCTTTCTCTCCCTCTCTCTCACTCACAACTTCTCTTTCTCTCTTTCTCACTCACAGCTTCTCTTTCTTTCTCTATCACTCTCAGCTTCTCTTTCCCACTCCTTCTCACTCACAGCTTCCCTTTCTCTCTCTTTCTCACTCACAGCTTCTCCCTCTCTCTCTCTCACTCACAGCCTCTTTCTCTCTCACACACACAGCTTCTCTCTCATTCTCACACACACAACTTCTCTTTCACTCAGTCTCTCTCACTCCCAGCTTCTCTTTCTCTCTCTCTCTCACTCGCAGCTTCTCTTTCTCTCTCTCTCTCTTACAGCTTCTCTTTCTCTCCCTCTCTCTCACTCACAACTTCTCTTTCTCTCTTTCTCACTCACAGCTTCTCTTTCTTTCTCTATCACTCTCAGCTTCTCTTTCCCACTCCTTCTCACTCACAGCTTCCCTTTCTCTCTCTTTCTCACTCACAGCTTCTCTCTCTCTCACACTCACAGCTTCTCTCTCTCCCACTCACTCACAGCTTCTCTTTCTCTCTCTCTCACTCACTGCTTCTCTTTCTCTCTCTCACTCACAGCTTCTCTTTCTCTCTCTCTCACTCACAACTTCTGTTTCTCTCTATTACTCTCATTCATAGCTTCTCTCTCTCTCTCACTCACAGATTCTCTTTCTCTCTCACTCTCCCTCTCACTCACAGCTTATCTTTCTCTCTCTCACTCACAGCTTCTCTTTCTCTCTCTCTCTCACAGCTTCTCTTTCTCTGTCTCTCTCACTCTCAACTTCTCTTTCTCTTTCTCTCTCAGTCACAGCTTCTCTTTCTCTCTCTCACTCACTCAAAGCTTCTCTTTCTCTCTCTCTCTCTCTCTCACTCACACCTTCTCTTTCTCTCTCTCGCACACAGCTTCACTTTCTCTCACTCTCTCTCACTCACAGCTTCTCTTTCTCTCTATTACTCTCACTCACAGCTTCTCTTTCTCTCTCTCTGTCTCACTCACAGAATCTCTTTCTCTCTCTTTCTCACTCACAGCTTATCTTTCTTTCTCTATCACTCTCAGCTTCTCTTTCCCACTCCTTCTCACTCACAGCTTCTCTTTCTCTCTCTTTCTCACACACTGCTTCTCTCTCTCTCTCTCACAGGTTCTCTCTCTCTCTCTCTCTCTCACTCTCAGCTTCTCTTTCTCTCTCTCTCACTCACAGCTTCTCTCTTTCTCTCTCAGCTTCTCTTTCTTTCTCTCTCTCTCTCTCTCACTCACAGCTTCTCTTTCTCTCTCTCACTGACAGCTACACTTTCTCTATCTCTCTCACACAGCTTCTCTTTCTCTCTCTCTCTCACTCTCAGCTTCTCTTTCTCTCTCTCTCACTCACAGCTTCTCTCTCTCAGCTTCTCTTTCTCTCTCTCTCTCACTCGCAGCTTCTCTCTCTCTCACTCACAGCTTCTCTCTCTCTCATTCTCAGCTTCTCCTGCTCTCTCTCTCTCTCTCTCACTCACAGCTTCTATTTCTTTCTCTCTCTCACTCACAGCTTCATTTTCTCTCTATTACTCTCACTCACAGCTTCTCTTTCTCTCTCACACACACTCACAGCTTCTCTTTCTCTCTCTCACTCACAGCTTCCCTTTTTCTCTCTCTCTCACAGCTTCTCTTTCTCTCTCTCTCACTCACAGCTTCACTTTCTCTCTCTCACTCACAGCTTCTCTTTCTCTCTCTCACTCACTCACAGCTTCTCTTTCTCACTCTCTCACTCACAGCTACTCTCTCTCTCAGCTTCTCTTTCTCTCACTCTCTCACTCACAGCTTCTCTCTCTCTCTCTCTCACTCTCTCACTCACTCACAGCTTCTCTTCTTCTCTCTCTCTCTCACAGCTTCTCTTTCTCTCACTATCTCTGACAGCTTCTCTTTCTTTCTCTCTCTCACTCACAGCTTCTCTTTCTCTCTCTCTCTCTCACTCACAGTTTCTCTTTCTCTCTCACTCTCAGCTTCTCTTTCTCTCTCTTTCTCACTCACAGCTTCTGTTTTGCTCTATCACTCTCAATCACAGCTTCTCTTTCTCTCTCACTCTCATTCACAGCTTCTCTTTCTCTCGCTCTCACTCACTCATAGCTTCTCTTTCTCTCTCTTTCTAACTCACAGCTTATGTTTCTCTCTATCACTCTCACTCACAGCTTCTCTTTGTCTCTCACTATCTCTCACAGTTTCTCTTTCTTTCTCTCTCTCTCTCACTCACAGCTTCTCTTTCTCTCTCTCTCTCACTCACAGCTTCTCTCTCTCACTCACTCTCAGCTTCTCTTTCTCTCTCTGTCTCAATCACAGCTTCTCTCTCTCTCACTCACAGCTTCACTCTCTCTCTCTCACTCACAGCTTCTCTTTCTCTCACTCTCTCTCACTCACTGCTTCTGTTTCTCTCTCTCTCACTCACTCACTCACAGCTTCTCTCCCTCTCTCTCTCTCTCACACAGCTTCTCTGTCTCTCACTATCTCTCACAGCTTCTATTTCTTCCTCTCTCTCTCTCTCACTCACAGCTTCTCTTTCTCTCTCTCTCTCACTCACAGCTTCTCTTTCTCTCTCGCACTCTCAGCTTCTCTTTCTCTCTCTTTCTCACTCACAGCTTCTGTTTTGCTCTATCACTCTCAATCACAACTTCTCTTTCTCTCTCTCTCATTCACAGCTTCTCTTTCTATCACTCTCACTCACTCACAGTCTCTGTTTCTCTTTCTTTCTAACTCACAGCTTATGTTTCTCTCTATCACTCCCACTCACAGCTTCTCTTTCTCTCTCACTATCTCTCACAGCTTCTCTTTCTTTCTCTCTCTCTCTCTCACTCACAGCTTCTCTTTCTCTCTCTCACTCACTCACAGCTTCTCTCTCTCACACTCTCAGCTTCTCTTTCTCTCTCTCTCTCATTCACAGCTTCTCTCTCTCTCACTCACAGCTTCACTCTCTCTCTCACTCACAGCTTCTCTTTCTCTCACTCTCTCTCACTCACAGCTTCTCTTTCTCTCTCTCTCTCTCTCTCACTCACTCACAGCTTCTCTTTCTCTCTCTCTCTCTCATAGCTTCTCTGTCTCTCACTATCTCTCACAGCTTCTCTTTCTTTCTCTCTCTCTCTCACTCACAGCTTCTCTTTCTCTCTCTCTCTTTCTCTCACAGCTTTGCTTTCTCTCTCTCACTCACAGCTTCTCTTTCTCTCTCTCTCACTCACAGCTTCTCTCTCTCTCACTCACAGCTTCTCTTTCTCTCTCTCACTCACAACTTCTGTTTCTCTCTATTACTCTCATTCATAGCTTCTCTCTCTCTCTCACTCACAGATTCTCTTTCTCTCTCACTCTCCCTCTCACTCACAGCTTATCTTTCTCTCTCTCACTCACAGCTTCTCTTTCTCTCTCTCTCTCACAGCTTCTCTTTCTCTGTCTCTCTCACTCTCAACTTCTCTTTCTCTCTCTCTCTCAGTCACAGCTTCTCTTTCTCTCTCTCACTCACTCAAAGCTTCTCTTTCTCTCTCTCTCTCTCTCACTCACACCTTCTCTTTCTCTCTCTCGCACACAGCTTCACTTTCTCTCACTCTCTCTCACTCACAGCTTCTCTTTCTCTCTATTACTCTCACTCACAGCTTCTCTTTCTCTCTCTCTGTCTCACTCACAGAATCTCTTTCTCTCTCTTTCTCACTCACAGCTTATCTTTCTTTCTCTATCACTCTCAGCTTCTCTTTCCCACTCCTTCTCACTCACAGCTTCTCTTTCTCTCTCTTTCTCACACACTGCTTCTCTCTCTCTCTCTCACAGGTTCTCTCTCTCTCTCTCTCTCTCTCACTCTCAGCTTCTCTTTCTCTCTCTCTCACTCACAGCTTCTCTCTTTCTCTCTCAGCTTCTCTTTCTTTCTCTCTCTCTCTCTCTCACTCACAGCTTCTCTTTCTCTCTCTCACTGACAGCTACACTTTCTCTATCTCTCTCACACAGCTTCTCTTTCTCTCTCTCTCTCACTCTCAGCTTCTCTTTCTCTCTCTCTCACTCACAGCTTCTCTCTCTCAGCTTCTCTTTCTCTCTCTCTCTCACTCACAGCTTCTCTCTCTCTCACTCACAGCTTCTCTCTCTCTCATTCTCAGCTTCTCCTGCTCT
The DNA here is from genome assembly GCA_035047345.1 of Bradypodion ventrale. Taxonomy (NCBI): domain Eukaryota; kingdom Metazoa; phylum Chordata; class Lepidosauria; order Squamata; family Chamaeleonidae; genus Bradypodion; species Bradypodion ventrale. The sequence continues at coordinate 256,330,688 of JAWDJE010000001.1, forward strand.
CTCTCTCTCACTCACTCACAGCTTCTATTTCTTTCTCTCTCTCACTCACAGCTTCTTTTTCTCTCTATTACTCTCACTCACAGCTTCTCTTTCTCTCTCTCACACACTCACAGCTTCTCTTTCTCTCTCTCACTCACAGCTTCCCTTTTTCTCTCTCTCTCACAGCTTCTCTTTCTCTCTCTCTCACTCACAGCTTCACTTTCTCTCTCTCACTCACAGCTTCTCTTTCTCTCTCTCACTCACTCACAGCTTCTCTTTCTCACTCTCTCACTCACAGCTACTCTCTCTCTCAGCTTCTCTTTCTCTCACTCTCTCACTCACAGCTTCTCTCTCTCTCTCTCTCACTCTCTCACTCACTCACAGCTTCTCTTCTTCTCTCTCTCTCTCACAGCTTCTCTTTCTCTCACTATCTCTGACAGCTTCTCTTTCTTTCTCTCTCTCACTCACAGCTTCTCTTTCTCTCTCTCTCTCTCACTCACAGTTTCTCTTTCTCTCTCACTCTCAGCTTCTCTTTCTCTCTCTTTCTCACTCACAGCTTCTGTTTTGCTCTATCACTCTCAATCACAGCTTCTCTTTCTCTCTCACTCTCATTCACAGCTTCTCTTTCTCTCGCTCTCACTCACTCATAGCTTCTCTTTCTCTCTCTTTCTAACTCACAGCTTATGTTTCTCTCTATCACTCTCACTCACAGCTTCTCTTTGTCTCTCACTATCTCTCACAGTTTCTCTTTCTTTCTCTCTCTCTCTCACTCACAGCTTCTCTTTCTCTCTCTCTCTCACTCACAGCTTCTCTCTCTCACTCACTCTCAGCTTCTCTTTCTCTCTCTGTCTCAATCACAGCTTCTCTCTCTCTCACTCACAGCTTCACTCTCTCTCTCTCACTCACAGCTTCTCTTTCTCTCACTCTCTCTCACTCACTGCTTCTGTTTCTCTCTCTCTCACTCACTCACTCACAGCTTCTCTCCCTCTCTCTCTCTCTCACACAGCTTCTCTGTCTCTCACTATCTCTCACAGCTTCTATTTCTTCCTCTCTCTCTCTCTCACTCACAGCTTCTCTTTCTCTCTCTCTCTCACTCACAGCTTCTCTTTCTCTCTCGCACTCTCAGCTTCTCTTTCTCTCTCTTTCTCACTCACAGCTTCTGTTTTGCTCTATCACTCTCAATCACAACTTCTCTTTCTCTCTCTCTCATTCACAGCTTCTCTTTCTATCACTCTCACTCACTCACAGTCTCTGTTTCTCTTTCTTTCTAACTCACAGCTTATGTTTCTCTCTATCACTCCCAATCACAGCTTCTCTTTCTCTCTCACTATCTCTCACAGCTTCTCTTTCTTTCTCTCTCTCTCTCTCACTCACAGCTTCTCTTTCTCTCTCTCACTCACTCACAGCTTCTCTCTCTCACACTCTCAGCTTCTCTTTCTCTCTCTCTCTCATTCACAGCTTCTCTCTCTCTCACTCACAGCTTCACTCTCTCTCTCACTCACAGCTTCTCTTTCTCTCACTCTCTCTCACTCACAGCTTCTCTTTCTCTCTCTCTCTCTCTCACTCACTCACAGCTTCTCTTTCTCTCTCTCTCTCTCATAGCTTCTCTGTCTCTCACTATCTCTCACAGCTTCTCTTTCTTTCTCTCTCTCTCTCACTCACAGCTTCTCTTTCTCTCTCTCTCTTTCTCTCACAGCTTTGCTTTCTCTCTCTCACTCACAGCTTCTCTTTCTCTCTCTCTCACTCACAGCTTCTCTCTCTCTCACTCTCAGCTTCTCTTTCTCTCTCTCTCTCACTCACAGCTTCTCTTTCTCTCTCACGCACTCACAACTTATGTTTCTCTCTATCACTCTCACTCACAGCTTCTCTTTCTCACCCTCTCTCTCTCACTCACAATTTCTCTCTATCTCTCTCTCAATCACAGCTTCTCTCTCTCTCTCTCTCACTCTCAGCTTCTCTTTCTCTCTCTTTCTCACTCACAGCTTCTGTTTTGCTCTATCACTCTCACTCACAGCTTCTCTTTCTCTCTCTCTCTCACTCACAGCTTCTCTTTATCTCTCTCTCTTTCACTCACAGCTTCTCTCTCTCTCACTCACAGCTTCTCTTTCTCTCTCCTCTCACTCACAGCTTCTCTTTCTCTCTCTCTCTCACTCACAGCTTCTCTTTCTCTCTCTCTCTCTCACTCACAGCTTCTCTTTCTCTCCCACACACACACAGATTCTCTTTCTCTCTCTCACTCACTCACAGCTTCTCTCTCGCTCTCACTCACAGCTTCTCTTTATCTCTCTCACTCACAGCTTTTCTTTCTCTCTCTCACACTCACAGCTTCTCCCTCTCTCTCTCTCTATCTATCTCTCTCACTCACAGCTTCTCTTTTTCTCTCACACACACAGCTTCTCTCTCTCTCTCACAACTTCTCTTTCACACTCTCTCTCACTCACAGCTTCTATTTCTCTCTCTCTCTCCCTCAAAGCTTCTCTTTCTCTCTCACACACACAGAGCTTCTCTTTCTTTCTCTCTCACTCACTGCTTTTCTTCCTCTTTCTCACAGCTTCCTTTTCTCTCTCTTTCTCAGTCACAGCTTCTCTTTCTTTCTCTATCACTCTCAGCTTCTCTTTCCCACTCCTTCTCACTCACAGCTTCTCTTTCTCTATCTTTCTCACTCACAGCTACTCTCTCTCTCTCTCTCTCACTCACAGCTTCTCTCTCTCTCTCTCACTCACAGCTTCTCTTTCTCTCTCTCTCTCTCTCACTCACAGCTTCAATTTCTCTTTCTCTCTCACTCACAGCTTCTCTTTCTCCCTCTCTCTCTCTCTCCCAGCTTCTCTTTCTCTGTCTCTCTCACTCACAGCTTCTCTTTCTTTCTCTCACTCACTCAAAGCTTCTCTTTCTCTCTCTCTCTCACTCACACCTTCTCTTTCTCTATCTCTCACACAGCTTCTCTTTCTCTCACTCTCTCTCACTCACAGCTTCTCTTTCTCTCTTTCTCACACTCACAGCTTCTCTTTCTCCCTCTCTCTCACTCACAACTTCTGTTTTGCTCTATCACTCTCACTCACAGCTTCCCTTTCTCTCTCTCTCTCTCACTCACAGCTTCTCTTTATCTCTCTCTCTTTCACTCACAGCTTCTCTCTCTCTCACTCACAGCTTCTCTTTCTCTCTCCTCTCACTCACAGCTTCCCTTTCTCTCTCTCTCTCTCACTCACAGCTTCTCTTTCTCTCTCCTCTCACTCACAGCTTCTCTTTCACTCACTCTCTCTCACTCACAGCTTCTCTTTCTCTCTCTCTCACTCAAAGCTTCTCTTTCTCTCTCTCTCACTCACAGCTTCTCTCTCTCACTCACTCTCAGCTTCTCTTTCTCTCTCTGTCTCACTCACAGCTTCTCTCTCTCTCACTCACAGCTTCACTCTCTCTCTCTCACTCACAGCTTCTCTTTCTCTCACTCTCTCTCACTCACTGCTTCTGTTTCTCTCTCTCTCACTCACTCACTCACAGCTTCTCTCTCTCTCTCACACACACAGCTTCTCTGTCTCTCACTATCTCTCACAGCTTCTATTTCTTCCTCTCTCTCTCTCTCACTCACAGCTTCTCTTTCTCTCTCTCTCTCACTCACAGCTTCTCTTTCTCTCTCGCACTCTCAGCTTCTCTTTCTCTCTCTTTCTCACTCACAGCTTCTGTTTTGCTCTATCACTCTCAATCACAACTTCTCTTTCTCTCTCTCTCATTCACAGCTTCTCTTTCTATCACTCTCACTCACTCACAGTCTCTGTTTCTCTTTCTTTCTAACTCACAGCTTATGTTTCTCTCTATCACTCCCACTCACAGCTTCTCTTTCTCTCTCACTATCTCTCACAGCTTCTCTTTCTTTCTCTCTCTCTCTCTCACTCACAGCTTCTCTTTCTCTCTCTCACTCACTCACAGCTTCTCTCTCTCACACTCTCAGCTTCTCTTTCTCTCTCTCTCTCATTCACAGCTTCTCTCTCTCTCACTCACAGCTTCACTCTCTCTCTCACTCACAGCTTCTCTTTCTCTCACTCTCTCTCACTCACAGCTTCTCTTTCTCTCTCTCTCTCTCTCTCTCACTCACTCACAGCTTCTCTTTCTCTCTCTCTCTCTCATAGCTTCTCTGTCTCTCACTATCTCTCACAGCTTCTCTTTCTTTCTCTCTCTCTCTCACTCACAGCTTCTCTTTCTCTCTCTCTCTTTCTCTCACAGCTTTGCTTTCTCTCTCTCACTCACAGCTTCTCTTTCTCTCTCTCACTCACAGCTTCTCTCTCTCTCACTCTCAGCTTCTCTTTCTCTCTCTCTCTCACTCACAGCTTCTCTTTCTCTCTCACGCACTCACAACTTATGTTTCTCTCTATCACTCTCACTCACAGCTTCTCTTTCTCACCCTCTCTCTCACTCACAATTTGTCTTTCTCTCTCTCTCTCAATCACAGCTTCTCTCTCTCTCTCTCTCTCTCACTCTCAGCTTCTCTTTCTCTCACTCTCTCTCACTCACTGCTTCTGTTTCTCTCTCTCTCACTCACTCACTCACAGCTTCTCTCTCTCTCTCACACACACAGCTTCTCTGTCTCTCACTATCTCTCACAGCTTCTATTTCTTCCTCTCTCTCTCTCTCACTCACAGCTTCTCTTTCTCTCTCTCTCTCACTCACAGCTTCTCTTTCTCTCTCGCACTCTCAGCTTCTCTTTCTCTCTCTTTCTCACTCACAGCTTCTGTTTTGCTCTATCACTCTCAATCACAACTTCTCTTTCTCTCTCTCTCATTCACAGCTTCTCTTTCTATCACTCTCACTCACTCACAGTCTCTGTTTCTCTTTCTTTCTAACTCACAGCTTATGTTTCTCTCTATCACTCCCACTCACAGCTTCTCTTTCTCTCTCACTATCTCTCACAGCTTCTCTTTCTTTCTCTCTCTCTCTCTCACTCACAGCTTCTCTTTCTCTCTCTCACTCACTCACAGCTTCTCTCTCTCACACTCTCAGCTTCTCTTTCTCTCTCTCTCTCATTCACAGCTTCTCTCTCTCTCACTCACAGCTTCACTCTCTCTCTCACTCACAGCTTCTCTTTCTCTCACTCTCTCTCACTCACAGCTTCTCTTTCTCTCTCTCTCTCTCTCACTCACTCACAGCTTCTCTTTCTCTCTCTCTCTCTCTCATAGCTTCTCTGTCTCTCACTATCTCTCACAGCTTCTCTTTCTTTCTCTCTCTCTCTCACTCACAGCTTCTCTTTCTCTCTCTCTCTTTCTCTCACAGCTTTGCTTTCTCTCTCTCACTCACAGCTTCTCTTTCTCTCTCTCACTCACAGCTTCTCTCTCTCTCACTCTCAGCTTCTCTTTCTCTCTCTCTCTCACTCACAGCTTCTCTTTCTCTCTCACGCACTCACAACTTATGTTTCTCTCTATCACTCTCACTCACAGCTTCTCTTTCTCACCCTCTCTCACTCACAATTTGTCTTTCTCTCTCTCTCTCAATCACAGCTTCTCTCTCTCTCTCTCTCTCTAACTCTCAGCTTCTCTTTCTCTCTCTTTCTCACTCACAGCTTCTGTTTTGCTCTATCACTCTTACTCACAGCTTCTCTTTCTCTCTCTCTCTCACTCACAGCTTCTCTTTATCTCTCTCTCTCTTTCACTCACAGCTTCTCTCTCTCTCACTCACAGCTTCTCTTTCTCTCTCCTCTCACTCACAGCTTCTCTTTCTCTCTCTCTCTCACTCACAGCTTCTCTTTCTCTCTCTCTCTCACTCACAGCTTCTCTTTCTCTCACACACACACACAGATTCTCTTTCTCTCTCTCACTCACTCACAGCTTCTCTCTCTCTCTCACTCACAGCTTCTCTTTATCTCTCTCACTCACAGCTTTTCTTTCTCTCTCTCTCACTCACAGCTTCTCCCTCTCTCTCTCTCTCTCTCTATCTCTCTCACTCACAGCTTCTCTTTTTCTCTCACACACACAGCTTCTCTCTCTCTCTCACAACTTCTCTTTCACACTCTCTCTCACTCACAGCTTCTATTTCTCTCTCTCTCTCCCTCAAAGCTTCTCTTTCTCTCTCACACACACAGAGCTTCTCTTTCTTTCTCTCTCACTCACTGCTTTTCTTCCTCTTTCTCACAGCTTCCTTTTCTCTCTCTTTCTCAGTCACAGCTTCTCTTTCTTTCTCTATCACTCTCAGCTTCTCTTTCCCACTCCTTCTCACTCACAGCTTCTCTTTCTCTATCTTTCTCACTCACAGCTACTCTCTCTCTCTCTCTCACTCACAGCTTCTCTCTTTCTCTCTCACTCACAGCTACTCTTTCTCTCTCTCTCTCACTCACAGCTTCTCTTTCTATTTCTCTCTCACTCACAGCTTCTCTTTCTCCCTCTCTCTCTCTCTCCCAGCTTCTCTTTCTCTGTCTCTTTCACTCACAGCTTCTCTTTCTTTCTCTCACTCACTCAAAGCTTCTCTTTCTCTCTCTCTCTCACTCACAGCTTCTATTTCTCTCTATTACTCTCACTCACAGCTTCTCTTTCTCTTCTCTCTCTCTCTCTCACTCACAGAATCTCTTTCTCTCTCTCACTCACAGCTTCTCTTTCTCTCTCACAAACACTCACAGCTTCTCCCTCTTTCTCTCTCTCTCTCACTCTCAGCTTCTCTTTCTCTCTCTTTCTCACTCACAGCTTCTCCCTCTCTCTCTCTCACTCACAGCCTCTTTCTCTCTCACACACACAGCTTCTCTCTCATTCTCACACACACAACTTCTCTTTCACTCAGTCTCTCTCTATCCCAGCTTCTCTTTCTCTCTCTCTCTCACTCGCAGCTTCTCTTTCTCTCTCTCTCTCTTACAGCTTCTCTTTCTCTCCCTCTCTCTCACTCACAACTTCTCTTTCTCTCTCTTTCTCACTCACAGCTTCTCTTTCTTTCTCTATCACTCTCAGCTTCTCTTTCCCACTCCTTCTCACTCACAGCTTCCCTTTCTCTCTCTTTCTCACTCACAGCTTCTCTCTCTCTCACTCACAGCTTCTCTCTCTCTCACTCACTCACAGCTTCTCTTTCTCTCTCTCTCACTCACTGCTTCTCTTTCTCTCTCTCACTCACAGCTTCTCTTTCTCTCTCTCTCACTCACAACTTCTGTTTCTCTCTATTACTCTCATTCATAGCTTCTCTCTCTCTCTCACTCACAGATTCTCTTTCTCTCTCACTCTCCCTCTCACTCACAGCTTATCTTTCTCTCTCTCACTCACAGCTTCTCTTTCTCTCTCTCTCTCACAGCTTCTCTTTCTCTGTCTCTCTCACTCACAACTTCTCTTTCTCTCTCTCTCTCAGTCACAGCTTCTCTTTCTCTCTCTCACTCACTCAAAGCTTCTCTTTCTCTCTCTCTCTCTCTCTCTCTCACCTTCTCTTTCTCTCTCTCGCACACAGCTTCACTTTCTCTCACTCTCTCTCACTCACAGCTTCTCTTTCTCTCTATTACTCTCACTCACAGCTTCTCTTTCTCTCTCTCTGTCTCACTCACAGAATCTCTTTCTCTCACTTTCTCACTCACAGCTTATCTTTCTTTCTCTCTCACTCTCAGCTTCTCTTTCCCACTCCTTCTCACTCACAGCTTCTCTTTCTCTCTCTTTCTCACTCACTGCTTCTCTCTCTCTCTCTCACAGGTTCTCTCTCTCTCTCTCTCACTCACAGCTTCTCTTTCTCTCTCTCACTGACAGCTACACTTTCTCTATCTCTCTCACACAGCTTCTCTTTCTCTCTCTCTCTCACTCTCAGCTTCTCTTTCTCTCTCTCTCACTCACAGCTTCTCTCTCTCAGCTTCTCTTTCTCTCTCTCTCTCACTCACAGCTTCTCTCTCTCTCACTCTCAGCTTCTCTCTCTCTCATTCTCAGCTTCTCCTGCTCTCTCTCTCTCACTCACTCACAGCTTCTATTTCTTTCTCTCTCTCACTCACAGCTTCTTTTTCTCTCTATTACTCTCACTCACAGCTTCTCTTTCTCTCTCTCTCTCACTCACAGCTTCTCTTTCTCTCTCTCACTCACAGCTTCCCTTTTTCTCTCTCTCTCACAGCTTCTCTTTCTCCCTCTCTCACTCACAGCTTCACTTTCTCTCTCTCACTCACAACTTCTCTTTTTCTCTCTTTCTCACTCACAGCTTCTCCCTCTCTCTCTCTCACTCACATCCTCTTTCTCTCACACACACACAGCTTCTCTCTCTCTCTCACACACACAACTTCTCTTTCACTCAGTCTCTCTCACTCACAGCTTCTCATTCTCTCTCTCTCACTCACAGCTTCTCTCTCTCACTCCCTCTCAGCTTCTCTTTCTCTCTCTCTCTCTCACTCACAGCTTCTCTCTCTCTCAACCACAGCTTCACTCTCTCTCTCACTCACAGCTTCTCTTTCTCACTCTCTCTCACTGCTCTTTCTCTCTCTTTCACACACACAGCTTCTCTGTCTCTCACTATCTCTCACAGCTTCTCTTTCTTTCTCTCTCACTCTCACTCACAGCTTCTCTTTCTCTCTCTCTCTCACTCACAGCTTCTCTTTCTCTCTCACTCTCAGCTTCTCTTTCTCTCTCTTTCTCACTCACAGCTTCTGTTTTGCTCTATCACTGTCAATCACAGCTTCTTTTTCTCTCTCTCTCATTCACAGCTTCTCTTTCTCTCGCTCTCACTCACTCACAGCTTCTCTTTCTCTCTCTTTCTAACTCACAGCTTATGTTTCTCTCTATCACTCTCACTCACAGCTTCTCTTTCTCTCTCACTATCTCTCACAGCTTCTCTTTCTTTCTCTCTCTCTCACTCACAGCTTCTCTTTCTCTTTCTCTCTCTCTCCCACTTACAGCCTCTCTCACTCACTCTCAGCTTCTCTCTCTCTCTCTCTCTCTCTCACTCACATCTTCTCTTTCTCTCTCTCTCACTAACAGCTTCTCTTTCTCTCTCTCTCTCTCACTCACTCACAGCTTCTCTTTCTCTCTCTCTCTATCTCTCTCACAGCTTTTCTGGCTCTCACTGTCTCTCATAGCTTCTCTTTCTTTCTCTCTCTCTCACTCACAGCTTCTCTTTCTCTCTCTCTTTCTCTCACAGCTTTGCTTTCTCTCTCTCACTCACAGCTTCTCTTTCTCTCTCTCTCACTCACAGATTCTCTCTCTCTCACTCACAATTTCTCTTTCTCTCTCTCTCTCACTCACAGCTTCTCTCTCTCTCACTCTCAGCTTCTCTTTCTCTCACTCTCAGCTTCTCTTTCTCTCTCTCACTCACAGCTTCTCTTTCTCTCTTTCTCTTTCTCTCACAGCTTTGCTTTCTCTCTCTCTCTTTCACTCACAGCTTCCTCTCTCTCACTCACAGCTTCTCTTTCTCTCTCCTCTCACTCACAGCTTCTCTTTCTCTCTCTCTCACTCACAGCTTCTCTTTCTCTCTCTCTCACTCACAGCTTCTCTTTCTCTCTCACACACACACAGATTCTCTTTCTCTCTCTCACTCACTCACAGCTTCTCTCTCTCTCTCTCACAGCTTCTCTTTATCTCTCTCACTCACAGCTTTTCTTTCTCTCTCTGTCACTCACAGCTTCTCCCTCTCTCTCTCTCTCTCGATCTCACTCACTCACAGCTTCTCTTTCTCTCTCTCACACACAGCTTCTCTCTCTCTCTCACAACTTCTCTTTCACTCACTCTCTCTCACTCACAGCTTCTCTTTCTCTCTCTCTCTCACTCAAAGCTTCTCTTTCTCTCTCTCACACACCCAGCTTCTCTTTCTCGCTCTCTCACTCACAGCTTTTCTTTCTCTCCCTCTTTCTCACTCACAGCGTCTTTTTCTCTCTCTTTCTCACTCACAGCTTCTCTTTCTTTCTCTATCACTCTCAGCTTTTCTTTCCCACTCCTTCTCACTCACAGCTTCTCTTTCTCTATCTTTCTCACTCACAGCTACTCTCTGTCTCTCTCTCACTCACAGCTTCTCTCTCTCTCTCACTCACAGCTTCTCTTTCTCCCTCTCTCTCTCTCCCAGCTTCTCTTTCTCTGTCTCCCTCACTCACAGCTTCTCTTTCTCTCTCTCACTCACTCAAAGCTTCTCTTTCTCTCTCTCTCTCACTCACACCTTCTCTCTTTCTCACACACACACAGCTTCTCTTTCTCTCTATCTCTCTCACTCACAGCTTCTCTTTCTCTCTCTCTCTCACTCACAGCTTCTCTTTCTCTCTCTCACACACACAGATTCTCTTTCTCTCTCTCTCAGTCACTCACAGCTTCTCTCTCTCTCTCACTCACAGCTTCTCTTTCTCTCTCTCACTCACAGCTTCTCTTTCTCTCTCTTTCTCACTCACAACTCTTTCTCTCTCTTTCTCACTCACAGCTTCTCCCTCTCTCTCTCACTCACAGCCTCTTTCTCTCTCTCACACACAGCTTCTCTCTCTCTCTCACAACTCTTTCACTCAGTCTCTCTCACTCACAGCTTCTCTTTCTCTCTCTCTCTCACTCACAGCTTCTCTTTCTCTCTCTCTCTCACTCACAGCTTCTCTTTCTCTCTCACTCACACACAGATTCTCTTTCTCTCTCTCTCACTCACTCACAGCTTCTTTCTCTCTCTCTCACTCACAGCTTCTCTTTCTCTCTCTCACTCACAACTTCTCTTTTTCTCTCTTTCTCACTCACAGCTTCTCCCTCTCTCTCTCTCACTCACATCCTCTTTCTCTCTCACACACACAGCTTCTCTCTCTCTCACACACACACAACTTCTCTTTCACTCAGTCTCTCTCACTCAAAGCTTCTCTTTCTCTCTCTCTCACTCACAGCTTCTCATTCTCTCTCTCTCACTCACAGCTTCTCTCTCTCACTCACTCTCAGCTTCTCTTTCTCTCTCTCTCTCTCACTCACAGCTTCTCTCTCTCTCAACCACAGCTTCACTCTCTCTATCACTCACAGCTTCTCTTTCTCACTCTCTCTCACTCACTGCTCTTTCTCTCTCTTTCACACACACAGCTTCTCTGTCTCTCACTATCTCTCACAGCTTCTCTTTCTTTCTCTCTCTCTCTCACTCACAGCTTCTCTTTCTCTCTCTCTCTCACTCACAGCTTCTCTTTCTCTCTCACTCTCAGCTTCTCTTTCTCTCTTTCTCACTCACAGCTTCTGTTTTGCTCTATCACTGTCAATCACAGCTTCTTTTTCTCTCTCTCTCATTCACAGCTTCTCTTTCTCTCGCTCTCACTCACTCACAGCTTCTCTTTCTCTCTCTTTCTAACTCACAGCTTATGTTTCTCTCTATCACTCTCACTCACAGCTTCTCTTTCTCTCTCACTATCTCTCACAGCTTCTCTTTCTTTCTCTCTCTCTCTCTCACTCACAGCTTCTCTTTCTCTTTCTCTCTCTCTCCCACTCACAGCCTCTCTCACTCACTCTCAGCTTCTCTCTCTCTCTCTCTCTCTCTCACTCACAGCTTCTCTTTCTCTCTCTCTCTCACTCACAGCTTCTCTTTCTCTCTCTCTCTCTCACTCACTCACAGCTTCTCTTTCTCTCTCTCTCTATCTCTCTCACAGCTTTTCTGGCTCTCACTGTCTCTCATAGCTTCTCTTTCTTTCTCTCTCTCTCACTCACAGCTTCTCTTTCTCTCTCTCTTTCTCTCACAGCTTTGCTTTCTCTCTCTCACTCACAGCTTCTCTTTCTCTCTCTCTCACTCACAGATTCTCTCTCTCTCACTCACAATTTCTCTTTCTCTCTCTCTCTCACTCACAGCTTCTCTCTCTCTCACTCTCAGCTTCTCTTTCTCTCACTCTCAGCTTCTCTTTCTCTCTCTCACTCACAGCTTCTCTTTCTCTCTTTCTCTTTCTCTCACAGCTTTGCTTTCTCTCTCTCTCTTTCACTCACAGCTTCTCACTCTCTCACTCACAGCTTCTCTTTCTCTCTCCTCTCACTCACAGCTTCTCTTTCTCTCTCTCTCACTCACAGCTTCTCTTTCTCTCTCTCTCACTCACAGCTTCTCTTTCTCTCTCACACACACACAGATTCTCTTTCTCTCTCTCACTCACTCACAGCTTCTCTCTCTCTCTCTCACAGCTTCTCTTTATCTCTCTCACTCACAGCTTTTCTTTCTCTCTCTGTCACTCACAGCTTCTCCCTCTCTCTCTCTCAATCTCACTCACTCACAGCTTCTCTTTCTCTCTCTCACACACAGCTTCTCTCTCTCTCTCACAACTTCTCTTTCACTCACTCTCTCTCACTCACAGCTTCTCTTTCTCTCTCTCTCTCACTCAAAGCTTCTCTTTCTCTCTCTCACACATCCAGCTTCTCTTTCTCTCTCTCTCACTCACAGCTTTTCTTTCTCTCCCTCTTTCTCACTCACAGCGTCTTTTTCTCTCTCTTTCTCACTCACAGCTTCTCTTTCTTTCTCTATCACTCTCAGCTTTTCTTTCCCACTCCTTCTCACTCACAGCTTCTCTTTCTCTATCTTTCTCACTCACAGCTACTCTCTGTCTCTCTCTCACTCACAGCTTCTCTCTCTCTCTCTCTCACAGCTTCTCTTTCTCCCTCTCTCTCTCTCCCAGCTTCTCTTTCTCTGTCTCTCTCACTCACAGCTTCTCTTTCTCTCACTCACTCACTCAAAGCTTCTCTTTCTCTCTCTCTCTCACTCACACCTTCTCTCTTTCTCACACACACACAGCTTCTCTTTCTCTCTATCTCTCTCACTCACAGCTTCTCTTTCTCTCTCTCTCTCACTCACAGCTTCTATTTCTCTCTATTACTCTCACTCACAGCTTCTCTTTCTCTTCTCTCTCTCTCTCTCACTCACAGAATCTCTTTCTCTCTCTCACTCTCAGCTTCTCTTTCTCTCTCTTTCTCACTCACAGCTTCTCCCTCTCTCTCTCTCACTCACAGCCTCTTTCTCTCTCACACACACAGCTTCTCTCTCATTCTCACACACACAACTTCTCTTTCACTCAGTCTCTCTCACTCCCAGCTTCTCTTTCTCTCTCTCTCTCACTCGCAGCTTCTCTTTCTCTCTCTCTCTCTTACAGCTTCTCTTTCTCTCCCTCTCTCTCACTCACAACTTCTCTTTCTCTCTTTCTCACTCACAGCTTCTCTTTCTTTCTCTATCACTCTCAGCTTCTCTTTCCCACTCCTTCTCACTCACAGCTTCCCTTTCTCTCTCTTTCTCACTCACAGCTTCTCCCTCTCTCTCTCTCACTCACAGCCTCTTTCTCTCTCACACACACAGCTTCTCTCTCATTCTCACACACACAACTTCTCTTTCACTCAGTCTCTCTCACTCCCAGCTTCTCTTTCTCTCTCTCTCTCACTCGCAGCTTCTCTTTCTCTCTCTCTCTCTTACAGCTTCTCTTTCTCTCCCTCTCTCTCACTCACAACTTCTCTTTCTCTCTTTCTCACTCACAGCTTCTCTTTCTTTCTCTATCACTCTCAGCTTCTCTTTCCCACTCCTTCTCACTCACAGCTTCCCTTTCTCTCTCTTTCTCACTCACAGCTTCTCTCTCTCTCTCACTCACAGCTTCTCTCTCTCTCACTCACTCACAGCTTCTCTTTCTCTCTCTCTCACTCACTGCTTCTCTTTCTCTCTCTCACTCACAGCTTCTCTTTCTCTCTCTCTCACTCACAACTTCTGTTTCTCTCTATTACGCTCATTCATAGCTTCTCTCTCTCTCTCACTCACAGATTCTCTTTCTCTCTCACTCTCCCTCTCACTCACAGCTTATCTTTCTCTCTCTCACTCACAGCTTCTCTTTCTCTCTCTCTGTCACAGCTTCTCTTTCTCTGTCTCTCTCACTCACTTCTCTTTCTCTCTCTCTCTCAGTCACAGCTTCTCTTTCTCTCTCTCACTCACTCAAAGCTTCTCTTTCTCTCTCTCTCTCTCTCACTCACACCTTCTCTTTCTCTCTCTCGCACACAGCTATACTTTCTCTCACTCTCTCTCACTCACAGCTTCTCTTTCTCTCTATTACTCCCACTCACAGCTTCTCTTTCTCTCTCTCTGTCTCACTCACAGAATCTCTTTCTCTCTCTTTCTCACTCACAGCTTATCTTTCTTTCTCTATCACTCTCAGCTTCTCTTTCCCACTCCTTCTCACTCACAGCTTCTCTTTCTCTCTCTTTCTCACACACTGCTTCTCTCTCTCTCTCACACAGGTTCTCTCTCTCACTCACTCTCAGCTTCTCTTTCTCTCTCTGTCTCACTCACAGCTTCTCTCTCTCTCACTCACAGCTTCACTCTCTCTCTCTCACTCACAGCTTCTCTTTCTCTCACTCTCTCTCACTCACTGCTTCTGTTTCTCTCTCTCTCACTCACTCACTCACAGCTTCTCTCTCTCTCTCTCACACACACAGCTTCTCTGTCTCTCACTATCTCTCACAGCTTCTATTTCTTCCTCTCTCTCTCTCTCACTCACAGCTTCTCTTTCTCTCTCTCTCACTCACAGCTTCTCTTTCTCTCTCGCACTCTCAGCTTCTCTTTCTCTCTCTTTCTCACTCACAGCTTCTGTTTTGCTCTATCACTCTCAATCACAACTTCTCTTTCTCACTCTCTCATTCACAGCTTCTCTTTCTATCACTCTCACTCACTCACAGTCTCTGTTTCTCTTTCTTTCTAACTCACAGCTTATGTTTCTCTCTATCACTCCCACTCACAGCTTCTCTTTCTCTCTCACTATCTCTCACAGCTTCTCTTTCTTTCTCTCTCTCTCTCTCACTCACAGCTTCTCTTTCTCTCTCTCACTCACTCACAGCTTCTCTCTCTCACACTCTCAGCTTCTCTTTCTCTCTCTCTCTCATTCACAGCTTCTCTCTCTCTCACTCACTGCTTCACTCTCTCTCTCACTCACAGCTTCTCTTTCTCTCACTCTCTCTCACTCACAGCTTCTCTTTCTCTCTCTCTCTCTCTCACTCACTCACAGCTTCTCTTTCTCTCTCTCTCTCTCTCATAGCTTCTCTGTCTCTCACTATCTCTCACAGCTTCTCTTTCTTTCTCTCTCTCTCTCACTCACAGCTTCTCTTTCTCTCTCTCTCTTTCTCTCACAGCTTTGCTATCTCTCTCTCACTCACAGCTTCTCTTTCTCTCTCTCACTCACAGCTTCTCTCTCTCTCACTCTCAGCTTCTCTTTCTCTCTCTCTCTCACTCACAGCTTCTCTTTCTCTCTCACGCACTCACAACTTATGTTTCTCTCTATCACTCTCACTCACAGCTTCTCTTTCTCACCCTCTCTCTCTCACTCACAATTTCTCTTTCTCTCTCTCTCTCAATCACAGCTTCTCTCTCTCTCTCTCTCTCTCACTCTCAGCTTCTCTTTCTCTCTCTTTCTCACTCACAGCTTCTGTTTTGCTCTATCACTCTTACTCACAGCTTCTCTTTCTCTCTCTCTCTCACTCACAGCTTCTCTTTATCTCTCTCTCTCTTTCACTCACAGCTTCTCTCTCTCTCACTCACAGCTTCTCTTTCTCTCTCCTCTCACTCACAGCTTCTCTTTCTCTCTCTCTCTCACTCACAGCTTCTCTTTCTCTCTCTCTCTCACTCACAGCTTCTCTTTCTCTCTCACACACACACAGATTCTCTTTCTCTCTCTCACTCACTCACAGCTTCTCTCTCTCTCTCACTCACAGCTTCTCTTTATCTCACTCACTCACAGCTTTTCTTTCTCTCTCTCTCACTCACAGCTTCTCCCTCTCCCTCTCTCTCTCTCTATCTCTCTCACTCACAGCTTCTCTTTTTCTCTCACACACACAGCTTCTCTCTCTCTCACACAACTTCTCTTTCACACTCTCTCTCACTCACAGCTTCTATTTCTCTCTCTCTCTCCCTCAAAGCTTCTCTTTCTCTCTCACACACACAGAGCTTCTCTTTCTTTCTCTCTCACTCACTGCTTTTCTTCCTCTTTCTCACAGCTTCCTTTTCTCTTTCTTTCTCAGTCACAGCTTCTCTTTCTTTCTCTATCACTCTCAGCTTCTCTTTCCCACTCCTTCTCACTCACAGCTTCTCTTTCTCTATCTTTCTCACTCACAGCTACTCTCTCTCTCTCTCTCACTCACAGCTTCTCTCTCTCTCTCACTCACAGCTTCTCTTTCTCTCTCTCTCTCACTCACAGCTTCTCTTTCTCTTTCTCTCTCACTCACAGCTTCTCTTTCTCCCTCTCTCTCTCTCTCCCAGCTTCTCTTTCTCTGTCTCTCTCACTCACAGCTTCTCTTTCTTTCTCTCACTCACTCAAAGCTTCTCTTTCTCTCTCTCTCTCACTCACAGCTTCTATTTCTCTCTATTACTCTCACTCACAGCTTCTCTTTCTCTTCTCTCTCTCTCTCTCACTCACAGAATCTCTTTCTCTCTCTCACTCACAGCTTCTCTTTCTCTCTCACAAACACTCACAGCTTCTCCCTCTTTCTCTCTCTCTCTCACTCTCAGCTTCTCTTTCTCTCTCTTTCTCACTCACAGCTTCTCCATCTCTCTCTCTCACTCACAGCCTCTTTCTCTCTCACACACACAGCTTCTCTCTCATTCTCACACACACAACTTCTCTTTCACTCAGTCTCTCTCTATCCCAGCTTCTCTTTCTCTCTCTCTCTCACTCGCAGCTTCTCTTTCTCTCTCTCTCTCTTACAGCTTCTCTTTCTCTCCCTCTCTCTCACTCACAACTTCTCTTTCTCTCTCTTTCTCACTCACAGCTTCTCTTTCTTTCTCTATCACTCTCAGCTTCTCTTTCCCACTCCTTCTCACTCACAGCTTCCCTTTCTCTCTCTTTCTCACTCACAGCTTCTCTCTCTCTCTCACTCACAGCTTCTCTCTCTCTCACTCACTCACAGCTTCTCTTTCTCTCTCTCTCACTCACTGCTTCTCTTTCTCTCTCTCACTCACAGCTTCTCTTTCTCTCTCTCTCACTCACAACTTCTGTTTCTCTCTATTACTCTCATTCATAGCTTCTCTCTCTCTCTCACTCACAGATTCTCTTTCTCTCTCACTCTCCCTCTCACTCACAGCTTATCTTTCTCTCTCTCACTCACAGCTTCTCTTTCTCTCTCTCTCTCACAGCTTCTCTTTCTCTGTCTCTCTCACTCACAACTTCTCTTTCTCTCTCTCTCTCAGTCACAGCTTCTCTTTCTCTCTCTCACTCACTCAAAGCTTCTCTTTCTCTCTCTCTCTCTCTCTCTCTCACACCTTCTCTTTCTCTTTCTCGCACACAGCTTCACTTTCTCTCACTCTCTCTCACTCACAGCTTCTCTTTCTCTCTATTACTCTCACTCACAGCTTCTCTTTCTCTCTCTCTGTCTCACTCACAGAATCTCTTTCTCTCTCTTTCTCACTCACAGCTTATCTTTCTTTCTCTCTCACTCTCAGCTTCTCTTTCCCACTCCTTCTCACTCACAGCTTCTCTTTCTCTCTCTTTCTCACTCACTGCTTCTCTCTCTCTCTCTCACAGGTTCTCTCTCTCTCTCTCTCTCAGCTTCTCTCTCTCTCTCTCTCACTCACAGCTTCTCTCTTTCTCTCTCAGCTTCTCTTTCTTTCTTTCTCTCTCTCTCTCTCACTCACAGCTTCTCTTTCTCTCTCTCACTGACAGCTACACTTTCTCTATCTCTCTCACACAGCTTCTCTTTCTCTCTCTCTCTCACTCTCAGCTTCTCTTTCTCTCTCTCTCACTCACAGCTTCTCTCTCTCAGCTTCTCTTTCTCTCTCTCTCTCACTCACAGCTTCTCTCTCTCTCACTCTCAGCTTCTCTCTCTCTCATTCTCAGCTTCTCCTGCTCTCTCTCTCTCACTCACTCACAGCTTCTATTTCTTTCTCTCTCTCACTCACAGCTTCTTTTTCTCTCTATTACTCTCACTCACAGCTTCTCTTTCTCTCTCTCTCTCACTCACAGCTTCTCTTTCTCTCTCTCACTCACAGCTTCCCTTTTTCTCTCTCTCTCACAGCTTCTCTTTCTCTCTCTCTCACTCACAGCTTCACTTTCTCTCTCTCACTCACACCTTCTCTTTCTCTCTCTCACTCACTCACAGCTTCTCTTTCTCACTCTCTCACTCACAGCTACTCTCTCTCTCAGCTTCTCTTTCTCTCACTCTCTCACTCACAGCTTCTCTCTCTCTCTCTCTCACTCTCTCACTCACTCACAGCTTCTCTTCTTCTCTCTCTCTCTCACAGCTTCTCTTTCTCTCTCTCTCTCACTCACAGCTTCTCTTTCTCTCTCTCTCTCTCACTCACAGTTTCTCTTTCTCTCTCACTCTCAGCTTCTCTTTCTCTCTCTTTCTCACTCACAGCTTCTGTTTTGCTCTATCACTCTCAATCACAGCTTCTCTTTCTCTCTCACTCTCATTCACAGCTTCTCTTTCTCTCGCTCTCACTCACTCATAGCTTCTCTTTCTCTCTCTTTCTAACTCACAGCTTATGTTTCTCTCTATCACTCTCACTCACAGCTTCTCTTTGTCTCTCACTATCTCTCACAGCTTCTCTTTCTTTCTCTCTCTCTCTCACTCACAGCTTCTCTTTCTCTCTCTCTCACACTCACAGCTTCTCTCTCTCACTCACTCTCAGCTTCTCTTTCTCTCTCTGTCTCACTCACAGCTTCTCTCTCTCTCACTCACAGCTTCACTCTCTCTCTCTCACTCACGGCTTCTCTTTCTCTCACTCTCTCTCACTCACTGCTTCTGTTTCTCTCTCTCTCACTCACTCACTCACAGCTTCTCTCTCTCTCTCACACACACACAGCTTCTCTGTCTCTCACTATCTCTCACAGCTTCTATTTCTTCCTCTCTCTCTCTCTCACTCACAGCTTCTCTTTCTCTCTCTCTCTCACTCACAGCTTCTCTTTCTCTCTCGCACTCTCAGCTTCTCTTTCTCTCTCTTTCTCACTCCAGCTTCTGTTTTGCTCTATCACTCTCAATCACAACTTCTCTTTCTCTCTCTCTCATTCACAGCTTCTCTTTCTATCACTCTCACTCACTCACAGTCTCTGTTTCTCTTTCTTTCTAACTCACAGCTTATGTTTCTCTCTATCACTCCCACTCACAGCTTCTCTTTCTCTCTCACTATCTCTCACAGCTTCTCTTTCTTTCTCTCTCTCTCACTCACAGCTTCTCTTTCTCTCTCTCACTCACTCACAGCTTCTCTCTCTCACACTCTCAGCTTCTCTTTCTCTCTCTCTCTCATTCACAGCTTCTCTCTCTCTCACTCACAGCTTCACTCTCTCTCTCACTCACAGCTTCTCTTTCTCTCACTCTCTCTCACTCACAGCTTCTCTTTCTCTCTCTCTCTCTCTCTCTCACTCACAGCTTCTCTTTCTCTCTCTCTCTCATAGCTTCTCTGTCTCTCACTATCTCTCACAGCTTCTCTTTCTTTCTCTCTCTCTCTCACTCACAGCTTCTCTTTCTCTCTCTCTCTTTCTCTCACAGCTTTGCTTTCTCTCTCTCACTCACAGCTTCTCTTTCTCTCTCTCTCACTCACAGCTTCTCTCTCTCTCACTCTCAGCTTCTCTTTCTCTCTCTCTCTCACTCACAGCTTCTCTTTCTCTCTCACGCACTCACAACTTATGTTTCTCTCTATCACTCTCACTCACAGCTTCTCTTTCTCACCCTCTCTCTCTCACTCACAATTTCTCTTTCTCTCTCTCTCTCAATCACAGCTTCTCTCTCTCTCTCTCTCTCACTCTCAGCTTCTCTTTCTCTCTCTTTCTCACTCACAGCTTCTGTTTTGCTCTATCACTCTCACTCACAGCTTCTCTTTCTCTCTCTCTCTCACTCACAGCTTCTCTTTATCTCTCTCTCTCTTTCACTCACAGCTTCTCTCTCTCTCACTCACAGCTTCTCTTTCTCTCTCCTCTCACTCACAGCTTCTCTTTTTCTCTCTCTCTCACTCACAGCTTCTCTTTCTCTCTCTCTCTCTCTCTCACTCACAGCTTCTCTTTCTCTCACACACACACACAGATTCTCTTTCTCTCTCTCACTCACTCACAGCTTCTCTCTCTCTCTCACTCACAGCTTCTCTTTATCTCTCTCACTCACAGCTTTTCTTTCTCTCTCTCTCACTCACAGCTTCTCCCTCTCTCTCTCTCTCTCTCTATCTCTCTCACTCACAGCTTCTCTTTTTCTCTCTCACACACAGCTTCTCTCTCTCTCACACAACTTCTCTTTCACACTCTCTCTCACTCACAGCTTCTCTTTCTCTCTCTCTCTCCCTCAAAGCTTCTCTTTCTCTCTCACACACACAGAGCTTCTCTTTCTTTCTCTCTCACTCACTGCTTTTCTTCCTCTTTCTCACAGCTTCCTTTTCTCTCTCTTTCTCAGTCACAGCTTCTCTTTCTTTCTCTATCACTCTCAGCTTCTCTTTCCCACTCCTTCTCACTCACAGCTTCTCTTTCTCTATCTTTCTCACTCACAGCTACTCTCTCTCTCTCTCTCACTCACAGCTTCTCTCTCTCTCTCTCACTCACAGCTTCTCTTTCTCTCTCTCTCTCTCACTCACAGCTTCTCTTTCTCTTTCTCTCTCACTCACAGCTTCTCTTTCTCCCTCTCTCTCTCTCTCCCAGCTTCTCTTTCTCTGTCTCTCTCACTCACAGCTTCTCTTTCTTTCTCTCACTCACTCAAAGCTTCTCTTTCTCTCTCTCTCTCACTCACACCTTCTCTTTCTCTATCTCTCACACAGCTTCTCTTTCTCTCACTCTCTCTCACTCACAGCTTCTCTTTCTCTCTTTCTCACATTCACAGCTTCTCTTTCTCCCTCTCTCTCACTCACAGCTTCTGTTTTGCTCTATCACTCTCACTCACAGCTTCCCTTTCTCTCTCTCTCTCACTCACAGCTTCTCTTTATCTCTCTCTCTTTCACTCACAGCTTCTCTCTCTCTCACTCACAGCTTCTCTTTCACTCACTCTCTCTCACTCACAGCTTCTCTTTCTCTCTCTCTCACTCAAAGCTTCTCTTTCTCTCTCTCTCACTCACAGCTTCTCTCTCTCACTCACTCTCAGCTTCTCTTTCTCTCTCTGTCTCACTCACAGCTTCTCTCTCTCTCACTCACAGCTTCACTCTCTCTCTCTCACTCACAGCTTCTCTTTCTCTCACTCTCTCTCACTCACTGCTTCTGTTTCTCTCTATCTCACTCACTCACTCACAGCTTCTCTCTCTCTCTCTCTCTCACACAGCTTCTCTGTCTCTCACTATCTCTCACAGCTTCTATTTCTTCCTCTCTCTCTCTCTCACTCACAGCTTCTCTTTCTCTCTCTCTCTCACTCACAGCTTCTCTTTCTCTCTCGCACTCTCAGCTTCTCTTTCTCTCTCTTTCTCACTCACAGCTTCTGTTTTGCTCTATCACTCTCAATCACAACTTCTCTTTCTCTCTCTCTCATTCACAGCTTCTCTTTCTATCACTCTCACTCACTCACAGTCTCTGTTTCTCTTTCTTTCTAACTCACAGCTTATGTTTCTCTCTATCACTCCCACTCACAGCTTCTCTTTCTCTCTCACTATCTCTCACAGCTTCTCTTTCTTTCTCTCTCTCTCTCTCACTCACAGCTTCTCTTTCTCTCTCTCACTCACTCACAGCTTCTCTCTCTCACACTCTCAGCTTCTCTTTCTCTCTCTCTCTCATTCACAGCTTCTCTCTCTCTCACTCACAGCTTCACTCTCTCTCTCACTCACAGCTTCTCTTTCTCTCACTCTCTCTCACTCACAGCTTCTCTTTCTCTCTCTCTCTCACTCACTCACAGCTTCTCTTTCTCTCTCTCTCTCTCTCATAGCTTCTCTATCTCTCACTATCTCTCACAGCTTCTCTTTCTTTCTCTCTCTCTCTCACTCACAGCTTCTCTTTCTCTCTCTCTTTCTCTCACAGCTTTGCTTTCTCTCTCTCACTCACAGCTTCTCTTTCTCTCTCTCTCACTCACAGCTTCTCTCTCTCTCACTCTCAGCTTCTCTTTCTCTCTCTCTCTCACTCACAGCTTCTCTTTCTCTCTCACGCACTCACAACTTATGTTTCTCTCTATCACTCTCACTCACAGCTTCTCTTTCTCACCCTCTCTCTCTCACTCACAATTTCTCTCTCTCTCTCTCTCTCAATCACAGCTTCTCTCTCTCTCTCTCTTACTCTCAGCTTCTCTTTCTCTCTCTTTCTCACTCACAGCTTCTGTTTTGCTCTATCACTCTCACTCACAGCTTCTCTTTCTCTCTCTCTCTCACTCACAGCTTCTCTTTATCTCTCTCTCTCTTTCACTCACAGCTTCTCTCTCTCTCACTCACAGCTTCTCTTTCTCTCTCCTCTCACTCACAGCTTCTCTTTCTCTCTCTCTCTCACTCACAGCTTCTCTTTCTCTCTCTCTCTCTCACTCACAGCTTCTCTTTCTCTCTCACACACACACAGATTCTCTTTCTCTCTCTCACTCACTCACAGCTTCTCTCTCTCTCTCACTCACAGCTTCTCTTTATCTCTCTCACTCACAGCTTTTCTTTCTCTCTCTCTCACTCACAGCTTCTCCCTCTCTCTCTCTCTATCTCTCTCACTCACAGCTTCTCTTTTTCTCTCACACACACAGCTTCTCTCTCTCTCACACAACTTCTCTTTCACACTCTCTCTCACTCACAGCTTTTCTTTCTCTCTCTCTCTCCCTCAAAGCTTCTCTTTCTCTCTCTCACACACAGAGCTTCTCTTTCTTTCTCTCTCACTCACTGCTTTTCTTCCTCTTTCTCACAGCTTCCTTTTCTCTCTCTTTCTCAGTCACAGCTTCTCTTTCTTTCTCTATCACTCTCAGCTTCTCTTTCCCACTCCTTTTCACTCACAGCTTCTCTTTCTCTATCTTTCTCACTCACAGCTACTCTCTCTCTCTCTCACTCACAGCTTCTCTCTCTCTCTCTCACTCACAGCTTCTCTTTCTCTCTCTCTCTCTCACTCACAGCTTCTCTTTCTTTCTCTCTCTCTCTCACTCACAGCTTCTCTTTCTCTCTCTCTCTCACTCACAGCTTCTCTCTCTCACTCACTCTCAGCTTCTCTTTCTCTCTCTGTCTCACTCACAGCTTCTCTCTCTCTCACTCACAGCTTCACTCTCTCTCTCTCACTCACAGCTTCTCTTTCTCTCACTCTCTCTCACTCACTGCTTCTGTTTCTCTCTCTCTCACTCACTCACTCACAGCTTCTCTCTCTCTCTCTCACACACAGCTTCTCTGTCTCTCACTATCTCTCACAGCTTCTATTTCTTCCTCTCTCTCTCTCACTCACAGCTTCTCTTTCTCTCTCTCTCTCACTCACAGCTTCTCTTTCTCTCTCGCACTCTCAGCTTCTCTTTCTCTCTCTTTCTCACTCACAGCTTCTGTTTTGCTCTATCACTCTCAGTCACAGCTTCTCTTTCTCTCTCTCTCATTCACAGCTTCTCTTTCTATCACTCTCACTCACTCACAGTCTCTGTTTCTCTTTCTTTCTAACTCACAGCTTATGTTTCTCTCTATCACTCCCACTCACAGTTTCTCTTTCTCTCTCACTATCTCTCACAGCTTCTCTTTCTTTCTCTCTCTCTCTCTCACTCACAGCTTCTCTTTCTCTCTCTCACTCACTCACAGCTTCTCTCTCTCACACTCTCAGCTTCTCTTTCTCTCTCTCTCTCATTCACAGCTTCTCTCTCTCTCACTCACAGCTTCACTCTCTCTCTCACTCACAGCTTCTCTTTCTCTCACTCTCTCTCACTCACAGCTTCTCTTTCTCTCTCTCTCTCTCTCACTCACTCACAGCTTCTCTTTCTCTCTCTCTCTCTCTCATAGCTTCTCTGTCTCTCACTATCTCTCACAGCTTCTCTTTCTTTCTCTGTCTCTCTCACTCACAGCTTCTCTTTCTCTCTCTCTCTTTCTCTCACAGCTTTGCTTTCTCTCTCTCACTCACAGCTTCTCTTTCTCTCTCTCTCACTCACAGCTTCTCTCTCTCTCACTCTCAGCTTCTCTTTCTCTCTCTCTCTCACTCACAGCTTCTCTTTCTCTCTCACGCACTCACAACTTATGTTTCTCTCTATCACTCTCACTCACAGCTTCTCTTTCTCACCCTCTCTCTCTCACTCACAGCTTCTCTTTCACTCTCTCTCACTCACAGCTTCTCTCTCTCTCACTCTCAGCTTCTCTTTCTCTCTCTCTCTCACTCACAGCTTCTCTTTCTCTCTCACGCACTCACAACTTATGTTTCTCTCTATCACTCTCACTCTCAGCTTCTCTTTCTCTCTCTTTCTCACTCACAGCTTCTGTTTTGCTCTATCACTCTCACTCACAGCTTCTCTTTCTCTCTCTCTCTCACTCACAGCTTCTCTTTATCTCTCTCTCTCTTTCACTCACAGCTTCTCTCTCTCTCACTCACAGCTTCTCTTTCTCTCTCCTCTCACTCACAGCTTCTCTTTCTCTCTCTCTCTCACTCACAGCTTCTCTTTCTCTCTCTCTCTCTCACTCACAGCTTCTCTTTCTCTCACACACACACAGATTCTCTTTCTCTCTCTCACTCACTCACAGCTTCTCTCTCTCTCTCACTCACAGCTTCTCTTTATCTCTCTCACTCACAGCTTTTCTTTCTCTCTCTCTCACTCACAGCTTCTCCCTCTCTCTCTCTCTCTCTCTATCTCTCTCACTCACAGCTTCTCTTTTTCTCTCACACACACAGCTTCTCTCTCTCTCTCACAACTTCTCTTTCACACTCTCTCTCACGCACAGCTTCTCTTTCTCTCTCTCTCTCCCTCAAAGCTTCTCTTTCTCTCTCACACACACAGAGCTTCTCTTTCTTTCTCTCTCACTCACTGCTTTTCTTCCTCTTTCTCACAGCTTCCTTTTCTCTCTCTTTCTCAGTCACAGCTTCTCTTTCTTTCTCTATCACTCTCAGCTTCTCTTTCCCACTCCTTCTCACTCACAGCTTCTCTTTCTCTATCTTTCTCACTCACAGCTACTCTCTCTCTCTCTCACTCACAGCTTCTCTCTCTCTCTCTCACTCACAGCTTCTCTTTCTCTCTCTCTCTCTCTCTCACTCACAGCTTCTCTTTCTCTTTCTCTCTCACTTACAGCTTCTCTTTCTCCCTCTCTCTCTCTCTCCCAGCTTCTCTTTCTCTGTCTCTCTCACTCACAGCTTCTCTTTCTTTCTCTCACTCACTCAAAGCTTCTCTTTCTCTCTCTCTCTCACTCACACCTTCTCATTCTCTATCTCTCACACAGCTTCTCTTTCTCTCTCTCTCTCTCACTCACAGCTTCTCTTTATCTCTCTCTCTTTCACTCACAGCTTCTCTCTCTCTCACTCACAGCTTCTCTTTCTCTCCTCTCACTCACAGCTTCTCTTTCTCTCTCTCTCTCACTCACAGCTTCTCTTTCTCTCTCCTCTCACTCACAGGTTCTCTTTCACTCACTCTCTCTCACTCACAGCTTCTCTTTCTCTCTCTCTCACTCAAAGCTTCTCTTTCTCTCTCTCTCACTCACAGCTTCTCTCTCTCAGCTTCTCTTTCTCTCTCTCTCTCACTCACAGCTTCTCTCTCTCTCACTCACAGCTTCTCTCTCTCTCATTCTCAGCTTCTCCTGCTCGCTCTCTCTCACTCACACACAGCTTCTATTTCTTTCTCTCTCTCACTCACAGCTACTTTTTCTCTCTATTACTCTCACTCACAGCTTCTCTTTCTCTCTCTCTCTCACTCACAGCTTCTCTTTCTCTCTCTCACTCACAGATTCTCTTTCTCTCTCTCATGCACAGCTTCTCTTTCTCTCTCTCTCACTCACTCACAGCTTCTCTTTCTCTCTCTCTCTCACTCAAAGCTTCTCTTTCTCTCTCTCTCTCACTCACAGCTTCTCTTTCTCTCTCTCTCACTCACAGCTTCTCTTTCTCTCTCTCTCACACACAGATTCTCTTTCTCTCTCTCTCACTCACTCACAGCTTCTCTCTCTCTCTCACTCACAGCTTCTCTTTCTCTCTCTGACTGACAGCTACACTTTCTCTCTCTCTCTCACAGCTTCTCTTTCTCTTTCTCTCTCTCTCACTCTCAGCTTCTCTCTCTCTCACTCACTCACAGCTACTCTTTCTCTCTCATTCTCAGCTTCTCCTGCTCTCTCTCTCTCACTCACAGCTTCTATTTCTTTCTCTCTCTCACTCACAGCTTCTTTTTCTCTCTATTACTCTCACTCACAGCTTCTCTTTCTCTCTCTCTCACTCACAGCTTCCCTTTCTCTCTCTCTCTATCACAGCTTCTCTTTCTCTCTCTCTCTCTCACTCAAAGCTTCTCTTTCTCTCTCTCTCTCTCTCTCTCACTCACAGCTTCTCTTTCTCTCTCCTTCACTCACAGCTTCTCTTTCTCTCCCTCTCTCTCACTCACAGCTTCTCTTTCTCTTTCTTTCTCACTCACAGCTTCTCTTTCTTTCTCTATCACTCTCAGCTTTTCTTTCCCACTCCTTCTCACTCACAGCTTCTCTTTCTCTCTCTTTCTCACTCACAGCTTATCTCTCTCTCTCACTCACAACTTCTCTTTCTCTATCTCTCTAACTCACAGCTTCTCTTTCTCTTTCTCTCTCACTCACATTTTCTCTCTCTCTCACTTACAGCTTCTCTTTCTCTCTCTCACTCACAACTTCTGTTTCTCTCTATTACTCTCACTCATAGCTTCTCTCTCTCTCTCACTCACAGCATCTCTTTCTCTCTCACTCTCTCTCACTCACAGCTTATCTTTCTCTCCCTCTCTCTCTCACAGCTTCTCTTTCTCTCTCACACACAGCTTCTCTTTCTCTGTCTCTCTCTCACTCACAGCTTCTCTTTCTCTCTCTCACTCACTCAAAGCTTCTCTTTCTCTCTCTCTCTCACTCACACCTTCTCTTTCTCTCTCACACACACACAGCTTCTCTTTCTCTCACTCTCTCTCACTCACAGCTTCTCTTTCTCTCTATTACTCTCACTCACAGCTTCTCTTTCTCTCTCTCTGTCTCTCTCACTGACAGAATCTCTTTCTCTCTCACTCTCTCACTCACTCACAGCTTCTCTTTCTCTCTCTCTCATGCACAGCTTCTGTTTCTCTCTCACTCACACACAGCTTCTCTTTCTTACTCTCTCTCTCTCTCACTGGCAGCTTCTCTTTCTATCTCTCTCTCACTCACAGCTTCTCTTTCTCTCTCTCTCTCACTCACATCTCTCTCTCTCACACAGATTCTCTTTCTCTCCCTCTCACTCACTCACAGCTTCTCTTTCTCTCTCTCTCATGCACAGCTTCTGTTTCTCTCTCTCTCTCACTCACAGCTTATCTTTCTCTCTCTCTCACTCACAGCTTCTCTTTCTCTCTCTCTCTCACTCACATCTTCTCTCTCACACACACAGATTCTCTTTCTCTCTCTCTCTCACTCACAGCTTCTCTTTCTCTCTCTCACTCACACAGATTCTCTTTCTCTCTCACTCACTCACTCACAGCTTCTCTCTCTCTCACTCACAGCTTCTCTTTCTCTCTCTCACTCACAGCTTCTCTTTCTCTCTCTTTCTCACTCACAACTTCTTTTTCTCTTTCTTTCTCACTCATAGTTTCTCCCTCTCTCTCTCTCTCACTCACAGCCTCTTTCTCTCTCACACACACAGCTTCTCTCTCTCACACACACACAACTTCTCTTTCACTCAGTCTCTCTCACTCACAGCTTCTCTTTCTCTCTCTCTCACTCACACCTTCTCTTTCTCTCTCTCTCTCACTCACAGCTTCTCTTTCTCTCTCTCTCTCACTCACTGCTTCTCTTTCTCTCTCACACACACACAGATTCTCTTTCTCTCTCTCTCTCTCACTCACTCACAGCTTCTCTCTCTCTCACTCACAGCTTCTCTTTTTCTCTCTCACTCACAGCTTCTCTTTCTCTCTCTTTCTCACTCACAACTTCACTTTCTCTCTCTTTCTCACTCACAGTTTCTCCCTCTCTCTCTCTCTCACTCACAGCCTCTTTCTCTCTCACACACACAGCTTCTCTCTCACACACACACAACTTCTCTTTCACTCAGTCTCTCTCACTCACAGCTTCTCTCTCTCTCTCTCTCACTCACAGCTTCTCTTTCTCTCTCTCTCACTCACAGCTTCTCTTTCTCTCTCTCACACACACAGATTCTCTCTCTCTCTCACTCACTCACAGCTTCTCTCTCTCTCTCACTCACTCACAGCTTCTCTTTCTCTCACTCACAGCTTCTCTTTTTCTCTCTTTCTCACTCACAGCTTCTCCCTCTCTCTCTCTCACTCACAGCCTCTTTCTCTCTCACACACACACAGCTTCTCTTTCTCTCACTCTCTCTTACTCACAGCTTCTCTTTCTCTCTATTGCTCTCACTCACAGCTTCTCTTTCTCTCTCTCTGTCTCTCTCACTCACAGAATCTCTTTCTCACTCTCTCTCACTCACAGCTTCTCTTTCTCTCTCTCTTTCTCTCACTCACATCTTCTCTCTCTCACACACAGATTCTCTTTCTCACTCTCTCACTCACTCACAGATTCTCTTTCTCTCTCTCATGCACAGCTTCTCTTTCTCTCTCTCTCACTCACTCACAGCTTCTCTTTCTCTCTCTCTCTCACTCACAGCTTCTCTTTCTCTCTCTCACTCGCAGCTTCTCTTTTTCTCTCTTTCTCACTCACAGCTTCTCCTTCTCTCTCTCTCACTCACAGCCTCTTTCTCTCTCACACACACAGCTTCTCGCTCTCTCACACACACACAACTTCTCTTTCACTCAGTCTCTCTCACTCACAGCTTCTCTTTCTCTCTCTCTCTCACTCACAGCTTCTCTTTCTCAATCTCTCACTCACAGCTTCTCTTTCTCTCCCTCTTTCTCACTCACAGCTTCTCTTTCTTTCTCTATCACTCTCAGCTTCTCTTTCCCACTCCTCACTCACAGCTTCTCTTTCTCTCTCTTTCTCACTCACAGCTTCTCTCTCTCTCTCACTCACAGCACCTCTTTCTTTCTCTCTCACCCACAGCTTCTCTTTCTCTCCCTCTCTCTCACTCACAGCTTCTCTTTCTCTCTCTTTCTCACTCACAGCTTATCTTTCTTTCTCTATCACTCTCAGCTTCTCTTTCCCACTCCTTCTCACTCACAGCTTCTCTTTCTCTCTCTTTCTCACTCACTGCTTCTCTCTCACACACACACAGGTTCTCTCTCTCTCTTTCTCTCTCACTCTCAGCTTCTCTTTCTCTCTCTCTCACTCACAGCTTCTCTCTTTCTCTCTCAGCTTCTCTTTCTTTCTCTTTCTCTCTCTCTCACTCACAGCTTCTCTCTCTCTCTCTCACTGACAGCTACACTTTCTCTATCTCTCTCACACAGCTTCTCTTTCTCTCTCTCTCTCACTCTCAGCTTCTCTTTCTCTCTCTCTCACTCACAGATTCTCTCTCTCAGCTTCTCTTTCTCTCTCTCTCTCACTCACAGCTCTCTCTCTCAGTCACAGCTTCTCTCTCTCTCATTCTCAGCTTCTCCTGCTCTCTCTCTCTCACTCACTCACAGCTTCTATTTCTTTCTCTCTCTCACTCACAGCTTCTTTTTATCTCTATTACTCTCACTCACAGCTTCTCTTTCTCTCTCTCTCACTCACAGCTTCTCTTTCTCTCTCTCACTCACAGCTTCCCTTTTTCTCTCTCTCTCACAGCTTCTCTTTCTCTCTCTCTCACTCACAGCTTCACTTTCTCTCTCTCACTCACAGCTTCACTTTCTCTCTCTCACTCACTCACAGCTTCTCTTTCTCACTCTCTCACTCACAGCTACTCTCTCTCTCAGCTTCTCTTTCTCTCACTCTCTCACTCACAGCTTCTCTCTCTCTCTCTCACTCTCTCACTCACTCACAGCTTCTCTTCTTCTCTCTCTCTCTCACATCTTCTCTTTCTCTCACTATCTCTCACAGCTTCTCTTTCTCTCTCTCTCTCACTCACAGCTTCTCTTTCTCTCTCTCTCTCTCACTCACAGTTTCTCTTTCTCTCTCACTCTCAGCTTCTCTTTCTCTCTCTTTCTCACTCACAGCTTCTGTTTTGCTCTATCACTCTCAATCACAGCTTCTCTTTCTCTCTCACTCTCATTCACAGCTTCTCTTTCTCTCGCTCTCACTCACTCATAGCTTCTCTTTCTCTCTCTTTCTAACTCACAGCTTATGTTTCTCTCTATCACTCTCACTCACAGCTTCTCTTTGTCTCTCACTATCTCTCACAGCTTCTCTTTCTTTCTCTCTCTCTCTCTCACTCACAGCTTCTCTTTCTCTCTCTCACTCACAGCTTCTCTCTCTCACTCACTCTCAGCTTCTCTTTCTCTCTCTCTGTCTCACTCACAGCTTCTCTCTCTCTCACTCACAGCTTCACTCTCTCTCTCTCACTCACAGCTTCTCTTTCTCTCACTCTCTCTCACTCACTGCTTCTGTTTCTCTCTCTCTCACTCACTCACTCACAGCTTCTCTCTCTCTCTCTCTCTCACACAGCTTCTCTGTCTCTCACTATCTCTCACAGCTTCTATTTCTTCCTCTCTCTCTCTCTCACTCACAGCTTCTCTTTCTCTCTCTCTCTCACTCACAGCTTCTCTTTCTCTCTCGCACTCTCAGCTTCTCTTTCTCTCTCTTTCTCACTCACAGCTTCTGTTTTGCTCTATCACTCTCAATCACAGCTTCTCTTTCTCTCTCTCTCATTCACAGCTTCTCTTTCTATCACTCTCACTCACTCACAGTCTCTGTTTCTCTTTCTTTCTAACTCACAGCTTATGTTTCTCTCTATCACTCCCACTCACAGCTTCTCTTTCTCTCTCACTATCTCTCACAGCTTCTCTTTCTTTCTCTCTCTCTCTCTCACTCACAGCTTCTCTTTCTCTCTCTCACTCACTCACAGCTTCTCTCTCTCACACTCTCAGCTTCTCTTTCTCTCTCTCTCTCATTCACAGCTTCTCTCTCTCTCACTCACAGCTTCACTCTCTCTCTCACTCACAGCTTCTCTTTCTCTCACTCTCTCTCACTCACGGCTTCTCTCTCTCTCTCTCTCTCTCTCACTCACTCACAGCTTCTCTTTCTCTCTCTCTCTCTCTCTCATAGCTTCTCTGTCTCTCACTATCTCTCACAGCTTCTCTTTCTTTCTCTCTCTCTCTCACTCACAGCTTCTCTTTCTCTCTCTCTCTTTCTCTCACAGCTTTGCTTTCTCTCTCTCACTCACAGCTTCTCTTTCTCTCTCTCTCACTCACAGCTTCTCTCTCTCTCACTCTCAGCTTCTCTTTCTCTCTCTTTCGCACTCACAGCTTCTCTTTCTCTCTCACGCACTCACAACTTATGTTTCTCTCTATCACTCTCACTCACAGCTTCTCTTTCTCACCCTCTCTCTCTCACTCACAATTTCTCTTTCTCTCTCTCTCTCAATCACAGCTTCTCTCTCTCTCTCTCTCTCACTCTCAGCTTCTCTTTCTCTCTCTTTCTCACTCACAGCTTCTGTTTTGCTCTATCACTCTCACTCACAGCTTCTCTTTCTCTCTCTCTCTCACTCACAGCTTCTCTTTATCTCTCTCTCTTTCACTCACAACTTCTCTCTCTCTCACTCACAGCTTCTCTTTCTCTCTCTCTCTCTCACTCACAGCTTCTCTTTCTCTTTCTCTCTCACTTACAGCTTCTCTTTCTCCCTCTCTCTCTCTCTCCCAGCTTCTCTTTCTCTGTCTCTCTCACTCACAGCTTCTCTTTCTTTCTCTCACTCACTCAAAGCTTCTCTTTCTCTCTCTCTCTCTCACTCACACCTTCTCTTTCTCTATCTCTCACACAGCTTCTCTTTCTCTCACTCTCTCTCACTCACAGCTTCTCTTTCTCTCTTTCTCACACTCACAGCTTCTCTTTCTCCCTCTCTCTCACTCACACCTTCTGTTTTGCTCTATCACTCTCACTCACAGCTTCCCTTTCTCTCTCTCTCTCTCACTCACAGCTTCTCTTTATCTCTCTCTCTTTCACTCACAGCTTCTCTCTCTCTCACTCACAGCTTCTCTTTCTCTCTCCTCTCACTCACAGCTTCTCTTTCTCTCTCTCTCTCACTCACAGCTTCTCTTTCTCTCTCCTCTCACTCACAGCTTCTCTTTCACTCACTCTCTCTCACTCACAGCTTCTCTTTCTCTCTCTCTCACTCAAAGCTTCTCTTTCTCTCTCTCTCACTCACAGCTTCTCTCTCTCAGCTTCTCTTTCTATCTCTCTCTCTCTCACAGCTTCTCTCTCTCTCACTCACAGCTTCTCTCTCTCTCATTCTCAGCTTCTCCTGCTCGCTCTCTCTCACTCACACACAGCTTCTATTTCTTTCTCTCTCTCACTCACAGCTTCTCTTTCTCTCTCTCACTCACAGATTCTCTTTCTCTCTCTCATGCACAGCTTCTCTTTCTCTCTCTCTCACTCACTCACAGCTTTTCTTTCTCTCTCTCTCACTCACAGCTTCTCCCTCTCTCTCTCTCTCTCTCTCTATCTCTCTCACTCACAGCTTCTCTTTTTCTCTCACACACACAGCTTCTCTCTCTCTCTCACAACTTCTCTTTCACACTCTCTCTCACTCACAGCTTCTCTTTCTCTCTCTCTCCCTCAAAGCTTCTCTTTCTCTCTCACACACACAGAGCTTCTCTTTCTTTCTCTCTCACTCACTGCTTTTCTTCCTCTTTCTCACAGCTTCCTTTTCTCTCTCTTTCTCAGTCACAGCTTCTCTTTCTTTCTCTCTCACTCTCAGCTTCTCTTTCCCACTCCTTCTCACTCACAGCTTCTCTTTCTCTATCTTTCTCACTCACAGCTACTCTCTCTCTCTCTCTCACTCACAGCTTCTCTCTCTCTCTCTCACTCACAGCTTCTCTTTCTCTCTCTCTCTCTCACTCACAGCTTCTCTTTCTCTTTCTCTCTCACTTACAGCTTCTCTTTCTCCCTCTCTCTCTCTCTCCCAGCTTCTCTTTCTCTGTCTCTCTCACTCACAGCTTCTCTTTCTTTCTCTCACTCACTCAAAGCTTCTCTTTCTCTCTCTCTCTCACTCACACCTTCTCTTTCTCTATCTCTCACACAGCTTCTCTTTCTCTCACTCTCTCTCACTCACAGCTTCTCTTTCTCTCTTTCTCACACTCACAGCTTCTCTTTCTCCCTCTCTCTCTCACTCACACCTTCTGTTTTGCTCTATCACTCTCACTCACAGCTTCCCTTTCTCTCTCTCTCTCTCACTCACAGCTTCTCTTTATCTCTCTCTCTTTCACTCACAGCTTCTCTCTCTCTCACTCACAGCTTCTCTTTCTCTCTCCTCTCACTCACAGCTTCTCTTTCTCTCTCTCTCTCACTCACAGCTTCTCTTTCTCTCTCTCTCACTCACAGCTTCTCTCTCTCAGCTTCTCTTTCTCTCTCTCTCTCACTCACAGCTTCTCTCTCTCTCACTCACAGCTTCTCTCTCTCTCATTCTCAGCTTCTCCTGCTCGCTCTCTCTCACTCACACACAGCTTCTATTTCTTTCTCTCTCTCACTCACAGCTTCTCTTTCTCTCTCACTCACAGATTCTCTTTCTCTCTCTCATGCACAGCTTCTCTTTCTCTCTCTCTCACTCACTCACAGCTTCTCTTTCTCTCTCTCTCTCACTCAAAGCTTCTCTTTCTCTCTCTCTCTCACTCACAGCTTCTCTTTCTCTCTCTCTCACTCACAGCTTCTCTTTCTCTCTCTCTCACACACAGATTCTCTTTCTCTCTCTCACTCACTCACAGCTTCTCTCTCTCTCACTCACAGCTTCTCTTTCTCTCTCTCATTCTCTCTCAGCTTCTCTTTCTCTCTCTCTCTCACTCACAGCTTCTCTTTCTCTCTCTGACTGACAGCTACACTTTCTCTCTCTCTCTCACAGCTTCTCTTTCTCTTTCTCTCTCTCTCACTCTCAGCTTCTCTCTCTCTCACTCACTCACTCACAGCTACTCTTTCTCTCTCATTCTCAGCTTCTCCTGCTCTCTCTCTCTCACTCACAGCTTCTATTTCTTTCTCTCTCTCACTCACAGCTTCTTTTTCTCTCTATTACTCTCACTCACAGCTTCTCTTTCTCTCTCTCTCACTCACAGCTTCCCTTTCTCTCTCTCTCTATCACAGCTTCTCTTTCTCTCTCTCTCTCTCTCACTCAAAGCTTCTCTTTCTCTCTCTCTCTCTCTCACTCACAGCTTCTCTTTCTCTCTCCTTCACTCACAGCTTCTCTTTCTCTCCCTCTCTCTCACTCACAGCTTCTCTTTCTCTTTCTTTCTCACTCACAGCTTCTCTTTCTTTCTCTATCACTCTCAGCTTTTCTTTCCCACTCCTTCTCACTCACAGCTTCTCTTTCTCTCTCTTTCTCACTCACAGCTTATCTCTCTCTCTCACTCACAGCTTCTCTTTCTCTATCTCTCTAACTCACAGCTTCTCTTTCTCTTTCTCTCTCACTCACATTTTCTCTCTCTCTCACTTACAGCTTCTCTTTCTCTCTCTCACTCACAACTTCTGTTTCTCTCTATTACTCTCACTCATAGCTTCTCTCTCTCTCTCACTCACAGCATCTCTTTCTCTCTCACTCTCTCTCACTCACAGCTTATCTTTCTCTCTCTCTCTCACACACAGCTTCTCTTTCTCTCTCACACACAGCTTCTCTTTCTCTGTCTCTCTCTCACTCACAGCTTCTCTTTCTCTCTCTCACTCACTCAAAGCTTCTCTTTCTCTCTCTCTCTCTCTCACACCTTCTCTTTCTCTCTCACACACACACAGCTTCTCTTTCTCTCACTCTCTCTCACTCACAGCTTCTCTTTCTCTCTATTACTCTCACTCACAGCTTCTCTTTCTCTCTCTCTGTCTCTCTCACTGACAGAATCTCTTTCTCTCTCACTCTCTTGCTCACTCACAGCTTATCTTTCTCTCTCTCTCTCTCACTCACAGCTTCTCTTTCTCTCTCACTCACATCTTCTCTCTCTCACACACAGATTCTCTTTCTCTCTCTCTCTCACTCACTCACAGCTTCTCTTTCTCTCTCTCTCTCATGCACAGCTTCTGTTTCTCTCTCACTCACTCACATCTTCTCTTTCTTACTCTCTCTCTCTCTCACTGGCAGCTTCTCTTTCTATCTCTCTCTCACTCACAGCTTCTCTTTCTCTCTCTCTCTCACTCACATCTCTCTCTCTCACACAGATTCTCTTTCTCTCCCTCTCACTCACTCACAGCTTCTCTTTCTCTCTCTCTCATGCACAGCTTCTGTTTCTCTCTCTCTCTCACTCACAGCTTATCTTTCTCTCTCTCTCACTCACAGCTTCTCTTTCTCTCTCTCTCTCACTCACATCTTCTCTCTCACACACACAGATTCTCTTTCTCTCTCTCTCTCTCACTCACAGCTTCTCTTTCTCTCTCTCACTCACACAGATTCTCTTTCTCTCTCACTCACTCACTCACAGCTTCTCTCTCTCTCACTCACAGCTTCTCTTTCTCTCTCTCACTCACAGCTTTTCTTTCTCTCTCTTTCTCACTCACAACTTCTTTTTCTCTCTCTTTCTCACTCATAGTTTCTCCCTCTCTCTCTCACTCACAGCCTCTTTCTCTCTCACACACACACAACTTCTCTTTCACTCAGTCTCTCTCACTCACAGCTTCTCTTTCTCTCTCTCTCACTCACACCTTCTCTTTCTCTCTCTCTCTCACTCACAGCTTCTCTTTCTCTCTCTCTCTCACTCACTGCTTCTCTTTCTCTCACACACACACACAGATTCTCTTTCTCTCTCTCTCTCTCACTCACTCACAGCTTCTCTCTCTCTCTCACTCACAGCTTCTCTTTTTCTCTCTCACTCACAGCTTCTCTTTCTCTCTCTTTCTCACTCACAACTTCACTTTCTCTCTCTTTCTCACTCACAGTTTCTCCCTCTCTCTCTCTCTCACTCACAGCCTCTTTCTCTCTCACACACACAGCTTCTCTCTCACACACACACAACTTCTCTTTCACTCAGTCTCTCTCACTCACAGCTTCTCTCTCTCTCTCTCTCACTCACAGCTTCTCTTTCTCTCTCTCTCACTCACAGCTTCTCTTTCTCTCTCTCACACACACAGATTCTCTTTCTCTCTCTCTCACTCACTCACAGCTTCTCTCTCTCTCTCACTCACTCACAGCTTCTCTTTCTCTCTCTCACTCACAGCTTCTCTTTTTCTCTCTTTCTCACTCACAGCTTCTCCCTCTCTCTCTCACACTCACAGCCTCTTTCTCTCTCACACACACACAGCTTCTCTTTCTCTCACTCTCTCTTACTCACAGCTTCTCTTTCTCTCTATTGCTCTCACTCACAGCTTCTCTTTCTCTCTCTCTGTCTCTCTCACTCACAGAATCTCTTTCTCACTCTCTCTCACTCACAGCTTCTCTTTCTCTCTCTCTTTCTCTCACTCACATCTTCTCTCTCACACACACAGATTCTCTTTCTCACTCTCTCACTCACTCACAGATTCTCTTTCTCTCTCTCATGCACAGCTTCTCTTTCTCTCTCTCTCACTCACTCACAGCTTCTCTTTCTCTCTCTCTCTCACAGCTTCTCTTTCTCTCTCTCACTCGCAGCTTCTCTTTTTCTCTCTTTCTCACTCACAGCTTCTCCTTCTCTCTCTCTCACTCACAGCCTCTTTCTCTCTCACACACACAGCTTCTCGCTCTCTCACACACACACAACTTCTCTTTCACTCAGTCTCTCTCACTCACAGCTTCTCTTTCTCTCTCTCTCTCACTCACAGCTTCTCTTTCTCACTCTCTCACTCACAGCTTCTCTTTCTCTCCCTCTTTCTCACTCACAGCTTCTCTTTCTTTCTCTATCACTCTCAGCTTCTCTTTCCCACTCCTCACTCACAGCTTCTCTTTCTCTCTCTTTCTCACTCACAGCTTCTCTCTCTCTCTCACTCACAGCACCTCTTTCTTTCTCTCTCACCCACAGCTTCTCTTTCTCTCCCTCTCTCTCACTCACAGCTTCTCTTTCTCTCTCTTTCTCACTCACAGCTTATCTTTCTTTCTCTATCACTCTCAGCTTCTCTTTCCCACTCCTTCTCACTCACAGCTTCTCTTTCTCTCTCTTTCTCACTCACTGCTTCTCTCTCTCACACACACAGGTTCTCTCTCTCTCTTTCTCTCTCACTCTCAGCTTCTCTTTCTCTCTCTCTCACTCACAGCTTCTCTCTTTCTCTCTCAGCTTCTCTTTCTTTCTCTTTCTCTCTCTCTCACTCACAGCTTCTCTTTCTCTCTCTCACTGACAGCTACACTTTCTCTATCTCTCTCACACAGCTTCTCTTTCTCTCTCTCTCTCACTCTCAGCTTCTCTTTCTCTCTCTCTCACTCACAGATTCTCTCTCTCAGCTTCTCTTTCTCTCTCTCTCTCACTCACAGCTCTCTCTCTCACTCACAGCTTCTCTCTCTCTCATTCTCAACTTCTCCTGCTCTCTCTTTCTCACTCACTCACAGCTTCTATTTCTTTCTCTCTCTCACTCACAGCTTCTTTTTCTCTCTATTACTCTCACTCACAGCTTCTCTTTCTCTCTCTCTCACTCACAGCTTCTCTTTCTCTCTCTCACTCACAGCTTCCCTTTTTCTCTCTCTCTCACAGCTTCTCTTTCTCTCTCTCTCACTCACATCTTCACTTTCTCTCTCTCACTCACAGCTTCTCTTTCTCTCTCTCACTCACTCACAGCTTCTCTTTCTCACTCTCTCACTCACAGCCACTCTCTCTCTCTCAGCTTCTCTTTCTCTCACTCTCTCACTCACAGCTTCTCTCTCTCTCTCTCACTCTCTCACTCACTCACAGCTTCTCTTCTTCTCTCTCTCTCTCACAGCTTCTCTTTCTCTCACTATCTCTCACAGCTTCTCTTTCTCTCTCTCTCTCACTCACAGCTTCTCTTTCTCTCTCTCTCTCTCACTCACAGTTTCTCTTTCTCTCTCACTCTCAGCTTCTCTTTCTCTCTCTTTCTCACTCACAGCTTCTGTTTTGCTCTATCACTCTCAATCACAGCTTCTCTTTCTCTCTCACTCTCATTCACAGCTTCTCTTTCTCTCGCTCTCACTCACTCATAGCTTCTCTTTCTCTCTCTTTCTAACTCACAGCTTATGTTTCTCTCTATCACTCTCACTCACAGCTTCTCTTTGTCTCTCACTATCTCTCACAGCTTCTCTTTCTTTCTCTCTCTCTCTCTCACTCACAGCTTCTCTTTCTCTCTCTCACTCACAGCTTCTCTCTCTCACTCACTCTCAGCTTCTCTTTCTCTCTCTCTGTCTCACTCACAGCTTCTCTCTCTCTCACTCACAGCTTCACTCTCTCTCTCTCACTCACAGCTTCTCTTTCTCTCACTCTCTCTCACTCACTGCTTCTGTTTCTCTCTCTCTCACTCACTCACTCACAGCTTCTCTCTCTCTCTCACACACACAGCTTCTCTGTCTCTCACTATCTCTCACAGCTTCTATTTCTTCCTCTCTCTCTCTCTCACTCACAGCTTCTCTTTCTCTCTCTCTCTCACTCACAGCTTCTCTTTCTCTCTCGCACTCTCAGCTTCTCTTTCTCTCTCTTTCTCACTCACAGCTTCTGTTTTGCTCTATCACTCTCAATCACAGCTTCTCTTTCTCTCTCTCTCATTCACAGCTTCTCTTTCTATCACTCTCACTCACTCACAGTCTCTGTTTCTCTTTCTTTCTAACTCACAGCTTATGTTTCTCTCTATCACTCCCACTCACAGCTTCTCTTTCTCTCTCACTATCTCTCACAGCTTCTCTTTCTTTCTCTCTCTCTCTCTCACTCACAGCTTCTCTTTCTCTCTCTCACTCACTCACAGCTTCTCTCTCTCACACTCTCAGCTTCTCTTTCTCTCTCTCTCTCATTCACAGCTTCTCTCTCTCTCACTCACAGCTTCACTCTCTCTCTCACTCACAGCTTCTCTTTCTCTCACTCTCTCTCACTCACAGCTTCTCTCTCTCTCTCTCTCACTCACTCACAGCTTCTCTTTCTCTGTCTCTCTCTCTCATAGCTTCTCTGTCTCTCACTATCTCTCACAGCTTCTCTTTCTTTCTCTCTCTCTCTCACTCACAGCTTCTCTTTCTCTCTCTCTCTTTCTCTCACAGCTTGGCTTTCTCTCTCTCACTCACAGCTTCTCTTTCTCTCTCTCTCACTCACAGCTTCTCTCTCTCTCACTCTCAGCTTCTCTTTCTCTCTCTCTCTCTCTCACTCACAGCTTCTCTTTCTCTCTCACGCACTCACAACTTATGTTTCTCTCTATCACTCTCACTCACAGCTTCTCTTTCTCACCCTCTCTCTCTCACTCACAATTTCTCTTTCTCTCTCTCTCTCAATCACAGCTTCTCTCTCTCTCTCTCTCACTCCCAGCTTCTCTTTCTCTCTCTTTCTCACTCACAGCTTCTGTTTTGCTCTATCACTCTCACTCACAGCTTCTCTTTCTCTCTCTCACTCACTCACAGCTTCTCTTTATCTCTCTCTCTCTTTCACTCACAGCTTCTCTCTCTCACTCACAGCTTCTCTTTCTCTCTCCTCTCACACACAGCTTCTCTTTCTCTCTCTCTCTCACTCACAACTTCTCTCTCTCTCTCTCTCACTCACAGCTTCTCTTTCTCTCACACACACACACAGATTCTCTTTCTCTCTCTCACTCACTCACAGCTTCTCTCTCTCTCTCACTCACAGCTTCTCTTTATCTCTCTCACTCACAGCTTTTCTTTCTCTCTCTCACTCACAGCTTCTCCCTCTCTCTCTCTCTCTCTCTATCTCTCTCACTCACAGCTTCTCTTTTTCTCTCACACATACAGCTTCTCTCTCTCTCACACAACTTCTCTTTCACACTCTCTCTCACTCACAGCTTCTCTCTCTCTCTCTCTCTCTCTCACAGCTTCTCTTTCTCTCACACACACACACAGATTCTCTTTCTCTCTCTCACTCACTCACAGCTTCTCTCTCTCTCTCACTCACAGCTTCTCTTTATCTCTCTCACTCACAGCTTTTCTTTCTCTCTCTCACTCACAGCTTCTCCCTCTCTCTCTCTCTCTCTATCTCTCTCACTCACAGCTTCTCTTTTTCTCTCACACATACAGCTTCTCTCTCTCTCTCACAACTTCTCTTTCACACTCTCTCTCACTCACAGCTTCTCTTTCTCTCTCTCTCTCCCTCAAAGATTCTCTTTCTCTCTCACACACACACAGCTTCTCTTTCTTTCTCTCTCACTCACTGCTTTTCTTCCTCTTTCTCACAGCTTCTTTTTCTCTAACTTTCTCACTCACAGCTTCTCTTTCTTTCTCTATCACTCTCAGCTTCTCTTTCCCACTCCTTCTCACTCACAGCTTCTCTTTCTCTATCTTTCTCACTCACAGCTACTCTCTCTCTCTCTCACTCACAGCTTCTCTCTCTCTCTCTCACTCACAGCTTCTCTTTCTCTCTCTCTCTCACTCACAGCTTCTCTTTCTCTCTCACTCACAGCTTCTCTTTCTCCCTCTCTCTCTCTCTCCCAGCTTCTCTTTCTCTGTCTCTCTCACTCACAACTTCTCTTTCTTTCTCTCACTCACTCAAAGCTTCTCTTTCTCTCTCTCTCACTCACACCTTCTCTTTCTCTCTCTCTCTCACTCACAGCTTCTCTTTATCTCTCTCTCTCTTTCACTCACAGCTTCTCTCTCTCTCACTCACAGCTTCTCTTTCTCTCTCCTCTCACTCACAGCTTCTCTTTCTCTCTCTCTCTCACTCACAGCTTCTCTTTTTCTCTCTCTCTCTCACTCACAGCTTCTCTTTCTCTCTCTCACACACACAGATTCTCTTTCTTTCTCTCACTCACTCACTCACAGCTTCTCTCTCTCTCACTCACAGCTTCTCTTTATCTCTCTCACTCACAGCTTTTCTTTCTCTCTCTCTCACTCACAGCTTCTCCCTCTCTCTCTCTCTCTCTCTCTCTCACTCACAGCTTCTCTTTTTCTCTCACACACACAGCTTCTCTCTCTCTCTCACATCTTCTCTTTCACACTCTCTCTCACTCACAGCTTCTCTTTCTCTCTCTCTCTCCCTCAAAGCTTCTCTTTCTCTCTCACACACACAGAGCTTCTCTTTCTTTCTCTCTCACTCACTGCTTTTCTTCCTCTTTCTCACAGCTTCCTTTTCTCTCTCTTTCTCAGTCACAGCTTCTCTTTCTTTCTCTATCACTCTCAGCTTCTCTTTCCCACTCCTTCTCACTCACAGCTTCTCTTTCTCTATCTTTCTCACTCACAGCTACTCTCTCTCTCTCTCTCACTCACAGCTTCTCTCTCTCTCTCTCACTCACAGCTTCTCTTTCTCTCTCTCTCTCTCACTCACAGCTTCAATTTCTCTTTCTCTCTCACTCACAGCTTCTCTTTCTCCCTCTCTCTCTCTCCCAGCTTCTCTTTCTCTGTCTCTCTCACTCACAGCTTCTCTTTCTTTCTCTCACTCACTCAAAGCTTCTCTTTCTCTCTCTCTCTCTCACTCACACCTTCTCTTTCTCTATCTCTCACACAGCTTCTCTTTCTCTCACTCTCTCTCACTCACAGCTTCTCTTTCTCTCTTTCTCACACTCACAGCTTCTCTTTCTCCCTCTCTCTCACTCACAGCTTCTGTTTTGCTCTATCACTCTCACTCACAGCTTCCCTTTCTCTCTCTCTCTCTCACTCACAGCTTCTCTTTATCTCTCTCTCTTTCACTCACAGCTTCTCTCTCTCTCACTCACAGCTTCTCTTTCTCTCTCCTCTCACTCACAGCTTCTCTTTCTCTCTCTCTCTCACTCACAGCTTCTCTTTCTCTCTCCTCTCACTCACAGCTTCTCTTTCACTCACTCTCTCTCACTCACAGCTTCTCTTTCTCTCTCTCTCACTCACAGCTTCTCTTTCTCTCTCTCTCTCTCACTCACAGCTTCTCTTTCTCTCTCACTCACAGCTTCTCTTTCTCCCTCTCTCTCACTCACAGCTTCTCTTTCTCTCTCTCTCACTCAAAGCTTCTCTTTCTCTCTCCTCTCACTCACAGCTTCTCTTTCACTCACTCTCTCTCACTCACAGCTTCTCTTTCTCTCTCTCTCACTCAAAGCTTCTCTTTCTCTCTCTCTTACTCACAGCTTCTCTCTCTCAGCTTCTCTTTCTCTCTCTCTCACTCACAGCTTCTCTCTCTCTCACTCACAGCTTCTCTCTCTCTCATTCTCAGCTTCTCCTGCTCGCTCTCTCTCACTCACACACAGCTTCTATTTCTTTCTCTCTCTCACTCACAGTTTCTTTTTCTCTCTACTACTCTCACTCACAGCTTCTCTTTCTCTCTCTCTCTCACTCACAGCTTCTCTTTCTCTCTTTCACTCACAGATTCTCTTTCTCTCTCTCATGCACAGCTTCTCTTTCTCTCTCTCTCACTCACTCACAGCTTCTCTTTCTCTCTCTCTCTCACTCAAAGCTTCTCTTTCTCTCTCTCTCTCACTCACAGCTTCTCTTTCTCTCTCTCTCACTCACAGCTTCTCTTTCTCTCTCTCACACACACAGATACTCTTTCTCTCTCTCTCACTCACTCACAGCTTCTCTCTCTCACTCACAGCTTCTCTTTCTCTCTCTCTTTCTCTCTCAGCTTCTCTTTCTCTCTCTCTCTCACTCACAGCTTCTCTTTCTCTCTCTGACTGACAGCTACACTTTCTCTCTCTCTCACAGCTTCTCTTTCTCTTTCTCTCTCTCTCACTCTCAGCTTCTCTCTCTCACTCACTCACAGCTATTTCTCTCTCATTCTCAGCTTCTCCTGCTCTCTCTCTCTCACTCACAGCTTCTATTTCTTTCTGTCTCTCACTCACAGCTTCTTTTTCTCTCTATTACTCTCACTCACAGCTTCTCTTTCTCTCTCTCTCACTCACAGCTTCCCTTTCTCTCTCTCTCTCTCTCTCAAAGCTTCTCTTTCTCTCTCTCTCTCTCACTCAAAGCTTCTCTCTCTCTCTCTCTCTCACTCACAGCTTCTCTTTCTCTCTCCTTCACTCACAGCTTCTCTTTCTCTCCCTCTCTCTCACTCACAGCTTCTCTTTCTCTCTCTTTCTCACTCACAGCTTCTCTTTCTTTCTCTATCACTCTCAGCTTTTCTTTCCCACTCCTTCTCACTCACAGCTTCTCTTTCTCTCTCTTTCACACTCACAGCTTATCTCTCTCTCTCACTCACAGCTTCTCTTTCTCTATCTCTCTAACTCACAGCTTCTCTTTCTCTTTCTCTCTCACTCACATTTTCTCTCTCTCTCTCACTTACAGCTTCTCTTTCTCTCTCTCACTCACAACTTCTGTTTCTCTCTATTACTCTCACTCATAGCTTCTCTCTCTCTCTCACTCACAGCATCTCTTTCTCTCTCACTCTCTCTCACTCACAGCTTATCTTTCTCTCTCTCTCTCTCACAGCTTCTTTTTCTCTCTCACACACAGCTTCTCTTTCTCTGTCTCTCTCTCACTCACAGCTTCTCTTTCTCTCTCTCACTCACTCAAAGCTTCTCTTTCTCTCTCTCTCTCACTCACACCTTCTCTTTCTCTCTCTCACACACACAGCTTCTCTTTCTCTCACTCTCTCTCACTCACAGCTTCTCTTTCTCTCTATTACTCTCACTCACAGCTTCTCTTTCAATCTCTCTGTCTCTCTCACTGACAGAATCTCTTTCTCTCTCACTCTCTTGCTCACTCACAGCTTATCTTTCTTTCTCTCTCTCACTCACAGCTTCTCTTTCTCTCTCTCTCTCACTCACATCTTCTCTCTCTCACACACAGATTCTCTTTCTCTCTCACTCACTCACTCACAGCTTCTCTTTCTCTCTCTCTCTCATGCACAGCTTCTGTTTCTCTCTCACTCACTCACAGCTTCTCTTTCTTACTCTCTCTCTCTCTCACTGGCAGCTTCTCTTTCTCTCTCTCTCTCACTCACAGCTTCTCTTTCTCTCTCTCACTCACAGATTCTCTTTCTCTCTCTCATGCACAGCTTCTCTTTCTCTCTCTCTCACTCACTCACAGCTTCTCTTTCTCTCTCTCTCTCACTCAAAGCTTCTCTTTCTCTCTCTCTCTCACTCACAGCTTCTCTTTCT
Organism: Bradypodion ventrale; assembly: GCA_035047345.1. Classification (NCBI taxonomy): domain Eukaryota; kingdom Metazoa; phylum Chordata; class Lepidosauria; order Squamata; family Chamaeleonidae; genus Bradypodion; species Bradypodion ventrale. Next base: position 256,374,569 of record JAWDJE010000001.1, read on the forward strand.
CTCTCTCACACTCACAGCTTCTCTTTCTCTCTCACACACACACAGATTCTCTTTCTCTCTCTCTCACTCACTCACAGCTTCTCTCTCTCTCACTCACAGCTTCTCTTTCTCTCTCTCACTCACAGCTTCTCTTTCACTCTCTTTCTCACTCACAACTTCTTTTTCTCTCTCTTTCTCACTCATAGTTTCTCCCTCTCTCTCTCTCTCACTCACATCCTCTTTCTCTCTCACACACACAGCTTCTCTCTCACACACACACACAGCTTCTCTCTCTCACACACACAACTTCTCGTTCACTCAGTCTCTCTCACTCACAGCTTCTCTTTCTCTCTCTCTCTCTCACTGACTGCTTCTCTTTCTCTATCACACACACACAGATTCTCTCTCTCTCTCTCTCACTCACTCACAGCTTCTCTCTCTCTCTCTCACTCACAGCTTCTCTTTTTCTCTCTCACTCACAGCTTCTCTTTCTCTCTCTTTCTCACTCACAACTTCACTTTCTATCTCTTTCTCACTCACAGTTTCTCCCTCTCTCTCTCTCACTCACAGCCTCTTTCTCTCTCACACACACAGCTTCTCTCTCTCACACACACAACTTCTCTTTCACTCAGTCTCTCTCACTCACAGCTTCTCTTTCTCTCTCTCTCACTCACAGCTTCTCTTTCTCTCTCTCTCACTCACAGCTTCTCTTTCTCTCTCACACACACACAGATTCTCTTTCTCTCTCTCTCACTCACTCACAGCTTCTCTCTCTCTCTCACTCACTCACAGCTTCTCTTTCTCTCTCTCACTCACAGCTTCTCTTTTTCTCTCTTTCTCACTCACAGCTTCTCTCTCTGTCTCTCTCACTCACAGCCTCTTTCTCTCTCTCACACACACAGCATCTCTTTCTCTCACTCTCTCTTACTCACAGCTTCTCTTTCTCTCTATTGCTCTCACTCACAGCTTCTCTTTCTCTCTCTCTGTCTCTCTCACTCACAGAATCTCTTTCTCACTCTCTCTCACTCACAGCTTCTCTTTCTCTCTCTCTTTCTCTCACTCACATCTTCTCTCTCTCACACACAGATTCTCTTTCTCACTCTCTCACTCACTCACAGATTCTCTTTCTCTCTCTCATGCACAGCTTCTCTTTCTCTCTCTCTCACTCACTCACAGCTTGTCTTTCTCTCTCTCTCTCACTCAAAGCTACTCTTTCTCTCTCTCTCTCACTCACAGCTCCTCTTTCACTCTCTCTCTCACTCACAGCTTCTCTTTCTCTCTCACACACACACAGATTCTCTTTCTCTCTCACTCACTCACTCACACCTTCTCTCTCTCTCTCTCACTCACAGCTTCTCTTTCTCTCTCTCACTCACAGCTTCTCTTTTTCTCTCTTTCTCACTCACAGCTTCTCCTTCTCTCTCTCTCACTCACAGCCTCTTTCTCTCTCACACACACAGCTTCTCGCTCTCTCACACATACACAACTTCTCTTTCACTCAGTCTCTCTCACTCACAGCTACTCTTTCTCTCTCTCTCTCACTCACAGCTTCTCTTTCTCACTCTCTCACTCACAGCTTCTCTTTCTCTCCCTCTCTCTCACTCACAGCTTCTCTTTCTCTCTCTTTCTCACTCACAGCTTCTCTTTCTTTCTCTATCACTCTCAGCTTCTCTTTCCCACTCCTTCTCACTCACAGCTTCTCTTTCTCTCTCTTTCTCACTCACAGCTTCTCTCTCTCTCTCACAGCTTCTCTCTCTCTCTCTCTCACTCTCAGCTTCTCTTTCTCTCTCTCTCACTCACAGCTTCTCTCTTTCTCTCTCAGCTTCTCTTTCTCTCTCTCTCTCACTCACAGCTTCTCTTTCTCTCTCTGACTGACAGCTACACTTTCTCTCTCTCTCACACAGCTTCTTTCTCTCTCTCTCTCTCACTCTCAGCTTCTCTATCTCTCTCTCTCACTCACAGCCTCTTTCTCTCACACACACACAGCTTGTCTCTCTCTCACACACACACAACTTCTCTTTCACTCAGTCTCTCTCACTCACAGCTTCTCTTTCTCTCTCTCTCTCACTCACAGCTTCTCTCTCTCTCACTCACAGCTTCTCTTTCTCTCACATTCTCAGCTTCTCCTGCTCTCTCTCTCTCTCACTCACAGCTTCTATTTCTTTCTCTCTCTCACTCACAGCTTCTTTTTCTCTCTCTCTCACTCACAGCTTCTCTTTCTCTCTCTCTCTCACTCACAGCTTCCCTTTCTTTCTCTCTCTCTCACAGCTTCTCTTTCTCTCTCTCTCTCTCACTCAAAGCTTCTCTTTCTCTCTCTCTCTCACTCACAGCTTCTCTTTCTCTCTCTCTCACTCACAGCTTCTCTTTCTCTCCCTCTCTCTCACTCACAGCTTCTCTTTCTCTCTCTTTCTCACTCACAGCTTCTCTTTCTTTCTCTATCACTCTCAGCTTCTCTTTCCCACTCCTTCTCACTCACAGCTTCTCTTTCTCTCTCTTTCTCTCTCACAGCTTATCTCTCTCTCACGCACAGCTTCTCTTTCTCTATCTCTCTAACTCACAGCTTCTCTTTCTCTTACTCTCTCACTCACAGCTTCTCTCTCTCTCTCACTTACAGCTTCTCTTTCTCTCTCTCACTCACAACTTCTGTTTCTCTCTATTACTCTCACTCATAGCTTCTCTCTCTCTCACTCACAGCTTCTCTTTCTCTTTCTCTCTCACTCACAGCTTCTCTTTCTCTCTCTCTCTCACACACAGCTTCTCTTTCTCTCTCTCTCACTCACAGCCTCTGTTTCTCTGTATTACTCTCACTCATAGCTTCTCTCTCTCTCTCACTCACAGCTTCTCTTTCTCTCTCACTCTCTCTCTCACTCACAGCTTATCTTTCTCTCTCTCTCTCACTCACAGCTTCTCTTTCTTTCTCTATCACTCTCAGCTTCTCTTTAGCACTCCTTCTCACTCACAGCTTCTCTTTCTCTCTCTTTCTCACTCACAGCTTCTCTCTCTCTCTCACAGCTTCTCTCTCTCTCTCTCTCTCACTCTCAGCTTCTCTTTCTCACTCTCTCACTCACAGCTTCTCTCTTTCTCTCTCAGCTTCTCTTTCTCTCTCTCTCTCACTCACAGCTTCTCTTTCTCTCTCTGACTGACAGCTACACTTTCTCTCTCTCTCACACAGCTTCTTTCTCTCTCTCTCTCTCACTCTCAGCTTCTCTATCTCTCTCTCTCACTCACAGCCTCTTTCTCTCACACACACACAGCTTGTCTCTCTCTCACACACACACAACTTCTCTTTCACTCAGTCTCTCTCACTCACAGCTTCTCTCTCTCTCTCTCTCTCACTCACAGCTTCTCTCTCTCTCACTCACAGCTTCTCTTTCTCTCACATTCTCAGCTTCTCCTGCTCTCTCTTTCTCTCACTCACAGCTTCTATTTCTTTCTCTCTCTCACTCACAGCTTCTTTTTCTCTCTCTCTCACTCACAGCTTCTCTTTCTCTCTCTCTCTCACTCACAGCTTCCCTTTCTTTCTCTCTCTCTCACAGCTTCTCTTTCTCTCTCTCTCTCTCACTCAAAGCTTCTCTTTCTCTCTCTCTCTCACTCACAGCTTCTCTTTCTCTCTCTCTCACTCACAGCTTCTCTTTCTCTCCCTCTCTCTCACTCACAGCTTCTCTTTCTCTCTCTTTCTCACTCACAGCTTCTCTTTCTTTCTCTATCACTCTCAGCTTCTCTTTCCCACTCCTTCTCACTCACAGCTTCTCTTTCTCTCTCTTTCTCTCTCACAGCTTATCTCTCTCTCACGCACAGCTTCTCTTTCTCTATCTCTCTAACTAACAGCTTCTCTTTCTCTTACTCTCTCACTCACAGCTTCTCTCTCTCTCTCTCTCTCACTTACAGCTTCTCTTTCTCTCTCTCACTCACAACTTCTGTTTCTCTCTATTACTCTCACTCATAGCTTCTCTCTCTCTCACTCACAGCTTCTCTTTCTCTTTCTCTCTCACTCACAGCTTCTCTTTCTCTCTCTCTCTCACACACAGCTTCTCTTTCTCTCTCTCTCACTCACAGCCTCTGTTTCTCTGTATTACTCTCACTCATAGCTTCTCTCTCTCTCTCACTCACAGCTTCTCTTTCTCTCTCACTCTCTCTCTCACTCACAGCTTATCTTTCTCTCTCTCTCTCACTCACAGCTTCTCTTTCTCTCTCTCTCACAGCTTCTCTTTCTCTGTCTCTCTCTCACTCACAACTTCTCTTTCTCTCTCTCTCACTCACAGCTTCTCTTTCTCTATCACTCACTCAAAACTTCTCTTTCTCTCTCTCTCTCTCAATCACACCTTCTCTTTCTCTCTCTCACACACAGCTTCACTTTCTCTCACTCTCTCTCACTCACTGCTTCTCTTTCTCTCTATTACTCTCATGCACAGCTTCTCTTTCTCTCTCTCTGTCTCTCTCACTCCCAGAATCTCTTTCTCTCTCTCTCTCGCTCACTCACAGCTTATCTTTCTCTTTCTCTCTCTCACTCACATGTTCTATCTCTCTCTCAGATTCTCTTTCTCTCTCGCTCACTCACTCACAGTTTCTCTTTCTCTCTATCTCTCATGCACAGCTTCTCTTTCTCTCTCTCTCACTCACTCACAGCTTCTCTTTCTTTCTCTCTCTCTCTCTCACTCACAGCTTCTCTTTCTCTCTCTCTCACACACACAGCTTCTCTCTCTCTCTCTCTCATTCACAGCTTCTCTTTCTCTAACTCTCACTCACATCTTCTCTCACTCACTCACAGCTTCTCTTTCTCTCTCTCTCTCACTCACAGCTTCTCTTTCTCTCTCACACACACTCACAGCTTCTCTTTCTCTCTCTCTCACTCACAGCTTCTCTTTCTCTCTCTTTCTAACTCACAGCTTATGTTTCTCTCTATCAGTCTCACTCACAGCTTCTCTTTCTCTCTCACTATCTCTCACAGCTCTTTCTCTCTCTCTCTCGCACTCACAGCTTCTCTTTCTCTCTCTCTCTCACTCACAGCCTCTCTCTCTCACTCACTCTCAGCTTCTCTTTCTCTCTCTCTCTCTCACTCACAGCTTCACTCTCTCTCTCACTCACAGCTTCTCTTTCTCTCACTCTCTCTCACTCACAGCTTCTCTTTCTCTCTCTCTCTCACTCACTCACAGCTTCTCTTTCTCTCTCTCTCTCTCTCTCACAGCTTCTCTGTCTCTCACTATCTCTCATAGCTTCTCTTTCTTTCTCTCTCTCTCACTCACAGCTTCTCTTTCTCTCTCTCTCTTTCTCTCACAGCTTTGCTTTCTCTCTCTCACTCACAGCTTCTCTCTCTCTCACTCTCAGCTTCTCTTTCTTTCTCTCTCTCTCTCACTCACAGCTTCTCTTTCTCTCCCTCTCTCTCTCACTCACAATTTCTCTTTCTCTCTCTCTTACTCACAGCTTCTCTCCCTCTCTCTCACTCACAGCTTCTCTTTCTCTCTCTTTCTCACTCACAGCTTCTCTTTCTTTCTCTATCACTCTCAGCTTCTCTTTCCCACTCCTTCTCACTCACAGCTTCTCTTTCTCTCTCTTTCTCTCTCACAGCTTATCTCTCTCTCACGCACAGCTTCTCTTTCTCTATCTCTCTAACTCACAGCTTCTCTTTCTCTTACTCTCTCACTCACAGCTTCTCTCTCTCTCTCTCTCACTTACAGCTTCTCTTTCTCTCTCTCACTCACAACTTCTGTTTCTCTCTATTACTCTCACTCATACCTTCTCTCTCTCTCACTCACAGCTTCTCTTTCTCTTTCTCTCTCACTCACAGCTTCTCTTTCTCTCTCTCTCTCACACACAGCTTCTCTTTCTCTCTCTCACTCACAGCCTCTGTTTCTCTGTATTACTCTCACTCATAGCTTCTCTCTCTCTCTCACTCACAGCTTCTCTTTCTCTCTCACTCTCTCTCTCACTCACAGCTTATCTTTCTCTCTCTCTCTCACTCACAGCTTCTCTTTCTCTCTCTCTCACAGCTTCTCTTTCTCTGTCTCTCTCTCACTCACAACTTCTCTTTCTCTCTCTCTCACTCACAGCTTCTCTTTCTCTATCACTCACTCAAAGCTTCTCTTTCTCTCTCTCTCTCTCAATCACACCTTCTCTTTCTCTCTCTCACACACAGCTTCACTTTCTCTCACTCTCTCTCACTCACAGCTTCTCTTTCTCTCTATTACTCTCATGCACAGCTTCTCTTTCTCTCTCTCTGTCTCTCTCACTCACAGAATCTCTTTCTCTCTCTCTCTCGCTCACTCACAGCTTATCTTTCTCTTTCTCTCTCTCACTCACATGTTCTCTCTCTCTCTCAGATTCTCTTTCTCTCTCGCTCACTCACTCACAGTTTCTCTTTCTCTCTATCTCTCATGCACAGCTTCTCTTTCTCTCTCTCTCACTCACTCACAGCTTCTCTTTCTTTCTCTCTCTCTCTCTCACTCACAGCTTCTCTTTCTCTTTCTCTCACTCACAGTTTCTCTTTCTCTCTCTCTCTCACTCACAGCTTCTCTTTCTCTCTCTCAAACACACACAGCTTCTCTCTCTCTCTCTCTCATTCACAGCTTCTCTTTCTCTAACTCTCACTCACATCTTCTCTCACTCACTCACAGCTTCTCTTTCTCTCTCTCTCTCACTCACAGCTTCTCTTTCTCTCTCACACACACTCACAGCTTCTCTTTCTCTCTCTCTCACTCACAGCTTCTCTTTCTCTCTCTTTCTAACTCACAGCTTATGTTTCTCTCTATCAGTCTCACTCACAGCTTCTCTTTCTCTCTCACTATCTCTCACAGCTCTTTCTTTCTCTCTCTCGCACTCACAGCTTCTCTTTCTCTCTCTCTCTCACTCACAGCCTCTCTCTCTCACTCACTCTCAGCTTCTCTTTCTCTCTCTCTCTCTCACTCACAGCTTCACTCTCTCTCTCACTCACAGCTTCTCTTTCTCTCACTCTCTCTCACTCACAGCTTCTCTTTCTCTCTCTCTCTCACTCACTCACAGCTTCTCTTTCTCTCTCTCTCTCTCTCACACACAGCTTCTCTGTCTCTCACTATCTCTCATAGCTTCTCTTTCTTTCTCTCTCTCTCACTCACAGCTTCTCTTTCTCTCTCTCTCTTTCTCTCACAGCTTTGCTTTCTCTCTCTCACTCACAGCTTCTCTCTCTCTCACTCTCAGCTTCTCTTTCTTTCTCTCTCTCTCACTCACAGCTTCTCTTTCTCTCCCTCTCTCTCTCACTCACAATTTCTCTTTCTCTCTCTCTTACTCACAGCTTCTCTCTCTCTCTCTCACTCTCAGCTTCTCTTTCTCTCTCTTTCTCTCTCACAGCTTCTGTTTTGCTCTATCACTCTCAATCACAGCTTCCCTTTCTCTCTCTCTCTCACTCACAGCTTCTCTTTATCTCTCTCTCTTTCACTCACAGCTTCTCTCTCTCTCACTCACAGCTTCTCTTTCTCTCTCTCTCTCCCTCACAGCTTCTCTTTCTCTCTCACACACACACAGATTCTCTTTCTCTCTCTCACTCACTCACTTCTCTCTCTCTCTCACTCACAGCTTCTCTTTATCTCTCTCACTCACAGCTTTTCTTTCTCTCTCTGTCACTCACAGCTTCTCCCTCTATCTCTCTCTCTCGATCTCTCTCACTCACAGCTTCTCTTTCTCTCTCACACACACAGCTTCTTTCTCTCTCTCTCACAACTTCTCTTTCACTCACTCTCTCTCACTCACAGCTTCTCTTTCTCTCTCTCTCACTCAAAGCTTCTCTTTCTCTCTCACACACACCCAGCTTCTCTTTCTATCTCTCTCACTCACAGCTTTTCTTTCACTCCCTCTTTCTCACTCACAGCTTCTCTTTCTTTCTCTATCACTCTCAGCTTCTCTTTCCCACTCCTTCTCACTCACAGCTTCTCTTTCTCTATCTTTCTCACTCACAGCTACTCTCTCTCTCTCTCACACTCACAGCTTCTCTCTCTCTCTCTCTCACTCACAGCTTCTCTTTCTCTCTCTCTCTCACTCAAAGCTTCTCTTTCTCTCTCACACACACCCAGCTTCTCTTTCTCTCTCTCTCACTCACAGCTTTTCTTTCTCTCACTCTTTCTCACTCACAGCTTCTCTTTCTTTCTCTATCACTCTCAGCTTCTCTTTCCCACTCCTTCTCCCTCACAGCTTCTCTCTCTCTCTCTCTCACTCACAGCTTCTCTTTCTCTTTCTCTCTCACTCACAGCTTCTCTTTCCCCCTCTCTCTCTCTCTCCCAGCTTCTCTTTCTCTGTCTCTCTCACTCACAGCTTCTCTCTCTCTCTCTCACTCACTCAAAGCTTCTCTTTCTCTCTCTCTCACTCACACCTTCTCTCTCTCTCACACACACACACACACAGCTTCTCTTTCTCTCACTCTCACTCACAGCTTCTCTTTCTCTCTCTCTCTCACTCACAGCTTCTATTTCTCTCTATTACTCTCACTCACAGCTTCTCTTTCTCTCTCTCTCTCTCGCTCACAGAATCTCTTTCTCTCTCTCACTCACAGCTTCTCTTTCTCTCTCACACACACTCACAGCTTCTCCCTCTTTCTCTCTCTCTCACTCCCAGCTTCTCTTTCTTTCTCTCTCTTTCTCACTCACAGCTTCTCCCTCTCTCTCTCTCTCTCACTCACAGCCTCTTTCTCTCTCACACACACAGCTTCTCTCTCTCTCACACACACACTTCTCTTTCACTCAGTCTCTCTCACTCCCAGCTTCTCTTTCTCTCTCTCTCTCACTCGCAGCTTCTCTTTCTCTCTCTCTCACTCACAGCTTCTCTTTCTCTCCCTCTCTCTCACTCACAGCTTCTCTTTCTCTCTCTTTCTCACTCACAGCTTCTCTTTCTTTCTCTATCACTCTCAGCTTCTCTTTCCCACTCCTTCTCACTCACAGCTTCTCTTTCTCTCTCTTTCTCACTCACTGCTTCTCTCTCTCTCTCACTCACAGCTTCTCTCTCTCTCACTCACTCACAGCTTCTCTTTCTCTCTCTCTCACTCACAGCTTCTCTTTCTCTTTCTCTCTCACTCACAGCTTCTCTTTCTCACTCTCTCTCACTCACAGCTTCTCTTTCTCTCTCTCTCACTCACAGCTTTTCTTTCTTTCTCTATCACACTCAGCTTCTCTTTCCCACTCCTTCTCACTCACATCTTCTCTTTCTCTATCTTTCTCACTCACAGCTTCTCTTTCTCTCTCTTTCTCACTCACAGCTTCTCTCTCTCTCTCTCTCACAGCTTCTCTCTCTCTCTCTCTCACTCTCAGCTTCTCTTTCTCTCTCTCTCACTCACAGCTTCTCTTTCTCTATCACTCACTCAAAGCTTCTCTTTCTCTCTCTCTCTCAATCACACCTTCTCTTTCTCTCTCTCACACACAGCTTCACTTTCTCTCACTCTCTCTCACTCACAGCTTCTCTTTCTCTCTATTACTCTCATGCACAGCTTCTCTTTCTCTCTCTCTGTCTCTCTCACTCACAGAATCTCTTTCTCTCTCTCTCTCGCTCACTCACAGCTTATCTTTCTCTTTCTCTCTCTCACTCACATGTTCTCTCTCTCTCTCTCAGATTCTCTTTCTCTCTCGCTCACTCACTCACAGTTTCTCTTTCTCTCTCTCTCTCATGCACAGCTTCTCTTTCTCTCTCTCTCTCTCACAGCTTCTCTTTCTTTCTCTCTCTCTCTCTCACTCACAGCTTCTCTTTCTCTTTCTCTCACTCACAGTTTCTCTTTCTCTCTCTCTCTCACTCACAGCTTCTCTTTCTCTCTCTCACACACACACAGCTTCTCTCTCTCTCTCTCTCATTCACAGCTTCTCTTTCTCTAACTCTCACTCACATCTTCTCTCACTCACTCACAGCTTCTCTTTCTCTCTCTCTCTCACTCACAGCTTCTCTTTCTCTCTCACACACACTCACAGCTTCTCTTTCTCTCTCTCACTCACAGCTTCTCTTTCTCTCTCTTTCTAACTCACAGCTCATGTTTCTCTCTATCAGTCTCACTCACAGCTTCTCTTTCTCTCTCACTATCTCTCACAGCTCTTTCTTTCTCTCTCTCGCACTCACAGCTTCTCTTTCTCTCTCTCTCTCACTCACAGCCTCTCTCTCTCGCTCACTCTCAGCTTCTCTTTCTCTCTCTCTCTCTCACTCACAGCTTCACTCTCTCTCTCACTCACAGCTTCTCTTTCTCTCACTCTCTCTCACTCACAGCTTCTCTTTCTCTCTCTCTCTCTCTCTCACTCACTCACAGCTTCTCTTTCTCTCTCTCTCTCTCACACAGCTTCTCTGTCTCTCACTATCTTTCATAGCTTCTCTATCTTTCTCTCTCTCTCACTCACAGCTTCTCTTTCTCTCTCTCTCTTTCTCTCACAGCTTTGCTTTCTCTCTCTCACTCACAGCTTCTCTTTCTATCTCTCTCACTCACAGCTTCTCTCTCTCTCACTCTCAGCTTCTCTTTCTCTCTCTCTCTCACTCACAGCTTCTCTTTCTCTCTCACGCACTCACAGCTTATGTTTCTCTCTATCACTCTCACTCACAGCTTCTCATTCTCTCCCTCTCTCTCTCACTCACAATTTCTCTTTCTCTCTCTCTTACTCACAGCTTCTCTCTCTCTCTCTCACTCTCAGCTTCTCTTTCTCTCTCTTTCTCTCTCACAGCTTCTGTTTTGCTCTATCACTCTCAATCACAGCTTCCCTTTCTCTCTCTCTCTCACTCACAGCTTCTCTTTATCTCTCTCTCTTTCACTCACAGCTTCTCTCTCTCTCACTCACAGCTTCTCTTTCTCTCTCCTCTCACTCACAGCTTCTCTCTCTCTCTCTCTCTCTCACTCACAGCTTCTCTTTCTCTCTCACACACACACAGATTCTCTTTCTCTCTCTCACTCACTCACAGCTTCTCTCTCTCTCTCACTCACAGCTTCTCTTTATCTCTCTCACTCACAGCTTTTCTTTCTCTCTCTGTCACTCACAGCTTCTCCCTCTATCTCTCTCTCTCTCGATCTCTCTCACTCACAGCTTCTCTTTCTCTCTCTCACACACAGCTTCTTTCTCTCTCTCTCACAACTTCTCTTTCACTCACTCTCTCTCACTCACAGCTTCTCTTTCTCTCTCTCTCACTCAAAGCTTCTCTTTCTCTCTCACACACACCCAGCTTCTCTTTCTCTCTCTCTCACTCACAGCTTTTCTTTCACTCCCTCTTTCTCACTCACAGCTTCTCTTTCTTTCTCTATCACTCTCAGCTTCTCTTTCCCACTCCTTCTCACTCACAGCTTCTCTTTCTCTATCTTTCTCACTCACAGCTACTCTCTCTCTCTCTCTCACTCACAGCTTCTCTCTCTCTCTCACTCACAGCTTCTCTTTCTCTCTCTCTCTCACTCAAAGCTTCTCTTTCTCTCTCACACACACCCAGCTTCTCTTTCTCTCTCTCTCACTCACAGCTTTTCTTTCTCTCACTCTTTCTCACTCACAGCTTCTCTTTCTTTCTCTATCACTCTCAGCTTCTCTTTCCCACTCCTTCTCACTCACATCTTCTCTTTCTCTATCTTTCTCACTCACAGCTACTCTCTCTCTCTCTCTCACTCACAGCTTCTCTCTCTCTCTCTCTCTCACTCACAGCTTCTCTTTCTCTCTCTCTCTCACTCACAGCTTCTCTTTCTCTTTCTCTCTCACTCACAGCTTCTCTTTCTCCCTCTCTCTCTCTCTCCCAGCTTCTCTTTCTCTGTCTCTCTCACTCACAGCTTCTCTCTCTCTCTCTCACTCACTCAAAGCTTCTCTTTCTCTCTCTCTCACTCACACCTTCTCTCTCTCTCTCTCACACACACACACAGCTTCTCTTTCTCTCACTCTCTCTCACTCACAGCTTCTCTTTCTCTCTCTCTCACTCACAGCTTCTATTTCTCTCTATTACTCTCACTCACAGCTTCTCTTTCTCTCTCTCTCTCTCTCGCTCACAGAATCTCTTTCTCTCTCTCACTCACAGCTTCTCTTTCTCTCTCTCACACACTCACAGCTTCTCCCTCTTTCTCTCTCTCTCACTCACAGCTTCTCTTTCTTTCTCTCTCTTTCTCACTCACAGCTTCTCCCTCTCTCTCTCTCTCACTCACAGCCTCTTTCTCTCTCACACACACAGCTTCTCTCTCTCACACACACACACTTCTCTTTCACTCAGTCTCTCTCACTCCCAGCTTCTCTTTCTCTCTCTCTCTCACTCGCAGCTTCTCTTTCTCTCTCTCTCACTCACAGCTTCTCTTTCTCTCCCTCTCTCTCACTCACAGCTTCTCTTTCTCTCTCTTTCTCACTCACAGCTTCTCTTTCTTTCTCTATCACTCTCAGCTTCTCTTTCCCACTCCTTCTCACTCACATCTTCTCTTTCTCTATCTTTCTCACTCACAGCTTCTCTTTCTCTCTCTTTCTCACTCACAGCTTCTCTCTCTCTCACACACACAGCTTCTCTCTCTCTCTCTCACTCTCAGCTTCTCTTTCTCTCTCTCTCACTCACAGCTTCTCTTTCTCTCTCTGACTGACAGCTACACTTTCTCTCTCTCTCACAGCTTCTCTTTCTCTCTTTCTCTCTCTCTCACTCTCAGCTTCTCTCTCTCTCTCACTCACAGCTTCTCTTTCTCTCTCATTCTCAGCTTCTCCTGCTCTCTCTCTCTCACTCACAGCTTCTATTTCTTTCTCTCTCTCACTCACAGCTTCTTTTTCTCTCTATTACTCTCACTCACAGCTTCTCTTTCTCTCTCTCTCACTCACAGCTTCCCTTTCTCTCTCTCTCTCTCACAGCTTCTCTTTCTCTCTCTCTCTCTCTCACTCAAAGCTTCTCTTTCTCTCTCTCTCTCTCTCACTCACAGCTTCTCTTTCTCTCTCTCTCACTCACAGCTTCTCTTTCTCTCCCTCTCTCTCACTCACAGCTTCTCTTTCTCTCTCTTTCTCACTCACAGCTTCTCTTTCTTTCTCTATCACTTTCAGCTTCTCTTTCCCACTCCTTCTCACTCACAGCTTCTCTTTCTCTCTCTTTCTCACTCACAGCTTATCTCTCTCTCTCACTCACAGCTTCTCTTTCTCTATCTCTCTAACTCACAGCTTCTCTTTCTCTTTCTCTCTCACTCACATTTTCTCTCTCTCTCTCTCACTTACAGCTTCTCTTTCTCTCTCTCACTCACAACTTCTGTTTCTCTCTATTACTCTCACTCATAGCTTCTCTCTCTCTCTCACTCACAGCATCTCTTTCTCTCTCACTCTCTCTCACTCACAGCTTATCTTTCTCTCTCACACACTCACAGCTTCTCTTTCTCTCTCTCACACAGCTTCTCTTTCTCTGTCTCTCTCTCACTCACAGCTTCTCTTTCTCTCTCTCTCTCACTCACTCAAAGCTTCTCTTTCTCTCTCTCTCTCACTCACACCTTCTCTTTCTCTCTCACACACACACAGCTTCTCTTTCTCTCCTCTCTCTCACTCACAGCTTCTCTTTCTCTCTATTACTCTCACTCACAGCTTCTCTTTCTCTCTTTCTGTCTCTCTCACTGACATAATCTCTTTCTCTCTCACTCTCTTGCTCACTCACAGCTTATCTTTCTCTCTCTCTCTCTCACTCACAGCTTATCTTTCTCTCTCTCTCTCACTCACATCTTCTCTCTCTCTCACACAGATTCTCTTTCTCCCTCACTCACGCACAGCTTCTCTTTCTCTCTCTCTCTCATGCACAGCTTCTGTTTCTCTCTCTCTCACTCACTCACAGCTTCTCTTTCTTACTCTCTCTCTCTCACTGGCAGCTTCTCTTTCTATCTCACTCTCACTCACAGCTTCTCTTTCTCTCTCTCTCTCACTCACATCTTCTCTCTCTCTCACACACAGATTCTCTTTTACTCTCTCTCACTCACTCACAGCTTCTCTTTCTCTCTCTCTCATGCACAGCTTCTGTTTCCCTCTCTCTCACTCACTCACAGCTTCTCTTTCTTTCTCTCTCTCTCTCACTCACAGCTTATCTTTCTCTCTCTCACTCACAGCTTCTCTTTCTCTCTCTCTCTCACTCACATCTTCTCTCACACACAGATTCTCTTTCTCTCTCTCTCTCTCACTCACAGCTTCTCTTTCTCTCTCTCACACACACACAGATTCTCTTTCTCTCTCACTCACTCACTCACACCTTCTCTCTCTCTCTCACTCACAGCTTCTCTTTCTCTCACTCACAGCTTCTTTTTCTCTCTCTTTCTCACTCACAACTTCTCTTTCTCTCTCTTTCTCACTCACAGTTTCTCCCTCTCTCTCTCTCACTCACAGCCTCTTTCTCTCTCTCACACACAGCTTCTCTCTCTCACACACACACAACTTCTCTTTCACTCAGTCTAACTCACTCACAGCTTCTCTTTCTCTCTCTCTCACTCACACCTTCTCTTTCTCTCTCTCTCACTCACAGCTTCTCTTTCTCTTTCTCTCTCACTCACAGCTTCTCTCTCTCTCACACACACACACAGATTCTTTCTCTCTCTCTCTCTCTCACTCACTCACAGCTTCTCTCTCTCTCTCTCACTCACAGCTTCTCTTTCTCTCTCTCACACACAGCTTCTCTCTCACACACACACAACTTCTCTTTCACTCAGTCTCTCTCACTCACAGCTTCTCTTTCTCTCTCTCTCACTCACAGCTTCTCTTTCTCTCTCTCTCACTCACAGCTTCTCTTTCTCTCTCTCTCTCACACAGATTCTCTTTCTCTCTCTCTCACTCACTCACAGCTTCTCTCTCTCTCTCACTCACTCACAGCTTCTCTTTCTCTCTCTCACTCACAGCTTCTCTTTTTCTCTCTTTCTCACTCACAGCTTCTCCCTCTCTCACTCACAGCCTCTTTATCTCTCACACACACAGCTTCTCTCTCTCTCTCTCACTTCACTCAGTCTCTCTCACTGAAATCTTCTCTTTCTCTCTCTCTCTCACTCACAGCTTCTCTTTCTCTCTCTCTCTCACTCACAGCTTCTCTTTCTCTCTCTCTCGCACAGATTCTCTCTCTCTCTCTCTGTCTATCTCACTCACAGAATCTCTTTCTCACTCTCTCTCACTCACAGCTTCTTTTTCTCTCTCTCTCTCTCACTCACATCTTCTCTCTCGCACACACAGATTCTCTTTCTCACTCTCTCACTCACTCACAGATTCTCTTTCTCTCTCTTATGCACAGCTTCTCTTTCTCTCTCTCACTCACTCACAGCTTCTCTTTCTCTCTCTCTCTCACTCAAAGCTTCTCTTTCTCTCTCTCTCTCATTCACAGCTTCTCTTTCTCTCTCTCTCTCACTCACAGCTTCTCTTTCTCTCTCTCACACACACAGATTCTCTTTCTCTCTCTCTCACTCACTCACAGCTTCTCTTTCTCTCTCTCTCACTCACAGCTTCTCTTTCTCTCTCTCTCACACAGATTCTCTTTCTCTCTCTCTCACTCACTCACAGCTTCTCTCTCTCTCTCACTCACTCACAGCTTCTCTTTCTCTCTCTCACTCACAGATTCTCTTTTTCTCTCTTTCTCACTCACAGCTTCTCCTTCTCTCTCTCTCACTCACAGCCTCTTTCTCTCACACACACACAGCTTCTCTCTCTCACACACACACAACTTCTCTTTCGCTCAGTCTCTCTCACTCAGTTTCTCTTTCTCTCTCTCTCTCACTCACAGCTTCTCTTTCTCACTCTCTCACTCACAGCTTCTCTTTCTCTGCCTCTCTCTCACTCACAGCTTCTCTTTCTCTCCCTTTCTCACTCACAGCTTCTCTTTCTTTCTCTATCACTCTCAGCTTCTCTTTCCCACTCCTTCTCACTCACAGCTTCTCTTTCTCTCTCTTTCTCACTCACTGCTTCTCTCTCTCTCTCACTCACAGCTTCTCTCTCTCTCACTCACTCACAGCTTCTCTTTCTCTCTCTCTCACTCACAGCTTCTCTTTCTCTTTCTCTCTCACTCACAGCTTCTCTTTCTCACTCTCTCTCACTCACAGCTTCTCTTTCTCTCTCTCTCACTCACAGCTTTTCTTTCTTTCTCTATCACACTCAGCTTCTCTTTCCCACTCCTTCTCACTCACATCTTCTCTTTCTCTATCTTTCTCACTCACAGCTTCTCTTTCTCTCTCTTTCTCACTCACAGCTTCTCTCTCTCTCTCTCACACAGCTTCTCTCTCTCTCTCTCTCACTCTCAGCTTCTCTTTCTCTCTCTCTCACTCACAGCTTCTCTTTCTCTATCACTCACTCAAAGCTTCTCTTTCTCTCTCTCTCTCAATCACACCTTCTCTTTCTCTCTCTCACACACAGCTTCACTTTCTCTCACTCTCTCTCACTCACAGCTTCTCTTTCTCTCTATTACTCTCATGCACAGCTTCTCTTTCTCTCTCTCTGTCTCTCTCACTCACAGAATCTCTTTCTCTCTCTCTCTCGCTCACTCACAGCTTATCTTTCTCTTTCTCTCTCTCACTCACATGTTCTCTCTCTCTCTCTCAGATTCTCTTTCTCTCTCGCTCACTCACTCACAGTTTCTCTTTCTCTCTCTCTCTCATGCACAGCTTCTCTTTCTCTCTCTCTCTCTCACTCACAGCTTCTCTTTCTTTCTCTCTCTCTCTCTCACTCACAGCTTCTCTTTCTCTTTCTCTCACTCACAGTTTCTCTTTCTCTCTCTCTCTCACTCACAGCTTCTCTTTCTCTCTCTCACACACACACAGCTTCTCTCTCTCTCTCTCTCATTCACAGCTTCTCTTTCTCTAACTCTCACTCACATCTTCTCTCACTCACTCACAGCTTCTCTTTCTCTCTCTCTCTCACTCACAGCTTCTCTTTCTCTCTCACACACACTGACAGCTTCTCTTTCTCTCTCTCTCACTCACAGCTTCTCTTTCTCTCTCTTTCTAACTCACAGCTTATGTTTCTCTCTATCAGTCTCACTCACAGCTTCTCTTTCTCTCTCACTATCTCTCACAGCTCTTTCTTTCTCTCTCTCGCACTCACAGCTTCTCTTTCTCTCTCTCTCTCACTCACAGCCTCTCTCTCTCGCTCACTCTCAGCTTCTCTTTCTCTCTCTCTCTCTCACTCACAGCTTCACTCTCTCTCTCACTCACAGCTTCTCTTTCTCTCACTCTCTCTCACTCACAGCTTCTCTTTCTCTCTCTCTCTCTCTCTCACTCACTCACAGCTTCTCTTTCTCTCTCTCTCTCTCACACAGCTTCTCTGTCTCTCACTATCTTTCATAGCTTCTCTATCTTTCTCTCTCTCTCACTCACAGCTTCTCTTTCTCTCTCTCTCTTTCTCTCACAGCTTTGCTTTCTCTCTCTCTCTTTCTCTCACAGCTTTGCTTTCTCTCTCTCACTCACAGCTTCTCTTTCTATCTCTCTCACTCACAGCTTCTCTCTCTCTCACTCTCAGCTTCTCTTTCTCTCTCTCTCTCACTCACAGCTTCTCTTTCTCTCTCACGCACTCACAGCTTATGTTTCTCTCTATCACTCTCACTCACAGCTTCTCTTTCTCTCCCTCTCTCTCTCACTCACAATTTCTCTTTCTCTCTCTCTTACTCACAGCTTCTCTCTCTCTCTCTCACTCTCAGCTTCTCTTTCTCTCTCTTTCTCTCTCACAGCTTCTGTTTTGCTCTATCACTCTCAATCACAGCTTCCCTTTCTCTCTCTCTCTCACTCACAGCTTCTCTTTATCTCTCTCTCTTTCACTCACAGCTTCTCTCTCTCTCACTCACAGCTTCTCTTTCTCTCTCCTCTCACTCACAGCTTCTCTTTCTCTCTCTCTCTCTCACTCACAGCTTCTCTTTCTCTCTCACACACACACAGATTCTCTTTCTCTCTCTCACTCACTCACAGCTTCTCTCTCTCTCTCACTCACAGCTTCTCTTTATCTCTCTCACTCACAGCTTTTCTTTCTCTCTCTGTCACTCACAGCTTCTCCCTCTATCTCTCTCTCTCTCGATCTCTCTCACTCACAGCTTCTCTTTCTCTCTCTCACACACAGCTTCTTTCTCTCTCTCTCACAACTTCTCTTTCACTCACTCTCTCTCACTCACAGCTTCTCTTTCTCTCTCTCTCACTCAAAGCTTCTCTTTCTCTCTCACACACACCCAGCTTCTCTTTCTCTCTCTCTCACTCACAGCTTTTCTTTCACTCCCTCTTTCTCACTCACAGCTTCTCTTTCTTTCTCTATCACTCTCAGCTTCTCTTTCCCACTCCTTCTCACTCACAGCTTCTCTTTCTCTATCTTTCTCACTCACAGCTACTCTCTCTCTCTCTCTCTCACTCACAGCTTCTCTCTCTCTCTCTCTCACTCACAGCTTCTCTTTCTCTCTCTCTCTCACTCAAAGCTTCTCTTTCTCTCTCTCACACACCCAGCTTCTCTTTCTCTCTCTCTCACTCACAGCTTTTCTTTCTCTCACTCTTTCTCACTCACAGCTTCTCTTTCTTTCTCTATCACTCTCAGCTTCTCTTTCCCACTCCTTCTCACTCACATCTTCTCTTTCTCTATCTCTCACTCACAGCTACTCTCTCTCTCTCTCTCACTCACAGCTTCTCTCTCTCTCTCTCTCTCTCTCACAGCTTCTCTTTCTCTCTCTCTCTCACTCACAGCTTCTCTTTCTCTCTCACTCACAGCTTCTCTTTCTCCCTCTCTCTCTCTCTCCCAGCTTCTCTTTCTCTGTCTCTCTCACTCACAGCTTCTCTCTCTCTCTCTCACTCACTCAAAGCTTCTCTTTCTCTCTCTCTCACTCACACCTTCTCTCTCTCTCACACACACACACACAGCTTCTCTTTCTCTCACTCTCTCTCACTCACAGCTTCTCTTTCTCTCTCTCTCACTCACAGCTTCTATTTCTCTCTATTACTCTCACTCACAGCTTCTCTTTCTCTCTCTCTCTCTCTCGCTCACAGAATCTCTTTCTCTCTCTCACTCACAGCTTCTCTTTCTCTCTCTCACACACTCACAGCTTCTCCCTCTTTCTCTCTCTCTCACTCACAGCTTCTCTTTCTTTCTCTCTCTTTCTCACTCACAGCTTCTCCCTCTCTCTCTCTCTCACTCACAGCCTCTTTCTCTCTCACACACACAGCTTCTCTCTCTCACACACACACACTTCTCTTTCACTCAGTCTCTCTCACTCCCAGCTTCTCTTTCTCTCTCTCTCTCACTCGCAGCTTCTCTTTCTCTCTCTCTCACTCACAGCTTCTCTTTCTCTCCCTCTCTCTCACTCACAGCTTCTCTTTCTCTCTCTTTCTCACTCACAGCTTCTCTTTCTTTCTCTATCACTCTCAGCTTCTCTTTCCCACTCCTTCTCACTCACATCTTCTCTTTCTCTATCTTTCTCACTCACAGCTTCTCTTTCTCTCTCTTTCTCACTCACAGCTTCTCTCTCTCTCTCACAGCTTCTCTCTCTCTCACTCTCACTCTCAGCTTCTCTTTCTCTCTCTCTCACTCACAGCTTCTCTTTCTCTCTCTGACTGACAGCTACACTTTCTCTCTCTCTCACAGCTTCTCTTTCTCTCTTTCTCTCTCTCTCACTCTCAGCTTCTCTCTCTCTCTCACTCACAGCTTCTCTTTCTCTCTCATTCTCAGCTTCTCCTGCTCTCTCTCTCTCACTCACAGCTTCTATTTCTTTCTCTCTCTCACTCACAGCTTCTTTTTCTCTCTATTACTCTCACTCACAGCTTCTCTTTCTCTCTCTCTCACTCACAGCTTCCCTTTCTCTCTCTCTCTCTCACAGCTTCTCTTTCTCTCTCTCTCTCTCTCACTCAAAGCTTCTCTTTCTCTCTCTCTCTCTCTCACTCACAGCTTCTCTTTCTCTCTCTCTCACTCACAGCTTCTCTTTCTCTGCCTCTCTCTCACTCACAGCTTCTCTTTCTCTCCCTTTCTCACTCACAGCTTCTCTTTCTTTCTCTATCACTCTCAGCTTCTCTTTCCCACTCCTTCTCACTCACAGCTTCTCTTTCTCTCTCTTTCTCACTCACAGCTTCTCTCTCTCTCTCTCACAGCTTCTCTCTATCTCACTCTCAGCTTCTCTTTCTCTCTCTCTCACTAACAGCTCCTCTCTTTCTCTCTCTGACTGACAGCTACACTTTCTCTCTCTCACTCACAGCTTCTCTTTCTCTCTCTGACTGACAGCTACACTTTCTCTCTCTCACTCACAGCTTCTCTTTCTCTCTCTCTCTCACTCTCAGCTTCTCTTTCTCTCTCTCTCACTCACAGCCTCTTTCTCCCACACACACACAGCTTCTCTCTCTCACACACACACAACTTCTCTTTCACTCAGTCTCTCTCACTCACAGCTTCTCTTTCTCTCTCTCTCTCACTCACAGCTTCTCTCTCGCTCACTCACAGCTTCTCTTTCTCTCTCATTCTCAGCTTCTCCTGCTCTCTCTCTCTCTCTCACTCACAGCTTCTATTTCTTTCTCTCTCTCACTCACAGCTTCTCTTTCTCTCTCTCACTCACTCAAAGTTCTCTTTCTCTCTCTCTCTCACTCACACCTTCTCTTTCTCTCTCACACACACAGCTTCTCTTTCTCTCACTCTCTCTCACTCACAGCTTCTCTTTCTCTCTATTACTCTCACTCACAGCTTCTCTTTCTCTCTCTCTGTCTCTCTCACTGACAGAATCTCTTTCTCTCTCACTCTCTCTCTCACTCACAGCTTCTCTTTCTCTCTCTCTCTCACTCACATCTTCTCTCTCACACAGATTCTCTTTCTCTCTCTGTCACTCACTCACAGCTTCTCTTTCTCTCTCTCTCTCATGCACAGCTTCTGTTTCTCTCTCTCACTCACTCACAGCTTCTCTTTCTTACTCTCTCTCTCTCTCACTGGCAGCTTCTCTTTCTATCTCTCTCTCACTCACAGCTTCTCTTTCTCTCTCTCTCTCACTCACATCTTCTCTCTCACACACACAGATTCTCTTTCTCTCTCTCTCACTCACTCACAGCTTCTCTTTTTCTCTCTCTCATGCACAGCTTCTGTTTCTCTCTCTCTCACTCACTCACAGCTTCTCTTTCTTTCTTTCTCTCTCTCACTCACAGCTTATCTTTCTCTCTCTCTCTCACTCACAGCTTCTCTTTCTCTCTCTCTCTCTCACATCTTCTCTCTCTCACACACAGATTCTCTTTCTCTCTCTCTCACTCACTCACAGCTTCTCTCTCTCTCACAAATACACAGCTTCTCTTTCTCTCTCTCTCACTCACAGCTTCTCTTTCTCTTTCTCTCTCACTCACAGCTTCTCCTTCTCTCTCTCACACACACTGCTTTTCTCTCTCACACACACACACAGCTTCTCTTTCTCTCACTCTCTCTCACTCACAGCTTCTCTTTCTCTTTCTCTCTCTCTCTCTCTCAAAGAATCTCTCTCTCTCTCATACAAACCCACAGCTTCTCTTTCTCTTTCTCTCTCATTCACAGCTTCTCTTTTTCTCTCTCTCTCTCACTCACAGTTTCTCTTTCTCTCTCTCTCTCACTCACAGCTTCTCTCTCTCTCACTCTTAGCTTCTCTTTCTCTCTCTCTCTCACTCACAGCTTCTCTTTCTCTCTCACGCACTCACAGCTTATGTTTCTCTCTATCACTCTCACTCACAGCTTCTCTTTCTCTCCCTCTCTCTCTCACTCTCATCTTCTCTTTCTCTCTCTTTCTCACTCACAGCTTCTCTTTCTCTCTCTCTCTCTCACTCACAGCTTCTCTTTCTCTCTCACACACACACAGATTCTCTTTCTCTCTCTCACTCACTCACAGCTTCTCTCTCTCTCTCTCACTCACAGCTTCTCTTTCTTACTCTCTCTCTCTCTCACTGGCAGCTTATCTTTCTCTCTCTCTCTCACTCACAGCTTTTCTTTCTCTCTCTGTCACTCACAGCTTCTCCCTCTATCTCTCTATCTCTTGATCTCTCTCACTCACAGCTTCTCTTTCTCTCTCACACACAGCTTCTCTCTCTCTCTCTCACAACTTCTCTTTCACTCACTCTCTCTCACTCACAGCTTCTCTTTCTCTCTCTCTCACTCAAAGCTTCTCTTTCTCTCTCACACACACCCAGCTTCTCTTTCTCTCTCTCTCACTCAGCTTTTCTTTCACTCCCTCTTTCTCACTCACAGCTTCTCTTTCTTTCTCTATCACTCTCAGCTTCTCTTTCCCACTCCTTCTCACTCACAGCTTCTCTTTCTCTATCTTTCTCACTAACAGCTACTCTCTCTCTCTCTCTCACTCACAGCGTCTCTCTCTCTCTCTCACTCACAGCTTCTCTTTCTCTCTCTCTCTCACTCAAAGCTTCTCTTTCTCTCTCACACACACCCAGCGTCTCTTTCTCTCTCTCTCACTCACAGCTTTTCTTTCTCTCACTCTTTCTCACTCACAGCTTCTCTTTCTTTCTCTATCACTCTCAGCTTCTCTTTCCCACTCCTTCTCACTCACATCTTCTCTTTCTCTATCTTTCTCACTCACAGCTACTCTCTCTCTCTCTCTCTCACTCACAGCTTCTCTCTCTCTCTCTCTCACTCACAGCTTCTCTTTCTCTCTCTCTCTCACTCACAGCTTCTCTTTCTCTTTCTCTCTCACTCACAGCTTCTCTTTCTCCCTCTCTCTCTCTCTCTCCCAGCTTCTCTTTCTCTGCTCTCTCACTCACAGCTTCTCTCTCTCACTCACTCACTCAAAGCTTCTCTTTCTCTCTCTCTCTCACTCACACCTTCTCTCTCTCTCTCACACACACACAGCTTCTCTTTCTCTCACTCTCTCTCACTCACAGCTTCTCTTTCTCTCTCTCTCTCACTCACAGCTTCTATTTCTCTCTATTACTCTCACTCACAGAATCTCTTTCTCTCTCTCACTCACAGCTTCTCTTTCTCTCTCTCACACACTCACAGCTTCTCCCTCTTTCTCTCTCTCTCACTCACAGCTTCTCTTTCTTTCTCTCTCTTTCTCACTCACAGCTTCTCCCTCTCTCTCTCTCTCACTCACAGCCTCTTTCTCTCTCACACACACAGCTTCTCTCTCTCTCTCACACACACTTCTCTTTCACTCAGTCTCTCTCACTCCCAGCTTCTCTTTCTCTCTCTCTCTCACTCGCAGCTTCTCTTTCTCTCTCTCTCACTCACAGCTTCTCTTTCTATCCCTCTCTCTCACTCACAGCTTCTCTTTCTCTCTCTTTCTCACTCACAGCTTCTCTTTCTTTCTCTATCACTCTCAGCTTCTTTCCCACTCCTTCTCACTCACAGCTTCTCTTTCTCTCTCTTTCTCACTCACAGCTTCTCTCTCTCTCTCACTCACAGCTTCTCTCTCTCTCACTCACTCACAGCTTCTCTTTCTCTCTCTCTCACTCACAGCTTCTCTTTCTCTTTCTCTCTCACTCACAGCTTCTCTTTCTCTCTCTCTCTCACTCACAGCTTCTCTTTCTCTCTCTCTCACTCACAGCTTTTCTTTCTTTCTCTATCACTCTCAGCTTCTCTTTCCCACTCCTTCTCACTCACATCTTCTCTTTCTCTATCTTTCTCACTCACAGCTTCTCTTTCTCTCTCTTTCTCACTCACAGCTTCTCTCTCTCTCTCTCTCACAGCTTCTCTCTCTCTCTCTCACTCTCAGCTTCTCTTTCTCTCTCTCTCACTCACAGCTTCTCTTTCTCTCTCTGACTGACAGCTACACTTTCTCTCTCTCTCACAGCTTCTCTTTCTCTCTTTCTCTCTCTCTCACTCTCAGCTTCTCTCTCTCTCTCACTCACAGCTTCTCTTTCTCTCTCATTCTCAGCTTCTCCTGCTCTCTCTCTCTCACTCACAGCTTCTATTTCTTTCTCTCTCTCACTCACAGCTTCTCTTTCTCTTTCTCTCTCACTCACAGCTTCTCTTTCTCCCTCTCTCTCTCTCTCCCAGCTTCTCTTTCTCTGTCTCTCTCACTCACAGCTTCTCTCTCTCTCTCTCACTCACTCAAAGCTTCTCTTTCTCTCTCTCTCACTCACACCTTCTCTCTCTCTCTCTCACACACACACACAGCTTCTCTTTCTCTCACTCTCTCTCACTCACAGCTTCTCTTTCTCTCTCTCTCACTCACAGCTTCTATTTCTCTCTATTACTCTCACTCACAGCTTCTCTTTCTCTCTCTCTCTCTCTCGCTCACAGAATCTCTTTCTCTCTCTCACTCACAGCTTCTCTTTCTCTCTCTCACACACTCACAGCTTCTCCCTCTTTCTCTCTCTCTCACTCACAGCTTCTCTTTCTTTCTCTCTCTTTCTCACTCACAGCTTCTCCCTCGCTCTCTCTCTCACTCACAGCCTCTTTCTCTCTCACACACACAGCTTCTCTCTCTCACACACACACACTTCTCTTTCACTCAGTCTCTCTCACTCCCAGCTTCTCTTTCTCTCTCTCTCTCACTCGCAGCTTCTCTTTCTCTCTCTCTCACTCACAGCTTCTCTTTCTCTCCCTCTCTCTCACTCACAGCTTCTCTTTCTCTCTCTTTCTCACTCACAGCTTCTCTTTCTTTCTCTATCACTCTCAGCTTCTCTTTCCCACTCCTTCTCACTCACATCTTCTCTTTCTCTATCTTTCTCACTCACAGCTTCTCTTTCTCTCTCTTTCTCACTCACAGCTTCTCTCTCTCTCTCACACACAGCTTCTCTCTCTCTCTCTCTCACTCTCAGCTTCTCTTTCTCTCTCTCTCACTCACAGCTTCTCTTTCTCTCTCTGACTGACAGCTACACTTTCTCTCTCTCTCACAGCTTCTCTTTCTCTCTTTCTCTCTCTCTCACTCTCAGCTTCTCTCTCTCTCTCACTCACAGCTTCTCTTTCTCTCTCATTCTCAGCTTCTCCTGCTCTCTCTCTCTCACTCACAGCTTCTATTTCTTTCTCTCTCTCACTCACAGCTTCTTTTTCTCTCTATTACTCTCACTCACAGCTTCTCTTTCTCTCTCTCTCACTCACAGCTTCCCTTTCTCTCTCTCTCTCTCACAGCTTCTCTTTCTCTCTCTCTCTCTCTCACTCAAAGCTTCTCTTTCTCTCTCTCTCTCTCTCACTCACAGCTTCTCTTTCTCTCTCTCTCACTCACAGCTTCTCTTTCTCTCCCTCTCTCTCACTCACAGCTTCTCTTTCTCTCTCTTTCTCACTCACAGCTTCTCTTTCTTTCTCTATCACTCTCAGCTTCTCTTTCCCACTCCTTCTCACTCACAGCTTCTCTTTCTCTCTCTTTCTCACTCACAGCTTATCTCTCTCTCTCACTCACAGCTTCTCTTTCTCTATCTCTCTAACTCACAGCTTCTCTTTCTCTTTCTCTCTCACTCACATTTTCTCTCTCTCTCTCTCACTTACAGCTTCTCTTTCTCTCTCTCACTCACAACTTCTGTTTCTCTCTATTACTCTCACTCATAGCTTCTCTCTCTCTCTCACTCACAGCATCTCTTTCTCTCTCACTCTCTCTCACTCACAGCTTATCTTTCTCTCTCACACACTCACAGCTTCTCTTTCTCTCTCTCACACAGCTTCTCTTTCTCTGTCTCTCTCTCACTCACAGCTTCTCTTTCTCTCTCTCTCTCACTCACTCAAAGCTTCTCTTTCTCTCTCTCTCTCACTCACACCTTCTC
The DNA here is from genome assembly GCA_035047345.1 of Bradypodion ventrale. Taxonomy (NCBI): domain Eukaryota; kingdom Metazoa; phylum Chordata; class Lepidosauria; order Squamata; family Chamaeleonidae; genus Bradypodion; species Bradypodion ventrale. Next base: position 256,400,076 of record JAWDJE010000001.1, read on the forward strand.
TTTCTCTCTCACACACACACAGCTTCTCTTTCTCTCCTCTCTCTCACTCACAGCTTCTCTTTCTCTCTATTACTCTCACTCACAGCTTCTCTTTCTCTCTTTCTGTCTCTCTCACTGACATAATCTCTTTCTCTCTCACTCTCTTGCTCACTCACAGCTTATCTTTCTCTCTCTCTCTCTCACTCACAGCTTATCTTTCTCTCTCTCTCTCACTCACATCTTCTCTCTCTCTCACACAGATTCTCTTTCTCCCTCACTCACGCACAGCTTCTCTTTCTCTCTCTCTCTCATGCACAGCTTCTGTTTCTCTCTCTCTCACTCACTCACAGCTTCTCTTTCTTACTCTCTCTCTCTCACTGGCAGCTTCTCTTTCTATCTCACTCTCACTCACAGCTTCTCTTTCTCTCTCTCTCTCACTCACATCTTCTCTCTCTCTCACACACAGATTCTCTTTTACTCTCTCTCACTCACTCACAGCTTCTCTTTCTCTCTCTCTCATGCACAGCTTCTGTTTCCCTCTCTCTCACTCACTCACAGCTTCTCTTTCTTTCTCTCTCTCTCTCACTCACAGCTTATCTTTCTCTCTCTCACTCACAGCTTCTCTTTCTCTCTCTCTCTCACTCACATCTTCTCTCACACACAGATTCTCTTTCTCTCTCTCTCTCTCACTCACAGCTTCTCTTTCTCTCTCACACACACACACAGATTCTCTTTCTCTCTCACTCACTCACTCACACCTTCTCTCTCTCTCTCACTCACAGCTTCTCTTTCTCTCACTCACAGCTTCTTTTTCTCTCTCTTTCTCACTCACAACTTCTCTTTCTCTCTCTTTCTCACTCACAGTTTCTCCCTCTCTCTCTCTCACTCACAGCCTCTTTCTCTCTCACACACACAGCTTCTCTCTCTCACACACACACAACTTCTCTTTCACTCAGTCTAACTCACTCACAGCTTCTCTTTCTCTCTCTCTCACTCACACCTTCTCTTTCTCTCTCTCTCACTCACAGCTTCTCTTTCTCTTTCTCTCTCACTCACAGCTTCTCTCTCTCTCACACACACACACAGATTCTTTCTCTCTCTCTCTCTCTCACTCACTCACAGCTTCTCTCTCTCTCTCTCACTCACAGCTTCTCTTTCTCTCTCTCACACACAGCTTCTCTCTCACACACACACAACTTCTCTTTCACTCAGTCTCTCTCACTCACAGCTTCTCTTTCTCTCTCTCTCACTCACAGCTTCTCTTTCTCTCTCTCTCACTCACAGCTTCTCTTTCTCTCTCTCTCTCACACAGATTCTCTTTCTCTCTCTCTCACTCACTCACAGCTTCTCTCTCTCTCTCACTCACTCACAGCTTCTCTTTCTCTCTCTCACTCACAGCTTCTCTTTTTCTCTCTTTCTCACTCACAGCTTCTCCCTCTCTCACTCACAGCCTCTTTATCTCTCACACACACAGCTTCTCTCTCTCTCTCTCACTTCACTCAGTCTCTCTCACTGAAATCTTCTCTTTCTCTCTCTCTCTCACTCACAGCTTCTCTTTCTCTCTCTCTCTCACTCACAGCTTCTCTTTCTCTCTCTCTCGCACAGATTCTCTCTCTCTCTCTCTGTCTATCTCACTCACAGAATCTCTTTCTCACTCTCTCTCACTCACAGCTTCTCTTTCTCTCTCTCTCTCTCACTCACATCTTCTCTCTCGCACACACAGATTCTCTTTCTCACTCTCTCACTCACTCACAGATTCTCTTTCTCTCTCTTATGCACAGCTTCTCTTTCTCTCTCTCACTCACTCACAGCTTCTCTTTCTCTCTCTCTCTCACTCAAAGCTTCTCTTTCTCTCTCTCTCTCATTCACAGCTTCTCTTTCTCTCTCTCTCTCACTCACAGCTTCTCTTTCTCTCTCTCACACACACAGATTCTCTTTCTCTCTCTCTCACTCACTCACAGCTTCTCTTTCTCTCTCTCTCACTCACAGCTTCTCTTTCTCTCTCTCTCACACAGATTCTCTTTCTCTCTCACTCACTCACTCACAGCTTCTCTCTCTCTCTCACTCACTCACAGCTTCTCTTTCTCTCTCTCACTCACAGATTCTCTTTTTCTCTCTTTCTCACTCACAGCTTCTCCTTCTCTCTCTCTCACTCACAGCCTCTTTCTCTCACACACACACAGCTTCTCTCTCTCACACACACACAACTTCTCTTTCGCTCAGTCTCTCTCACTCAGTTTCTCTTTCTCTCTCTCTCTCACTCACAGCTTCTCTTTCTCACTCTCTCACTCACAGCTTCTCTTTCTCTGCCTCTCTCTCACTCACAGCTTCTCTTTCTCTCCCTTTCTCACTCACAGCTTCTCTTTCTTTCTCTATCACTCTCAGCTTCTCTTTCCCACTCCTTCTCACTCACAGCTTCTCTTTCTCTCTCTTTCTCACTCACTGCTTCTCTCTCTCTCTCACTCACAGCTTCTCTCTCTCTCACTCACTCACAGCTTCTCTTTCTCTCTCTCTCACTCACAGCTTCTCTTTCTCTTTCTCTCTCACTCACAGCTTCTCTTTCTCACTCTCTCTCACTCACAGCTTCTCTTTCTCTCTCTCTCACTCACAGCTTTTCTTTCTTTCTCTATCACACTCAGCTTCTCTTTCCCACTCCTTCTCACTCACATCTTCTCTTTCTCTATCTTTCTCACTCACAGCTTCTCTTTCTCTCTCTTTCTCACTCACAGCTTCTCTCTCTCTCTCTCACACAGCTTCTCTCTCTCTCTCTCTCACTCTCAGCTTCTCTTTCTCTCTCTCTCACTCACAGCTTCTCTTTCTCTATCACTCACTCAAAGCTTCTCTTTCTCTCTCTCTCTCAATCACACCTTCTCTTTCTCTCTCTCACACACAGCTTCACTTTCTCTCACTCTCTCTCACTCACAGCTTCTCTTTCTCTCTATTACTCTCATGCACAGCTTCTCTTTCTCTCTCTCTGTCTCTCTCACTCACAGAATCTCTTTCTCTCTCTCTCTCGCTCACTCACAGCTTATCTTTCTCTTTCTCTCTCTCACTCACATGTTCTCTCTCTCTCTCTCAGATTCTCTTTCTCTCTCGCTCACTCACTCACAGTTTCTCTTTCTCTCTCTCTCTCATGCACAGCTTCTCTTTCTCTCTCTCTCTCTCACTCACAGCTTCTCTTTCTTTCTCTCTCTCTCTCTCACTCACAGCTTCTCTTTCTCTTTCTCTCACTCACAGTTTCTCTTTCTCTCTCTCTCTCACTCACAGCTTCTCTTTCTCTCTCTCACACACACACAGCTTCTCTCTCTCTCTCTCTCATTCACAGCTTCTCTTTCTCTAACTCTCACTCACATCTTCTCTCACTCACTCACAGCTTCTCTTTCTCTCTCTCTCTCACTCACAGCTTCTCTTTCTCTCTCACACACACTGACAGCTTCTCTTTCTCTCTCTCTCACTCACAGCTTCTCTTTCTCTCTCTTTCTAACTCACAGCTTATGTTTCTCTCTATCAGTCTCACTCACAGCTTCTCTTTCTCTCTCACTATCTCTCACAGCTCTTTCTTTCTCTCTCTCGCACTCACAGCTTCTCTTTCTCTCTCTCTCTCACTCACAGCCTCTCTCTCTCGCTCACTCTCAGCTTCTCTTTCTCTCTCTCTCTCTCACTCACAGCTTCACTCTCTCTCTCACTCACAGCTTCTCTTTCTCTCACTCTCTCTCACTCACAGCTTCTCTTTCTCTCTCTCTCTCTCTCTCACTCACTCACAGCTTCTCTTTCTCTCTCTCTCTCTCACACAGCTTCTCTGTCTCTCACTATCTTTCATAGCTTCTCTATCTTTCTCTCTCTCTCACTCACAGCTTCTCTTTCTCTCTCTCTCTTTCTCTCACAGCTTTGCTTTCTCTCTCTCTCTTTCTCTCACAGCTTTGCTTTCTCTCTCTCACTCACAGCTTCTCTTTCTATCTCTCTCACTCACAGCTTCTCTCTCTCTCACTCTCAGCTTCTCTTTCTCTCTCTCTCTCACTCACAGCTTCTCTTTCTCTCTCACGCACTCACAGCTTATGTTTCTCTCTATCACTCTCACTCACAGCTTCTCTTTCTCTCCCTCTCTCTCTCACTCACAATTTCTCTTTCTCTCTCTCTTACTCACAGCTTCTCTCTCTCTCTCACTCTCAGCTTCTCTTTCTCTCTCTTTCTCTCTCACAGCTTCTGTTTTGCTCTATCACTCTCAATCACAGCTTCCCTTTCTCTCTCTCTCTCACTCACAGCTTCTCTTTATCTCTCTCTCTTTCACTCACAGCTTCTCTCTCTCTCACTCACAGCTTCTCTTTCTCTCTCCTCTCACTCACAGCTTCTCTTTCTCTCTCTCTCTCTCACTCACAGCTTCTCTTTCTCTCTCACACACACACAGATTCTCTTTCTCTCTCTCACTCACTCACAGCTTCTCTCTCTCTCTCACTCACAGCTTCTCTTTATCTCTCTCACTCACAGCTTTTCTTTCTCTCTCTGTCACTCACAGCTTCTCCCTCTATCTCTCTCTCTCTCGATCTCTCTCACTCACAGCTTCTCTTTCTCTCTCTCACACACAGCTTCTTTCTCTCTCTCTCACAACTTCTCTTTCACTCACTCTCTCTCACTCACAGCTTCTCTTTCTCTCTCTCTCACTCAAAGCTTCTCTTTCTCTCTCACACACACCCAGCTTCTCTTTCTCTCTCTCTCACTCACAGCTTTTCTTTCACTCCCTCTTTCTCACTCACAGCTTCTCTTTCTTTCTCTATCACTCTCAGCTTCTCTTTCCCACTCCTTCTCACTCACAGCTTCTCTTTCTCTATCTTTCTCACTCACAGCTACTCTCTCTCTCTCTCTCTCACTCACAGCTTCTCTCTCTCTCTCTCTCACTCACAGCTTCTCTTTCTCTCTCTCTCTCACTCAAAGCTTCTCTTTCTCTCTCACACACACCCAGCTTCTCTTTCTCTCTCTCTCACTCACAGCTTTTCTTTCTCTCACTCTTTCTCACTCACAGCTTCTCTTTCTTTCTCTATCACTCTCAGCTTCTCTTTCCCACTCCTTCTCACTCACATCTTCTCTTTCTCTATCTTTCTCACTCACAGCTACTCTCTCTCTCTCTCTCACTCACAGCTTCTCTCTCTCTCTCTCTCTCACTCACAGCTTCTCTTTCTCTCTCTCTCTCACTCACAGCTTCTCTTTCTCTCTCACTCACAGCTTCTCTTTCTCCCTCTCTCTCTCTCTCCCAGCTTCTCTTTCTCTGTCTCTCTCACTCACAGCTTCTCTCTCTCTCTCTCACTCACTCAAAGCTTCTCTTTCTCTCTCTCTCACTCACACCTTCTCTCTCTCTCACACACACACACACACAGCTTCTCTTTCTCTCACTCTCTCTCACTCACAGCTTCTCTTTCTCTCTCTCTCACTCACAGCTTCTATTTCTCTCTATTACTCTCACTCACAGCTTCTCTTTCTCTCTCTCTCTCTCTCGCTCACAGAATCTCTTTCTCTCTCTCACTCACAGCTTCTCTTTCTCTCTCTCACACACTCACAGCTTCTCCCTCTTTCTCTCTCTCTCACTCACAGCTTCTCTTTCTTTCTCTCTCTTTCTCACTCACAGCTTCTCCCTCTCTCTCTCTCTCACTCACAGCCTCTTTCTCTCTCACACACACAGCTTCTCTCTCTCACACACACACACTTCTCTTTCACTCAGTCTCTCTCACTCCCAGCTTCTCTTTCTCTCTCTCTCTCACTCGCAGCTTCTCTTTCTCTCTCTCTCACTCACAGCTTCTCTTTCTCTCCCTCTCTCTCACTCACAGCTTCTCTTTCTCTCTCTTTCTCACTCACAGCTTCTCTTTCTTTCTCTATCACTCTCAGCTTCTCTTTCCCACTCCTTCTCACTCACATCTTCTCTTTCTCTATCTTTCTCACTCACAGCTTCTCTTTCTCTCTCTTTCTCACTCACAGCTTCTCTCTCTCTCTCACAGCTTCTCTCTCTCTCACTCTCACTCTCAGCTTCTCTTTCTCTCTCTCTCACTCACAGCTTCTCTTTCTCTCTCTGACTGACAGCTACACTTTCTCTCTCTCTCACAGCTTCTCTTTCTCTCTTTCTCTCTCTCTCACTCTCAGCTTCTCTCTCTCTCTCACTCACAGCTTCTCTTTCTCTCTCATTCTCAGCTTCTCCTGCTCTCTCTCTCTCACTCACAGCTTCTATTTCTTTCTCTCTCTCACTCACAGCTTCTTTTTCTCTCTATTACTCTCACTCACAGCTTCTCTTTCTCTCTCTCTCACTCACAGCTTCCCTTTCTCTCTCTCTCTCTCACAGCTTCTCTTTCTCTCTCTCTCTCTCTCACTCAAAGCTTCTCTTTCTCTCTCTCTCTCTCTCACTCACAGCTTCTCTTTCTCTCTCTCTCACTCACAGCTTCTCTTTCTCTCCCTCTCTCTCACTCACAGCTTCTCTTTCTCTCTCTTTCTCACTCACAGCTTCTCTTTCTTTCTCTATCACTCTCAGCTTCTCTTTCCCACTCCTTCTCACTCACAGCTTCTCTTTCTCTCTCTTTCTCACTCACAGCTTATCTCTCTCTCTCACTCACAGCTTCTCTTTCTCTATCTCTCTAACTCACAGCTTCTCTTTCTCTTTCTCTCTCACTCACATTTTCTCTCTCTCTCTCTCACTTACAGCTTCTCTTTCTCTCTCTCACTCACAACTTCTGTTTCTCTCTATTACTCTCACTCATAGCTTCTCTCTCTCTCTCACTCACAGCATCTCTTTCTCTCTCACTCTCTCTCACTCACAGCTTATCTTTCTCTCTCACACACTCACAGCTTCTCTTTCTCTCTCTCACACAGCTTCTCTTTCTCTGTCTCTCTCTCACTCACAGCTTCTCTTTCTCTCTCTCTCTCACTCACTCAAAGCTTCTCTTTCTCTCTCTCTCTCACTCACACCTTCTCTTTCTCTCTCACACACACACAGCTTCTCTTTCTCTCCTCTCTCTCACTCACAGCTTCTCTTTCTCTCTATTACTCTCACTCACAGCTTCTCTTTCTCTCTCTCTGTCTCTCTCACTGACATAATCTCTTTCTCTCTCACTCTCTTGCTCACTCACAGCTTATCTTTCTCTCTCTCTCTCTCACTCACAGCTTATCTTTCTCTCTCTCTCTCACTCACATCTTCTCTCTCTCTCACACAGATTCTCTTTCTCCCTCACTCACGCACAGCTTCTCTTTCTCTCTCTCTCTCATGCACAGCTTCTGTTTCTCTCTCTCTCACTCACTCACAGCTTCTCTTTCTTACTCTCTCTCTCTCACTGGCAGCTTCTCTTTCTATCTCACTCTCACTCACAGCTTCTCTTTCTCTCTCTCTCTCACTCACATCTTCTCTCTCTCTCACACACAGATTCTCTTTTACTCTCTCTCACTCACTCACAGCTTCTCTTTCTCTCTCTCTCATGCACAGCTTCTGTTTCCCTCTCTCTCACTCACTCACAGCTTCTCTTTCTTTATCTCTCTCTCACACTCACAGCTTATCTTTCTCTCTCTCACTCACAGCTTCTCTTTCTCTCTCTCTCTCACTCACATCTTCTCTCACACACAGATTCTCTTTCTCTCTCTCTCTCTCACTCACAGCTTCTCTTTCTCTCTCACACACACACACAGATTCTCTTTCTCTCTCACTCACTCACTCACAGCTTCTCTCTCTCTCTCACTCACAGCTTCTCTTTCTCTCACTCACAGCTTCTTTTTCTCTCTCTTTCTCACTCACAACTTCTCTTTCTCTCTCTTTCTCACTCACAGTTTCTCCCTCTCTCTCTCTCACTCACAGCCTCTTTCTCTCTCACACACACAGCTTCTCTCTCACACACACACACAACTTCTCTTTCACTCAGTCTTACTCACTCACAGCTTCTCTTTCTCTCTCTCTCACTCACACCTTCTCTTTCTCTTTCTCTCACTCACAGCTTCTCTTTCTCTTTCTCTCTCACTCACAGCTTCTCTCTCTCTCACACACACACACAGATTCTTTTTCTCTCTCTCTCTCTCACTCACTCACAGCTTCTCTCTCTCTCTCACTCACAGCTTCTCTTTCTCTCTCTCACACACAGCTTCTCTCTCTCACACACACAACTTCTCTTTCACTCAGTCTCTCTCACTCACAGCTTCTCTTTCTCTCTCTCTCACTCACAGCTTCTCTTTCTCTCTCTCTCACTCACAGCTTCTCTTTCTCTCTCTCTCTCACACAGATTCTCTTTCTCTCTCTCTCACTCACTCACAGCTTCTCTCTCTCTCTCACTCACTCACAGCTTCTCTTTCTCTCTCTCACTCACAGCTTCTCTTTTTCTCTCTTTCTCACTCACAGCTTCTCCCTCTCTCACTCACAGCCTCTTTATCTCTCACACACACAGCTTCTCTCTCTCTCTCTCACTTCACTCAGTCTCTCTCACTGAAATCTTCTCTTTCTCTCTCTCTCTCACTCACAGCTTCTCTTTCTCTCTCTCTCTCACTCACAGCTTCTCTTTCTCTCTCTCTCGCACAGATTCTCTCTCTCTCTCTCTGTCTCTCTCACTCACAGAATCTCTTTCTCACTCTCTCTCACTCACAGCTTCTCTTTCTCTCTCTCTCTCTCACTCACATCTTCTCTCTCGCACACACAGATTCTCTTTCTCACTCTCTCACTCACTCACAGATTCTCTTTCTCTCTCTCATGCACAGCTTCTCTTTCTCTCTCTCACTCACTCACAGCTTCTCTTTCTCTCTCTCTCTCACTCAAAGCTTCTCTTTCTCTCTCTCTCTCATTCACAGCTTCTCTTTCTCTCTCTCTCTCACTCACAGCTTCTCTTTCTCTCTCTCACACACACAGATTCTCTTTCTCTCTCTCTCACTCACTCACAGCTTCTCTTTCTCTCTCTCTCACTCACAGCTTCTCTTTCTCTCTCTCTCTCACACAGATTCTCTTTCTCTCTCTCTCCCTCACTCACAGCTTCTCTCTCTCTCTCACTCACTCACAGCTTCTCTTTCTCTCTCTCACTCACAGATTCTCTTTTTCTCTCTTTCTCACTCACAGCTTCTCCTTCTCTCTCTCTCACTCACAGCCTCTTTCTCTCACACACACACAGCTTCTCTCTCTCACACACACACACAACTTCTCTTTCGCTCAGTCTCTCTCACTCACAGCTTCTCTTTCTCTCTTTCTCTCACTCACAGCTTCTCTTTCTCACTCTCTCACTCACAGCTTCTCTTTCTCTGCCTCTCTCTCACTCACAGCTTCTCTTTCTCTCCCTTTCTCACTCACAGCTTCTCTTTCTTTCTCTATCACTCTCAGCTTCTCTTTCCCACTCCTTCTCACTCACAGCTTCTCTTTCTCTCTCTTTCTCACTCACAGCTTCTCTCTCTCTCTCTCACAGCTTCTCTCTATCTCACTCTCAGCTTCTCTTTCTCTCTCTCTCTCACTAACAGCTCCTCTCTTTCTCTCTCTGACTGACAGCTACACTTTCTCTCTCTCACTCACAGCTTCTCTTTCTCTCTCTGACTGACAGCTACACTTTCTCTCTCTCACTCACAGCTTCTCTTTCTCTCTCTCTCTCACTCTCAGCTTCTCTTTCTCTCTCTCTCACTCACAGCCTCTTTCTCCCACACACACACAGCTTCTCTCTCTCACACACACACACAACTTCTCTTTCACTCAGTCTCTCTCACTCACAGCTTCTCTTTCTCTCTCTCTCTCACTCACAGCTTCTCTCTCGCTCACTCACAGCTTCTCTTTCTCTCTCATTCTCAGCTTCTCCTGCTCTCTCTCTCTCTCTCAATCACAGCTTCTATTTCTTTCTCTCTCTCACTCACAGCTTCTCTTTCTCTCTCTCACTCACTCAAAGCTTCTCTTTCTCTCTCTCTCTCACTCACACCTTCTCTTTCTCTCTCACACACACAGCTTCTCTTTCTCTCACTCTCTCTCACTCACAGCTTCTCTTTCTCTCTATTACTCTCACTCACAGCTTCTCTTTCTCTCTCTCTGTCTCTCTCACTGACAGAATCTCTTTCTCTCTCACTCTCTCTCTCACTCACAGCTTCTCTTTCTCTCTCTCTCTCACTCACATCTTCTCTCTCACACAGATTCTCTTTCTCTCTCTGTCACTCACTCACAGCTTCTCTTTCTCTCTCTCTCTCATGCACAGCTTCTGTTTCTCTCTCTCACTCACTCACAGCTTCTCTTTCTTACTCTCTCTCTCTCTCACTGGCAGCTGCTCTTTCTATCTCTCTCTCACTCACAGCTTCTCTTTCTCTCTCTCTCTCACTCACATCTTCTCTCTCACACACACAGATTCTCTTTCTCTCTCTCTCACTCACTCACAGCTTCTCTTTTTCTCTCTCTCATGCACAGCTTCTGTTTCTCTCTCTCTCACTCACTCACAGCTTCTCTTTCTTTCTTTCTCTCTCTCACTCACAGCTTATCTTTCTCTCTCTCTCTCACTCACAGCTTCTCTTTCTCTCTCTCTCTCTCACATCTTCTCTCTCTCACACACAGATTCTCTTTCTCTCTCTCTCACTCACTCACAGATTCTCTCTCTCTCACAAATACACAGCTTCTCTTTCTCTCTCTCTCACTCACAGCTTCTCTTTCTCTTTCTCTCTCACTCACAGCTTCTCCTTCTCTCTCTCACACACACTGCTTTTCTCTCTCTCACACACACACAGCTTCTCTTTCTCTCACTCTCTCTCACTCACAGCTTCTCTTTCTCTTTCTCTCTCTCTCTCTCTCAAAGAATCTCTCTCTCTCTCATACAAACCCACAGCTTCTCTTTCTCTTTCTCTCTCATTCACAGCTTCTCTTTTTCTCTCTCTCTCTCACTCACAGTTTCTCTTTCTCTCTCTCTCTCACTCACAGCTTCTCTCTCTCTCACTCTTAGCTTCTCTTTCTCTCTCTCTCTCACTCACAGCTTCTCTTTCTCTCTCACGCACTCACAGCTTATGTTTCTCTCTATCACTCTCACTCACAGCTTCTCTTTCTCTCCCTCTCTCTCTCACTCTCATCTTCTCTTTCTCTCTCTTTCTCACTCACAGCTTCTCTTTCTCTCTCTCTCTCTCACTCACAGCTTCTCTTTCTCTCTCACACACACACAGATTCTCTTTCTCTCTCTCACTCACTCACAGCTTCTCTCTCTCTCTCTCACTCACAGCTTCTCTTTCTTACTCTCTCTCTCTCTCTCACTGGCAGCTTATCTTTCTCTCTCTCTCTCACTCACAGCTTTTCTTTCTCTCTCTGTCACTCACAGCTTCTCCCTCTATCTCTCTATCTCTTGATCTCTCTCACTCACAGCTTCTCTTTCTCTCTCACACACAGCTTCTCTCTCTCTCTCTCACAACTTCTCTTTCACTCACTCTCTCTCACTCACAGCTTCTCTTTCTCTCTCTCTCACTCAAAGCTTCTCTTTCTCTCTCACACACACCCAGCTTCTCTTTCTCTCTCTCTCACTCAGCTTTTCTTTCACTCCCTCTTTCTCACTCACAGCTTCTCTTTCTTTCTCTATCACTCTCAGCTTCTCTTTCCCACTCCTTCTCACTCACAGCTTCTCTTTCTCTATCTTTCTCACTAACAGCTACTCTCTCTCTCTCTCTCACTCACAGCGTCTCTCTCTCTCTCTCACTCACAGCTTCTCTTTCTCTCTCTCTCTCACTCAAAGCTTCTCTTTCTCTCTCACACACACCCAGCGTCTCTTTCTCTCTCTCTCACTCACAGCTTTTCTTTCTCTCACTCTTTCTCACTCACAGCTTCTCTTTCTTTCTCTATCACTCTCAGCTTCTCTTTCCCACTCCTTCTCACTCACATCTTCTCTTTCTCTATCTTTCTCACTCACAGCTACTCTCTCTCTCTCTCTCTCACTCACAGCTTCTCTCTCTCTCTCTCTCACTCACAGCTTCTCTTTCTCTCTCTCTCTCACTCACAGCTTCTCTTTCTCTTTCTCTCTCACTCACAGCTTCTCTTTCTCCCTCTCTCTCTCTCTCTCCCAGCTTCTCTTTCTCTGCTCTCTCACTCACAGCTTCTCTCTCTCACTCACTCACTCAAAGCTTCTCTTTCTCTCTCTCTCTCACTCACACCTTCTCTCTCTCTCTCACACACACACAGCTTCTCTTTCTCTCACTCTCTCTCACTCACAGCTTCTCTTTCTCTCTCTCTCTCACTCACAGCTTCTATTTCTCTCTATTACTCTCACTCACAGAATCTCTTTCTCTCTCTCACTCACAGCTTCTCTTTCTCTCTCTCACACACTCACAGCTTCTCCCTCTTTCTCTCTCTCTCACTCACAGCTTCTCTTTCTTTCTCTCTCTTTCTCACTCACAGCTTCTCCCTCTCTCTCTCTCTCACTCACAGCCTCTTTCTCTCTCACACACACAGCTTCTCTCTCTCTCTCACACACACTTCTCTTTCACTCAGTCTCTCTCACTCCCAGCTTCTCTTTCTCTCTCTCTCTCACTCGCAGCTTCTCTTTCTCTCTCTCTCACTCACAGCTTCTCTTTCTATCCCTCTCTCTCACTCACAGCTTCTCTTTCTCTCTCTTTCTCACTCACAGCTTCTCTTTCTTTCTCTATCACTCTCAGCTTCTTTCCCACTCCTTCTCACTCACAGCTTCTCTTTCTCTCTCTTTCTCACTCACAGCTTCTCTCTCTCTCTCACTCACAGCTTCTCTCTCTCTCACTCACTCACAGCTTCTCTTTCTCTCTCTCTCACTCACAGCTTCTCTTTCTCTTTCTCTCTCACTCACAGCTTCTCTTTCTCTCTCTCTCTCACTCACAGCTTCTCTTTCTCTCTCTCTCACTCACAGCTTTTCTTTCTTTCTCTATCACTCTCAGCTTCTCTTTCCCACTCCTTCTCACTCACATCTTCTCTTTCTCTATCTTTCTCACTCACAGCTTCTCTTTCTCTCTCTTTCTCACTCACAGCTTCTCTCTCTCTCTCTCTCACAGCTTCTCTCTCTCTCTCTCACTCTCAGCTTCTCTTTCTCTCTCTCTCACTCACAGCTTCTCTTTCTCTCTCTGACTGACAGCTACACTTTCTCTCTCTCTCACAGCTTCTCTTTCTCTCTTTCTCTCTCTCTCACTCTCAGCTTCTCTCTCTCTCTCACTCACAGCTTCTCTTTCTCTCTCATTCTCAGCTTCTCCTGCTCTCTCTCTCTCACTCACAGCTTCTATTTCTTTCTCTCTCTCACTCACAGCTTCTTTTTCTCTCTATTACTCTCACTCACAGCTTCTCTTTCTCTCTCTCTCACTCACAGCTTCCCTTTCTCTCTCTCTCACACACAGCTTCTCTTTCTCTCTCTCTCTCACTCAAAGCTTCTCTTTCTCTCTCTCTCTCTCTCTCACTCACAGCTTCTCTTTCTCTCTCTCTCACTCACAGCTTCTCTTTCTCTCCCTCTCTCTCACTCACAGCTTCTCTTTCTCTCTCTTTCTCACTCACAGCTTCTCTTTCTTTCTCTATCACTCTCAGCTTCTCTTTCCCACTCCTTCTCACTCACAGCTTCTCTTTCTCTCTCTTTCTCACTCACAGCTTATCTCTCTCTCTCACTCACAGCTTCTCTTTCTCTATCTCTCTAACTCACAGCTTCTCTTTCTCTTTCTCTCTCACTCACATTTTCTCTCTCTCTCTCTCTCACACAGATTCTCTTTCTCTCTCACTCACGCACAGCTTCTCTTTCTCTCTCTCTCTCATGCACAGCTTCTGTTTCTCTCTCTCTCACTCACTCACAGCTTCTCTTTCTTACTCTCTCTCTCTCTCACTGGCAGCTTCTCTTTCTATCTCACTCTCACTAACAGCTTCTCTTTCTCTCTCTCTCACTCACATCTTCTCTCTCTCTCACACACAGATTCTCTTTTACTCTCTCTCACTCACTCACAGCTTCTCTTTCTCTCTCTCTCATGCACAGCTTCTGTTTCCCTCTCTCTCACTCACTCACAGCTTCTCTTTCTTTCTCTCTCTCTCTCTCACTCACAGCTTATCTTTCTCTCTCTCACTCACTCGCAGCTTCTCTTTCTCTCTCTCTCTCACTCACATCTTCTCTCACACACAGATTCTCTTTCTCTCTCTCTCTCACTCACAGCTTCTCTTTCTCTCTCACACACACACAGATTCTCTTTCTCTCTCTCTCACTCACTCACAGCTTCTCTCTCTCTCTCTCTCACTCACAGCTTCTCTGTCTCTCACTCACAGCTTCTTTTTCTCTCTCTTTCTCACTCACAACTTCTCTTTCTCTCTCTTTCTCACTCACAGTTTCTCCCTCTCTCTCACTCACAGCCTCTTTCTCTCTCACACACACAGCTTCTCTCTCTCACACACACACAACTTCTCTTTCACATAGTCTCTCTCACTCACAGCTTCTCTTTCTCTCTCTCTCACTCACAGCTTCTCTTTCTCTCTCTCTCACTCACAGCTTCTCTTTCTCTCTCTCTCACACACAGATTCTCTTTCTCTCTCTCTCACTCACTCACAGCTTCTCTCTCTCTCTCACTCACTCACAGCTTCTCTTTCTCTCTCTCACTCACAGCTTCTCTTTTTCTCTCTTTCTCACTCACAGCTTCTCATTCTCTCTCTCACTCACAGCCTCTTTATCTCTCACACACACAGCTTCTCTCTCTCTCTCTCACTTCACTCAGTCTCTCTCACTCAAATCTTCTCTTTCTCTCTCTCTCTCACTCACAGCTTCTCTTTCTCTCTCTCTCTCACTCACAGCTTCTCTTTCTCTCTCTCTCGCACAGATTCTCTCTCTCTCTCTCTGTCTCTCTCACTCACAGAATCTCTTTCTCACTCTCTCTCACTCACAGCTTCTCTTTCTCTCTCTCTCTCTCACTCACATCTTCTCTCTCGCACACACAGATTCTCTTTCTCACTCTCTCACTCACTCACAGATTCTCTTTCTCTCTCTCATGCACAGCTTCTCTTTCTCTCTCTCACTCACTCACAGCTTCTCTTTCTCTCTCTCTCTCACTCAAAGCTTCTCTTTCTCTCTCTCTCTCATTCACAGCTTCTCTTTCTCTCTCTCTCTCACTCACAGCTTCTCTTTCTCTCTCTCACACACACAGATTCTCTTTCTCTCTCTCTCACTCACTCACAGCTTCTCTCTCTCTCTCACTCACAGCTTCTCTTTCTCTCTCTCACTCACAGATTCTCTTTTTCTCTCTTTCTCACTCACAGCTTCTCCTTCTCTCTCTCTCACTCACAGCCTCTTTCTCTCACACACACACAGCTTCTCTCTCTCACACACACACACAACTTCTCTTTCGCTCAGTCTCTCTCACTCACAGCTTCTCTTTCTCTCTCTCTCTCACTCACAGCTTCTCTTTCTCACTCTCTCACTCACAGCTTCTCTTTCTCTGCCTCTCTCTCACTCACAGCTTCTCTTTCTCTCTCTTTCTCACTCACAGCTTCTCTTTCTTTCTCTATCACTCTCAGCTTCTCTTTCCCACTCCTTCTCACTCACAGCTTCTCTTTCTCTCTCTTTCTCACTCACAGCTTCTCTCTCTCTCTCTCACAGCTTCTCTCTCTCTCTCTCACTCTCAGCTTCTCTTTCTCTCTCTCTCACTAACAGCTTCTCTCTTTCTCTCTCAGCTTCTCTTTCTCTCTCTCTCTCACTCACAGCTTCTCTTTCTCTCTCTGACTGACAGCTACACTTTCTCTCTCTCACTCACAGCTTCTCTCTCTCTCTCTCTCTCACACTCTCAGCTTCTCTTTCTCTCTCTCTCACTCACAGCCTCTTTCTCCCACACACACACAGCTTCTCTCTCTCACACACACACACAACTTCTCTTTCACTCAGTCTCTCTCACTCACAGCTTCTCTTTCTCTCTCTCTCACTCACAGCTTCTCTCTCTCTCACTCACAGCTTCTCTTTCTCTCTCATTCTCAGCTACTCCTGCTCTCTCTCTCTCACTCACTCACAGCTTCTATTTCTTTCTCTCTCTCACTCACAGCTTCTCTTTCTCTCTCTCACTCACTCAAAGCTTCTCTTTCTCTCTCTCTCTCACTCACACCTTCTCTTTCTCTCTCACACACACAGCTTCTCTTTCTCTCACTCTCTCTCACTCTCAGCTTCTCTTTCTCTCTATTACTCTCACTCACAGCTTCTCTTTCTCTCTCTCTGTCTCTCTCACTGACAGAATCTCTTTCTCTCTCACTCTCTCTCTCACTCACAGCTTCTCTTTCTCTCTCTCTCACTCACATCTTCTCTCTCACACAGATTCTCTTTCTCTCTCTGTCACTCACTCACAGCTTCTCTTTCTCTCTCTCTCTCATGCACAGCTTCTGTTTCTCTCTCTCTCACTCACTCACAGCTTCTCTTTCTTACTCTCTCTCTCTCTCACTGGCAGCTTCTCTTTCTATCTCTCTCTCACTCACAGCTTCTCTTTCTCTCTCTCTCTCTCACTCACATCTTCTCTCTCACACACACAGATTCTCTTTCTCTCTCTCTCACTCACTCACAGCTTCTCTTTTTCTCTCTCTCATGCACAGCTTCTGTTTCTCTCTCTCTCACTCACTCACAGCTTCTCTTTCTTTCTTTCTCTCTCTCAATCACAGCTTATCTTTCTCTCTCTCTCTCACTCACAGCTTCTCTTTCTCTCTCTCTCTCTCTCACATCTTCTCTCTCTCACACACAGATTCTCTTTCTCTCTCTCTCACTCACAGCTTCCCTTTCTCTCTCTCTCTCTCACAGCTTCTCTTTCTCTCTCTCTCTCTCTCACTCAAAGCTTCTCTTTCTCTCTCTCTCTCTCACTCACAGCTTCTCTTTCTCTCTCTCTCACTCACAGCTTCTCTTTCTCTCCCTCTCTCTCACTCACAGCTTCTCTTTCTCTCTCTTTCTCACTCACAGCTTCTCTTTCTTTCTCTATCACTCTCAGCTTCTCTTTCCCACTCCTTCTCACTCACAGCTTCTCTTTCTCTCTCTTTCTCACTCACAGCTTATCTCTCTCTCTCACTCACAGCTTCTCTTTCTCTATCTCTCTAACTCACAGCTTCTCTTTCTCTTTCTCTCTCACTCATATTTTCTCTCTCTCTCTCACTTACAGCTTCTCTTTCTCTCTCTCACTCACAACTTCTGTTTCTCTCTATTACTCTCACTCATAGCTTCTCTCTCTCTCTCACTCACAGCATCTCTTTCTCTCTCACTCTCTCTCACTCACAGCTTATCTTTCTCTCTCTCACACTCACAGCTTCTCTTTCTCTCTCTCACACAGCTTCTCTTTCTCTGTCTCTCTCTCACTCACAGCTTCTCTTTCTCTCTCTCTCTCACTCACTCAAAGCTTCTCTTTCTCTCTCTCTCTCACTCACACCTTCTCTTTCTCTCTCACACACACACAGCTTCTCTTTCTCTCCTCTCTCTCACTCACAGCTTCTCTTTCTCTCTATTACTCTCACTCACAGCTTCTCTTTCTCTCTCTCTGTCTCTCTCACTGACATAATCTCTTTCTCTCTCACTCTCTTGCTCACTCACAGCTTATCTTTCTCTCTCTCTCTCACTCACAGCTTATCTTTCTCTCTCTCTCTCACTCACATCTTCTCTCTCTCTCACACAGATTCTCTTTCTCCCTCACTCACGCACAGCTTCTCTTTCTCTCTCTCTCTCATGCACAGCTTCTGTTTCTCTCTCTCTCACTCACTCACAGCTTCTCTTTCTTACTCTCTCTCTCTCTCACTGGCAGCTTCTCTTTCTATCTCACTCTCACCCACAGCTTCTCTTTCTCTCTCTCTCTCACTCACATCTTCTCTCTCTCTCACACACAGATTCTCTTTTACTCTCTCTCACTCACTCACAGCTTCTCTTTCTCTCTCTCTCATACACAGCTTCTGTTTCCCTCTCTCTCACTCACTCACAACTTCTCTTTCTTTCTCTCTCTCTCTCACTCACAGCTTCTCTTTCTCTCTCTCTCTCACTCACATCTTCTCTCACACACAGATTCTCTTTCTCTCTCTCTCTCTCACTCACAGCTTCTCTTTCTCTCTCTCACACACACACAGATTCTCTTTCTCTCTCTCTCACTCACTCACAGCTTCTCTCTCTCTCTCTCTCACTCACAGCTTCTCTTTCTCTCACTCACAGCTTCTTTTTCTCTCTCTTTCTCACTCACAACTTCTCTTTCTCTCTCTTTCTCACTCACAGTTTCTCCCTCTCTCTCTCTCACTCACAGCCTCTTTCTCTCTCACACACACAGCTTCTCTCTCTCACACACACACAACTTCTCTTTCACTCAGTCTCTCTCACTCACAGCTTCTCTTTCTCTCTCTCTCACTCACACCTTCTCTTTCTCTCTCTCTCACTCACAGCTTCTCTTTCTCTTTCTCTCTCACTCACAGCTTCTCTCTCTCTCACACACACACACAGATTCTTTTTCTCTCTCTCTCTCACTCACTCACAGCTTCTCTCTCTCTCTCTCACTCACAGCTTCTCTTTCTCTCTCTCACACACAGCTTCTCTCTCTCACACACACAACTTCTCTTTCACTCAGTCTCTCTCACTCACAGCTTCTCTTTCTCTCTCTCTCACTCACAGCTTCTCTTTCTCTCTCTCTCACTCACAGCTTCTCTTTCTCTCTCTCTCTCACACAGATTCTCTTTCTCTCTCTCTCACTCACTCACAGCTTCTCTCTCTCTCTCACTCACTCACAGCTTCTCTTTCTCTCTCTCACTCACAGCTTCTCTTTTTCTCTCTTTCTCACTCACAGCTTCTCCCTCTCTCACTCACAGCCTCTTTATCTCTCACACACACAGCTTCTCTCTCTCTCTCACTTCACTCAGTCTCTCTCACTCAAATCTTCTCTTTCTCTCTCTCTCTCACTCACAGCTTCTCTTTCTATCTCTCTCTCACTCACAGCTTTTCTTTCTCTCTCTCTCGCACAGATTCTCTCTCTCTCTCTCTGTCTCTCTCACTCACAGAATCTCTTTCTCACTCTCTCTCACTCACAGCTTCTCTTTCTCTCTCTCTCTCTCACTCACATCTTCTCTCTCGCACACACAGATTCTCTTTCTCACTCTCTCACTCACTCACAGATTCTCTTTCTCTCTCTCATGCACAGCTTCTCTTTCTCTCTCTCACTCACTCACAGCTTCTCTTTCTCTCTCTCTCTCACTCAAAGCTTCTCTTTCTCTCTCTCTCTCATTCACAGCTTCTCTTTCTCTCTCTCTCTCACTCACAGCTTCTCTTTCTCTCTCTCACACACACAGATTCTCTTTCTCTCTCTCTCACTCACTCACAGCTTCTCTCTCTCTCTCTCACTCACAGCTTCTCTTTCTCTCTCTCACTCACAGATTCTCTTTTTCTCTCTTTCTCACTCACAGCTTCTCCTTCTCTCTCTCTCACTCACAGCCTCTTTCTCTCACACACACACAGCTTCTCTCTCTCACACACACACACAACTTCTCTTTCGCTCAGTCTCTCTCACTCACAGCTTCTCTTTCTCTCTCTCTCACTCACAGCTTCTCTTTCTCACTCTCTCACTCACAGCTTCTCTTTCTCTGCCTCTCTCTCACTCACAGCTTCTCTTTCTCTCCCTTTCTCACTCACAGCTTCTCTTTCTTTCTCTATCACTCTCAGCTTCTCTTTCCCACTCCTTCTCACTCACAGCTTCTCTTTCTCTCTCTTTCTCACTCACAGCTTCTCTCTCTCTCTCTCACAGCTTCTCTCTCTCTCACTCTCAGCTTCTCTTTCTCTCTCTCTCACTAACAGCTTCTCTCTTTCTCTCTCAGCTTCTCTTTCTCTCTCTCTCTCACTCACAGCTTCTCTTTCTCTCTCTGACTGACAGCTACACTTTCTCTCTCTCACTCACAGCTTCTCTTTCTCTCTCTCTCTCTCACTCTCAGCTTCTCTTTCTCTCTCTCTCACTCACAGCCTCTTTCTCCCACACACACACAGCTTCTCTCTCTCACACACACACACAACTTCTCTTTCACTCAGTCTCTCTCACTCACAGCTTCTCTTTCTCTCTCTCTCTTACTCACAGCTTCTCTCTCTCTCACTCACAGCTTCTCTTTCTCTCTCATTCTCAGCTTCTCCTGCTCTCTCTCTCTCTCTCACTCACAGCTTCTATTTCTTTCTCTCTCTCACTCACAGCTTCTCTTTCTCTCTCACTCACTCAAAGCTTCTCTTTCTCTCTCTCTCTCACTCACACCTTCTCTTTCTCTCTCTCACACACAGCTTCTCTTTCTCTCACTCTCTCTCACTCACAGCTTCTCTTTCTCTCTATTACTCTCACTCACAGCTTCTCTTTCTCTCTCTCTGTCTCTCTCACTGACAGAATCTCTTTCTCTCTCACTCTCTCTCTCACTCACAGCTTCTCTTTCTCTCTCTCTCTCACTCACATCTTCTCTCTCACACAGATTCTCTTTCTCTCTCTGTCACTCACTCACAGCTTCTCTTTCTCTCTCTCTCTCATGCACAGCTTCTGTTTCTCTCTCTCACTCACTCACAGCTTCTCTTTCTTACTCTCTCTCTCTCTCACTGGCAGCTTCTCTTTCTATCTCTCTCTCACTCACAGCTTCTCTTTCTCTCTCTCTCTCTCACTCACATCTTCTCTCTCACACACACAGATTCTCTTTCTCTCTCTCTCACTCACTCACAGCTTCTCTTTTTCTCTCTCTCATGCACAGCTTCTGTTTCTCTCTCTCTCACTCACTCACAGCTTCTCTTTTTTTCTTTCTCTCTCTCACTCACAGCTTATCTTTCTCTCTCTCTCTCACTCACAGCTTCTCTCTCTCTCTCTCTCTCTCACATCTTCTCTCTCACACACACAGATTCTCTTTCTCTCTCTCTCACTCACAGCTTCTCTCTCTCTCACAAACACACAGCTTCTCTTTCTCTCTCTCTCACTCACAGCTTCTCTTTCTCTTTCTCTCTCACTCACAGCTTCTCCTTCTCTCTCTCTCACACACTGCTTTTCTCTCTCTCACACACACAGCTTCTCTTTCTCTCACTCTCTCTCACTCACAGCTTCTCTTTCTCTTTCTCTCTCTCTCTCTCTCTCTCAAAGAATCTCTCTCTCTCTCATACAAACCCACAGCTTCTCTTTCTCTTTCTCTCTCATTCACAGCTTCTCTTTTTCTCTCTCTCTCTCACTCACAGTTTCTCTTTCTCTCTCTCTCACTCACAGCTTCTCTCTCTCTCTCACTCTTAGCTTCTCTTTCTCTCTCTCTCTCACTCACAGCTTCTCTTTCTCTCTCACGCACTCACAGCTTATGTTTCTCTCTATCACTCTCACTCACAGCTTCTCTTTCTCTCCCTCTCTCTCTCACTCTCAGCTTCTCTTTCTCTCTCTTTCTCACTCACAGCTTCTCTTTCTCTCTCTCTCTCTCTCACTCACAGCTTCTCTTTCTCTCTCACACACACACAGATTCTCTTTCTCTCTCACTCTCACAGCTTCTCTCTCTCTCTCTCACTCACAGCTTCTCTTTCTTACTCTCTCTCTCTCTCACTGGCAGCTTATCTTTCTCTCTCTCTCTCACTCACAGCTTTTCTTTCTCTCTCTGTCACTCACAGCTTCTCCCTCTATCTCTCTATCTCTTGATCTCTCTCACTCACAGCTTCTCTTTCTCTCTCACACACAGCTTCTCTCTCTCTCTCTCACAACTTCTCTTTCACTCACTCTCTCTCACTCACAGCTTCTCTTTCTCTCTCTCTCACTCAAAGCTTCTCTTTCTCTCTCACACACACCCAGCTTCTCTTTCTCTCTCTCTCACTCACAGCTTTTCTTTCACTCCCTCTTTCTCACTCACAGCTTCTCTTTCTTTCTCTATCACTCTCAGCTTCTCTTTCCCACTCCTTCTCACTCACAGCTTCTCTTTCTCTATCTTTCTCACTCACAGCTACTCTCTCTCTCTCTCTCTCTCTCACTCACAGCTTCTCTCTCTCTCTCTCACTCACAGCTTCTCTTTCTCTCTCTCTCTCACTCAAAGATTCTCTTTCTCTCTCACACACACCCAGCGTCTCTTTCTCTCTCTCTCACTCACAGCTTTTCTTTCTCTCACTCTTTCTCACTCACAGCTTCTCTTTCTTTCTCTATCACTCTCAGCTTCTCTTTCCCACTCCTTCTCACTCACATCTTCTCTTTCTCTATCTTTCTCACTCACAGCTACTCTCTCTCTCTCTCTCTCACTCACAGCTTCTCTCTCTCTCTCTCTCAGTCACAGCTTCTCTTTCTCTCTCTCTCTCACTCACAGCTTCTCTTTCTCTTTCTCTCTCACTCACAGCTTCTCTTTCTCCCTCCCTCTCTCTCTCTCCCATCTTCTCTTTCTCTGTCTCTCTCACTCACAGCTTCTCTCTCTCACTCACTCACTCAAAGCTTCTCTTTCTCTCTCTCTCTCACTCACACCTTCTCTCTCTCTCACACACACACACAGCTTCTCTTTCTCTCAATCTCTCTCACTCACAGCTTCTCTTTCTCTCTCTCTCACTCACAGCTTCTATTTCTCTCTATTACTCTCACTCACAGAATCTCTTTCTCTCTCTCACTCACAGCTTCTCTTTCTCTCTCTCACACACTCACAGCTTCTCCCTCTTTCTCTCTCTCTCACTCACAGCTTCTCTTTCTTTCTCTCTCTTTCTCACTCACAGCTTCTCCCTCTCTCTCTCTCTCACTCACAGCCTCTTTCTCTCTCACACACACAGCTTCTCTCTCTCTCACACACACACTTCTCTTTCACTCAGTCTCTCTCACTCCCAGCTTCTCTTTCTCTCTCTCTCTCACTCGCAGCTTCTCTTTCTCTCTCTCTCACTCACAGCTTCTCTTTCTCTCCCTCTCTCTCACTCACAGCTTCTCTTTCTCTCTCTTTCTCACTCACAGCTTCTCTTTCTTTCTCTATCACTCTCAGCTTCTCTTTCCCACTCCTTCTCACTCACAGCTTCTCTTTCTCTCTCTTTCTCACTCACAGCTTCTCTCTCTCTCTCACTCACAGCTTCTCTCTCTCTCACTCACTCACAGCTTCTCTTTCTCTCTCTCTCACTCACAGCTTCTCTTTCTCTTTCTCTCTCACTCACAGCTTCTCTTTCTCTCTCTCTCTCACTCACAGCTTCTCTTTCTCTCTCTCTCACTCACAGCTTTTCTTTCTTTCTCTATCACTCTCAGCTTCTCTTTCCCACTCCTTCTCACTCACATCTTCTCTTTCTCTATCTTTCTCACTCACAGCTTCTCTTTCTCTCTCTTTCTCACTCACAGCTTCTCTCTCTCTCACAGCTTCTCTCTCTCTCTCTCTCTCACTCTCAGCTTCTCTTTCTCTCTCTCTCACTCACAGCTTCTCTTTCTCTCTCTGACTGTCAGCTACACTTTCTCTCTCTCTCACAGCTTCTCTTTCTCTCTTTCTCTCTCTCTCACTCTCAGCTTCTCTCTCTCTCACTCACAGCTTCTCTTTCTCTCTCATTCTCAGCTTCTCCTGCTCTCTCTCTCTCACTCACAGCTTCTATTTCTTTCTCTCTCTCACTCACAGCTTCTTTTTCTCTCTATTACTCTCACTCACAGCTTCTCTTTCTCTCTCTCTCACTCACAGCTTCCCTTTCTCTCTCTCTCTCTCACAGCTTCTCTTTCTCTCTCTCTCTCTCACTCAAAGCTTCTCTTTCTCTCTCTCTCTCTCTCACTCACAGCTTCTCTTTCTCTCTCTCTCACTCACAGCTTCTCTTTCTCTCCCTCTCTCTCACTCACAGCTTCTCTTTCTCTCTCTTTCTCACTCACAGCTTCTCTTTCTTTCTCTATCACTCTCAGCTTCTCTTTCCCACTCCTTCTCACTCACAGCTTCTCTTTCTCTCTCTTTCTCACTCACAGCTTATCTCTCTCTCTCACTCACAGCTTCTCTTTCTCTATCTCTCTAACTCACAGCTTCTCTTTCTCTTTCTCTCTCACTCACATTTTTTCTCTCTCTCTCTCTCACTTACAGCTTCTCTTTCTCTCTCTCACTCACAACTTCTGTTTCTCTCTATTACTCTCACTCATAGCTTCTCTCTCTCTCTCACTCACATCTTCTCTCTCTCTCACACAGATTCTCTTTCTCTCTCACTCACGCACAGCTTCTCTTTCTCTCTCTCTCTCATGCACAGCTTCTGTTTCTCTCTCTCTCACTCACTCACAGCTTCTCTTTCTTACTCTCTCTCTCTCTCACTGGCAGCTTCTCTTTCTATCTCACTCTCACTCACAGCTTCTCTTTCTCTCTCTCTCTCACTCACATCTTCTCTCTCTCTCACACACAGATTCTCTTTTACTCTCTCTCACTCACTCACAGCTTCTCTTTCTCTCTCTCTCATGCACAGCTTCTGTTTCCCTCTCTCTCACTCACTCACAGCTTCTCTTTCTTTCTCTCTCTCTCTCTCACTCACAGCTTATCTTTCTCTCTCTCTCTCACTCACACCTTCTCTCTCTCTCACACACACACACAGCTTCTCTTTCTCTCACTCTCTCTCACTCACAGCTTCTCTTTCTCTCTCTCTCTCACTCACAGCTTCTATTTCTCTCTATTACTCTCACTCACAGAATCTCTTTCTCTCTCTCACTCACAGCTTCTCTTTCTCTCTCTCACACACTCACAGCTTCTCCCTCTTTCTCTCTCTCTCACTCACAGCTTCTCTTTCTTTCTCTCTCTTTCTCACTCACAGCTTCTCCCTCTCTCTCTCTCTCACTCACAGCCTCTTTCTCTCTCACACACACAGCTTCTCTCTCTCTCACACACACACTTCTCTTTCACTCAGTCTCTCTCACTCCCAGCTTCTCTTTCTCTCTCTCTCTCACTCGCATCTTCTCTTTCTCTCTCTCTCACTCACAGCTTCTCTTTCTCTCCCTCTCTCTCACTCACAGCTTCTCTTTCTTTCTCTATCACTCTCAGCTTCTCTTTCCCACTCCTTCTCACTCACAGCTTCTCTTTCTCTCTCTTTCTCACTCACAGCTTCTCTCTCTCTCACTCACAGCTTCTCTCTCTCTCACTCACTCACAGCTTCTCTTTCTCTCTCTCTCACTCACAGCTTCTCTTTCTCTTTCTCTCTCACTCACAGCTTCTCTTTCTCTCTCTCTCTCACGCACAGCTTCTCTTTCTCTCTCTCTCACTCACAGCTTTTCTTTCTTTCTCTATCACTCTCAGCTTCTCTTTCCCACTCCTTCTCACTCACATCTTCTCTTTCTCTATCTTTCTCACTCACAGCTTCTCTTTCTCTCTCTTTCTCACTCACAGCTTCTCTCTCTCTCTCTCACAGCTTCTCTCTCTCTCTCTCTCACTCTCAGCTTCTCTTTCTCTCTCTCTCACTCACAGCTTCTCTTTCTCTCTCTGACTGACAGCTACACTTTCTCTCTCTCTCACAGCTTCTCTTTCTCTCTTTCTCTCTCTCTCACTCTCAGCTTCTCTCTCTCTCTCACTCACAGCTTCTCTTTCTCTCTCATTCTCAGCTTCTCCTGCTCTCTCTCTCTCACTCACAGCTTCTATTTCTTTCTCTCTCTCACTCACAGCTTCTTTTTCTCTCTATTACTCTCACTCACAGCTTCTCTTTCTCTCTCTCTCACTCACAGCTTCCCTTTCTCTCTCTCTCTCTCTCACAGCTTCTCTTTCTCTCTCTCTCTCTCACTCAAAGCTTCTCTTTCTCTCTCTCTCTCTCTCTCACTCACAGCTTCTCTTTCTCTCTCTCTCACTCACAGCTTCTCTTTCTCTCCCTCTCTCTCACTCACAGCTTCTCTTTCTCTCTCTTTCTCACTCACAGCTTCTCTTTCTTTCTCTATCACTCTCAGCTTCTCTTTCCCACTCCTTCTCACTCACAGCTTCTCTTTCTCTCTCTTTCTCACTCACAGCTTATCTCTCTCTCTCACTCACAGCTTCTCTTTCTCTATCTCTCTAACTCACAGCTTCTCTTTCTCTTTCTCTCTCACTCACATTTTCTCTCTCTCTCTCTCTCACTTACAGCTTCTCTTTCTCTCTCTCACTCACAACTTCTGTTTCTCTCTATTACTCTCACTCATAGCTTCTCTCTCTCTCTCACTCACATCTTCTCTCTCTCTCACACAGATTCTCTTTCTCTCTCACTCACGCACAGCTTCTCTTTCTCTCTCTCTCTCATGCACAGCTTCTGTTTCTCTCTCTCTCTCACTCACTCACAGCTTCTCTTTCTTACTCTCTCTCTCTCTCACTGGCAGCTTCTCTTTCTATCTCACTCTCACTCACAGCTTCTCTTTCTCTCTCTCTCTCACTCACATCTTCTCTCTCTCTCTCACACAGATTCTCTTTTACTCTCTCTCACTCATTCACAGCTTCTCTTTCTCTCTCTCTCATGCACAGCTTCTGTTTCCCTCTCTCTCACTCACTCACAGCTTCTCTTTCTTTCTCTCTCTCTCTCTCACTCACAGCTTATCTTTCTCTCTCTCACTCACTCACAGCTTCTCTTTCTCTCTCTCTCTCACTCACATCTTCTCTCACACACAGATTCTCTTTCTCTCTCTCTCTCACTCACAGCTTCTCTTTCTCTCTCTCACACACACAGATTCTCTTTCTCTCTCTCTCACTCACTCACAGCTTCTCTCTCTCTCTCTCTCACTCACAGCTTCTCTGTCTCTCACTCACAGCTTCTTTTTCTCTCTCTTTCTCACTCACAACTTCTCTTTCTCTCTCTTTCTCACTCACAGTTTCTCCCTCTCTCTCTCTCTCACTCACAGCCTCTTTCTCTCTCACACACACAGCTTCTCTCTCTCACACACACACAACTTCTCTTTCACTCAGTCTCTCTCACTCACAGCTTCTCTTTCTCTCTCTCTCACTCACACCTTCTCTTTCTCTCTCTCTCTCACTCACAGCTTCTCTTTCTCTTTCTCTCTCACTCACAGCTTCTCTTTCTCTCTCACACACACACAGATTCTTTTTCTCTCTCTCTCTCTCACTCACTCACAGCTTCTCTCTCTCTCTCTCACTCACAGCTTCTCTTTCTCTCTCTCACTCACAGCTTCTCTTTCTCTCTCTTTCTCACTCACAACTTCTCTTTCTCTCTCTTTCTCACTCACAGTTTCTCCCTCTCTCTCTCTCACTCACAGCCTCTTTCTCTCTCACACACACAGCTTCTCTCTCACACACACACAACTTCTCTTTCACTTAGTCTCTCTCACTCATAGCTTCTCTTTCTCTCTCTCTCACTCACAGCTTCTCTTTCTCTCTCTCTCACTCACAGCTTCTCTTTCTCTCTCTCACACACACAGATTCTCTTTCTCTCTCTCTCACTCACTCACAGCTTCTCTCTCTCTCTCACTCACTCACAGCTTCTCTTTCTCTCTCTCACTCACAGCTTCTCTTTTTCTCTCTTTCTCACTCACAGCTTCTCCCTCTCTCTCTCACTCACAGCCTCTTTATCTCTCACACACACAGCTTCTCTCTCTCTCTCACTTCACTCAGTCTCTCTCACTCAAATCTTCTCTTTCTCTCTCTCTCTCACTCACAGCTTCTCTTTCTCTCTCTCTCACTCACAGCTTCTCTTTCTCTCTCTCTCGCACAGATTCTCTCTCTCTCTCTCTGTCTCTCTCACTCACAGAATCTCTTTCTCACTCTCTCTCACTCACAGCTTCTCTTTCTCTCTCTCTCTCTCACTCACATCTTCTCTCCCGCACACACAGATTCTCTTTCTCACTCTCTCACTCACTCACAGATTCTCTTTCTCTCTCTCATGCACAGCTTCTCTTTCTCTCTCTCACTCACTCACAGCTTCTCTTTCTCTCTCTCTCTCACTCAAAGCTTCTCTTTCTCTCTCTCTCATTCACAGCTTCTCTTTCTCTCTCTCTCTCACTCACAGCTTCTCTTTCTCTCTCACACACACACAGATTCTCTTTCTCTCTCTCTCACTCACTCACAGCTTCTCTCTCTCTCTCTCACTCACAGCTTCTCTTTCTCTCTCTCACTCACAGATTCTCTTTTTCTCTCTTTCTCACTCACAGCTTCTCCTTCTCTCTTTCTCACTCACAGCCTCTTTCTCTCACACACACACAGCTTCTCTCTCACACACACACACACAACTTCTCTTTCGATCAGTCTCTCTCACTCACAGCTTCTCTTTCTCTCTCTCTCTCACTCACAGCTTCTCTTTCTCACTCTCTCACTCACAGCTTCTCTTTCTCTGCCTCTCTCTCACTCACAGCTTCTCTTTCTCTCTCTTTCTCACTCACAGCTTCTCTTTCTTTCTCTATCACTCTCAGCTTCTCTTTCCCACTCCTTCTCACTCACAGCTTCTCTTTCTCTCTCTTTCTCACTCACAGCTTCTCTCTCTCTCTCTCACCTTCTCTCTCTCTCTCACTCTCAGCTTATCTTTCTCTCTCTCTCACTAACAGCTTCAATCTTTCTCTCTCAGCTTCTCTTTCTCTCTCTCTCTCACTCACAGCTTCTCTTTCTCTCTCTGACTGACAGCTACACTTTCTCTCTCTCACTCACAGCTTCTCTCTCTCTCTCTCTCACTCTCAGCTTCTCTTTCTCTCTCTCTCACTCACAGCCTCTTTCTCCCACACACACACAGCTTCTCTCTCTCACACACACACACAACTTCTCTTTCACTCAGTCTCTCTCACTCACAGCTTCTCTTTCTCTCTCTCTCTCACTCACAGCTTCTCTCTCTCTCACTCACAGCTTCTCTTTCTCTCTCATTCTCAGCTTCTCCTGCTCTCTCTCTCTCTCTCACTCACAGCTTCTATTTCTTTCTCTCTCTCACTCACAGCTTCTCTTTCTCTCTCTCACTCACTCAAAGCTTCTCTTTCTCTCTCACTCTCACTCACACCTTCTCTTTCTCTCTCACACACACAGCTTCTCTTTCTCTCACTCTCTCTCACTCACAGCTTCTCTTTCTCTCTATTACTCTCACTCACAGCTTCTCTCTCTCTCTCTCTGTCTCTCTCACTGACAGAATCTCTTTCTCTCTCACTCTCTCTCTCACTCACAGCTTCTCTTTCTCTCTCTCTCACTCACATCTTCTCTCTCACACAGATTCTCTTTCTCTCTCTGTCACTCACTCACAGCTTCTCTTTCTCTCTCTCTCTCATGCACAGCTTCTGTTTCTCTCTCTCTCACTCACTCACAGCTTCTCTTTCTTACTCTCTCTCTCTCTCACTGGCAGCTTCTCTTTCTATCTCTCTCTCACTCACAGCTTCTCTTTCTCTCTCTCTCTCTCACTCACATCTTCTCTCTCACACACACAGATTCTCTTTCTCTCTCTCTCACTCACTCACAGCTTCTCTTTTTCTCTCTCTCATGCACAGCTTCTGTTTCTCTCTATCTCACTCACTCACAGCTTCTCTTTCTTTCTTTCTCTCTCTCAATCACAGCTTATCTTTCTCTCTCTCTCTCACTCACAGCTTCTCTTTCTCTCTCTCTCTCTCTCACATCTTCTCTCTCTCACACACAGATTCTCTTTCTCTCTCTCTCACTCACTCACAGCTTCTCTCTCTCTCACAAACACACAGCTTCTCTTTCTCTCTCTCTCACTCACAGCTTCTCTTTCTCTTTCTCTCTCACTCACAGCTTCTCCTTCTCTCTCTCACACACACTGCTTTTCTCTCTCTCACACACACAGCTTCTCTTTCTCTCACTCTCTCTCACTCACAGCTTCTCTCTCTCTCTCTCACTCTCTCTCTCTCTCTCAAAGAATCTCTCTCTCTCATACAAACCCACAGCTTCTCTTTCTCTTTCTCTCTCATTCACAGCTTCTCTTTTTCTCTCTCTCTCTCTCACTCACAGTTTCTCTTTCTCTCTCTCTCTCACTCACAGCTTCTCTCTCTCACTCTCAGCTTCTCTTTCTCTCTCTCTCTCACTCACAGCTTCTCTTTCTCTCTCACGCACTCACAGCTTATGTTTCTCTCTATCACTCTCACTCACAGCTTCTCTTTCTCTCCCTCTCTCTCTCACTCACAATTTCTCTTTCTCTCTCTCTTACTCACAGCTTCTCTCTCTCTCTCACTCTCAGCTTCTCTTTCTCTCTTTTTCTCACTCACAGCTTCTGTTTTGCTCTATCACTCTCACTCACAGCTTCCCTTTCTCTCTCTCTCTCACTCACAGCTTCTCTTTATCTCTCTCTCTTTCACTCACAGCTTCTCTCTCTCTCACTCACAGCTTCTCTTTCTCTCTCCTCTCACTCACAGCTTCTCTTTCTCTCTCTCTCTCACTCACAGCTTCTCTTTCTCTCTCACACACACACAGATTCTCTTTCTCTCTATCACTCACTCACAGCTTCTCTCTCTCTCTCTCACTCACAGCTTCTCGTTCTTACTCTCTCTCTCTCTCACTGGCAGCTTATCTTTCTCTCTCTCTCTCACTCACAGCTTTTCTTTCTCTCTCTGTCACTCACAGCTTCTCCCTCTATCTCTCTATCTCTTGATCTCTCTCACTCACAGCTTCTCTTTCTCTCTCACACACAGCTTCTCTCTCTCTCTCTCACAACTTCTCTTTCACTCACTCTCTCTCACTCACAGCTTCTCTTTCTCTCTCTCTCACTCAAAGCTTCTCTTTCTCTCTCACACACACCCAGCTTCTCTTTCTCTCTCTCTCACTCACAGCTTTTCTTTCACTCCCTCTTTCTCACTCACAGCTTCTCTTTCTTTCTCTATCACTCTCAGCTTCTCTTTCCCACTCCTTCTCACTCACATCTTCTCTTTCTCTATCTTTCTCACTCACATCTACTCTCTCTCTCTCTCTCTCACTCACAGCTTCTCTCTCTCTCTCTCTCACGCACAGCTTCTCTTTCTCTCTCTTTCTCACTCACAGCTTCTGTTTTGCTCTATCACTCTCACTCACAGCTTCCCTTTCTCTCTCTCTCTCACTCACAGCTTCTCTTTATCTCTCTCTCTTTCACTCACAGCTTCTCTCTCTCTCACTCACAGCTTCTCTTTCTCTCTCCTCTCACTCACAGCTTCTCTTTCTCTCTCTCTCTCTCACTCACAGCTTCTCTTTCTCTCTCACACACACACAGATTCTCTTTCTCTCTCTCACTCACTCACAGCTTCTCTCTCTCTCTCTCACTCACAGCTTCTCTTTCTTACTCTCTCTCTCTCTCACTGGCAGCTTATCTTTCTCTCTCTCTCTCACTCACAGCTTTTCTTTCTCTCTCTGTCACTCACAGCTTCTCCCTCTATCTCTCTATCTCTTGATCTCTCTCACTCACAGCTTCTCTTTCTCTTTCACACACAGCTTCTCTCTCTCTCACACAACTTCTCTTTCACTCACTCTCTCTCACTCACAGCTTCTCTTTCTCTCTCTCTCACTCAAAGCTTCTCTTTCTCTCTCACACACACCCAGCTTCTCTTTCTCTCTCTCTCACTCACAGCTTTTCTTTCACTCCCTCTTTCTCACTCACAGCTTCTCTTTCTTTCTCTATCACTCTCAGCTTCTCTTTCCCACTCCTTCTCACTCACAGCTTCACTTTCTCTATCTTTCTCACTCACAGCTACTCTCTCTCTCTCTCTCACTCACAGCTTCTCTCTCTCTCTCTCACTCACAGCTTCTCTTTCTCTCTCTCTCTCACTCAAAGCTTCTCTTTCTCTCTCACACACACCCAGCTTCTCTTTCTCTCTCTCTCACTCACAGCTTTTCTTTCTCTCACTCTTTCTCACTCACAGCTTCTCTTTCTTTCTCTATCACTCTCAGCTTCTCTTTCCCACTCCTTCTCACTCACATCTTCTCTTTCTCTATCTTTCTCACTCACAGCTACTCTCTCTCTCTCTCACTCACAGCTTCTCTC
Organism: Bradypodion ventrale; assembly: GCA_035047345.1. NCBI lineage: Eukaryota > Metazoa > Chordata > Lepidosauria > Squamata > Chamaeleonidae > Bradypodion > Bradypodion ventrale. The sequence continues at coordinate 256,431,737 of JAWDJE010000001.1, forward strand.
TCTCTCTCTCTCACTCACAGCTTCTCTTTCTCTCTCTTTCTCACTCACAGCTTCTGATTTGCTCTATCACTCTCACTCACAGCTTCCCTTTCTCTCTCTCTCTCACTCACAGCTTCTATTTATCTCTCTCTCTTTCACTCACAGCTTCTCTCTCTCTCACTCACAGCTTCTCTTTCTCTCTCCTCTCACTCACAGCTTCTCTTTCTCTCTCTCTCTCTCACTCACAGCTTCTCTTTCTCTCTCACACACACACAGATTCTCTTTCTCTCTCTCACTCACTCACAGCTTCTCTCTCTCTCTCTCTCACTCACAGCTTCTCTTTCTTACTCTCTCTCTCACTCACAGCTTCTCTTTCTCTTTCTCTCTCACTCACAGCTTCTCTTTCTCCCTCTCTCTCTCTCTCTCCCAGCTTCTCTTTCTCTGTCTCTCTCACTCACAGCTTCTCTTTCTTTCTCTCACTCACTCAAAGCTTCTCTTTCTCTCTCTCTCTCACTCACACCTTCTCTTTCTCTATCTCTCACACAGCTTCTCTTTCTCTCACTCTCTCTCACTCACAGCTTCTCTTTCTCTCTTTCTCACACTCACAGCTTCTCTTTCTCCCTCTCTCTCACTCACACCTTCTGTTTTGCTCTATCACTCTCACTCACAGCTTCCCTTTCTCTCTCTCTCTCTCACTCACAGCTTCTCTTTATCTCTCTCTCTTTCACTCACAGCTTCTCTCTCTCTCACTCACAGCTTCTCTTTCTCTCTCCTCGCACTCACAGCTTCTCTTTCTATCTCTCTCTCACTCACAGCTTCTCTTTCTCTCTCCTCTCACTCACAGCTTCTCTTTCACTCACTCTCTCTCACTCACAGCTTCTCTTTCTCTCTTTCTCACTCAAAGCTTCTCTTTCTCTCTCTCTCACTCACAGCTTCTCTCTCTCAGCTTCTCTTTCTCTCTCTCTCTCACTCACAGCTTCTCTCTCTCTCACTCACAGCTTCTCTCTCTCTCATTCTCAGCTTCTCCTGCTCGCTCTCTCTCACTCACACACAGCTTCTATTTCTTTCTCTCTCTCACTCACAGCTTCTTTTTCTCTCTATTACTCTCACTCACAGCTTCTCTTTCTCTCTCTCTCTCACTCACAGCTTCTCTTTCTCTCTCTCACTCACAGATTCTCTTTCTCTCTCTCATGCACAGCTTCTCTTTCTCTCTCTCTCACTCACTCATAGCTTCTCTCTCTCTCTCTCTCTCTCACTCACAGCTTCTCTTTCTCTCTCCTTCACTCACAGCTTCTCTTTCTCTCCCTCTCTCTCACTCACAGCTTCTCTTTCTCTTTCTTTCTCACTCACAGCTTCTCTTTCTTTCTCTATCACTCTCAGCTTTTCTTTCCCACTCCTTCTCACTCACAGCTTCTCTTTCTCTCTCTTTCTCACTCACAGCTTATCTCTCTCTCTCACTCACAGCTTCTCTTTCTCTATCTCTCTCTCTCACAGCTTCTCTTTCTCTTTCTCTCTCTCTCACTCTCAGCTTCTCTCTCTCTCACTCACTCACAGCTACTCTTTCTTTCTCATTCTCAGCTTCTCCTGCTCTCTCTCTCTCACTCACAGCTTCTATTTCTTTCTCTCTCTCACTCACAGCTTCTTTTTCTCTCTATTACTCTCACTCACAGCTTCTCTTTCTCTCTCTCTCACTCACAGCTTCCCTTTCTCTCTCTCTCTATCACAGCTTCTCTTTCTCTCTCTCTCTCTCACTCAAAGCTTCTCTTTCTCTCTCTCTCTCTCTCTCTCACTCACAGCTTCTCTTTCTCTCTCCTTCACTCACAGCTTCTCTTTCTCTCCCTCTCTCTCACTCACAGCTTCTCTTTCTCTTTCTTTCTCACTCACAGCTTCTCTTTCTTTCTCTATCACTCTCAGCTTTTCTTTCCCACTCCTTCTCACTCACAGCTTCTCTTTCTCTCTCTTTCTCACTCACAGCTTATCTCTCTCTCTCACTCACAGCTTCTCTTTCTCTATCTCTCTAACTCACAGCTTCTCTTTCTCTTTCTCTCTCACTCACATTTTCTCTCTCTCTCACTTACAGCTTCTCTTTCTCTCTCTCACTCACAACTTCTGTTTCTCTCTATTACTCTCACTCACAGCTTCTCTCTCTCTCTCACTCACAGCATCTCTTTCTCTCTCACTCTCTCTCACTCACAGCTTATCTTTCTCTCTCTCTCTCTCACACAGCTTCTCTTTCTCTCTCACACACAGCTTCTCTTTCTCTGTCTCTCTCTCACTCACAGCTTCTCTTTCTCTCTCTCACTCACTCAAAGCTTCTCTTTCTCTCTCTCTCTCACTCACACCTTCTCTTTCTCTCTCACACACACACAGCTTCTCTTTCTCTCACTCTCTCTCACTCACAGCTTCTCTTTCTCTCTATTACTCTCACTCACAGCTTCTCTTTCTCTCTCTCTGTCTCTCTCACTGACAGAATCTCTTTCTCTCTCACTCTATTGCTCACTCACAGCTTATCTTTCTCTCTCTCTCTCTCACTCACAGCTTCTCTTTCTCTCTCTCTCTCACTCACATCTTCTCTCTCTCACACACAGATTCTCTTTCTCTCTCTCTCACTCACTCACAGCTTCTCTTTCTCTCTCTCTCTCATGCACAGCTTCTGTTTCTCTCTCACTCACTCACAGCTTCTCTTTCTTACTCTCTCTCTCTCTCACTGGCAGCTTCTCTTTCTATCTCTCTCTCACTCACAGCTTCTCTTTCTCTCTCTCACTCACTCACATCTCTCTCTCTCTCACACAGATTCTCTTTCTCTCCCTCTCACTCACTCACAGCTTCTCTTTCTCTCTCTCTCATGCACAGCTTCTGTTTCTCTCTCTCTCTCACTCACAGCTTATCTTTCTCTCTCTCTCACTCCCAGCTTCTCTTTCTCTCTCTCTCACTCACATCTTCTCTCTCACACACACAGATTCTCTTTCTCTCTCTCTCTCTCACTCACAGCTTCTCTTTCTCTCTCTCACTCACAGCTTCTCTTTCTCTCTCTTTCTCACTCACAACTTCTTTTTCTCTCTCTTTCTCACTCATAGTTTCTCCCTCTCTCTCTCTCACTCACAGCCTCTTTCTCTCTCACACACACAGCTTCTCTCTCTCACACACACAACTTCTCTTTCACTCAGTCTCTCTCACTCACAGCTTCTCTTTCTCTCTCTCTCACTCACACCTTCTCTTTCTCTCTCTCTCTCACTCACAGCTTCTCTTTCTCTCTCTCTCTCTCACTCACTGCTTCTCTTTCTCTCTCTCACACACACAGATTCTCTTTCTCTCTCTCTCTCTCACTCACTCACAGCTTCTCTCTCTCTCTCTCACTCACAGCTTCTCTTTTTCTCTCTCACTCACAGCTTCTCTTTCTCTCTCTTTCTCACTCACAACTTCACTTTCTCTCTCTTTCTCACTCACAGTTTCTCCCTCTCTCTCTCTCTCACTCACAGCCTCTTTCTCTCTCACACACACAGCTTCTCTCTCACACACACACAACTTCTCTTTCACTCAGTCTCTCTCACTCACAGCTTCTCTCTCTCTCTCTCTCACTCACAGCTTCTCTTTCTCTCTCTCTCACTCACAGCTTCTCTTTCTCTCTCTCACATACACAGATTCTCTTTCTCTCTCTCTCACTCACTCACAGCTTCTCTCTCTCTCTCACTCACTCACAGCTTCTCTTTCTCTCTCTCACTCACAGCTTCTCTTTTTCTCTCTTTCTCACTCACAGCTTCTCCCTCTCTCTCTCTCACTCACAGCCTCTTTCTCTCTCTCACACACACAGCTTCTCTTTCTCTCACTCTCTCTTACTCACAGCTTCTCTTTCTCTCTATTGCTCTCACTCACAGCTTCTCTTTCTCTCTCTCTGTCTCTCTCACTCACAGAATCTCTTTCTCACTCTCTCTCACTCACAGCTTCTCTTTCTCTCTCTCTTTCTCTCACTCACATCTTCTCTCTCTCACACACAGATTCTCTTTCTCACTCTCTCACTCACTCACAGATTCTCTTTCTCTCTCTCATGCACAGCTTCTCTTTCTCTCTCTCTCACTCACTCACAGCTTCTCTTTCTCTCTCTCTCTCACTCACAGCTTCTCTTTCTCTCTCTCACTCGCAGCTTCTCTTTTTCTCTCTTTCTCACTCACAGCTTCTCCTTCTCTCTCTCTCACTCACAGCCTCTTTCTCTCTCACACACACAGCTTCTCGCTCTCTCACACACACACAACTTCTCTTTCACTCAGTCTCTCTCACTCACAGCTTCTCTTTCTCTCTCTCTCTCACTCACAGCTTCTCTTTCTCACTCTCTCACTCACAGCTTCTCTTTCTCTCCCTCTTTCTCACTCACAGCTTCTCTTTCTCTCTCTTTCTCACTCACAGCTTCTCTCTCTCTCTCACTCACAGCACCTCTTTCTTTCTCTCTCACCCACAGCTTCTCTTTCTCTCCCTCTCTCTCACTCACAGCTTCTCTTTCTCTCTCTTTCTCACACACAGCTTATCTTTCTTTCTCTATCACTCTCAGCTTCTCTTTCCCACTCCTTCTCACTCACAGCTTCTCTCTCTCACACACACAGGTTCTCTCTCTCTCTTTCTCTCTCACTCTCAGCTTCTCTTTCTCTCTCTCTCACTCACAGCTTCTCTCTTTCTCTCTCAGCTTCTCTTTCTTTCTCTCTCTCTCTCTCTCACTCACAGCTTCTCTTTCTCTCTCTCACTGACAGCTACACTTTCTCTATCTCTCTCACACAGCTTCTCTTTCTCTCTCTCTCTCACTCTCAGCTTCTCTTTCTCTCTCTCTCACTCACAGATTCTCTCTCTCAGCTTCTCTTTCTCTCTCTCTCTCACTCACAGCTCTCTCTCTCACTCACAGCTTCTCTCTCTCTCATTCTCAGCTTCTCCTGCTCTCTCTCTCTCACTCACTCACAGCTTCTATTTCTTTCTCTCTCTCACTCACAGCTTCTTTTTCTCTCTATTACTCTCACTCACAGCTTCACTTTCTCTCTCTCTCTCTCACTCACAGCTTCTCTTTCTCTCTCTCACTCACAGCTTCCCTTTTTCTCTCTCTCTCACAGCTTCTCTTTCTCTCTCTCTCACTCACAGCTTCACTTTCTCTCTCTCACTCACTCACAGCTTCTCTTTCTCACTCTCTCACTCACAGCTACTCTCTCTCTCTCAGCTTCTCTTTCTCTCACTCTCTCACTCACAGCTTCTCTCTCTCTCTCTCAGTCACTCACAGCTTCTCTTCTTCTCTCTCTCTCTCACAGCTTCTCTTTCTCTCACTATCTCTCACAGCTTCTCTTTCTCTCTCTCTCTCACTCACAGCTTCTCTTTCTCTCTCTCTCTCTCACTCACAGTTTCTCTTTCTCTCTCACTCTCAGCTTCTCTTTCTCTCTCTTTCTCACTCACAGCTTCTGTTTTGCTCTATCACTCTCAATCACAGCTTCTCTTTCTCTCTCACTCTCATTCACAGCTTATGTTTCTCTCTATCACTCTCACTCACAGCTTCTCTTTGTCTCTCACTATCTCTCACAGCTTCTCTTTCTTTCTCTCTCTCTCTCTCACTCACAGCTTCTCTTTCTCTCTCTCACTCACAGCTTCTCTCTCTCACTCACTCTCAGTTTCTCTTTCTCTCTCTCTGTCTCACTCACAGCTTCTCTCTCTCTCACTCACAGCTTCACTCTCTCTCTCTCACTCACAGCTTCTCTTTCTCTCACTCTCTCTCACTCACTGCTTCTGTTTCTCTCTCTCTCACTCACTCACTCACAGCTTCTCTCTCTCTCTCTCTCACACACAGCTTCTCTGTCTCTCACTATCTCTCACAGCTTCTATTTCTTCCTCTCTCTCTCTCTCACTCACAGCTTCTCTTTCTCTCTCTCTCTCACTCACAGCTTCTCTTTCTCTCTCGCACTCTCAGCTTCTCTTTCTCTCTCTTTCTCACTCACAGCTTCTGTTTTGCTCTATCACTCTCAATCACAGCTTCTCTTTCTCTCTCTCTCATTCACAGCTTCTCTTTCTATCACTCTCACTCACTCACAGTCTCTGTTTCTCTTTCTTTCTAACTCACAGCTTATGTTTCTCTCTATCACTCCCACTCACAGCTTCTCTTTCTCTCTCACTATCTCTCACAGCTTCTCTTTCTTTCTCTCTCTCTCTCTCACTCACAGCTTCTCTTTCTCTCTCTCACTCACTCACAGCTTCTCTCTCTCACACTCTCAGCTTCTCTTTCTCTCTCTCTCTCATTCACAGCTTCTCTCTCTCTCACTCACAGCTTCACTCTCTCTCTCACTCACAGCTTCTCTTTCTCTCACTCTCTCTCACTCACAGCTTCTCTTTCTCTCTCTCTCTCTCTCACTCACTCACAGCTTCTCTTTCTCTCTCTCTCTCTCTCATAGCTTCTCTGTCTCTCACTATCTCTCACAGCTTCTCTTTCTTTCTCTCTCTCTCTCACTCACAGCTTCTCTTTCTCTCTCTCTCTTTCTCTCACAGCTTTGCTTTCTCTCTCTCACTCACAGCTTCTCTTTCTCTCTCTCTCACTCACAGCTTCTCTCTCTCACTCTCAGCTTCTCTTTCTCTCTCTCTCACTCACAGCTTCTCTTTCTCTCTCACGCACTCACAACTTATGTTTCTCTCTATCACTCTCACTCACAGCTTCTCTTTCTCACCCTCTCTCTCTCACTCACAATTTCTCTTTCTCTCTCTCTCTCAATCACAGCTTCTCTCTCTCTCTCTCTCACTCTCAGCTTCTCTTTCTCTCTCTCACTCACAGCTTCTGTTTTGCTCTATCACTCTCACTCACAGCTTCTCTTTCTCTCTCTCTCTCACTCACAGCTTCTCTTTATCTCTCTCTCTCTTTCACTCACAGCTTCTCTCTCTCTCACTCACAGCTTCTCTTTCTCTCTCCTCTCACACAAAGCTTCTCTTTCTCTCTCTCTCTCACTCACAGCTTCTCTCTCTCTCTGTCTCACTCACAGCTTCTCTTTCTCTCACACACACACACAGATTCTCTTTCTCTCTCTCACTCACTCACAGCTTCTCTCTCTCTCTCACTCACAGCTTCTCTTTATCTCTCTCACTCACAGCTTTTCTTTCTCTCTCTCACTCACAGCTTCTCCCTCTCTCTCTCTCTCTCTATCTCTCTCACTCACAGCTTCTCTTTTTCTCTCACTCATACAGCTTCTCTCTCTCTCTCACAACTTCTCTTTCACACTCTCTCTCACTCACAGCTTCTCTTTCTCTCTCTCTCCCTCAAAGCTTCTCTTTCTCTCTCACACACACACAGCTTCTCTTTCTTTCCTTCTCACTCACTGCTTTTCTTCCTCTTTCTCACAGCTTCTTTTTCTCTATCTTTCTCACTCACAGCTTCTCTTTCTTTCTCTATCACTCTCAGCTTCTCTTTCCCACTCCTTCTCTCTCACAGCTTCTCTTTCTCTATCTTTCTCACTCACAGCTACTCTCTCTCTCTCTCACTCACAGCTTCTCTCTCTCTCTCTCACTCACAGCTTCTCTTTCTCTCTCTCTCTCTCACTCACAGCTTCTCTTTCTCTCTCACTCACAGCTTCTCTTTCTCCCTCTCTCTCTCTCTCCCAGCTTCTCTGTCTCTCTCACTCACAACTTCTCTTTCTTTCTCTCACTCTCTCAAAGCTTCTCTTTCTCTCTCTCTCACTCACACCTTCTCTTTCTCTCTCTCTCTCACTCACAGCTTCTCTTTATCTCTCTCTCTCTTTCACTCACAGCTTCTCTCTCTCTCACTCACAGCTTCTCTTTCTCTCACTCACAGCTTCTCTCTCTCTCTCTCTCACTCACAGCTTCTCTTTCTCTCTCTCTCTCTCACTCACAGCTTCTCTTTCTCTCTCACACACACACAGATTCTCTTTCTCTCTCTCACTCACTCACAGCTTCTCTCTCTCTCTCACTCACAGCTTCTCTTTATCTCTCTCACTCACAGCTTTTCTTTCTCTCTCTCTCACTCACAGCTTCTCCCTCTCTCTCTCTCTCTCTATCTCTCTCACTCACAGCTTCTCTTTTTCTCTCACACACACAGCTTCTCTCTCTCACACACAACTTCTCTTTCACACTCTCTCTCACTCACAGCTTCTCTTTCTCTCTCTCTCTCCCTCAAAGCTTCTCTTTCTCTCTCACACACACAGAGCTTCTCTTTCTTTCTCTCTCACTCACTGCTTTTCTTTCTCTTTCTCACAGCTTCCTTTTCTCTCTCTTTCTCAGTCACAGCTTCTCTTTCTTTCTCTATCACTCTCAGCTTCTCTTTCCCACTCCTTCTCACTCACAGCTTCTCTTTCTCTATCTTTCTCACTCACAGCTACTCTCTCTCTCTCTCTCTCTCTCACTCACAGCTTCTCTCTCTCTCTCACTCACAGCTTCTCTTTCTCTCTCTCTCTCTCACTCACAGCTTCAATTTCTCTTTCTCTCTCACTCACAGCTTCTCTTTCTCCCTCTCTCTCTCTCTCCCAGCTTCTCTTTCTCTGTCTCTCTCACTCACAGCTTCTCTTTCTTTCTCTCACTCACTCAAAGCTTCTCTTTCTCTCTCTCTCTCACTCACAACTTCTCTTTCTCTATCTCTCACACAGCTTCTCTTTCTCTCACTCTCTCTCACTCACAGCTTCTCTTTCTCTCTTTCTCACACTCACAGCTTCTCTTTCTCCCTCTCTCTCACTCACAGCTTCTGTTTTGCTCTATCACTCTCACTCACAGCTTCCCTTTCTCTCTCTCTCTCTCACTCACAGCTTCTCTTTATCTCTCTCTCTTTCACTCACAGCTTCTCTCTCTCTCACTCACAGCTTCTCTTTCTCTCTCCTCTCACTCACAGCTTCTCTTTCTCTCTCTCTCTCACTCACAGCTTCTCTTTCTCTCTCCTCTCACTCACAGCTTCTCTTTCACTCACTCTCTCTCACTCACAGCTTCTCTTTCTCTCTCTCTCACTCACAGCTTCTCTTTCTCTCTCTCTCTCTCACTCACAGCTTCTCTTTCTCTCTCACTCACAGCTTCTCTTTCTCCCTCTCTCTCTCTCTCCCAGCTTCTCTTTCTCTGTCTCTCTCACTCACAGCTTCTCTTTCTTTCTCTCACTCACTCAAAGCTTCTCTTTCTCTCTCTCTCACTCACACCTTCTCTTTCTCTATCTCTCACACAGCTTCTCTTTCTCTCACTCTCTCTCACTCACAGCTTCTCTTTCTCTCTTTCTCACACTCACAGCTTCTCTTTCTCCCTCTCTCTCTCTCACAGCTTCTGTTTTGCTCTATCACTCTCACTCACAGCTTCCCTTTCTCTCTCTCTCTCACTCACAGCTTCTCTTTATCTCTCTCTCTTTCACTCACAGCTTCTCTCTCTCTCACTCACAGCTTCTCTTTCTCTCTCCTCTCACTCACAGCTTCTCTTTCTCTCTCTCTCTCACTCACAGCTTCTCTTTCTCTCTCCTCTCACTCACAGCTTCTCTTTCACTCACTCTCTCTCACTCAAAGCTTCTCTTTCTCTCTCTCTCTCACTCAAAGCTTCTCTTTCTCTCTCTCTCACTCACAGCTTCTCTCTCTCAGCTTCTCTTTCTCTCTCTCTCACTCACAGCTTCTCTCTCTCTCACTCACAGCTTCTCTCTCTCTCATTCTCAGCTTCTCCTGCTCGCTCGCTCTCACACACACAGCTTCTATTTCTTTCTCTCTCTCACTCACAGCTTCTTTTTCTCTCTACTACTCTCACTCACAGCTTCTCTTTCTCTCTCTCTCACTCACAGCTTCTCTTTCTCTCTTTCACTCACAGATTCTCTTTCTCTCTCTCATGCACAGCTTCTCTTTCTCTCTCTCTCACTCACTCACAGCTTCTCTTTCTCTCTCTCTCTCACTCAAAGCTTCTCTTTCTCTCTCTCTCTCACTCACAGCTTCTCTTTCTCTCTCTCTCACTCACAGCTTCTCTTTCTCTCTCACACACACACAGATTCTCTTTCTCTCTCTCTCACTCACTCACAGCTTCTCTCTCTCTCACTCACAGCTTCTCTTTCTCTCTCTCTTTCTCTCTCAGCTTCTCTTTCTCTCTCTCTCTCTCACAGCTTCTCTTTCTCTTTCTCTCTCTCTCACTCTCAGCTTCTCTCTCTCACTCACTCACAGCTATTTCTCTCTCGTTCTCAGCTTCTCCTGCTCTCTCTCTCTCACTCACAGCTTCTATTTCTTTCTCTCTCTCACTCACAGCTTCTTTTTCTCTCTATTACTCTCACTCACAGCTTCTCTTTCTCTCTCTCTCACTCACAGCTTCCCTTTCTCTCTCTCTCTCTCTCAAAGCTTCTCTTTCTCTCTCTCTCTCACTCAAAGCTTCTCTCTCTCTCTCTCTCTCACTCACAGCTTCTCTTTCTCTCTCCTTCACTCACAGCTTCTCTTTCTCTCCCTCTCTCTCACTCACAGCTTCTCTTTCTCTCTCTTTCTCACTCACAGCTTCTCTTTCTTTCTCTATCACTCTCAGCTTTTCTTTCCCACTCCTTCTCACTCACAGCTTCTCTTTCTCTCTCTTTCACACTCACACCTTATCTCTCTCTCTCACTCACAGCTTCTCTTTCTCTATCTCTCTAACTCACAGCTTCTCTTTCTCTTTCTCTCTCACTCACATTAACTCTCTCTCTCTCACTTACAGCTTCTCTTTCTCTCTCTCACTCACAACTTCTGTTTCTCTCTATTACTCTCACTCATAGCTTCTCTCTCTCTCTCACTCACAGCATCTCTTTCTCTCTCACTCTCTCTCACTCACAGCTTATCTTTCTCTCTCTCTCTCTCACACAGCTTCTCTTTCTCTCTCACACACAGCTTCTCTTTCTCTGTCTCTCTCTCACTCACAGCTTCTCTTTCTCTCTCTCACTCACTCAAAGCTTCTCTTTCTCTCTCACTCACACCTTCTCTTTCTCTCTCTCACACACAGCTTCTCTTTCTCTCACTCTCTCTCACTCACAGCTTCTCTTTCTCTCTATTACTCTCACTCACAGCTTCTCTTTCAATCTCTCTGTCTCTCTCACTGACAGAATCTCTTTCTCTCTCACTCTCTTGCTCACTCACAGCTTATCTTTCTTTCTCTCTCTCACTCACAGCTTCTCTTTCTCTCTCTCTCTCACTCACATCTTCTCTCTCTCACACACAGATTCTCTTTCTCTCTCTCTCACTCACTCACAGCTTCTCTTTCTCTCTCTCTCTCATGCACAGCTTCTGTTTCTCTCTCACTCACTCACAGCTTCTCTTTCTTACTCTCTCTCTCTCTCACTGGCAGCTTCTCTTTCTCTCTCTCTCTCACTCACAGCTTCTCTTTCTCTCTCTCACTCACAGATTCTCTTTCTCTCTCTCATGCACAGCTTCTCTTTCTCTCTCTCTCACTCACTCACAGCTTCTCTTTCTCTCTCTCTCTCACTCAAAGCTTCTCTTTCTCTCTCTCTCTCACTCACAGCTTCTCTTTCTCTCTCTCTCACTCACAGCTTCTCTTTCTCTCTCACACACAAACAGATTCTCTTTCTCTCTCTCTCACTCACTCACAGCTTCTCTCTCTCTCACTCACAGCTTCTCTTTCTCTCTCTCACTCACAGCTTCTCTTTCACTCTCTTTCTCACTCACAACTTCTTTTTCTCTCTCTTTCTCACTCATATTCTCCCTCTCTCTCTCTCTCACTCACATCCTCTTTCTCTCTCACACACACAGCTTCTCTCTCTCACACACACACACACAGCTTCTCTCTCTCACACACACAACTTCTCTTTCACTCAGTCTCTCTCACTCACAGCTTCTCTTTCTCTCTCTCTCACTCACACCTTCTCTTTCTCTCTCTCTCTCACTCACAGCTTCTCTTTCTCTCTCTCTCTCTCACTCACTGCTTCTCTTTCTCTCTCTCACACACACAGATTCTCTCTCTCTCTCTCTCTCACTCACTCACAGCTTCTCTCTCTCTCTCTCACTCACAGCTTCTCTTTTTCTCTCTCACTCACAGCTTCTCTTTCTCTCTCTTTCTCACTCACAACTTCACTTTCTCTCTCTTTCTCACTCACAATTTCTCCCTCTCTCTCTCTCACTCACAGCCTCTTTCTCTCTCACACACACAGCTTCTCTCTCTCACACACACAACTTCTCTTTCACTCAGTCTCTCTCACTCACAGCTTCTCTTTCTCTCTCTCTCACTCTCAGCTTCTCTTTCTCTCTCTCTCACTCACAGCTTCTCTTTCTCTCTCACACACACACAGATTCTCTTTCTCTCTCTCTCACTCACTCACAGCTTCTCTCTCTCTCTCACTCACTCACAGCTTCTCTTTCTCTCTCTCACTCACAGCTTCTCTTTTTCTCTCTTTCTCACTCACAGCTTCTCCCTCTCTCTCTCTCACTCACAGCCTCTTTCTCTCTCACACACACACAGCTTCTCTTTCTCTCACTCTCTCTTACTCACAGCTTCTCTTTCTCTCTATTGCTCTCACTCACAGCTTCTCTTTCTCTCTCTCTGTCTCTCTCACAGAATCTCTTTCTCACTCTCTCTCACTCACAGCTTCTCTTTCTCTCTCTCTTTCTCTCACTCACATCTTCTCTCTCTCACACACAGATTCTCTTTCTCACTCTCTCACTCACTCACAGATTCTCTTTCTCTCTCCCATGCACAGCTTCTCTTTCTCTCTCTCTCACTCACTCACAGCTTCTCTTTCTCTCTCTCTCTCACTCAAAGCTACTCTTTCTCTCTCTCTCTCACTCACAGCTTCTCTTTCTCTCTCTCTCTCACTCACAGCTTCTCTTTCTCTCTCACACACACACAGATTCTCTTTCTCTCTCACTCACTCACTCACACCTTCTCTCTCTCTCTCACTCACAGCTTCTCTTTCTCTCTCTCACTCACAGCTTCTCTTTTTCTCTCTTTCTCACTCACAGCTTCTCCTTCTCTCTCTCTCACTCACAGCCTCTTTCTCTCTCTCACACACAGCTTCTCGCTCTCTCACACACACAAAACTTCTCTTTCACTCAGTCTCTCTCACTCACAGCTTCTCTTTCTCTCTCTCTCTCACTCACAGCTTCTCTTTCTCACTCTCTCACTCACAGCTTCTCTTTCTCTCCCTCTCTCTCACTCACAGCTTCTCTTTCTCTCTCTTTCTCACTCACAGCTTCTCTTTCTTTCTCTATCACTCTCAGCTTCTCTTTCCCACTCCTTCTCACTCACAGCTTCTCTTTTTCTCTCTTTCTCACTCACAGCTTCTCTCTCTCTCTCACAGCTTCTCTCTCTCTCTCTCACTCTCAGCTTCTCTTTCTCTCTCTCTCACTCACAGCTTCTCTCTTTATCTCTCAGCTTCTCTTTCTCTCTCTCTCTCACTCACAGCTTCTCTTTCTCTCTCTGACTGACAGCTACACTTTCTCTCTCACACACACAGCTTCTTTCTCTCTCTCTCTCTCACTCTCAGCTTCTCTATCTCTCTCTCTCACTCACAGCCTCTTTCTCTCACACACACACAGCTTGTCTCTCTCTCACACACACACAATTTCTCTTTCACTCAGTCTCTCTCACTCACAGCTTCTCTTTCTCTCTCTCTCTCACTCACAGCTTCTCTCTCTCTCTCACTCACAGCTTCTCTTTCTCTCACATTCTCAGCTTCTCCTGCTCTCTCTCGCTCTCACTCACAGCTTCTATTTCTTTCTCTCTCTCACTCACAGCTTCTTTTTCTCTCTATCACTCTCACTCACAGCTTCTCTTTCTCTCTCTCTCACTCACAGCTTCTCTTTCTCTCTCTCTCTCACTCACAGCTTCCCTTTCTTTCTCTCTCTCTCACAGCTTCTCTTTCTCTCTCTCTCTCTCACTCAAAGCTTCTCTTTCTCTCTCTCTCTCACTCACAGCTTCTCTTTCTCTCTCTCTCACTCACAGCTTCTCTTTCTCTCTCTCTCTCTCACTCACAGCTTCTCTTTCTCTCTCTTTCTCACTCACAGCTTCTCTTTCTTTCTCTATCACTCTCAGCTTCTCTTTCCCACTCCTTCTCACTCACAGCTTCTCTTTCTCTCTCTTTCTCTCTCACAGCTTATCTCTCTCTCACGCACAGCTTCTCTTTCTCTATCTCTCTAACTCACAGCTTCTCTTTCTCTTACTCTCTCACTCACAGCTTCTCTCTCTCTCTCTCTCTCACTTACAGCTTCTCTTTCTCTCTCTCACTCACAACTTCTGTTTCTCTCTATTACTCTCACTCATAGCTTCTCTCTCTCTCACTCACAGCTTCTCTTTCTCTTTCTCTCTCACTCACAGCTTCTCTTTCTTTCTCTCTCTCACACACAGCTTCTCTTTCTCTCTCTCTCACTCACAGCCTCTGTTTCTCTGTATTACTCTCACTCATAGCTTCTCTCTCTCTCTCACTCACAGCTTCTCTTTCTCTCTCACTCTCTCTCTCACTCACAGCTTCTCTTTCTCTCTCTCTCTCACTCAGAGCTTCTCTTTCTCTCTCTCTCACAGCTTCTCTTTCTCTGTCTCTCTCTCACTCACAACTTCTCTTTCTCTCTCTCTCACTCACAGCTTCTCTTTCTCTATCACTCAAAGCTTCTCTTTCTCTCTCTCTCTCTCAATCACACCTTCTCTTTCTCTCTCTCACACACAGCTTCACTTTCTCTCACTCTCTCTCACTCACAGCTTCTCTTTCTCTCTATTACTCTCATGCACAGCTTCTCTTTCTCTCTCTCTGTCTCTCTCACTCACAGAATCTCTTTCTCTCTCTCTCTCGCTCACTCACAGCTTATCTTTCTCTTTCTCTCTCTCACTCACATGTTCTCTCTCTCTCTCAGATTCTCTTTCTCTCTCGCTCACTCACTCACAGTTTCTCTTTCTCTCTATCTCTCATGCACAGCTTCTCTTTCTCTCTCTCTCACTCACTCACAGCTTCTCTTTCTTTCTCTCTCTCTCACTCACTCACAGCTTCTCTTTCTCACTCTCTCACTCACAGCTACTCTCTCTCTCTCAGCTTCTCTTTCTCTCACTCTCTCACTCACAGCTTCTCTCTCTCTCTCTCTCTCAGTCACTCACAGCTTCTCTTCTTCTCTCTCTCTCTCACAGCTTCTCTTTCTCTCACTATCTCTCACAGCTTCTCTTTCTCTCTCTCTCTCACTCACAGCTTCTCTTTCTCTCTCTCTCTCTCACTCACAGTTTCTCTTTCTCTCTCACTCTCAGCTTCTCTTTCTCTCTCTTTCTCACTCACAGCTTCTGTTTTGCTCTATCACTCTCAATCACAGCTTCTCTTTCTCTCTCACTCTCATTCACAGCTTATGTTTCTCTCTATCACTCTCACTCACAGCTTCTCTTTGTCTCTCACTATCTCTCACAGCTTCTCTTTCTTTCTCTCTCTCTCTCTCACTCACAGCTTCTCTTTCTCTCTCTCACTCACAGCTTCTCTCTCTCACTCACTCTCAGCTTCTCTTTCTCTCTCTCTGTCTCACTCACAGCTTCTCTCTCTCTCACTCACAGCTTCACTCTCTCTCTCTCACTCACAGCTTCTCTTTCTCTCACTCTCTCTCACTCACTGCTTCTGTTTCTCTCTCTCTCACTCACTCACTCACAGCTTCTCTCTCTCTCTCTCACACACAGCTTCTCTGTCTCTCACTATCTCTCACAGCTTCTATTTCTTCCTCTCTCTCTCTCTCACTCACAGCTTCTCTTTCTCTCTCTCTCTCACTCACAGCTTCTCTTTCTCTCTCGCACTCTCAGCTTCTCTTTCTCTCTCTTTCTCACTCACAGCTTCTGTTTTGCTCTATCACTCTCAATCACAGCTTCTCTTTCTCTCTCTCTCATTCACAGCTTCTCTTTCTATCACTCTCACTCACTCACAGTCTCTGTTTCTCTTTCTTTCTAACTCACAGCTTATGTTTCTCTCTATCACTCCCACTCACAGCTTCTCTTTCTCTCTCACTATCTCTCACAGCTTCTCTTTCTTTCTCTCTCTCTCTCTCACTCACAGCTTCTCTTTCTCTCTCTCACTCACTCACAGCTTCTCTCTCTCACACTCTCAGCTTCTCTTTCTCTCTCTCTCTCATTCACAGCTTCTTTCTCTCTCACTCACAGCTTCACTCTCTCTCTCACTCACAGCTTCTCTTTCTCTCACTCTCTCTCACTCACAGCTTCTCTTTCTCTCTCTCTCTCTCTCACTCACTCACAGCTTCTCTTTCTCTCTCTCTCTCTCTCATAGCTTCTCTGTCTCTCACTATCTCTCACAGCTTCTCTTTCTTTCTCTCTCTCTCTCACTCACAGCTTCTCTTTCTCTCTCTCTCTTTCTCTCACAGCTTTGCTTTCTCTCTCTCACTCACAGCTTCTCTTTCTCTCTCTCTCACTCACAGCTTCTCTCTCTCTCACTCTCAGCTTCTCTTTCTCTCTCTCTCACTCACAGCTTCTCTTTCTCTCTCACGCACTCACAACTTATGTTTCTCTCTATCACTCTCACTCACAGCTTCTCTTTCTCACCCTCTCTCTCTCACTCACAATTTCTCTTTCTCTCTCTCTCTCAATCACAGCTTCTCTCTCTCTCTCTCTCACTCTCAGCTTCTCTTTCTCTCTCTCACTCACAGCTTCTGTTTTGCTCTATCACTCTCACTCACAGCTTCTCTTTCTCTCTCTCTCTCACTCACAGCTTCTCTTTATCTCTCTCTCTCTTTCACTCACAGCTTCTCTCTCTCTCACTCACAGCTTCTCTTTCTCTCTCCTCTCACACAAAGCTTCTCTTTCTCTCTCTCTCTCACTCACAGCTTCTCTCTCTCTCTGTCTCACTCACAGCTTCTCTTTCTCTCACACACACACACAGATTCTCTTTCTCTCTCTCACTCACTCACAGCTTCTCTCTCTCTCTCACTCACAGCTTCTCTTTATCTCTCTCACTCACAGCTTTTCTTTCTCTCTCTCACTCACAGCTTCTCCCTCTCTCTCTCTCTCTCTATCTCTCTCACTCACAGCTTCTCTTTTTCTCTCACTCATACAGCTTCTCTCTCTCTCTCACAACTTCTCTTTCACACTCTCTCTCACTCACAGCTTCTCTTTCTCTCTCTCTCCCTCAAAGCTTCTCTTTCTCTCTCACACACACACAGCTTCTCTTTCTTTCTCTCTCACTCACTGCTTTTCTTCCTCTTTCTCACAGCTTCTTTTTCTCTATCTTTCTCACTCACAGCTTCTCTTTCTTTCTCTATCACTCTCAGCTTCTCTTTCCCACTCCTTCTCTCTCACAGCTTCTCTTTCTCTATCTTTCTCACTCACAGCTACTCTCTCTCTCTCTCACTCACAGCTTCTCTCTCTCTCTCTCACTCACAGCTTCTCTT
This sequence comes from Bradypodion ventrale, assembly GCA_035047345.1. Taxonomy (NCBI): domain Eukaryota; kingdom Metazoa; phylum Chordata; class Lepidosauria; order Squamata; family Chamaeleonidae; genus Bradypodion; species Bradypodion ventrale. Next base: position 256,449,007 of record JAWDJE010000001.1, read on the forward strand.
TCTCTCTCTCTCTCTCACTCACAGCTTCTCTTTCTCTCTCACTCACAGCTTCTCTTTCTCCCTCTCTCTCTCTCTCCCAGCTTCTCTGTCTCTCTCACTCACAACTTCTCTTTCTTTCTCTCACTCTCTCAAAGCTTCTCTTTCGCTCTCTCTCACTCACACCTTCTCTTTCTCTCTCTCTCTCTCTCACTCACAGCTTCTCTTTATCTCTCTCTCTCTTTCACTCACAGCTTCTCTCTCTCTCACTCACAGCTTCTCTTTCTCTCACTCACAGCTTCTCTCTCTCTCTCTCTCACTCACAGCTTCTCTTTCTCTCTCTCTCTCTCACTCACAGCTTCTCTTTCTCTCTCACACACACACAGATTCTCTTTCTCTCTCTCACTCACTCACAGCTTCTCTCTCTCTCTCACTCACAGCTTCTCTTTATCTCTCTCACTCACAGCTTTTCTTTCTCTCTCTCTCACTCACAGCTTCTCCCTCTCTCTCTCTCTCTCTCTCTATCTCTCTCACTCACAGCTTCTCTTTTTCTCTCACACACACAGCTTCTCTCTCTCACACACAACTTCTCTTTCACACTCTCTCTCACTCACAGCTTCTCTTTCTCTCTCTCTCTCCCTCAAAGCTTCTCTTTCTCTCTCTCACACACAGAGCTTCTCTTTCTTTCTCTCTCACTCACTGCTTTTCTTCCTCTTTCTCACAGCTTCCTTTTCTCTCTCAGTCACAGCTTCTCTTTCTTTCTCTATCACTCTCAGCTTCTCTTTCCCACTCCTTCTCACTCACAGCTTCTCTTTCTCTATCTTTCTCACTCACAGCTACTCTCTCTCTCTCTCTCTCTCTCACTCACAGCTTCTCTCTCTCTCTCTCACTCACAGCTTCTCTTTCTCTCTCTCTCTCTCACTCACAGCTTCAATTTCTCTTTCTCTCTCACTCACAGCTTCTCTTTCTCCCTCTCTCTCTCTCTCCCAGCTTCTCTTTCTCTGTCTCTCTCACTCACAGCTTCTCTTTCTTTCTCTCACTCACTCAAAGCTTCTCTTTCTCTCTCTCTCTCACTCACAACTTCTCTTTCTCTATCTCTCACACAGCTTCTCTTTCTCTCACTCTCTCTCACTCACAGCTTCTCTTTCTCTCTTTCTCACACTCACAGCTTCTCTTTCTCCCTCTCTCTCACTCACAGCTTCTGTTTTGCTCTATCACTCTCACTCACAGCTTCCCTTTCTCTCTCTCTCTCTCACTCACAGCTTCTCTTTATCTCTCTCTCTTTCACTCACAGCTTCTCTCTCTCTCACTCACAGCTTCTCTTTCTCTCTCCTCTCACTCACAGCTTCTCTTTCTCTCTCTCTCTCACTCACAGCTTCTCTTTCTCTCTCCTCTCACTCACAGCTTCTCTTTCACTCACTCTCTCTCACTCACAGCTTCTCTTTCTCTCTCTCTCACTCACAGCTTCTCTTTCTCTCTCTCTCTCTCACTCACAGCTTCTCTTTCTCTCTCACTCACAGCTTCTCTTTCTCCCTCTCTCTCTCTCTCCCAGCTTCTCTTTCTCTGTCTCTCTCACTCACAGCTTCTCTTTCTTTCTCTCACTCACTCAAAGCTTCTCTTTCTCTCTCTCTCACTCACACCTTCTCTTTCTCTATCTCTCACACAGCTTCTCTTTCTCTCACTCTCTCTCACTCACAGCTTCTCTTTCTCTCTTTCTCACACTCACAGCTTCTCTTTCTCCCTCTCTCTCTCTCACAGCTTCTGTTTTGCTCTATCACTCTCACTCACAGCTTCCCTTTCTCTCTCTCTCTCACTCACAGCTTCTCTTTATCTCTCTCTCTTTCACTCACAGCTTCTCTCTCTCTCACTCACAGCTTCTCTTTCTCTCTCCTCTCACTCACAGCTTCTCTTTCTCTCTCTCTCTCACTCACAGCTTCTCTTTCTCTCTCTCTCTCACTCACAGCTTCTCTCTCTCTCTGTCTCACTCACAGCTTCTCTTTCTCTCACACACACACACAGATTCTCTTTCTCTCTCTCACTCACTCACAGCTTCTCTCTCTCTCTCACTCACAGCTTCTCTTTATCTCTCTCACTCACAGCTTTTCTTTCTCTCTCTCACTCACAGCTTCTCCCTCTCTCTCTCTCTCTCTATCTCTCTCACTCACAGCTTCTCTTTTTCTCTCACTCATACAGCTTCTCTCTCTCTCTCACAACTTCTCTTTCACACTCTCTCTCACTCACAGCTTCTCTTTCTCTCTCTCTCCCTCAAAGCTTCTCTTTCTCTCTCACACACACACAGCTTCTCTTTCTTTCTCTCTCACTCACTGCTTTTCTTCCTCTTTCTCACAGCTTCTTTTTCTCTATCTTTCTCACTCACAGCTTCTCTTTCTTTCTCTATCACTCTCAGCTTCTCTTTCCCACTCCTTCTCTCTCACAGCTTCTCTTTCTCTATCTTTCTCACTCACAGCTACTCTCTCTCTCTCTCACTCACAGCTTCTCTCTCTCTCTCTCACTCACAGCTTCTCTTTCTCTCTCTCTCTCTCACTCACAGCTTCTCTTTCTCTCTCACTCACAGCTTCTCTTTCTCCCTCTCTCTCTCTCTCCCAGCTTCTCTGTCTCTCTCACTCACAACTTCTCTTTCTTTCTCTCACTCTCTCAAAGCTTCTCTTTCGCTCTCTCTCACTCACACCTTCTCTTTCTCTCTCTCTCTCTCTCACTCACAGCTTCTCTTTATCTCTCTCTCTCTTTCACTCACAGCTTCTCTCTCTCTCACTCACAGCTTCTCTTTCTCTCACTCACAGCTTCTCTCTCTCTCTCTCACTCACAGCTTCTCTTTCTCTCTCTCTCTCTCACTCACAGCTTCTCTTTCTCTCTCACACACACACAGATTCTCTTTCTCTCTCTCACTCACTCACAGCTTCTCTCTCTCTCTCACTCACAGCTTCTCTTTATCTCTCTCACTCACAGCTTTTCTTTCTCTCTCTCTCACTCACAGCTTCTCCCTCTCTCTCTCTCTCTCTCTCTATCTCTCTCACTCACAGCTTCTCTTTTTCTCTCACACACACAGCTTCTCTCTCTCACACACAACTTCTCTTTCACACTCTCTCTCACTCACAGCTTCTCTTTCTCTCTCTCTCTCCCTCAAAGCTTCTCTTTCTCTCTCTCACACACAGAGCTTCTCTTTCTTTCTCTCTCACTCACTGCTTTTCTTCCTCTTTCTCACAGCTTCCTTTTCTCTCTCAGTCACAGCTTCTCTTTCTTTCTCTATCACTCTCAGCTTCTCTTTCCCACTCCTTCTCACTCACAGCTTCTCTTTCTCTATCTTTCTCACTCACAGCTACTCTCTCTCTCTCTCTCTCTCTCACTCACAGCTTCTCTCTCTCTCTCTCACTCACAGCTTCTCTTTCTCTCTCTCTCTCTCACTCACAGCTTCAATTTCTCTTTCTCTCTCACTCACAGCTTCTCTTTCTCCCTCTCTCTCTCTCTCCCAGCTTCTCTTTCTCTGTCTCTCTCACTCACAGCTTCTCTTTCTTTCTCTCACTCACTCAAAGCTTCTCTTTCTCTCTCTCTCTCACTCACAACTTCTCTTTCTCTATCTCTCACACAGCTTCTCTTTCTCTCACTCTCTCTCACTCACAGCTTCTCTTTCTCTCTTTCTCACACTCACAGCTTCTCTTTCTCCCTCTCTCTCACTCACAGCTTCTGTTTTGCTCTATCACTCTCACTCACAGCTTCCCTTTCTCTCTCTCTCTCTCACTCACAGCTTCTCTTTATCTCTCTCTCTTTCACTCACAGCTTCTCTCTCTCTCACTCACAGCTTCTCTTTCTCTCTCCTCTCACTCACAGCTTCTCTTTCTCTCTCTCTCTCACTCACAGCTTCTCTTTCTCTCTCCTCTCACTCACAGCTTCTCTTTCACTCACTCTCTCTCACTCACAGCTTCTCTTTCTCTCTCTCTCACTCACAGCTTCTCTTTCTCTCTCTCTCTCTCACTCACAGCTTCTCTTTCTCTCTCACTCACAGCTTCTCTTTCTCCCTCTCTCTCTCTCTCCCAGCTTCTCTTTCTCTGTCTCTCTCACTCACAGCTTCTCTTTCTTTCTCTCACTCACTCAAAGCTTCTCTTTCTCTCTCTCTCACTCACACCTTCTCTTTCTCTATCTCTCACACAGCTTCTCTTTCTCTCACTCTCTCTCACTCACAGCTTCTCTTTCTCTCTTTCTCACACTCACAGCTTCTCTTTCTCCCTCTCTCTCTCTCACAGCTTCTGTTTTGCTCTATCACTCTCACTCACAGCTTCCCTTTCTCTCTCTCTCTCACTCACAGCTTCTCTTTATCTCTCTCTCTTTCACTCACAGCTTCTCTCTCTCTCACTCACAGCTTCTCTTTCTCTCTCCTCTCACTCACAGCTTCTCTTTCTCTCTCTCTCTCACTCACAGCTTCTCTTTCTCTCTCCTCTCACTCACAGCTTCTCTTTCACTCACTCTCTCTCACTCAAAGCTTCTCTTTCTCTCTCTCTCTCACTCAAAGCTTCTCTTTCTCTCTCTCTCACTCACAGCTTCTCTCTCTCAGCTTCTCTTTCTCTCTCTCTCACTCACAGCTTCTCTCTCTCTCACTCACAGCTTCTCTTTCTCTCTCTCACTCACAGCTTCTCTTTTTCTCTCTTTCTCACTCACAGCTTCTCCCTCTCTCTCTCTCACTCACAGCCTCTTTCTCTCTCACACACACACAGCTTCTCTTTCTCTCACTCTCTCTTACTCACAGCTTCTCTTTCTCTCTATTGCTCTCACTCACAGCTTCTCTTTCTCTCTCTCTGTCTCTCTCACAGAATCTCTTTCTCACTCTCTCTCACTCACAGCTTCTCTTTCTCTCTCTCTTTCTCTCACTCACATCTTCTCTCTCTCACACACAGATTCTCTTTCTCACTCTCTCACTCACTCACAGATTCTCTTTCTCTCTCCCATGCACAGCTTCTCTTTCTCTCTCTCTCACTCACTCACAGCTTCTCTTTCTCTCTCTCTCTCACTCAAAGCTACTCTTTCTCTCTCTCTCTCACTCACAGCTTCTCTTTCTCTCTCTCTCTCACTCACAGCTTCTCTTTCTCTCTCACACACACACAGATTCTCTTTCTCTCTCACTCACTCACTCACACCTTCTCTCTCTCTCTCACTCACAGCTTCTCTTTCTCTCTCTCACTCACAGCTTCTCTTTTTCTCTCTTTCTCACTCACAGCTTCTCCTTCTCTCTCTCTCACTCACAGCCTCTTTCTCTCTCTCACACACAGCTTCTCGCTCTCTCACACACACAAAACTTCTCTTTCACTCAGTCTCTCTCACTCACAGCTTCTCTTTCTCTCTCTCTCTCACTCACAGCTTCTCTTTCTCACTCTCTCACTCACAGCTTCTCTTTCTCTCCCTCTCTCTCACTCACAGCTTCTCTTTCTCTCTCTTTCTCACTCACAGCTTCTCTTTCTTTCTCTATCACTCTCAGCTTCTCTTTCCCACTCCTTCTCACTCACAGCTTCTCTTTTTCTCTCTTTCTCACTCACAGCTTCTCTCTCTCTCTCACAGCTTCTCTCTCTCTCTCTCACTCTCAGCTTCTCTTTCTCTCTCTCTCACTCACAGCTTCTCTCTTTATCTCTCAGCTTCTCTTTCTCTCTCTCTCTCACTCACAGCTTCTCTTTCTCTCTCTGACTGACAGCTACACTTTCTCTCTCACACACACAGCTTCTTTCTCTCTCTCTCTCTCACTCTCAGCTTCTCTATCTCTCTCTCTCACTCACAGCCTCTTTCTCTCACACACACACAGCTTGTCTCTCTCTCACACACACACAATTTCTCTTTCACTCAGTCTCTCTCACTCACAGCTTCTCTTTCTCTCTCTCTCTCACTCACAGCTTCTCTCTCTCTCTCACTCACAGCTTCTCTTTCTCTCACATTCTCAGCTTCTCCTGCTCTCTCTCGCTCTCACTCACAGCTTCTATTTCTTTCTCTCTCTCACTCACAGCTTCTCTTTCTCTATCTTTCTCACTCACAGCTACTCTCTCTCTCTCTCACTCACAGCTTCTCTCTCTCTCTCTCACTCACAGCTTCTCTTTCTCTCTCTCTCTCTCACTCACAGCTTCTCTTTCTCTCTCACTCACAGCTTCTCTTTCTCCCTCTCTCTCTCTCTCCCAGCTTCTCTGTCTCTCTCACTCACAACTTCTCTTTCTTTCTCTCACTCTCTCAAAGCTTCTCTTTCGCTCTCTCTCACTCACACCTTCTCTTTCTCTCTCTCTCTCTCTCACTCACAGCTTCTCTTTATCTCTCTCTCTCTTTCACTCACAGCTTCTCTCTCTCTCACTCACAGCTTCTCTTTCTCTCACTCACAGCTTCTCTCTCTCTCTCTCTCACTCACAGCTTCTCTTTCTCTCTCTCTCTCTCACTCACAGCTTCTCTTTCTCTCTCACACACACACAGATTCTCTTTCTCTCTCTCACTCACTCACAGCTTCTCTCTCTCTCTCACTCACAGCTTCTCTTTATCTCTCTCACTCACAGCTTTTCTTTCTCTCTCTCTCACTCACAGCTTCTCCCTCTCTCTCTCTCTCTCTCTCTATCTCTCTCACTCACAGCTTCTCTTTTTCTCTCACACACACAGCTTCTCTCTCTCACACACAACTTCTCTTTCACACTCTCTCTCACTCACAGCTTCTCTTTCTCTCTCTCTCTCCCTCAAAGCTTCTCTTTCTCTCTCTCACACACAGAGCTTCTCTTTCTTTCTCTCTCACTCACTGCTTTTCTTCCTCTTTCTCACAGCTTCCTTTTCTCTCTCAGTCACAGCTTCTCTTTCTTTCTCTATCACTCTCAGCTTCTCTTTCCCACTCCTTCTCACTCACAGCTTCTCTTTCTCTATCTTTCTCACTCACAGCTACTCTCTCTCTCTCTCTCTCTCTCACTCACAGCTTCTCTCTCTCTCTCTCACTCACAGCTTCTCTTTCTCTCTCTCTCTCTCACTCACAGCTTCAATTTCTCTTTCTCTCTCACTCACAGCTTCTCTTTCTCCCTCTCTCTCTCTCTCCCAGCTTCTCTTTCTCTGTCTCTCTCACTCACAGCTTCTCTTTCTTTCTCTCACTCACTCAAAGCTTCTCTTTCTCTCTCTCTCTCACTCACAACTTCTCTTTCTCTATCTCTCACACAGCTTCTCTTTCTCTCACTCTCTCTCACTCACAGCTTCTCTTTCTCTCTTTCTCACACTCACAGCTTCTCTTTCTCCCTCTCTCTCACTCACAGCTTCTGTTTTGCTCTATCACTCTCACTCACAGCTTCCCTTTCTCTCTCTCTCTCTCACTCACAGCTTCTCTTTATCTCTCTCTCTTTCACTCACAGCTTCTCTCTCTCTCACTCACAGCTTCTCTTTCTCTCTCCTCTCACTCACAGCTTCTCTTTCTCTCTCTCTCTCACTCACAGCTTCTCTTTCTCTCTCCTCTCACTCACAGCTTCTCTTTCACTCACTCTCTCTCACTCACAGCTTCTCTTTCTCTCTCTCTCACTCACAGCTTCTCTTTCTCTCTCTCTCTCTCACTCACAGCTTCTCTTTCTCTCTCACTCACAGCTTCTCTTTCTCCCTCTCTCTCTCTCTCCCAGCTTCTCTTTCTCTGTCTCTCTCACTCACAGCTTCTCTTTCTTTCTCTCACTCACTCAAAGCTTCTCTTTCTCTCTCTCTCACTCACACCTTCTCTTTCTCTATCTCTCACACAGCTTCTCTTTCTCTCACTCTCTCTCACTCACAGCTTCTCTTTCTCTCTTTCTCACACTCACAGCTTCTCTTTCTCCCTCTCTCTCTCTCACAGCTTCTGTTTTGCTCTATCACTCTCACTCACAGCTTCCCTTTCTCTCTCTCTCTCACTCACAGCTTCTCTTTATCTCTCTCTCTTTCACTCACAGCTTCTCTCTCTCTCACTCACAGCTTCTCTTTCTCTCTCCTCTCACTCACAGCTTCTCTTTCTCTCTCTCTCTCACTCACAGCTTCTCTTTCTCTCTCCTCTCACTCACAGCTTCTCTTTCACTCACTCTCTCTCACTCAAAGCTTCTCTTTCTCTCTCTCTCTCACTCAAAGCTTCTCTTTCTCTCTCTCTCACTCACAGCTTCTCTCTCTCAGCTTCTCTTTCTCTCTCTCTCACTCACAGCTTCTCTCTCTCTCACTCACAGCTTCTCTTTCTCTCTCTCACTCACAGCTTCTCTTTTTCTCTCTTTCTCACTCACAGCTTCTCCCTCTCTCTCTCTCACTCACAGCCTCTTTCTCTCTCACACACACACAGCTTCTCTTTCTCTCACTCTCTCTTACTCACAGCTTCTCTTTCTCTCTATTGCTCTCACTCACAGCTTCTCTTTCTCTCTCTCTGTCTCTCTCACAGAATCTCTTTCTCACTCTCTCTCACTCACAGCTTCTCTTTCTCTCTCTCTTTCTCTCACTCACATCTTCTCTCTCTCACACACAGATTCTCTTTCTCACTCTCTCACTCACTCACAGATTCTCTTTCTCTCTCCCATGCACAGCTTCTCTTTCTCTCTCTCTCACTCACTCACAGCTTCTCTTTCTCTCTCTCTCTCACTCAAAGCTACTCTTTCTCTCTCTCTCTCACTCACAGCTTCTCTTTCTCTCTCTCTCTCACTCACAGCTTCTCTTTCTCTCTCACACACACACAGATTCTCTTTCTCTCTCACTCACTCACTCACACCTTCTCTCTCTCTCTCACTCACAGCTTCTCTTTCTCTCTCTCACTCACAGCTTCTCTTTTTCTCTCTTTCTCACTCACAGCTTCTCCTTCTCTCTCTCTCACTCACAGCCTCTTTCTCTCTCTCACACACAGCTTCTCGCTCTCTCACACACACAAAACTTCTCTTTCACTCAGTCTCTCTCACTCACAGCTTCTCTTTCTCTCTCTCTCTCACTCACAGCTTCTCTTTCTCACTCTCTCACTCACAGCTTCTCTTTCTCTCCCTCTCTCTCACTCACAGCTTCTCTTTCTCTCTCTTTCTCACTCACAGCTTCTCTTTCTTTCTCTATCACTCTCAGCTTCTCTTTCCCACTCCTTCTCACTCACAGCTTCTCTTTTTCTCTCTTTCTCACTCACAGCTTCTCTCTCTCTCTCACAGCTTCTCTCTCTCTCTCTCACTCTCAGCTTCTCTTTCTCTCTCTCTCACTCACAGCTTCTCTCTTTATCTCTCAGCTTCTCTTTCTCTCTCTCTCTCACTCACAGCTTCTCTTTCTCTCTCTGACTGACAGCTACACTTTCTCTCTCACACACACAGCTTCTTTCTCTCTCTCTCTCTCACTCTCAGCTTCTCTATCTCTCTCTCTCACTCACAGCCTCTTTCTCTCACACACACACAGCTTGTCTCTCTCTCACACACACACAATTTCTCTTTCACTCAGTCTCTCTCACTCACAGCTTCTCTTTCTCTCTCTCTCTCACTCACAGCTTCTCTCTCTCTCTCACTCACAGCTTCTCTTTCTCTCACATTCTCAGCTTCTCCTGCTCTCTCTCGCTCTCACTCACAGCTTCTATTTCTTTCTCTCTCTCACTCACAGCTTCTTTTTCTCTCTATCACTCTCACTCACAGCTTCTCTTTCTCTCTCTCTCACTCACAGCTTCTCTTTCTCTCTCTCTCTCACTCACAGCTTCCCTTTCTTTCTCTCTCTCTCACAGCTTCTCTTTCTCTCTCTCTCTCTCACTCAAAGCTTCTCTTTCTCTCTCTCTCTCACTCACAGCTTCTCTTTCTCTCTCTCTCACTCACAGCTTCTCTTTCTCTCTCTCTCTCTCACTCACAGCTTCTCTTTCTCTCTCTTTCTCACTCACAGCTTCTCTTTCTTTCTCTATCACTCTCAGCTTCTCTTTCCCACTCCTTCTCACTCACAGCTTCTCTTTCTCTCTCTTTCTCTCTCACAGCTTATCTCTCTCTCACGCACAGCTTCTCTTTCTCTATCTCTCTAACTCACAGCTTCTCTTTCTCTTACTCTCTCACTCACAGCTTCTCTCTCTCTCTCTCTCTCACTTACAGCTTCTCTTTCTCTCTCTCACTCACAACTTCTGTTTCTCTCTATTACTCTCACTCATAGCTTCTCTCTCTCTCACTCACAGCTTCTCTTTCTCTTTCTCTCTCACTCACAGCTTCTCTTTCTTTCTCTCTCTCACACACAGCTTCTCTTTCTCTCTCTCTCACTCACAGCCTCTGTTTCTCTGTATTACTCTCACTCATAGCTTCTCTCTCTCTCTCACTCACAGCTTCTCTTTCTCTCTCACTCTCTCTCTCACTCACAGCTTCTCTTTCTCTCTCTCTCTCACTCAGAGCTTCTCTTTCTCTCTCTCTCACAGCTTCTCTTTCTCTGTCTCTCTCTCACTCACAACTTCTCTTTCTCTCTCTCTCACTCACAGCTTCTCTTTCTCTATCACTCACTCAAAGCTTCTCTTTCTCTCTCTCTCTCTCAATCACACCTTCTCTTTCTCTCTCTCACACACAGCTTCACTTTCTCTCACTCTCTCTCACTCACAGCTTCTCTTTCTCTCTATTACTCTCATGCACAGCTTCTCTTTCTCTCTCTCTGTCTCTCTCACTCACAGAATCTCTTTCTCTCTCTCTCTCGCTCACTCACAGCTTATCTTTCTCTTTCTCTCTCTCACTCACATGTTCTCTCTCTCTCTCAGATTCTCTTTCTCTCTCGCTCACTCACTCACAGTTTCTCTTTCTCTCTATCTCTCATGCACAGCTTCTCTTTCTCTTTCTCTCACTCACAGTTTCTCTTTCTCTCTCTCTCTCACTCACAGCTTCTCTTTCTCTCTCTCTCACACACACAGCTTCTCTCTCTCTCTCTCTCATTCACAGCTTCTCTTTCACTAACTCTCACTCACATCTTCTCTCACTCACTCACAGCTTCTCTTTCTCTCTCTCTCTCACTCACAGCTTCTCTTTCTCTCTCACACACACTCACAGCTTCTCTTTCTCTCTCTCTCACTCACAGCTTCTCTTTCTCTCTCACTATCTCTCACAGCTCTTTCTTTCTCTCTCTCGCACTCACAGCTTCTCTTTCTCTCTCTCTCTCACTCACAGCCTCTCTCTCTCACTCACTCTCAGCTTCTCTTTCTCTCTCACGCACTCACAGCTTATGTTTCTCTCTATCACTCTCACTCACAGCTTCTCTTTCTCTTTCTCTCACTCACAGTTTCTCTTTCTCTCTCTCTCTCACTCACAGCTTCACTCTCTCTCTCACTCACAGCTTCTCTTTCTCTCACTCTCTCTCACTCACAGCTTCTCTTTCTCTCTCTCTCTCTCTCACTCACTCACAGCTTCTCTTTCTCTCTCTCTCACAGCTTCTCTGTCTCTCACTATCTCTCATAGCTTCTCTTTCTTTCTCTCTCTCTCACTCACAGCTTCTCTTCCTCTCTCTCTCTTTCTCTCACAGCTTTGCTTTCTCTCTCTCACTCACAGCTTCTCTCTCTCTCACTCTCAGCTTCTCTTTCTCTCTCTCTCTCACTCACAGCTTCCCTTTCTCTCTCACGCACTCACAGCTTATGTTTCTCTCTATCACTCTCACTCACAGCTTATCTTTCTCTCCCTCTCTCTCTCACTCACAATTTCTCTTTCTCTCTCTCTTACTCACAGCTTCTCTCTCTCTTTCTCACTCTCAGCTTCTCTTTCTCTCTCTTTCTCTCTCACAGCTTCTGTTTTGCTCTATCACTCTCAATCACAGCTTCCCTTTCCCTCTCTCTCTCACTCACAGCTTCTCTTTATCTCTCTCTCTTTCACTCACAGCTTCTCTCTCTCTCTCACTCACAGCTTCTCTTTCTCTCTCCTCTCACTCACAGCTTCTCTTTCTCTCTCTCTCTCTCCCTCACAGCTTCTCTTTCTCTCTCTCACACACACAGATTCTCTTTCTCTCTCTCACTCACTCACAGCTTCTCTCTCTCTCTCACTCACAGCTTCTCTTTATCTCTCTCACTCACAGCTTTTCTTTCTCTCTCTGTCACTCACAGCTTCTCCCTCTATCTCTCTCTCTCTCGATCTCTCTCACTCACAGCTTCTCTTTCTCTCTCACACACACAGCTTCTTTCTCTCTCTCTCACAACTTCTCTTTCACTCACTCTCTCTCACTCACAGCTTCTCTTTCTCTCTCTCTCACTCAAAGCTTCTCTTTCTCTCTCACACACACCCAGCTTCTCTTTCTATCTCTCTCACTCACAGCTTTTCTTTCACTCCCTCTTTCTCACTCACAGCTTCTCTTTCTTTCTCTATCACTCTCAGCTTCTCTTTCCCACTCCTTCTCACTCACATCTTCTCTTTCTCTATCTTTCTCACTCACAGCTACTCTCTCTCTCTCTCTCACTCACAGCTTCTCTCTCTCTCTCTCTCACTCACAGCTTCTCTTTCTCTCTCTCTCTCACTCACAGCTTCTCTTTCTCTTTCTCTCTCACTCACAGCTTCTCTTTTCCCCCCTCTCTCTCTCTCCCAGCTTCTCTTTCTCTGTCTCTCTCACTCACAGCTTCTCTCTCTCTCTCTCACTCACTCAAAGCTTCTCTTTCTCTCTCTCTCACTCACACCTTCTCTCTCTCTCACACACACACACACACAGCTTCTCTTTCTCTCACTCTCTCTCACTCACTCACACCTTCTCTTTCTCTCTCTCTCTCACTCACAGCTTCTATTTCTCTCTATTACTCTCACTCACAGCTTCTCTTTCTCTCTCTCTCTCTCTCGCTCACAGAATCTCTTTCTCTCTCTCACTCACAGCTTCTCTTTCTCTCTCTCACACACTCACAGCTTCTCCCTCTTTCTCTCTCTCTCACTCACAGCTTCTCTTTCTTTCTCTCTCTTTCTCACTCACAGCTTCTCCCTCTCTCTCTCTCTCACTCACAGCCTCTTTCTCTCTCACACACACAGCTTCTCTCTCTCACACACACACTTCTCTTTCACTCAGTCTCTCTCACTCCCAGCTTCTCTTTCTCTCTCTCTCTCACTCGCAGCTTCTCTTTCTCTCTCTCTCACTCACAGCTTCTCTTTCTCTCCCTCTCTCTCACTCACAGCTTCTCTTTCTCTCTCTTTCTCACTCACAGCTTCTCTTTCTTTCTCTATCACTCTCAGCTTCTCTTTCCCACTCCTTCTCACTCACAGCTTCTCTTTCTCTCTCTTTCTCACTCACTGCTTCTCTCTCTCTCTCACTCACAGCTTCTCTCTCTCTCACACACTCACAGCTTCTCTTTCTCTCTCTCTCACTCACAGCTTCTCTTTCTCTTTCTCTCTCACTCACAGCTTCTCTTTCTCTCTCTCTATCACTCACAGCTTCTCTTTCTCTCACGCACAGCTTCTCTTTCTCTATCTCTCTAACTCACAGCTTCTCTTTCTCTTACTCTCTCACTCACAGCTTCTCTTTCTCTCTCTTTCTCACTCACAGCTTCTCTCTCTCTCTCTCTCTCACAGCTTCTCTCTCTCTCTCTCACTCTCAGCTTCTCTTTCTCTCTCTCTCACTCACAGCTTCTCTTTCTCTATCACTCACTCAAAGCTTCTCTTTCTCTCTCTCTCTCAATCACACCTTCTCTTTCTCTCTCTCACACACAGCTTCACTTTCTCTCACTCTCTCTCACTCACAGCTTCTCTTTCTCTCTATTACTCTCATGCACAGCTTCTCTTTCTCTCTCTCTGTCTCTCTCACTCACAGAATCTCTTTCTCTCTCTCTCTCGCTCACTCACAGCTTATCTTTCTCTTTCTCTCTCTCACTCACATGTTCTCTCTCTCTCTCAGATTCTCTTTCTCTCTCGCTCACTCACTCACAGTTTCTCTTTCTCTCTATTTCTCATGCACAGCTTCTCTTTCTCTCTCTCTCTCTCACTCACAGCTTCTCTTTCTTTCTCTCTCTCTCTCTCACTCACAGCTTCTCTTTCTCTTTCTCTCACTCACAGTTTCTCTTTCTCTCTCTCTCTCACTCACAGCTTCTCTTTCTCTCTCTCTCTCACACACAGCTTCTCTCTCTCTCTCTCTCATTCACAGCTTCTCTTTCTCTAACTCTCACTCACATCTTCTCTCACTCACTCACAGCTTCTCTTTCTCTCTCTCTCTCACTCACAACTTCTCTTTCTCTCTCACACACACTCACAGCTTCTCTTTCTCTCTCACTCACTCACAGCTTCTCTTTCTCTCTCTCTTTCTAACTCACAGCTTATGTTTCTATCTATCAGTCTCACTCACAGCTTCTCTTTCTCTCTCACTATCTCTCACAGCTCTTTCTTTCTCTCTCTCGCACTCACAGCTTCTCTTTCTCTCTCTCTCTCACTCACAGCCTCTCTCTCTCGCTCACTCTCAGCTTCTCTTTCTCTCTCTCTCTCTCACTCACAGCTTCACTCTCTCTCTCACTCACAGCTTCTCTTTCTCTCACTCTCTCTCACTCACAGCTTCTCTTTCTCTCTCTCTCTCTCACTCACTTACAGCTTCTCTTTCTCTCTCTCTCTCTCACAGGTTCTCTGTCTCTCACTATCTCTCATAGCTTCTCTTTCTTTCTCTCTCTCTCACTCACAGCTTCTCTTTCTCTCTCTCTCTTTCTCTCACAGCTTTGCTTTCTCTCTCTCTCTTTCTCTCACAGCTTTGCTTTCTCTCTCTCACTCACAGCTTCTCTTTCTCTCTCTCTCACTCACAGCTTCTCTCTCTCTCACTCTCAGCTTCTCTTTCTCTCTCTCTCTCACTCACAGCTTCTCTTTCTCTCTCACGCACTCACAGCTTATGTTTCTCTCTATCACTGTCACTCACAGCTTCTCTTTCTCTCCCTCTCTCTCTCACTGACAATTTCTCTTTCTCTCTCTCTTACTCACAGCTTCTCTCTCTCTCTCTCACTCTCAGCTTCTCTTTCTCTCTCTCTCTTTCACTCACAGCTTCTCTCTCTCTCACTCACAGCTTCTCTTTCTCTCTCCTCTCACTCACAGCTTCTCTTTCTCTCTCTCTCTCTCACTCACAGCTTCTCTTTCTCTCTCTCACACACACAGATTCTCTTTCTCTCTCTCACTCACTCACAGCTTCTCTCTCTCTCTCACTCACAGCTTCTCTTTATCTCTCTCACTCACAGCTTTTCTTTCTCTCTCTGTCACTCACAGCTTCTCCCTCTATCTCTCTCTCTCTCGATCTCTCTCACTCACAGCTTCTCTTTCTCTCTCACACACACAGCTTCTTTCTCTCTCTCTCACAACTTCTCTTTCACTCACTCTCTCTCACTCACAGCTTCTCTTTCTCTCTCTCTCACTCAAAGCTTCTCTTTCTCGCACACACACACCCAGCTTCTCTTTCTCTCTCTCTCACTCACAGCTTTTCTTTCACTCCCTCTTTCTCACTCACAGCTTCTCTTTCTTTCTCTATCACTCTCAGCTTCTCTTTCCCACTCCTTCTCACTCACAGCTTCTCTTTCTCTCTCTTTCTCACTCACAGCTACTCTCTCTCTCTCTCTCACTCACAGCTTCTCTCTCTCTCTCTCTCACTCACAGCTTCTCTTTCTCTCTCTCTCTCACTCAAAGCTTCTCTTTCTCTCTCACACACACCCAGCTTCTCTTTCTCTCTCTCTCACTCACAGCTTTTCTTTCTCTCACTCTTTCTCACTCACAGCTTCTCTTTCTTTCTCTATCACTCTCAGCTTCTCTTTCCCACTCCTTCTCACTCACATCTTCTCTTTCTCTATCTTTCTCACTCACAGCTACTCTCTCTCTCTCTCACTCACAGCTTCTCTCTCTCTCTCTCTCACAGCTTCTCTTTCTCTCTCTCTCTCACTCACAGCTTCTCTTTCTCTTTCTCTCTCACTCACAGCTTCTCTTTCTCCCTCTCTCTCTGTCTCCCAGCTTCTCTTTCTCTGTCTCTCTCACTCACAGCTTCTCTCTCTCTCTCTCACTCACTCAAAGCTTCTCTTTCTCTCTCTCACTCACACCTTCTCTCTCTCTCACACACACACACACAGCTTCTCTTTCTCTCACTCTCTCTCACTCACAGCTTCTCTTTCTCTCTCTCTCTCACTCACAGCTTCTATTTCTCTCTATTACTCTCACTCACAGCTTCTCTTTCTCTCTCTCTCTCTCTCGCTCACAGAATCTCTTTCTCTCTCTCACTCACAGTTTCTCTTTCTCTCTCTCACACACTCACAGCTTCTCCCTCTTTCTCTCTCTCTCACTCACAGCTTCTCTTTCTTTCTCTCTCTTTCTCACTCACAGCTTCTCCCTCTCTCTCTCTCTCACTCACAGCCTCTTTCTCTCTCACACACACAGCTTCTCTCTCTCACACACACACACTTCTCTTTCACTCAGTCTCTCTCACTCCCAGCTTCTCTTTCTCTCTCTCTCTCACTCGCAGCTTCTCTTTCTCTCTCTCACTCACAGCTTCTCTTTCTCTCCCTCTCTCTCACTCACAGCTTCTCTTTCTCTCTCTTTCTCACTCACAGCTTCTCTTTCTTTCTCTATCACTCTCAGCTTCTCTTTCCCACTCCTTCTCACTCACAGCTTCTCTTTCTCTCTCTTTCTCACTCACTGCTTCTCTCTCTCTCTCACTCACAGCTTCTCTCTCTCTCACTCACTCACAGCTTCTCTTTCTCTCTCTCTCACTCACAGCTTCTCTTTCTCTTTCTCTCTCACTCACAGCTTCTCTTTCTCTCTCTCTCTCACCCACAGCTTCTCTTTCTCTCACGCACAGCTTCTCTTTCTCTATCTCTCTAACTCACAGCTTCTCTTTCTCTTACTCTCTCACTCACAGCTTCTCTTTCTCTCTCTTTCTCACTCACAGCTTCTCTCTCTCTCTCTCTCTCACAGCTTCTCTCTCTCTCTCTCTCACTCTCAGCTTCTCTTTCTCTCTCTCTCACTCACAGCTTCTCTTTCTCTATCACTCACTCAAAGCTTCTCTTTCTCTCTCTTTCTCAATCACACCTTCTCTTTCTCTCTCTCACACACAGCTTCACTTTCTCTCACTCTCTCTCACTCACAGCTTCTCTTTCTCTCTATTACTCTCATGCACAGCTTCTCTTTCTCTCTCTCTGTCTCTCTCACTCACAGAATCTCTTTCTCTCTCTCTCTCGCTCACTCACAGCTTATCTTTCTCTTTCTCTCTCTCACTCACATGTTCTCTCTCTCTCTCAGATTCTCTTTCTCTCTCGCTCACTCACTCACAGTTTCTCTTTCTCTCTATCTCTCATGCACAGCTTCTCTTTCTCTCTCTCTCTCTCACACACAGCTTCTCTTTCTTTCTCTCTCTCTCTCTCACTCACAGCTTCTCTTTCTCTTTCTCTCACTCACAGTTTCTCTTTCTCTCTCTCTCTCACTCACAGCTTCTCTTTCTCTCTCTCTCTCACACACAGCTTCTCTCTCTCTCTCTCTCATTCACAGCTTCTCTTTCTCTAACTCTCACTCACATCTTCTCTCACTCACTTACAGCTTCTCTTTCTCTCTCTCTCTCACTCACAGCTTCTCTTTCTCTCTCACACACACTCACAGCTTCTCTTTCTCTCTCTCTCACTCACAGCTTCTCTTTCTCTCTCTTTCTAACTCACAGCTTATGTTTCTCTCTATCAGTCTCACTCACAGCTTCTCTTTCTCTCTCACTATCTCTCACAGCTCTTTCTTTCTCTCTCTCGCACTCACAGCTTCTCTTTCTCTCTCTCTCTCACTCACAGCCTCTCTCTCTCGCTCACTCTCAGCTTCTCTTTCTCTCTCTCTCTCTCACTCACAGCTTCACTCTCTCTCTCACTCACAGCTTCTCTTTCTCTCACTCTCTCTCACTCACAGCTTCTCTTTCTCTCTCTCTCACTCACTCACAGCTTCTCTTTCTCTCTCTCTCTCTCTCTCACAGCTTCTCTGTCTCTCACTATCTCTCATAGCTTCTCTTTCTTTCTCTCTCTCTCACTCACAGCTTCTCTTTCTCTCTCTCTCTTTCTCTCACAGCTTTGCTTTCTCTCTCTCTCTTTCTCTCACAGCTTTGCTTTCTCTCTCTCACTCACAGCTTCTCTTTCTCTCTCTCTCACTCACAGCTTCTCTCTCTCTCACTCTCAGCTTCTCTTTCTCTCTCTCTCTCACTCACAGCTTCTCTTTCTCTCTCACGCACTCACAGCTTATGTTTCTCTCTATCACTCTCACTCACAGCTTCTCTTTCTCTCCCTCTCTCTCTCACTCACAATTTCTCTTTCTCTCTCTCTTACTCACAGCTTCTCTCTCTCTCTCTCACTCTCAGCTTCTCTTTCTCTCTCTCTCTTTCACTCACAGCTTCTCTCTCTCTCACTCACAGCTTCTCTTTCTCTCTCCTCTCACTCACAGCTTCTCTTTCTCTCTCTCTCTCTCACTCACAGCTTCTCTTTCTCTCTCTCACACACACAGATTCTCTTTCTCTCTCTCACTCACTCACAGCTTCTCTCTCTCTCTCTCACTCACAGCTTCTCTTTATCTCTCTCACTCACGGCTTTTCTTTCTCTCTCTGTCACTCACAGCTTCTCCCTCTATCTCTCTCTCTCTCGATCTCTCTCACTCACAGCTTCTCTTTCTCTCTCACACACACAGCTTCTTTCTCTCTCTCTCACAACTTCTCTTTCACTCACTCTCTCTCACTCACAGCTTCTCTTTCTCTCTCTCTCACTCAAAGCTTCTCTTTCTCGCACACACACACCCAGCTTCTCTTTCTCTCTCTCTCACTCACAGCTTTTCTTTCACTCCCTCTTTCTCACTCACAGCTTCTCTTTCTTTCTCTATCACTCTCAGCTTCTCTTTCCCACTCCTTCTCACTCACAGCTTCTCTTTCTCTATCTTTCTCACTCACAGCTACTCTCTCTCTCTCTCTCTCACTCACAGCTTCTCTCTCTCTCTCTCACTCACAGCTTCTCTTTCTCTCTCTCTCTCACTCAAAGCTTCTCTTTCTCTCTCACACACACCCAGCTTCTCTTTCTCTCTCTCTCACTCACAGCTTTTCTTTCTCTCACTCTTTCTCACTCACAGCTTCTGTTTCTTTCTCTATCACTCTCAGCTTCTCTTTCCCACTCCTTCTCACTCACATCTTCTCTTTCTCTATCTTTCTCACTCACAGCTACTCTCTCTCTCTCTCACTCACAGCTTCTCTCTCTCTCTCTCTCTCTCTCACAGCTTCTCTTTCTCTCTCTCTCTCACTCACAGCTTCTCTTTCTCTTTCTCTCTCACTCACAGCTTCTCTTTCTCCCTCTCTCTCTGTCTCCCAGCTTCTCTTTCTCTGTCTCTCTCACTCACAGCTTCTCTCTCTCTCTCTCACTCACTCAAAGCTTCTCTTTCTCTCTCTCACTCACACCTTCTCTCTCTCTCACACACACACACACAGCTTCTCTTTCTCTCACTCTCTCTCACTCACAGCTTCTCTTTCTCTCTCTCTCACTCACAGCTTCTATTTCTCTCTATTACTCTCACTCACAGCTTCTCTTTCTCTCTCTCTCTCTCTCTTGCTCACAGAATCTCTTTCTCTCTCTCACTCACAGTTTCTCTTTCTCTCTCTCACACACTCACAGCTTCTCCCTCTTTCTCTCTCTCTCACTCACAGCTTCTCTTTCTTTCTCTCTCTTTCTCACTCACAGCTTCTCCCTCTCTCTCTCTCTCACTCACAGCCTCTTTCTCTCTCACACACACAGCTTCTCTCTCTCACACACACACACTTCTCTTTCACTCAGTCTCTCTCACTCCCAGCTTCTCTTTCTCTCTCTCTCTCACTCGCAGCTTCTCTTTCTCTCTCTCTCACTCACAGCTTCTCTTTCTCTCCCTCTCTCTCACTCACAGCTTCTCTTTCTCTCTATTTCTCACTCACAGCTTCTCTTT
Organism: Bradypodion ventrale; assembly: GCA_035047345.1. Lineage (NCBI taxonomy): Eukaryota > Metazoa > Chordata > Lepidosauria > Squamata > Chamaeleonidae > Bradypodion > Bradypodion ventrale. Next base: position 256,468,788 of record JAWDJE010000001.1, read on the forward strand.
CTTTCTCTATCACTCTCAGCTTCTCTTTCCCACTCCTTCTCACTCACAGCTTCTCTTTCTCTCTCTTTCTCACTCACAGCTTCTCTCTCTCTCTCACTCACAGCTTCTCTCTCTCTCACTCACTCACAGCTTCTCTTTCTCTCTCTCTCACTCACAGCTTCTCTTTCTCTTTCTCTCTCACTCACAGCTTCTCTTTCTCTCTCTCTCTCACTCACAGCTTCTCTTTCTCTCTCTCTCACTCACAGCTTTTCTTTCTTTCTCTATCACTCTCAGCTTCTCTTTCCCACTCCTTCTCACTCACATCTTCTCTTTCTCTATCTTTCTCACTCACAGCTTCTCTTTCTCTCTCTTTCTCACTCACAGCTTCTCTCTCTCTCTCTCTCACAGCTTCTCTCTCTCTCACTCTCAGCTTCTCTTTCTCTCTCTCTCACTCTCAGCTTCTCTCTCTCTCTCACTCACAGCTTCTCTTTCTCTCTCATTCTCAGCTTCTCCTGCTCTCTCTCTCTCACTCACAGCTTCTATTTCTTTCTCTCTCTCACTCACAGCTTCTTTTTCTCTCTATTACTCTCACTCACAGCTTCTCTTTCTCTCTCTCTCACTCACAGCTTCCCTTTCTCTCTCTCTCTCTCACAGCTTCTCTTTCTCTCTCTCTCTCTCTCACTCAAAGCTTCTCTTTCTCTCTCTCTCTCACTCACAGCTTCTCTTTCTCTCTCTCTCACTCACACTTTCTCTTTCTCTCCCTCTCTCTCACTCACAGCTTCTCTTTCTCTCTCTTTCTCACTCACAGCTTCTCTTTCTTTCTCTATCACTCTCAGCTTCTCTTTCCCACTCCTTCTCACTCACAGCTTCTCTTTCTCTCTCTTTCTCACTCACAGCTTATCTCTCTCTCTCACTCACAGCTTCTCTTTCTCTATCTCTCTAACTCACAGCTTCTCTTTCTCTTTCTCTCTCACTCACATTTTCTCTCTCTCTCTCTCTCACTTACAGCTTCTCTTTCTCTCTCTCACTCACAACTTCTGTTTCTCTCTATTACTCTCACTCATAGCTTCTCTCTCTCTCTCACTCACAGCATCTCTTCCTCTCTCACTCTCTCTCACTCACAGCTTATCTTTCTCTCTCTCACACTCACAGCTTCTCTTTCTCTCTCACACACAGCTTCTCTTTCTCTGTCTCTCTCTCACTCACAGCTTCTCTTTCTCTCTCTCTCTCACTCACTCAAAGCTTCTCTTTCTCTCTCTCTCTCACTCACACCTTCTCTTTCTCTCTCACACACACACAGCTTCTCTTTCTCTCACTCTCTCTCACTCACAGCTTCTCTTTCTCTCTATTACTCTCACTCACAGCTTCTCTTTCTCTCTCTCTGTCTCTCTCACTGACATAAACTCTTTCTCTCTCACTCTCGTGCTCACTCACAGCTTATCTTTCTCTCTCTCTCTCTCACTCACAGCTTATCTTTCTCTCTCTCTCTCACTCACATCTTCTCTCTCTCTCACACAGATTCTCTTTCTCCCTCACTCACGCACAGCTTCTCTTTCTCTCTCTCTCTCTCATGCACAGCTTCTGTTTCTCTCTCTCTCACTCACTCACAGCTTCTCTTTCTTACTCTCTCTCTCTCTCACTGGCAGCTTCTCTTTCTATCTCACTCTCACTCACAGCTTCTCTTTCTCTCTCTCTCTCACTCACATCTTCTCTCTCTCTCACACACAGATTCTCTTTTACTCTCTCTCACTCACTCACAGCTTCTCTTTCTCTCTCTCTCATGCACAGCTTCTGTTTCCCTCTCTCTCACTCACTCACAGCTTCTCTTTCTTTCTCTCTCTCTCTCACTCACAGCTTATCTTTCTCTCTCTCACTCACAGCTTCTCTTTCTCTCTCTCTCTCACTCACATCTTCTCTCACACACAGATTCTCTTTCTCTCTCTCTCTCTCACTCACAGCTTCTCTTTCTCTCTCACACACACACACAGATTCTCTTTCTCCCTCTCTCACTCACTCACAGCTTCTCTCTCTCTCTCTCTCACTCACAGCTTCTCTTTCTCTCACTCACAGCTTCTTTTTCTCTCTCTTTCTCACTCACAACTTCTCTTTCTCTCTCTTTCTCACTCACAGTTTCTCCCTCTCTCTCTCTCTCACTCACAGCCTCTTTCTCTCTCACACACACAGCTTCTCTCTCTCTCACACACACAACTTCTCTTTCACTCAGTCTCTCTCACTCACAGCTTCTCTTTCTCTCTCTCTCACTCACACCTTCTCTTTCTCTCTCTCTCACTCACAGCTTCTCTTTCTCTTTCTCTCTCACTCACAGCTTCTCTCTCTCTCACACACACACACAGATTCTTTTTCTCTCTCTCTCTCTCACTCACTCAAAGCTTCTCTCTCTCTCTCTCACTCACAGCTTCTCTTTCTCTCTCTCACACACAGCTTCTCTCTCTCACACACACAACTTCTCTTTCACTCAGTCTCTCTCACTCACAGCTTCTCTTTCTCTCTCTCTCACTCACAGCTTCTCTTTCTCTCTCTCTCACTCACAGCTTCTCTTTCTCTCTCTCTCTCACACAGATTCTCTTTCTCTCTCTCTCACTCACTCACAGCTTCTCTCTCTCTCTCTCACACTCACAGCTTCTCTTTCTCTCTCTCACTAACAGCTTCTCTTTTTCTCTCTTTCTCACTCACAGCTTCTCCCTCTCTCACTCACAGCCTCTTTATCTCTCACACACACAGCTTCTCTCTCTCTCACTTCACTCAGTCTCTCTCACTCAAATCTTCTCTTTCTCTCTCTCTCTCACTCACAGCTTCTCTTTCTCTCTCTCTCTCACTCACAGCTTCTCTTTCTCTCTCTCTCGCACAGATTCTCTCTCTCTCTCTCTGTCTCTCTCACTCACAGTATCTCTTTCTCACTCTCTCTCACTCACAGCTTCTCTTTCTCTCTCTCTCTCTCACTCACATCTTCTCTCTCGCACACACAGATTCTCTTTCTCACTCTCTCACTCACTCACAGATTCTCTTTCTCTCTCTCATGCACAGCTTCTCTTTCTCTCTCTCACTCACTCACAGCTTCTCTTTCTCTCTCTCTCTCACTCAAAGCTTCTCTTTCTCTCTCTCTCTCATTCACAGCTTCTCTTTCTCTCTCTCTCTCTCACTCACAGCTTCTCTTTCTCTCTCTAACACACACAGATTCTCTTTCTCTCTCTCTCACTCACTCACAGCTTCTCTCTCTCTCTCACTCACAGCTTCTCTTTCTCTCTCTCACTCACAGCTTCTCTTTTTCTCTCTTTCTCACTCACAGCTTCTCCTTCTCTCTCTCACTCACAGCCTCTTTCTCTCTTACACACACAGCTTCTCTCTCTCACACACACACACAACTTCTCTTTCGCTCAGTCTCTCTCACTCACAGCTTCTCTTTCTCTCTCTCTCTCACTCACAGCTTCTCTTTCTCACTCACTCACTCACAGCTTCTCTTTCTCTGCCTCTCTCTCACTCACAGCTTCTCTTTCTCTCCCTTTCTCACTCACAGCTTCTCTTTCTTTCTCTATCACTCTCAGCTTCTCTTTCCCACTCCTTCTCACTCACAGCTTCTCTTTCTCTCTCTTTCTCACTCACAGCTTCTCTCTCTCTCTCACACAGCTTCTCTCTCTCTCACTCTCAGCTTCTCTTTCTCTCTCTCTCACTAACAGCTTCTCTCTTTCTCTCTCAGCTTCTCTTTCTCTCTCTCTCTCACTCACAGCTTCTCTTTCTCTCTCTGACTGACAGCTACACTTTCTCTCTCTCACTCACAGCTTCTCTTTCTCTCTCTCTCTCTCACTCTCAGCTTCTCTTTCTGTCTCTCTCACTCACAGCCTCTTTCTCCCACACACACACAGCTTCTCTCTCTCTCACACACACACAACTTCTCTTTCACTCAGTCTCTCTCACTCACAGCTTCTCTTTCTCTCTCTCTCACTCACAGCTTCTCTCTCTCTCTCACTCACAGCTTCTCTTTCTCTCTCATTCTCAGCTTCTCCTGCTCTCTCTCTCTCTCTCACTCACAGCTTCTATTTCTTTCTCTCTCTCACTCACAGCTTCTCTTTCTCTCTCTCACTCACTCAAAGCTTCTCTTTCTCTCTCTCTCTCACTCACACCTTCTCTTTCTCTCTCTCACACACAGCTTCTCTTTCTCTCACTCTCTCTCACTCACAGCTTCTCTTTCTCTCTATTACTCTCACTCACAGCTTCTCTTTCTCTCTCTCTGTCTCTCTCACTGACAGAATCTCTTTCTCTCTCACTCTCTCTCTCACTCACAGCTTCTCTTTCTCTCTCTCTCTCACTCACATCTTCTCTCTCACACAGATTCTCTTTCTCTCTCTGTCACTCACTCACAGCTTCTCTTTCTCTCTCTCTCTCATGCACAGCTTCTGTTTCTCTCTCTCTCACTCACTCACAGCTTCTCTTTCTTACTCTCTCTCTCTCTCACTGGCAGCTTCTCTTTCTATCTCTCTCTCACTCACAGCTTCTCTTTCTCTCTCTCTCTCTCACTCACATCTTCTCTCTCACACACACAGATTCTCTTTCTCTCTCTCTCACTCACTCACAGCTTCTCTTTTTCTCTCTCTCATGCACAGCTTCTGTTTCTCTCTCTCTCACTCACAGCTTCTCTTTCTCTTTCTCTCTCACTCACAGCTTCTCCTTCTCTCTCTCACACACACTGCTTTTCTCTCTCACACACACACAGCTTCTCTTTCTCTCACTCTCTCTCACTCACAGCTTCTCTTTCTCTCTCTCTCTCTCTCTCAAAGAATCTCTCTCTCTCTCATAGAAACCCACAGCTTCTCTTTCTCTTTCTCTCTCATTCACAGCTTCTCTTTTTCTCTCTCTCTCTCACTCACAGTTTCTCTTTCTCTCTCTCTCTCACTCACAGCTTCTCTCTCTCTCACTGTTAGCATCTCTTTCTCTCTCTCTCTCACTCTCAGCTTCTCTTTCTCTCTCACGCACTCTCAGCTTATGTTTCTCTCTATCACTTTCACTCACATCTTCTCTTTCTCTCCCTCTCTCTCTCACTCACAATTTCTCTTTCTCTCTCTCTTACTCACAGCTTCTCTCTCTCTCTCTCTCTCTCACTCTCAGCTTCTCTTTCTCTCTCTTTCTCACTCACAGCTTCTCTTTCTCTCTCTCTCTCTCACTCACTGCTTCTCTTTCTCTCTCTCACACACACAGATTCTCTTTCTCTCTCTCTCTCTCACTCACTCACAGCTTCTCTCTCTCTCTCTCACTCACAGCTTCTCTTTTTCTCTCTCACTCACAGCTTCTCTTTCTCTCTCTTTCTCACTCACAACTTCACTTTCTCTCTCTTTCTCACTCACAGTTTCTCCCTCTCTCTCTCACTCACAGCCTCTTTCTCTCTCACACACACAGCTTCTCTCTCACACACACACAACTTCTCTTTCACTCAGTCTCTCTCACTCACAGCTTCTCTCTCTCTCTCTCACTCACAGCTTCTCTTTCTCTCTCTCTCACTCACAGCTTCTCTTTCTCTCTCTCACATACACAGATTCTCTTTCTCTCTCTCTCACTCACTCACAGCTTCTCTCTCTCTCTCACTCACTCACAGCTTCTCTTTCTCTCTCTCACTCACAGCTTCTCTTTTTCTCTCTTTCTCACTCACAGCTTCTCCCTCTCTCTCTCTCACTCACAGCCTCTTTCTCTCTCTCACACACACAGCTTCTCTTTCTCTCACTCTCTCTTACTCACAGCTTCTCTTTCTCTCTATTGCTCTCACTCACAGCTTCTCTTTCTCTCTCTCTGTCTCTCTCACTCACAGAATCTCTTTCTCACTCTCTCTCACTCACAGCTTCTCTTTCTCTCTCTCTTTCTCTCACTCACATCTTCTCTCTCTCACACACAGATTCTCTTTCTCACTCTCTCACTCACTCACAGATTCTCTTTCTCTCTCTCATGCACAGCTTCTCTTTCTCTCTCTCTCACTCACTCACAGCTTCTCTTTCTCTCTCTCTCTCACTCACAGCTTCTCTTTCTCTCTCTCACTCGCAGCTTCTCTTTTTCTCTCTTTCTCACTCACAGCTTCTCCTTCTCTCTCTCTCACTCACAGCCTCTTTCTCTCTCACACACACAGCTTCTCGCTCTCTCACACACACACAACTTCTCTTTCACTCAGTCTCTCTCACTCACAGCTTCTCTTTCTCTCTCTCTCTCACTCACAGCTTCTCTTTCTCACTCTCTCACTCACAGCTTCTCTTTCTCTCCCTCTTTCTCACTCACAGCTTCTCTTTCTCTCTCTTTCTCACTCACAGCTTCTCTCTCTCTCTCACTCACAGCACCTCTTTCTTTCTCTCTCACCCACAGCTTCTCTTTCTCTCCCTCTCTCTCACTCACAGCTTCTCTTTCTCTCTCTTTCTCACACACAGCTTATCTTTCTTAATCTATCACTCTCAGCTTCTCTTTCCCACTCCTTCTCACTCACAGCTTCTCTCTCTCACACACACAGGTTCTCTCTCTCTCTTTCTCTCTCACTCTCAGCTTCTCTTTCTCTCTCTCTCACTCACAGCTTCTCTCTTTCTCTCTCAGCTTCTCTTTCTTTCTCTCTCTCTCTCTCTCACTCACAGCTTCTCTTTCTCTCTCTCACTGACAGCTACACTTTCTCTATCTCTCTCACACAGCTTCTCTTTCTCTCTCTCTCTCACTCTCAGCTTCTCTTTCTCTCTCTCTCACTCACAGATTCTCTCTCTCAGCTTCTCTTTCTCTCTCTCTCTCACTCACAGCTCTCTCTCTCACTCACAGCTTCTCTCTCTCTCATTCTCAGCTTCTCCTGCTCTCTCTCTCTCACTCACTCACAGCTTCTATTTCTTTCTCTCTCTCACTCACAGCTTCTTTTTCTCTCTATTACTCTCACTCACAGCTTCACTTTCTCTCTCTCTCTCACTCACAGCTTCTCTTTCTCTCTCTCACTCACAGCTTCCCTTTTTCTCTCTCTCTCACAGCTTCTCTTTCTCTCTCTCTCACTCACAGCTTCACTTTCTCTCTCTCACTCACTCACAGCTTCTCTTTCTCACTCTCTCACTCACAGCTACTCTCTCTCTCTCAGCTTCTCTTTCTCTCACTCTCTCACTCACAGCTTCTCTCTCTCTCTCTCTCTCAGTCACTCACAGCTTCTCTTCTTCTCTCTCTCTCTCACAGCTTCTCTTTCTCTCACTATCTCTCACAGCTTCTCTTTCTCTCTCTCTCTCACTCACAGCTTCTCTTTCTCTCTCTCTCTCTCACTCACAGTTTCTCTTTCTCTCTCACTCTCAGCTTCTCTTTCTCTCTCTTTCTCACTCACAGCTTCTGTTTTGCTCTATCACTCTCAATCACAGCTTCTCTTTCTCTCTCACTCTCATTCACAGCTTATGTTTCTCTCTATCACTCTCACTCACAGCTTCTCTTTGTCTCTCACTATCTCTCACAGCTTCTCTTTCTTTCTCTCTCTCTCTCTCACTCACAGCTTCTCTTTCTCTCTCTCACTCACAGCTTCTCTCTCTCACTCACTCTCAGCTTCTCTTTCTCTCTCTCTGTCTCACTCACAGCTTCTCTCTCTCTCACTCACAGCTTCACTCTCTCTCTCTCACTCACAGCTTCTCTTTCTCTCACACTCTCTCACTCACTGCTTCTGTTTCTCTCTCTCTCACTCACTCACTCACAGCTTCTCTCTCTCTCTCTCTCTCACACAGCTTCTCTGTCTCTCACTATCTCTCACAGCTTCTATTTCTTCCTCTCTCTCTCTCTCACTCACAGCTTCTCTTTCTTTCTCTCTCGCACTCTCAGCTTCTCTTTCTCTCTCGCACTCTCAGCTTCTCTTTCTCTCTCTTTCTCACTCACAGCTTCTGTTTTGCTCTATCACTCTCAATCACAGCTTCTCTTTCTCTCTCTCTCATTCACAGCTTCTCTTTCTATCACTCTCACTCACTCACAGTCTCTGTTTCTCTTTCTTTCTAACTCACAGCTTATGTTTCTCTCTATCACTCCCACTCACAGCTTCTCTTTCTCTCTCACTATCTCTCACAGCTTCTCTTTCTTTCTCTCTCTCTCTCACTCACAGCTTCTCTTTCTCTCTCTCACTCACTCACAGCTTCTCTCTCACACACTCTCAGCTTCTCTTTCTCTCTCTCTCTCATTCACAGCTTCTCTCTCTCTCACTCACAGCTTCACTCTCTCTCTCACTCACAGCTTCTCTTTCTCTCACTCTCTCTCACTCACAGCTTCTCTTTCTCTCTCTCTCTCTCTCACTCACTCACAGCTTCTCTTTCTCTCTCTCTCTCTCTCATAGCTTCTCTGTCTCTCACTATCTCTCACAGCTTCTCTTTCTTTCTCTCTCTCTCTCACTCACAGCTTCTCTTTCTCTCTCTCTCTTTCTCTCACAGCTTTGCTTTCTCTCTCTCACTCACAGCTTCTCTTTCTCTCTCTCACTCACAGCTTCTCTCTCTCTCACTCTCAGCTTCTCTTTCTCTCTCTCTCACTCACAGCTTCTCTTTCTCTCTCACGCACTCACAACTTATGTTTCTCTCTATCACTCTCACTCACAGCTTCTCTTTCTCACCCTCTCTCTCTCACTCACAATTTCTCTTTCTCTCTCTCTCTCAATCACAGCTTCTCTCTCTCTCTCTCACTCTCAGCTTCTCTTTCTCTCTCTCACTCACAGCTTCTGTTTTGCTCTATCACTCTCACTCACAGCTTCTCTTTCTCTCTCTCTCTCACTCACAGCTTCTCTTTATCTCTCTCTCTCTTTCACTCACAGCTTCTCTCTCTCTCACTCACAGCTTCTCTTTCTCTCTCCTCTCACACAAAGCTTCTCTTTCTCTCTCTCTCTCACTCACAGCTTCTCTCTCTCTCTGTCTCACTCACAGCTTCTCTTTCTCTCACACACGCACACAGATTCTCTTTCTCTCTCTCACTCACTCACAGCTTCTCTCTCTCTCTCACTCACAGCTTCTCTTTATCTCTCTCACTCACAGCTTTTCTTTCTCTCTCTCACTCACAGCTTCTCCCTCTCTCTCTCTCTCTCTCTATCTCTCTCACTCACAGCTTCTCTTTTTCTCTCACTCATACAGCTTCTCTCTCTCTCTCACAACTTCTCTTTCACACTCTCTCTCACTCACAGCTTCTCTTTCTCTCTCTCTCCCTCAAAGCTTCTCTTTCTCTCTCACACACACACAGCTTCTCTTTCTTTCTCTCTCACTCACTGCTTTTCTTCCTCTTTCTCACAGCTTCTTTTTCTCTATCTTTCTCACTCACAGCTTCTCTTTCTTTCTCTATCACTCTCAGCTTCTCTTTCCCACTCCTTCTCTCTCACAGCTTCTCTTTCTCTATCTTTCTCACTCACAGCTACTCTCTCTCTCTCTCTCACTCACAGCTTCTCTCTCTCTCTCTCACTCACAGCTTCTCTTTCTCTCTCTCTCTCTCACTCACAGCTTCTCTTTCTCTCTCACTCACAGCTTCTCTTTCTCCCTCTCTCTCTCTCTCCCAGCTTCTCTTTCTCTGTCTCTCTCACTCACAACTTCTCTTTCTTTCTCTCACTCTCTCAAAGCTTCTCTTTCTCTCTCTCTCACTCACACCTTCTCTTTCTCTCTCTCTCTCACTCACAGCTTCTCTTTATCTCTCTCTCTCTTTCACTCACAGCTTCTCTCTCTCTCACTCACAGCTTCTCTTTCTCTCACTCACAGCTTCTCTCTCTCTCTCTCTCTCACTCACAGCTTCTCTTTCTCTCTCTCTCTCTCACTCACAGCTTCTCTTTCTCTCTCACACACACACAGATTCTCTTTCTCTCTCTCACTCACTCACAGCTTCTCTCTCTCTCTCACTCACAGCTTCTCTTTATCTCTCTCACTCACAGCTTTTCTTTCTCTCTCTCTCACTCACAGCTTCTCCCTCTCTCTCTCTCTCTCTCTCTATCTCTCTCACTCACAGCTTCTCTTTTTCTCTCACACACACAGCTTCTCTCTCTCACACACAACTTCTCTTTCACACTCTCTCTCACTCACAGCTTCTCTTTCTCTCTCTCTCTCCCTCAAAGCTTCTCTTTCTCTCTCACACACACAGAGCTTCTCTTTCTTTCTCTCTCACTCACTGCTTTTCTTCCTCTTTCTCACAGCTTCCTTTTCTCTCTCTTTCTCAGTCACAGCTTCTCTTTCTTTCTCTATCACTCTCAGCTTCTCTATCCCACTCCTTCTCACTCACAGCTTCTCTTTCTCTATCTTTCTCACTCACAGCTACTCTCTCTCTCTCTCTCTCTCTCACTCACAGCTTCTCTCTCTCTCTCTCACTCACAGCTTCTCTTTCTCTCTCTCTCTCTCACTCACAGCTTCAATTTCTCTTTCTCTCTCACTCACAGCTTCTCTTTCTCCCTCTCTCTCTCTCTCCCAGCTTCTCTTTCTCTGTCTCTCTCACTCACAGCTTCTCTTTCTTTCTCTCACTCACTCAAAGCTTCTCTTTCTCTCTCTCTCTCACTCACAACTTCTCTTTCTCTATCTCTCACACAGCTTCTCTTTCTCTCACTCTCTCTCACTCACAGCTTCTCTTTCTCTCTTTCTCACACTCACAGCTTCTCTTTCTCCCTCTCTCTCACTCACAGCTTCTGTTTTGCTCTATCACTCTCACTCACAGCTTCCCTTTCTCTCTCTCTCTCTCACTCACAGCTTCTCTTTATCTCTCTCTCTTTCACTCACAGCTTCTCTCTCTCTCACTCACAGCTTCTCTTTCTCTCTCCTCTCACTCACAGCTTCTCTTTCTCTCTCTCTCTCACTCACAGCTTCTCTTTCTCTCTCCTCTCACTCACAGCTTCTCTTTCACTCACTCTCTCTCACTCACAGCTTCTCTTTCTCTCTCTCTCACTCACAGCTTCTCTTTCTCTCTCTCTCTCTCACTCACAGCTTCTCTTTCTCTCTCACTCACAGCTTCTCTTTCTCCCTCTCTCTCTCTCTCTCCCAGCTTCTCTTTCTCTGTCTCTCTCACTCACAGCTTCTCTTTCTTTCTCTCACTCACTCAAAGCTTCTCTTTCTCTCTCTCTCACTCACACCTTCTCTTTCTCTATCTCTCACACAGCTTCTCTTTCTCTCACTCTCTCTCACTCACAGCTTCTCTTTCTCTCTTTCTCACACTCACAGCTTCTCTTTCTCCCTCTCTCTCTCTCACAGCTTCTGTTTTGCTCTATCACTCTCACTCACAGCTTCCCTTTCTCTCTCTCTCTCACTCACAGCTTCTCTTTATCTCTCTCTCTTTCACTCACAGCTTCTCTCTCTCTCACTCACAGCTTCTCTTTCTCTCTCCTCTCACTCACAGCGTCTCTTTCTCTCTCTCTCTCACTCACAGCTTCTCTTTCTCTCTCCTCTCACTCACAGCTTCTCTTTCACTCACTCTCTCTCACTCAAAGCTTCTCTTTCTCTCTCTCTCACTCAAAGCTTCTCTTTCTCTCTCTCTCACTCACAGCTTCTCTCTCTCAGCTTCTCTTTCTCTCTCTCTCACTCACAGCTTCTCTCTCTCTCACTCACAGCTTCTCTCTCTCTCATTCTCAGCTTCTCCTGCTCGCTCTCTCTCACACACACAGCTTCTATTTCTTTCTCTCTCTCACTCACAGCTTCTTTTTCTCTCTACTACTCTCACTCACAGCTTCTCTTTCTCTCTCTCTCTCACTCACAGCTTCTCTTTCTCTCTTTCACTCACAGATTCTCTTTCTCTCTCTCATGCACAGCTTCTCTTTCTCTCTCTCTCACTCACTCACAGCTTCTCTTTCTCTCTCTCTCTCACTCAAAGCTTCTCTTTCTCTCTCTCTCTCACTCACAGCTTCTCTTTCTCTCTCTCTCACTCACAGCTTCTCTTTCTCTCTCACACACACACAGATTCTCTTTCTCTCTCTCTCACTCACTCACAGCTTCTCTCTCTCTCACTCACAGCTTCTCTTTCTCTCTCTCTTTCTCTCTCAGCTTCTCTTTCTCTCTCTCTCTCTCACAGCTTCTCTTTCTCTTTCTCTCTCTCTCACTCTCAGCTTCTCTCTCTCACTCACTCACAGCTATTTCTCTCTCGTTCTCAGCTTCTCCTGCTCTCTCTCTCTCACTCACAGCTTCTATTTCTTTCTCTCTCTCACTCACAGCTTCTTTTTCTCTCTATTACTCTCACTCACAGCTTCTCTTTCTCTCTCTCTCACTCACAGCTTCCCTTTCTCTCTCTCTCTCTCTCAAAGCTTCTCTTTCTCTCTCTCTCTCACTCAAAGCTTCTCTCTCTCTCTCTCTCTCACTCACAGCTTCTCTTTCTCTCTCCTTCACTCACAGCTTCTCTTTCTCTCCCTCTCTCTCACTCACAGCTTCTCTTTCTCTCTCTTTCTCACTCACAGCTTCTCTTTCTTTCTCTATCACTCTCAGCTTTTCTTTCCCACTCCTTCTCACTCACAGCTTCTCTTTCTCTCTCTTTCACACTCACACCTTATCTCTCTCTCTCACTCACAGCTTCTCTTTCTCTATCTCTCTAACTCACAGCTTCTCTTTCTCTTTCTCTCTCACTCACATTAACTCTCTCTCTCTCACTTACAGCTTCTCTTTCTCTCTCTCACTCACAACTTCTGTTTCTCTCTATTACTCTCACTCATAGCTTCTCTCTCTCTCTCACTCACTGCATCTCTTTCTCTCTCACTCTCTCTCACTCACAGCTTATCTTTCTCTCTCTCTCTCTCTCACAGCTTCTCTTTCTCTCTCACACACAGCTTCTCTTTCTCTGTCTCTCTCTCACTCACAGCTTCTCTTTCTCTCTCTCACTCACTCAAAGCTTCTCTTTCTCTCTCACTCACACCTTCTCTTTCTCTCTCTCACACACAGCTTCTCTTTCTCTCACTCTCTCTCACTCACAGCTTCTCTTTCTCTCTATTACTCTCACTCACAGCTTCTCTTTCAATCTCTCTGTCTCTCTCACTGACAGAATCTCTTTCTCTCTCACTCTCTTGCTCACTCACAGCTTATCTTTCTTTCTCTCTCTCACTCACAGCTTCTCTTTCTCTCTCTCTCTCACTCACATCTTCTCTCTCTCACACACAGATTCTCTTTCTCTCTCTCTCACTCACTCACAGCTTCTCTTTCTCTCTCTCTCTCATGCACAGCTTCTGTTTCTCTCTCACTCACTCACAGCTTCTCTTTCTTACTCTCTCTCTCTCTCACTGGCAGCTTCTCTTTCTCTCTCTCTCTCACTCACAGCTTCTCTTTCTCTCTCTCACTCACAGATTCTCTTTCTCTCTCTCATGCACAGCTTCTCTTTCTCTCTCTCTCACTCACTCACAGCTTCTCTTTCTCTCTCTCTCTCACTCAAAGCTTCTCTTTCTCTCTCTCTCACTCACAGCTTCTCTTTCTCTCTCTCTCACTCACAGCTTCTCTTTCGCTCTCACACACAAACAGATTCTCTTTCTCTCTCTCTCACTCACTCACAGCTTCTCTCTCTCTCACTCACAGCTTCTCTTTCTCTCTCTCACTCACAGCTTCTCTTTCACTCTCTTTCTCACTCACAACTTCTTTTTCTCTCTCTTTCTCACTCATATTCTCCCTCTCTCTCTCTCTCACTCACATCCTCTTTCTCTCTCACACTCACAGCTTCTCTCTCTCACACACACACAGCTTCTCTCTCTCACACACACAACTTCTCTTTCACTCAGTCTCTCTCACTCACAGCTTCTCTTTCTCTCTCTCTCACTCACACCTTCTCTTTCTCTCTCTCTCTCACTCACAGCTTCTCTTTCTCTCTCTCTCTCTCACTCACTGCTTCTCTTTCTCTCTCTCACACACACAGATTCTCTCTCTCTCTCTCTCTCACTCACTCACAACTTCTCTCTCTCTCTCTCACTCACAGCTTCTCTTTTTCTCTCTCACTCACAGCTTCTCTTTCTCTCTCTTTCTCACTCACAACTTCACTTTCTCTCTCTTTCTCACTCACAGTTTCTCCCTCTCTCTCTCTCACTCACAGCCTCTTTCTCTCTCACACACACAGCTTCTCTCTCTCTCACACACAACTTCTCTTTCACTCAGTCTCTCTCACTCACAGCTTCTCTTTCTCTCTCTCTCACTCTCAGCTTCTCTTTCTCTCTCTCTCACTCACAGCTTCTCTTTCTCTCTCACACACACACAGATTCTCTTTCTCTCTCTCTCACTCACTCACAGCTTCTCTCTCTCTCTCACTCACTCACAGCTTCTCTTTCTCTCTCTCACTCACAGCTTCTCTTTTTCTCTCTTTCTCACTCACAGCTTCTCCCTCTCTCTCTCTCACTCACAGCCTCTTTCTCTCTCACACACACACAGCTTCTCTTTCTCTCACTCTCTCTTACTCACAGCTTCTCTTTCTCTCTATTGCTCTCACTCACAGCTTCTCTTTCTCTCTCTCTGTCTCTCTCACAGAATCTCTTTCTCACTCTCTCTCACTCACAGCTTCTCTTTCTCTCTCTCTTTCTCTCACTCACATCTTCTCTCTCTCACACACAGATTCTCTTTCTCACTCTCTCACTCACTCACAGATTCTCTTTCTCTCTCCCATGCACAGCTTCTCTTTCTCTCTCTCTCACTCACTCACAGCTTCTCTTTCTCTCTCTCTCTCACTCAAAGCTACTCTTTCTCTCTCTCTCTCACTCACAGCTTCTCTTTCTCTCTCTCTCTCACTCACAGCTTCTCTTTCTCTCTCACACACACACAGATTCTCTTTCTCTCTCACTCACTCACTCACACCTTCTCTCTCTCTCTCACTCACAGCTTCTCTTTCTCTCTCTCACTCACAGCTTCTCTTTTTCTCTCTTTCTCACTCACAGCTTCTCCTTCTCTCTCTCTCACTCACAGCCTCTTTCTCTCTCTCACACACAGCTTCTCGCTCTCTCACACACACAAAACTTCTCTTTCACTCAGTCTCTCTCACTCACAGCTTCTCTTTCTCTCTCTCTCTCACTCACAGCTTCTCTTTCTCACTCTCTCACTCACAGCTTCTCTTTCTCTCCCTCTCTCTCACTCACAGCTTCTCTTTCTCTCTCTTTCTCACTCACAGCTTCTCTTTCTTTCTCTATCACTCTCAGCTTCTCTTTCCCACTCCTTCTCACTCACAGCTTCTCTTTTTCTCTCTTTCTCACTCACAGCTTCTCTCTCTCTCTCACAGCTTCTCTCTCTCTCTCTCACTCTCAGCTTCTCTTTCTCTCTCTCTCACTCACAGCTTCTCTCTTTCTCTCTCAGCTTCTCTTTCTCTCTCTCTCTCACTCACAGCTTCTCTTTCTCTCTCTGACTGACAGCTACACTTTCTCTCTCTCACACACAGCTTCTTTCTCTCTCTCTCTCTCACTCTCAGCTTCTCTATCTCTCTCTCTCACTCACAGCCTCTTTCTCTCACACACACACAGCTTGTCTCTCTCTCACACACACACAATTTCTCTTTCACTCAGTCTCTCTCACTCACAGCTTCTCTTTCTCTCTCTCACTCACTCACAGCTTCTCTCTCTCTCTCACTCACAGCTTCTCTTTCTCTCACATTCTCAGCTTCTCCTGCTCTCTCTCTCTCTCACTCACAGCTTCTATTTCTTTCTCTCTCTCACTCACAGCTTCTTTTTCTCTCTATCACTCTCACTCACAGCTTCTCTTTCTCTCTCTCTCACTCACAGCTTCTCTTTCTCTCTCTCTCTCACTCACAGCTTCCCTTTCTTTCTCTCTCTCTCACAGCTTCTCTTTCTCTCTCTCTCTCTCACTCAAAGCTTCTCTTTCTCTCTCTTTCTCACTCACAGCTTCTCTTTCTCTCTCTCTCACTCACAGCTTCTCTTTCTCTCTCTCTCTCTCACTCACAGCTTCTCTTTCTCTCTCTTTCTCACTCACAGCTTCTCTTTCTTTCTCTATCACTCTCAGCTTCTCTTTCCCACTCCTTCTCACTCACAGCTTCTCTTTCTCTCTCTTTCTCTCTCACAGCTTATCTCTCTCTCACGCACAGCTTCTCTTTCTCTATCTCTCTAACTCACAGCTTCTCTTTCTCTTACTCTCTCACTCACAGCTTCTCTCTCTCTCTCTCTCTCACTTACAGCTTCTCTTTCTCTCTCTCACTCACAACTTCTGTTTCTCTCTATTACTCTCACTCATAGCTTCTCTCTCTCTCACTCACAGCTTCTCTTTCTCTTTCTCTCTCACTCACAGCTTCTCTTTCTTTCTCTCTCTCACACACAGCTTCTCTTTCTCTCTCTCTCACTCACAGCCTCTGTTTCTCTGTATTACTCTCACTCATAGCTTCTCTCTCTCTCTCACTCACAGCTTCTCTTTCTCTCTCACTCTCTCTCTCACTCACAGCTTCTCTTTCTCTCTCTCTCTCACTCACAGCTTCTCTTTCTCTCTCTCTCACAGCTTCTCTTTCTCTGTCTCTCTCTCACTCACAACTTCTCTTTCTCTCTCTCTCACTCACAGCTTCTCTTTCTCTATCACTCACTCAAAGCTTCTCTTTCTCTCTCTCTCTCTCAATCACACCTTCTCTTTCTCTCTCTCACACACAGCTTCACTTTCTCTCACTCTCTCTCACTCACAGCTTCTCTTTCTCTCTATTACTCTCATGCACAGCTTCTCTTTCTCTCTCTCTGTCTCTCTCACTCACAGAATCTCTTTCTCTCTCTCTCTCGCTCACTCACAGCTTATCTTTCTCTTTCTCTCTCTCACTCACATGTTCTCTCTCTCTCTCAGATTCTCTTTCTCTCTCGCTCACTCACTCACAGTTTCTCTTTCTCTCTATCTCTCATGCACAGCTTCTCTTTCTCTCTCTCTCACTCACTCACAGCTTCTCTTTCTTTCTCTCTCTCTCTCTCACTCACAGCTTCTCTTTCTCTTTCTCTCACTCACAGTTTCTCTTTCTCTCTCTCTCTCACTCACAGCTTCTCTTTCTCTCTCTCACACACACACAGCTTCTCTCTCTCTCTCTCATTCACAGCTTCTCTTTCACTAACTCTCACTCACATCTTCTCTCACTCACTCACAGCTTCTCTTTCTCTCTCTCTCTCACTCACAGCTTCTCTTTCTCTCTCACACACACTCACAGCTTCTCTTTCTCTCTCTCTCACTCACAGCTTCTCTTTCTCTCTCACTATCTCTCACAGCTCTTTCTTTCTCTCTCTCGCACTCACAGCTTCTCTTTCTCTCTCTCTCTCACTCACAGCCTCTCTCTCTCACTCACTCTCAGCTTCTCTTTCTCTCTCACGCACTCACAGCTTATGTTTCTCTCTATCACTCTCACTCACAGCTTCTCTTTCTCTTTCTCTCACTCACAGTTTCTCTTTCTCTCTCTCTCTCACTCACAGCTTCACTCTCTCTCTCACTCACAGCTTCTCTTTCTCTCACTCTCTCTCACTCACAGCTTCTCTTTCTCTCTCTCTCTCTCTCACTCACTCACAGCTTCTCTTTCTCTCTCTCTCACAGCTTCTCTGTCTCTCACTATCTCTCATAGCTTCTCTTTCTTTCTCTCTCTCTCACTCACAGCTTCTCTTCCTCTCTCTCTCTTTCTCTCACAGCTTTGCTTTCTCTCTCTCACTCACAGCTTCTCTCTCTCTCACTCTCAGCTTCTCTTTCTCTCTCTCTCTCACTCACAGCTTCCCTTTCTCTCTCACGCACTCACAGCTTATGTTTCTCTCTATCACTCTCACTCACAGCTTATCTTTCTCTCCCTCTCTCTCTCACTCACAATTTCTCTTTCTCTCTCTCTTACTCACAGCTTCTCTCTCTCTTTCTCACTCTCAGCTTCTCTTTCTCTCTCTTTCTCTCTCACAGCTTCTGTTTTGCTCTATCACTCTCAATCACAGCTTCCCTTTCCCTCTCTCTCTCACTCACAGCTTCTCTTTATCTCTCTCTCTTTCACTCACAGCTTCTCTCTCTCTCACTCACAGCTTCTCTTTCTCTCTCCTCTCACTCACAGCTTCTCTTTCTCTCTCTCTCTCTCCCTCACAGCTTCTCTTTCTCTCTCTCACACACACAGATTCTCTTTCTCTCTCTCACTCACTCACAGCTTCTCTCTCTCACTCACTCACAGCTTCTCTTTATCTCTCTCACTCACAGCTTTTCTTTCTCTCTCTGTCACTCACAGCTTCTCCCTCTATCTCTCTCTCTCTCGATCTCTCTCACTCACAGCTTCTCTTTCTCTCTCACACACACAGCTTCTTTCTCTCTCTCTCACAACTTCTCTTTCACTCACTCTCTCTCACTCACAGCTTCTCTTTCTCTCTCTCTCACTCAAAGCTTCTCTTTCTCTCTCACACACACCCAGCTTCTCTTTCTATCTCTCTCACTCACAGCTTTTCTTTCACTCCCTCTTTCTCACTCACAGCTTCTCTTTCTTTCTCTATCACTCTCAGCTTCTCTTTCCCACTCCTTCTCACTCACATCTTCTCTTTCTCTATCTTTCTCACTCACAGCTACTCTCTCTCTCTCTCTCACTCACAGCTTCTCTCTCTCTCTCTCTCACTCACAGCTTCTCTTTCTCTCTCTCTCTCACTCACAGCTTCTCTTTCTCTTTCGCTCTCACTCACAGCTTCTCTTTTCCCCCCTCTCTCTCTCTCCCAGCTTCTCTTTCTCTGTCTCTCTCACTCACAGCTTCTCTCTCTCTCTCTCACTCACTCAAAGCTTCTCTTTCTCTCTCTCTCACTCACACCTTCTCTCTCTCTCTCACACACACACACACAGCTTCTCTTTCTCTCACTCTCTCTCACTCACTCACACCTTCTCTTTCTCTCTCTCTCTCACTCACAGCTTCTATTTCTCTCTATTACTCTCACTCACAGCTTCTCTTTCTCTCTCTCTCTCTCTCGCTCACAGAATCTCTTTCTCTCTCTCACTCACAGCTTCTCTTTCTCTCTCTCACACACTCACAGCTTCTCCCTCTTTCTCTCTCTCTCACTCACAGCTTCTCTTTCTTTCTCTCTCTTTCTCACTCACAGCTTCTCCCTCTCTCTCTCTCTCACTCACAGCCTCTTTCTCTCTCACACACACAGCTTCTCTCTCTCACACACACACACTTCTCTTTCACTCAGTCTCTCTCACTCCCAGCTTCTCTTTCTCTCTCTCTCTCACTCGCAGCTTCTCTTTCTCTCTCTCTCACTCACAGCTTCTCTTTCTCTCCCTCTCTCTCACTCACAGCTTCTCTTTCTCTCTCTTTCTCACTCACAGCTTCTCTTTCTTTCTCTATCACTCTCAGCTTCTCTTTCCCACTCCTTCTCACTCACAGCTTCTCTTTCTCTCTCTTTCTCACTCACTGCTTCTCTCTCTCTCTCACTCACAGCTTCTCTCTCTCTCACACACTCACAGCTTCTCTTTCTCTCTCTCTCACTCACAGCTTCTCTTTCTCTTTCTCTCTCACTCACAGCTTCTCTTTCTCTCTCTCTCTCACTCACAGCTTCTCTTTCTCTCACGCACAGCTTCTCTTTCTCTATCTCTCTAACTCACAGCTTCTCTTTCTCTTACTCTCTCACTCACAGCTTCTCTTTCTCTCTCTTTCTCACTCACAGCTTCTCTCTCTCTCTCTCTCTCACAGCTTCTCTCTCTCTCTCTCACTCTCAGCTTCTCTTTCTCTCTCTCTCACTCACAGCTTCTCTTTCTCTATCACTCACTCAAAGCTTCTCTTTCTCTCTCTCTCTCAATCACACCTTCTCTTTCTCTCTCACACACAGCTTCACTTTCTCTCACTCTCTCTCACTCACAGCTTCTCTTTCTCTCTATTACTCTCATGCACAGCTTCTCTTTCTCTCTCTCTGTCTCTCTCACTCACAGAATCTCTTTCTCTCTCTCTCTCGCTCACTCACAGCTTATCTTTCTCTTTCTCTCTCTCACTCACATGTTCTCTCTCTCTCTCAGATTCTCTTTCTCTCTCGCTCACTCACTCACAGTTTCTCTTTCTCTCTATTTCTCATGCACAGCTTCTCTTTCTCTCTCTCTCTCTCACTCACAGCTTCTCTTTCTTTCTCTCTCTCTCTCTCACTCACAGCTTCTCTTTCTCTTTCTCTCACTCACAGTTTCTCTTTCTCTCTCTCTCTCACTCACAGCTTCTCTTTCTCTCTCTCTCTCACACACAGCTTCTCTCTCTCTCTCTCTCATTCACAGCTTCTCTTTCTCTAACTCTCACTCACATCTTCTCTCACTCACTCACAGCTTCTCTTTCTCTCTCTCTCTCACTCACAACTTCTCTTTCTCTCTCACACACACTCACAGCTTCTCTTTCTCTCTCACTCACTCACAGCTTCTCTTTCTCTCTCTTTCTAACTCACAGCTTATGTTTCTATCTATCAGTCTCACTCACAGCTTCTCTTTCTCTCTCACTATCTCTCACAGCTCTTTCTTTCTCTCTCTCGCACTCACAGCTTCTCTTTCTCTCTCTCTCTCACTCACAGCCTCTCTCTCTCGCTCACTCTCAGCTTCTCTTTCTCTCTCTCTCTCTCACTCACAGCTTCACTCTCTCTCTCACTCACAGCTTCTCTTTCTCTCACTCTCTCTCACTCACAGCTTCTCTTTCTCTCTCTCTCTCTCACTCACTCACAGCTTCTCTATCTCTCTCTCTCTCTCACAGCTTCTCTGTCTCTCACTATCTCTCATAGCTTCTCTTTCTTTCTCTCTCTCTCACTCACAGCTTCTCTTTCTCTCTCTCTCTTTCTCTCACAGCTTTGCTTTCTCTCTCTCTCTTTCTCTCACAGCTTTGCTTTCTCTCTCTCACTCACAGCTTCTCTTTCTCTCTCTCTCACTCACAGCTTCTCTCTCTCTCACTCTCAGCTTCTCTTTCTCTCTCTCTCTCACTCACAGCTTCTCTTTCTCTCTCACGCACTCACAGCTTATGTTTCTCTCTATCACTCTCACTCACAGCTTCTCTTTCTCTCCCTCTCTCTCTCACTCACAATTTCTCTTTCTCTCTCTCTTACTCACAGCTTCTCTCTCTCTCTCTCACTCTCAGCTTCTCTTTCTCTCTCTCTCTTTCACTCACAGCTTCTCTCTCTCTCACTCACAGCTTCTCTTTCTCTCTCCTCTCACTCACAGCTTCTCTTTCTCTCTCTCTCTCTCACTCACAGCTTCTCTTTCTCTCTCTCACACACACAGATTCTCTTTCTCTCTCTCACTCACTCACAGCTTCTCTCTCTCTCTCACTCACAGCTTCTCTTTATCTCTCTCACTCACAGCTTTTCTTTCTCTCTCTGTCACTCACAGCTTCTCCCTCTATCTCTCTCTCTCTCGATCTCTCTCACTCACAGCTTCTCTTTCTCTCTCACACACACAGCTTCTTTCTCTCTCTCTCACAACTTCTCTTTCACTCACTCTCTCTCACTCACAGCTTCTCTTTCTCTCTCTCTCACTCAAAGCTTCTCTTTCTCGCACACACACACCCAGCTTCTCTTTCTCTCTCTCTCACTCACAGCTTTTCTTTCACTCCCTCTTTCTCACTCACAGCTTCTCTTTCTTTCTCTATCACTCTCAGCTTCTCTTTCCCACTCCTTCTCACTCACAGCTTCTCTTTCTCTCTCTTTCTCACTCACAGCTACTCTCTCTCTCTCTCACTCACAGCTTCTCTCTCTCTCTCTCTCACAGCTTCTCTTTCTCTCTCTCTCTCACTCACAGCTTCTCTTTCTCTTTCTCTCTCACTCACAGCTTCTCTTTCTCCCTCTCTCTCTGTCTCCCAGCTTCTCTTTCTCTGTCTCTCTCACTCACAGCTTCTCTCTCTCTCTCTCACTCACTCAAAGCTTCTCTTTCTCTCTCTCACTCACACCTTCTCTCTCTCACACACACACACACACAGCTTCTCTTTCTCTCACTCTCTCTCACTCACAGCTTCTCTTTCTCTCTCTCTCTCACTCACAGCTTCTATTTCTCTCTATTACTCTCACTCACAGCTTCTCTTTCTCTCTCTCTCTCTCTCGCTCACAGAATCTCTTTCTCTCTCTCACTCACAGTTTCTCTTTCTCTCTCTCACACACTCACAGCTTCTCCCTCTTTCTCTCTCTCTCACTCACAGCTTCTCTTTCTTTCTCTTTCTTTCTCACTCACAGCTTCTCCCTCTCTCTCTCTCTCACTCACAGCCTCTTTCTCTCTCACACACACAGCTTCTCTCTCTCTCACACACACACTTCTCTTTCACTCAGTCTCTCTCACTCCCAGCTTCTCTTTCTCTCTCTCTCTCACTCGCAGCTTCTCTTTCTCTCTCTCACTCACAGCTTCTCTTTCTCTCCCTCTCTCTCACTCACAGCTTCTCTTTCTCTCTCTTTCTCACTCACAGCTTCTCTTTCTTTCTCTATCACTCTCAGCTTCTCTTTCCCACTCCTTCTCACTCACAGCTTCTCTTTCTCTCTCTTTCTCACTCACTGCTTCTCTCTCTCTCTCACTCACAGCTTCTCTCTCTCTCACTCACTCACAGCTTCTCTTTCTCTCTCTCTCACTCACAGCTTCTCTTTCTCTTTCTCTCTCACTCACAGCTTCTCTTTCTCTCTCTCTCTCACTCACAGCTTCTCTTTCTCTCACGCACAGCTTCTCTTTCTCTATCTCTCTAACTCACAGCTTCTCTTTCTCTTACTCTCTCACTCACAGCTTCTCTTTCTCTCTCTTTCTCACTCACAGCTTCTCTCTCTCTCTCTCTCTCACAGCTTCTCTCTCTCTCTCTCTCACTCTCAGCTTCTCTTTCTCTCTCTCTCACTCACAGCTTCTCTTTCTCTATCACTCACTCAAAGCTTCTCTTTCTCTCTCTTTCTCAATCACACCTTCTCTTTCTCTCTCTCACACACAGCTTCACTTTCTCTCACTCTCTCTCACTCACAGCTTCTCTTTCTCTCTATTACTCTCATGCACAGCTTCTCTTTCTCTCTCTCTGTCTCTCTCACTCACAGAATCTCTTTCTCTCTCTCTCTCGCTCACTCACAGCTTATCTTTCTCTTTCTCTCTCTCACTCACATGTTCTCTCTCTCTCTCATATTCTCTTTCTCTCTCGCTCACTCACTCACAGTTTCTCTTTCTCTCTATCTCTCATGCACAGCTTCTCTTTCTCTCTCTCTCTCTCACACACAGCTTCTCTTTCTTTCTCTCTCTCTCTCTCACTCACAGCTTCTCTTTCTCTTTCTCTCACTCACAGTTTCTCTTTCTCTCTCTCTCTCACTCACAGCTTCTCTTTCTCTCTCTCTCTCACACACAGCTTCTCTCTCTCTCTCTCTCATTCACAGCTTCTCTTTCTCTAACTCTCACTCACATCTTCTCTCACTCACTCACAGCTTCTCTTTCTCTCTCTCTCTCACTCACAGCTTCTCTTTCTCTCTCACACACACTCACAGCTTCTCTTTCTCTCTCTCTCACTCACAGCTTCTCTTTCTCTCTCTTTCTAACTCACAGCTTATGTTTCTCTCTATCAGTCTCACTCACAGCTTCTCTTTCTCTCTCACTATCTCTCACAGCTCTTTCTTTCTCTCTCTCGCACTCACAGCTTCTCTTTCTCTCTCTCTCTCACTCACAGCCTCTCTCTCTCGCTCACTCTCAGCTTCTCTTTCTCTCTCTCTCTCTCACTCACAGCTTCACTCTCTCTCTCACTCACAGCTTCTCTTTCTCTCACTCTCTCTCACTCACAGCTTCTCTTTCTCTCGCTCTCACTCACTCATAGCTTCTCTTTCTCTCTCTCTCTCTCTCTCACAGCTTCTCTGTCTCTCACTATCTCTCATAGCTTCTCTTTCTTTCTCTCTCTCTCACTCACAGCTTCTCTTTCTCTCTCTCTCTTTCTCTCACAGCTTTGCTTTCTCTCTCTCTCTTTCTCTCACAGCTTTGCTTTCTCTCTCTCACTCACAGCTTCTCTTTCTCTCTCTCTCACTCACAGCTTCTCTCTCTCTCACTCTCAGCTTCTCTTTCTCTCTCTCTCTCACTCACAGCTTCTCTTTCTCTCTCACGCACTCACAGCTTATGTTTCTCTCTATCACTCTCACTCACAGCTTCTCTTTCTCTCCCTCTCTCTCTCACTCACAATTTCTCTTTCTCTCTCTCTTACTCACAGCTTCTCTCTCTCTCTCTCACTCTCAGCTTCTCTTTCTCTCTCTCTCTTTCACTCACAGCTTCTCTCTCTCTCACTCACAGCTTCTCTTTCTCTCTCCTCTCACTCACAGCTATTCTTTCTCTCTCTCTCTCTCACTCACAGCTTCTCTTTCTCTCTCTCACACACACAGATTCTCTTTCTCTCTCTCACTCACTCACAGCTTCTCTCTCTCTCTCTCACTCACAGCTTCTCTTTATCTCTCTCACTCACGGCTTTTCTTTCTCTCTCTGTCACTCACAGCTTCTCCCTCTATCTCTCTCTCTCTCGATCTCTCTCACTCACAGCTTCTCTTTCTCTCTCACACACACAGCTTCTTTCTCTCTCTCTCACAACTTCTCTTTCACTCACTCTCTCTCACTCACAGCTTCTCTTTCTCTCTCTCTCACTCAAAGCTTCTCTTTCTCGCACACACACACCCAGCTTCTCTTTCTCTCTCTCTCACTCACAGCTTTTCTTTCACTCCCTCTTTCTCACTCACAGCTTCTCTTTCTTTCTCTATCACTCTCAGCTTCTCTTTCCCACTCCTTCTCACTCACAGCTTCTCTTTCTCTATCTTTCTCACTCACAGCTACTCTCTCTCTCTCTCTCTCACTCACAGCTTCTCTCTCTCTCTCTCACTCACAGCTTCTCTTTCTCTCTCTCTCTCACTCAAAGCTTCTCTTTCTCTCTCACACACACCCAGCTTCTCTTTCTCTCTCTCTCACTCACAGCTTTTCTTTCTCTCACTCTTTCTCACTCACAGCTTCTCTTTCTTTCTCTATCACTCTCAGCTTCTCTTTCCCACTCCTTCTCACTCACATCTTCTCTTTCTCTATCTTTCTCACTCACAGCTACTCTCTCTCTCTCTCACTCACAGCTTCTCTCTCTCTCTCTCTCTCTCACAGCTTCTCTTTCTCTCTCTCTCTCACTCACAGCTTCTCTTTCTCTTTCTCTCTCACTCACAGCTTCTCTTTCTCCCTCTCTCTCTGTCTCCCAGCTTCTCTTTCTCTGTCTCTCTCACTCACAGCTTCTCTCTCTCTCTCTCACTCACTCAAAGCTTCTCTTTCTCTCTCTCACTCACACCTTCTCTCTCTCTCACACACACACACACAGCTTCTCTTTCTCTCACTCTCTCTCACTCACAGCTTCTCTTTCTCTCTCTCTCTCACTCACAGCTTCTATTTCTCTCTATTACTCTCACTCACAGCTTCTCTTTCTCTCTCTCTCTCTCTCTCTCGCTCACAGAATCTCTTTCTCTCTCTCACTCACAGTTTCTCTTTCTCTCTCTCACACACTCACAGCTTCTCCCTCTTTCTCTCTCTCTCACTCACAGCTTCTCTTTCTTTCTCTCTCTTTCTCACTCACAGCTTCTCCCTCTCTCTCTCTCTCACTCACAGCCTCTTTCTCTCTCACACACACAGCTTCTCTCTCTCACACACACACACTTCTCTTTCACTCAGTCTCTCTCACTCCCAGCTTCTCTTTCTCTCTCTCTCTCACTCGCAGCTTCTCTTTCTCTCTCTCTCACTCACAGCTTCTCTTTCTCTCCCTCTCTCTCACTCACAGCTTCTCTTTCTCTCTATTTCTCACTCACAGCTTCTCTTTCTTTCTCTATCACTCTCAGCTTCTCTTTCCCACTCCTTCTCACTCACAGCTTCTCTTTCTCTCTCTTTCTCACTCACAGCTTCTCTCTCTCTCTCACTCACAGCTTCTCTCTCTCTCACTCACTCACAGCTTCTCTTTCTCTCTCTCTCACTCACAGCTTCTCTTTCTCTTTCTCTCTCACTCACAGCTTCTCTTTCTCTCTCTCTCTCACTCACAGCTTCTCTTTCTCTCTCTCTCACTCACAGCTTTTCTTTCTTTCTCTATCACTCTCAGCTTCTCTTTCCCACTCCTTCTCACTCACATCTTCTCTTTCTCTATCTTTCTCACTCACAGCTTCTCTTTCTCTCTCTTTCTCACTCACAGCTTCTCTCTCTCTCTCTCTCACAGCTTCTCTCTCTCTCTCTCACTCTCAGCTTCTCTTTCTCTCTCTCTCACTCTCAGCTTCTCTCTCTCTCTCACTCACAGCTTCTCTTTCTCTCTCATTCTCAGCTTCTCCTGCTCTCTCTCTCTCACTCACAGCTTCTATTTCTTTCTCTCTCTCACTCACAGCTTCTTTTTCTCTCTATTACTCTCACTCACAGCTTCTCTTTCTCTCTCTCTCACTCACAGCTTCCCTTTCTCTCTCTCTCTCTCACAGCTTCTCTTTCTCTCTCTCTCTCTCTCACTCAAAGCTTCTCTTTCTCTCTCTCTCTCACTCACAGCTTCTCTTTCTCTCTCTCTCACTCACACTTTCTCTTTCTCTCCCTCTCTCTCACTCACAGCTTCTCTTTCTCTCTCTTTCTCACTCACAGCTTCTCTTTCTTTCTCTATCACTCTCAGCTTCTCTTTCCCACTCCTTCTCACTCACAGCTTCTCTTTCTCTCTCTTTCTCACTCACAGCTTATCTCTCTCTCTCACTCACAGCTTCTCTTTCTCTATCTCTCTAACTCACAGCTTCTCTTTCTCTTTCTCTCTCACTCACATTTTCTCTCTCTCTCTCTCACTTACAGCTTCTCTTTCTCTCTCTCACTCACAACTTCTGTTTCTCTCTATTACTCTCACTCATAGCTTCTCTCTCTCTCTCACTCACAGCATCTCTTCCTCTCTCACTCTCTCTCACTCACAGCTTATCTTTCTCTCTCTCACACTCACAGCTTCTCTTTCTCTCTCACACACAGCTTCTCTTTCTCTGTCTCTCTCTCACTCACAGCTTCTCTTTCTCTCTCTCTCTCACTCACTCAAAGCTTCTCTTTCTCTCTCTCTCTCACTCACACCTTCTCTTTCTCTCTCACACACACACAGCTTCTCTTTCTCTCACTCTCTCTCACACACAGCTTCTCTTTCTCTCTATTACTCTCACTCACAGCTTCTCTTTCTCTCTCTCTGTCTCTCTCACTGACATAAACTCTTTCTCTCTCACTCTCTTGCTCACTCACAGCTTATCTTTCTCTCTCTCTCTCTCACTCACAGCTTATCTTTCTCTCTCTCTCTCACTCACATCTTCTCTCTCTCTCACACAGATTCTCTTTCTCCCTCACTCACGCACAGCTTCTCTTTCTCTCTCTCTCTCTCATGCACAGCTTCTGTTTCTCTCTCTCTCACTCACTCACAGCTTCTCTTTCTTACTCTCTCTCTCTCTCACTGGCAGCTTCTCTTTCTATCTCACTCTCACTCACAGCTTCTCTTTCTCTCTCTCTCTCACTCACATCTTCTCTCTCTCACACACACAGATTCTCTTTTACTCTCTCTCACTCACTCACAGCTTCTCTTTCTCTCTCTCTCATGCACAGCTTCTGTTTCCCTCTCTCTCACTCACTCACAGCTTCTCTTTCTTTCTCTCTCTCTCTCACTCACAGCTTATCTTTCTCTCTCTCACTCACAGCTTCTCTTTCTCTCTCTCTCTCACTCACATCTTCTCTCACACACAGATTCTCTTTCTCTCTCTCTCTCTCACTCACAGCTTCTCTTTCTCTCTCACACACACACACAGATTCTCTTTCTCCCTCTCTCACTCACTCACAGCTTCTCTCTCTCTCTCTCTCACTCACAGCTTCTCTTTCTCTCACTCACAGCTTCTTTTTCTCTCTCTTTCTCACTCACAACTTCTCTTTCTCTCTCTTTCTCACTCACAGTTTCTCCCTCTCTCTCTCTCTCACTCACAGCCTCTTTCTCTCTCACACACACAGCTTCTCTCTCTCTCACACACACAACTTCTCTTTCACTCAGTCTCTCTCACTCACAGCTTCTCTTTCTCTCTCTCTCACTCACACCTTCTCTTTCTCTCTCTCTCACTCACAGCTTCTCTTTCTCTTTCTCTCTCACTCACAGCTTCTCTCTCTCTCACACACACACACAGATTCTTTTTCTCTCTCTCTCTCTCACTCACTCACAGCTTCTCTCTCTCTCTCTCACTCACAGCTTCTCTTTCTCTCTCTCACACACAGCTTCTCTCTCTCACACACACAACTTCTCTTTCACTCAGTCTCTCTCACTCACAGCTTCTCTTTCTCTCTCTCTCACTCACAGCTTCTCTTTCTCTCTCTCTCACTCACAGCTTCTCTTTCTCTCTCTCTCTCACACAGATTCTCTTTCTCTCTCTCTCACTCACTCACAGCTTCTCTCTCTCTCTCTCTCACTCACAGCTTCTCTTTCTCTCTCTCACTAACAGCTTCTCTTTTTCTCTCTTTCTCACTCACAGCTTCTCCCTCTCTCACTCACAGCCTCTTTATCTCTCACACACACAGCTTCTCTCTCTCTCACTTCACTCAGTCTCTCTCACTCAAATCTTCTCTTTCTCTCTCTCTCTCACTCACAGCTTCTCTTTCTCTCTCTCTCTCACTCACAGCTTCTCTTTCTCTCTCTCTCGCACAGATTCTCTCTCTCTCTCTCTGTCTCTCTCACTCACAGTATCTCTTTCTCACTCTCTCTCACTCACAGCTTCTCTTTCTCTCTCTCTCTCTCTCTCACTCACATCTTCTCTCTCGCACACACAGATTCTCTTTCTCACTCTCTCACTCACTCACAGATTCTCTTTCTCTCTCTCATGCACAGCTTCTCTTTCTCTCTCTCACTCACTCACAGCTTCTCTTTCTCTCTCTCTCTCACTCAAAGCTTCTCTTTCTCTCTCTCTCTCATTCACAGCTTCTCTTTCTCTCTCTCTCTCACTCACAGCTTCTCTTTCTCTCTCTAACACACACAGATTCTCTTTCTCTCTCTCTCACTCACTCACAGCTTCTCTCTCTCTCTCACTCACAGCTTCTCTTTCTCTCTCTCACTCACAGCTTCTCTTTTTCTCTCTTTCTCACTCACAGCTTCTCCTTCTCTCTCTCTCACTCACAGCCTCTTTCTCTCTCACACACACAGCTTCTCTCTCTCACACACACACACAACTTCTCT
Organism: Bradypodion ventrale; assembly: GCA_035047345.1. NCBI lineage: Eukaryota > Metazoa > Chordata > Lepidosauria > Squamata > Chamaeleonidae > Bradypodion > Bradypodion ventrale. Next base: position 256,497,768 of record JAWDJE010000001.1, read on the forward strand.
TTCGCTCAGTCTCTCTCACTCACAGCTTCTCTTTCTCTCTCTCTCTCACTCACAGCTTCTCTTTCTCACTCTCTCACTCACAGCTTCTCTTTCTCTGCCTCTCTCTCACTCACAGCTTCTCTTTCTCTCCCTTTCTCACTCACAGCTTCTCTTTCTTTCTCTATCACTCTCAGCTTCTCTTTCCCACTCCTTCTCACTCACAGCTTCTCTTTCTCTCTCTTTCTCACTCACAGCTTCTCTCTCTCTCTCTCACAGCTTCTCTCTCTCTCACTCTCAGCTTCTCTTTCTCTCTCTCTCACTAACAGCTTCTCTCTTTCTCTCTCAGCTTCTCTTTCTCTCTCTCTCTCACTCACAGCTTCTCTTTCTCTCTCTGACTGACAGCTACACTTTCTCTCTCTCACTCACAGCTTCTCTTTCTCTCTCTCTCTCTCACTCTCAGCTTCTCTTTCTGTCTCTCTCACTCACAGCCTCTTTCTCCCACACACACACAGCTTCTCTCTCTCTCTCACACACACAACTTCTCTTTCACTCAGTCTCTCTCACTCACAGCTTCTCTTTCTCTCTCTCTCTCACTCACAGCTTCTCTCTCTCTCACTCACAGCTTCTCTTTCTCTCTCATTCTCAGCTTCTCCTGCTCTCTCTCTCTTTCTCTCTCTCTCACTCACTCACAGCTTCTCTCTCTCTCTCACTCACAGCTTCTCTTTCTCTCTCTCACTCACAGCTTCTCTTTTTCTCTCTTTCTCACTCACAGCTTCTCCTTCTCTCTCTCTCACTCACAGCCTCTTTCTCTCACACACACACAGCTTCTCTCTCTCACACACACACACAACTTCTCTTTCACTCAGTCTCTCTCACTCACAGCTTCTCTTTCTCTCTCTCTCTCACTCACAGCTTCTCTCTCTCTCTCACTCACAGCTTCTCTTTCTCTCTCATTCTCAGCTTCTCCTGCTCTCTCTCTCTCTCTCACTCACAGCTTCTATTTCTTTCTCTCTCTCACTCACAGCTTCTCTTTCTCTCTCTCACTCACTCAAAGCTTCTCTTTCTCTCTCTCTCTCACTCACACCTTCTCTTTCTCTCTCTCACACACAGCTTCTCTTTCTCTCACTCTCTCTCACTCACAGCTTCTCTTTCTCTCTATTACTCTCACTCACAGCTTCTCTTTCTCTCTCTCTGTCTCTCTCACTGACAGAATCTCTTTCTCTCTCACTCTCTCTCTCACTCACAGCTTCTCTTTCTCTCTCTCTCTCACTCACATCTCTCTCACACAGATTCTCTTTCTCTCTCTGTCACTCACTCACAGCTTCTCTTTCTCTCTCTCTCTCATGCACAGCTTCTGTTTCTCTCTCTCTCACTCACTCACAGCTTCTCTTTCTTACTCTCTCTCTCTCTCACTGGCAGCTTCTCTTTCTATCTCTCTCTCACTCACAGCTTCTCTTTCTCTCTCTCTCTCTCACTCACATCTTCTCTCTCACACACACAGATTCTCTTTCTCTCTCTCTCACTCACTCACAGCTTCTCTTTTTCTCTCTCTCATGCACAGCTTCTGTTTCTCTCTCTCTCACTCACAGCTTCTCTTTCTCTTTCTCGCTCACTCACAGCTTCTCCTTCTCTCTCTCACACACACTGCTTTTCTCTCTCACACACACACAGCTTCTCTTTCTCTCACTCTCTCTCACTCACAGCTTCTCTTTCTCTCTCTCTCTCTCTCTCAAAGAATCTCTCTCTCTCTCATAGAAACCCACAGCTTCTCTTTCTCTTTCTCTCTCATTCACAGCTTCTCTTTTTCTCTCTCTCTCTCACTCACAGTTTCTCTTTCTCTCTCTCTCTCACTCACAGCTTCTCTCTCTCTCACTCTTAGCATCTCTTTCTCTCTCTCTCTCACTCTCAGCTTCTCTTTCTCTCTCACGCACTCTCAGCTTATGTTTCTCTCTATCACTTTCACTCACATCTTCTCTTTCTCTCCCTCTCTCTCTCACTCACAATTTCTCTTTCTCTCTCTCTTACTCACAGCTTCTCTCTCTCTCTCTCTCTCTCTCACTCTCAGCTTCTCTTTCTCTCTCTTTCTCACTCACAGCTTCTCTTTCTCTCTCTCTCTCTCTCACTCACAGCTTCTCTTTCTCTCTCACACACACACAGATTCTCTTTCTCTCTCTCACTCACTCACAGCTTCTCTCTCTCTCTCTCACAACTTCTCTTTCACTCACTCTCTCTCACTCACAGCTTCTTTCTCTCTCTCGCACTCAAAGCTTCTCTTTCTCTCTCACACACACCCAGCTTCTCTTTCTCTCTCTCTCTCACTCACAGCTTCTCTTTCTCTCTCTCTCTCACTCACAGATTCTCTTTCTCTCTCTCATGCACAGCTTCTCTTTCTCTCTCTCACTCACTCACAGCTTCTCTTTCTCTCTCTCTCTCACTCAAAGCTTCTCTTTCTCTCTCTCTCTCATTCACAGCTTCTCTTTCTCTCTCTCTCTCACTCACAGCTTCTCTTTCTCACTCTCACACACACAGATTCTCTTTCTCTCTCTCTCACTCACTCACAGCTTCTCTCTCTCTCTCTCACTCACAGCTTCTCTTTCTCTCTCTCACTCACAGCTTCTCTTTCTCTCTCTCTCTCACTCAAAGCTTCTCTTTCTCTCTCTCTCTCATTCACAGCTTCTCTTTCTCTCTCTTTCTCACTCACAGCTTCTCTCTCTCTCTCTCTCTCACAGCTTCTCTCTCTCTCTCTCACTCTCAGCTTCTCTTTCTCTCTCTCTCACTCACAGCTTCTCTTTCTCTCTCTCTCTCACTCACAGCTTCTCTTTCTCACTCTCTCACACACAGCTTCTCTTTCTCTGCCTCTCTCTCACTCACAGCTTCTCTTTCTCTCTCTTTCTCACTCACAGCTTCTCTTTCTTTCTCTATCACTCTCAGCTTCTCTTTCCCACTCCTCACTCACAGCTTCTCTTTCTCTCTCTTTCTCACTCACAGCTTCTCTCTCTCTCTCTCACAGCTTCTCTCTCTCTCTCTCACTCTCAGCTTCTCTTTCTCTCTCTCTCACTAACAGCTTCTCTCTTTCTCTCTCAGCTTCTCTTTCTCTCTCTCTCTCACTCACAGCTTCTCTTTCTCTCTCTGACTGACAGCTACACTTTCTCTCTCTCACTCACAGCTTCTCTCTCTCTCTCTCTCACTCTCAGCTTCTCTTTCTCTCTCTCTCACTCACAGCCTCTTTCTCCCACACACACACAGCTTCTCTCTCTCTCTCACACACACAACTTCTCTTTCACTCAGTCTCTCTCACTCACAGCTTCTCTTTCTCTCTCTCTCTCACTCACAGCTTCTCTCTCTCTCACTCACAGCTTCTCTTTCTCTCTCATTCTCAGCTTCTCCTGCTCTCTCTCTCTCTCTCACTCACAGCTTCTATTTCTTTCTCTCTCTCACTCACAGCTTCTCTTTCTCTCTCTCACTCACTCAAAGCTTCTCTTTCTCTCTCTCTCTCACTCACACCTTCTCTTTCTCTCTCACACACACAGCTTCTCTTTCTCTCACTCTCTCTCACTCACAGCTTCTCTTTCTCTCTCTCTGTCTCTCTCACTGACAGAATCTCTTTCTCTCTCACTCTCTCTCTCACTCACAGCTTCTCTTTCTCTCTCTCTCACTCACATCTTCTCTCTCACACAGATTCTCTTTCTCTCTCTGTCACTCACTCACAGCTTCTCTTTCTCTCTCTCTCTCATGCACAGCTTCTGTTTCTCTCTCTCTCACTCACTCACAGCTTCTCTTTCTTACTCTCTCTCTCTCTCACTGGCAGCTTCTCTTTCTATCTCTCTCTCACTCACAGCTTCTCTCTCTCTCTCTCTCTCACTCACATCTTCTCTCTCACACACACAGATTCTCTTTCTCTCTCTCTCACTCACTCACAGCTTCTCTTTTTCTCTCTCTCATGCACAGCTTCTGTTTCTCTCTCTCTCACTCACTCACAGCTTCTCTTTCTTTCTTTCTCTCTCTCAATCACAGCTTATCTTTCTCTCTCTCTCTCACTCACAGCTTCTCTTTCTCTCTCTCTCTCTCTCACATCTTCTCTCTCTCACACACAGATTCTCTTTCTCTCTCTCTCACTCACTCACAGCTTCTCTCTCTCTCACAAACACACAGCTTCTCTTTCTCTCTCTCTCACTCACAGCTTCTCTTTCTCTTTCTCTCTCACTCCCAGCTTCTCTTTCTCTCTCTCACTCACTCACAGCTTCTCTCTCTCTCTCTCACAGCTTCTCTTTCTTACTCGCTCTCTCTCTCACTGGCAGCTTATCTTTCTCTCTCTCTCTCACTCACAGCTTTTCTTTCTCTCTCTGTCACTCACAGCTTCTCCCTCTATCTCTCTATCTCTTGATCTCTCTCACTCACAGCTTCTCATTCTCTCTCACACACAGCTTCTCTCTCTCTCTCTCACAACTTCTCTTTCACTCACTCTCTCTCACTCACAGCTTCTCTTTCTCTCTCTCTCACTCAAAGCTTCTCTTTCTCTCTCACACACACCCAGCTTCTCTTTCTCTCTCTCTCACTCACAGCTTTTCTTTCACTCCCTCTTTCTCACTCACAGCTTCTCTTTCTTTCTCTATTACTCTCAGCTTCTCTTTCCCACTCCTTCTCACTCACAGCTTCTCTTTATCTTTCTCACTCACAGCTACTCTCTCTCTCTCTCTCACTTACAGCTTCTCTCTCTCTCTCTCACTCACAGCTTCTCTTTCTCTCTCTCTCACTCAAAGCTTCTCTTTCTCTCTCACACACACCCAGCTTCTCTTTCTCTCTCTCTCACTCACAGCTTTTCTTTCTCTCACTCTTTCTCACTCACAGCTTCTCTTTCTTTCTCTATCACTCTCAGCTTCTCTTTCCCACTCCTTCTCACTCACATCTTCTCTTTCTCTATCTTTCTCACTCACAGCTACTCTCTCTCTCTCTCTCTCACTCACAGCTTCTCTCTCTCTCTCTCTCACTCACAGCTTCTCTTTCTCTCTCTTTCTCACTCACAGCTTCTGTTTTGCTCTATCACTCTCACACACAGCTTCCCTTTCTCTCTCTCTCTCACTCACAGCTTCTCTTTATCTCTCTCTCTTTCACTCACAGCTTCTCTCTCTCTCACTCGCAGCTTCTCTTTCTCTCTCCTCTCACTCACAGCTTCTCTTTCTCTCTCTCTCTCTCACTCACAGCTTCTCTTTCTCTCTCACACACACACAGATTCTCTTTCTCTCTCTCACTCACTCACAGCTTCTCTCTCTCTCTCTCACTCACAGCTTCTCTTTCTTACTCTCTCTCTCTCTCACTGGCAGCTTATCTTTCTCTCTCTCTCTCACTCACAGCTTTTCTTTCTCTCTCTGTCACTCACAGCTTCTCCCTCTATCTCTCTATCTCTTGATCTCTCTCACTCACAGCTTCTCTTTCTCTCTCACACACAGCTTCTCTCTCTCACACACAACTTCTCTTTCACTCACTCTCTCTCACTCACAGCTTCTCTTTCTCTCTCTCTCTCACTCAAAGCTTCTCTTTCTCTCTCACACACACCCAGCTTCTCTTTCTCTCTCTCTCACTCACAGCTTTTCTTTCACTCCCTCTTTCTCACTCACAGCTTCTCTTTCTTTCTCTATCACTCTCAGCTTCTCTTTCCCACTCCTTCTCACTCACAGCTTCACTTTCTCTCTCTCTCTCACTCACAGCTTCTCTTTCTCTCTCTGACTGACAGCTACACTTTCTCTCTCTCACTCACAGCTTCTCTCTCTCTCTCTCTCTCACTCTCAGCTTCTCTTTCTCTCTCTCTCACTCACAGCCTCTTTCTCCCACACACACACAGCTTCTCTCTCTCTCACACACACACAACTTCTCTTTCACTCAGTCTCTCTCACTCACAGCTTCTCTTTCTCTCTCTCTCTCACTCACAGCTTCTCTCTCTCTCACTCACAGCTTCTCTTTCTCTCTCATTCTCAGCTTCTCCTGCTCTCTCTCTCTCTCTCACTCACAGCTTCTATTTCTTTCTCTCTCTCACTCACAGCTTCTCTTTCTCTCTCTCACTCACTCAAAGCTTCTCTTTCTCTCTCTCTCTCACTCACACCTTCTCTTTCTCTCTCACACACACAGCTTCTCTTTCTCTCACTCTCTCTCACTCACAGCTTCTCTTTCTCTCTATTACTCTCACTCACAGCTTCTCTTTCTCTCTCTCTGTCTCTCTCACTGACAGAATCTCTTTCTCTCTCACTCTCTCTCTCACTCACAGCTTCTCTTTCTCTCTCTCTCACTCACATCTTCTCTCTCACACAGATTCTCTTTCTCTCTCTGTCACTCACTCACAGCTTCTCTTTCTCTCTCTCTCTCATGCACAGCTTCTGTTTCTCTCTCTCTCACTCACTCACAGCTTCTCTTTCTTATTCTCTTTCTCTCTCACTGGCAGCTTCTCTTTCTATCTCTCTCTCACTCACAGCTTCTCTCTCTCTCTCTCACTCACATCTTCTCTCTCACACACACAGATTCTCTTTCTCTCTCTCTCACTCACTCACAGCTTCTCTTTTTCTCTCTCTTATGCACAGCTTCTGTTTCTCTCTCTCTCACTCACTCACAGCTTCTCTTTCTTTCTTTCTCTCTCTCAATCACAGCTTATCTTTCTCTCTCTCTCTCACTCACAGCTTCTCTTTCTCTCTCTCTCTCTCTCACATCTTCTCTCTCTCACACACAGATTCTCTTTCTCTCTCTCTCTCTCACTCACAGCTTCTCTCTCTCTCACAAACACACAGCTTCTCTTTCTCTCTCTCTCACTCACAGCTTCTCTTTCTCTTTCTCTCTCACTCACAGCTTCTCCTTCTCTCTCTCACACACACTGCTTTTCTCTCTCTCACACACACAGCTTCTCTTTCTCTCTCTCTCTCTCTCAAAGAATCTCTCTCTCTCTCTCATACAAACCCACAGCTTCTCTTTCTCTTTCTCTCTCATTCACAGCTTCTCTTTTTCTCTCTCTCTCTCACTCACAGTTTCTCTTTCTCTCTCTCTCTCACTCACAGCTTCTCTCTCTCACTCTCAGCTTCTCTTTCTCTCTCTCTCTCACTCACAGCTTCTCTTTCTCTCTCACGCACTCACAGCTTATGTTTCTCTCTATCACTCTCACTCACAGCTTCTCTTTCTCTCCCTCTCTCTCTCACTCACAATTTCTCTTTCTCTCTCTCTTACTCACAGCTTCTCTCTCTCTCTCACTCTCAGCTTCTCTTTCTCTCTCTTTCTCACTCACAGCTTCTGTTTTGCTCTATCACTCTCACTCACAGCTTCCCTTTCTCTCTCTCTCTCACTCACAGCTTCTCTTTATCTCTCTCTCTTTCACTCACAGCTTCTCTCTCTCTCACTCACAGCTTCTCTTTCTCTCTCCTCTCACTCACAGCTTCTCTTTCTCTCTCACACACACACAGATTCTCTTTCTCTCTCTCACTCACTCACAGCTTCTCTCTCTCTCTCTCACTCACAGCTTCTCTTTCTTACTCGCTCTCTCTCTCACTGGCAGCTTATCTTTCTCTCTCTCTCTCACTCACAGCTTTTCTTTCTCTCTCTGTCACTCACAGCTTCTCCCTCTATCTCTCTATCTCTTGATCTCTCTCACTCACAGCTTCTCTTTCTCTCTCACACACAGCTTCTCTCTCTCTCTCACACAACTTCTCTTTCACTCACTCTCTCTCACTCACAGCTTCTCTTTCTCTCTCTCTCACTCAAAGCTTCTCTTTCTCTCTCACACACACCCAGCTTCTCTTTCTCTCTCTCTCACTCACAGCTTTTCTTTCACTCCCTCTTTCTCACTCACAGCTTCTCTTTCTTTCTCTATCACTCTCAGCTTCTCTTTCCCACTCCTTCTCACTCACAGCTTCTCTTTCTCTATCTTTCTCACTCACAGCTACTCTCTCTCTCTCTCACACTTACAGCTTCTCTCTCTCTCTCTCACTCACAGCTTCTCTTTCTCTCTCTCTCTCACTCAAAGCTTCTCTTTCTCTCTCACACACACCCAGCTTCTCTTTCTCTCTCTCTCACTCACAGCTTTTCTTTCTCTCACTCTTTCTCACTCACAGCTTCTCTTTCTTTCTCTATCACTCTCAGCTTTTCTTTCCCACTCCTTCTCACTCACATCTTCTCTTTCTCTATCTTTCTCACTCACAGCTACTCTCTCTCTCTCTCTCTCACTCACAGCTTCTCTCTCTCTCTCTCTCACTCACAGCTTCTCTTTCTCTCTCTTTCTCACTCACAGCTTCTGTTTTGCTCTATCACTCTCACTCACAGCTTCCCTTTCTCTCTCTCTCTCACTCACAGCTTCTCTTTATCTCTCTCTCTTTCACTCACAGCTTCTCTCTCTCTCACTCGCAGCTTCTCTTTCTCTCTCCTCTCACTCACAGCTTCTCTTTCTCTCTCTCTCTCTCACTCACAGCTTCTCTTTCTCTCTCACACACACACAGATTCTCTTTCTCTCTCTCACTCACTCACAGCTTCTCTCTCTCTCTCTCACTCACAGCTTCTCTTTCTTACTCTCTCTCTCTCTCACTGGCAGCTTATCTTTCTCTCTCTCTCTCACTCACAGCTTTTCTTTCTCTCTCTGTCACTCACAGCTTCTCCCTCTATCTCTCTATCTCTTGATCTCTCTCACTCACAGCTTCTCTTTCTCTCTCACACACAGCTTCTCTCTCTCTCACACAACTTCTCTTTCACTCACTCTCTCTCACTCACAGCTTCTCTTTCTCTCTCTCTCTCACTCAAAGCTTCTCTTTCTCTCTCACACACACCCAGCTTCTCTTTCTCTCTCTCTCACTCACAGCTTTTCTTTCACTCCCTCTTTCTCACTCACAGCTTCTCTTTCTTTCTCTATCACTCTCAGCTTCTCTTTCCCACTCCTTCTCACTCACAGCTTCACTTTCTCTATCTTTCTCACTCACAGCTACTCTCTCTCTCTCTCTCACTCACAGCTTCTCTCTTTCTCACTCACTCACAGCTTCTCTTTCTCTCTCTCTCTCACTCAAAGCTTCTCTTTCTCTCTCACACACACGCAGCTTCTCTTTCTCTCTCTCTCACTCACAGCTTTTCTTTCTCTCACTCTTTCTCACTCACAGCTTCTCTTTCTTTCTCTATCACTCTCAGCTTCTCTTTCCCACTCCTTCTCACTCACATCTTCTCTTTCTCTATCTTTCTCACTCACAGCTACTCTCTCTCTCTCTCACTCACAGCTTCTCTCTCTCTCTCTCTCTCACTCACAGCTTCTCTTTCTCTCTCTCTCACACACAGATTCTCTTTCTCTCTCTCACTCACTCACAGCTTCTCTCTCTCTCTCTCACTCACAGCTTCTCTTTCTTACTCTCTCTCTCACTCACAGCTTCTCTTTCTCTCTCTCTCTCACTCACAGCTTCTATTTCTCTCTATTACTCTCACTCACAGCTTCTCTTTCTCTCTCTCTCTCTCTCACTCGCAGCTTCTCTTTCTCTCTCTCTCACTCACAGCTTCTCTTTCTCTCCCTCTCTCTCACTCACAGCTTCTCTTTCTCTCTCTTTCTCACTCACAGCTTCTCTTTCTTTCTCTATCACTCTCAGCTTCTCTTTCCCACTCCTTCTCACTCACAGCTTATCTTTCTCTCTCTCACTCACTCACAGCTACTCTTTCTCTCTCTCTCTCACTCACATCTTCTCTCACACACAGATTCTCTTTCTCTCTCTCTCTCTCACTCACAGCTTCTCTTTCTCTCACACACACACACAGATTCTCTTTCTCTCTCTCTCACTCACTCACAGCTTCTCTCTCTCTCTCTCTCACTCACAGCTTCTCTGTCTCTCACTCACAGCTTCTTTTTCTCTCTCTTTCTCACTCACAACTTCTCTTTCTCTCTCTTTCTCACTCACAGTTTCTCCCTCTCTCTCTCTCTCACTCACAGCCTCTTTCTCTCTCACACACACAGCTTCTCTCTCTCACACACACACAACTTCTCTTTCACTCAGTCTCTCTCACTCACAGCTTCTCTTTCTCTCTCTCTCACTCACACCTTCTCTTTCTCTCTCTCTCTCACTCACAGCTTCTCTTTCTCTTTCTCTCTCACTCACAGCTTCTCTCTCTCTCTCACTCACAGCTTCTCTTTCTCTCACTCACTCACAGCTTCTCTTTCTCTCTCTTTCTCACTCACAACTTCTCTTTCTCTCTCTTTCTCACTCACAGTTTCTCCCTCTCTCTCTCTCTCACTCACAGCCTCTTTCTCTCTCACACACACAGCTTCTCTCTCACACACACACAACTTCTCTTTCACTCAGTCTCTCTCACTCACAGCTTCTCTTTCTCTCTCTCTCACTCACAGCTTCTCTTTCTCTCTCTCTCTCACACAGATTCTCTTTCTCTCTCTCTCACTCACTCACAGCTTCTCTCTCTCTCTCACTCACTCACAGCTTCTCTTTCTCTCTCTCACTCACAGCTTCTCTTTTTCTCTCTTTCTCACTCACAGCTTCTCCCTCTCTCTCTCACTCACAGCCTCTTTCTCTCTCACACACACAGCTTCTCTCTCTCTCTCACTTCACTCAGTCTCTCTCACTCAAATCTTCTCTTTCTCTCTCTCTCTCACTCACAGCTTCTCTTTCTCTCTCTCTCTCACTCACAGCTTCTCTTTCTCTCTCTCTCGCACAGATTCTCTCTCTCTCTCTCTCTGTCTCTCTCACTCACAGAATCTCTTTCTCACTCTCTCTCACTCACAGCTTCTCTCTCTCTCTCTCACTCACATCTTCTCTCTCGCACACACAGATTCTCTTTCTCACTCTCTCACTCACTCACAGATTCTCTTTCTCTCTCTCATGCACAGCTTCTCTTTCTCTCTCTCTCTCACTCACAGCTTCTCTTTCTCTCTCTCACACACACAGATACTCTTTCTCTCTCTCTCACTCACTCACAGCTTCTCTCTCTCTCTCACTCACAGCTTCTCTTTCTCTCTCTCACTCACAGCTTCTCTTTTTCTCTTTCTCACTCACAGCTTCTCCTTCTCTCTCTCTCACTCACAGCCTCTTTCTCTCACACACACACAGCTTCTCTCTCTCACACACACACACAACTTCTCTTTCACTCAGTCTCTCTCACTCACAGCTTCTCTTTCTCTCTCTCTCTCACTCACAGCTTCTCTTTCTCACTCTCTCACTCACAGCTTCTCTTTCTCTGCCTCTCTCTCAGTCACAGCTTCTCTTTCTCTCTCTTTCTCACTCACAGCTTCTCTTTCTTTCTCTATCACTCTCAGCTTCTCTTTCCCACTCCTTCTCACTCACAGCTTCTCTTTCTCTCTCTTTCTCACTCACAGCTTCTCTCTCTCTCTCTCTCTCACAGCTTCTCTCTCTCTCTCTCACTCTCAGCTTCTCTTTCTCTCTCTCACTCACAGCTTCTCTCTTTCTCTCTCAGCTTCTCTTTCTCTCTCTCTCTCACTCACAGCTTCTCTTTCTCTCTCTGACTGACAGCTACACTTTCTCTCTCTCACTCACAGCTTCTCTTTCTCTCTCTCTCTCTCACTCTCAGCTTCTCTTTCTCTCTCTCTCACTCACAGCCTCTTTCTCCCACACACACACAGCTTCTCTCTCTCACACACACACACACCTTCTCTTTCACTCAGTCTCTCTCACTCACAGCTTCTCTTTCTCTCTCTCTCTCACTCACAGCTTCTCTCTCTCTCACTCACAGCTTCTCTTTCTCTCTCATTCTCAGCTTCTCCTGCTCTCTCTCTCTCTCACTCACAGCTTCTATTTCTTTCTCTCTCTCACTCACAGCTTCTCTTTCTCTGTCTCACTCACTCAAAGCTTCTCTTTCTCTCTCTCTCTCACTCACACCTTCTCTTTCTCTCTCACACACACAGCTTCTCTTTCTCTCACTCTCTCTCACTCACAGCTTCTCTTTCTCTCTATTACTCTCACTCACAGCTTCTCTTTCTCTCTCTCTGTCTCTCTCACTGACAGAATCTCTTTCTCTCTCACTCTCTCTCTCACTCACAGCTTCTCTTTCTCTCTCTCTCTCACTCACATCTTCTCTCTCACACAGATTCTCTTTCTGTCACTCACTCACAGCTTCTCTTTCTCTCTCTCTCTCATGCACAGCTTCTATTTCTCTCTCTCTCACTCACTCACAGCTTCTCTTTCTTACTCTCTCTCTCTCTCACTGGCAGCTTCTCTTTCTATCTCTCTCTCACTCACAGCTTCTCTTTCTCTCTCTCTCTCTCTCTCACTCACATCTTCTCTCTCACACACACAGATTCTCTTTCTCTCTCTCTCACTCACTCACAACTTCTCTTTTTCTCTCTCTCATGCACAGCTTCTGTTTCTATCTCTCTCACTCACTCACAGCTTCTCTTTCTTTCTCTCTCTCTCTCACTCACAGCTTATCTTTCTCTCTCTCTCACTCACAGCTTCTCTTTCTCTCTCTCTCTCACTCACATCTTCTCTCTCTCACACACAGATTCTCGTTCTCTCTCTCTCACTCACTCACATCTTCTCTCCCTCTCACAAACACACAGCTTCTCTTTCTCTCTCTCTCACTCACAGCTTCTCTTTCTCTTTTTCTCTCACTCACAGCTTCTCCTTCTCTCTCACACACACACTGCTTTTCTCTCTCACACACACACACAGCTTCTCTTTCTCTCACTCTCTCTCACTCACAGCTTCTCTTTCTCTCTCTCTCTCTCAAAGAATCTCTCTCTCTCTCATACACACCCACAGCTTCTCTTTCTCTTTCTCTCTCATTCACAGCTTCTCTTTTTCTCTCTCACTCACAGTTTCTCTTTCTCTCTCGCTCTCACTCACAGCTTCTCTTTCTCTCACACACACACACACAGTTTCTCTCTCACACACACACACAACTTCTCTTTCTCTAACTCTCACTCACATATTCTCTCTCTCTCTCAGCTTCTCTTTCTCTCAATCTCTCACTCACAGCTTCTCTTTCTCTCTCACACACACTCACAGCTTCTCTTTCTCTCTCTCTCTCACTTACAGCTTCTCTTTCTCTCTCTCACTCACAACTTCTGTTTCTCTCTATTACTCTCACTCATAGCTTCTCTCTCTCTCTCACTCACAGCATCTCTTTCTCTCTCACTCTCTCTCACTCACAGCTTATCTTTCTCTCTCTCACACTCACAGCTTCTCTTTCTCTCTCTCACACAGCTTCTCTTTCTCTGTCTCTCTCTCACTCACAGCTTCTCTTTCTCTCTCTCTCTCACTCACAGCTTCTCTTTATCTCTCTCTCTCTTTCACTCACAGCTTCTCTCTCTCTCACTCACAGCTTCTCTTTCTCTCTCCTCTCACACACAGCTTCTCTTTCTCTCTCTCTCTCACTCACAGCTTCTCTCTCTCTCTCTCTCACTCACAGCTTCTCTTTCTCTCACACACACACAGATTCTCTTTCTCTCTCTCACTCACTCACAGCTTCTCTCTCTCTCTCACTCACAGCTTCTCTTTATCTCTCTCACTCACAGCTTTTCTTTCTCTCTCTCACTCACAGCTTCTCCCTCTCTCTCTCTCTCTCTCTCTATCTCTCTCACTCACAGCTTCTCTTTTTCTCTCACTCATACAGCTTCTCTCTCTCTCACACAACTTCTCTTTCATACTCTCTCTCACTCACAGCTTCTCTTTCTCTCTCTCTCTCCCTCAAAGCTTCTCTTTCTCTCTCACACACACACAGCTTCTCTTTCTTTCTCTCTCACTCACTGCTTTTCTTCCTCTTTCTCACAGCTTCTTTTTCTCTATCTTTCTCACTCACAGCTTCTCTTTCTTTCTCTATCACTCTCAGCTTCTCTTTCCCACTCCTTCTCACTCACAGCTTCTCTTTCTCTATCTTTCTCACTCACAGCTACTCTCTCTCTCTCTCTCACTCACAGCTTCTCTCTCTCTCACTCACTCACAGCTTCTCTTTCTCTCTCTCTCTCTCACTCACAGCTTCTCTTTCTCTCTCACTCACAGCTTCTCTTTCTCCCTCTCTCTCTCTCTCCCAGCTTCTCTTTCTCTGTCTCTCTCACTCACAACTTCTCTTTCTTTCTCTCACTCACTCAAAGCTTCTCTTTCTCTCTCTCTCACTCACACCTTCTCTTTCTCTCTCTCTCTCACTCACAGCTTCTCTTTATCTCTCTCTCTCTTTCACTCACAGCTTCTCTCTCTCTCACTCACAGCTTCTCTTTCTCTCTCCTCTCACTCACAGCTTCTCTCTCTCTCTCTCTCTCACTCACAGCTTCTCTTTCTCTCTCTCTCTCTCACTCACAGCTTCTCTTTCTCTCTCACACACACACAGATTCTCTTTCTCTCTCTCACTCACTCACAGCTTCTCTCTCTCTCTCACTCACAGCTTCTCTTTATCTCTCTCACTCACAGCTTTTCTTTCTCTCTCTCTCACTCACAGCTTCTCCCTCTCTCTCTCTCTCTCTCTCTCTCTCTATCTCTCTCACTCACAGCTTCTCTTTTTCTCTCACACACACAGCTTCTCTCTCTCTCACACAACTTCTCTTTCACACTCTCTCTCACTCACAGCTTCTCTTTCTCTCTCTCTCTCCCTCAAAGCTTCTCTTTCTCTCTCACACACACAGAGCTTCTCTTTCTTTCTCTCTCACTCACTGCTTTTCTTCCTCTTTCTCACAGCTTCCTTTTCTCTCTCTTTCTCAGTCACAGCTTCTCTTTCTTTCTCTATCACTCTCAGCTTCTCTTTCCCACTCCTTCTCACTCACAGCTTCTCTTTCTCTATCTTTCTCACTCACAGCTACTCTCTCTTTCTCTCTCTCACTCACAGCTTCTCTCTCTCTCTCACTCACAGCTTCTCTTTCTCTCTCTCTCTCTCACTCACAGCTTCAATTTCTCTTTCTCTCTCACTCACAGCTTCTCTTTCTCCCTCTCTCTCTCTCCCAGCTTCTCTTTCTCTGTCTCTCTCACTCACAGCTTCTCTTTCTTTCTCTCACTCACTCAAAGCTTCTCTTTCTCTCTCTCTCTCACTCACACCTTCTCTTTCTCTCTTTCTCACACTCACAGCTTCTCTTTCTCCCTCTCTCTCACTCACAGTTTCTGTTTTGCTCTATCACTCTCACTCACAGCTTCCCTTTCTCTCTCTCTCTCTCACTCACAGCTTCTCTTTATCTCTCTCTCTTTCACTCACAGCTTCTCTCTCTCTCACTCACAGCTTCTCTTTCTCTCTCCTCTCACTCACAGCTTCTCTTTCTCTCTCTCTCTCACTCACAGCTTCTCTTTCTCTCTCCTCTCACTCACAGCTTCTCTTTCACTCACTCTCTCTCACTCACAGCTTCTCTTTCTCTCTCTCTCACTCACAGCTTCTCTTTCTCTCTCTCTCTCTCACTCACAGCTTCTCTTTCTCTCTCACTCACAGCTTCTCTTTCTCCCTCTCTCTCTCTCTCCCAGCTTCTCTTTCTCTGTCTCTCTCACTCACAGCTTCTCTTTCTTTCTCTCACTCACTCAAAGCTTCTCTTTCTCTCTCTCTCACTCACACCTTCTCTTTCTCTATCTCTCACACAGCTTCTCTTTCTCTCACTCTCTCTCACTCACAGCTTCTCTTTCTCTCTTTCTCACACTCACAGCTTCTCTTTCTCCCTCTCTCTCTCTCACAGCTTCTGTTTTGCTCTATCACTCTCACTCACAGCTTCCCTTTCTCTCTCTCTCTCACTCTCAGCTTCTCTCTCTCACTCACTCACAGCTATTTCTCTCTCGTTCTCAGCTTCTCCTGCTCTCTCTCTCTCACTCACAGCTTCTATTTCTTTCTCTCTCTCACTCACAGCTTCTTTTTCTCTCTATTACTCTCACTCACAGCTTCTCTTTCTCTCTCTCTCACTCACAGCTTCCCTTTCTCTCTCTCTCTCTCTCTCAAAGCTTCTCTTTCTCTCTCTCTCTCACTCAAAGCTTCTCTCTCTCTCTCTCACTCACAGCTTCTCTTTCTCTCTCCTTCACTCACAGCTTCTCTTTCTCTCCCTCTCTCTCACTCACAGCTTCTCTTTCTCTCTCTTTCTCACTCACAGCTTCTCTTTCTTTCTCTATCACTCTCAGCTTTTCTTTCCCACTCCTTCTCACTCACAGCTTCTCTTTCTCTCTCTTTCACACTCACAGCTTATCTCTCTCTCTCACTCACAGCTTCTCTTTCTCTATCTCTCTAACTCACAGCTTCTCTTTCTCTTTCTCTCTCACTCACATTTTCTCTCTCTCTCTCACTTACAGCTTCTCTTTCTCTCTCTCACTCACAACTTCTGTTTCTCTCTATTACTCTCACTCATAGCTTCTCTCCCTCTCTCACTCAGAGCATCTCTTTCTCTCTCACTGTCTCTCACTCACAGCTTATCTTTCTCTCTCTCTCTCTCTCACAGCTTCTCTTTCTCTCTCACACACAGCTTCTCTTTCTCTGTCTCTCTCTCACTCACAGCTTCTCTTTCTCTCTCTCACTCACTCAAAGCTTCTCTTTCTCTCTCTCTCTCACTCACACCTTCTCTTTCTCTCTCTCACACACACAGCTTCTCTTTCTCTCACTCTCTCTCACTCACAGCTTCTCTTTCTCTCTATTACTCTCACTCACAGCTTCTCTTTCAATCTCTCTGTCTCTCTCACTGACAGAATCTCTTTCTCTCTCACTCTCTTGCTCACTCACAGCTTATCTTTCTTTCTCTCTCTCACTCACAGCTTCTCTTTCTCTCTCTCTCTCACTCACATCTTCTCTCTCTCACACACAGATTCTCTTTCTCTCTCTCTCACTCACTCACAGCTTCTCTTTCTCTCTCTCTCTCATGCACAGCTTCTGTTTCTCTCTCACTCACTCACAGCTTCTCTTTCTTACTCTCTCTCTCTCACTGGCAGCTTCTCTTTCTCTCTCTCTCTCACTCACAGCTTCTCTTTCTCTCTCTCACTCACAGATTCTCTTTCTCTCTCTCATGCACAGCTTCTCTTTCTCTCTCTCTCACTCACTCACAGCTTCTCTTTCTCTCTCTCTCTCACTCAAAGCTTCTCTTTCTCTTTCTCTCTCACTCACAGCTTCTCTTTCTCTCTCTCTCACTCACAGCTTCTCTTTCTCTCTCACACACAAACAGATTATCTTTCTCTCTCTCTCACTCACTCACAGCTTCTCTCTCTCTCACTCACAGCTTCTCTTTCTCTCTCTCACTCACAGCTTCTCTTTCACTCTCTTTCTCACTCACAACTTCTTTTTCTCTCTCTTTCTCACTCATAGTTTCTCCCTCTCTCTCTCTCTCACTCACATCCTCTTTCTCTCTCACACACACAGCTTCTCTCTCTCTCACACACACAGCTTCTCTCTCTCACACACACAACTTCTCTTTCACTCAGTCTCTCTCACTCACAGCTTCTCTTTCTCTCTCTCTCACTCACACCTTCTCTTTCTCTCTCTCTCTCACTCACAGCTTCTCTTTCTCTCTCTCTCTCTCACTCACTGCTTCTCTTTCTCTCTCACACACACACAGATTCTCTCTCTCTCTCTCTCTCACTCACTCACAGCTTCTCTCTCTCTCTCTCACTCACAGCTTCTCTTTTTCTCTCTCACTCACAGCTTCTCTTTCTCTCTCTTTCTCACTCACAACTTCACTTTCTCTCTCTTTCTCACTCACAGTTTCTCCTTCTCTCTCTCTCACTCACAGCCTCTTTCTCTCTCACACACACAGCTTCTCTCTCTCACACACACAACTTCTCTTTCACTCAGTCTCTCTCACTCACAGCTTCTCTTTCTCTCTCTCTCACTCACAGCTTCTCTTTCTCTCTCTCTCACTCACAGCTTCTCTTTCTCTCTCACACACACACAGATTCTCTTTCTCTCTCTCTCACTCACTCACAGCTTCTCTCTCTCTCTCACTCACTCACAGCTTCTCTTTCTCTCTCTCACTCACAGCTTCTCTTTTTCTCTCTTTCTCACTCACAGCTTCTCCCTCTCTCTCTCTCACTCACAGCCTCTTTCTCTCTCACACACACACAGCTTCTCTTTCTCTCACTCTCTCTTACTCACAGCTTCTCTTTCTCTCTATTGCTCTCACTCACAGCTTCTCTTTCTCTCTCTCTGTCTCTCTCACAGAATCTCTTTCTCACTCTCTCTCACTCACAGCTTCTCTTTCTCTCTCTCTTTCTCTCACTCACATCTTCTCTCTCTCACACACAGATTCTCTTTCTCACTCTCTCACTCACTCACAGATACTCTTTCTCTCTCTCATGCACAGCTTCTCTTTCTCTCTCTCTCACTCACTCACAGCTTCTCTTTCTCTCTCTCTCTCACTCAAAGCTACTCTTTCTCTCTCTCTCTCACTCACAGCTTCTCTCTCTCACACACAGATTCTCTTTCTCTCTCTCTCACTCACTCACAGCTTCTCTTTCTCTCTCTCTCATGCACAGCTTCTGTTTCTCTCTCACTCACTCACAGCTTCTCTTTCTTACTCTCTCTCTCTCACTGGCAGCTTCTCTTTCTCTCTCTCTCTCACTCACAGCTTCTCTTTCTCTCTCTCACTCACAGATTCTCTTTCTCTCTCTCATGCACAGCTTCTCTTTCTCTCTCTCTCACTCACTCACAGCTTCTCTTTCTCTCTCTCTCTCACTCAAAGCTTCTCTTTCTCTCTCTCTCTCACTCACAGCTTCTCTTTCTCTCTCTCTCACTCACAGCTTCTCTTTCTCTCTCACACACAAACAGATTCTCTTTCTCTCTCTCTCACTCACTCACAGCTTCTCTCTCTCTCACTCACAGCTTCTCTTTCTCTCTCTCACTCACAGCTTCTCTTTCACTCTCTTTCTCACTCACAACTTCTTTTTCTCTCTCTTTCTCACTCATAGTTTCTCCCTCTCTCTCTCTCTCACTCACATCCTCTTTCTCTCTCACACACACAGCTTCTCTCTCTCACACACACACAGCTTCTCTCTCTCACACACACAACTTCTCTTTCACTCAGTCTCTCTCACTCACAGCTTCTCTTTCTCTCTCTCTCACTCACACCTTCTCTTTCTCTCTCTCTCTCACTCACAGCTTCTCTTTCTCTCTCTCTCTCTCTCACTCACTGCTTCTCTTTCTCTCTCACACACACACAGATTCTCTCTCTCTCTCTCTCTCACTCACTCACAGCTTCTCTCTCTCTCTCTCACTCACAGCTTCTCTTTTTCTCTCTCACTCACAGCTTCTCTTTCTCTCTCTTTCTCACTCACAACTTCACTTTCTCTCTCTTTCTCACTCACAGTTTCTCCCTCTCTCTCTCTCACTCACAGCCTCTTTCTCTCTCACACACACAGCTTCTCTCTCTCACACACACAACTTCTCTTTCACTCAGTCTCTCTCACTCACAGCTTCTCTTTCTCTCTCTCTCACTCACAGCTTCTCTTTCTCTCTCTCTCACTCACAGCTTCTCTTTCTCTCTCTCACACACACAGATTCTCTTTCTCTCTCTCTCACTCACTCACAGCTTCTCTCTCTCTCTCACTCACTCACAGCTTCTCTTTCTCTCTCTCACTCACAGCTTCTCTTTTTCTCTCTTTCTCACTCACAGCTTCTCCCTCTCTCTCTCTCACTCACAGCCTCTTTCTCTCTCACACACACACAGCTTCTCTTTCTCTCACTCTCTCTTACTCACAGCTTCTCTTTCTCTCTATTGCTCTCACTCACAGCTTCTCTTTCTCTCTCTCTGTCTCTCTCACAGAATCTCTTTCTCACTCTCTCTCACTCACAGCTTCTCTTTCTCTCTCTCTTTCTCTCACTCACATCTTCTCTCTCTCACACACAGATTCTCTTTCTCACTCTCTCACTCACTCACAGATACTCTTTCTCTCTCTCATGCACAGCTTCTCTTTCTCTCTCTCTCACTCACTCACAGCTTCTCTTTCTCTCTCTCTCTCACTCAAAGCTACTCTTTCTCTCTCTCTCTCACTCACAGCTTCTCTTTCTCTCTCTCTCTCACTCACAGCTTCTCTTTCTCTCACACACACACACAGATTCTCTTTCTCTCTCACTCACTCACTCACACCTTCTCTCTCTCTCTCTCACTCACAGCTTCTCTTTCTCTCTCTCACTCACAGCTTCTCTTTTTCTCTCTTTCTCACTCACAGCTTCTCCTTCTCTCTCTCTCACTCACAGCCTCTTTCTCTCTCACACACACAGCTTCTCGCTCTCTCACACACACAAAACTTCCCTTTCACTCAGTCTCTCTCACTCACAGCTTCTCTTTCTCTCTCTCTCTCACTCACAGCTTCTCTTTCTCACTCTCTCACTCACAGCTTCTCTTTCTCTCCCTCTCTCTCACTCACAGCTTCTCTTTCTCTCTCTTTCTCACTCACAGCTTCTCTTTCTTTCTCTATCACTCTCAGCTTCTCTTTCCCACTCCTTCTCACTCACAGCTTCTCTTTCTCTCTCTTTCTCACTCACAGCTTCTCTCTCTCTCTCACAGCTTCTCTCTCTCTCTCTCTCACTCTCAGCTTCTCTTTCTCTCTCTCTCACTCACAGCTTCTCTCTTTCTCTCTCAGCTTCTCTTTCTCTCTCTCACTCACTCACAGCTTCTCTTTCTCTCTCTGACTGACAGCTACACTTTCTCTCTCTCACACACAGCTTCTTTCTCTCTCTCTCACTCTCAGCTTCTCTATCTCTCTCTCTCACTCACAGTCTCTTTCTCTCACACACACACAGCTTGTCTCTCTCTCACACACACACAACTTCTCTTTCACTCAGTCTCTCTCACTCACAGCTTCTCTTTCTCTCTCTCTCTCACTCACAGCTTCTCTCTCTCTCTCACTCACAGCTTCTCTTTCTCTCACATTCTCAGCTTCTCCTGCTCTCTCTCTCTCTCACTCACAGCTTCTATTTCTTTCTCTCTCTCACTCACAGCTTCTTTTTCTCTCTATCACTCTCACTCACAGCTTCTCTTTCTCTCTCTCTCACTCACAGCTTCTCTTTCTCTCTCTCTCTCACTCACAGCTTCCCTTTCTTTCTCTCTCTCTCACAGCTTCTCTTTCTCTCTCTCTCTCTCACTCAAAGCTTCTCTTTCTCTCTCTCTCTCACTCACAGCTTCTCTTTCTCTCTCTCTCACTCACAGCTTCTCTTTCTCTCCCTCTCTCTCACTCACAGCTTCTCTTTCTCTCTCTTTCTCACTCACAGCTTCTCTTTCTTTCTCTATCACTCTCAGCTTCTCTTTCCCACTCCATCTCACTCACAGCTTCTCTTTCTCCCTCTTTCTCTCTCACAGCTTATCTCTCTCTCACGCACAGCTTCTCTTTCTCTATCTCTCTAACTCACAGCTTCTCTTTCTCTTACTCTCTCACTCACAGCTTCTCTCTCTCTCTCTCTCTCACTTACAGCTTCTCTTTCTCTCTCTCACTCACAACTTCTGTTTCTCTCTATTACTCTCACTCATAGCTTCTCTCTCTCTCACTCACAGCTTCTCTTTCTCTTTCTCTCTCACTCACAGCTTCTCTTTCTCTCTCTCTCTCACACACAGCTTCTCTTTCTCTCTCTCTCACTCACAGCCTCTGTTTCTCTGTATTACTCTCACTCATAGCTTCTCTCTCTCTCTCACTCACAGCTTCTCTTTCTCTCTCACTCTCTCTCTCACTCACAGCTTATCTTTCTCTCTCTCTCTCACTCACAGCTTCTCTTTCTCTCTCTCTCACAGCTTCTCTTTCTCTGTCTCTCTCTCACTCACAACTTCTCTTTCTCTCTCTCTCACTCACAGCTTCTCTTTCTCTATCACTCACTCAAAGCTTCTCTTTCTCTCTCTCTCTCTCAATCACACCTTCTCTTTCTCTCTCTCACACACATGTTCTCTCTCTCTCTCAGATTCTCTTTCTCTCTCGCTCACTCACTCACAGTTTCTCTTTCTCTCTATCTCTCATGCACAGCTTCTCTTTCTCTCTCTCTCACTCACTCACAGCTTCTCTTTCTTTCTCTCTCTCTCTCTCACTCACAGCTTCTCTTTCTCTTTCTCTCACTCACAGTTTCTCTTTCTCTCTCTCTCTCACTCACAGCTTCTCTTTCTCTCTCTCACACACACACAGCTTCTCTCTCTCTCTCTCTCATTCACAGCTTCTCTTTCTCTAACTCTCACTCACATCTTCTCTCACTCACTCACAGCTTCTCTTTCTCTCTCTCTCTCTCACTCACAGCTTCTCTTTCTCTCTCACACACACTCACAGCTTCTCTTTCTCTCTCTCTCACTCACAGCTTCTCTTTCTCTCTCTTTCTAACTCACAGCTTATGTTTCCCTCTATCAGTCTCACTCACAGCTTCTCTTTCTCTCTCACTATCTCTCACAGCTCTTTCTTTCTCTCTCTCGCACTCACAGCTTCTCTTTCTCTCTCTCTCTCACTCACAGCCTCTCTCTCTCACTCACTCTCAGCTTCTCTTTCTCTCTCTCTCTCTCACTCACAGCTTCACTCTCTCTCTCACTCACAGCTTCTCTTTCTCTCACTCTCTCTCACTCACAGCTTCTCTTTCGCTCTCTCTCTCTCTCTCACTCACTCACAGCTTCTCTTTCTCTCTCTCTCTCTCTCTCACAGCTTCTCTGTCTCTCACTATCTCTCATAGCTTCTCTTTCTTTCTCTCTCTCTCACTCACAGCTTCTCTTTCTCTCTCTCTCTTTCTCTCACAGCTTTGCTTTCTCTCTCTCACTCACAGCTTCTCTCTCTCTCACTCTCAGCTTCTCTTTCTCTCTCTCTCTCACTCACAGCTTCTCTTTCTCTCTCACGCACTCACAGCTTATGTTTCTCTCTATCACTCTCACTCACAGCTTCTCTTTCTCTCCCTCTCTCTCTCACTCACAATTTCTCTTTCTCTCTCTCTTACTCACAGCTTCTCTCTCTCTTTCTCACTCTCAGCTTCTCTTTCTCTCTCTTTCTCTCTCACAGCTTCTGTTTTGCTCTATCACTCTCAATCACAGCTTCCCTTTCCCTCTCTCTCTCACTCACAGCTTCTCTTTATCTCTCTCTCTTTCACTCACAGCTTCTCTCTCTCTCACTCACAGCTTCTCTTTCTCTCTCCTCTCACTCACAGCTTCTCTTTCTCTCTCTCTCTCTCCCTCACAGCTTCTCTTTCTCTCTCTCACACACACAGATTCTCTTTCTCTCTCTCACTCACTCACAGCTTCTCTCTCTCTCTCACTCACAGCTTCTCTTTATCTCTCTCACTCACAGCTTTTCTTTCTCTCTCTGTCACTCACAGCTTCTCCCTCTCTCTCTCTCTCTCTCGATCTCTCTCACTCACAGCTTCTCTTTCTCTCTCACACACACAGCTTCTTTCTCTCTCACTCACAACTTCTCTTTCACTCACTCTCTCTCACTCACAGCTTCTCTTTCTCTCTCTCTCACTCAAAGCTTCTCTTTCTCTCTCACACACACCCAGCTTCTCTTTCTATCTCTCTCACTCACAGCTTTTCTTTCACTCCCTCTTTCTCACTCACAGCTTCTCTTTCTTTCTCTATCACTCTCAGCTTCTCTTTCCCACTCCTTCTCACTCACAGCTTCTCTTTCTCTATCTTTCTCACTCACAGCTACTCTCTCTCTCTCACTCACAGCTTCTCTCTCTCTCTCTCTCACTCACAGCTTCTCTTTCTCTCTCTCTCTCACTGAAAGCTTCTCTTTCTCTCTCACACACACCCAGCTTCTCTTTCTCTCTCTCTCACTCACAGCTTCTTTCTCTCACTCTTTCTCACTCACAGCTTCTCTTTCTTTCTCTATCACTCTCAGCTTCTCTTTCCCACTCCTTCTCACTCACATCTTCTCTTTCTCTATCTTTCTCACTCACAGCTACTCTCTCTCTCTCTCTCACTCACAGCTTCTCTCTCTCTCTCTCTCACTCACAGCTTCTCTTTCTCTCTCTCTCTCACTCACAGCTTCTCTTTCTCTTTCTCTCTCACTCACAGCTTCTCTTTCCCCCTCTCTCTCTCTCCCAGCTTCTCTTTCTCTGTCTCTCTCACTCACAGCTTCTCTCTCTCTCTCTCACTCACTCAAAGCTTCTCTTTCTCTCTCTCTCACTCACACCTTCTCTCTCTCTCACACACACACACACAGCTTCTCTTTCTCTCACTCTCTCTCACTCACACCTTCTCTTTCTCTCTCTCTCTCACTCACAGCTTCTATTTCTCTCTATTACTCTCACTCACAGCTTCTCTTTCTCTCTCTCTCTCTCTCGCTCACAGAATCTCTTTCTCTCTCTCACTCACAGCTTCTCTTTCTCTCTCTCACACACTCACAGCTTCTCCCTCTTTCTCTCTCTCTCACTCACAGCTTCTCTTTCTTTCTCTCTCTTTCTCACTCACAGCTTCTCCCTCTCTCTCTCTCTCACTCACAGCCTCTTTCTCTCTCACACACACAGCTTCTCTCTCTCACACACACACACTTCTCTTTCACTCAGTCTCTCTCACTCCCAGCTTCTCTTTCTCTCTCTCTCTCACTCGCAGCTTCTCTTTCTCTCTCTCTCACTCACAGCTTCTCTTTCTCTCCCTCTCTCTCACTCACAGCTTCTCTTTCTCTCTCTTTCTCACTCACAGCTTCTCTTTCTTTCTCTATCACTCTCAGCTTCTCTTTCCCACTCCTTCTCACTCACAGCTTCTCTTTCTCTCTCTTTCTCACTCACTGCTTCTCTCTCTCTCTCACTCACAGCTTCTCTCTCTCTCACTCACTCACAGCTTCTCTTTCTCTCTCTCTCTCACAGCTTCTCTTTCTCTTTCTCTCTCACTCACAGCTTCTCTTTCTCTCTCTCTCTCACTCACAGCTTCTCTTTCTCTCTCTCTCACTCACAGCTTTTCTTTCTTTCTCTATCACACTCAGCTTCTCTTTCCCACTCCTTCTCACTCACATCTTCTCTTTCTCTATCTTTCTCACTCACAGCTTCTCTTTCTCTCTCTTTCTCACTCACAGCTTCTCTCTCTCTCTCTCTCTCACAGCTTCTCTCTCTCTCTCTCTCACTCTCAGCTTCTCTTTCTCTCTCTCTCACTCACAGCTTCTCTTTCTCTATCACTCACTCAAAGCTTCTCTTTCTCTCTCTCTCTCAATCACACCTTCTCTTTCTCTCTCTCACACACAGCTTCACTTTCTCTCACTCTCTCTCACTCACAGCTTCTCTTTCTCTCTATTACTCTCATGCACAGCTTCTCTTTCTCTCTCTCTGTCTCTCTCACTCACAGAATCTCTTTCTCTCTCTCTCTCGCTCACTCACAGCTTATCTTTCTCTTTCTCTCTCTCACTCACATGTTCTCTCTCTCTCTCTCAGATTCTCTTTCTCTCTCGCTCACTCACTCACAGTTTCTCTTTCTCTCTCTCTCTCATGCACAGCTTCTCTTTCTCTCTCTCTCTCTCATTCACAGCTTCTCTTTCTTTCTCTCTCTCTCTCTCACTCACAGCTTCTCTTTCTCTTTCTCTCACTCACAGTTTCTCTTTCTCTCTCTCTCACTCACAGCTTCTCTTTCTCTCTCTCTCACACACACAGCTTCTCTCTCTCTCTCTCATTCACAGCTTCTCTTTCTCTAACTCTCACTCACATCTTCTCTCACTCACTCACAGCTTCTCTTTCTCTCTCTCTCTCACTCACAGCTTCTCTTTCTCTCTCTCACACACACTCACAGCTTCTCTTTCTCTCTCTCTCACTCACAGCTTCTCTTTCTCTCTCTTTCTAACTCACAGCTTATGTTTCTCTCTATCAGTCTCACTCACAGCTTCTCTTTCTCTCTCACTATCTCTCACAGCTCTTTCTTTCTCTCTCTCGCACTCACAGCTTCTCTTTCTCTCTCTCTCTCACTCACAGCCTCTCTCTCTCTCGCTCACTCTCAGCTTCTCTTTCTCTCTCTCTCTCTCACTCACAGCTTCACTCTCTCTCTCACTCACAGCTTCTCTTTCTCTCACTCTCTCTCACTCACAGCTTCTCTTTCTCTCTCTCTCACTCACTCACAGCTTCTCTTTCTCTCTCTCTCTCTCTCTCTCTCACAGCTTCTCTGTCTCTCACTATCTCTCATAGCTTCTCTTTCTTTCTCTCTCTCTCACTCACAGCTTCTCTATCTCTCTCTCTCTTTCTCTCACAGCTTTGCTTTCTCTCTCTTTCTCTCACAGCTTTGCTTTCTCTCTCTCACTCACACCTTCTCTTTCTCTCTCTCTCACTCACAGCTTCTCTCTCTCTCACTCTCAGCTTCTCTTTCTCTCTCTCTCTCACTCACAGCTTCTCTTTCTCTCTCACGCACTCACAGCTTATGTTTCTCTCTATCACTCTCACTCACAGCTTCTCTTTCTCTCCCTCTCTCTCTCACTCACAATTTCTCTTTCTCTCTCTCTTACTCACAGCTTCTCTCTCTCTCTCTCACTCTCAGCTTCTCTTTCTCTCTCTTTCTCTCTCACAGCTTCTGTTTTGCTCTATCACTCTCAATCACAGCTTCCCTTTCTCTCTCTCTCTCACTCACAGCTTCTCTTTATCTCTCTCTCTTTCACTCACAGCTTCTCTCTCTCTCTCACTCACAGCTTCTCTTTATCTCTCTCACTCACAGCTTTTCTTTCTCTCTCTGTCACTCACAGCTTCTCCCTCTATCTCTCTCTCTCTCGATCTCTCTCACTCACAGCTTCTCTTTCTCTCTCACACACACAGCTTCTTTCTCTCTCTCACACAACTTCTCTTTCACTCACTCTCTCTCACTCACAGCTTCTCTTTCTCTCTCTCTCACTCAAAGCTTCTCTTTCTCGCACACACACACCCAGCTTCTCTTTCTCTCTCTCTCACTCACAGCTTTTCTTTCACTCCCTCTTTCTCACTCACAGCTTCTCTTTCTTTCTCTATCACTCTCAGCTTCTCTTTCCCACTCCTTCTCACTCACAGCTTCTCTTTCTCTATCTTTCTCACTCACAGCTACTCTCTCTCTCTCTCTCTCACTCACAGCTTCTCTCTCTCTCTCTCTCACTCACAGCTTCTCTTTCTCTCTCTCTCTCACTCAAAGCTTCTCTTTCTCTCTCACACACACCCAGCTTCTCTTTCTCTCTCTCTCACTCACAGCTTTTCTTTCTCTCACTCTTTCTCACTCACAGCTTCTCTTTCTTTCTCTATCACTCTCAGCTTCTCTTTCCCACTCCTTCTCACTCACATCTTCTCTTTCTCTATCTTTCTCACTCACAGCTACTCTCTCTCTCTCTCTCACTCACAGCTTCTCTCTCTCTCTCTCTCTCTCACTCACAGCTTCTCTTTCTCTCTCTCTCTCACTCACAGCTTCTCTTTCTCTTTCTCTCTCACTCACAGCTTCTCTTTCTCCCTCTCTCTCTCTCTCCCAGCTTCTCTTTCTCTGTCTCTCTCACTCACAGCTTCTCTCTCTCTCACTCACTCACTCAAAGCTTCTCTTTCTCTCTCTCTCACTCACACCTTCTCTCTCTCTCTCTCACACACACACACAGCTTCTCTTTCTCTCACTCTCTCTCACTCACAGCTTCTCTTTCTCTCTCTCTCTCACTCACAGCTTCTATTTCTCTCTATTACTCTCACTCACAGCTTCTCTTTCTCTCTCTCTCTCTCTCGCTCACAGAATCTCTTTCTCTCTCTCACTCACAGCTTCTCTTTCTCTCTCTCACACACTCACAGCTTCTCCCTCTTTCTCTCTCTCTCACTCACAGCTTCTCTTTCTTTCTCTCTCTTTCTCACTCACAGCTTCTCCCTCTCTCTCTCTCTCACTCACAGCCTCTCTCTCTCACACACACAGCTTCTCTCTCACACACACACACACTTCTCTTTCACTCAGTCTCTCTCACTCCCAGCTTCTCTTTCTCTCTCTCTCTCACTCGCAGCTTCTCTTTCTCTCTCTCTCACTCACAGCTTCTCTTTCTCTCCCTCTCTCTCACTCTCAGCTTCTCTTTCTCTCTCTTTCTCACTCACAGCTTCTCTTTCTTTCTCTATCACTCTCAGCTTCTCTTTCCCACTCCTTCTCACTCACAGCTTCTCTTTCTCTCTCTTTCTCACTCACAGCTTCTCTCTCTCTCTCACTCACAGCTTCTCTCTCTCTCACTCACTCACAGCTTCTCTTTCTCTCTCTCTCACTCACAGCTTCTCTTTCTCTTTCTCTCTCACTCACAGCTTCTCTTTCTCTCTCTCTCTCACTCACAGCTTCTCTTTCTCTCTCTCTCACTCACAGCTTTTCTTTCTTTCTCTATCACTCTCAGCTTCTCTTTCCCACTCCTTCTCACTCACATCTTCTCTTTCTCTATCTTTCTCACTCACAGCTTCTCTTTCTCTCTCTTTCTCACTCACAGCTTCTCTCTCTCTCTCTCTCACAGCTTCTCTCTCTCTCTCACTCTCAGCTTCTCTTTCTCTCTCTCTCACTCTCAGCTTCTCTCTCTCTCTCACTCACAGCTTCTCTTTCTCTCTCATTCTCAGCTTCTCCTGCTCTCTCTCTCTCACTCACAGCTTCTATTTCTTTCTCTCTCTCACTCACAGCTTCTTTTTCTCTCTATTACTCTCACTCACAGCTTCTCTTTCTCTCTCTCTCACTCACAGCTTCCCTTTCTCTCTCTCTCTCTCACAACTTCTCTTTGTCTCTCTCTCTCTCTCACTCAAAGCTTCTCTTTCTCTCTCTCTCTCTCACTCACAGCTTCTCTTTCTCTCTCTCTCACTCACAGCTTCTCTTTCTCTCCCTCTCTCTCACTCACAGCTTCTCTTTCTCTCTCTTTCTCACTCACAGCTTCTCTTTCTTTCTCTATCACTCTCAGCTTCTCTTTCCCACTCCTTCTCACTCACAGCTTCTCTTTCTCTCTCTTTCTCACTCACAGCTTATCTCTCTCTCTCACTCACAGCTTCTCTTTCTCTATCTCTCTAACTCACAGCTTCTCTTTCTCTTTCTCTCTCACTCACATTTTCTCTCTCTCTCTCTCACTTACAGCTTCTCTTTCTCTCTCTCACTCACAACTTCTGTTTCTCTCTATTACTCTCACTCATAGCTTCTCTCTCTCTCTCACTCACAGCATCTCTTTCTCTCTCACTCTCTCTCACTCACAGCTTATCTTTCTCTTTCTCACACTCACAGCTTCTCTTTCTCTCTCTCACACAGCTTCTCTTTCTCTGTCTCTCTCTCACTCACAGCTTCTCTTTCTCTCTCTCTCTCTCACTCACTCAAAGCTTCTCTTTCTCTCTCTCTCTCACTCACACCTTCTCTTTCTCTCTCACACACACACAGCTTCTCTTTCTCTCACTCTCTCTCACTCACAGCTTCTCTTTCTCTCTATTACTCTCACTCACAGCTTCTCTTTCTCTCTCTCTGTCTCTCTCACTGACATAATCTCTTTCTCTCTCACTCTCTTGCTCACTCACAGCTTATCTTTCTCTCTCTCTCTCTCACTCACAGCTTATCTTTCTCTCTCTCTCTCACTCACATCTTCTCTCTCTCACACACAGATTCTCTTTCTCCCTCACTCACGCACAGCTTCTCTTTCTCTCTCTCTCTCATGCACAGCTTCTGTTTCTCTCTCTCTCACTCACTCACAGCTTCTCTTTCTTACTCTCTCTCTCTCTCACTGGCAGCTTCTCTTTCTATCTCACTCTCACTCACAGCTTCTCTTTCTCTCTCTCTCTCACTCACATCTTCTCTCTCTCTCACACACAGATTCTCTTTTACTCTCTCTCACTCACTCACAGCTTCTCTTTCTCTCTCTCTCATGCACAGCTTCTGTTTCCCTCTCTCTCACTCACTCACAGCTTCTCTTTCTTTCTCTCTCTCTCTCACTCACAGCTTATCTTTCTCTCTCTCACTCACAGCTTCTCTTTCTCTCTCTCTCTCACTCACATCTTCTCTCACACACAGATTCTCTTTCTCTCTCTCTCTCACTCACAGCTTCTCTTTCTCTCTCACACACACACACAGATTCTCTTTCTCTCTCTCTCACTCACTCACAGCTTCTCTCTCTCTCTCTCTCACTCACAGCTTCTCTTTCTCTCACTCACAGCTTCTTTTTCTCTCTTTCTCACTCACAACTTCTCTTTCTCTCTCTTTCTCACTCACAGTTTCTCCCTCTCTCTCTCTCTCACTCACAGCCTCTTTCTCTCTCACACACACAGCTTCTCTCTCTCACACACACACAACTTCTCTTTCACTCAGTCTCTCTCACTCACAGCTTCTCTTTCTCTCTCTCTCACTCACACCTTCTCTTTCTCTCTCTCTCACTCACAGCTTCTCTTTCTCTTTCTCTCTCACTCACAGCTTCTCTCTCTCTCACACACACACAGATTCTTTTTCTCTCTCTCTCTCTCACTCACTCACAGCTTCTCTCTCTCTCTCTCACTCACAGCTTCTCTTTCTCTCTCACACACAGCTTCTCTCTCTCACACACACAACTTCTCTTTCACTCAGTCTCTCTCACTCACAGCTTCTCTTTCTCTCTCTCTCACTCACAGCTTCTCTTTCTCTCTCTCTCACTCACAGCTTCTCTTTCTCTCTCTCTCTCACACAGATTCTCTTTCTCTCTCTCTCACTCACTCACAGCTTCTCTCTCTCTCTCACTCACTCACAGCTTCTCTTTCTCTCTCTCACTCACAGCTTCTCTTTTTCTCTCTTTCTCACTCACAGCTTCTCCCTCTCTCACTCACAGCCTCTTTATCTCTCACACACACAGCTTCTCTCTCTCTCTCTCACTTCACTCAGTCTCTCTCACTCAAATCTTCTCTTTCTCTCTCTCTCTCACTCACAGCTTCTCTTTCTCTCTCTCTCTCACTCACAGCTTCTCTTTCTCTCTCTCTCGCACAGATTCTCTCTCTCTCTCTCTGTCTCTCTCACTCACAGAATCTCTTTCTCACTCTCTCTCACTCACAGCTTCTCTTTCTCTCTCTCTCACTCACATCTTCTCTCTCGCACACACAGATTCTCTTTCTCACTCTCTCACTCACTCACAGATTCTCTTTCTCTCTCTCATGCACAGCTTCTCTTTCTCTCTCTCACTCACTCACAGCTTCTCTCTCTCTCTCTCTCTCACTCAAAGCTTCTCTTTCTCTCTCTCTCTCATTCACAGCTTCTCTTTCTCTCTCTCTCTCACTCACAGCTTCTCTTTCTCTCTCTCACACACACAGATTCTCTTTCTCTCTCTCTCACTCACTCACAGCTTCTCTCTCTCTCTCACTCACAGCTTCTCTTTCTCTCTCTCACTCACAGATTCTCTTTTTCTCTCTTTCTCACTCACAGCTTCTCCTTCTCTCTCTCTCACTCACAGCCTCTTTCTCTCACACACACACAGCTTCTCTCTCTCTCACACACACACAACTTCTCTTTCGCTCAGTCTCTCTCACTCACAGCTTCTCTTTCTCTCTCTCTCTCACTCACAGCTTCTCTTTCTCACTCTCTCACTCACAGCTTCTCTTTCTCTGCCTCTCTCTCACTCACAGCTTCTCTTTCTCTCCCTTTCTCACTCACAGCTTCTCTTTCTTTCTCTATCACTCTCAGCTTCTCTTTCCCACTCCTTCTCACTCACAGCTTCTCTTTCTCTCTCTTTCTCACTCACAGCTTCTCTCTCTCTCTCTCACAGCTTCTCTCTCTCTCACTCTCAGCTTCTCTTTCTCTCTCTCTCACTAACAGCTTCTCTCTTTCTCTCTCAGCTTCTCTCTCTCTCTCTCTCTCTCACTCACAGCTTCTCTTTCTCTCTCTGACTGACAGCTACACTTTCTCTCTCTCACTCACAGCTTCTCTTTCTCTCTCTCTCTCTCACTCTCAGCTTCTCTTTCTCTCTCTCTCACTCACAGCCTCTTTCTCCCACACACACACAGCTTCTCTCTCTCTCACACACACACAACTTCTCTTTCACTCAGTCTCTCTCACTCACAGCTTCTCTTTCTCTCTCTCTCTCACTCACAGCTTCTCTCTCTCTCACTCACAGCTTCTCTTTCTCTCTCATTCTCAGCTTCTCCTGCTCTCTCTCTCTCTCTCACTCACAGCTTCTATTTCTTTCTCTCTCTCACTCACAGCTTCTCTTTCTCTCTCACTCACTCAAAGCTTCTCTTTCTCTCTCTCTCTCACTCACACCTTCTCTTTCTCTCTCACACACACAGCTTCTCTTTCTCTCACTCTCTCTCACTCACAGCTTCTCTTTCTCTCTATTACTCTCACTCACAGCTTCTCTTTCTCTCTCTCTGTCTCTCTCACTGACAGAATCTCTTTCTCTCTCACTCTCTCTCTCACTCACAGCTTCTCTTTCTCTCTCTCTCTCACTCACATCTTCTCTCTCACACAGATTCTCTTTCTCTCTCTGTCACTCACTCACAGCTTCTCTTTCTCTCTCTCTCTCATGCACAGCTTCTGTTTCTCTCTCTCTCACTCACTCACAGCTTCTCTTTCTTACTCTCTCTCTCTCTCACTGGCAGCTTCTCTTTCTATCTCTCTCACTCACAGCTTCTCTTTCTCTCTCTCTCTCTCACTCACATCTTCTCTCTCACACACACAGATTCTCTTTCTCTCTCTCTCACTCACTCACAGCTTCTCTTTTTCTCTCTCTCATGCACAGCTTCTGTTTCTCTCTCTCTCACTCACTCACAGCTTCTCTTTCTTTCTTTCTCTCTCTCACTCACAGCTTATCTTTCTCTCTCTCTCTCACTCACAGCTTCTCTTTCTCTCTCTCTCTCTCACATCTTCTCTCTCTCACACACAGATTCTCTTTCTCTCTCTCTCACTCACTCACAGCTTCTCTCTCTCTCACAAACACACAGCTTCTCTTTCTCTCTCTCTCACTCACAGCTTCTCTTTCTCTTTCTCTCTCACTCACAGCTTCTCCTTCTCTCTCACACACACACTGCTTTTCTCTCTCACACACACACACAGCTTCTCTTTCTCTCACTCTCTCTCACTCACAGCTTCTCTTTCTCTCTCTCTCTCTCTCTCTCAAAGAATCTCTCTCTCTCTCATACAAACCCACAGCTTCTCTTTCTCTTTCTCTCTCATTCACAGCTTCTCTTTTTCTCTCTCTCTCTCACTCACAGTTTCTCTTTCTCTCTCTCTCTCACTCACAGCTTCTCTCTCTCTCACTCTTAGCTTCTCTTTCTCTCTCTCTCTCACTCTCAGCTTCTCTTTCTCTCTCACGCACTCTCAGCTTATGTTTCTCTCTATCACTTTCACTCACGTCTTCTCTTTCTCTACCTCTCTCTCTCACTCACAATTTCTCTTTCTCTCTCTCTTACTCACAGCTTCTCTCTCTCTCTCTCACTCTCAGCTTCTCTTTCTCTCTCTTTCTCACTCACAGCTTCTCTTTCTCTCTCTCTCTCTCTCACTCACAGCTTCTCTTTCTCTCTCTCAGACACACAGATTCTCTTTCTCTCTCTCACTCACTCACAGCTTCTCTCTCTCTCTCTCACTAACAGCTTCTCTTTCTTACTCTCTCTCTCTCTCACTGGCAGCTTCTCTTTCTCTCTCTCTCTCACTCACAGCTTTTCTTTCTCTGTCACTCACAGCTTCTCCCTCTATCTCTCTATCTCTTGATCTCTCTCACTCACAGCTTCTCTTTCTCTCTCACACACAGCTTCTCTCTCTCTCTCTCACAACTTCTCTTTCACTCACTCTCTCTCACTCACAGCTTCTCTTTCTCTCTCTCGCACTCAAAGCTTCTCTTTCTCTCTCACACACACCCAGCTTCTCTTTCTCTCTCTCTCTCTCACAGCTTTTCTTTCACTCCCTCTTTCTCACTCACAGCTTCTCTTTCTTTCTCTATCACTCTCAGCTTCTCTTTCCCACTCCTTCTCACTCACAGCTTCTCTTTCTCTATCTTTCTCACTCACAGCTACTCTCTCTCTCTCTCTCACACTCACAGCTTCTCTCTCTCTCTCACTCACAGCTTCTCTTTCTCTCTCTCTCACTCAAAGCTTCTCTTTCTCTCTCACACACACCCAGCGTCTCTTTCTCTCTCTCTCACTCACAGCTTTTCTTTCTCTCACTCTTTCTCACTCACAGCTTCTCTTTCTTTCTCTATCACTCTCAGCTTCTCTTTCCCACTCCTTCTCACTCACATCTTCTCTTTCTCTATCTTTCTCACTCACAGCTACTCTCTCTCTCTCTCTCACTCACAGCTTCTCTCTCTCTCTCTCACTCACAGCTTCTCTTTCTCTCTCTCTCTCACTCACAGCTTCTCTTTCTCTTTCTCTCTCACTCACAGCTTCTCTTTCTCCCTCTCTCTCTCTCTCTCCCAGCTTCTCTTTCTCTGTCTCTCTCACTCACAGTTTCTCTCTCTCACTCACTCACTCAAAGCTTCTCTTTCTCTCTCTCTCTCACTCACACCTTCTCTCTCTCTCACACACACACACAGCTTCTCTTTCTCTCACTCTCTCTCACTCACAGCTTCTCTTTCTCTCTCTCTCTCACTCACAGCTTCTATTTCTCTCTATTACTCTCACTCACAGAATCTCTTTCTCTCTCTCACTCACAGCTTCTCTTTCTCTCTCTCACACACTCACAGCTTCTCCCTCTTTCTCTCTCTTTCTCACTCACAGCTTCTCCCTCTCTCTCTCACTCACAGCCTCTTTCTCTCTCTCACACACAGCTTCTCTCTCTCACACACACACACTTCTCTTTCACTCAGTCTCTCTCACTCCCAGCTTCTCTTTCTCTCTCTCTCTCACTCGCAGCTTCTCTTTCTCTCTCTCTCACTCCCAGCTTCTCTTTCTCTCCCTCTCTCTCACTCACAGCTTCTCTTTCTCTCTCTTTCTCACTCACAGCTTCTCTTTCTTTCTCTATCACTCTCAGCTTCTCTTTCCCACTCCTTCTCACTCACAGCTTCTCTTTCTCTCTCTTTCTCACTCACAGCTTCTCTCTCTCTCTCACTCACAGCTTCTCTCTCACTCACTCACTCACAGCTTCTCTTTCTCTCTCTCTCACTCACAGCTTCTCTTTCTCTTTCTCTCTCACTCACAGCTTCTCTTTCTCTCTCTCTCTCACTCACAGCTTCTCTTTCTCTCTCTCTCACTCACAGCTTCTCTTTCTTTCTCTATCACTCTCAGCTTCTCTTTCCCACTCCTTCTCACTCACATCTTCTCTTTCTCTATCTTTCTCACTCACAGCTTCTCTTTCTCTCTCTTTCTCACTCACAGCTTCTCTCTCTCTCTCTCTCACACAGCTTCTCTCTCTCTCTCTCACTCTCAGCTTCTCTTTCTCTCTCTCTCACTCACAGCTTCTCTTTCTCTCTCTGACTGACAGCTACACTTTCTCTCTCTCACACAGCTTCTCTTTCTCTCTCTCTCTCTCTCTCACTCTCAGCTTCTCTCTCTCTCTCACTCACAGCTTCTCTTTCTCTCTCATTCTCAGCTTCTCCTGCTCTCGCTCTCTCACTCACAGCTTCTATTTCTTTCTCTCTCTCACTCACAGCTTCTTTTTCTCTCTATTACTCTCACTCACAGCTTCTCTTTCTCTCTCTCTCACTCACAGCTTCCCTTTTTCTCTCTCTCTCTCACAGCTTCTCTTTCTCTCTCTCTCTCTCACTCAAAGCTTCTCTTTCTCTCTCTCTCTCTCTCACTCACAGCTTCTCTTTCTCTCTCTCTCACTCACAGCTTCTCTTTCTCTCTCTTTCTCACTCACAGCTTCTCTTTCTTTCTCTATCACTCTCAGCTTCTCTTTCCCACTCCTTCTCACTCACAGCTTCTCTTTCTCTCTCTTTCTCACTCACAGCTTATCTCTCTCTCTCACTCACAGCTTCTCTTTCTCTATCTCTCTAACTCACAGCTTCTCTTTCTCTTTCTCTCTCACTCACATTTTCTCTCTCTCTCTCTCTCACTTACAGCTTCTCTTTCTCTCTCTCACTCACAACTTCTGTTTCTCTATATTACTCTCACTCATAGCTTCTCTCTCTCTCACTCACATCTTCTCTCTCTCACACACAGATTCTCTTTCTCTCTCACTCATGCACAGCTTCTCTTTCTCTCTCTCTCTCATGCACAGCTTCTGTTTCTCTCTCTCTCACTCACTCACAGCTTCTCTTTCTTACTCTCTCTCTCTCTCACTGGCAGCTTCTCTTTCTATCTCTCTCTCACTCACAGCTTCTCTTTCTCTCTCTCTCTCACTCACATTTTCTCTCTCTCACACACACAGATTCTATTTTACTCTCTCTCACTCACTCACAGCTTCTCTTTCTCTCTCTCTCATGCACAGCTTCTGTTTCTCTCTCTCTCACTCACTCACAGCTTCTCTTTCTTTCTCTCTCTCTCTCTCACTCACAGCTTATCTTTCTCTCTCTCTCTCACTCACAGCTTCTCTTTCTCTCTCTCTCTCACTCACATCTTCTCTCACACACAGATTCTCTTTCTCTCTCTCTCTCTCACTCACAGCTTCTCTTTCTCTCTCTCACACACACACACAGATTCTCTTTCTCTCTCTCTCACTCACTCACAGCTTCTCTCTCTCTCTCACTCACAGCTTCTCTTTCTCTCACTCACAGCTTCTCTTTCTCGCTCTTTCTCACTCACAACTTCTCTTTCTCTCTCTTTCTCACTCACAGTTTCTCCCTCTCTCTCTCTCTCACTCACAGCCTATTTCTCTCTCACACACACAGCTTCTCTCTCTCACACACACACAACTTCTCTTTCACTCAGTCTCTCTCACTCACAGCTTCTCTTTCTCTCTCTCTCACTCACACCTTCTCTTTCTCTCTCTCTCTCACTCACAGCTTCTCTTTCTCTTTCTCTCTCACTCACAGCTTCTCTTTCTCTCACACACACACACAGATTCTTTTTCTCTCTCTCTCTCACTCACTCACAGCTTCTCTTTCTCTCTCTCACTCACAGCTTCTCTTTCTCTCTCTCACTCACAGCTTCTCTTTCTCTCTCTTTCTCTCTCACAACTTCTCTTTCTCTCTCTTTCTCACTCACAGTTTCTCCCTCTCTCTCTCTCTCACTCACAGCCTCTTTCTCTCTCACACACACAGCTTCTCTCTCACACACACACAACTTCTCTTTCACTTAGTCTCTCTCACTCACAGCTTCTCTTTCTCTCTCTCTCACTCACAGCTTCTCTTTCTCTCTCTCTCACTCACAGCTTCTCTTTCTCTCTCTCTCTCACACAGATTCTCTTTCTCTCTCTCTCACTCACTCACAGCTTCTCTCTCTCTCTCTCACTCACTCACAGCTTCTCTTTCTCTCTCTCACTCACAGCTTCTCTTTTTCTCTCTTTCTCACTCACAGCTTCTCCCTCTCTCTCTCACTCACAGCCTCTTTATCTCTCACACACACAGGTTCTCTCTCTCTCTCTCACTTCACTCAGTCTCTCTCACTCAAATCTTCTCTTTCTCTCTCTCTCTCACTCACAGCTTCTCTTTCTCTCTCTCTCTCACTCACAGCTTCTCTTTCTCTCTCTCTCGCACAGATTCTCTCTCTTTCTCTCTGTCTCTCTCACTCACAGAATCTCTTTCTCACTCTCTCTCACTCACAGCTTCTCTTTCTCTCTCTCTCTCTCTCACTCACAGCTTCTCTTTCTCTCTCTCTCACTCACAGCTTCTCTTTCTCTCTCTTTCTCACTCACAGCTTCTCTTTCTTTCTCTATCACTCTCAGCTTCTCTTTCCCACTCCTTCTCACTCACAGCTTCTCTTTCTCTCTCTTTCTCACTCACAGCTTATCTCTCTCTCTCACTCACAGCTTCTCTTTCTCTATCTCTCTAACTCACAGCTTCTCTTTCTCTTTCTCTCTCACTCACATTTTCTCTCTCTCTCTCTCTCACTTACAGCTTCTCTTTCTCTCTCTCACTCACAACTTCTGTTTCTCTCTATTACTCTCACTCATAGCTTCTCTCTCTCTCTCACTCACATCTTCTCTCTCTCTCACACAGATTCTCTTTCTCTCTCACTCATGCACAGCTTCTCTTTCTCTCTCTCTCTCATGCACAGCTTCTGTTTCTCTCTCTCTCACTCACTCACAGCTTCTCTTTCTTACTCTCTCTCTCTCTCACTGGCAGCTTCTCTTTCTATCTCTCTCTCACTCACAGCTTCTCTTTCTCTCTCTCTCTCACTCACATTTTCTCTCTCTCACACACACAGATTCTATTTTACTCTCTCTCACTCACTCACAGCTTCTCTTTCTCTCTCTCTCATGCACAGCTTCTGTTTCTCTCTCTCTCACTCACTCACAGCTTCTCTTTCTTTCTCTCTCTCTCTCTCACTCACAGCTTATCTTTCTCTCTCTCTCTCACTCACAGCTTCTCTTTCTCTCTCTCTCTCACTCACATCTTCTCTCACACACAGATTCTCTTTCTCTCTCTCTCTCTCACTCACAGCTTCTCTTTCTCTCTCTCACACACACACACAGATTCTCTTTCTCTCTCTCTCACTCACTCACAGCTTCTCTCTCTCTCTCACTCACAGCTTCTCTTTCTCTCACTCACAGCTTCTCTTTCTCGCTCTTTCTCACTCACAACTTCTCTTTCTCTCTCTTTCTCACTCACAGTTTCTCCCTCTCTCTCTCTCTCACTCACAGCCTCTTTCTCTCTCACACACACAGCTTCTCTCTCTCACACACACACAACTTCTCTTTCACTCAGTCTCACTCACAGCTTCTCTTTCTCTCTCTCTCACTCACACCTTCTCTTTCTCTCTCTCTCTCACTCACAGCTTCTCTTTCTCTTTCTCTCTCACTCACAGCTTCTCTTTCTCTCTCACACACACACAGATTCTTTTTCTCTCTCTCTCTCTCACTCACTCACAGCTTCTCTTTCTCTCTCTCACTCACAGCTTCTCTTTCTCTCTCTCACTCACAGCTTCTCTTTCTCTCTCTTTCTCACTCACAACTTCTCTTTCTCTCTCTTTCTCACTCACAGTTTCTCCCTCTCTCTCTCTCTCTCACTCACAGCCTCTTTCTCTCTCACACACACAGCTTCTCTCTCACACACACACAACTTCTCTTTCACTTAGTCTCTCTCACTCACAGCTTCTCTTTCTCTCTCTCTCACTCACAGCTTCTCTTTCTCTCTCTCTCACTCACAGCTTCTCTTTCTCTCTCTCTCTCACACAGATTCTCTTTCTCTCTCTCTCACTCACTCACAGCTTCTCTCTCTCTCTCACTCACTCACAGCTTCTCTTTCTCTCTCTCACTCACAGCTTCTCTTTTTCTCTCTTTCTCACTCACAGCTTCTCCCTCTCTCTCTCACTCACAGCCTCTTTATCTCTCACACACACAGCTTCTCTCTCTCTCTCTCACTTCACTCAGTCTCTCTCACTCAAATCTTCTCTTTCTCTCTCTCTCTCACTCACAGCTTCTCTTTCTCTCTCTCTCTCACTCACAGCTTCTCTTTCTCTCTCTCTCGCACAGATTCTCTCTCTTTCTCTCTGTCTCTCTCACTCACAGAATCTCTTTCTCACTCTCTCTCACTCACAGCTTCTCTTTCTCTCTCTCTCTCTCACTCACATCTTCTCTCTCGCACACACAGATTCTCTTTCTCACTCTCTCACTCACTCACAGATTCTCTTTCTCTCTCTCATGCACAGCTTCTCTTTCTCTCTTTCACTCACAGATTCTCTTTTTCTCTCTTTCTCACTCACAGCTTCTCCTTCTCTCTCTCTCACTCACAGCCTCTTTCTCTCTCACACACACAGCTTCTCTCTCTCTCACACACACACAACTTCTCTTTCGCTCAGTCTCTCTCACTCACAGCTTCTCTTTCTCTCTCTCTCTCACTCACAGCTTCTCTTTCTCACTCTCTCACTCACAGCTTCTCTTTCTCTGCCTCTCTCTCACTCACAGCTTCTCTTTCTCTCTCTTTCTCACTCACAGCTTCTCTTTCTTTCTCTATCACTCTCAGCTTCTCTTTCCCACTCCTTCTCACTCACAGCTTCTCTTTCTCTCTCTTTCTCACTCACAGCTTCTCTCTCTCTCTCTCACAGCTTCTCTCTCTCTCTCTCACTCTCAGCTTCTCTTTCTCTCTCTCTCACTAACAGCTTCTCTGTTTCTCTCTCAGCTTCTCTTTCTCTCTCTCTCTCACTCACAGCTTCTCTTTCTCTCTCTGACTGACAGCTACACTTTCTCTCTCTCACTCACAGCTTCTCTCTCTCTCTCTCTCACTCTCAGCTTCTCTTTCTCTCTCTCTCACTCACAGCCTCTTTCTCCCACACACACACAGCTTCTCTCTCTCTCACACACACACAACTTCTCTTTCACTCAGTCTCTCTCACTCACAGCTTCTCTTTCTCTCTCTCTCTCACTCACAGCTTCTCTCTCTCTCACTCACAGCTTCTCTTTCTCTCTCATTCTCAGCTTCTCCTGCTCTCTCTCTCTCTCTCACTCACAGCTTCTATTTCTTTCTCTCTCTCACTCACAGCTTCTCTTTCTCTCTCTCACTCACTCAAAGCTTCTCTTTCTCTCTCTCTCTCACTCACACCTTCTCTTTCTCTCTCACACACACAGCTTCTCTTTCTCTCACTCTCTCTCACTCACAGCTTCTCTTTCTCTCTATTACTCTCACTCACAGCTTCTCTTTCTCTCTCTCTGTCTCTCTCACTGACAGAATCTCTTTCTCTCTCACTCTCTCTCTCACTCACAGCTTCTCTTTCTCTCTCTCTCACTCACATCTTCTCTCTCACACAGATTCTCTTTCTCTCTCTGTCACTCACTCACAGCTTCTCTTTCTCTCTCTCTCTCATGCACAGCTTCTGTTTCTCTCTCTCTCATTCACTCACAGCTTCTCTTTCTTACTCTCTCTCTCTCTCTCTCACTGGCAGCTTCTCTTTCTATCTCTCTCTCACTCACAGCTTCTCTTTCTCTCTCTCTCTCTCTCACTCACATCTTCTCTCTCACACACACAGATTCTCTTTCTCTCTCTCTCACTCACTCACAGCTTCTCTTTTTCTCTCTCTCATGCACAGCTTCTGTTTCTCTCTCTCTCACTCACTCACAGCTTCTCTTTCTTTCTTTCTCTCTCTCAATCACAGCTTATCTTTCTCTCTCTCTCTCACTCACAGCTTCTCTTTCTCTCTCTCTCTCTCTCACATCTTCTCTCTCTCACACACAGATTCTCTTTCTCTCTCTCTCACTCACTCACAGCTTCTCTCTCTCTCACAAACACACAGCTTCTCTTTCTCTCTCTCTCACTCACAGCTTCTCTTTCTCTTTCTCTCTCACTCACAGCTTCTCCTTCTCTCTCACACACACACTGCTTTTCTCTCTCACACACACACAGCTTCTCTTTCTCTCTCTCTCTCTCTCTCAAAGAATCTCTCTCTCTCTCTCATACAAACCCACAGCTTCTCTTTCTCTTTCTCTCTCATTCACAGGTTCTCTTTTTCTCTCTCTCTCTCACTCACAGTTTCTCTTTCTCTCTCTCTCTCACTCACAGCTTCTCTCTCTCACTCTCAGCTTCTCTTTCTCTCTCTCTCTCACTCACAGCTTCTCTTTCTCTCTCACGCACTCACAGCTTATGTTTCTCTCTATCACTCTCACTCACAGCTTCTCTTTCTCTCCCTCTCTCTCTCACTCACAATTTCTCTTTCTCTCTCTCTTACTCACAGCTTCTCTCTCTCTCTCACTCTCAGCTTCTCTTTCTCTCTCTTTCTCACTCACAGCTTCTGTTTTGCTCTATCACTCTCACTCACAGCTTCCCTTTCTCTCTCTCTCTCACTCACAGCTTCTCTTTATCTCTCTCTCTTTCACTCACAGCTTCTCTCTCTCTCACTCACAGCTTCTCTTTCTCTCTCCTCTCACTCACAGCTTCTCTTTCTCTCTCTCACACACACAGATTCTCTTTCTCTCTCTCACTCACTCACAGCTCCTCTCTCTCTCTCTCACTCACAGCTTCTCTTTCTTACTCTCTCTCTCTCTCACTGGCAGCTTATCTTTCTCTCTCTCTCTCTCTCACAGCTTTTCTTTCTCTCTCTGTCACTCACAGCTTCTCCCTCTATCTCTCTATCTCTTGATCTCTCTCACTCACAGCTTCTCTTTCTCTCTCACACACAGCTTCTCTCTCTCTCTCTCACAACTTCTCTTTCACTCACTCTCTCTCACTCACAGCTTCTCTTTCTCTCTCTCTCACTCAAAGCTTCTCTTTCTCTCTCACACACACCCAGCTTCTCTTTCTCTCTCTCTCACTCACAGCTTTTCTTTCACTCCCTCTTTCTCACTCACAGCTTCTCTTTCTTTCTCTATCACTCTCAGCTTCTCTTTCCCACTCCTTCTCACTCACAGCTTCTCTTTCTCTATCTTTCTCACTCACAGCTACTCTCTCTCTCTCTCTCACTCACAGCTTCTCTCTCTCTCTCTCACTCACAGCTTCTCTTTCTCTCTCTCTCTCACTCAAAGCTTCTCTTTCTCTCTCACACACACCCAGCTTCTCTTTCTCTCTCTCTCACTCACAACTTTTCTTTCTCTCACTCTTTCTCACTCACAGCTTCTCTTTCTTTCTCTATCACTCTCAGCTTCTCTTTCCCACTCCTTCTCACTCACATCTTCTCTTTCTCTATCTTTCTCACTCACAGCTACTCTCTCTCTCTCTCTCTCTCACTCACAGCTTCTCTCTCTCTCTCTCACTCACAGCTTCTCTTTCTCTCTCTTTCTCACTCACAGCTTCTGTTTTGCTCTATCACTCTCACTCACAGCTTCCCTTTCTCTCTCTCTCTCACTCACAGCTTCTCTTTATCTCTCTCTCTTTCACTCACAGCTTCTCTCTCTCTCACTCACAGCTTCTCTTTCTCTCTCCTCTCACTCACAGCTTCTCTTTCTCTCTCTCTCTCTCACTCACAGCTTCTCTTTCTCTCTCACACACACACAGATTCTCTTTCTCTCTCTCACTCACAGCTTCTCTCTCTCTCTCTCACTCACAGCTTCTCTTTCTTACTCTCTCTCTCTCTCACTGGCAGCTTATCTTTCTCTCTCTCTCTCACTCACAGCTTTTCTTTCTCTCTCTGTCACTCACAGCTTCTCCCTCTATCTCTCTATCTCTTGATCTCTCTCACTCACAGCTTCTCTTTCTCTCTCACACACAGCTTCTCTCTCTCTCTCACAACTTCTCTTTCACTCACTCTCTCTCACTCACAGCTTCTCTTTCTCTCTCTCTCACTCAAAGCTTCTCTTTCTCTCTCACACACACCCAGCTTCTCTTTCTCTCTCTCTCACTCACAGCTTTTCTTTCTCTCACTCTTTCTCACTCACAGCTTCTCTTTCTTTCTCTATCACTCTCAGCTTCTCTTTCCCACTCCTTCTCACTCACATCTTCTCTTTCTCTATCTTTCTCACTCACAGCTACTCTCTCTCTCTCTCTCTCACTCACAGCTTCTCTCTCTCTCTCTCTCTCACTCACAGCTTCTCTTTCTCTCTCTTTCTCACTCACAGCTTCTGTTTTGCTCTATCACTCTCACTCACAGCTTCCCTTTCTCTCTCTCTCTCACTCACAGCTTCTCTTTATCTCTCTCTCTTTCACTCACAGCTTCTCTCTCTCTCACTCACAGCTTCTCTTTCTCTCTCCTCTCACTCACAGCTTCTCTTTCTCTCTCTCTCTCTCACTCATAGCTTCTCTTTCTCTCTCTCACTCACTCACAGCTTCTCTCTCTCTCTCTCACTCACAGCTTCTCTTTCTTACTCTCTCTCTCACTCACAGCTTCTCTTTCTCTTTCTCTCTCACTCACAGCTTCTCTTTCTCCCTCTCTCTCTCTCCCAGCTTCTCTTTCTCTGTCTCTCTCACTCACAGCTTCTCTCTCTCACTCACTCAATCAAAGCTTCTCTTTCTCTCTCTCTCACACACACACACAGCTTCTCTTTCTCTCACTCTCTCTCACTCACAGCTTCTCTTTCTCTCTCTCTCACTCACAGCTTCTATTTCTCTCTATTACTCTCACTCACAGCTTCTCTTTCTCTCTCTCTCTCTCTCGCTCACAGAATCTCTTTCTCTCTCTCACTCACAGCTTCTCTTTCTCTCTCACACACACTCACAGCTTCTCCGTCTTTCTCTCTCTCTCACTCACAGCTTCTCTTTCTTTCTCTCTCTTTCTCACTCACAGCTTCTCCCTCTCTCTCTCACTCACAGCCTCTTTCTCTCTCACACACACAGCTTCTCTCTCTCTCACACACACACTTCTCTTTCACTCAGTCTCTCTCACTCTCAGCTACTCTCTCTCTCTCTCACTCGCAGCTTCTCTTTCTCTCTCTCTCACTCACAGCTTCTCTTTCTCTCCCTCTCTCTCACTCACAGATTCTCTTTCTCTCTCTTTCTCACTCACAGCTTCTCTTTCTTTCTCTATCACTCTCAGCTTCTCTTTCCCACTCCTTCTCACTCACATCTTCTCTTTCTCTATCTTTCTCACTCACAGCTACTCTCTCTCTCTCTCACTCACTCACAGCTTCTCTTTCTCTCTCTCTCTCACTCACATCTTCTCTCACACACAGATTCTCTTTCTCTCTCTCTCTCTCACTCACAGCTTCTCTTTCTCTCACACACACACAGATTCTCTTTCTCTCTCTCTCACTCACTCACAGCTTCTCTCTCTCTCTCTCTCACTCACAGCTTCTCTGTCTCTCACTCACAGCTTCTTTTTCTCTCTCTTTCTCACTCACAACTTCTCTTTCTCTCTCTTTCTCACTCACAGTTTCTCCCTCTCTCTCTCTCTCACTCACAGCCT
This sequence comes from Bradypodion ventrale, assembly GCA_035047345.1. Lineage (NCBI taxonomy): Eukaryota > Metazoa > Chordata > Lepidosauria > Squamata > Chamaeleonidae > Bradypodion > Bradypodion ventrale. The sequence continues at coordinate 256,542,246 of JAWDJE010000001.1, forward strand.
CTTTCTCTCTCTCACACACAGCTTCTCTCTCTCACACACACACAACTTCTCTTTCACTCAGTCTCTCTCACTCACAGCTTCTCTTTCTCTCTCTCTCACTCACACCTTCTCTTTCTCTCTCTCTCTCACTCACAGCTTCTCTTTCTCTTTCTCTCTCACTCACAGCTTCTCTTTCTCTCTCACACACACACAGATTCTTTTTCTCTCTCTCTCTCTCACTCACTCACAGCTTCTCTCTCTCTCTCACTCACAGCTTCTCTTTCTCTCTCTCACTCACAGCTTCTCTTTCTCTCTCTTTCTCACTCACAACTTCTCTTTCTCTCTCTTTCTCACTCACAGTTTCTCCCTCTCTCTCTCTCTCACTCACAGCCTCTTTCTCTCTCACACACACAGCTTCTCTCTCACACACACACAACTTCTCTTTCACTCAGTCTCTCTCACTCACAGCTTCTCTTTCTCTCTCTCTCACTCACAGCTTCTCTTTCTCTCTCTCTCTCACACAGATTCTCTTTCTCTCTCTCACTCACTCACAGCTTCTCTCTCTCTCTCACTCACTCACAGCTTCTCTTTCTCTCTCTCACTCACAGCTTCTCTTTTTCTCTCTTTCTCACTCACAGCTTCTCCCTCTCTCTCTCACTCACAGCCTCTTTCTCTCTCACACACACAGCTTCTCTCTCTCTCTCTCACTTCACTCAGTCTCTCTCACTCAAATCTTCTCTTTCTCTCTCTCTCTCACTCACAGCTTCTCTTTCTCTCTCTCTCTCACTCACAGCTTCTCTTTCTCTCTCTCTCGCACAGATTCTCTCTCTCTCTCTCTGTCTCTCTCACTCACAGAATCTCTTTCTCACTCTCTCTCACTCACAGCTTCTCTCTCTCTCTCACTCACATCTTCTCTCTCGCACACACAGATTCTCTTTCTCACTCTCTCACTCACTCACAGATTCTCTCTCTCTCTCTCATGCACAGCTTCTCTTTCTCTCTCTCTCTCTCACTCACTCACAGCTTCTCTTTCCCTCTCTCTCTCACTCAAAGCTTCTCTTTCTCTCTCTCTCTCATTCACAGCTTCTCTTTCTCTCTCTCTCTCACTCACAGCTTCTCTTTCTCTCTCACACACACACAGATACTCTTTCTCTCTCTCTCACTCACTCACAGCTTCTCTCTCTCTCTCACTCACAGCTTCTCTTTCTCTCTCTCACTCACAGCTTCTCTTTTTCTCTTTCTCACTCACAGCTTCTCCTTCTCTCTCTCTCACTCACAGCCTCTTTCTCTCACACACACACAGCTTCTCTCTCTCACACACACACACAACTTCTATTTCACTCAGTCTCTCTCACTCACAGCTTCTCTTTCTCTCTCTCTCACTCACAGCTTCTCTTTCTCACTCTCTCACTCACAGCTTCTCTTTCTCTGCCTCTCTCTCAGTCACAGCTTCTCCTTCTCTCTCTTTCTCACTCACAGCTTCTCTTTCTTTCTCTATCACTCTCAGCTTCTCTTTCCCACTCCTTCTCACTCACAGCTTCTCTTTCTCTCTCTTTCTCACTCACAGCTTCTCTCTCTCTCTCTCTCTCTCTCTCTGTCTCTCTCACTCACAGAATCTCTTTCTCACTCTCTCTCACTCACAGCTTCTCTTTCTCTCTCTCTCACTCACATCTTCTCTCTCGCACACACAGATTCTCTTTCTCACTCTCTCACTCACTCACAGATTCTCTTTCTCTCTCTCATGCACAGCTTCTCTTTCTCTCTCTCACTCACTCACAGCTTCTCTCTCTCTCTCTCTCTCACTCAAAGCTTCTCTTTCTCTCTCTCTCTCATTCACAGCTTCTCTTTCTCTCTCTCTCTCACTCACAGCTTCTCTTTCTCTCTCTCACACACACAGATTCTCTTTCTCTCTCTCTCACTCACTCACAGCTTCTCTCTCTCTCTCACTCACAGCTTCTCTTTCTCTCTCTCACTCACAGATTCTCTTTTTCTCTCTTTCTCACTCACAGCTTCTCCTTCTCTCTCTCTCACTCACAGCCTCTTTCTCTCACACACACACAGCTTCTCTCTCTCTCACACACACACAACTTCTCTTTCGCTCAGTCTCTCTCACTCACAGCTTCTCTTTCTCTCTCTCTCTCACTCACAGCTTCTCTTTCTCACTCTCTCACTCACAGCTTCTCTTTCTCTGCCTCTCTCTCACTCACAGCTTCTCTTTCTCTCCCTTTCTCACTCACAGCTTCTCTTTCTTTCTCTATCACTCTCAGCTTCTCTTTCCCACTCCTTCTCACTCACAGCTTCTCTTTCTCTCTCTTTCTCACTCACAGCTTCTCTCTCTCTCTCTCACAGCTTCTCTCTCTCTCACTCTCAGCTTCTCTTTCTCTCTCTCTCACTAACAGCTTCTCTCTTTCTCTCTCAGCTTCTCTCTCTCTCTCTCTCTCTCACTCACAGCTTCTCTTTCTCTCTCTGACTGACAGCTACACTTTCTCTCTCTCACTCACAGCTTCTCTTTCTCTCTCTCTCTCTCACTCTCAGCTTCTCTTTCTCTCTCTCTCACTCACAGCCTCTTTCTCCCACACACACACAGCTTCTCTCTCTCTCACACACACACAACTTCTCTTTCACTCAGTCTCTCTCACTCACAGCTTCTCTTTCTCTCTCTCTCTCACTCACAGCTTCTCTCTCTCTCACTCACAGCTTCTCTTTCTCTCTCATTCTCAGCTTCTCCTGCTCTCTCTCTCTCTCTCACTCACAGCTTCTATTTCTTTCTCTCTCTCACTCACAGCTTCTCTTTCTCTCTCACTCACTCAAAGCTTCTCTTTCTCTCTCTCTCTCACTCACACCTTCTCTTTCTCTCTCACACACACAGCTTCTCTTTCTCTCACTCTCTCTCACTCACAGCTTCTCTTTCTCTCTATTACTCTCACTCACAGCTTCTCTTTCTCTCTCTCTGTCTCTCTCACTGACAGAATCTCTTTCTCTCTCACTCTCTCTCTCACTCACAGCTTCTCTTTCTCTCTCTCACTCACTCACATCTTCTCTCTCACACAGATTCTCTTTCTCTCTCTGTCACTCACTCACAGCTTCTCTTTCTCTCTCTCTCTCATGCACAGCTTCTGTTTCTCTCTCTCTCACTCACTCACAGCTTCTCTTTCTTACTCTCTCTCTCTCTCACTGGCAGCTTCTCTTTCTATCTCTCTCTCACTCACAGCTTCTCTTTCTCTCTCTCTCTCTCACTCACATCTTCTCTCTCACACACACAGATTCTCTTTCTCTCTCTCTCACTCACTCACAGCTTCTCTTTTTCTCTCTCTCATGCACAGCTTCTGTTTCTCTCTCTCTCACTCACTCACAGCTTCTCTTTCTTTCTTTCTCTCTCTCACTCACAGCTTATCTTTCTCTCTCTCTCTCACTCACAGCTTCTCTTTCTCTCTCTCTCTCTCACATCTTCTCTCTCTCACACACAGATTCTCTTTCTCTCTCTCTCACTCACTCACAGCTTCTCTCTCTCTCACAAACACACAGCTTCTCTTTCTCTCTCTCTCACTCACAGCTTCTCTTTCTCTTTCTCTCTCACTCACAGCTTCTCCTTCTCTCTCTCACACACACTGCTTTTCTCTCTCACACACACACACAGCTTCTCTTTCTCTCACTCTCTCTCACTCACAGCTTCTCTTTCTCTCTCTCTCTCTCTCTCAAAGAATCTCTCTCTCTCTCATACAAACCCACAGCTTCTCTTTCTCTTTCTCTCTCATTCACAGCTTCTCTTTTTCTCTCTCTCTCTCACTCACAGTTTCTCTTTCTCTCTCTCTCTCACTCACAGCTTCTCTCTCTCTCACTCTTAGCTTCTCTTTCTCTCTCTCTCTCACTCTCAGCTTCTCTTTCTCTCTCACGCACTCTCAGCTTATGTTTCTCTCTATCACTTTCACTCACGTCTTCTCTTTCTCTACCTCTCTCTCTCACTCACAATTTCTCTTTCTCTCTCTCTTACTCACAGCTTCTCTCTCTCTCTCTCACTCTCAGCTTCTCTTTCTCTCTCTTTCTCACTCACAGCTTCTCTTTCTCTCTCTCTCTCTCTCACTCACAGCTTCTCTTTCTCTCTCTCAGACACACAGATTCTCTTTCTCTCTCTCACTCACTCACAGCTTCTCTCTCTCTCTCTCACTAACAGCTTCTCTTTCTTACTCTCTCTCTCTCTCACTGGCAGCTTCTCTTTCTCTCTCTCTCTCACTCACAGCTTTTCTTTCTCTGTCACTCACAGCTTCTCCCTCTATCTCTCTATCTCTTGATCTCTCTCACTCACAGCTTCTCTTTCTCTCTCACACACAGCTTCTCTCTCTCTCTCACACAACTTCTCTTTCACTCACTCTCTCTCACTCACAGCTTCTCTTTCTCTCTCTCGCACTCAAAGCTTCTCTTTCTCTCTCACACACACCCAGCTTCTCTTTCTCTCTCTCTCTCTCACAGCTTTTCTTTCACTCCCTCTTTCTCACTCACAGCTTCTCTTTCTTTCTCTATCACTCTCAGCTTCTCTTTCCCACTCCTTCTCACTCACAGCTTCTCTTTCTCTATCTTTCTCACTCACAGCTACTCTCTCTCTCTCTCTCACACTCACAGCTTCTCTCTCTCTCTCTCACTCACAGCTTCTCTTTCTCTCTCTCTCACTCAAAGCTTCTCTTTCTCTCTCACACACACCCAGCGTCTCTTTCTCTCTCTCTCACTCACAGCTTTTCTTTCTCTCACTCTTTCTCACTCACAGCTTCTCTTTCTTTCTCTATCACTCTCAGCTTCTCTTTCCCACTCCTTCTCACTCACATCTTCTCTTTCTCTATCTTTCTCACTCACAGCTACTCTCTCTCTCTCTCTCACTCACAGCTTCTCTCTCTCTCTCTCACTCACAGCTTCTCTTTCTCTCTCTCTCTCACTCACAGCTTCTCTTTCTCTTTCTCTCTCACTCACAGCTTCTCTTTCTCCCTCTCTCTCTCTCTCCCAGCTTCTCTTTCTCTGTCTCTCTCACTCACAGTTTCTCTCTCTCACTCACTCACTCAAAGCTTCTCTTTCTCTCTCTCTCTCACTCACACCTTCTCTCTCTCTCTCACACACACACAGCTTCTCTTTCTCTCACTCTCTCTCACTCACAGCTTCTCTTTCTCTCTCTCTCTCACTCACAGCTTCTATTTCTCTCTATTACTCTCACTCACAGAATCTCTTTCTCTCTCTCACTCACAGCTTCTCTTTCTCTCTCTCACACACTCACAGCTTCTCCCTCTTTCTCTCTCTTTCTCACTCACAGCTTCTCCCTCTCTCTCTCACTCACAGCCTCTTTCTCTCTCTCACACACAGCTTCTCTCTCTCACACACACACACTTCTCTTTCACTCAGTCTCTCTCACTCCCAGCTTCTCTTTCTCTCTCTCTCTCACTCGCAGCTTCTCTTTCTCTCTCTCTCACTCCCAGCTTCTCTTTCTCTCCCTCTCTCTCACTCACAGCTTCTCTTTCTCTCTCTTTCTCACTCACAGCTTCTCTTTCTTTCTCTATCACTCTCAGCTTCTCTCTCTCTCTCACTCACAGCTTCTCTCTCTCTCACTCACTCACAGCTTCTCTTTCTCTCTCTCTCACTCACAGCTTCTCTTTCTCTTTCTCTCTCACTCACAGCTTCTCTTTCTCTCTCTCTCTCACTCACAGCTTCTCTTTCTCTCTCTCTCACTCACAGCTTCTCTTTCTTTCTCTATCACTCTCAGCTTCTCTTTCCCACTCCTTCTCACTCACATCTTCTCTTTCTCTATCTTTCTCACTCACAGCTTCTCTTTCTCTCTCTTTCTCACTCACAGCTTCTCTCTCTCTCTCTCTCTCACACAGCTTCTCTCTCTCTCTCTCACTCTCAGCTTCTCTTTCTCTCTCTCTCACTCACAGCTTCTCTTTCTCTCTCTGACTGACAGCTACACTTTCTCTCTCTCACACAGCTTCTCTTTCTCTCTCTCTCTCTCTCTCACTCTCAGCTTCTCTCTCTCTCTCACTCACAGCTTCTCTTTCTCTCTCATTCTCAGCTTCTCCTGCTCTCGCTCTCTCACTCACAGCTTCTATTTCTTTCTCTCTCTCACTCACAGCTTCTTTTTCTCTCTATTACTCTCACTCACAGCTTCTCTTTCTCTCTCTCTCACTCACAGCTTCCCTTTTTCTCTCTCTCTCTCACAGCTTCTCTTTCTCTCTCTCTCTCTCACTCAAAGCTTCTCTTTCTCTCTCTCTCTCTCTCACTCACAGCTTCTCTTTCTCTCTCTCTCACTCACAGCTTCTCTTTCTCTCTCTTTCTCACTCACAGCTTCTCTTTCTTTCTCTATCACTCTCAGCTTCTCTTTCCCACTCCTTCTCACTCACAGCTTCTCTTTCTCTCTCTTTCTCACTCACAGCTTATCTCTCTCTCTCACTCACAGCTTCTCTTTCTCTATCTCTCTAACTCACAGCTTCTCTTTCTCTTTCTCTCTCACTCACATTTTCTCTCTCTCTCTCTCTCACTTACAGCTTCTCTTTCTCTCTCTCACTCACAACTTCTGTTTCTCTCTATTACTCTCACTCATAGCTTCTCTCTCTCTCTCACTCACATCTTCTCTCTCTCACACACAGATTCTCTTTCTCTCTCACTCATGCACAGCTTCTCTTTCTCTCTCTCTCTCATGCACAGCTTCTGTTTCTCTCTCTCTCACTCACTCACAGCTTCTCTTTCTTACTCTCTCTCTCTCTCACTGGCAGCTTCTCTTTCTATCTCTCTCTCACTCACAGCTTCTCTTTCTCTCTCTCTCTCACTCACATTTTCTCTCTCTCACACACACAGATTCTATTTTACTCTCTCTCACTCACTCACAGCTTCTCTTTCTCTCTCTCTCATGCACAGCTTCTGTTTCTCTCTCTCTCACTCACTCACAGCTTCTCTTTCTTTCTCTCTCTCTCTCTCTCACTCACAGCTTATCTTTCTCTCTCTCTCTCACTCACAGCTTCTCTTTCTCTCTCTCTCTCACTCACATCTTCTCTCACACACAGATTCTCTTTCTCTCTCTCTCTCTCACTCACAGCTTCTCTTTCTCTCTCTCACACACACACACAGATTCTCTTTCTCTCTCTCTCACTCACTCACAGCTTCTCTCTCTCTCTCACTCACAGCTTCTCTTTCTCTCACTCACAGCTTCTCTTTCTCGCTCTTTCTCACTCACAACTTCTCTTTCTCTCTCTTTCTCACTCACAGTTTCTCCCTCTCTCTCTCTCTCACTCACAGCCTCTTTCTCTCTCACACACACAGCTTCTCTCTCTCACACACACAGAACTTCTCTTTCACTCAGTCTCTCTCACTCACAGCTTCTCTTTCTCTCTCTCTCACTCACACCTTCTCTTTCTCTCTCTCTCTCACTCACAGCTTCTCTTTCTCTTTCTCTCTCACTCACAGCTTCTCTTTCTCTCACACACACACACAGATTCTTTTTCTCTCTCTCTCTCTCACTCACTCACAGCTTCTCTTTCTCTCTCTCACTCACAGCTTCTCTTTCTCTCTCTCACTCACAGCTTCTCTTTCTCTCTCTTTCTCTCTCACAACTTCTCTTTCTCTCTCTTTCTCACTCACAGTTTCTCCCTCTCTCTCTCTCTCACTCACAGCCTCTTTCTCTCTCACACACACAGCTTCTCTCTCACACACACAGAACTTCTCTTTCACTTAGTCTCTCTCACTCACAGCTTCTCTTTCTCTCTCTCTCACTCACAGCTTCTCTTTCTCTCTCTCTCTCACACAGATTCTCTTTCTCTCTCTCTCACTCACTCACAGCTTCTCTCTCTCTCTCACTCACTCACAGCTTCTCTTTCTCTCTCTCACTCACAGCTTCTCTTTTTCTCTCTTTCTCACTCACAGCTTCTCCCTCTCTCTCTCACTCACAGCCTCTTTATCTCTCACACACACAGGTTCTCTCTCTCTCTCTCACTTCACTCAGTCTCTCTCACTCAAATCTTCTCTCTTTCTCTCTCTCACTCACAGCTTCTCTTTCTCTCTCTCTCTCACTCACAGCTTCTCTTTCTCTCTCTCTCGCACAGATTCTCTCTCTTTCTCTCTGTCTCTCTCACTCACAGAATCTCTTTCTCACTCTCTCTCACTCACAGCTTCTCTTTCTCTCTCTCTCTCTCTCACTCACAGCTTCTCTTTCTCTCTCTCTCACTCACAGCTTCTCTTTCTCTCTCTTTCTCACTCACAGCTTCTCTTTCTTTCTCTATCACTCTCAGCTTCTCTTTCCCACTCCTTCTCACTCACAGCTTCTCTTTCTCTCTCTTTCTCACTCACAGCTTATCTCTCTCTCTCACTCACAGCTTCTCTTTCTCTATCTCTCTAACTCACAGCTTCTCTTTCTCTTTCTCTCTCACTCACATTTTCTCTCTCTCTCTCTCTCACTTACAGCTTCTCTTTCTCTCTCTCACTCACAACTTCTGTTTCTCTCTATTACTCTCACTCATAGCTTCTCTCTCTCTCTCACTCACATCTTCTCTCTCTCTCACACAGATTCTCTTTCTCTCTCACTCATGCACAGCTTCTCTTTCTCTCTCTCTCTCATGCACAGCTTCTGTTTCTCTCTCTCTCACTCACTCACAGCTTCTCTTTCTTACTCTCTCTCTCTCTCACTGGCAGCTTCTCTTTCTATCTCTCTCTCACTCACAGCTTCTCTTTCTCTCTCTCTCTCACTCACATTTTCTCTCTCTCTCACACACAGATTCTATTTTACTCTCTCTCACTCACTCACAGCTTCTCTTTCTCTCTCTCTCATGCACAGCTTCTGTTTCTCTCTCTCTCACTCACTCACAGCTTCTCTTTCTTTCTCTCTCTCTCTCTCACTCACAGCTTATCTTTCTCTCTCTCTCTCACTCACAGCTTCTCTTTCTCTCTCTCTCTCACTCACATCTTCTCTCACACACAGATTCTCTTTCTCTCTCTCTCTCTCACTCACAGCTTCTCTTTCTCTCTCTCACACACACACACAGATTCTCTTTCTCTCTCTCTCACTCACTCACAGCTTCTCTCTCTCTCTCACTCACAGCTTCTCTTTCTCTCACTCACAGCTTCTCTTTCTCGCTCTTTCTCACTCACAACTTCTCTTTCTCTCTCTTTCTCACTCACAGTTTCTCCCTCTCTCTCTCTCTCACTCACAGCCTCTTTCTCTCTCACACACACAGCTTCTCTCTCTCACACACACACAACTTCTCTTTCACTCAGTCTCACTCACAGCTTCTCTTTCTCTCTCTCTCACTCACACCTTCTCTTTCTCTCTCTCTCTCACTCACAGCTTCTCTTTCTCTTTCTCTCTCACTCACAGCTTCTCTTTCTCTCTCACACACACACAGATTCTTTTTCTCTCTCTCTCTCTCACTCACTCACAGCTTCTCTTTCTCTCTCTCACTCACAGCTTCTCTTTCTCTCTCTCACTCACAGCTTCTCTTTCTCTCTCTTTCTCACTCACAACTTCTCTTTCTCTCTCTTTCTCACTCACAGTTTCTCCCTCTCTCTCTCTCTCACTCACAGCCTCTTTCTCTCTCACACACACAGCTTCTCTCTCACACACACACAACTTCTCTTTCACTTAGTCTCTCTCACTCACAGCTTCTCTTTCTCTCTCTCTCACTCACAGCTTCTCTTTCTCTCTCTCTCACTCACAGCTTCTCTTTCTCTCTCTCTCTCACACAGATTCTCTTTCTCTCTCTCTCACTCACTCACAGCTTCTCTCTCTCTCTCACTCACTCACAGCTTCTCTTTCTCTCTCTCACTCACAGCTTCTCTTTTTCTCTCTTTCTCACTCACAGCTTCTCCCTCTCTCTCTCACTCACAGCCTCTTTATCTCTCACACACACAGCTTCTCTCTCTCTCTCTCACTTCACTCAGTCTCTCTCACTCAAATCTTCTCTTTCTCTCTCTCTCTCACTCACAGCTTCTCTTTCTCTCTCTCTCTCACTCACAGCTTCTCTTTCTCTCTCTCTCGCACAGATTCTCTCTCTTTCTCTCTGTCTCTCTCACTCACAGAATCTCTTTCTCACTCTCTCTCACTCACAGCTTCTCTTTCTCTCTCTCTCTCTCACTCACATCTTCTCTCTCGCACACACAGATTCTCTTTCTCACTCTCTCACTCACTCACAGATTCTCTTTCTCTCTCTCATGCACAGCTTCTCTTTCTCTCTTTCACTCACAGATTCTCTTTTTCTCTCTTTCTCACTCACAGCTTCTCCTTCTCTCTCTCTCACTCACAGCCTCTTTCTCTCTCACACACACAGCTTCTCTCTCTCTCACACACACACAACTTCTCTTTCGCTCAGTCTCTCTCACTCACAGCTTCTCTTTCTCTCTCTCTCTCACTCACAGCTTCTCTTTCTCACTCTCTCACTCACAGCTTCTCTTTCTCTGCCTCTCTCTCACTCACAGCTTCTCTTTCTCTCTCTTTCTCACTCACAGCTTCTCTTTCTTTCTCTAACACTCTCAGCTTCTCTTTCCCACTCCTTCTCACTCACAGCTTCTCTTTCTCTCTCTTTCTCACTCACAGCTTCTCTCTCTCTCTCTCACAGCTTCTCTCTCTCTCTCTCACTCTCAGCTTCTCTTTCTCTCTCTCTCACTAACAGCTTCTCTGTTTCTCTCTCAGCTTCTCTTTCTCTCTCTCTCTCACTCACAGCTTCTCTTTCTCTCTCTGACTGACAGCTACACTTTCTCTCTCTCACTCACAGCTTCTCTCTCTCTCTCTCTCACTCTCAGCTTCTCTTTCTCTCTCTCTCACTCACAGCCTCTTTCTCCCACACACACACAGCTTCTCTCTCTCTCACACACACACAACTTCTCTTTCACTCAGTCTCTCTCACTCACAGCTTCTCTTTCTCTCTCTCTCTCACTCACAGCTTCTCTCTCTCTCACTCACAGCTTCTCTTTCTCTCTCATTCTCAGCTTCTCCTGCTCTCTCTCTCTCTCTCACTCACAGCTTCTATTTCTTTCTCTCTCTCACTCACAGCTTCTCTTTCTCTCTCTCACTCACTCAAAGCTTCTCTTTCTCTCTCTCTCTCACTCACACCTTCTCTTTCTCTCTCACACACACAGCTTCTCTTTCTCTCACTCTCTCTCACTCACAGCTTCTCTTTCTCTCTATTACTCTCACTCACAGCTTCTCTTTCTCTCTCTCTGTCTCTCTCACTGACAGAATCTCTTTCTCTCTCACTCTCTCTCTCACTCACAGCTTCTCTTTCTCTCTCTCTCACTCACATCTTCTCTCTCACACAGATTCTCTTTCTCTCTCTGTCACTCACTCACAGCTTCTCTTTCTCTCTCTCTCTCATGCACAGCTTCTGTTTCTCTCTCTCTCATTCACTCACAGCTTCTCTTTCTTACTCTCTCTCTCTCTCTCTCACTGGCAGCTTCTCTTTCTATCTCTCTCTCACTCACAGCTTCTCTTTCTCTCTCTCTCTCTCTCACTCACATCTTCTCTCTCACACACACAGATTCTCTTTCTCTCTCTCTCACTCACTCACAGCTTCTCTTTTTCTCTCTCTCATGCACAGCTTCTGTTTCTCTCTCTCTCACTCACTCACAGCTTCTCTTTCTTTCTTTCTCTCTCTCACTCACAGCTTCTCTTTCTCTCTCTCTCTCTCTCACATCTTCTCTCTCTCACACACAGATTCTCTTTCTCTCTCTCTCACTCACTCACAGCTTCTCCCTCTCTCACAAACACACAGCTTCTCTTTCTCTCTCTCTCACTCACAGCTTCTCTTTCTCTTTCTCTCTCACTCACAGCTTCTCCTTCTCTCTCACACACACACTGCTTTTCTCTCTCACACACACACAGCTTCTCTTTCTCTCTCTCTCTCTCTCTCAAAGAATCTCTCTCTCTCTCTCATACAAACCCACAGCTTCTCTTTCTCTTTCTCTCTCATTCACAGGTTCTCTTTTTCTCTCTCTCTCTCACTCACAGTTTCTCTTTCTCTCTCTCTCTCACTCACAGCTTCTCTCTCTCACTCTCAGCTTCTCTTTCTCTCTCTCTCTCACTCACAGCTTCTCTTTCTCTCTCACGCACTCACAGCTTATGTTTCTCTCTATCACTCTCACTCACAGCTTCTCTTTCTCTCCCTCTCTCTCTCACTCACAATTTCTCTTTCTCTCTCTCTTACTCACAGCTTCTCTCTCTCACTCTCAGCTTCTCTCTCTTTCTCACTCACAGCTTCTGTTTTGCTCTATCACTCTCACTCACAGCTTCCCTTTCTCTCTCTCTCTCACTCACAGCTTCTCTTTATCTCTCTCTCTTTCACTCACAGCTTCTCTCTCTCTCACTCACAGCTTCTCTTTCTCTCTCCTCTCACTCACAGCTTCTCTTTCTCTCTCTCACACACACAGATTCTCTTTCTCTCTCTCACTCACTCACAGCTCCTCTCTCTCTCTCTCACTCACAGCTTCTCTTTCTTACTCTCTCTCTCTCTCACTGGCAGCTTATCTTTCTCTCTCTCTCTCACTCACAGCTTTTCTTTCTCTCTCTGTCACTCACAGCTTCTCCCTCTATCTCTCTATCTCTTGATCTCTCTCACTCACAGCTTCTCTTTCTCTCTCACACACAGCTTCTCTCTCTCTCTCTCACAACTTCTCTTTCACTCACTCTCTCTCACTCACAGCTTCTCTTTCTCTCTCTCTCACTCAAAGCTTCTCTTTCTCTCTCACACACACCCAGCTTCTCTTTCTCTCTCTCTCACTCACAGCTTTTCTTTCACTCCCTCTTTCTCACTCACAGCTTCTCTTTCTTTCTCTATCACTCTCAGCTTCTCTTTCCCACTCCTTCTCACTCACAGCTTCTCTTTCTCTATCTTTCTCACTCACAGCTACTCTCTCTCTCTCTCTCACTCACAGCTTCTCTCTCTCTCTCTCACTCACAGCTTCTCTTTCTCTCTCTCTCTCACTCAAAGCTTCTCTTTCTCTCTCACACACACCCAGCTTCTCTTTCTCTCTCTCTCACTCACAACTTTTCTTTCTCTCACTCTTTCTCACTCACAGCTTCTCTTTCTTTCTCTATCACTCTCAGCTTCTCTTTCCCACTCCTTCTCACTCACATCTTCTCTTTCTCTATCTTTCTCACTCACAGCTACTCTCTCTCTCTCTCTCTCTCACTCACAGCTTCTCTCTCTCTCTCTCACCCACAGCTTCTCTTTCTCTCTCTTTCTCACTCACAGCTTCTGTTTTGCTCTATCACTCTCACTCACAGCTTCCCTTTCTCTCTCTCTCTCACTCACAGCTTCTCTTTATCTCTCTCTCTTTCACTCACAGCTTCTCTCTCTCTCACTCACAGCTTCTCTTTCTCTCTCCTCTCACTCACAGCTTCTCTTTCTCTCTCTCTCTCTCACTCACAGCTTCTCTTTCTCTCTCACACACACACAGATTCTCTTTCTCTCTCTCACTCACAGCTTCTCTCTCTCTCTCTCACTCACAGCTTCTCTTTCTTACTCTCTCTCTCTCTCACTGGCAGCTTATCTTTCTCTCTCTCTCTCACTCACAGCTTTTCTTTCTCTCTCTGTCACTCACAGCTTCTCCCTCTATCTCTCTATCTCTTGATCTCTCTCACTCACAGCTTCTCTTTCTCTCTCACACACAGCTTCTCTCTCTCTCTCTCACAACTTCTCTTTCACTCACTCTCTCTCACTCACAGCTTCTCTTTCTCTCTCTCTCACTCAAAGCTTCTCTTTCTCTCTCACACACACCCAGCTTCTCTTTCTCTCTCTCTCACTCACAGCTTTTCTTTCTCTCACTCTTTCTCACTCACAGCTTCTCTTTCTTTCTCTATCACTCTCAGCTTCTCTTTCCCACTCCTTCTCACTCACATCTTCTCTTTCTCTATCTTTCTCACTCACAGCTACTCTCTCTCTCTCTCTCACTCACAGCTTCTCTCTCTCTCTCTCTCTCACTCACAGCTTCTCTTTCTCTCTCTTTCTCACTCACAGCTTCTGTTTTGCTCTATCACTCTCACTCACAGCTTCCCTTTCTCTCTCTCTCTCACTCACAGCTTCTCTTTATCTCTCTCTCTTTCACTCACAGCTTCTCTCTCTCTCACTCACAGCTTCTCTTTCTCTCTCCTCTCACTCACAGCTTCTCTTTCTCTCTCTCTCTCTCACTCATAGCTTCTCTTTCTCTCTCTCACTCACTCACAGCTTCTCTCTCTCTCTCTCACTCACAGCTTCTCTTTCTTACTCTCTCTCTCACTCACAGCTTCTCTTTCTCTTTCTCTCTCACTCACAGCTTCTCTTTCTCCCTCTCTCTCTCTCTCCCAGCTTCTCTTTCTCTGTCTCTCTCACTCACAGCTTCTCTCTCTCACTCACTCAATCAAAGCTTCTCTTTCTCTCTCTCTCACACACACACACAGCTTCTCTTTCTCTCACTCTCTCTCACTCACAGCTTCTCTTTCTCTCTCTCTCACTCACAGCTTCTATTTCTCTCTATTACTCTCACTCACAGCTTCTCTTTCTCTCTCTCTCTCTCTCGCTCACAGAATCTCTTTCTCTCTCTCACTCACAGCTTCTCTTTCTCTCTCACACACACTCACAGCTTCTCCCTCTTTCTCTCTCTCTCACTCACAGCTTCTCTTTCTTTCTCTCTCTTTCTCACTCACAGCTTCTCCCTCTCTCTCTCACTCACAGCCTCTTTCTCTCTCACACACACAGCTTCTCTCTCTCTCACACACACACTTCTCTTTCACTCAGTCTCTCTCACTCTCAGCTACTCTCTCTCTCTCTCACTCGCAGCTTCTCTTTCTCTCTCTCTCACTCACAGCTTCTCTTTCTCTCCCTCTCTCTCACTCACAGCTTCTCTTTCTCTCTCTTTCTCACTCACAGCTTCTCTTTCTTTCTCTATCACTCTCAGCTTCTCTTTCCCACTCCTTCTCACTCACATCTTCACTTTCTCTATCTTTCTCACTCACAGCTACTCTCTCTCTCTCTCACTCACTCACAGCTTCTCTTTCTCTCTCTCTCTCACTCACATCTTCTCTCACACACAGATTCTCTTTCTCTCTCTCTCTCTCACTCACAGCTTCTCTTTCTCTCACACACACACAGATTCTCTTTCTCTCTCTCTCACTCACTCACAGCTTCTCTCTCTCTCTCTCTCACTCACAGCTTCTCTGTCTCTCACTCACAGCTTCTTTTTCTCTCTCTTTCTCACTCACAACTTCTCTTTCTCTCTCTTTCTCACTCACAGTTTCTCCCTCTCTCTCTCTCTCACTCACAGCCTCTTTCTCTCTCTCACACACAGCTTCTCTCTCTCACACACACACAACTTCTCTTTCACTCAGTTTCTCTCACTCACAGCTTCTCTTTCTCTCTCTCTCACTCACACCTTCTCTTTCTCTCTCTCTCTCACTCACAGCTTCTCTTTCTCTTTCTCTCTCACTCACAGCTTCTCTTTCTCTCTCACACACACACAGATTCTTTTTCTCTCTCTCTCTCTCACTCACTCACAGCTTCTCTCTCTCTCTCACTCACAGCTTCTCTTTCTCTCTCTCACTCACAGCTTCTCTTTCTCTCTCTTTCTCACTCACAACTTCTCTTTCTCTCTCTTTCTCACTCACAGTTTCTCCCTCTCTCTCTCTCTCACTCACAGCCTCTTTCTCTCTCACACACACAGCTTCTCTCTCACACACACACAACTTCTCTTTCACTCAGTCTCTCTCACTCACAGCTTCTCTTTCTCTCTCTCTCACTCACAGCTTCTCTTTCTCTCTCTCTCTCACACAGATTCTCTTTCTCTCTCTCACTCACTCACAGCTTCTCTCTCTCTCTCACTCACTCACAGCTTCTCTTTCTCTCTCTCACTCACAGCTTCTCTTTTTCTCTCTTTCTCACTCACAGCTTCTCCCTCTCTCTCTCACTCACAGCCTCTTTCTCTCTCACACACACAGCTTCTCTCTCTCTCTCTCACTTCACTCAGTCTCTCTCACTCAAATCTTCTCTTTCTCTCTCTCTCTCACTCACAGCTTCTCTTTCTCTCTCTCTCTCACTCACAGCTTCTCTTTCTCTCTCTCTCGCACAGATTCTCTCTCTCTCTCTCTGTCTCTCTCACTCACAGAATCTCTTTCTCACTCTCTCTCACTCACAGCTTCTCTCTCTCTCTCTCACTCACATCTTCTCTCTCGCACACACAGATTCTCTTTCTCACTCTCTCACTCACTCACAGATTCTCTTTCTCTCTCTCATGCACAGCTTCTCTTTCTCTCTCTCTCACTCACTCACAGCTTCTCTTTCCCTCTCTCTCTCACTCAAAGCTTCTCTTTCTCTCTCTCTCTCATTCACAGCTTCTCTTTCTCTCTCTCTCTCACTCACAGCTTCTCTTTCTCTCTCACACACACACAGATACTCTTTCTCTCTCTCTCACTCACTCACAGCTTCTCTCTCTCTCTCACTCACAGCTTCTCTTTCTCTCTCTCACTCACAGCTTCTCTTTTTCTCTTTCTCACTCACAGCTTCTCCTTCTCTCTCTCTCACTCACAGCCTCTTTCTCTCACACACACACAGCTTCTCTCTCTCACACACACACACAACTTCTCTTTCACTCAGTCTCTCTCACTCACAGCTTCTCTTTCTCTCTCTCTCACTCACAGCTTCTCTTTCTCACTCTCTCACTCACAGCTTCTCTTTCTCTGCCTCTCTCTCAGTCACAGCTTCTCCTTCTCTCTCTTTCTCACTCACAGCTTCTCTTTCTTTCTCTATCACTCTCAGCTTCTCTTTCCCACTCCTTCTCACTCACAGCTTCTCTTTCTCTCTCTTTCTCACTCACAGCTTCTCTCTCTCTCTCTCTCTCTCACAGCTTCTCTCTCTCTCTCTCACTCTCAGCTTCTCTTTCTCTCTCTCTCACTCACAGCTTCTCTCTTTCTCTCTCAGCTTCTCTTTCTCTCTCTCTCTCACTCACAGCTTCTCTTTCTCTCTCTGACTGACAGCTACACTTTCTCTCTCTCACTCACAGCTTCTCTTTCTCTCTCTCTCTCTCACTCTCAGCTTCTCTTTCTCTCTCTCTCTCACTCACAGCCTCTTTCTCCCACACACACACAGCTTCTCTCTCTCACACACACACACACCGTCTCTTTCACTCAGTCTCTCTCACTCACAGCTTCTCTTTCTCTCTCTCTCTCACTCACAGCTTCTCTCTCTCTCACTCACAGCTTCTCTTTCTCTCTCATTCTCAGCTTCTCCTGCTCTCTCTCTCTCTCACTCACAGCTTCTATTTCTTTCTCTCTCTCACTCACAGCTTCTCTTTCTCTCTCTCACTCACTCAAAGCTTCTCTTTCTCTCTCTCTCTCACTCACACCTTCGCTTTCTCTCTCACACACACAGCTTCTCTTTCTCTCACTCTCTCTCACTCACAGCTTCTCTTTCTCTCTATTACTCTCACTCACAGCTTCTCTTTCTCTCTCTCTGTCTCTCTCACTGACAGAATCTCTTTCTTTCTCTCTCACTCTCTCTCTCACTCACAGCTTCTCTTTCTCTCTCTCTCTCACTCACATCTTCTCTCTCACACAGATTCTCTTTCTGTCACTCACTCACAGCTTCTCTTTCTCTCTCTCTCTCATGCACAGCTTCTATTTCTCTCTCTCTCACTCACTCACAGCTTCTCTTTCTTACTCTCTCTCTCTCTCACTGGCAGCTTATCTTTCTCTCTCTCTCTCACTCACAGCTTCTCTCTCTCTCTCTCTCTCTCTCTCACTCACATCTTCTCTCTCTCACACACAGATTCTCGTTCTCTCTCTCTCACTCACTCACATCTTCTCTCCCTCTCACAAACACACAGCTTCTCTTTCTCTCTCTCTCACTCACAGCTTCTCTTTCTCTTTTTCTCTCACTCACAGCTTCTCCTTCTCTCTCTCACACACACTGCTTTTCTCTCTCACACACACACACAGCTTCTCTTTCTCTCACTCTCTCTCACTCACAGCTTCTCTTTCTCTCTCTCTCTCTCTCAAAGAATCTCTCTCTCTCTCATACACACCCACAGCTTCTCTTTCTCTTTCTCTCTCATTCACAGCTTCTCTTTTTCTCTCTCACTCACAGTTTCTCTTTCTCTCTCGCTCTCACTCACAGCTTCTCTTTCTCTCTCTCTCACACACACAGTTTCTCTCTCACACACACACACAACTTCTCTTTCTCTAACTCTCACTCACATATTCTCTCTCTCTCTCAGCTTCTCTTTCTCTCAATCTCTCACTCACAGCTTCTCTTTCTCTCTCACACACACTCACAGCTTCTCTTTCTCTCTCTCTCTCACTCACAGCTTCTCTCTCTCTCTCTCACAGCTTCTCTTTCTCTCTCTCTCTCTCTCACTCACAGCTTCTCTTTCTGTCTCTCACACACAGATATTCTCTTTTTCTCTCTCTCTCACTCACTCACAGCTTCTCTCTCTCTCTCTCACTCACAGCTTCTCTTTCTCTCTCTCACTCACAGCTTCTCTTTCTCTCACTCTCTCTTACTCACAGCTTCTCTTTCTCTCTATTGCTCTCACTCACAGTTTCTCTCTCTCTCTGTGTCTCTCTCACAGAATCTCTTTCTCACTCTCTCTCACTCACAGCTTCTCTTTCTCTCTCTCTCTCTCACACTCACATCTTCTCTCTCACACACACAGATTCTCTTTCTCTCTCTCTCACTCACTCACAGATTCTCTTTCTCTCTCTCATGCACAGCTTCTCTCTCTCTCACTCACTCACAGCTTCTCTTTCTCTCTCTCTCTCACTCAAAGCTTCTCTTTCTCTCTCTCTCTCACTCACAGCTTCTCTTTCTCTCTCACACACACACAGATTCTCTTTCTCTCTCTCTCACTCACTCACAGCTTCTCTTTCTCTCTCTCTCTCACTCAAAGCTTCTCTTTCTCTCTCTCACTCACAGCTTCTCTTTCTCTCTCTCACACACACAGATTCTCTTTCTCTCTCTCACTCACTCACAGCTTCTCTCTCTCACTCACAGCTTCTCTTTCTCTCTCTCACTCACAGCTTCTCTTTTTCTCTCTTTCTCACTCACAGCTTCTCCTTCTCTCTCTCTCACTCACAGCCTCTTTCTCTCACACACACACAGCTTCTCTCTCACACACACACAACTTCTCTTTCACTTAGTCTCTCTCACTCACAGCTTCTCTTTCTTTCTCTCTCTCTCACTCACAGCTTCTCTTTCTCACTCTCTCACTCACAGCTTCTCTTTCTCTCCCTCTCTCTCACTCACAGCTTCTCTTTCTCTCTCTTTCTCACTCACAGCTTCTCTTTCTTTCTCTATCACTCTCAGCTTCTCTTTCCCACTCCTTCTCACTCACAGCTTCTATTTCTCTCTCCTTCTCACTCACAGCTTCTCTCTCTCTCTCACAGCTTCTCTCTCTCTCTCTCTCACTCTCAGCTTCTCTTTCTCTCTCTCTCACTCACAGCTTCTCTCTTTCTCTCTCAGCTTCTCTTTCTCTCTCTCTCTCACTCACAGCTTCTCTTTCTCTCTCTGACTGACAGCTACACTTTCTCTCTCTCACACACAGCTTCTCTTTCTCTCTCTCTCTCTCTCACTCTCAGCTTCTCTTTCTCTCTCTCTCACTCACAGCCTCTTTCTCTCACACACACAGCTTCTCTCTCACACACACACACACAACTTCTCTTTCACTCAGTCTCTCTCACTCACAGCTTCTTTTTCTCTCTCTCTCACTCACAGCTTCTCTCTCTCTCTCACTCACAGCTTCTCTTTCTCTCTCTCTCTCAGCTTCCCTTTCTCTCTCTCTCACTCACAGCCTCTTTCTCTCACACACACACAGCTTCTCTCTCACACACACACACACAACTTCTCTCACTCAGTCTCTCTCACTCACAGCTTCTCTTTCTCTCTCTCTCACTCACAGCTTCTCTCTCTCTCACACTCACAGCTTCTCTTTCTCTCTCTCTCTCACTCTCAGCTTCTCTTTCTCTCTCTCTCACTCACAGCCTCTTTCTCTCACACACACACAGCTTCTCTCTCACACACACACACAACTTCTCTTTCACTCAGTCTCTCTCACTCACAGCTTCTCTTTCTCTCTCTCTCACTCACAGCTTCTCTCTCTCACTCACTCACAGCTCTTTCTTTCTCTCTCTCTCTCACTCACAGCTTATCTTTCTCTCTCTCTCTCACTCACAGCTTCTCTTTCTCTCTCTCTCTCACTCACATCTTCTCTCTCACACACACAGATTCTCGTTCTCTCTCTCTCACTCACTCACAGCTTCTCTCTCTCACAAACACACAGCTTCTCTTTCTCTCTCTCTCACTCACAGCTTCTCTTTCTCTTTCTCTCTCACTCACAGCTTCTCCTTCTCTCTCTCACACACACTGCTTTTCTCTCTCTCACACACACACAGCTTCTCTTTCTCTCACTCTCTCTCACTCACAGCTTCTCTTTCTTTCTCTCTCTCTCTCTCTCTCAAAGAATCTCTCTCTCTCTCATACACACCCACAGCTTCTCTTTCTCTTTCTCTCTCATTCACAGCTTCTCTTTTTCTCTCTCACTCACAGTTTCTCTTTCTCTCTCGCTCTCACTCACAGCTTCTCTTTCTCTCTCTCACACACACACAGTTTCTCTCTCACACACACACACAACTTCTCTTTCTCTAACTCTCACTCACATATTCTCTCTCTCTCTCAGCTTCTCTTTCTCTCAATCTCTCACTCACAGCTTCTCTTTCTCTCTCACACACACTCACAGCTTCTCTTTCTCTCTCTCTCTCACTCACAGCTTCTCTCTCTCTCTCTCACAGCTTCTCTTTCTCTCTCTCTCTCTCTCACTCACAGCTTCTCTTTCTGTCTCGCACACACAGATATTCTCTTTTTCTCTCTCTCTCACTCACTCACAGCTTCTCTCTCTCTCTCTCACTCACAGCTTCTCTTTCTCTCTCTCACTCACAGCTTCTCTTTCTCTCACTCTCTCTTACTCACAGCTTCTCTTTCTCTCTATTGCTCTCACTCACAGTTTCTCTCTCTCTCTGTGTCTCTCTCACTCACAGAATCTCTTTCTCACTCTCTCTCACTCACAGCTTCTCTTTCTCTCTCTCTCTCTCACACTCACATCTTCTCTCTCACACACACAGATTCTCTTTCTCTCTCTCTCACTCACTCACAGATTCTCTTTCTCTCTCTCATGCACAGCTTCTCTCTCTCTCACTCACTCACAGCTTCTCTTTCTCTCTCTCTCTCACTCAAAGCTTCTCTTTCTCTCTCTCTCTCACTCACAGCTTCTCTTTCTCTCTCACACACACACAGATTCTCTTTCTCTCTCTCTCACTCACTCACAGCTTCTCTTTCTCTCTCTCTCTCACTCAAAGCTTCTCTTTCTCTCTCTCACTCACAGCTTCTCTTTCTCTCTCTCACACACACAGATTCTCTTTCTCTCTCTCACTCACTCACAGCTTCTCTCTCTCACTCACAGCTTCTCTTTCTCTCTCTCACTCACAGCTTCTCTTTTTCTCTCTTTCTCACTCACAGCTTCTCCTTCTCTCTCTCTCACTCACAGCCTCTTTCTCTCACACACACACAGCTTCTCTCTCACACACACACAACTTCTCTTTCACTTAGTCTCTCTCACTCACAGCTTCTCTTTCTTTCTCTCTCTCTCACTCACAGCTTCTCTTTCTCACTCTCTCACTCACAGCTTCTCTTTCTCTCCCTCTCACTCACTCACAGCTTCTCTTTCTCTCTCTTTCTCACTCACAGCTTCTCTTTCTTTCTCTATCACTCTCAGCTTCTCTTTCCCACTCCTTCTCACTCACAGCTTCTATTTCTCTCTCCTTCTCACTCACAGCTTCTCTCTCTCTCACAGCTTCTCTCTCTCTCTCTCTCACTCTCAGCTTCTCTTTCTCTCTCTCTCACTCACAGCTTCTCTCTTTCTCTCTCAGCTTCTCTTTCTCTCTCTCTCTCACTCACAGCTTCTCTTTCTCTCTCTGACTGACAGCTACACTTTCTCTCTCTCACACACAGCTTCTCTTTCTCTCTCTCTCTCTCTCACTCTCAGCTTCTCTTTCTCTCTCTCTCACTCACAGACTCTTTCTCTCACACACACAGCTTCTCTCTCTCACACACACACACAACTTCTCTTTCACTCAGTCTCTCTCACTCACAGCTTCTTTTTCTCTCTCTCTCACTCACAGCTTCTCTCTCTCTCTCACTCACAGCTTCTCTTTCTCTCTCTCTCTCACTCTCAGCTTCTCTTTCTCTCTCTCTCACTCACAGCCTCTTTCTCTCACACACACACAGCTTCTCTCTCACACACACACACACAACTTCTCTTTCACTCAGTCTCTCTCACTCACAGCTTCTCTTTCTCTCTCTCTCACTCACAGCTTCTCTCTCTCTCACACTCACAGCTTCTCTTTCTCTCTCTCTCTCACTCTCAGCTTCTCTTTCTCTCTCTCTCACTCACAGCCTCTTTCTCTCACACACACACAGCTTCTCTCTCACACACACACACACAACTTCTCTTTCACTCAGTCTCTCTCACTCACAGCTTCTCTTTCTCTCTCTCTCACTCACAGCTTCTCTCTCTCACTCACTCACAGCTCTTTCTTTCTCTCTCTCTCTCACTCACAGCTTATCTTTCTCTCTCTCTCTCACTCACAGCTTCTCTTTCTCTCTCTCTCTCACTCACATCTTCTCTCTCACACACACAGATTCTCGTTCTCTCTCTCTCACTCACTCACAGCTTCTCTCTCTCACAAACACACAGCTTCTCTTTCTCTCTCTCTCACTCACAGCTTCTCTTTCTCTTTCTCTCTCACTCACAGCTTCTCCTTCTCTCTCTCACACACACTGCTTTTCTCTCTCTCACACACACACAGCTTCTCTTTCTCTCACTCTCTCTCACTCACAGCTTCTCTTTCTTTCTCTCTCTCTCTCTCTCTCAAAGAATCTCTCTCTCTCTCATACACACCCACAGCTTCTCATTCTCTTTCTCTCTCATTCACAGCTTCTCTTTTTCTCTCTCACTCACAGTTTCTCTTTCTCTCTCTCTCTCACTCACAGCTTCTCTTTCTCTCTCTCTCTCACACACAGTTTCTCTCTCTCTCACACACACAACTTCTCTTTCTCTAACTCTCACTCACATATTCTCTCTCTCTCTCAGCTTCTCTTTCTCTCTCTCTCTCACTCACAGCTTCTCTTTCTCTCTCACACACACTCACAGCTTCTCTTTCTCTCTCTCTCTCACTCACAGCTTCTCTCTCTCTCTCTCTCACAGCTTCTCTTTCTCTCTCTCTCTCTCTCACTCACAGCTTCTCTTTCTGTCTCTCACACACAGATATTCTCTTTTTCTCTCTCTCTCACTCACTCACAGCTTCTCTCTCTCTCACTCACTCACAGCTTCTCTTTCTCTCTCTCACTCACAGCTTCTCTTTCTCTCTCTTTCTCACTCACAGCTTCTCTTTCTCTCTCTCTCACTCAAAGCTTCTCTTTCTCTCTCACTCTCTCTCTCACTCACAGCTTCTCTTTCTCTCTCTCTCACTCACAGCTTCTCTTTCTCTCTCTTTCTCACTCACAGCTTCTCTTTCTTTCTCTATCACTCTCAGCTTCTCTTTCCCACTCCTTCTCACTCACAGCTTCTCTTTCTCTTTCTCACTCACAGCTTCTCTCTCTCTCTCACTCACAGCTTCTCTTTCTCTCTCTCTCATGGACAGCTTCTGTTTCTCTCTCTCTCTCACTCACTCACAGCTTCTCTTTCTCTCTCTCTCTCATGCACAGCTTCTGTTTCTCTCTCTCTCACTCACTCACAGCTTCTCTTTCTTTCTCTCTCTCTCTCACTCGCAGCTTCTCTTTCTCTCTCTCTCTCACACAGCTTCTCTTTCTTTCTCTCTCTCACTCACAGCTTCTCTTTCTCTCTCTCTCTCACACAGCTTCTCTTCTCTCTCACTCACTCACAGCTTCTCTCTCTCTCTCACTCACAGCTTCTCTTTCTCACTCTCACTCACAGCTTCTCTTTCTCTCTCTCTCACTCACATCGTCTCTCTCTCACACAGATTCTCTTTCTCACTCTCTCTCACTCACAGCTTCTCTCTCTCTCTCACTCACAGCTTCTCTTTCTCTCTCTCGCACACAGCTTCTCTCTCTCAAACACACAACCAACTTCTCTTTCACTCAGTTTCTCTCACTCACAGCTTATCTTTCTCTCTCTCTCTCACTCAAAGCTTCTCTTTCTCTCTCACTCTCTCTCTCACTCACAGCTTCTCTTTCTCTCTCTCTCACTCACAGCTTCTCTTTCTCTCTCTTTCTCACTCACAGCTTCTGTTTCTTTCTCTATCACTCTCAGCTTCTCTTTCCCACTCCTTCTCACTCACAGCTTCTCTTTCTCTTTCTCACTCACAGCTTCTCTCTCTCTCTCACTCACAGCTTCTCTTTCTCTCTCTCTCATGCACAGCTTCTGTTTCTCTCTCTCTCACTCACTCACAGCTTCTCTTTCTCTCTCTCTCATGCACAGCTTCTGTTTCTCTCTCTCTCACTCACTCACAGCTTCTCTTTCTCTCTCTCTCTCACTCAAAGCTTCTCTTTCTCTCTCTCTCTCATTCACAGCTTCTCTTTCTCTCTCTCTCTCACTCACAGCTTCTCTTTCTCTCTCTCACACACACATATTCTCTTTCTCTCTCTCTCACTCACTCACAGCTTCTCTCTCTCTCTCTCACTCACAGCTTCTCTTTCTCTCTCTCACTCACAGATTCTCTTTTTCTCTCTTTCTCACTCACAGCTTCTCCTTCTCTCTCTCTCACTCACAGCCTCTTTCTCTCACACACACACAGCTTCTCTCTCACACAAACACACACAACTTCTCTCGCTAAGTCTCTCTCACTCACAGCTTCTCTTTCTCTCTCTCTCTCACTCACAGCTTCTCTTTCTCACTCTCTCACTCACAGCTTCTCTCTCTGTCTCTCACACACAGATATTCTCTTTTTCTCTCTCTCTCACTCACTCACAGCTTCTCTCTCTCTCTCTCACTCACAGCTTCTCTTTCTCTCTCTCACTCACAGCTTCTCTTTCTCTCACTCTCTCTTACTCACAGCTTCTCTTTCTCTCTATTGCTCTCACTCACAGTTTCTCTCTCTCTCTGTGTCTCTCTCACTCACAGAATCTCTTTCTCACTCT
Source organism: Bradypodion ventrale (assembly GCA_035047345.1). Lineage (NCBI taxonomy): Eukaryota > Metazoa > Chordata > Lepidosauria > Squamata > Chamaeleonidae > Bradypodion > Bradypodion ventrale. The sequence goes on from JAWDJE010000001.1 coordinate 256,567,352, forward strand.
CTCTCACTCACAGCTTCTCTTTCTCTCTCTCTCTCTCACACTCACATCTTCTCTCTCACACACACAGATTCTCTTTCTCTCTCTCTCACTCACTCACAGATTCTCTTTCTCTCTCTCATGCACAGCTTCTCTCTCTCTCACTCACTCACAGCTTCTCTTTCTCTCTCTCTCTCACTCAAAGCTTCTCTTTCTCTCTCTCTCTCACTCACAGCTTCTCTTTCTCTCTCACACACACACAGATTCTCTTTCTCTCTCTCTCACTCACTCACAGCTTCTCTTTCTCTCTCTCTCTCACTCAAAGCTTCTCTTTCTCTCTCTCACTCACAGCTTCTCTTTCTCTCTCTCACACACACAGATTCTCTTTCTCTCTCTCACTCACTCACAGCTTCTCTCTCTCACTCACAGCTTCTCTTTCTCTCTCTCACTCACAGCTTCTCTTTTTCTCTCTTTCTCACTCACAGCTTCTCCTTCTCTCTCTCTCACTCACAGCCTCTTTCTCTCACACACACACAGCTTCTCTCTCACACACACACAACTTCTCTTTCACTTAGTCTCTCTCACTCACAGCTTCTCTTTCTTTCTCTCTCTCTCACTCACAGCTTCTCTTTCTCACTCTCTCACTCACAGCTTCTCTTTCTCTCCCTCTCACTCACTCACAGCTTCTCTTTCTCTCTCTTTCTCACTCACAGCTTCTCTTTCTTTCTCTATCACTCTCAGCTTCTCTTTCCCACTCCTTCTCACTCACAGCTTCTATTTCTCTCTCCTTCTCACTCACAGCTTCTCTCTCTCTCTCACAGCTTCTCTCTCTCTCTCTCTCACTCTCAGCTTCTCTTTCTCTCTCTCTCACTCACAGCTTCTCTCTTTCTCTCTCAGCTTCTCTTTCTCTCTCTCTCTCACTCACAGCTTCTCTTTCTCTCTCTGACTGACAGCTACACTTTCTCTCTCTCACACACAGCTTCTCTTTCTCTCTCTCTCTCTCTCACTCTCAGCTTCTCTTTCTCTCTCTCTCACTCACAGCCTCTTTCTCTCACACACACAGCTTCTCTCTCACACACACACACACAACTTCTCTTTCACTCAGTCTCTCTCACTCACAGCTTCTTTTTCTCTCTCTCTCACTCACAGCTTCTCTCTCTCTCTCACTCACAGCTTCTCTTTCTCTCTCTCTCTCACTCTCAGCTTCTCTTTCTCTCTCTCTCACTCACAGCCTCTTTCTCTCACACACACACAGCTTCTCTCTCACACACACACACAACTTCTCTTTCACTCAGTCTCTCTCACTCACAGCTTCTCTTTCTCTCTCTCTCACTCACAGCTTCTCTCTCTCTCACACTCACAGCTTCTCTTTCTCTCTCTCTCTCACTCTCAGCTTCTCTTTCTCTCTCTCTCACTCACAGCCTCTTTCTCTCACACACACACAGCTTCTCTCTCACACACACACACACAACTTCTCTTTCACTCAGTCTCTCTCACTCACAGCTTCTCTTTCTCTCTCTCTCACTCACAGCTTCTCTCTCTCACTCACTCACAGCTCTTTCTTTCTCTCTCTCTCTCACTCACAGCTTATCTTTCTCTCTCTCTCTCACTCACAGCTTCTCTTTCTCTCTCTCTCTCACTCACATCTTCTCTCTCACACACACAGATTCTCGTTCTCTCTCTCTCACTCACTCACAGCTTCTCTCTCTCACAAACACACAGCTTCTCTTTCTCTCTCTCTCACTCACAGCTTCTCTTTCTCTTTCTCTCTCACTCACAGCTTCTCCTTCTCTCTCTCACACACACTGCTTTTCTCTCTCTCACACACACACAGCTTCTCTTTCTCTCACTCTCTCTCACTCACAGCTTCTCTTTCTTTCTCTCTCTCTCTCTCTCTCAAAGAATCTCTCTCTCTCTCATACACACCCACAGCTTCTCATTCTCTTTCTCTCTCATTCACAGCTTCTCTTTTTCTCTCTCACTCACAGTTTCTCTTTCTCTCTCTCTCTCACTCACAGCTTCTCTTTCTCTCTCTCTCTCACACACAGTTTCTCTCTCTCTCTCACACACAACTTCTCTTTCTCTAACTCTCACTCACATATTCTCTCTCTCTCTCAGCTTCTCTTTCTCTCTCTCTCTCACTCACAGCTTCTCTTTCTCTCTCACACACACTCACAGCTTCTCTTTCTCTCTCTCTCTCACTCACAGCTTCTCTCTCTCTCTCTCTCACAGCTTCTCTTTCTCTCTCTCTCTCTCTCACTCACAGCTTCTCTTTCTGTCTCTCACACACAGATATTCTCTTTTTCTCTCTCTCTCACTCACTCACAGCTTCTCTCTCTCTCACTCACTCACAGCTTCTCTTTCTCTCTCTCACTCACAGCTTCTCTTTCTCTCTCTTTCTCACTCACAGCTTCTCTTTCTCTCTCTCTCACTCAAAGCTTCTCTTTCTCTCTCACTCTCTCTCTCACTCACAGCTTCTCTTTCTCTCTCACTCACAGCTTCTCTTTCTCTCTCTTTCTCACTCACAGCTTCTCTTTCTTTCTCTATCACTCTCAGCTTCTCTTTCCCACTCCATCTCACTCACAGCTTCTCTTTCTCTTTCTCACTCACAGCTTCTCTCTCTCTCTCACTCACAGCTTCTCTTTCTCTCTCTCTCATGGACAGCTTCTGTTTCTCTCTCTCTCTCACTCACTCACAGCTTCTCTTTCTCTCTCTCTCTCATGCACAGCTTCTGTTTCTCTCTCTCTCACTCACTCACAGCTTCTCTTTCTTTCTCTCTCTCTCTCACTCGCAGCTTCTCTTTCTCTCTCTCTCTCACACAGCTTCTCTTTCTTTCTCTCTCTCACTCACAGCTTCTCTTTCTCTCTCTCTCTCACACAGCTTCTCTTTCTCTCTCACTCACTCACAGCTTCTCTCTCTCTCTCACTCACAGCTTCTCTTTCTCACTCTCACTCACAGCTTCTCTTTCTCTCTCTCTCACTCACATCGTCTCTCTCTCACACAGATTCTCTTTCTCACTCTCTCTCACTCACAGCTTCTCTCTCTCTCTCACTCACAGCTTCTCTTTCTCTCTCTCGCACACAGCTTCTCTCTCTCAAACACACAACCAACTTCTCTTTCACTCAGTTTCTCTCACTCACAGCTTATCTTTCTCTCTCTCTCTCACTCAAAGCTTCTCTTTCTCTCTCACTCTCTCTCTCACTCACAGCTTCTCTTTCTCTCTCTCTCACTCACAGCTTCTCTTTCTCTCTCTTTCTCACTCACAGCTTCTGTTTCTTTCTCTATCACTCTCAGCTTCTCTTTCCCACTCCTTCTCACTCACAGCTTCTCTTTCTCTTTCTCACTCACAGCTTCTCTCTCTCTCTCACTCACAGCTTCTCTTTCTCTCTCTCTCATGCACAGCTTCTGTTTCTCTCTCTCTCACTCACTCACAGCTTCTCTTTCTCTCTCTCTCATGCACAGCTTCTGTTTCTCTCTCTCTCACTCACTCACAGCTTCTCTTTCTCTCTCTCTCTCACTCAAAGCTTCTCTTTCTCTCTCTCTCTCATTCACAGCTTCTCTTTCTCTCTCTCTCTCACTCACAGCTTCTCTTTCTCTCTCTCACACACATATTCTCTTTCTCTCTCTCTCACTCACTCACAGCTTCTCTCTCTCTCTCTCACTCACAGCTTCTCTTTCTCTCTCTCACTCACAGATTCTCTTTTTCTCTCTTTCTCACTCACAGCTTCTCCTTCTCTCTCTCTCACTCACAGCCTCTTTCTCTCACACACACACAGCTTCTCTCTCACACAAACACACACAACTTCTCTCGCTAAGTCTCTCTCACTCACAGCTTCTCTTTCTCTCTCTCTCTCACTCACAGCTTCTCTTTCTCACTCTCTCACTCACAGATTCTCTTTCTCTGCCTCTCTCTCACTCACAGCTTCTCTTTCTCTCTCTTTCTCACTCACAGCTTCTCTTTCTTTCTCTATCACTCTCAGCTTCTCTTTCCCACTCCTTCTCACTCACAGCTTCTCTTTCTCTCTCTTTCTCACTCACAGCTTCTCTCTCTCTCTCTCACAGCTTCTCTCTCTCTCTCTCACTCTCAGCTTCTCTTTCTCTCTCTCTCACTAACAGCTTCTCTCTTTCTCTCTCAGCTTCTCTTTCTCTCTCTCTCTCACTCACAGCTTCTCTTTCTCTCTCTGACTGACAGCTACACTTTCTCTCTCTCACTCACAGCTTCTCTCTCTCTCTCTCACTCTCAGCTTCTATTTCTCTCTCTCTCACTCACAGCCTCTTTCTCCCACACACACACAGCTTCTCTCTCTCTCACACACACACAACTTCTCTTTCACTCAGTCTCTCTCACTCACAGCTTCTCTTTCTCTCTCTCTCTCACTCACAGCTTCTCTCTCTCTCACTCACAGCTTCTCTTTCTCTCTCATTCTCAGCTTCTCCTGCTCTCTCTCTCTCTCTCACTCACAGCTTCTATTTCTTTCTCTCTCTCACTCACAGCTTCTCTTTCTCTCTCTCACTCACTCAAAGCTTCTCTTTCTCTCTCTCTCTCACTCACACCTTCTCTTTCTCTCTCACACACACAGCTTCTCTTTCTCTCACTCTCTCTCACTCACAGCTTCTCTTTCTCTCTATTACTCTCACTCACAGCTTCTCTTTCTCTCTCTCTGTCTCTCTCACTGACAGAATCTCTTTCTCTCTCACTCTCTCTCTCACTCACAGCTTCTCTTTCTCTCTCTCACTCACATCTTCTCTCTCACACAGATTCTCTTTCTCTCTCTGTCACTCACTCACAGCTTCTCTTTCTCTCTCTCTCTCATGCACAGCTTCTGTTTCTCTCTCTCTCACTCACTCACAGCTTCTCTTTCTTACTCTCTCTCTCTCTCACTGGCAGCTTCTCTTTCTATCTCTCTCTCACTCACAGCTTCTCTTTCTCTCTCTCTCTCTCACTCACATCTTCTCTCTCACACACACAGATTCTCTTTCTCTCTCTCTCACTCACTCACAGCTTCTCTTTTTCTCTCTCTCATGCACAGCTTCTGTTTCTCTCTCTCTCACTCACTCACAGCTTCTCTTTCTTTCTTTCTCTCTCTCAATCACAGCTTATCTTTCTCTCTCTCTCTCACTCACAGCTTCTCTTTCTCTCTCTCTCTCTCACATCTTCTCTCTCTCACACACAGATTCTCTTTCTCTCTCTCTCACTCACTCACAGCTTCTCTCTCTCTCACAAACACACAGCTTCTCTTTCTCTCTCTCTCACTCACAGCTTCTCTTTCTCTTTCTCTCTCACTCACAGCTTCTCCTTCTCTCTCTCACACACACTGCTTTTCTCTCTCTCACACACACAGCTTCTCTTTCTCTCTCTCTCTCTCTCTCTCAAAGAATCTCTCTCTCTCTCTCATACAAACCCACAGCTTCTCTTTCTCTTTCTCTCTCATTCACAGCTTCTCTTTTTCTCTCTCTCTCTCACTCACAGTTTCTCTTTCTCTCTCTCTCTCACTCACAGCTTCTCTCTCTCACTCTCAGCTTCTCTTTCTCTCTCTCTCTCACTCACAGCTTCTCTTTCTCTCTCACGCACTCACAGCTTATGTTTCTCTCTATCACTCTCACTCACAGCTTCTCTTTCTCTCCCTCTCTCTCTCACTCACAATTTCTCTTTCTCTCTCTCTTACTCACAGCTTCTCTCTCTCTCTCACTCTCAGCTTCTCTTTCTCTCTCTTTCTCACTCACAGCTTCTGTTTTGCTCTATCACTCTCACTCACAGCTTCCCTTTCTCTCTCTCTCTCACTCACAGCTTCTCTTTATCTCTCTCTCTTTCACTCACAGCTTCTCTCTCTCTCACTCACAGCCTCTTTCTCTCTCCTCTCACTCACAGCTTCTCTTTCTCTCTCTCTCTCACTCACAGCTTCTCTTTCTCTCTCACTGGCAGCTTATCTTTCTCTCTCTCACTCACTCACAGCTTCTCTCTCTCTCTCTCAATCACAGCTTCTCTTTCTTACTCTCTCTCTCTCTCACTGGCAGCTTATCTTTCTCTCTCTCTCTCACTCACAGCATTTCTTTCTCTCTCTGTCACTCACAGCTTCTCCCTCTATCTCTCTATCTCTTGATCTCTCTCACTCACAGCTTCTCTTTCTCTCTCACACACAGCTTCTCTCTCTCTCTCTCACAACTTCTCTTTCACTCACTCTCTCTCACTCACAGCTTCTCTTTCTCTCTCTCTCACTCAAAGCTTCTCTTTCTCTCTCACACACACCCAGCTTCTCTTTCTCTCTCTCTCACTCACAGCTTTTCTTTCACTCCCTCTTTCTCACTCACAGCTCCTCTTTCTTTCTCTATCACTCTCAGCTTCTCTTTCCCACTCCTTCTCACTCACAGCTTCTCTTTCTCTATCTTTCTCACTCACAGCTACTCTCTCTCTCTCTCTCACTCACATCTTCTCTCTCGCACACACAGATTCTCTTTCTCACTCTCTCACTCACTCACAGATTCTCTTTCTCTCTCTCATGCACAGCTTCTCTTTCTCTCTCTCACTCACTCACAGCTTCTCTTTCTCTCTCTCTCTCACTCAAAGCTTCTCTTTCTCTCTCTCTCTCATTCACAGCTTCTCTTTCTCTCTCTCTCTCACTCACAGCTTCTCTTTCTCTCTCACACACACACAGATTCTCTTTCTCTCTCTCTCTCTCACTCACTCACAGCTTCTCTCTCTCTCTCTCACTCACAGCTTCTCTTTCTCTCTCTCACTCACAGATTCTCTTTTTCTCTCTTTCTCACTCACAGCTTCTCCTTCTCTCTCTCTCACTCACAGCCTCTTTCTCTCACACACACACAGCTTCACTCTCTCACACACACACACAACTTCTCTTTCGCTCAGTCTCTCTCACTCACAGCTTCTCTTTCTCTCTCTCTCTCTCACTCACAGCTTCTCTTTCTCACTCTCTCACTCACAGCTTCTCTTTCTCTGCCTCTCTCTCACTCACAGCTTCTCTTTCTCTCTCTTTCTCACTCACAGCTTTTCTTTCTTTCTCTATCACTCTCAGCTTCTCTTTCCCACTCCTTCTCACTCACAGCTTCTCTTTCTCTCTCTTTCTCACTCACAGCTTCTCTCTCTCTCACACAGCTTCTCTCTCTCTCTCACTCTCAGCTTCTCTTTCTCTCTCTCTCACTAACAGCTTCTCTCTTTCTCTCTCAGCTTCTCTTTCTCTCTCTCTCTCACTCACAGCTTCTCTTTCTCTCTCTGACTGACAGCTACACTTTCTCTCTCTCACTCACAGCTTCTCTCTCTCTCTCTCTCACTCACTCTCAGCTTATCTTTCTCTCTCTCTCACTCACAGCCTCTTTCTCCCACACACACACAGCTTCTCTCTCTCACACACACACACAACTTCTCTTTCACTCAGTCTCTCTCACTCACAGCTTCTCTTTCTCTCTCTCTCTCACTCACAGCTTCTCTCTCTCTCACTCACAGCTTCTCTTTCTCTCTCATTCTCAGCTTCTCCTGCTCTCTCTCTCTCTCTCACTCACAGCTTCTATTTCTTTCTCTCTCTCACTCACAGCTTCTCTTTCTCTCTCTCACTCACTCAAAGCTTCTCTTTCTCTCTCTCTCTCACTCACACCTTCTCTTTCTCTCTCACACACACAGCTTCTCTTTCTCTCACTCTCTCTCACTCACAGCTTCTCTTTCTCTCTATTACTCTCACTCACAGCTTCTCTTTCTCTCTCTCTGTCTCTCTCACTGACAGAATCTCTTTCTCTCTCACTCTCTCTCTCACTCACAGCTTCTCTTTCTCTCTCTCTCACTCACATCTTCTCTCTCACACAGATTCTCTTTCTCTCTCTGTCACTCACTCACAGCTTCTCTTTCTTACTCTCTCTCTCTCTCACTGGCAGCTTCTCTTTCTATCTCTCTCTCACTCACAGCTTCTCTTTCTCTCTCTCTCTCTCACTCACATCTTCTCTCTCACACACACAGATTCTCTTTCTCTCTCTCTCACTCACTCACAGCTTCTCTTTTTCTCTCTCATGCACAGCTTCTCTCTCTCTCACTCACTCACAGCTTCTCTTTCTTTCTTTCTCTCTCTCAATCACAGCTTATCTTTCTCTCTCTCTCTCACTCACAGCTTCTCTTTCTCTCTCTCTCTCTCTCACATCTTCTCTCTCTCACACACAGATTCTCTTTCTCTCTCTCACTCACTCACAGCTTCTCTCTCTCTCACAAACACACAGCTTCTCTTTCTCTCTCTCACACTCACAGCTTCTCTTTCTCTTTCTCTCTCACTCACAGCTTCTCCTTCTCTCTCACACACACACTGCTTTTCTCTCTCACACACACACAGCTTCTCTTTCTCTCTCTCTCTCTCTCTCAAAGAATCTCTCTCTCTCTCTCATACAAACCCACAGCTTCTCTTTCTCTTTCTCTCTCATTCACAGCTTCTCTTTTTCTCTCTCTCTCTCACTCACAGTTTCTCTTTCTCTCTCTCTCTCACTCACAGCTTCTCTCTCTCACTCTCAGCTTCTCTTTCTCTCTCTCTCTCACTCACAGCTTCTCTTTCTCTCTCACGCACTCACAGCTTATGTTTCTCTCTATCACTCTCACTCACAGCTTCTCTTTCTCTCCCTCTCTCTCTCACTCACAATTTCTCTTTCTCTCTCTCTTACTCACAGCTTCTCTCTCTCTCTCACACTCTCAGCTTCTCTTTCTCTCTCTTTCTCACTCACAGCTTCTGTTTTGCTCTATCACTCTCACTCACAGCTTCCCTTTCTCTCTCTCTCTCACTCACAGCTTCTCTTTATCTCTCTCTCTTTCACTCACAGCTTCTCTCTCTCTCACTCACAGCTTCTCTTTCTCTCTCCTCTCACTCACAGCTTCTCTTTCTCTCTCTCTCTCACTCACAGCTTCTCTTTCTCTCTCACACACACACAGATTCTCTTTCTCTCTCTCACTCACTCACAGCTTCTCTCTCTCTCTCTCACTCACAGCTTCTCTTTCTTACTCTCTCTCTCTCTCACTGGCAGCTTATCTTTCTCTCTCTCTGTCACTCACAGCTTTTCTTTCTCTCTCTGTCACTCACAGCTTCTCCCTCTATCTCTCTATCTCTTGATCTCTCTCACTCACAGCTTCTCTTTCTCTCTCACACACAGCTTCTCTCTCTCTCTCTCACAACTTCTCTTTCACTCACTCTCTCTCACTCACAGCTTCTCTTTCTCTCTCTCTCACTCAAAGCTTCTCTTTCTCTCTCACACACACCCAGCTTCTCTTTCTCTCTCTCTCACTCACAGCTTTTCTTTCACTCCCTCTTTCTCACTCACAGCTTCTCTTTCTTTCTCTATCACTCTCAGCTTCTCTTTCCCACTCCTTCTCACTCACAGCTTCTCTTTCTCTATCTTTCTCACTCACAGCTACTCTCTCTCTCTCTCTCACTCACAGCTTCTCTCTCTCTCACTCACTCACAGCTTCTCTTTCTCTCTCTCTCTCACTCAAAGCTTCTCTTTCTCTCTCACACACACCCAGCTTCTCTTTCTCTCTCTCTCACTCACAGCTTTTCTTTCTCTCACTCTTTCTCACTCACAGCTTCTCTTTCTTTCTCTATCACTCTCAGCTTCTCTTTCCCACTCCTTCTCACTCACATCTTCTCTTTCTCTATCTTTCTCACTCACAGCTACTCTCTCTCTCTCTCACTCACAGCTTCTCTCTCTCTCTCTCTCACTCACAGCTTCTCTTTCTCTCTCTTTCTCACTCACAGCTTCTGTTTTGCTCTATCACTCTCACTCACAGCTTCCCTTTCTCTCTCTCTCTCACTCACAGCTTCTCTTTATCTCTCTCTCTTTCACTCACAGCTTCTCTCTCTCTCACTCACAGCTTCTCTTTCTCTCTCCTCTCACTCACAGCTTCTCTTTCTCTCTCTCTCTCTCACTCACAGCTTCTCTTTCTCTCTCACACACACACAGATTCTCTTTCTCTCTCTCACTCACTCACAGCTTCTCTCTCTCTCTCTCTCACTCACAGCTTCTCTTTCTTACTCTCTCTCTCTCTCACTGGCAGCTTATCTTTCTCTCTCTCTCTCACTCACAGCTTTTCTTTCTCTCTCTGTCACTCACAGCTTCTCCCTCTATCTCTCTATCTCTTGATCTCTCTCACTCACAGCTTCTCTTTCTCTCTCACACACAGCTTCTCTCTCTCTCACACAACTTCTCTTTCACTCACTCTATCTCACTCACAGCTTCTCTTTCTCTCTCTCTCACTCAAAGCTTCTCTTTCTCTCTCACACACACCCAGCTTCTCTTTCTCTCTCTCTCACTCACAGCTTTTCTTTCACTCCCTCTTTCTCACTCACAGCTTCTCTTTCTTTCTCTATCACTCTCAGCTTCTCTTTCCCACTCCTTCTCACTCACAGCTTCACTTTCTCTATCTTTCTCACGCACAGCTACTCTCTCTCTCTCTCACTCACAGCTTCTCTCTCTCTCTCTCACTCACAGCTTCTCTTTCTCTCTCTCTCTCTCACTCAAAGCTTCTCTTTCTCTCTCACACACACCCAGCTTCTCTTTCTCTCTCTCTCACTCACAGCTTTTCTTTCTCTCACTCTTTCTCACTCACAGCTTCTCTTTTTTTCTCTATCACTCTCAGCTTCTCTTTCCCACTCCTTCACACTCACATCTTCTCTTTCTCTATCTTTCTCACTCACAGCTACTCTCTCTCTCTCTCTCACTCACAGCTTCTCTCTCTCTCTCTCTCTCACTCACAGCTTCTCTCTCTCTCACTCACTCACAGCTTCTCTTTCTCTCTCTCTCTCACTCAAAGCTTCTCTTTCTCTCTCACACACACCCAGCTTCTCTTTCTCTCTCTCTCACTCACAGCTTTTCTTTCTCTCACTCTTTCTCACTCACAGCTTCTCTTTCTTTCTCTATCACTCTCAGCTTCTCTTTCCCACTCCTTCTCACTCACATCTTCTCTTTCTCTATCTTTCTCACTCACAGCTACTCTCTCTCTCTCTCACTCACAGCTTCTCTCTCTCTCTCTCTCACTCACAGCTTCTCTTTCTCTCTCTTTCTCACTCACAGCTTCTGTTTTGCTCTATCACTCTCACTCACAGCTTCCCTTTCTCTCTCTCTCTCACTCACAGCTTCTCTTTATCTCTCTCTCTTTCACTCACAGCTTCTCTCTCTCTCACTCACAGCTTCTCTTTCTCTCTCCTCTCACTCACAGCTTCTCTTTCTCTCTCTCTCTCTCACTCACAGCTTCTCTTTCTCTCTCACACACACACAGATTCTCTTTCTCTCTCTCACTCACTCACAGCTTCTCTCTCTCTCTCTCACTCACAGCTTCTCTTTCTTACTCTCTCTCTCTCTCACTGGCAGCTTATCTTTCTCTCTCTCTCTCACTCACAGCTTTTCTTTCTCTCTCTGTCACTCACAGCTTCTCCCTCTATCTCTCTATCTCTTGATCTCTCTCACTCACAGCTTCTCTTTCTCTCTCACACACAGCTTCTCTCTCTCACACACAACTTCTCTTTCACTCACTCTATCTCACTCACAGCTTCTCTTTCTCTCTCTCTCACTCAAAGCTTCTCTTTCTCTCTCACACACACCCAGCTTCTCTTTCTCTCTCTCTCACTCACAGCTTTTCTTTCTCTCACTCTTTCTCACTCACAGCTTCTCTTTCTTTCTCTATCACTCTCAGCTTCTCTTTCCCACTCCTTCTCACTCACATCTTCTCTTTCTCTATCTTTCTCACTCACAGCTACTCTCTCTCTCTCTCACTCACAGCTTCTCTCTCTCTCTCACTCACAGCTTCTCTTTCTCTCTCTTTCTCACTCACAGCTTCTGTTTTGCTCTATCACTCTCACTCACAGCTTCCCTTTCTCTCTCTCTCTCACTCACAGCTTCTCTTTATCTCTCTCTCTTTCACTCACAGCTTCTCTCTCTCTCACTCACAGCTTCTCTTTCTCTCTCCTCTCACTCACAGCTTCTCTTTCTCTCTCTCTCTCTCACTCACAGCTTCTCTTTCTCTCTCACACACACACAGATTCTCTTTCTCTCTCTCACTCACTCACAGCTTCTCTCTCTCTCTCTCTCACTCACAGCTTCTCTTTCTTACTCTCTCTCTCTCTCACTGGCAGCTTATCTTTCTCTCTCTCTCTCACTCACAGCTTTTCTTTCTCTCTCTGTCACTCACAGCTTCTCCCTCTATCTCTCTATCTCTTGATCTCTCTCACTCACAGCTTCTCTTTCTCTCTCACACACAGCTTCTCTCTCTCTCACACAACTTCTCTTTCACTCACTCTATCTCACTCACAGCTTCTCTTTCTCTCTCTCTCACTCAAAGCTTCTCTTTCTCTCTCACACACACCCAGCTTCTCTTTCTCTCTCTCTCACTCACAGCTTTTCTTTCACTCCCTCTTTCTCACTCACAGCTTCTCTTTCTTTCTCTATCACTCTCAGCTTCTCTTTCCCACTCCTTCTCACTCACAGCTTCACTTTCTCTATCTTTCTCACGTACAGCTACTCTCTCTCTCTCTCTCACTCACAGCTTCTCTCTCTCTCTCTCACTCACAGCTTCTCTTTCTCTCTCTCTCTCACTCAAAGCTTCTCTTTCTCTCTCACACACACCCAGCTTCTCTTTCTCTCTCTCTCACTCACAGCTTTTCTTTCTCTCACTCTTTCTCACTCACAGCTTCTCTTTTTTTCTCTATCACTCTAAGTTTCTCTTTCCCACTCCTTCACACTCACATCTTCTCTTTCTCTATCTTTCTCACTCACAGCTACTCTCTCTCTCTCTCTCTCTCTCACTCACAGCTTCTCTCTCTCTCTCTCTCTCACTCACAGCTTCTCTTTCTCTCTCTTTCTCACTCACAGCTTCTGTTTTGCTCTATCACTCTCACTCACAGCTTCCCTTTCTCTCTCTCTCTCACTCACAGCTTCTCTTTATCTCTCTCTCTTTCACTCACAGCTTCTCTCTCTCTCACTCACAGCTTCTCTTTCTCTCTCCTCTCACTCACAGCTTCTCTTTCTCTCTCTCTCTCTCACTCACAGCTTCTCTTTCTCTCTCACACACACACAGATTCTCTTTCTCTCTCTCCCTCACTCACAGCTTCTCTCTCTCTCTCTCACTCACAGCTTCTCTTTCTTACTCTCTCTCTCACTCACAGCTTCTCTTTCTCTTTCTCTCTCACTCACAGCTTCTCTTTCTCCCTCTCTCTCTCTCTCCCAGCTTCTCTTTCTCTGTCTCTCTCACTCACAGCTTCTCTCTCTCACTCACTCAATCAAAGCTTCTCTTTCTCTCTCTCTCACTCACACCTTCTCTCTCTCACACACACACACACACAGCTTCTCTTTCTCTCACTCTCTCTCACTCACAGCTTCTCTTTCTCTCTCTCTCTCACTCACAGCTTCTATTTCTCTCTATTACTCTCACTCACAGCTTCAATTTCTCTCTCTCTCTCGCTCACAGAATCTCTTTCTCTCTCTCACTCACAGCTTCTCTTTCTCTCTCACACACACTCACAGCTTCTCCCTCTTTCTCTCTCTCTCACTCACAGCTTCTCTTTCTTTCTCTCTCTTTCTCACTCACAGCTTCTCCCTCTCTCTCTCACTCACAGCCTCTTTCTCTCTCACACACACAGTTTCTCTCTCTCACACACACACACTTCTCTTTCACTCAGTCTCTCTCACTCCCAGCTTCTCTCTCTCTCTCTCACTCACAGCTTCTCTTTCTCTCTCTCTCACTCACAGCTTCTCTTTCTCTCCCTCTCTCTCACTCACAGCTTCTCTTTCTCTCTCTTTCTCACTCACAGCTTCTCTTTCTTTCTCTATCACTCTCAGCTTCTCTTTCCCACTCCTTCTCACTCACAGCTTATCTTTCTCTCTCTCACTCACTCACAGCTTCTCTTTCTCTCTCTCTCTCACTCACATCTTCTCTCACACACAGATTCTCTTTCTCTCTCTCTCTCTCACTCACAGCTTCTCTTTCTCTCTCACACACACACAGATTCTCTTTCTCTCTCTCTCACTCACTCACAGCTTCTCTCTCTCTCTCTCTCACTCACAGCTTCTCTGTCTCTCACTCACAGCTTCTTTTTCTCTCTCTTTCTCACTCACAACTTCTCTTTCTCTCTCTTTCTCACTCACAGTTTCTCCCTCTCTCTCTCTCTCACTCACAGCCTCTTTCTCTCTCTCACACACAGCTTCTCTCTCTCACACACACACAACTTCTCTTTCACTCAGTCTCTCTCACTCACAGCTTCTCTTTCTCTCTCTCTCACTCACACCTTCTCTTTCTCTCTCTCTCTCACTCACAGCTTCTCTTTCTCTTTCTCTCTCACTCACAGCTTCTCTTTCTCTCTCTCACACACACACAGATTCTTTTTCTCTCTCTCTCTCTCACTCACTCACAGCTTCTCTCTCTCTCTCTCTCACTCACAGCTTCTCTTTCTCTCTCTCACTCACAGCTTCTCTTTCTCTCTCTTTCTCACTCACAACTTCTCTTTCTCTCTCTTTCTCACTCACAGTTTCTCCCTCTCTCTCTCTCTCACTCACAGCCTCTTTCTCTCTCACACACACAGCTTCTCTCTCACACACACACAACTTCTCTTTCACTCAGTCTCTCTCACTCACAGCTTCTCTTTCTCTCTCTCTCACTCACAGCTTCTCTTTCTCTCTCTCTCTCACACAGATTCTCTTTCTCTCTCTCACTCACTCACAGCTTCTCTCTCTCTCTCACTGCTTCTCTTTCTCTCTCTCACTCACAGCTTCTCTTTTTCTCTCTTTCTCACTCACAGCTTCTCCCTCTCTCTCTCACTCACAGCCTCTTTCTCTCTCACACACACAGCTTCTCTCTCTCTCTCACTTCACTCAGTCTCTCTCACTCAAATCTTCTCTTTCTCTCTCTCTCACTCACAGCTTCTCTTTCTCTCTCTCTCTCACTCACATCTTCTCTCTCGCACACACAGATTCTCTTTCTCACTCTCTCACTCACTCACAGATTCTCTTTCTCTCTCTCATGCACAGCTTCTCTTTCTCTCTCTCTCACTCACTCACAGCTTCTCTTTCCCTCTCTCTCTCACTCAAAGCTTCTCTTTCTCTCTCTCTCTCATTCACAGCTTCTCTTTCTCTCTCTCTCTCACTCACAGCTTCTCTTTCTCTCTCACACACACACAGATACTCTTTCTCTCTCTCTCACTCACTCACAGCTTCTCTCTCTCTCTCACTCACAGCTTCTCTTTCTCTCTCTCACTCACAGCTTCTCTTTTTCTCTTTCTCACTCACAGCTTCTCCTTCTCTCTCTCACTCACAGCCTCTTTCTCTCACACACACACAGCTTCTCTCTCTCACACACACACAACAACTTCTCTTTCACTCAGTCTCTCTCACTCACAGCTTCTCTTTCTCTCTCTCTCTCACTCACAGCTTCTCTTTCTCACTCTCTCACTCACATCTTCTCTTTCTCTGCCTCTCTCTCAGTCACAGCTTCTCTTTCTCTCTCTTTCTCACTCACAGCTTCTCTTTCTTTCTCTATCACTCTCAGCTTCTCTTTCCCACTCCTTCTCACTCACAGCTTCTCTTTCTCTCTCTTTCTCACTCACAGCTTCTCTCTCTCTCTCTCTCTCACAGCTTCTCTCTCTCTCTCTCACTCTCAGCTTCTCTTTCTCTCTCTCTCACTCACAGCTTCTCTCTTTCTCTCTCAGCTTCTCTTTCTCTCTCTCTCTCACTCACAGCTTCTCTTTCTCTCTCTCTCTCTCTCACTCTCAGCTTCTCTTTCTCTCTCTCTCACTCACAGCCTCTTTCGCCCACACACACACAGCTTCTCTCTCTCACACACACACACACCTTCTCTTTCACTCAGTCTCTCTCACTCACAGCTTCTCTTTCTCTCTCTCTCTCACTTACAGCTTCTCTCTCTCTCACTCACAGCTTCTCTTTCTCTCTCATTCTCAGCTTCTCCTGCTCTCTCTCTCTCTCACTCACAGCTTCTATTTCTTTCTCTCTCTCACTCACAGCTTCTCTTTCTCTCTCTCACTCACTCAAAGCTTCTCTTTCTCTCTCTCTCTCACTCACACCTTCTCTTTCTCTCTCACACACACAGCTTCTCTTTCTCTCACTCTCTCTCACTCACAGCTTCTCTTTCTCTCTATTACTCTCACTCACAGCTTCTCTTTCTCTCTCTCTGTCTCTCTCACTGACAGAATCTCTTTCTCTCTCACTCTCTCTCTCACTCACAGCTTCTCTTTCTCTCTCTCTCTCACTCACATCTTCTCTCTCACACAGATTCTCTTTCTGTCACTCACTCACAGCTTCTCTTTCTCTCTCTCTCTCATGCACAGCTTCTATTTCTCTCTCTCTCACTCACTCACAGCTTCTCTTTCTTACTCTCTCTCTCTCTCACTGGCAGCTTCTCTTTCTATCTCTCTCTCACTCACAGCTTCTCTTTCTCTCTCTCTCTCTCTCTCACTCACATCTTCTCTCTCACACACACAGATTCTCTTTCTCTCTCTCTCACTCACTCACAGCTTCTCTTTTTCTCTCTCTCATGCACAGCTTCTGTTTCTATCTCTCTCACTCACTCACAGCTTCTCTTTCTTTCTCTCTCTCTCTCACTCACAGCTTATCTTTCTCTCTCTCTCTCACTCACAGCTTCTCTTTCTCTCTCTCTCTCACTCACATCTTCTCTCTCTCACACACAGATTCTCGTTCTCTCTCTCTCACTCACTCACATCTTCTCTCCCTCTCACAAACACACAGCTTCTCTTTCTCTCTCTCTCACTCACAGCTTCTCTTTCTCTTTCTCTCTCACTCACAGCTTCTCCTTCTCTCTCTCACACACACTGCTTTTCTCTCTCACACACACACACAGCTTCTCTTTCTCTCACTCTCTCTCACTCACAGCTTCTCTTTCTCTCTCTCTCTCTCAAAGAATCTCTCTCTCTCTCATACACACCCACAGCTTCTCTTTCTCTTTCTCTCTCATTCACAGCTACTCTTTTTCTCTCTCACTCACAGTTTCTCTTTCTCTCTCGCTCTCACTCACAGCTTCTCTTTCTCTCTCTCTCACACACACAGTTTCTCTCTCACACACACACAACTTCTCTTTCTCTAACTCTCACTCACATATTCTCTCTTTCTCTCAGCTTCTCTTTCTCTCAATCTCTCACTCACAGCTTCTCTTTCTCTCTCACACACACTCACAGCTTCTCTTTCTCTCTCTCTCACTCACAGCTTCTCTCTCTCTCTCTCACAGCTTCTCTTTCTCTCTCTCTCTCTCACTCACAGCTTCTCTTTCTGTCTCTCACACACAGATATTCTCTTTTTCTCTCTCTCTCACTCACTCACAGCTTCTCTCTCTCTCTCACTCACAGCTTCTCTTTCTCTCTCTCACTCACAGCTTCTCTTTCTCTCTCTCTCTCTCACTCACAGCTTCTCTTTCTCACTCTCTCACTCACAGCTTCTCTTTCTCTCCCTCTCTCTCACTCACAGCTTCTCTTTCTCTCTCTTTCTCACTCACAGCTTCTCTTTCTTTCTCTATCACTCTCAGCTTCTCTTTCCCACTCCTTCTCACTAACAGCTTCTCTTTCTCTCTCTTTCTCACTCACAGCTTCTCTCTCTCTCTCTCTCACAGCTTCTCTCTCTCTCACTCACTCTCAGCTTCTCTTTCTCTCTCTCTCACTCACAGCTTCTCTCTTTCTCTCTCAGCTTCTCTTTCTCTCTCTCTCACTCACAGCTTCTCTTTCTCTCTCTGACTGACAGCTACACTTTCTCTCCCTCTCTCACAGCTTCTCTCTCTCTCTCTCTCACTCTCAGCTTCTCTTTCTCTCTCTCTCACTCACAGCCTCTTTCTCTCTCACACACACAGCTTCTCTCTCTCTCACACACACACAACTTCTCTTTCACTCAGTCTCTCTCACTCACAGCTTCTCTTTCTCTCTCTCTCTCACTCACAGCTTCTCTCTCTCTCACTCACAGCTTCTCTTTCTCTCTCATTCTCAGCTTCTCCTGCTCTCTCTCTCTCTCACTCACAGCTTCTATTTCTTTCTCTCTCTCACTCACAGCTTCTCTTTCTCTCTCTCACTCACTCACAGCTTCTCTTTCTCTCTCTCTCTCACTCACACCTTCTCTTTCTCTCTCACACACACAGCTTCTCTTTCTCTCACTCTCTCTCACTCACAGCTTCTCTTTCTCTCTATTACTCTCACTCACAGCTTCTCTTTCTCTCTCTGTCTCTCTCACTGACAGAATCTCTTTCTCTCTCACTCTCTCTCTCACTCACAGCTTCTCTTTCTCTCTCTCTCTCACTCACATCTTCTCTCTCACACAGATTCTCTTTCTCACTCTGTCACTCACTCACAGCTTCTCTTTCTCTCTCTCTCATGCACAGCTTCTGTTTCTCTCTCTCTCACTCACTCACAGCTTCTCTTTCTTACTCTCTCTCTCTCTCACTGGCAGCTTCTCTTTCTATCTCTCGCTCACTCACAGCTTCTCTTTCTCTCTCTCTCTCACTCACATCTTCTCTCTCTCACACACAGATTCTCTTTCTCTCTCTCTCACTCACTCACAGCTTCTCTTTTTCTCTCTCTCATGCACAGCTTCTATTTCTCTCTCTCTCACTCACTCACAGCTTCTCTTTCTTTCTCTCTCACTCACTCACAGCTTCTCTTTTTCTCTCTCTCATGCACAGCTTCTGTTTCTCTCTCTCTCACTCACTCACAGCTTCTCTTTTTCTCTCTCTCATGCACAGCTTCTGTTTCTCTCTCTTTCACTCACTCACAGCTTCTCTTTCTTTCTCTCTCTCTCTCACAGCTTATCTTTCTCTATCTCTCTCACTCACAGCTTCTCTTTCTCTCTCTCTCTCACTCACATCTTCTCTCTCTCACACACAGATTCTCTTTCTCTCTCTCTCTCTCACTCACAGCTTCTCTTTCTCTCTCTCACTCACAGCTTCTCTTTCTCTCTCTCTCACTCACAGCTTCTCTTTCTCTCTCTCTCACTCACAGCTTCTCTTTCTCTCTCTCTCTCACACAGATTCTCTTTCTCTCTCTCTCACTCACTCACAGCTTCTCTCTCTCTCACTCACTCACAGCTTCTCTTTCTTTCTCTCTCTCACTCACAGCTGCTCTTTTTCTCTCTTTCTCACTCACAGCTTCTCCCTCTCTCTCTCACTCACAGCCTCTTTCTCTCTCACACACACAGCTTCTCTCTATCTCTCACTTCACTCAGTCTCTCTCACTCAAAGCTTCTCTTTCTCTCTCTCTCTCACTCACAGCTTCTCTTTCTCTCTCTCTCTCACTCACAGCTTCTCTTTCTCTCTCTCTCTCACTCACAGCTTCTCTTTCTCTCTCTCTCGCACAGATTCTCTTTCTCTCTCTCACTCACTCACAGCTTCTCTCTCTCTCTCACTCACAGCTTCTCTTTCTCTCTCTCACTCACAGATTCTCTTTTTCTCTCTTTCTCACTCACAGCTTCTCCCTCTCTCTCTCTCACTCACAGCCTCTTTCTCTCTCACACACACACAGCTTCTCTTTCTCTCACTCTCTCTTACTCACAGCTCCTCTTTCTCTCTATTGCTCTCACTCACAGCTTCTCTTTCTCTCTCTGTCTCTCTCACTCACAGAATCTCTTTCTCACTCTCTCTCACTCACAGCTTCTCTCTCTCTCTCTCTCTCTCTCACTCACATCTTCTCTCTCACACACACAGATTCTCTTTCTCACTCTCTCACTCACTCACAGATTCTCTTTCTCTCTCTCATGCACAGCTTCTCTTTCTCTCTCTCTCACTCACTCACAGCTTCTCTTTCTCTCTCTCTCTCACTCAAAGCTTCTCTTTCTCTCTCTCTCTCACTCACAGCTTCTCTTTCTCTCTCTCTCTCACTCACAGCTTCTCTTTCTCTCTCTCACACACACAGATTCTCTTTCTCTCTCACTCACTCACTCACAGCTTCTCTCTCTCTCTCTCACTCACAGCTTCTCTTTCTCTCTCTCACTCACAGCTGTTCTTTTTCTCTCTTTCTCACTCACAGCTTCTCCTTCTCTCTCTCTCACTCACAGCCTCTTTCTCTCACACACACACAGCTTCTCTCTCACACACACACACAACTTCTCTTTCACTCAGTCTCTCTCACTCACAGCTTCTCTTTCTCTCTCTCTCTCACTCACAGCTTCTCTTTCTCACTCTCTCACTCACACCTTCTCTTTCTCTCCCTCTCTCTCACTCATAGCTTCTCTTTCTCTCTATTTCTCACTCACAGCTTCTCTTTCTTTCTCTATCACTCTCAGCTTCTCTTTCCCACTCCTTCTCACTAACAGCTTCTCTTTCTCTCTCTTTCTCACTCACAGCTTCTCTCTCTCTCTCTCTCACAGCTTCTCTCACTCTCTCACTCACTCTCAGCTTCTCTTTCTCTCTCTCTCACTCACAGCTTCTCTCTTTCTCTCTCAGCTTCTCTTTCTCTCTCTCTCACTCACAGCTTCTCTTTCTCTCTCTGACTGACAGCTACACTTTCTCTCTCACTCTCACAGCTTCTCTCTCTCTCTCTCTCTCACTCTCAGCTTCTCTTTCTCTCTCTCTCACTCACAGCCTCTTTCTCTCTCACACACACAGCTTCTCTCTCTCTCACACACACACAACTTCTCTTTCACTCAGTCTCTCACTCACAGCTTCTCTTTCTCTCTCTCTCTCACTCACAGCTTCTCTCTCTCTCACTCACAGCTTCTCTTTCTCTCTCATTCTCAGCTTCTCCTGCTCTCTCTCTCTCTCACTCACAGCTTCTATTTCTTTCTCTCTCTCACTCACAGCTTCTCTTTCTCTCTCTCACTCACTCAAAGCTTCTCTTTCTCTCTCTCTCTCACTCACAACTTCTCTTTCTCTCTCTCACACACAGCTTCTCTTTCTCTCACTCTCTCTCACTCACAGCTTCTCTTTCTCTCTATTACTCTCACTCACAGCTTCTCTTTCTCTCTCTCTGTCTCTCTCACTGACAGAATCTCTTTCTCTCTCTCTCACTCTCTCTCTCACTCACAGCTTCTCTTTCTCTCTCTCTCTCACTCACATCTTCTCTCTCACACAGATTCTCTTTCTCTCTCTGTCACTCATTCACAGCTTCTCTTTCTCTCTCTCTCTCATGCACAGCTTCTGTTTCTCTCTCTCTCTCTCTCTCACTGGCAGCTTCTCTTTCTATCTCTCTCTCACTCACAGCTTCTCTTTCTCTCTCTCTCTCACTCACATCTTCTCTCTCACACACACAGATTCTCTTTCTCTCTCTCTCACTCACTCACAGCTTCTCTTTTTCTCTCTCTCATGCACAGCTTCTGTTTCTCTCTCTCTCACTCACTCACAGCTTCTCTTTCTTTCTCTCTCACTCACTCACAGCTTCTCTTTTTCTCTCTCTCATGCACAGCTTCTGTTTCTCTCTCTCTCACTCACTCACAGCTTCTCTTTTTCTCTCTCTCATGCACAGCTTCTGTTTCTCTCTCTCTCACTCACTCACAGCTTCTCTTTCTTTCTCTCTCTCTCTCACTCACAGTTTCTCTTTCTCTCTCTCTCTCACTCACAGCTTCTCTTTCTCCCTCTCTCTCACACACAGTTTCTCTCTCTCTCTCACACACAACTTCTCTTTCTCTAACTCTCACTCACATATTCTCTCTCTCTCTCAGCTTCTCTTTCTCTCTCTCTCTCACTCACAGCTTCTCTTTCTCTCTCACACACACTCACAGCTTCTCTTTCTCTCTCTCTCTCACTCACAGCTTCTCTCTCTCTCTCTCTCTCACAGCTTCTCTTTCTCTCTCTCTCTCACTCACAGCTTCTCTTTCTGTCTCTCACACACAGAGATTCTCTTTCTCTCTCTCTCTCTCACTCACAGCTTCTCTTTCTGTCTCTCACACACAGAGATTCCCTTTCTCTCTCTTTCTCACTCACAGCTTCTGTTTTGCTCTATCACTCTCACTCACAGCTTCCCTTTCTCTCTCTCTCTCTCACTCACAGCTTCTCTTTATCTCTCTCTCTCTCACTCACAGCTTCTCTCTCTCTCACTCACAGCTTCTCTTTCTCTCTCCTCTCACTCACAGCTTCTCTTTCTCTCTCTCTCTCACTCACAGCTTCTCTTTCTCTCTCACACACATACAGATTCTCTTTCTCTCTCTCACTCACTCACAGCTTCTTTCTCTCTCTCACTCACAGCTTCTCTTTATCTCTCTCACTCACAGCTTTTCTTTCTCTCTCTGTCACTCACAGCTTCTCCCTCTATCTCTCTCTCTCTCGATCTCTCTCACTCACAGCTTCTCTTTCTCTCTCTCACACACAGCTTCTCTCTCTCTCACACAACTTCTCTTTCACTCACTCTCTCTCACTCACAGCTTCTCTTTCTCTCTCTCTCACTCAAAGCTTCTCTTTCTCTCTCACACACCCAGCTTCTCTTTCTCTCTCTCTCACTCACAGCTTTTCTTTCTCTCCCTCTTTCTCACTCACAGCTTCTCTTTCTTTCTCTATCACTCTCAGCTTCTCTTTCCCACTCCTTCTCACTCATAGCTTCTCTTTCTCTATCTTTCTCACTCACAGCTACTCTCTCTCTCTCTCACACTCACAGCTTCTCTCTCTCTCTCTCACTCACAGCTTCTCTTTCTCTCTCTCTCTCACTCAAAGCTTCTCTTTCTCTCTCTCACACACCCAGCTTCTCTTTCTCTCTCTCTCACTCACAGCTTTTCTTTCTCTCCCTCTTTCTCACTCACAGCTTCTCTTTCTTTCTCTATCACTCTCAGCTTCTCTTTCCCACTCCTCACTCACATCTTCTCTTTCTCTATCTTTCTCACTCACAGCTACTCTCTCTCTCTCACTCACTCACAGCTTTTCTCTCTCTCTCTCTCTCTCTCACTCACAGCTTCTCTTTCTCTCTCTCACACACACAGATTCTCTTTCTCTCTCTCACTCACTCACAGCTTCTCTCTCTCTCTCACTCACTCACAGCTTCTCTTTCTCTCTCACACACACCCAGCTTCTCTTTCTCTCTCTCTCACTCACAGCTTTTCTTTCTCTCCCTCTTTCTCACTCACAGCTTCTCTTTCTTTCTCTATCACTCTCAGCTTCTCTTTCCCACTCCTTCTCACTCACAGCTTCTCTTTCTCTATCTTTCTCACTCACAGCTACTCTCTCTCTCTCTCTCACTCACAGCTTCTCCCTCTCTCTCTCACACATCCTCTTTCTCTCTCACACACACAGCTTCTCTCTCTCACACACACACACAACTTCTCTTTCACTCAGTCTCTCTCACTCAAAGCTTCTCTTTCTCTCTCTCTCTCACTCACAGCTTCTCATTCTCTCTCTCACTCACAGCTTCTCTCTCTCACTCACTCTCAGCATCTCTCTCTCTCTCTCTCACTCACAGCTTCTCTTTCTCTCACTCTCTCTCACTCACTGCTTCTCTTTCTCTCTCTCTCTCTCTCACAGCTTCTCTGTCTCTCACTATCTCTCACAGCTTCTCTTTCTTTCTCTCTCTCTCACTCACAGCTTCTCTTTCTCTCTCTTTCTCACTCACAGCTTCTCTTTCTCTCTCTCACTCTCAGCTTCTCTTTCCCTCTCTTTCTCACTCACAGCTTCTGTTTTGCTCTATCACTGTCAATCACAGCTTCTCTTTCTCTCTCTCTCATTCACAACTTATGTTTCTCTCAATCACTCTCACTCACAGCTTCTCTTTCTCTCTCACTATCTCTCACAGCTCTTTCTTTCTCTCTCTCTCACTCACAGCTTCTCTTTCTCTCTCTCTCTCACTCACAGCCTCTCTCTCTCACTCACTCTCAGCTTCTCTTTCTCTCTCTCTCTCACTCACAGCTTCACTCTCTCTCTCTCACTCACAGCTTCTCTTTCTCTCACTCTCTCTCACTCACAGCTTCTTTTTCTCTCTCTCTCTCTCACTCACTCACAGCTTCTCTTTCTCTCTCTCTATCTCTCTCACAGCTTCTCTGCCTCTCACTATCTCTCATAGCTTCTCTTTCTTTCTCTCTCTCTCACTCACAGCTTCTCTTTCTCTCTCTCTCTTTGTCTCACAGCTTTGCTTTCTCTCTCTCACTCACAGCTTCTCTTTCTCTCTCTCTCACTCACAGCTTCTCTCTCTCTCACTCTCAGCTTCTCTTTCTCTCTCTCTCACTCACAGCTTCTCTTTCTCTCTCACGCACTCACAGCTTATGTTTCTCTCTATCACTCTCACTCACAGCTTCTCTTTCTCTCTCACTATCTCTCACAGCTCTTTCTTTCTCTCTTTCTCACTCACAGCTACTCTTTCTTTCTCTATCACTCTCAGCTTCTCTTTCCCACTCCTTCTCACTCACAGCTTCTCTTTCACTCTCTTTCTCACTCACAGCTTCTCTCTCTCTCTCTCACAGCTTCTCTCTCTCTCTCACTCTCAGCTTCTCTTTCTCTCTCTCTCACTCACAGCTTCTCTCTTTCTCTCTCAGCTTCTCTTTCTCTCTCTCTCACTCACAGCTTCTCTTTCTCTCTCTGACTGACAGCTACACTTTCTCTCTCTCTCTCACAGCATCTTTCTCTCTCTCTCACTCTCAGCTTCTCTTTCTCTCTCTCACTCACAGCCTCTTTCTCTCTCACACACACAGCTTCTCTCTCTCACACACACACACAACTTCTCTTTCACTCAGTCTCTCTCACTCACGGCTTCTCTTTCTCTCTCTCTAACTCACAGTTTCTCTCTCTCACTCACTCACAGCTTCTCTTTCTCTCTCATTCTCAGCTTCTCCTGCTCTCTCTCTCTCTCACTCACAGCTTCTATTTCTTTCTCTCTCTCACTCACAGCTTCTTTTTCTCTCTATTACTCTCACTCACAGCTTCTCTTTCTCTCTCTCTCACTCACAGCTTCTCTTTCTCTCTCTCTCTCACTCACAGCTTCCCTTTCTTTCTCTCTCTCTCACAGCTTCTCTTTCTCTCTCTCTCTCTCACTCAAAGCTTCTCTTTCTCTCACTCTCTCTCACTCACAGCTTCTCTTTCTCTCTCTCTCTCTCACTCACTCACAGCTTCTCTTTCTCTCTCTCTCTATCTCTCTCACAGCTTCTCTGTCTCTCACTATCTCTCATAGCTTCTCTTTCTTTCTCTCTCTCTCACTCACAGCTTCTCTTTCTCTCTCTCTTTCTCTCACAGCTTTGCTTTCTCTCTCTCACTCACAGCTTCTCTTTCTCTCTCTCTCACTCACAGCTTCTCTCTCTCTCTCACTCACAGCTTCTCTTTCTCATTCTCACCTTCTCCTGCTCTCTCTCTCTCACTCACAGCTTCTATTTCTTTCTCTCTCTCACTCACAGCTTCTTTTTCTCTCTATTACTCTCACTCACAGCTTCTCTTTCTCTCTCTCTCACTCACAGCTTCCCTTTCTCTCTCTCTCTCTCACAGCTTCTCTTTCTCTCTCTCTCTCTCACTCAAAGCTTCTCTTTCTCTCTCTCTCTCTCTCTCTCTCACTCACAGCTTCTCTCTCTCTCTCTCACTCACATCTTCTCTTTCTCTCCCTCTCTCTCACTCACAGCTTCTCTTTCTCTCTCTTTCTCACTCACAGCTTCTCTTTCTTTCTCTATCACTCTCAGCTTCTCTTTCCCACTCTTTCTCACTCACAGCTTCTCTTTCTTTCTCTATCACTCTCAGCTTCTCTTTCCCACTCCTCACTCACAGCTTCTCTTTCTCTCTCTTTCTCACTCACAGCTTCTCTCTCTCACTCACAGCTCTTCTCTCTCTCACTCACTCACAGCTTCTCTTTCTCTCTCTCTCACTCACCGCTTCTCTTTCTCTTTCTCTCTCACTCACAGCTTCTCTTTCTCTCTCTCTCACTCACAGCTTCTCTTTCTCTCTCTCTCACTCACAGCTTTTCTTTCTTTCTCTATCACTCTCAGCTTCTCTTTCCCACTCCTTCTCACTCACAGCTTCCCTTTCTCTATCTTTCTCACTCACAGCTACTCTCTCTCTCTCTCACTCACAGCTTCTCTCTCTCTCACTCACTCACAGCTTCTCTTTCTCTCTCTCTCTCACTCACAGCTTCTCTTTCTCTTTCTCTCTCACTCACAGCTTCTCTTTCTCCCTCTCTCTCTCCCTCCCAGCTTCTCTTTCTTTGTCTCTCTCACTCACAGCTTCTCTTTCTCTCTCTCACTCACTCAAAGATTCTCTTTCTCTCTCTCTCTCACTCACACCTTCTCTCTCTCACACACACACACACACAGCTTCTCTTTCTCTCACTCTCTCTCACTCACAGCTTCTCTTTCTCTCTCTCTCACTCACAGCTTCTATTTCTCTCTATTATTCTCACTCACAGCTTCTCTTTCTCTCTCTCTCTCGCTCACAGAATCTCTTTCTCTCTCTCACTCACAGCTTCTCTTTCTCTCTCTCACACACTCACAGCTTCTCCCTCTTTCTCCCTCTCTCACTCACAGCTTCTCTTTCTCTCTCTTTCTCACTCACAGCTTCTCCCTCTATCTCTCTCTCACTCACAGCCTCTTTCTATCTCTCACACACAGCTTCTCTCTCACACACACACACTTCTTTTTCACTCAGTCTCTCACTCCCAGCTTCTCTTTCTCTCTCTCTCTCACTCGCAGCTTCTCTTTCTCTCTCTCTCACTCACAGCTTCTCTTTCTCTCCCTCTCTCTCACTCACAGCTTCTCTTTCTCTCTCTTTCTCACTCACAGCTTCTCTTTCTTTCTCTATCACTCTCAGCTTCTCTTTCCCACTCCTTCTCACTCACAGCTTCTCTTTCTCTCTCTTTCTCACTCACAGCTTCCCTCTCTCTCTCACTCACAGCTTCTCTCTCTCTCACTCACTCACAGCTTCTCTTTCTCTCTCTCTCACTCACAGCTTCTTTCTCTTTCTCTCTCACTCACAGCTTCTCTTTCTCTCTCACTCACTCACAGCTTCTCTTTCTCTCTCTCTCACTCACAACTTCTGTTTCTCTCTATTACTCTCACTCATAGCTTCTCTCTCTCTCTCTCACTCACAGCTTCTCTTTCTCTCTCCCTCTCCCTCTCACAGCTTATCTTTCTCTCTCTCTCTCACTCACAGCTTCTCTTTCTCTCTCTCCCTCACAGCTTCTCTTTCTCTGTCTCTCTCACTCACAACTTCTCTCTCTCTCTCTCTCACTCACAGCTTCTCTTTCTCTCTCTCACTCACTCAAAGCTTCTCTTTCTCTCTCTCTCTCACTCACACCTTCTCTTTCCCACTCCTTCTCACTCACAGCTTCTCTTTCTCTTTCTCACTCACAGCTTCTCTCTCTCTCTCACTCACAGCTTCTCTTTCTCTCTCACACACACAGCTTCTCTCTCTCACACACACACACAACTTCTCTTTCACTCAGTCTCTCTCACTCACAGCTTCTCTTTCTCTCTCTCTCTCTCACTCACAGCTTCTCTTTCTCACTCTCTCACTCACAGCTTCTCTTTCTCTCCCTCTCTCTCACTCACAGCTTCTCTTTCTCTCTCTTTCTCACTCACAGCTTCTCTTTCTTTCTCTATCACTCTCAGCTTCTCTTTCCCACTCCTTCTCACTAACAGCTTCTCTTTCTCTCTCTTTCTCACTCACAGCTTCTCTCTCTCTCTCACACACAGCTTCTCTCTCTCTCACTCACTCTCAGCTTCTCTTTCTCTCTCTCTCACTCACAGCTTCTCTCTTTCTCTCTCAGCTTCTCTTTCTCTCTCTCTCACTCACAGCTTCTCTTTCTCTCTCTGACTGACAGCTACACTTTCTCTCCCTCTCTCACAGCTTCTCTCTCTCTCTCTCACTCTCAGCTTCTCTTTCTCTCTCTCTCACTCACAGCCTCTTTCTCTCTCACACACACAGCTTCTCTCTCTCACACACACATACAACTTCTCTTTCACTCAGTCTCTCTCACTCACAGCTTCTCTTTCTCTCTCTCTCTCACTCACAGCTTCTCTCTCTCTCACTCACAGCTTCTCTTTCTCTCTCATTCTCAGCTTCTCCTGCTCTCTCTCTCTCTCTCACTCACAGCTTCTATTTCTTTCTCTCTCTCACTCACAGCTTCTCTTTCTCTCTCTCACTCACTCAAAGCTTCTCTTTCTCTCTCTCTCTCACTCACACCTTCTCTTTCTCTCTCACACACACAGCTTCTCTTTCTCTCACTCTCTCTCACTCACAGCTTCTCTTTCTCTCTATTACTCTCACTCACAGCTTCTCTTTCTCTCTCTCTGTCTCTCTCACTGACAGAATCTCTTTCTCTCTCACTCTCTCTCTCACTCACAGCTTCTCTTTCTCTCTCTCTCTCACTCACATCTTCTCTCTCACACAGATTCTCTTTCTCACTCTGTCACTCACTCACAGCTTCTCTTTCTCTCTCTCTCATGCACAGCTTCTGTTTCTCTCTCTCTCACTCACTCACAGCTTCTCTTTCTTACTCTCTCTCTCTCTCACTGGCAGCTTCTCTTTCTATCTCTCGCTCACTCACAGCTTCTCTTTCTCTCTCTCTCTCACTCACATCTTCTCTCTCACACACACAGATTCTCTTTCTCTCTCTCTCACTCACTCACAGCTTCTCTTTTTCTCTCTCTCATGCACAGCTTCTGCTTCTCTCTCTCTCACTCACTCACAGCTTCTCTTTCTTTCTCTCTCACTCACTCACAGCTTCTCTTTTTCTCTCTCTCATGCACAGCTTCTGTTTCTCTCTCTCTCACTCACTCACAGCTTCTCTTTTTCTCTCTCTCATGCACAGCTTCTGTTTCTCTCTCTTTCACTCACTCACAGCTTCTCTTTCTTTCTCTCTCTCTCTCACAGCTTATCTTTCTCTCTCTCTCTCACTCACAGCTTCTCTTTCTCTCTCTCTCTCACTCACATCTTCTCTCTCTCACACACAGATTCTCTTTCTCTCTCTCTCTCTCACTCACAGCTTCTCTTTCTCTCTCTCACTCACAGCTTCTCTTTCTCTCTCTCTCACTCACAGCTTCTCTTTCTCTCTCTCTCACTCACAGCTTCTCTTTCTCTCTCTCTCACACACAGATTCTCTTTCTCTCTCTCTCACTCACTCACAGCTTCTCTCTCTCTCACTCACTCACAGCTTCTCTTTCTTTCTCTCTCTCACTCACAGCTGCTCTTTTTCTCTCTTTCTCACTCACAGCTTCTCCCTCTCTCTCTCACTCACAGCCTCTTTCTCTCTCACACACACAGCTTCTCTCTCTCACTCACTTCACTCAGTCTCTCTCACTCAAAGCTTCTCTTTCTCTCTCTCTCTCACTCACAGCTTCTCTTTCTCTCTCTCTCTCACTCACAGCTTCTCTTTCTCTCTCTCTCTCACTCACAGCTTCTCTTTCTCTCTCTCTCGCACAGATTCTCTTTCTCTCTCTCACTCACTCACAGCTTCTCTCTCTCTCTCACTCACAGCTTCTCTTTCTCTCTCTCACTCACAGATTCTCTTTTTCTCTCTTTCTCACTCACAGCTTCTCCCTCTCTCTCTCTCACTCACAGCCTCTTTCTCTCTCACACACACACAGCTTCTCTTTCTCTCACTCTCTCTTACTCACAGCTACTCTTTCTCTCTATTGCTCTCACTCACAGCTTCTCTTTCTCTCTCTGTCTCTCTCACTCACAGAATCTCTTTCTCACTCTCTCTCACTCACAGCTTCTCTTTCTCTCTCTCTCTCTCACTCACATCTTCTCTCTCACACACACAGATTCTCTTTCTCACTCTCTCACTCACTCACAGATTCTCTTTCTCTCTCTCATGCACAGCTTCTCTTTCTCTCTCTCTCACTCACTCACAGCTTCTCTTTCTCTCTCTCTCTCACTCAAAGCTTCTCTTTCTCTCTCTCTCTCACTCACAGCTTCTCTTTCTCTCTCTCTCACTCACAGCTTCTCTTTCTCTCTCTCTCACACACAGATTCTCTTTCTCTCTCACTCACTCACTCACAGCTTCTCTCTCTCTCTCTCACTCACAGCTTCTCTTTCTCTCTCTCACTCACAGCTGTTCTTTTTCTCTCTTTCTCACTCACAGCTTCTCCTTCTCTCTCTCTCACTCACAGCCTCTTTCTCTCACACACACACAGCTTCTCTCTCTCACACACACACACAACTTCTCTTTCACTCAGTCTCTCTCACTCACAGCTTCTCTTTCTCTCTCTCTCTCACTCACAGCTTCTCTTTCTGTCTCTCACACACAGCTGTTCTTTTTCTCTCTTTCTCACTCACAGCTTCTCCTTCTCTCTCTCTCACTCACAGCCTCTTTCTCTCACACACACACAGCTTCTCTCTCTCACACACACACACAACTTCTCTTTCACTCAGTCTCTCTCACTCACAGCTTCCCTTTCTCTCTCTCTCTCTCACTCACAGCTTCTCTTTATCTCTCTCTCTCTCACTCACAGCTTCTCTCTCTCTCACTCACAGCTTCTCTTTCTCTCTCCTCTCACTCACAGCTTCTCTTTCTCTCTCTCTCTCACTCACAGCTTCTCTTTCTCTCTCACACACATACAGATTCTCTTTCTCTCTCTCACTCACTCACAGCTTCTCTCTCTCTCTCACTCACAGCTTCTCTTTATCTCTCTCACTCACAGCTTTTCTTTCTCTCTCTGTCACTCACAGCTTCTCCCTCTATCTCTCTCTCTCTCGATCTCTCTCACTCACAGCTTCTCTTTCTCTCTCACACACACAGCTTCTCTCTCTCTCACACAACTTCTCTTTCACTCACTCTCTCTCACTCACAGCTTCTCTTTCTCTCTCTCTCACTCAAAGCTTCTCTTTCTCTCTCACACACCCAGCTTCTCTTTCTCTCTCTCTCACTCACAGCTTTTCTTTCTCTCCCTCTTTCTCACTCACAGCTTCTCTTTCTTTCTCTATCACTCTCAGCTTCTCTTTCCCACTCCTTCTCACTCATAGCTTCTCTTTCTCTATCTTTCTCACTCACAGCTACTCTCTCTCTCTCACACTCACAGCTTCTCTCTCTCTCTCTCTCACTCACAGCTTCTCTTTCTCTCTCTCTCTCACTCAAAGCTTCTCTTTCTCTCTCTCACACACCCAGCTTCTCTTTCTCTCTCTCTCACTCACAGCTTTTCTTTCTCTCCCTCTTTCTCACTCACAGCTTCTCTTTCTTTCTCTATCACTCTCAGCTTCTCTTTCCCACTCCTCACTCACATCTTCTCTTTCTCTATCTTTCTCACTCACAGCTACTCTCTCTCTCTCACTCACTCACAGCTTCTCTCTCTCTCTCTCTCTCTCTCTCTCTCACTCACAGCTTCTCTTTCTCTCTCTCACACACACAGATTCTCTTTCTCTCTCTCACTCACTCACAGCTTCTCTCTCTCTCTCACTCACTCACAGCTTCTCTTTCTCTCTCACACACACCCAGCTTCTCTTTCTCTCTCTCTCACTCACAGCTTTTCTTTCTCTCCCTCTTTCTCACTCACAGCTTCTCTTTCTTTCTCTATCACTCTCAGCTTCTCTTTCCCACTCCTTCTCACTCACAGCTTCTCTTTCTCTATCTTTCTCACTCACAGCTACTCTCTCTCTCTCTCTCACTCACAGCTTCTCCCTCTCTCTCTCACACATCCTCTTTCTCTCTCACACACACAGCTTCTCTCTCTCACACAAACACACAACTTCTCTTTCACTCAGTCTCTCTCACTCAAAGCTTCTCTTTCTCTCTCTCTCTCACTCACAGCTTCTCATTCTCTCTCTCACTCACAGCTTCTCTCTCTCACTCACTCTCAGCATCTCTCTCTCTCTCTCTCACTCACAGCTTCTCTTTCTCTCACTCTCTCTCACTCACTGCTTCTCTTTCTCTCTCTCTCTCTCTCACAGCTTCTCTGTCTCTCACTATCTCTCACAGCTTCTCTTTCTTTCTCTCTCTCTCACTCACAGCTTCTCTTTCTCTCTCTTTCTCACTCACAGCTTCTCTTTCTCTCTCTCACTCTCAGCTTCTCTTTCCCTCTCTTTCTCACTCACAGCTTCTGTTTTGCTCTATCACTGTCAATCACAGCTTCTCTTTCTCTCTCTCTCATTCACAACTTATGTTTCTCTCAATCACTCTCACTCACAGCTTCTCTTTCTCTCTCACTATCTCTCACAGCTCTTTCTTTCTCTCTCTCTCACTCACAGCTTCTCTTTCTCTCTCTCTCTCACTCACAGCCTCTCTCTCTCACTCACTCTCAGCTTCTCTTTCTCTCTCTCTCTCACTCACAGCTTCACTCTCTCTCTCTCACTCACAGCTTCTCTTTCTCTCACTCTCTCTCACTCACAGCTTCTTTTTCTCTCTCTCTCTCTCACTCACTCACAGCTTCTCTTTCTCTCTCTCTATCTCTCTCACAGCTTCTCTGCCTCTCACTATCTCTCATAGCTTCTCTTTCTTTCTCTCTCTCTCACTCACAGCTTCTCTTTCTCTCTCTCTCTTTGTCTCACAGCTTTGCTTTCTCTCTCTCACTCACAGCTTCTCTTTCTCTCTCTCTCACTCACAGCTTCTCTCTCTCTCACTCTCAGCTTCTCTTTCTCTCTCTCTCACTCACAGCTTCTCTTTCTCTCTCACGCACTCACAGCTTATGTTTCTCTCTATCACTCTCACTCACAGCTTCTCTTTCTCTCTCACTATCTCTCACAGCTCTTTCTTTCTCTCTTTCTCACTCACAGCTACTCTTTCTTTCTCTATCACTCTCAGCTTCTCTTTCCCACTCCTTCTCACTCACAGCTTCTCTTTCACTCTCTTTCTCACTCACAGCTTCTCTCTCTCTCTCTCACAGCTTCTCTCTCTCTCTCACTCTCAGCTTCTCTTTCTCTCTCTCTCACTCACAGCTTCTCTCTTTCTCTCTCAGCTTCTCTTTCTCTCTCTCTCACTCACAGCTTCTCTTTCTCTCTCTGACTGACAGCTACACTTTCTCTCTCTCTCTCACAGCATCTTTCTCTCTCTCTCACTCTCAGCTTCTCTTTCTCTCTCTCACTCACAGCCTTTCTCTCTCACACACACAGCTTCTCTCTCTCACACACACACACAACTTCTCTTTCACTCAGTCTCTCTCACTCACGGCTTCTCTTTCTCTCTCTCTCACTCACAGCTTCTCTCTCTCACTCACTCACAGCTTCTCTTTCTCTCTCATTCTCAGCTTCTCCTGCTCTCTCTCTCTCTCACTCACAGCTTCTATTTCTTTCTCTCTCTCACTCACAGCTTCTTTTTCTCTCTATTACTCTCACTCACAGCTTCTCTTTCTCTCTCTCTCACTCACAGCTTCTCTTTCTCTCTCTCTCTCACTCACAGCTTCCCTTTCTTTCTCTCTCTCTCACAGCTTCTCTTTCTCTCTCTCTCTCTCACTCAAAGCTTCTCTTTCTCTCACTCTCTCTCACTCACAGCTTCTCTTTCTCTCTCTCTCTCTCACTCACTCACAGCTTCTCTTTCTCTCTCTCTCTATCTCTCTCACAGCTTCTCTGTCTCTCACTATCTCTCATAGCTTCTCTTTCTTTCTCTCTCTCTCACTCACAGCTTCTCTTTCTCTCTCTCTTTCTCTCACAGCTTTGCTTTCTCTCTCTCACTCACAGCTTCTCTTTCTCTCTCTCTCACTCACAGCTTCTCTCTCTCTCTCACTCACAGCTTCTCTTTCTCATTCTCACCTTCTCCTGCTCTCTCTCTCTCACTCACAGCTTCTATTTCTTTCTCTCTCTCACTCACAGCTTCTTTTTCTCTCTATTACTCTCACTCACAGCTTCTCTTTCTCTCTCTCTCACTCACAGCTTCCCTTTCTCTCTCTCTCTCTCACAGCTTCTCTTTCTCTCTCTCTCTCTCACTCAAAGCTTCTCTTTCTCTCTCTCTCTCTCTCTCACTCACAGCTTCTCTCTCTCTCTCTCACTCACATCTTCTCTTTCTCTCCCTCTCTCTCACTCACAGCTTCTCTTTCTCTCTCTTTCTCACTCACAGCTTCTCTTTCTTTCTCTATCACTCTCAGCTTCTCTTTCCCACTCTTTCTCACTCACAGCTTCTCTTTCTTTCTCTATCACTCTCAGCTTCTCTTTCCCACTCCTCACTCACAGCTTCTCTTTCTCTCTCTTTCTCACTCACAGCTTCTCTCTCTCACTCACAGCTCTTCTCTCTCTCACTCACTCACAGCTTCTCTTTCTCTCTCTCTCACTCACCGCTTCTCTTTCTCTTTCTCTCTCACTCACAGCTTCTCTTTCTCTCTCTCTCACTCACAGCTTCTCTTTCTCTCTCTCTCACTCACAGCTTTTCTTTCTTTCTCTATCACTCTCAGCTTCTCTTTCCCACTCCTTCTCACTCACAGCTTCTCTTTCTCTATCTTTCTCACTCACAGCTACTCTCTCTCTCTCTCACTCACAGCTTCTCTCTCTCTCTCTCACTCACAGCTTCTCTTTCTCTCTCTCTCTCACTCACAGCTTCTCTTTCTCTTTCTCTCTCACTCACAGCTTCTCTTTCTCCCTCTCTCTCTCCCTCCCAGCTTCTCTTTCTCTGTCTCTCTCACTCACAGCTTCTCTTTCTCTCTCTCACTCACTCAAAGATTCTCTTTCTCTCTCTCTCTCACTCACACCTTCTCTCTCTCTCACACACACACACACAGCTTCTCTTTCTCTCACTCTCTCTCACTCACAGCTTCTCTTTCTCTCTCTCTCACTCACAGCTTCTATTTCTCTCTATTATTCTCACTCACAGCTTCTCTTTCTCTCTCTCTCTCGCTCACAGAATCTCTTTCTCTCTCTCACTCACAGCTTCTCTTTCTCTCTCTCACACACTCACAGCTTCTCCCTCTTTCTCCCTCTCTCACTCACAGCTTCTCTTTCTCTCTCTTTCTCACTCACAGCTTCTCCCTCTATCTCTCTCTCACTCACAGCCTCTTTCTATCTCTCACACACAGCTTCTCTCTCACACACACACACTTCTTTTTCACTCAGTCTCTCACTCCCAGCTTCTCTTTCTCTCTCTCTCTCACTCGCAGCTTCTCTTTCTCTCTCTCTCACTCACAGCTTCTCTTTCTCTCCCTCTCTCTCACTCACAGCTTCTCTTTCTCTCTCTTTCTCACTCACAGCTTCTCTTTCTTTCTCTATCACTCTCAGCTTCTCTTTCCCACTCCTTCTCACTCACAGCTTCTCTTTCTCTCTCTTTCTCACTCACAGCTTCCCTCTCTCTCTCACTCACAGCTTCTCTCTCTCTCACTCACTCACAGCTTCTCTTTCTCTCTCTCTCACTCACAGCTTCTTTCTCTTTCTCTCTCACTCACAGCTTCTCTTTCTCTCTCACTCACTCACAGCTTCTCTTTCTCTCTCTCTCACTCACAACTTCTGTTTCTCTCTATTACTCTCACTCATAGCTTCTCTCTCTCTCTCTCACTCACAGCTTCTCTTTCTCTCTCCCTCTCCCTCTCACAGCTTATCTTTCTCTCTCTCTCTCACTCACAGCTTCTCTTTCTCTCTCTCCCTCACAGCTTCTCTTTCTCTGTCTCTCTCACTCACAACTTCTCTCTCTCTCTCTCTCACTCACAGCTTCTCTTTCTCTCTCTCACTCACTCAAAGCTTCTCTTTCTCTCTCTCTCTCACTCACACCTTCTCTTTCCCACTCCTTCTCACTCACAGCTTCTCTTTCTCTTTCTCACTCACAGCTTCTCTCTCTCTCTCACTCACAGCTTCTCTTTCTCTCTCACACACACAGCTTCTCTCTCTCACACACACACACAACTTCTCTTTCACTCAGTCTCTCTCACTCAGAGCTTCTCTTTCTCTCTCTCTCTCTCTCTCACAGCTTCTCTTTCTCACTCTCTCACTCACAGCTTCTCTTTCTCTCCCTCTCTCTCACTCACAGCTTCTCTTCCTCTCTCTTTCTCACTCACAGCTTCTCTTTCTTTCTCTATCACTCTCAGCTTCTCTTTCCCACTCCTTCTCACTAACAGCTTCTCTTTCTCTCTCTTTCTCACTCACAGCTTCTCTCTCTCTCTCTCACACAGCTTCTCTCTCTCTCACTCTCAGCTTCTCTTTCTCTCTCTCTCACTCACAGCTTCTCTCTTTCTCTCTCAGCTTCTCTTTCTCTCTCTCTCACTCACAGCTTCTCTTTCTCTCTCTGACTGACAGCTACACTTTCTCTCCCTCTCTCACAGCTTCTCTCTCTCTCTCTCTCACTCTCAGCTTCTCTTTCTCTCTCTCTCACTCACAGCCTCTTTCTCTCTCACACACACAGCTTCTCTCTCTCACACACACATACAACTTCTCTTTCACTCAGTCTCTCTCACTCACAGCTTCTCTTTCTCTCTCTCTCTCACTCACAGCTTCTCTCTCTCTCACTCACAGCTTCTCTTTCTCTCTCATTCTCAGCTTCTCCTGCTCTCTCTCTCTCTCTCACTCACAGCTTCTATTTCTTTCTCTCTCTCACTCACAGCTTCTCTTTCTCTCTCTCACTCACTCAAAGCTTCTCTTTCTCTCTCTCTCTCACTCACACCTTCTCTTTCTCTCTCACACACACAGCTTCTCTTTCTCTCACTCTCTCTCACTCACAGCTTCTCTTTCTCTCTATTACTCTCACTCACAGCTTCTCTTTCTCTCTCTCTGTCTCTCTCACTGACAGAATCTCTTTCTCTCTCACTCTCTCTCTCACTCACAGCTTCTCTTTCTCTCTCTCTCTCACTCACATCTTCTCTCTCACACAGATTCTCTTTCTCACTCTGTCACTCACTCACAGCTTCTCTTTCTCTCTCTCTCATGCACAGCTTCTGTTTCTCTCTCTCTCACTCACTCACAGCTTCTCTTTCTTACTCTCTCTCTCTCTCACTGGCAGCTTCTCTTTCTATCTCTCGCTCACTCACAGCTTCTCTTTCTCTCTCTCTCTCACTCACATCTTCTCTCTCACACACACAGATTCTCTTTCTCTCTCTCTCACTCACTCACAGCTTCTCTTTTTCTCTCTCTCATGCACAGCTTCTGCTTCTCTCTCTCTCACTCACTCACAGCTTCTCTTTCTTTCTCTCTCACTCACTCACAGCTTCTCTTTTTCTCTCTCTCATGCACAGCTTCTGTTTCTCTCTCTCTCACTCACTCACAGCTTCTCTTTTTCTCTCTCTCATGCACAGCTTCTGTTTCTCTCTCTTTCACTCACTCACAGCTTCTCTTTCTTTCTCTCTCTCTCTCACAGCTTATCTTTCTCTCTCTCTCTCACTCACAGCTTCTCTTTCTCTCTCTCTCTCACTCACATCTTCTCTCTCACACACACAGATTCTCTTTCTCTCTCTCTCTCTCACTCACAGCTTCTCTTTCTCTCTCTCACTCACAGCTTCTCTTTCTCTCTCTCTCACTCACAGCTTCTCTTTCTCTCTCTCTCACTCACAGCTTCTCTTTCTCTCTCTCTCACACACAGATTCTCTTTCTCTCTCTCTCACTCACTCACAGCTTCTCTCTCTCTCACTCACTCACAGCTTCTCTTTCTTTCTCTCTCTCACTCACAGCTGCTCTTTTTCTCTCTTTCTCACTCACAGCTTCTCCCTCTCTCTCTCACTCACAGCCTCTTTCTCTCTCACACACACAGCTTCTCTCTCTCACTCACTTCACTCAGTCTCTCTCACTCAAAGCTTCTCTTTCTCTCTCTCTCTCACTCACAGCTTCTCTTTCTCTCTCTCTCTCACTCACAGCTTCTCTTTCTCTCTCTCTCTCACTCACAGCTTCTCTTTCTCTCTCTCTCTCGCACAGATTCTCTTTCTCTCTCTCACTCACTCACAGCTTCTCTCTCTCTCTCACTCACAGCTTCTCTTTCTCTCTCTCACTCACAGATTCTCTTTTTCTCTCTTTCTCACTCACAGCTTCTCCCTCTCTCTCTCTCACTCACAGCCTCTTTCTCTCTCACACACACACAGCTTCTCTTTCTCTCACTCTCTCTTACTCACAGCTCCTCTTTCTCTCTATTGCTCTCACTCACAGCTTCTCTTTCTCTCTCTGTCTCTCTCACTCACAGAATCTCTTTCTCACTCTCTCTCACTCACAGCTTCTCTTTCTCTCTCTCTCTCTCACTCACATCTTCTCTCTCACACACACAGATTCTCTTTCTCACTCTCTCACTCACTCACAGATTCTCTTTCTCTCTCTCATGCACAGCTTCTCTTTCTCTCTCTCTCACTCACTCACAGCTTCTCTTTCTCTCTCTCTCTCACTCAAAGCTTCTCTTTCTCTCTCTCTCTCACTCACAGCTTCTCTTTCTCTCTCTCTCACTCACAGCTTCTCTTTCTCTCTCTCTCACACACAGATTCTCTTTCTCTCTCACTCACTCACTCACAGCTTCTCTCTCTCTCTCTCACTCACAGCTTCTCTTTCTCTCTCTCACTCACAGCTGTTCTTTTTCTCTCTTTCTCACTCACAGCTTCTCCTTCTCTCTCTCTCACTCACAGCCTCTTTCTCTCACACACACACAGCTTCTCTCTCACACACACACACACAACTTCTCTTTCACTCAGTCTCTCTCACTCACAGCTTCTCTTTCTCTCTCTCTCTCACTCACAGCTTCTCTTTCTCACTCTCTCACTCACAGCTTCTCTTTCTCTCCCTCTCTCTCACTCACAGCTTCTCTTTCTCTCTCTTTCTCACTCACAGCTTCTCTTTCTTTCTCTATCACTCTCAGCTTCTCTTTCCCACTCCTTCTCACTAACAGCTTCTCTTTCTCTCTCTTTCTCACTCACAGCTTCTCTCTCTCTCTCTCTCACAGCTTCTCTCTCTCTCTCTCTCACTCTCAGCTTCTCTTTCTCTCTCTCTCACTCACAGCTTCTCTCTTTCTCTCTCAGCTTCTCTTTCTCTCTCTCTCACTCACAGCTTCTCTTTCTCTCTCTGACTGACAGCTACACTTTCTCTCTCACTCTCACAGCTTCTCTCTCTCTCTCTCTCTCACTCTCAGCTTCTCTTTCTCTCTCTCTCACTCACAGCCTCTTTCTCTCTCACACACACAGCTTCTCTCTCTCACACACACACACAACTTCTCTTTCACTCAGTCTCTCTCACTCACAGCTTCTCTTTCTCTCTCTCTCTCACTCACAGCTTCTCTCTCTCTCACTCACAGCTTCTCTTTCTCTCTCATTCTCAGCTTCTCCTGCTCTCTCTCTCTCTCACTCACAGCTTCTATTTCTTTCTCTCTCTCACTCACAGCTTCTCTTTCTCTCTCTCACTCACTCAAAGCTTCTCTTTCTCTCTCTCTCTCACTCACAACTTCTCTTTCTCTCTCACACACACAGCTTCTCTTTCTCTCACTCTCTCTCACTCACAGCTTCTCTTTCTCTCTATTACTCTCACTCACAGCTTCTCTTTCTCTCTCTCTGTCTCTCTCACTGACAGAATCTCTTTCTCTCTCTCTCACTCTCTCTCTCACTCACAGCTTCTCTTTCTCTCTCTCTCACTCACATCTTCTCTCTCACACAGATTCTCTTTCTCTCTCTGTCACTCATTCACAGCTTCTCTTTCTCTCTCTCTCTCATGCA
Source organism: Bradypodion ventrale (assembly GCA_035047345.1). NCBI lineage: Eukaryota > Metazoa > Chordata > Lepidosauria > Squamata > Chamaeleonidae > Bradypodion > Bradypodion ventrale. Next base: position 256,606,697 of record JAWDJE010000001.1, read on the forward strand.
CAGCTTCTGTTTCTCTCTCTCTCACTCACTCACAGCTTCTCTTTCTTACTCTCTCTCTCTCTCACTGGCAGCTTCTCTTTCTATCTCTCTCTCACTCACAGCTTCTCTTTCTCTCTCTCTCTCACTCACATCTTCTCTCTCACACACACAGATTCTCTTTCTCTCTCTCTCACTCACTCACAGCTTCTCTTTTTCTCTCTCTCATGCACAGCTTCTGTTTCTCTCTCTCTCATTCACTCACAGCTTCTCTTTCTTTCTCTCTCACTCACTCACAGCTTCTCTTATTCTCTCTCTCATGCACAGCTTCTGTTTCTCTCTCTCTCACTCACTCACAGCTTCTCTTTTTCTCTCTCTCATGCACAGCTTATGTTTCTCTCTCTCTCACTCACTCACAGCTTCTCTTTCTTTCTCTCTCTCTCTCACTCACAGCTTCTCTCTCTCTCTCTCTCTCACAGCTTCTCTTTCTCTCTCTCTCTCACTCACAGCTTCTCTTTCTGTCTCTCACACACAGAGATTCTCTTTCTCTCTCTCTCTCTCACCCACAGCTTCTCTCTTTCTCTCTCTCACTCACAGCTTCTCTTTCTCTCTCTCACTCACAGCTTCTCTTTCTCTCTCTTTCTCACTCACAGCTTCTCTTTCTCTCTCTTTCTCACTCAACGCTTCTCCCTCTCTCTCTCTCAAACTCACAGCCTCTTTCTCTCTCACACACACAGCTTCTCTCTCTCACACACACAACTTCTCTTTCACTCAGTCTCTCTCACTCACAGCTTCTCTTTCACCCTCTCTCTCACACTCAAAGCTTCTCTTTCTCTCTCTCTCTCTCACTCACAGCTTCTCTTTCTCTCTCACACACACAGATTCTCTTTCTCTCTCTCACTCAGTCACAGCTTCTCTCTCTCTCTCACTCACAGCTTCTCTTTCTCTCTCTCGCACACAGCTTCTCTCTCACACACACACAACCAACTTCTCTTTCACTCAGTCTCTCTCACTCACAGCTTCTCTTTCTCTCTCTCTCACTCAAAGCTTCTCTTTCTCTCTCACTCTCTCTCTCACTCACAGCTTCTCTTTCTCTCTCTCTCACTCACAGCTTCTCTTTCTCTCTCTTTCTCACTCACAGCTTCTCTTTCTTTCTCTATCACTCTCAGCTTCTCTTTCCCACTCCTTCTCACTCACAGCTTGTCTTTCTCTTTCTCACTCACAGCTTCTCTCTCTCTCTCACTCACAACTTCTCTTTCTCTCTCTCTCATGCACAGCTTCTGTTTCTCTCTCTCTCACTCACTCACAGCTTCTCTTTCTCTCTCTCTCATGCACAGCTTCTGTTTCTCTCTCTCGCACTCACTCACAGCTTCTCTTTCTTTCTCTCTCTCTCTCACTCGCAGCTTCTCTTTCTCTCTCTCTCAATCACAGCTTCTCTTTCTCTCTCTCTCTCACTCACAGCTTCTCTTTCTCTCTCTCACACACACAGCTTCTCTTTCTCTCTCACTCACTCACAGCTTCTCTCTCTCTCTCACTCACAGCTTCTCTTTCTCTCTCTCACACACAGATTCTCTTTCTCTCTCACACACACAGCTTCTCTTTCTCTCACTCTCTCTCACTCACAGCTTCTCTTTCTCTCTATTACTCTCACTCACAGCTTCTCTTTCTCTCTCTCTGTCTCTCTCACTGACAGAATCTCTTTCTCTCTCTCTCACTCTCTCTCTCACTCACAGCTTCTCTTTCTCTCTCTCTCTCACTCACATCTTCTCTCTCACACAGATTCTCTTTCTCTCTCTGTCACTCATTCACAGCTTCTCTTTCTCTCTCTCTCTCATGCACAGCTTCTGTTTCTCTCCCTCTCACTCACTCACAGCTTCTCTTTCTTACTCTCTCTCTCTCTCACTGGCAGCTTCTCTTTCTATCTCTCTCTCACTCACAGCTTCTCCCTCTCTCTCTCTCACATCCTCTTTCTCTCTCACACACACAGCTTCTCTCTCTCACACACACACACAACTTCTCTTTCACTCAGTCTCTCTCACTCAAAGCTTCTCTTTCTCTCTCTCTCTCACTCACAGCTTCTCATTCTCTCTCTCACTCACAGCTTCTCTCTCTCACTCACTCTCAGCATCTCTCTCTCTCTCTCTCACTCACAGCTTCTCTTTCTCTCACTCTCTCTCACTCACTGCTTCTCTTTCTCTCTCTCTCTCTCACAGCTTCTCTGTCTCTCACTATCTCTCACAGCTTCTCTTTCTTTCTCTCTCTCTCACTCACAGCTTCTCTTTCTCTCTCTTTCTCACTCACAGCTTCTCTTTCTCTCTCTCACTCTCAGCTTCTCTTTCCCTCTCTTTCTCACTCACAGCTTCTGTTTTGCTCTATCACTGTCAATCACAGCTTCTCTTTCTCTCTCTCTCATTCACAACTTATGTTTCTCTCAATCACTCTCACTCACAGCTTCTCTTTCTCTCTCACTATCTCTCACAGCTCTTTCTTTCTCTCTCTCTCACTCACATCTTCTCTTTCTCTCTCTCTCTCACTCACAGCCTCTCTCTCTCACTCACTCTCAGCTTCTCTTTCTCTCTCTCTCTCTCACTCACAGCTTCACTCTCTCTCTCTCACTCACAGCTTCTCTTTCTCTCACTCTCTCTCACTCACAGCTTCTTTTTCTCTCTCTCTCTCTCACTCACTCACAGCTTCTCTTTCTCTCTCTCTCTATCTCTCTCACAGCTTCTCTGCCTCTCACTATCTCTCATAGCTTCTCTTTCTTTCTCTCTCTCTCACTCACAGCTTCTCTTTCTCTCTCTCTCTTTGTCTCACAGCTTTGCTTTCTCTCTCTCACTCACAGCTTCTCTTTCTCTCTCTCTCACTCACAGCTTCTCTCTCTCTCACTCTCAGCTTCTCTTTCTCTCTCTCTCACTCACAGCTTCTCTTTCTCTCTCACGCACTCACAGCTTATGTTTCTCTCTATCACTCTCACTCACAGCTTCTCTTTATCTCTCACTATCTCTCACAGCTCTTTCTTTCTCTCTTTCTCACTCACAGCTTCTCTTTCTTTCTCTATCACTCTCAGCTTCTCTTTCCCACTCCTTCTCACTCACAGCTTCTCTTTCTCTCTCTTTCTCACTCACAGCTTCTCTCTCTCTCTCACAGCTTCTCTCTCTCTCTCACTCTCAGCTTCTCTTTCTCTCTCTCTCACTCACAGCTTCTCTCTTTCTCTCTCAGCTTCTCTTTCTCTCTCTCTCACTCACAGCTTCTCTTTCTCTCTCTGACTGACAGCTACACTTTCTCTCTCTCTCTCACAGCTTCTTTCTCTCTCTCTCTCTCACTCTCAGCTTCTCTTTCTCTCTCTCACTCACAGCCTCTTTCTCTCTCACACACACAGCTTCTCTCTCACACACACACACACAACTTCTCTTTCACTCAGTCTCTCTCACTCACGGCTTCTCTTTCTCTCTCTCTCACTCACAGCTTCTCTCTCTCTCACTCACAGCTTCTCTTTCTCTCTCATTCTCAGCTTCTCCTGCTCTCTCTCTCTCTCACTCACAGCTTCTATTTCTTTCTCTCTCTCACTCACAGCTTCTTTTTCTCTCTATTACTCTCACTCACAGCTTCTCTTTCTCTCTCTCTCACTCACAGCTTCTCTTTCTCTCTCTCTCTCACTCACAGCTTCCCTTTCTTTCTCTCTCTCTCACAGCTTCTCTTTCTCTCTCTCTCTCTCACTCAAAGCTTCTCTTTCTCTCACTCTCTCTCACTCACAGCTTCTCTTTCTCTCTCTCTCTCTCACTCACTCACAGCTTCTCTTTCTCTCTCTCTCTATCTCTCTCACAGCTTCTCTGTCTCTCACTATCTCTCATAGCTTCTCTTTCTTTCTCTCTCTCTCACTCACAGCTTCTCTTTCTCTCTCTCTTTCTCTCACAGCTTTGCTTTCTCTCTCTCACTCACAGCTTCTCTTTCTCTCTCTCTCACTCACAGCTTCTCTCTCTCTCTCACTCACAGCTTCTCTTTCTCATTCTCACCTTCTCCTGCTCTCTCTCTCTCACTCACAGCTTCTATTTCTTTCTCTCTCTCACTCACAGCTTCTTTTTCTCTCTATTACTCTCACTCAAAGCTTCTCTTTCTCTCTCTCTCTCTCTCTCACTCACAGCTTCTCTCTCTCTCTCTCACTCACATCTTCTCTTTCTCTCCCTCTCTCTCACTCACAGCTTCTCTTTCTCTCTCTTTCTCACTCACAGCTTCTCTTTCTTTCTCTATCACTCTCAGCTTCTCTTTCCCACTCTTTCTCACTCACAGCTTCTCTTTCTTTCTCTATCACTCTCAGCTTCTCTTTCCCACTCCTCACTCACAGCTTCTCTTTCTCTCTCTTTCTCACTCACAGCTTCTCTCTCTCACTCACAGCTCTTCTCTCTCTCACTCACTCACAGCTTCTCTTTCTCTCTCTCTCACTCACCGCTTCTCTTTCTCTTTCTCTCTCACTCACAGCTTCTCTTTCTCTCTCTCTCACTCACAGCTTCTCTTTCTCTCTCTCTCACTCACAGCTTTTCTTTCTTTCTCTATCACTCTCAGCTTCTCTTTCCCACTCCTTCTCACTCACAGCTTCTCTTTCTCTATCTTTCTCACTCACAGCTACTCTCTCTCTCTCTCACTCACAGCTTCTCTCTCTCTCTCTCACTCACAGCTTCTCTTTCTCTCTCTCTCTCACTCACAGCTTCTCTTTCTCTTTCTCTCTCACTCACAGCTTCTCTTTCTCCCTCTCTCTCTCTCTCCCAGCTTCTCTTTCTCTGTCTCTCTCACTCACAGCTTCTCTTTCTCTCTCTCACTCACTCAAAGATTCTCTTTCTCTCTCTCTCTCACTCACACCTTCTCTCTCTCACACACACACACACACAGCTTCTCTTTCTCTCACTCTCTCTCACTCACAGCTTCTCTTTCTCTCCCTCTCTCACTCACAGCTTCTATTTCTCTCTATTATTCTCACTCACAGCTTCTCTTTCTCTCTCTCTCTCGCTCACAGAATCTCTTTCTCTCTCTCACTCACAGCTTCTCTTTCTCTCTCTCACACACTCACAGCTTCTCCCTCTTTCTCTCTCTCTCACTCACAGCTTCTCTTTCTCTCTCTTTCTCACTCACAGCTTCTCCCTCTATCTCTCTCTCACTCACAGCCTCTTTCTATCTCTCACACACAGCTTCTCTCTCACACACACACACTTCTTTTTCACTCAGTCTCTCACTCCCAGCTTCTCTTTCTCTCTCTCTCTCACTCGCAGCTTCTCTTTCTCTCTCTCTCACTCACAGCTTCTCTTTCTCTCCCTCTCTCTCACTCACAGCTTCTCTTTCTCTCTCTTTCTCACTCACAGCTTCTCTTTCTTTCTCTATCACTCTCAGCTTCTCTTTCCCACTCCTTCTCACTCACAGCTTCTCTTTCTCTCTCTTTCTCACTCACAGCTTCCCTCTCTCTCTCACTCACAGCTTCTCTCTCTCTCACTCACTCACAGCTTCTCTTTCTCTCTCTCTCACTCACAGCTTCTTTCTCTTTCTCTCTCACTCACAGCTTCTCTTTCTCTCTCACTCACTCACAGCTTCTCTTTCTCTCTCTCTCACTCACAACTTCTGTTTCTCTCTATTACTCTCACTCATAGCTTCTCTCTCTCTCTCTCACTCACAGCTTCTCTTTCTCTCTCCCTCTCCCTCTCACAGCTTATCTTTCTCTCTCTCTCTCACTCACAGCTTCTCTTTCTCTCTCTCCCTCACAGCTTCTCTTTCTCTGTCTCTCTCACTCACAACTTCTCTCTCTCTCTCTCTCACTCACAGCTTCTCTTTCTCTCTCTCACTCACTCAAAGCTTCTCTTTCTCTCTCTCTCTCACTCACACCTTCTCTTTCCCACTCCTTCTCACTCACAGCTTCTCTTTCTCTTTCTCACTCACAGCTTCTCTCTCTCTCTCACTCACAGCTTCTCTTTCTCTCTCACACACACAGCTTCTCTCTCTCACACACACACACAACTTCTCTTTCACTCAGTCTCTCTCACTCACAGCTTCTCTTTCTCTCTCTCTCTCTCACTCACAGCTTCTCTTTCTCACTCTCTCACTCACAGCTTCTCTTTCTCTCCCTCTCTCTCACTCACAGCTTCTCTTTCTCTCTCTTTCTCACTCACAGCTTCTCTTTCTTTCTCTATCACTCTCAGCTTCTCTTTCCCACTCCTTCTCACTAACAGCTTCTCTTTCTCTCTCTTTCTCACTCACAGCTTCTCTCTCTCTCTCTCTCACAGCTTCTCTCTCTCTCACTCACTCTCAGCTTCTCTTTCTCTCTCTCTCACTCACAGCTTCTCTCTTTCTCTCTCAGCTTCTCTTTCTCTCTCTCTCACTCACAGCTTCTCTTTCTCTCTCTGACTGACAGCTACACTTTCTCTCCCTCTCTCACAGCTTCTCTCTCTCTCTCTCACTCTCAGCTTCTCTTTCTCTCTCTCTCACTCACAGCCTCTTTCTCTCTCACACACACAGCTTCTCTCTCTCTCACACACACACAACTTCTCTTTCACTCAGTCTCTCTCACTCACAGCTTCTCTTTCTCTCTCTCTCTCACTCACAGCTTCTCTCTCTCTCACTCACAGCTTCTCTTTCTCTCTCATTCTCAGCTTCTCCTGCTCTCTCTCTCTCTCACTCACAGCTTCTATTTCTTTCTCTCTCTCACTCACAGCTTCTCTTTCTCTCTCTCACTCACTCAAAGCTTCTCTTTCTCTCTCTCTCTCACTCACACCTTCTCTTTCTCTCTCACACACACAGCTTCTCTTTCTCTCACTCTCTCTCACTCACAGCTTCTCTTTCTCTCTATTACTCTCACTCACAGCTTCTCTTTCTCTCTCTCTGTCTCTCTCACTGACAGAATCTCTTTCTCTCTCACTCTCTCTCTCACTCACAGCTTCTCTTTCTCTCTCTCTCTCACTCACATCTTCTCTCTCACACAGATTCTCTTTCTCACTCTGTCACTCACTCACAGCTTCTCTTTCTCTCTCTCTCATGCACAGCTTCTGTTTCTCTCTCTCTCACTCACTCACAGCTTCTCTTTCTTACTCTCTCTCTCTCTCACTGGCAGCTTCTCTTTCTATCTCTCGCTCACTCACAGCTTCTCTTTCTCTCTCTCTCTCACTCACATCTTCTCTCTCACACACACAGATTCTCTTTCTCTCTCTCTCACTCACTCACAGCTTCTCTTTTTCTCTCTCTCATGCACAGCTTCTGTTTCTCTCTCTCTCACTCACTCACAGCTTCTCTTTCTTTCTCTCTCACTCACTCACAGCTTCTCTTTTTCTCTCTCTCATGCACAGCTTCTGTTTCTCTCTCTCTCACTCACTCACAGCTTCTCTTTTTCTCTCTCTCATGCACAGCTTCTGTTTCTCTCTCTTTCACTCACTCACAGCTTCTCTTTCTTTCTCTCTCTCTCTCACAGCTTATCTTTCTCTCTCTCTCTCACTCACAGCTTCTCTTTCTCTCTCTCTCTCACTCACATCTTCTCTCTCTCACACACAGATTCTCTTTCTCTCTCTCTCTCACTCACAGCTTCTCTTTCTCTCTCTCACTCACAGCTTCTCTTTCTCTCTCTCTCACTCACAGCTTCTCTTTCTCTCTCTCTCACTCACAGCTTCTCTTTCTCTCTCACACACACACAGATTCTCTTTCTCTCTCTCTCACTCACTCACAGCTTCTCTCTCTCTCACTCACTCACAGCTTCTCTTTCTTTCTCTCTCTCACTCACAGCTGCTCTTTTTCTCTCTTTCTCACTCACAGCTTCTCCCTCTCTCTCTCACTCACAGCCTCTTTCTCTCTCACACACACAGCTTCTCTCTCTCACTCACTTCACTCAGTCTCTCTCACTCAAAGCTTCTCTTTCTCTCTCTCTCTCACTCACAGCTTCTCTTTCTCTCTCTCTCTCACTCACAGCTTCTCTTTCTCTCTCTCTCTCACTCACAGATTCTCTTTCTCTCTCTCTCTCGCACAGATTCTCTTTCTCTCTCTCACTCACTCACAGCTTCTCTCTCTCTCTCACTCACAGCTTCTCTTTCTCTCTCTCACTCACAGATTCTCTTTTTCTCTCTTTCTCACTCACAGCTTCTCCCTCTCTCTCTCTCACTCACAGCCTCTTTCTCTCTCACACACAGCTTCTCTTTCTCTCACTCTCTCTTACTCACAGCTCCACTTTCTTTCTATTGCTCTCACTCACAGCTTCTCTTTCTCTCTCTGTCTCTCTCACTCACAGAATCTCTTTCTCACTCTCTCTCACTCACAGCTTCTCTTTCTCTCTCTCTCTCTCACTCACATCTTCTCTCTCACACACACAGATTCTCTTTCTCACTCTCTCACTCACTCACAGATTCTCTTTCTCTCTCTCATGCACAGCTTCTCTTTCTCTCTCTCTCACGCACTCACAGCTTCTCTTTCTCTCTCTCTCTCACTCAAAGCTTCTCTTTCTCTCTCTCTCTCACTCACAGCTTCTCTTTCTCTCTCTCTCACTCACAGCTTCTCTTTCTCTCTCACACACACACAGATTCTCTTTCTCTCTCACTCACTCACTCACAGCTTCTCTCTCTCTCTCTCACTCACAGCTTCTCTTTCTCTCTCTCACTCACAGCTGTTCTTTTTCTCTCTTTCTCACTCACAGCTTCTCCTTCTCTCTCTCTCACTCACAGCCTCTTTCTCTCACACACACACAGCTTCTCTCTCTCACACACACACACAACTTCTCTTTCACTCAGTCTCTCTCACTCACAGCTTCTCTTTCTCTCTCTCTCTCACTCACAGCTTCTCTTTCTCACTCTCTCACTCACAGCTTCTCTTTCTCTCCCTCTCTCTCACTCACAGCTTCTCTTTCTCTCTCTTTCTCACTCACAGCTTCTCTTTCTTTCTCTATCACTCTCAGCTTCTCTTTCCCACTCCTTCTCACTAACAGCTTCTCTTTCTCTCTCTTTCTCACTCACAGCTTCTCTCTCTCTCTCTCACAGCTTCTCTCTCTCTCTCTCTCACTCTCAGCTTCTCTTTCTCTCTCTCTCACTCACAGCTTCTCTCTTTCTCTCTCAGCTTCTCTTTCTCTCTCTCTCACTCACAGCTTCTCTTTCTCTCTCTGACTGACAGCTACACTTTCTCTCTCACTCTCACAGCTTCTCTCTCTCTCTCTCTCTCACTCTCAGCTTCTCTTTCTCTCTCTCTCACTCACAGCCTCTTTCTCTCTCACACACACAGCTTCTCTCTCTCACACACACACACAACTTCTCTTTCACTCAGTCTCTCTCACTCACAGCTTCTCTTTCTCTCTCTCTCACTCACAGCTTCTCTCTCTCTCACTCACAGCTTCTCTTTCTCTCTCATTCTCAGCTTCTCCTGCTCTCTCTCTCTCTCACTCACAGCTTCTATTTCTTTCTCTATCTCACTCACAGCTTCTCTTTCTCTCTCTCACTCACTCAAAGCTTCTCTTTCTCTCTCTCTCTCACTCACAACTTCTCTTTCTCTCTCTCACACACAGCTTCTCTTTCTCTCACTCTCTCTCACTCACAGCTTCTCTTTCTCTCTATTACTCTCACTCACAGCTTCTCTTTCTCTCTCTCTGTCTCTCTCACTGACAGAATCTCTTTCTCTCTCTCTCACTCTCTCTCTCACTCACAGCTTCTCTTTCTCTCTCTCTCTCACTCACATCTTCTCTCTCACACAGATTCTCTTTCTCTCTCTGTCACTCATTCACAGCTTCTCTTTCTCTCTCTCTCTCATGCACAGCTTCTGTTTCTCTCTCTCTCACTCACTCACAGCTTCTCTTTCTTACTCTCTCTCTCTCTCACTGGCAGCTTCTCTTTCTATCTCTCTCTCACTCACAGCTTCTCTTTCTCTCTCTCTCTCACTCACATCTTCTCTCTCACACACACAGATTCTCTTTCTCTCTCTCTCACTCACTCACAGCTTCTCTTTTTCTCTCTCTCATGCACAGCTTCTGTTTCTCTCTCTCTCACTCACTCACAGCTTCTCTTTCTTTCTCTCTCACTCACTCACAGCTTCTCTTTTTCTCTCTCTCATGCACAGCTTCTTTTCTCTCTCTCTCACTCACTCACAGCTTCTCTTTTTCTCTCTCTCATGCACAGCTTCTGTTTCTCTCTCTCTCACTCACTCACAGCTTCTCTTTCTTTCTCTCTCTCTCTCACTCACAGCTTATCTTTCTCTCTCTCTCACTCACATCTTCTCTCTCTCACACACAGATTCTCTTTCTCTCTCTCTCACTCACTCACAGCTTCTCTCTCTCTCACACACACACAGCTTCTCTTTCTCTCTCACTCACAGCTTCTCTTTCTCTTTCTCTCTCACTCACAGCTTCTCCTTCTCTCTCACACACACACTGCTTTTCTCTCTCTCACACACACACAGCTTCTCTTTCTCTCACTCTCTCTCACTCACAGCTTCTCTTTCTCTCTCTCTCTCTCTCAAAGAATCTCTCTCTCTCTCTCATACACACCCACAGCTTCTCTTTCTCTTTCTCTCTCATTCACAGCTTCTCTTTTTTTCTCTCTCTCTCACTCACAGTTTCTCTTTCTCTCTCTCTCTCACTCACAGCTTCTCTTTCTCCCTCTCTCTCACACACAGTTTCTCTCTCTCTCACACACACAACTTCTCTTTCTCTAACTCTCACTCACATATTCTCTCTCTCTCTCAGCTTCTCGTTCTCTCTCTCTCTCACTCACAGCTTCTCTTTCTCTCACACACACACTCACAGCTTCTCTTTCTCTCTCTCTCTCACTCACAGCTTCTCTCTCTCTCTCTCTCTCACAGCTTCTCTTTCTCTCTCTCTCTCACTCACAGCTTCTCTTTCTGTCTCTCACACACAGAGATTCTCTTTCTCTCTCTCTCTCTCACTCACAGCTTCTCTCTTTCTCTCTCTCACTCACAGCTTCTCTTTCTCTCTCTCACTCACAGCTTCTCTTTCTCTCTCTTTCTCACTCACAGCTTCTCTTTCTCTCTCTTTCTCACTCAACGCTTCTCCCTCTCTCTCTCTCAAACTCACAGCCTCTTTCTCTCTCACACACACAGCTTCTCTCTCTCACACACACAACTTCTCTTTCACTCAGTCTCTCTCACTCACAGCTTCTCTTTCACCCTCTCTCTCACAAAGCTTCTCTTTCTCTCTTTCTCTCACTCACAGCTTCTCTTTCTCTCTCTCTCTCTCTCTCACTCACAGCTTCTCTTTCTCTCTCTCACACACACAGATTCTCTTTCTCTCTCTCACTCAGTCACAGCTTCTCTCTCTCTCTCACTCACAGCTTCTCTTTCTCTCTCTCGCACACAGCTTCTCTCTCACACACACACAACCAACTTCTCTTTCACTCAGTCTCTCTCACTCACAGCTTCTCTTTCTCTCTCTCTCACTCAAAGCTTCTCTTTCTCTCTCACTCTCTTCTCTCACTCACAGCTTCTCTTTCTCTCTCTCTCACTCACAGCTTCTCTTTCTCTCTCTTTCTCACTCACAGCTTCTCTTTCTTTCTCTATCACTCTCAGCTTCTCTTTCCCACTCCTTCTCACTCACAGCTTGTCTTTCTCTTTCTCACTCACAGCTTCTCTCTCTCTCTCACTCACAACTTCTCTCTCTCTCTCTCTCATGCACAGCTTCTGTTTCTCTCTCTCTCACTCACTCACAGCTTCTCTTTCTCTCTCTCTCATGCACAGCTTCTGTTTCTCTCTCTCGCACTCACTCACAGCTTCTCTTTCTTTCTCTCTCTCTCTCTCACTCGCAGCTTCTCTTTCTCTCTCTCTCAATCACAGCTTCTCTTTCTCTCTCTCTCTCACTCACAGCTTCTCTTTCTCTCTCACACACACACAGCTTCTCTTTCTCTCTCACTCACTCACAGCTTCTCTCTGTCTCTCACTCACAGCTTCTCTTTCTCTCTCTCACACACAGATTCTCTTTCTCTCTCTCTCTCTCACTCACAGCTTCTCTCTCTCTCTCACTCACAGCTTCTCTTTCTCTCTCTCGCACACAGCTTATCTCTCACACACACACAACCAACTTCTCTTTCACTCAGTCTCTCTCACTCACAGCTTATCTTTCTCTCTCTCTCTCACTCAAAGCTTCTCTTTCTCTCTCACTCTCTCTCTCACTCACAGCTTCTCTTTCTCTCTCTCTCACTCACAGCTTCTCTTTCTCTCTCTTTCTCACTCACAGCTTCTCTTTCTTCCTCTATCACTCTCAGCTTCTCTTTCCCACTCCTTCTCACTCACAGCTTCTCTTTCTCTTTCTCACTCACAGCTTCTCTCTCTCTCTCACTCACAGCTTCTCTTTCTCTCTCATGCACAGCTTCTGTTTCTCTCTCTCTCACTCACTCACAGGTTCTCTTTCTCTCTCTCTCTCATGCACAGCTTCTGTTTCTCATTCTCTCACTCACTCACAGCTTCTCTTTCTTTCTCTCTCTCTCTCACTCGCAGCTTCTCTTTCTCTCTCTCTCACTCACAGCTTCTCTTTCTCTCTCTCTCTCACTCACAGCTTCTCTTTCTCTCTCTCTCTCACACAGCTTCTCTTTCTCTCTCACTCACTCACAGCTTCTCTCTCTCTCTCACTCACAGCTTCTCTTTCTCTCTCTCACTCACAGCTTCTCTTTCTCTCTCTCTCTCTCACTCACATCTTCTCTCTCACACACACAGCTTCTCTTTCTCTCTCTCTCTCTCACTCACAGCTTCTCTTTCTCTCTCTCACACACACAGATTCTCTTTCTCTCTCTCTCACTCACTCACAGCTTCTCTCTCTCTCTCACTCACAGTTTCTCTTTCTCTCTCTCACTCACAGCTTCTCTTTCTCTCTCTTTCCCACTCACAACTTCTCTTTCTCTCTCTTTCTCACTCACAGTTTCTCCCTCTCTCTCTCTCTCACTCACAGCCTCTTTCACTCTCACACACACAGCTTCTCTCTCTCTCACACACACAACTTCTCTTTCACTCAGTCTCTCTCACTCACAGCTTCTCTTTCTCGCTCTCTCACTCACACCTTCTCTTTCTCTCTCTCTCTCACTCACAGCTTCTCTTTCTCTCTCTCTCTCTCACTCACAGCTTCTCTTTCGCTCTCACACACACACAGATTCTCTTTCTCTCTCTCTCACTCACTCACAGCTTTTCTCTCTCTCTCACTCACAGCTTCTCTTTCTCTCTCACAGCTTCTCTTTCTCTCTCTTTCTCACTCACAACTTCTCTTTCTCTCTCTTTCTCACTCACAGTTTCTCCCTCTCTCTCTCACTCACAGCCTCTTTCTCTCACACACACACAGCTTCTCTCTCTCACACACACAACTTCTCTTTCACTCAGTCTCTCTCACTCACAGCTTCTCTTTCTCTCTCTCTCACTCACAGCTTCTCTTTCTCTCTCTCTCACTCACAGCTTCTCTTTCTCTCTCACACACACACAGATTCTCTTTCTCTCTCTCTCACTCACTCACAGATTCTCTCTCTCTCACTCACTCACAGCTTCTCTTTTTCTCTCTCACTCACAGCTTCTCTTTTTCTCTCTTTCTCACTCACAGCTTCTCCCTCTCTCTCTCTCACTCACAGCCTCTTTCTCTCTCACACACACAGCTTCTCTCTCTCTCTCTCACTTCACTCAGCTTCTCTCTCTCACACACACAACCAACTTCTCTTTCACTCAGTCTCTCTCACTCACAGCTTCTCTTTCTCTCTCTCTCTCACTCAAAGCTTCTCTTTCTCTCTCACTCTCTCTCTCACTCACAGCTTCTCTTTCTCTCTCTCTCACTCACAGCTTCTCTTTCTCTCTCTTTCTCACGCACAGCTTCTCTTTCTTTCTCTATCACTCTCAGCTTCTCTTTCCCACTCCTTCTCACTCACAGCTTCTCTTTCTCTTTCTCACTCACAGCTTCTCTCTCTCACTCACTCACAGCTTCTCTTTCTCTCTCTCTCTCATGCACAGCTTCTGTTTCTCTCTCTCTCACACACACACACAACTTCTCTTTCACTCAGTCTCTCTCACTCACAGCTTCTCTTTCTCTCTCTCTCACTCACAGCTTCTCTTTCTCACTCTCTCACTCACAGCTTCTCTTTCTCTCCCTTTCTCTCACTCACAGCTTCTCTTTCTCTCTCTTTCTCACTCACAGCTTCTCTTTCTTTCTCTATCACTCTCAGCTTCTCTTTCCCACTCCTTCTCACTCACAGCTTCTCTTTCCCTCTCTTTCTCACTCACAGCTTCTCTCTCTCTCTCACACACAGCTTCTCTCTCTCTCTCACTCTCAGCTACTCTTTCTCTCTCTCTCACTCACAGCTTCTCTCTTTCTCTCTCAGCTTCTCTTTGTCTCTCTCTCTCACTCACAGCTTCTCTTTCTCTCTCTGACTGACAGCTACACTTTCTCTCTCTCTCACACACAGCTTCTCTTTCTCTTTCTCTCTCTCGCACTCTCAGCTTCTCTCTCTCTCTCACTCACAGCTACTCTTTCTCTCTCATTCTCAGCTTCTCCTGCTCTCTCTCTCTCACTCACAGCTTCTATTTCTTTCTCTCTCACTCACAGCTTCTTTTTCTCTCTATTACTCTCACTCAGAGCTTCTCTTTCTCTCTCTCTCACTCACAGCTTCCCTTTCTCTCTCTCTCTCTCACTCAAAGCTTCTCTTTCTCTCTCTCTCTCTCTCACTCACAGCTAGTCTTTCTCTCTCCTTCACTCACAGCTTCTCTTTCTCTCCCTCTCTCTCACTCACAGCTTCTCTTTCTCTCTCTTTCTCACTCACAGCTTCTCTTTCTTTCTCTATCACTCTCAGCTTCTCTTTCCCACTCCTTCTCACTCACAGCTTCTCTTTCTCTCTCTTTCTCACTCACAGCTTATCTCTCTCTCTCACTCACAGCTTCTCTTTCTCTATCTCTCTAACTCACAGCTTCTCTTTCTCTTTCTCTCTCACTCACATTTTCTCTCTCTCTCACTTACAGCTTCTCTTTCTCTCTCTCACTCACAACTTCTGTTTCTCTCTATTACTCTCACTCATAGCTTCTCTCTCTCTCTCACTCACAGCATCTCTTTCTCTCTCACTCTCTCTCACTCACAGCTTATCTTTCTCTCTCTCACTCACTCACAGCTTCTCTTTCTCTCTCTCACACTGCTTCTCTTTCTCTGTCTCTCTCTCACTCACAGCTTCTCTTTCTCTCTCTCACTCACTCAAAGCTTCTCTTTCTCTCTCTCACTCACACCTTCCCTTTCTCTCTCTCACACACACAGCTTCTCTTTCTCTCACTCTCGCTCACTCACAGCTTCTCTTTCTCTCTATTACTCTCAGTCACAGCTTCTCTTTCTCTCTCTCTGTCTCTCTCACTGACAGAATCTCTTTCTCTCTCACTCTCTTGCTCACTCACAGCTTCTCTTTCTCTCTCTCTCACTCACATCTTCTCTCTCTCTCACACAGCTTCTCTTTCTCTCTCTCTCACTCAAAGCTTCTCTTTCTCTCTCTCTCTCACTCACAGCTTCTCTTTCTCTCTCTCTCTCACTCACAGCTTCTCTTTCTCTCTCACACACACACAGATTCTCTTTCTCTCTCTCTCACTCACTCACAGCTTCTCTCTCTCTCTCTCACGCACAGCTTCTCTTTTTCTCTCTTTCTCACTCACAGCTTCTCCTTCTCTCTTTCTCACTCACAGCCTCTTTCTCTCACACACACACAGCTTCTCTCTCTCACACACACACACAACTTCTCTTTCACTCAGTCTCTCTCACTCACAGCTTCTCTTTCTCTCTCTCTCTCACTCACAGCTTCTCTTTCTCACTCTCTCACTCACAGCTTCTCTTTCTCTCCCTCTCTCACTCACAGCTTCTCTTTCTCTCTCTTTCTCACTCACAGCTTCTCTTTCTTTCTCTATCACTCTCAGCTTCTCTTTCCCACTCCTTCTCCCTCACAGCTTCTCTTTCCCTCTCTTTCTCACTCACAGCTTCTCTCTCTCTCTCTCTCTCACAGCTTCTCTCTCTCTCTCTCACTCTCAGCTTCGCTTTCTCTCTCTCTCACGCACAGCTTCTCTCTTTCTCTCTCAGCTTCTCTTTCTCTCTCTCTCTCACTCACAGCTTCTCTTTCTCTCTCTGACTGACAGCTACACTTTCTCTCTCTCACAGCTTCTCTTTCTCTTTCTCTCTCTCTCACTCTCAGCTTCTCTCTCTCTCAATCACAGCTACTCTTTCTCTTTCATTCTCAGCTTCTCCTGCTCTCTCTCTCTCACTCACAGCTTCTTTTTCTCTCTATTACTCTCACTCACAGCTTCTCTTTCTCTCTCTCTCACTCACAGCTTCCCTTTCTCTCTCTCTCTCTCACTCAAAGCTTCTCTTTCTCTCTCTCTCTCACTCACAGCTTCTCTTTCTCTCTCTCTCACTCACAGCTTCTCTTTCTCTCTCTTTCTCACTCAGAGCTTCTCTTTCTTTCTCTATCACTCTCAGCTTCTCTTTCCCACTCCTTCTCACTCACAGCTTCTCTTTCCCTCTCTTTCTCACTCACAGCTTCTCTCTCTCTCTCTCACACAGCTTCTCTCTCTCTCACTCTCAGCTTCTCTTTCTCTCTCTCTCACTCACAGCTTCTCTCTTTCTCTCTCAGCTTCTCTTTCTCTCTCTCTCTCACTCACAGCTTCCCTTTCTCTCTCTCTCTCTCACAGCTTCTCTTTCTCTCTCTCTCACTCACAGCTTCCCTTTCTCTCTCTCACTCACAGCTTCTCTTTCTCTCTCTCTCTCTCACTCACAGCTTCTCTTTCTCACTCTCTCACTCACAGCTTCTCTTTCTCTCCCTCTCTCTCACTCACAGCTTCTCTTTCTCTCTCTTTCTCACTCACAGCTTCTCTTTCTTTCTCTATCACTCTCAGCTTCTCTTTCCCACTCCTTCTCACTAACAGCTTCTCTTTCTCTCTCTTTCTCACTCACAGCTTCTCTCTCTCTCTCTCTCTCTCACAGCTTCTCTCTCTCTCACTCACTCTCAGCTTCTCTTTCTCTCTCTCTCACTCACAGCTTCTCTCTTTCTCTCTCAGCTTCTCTTTCTCTCTCTCTCACTCACACCTTCTCTTTCTCTCTCTGACTGACAGCTACACTTTCTCTCCCTCTCTCACAGCTTCTCTCTCTCTCTCTCTCACTCTCAGCTTCTCTTTCTCTCTCTCTCACTCACAGCCTCTTTCTCTCTCACACACACAGCTTCTCTCTCTCTCACACACACACAACTTCTCTTTCACTCAGTCTCTCTCACTCACAGCTTCTCTTTCTCTCTCTCTCTCACTCACAGCTTCTCTCTCTCTCACTCACAGCTTCTCTTTCTCTCTCATTCTCAGCTTCTCCTGCTCTCTCTCTCTCTCACTCACAGCTTCTATTTCTTTCTCTCTCTCACTCACAGCTTCTCTTTCTCTCTCTCACTCACTCACAGCTTCTCTTTCTCTCTCTCTCTCACTCACACCTTCTCTTTCTCTCTCACACACACAGCTTCTCTTTCTCTCACTCTCTCTGACTCACAGCTTCTCTTTCTCTCTATTACTCTCACTCACAGCTTCTCTTTCTCTCTCTCTGTCTCTCTCACTGACAGAATCTCTTTCTCTCTCACTCTCTCTCTCACTCACAGCTTCTCTTTCTCTCTCTCTCTCACTCACATCTTCTCTCTCACACAGATTCTCTTTCTCACTCTGTCACTCACTCACAGCTTCTCTTTCTCTCTCTCTCATGCACAGCTTCTGTTTCTCTCTCTCTCACTCACTTACAGCTTCTCTTTCTTACTC
Source organism: Bradypodion ventrale (assembly GCA_035047345.1). Taxonomy (NCBI): domain Eukaryota; kingdom Metazoa; phylum Chordata; class Lepidosauria; order Squamata; family Chamaeleonidae; genus Bradypodion; species Bradypodion ventrale. The sequence goes on from JAWDJE010000001.1 coordinate 256,624,400, forward strand.
TCTCTCTCTCTCACTGGCAGCTTCTCTTTCTATCTCTCGCTCACTCACAGCTTCTCTTTCTCTCTCTCTCTCACTCACATCTTCTCTCTCACACACACAGATTCTCTTTCTCTCTCTCTCACTCACTCACAGCTTCTCTTTTTCTCTCTCTCATGCACAGCTTCTGTTTCTCTCTCTCTCACTCACTCACAGCTTCTCTTTCTTTCTCTCTCACTCACTCACAGCTTCTCTTTTTCTCTCTCTCATGCACAGCTTCTGTTTCTCTCTCTCTCACTCACTCACAGCTTCTCTTTTTCTCTCTCTCATGCACAGCTTCTGTTTCTCTCTCTTTCACTCACTCACAGCTTCTCTTTCTTTCTCTCTCTCTCTCACAGCTTATCTTTCTCTCTCTCTCTCATTCACAGCTTCTCTTTCTCTCTCTCTCTCACTCACATCTTCTCTCTCTCACACACAGATTCTCTTTCTCTCTCTCTCTCACTCACAGCTTCTCTTTCTCTCTCTCACTCACAGCTTCTCTTTCTCTCTCTCTCACTCACAGCTTCTCTTTCTCTCTCTCTCACTCACAGCTTCTCTTTCTCTCTCTCACACACACAGATTCTCTTTCTCTCTCTCTCACTCACTCACAGCTTCTCTCTCTCTCACTCACTCACAGCTTCTCTTTCTTTCTCTCTCTCACTCACACCTGCTCTTTTTCTCTCTGTCTCACTCACAGCTTCTCCCTCTCTCTCTCACTCACAGCCTCTTTCTCTCTCAGACACACAGCTTCTCTCTCTCTCTCACTTCACTCAGTCTCTCTCACTCAAAGCTTCTCTTTCTCTCTCTCTCTCACTCACAGCTTCTCTTTCTCTCTCTCTCTCACTCACAGCTTCTCTTTCTCTCTCTCTCTCACTCACAGCTTCTCTTTCTCTCTCTCTCTCGCACAGATTCTCTTTCTCTCTCTCACTCACTCACAGCTTCTCTCTCTCTCTCACTCACAGCTTCTCTTTCTCTCTCTCACTCACAGATTCTCTTTTTCTCTCTTTCTCACTCACAGCTTCTCCCTCTCTCTCTCTCACTCACAGCCTCTTTCTCTCTCTCACACACACAGCTTCCCTTTCTCTCACTCTCTCTTACTCACAGCTCCTCTTTCTCTCTATTGCTCTCACTCACAGCTTCTCTTTCTCTCTCTGTCTCTCTCACTCACAGAATCTCTTTCTCACTCTCTCTCACTCACAGCTTCTCTTTCTCTCTCTCTCTCACTCACATCTTCTCTCTCACACACACAGATTCTCTTTCTCACTCTCTCACTCACTCACAGATTCTCTTTCTCTCTCTCATGCACAGCTTCTCTTTCTCTCTCTCTCACTCACTCACAGCTTCTCTTTCTCTCTCTCTCTCACTCAAAGCTTCTCTTTCTCTCTCTCTCTCACTCACAGCTTCTCTTTCTCTCTCTCTCTCACTCACAGCTTCTCTTTCTCTCTCTCACACACACAGATTCTCTTTCTCTCTCACTCACTCACTCACAGCTTCTCTCTCTCTCTCTCACTCACAGCTTCTCTTTCTCTCTCTCACTCACAGCTGTTCTTTTTCTCTCTTTCTCACTCACAGCTTCTCCTTCTCTCTCTCTCACTCACAGCCTCTTTCTCTCACACACACACAGCTTCTCTCTCACACACACACACACAACTTCTCTTTCACTCAGTCTCTCTCACTCACAGCTTCTCTTTCTCTCTCTCTCTCACTCACAGCTTCTCTTTCTCACTCTCTCACTCACACCTTCTCTTTCTCTCCCTCTCTCTCACTCACAGCTTCTCTTTCTCTCTCTTTCTCACTCACAGCTTCTCTTTCTTTCTCTATCACTCTCAGCTTCTCTTTCCCACTCCTTCTCACTAACAGCTTCTCTTTCTCTCTCTATCTCACTCACAGCTTCTCTCTCTCTCTCTCTCTCACAGCTTCTCTCTCTCTCTCACTCACTCTCAGCTTCTCTTTCTCTCTCTCTCACTCACAGCTTCTCTCTTTCTCTCTCAGCTTCTCTTTCTCTCTCTCTCACTCACAGCTTCTCTTTCTCTCTCTGACTGACAGCTACACTTTCTCTCTCACTCTCACAGCTTCTCTCTCTCTCTCTCTCACTCTCAGCTTCTCTTTCTCTCTCTCTCACTCACAGCCTCTTTCTCTCTCACACACACAGCTTCTCTCTCTCACACACACACACAACTTCTCTTTCACTCAGTCTCTCTCACTCACAGCTTCTCTTTCTCTCTCTCTCTCACTCACAGCTTCTCTCTCTCTCACTCACAGCTTCTCTTTCTCTCTCATTCTCAGCTTCTCCTGCTCTCTCTCTCTCACACTCACAGCTTCTATTTCTTTCTCTCTCTCACTCACAGCTTCTCTTTCTCTCTCTCACTCACTCAAAGCTTCTCTTTCTCTCTCTCTCTCACTCACAACTTCTCTTTCTCTCTCACACACACAGCTTCTCTTTCTCTCACTCTCTCTCACTCACAGCTTCTCTTTCTCTCTATTACTCTCACTCACAGCTTCTCTTTCTCTCTCTCTGTCTCTCTCACTGACAGAATCTCTTTCTTTCTCTCTCTCTCACTCTCTCTCTCACTCACAGCTTCTCTTTCTCTCTCTCACTCACATCTTCTCTCTCACACAGATTCTCTTTCTCTCTCTGTCACTCATTCACAGCTTCTCTTTCTCTCTCTCTCTCATGCACAGCTTCTGTTTCTCTCTCTTTCACTCACTCACAGCTTCTCTTTCTTACTCTCTCACTCTCTCACTGGCAGCTTCTCTTTCTATCTCTCTCTCACTCACAGCTTCTCTTTCTCTCTCTCTCTCACTCACATCTTCTCTCTCACACACACAGATTCTCTTTCTCTCTCTCTCACTCACTCACAGCTTCTCTTTTTCTCTCTCTCATGCACAGCTTCTGTTTCTCTCTCTCTCACTCACTCACAGCTTCTCTTTCTTTCTCTCTCACTCACTCACAGCTTCTCTTTTTCTCTCTCTCATGCACAGCTTCTGTTTCTCTCTCTCTCACTCACTCACAGCTTCTCTTTTTCTCTCTCTCATGCACAGCTTCTGTTTCTCTCTCTCTCACTCACTCACAGCTTCTCTTTCTTTCTCTCTCTCTCTCACTCACAGCTTATCTTTCTCTCTCTCTCTCACTCACATCTTCTCTCTCTCACACACAGATTCTCTTTCTCTCTCTCTCACTCACTCACAGCTTCTCTCTCTCACACACACACACAGCTTCTCTTTCTCTCTCACTCACAGCTTCTCTTTCTCTTTCTCTCTCACTCACAGCTTCTCCTTCTCTCTCACACACACACTGCTTTTCTCTCTCTCACACACACACAGCTTCTCTTTCTCTCACTCTCTCTCACTCACAGCTTCTCTTTCTCTCTCTCTCTCTCTCAAAGAATCTCTCTCTCTCTCTCATACACACCCACAGCTTCTCTTTCTCTTTCTCTCTCATTCACAGCTTCTCTTTTTTTCTCTCTCTCTCACTCACAGTTTCTCTTTCTCTCTCTCTCTCACTCACAGCTTCTCTTTCTCCCTCTCTCTCACACACAGTTTCTCTCTCTCTCACACACACAACTTCTCTTTCTCTAACTCTCACTCACATATTCTCTCTCTCTCTCAGCTTCTCTTTCTCTCTCTCTCTCACTCACAGCTTCTCTTTCTCTCTCACACACACTCACAGCTTCTCTTACTCTCTCTCTCTCACTCACAGCTTCTCTCTCTCTCTCTCTCTCACAGCTTCTCTTTCTCTCTCTCTCTCACTCACAGCTTCTCTTTCTGTCTCTCACACACAGAGATTCTCTTTCTCTCTCTCTCTCTCACTCACAGCTTCTCTCTTTCTCTCTCTCACTCACAGCGTCTCTTTCTCTCTCTCACTCACAGCTTCTCTTTCTCTCTCTTTCTCACTCACAGCTTCTCTTTCTCTCTCTTTCTCACTCAACGCTTCTCCCTCTCTCTCTCTCAAACTCACAGCCTCTTTCTCTCTCTCACACACAGCTTCTCTCTCTCACACACACAACTTCTCTTTCACTCAGTCTCTCTCACTCACAGCTTCTCTTTCACCCTCTCTCTCACACTCAAAGCTTCTCTTTCTCTCTCTCTCTCACTCACAGCTTCTCTTTCTCTCTCTCTCTCTCTCTCACTCACAGCTTCTCTTTCTCTCTCTCACACACACAGATTCTCTTTCTCTCTCTCACTCAGTCACAGCTTCTCTCTCTCTCTCACTCACAGCTTCTCTTTCTCTCTCTCACACACAGCTTCTCTCTCACACACACACAACCAACTTCTCTTTCACTCAGTCTCTCTCACTCACAGCTTCTCTTTCTCTCTCTCTCACTCAAAGCTTCTCTTTCTCTCTCACTCTCTCTCTCACTCACAGCTTCTCTTTCTCTCTCTCTCACTCACAGCTTCTCTTTCTCTCTCTTTCTCACTCACAGCTTCTCTTTCTTTCTCTATCACTCTCAGCTTCTCTTTCCCACTCCTTCTCACTCACAGCTTGTCTTTCTCTTTCTCACTCACAGCTTCTCTCTCTCTCTCACTCACAACTTCTCTTTCTCTCTCTCTCATGCACAGCTTCTGTTTCTCTCTCTCTCACTCACTCACAGCTTCTCTTTCTCTCTCTCTCATGCACAGCTTCTGTTTCTCTCTCTCGCACTCACTCACAGCTTCTCTTTCTTTCTCTCTCTCTCTCTCACTCGCAGCTTCTCTTTCTCTCTCTCTCAATCACAGCTTCTCTTTCTCTCTCTCTCTCACTCACAGCTTCTCTTTCTCTCTCTCACACACACAGCTTCTCTTTCTCTCTCACTCACTCACAGCTTCTCTCTCTCTCTCACTCACAGCTTCTCTTTCTCTCTCTCACACACAGATTCTCTCTCTCTCTCTCTCTCTCACTCACAGCTTCTCTCTCTCTCTCACTCACAGCTTCTCTTTCTCTCTCTCGCACACAGCTTATCTCTCACACACACACAACCAACTTCTCTTTCACTCAGTCTCTCTCACTCACAGCTTATCTTTCTCTCTCTCTCTCACTCAAAGCTTCTCTTTCTCTCTCACTCTCTCTCTCACTCACAGCTTCTCTTTCTCTCTCTCTCACTCACAGCTTCTCTTTCTCTCTCTTTCTCACTCACAGCTTCTCTTTCTTCCTCTATCACTCTCAGCTTCTCTTTCCCACTCCTTCTCACTCACAGCTTCTCTTTCTCTTTCTCACTCACAGCTTCTCTCTCTCTCTCACTCACAGCTTCTCTTTCTCTCTCATGCACAGCTTCTGTTTCTCTCTCTCTCACTCACTCACAGGTTCTCTTTCTCTCTCTCTCTCATGCACATCTTCTGTTTCTCATTCTCTCACTCACTCACAGCTTCTCTTTCTTTCTCTCTCTCTCTCACTCGCAGCTTCTCTTTCTCTCTCTCTCACTCACAGCTTCTCTTTCTCTCTCTCTCTCACTCACAGCTTCTCTTTCTCTCTCTCTCACACACAGCTTCTCTTTCTCTCTCACTCACTCACAGCTTCTCTCTCTCTCTCACTCACAGCTTCTCTTTCTCTCTCTCACTCACAGCTTCTCTTTCTCTCTCTCTCTCTCACTCACATCTTCTCTCTCACACACACAGCTTCTCTTTCTCTCTCTCTCTCTCACTCACAGCTTCTCTTTCTCTCTCTCACACACACAGATTCTCTTTCTCTCTCTCTCACTCACTCACAGCTTCTCTCTCTCTCTCACTCACAGTTTCTCTTTCTCTCTCTCACTCACAGCTTCTCTTTCTCTCTCTTTCCCACTCACAACTTCTCTTTCTCTCTCTTTCTCACTCACAGTTTCTCCCTCTCTCTCTCTCTCACTCACAGCCTCTTTCACTCTCACACACACAGCTTCTCTCTCTCTCACACACACAACTTCTCTTTCACTCAGTCTCTCTCACTCACAGCTTCTCTTTCTCGCTCTCTCACTCACACCTTCTCTTTCTCTCTCTCTCTCACTCACAGCTTCTCTTTCTCTCTCTCTCTCTCACTCACAGCTTCTCTTTCGCTCTCACACACACACAGATTCTCTTTCTCTCTCTCTCACTCACTCACAGCTTCTCTCTCTCTCTCACTCACAGCTTCTCTTTCTCTCTCACAGCTTCTCTTTCTCTCTCTTTCTCACTCACAACTTCTCTTTCTCTCTCTTTCTCACTCACAGTTTCTCCCTCTCTCTCTCACTCACAGCCTCTTTCTCTCACACACACACAGCTTCTCTCTCTCACACACACAACTTCTCTTTCACTCAGTCTCTCTCACTCACAGCTTCTCTTTCTCTCTCTCTCACTCACAGCTTCTCTTTCTCTCTCTCTCACTCACAGCTTCTCTTTCTCTCTCTCACACACACAGATTCTCTTTCTCTCTCTCTCACTCACTCACAGATTCTCTCTCTCTCTCACTCACTCACAGCTTCTCTTTCTCTCTCTCACTCACAGCTTCTCTTTTTCTCTCTTTCTCACTCACAGCTTCTCCCTCTCTCTCTCTCACTCACAGCCTCTTTCTCTCTCACACACACAGCTTCTCTCTCTCTCTCTCACTTCACTCAGTCTCTCTCACTCAAAGCTTCTCTTTCTCTCTCTCTCTCACTCACAGCTTCTCTTTCTCTCTCTCTCACTCACAGCTTTTCTTTCTCTCTCTCTCGCACAGCTTCTCTTTCTCTCTCTCTCACTCACACACAGCTTCTCTCTCTCTCTCACTCACAGCTTCTCTTTCTCTCTCTCACTCACAGATTCTCTTTTTCTCTCTTTCTCACTCACAGCTTCTCCCTCTCTCTCTCACTCACAGCCTCTTTCGCTCTCACACACACACAGCTTCTCTTTCTCTCACTCTCTCTTACTCACAGCTTCTCTTTCTCTCTATTGCTCTCACTCACAGCTTCTCTTTCTTTCTCTCTGTCTCTCTCACTCACAGAATCTCTTTCTCACTCTCTCTCATGCACAGCTTCTCTTTCTCTCTCTCTCACTCACTCACAGCTTCTCTTTCTCTCTCTCTCTCACTCAAAGCTTCTCTTTCTCTCTCTCTCTCTCTCACTCACAGCTTCTCTTTCTCTCTCTCTCTCACTCACAGCTTCTCTCTCTCTCTCACACAGCTTCTCTTTCTCTCTCACTCACTCACAGCTTCTCTCTCTCTCTCACTCACAGCTTCTCTTTCTCTCTCTCACTCACAGCTTCTCTTTCTCTCTCTCTCTCACTCACATCTTCTCTCTCTCACACACAGATTCTCTTTCTCTCTCTCTCTCTCTCTCTCTCACTCACAGCTTCTCTTTCTCTCTCTCACACACACAGATTCTCTTTCTCTCTCTCACTCACTCACAGCTTCTCTCTCTCTCACTCACAGCTTCTCTTTCTCTCTCTCACTCACAGCTTCTCTTTCTCTCTCTTTCTCACTCACAACTTCTCTTTCTCTCTCTTTCTCACTCACAGTCTCCCTCTCTCTCTCTCTCACTCACAGCCTCTTTCTCTCTCACACACACAGCTTCTCTCTCACACACACACACAACTTCTCTTTCACTCAGTCTCTCTCACTCACAGCTTCTCTTTCTCTCTCTCTCACTCACACGTTCTCTTTCTCTCTCTCTCTCACTCACAGCTTCTCTTTCTCTCTCTCTCTCTCACTCACAGCTTCTCTTTCGCTCTCACACACACAGATTCTCTTTCTCTCTCTCTCTTACTCACTCACAGCTTCTCTCTCTCTCTCACTCACAGCTTCTCTTTCTCTCTCACTCACAGCTTCTCTTTCTCTCTCTTTCTCACTCACAACTTCTCTTTCTCTCTCTTTCTCACTCACGGTTTCTCCCTCTCTCTCTCTCTCTCTCACACACACAACTTCTCTTTCACTCAGACTCTCTCACTCACAGCTTCTCTTTCTCTCTCTCTCACTCACAGCTTCTCTTTCTCTCTCTCTCACTCACAGCTTCTCTTTCTCTCTCACACACACAGATTCTCTTTCTCTCTCTCTCATTCACTCACAGCTTCTCTTTCTCTCTCACACACACACAGCTTCTCTCTCTCTCTCACAGCTTCTCTTTCTCTCTCTCTCTCACTCACAGCTTCTCTTTCTGTCTCTCACACACAGAGATTCTCTTTCTCTCTCTCTCACTCACTCACAGCTTCTCTCTCTCTTTCTCTCACTCACAGCTTCTCTCTCTCTCTCTCACAGCTTCTCTCTCTCTCTCTCTCTCACTCACAGCTTCTCTTTCTGTCTCTCACACACAGAGATTCTCTTTCTCTCTCTCTCACTCACTCACAGCTTCTCTCTCTCTCTCTCTCACTCACAGCTTCTCTTTCTCTCTCTCACTCACAGCTTCTCTCTCTATCCCACACAACTTCTCTTTCACTCAGTCTCTCTCACTCACAGCTTCTCTTTCACCCTCTCTCTCTCACTCAAAGCTTCTCTTTCTCTCTCTCTCTCACTCACAGCTTCTCTTTCTCTCTCTCTCTCTCTCTCTCTCTCTCTCACAGCTTCTCTTTCTCTCTCTCACACACACAGATTCTCTTTCTCTCTCTCACTCACTCACAGCTTCTCTCTCTCTCTCACTCACAGCTTCTCTTTCTCTCTCTCGCACACAGCTTCTCTCTCTCACACACACAACCAACTTCTCTTTCACTCAGTCTCTCTCACTCACAGCTTCTCTTTCTCTCTCTCTCTCACTCAAAGCTTCTCTTTCTCTCTCACTCTCTCTCTCACTCACAGCTTCTCTTTCTCTCTCTCTCACTCACAGCTTCTCTTTCTCTCTCTTTCTCACGCACAGCTTCTCTTTCTTTCTCTATCACTCTCAGCTTCTCTTTCCCACTCCTTCTCACTCACAGCTTCTCTTTCTCTTTCTCACTCACAGCTTCTCTCTCTCACTCACTCACAGCTTCTCTTTCTCTCTCTCTCTCATGCACAGCTTCTGTTTCTCTCTCTCTCACACACACACACAACTTCTCTTTCACTCAGTCTCTCTCACTCACAGCTTCTCTTTCTCTCTCTCTCACTCACAGCTTCTCTTTCTCACTCTCTCACTCACAGCTTCTCTTTCTCTCCCTTTCTCTCACTCACAGCTTCTCTTTCTCTCTCTTTCTCACTCACAGCTTCTCTTTCTTTCTCTATCACTCTCAGCTTCTCTTTCCCACTCCTTCTCACTCACAGCTTCTCTTTCCCTCTCTTTCTCACTCACAGCTTCTCTCTCTCTCTCTCACACAGCTTCTCTCTCTCTCTCACTCTCAGCTTCTCTTTCTCTCTCTCTCACTCACAGCTTCTCTCTTTCTCTCTCAGCTTCTCTTTGTCTCTCTCTCTCACTCACAGCTTCTCTTTCTCTCTCTGACTGACAGCTACACTTTCTCTCTCTCTCACACACAGCTTCTCTTTCTCTTTCTCTCTCTCGCACTCTCAGCTTCTCTCTCTCTCTCACTCACAGCTACTCTTTCTCTCTCATTCTCAGCTTCTCCTCCTCTCTCTCTCTCACTCACAGCTTCTATTTCTTTCTCTATCACTCACAGCTTCTTTTTCTCTCTATTACTCTCACTCAGAGCTTCTCTTTCTCTCTCTCTCACTCACAGCTTCCCTTTCTCTCTCTCTCTCTCACTCAAAGCTTCTCTTTCTCTCTCTCTCTCTCTCACTCACAACTTCTCTTTCTCTCTCCTTCACTCACAGCTTCTCTTTCTCTCCCTCTCTCTCACTCACAGCTTCTCTTTCTCTCTCTTTCTCACTCACAGCTTCTCTTTCTTTCTCTATCACTCTCAGCTTCTCTTTCCCACTCCTTCTCACTCACAGCTTCTCTTTCTCTCTCTTTCTCACTCACAGCTTATCTCTCTCTCTCACTCACAGCTTCTCTTTCTCTATCTCTCTAACTCACAGCTTCTCTTTCTCTCTCTCTCTCATGCACAGCTTCTGTTTCTCTCTCTCACACACACACACACAACTTCTCTTTCACTCAGTCTCTCTCACTCACAGCTTCTCTTTCTCTCTCTCTCACTCACAGCTTCTCTTTCTCACTCTCTCACTCACAGCTTCTCTTTCTCTCCCTTTCTCTCACTCACAGCTTCTCTTTCTCTCTCTTTCTCACTCACAGCTTCTCTTTCTTTCTCTATCACTCTCAGCTTCTCTTTCCCACTCCTTCTCACTCACAGCTTCTCTTTCCCTCTCTTTCTCACTCACAGCTTCTCTCTCTCTCTCTCACACAGCTTCTCTCTCTCTCTCACTCTCAGCTTCTCTTTCTCTCTCTCTCACTCACAGCTTCTCTCTTTCTCTCTCAGCTTCTCTTTGTCTCTCTCTCTCACTCACAGCTTCTCTTTCTCTCTCTGACTGACAGCTACACTTTCTCTCTCTCTCACACACAGCTTCTCTTTCTCTTTCTCTCTCTCGCACTCTCAGCTTCTCTCTCTCTCTCACTCACAGCTACTCTTTCTCTCTCATTCTCAGCTTCTCCTCCTCTCTCTCTCTCACTCACAGCTTCTATTTCTTTCTCTATCACTCACAGCTTCTTTTTCTCTCTATTACTCTCACTCAGAGCTTCTCTTTCTCTCTCTCTCACTCACAGCTTCCCTTTCTCTCTCTCTCTCTCACTCAAAGCTTCTCTTTCTCTCTCTCTCTCTCTCACTCACAACTTCTCTTTCTCTCTCCTTCACTCACAGCTTCTCTTTCTCTCCCTCTCTCTCACTCACAGCTTCTCTTTCTCTCTCTTTCTCACTCACAGCTTCTCTTTCTTTCTCTATCACTCTCAGCTTCTCTTTCCCACTCCTTCTCACTCACAGCTTCTCTTTCTCTCTCTTTCTCACTCACAGCTTATCTCTCTCTCTCACTCACAGCTTCTCTTTCTCTATCTCTCTAACTCACAGCTTCTCTTTCTCTTTCTCTCTCACTCACATTTTCTCTCTCTCTCACTTACAGCTTCTCTTTCTCTCTCTCACTCACAACTTCTGTTTCTCTCTATTACTCTCACTCATAGCTTCTCTCTCTCTCTCACTCACAGCATCTCTTTCTCTCTCACTCTCTCTCACTCACATTTTATCTTTCTCTCTCTCACTCACTCACAGCTTCTCTTTCTCTCTCTCACACTGCTTCTCTTTCTCTGTCTCTCTCTCACTCACAGCTTCTCTTTCTCTCTCTCACTCACTCAAAGCTTCTCTTTCTCTCTCTCACTCACACCTTCCCTTTCTCTCTCACACACACACAGCTTCTCTTTCTCTCACTCTCGCTCACTCACAGCTTCTCTTTCTCTCTATTACTCTCACTCACAGCTTCTCTTTCTCTCTCTCTGTCTCTCTCACTGACAGAATCTCTTTCTCTCTCACTCTCTTGCTCACTCACAGCTTCTCTTTCTCTCTCTCTCACTCACATCTTCTCTCTCTCTCACACAGCTTCTCTTTCTCTCTCTCTCACTCAAAGCTTCTCTTTCTCTCTCTCTCTCACTCACAGCTTCTCTTTCTCTCTCTCTCTCACTCACAGCTTCTCTTTCTCTCTCTCACACACACAGATTCTCTTTCTCTCTCTCTCACTCACTCACAGCTTCTCTCTCTCTCTCTCACGCACAGCTTCTCTTTTTCTCTCTTTCTCACTCACAGCTTCTCCTTCTCTCTTTCTCACTCACAGCCTCTTTCTCTCACACACACACAGCTTCTCTCTCTCTCACACACACACAACTTCTCTTTCACTCAGTCTCTCTCACTCACAGCTTCTCTTTCTCTCTCTCTCTCACTCACAGCTTCTCTTTCTCACTCTCTCACTCACAGCTTCTCTTTCTCTCCCTCTCTCACTCACAGCTTCTCTTTCTCTCTCTTTCTCACTCACAGCTTCTCTTTCTTTCTCTATCACTCTCAGCTTCTCTTTCCCACTCCTTCTCCCTCACAGCTTCTCTTTCCCTCTCTTTCTCACTCACAGCTTCTCTCTCTCTCTCTCTCTCACAGCTTCTCTCTCTCTCTCTCACTCTCAGCTTCGCTTTCTCTCTCTCTCACGCACAGCTTCTCTCTTTCTCTCTCAGCTTCTCTTTCTCTCTCTCTCTCACTCACAGCTTCTCTTTCTCTCTCTGACTGACAGCTACACTTTCTCTCTCTCACAGCTTCTCTTTCTCTTTCTCTCTCTCTCACTCTCAGCTTCTCTCTCTCTCAATCACAGCTACTCTTTCTCTTTCATTCTCAGCTTCTCCTGCTCTCTCTCTCTCACTCACAGCTTCTTTTTCTCTCTATTACTCTCACTCACAGCTTCTCTTTCTCTCTCTCTCACTCACAGCTTCCCTTTCTCTCTCTCTCTCTCACTCAAAGCTTCTCTTTCTCTCTCTCTCTCACTCACAGCTTCTCTTTCTCTCTCTCTCACTCACAGCTTCTCTTTCTCTCTCTTTCTCACTCACAGCTTCTCTTTCTTTCTCTATCACTCTCAGCTTCTCTTTCCCACTCCTTCTCACTCACAGCTTCTCTTTCCCTCTCTTTCTCACTCACAGCTTCTCTCTCTCTCACACACACAGCTTCTCTCTCTCTCACTCTCAGCTTCTCTTTCTCTCTCTCTCACTCACAGCTTCTCTCTTTCTCTCTCAGCTTCTCTTTCTCTCTCTCTCTCACTCACAGCTTCCCTTTCTCTCTCTCTCTCTCACAGCTTCTCTTTCTCTCTCTCTCACTCACAGCTTCCCTTTCTCTCTCTCACTCACAGCTTCTCTTTCTCTCTCTCTCTCTCACTCACAGCTTCTCTTTCTCACTCTCTCACTCACAGCTTCTCTTTCTCTCCCTCTCTCTCACTCACAGCTTCTCTTTCTCTCTCTTTCTCACTCACAGCTTCTCTTTCTTTCTCTATCACTCTCAGCTTCTCTTTCCCACTCCTTCTCACTAACAGCTTCTCTTTCTCTCTCTTTCTCACTCACAGCTTCTCTCTCTCTCTCTCTCACAGCTTCTCTCTCTCTCACTCACTCTCAGCTTCTCTTTCTCTCTCTCTCACTCACAGCTTCTCTCTTTCTCTCTCAGCTTCTCTTTCTCTCTCTCTCACTCACAGCTTCTCTTTCTCTCTCTGACTGACAGCTACACTTTCTCTCCCTCTCTCACAGCTTCTCTCTCTCTCTCTCTCACTCTCAGCTTCTCTTTCTCTCTCTCTCACTCACAGCCTCTTTCTCTCTCACACACACAGCTTCTCTCTCTCACACACACACACAACTTCTCTTTCACTCAGTCTCTCTCACTCACAGCTTCTCTTTCTCTCTCTCTCTCACTCACAGCTTCTCTCTCTCTCACTCACAGCTTCTCTTTCTCTCTCATTCTCAGCTTCTCCTGCTCTCTCTCTCTCTCACTCACAGCTTCTATTTCTTTCTCTCTCTCACTCACAGCTTCTCTTTCTCTCTCTCACTCACTCACAGCTTCTCTTTCTCTCTCTCTCTCACTCACACCTTCTCTTTCTCTCTCACACACACAGCTTCTCTTTCTCTCACTCTCTCTGACTCACAGCTTCTCTTTCTCTCTATTACTCTCACTCACAGCTTCTCTTTCTCTCTCTCTGTCTCTCTCACTGACAGAATCTCTTTCTCTCTCACTCTCTCTCTCACTCACAGCTTCTCTTTCTCTCTCTCTCTCACTCACATCTTCTCTCTCACACAGATTCTCTTTCTCACTCTGCCACTCACTCACAGCTTCTCTTTCTCTCTCTCTCATGCACAGCTTCTGTTTCTCTCTCTCTCACTCACTTACAGCTTCTCTTTCTTACTCTCTCTCTCTCTCACTGGCAGCTTCTCTTTCTATCTCTCGCTCACTCACAGCTACTCTTTCTCTCTCTCTCTCACTCACATCTTCTCTCTCACACACACAGATTCTCTTTCTCTCTCTCTCACTCACTCACAGCTTCTCTTTTTCTCTCTCTCATGCACAGCTTCTGTTTCTCTCTCTCTCACTCACTCACAGCTTCTCTTTCTTTCTCTCTCACTCACTCACAGCTTCTCTTTTTCTCTCTCTCATGCACAGCTTCTGTTTCTCTCTCTCTCACTCACTCACAGCTTCTCTTTTTCTCTCTCTCATGCACAGCTTCTGTTTCTCTCTCTTTCACTCACTCACAGCTTCTCTTTCTTTCTCTCTCTCTCTCACAGCTTATCTTTCTCTCTCTCTCTCACTCACAGCTTCTCTTTCTCTCTCTCTCTCACTCACATCTTCTCTCTCTCACACACAGATTCTCTTTCTCTCTCTCTCTCTCACTCACAGCTTCTCTTTCTCTCTCTCACTCACAGCTTCTCTTTCTCTCTCTCTCACTCACAGCTTCTCTTTCTCTCTCTCTCACTCACAGCTTCTCTTTCTCTCTCTCTCTCACACAGATTCTCTCTCTCTCTCTCTCACTCACTCACAGCTTCTCTCTCTCTCACTCACTCACAGCTTCTCTTTCTTTCTCTCTCTCACTCACAGCTGCTCTTTTTCTCTCTTTCTCACTCACAGCTTCTCCCTCTCTCTCTCACTCACAGCCTCTTTCTCTCTCACACACACAGCTTCTCTCTCTCTCTCACTTCACTCAGTCTCTCTCACTCAAAGCTTCTCTTTCTCTCTCTCTCTCACTCACAGCTTCTCTTTCTCTCTCTCTCTCACTCACAGCTTCTCTTTCTCTCTCTCTCTCACTCACAGCTTCTCTTTCTCTCTCTCTCGCACAGATTCTCTTTCTCTCTCTCACTCACTCACAGCTTCTCTCTCTCTCTCACTCACAGCTTCTCTTTCTCTCTCTCACTCACAGATTCTCTTTTTCTCTCTTTCTCACTCACAGCTTCTCCCTCTCTCTCTCTCACTCACAGCCTCTTTCTCTCTCACACACACACAGCTTCTCTTTCTCTCACTCTCTCTTACTCACAGCTCCTCTTTCTCTCTATTGCTCTCACTCACAGCTTCTCTTTCTCTCTCTGTCTCTCTCACTCACAGAATCTCTTTCTCACTCTCTCTCACTCACAGCTTCTCTTTCTCTCTCTCTCTCTCACTCACATCTTCTCTCTCTCACACACAGATTCTCTTTCTCACTCTCTCACTCACTCACAGATTCTCTTTCTCTCTCTCATGCACAGCTTCTCTTTCTCTCTCTCTCACTCACTCACAGCTTCTCTTTCTCTCTCTCTCTCACTCAAAGCTTCTCTTTCTCTCTCTCTCTCACTCACAGCTTCTCTTTCTCTCTCTCTCTCACTCACAGCTTCTCTTTCTCTCTCTCACACACACAGATTCTCTTTCTCTCTCACTCACTCACTCACAGCTTCTCTCTCTCTCTCTCACTCACAGCTTCTCTTTCTCTCTCTCACTCACAGCTGTTCTTTTTCTCTCTTTCTCACTCACAGCTTCTCCTTCTCTCTCTCTCACTCACAGCCTCTTTCTCTCACACACACACAGCTTCTCTCTCTCACACACACACACAACTTCTCTTTCACTCAGTCTCTCTCACTCACAGCTTCTCTTTCTCTCTCTCTCTCACTCACAGCTTCTCTTTCTCACTCTCTCACTCACACCTTCTCTTTCTCTCCCTCTCTCTCACTCACAGCTTCTCTTTCTCTCTCTTTCTCACTCACAGCTTCTCTTTCTTTCTCTATCACTCTCAGCTTCTCTTTCCCACTCCTTCTCACTAACAGCTTCTCTTTCTCTCTCTATCTCACTCACAGCTTCTCTCTCTCTCTCTCTCTCACAGCTTCTCTCTCTCTCTCACTCACTCTCAGCTTCTCTTTCTCTCTCTCTCACTCACAGCTTCTCTCTTTCTCTCTCAGCTTCTCTTTCTCTCTCTCTCACTCACAGCTTCTCTTTCTCTCTCTGACTGACAGCTACACTTTCTCTCTCACTCTCACAGCTTCTCTCTCTCTCTCTCTCTCACTCTCAGCTTCTCTTTCTCTCTCTCTCACTCACAGCCTCTTTCTCTCTCACACACACAGCTTCTCTCTCTCACACACACACACAACTTCTCTTTCACTCAGTCTCTCTCACTCACAGCTTCTCTTTCTCTCTCTCTCTCACTCACAGCTTCTCTCTCTCTCACTCACAGCTTCTCTTTCTCTCTCATTCTCAGCTTCTCCTGCTCTCTCTCTCTCTCACTCACAGCTTCTATTTCTTTCTCTCTCTCACTCACAGCTTCTCTTTCTCTCTCTCACTCACTCAAAGCTTCTCTTTCTCTCTCTCTCTCACTCACAACTTCTCTTTCTCTCTCTCACACACAGCTTCTCTTTCTCTCACTCTCTCTCACTCACAGCTTCTCTTTCTCTCTATTACTCTCACTCACAGCTTCTCTTTCTCTCTCTCTGTCTCTCTCACTGACAGAATCTCTTTCTCTCTCTCTCACTCTCTCTCTCACTCACAGCTTCTCTTTCTCTCTCTCACTCACATCTTCTCTCTCACACAGATTCTCTTTCTCTCTCTGTCACTCATTCACAGCTTCTCTTTCTCTCTCTCTCTCATGCACAGCTTCTGTTACTCTCTCTCTCACTCACTCACAGCTTCTCTTTCTTACTCTCTCTCTCTCTCACTGGCAGCTTCTCTTTCTATCTCTCTCTCACTCACAGCTTCTCTTTCTCTCTCTCTCTCACTCACATCTTCTCTCTCACACACACAGATTCTCTTTCTCTCTCTCTCACTCACTCACAGCTTCTCTTTTTCTCTCTCTCATGCACAGCTTCTGTTTCTCTCTCTCTCACTCACTCACAGCTTCTCTTTCTTTCTCTCTCACTCACTCACAGCTTCTCTTTTTCTCTCTCTCATGCACAGCTTCTGTTTCTCTCTCTCTCACTCACTCACAGCTTCTCTTTTTCTCTCTCTCATGCACAGCTTCTGTTTCTCTCTCTCTCACTCACTCACAGCTTCTCTTTCTTTCTCTCTCTCTCACTCACAGCTTATCTTTCTCTCTCTCTCTCACTCACATCTTCTCTCTCTCACACACAGATTCTCTTTCTCTCTCTCTCACTCACTCACAGCTTCTCTCTCACACACACACACACAGCTTCTCTTTCTCTCTCACTCACAGCTTCTCTTTCTCTTTCTCTCTCACTCACAGCTTCTCCTTCTCTCTCACACACACACTGCTTTTCTCTCTCTCACACACACACAGCTTCTCTTTCTCTCACTCTCTCTCACTCACAGCTTCTCTTTCTCTCTCTCTCTCTCAAAGAATCTCTCTCTCTCTCTCATACACACCCACAGCTTCTCTTTCTCTTTCTCTCTCATTCACAGCTTCTCTTTTTTTCTCTCTCTCTCACTCACAGTTTCTCTTTCTCTCTCTCTCTCACTCACAGCTTCTCTTTCTCCCTCTCTCTCACACACAGTTTCTCTCTCTCTCACACACACAACTTCTCTTTCTCTAACTCTCACTCACATATTCTCTCTCTCTCTCAGCTTCTCTTTCTCTCTCTCTCTCACTCACAGCTTCTCTTTCTCTCTCACACACACTCACAGCTTCTCTTTCTCTCTCTCTCTCACTCACAGCTTCTCTATCTCTCTCTCTCTCACAGCTTCTCTTTCTCTCTCTCTCTCACTCACAGCTTCTCTTTCTGTCTCTCACACACAGAGATTCTCTTTCTCTCTCTCTCTCTCACTCACAGCTTCTCTTTCTGTCTCTCACACACAGAGATTCCCTTTCTCTCTCTTTCTCACTCACAGCTTCTGTTTTGCTCTATCACTCTCACTCACACCTTCCCTTTCTCTCTCTCTCTCTCACTCACAGCTTCTCTTTATCTCTCTCTCTCTCACTCACAGCTTCTCTCTCTCTCACTCACAGCTTCTCTTTCTCTCTCCTCTCACTCACAGCTTCTCTTTCTCTCTCTCTCTCACTCACAGCTTCTCTTTCTCTCTCACACACATACAGATTCTCTTTCTCTCTCTCACTCACTCACAGCTTCTCTCTCTCTCTCACTCACAGCTTCTCTTTATCTCTCTCACTCACAGCTTTTCTTTCTCTCTCTGTCACTCACAGCTTCTCCCTCTATCTCTCTCTCTCTCTCGATCTCTCTCACTCACAGCTTCTCTTTCTCTCTCACACACACAGCTTCTCTCTCTCACACACAACTTCTCTTTCACTCACTCTCTCTCACTCACAGCTTCTCTTTCTCTCTCTCTCACTCAAAGCTTCTCTTTCTCTCTCACACACCCAGCTTCTCTTTCTCTCTCTCTCACTCACAGCTTTTCTTTCTCTCCCTCTTTCTCACTCACAGTTTCTCTTTCTTTCTCTATCACTCTCAGCTTCTCTTTCCCACTCCTTCTCACTCACAGCTTCTCTTTCTCTATCTTTCTCACTCACAGCTACTCTCTCTCTCTCTCACACTCACAGCTTCTCTCTCTCTCTCTCTCACTCACAGCTTCTCTTTCTCTCTCTCTCTCACTCAAAGCTTCTCTTTCTCTCTCTCACACACCCAGCTTCTCTTTCTCTCTCTCTCACTCACAGCTTTTCTTTCTCTCCCTCTTTCTCACTCACAGCTTCTCTTTCTTTCTCTATCACTCTCAGCTTCTCTTTCCCACTCCTCACTCACATCTTCTCTTTCTCTATCTTTCTCACTCACAGCTACTCTCTCTCTCTCACTCACTCACAGCTTCTCTCTCTCTCTCTCTCTCTCACTCACAGCTTCTCTTTCTCTCTCTCACACACACAGATTCTCTTTCTCTCTCTCACTCACTCACAGCTTCTCTCTCTCTCTCACTCACTCACAGCTTCTCTTTCTCTCTCACACACACCCAGCTTCTCTTTCTCTCTCTCTCACTCACAGCTTTTCTTTCTCTCCCTCTTTCTCACTCACAGCTTCTCTTTCTTTCTCTATCACTCTCAGCTTCTCTTTCCCACTCCTTCTCACTCACAGCTTCTCTTTCTCTATCTTTCTCACTCACAGCTACTCTCTCTCTCTCTCTCACTCACAGCTTCTCCCTCTCTCTCTCTCACATCCTCTTTCTCTCTCACACACACAGCTTCTCTCTCACACACACACACACAACTTCTCTTTCACTCAGTCTCTCTCACTCAAAGCTTCTCTTTCTCTCTCTCTCTCACTCACAGCTTCTCATTCTCTCTCTCACTCACAGCTTCTCTCTCTCACTCACTCTCAGCATCTCTCTCTCTCTCTCTCACTCACAGCTTCTCTTTCTCTCACTCTCTCTCACTCACTGCTTCTCTTTCTCTCTCTCTCTCTCTCACAGCTTCTCTGTCTCTCACTATCTCTCACAGCTTCTCTTTCTTTCTCTCTCTCTCACTCACAGCTTCTCTTTCTCTCTCTTTCTCACTCACAGCTTCTCTTTCTCTCTCTCACTCTCAGCTTCTCTTTCCCTCTCTTTCTCACTCACAGCTTCTGTTTTGCTCTATCACTGTCAATCACAGCTTCTCTTTCTCTCTCTCTCATTCACAACTTATGTTTCTCTCAATCACTCTCACTCACAGCTTCTCTTTCTCTCTCACTATCTCTCACAGCCTCTCTCTCTCACTCACTCTCAGCTTCTCTTTCTCTCTCTCTCTCTCACTCACAGCTTCACTCTCTCTCTCTCACTCACAGCTTCTCTTTCTCTCACTCTCTCTCACTCACAGCTTCTTTTTCTCTCTCTCTCTCTCACTCACTCACAGCTTCTCTTTCTCTCTCTCTCTATCTCTCTCACAGCTTCTCTGCCTCTCACTATCTCTCATAGCTTCTCTTTCTTTCTCTCTCTCTCACTCACAGCTTCTCTTTCTCTCTCTCTCTTTGTCTCACAGCTTTGCTTTCTCTCTCTCACTCACAGCTTCTCTTTCTCTCTCTCTCACTCACAGCTTCTCTCTCTCTCACTCTCAGCTTCTCTTTCTCTCTCTCTCACTCACAGCTTCTCTTTCTCTCTCACGCACTCACAGCTTATGTTTCTCTCTATCACTCTCACTCACAGCTTCTCTTTCTCTCTCACTATCTCTCACAGCTCTTTCTTTCTCTCTTTCTCACTCACAGCTTCTCTTTCTTTCTCTATCACTCTCAGCTTCTCTTTCCCACTCCTTCTCACTCACAGCTTCTCTTTCTCTCTCTTTCTCACTCACAGCTTCTCTCTCTCTCTCTCACAGCTTCTCTCTCTCTCTCACTCTCAGCTTCTCTTTCTCTCTCTCTCACTCACAGCTTCTCTCTTTCTCTCTCAGCTTCTCTTTCTCTCTCTCTCACTCACAGCTTCTCTTTCTCTCTCTGACTGACAGCTACACTTTCTCTCTCTCTCTCACAGCTTCTTTCTCTCTCTCTCTCTCACTCTCAGCTTCTCTTTCTCTCTCTCACTCACAGCCTCTTTCTCTCTCACACACACAGCTTCTCTCTCTCACACACACACACAACTTCTCTTTCACTCAGTCTCTCTCACTCACGGCTTCTCTTTCTCTCTCTCTCACTCACAGCTTCTCTCTCTCTCTCACTCACAGCTTCTCTTTTTCTCTCATTCTCAGCTTCTCCTGCTCTCTCTCTCTCTCACTCACAGCTTCTATTTCTTTCTCTCTCTCACTCACAGCTTCTTTTTCTCTCTATTACTCTCACTCACAGCTTCTCTTTCTCTCTCTCTCACTCACAGCTTCTCTTTCTCTCTCTCTCTCACTCACAGCTTCCCTTTCTTTCTCTCTCTCTCACAGCTTCTCTTTCTCTCTCTCTCTCTCACTCAAAGCTTCTCTTTCTCTCACTCTCTCTCACTCACAGCTTCTCTTTCTCTCTCTCTCTCTCACTCACTCACAGCTTCTCTTTCTCTCTCTCTCACTCACAGCTTCTCTTTCTCTCTCTTTCTCACGCACAGCTTCTCTTTCTTTCTCTATCACTCTCAGCTTCTCTTTCCCACTCCTTCTCACTCACAGCTTCTCTTTCTCTTTCTCACTCACAGCTTCTCTCTCTCACTCACTCACAGCTTCTCTTTCTCTCTCTCTCTCATGCACAGCTTCTGTTTCTCTCTCTCTCACACACACACACAACTTCTCTTTCACTCAGTCTCTCTCACTCACAGCTTCTCTTTCTCTCTCTCTCACTCACAGCTTCTCTTTCTCACTCTCTCACTCACAGCTTCTCTTTCTCTCCCTTTCTCTCACTCACAGCTTCTCTTTCTCTCTCTTTCTCACTCACAGCTTCTCTTTCTTTCTCTATCACTCTCAGCTTCTCTTTCCCACTCCTTCTCACTCACAGCTTCTCTTTCCCTCTCTTTCTCACTCACAGCTTCTCTCTCTCTCTCTCACACAGCTTCTCTCTCTCTCTCACTCTCAGCTTCTCTTTCTCTCTCTCTCACTCACAGCTTCTCTCTTTCTCTCTCAGCTTCTCTTTGTCTCTCTCTCTCACTCACAGCTTCTCTTTCTCTCTCTGACTGACAGCTACACTTTCTCTCTCTCTCACACACAGCTTCTCTTTCTCTTTCTCTCTCTCGCACTCTCAGCTTCTCTCTCTCTCTCACTCACAGCTACTCTTTCTCTTTCATTCTCAGCTTCTCCTCCTCTCTCTCTCTCACTCACAGCTTCTATTTCTTTCTCTATCACTCACAGCTTCTTTTTCTCTCTATTACTCTCACTCAGAGCTTCTCTTTCTCTCTCTCTCACTCACAGCTTCCCTTTCTCTCTCTCTCTCTCACTCAAAGCTTCTCTTTCTCTCTCTCTCTCTCTCACTCACAACTTCTCTTTCTCTCTCCTTCACTCACAGCTTCTCTTTCTCTCCCTCTCTCTCACTCACAGCTTCTCTTTCTCTCTCTTTCTCACTCACAGCTTCTCTTTCTTTCTCTATCACTCTCAGCTTCTCTTTCCCACTCCTTCTCACTCACAGCTTCTCTTTCTCTCTCTTTCTCACTCACAGCTTATCTCTCTCTCTCACTCACAGCTTCTCTTTCTCTATCTCTCTAACTCACAGCTTCTCTTTCTCTCTCTCTCTCATGCACAGCTTCTGTTTCTCTCTCTCTCACACACACACACAACTTCTCTTTCACTCAGTCTCTCTCACTCACAGCTTCTCTTTCTCTCTCTCTCACTCACAGCTTCTCTTTCTCACTCTCTCACTCACAGCTTCTCTTTCTCTCCCTTTCTCTCACTCACAGCTTCTCTTTCTCTCTCTTTCTCACTCACAGCTTCTCTTTCTTTCTCTATCACTCTCAGCTTCTCTTTCCCACTCCTTCTCACTCACAGCTTCTCTTTCCCTCTCTTTCTCACTCACAGCTTCTCTCTCTCTCTCTCACACAGCTTCTCTCTCTCTCTCACTCTCAGCTTCTCTTTCTCTCTCTCTCACTCACAGCTTCTCTCTTTCTCTCTCAGCTTCTCTTTGTCTCTCTCTCTCACTCACAGCTTCTCTTTCTCTCTCTGACTGACAGCTACACTTTCTCTCTCTCTCACACACAGCTTCTCTTTCTCTTTCTCTCTCTCGCACTCTCAGCTTCTCTCTCTCTCTCACTCACAGCTACTCTTTCTCTCTCATTCTCAGCTTCTCCTCCTCTCTCTCTCTCACTCACAGCTTCTATTTCTTTCTCTATCACTCACAGCTTCTTTTTCTCTCTATTACTCTCACTCAGAGCTTCTCTTTCTCTCTCTCTCACTCACAGCTTCCCTTTCTCTCTCTCTCTCTCACTCAAAGCTTCTCTTTCTCTCTCTCTCTCTCTCACTCACAACTTCTCTTTCTCTCTCCTTCACTCACAGCTTCTCTTTCTCTCCCTCTCTCTCACTCACAGCTTCTCTTTCTCTCTCTTTCTCACTCACAGCTTCTCTTTCTTTCTCTATCACTCTCAGCTTCTCTTTCCCACTCCTTCTCACTCACAGCTTCTCTTTCTCTCTCTTTCTCACTCACAGCTTATCTCTCTCTCTCACTCACAGCTTCTCTTTCTCTATCTCTCTAACTCACAGCTTCTCTTTCTCTTTCTCTCTCACTCACATTTTCTCTCTCTCTCACTTACAGCTTCTCTTTCTCTCTCTCACTCACAACTTCTGTTTCTCTCTATTACTCTCACTCATAGCTTCTCTCTCTCTCTCACTCACAGCATCTCTTTCTCTCTCACTCTCTCTCACTCACATTTTATCTTTCTCTCTCTCACTCACTCACAGCTTCTCTTTCTCTCTCTCACACTGCTTCTCTTTCTCTGTCTCTCTCTCACTCACAGCTTCTCTTTCTCTCTCTCACTCACTCAAAGCTTCTCTTTCTCTCTCTCACTCACACCTTCCCTTTCTCTCTCACACACACACAGCTTCTCTTTCTCTCACTCTTGCTCACTCACAGCTTCTCTTTCTCTCTATTACTCTCACTCACAGCTTCTCTTTCTCTCTCTCTGTCTCTCTCACTGACAGAATCTCTTTCTCTCTCACTCTCTTGCTCACTCACAGCTTCTCTTTCTCTCTCTCTCACTCACATCTTCTCTCTCTCTCACACAGCTTCTCTTTCTCTCTCTCTCACTCAAAGCTTCTCTTTCTCTCTCTCTCTCACTCACAGCTTCTCTTTCTCTCTCTCTCTCACTCACAGCTTCTCTTTCTCTCTCTCACACACACAGATTCTCTTTCTCTCTCTCTCACTCACTCACAGCTTCTCTCTCTCTCTCTCACGCACAGCTTCTCTTTTTCTCTCTTTCTCACTCACAGCTTCTCCTTCTCTCTTTCTCACTCACAGCCTCTTTCTCTCACACACACACAGCTTCTCTCTCTCTCACACACACACAACTTCTCTTTCACTCAGTCTCTCTCACTCACAGCTTCTCTTTCTCTCTCTCTCTCACTCACAGCTTCTCTTTCTCACTCTCTCACTCACAGCTTCTCTTTCTCTCCCTCTCTCACTCACAGCTTCTCTTTCTCTCTCTTTCTCACTCACAGCTTCTCTTTCTTTCTCTATCACTCTCAGCTTCTCTTTCCCACTCCTTCTCCCTCACAGCTTCTCTTTCCCTCTCTTTCTCACTCACAGCTTCTCTCTCTCTCTCTCTCTCACAGCTTCTCTCTCTCTCTCTCACTCTCAGCTTCGCTTTCTCTCTCTCTCACGCACAGCTTCTCTCTTTCTCTCTCAGCTTCTCTTTCTCTCTCTCTCTCACTCACAGCTTCTCTTTCTCTCTCTGACTGACAGCTACACTTTCTCTCTCTCACAGCTTCTCTTTCTCTTTCTCTCTCTCTCACTCTCAGCTTCTCTCTCTCTCAATCACAGCTACTCTTTCTCTTTCATTCTCAGCTTCTCCTGCTCTCTCTCTCTCACTCACAGCTTCTTTTTCTCTCTATTACTCTCACTCACAGCTTCTCTTTCTCTCTCTCTCACTCACAGCTTCCCTTTCTCTCTCTCTCTCTCACTCAAAGCTTCTCTTTCTCTCTCTCTCTCACTCACAGCTTCTCTTTCTCTCTCTCTCACTCACAGCTTCTCTTTCTCTCTCTTTCTCACTCACAGCTTCTCTTTCTTTCTCTATCACTCTCAGCTTCTCTTTCCCACTCCTTCTCACTCACAGCTTCTCTTTCCCTCTCTTTCTCACTCACAGCTTCTCTCTCTCTCACACACACAGCTTCTCTCTCTCTCACTCTCAGCTTCTCTTTCTCTCTCTCTCACTCACAGCTTCTCTCTTTCTCTCTCAGCTTCTCTTTCTCTCTCTCTCTCACTCACAGCTTCCCTTTCTCTCTCTCTCTCTCACAGCTTCTCTTTCTCTCTCTCTCACTCACAGCTTCCCTTTCTCTCTCTCACTCACAGCTTCTCTTTCTCTCTCTCTCTCTCATTCACAGCTTCTCTTTCTCACTCTCTCACTCACAGCTTCTCTTTCTCTCCCTCTCTCTCACTCACAGCTTCTCTTTCTCTCTCTTTCTCACTCACAGCTTCTCTTTCTTTCTCTATCACTCTCAGCTTCTCTTTCCCACTCCTTCTCACTAACAGCTTCTCTTTCTCTCTCTTTCTCACTCACAGCTTCTCTCTCTCTCTCTCTCACAGCTTCTCTCTCTCTCACTCACTCTCAGCTTCTCTTTCTCTCTCTCTCACTCACAGCTTCTCTCTTTCTCTCTCAGCTTCTCTTTCTCTCTCTCTCACTCACAGCTTCTCTTTCTCTCTCTGACTGACAGCTACACTTTCTCTCCCTCTCTCACAGCTTCTCTCTCTCTCTCTCTCACTCTCAGCTTCTCTTTCTCTCTCTCTCACTCACAGCCTCTTTCTCTCTCACACACACAGCTTCTCTCTCTCTCTCACACACACAACTTCTCTTTCACTCAGTCTCTCTCACTCACAGCTTCTCTTTCTCTCTCTCTCTCACTCACAGCTTCTCTCTCTCTCACTCACAGCTTCTCTTTCTCTCTCATTCTCAGCTTCTCCTGCTCTCTCTCTCTCTCACTCACAGCTTCTATTTCTTTCTCTCTCTCACTCACAGCTTCTCTTTCTCTCTCTCACTCACTCACAGCTTCTCTTTCTCTCTCTCTCTCACTCACACCTTCTCTTTCTCTCTCACACACACAGCTTCTCTTTCTCTCACTCTCTCTGACTCACAGCTTCTCTTTCTCTCTATTACTCTCACTCACAGCTTCTCTTTCTCTCTCTCTGTCTCTCTCACTGACAGAATCTCTTTCTCTCTCACTCTCTCTCTCACTCACAGCTTCTCTTTCTCTCTCTCTCTCACTCACATCTTCTCTCTCACACAGATTCTCTTTCTCACTCTGCCACTCACTCACAGCTTCTCTTTCTCTCTCTCTCATGCACAGCTTCTGTTTCTCTCTCTCTCACTCACAGCTTCTCTTTCTTACTCTCTCTCTCTCTCACTGGCAGCTTCTCTTTCTATCTCTCGCTCACTCACAGCTACTCTTTCTCTCTCTCTCTCACTCACATCTTCTCTCTCACACACACAGATTCTCTTTCTCTCTCTCTCACTCACTCACAGCTTCTCTTTTTCTCTCTCTCATGCACAGCTTCTGTTTCTCTCTCTCTCACTCACTCACAGCTTCTCTTTCTTTCTCTCTCACTCACTCACAGCTTCTCTTTTTCTCTCTCTCATGCACAGCTTCTGTTTCTCTCTCTCTCACTCACTCACAGCTTCTCTTTTTCTCTCTCTCATGCACAGCTTCTGTTTCTCTCTCTTTCACTCACTCACAGCTTCTCTTTCTTTCTCTCTCTCTCTCACAGCTTATCTTTCTCTCTCTCTCTCACTCACAGCTTCTCTTTCTCTCTCTCTCTCACTCACATCTTCTCTCTCTCACACACAGATTCTCTTTCTCTCTCTCTCTCTCACTCACAGCTTCTCTTTCTCTCTCTCACTCACAGCTTCTCTTTCTCTCTCTCTCACTCACAGCTTCTCTTTCTCTCTCTCTCACTCACAGCTTCTCTTTCTCTCTCTCTCTCACACAGATTCTCTCTCTCTCTCTCTCACTCACTCACAGCTTCTCTCTCTCTCACTCACTCACAGCTTCTCTTTCTTTCTCTCTCTCACTCACAGCTGCTCTTTTTCTCTCTTTCTCACTCACAGCTTCTCCCTCTCTCTCTCACTCACAGCCTCTTTCTCTCTCACACACACAGCTTCTCTCTCTCTCTCACTTCACTCAGTCTCTCTCACTCAAAGCTTCTCTTTCTCTCTCTCTCTCACTCACAGCTTCTCTTTCTCTCTCTCTCTCACTCACAGCTTCTCTTTCTCTCTCTCTCTCACTCACAGCTTCTCTTTCTCTCTCTCTCGCACAGATTCTCTTTCTCTCTCTCACTCACTCACAGCTTCTCTCTCTCTCTCACTCACAGCTTCTCTTTCTCTCTCTCACTCACAGATTCTCTTTTTCTCTCTTTCTCACTCACAGCTTCTCCCTCTCTCTCTCTCACTCACAGCCTCTTTCTCTCTCACACACACACAGCTTCTCTTTCTCTCACTCTCTCTTACTCACAGCTCCTCTTTCTCTCTATTGCTCTCACTCACAGCTTCTCTTTCTCTCTCTGTCTCTCTCACTCACAGAATCTCTTTCTCACTCTCTCTCACTCACAGCTTCTCTTTCTCTCTCTCTCTCTCACTCACATCTTCTCTCTCACACACACAGATTCTCTTTCTCACTCTCTCACTCACTCACAGATTCTCTTTCTCTCTCTCATGCACAGCTTCTCTTTCTCTCTCTCTCACTCACTCACAGCTTCTCTTTCTCTCTCTCTCTCACTCAAAGCTTCTCTTTCTCTCTCTCTCTCACTCACAGCTTCTCTTTCTCTCTCTCTCTCACTCACAGCTTCTCTTTCTCTCTCTCACACACACAGATTCTCTTTCTCTCTCACTCACTCACTCACAGCTTCTCTCTCTCTCTCTCACTCACAGCTTCTCTTTCTCTCTCTCACTCACAGCTGTTCTTTTTCTCTCTTTCTCTCTCACAGCTTCTCCTTCTCTCTCTCTCACTCACAGCCTCTTTCTCTCACACACACACAGCTTCTCTCTCTCACACACACACACAACTTCTCTTTCACTCAGTCTCTCTCACTCACAGCTTCTCTTTCTCTCTCTCTCTCACTCACAGCTTCTCTTTCTCACTCTCTCACTCACACCTTCTCTTTCTCTCCCTCTCTCTCACTCACAGCTTCTCTTTCTCTCTCTTTCTCACTCACAGCTTCTCTTTCTTTCTCTATCACTCTCAGCTTCTCTTTCCCACTCCTTCTCACTAACAGCTTCTCTTTCTCTCTCTATCTCACTCACAGCTTCTCTCTCTCTCTCTCTCTCACAGCTTCTCTCTCTCTCTCACTCACTCTCAGCTTCTCTTTCTCTCTCTCTCACTCACAGCTTCTCTCTTTCTCTCTCAGCTTCTCTTTCTCTCTCTCTCACTCACAGCTTCTCTTTCTCTCTCTGACTGACAGCTACACTTTCTCTCTCACTCTCACAGCTTCTCTCTCTCTCTCTCTCTCACTCTCAGCTTCTCTTTCTCTCTCTCTCACTCACAGCCTCTTTCTCTCTCACACACACAGCTTCTCTCTCTCACACACACACACAACTTCTCTTTCACTCAGTCTCTCTCACTCACAGCTTCTCTTTCTCTCTCTCTCTCACTCACAGCTTCTCTCTCTCTCACTCACAGCTTCTCTTTCTCTCTCATTCTCAGCTTCTCCTGCTCTCTCTCTCTCTCACTCACAGCTTCTATTTCTTTCTCTCTCTCACTCACAGCTTCTCTTTCTCTCTCTCACTCACTCAAAGCTTCTCTTTCTCTCTCTCTCTCACTCACAACTTCTCTTTCTCTCTCTCACACACAGCTTCTCTTTCTCTCACTCTGTCTCACTCACAGCTTCTCTTTCTCTCTATTACTCTCACTCACAGCTTCTCTTTCTCTCTCTCTGTCTCTCTCACTGACAGAATCTCTTTCTCTCTCTCTCACTCTCTCTCTCACTCACAGCTTCTCTTTCTCTCTCTCACTCACATCTTCTCTCTCACACAGATTCTCTTTCTCTCTCTGTCACTCATTCACAGCTTCTCTTTCTCTCTCTCTCTCATGCACAGCTTCTGTTACTCTCTCTCTCACTCACTCACAGCTTCTCTTTCTTACTCTCTCTCTCTCTCACTGGCAGCTTCTCTTTCTATCTCTCTCTCACTCACAGCTTCTCTTTCTCTCTCTCTCTCACTCACATCTTCTCTCTCACACACACAGATTCTCTTTCTCTCTCTCTCACTCACTCACAGCTTCTCTTTTTCTCTCTCTCATGCACAGCTTCTGTTTCTCTCTCTCTCACTCACTCACAGCTTCTCTTTCTTTCTCTCTCACTCACTCACAGCTTCTCTTTTTCTCTCTCTCATGCACAGCTTCTGTTTCTCTCTCTCTCACTCACTCACAGCTTCTCTTTTTCTCTCTCTCATGCACAGCTTCTGTTTCTCTCTCTCTCACTCACTCACAGCTTCTCTTTCTTTCTCTCTCTCTCACTCACAGCTTATCTTTCTCTCTCTCTCTCACTCACATCTTCTCTCTCTCACACACAGATTCTCTTTCTCTCTCTCTCACTCACTCACAGCTTCTCTCTCACACACACACACACAGCTTCTCTTTCTCTCTCACTCACAGCTTCTCTTTCTCTTTCTCTCTCACTCACAGCTTCTCCTTCTCTCTCACACACACACTGCTTTTCTCTCTCTCACACACACACAGCTTCTCTTTCTCTCACTCTCTCTCACTCACAGCTTCTCTTTCTCTCTCTCTCTCTCAAAGAATCTCTCTCTCTCTCTCATACACACCCACAGCTTCTCTTTCTCTTTCTCTCTCATTCACAGCTTCTCTTTTTTTCTCTCTCTCTCACTCACAGTTTCTCTTTCTCTCTCTCTCTCACTCACAGCTTCTCTTTCTCCCTCTCTCTCACACACAGTTTCTCTCTCTCTCACACACACAACTTCTCTTTCTCTAACTCTCACTCACATATTCTCTCTCTCTCTCAGCTTCTCTTTCTCTCTCTCTCTCACTCACAGCTTCTCTTTCTCTCTCACACACACTCACAGCTTCTCTTTCTCTCTCTCTCTCACTCACAGCTTCTCTATCTCTCTCTCTCTCACAGCTTCTCTTTCTCTCTCTCTCTCACTCACAGCTTCTCTTTCTGTCTCTCACACACAGAGATTCTCTTTCTCTCTCTCTCTCTCACTCACAGCTTCTCTTTCTGTCTCTCACACACAGAGATTCCCTTTCTCTCTCTTTCTCACTCACAGCTTCTGTTTTGCTCTATCACTCTCACTCACACCTTCCCTTTCTCTCTCTCTCTCTCACTCACAGCTTCTCTTTATCTCTCTCTCTCTCACTCACAGCTTCTCTCTCTCTCACTCACAGCTTCTCTTTCTCTCTCCTCTCACTCACAGCTTCTCTTTCTCTCTCTCTCTCACTCACAGCTTCTCTTTCTCTCTCACACACATACAGATTCTCTTTCTCTCTCTCACTCACTCACAGCTTCTCTCTCTCTCTCACTCACAGCTTCTCTTTATCTCTCTCACTCACAGCTTTTCTTTCTCTCTCTGTCACTCACAGCTTCTCCCTCTATCTCTCTCTCTCTCTCGATCTCTCTCACTCACAGCTTCTCTTTCTCTCTCACACACACAGCTTCTCTCTCTCACACACAACTTCTCTTTCACTCACTCTCTCTCACTCACAGCTTCTCTTTCTCTCTCTCTCACTCAAAGCTTCTCTTTCTCTCTCACACACCCAGCTTCTCTTTCTCTCTCTCTCACTCACAGCTTTTCTTTCTCTCCCTCTTTCTCACTCACAGTTTCTCTTTCTTTCTCTATCACTCTCAGCTTCTCTTTCCCACTCCTTCTCACTCACAGCTTCTCTTTCTCTATCTTTCTCACTCACAGCTACTCTCTCTCTCTCTCACACTCACAGCTTCTCTCTCTCTCTCTCTCACTCACAGCTTCTCTTTCTCTCTCTCTCTCACTCAAAGCTTCTCTTTCTCTCTCTCACACACCCAGCTTCTCTTTCTCTCTCTCTCACTCACAGCTTTTCTTTCTCTCCCTCTTTCTCACTCACAGCTTCTCTTTCTTTCTCTATCACTCTCAGCTTCTCTTTCCCACTCCTCACTCACATCTTCTCTTTCTCTATCTTTCTCACTCACAGCTACTCTCTCTCTCTCACTCACTCACAGCTTCTCTCTCTCTCTCTCTCTCTCACTCACAGCTTCTCTTTCTCTCTCTCACACACACAGATTCTCTTTCTCTCTCTCACTCACTCACAGCTTCTCTCTCTCTCTCACTCACTCACAGCTTCTCTTTCTCTCTCACACACACCCAGCTTCTCTTTCTCTCTCTCTCACTCACAGCTTTTCTTTCTCTCCCTCTTTCTCACTCACAGCTTCTCTTTCTTTCTCTATCACTCTCAGCTTCTCTTTCCCACTCCTTCTCACTCACAGCTTCTCTTTCTCTATCTTTCTCACTCACAGCTACTCTCTCTCTCTCTCTCACTCACAGCTTCTCCCTCTCTCTCTCTCACATCCTCTTTCTCTCTCACACACACAGCTTCTCTCTCACACACACACACACAACTTCTCTTTCACTCAGTCTCTCTCACTCAAAGCTTCTCTTTCTCTCTCTCTCTCACTCACAGCTTCTCATTCTCTCTCTCACTCACAGCTTCTCTCTCTCACTCACTCTCAGCATCTCTCTCTCTCTCTCTCACTCACAGCTTCTCTTTCTCTCACTCTCTCTCACTCACTGCTTCTCTTTCTCTCTCTCTCTCTCTCACAGCTTCTCTGTCTCTCACTATCTCTCACAGCTTCTCTTTCTTTCTCTCTCTCTCACTCACAGCTTCTCTTTCTCTCTCTTTCTCACTCACAGCTTCTCTTTCTCTCTCTCACTCTCAGCTTCTCTTTCCCTCTCTTTCTCACTCACAGCTTCTGTTTTGCTCTATCACTGTCAATCACAGCTTCTCTTTCTCTCTCTCTCATTCACAACTTATGTTTCTCTCAATCACTCTCACTCACAGCTTCTCTTTCTCTCTCACTATCTCTCACAGCCTCTCTCTCTCACTCACTCTCAGCTTCTCTTTCTCTCTCTCTCTCTCACTCACAGCTTCACTCTCTCTCTCTCACTCACAGCTTCTCTTTCTCTCACTCTCTCTCACTCACAGCTTCTTTTTCTCTCTCTCTCTCTCACTCACTCACAGCTTCTCTTTCTCTCTCTCTCTATCTCTCTCACAGCTTCTCTGCCTCTCACTATCTCTCATAGCTTCTCTTTCTTTCTCTCTCTCTCACTCACAGCTTCTCTTTCTCTCTCTCTCTTTGTCTCACAGCTTTGCTTTCTCTCTCTCACTCACAGCTTCTCTTTCTCTCTCTCTCACTCACAGCTTCTCTCTCTCTCACTCTCAGCTTCTCTTTCTCTCTCTCTCACTCACAGCTTCTCTTTCTCTCTCACGCACTCACAGCTTATGTTTCTCTCTATCACTCTCACTCACAGCTTCTCTTTCTCTCTCACTATCTCTCACAGCTCTTTCTTTCTCTCTTTCTCACTCACAGCTTCTCTTTCTTTCTCTATCACTCTCAGCTTCTCTTTCCCACTCCTTCTCACTCACAGCTTCTCTTTCTCTCTCTTTCTCACTCACAGCTTCTCTCTCTCTCTCTCACAGCTTCTCTCTCTCTCTCACTCTCAGCTTCTCTTTCTCTCTCTCTCACTCACAGCTTCTCTCTTTCTCTCTCAGCTTCTCTTTCTCTCTCTCTCACTCACAGCTTCTCTTTCTCTCTCTGACTGACAGCTACACTTTCTCTCTCTCTCTCACAGCTTCTTTCTCTCTCTCTCTCTCACTCTCAGCTTCTCTTTCTCTCTCTCACTCACAGCCTCTTTCTCTCTCACACACACAGCTTCTCTCTCTCACACACACACACAACGTCTCTTTCACTCAGTCTCTCTCACTCACGGCTTCTCTTTCTCTCTCTCTCACTCACAGCTTCTCTCTCTCTCTCACTCACAGCTTCTCTTTTTCTCTCATTCTCAGCTTCTCCTGCTCTCTCTCTCTCTCACTCACAGCTTCTATTTCTTTCTCTCTCTCACTCACAGCTTCTTTTTCTCTCTATTACTCTCACTCACAGCTTCTCTTTCTCTCTCTCTCACTCACAGCTTCTCTTTCTCTCTCTCTCTCACTCACAGCTTCCCTTTCTTTCTCTCTCTCTCACAGCTTCTCTTTCTCTCTCTCTCTCTCACTCAAAGCTTCTCTTTCTCTCACTCTCTCTCACTCACAGCTTCTCTTTCTCTCTCTCTCTCTCACTCACTCACAGCTTCTCTTTCTCTCTCTCTCTATCTCTCTCACAGCTTCTCTGTCTCTCACTATCTCTCATAGCTTCTCTTTCTTTCTCTCTCTCTCACTCACAGCTTCTCTTTCTCTCTCTCTTTCTCTCACAGCTTTGCTTTCTCTCTCTCACTCACAGCTTCTCTTTCTCTCTCTCTCACTCACAGCTTCTCTCTCTCTCACTCACAGCTTCTCTTTCTCATTCTCACCTTCTCCTGCTCTCTCTCTCTCACTCACAGCTTCTATTTCTTTCTCTCTCTCACTCACAGCTTCTTTTTCTCTCTATTACTCTCACTCACAGCTTCTCTTTCTCTCTCTCTCACTCACAGCTTCCCTTTCTCTTTCTCTCTCTCACAGCTTCTCTTTCTCTCTCTCTCTCTCACTCAAAGCTTCTCTTTCTCTCTCTCTCTCTCTCTCACTCACAGCTTCTCTCTCTCTCTCTCACTCACATCTTCTCTTTCTCTCCCTCTCTCTCACTCACAGCTTCTCTTTCTCTCTCTTTCTCACTCACAGCTTCTCTTTCTTTCTCTATCACTCTCAGCTTCTCTTTCCCACTCTTTCTCACTCACAGCTTCTCTTTCTTTCTCTATCACTCTCAGCTTCTCTTTCCCACTCCTCACTCACAGCTTCTCTTTCTCTCTCTTTCTCACTCACAGCTTCTCTCTCTCACTCACAGCTCTTCTCTCTCTCACTCACTCACAGCTTCTCTTTCTCTCTCTCTCACTCACCGCTTCTCTTTCTCTTTCTCTCTCACTCACAGCTTCTCTTTCTCTCTCTTTCACTCACAGCTTCTCTTTCTCTCTCTCTCACTCACAGCTTTTCTTTCTTTCTCTATCACTCTCAGCTTCTCTTTCCCACTCCTTCTCACTCACAGCTTCTCTTTCTCTATCTTTCTCACTCACAGCTACTCTCTCTCTCTCTCACTCACAGCTTCTCTCTCTCTCTCTCACTCACAGCTTCTCTTTCTCTCTCTCTCTCACTCACAGCTTCTCTTTCTCTTTCTCTCTCACTCACAGCTTCTCTTTCTCCCTCTCTCTCTCTCTCCCAGCTTCTCTTTCTCTGTCTCTCTCACTCACAGCTTCTCTTTCTCTCTCTCACTCACTCAAAGATTCTCTTTCTCTCTCTCTCTCACTCACACCTTCTCTCTCTCACACACACACACACACAGCTTCTCTTTCTCTCACTCTCTCTCACTCACAGCTTCTCTTTCTCTCTCTCTCTCACTCACAGCTTCTATTTCTCTCTATTATTCTCACTCACAGCTTCTCTTTCTCTCTCTCTCTCGCTCACAGAATCTCTTTCTCTCTCTCACTCACAGCTTCTCTTTCTCTCTCTCACACACTCACAGCTTCTCCCTCTTTCTCTCTCTCTCACTCACAGCTTCTCTTTCTCTCTCTTTCTCACTCACAGCTTCTCCCTCTCTCTCTCTCTCACTCACAGCCTCTTTCTATCTCTCACACACAGCTTCTCTCTCACACACACACACTTCTTTTTCACTCAGTCTCTCACTCCCAGCTTCTCTTTATCTCTCTCTCTCACTCGCAGCTTCTCTTTCTCTCTCTCTCACTCACAGCTTCTCTTTCTCTCCCTCTCTCTCACTCACAGCTTCTCTTTCTCTCTCTTTCTCACTCACAGCTTCTCTTTCTTTCTCTATCACTCTCAGCTTCTCTTTCCCACTCCTTCTCACTCACAGCTTCTCTTTCTCTCTCTTTCTCACTCACAGCTTCCCTCTCTCTCTCACTCACAGCTTCTCTCTCTCTCACTCACTCACAGCTTCTCTTTCTCTCTCTCTCACTCACAGCTTCTTTCTCTTTCTCTCTCACTCACAGCTTCTCTTTCTCTCTCACTCACTCACAGCTTCTCTTTCTCTCTCTCTCACTCACAACTTCTGTTTCTCTCTATTACTCTCACTCATAGCTTCTCTCTCTCTCTCTCTCACTCACAGCTTCTCTTTCTCTCTCACTCTCCCTCTCACAGCTTATCTTTCTCTCTCTCTCTCACTCACAGCTTCTCTTTCTCTCTCTCCCTCACAGCTTCTCTTTCTCTGTCTCTCTCACTCACTTCTCTCTCTCTCTCTCTCACTCACAGCTTCTCTTTCTCTCTCTCACTCACTCAAAGCTTCTCTTTCTCTCTCTCTCTCACTCACACCTTCTCTTTCCCACTCCTTCTCACTCACATCTTCTCTTTCTCTTTCTCACTCACAGCTTCTCTCTCTCTCTCACTCACAGCTTCTCTTTCTCTCTCACACACACAGCTTCTCTCTCTCACACACACACACAACTTCTCTTTCACTCAGTCTCTCTCACTCACAGCTTCTCTTTCTCTCTCTCTCTCTCACTCACAGCTTCTCTTTCTCACTCTCTCACTCACAGCTTCTCTTTCTCTCCCTCTCTCTCACTCACAGCTTCTCTTTCTCTCTCTTTCTCACTCACAGCTTCTCTTTCTTTCTCTATCACTCTCAGCTTCTCTTTCCCACTCCTTCTCACTAACAGCTTCTCTTTCTCTCTCTTTCTCACTCACAGCTTCTCTCTCTCTCTCTCTCACAGCTTCTCTCTCTCTCACTCACTCTCAGCTTCTCTTTCTCTCTCTCTCACTCACAGCTTCTCTCTTTCTCTCTCAGCTTCTCTTTCTCTCTCTCTCACTCACAGCTTCTCTTTCTCTCTCTGACTGACAGCTACACTTTCTCTCCCTCTCTCACAGCTTCTCTCTCTCTCTCTCTCACTCTCAGCTTCTCTTTCTCTCTCTCTCACTCACAGCCTCTTTCTCTCTCACACACACAGCTTCTCTCTCTCACACACACACACAACTTCTCTTTCACTCAGTCTCTCTCACTCACAGCTTCTCTTTCTCTCTCTCTCTCACTCACAGCTTCTCTCTCTCTCACTCACAGCTTCTCTTTCTCTCTCATTCTCAGCTTCTCCTGCTCTCTCTCTCTCTCACTCACAGCTTCTATTTCTTTCTCTCTCTCACTCACAGCTTCTCTTTCTCTCTCTCACTCACTCAAAGCTTCTCTTTCTCTCTCTCTCTCACTCACACCTTCTCTTTCTCTCTCACACACACAGCTTCTCTTTCTCTCACTCTCTCTCACTCACAGCTTCTCTTTCTCTCTATTACTCTCACTCACAGCTTCTCTTTCTCTCTCTCTGTCTCTCTCACTGACAGAATCTCTTTCTCTCTCACTCTCTCTCTCACTCACAGCTTCTCTTTCTCTCTCTCTCTCACTCACATCTTCTCTCTCACACAGATTCTCTTTCTCACTCTGTCACTCACTCACAGCTTCTCTTTCTCTCTCTCTCATGCACAGCTTCTGTTTCTCTCTCTCTCACTCACTCACAGCTTCTCTTTCTTACTCTCTCTCTCTCTCACTGGCAGCTTCTCTTTCTATCTCTCGCTCACTCACAGCTTCTCTTTCTCTCTCTCTCTCACTCACATCTTCTCTCTCACACACACAGATTCTCTTTCTCTCTCTCTCACTCACTCACAGCTTCTCTTTTTCTCTCTCTCATGCACAGCTTCTGTTTCTCTCTCTCTCACTCACTCACAGCTTCTCTTTCTTTCTCTCTCACTCACTCACAGCTTCTCTTTTTCTCTCTCTCATGCACAGCTTCTGTTTCTCTCTCTCACTCACTCACAGCTTCTCTTTTTCTCTCTCTCATGCACAGCTTCTGTTTCTCTCTCTTTCACTCACTCACAGCTTCTCTTTCTTTCTCTCTCTCTCTCACAGCTTATCTTTCTCTCTCTCTCTCACTCACAGCTTCTCTTTCTCTCTCTCTCTCACTCACATCTTCTCTCTCTCACACACAGATTCTCTTTCTCTCTCTCTCTCTCACTCACAGCTTCTCTTTCTCTCTCTCACAGCTTCTCTTTCTCTCTCTCTCACTCACAGCTTCTCTTTCTCTCTCTCTCACTCACAGCATCTCTTTCTCTCTCTCTCACACACAGATTCTCTTTCTCTCTCTCTCACTCACTCACAGCTTCTCTCTCTCTCACTCACTCACAGCTTCTCTTTCTTTCTCTCTCTCACTCACAGCTGCTCTTTTTCTCTCTTTCTCACTCACAGCTTCTCCCTCTCTCTCTCACTCACAGCCTCTTTCTCTCTCACACACACAGCTTCTCTCTCTCTCTCACTTCACTCAGTCTCTCTCACTCAAAGCTTCTCTTTCTCTCTCTCTCTCACTCACAGCTTCTCTTTCTCTCTCTCTCTCACTCACAGCTTCTCTTTCTCTCTCTCTCTCTCTCACTCACAGCTTCTCTTTCTCTCTCTCTCGCACAGATTCTCTTTCTCTCTCTCACTCACTCACAGCTTCTCTCTCTCTCTCACTCACAGCTTCTCTTTCTCTCTCTCACTCACAGATTCTCTTTTTCTCTCTTTCTCACTCACAGCTTCTCCCTCTCTCTCTCTCACTCACAGCCTCTTTCTCTCTCACACACACACAGCTTCTCTTTCTCTCACTCTCTCTTACTCACAGCTCCTCTTTCTCTCTATTGCTCTCACTCACAGCTTCTCTTTCTCTCTCTGTCTCTCTCACTCACAGAATCTCTTTCTCACTCTCTCTCACTCACAGCTTCTCTTTCTCTCTCTCTCTCACTCACATCTTCTCTCTCACACACACAGATTCTCTTTCTCACTCTCTCACTCACTCACAGATTCTCTTTCTCTCTCTCATGCACAGCTTCTCTTTCTCTCTCTCTCACTCACTCACAGCTTCTCTTTCTCTCTCTCTCTCACTCAAAGCTTCTCTTTCTCTCTCTCTCTCACTCACAGCTTCTCTTTCTCTCTCTCTCTCACTCACAGCTTCTCTTTCTCTCTCTCACACACACAGATTCTCTTTCTCTCTCACTCACTCACTCACAGCTTCTCTCTCTCTCTCTCACTCACAGCTTCTCTTTCTCTCTCTCACTCACAGCTGTTCTTTTTCTCTCTTTCTCACTCACAGCTTCTCCTTCTCTCTCTCTCACTCACAGCCTCTTTCTCTCACACACACACAGCTTCTCTCTCTCACACACACACACAACTTCTCTTTCACTCAGTCTCTCTCACTCACAGCTTCTCTTTCTCTCTCTCTCTCACTCACAGCTTCTCTTTCTCACTCTCTCACTCACAGCTTCTCTTTCTCTCCCTCTCTCTCACTCACAGCTTCTCTTTCTCTCTCTTTCTCACTCACAGCTTCTCTTTCTTTCTCTATCACTCTCAGCTTCTCTTTCCCACTCCTTCTCACTAACAGCTTCTCTTTCTCTCTCTTTCTCACTCACAGCTTCTCTCTCTCTCTCTCTCACAGCTTCTCTCTCTCTCTCTCTCACTCTCAGCTTCTCTTTCTCTCTCTCTCACTCACAGCTTCTCTCTTTCTCTCTCAGCTTCTCTTTCTCTCTCTCTCACTCACAGCTTCTCTTTCTCTCTCTGACTGACAGCTACACTTTCTCTCTCACTCTCACAGCTTCTCTCTCTCTCTCTCTCTCACTCTCAGCTTCTCTTTCTCTCTCTCTCACTCACAGCCTCTTTCTCTCTCACACACACAGCTTCTCTCTCACACACACACACACAACTTCTCTTTCACTCAGTCTCTCTCACTCACAGCTTCTCTTTCTCTCTCTCTCTCACTCACAGCTTCTCTCTCTCTCACTCACAGCTTCTCTTTCTCTCTCATTCTCAGCTTCTCCTGCTCTCTCTCTCTCACTCACAGCTTCTATTTCTTTCTCTCTCTCACTCACAGCTTCTCTTTCTCTCTCTCACTCACTCAAAGCTTCTCTTTCTCTCTCTCTCTCACTCACAACTTCTCTTTCTCTCTCTCACACACAGCTTCTCTTTCTCTCACTCTCTCTCACTCACAGCTTCTCTTTCTCTCTATTACTCTCACTCACAGCTTCTCTTTCTCTCTCTCTGTCTCTCTCACTGACAGAATCTCTTTCTCTCTCTCTCACTCTCTCTCTCACTCACAGCTTCTCTTTCTCTCTCTCTCTCACTCACACCTTCTCTTTCTCTCTCACACACACAGCTTCTCTTTCTCTCACTCTCTCTCACTCACAGCTTCTCTTTCTCTCTATTACTCTCACTCACAGCTTCTCTTTCTCTCTCTCTGTCTCTCTCACTGACAGAATCTCTTTCTCTCTCACTCTCTCTCTCACTCACAGCTTCTCTTTCTCTCTCTCTCTCACTCACATCTTCTCTCTCACACAGATTCTCTTTCTCACTCTGTCACTCACTCACAGCTTCTCTTTCTCTCTCTCTCATGCACAGCTTCTGTTTCTCTCTCTCTCACTCACTCACAGCTTCTCTTTCTTACTCTCTCTCTCTCTCACTGGCAGCTTCTCTTTCTATCTCTCGCTCACTCACAGCTTCTCTTTCTCTCTCTCTCTCACTCACATCTTCTCTCTCACACACACAGATTCTCTTTCTCTCTCTCTCACTCACTCACAGCTTCTCTTTTTCTCTCTCTCATGCACAGCTTCTGTTTCTCTCTCTCTCACTCACTCACAGCTTCTCTTTCTTTCTCTCTCACTCACTCACAGCTTCTCTTTTTCTCTCTCTCATGCACAGCTTCTGTTTCTCTCTCTCACTCACTCACAGCTTCTCTTTTTCTCTCTCTCATGCACAGCTTCTGTTTCTCCCTCTTTCACTCACTCACAGCTTCTCTTTCTTTCTCTCTCTCTCTCACAGCTTATCTTTCTCTCTCTCTCTCACTCACAGCTTCTCTTTCTCTCTCTCTCTCACTCACATCTTCTCTCTCTCACACACAGATTCTCTTTCTCTCTCTCTCTCTCACTCACAGCTTCTCTTTCTCTCTCTCACTCACAGCTTCTCTTTCTCTCTCTCTCACTCACAGCTTCTCTTTCTCTCTCTCTCACTCACAGCTTCTCTTTCTCTCTCTCACACACACAGATTCTCTTTCTCTCTCTCTCACTCACTCACAGCTTCTCTCTCTCTCACTCACTCACAGCTTCTCTTTCTTTCTCTCTCTCACTCACAGCTGCTCTTTTTCTCTCTTTCTCACTCACAGCTTCTCCCTCTCTCTCTCACTCACAGCCTCTTTCTCTCTCACACACACAGCTTCTCTCTCTCTCTCACTTCACTCAGTCTCTCTCACTCAAAGCTTCTCTTTCTCTCTCTCTCTCACTCACAGCTTCTCTTTCTCTCTCTCTCTCACTCACAGCTTCTCTTTCTCTCTCTCTCTCTCTCACTCACAGCTTCTCTTTCTCTCTCTCTCGCACAGATTCTCTTTCTCTCTCTCACTCACTCACAGCTTCTCTCTCTCTCTCACTCACAGCTTCTCTTTCTCTCTCTCACTCACAGATTCTCTTTTTCTCTCTTTCTCACTCACAGCTTCTCCCTCTCTCTCTCTCACTCACAGCCTCTTTCTCTCTCACACACACACAGCTTCTCTTTCTCTCACTCTCTCTTACTCACAGCTCCTCTTTCTCTCTATTGCTCTCACTCACAGCTTCTCTTTCTCTCTCTGTCTCTCTCACTCACAGAATCTCTTTCTCACTCTCTCTCACTCACAGCTTCTCTTTCTCTCTCTCTCTCACTCACATCTTCTCTCTCACACACACAGATTCTCTTTCTCACTCTCTCACTCACTCACAGATTCTCTTTCTCTCTCTCATGCACAGCTTCTCTTTCTCTCTCTCTCACTCACTCACAGCTTCTCTTTCTCTCTCTCTCTCACTCAAAGCTTCTCTTTCTCTCTCTCTCTCACTCACAGCTTCTCTTTCTCTCTCTCTCTCACTCACAGCTTCTCTTTCTCTCTCTCACACACACAGATTCTCTTTCTCTCTCACTCACTCACTCACAGCTTCTCTCTCTCTCTCACTCACAGCTTCTCTTTCTCTCTCTCACTCACAGCTGTTCTTTTTCTCTCTTTCTCACTCACAGCTTCTCCTTCTCTCTCTCTCACTCACAGCCTCTTTCTCTCACACACACACAGCTTCTCTCTCACACACACACACACAACTTCTCTTTCACTCAGTCTCTCTCACTCACAGCTTCTCTTTCTCTCTCTCTCTCACTCACAGCTTCTCTTTCTCACTCTCTCACTCACAGCTTCTCTTTCTCTCCCTCTCTCTCACTCACAGCTTCTCTTTCTCTCTCTTTCTCACTCACAGCTTCTCTTTCTTTCTCTATCACTCTCAGCTTCTCTTTCCCACTCCTTCTCACTAACAGCTTCTCTTTCTCTCTCTTTCTCACTCACAGCTTCTCTCTCTCTCTCTCTCACAGCTTCTCTCTCTCTCTCTCTCACTCTCAGCTTCTCTTTCTCTCTCTCTCACTCACAGCTTCTCTCTTTCTCTCTCAGCTTCTCTTTCTCTCTCTCTCACTCACAGCTTCTCTTTCTCTCTCTGACTGACAGCTACACTTTCTCTCTCACTCTCACAGCTTCTCTCTCTCTCTCTCTCTCACTCTCCGCTTCTCTTTCTCTCTCTCTCACTCACAGCCTCTTTCTCTCTCACACACACAGCTTCTCTCTCACACACACACACACAACTTCTCT
This sequence comes from Bradypodion ventrale, assembly GCA_035047345.1. Lineage (NCBI taxonomy): Eukaryota > Metazoa > Chordata > Lepidosauria > Squamata > Chamaeleonidae > Bradypodion > Bradypodion ventrale. Next base: position 256,665,398 of record JAWDJE010000001.1, read on the forward strand.
TTCACTCAGTCTCTCTCACTCACAGCTTCTCTTTCTCTCTCTCTCTCACTCACAGCTTCTCTCTCTCTCACTCACAGCTTCTCTTTCTCTCTCATTCTCAGCTTCTCCTGCTCTCTCTCTCTCACTCACAGCTTCTATTTCTTTCTCTCTCTCACTCACAGCTTCTCTTTCTCTCTCTCACTCACTCAAAGCTTCTCTTTCTCTCTCTCTCTCACTCACAACTTCTCTTTCTCTCTCTCACACACAGCTTCTCTTTCTCTCACTCTCTCTCACTCACAGCTTCTCTTTCACTCTATTACTCTCACTCACAGCTTCTCTTTCTCTCTCTCTGTCTCTCTCACTGACAGAATCTCTTTCTCTCTCTCTCACTCTCTCTCTCACTCACAGCTTCTCTTTCTCTCTCTCTCTCACTCACATCTTCTCTCTCACACAGATTCTCTTTCTCTCTCTGTCACTCATTCACAGCTTCTCTTTCTCTCTCTCTCTCATGCACAGCTTCTGTTTCTCTCTCTCTCACTCACTCACAGCTTCTCTTTCTTACTCTCTCTCTCTCTCACTGGCAGCTTCTCTTTCTATCTCTCTCTCACTCACAGCTTCTCTTTCTCTCTCTCTCTCACTCACATCTTCTCTCTCACACACAGATTCTCTTTCTCTCTCTCTCACTCACTCACAGCTTCTCTTTTTCTCTCTCTCATGCACAGCTTCTGTTTCTCTCTCTCTCACTCACTCACAGCTTCTCTTTCTTTCTCTCTCACTCACTCACAGCTTCTCTTTTTCTCTCTCTCATGCACAGCTTCTGTTTCTCTCTCTCTCACTCACTCACAGCTTCTCTTTTTCTCTCTCTCATGCACAGCTTCTGTTTCTCTCTCTCTCACTCACTCACAGCTTCTCTTTCTTTCTCTCTCTCTCACTCACAGCTTATCTTTCTCTCTCTCTCTCACTCACATCTTCTCTCTCTCACACACAGATTCTCTTTCTCTCTCTCTCACTCACTCACAGCTTCTCTCTCTCTCACACACACACAGCTTCTCTTTCTCTCTCACTCACAGCTTCTCTTTCTCTTTCTCTCTCACTCACAGCTTCTCCTTCTCTCTCACACACACACTGCTTTTCTCTCTCACACACACACACAGCTTCTCTTTCTCTCACTCTCTCTCACTCACAGCTTCTCTTTCTCTCTCTCTCTCTCTCAAAGAATCTCTCTCTCTCTCTCATACACACCCACAGCTTCTCTTTCTCTTTCTCTCTCATTCACAGCTTCTCTTTTTTTCTCTCTCTCTCACTCACAGTTTCTCTTTCTCTCTCTCTCTCACTCACAGCTTCTCTTTCTCCCTCTCTCTCACACACAGTTTCTCTCTCTCTCACACACACAACTTCTCTTTCTCTAACTCTCACTCACATATTCTCTCTCTCTCTCAGCTTCTCTTTCTCTCTCTCTCTCACTCACAGCTTCTCTTTCTCTCTCACACACACTCACAGCTTCTCTTTCTCTCTCTCTCTCACTCACAGCTTCTCTATCTCTCTCTCTCTCACAGCTTCTCTTTCTCTCTCTCTCTCACTCACAGCTTCTCTTTCTGTCTCTCACACACAGAGATTCTCTTTCTCTCTCTCTCTCTCACTCACAGCTTCTCTCTTTCTCTCTCTCACTCACAGCTTCTCTTTCTCTCTCTCACTCACAGCTTCTCTTTCTCTCTCTTTCTCACTCACAGCTTCTCTTTCTCTCTCTTTCTCACTCAACGCTTCTCCCTCTCTCTCTCTCAAACTCACAGCCTCTTTCTCTCTCACACACACAGCTTCTCTCTCTTACACACACAACTTCTCTTTCACTCAGTCTCTCTCACTCACAGCTTCTCTTTCACCCTCTCTCTCACACTCAAAGCTTCTCTTTCTCTCTCTCTCTCACTCACAGCTTCTCTTTCTCTCTCTCTCTCTCTCTCACTCACAGCTTCTCTTTCTCTCTCTCACACACACAGATTCTCTTTCTCTCTCTCACTCAGTCACAGCTTCTCTCTCTCTCTCACTCACAGCTTCTCTTTCTCTCTCTCGCACACAGCTTCTCTCTCACACACACACAACCAACTTCTCTTTCACTCAGTCTCTCTCACTCACAGCTTCTCTTTCTCTCTCTCTCACTCAAAGCTTCTCTTTCTCTCTCACTCTCTCTCTCACTCACAGCTTCTCTTTCTCTCTCTCTCACTCACAGCTTCTCTTTCTCTCTCTTTCTCACTCACAGCTTCTCTTTCTTTCTCTATCACTCTCAGCTTCTCTTTCCCACTCCTTCTCACTCACAGCTTGTCTTTCTCTTTCTCACTCACAGCTTCTCTCTCTCTCTCACTCACAGCTTCTCTTTCTCTCTCTCTCATGCACAGCTTCTGTTTCTCTCTCTCTCACTCACTCACAGCTTCTCTTTCTCTCTCTCTCATGCACAGCTTCTGTTTCTCTCTCTCGCACTCACTCACAGCTTCTCTTTCTTTCTCTCTCTCTCTCTCACTCGCAGCTTCTCTTTCTCTCTCTCTCAATCACAGCTTCTCTTTCTCTCTCTCTCTCACTCACAGCTTCTCTTTCTCTCTCTCACACACACAGCTTCTCTTTCTCTCTCACTCACTCACAGCTTCTCTCTCTCTCTCACTCACAGCTTCTCTTTCTCTCTCTCACACACAGATTCTCTTTCTCTCTCTCTCTCTCACTCACAGCTTCTCTCTCTCTCTCACTCACAGCTTCTCTTTCTCTCTCTCGCACACAGCTTATCTCTCACACACACACAACCAACTTCTCTTTCACTCAGTCTCTCTCACTCACAGCTTATCTTTCTCTCTCTCACTCACTCAAAGCTTCTCTTTCTCTCTCACTCTCTCTCTCACTCACAGCTTCTCTTTCTCTCTCTCTCACTCACAGATTCTCTTTCCTTCTCTTTCTCACTCACAGCTTCTCTTTCTTCCTCTATCACTCTCAGCTTCTCTTTCCCACTCCTTCTCACTCACAGCTTCTCTTTCTCTTTCTCACTCACAGCTTCTCTCTCTCTCTCACTCACAGCTTCTCTTTCTCTCTCATGCACAGCTTCTGTTTCTCTCTCTCTCACTCACTCACAGGTTCTCTTTCTCTCTCTCTCTCATGCACAGCTTCTGTTTCTCATTCTCTCACTCACTCACATCTTCTCTTTCTTTCTCTCTCTCTCTCACTCGCAGCTTCTCTTTCTCTCTCTCTCACTCACAGCTTCTCTTTCTCTCTCTCTCTCACTCACAGCTTCTCTTTCTCTCTCTCTCTCACACAGCTTCTCTTTCTCTCTCACTCACTCACAGCTTCTCTCTCTCACTCACTCACAGCTTCTCTTTCTCTCTCTCACTCACAGCTTCTCTTTCTCTCTCTCTCTCTCTCTCACTCACATCTTCTCTCTCACACACACAGCTTCTCTTTCTCTCTCTCTCTCTCACTCACAGCTTCTCTTTCTCTCTCTCACACACACAGATTCTCTTTCTCTCTCTCTCACTCACTCACAGCTTCTCTCTCTCTCTCACTCACAGCTTCTCTTTCTCTCTCTCACTCACATCTTCTCTTTCTCTCTCTTTCCCACTCACAACTTCTCTTTCTCTCTCTTTCTCACTCACAGTTTCTCCCTCTCTCTCTCTCTCACTCACAGCCTCTTTCACTCTCACACACACAGCTTCTCTCTCTCACACACACACAACTTCTCTTTCACTAAGTCTCTCTCACTCACAGCTTCTCTTTCTCGCTCTCTCACTCACACCTTCTCTTTCTCTCTCTCTCTCACTCACAGCTTCTCTTTCTCTCTCTCTCTCTCACTCACAGCTTCTCTTTCGCTCTCACACACACACAGATTCTCTTTCTCTCTCTCTCACTCACTCACAGCTTCTCTCTCTCTCTCACTCACAGCTTCTCTTTCTCTCTCACAGCTTCTCTTTCTCTCTCTTTCTCACTCACAACTTCTCTTTCTCTCTCTTTCTCACTCACAGTTTCTCCCTCTCTCTCTCACTCACAGCCTCTTTCTCTCACACACACACAGCTTCTCTCTCTCACACACACAACTTCTCTTTCACTCAGTCTCTCTCACTCACAGCTTCTCTTTCTCTCTCTCTCACTCACAGCTTCTCTTTCTCTCTCTCTCACTCACAGCTTCTCTTTCTCTCTCTCACACACACAGATTCTCTTTCTCTCTCTCTCACTCACTCACAGATTCTCTCTCTCTCTCACTCACTCACAGCTTCTCTTTCTCTCTCTCACTCACAGCTTCTCTTTTTCTCTCTTTCTCACTCACAGCTTCTCCCTCTCTCTCTCTCACTCACAGCCTCTTTCTCTCTCACACACACAGCTTCTCTCTCTCTCTCACACTTCACTCAGTCTCTCTCACTCAAAGCTTCTCTTTCTCTCTCTCTCTCACTCACAGCTTCTCTTTCTCTCTCTCTCTCACTCACAGCTTTTCTTTCTCTCTCTCTCGCACAGCTTCTCTTTCTCTCTCTCTCACTCACTCACAGCTTCTCTCTCTCTCTCACTCACAGCTTCTCTTTCTCTCTCTCACTCACAGATTCTCTTTTTCTCTCTTTCTCACTCACAGCTTCTCCCTCTCTCTCTCACTCACAGCCTCTTTCTCTCTCTCACACACACAGCTTCTCTTTCTCTCACTCTCTCTTACTCACAGCTTCTCTTTCTCTCTATTGCTCTCACTCACAGCTTCTCTTTCTTTCTCTCTGTCTCTCTCACTCACAGAATCTCTTTCTCACTCTCTCTCATGCACAGCTTCTCTTTCTCTCTCTCTCACTCACTCACAGCTTCTCTTTCTCTCTCTCTCTCACTCAAAGCTTCTCTTTCTCTCTCTCTCTCTCACTCACAGCTTCTCTTTCTCTCTCTCTCTCACTCACAGCTTCTCTTTCTCTCTCTCTCTCACTCACAGCTTCTCTTTCTCTCTCTCTCTCTCACTCACAGCTTCTCTTTCTCTCTCTCTCTCACACACAGCTTCTCTTTCTCTCACTCTCTCTCACTCACAGCTTCTCTTTCTCTCTATTACTCTCACTCACAGCTTCTCTTTCTCTCTCTCTGTCTCTCTCACTGACAGAATCTCTTTCTCTCTCTCTCACTCTCTCTCTCACTCACAGCTTCTCTTTCTCTCTCTCACTCACATCTTCTCTCTCACACAGATTCTCTTTCTCTCTCTGTCACTCATTCACAGCTTCTCTTTCTCTCTCTCTCTCATGCACAGCTTCTGTTACTCTCTCTCTCACTCACTCACAGCTTCTCTTTCTTACTCTCTCTCTCTCTCACTGGCAGCTTCTCTTTCTATCTCTCTCTCACTCACAGCTTCTCTTTCTCTCTCTCTCTCACTCACATCTTCTCTCTCACACACACAGATTCTCTTTCTCTCTCTCTCACTCACTCACAGCTTCTCTTTTTCTCTCTCTCATGCACAGCTTCTGTTTCTCTCTCTCTCACTCACTCACAGCTTCTCTTTCTTTCTCTCTCACTCACTCACAGCTTCTCTTTTTCTCTCTCTCATGCACAGCTTCTGTTTCTCTCTCTCTCACTCACTCACAGCTTCTCTTTTTCTCTCTCTCATGCACAGCTTCTGTTTCTCTCTCTCTCACTCACTCACAGCTTCTCTTTCTTTCTCTCTCTCTCACTCACAGCTTATCTTTCTCTCTCTCTCTCACTCACATCTTCTCTCTCTCACACACAGATTCTCTTTCTCTCTCTCTCACTCACTCACAGCTTCTCTCTCACACACACACACACAGCTTCTCTTTCTCTCTCACTCACAGCTTCTCTTTCTCTTTCTCTCTCACTCACAGCTTCTCCTTCTCTCTCACACACACACTGCTTTTCTCTCTCTCACACACACACAGCTTCTCTTTCTCTCACTCTCTCTCACTCACAGCTTCTCTTTCTCTCTCTCTCTCTCAAAGAATCTCTCTCTCTCTCTCATACACACCCACAGCTTCTCTTTCTCTTTCTCTCTCATTCACAGCTTCTCTTTTTTTCTCTCTCTCTCACTCACAGTTTCTCTTTCTCTCTCTCTCTCACTCACAGCTTCTCTTTCTCCCTCTCTCTCACACACAGTTTCTCTCTCTCTCACACACACAACTTCTCTTTCTCTAACTCTCACTCACATATTCTCTCTCTCTCTCAGCTTCTCTTTCTCTCTCTCTCTCACTCACAGCTTCTCTTTCTCTCTCACACACACTCACAGCTTCTCTTTCTCTCTCTCTCTCACTCACAGCTTCTCTATCTCTCTCTCTCTCACAGCTTCTCTTTCTCTCTCTCTCTCACTCACAGCTTCTCTTTCTGTCTCTCACACACAGAGATTCTCTTTCTCTCTCTCTCTCTCACTCACAGCTTCTCTTTCTGTCTCTCACACACAGAGATTCCCTTTCTCTCTCTTTCTCACTCACAGCTTCTGTTTTGCTCTATCACTCTCACTCACACCTTCCCTTTCTCTCTCTCTCTCTCACTCACAGCTTCTCTTTATCTCTCTCTCTCTCACTCACAGCTTCTCTCTCTCTCACTCACAGCTTCTCTTTCTCTCTCCTCTCACTCACAGCTTCTCTTTCTCTCTCTCTCTCACTCACAGCTTCTCTTTCTCTCTCACACACATACAGATTCTCTTTCTCTCTCTCACTCACTCACAGCTTCTCTCTCTCTCTCACTCACAGCTTCTCTTTATCTCTCTCACTCACAGCTTTTCTTTCTCTCTCTGTCACTCACAGCTTCTCCCTCTATCTCTCTCTCTCTCTCGATCTCTCTCACTCACAGCTTCTCTTTCTCTCTCACACACACAGCTTCTCTCTCTCACACACAACTTCTCTTTCACTCACTCTCTCTCACTCACAGCTTCTCTTTCTCTCTCTCTCACTCAAAGCTTCTCTTTCTCTCTCACACACCCAGCTTCTCTTTCTCTCTCTCTCACTCACAGCTTTTCTTTCTCTCCCTCTTTCTCACTCACAGTTTCTCTTTCTTTCTCTATCACTCTCAGCTTCTCTTTCCCACTCCTTCTCACTCACAGCTTCTCTTTCTCTATCTTTCTCACTCACAGCTACTCTCTCTCTCTCACACACTCACAGCTTCTCTCTCTCTCTCTCTCACTCACAGCTTCTCTTTCTCTCTCTCTCTCACTCAAAGCTTCTCTTTCTCTCTCTCACACACCCAGCTTCTCTTTCTCTCTCTCTCACTCACAGCTTTTCTTTCTCTCCCTCTTTCTCACTCACAGCTTCTCTTTCTTTCTCTATCACTCTCAGCTTCTCTTTCCCACTCCTCACTCACATCTTCTCTTTCTCTATCTTTCTCACTCACAGCTACTCTCTCTCTCTCACTCACTCACAGCTTCTCTCTCTCTCTCTCTCTCTCACTCACAGCTTCTCTTTCTCTCTCTCACACACACAGATTCTCTTTCTCTCTCTCACTCACTCACAGCTTCTCTCTCTCTCTCACTCACTCACAGCTTCTCTTTCTCTCTCACACACACCCAGCTTCTCTTTCTCTCTCTCTCACTCACAGCTTTTCTTTCTCTCCCTCTTTCTCACTCACAGCTTCTCTTTCTTTCTCTATCACTCTCAGCTTCTCTTTCCCACTCCTTCTCACTCACAGCTTCTCTTTCTCTATCTTTCTCACTCACAGCTACTCTCTCTCTCTCTCTCACTCACAGCTTCTCCCTCTCTCTCTCTCACATCCTCTTTCTCTCTCACACACACAGCTTCTCTCTCACACACACACACACAACTTCTCTTTCACTCAGTCTCTCTCACTCAAAGCTTCTCTTTCTCTCTCTCTCTCACTCACAGCTTCTCATTCTCTCTCTCACTCACAGCTTCTCTCTCTCACTCACTCTCAGCATCTCTCTCTCTCTCTCTCACTCACAGCTTCTCTTTCTCTCACTCTCTCTCACTCACTGCTTCTCTTTCTCTCTCTCTCTCTCTCACAGCTTCTCTGTCTCTCACTATCTCTCACAGCTTCTCTTTCTTTCTCTCTCTCTCACTCACAGCTTCTCTTTCTCTCTCTTTCTCACTCACAGCTTCTCTTTCTCTCTCTCACTCTCAGCTTCTCTTTCCCTCTCTTTCTCACTCACAGCTTCTGTTTTGCTCTATCACTGTCAATCACAGCTTCTCTTTCTCTCTCTCTCATTCACAACTTATGTTTCTCTCAATCACTCTCACTCACAGCTTCTCTTTCTCTCTCACTATCTCTCACAGCCTCTCTCTCTCACTCACTCTCAGCTTCTCTTTCTCTCTCTCTCTCTCACTCACAGCTTCACTCTCTCTCTCTCACTCACAGCTTCTCTTTCTCTCACTCTCTCTCACTCACAGCTTCTTTTTCTCTCTCTCTCTCTCACTCACTCACAGCTTCTCTTTCTCTCTCTCTCTATCTCTCTCACAGCTTCTCTGCCTCTCACTATCTCTCATAGCTTCTCTTTCTTTCTCTCTCTCTCACTCACAGCTTCTCTTTCTCTCTCTCTCTTTGTCTCACAGCTTTGCTTTCTCTCTCTCACTCACAGCTTCTCTTTCTCTCTCTCTCACTCACAGCTTCTCTCTCTCTCACTCTCAGCTTCTCTTTCTCTCTCTCTCACTCACAGCTTCTCTTTCTCTCTCACGCACTCACAGCTTATGTTTCTCTCTATCACTCTCACTCACAGCTTCTCTTTCTCTCTCACTATCTCTCACAGCTCTTTCTTTCTCTCTTTCTCACTCACAGCTTCTCTTTCTTTCTCTATCACTCTCAGCTTCTCTTTCCCACTCCTTCTCACTCACAGCTTCTCTTTCTCTCTCTTTCTCACTCACAGCTTCTCTCTCTCTCTCTCACAGCTTCTCTCTCTCTCTCACTCTCAGCTTCTCTTTCTCTCTCTCTCACTCACAGCTTCTCTCTTTCTCTCTCAGCTTCTCTTTCTCTCTCTCTCACTCACAGCTTCTCTTTCTCTCTCTGACTGACAGCTACACTTTCTCTCTCTCTCTCACAGCTTCTTTCTCTCTCTCTCTCTCACTCTCAGCTTCTCTTTCTCTCTCTCACTCACAGCCTCTTTCTCTCTCACACACACAGCTTCTCTCTCTCACACACACACACAACTTCTCTTTCACTCAGTCTCTCTCACTCACGGCTTCTCTTTCTCTCTCTCTCACTCACAGCTTCTCTCTCTCTCTCACTCACAGCTTCTCTTTTTCTCTCATTCTCAGCTTCTCCTGCTCTCTCTCTCTCTCACTCACAGCTTCTATTTCTTTCTCTCTCTCACTCACAGCTTCTTTTTCTCTCTATTACTCTCACTCACAGCTTCTCTTTCTCTCTCTCTCACTCACAGCTTCTCTTTCTCTCTCTCTCTCACTCACAGCTTCCCTTTCTTTCTCTCTCTCTCACAGCTTCTCTTTCTCTCTCTCTCTCTCACTCAAAGCTTCTCTTTCTCTCACTCTCTCTCACTCACAGCTTCTCTTTCTCTCTCTCTCTCTCACTCACTCACAGCTTCTCTTTCTCTCTCTCTCACTCACAGCTTCTCTTTCTCTCTCTTTCTCACGCACAGCTTCTCTTTCTTTCTCTATCACTCTCAGCTTCTCTTTCCCACTCCTTCTCACTCACAGCTTCTCTTTCTCTTTCTCACTCACAGCTTCTCTCTCTCACTCACTCACAGCTTCTCTTTCTCTCTCTCTCTCATGCACAGCTTCTGTTTCTCTCTCTCTCACACACACACACAACTTCTCTTTCACTCAGTCTCTCTCACTCACAGCTTCTCTTTCTCTCTCTCTCACTCACAGCTTCTCTTTCTCACTCTCTCACTCACAGCTTCTCTTTCTCTCCCTTTCTCTCACTCACAGCTTCTCTTTCTCTCTCTTTCTCACTCACAGCTTCTCTTTCTTTCTCTATCACTCTCAGCTTCTCTTTCCCACTCCTTCTCACTCACAGCTTCTCTTTCCCTCTCTTTCTCACTCACAGCTTCTCTCTCTCTCTCTCACACAGCTTCTCTCTCTCTCTCACTCTCAGCTTCTCTTTCTCTCTCTCTCACTCACAGCTTCTCTCTTTCTCTCTCAGCTTCTCTTTGTCTCTCTCTCTCACTCACAGCTTCTCTTTCTCTCTCTGACTGACAGCTACACTTTCTCTCTCTCTCACACACAGCTTCTCTTTCTCTTTCTCTCTCTCGCACTCTCAGCTTCTCTCTCTCTCTCACTCACAGCTACTCTTTCTCTCTCATTCTCAGCTTCTCCTCCTCTCTCTCTCTCACTCACAGCTTCTATTTCTTTCTCTATCACTCACAGCTTCTTTTTCTCTCTATTACTCTCACTCAGAGCTTCTCTTTCTCTCTCTCTCACTCACAGCTTCCCTTTCTCTCTCTCTCTCTCACTCAAAGCTTCTCTTTCTCTCTCTCTCTCTCTCACTCACAACTTCTCTTTCTCTCTCCTTCACTCACAGCTTCTCTTTCTCTCCCTCTCTCTCACTCACAGCTTCTCTTTCTCTCTCTTTCTCACTCACAGCTTCTCTTTCTTTCTCTATCACTCTCAGCTTCTCTTTCCCACTCCTTCTCACTCACAGCTTCTCTTTCTCTCTCTTTCTCACTCACAGCTTATCTCTCTCTCTCACTCACAGCTTCTCTTTCTCTATCTCTCTAACTCACAGCTTCTCTTTCTCTCTCTCTCTCATGCACAGCTTCTGTTTCTCTCTCTCTCACACACACACACAACTTCTCTTTCACTCAGTCTCTCTCACTCACAGCTTCTCTTTCTCTCTCTCTCACTCACAGCTTCTCTTTCTCACTCTCTCACTCACAGCTTCTCTTTCTCTCCCTTTCTCTCACTCACAGCTTCTCTTTCTCTCTCTTTCTCACTCACAGCTTCTCTTTCTTTCTCTATCACTCTCAGCTTCTCTTTCCCACTCCTTCTCACTCACAGCTTCTCTTTCCCTCTCTTTCTCACTCACAGCTTCTCTCTCTCTCTCTCACACAGCTTCTCTCTCTCTCTCACTCTCAGCTTCTCTTTCTCTCTCTCTCACTCACAGCTTCTCTCTTTCTCTCTCAGCTTCTCTTTGTCTCTCTCTCTCACTCACAGCTTCTCTTTCTCTCTCTGACTGACAGCTACACTTTCTCTCTCTCTCACACACAGCTTCTCTTTCTCTTTCTCTCTCTCGCACTCTCAGCTTCTCTCTCTCTCTCACTCACAGCTACTCTTTCTCTCTCATTCTCAGCTTCTCCTCCTCTCTCTCTCTCACTCACAGCTTCTATTTCTTTCTCTATCACTCACAGCTTCTTTTTCTCTCTATTACTCTCACTCAGAGCTTCTCTTTCTCTCTCTCTCACTCACAGCTTCCCTTTCTCTCTCTCTCTCTCACTCAAAGCTTCTCTTTCTCTCTCTCTCTCTCTCACTCACAACTTCTCTTTCTCTCTCCTTCACTCACAGCTTCTCTTTCTCTCCCTCTCTCTCACTCACAGCTTCTCTTTCTCTCTCTTTCTCACTCACAGCTTCTCTTTCTTTCTCTATCACTCTCAGCTTCTCTTTCCCACTCCTTCTCACTCACAGCTTCTCTTTCTCTCTCTTTCTCACTCACAGCTTATCTCTCTCTCTCACTCACAGCTTCTCTTTCTCTATCTCTCTAACTCACAGCTTCTCTTTCTCTTTCTCTCTCACTCACATTTTCTCTCTCTCTCACTTACAGCTTCTCTTTCTCTCTCTCACTCACAACTTCTGTTTCTCTCTATTACTCTCACTCATAGCTTCTCTCTCTCTCTCACTCACAGCATCTCTTTCTCTCTCACTCTCTCTCACTCACATTTTATCTTTCTCTCTCTCACTCACTCACAGCTTCTCTTTCTCTCTCTCACACTGCTTCTCTTTCTCTGTCTCTCTCTCACTCACAGCTTCTCTTTCTCTCTCTCACTCACTCAAAGCTTCTCTTTCTCTCTCTCACTCACACCTTCCCTTTCTCTCTCACACACACACAGCTTCTCTTTCTCTCACTCTTGCTCACTCACAGCTTCTCTTTCTCTCTATTACTCTCACTCACAGCTTCTCTTTCTCTCTCTCTGTCTCTCTCACTGACAGAATCTCTTTCTCTCTCACTCTCTTGCTCACTCACAGCTTCTCTTTCTCTCTCTCTCACTCACATCTTCTCTCTCTCTCACACAGCTTCTCTTTCTCTCTCTCTCACTCAAAGCTTCTCTTTCTCTCTCTCTCTCACTCACAGCTTCTCTTTCTCTCTCTCTCTCACTCACAGCTTCTCTTTCTCTCTCTCACACACACAGATTCTCTTTCTCTCTCTCTCACTCACTCACAGCTTCTCTCTCTCTCTCTCACGCACAGCTTCTCTTTTTCTCTCTTTCTCACTCACAGCTTCTCCTTCTCTCTTTCTCACTCACAGCCTCTTTCTCTCACACACACACAGCTTCTCTCTCTCTCACACACACACAACTTCTCTTTCACTCAGTCTCTCTCACTCACAGCTTCTCTTTCTCTCTCTCTCTCACTCACAGCTTCTCTTTCTCACTCTCTCACTCACAGCTTCTCTTTCTCTCCCTCTCTCACTCACAGCTTCTCTTTCTCTCTCTTTCTCACTCACAGCTTCTCTTTCTTTCTCTATCACTCTCAGCTTCTCTTTCCCACTCCTTCTCCCTCACAGCTTCTCTTTCCCTCTCTTTCTCACTCACAGCTTCTCTCTCTCTCTCTCTCTCACAGCTTCTCTCTCTCTCTCTCACTCTCAGCTTCGCTTTCTCTCTCTCTCACGCACAGCTTCTCTCTTTCTCTCTCAGCTTCTCTTTCTCTCTCTCTCTCACTCACAGCTTCTCTTTCTCTCTCTGACTGACAGCTACACTTTCTCTCTCTCACAGCTTCTCTTTCTCTTTCTCTCTCTCTCACTCTCAGCTTCTCTCTCTCTCAATCACAGCTACTCTTTCTCTTTCATTCTCAGCTTCTCCTGCTCTCTCTCTCTCACTCACAGCTTCTTTTTCTCTCTATTACTCTCACTCACAGCTTCTCTTTCTCTCTCTCTCACTCACAGCTTCCCTTTCTCTCTCTCTCTCTCACTCAAAGCTTCTCTTTCTCTCTCTCTCTCACTCACAGCTTCTCTTTCTCTCTCTCTCACTCACAGCTTCTCTTTCTCTCTCTTTCTCACTCACAGCTTCTCTTTCTTTCTCTATCACTCTCAGCTTCTCTTTCCCACTCCTTCTCACTCACAGCTTCTCTTTCCCTCTCTTTCTCACTCACAGCTTCTCTCTCTCTCACACACACAGCTTCTCTCTCTCTCACTCTCAGCTTCTCTTTCTCTCTCTCTCACTCACAGCTTCTCTCTTTCTCTCTCAGCTTCTCTTTCTCTCTCTCTCTCACTCACAGCTTCCCTTTCTCTCTCTCTCTCTCACAGCTTCTCTTTCTCTCTCTCTCACTCACAGCTTCCCTTTCTCTCTCTCACTCACAGCTTCTCTTTCTCTCTCTCTCTCTCACTCACAGCTTCTCTTTCTCACTCTCTCACTCACAGCTTCTCTTTCTCTCCCTCTCTCTCACTCACAGCTTCTCTTTCTCTCTCTTTCTCACTCACAGCTTCTCTTTCTTTCTCTATCACTCTCAGCTTCTCTTTCCCACTCCTTCTCACTAACAGCTTCTCTTTCTCTCTCTTTCTCACTCACAGCTTCTCTCTCTCTCTCTCTCACAGCTTCTCTCTCTCTCACTCACTCTCAGCTTCTCTTTCTCTCTCTCTCACTCACAGCTTCTCTCTTTCTCTCTCAGCTTCTCTTTCTCTCTCTCTCACTCACAGCTTCTCTTTCTCTCTCTGACTGACAGCTACACTTTCTCTCCCTCTCTCACAGCTTCTCTCTCTCTCTCTCTCACTCTCAGCTTCTCTTTCTCTCTCTCTCACTCACAGCCTCTTTCTCTCTCACACACACAGCTTCTCTCTCTCTCTCACACACACAACTTCTCTTTCACTCAGTCTCTCTCACTCACAGCTTCTCTTTCTCTCTCTCTCTCACTCACAGCTTCTCTCTCTCTCACTCACAGCTTCTCTTTCTCTCTCATTCTCAGCTTCTCCTGCTCTCTCTCTCTCTCACTCACAGCTTCTATTTCTTTCTCTCTCTCACTCACAGCTTCTCTTTCTCTCTCTCACTCACTCACAGCTTCTCTTTCTCTCTCTCTCTCACTCACACCTTCTCTTTCTCTCACACACACACAGCTTCTCTTTCTCTCACTCTCTCTGACTCACAGCTTCTCTTTCTCTCTATTACTCTCACTCACAGCTTCTCTTTCTCTCTCTCTGTCTCTCTCACTGACAGAATCTCTTTCTCTCTCACTCTCTCTCTCACTCACAGCTTCTCTTTCTCTCTCTCTCTCACTCACATCTTCTCTCTCACACAGATTCTCTTTCTCACTCTGCCACTCACTCACAGCTTCTCTTTCTCTCTCTCTCATGCACAGCTTCTGTTTCTCTCTCTCTCACTCACTTACAGCTTCTCTTTCTTACTCTCTCTCTCTCTCACTGGCAGCTTCTCTTTCTATCTCTCGCTCACTCACAGCTACTCTTTCTCTCTCTCTCTCACTCACATCTTCTCTCTCACACACACAGATTCTCTTTCTCTCTCTCTCACTCACTCACAGCTTCTCTTTTTCTCTCTCTCATGCACAGCTTCTGTTTCTCTCTCTCTCACTCACTCACAGCTTCTCTTTCTTTCTCTCTCACTCACTCACAGCTTCTCTTTTTCTCTCTCTCATGCACAGCTTCTGTTTCTCTCTCTCTCACTCACTCACAGCTTCTCTTTTTCTCTCTCTCATGCACAGCTTCTGTTTCTCTCTCTTTCACTCACTCACAGCTTCTCTTTCTTTCTCTCTCTCTCTCACAGCTTATCTTTCTCTCTCTCTCTCACTCACAGCTTCTCTTTCTCTCTCTCTCTCACTCACATCTTCTCTCTCTCACACACAGATTCTCTTTCTCTCTCTCTCTCTCACTCACAGCTTCTCTTTCTCTCTCTCACTCACAGCTTCTCTTTCTCTCTCTCTCACTCACAGCTTCTCTTTCTCTCTCTCTCACTCACAGCTTCTCTTTCTCTCTCTCTCTCACACAGATTCTCTCTCTCTCTCTCTCACTCACTCACAGCTTCTCTCTCTCTCACTCACTCACAGCTTCTCTTTCTTTCTCTCTCTCACTCACAGCTGCTCTTTTTCTCTCTTTCTCACTCACAGCTTCTCCCTCTCTCTCTCACTCACAGCCTCTTTCTCTCTCACACACACAGCTTCTCTCTCTCTCTCACTTCACTCAGTCTCTCTCACTCAAAGCTTCTCTTTCTCTCTCTCTCTCACTCACAGCTTCTCTTTCTCTCTCTCTCTCACTCACAGCTTCTCTTTCTCTCTCTCTCTCACTCACAGCTTCTCTTTCTCTCTCTCTCGCACAGATTCTCTTTCTCTCTCTCACTCACTCACAGCTTCTCTCTCTCTCTCACTCACAGCTTCTCTTTCTCTCTCTCACTCACAGATTCTCTTTTTCTCTCTTTCTCACTCACAGCTTCTCCCTCTCTCTCTCTCACTCACAGCCTCTTTCTCTCTCACACACACACAGCTTCTCTTTCTCTCACTCTCTCTTACTCACAGCTCCTCTTTCTCTCTATTGCTCTCACTCACAGCTTCTCTTTCTCTCTCTGTCTCTCTCACTCACAGAATCTCTTTCTCACTCTCTCTCACTCACAGCTTCTCTTTCTCTCTCTCTCTCTCACTCACATCTTCTCTCTCACACACACAGATTCTCTTTCTCACTCTCTCACTCACTCACAGATTCTCTTTCTCTCTCTCATGCACAGCTTCTCTTTCTCTCTCTCTCACTCACTCACAGCTTCTCTTTCTCTCTCTCTCTCACTCAAAGCTTCTCTTTCTCTCTCTCTCTCACTCACAGCTTCTCTTTCTCTCTCTCTCTCACTCACAGCTTCTCTTTCTCTCTCTCACACACACAGATTCTCTTTCTCTCTCACTCACTCACTCACAGCTTCTCTCTCTCTCTCTCACTCACAGCTTCTCTTTCTCTCTCTCACTCACAGCTGTTCTTTTTCTCTCTTTCTCTCTCACAGCTTCTCCTTCTCTCTCTCTCACTCACAGCCTCTTTCTCTCACACACACACAGCTTCTCTCTCTCACACACACACACAACTTCTCTTTCACTCAGTCTCTCTCACTCACAGCTTCTCTTTCTCTCTCTCTCTCACTCACAGCTTCTCTTTCTCACTCTCTCACTCACACCTTCTCTTTCTCTCCCTCTCTCTCACTCACAGCTTCTCTTTCTCTCTCTTTCTCACTCACAGCTTCTCTTTCTTTCTCTATCACTCTCAGCTTCTCTTTCCCACTCCTTCTCACTAACAGCTTCTCTTTCTCTCTCTATCTCACTCACAGCTTCTCTCTCTCTCTCTCTCTCACAGCTTCTCTCTCTCTCTCACTCACTCTCAGCTTCTCTTTCTCTCTCTCTCACTCACAGCTTCTCTCTTTCTCTCTCAGCTTCTCTTTCTCTCTCTCTCACTCACAGCTTCTCTTTCTCTCTCTGACTGACAGCTACACTTTCTCTCTCACTCTCACAGCTTCTCTCTCTCTCTCTCTCTCACTCTCAGCTTCTCTTTCTCTCTCTCTCACTCACAGCCTCTTTCTCTCTCACACACACAGCTTCTCTCTCTCACACACACACACAACTTCTCTTTCACTCAGTCTCTCTCACTCACAGCTTCTCTTTCTCTCTCTCTCTCACTCACAGCTTCTCTCTCTCTCACTCACAGCTTCTCTTTCTCTCTCATTCTCAGCTTCTCCTGCTCTCTCTCTCTCTCACTCACAGCTTCTATTTCTTTCTCTCTCTCACTCACAGCTTCTCTTTCTCTCTCTCACTCACTCAAAGCTTCTCTTTCTCTCTCTCTCTCACTCACAACTTCTCTTTCTCTCTCTCACACACAGCTTCTCTTTCTCTCACTCTCTCTCACTCACAGCTTCTCTTTCTCTCTATTACTCTCACTCACAGCTTCTCTTTCTCTCTCTCTGTCTCTCTCACTGACAGAATCTCTTTCTCTCTCTCTCACTCTCTCTCTCACTCACAGCTTCTCTTTCTCTCTCTCACTCACATCTTCTCTCTCACACAGATTCTCTTTCTCTCTCTGTCACTCATTCACAGCTTCTCTTTCTCTCTCTCTCTCATGCACAGCTTCTGTTACTCTCTCTCTCACTCACTCACAGCTTCTCTTTCTTACTCTCTCTCTCTCTCACTGGCAGCTTCTCTTTCTATCTCTCTCTCACTCACAGCTTCTCTTTCTCTCTCTCTCTCACTCACATCTTCTCTCTCACACACACAGATTCTC
The DNA here is from genome assembly GCA_035047345.1 of Bradypodion ventrale. NCBI lineage: Eukaryota > Metazoa > Chordata > Lepidosauria > Squamata > Chamaeleonidae > Bradypodion > Bradypodion ventrale. Next base: position 256,682,666 of record JAWDJE010000001.1, read on the forward strand.
TTTCTCTCTCTCTCACTCACTCACAGCTTCTCTTTTTCTCTCTCTCATGCACAGCTTCTGTTTCTCTCTCTCTCACTCACTCACAGCTTCTCTTTCTTTCTCTCTCACTCACTCACAGCTTCTCTTTTTCTCTCTCTCATGCACAGCTTCTGTTTCTCTCTCTCTCACTCACTCACAGCTTCTCTTTTTCTCTCTCTCATGCACAGCTTCTGTTTCTCTCTCTCTCACTCACTCACAGCTTCTCTTTCTTTCTCTCTCTCTCACTCACAGCTTATCTTTCTCTCTCTCTCTCACTCACATCTTCTCTCTCTCACACACAGATTCTCTTTCTCTCTCTCTCACTCACTCACAGCTTCTCTCTCACACACACACACACAGCTTCTCTTTCTCTCTCACTCACAGCTTCTCTTTCTCTTTCTCTCTCACTCACAGCTTCTCCTTCTCTCTCACACACACACTGCTTTTCTCTCTCTCACACACACACAGCTTCTCTTTCTCTCACTCTCTCTCACTCACAGCTTCTCTTTCTCTCTCTCTCTCTCAAAGAATCTCTCTCTCTCTCTCATACACACCCACAGCTTCTCTTTCTCTTTCTCTCTCATTCACAGCTTCTCTTTTTTTCTCTCTCTCTCACTCACAGTTTCTCTTTCTCTCTCTCTCTCACTCACAGCTTCTCTTTCTCCCTCTCTCTCACACACAGTTTCTCTCTCTCTCACACACACAACTTCTCTTTCTCTAACTCTCACTCACATATTCTCTCTCTCTCTCAGCTTCTCTTTCTCTCTCTCTCTCACTCACAGCTTCTCTTTCTCTCTCACACACACTCACAGCTTCTCTTTCTCTCTCTCTCTCACTCACAGCTTCTCTATCTCTCTCTCTCTCACAGCTTCTCTTTCTCTCTCTCTCTCACTCACAGCTTCTCTTTCTGTCTCTCACACACAGAGATTCTCTTTCTCTCTCTCTCTCTCACTCACAGCTTCTCTTTCTGTCTCTCACACACAGAGATTCCCTTTCTCTCTCTTTCTCACTCACAGCTTCTGTTTTGCTCTATCACTCTCACTCACAGCTTCCCTTTCTCTCTCTCTCTCTCACTCACAGCTTCTCTTTATCTCTCTCTCTCTCACTCACAGCTTCTCTCTCTCTCACTCACAGCTTCTCTTTCTCTCTCCTCTCACTCACAGCTTCTCTTTCTCTCTCTCTCTCACTCACAGCTTCTCTTTCTCTCTCACACACATACAGATTCTCTTTCTCTCTCTCACTCACTCACAGCTTCTCTCTCTCTCTCACTCACAGCTTCTCTTTATCTCTCTCACTCACAGCTTTTCTTTCTCTCTCTGTCACTCACAGCTTCTCCCTCTATCTCTCTCTCTCTCTCGATCTCTCTCACTCACAGCTTCTCTTTCTCTCTCACACACACAGCTTCTCTCTCTCACACACAACTTCTCTTTCACTCACTCTCTCTCACTCACAGCTTCTCTTTCTCTCTCTCTCACTCAAAGCTTCTCTTTCTCTCTCACACACCCAGCTTCTCTTTCTCTCTCTCTCACTCACAGCTTTTCTTTCTCTCCCTCTTTCTCACTCACAGTTTCTCTTTCTTTCTCTATCACTCTCAGCTTCTCTTTCCCACTCCTTCTCACTCACAGCTTCTCTTTCTCTATCTTTCTCACTCACAGCTACTCTCTCTCTCTCTCACACTCACAGCTTCTCTCTCTCTCTCTCTCACTCACAGCTTCTCTTTCTCTCTCTCTCTCACTCAAAGCTTCTCTTTCTCTCTCTCACACACCCAGCTTCTCTTTCTCTCTCTCTCACTCACAGCTTTTCTTTCTCTCCCTCTTTCTCACTCACAGCTTCTCTTTCTTTCTCTATCACTCTCAGCTTCTCTTTCCCACTCCTCACTCACATCTTCTCTTTCTCTATCTTTCTCACTCACAGCTACTCTCTCTCTCTCACTCACTCACAGCTTCTCTCTCTCTCTCTCTCTCACTCACAGCTTCTCTTTCTCTCTCTCACACACACAGATTCTCTTTCTCTCTCTCACTCACTCACAGCTTCTCTCTCTCTCTCACTCACTCACAGCTTCTCTTTCTCTCTCACACACACCCAGCTTCTCTTTCTCTCTCTCTCACTCACAGCTTTTCTTTCTCTCCCTCTTTCTCACTCACAGCTTCTCTTTCTTTCTCTATCACTCTCAGCTTCTCTTTCCCACTCCTTCTCACTCACAGCTTCTCTTTCTCTATCTTTCTCACTCACAGCTACTCTCTCTCTCTCTCTCACTCACAGCTTCTCCCTCTCTCTCTCTCACATCCTCTTTCTCTCTCACACACACAGCTTCTCTCTCACACACACACACACAACTTCTCTTTCACTCAGTCTCTCTCACTCAAAGCTTCTCTTTCTCTCTCTCTCTCACTCACAGCTTCTCATTCTCTCTCTCACTCACAGCTTCTCTCTCTCACTCACTCTCAGCATCTCTCTCTCTCTCTCTCACTCACAGCTTCTCTTTCTCTCACTCTCTCTCACTCACTGCTTCTCTTTCTCTCTCTCTCTCTCTCACAGCTTCTCTGTCTCTCACTATCTCTCACAGCTTCTCTTTCTTTCTCTCTCTCTCACTCACAGCTTCTCTTTCTCTCTCTTTCTCACTCACAGCTTCTCTTTCTCTCTCTCACTCTCAGCTTCTCTTTCCCTCTCTTTCTCACTCACAGCTTCTGTTTTGCTCTATCACTGTCAATCACAGCTTCTCTTTCTCTCTCTCTCATTCACAACTTATGTTTCTCTCAATCACTCTCACTCACAGCTTCTCTTTCTCTCTCACTATCTCTCACAGCCTCTCTCTCTCACTCACTCTCAGCTTCTCTTTCTCTCTCTCTCTCTCACTCACAGCTTCACTCTCTCTCTCTCACTCACAGCTTCTCTTTCTCTCACTCTCTCTCACTCACAGCTTCTTTTTCTCTCTCTCTCTCTCACTCACTCACAGCTTCTCTTTCTCTCTCTCTCTATCTCTCTCACAGCTTCTCTGCCTCTCACTATCTCTCATAGCTTCTCTTTCTTTCTCTCTCTCTCACTCACAGCTTCTCTTTCTCTCTCTCTCTTTGTCTCACAGCTTTGCTTTCTCTCTCTCACTCACAGCTTCTCTTTCTCTCTCTCTCACTCACAGCTTCTCTCTCTCTCACTCTCAGCTTCTCTTTCTCTCTCTCTCACTCACAGCTTCTCTTTCTCTCTCACGCACTCACAGCTTATGTTTCTCTCTATCACTCTCACTCACAGCTTCTCTTTCTCTCTCACTATCTCTCACAGCTCTTTCTTTCTCTCTTTCTCACTCACAGCTTCTCTTTCTTTCTCTATCACTCTCAGCTTCTCTTTCCCACTCCTTCTCACTCACAGCTTCTCTTTCTCTCTCTTTCTCACTCACAGCTTCTCTCTCTCTCTCTCACAGCTTCTCTCTCTCTCTCACTCTCAGCTTCTCTTTCTCTCTCTCTCACTCACAGCTTCTCTCTTTCTCTCTCAGCTTCTCTTTCTCTCTCTCTCACTCACAGCTTCTCTTTCTCTCTCTGACTGACAGCTACACTTTCTCTCTCTCTCTCACAGCTTCTTTCTCTCTCTCTCTCTCACTCTCAGCTTCTCTTTCTCTCTCTCACTCACAGCCTCTTTCTCTCTCACACACACAGCTTCTCTCTCTCACACACACACACAACGTCTCTTTCACTCAGTCTCTCTCACTCACGGCTTCTCTTTCTCTCTCTCTCACTCACAGCTTCTCTCTCTCTCTCACTCACAGCTTCTCTTTTTCTCTCATTCTCAGCTTCTCCTGCTCTCTCTCTCTCTCACTCACAGCTTCTATTTCTTTCTCTCTCTCACTCACAGCTTCTTTTTCTCTCTATTACTCTCACTCACAGCTTCTCTTTCTCTCTCTCTCACTCACAGCTTCTCTTTCTCTCTCTCTCTCACTCACAGCTTCCCTTTCTTTCTCTCTCTCTCACAGCTTCTCTTTCTCTCTCTCTCTCTCACTCAAAGCTTCTCTTTCTCTCACTCTCTCTCACTCACAGCTTCTCTTTCTCTCTCTCTCTCTCACTCACTCACAGCTTCTCTTTCTCTCTCTCTCTATCTCTCTCACAGCTTCTCTGTCTCTCACTATCTCTCATAGCTTCTCTTTCTTTCTCTCTCTCTCACTCACAGCTTCTCTTTCTCTCTCTCTTTCTCTCACAGCTTTTCTTTCTCTCTCTCACTCACAGCTTCTCTTTCTCTCTCTCTCACTCACAGCTTCTCTCTCTCTCACTCACAGCTTCTCTTTCTCATTCTCACCTTCTCCTGCTCTCTCTCTCTCACTCACAGCTTCTATTTCTTTCTCTCTCTCACTCACAGCTTCTTTTTCTCTCTATTACTCTCACTCACAGCTTCTCTTTCTCTCTCTCTCACTCACAGCTTCCCTTTCTCTTTCTCTCTCTCACAGCTTCTCTTTCTCTCTCTCTCTCTCACTCAAAGCTTCTCTTTCTCTCTCTCTCTCTCTCTCACTCACAGCTTCTCTCTCTCTCTCTCACTCACATCTTCTCTTTCTCTCCCTCTCTCTCACTCACAGCTTCTCTTTCTCTCTCTTTCTCACTCACAGCTTCTCTTTCTTTCTCTATCACTCTCAGCTTCTCTTTCCCACTCTTTCTCACTCACAGCTTCTCTTTCTTTCTCTATCACTCTCAGCTTCTCTTTCCCACTCCTCACTCACAGCTTCTCTTTCTCTCTCTTTCTCACTCACAGCTTCTCTCTCTCACTCACAGCTCTTCTCTCTCTCACTCACTCACAGCTTCTCTTTCTCTCTCTCTCACTCACCGCTTCTCTTTCTCTTTCTCTCTCACTCACAGCTTCTCTTTCTCTCTCTCTCACTCACAGCTTCTCTTTCTCTCTCTCTCACTCACAGCTTTTCTTTCTTTCTCTATCACTCTCAGCTTCTCTTTCCCACTCCTTCTCACTCACAGCTTCTCTTTCTCTATCTTTCTCACTCACAGCTACTCTCTCTCTCTCTCACTCACAGCTTCTCTCTCTCTCTCTCACTCACAGCTTCTCTTTCTCTCTCTCTCTCACTCACAGCTTCTCTTTCTCTTTCTCTCTCACTCACAGCTTCTCTTTCTCCCTCTCTCTCTCTCTCCCAGCTTCTCTTTCTCTGTCTCTCTCACTCACAGCTTCTCTTTCTCTCTCTCACTCACTCAAAGATTCTCTTTCTCTCTCTCTCTCACTCACACCTTCTCTCTCTCTCACACACACACACACAGCTTCTCTTTCTCTCACTCTCTCTCACTCACAGCTTCTCTTTCTCTCTCTCTCTCACTCACAGCTTCTATTTCTCTCTATTATTCTCACTCACAGCTTCTCTTTCTCTCTCTCTCTCGCTCACAGAATCTCTTTCTCTCTCTCACTCACAGCTTCTCTTTCTCTCTCTCACACACTCACAGCTTCTCCCTCTTTCTCTCTCTCTCACTCACAGCTTCTCTTTCTCTCTCTTTCTCACTCACAGCTTCTCCCTCTCTCTCTCTCTCACTCACAGCCTCTTTCTATCTCTCACACACAGCTTCTCTCTCTCACACACACACTTCTTTTTCACTCAGTCTCTCACTCCCAGCTTCTCTTTATCTCTCTCTCTCACTCGCAGCTTCTCTTTCTCTCTCTCTCACTCACAGCTTCTCTTTCTCTCCCTCTCTCTCACTCACAGCTTCTCTTTCTCTCTCTTTCTCACTCACAGCTTCTCTTTCTTTCTCTATCACTCTCAGCTTCTCTTTCCCACTCCTTCTCACTCACAGCTTCTCTTTCTCTCTCTTTCTCACTCACAGCTTCCCTCTCTCTCTCACTCACAGCTTCTCTCTCTCTCACTCACTCACAGCTTCTCTTTCTCTCTCTCTCACTCACAGCTTCTTTCTCTTTCTCTCTCACTCACAGCTTCTCTTTCTCTCTCACTCACTCACAGCTTCTCTTTCTCTCTCTCTCACTCACAACTTCTGTTTCTCTCTATTACTCTCACTCATAGCTTCTCTCTCTCTCTCTCTCACTCACAGCTTCTCTTTCTCTCTCACTCTCCCTCTCACAGCTTATCTTTCTCTCTCTCTCTCACTCACAGCTTCTCTTTCTCTCTCTCCCTCACAGCTTCTCTTTCTCTGTCTCTCTCACTCACTTCTCTCTCTCTCTCTCTCACTCACAGCTTCTCTTTCTCTCTCTCACTCACTCAAAGCTTCTCTTTCTCTCTCTCTCTCACTCACACCTTCTCTTTCCCACTCCTTCTCACTCACAGCTTCTCTTTCTCTTTCTCACTCACAGCTTCTCTCTCTCTCTCACTCACAGCTTCTCTTTCTCTCTCACACACACAGCTTCTCTCTCTCACACACACACACAACTTCTCTTTCACTCAGTCTCTCTCACTCACAGCTTCTCTTTCTCTCTCTCTCTCTCACTCACAGCTTCTCTTTCTCACTCTCTCACTCACAGCTTCTCTTTCTCTCCCTCTCTCTCACTCACAGCTTCTCTTTCTCTCTCTTTCTCACTCACAGCTTCTCTTTCTTTCTCTATCACTCTCAGCTTCTCTTTCCCACTCCTTCTCACTAACAGCTTCTCTTTCTCTCTCTTTCTCACTCACAGCTTCTCTCTCTCTCTCTCTCACAGCTTCTCTCTCTCTCACTCACTCTCAGCTTCTCTTTCTCTCTCTCTCACTCACAGCTTCTCTCTTTCTCTCTCAGCTTCTCTTTCTCTCTCTCTCACTCACAGCTTCTCTTTCTCTCTCTGACTGACAGCTACACTTTCTCTCCCTCTCTCACAGCTTCTCTCTCTCTCTCTCTCACTCTCAGCTTCTCTTTCTCTCTCTCTCACTCACAGCCTCTTTCTCTCTCACACACACAGCTTCTCTCTCTCTCACACACACACAACTTCTCTTTCACTCAGTCTCTCTCACTCACAGCTTCTCTTTCTCTCTCTCTCTCACTCACAGCTTCTCTCTCTCTCACTCACAGCTTCTCTTTCTCTCTCATTCTCAGCTTCTCCTGCTCTCTCTCTCTCTCACTCACAGCTTCTATTTCTTTCTCTCTCTCACTCACAGCTTCTCTTTCTCTCTCTCACTCACTCAAAGCTTCTCTTTCTCTCTCTCTCTCACTCACACCTTCTCTTTCTCTCTCACACACACAGCTTCTCTTTCTCTCACTCTCTCTCACTCACAGCTTCTCTTTCTCTCTATTACTCTCACTCACAGCTTCTCTTTCTCTCTCTCTGTCTCTCTCACTGACAGAATCTCTTTCTCTCTCACTCTCTCTCTCACTCACAGCTTCTCTTTCTCTCTCTCTCTCACTCACATCTCTCTCACACAGATTCTCTTTCTCACTCTGTCACTCACTCACAGCTTCTCTTTCTCTCTCTCTCATGCACAGCTTCTGTTTCTCTCTCTCTCACTCACTCACAGCTTCTCTTTCTTACTCTCTCTCTCTCTCACTGGCAGCTTCTCTTTCTATCTCTCGCTCACTCACAGCTTCTCTTTCTCTCTCTCTCTCACTCACATCTTCTCTCTCACACACACAGATTCTCTTTCTCTCTCTCTCACTCACTCACAGCTTCTCTTTTTCTCTCTCTCATGCACAGCTTCTGTTTCTCTCTCTCTCACTCACTCACAGCTTCTCTTTCTTTCTCTCTCACTCACTCACAGCTTCTCTTTTTCTCTCTCTCATGCACAGCTTCTGTTTCTCTCTCTCACTCACTCACAGCTTCTCTTTTTCTCTCTCTCATGCACAGCTTCTGTTTCTCTCTCTTTCACTCACTCACAGCTTCTCTTTCTTTCTCTCTCTCTCTCACAGCTTATCTTTCTCTCTCTCTCTCACTCACAGCTTCTCTTTCTCTCTCTCTCTCACTCACATCTTCTCTCTCTCACACACAGATTCTCTTTCTCTCTCTCTCTCTCACTCACAGCTTCTCTTTCTCTCTCTCACAGCTTCTCTTTCTCTCTCTCTCACTCACAGCTTCTCTTTCTCTCTCTCTCACTCACAGCATCTCTTTCTCTCTCTCTCACACACAGATTCTCTTTCTCTCTCTCTCACTCACTCACAGCTTCTCTCTCTCTCACTCACTCACAGCTTCTCTTTCTTTCTCTCTCTCACTCACAGCTGCTCTTTTTCTCTCTTTCTCACTCACAGCTTCTCCCTCTCTCTCTCACTCACAGCCTCTTTCTCTCTCACACACACAGCTTCTCTCTCTCTCTCACTTCACTCAGTCTCTCTCACTCAAAGCTTCTCTTTCTCTCTCTCTCTCACTCACAGCTTCTCTTTCTCTCTCTCTCTCACTCACAGCTTCTCTTTCTCTCTCTCTCTCTCTCACTCACAGCTTCTCTTTCTCTCTCTCTCGCACAGATTCTCTTTCTCTCTCTCACTCACTCACAGCTTCTCTCTCTCTCTCACTCACAGCTTCTCTTTCTCTCTCTCACTCACAGATTCTCTTTTTCTCTCTTTCTCACTCACAGCTTCTCCCTCTCTCTCTCTCACTCACAGCCTCTTTCTCTCTCACACACACACAGCTTCTCTTTCTCTCACTCTCTCTTACTCACAGCTCCTCTTTCTCTCTATTGCTCTCACTCACAGCTTCTCTTTCTCTCTCTGTCTCTCTCACTCACAGAATCTCTTTCTCACTCTCTCTCACTCACAGCTTCTCTTTCTCTCTCTCTCTCACTCACATCTTCTCTCTCACACACACAGATTCTCTTTCTCACTCTCTCACTCACTCACAGATTCTCTTTCTCTCTCTCATGCACAGCTTCTCTTTCTCTCTCTCTCACTCACTCACAGCTTCTCTTTCTCTCTCTCTCTCACTCAAAGCTTCTCTTTCTCTCTCTCTCTCACTCACAGCTTCTCTTTCTCTCTCTCTCTCACTCACAGCTTCTCTTTCTCTCTCTCACACACACAGATTCTCTTTCTCTCTCACTCACTCACTCACAGCTTCTCTCTCTCTCTCACTCACAGCTTCTCTTTCTCTCTCTCACTCACAGCTGTTCTTTTTCTCTCTTTCTCACTCACAGCTTCTCCTTCTCTCTCTCTCACTCACAGCCTCTTTCTCTCACACACACACAGCTTCTCTCTCTCACACACACACACAACTTCTCTTTCACTCAGTCTCTCTCACTCACAGCTTCTCTTTCTCTCTCTCTCTCACTCACAGCTTCTCTTTCTCACTCTCTCACTCATAGCTTCTCTTTCTCTCCCTCTCTCTCACTCACAGCTTCTCTTTCTCTCTCTTTCTCACTCACAGCTTCTCTTTCTTTCTCTATCACTCTCAGCTTCTCTTTCCCACTCCTTCTCACTAACAGCTTCTCTTTCTCTCTCTTTCTCACTCACAGCTTCTCTCTCTCTCTCTCTCACAGCTTCTCTCTCTCTCTCTCTCACTCTCAGCTTCTCTTTCTCTCTCTCTCACTCACAGCTTCTCTCTTTCTCTCTCAGCTTCTCTTTCTCTCTCTCTCACTCACAGCTTCTCTTTCTCTCTCTGACTGACAGCTACACTTTCTCTCTCACTCTCACAGCTTCTCTCTCTCTCTCTCTCTCACTCTCAGCTTCTCTTTCTCTCTCTCTCACTCACAGCCTCTTTCTCTCTCACACACACAGCTTCTCTCTCACACACACACACACAACTTCTCTTTCACTCAGTCTCTCTCACTCACAGCTTCTCTTTCTCTCTCTCTCTCACTCACAGCTTCTCTCTCTCTCACTCACAGCTTCTCTTTCTCTCTCATTCTCAGCTTCTCCTGCTCTCTCTCTCTCACTCACAGCTTCTATTTCTTTCTCTCTCTCACTCACAGCTTCTCTTTCTCTCTCTCACTCACTCAAAGCTTCTCTTTCTCTCTCTCTCTCACTCACAACTTCTCTTTCTCTCTCTCACACACAGCTTCTCTTTCTCTCACTCTCTCTCACTCACAGCTTCTCTTTCTCTCTATTACTCTCACTCACAGCTTCTCTTTCTCTCTCTCTGTCTCTCTCACTGACAGAATCTCTTTCTCTCTCTCTCACTCTCTCTCTCACTCACAGCTTCTCTTTCTCTCTCTCTCTCACTCACACCTTCTCTTTCTCTCTCACACACACAGCTTCTCTTTCTCTCACTCTCTCTCACTCACAGCTTCTCTTTCTCTCTATTACTCTCACTCACAGCTTCTCTTTCTCTCTCTCTGTCTCTCTCACTGACAGAATCTCTTTCTCTCTCACTCTCTCTCTCACTCACAGCTTCTCTTTCTCTCTCTCTCTCACTCACATCTTCTCTCTCACACAGATTCTCTTTCTCACTCTGTCACTCACTCACAGCTTCTCTTTCTCTCTCTCTCATGCACAGCTTCTGTTTCTCTCTCTCTCACTCACTCACAGCTTCTCTTTCTTACTCTCTCTCTCTCTCACTGGCAGCTTCTCTTTCTATCTCTCGCTCACTCACAGCTTCTCTTTCTCTCTCTCTCTCACTCACATCTTCTCTCTCACACACACAGATTCTCTTTCTCTCTCTCTCACTCACTCACAGCTTCTCTTTTTCTCTCTCTCATGCACAGCTTCTGTTTCTCTCTCTCTCACTCACTCACAGCTTCTCTTTCTTTCTCTCTCACTCACTCACAGCTTCTCTTTTTCTCTCTCTCATGCACAGCTTCTGTTTCTCTCTCTCACTCACTCACAGCTTCTCTTTTTCTCTCTCTCATGCACAGCTTCTGTTTCTCCCTCTTTCACTCACTCACAGCTTCTCTTTCTTTCTCTCTCTCTCTCACAGCTTATCTTTCTCTCTCTCTCTCACTCACAGCTTCTCTTTCTCTCTCTCTCTCACTCACATCTTCTCTCTCTCACACACAGATTCTCTTTCTCTCTCTCTCTCTCACTCACAGCTTCTCTTTCTCTCTCTCACTCACAGCTTCTCTTTCTCTCTCTCTCACTCACAGCTTCTCTTTCTCTCTCTCTCACTCACAGCTTCTCTTTCTCTCTCTCACACACACAGATTCTCTTTCTCTCTCTCTCACTCACTCACAGCTTCTCTCTCTCTCACTCACTCACAGCTTCTCTTTCTTTCTCTCTCTCACTCACAGCTGCTCTTTTTCTCTCTTTCTCACTCACAGCTTCTCCCTCTCTCTCTCACTCACAGCCTCTTTCTCTCTCACACACACAGCTTCTCTCTCTCTCTCACTTCACTCAGTCTCTCTCACTCAAAGCTTCTCTTTCTCTCTCTCTCTCACTCACAGCTTCTCTTTCTCTCTCTCTCTCACTCACAGCTTCTCTTTCTCTCTCTCTCTCTCTCACTCACAGCTTCTCTTTCTCTCTCTCTCGCACAGATTCTCTTTCTCTCTCTCACTCACTCACAGCTTCTCTCTCTCTCTCACTCACAGCTTCTCTTTCTCTCTCTCACTCACAGATTCTCTTTTTCTCTCTTTCTCACTCACAGCTTCTCCCTCTCTCTCTCTCACTCACAGCCTCTTTCTCTCTCACACACACACAGCTTCTCTTTCTCTCACTCTCTCTTACTCACAGCTCCTCTTTCTCTCTATTGCTCTCACTCACAGCTTCTCTTTCTCTCTCTGTCTCTCTCACTCACAGAATCTCTTTCTCACTCTCTCTCACTCACAGCTCCTCTTTCTCTCTATTGCTCTCACTCACAGCTTCTCTTTCTCTCTCTCTCTCACTCACATCTTCTCTCTCACACAGATTCTCTTTCTCTCTCTGTCACTCATTCACAGCTTCTCTTTCTCTCTCTCTCTCATGCACAGCTTCTGTTTCTCTCTCTCTCACTCACTCACAGCTTCTCTTTCTTACTCTCTCTCTCTCTCACTGGCAGCTTCTCTTTCTATCTCTCTCTCACTCACAGCTTCTCTTTCTCTCTCTCTCTCACTCACATCTTCTCTCTCACACACAGATTCTCTTTCTCTCTCTCTCACTCACTCACAGCTTCTCTTTTTCTCTCTCTCATGCACAGCTTCTGTTTCTCTCTCTCTCACTCACTCACAGCTTCTCTTTCTTTCTCTCTCACTCACTCACAGCTTCTCTTTTTCTCTCTCTCATGCACAGCTTCTGTTTCTCTCTCTCTCACTCACTCACAGCTTCTCTTTTTCTCTCTCTCATGCACAGCTTCTGTTTCTCTCTCTCTCACTCACTCACAGCTTCTCTTTCTTTCTCTCTCTCTCACTCACAGCTTATCTTTCTCTCTCTCTCTCACTCACATCTTCTCTCTCTCACACACAGATTCTCTTTCTCTCTCTCTCACTCACTCACAGCTTCTCTCTCTCTCACACACACACAGCTTCTCTTTCTCTCTCACTCACAGCTTCTCTTTCTCTTTCTCTCTCACTCACAGCTTCTCCTTCTCTCTCACACACACACTGCTTTTCTCTCTCACACACACACACAGCTTCTCTTTCTCTCACTCTCTCTCACTCACAGCTTCTCTTTCTCTCTCTCTCTCTCTCAAAGAATCTCTCTCTCTCTCTCATACACACCCACAGCTTCTCTTTCTCTTTCTCTCTCATTCACAGCTTCTCTTTTTTTCTCTCTCTCTCACTCACAGTTTCTCTTTCTCTCTCTCTCTCACTCACAGCTTCTCTTTCTCCCTCTCTCTCACACACAGTTTCTCTCTCTCTCACACACACAACTTCTCTTTCTCTAACTCTCACTCACATATTCTCTCTCTCTCTCAGCTTCTCTTTCTCTCTCTCTCTCACTCACAGCTTCTCTTTCTCTCTCACACACACTCACAGCTTCTCTTTCTCTCTCTCTCTCACTCACAGCTTCTCTATCTCTCTCTCTCTCACAGCTTCTCTTTCTCTCTCTCTCTCACTCACAGCTTCTCTTTCTGTCTCTCACACACAGAGATTCTCTTTCTCTCTCTCTCTCTCACTCACAGCTTCTCTCTTTCTCTCTCTCACTCACAGCTTCTCTTTCTCTCTCTCACTCACAGCTTCTCTTTCTCTCTCTTTCTCACTCACAGCTTCTCTTTCTCTCTCTTTCTCACTCAACGCTTCTCCCTCTCTCTCTCTCAAACTCACAGCCTCTTTCTCTCTCACACACACAGCTTCTCTCTCTTACACACACAACTTCTCTTTCACTCAGTCTCTCTCACTCACAGCTTCTCTTTCACACTCTCTCTCACACTCAAAGCTTCTCTTTCTCTCTCTCTCTCACTCACAGCTTCTCTTTCTCTCTCTCTCTCTCTCTCACTCACAGCTTCTCTTTCTCTCTCTCACACACACAGATTCTCTTTCTCTCTCTCACTCAGTCACAGCTTCTCTCTCTCTCTCACTCACAGCTTCTCTTTCTCTCTCTCGCACACAGCTTCTCTCTCACACACACACAACCAACTTCTCTTTCACTCAGTCTCTCTCACTCACAGCTTCTCTTTCTCTCTCTCTCACTCAAAGCTTCTCTTTCTCTCTCACTCTCTCTCTCACTCACAGCTTCTCTTTCTCTCTCTCTCACTCACAGCTTCTCTTTCTCTCTCTTTCTCACTCACAGCTTCTCTTTCTTTCTCTATCACTCTCAGCTTCTCTTTCCCACTCCTTCTCACTCACAGCTTGTCTTTCTCTTTCTCACTCACAGCTTCTCTCTCTCTCTCACTCACAGCTTCTCTTTCTCTCTCTCTCATGCACAGCTTCTGTTTCTCTCTCTCTCACTCACTCACAGCTTCTCTTTCTCTCTCTCTCATGCACAGCTTCTGTTTCTCTCTCTCGCACTCACTCACAGCTTCTCTTTCTTTCTCTCTCTCTCTCTCACTCGCAGCTTCTCTTTCTCTCTCTCTCAATCACAGCTTCTCTTTCTCTCTCTCTCTCACTCACAGCTTCTCTTTCTCTCTCTCACACACACAGCTTCTCTTTCTCTCTCACTCACTCACAGCTTCTCTCTCTCTCTCACTCACAGCTTCTCTTTCTCTCTCTCACACACAGATTCTCTTTCTCTCTCTCTCTCTCACTCACAGCTTCTCTCTCTCTCTCACTCACAGCTTCTCTTTCTCTCTCTCGCACACAGCTTATCTCTCACACACACACAACCAACTTCTCTTTCACTCAGTCTCTCTCACTCACAGCTTATCTTTCTCTCTCTCACTCACTCAAAGCTTCTCTTTCTCTCTCACTCTCTCTCTCACTCACAGCTTCTCTTTCTCTCTCTCTCACTCACAGATTCTCTTTCCTTCTCTTTCTCACTCACAGCTTCTCTTTCTTCCTCTATCACTCTCAGCTTCTCTTTCCCACTCCTTCTCACTCACAGCTTCTCTTTCTCTTTCTCACTCACAGCTTCTCTCTCTCTCTCACTCACAGCTTCTCTTTCTCTCTCATGCACAGCTTCTGTTTCTCTCTCTCTCACTCACTCACAGGTTCTCTTTCTCTCTCTCTCTCATGCACAGCTTCTGTTTCTCATTCTCTCACTCACTCACATCTTCTCTTTCTTTCTCTCTCTCTCTCACTCGCAGCTTCTCTTTCTCTCTCTCTCACTCACAGCTTCTCTTTCTCTCTCTCTCTCACTCACAGCTTCTCTTTCTCTCTCTCTCTCACACAGCTTCTCTTTCTCTCTCACTCACTCACAGCTTCTCTCTCTCACTCACTCACAGCTTCTCTTTCTCTCTCTCACTCACAGCTTCTCTTTCTCTCTCTCTCTCTCTCTCACTCACATCTTCTCTCTCACACACACAGCTTCTCTTTCTCTCTCTCTCTCTCACTCACAGCTTCTCTTTCTCTCTCTCACACACACAGATTCTCTTTCTCTCTCTCTCACTCACTCACAGCTTCTCTCTCTCTCTCACTCACAGCTTCTCTTTCTCTCTCTCACTCACATCTTCTCTTTCTCTCTCTTTCCCACTCACAACTTCTCTTTCTCTCTCTTTCTCACTCACAGTTTCTCCCTCTCTCTCTCTCTCACTCACAGCCTCTTTCACTCTCACACACACAGCTTCTCTCTCTCACACACACACAACTTCTCTTTCACTAAGTCTCTCTCACTCACAGCTTCTCTTTCTCGCTCTCTCACTCACACCTTCTCTTTCTCTCTCTCTCTCACTCACAGCTTCTCTTTCTCTCTCTCTCTCTCACTCACAGCTTCTCTTTCGCTCTCACACACACACAGATTCTCTTTCTCTCTCTCTCACTCACTCACAGCTTCTCTCTCTCTCTCACTCACAGCTTCTCTTTCTCTCTCACAGCTTCTCTTTCTCTCTCTTTCTCACTCACAACTTCTCTTTCTCTCTCTTTCTCACTCACAGTTTCTCCCTCTCTCTCTCACTCACAGCCTCTTTCTCTCACACACACACAGCTTCTCTCTCTCACACACACAACTTCTCTTTCACTCAGTCTCTCTCACTCACAGCTTCTCTTTCTCTCTCTCTCACTCACAGCTTCTCTTTCTCTCTCTCTCACTCACAGCTTCTCTTTCTCTCTCTCACACACACAGATTCTCTTTCTCTCTCTCTCACTCACTCACAGATTCTCTCTCTCTCTCACTCACTCACAGCTTCTCTTTCTCTCTCTCACTCACAGCTTCTCTTTTTCTCTCTTTCTCACTCACAGCTTCTCCCTCTCTCTCTCTCACTCACAGCCTCTTTCTCTCTCACACACACAGCTTCTCTCTCTCTCTCACACTTCACTCAGTCTCTCTCACTCAAAGCTTCTCTTTCTCTCTCTCTCTCACTCACAGCTTCTCTTTCTCTCTCTCTCTCACTCACAGCTTTTCTTTCTCTCTCTCTCGCACAGCTTCTCTTTCTCTCTCTCTCACTCACTCACAGCTTCTCTCTCTCTCTCACTCACAGCTTCTCTTTCTCTCTCTCACTCACAGATTCTCTTTTTCTCTCTTTCTCACTCACAGCTTCTCCCTCTCTCTCTCACTCACAGCCTCTTTCTCTCTCTCACACACACAGCTTCTCTTTCTCTCACTCTCTCTTACTCACAGCTTCTCTTTCTCTCTATTGCTCTCACTCACAGCTTCTCTTTCTTTCTCTCTGTCTCTCTCACTCACAGAATCTCTTTCTCACTCTCTCTCATGCACAGCTTCTCTTTCTCTCTCTCTCACTCACTCACAGCTTCTCTTTCTCTCTCTCTCTCACTCAAAGCTTCTCTTTCTCTCTCTCTCTCTCACTCACAGCTTCTCTTTCTCTCTCTCTCTCACTCACAGCTTCTCTCTCTCTCTCACACAGCTTCTCTTTCTCTCTCACTCACTCACAGCTTCTCTCTCTCTCTCACTCACAGCTTCTCTTTCTCTCTCTCACTCACAGCTTCTCTTTCTCTCTCTCTCTCACTCACATCTTCTCTCTCTCACACACAGATTCTCTTTCTCTCTCTCTCTCTCTCTCTCTCTCACTCACAGCTTCTCTTTCTCTCTCTCACACACACAGATTCTCTTTCTCTCTCTCACTCACTCACAGCTTCTCTCTCTCTCACTCACAGCTTCTCTTTCTCTCTCTCACTCACAGCTTCTCTTTCTCTCTCTTTCTCACTCACAACTTCTCTTTCTCTCTCTCTCTCACTCACAGTCTCCCTCTCTCTCTCTCTCACTCACAGCCTCTTTCTCTCTCACACACACAGCTTCTCTCTCACACACACACACAACTTCTCTTTCACTCAGTCTCTCTCACTCACAGCTTCTCTTTCTCTCTCTCTCACTCACACCTTCTCTTTCTCTCTCTCTCTCACTCACAGCTTCTCTTTCTCTCTCTCTCTCTCACTCACAGCTTCTCTTTCGCTCTCACACACACAGATTCTCTTTCTCTCTCTCTCTCACTCACTCACAGCTTCTCTCTCTCTCTCACTCACAGCTTCTCTTTCTCTCTCACTCACAGCTTCTCTTTCTCTCTCTTTCTCACTCACAACTTCTCTTTCTCTATCTTTCTCACTCACAGTTTCTCCCTCTCTCTCTCTCTCACACACACAACTTCTCTTTCACTCAGACTCTCTCACTCAAAGCTTCTCTTTCTCTCTCTCTCACTCACAGCTTCTCTTTCTCTCTCTCTCACTCACAGCTTCTCTTTCTCTCTCACACACACAGATTCTCTTTCTCTCTCTCTCATTCACTCACAGCTTCTCTTTCTCTCTCTCACACACACAGCTTCTCTCTCTCTCTCACAGCTTCTCTTTCTCTCTCTCTCTCACTCACAGCTTCTCTTTCTGTCTCTCACACACAGAGATTCTCTTTCTCTCTCTCTCACTCACTCACAGCTTCTCTCTCTCTTTCTCTCACTCACAGCTTCTCTCTCTCTCTCTCACAGCTTCTCTCTCTCTCTCTCTCTCACTCACAGCTTCTCTTTCTGTCTCTCACACACGGAGATTCTCTTTCTCTCTCTCTCACTCACTCACAGCTTCTCTCTCTCTCACAGCTTCTCTTTCTCTCTCTCACTCACAGCTTCTCTCTCTATCCCACACAACTTCTCTTTCACTCAGTCTCTCTCACTCACAGCTTCTCTTTCACCCTCTCTCTCTCACTCAAAGCTTCTCTTTCTCTCTCTCTCTCACTCACAGCTTCTCTTTCTCTCTCTCTCTCTCTCTCTCTCACTCACAGCTTCTCTTTCTCTCTCACACACACACAGATTCTCTTTCTCTCTCTCACTCACTCACAGCTTCTCTCTCTCTCTCACTCACAGCTTCTCTTTCTCTCTCTCGCACACAGCTTCTCTCTCTCACACACACAACCAACTTCTCTTTCACTCAGTCTCTCTCACTCACAGCTTCTCTTTCTCTCTCTCTCTCACTCAAAGCTTCTCTTTCTCTCTCACTCTCTCTCTCACTCACAGCTTCTCTTTCTCTCTCTCTCACTCACAGCTTCTCTTTCTCTCTCTTTCTCACGCACAGCTTCTCTTTCTTTCTCTATCACTCTCAGCTTCTCTTTCCCACTCCTTCTCACTCACAGCTTCTCTTTCTCTTTCTCACTCACAGCTTCTCTCTCTCACTCACTCACAGCTTCTCTTTCTCTCTCTCTCTCATGCACAGCTTCTGTTTCTCTCTCTCTCACACACACACACAACTTCTCTTTCACTCAGTCTCTCTCACTCACAGCTTCTCTTTCTCTCTCTCTCACTCACGGCTTCTCTTTCTCACTCTCTCACTCACAGCTTCTCTTTCTCTCCCTTTCTCTCACTCACAGCTTCTCTTTCTCTCTCTTTCTCACTCACAGCTTCTCTTTCTTTCTCTATCACTCTCAGCTTCTCTTTCCCACTCCTTCTCACTCACAGCTTCTCTTTCCCTCTCTTTCTCACTCACAGCTTCTCTCTCTCTCTCACACAGCTTCTCTCTCTCTCTCACTCTCAGCTTCTCTTTCTCTCTCTCTCACTCACAGCTTCTCTCTTTCTCTCTCAGCTTCTCTCTCTCTCTCTCTCTCACTCACAGCTTCTCTTTCTCTCTCTGACTGACAGCTACACTTTCTCTCTCTCTCACACACAGCTTCTCTTTCTCTTTCTCTCTCTCGCACTCTCAGCTTCTCTCTCTCTCTCACTCACAGCTACTCTTTCTCTCTCATTCTCAGCTTCTCCTGCTCTCTCTCTCTCACTCACAGCTTCTATTTCTTTCTCTCTCACTCACAGCTTCTTTTTCTCTCTATTACTCTCACTCAGAGCTTCTCTTTCTCTCTCTCTCACTCACAGCTTCCCTTTCTCTCTCTCTCTCTCACTCAAAGCTTCTCTTTCTCTCTCTCTCTCTCTCACTCACAGCTTCTCTTTCTCTCTCCTTCACTCACAGCTTCTCTTTCTCTCCCTCTCTCTCACTCACAGCTTCTCTTTCTCTCTCTTTCTCACTCACAGCTTCTCTTTCTTTCTCTATCACTCTCAGCTTCTCTTTCCCACTCCTTCTCACTCACAGCTTCTCTTTCTCTCTCTTTCTCACTCACAGCTTATCTCTCTCTCTCACTCACAGCTTCTCTTTCTCTATCTCTCTAACTCACAGCTTCTCTTTCTCTTTCTCTCTCACTCACATTTTCTCTCTCTCTCACTTACAGCTTCTCTTTCTCTCTCTCACTCACAACTTCTGTTTCTCTCTATTACTCTCACTCATAGCTTCTCTCTCTCTCTCACTCACAGCATCTCTTTCTCTCTCACTCTCTCTCACTCACAGCTTATCTTTCTCTCTCTCACTCACTCACAGCTTCTCTTTCTCTCTCTCACACTGCTTCTCTTTCTCTGTCTCTCTCTCACTCACAGCTTCTCTTTCTCTCTCTCACTCACTCAAAGCTTCTCTTTCTCTCTCTCACTCACACCTTCCCTTTCTCTCTCTCACACACACAGCTTCTCTTTCTCTCACTCTCGCTCACTCACAGCTTCTCTTTCTCTCTATTACTCTCACTCACAGCTTCTCTTTCACTCTCTCTGTCTCTCTCACTGACAGAATCTCTTTCTCTCTCACTCTCTTGCTCACTCACAGCTTCTCTTTCTCTCTCTCTCACTCACATCTTCTCTCTCTCTCACACAGCTTCTCTTTCTCTCTCTCTCACTCAAAGCTTCTCTTTCTCTCTCATTCTCAGCTTCTCCTGCTCTCTCTCTCTCACTCACAGCTTCTATTTCTTTCTCTCTAACTCACAGCTTCTCTTTCTCTTTCTCTCTCACTCACATTTTCTCTCTCTCTCACTTACAGCTTCTCTTTCTCTCTCTCACTCACAACTTCTGTTCCTCTCTATTACTCTCACTCATAGCTTCTCTCTCTCTCTCACTCACAGCATCTCTTTCTCTCTCACTCTCTCTCACTCACAGCTTATCTTTCTCTCTCTCACTCACTCACAGCTTCTCTTTCTCTCTCTCACACTGCTTCTCTTTCTCTGTCTCTCTCTCACTCACAGCTTCTCTTTCTCTCTCTCACTCACTCAAAGCTTCTCTTTCTCTCTCTCACTCACACCTTCCCTTTCTCTCTCTCACACACACAGCTTCTCTTTCTCTCACTCTCGCTCACTCACAGCTTCTCTTTCTCTCTATTACTCTCACTCACAGCTTCTCTTTCTCTCTCTCTGTCTCTCTCACTGACAGAATCTCTTTCTCTCTCACTCTCTTGCTCACTCACAGCTTCTCTTTCTCTCTCTCTCTCACTCACATCTTCTCTCTCTCTCGCACAGCTTCTCTTTCTCTCTCTCTCACTCAAAGCTTCTCTTTCTCTCTCTCTCTCACTCACAGCTTCTCTTTCTCTCTCTCTCTCACTCACAGCTTCTCTTTCTCTCTCTCTCACTCACTCACAGCTTCTCTCTCTCTCTCACGCACAGCTTCTCTTTTTCTCTCTTTCTCACTCACAGCTTCTCCTTCTCTCTTTCTCACTCACAGCCTCTTTCTCTCACACACACACAGCTTCTCTCTCTCACACACACACACAACTTCTCTTTCACTCAGTCTCTCTCACTCACAGCTTCTCTTTCTCTCTCTCTCTCACTCACAGCTTCTCTTTCTCACTCTCTCACTCACAGCTTCTCTTTCTCTCCCTCTCTCACTCACAGCTTCTCTTTCTCACTCTCTCACTCACAGCTTCTCTTTCTCTCCCTTTCTCTCACTCACAGCTTCTCTTTCTCTCTCTTTCTCACTCACAGCTTCTCTTTCTTTCTCTATCACTCTCAGCTTCTCTTTCCCACTCCTTCTCACTCACAGCTTCTCTTTCCCTCTCTTTCTCACTCACAGCTTCTCTCTCTCTCTCTCTCACACAGCTTCTCTCTCTCTCTCTCACTCTCAGCTTCGCTTTCTCTCTCTCTCACGCACAGCTTCTCTCTTTCTCTCTCAGCTTCTCTTTCTCTCTCTCTCTCACTCACAGCTTCTCTTTCTCTCTCTGACTGACAGCTACACTTTCTCTCTCTCACAGCTTCTCTTTCTCTTTCTCTCTCTCTCACTCTCAGCTTCTCTCTCTCTCAATCACAGCTACTCTTTCTCTTTCATTCTCAGCTTCTCCTGCTCTCTCTCTCTCACTCACAGCTTCTTTTTCTCTCTATTACTCTCACTCACAGCTTGTCTTTCTCTCTCTCTCACTCACAGCTTCCCTTTCTCTCTCTCTCTCTCACTCAAAGCTTCTCTTTCTCTCTCTCTCTCACTCACAGCTTCTCTTTCTCTCTCTCTCACTCACAGCTTCTCTTTCTCTCCCTCTCTCTCACTCACAGCTTCTCTTTCTTTCTCTATCACTCTCAGCTTCTCTTTCCCACTCCTTCTCACTCACAGCTTCTCTTTCTCTCTCTTTCTCACTCACAGCTTCTCTCTCTCTCACTCACAGCTTCTCTCTCTCTCACTCACTCACAGCTTCTCTTTCTCTCTCTCTCACTCACAGCTTCTCTTTCTCTTTCTCTCTCACTCACAGCTTCTCTTTCTCTCTCTCTCTCTCTCTCACAGCTTCTCTTTCTCTCTCTCTCACTCACAGCTTTTCTTTCTTTCTCTATCACTCTCAGCTTCTCTTTCCCACTCCTTCTCACTCACAGCTTCTCTTTCTCTATCTTTCTCACTCACAGCTACTCTCTCTCTCTCTCTCACTCACAGCTTCTCTCTCTCTCTCTCACAGCTTCTCTTTCTCTCTCTCTCACTCACAGCTTCTCTTTCTCTTTCTCTCTCACTCACAGCTTCTCTTTCTCCCTCTCTCTCTCTCTCCCACCTTCTCTTTCTCTGTCTCTCTCACTCACAGCTTCTCTTTCTCTCACTCACTCACTCAAAGATTCTCTTTCTCTCTCTCTCACTCACACCTTCTCTCTCTCTCACACACACACACAGCTTCTCTTTCTCTAACTCTCTCTCACTCACAGCTTCTCTTTCTCTCTCTCTCTCACTCACAGCTTCTATTTCTCTCTATTACTCTCACTCACAGCTTCTCTTTCTCTCTTTCTCTCTCTCTCGCTCACAGAATCTCTTTCTCTTTCTCACTCACAGCTTCTCTTTCTCTCTCTCACACACTCACAGCTTCTCCCTCTTTCTCTCTCTCTCTCACTCACAGCTTTTCTTTCTCTCTCTTTCTCACTCACAGCTTCTCCCTCTCTCTCTCTCTCTCACTCACAGCCTCTTTCTCTCTCACACACACAGCTTCTCTCTCTCTCACACACACACTTCTCTTTCACTCAGTCTCTCTCACTCCCAGCTTCTCTTTCTCTCTCTCTCTCACTCGCAGCTTCTCTTTCTCTCTCTCTCACTCACAGCTTCTCCTTCTCTCCCTCTCTCTCACTCACAGCTTCTCTTTCTCTCTCTTTCTCACTCACAGCTTCTCTTTCTTTCTCTATCACTCTCAGCTTGTCTTTCCCACTCCTTCTCACTCACAGCTTCTCTTTCTCTCTCTTTCTCACTCACAGCTTCTCTCTCTCTCTCTCACTCGCAGCTTCTCTCTCTCTCACTCACTCACACCTTCTCTTTCTCTCTCTCTCACTCACAGCTTCTCTTTCACTTTCTCTCTCACTCACAGCTTCTCTTTCTCTCTCTCTCTCTCTCACTCACAACTTCTGTTGCTCTCTATTACTCTCACTCATAGCTTCTCTCTCTCTCTCTCTCACTCACAGCTTCTCTTTCTCTCTCACTCTCCCTCTCACTCACAGATTGTCTTTCTCTCTCTCTCCCACTCACAGCTTCTCTTTCTCTCTCTCTCTCACAGCTTCTCTTTCTCTGTCTCTCTCACTCACAACTTCTCTTTCTCTCTCTCTCTCACTCACAGCTTCTCTTTCTCTCTCTCACTCACTCAAAGCTTCTCTTTCTCTCTCTCTCTCTCTCACTCACACCTTCTCTTTCTCTCTCTCGCACACAGCTTCACTTTCTCTCACTCTCTCTCACTCACAGATTCTCTTTCTCTCTCTCATGCACAGCTTCTTTTTCTCTCTCTCTCACTCACTCACAGCTTCTCTTTCTCTCTCTCACTCAAAGCTTCTCTTTCTCTCTCTCTCTCACTCACAGCTTCTCTTTCTCTCTCTCTCTCACTCACAGCTTCTCTTTCTCTCTCACACACACACAGATTCTCTTTCTCTCTCGCTCACTCACTCACAGCTTCTCTCTCTCTCTCACTCACAGCTTCTCTTTCTCTCTCTCACGCACAGCTTCTCTTTTTATCTCTTTCTCACTCACAGCTTCTCCTTCTCTCTCTCTCACTCACAGCCTCTTTCTCTCACACACACACAGCTTCTCTCTCTCACACACACACACAACTTCTCTTTCACTCAGTCTCTCTCACTCACAGCTTCTCTTTCTCTCTCTCTCTCACTCACAGCTTCTCTTTCTCACTCTCACTCACAGCTTTTCTTTCTCTCCCTCTCTCTCACTCACAGCTTCTCTTTCTCTCTCTTTCTCACTCACAGCTTCTCTTTCTTTCTCTATCACTCTCAGCTTCTCTTTCACACTCCTTCTCACTCACAGCTTCTCTTTCCCTCTCTTTCTCACTCACAGCTTCTCTCTCTCTCTCTCACAGCTTCTCTCTCTCTCTCACTCTCAGCTTCTCTTTCTCTCTCTCTCACTCACAGCTTCTCTCTTTCTCTCTCACACACACAGCTTCTCTCTCTCTCACACACACACTTCTCTTTCACTCAGTCTCTCTCACTCCCAGCTTCTCTTTCTCTCTCTCTCTCACTCGCAGCTTCTCTTTCTCTCTCTCTCACTCACAGCTTCTCTTTCTCTCCCTCTCTCTCACTCACAGCTTCTCTTTCTCTCTCTTTCTCACTCACAGCTTCTCTTTCTTTCTTTATCACTCTCAGCTTCTCTTTCCCACTCCTTCTCACTCACAGCTTCTCTTTCTCTCTCTTTCTCACTCACAGCTTCTCTCTCTCTCTCTCACTCACAGCTTCTCTCTCTCTCTCTCACTCACAGCTTCTCTCTCTCTCACTCACTCACAGCTTCTCTTTCTCTCTCTCACTCACAGCTTCTCTTTCACTTTCTCTCTCACTCACAGCTTCTCTTTCTCTCTCTCTCTCACTCACAGCTTCTCTTTCTCTCTCACTCTCCCTCTCACTCACAGATTATCTTTCTCTCTCTCTCCCACTCACAGCTTCTCCTTCTCTCTCTCTCTCACAGCTTCTCTTTCTCTGTCTCTCTCACTCACAACTTCTCTTTCTCTCTCTCTCACTCACAGCTTCTCTTTCTCTCTCTCACTCACTCAAAGCTTCTCTTTCTCTCTCTCTCTCTCACTCACACCTTCTCTTTCTCTCTCTCGCACACAGCTTCACTTTCTCTCACTCTCTCTCACTCACAGATTCTCTTTCTCTCTCTCATGCACAGCTTCTCTTTCTCTCTCTCTCACTCACTCACAGCTTCTCTTTCTCTCTCTCTCTCACTCAAAGCTTCTCTTTCTCTCTCTCTCACTCACA
Source organism: Bradypodion ventrale (assembly GCA_035047345.1). NCBI lineage: Eukaryota > Metazoa > Chordata > Lepidosauria > Squamata > Chamaeleonidae > Bradypodion > Bradypodion ventrale. The sequence continues at coordinate 256,706,863 of JAWDJE010000001.1, forward strand.
GCTTCTCTTTCTCTCTCTCTCTCACTCACAGCTTCTCTTTCTCTCTCTCACACACACAGATTCTCTTTCTCTCTCTCTCACTCACTCACAGCTTCTCTCTCTCTCACTCACAGCTTCTCTTTCTCTCTCTCACGCACAGCTTCTCTTTTTCTCTCTTTCTCACTCACAGCTTCTCCTTCTCTCTCTCTCACTCACAGCCTCTTTCTCTCACACACACACAGCTTCTCTCTCTCACACACACACACAACTTCTCTTTCACTCAGTCTCTCTCACTCACAGCTTCGCTTTCTCTCTCTCTCTCACTCACAGCTTCTCTTTCTCACTCTCTCACTCACAGCTTCTCTTTCTCTCCCTCTCTCTCACTCACAGCTTCTCTTTCTCTCTCTTTCTCACTCACAGCTTCTCTTTCTTTCTCTATCACTCTCAGCTTCTCTTTCCCACTCCTTCTCACTCACAGCTTCTCTTTCCCTCTCTTTCTCACTCACAGCTTCTCTCTCTCTCTCACACAGCTTCTCTCTCTCTCACTCTCAGCTTCTCTTTCTCTCTCTCTCACTCACAGCTTCTCTCTTTCTCTCTCAGCTTCTCTTTCTCTCTCTCTCTCTCTCACAGCTTCTCTTTCTCTCTCTGACTGACAGCTACACTTTCTCTCTCACACACACAGCTTCTCTTTCTCTTTCTCTCTCTCTCACTCTCAGCTTCTCTCTCTCTCTCACTCACAGCTACTCTTTCTCTCTCATTCTCAGCTTCTCCTGCTCTCTCTCTCTCACTCACAGCTTCTATTTCTTTCTCTCTCTCACTCACACCTTCTTTTTCTCTCTATTACTCTCACTCACAGCTTCTCTTTCTCTCTCTCTCACTCACAGCTTCCCTTTCTCTCTCTCTCTCACTCAAAGCTTCTCTTTCTCTCTCTCTCTCTCTCACTCACAGCTTCTCTTTCTCTCTCCTTCACTCACAGCTTCTCTTTCTCTCCCTCTCTCTCACTCACAGCTTCTCTTTCTCTCTCTTTCTCACTCACAGCTTCTTTTTCTTTCTCTATCACTCTCAGCTTCTCTTTCCCACTCCTTCTCACTCACAGCTTCTCTTTCTCTCTCTTTCTCACTCACAGCTTATCTCTCTCTCACTCACAGCTTCTCTTTCTCTCTCTTTCTCACTCACATTTTCTCTCTCTCTCACTTACAGCTTCTCTTTCTCTCTCTCACTCACAACTTCTGTTTCTCTCTATTACTCTCACTCATAGCTTCTCTCTCTCTCACTCACAGCATCTCTTTCTCTCTCACTCTCTCTCACTCACAGCTTATCTTTCTCTCTCTCACTCACTCACAGCTTCTCTTTCTCTCTTACACACAGCTTCTCTTTCTCTGTCTCTCTCTCACTCACAGCTTCTCTTTCTCTCTCTCACTCACTCAAAGCTTCTCTTTCTCTCTCTCTCTCACTCACACCTTCCCTTTCTCTCTCTCACACACACAGCTTCTCTTTCTCTCACTCTCGCTCACTCTCGCTCACTCACAGCTTCTCTTTCTCTCTATTACTCTCACTCACAGCTTCTCTTTCTCTCTCTCTGTCTCTCTCACTGACAGAATCTCTTTCTCTCTCACTCTCTTGCTCACTCACAGCTTCTCTTTCTCTCTCTCTCTCACTCACATCTTCTCTCTCTCTCACACAGCTTCTCTTTCTCTCTCTCTCACTCAAAGCTTCTCTTTCTCTCTCTCTCTCTCACTCACTGCTTCTCTTTCTCTCTCTCTCTCACTCACAGCTTCTCTTTCTCTCTCACACACATACATATTCTCTTTCTCTCTCTCTCACTCACTCACAGCTTCTCTCTCTCTCTCTCACTCACAGCTTCTCTTTCTCTCTCTCACGCACAGCTTCTCTTTTTCTCTCTTTCTCACTCACAGCTTCTCGTTCTCTCTTTCTCACTCACAGCCTCTTTCTCTCACACACACACAGCTTCTCTCTCTCACACACACACACAACTTCTCTTTCACTCAGTCTCTCTCACTCACAGCTTCTCTTTCTCTCTCTCTCTCACTCACAGCTTCTTTTTCTTTCTCTATCACTCTCAGCTTCTCTTTCCCACTCCTTCTCACTCACAGCTTCTCTTTCTCTCTCTTTCTCACTCACAGCTTATCTCTCTCTCACTCACAGCTTCTCTTTCTCTCTCTTTCTCACTCACATTTTCTCTCTCTCTCACTTACAGCTTCTCTTTCTCTCTCTCACTCACAACTTCTGTTTCTCTCTATTACTCTCACTCATAGCTTCTCTCTCTCTCACTCACAGCATCTCTTTCTCTCTCACTCTCTCTCACTCACAGCTTATCTTTCTCTCTCTCACTCACTCACAGCTTCTCTTTCTCTCTCTTTCTCACTCACAGCTTCTTTTTCTTTCTCTATCACTCTCAGCTTCTCTTTCCCACTCCTTCTCACTCACAGCTTCTCTTTCTCTCTCTTTCTCACTCACAGCTTATCTCTCTCTCACTCACAGCTTCTCTTTCTCTCTCTTTCTCACTCACATTTTCTCTCTCTCTCACTTACAGCTTCTCTTTCTCTCTCTCACTCACAACTTCTGTTTCTCTCTATTACTCTCACTCATAGCTTCTCTCTCTCTCACTCACAGCATCTCTTTCTCTCTCACTCTCTCTCACTCACAGCTTATCTTTCTCTCTCTCACTCACTCACAGCTTCTCTTTCTCTCTTACACACAGCTTCTCTTTCTCTGTCTCTCTCTCACTCACAGCTTCTCTTTCTCTCTCTCACTCACTCAAAGCTTCTCTTTCTCTCTCTCTCTCACTCACACCTTCCCTTTCTCTCTCACACACACACAGCTTCTCTTTCTCTCACTCTCGCTCACTCTCGCTCACTCACAGCTTCTCTTTCTCTCTATTACTCTCACTCACAGCTTCTCTTTCTCTCTCTCTGTCTCTCTCACTGACAGAATCTCTTTCTCTCTCACTCTCTTGCTCACTCACAGCTTCTCTTTCTCTCTCTCTCACTCAAAGCTTCTCTTTCTCTCTCTCTCTCTCACTCACTGCTTCTCTTTCTCTCTCTCTCTCACTCACAGCTTCTCTTTCTCTCTCACACACATACATATTCTCTTTCTCTCTCTCTCACTCACTCACAGCTTCTCTCTCTCTCTCACTCACAGCTTCTCTTTCTCTCTCTCACGCACAGCTTCTCTTTTTCTCTCTTTCTCACTCACAGCTTCTCTTTCTCTCTCTCTCACTCACAGCTTCTTTCTCTTTCTCTCTCACTCACAGCTTCTCTTTCTCTCTCACTCACTCACAGCTTCTCTTTCTCTCTCTCTCACTCACAACTTCTGTTTCTCTCTATTACTCTCACTCATAGCTTCTCTCTCTCTCTCTCTCACTCACAGCTTCTCTTTCTCTCTCACTCTCCCTCTCACAGCTTATCTTTCTCTCTCTCTCTCACTCACAGCTTCTCTTTCTCTCTCTCCCTCACAGCTTCTCTTTCTCTGTCTCTCTCACTCACTTCTCTCTCTCTCTCTCTCACTCACAGCTTCTCTTTCTCTCTCTCACTCACTCAAAGCTTCTCTTTTTCTCTCTCTCTCACTCACACCTTCTCTTTCCCACTCCTTCTCACTCACAGCTTCTCTTTCTCTTTCTCACTCACAGCTTCTCTCTCTCTCTCACTCACAGCTTCTCTTTCTCTCTCACACACACAGCTTCTCTCTCTCACACACACACACAACTTCTCTTTCACTCAGTCTCTGTCACTCACAGCTTCTCTTTCTCTCTCTCTCTCTCACTCACAGCTTCTCTTTCTCACTCTCTCACTCACAGCTTCTCTTTCTCTCCCTCTCTCTCACTCACAGCTTCTCTTTCTCTCTCTTTCTCACTCACAGCTTCTCTTTCTTTCTCTATCACTCTCAGCTTCTCTTTCCCACTCCTTCTCACTAACAGCTTCTCTTTCTCTCTCTTTCTCACTCACAGCTTCTCTCTCTCTCTCTCTCACAGCTTCTCTCTCTCTCACTCACTCTCAGCTTCTCTTTCTCTCTCTCTCACTCACAGCTTCTCTCTTTCTCTCTCAGCTTCTCTTTCTCTCTCTCTCACTCACAGCTTCTCTTTCTCTCTCTGACTGACAGCTACACTTTCTCTCCCTCTCTCACAGCTTCTCTCTCTCTCTCTCTCACTCTCAGCTTCTCTTTCTCTCTCTCTCACTCACAGCCTCTTTCTCTCTCACACACACAGCTTCTCTCTCTCTCACACACACACAACTTCTCTTTCACTCAGTCTCTCTCACTCACAGCTTCTCTTTCTCTCTCTCTCTCACTCACAGCTTCTCTCTCTCTCACTCACAGCTTCTCTTTCTCTCTCATTCTCAGCTTCTCCTGCTCTCTCTCTCTCTCACTCACAGCTTCTATTTCTTTCTCTCTCTCACTCACAGCTTCTCTTTCTCTCTCTCACTCACTCAAAGCTTCTCTTTCTCTCTCTCTCTCACTCACACCTTCTCTTTCTCTCTCACACACACAGCTTCTCTTTCTCTCACTCTCTCTCACTCACAGCTTCTCTTTCTCTCTATTACTCTCACTCACAGCTTCTGTTTCTCTCTCTCTGTCTCTCTCACTGACAGAATCTCTTTCTCTCTCACTCTCTCTCTCACTCACAGCTTCTCTTTCTCTCTCTCTCTCACTCACATCTTCTCTCTCACACAGATTCTCTTTCTCACTCTGTCACTCACTCACAGCTTCTCTTTCTCTCTCTCTCATGCACAGCTTCTGTTTCTCTCTCTCTCACTCACTCACAGCTTCTCTTTCTTACTCTCTCTCTCTCTCACTGGCAGCTTCTCTTTCTATCTCTCGCTCACTCACAGCTTCTCTTTCTCTCTCTCTCTCACTCACATCTTCTCTCTCACACACACAGATTCTCTTTCTCTCTCTCTCACTCACTCACAGCTTCTCTTTTTCTCTCTCTCATGCACAGCTTCTGTTTCTCTCTCTCTCACTCACTCACAGCTTCTCTTTCTTTCTCTCTCACTCACTCACAGCTTCTCTTTTTCTCTCTCTCATGCACAGCTTCTGTTTCTCTCTCTCACTCACTCACAGCTTCTCTTTTTCTCTCTCTCATGCACAGCTTCTGTTTCTCTCTCTTTCACTCACTCACAGCTTCTCTTTCTTTCTCTCTCTCTCTCACAGCTTATCTTTCTCTCTCTCTCTCACTCACAGCTTCTCTTTCTCTCTCTCTCTCACTCACATCTTCTCTCTCTCACACACAGATTCTCTTTCTCTCTCTCTCTCTCACTCACAGCTTCTCTTTCTCTCTCTCACTCACAGCTTCTCTTTCTCTCTCTCTCACTCACAGCTTCTCTTTCTCTCTCTCTCACTCACAGCTTCTCTTTCTCTCTCTCTCACACACAGATTCTCTTTCTCTCTCTCTCACTCACTCACAGCTTCTCTCTCTCTCACTCACTCACAGCTTCTCTTTCTTTCTCTCTCTCACTCACAGCTGCTCTTTTTCTCTCTTTCTCACTCACAGCTTCTCCCTCTCTCTCTCACTCACAGCCTCTTTCTCTCTCACACACACAGCTTCTCTCTCTCTCTCACTTCACTCAGTCTCTCTCACTCAAAGCTTCTCTTTCTCTCTCTCTCTCACTCACAGCTTCTCTTTCTCTCTCTCTCTCACTCACAGCTTCTCTTTCTCTCTCTCTCTCACTCACAGCTTCTCTTTCTCTCTCTCTCGCACAGATTCTCTTTCTCTCTCTCACTCACTCACAGCTTCTCTCTCTCTCTCACTCACAGCTTCTCTTTCTCTCTCTCACTCACAGATTCTCTTTTTCTCTCTTTCTCACTCACAGCTTCTCCCTCTCTCTCTCTCACTCACAGCCTCTTTCTCTCTCACACACACACAGCTTCTCTTTCTCTCACTCTCTCTTACTCACAGCTCCTCTTTCTCTCTATTGCTCTCACTCACAGCTTCTCTTTCTCTCTCTGTCTCTCTCACTCACAGAATCTCTTTCTCACTCTCTCTCACTCACAGCTTCTCTTTCTCTCTCTCTCTCTCTCACTCACATCTTCTCTCTCACACACACAGATTCTCTTTCTCACTCTCTCACTCACTCACAGATTCTCTTTCTCTCTCTCATGCACAGCTTCTCTTTCTCTCTCTCTCACTCACTCACAGCTTCTCTTTCTCTCTCTCTCTCACTCAAAGCTTCTCTTTCTCTCTCTCTCTCACTCACAGCTTCTCTTTCTCTCTCTCTCTCACTCACAGCTTCTCTTTCTCTCTCTCACACACACAGATTCTCTTTCTCTCTCACTCACTCACTCACAGCTTCTCTCTCTCTCTCACTCACAGCTTCTCTTTCTCTCTCTCACTCACAGCTGTTCTTTTTCTCTCTTTCTCACTCACAGCTTCTCCTTCTCTCTCTCTCACTCACAGCCTCTTTCTCTCACACACACACAGCTTCTCTCTCTCACACACACACACAACTTCTCTTTCACTCAGTCTCTCTCACTCACAGCTTCTCTTTCTCTCTCTCTCTCACTCACAGCTTCTCTTTCTCACTCTCTCACTCACAGCTTCTCTTTCTCTCCCTCTCTCTCACTCACAGCTTCTCTTTCTCTCTCTTTCTCACTCACAGCTTCTCTTTCTTTCTCTATCACTCTCAGCTTCTCTTTCCCACTCCTTCTCACTAACAGCTTCTCTTTCTCTCTCTTTCTCACTCACAGCTTCTCTCTCTCTCTCTCACAGCTTCTCTCTCTCTCTCTCTCACTCTCAGCTTCTCTTTCTCTCTCTCTCACTCACAGCTTCTCTCTTTCTCTCTCAGCTTCTCTTTCTCTCTCTCTCACTCACAGCTTCTCTTTCTCTCTCTGACTGACAGCTACACTTTCTCTCTCACTCTCACAGCTTCTCTCTCTCTCTCTCTCTCACTCTCAGCTTCTCTTTCTCTCTCTCTCACTCACAGCCTCTTTCTCTCTCACACACACAGCTTCTCTCTCACACACACACACACAACTTCTCTTTCACTCAGTCTCTCTCACTCACAGCTTCTCTTTCTCTCTCTCTCTCACTCACAGCTTCTCTCTCTCTCACTCACAGCTTCTCTTTCTCTCTCATTCTCAGCTTCTCCTGCTCTCTCTCTCTCACTCACAGCTTCTATTTCTTTCTCTCTCTCACTCACAGCTTCTCTTTCTCTCTCTCACTCACTCAAAGCTTCTCTTTCTCTCTCTCTCACTCACAACTTCTCTTTCTCTCTCTCACACACAGCTTCTCTTTCTCTCACTCTCTCTCACTCACAGCTTCTCTTTCTCTCTATTACTCTCACTCACAGCTTCTCTTTCTCTCTCTCTGTCTCTCTCACTGACAGAATCTCTTTCTCTCTCTCTCACTCTCTCTCTCACTCACAGCTTCTCTTTCTCTCTCTCTCTCACTCACACCTTCTCTTTCTCTCTCACACACACAGCTTCTCTTTCTCTCACTCTCTCTCACTCACAGCTTCTCTTTCTCTCTATTACTCTCACTCACAGCTTCTCTTTCTCTCTCTCTGTCTCTCTCACTGACAGAATCTCTTTCTCTCTCACTCTCTCTCTCACTCACAGCTTCTCTTTCTCTCTCTCTCTCACTCACATCTTTTCTCTCACACAGATTCTCTTTCTCACTCTGTCACTCACTCACAGCTTCTCTTTCTCTCTCTCTCATGCACAGCTTCTGTTTCTCTCTCTCTCACTCACTCACAGCTTCTCTTTCTTACTCTCTCTCTCTCTCACTGGCAGCTTCTCTTTCTATCTCTCGCTCACTCACAGCTTCTCTTTCTCTCTCTCTCTCACTCACATCTTCTCTCTCACACACACAGATTCTCTTTCTCTCTCTCTCACTCACTCACAGCTTCTCTTTTTCTCTCTCTCATGCACAGCTTCTGTTTCTCTCTCTCTCACTCACTCACAGCTTCTCTTTCTTTCTCTCTCACTCACTCACAGCTTCTCTTTTTCTCTCTCTCATGCACAGCTTCTGTTTCTCTCTCTCACTCACTCACAACTTCTCTTTTTCTCTCTCTCATGCACAGCTTCTGTTTCTCTCTCTTTCACTCACTCACAGCTTCTCTTTCTTTCTCTCTCTCTCTCACAGCTTATCTTTCTCTCTCTCTCTCACTCACAGCTTCTCTTTCTCTCTCTCTCTCACTCACATCTTCTCTCTCTCACACACAGATTCTCTTTCTCTCTCTCTCTCTCACTCACAGCTTCTCTTTCTCTCTCACTCACAGCTTCTCTTTCTCTCTCTCTCACTCACAGCTTCTCTTTCTCTCTCTCTCACTCACAGCTTCTCTTTCTCTCTCTCACACACACAGATTCTCTTTCTCTCTCTCTCACTCACTCACAGCTTCTCTCTCTCTCACTCACTCACAGCTTCTCTTTCTTTCTCTCTCTCACTCACAGCTGCTCTTTTTCTCTCTTTCTCACTCACAGCTTCTCCCTCTCTCTCTCACTCACAGCCTCTTTCTCTCTCACACACACAGCTTCTCTCTCTCTCTCACTTCACTCAGTCTCTCTCACTCAAAGCTTCTCTTTCTCTCTCTCTCTCACTCACAGCTTCTCTTTCTCTCTCTCTCTCACTCACAGCTTCTCTTTCTCTCTCTCTCTCTCTCACTCACAGCTTCTCTTTCTCTCTCTCTCGCACAGATTCTCTTTCTCTCTCTCACTCACTCACAGCTTCTCTCTCTCTCTCACTCACAGCTTCTCTTTCTCTCTCTCACTCACAGATTCTCTTTTTCTCTCTTTCTCACTCACAGCTTCTCCCTCTCTCTCTCTCACTCACAGCCTCTTTCTCTCTCACACACACACAGCTTCTCTTTCTCTCACTCTCTCTTACTCACAGCTCCTCTTTCTCTCTATTGCTCTCACTCACAGCTTCTCTTTCTCTCTCTGTCTCTCTCACAGAATCTCTTTCTCACTCTCTCTCACTCACAGCTTCTCTTTCTCTCTCTCTCTCACTCACATCTTCTCTCTCACACACACAGATTCTCTTTCTCACTCTCTCACTCACTCACAGATTCTCTTTCTCTCTCTCATGCACAGCTTCTCTTTCTCTCTCTCTCACTCACTCACAGCTTCTCTTTCTCTCTCTCTCTCACTCAAAGCTTCTCTTTCTCTCTCTCTCTCACTCACAGCTTCTCTTTCTCTCTCTCTCTCACTCACAGCTTCTCTTTCTCTCTCTCTCACTCACAGCTTCTCTTTCTCTCTCTCACACACACAGATTCTCTTTCTCTCTCTCTCACTCACTCACAGCTTCTCTCTCTCTCACTCACTCACAGCTTCTCTTTCTTTCTCTCTCTCACTCACAGCTGCTCTTTTTCTCTCTTTCTCACTCACAGCTTCTCCCTCTCTCTCTCACTCACAGCCTCTTTCTCTCTCACACACACAGCCTCTCTCTCTCTCACTTCACTCAGTCTCTCTCACTCAAAGCTTCTCTTTCTCTCTCTCTCTCACTCACAGCTTCTCTTTCTCTCTCTCTCTCACTCACAGCTTCTCTTTCTCTCTCTCTCTCTCTCACTCACAGCTTCTCTTTCTCTCTCTCTCGCACAGATTCTCTTTCTCTCTCTCACTCACTCACAGCTTCTCTCTCTCTCTCACTCACAGCTTCTCTTTCTCTCTCTCACTCACAGATTCTCTTTTTCTCTCTTTCTCACTCACAGCTTCTCCCTCTCTCTCTCTCACTCACAGCCTCTTTCTCTCTCACACACACACAGCTTCTCTTTCTCTCACTCTCTCTTACTCACAGCTCCTCTTTCTCTCTATTGCTCTCACTCACAGCTTCTCTTTCTCTCTCTGTCTCTCTCACTCACAGAATCTCTTTCTCACTCTCTCTCACTCACAGCTTCTCTTTCTCTCTCTCTCTCACTCACATCTTCTCTCTCACACACACAGATTCTCTTTCTCACTCTCTCACTCACTCACAGATTCTCTTTCTCTCTCTCATGCACAGCTTCTCTTTCTCTCTCTCTCACTCACTCACAGCTTCTCTTTCTCTCTCTCTCTCACTCAAAGCTTCTCTTTCTCTCTCTCTCTCACTCACAGCTTCTCTTTCTCTCTCTCTCTCACTCACAGCTTCTCTTTCTCTCTCTCACACACACAGATTCTCTTTCTCTCTCACTCACTCACTCACAGCTTCTCTCTCTCTCTCACTCACAGCTTCTCTTTCTCTCTCTCACTCACAGCTGTTCTTTTTCTCTCTTTCTCACTCACAGCTTCTCCTTCTCTCTCTCTCACTCACAGCCTCTTTCTCTCACACACACACAGCTTCTCTCTCTCACACACACACACAACTTCTCTTTCACTCAGTCTCTCTCACTCACAGCTTCTCTTTCTCTCTCTCTCTCACTCACAGCTTCTCTTTCTCACTCTCTCACTCACAGCTTCTCTTTCTCTCCCTCTCTCTCACTCACAGCTTCTCTTTCTCTCTCTTTCTCACTCACAGCTTCTCTTTCTTTCTCTATCACTCTCAGCTTCTCTTTCCCACTCCTTCTCACTAACAGCTTCTCTTTCTCTCTCTTTCTCACTCACAGCTTCTCTCTCTCTCTCTCTCACAGCTTCTCTCTCTCTCTCTCTCACTCTCAGCTTCTCTTTCTCTCTCTCTCACTCACAGCTTCTCTCTTTCTCTCTCAGCTTCTCTTTCTCTCTCTCTCACTCACAACTTCTCTTTCTCTCTCTGACTGACAGCTACACTTTCTCTCTCACTCTCACAGCTTCTCTCTCTCTCTCTCTCTCACTCACAGCTTCTCTTTCTCTCTCACACACACACAGATTCTCTTTCTCTCTCACTCACTCACTCACAGCTTCTCTCTCTCTCTCACTCACAGCTTCTCTTTCTCTCTCTCACTCACAGCTGTTCTTTTTCTCTCTTTCTCACTCACAGCTTCTCCTTCTCTCTCTCTCACTCACAGCCTCTTTCTCTCACACACACACAGCTTCTCTCTCTCACACACACACACAACTTCTCTTTCACTCAGTCTCTCTCACTCACAGCTTCTCTTTCTCTCTCTCTCTCACTCACAGCTTCTCTTTCTCACTCTCTCACTCACAGCTTCTCTTTCTCTCCCTCTCTCTCACTCACAGCTTCTCTTTCTTTCTCTATCACTCTCAGCTTCTCTTTCCCACTCCTTCTCACTAACAGCTTCTCTTTCTCTCTCTTTCTCACTCACAGCTTCTCTCTCTCTCTCTCTCACAGCTTCTCTCTCTCTCTCTCTCACTCTCAGCTTCTCTTTCTCTCTCTCTCACTCACAGCTTCTCTCTTTCTCTCTCAGCTTCTCTTTCTCTCTCTCTCACTCACAGCTTCTCTTTCTCTCTCTGACTGACAGCTACACTTTCTCTCTCACTCTCACAGCTTCTCTCTCTCTCTCTCTCACTCTCAGCTTCTCTTTCTCTCTCTCTCACTCACAGCCTCTTTCTCTCTCACACACACAGCTTCTCTCTCACACACACACACACAACTTCTCTTTCACTCAGTCTCTCTCACTCACAGCTTCTCTTTCTCTCTCTCTCTCACTCACAGCTTCTCTCTCTCTCACTCACAGCTTCTCTTTCTCTCTCATTCTCAGCTTCTCCTGCTCTCTCTCTCTCACTCACAGCTTCTATTTCTTTCTCTCTCTCACTCACAGCTTCTCTTTCTCTCTCTCACTCACTCAAAGCTTCTCTTTCTCTCTCTCTCTCACTCACAACTTCTCTTTCTCTCTCACACACACAGCTTCTCTTTCTCTCACTCTCTCTCACTCACAGCTTCTCTTTCTCTCTATTACTCTCACTCACAGCTTCTCTTTCTCTCTCTCTGTCTCTCTCACTGACAGAATCTCTTTCTCTCTCTCTCACTCTCTCTCTCACTCACAGCTTCTCTTTCTCTCTCTCTCTCACTCACATCTTCTCTCTCACACAGATTCTCTTTCTCTCTCTGTCACTCATTCACAGCTTCTCTTTCTCTCTCTCTCTCATGCACAGCTTCTGTTTCTCTCTCTCTCACTCACTCACAGCTTCTCTTTCTTACTCTCTCTCTCTCTCACTGGCAGCTTCTCTTTCTATCTCTCTCTCACTCACAGCTTCTCTTTCTCTCTCTCTCTCACTCACATCTTCTCTCTCACACACACAGATTCTCTTTCTCTCTCTCTCACTCACTCACAGCTTCTCTTTTTCTCTCTCTCATGCACAGCTTCTGTTTCTCTCTCTCTCACTCACTCACAGCTTCTCTTTCTTTCTCTCTCACTCACTCACAGCTTCTCTTTTTCTCTCTCTCATGCACAGCTTCTGTTTCTCTCTCTCTCACTCACTCACAGCTTCTCTTTTTCTCTCTCTCATGCACAGCTTCTGTTTCTCTCTCTCTCACTCACTCACAGCTTCTCTTTCTTTCTCTCTCTCTCACTCACAGCTTATCTTTCTCTCTCTCTCTCACTCACATCTTCTCTCTCTCACACACAGATTCTCTTTCTCTCTCTCTCACTCACTCACAGCTTCTCTCTCTCACACACACACACAGCTTCTCTTTCTCTCTCACTCACAGCTTCTCTTTCTCTTTCTCTCTCACTCACAGCTTCTCCTTCTCTCTCACACACACACTGCTTTTCTCTCACACACACACACACAGCTTCTCTTTCTCTCACTCTCTCTCACTCACAGCTTCTCTTTCTCTCTCTCTCTCTCTCAAAGAATCTCTCTCTCTCTCTCTCATACACACCCACAGCTTCTCTTTCTCTTTCTCTCTCATTCACAGCTTCTCTTTTTTTCTCTCTCTCTCACTCACAGTTTCTCTTTCTCTCTCTCTCTCACTCACAGCTTCTCTTTCTCCCTCTCTCTCACACACAGTTTCTCTCTCTCTCACACACACAACTTCTCTTTCTCTAACTCTCACTCACATATTCTCTCTCTCTCTCAGCTTCTCTTTCTCTCTCTCTCTCACTCACAGCTTCTCTTTCTCTCTCACACACACTCACAGCTTCTCTTTCTCTCTCTCTCTCACTCACAGCTTCTCTATCTCTCTCTCTCTCACAGCTTCTCTTTCTCTCTCTCTCTCACTCACAGCTTCTCTTTCTGTCTCTCACACACAGAGATTCTCTTTCTCTCTCTCTCTCTCACTCACAGCTTCTCTCTTTCTCTCTCTCACTCACAGCTTCTCTTTCTCTCTCTCACTCACAGCTTCTCTTTCTCTCTCTTTCTCACTCACAGCTTCTCTTTCTCTCTCTTTCTCACTCAACGCTTCTCCCTCTCTCTCTCTCAAACTCACAGCCTCTTTCTCTCTCACACACACAGCTTCTCTCTCTTACACACACAACTTCTCTTTCACTCAGTCTCTCTCACTCACAGCTTCTCTTTCACCCTCTCTCTCACACTCAAAGCTTCTCTTTCTCTCTCTCTCTCCCTCACAGCTTCTCTTTCTCTCTCTCTCTCTCTCTCACTCACAGCTTCTCTTTCTCTCTCTCACACACACAGATTCTCTTTCTCTCTCTCACTCAGTCACAGCTTCTCTCTCTCTCTCACTCACAGCTTCTCTTTCTCTCTCTCGCACACAGCTTCTCTCTCACACACACACAACCAACTTCTCTTTCACTCAGTCTCTCTCACTCACAGCTTCTCTTTCTCTCTCTCTCACTCAAAGCTTCTCTTTCTCTCTCACTCTCTCTCTCACTCACAGCTTCTCTTTCTCTCTCTCTCACTCACAGCTTCTCTTTCTCTCTCTTTCTCACTCACAGCTTCTCTTTCTTTCTCTATCACTCTCAGCTTCTCTTTCCCACTCCTTCTCACTCACAGCTTGTCTTTCTCTTTCTCACTCACAGCTTCTCTCTCTCTCTCACTCACAGCTTCTCTTTCTCTCTCTCTCATGCACAGCTTCTGTTTCTCTCTCTCTCACTCACTCACAGCTTCTCTTTCTCTCTCTCTCATGCACAGCTTCTGTTTCTCTCTCTCGCACTCACTCACAGCTTCTCTTTCTTTCTCTCTCTCTCTCTCACTCGCAGCTTCTCTTTCTCTCTCTCTCAATCACAGCTTCTCTTTCTCTCTCTCTCTCACTCACAGCTTCTCTTTCTCTCTCTCACACACACAGCTTCTCTTTCTCTCTCACTCACTCACAGCTTCTCTCTCTCTCTCACTCACAGCTTCTCTTTCTCTCTCACACACACAGATTCTCTTTCTCTCTCTCTCTCTCACTCACAGCTTCTCTCTCTCTCTCACTCACAGCTTCTCTTTCTCTCTCTCGCACACAGCTTATCTCTCACACACACACAACCAACTTCTCTTTCACTCAGTCTCTCTCACTCACAGCTTATCTTTCTCTCTCTCTCTCACTCAAAGCTTCTCTTTCTCTCTCACTCTCTCTCTCACTCACAGCTTCTCTTTCTCTCTCTCTCACTCACAGATTCTCTTTCCTTCTCTTTCTCACTCACAGCTTCTCTTTCTTCCTCTATCACTCTCAGCTTCTCTTTCCCACTCCTTCTCACTCACAGCTTCTCTTTCTCTTTCTCACTCACAGCTTCTCTCTCTCTCTCACTCACAGCTTCTCTTTCTCTCTCATGCACAGCTTCTGTTTCTCTCTCTCTCACTCACTCACAGGTTCTCTTTCTCTCTCTCTCTCATGCACAGCTTCTGTTTCTCATTCTCTCACTCACTCACAGCTTCTCTTTCTTTCTCTCTCTCTCTCACTCGCAGCTTCTCTTTCTCTCTCTCTCACTCACAGCTTGTCTTTCTCTCTCTCTCTCACTCACAGCTTCTCTTTCTCTCTCTCTCTCACACAGCTTCTCTTTCTCTCTCACTCACTCACAGCTTCTCTCTCTCACTCACTCACAGCTTCTCTTTCTCTCTCTCACTCACAGCTTCTCTTTCTCTCTCTCTCTCTCTCACTCACATCTTCTCTCTCACACACACAGCTTCTCTTTCTCTCTCTCTCTCTCACTCACAGCTTCTCTTTCTCTCTCTCACACACACAGATTCTCTTTCTCTCTCTCTCACTCACTCACAGCTTCTCTCTCTCTCTCACTCACAGCTTCTCTTTCTCTCTCTCACTCACATCTTCTCTTTCTCTCTCTTTCCCACTCACAACTTCTCTTTCTCTCTCTTTCTCACTCACAGTTTCTCCCTCTCTCTCTCTCTCACTCACAGCCTCTTTCACTCTCACACACACAGCTTCTCTCTCTCACACACACACAACTTCTCTTTCACTAAGTCTCTCTCACTCACAGCTTCTCTTTCTCGCTCTCTCACTCACACCTTCTCTTTCTCTCTCTCTCTCACTCACAGCTTCTCTTTCTCTCTCTCTCTCTCACTCACAGCTTCTCTTTCGCTCTCACACACACACAGATTCTCTTTCTCTCTCTCTCACTCACTCACAGCTTCTCTCTCTCTCTCACTCACAGCTTCTCTTTCTCTCTCACAGCTTCTCTTTCTCTCTCTTTCTCACTCACAACTTCTCTTTCTCTCTCTTTCTCACTCACAGTTTCTCCCTCTCTCTCTCACTCACAGCCTCTTTCTCTCTCACACACACAGCTTCTCTCTCTCACACACACAACTTCTCTTTCACTCAGTCTCTCTCACTCACAGTTTCTCTTTCTCTCTCTCTCACTCACAGCTTCTCTTTCTCTCTCTCTCACTCACAGCTTCTCTTTCTCTCTCTCACACACACAGATTCTCTTTCTCTCTCTCTCACTCACTCACAGATTCTCTCTCTCTCTCACTCACTCACAGCTTCTCTTTCTCTCTCTCACTCACAGCTTCTCTTTTTCTCTCTTTCTCACTCACAGCTTCTCCCTCTCTCTCTCTCACTCACAGCCTCTTTCTCTCTCACACACACAGCTTCTCTCTCTCTCTCACACTTCACTCAGTCTCTCTCACTCAAAGCTTCTCTTTCTCTCTCTCTCTCACTCACAGCTTCTCTTTCTCTCTCTCTCTCACTCACAGCTTTTCTTTCTCTCTCTCTCGCACAGCTTCTCTTTCTCTCTCTCTCACTCACTCACAGCTTCTCTCTCTCTCTCACTCACAGCTTCTCTTTCTCTCTCTCACTCACAGATTCTCTTTTTCTCTCTTTCTCACTCACAGCTTCTCCCTCTCTCTCTCACTCACAGCCTCTTTCTCTCTCACACACACACAGCTTCTCTTTCTCTCACTCTCTCTTACTCACAGCTTCTCTTTCTCTCTATTGCTCTCACTCACAGCTTCTCTTTCTTTCTCTCTGTCTCTCTCACTCACAGAATCTCTTTCTCACTCTCTCTCATGCACAGCTTCTCTTTCTCTCTCTCTCACTCACTCACAGCTTCTCTTTCTCTCTCTCTCTCACTCAAAGCTTCTCTTTCTCTCTCTCTCTCTCACTCACAGCTTCTCTTTCTCTCTCTCTCTCACTCACAGCTTCTCTCTCTCTCTCACACAGCTTCTCTTTCTCTCTCACTCACTCACAGCTTCTCTCTCTCTCACTCACAGCTTCTCTTTCTCTCTCTCACTCACAGCTTCTCTTTCTCTCTCTCTCTCACTCACATCTTCTCTCTCTCACACACAGATTCTCTTTCTCTCTCTCTCTCTCTCTCTCTCTCACTCACAGCTTCTCTTTCTCTCTCTCACACACACAGATTCTCTTTCTCTCTCTCACTCACTCACAGCTTCTCTCTCTCTCACTCACAGCTTCTCTTTCTCTCTCTCACTCACAGCTTCTCTTTCTCTCTCTTTCTCACTCACAACTTCTCTTTCTCTCTCTTTCTCACTCACAGTCTCCCTCTCTCTCTCTCTCACAGCCTCTTTCTCTCTCACACACACAGCTTCTCTCTCACACACACACACAACTTCTCTTTCACTCAGTCTCTCTCACTCACAGCTTCTCTTTCTCTCTCTCTCACTCACACCTTCTCTTTCTCTCTCTCTCTCACTCACAGCTTCTCTTTCTCTCTCTCTCTCTCACTCACAGCTTCTCTTTCGCTCTCACACACACAGATTCTCTTTCTCTCTCTCTCTCACTCACTCACAGCTTCTCTCTCTCTCTCACTCACAGCTTCTCTTTCTCTCTCACTCACAGCTTCTCTTTCTCTCTCTTTCTCACTCACAACTTCTCTTTCTCTATCTTTCTCACTCACAGTTTCTCCCTCTCTCTCTCTCTCACACACACAACTTCTCTTTCACTCAGACTCTCTCACTCAAAGCTTCTCTTTCTCTCTCTCTCACTCACAGCTTCTCTTTCTCTCTCTCTCACTCACAGCTTCTCTTTCTCTCTCACACACACAGATTCTCTTTCTCTCTCTCTCATTCACTCACAGCTTCTCTTTCTCTCTCTCACACACACAGCTTCTCTCTCTCTCTCACAGCTTCTCTTTCTCTCTCTCTCTCACTCACAGCTTCTCTTTCTGTCTCTCACACACAGAGATTCTCTTTCTCTCTCTCTCACTCACTCACAGCTTCTCTCTCTCTTTCTCTCACTCACAGCTTCTCTCTCTCTCTCTCACAGCTTCTCTCTCTCTCTCTCTCTCACTCACAGCTTCTCTTTCTGTCTCTCACACACAGAGATTCTCTTTCTCTCTCTCTCACTCACTCACAGCTTCTCTCTCTCTCACAGCTTCTCTTTCTCTCTCTCACTCACAGCTTCTCTCTCTATCCCACACAACTTCTCTTTCACTCAGTCTCTCTCACTCACAGCTTCTCTTTCACCCTCTCTCTCTCACTCAAAGCTTCTCTTTCTCTCTCTCTCTCACTCACAGCTTCTCTTTCTCTCTCTCTCTCTCTCTCTCACTCACAGCTTCTCTTTCTCTCTCACACACACACAGATTCTCTTTCTCTCTCTCACTCACTCACAGCTTCTCTCTCTCTCTCACTCACAGCTTCTCTTTCTCTCTCTCGCACACAGCTTCTCTCTCTCACACACACAACCAACTTCTCTTTCACTCAGTCTCTCTCACTCACAGCTTCTCTTTCTCTCTCTCTCTCACTCAAAGCTTCTCTTTCTCTCTCACTCTCTCTCTCACTCACAGCTTCTCTTTCTCTCTCTCTCACTCACAGCTTCTCTTTCTCTCTCTTTCTCACGCACAGCTTCTCTTTCTTTCTCTATCACTCTCAGCTTCTCTTTCCCACTCCTTCTCACTCACAGCTTCTCTTTCTCTTTCTCACTCACAGCTTCTCTCTCTCACTCACTCACAGCTTCTCTTTCTCTCTCTCTCTCATGCACAGCTTCTGTTTCTCTCTCTCTCACACACACACACAACTTCTCTTTCACTCAGTCTCTCTCACTCACAGCTTCTCTTTCTCTCTCTCTCACTCACGGCTTCTCTTTCTCACTCTCTCACTCACAGCTTCTCTTTCTCTCCCTTTCTCTCACTCACAGCTTCTCTTTCTCTCTCTTTCTCACTCACAGCTTCTCTTTCTTTCTCTATCACTCTCAGCTTCTCTTTCCCACTCCTTCTCACTCACAGCTTCTCTTTCCCTCTCTTTCTCACTCACAGCTTCTCTCTCTCTCTCTCACAGCTTCTCTCTCTCTCTCACTCTCAGCTTCTCTTTCTCTCTCTCTCACTCACAGCTTCTCTCTTTCTCTCTCAGCTTCTCTCTCTCTCTCTCTCTCACTCACAGCTTCTCTTTCTCTCTCTGACTGACAGCTACACTTTCTCTCTCTCTCACACACAGCTTCTCTTTCTCTTTCTCTCTCTCGCACTCTCAGCTTCTCTCTCTCTCTCACTCACAGCTACTCTTTCTCTCTCATTCTCAGCTTCTCCTGCTCTCTCTCTCTCACTCACAGCTTCTATTTCTTTCTCTCTCACTCACAGCTTCTATTTCTTTCTCTCTCACTCACAGCTTCTTTTTCTCTCTATTACTCTCACTCAGAGCTTCTCTTTCTCTCTCTCTCACTCACAGCTTCCCTTTCTCTCTCTCTCCTTCACTCACAGCTTCTCTTTCTCTCCCTCTCTCTCACTCACAGCTTCTCTTTCTCTCTCTTTCTCACTCACAGCTTCTCTTTCTTTCTCTATCACTCTCAGCTTCTCTTTCCCACTCCTTCTCACTCACAGCTTCTCTTTCTCTCTCTTTCTCACTCACAGCTTATCTCTCTCTCTCACTCACAGCTTCTCTTTCTCTATCTCTCTAACTCACAGCTTCTCTTTCTCTTTCTCTCTCACTCACATTTTCTCTCTCTCTCACTTACAGCTTCTCTTTCTCTCTCTCACTCACAACTTCTGTTTCTCTCTATTACTCTCACTCATAGCTTCTCTCTCTCTCTCACTCACAGCATCTCTTTCTCTCTCACTCTCTCTCACTCACAGCTTATCTTTCTCTCTCTCACTCACTCACAGCTTCTCTTTCTCTCTCTCACACTGCTTCTCTTTCTCTGTCTCTCTCTCACTCACAGCTTCTCTTTCTCTCTCTCACTCACTCAAAGCTTCTCTTTCTCTCTCTCACTCACACCTTCCCTTTCTCTCTCTCACACACACAGCTTCTCTTTCTCTCACTCTCGCTCACTCACAGCTTCTCTTTCTCTCTATTACTCTCACTCACAGCTTCTCTTTCACTCTCTCTGTCTCTCTCACTGACAGAATCTCTTTCTCTCTCACTCTCTTGCTCACTCACAGCTTCTCTTTCTCTCTCTCTCACTCACATCTTCTCTCTCTCTCACACAGCTTCTCTTTCTCTCTCTCTCACTCAAAGCTTCTCTTTCTCTCTCATTCTCAGCTTCTCCTGCTCTCTCTCTCTCACTCACAGCTTCTATTTCTTTCTCTCTAACTCACAGCTTCTCTTTCTCTTTCTCTCTCACTCACATTTTCTCTCTCTCTCACTTACAGCTTCTCTTTCTCTCTCTCACTCACAACTTCTGTTCCTCTCTATTACTCTCACTCATAGCTTCTCTCTCTCTCTCACTCACAGCATCTCTTTCTCTCTCACTCTCTCTCACTCACAGCTTATCTTTCTCTCTCTCACTCACTCACAGCTTCTCTTTCTCTCTCTCACACTGCTTCTCTTTCTCTGTCTCTCTCTCACTCACAGCTTCTCTTTCTCTCTCTCACTCACTCAAAGCTTCTCTTTCTCTCTCTCACTCACACCTTCCCTTTCTCTCTCTCACACACACAGCTTCTCTTTCTCTCACTCTCGCTCACTCACAGCTTCTCTTTCTCTCTATTACTCTCACTCACAGCTTCTCTTTCTCTCTCTCTGTCTCTCTCACTGACAGAATCTCTTTCTCTCTCACTCTCTTGCTCACTCACAGCTTCTCTTTCTCTCTCTCTCTCACTCACATCTTCTCTCTCTCTCGCACAGCTTCTCTTTCTCTCTCTCTCACTCAAAGCTTCTCTTTCTCTCTCTCTCTCACTCACAGCTTCTCTTTCTCTCTCTCTCTCACTCACAGCTTCTCTTTCTCTCTCTCTCACTCACTCACAGCTTCTCTCTCTCTCTCACGCACAGCTTCTCTTTTTCTCTCTTTCTCACTCACAGCTTCTCCTTCTCTCTTTCTCACTCACAGCCTCTTTCTCTCACACACACACAGCTTCTCTCTCTCTCACACACACACAACTTCTCTTTCACTCAGTCTCTCTCACTCACAGCTTCTCTTTCTCTCTCTCTCTCACTCACAGCTTCTCTTTCTCACTCTCTCACTCACAGCTTCTCTTTCTCTCCCTCTCTCACTCACAGCTTCTCTTTCTCACTCTCTCACTCACAGCTTCTCTTTCTCTCCCTTTCTCTCACTCACAGCTTCTCTTTCTCTCTCTTTCTCACTCACAGCTTCTCTTTCTTTCTCTATCACTCTCAGCTTCTCTTTCCCACTCCTTCTCACTCACAGCTTCTCTTTCCCTCTCTTTCTCACTCACAGCTTCTCTCTCTCTCTCTCTCACAGCTTCTCTCTCTCTCTCTCACTCTCAGCTTCGCTTTCTCTCTCTCTCACGCACAGCTTCTCTCTTTCTCTCTCAGCTTCTCTTTCTCTCTCTCTCTCACTCACAGCTTCTCTTTCTCTCTCTGACTGACAGCTACACTTTCTCTCTCTCACAGCTTCTCTTTCTCTTTCTCTCTCTCTCACTCTCAGCTTCTCTCTCTCTCAATCACAGCTACTCTTTCTCTTTCATTCTCAGCTTCTCCTGCTCTCTCTCTCTCACTCACAGCTTCTTTTTCTCTCTATTACTCTCACTCACAGCTTGTCTTTCTCTCTCTCTCACTCACAGCTTCCCTTTCTCTCTCTCTCTCTCACTCAAAGCTTCTCTTTCTCTCTCTCTCTCACTCACAGCTTCTCTTTCTCTCTCTCTCACTCACAGCTTCTCTTTCTCTCCCTCTCTCTCACTCACAGCTTCTCTTTCTTTCTCTATCACTCTCAGCTTCTCTTTCCCACTCCTTCTCACTCACAGCTTCTCTTTCTCTCTCTTTCTCACTCACAGCTTCTCTCTCTCTCACTCACAGCTTCTCTCTCTCTCACTCACTCACAGCTTCTCTTTCTCTCTCTCTCACTCACAGCTTCTCTTTCTCTTTCTCTCTCACTCACAGCTTCTCTTTCTCTCTCTCTCTCTCTCTCACAGCTTCTCTTTCTCTCTCTCTCACTCACAGCTTTTCTTTCTTTCTCTATCACTCTCAGCTTCTCTTTCCCACTCCTTCTCACTCACAGCTTCTCTTTCTCTATCTTTCTCACTCACAGCTACTCTCTCTCTCTCTCTCACTCACAGCTTCTCTCTCTCTCTCACAGCTTCTCTTTCTCTCTCTCTCACTCACAGCTTCTCTTTCTCTTTCTCTCTCACTCACAGCTTCTCTTTCTCCCTCTCTCTCTCTCTCCCACCTTCTCTTTCTCTGTCTCTCTCACTCACAGCTTCTCTTTCTCTCACTCACTCACTCAAAGATTCTCTTTCTCTCTCTCTCACTCACACCTTCTCTCTCTCACACACACACACACAGCTTCTCTTTCTCTAACTCTCTCTCACTCACAGCTTCTCTTTCTCTCTCTCTCTCACTCACAGCTTCTATTTCTCTCTATTACTCTCACTCACAGCTTCTCTTTCTCTCTTTCTCTCTCTCTCGCTCACAGAATCTCTTTCTCTTTCTCACTCACAGCTTCTCTTTCTCTCTCACACACACTCACAGCTTCTCCCTCTTTCTCTCTCTCTCTCACTCACAGCTTCTCTTTCTCTCTCTTTCTCACTCACAGCTTCTCCCTCTCTCTCTCTCTCACTCACAGCCTCTTTCTCTCTCACACACACAGCTTCTCTCTCTCTCACACACACACTTCTCTTTCACTCAGTCTCTCTCACTCCCAGCTTCTCTTTCTCTCTCTCTCTCACTCGCAGCTTCTCTTTCTCTCTCTCTCACTCACAGCTTCTCCTTCTCTCCCTCTCTCTCACTCACAGCTTCTCTTTCTCTCTCTTTCTCACTCACAGCTTCTCTTTCTTTCTCTATCACTCTCAGCTTGTCTTTCCCACTCCTTCTCACTCACAGCTTCTCTTTCTCTCTCTTTCTCACTCACAGCTTCTCTCTCTCTCTCTCACTCACAGCTTCTCTCTCTCTCACTCACTCACACCTTCTCTTTCTCTCTCTCTCACTCACAGCTTCTCTTTCACTTTCTCTCTCACACACAGCTTCTCTTTCTCTCTCTCTCTCACTCACAACTTCTGTTGCTCTCTATTACTCTCACTCATAGCTTCTCTCTCTCTCTCTCTCACTCACAGCTTCTCTTTCTCTCTCACTCTCCCTCTCACTCACAGATTGTCTTTCTCTCTCTCTCCCACTCACAGCTTCTCTTTCTCTCTCTCTCTCACAGCTTCTCTTTCTCTGTCTCTCTCACTCACAACTTCTCTTTCTCTCTCTCTCTCACTCACAGCTTCTCTTTCTCTCTCTCACTCACTCAAAGCTTCTCTTTCTCTCTCTCTCTCTCTCACTCACACCTTCTCTTTCTCTCTCTCGCACACAGCTTCACTTTCTCTCACTCTCTCTCACTCACAGATTCTCTTTCTCTCTCTCATGCACAGCTTCTTTTTCTCTCTCTCTCACTCACTCACAGCTTCTCTTTCTCTCTCTCACTCAAAGCTTCTCTTTCTCTCTCTCTCACTCACAGCTTCTCTTTCTCTCTCTCTCTCACTCACAGCTTCTCTTTCTCTCTCACACACACACAGATTCTCTTTCTCTCTCGCTCACTCACTCACAGCTTCTCTCTCTCTCTCACTCACAGCTTCTCTTTCTCTCTCTCACGCACAGCTTCTCTTTTTATCTCTTTCTCACTCACAGCTTCTCCTTCTCTCTCTCTCACTCACAGCCTCTTTCTCTCACACACACACAGCTTCTCTCTCTCACACACACACACAACTTCTCTTTCACTCAGTCTCTCTCACTCACAGCTTCTCTTTCTCTCTCTCTCTCACTCACAGCTTCTCTTTCTCACTCTCACTCACAGCTTTTCTTTCTCTCCCTCTCTCTCACTCACAGCTTCTCTTTCTCTCTCTTTCTCACTCACAGCTTCTCTTTCTTTCTCTATCACTCTCAGCTTCTCTTTCACACTCCTTCTCACTCACAGCTTCTCTTTCCCTCTCTTTCTCACTCACAGCTTCTCTCTCTCTCTCTCACAGCTTCTCTCTCTCTCTCACTCTCAGCTTCTCTTTCTCTCTCTCTCACTCACAGCTTCTCTCTTTCTCTCTCACACACACAGCTTCTCTCTCTCACACACACACACTTCTCTTTCACTCAGTCTCTCTCACTCCCAGCTTCTCTTTCTCTCTCTCTCTCACTCGCAGCTTCTCTTTCTCTCTCTCTCACTCACAGCTTCTCTTTCTCTCCCTCTCTCTCACTCACAGCTTCTCTTTCTCTCTCTTTCTCACTCACAGCTTCTCTTTCTTTCTTTATCACTCTCAGCTTCTCTTTCCCACTCCTTCTCACTCACAGCTTCTCTTTCTCTCTCTTTCTCACTCACAGCTTCTCTCTCTCTCTCTCACTCATAGCTTCTCTCTCTCTCTCTCACTCACAGCTTCTCTCTCTCTCACTCACTCACAGCTTCTCTTTCTCTCTCTCACTCACAGCTTCTCTTTCACTTTCTCTCTCACTCACAGCTTCTCTTTCTCTCTCTCTCTCACTCACAGCTTCTCTTTCTCTCTCACTCTCCCTCTCACTCACAGATTATCTTTCTCTCTCTCTCCCACTCACAGCTTCTCCTTCTCTCTCTCTCTCACAGCTTCTCTTTCTCTGTCTCTCTCACTCACAACTTCTCTTTCTCTCTCTCTCACTCACAGCTTCTCTTTCTCTCTCTCTCTCACTCAAAGCTTCTCTTTCTCTCTCTCTCTCACTCACACCTTCTCTTTCTCTCTCTCGCACACAGCTTCACTTTCTCTCACTCTCTCTCACTCACAGATTCTCTTTCTCTCTCTCATGCACAGCTTCTCTTTCTCTCTCTCTCACTCACTCACAGCTTCTCTTTCTCTCTCTCTCTCACTCAAAGCTTCTCTTTCTCTCTCTCTCACTCACAGCTTCTCTTTCTCTCTCTCTCTCACTCACAGCTTCTCTTTCTCTCTCTCACACACACAGATTCTCTTTCTCTCTCTCTCACTCACTCACAGCTTCTCTCTCTCTCACTCACAGCTTCTCTTTCTCTCTCTCACGCACAGCTTCTCTTTTTCTCTCTTTCTCACTCACAGCTTCTCCTTCTCTCTCTCTCACTCACAGCCTCTTTCTCTCACACACACACAGCTTCTCTCTCTCACACACACACACAACTTCTCTTTCACTCAGTCTCTCTCACTCACAGCTTCGCTTTCTCTCTCTCTCTCACTCACAGCTTCTCTTTCTCACTCTCTCACTCACAGCTTCTCTTTCTCTCCCTCTCTCTCACTCACAGCTTCTCTTTCTCTCTCTTTCTCACTCACAGCTTCTCTTTCTTTCTCTATCACTCTCAGCTTCTCTTTCCCACTCCTTCTCACTCACAGCTTCTCTTTCCCTCTCTTTCTCACTCACAGCTTCTCTCTCTCTCTCACACAGCTTCTCTCTCTCTCACTCTCAGCTTCTCTTTCTCTCTCTCTCACTCACAGCTTCTCTCTTTCTCTCTCAGCTTCTCTTTCTCTCTCTCTCTCTCTCACAGCTTCTCTTTCTCTCTCTGACTGACAGCTACACTTTCTCTCTCTCACTCTCAGCTTCTCTCTCTCTCTCACTCACAGCTACTCTTTCTCTCTCATTCTCAGCTTCTCCTGCTCTCTCTCTCTCACTCACAGCTTCTATTTCTTTCTCTCTCTCACTCACACCTTCTTTTTCTCTCTATTACTCTCACTCACAGCTTCTCTTTCTCTCTCTCTCACTCACAGCTTCCCTTTCTCTCTCTCTCTCACTCAAAGCTTCTCTTTCTCTCTCTCTCTCTCACTCACAGCTTCTCTTTCTCTCTCCTTCACTCACAGCTTCTCTTTCTCTCCCTCTCTCTCACTCACAGCTTCTCTTTCTCTCTCTTTCTCACTCACAGCTTCTTTTTCTTTCTCTATCACTCTCAGCTTCTCTTTCCCACTCCTTCTCACTCACAGCTTCTCTTTCTCTCTCTTTCTCACTCACAGCTTATCTCTCTCTCACTCACAGCTTCTCTTTCTCTCTCTTTCTCACTCACATTTTCTCTCTCTCTCACTTACAGCTTCTCTTTCTCTCTCTCACTCACAACTTCTGTTTCTCTCTATTACTCTCACTCATAGCTTCTCTCTCTCTCACTCACAGCATCTCTTTCTCTCTCACTCTCTCTCACTCACAGCTTATCTTTCTCTCTCTCACTCACTCACAGCTTCTCTTTCTCTCTTACACACAGCTTCTCTTTCTCTGTCTCTCTCTCACTCACAGCTTCTCTTTCTCTCTCTCACTCACTCAAAGCTTCTCTTTCTCTCTCTCTCTCACTCACACCTTCCCTTTCTCTCTCTCACACACACAGCTTCTCTTTCTCTCACTCTCGCTCACTCTCGCTCACTCACAGCTTCTCTTTCTCTCTATTACTCTCACTCACAGCTTCTCTTTCTCTCTCTCTGTCTCTCTCACTGACAGAATCTCTTTCTCTCTCACTCTCTTGCTCACTCACAGCTTCTCTTTCTCTCTCTCTCTCACTCACATCTTCTCTCTCTCACACACAGCTTCTCTTTCTCTCTCTCTCACTCAAAGCTTCTCTTTCTCTCTCTCTCTCTCACTCACTGCTTCTCTTTCTCTCTCTCTCTCACTCACAGCTTCTCTTTCTCTCTCACACACATACATATTCTCTTTCTCTCTCTCTCACTCACTCACAGCTTCTCTCTCTCTCTCTCACTCACAGCTTCTCTTTCTCTCTCTCACGCACAGCTTCTCTTTTTCTCTCTTTCTCACTCACAGCTTCTCGTTCTCTCTTTCTCACTCACAGCCTCTTTCTCTCACACACACACAGCTTCTCTCTCTCACACACACACACAACTTCTCTTTCACTCAGTCTCTCTCACTCACAGCTTCTCTTTCTCTCTCTCTCTCACTCACAGCTTCTTTTTCTTTCTCTATCACTCTCAGCTTCTCTTTCCCACTCCTTCTCACTCACAGCTTCTCTTTCTCTCTCTTTCTCACTCACAGCTTATCTCTCTCTCACTCACAGCTTCTCTTTCTCTCTCTTTCTCACTCACATTTTCTCTCTCTCTCACTTACAGCTTCTCTTTCTCTCTCTCACTCACAACTTCTGTTTCTCTCTATTACTCTCACTCATAGCTTCTCTCTCTCTCACTCACAGCATCTCTTTCTCTCTCACTCTCTCTCACTCACAGCTTATCTTTCTCTCTCTCACTCACTCACAGCTTCTCTTTCTCTCTCTTTCTCACTCACAGCTTCTTTTTCTTTCTCTATCACTCTCAGCTTCTCTTTCCCACTCCTTCTCACTCACAGCTTCTCTTTCTCTCTCTTTCTCACTCACAGCTTATCTCTCTCTCACTCACAGCTTCTCTTTCTCTCTCTTTCTCACTCACATTTTCTCTCTCTCTCACTTACAGCTTCTCTTTCTCTCTCTCACTCACAACTTCTGTTTCTCTCTATTACTCTCACTCATAGCTTCTCTCTCTCTCACTCACAGCATCTCTTTCTCTCTCACTCTCTCTCACTCACAGCTTATCTTTCTCTCTCTCACTCACTCACAGCTTCTCTTTCTCTCTTACACACAGCTTCTCTTTCTCTGTCTCTCTCTCACTCACAGCTTCTCTTTCTCTCTCTCACTCACTCAAAGCTTCTCTTTCTCTCTCTCTCTCACTCACACCTTCCCTTTCTCTCTCACACACACACAGCTTCTCTTTCTCTCACTCTCGCTCACTCTCGCTCACTCACAGCTTCTCTTTCTCTCTATTACTCTCACTCACAGCTTCTCTTTCTCTCTCTCTGTCTCTCTCACTGACAGAATCTCTTTCTCTCTCACTCTCTTGCTCACTCACAGCTTCTCTTTCTCTCTCTCTCTCACTCACATCTTCTCTCTCTCTCACACAGCTTCTCTTTCTCTCTCTCTCACTCAAAGCTTCTCTTTCTCTCTCTCTCTCTCACTCACTGCTTCTCTTTCTCTCTCTCTCTCACTCACAGCTTCTCTTTCTCTCTCACACACATACATATTCTCTTTCTCTCTCTCTCACTCACTCACAGCTTCTCTCTCTCTCTCTCACTCACAGCTTCTCTTTCTCTCTCTCACGCACAGCTTCTCTTTTTCTCTCTTTCTCACTCACAGCTTCTCGTTCTCTCTTTCTCACTCACAGCCTCTTTCTCTCACACACACACAGCTTCTCTCTCTCACACACACACACAACTTCTCTTTCACTCAGTCTCTCTCACTCACAGCTTCTCTTTCTCTCTCTCTCTCACTCACAGCTTCTCTTTCTCACTCTCTCACTCACAGCTTCTCTTTCTCTCCCTCTCTCACTCACAGCTTCTCTTTCTCTCTCTTTCTCACTCACAGCTTCTCTTTCTTTCTCTATCACTCTCAGCTTCTCTTTCCCACTCCTTCTCACTCACAGCTTCTCTTTCCCTCTCTTTCTCACTCACAGCTTCTCTCTCTCTCTCACAGCTTCTCTCTCTCTCTCTCACTCTCAGCTTCTCTTTCTCTCTCTCTCACTCACAGCTACTCTCTTTCTCTCTCAGCTTCTCTTTCTCTCTCTCTCTCACTCACAGCTTCTCTTTCTCTCTCTGACTGACAGCTACACTTTCTCTCTCTCTCACAGCTTCTCTTTCTCTTTCTCTCTCTCTCACTCTCAGCTTCTCTCTCTCTCTCACTCACAGCTACTCTTTCTCTCTCATTCTCAGCTTCTCCTGCTCTCTCTCTCACTCACAACTTCTATTTCTTTCTCTCTCTCACTCACAGCTTCTTTTTCTCTCTATTACTCTCACTCACAGCTTCTCTTTCTCTCACTCTCTCTCACACACAGATTCTCTTTCTCTCTATCGCTCTCTCGCACTCACAGCTTCACTTTCTCTCTCACACACACTCACACCTTCTCTCTCTCTTTCTCTCTCTTACTCACAGCTTCTCTCTCTCTCACTCACAGCTTCTCTCTTACTCTATCTCTCTCACTCATAGCTTCTTTCTCTCTCTCACACACACACTTCACAGCTTCTCTCTCTCTCTCACAGCTTCAATTTCTTTCTCTCTCACTCACAGCTTCAATTTCTCTCTCTCTCACTCACAGCTTCTCTTTCTCTCTCTCTCTCACTCACAGCTTCTCTTTCTCACTCTCTCACTCACAGCTTCTCTTTCTCTCCCTCTCTCACTCACAGCTTCTCTTTCTCTCTCTTTCTCACTCACAGCTTCTCTTTCTTTCTCTATCACTCTCAGCTTCTCTTTCCCACTCCTCACTCACAGCTTCTCTTTCCCTCTCTTTCTCACTCACAGCTTCTCTCTCTCTCTCACAGCTTCTCTCTCTCTCTCTCACTCTCAGCTTCTCTTTCTCTCTCTCTCACTCACAGCTACTCTCTTTCTCTCTCAGCTTCTCTTTCTCTCTCTCTCTCACTCACAGCTTCTCTTTCTCTCTCTGACTGACAGCTACACTTTCTCTCTCTCTCACAGCTTCTCTTTCTCTTTCTCTCTCTCTCACTCTCAGCTTCTCTCTCTCTCTCACTCACAGTTACTCTTTCTCTCTCATTCTCAGCTTCTCCTGCTCTCTCTCTCACTCACAACTTCTATTTCTTTCTCTCTCTCACTCACAGCTTCTTTTTCTCTCTATTACTCTCACTCACAGCTTCTCTTTCTCTCACTCTCTCTCACACACAGATTCTCTTTCTCTCTATCGCTCTCTCGCACTCACAGCTTCACTTTCTCTCTCACACACACTCACACCTTCTCTCTCTCTTTCTCTCTCTTACTCACAGCTTCTCTCTCTCTCACTCACAGCTTCTCTCTTACTCTATCTCTCTCACTCATAGCTTCTTTCTCTCTCACACACACACACTTCACAGGTTCTCTCTCTCTCTCTCTCACTCACAGCTTCTATTTCTCTCTCCCTCTCACTCACAGCTTCTCTTCCTCTCTCTCTCTCTCACTGCTTCTCCTTCTCTCTCTCGCTCTCTCACTCACAACTCTCTCTCTCTCTCACTCACAGCTTCTCTCTCTCACTCACTCACAGCTTCTCTTATACTCTCTCTCTCTCACTCACAGCTTCTCTCTCTCTCTCACAGCTTCAATTTCTTTCTCTCTCACTCACAGCTTCAATTTCTCTCTCTCTCACTCACAGCTTCTCTTTCTCTCTCTCATTCTCTCACTCACAGCTTCTCTTTCTCTCTCTCTCTCTCACTCACAACTTCTCTTTCTCTCTCACTCACAGCATCCCTT
This sequence comes from Bradypodion ventrale, assembly GCA_035047345.1. Classification (NCBI taxonomy): domain Eukaryota; kingdom Metazoa; phylum Chordata; class Lepidosauria; order Squamata; family Chamaeleonidae; genus Bradypodion; species Bradypodion ventrale. Next base: position 256,736,525 of record JAWDJE010000001.1, read on the forward strand.
TCTCTCTCTCTCTTACTCACAGCTTCACTTTCTCTCTCTCACTCACTCAAAGCTTCTCTCCCTCTCACTCACAATTTCTCTTTCTTTCTCTCTCTCTCACACAGCTTCTCTTTCTCTCTCTATCTCTCACTCAGCTTCTCTCTCTCTCTCACAGCTTCAATTTCTTTCTCTCTCACTCACATCTACTCTTTCCCTCTCTCTCAATCACAGCTTCTCTTTCTCTCTCTCATTCTCTCACTCACAGCTTCTCTTTCTCTCTCTCTCACTCACAGCTTCTCTTTCTCTCTCTCTCACTCACAGCATCCCTTTCTCTCTCTCTCTCACTCACAACTTCACTTTCTCTCTCTCACTCACTCAAAGCTTCTCTCTCTCACTCACTCACAATTTCTCTTTCTTTCTCTCTCTCTCACACAGCTTCTCTTTCTCTCTCTCTCTCATTCACCTTCTCTTTCTCTCTCTCTCTCTCACTCACAGATTCACTTTCAATCTCTCTCACTCACAGCTTCTCTTTCTCTCTCTCTCTCATTCACAGCTTCTCTTTCTCTCTCTCTCAATCACAGCTTCTCCTTCTCACTCTCTCACTCACCTTCTCTTTCTCTCTCTCTAACTCACATCGCCTCTTTCTCTCTCTCTCAATCACAGCTTCTCTTTCTCTCTCTCTCACTCACAGCTTCTCTTTCACTCTCTCTCTCACTCACAGGTTCTCTCTCACACACAGCTTCTCTCTCTCTCTCACACACACACACAGCTTCTCTTTCTTTCGCACTCTCTGACTCACAGCTTCTCTTTCTCACTCTCTCTCTCACAGAGCTTCTCTTTCTTTCTCTTTCTCACTCACAGCTTCTCTCTCTGTATCTCACTCACAGCTTCTCTTTCTCCCTCTCTGTATCTCACTCACAGCTTCTCTTTCTCTCTCTCCCTCACTCACAGCTTCTCTTTCTCTCTCTCTCTCACTCACAGCTTGTCTTTCTCTCTCTCTCTAACTCACATCTTCTCTTTCTCTCTCTCTCACTCACAGCATCTCTCTCTCTCTAACTCACAGCTTCTCTTTTTCTCTCTCACAGCTTCTCTTTCTCTCTCACACACATACAGCTTCTCTTTCTCTCTCTCTCTCACTCACAGTTTCTCTCTCTCTCACTCACAGCTTCTCTCTCTTTCTCACTGACAGCTCCTCTTTCTCTCTCTCTCTCTCTCACTCACAGCTTCTCTTTCTCTCTCTCTTTCACTCACAGCTTCTCCTTCTATCACACACACACTCACAGCTTCTCTCTCTCTTTCTCTCTCTTACTCACAGCTTCTCTTTCTCTCACTCTCTCTCTCACTCACAGCTTCTCTTTCTCTCTCTCTCTGACAGCTTCTCTTTCTCTCTCTCTCACTCACAGTTTCTCTTTCTCTCTCTCACTCATAGCTTCTTCTTTTTTCTCTCTCTCACTCACATCTTCTCTTTCTCTCTTCCTCACAGCTTCTCTCTCACACACACACACTCAACTTCTCTTTCTTTCTCTTTCTCTCTCTCTCTCACTCACTCCTTCTCATTTTCTCTCTCTCTCTCACTGACAGCTCCTCTTTCTCTATCTCTCTTACACATAGCTTCTCTTTCTCTCACTCTCACAATCAAAGATTCTCTTTCTCTCTCTCTCTCACTCTAACACACAGCTCCTCTTTCTCTCTCTCTCTCACTCACCGCGTATCTCTCTCACACACATACATACAGCTTCTCTTTCTCTCTCTCTCTCAATAACACCTTCTCTCTCTCACTCACAGCTTCTCTCTCACTCCCTCTCTCTCACTCATAGCTTCTCATTCTCTCTCTCTTTCTTTCTCTCACTCACAGATTCTGTTTCTCTCTCTCATTCACAGCTTCTCTTTCTCACTCTCTCACTCACAGCTTCTCCTTCTCTCTCTCACTCACTCACAGCTTCTCTCTCTCTCACAGCTTCTCTCTCTCTCTCACTCACAGCTTCTCTTATACTCTCTCTCTCACTAACAGCTTCTCTTACTCTCTCTCTCACTCAAAGCTTCTCTTTCTCTCTCTCTCACTCACAGCTTCTCTCTCTCACACACACACATACAGCTTCTCTTTCTCTCTCTCTCTCACTCACAGCTTCTCTCTCTCTCACTCACAGCTTCTCTCTCACTCTCTCTCTCTCATTGCTTCTCTTTCTCTCTCTCTTTCAGTCTCTTACTCAGACTCTGTTTCTCTCTCTCTCTCACTCACAGCTTCTCTTTCTCACTCTCTCACTCACAGCTTCTCCTTCTCTCTCTCTCACTCACTCACAGCTTCTCTCTTTCTCACTCACAGCTTCTCTCTCTCTCACTCACAGCTTCTCTTATAGTCTCTCTCTCTCACTAACACCTTCTCTTACTCTCTCTCTCTCTCACTCAAAGCTTCTCTCTCTCACTCACTCACAGCTTCTCTCTCTCTCACTCACAGCAATTTCTCTCTCTCTCACTCACAACTTCAATTTCTCTCTCACACTCTCTCACTCACTTCTCTTTATTTCTCCCTCTCTCACACAGCTTCTCTTTCTCTCTCTCTCTCACTCACAGCTTCTCTTTCTCTCTCACACACTCACAGCATCACTTTCTCTCTCACACACACACTCACAGCTTCTCTTTCTCTCCCACTCTCTCACTCAAAGCTTCTCTCTCTCTCACTCACAATTTCTCTTTCTCTCTCTCTCTCTCACATGGCTTCTCTTTCTCTCTCTCTCGCCCACTCAGCTTCTATTTCTCTCTCTCTCTCACTCACAGCTTCTCTTTCTCTCACACACACACTCACAGCTTATTTCTCTCTCTCATTCTCTCACTCACAGCTTCTCTTTCTCTCATTCTCTCACTCACAGCTTCTATTTCTCCCTCTCACTCTCTCACTCACAAATTCTCTTTCTTTCTCTCTCTCTCTCAATCACAACTTCTCTTTCTCTCTCTCACTCACAGCTTCTCTCACACACACACAGCTTCTCAATCTCTCTCTCACTCACAGCTTCTCTTTCTCTCTCTCTCACTCACAGCTTCTCTCTCTCTCACTCACTCACAGCTTCTCTCTCACACACACAGCTTCTCAATCTCTCTCTCACTCACAGCTTCTCTTTCTCTCTCTCTCACTCACAGCTTCTCTTTCTCCCTCTCTGTATCTCACTCACAACTTCTCTTTGTCTCTCTCTCACACAGCTTCTCTTTCACTCTCTCTCTCTCACTCACCGCTTGTCTTTCTCTCTCTCTCTCTCACAGCTTCTCTTTCTCTCTCTCTCTCTCTCTCACCATCTCTCTCTCTTACTCACTCACAACTCCTCTTTCTTTCTCTCTCTCTCACACAGCTTCTCTTTCTCTCTCTCTCTCACTCAAAGCTTCTCATTCCCTCTCTCTCTCCCTCACAGTTTCTCTCTCTCTCACTCACAACATCCCTTTCTCTCTCTCACACACACAGCTTCTCTTTCTCTCTCTCTCTCTCACTCAAAGCTTCTCTCTTTCACTCACTCACTATTTCTCTTTCTCTCTCTCTCTCACTCACAGGTTCACTTTCTCTCTCTCTCTCTCACTCACAGCTTCTCTTTCTCTCTCTCTCACTCACTCACAGCTTCTCTTTCTTTCTCTCTCTCACTCACAGCATCTCTTTCTCTCTCTCTCTCACTCACCTTCTCTTTCTCTCTATCTCACTCACATCTTCTCTTTCTCTAACTCTCAATAACAGCTTCTCTTTCTCTCTCTCTCCCACTCACAGCTTCTCTTTCTCTCTCTCTCTCACTCACAGCTTCTCTTTCTTTCTCTCTCTCACTCACAGCTTCTCTTTCTCTCTCTCTCACTCACATCTTTTCTTTCTTTAACTCTCAATAACAGCTTCTCTTTCTCTCTCTCTCTTTCACTCACAGATTCTCTTTCTCTCTCTCTCTCACTCACTCACAGCTTCTCTCTCTCTCACTCTCACTTTCTCTCTCTCTCACTCACTGCTTCTCTTTTTCTCTCTCTCACAGCTTTTCTCTCTCTCTCAGTCAGAGCTTCTCTCTCTCACTCACAGCTTCTCTCTCTCTCTCACTCAGAGCTTCTCTTTCTCTCTCTTTCTCTCTCTCTCACACAGCATATCTCTCTCAAACACACATACAGCTTCTCTTTCTCTCTCTCACTCACAGCTTCTCTCTCTCTCACTCACAGCTTCTCTCTCACTCTCACTCTCATTCATAGCTTCTCTTTCTCTCTCACACACACAGCTTCTCTTTCTCTCTCTCTCACTCACAGCTTCTCTTTCTCTCTCTCTCACTCACAGCTTCTCCTTCTATCTCTCTCTCTCACACAGCTTCTCTCTCTCACTCACAGCTTCTCTCTCTCTCACTCACAGCTTCTCTTTCTCTTTCTCTCTTTCTCACCCACAGCTTCTCTTTCTCTCTCTCTTTCACTCACAGCTTCCCTTTCTCTCTCTCACTCTCACTCAGCTTCTCTCTCTATCTCACTCACAGATTCTCTTTCTCTCTCTCTCACTCACTCACAGCTTCTTTTTCTCTCTCTCTCTCACTCCCTCACAGCTTCTCTTTCTCTCTCTCTCACTCACAGCTTCTCTCTCCCTCCCTCACAGCTTTTCTCTCTCTCACACACACACAACTACTCTTTCCCTCTCTCTCTCCCTCACAGCTTCTCTTTCTCTCTCTCTCACTCACAGCTTCTTTTTCTCTCTCTCACTCTCTCTTGCACTCACAGCTTCTCTTTCTCTCTCACACACACTCACAGCTTCTCTCTCTCTTTCTCTCTCTCACTCACAGCTTCTTCTTTCTCTCACTCTCTCTCACACTCACAGCTTCTCTTTCACTCTCTCTCACTATCACAGATTCTCTTTCTCTCTCTCTCACTCACAGCTTCTTTATCACACACAGCATTTCTCTCTCTCACAGCTTCTCTCTCTATCTCACTCACAGCTTCTCTCTCTCTCACACAGCTTCTCTTTCTTTCACTCTCTCTCACTCACAGCTTCTCTCTCTCTCTCTCACTAACAGCTTCTCTATTGCCCTCCCTGTATCTCACTCACAGCTTCTCTTTCTCTCTTTCTGTCACTCACAGCTTCTCTTTCTCTCATTCTCTCACTCACAGCTTCTATTTCTCTCTCACACTCTCTCACTCACAACTTCTCTTTCTTTCTCTCTCTCTCAATCACAACTTCTCTTTCTCTCTCTCTCTCACTCACAGCTTCTCTCTCTCTCACTCACTCACAGCTTCTCTCTCTCACACACAGCTTCTCTCTCACACACACAGCTTCTCAATCTCTCTCTCACTCACAGCTTCTCTTTCTCTCTCTCTCACTCACAGCTTCTCTCTCACACACACACAGCTTCTCTTTCTCCCTCTCTGTATCTCACTCACAGCTTCTCTTTGTCTCTCTCTCTCACACAGCTTCTCTTTCACTCTCTCTCTCACTCACCGCTTGTCTTTCTCTCTCTCTCTAACTCACAGGTTCTCTTTCTCTCTCTCTCTCTCTCTCTCTCACCATCTCTCTCTCAGTCACGGCTTCTCTTTTTCTCTCTCTCTCACAGCTTCTCTTTCTCTCTCTCTCACACACACATACAGCATCTCTTTCTCTCACTCTCTCACTCACAGCTTCCATTTCTCTCTCTCTTACTCACTCACAACTTCTCTTTCTTTCTCTCTCTCACACAGCTTCTCTTTCTCTCTCTCTCTCACTCAAAGCTTCTCATTCTCTTTCTCTCCCTAACAGCTTCTCTCTCTCTTTCTCTCTCTCTCACTCACAGCTTCTTCTTTCTCTCACTCTCTCTCACACTCACAGCTTCTCTTTCACTCTCTCTCACTATCACAGCTTCTCTTTCTCTCTCTCTCTCACTCAATGCTTCTCTCTTTCACTCACTCACTATTTCTCTTTCTCTCTCTCTCTCTCACTCACTCACTATTTCTCTTTCTCTCTCTCTCTCTCACTCACAGGTTCTCTTTCTCTCTCTCTCTCACTCACAGCTACTCATTCTCTCTCACTCACTCACTCACAGCTTCTCTTTCTTTCTCTCTCTCACTCACAGCTTCTCTTTCTCTCTCTCTCACTCATCTTCTCTTTCTCTTTCTCACTCACATCTTCTCTTTCTCTAACTCTCAATAACAGCTTCTCTTTCTCTCCCTCTCTTTCACTCACAGCTTCTCTTTCTCTCTCTCTCTCTCTCTCTCTCTCACTGACAGCTTCACTTTCTCTCTCTCTCACTCACTGCTTCTCTTTCTCTCTCTCTTTCACAGCTTTTCTCTCTCTCTCTCTCTCAGTCAGAGCTTCTCTCTCTCTCTCCCTCACAGCTTTTCACTCTCTCACACACACAACTACTCTTTCCCTCTCTCTCTCTCCCTCACAGCCTCTTTCTCTCTCTCTCACTCACAGCTTCTCTTTCTCTCTCACACACACAGCTTCTCTCTCTCTTTCTCTCTCTCACTCACAGCTTCTTCTTTCCCTCACTCTCTCTCACACTCACAGCTTCTCTTTCACTCTCTCTCACTATCACAGATTCTCTTTCTCTCTCTCTCACTGACAGCTTATCTCTCTCTCACGCACACATACAGCTTCTTTTTTTCTCTCTCTCACTCACAGCTTCTCTCTCACACTCACAGCTTTTCTCTCTCACACAGTTTCTCTCTCTATCTCTCTCACAGCTTCTCTCTCTCTCTCTCACAGCTTCTCTTTCTTTCGCTCTTTCTCACTCACAGCTTCTCTTTCTCACTCTCTCTCACAGAGCTTCTCTTTCTTTCTCTTTCTCTCTCACTTACAGCTTCTCTCTCTCTCTCTCTCTCTCACTAACAGCTTCTCTTTTGCCCTCTCTGTATCTCACTTACAGCTTCTCTTTCTCTCTCTCTCTCACTCACAGCTTCTCTCTCTCTCACTGACAGCTCCTCTTTCTCTCTCTCTCTCACTCACAGCTTCTCTCTCTCTCTCTCTATCGCACTCACAGCTTCTCTTTCTCTCACACACACACTCACAGCTTCTCTCTCTTTCTCTCTCTTACTCACAGCTTCTCTTTCTCACTATCTCTCACACTCACAGCTTATCTTTCTCTCTCTCTCTCTCGCACTCACAGCTTCTCAGTCTCTTTCTCTCTCTTACTCTCACCTTCTCTTTCTCTCACTCTCTTTCTCTCACTCATAGCTTCTCTTTCTCTCTCTCTGACAGTTTCTCTTTCTCTCTCTCCCTCTCTCTCTCACTCACCTTCTCTTTCTTTCTCTCTCACTCTTTCTTTCTTTCTCTCTCTCTCACTCACAGCATCTCTCTCTCTCACTCACTCACAGCTTCTCTTTTTCTCTCTCTCAAAGATTCTCTTTTTCTCTCTCTCACTCAGAGCTTCTCTCTCTCACACTCACAGCTTCTCTCTCTCTCTCTCACTCAAAGCTTCTCTTTCTCTCTCTCTCTCTCACTCACAGCTTCTCCTTCTCTCTCTCTCACCCAGCTTCTCTCTCTCTCTCACTCACAGCTTCTCTCTCATTCACTCTCTCTCACTCATAGCTTCTCTTTCTCTTTCTCTTTCTCTTTCTCTCTCCCTCTCTCACACAGCTTCTCTCTCTCTCACTCACAGCTTCTCTCACTCCCTCTCTCACACACATACAGGTTCTCTTTTTTCTCTCTCACAACTTCTCTTTCTCTCTCTTACTCACACAGAACTTATCTCTCTCTCGCTCACAGCTTTTCTCTCTCACACACTCATAGCTTCTCTTTCTCTCTCTCTCTCACTCACAGCTTCTCCTTCTCTCTCTCTCACAGCTTCTCTCTCTCTCTCACTCACAGCTTCTCTCTCACTCCCTCTCTCTCACTCATAGCTTCTCATTCTCTCTCTCTTTCTGTCTCTCACTCACAGATTCTGTTTCTCTCTCTTATTCACAGCTTCTCTTTCTCACTCTCTCACTCACAGCTTCTCCTTCTCTCTCTCACTCACTCACAGCTTCTCTCTCTCTCACAGCTTCTCTCTCTCTCTCACTCACAGCTTCTCTTATACTCTCTCTCTCACTAACAGCTTCTCTTACTCTCTCTCTCACTCAAAGCTTCTCTTTCTTTCTCTCTCTCTCACTCACAGCTTCTCTCTCTCTCACACACACATACAGCTTCTCTTTCTCTCTCTCTCACTCACAGCTTATCTCACTCTCTCTCTCATAGCTTCTCTTTCTCTCTCTCTTTCAGTCTCTCACTCACAGACTCTATTTCTCTCTCTCTCTCACTCACAGCTTCTCTTTCTCACTCTCTCACTCACAGCTTCTCCTTCTCTCTCTCTCACTCACTCACAGCTTCACTCTTTCTCACTCACAGCTTCTCTCTCTCTCACTCCCAGCTTCTCTTATAGTCTCTCTCTCTCACTAACACCTTCTCTTTTTCTCTCTCTCTCACTCAAAGCTTCTCTCTCTCACTCACTCACAGCTTCTCTCTCTCTCTCACTCACAGCTTCAATTTCTCTCTCTCTCACTCACAACTTCAATTTCTCTCTCTCACACACTGACAGCTTCTCTCTCTCCTCTCACTCACAACCTCTCTTTCTTTCTCTCTCTCTCACTCACAGCTTCTATTTCTCTCTCACACTCTCTCACTCACTTCCCTTTCTTTCTCCCTCTCTCACACAGCTTCTCTTTCTCTCTCTCTCTCACTCACAGCTTCTCTCTCTCTCACTCACAGCTTCTCTTTCTCTTTCTCTCTTTCTCACCCACAGCTTCTCTTTCTCTCTCTCTTTCACTCACAGCTTCCCTTTCTCTCTCACACACACTCAGCTTCTCTCTCTCTCTCATTCACAGCTTCTCTTTCTTTCTCTCTCTCACTCAGCTTCTCTCTCTATCTCACTCACAGATTCTCTTTCTCTCTCTCTCACTCACTCACAGCTTCTTTTTCTCTCTCTCTCTCACTCCCTCACAGCTTCTCTTTCTCTCTCTCTCACTCACAGCTTCTCTCTCTCCCTCCCTCACAGCTTTTCTCTCTCTCACACACACACAACTACTCTTTCCCTCTCTCTCTCCCTCACAGCTTCTCTTTCTCTCTCTCTCACTCACAGCTTCTTTTTCTCTCTCTCACTCTCTCTGGCACTCACAGCTTCTCTTTCTCTCTCACACACACTCACAGCTTCTCTCTCTTTCTCTCTCTCACTCACAGCTTCTTCTTTCTCTCACTCTCTCTCACACTCACAGCTTCTCTTTCACTCTCTCTCACTATCACAGATTCTCTTTCTCTCTCTCTCACTCACAGCTTCTTTATCACACACAGCATTTCTCTCTCTCACAGCTTCTCTCTCTATCTCACTCACAGCTTCTCTCTCTCTCACACAGCTTCTCTTTCTTTCACTCTCTCTCACTCACAGCTTCTCTCTCTCTCTCTCACTAACAGCTTCTCTATTGCCCTCTCTGTATCTCACTCACAGCTTCTCTTTCTCTCTTTCTGTCACTCACAGCTTCTCTTTCTCTCATTCTCTCACTCACAGCTTCTATTTCTCTCTCACACTCTCTCACTCACAACTTCTCTTTCTTTCTCTCTCTCTCAATCACAACTTCTCTTTCTCTCTCTCTCTCACTCACAGCTTCTCTCTCTCTCACTCACTCACAGCTTCTCTCTCTCACACACAGCTTCTCTCTCACACACACAGCTTCTCAATCTCTCTCTCACTCACAGCTTCTCTTTCTCTCTCTCTCACTCACAGCTTCTCTCTCTCACACACACAGCTTCTCTTTCTCCCTCTCTGTATCTCACTCACAGCTTCTCTTTGTCTCTCTCTCTCTCACAGCTTCTCTTTCACTCTCTCTCTCACTCACCGCTTGTCTTTCTCTCTCTCTCTAACTCACAGGTTCTCTTTCTCTCTCTCTCTCTCTCTCTCACACCATCTCTCTCTCAGTCACGGCTTCTCTTTTTCTCTCTCTCTCACAGCTTCTCTTTCTCTCTCTCTCTCACACACATACAGCATCTCTTTCTCTCACTCTCTCACTCACAGCTTCCATTTCTCTCTCTCTTACTCACTCACAACTTCTCTTTCTTTCTCTCTCTCACACAGCTTCTCTTTCTCTCTCTCTCTCACTCAAAGCTTCTCATTCTCTTTCTCTCCCTAACAGCTTCTCTCTCTCTTTCTCTCTCTCTCACTCACAGCTTCTTCTTTCTCTCACTCTCTCTCACACTCACAGCTTCTCTTTCACTCTCTCTCACTATCACAGCTTCTCTTTCTCTCTCTCTCTCACTCAAAGCTTCTCTCTTTCACTCACTCACTATTTCTCTTTCTCTCTCTCTCTCTCACTCACTCACTATTTCTCTTTCTCTCTCTCTCTCTCACTCACAGGTTCTCTTTCTCTCTCTCTCTCACTCACAGCTACTCATTCTCTCTCACTCACTTACTCACAGCTTCTCTTTCTTTCTCTCTCTCACTCACAGCTTCTCTTTCTCTCTCTCTCACTCATCTTCTCTTTCTCTTTCTCACTCACATCTTCTCTTTCTCTAACTCTCAATAACAGCTTCTCTTTCTCTCCCTCTCTTTCACTCACAGCTTCTCTTTCTCTCTCTCTCTCTCTCTCTAACTCACAGCTTCTCTCTCTCTCTCTCACTCACAGCTTCACTTTCTCTCTCTCTCACTCACTGCTTCTCTTTCTCTCTCTCTCTCACAGCTTTTCTCTCTCTCTCTCTCTCAGTCAGAGCTTCTCTCTCTCTCTCCCTCACAGCTTTTCACTCTCTCACACACACAACTACTCTTTCCCTCTCTCTCTCTCCCTCACAGCCTCTTTCTCTCTCTCTCACTCACAGCTTCTCTTTCTCTCTCTCACACACAAAGCTTCTCTCTCTCTTTCTCTCTCTCACTCACAGCTTCTTCTTTCCCTCACTCTCTCTCACACTCACAGCTTCTCTTTCACTCTCTCTCACTATCACAGATTCTCTTTCTCTCTCTCTCACTGACAGCTTATCTCTCTCTCACGCACACATACAGCTTCTTTTTCTCTCTCTCTCACTCACAGCTTTTCTCTCACACTCACAGCTTTTCTCTCTCACACAGTTTCTCTCTCTATCTCTCTCACACCTTCTCTCTCTCTCTCTCACAGCTTCTCTTTCTTTCGCTCTTTCTCACTCACAGCTTCTCTTTCTCACTCTCACTCACAGAGCTTCTCTTTCTTTCTCTTTCTCTCTCACTCACAGCTTCTCTCTCTCTCTCTCTCTCTCACTAACAGCTTCTCTTTTGCCCTCTCTGTATCTCACTTACAGCTTCTCTTTCTCTCTCTCTGTCACTCACAGCTTCTCTCTCTCTCTCACTCACAGGTTCTCTCTCTCTCACTCACAGCTTCTCTCTCTCTCACTGACAGCTCCTCTTTCTCTCTCTCTCTCACTCACAGCTTCTCTCTCTCTCTCTCTCTCTATCGCACTCACAGCTTCTCTTTCTCTCACACACACACTCACAGCTTCTCTCTCTTTCTCTCTCTTACTCACAGCTTCTCTTTCTCACTATCTCTCACACTCACAGCTTATCTTTCTCTCTCTCTCTCTCGCACTCACAGCTTCTCTCTCTCTTTCTCTCTCTTACTCTCACCTTCTCTTTCTCTCACTCTCTTTCTCTCACTCATAGCTTCTCTTTCTCTCTCTCTCTGACAGTTTCTCTTTCTCTCTCTCCCTCTCTCTCTCACTCACCTTCTCTTTCTTTCTCTCTCACTCTTTCTTTCTTTCTCTCTCTCTCACTCACAGCATCTCTCTCTCTCACTCACTCACAGCTTCTCTTTTTCTCTCTCTCAAAGATTCTCTTTCTCTCTCTCTCTCACTCAGAGCTTCTCTCTCTCTCACTCACAGCATCTCTCTCTCTCTCTCACTCAAAGGTTCTCTTTCTCTCTCTCTCTCTCACTCACAGCTTCTCCTTCTCTCTCTCTCACCCAGCTTCTCTCTCTCTCTCAGTCACAGCTTCTCTCTCATTCACTCTCTCACACTCATAGCTTCTCTTTCTCTTTCTCTTTCTCTCTCCCTCTCTCACACAGCTTCTCTCTCTCTCACTCACAGCTTCTCTCACTCCCTCTCTCACACACATACAGGTTCTCTTTTTTCTCTCTCACAGCTTCTCTTTCTCTCTCTTACTCACACAGAACTTATCTCTCTCTCGCTCACAGCTTTTCTCTCTCACACACTCATAGCTTCTCTTTCTCTCTCTCTCTCACTCACAGGTTCTCCTTCTCCCTTTCTCACAGCTTCTCTCTCTCTCTCACTCACAGCTTCTCTCTCACTCCCTCTCTCTCACTCATAGCTTCTCATTCTCTCTCTCTTTCTGTCTCTCACTCACAGATTCTGTTTCTCTCTCTTATTCACAGCTTCTCTTTCTCACTCTCTCACTCACAGCTTCTCCTTCTCTCTCTCACTCACTCACAGCTTCTCTCTCTCTCACAGCTTCTCTCTCTCTCTCACTCACAGCTTCTCTTATACTCTCTCTCTCACTAACAGCTTCTCTTACTCTCTCTCTCACTCAAAGCTTCTCTTTCTTTCTCTCTCTCTCACTCACAGCTTCTCTCTCTCTCACACACACATACAGCTTCTCTTTCTCTCTCTCTCACTCACAGCTTATCTCACTCTCTCTCTCACTCATAGCTTCTCTTTCTCTCTCTCTTTCAGTCTCTCACTCACAGACTCTGTTTCTCTCTCTCTCTCACTCACAGCTTCTCTTTCTCACTCTCTCACTCACAGCTTCTCCTTCTCTCTCTCTCACTCACTCACAGCTTCTCTCTTTCTCACTCACAGCTTCTCTCTCTCTCACTCCCAGCTTCTCTTATAGTCTCTCTCTCACTAACACCTTCTCTTTTTCTCTCTCTCTCTCACTCAAAGCTTCTCTCTCTCACTCACTCACAGCTTCTCTCTCTCTCACTCACAGCTTCAATTTCTCTCTCTCACTCACAACTTCAATTTCTCTCTCTCACACACTGACAGCTTCTCTCTCTCCTCTCACTCACAACCTCTCTTTCTTTCTTTCTCTCTCTCTCACTCACAGCTTCTATTTCTCTCTCACACTCTCTCACTCACTTCTCTTTCTTTCTCCCTCTCTCACACAGCTTCTCTTTCTCTCTCTCTCTCACTCACAGCTTCTCTTTCTCTCTCACACACTCACAGCATCACTTTCTTTCTCTCACACACACACACTCACACCTTCTCTTTCTCTTTCTCTCTCTCACTCAAAGCTTCTCTCTCTCTCACTCACAATTTCTCTTTCTCTCTCTCTCTCACATGGCTTCTCTTTCTCTCTCTCTTGCCCATTCAGCTTCTATTTCTCTCTCTCTCTCACTCACAGATTCTCTTTCTCTCACACACACACTCACAGCTTATTTCTCTCTCTCATTCTCTCACTCACAGCTTCTCTTTCTCTCATTCTCTCACTCACAGCTTCTATTTCTCCCTCTCCCTCTCTCACTCACAACTTCTCTTTCTTTCTCTCTCTCTCAATCACAACTTATCTTTCTCTCTCTCTCACTCACAGCTTCTCTCTCACCCACTCACTCACAGCTTCTCTCTCACACACACAGCTTCTCAATCTCTCTCTCACTCACAGCTTCTCTTTCTCTCTCTCACTCACAGCTTCTCTCTCTCTCACACACAGCTTCTCTTTCTCCCTCTCTGTATCTCACTCACAACTTCTCTTTGTCTCTCTCTCTCACACAGCTTCTCTTTCACTCTCTCTCTCTCACTCACCGCTTGTCTTTCTCTCTCTCTCTAACTCACAGCTGCTCTTTCTCTCTCTCTCTCACACACACCATCTCTCTCTCTCACACACACACACAGCTTCTCTTTCTCTCTCTCTTTCACTCACAGCTTCCCTTTCTCTCACACACACACTCAGCTTCTCTCTCTCTCTCACTCACAGCTTCTCTTTCTCTCTCTCTCACTCAGCTTCTCTCTCTATCTCACTCACAGATTCTCTTTCTCTCTCTCTCACTCACTCACAGCTTCTTTTTTTCTCTCTCTCTCACTCACTCATAGCTTCTCTTTCTTTCTCTCTCTCTCTCACTCACAGCTTCTCTCTCTCCCTCCCTCACAGCTTTTCTCTCTCTCACACACACACAACTACTCTTTCCCTCTCTCTCTCTCCCTCACAGCTTCTCTTTCTCTCTCTCTCACTCACACCTTCTCTTTCTCTCTCTCACTCTCTCTTGCACTCACAGCTTCTCTTTCTCTCTCACACACACTCACACCATCTCTCTCTCTTTCTCTCTCTCACTCACAGCTTCTTTTTTCTCTCACTCTCTCTCACACTCACAGCTTCTCTTTCACTCTCTCTCACTATCACAGATTCTCTTTCTCTCTCTCTCACTCACAGCTTCTCTCTCACACTCACAGCTTTTCTCTCTCTCACAGCTTCTCTCTCTATCTCACTCACAGCTTCTCTCTCTCTCACACACCTTCTCTTTCTTTCGCTCTCTCTCACTCACAGCTTCTCTTTCTCACTCTCTCTCACAGAGCTTCTCTTTCTTTCTCTTTCTCTTTCTCTCTCACTCACAGCTTCTCTCTCTCTCTCACTCACTAACAGCTTCTCTTTTGCCCTCTCTGTATCTCACTCACAGCTTCTCTTTCTCTCTTTCTGTCACTCACAGCTTCTCTTTCTCTCATTCTCTCACACACAGCTTCTCTCTCTCTCACTCACTCACAGCTTCTCTCTCACACACACAGCTTCTCAATCTCTCTCTCACTCACAGCTTCTCTTTCTCTCTCTCTCTCTCTCACAGCTTCTCTTTCACTCTCTCTCTTTCACTCACCGCTTGTCTTTCTCTCTCTCTCTAACTCACAGCTTCTCTTTCTCTTTCTCTCTCTCTCTCTCTCACACCATCTCTCTCTCTCTCAGTCTCGGCTTCTCTTTTTCTCTCTCTCTCACAGCTTCTCTTTCTCTCTCTCACACACACACATACAGCATCTCTTTCTCTCTCTCTCTCTCACTCACAGCTTCCATTTTTCTCTCTCTTACTCACTCACAACTTCTCTTTCTTTCTCTCTCTCACACAGCTTTTCTTTCTCTCTCTCTCTCACTCAAAGCTTCTCATTCTCTCTCTCTCCCTAACAGCTTCCCTCTCTCTCTCTCACTCACAACATCCCTTTCTCTCTCACTCACTCACAGCTTCTCTTTCTCTCTCTCTCTCACTCAAAGCTTCTCTCTTTCACTCACTCACTATTTCTCTTTCTCTCTCTCTCACTCACTCACTATTTCTCTTTCTCTCTCTCTCTCTCATTCACAGGTTCTCTTTCTCTCTCTCTCTCTCACTCACAGCTTCTCTTTCTCTCTCTCTCACTCACTCACAGCTTCTCTTTCTTTCTCTCTCTCACTCACAGCATCTCTTTCTCTCTCTCTCTCACTCACCTTCTCTTTCTCTCTCTCTCACTCACAGCTTCTCATTCTCTCTCTCTCACTCACAGCTTCTCTCTCTCACTCACTCTCAGCTTCTCTCTCTCTCTCTCTCTCACTCACAGCTTCTCTTTGTCTCACTCTCTCTCACTCACTGCTTCTCTTTCTCTCTCTCTCTCTCTCTCACAGCTTCTCTGTCTCTCACTATCTCTCACAGCTTCTCTTTCTTTCTCTCTCTCTCTCACTCACAGCTTCTCTTTCTCTCTCTCTCTCACTCACAGCTTCTCTTTCTCTCTCTCACTCTCAGCTTCTCTTTCCCTCTCTTTCTCACTCACAGCTTCTGTTTTGCTCTATCACTGTCAATCACAGCTTCTCTTTCTCTCTCTCATTCACAGCTTCTCCTTCTCTCGCTCTCACTCACTCACAGCTTCTCTTTCTCTCTCTTTCTAACTCACAGCTTATGTTTCTCTCTATCACTCTCACTCACAGCTTCCCTTTCTCTCTCACTATCTCTCACCGCTCTTTCTTTCTCTCTCTCTCACTCACAGCTTCTCTTTGTCTCTCTCTCTCACTCACAGCCTCTCTCTCTCACTCACTCTCAGGTTCTCTTTCTCTCTCTCTCTCTCACTCACAGCTTCACTCTCTCTCTCACTCACAGGTTCTCTTTCTCTCACTCTCTCTCACTCACAGCTTCTCTTTCTCTCTCTCTCTCTCTCTCACTCACAGCTTCTCTTTCTCTCTCTCTCTATCTCTCTCACAGCTTCTCTGTCTCTCACTATCTCTCATAGCTTCTCTTTCTTTCTCTCTCTCTCACTCACAGCTTCTCTTTCTCTCTCTCTCTTTCTCTCACAGCTTTGCTCTCTCTCTCTCACTCACAGCTCTCTTTCTCTCTCTCTCACTCACAGCTTCTCTCTCTCTCACTCTCAGCTTCTCTTTTTCTCTCTCTCTCACTCACAGCTTCTCTTTCTCTCTCACGCACTCACAGCTTATGTTTCTCTCTATCACTCTCACTCACAGCTTCTCTTTCTCTCCCTCTCTCTCTCACTCACAATTTCTCTTTTTTTCTCTCTTACTCACAGCTTCTCTCTCTCTCTCTCACTCTCAGCTTCTCTTTCTCTCTCTTTCTCACTCACAGCTTCTGTTTTGCTCTATCACTCTCACTCACAGCTTCCCTTTCTCTCTCTCTCTCTCTCACTCACAGCTTCTCTTTATCTCTCTCTCTTTCACTCACAGCTTCTCTCTCTCTCACTCACAGCTTCTCTTTCTCTCTCCTCTCACTCACAGCTTCTCTTTCTCTCTCTCTCTCACTCACAGCTTCTCTTTCTCTCTCACACACATACAGATTCTCTTTCTCTCTCTCACTCACTCAAAGCTTCTCTTTCTCTCTCACACACACCCAGCTTCTCTTTCCCTCTCTCTCACTCACAGCTTTTCTTTCTCACACTCTTTCTCACTCACAGCTTCTCTTTCTTTCTCTATCACTCTCAGCTTCTCTTTCCCACTCCTTCTCACTCACATCTTCTCTTTCTCTATCTTTCTCACTCACAGCTACTCTCTCTCTCTCTCTCACTCACAGCTTCTCTCTCTCTTTCTCTCTCTCTCACTCATAGCCTCTTTCTCTCTCTCTCACACAGCTTCTCTCTCTCTCTCACAACTTATCTTTCACTCAGTCTCTCTCACTCACAGCTTCTCTTTCTCTCTTTCTTTCTCTCTCTCACTCACAGCTTCTCTTTCTCTCTCTCTCTATCTCTCTCACAGCTTCTCTGTCTCTCACTATCTCTCATAGCTTCTCTTTCTTTCTCTCTCTCTCACTCACAGCTTCTCTTTCTCTCTCTCTCTTTCTCTCACAGCTTTGCTCTCTCTCTCTCACTCACAGCTTCTCTTTCTCTCTCTCTCACTCACAGCTTCTCTCACTCTCACTCTCAGCTTCTCTTTTTCTCTCTCTCTCACTCACAGCTTCTCTTTCTCTCTCACGCACTCACAGCTTATGTTTCTCTCTATCACTCTCACTCACAGCTTCTCTTTCTCTCCCTCACTCTCTCACTCACAATTTCTCTTTTTTTCTCTCTTACTCACAGCTTCTCTCTCTCTCTCTCACTCTCAGCTTCTCTTTCTCTCTCTTTCTCACTCACAGCTTCTGTTTTGCTCTATCACTCTCACTCACAGCTTCCCTTTCTCTCTCTCTCTCTCACTCACAGCTTCTCTTTATCTCTCTCTCTTTCACTCACAGCTTCTCTCTCTCTCACTGACAGCTTCTCTTTCTCTCTCCTCTCACTCACAGCTTCTCTTTCTCTTTCTCTCTCACTCACAGCTTCTCTTTCTCTCACACACACATACAGATTCTCTTTCTCTCTCTCACTCACTCACAGCTTCTCTCTCTCTCTCTCACTCACAGCTTCTCTTTATCTCTCTCACTCACAGCTTTACTTTCTCTCTCTGTCACTCACAGCTTATCCCTCTATCTCTCTCTCTCTCGATCTCTCTCACTCACAGCTTCTCTTTCTCTCTCACACACACAGCTTCTCTCTCTCTCTCACAACTTCTCTTTCACTCACTCTCTCTCACTCACAGCTTCTCTTTCTCTCTCTCTCACTCAAAGCTTCTCTTTCTCTCTCACACACACCCAGCTTCTCTTTCTCTCTCTCTCACTCACAGCTTTTCTTTCTCTCCCTCTTTCTCACTCACAGCTTCTCTTTCTTTCTCTATCACTCTCAGCTTCTCTTTCCCACACCTTCTCACTCACAGCTTCTCTTTCTCTATCTTTCTCACTCACAGCTACTCTCTCTCTCTCTCTCACTCACAGCTTCTCTCTCTCTCTCTCTCACTCACAGCTTCTCTTTCTCTCTCTCTCTCACTCAAAGCTTCTCTTTCTCTCTCACACACACCCAGCTTCTCTTTCTCTCTCTCTCACTCACAGCTTTTCTTTCTCACACTCTTTCTCACTCACAGCTTCTCTTTCTTTCTCTATCACTCTCAGCTTCTCTTTCCCACTCCTTCTCACTCACATCTTCTCTTTCTCTATCTTTCTCACTCACAGCTACTCTCTCTCTCTCTCTCACTCACAGCTTCTCTCTCTCTTTCTCTCTCTCGCACTCACAGCTTCTCTTTCTCTCTCTCTTTCACACAGATTCTCTTTCTCTCTCTCTCACTCACTCACAGCTTCTCTCTCTCTCTCACTCACTCACAGCTTCTCTTTCTCTCTCACACACACCCAGCTTCTCTTTCTCTCTCTCTCACTCACAGCTTTTCTTTCTCTCCCTCTTTCTCACTCACAGCTTCTCTTTCTTTCTCTATCACTCTCAGCTTCTCTTTCCCACTCCTTCTCACTCACAGCTTCTCTTTCTCTATCTTTCTCACTCACAGCTACTCTCTCTCTCTCTCACTCACAGCTTCTCCCTCTCTCTCTCTCACATCCTCTTTCTCTCTCACACACACAGCTTCTCTCTCTCACACACACACACAACTTCTCTTTCACTCAGTCTCTCTCACTCAAAGCTTCTCTTTCTCTCTCTCTCTCACTCACAGCTTCTCATTCTCTCTCTCTCACTCACAGCTTCTCTCTCACACTCACTCTCAGCTTCTCTCTCTCTCTCTCACTCACAGCTTCTCTTTCTCTCTCTCACTCTCAGCTTCTCTTTCCCTCTCTTTCTCACTCACAGCTTCTGTTTTGCTCTATCACTGTCAATCACAGCTTCTCTTTCTCTCTCTCTCATTCACAGCTTCTCTTTCTCTCGCTCTCACTCACTCACAGCTTCTCTTTCTCTCTCTTTCTAACTCACAGCTTATGTTTCTCTCTATCACTCTCACTCACAGCTTCTCTTTCTCTCTCACTATCTCTCACAGCTCTTTCTTTCTCTCTCTCTCACTCACAGCTTCTCTTTCTCTCTCTCACTCACTCACAGCCTCTCTCTCTCACTCACTCTCAGCTTCTCTTTCTCTCTCTCTCTCTCACTCACAGCTTCACTCTCTCTCTCACTCACAGCTTCTCTTTCTCTCACTCTCACTCACAGCTTCTCTTTCTCTCTCTCTCTCTCTCTCACTCACTCACAGCTTCTCTTTCTCTCTCTCTCTATCTCTCTCACAGCTTCTCTGTCTCTCACTATCTCTCATAGCTTCTCTTTCTTTCTCTCTCTCTCACTCACAGCTTCTCTTTCTCTCTCTCTCTTTCTCTCACAGCTTTGCTTTCTCTCTCTCACTCACAGCTTCTCTTTCTCTCTCTTTCACTCACAGCTTCTCTCTCTCTCACTCTCAGCTTCTCTTTCTCTCTCTCACTCACTCACAGCTTCTCTTTCTCTCTCACGCACTCACAGCTTATGTTTCTCTCTATCACTCTCACTCACAGCTTCTCTTTCTCTCTCACTATCTCTCACAGCTCTTTCTTTCTCTCTTTCTCACTCACAGCTTCTCTTTCTTTCTCTATCACTCTCAGCTACTCTTTCCCACTCCTTCTCACTCAAAGCTTCTCATTCTCTCTCTCTCCCTAACAGCTTCCCTCTCTCTCTCTCACTCACAACATCCCTTTCTCTCTCACTCACTCACAGCTTCTCTTTCTCTCTCTCTCTCACTCAAAGCTTCTCTCTTTCACTCACTCACTATTTCTCTTTCTCTCTCTCTCACTCACTCACTATTTCTCTTTCTCTCTCTCTCTCATTCACAGGTTCTCTTTCTCTCTCTCACACTCACAGCTTCTCTTTCTCTCTCTCTCACTCACTCACAGCTTCTCTTTCTTTCTCTCTCTCACTCACAGCATCTCTTTCTCTCTCTCTCTCTCACTCACCTTCTCTTTCTCTCTCTCTCACTCACAGCTTCTCATTCTCTCTCTCTCACTCACAGCTTCTCTCTCTCACTCACTCTCAGCTTCTCTCTCTCTCTCTCTCACTCACAGCTTCTCTTTCTCTCACTCTCTCTCACTCACTGCTTCTCTTTCTCTCTCTCTCTCTCTCTCACAGCTTCTCTGTCTCTCACTATCTCTCACAGCTTCTCTTTCTTTCTCTCTCTCTCTCACTCACTGCTTCTCTTTCTCTCTCTCTCTCACTCACAGCTTCTCTTTCTCTCTCTCACTCTCAGCTTCTCTTTCCCTCTCTTTCTCACTCACAGCTTCTGTTTTGCTCTATCACTGTCAATCACAGCTTCTCTTTCTCTCTCTCATTCACAGCTTCTCCTTCTCTCGCTCTCACTCACTCACAGCTTCTCTTTCTCTCTCTTTCTAACTCACAGCTTATGTTTCTCTCTATCACTCTCACTCACAGCTTCCCTTTCTCTCTCACTATCTCTCACCGCTCTTTCTTTCTCTCTCTCTCACTCACAGCTTCTCTTTCTCTCTCTCTCTCACTCACAGCCTCTCTCTCTCACTCACTCTCAGCTTCTCTTTCTCTCTCTCTCTCTCACTCACAGCTTCACTCTCTCTCTCACTCACAGGTTCTCTTTCTCTCACTCTCTCTCACTCACAGCTTCTCTTTCTCTCTCTCTCTCTCTCACTCACAGCTTCTCTTTCTCTCTCTCTCTATCTCTCTCACAGCTTCTCTGTCTCTCACTATCTCTCATAGCTTCTCTTTCTTTCTCTCTCTCTCACTCACAGCTTCTCTTTCTCTCTCTCTCTTTCTCTCACAGCTTTGCTCTCTCTCTCTCACTCACAGCTTCTCTTTCTCTCTCTCTCACTCACAGCTTCTGTCTCTCTCACTCTCAGCTTCTCTTTTTCTCTCTCTCTCACTCACAGCTTCTCTCTTTCACTCACTCACTATTTCTCTTTCTCTCTCTCTCACTCACTCACTATTTCTCTTTCTCTCTCTCTCTCTCATTCACAGGTTCTCTTTCTCTCTCTCTCTCACACTCACAGCTTCTCTTTCTCTCTCTCTCACTCACTCACAGCTTCTCTTTCTTTCTCTCTCTCACTCACAGCATCTCTTTCTCTCTCTCTCTCTCACTCACCTTCTCTTTCTCTCTCTCTCACTCACAGCTTCTCATTCTCTCTCTCTCACTCACAGCTTCTCTCTCTCACTCACTCTCAGCTTCTCTCTCTCTCTCTCTCACTCACAGCTTCTCTTTCTCTCACTCTCTCTCACTCACTGCTTCTCTTTCTCTCTCTCTCTCTCTCTCACAGCTTCTCTGTCTCTCACTATCTCTCACAGCTTCTCTTTCTTTCTCTCTCTCTCTCACTCACTGCTTCTCTTTCTCTCTCTCTCTCACTCACAGCTTCTCTTTCTCTCTCTCACTCTCAGCTTCTCTTTCCCTCTCTTTCTCACTCACAGCTTCTGTTTTGCTCTATCACTGTCAATCACAGCTTCTCTTTCTCTCTCTCATTCACAGCTTCTCCTTCTCTCGCTCTCACTCACTCACAGCTTCTCTTTCTCTCTCTTTCTAACTCACAGCTTATGTTTCTCTCTATCACTCTCACTCACAGCTTCCCTTTCTCTCTCACTATCTCTCACCGCTCTTTCTTTCTCTCTCTCTCACTCACAGCTTCTCTTTCTCTCTCTCTCTCACTCACAGCCTCTCTCTCTCACTCACTCTCAGCTTCTCTTTCTCTCTCTCTCTCTCACTCACAGCTTCACTCTCTCTCTCACTCACAGGTTCTCTTTCTCTCACTCTCTCTCACTCACAGCTTCTCTTTCTCTCTCTCTCTCTCTCTCACTCACAGCTTCTCTTTCTCTCTCTCTCTATCTCTCTCACAGCTTCTCTGTCTCTCACTATCTCTCATAGCTTCTCTTTCTTTCTCTCTCTCTCACTCACAGCTTCTCTTTCTCTCTCTCTCTTTCTCTCACAGCTTTGCTCTCTCTCTCTCACTCACAGCTTCTCTTTCTCTCTCTCTCACTCACAGCTTCTGTCTCTCTCACTCTCAGCTTCTCTTTTTCTCTCTCTCTCACTCACAGCTTCTCTTTCTCTCTCACGCACTCACAGCTTATGTTTCTCTCTATCACTCTCACTCACAGCTTCTCTTTCTCTCCCTCTCTCTCTCACTCACAATTTCTCTTTTTTTCTCTCTTACTCACAGCTTCTCTCTCTCTCTCTCACTCTCAGCTTCTCTTTCTCTCTCTTTCTCACTCACAGCTTCTGTTTTGCTCTATCACTCTCACTCACAGCTTCCCTTTCTCTCTCTCTCTCTCTCACTCACAGCTTCTCTTTATCTCTCTCTCTTTCACTCACAGCTTCTCTCTCTCTCACTCACAGCTTCTCTTTCTCTCTCCTCTCACTCACAGCTTCTCTTTCTCTCTCTCTCTCACTCACAGCTTCTCTTTCTCTCTCACACACATACAGATTCTCTTTCTCTCTCTCACTCACTCAAAGCTTCTCTTTCTCTCTCACACACACCCAGCTTCTCTTTCCCTCTCTCTCACTCACAGCTTTTCTTTCTCTCCCTCTTTCTCACTCACAGCTTCTCTTTCTTTCTCTATCACTCTCAGCTTCTCTTTCCCACTCCTTCTCACTCACAGCTTCTCTTTCTCTATCTTTCTCACTCACAGCTACTCTCTCTCTCTCTCTCACTCACAGCTTCTCTCTCTCTCTCACTCACTCACAGCTTCTCTTTCTCTCTCTCTCTCTCTCAAAGCTTCTCTTTCTCTCTCACACACACCCAGCTTCTCTTTCTCTCTCTCTCACTCACAGCTTTTCTTTCTCACACTCTTTCTCACTCACAGCTTCTCTTTCTTTCTCTATCACTCTCAGCTTCTCTTTCCCACTCCTTCTCACTCACATCTTCTCTTTCTCTATCTTTCTCACTCACAGCTACTCTCTCTCTCTCTCTCACTCACAGCTTCTCTCTCTCTTTCTCTCTCTCTCACTCATAGCCTCTTTCTCTCTCTCTCACACAGCTTCTCTCTCTCTCTCACAACTTATCTTTCACTCAGTCTCTCTCACTCACAGCTTCTCTTTCTCTCTTTCTCTCTCTCACTCACAGCTTCTCTTTCTCTCTCTCTCTATCTCTCTCACAGCTTCTCTGTCTCTCACTATCTCTCATAGCTTCTCTTTCTTTCTCTCTCTCTCACTCACAGCTTCTCTTTCTCTCTCTCTCTTTCTCTCACAGCTTTGCTCTCTCTCTCTCACTCACAGCTTCTCTTTCTCTCTCTCTCACTCACAGCTTCTCTCTCTCTCACTCTCAGCTTCTCTTTTTCTCTCTCTCTCACTCACAGCTTCTCTTTCTCTCTCACGCACTCACAGCTTATGTTTCTCTCTATCACTCTCACTCACAGCTTCTCTTTCTCTCCCTCACTCTCTCACTCACAATTTCTCTTTTTTTCTCTCTTACTCACAGCTTCTCTCTCTCTCTCTCACTCTCAGCTTCTCTTTCTCTCTCTTTCTCACTCACAGCTTCTGTTTTGCTCTATCACTCTCACTCACAGCTTCCCTTTCTCTCTCTCTCTCTCACTCACAGCTTCTCTTTATCTCTCTCTCTTTCACTCACAGCTTCTCTCTCTCTCACTGACAGCTTCTCTTTCTCTCTCCTCTCACTCACAGCTTCTCTTTCTCTTTCTCTCTCACTCACAGCTTCTCTTTCTCTCACACACACATACAGATTCTCTTTCTCTCTCTCACTCACTCACAGCTTCTCTCTCTCTCTCTCACTCACAGCTTCTCTTTATCACTCTCACTCACAGCTTTACTTTCTCTCTCTGTCACTCACAGCTTATCCCTCTATCTCTCTCTCTCTCTCTCGATCTCTCTCACTCACAGCTTCTCTTTCTCTCCCACACACACAGCTTCTCTCTCTCTCTCACAACTTCTCTTTCACTCACTCTCTCTCACTCACAGCTTCTCTTTCTCTCTCTCTCACTCAAAGCTTCTCTTTCTCTCTCACACACACCCAGCTTCTCTTTCTCTCTCTCTCACTCACAGCTTTTCTTTCTCTCCCTCTTTCTCACTCACAGCTTCTCTTTCTTTCTCTATCACTCTCAGCTTCTCTTTCCCACTCCTTCTCACTCACAGCTTCTCTTTCTCTATCTTTCTCACTCACAGCTACTCTCTCTCTCTCTCACTCACAGCTTCTCTCTCTCTCTCACTCACTCACAGCTTCTCTTTCTCTCTCTCTCTCACTCAAAGCTTCTCTTTCTCTCTCACACACACCCAGCTTCTCTTTCTCTCTCTCTCACTCACAGCTTTTCTTTCTCACACTCTTTCTCACTCACAGCTTCTCTTTCTTTCTCTATCACTCTCAGCTTCTCTTTCCCACTCCTTCTCACTCACATCTTCTCTTTCTCTATCTTTCTCACTCACAGCTACTCTCTCTCTCTCTCTCACTCACAGCTTCTCTCTCTCTTTCTCTCTCTCGCACTCACAGCTTCTCTTTCTCTCTCTCTTTCACACAGATTCTCTTTCTCTCTCTCTCACTCACTCACAGCTTCTCTCTCTCTCTCACTCACTCACAGCTTCTCTTTCTCTCTCACACACACCCAGCTTCTCTTTCTCTCTCTCTCACTCACAGCTTTTCTTTCTCTCCCTCTTTCTCACTCACAGCTTCTCTTTCTTTCTCTATCACTCTCAGCTTCTCTTTCCCACTCCTTCTCACTCACAGCTTCTCTTTCTCTATCTTTCTCACTCACAGCTACTCTCTCTCTCTCTCACTCACAGCTTCTCCCTCTCTCTCTCTCACATCCTCTTTCTCTCTCACACACACAGCTTCTCTCTCTCACACACACACACAACTTCTCTTTCACTCAGTCTCTCTCACTCAAAGCTTCTCTTTCTCTCTCTCTCTCACTCACAGCTTCTCATTCTCTCTCTCTCACTCACAGCTTCTCTCTCTCACTCACTCTCAGCTTCTCTCTCTCTCTCTCTCACTCACAGCTTCTCTTTCTCTCACTCTCTCTCTCTCACTCACTGCTTCTCTTTCTCTCTCTCTCTCTCTCACAGCTTCTCTGTCTCTCACTATCTCTCACAGCTTCTCTTTCTTTCTCTCTCTCTCACTCACAGCTTCTATTTCTCTCTCTCTCTCACTCACAGCTTCTCTTTCTCTCTCTCACTCTCAGCTTCTCTTTCCCTCTCTTTCTCACTCACAGCTTCTGTTTTGCTCTATCACTGTCAATCACAGCTTCTCTTTCTCTCTCTCTCATTCACAGCTTCTCTTTCTCTCGCTCGCACTCACTCACAGCTTCTCTTTCTCTCTCTTTCTAACTCACAGCTTATGTTTCTCTCTATCACTCTCACTCACAGCTTCTCTTTCTCTCTCACTATCTCTCACAGCTCTTTCTTTCTCTCTCTCTCACTCACAGCTTCTCTTTCTCTCTCTCACTCACTCACAGCCTCTCTCTCTCACTCACTCTCAGCTTCTCTTTCTCTCTCTCTCTCTCACTCACAGCTTCACTCTCTCTCTCACTCACAGCTTCTCTTTCTCTCACTCTCACTCACAGCTTCTCTTTCTCTCTCTCTCTCTCTCTCACTCACTCACAGCTTCTCTTTCTCTCTCTCTCTATCTCTCTCACAGCTTCTCTGTCTCTCACTATCTCTCATAGCTTCTCTTTCTTTCTCTCTCTCTCACTCACAGCTTCTCTTTCTCTCTCTCTCTTTCTCTCACAGCTTTGCTTTCTCTCTCTCACTCACAGCTTCTCTTTCTCTCTCTTTCACTCACAGCTTCTCTCTCTCTCACTCTCAGCTTCTCTTTCTCTCTCTCACTCACTCACAGCTTCTCTTTCTCTCTCACGCACTCACAGCTTATGTTTCTCTCTATCACTCTCACTCACAGCTTCTCTTTCTCTCTCACTATCTCTCACAGCTCTTTCTTTCTCTCTTTCTCACTCACAGCTTCTCTTTCTTTCTCTATCACTCTCAGCTACTCTTTCCCACTCCTTCTCACTCACAGCTTCTCTTTCTCTCTCTTTCTCACTCACAGCTTCTCTCTCTCTCTCACAGCTTCTCTCTCTCTCTCACTCTCAGCTTCTCTTTCTCTCTCTCTCACTCACAGCTTCTCTCTTTCTCTCTCAGCTTCTCTTTCTCTCTCTCTCTCACTCACAGCTTCTCTTTCTCTCTCTGACTGACAGCTACACTTTCTCTCTCTCTCTCACAGCTT
Source organism: Bradypodion ventrale (assembly GCA_035047345.1). NCBI lineage: Eukaryota > Metazoa > Chordata > Lepidosauria > Squamata > Chamaeleonidae > Bradypodion > Bradypodion ventrale. Next base: position 256,762,787 of record JAWDJE010000001.1, read on the forward strand.
CTTTCTCTCTCTCTCTCTCACTCTCAGCTTCTCTTTCTCTCTCTCTCACTCACAGCCTCTTTCTCTCTCACACACACAGCTTCTCTTTCTCCCTCTCTCACACACAGATTCTCTTTCTCTCTCACTCACTCACAGCTTCTCTTTCTCTCTCTCCCTCACAGCTTCTCTTTCTCTCTCTTTCTCACTCACAGCTTCTCTTTCTCTCTCTTTCTCAATCACAGCTTCTCCCTCTCTCTCTCTCACTCATAGCCTCTTTCTCTCTCTCACACACAGCTACTCTCTCTCTCACACACGACTTATCTTTCACTCAGTCTCTCTCACTCACAGCTTCTCTTTCTCTCTCACTCACAGCTTCTCTTTCTCTTTCTCTCTCACTCACAGCTTCTCTTTCTCTCTCACACACACACACAGCTTCTCTTTCTCTCTCTCTCACTCACAACCTCTGTTTCTCTCTATTACTCTCACTCATTGCTTCTCTCTCTCTCTCACTCACAGCTTCTCTTTCTCTCTCACTCTCTCTCTCACTCACAGCTTATCTTTCTCTCTCTCTCTCACTCACAGCTTCTCTTTCTCTCTCTCTCTCACAGCTTCTCTTTCTCTGTCTCTCTCTCACTCACAACTTCTCTTTCTCTCTCTCTCACTCACAGCTTCTCTTTCTCTATCACTCACTCAAAGCTTCTCTTTCTCTCTCTCTCTCTCAATCACACCTTCTCTTTCTCTCTCTCACACACAGCTTCACGTTCTCTCACTCTCGCTCACTCACAGCTTATCTTTCTCTCTCTCTCTCTCTCACTCACATCTTCTCTCTCTCTCTCACAGATTCTCTTTCTCTCTCGCTCACTCACTCACAGTTTCTCTTTCTCTCTATCTCTCATGCACAGCTTCTCTTTCTCTCTCTCTCACTCGCTCACAGCTTCTCTTTCTTTCTCTCTCTCTCTCACTCACAGCTTCTCTTTCTCTTTCTCTCACTCACAGTTTCTCTTTCTCTCTCTCTCTCACTCACAGCTTCTCTTTCTCTCTCTCACACACACACAGCTTCTCTCTCTCTCTCATTCACAGCTTCTCTTTCTCTAACTCTCACTCACATCTTCTCTCACTCACTCACAGCTTCTCTTTCTCTCTCTCTCACTCACAGCTTCTCTTTCTCTATCTCTCACTCACAGCTTCTCTTTCTCTCTCTCTCTCTCACTCACAGCTTCTCTTTCTCTCTCTCTCTCTCTCACTCACAGCTTCTCTTTCTCTCTCACACACACACAGATTCTCTTTCTCTCTCACTCACTCACAGCTTCTCTTTCTCTCTCTCACTCACAGCTTCTCTTTCTCTCTCTCAGTCACAGCTTCTCTTTCTCTCTCTTTCTCACTCACAGCTTCTCTTTCTCTCTCTCTCTCACTCACAGCTTCTCTTTCTCTCTCTCTCTCACTCACAGCTTCTCTTTCTCCCTCTCTCACACACAGATTCTCTTTCTCTCTCACTCACTCACAGCTTCTCTTTCTCTGTCTCACTCACAGCTTCTCTTTCTCTCTCTTTCTCACTCACAGCTTCTCTTTCTCTCTCTTTCTCAATCACAGCTACTCCCTCTCTCTCTCTCACTCATAGCCTCTTTCTCTCTCACACACACAGCTTCTCTCTCTCTCACACAACTTATCTTTCACTCAGTCTCTCTCACTCACAGCTTCTCTTTCTCTCTCTCTCTCACTCACAGCTTCTCTTTCTCTCTCTCTCTCACTCACAGCTTCTCTTTCTCTCTCTCACACACACAGATTCTCTTTCTCTCTCTCTCACTCACACACAGCTTCTCTCTCTCTCTCTCACTCACAGCTTCTCTTTCTCTCTCTCACTCACAACTTCTCTTTTTCTCTCTTTCTCACTCACAGCTTCTCCCTCTCTCTCTCTCACATCCTCTTTCTCTCACACACACACAGCTTCTCTCTCACACACAAACACACAACTTCTCTTTCACTCAGTCTCTCTCACTCAAAGCTTCTCTTTCTCTCTCTCTCTCACTCACAGCTTCTCATTCACTCTCTCACACTCACCGCTTCTCTCTCTCACTCACTCTCAGCTTCTCTCTCTCTCTCTCACTCACAGCTTCTCTTTCTCTCACTCTCTCTCACTCACTGCTTCTCTTTCTCTCTCTCTCTCTCTCACAGCTTCTCTGTCTCTCACTATCTCTCACAGCTTCTCTTTCTTTCTCTCTCTCTCTCACTCACAGCTTCTCTTTCTCTCTCTCTCTCACTCACAGCTTCTCTTTCTCTCTCTCACTCTCAGCTTCTCTTTCCCTCTCTTTCTCACTCACAGCTTCTGTTTTGCTCTATCACTGTCAATCACAGCTTCTCTTTCTCTCTCTCTCATTCACAGCTTCTCTTTCTCTCGCTCTCACTCACTCACAGCTTCTCTTTCTCTCTCTTTCTAACTCACAGCTTATGTTTCTCTCTATCACTCTCACTCACAGCTTCTCTTTCTCTCTCACTATCTCTCACAGCTCTTTCTTTCTCTCTCTCACACACACAGCTTCTCTTTCTCTCTCTCTCTCACTCACAGCCTCTCTCTCTCACTCACTCTCAGCTTCTCTTTCTCTCTCTCTCTCTCACTCACAGCTTCACTCTCTCTCTCTCACTCACAGCTTCTCTTTCTCTCACTCTCTCTCACAGCTTCTCTTTCTCTCTCTCTCTCTCACTCACTCACAGCTTCTCTTTCTCTCTCTCTATCTCTCTCACAGCTTCTCTGTCTCTCACTATCTCTCATAGCTTCTCTTTCTTTCTTTCTCTCTCACTCACAGCTTCTCTTTCTCTCTCTTTCTCTCACAGCTTTGCTTTCTCTCTCTCACTCACAGCTTCTCTTTCTCTCTCTCTCACTCACAGCTTCTCTCTCTCTCACTCTCAGCTTCTCTTTCTCTCTCTCTCTCACTCACAGCTTCTCTTTCTCTCTCACGCACTCACAGCTTATGTTTCTCTCTATCACTCTCACTCACAGCTTCTCTTTCTCTCCCTCTCTCTCTCACTCACAATTTCTTTTTCTCTCTCTCTTACTCACAGCTTCTCTCTCTCTCTCTTTCTCAGCTTCTCTTTCTCTCTCTTTCTCACTCACAGCTTCTGTTTTGCTCTATCACTCTCACTCACAGCTTCCCTTTCTCTCTCTCTCTCACTCACAGCTTCTCTTTATCTCTCTCTCTTTCACTCACAGCTTCTCTCTCTCACTCACAGCTTCTCTTTCTCTCTCCTCTCACTCACAGCTTCTCTTTCTCTATCTCTCACTCACAGCTTCTCTTTCTCTCTCACACACACACAGATTCTCTTTCTCTCTCTCACTCACTCACAGCTTCTCTCTCTCTCTCTCTCACTCACAGCTCTTTATCTCTCTCACTCACAGCTTCTCTTTCTCTCACACACACACAGCTTCTCTCTCTCTCACACAACTTCTCTTTCACTCACTCTCTCTCACTCACAGCTTCTCTTTCTCTCTGTCTCACTCAAAGCTTCTCTTTCTCTCTCACACACATCCAGCTTCTCTTTCTCTCTCTCTCACTCACAGCTTTTCTTTCTCTCCCTCTTTCTCACTCACAGCTTCTCTTTCTTTCTCTATCACTCTCAGCTTCTCTTTCCCACTCCTTCTCACTCACAGCTTCTCTTTCTCTATCTTTCTCACTCACAGCTACTCTCTCTCTCTCACTCACAGCTTCTCTCTCTCTCTCTCTCTCACTCACAGCTTCTCTTTCTCTCTCTCTCACTCAAAGCTTCTCTTTATCTCTCTCACACTCCCAGCTTCTCTTTCACTCTCTCTCACTCACAGCTTTTCTTTCTCTCACTCTTTCTCACTCACAGCTTCTCTTTCTTTCTCTATCATTCTCAGCTTCTCTTTCCCACTCCTTCTCACTCACATCTTCTCTTTCTCTATCTTTCTCACTCACAGCTACTCTCTCTCTGACTCACAGCTTCTCTCTCTCTCTCTCTCTCTCTCTCACTCAAAGCTTCTCTTTCTCTCTCTCTCTCACTCACAGCTTCTCTTTCTCTTTCTCTCTCACTCACAACTTCTCTTTCTCCCTCTCTCTCTCTCCCAGCTTCTCTTTCTCTGTCTCTCTCACTCACAGCTTCTCTCTCTCTCTCTCTCACTCACTCAAAGCTTCTCTTTCTCTCTCTCTCACTCACAGCTTCTCTTTCTCTCTCACACACACTCACAGCTTCTCTTTCTCTATCTCTCACTCACAGCTTCTCTTTCTCTCTCTCTCTCACTCACAGCTTCTCTTTCTCTCTCTCTCTCTCTCTCTCACTCACAGCTTCTCTTTCTCTCTCACACACACACAGATTCTCTTTCTCTCTCACTCACTCACAGCTTCTCTTTCTCTCTCTCACTCACAGCTTCTCTTTCTCTCTCTCACTCACAGCTTCTTTTTCTCTCTCTTTCTCACTCACAGCTTCTCTTTCTCTCTCTCTCTCACTCACAGCTTCTCTTTCTCTCTCTCTCTCACTCACAGCTTCTCTTTCTCCCTCTCTCACACACAGATTCTCTTTCTCTCTCACTCACTCACAGCTTCTCTTTCTCTCTCTCACTCACAGCTTCTCTTTCTCTCTCTTTCTCACTCACAGCTTCTCTTTCTCTCTCTTTCTCAATCACAGCTTCTCCCTCTCTCTCTCTCACTCATAGCCTCTTTCTCTCTCACACACACAGCTTCTCTCTCTCTCTCTCACAACTTATCTTTCACTCAGTCTCTCTCACTCACAGCTTCTCTTTCTCTCTCTCTCACTCACAGCTTCTCTCTCTCACACACACAGCTTCTCAATCTCTCTCTCACTCACAGCTTCTCTTTCTCTCTCTCTCACTCACAGCTTCTCTCTCTCACACACACAGCTTCTCTTTCTCCCTCTCTGTATCTCACTCACAGCTTCTCTTTGTCTCTCTCTCTCTCACAGCTTCTCTTTCACTCTCTCTCTCACTCACCGCTTGTCTTTCTCTCTCTCTCTAACTCACAGGTTCTCTTTCTCTCTCTCTCTCTCTCACACCATCTCTCTCTCAGTCACGGCTTCTCTTTTTCTCTCTCTCTCACAGCTTCTCTTTCTCTCTCTCTCACACACACATACAGCATCTCTTTCTCTCACTCTCTCACTCACAGCTTCCATTTCTCTCTCTCTTACTCACTCACAACTTCTCTTTCTTTCTTTCTCTCACACAGCTTCTCTTTCTCTCTCTCTCTCACTCAAAGCTTCTCATTCTCTTTCTCTCCCTAACAGCTTCTCTCTCTCTTTCTCTCTCTCTCACTCACAGCTTCTTTTTTCTCTCACTCTCTCTCACACTCACAGCTTCTCTTTCACTCTCTCTCACTATCACAGCTTCTCTTTCTCTCTCTCTCTCACTCAAAGCTTCTCTATTTCACTCACTCACTATTTCTCTTTCTCTCTCTCTCTCTCTCACTCACTCACTATTTCTCTTTCTCTCTCTCTCTCTCACTCACAGGTTCTCTTTCTCTCTCTCTCTCACTCACAGCTACTCATTCTCTCTCACTCACTCACTCACAGCTTCTCTTTCTTTCTCTCTCTCACTCACAGCTTCTCTTTCTCTCTCTCTCACTCATCTTCTCTTTCTCTTTCTCACTCACATCTTCTCTTTCTCTAACTCTCAATAACAGCTTCTCTTTCTCTCCCTCTCTTTCACTCACAGCTTCTCTTTCTCTCTCTCTCTCTCTCACTCACAGCTTCTCTCTCTCTCTCACACTCACAGCTTCACTTTCTCTCTCTCTCACTCACTGCTTCTTTCTCTCTCTCTCTCACAGCTTTTCTCTCTCTCTCTCTCAGTCAGAGCTTCTCTCTCTCTCTCCCTCACAGCTTTTCACTCTCTCACACACACAACTACTCTTTCCCTCTCTCTCTCTCCCTCACAGCCTCTTTCTCTCTCTCTCACTCACAGCTTCTCTTTCTCTCTCTCACACACACAGCTTCTCTCTCTCTTTCTCTCTCTCACTCACAGCTTCTTCTTTCCCTCACTCTCTCTCACACTCACAGCTTCTCTTTCACTCTCTCTCACTATCACAGATTCTCTTTCTCTCTCTCTCACTGACAGCTTATCTCTCTCTCACGCACACATACAGCTTCTTTTTCTCTCTCTCTCCCTCACAGCTTCTCTCTCACACTCACAGCTTTTCTCTCTCACACAGTTTCTCTCTCTATCTCTCTCACAGCTTCTCTCTCTCTCTCTCACAGCTTCTCTTTCTTTCGCTCTTTCTCACTCACAGCTTCTCTTTCTCACTCTCTCTCACAGAGCTTCTCTTTTTTTCTCTTTCTCTCTCACTCACAGCTTCTCTCTCTCTCTCTCTCTCTCACTAACAGCTTCTCTTTTGCCCTCTCTGTATCTCACTCACAGCTTCTCTTTCTCTCTCTCTGTCACTCACAGCTTCTCTCTCTCTCTCACTCACAGGTTCTCTCTCTCTCACTCACAGCTTCTCTCTCTCTCACTGACAGCTCCTCTTTCTCTCTCTCTCACTCACAGCTTCTCTCTCTCTCTCTCTCTCTATCGCACTCACAGCTTCTCTTTCTCTCACACACACACTCACAGCTTCTCTCACTTTCTCTCTCTTACTCACAGCTTCTCTTTCTCACTATCTCTCACACTCACAGCTTATCTTTCTCTCTCTCTCTCTCGCACTCACAGCTTCTCTCTCTCTTTCTCTCTCTTACTCTCACCTTCTCTTTCTCTCACTCTCTTTCTCTCACTCATAGCTTCTCTTTCTCTCTCTCTCTGACAGTTTCTCTTTCTCTCTCTCCCTCTCTCTCTCACAGAGCTTCTCTTTCTTTCTCTTTCTCTCTCACTAACAGCTTCTCTTTTGCCCTCTCTGTATCTCACTCACAGCTTCTCTTTCTCTCTCTCTGTCACTCACAGCTTCTCTCTCTATCTCACAGCTTGTCTTTCTCTCTCTCTCTATCTCACAGCTTCTCTTTCTTTCTTTCTCTCTCTCTCACTCACAGCATCTCTCTCTCTCACTCACTCACAGCTTCTCTTTCTCTCTCTCTCAAAGATTCTCTTTCTCTCTCTCTCTCACTCAGAGCTTCTCTCTCTCTCACTCACAGCTTCTCTCTCTCTCACTCACAGCTTCTCTCTCTCTCTCTCACTCATAGCTTCTCTTTCTCTCTCTCTCTCTCACTCACAGCTTCTCCTTCTCTCTCTCTCACCCAGCTTCTCTCTCTCTCTCACTCACAGCTTCTCTCTCATTCACTCTCTCTCACTCATAGCTTCTCTTTCTCTTTCTCTTTCTCTCTCCCTCTCTCACACAGCTTCTCTCTCTCTCACTCACAGCTTCTCTCACTCCCTCTCTCACACACATACAGGTTCTCTTTTTTCTCTCTCACAGCTTCTCTTTCTCTCTCTTATTCACACAGAACTTATCTCTCTCTCGCTCACAGCTTTTCTCTCTCACACACTCATATCACAACTTCTCTTTCTCTCTCTCCCTCCCTCACAGCTTTTCTCTCTCTCACACACACACAACTACACTTTCCCTCTCTCTCTCTCCCTCACAGCTTCTCTTTCTCTCTCTCTCACTCACAGCTTCTCTTTCTCTCTCTCACTCTCTCTTGCACTCACAGCTTCTCTTTCTCTCTCACACACACTCACAGCATCTCTCTCTCTTTCTCTCTCTCACTCACAGCTTCTTTTTTCTCTCACTCTCTCTCACACTCACAGCTTCTCTTTCACTCTCTCTCACTATCACAGATTCTCTTTCTCTCTCTCTCACTCACAGCTTCTCTCTCACACTCACAGCTTTTCTCTCTCACACAGCTTCTCTCTCTATCTCACTCACAGCTTCTCTCTCTCACACACACAGCTTCTCTTTCTTTCGCTCTCTCTCACTCACAGCTTCTCTTTCTCACTCTCTCTCACAGAGCTTCTCTTTCTTTCTCTTTCTCTTTCTCTCTCACTCACAGCTTCTCTCTCTCTCACTAACAGCTTCTCTTTTGCCCTCTCTGTATCTCACTCACAGCTTCTCTTTCTCTCTTTCTGTCACTCACAGCTTCTCTTTCTCTCATTCTCTCACTCACAGCTACTCTCTCTCTCACTCACTCACAGCTTCTCTCTCACACACACAGCTTCTCAATCTCTCTCTCACTCACAGCTTCTCCTTCTCTCTCTCTCTCTCACAGCTTCTCTCTCTCACTCACAGCTTCTCTCTCTCACTCACAGCTTCTCTTTCTCTTTCTTTCTTTCTCACCCACAGCTTCTCTTTCTCTCTCTCTTTCACTCACAGCTTCCCTTTCTCTCACACACACACTCAGCTTCTCTCTCTCTCTCTCACTCACAGCTTCTCTTTCTCTCTCTCTCTCACTCAGCTTCTCTCTCTATCTCACTCACAGATTCTCTTTCTCTCTCTCTCACTCACTCACAGCTTCTTTTTTTCTCTCTCTCTCACTCACTCATAGCTTCTCTTTCTCTCTCTCTCACTCACAGCTTCTCTCTCTCCCTCCCTCACAGCTTTTCTCTCTCTCTCACACACACAACTACTCTTTCCCTCTCTCTCTCTCCCTCACAGCTTCTCTTTCTCTCTCTCTCACTCACAGCTTCTCTTTCTCTCTCTCACTCTCTCTTGCACTCACAGCTTCTCTTTCTCTCTCACACACACTCACAGCATCTCTTTCTCTCTCTCTCACTCACAGCTTTTCTTTCTCTCACTCTTTCTCACTCACAGCTTCTCTTTCTTTCTCTATCACTCTCAGCTTCTCTTTCCCACTCCTTCTCACTCACATCTTCTCTTTCTCTATCTTTCTCACTCACAGCTACTCTCTCTCTCACTCACTCCCAGCTTCTCTTTCTCTCTCACACAGATTCTCTTTCTCTCTCTCTCACTCACTCACATCTTCTCTCTCTCTCTCTCTCACTCACTCACAGCTTCTCTTACTCTCTCACACACACCCAGCTTCTCTTTCTCTCTCTCTCACTCACAGCTTTTCTTTCTCTCCCTCTTTCTCACTCACAGCTTCTCTTTCTTTCTCTATCACTCTCAGCTTCTCTTTCCCACTCCTTCTCACTCACAGCTTCTCTTTCTCTATCTTTCTCACTCACAGCTACTCTCTCTCTCTCACTCACAGCTTCTCCCTCTCTCTCACACACATCCTCTTTCTCTCTCACACACACAGCTTCTCTCTCTCACACACACACACAACTTCTCTTTCACTCAGTCTCTCTCACTCAAAGCTTCTCTTTCTCTCTCTCTCTCACTCACAGCTTCTCATTCTCTCTCTCTCACTCACAGCTTCTCTCTCTCACTCACTCTCAGCTTCTCTCTCTCTCTCACTCTCACTCACAGCTTCTCTTTCTCTCACTCTCTCTAACTCACTGCTTCTCTTTCTCTCTCTCTCTCTCACAGCTTCTCTGTCTCTCACTATCTCTCACAGCTTCTCTTTCTTTCTCTCTCTCACTCACAGCTTCTCTTTCTCTCTCTCTCACTCACAGCTTCTCTTTCTCTCTCTCACTCTCAGCTTCTCTTTCCCTCACTCTCTCTCACACTCACAGCTTCTCTTTCACTCTCTCTCACTATCACAGATTCTCTTTCTCTCTCTCTCACTGACAGCTTATCTCTCTCTCACACACACATACAGCTTCTTTTTCTCTCTCTCTCACTCACAGCTTCTCTCTCACACTCACAGCTTTTCTCTCTCACACAGTTTCTCTCTCTATCTCTCTCACAGCTTCTCTCTCTCTCTCACAGCTTCTCTTTCTTTCGCTCTTTCTCACTCACAGCTTCTCTTTCTCACTCTCTCTCACAGAGCTTCTCTTTCTTTCTCTTTCTCTCTCACTCACAGCTTCTCTCTCTCTCTCTCTCACTAACAGCTTCTCTTTTGCCCTCTCTGTATCTCACTCACAGCTTCTCTTTCTCTCTCTCTGTCACTCACAGCTTCTCTCTCTCTCACACAGCTTGTCTTTCTCTCTCTCTCTATCTCACAGCTTCTCTTTCTTTCTTTCTCTCTCTCTCACTCACAGCATCTCTCTCTCTCACTCACTCACAGCTTCTCTTTCTCTCTCTCTCAAAGATTCTCTTTCTCTCTCTCTCTCACTCAGAGCTTCTCTCTCTCTCACTCACAGCTTCTCTCTCTCTCTCTCACTCATAGCTTCTCTTTCTCTCTCTCTCTCTCACTCACAGCTTCTCCTTCTCTCTCTCTCACCCAGCTTCTCTCTCTCTCTCACTCACAGCTTCTCTCTCATTCACTCTCTCTCACTCATAGCTTCTCTTTCTCTTTCTCTTTCTCTCTCCCTCTCTCACACAGCTTCTCTCTCTCTCACTCACAGCTTCTCTCACTCCCTCTCTCACACACATACAGGTTCTCTTTTTTCTCTCTCACAGCTTCTCTTTCTCTCTCTTACTCACACAGAACTTATCTCTCTCTCGCTCACAGCTTTTCTCTCTCACACACTCATAGCTTCTCTTTCTCTCTCACTCACAGCTTCTCCTTCTCTCTCTCTCACAGCTTCTCTCTCTCTCTCACTCACAGCTTCTCTCTCACTCCCTCTCTCTCACTCATAGCTTCTCATTCTCTCTCTCTTTCTGTCTCTCACTCACAGATTCTGTTTCTCTCTCTTATTCACAGCTTCTCTTTCTCACTCTCTCACTCACAGCTTCTCCTTCTCTCTCTCACTCACTCACAGCTTCTCTCTCTCTCACAGCTTCTCTCTCTCTCTCACTCACAGCTTCTCTTATACTCTCTCTCTCTCACTAACAGCTTCTCTTACTCTCTCTCTCACTCAAAGCTTCTCTTTCTCTCTCTCTCACTCACAGCTTCTCTCTCTCTCACACACACATACAGCTTCTCTTTCTCTCTCTCTCACTCACAGCTTCTCTCTCTCTCACTCACAGCTTATCTCACTCTCTCTCTCACTCATAGCTTCTCTTTCTCTCTCTCTTTCAGTCTCTCACTCACAGACTCTGTTTCTCTTTCTCTCTCTCTCACTCAGAGCTTCTCTCTCTCTCACTCACAGCTTCTCTTTCTCTCTCTCTCACTCACAGCTTCTCTTTCTCTCTCTCTCTCACTCACAGCTTCTCTTTCTCACTCTCTCACTCACAGCTTCTCCTTCTCTCTCTCTCACTCACTCACAGCTTCTCTCTTTCTCACTCACAGCTTCTCTCTCTATCACTCCCAGCTTCTCTTATAGTCTCTCTTTCTCACTAACACCTTCTCTTTTTCTCTCTCTCTCACTCAAAGCTTCTCTCTCTCACTCACTCACAGCTTCTCTCTCTCACTCACAGCTTCAATTTCTCTCTCTCTCACTCACAACTTCAATTTCTCTCTCTCACACACTGACAGCTTCTCTCTCTCCTCTCACTCACAACCTCTCTTTCTTTCTCTCTCTCTCACTCACAGCTTCTATTTCTCTCTCACACTCTCTCACTCACTTCTCTTTCTTTCTCCCTCTCTCACACAGCTTCTCTTTCTCTCTCTCTCTCACTCACAGCTTCTCTTTCTCTCACACACACTCACAGCATCACTTTCTCTCTCACACACACACTCACACCTTCTCTTTCTCTTTCTCTCTCTCACTCAAAGCTTCTCTCTCTCTCACTCACAATTTCTCTTTCTCTCTCTCTCTCTCACATGGCTTCTCTTTCTCTCTCTCTCGCCCATTCAGCTTCTATTTCTCTCTCTCTCTCACTCACAGATTCTCTTTCTCTCACACACACACTCACAGCTTATTTCTCTCTCTCATTCTCTCACTCACAGCTTCTCTTTCTCTCATTCTCTCACTCACAGCTTCTATTTCTCCCTCTCTCTCTCTCAATCACAACTTCTCTTTCTCTCTCTCTCACTCACAGCTTCTCTCTCACTCACTCACTCACAGCTTCTCTCTCACACACACAGCTTCTCAATCTCTCTCTCACTCACAGCTTCTCTTTCTCTCTCTCACTCACAGCTTCTCTCTCTCACACACACAGCTTCTCTTTCTCCCTCTCTGTATCTCACTCACAACTTCTCTTTGTCTCTCTCTCTCACACAGCTTCTCTTTCACTCTCTCTCTCTCACTCACCGCTTGTCTTTCTCTCTCTCTAACTCACAGCTTCTCTTTCTCTCTCTCTCTCTCTCTCACACCATCTCTCTCTCTCTCTCAGTCACGGCTTCTCTTTTTCTCTCTCTCTCACAGCTTCTCTTTCTCTCTCTCTCTCTCACACATACAGCATCTCTTTCTCTCTCTCTCTCTCACTCACAGCTTCCATTTTTCTCTCTCTTACTCACTCTCAACTTTTCTTTCTTTCTCTCTCTCTCACACAGCTTCTCTTTCTCTCTCTCTCTCACTCAAAGCTTCTCATTCCCTCTCTCTCTCCCTCACAGCTTCTCTCTCTCTCTCTCACAACATCCCTTTCTCTCTCACACACACACAGCTTCTCTTTCTCTCTCTCTCTCACTCAAAGCTTCTCTCTTTCACTCACTCACTATTTCTCTTTCTCTCTCTCTCTCTCACTCACAGGTTCACTTTCTCTCTCTCTCTCACTCACAGCTTCTCTTTCTCTCTCTCTCACTCACTCACAGCTTCTCTTTCTTTCTCTCTCTCACTCACAGCATCTCTTTCTCTCTCTCTCTCTCACTCACCTTCTCTTTCTCTCTCTCTCACTCACATCTTCTCTTTCTCTAACTCTCAATAACAGCTTCTCTTTCTCTCTCTCTCCCACTCACAGCTTCTCTTTCTCTCTCTCTCTCACTCACAGCTTCTCTTTCTTTCTCTCTCTCACTCACAGCTTCCCTTTCTCTCTCTCTCTCACTCACCTTCTCTTTCTCTCTCTCTCACTCACATCTTCTCTTTCTCTAACTCTCAATAACAGCTTCTCTTTCTTTCTCTCTCTCCCTTTCACTCACAGCTTCTCTTTCTCTCTCTCTCTCTCTCACTCACAGCTTCTCTCTCTCTCACTCACAGCTTCACTTTCTCTCTCTCTCACTCACTGCTTCTCTTTTTCTCTCTCTCTCACAGCTTTTCTCTCTCTCTCTCAGTCAGAGCTTCTCTCTCTCACTCACAGCTTCTCTCTCTCTCACTCAGCTTCTCTTTCTTTCTCTCTCTTTCTCTCTCTCTCACACAGCTTATTTCTCTCAAACACACATACAGCTTCTCTTTCTCTCTCTCTCACTCACAGCTTCTCTCTCTCTCACTCACAGCTTCTCTCTCACTCTCTCTCTCATTCATAGCTTCTCTTTCTCTCTCTCACACACACAGCTTCTCTTTCTCTCTCTCTCACTCACAGCTTCTCTTTCTCTCTCTCTCTCTTACTCACAGCTTCTCTTTCCCTCTCTCTCTCACTCACAGCTTCTCCTTCTCTCTCTCTCTCTCTCACAGCTTCTCTCTCTCACTCACAGCTTCTCTCTCTCTCACTCACAGCTTCTCTTTCTCTTTCTCTCTTTCTCACCCACAGCTTCTCTTTCTCTCTCTCTTTCACTCACAGCTTCCCTTTCTCTCACACACACACTCAGCTTCTCTCTCTCTCTCTCACTCACAGCTTCTCTTTCTCTCTCTCTCTCACTCAGCTTCTCTCTCTATCTCACTCACAGATTCTCTTTCTCTCTTTCTCACTCACTCACAGCTTCTTTTTTTCTCTCTCTCTCACTCACTCATAGCTTCTCTTTCTTTCTCTCTCTCTCACTCATAGCTTCTCTCTCTCCCTCCCTCACAGCTTTTCTCTCTCACACACACACACAACTACTCTTTCCCTCTCTCTCTCTCCCTCACAGCTTCTCTTTCTCTCTCTCTCACTCACAGCTTCTCTTTCTCTCTCTCACTCTCTCTTGCACTCACAGCTTCTCTTTCTCTCTCACACACACTCACAGCATCTCTCTCTCTTTCTCTCTCTCACTCACAGCTTCTTTTTTCTCTCACTCTCTCTCACACTCACAGCTTCTCTTTCACTCTCTCTCACTATCACAGATTCTCTTTCTCTCTCTCTCACTCACAGCTTCTCTCTCACACTCACAGCTTTTCTCTCTCTCACAGCTTCTCTCTCTATCTCACTCACAGCTTCTCTCTCTCACACACACAGCTTCTCTTTCTTTCGCTCTCTCTCACTCACAGCTTCTCTTTCTCACTCTCTCTCACAGAGCTTCTCTTTCTTTCTCTTTCTCTTTCTCTCTCACTCACAGCTTCTCTCTCTCTCTCTCACTAACAGCTTCTCTTTTGCCCTCTCTGTATCTCACTCACAGCTTCTCTTTCTCTCTTTCTGTCACTCACAGCTTCTCTTTCTCTCATTCTCTCACTCACAGCTACTCTCTCTCTCACTCACTCACAGCTTCTCTCTCACACACACAGCTTCTCAATCTCTCTCTCACTCACAGCTTCTCCTTCTCTCTCTCTCTCTCACAGCTTCTCTCTCTCACTCACAGCTTCTCTCTCTCTCACTCACAGCTTCTCTTTCTCTTTCTTTCTTTCTCACCCACAGCTTCTCTTTCTCTCTCTCTTTCACTCACAGCTTCCCTTTCTCTCACACACACACTCAGCTTCTCTCTCTCTCTCTCACTCACAGCTTCTCTTTCTCTCTCTCTCTCACTCAGCTTCTCTCTCTATCTCACTCACAGATTCTCTTTCTCTCTCTCTCACTCACTCACAGCTTCTTTTTTTCTCTCTCTCTCACTCACTCATAGCTTCTCTTTCTCTCTCTCTCACTCACAGCTTCTCTCTCTCCCTCCCTCACAGCTTTTCTCTCTCTCTCACACACACAACTACTCTTTCCCTCTCTCTCTCTCCCTCACAGCTTCTCTTTCTCTCTCTCTCACTCACAGCTTCTCTTTCTCTCTCTCACTCTCTCTTGCACTCACAGCTTCTCTTTCTCTCTCACACACACTCACAGCATCTCTCTCTCTCTTTCTCTCTCTCACTCACAGCTTCTTTTTTCTCTCACTCTCTCTCACACTCACAGCTTCTCTTTCACTCTCTCTCACTATCACAGATTCTCTTTCTCTCTCTCTCACTCACAGCTTCTCTCTCACACTCACAGCTTTTCTCTCTCTCACAGCTTCTCTCTCTATCTCACTCACAGCTTCTCTCTCTCACACACAGCTTCTCTTTCTTTCGCTCTCTCTCACTAACAGCTTCTCTTTCTCACTCTCTCTCACAGAGCTTCTCTTTCTTTCTCTTTCTCTTTCTCTCTCACTCACAGCTTCTCTCTCTCTCTCTCTCACTAACAGCTTCTCTTTTGCCCTCTCTGTATCTCACTCACAGCTTCTCTTTCTCTCTTTCTGTCACTCACAGCTTCTCTTTCTCTCATTCTCTCACTCACAGCTTCTCTCTCTCACACTCACTCACAGCTTCTCTCTCACACACACAGCTTCTCAATCTCTCTCTCACTCACAGCTTCTCTTTTTCTCTCTCTCTCTCACACCTTCTCTTTCACTCTCTCTCTTTCACTCACCGCTTGTCTTTCTCTCTCTCTCTAACTCACAGCTTCTCTTTCTCTCTCTCTCTATCTCACACCATCTCTCTCTCTCTCAGTCTTGGCTTCTCTTTTTTTCTCTCTCTCACAGCTTCTCTTTCTCTCTCTCACACACACACATACAGCATCTCTTTCTCTCTCTCTCACTCACAGCTTCCATTTCTCTCTCTCTTACTCACTCACAACTTCTCTTTCTTTCTCTCTCTCACACAGCTTTTCTTTCTTTTTCTCTCTCACTCAAAGCTTCTCATTCTCTCTCTCTCCCTAACAGCTTCCCTCTCTCTCTCTCTCTCTCACTCACAACATCCCTTTCTCTCTCACTCACTCACAGCTTCTCTTTCTCTCTCTCTCTCACTCAAAGCTTCTCTCTTTCACTCACTCACTATTTCTCTTTCTCTCTCTCTCACTCACTCACTATTTCTCTTTCTCTCTCTCTCATTCACAGGTTCTCTTTCTCTCTCTCTCTCACTCACAGCTTCTCTTTCTCTCTCTCTCACTCACTCACAGCTTCTCTTTCTTTCTCTCTCTCACTCACAGCATCTCTTTCTCTCTCTCTCTCTCACTCACCTTCTCTTTCTCTCTCTCTCACTCACAGCTTCTCATTCTCTCTCTCTCACTCACAGCTTCTCTCTCTCACTCACTCTCAGCTTCTCTCTCTCTCTCTCTCACTCACAGCTTCTCTTTCTCTCACTCTCTCTCACTCACTGCTTCTCTTTCTCTCTCTCTCTCTCTCACACAGCTTCTCTGTCTCTCACTATCTCTCACAGCTTCTCTTTCTTTCTCTCTCTCTCTCACTCACAGCTTCTCTTTCTCTCTCTCTCTCACTCACAGCTTCTCTTTCTCTCTCTCACTCTCAGCTTCTCTTTCCCTCTCTTCCTCACTCACAGCTTCTGTTTTGCTCTATCACTGTCAATCACAGCTTCTCTTTCTCTCTCTCTCATTCACAGCTTCTCCTTCTCTCTCTTTCTAACTCACAGCTTATGTTTCTCTCTATCACTCTCACTCACAGCTTCTCTTTCTCTCTCACTATCTCTCACCGCTCTTTCTTTCTCTCTCTCTCACTTCTCTCTCTATCTTACTCACAGATTCTCTTTCTCTCTTTCTCACTCACTCACAGCTTCTTTTTTTCTCTCTCTCTCACTCACTCATAGCTTCTCTTTCTTTCTCTCTCTCTCACTCATAGCTTCTCTCTCTCCCTCCCTCACAGCTTTTCTCTCTCACACACACACACAACTACTCTTTCCCTCTCTCTCTCTCCCTCACAGCTTCTCTTTCTCTCTCTCTCACTCACAGCTTCTCTTTCTCTCTCTCACTCTCTCTTGCACTCACAGCTTCTCTTTCTCTCTCACACACACTCACAGCATCTCTCTCTCTTTCTCTCTCTCACTCACAGCTTCTTTTTTCTCTCACTCTCTCTCACACTCACAGCTTCTCTTTCACTCTCTCTCACTATCACAGATTCTCTTTCTCTCTCTCTCACTCACAGCTTCTCTCTCACACTCACAGCTTTTCTCTCTCTCACAGCTTCTCTCTCTATCTCACTCACAGCTTCTCTCTCTCACACACACAGCTTCTCTTTCTTTCGCTCTCTCTCACTCACAGCTTCTCTTTCTCACTCTCTCTCACAGAGCTTCTCTTTCTTTCTCTTTCTCTCTCTCTCTCACTCACAGCCTCTCTCTCTCACTCACAGCTTCTCTCTCACTCTCTCTCTCATTCATAGCTTCTCTTTCTCTCTCACACACACACAGCTTCTCTTTCTCTCTCTCTCACTCACAGCTTCTCTTTCTCTCTCTCTCTTACTCACAGCTTCTCTTTCCCTCTCTCTCTCACTCACAGCTTCTCCTTCTCTCTCTCTCTCTCACAGCTTCTCTCTCTCACTCACAGCTTCTCTCTCTCTCACTCACAGCTTCTCTTTCTCTTTCTTTCTTTCTCACCCACAGCTTCTCTTTCTCTCTCTCTTTCACTCACAGCTTCCCTTTCTCTCACACACACACTCAGCTTCTCTCTCTCTCTCTCACTCACAGCTTCTCTTTCTCTCTCTCTCTCACTCAGCTTCTCTCTCTATCTCACTCACAGATTCTCTTTCTCTCTCTCTCACTCACTCACAGCTTCTTTTTTTCTCTCTCTCTCACTCACTCATAGCTTCTCTTTCTCTCTCTCTCACTCACAGCTTCTCTCTCTCCCTCCCTCACAGCTTTTCTCTCTCTCTCACACACACAACTACTCTTTCCCTCTCTCTCTCTCCCTCACAGCTTCTCTTTCTCTCTCTCTCACTCACAGCTTCTCTTTCTCTCTCTCACTCTCTCTTGCACTCACAGCTTCTCTTTCTCTCTCACACACACTCACAGCATCTCTCTCTCTCTCTCTCACTCACAGCTTCTTTTTTCTCTCACTCTCTCTCACACTCACAGCTTCTCTTTCACTCTCTCTCACTATCACAGATTCTCTTTCTCTCTCTCTCACTCACAGCTTCTCTCTCACACTCACAGCTTTTCTCTCTCTCACAGCTTCTCTCTCTATCTCACTCACAGCTTCTCTCTCTCTCTCACACAGCTTCTCTTTCTTTCGCTCTCTCTCACTAACAGCTTCTCTTTCTCACTCTCTCTCACAGAGCTTCTCTTTCTTTCTCTTTCTCTGTCACTCACAGCTTCTCTCTCTCTCTCTCTCACTAACAGCTTCTCTTTTGCCCTCTCTGTATCTCACTCACAGCTTCTCTTTCTCTCTTTCTGTCACTCACAGCTTCTCTTTCTCTCATTCTCTCACTCACAGCTTCTCTCTCTCTCACTCACTCACAGCTTCTCTCTCACACACACAGCTTCTCAATCTCTCTCTCACTCACAGCTTCTCTTTTTCTATCTCTCTCTCACACCTTCTCTTTCACTCTCTCTCTTTCACTCACCGCTTGTCTTTCTCTCTCTCTCTAACTCACAGCTTCTCTTTCTCTCTCTCTCTCTCTCACACCATCTCTCTCTCTCTCAGTCTCGGCTTCTCTTTTTCTCTCTCTCTCACAGCTTCTCTTTCTCTCTCTCACACACACACATACAGCATCTCTTTCTCTCTCTCTCACTCACAGCTTCCATTTCTCTCTCTCTTACTCACTCACAACTTCTCTTTCTTTCTCTCTCTCACACAGCTTTTCTTTCTCTCTCTCTCTCACTCAAAGCTTCTCATTCTCTCTCTCTCCCTAACAGCTTCCCTCTCTCTCTCTCTCACTCACAACATCCCTTTCTCTCTCACTCACTCACAGCTTCTCTTTCTCTCTCTCTCTCATTCAAAGCTTCTCTCTTTCACTCACTCACTATTTCTCTTTCTCTCTCTCTCACTCACTCACTATTTCTCTTTCTCTCTCTCTCTCTCATTCACAGGTTCTCTTTCTCTCTCTCTCTCACTCACAGCTTCTCTTTCTCTCTCTCTCACTCACTCACAGCTTCTCTTTCTTTCTCTCTCTCACTCACAGCATCTCTTTCTCTCTCTCTCTCTCACTCACCTTCTCTTTCTCTCTCTCTCACTCACAGCTTCTCATTCTCTCTCTCTCACTCACAGCTTCTCTCTCACACTCACTCTCAGCTTCTCTCTCTCTCTCTCTCACTCACAGCTTCTCTTTCTCTCACTCTCTCTCACTCACTGCTTCTCTTTCTCTCTCTCTCTCTCTCTCACAGCTTCTCTGTCTCTCACTATCTCTCACAGCTTCTCTTTCTTTCTCTCTCTCTCTCACTCACAGCTTCTCTTTCTCTCTCTCTCTCACTCACAGCTTCTCTTTCTCTCTCTCACTCTCAGCTTCTCTTTCCCTCTCTTCCTCACTCACAGCTTCTGTTTTGCTCTATCACTGTCAATCACAGCTTCTCTTTCTCTCTCTCTCATTCACAGCTTCTCCTTCTCTCTCCTTCTAACTCACAGCTTATGTTTCTCTCTATCACTCTCACTCACAGCTTCTCTTTCTCTCTCACTATCTCTCACCGCTCTTTCTTTCTCTCTCTCTCACTCACAGCTTCTCTTTCTCTCTCTCTCTCACTCACAGCCTCTCTCTCTCACTCACTCTCAGCTTCTCTTTCTCTCTCTCTCTCTCACTCACAGCTTCACTCTCTCTCTCACTCACAGATTCTCTTTCTCTCACTCTCTCTCACTCACAGCTTCTCTTTCTCTCTCTCTCTCTCTCACTCACAGCTTCTCTTTCTCTCTCTCTCTATCTCTCTCACAGCTTCTCTGTCTCTCACTATCTCTCATAGCTTCTCTTTCTTTCTCTCTCTCTCACTCACAGCTTCTCTTTCTCTCTCTCTCTTTCTCTCACAGCTTTGCTCTCTCTCTCTCTCACTCACAGCTTCTCTTTCTCTCTCTCTCACTCACAGCTTCTCTCTCTCTCACTCTCAGCTTCTCTTTTTCTCTCTCTCTCACTCACAGCTTCTCTTTCTCTCTCACGCACTCACAGCTTATGTTTCTCTCTATCACTCTCACTCACAGCTTCTCTTTCTCTCCCTCACTCTCTCACTCACAATTTCTCTTTTTTTCTCTCTCTCTCACTCTCAGCTTCTCTTTCTCTCTCTTTCTCACTCACAGCTTCTGTTTTGCTCTATCACTCTCACTCACAGCTTCCCTTTCTCTCTCTCTCTTTCACTCACAGCTTCTCTCTCTCTCACTCACAGCTTCTCTTTCTCTCTCCTCTCACTCACAGCTTCTCTTTCTCTCTCTCTCACTCACAGCTTCTCTTTCTCTCTCACACACATACAGATTCTCTTTCTCTCTCTCACTCACTCACAGCTTCTCTCTCTCTCTCACTCACAGCTTCTCTTTATCTCTCTCACTCACAGCTTTTCTTTCTCTCTCTGTCACTCACAGCTTCTCCCTCTATCTCTCTCTCTCTCGATCTCTCTCACTCACAGCTTCTCTTTCTCTCTCACACACACAGCTTCTCTCTCTCTCACACAACTTCTCTTTCACTCACTCTCTCTCACTCACAGCTTCTCTTTCTCTCTCTCTCACTCAAAGCTTCTCTTTCTCTCTCACACACACCCAGCTTCTCTTTCTCTCTCTCTCACTCACAGCTTTTCTTTCTCTCCCTCTTTCTCACTCACAGCTTCTCTTTCTTTCTCTATCACTCTCAGCTTCTCTTTCCCACTCCTTCTCACTCACAGCTTCTCTTTCTCTATCTTTCTCACTCACAGCTACTCTCTCTCTCTCTCTCACTCACAGCTTCTCTCTCTCTCTCTCTCACTCACAGCTTCTCTTTCTCTCTCTCTCTCACTCAAAGCTTCTCTTTCTCTCTCACACACACCCAGCTTCTCTTTCTCTCTCTCTCACTCACAGCTTTTCTTTCTCTCACTCTTTCTCACTCACAGCTTCTCTTTCTTTCTCTATCACTCTCAGCTTCTCTTTCCCACTCCTTCTCACTCACATCTTCTCTTTCTCTATCTTTCTCACTCACAGCTACTCTCTCTCTCTCTCACTCACAGCTTCTCTCTCTCTCTCTCTCTCACTCACTCCCAGCTTCTCTTTCTCTCTCACACAGATTCTCTTTCTCTCTCTCTCACTCACTCACATCTTCTCTCTCTCTCTCTCTCACTCACTCACAGCTTCTCTTACTCTCTCACACACACCCAGCTTCTCTTTCTCTCTCTCTCACTCACAGCTTTTCTTTCTCTCCCTCTTTCTCACTCACAGCTTCTCTTTCTTTCTCTATCACTCTCAGCTTCTCTTTCCCACTCCTTCTCACTCACAGCTTCTCTTTCTCTATCTTTCTCACTCACAGCTACTCTCTCTCTCTCACTCACAGCTTCTCCCTCTCTCTCTCACACATCCTCTTTCTCTCTCACACACACAGCTTCTCTCTCTCTCACACACACACAACTTCTCTTTCACTCAGTCTCTCTCACTCAAAGCTTCTCTTTCTCTCTCTCTCTCACTCACAGCTTCTCATTCTCTCTCTCTCACTCACAGCTTCTCTCTCTCACTCACTCTCAGCTTCTCTCTCTCTCTCACTCTCACTCACAGCTTCTCTTTCTCTCACTCTCTCTAACTCACTGCTTCTCTTTCTCTCTCTCTCTCACAGCTTCTCTGTCTCTCACTATCTCTCACAGCTTCTCTTTCTTTCTCTCTCTCACTCACAGCTTCTCTTTCTCTCTCTCTCACTCACAGCTTCTCTTTCTCTCTCTCACTCTCAGCTTCTCTTTCCCTCACTCTCTCTCACACTCACAGCTTCTCTTTCACTCTCTCTCACTATCACAGATTCTCTTTCTCTCTCTCTCACTGACAGCTTATCTCTCTCTCACACACACATACAGCTTCTTTTTCTCTCTCTCTCACTCACAGCTTCTCTCTCACACTCACAGCTTTTCTCTCTCACACAGTTTCTCTCTCTATCTCTCTCACAGCTTCTCTCTCTCTCTCTCACAGCTTCTCTTTCTTTCGCTCTTTCTCACTCACAGCTTCTCTTTCTCACTCTCTCTCACAGAGCTTCTCTTTCTTTCTCTTTCTCTCTCACTCACAGCTTCTCTCTCTCTCTCTCTCTCACTAACAGCTTCTCTTTTGCCCTCTCTGTATCTCACTCACAGCTTCTCTTTCTCTCTCTCTGTCACTCACAGCTTCTCTCTCTCTCTCACAGCTTGTCTTTCTCTCTCTCTCTATCTCACAGCTTCTCTTTCTTTCTTTCTCTCTCTCTCACTCACAGCATCTCTCTCTCTCACTCACTCACAGCTTCTCTTTCTCTCTCTCTCAAAGATTCTCTTTCTCTCTCTCTCTCACTCAGAGCTTCTCTCTCTCTCACTCACAGCTTCTCTCTCTCTCTCTCACTCATAGCTTCTCTTTCTCTCTCTCTCTCTCACTCACAGCTTCTCCTTCTCTCTCTCTCACCCAGCTTCTCTCTCTCTCTCACTCACAGCTTCTCTCTCATTCACTCTCTCTCACTCATAGCTTCTCTTTCTCTTTCTCTTTCTCTCTCCCTCTCTCACACAGCTTCTCTCTCTCTCACTCACAGCTTCTCTCACTCCCTCTCTCACACACATACAGGTTCTCTTTTTTCTCTCTCACAGCTTCTCTTTCTCTCTCTTACTCACACAGAACTTATCTCTCTCTCGCTCACAGCTTTTCTCTCTCACACACTCATAGCTTCTCTTTCTCTCTCTCTCTCACTCACAGCTTCTCCTTCTCTCTCTCTCACAGCTTCTCTCTCTCTCTCACTCACAGCTTCTCTCTCACTCCCTCTCTCTCACTCATAGCTTCTCATTCTCTCTCTCTTTCTGTCTCTCACTCACAGATTCTGTTTCTCTCTCTTATTCACAGCTTCTCTTTCTCACTCTCTCACTCACAGCTTCTCCTTCTCTCTCTCACTCACTCACAGCTTCTCTCTCTCTCACAGCTTCTCTCTCTCTCTCACTCACAGCTTCTCTTATACTCTCTCTCTCTCACTAACAGCTTCTCTTACTCTCTCTCTCACTCAAAGCTTCTCTTTCTCTCTCTCTCACTCACAGCTTCTCTCTCTCTCACACACACATACAGCTTCTCTTTCTCTCTCTCTCACTCACAGCTTCTCTCTCTCTCACTCACAGCTTATCTCACTCTCTCTCTCACTCATAGCTTCTCTTTCTCTCTCTCTTTCAGTCTCTCACTCACAGACTGTTTCTCTCTCTCTCACACTCACAGCTTCTCTTTCTCACTCTCTCACTCACAGCTTCTCCTTCTCTCTCTCTCACTCACTCACAGCTTCTCTCTTTCTCACTCACAGCTTCTCTCTCTCTCACTCCCAGCTTCTCTTATAGTCTCTCTCTCTCACTAACACCTTCTCTTTTTCTCTCTCTCTCACTCAAAGCTTCTCTCTCTCACTCACTCACAGCTTCTCTCTCTCACTCACAGCTTCAATTTCTCTCTCTCTCACTCACAACTTCAATTTCTCTCTCTCACACACTGACAGCTTCTCTCTCTCCTCTCACTCACAACCTCTCTTTCTTTCTCTCTCTCTCACTCACAGCTTCTATTTCTCTCTCACACTCTCTCACTCACTTCTCTTTCTTTCTCCCTCTCTCACACAGCTTCTCTTTCTCTCTCTCTCTCTCACAGCTTCTCTTTCTCTCTCACACACTCACAGCATCACTTTCTCTCTCACACACACACTCACACCTTCTCTTTCTCTTTCTCTCTCTCACTCAAAGCTTCTCTCTCTCTCACTCACAATTTCTCTTTCTCTCTCTCTCTCTCACATGGCTTCTCTTTCTCTCTCTCTCGCCCATTCAGCTTCTATTTCTCTCTCTCTCTCACTCACAGATTCTCTTTCTCTCACACACACACTCACAGCTTATTTCTCTCTCTCATTCTCTCACTCACAGCTTCTCTTTCTCTCATTCTCTCACTCACAGCTTCTATTTCTCCCTCTCACTCTCTCACTCACAACTTCTCTTTCTTTCTCTCTCTCTCAATCACAACTTCTCTTTCTCTCTCTCTCACTCACAGCTTCTCTCTCACTCACTCACTCACAGCTTCTCTCTCACACACACAGCTTCTCAATCTCTCTCTCACTCACAGCTTCTCTTTCTCTCTCTCACTCACAGCTTCTCTCTCTCTCACACACAGCTTCTCTTTCTCCCTCTCTGTATCTCACTCACAACTTCTCTTTGTCTCTCTCTCTCACACAGCTTCTCTTTCACTCTCTCTCTCTCACTCACCGCTTGTCTTTCTCTCTCTCTCTAACTCACAGCTTCTCTTTCTCTCTCTCTCTCTCTCTCACACCATCTCTCTCTCTCTCTCAGTCACGGCTTCTCTTTTTCTCTCTCTCTCACAGCTTCTCTTTCTCTCTCTCTCTCTCACACATACAGCATCTCTTTCTCTCTCTCTCTCTCACTCACAGCTTCCATTTTTCTCTCTCTTACTCACTCTCAACTTTTCTTTCTTTCTCTCTCTCTCACACAGCTTCTCTTTCTCTC
Organism: Bradypodion ventrale; assembly: GCA_035047345.1. Taxonomy (NCBI): domain Eukaryota; kingdom Metazoa; phylum Chordata; class Lepidosauria; order Squamata; family Chamaeleonidae; genus Bradypodion; species Bradypodion ventrale. The sequence goes on from JAWDJE010000001.1 coordinate 256,787,070, forward strand.
TCTCTCTCACTCAAAGCTTCTCATTCCCTCTCTCTCTCCCTCACAGCTTCTCTCTCTCTCTCTCACAACATCCCTTTCTCTCTCACACACACACAGCTTCTCTTTCTCTCTCTCTCTCACTCAAAGCTTCTCTCTTTCACTCACTCACTATTTCTCTTTCTCTCTCTCTCTCTCACTCACAGGTTCACTTTCTCTCTCTCTCACTCACAGCTTCTCTTTCTCTCTCTCTCACTCACTCACAGCTTCTCTTTCTTTCTCTCTCTCACTCACAGCATCTCTTTCTCTCTCTCTCTCACTCACCTTCTCTTTCTCTCTCTCTCACTCACATCTTCTCTTTCTCTAACTCTCTATAACAGCTTCTCTTTCTCTCTCTCTCCCACTCACAGCTTCTCTTTCTCTCTCTCTCTCACTCACAGCTTCTCTTTCTTCCTCTCTCACACTCACAGCTTCCCTTTCTCTCTCTCTCTCACTCACCTTCTCTTTCTCTCTCTCTCACTCACATCTTCTCTTTCTCTAACTCTCAATAACAGCTTCTCTTTCTTTCTCTCTCTCCCTTTCACTCACAGCTTCTCTTTCTCTCTCTCTCTCTCTCACTCACAGCTTCTCTCTCTCTCACTCACAGCTTCACTTTCTGTCTCTCTCACTCACTGCTTCTCTTTTTCTCTCTCTCTCACAGCTTTTCTCTCTCTCTCTCTCAGTCACAGCTTCTCTCTCTCACTCACAGCTTCTCTCTCTCTCACTCAGCTTCTCTTTCTTTCTCTCTCTTTCTCTCTCTCTCACACAGCTTATTTCTCTCAAACACACATACAGCTTCTCTTTCTCTCTCTCTCACTCACAGCTTCTCTCTCTCTCACTCACAGCTTCTCTCTCACTCTCTCTCTCATTCATACATTCTCTTTCTCTCTCTCACACACACAGCTTCTCTTTCTCTCTCTCTCACTCACAGCTTCTCTTTCTCTCTCTCTCTCTTACTCACAGCTTCTCTTTCCCTCTCTCTCTCACTCACAGCTTCTCCTTCTCTCTCTCTCTCTCTCACAGCTTCTCTCTCTCACTCACAGCTTCTCTCTCTCTCACTCACAGCTTCTCTTTCTCTTTCTCTCTTTCTCACCCACAGCTTCTCTTTCTCTCTCTCTTTCACTCACAGCTTCCCTTTCTCTCACACACACACTCAGCTTCTCTCTCTCTCTCTCACTCACAGCTTCTCTTTCTCTCTCTCTCTCACTCAGCTTCTCTCTCTATCTCACTCACAGATTCTCTTTCTCTCTTTCTCACTCACTCACAGCTTCTTTTTTTCTCTCTCTCTCACTCACTCATAGCTTCTCTTTCTTTCTCTCTCTCTCACTCATAGCTTCTCTCTCTCCCTCCCTCACAGCTTTTCTCTCTCTCTCACACACACAACTACTCTTTCCCTCTCTCTCTCTCCCTCACAGCTTCTCTTTCTCTCTCTCTCACTCACAGCTTCTCTTTCTCTCTCTCACTCTCTCTTGCACTCACAGCTTCTCTTTCTCTCTCACACACACTCACAGCATCTCTCTCTCTTTCTCTCTCTCACTCACAGCTTCTTTTTTCTCTCACTCTCTCTCACACTCACAGCTTCTCTTTCACTCTCTCTCACTATCACAGATTCTCTTTCTCTCTCTCTCACTCACAGCTTCTCTCTCACACTCACAGCTTTTCTCTCTCTCACAGCTTCTCTCTCTATCTCACTCACAGCTTCTCTCTCTCACACACACAGCTTCTCTTTCTTTCGCTCTCTCTCACTCACAGCTTCTCTTTCTCACTCTCTCTCACAGAGCTTCTCTTTCTTTCTCTTTCTCTTTCTCTCTCACTCACAGCTTCTCTCTCTCTCTCTCACTAACAGCTTCTCTTTTGCCCTCTCTGTATCTCACTCACAGCTTCTCTTTCTCTCTTTCTGTCACTCACAGCTTCTCTTTCTCTCATTCTCTCACTCACAGCTACTCTCTCTCTCACTCACTCACAGCTTCTCTCTCACACACACAGCTTCTCAATCTCTCTCTCACTCACAGCTTCTCTTTTTCTCTCTCTCTCTCACAGCTTCTCTTTCACTCTCTCTCTTTCACTCACCGCTTGTCTTTCTCTCTCTCTCTAACTCACAGCTTCTCTTTCTCTCTCTCTCTCTCTCACACCATCTCTCTCTCTCTCAGTCTCGGCTTCTCTTTTTCTCTCTCTCTCACAGCTTCTCTTTCTCTCTCTCACACACACACATACAGCATCTCTTTCTCTCTCTCTCACTCACAGCTTCCATTTTTCTCTCTCTTACTCACTCACAACTTCTCTTTCTTTCTCTCTCTCACACAGCTTTTCTTTCTCTCTCTCTCTCACTCAAAGCTTCTCATTCTCTCTCTCTCCCTAACAGCTTCCCTCTCTCTCTCTCTCACTCACAACATCCCTTTCTCTCTCACTCACTCACAGCTTCTCTTTCTCTCTCTCTCACTCAAAGCTTCTCTCTTTCACTCACTCACTATTTCTCTTTCTCTCTCTCTCACTCACTCACTATTTCTCTTTTTCTCTCTCTCTCTCATTCACAGGTTCTCTTTCTCTCTCTCTCTCTCACTCACAGCTTCTCTTTCTCTCTCACGCACTCACAGCTTATGTTTCTCTCTATCACTCTCACTCACAGCTTCTCTTTCTCTCCCTCACTCTCTCACTCACAATTTCTCTTTTTTTCTCTCTTACTCACAGCTTCTCTCTCTCTCTCTCACTCTCAGCTTCTCTTTCTCTCTCTTTCTCACTCACAGCTTCTGTTTTGCTCTATCACTCTCACTCACAGCTTCCCTTTCTCTCTCTCTCTCTCACTCACAGCTTCTCTTTATCTCTCTCTCTTTCACTCACAGCTTCTCTCTCTCTCACTCACAGCTTCTCTTTCTCTCTCCTCTCACTCACAGCTTCTCTTTCTCTCTCTCTCTCACTCACAGCTTCTCTTTCTCTCTCACACACATACAGATTCTCTTTCTCTCTCTCACTCACTCAAAGCTTCTCTTTCTCTCTCACACACACCCAGCTTCTCTTTCTCTCTCTCTCACTCACAGCTTTTCTTTCTCTCCCTCTTTCTCACTCACAGCTTCTCTTTCTTTCTCTATCACTCTCAGCTTCTCTTTCCCACTCCTTCTCACTCACAGCTTCTCTTTCTCTATCTTTCTCACTCACAGCTACTCTCTCTCTCACTCACAGCTTCTCTCTCTCTCTCTCTCACTCACAGCTTCTCTTTCTCTCTCTCTCTCACTCAAAGCTTCTCTTTCTCTCTCACACACACCCAGCTTCTCTTTTTCTCTCTCTCACTCACAGCTTTTCTTTCTCTCACTCTTTCTCACTCACAGCTTCTCTTTCTTTCTCTATCACTCTCAGCTTCTCTTTCCCACTCCTTCTCACTCACATCTTCTCTTTCTCTATCTTTCTCACTCACAGCTACTCTCTCTCTCTCTCTCACTCACAGCTTCTCTCTCTCTCTCTCTCTCACTCACAGCTTCTCTTTCTCTCTCTCTCTCACACAGATTCTCTTTCTCTCTCTCTCACTCACTCACAGCTTCTCTCTCTCTCTGACTCACTCACAGCTTCTCTTTCTCTCTCACACACACCCAGCTTCTCTTTCTCTCTCTCTCACTCACAGCTTTTCTTTCTCTCCCTCTTTCTCACTCACAGCTTCTCTTTCTTTCTCTATCACTCTCAGCTTCTCTTTCCCACTCCTTCTCACTCACAGCTTCTCTCTCTCTATCTTTCTCACTCACAGCTACTCTCTCTCTCTCTCACTCACAGCTTCTCCCTCTCTCTCTCTCACATCCTCTTTCTCTCTCACACACACAGCTTCTCTCTCTCTCACACACACACAACTTCTCTTTCACTCAGTCTCTCTCACTCAAAGCTTCTCTTTCTCTCTCTCTCTCACTCACAGCTTCTCATTCTCTCTCTCTCACTCACAGCTTCTCTCTCTCACTCACTCTCAGCTTCTCTCTCTCTCTCTCACTCACACCTTCTCTTTCTCTCACTCTCTCTCGCTCACTGCTTCTCTTTTTCTCTCTCTCTCTCTCACAGCTTCTCTGTCTCTCACTATCTCTCACAGCTTCTCTTTCTTTCTCTCTCTCTCACTCACAGCTTCTCTTTCTCTCTCTCTCTCACTCACAGCTTCTCTTTCTCTCTCTCACTCTCAGCTTCTCTTTCCCTCTCTTTCTCACTCACAGCTTCTGTTTTGCTCTATCACTGTCAATCACAGCTTCTCTTTCTCTCTCTCTCATTCACAGCTTCTCTTTCTCTCGCTCTCACTCACTCACAGCTTCTCTTTCTCTCTCTTTCTAACTCACAGCTTATGTTTCTCTCTATCACTCTCACTCACAGCTTCTCTTTCTCTCTCACTATCTCTCACAGCTCTTTCTTTCTCTCTCTCTCACTCACAGCTTCTCTTTCTCTCTCTCTCTCACTCACAGCTTCTCTCTCTCACTCACTCTCAGCTCCTCTTTCTCTCTCTCTCTCACTCACAGCTTCACTCTCTCTCTCACTCACAGCTTCTCTTTCTCTCACTCTCTCTCACTCACAGCTTCTCTTTCTCTCTCTCTCTCTCTCTCTCACTCACTCACAGCTTCTCTTTCTCTCTCTCTCTATCTCTCTCACAGCTTCTCTGTCTCTCACTATCTCTCATAGCTTCTCTTTCTTTCTCTCTCTCTCACTCACAGCTTCTCTTTCTCTCTCTCTCTTTCTCTCACAGCTTTGCTTTCTCTCTCTCACTCACAGCTTCTCTTTCTCTCTCTCTCACTCACAGCTTCTCTCTCTCTCACTCTCAGCTTCTCTTTCTCTCTCTCACTCACTCACAGCTTCTCTTTCTCTCTCACGCACTCACAGCTTATGTTTCTCTCTATCACTCTCACTCACAGCTTCTCTTTCTCTCTCACTATCTCTCACAGCTCTTTCTTTCTCTCTTTCTCACTCACAGCTTCTCTTTCTTTCTCTATCACTCTCAGCTACTCTTTCCCACTCCTTCTCACTCACAGCTTCTCTTTCTCTCTCTTTCTCACTCACAGCTTCTCTCTCTCTCTCACAGCTTCTCTCTCTCTCACTCTCAGCTTCTCTTTCTCTCTCTCTCACTCACAGCTTCTCTCTTTCTCTCTCAGCTTCTCTTTCTCTCTCTCTCTCACTCACAGCTTCTCTTTCTCTCTCTGACTGACAGCTACACTTTCTCTCTCTCTCTCACAGCTTCTTTCTCTCTCTCTCTCACTCTCAGCTTCTCTTTCTCTCTCTCTCACTCACAGCCTCTTTCTCTCTCACACACACAGCTTCTTTTTCTCCCTCTCTCACACACAGATTCTCTTTCTCTCTCACTCACTCACAGCTTCTCTTTCTCTCTCTCACTCACAGCTTCTCTTTCTCTCTCTTTCTCACTCACAGCTTCTCTTTCTCTCTCTTTCTCAATCACAGCTTCTCCCTCTCTCTCTCACTCATAGCCTCTTTCTCTCTCTCACACACAGCTTCTCTCTCTCTCTCTCACAACTTATCTTTCACTCAGTCTCTCTCACTCACAGCTTCTCTTTCTCTCTCTCTCTCTCTCACTCACAGCTTCTCTTTCTCTCTATATATATCTCTCTCACAGCTTCTCTGTCTCTCACTATCTCTCATAGTTTCTCTTTCTTTCTCTCTCTCTCACTCACAGCTTCTCTTTCTCTCTCTCTCTTTCTCTCACAGCTTTGCTCTCTCTCACTCACAGCTTCTCTTTCTCTCTCTCTCACTCACAGCTTCTCTCTCTCTCACTCTCAGCTTCTCTTTTTCTCTCTCTCTCACTCACAGCTTCTCTTTCTCTCTCACGCACTCACAGCTTATGTTTCTCTCTATCACTCTCACTCACAGCTTCTCTTTCTCTCCCTCACTCTCTCACTCACAATTTCTCTTTTTTTCTCTCTTACTCACAGCTTCTCTCTCTCTCTCACTCTCAGCTTCTCTTTCTCTCTCTTTCTCACTCACAGCTTCTGTTTTGCTCTATCACTCTCACTCACAGCTTCCCTTTCTCTCTCTCTCTCTCACTCACAGCTTCTCTTTATCTCTCTCTCTTTCACTCACAGCTTCTCTCTCTCTCACTCACAGCTTCTCTTTCTCTCTCCTCTCACTCACAGCTTCTCTTTCTCTTTCTCTCTCACTCATAGCTTCTCTTTCTCTCTCACACACATAAAGATTCTCTTTCTCTCTCTCACTCACTCACAGCTTCTCTCTCTCTCTCTCACTCACAGCTTCTCTTTATCTCTCTCACTCACAGCTTTTCTTTCTCTCTCTGTCACTCACAGCTTCTCCCTCTATCTCTCACTCTCTCGATCTCTCTCACTCACAGCTTCTATTTCTCTCTCACACACACAGCTTCTCTCTCTCTCACACAACTTCTCTTTCACTCACTCTCTCTCACTCACAGCTTCTCTTTCTCTCTCTCTCACTCAAAGCTTCTCTTTCTCTCTCACACACACCCAGCTTCTCTATCTCTCTCTCTCACTCACAGCTTTTCTTTCTCTCCCTCTTTCTCACTCACAGCTTCTCTTTCTTTCTCTATCACTCTCAGCTTCTCTTTCCCACTCCTTCTCACTCACAGCTTCTCTTTCTCTATCTTTCTCACTCACAGCTACTCTCTCTCTCTCTCACTCACAGCTTCTCTCTCTCTCTCTCTCACTCACAGCTTCTCTTTCTCTCTCTCTCACTCAAAGCTTCTCTTTCTCTCTCACACACACCCAGCTTCTCTTTCTCTCTCTCTCACTCACAGCTTTTCTTTCTCTCACTCTTTCTCACTCACAGCTTCTCTTTCTTTCTCTATCACTCTCAGCTTCTCTTTCCCACTCCTTCTCACTCACAGCTTCTCTTTCTCTATCTTTCTCACTCACAGCTACTCTCTCTCTCTCTCATTCACAGCTTCTCCCTCTCTCTCTCTCACATCCTCTTTCTCTCTCACACACACAGCTTCTCTCTCTCTCACACACACACAACTTCTCTTTCACTCAGTCTCTCTCACTCAAAGCTTCTCTTTCTCTCTCTCTCTCACTCACAGCTTCTCATTCTCTCTCTCTCACTCACAGCTTCTCTCTCTCACTCACTCTCAGCTTCTCTCTCTCTCTCTCTCTCTCACTCACAGCTTCTCTTTCTCTCACTCTCTCTCTCTCACTCACTGCTTCTCTTTCTCTCTCTCTCTCTCTCTCTCTCACAGCTTCTCTGTCTCTCACTATCTCTCACAGCTTCTCTTTCTTTCTCTCTCTCTCACTCACAGCTTCTCTTTCTCTCTCTCTCTCACTCACAGCTTCTCTTTCTCTCTCTCACTCTCAGCTTCTCTTTCCCTCTCTTTCTCACTCACAGCTTCTGTTTTGCTCTATCACTGTCAATCACAGCTTCTCTTTCTCTCTCTCTCATTCACAGCTTCTCTTTCTCTCGCTCTCACTCACTCACAGCTTCTCTTTCTCTCTCTTTCTAACTCACAGCTTATGTTTCTCTCTATCACTCTCACTCACAGCTTCTCTTTCTCTCTCACTATCTCTCACAGCTCTTTCTTTCTCTCTCTCTCACTCACAGCTTCTCTTTCTCTCTCTCTCTCACTCACAGCCTCTCTCTCTCACTCACTCTCAGCTTCTCTTTTTCTCTCTCTCTCTCACTCACAGCTTCACTCCCTCTCTCACTCACAGCTTCTCTTTCTCTCACTCTCTCTCACTCACAGCTTCTCTTTCTCTCTCTCTCTCTCTCTCACTCACTCACAGCTTCTCTTTCTCTCTCTCTCTATCTCTCTCACAGCTTCTCTGTCTCTCACTATCTCTCATAGCTTCTCTTTCTTTCTCTCTCTCTCACTCACAGCTTCTCTTTCTCTCTCTCTCTTTCTCTCACAGCTTTGCTTTCTCTCTCTCACTCACAGCTTCTCTTTCTCTCTCTCTCACTCACAGCTTCTCTCTCTCTCACTCTCAGCTTCTCTTTCTCTCTCTCACTCACTCATAGCTTCTCTTTCTCTCTCACGCACTCACAGCTTATGTTTCTCTCTATCACTCTCACTCACAGCTTCTCTTTCTCTCTCACTATCTCTCACAGCTCTTTCTTTCTCTCTTTCTCACTCACAGCTTCTCTTTCTTTCTCTATCACTCTCAGCTACTCTTTCCCACTCCTTCTCACTCACAGCTTCTCTTTCTCTCTCTTTCTCACTCACAGCTTCTCTCTCTCTCTCACAGCTTCTCTCTCTCTCTCACTCTCAGCTTCTCTTTCTCTCTCTCTCACTCACAGCTTCTCTCTTTCTCTCTCAGCTTCTCTTTCTCTCTCTCTCTCACTCACAGCTTCTCTTTCTCTCTCTGACTGACAGCTACACTTTCTCTCTCTCTCTCTCACAGCTTCTTTCTCTCTCTCTCTCTCACTCTCAGCTTCTCTTTCTCTCTCTCTCACTCACAGCCTCTTTCTCTCTCACACACACAGCTTCTCTTTCTCCCTCTCTCACACACAGATTCTCTTTCTCTCTCACTCACTCACAGCTTCTCTTTCTCTCTCTTTCTCACTCACAGCTTCTCTTTCTCTCTCTTTCTCAATCACAGCTTCTCCCTCTCTCTCTCACTCATAGCCTCTTTCTCTCTCACACACACAGCTTCTCTCTCTCTCTCTCACAACTTATCTTTCACTCAGTCTCTCTCACTCACAGCTTCTCTTTCTCTCTCACTCACAGCTTCTCTTTCTCTTTCTCTCTCACTCACAGCTTCTCTTTCTCTCTCACACACACACACAGCTTATCTTTCTCTCTCTCTCACTCACAACCTCTGTTTCTCTCTATTACTCTCACTCATAGCTTCTCTCTCTCTCTCTCTCACTCACAGCTTCTCTTTCTCTCTCACTCTCTCTCTCACTCACAGCTTATCTTTCTCTCTCTCTCTCACTCACAGCTTCTCTTTCTCTCTCTCTCTCACAGCTTCTCTTTCTCTGTCTCTCTCTCACTCACAACTTCTCTTTCTCTCTCTCTCACTCACAGCTTCTCTTTCTCTATCACTCACTCAAAGCTTCTCTTTCTCTCTCTCTCTCTCAATCACACCTTCTCTTTGTCTCTCTCACACACAGCTTCACTTTCTGTCACTCTCGCTCACTCACAGCTTATCTTTCTCTCTCTCTCTCTCTCACTCACATCTTCTCTCTCTCTCACACAGATTCTCTTTCTCTCTCGCTCACTCACTCACAGTTTCTCTTTCTCTCTATCTCTCATGCACAGCTTCTCTTTCTCTCTCTCTCACTCGCTCACAGCTTCTCTTTCTTTCTCTCTCTCTCTCTCACTCACAGTTTCTCTTTCTCTCTCTCACTCACAGCTTCTCTTTCTCTCTCTCACACACACACAGCTTCTCTCTCTCTCTCATTCACAGCTTCTCTTTCTCTAACTCTCACTCACATCTTCTCTCACTCACTCACAGCTTCTCTTTCTCTCTCTCTCACTCACAGCTTCTCTTTCTCTCTCACACACACTCACAGCTTCTCTTTCTCTATCTCTCACTCACAGCTTCTCTTTCTCTCTCTCTCTCTCACTCACAGCTTCTCTTTCTCTCTCTCTCTCTCACTCACAGCTTCTCTTTCTCTCTCACACACACACAGATTCTCTTTCTCTCTCACTCACTCACAGCTTCTCTTTCTCTCTCTCACTCACAGCTTCTCTTTCTCTCTCTCAGTCACAGCTTCTCTTTCTCTCTCTTTCTCACTCACAGCTTCTCTTTCTCTCTCTCTCTCACTCACAGCTTCTCTTTCTCTCTCTCTCTCACTCACAGCTTCTCTTTCTCCCTCTCTCACACACAGATTCTCTTTCTCTCTCACTCACTCACAGCTTCTCTTTCTCTCTCTCACTCACAGCTTCTCTTTCTCTCTCTTTCTCACTCACAGCTTCTCTTTCTCTCTCTTTCTCAATCACAGCTTCTCCCTCTCTCTCTCTCACTCATAGCCTCTTTCTCTCTCACACACACAGCTTCTCTCTCTCTCTCTCACAACTTATCTTTCACTCAGTCTCTCTCACTCACAGCTTCTCTTTCTCTCTCTCTCTCACTCACAGCTTCTCTTTCTCTCTCTCTCTCACTCACACCTTCTCTTTCTCTCTCTCATACACACAGATTCTCTTTCTCTCTCTCTCACTCACACACAGCTTCTCTCTCTCTCTCTCACTCACAGCTTCTCTTTCTCTCTCTCACTCACAACTTCTCTTTTTCTCTCTTTCTCACTCACAGCTTCTCCCTCTCTCTCTCTCACATCCTCTTTCTCTCACACACACACAGCTTCTCTCTCTCTCACACACACACAACTTCTCTTTCACTCAGTCTCTCTCACTCAAAGCTTCTCTTTCTCTCTCTCTCTCTCACTCACAGCTTCTCATTCTCTCTCTCTCACTCACCGCTTCTCTCTCTCACTCACTCTCAGCTTCTCTCTCACTCACTCACAGCTTCTCTTTCTCTCACTCTCTCTCACTCACTGCTTCTCTTTCTCTCTCTCTCTCTCTCACAGCTTCTCTGTCTCTCACTATCTCTCACAGCTTCTCTTTCTTTCTCTCTCTCTCTCACTCACAGCTTCTCTTTCTCTCTCTCTCTCACTCACAGCTTCTCTTTCTCTCTCTCACTCTCAGCTTCTCTTTCCCTCTCTTTCTCACTCACAGCTACTCTCTCTCTGACTCACAGCTTCTCTCTCTCTCTCTCTCTCTCACTCAAAGCTTCTCTTTCTCTCTCTCTCTCACTCACAGCTTCTCTTTCTCTTTCTCTCTCACTCACAGCTTCTCTTTCTCCCTCTCTCTCTCTCTCCCAGCTTCTCTTTCTCTGTCTCTCTTACTCACAGCTTCTCTCTCTCTCTCTCTCACTCAATCAAAGCTTCTCTTTCTCTCTCTCTCACTCACACCTTCTCTCTCTCTCACACACACACAGCTTCTCTTTCTCTCACTCTCTCTCACTCACAGCTTCTCTTTCTCTCTATTACTCTCACTCACAGCTTCTCTTTCTCTCTCTCTCTCTCTCTCACTCACAGAATCTCTTTCTCTCTCTCACTCACAGCTTCTCTTTCTCTCTCTCACACACTCAAAGCTTGTCCCTCTTTCTCTCTCTCACTCACAGCTTCTCTTTCTCTCTCTTTCTCACTCACAGCTTCTCCCTCTCTCTCTCTCTCACTCACAGCCTCTTTCTCTCTCTCACACACAGCTTCTCTCTCTCACACACACACACTTCTCTTTCACTCAGTCTCTCTCACTCCCAGCTTCTCTTTCTCTCTCTCTCTCACTCGCAGCTTCTCTTTCTCTCTCTCTCACTCACAGCTTCTCTTTCTCTCCCTCTCTCTCACTCACAGCTTCTCTTTCTCTCTCTTTCTCACTCACAGCTTTTCTTTCTTTCTCTATCACTCTCAGCTTCTCTTTCCCACTCCTTCTCACTCACAGCTTCTCTTTCTCTCTCTTTCTCACTCACAGCTTCTCTCTCTCTCTCACTCACAGCTCTTCTCTCTCTCACTCACTCACAGCTTCTCTTTCTCTCTCTCTCACTCACAGCTTCTCTTTCTCTTTCTCTCTCACTCACAGCTTCTCTTTCTCTCTCTCTCACTCACAGCTTCTCTTTCTTTCTCTCTCAATCACAGCTTTTCTTTCTTTCTCTATCACTCTCAGCTTCTCTTTCCCACTCCTTCTCACTCACAGCTTCTCTTTCTCCATCTTTCTCACTCACAGCTACTCTCTCTCTCTCTCTCACTCACAGCTTCTCTCTCTCTCTCTCACTCACAGCTTCTCTTTCTCTCTCTCTCACTCACAGCTTCTCTTTCTCTTTCTCTCTCACTCACAGCTTCTCTTTCTCCCTCTCTCTCTCTCCCAGCTTCTCTTTCTCTGTCTCTCTCACTCACAGCTTCTCTTTCTCTCTCTCACTCACTCAAAGATTCTCTTTCTCTCTCTCTCTCACTCACACCTTCTCTCTCTCACACACACACACAGTTTCTCTTTCTCTCACTCTCTCTCACTCATAGCTTCTCTTTCTCTCTCTCTCTCACTCACAGCTTCTATTTCTCTCTATTACTCTCACTCACAGCTTCTCTTTCTCTCTCTCTCTCTCGCTCACAGAATCTCTTTCTCTCTCTCACTCACAGCTTCTCTTTCTCTCTCACACACACTCACAGCTTCTCCCTCTTTCTCTCTCTCTCTCACTCACAGCTTCTCTTTCTCTCTCTTTCTCACTCACAGCTTCTCCCCCTCTCTCTCTCTCACTCACAGCCTCTTTCTATCTCTCACACACAGCTTCTCTCTCACACACACACACTTCTCTTTCACTCAGTCTCTCACTCCCAGCTTCTCTTTCTCTCTCTCTCTCACTCGCAGCTTCTCTTTCTCTCTCTCTCACTCACAGCTTCTCTTTCTCTCCCTCTCTCTCACTCACAGCTTCTCTTTCTCTCTCTTTCTCACTCACAGCTTCTCTTTCCCACTCCTTCTCACTCACAGCTTCTCTTTCTCTCTCTTTCTCACTCACAGCTTCTCTCTCTCTCTCACTCACAGCTTCTCTCTCTCTCACTCACTCACAGCTTCTCTTTCTCTCTCTCTCACTCACAGCTTCTCTTTCTCTTTCTCTCTCACTCACAGCTTCTCTTTCTCTCTAACTCACTCACAGCTTCTCTTTCTCTCTCTCTCACTCACAACTTCTGTTTCTCTCTATTACTCTCACTCATAGCTTCTCTCTCTCTCTCTCTCACTCACAGCTTCTCTTTCTCTCTCACTCTCCCTCTCACTCAAAGCTTCTCTGTCTCTCTCTCTCTCACTCACAGCTTCTCTTTCTCTCTCTCTCTCTCACTCACACCTTCTCTTTCTCTCTCTCGCACACAGCTTCACTTTCACTCAGTCTCTCTCACTCACAGCTTCTCTTTCTCTATCTCTCTAACTCACAGCTTCTCTTTCTCTTTCTCTCTCACTCACATTTTTTCTCTCTCTCTCTCACTTACAGCTTCTCTTTCTCTCTCTCACTCACAACTTCTGTTTCTCTCTATTACTCTCACTCATAGCTTCTCTCTCTCTCTCTCACTCACAGCATCTCTTTCTCTCTCACTCTCTCTCACTCACAGCTTATCTTTCTCTCTCTCTCTCACTCACAGCTTCTCTTTCTCTCTCTCACACAGCTTCTCTTTCTCTGTCTCTCTCTCACTCACAGCTTCTCTTTCTCTCTCTCACTCACTCAAAGCTTCTCTTTCTCTCTCTCTCTCTCATTCACACCTTCTCTTTCTCTCTCTCACACACACAGCTTGTCTTTCTCTCACTCTCTCTCACTCACAGCTTCTCTTTCTCTCTATTACTCTCACTCACAGCTTCTCTTTCTCTCTCTCTGTCTCTCTCACTGACATAATCTCTTTCTCTCTCACTCTCTTGCTCACTCACAGCTTATCTTTCTCTCTCTCTCTCTCACTCACAGCTTCTCTTTCTCTTTCTCTCTCACTCACATCTTCTCTCTCTCACACACAGATTCTCTTTCTCTCTCACTCACTCACAGCTTCTCTTTCTCTCTCTCTCTCATGCACAGCTTCTGTTTCTCTCTCTCTCACTCACTCACAGCTTCTCTTTCTTACTCTCTCTCTCTCACTCACTGGCAGCTTCTCTTTCTATCTCTCTCTCACTCACAGCTTCTCTTTCTCTCTCTCTCTCACTCACATCTTCTCTCTCTCTCACACACAGATTCTCTTTTTCTCTCTCTCACTCACTCACAGCTTCTCTTTCTCTCTCTCTCATGCACAGCTTCTGTTTCTCTCTCTCTCACTCACTCACAGCTTCTCTTTCTTTCTCTCTCTCTCTCTCACTCACAGCTTATCTTTCTCTCTCTCTCTCACTCACAGCTTCTCTTTCTCTCTCTCTCTCACTCACATCTTCTCTCTCACACAGATTCTCTTTCTCTCTCTCTCTCTCACTCACAGCTTCTCTTTCTCTCTCACACACACACACAGATTCTCTTTCTCTCTCTCTCACTCACTCACAGCTTCTCTCTGTCTCTCACTCACAGCTTCTCTTTCTCTCACTCACAGCTTCTCTTTCTCTCTCTTTCTCACTCACAACTTCTCTTTCTCTCTCTTTCTCACTCATAGTTTCTCCCTCTCTCACTCTCTCACTCACAGCCTCTTTCTCTCTCACACACACAGCTTCTCTCTCTCACACACACAACTTCTCTTTCACTCAGTCTCTCTCACTCACAGCTTCTCTTTCTCTCTCTCTCACTCACACCTTCTCTTTCTCTCTCTCTCTCTCATTCACAGCTTCTCTTTCTCTCTCTCTCTCTCACTCACAGCTTCTCTTTCTCTCTCACACACACACAGATTCTTTTTCTCTCTCTCTCTCACTCACTCACAGCTTCTCTCTCTCTCACAGCTTCTCTTTCTCTCTCTCACTCACAGCTTCTCTTTCTCTCTCTTTCTCACTCACAACTTCTCTTTCTCTCTCTTTCTCACTCACAGTTTCTCCCTCTCTCTCTCTCTCACTCACAGCCTCTTTCTCTCTCACACACACAGCTTCTCTCTCTCACACACACAACTTCTCTTTCACTCAGTCTCTCTCACTCACAGCTTCTCTTTCTCTCTCTCTCACTCACAGCTTCTCTTTCTCTCTCTCACTCACAGCTTCTCTTTCTCTCTCTCTCTCACACAGATTCTCTTTCTCTCTCTCTCACTCACTCACAGCTTCTCTCTCTCTCTCACTCACTCACAGCTTCTCTTTCTTTCTCTCTCTCACTCACAGCTGCTCTTTTTCTCTCTTTCTCACTCACAGCTTCTCCCTCTCTCTCTCACTCACAGCCTCTTTCTCTCTCACACACACAGCTTCTCTCTCTCTCTCTCACTTCACTCAGTCTCTCTCACTCAAAGCTTCTCTTTCTCTCTCTCACTCACTCACAGCTTCTCTTTCTCTCTCTCTCTCACTCACAGCTTCTCTTTCTCTCTCTCTCGCACAGATTCTCTTTCTCTCTCTCACTCACTCACAGCTTCTCACTCTCTCTCTCACAGCTTCTCCCTCTCTCTCTCTCACTCACAGCCTCTTTCTCTCTCACACACACACAGCTTCTCTTTCTCTCACTCTCTCTTACTCACAGCTCCTCTTTCTCTCTATTGCTCTCACTCACAGCTTCTCTTTCTCTCTCTGTCTCTCTCACTCACAGAATCTCTTTCTTACTCTCTCTCACTCACAGCTTCTCTTTCTCTCTCTCTCTCTCACTCACATCTTCTCTCTCGCACACACAGATTCTCTTTCTCACTCTCTCACTCACTCACAGATTCTCTTTCTCTCTCTCATGCACAGCTTCTCTTTCTCTCTCTCTCACTCACTCACAGCTTCTCTTTCTCTCTCTCTCTCACTCAAAGCTTCTCTTTCTCTCTCTCTCTCACTCACAGCTTCTCTTTCTCTCTCTCTCTCACTCACAGCTTCTCTTTCTCTCTCACACACACACAGATTCTCTTTCTCTCTCACTCACTCACTCACAGCTTCTCTCTCTCTCTCACTCACAGCTTCTCTTTCTCTCTCTCACTCACAGCTTCTCTTTTTCTCTCTTTCTCACTCACAGCTTCTCCTTCTCTCTCTCTCACTCACAGCCTCTTTCTCTCTCACACACACAGCTTCTCTCTCTCACACACACACACACAACTTCTCTTTCACTCAGTCTCTCTCACTCACAGATTCTCTTTTTCTCTCTCTCTCACTCACAGCTTCTCTTTCTCTCCCTCTCTCTCACTCACAGCTTCTCTTTCTCTCTCTTTCTCACTCACAGCTTCTCTTTCTTTCTCTATCACTCTCAGCTTCTCTTTCCCACTCCTTCTCACTAACAGCTTCTCTTTCTCTCTCTTTCTCACTCACAGCTTCTCTCTCTCTCTCTCACAGCTTCTCTCTCTCTCACACTCTCAGCTTCTCTTTCTCTCTCTCTCACTCACAGCTTCTCTCTTTCTCTCTCTGCTTCTCTTTCTCTCTCTCTCACTCACAGCTTCTCTTTCTCTCTCTGACTGACAGCTACACTTTCTCTCTCTCTCACAGCTTCTCTCTCTCTCTCTCACTCTCAGCTTCTCTTTCTCTCTCTCTCACTCACAGCCTCTTTCTCTCTCACACACACAGCTTCTCTCTCTCACACACACACACAACTTCTCTTTCACTCAGTCTCTCTCACTCACAGCTTCTCTTTCTCTCTCTCTCTCACTCACAGCTTCTCTCTCTCTCACTCACAGCTTCTCTTTCTCTCTCATTCTCAGCTTCTCCTGCTCTCACTCTCTTTCACTCACAGCTTCTATTTCTTTCTCTCTCTCACTCACAGCTTCTCTTTCTCTCTCTCACTCACTCAAAGCTTCTCTTTCTCTCTCTCTCTCTCTCACACCTTCTCTTTCTCTCTCTCACACACAGATTCTCTTTCTCTCACTCTCTCTCACTCACAGCTTCTCTTTCTCTCTATTACTCTCACTCACAGCTTCTCTTTCTCTCTCTCTGTCTCTCTCACTGACAGAATCTCTTTCTCTCACACTCTCTCTCTCACTCACAGCTTCTCTTTCTCTCTCTCTCTCACTCACATCTTCTCTCTCACACAGATTCTCTTTCTCTCTCTGTCACTCACTCACAGCTTCTCTTTCTCTCTCTCTCTCATGCACAGCTTCTGTTTCTCTCTCTCTCACTCACAGCTTCTCTTTCTCTCTCTCTCTCACACAGATTCTCTTTCTCTCTCTCTCACTCACTCACAGCTTCTCTCTCTCTCTCACTCACTCACAGCTTCTCTTTCTTTCTCTCTCTCACTCACAGCTGCTCTTTTTCTCTCTTTCTCACTCACAGCTTCTCCCTCTCTCTCTCACTCACAGCCTCTTTCTCTCACACACACACAGCATCTCTCTCTCACACACACACACACAACTTCTCTTTCACTCAGTCTCTCTCACGCACAGCTTCTCTTTCTCTCTCTCTCTCACTCACAGCTTCTCTTTCTCTCCCTCTCTCTCACTCACAGCTTCTCTTTCTCTCTCTTTCTCACTCACAACTTCTCTTTCTTTCTCTATCACTCTCAGCTTCTCTTTCCCACTCCTTCTCACTAACAGCTTCTCTTTCTCTCTCTTTCTCACTCACAGCTTCTCTCTCTCTCTCTCACAGCTTCTCTCTCTCTCACTCACTCTCTGCTTCTCTTTCTCTCTCTCTCACTCACAGCTTCTCTTTCTCTCTCTGACTGACAGCTACACTTTCTCTCTCTCTCTCACAGCTTCTCTCTCTCTCTCACTCTCAGCTTCTCTTTCTCTCTCTCTCACTCACAGCCTCTTTCTCTCTCACACACACAGCTTCTCTCTCTCTCACACACACACAACTTCTCTTTCACTCAGTCTCTCTCACTCACAGCTTCTCTTTCTCTCTCTCTCTCACTCACAGCTTCTCTCTCTCTCACTCACAGCTTCTCTTTCTCTCTCATTCTCAGCTTCTCCTGCTCTCACTCTCTCTCACTCACAGCTTCTATTTCTTTCTCTCTCTCTCTCACACCTTCTCTTTCTCTCTCACACACACAGCTTCTCTTTCTCTCACTCTCTCTCACTCACAGCTTCTCTTTCTCTCTATTACTCTCACTCACAGCTTCTCTTTCTCTCTCTCTGTCTCTCTCACTGACAGAATCTCTTTCTCTCACACTCTCTCTCTCACTCACAGCTTCTCTTTCTCTCTCTCTCTCACTCACATCTTCTCTCTCACACAGATTCTCTTTCTCTCTCTGTCACTCACTCACAGCTTCTCTTTCTCTCTCTCTCTCATGCACAGCTTCTGTTTCTCTCTCTCTCACTCACTCACAGCTTCTCTTTCTTACTCTCTCTCTCTCTCACTGGCAGCTTCTCTTTCTATCTCTCTCTCACTCACAGCTTATCTTTCTCTCTCTCTCACTCACAGCTTCTCTTTCTCTCTCTCGCACACAGCTTCTCTCTCACACACACACAACCAACTTCTCTTTCACTCAGTCTCTCTCACTCACAGCTTCTCTTTCTCTCTCTCTCTCACTCAAAGCTTCTCTTTCTCTCTCACTCTCTCTCTCACTCACAGCTTCTCTTTCTCTCTCTCTCACAGCTTCTCTTTCTCTCTCTTTCTCACTCACACCTTCTCTTTCTTTCTCTATCACTCTCAGCTTCTCTTTCCCACTCCTTCTCACTCACAGCTTGTCTTTCTCTTTCTCACTCACAGCTTCTCTCTCTCTCACTCACAGCTTCTCTTTCTCTCTCTCTCATGCACAGCTTCTGTTTCTCTCTCTCTCACTCACTCACAGCTTCTCTTTCTCTCTCTCTCTCATGCACAGCTTCTGTTTCTCTCTCTCTCACTCACTCACAGCTTCTCTTTCTTTCTCTCTCTCTCACTCGCAGCTTCTCTTTCTCTCTCTCTCACTCACAGCTTCTCTTTCTCTCTCTCTCTCACTCACAGCTTCTCTTTCTCTCTCTCACACACACAGCTTCTGTTTCTCTCTCACTCACACGCAGCTTCTCTCTCTCTCTCACTCACAGCTTCTCTCTCTCTCTCACTCACAGCTTCTCTTTCTCTGTCTCTCACTCACATCTTCTCTCTCACACACACAGATTCTCTTTCTCTCTCTCTCTCACTCACAGCTTCTCTCTCTCTCTCACTCACAGCTTCTCTTTCTCTCTCTCGCACACAGCTTCTCTCTCACACACACACAACCAACTTCTCTTTCACTCAGTCTCTCTCACTCACAGCTTATCTTTCTCTCTCTCTCTCACTCAAAGCTTCTCTTTCTCTCTCACTCTCTCTCTCACTCACAGCTTCTCTTTCTCTCTCTCACTCACAGCTTCTCTTTCTCTCTCTTTCTCACTCACAGCTTCTCTTTCTTTCTCTATCACTCTCAGCTTCTCTTTCCCACTCCTTCTCACTCACAGCTTCTCTTTCTCTTTCTCACTCACAGCTTCTCTCTCTCTCTCACTCACAGCTTCTCTTTCTCTCTCATGCACAGCTTCTGTTTCTCTCTCTCTCACTCACTCAGGTTCTCTTTCTCTCTCTCTCTCATGCACAGCTTCTGTTTCTCTCTCTCTCACTCACTCACAGCTTCTCTTTCTTTCTCTCTCTCTCTCACTCGCAGCTTCTCTTTCTCTCTCTCTCACTCACAGCTTCTCTGTCTCTCTCTCACTCACAGCTTCTCTTTCTCTCTCTCTCTCTCACAGCTTCTCTTTCTCTCTCACTCACTCACAGCTTCTCTCTCTCTCTCACTCACAGCTTCTCTTTCTCTCTCTCACTCACAGCTTCTCTTTCTCTCTCTCTCTCACTCACATCTTCTCTCTCACACACACAGATTCTCTTTCTCTCTCTCTCTCTCACTCACAGCTTCTCTTTCTCTCTCTCACACACACAGATTCTCTTTCTCTCTCTCTAACTCACTCACAGCTTCTCTCTCTCTCTCACTCACAGCTTCTCTTTCTCTCTCTCACTCACAGCTTCGCTTTCTCTCTCTCACTCACAGCTTCTCTTTCTCTCTCTTTCTCACTCACAACTTCTATTTCTCTCTCTTTCTCACTCACAGTTTCTCCCTCTCTCTCTCTCTCTCACTCACAGCCTCTTTCACTCTCACACACACAGCTTCTCTCTCTCACACACACACAACTCTTTCACTCAGTCTCTCTCACTCACAGCTTCTCTTTCTCGCTCTCTCACTCACACCTTCTCTTTCTCTCTCTCTCTCACTCACAGCTTCTCTTTCTCTCTCTCTCTCTCACTCACAGCTTCTCTTTCGCTCTCACACACACAGAGATTCTCTTTCTCTCTCACTCACTCACTCACAGCTTCTCTCTCTCTCTCTCACTCACAGCTTCTCTTTCTCTCTCACTCACAGCTTCTCTTTCTCTCTCTTTCTCACTCAAACTTCTCTTTCTCTCTCTTTCTCACTCACAGTTTCTCCCTCTCTCTCTCTCACTCACAGCCTGTTTCTCTCACACACACACAGCTTCTCTCTCTCACACACACAACTTCTCTTTCACTCAGTCTCTCTCACTCACAGCTTCTCTTTCTCTCTCTCTCACTCACAGCTTCTCTTTCTCTCTCTCTCTCTCACTCACAGCTTCTCTTTCTCTCTCTCTCTCACACAGATTCTCTTTCTCTCTCTCTCACTCACTCACAGCTTCTCTCTCTCTCTCACTCACAGCTTCTCTTTCTCTCTCTCACTCACAGCTTCTCTTTTTCTCTCTTTCTCACTCACAGCTTCTCCCTCTCTCTCTCTCACTCACAGCCTCTTTCTCTCTCACACACACAGCTTCTCTCTCTCTCTCTCACTTCACTCAGTCTCTCTCACTCAAAGCTTCTCTTTCTCTCTCTCTCTCTCACTCACAGCTTCTCTTTCTCTCTCTCTCTCACTCACAGCTTCTCTTTCTCTCTCTCTCGCACAGCTTCTCTTTCTCTCTCCCTCACTCACTCACAGCTTCTCTCTCTCTCTCACTCACAGCTTCTCTTTCTCTCTCTCACTCACAGATTCTCTTTTTCTCTCTTTCTCACTCACAGCTTCTCCCTCTCTCTCTCTCTCACTCACAGCCTCTTTCTCTCTCTCACACACACAGCTTCTCTTTCTCTCACTCTCTCTTACTCACAGCTTCTCTTTCTCTCTATTGCTCTCACTCACAGCTTCTCTTTCTCTCTCTCTGTCTCTCTCACTCACAGAATCTCTTTCTCTCTCTCTCTCACTCACATCTTCTCTCTCACACACACAGATTCTCTTTCTCTCTCTCTCACTCACTCACAGATTCTCTTTCTCTCTCTCATGCACAGCTTCTCTTTCTCTCTCTCTCACTCACTCACAGCTTCTCTTTCTCTCTCTCTCTCACTCAAAGCTTCTCTTTCTCTCTCTCTCTCACTCACAGCTTCTCTTTCTCTCTCTCTCTCACTCACAGCTTCTCTTTCTCTCTCACACACACAGCTTCTCTTTCTCTCTCACTCACTCACAGCTTCTCTCTCTCTCTCACTCACAGCTTCTCTTTCTCTCTCTCACTCACAGCTTCTCTTTCTCTCTCTCTTTCACTCACATCTTCTCTCTCTCACACACAGATTCTCTTTCTCTCTCTCTCTCTCACTCACAGCTTCTCTTTCTCTCTCACACACACACAGATTCTCTTTCTCTCTCACTCACTCACTCACAGCTTCTCTCTCTCTCACTCACTCACAGCTTCTCTTTCTCTCTCTCACTCACAGCTTCTCTTTCTCTCTCTTTCTCACTCACAACTTCTCTTTCTCTCTCTTTCTCACTCACAGTTTCTCCCTCTCTCTCTCTCTCACTCACAGCTACTTTCTCTCTCACACACACAGCTTCTCTCTCTCACACACACAACTTCTCTTTCACTCAGTCTCTCTCACTCACAGCTTCTCTTTCTCTCTCTCTCACTCACACCTTCTCTTTCTCTCTCCCTCTCACTCACAGCTTCTTTCTCTCTCTCTCTCTCACTCACAGCTTCTCTTTCGCTCTCACACACACACAGATTCTCTTTCTCTCTCTCTCACTCACTCACAGCTTCTCTCTCTCTCTCACTCACAGCTTCTCTTTCTCTCTCTTTCTCACTCACAACTTCTCTTTCTCTCTCTTTCTCACTCACAGTTTCTCCCTCTCTCTCTCTCTCACTCACAGCCTCTTTCTCTCACACACACACAGCTTCTCTCTCTCACACACACAACTTCTCTCTCACTCAGTCTCTCTCACTCACAGCTTCTCTTTCTCTCTCTCTCACTCACAGCTTCTCTTTCTCTCTCTCTCACTCACAGCTTCTCTTTCTCTCTCTCTCTCACACAGATTCTCTTTCTCTCTCTCTCAATCACTCACAGCTTCTCTCTCTCACTCACTCACTCACAGCTTCTCTTTCTCTCACTCACTCACAGCTTCTCTTTTTCTCTCTTTCTCACTCACAGCTTCTCCCTCTCTCTCTCACTCACAGCCTCTTTCTCTCTCACACACACAGCTTCTCTCTCTCTCACTTCACTCAGTCTCTCTCACTCAAAGCTTCTCTTTCTCTCTCTCTCTCACTCACAGCTTCTCTTTCTCTCTCTCTCTCACTCACAGCTTCTCTTTCTCTCTCTCTCGCACAGCTTCTCTTTCTCTCTCTCTCACTCACTCACAGCTTCTCTCTCTCTCTCTCACTCACAGCTTCTCTTTCTCTCTCTCACTCACAGATTCTCTTTTTCTCTCTTTCTCACTCACAGCTTCTCCCTCTCTCTCTCTCACTCACAGCCTCTTTCTCTCTCACACACACAGCTTCTCTTTCTCTCACTCTCTCTTACTCACAGCTTCTCTTTCTCTCTCTCTGTCTCTATCACTCACAGAATCTCTTTCTCACTCTCTCTCACTCACAGCTTCTCTTTCTCTCTCTCTCTCTCTCACTCACATCTTCTCTCTCACACACACAGATTCTCTTTCTCTCTCTCTCACTCACTCACAGATTCTCTTTCTCTCTCTCATGCACAGCTTCTCTTTCTCTCTCTCTCTCACTCACTCACAGCTTCTCTTTCTCTCTCTCTCTCACTCAAAGCTTCTCTTTCTCTCTCTCTCTCACTCACAGCTTCTCTTTCTCTCTCTCTCTCTCTCACTCACAGCCTCTCTTTCTCTCTCACACACACACAGATTCTCTTTCTCTCTCTCACTCACTCACTGCTTCTCTCTCTCTCTCACTCACAGCTTCTCTTTCTCTCTCTCACTCACAGCTTCCCTTTTTCTCTCTTTCTCACTCACAGATTCTCTTTCTCTCTCTCATGCACAGCTTCTCTTTCTCTCCCTCTCACTCACTCACAGCTTCTCTTTCTCTCTCTCTCTCACTCAAAGCTTCTCTTTCTCTCTCTCTCTCACTCACAGCTTCTCTTTCTCTCTCTCTCACTCACAGCTTCTCTTTCTCTCTCTCACACACACAGATTCTCTTTCTCTCTCTCTCACTCACTCACAGCTTCTCTCTCTCTCTCTCACTCACAGCTTCTCTTTCTCTCTCTCACTCACAGCTTCTCTTTTTCTCTCTTTCTCACTCACAGCTTCTCCTTCTCTCTCTCTCACTCACAGCCTCTTTCTCTCACACACAAACAGCTTCTCTCTCACACACACACACACAACTTCTCTTTCACTCAGTCTCTCTCACTCACAGCTTCTCTTTCTCTCTCTCTCTAACTCACAGCTTCTCTTTCTCACTCTCTCACTCACAGCTTCTCTTTCTCTCCCTCTCTCTCACTCACAGCTTCTCTTTCTCTCTCTTTCTCACTCACAGCTTCTCTTTCTTTCTCTATCACTCTCAGCTTCTCTTTCCCACTCCTTCTCACTCACAGCTTCTCTTTCTCTTTCTCACTCACAGCTTCTCTTTCTCTCCCTCTCTCTCACTCACAGCTTCTCTTTCTCTCTCTCTCTCACTCACAGCTTCTATTTCTCTCTATTACTCTCACTCACAGCTTCTCTTTCTCTCTCTCTCTCTCGCTCACAGAATCTCTTTCTCTCTCTCACTCACAGCTTCTCTTTCTCTCTCACACACACTCACAGCTTCTCCCTCTTTCTCTCTCTCTCTCACTCACAGCTTCTCTTTCTCTCTCTTTCTCACTCACAGCTTCTCCCCCTCTCTCTCTCTCACTCACAGCCTCTTTCTATCTCTCACACACAGCTTCTCTCTCACACACACACACTTCTCTTTCACTCAGTCTCTCACTCCCAGCTTCTCTTTCTCTCTCTCTCTCACTCGCAGCTTCTCTTTCTCTCTCTCTCACTCACAGCTTCTCTTTCTCTCCCTCTCTCTCACTCACAGCTTCTCTTTCTCTCTCTTTCTCACTCACAGCTTCTCTTTCCCACTCCTTCTCACTCACAGCTTCTCTTTCTCTCTCTTTCTCACTCACAGCTTCTCTCTCTCTCTCACTCACAGCTTCTCTCTCTCTCACTCACTCACAGCTTCTCTTTCTCTCTCTCTCACTCACAGCTTCTCTTTCTCTTTCTCTCTCACTCACAGCTTCTCTTTCTCTCTAACTCACTCACAGCTTCTCTTTCTCTCTCTCTCACTCACAACTTCTGTTTCTCTCTATTACTCTCACTCATAGCTTCTCTCTCTCTCTCTCTCACTCACAGCTTCTCTTTCTCTCTCACTCTCCCTCTCACTCAAAGCTTCTCTGTCTCTCTCTCTCTCACTCACAGCTTCTCTTTCTCTCTCTCTCTCTCACTCACACCTTCTCTTTCTCTCTCTCGCACACAGCTTCACTTTCACTCAGTCTCTCTCACTCACAGCTTCTCTTTCTCTATCTCTCTAACTCACAGCTTCTCTTTCTCTTTCTCTCTCACTCACATTTTTTCTCTCTCTCTCTCACTTACAGCTTCTCTTTCTCTCTCTCACTCACAACTTCTGTTTCTCTCTATTACTCTCACTCATAGCTTCTCTCTCTCTCTCTCACTCACAGCATCTCTTTCTCTCTCACTCTCTCTCACTCACAGCTTATCTTTCTCTCTCTCTCTCACTCACAGCTTCTCTTTCTCTCTCTCACACAGCTTCTCTTTCTCTGTCTCTCTCTCACTCACAGCTTCTCTTTCTCTCTCTCACTCACTCAAAGCTTCTCTTTCTCTCTCTCTCTCTCATTCACACCTTCTCTTTCTCTCTCTCACACACACAGCTTGTCTTTCTCTCACTCTCTCTCACTCACAGCTTCTCTTTCTCTCTATTACTCTCACTCACAGCTTCTCTTTCTCTCTCTCTGTCTCTCTCACTGACATAATCTCTTTCTCTCTCACTCTCTTGCTCACTCACAGCTTATCTTTCTCTCTCTCTCTCTCACTCACAGCTTCTCTTTCTCTTTCTCTCTCACTCACATCTTCTCTCTCTCACACACAGATTCTCTTTCTCTCTCACTCACTCACAGCTTCTCTTTCTCTCTCTCTCTCATGCACAGCTTCTGTTTCTCTCTCTCTCACTCACTCACAGCTTCTCTTTCTTACTCTCTCTCTCTCACTCACTGGCAGCTTCTCTTTCTATCTCTCTCTCACTCACAGCTTCTCTTTCTCTCTCTCTCTCACTCACATCTTCTCTCTCTCTCACACACAGATTCTCTTTTTCTCTCTCTCACTCACTCACAGCTTCTCTTTCTCTCTCTCTCATGCACAGCTTCTGTTTCTCTCTCTCTCACTCACTCACAGCTTCTCTTTCTTTCTCTCTCTCTCTCTCACTCACAGCTTATCTTTCTCTCTCTCTCTCACTCACAGCTTCTCTTTCTCTCTCTCTCTCACTCACATCTTCTCTCTCACACAGATTCTCTTTCTCTCTCTCTCTCTCACTCACAGCTTCTCTTTCTCTCTCACACACACACACAGATTCTCTTTCTCTCTCTCTCACTCACTCACAGCTTCTCTCTGTCTCTCACTCACAGCTTCTCTTTCTCTCACTCACAGCTTCTCTTTCTCTCTCTTTCTCACTCACAACTTCTCTTTCTCTCTCTTTCTCACTCATAGTTTCTCCCTCTCTCACTCTCTCACTCACAGCCTCTTTCTCTCTCACACACACAGCTTCTCTCTCTCACACACACAACTTCTCTTTCACTCAGTCTCTCTCACTCACAGCTTCTCTTTCTCTCTCTCTCACTCACACCTTCTCTTTCTCTCTCTCTCTCTCATTCACAGCTTCTCTTTCTCTCTCTCTCTCTCACTCACAGCTTCTCTTTCTCTCTCACACACACACAGATTCTTTTTCTCTCTCTCTCTCACTCACTCACAGCTTCTCTCTCTCTCACAGCTTCTCTTTCTCTCTCTCACTCACAGCTTCTCTTTCTCTCTCTTTCTCACTCACAACTTCTCTTTCTCTCTCTTTCTCACTCACAGTTTCTCCCTCTCTCTCTCTCTCACTCACAGCCTCTTTCTCTCTCACACACACAGCTTCTCTCTCTCACACACACAACTTCTCTTTCACTCAGTCTCTCTCACTCACAGCTTCTCTTTCTCTCTCTCTCACTCACAGCTTCTCTTTCTCTCTCTCACTCACAGCTTCTCTTTCTCTCTCTCTCTCACACAGATTCTCTTTCTCTCTCTCTCACTCACTCACAGCTTCTCTCTCTCTCTCACTCACTCACAGCTTCTCTTTCTTTCTCTCTCTCACTCACAGCTGCTCTTTTTCTCTCTTTCTCACTCACAGCTTCTCCCTCTCTCTCTCACTCACAGCCTCTTTCTCTCTCACACACACAGCTTCTCTCTCTCTCTCTCACTTCACTCAGTCTCTCTCACTCAAAGCTTCTCTTTCTCTCTCTCACTCACTCACAGCTTCTCTTTCTCTCTCTCTCTCACTCACAGCTTCTCTTTCTCTCTCTCTCGCACAGATTCTCTTTCTCTCTCTCACTCACTCACAGCTTCTCACTCTCTCTCTCACAGCTTCTCCCTCTCTCTCTCTCACTCACAGCCTCTTTCTCTCTCACACACACACAGCTTCTCTTTCTCTCACTCTCTCTTACTCACAGCTCCTCTTTCTCTCTATTGCTCTCACTCACAGCTTCTCTTTCTCTCTCTGTCTCTCTCACTCACAGAATCTCTTTCTTACTCTCTCTCACTCACAGCTTCTCTTTCTCTCTCTCTCTCTCACTCACATCTTCTCTCTCGCACACACAGATTCTCTTTCTCACTCTCTCACTCACTCACAGATTCTCTTTCTCTCTCTCATGCACAGCTTCTCTTTCTCTCTCTCTCACTCACTCACAGCTTCTCTTTCTCTCTCTCTCTCACTCAAAGCTTCTCTTTCTCTCTCTCTCTCACTCACAGCTTCTCTTTCTCTCTCTCTCTCACTCACAGCTTCTCTTTCTCTCTCACACACACACAGATTCTCTTTCTCTCTCACTCACTCACTCACAGCTTCTCTCTCTCTCTCACTCACAGCTTCTCTTTCTCTCTCTCACTCACAGCTTCTCTTTTTCTCTCTTTCTCACTCACAGCTTCTCCTTCTCTCTCTCTCACTCACAGCCTCTTTCTCTCTCACACACACAGCTTCTCTCTCTCACACACACACACACAACTTCTCTTTCACTCAGTCTCTCTCACTCACAGATTCTCTTTTTCTCTCTCTCTCACTCACAGCTTCTCTTTCTCTCCCTCTCTCTCACTCACAGCTTCTCTTTCTCTCTCTTTCTCACTCACAGCTTCTCTTTCTTTCTCTATCACTCTCAGCTTCTCTTTCCCACTCCTTCTCACTAACAGCTTCTCTTTCTCTCTCTTTCTCACTCACAGCTTCTCTCTCTCTCTCTCACAGCTTCTCTCTCTCTCACACTCTCAGCTTCTCTTTCTCTCTCTCTCACTCACAGCTTCTCTCTTTCTCTCTCTGCTTCTCTTTCTCTCTCTCTCACTCACAGCTTCTCTTTCTCTCTCTGACTGACAGCTACACTTTCTCTCTCTCTCACAGCTTCTCTCTCTCTCTCTCACTCTCAGCTTCTCTTTCTCTCTCTCTCACTCACAGCCTCTTTCTCTCTCACACACACAGCTTCTCTCTCTCACACACACACACAACTTCTCTTTCACTCAGTCTCTCTCACTCACAGCTTCTCTTTCTCTCTCTCTCTCACTCACAGCTTCTCTCTCTCTCACTCACAGCTTCTCTTTCTCTCTCATTCTCAGCTTCTCCTGCTCTCACTCTCTTTCACTCACAGCTTCTATTTCTTTCTCTCTCTCACTCACAGCTTCTCTTTCTCTCTCTCACTCACTCAAAGCTTCTCTTTCTCTCTCTCTCTCTCTCACACCTTCTCTTTCTCTCTCTCACACACAGATTCTCTTTCTCTCACTCTCTCTCACTCACAGCTTCTCTTTCTCTCTATTACTCTCACTCACAGCTTCTCTTTCTCTCTCTCTGTCTCTCTCACTGACAGAATCTCTTTCTCTCACACTCTCTCTCTCACTCACAGCTTCTCTTTCTCTCTCTCTCTCACTCACATCTTCTCTCTCACACAGATTCTCTTTCTCTCTCTGTCACTCACTCACAGCTTCTCTTTCTCTCTCTCTCTCATGCACAGCTTCTGTTTCTCTCTCTCTCACTCACAGCTTCTCTTTCTCTCTCTCTCTCACACAGATTCTCTTTCTCTCTCTCTCACTCACTCACAGCTTCTCTCTCTCTCTCACTCACTCACAGCTTCTCTTTCTTTCTCTCTCTCACTCACAGCTGCTCTTTTTCTCTCTTTCTCACTCACAGCTTCTCCCTCTCTCTCTCACTCACAGCCTCTTTCTCTCACACACACACAGCATCTCTCTCTCACACACACACACACAACTTCTCTTTCACTCAGTCTCTCTCACGCACAGCTTCTCTTTCTCTCTCTCTCTCACTCACAGCTTCTCTTTCTCTCCCTCTCTCTCACTCACAGCTTCTCTTTCTCTCTCTTTCTCACTCACAACTTCTCTTTCTTTCTCTATCACTCTCAGCTTCTCTTTCCCACTCCTTCTCACTAACAGCTTCTCTTTCTCTCTCTTTCTCACTCACAGCTTCTCTCTCTCTCTCTCACAGCTTCTCTCTCTCTCACTCACTCTCTGCTTCTCTTTCTCTCTCTCTCACTCACAGCTTCTCTTTCTCTCTCTGACTGACAGCTACACTTTCTCTCTCTCTCTCACAGCTTCTCTCTCTCTCTCACTCTCAGCTTCTCTTTCTCTCTCTCTCACTCACAGCCTCTTTCTCTCTCACACACACAGCTTCTCTCTCTCTCACACACACACAACTTCTCTTTCACTCAGTCTCTCTCACTCACAGCTTCTCTTTCTCTCTCTCTCTCACTCACAGCTTCTCTCTCTCTCACTCACAGCTTCTCTTTCTCTCTCATTCTCAGCTTCTCCTGCTCTCACTCTCTCTCACTCACAGCTTCTATTTCTTTCTCTCTCTCTCTCACACCTTCTCTTTCTCTCTCACACACACAGCTTCTCTTTCTCTCACTCTCTCTCACTCACAGCTTCTCTTTCTCTCTATTACTCTCACTCACAGCTTCTCTTTCTCTCTCTCTGTCTCTCTCACTGACAGAATCTCTTTCTCTCACACTCTCTCTCTCACTCACAGCTTCTCTTTCTCTCTCTCTCTCACTCACATCTTCTCTCTCACACAGATTCTCTTTCTCTCTCTGTCACTCACTCACAGCTTCTCTTTCTCTCTCTCTCTCATGCACAGCTTCTGTTTCTCTCTCTCTCACTCACTCACAGCTTCTCTTTCTTACTCTCTCTCTCTCTCACTGGCAGCTTCTCTTTCTATCTCTCTCTCACTCACAGCTTATCTTTCTCTCTCTCTCACTCACAGCTTCTCTTTCTCTCTCTCGCACACAGCTTCTCTCTCACACACACACAACCAACTTCTCTTTCACTCAGTCTCTCTCACTCACAGCTTCTCTTTCTCTCTCTCTCTCACTCAAAGCTTCTCTTTCTCTCTCACTCTCTCTCTCACTCACAGCTTCTCTTTCTCTCTCTCTCACAGCTTCTCTTTCTCTCTCTTTCTCACTCACACCTTCTCTTTCTTTCTCTATCACTCTCAGCTTCTCTTTCCCACTCCTTCTCACTCACAGCTTGTCTTTCTCTTTCTCACTCACA
The DNA here is from genome assembly GCA_035047345.1 of Bradypodion ventrale. NCBI lineage: Eukaryota > Metazoa > Chordata > Lepidosauria > Squamata > Chamaeleonidae > Bradypodion > Bradypodion ventrale. Next base: position 256,816,523 of record JAWDJE010000001.1, read on the forward strand.
GCTTCTCTCTCTCTCACTCACAGCTTCTCTTTCTCTCTCTCTCATGCACAGCTTCTGTTTCTCTCTCTCTCACTCACTCACAGCTTCTCTTTCTCTCTCTCTCTCATGCACAGCTTCTGTTTCTCTCTCTCTCACTCACTCACAGCTTCTCTTTCTTTCTCTCTCTCTCACTCGCAGCTTCTCTTTCTCTCTCTCTCACTCACAGCTTCTCTTTCTCTCTCTCTCTCACTCACAGCTTCTCTTTCTCTCTCTCACACACACAGCTTCTGTTTCTCTCTCACTCACACGCAGCTTCTCTCTCTCTCTCACTCACAGCTTCTCTCTCTCTCTCACTCACAGCTTCTCTTTCTCTGTCTCTCACTCACATCTTCTCTCTCACACACACAGATTCTCTTTCTCTCTCTCTCTCACTCACAGCTTCTCTCTCTCTCTCACTCACAGCTTCTCTTTCTCTCTCTCGCACACAGCTTCTCTCTCACACACACACAACCAACTTCTCTTTCACTCAGTCTCTCTCACTCACAGCTTATCTTTCTCTCTCTCTCTCACTCAAAGCTTCTCTTTCTCTCTCACTCTCTCTCTCACTCACAGCTTCTCTTTCTCTCTCTCACTCACAGCTTCTCTTTCTCTCTCTTTCTCACTCACAGCTTCTCTTTCTTTCTCTATCACTCTCAGCTTCTCTTTCCCACTCCTTCTCACTCACAGCTTCTCTTTCTCTTTCTCACTCACAGCTTCTCTCTCTCTCTCACTCACAGCTTCTCTTTCTCTCTCATGCACAGCTTCTGTTTCTCTCTCTCTCACTCACTCAGGTTCTCTTTCTCTCTCTCTCTCATGCACAGCTTCTGTTTCTCTCTCTCTCACTCACTCACAGCTTCTCTTTCTTTCTCTCTCTCTCTCACTCGCAGCTTCTCTTTCTCTCTCTCTCACTCACAGCTTCTCTGTCTCTCTCTCACTCACAGCTTCTCTTTCTCTCTCTCTCTCTCACAGCTTCTCTTTCTCTCTCACTCACTCACAGCTTCTCTCTCTCTCTCACTCACAGCTTCTCTTTCTCTCTCTCACTCACAGCTTCTCTTTCTCTCTCTCTCTCACTCACATCTTCTCTCTCACACACACAGATTCTCTTTCTCTCTCTCTCTCTCACTCACAGCTTCTCTTTCTCTCTCTCACACACACAGATTCTCTTTCTCTCTCTCTAACTCACTCACAGCTTCTCTCTCTCTCTCACTCACAGCTTCTCTTTCTCTCTCTCACTCACAGCTTCGCTTTCTCTCTCTCACTCACAGCTTCTCTTTCTCTCTCTTTCTCACTCACAACTTCTATTTCTCTCTCTTTCTCACTCACAGTTTCTCCCTCTCTCTCTCTCTCTCACTCACAGCCTCTTTCACTCTCACACACACAGCTTCTCTCTCTCACACACACACAACTCTTTCACTCAGTCTCTCTCACTCACAGCTTCTCTTTCTCGCTCTCTCACTCACACCTTCTCTTTCTCTCTCTCTCTCACTCACAGCTTCTCTTTCTCTCTCTCTCTCTCACTCACAGCTTCTCTTTCGCTCTCACACACACAGAGATTCTCTTTCTCTCTCACTCACTCACTCACAGCTTCTCTCTCTCTCTCTCACTCACAGCTTCTCTTTCTCTCTCACTCACAGCTTCTCTTTCTCTCTCTTTCTCACTCAAACTTCTCTTTCTCTCTCTTTCTCACTCACAGTTTCTCCCTCTCTCTCTCTCACTCACAGCCTGTTTCTCTCACACACACACAGCTTCTCTCTCTCACACACACAACTTCTCTTTCACTCAGTCTCTCTCACTCACAGCTTCTCTTTCTCTCTCTCTCACTCACAGCTTCTCTTTCTCTCTCTCTCTCTCACTCACAGCTTCTCTTTCTCTCTCTCTCTCACACAGATTCTCTTTCTCTCTCTCTCACTCACTCACAGCTTCTCTCTCTCTCTCACTCACAGCTTCTCTTTCTCTCTCTCACTCACAGCTTCTCTTTTTCTCTCTTTCTCACTCACAGCTTCTCCCTCTCTCTCTCTCACTCACAGCCTCTTTCTCTCTCACACACACAGCTTCTCTCTCTCTCTCTCACTTCACTCAGTCTCTCTCACTCAAAGCTTCTCTTTCTCTCTCTCTCTCTCACTCACAGCTTCTCTTTCTCTCTCTCTCTCACTCACAGCTTCTCTTTCTCTCTCTCTCGCACAGCTTCTCTTTCTCTCTCCCTCACTCACTCACAGCTTCTCTCTCTCTCTCACTCACAGCTTCTCTTTCTCTCTCTCACTCACAGATTCTCTTTTTCTCTCTTTCTCACTCACAGCTTCTCCCTCTCTCTCTCTCTCACTCACAGCCTCTTTCTCTCTCTCACACACACAGCTTCTCTTTCTCTCACTCTCTCTTACTCACAGCTTCTCTTTCTCTCTATTGCTCTCACTCACAGCTTCTCTTTCTCTCTCTCTGTCTCTCTCACTCACAGAATCTCTTTCTCTCTCTCTCTCACTCACATCTTCTCTCTCACACACACAGATTCTCTTTCTCTCTCTCTCACTCACTCACAGATTCTCTTTCTCTCTCTCATGCACAGCTTCTCTTTCTCTCTCTCTCACTCACTCACAGCTTCTCTTTCTCTCTCTCTCTCACTCAAAGCTTCTCTTTCTCTCTCTCTCTCACTCACAGCTTCTCTTTCTCTCTCTCTCTCACTCACAGCTTCTCTTTCTCTCTCACACACACAGCTTCTCTTTCTCTCTCACTCACTCACAGCTTCTCTCTCTCTCTCACTCACAGCTTCTCTTTCTCTCTCTCACTCACAGCTTCTCTTTCTCTCTCTCTTTCACTCACATCTTCTCTCTCTCACACACAGATTCTCTTTCTCTCTCTCTCTCTCACTCACAGCTTCTCTTTCTCTCTCACACACACACAGATTCTCTTTCTCTCTCACTCACTCACTCACAGCTTCTCTCTCTCTCACTCACTCACAGCTTCTCTTTCTCTCTCTCACTCACAGCTTCTCTTTCTCTCTCTTTCTCACTCACAACTTCTCTTTCTCTCTCTTTCTCACTCACAGTTTCTCCCTCTCTCTCTCTCTCACTCACAGCTACTTTCTCTCTCACACACACAGCTTCTCTCTCTCACACACACAACTTCTCTTTCACTCAGTCTCTCTCACTCACAGCTTCTCTTTCTCTCTCTCTCACTCACACCTTCTCTTTCTCTCTCCCTCTCACTCACAGCTTCTTTCTCTCTCTCTCTCTCACTCACAGCTTCTCTTTCGCTCTCACACACACACAGATTCTCTTTCTCTCTCTCTCACTCACTCACAGCTTCTCTCTCTCTCTCACTCACAGCTTCTCTTTCTCTCTCTTTCTCACTCACAACTTCTCTTTCTCTCTCTTTCTCACTCACAGTTTCTCCCTCTCTCTCTCTCTCACTCACAGCCTCTTTCTCTCACACACACACAGCTTCTCTCTCTCACACACACAACTTCTCTCTCACTCAGTCTCTCTCACTCACAGCTTCTCTTTCTCTCTCTCTCACTCACAGCTTCTCTTTCTCTCTCTCTCACTCACAGCTTCTCTTTCTCTCTCTCTCTCACACAGATTCTCTTTCTCTCTCTCTCAATCACTCACAGCTTCTCTCTCTCACTCACTCACTCACAGCTTCTCTTTCTCTCACTCACTCACAGCTTCTCTTTTTCTCTCTTTCTCACTCACAGCTTCTCCCTCTCTCTCTCACTCACAGCCTCTTTCTCTCTCACACACACAGCTTCTCTCTCTCTCACTTCACTCAGTCTCTCTCACTCAAAGCTTCTCTTTCTCTCTCTCTCTCACTCACAGCTTCTCTTTCTCTCTCTCTCTCACTCACAGCTTCTCTTTCTCTCTCTCTCGCACAGCTTCTCTTTCTCTCTCTCTCACTCACTCACAGCTTCTCTCTCTCTCTCTCACTCACAGCTTCTCTTTCTCTCTCTCACTCACAGATTCTCTTTTTCTCTCTTTCTCACTCACAGCTTCTCCCTCTCTCTCTCTCACTCACAGCCTCTTTCTCTCTCACACACACAGCTTCTCTTTCTCTCACTCTCTCTTACTCACAGCTTCTCTTTCTCTCTCTCTGTCTCTATCACTCACAGAATCTCTTTCTCACTCTCTCTCACTCACAGCTTCTCTTTCTCTCTCTCTCTCTCTCACTCACATCTTCTCTCTCACACACACAGATTCTCTTTCTCTCTCTCTCACTCACTCACAGATTCTCTTTCTCTCTCTCATGCACAGCTTCTCTTTCTCTCTCTCTCTCACTCACTCACAGCTTCTCTTTCTCTCTCTCTCTCACTCAAAGCTTCTCTTTCTCTCTCTCTCTCACTCACAGCTTCTCTTTCTCTCTCTCTCTCTCTCACTCACAGCCTCTCTTTCTCTCTCACACACACACAGATTCTCTTTCTCTCTCTCACTCACTCACTGCTTCTCTCTCTCTCTCACTCACAGCTTCTCTTTCTCTCTCTCACTCACAGCTTCCCTTTTTCTCTCTTTCTCACTCACAGATTCTCTTTCTCTCTCTCATGCACAGCTTCTCTTTCTCTCCCTCTCACTCACTCACAGCTTCTCTTTCTCTCTCTCTCTCACTCAAAGCTTCTCTTTCTCTCTCTCTCTCACTCACAGCTTCTCTTTCTCTCTCTCTCACTCACAGCTTCTCTTTCTCTCTCTCACACACACAGATTCTCTTTCTCTCTCTCTCACTCACTCACAGCTTCTCTCTCTCTCTCTCACTCACAGCTTCTCTTTCTCTCTCTCACTCACAGCTTCTCTTTTTCTCTCTTTCTCACTCACAGCTTCTCCTTCTCTCTCTCTCACTCACAGCCTCTTTCTCTCACACACAAACAGCTTCTCTCTCACACACACACACACAACTTCTCTTTCACTCAGTCTCTCTCACTCACAGCTTCTCTTTCTCTCTCTCTCTAACTCACAGCTTCTCTTTCTCACTCTCTCACTCACAGCTTCTCTTTCTCTCCCTCTCTCTCACTCACAGCTTCTCTTTCTCTCTCTTTCTCACTCACAGCTTCTCTTTCTTTCTCTATCACTCTCAGCTTCTCTTTCCCACTCCTTCTCACTCACAGCTTCTCTTTCTCTTTCTCACTCACAGCTTCTCTTTCTCTCCCTCTCTCTCACTCACAGCTTCTCTTTCTCTCTCTTTCTCACTCACAGCTTCTCTTTCTTTCTCTATCACTCTCAGCTTCTCTTTCCCACTCCTTCTCACTCACAGCTTCTCTTTCTCTTTCTCACTCACAGCTTCTCTCTCTCTCTCACTCACAGCTTCTCTTTCTCTCTCTCTCACTCACTCACAGCTTCTCTTTCTCTCTCTCTCATGCACAGCTTCTGTTTCTCTCTCTCTCACTCACTCACAGCTTCTCTTTCTTTCTCTCTCTCTCACTCGCAGCTTCTGTTTCTCTCTCTCTCACTCACAGCTTCTCTTTCTCTCTCTCTCTCACTCACAGCTTCTCTTTCTCTCTCTCTCTCACACAGCTTCTCTTTCTCTCTCACTCACTCACAGCTTCTCTCTCTCTCTCACTCACAGCTTCTCTTTCTCTCTCTCACTCACAGCTTCTCTTTCTCTCTCTCTCTCACTCACATCTTCTCTCTCTCACACACAGATTCTCTTTCTCTCTCTCTCTCACTCACAGCTTCTCTCTCTCTCTCACTCACAGCTTCTCTTTCTCTCTCTCTCACTCACAGCTTCTCTTTCTCTCTCTCTCTCACACAGATTCTCTTTCTCTCTCTCTCACTCACTCACAGCTTCTCTCTCTCTCTCACTCACTCACAGCTTCTCTTTCTCTCTCTCACTCACAGCTTCTCTTTTTCTCTCTTTCTCACTCACAGCTTCTCCCTCTCTCTCTCTCACTCACAGCCTCTTTCTCTCTCACACACACAGCTTCTCTCTCTCTCTCACTTCACTCAGTCTCTCTCACTCACAGCTTCTCTTTCTCTCTCTCTCTCACTCACAGCTTCTCTTTCTCTCTCTCTCTCTCGCACAGCTTCTCTTTCTCTCACTCACTCACAGCTTCTCTCTCTCTCTCTCTCACTCACAGCTTCTCTTTCTCTCTCTCACTCACAGATTCTCTTTTTCTCTCTTTCTCACTCACAGCTTCTCCCTCTCTCTCTCACTCACAGCCTCTTTCTCTCTCACGCACACACAGCTTCTCTTTCTCTCACTCTCTCTTACTCACAGCTTCTCTTTCTCTCTATTGCTCTCACTCACAGCTTCTCTTTCTCTCTCTCTCTGTCTCTCTCACTCACAGAATCTCTTTCTCACTCTCTCTCACTCACAGCTTCTCTTTCTCTCTCTCTCTCTCACTCACATCTTCTCTCTCACACACACAGCTTCTCTTTCTCTCTCTCTCACTCACTCACAGATTCTCATTCTCTCTCTCATGCACAGCTTCTCTTTCTCTCTCTCTCACTCACTCACAGCTTCTCTTTCTCTCTCTCTCTCACTCAAAGCTTCTCTTTCTCTCTCTCACTCACAGCTTCTCTTTCTCGCTCTCTCTCACTCACAGCTTCTCTTTCTCTCTCTCTCACACAGCTTCTCTTTCTCTCTCACTCACTCACAGCTTCTCTCTCTCTCTCACTCACAGCTTCACTTTCTCTCTCTCACTCACAGCTTCTCTTTCTCTCTCTCTCTCACTCACATCTTCTCTCTCACACACACAGATTCTCTCTCTCTCTCTCTCACTCACAGCTTCTCTTTCTCTCTCTCACACATACAGATTCTCTTTCTCTCTCTCTCACTCACTCACAGCTTCTCTCTCTCTCACTCACAGCTTCTCTTTCTCTCTCTCACTCACAGCTTCTCTTTCTCTCTCTTTCTCACTCACAACTTCTCTTTCTCTCTCTTTCTCACTCACAGTTTCTCCCTCTCTCTCTCTCTCACTCACAACCACTTTCTCTCTCACACACACAGCTTCTCTCTCTCTCACACACAACTTCTCTTTCACTCAGTCTCTCTCACTCACAGCTTCTCTTTCTCTCTCTCTCACTCACACCTTCTCTTTCTCTCTCTCTCTCACTCACAGCTTCTTTCTCTCTCTCTCTCACTCACAGCTTCTCTTTCGCTCTCACACACACACAGATTCTCTTTCTCTCTCTCTCTCACTCACTCGCAGCTTCTCTCTCTCTCTCTCACTCACAGCTTCTCTTTCTCTCTCTTTCTCACTCACAACTTCTCTTTCTCTCTCTTTCTCACTCACAGTTTCTCCCTCTCTCTCTCTCTCACTCACAGCCTCTTTCTCTCTCACACACACAGCTTCTCTCTCTCACACACACAACTTCTCTTTCACTCAGTCTCTCTCACTCACAGCTTCTCTTTCTCTCTCACTCACTCACAGCTTCTCTTTCTCTCTCTCTCACTCACAGCTTCTCTTTCTCTCTCTCTCACACACAGATTCTCTTTCTCTCTCACTCACTCACTCACAGCTTCTCTCTCTCTCTCACTCACTCACAGCTTCTCTTTCTCTCTCTCACTCACAGCTTCTCTTTTTCTCTCTCACTCACAGCTTCTCCCTCTCTCTCTCACTCACAGCCTCTTTCTCTCTCACACACACAGCTTCTCTCTCTCTCACTTCACTCAGTCTCTCTCACTCAAAGCTTCTCTTTCTCTCTCTCTCTCACTCACAGCTTCTCTTTCTCTCTCTCTCTCACTCACAGCTTCTCTTTCTCTCTCTCACTCACAGCTTCTCTTTCTCTCTCTCTCACTCACTCACAGCTTCTCTCTCTCTCTCACTCACAGCTTCTCTTTCTCTCTCTCACTCACAGATTCTCTTTTTCTCTCTTTCTCACTCACAGCTTCTCCCTCTCTCTCTCACTCACAGCCTCTTTCTCTCTCACACACACACAGCTTCTCTTTCTCTCACTCTCTCTTACTCACAGCTTCTCTTTCTCTCTCTCTGTCTCTCTCACTCACAGAATCTCTTTCTCACTCTCTCTCACTCACAGCTTCTCTTTCTCTCTCTCTCTCTCACTCACATCTTCTCTCTCTCACACACAGATTCTCTTTCTCTCTCTCTCACTCACTCACAGATTCTCTTTCTCTCTCTCATGCACAGCTTCTCTTTCTCTCTCTCACTCACTCACAGCTTCTCTTTCTCTCTCTCTCTCACTCAAAGCTTCTCTTTCTCTCTCTCTCTCACTCACAGCTTCTCTTTCTCTCTCTCTCTCTCTCACTCACAGCTTCTCTTTCTCTCTCTCACACACACAGATTCTCTTTCTCTCTCTCTCACTCACTCACTGCTTCTCTCTCTCTCTCACAGCTTCTCTTTCTCTCTCTCTCTCACACAGCTTCTCTTTCTCTCTCACTCACTCACAGCTTCTCTCTCTCTCACTCACAGCTTCTCTTTCTCTCTCTCACTCACAGCTTCTCTTTCTCTCTCTCTCTCACTCACATCTTCTCTCTCTCACACACAGATTCTCTTTCTCTCTCTCTCTCACTCACAGCTTCTCTCTCTCTCTCACTCACAGCTTCTCTTTCTCTCTCTCTCACTCACAGCTTCTCTTTCTCTCTCTCTCTCACACAGATTCTCTTTCTCTCTCTCTCACTCACTCACAGCTTCTCTCTCTCTCTCACTCACTCACAGCTTCTCTTTCTCTCTCTCACTCACAGCTTCTCTTTTTCTCTCTTTCTCACTCACACCTTCTCCCTCTCTCTCTCTCACTCACAGCCTCTTTCTCTCTCACACACACAGCTTCTCTCTCTCTCTCACTTCACTCAGTCTCTCTCACTCAAAGCTTCTCTTTCTCTCTCTCTCTCTCACTCACAGCTTCTCTTTCTCTCTCTCTCTCACTCACAGCTTCTCTTTCTCTCTCTCTCGCACAGCTTCTCTTTCTCTCTCTCTCACTCACTCACAGCTTCTCTCTCTCTCTCTCTCTCACTCACAGCTTCTCTTTCTCTCTCTCACTCACAGATTCTCTCTTTCTCTCTTTCTCACTCACAGCTTCTCCCTCTATCTCTCTCACTCACAGCCTCTTTCTCTCTCACGCACACACAGCTTCTCTTTCTCTCACTCTCTCTTACTCACAGCTTCTCTTTCTCTCTATTGCTCTCACTCACAGCTTCTCTTTCTCTCTCTCTGTCTCTCTCACTCACAGAATCTCTTTCTTTCTCTCTCTCACTCACAGCTTCTCTTTCTCTCTCTCTCTCACTCACATCTTCTCTCTCACACACACAGATTCTCTTTCTCTCTCTCTCTCACTCACAGCTTCTCTCTCTCTCTCACTCACAGCTTCTCTTTCTCTCTCTCTCACTCACAGCTTCTCTTTCTCTCTCTCTCACACAGATTCTCTTTCTCTCTCTCTCACTCACTCACAGCTTCTCTCTCTCTCTCACTCACTCACAGCTTCTCTTTCTCTCTCTCACTCACAGCTTCTCTTTTTCTCTCTTTCTCACTCACACCTTCTCCCTCTCTCTCTCTCACTCACAGCCTCTTTCTCTCTCACACACACAGCTTCTCTCTCTCTCTCACTTCACTCAGTCTCTCTCACTCAAAGCTTCTCTTTCTCTCTCTCTCTCTCACTCACAGCTTCTCTTTCTCTCTCTCTCTCACTCACAGCTTCTCTTTCTCTCTCTCTCGCACAGCTTCTCTTTCTCTCTCTCTCACTCACTCACAGCTTCTCTCTCTCTCTCTCTCTCACTCACAGCTTCTCTTTCTCTCTCTCACTCACAGATTCTCTCTTTCTCTCTTTCTCACTCACAGCTTCTCCCTCTATCTCTCTCACTCACAGCCTCTTTCTCTCTCACGCACACACAGCTTCTCTTTCTCTCACTCTCTCTTACTCACAGCTTCTCTTTCTCTCTATTGCTCTCACTCACAGCTTCTCTTTCTCTCTCTCTGTCTCTCTCACTCACAGAATCTCTTTCTCACTCTCTCTCACTCACAGCTTCTCTTTCTCTCTCTCTCTCACTCACATCTTCTCTCTCACACACACAGATTCTCTTTCTCTCTCTCTCACTCACTCACAGATTCTCTTTCTCTCTCTCATGCACAGCTTCTCTTTCTCTCTCTCTCACTCACTCACAGCTTCTCTTTCTCTCTCTCTCTCACTCAAAGCTTCTCTTTCTCTCTCTCTCTCACTCACAGCTTCTCTTTCTCTCTCTCTCTCACTCACAGCTTCTCTTTCTCTCTCACACACACAGCTTCTCTTTCTCTCTCACTCACTCACAGCTTCTCTCTCTCTCTCACTCACAGCTTCTCTTTCTCTCTCTCACTCACAGCTTCTCTTTCTCTCTCTCTCTCACTCACATCTTCTCTCTCACACACACAGATTCCCTTTCTCTCTCTCTCTCTCACTCACAGCTTCTCTTTCTCTCTCTCATACACACAGATTCTTTTTCTCTCTCTCTCTCTCACTCACAGCTTCTCTCTCTCTCACTCACAGCTTCTCTTTCTCTCTCTCACTCACAGCTTCTCTTTCTCTCTCTTTCTCACTCACAACTTCTCTTTCTCTCTCTTTCTCACTCACAGTTTCTCCCTCTCTCTCTCTCTCACTCACAGCCACTTTCTCTCTCACACACACAGCTTCTCTCTCTCTCACACACAACTTCTCTTTCACTCAGTCTCTCTCACTCACAGCTTCTCTTTCTCTCTCTCTCACTCACACCTTCTCTTTCTCTCTCCCTCTCACTCACAGCTTCTTTCTCTCTCTCTCTCTCACTCACAGCTTCTCTTTCGCTCTCTCACACACACAGATTCTCTTTCTCTCTCTCTCTCACTCACTCACAGCTTCTCTCTCTCTCTCTCTCACTCACAGCTTCTCTTTCTCTCTCTTTCTCTCTCTTTCTCACTCACAACTTCTCTTTCTCTCTCTTTCTCACTCACAGTTTCTCCCTCTCTCTCTCTCTCACTCACAGCCTCTTTCTCTCTCACACACACAGCTTCTCTCTCTCACACACACAACTTCTCTTTCACTCAGTCTCTCACTCACAGCTTCTCTTTCTCTCTCTCTTACTCACAGCTTCTCTTTCTCTCTCTCTCACTCACAGCTTCTCTTTCTCTCACTCTCTCTTACTCACAGCTTCTCTTTCTCTCTCTCTGTCTCTATCACTCACAGAATCTCTTTCTCACTCTCTCTCACTCACAGCTTCTCTTTCTCTCTCTCTCTCTCTCACTCACATCTTCTCTCTCTCACACACAGATTCTCTTTCTCTCTCTCTCACTCACTCACAGATTCTCTTTCTCTCTCTCATGCACAGCTTCTCTTTCTCTCTCTCTCACTCACTCACTCACAGCTTCTCTTTCTCTCTCTCTCTCACTCAAAGCTTCTCTTTCTCTCTCTCTCTCTCACTCACAGCTTCTCTTTCTCTCTCTCTCTCTCTCACTCACAGCCTCTTTCTCTCTCACACACACAGCTTCTCTCTCTCTCACTTCACTCAGTCTCTCTCACTCAAAGCTTCTCTTTCTCTCTCTCTCTCACTCACAGCTTCTCTTTCTCTCTCTCTCTCACTCACAGCTTCTCTTTCTCTCTCTCTCGCACAGCTTCTCTTTCTCTCTCTCTCACTCACTCACAGCTTCTCTCTCTCTCTCACTCACAGCTTCTCTTTCTCTCTCTCACTCACAGATTCTCTTTTTCTCTCTTTCTCACTCACAGCTTCTCCCTCTCTCTCTCTCACTCACAGCCTCTTTCTCTCTCACACACACACAGCTTCTCTTTCTCTCACTCTCTCTTACTCACAGCTTCTCTTTCTCTCTCTCTCTCTCACTCACATCTTCTCTCTCTCACACACAGATTCTCTTTCTCTCTCTCTCACTCACTCACAGATTCTCTTTCTCTCTCTCATGCACAGCTTCTCTTTCTCTCTCTCTCACTCACTCACTCACAGCTTCTCTTTCTCTCTCTCTCTCACTCAAAGCTTCTCTTTCTCTCTCTCTCTCACTCACTGCTTCTCTCTCTCTCTCACTCACAGCTTCTCTTTCTCTCTCTCACTCACAGCTTCCCTTTTTCTCTCTTTCTCACTCACAGATTCTCTTTCTCTCTCTCATGCACAGCTTCTCTTTCTCTCCCTCTCACTCACTCACAGCTTCTCTTTCTCTCTCTCTCTCACTCAAAGCTTCTCTTTCTCTCTCTCTCTCACTCACAGCTTCTCTTTCTCTCTCTCTCACTCACAGCTTCTCTTTCTCTCTCACACACACACAGATTCTCTTTCTCTCTCTCTCACTCACTCACAGCTTCTCTCTCTCTCTCTCACTCACAGCTTCTCTTTCTCTCTCTCACTCACAGCTTATCTTTTTCTCTCTTTCTCACTCACAGCTTCTCCTTCTCTCTCTCTCACTCACAGCCTCTTTCTCTCACACACAAACAGCTTCTCTCTCACACACACACACACAACTTCTCTTTCACTCAGTCTCTCTCACTCACAGCTTCTCTTTCTCTCTCTCTCTAACTCACAGCTTCTCTTTCTCACTCTCTCACTCACAGCTTCTCTTTCTCTCCCTCTCTCTCACTCACAGCTTCTCTTTCTCTCTCTTTCTCACTCACAGCTTCTCTTTCTTTCTCTATCACTCTCAGCTTCTCTTTCCCACTCCTTCTCACTCACAGCTTCTCTTTCTCTTTCTCACTCACAGCTTCTCTTTCTCTCCCTCTCTGTCACTCACAGCTTCTCTTTCTCTCTCTTTCTCACTCACAGCTTCTCTTTCTTTCTCTATCACTCTCAGCTTCTCTTTCCCACTCCTTCTCACTCACAGCTTCTCTTTCTCTTTCTCACTCACAGATTCTCTCTCTCTCTCACTCACAGCTTCTCTTTCTCTCTCTCTCACTCACTCACACCTTCTCTTTCTCTCTCTCTCATGCACAGCTTCTGTTTCTCTCTCTCTCACTCACAGCTTCTCTTTCTTTCTCTCTCTCTCTCACTCGCAGCTTCTGTTTCTCTCTCTCTCACAGCTTCTCTTTCTCTCTCTCTCTCACTCACAGCTTCTCTTTCTCTCTCTCTCTCACACAGCTTCTCTTTCTCTCTCACTCACTCACAGCTTCTCTCTCTCTCTCACTCACAGCTTCTCTTTCTCTCTCTCACTCACAGCTTCTCTTTCTCTCTCTCTCTCTCACTCACATCTTCTCTCTCTCACACACAGATTCTCTTTCTTTCTCTCTCTCTCTCACTCACAGCTTCTCTCTCTCTCTCACTCACAGCTTCTCTTTCTCTCTCTCTCACTCACAGCTTCTCTTTCTCTCTCTCTCTCACACAGATTCTCTTTCTCTCTCTCTCACTCACAGCTTCTCTCTCTCTCTCACTCACAGATTCTCTTTTTCTCTCTTTCTCACTCACAGCTTCTCCCTCTCTCTCTCTCACTCACAGCCTCTTTCTCTCTCACGCACACACAGCTTCTCTTTCTCTCACTCTCTCTTACTCACAGCTTCTCTTTCTCTCTATTGCTCTCACTCACAGCTTCTCTTTCTCTCTCTCTCTGTCTCTCTCACTCACAGAATCTCTTTCTCACTCTCTCTCACTCACAGCTTCTCTTTCTCTCTCTCTCTCACTCACATCTTCTCTCTCACACACACAGCTTCTCTTTCTCTCTCTCTCACTCACTCACAGATTCTCTTTCTCTCTCTCATGCACAGCTTCTCTTTCTCTCTCTCTCACTCACTCACAGCTTCTCTTTCTCTCTCTCTCTCACTCAAAGCTTCTCTTTCTCTCTCTCACTCACAGCTTCTCTTTCTCTCTTACTCACAGCTTCTCTTTCTCTCTCTCACACAGCTTCTCTTTCTCTCTCACTCACTCACAGCTTCTCTCTCTCTCACTCACAGCTTCTCTTTCTCTCTCTCACTCACAGCTTCTCTTTCTCTCTCTCTCTCACTCACATCTTCTCTCTCACACACACAGATTCTCTTTCTCTCTCTCTCTCTCACTCACAGCTTCTCTTTCTCTCTCTCACACATACAGATTCTCTTTCTCTCTCTCTCACTCACTCACAGCTTCTCTCTCTCTCTCACTCACAGCTTCTCTTTCTCTCTCTCACTCACAGCTTCTCTTTCTCTCTCTTTCTCACTCACAACTTCTCTTTCTCTCTCTTTCTCACTCACAGTTTCTCCCTCTCTCTCTCTCTCACTCACAACCACTTTCTCTCTCACACACACAGCTTCTCTCTCTCTCACACACAACTTCTCTTTCACTCAGTCTCTCTCACTCACAGCTTCTCTTTCTCTCTCTCTCACTCACACCTTCTCTTTCTCTCTCTCTCTCACTCACAGCTTCTTTCTCTCTCTCTCACTCACAGCTTCTCTTTCGCTCTCACACACATACAGATTCTCTTTCTCTCTCTCTCTCTCACTCACTCGCAGCTTCTCTCTCTCTCTCTCTCACTCACAGCTTCTCTTTCTCTCTCTTTCTCACTCACAACTTCTCTTTCTCTCTCTTTCTCACTCACAGTTTCTCCCTCTCTCTCTCTCTCACTCACAGCCTCTTTCTCTCACACACACACAGCTTCTCTCTCTCACACACACAACTTCTCTTTCACTCAGTCTCTCTCACTCACAGCTTCTCTTTCTCTCTCTCTCACTCACAGCTTCTCTTTCTCTCTCTCTCACTCACAGCTTCTCTTTCTCTCTCTCTCACACACAGATTCTCTTTCTCTCTCTCTCACTCACTCACAGCTTCTCTCTCTCTCTCACTCACTCACAGCTTCTCTTTCTCTCTCTCACTCACAGCTTCTCTTTTTCTCTCTCACTCACAGCTTCTCCCTCTCTCTCTCACTCACAGCCTCTTTCTCTCTCACACACACAGCTTCTCTCTCTCTCACTTCACTCAGTCTCTCTCACTCAAAGCTTCTCTTTCTCTCTCTCTCTCACTCACAGCTTCTCTTTCTCTCTCTCTCTCACTCACAGCTTCTCTTTCTCTCTCTCTCGCACAGCTTCTCTTTCTCTCTCTCTCACTCACTCACAGCTTCTCTCTCTCTCTCACTCACAGCTTCTCTTTCTCTCTCTCACTCACAGATTCTCTTTTTCTCTCTTTCTCACTCACAGCTTCTCCCTCTCTCTCTCTCACTCACAGCCTCTTTCTCTCTCACACACACACAGCTTCTCTTTCTCTCACTCTCTCTTACTCACAGCTTCTCTTTCTCTCTCTCTGTCTCTCTCACTCACAGAATCTCTTTCTCACTCTCTCTCACTCACAGCTTCTCTTTCTCTCTCTCTCTCTCTCTCACTCACATCTTCTCTCTCTCACACACAGATTCTCTTTCTCTCTCTCTCACTCACTCACAGATTCTCTTTCTCTCTCTCATGCACAGCTTCTCTTTCTCTCTCTCACTCACTCACAGCTTCTCTTTCTCTCTCTCTCTCACTCAAAGCTTCTCTTTCTCTCTCTCTCTCACTCACAGCTTCTCTTTCTCTCTCTCTCTCTCTCACTCACAGCTTCTCTTTCTCTCTCTCACACACACAGATTCTCTTTCTCTCTCTCTCACTCACTCACTGCTTCTCTCTCTCTCTCACAGCTTCTCTTTCTCTCTCTCTCTCACACAGCTTCTCTTTCTCTCTCACTCACTCACTCACAGCTTCTCTCTCTCTCACTCACAGCTTCTCTTTCTCTCTCTCACTCACAGCTTCTCTTTCTCTCTCTCTCTCACTCACATCTTCTCTCTCACACACACAGATTCTCTTTCTCTCTCTCTCTCTCACTCACAGCTTCTCTCTCTCTCTCACTCACAGCTTCTCTTTCTCTCTCTCTCACTCACAGCTTCTCTTTCTCTCTCTCACACACACAGATTCTCTTTCTCTCTCTCTCACTCACTCACAGCTTCTCTCTCTCACTCACTCACAGCTTCTCTTTCTCTCTCTCACTCACAGCTTCTCTTTTTCTCTCTTTCTCACTCACAGCTTCTCCCTCTCTCTCTCTCACTCACAGCCTCTTTCTCTCACACACACAGCTTCTCTCTCTCTCTCACTTCACTCAGTCTCTCTCACTCAAAGCTTCTCTTTCTCTCTCTCTCTCTCACTCACAGCTTCTCTTTCTCTCTCTCACACACAGCTTCTCTTTCTCTCTCACTCACTCACAGCTTCTCTCTCTCTCACTCACAGCTTCTCTTTCTCTCTCTCACTCACAGCTTCTCTTTCTCTCTCTCTCTCACTCACATCTTCTCTCTCACACACACAGATTCTCTTTCTCTCTCTCTCTCTCACTCACAGCTTCTCTTTCTCTCTCTCACACATACAGATTCTCTTTCTCTCTCTCTCACTCACTCACAGCTTCTCTCTCTCTCTCACTCACAGCTTCTCTTTCTCTCCCTCACTCACAGCTTCTCTTTCTCTCTCTTTCTCACTCACAACTTCTCTTTCTCTCTCTTTCTCACTCACAGTTTCTCCCTCTCTCTCTCTCTCACTCACAACCACTTTCTCTCTCACACACACAGCTTCTCTCTCTCTCACACACAACTTCTCTTTCACTCAGTCTCTCTCACTCACAGCTTCTCTTTCTCTCTCTCTCACTCACACCTTCTCTTTCTCTCTCTCTCTCACTCACAGCTTCTTTCTCTCTCTCTCTCACTCACAGCTTCTCTTTCGCTCTCACACACATACAGATTCTCTTTCTCTCTCTCTCTCACTCACTCGCAGCTTCTCTCTCTCTCTCTCTCACTCACAGCTTCTCTTTCTCTCTCTTTCTCACTCACAACTTCTCTTTCTCTCTCTTTCTCACTCAGTTTCTCCCTCTCTCTCTCTCTCACTCACAGCCTCTTTCTCTCACACACACACAGCTTCTTTCTCTCACACACACAACTTCTCTTTCACTCAGTCTCTCTCACTCACAGCTTCTCTTTCTCTCTCTCTCACTCACAGCTTCTCTTTCTCTCTCTCTCACTCACAGCTTCTCTTTCTCTCTCTCTCACACACAGATTCTCTTTCTCTCTCTCTCACTCACTCACAGCTTCTCTCTCTCTCTCACTCACTCACAGCTTCTCTTTCTCTCTCTCACTCACAGCTTCTCTTTTTCTCTCTCACTCACAGCTTCTCCCTCTCTCTCTCACTCACAGCCTCTTTCTCTCTCACACACACAGCTTCTCTCTCTCTCACTTCACTCAGTCTCTCTCACTCAAAGCTTCTCTTTCTCTCTCTCTCTCACTCACAGCTTCTCTTTCTCTCTCTCTCTCACTCACAGCTTCTCTTTCTCTCTCTCTCGCACAGCTTCTCTTTCTCTCTCTCTCACTCACTCACAGCTTCTCTCTCTGTCACTCACAGCTTCTCTTTCTCTCTCTCACTCACAGATTCTCTTTTTCTCTCTTTCTCACTCACAGCTTCTCCCTCTCTCTCTCTCACTCACAGCCTCTTTCTCTCTCACACACACACAGCTTCTCTTTCTCTCACTCTCTCTTACTCACAGCTTCTCTTTCTCTCTCTCTGTCTCTCTCACTCACAGAATCTCTTTCTCACTCTCTCTCACTCACAGCTTCTCTTTCTCTCTCTCTCTCTCTCACTCACATCTTCTCTCTCACACACACAGATTCTCTTTCTCTCTCTCTCACTCACTCACAGATTCTCTTTCTCTCTCTCATGCACAGCTTCTCTTTCTCTCTCTCACTCACTCACAGCTTCTCTTTCTCTCTCTCTCTCACTCAAAGCTTCTCTTTCTCTCTCTCTCACTCACAGCTTCTCTTTCTCTCTCTCTCTCTCTCACTCACAGCTTCTCTTTCTCTCTCACACACACACAGATTCTCTTTCTCTCTCTCTCACTCACTCACTGCTTCTCTCTCTCTCTCACAGCTTCTCTTTCTCTCTCTCTCTCACACAGCTTCTCTTTCTCTCTCACTCACTCACAGCTTCTCTCTCTCTCACTCACAGCTTCTCTTTCTCTCTCTCACTCACAGCTTCTCTTTCTCTCTCTCTCTCACTCACATCTTCTCTCTCACACACACAGATTCTCTTTCTCTCTCTCTCTCACTCACAGCTTCTCTCTCTCTCTCACTCACAGCTTCTCTTTCTCTCTCTCTCACTCACAGCTTCTCTTTCTCTCTCTCTCTCACACAGATTCTCTTTCTCTCTCTCTCACTCACTCACAGCTTCTCTCTCTCACTCACAGCTTCTCTTTCTCTCTCTCACTCACAGCTTCTCTTTTTCTCTCTTTCTCACTCACAGCTTCTCCCTCTCTCTCTCTCTCTCTCACTCACAGCCTCTTTCTCTCTCACACACACAGCTTCTCTCTCTCTCTCACTTCACTCAGTCTCTCTCACTCAAAGCTTCTCTTTCTCTCTCTCTCTCTCTCACTCACAGCTTCTCTTTCTCTCTCTCTCTCACTCACAGCTTCTCTTTCTCTCTCTCTCTCGCACAGCTTCTCTTTTTCTCTCTCTCACTCACTCACAGCTTCTCTCTCTCTCTCTCTCACTCACAGCTTCTCTTTCTCTCTCTCACTCACAGATTCTCTCTTTCTCTCTTTCTCACTCACAGCTTCTCCCTCTATCTCTCTCACTCACAGCCTCTTTCTCTCTCACGCACACACAGCTTCTCTTTCTCTCACTCTCTTACTCACAGCTTCTCTTTCTCTCTATTGCTCTCACTCACAGCTTCTCTTTCTCTCTCTCTGTCTCTCTCACTCACAGAATCTCTTTCTCACTCTCTCTCACTCACAGCTTCTCTTTCTCTCTCTCTCTCTCACTCACATCTTCTCTCTCACACACACAGATTCTCTTTCTCTCTCTCTCACTCACTCACAGATTTTCTTTCTCTCTCTCATGCACAGCTTCTCTTTCTCTCTCTCTCACTCACTCACAGCTTCTCTTTCTCTCTCTCTCTCACTCAAAGCTTCTCTTTCTCTCTCTCTCTCTCACTCACAGCTTCTCTTTCTCTCTCTCTCTCACTCACAGCTTCTCTTTCTCTCTCACACACACAGCTTCTCTTTCTCTCTCACTCACTCACAGCTTCTCTCTCTCTCTCACTCACAGCTTCTCTTTCTCTCTCTCACTCACAGCTTCTCTTTCTCTCTCTCTCTCACTCACATCTTCTCTCTCTCACACACAGATTCTCTTTCTCTCTCTCTCTCTCACTCACAGCTCTTTCTCTCTCTCACACACACAGATTCTCTTTCTCTCTCTCTCACTCACTCACAGCTTCTCTCTCTCTCTCACTCACAGCTTCTCTTTCTCTCTCTCACTCACAGCTTCTCTTTCTCTCTCTTTCTCACTCACAACTTCTCTTTCTCTCTCTTTCTCACTCACAGTTTCTCCCTCTCTCTCTCTCACTCACAGCCACTTTCTCTCTCACACACACAGCTTCTCTCTCTCACACACACAACTTCTCTTTCACTCAGTCTCTCTCACTCACAGCTTCTCTTTCTCTCTCTCTCACTCACACCTTCTCTTTCTCTCTCCCTCTCACTCACAGCTTCTTTCTCTCTCTCTCTCTCACTCACAGCTTCTCTTTCGCTCTCACACACACACAGATTCTCTTTCTCTCTCTCTCTCACTCACTCACAGCTTCTCTCTCTCTCTCTCTCACTCACAGCTTCTCTTTCTCTCTCTTTCTCACTCACTCACAGATTCTCTTTCTCTCTCTCATGCACAGCTTCTCTTTCTCTCTCTCTCACTCACTCACTCACAGCTTCTCTTTCTCTCTCTCTCTCACTCAAAGCTTCTCTTTCTCTCTCTCTCTCTCACTCACAGCTTCTCTTTCTCTCTCTCTCTCTCTCACTCACAGCCTCTTTCTCTCTCACACACACAGCTTCTCTCTCTCTCACTTCACTCAGTCTCTCTCACTCAAAGCTTCTCTTTCTCTCTCTCTCTCACTCACAGCTTCTCTTTCTCTCTCTCTCTCACTCACAGCTTCTCTTTCTCTCTCTCTCTCGCACAGCTTCTCTTTCTCTCTCTCTCACTCACTCACAGCTTCTCTCTCTCTCTCACTCACAGCTTCTCTTTCTCTCTCTCACTCACAGATTCTCTTTTTCTCTCTTTCTCACTCACAGCTTCTCCCTCTCTCTCTCTCACTCACAGCCTCTTTCTCTCTCACACACACACAGCTTCTCTTTCTCTCACTCTCTCTTACTCACAGCTTCTCTTTCTCTCTCTCTCTCTCTCACTCACATCTTCTCTCTCTCACACACAGATTCTCTTTCTCTTTCTCTCACTCACTCACAGATTCTCTTTCTCTCTCTCATGCACAGCTTCTCTTTCTCTCTCTCTCACTCACTCACTCACAGCTTCTCTTTCTCTCTCTCTCTCACTCAAAGCTTCTCTTTCTCTCTCTCTCTCACTCACTGCTTCTCTCTCTCTCTCACTCACAGCTTCTCTTTCTCTCTCTCACTCACAGCTTCCCTTTTTCTCTCTTTCTCACTCACAGATTCTCTTTCTCTCTCTCATGCACAGCTTCTCTTTCTCTCCCTCTCACTCACTCACAGCTTCTCTTTCTCTCTCTCTCTCACTCAAAGCTTCTCTTTCTCTCTCTCTCTCACTCACAGCTTCTCTTTCTCTCTCTCTCACTCACAGCTTCTCTTTCTCTCTCACACACACACAGATTCTCTTTCTCTCTCTCTCACTCACTCACAGCTTCTCTCTCTCTCTCTCACTCACAGCTTCTCTTTCTCTCTCTCACTCACAGCTTATCTTTTTCTCTCTTTCTCACCCACAGCTTCTCCTTCTCTCTCTCTCACTCACAGCCTCTTTCTCTCACACACAAACAGCTTCTCTCTCACACACACACACACAACTTCTCTTTCACTCAGTCTCTCTCACTCACAGCTTCTCTTTCTCTCTCTCTCTAACTCACAGCTTCTCTTTCTCACTCTCTCACTCACAGCTTCTCTTTCTCTCCCTCTCTCTCACTCACAGCTTCTCTTTCTCTCTCTTTCTCACTCACAGCTTCTCTTTCTTTCTCTATCACTCTCAGCTTCTCTTTCCCACTCCTTCTCACTCACAGCTTCTCTTTCTCTTTCTCACTCACAGCTTCTCTTTCTCTCCCTCTCTGTCACTCACAGCTTCTCTTTCTCTCTCTTTCTCACTCACAGCTTCTCTTTCTTTCTCTATCACTCTCAGCTTCTCTTTCCCACTCCTTCTCACTCACAGCTTCTCTTTCTCTTTCTCACTCACAGCTTCTCTCTCTCTCTCACTCACAGCTTCTCTTTCTCTCTCTCTCACTCACTCACACCTTCTCTTTCTCTCTCTCTCATGCACAGCTTCTGTTTCTCTCTCTCTCACTCACAGCTTCTCTTTCTTTCTCTCTCTCTCTCACTCGCAGCTTCTGTTTCTCTCTCTCTCACTCACAGCTTCTCTTTCTCTCTCTCTCTCACTCACAGCTTCTCTTTCTCTCTCTCTCACACACAGCTTCTCTTTCTCTCTCACTCACTCACAGCTTCTCTCTCTCTCTCACTCACAGCTTCTCTTTCTCTCTCTCACTCACAGCTTCTCTTTCTCTCTCTCTCTCTCACTCACATCTTCTCTCTCTCACACACAGATTCTCTTTCTTTCTCTCTCTCTCACTCACAGCTTCTCTCTCTCTCTCACTCACAGCTTCTCTTTCTCTCTCTCTCACTCACAGCTTCTCTTTCTCTCTCTCTCACACAGATTCTCTTTCTCTCTCTCTCACTCACTCACAGCTTCTCTCTCTCTCACACTCACTCACAGCTTCTCTTTCTCTCTCTCACTCACAGCTTCTCTTTTTCTCTCTTTCTCACTCACAGCTTCTCCCTCTCTCTCTCTCACTCACAGCCTCTTTCTCTCTCACACACACAGCTTCTCTCTCTCTCTCACTTCACTCAGTCTCTCTCACTCAAAGCTTCTCTTTCTCTCTCTCTCTCACTCACAGCTTCTCTTTCTCTCTCTCTCTCACACACAGCTTCTCTTTCTCTCTCTCTCGCACAGCTTCTCTTTCTCTCTCTCTCACTCACTCACAGCTTCTCTCTCTCTCTCTCACTCACAGCTTCTCTTTATCTCTCTCACTCACAGATTCTCTTTTTCTCTCTTTCTCACTCACAGCTTCTCCCTCTCTCTCTCTCACTCACAGCCTCTTTCTCTCTCACGCACACACAGCTTCTCTTTCTCTCACTCTCTCTTACTCACAGCTTCTCTTTCTCTCTATTGCTCTCACTCACAGCTTCTCTTTCTCTCTCTCTCTGTCTCTCTCACTCACAGAATCTCTTTCTCACTCTCTCTCACTCACAGCTTCTCTTTCTCTCTCTCTCTCACTCACATCTTCTCTCTCACACACACAGCTTCTCTTTCTCTCTCTCTCACTCACTCACAGATTCTCTTTCTCTCTCTCATGCACAGCTTCTCTTTCTCTCTCTCTCACTCACTCACAGCTTCTCTTTCTCTCTCTCTCTCACTCAAAGCTTCTCTTTCTCTCTCTCACTCACAGCTTCTCTTTCTCTCTCACTCACAGCTTCTCTTTCTCTCTCTCTCACACAGCTTCTCTTTCTCTCTCACTCACTCACAGCTTCTCTCTCTCTCACTCACAGCTTCTCTTTCTCTCTCTCACTCACAGCTTCTCTTTCTCTCTCTCTCTCACTCACATCTTCTCTCTCACACACACAGATTCTCTTTCTCTCTCTCTCTCTCACTCACAGCTTCTCTTTCTCTCTCTCACACATACAGATTCTCTTTCTCTCTCTCTCACTCACTCACAGCTTCTCTCTCTTTCTCACTCACAACTTCTCTTTCTCTCTCTTTCTCACTCACAGTTTCTCCCTCTCTCTCTCTCTCACTCACAACCACTTTCTCTCTCACACACACAGCTTCTCTCTCTCTCACACACAACTTCTCTTTCACTCAGTCTCTCTCACTCACAGCTTCTCTTTCTCTCTCTCTCACTCACACCTTCTCTTTCTCTCTCTCTCTCACTCACAGCTTCTTTCTCTCTCTCTCTCACTCACAGCTTCTCTTTCGCTCTCACACACATACAGATTCTCTTTCTCTCTCTCTCTCTCACTCACTCGCAGCTTCTCTCTCTCTCTCTCTCACTCACAGCTTCTCTTTCTCTCTCTTTCTCACTCACAACTTCTCTTTCTCTCTCTTTCTCACTCACAGTTTCTCCCTCTCTCTCTCTCTCACTCACAGCCTCTTTCTCTCACACACACACAGCTTCTCTCTCTCACACACACAACTTCTCTTTCACTCAGTCTCTCTCACTCACAGCTTCTCTTTCTCTCTCTCTCACTCACAGCTTCTCTTTCTCTCTCTCTCACTCACAGCTTCTCTTTCTCTCTCTCTCACACACAGATTCTCTTTCTCTCTCTCTCACTCACTCACAGCTTCTCTCTCTCTCTCACTCACTCACAGCTTCTCTTTCTCTCTCTCACTCACAGCTTCTCTTTTTCTCTCTCACTCACAGCTTCTCCCTCTCTCTCTCACTCACAGCCTCTTTCTCTCTCACACACACAGCTTCTCTCTCTCTCACTTCACTCAGTCTCTCTCACTCAAAGCTTCTCTTTCTCTCTCTCTCTCACTCACAGCTTCTCTTTCTCTCTCTCTCTCACTCACAGCTTCTCTTTCTCTCTCTCTCGCACAGCTTCTCTTTCTCTCTCTCTCACTCACTCACAGCTTCTCTCTCTCTCTCACTCACAGCTTCTCTTTCTCTCTCTCACTCACAGATTCTCTTTTTCTCTCTTTCTCACTCACAGCTTCTCCCTCTCTCTCTCTCACTCACAGCCTCTTTCTCTCTCACACACACACAGCTTCTCTTTCTCTCACTCTCTCTTACTCACAGCTTCTCTTTCTCTCTCTCTGTCTCTCTCACTCACAGAATCTCTTTCTCACTCTCTCTCACTCACAGCTTCTCTTTCTCTCTCTCTCTCTCTCTCACTCACATCTTCTCTCTCTCACACACAGATTCTCTTTCTCTCTCTCTCACTCACTCACAGATTCTCTTTCTCTCTCTCATGCACAGCTTCTCTTTCTCTCTCTCACTCACTCACAGCTTCTCTTTCTCTCTCTCTCTCACTCAAAGCTTCTCTTTCTCTCTCTCTCTCACTCACAGCTTCTCTTTCTCTCTCTCTCTCTCTCACTCACAGCTTCTCTTTCTCTCTCTCACACACACAGATTCTCTTTCTCTCTCTCTCACTCACTCACTGCTTCTCTCTCTCTCACAGCTTCTCTTTCTCTCTCTCTCTCACACAGCTTCTCTTTCTCTCTCACTCACTCACTCACAGCTTCTCTCTCTCTCACTCACAGCTTCTCTTTCTCTCTCTCACTCACAGCTTCTCTTTCTCTCTCTCTCTCACTCACATCTTCTCTCTCACACACACAGATTCTCTTTCTCTCTCTCTCTCACTCACAGCTTCTCTCTCTCTCTCACTCACAGCTTCTCTTTCTCTCTCTCTCACTCACAGCTTCTCTTTCTCTCTCTCACACACACAGATTCTCTTTCTCTCTCTCTCACTCACTCACAGCTTCTCTCTCTCACTCACTCACAGCTTCTCTTTCTCTCTCTCACTCACAGCTTCTCTTTTTCTCTCTTTCTCACTCACAGCTTCTCCCTCTCTCTCTCTCACTCACAGCCTCTTTCTCTCTCACACACACAGCTTCTCTCTCTCTCTCACTTCACTCAGTCTCTCTCACTCAAAGCTTCTCTTTCTCTCTCTCTCTCTCACTCACAGCTTCTCTTTCTCTCTCTCTCACACAGCTTCTCTTTCTCTCTCACTCACTCACAGCTTCTCTCTCTCTCACTCACAGCTTCTCTTTCTCTCTCTCACTCACAGCTTCTCTTTCTCTCTCTCTCTCACTCACATCTTCTCTCTCACACACACAGATTCTCTTTCTCTCTCTCTCTCTCACTCACAGCTTCTCTTTCTCCCTCTCACACATACAGATTCTCTTTCTCTCTCTCTCACTCACTCACAGCTTCCCTCTCTCTCTCACTCACAGCTTCTCTTTCTCTCTCTCACTCACAGCTTCTCTTTCTCTCTCTTTCTCACTCACAACTTCTCTTTCTCTCTCTTTCTCACTCACAGTTTCTCCCTCTCTCTCTCTCTCACTCACAACCACTTTCTCTCTCACACACACAGCTTCTCTCTCTCTCACACACAACTTCTCTTTCACTCAGTCTCTCTCACTCACAGCTTCTCTTTCTCTCTCTCTCACTCACACCTTCTCTTTCTCTCTCTCTCTCACTCACAGCTTCTTTCTCTCTCTCTCTCACTCACAGCTTCTCTTTCGCTCTCACACACATACAGATTCTCTTTCTCTCTCTCTCTCACTCACTCGCAGCTTCTCTCTCTCTCTCTCTCACTCACAGCTTCTCTTTCTCTCTCTTTCTCACTCACAACTTCTCTTTCTCTCTCTTTCTCACTCAGTTTCTCCCTCTCTCTCTCTCTCACTCACAGCCTCTTTCTCTCACACACACACAGCTTCTTTCTCTCACACACACAACTTCTCTTTCACTCAGTCTCTCTCACTCACAGCTTCTCTTTCTCTCTCTCTCACTCACAGCTTCTCTTTCTCTCTCTCTCACTCACAGCTTCTCTTTCTCTCTCTCTCACACACAGATTCTCTTTCTCTCTCTCTCACTCACTCACAGCTTCTCTCTCTCTCTCACTCACTCACAGCTTCTCTTTCTCTCTCTCACTCACAGCTTCTCTTTTTCTCTCTCACTCACAGCTTCTCCCTCTCTCTCTCACTCACAGCCTCTTTCTCTCTCACACACACA
This sequence comes from Bradypodion ventrale, assembly GCA_035047345.1. Lineage (NCBI taxonomy): Eukaryota > Metazoa > Chordata > Lepidosauria > Squamata > Chamaeleonidae > Bradypodion > Bradypodion ventrale. The sequence goes on from JAWDJE010000001.1 coordinate 256,842,103, forward strand.
GCTTCTCTCTCTCTCACTTCACTCAGTCTCTCTCACTCAAAGCTTCTCTTTCTCTCTCTCTCTCTCACTCACAGCTTCTCTTTCTCTCTCTCTCTCACTCACAGCTTCTCTTTCTCTCTCTCTCGCACAGCTTCTCTTTCTCTCTCTCTCACTCACTCACAGCTTCTCTCTCTCTCACTCACAGCTTCTCTTTCTCTCTCTCACTCACAGATTCTCTTTTTCTCTCTTTCTCACTCACAGCTTCTCCCTCTCTCTCTCTCACTCACAGCCTCTTTCTCTCTCACACACACACAGCTTCTCTTTCTCTCACTCTCTCTTACTCACAGCTTCTCTTTCTCTCTCTCTGTCTCTCTCACTCACAGAATCTCTTTCTCACTCTCTCTCACTCACAGCTTCTCTTTCTCTCTCTCTCTCTCTCACTCACATCTTCTCTCTCACACACACAGATTCTCTTTCTCTCTCTCTCACTCACTCACAGATTCTCTTTCTCTCTCTCATGCACAGCTTCTCTTTCTCTCTCTCACTCACTCACAGCTTCTCTTTCTCTCTCTCTCTCACTCAAAGCTTCTCTTTCTCTCTCTCTCTCACTCACAGCTTCTCTTTCTCTCTCTCTCTCTCTCACTCACAGCTTCTCTTTCTCTCTCACACACACACAGATTCTCTTTCTCTCTCTCTCACTCACTCACTGCTTCTCTCTCTCTCTCACAGCTTCTCTTTCTCTCTCTCTCTCACACAGCTTCTCTTTCTCTCTCTCTCACTCACAGCTTCTCTTTCTCTCTCTCTCTCACACAGATTCTCTTTCTCTCTCTCTCACTCACTCACAGCTTCTCTCTCTCACTCACTCACAGCTTCTCTTTCTCTCTCTCACTCACAGCTTCTCTTTTTCTCTCTTTCTCACTCACAGCTTCTCCCTCTCTCTCTCTCACTCACAGCCTCTTTCTCTCTCACACACACAGCTTCTCTCTCTCTCTCACTTCACTCAGTCTCTCTCACTCAAAGCTTCTCTTTCTCTCTCTCTCTCTCTCACTCACAGCTTCTCTTTCTCTCTCTCTCTCACTCACAGCTTCTCTTTCTCTCTCTCTCTCGCACAGCTTCTCTTTCTCTCTCTCTCACTCACTCACAGCTTCTCTCTCTCTCTCTCTCACTCACAGCTTCTCTTTCTCTCTCTCACTCACAGATTCTCTCTTTCTCTCTTTCTCACTCACAGCTTCTCCCTCTATCTCTCTCACTCACAGCCTCTTTCTCTCTCACGCACACACAGCTTCTCTTTCTCTCACTCTCTCTTACTCACAGCTTCTCTTTCTCTCTATTGCTCTCACTCACAGCTTCTCTTTCTCTCTCTCTGTCTCTCTCACTCACAGAATCTCTTTCTCACTCTCTCTCACTCACAGCTTCTCTTTCTCTCTCTCTCTCTCACTCACATCTTCTCTCTCACACACACAGATTCTCTTTCTCTCTCTCTCACTCACTCACAGATTCTCTTTCTCTCTCTCATGCACAGCTTCTCTTTCTCTCTCTCTCACTCACTCACAGCTTCTCTTTCTCTCTCTCTCACTCAAAGCTTCTCTTTCTCTCTCTCTCTCACTCACAGCTTCTCTTTCTCTCTCTCTCTCACTCACAGCTTCTCTTTCTCTCTCACACACACAGCTTCTCTTTCTCTCTCACTCACTCACAGCTTCTCTCTCTCTCTCACTCACAGCTTCTCTTTCTCTCTCTCACAGCTTCTCTTTCTCTCTCTCTCTCACTCACATCTTCTCTCTCTCACACACAGATTCTCTTTCTCTCTCTCTCTCTCACTCACAGCTCTTTCTCTCTCACACACACAGATTCTCTTTCTCTCTCTCTCACTCACTCACAGCTTCTCTCTCTCTCTCACTCACAGCTTCTCTTTCTCTCTCTCACTCACAGCTTCTCTTTCTCTCTCTTTCTCACTCACAACTTCTCTTTCTCTCTCTTTCTCACTCACAGTTTCTCCCTCTCTCTCTCTCACTCACAGCCACTTTCTCTCTCACACACACAGCTTCTCTCTCTCTCACACACAACTTCTCTTTCACTCAGTCTCTCTCACTCACAGCTTCTCTTTCTCTCTCTCTCACTCACACCTTCTCTTTCTCTCTCCCTCTCACTCACAGCTTCTTTCTCTCTCTCTCTCTCACTCACAGCTTCTCTTTCGCTCTCACACACACACAGATTCTCTTTCTCTCTCTCTCTCACTCACTCACAGCTTCTCTCTCTCTCTCTCTCTCACAGCTTCTCTTTCTCTCTCTTTCTCACTCACAACTTCTCTTTCTCTCTCTTTCTCACTCACAGTTTCTCCCTCTCTCTCTCTCTCACTCACAGCCTCTTTCTCTCTCACACACACAGCTTCTCTCTCACACACACACAACTTCTCTTTCACTCAGTCTCTCTCACTCACAGCTTCTCTTTCTCTCTCTCTCACTCACAGCTTCTCTTTCTCTCTCTCTCACTCACAGCTTCTCTTTCTCTCTCTCTTTCACACAGATTCTCTTTCTCTCTCTCTCAATCACTCACAGCTTCTCTCTCTCTCTCACTCACTCACAGCTTCTCTTTCTCTCTCTCACTCACAGCTTCTCTTTTTCTCTCTTTCTCACTCACAGCTTCTCCCTCTCTCTCTCACTCACAGCCTCTTTCTCTCTCACACACACAGCTTCTCTCTCTCTCACTTCACTCAGTCTCTCTCACTCAAAGCTTCTCTTTCTCTCTCTCTCTCACTCACAGCTTCTCTTTCTCTCTCTCTCTCACTCAGCTTCTCTTTCTCTCTCTCTCGCACAGCTTCTCTTTCTCTCTCTCTCACTCACTCACAGCTTCTCTCTCTCTCTCACTCATAGCTTCTCTTTCTCTCTCTCACTCACAGATTCTCTTTTTCTCTCTTTCTCACTCACAGCTTCTCCCTCTCTCTCTCTCACTCACAGCCTCTTTCTCTCTCACACACACACAGCTTCTCTTTCTCTCACTCTCTCTTACTCACAGCTTCTCTTTCTCTCTCTCTGTCTCTATCACTCACAGAATCTCTTTCTCACTCTCTCTCACTCACAGCTTCTCTTTCTCTCTCTCTCTCTCACTCACATCTTCTCTCTCTCACACACAGATTCTCTTTCTCTCTCTCTCACTCACTCACAGATTCTCTTTCTCTCTCTCATGCACAGCTTCTCTTTCTCTCTCTCTCACTCACTCACAGCTTCTCTTTCTCTCTCTCTCTCACTCAAAGCTTCTCTTTCTCTCTCTCTCTCACTCACAGCTTCTCTTTCTCTCTCTCTCTCTCTCACTCACAGCTTCTCTTTCTCTCTCTCACACACACAGATTCTCTCTCTCTCTCACTCACTCACTGCTTCTCTCTCTCTCACTCACAGCTTCTCTTTCTCTCTCTCACTCACAGCTTCCCTTTTTCTCTCTTTCTCACTCACAGATTCTCTTTCTCTCTCTCATGCACAGCTTCTCTTTCTCTCCCTCTCACTCACTCACAGCTTCTCTTTCTCTCTCTCTCACACTCAAAGCTTCTCTTTCTCTCTCTCTCTCACTCACAGCTTCTCTTTCTCTCTCTCTCACTCACAGCTTCTCTTTCTCTCTCTCACACACACAGATTCTCTTTCTCTCTCTCTCACTCACTCACAGCTTCTCTCTCTCTCTCTCACTCACAGCTTCTCTTTCTCTCTCTCACTCACAGCTTCTCTTTTTCTCTCTTTCTCACTCACAGCTTCTCCTTCTCTCTCTCTCACTCACAGCCTCTTTCTCTCACACACAAACAGCTTCTCTCTCACACACACACACACACAACTTCTCTTTCACTCAGTCTCTCTCACTCACAGCTTCTCTTTCTCACTCTCTCTAACTCACAGCTTCTCTTTCTCACTCTCTCACTCACAGCTTCTCTTTCTCTCCCTCTCTCTCACTCACAGCTTCTCTTTCTCTCTCTTTCTCACTCACAGCTTCTCTTTCTTTCTCTATCACTCTCAGCTTCTCTTTCCCACTCCTTCTCACTCACAGCTTCTCTTTCTCTTTCTCACTCACAGCTTCTCTCTCTCTCTCACTCACAGCTTCTCTTTCTCTCTCTCTCTCATGCACAGCTTCTGTTTCTCTCTCTCTCACTCACTCACAGCTTCTCTTTCTCTCTCTCTCTCATGCACAGCTTCTGTTTCTCTCTCTCTCACTCACTCACAGCTTCTCTTTCTTTCTCTCTCTCTCTCACTCGCAGCTTCTCTTTCTCTCTCTCTCACTCACAGCTTCTCTTTCTCTCTCTCTCTCACTCACAGCTTCTCTTTCTCTCTCTCACACACACAGCTTCTCTTTCTCTCTCACTCACTCACAGCTTCTCTCTCTCTCTCACTCACAGCTTCTCTTTCTCTCTCTCACTCACAGCTTCTCTTTCTCTCTCTCTCTCACTCACATCTTCTCTCTCTCACACACAGGTTCTCTTTCTCTCTCTCACTCACTCACAGCTTCTCTCTCTCTCTCACTCACAGCTTCTCTTTCTCTCTCTCGCACACAGCTTCTCTCTCACACACACACAACCAACTTCTCTTTCACTCAGTCTCTCTCACTCACAGCTTATCTTTCTCTCTCTCTCTCACTCAAAGCTTCTCTTTCTCTCTCACTCTCTCACTCACAGCTTCTCTTTCTCTCTCTCTCACTCAAAGCTTCTCTTTCTCTCTATTTCTCACTCACAGCTTCTCTTTCTTTCTCTATCACTCTCAGCTTCTATTTCCCACTCCTTCTCACTCACAGCTTCTCTTTCTCACTCACAGCTTCTCTCTCTCTCTCACTCACAGCTTCTCTTTCTCTCTCTCTCATGCACAGCTTCTGTTTCTCTCTCTCACACTCACTCACAGCTTCTCTTTCTCTCTCTCTCTCATGCACAGCTTCTGTTTCTCTCTCTCTCACTCACTCACAGCTTCTCTTTCTTTCTCTCTCTCTCTCACTCGCAGCTTCTCTTTCTCTCTCTCTCACTCACAGCTTCTCTTTCTCTCTCTCACTCACTCACATCTTCTCTTTCTCTCTCACACACACAGCTTCTCTTTCTCTCTCACTCACTCACAGCTTCTCTCTCTCTCTCACTCACAGCTTCTCTTTCTCTCTCTCACTCACAGCTTCTCTTTCTCTCTCTCTCACTCACATCTTCTCTCTCCCACACACAGATTCTCTCTCTCTCTCTCTCTCACTCACAGCTTCTCTTTCTCTCTCACACACACACAGATTCTCTTTCTCTCTCTCTCACTCACTCACAGCTTCTCTCTCTCTCTCACTCACAGCTTCTCTTTCTCTCTCTCACTCACAGCTTCTCTTTCTCTCTCTTTCTCACTCACAACTTCTCTTTCTCTCTCTTTCTCACTCACAGTTTCTCCCTCTCTCTCTCTCACTCACAGCCTCTTTCTCTCTCACACACACAGCTTCTCTCTCTCACACACACACAACTTCTCTTTCACTCAGTCTCTCTCACTCACAGCTTCTCTTTCTCTCTCTCTCACTCACAGCTTCTCTTTCTCTCTCTCTCTCACTCACAGCTTCTCTTTCTCTCTCTCTCTCTCACTCACAGCTTCTCTTGCGCTCTCACACACACACAGATTCTCTTTCTCTCTCTCTCTCACTCACTCACAGCTTCTCTCTCTCTCTCTCACTCACAGCTTCTCTTTCTCTCTCACTCACAGCTTCTCTTTCTCTCTCTTTCTCACTCACAACTTCTCTTTCTCTCTCTTTCTCACTCACAGTATCTCCCCCTCTCTCTCTCTCACTCACAGCCTCTTTCTCTCACACACACACAGCTTCTCTCTCTCTCACACACAACTTCTCTTTCACTCAGTCTCTCTCACTCACAGCTTCTCTTTCTTTCTCTCTCACTCACAGCTTCTCTTTCACTCTCTCTCACTCAAGCTTCTCTTTCTCTCTCTCTCTCACATAGATTCTCTTTCTCTCTCTCTCACTCACTCACAGCTTCTCTCTCTCTCTCACTCACTCACAGCTTCTCTTTCTCTCTCTCACTCACAGCTTCTCTTTTTCTCTCTTTCTCACTCACAGCTTCTCCCTCTTTCTCTCACTCACAGCCTCTTTCTCTCTCACACACACAGGTTCTCTCTCTCTCTCACTTCACTCAGTCTCTCTCACTCAAAGATTCTCTTTCTCTCTCTCTCTCACTCACAGCTTCTCTTTCTCTCTTTCTCTCACTCACAGCTTTTCTTTCTCTCTCTCTCGCACAGCTTCTCTTTCTCTCTCTCTCACTCACTCACAGCTTCTCTCTCTCTCACTCACAGCTTCTCTTTCTCTCTCTCACTCACAGATTCTCTTTTTCTCTCTTTCTCACTCACAGCTTCTCAATCTCTCTCTCTCACTCACAGCCTCTTTCTCTCTCTCACACACACAGCTTCTCTTTCTCTCACTCTCTCTTACTCACAGCTTCTCTTTCTCTCTCTCTGTCTCTCTCACTCACAGAATCTCTTTCTCACTCTCTCTCACTGACAGCTTCTCTCTCTCTCTCTCTCTCTCTCACTCACATCTTCTCTCTCTCACACACAGATTCTCTTTCTCTCTCTCTCACTTACTCACAGATTCTCTTTCTCTCTCTCATTCACAGCCTCTTTCTCTCTCACACACACAGGTTCTCTCTCTCTCTCACTTCACTCAGTCTCTCTCACTCAAAGATTCTCTTTCTCTCTCTCTCTCACTCACAGCTTCTCTTTCTCTCTTTCTCTCACTCACAGCTTTTCTTTCTCTCTCTCTCGCACAGCTTCTCTTTCTCTCTCTCTCACTCACTCACAGCTTCTCTCTCTCTCACTCACAGCTTCTCTTTCTCTCTCTCACTCACAGATTCTCTTTTTCTCTCTTTCTCACTCACAGCTTCTCAATCTCTCTCTCTCACTCACAGCCTCTTTCTCTCTCTCACACACACAGCTTCTCTTTCTCTCACTCTCTCTTACTCACAGCTTCTCTTTCTCTCTCTCTGTCTCTCTCACTCACAGAATCTCTTTCTCACTCTCTCTCACTGACAGCTTCTCTTTCTCTCTCTCTCACTCTCACTCACATCTTCTCTCTCTCACACACAGATTCTCTTTCTCTCTCTCTCACTTACTCACAGATTCTCTTTCTCTCTCTCATTCACAGCTTCTCTTTCTCTCTCTCTCACTCACTCACAGCTTCTCTTTCTCTCTCTCTCACTCAAAGCTTCTCTTTCTCTCTCTCTCTCTCTCACTCACAGCTTCTCTTTCTCTCTCTCTCTCTCTCACTCACAGCTTCTCTTTCTCTCTCTCACACACACAGATTCTCTTTCTCTCTCTCTCACTCACTCACTGCTTCTCTCTCTCTCTCACTCACAGCTTCTCTTTCTCTCTCTCACTCACAGCTTCTCTTTTTCTCTCTTTCTCACTCACAGATTCTCTTTCTCTCTCTCATGCACAGCTTCTCTTTCTCTCCCTCTCACTCACTCACAGCTTCTCTTTCTCTCTCTCTCTCTCTCTCACTCAAAGCTTCTCTTTCTCTCTCTCTCTCACTCACAGCTTCTCTTTCTCTCTCTCTCTCACTCACAGCTTCTCTTTCTCTCTCTCTCTCATGCACAGCTTCTGTTTCTCTCTCTCTCACTCACTCACAGCTTCTCTTTCTTTCTCTCTCTCTCTCACTCGCAGCTTCTCTTTCTCTCTCTCTCACTCACAGCTTCTCTTTCTCTCTCTCTCTCACTCACAGCTTCTCTTTCTCTCTCTCTCTCAGACAGCTTCTCTTTCTCTCTCACTCACTCACAGCTTCTCTCTCTCTCTCACTCACAGCTTCTCTTTCTCTCTCTCACACACAGCTTCTCTTTCTCTCTCTCTCACTCACATCTTCTCTCTCACACACACAGATTCTCTTTCTCTCTCTCTCTCACTCACAGCTTCTCTTTCTCTCTCACACACACACAGATTCTCTTTCTCTCTCTCTCACTCACTCACAGCTTCTCTCTCTCTCTCACTCACAGCTTCTCTTTCTCTCTCTCACTCACAGCTTCTCTTTCTCTCTCTTTCTCACTCACAACTTCTCTTTCTCTCTCTCATGCACAGCTTCTCTTTCTCTCCCTCTCACTCACTCACAGCTTCTCTTTCTCTCTCTCTCTCTCTCTCACTCAAAGCTTCTCTTTCTCTCTCTCTCTCACTCACAGCTTCTCTTTCTCTCTCTCTCTCACTCACAGCTTCTCTTTCTCTCTCTCTCTCATGCACAGCTTCTGTTTCTCTCTCTCTCACTCACTCACAGCTTCTCTTTCTTTCTCTCTCTCTCTCACTCGCAGCTTCTCTTTCTCTCTCTCTCACTCACAGCTTCTCTTTCTCTCTCTCTCTCACTCACAGCTTCTCTTTCTCTCTCTCTCTCAGACAGCTTCTCTTTCTCTCTCACTCACTCACAGCTTCTCTCTCTCTCTCACTCACAGCTTCTCTTTCTCTCTCTCACACACAGCTTCTCTTTCTCTCTCTCTCACTCACATCTTCTCTCTCACACACACAGATTCTCTTTCTCTCTCTCTCTCACTCACAGCTTCTCTTTCTCTCTCACACACACACAGATTCTCTTTCTCTCTCTCTCACTCACTCACAGCTTCTCTCTCTCTCTCACTCACAGCTTCTCTTTCTCTCTCTCACTCACAGCTTCTCTTTCTCTCTCTTTCTCACTCACAACTTCTCTTTCTCTCTCTTTCTCACTCACAGTTTCTCCCTCTCTCTCTCTCACTCACAGCCTCTTTCTCTCTCACACACACAGCTTCTCTCTCTCTCACACACACAACTTCTCTTTCACTCAGTCTCTCTCACTCACAGCTTCTCTTTCTCTCTCTCTCACTCACAGCTTCTCTTTCTCTCTCTCTCTCACTCACAGCTTCTCTTTCTCTCTCTCTCTCTCACTCACAGCTTCTCTTGCGCTCTCACACACACACAGATTCTCTTTCTCTCTCTCTCTCACTCACTCACAGCTTCTCTCTCTCTCTCTCACTCACAGCTTCTCTTTCTCTCACACTCACAGCTTCTCTTTCTCTCTCTTTCTCACTCACAACTTCTCTTTCTCTCTCTTTCTCACTCACAGTATCTCCCTCTCTCTCTCTCACTCACAGCCTCTTTCTCTCACACACACACAGCTTCTCTCTCTCTCACACACACAACATCTCTTTCACTCAGTCTCTCTCAATCACAGCTTCTCTTTCTTTCTCTCTCACTCACAGCTTCTCTTTCACTCTCTCTCACTCAAGCTTCTCTTTCTCTCTCTCTCTCACATAGATTCTCTTTCTCTCTCTCTCACTCACTCACAGCTTCTCTCTCTCTCTCACTCACTCACAGCTTCTCTTTCTCTCTCTCACTCACAGCTTCTCTTTTTCTCTCTTTCTCACTCACAGCTTCTCCCTCTTTCTCTCACTCACAGCCTCTTTCTCTCTCACACACACAGGTTCTCTCTCTCTCTCACTTCACTCAGTCTCTCTCACTCAAAGCTTCTCTTTCTCTCTCTCTCTCACTCACAGCTTCTCTTTCTCTCTCTCTCTCACTCACAGCTTCTCTTTCTCTCTCTCTCGCACAGCTTCTCTTTCTCTCTCTCTCACTCACTCACAGCTTCTCTCTCTCTCTCACTCACAGCTTCTCTTTCTCTCTCTCACTCACAGATTCTCTTTTTCTCTCTTTCTCACTCACAGCTTCTCCCTCTCTCTCTCTCACTCACAGCCTCTTTCTCTCTCTCACACACACAGCTTCTCTTTCTCTCACTCTCTCTTACTCACAGCTTCTCTTTCTCTCTCTCTGTCTCTCTCACTCACAGAATCTCTTTCTCACTCTCTCTCACTCACAGCTTCTCTTTCTCTCTCTCTCTCTCTCACTCACATCTTCTCTCTCTCACACACAGATTCTCTTTCTCTCTCTCTCACTCACTCACAGATTCTCTTTCTCTCTCTCATGCACAGCTTCTCTTTCTCTCTCTCTCACTCACTCACAGCTTCTCTTTCTCTCTCTCTCACTCAAAGCTTCTCTTTCTCTCTCTCTCTCTCTCACTCACAGCTTCTCTTTCTCTCTCTCTCTCTCTCACTCACAGCTTCTCTTTCTCTCTCACACACACACAGATTCTCTTTCTCTCTCTCTCACTCACTCACTGCTTCTCTCTCTCTCTCACTCACAGCTTCTCTTTCTCTCTCTCACTCACAGCTTCTCTTTTTCTCTCTTTCTCACTCACAGATTCTCTTTCTCTCTCTCATGCACAGCTTCTCTTTCTCTCCCTCTCACTCACTCACAGCTTCTCTTTCTCTCTCTCTCTCACTCAAAGCTTCTCTTTCTCTCTCTCTCTCACTCACAGCTTCTCTTTCTCTCTCTCTCTCACTCACAGCTTCTCTTTCTCTCTCACACACACACAGATTCTCTTTCTCTCTCTCACACTCACTCACAGCTTCTCTCTCTCTCACTCACTCACAGCTTCTCTTTCTCTCTCTCACTCACAGCTTCTCTTTTTCTCTCTCACTCACAGCTTCTCTTTCTCTCTCTCTCACTCACAGCTTCTCTTTCTCTCTCTCACACACACAGATTCTCTTTCTCTCTCTCTCACTCACTCACAGCTTCTCTCTCTCTCTCACTCACTCACAGCTTCTCTTTCTCTCTCTCACTCACAGCTTCTCTTTTTCTCTCTCACTCACAGCTTCTCCCTCTCTCTCTCACTCACAGCCTCTTTCTCTCTCACACACACAGCTTCTCTCTCTCTCACTTCACTCAGTCTCTCTCACTCAAAGCTTCTCTTTCTCTCTCTCACTCACTCACAGCTTCTCTTTCTCTCTCTCTCACTCACAGCTTCTCTTTCTCTCTCTCTCGCACAGCTTCTCTTTCTCTCTCTCTCACTTACTCACAGCTTCTCTCTCTCTCACTCACAGCTTCTCTTTCTCTCTCTCACTCACAGATTCTCTTTTTCTCTCTTTCTCACTCACAGCTTCTCCCTCTCTCTCTCTCACTCACAGCCTCTTTCTCTCTCACACACACACAGCTTCTCTTTCTCTCACTCTCTCTTACTCACAGCTTCTCTTTCTCTCTCTATGTCTCTCTCACTCACAGAATCTCTTTCTCACTCTCTCTCACTCACAGCTTCTCTTTCTCTCTCTCTCTCTCTCACTCACATCTTCTCTCTCACACACACAGATTCTCTTTCTCTCTCTCTCACTCACTCACAGATTCTCTTTCTCTCTCTCATGCACAGCTTCTCTTTCTCTCTCTCACTCACTCACAGCTTCTCTTTCTCTCTCTCTCTCACTCAAAGCTTCTCTTTCTCTCTCTCTCTCACTCACAGCTTCTCTTTCTCTCTCTCTCTCTCTCACTCACAGCTTCTCTTTCTCTCTCTCACACACACAGATTCTCTTTCTCTCTCTCTCACTCACTCACTGCTTCTCTCTCTCTCTCACAGCTTCTCTTTCTCTCTCTCTCACACAGCTTCTCTTTCTCTCTCTCTCACTCACAGCTTCTCTTTCTCTCTCTCTCTCACACAGATTCTCTTTCTCTCTCTCTCACTCACTCACAGCTTCTCTCTCTCACTCACTCACAGCTTCTCTTTCTCTCTCTCACTCACAGCTTCTCTTTTTCTCTCTTTCTCACTCACAGCTTCTCCCTCTCTCTCTCTCACTCACAGCCTCTTTCTCTCTCACACACACAGCTTCTCTCTCTCTCTCACTTCACTCAGTCTCTCTCACTCAAAGCTTCTCTTTCTCTCTCTCTCTCTCTCACTCACAGCTTCTCTTTCTCTCTCTCTCTCACTCACAGCTTCTCTTTCTCTCTCTCTCTCGCACAGCTTCTCTTTCTCTCTCTCTCTCACTCACTCACAGCTTCTCTCTCTCTCTCTCTCACTCACAGCTTCTCTTTCTCTCTCTCACTCACAGATTCTCTCTTTCTCTCTTTCTCACTCACAGCTTCTCCCTCTATCTCTCTCACTCACAGCCTCTTTCTCTCTCACGCACACACAGCTTCTCTTTCTCTCACTCTCTCTTACTCACAGCTTCTCTTTCTCTCTATTGCTCTCACTCACAGCTTCTCTTTCTCTCTCTCTGTCTCTCTCACTCACAGAATCTCTTTCTCACTCTCTCTCACTCACAGCTTCTCTTTCTCTCTCTCTCTCTCACTCACATCTTCTCTCTCACACACACAGATTCTCTTTCTCTCTCTCTCACTCACTCACAGATTTTCTTTCTCTCTCTCATGCACAGCTTCTCTTTCTCTCTCTCTCACTCACTCACAGCTTCTCTTTCTCTCTCTCTCTCACTCAAAGCTTCTCTTTCTCTCTCTCTCTCACTCACAGCTTCTCTTTCTCTCTCTCTCTCACTCACAGCTTCTCTTTCTCTCTCACACACACAGCTTCTCTTTCTCTCTCACTCACTCACAGCTTCTCTCTCTCTCTCACTCACAGCTTCTCTTTCTCTCTCTCACTCACAGCTTCTCTTTCTCTCTCTCTCTCACTCACATCTTCTCTCTCTCACACACAGATTCTCTTTCTCTCTCTCTCTCTCACTCACAGCTCTTTCTCTCTCACACACACACAGATTCTCTTTCTCTCTCTCTCACTCACTCACAGCTTCTCTCTCTCTCACTCACAGCTTCTCTTTCTCTCTCTCACTCACAGCTTCTCTTTCTCTCTCTTTCTCACTCACAACTTCTCTTTCTCTCTCTTTCTCACTCACAGTTTCTCCCTCTCTCTCTCTCACTCACAGCCACTTTCTCTCTCACACACACAGCTTCTCTCTCTCTCACACACAACTTCTCTTTCACTCAGTCTCTCTCACTCACAGCTTCTCTTTCTCTCTCTCTCACTCACACCTTCTCTTTCTCTCTCCCTCTCACTCACAGCTTCTTTCTCTCTCTCTCTCTCACTCACAGCTTCTCTTTCGCTCTCACACACACACAGATTCTCTTTCTCTCTCTCTCTCACTCACTCACAGCTTCTCTCTCTCTCTCTCTCACTCACAGCTTCTCTTTCTCTCTCTTTCTCACTCACAACTTCTCTTTCTCTCTCTTTCTCACTCACAGTTTCTCCCTCTCTCTCTCTCTCACTCACAGCCTCTTTCTCTCTCACACACACAGCTTCTCTCTCTCACACACACAACTTCTCTTTCACTCAGTCTCTCTCACTCACAGCTTCTCTTTCTCTCTCTCTCACTCACAGCTTCCCTTTCTCTCTCTCTCACTCACAGCTTCTCTTTCTCTCTCTCTCTCACACAGATTCTCTTTCTCTCTCTCTCAATCACTCACAGCTTCTCTCTCTCTCACTCACTCACAGCTTCTCTTTCTCTCTCTCACTCACAGCTTCTCTTTTTCTCTCTTTCTCACTCACAGCTTCTCCCTCTCTCTCTCACTCACAGCCTCTTTCTCTCTCACACACACAGCTTCTCTCTCTCTCACTTCACTCAGTCTCTCTCACTCAAAGCTTCTCTTTCTCTCTCTCTCTCACTCACAGCTTCTCTTTCTCTCTCTCTCTCACTCACAGCTTCTCTTTCTCTCTCTCTCGCACAGCTTCTCTTTCTCTCTCTCTCACTCACTCACAGCTTCTCTCTCTCTCTCACTCACAGCTTCTCTTTCTCTCTCTCACTCACAGATTCTCTTTTTCTCTCTTTCTCACTCACAGCTTCTCCCTCTCTCTCTCTCACTCACAGCCTCTTTCTCTCTCACACACACACAGCTTCTCTTTCTCTCACTCTCTCTTACTCACAGCTTCTCTTTCTCTCTCTCTGTCTCTATCACTCACAGAATCTCTTTCTCACTCTCTCTCACTCACAGCTTCTCTTTCTCTCTCTCTCTCTCACTCACATCTTCTCTCTCTCACACACAGATTCTCTTTCTCTCTCTCTCACTCACTCACAGATTCTCTTTCTCTCTCTCATGCACAGCTTCTCTTTCTCTCTCTCTCACTCACTCACAGCTTCTCTTTCTCTCTCTCTCTCACTCAAAGCTTCTCTTTCTCTCTCTCTCTCACTCACAGCTTCTCTTTATCTCTCTCTCTCTCTCACTCACAGCTTCTCTTTCTCTCTCACACACACACAGATTCTCTCTCTCTCTCACTCACTCACTGCTTCTCTCTCTCTCTCACTCACAGCTTCTCTTTCTCTCTCTCACTCACAGCTTCCCTTTTTCTCTCTTTCTCACTCACAGATTCTCTTTCTCTCTCTCATGCACAGCTTCTCTTTCTCTCCCTCTCACTCACTCACAGCTTCTCTTTCTCTCTCTCTCTCACTCAAAGCTTCTCTTTCTCTCTCTCTCTCACTCACAGCTTCTCTTTCTCTCTCTCTCACTCACAGCTTCTCTTTCTCTCTCACACACACACAGATTCTCTTTCTCTCTCTCTCACTCACTCACAGCTTCTCTCTCTCTCTCTCACTCACAGCTTCTCTTTCTCTCTCTCTCTCTCTCACTCACAGCTTCTCTTTCTCTCTCACACACACACAGATTCTCTTTCTCTCTCTCTCACTCACTCACTGCTTCTCTCTCTCTCTCACAGCTTCTCTTTCTCTCTCTCTCTCACACAGCTTCTCTTTCTCTCTCACTCACTCACAGCTTCTCTCTCTCTCTCACTCACAGCTTCTCTTTCTCTCTCTCACTCACAGCTTCTCTTTCTCTCTCTCTCTCACTCACATCTTCTCTCTCACACACACAGATTCTCTTTCTCTCTCTCTCTCACTCACAGCTTCTCTCTCTCTCTCACTCACAGCTTCTCTTTCTCTCTCTCTCACTCACAGCTTCTCTTTCTCTCTCTCTCTCACACAGATTCTCTTTCTCTCTCTCTCACTCACTCACAGCTTCTCTCTCTCACTCACTCACAGCTTCTCTTTCTCTCTCTCACTCACAGATTCTCTTTTTCTCTCTTTCTCACTCACAGCTTCTCCCTCTCTCTCTCTCACTCACAGCCTCTTTCTCTCTCACACACACAGCTTCTCTCTCTCTCTCACTTCACTCAGTCTCTCTCACTCAAAGCTTCTCTTTCTCTCTCTCTCACTCACAGCTTCTCTTTCTCTCTCTCTCTCTCTCACTCACAGCTTCTCTTTCTCTCTCACACACACACAGATTCTCTTTCTCTCTCTCTCACTCACTCACTGCTTCTCTCTCTCTCTCTCACAGCTTCTCTTTCTCTCTCTCTCTCACACAGCTTCTCTTTCTCTCTCACTCACTCACAGCTTCTCTCTCTCTCACTCACAGCTTCTCTTTCTCTCTCTCACTCACAGCTTCTCTTTCTCTCTCTCTCTCACTCACATCTTCTCTCTCTCACACACAGATTCTCTTTCTCTCTCTCTCTCACTCACAGCTTCTCTCTCTCTCTCACTCACAGCTTCTCTTTCTCTCTCTCTCACTCACAGCTTCTCTTTCTCTCTCTCTCTCACACAGATTCTCTTTCTCTCTCTCTCACTCACTCACAGCTTCTCTCTCTCACTCACTCACAGCTTCTCTTTCTCTCTCTCACTCACAGCTTCTCTTTTTCTCTCTTTCTCACTCACAGCTTCTCCCTCTCTCTCTCTCACTCACAGCCTCTTTCTCTCTCACACACACAGCTTCTCTCTCTCTCTCACTTCACTCAGTCTCTCTCACTCAAAGCTTCTCTTTCTCTCTCTCTCTCTCTCACTCACAGCTTCTCTTTCTCTCTCTCTCTCACTCACAGCTTCTCTTTCTCTCTCTCTCTCGCACAGCTTCTCTTTCTCTCTCTCTCACTCACTCACAGCTTCTCTCTCTCTCTCTCTCACTCACAGCTTCTCTTTCTCTCTCTCACTCACAGATTCTCTCTTTCTCTCTTTCTCACTCACAGCTTCTCCCTCTATCTCTCTCACTCACAGCCTCTTTCTCTCTCACGCACACACAGCTTCTCTTTCTCTCACTCTCTCTTACTCACAGCTTCTCTTTCTCTCTATTGCTCTCACTCACAGCTTCTCTTTCTCTCTCTCTGTCTCTCTCACTCACAGAATCTCTTTCTCACTCTCTCTCACTCACAGCTTCTCTTTCTCTCTCTCTCTCTCACTCACATCTTCTCTCTCACACACACAGATTCTCTTTCTCTCTCTCTCACTCACTCACAGATTCTCTTTCTCTCTCTCATGCACAGCTTCTCTTTCTCTCTCTCTCACTCACTCACAGCTTCTCTTTCTCTCTCTCTCTCACTCAAAGCTTCTCTTTCTCTCTCTCTCTCACTCACAGCTTCTCTTTCTCTCTCTCTCTCACTCACAGCTTCTCTTTCTCTCTCACACACACAGCTTCTCTTTCTCTCTCACTCACTCACAGCTTCTCTCTCTCTCTCACTCACAGCTTCTCTTTCTCTCTCTCACAGCTTCTCTTTCTCTCTCTCTCTCACTCACATCTTCTCTCTCACACACACAGATTCTCTTTCTCTCTCTCTCTCTCACTCACAGCTCTTTCTCTCTCACACACACAGATTCTCTTTCTCTCTCTCTCACTCACTCACAGCTTCTCTCTCTCTCTCACTCACAGCTTCTCTTTCTCTCTCTCACTCACAGCTTCTCTTTCTCTCTCTTTCTCACTCACAACTTCTCTTTCTCTCTCTTTCTCACTCACAGTTTCTCCCTCTCTCTCTCTCACTCACAGCCACTTTCTCTCTCACACACACAGCTTCTCTCTCTCACACACACAACTTCTCTTTCACTCAGTCTCTCTCACTCACAGCTTCTCTTTCTCTCTCTCTCACTCACACCTTCTCTTTCTCTCTCCCTCTCACTCACAGCTTCTTTCTCTCTCTCTCTCTCACTCACAGCTTCTCTTTCGCTCTCACACACACACAGATTCTCTTTCTCTCTCTCTCTCACTCACTCACAGCTTCTCTCTCTCTCTCTCTCTCACAGCTTCTCTTTCTCTCTCTTTCTCACTCACAACTTCTCTTTCTCTCTCTTTCTCACTCACAGTTTCTCCCTCTCTCTCTCTCTCACTCACAGCCTCTTTCTCTCTCACACACACAGCTTCTCTCTCTCACACACACAACTTCTCTTTCACTCAGTCTCTCTCACTCACAGCTTCTCTTTCTCTCTCTCTCACTCACAACTTCTCTTTCTCTCTCTCTCACTCACAGCTTCTCTTTCTCTCTCTCTTTCACACAGATTCTCTTTCTCTGTCTCTCAATCACTCACAGCTTCTCTCTCTCTCTCACTCACTCACAGCTTCTCTTTCTCTCTCTCACTCACAGCTTCTCTTTTTCTCTCTTTCTCACTCACAGCTTCTCCCTCTCTCTCTCACTCACAGCCTCTTTCTCTCTCACACACACAGCTTCTCTCTCTCTCACTTCACTCAGTCTCTCTCACTCAAAGCTTCTCTTTCTCTCTCTCTCTCACTCACAGCTTCTCTTTCTCTCTCTCTCTCACTCAGCTTCTCTTTCTCTCTCTCTCGCAGAGCTTCTCTTTCTCTCTCTCTCACTCACTCACAGCTTCTCTCTCTCTCTCACTCACAGCTTCTCTTTCTCTCTCACTCACAGATTCTCTTTTTCTCTCTTTCTCACTCACAGCTTCTCCCTCTCTCTCTCTCACTCACAGCCTCTTTCTCTCTCACACACACACAGCTTCTCTTTCTCTCACTCTCTCTTACTCACAGCTTCTCTTTCTCTCTCTCTGTCTCTATCACTCACAGAATCTCTTTCTCACTCTCTCTCACTCACAGCTTCTCTTTCTCTCTCTCTCTCTCACTCACATCTTCTCTCTCTCACACACAGATTCTCTTTCTCTCTCTCTCACTCACTCACAGATTCTCTTTCTCTCTCTCATGCACAGCTTCTCTTTCTCTCTCTCTCACTCACTCACAGCTTCTCTTTCTCTCTCTCTCACTCAAAGCTTCTCTTTCTCTCTCTCTCTCTCACTCACAGCTTCTCTTTCTCTCTCTCTCTCTCTCACTCACAGCTTCTCTTTCTCTCTCACACACACACAGATTCTCTCTCTCTCTCACTCACTCACTGCTTCTCTCTCTCTCACTCACAGCTTCTCTTTCTCTCTCACTCACAGCTTCCCTTTTTCTCTCTTTCTCACTCACAGATTCTCTTTCTCTCTCTCATGCACAGCTTCTCTTTCTCTCCCTCTCACTCACTCACAGCTTCTCTTTCTCTCTCTCTCACACTCAAAGCTTCTCTTTCTCTCTCTCTCTCACTCACAGCTTCTCTTTCTCTCTCTCTCACTCACAGCTTCTCTTTCTCTCTCTCACACACACAGATTCTCTTTCTCTCTCTCTCACTCACTCACAGCTTCTCTCTCTCTCTCTCACTCACAGCTTCTCTTTCTCTCTCTCACTCACAGCTTCTCTTTTTCTCTCTTTCTCACTCACAGCTTCTCCTTCTCTCTCTCTCACTCACAGCCTCTTTCTCTCACACACAAACAGCTTCTCTCTCACACACACACACACACAACTTCTCTTTCACTCAGTCTCTCTCACTCACAGCTTATCTTTCTCTCTCTCTCTCACTCAAAGCTTCTCTTTCTCTCTCACTCTCTCACTCACAGCTTCTCTTTCTCTCTCTCTCACTCAAAGCTTCTCTTTCTCTCTATTTCTCACTCACAGCTTCTCTCTCTCTCTCACTCACAGCTTCTCTTTCTCTCTCTCTCATGCACAGCTTCTGTTTCTCTCTCTCACACTCACTCACAGCTTCTCTTTCTCTCTCTCTCTCATGCACAGCTTCTGTTTCTCTCTCTCTCACTCACTCACAGCTTCTCTTTCTTTCTCTCTCTCTCTCACTCGCAGCTTCTCTTTCTCTCTCTCTCACTCACAGCTTCTCTTTCTCTCTCTCACTCACTCACATCTTCTCTTTCTCTCTCTCACACACACAGCTTCTCTTTCTCTCTCACTCACTCACAGCTTCTCTCTCTCTCTCACTCACAGCTTCTCTTTCTCTCTCTCACTCACAGCTTCTCTTTCTCTCTCTCTCACTCACATCTTCTCTCTCCCACACACAGATTCTCTCTCTCTCTCTCTCTCACTCACAGCTTCTCTTTCTCTCTCACACACACACAGATTCTCTTTCTCTCTCTCTCACTCACTCACAGCTTCTCTCTCTCTCTCACTCACAGCTTCTCTTTCTCTCTCTCACTCACAGCTTCTCTTTCTCTCTCTTTCTCACTCACAACTTCTCTTTCTCTCTCTTTCTCACTCACAGTTTCTCCCTCTCTCTCTCTCACTCACAGCCTCTTTCTCTCTCACACACACAGCTTCTCTCTCTCTCACACACACAACTTCTCTTTCACTCAGTCTCTCTCACTCACAGCTTCTCTTTCTCTCTCTCTCACTCACAGCTTCTCTTTCTCTCTCTCTCTCACTCACAGCTTCTCTTTCTCTCTCTCTCTCTCACTCACAGCTTCTCTTGCGCTCTCACACACACACAGATTCTCTTTCTCTCTCTCTCTCACTCACTCACAGCTTCTCTCTCTCTCTCTCACTCACAGCTTCTCTTTCTCTCTCACTCACAGCTTCTCTTTCTCTCTCTTTCTCACTCACAACTTCTCTTTCTCTCTCTTTCTCACTCACAGTATCTCCCTCTCTCTCTCTCACTCACAGCCTCTTTCTCTCACACACACACAGCTTCTCTCTCTCTCACACACAACTTCTCTTTCACTCAGTCTCTCTCACTCACAGCTTCTCTTTCTTTCTCTCTCACTCACAGCTTCTCTTTCACTCTCTCTCACTCAAGCTTCTCTTTCTCTCTCTCTCTCACATAGATTCTCTTTCTCTCTCTCTCACTCACTCACAGCTTCTCTCTCTCTCTCACTCACTCACAGCTTCTCTTTCTCTCTCTCACTCACAGCTTCTCTTTTTCTCTCTTTCTCACTCACAGCTTCTCCCTCTTTCTCTCACTCACAGCCTCTTTCTCTCTCACACACACAGGTTCTCTCTCTCTCTCACTTCACTCAGTCTCTCTCACTCAAAGATTCTCTTTCTCTCTCTCTCTCACTCACAGCTTCTCTTTCTCTCTTTCTCTCACTCACAGCTTTTCTTTCTCTCTCTCTCGCACAGCTTCTCTTTCTCTCTCTCTCACTCACTCACAGCTTCTCTCTCTCTCACTCACAGCTTCTCTTTCTCTCTCTCACTCACAGATTCTCTTTTTCTCTCTTTCTCACTCACAGCTTCTCAATCTCTCTCTCTCACTCACAGCCTCTTTCTCTCTCTCACACACACAGCTTCTCTTTCTCTCACTCTCTCTTACTCACAGCTTCTCTTTCTCTCTCTCTGTCTCTCTCACTCACAGAATCTCTTTCTCACTCTCTCTCACTGACAGCTTCTCTTTCTCTCTCTCTCTCTCTCACTCACATCTTCTCTCTCTCACACACAGATTCTCTTTCTCTCTCTCTCACTTACTCACAGATTCTCTTTCTCTCTCTCATTCACAGCTTCTCTTTCTCTCTCTCTCACTCACTCACAGCTTCTCTTTCTCTCTCTCTCACTCAAAGCTTCTCTTTCTCTCTCTCTCTCTCTCACTCACAGCTTCTCTTTCTCTCTCTCTCTCTCTCACTCACAGCTTCTCTTTCTCTCTCTCACACACACAGATTCTCTTTCTCTCTCTCTCACTCACTCACTGCTTCTCTCTCTCTCTCACTCACAGCTTCTCTTTCTCTCTCTCACTCACAGCTTCTCTTTTTCTCTCTTTCTCACTCACAGATTCTCTTTCTCTCTCTCATGCACAGCTTCTCTTTCTCTCCCTCTCACTCACTCACAGCTTCTCTTTCTCTCTCTCTCTCTCTCTCACTCAAAGCTTCTCTTTCTCTCTCTCTCTCACTCACAGCTTCTCTTTCTCTCTCTCTCTCACTCACAGCTTCTCTTTCTCTCTCTCTCTCATGCACAGCTTCTGTTTCTCTCTCTCTCTCTCACTCACAGCTTCTCTTTCTTTCTCTCTCTCTCTCACTCGCAGCTTCTCTTTCTCTCTCTCTCACTCACAGCTTCTCTTTCTCTCTCTCTCTCACTCACAGCTTCTCTTTCTCTCTCTCTCTCACACAGCTTCTCTTTCTCTCTCACTCACTCACAGCTTCTCTCTCTCTCTCACTCACAGCTTCTCTTTCTCTCTCTCACACACAGCTTCTCTTTCTCTCTCTCTCACTCACATCTTCTCTCTCACACACACAGATTCTCTTTCTCTCTCTCTCTCACTCACAGCTTCTCTTTCTCTCTCACACACACACAGATTCTCTTTCTCTCTCTCTCACTCACTCACAGCTTCTCTCTCTCTCTCACTCACAGCTTCTCTTTCTCTCTCTCACTCACAGCTTCTCTTTCTCTCTCTTTCTCACTCACAACTTCTCTTTCTCTCTCTTTCTCACTCACAGTTTCTCCCTCTCTCTCTCTCACTCACAGCCTCTTTCTCTCTCACACACACAGCTTCTCTCTCTCTCACACACACAACTTCTCTTTCACTCAGTCTCTCTCACTCACAGCTTCTCTTTCTCTCTCTCTCACTCACAGCTTCTCTTTCTCTCTCTCTCTCACTCACAGCTTCTCTTTCTCTCTCTCTCTCTCACTCACAGCTTCTCTTGCGCTCTCACACACACACAGATTCTCTTTCTCTCTCTCTCTCACTCACTCACAGCTTCTCTCTCTCTCTCTCACTCACAGCTTCTCTTTCTCTCACACTCACAGCTTCTCTTTCTCTCTCTTTCTCACTCAAAACTTCTCTTTCTCTCTCTTTCTCACTCACAGTATCTCCCTCTCTCTCTCTCACTCACAGCCTCTTTCTCTCACACACACACAGCTTCTCTCTCTCTCACACACACAACTTCTCTTTCACTCAGTCTCTCTCACTCACAGCTTCTCTTTCTTTCTCTCTCACTCACAGCTTCTCTTTCACTCTCTCTCACTCAAGCTTCTCTTTCTCTCTCTCTCTCACATAGATTCTCTTTCTCTCTCTCTCACTCACTCACAGCTTCTCTCTCTCTCACTCACTCACAGCTTCTCTTTCTCTCTCTCACTCACAGCTTCTCTTTTTCTCTCTTTCTCACTCACAGCTTCTCCCTCTTTCTCTCACTCACAGCCTCTTTCTCTCTCACACACACAGGTTCTCTCTCTCTCTCACTTCACTCAGTCTCTCTCACTCAAAGCTTCTCTTTCTCTCTCTCTCTCACTCACAGCTTCTCTTTCTCTCTCTCTCTCACTCACAGCTTCTCTTTCTCTCTCTCTCGCACAGCTTCTCTTTCTCTCTCTCTCACTCACTCACAGCTTCTCTCTCTCTCTCACTCACAGCTTCTCTTTCTCTCTCTCACTCACAGATTCTCTTTTTCTCTCTTTCTCACTCACAGCTTCTCCCTCTCTCTCTCTCACTCACAGCCTCTTTCTCTCTCTCACACACACAGCTTCTCTTTCTCTCACTCTCTCTTACTCACAGCTTCTCTTTCTCTCTCTCTGTCTCTCTCACTCACAGAATCTCTTTCTCACTCTCTCTCACTCACAGCTTCTCTTTCTCTCTCTCTCTCACTCACATCTTCTCTCTCTCACACACAGATTCTCTTTCTCTCTCTCTCACTCACTCACAGATTCTCTTTCTCTCTCTCATGCACAGCTTCTCTTTCTCTCTCTCTCACTCACTCACAGCTTCTCTTTCTCTCTCTCTCACTCAAAGCTTCTCTTTCTCTCTCTCTCTCTCTCACTCACAGCTTCTCTTTCTCTCTCTCTCTCTCTCACTCACAGCTTCTCTTTCTCTCTCACACACACACAGATTCTCTTTCTCTCTCTCACTCACTCACTGCTTCTCTCTCTCTCTCACTCACAGCTTCTCTTTCTCTCTCTCACTCACAGCTTCTCTTTTTCTCTCTTTCTCACTCACAGATTCTCTTTCTCTCTCTCATGCACAGCTTCTCTTTCTCTCCCTCTCACTCACTCACAGCTTCTCTTTCTCTCTCTCTCTCACTCAAAGCTTCTCTTTCTCTCTCTCTCTCACTCACAGCTTCTCTTTCTCTCTCTCTCTCACTCACAGCTTCTCTTTCTCTCTCACACACACACAGATTCTCTTTCTCTCTCTCACACTCACTCACAGCTTCTCTCTCTCTCACTCACTCACAGCTTCTCTTTCTCTCTCTCACTCACAGCTTCTCTTTTTCTCTCTCACTCACAGCTTCTCTTTCTCTCTCTCTCACTCACAGCTTCTCTTTCTCTCTCTCACACACACAGATTCTCTTTCTCTCTCTCTCACTCACTCACAGCTTCTCTCTCTCTCTCACTCACTCACAGCTTCTCTTTCTCTCTCTCACTCACAGCTTCTCTTTTTCTCTCTCACTCACAGCTTCTCCCTCTCTCTCTCACTCACAGCCTCTTTCTCTCTCACACACACAGCTTCTCTCTCTCTCTCACTTCACTCAGTCTCTCTCACTCAAAGCTTCTCTTTCTCTCTCTCTCTCACTCACAGCTTCTCTTTCTCTCTCTCTCTCACTCACAGCTTCTCTTTCTCTCTCTCTCGCACAGCTTCTCTTTCTCTCTCTCTCACTCACTCACAGCTTCTCTCTCTCTCTCACTCACAGCTTCTCTTTCTCTCTCTCACTCACAGATTTCCTTTTTCTCTCTTTCTCACTCACAGCTTCTCCCTCTCTCTCTCTCACTCACAGCCTCTTTCTCTCTCACACACACACAGCTTCTCTTTCTCTCACTCTCTCTTACTCACAGCTTCTCTTTCTCTCTCTCTGTCTCTCTCACTCACAGAATCTCTTTCTCACTCTCTCTCACTCACAGCTTCTTTTTCTCTCTCTCTCTCTCTCACTCACATCTTCTCTCTCTCACACACAGATTCTCTTTCTCTCTCTCTCACTCACTCACAGATTCTCTTTCTCTCTCTCATGCACAGCTTCTCTTTCTCTCTCTCACTCACTCACAGCTTCTCTTTCTCTCTCTCTCTCACTCAAAGCTTCTCTTTCTCTCTCTCTCTCACTCACAGCTTCTCTTTCTCTCTCTCTCTCTCTCACTCACAGCTTCTCTTTCTCTCTCACACACACACAGATTCTCTTTCTCTCTCTCTCACTCACTCACTGCTTCTCTCTCTCTCTCACAGCTTCTCTTTCTCTCTCTCTCTCACACAGCTTCTCTTTCTCTCTCACTCACTCACAGCTTCTCTCTCTCTCACTCACAGCTTCTCTTTCTCTCTCTCACTCACAGCTTCTCTTTCTCTCTCTCTCTCACTCACATCTTCTCTCTCTCACACACAGATTCTCTTTCTCTCTCTCTCTCACTCACAGCTTCTCTCTCTCTCTCACTCACAGCTTCTCTTTCTCTCTCTCTCACTCACAGCTTCTCTTTCTCTCTCTCTCTCACACAGATTCTCTTTCTCTCTCTCTCACTCACTCACAGCTTCTCTCTCTCTCACTCACTCACAGCTTCTCTTTTTCTCTCTTTCTCACTCACAGCTTCTCCCTCTCTCTCTCTCACTCACAGCCTCTTTCTCTCTCACACACACAGCTTCTCTCTCTCTCTCACTTCACTCAGTCTCTCTCACTCAAAGCTTCTCTTTCTCTCTCTCTCTCTCACTCACAGTTTCTCTTTCTCTCTCTCTCTCACTCACAGCTTCTCTTTCTCTCTCTCTCGCACAGCTTCTCTTTCTCTCTCTCTCACTCACTCACAGCTTCTCTCTCTCTCTCTCACTCACAGCTTCTCTTTCTCTCTCTCACTCACAGATTCTCTCTTTCTCTCTTTCTCACTCACAGCTTCTCCCTCTATCTCTCTCACTCACAGCCTCTTTCTCTCTCACGCACACACAGCTTCTCTTTCTCTCACTCTCTCTTACTCACAGCTTCTCTTTCTCTCTATTGCTCTCACTCACAGCTTCTCTTTCTCTCTCTCTGTCTCTCTCACTCACAGAATCTCTTTCTCACTCTCTCTCACTCACAGCTTCTCTTTCTCTCTCTCTCTCTCTCTCACTCACATCTTCTCTCTCACACACACAGATTCTCTTTCTCTCTCTCTCACTCACTCACAGATTCTCTTTCTCTCTCTCATGCACAGCTTCTCTTTCTCTCTCTCTCACTCACTCACAGCTTCTCTTTCTCTCTCTCTCTCACTCAAAGCTTCTCTTTCTCTCTCTCTCTCACTCACAGCTTCTCTTTCTCTCTCTCTCTCACTCACAGCTTCTCTTTCTCTCTCACACACACAGCTTCTCTTTCTCTCTCACTCACTCACAGCTTCTCTCTCTCTCTCACTCACAGCTTCTCTTTCTCTCTCTCACTCACAGCTTCTCTTTCTCTCTCTCTCTCACTCACATCTTCTCTCTCTCACACACAGATTCTCTTTCTCTCTCTCTCTCTCACTCACAGCTTCTCTTTCTCTCTCTCACACACACAGATTCTCTTTCTCTCTCTCTCACTCACTCACAGCTTCTCTCTCTCTCACTCACAGCTTCTCTTTCTCTCTCTCACTCACAGCTTCTCTTTCTCTCTCTTTCTCACTCACAACTTCTCTTTCTCTCTCTTTCTCACTCACAGTTTCTCCCTCTCTCTCTCTCTCTCACTCACAGCCACTTTCTCTCTCACACACACAGCTTCTCTCTCTCTCACACACAACTTCTCTTTCACTCAGTCTCTCTCACTCACAGCTTCTCTTTCTCTCTCTCTCACTCACACCTTCTCTTTCTCTTTCCCTCTCACTCACAGCTTCGTTCTCTCTCTCTCTCTCACTCACAGCTTCTCTTTCGCTCTCACACACACACAGATTCTCTTTCTCTCTCTCTCTCACTCACTCACAGCTTCTCTCTCTCTCACTCACTCACAGCTTCTCTTTCTCTCTCTTTCTCACTCACAACTTCTCTTTCTCTCTCTTTCTCACTCACAGTTTCTCCCTCTCTCTCTCACTCACAGCCTCTTTCTCTCACACACACACAGCTTCTCTTTCTCACACACACAACTTCTCTTTAACTCAGTCTCTCTCACTCACAGCTTCTCTTTCTCTCTCTCTCACTCACAGCTTCTCTCTCTCTCTCTCTCACTCACAGCTTCTCTTTCTCTCTCTCACACACACAGATTCTCTTTCTCTCTCTCTCAATCACTCACAGCTTCTCTCTCTCTCTCACTCACTCACAGCTTCTCTTTCTCTCTCTCACTCACAGCTTCTCTTTTTCTCTCTTTCTCACTCACAGCTTCTCCCTCTCTCTCTCACTCACAGCCTCTTTCTCTCTCACACACACAGCTTCTCTCTCTCTCACTTCACTCAGTCTCTCTCACTCAAAGCTTCTCTTTCTCTCTCTCTCTCACTCACAGCTTCTCTTTCTCTCTCTCTCTCACTCACAGCTTCTCTTTCTCTCTCTCGCACAGCTTCTCTTTCTCTCTCTCTCACTCACTCACAGCTTCTCTCTCTCTCTCACTCACAGCTTCTCTTTTTCTCTCTCACTCACAGATTCTCTTTTTCTCTCTTTCTCACTCACAGCTTCTCCCTCTCTCTCTCTCACTCACAGCCTCTTTCTCTCTCACACACACACAGCTTCTCTTTCTCTCACTCTCTCTTACTCACAGCTTCTCTTTCTCTCTCTCACACACACAGATTCTCTTTCTCTCTCTCTCACTCACTCACTGCTTCTCTCTCTCTCTCACTCACAGCTTCTCTTTCTCTCTCTCACTCACAGCTTCCCTTTTTCTCTCTTTCTCACTCACAGATTCTCTTTCTCTCTCTCATGCACAGCTTCTCTTTCTCTCCCTCTCACTCACTCACAGCTTCTCTTTCTCTCTCTCTCTCACTCAAAGCTTCTCTTTCTCTCTCTCTCTCACTCACAGCTTCTCTTTCTCTCTCTCTCACTCACAGCTTCTCTTTCTCTCTCACACACACAAAGATTCTCTTTCTCTCTCTCTCACTCACTCACAGCTTCTCTCTCTCTCTCTCACTCACAGCTTCTCTTTCTCTCTCTCACTCACAGCTTCTCTTTTTCTCTCTTTCTCACTCACAGCTTCTCCTTCTCTCTCTCTCACTCACAGCCTCTTTCTCTCACACACAAATAGCTTCTCTCTCACACACACACACACAACTTCTCTTTCACTCAGTCTCTCTCACTCACAGCTTCTCTTTCTCTCTCTCTCTAACTCACAGCTTCTCTTTCTCACTCTCTCACTCACAGCTTCTCTTTCTCTCCCTCTCTCTCACTCACAGCTTCTCTTTCTCTCTCTTTCTCACTCACAGCTTCTCTTTCTTTCTCTATCACTCTCAGCTTCTCTTTCCCACTCCTTCTCACTCACAGCTTCTCTTTCTCTTTCTCACTCACAGCTTCTCTCTCTCTCTCACTCACAGCTTCTCTTTCTCTCTCTCTCTCATGCACAGCTTCTGTTTCTCTCTCTCTCACTCACTCACAGCTTCTCTTTCTCTCTCTCTCTCATGCACAGCTTCTGTTTCTCTCTCTCTCTCTCACTCACAGCTTCTCTTTCTTTCTCTCTCTCTCTCACTCGCAGCTTCTCTTTCTCTCTCTCTCACTCACAGCTTCTCTTTCTCTCTCTCTCTCACTCACAGCTTCTCTTTCTCTCTCTCTCTCACACAGCTTCTCTTTCTCTCTCACTCACTCACAGCTTCTCTCTCTCTCTCACTCACAGCTTCTCTTTCTCTCTCTCTCTCACTCACATCTTCTCTCTCTCACACACAGGTTCTCTTTCTCTCTCTCTCTCACTCACAGCTTCTCTCTCTCTCTCACTCACAGCTTCTCTTTCTCTCTCTCGCACACAGCTTCTCTCTCACACACACACAACCAACTTCTCTTTCACTCAGTCTCTCTCACTCACAGCTTATCTTTCTCTCTCTCTCTCACTCAAAGCTTCTCTTTCTCTCTCACTCTCTCTCTCACTCACAGCTTCTCTTTCTCTCTCTCTCACTCAAAGCTTCTCTTTCTCTCTATTTCTCACTCACAGCTTCTCTTTCTTTCTCTATCACTCTCAGCTTCTATTTCCCACTCCTTCTCACTCACAGCTTCTCTTTCTCACTCACAGCTTCTCTCTCTCTCTCACTCACAGCTTCTCTTTCTCTCTCTCTCATGCACAGCTTCTGTTTCTCTCTCTCTCACTCACTCACAGCTTCTCTTTCTCTCTCTCTCTCATGCACAGCTTCTGTTTCTCTCTCTCTCACTCACTCACAGCTTCTCTTTCTTTCTCTCTCTCTCTCACTCGCAGCTTCTCTTTCTCTCTCTCTCACTCACAGCTTCTCTTTCTCTCTCTCTCACTCACATCTTCTCTTTCTCCCTCTCACACACACAGCTTCTCTTTCTTTCTCTCTCACTCACTCACAGCTTCTCTCTCTCTCTCACTCACAGCTTCTCTTTCTCTCTCTCACTCACAGCTTCTCTTTCTCTCTCTCTCACTCACATCTTCTCTCTCTCACACACAGATTCTCTTTCTCTCTCTCTCACTCACAGCTTCTCTTTCTCTCTCACACACACACAGATTCTCTTTCTCTCTCTCTCACTCACTCACAGCTTCTCTCTCTCTCTCACTCACAGCTTCTCTTTCTCTCTCTCACTCACAGCTTCTCTTTCTCTCTCTTTCTCACTCACAACTTCTCTTTCTCTCTCTTTCTCACTCACAGTTTCTCCCTCTCTCTCTCTCACTCACAGCCTCTTTCTCTCTCACACACACAGCTTCTCTCTCTCTCACACACACAACTTCTCTTTCACTCAGTCTCTCTCACTCACAGCTTCTCTTTCTCTCTCTCTCACTCACAGCTTCTCTTTCTCTCTCTCTCTCACTCACAGCTTCTCTTTCTCTCTCTCTCACTCACATCTTCTCTTGCGCTCTCACACACACACAGATTCTCTTTCTCTCTCTCTCTCACTCACTCACAGCTTCTCTCTCTCTCTCACTCACAGCTTCTCTTTCTCTCTCACTCACAGCTTCTCTTTCTCTCTCTTTCTCACTCACAACTTCTCTTTCTCTCTCTTTCTCACTCACAGTATCTCCCTCTCTCTCTCTCACTCACAGCCTCTTTCTCTCACACACACACACAGCTTCTCTCTCTCACACACACAACTTCTCTTTCACTCAGTCTCTCTCACTCACAGCTTCTCTTTCTTTCTCTCTCTCACATAGATTCTCTTTCTCTCTCTCTCACTCACTCACAGCTTCTCTCTCTCTCTCACTCACTCACAGCTTCTCTTTCTCTCGCTCACTCACAGCTTCTCTTTTCCTCTCTTTCTCACTCACAGCTTCTCCCTCTTTCTCTCACTCACAGCCTCTTTCTCTCTCACACACACAGGTTCTCTCTCTCTCTCACTTCACTCAGTCTCTCTCACTCAAAGCTTCTCTTTCTCTCTCTCTCTCACTCACAGCTTCTCTTTCTCTCTCTCTCTCACTCACAGCTTTTCTTTCTCTCTCTCTCGCACAGCTTCTCTTTCTCTCTCTCTCACTCACTCACAGCTTCTCTCTCTCTCACTCACAGCTTCTCTTTCTCTCTCTCACTCACAGATTCTCTTTTTCTCTCTTTCTCACTCACAGCTTCTCCCTCTCTCTCTCTCACTCACAGCCTCTTTCTCTCTCTCACACACACAGCTTCTCTTTCTCTCACTCTCTCTTACTCACAGCTTCTCTTTCTCTCTCTCTGTCTCTCTCACTCACAGAATCTCTTTCTCACTCTCTCTCACTCACAGCTTCTCTTTCTCTCTCTCTCTCTCTCACTCACATCTTCTCTCTCACACACACAGATTCTCTTTCTCTCTCTCTCACTCACTCACAGATTCTCTTTCTCTCTCTCATGCACAGCTTCTCTTTCTCTCTCTCACTCACTCACAGCTTCTCTTTCTCTCTCTCTCACTCAAAGCTTCTCTTTCTCTCTCTCTCTCTCACTCACAGCTTCTCTTTCTCTCTCTCTCTCTCTCACTCACAGCTTCTCTTTCTCTCTCACACACACACAGATTCTCTTTCTCTCTCTCTCACTCACTCACTGCTTCTCTCTCTCTCTCACTCACAGCTTCTCTTTCTCTCTCTCACTCACAGCTTCTCTTTTTCTCTCTTTCTCACTCACAGATTCTCTTTCTCTCTCTCATGCACAGCTTCTCTTTCTCTCCCTCTCACTCACTCACAGCTTCTCTTTCTCTCTCTCTCTCTCACTCAAAGCTTCTCTTTCACTCTCTCTCTCACTCACAGCTTCTCTTTCTCTCTCTCTCTCTCACTCACAGCTTCTCTTTCTCTCTCTCTCTCATGCACAGCTTCTGTTTCTCTCTCTCTCACTCACTCACAGCTTCTCTTTCTTTCTCTCTCTCTCTCACTCGCAGCTTCTCTTTCTCTCTCTCTCACTCACAGCTTCTCTTTCTCTCTCTCTCTCACTCACAGCTTCTCTTTCTCTCTCTCTCTCACACAGCTTCTCTTTCTCTCTCACTCACTCACAGCTTCTCTCTCTCTCTCACTCACAGCTTCTCTTTCTCTCTCTCACTCACAGCTTCTCTTTCTCTCTCTCTCTCACTCACATCTTCTCTCTCACACACACAGGTTCTCTTTCTCTCTCTCTCTCACTCACAGCTTCTCTCTCTCTCACTCACAGCTTCTCTTTCTCTCTCTCGCACACAGCTTCTCTCTCACACACACACAACCAACTTCTCTTTCACTCAGTCTCTCTCACTCACAGCTTATCTTTCTCTCTCTCTCTCACTCAAAGCTTCTCTTTCTCTCTCACTCTCTCTCTCACTCACAGCTTCTCTTTCTCTCTCTCTCACTCAAAGCTTCTCTTTCTCTCTATTTCTCACTCACAGCTTCTCTTTCTTTCTCTATCACTCTCAGCTTCTATTTCCCACTCCTTCTCACTCACAGCTTCTCTTTCTCACTCACAGCTTCTCTCTCTCTCACTCACAGCTTCTCTTTCTCTCTCTCTCATGCACAGCTTCTGTTTCTCTCTCTCTCACTCACTCACAGCTTCTCTTTCTCTCTCTCTCTCTCATGCGCAGCTTCTGTTTCTCTCTCACTCACTCACAGCTTCTCTTTCTTTCTCTCTCTCTCTCACTCGCAGCTTCTCTTTCTCTCTCTCTCACTCACAGCTTCTCTTTCTCTCTCTCTCTCACTCACATCTTCTCTTTCTCTCTCTCACACACACAGCTTCTCTTTCTCTCTCACTCACTCACAGCTTCTCTCTCTCTCACACTCACAGCTTCTCTTTCTCTCTCTCACTCACAGCTTCTCTTTCTCTCTCTCTCACTCACATCTTCTCTCTCTCACACACAGATTCTCTTTCTCTCTCTCTCTCACTCACAGCTTCTCTTTCTCTCTCACACACACACAGATTCTCTTTCTCTCTCACTCACTCACTCACAGCTTCTCTCTCTCTCTCACTCACAGCTTCTCTTTCTCTCTCTCACTCACAGCTTCTCTTTCTCTCTCTTTCTCACTCACAACTTCTCTTTCTCTCTCTTTCTCACTCACAGTTTCTCCCTCTCTCTCTCTCACTCACAGCTTCTCTTTCTCTCTCTCACTCACAGCTTCTCTTTCTCTCTCTTTCTCACTCACAACTTCTCTTTCACTCAGTCTCTCTCACTCACAGCTTCTCTTTCTCTCTCTCTCACTCACAGCTTCTCTTTCTCTCTCTCTCTCACTCACAGCTTCTCTTTCTCTCTCTCTCTCACTCACAGCTTCTCTTGCGCTCTCACACACACACAGATTCTCTTTCTCTCTCTCTCTCACTCACTCACAGCTTCTCTCTCTCTCTCTCACTCACAGCTTCTCTTTCTCTCTCACTCACAGCTTCTCTTTCTCTCTCTTTCTCACTCACAACTTCTCTTTCTCTCTCTTTCTCACTCACAGTATCTCCCTCTCTCTCTCACTCACAGCCTCTTTCTCTCACACACACACAGCTTCTCTCTCACACACACACAACTTCTCTTTCACTCAGTCTCTCTCACTCACAGCTTCTCTTTCTTTCTCTCTCACTCACAGCTTCTCTTTCACTCTCTCTCACTCAAGCTTCTCTTTCTCTCTCTCTCTCACATAGATTCTCTTTCTCTCTCTCTCACTCACTCACAGCTTCTCTCTCTCTCACTCACAGCTTCTCTTTCTCTCTCTCACTCACAGATTCTCTTTTTCTCTCTTTCTCACTCACAGCTTCTCCCTCTCTCTCTCTCACTCACAGCCTCTTTCTCTCTCTCACACACACAGCTTCTCTTTCTCTCACTCTCTCTTACTCACAGCTTCTCTTTCTCTCTCTCTCTCTCTCTCACTCACATCTTCTCTCTCTCACACACAGATTCTCTTTCTCTCTCTCTCACTCACTCACAGATTCTCTTTCTCTCTCATGCACAGCTTCTCTTTCTCTCTCTCTCTCTCACTCACTCACAGCTTCTCTTTCTCTCTCTCTCACTCAAAGCTTCTCTTTCTCTCTCTCTCTCTCACTCACAGCTTCTCTTTCTCTCTCTCTCTCTCACTCACAGCTTCTCTTTCTCTCTCTCACACACACAGATTCTATTTCTCTCTCTCTTACTCACTCACTGCTTCTCTCTCTCTCTCACTCACAGCTTCTCTTTCTCTCTCTCACTCACAGCTTCTCTTTTTCTCTCTTTCTCACTCACAGATTCTCTTTCTCTCTCTCATGCACAGCTTCTCTTTCTCTCCCTCTCACTCACTCACAGCTTCTCTTTCTCTCTCTCTCTCTCACTCAAAGCTTCTCTTTCTCTCTCTCTCTCACTCACAGCTTCTCTTTCTCTCTCTCTCTCTCACTCACAGCTTCTCTTTCTCTCTCTCTCTCATGCACAGCTTCTGTTTCTCTCTCTCTCACTCACTCACAGCTTCTCTTTCTTTCTCTCTCTCTCTCACTCGCAGCTTCTCTTTCTCTCTATCTCACTCACAGCTTCTCTTTCTCTCTCTCTCTCACTCACAGCTTCTCTTTCTCTCTCTCTCTCACACAGCTTCTCTTTCTCTCTCACTCACTCACAGCTTCTCTCTCTCTCTCACTCACAGCTTCTCTTTCTCTCTCTCACTCACAGCTTCTCTTTCTCTCTCTCTCTCACTCACATCTTCTCTCTCACACACACAGGTTCTCTTTCTCTCTCTCTCTCTCTCACAGCTTCTCTCTCTCTCTCACTCACAGCTTCTCTTTCTCTCTCGCACACACAGCTTCTCTCTCACACACACACAACCAACTTCTCTTTCACTCAGTCTCTCTCACTCACAGCTTATCTTTCTCTCTCTCTCTCACTCAAAGCTTCTCTTTCTCTCTCACTCTCTCTCTCACTCACAGCTTCTCTTTCTCTCTCTCTCACTCAAAGCTTCTCTTTCTCTCTATTTCTCACTCACAGCTTCTCTTTCTCTCTCTCACTCACAGCTTCTCTTTCTCTCTCTCTCACTCACATCTTCTCTCTCACACACACAGATTCTCTTTCTCTCTCTCTCTCACTCACAGCTTCTCTTTCTCTCTCACACACACATAGATTCTCTTTCTCTCTCTCTCACTCACTCACAGCTTCTCTCTCTCACTCACTCACAGCTTCTCTTTCTCTCTCTCACTCACAGCTTCTCTTTCTCTCTCTTTCTCACTCACAACTTCTCTTTCTCTCTCTTTCTCACTCACAGTTTCTCCCTCTCTCTCTCTCACTCACAGCCTCTTTCTCTCTCACACACACAGCTTCTCTCTCTCTCACACACACAACTTCTCTTTCACTCAGTCTCTCTCACTCACAGCTTCTCTTTCTCTCTCTCTCACTCACAGCTTCTCTTTCTCTCTCTCTCTCACTCACAGCTTCTCTTTCTCTCTCTCTCTCTCACTCACAGCTTCTCTTTCTCTCTCTCACTCACAGCTTCTCTTTCTCTCTCTC
Organism: Bradypodion ventrale; assembly: GCA_035047345.1. NCBI lineage: Eukaryota > Metazoa > Chordata > Lepidosauria > Squamata > Chamaeleonidae > Bradypodion > Bradypodion ventrale. The sequence continues at coordinate 256,875,736 of JAWDJE010000001.1, forward strand.
TCACTCACATCTTCTCTCTCTCACACACAGATTCTCTTTCTCTCTCTCTCTCACTCACAGCTTCTCTTTCTCTCTCACACACACACAGATTCTCTTTCTCTCTCTCTCACTCACTCACAGCTTCTCTCTCTCTCTCTCTCACAGCTTCTCTTTCTCTCTCTCACTCACAGCTTCTCTTTCTCTCTCTTTCTCACTCACAACTTCTCTTTCTCTCTCTTTCTCACTCACAGTTTCTCCCTCTCTCTCTCTCACTCACAGCCTCTTTCTCTCTCACACACACAGCTTCTCTCTCTCTCACACACACAACTTCTCTTTCACTCAGTCTCTCTCACTCACAGCTTCTCTTTCTCTCTCTCTCACTCACAGCTTCTCTTTCTCTCTCTCTCTCACTCACAGCTTCTCTTTCTCTCTCTCTCTCTCACTCACAGCTTCTCTTGCGCTCTCACACACACACAGATTCTCTTTCTCTCTCTCTCTCACTCACTCACAGCTTCTCTCTCTCTCTCTCACTCACAGCTTCTCTTTCTCTCTCACTCACAGCTTCTCTTTCTCTCTCTTTCTCACTCACAACTTCTCTTTCTCTCTCTTTCTCACTCACAGTATCTCCCTCTCTCTCTCTCACTCACAGCCTCTTTCTCTCACACACACACAGCTTCTCTCTCTCACACACACAACTTCTCTTTCACTCAGTCTCTCTCACTCACAGCTTCTCTTTCTTTCTCTCTCACTCACAGCTTCTCTTTCACTCTCTCTCACTCAAGCTTCTCTTTCTCTCTCTCTCTCTCACATAGATTCTCTTTCTCTCTCTCTCACTCACTCACAGCTTCTCTCTCTCTCACTCACTCACAGCTTCTCTTTCTCTCTCTCACTCACAGCTTCTCTTTTTCTCTCTTTCTCACTCACAGCTTCTCCCTCTTTCACTCACAGCCTCTTTCTCTCTCACACACACAGGTTCTCTCTCTCTCTCACTTCACTCAGTCTCTCTCACTCAAAGCTTCTCTTTCTCTCTCTCTCTCACTCACAGCTTCTCTTTCTCTCTCTCTCTCACTCACAGCTTCTCTTTCTCTCTCTCTCGCACAGCTTCTCTTTCTCTCTCTCTCACTCACTCACAGCTTCTCTCTCTCTCTCACTCACAGCTTCTCTTTCTCTCTCTCACTCACAGATTCTCTTTTTCTCTCTTTCTCACTCACAGCTTCTCCCTCTCTCTCTCTCACTCACAGCCTCTTTCTCTCTCACACACACACAGCTTCTCTTTCTCTCACTCTCTCTTACTCACAGCTTCTCTTTCTCTCTCTCTGTCTCTCTCACTCACAGAATCTCTTTCTCACGCTCTCTCACTCACAGCTTCTCTTTCTCTCTCTCTCTCTCTCACTCACATCTTCTCTCTCTCACACACAGATTCTCTTTCTCTCTCTCTCACTCACTCACAGATTCTCTTTCTCTCTCTCATGCACAGCTTCTCTTTCTCTCTCTCTCACTCACTCACAGCTTCTCTTTCTCTCTCTCTCACTCAAAGCTTCTCTTTCTCTCTCTCTCTCTCACTCACAGCTTCTCTTTCTCTCTCTCTCTCTCACTCACAGCTTCTCTTTCTCTCTCTCACACACACAGATTCTCTTTCTCTCTCTCTCACTCACTCACTGCTTCTCTCTCTCTCTCACTCACAGCTTCTCTTTCTCTCTCTCACTCACAGCTTCTCTTTTTCTCTCTTTCTCACTCACAGATTCTCTTTCTCTCTCTCATGCACAGCTTCTCTTTCTCTCCCTCTCACTCACTCACAGCTTCTCTTTCTCTCTCTCTCTCACTCAAAGCTTCTCTTTCTCTCTCTCTCTCACTCACAGCTTCTCTTTCTCTCTCTCTCTCACTCACAGCTTCTCTTTCTCTCTCACACACACACAGATTCTCTTTCTCTCTCTCACACTCACTCACAGCTTCTCTCTCTCTCTCACTCACAGCTTCTCTTTCTCTCTCTCACTCACAGCTTCTTTTTCTCTCTTTCTCACTCACAGCTTCTCCTTCTCTCTCTCTCACTCACAGCCTCTTTCTCTCACACACAAACAGCTTCTCTCTCACACACACACACACAACTTCTCTTTCACTCAGTCTCTCTCACTCACAGCTTCTCTTTCTCTCTCTCTCTAACTCACAGCTTCTCTTTCTCAATCTCTCACTCACAGCTTCTCTTTCTCTCCCTCTCTCTCACTCACAGCTTCTCTTTCTCTCTCTTTCTCACTCACAGCTTCTCTTTCTTTCTGTATCACTCTCAGCTTCTCTTTCCCACTCCTTCTCACTCACAGCTTCTCTTTCTCTTTCTCACTCACAGCTTCTCTCTCTCTCTCACTCACAGCTTCTCTTTCTCTCTCTCTCTCATGCACAGCTTCTGTTTCTCTCTCACACACTCACTCACAGCTTCTCTTTCTCTCTCTCTCTCATGCACAGCTTCTGTTTCTCTCTCTCTCACTCACTCACAGCTTCTCTTTCTTTCTTTCTCTCTCTCTCTCACTCGCAGCTTCTCTTTCTCTCTCTCTCACTCACAGCTTCTCTTTCTCTCTCTCTCTCACTCACAGCTTCTCTTTCTCTCTCACACACACAGCTTCTCTTTCTCTCTCACTCACTCACAGCTTCTCTCTCTCACTCACTCACAGCTTCTCTTTCTCTCTCTCACTCACAGTTTCTCTTTCTTTCTCTCTCTCACTCACATCTTCTCTCTCACAATCACAGATTCTCTTTCTCTCTCTCTCTCACTCACAGCTTCTCTCTCTCTCACTCACAGCTTCTCTTTCTCTCTCTCGCACACAGCTTCTCTCTCACACACACACAACCAACTTCTCTTTCACTCAGTCTCTCTCACTCACAGCTTATCTTTCTCTCTCTCTCTCACTCAAAGCTTCTCTTTCTCTCTCACTCTCTCTCTCACTCACAGCTTCTCTTTCTCTCTCTCTCACCCAAAGCTTCTCTTTCTCTCTATTTCTCACTCACAGCTTCTCTTTCTTTCTCTATCACTCTCAGCTTCTCTTTCCCACTCCTTCTCACTCACAGCTTCTCTTTCTCTTTCTCACTCACAGCTTCTCTCTCTCTCTCACTCACAGCTTCTCTTTCTCTCTCTCTCATGCACAGCTTCTGTTTCTCTCTCTCTCATTCACTCACAGCTTCTCTTTCTCTCTCTCTCTCATGCACAGCTTCTCTTTCTCTCTCTCTCACTCACAGCTTCTCTTTCTCTCTCTCTCTCTCTCACTCACAGCTTCTCTTTCTCTCTCACACACTCACATCTTCTTTTTCTCTCTCTCTCACTCACAGCTTCTCTCTCTCTCTCACTCACAGCTTCTCTTTCTCTCTCTCACTCACAGCTTCTCTTTCTCTCTCTCTCTCACTCACATCTTCTCTCTCTCACACACAGATTCTCTTTCTCTCTCTCTCTCACTCACAGCTTCTCTTTCTCTCTCACACACACACAGATTCTCTTTCTCTCTCTCTCACTCACTCACAGCTTCTCTCTCTCTCTCACTCACAGCTTCTCTTTCTCTCTCTCACTCACTGCTTCTCTTTCTCTCTCTTTCTCTCACAACTTCTCTTTCTCTCTCTTTCTCACTCACAGTTTCTCCCTCTCTCTCTCTCTCACTCACAGCCTCTTTCTCTCTCACACACACAGCTTCTCTCTCACACACACACACACAACTTCTCTTTCACTCAGTCTCTCTCACTCACAGCTTCTCTTTCTCTCTCTCTCACTCACACCTTCTCTTTCTCTCTCTCTCTCACTCACAGCTTCTCTTTCTCTCTCTCTCTCTCACTCACAGCTTCTCTTGCGCTCTCACACACACACAGATTCTCTTTCTCTCTCTCTCTCTCTCACTCACTCACAGCTTCTCTCTCTCTCTCTCACTCACAGCTTCTCTTTCTCTCTCACTCACAGCTTCTCTTTCTCTCTCTTTCTCACTCACAACTTCTCTTTCTCTCTCTTTCTCACTCACAGTATCTCCCTCCCTCTCTCTCACTCACAGCCTCTTTCTCTCTCACACACACAGCTTCTCTCTCTCTCACACACAACTTCTCTTTCACTCAGTCTCTCTCACTCACAGCTTCTCTTTCTCTCTCTCTCACTCACAGCTTCTCTTTCTCTCTCTCTCACTCACAGCTTCTCTTTCTCTCTCTCTCACACACAGATTCTCTTTCTCTCTCTCTCACTCACTCACAGCTTCTCTCTCTCTCTCACTCACTCACAGCTTCTCTTTCTCTCTCTCACTCACAGCTTCTCTTTTTCTCTCTCACTCACAGCTTCTCCCTCTCTCTCTCACTCACAGCCTCTTTCTCTCTCACACACACAGCTTCTCTCTCTCTCACTTCACTCAGTCTCTCTCACTCAAAGCTTCTCTTTCTCTCTCTCTCTCACTCACAGCTTCTCTTTCTCTCTCTCTCTCACTCACAGCTTCTCTTTCTCTCTCTCTCGCACAGCTTCTCTTTCTCTCTCTCTCACTCACTCACAGCTTCTCTCTCTCTCTCACTCACAGCTTCTCTTTCTCTCTCTCACTCACAGATTCTCTTTTTCTCTCTTTCTCACTCACAGCTTCTCCCTCTCTCTCTCACACTCACAGCCTCTTTCTCTCTCACACACACACAGCTTCTCTTTCTCTCACTCTCTCTTACTCACAGCTTCTCTTTCTCTCTCTCTGTCTCTCTCACTCACAGAATCTCTTTCTCACTCTCTCTCACTCACAGCTTCTCTTTCTCTCTCTCTCTCTCTCACTCACATCTTCTCTCTCTCACACACAGATTCTCTTTCTCTCTCTCTCACTCACTCACAGATTCTCTTTCTCTCTCTCATGCACAGCTTCTCTTTCTCTCTCTCACTCACTCACAGCTTCTCTTTCTCTCTCTCTCTCACTCAAAGCTTCTCTTTCTCTCTCTCTCTCACTCACAGCTTCTCTTTCTCTCTCTCTCTCTCTCACTCACAGCTTCTCTTTCTCTCTCTCACACACACAGATTCTCTTTCTCTCTCTCTCACTCACTCACTGCTTCTCTCTCTCTCTCACAGCTTCTCTTTCTCTCTCTCTCTCACACAGCTTCTCTTTCTCTCTCACTCACTCACTCACAGCTTCTCTCTCTCTCACTCACAGCTTCTCTTTCTCTCTCTCACTCACAGCTTCTCTTTCTCTCTCTCTCTCACTCACATCTTCTCTCTCACACACACAGATTCTCTTTCTCTCTCTCTCTCACTCACAGCTTCTCTCTCTCTCTCACTCACAGCTTCTCTTTCTCTCTCTCTCACTCACAGCTTCTCTTTCTCTCTCTCACACACACAGATTCTCTTTCTCTCTCTCTCACTCACTCACAGCTTCTCTCTCTCACTCACTCACAGCTTCTCTTTCTCTCTCTCACTCACAGCTTCTCTTTTTCTCTCTTTCTCACTCACAGCTTCTCCCTCTCTCTCTCTCACTCACAGCCTTTTTCTCTCTCACACACACAGCTTCTCTCTCTCTCTCACTTCACTCAGTCTCTCTCACTCAAAGCTTCTCTTTCTCTCTCTCTCTCTCACTCACAGCTTCTCTTTCTCTCTCTCTCACACAGCTTCTCTTTCTCTCTCACTCACTCACAGCTTCTCTCTCTCTCACTCACAGCTTCTCTTTCTCTCTCTCACTCACAGCTTCTCTTTCTCTCTCTCTCTCACTCACATCTTCTCTCTCACACACACAGATTCTCTTTCTCTCTCTCTCTCTCACTCACAGCTTCTCTTTCTCTCTCTCACACATACAGATTCTCTTTCTCTCTCTCTCACTCACTCACAGCTTCTCTCTCTCTCTCACTCACAGCTTCTCTTTCTCTCCCTCACTCACAGCTTCTCTTTCTCTCTCTTTCTCACTCACAACTTCTCTTTCTCTCTCTTTCTCACTCACAGTTTCTCCCTCTCTCTCTCTCTCACTCACAACCACTTTCTCTCTCACACACACAGCTTCTCTCTCTCTCACACACAACTTCTCTTTCACTCAGTCTCTCTCACTCACAGCTTCTCTTTCTCTCTCTCTCACTCACACCTTCTCTTTCTCTCTCTCTCTCACTCACAGCTTCTTTCTCTCTCTCTCTCACTCACAGCTTCTCTTTCGCTCTCACACACATACAGATTCTCTTTCTCTCTCTCTCACTCACTCGCAGCTTCTCTCTCTCTCTCTCTCACTCACAGCTTCTCTTTCTCTCTCTTTCTCACTCACAACTTCTCTTTCTCTCTCTTTCTCACTCAGTTTCTCCCTCTCTCTCTCTCTCACTCACAGCCTCTTTCTCTCACACACAGACACAGCTTCTTTCTCTCACACACACAACTTCTCTTTCACTCAGTCTCTCTCACTCACAGCTTCTCTTTCTCTCTCTCTCACTCACAGCTTCTCTTTCTCTCTCTCTCACTCACAGCTTCTCTTTCTCTCTCTCTCACACACAGATTCTCTTTCTCTCTCTCTCACTCACTCACAGCTTCTCTCTCTCTCTCACTCACTCACAGCTTCTCTTTCTCTCTCTCACTCACAGCTTCTCTTTTTCTCTCTCACTCACAGCTTCTCCCTCTCTCTCTCACTCACAGCCTCTTTCTCTCTCACACACACAGCTTCTCTCTCTCTCACTTCACTCAGTCTCTCTCACTCAAAGCTTCTCTTTCTCTCTCTCTCTCTCACTCACAGCTTCTCTTTCTCTCTCTCTCTCACTCACAGCTTCTCTTTCTCTCTCTCTCGCACAGCTTCTCTTTCTCTCTCTCTCACTCACTCACAGCTTCTCTCTCTGTCACTCACAGCTTCTCTTTCTCTCTCTCACTCACAGATTCTCTTTTTCTCTCTTTCTCACTCACAGCTTCTCCCTCTCTCTCTCTCACTCACAGCCTCTTTCTCTCTCACACACACACAGCTTCTCTTTCTCTCACTCTCTCTTACTCACAGCTTCTCTTTCTCTCTCTCTGTCTCTCTCACTCACAGAATCTCTTTCTCACTCTCTCTCACTCACAGCTTCTCTCTCTCTCTCTCTCTCTCTCTCACTCACATCTTCTCTCTCACACACACAGATTCTCTTTCTCTCTCACTCACTCACTCACAGATTCTCTTTCTCTCTCTCATGCACAGCTTCTCTTTCTCTCTCTCACTCACTCACAGCTTCTCTTTCTCTCTCTCTCTCACTCAAAGCTTCTCTTTCTCTCTCTCTCTCACTCACAGCTTCTCTTTCTCTCTCTCTCTCTCTCACTCACAGCTTCTCTTTCTCTCTCACACACACACAGATTCTCTTTCTCTCTCTCTCACTCACTCACTGCTTCTCTCTCTCTCTCACAGCTTCTCTTTCTCTCTCTCTCTCACACAGCTTCTCTTTCTCTCTCACTCACTCACAGCTTCTCTCTCTCTCACTCACAGCTTCTCTTTCTCTCTCTCACTCACAGCTTCTCTTTCTCTCTCTCTCTCACTCACATCTTCTCTCTCACACACACAGATTCTCTTTCTCTCTCTCTCTCACTCACAGCTTCTCTCTCTCTCTCACTCACAGCTTCTCTTTCTCTCTCTCTCACTCACAGCTTCTCTTTCTCTCTCTCTCTCACACAGATTCTCTTTCTCTCTCTCTCACTCACTCACAGCTTCTCTCTCTCACTCACTCACAGCTTCTCTTTCTCTCTCTCACTCACAGCTTCTCTTTTTCTCTCTTTCTCACTCACAGCTTCTCCCTCTCTCTCTCTCTCTCACTCACAGCCTCTTTCTCTCTCACACACACAGCTTCTCTCTCTCTCTCACTTCACTCAGTCTCTCTCACTCAAAGCTTCTCTTTCTCTCTCTCTCTCTCTCACTCACAGCTTCTCTTTCTCTCTCTCTCTCACTCACAGCTTCTCTTTCTCTCTCTCTCTCGCACAGCTTCTCTTTCTCTCTCTCTCACTCACTCACAGCTTCTCTCTCTCTCTCTCTCTCACTCACAGCTTCTCTTTCTCTCTCTCACTCACAGATTCTCTCTTTCTCTCTTTCTCACTCACAGCTTCTCCCTCTATCTCTCTCACTCACAGCCTCTTTCTCTCTCACGCACACACAGCTTCTCTTTCTCTCACTCTCTCTTACTCACAGCTTCTCTTTCTCTCTATTGCTCTCACTCACAGCTTCTCTTTCTCTCTCTCTGTCTCTCTCACTCACAGAATCTCTTTCTCACTCTCTCTCACTCACAGCTTCTCTTTCTCTCTCTCTCTCTCACTCACATCTTCTCTCTCACACACACAGATTCTCTTTCTCTCTCTCTCACTCACTCACAGATTTTCTTTCTCTCTCTCATGCACAGCTTCTCTTTCTCTCTCTCTCACTCACTCACAGCTTCTCTTTCTCTCTCTCTCTCACTCAAAGCTTCTCTTTCTCTCTCTCTCTCACTCACAGCTTCTCTTTCTCTCTCTCTCTCACTCACAGCTTCTCTTTCTCTCTCACACACACAGCTTCTCTTTCTCTCTCACTCACTCACAGCTTCTCTCTCTCTCTCACTCACAGCTTCTCTTTCTCTCTCTCACTCACAGCTTCTCTTTCTCTCTCTCTCTCACTCACATCTTCTCTCTCTCACACACAGATTCTCTTTCTCTCTCTCTCTCTCACTCACAGCTCTTTCTCTCCCACACACACACAGATTCTCTTTCTCTCTCTCTCACTCACTCACAGCTTCTCTCTCTCTCTCACTCACAGCTTCTCTTTCTCTCTCTCACTCACAGCTTCTCTTTCTCTCTCTTTCTCACTCACAACTTCTCTTTCTCTCTCTTTCTCACTCACAGTTTCTCCCTCTCTCTCTCTCACTCACAGCCACTTTCTCTCTCTCACACACAGCTTCTCTCTCTCACACACACAACTTCTCTTTCACTCAGTCTCTCTCACTCACAGCTTCTCTTTCTCTCTCTCTCACTCACACCTTCTCTTTCTCTCTCCCTCTCACTCACAGCTTCTTTCTCTCTCTCTCTCTCACTCACAGCTTCTCTTTCGCTCTCACACACACACAGATTCTCTTTCTCTCTCTCTCTCACTCACTCACAGCTTCTCTCTCTCTCTCTCTCACTCACAGCTTCTCTTTCTCTCTCTTTCTCACTCACTCACAGATTCTCTTTCTCTCTCTCATGCACAGCTTCTCTTTCTCTCTCTCTCACTCACTCACTCACAGCTTCTCTTTCTCTCTCTCTCTCACTCAAAGCTTCTCTTTCTCTCTCTCTCTCTCACTCACAGCTTCTCTTTCTCTCTCTCTCTCTCTCACTCACAGCCTCTTTCTCTCTCACACACACAGCTTCTCTCTCTCTCACTTCACTCAGTCTCTCTCACTCAAAGCTTCTCTTTCTCTCTCTCTCTCACTCACAGCTTCTCTTTCTCTCTCTCTCTCACTCACAGCTTCTCTTTCTCTCTCTCTCGCACAGCTTCTCTTTCTCTCTCTCTCACTCACTCACAGCTTCTCTCTCTCTCTCACTCACAGCTTCTCTTTCTCTCTCTCACTCACAGATTCTCTTTTTCTCTCTTTCTCACTCACAGCTTCTCCCTCTCTCTCTCTCACTCACAGCCTCTTTCTCTCTCACACACACACAGCTTCTCTTTCTCTCACTCTCTCTTACTCACAGCTTCTCTTTCTCTCTCTCTCTCTCTCACTCACATCTTCTCTCTCTCACACACAGATTCTCTTTCTCTCTCTCTCACTCACTCACAGATTCTCTTTCTCTCTCTCATGCACAGCTTCTCTTTCTCTCTCTCTCACTCACTCACTCACAGCTTCTCTTTCTCTCTCTCTCTCACTCAAAGCTTCTCTCTCTCTCACACTCACTCACAGCTTCTCTTTCTCTCTCTCACTCACAGCTTCTCTTTTTCTCTCTTTCTCACTCACAGCTTCTCCCTCTCTCTCTCTCACTCACAGCCTCTTTCTCTCTCACACACACAGCTTCTCTCTCTCTCTCACTTCACTCAGTCTCTCTCACTCAAAGCTTCTCTTTCTCTCTCTCTCTCACTCACAGCTTCTCTTTCTCTCTCTCTCTCACACACAGCTTCTCTTTCTCTCTCTCTCGCACAGCTTCTCTTTCTCTCTCTCTCACTCACTCACAGCTTCTCTCTCTCTCTCTCACTCACAGCTTCTCTTTATCTCTCTCACTCACAGATTCTCTTTTTCTCTCTTTCTCACTCACAGCTTCTCCCTCTCTCTCTCTCACTCACAGCCTCTTTCTCTCTCACGCACACACAGCTTCTCTTTCTCTCACTCTCTCTTACTCACAGCTTCTCTTTCTCTCTATTGCTCTCACTCACAGCTTCTCTTTCTCTCTCTCTCTGTCTCTCTCACTCACAGAATCTCTTTCTCACTCTCTCTCACTCACAGCTTCTCTTTCTCTCTCTCTCTCACTCACATCTTCTCTCTCACACACACAGCTTCTCTTTCTCTCTCTCTCACTCACTCACAGATTCTCTTTCTCTCTCTCATGCACAGCTTCTCTTTCTCTCTCTCTCACTCACTCACAGCTTCTCTTTCTCTCTCTCTCTCACTCAAAGCTTCTCTTTCTCTCTCTCACTCACAGCTTCTCTTTCTCTCTCACTCACAGCTTCTCTTTCTCTCTCTCTCACACAGCTTCTCTTTCTCTCTCACTCACTCACAGCTTCTCTCTCTCTCACTCACAGCTTCTCTTTCTCTCTCTCACTCACAGCTTCTCTTTCTCTCTCTCTCTCACTCACATCTTCTCTCTCACACACACAGATTCTCTTTCTCTCTCTCTCTCTCACTCACAGCTTCTCTTTCTCTCTCTCACACATACAGATTCTCTTTCTCTCTCTCTCACTCACTCACAGCTTCTCTCTCTTTCTCACTCACAACTTCTCTTTCTCTCTCTTTCTCACTCACAGTTTCTCCCTCTCTCTCTCTCTCACTCACAACCACTTTCTCTCTCACACACACAGCTTCTCTCTCTCTCACACACAACTTCTCTTTCACTCAGTCTCTCTCACTCACAGCTTCCCTTTCTCTCTCTCTCACTCACACCTTCTCTTTCTCTCTCTCTCTCACTCACAGCTTCTTTCTCTCTCTCTCTCACTCACAGCTTCTCTTTCGCTCTCACACACATACAGATTCTCTTTCTCTCTCTCTCTCACTCACTCGCAGCTTCTCTCTCTCTCTCTCTCACTCACAGCTTCTCTTTCTCTCTCTTTCTCACTCACAACTTCTCTTTCTCTCTCTTTCTCACTCACAGTTTCTCCCTCTCTCTCTCTCTCACTCACAGCCTCTTTCTCTCACACACACACAGCTTCTCTCTCTCACACACACAACTTCTCTTTCACTCAGTCTCTCTCACTCACAGCTTCTCTTTCTCTCTCTCTCACTCACAGCTTCTCTTTCTCTCTCTCTCACTCACAGCTTCTCTTTCTCTCTCTCTCACACACAGATTCTCTTTCTCTCTCTCTCACTCACTCACAGCTTCTCTCTCTCTCTCACTCACAGCTTCTCTTTCTCTCTCTCACTCACAGATTCTCTTTTTCTCTCTTTCTCACTCACAGCTTCTCCCTCTCTCTCTCTCACTCACAGCCTCTTTCTCTCTCACACACACACAGCTTCTCTTTCTCTCACTCTCTCTTACTCACAGCTTCTCTTTCTCTCTCTCTGTCTCTCTCACTCACAGAATCTCTTTCTCACTCTCTCTCATTCACAGCTTCTCTTTCTCTCTCTCTCTCTCTCACTCACATCTTCTCTCTCTCACACACAGATTCTCTTTCTCTCTCTCTCACTCACTCACAGATTCTCTTTCTCTCTCTCATGCACAGCTTCTCTTTCTCTCTCTCACTCACTCACAGCTTCTCTTTCTCTCTCTCTCTCACTCAAAGCTTCTCTTTCTCTCTCTCTCTCACTCACAGCTTCTCTTTCTCTCTCTCTCTCTCTCACTCACAGCTTCTCTTTCTCTCTCTCACACACACAGATTCTCTTTCTCTCTCTCTCACTCACTCACTGCTTCTCTCTCTCTCTCACAGCTTCTCTTTCTCTCTCTCTCTCACACAGCTTCTCTTTCTCTCTCACTCACTCACTCACAGCTTCTCTCTCTCTCACTCACAGCTTCTCTTTCTCTCTCTCACTCACAGCTTCTCTTTCTCTCTCTCTCTCACTCACATCTTCTCTCTCACACACACAGATTCTCTTTCTCTCTCTCTCTCACTCACAGCTTCTCTCTCTCTCTCACTCACAGCTTCTCTTTCTCTCTCTCTCACTCACAGCTTCTCTTTCTCTCTCTCACACACACAGATTCTCTTTCTCTCTCTCTCACTCACTCACAGCTTCTCTCTCTCACTCACTCACAGCTTCTCTTTCTCTCTCTCACTCACAGCTTCTCTTTTTCTCTCTTTCTCACTCACAGCTTCTCCCTCTCTCTCTCTCACTCACAGCCTCTTTCTCTCTCACACACACAGCTTCTCTCTCTCTCTCACTTCACTCAGTCTCTCTCACTCAAAGCTTCTCTTTCTCTCTCTCTCTCTCACTCACAGCTTCTCTTTCTCTCTCTCTCACACAACTTCTCTTTCTCTCTCACTCACTCACAGCTTCTCTCTCTCTCACTCACAGCTTCTCTTTCTCTCTCTCACTCACAGCTTCTCTTTCTCTCTCTCTCTCACTCACATCTTCTCTCTCACACACACAGATTCTCTTTCTCTCTCTCTCTCTCACTCACAGCTTCTCTTTCTCTCTCTCACACATACAGATTCTCTTTCTCTCTCTCTCACTCACTCACAGCTTCCCTCTCTCTCTCACTCACAGCTTCTCTTTCTCTCTCTCACTCACAGCTTCTCTTTCTCTCTCTTTCTCACTCACAACTTCTCTTTCTCTCTCTTTCTCACTCACAGTTTCTCCCTCTCTCTCTCTCTCACTCACAACCACTTTCTCTCTCACACACACAGCTTCTCTCTCTCTCACACACAACTTCTCTTTCACTCAGTCTCTCTCACTCACAGCTTCTCTTTCTCTCTCTCTCACTCACACCTTCTCTTTCTCTCTCTCTCTCACTCACAGCTTCTTTCTCTCTCTCTCTCACTCACAGCTTCTCTTTCGCTCTCACACACATACAGATTCTCTTTCTCTCTCTCTCTCACTCACTCGCAGCTTCTCTCTCTCTCTCTCACTCACAGCTTCTCTTTCTCTCTCTTTCTCACTCACAACTTCTCTTTCTCTCTCTTTCTCACTCAGTTTCTCCCTCTCTCTCTCTCTCACTCACAGCCTCTTTCTCTCACACACACACAGCTTCTTTCTCTCACACACACAACTTCTCTTTCACTCAGTCTCTCTCACTCACAGCTTCTCTTTCTCTCTCTCTCACTCACAGCTTCTCTTTCTCTCTCTCTCACTCACAGCTTCTCTTTCTCTCTCTCTCACACACAGATTCTCTTTCTCTCTCTCTCACTCACTCACAGCTTCTCTCTCTCTCTCACTCACTCACAGCTTCTCTTTCTCTCTCTCACTCACAGCTTCTCTTTTTCTCTCTCACTCACAGCTTCTCCCTCTCTCTCTCACTCACAGCCTCTTTCTCTCTCACACACACAGCTTCTCTCTCTCTCACTTCACTCAGTCTCTCTCACTCAAAGCTTCTCTTTCTCTCTCTCTCTCACTCACAGCTTCTCTTTCTCTCTCTCTCTCACTCACAGCTTCTCTTTCTCTCTCTCTCGCACAGCTTCTCTTTCTCTCTCTCTCACTCACTCACAGCTTCTCTCTCTCTCACTCACAGCTTCTCTTTCTCTCTCTCACTCACAGATTCTCTTTTTCTCTCTTTCTCACTCACAGCTTCTCCCTCTCTCTCTCTCACTCACAGCCTCTTTCTCTCTCACACACACACAGCTTCTCTTTCTCTCACTCTCTCTTACTCACAGCTTCTCTTTCTCTCTCTCTGTCTCTCTCACTCACAGAATCTCTTTCTCACTCTCTCTCACTCACAGCTTCTCTTTCTCTCTCTCTCTCTCTCACTCACATCTTCTCTCTCACACACACAGATTCTCTTTCTCTCTCTCTCACTCACTCACAGATTCTCTTTCTCTCTCTCATGCACAGCTTCTCTTTCTCTCTCTCACTCACTCACAGCTTCTCTTTCTCTCTCTCTCTCACTCAAAGCTTCTCTTTCTCTCTCTCTCTCACTCACAGCTCTTTCTCTCTCTCTCTCTCTCACTCACAGCTTCTCTTTCTCTCTCACACACACACAGATTCTCTTTCTCTCTCTCTCACTCACTCACTGCTTCTCTCTCTCTCTCACAGCTTCTCTTTCTCTCTCTCTCTCACACAGCTTCTCTTTCTCTCTCTCTCACTCACAGCTTCTCTTTCTCTCTCTCTCTCACACAGATTCTCTTTCTCTCTCTCTCACTCACTCACAGCTTCTCTCTCTCACTCACTCACAGCTTCTCTTTCTCTCTCTCACTCACAGCTTCTCTTTTTCTCTCTTTCTCACTCACAGCTTCTCCCTCTCTCTCTCTCACTCACAGCCTCTTTCTCTCTCACACACACAGCTTCTCTCTCTCTCTCACTTCACTCAGTCTCTCTCACTCAAAGCTTCTCTTTCTCTCTCTCTCTCTCTCACTCACAGCTTCTCTTTCTCTCTCTCTCTCACTCACAGCTTCTCTTTCTCTCTCTCTCTCACACAGCTTCTCTTTCTCTCTCTCTCTCACTCACTCACAGCTTCTCTCTCTCTCTCTCTCACTCACAGCTTCTCTTTCTCTCTCTCACTCAAAGATTCTCTCTTTCTCTCTTTCTCACTCACAGCTTCTCCCTCTATCTCTCTCACTCACAGCCTCTTTCTCTCTCACGCACACACAGCTTCTCTTTCTCTCACTCTCTCTTACTCACAGCTTCTCTTTCTCTCTATTGCTCTCACTCACAGCTTCTCTTTCTCTCTCTCTGTCTCTCTCACTCACAGAATCTCTTTCTCACTCTCTCTCACTCACAGCTTCTCTTTCTCTCTCTCTCTCTCACTCACATCTTCTCTCTCACACACACAGATTCTCTTTCTCTCTCTCTCACTCACTCACAGATTTTCTTTCTCTCTCTCATGCACAGCTTCTCTTTCTCTCTCTCTCACTCACTCACAGCTTCTCTTTCTCTCTCTCTCTCACTCAAAGCTTCTCTTTCTCTCTCTCTCTCACTCACAGCTTCTCTTTCTCTCTCTCTCTCACTCACAGCTTCTCTTTCTCTCTCACACACACAGCTTCTCTTTCTCTCTCACTCACTCACAGCTTCTCTCTCTCTCTCACTCACAGCTTCTCTTTCTCTCTCTCACTCACAGCTTCTCTTTCTCTCTCTCTCTCACTCACATCTTCTCTCTCTCACACACAGATTCTCTTTCTCTCTCTCTCACTCACAGCTCTTTCTCTCTCTCACACACACAGATTCTCTTTCTCTCTCTCTCACTCACTCACAGCTTCTCTCTCTCTCTCTCACTCACAGCTTCTCTTTCTCTCTCTCACTCACAGCTTCTCTTTCTCTCTCTTTCTCACTCACAACTTCTCTTTCTCTCTCTTTCTCACTCACAGTTTCTCCCTCTCTCTCTCTCACTCACAGCCACTTTCTCTCTCACACACACAGCTTCTCTCTCTCTCACACACAACTTCTCTTTCACTCAGTCTCTCTCACTCACAGCTTCTCTTTCTCTCTCTCTCACTCACACCTTCTCTTTCTCTCTCCCTCTCACTCACAGCTTCTTTCTCTCTCTCTCTCTCACTCACAGCTTCTCTTTCGCTCTCACACACACACAGATTCTCTTTCTCTCTCTCTCTCACTCACTCACAGCTTCTCTCTCTCTCTCTCTCACTCACAGCTTCTCTTTCTCTCTCTTTCTCACTCACAACTTCTCTTTCTCTCTCTTTCTCACTCACAGTTTCTCCCTCTCTCTCTCTCTCACTCACAGCCTCTTTCTCTCTCACACACACAGCTTCTCTCTCTCACACACACAACTTCTCTTTCACTCAGTCTCTCTCACTCACAGCTTCTCTTTCTCTCTCTCTCACTCACAGCTTCCCTTTCTCTCTCTCTCACTCACAGCTTCTCTTTCTCTCTCTCTCTCACACAGATTCTCTTTCTCTCTCTCTCAATCACTCACAGCTTCTCTCTCTCTCACTCACTCACAGCTTCTCTTTCTCTCTCTCACTCACAGCTTCTCTTTTTCTCTCTTTCTCACTCACAGCTTCTCCCTCTCTCTCTCACTCACAGCCTCTTTCTCTCTCACACACACAGCTTCTCTCTCTCTCACTTCACTCAGTCTCTCTCACTCAAAGCTTCTCTTTCTCTCTCTCTCTCACTCACAGCTTCTCTTTCTCTCTCTCTCTCACTCACAGCTTCTCTTTCTCTCTCTCTCGCACAGCTTCTCTTTCTCTCTCTCTCACTCACTCACAGCTTCTCTCTCTCTCTCACTCACAGCTTCTCTTTCTCTCTCTCACTCACAGATTCTCTTTTTCTCTCTTTCTCACTCACAGCTTCTCCCTCTCTCTCTCACTCACAGCCTCTTTCTCTCTCACACACACACAGCTTCTCTTTCTCTCACTCTCTCTTACTCACAGCTTCTCTTTCTCTCTCTCTGTCTCTATCACTCACAGAATCTCTTTCTCACTCTCTCTCACTCACAGCTTCTCTTTCTCTCTCTCTCTCTCACTCACATCTTCTCTCTCTCACACACAGATTCTCTTTCTCTCTCTCTCACTCACTCACAGATTCTCTTTCTCTCTCTCATGCACAGCTTCTCTTTCTCTCTCTCTCACTCACTCACAGCTTCTCTTTCTCTCTCTCTCTCACTCAAAGCTTCTCTTTCTCTCTCTCTCTCACTCACAGCTTCTCTTTATCTCTCTCTCTCTCTCACTCACAGCTTCTCTTTCTCTCTCACACACACACAGATTCTCTCTCTCTCACTCACTCACTGCTTCTCTCTCTCTCTCACTCACAGCTTCTCTTTCTCTCTCTCACTCACAGCTTCCCTTTTTCTCTCTTTCTCACTCACAGATTCTCTTTCTCTCTCTCATGCACAGCTTCTCTTTCTCTCCCTCTCACTCACTCACAGCTTCTCTTTCTCTCTCTCTCTCACTCAAAGCTTCTCTTTCTCTCTCTCTCTCACTCACAGCTTCTCTTTCTCTCTCTCTCACTCACAGCTTCTCTTTCTCTCTCTCACACACACAGATTCTCTTTCTCTCTCTCTCACTCACTCACAGCTTCTCTCTCTCTCTCTCACTCACAGCTTCTCTTTCTCTCTCTCTCTCTCTCACTCACAGCTTCTCTTTCTCTCTCACACACACAAAGATTCTCTTTCTCTCTCTCTCACTCACTCACTGCTTCTCTCTCTCTCTCACAGCTTCTCTTTCTCTCTCTCTCTCACACAGCTTCTCTTTCTCTCTCACTCACTCACAGCTTCTCTCTCTCTCTCACTCACAGCTTCTCTTTCTCTCTCTCACTCACAGCTTCTCTTTCTCTCTCTCTCTCACTCACATCTTCTCTCTCACACACACAGATTCTCTTTCTCTCTCTCTCTCACTCACAGCTTCTCTCTCTCTCTCACTCACAGCTTCTCTTTCTCTCTCTCTCACTCACAGCTTCTCTTTCTCTCTCTCTCTCACACAGATTCTCTTTCTCTCTCTCTCACTCACTCACAGCTTCTCTCTCTCACTCACTCACAGCTTCTCTTTCTCTCTCTCACTCACAGATTCTCTTTTTCTCTCTTTCTCACTCACAGCTTCTCCCTCTCTCTCTCTCACTCACAGCCTCTTTCTCTCTCACACACACAGCTTCTCTCTCTCTCTCACTTCACTCAGTCT
Organism: Bradypodion ventrale; assembly: GCA_035047345.1. Classification (NCBI taxonomy): domain Eukaryota; kingdom Metazoa; phylum Chordata; class Lepidosauria; order Squamata; family Chamaeleonidae; genus Bradypodion; species Bradypodion ventrale. The sequence goes on from JAWDJE010000001.1 coordinate 256,893,477, forward strand.
CTCTCACTCAAAGCTTCTCTTTCTCTCTCTCTCACTCACAGCTTCTCTTTCTCTCTCTCTCTCTCTCACTCACAGCTTCTCTTTCTCTCTCTCACACACACAGATTCTCTTTCTCTCTCTCTCACTCACTCACTGCTTCTCTCTCTCTCTCACACAGCTTCTCTTTCTCTCTCTCTCTCACACAGCTTCTCTTTCTCTCTCACTCACTCACAGCTTCTCTCTCTCTCACTCACAGCTTCTCTTTCTCTCTCTCACTCACAGCTTCTCTTTCTCTCTCTCTCTCACTCACATCTTCTCTCTCTCACACACAGATTCTCTTTCTCTCTCTCTCTCACTCCCAGCTTCTCTCTCTCTCTCACTCACAGCTTCTCTTTCTCTCTCTCTCACTCACAGCTTCTCTTTCTCTCTCTCTCTCACACAGATTCTCTTTCTCTCTCTCTCACTCACTCACAGCTTCTCTCTCTCTCTCACTCACAGCTTCTCTTTCTCTCTCTCACTCACAGCTTCTCTTTTTCTCTCTTTCTCACTCACAGCTTCTCCCTCTCTCTCTCTCACTCACAGCCTCTTTCTCTCTCACACACACAGCTTCTCTCTCTCTCTCACTTCACTCAGTCTCTCTCACTCAAAGCTTCTCTTTCTCTCTCTCTCTCTCTCACTCACAGCTTCTCTTTCTCTCTCTCTCTCACTCACAGCTTCTCTTTCTCTCTCTCTCGCACAGCTTCTCTTTCTCTCTCTCTCACTCACTCACAGCTTCTCTCTCTCTCTCTCTCACTCACAGCTTCTCTTTCTCTCTCTCACTCACAGATTCTCTCTTTCTCTCTTTCTCACTCACAGCTTCTCCCTCTATCTCTCTCACTCACAGCCTCTTTCTCTCTCACGCACACACAGCTTCTCTTTCTCTCACTCTCTCTTACTCACAGCTTCTCTTTCTCTCTATTGCTCTCACTCACAGCTTCTCTTTCTCTCTCTCTGTCTCTCTCACTCACAGAATCTCTTTCTCACTCTCTCTCACTCACAGCTTCTCTTTCTCTCTCTCTCTCTCACTCACATCTTCTCTCTCACACACACAGATTCTCTTTCTCTCTCTCTCACTCTCACAGATTCTCTTTCTCTCTCTCATGCACAGCTTCTCTTTCTCTCTCTCTCACTCACTCACAGCTTCTCTTTCTCTCTCTCTCTCACTCAAAGCTTCTCTTTCTCTCTCTCTCTCACTCACAGCTTCTCTTTCTCTCTCTCTCTCACTCACAGCTTCTCTTTCTCTCTCACACACACAGCTTCTCTTTCTCTCTCACTCACTCACAGCTTCTCTCTCTCTCTCACTCACAGCTTCTCTTTCTCTCTCTCACAGCTTCTCTTTCTCTCTCTCACTCACTCACATCTTCTCTCTCTCACACACAGATTCTCTTTCTCTCTCTCTCTCTCACTCACAGCTCTTTCTCTCTCACACACACAGATTCTCTTTCTCTCTCTCTCACTCACTCACAGCTTCTCTCTCTCTCTCACTCACAGCTTCTCTTTCTCTCTCTCACTCACAGCTTCTCTTTCTCTCTCTTTCTCACTCACAACTTCTCTTTCTCTCTCTTTCTCACTCACAGTTTCTCCCTCTCTCTCTCTCACTCACAGCCACTTTCTCTCTCACACACACAGCTTCTCTCTCTCTCACATACAACTTCTCTTTCACTCAGTCTCTCTCACTCACAGCTTCTCTTTCTCTCTCTCTCACTCACACCTTCTCTTTCTCTCTCCCTCTCACTCACAGCTTCTTTCTCTCTCTCTCTCTCACTCACAGCTTCTCTTTCGCTCTCACACACACACAGATTCTCTTTCTCTCTCTCTCTCACTCACTCACAGCTTCTCTCTCTCTCTCTCTCTCACAGCTTCACTTTCTCTCTCTTTCTCACTCACAACTTCTCTTTCTCTCTCTTTCTCACTCACAGTTTCTCCCTCTCTCTCTCTCTCACTCACAGCCTCTTTCTCTCTCACACACACAGCTTCTCTCTCTCACACACACAACTTCTCTTTCACTCAGTCTCTCTCACTCACAGCTTCTCTTTCTCTCTCTCTCACTCACAGCTTCTCTTTCTCTCTCTCTCACTCACAGCTTCTCTTTCTCTCTCTCTTTCACACAGATTCTCTTTCTCTCTCTCTCAATCACTCACAGCTTCTCTCTCTCTCTCACTCACTCACAGCTTCTCTTTCTCTCTCTCACTCACAGCTTCTCTTTTTCTCTCTTTCTCACTCACAGCTTCTCCCTCTCTCTCTCACTCACAGCCTCTTTCTCTCTCACACACACAGCTTCTCTCTCTCTCACTTCACTCAGTCTCTCTCACTCAAAGCTTCTCTTTCTCTCTCTCTCTCACTCACAGCTTCTCTTTCTCTCTCTCTCTCACTCAGCTTCTCTTTCTCTCTCTCTCGCACAGCTTCTCTTTCTCTCTCTCTCACTCACTCACAGCTTCTCTCTCTCTCTCACTCACAGCTTCTCTTTCTCTCTCTCACTCACAGATTCTCTTTTTCTCTCTTTCTCACTCACAGCTTCTCCCTCTCTCTCTCTCACTCACAGCCTCTTTCTCTCTCACACACACACAGCTTCTCTTTCTCTCACTCTCTCTTACTCACAGCTTCTCTTTCTCTCTCTCTGTCTCTATCACTCACAGAATCTCTTTCTCACTCTCTCTCACTCACAGCTTCTCTTTCTCTCTCTCTCTCTCACTCACATCTTCTCTCTCTCACACACAGATTCTCTTTCTCTCTCTCTCACTCACTCACAGATTCTCTTTCTCTCTCTCATGCACAGCTTCTCTTTCTCTCTCTCTCACTCACTCACAGCTTCTCTTTCTCTCTCTCACTCAAAGCTTCTCTTTCTCTCTCTCTCTCTCACTCACAGCTTCTCTTTCTCTCTCTCTCTCTCTCACTCACAGCTTCTCTTTCTCTCTCTCTCACACACAGATTCTCTCTCTCTCTCACTCACTCACTGCTTCTCTCTCTCTCACTCACAGCTTCTCTTTCTCTCTCTCACTCACAGCTTCCCTTTTTCTCTCTTTCTCACTCACAGATTCTCTTTCTCTCTCTCATGCACAGCTTCTCTTTCTCTCCCTCTCACTCACTCACAGCTTCTCTTTCTCTCTCTCTCACACTCAAAGCTTCTCTTTCTCTCTCTCTCTCACTCACAGCTTCTCTTTCTCTCTCTCTCACTCACAGCTTCTCTTTCTCTCTCTCACACACACAGATTCTCTTTCTCTCTCTCTCACTCACTCACAGCTTCTCTCTCTCTCTCTCACTCACAGCTTCTCTTTCTCTCTCTCACTCACAGCTTCTCTTTTTCTCTCTTTCTCACTCACAGCTTCTCCTTCTCTCTCTCTCACTCACAGCCTCTTTCTCTCACACACAAACAGCTTCTCTCTCACACACACACACACACAACTTCTCTTTCACTCAGTCTCTCTCACTCACAGCTTCTCTTTCTCACTCTCTCTAACTCACAGCTTCTCTTTCTCACTCTCTCACTCACAGCTTCTCTTTCTCTCCCTCTCTCTCACTCACAGCTTCTCTTTCTCTCTCTTTCTCACTCACAGCTTCTCTTTCTTTCTCTATCACTCTCAGCTTCTCTTTCCCACTCCTTCTCACTCACAGCTTCTCTTTCTCTTTCTCACTCACAGCTTCTCTCTCTCTCTCACTCACAGCTTCTCTTTCTCTCTCTCTCTCATGCACAGCTTCTGTTTCTCTCTCTCTCACTCACTCACAGCTTCTCTTTCTCTCTCTCTCTCATGCACAGCTTCTGTTTCTCTCTCTCTCACTCACTCACAGCTTCTCTTTCTTTCTCTCTCTCTCTCACTCGCAGCTTCTCTTTCTCTCTCTCTCACTCACAGCTTCTCTTTCTCTCTCTCTCTCACTCACAGCTTCTCTTTCTCTCTCTCTCACACACAGCTTCTCTTTCTCTCTCACTCACTCACAGCTTCTCTCTCTCTCTCACTCACAGCTTCTCTTTCTCTCTCTCACTCACAGCTTCTCTTTCTCTCTCTCTCTCACTCACATCTTCTCTCTCTCACACACAGGTTCTCTTTCTCTCTCTCACTCACTCACAGCTTCTCTCTCTCTCTCACTCACAGCTTCTCTTTCTCTCTCTCGCACACAGCTTCTCTCTCACACACACACAACCAACTTCTCTTTCACTCAGTCTCTCTCACTCACAGCTTATCTTTCTCTCTCTCTCTCACTCAAAGCTTCTCTTTCTCTCTCACTCTCTCACTCACAGCTTCTCTTTCTCTCTCTCTCACTCAAAGCTTCTCTTTCTCTCTATTTCTCACTCACAGCTTCTCTTTCTTTCTCTATCACTCTCAGCTTCTATTTCCCACTCCTTCTCACTCACAGCTTCTCTTTCTCACTCACAGCTTCTCTCTCTCTCTCACTCACAGCTTCTCTTTCTCTCTCTCTCATGCACAGCTTCTGTTTCTCTCTCTCACACTCACTCACAGCTTCTCTTTCTCTCTCTCTCTCATGCACAGCTTCTGTTTCTCTCTCTCTCACTCACTCACAGCTTCTCTTTCTTTCTCTCTCTCTCTCACTCGCAGCTTCTCTTTCTCTCTCTCTCACTCACAGCTTCTCTTTCTCTCTCTCACTCACTCACATCTTCTCTTTCTCTCTCTCACACACACAGCTTCTCTTTCTCTCTCACTCACTCACAGCTTCTCTCTCTCTCTCACTCACAGCTTCTCTTTCTCTCTCTCACTCACAGCTTCTCTTTCTCTCTCTCTCACTCACATCTTCTCTCTCCCACACACAGATTCTCTCTCTCTCTCTCTCTCACTCACAGCTTCTCTTTCTCTCTCACACACACACAGATTCTCTTTCTCTCTCTCTCACTCACTCACAGCTTCTCTCTCTCTCTCACTCACAGCTTCTCTTTCTCTCTCTCACTCACAGCTTCTCTTTCTCTCTCTTTCTCACTCACAACTTCTCTTTCTCTCTCTTTCTCACTCACAGTTTCTCCCTCTCTCTCTCTCACTCACAGCCTCTTTCTCTCTCACACACACAGCTTCTCTCTCTCACACACACACAACTTCTCTTTCACTCAGTCTCTCTCACTCACAGCTTCTCTTTCTCTCTCTCTCACTCACAGCTTCTCTTTCTCTCTCTCTCTCACTCACAGCTTCTCTTTCTCTCTCTCTCTCTCACTCACAGCTTCTCTTGCGCTCTCACACACACACAGATTCTCTTTCTCTCTCTCTCTCACTCACTCACAGCTTCTCTCTCTCTCTCTCACTCACAGCTTCTCTTTCTCTCTCACTCACAGCTTCTCTTTCTCTCTCTTTCTCACTCACAACATCTCTTTCTCTCTCTTTCTCACTCACAGTATCTCCCTCTCTCTCTCTCACTCACAGCCTCTTTCTCTCACACACACACAGCTTCTCTCTCTCACACACACAACTTCTCTTTCACTCAGTCTCTCTCACTCACAGCTTCTCTTTCTTTCTCTCTCACTCACAGCTTCTCTTTCACTCTCTCTCACTCAAGCTTCTCTTTCTCTCTCTCTCTCACATAGATTCTCTTTCTCTCTCTCTCACTCACTCACAGCTTCTCTCTCTCTCTCACTCACTCACAGCTTCTCTTTCTCTCTCTCACTCACAGCTTCTCTTTTTCTCTCTTTCTCACTCACAGCTTCTCCCTCTTTCTCTCACTCACAGCCTCTTTCTCTCTCACACACACAGGTTCTCTCTCTCTCTCACTTCACTCAGTCTCTCTCACTCAAAGATTCTCTTTCTCTCTCTCTCTCACTCACAGCTTCTCTTTCTCTCTTTCTCTCACTCACAGCTTTTCTTTCTCTCTCTCTCGCACAGCTTCTCTTTCTCTCTCTCTCACTCACTCACAGCTTCTCTCTCTCTCACTCACAGCTTCTCTTTCTCTCTCTCACTCACAGATTCTCTTTTTCTCTCTTTCTCACTCACAGCTTCTCAATCTCTCTCTCTCACTCACAGCCTCTTTCTCTCTCTCACACACACAGCTTCTCTTTCTCTCACTCTCTCTTACTCACAGCTTCTCTTTCTCTCTCTCTGTCTCTCTCACTCACAGAATCTCTTTCTCACTCTCTCTCACTGACAGCTTCTCTTTCTCTCTCTCTCTCTCTCACTCACATCTTCTCTCTCTCACACACAGATTCTCTTTCTCTCTCTCTCACTTACTCACAGATTCTCTTTCTCTCTCTCATTCACAGCTTCTCTTTCTCTCTCTCTCACTCACTCACAGCTTCTCTTTCTCTCTCTCTCACTCAAAGCTTCTCTTTCTCTCTCTCTCTCTCTCTCACTCACAGCTTCTCTTTCTCTCTCTCTCTCTCTCACTCACAGCTTCTCTTTCTCTCTCTCACACACACAGATTCTCTTTCTCTCTCTCTCACTCACTCACTGCTTCTCTTTCTCTCTCTCTCTCATGCACAGCTTCTGTTTCTCTCTCTCTCACTCACTCACAGCTTCTCTTTCTTTCTCTCTCTCTCTCACTCGCAGCTTCTCTTTCTCTCTCTCTCACTCACAGCTTCTCTTTCTCTCTCTCTCTCACTCACAGCTTCTCTTTCTCTCTCTCTCACACACAGCTTCTCTTTCTCTCTCACTCACTCACAGCTTCTCTTTCTCTCTCTCACTCACAGCTTCTCTTTCTCTCTCTCTCTCACTCACATCTTCTCTCTCTCACACACAGGTTCTCTTTCTCTCTCTCACTCACTCACAGCTTCTCTCTCTCTCTCACTCACAGCTTCTCTTTCTCTCTCTCGCACACAGCTTCTCTCTCACACACACACAACCAACTTCTCTTTCACTCAGTCTCTCTCACTCACAGCTTATCTTTCTCTCTCTCTCTCACTCAAAGCTTCTCTTTCTCTCTCACTCTCTCACTCACAGCTTCTCTTTCTCTCTCTCTCACTCAAAGCTTCTCTTTCTCTCTATTTCTCACTCACAGCTTCTCTTTCTTTCTCTATCACTCTCAGCTTCTATTTCCCACTCCTTCTCACTCACAGCTTCTCTTTCTCACTCACAGCTTCTCTCTCTCTCTCACTCACAGCTTCTCTTTCTCTCTCTCTCATGCACAGCTTCTGTTTCTCTCTCTCACACTCACTCACAGCTTCTCTTTCTCTCTCTCTCTCATGCACAGCTTCTGTTTCTCTCTCTCTCACTCACTCACAGCTTCTCTTTCTTTCTCTCTCTCTCTCACTCGCAGCTTCTCTTTCTCTCTCTCTCACTCACAGCTTCTCTTTCTCTCTCTCACTCACTCACATCTTCTCTTTCTCTCTCTCACACACACAGCTTCTCTTTCTCTCTCACTCACTCACAGCTTCTCTCTCTCTCTCACTCACAGCTTCTCTTTCTCTCTCTCACTCACAGCTTCTCTTTCTCTCTCTCTCACTCACATCTTCTCTCTCCCACACACAGATTCTCTCTCTCTCTCTCTCACTCACAGCTTCTCTTTCTCTCTCACACACACACAGATTCTCTTTCTCTCTCTCTCACTCACTCACAGCTTCTCTCTCTCTCTCACTCACAGCTTCTCTTTCTCTCTCTCACTCACAGCTTCTCTTTCTCTCTCTTTCTCACTCACAACTTCTCTTTCTCTCTCTTTCTCACTCACAGTTTCTCCCTCTCTCTCTCTCACTCACAGCCTCTTTCTCTCTCACACACACAGCTTCTCTCTCTCACACACACACAACTTCTCTTTCACTCAGTCTCTCTCACTCACAGCTTCTCTTTCTCTCTCTCTCACTCACAGCTTCTCTTTCTCTCTCTCTCTCACTCACAGCTTCTCTTTCTCTCTCTCTCTCTCACTCACAGCTTCTCTTGCGCTCTCACACACACACAGATTCTCTTTCTCTCTCTCTCTCACTCACTCACAGCTTCTCTCTCTCTCTCTCACTCACAGCTTCTCTTTCTCTCACACTCACAGCTTCTCTTTCTCTCTCTTTCTCACTCACAACATCTCTTTCTCTCTCTTTCTCACTCACAGTATCTCCCTCTCTCTCTCTCACTCACAGCCTCTTTCTCTCACACACACACAGCTTCTCTCTCTCACACACACAACTTCTCTTTCACTCAGTCTCTCTCACTCACAGCTTCTCTTTCTTTCTCTCTCACTCACAGCTTCTCTTTCACTCTCTCTCACTCAAGCTTCTCTTTCTCTCTCTCTCTCACATAGATTCTCTTTCTCTCTCTCTCACTCACTCACAGCTTCTCTCTCTCTCTCACTCACTCACAGCTTCTCTTTCTCTCTCTCACTCACAGCTTCTCTTTTTCTCTCTTTCTCACTCACAGCTTCTCCCTCTTTCTCTCACTCACAGCCTCTTTCTCTCTCACACACACAGGTTCTCTCTCTCTCTCACTTCACTCAGTCTCTCTCACTCAAAGATTCTCTTTCTCTCTCTCTCTCACTCACAGCTTCTCTTTCTCTCTTTCTCTCACTCACAGCTTTTCTTTCTCTCTCTCTCGCACAGCTTCTCTTTCTCTCTCTCTCACTCACTCACAGCTTCTCTCTCTCTCACTCACAGCTTCTCTTTCTCTCTCTCACTCACAGATTCTCTTTTTCTCTCTTTCTCACTCACAGCTTCTCAATCTCTCTCTCTCACTCACAGCCTCTTTCTCTCTCTCACACACACAGCTTCTCTTTCTCTCACTCTCTCTTACTCACAGCTTCTCTTTCTCTCTCTCTGTCTCTCTCACTCACAGAATCTCTTTCTCACTCTCTCTCACTGACAGCTTCTCTTTCTCTCTCTCTCTCTCTCACTCACATCTACTCTCTCTCACACACAGATTCTCTTTCTCTCTCTCTCACTTACTCACAGATTCTCTTTCTCTCTCTCATTCACAGCTTCTCTTTCTCTCTCTCTCACTCACTCACAGCTTCTCTTTCTCTCTCTCTCACTCAAAGCTTCTCTTTCTCTCTCTCTCTCTCTCTCACTCACAGCTTCTCTTTCTCTCTCTCTCTCTCTCACTCACAGCTTCTCTTTCTCTCTCTCACACACACAGATTCTCTTTCTCTCTCTCTCACTCACTCACTGCTTCTCTCTCTCTCTCACTCACAGCTTCTCTTTCTCTCTCTCACTCACAGCTTCTCTTTTTCTCTTTTTCTCACTCACAGATTCTCTTTCTCTCTCTCATGCACAGCTTCTCTTTCTCTCCCTCTCACTCACTCACAGCTTCTCTTTCTCTCTCTCTCTCTCTCTCACTCAAAGCTTCTCTTTCTCTCTCTCTCTCACTCACAGCTTCTCTTTCTCTCTCTCTCTCACTCACAGCTTCTCTTTCTCTCTCTCTCTCATGCACAGCTTCTGTTTCTCTCTCTCTCACTCACTCACAGCTTCTCTTTCTTTCTCTCTCTCTCTCACTCGCAGCTTCTCTTTCTCTCTCTCTCACTCACAGCTTCTCTTTCTCTCTCTCTCTCACTCACAGCTTCTCTTTCTCTCTCTCTCTCACACAGCTTCTCTTTCTCTCTCACTCACTCACAGCTTCTCTCTCTCTCTCACTCACAGCTTCTCTTTCTCTCTCTCACACACAGCTTCTCTTTCTCTCTCTCTCACTCACATCTTCTCTCTCACACACACAGATTCTCTTTCTCTCTCTCTCTCACTCACAGCTTCTCTTTCTCTCTCACACACACACAGATTCTCTTTCTCTCTCTCTCACTCACTCACAGCTTCTCTCTCTCTCTCACTCACAGCTTCTCTTTCTCTCTCTCACTCACAGCTTCTCTTTCTCTCTCTTTCTCACTCACAACTTCTCTTTCTCTCTCTTTCTCACTCACAGTTTCTCCCTCTCTCTCTCTCACTCACAGCCTCTTTCTCTCTCACACACACAGCTTCTCTCTCTCTCACACACACAACTTCTCTTTCACTCAGTCTCTCTCACTCACAGCTTCTCTTTCTCTCTCTCTCACTCACAGCTTCTCTTTCTCTCTCTCTCTCACTCACAGCTTCTCTTTCTCTCTCTCTCTCTCACTCACAGCTTCTCTTGCGCTCTCACACACACACAGATTCTCTTTCTCTCTCTCTCTCACTCACTCACAGCTTCTCTCTCTCTCTCTCACTCACAGCTTCTCTTTCTCTCACACTCACAGCTTCTCTTTCTCTCTCTTTCTCACTCACAACTTCTCTTTCTCTCTCTTTCTCACTCACAGTATCTCCCTCTCTCTCTCTCACTCACAGCCTCTTTCTCTCACACACACACAGCTTCTCTCTCTCTCACACACACAACTTCTCTTTCACTCAGTCTCTCTCACTCACAGCTTCTCTTTCTTTCTCTCTCACTCACAGCTTCTCTTTCACTCTCTCTCACTCAAGCTTCTCTTTCTCTCTCTCTCTCACATAGATTCTCTTTCTCTCTCTCTCACTCACTCACAGCTTCTCTCTCTCTCACTCACTCACAGCTTCTCTTTCTCTCTCTCACTCACAGCTTCTCTTTTTCTCTCTTTCTCACTCACAGCTTCTCCCTCTTTCTCTCACTCACAGCCTCTTTCTCTCTCACACACACAGGTTCTCTCTCTCTCTCACTTCACTCAGTCTCTCTCACTCAAAGCTTCTCTTTCTCTCTCTCTCTCACTCACAGCTTCTCTTTCTCTCTCTCTCTCACTCACAGCTTCTCTTTCTCTCTCTCTCGCACAGCTTCTCTTTCTCTCTCTCTCACTCACTCACAGCTTCTCTCTCTCTCTCACTCACAGCTTCTCTTTCTCTCTCTCACTCACAGATTCTCTTTTTCTCTCTTTCTCACTCACAGCTTCTCCCTCTCTCTCTCTCACTCACAGCCTCTTTCTCTCTCTCACACACACAGCTTCTCTTTCTCTCACTCTCTCTTACTCACAGCTTCTCTTTCTCTCTCTCTGTCTCTCTCACTCACCGAATCTCTTTCTCACTCTCTCTCACTCACAGCTTCTCTTTCTCTCTCTCTCTCTCTCACTCACATCTTCTCTCTCTCACACACAGATTCTCTTTCTCTCTCTCTCACTCACTCACAGATTCTCTTTCTCTCTCTCATGCACAGCTTCTCTTTCTCTCTCTCTCACTCACTCACAGCTTCTCTTTCTCTCTCTCTCACTCAAAGCTTCTCTTTCTCTCTCTCTCTCTCTCACTCACAGCTTCTCTTTCTCTCTCTCTCTCTCTCACTCACAGCTTCTCTTTCTCTCTCACACACACACAGATTCTCTTTCTCTCTCTCTCACTCACTCACTGCTTCTCTCTCTCTCTCACTCACAGCTTCTCTTTCTCTCTCTCACTCACAGCTTCTCTTTTTCTCTCTTTCTCACTCACAGATTCTCTTTCTCTCTCTCATGCACAGCTTCTCTTTCTCTCCCTCTCACTCACTCACAGCTTCTCTTTCTCTCTCTCTCTCACTCAAAGCTTCTCTTTCTCTCTCTCTCTCACTCACAGCTTCTCTTTCTCTCTCTCACTCACAGCTTCTCTTTCTCTCTCACACACACACAGATTCTCTTTCTCTCTCTCACACTCACTCACAGCTTCTCTGTCTCTCACTCACTCACAGCTTCTCTTTCTCTCTCTCACTCACAGCTTCTCTTTTTCTCTCTCACTCACAGCTTCTCTTTCTCTCTCTCTCACTCACAGCTTCTCTTTCTCTCTCTCACACACACAGATTCTCTTTCTCTCTCTCTCACTCACTCACAGCTTCTCTCTCTCACTCACTCACTCACAGCTTCTCTTTCTCTCTCTCACTCACAGCTTCTCTTTTTCTCTCTCACTCACAGCTTCTCCCTCTCTCTCTCACTCACAGCCTCTTTCTCTCTCACACACACACAGCTTCTCTCTCTCTCACTTCACTCAGTCTCTCTCACTCAAAGCTTCTCTTTCTCTCTCTCACTCACTCACAGCTTCTCTTTCTCTCTCTCTCTCACTCACAGCTTCTCTTTCTCTCTCTCTCGCACAGCTTCTCTTTCTCTCTCTCTCACTCACTCACAGCTTCTCTCTCTCTCACTCACAGGTTCTCTTTCTCTCTCTCACTCACAGATTCTCTTTTTCTCTCTTTCTCACTCACAGCTTCTCCCTCTCTCTCTCTCACTCACAGCCTCTTTCTCTCTCACACACACACAGCTTCTCTTTCTCTCACTCTCTCTTACTCACAGCTTCTCTTTCTCTATCTCTGTCTCTCTCACTCACAGAATCTCTTTCTCACTCTCTCTCACTCACAGCTTCTCTTTCTCTCTCTCTCTCTCTCACTCACATCTTCTCTCTCACACACACAGATTCTCTTTCTCTCTCTCTCACTCACAGATTCTCTTTCTCTCTCTCATGCACAGCTTCTCTTTCTCTCTCTCACTCACTCACAGCTTCTCTTTCTCTCTCTCTCTCACTCAAAGCTTCTCTTTCTCTCTCTCTCTCACTCACAGCTTCTCTTTCTCTCTCTCTCTCTCTCACTCACAGCTTCTCTTTCTCTCTCACACACACACAGATTCTCTTTCTCTCTCTCTCACTCACTCACTGCTTCTCTCTCTCTCTCACAGCTTCTCTTTCTCTCTCTCTCTCACACAGCTTCTCTTTCTCTCTCTCTCACTCACAGCTTCTCTTTCTCTCTCTCTCTCACACAGATTCTCTTTCTCTCTCTCTCACTCACTCACAGCTTCTCTCTCTCACTCACTCACAGCTTCTCTTTCTCTCTCTCACTCACAGCTTCTCTTTTTCTCTCTTTCTCACTCACAGCTTCTCCCTCTCTCTCTCTCACTCACAGCCTCTTTCTCTCTCACACACACAGCTTCTCTCTCTCTCTCACTTCACTCAGTCTCTCTCACTCAAAGCTTCTCTTTCTCTCTCTCTCTCTCTCACTCACAGCTTCTCTTTCTCTCTCTCTCTCACTCACAGCTTCTCTTTCTCTCTCTCTCTCGCACAGCTTCTCTTTCTCTCTCTCTCTCACTCACTCACAGCTTCTCTCTCTCTCTCTCTCACTCACAGCTTCTCTTTCTCTCTCTCACTCACAGATTCTCTCTTTCTCTCTTTCTCACTCACAGCTTCTCCCTCTATCTCTCTCACTCACAGCCTCTTTCTCTCTCACGCACACACAGCTTCTCTTTCTCTCACTCTCTCTTACTCACAGCTTCTCTTTCTCTCTATTGCTCTCACTCACAGCTTCTCTTTCTCTCTCTCTGTCTCTCTCACTCACAGAATCTCTTTCTCACTCTCTCTCACTCACAGCTTCTCTTTCTCTCTCTCTCTCTCACTCACATCTTCTCTCTCACACACACAGATTCTCTTTCTCTCTCTCTCACTCACTCACAGATTTTCTTTCTCTCTCTCATGCACAGCTTCTCTTTCTCTCTCTCTCACTCACTCACAGCTTCTCTTTCTCTCTCTCTCTCACTCAAAGCTTCTCTTTCTCTCTCTCTCTCACTCACAGCTTCTCTTTCTCTCTCTCTCTCACTCACAGCTTCTCTTTCTCTCTCACACACACAGCTTCTCTTTCTCTCTCACTCACTCACAGCTTCTCTCTCTCTCTCACTCACAGCTTCTCTTTCTCTCTCTCACTCACAGCTTCTCTTTCTCTCTCTCTCTCACTCACATCTTCTCTCTCTCACACACAGATTCTCTTTCTCTCTCTCTCTCTCACTCACAGCTCTTTCTCTCTCTCACACACACAGATTCTCTTTCTCTCTCTCTCACTCACTCACAGCTTCTCTCTCTCTCTCACTCACAGCTTCTCTTTCTCTCTCTCACTCACAGCTTCTCTTTCTCTCTCTTTCTCACTCACAACTTCTCTTTCTCTCTCTTTCTCACTCACAGTTTCTCCCTCTCTCTCTCTCACTCACAGCCACTTTCTCTCTCACACACACAGCTTCTCTCTCTCTCACACACAACTTCTCTTTCACTCAGTCTCTCTCACTCACAGCTTCTCTTTCTCTCTCTCTCACTCACACCTTCTCTTTCTCTCTCCCTCTCACTCACAGCTTCTTTCTCTCTCTCTCTCTCACTCACAGCTTCTCTTTCGCTCTCACACACACACAGATTCTCTTTCTCTCTCTCTCTCACTCACTCACAGCTTCTCTCTCTCTCTCTCTCACTCACAGCTTCTCTTTCTCTCTCTTTCTCACTCACAACTTCTCTATCTCTCTCTTTCTCACTCACAGTTTCTCCCTCTCTCTCTCTCTCACTCACAGCCTCTTTCTCTCTCACACACACAGCTTCTCTCTCTCACACACACAACTTCTCTTTCACTCAGTCTCTCTCACTCACAGCTTCTCTTTCTCTCTCTCTCACTCACAGCTTCCCTTTCTCTCTCTCTCACTCACAGCTTCTCTTTCTCTCTCTCTCTCACACAGATTCTCTTTCTCTCTCTCAATCACTCACAGCTTCTCTCTCTCTCACTCACTCACAGCTTCTCTTTCTCTCTCTCACTCACAGCTTCTCTTTTTCTCTCTTTCTCACTCACAGCTTCTCCCTCTCTCTCTCTCACTCACAGCCTCTTTCTCTCTCACACACACAGCTTCTCTCTCTCTCACTTCACTCAGTCTCTCTCACTCAAAGCTTCTCTTTCTCTCTCTCTCTCACTCACAGCTTCTCTTTCTCTCTCTCTCTCACTCACAGCTTCTCTTTCTCTCTCTCTCGCACAGCTTCTCTTTCTCTCTCTCTCACTCACTCACAGCTTCTCTCTCTCTCTCACTCACAGCTTCTCTTTCTCTCTCTCACTCACAGATTCTCTTTTTCTCTCTTTCTCACTCACAGCTTCTCCCTCTCTCTCTCTCACTCACAGCCTCTTTCTCTCTCACACACACACAGCTTCTCTTTCTCTCACTCTCTCTTACTCACAGCTTCTCTTTCTCTCTCTCTGTCTCTATCACTCACAGAATCTCTTTCTCACTCTCTCTCACTCACAGCTTCTCTTTCTCTCTCTCTCTCTCACTCACATCTTCTCTCTCTCACACACAGATTCTCTTTCTCTCTCTCTCACTCACTCACAGATTCTCTTTCTCTCTCTCATGCACAGCTTCTCTTTCTCTCTCTCTCACTCACTCACAGCTTCTCTTTCTCTCTCTCTCTCACTCAAAGCTTCTCTTTCTCTCTCTCTCTCACTCACAGCTTCTCTTTATCTCTCTCTCTCTCTCACTCACAGCTTCTCTTTCTCTCTCACACACACACAGATTCTCTCTCTCTCTCACTCACTCACTGCTTCTCTCTCTCTCTCACTCACAGCTTCTCTTTCTCTCTCTCACTCACAGCTTCCCTTTTTCTCTCTTTCTCACTCACAGATTCTCTTTCTCTCTCTCATGCACAGCTTCTCTTTCTCTCCCTCTCACTCACTCACAGCTTCTCTTTCTCTCTCTCTCTCACTCAAAGCTTCTCTTTCTCTCTCTCTCTCACTCACAGCTTCTCTTTCTCTCTCTCTCACTCACAGCTTCTCTTTCTCTCTCTCACACACACAGATTCTCTTTCTCTCTCTCTCACTCACTCACAGCTTCTCTCTCTCTCTCTCACTCACAGCTTCTCTTTCTCTCTCTCTCTCTCTCACTCACAGCTTCTCTTTCTCTCTCACACACACACAGATTCTCTTTCTCTCTCTCTCACTCACTCACTGCTTCTCTCTCTCTCTCACAGCTTCTCTTTCTCTCTCTCTCTCACACAGCTTCTCTTTCTCTCTCACTCACTCACAGCTTCTCTCTCTCTCTCACTCACAGCTTCTCTTTCTCTCTCTCACTCACAGCTTCTCTTTCTCTCTCTCTCTCACTCACATCTTCTCTCTCACACACACAGATTCTCTTTCTCTCTCTCTCTCACTCACAGCTTCTCTCTCTCTCTCACTCACAGCTTCTCTTTCTCTCTCTCTCACTCACAGCTTCTCTTTCTCTCTCTCTCTCACACAGATTCTCTTTCTCTCTCTCTCACTCACTCACAGCTTCTCTCTCTCACTCACTCACAGCTTCTCTTTCTCTCTCTCACTCACAGATTCTCTTTTTCTCTCTTTCTCACTCACAGCTTCTCCCTCTCTCTCTCTCACTCACAGCCTCTTTCTCTCTCACACACACAGCTTCTCTCTCTCTCTCACTTCACTCAGTCTCTCTCACTCAAAGCTTCTCTTTCTCTCTCTCTCACTCACAGCTTCTCTTTCTCTCTCTCTCTCTCTCACTCACAGCTTCTCTTTCTCTCTCTCACACACACAGATTCTCTTTCTCTCTCTCTCACTCACTCACTGCTTCTCTCTCTCTCTCTCACAGCTTCTCTTTCTCTCTCTCTCTCACACAGCTTCTCTTTCTCTCTCACTCACTCACAGCTTCTCTCTCTCTCACTCACAGCTTCTCTTTCTCTCTCTCACTCACAGCTTCTCTTTCTCTCTCTCTCTCACTCACATCTTCTCTCTCTCACACACAGATTCTCTTTCTCTCTCTCTCTCACTCACAGCTTCTCTCTCTCTCTCACTCACAGCTTCTCTTTCTCTCTCTCTCACTCACAGCTTCTCTTTCTCTCTCTCTCTCACACAGATTCTCTTTCTCTCTCTCTCACTCACTCACAGCTTCTCTCTCTCACTCACTCACAGCTTCTCTTTCTCTCTCTCACTCACAGCTTCTCTTTTTCTCTCTTTCTCACTCACAGCTTCTCCCTCTCTCTCTCTCACTCACAGCCTCTTTCTCTCTCACACACACAGCTTCTCTCTCTCTCTCACTTCACTCAGTCTCTCTCACTCAAAGCTTCTCTTTCTCTCTCTCTCTCTCTCACTCACAGCTTCTCTTTCTCTCTCTCTCTCACTCACAGCTTCTCTTTCTCTCTCTCTCTCGCACAGCTTCTCTTTCTCTCTCTCTCACTCACTCACAGCTTCTCTCTCTCTCTCTCTCACTCACAGCTTCTCTTTCTCTCTCTCACTCACAGATTCTCTCTTTCTCTCTTTCTCACTCACAGCTTCTCCCTCTATCTCTCTCACTCACAGCCTCTTTCTCTCTCACGCACACACAGCTTCTCTTTCTCTCACTCTCTCTTACTCACAGCTTCTCTTTCTCTCTATTGCTCTCACTCACAGCTTCTCTTTCTCTCTCTCTGTCTCTCTCACTCACAGAATCTCTTTCTCACTCTCTCTCACTCACAGCTTCTCTTTCTCTCTCTCTCTCTCACTCACATCTTCTCTCTCACACACACAGATTCTCTTTCTCTCTCTCTCACTCACTCACAGATTCTCTTTCTCTCTCTCATGCACAGCTTCTCTTTCTCTCTCTCTCACTCACTCACAGCTTCTCTTTCTCTCTCTCTCTCACTCAAAGCTTCTCTTTCTCTCTCTCTCTCACTCACAGCTTCTCTTTCTCTCTCTCTCTCACTCACAGCTTCTCTTTCTCTCTCACACACACAGCTTCTCTTTCTCTCTCACTCACTCACAGCTTCTCTCTCTCTCTCACTCACAGCTTCTCTTTCTCTCTCTCACAGCTTCTCTTTCTCTCTCTCTCTCACTCACATCTTCTCTCTCTCACACACAGATTCTCTTTCTCTCTCTCTCTCTCACTCACAGCTCTTTCTCTCTCACACACACAGATTCTCTTTCTCTCTCTCTCACTCACTCACAGCTTCTCTCTCTCTCACTCACAGCTTCTCTTTCTCTCTCTCACTCACAGCTTCTCTTTCTCTCTCTTTCTCACTCACAACTTCTCTTTCTCTCTCTTTCTCACTCACAGTTTCTCCCTCTCTCTCTCTCACTCACAGCCACTTTCTCTCTCACACACACAGCTTCTCTCTCTCTCACACACAACTTCTCTTTCACTCAGTCTCTCTCACTCACAGCTTCTCTTTCTCTCTCTCTCACTCACACCTTCTCTTTCTCTCTCCCTCTCACTCACAGCTTCTTTCTCTCTCTCTCTCTCACTCACAGCTTCTCTTTCGCTCTCACACACACACAGATTCTCTTTCTCTCTCTCTCTCACTCACTCACAGCTTCTCTCTCTCTCTCTCTCTCACAGCTTCTCTTTCTCTCTCTTTCTCACTCACAACTTCTCTTTCTCTCTCTTTCTCACTCACAGTTTCTCCCTCTCTCTCTCTCTCACTCACAGCCTCTTTCTCTCTCACACACACAGCTTCTCTCTCTCACACACACAACTTCTCTTTCACTCAGTCTCTCTCACTCACAGCTTCTCTTTCTCTCTCTCTCACTCACAACTTCTCTTTCTCTCTCTCTCACTCACAGCTTCTCTTTCTCTCTCTCTTTCACACAGATTCTCTTTCTCTCTCTCTCAATCACTCACAGCTTCTCTCTCTCTCTCACTCACTCACAGCTTCTCTTTCTCTCTCTCACTCACAGCTTCTCTTTTTCTCTCTTTCTCACTCACAGCTTCTCCCTCTCTCTCTCACTCACAGCCTCTTTCTCTCTCACACACACAGCTTCTCTCTCTCTCACTTCACTCAGTCTCTCTCACTCAAAGCTTCTCTTTCTCTCTCTCTCTCACTCACAGCTTCTCTTTCTCTCTCTCTCTCACTCAGCTTCTCTTTCTCTCTCTCTCGCACAGCTTCTCTTTCTCTCTCTCTCACTCACTCACAGCTTCTCTCTCTCTCTCACTCACAGCTTCTCTTTCTCTCTCTCACTCACAGATTCTCTTTTTCTCTCTTTCTCACTCACAGCTTCTCCCTCTCTCTCTCTCACTCACAGCCTCTTTCTCTCTCACACACACACAGCTTCTCTTTCTCTCACTCTCTCTTACTCACAGCTTCTCTTTCTCTCTCTCTGTCTCTATCACTCACAGAATCTCTTTCTCACTCTCTCTCACTCACAGCTTCTCTTTCTCTCTCTCTCTCTCACTCACATCTTCTCTCTCTCACACACAGATTCTCTTTCTCTCTCTCTCACTCACTCACAGATTCTCTTTCTCTCTCTCATGCACAGCTTCTCTTTCTCTCTCTCTCACTCACTCACAGCTTCTCTTTCTCTCTCTCTCTCACTCAAAGCTTCTCTTTCTCTCTCTCTCTCTCACTCACAGCTTCTCTTTCTCTCTCTCTCTCTCTCACTCACAGCTTCTCTTTCTCTCTCTCACACACACAGATTCTCTCTCTCTCTCACTCACTCACTGCTTCTCTCTCTCTCACTCACAGCTTCTCTTTCTCTCTCTCACTCACAGCTTCCCTTTTTCTCTCTTTCTCACTCACAGATTCTCTTTCTCTCTCTCATGCACAGCTTCTCTTTCTCTCCCTCTCACTCACTCACAGCTTCTCTTTCTCTCTCTCTCACACTCAAAGCTTCTCTTTCTCTCTCTCTCTCACTCACAGCTTCTCTTTCTCTCTCTCTCACTCACAGCTTCTCTTTCTCTCTCTCTCTCACACAGATTCTCTTTCTCTCTCTCTCACTCACTCACAGCTTCTCTCTCTCACTCACTCACAGCTTCTCTTTCTCTCTCTCACTCACAGATTCTCTTTTTCTCTCTTTCTCACTCACAGCTTCTCCCTCTCTCTCTCTCACTCACAGCCTCTTTCTCTCTCACACACACAGCTTCTCTCTCTCTCTCACTTCACTCAGTCTCTCTCACTCAAAGCTTCTCTTTCTCTCTCTCTCACTCACAGCTTCTCTTTCTCTCTCTCTCTCTCTCACTCACAGCTTCTCTTTCTCTCTCTCACACACACAGATTCTCTTTCTCTCTCTCTCACTCACTCACTGCTTCTCTCTCTCTCTCTCACAGCTTCTCTTTCTCTCTCTCTCTCACACAGCTTCTCTTTCTCTCTCACTCACTCACAGCTTCTCTCTCTCTCACTCACAGCTTCTCTTTCTCTCTCTCACTCACAGCTTCTCTTTCTCTCTCTCTCTCACTCACATCTTCTCTCTCTCACACACAGATTCTCTTTCTCTCTCTCTCTCACTCACAGCTTCTCTCTCTCTCTCACTCACAGCTTCTCTTTCTCTCTCTCTCACTCACAGCTTCTCTTTCTCTCTCTCTCTCACACAGATTCTCTTTCTCTCTCTCTCACTCACTCACAGCTTCTCTCTCTCACTCACTCACAGCTTCTCTTTCTCTCTCTCACTCACAGCTTCTCTTTTTCTCTCTTTCTCACTCACAGCTTCTCCCTCTCTCTCTCTCACTCACAGCCTCTTTCTCTCTCACACACACAGCTTCTCTCTCTCTCTCACTTCACTCAGTCTCTCTCACTCAAAGCTTCTCTTTCTCTCTCTCTCTCTCTCACTCACAGCTTCTCTTTCTCTCTCTCTCTCACTCACAGCTTCTCTTTCTCTCTCTCTCTCGCACAGCTTCTCTTTCTCTCTCTCTCACTCACTCACAGCTTCTCTCTCTCTCTCTCTCACTCACAGCTTCTCTTTCTCTCTCTCACTCACAGATTCTCTCTTTCTCTCTTTCTCACTCACAGCTTCTCCCTCTATCTCTCTCACTCACAGCCTCTTTCTCTCTCACGCACACACAGCTTCTCTTTCTCTCACTCTCTCTTACTCACAGCTTCTCTTTCTCTCTATTGCTCTCACTCACAGCTTCTCTTTCTCTCTCTCTGTCTCTCTCACTCACAGAATCTCTTTCTCACTCTCTCTCACTCACAGCTTCTCTTTCTCTCTCTCTCTCTCACTCACATCTTCTCTCTCACACACACAGATTCTCTTTCTCTCTCTCTCACTCACTCACAGATTCTCTTTCTCTCTCTCATGCACAGCTTCTCTTTCTCTCTCTCTCACTCACTCACAGCTTCTCTTTCTCTCTCTCTCTCACTCAAAGCTTCTCTTTCTCTCTCTCTCTCACTCACAGCTTCTCTTTCTCTCTCTCTCTCACTCACAGCTTCTCTTTCTCTCTCACACACACAGCTTCTCTTTCTCTCTCACTCACTCACAGCTTCTCTCTCTCTCTCACTCACAGCTTCTCTTTCTCTCTCTCACAGCTTCTCTTTCTCTCTCTCTCTCACTCACATCTTCTCTCTCTCACACACAGATTCTCTTTCTCTCTCTCTCTCTCACTCACAGCTCTTTCTCTCTCACACACACAGATTCTCTTTCTCTCTCTCTCACTCACTCACAGCTTCTCTCTCTCTCACTCACAGCTTCTCTTTCTCTCTCTCACTCACAGCTTCTCTTTCTCTCTCTTTCTCACTCACAACTTCTCTTTCTCTCTCTTTCTCACTCACAGTTTCTCCCTCTCTCTCTCTCACTCACAGCCACTTTCTCTCTCACACACACAGCTTCTCTCTCTCTCACACACAACTTCTCTTTCACTCAGTCTCTCTCACTCACAGCTTCTCTTTCTCTCTCTCTCACTCACACCTTCTCTTTCTCTCTCCCTCTCACTCACAGCTTCTTTCTCTCTCTCTCTCTCACTCACAGCTTCTCTTTCGCTCTCACACACACACAGATTCTCTTTCTCTCTCTCTCTCACTCACTCACAGCTTCTCTCTCTCTCTCTCTCTCACAGCTTCTCTTTCTCTCTCTTTCTCACTCACAACTTCTCTTTCTCTCTCTTTCTCACTCACAGTTTCTCCCTCTCTCTCTCTCTCACTCACAGCCTCTTTCTCTCTCACACACACAGCTTCTCTCTCTCACACACACAACTTCTCTTTCACTCAGTCTCTCTCACTCACAGCTTCTCTTTCTCTCTCTCTCACTCACAACTTCTCTTTCTCTCTCTCTCACTCACAGCTTCTCTTTCTCTCTCTCTTTCACACAGATTCTCTTTCTCTCTCTCTCAATCACTCACAGCTTCTCTCTCTCTCTCACTCACTCACAGCTTCTCTTTCTCTCTCTCACTCACAGCTTCTCTTTTTCTCTCTTTCTCACTCACAGCTTCTCCCTCTCTCTCTCACTCACAGCCTCTTTCTCTCTCACACACACAGCTTCTCTCTCTCTCACTTCACTCAGTCTCTCTCACTCAAAGCTTCTCTTTCTCTCTCTCTCTCACTCACAGCTTCTCTTTCTCTCTCTCTCTCACTCAGCTTCTCTTTCTCTCTCTCTCGCACAGCTTCTCTTTCTCTCTCTCTCACTCACTCACAGCTTCTCTCTCTCTCTCACTCACAGCTTCTCTTTCTCTCTCTCACTCACAGATTCTCTTTTTCTCTCTTTCTCACTCACAGCTTCTCCCTCTCTCTCTCTCACTCACAGCCTCTTTCTCTCTCACACACACACAGCTTCTCTTTCTCTCACTCTCTCTTACTCACAGCTTCTCTTTCTCTCTCTCTGTCTCTATCACTCACAGAATCTCTTTCTCACTCTCTCTCACTCACAGCTTCTCTTTCTCTCTCTCTCTCTCACTCACATCTTCTCTCTCTCACACACAGATTCTCTTTCTCTCTCTCTCACTCACTCACAGATTCTCTTTCTCTCTCTCATGCACAGCTTCTCTTTCTCTCTCTCTCACTCACTCACAGCTTCTCTTTCTCTCTCTCTCTCACTCAAAGCTTCTCTTTCTCTCTCTCTCTCTCACTCACAGCTTCTCTTTCTCTCTCTCTCTCTCTCACTCACAGCTTCTCTTTCTCTCTCTCACACACACAGATTCTCTCTCTCTCTCACTCACTCACTGCTTCTCTCTCTCTCACTCACAGCTTCTCTTTCTCTCTCTCACTCACAGCTTCCCTTTTTCTCTCTTTCTCACTCACAGATTCTCTTTCTCTCTCTCATGCACAGCTTCTCTTTCTCTCCCTCTCACTCACTCACAGCTTCTCTTTCTCTCTCTCTCACACTCAAAGCTTCTCTTTCTCTCTCTCTCTCACTCACAGCTTCTCTTTCTCTCTCTCTCACTCACAGCTTCTCTTTCTCTCTCTCACACACACAGATTCTCTTTCTCTCTCTCTCACTCACTCACAGCTTCTCTCTCTCTCTCTCACTCACAGCTTCTCTTTCTCTCTCTCACTCACAGCTTCTCTTTTTCTCTCTTTCTCACTCACAGCTTCTCCTTCTCTCTCTCTCACTCACAGCCTCTTTCTCTCACACACAAACAGCTTCTCTCTCACACACACACACACACAACTTCTCTTTCACTCAGTCTCTCTCACTCACAGCTTCTCTTTCTCACACTCTCTAACTCACAGCTTCTCTTTCTCACTCTCTCACTCACAGCTTCTCTTTCTCTCCCTCTCTCTCACTCACAGCTTCTCTTTCTCTCTCTCACTCACAGCTTCTCTTTCTTTCTCTATCACTCTCAGCTTCTCTTTCCCACTCCTTCTCACTCACAGCTTCTCTTTCTCTTTCTCACTCACAGCTTCTCTCTCTCTCTCACTCACAGCTTCTCTTTCTCTCTCTCTCTCATGCACAGCTTCTGTTTCTCTCTCTCTCACTCACTCACAGCTTCTCTTTCTCTCTCTCTCTCATGCACAGCTTCTGTTTCTCTCTCTCTCACTCACTCACAGCTTCTCTTTCTTTCTTTCTCTCTCTCTCTCACTCGCAGCTTCTCTTTCTCTCTCTCTCACTCACAGCTTCTCTTTCTCTCTCTCTCTCACTCACAGCTTCTCTTTCTCTCTCTCTCACACACAGCTTCTCTTTCTCTCTCACTCACTCACAGCTTCTCTCTCTCTCTCACTCACAGCTTCTCTTTCTCTCTCTCACTCACAGCTTCTCTTTCTCTCTCTCTCTCACTCACATCTTCTCTCTCACACACACAGGTTCTCTTTCTCTCTCTCACTCACTCACAGCTTCTCTCTCTCTCTCACTCACAGCTTCTCTTTCTCTCTCTCGCACACAGCTTCTCTCTCACACACACACAACCAACTTCTCTTTCACTCAGTCTCTCTCACTCACAGCTTATCTTTCTCTCTCTCTCTCACTCAAAGCTTCTCTTTCTCTCTCACTCTCTCACTCACAGCTTCTCTTTCTCTCTCTCACTCAAAGCTTCTCTTTCTCTCTATTTCTCACTCACAGCTTCTCTTTCTTTCTCTATCACTCTCAGCTTCTATTTCCCACTCCTTCTCACTCACAGCTTCTCTTTCTCACTCACAGCTTCTCTCTCTCTCTCACTCACAGCTTCTCTTTCTCTCTCTCTCATGCACAGCTTCTGTTTCTCTCTCTCACACTCACTCACAGCTTCTCTTTCTCTCTCTCTCTCATGCACAGCTTCTGTTTCTCTCTCTCTCACTCACTCACAGCTTCTCTTTCTTTCTCTCTCTCTCTCACTCGCAGCTTCTCTTTCTCTCTCTCTCACTCACAGCTTCTCTTTCTCTCTCTCACTCACTCACATCTTCTCTTTCTCTCTCTCACACACACAGCTTCTCTTTCTCTCTCACTCACTCACAGCTTCTCTCTCTCTCTCACTCACAGCTTCTCTTTCTCTCTCTCACTCACAGCTTCTCTTTCTCTCTCTCTCACTCACATCTTCTCTCTCCCACACACAGATTCTCTCTCTCTCTCTCTCTCACTCACAGCTTCTCTTTCTCTCTCACACACACACAGATTCTCTTTCTCTCTCTCTCACTCACTCACAGCTTCTCTCTCTCTCTCACTCACAGCTTCTCTTTCTCTCTCTCACTCACAGCTTCTCTTTCTCTCTCTTTCTCACTCACAACTTCTCTTTCTCTCTCTTTCTCACTCACAGTTTCTCCCTCTCTCTCTCTCACTCACAGCCTCTTTCTCTCTCACACACACAGCTTCTCTCTCTCTCACACACACAACTTCTCTTTCACTCAGTCTCTCTCACTCACAGCTTCTCTTTCTCTCTCTCTCACTCACAGCTTCTCTTTCTCTCTCTCTCTCACTCACAGCTTCTCTTTCTCTCTCTCTCTCTCACTCACAGCTTCTCTTGCGCTCTCACACACACACAGATTCTCTTTCTCTCTCTCTCTCACTCACTCACAGCTTCTCTCTCTCTCTCTCACTCACAGCTTCTCTTTCTCTCTCACTCACAGCTTCTCTTTCTCTCTCTTTCTCACTCACAACTTCTCTTTCTCTCTCTTTCTCACTCACAGTATCTCCCTCTCTCTCTCTCACTCACAGCCTCTTTCTCTCACACACACACAGCTTCTCTCTCTCTCACACACAACTTCTCTTTCACTCAGTCTCTCTCACTCACAGCTTCTCTTTCTTTCTCTCTCACTCACAGCTTCTCTTTCACTCTCTCTCACTCAAGCTTCTCTTTCTCTCTCTCTCTCACATAGATTCTCTTTCTCTCTCTCTCACTCACTCACAGCTTCTCTCTCTCTCACTCACTCACAGCTTCTCTTTCTCTCTCTCACTCACAGCTTCTCTTTTTCTCTCTTTCTCACTCACAGCTTCTCCCTCTTTCTCTCACTCACAGCCTCTTTCTCTCTCACACACACAGGTTCTCTCTCTCTCTCACTTCACTCAGTCTCTCTCACTCAAAGATTCTCTTTCTCTCTCTCTCTCACTCACAGCTTCTCTTTCTCTCTTTCTCTCACTCACAGCTTTTCTTTCTCTCTCTCTCGCACAGCTTCTCTTTCTCTCTCTCTCACTCACTCACAGCTTCTCTCTCTCTCACTCACAGCTTCTCTTTCTCTCTCTCACTCACAGATTCTCTTTTTCTCTCTTTCTCACTCACAGCTTCTCAATCTCTCTCTCTCACTCACAGCCTCTTTCTCTCTCTCACACACACAGCTTCTCTTTCTCTCACTCTCTCTTACTCACAGCTTCTCTTTCTCTCTCTCTGTCTCTCTCACTCACAGAATCTCTTTCTCACTCTCTCTCACTGACAGCTTCTCTTTCTCTCTCTCTCTCTCTCACTCACATCTTCTCTCTCTCACACACAGATTCTCTTTCTCTCTCTCTCACTTACTCACAGATTCTCTTTCTCTCTCTCATTCACAGCTTCTTTTTCTCTCTCTCTCACTCACTCACAGCTTCTCTTTCTCTCTCTCTCACTCAAAGCTTCTCTTTCTCTCTCTCTCTCTCTCACTCACAGCTTCTCTTTCTCTCTCTCTCTCTCTCACTCACAGCTTCTCTTTCTCTCTCTCACACACACAGATTCTCTTTCTCTCTCTCTCACTCACTCACTGCTTCTCTCTCTCTCTCACTCACAGCTTCTCTTTCTCTCTCTCACTCACAGCTTCTCTTTTTCTCTCTTTCTCACTCACAGATTCTCTTTCTCTCTCTCATGCACAGCTTCTCTTTCTCTCCCTCTCACTCACTCACAGCTTCTCTTTCTCTCTCTCTCTCTCTCTCACTCAAAGCTTCTCTTTCTCTCTCTCTCTCACTCACAGCTTCTCTTTCTCTCTCTCTCTCACTCACAGCTTCTCTTTCTCTCTCTCTCTCATGCACAGCTTCTGTTTCTCTCTCTCTCTCTCACTCACAGCTTCTCTTTCTTTCTCTCTCTCTCTCACTCGCAGCTTCTCTTTCTCTCTCTCTCACTCACAGCTTCTCTTTCTCTCTCTCTCTCACTCACAGCTTCTCTTTCTCTCTCTCTCTCACACAGCTTCTCTTTCTCTCTCACTCACTCACAGCTTCTCTCTCTCTCTCACTCACAGCTTCTCTTTCTCTCTCTCACACACAGCTTCTCTTTCTCTCTCTCTCACTCACATCTTCTCTCTCACACACACAGATTCTCTTTCTCTCTCTCTCTCACTCACAGCTTCTCTTTCTCTCTCACACACACACAGATTCTCTTTCTCTCTCTCTCACTCACTCACAGCTTCTCTCTCTCTCTCACTCACAGCTTCTCTTTCTCTCTCTCACTCACAGCTTCTCTTTCTCTCTCTTTCTCACTCACAACTTCTCTTTCTCTCTCTTTCTCACTCACAGTTTCTCCCTCTCTCTCTCTCACTCACAGCCTCTTTCTCTCTCACACACACAGCTTCTCTCTCTCTCACACACACAACTTCTCTTTCACTCAGTCTCTCTCACTCACAGCTTCTCTTTCTCTCTCTCTCACTCACAGCTTCTCTTTCTCTCTCTCTCTCACTCACAGCTTCTCTTTCTCTCTCTCTCTCTCACTCACAGCTTCTCTTGCGCTCTCACACACACACAGATTCTCTTTCTCTCTCTCTCTCACTCACTCACAGCTTCTCTCTCTCTCTCTCACTCACAGCTTCTCTTTCTCTCACACTCACAGCTTCTCTTTCTCTCTCTTTCTCACTCACAACTTCTCTTTCTCTCTCTTTCTCACTCACAGTATCTCCCTCTCTCTCTCTCACTCACAGCCTCTTTCTCTCACACACACACAGCTTCTCTCTCTCTCACACACACAACTTCTCTTTCACTCAGTCTCTCTCACTCACAGCTTCTCTTTCTTTCTCTCTCACTCACAGCTTCTCTTTCACTCTCTCTCACTCAAGCTTCTCTTTCTCTCTCTCTCTCTCATAGATTCTCTTTCTCTCTCTCTCACTCACTCACAGCTTCTCTCTCTCTCTCACTCACTCACAGCTTCTCTTTCTCTCTCTCACTCACAGCTTCTCTTTTTCTCTCTTTCTCACTCACAGCTTCTCCCTCTTTCTCTCACTCACAGCCTCTTTCTCTCTCACACACACAGGTTCTCTCTCTCTCTCACTTCACTCAGTCTCTCTCACTCAAAGCTTCTCTTTCTCTCTCTCTCTCACTCACAGCTTCTCTTTCTCTCTCTCTCTCACTCACAGCTTCTCTTTCTCTCTCTCTCGCACAGCTTCTCTTTCTCTCTCTCTCACTCACTCACAGCTTCTCTCTCTCTCTCACTCACAGCTTCTCTTTCTCTCTCTCACTCACAGATTCTCTTTTTCTCTCTTTCTCACTCACAGCTTCTCCCTCTCTCTCTCTCACTCACAGCCTCTTTCTCTCTCTCACACACACAGCTTCTCTTTCTCTCACTCTCTCTTACTCACAGCTTCTCTTTCTCTCTCTCTGTCTCTCTCACTCACAGAATCTCTTTCTCACTCTCTCTCACTCACAGCTTCTCTTTCTCTCTCTCTCTCTCTCTCACTCACATCTTCTCTCTCTCACACACAGATTCTCTTTCTCTCTCTCTCACTCACTCACAGATTCTCTTTCTCTCTCTCATGCACAGCTTCTCTTTCTCTCTCTCTCACTCACTCACAGCTTCTCTTTCTCTCTCTCTCACTCAAAGCTTCTCTTTCTCTCTCTCTCTCTCTCACTCACAGCTTCTCTTTCTCTCTCTCTCTCTCTCACTCACAGCTTCTCTTTCTCTCTCACACACACACAGATTCTCTTTCTCTCTCTCTCACTCACTCACTGCTTCTCTCTCTCTCTCACTCACAGCTTCTCTTTCTCTCTCTCACTCACAGCTTCTCTTTTTCTCTCTTTCTCACTCACAGATTCTCTTTCTCTCTCTCATGCACAGCTTCTCTTTCTCTCCCTCTCACTCACTCACAGCTTCTCTTTCTCTCTCTCTCTCACTCAAAGCTTCTCTTTCTCTCTCTCTCTCACTCACAGCTTCTCTTTCTCTCTCTCTCTCACTCACAGCTTCTCTTTCTCTCTCACACACACACAGATTCTTTTTCTCTCACACACACTCACTCACAGCTTCTCTCTCTCTCACTCACTCACAGCTTCTCTTTCTCTCTCTCACTCACAGCTTCTCTTTTTCTCTCTCACTCACAGCTTCTCTTTCTCTCTCTCTCACTCACAGCTTCTCTTTCTCTCTCTCACACACAGCTTCTCTTTCTCTCTCTCTCTCACTCAAAGCTTCTCTTTCTCTCTCTCTCTCACTCACAGCTTCTCTTTCTCTCTCTCTCTCACTCACAGCTTCTCTTTCTCTCTCTCTCTCACTCACAGCTTCTCTTTCTCTCTCTCTCGCACAGCTTCTCTTTCTCTCTCTCTCACTCACTCACAGCTTCTCTCTCTCTCTCACTCACAGCTTCTCTTTCTCTCTCTCACTCACAGATTCTCTTTTTCTCTCTTTCTCACTCACAGCTTCTCCCTCTCTCTCTCTCACTCACAGCCTCTTTCTCTCTCACACACACACAGCTTCTCTTTCTCTCACTCTCTCTTACTCACAGCTTCTCTTTCTCTCTCTCTCTGTCTCTCTCACTCACAGAATCTCTTTCTCACTCTCTCTCACTCACAGCTTCTTTCTCTCTCTCTCTCTCTCTCACTCACATCTTCTCTCTCTCACACACAGATTCTCTTTCTCTCTCTCTCACTCACTCACAGATTCTCTTTCTCTCTCTCATGCACAGCTTCTCTTTCTCTCTCTCACTCACTCACAGCTTCTCTTTCTCTCTCTCTCTCACTCAAAGCTTCTCTTTCTCTCTCTCTCTCACTCACAGCTTCTCTTTCTCTCTCTCTCTCTCTCACTCACAGCTTCTCTTTCTCTCTCACACACACACAGATTCTCTTTCTCTCTCTCTCTCTCACTCACTGCTTCTCTCTCTCTCTCACAGCTTCTCTTTCTCTCTCTCTCTCACACAGCTTCTCTTTCTCTCTCACTCACTCACAGCTTCTCTCTCTCTCACTCACAGCTTCTCTTTCTCTCTCTCACTCACAGCTTCTCTTTCTCTCTCTCTCACTCACATCTTCTCTCTCTCACACACAGATTCTCTTTCTCTCTCTCTCTCACTCACAGCTTCTCTCTCTCTCTCACTCACAGCTTCTCTTTCTCTCTCTCTCACTCACAGCTTCTCTTTCTCTCTCTCTCTCACACAGATTCTCTTTCTCTCTCTCTCACTCACTCACAGCTTCTCTCTCTCTCACTCACTCACAGCTTCTCTTTTTCTCTCTTTCTCACTCACAGCTTCTCCCTCTCTCTCTCTCACTCACAGCCTCTTTCTCTCTCACACACACAGCTTCTCTCTCTCTCTCACTTCACTCAGTCTCTCTCACTCAAAGCTTCTCTTTCTCTCTCTCTCTCTCACTCACAGTTTCTCTTTCTCTCTCTCTCTCACTCACAGCTTCTCTTTCTCTCTCTCTCGCACAGCTTCTCTTTCTCTCTCTCTCACTCACTCACAGCTTCTCTCTCTCTCTCTCACTCACAGCTTCTCTTTCTCTCTCTCACTCACAGATTCTCTCTTTCTCTCTTTCTCACTCACAGCTTCTCCCTCTATCTCTCTCACTCACAGCCTCTTTCTCTCTCACGCACACACAGCTTCTCTTTCTCTCACTCTCTCTTACTCACAGCTTCTCTTTCTCTCTATTGCTCTCACTCACAGCTTCTCTTTCTCTCTCTCTGTCTCTCTCACTCACAGAATCTCTTTCTCACTCTCTCTCACTCACAGCTTCTCTTTCTCTCTCTCTCTCTCTCTCACTCACATCTTCTCTCTCACACACACAGATTCTCTTTCTCTCTCTCTCACTCACTCACAGATTCTCTTTCTCTCTCTCATGCACAGCTTCTCTTTCTCTCTCTCTCACTCACTCACAGCTTCTCTTTCTCTCTCTCTCTCACTCAAAGCTTCTCTTTCTCTCTCTCTCTCACTCACAGCTTCTCTTTCTCTCTCTCTCTCACTCACAGCTTCTCTTTCTCTCTCACACACACAGCTTCTCTTTCTCTCTCACTCACTCACAGCTTCTCTCTCTCTCTCACTCACAGCTTCTCTTTCTCTCTCTCACTCACAGCTTCTCTTTCTCTCTCTCTCTCACTCACATCTTCTCTCTCTCACACACAGATTCTCTTTCTCTCTCTCTCTCTCACTCACAGCTTCTCTTTCTCTCTCTCACACACACAGATTCTCTTTCTCTCTCTCTCACTCACTCACAGCTTCTCTCTCTCTCACTCACAGCTTCTCTTTCTCTCTCTCACTCACAGCTTCTCTTTCTCTCTCTTTCTCACTCACAACTTCTCTTTCTCTCTCTTTCTCACTCACAGTTTCTCCCTCTCTCTCTCTCTCTCACTCACAGCCACTTTCTCTCTCACACACACAGCTTCTCTCTCTCTCACACACAACTTCTCTTTCACTCAGTCTCTCTCACTCACAGCTTCTCTTTCTCTCTCTCTCACTCACACCTTCTCTTTCTCTTTCCCTCTCACTCACAGCTTCGTTCTCTCTCTCTCTCTCACTCACAGCTTC
Organism: Bradypodion ventrale; assembly: GCA_035047345.1. Taxonomy (NCBI): domain Eukaryota; kingdom Metazoa; phylum Chordata; class Lepidosauria; order Squamata; family Chamaeleonidae; genus Bradypodion; species Bradypodion ventrale. The sequence continues at coordinate 256,924,246 of JAWDJE010000001.1, forward strand.
TCTTTCGCTCTCACACACACACAGATTCTCTTTCTCTCTCTCTCTCACTCACTCACAGCTTCTCTCTCTCTCACTCACTCACAGCTTCTCTTTCTCTCTCTTTCTCACTCACAACTTCTCTTTCTCTCTCTTTCTCACTCACAGTTTCTCCCTCTCTCTCTCACTCACAGCCTCTTTCTCTCACACACACACAGCTTCTCTTTCTCACACACACAACTTCTCTTTAACTCAGTCTCTCTCACTCACAGCTTCTCTTTCTCTCTCTCTCACTCACAGCTTCTCTCTCTCTCTCTCTCACTCACAGCTTCTCTTTCTCTCTCTCTCACACACAGATTCTCTTTCTCTCTCTCTCAATCACTCACAGCTTCTCTCTCTCTCACTCACTCACAGCTTCTCTTTCTCTCTCTCACTCACAGCTTCTCTTTTTCTCTCTTTCTCACTCACAGCTTCTCCCTCTCTCTCTCACTCACAGCCTCTTTCTCTCTCACACACACAGCTTCTCTCTCTCTCACTTCACTCAGTCTCTCTCACTCAAAGCTTCTCTTTCTCTCTCTCTCTCACTCACAGCTTCTCTTTCTCTCTCTCTCTCACTCACAGCTTCTCTTTCTCTCTCTCTCGCACAGCTTCTCTTTCTCTCTCTCTCACTCACTCACAGCTTCTCTCTCTCTCTCACTCACAGCTTCTCTTTTTCTCTCTCACTCACAGATTCTCTTTTTCTCTCTTTCTCACTCACAGCTTCTCCCTCTCTCTCTCTCACTCACAGCCTCTTTCTCTCTCACACACACACAGCTTCTCTTTCTCTCACTCTCTCTTACTCACAGCTTCTCTTTCTCTCTCTCACACACACAGATTCTCTTTCTCTCTCTCTCACTCACTCACTGCTTCTCTCTCTCTCTCACTCACAGCTTCTCTTTCTCTCTCTCACTCACAGCTTCCCTTTTTCTCTCTTTCTCACTCACAGATTCTCTTTCTCTCTCTCATGCACAGCTTCTCTTTCTCTCCCTCTCACTCACTCACAGCTTCTCTTTCTCTCTCTCTCTCACTCAAAGCTTCTCTTTCTCTCTCTCTCTCACTCACAGCTTCTCTTTCTCTCTCTCTCACTCACAGCTTCTCTTTCTCTCTCTCACACACAAAGATTCTCTTTCTCTCTCTCTCACTCACTCACAGCTTCTCTCTCTCTCTCTCACTCACAGCTTCTCTTTCTCTCTCTCACTCACAGCTTCTCTTTTTCTCTCTTTCTCACTCACAGCTTCTCCTTCTCTCTCTCTCACTCACAGCCTCTTTCTCTCACACACAAACAGCTTCTCTCTCACACACACACACACAACTTCTCTTTCACTCAGTCTCTCTCACTCACAGCTTCTCTTTCTCTCTCTCTCTAACTCACAGCTTCTCTTTCTCACTCTCTCACTCACAGCTTCTCTTTCTCTCCCTCTCTCTCACTCACAGCTTCTCTTTCTCTCTCTTTCTCACTCACAGCTTCTCTTTCTTTCTCTATCACTCTCAGCTTCTCTTTCCCACTCCTTCTCACTCACAGCTTCTCTTTCTCTTTCTCACTCACAGCTTCTCTCTCTCTCTCACTCACAGCTTCTCTTTCTCTCTCTCTCTCATGCACAGCTTCTGTTTCTCTCTCTCTCACTCACTCACAGCTTCTCTTTCTCTCTCTCTCTCATGCACAGCTTCTGTTTCTCTCTCTCTCTCTCACTCACAGCTTCTCTTTCTTTCTCTCTCTCTCTCACTCGCAGCTTCTCTTTCTCTCTCTCTCACTCACAGCTTCTCTTTCTCTCTCTCTCTCACTCACAGCTTCTCTTTCTCTCTCTCTCTCACACAGCTTCTCTTTCTCTCTCACTCACTCACAGCTTCTCTCTCTCTCTCACTCACAGCTTCTCTTTCTCTCTCTCACTCACAGCTTCTCTTTCTCTCTCTCTCTCACTCACATCTTCTCTCTCTCACACACAGGTTCTCTTTCTCTCTCTCTCTCACTCACAGCTTCTCTCTCTCTCTCACTCACAGCTTCTCTTTCTCTCTCTCGCACACAGCTTCTCTCTCACACACACACAACCAACTTCTCTTTCACTCAGTCTCTCTCACTCACAGCTTATCTTTCTCTCTCTCTCTCACTCAAAGCTTCTCTTTCTCTCTCACTCTCTCTCTCACTCACAGCTTCTCTTTCTCTCTCTCTCACTCAAAGCTTCTCTTTCTCTCTATTTCTCACTCACAGCTTCTCTTTCTTTCTCTATCACTCTCAGCTTCTATTTCCCACTCCTTCTCACTCACAGCTTCTCTTTCTCACTCACAGCTTCTCTCTCTCTCTCACTCACAGCTTCTCTTTCTCTCTCTCTCATGCACAGCTTCTGTTTCTCTCTCTCTCACTCACTCACAGCTTCTCTTTCTCTCTCTCTCTCATGCACAGCTTCTGTTTCTCTCTCTCTCACTCACTCACAGCTTCTCTTTCTTTCTCTCTCTCTCTCACTCGCAGCTTCTCTTTCTCTCTCTCTCACTCACAGCTTCTCTTTCTCTCTCTCTCACTCACATCTTCTCTTTCTCCCTCTCACACACACAGCTTCTCTTTCTTTCTCTCTCACTCACTCACAGCTTCTCTCTCTCTCTCACTCACAGCTTCTCTTTCTCTCTCTCACTCACAGCTTCTCTTTCTCTCTCTCTCACTCACATCTTCTCTCTCTCACACACAGATTCTCTTTCTCTCTCTCTCACTCACAGCTTCTCTTTCTCTCTCACACACACACAGATTCTCTTTCTCTCTCTCTCACTCACTCACAGCTTCTCTCTCTCTCTCACTCACAGCTTCTCTTTCTCTCTCTCACTCACAGCTTCTCTTTCTCTCTCTTTCTCACTCACAACTTCTCTTTCTCTCTCTTTCTCACTCACAGTTTCTCCCTCTCTCTCTCTCACTCACAGCCTCTTTCTCTCTCACACACACAGCTTCTCTCTCTCACACACACACAACTTCTCTTTCACTCAGTCTCTCTCACTCACAGCTTCTCTTTCTCTCTCTCTCACTCACAGCTTCTCTTTCTCTCTCTCTCTCACTCACAGCTTCTCTTTCTCTCTCTCTCTCACTCACAGCTTCTCTTGCGCTCTCACACACACACAGATTCTCTTTCTCTCTCTCTCTCACTCACTCACAGCTTCTCTCTCTCTCTCACTCACAGCTTCTCTTTCTCTCTCACTCACAGCTTCTCTTTCTCTCTCTTTCTCACTCACAACTTCTCTTTCTCTCTCTTTCTCACTCACAGTATCTCCCTCTCTCTCTCTCACTCACAGCCTCTTTCTCTCACACACACACACAGCTTCTCTCTCTCACACACACAACTTCTCTTTCACTCAGTCTCTCTCACTCACAGCTTCTCTTTCTTTCTCTCTCTCACATAGATTCTCTTTCTCTCTCTCTCACTCACTCACAGCTTCTCTCTCTCTCTCACTCACTCACAGCTTCTCTTTCTCTCGCTCACTCACAGCTTCTCTTTTCCTCTCTTTCTCACTCACAGCTTCTCCCTCTTTCTCTCACTCACAGCCTCTTTCTCTCTCACACACACAGGTTCTCTCTCTCTCTCACTTCACTCAGTCTCTCTCACTCAAAGCTTCTCTTTCTCTCTCTCTCTCACTCACAGCTTCTCTTTCTCTCTCTCTCTCACTCACAGCTTTTCTTTCTCTCTCTCTCGCACAGCTTCTCTTTCTCTCTCTCTCACTCACTCACAGCTTCTCTCTCTCTCACTCACAGCTTCTCTTTCTCTCTCTCACTCACAGATTCTCTTTTTCTCTCTTTCTCACTCACAGCTTCTCCCTCTCTCTCTCTCACTCACAGCCTCTTTCTCTCTCTCACACACACAGCTTCTCTTTCTCTCACTCTCTCTTACTCACAGCTTCTCTTTCTCTCTCTCTGTCTCTCTCACTCACAGAATCTCTTTCTCACTCTCTCTCACTCACAGCTTCTCTTTCTCTCTCTCTCTCTCTCACTCACATCTTCTCTCTCACACACACAGATTCTCTTTCTCTCTCTCTCACTCACTCACAGATTCTCTTTCTCTCTCTCATGCACAGCTTCTCTTTCTCTCTCTCTCACTCACTCACAGCTTCTCTTTCTCTCTCTCTCACTCAAAGCTTCTCTTTCTCTCTCTCTCTCTCTCACTCACAGCTTCTCTTTCTCTCTCTCTCTCTCTCACTCACAGCTTCTCTTTCTCTCTCACACACACACAGATTCTCTTTCTCTCTCTCTCACTCACTCACTGCTTCTCTCTCTCTCTCACTCACAGCTTCTCTTTCTCTCTCTCACTCACAGCTTCTCTTTTTCTCTCTTTCTCACTCACAGATTCTCTTTCTCTCTCTCATGCACAGCTTCTCTTTCTCTCCCTCTCACTCACTCACAGCTTCTCTTTCTCTCTCTCTCTCTCACTCAAAGCTTCTCTTTCTCTCTCTCTCTCACTCACAGCTTCTCTTTCTCTCTCTCTCTCTCACTCACAGCTTCTCTTTCTCTCTCTCTCTCATGCACAGCTTCTGTTTCTCTCTCTCTCACTCACTCACAGCTTCTCTTTCTTTCTCTCTCTCTCTCACTCGCAGCTTCTCTTTCTCTCTCTCTCACTCACAGCTTCTCTTTCTCTCTCTCTCTCACTCACAGCTTCTCTTTCTCTCACTCTCACACACAGCTTCTCTTTCTCTCTCACTCACTCACAGCTTCTCTCTCTCTCTCACTCACAGCTTCTCTTTCTCTCTCTCACTCACAGCTTCTCTTTCTCTCTCTCTCTCACTCACATCTTCTCTCTCTCACACACAGGTTCTCTTTCTCTCTCTCTCTCACTCACAGCTTCTCTCTCTCTCTCACTCACAGCTTCTCTTTCTCTCTCTCGCACACAGCTTCTCTCTCACACACACACAACCAACTTCTCTTTCACTCAGTCTCTCTCACTCACAGCTTATCTTTCTCTCTCTCTCTCACTCAAAGCTTCTCTTTCTCTCTCACTCTCTCTCTCACTCACAGCTTCTCTTTCTCTCTCTCTCACTCAAAGCTTCTCTTTCTCTCTATTTCTCACTCACAGCTTCTCTTTCTTTCTCTATCACTCTCAGCTTCTATTTCCCACTCCTTCTCACTCACAGCTTCTCTTTCTCACTCACAGCTTCTCTCTCTCTCACTCACAGCTTCTCTTTCTCTCTCTCTCATGCACAGCTTCTGTTTCTCTCTCTCTCACTCACTCACAGCTTCTCTTTCTCTCTCTCTCTCTCATGCGCAGCTTCTGTTTCTCTCTCACTCACTCACAGCTTCTCTTTCTTTCTCTCTCTCTCTCACTCGCAGCTTCTCTTTCTCTCTCTCTCACTCACAGCTTCTCTTTCTCTCTCTCTCTCACTCACATCTTCTCTTTCTCTCTCTCACACACACAGCTTCTCTTTCTCTCTCACTCACTCACAGCTTCTCTCTCTCTCACACTCACAGCTTCTCTTTCTCTCTCTCACTCACAGCTTCTCTTTCTCTCTCTCTCACTCACATCTTCTCTCTCTCACACACAGATTCTCTTTCTCTCTCTCTCTCACTCACAGCTTCTCTTTCTCTCTCACACACACACAGATTCTCTTTCTCTCTCACTCACTCACTCACAGCTTCTCTCTCTCTCTCACTCACAGCTTCTCTTTCTCTCTCTCACTCACAGCTTCTCTTTCTCTCTCTTTCTCACTCACAACTTCTCTTTCTCTCTCTTTCTCACTCACAGTTTCTCCCTCTCTCTCTCTCACTCACAGCTTCTCTTTCTCTCTCTCACTCACAGCTTCTCTTTCTCTCTCTTTCTCACTCACAACTTCTCTTTCACTCAGTCTCTCTCACTCACAGCTTCTCTTTCTCTCTCTCTCACTCACAGCTTCTCTTTCTCTCTCTCTCTCACTCACAGCTTCTCTTTCTCTCTCTCTCTCACTCACAGCTTCTCTTGCGCTCTCACACACACACAGATTCTCTTTCTCTCTCTCTCTCACTCACTCACAGCTTCTCTCTCTCTCTCTCACTCACAGCTTCTCTTTCTCTCTCACTCACAGCTTCTCTTTCTCTCTCTTTCTCACTCACAACTTCTCTTTCTCTCTCTTTCTCACTCACAGTATCTCCCTCTCTCTCTCACTCACAGCCTCTTTCTCTCACACACACACAGCTTCTCTCTCTCACACACACAACTTCTCTTTCACTCAGTCTCTCTCACTCACAGCTTCTCTTTCTTTCTCTCTCACTCACAGCTTCTCTTTCACTCTCTCTCACTCAAGCTTCTCTTTCTCTCTCTCTCTCACATAGATTCTCTTTCTCTCTCTCTCACTCACTCACAGCTTCTCTCTCTCTCACTCACAGCTTCTCTTTCTCTCTCTCACTCACAGATTCTCTTTTTCTCTCTTTCTCACTCACAGCTTCTCCCTCTCTCTCTCTCACTCACAGCCTCTTTCTCTCTCTCACACACACAGCTTCTCTTTCTCTCACTCTCTCTTACTCACAGCTTCTCTTTCTCTCTCTCTGTCTCTCTCACTCACAGAATCTCTTTCTCACTCTCTCTCACTCACATCTTCTCTCTCTCACACACAGATTCTCTTTCTCTCTCTCTCACCACTCACAGATTCTCTTTCTCTCTCTCTCACACACAGCTTCTCTTTCTCACTCTCTCTCACTGACAGCTTCTCTTTCTCTCTCTCTCTCTCTCACTCACATCTTCTCTCTCACACACACAGATTCTCTTTCTCTCTCTCTCACTCACTCACAGATTCTCTTTCTCTCTCTCATGCACAGCTTCTCTTTCTCTCTCTCTCACTCACTCACAGCTTCTCTTTCTCTCTCTCTCACTCAAAGCTTCTCTTTCTCTCTCTCTCTCTCTCACTCACAGCTTCTCTTTCTCTCTCTCTCTCTCTCACTCACAGCTTCTCTTTCTCTCTCACACACACACAGATTCTCTTTCTCTCTCTCTCACTCACTCACTGCTTCTCTCTCTCTCTCACTCACAGCTTCTCTTTCTCTCTCTCACTCACAGCTTCTCTTTTTCTCTCTTTCTCACTCACAGATTCTCTTTCTCTCTCTCATGCACAGCTTCTCTTTCTCTCCCTCTCACTCACTCACAGCTTCTCTTTCTCTCTCTCTCTCTCACTCAAAGCTTCTCTTTCTCTCTCTCTCTCACTCACAGCTTCTCTTTCTCTCTCTCTCTCTCACTCACAGCTTCTCTTTCTCTCTCTCTCTCATGCACAGCTTCTGTTTCTCTCTCTCTCACTCACTCACAGCTTCTCTTTCTTTCTCTCTCTCTCTCACTCGCAGCTTCTCTTTCTCTCTCTCTCACTCACAGCTTCTCTTTCTCTCTCTCTCTCACTCACAGCTTCTCTTTCTCTCTCTCTCACACACAGCTTCTCTTTCTCTCTCACTCACTCACAGCTTCTCTCTCTCTCTCACTCACAGCTTCTCTTTCTCTCTCTCACTCACAGCTTCTCTTTCTCTCTCTCTCTCACTCACATCTTCTCTCTCACACACACAGGTTCTCTTTCTCTCTCTCTCTCACTCACAGCTTCTCTCTCTCTCTCACTCACAGCTTCTCTTTCTCTCTCTCGCACACAGCTTCTCTCTCACACACACACAACCAACTTCTCTTTCACTCAGTCTCTCTCACTCACAGCTTATCTTTCTCTCTCTCTCTCACTCAAAGCTTCTCTTTCTCTCTCACTCTCTCTCTCACTCACAGCTTCTCTTTCTCTCTCTCTCACTCAAAGCTTCTCTTTCTCTCTATTTCTCACTCACAGCTTCTCTTTCTTTCTCTATCACTCTCAGCTTCTATTTCCCACTCCTTCTCACTCACAGCTTCTCTTTCTCACTCACAGCTTCTCTCTCTCTCACTCACAGCTTCTCTTTCTCTCTCTCTCATGCACAGCTTCTGTTTCTCTCTCTCTCACTCACTCACAGCTTCTCTTTCTCTCTCTCTCTCTCATGCGCAGCTTCTGTTTCTCTCTCACTCACTCACAGCTTCTCTTTCTTTCTCTCTCTCTCTCACTCGCAGCTTCTCTTTCTCTCTCTCTCACTCACAGCTTCTCTTTCTCTCTCTCTCTCACTCACATCTTCTCTTTCTCTCTCTCACACACACAGCTTCTCTTTCTCTCTCACTCACTCACAGCTTCTCTCTCTCTCACACTCACAGCTTCTCTTTCTCTCTCTCACTCACAGCTTCTCTTTCTCTCTCTCTCACTCACATCTTCTCTCTCTCACACACAGATTCTCTTTCTCTCTCTCTCTCACTCACAGCTTCTCTTTCTCTCTCACACACACACAGATTCTCTTTCTCTCTCACTCACTCACTCACAGCTTCTCTCTCTCTCTCACTCACAGCTTCTCTTTCTCTCTCTCACTCACAGCTTCTCTTTCTCTCTCTTTCTCACTCACAACTTCTCTTTCTCTCTCTTTCTCACTCACAGTTTCTCCCTCTCTCTCTCTCACTCACAGCTTCTCTTTCTCTCTCTCACTCACAGCTTCTCTTTCTCTCTCTTTCTCACTCACAACTTCTCTTTCACTCAGTCTCTCTCACTCACAGCTTCTCTTTCTCTCTCTCTCACTCACAGCTTCTCTTTCTCTCTCTCTCTCACTCACAGCTTCTCTTTCTCTCTCTCTCTCACTCACAGCTTCTCTTGCGCTCTCACACACACACAGATTCTCTTTCTCTCTCTCTCTCACTCACTCACAGCTTCTCTCTCTCTCTCTCACTCACAGCTTCTCTTTCTCTCTCACTCACAGCTTCTCTTTCTCTCTCTTTCTCACTCACAACTTCTCTTTCTCTCTCTTTCTCACTCACAGTATCTCCCTCTCTCTCTCACTCACAGCCTCTTTCTCTCACACACACACAGCTTCTCTCTCTCTCACACACAACTTCTCTTTCACTCAGTCTCTCTCACTCACAGCTTCTCTTTCTTTCTCTCTCACTCACAGCTTCTCTTTCACTCTCTCTCACTCAAGCTTCTCTTTCTCTCTCTCTCTCACATAGATTCTCTTTCTCTCTCTCTCACTCACTCACAGCTTCTCTCTCTCTCACTCACAGCTTCTCTTTCTCTCTCTCACTCACAGATTCTCTTTTTCTCTCTTTCTCACTCACAGCTTCTCCCTCTCTCTCTCTCACTCACAGCCTCTTTCTCTCTCTCACACACACAGCTTCTCTTTCTCTCACTCTCTCTTACTCACAGCTTCTCTTTCTCTCTCTCTGTCTCTCTCACTCACAGAATCTCTTTCTCACTCTCTCTCACTCACATCTTCTCTCTCTCACACACAGATTCTCTTTCTCTCTCTCTCACCACTCACAGATTCTCTTTCTCTCTCATGCACAGCTTCTCTTTCTCTCTCTCTCTCTCTCTCACTCACAGCTTCTCTTTCTCTCTCTCTCTCACTCACAGCTTCTCTTGCGCTCTCACACACACACAGATTCTCTTTCTCTCTCTCTCTCACTCACTCACAGCTTCTCTCTCTCTCTCTCACTCACAGCTTCTCTTTCTCTCTCACTCACAGCTTCTCTTTCTCTCTCTTTCTCACTCACAACTTCTCTTTCTCTCTCTTTCTCACTCACAGTATCTCCCTCTCTCTCTCACTCACAGCCTCTTTCTCTCACACACACACAGCTTCTCTCTCTCTCACACACAACTTCTCTTTCACTCAGTCTCTCTCACTCACAGCTTCTCTTTCTTTCTCTCTCACTCACAGCTTCTCTTTCACTCTCTCTCACTCAAGCTTCTCTTTCTCTCTCTCTCTCACATAGATTCTCTTTCTCTCTCTCTCACTCACTCACAGCTTCTCTCTCTCTCACTCACAGCTTCTCTTTCTCTCTCTCACTCACAGATTCTCTTTTTCTCTCTTTCTCACTCACAGCTTCTCCCTCTCTCTCTCTCACTCACAGCCTCTTTCTCTCTCACACACACACAGCTTCTCTTTCTCTCACTCTCTCTTACTCACAGCTTCTCTTTCTCTCTCTCTGTCTCTCTCACTCACAGAATCTCTTTCTCACTCTCTCTCACTCACAGCTTCTCTTTCTCTCTCTCTCTCTCTCACTCACATCTTCTCTCTCTCACACACAGATTCTCTTTCTCTCTCTCTCACTCACTCACAGATTCTCTTTCTCTCTCATGCACAGCTTCTCTTTCTCTCTCTCTCTCTCACTCACTCACAGTTTCTCTTTCTCTCTCTCTCACTCAAAGCTTCTCTTTCTCTCTCTCTCTCTCACTCACAGCTTCTCTTTCTCTCTCTCTCTCTCACTCACAGCTTCTCTTTCTCTCTCTCACACACACAGATTCTATTTCTCTCTCTCTTACTCACTCACTGCTTCTCTCTCTCTCTCACTCACAGCTTCTCTTTCTCTCTCTCACTCACAGCTTCTCTTTTTCTCTCTTTCTCACTCACAGATTCTCTTTCTCTCTCTCATGCACAGCTTCTCTTTCTCTCCCTCTCACTCACTCACAGCTTCTCTTTCTCTCTCTCTCTCTCTCACTCAAAGCTTCTCTTTCTCTCTCTCTCTCACTCACAGCTTCTCTTTCTCTCTCTCTCTCACTCACAGCTTCTCTTTCTCTCTATCTCACTCACAGCTTCTCTTTCTCTCTCTCTCTCACTCACAGCTTCTCTTTCTCTCTCTCTCTCACACAGCTTCTCTTTCTCTCTCACTCACTCACAGCTTCTCTCTCTCTCTCACTCACAGCTTCTCTTTCTCTCTCTCACTCACAGCTTCTCTTTCTCTCTCTCTCTCACTCACATCTTCTCTCTCACACACACAGGTTCTCTTTCTCTCTCTCTCTCACTCACAGCTTCTCTCTCTCTCTCACTCACAGCTTCTCTTTCTCTCTCTCACTCACAGCTTCTCTTTCTCTCTCTCTCTCACTCACATCTTCTCTCTCACACACACAGGTTCTCTTTCTCTCTCTCTCTCACTCACAGCTTCTCTCTCTCTCTCACTCACAGCTTCTCTTTCTCTCTCTCGCACACAGCTTCTCTCTCTCACACACACAACCAACTTCTCTTTCACTCAGTCTCTCTCACTCACAGCTTATCTTTCTCTCTCTCTCTCACTCAAAGCTTCTCTTTCTCTCTCACTCTCTCTCTCACTCACAGCTTCTCTTTCTCTCTCTCTCACTCAAAGCTTCTCTTTCTCTCTATTTCTCACTCACAGCTTCTCTTTCTCTCTCTCACTCACAGCTTCTCTTTCTCTCTCTCTCACTCACATCTTCTCTCTCACACACACAGATTCTCTTTCTCTCTCTCTCTCACTCACAGCTTCTCTTTCTCTCTCACACACACATAGATTCTCTTTCTCTCTCTCTCTCTCACTCACTCACAGCTTCTCTCTCTCACTCACTCACAGCTTCTCTTTCTCTCTCTCACTCACAGCTTCTCTTTCTCTCTCTTTCTCACTCACAACTTCTCTTTCTCTCTCTTTCTCACTCACAGTTTCTCCCTCTCTCTCTCTCACTCACAGCCTCTTTCTCTCTCTCACACACAGCTTCTCTCTCTCTCACACACACAACTTCTCTTTCACTCAGTCTCTCTCACTCACAGCTTCTCTTTCTCTCTCTCTCACTCACAGCTTCTCTTTCTCTCTCTCTCTCACTCACAGCTTCTCTTTCTCTCTCTCTCTCTCACTCACAGCTTCTCTTTCTCTCTCTCACTCACAGTTTCTCTTTCTCTCTCTCTCACTCACATCTTCTCCCTCTCACACACAGATTCTCTTTCTCTCTCTCTCTCACTCACAGCTTCTCTTTCTCTCTCACACACACACAGATTCTCTTTCTCTCTCTCTCACTCACTCACAGCTTCTCTCTCTCTCTCTCTCACAGCTTCTCTTTCTCTCTCTCACTCACAGCTTCTCTTTCTCTCTCTTTCTCACTCACAACTTCTCTTTCTCTCTCTTTCTCACTCACAGTTTCTCCCTCTCTCTCTCTCACTCACAGCCTCTTTCTCTCTCACACACACAGCTTCTCTCTCTCACACACACACAACTTCTCTTTCACTCAGTCTCTCTCACTCACAGCTTCTCTTTCTCTCTCTCTCACTCACAGCTTCTCTTTCTCTCTCTCTCTCACTCACAGCTTCTCTTTCTCTCTCTCTCTCTCACTCACAGCTTCTCTTGCGCTCTCACACACACACAGATTCTCTTTCTCTCTCTCTCTCACTCACTCACAGCTTCTCTCTCTCTCTCTCACTCACAGCTTCTCTTTCTCTCTCACTCACAGCTTCTCTTTCTCTCTCTTTCTCACTCACAACTTCTCTTTCTCTCTCTTTCTCACTCACAGTATCTCCCTCTCTCTCTCTCACTCACAGCCTCTTTCTCTCACACACACACAGCTTCTCTCTCTCACACACACAACTTCTCTTTCACTCAGTCTCTCTCACTCACAGCTTCTCTTTCTTTCTCTCTCACTCACAGCTTCTCTTTCACTCTCTCTCACTCAAGCTTCTCTTTCTCTCTCTCTCTCTCACATAGATTCTCTTTCTCTCTCTCTCACTCACTCACAGCTTCTCTCTCTCTCACTCACTCACAGCTTCTCTTTCTCTCTCTCACTCACAGCTTCTCTTTTTCTCTCTTTCTCACTCACAGCTTCTCCCTCTTTCACTCACAGCCTCTTTCTCTCTCACACACACAGGTTCTCTCTCTCTCTCACTTCACTCAGTCTCTCTCAATCAAAGCTTCTCTTTCTCTCTCTCTCTCACTCACAGCTTCTCTTTCTCTCTCTCTCTCACTCACAGCTTCTCTTTCTCTCTCTCTCGCACAGCTTCTCTTTCTCTCTCTCTCACTCACTCACAGCTTCTCTCTCTCTCTCACTCACAGCTTCTCTTTCTCTCTCTCACTCACAGATTCTCTTTTTCTCTCTTTCTCACTCACAGCTTCTCCCTCTCTCTCTCTCACTCACAGCCTCTTTCTCTCTCACACACACACAGCTTCTCTTTCTCTCACTCTCTCTTACTCACAGCTTCTCTTTCTCTCTCTCTGTCTCTCTCACTCACAGAATCTCTTTCTCACGCTCTCTCACTCACAGCTTCTCTTTCTCTCTCTCTCTCTCTCACTCACATCTTCTCTCTCTCACACACAGATTCTCTTTCTCTCTCTCTCACTCACTCACAGATTCTCTTTCTCTCTCTCATGCACAGCTTCTCTTTCTCTCTCTCTCACTCACTCACAGCTTCTCTTTCTCTCTCTCTCACTCAAAGCTTCTCTTTCTCTCTCTCTCTCTCACTCACAGCTTCTCTTTCTCTCTCTCTCTCTCACTCACAGCTTCTCTTTCTCTCTCACACACACACAGATTCTCTTTCTCTCTCTCTCACTCACTCACTGCTTCTCTCTCTCTCTCACTGACAGCTTCTCTTTCTCTCTCTCACTCACAGCTTCTCTTTTTCTCTCTTTCTCACTCACAGATTCTCTTTCTCTCTCTCATGCACAGCTTCTCTTTCTCTCCCTCTCACTCACTCACAGCTTCTCTTTCTCTCTCTCTCTCACTCAAAGCTTCTCTTTCTCTCTCTCTCTCACTCACAGCTTCTCTTTCTCTCTCTCTCTCACTCACAGCTTCTCTTTCTCTCTCACACACACACAGATTCTCTTTCTCTCTCTCACACTCACTCACAGCTTCTCTCTCTCTCTCACTCACAGCTTCTCTTTCTCTCTCTCACTCACAGCTTCTTTTTCTCTCTTTCTCACTCACAGCTTCTCCTTCTCTCTCTCTCACTCACAGCCTCTTTCTCTCACACACAAACAGCTTCTCTCTCACACACACACACACAACTTCTCTTTCACTCAGTCTCTCTCACTCACAGCTTCTCTTTCTCTCTCTCTCTAACTCACAGCTTCTCTTTCTCAATCTCTCACTCACAGCTTCTCTTTCTCTCCCTCTCTCACTCACAGCTTCTCTTTCTCTCTCTTTCTCACTCACAGCTTCTCTTTCTTTCTGTATCACTCTCAGCTTCTCTTTCCCACTCCTTCTCACTCACAGCTTCTCTTTCTCTTTCTCACTCACAGCTTCTCTCTCTCTCTCACTCACAGCTTCTCTTTCTCTCTCTCTCTCATGCACAGCTTCTGTTTCTCTCTCACACACTCACTCACAGCTTCTCTTTCTCTCTCTCTCTCATGCACAGCTTCTGTTTCTCTCTCTCTCACTCACTCACAGCTTCTCTTTCTTTCTTTCTCTCTCTCTCTCACTCGCAGCTTCTCTTTCTCTCTCTCTCACTCACAGCTTCTCTTTCTCTCTCTCTCTCACTCACAGCTTCTCTTTCTCTCTCACACACACAGCTTCTCTTTCTCTCTCACTCACTCACAGCTTCTCTCTCTCACTCACTCACAGCTTCTCTTTCTCTCTCTCACTCACAGTTTCTCTTTCTTTCTCTCTCTCACTCACATCTTCTCTCTCACAATCACAGATTCTCTTTCTCTCTCTCTCTCACTCACAGCTTCTCTCTCTCTCACTCACAGCTTCTCTTTCTCTCTCTCGCACACAGCTTCTCTCTCACACACACACAACCAACTTCTCTTTCACTCAGTCTCTCTCACTCACAGCTTATCTTTCTCTCTCTCTCTCACTCAAAGCTTCTCTTTCTCTCTCACTCTCTCTCTCACTCACAGCTTCTCTTTCTCTCTCTCTCACCCAAAGCTTCTCTTTCTCTCTATTTCTCACTCACAGCTTCTCTTTCTTTCTCTATCACTCTCAGCTTCTCTTTCCCACTCCTTCTCACTCACAGCTTCTCTTTCTCTTTCTCACTCACAGCTTCTCTCTCTCTCTCACTCACAGCTTCTCTTTCTCTCTCTCTCATGCACAGCTTCTGTTTCTCTCTCTCTCATTCACTCACAGCTTCTCTTTCTCTCTCTCTCTCATGCACAGCTTCTCTTTCTCTCTCTCTCACTCACAGCTTCTCTTTCTCTCTCTCTCTCTCTCACTCACAGCTTCTCTTTCTCTCTCACACACTCACATCTTCTTTTTCTCTCTCTCTCACTCACAGCTTCTCTCTCTCTCTCACTCACAGCTTCTCTTTCTCTCTCTCACTCACAGCTTCTCTTACTCTCTCTCTCTCACTCACATCTTCTCTCTCTCACACACAGATTCTCTTTCTCTCTCTCTCTCACTCACAGCTTCTCTTTCTCTCTCACACACACACAGATTCTCTTTCTCTCTCTCTCACTCACTCACAGCTTCTCTCTCTCTCTCACTCACAGCTTCTCTTTCTCTCTCTCACTCACTGCTTCTCTTTCTCTCTCTTTCTCTCACAACTTCTCTTTCTCTCTCTTTCTCACTCACAGTTTCTCCCTCTCTCTCTCTCTCACTCACAGCCTCTTTCTCTCTCACACACAGCTTCTCTCTCACACACACACACACAACTTCTCTTTCACTCAGTCTCTCTCACTCACAGCTTCTCTTTCTCTCTCTCTCACTCACACCTTCTCTTTCTCTCTCTCTCTCACTCACAGCTTCTCTTTCTCTCTCTCTCTCTCACTCACAGCTTCTCTTGCGCTCTCACACACACACAGATTCTCTTTCTCTCTCTCTCTCTCTCACTCACTCACAGCTTCTCTCTCTCTCTCTCACTCACAGCTTCTCTTTCTCTCTCACTCACAGCTTCTCTTTCTCTCTCTTTCTCACTCACAACTTCTCTTTCTCTCTCTTTCTCACTCACAGTATCTCCCTCCCTCTCTCTCACTCACAGCCTCTTTCTCTCTCACACACACAGCTTCTCTCTCTCTCACACACAACTTCTCTTTCACTCAGTCTCTCTCACTCACAGCTTCTCTTTCTTTCTCTCTCACTCACAGCTTCTCTTTCTCTCTCTCTCACTCAAGCTTCTCTTTCTCTCACTCTCACACACAGATTCTCTTTCTCTCTCTCTCACTCACTCACAGCTTCTCTCTCTCTCACTCACTCACAGCTTCTCTTTCTCTCTCTCACTCACAGCTTCTCTTTTTCTCTCTTTCTCACTCACAGCTTCTCCCTCTCTCTCTCACTCACAGCCTCTTTCTCTCTCACACACACAGGTTCTCTCTCTCTCTCTCACTTCACTCAGTCTCTCTCACTCAAAGCTTCTCTTTCTCTCTCTCTCTCACTCACAGCTTCTCTTTCTCTCTCTCTCTCACTCACAGGTTCTCTTTCTCTCTCTCTCGCACAGCTTCTCTTTCTCTCTCTCTTACTCACTCACAGCTTCTCTCTCTCTCTCTCACTCACGGCTTCTCTTTCTCTCTCTCACTCACAGATTCTCTTTTTCTCTCTCACTCACAGCTTCTCCCTCTCTCTCTCTCACTCACACCCTCTTTCTTTCTCTCTCACACACACACAGCTTCTCTTTCTCTCACTCTCTCTTACTCACAGCTTCTCTTTCTCTCTATTGCTCTCACTCAAAGCTTCTCTTTCTCTCTCTCTGTCT
Source organism: Bradypodion ventrale (assembly GCA_035047345.1). Lineage (NCBI taxonomy): Eukaryota > Metazoa > Chordata > Lepidosauria > Squamata > Chamaeleonidae > Bradypodion > Bradypodion ventrale. Next base: position 256,940,618 of record JAWDJE010000001.1, read on the forward strand.
CTCTCACTCACAGAATCTCTTTCTCACTCTCTCTCACTCACAGCTTCTCTTTCTCTCTCTCACTCTCTCACTCACATCTTCTCTCTCACACACACAGATTCTCTTTCTCTCTCTCTCACTCACTCACAGATTCTCTTTCTCTCTCTCATGCACAGCTTCTCTTTCTCTCTCTCTCACTCACTAACAGCTTCTCTTTCTCTCTCTCTCTCACTCAAAGCTTCTCTTTCTCTCTCTCTCTCACTCACAGCTTCTCTTTCTCTCTCTCTCTCACTCACAGCTTCTCTTTCTCTCCCTCTCTCACACAGCTTCTCTTTCTCTCTCACTCACTCACAGCTTCTCTCTCTCTCTCACTCACAGCTTCTCTTTCTCTCTCTCACTCACAGCTTCTCTTTCTCTCTCTCTCTCACTCACATCTTCTCTCTCACACACACAGATTCTCTTTCTCTGTCTCTCTCTCACTCACAGCTTCTCTTTCTCTCTCACACACACACAGATTCTCTTTCTCTCTCTCTCACTCACTCACAGCTTCTCTCTGTCTCTCACTCACAGCTTCTCTTTCTCTCTCTCACTCACAGCTTCTCTTTCTCTCTCTTTCTCACTCACAACTTCTCTTTCTCTCTCTTTCTCACTCACAGTTTCTCCCTCTCTCTCTCTCTCACTCACAGCCTCTTTCTCTCTCTCACACACAGCTTCTCTCTCTCACACACACACAACTTCTCTTTCACGCAGTCTCTCTCACTCACAGCTTCTCTTTCTCTCTCTCTCACTCACAGCTTCTCTTTCTCTCTCACTCATAGCTTCTCTTTCTCTCTCTCTCTCACACAGATTCTCTTTCTCTCTCTCTTTCTCACTCACAGCTTCTCTCTCTCTCTCACTCACTCACAGCTTCTCTTTCTCTCTCTCACTCACAGCTTCTCTTTTTCTCTCTTTCTCACTCACAGCTTCTCCCTCTCTCTCTCACTCACAGCCTCTTTCTCTCTCACACACACAGCTTCTTTCTCTCTCTCTCACTTCACTCAGTCTCTCTCACTCAAAGCTTCTCTTTCTCTCTCTCTCTCACTCACAGCTTCTCTTTCTCTCTCTCTCTCACTCACAGCTTCTCTTTCTCTCTCTCGCACAACTTCTCTTTCTCTCTCTCTCACTCACTCACAGCTTCTCTCTCTCTCTCACTCACAGCTTCTCTTTCTCTCTCTCACTCACAGATTCTCTTTTTCTCTCTTTCTCACTCACAGCTTCTCCCTCTCTCTCTCTCTCACTCACAGCCTCTTTCTCTCTCACACACACACAGCTTCTCTTTCTCTCACTCTCTCTTACTCACAGCTTCTCTTTCTCTCTATTGCTCTCACTCACAGCTTCTCTTTCTCTCTCTGTCTCTCTCACTCACAGAATCTCTTTCTCACTCTCTCTCACTCACAGCTTCTCTTTCTCTCTCTCTCTCTCTCACTCACATCTTCTCTCTCACACACAGATTCTCTTTCTCTCTCTCTCACTCACTCACAGATTCTCTTTCTCTCTCTCATGCACAGCTTCTCTTTCTCTTTCTCTCACTCACTCACAGCTTCTCTTTCTCTCTCTCTCTCACTCAAAGCTTCTCTTTCTCTCTCTCTCTCACTCACAGCTTCTCTTTCTCTCTCTCTCTCTCTCACTCACAGCTTCTCTTTCTCTCTCACACACACACAGATTCTCTTTCTCTCTCTCTCACTTACTCACTGCTTCTCTCTCTCTCTCACTCACAGCTTCTCTTTCTCTCACTCACAGCTTCTCTTTTTCTCTCTTACTCACTCACAGATTCTCTTTCTCTCTCATGCACAGCTTCTCTTTCTCTCTCTCTCACTCACTCACAGCTTCTCTTTCTCTCTCTCTCTCACTCAAAGCTTCTCTTTCTCTCTCTCTCTCACTCACAGCTTCTCTTTCTCTCTCTCTCTCACTCACAGCTTCTCTTTCTCTCTCACACACACACAGATTCTCTTTCTTTCTCTCTCTCTCTCACTCACTCACAGCTTCTCTCTCTCTCTCTCACTCACAGCTTCTCTTTCTCTCTCTCACTCACAGCTTCTCTTTTTCTCTCTTTCTCACTCACAGCTTCTCCTTCTCTCTCTCTCACTCACAGCCTCTTTCTCTCACACACAAACAGCTTCTCTCACACACACACACAACTTCTCTTTCACTCAGTCTCTCTCACTCACAGCTTCTCTTTCTCTCTCTCTCTAACTCACAGCTTCTCTTTCTCACTCTCTCACTCACAGCTTCTCTTTCTCTCCCTCTCTCTCACTCACAGCTTCTCTTTCTCTCTCTTTCTCACTCACAGCTTCTCTTTCTTTCTCTATCACTCTCAGCTTCTCTTTCCAACTCCTTCTCACTCACAGCTTCTCTTTCTCTTTCTCACTCACAGCTTCTCTCTCTCTCTCACTCACAGCTTCTCTTTCTCTCTCTCTCTCATGCACAGCTTCTGTTTCTCTCTCTCTCACTCACTCACAGCTTCTCTTTCTCTCTCTCTCTCATGCACAGCTTCTGTTTCCCTCTCTCTCACTCACTCACAGCTTCTCTTTCTTTCTTTCTCTCTCTCTCTCACTCGCAGCTTCTCTTTCTCTCTTTCTCACTCACAGCTTCTCTTTCTCTCTCTCTCACTCACAGCTTCTCTTTCTCTCTCTCTCTCACACAGCTTCTCTTTCTCTCTCACGTACTCACAGCTTCTCTCTCTCTCTCACTCACAGCTTCTCTTTCTCTCTCTCACTCACAGCTTCTCTTTCTCTCTCTCTCTCACTCACATCTTCTCTCTCACACACACAGATTCTCTTTCTCTCTCTCTCTCACTCACAGGTTCTCTCTCTCTCTCACTCACAGCTTCTCTTTCTCTCTCTCTCACTCACAGCTTCTCTTTCTCTCTCTCTCACACACAGATTCTCTTTCTCTCTCTCTCAGTCACTCACAGCTTCTCTCTCTCTCACTCACTCACAGCTTCTCTTTCTCTCTCTCACTCACAGCTTCTCTTTTTCTCTCTTTCTCACTCACAGCTTCTCCCTCTCTCTCTCTCACTCACAGCCTCTTTCTCTCTCACACACACAGCTTCTCTCTCTCTCTCACTTCACTCAGTCTCTCTCACTCAAAGCTTCTCTTTCTCTCTCTCTCTCACTCACAGCTTCTCTTTCTCTCTCTCTCACTCACAGCTTCTCTTTCTCTCTCTCACTCACAGATTCTCTTTTTCTCTCTTTCTCACTCACAGCTTCTCCCTCTCTCTCTCTCACTCACAGCCTCTTTCTCTCTCACGCACACACAGCTTCTCTTTCTCTCACTCTCTCTTACTCACAGCTTCTCTTTCTCTCTATTGCTCTCACTCACAGCTTCTCTATCTCTCTCTCTGTCTCTCTCACTCACAGAATCTCTTTCTCACTCTCTCTCACTCACAGCTTCTCTTTCTCTCTCTCTCTCTCACTCACATCTCTCTCACACACAGATTCTCTTTCTCTCTCTCTCACTCACTCACAGATTCTCTTTCTCTCTCTCATGCACAGCTTCTCTTTCTCTCTCTCTCACTCACTCACAGCTTCTCTTTCTCTCTCTCTCTCACTCAAAGCTTCTCTTTCTTTCTCTCTCTCTCTCACTCACAGCTTCTCTTTCTCTCTCTCTCTCTCTCACTCACAGCTTCTCTTTCTCTCTCACACACACACAGATTCTCTTTCTCTCTCTCTCACTTACTCACTGCTTCTCTCTCTCTCTCACTCACAGCTTCTCTTTCTCTCTCTCACTCACAGCTTCTCTTTTTCTCTCTTACTCACTCACAGATTCTCTTTCTCTCTCATGCACAGCTTCTCTTTCTCTCTCTCTCACTCACTCACAGCTTCTCTTTCTCTCTCTCTCTCACTCAAAGCTTCTCTTTCTCTCTCTCTCTCACTCACAGCTTCTCTTTCTCTCTCTCTCTCACTCACAGCTTCTCTTTCTCTCTCTCACACACACAGATTCTCTTTCTTTCTCTCTCTCTCTCACTCACTCACAGCTTCTCTCTCTCTCTCACTCACAGCTTCTCTTTCTCTCTCTCACTCACAGCTTCTCTTTTTCTCTCTTTCTCACTCACAGCTTCTCCTTCTCTCTCTCTCACTCACAGCCTCTTTCTCTCACACACAAACAGCTTCTCTCACACACACACACACAACTTCTCTTTCACTCAGTCTCTCTCACTCACAGCTTCTCTTTCTCTCTCTCTCTAACTCACAGCTTCTCTTTCTCACTCTCTCACTCACAGCTTCTCTTTCTCTCCCTCTCTCTCACTCACAGCTTCTCTTTCTCTCTCTTTCTCACTCACAGCTTCTCTTTCTTTCTCTATCACTCTCAGCTTCTCTTTCCCACTCCTTCTCACTCACAGCTTCTCTTTCTCTTTCTCACTCACAGCTTCTCTCTCTCTCTCACTCACAGCTTCTCTTTCTCTCTCTCTCTCATGCACAGCTTCTGTTTCTCTCTCTCTCACTCACTCACAGCTTCTCTTTCTCTCTCTCTCTCATGCACAGCTTCTGTTTCCCTCTCTCTCACTCACTCACAGCTTCTCTTTCTTTCTTTCTCTCTCTCTCTCACTCGCAGCTTCTCTTTCTCTCTTTCTCACTCACAGCTTCTCTTTCTCTCTCTCTCACTCACAGCTTCTCTTTCTCTCTCTCTCTCACACAGCTTCTCTTTCTCTCTCACGTACTCACAGCTTCTCTCTCTCTCACTCACAGCTTCTCTTTCTCTCATCTCACTCACAGCTTCTCTTTCTCTCTCTCTCTCACTCACATCTTCTCTCTCACACACACAGATTCTCTTTCTCTCTCTCACTCACAGCTTCTCTCTCTCTCTCACTCACAGCTTCTCTTTCTCTCTCTCTCACTCACAGCTTCTCTTTCTCTCTCACACACACACAGATTCTCTTTCTCTCTCTCTCACTCACTCACAGCTTCTCTCTCTCTCACTCACTCACAGCTTCTCTTTTTCTCTCTTTCTCATTCACATCTTCTCCCTCTCTCTCTCTCACTCACAGCCTCTTTCTCTCTCACACACACAGCTTCTCTCTCTCTCACTTCACTCAGTCTCTCTCACTCAAAGCCTCTCTTTCTCTCTCTCTCTCACTCACAGCTTCTCTTTCTCTCTCTCTCACTCACAGCTTCTCTTTCTCTCTCTCACTCACAGATTCTCTTTTTCTCTCTTTCTCACTCACAGCTTCTCCCTCTCTCTCTCTCACTCACAGCCTCTTTCTCTCTCACGCACACACAGCTTCTCTTTCTCTCACTCTCTCTTACTCACAGCTTCTCTTTCTCTCTATTGCTCTCACTCACAGCTTCTCTATCTCTCTCTCTGTCTCTCTCACTCACAGAATCTCTTTCTCACTCTCTCTCACTCACAGCTTCTCTTTCTCTCTCTCTCTCTCACTCACATCTTCTCTCTCACACACACAGATTCTCTTTCTCTCTCTCTCACTCACTCACAGATTCTCTTTCTCTCTCTCATGCACAGCTTCTCTTTCTCTCTCTCACTCACTCACAGCTTCTCTTTCTCTCTCACACACACAGCTTCTCTTTCTCTCTCACTCACTCACAGCTTCTCTCTCTCTCACTCACAGCTTCTCTTTCTCTCTCTCACTCACAGCTTCTCTTTCTCTCTCTCTCTCACTCACATCTTCTCTCTCACACACACAGATTCTCTTTCTCTCTCTCTCTCACTCACAGCTTCTCTTTCTCTCTCTCGCACACACAGATTCTCTCTCTCTCACACACACAACTTCTCTTTCACTCAGTCTCTCTCACTCACAGCTTCTCTTTCTCTCTCTCTCACTCACACCTTCTCTTTCTCTCTCTCTCTCACTCACAGCTTCTTTCTCTCTCTCTCTCACTCACAGCTTCTCTTTCGCTCTCACACACACACAGATTCTCTTACTCTCTCTCTCACTCACTCACAGCTTCTCTCTCTCTCTCTCTCACTCACAGCTTCTCTTTCTCTCTCACTCACAGCTTCTCTTTCTCTCTCTTTCTCACTCACAACTTCTCTTTCTCTCTCTTTCTCACTCACAGTTTCTCCCTCTCTCTCTCTCTCACTCACAGCCTCTTTCTCTCACACACACACAGCTTCTCTCTCTCACACACACAACTTCTCTTTCACTCAGTCTCTCTCACTCACAGCTTCTCTTTCTCTCTCTCTCACTCACAGCTTCTCTTTCTCTCTCTCTCACTCACAGCTTCTATTTCTCTCTCTCTCACACACAGATTCTCTTTCTCTTTCTCTCACTCACTCACAGCTTCTCTCTCTCTCTCACTCACTCACAGCTTCTCTTTCTCTCTCTCACTCACAGCTTCTCTTTTTCTCTCTTTCTCACTCACAGCTTCTCCCTCTCTCTCTCACTCACAGCCTCCTTCTCTCTCACACACACAGCTTCTCTCTCTCTCACTTCACTCAGTCTCTCTCACTCAAAGCTTCTCTTTCTCTCTCTCTCTAAATCACAGCTTCTCTTTCTCTCTCTCTCTCACTCACAGCTTCTCTTTCTCTCTCTCTCGCACAGCTTCTCTTTCTCTCTCTCTCACTCACTCACAGCTTCTCTCTCTCTCACTCACAGCTTCTCTTTCTCTCTCTCACTCACAGATTCTCTTTTTCTCTCTTTCTCACTCACAGCTTCTCCCTCTCTCTCTCTCTCTCACTCACAGCCTCTTTCTCTCTCACACACACAGCTTCTCTTTCTCTCACTCTCTCTTACTCACAGCTTCTCTTTCTCTCTCTCTGTCTCTCTCACTCACAGAATCTCTTTCTCACTCTCTCTCAATCACAGCTTCTCTTTCTCTCTCTCTCTCTCTCACTCACATCTTCTCTCTCACACACACAGATTCTCTTTCTCTCTCTCTCACTCACTCACAGATTCTCTTTCTCTCTCTCATGCACAGCTTCTCTTTCTCTCTCTCTCACTCACTCACAGCTTCTCTTTCTCTCTCTCTCTCATTCACAGCTTCTCTTTCTCTCTCTCTCTCTCTCACTCACAGCTTCTCTTTCTCTCTCTCACACACACAGATTCTCTTTCTCTCTCTCTCACTCACTCACTGCTTCTCTCTCTCTCTCACTCACAGCTTCTCTTTCTCTCTCTCACTCACAGCTTCTCTTTTTCTCTCTTTCTCACTCACAGATTCTCTTTCTCTCTCTCATGCACAGCTTCTCTTTCTCTCCCTCCCACTCACTCACAGCTTCTCTTTCTCTCTCTCTCTCACTCAAAGCTTCTCTTTCTCTCTCTCTCTCACTCACAGCTTCTCTTTCTCTCTCTCTCTCACTCACAGCTTCTCTTTCTCTCTCTCACACACACAGATTCTCTTTCTCTCTCTCTCACTCACTCACAGCTTCTCTCTCTCTCTCTCACTCACAGCTTCTCTTTCTCTCTCTCACTCACAGCTTCTCTTTTTCTCTCTTTCTCACTCACAGCTTCTCCTTCTCTCTCTCTCTCACTCACAGCCTCTTTCTCTCACACACAAACAGCTTCTCTCTCTCACACACACACACAACTTCTCTTTCACTCAGTCTCTCTCACTCACAGCTTCTCTTTCTCTCTCTCTCTAACTCACAGCTTCTCTTTCTCACTCTCTCACTCACAGCTTCTCTTTCTCTCCCTCTCTCTCACTCACAGCTTCTCTTTCTCTCTCTTTCTCACTCACAGCTTCTCTTTCTTTCTCTATCACTCTCAGCTTCTCTTTCCCACTCCTTCTCACTCACAGCTTCTCTTTCTCTTTCTCACTCACAGCTTCTCTCTCTCTCTCACTCACAGCTTCTCTTTCTCTCTCTCTCTCATGCACAGCTTCTGTTTCTCTCTCTCTCACTCACTCACAGCTTCTCTTTCTCTCTCTCTCTCATGCACAGCTTCTGTTTCTCTCTCTCTCACTCACTCACAGCTTCTCTTTCTTTCTCTCTCTCTCTCACTCGCAGCTTCTCTTTCTCTCTCTCTCACTCACAGCTTCATAAGAACATATAAGAACATAAGAACAGCCTTGCTGGAACAGGCCACAGCCCATCCAGTCCAGCATTCTGTCTCACACAGTGGCTCACCATTTCCTTCAGGGTATTCCCAAGGAGATGCCTTCACCTGCTTAGGATTCCCTGGAAATGGCATTGAGAGATATCCTGCCTATCTCTCCAACCCGGAGGTTGTCCTTAGGTAGCCATAATTATAGCCATTGATAGCCTTGTCCTCCATGAACTTGTCTAATCCTTTCTTAAAGCTGTGAAGACTGACAGCTGTCACCACTTCTTCTGGCAGGGAGTTCCATAGACCAGTAATCCTCTGGGTGAAAAAGTACTTTCTCTTATTGGTTTGAGAACTAGTACCCAAAAGTTTCATGGAGTGTCCCCTAGTTCTAGTGTTGTGCGATAGGGAAAACAGTTTTTCCTTATCTACCTTGTCCACACCGTGCATGATTTTATAAACTTCATTCAGGTCACCTCTTAGACGCCGACGTTCAAGAGTGAAAAGGCCCAACCGTTGCAGCCTCAGATGGTAAGGAAGGTGTTCCAGTCCCCTAATCATTCTGGTTGCCCTCCTCTGTACTTTCTCCAACTCCATAATATCCTTCTGGAGGTATGGCGACCAGAACTGTACACAATATTCCAGATGGGGCCTCACCATAGATTTATAAAGAGGCAAAATGACACTTGCTGACTTATTTTCTATACCCTTCCTAATGATCCCTAACATTGAGTTTGCTTTTTTCACTGCTGAGGCACACTGGGTTGACACCTTCATTGAGCTGTCCACCAGGACACCAAGGTCCCTTTCCTGGTTTGTCGCAGAGAGTTCAGACCCCATCAGTTTATAAATGTAATTGGGGTTTTTTGCCCCAACATGCATCACTCTGCATTTACTGATGTTGAAGCTCATTTGCCACTGTTTTGCCCACTCCCCCAGTGTCAAGAGATCCCTCTGGAGCTCTTCACAATCTCTCACAGTTTTCACTACCCTGTATAATTTAGTGTCGTCAGCAAATTTGGCTACCTTGCTTTTTACTCCTACCTCTAGATCATTTATGAAGAGGTTGAAAAGCAGGGGTCCCAGTACTGAACCTTGGGGGACCCCACTCTTTACTTCCCTCCACTTGGAGAAGTGTCCATTTAGTGCTACCCTCGGTTTCCTGTCCCTTAGCCAGTTGCTGATCCAGGACAAGACCTGTCCCTTTATTCCATGACTGGTAAGTTTATTCAAGAGCCTTTGGTGTGGGACCTTGTCAAAAGCCTTCTGAAAGTTCAGATAAACAATGTCAACTGGATCCCCCTTATCCGCATGCTTGTTGACACTCTCAAAAAATTCCAACAGATTAGTGAGGCATGATTTGCCCTTGCAAAAGCCATGTTGGCTCTCCTTTAGTTGGCTCTCCTTTCTCTTTCTCTCTCTCTCTCACTCACAGCTTCTCTTTCTCTCTCTCACACACACAGCTTCTCTTTCTCTCTCACTCACTCACAGCTTCTCTCTCTCTCTCACTCACAGCTTCTCTTTCTCTCTCTCACTCACAGCTTCTCTTTCTCTCTCTCTCTCACTCACATCTTCTCTCTCTCACACACAGATTCTCTTTCTCTCTCTCTCTCACTCACAGCTTCTCTCTCTCTCTCACTCACAGCTTCTCTTTCTCTCTCTCGCACACAGCTTCTCTCTCTCACACACACAACCAACTTCTCTTTCACTCAGTCTCTCTCACTCACAGCTTATCTTTCTCTCTCTCTCTCACTCACAGCTTCTCTTTCTCTCTCTCTCACTCAAAGCTTCTCTTTCTTCTCTATTTCTCACTCACAGCTTCTCTTTCTTTCTCTATCACTCTCAGCTTCTCTTTCCCACTCCTTCTCACTCACAGCTTCTCTTTCTCACTCACAGCTTCTCTCTCTCTCTCACTCACAGCTTCTCTTTCTCTCTCTCTCTCATGCACAGCTTCTGTTTCTCTCTCTCTCACTCACTCACAGCTTCTCTTTCTCTCTCTCTCTCATGCACAGCTTCTGTTTCTCTCTCTCTCACTCACTCACAGCTTCTCTTTCTTTCTCTCTCTCTCTCACTCGCAGCTTCTCTTTCTCTCTCTCTCACTCACAGCTTCTCTTTCTCTCTCTCTCACTCACATCTTCTCTTTCTCTCTCTCACACACACAGCTTCTCTTTCTCTCTCACTCACTCACAGCTTCTCTCTCTCTCTCACTCACAGCTTCTCTTTCTCTCTCTCACTCACAGCTTCTCTTTCTCTCTCTCTCACTCACATCTTCTCTCTCTCACACACAGATTCTCTTTCTCTCTCTCTCTCACTCACAGCTTCTCTTTCTCTCTCACACACACAGATTCTCTTTCTCTCTCTCTCACTCACTCACAGCTTCTCTCTCTCTCTCACTCACAGCTTCTCTTTCTCTCTCTCACTCACAGCTTCTCTTTCTCTCTCTTTCTCACTCACAACTTCTCTTTCTCTCTCTTTCTCACTCACAGTTTCTCCCTCTCTCTCTCTCTCTCACTCACAGCCTCTTTCTCTCTCACACACACAGCTTCTCTCTCACACACACACACAATTTCTCTTTCACTCAGTCTCTCTCACTCACAGCTTCTCTTTCTCTCTCTCTCACTCACACCTTCTCTTTCTCTCTCTCTCTCACTCACAGCTTCTCTTTCTCTCTCTCTCTCTCACTCACATCTTCTCTTGCGCTCTCACACACACACAGATTCTCTTTCTCTCTCTCTCTCACTCACTCACAGCTTCTCTCTCTCTTTCTCACTCACAACTTCTCTTTCTCTCTCTTTCTCACTCACAGTTTCTCCCTCTCTCTCTCTCTCTCACTCACAGCCTCTTTCTCTCTCACACACACAGCTTCTCTCTCACACACACACACAATTTCTCTTTCACTCAGTCTCTCTCACTCACAGCTTCTCTTTCTCTCTCTCTCACTCACACCTTCTCTTTCTCTCTCTCTCTCACTCACAGCTTCTCTTTCTCTCTCTTTCTCACTCACAACTTCTCTTTCTCTCTCTTTCTCACTCACAGTATCTCCCTCTCTCTCTCTCACTCACAGCCTCTTTCTCTCACACACACACAGCTTCTCTCTCTCACACACACAACTTCTCTTTCACTCAGTCTCTCTCACTCACAGCTTCTCTTTCTGTCTCTCTCACTCACAGCTTCTCTTTCTCTCTCTCTCACTCAAGCTTCTCTTTCTCTCTCTCTCACACACAGATTCTCTTTCTCTCTCTCTCACTCACTCACAGCTTCTCTCTCTCTCTCACTCACTCACAGCTTCTCTTTCTCTCTCTCACTCACAGCTTCTCTTTTTCTCTCTTTCTCACTCACAGCTTATCCCTCTCTCTCTCACTCACAGCCTCTTTCTCACTCACACACACAGGTTCTCTCTCTCTCTCTCACTTCACTCAGTCTCTCTCACTCAAAGCTTCTCTTTCTCTCTCTCTCTCACTCACAGCTTCTCTTTCTCTCTCTCACTCACTCACAGCTTCTCTTTCTCTCTCTCTCGCACAGCTTCTCTTTCTCTCTCTCTCACTCACTCACAGCTTCTCTCTCTCTCTCTCACTCACGGCTTCTCTTTCTCTCTCTCACTCACAGATTCTCTTTTTCTATCTTTCTCACTCACAGCTTCTCCCTCTCTCTCTCTCACTCACACCCTCTTTCTCTCTCACACACACACAGCTTCTCTTTCTCTCACTCTCTCTTACTCACAGCTTCTCTTTCTCTCTATTGCTCTCACTCACAGCTTCTCTTTCTCTCTCTCTGTCTCTCTCACTCACAGAATCTCTTTCTCACTCTCTCTCACTCACAGCTTCTCTTTCTCTCTCTCTCTCACTCACATCTTCTCTCTCACACACACAGATTCTCTTTCTCTCTCTCTCACTCACTCACAGATTCTCTTTCTCTCTCTCATGCACAGCTTCTCTTTCTCTCTCTCTCACTCACTCACAGCTTCTCTTTCTCTCTCTCTCTCACTCAAAGCTTCTCTTTCTCTCTCTCTCTCACTCTCAGCTTCTCTCTCTCTCTCTCTCTCACTCACAGCTTCTCTTTCTCTCCCTCTCTCACACAGCTTCTCTTTCTCTCTCACTCACTCACAGCTTCTCTCTCTCTCACTCACAGCTTCTCTTTCTCTCTCACACTCACAGCTTCTCTTTCTCTCTCTCTCTCACTCACATCTTCTCTCTCACACACACAGATTCTCTTTCTCTGTCTCTTTCTCACTCACAGCTTCTCCCTCTCTCTCTCACTCACAGCCTCTTTCTCTCTCTCACACACAGCTTCTCTCTCTCTCTCACTTCACTCAGTCTCTCTCACTCAAAGCTTCTCTTTCTCTCTCTCTCTCACTCACAGCTTCTCTTTCTCTCTCTTTCTCACTCACAGCTTCTCTTTCTCTCTCTCTCGCACAGCTTCTCTTTCTCTCTCTCTCTCTCACTCACTCACAGCTTCTCTCTCTCTCTCACTCACAGCTTCTCTTTCTCTCTCTCACTCACAGATTCTCTTTTTCTCTCTTTCTCACTCACAGCTTCTCCCTCTCTCTCTCACTCACAGCCTCTTTCTCTCTCACACACACACAGCTTCTCTTTCTCTCACTCTCTCTTACTCACAGCTTCTCTTTCTCTCTATTGCTCTCACTCACAGCTTCTCTTTCTCTCTCTCTGTCTCTCTCACTCACAGAATCTCTTTCTCACTCTCTCTCAATCACAGCTTCTCTTTCTCTCTCTCTCTCTCACTCACATCTTCTCTCTCTCACACACAGATTCTCTTTCTCTCTCTCTCACTCACTCACAGATTCTCTTTCTCTCTCTCATGCACAGCTTCTCTTTCTCTCTCTCTCACTCACTCACAGCTTCTCTTTCTCTCTCTCTCTCACTCACAGCTTCTCTTTCTCTCTCTCTCTCTCTCACTCACAGCTTCTCTTTCTCTCTCTCACACACACAGATTCTCTTTCTCTCTCTCTCACTCACTCACTGCTTCTCTCTCTCTCTCACTCACAGCTTCTCTTTCTCTCTCTCACTCACAGCTTCTCTTTTTCTCTCTTTCTCACTCACAGATTCTCTTTCTCTCTCTCTCACTCACTCACAGCTTCTCTCTCTCTCACTCACTCACAGCTTCTCTTTCTCTCTCTCACTCACAGCTTCTCTTTTTCTCTCTTTCTCACTCACAGCTTCTCCTTCTCTCTCTCTCTCACTCACAGCCTCTTTCTCTCACACACAAACAGCTTCTCTCTCACACACACACACACAACTTCTCTTTCACTCAGTCTCTCTCACTCACAGCTTTTCTTTCTCTCTCTCTCTAACTCACAGCTTCTCTTTCTCACTCTCTCACTCACAGCTTCTCTTTCTCTCCCTCTCTCTCACTCACAGCTTCTCTTTCTCTCTCTTTCTCACTCACAGATTCTCTTTCTTTCTCTATCACTCTCAGCTTCTCTTTCCCACTCCTTCTCACTCACAGCTTTTCTTTCTCTTTCTCACTCACAGCTTCTCTCTCTCTCTCACTCACAGCTTCTCTTTCTCTCTCTCTCTCATGCACAGCTTCTGTTTCTCTCTCTCTCACTCACTCACAGCTTCTCTTTCTCTCTCTCTCTCATGCACAGCTTCTGTTTCTGTCTCTCTCACTCACTCACAGCTTCTCTTTCTTTCTCTCTCTCTCTCACTCGCAGCTTCTCTTTCTCTCTCTCTCACTCACAGCTTCTCTTTCTCTCTCTCTCTCACTCACAGCTTCTCTTTCTCTCTCTCTCACACACAGCTTCTCTTTCTCTCTCACTCACTCACAGCTTCTCTCTCTCTCTCACTCACAGCTTCTCTTTCTCTCTCTCACTCACAGCTTCTCTTTCTCTCTCTCTCACTCACATCTTCTCTCTCACACACACAGATTCTCTTTCTCTCTCTCTCTCACTCACAGCTTCTCTCTCTCTCTCACTCACAGCTTCTCTTTCTCTCTCTCGCACACAGCTTCTCTCTCACACACACAACCAACTTCTCTTTCACTCAGTCTCTCTCACTCACAGCTTATCTTTCTCTCTCTCTCTCACTCAAAGCTTCTCTTTCTCTCTCACTCTCTCTCTCACTCACAGCTTCTCTTTCTCTCTCTCTCACTCAAAGCTTCTCTTTCTCTCTATTTCTCACTCACAGCTTCTCTTTCTTTCTCTATCACGCTCAGCTTCTCTTTCCCACTACTTCTCACTCACAGCTTCTCTTTCTCACTCACAGCTTCTCTCTCTCTCTCACTCACAGCTTCTCTTTCTCTCTCTCTCATGCACAGCTTCTGTTTCTCTCTCTCTCACTCACTCACAGCTTCTCTTTCTCTCTCTCTCTCATGCACAGCTTCTGTTTCTCTCTCTCTCACTCACTCACAGCTTCTCTTTCTTTCTCTCTCTCTCTCACTCGCAGCTTCTCTTTCTCTCTCTCTCACTCACAGCTTCTCTTTCTCTCTCTCTCTCACTCACATCTTCTCTTTCTCTCTCACACACACACAGCTTCTCTTTCTCTCTCACTCACTCACAGCTTCTCTCTCTCTCTCACTCACAGCTTCTCTTTCTCTCTCTCACTCACAGCTTCTCTTTCTCTCTCTCACTCACATCTTCTCTCTCACACACACAGATTCTCTTTCTCTCTCTCTCTCACTCACAGCTTCTCTTTCTCTCTCACACACACACAGATTCTCTTTCTCTCTCTCTCACTCACTCACATCTTCTCTCTCTCTCTCACTCACAGCTTCTCTTTCTCTCTCTCACTCACAGCTTCTCTTTCTCTCTCTTTCTCACTCACAACTTCTCTTTCTCTCTCTTTCTCACTCACAGTTTCTCCCTCTCTCTCTCTCTCTCACTCACAGCCTCTTTCTCTCACACACACACAGCTTCTCTCTCACACACACACACAATTTCTCTTTCACTCAGTCTCTCTCACTCACAGCTTCTCTTTCTCTCTCTCTCACTCACACCTTCTCTTTCTCTCTCTCTCTCACTCACAGCTTCTCTTTCTCTCTCTCTCACTCACTCACAGCTTCTCTTGCGCTCTCACACACACACAGATTCTCTTTCTCTCTCTCTCTCACTCACTCACAGCTTCTCTCTCTCTCTCACTCACAGCTTCTCTTTCTCTCTCACTCACAGCTTCTCTTTCTCTCTCTCTCTCACTCAAAGCTTCTCTTTCTCTCTCTCACTCACAGCTTCTCTTTCTCTCTCTCTCTCTCACTCACAGCTTCTCTTTCTCTCTCACACACACACAGATTCTCTTTCTCTCTCTCTCACTCACTCACTGCTTCTCTCTCTCTCTCACTCACAGCTTCTCTTTCTCTCTCTCACTCACAGCTTCTCTTTTTCTCTCTTACTCACTCACAGATTCTCTTTCTCTCTCATGCACAGCTTCTCTTTCTCTCTCTCTCACTCACTCACAGCTTCTCTTTCTCTCTCTCTCTCACTCAAAGCTTCTCTTTCTCTCTCTCTCTCACTCACAGCTTCTCTTTCTCTCTCTCTCTCACTCACAGCTTCTCTTTCTCTCTCTCACACACAGATTCTCTTTCTCTCTCTCTCACTCACTCGCAGCTTCTCTCTCTCTCTCTCACTCACAGCTTCTCTTTCTCTCTCTCACTCACAGCTTCTCTTTTTCTCTCTTTCTCACTCACAGCTTCTCTTTCTCTCTCTGACTGACAGCTACACTTTCTCTCTCTCACACACAGCTTCTCTTTCTCTCTCTCTCTCTCACTCTCAGCTTCTCTTTCTCTCTCTCTCACTCACAGCCTCTTTCTCTCTCACACACACAGCTTCTCTCTCTGTCACACACACAACTTCTCTTTCACTCAGTCTCTCTCACTCACAGCTTCTCTTTCTCTCTCTCTCTCACTCACAGCTTCTCTTTCTCTCTCTCTCACTCACAGCTTCTCTTTCTCTCTCATTCTCAGCTTCTCCTGCTCTCTCTCTCTCTCACTCACAGCTTCTATTTCTTTTTCTCTCTCACTCACAGCTTCTTTTTCTCTCTATTACTCTCACTCACAGCTTCTCTTTCTCTCTCTCTCACTCACAGCTTCTCTTTCTCTCTCTCTCTCTCTCACTCACAGCTTCCCTTTCTTTCTCTCTCTCTCACAGCTTCTCTTTCTCTCTCTCTCACTCAAAGCTTCTCTCTCTCTCTCTCTCTCACTCACAACTTCTCTTTCTCTCTCTCTCACTCACAGCTTCTCTTTCTCTCCCTCCCTCTCACTCACAGCTTCCATTTCTTTCTCTCTCTCTCACAGCTTCTCTTTCTCTCTCTCTCTCTCACTCAAAGCTTCTCTTTCTCTCTCTCTCTCTCTCACTCAAAGCTTCTCTTTCTCTCTCTCTCACTCACAGCTTCTCTTTCTCTCCCTCTCTCTCACTCACAGCTTCTCTTTCTCTCTCTTTCTCACTCACAGCTTCTCTTTCTTTCTCTATCACTCTCAGCTTCTCTTTCCCACTCCTTCTCACTCACAGCTTCTCTTTCTCTCTCTTTCTCACTCACAGCTTATCTCTCTCTCTCACTCACAGCTTCTCTTTCTCTATCTCTCTAACTCACAGCTTCTCTTTCTCTTTCTCTCTCACACACAGCTTCTCTCTCTCTCACTTACAGCTTCTCTTTCTCTCTCTCACTCACAACTTCTGTTTCTCTCTATTACTCTCACTCATAGCTTCTCTCTCTCTCACTCACAGCTTCTCTTTCTCTCTCACTCTCTCTCACTCACAGCATATCTTTCTCTCTCTCTCTCACTCACAGCTTCTCTTTCTCTCTCTCACACAGCTTCTCTTTCTCTGTCTCTCTCTCACTCACAGCTTCTCTTTCTCTCTCTCTCACTCACAGCTTCTCTTTCTCTCTCTCACTCACTCAAAACTTCTCTTTCTCTCTCTCTGTCACACAGCTTCTCTTTCTCTCTCACTCACTCACAGCTTCTCTCTCTCTCTCACTCACAGCTTCTCTTTCTCTCTCTCACTCACAGCTTCTCTTTCTCTCTCTCTCTCTCTCACATCTTCTCTCTCACACACACAGATTCTCTTTCTCTCTCTCTCTCTCACTCACAGCTTCTCTTTCTCTCTCACACACACAGATTCTCTTTCTCTCTCTCTCACTCACTCGCAGCTTCTCTCTCTCACTCTCTCACTCACAGCTTCTCTTTCTCTCTCTCACTCACAGCTTCTCTTTCTCTCTCTTTCTCACTCACAACTTCTCTTTCTCTCTCTCTCATGCACAGCTTCTGTTTCTCTCTCTCTCACTCACTCACAGCTTCTCTTTCTCTCTCTCTCTCATGCACAGCTTCTGTTTCTCTCTCTCTCACTCACTCACAGCTTCTCTTTCTTTCTCTCTCTCTCTCACTCGCAGCTTCTCTTTCTCTCTCTCTCACTCACAGCTTCTCTTTCTCTCTCTCTCACACACAGCTTCTCTTTCTCTCTTACTCACTCACAGCTTCTCTCTCTCTCACTCACAGCTTCTCTTTCTCTCTCTCACTCACAGCTTCTCTTTCTCTCTCTCTCTCACTCACATCTTCTCTCTCTCACACACATATTCTCTTTCTCTCTCTCTCTCACTCACAGCTTCTCTTTCTCTCTCTCTCACACACAGATTCTCTTTCTCTCTCTCTCACTCACTCACAGCTTCTCTCTCTCTCACTCACAGCTTCTCTTTCTCTCTCTCACTCACACATTCTCTTTCTCTCTCTTTCTCACTCACAACTTCTCTTTCTCACTCACAGTTTCTCCCTCTCTCTCTCTCTCACTCACAGCCTCTTTCTCTCTCACACACACAGCTTCTCTCTCTCACACACACAACTTCTCTTTCACTCAGTCTCTCTCACTCACAGCTTCTCTTTCTCTCTCTCTCACTCACACCTTCTCTTTCTCTCTCTCTCTCACTCACAGCTTCTCTCTCTCTCTCTCTCTCACTCACAGCTTCTCTTGCGCTCTCACACAAACACAGATTCTCTTTCTCTCTCTCTCTCACTCACTCACCGCTTCTCTCTCTCTCTCTCTCACTCACAGCTTCTCTTTCTCTCTCACTCACAGCTTCTCTTTCTCTCTCTTTCTCACTCACAACTTCTCTTTCTCTCTCTTTCTCACTCACAGTTTCTCCCTCTCTCTCTCTCTCACTCACAGCCTCTTTCTCTCACACACACACAGCTTCTCTCTCTCACACACACAACTTCTCTTTCACTCAGTCTCTCTCACTCACAGCTTCTCTTTCTCTCTCTCACTCACAGCTTCTCTTTCTCTCTCTCTCACTCACAGCTTCTCTTTCTCTCTCTCTCTCACAGATTCTCTTTCTCTCTCTCTCACTCACTCACAGCTTCTCTCTCTCTCACTCACTCACAGCTTCTCTTTCTCTCTCTCACTCACAGCTTCTCTTTTTCTCTCTTTCTCACTCACAGCTTCTCCCTCTCTCTCTCACACACACACAGCTTCTCTCTCTCTCTCACTTCACTCAGTCTCTCTCACTCAAAGCTTCTCTTTCTCTCTCTCTCACTCACAGCTTCTCTTTCTCTCTCTCTCTCACTCACAGCTTCTCTTTCTCTCTCTCGCACAGCTTCTCTTTCTCTCTCTCTCACTCACTCACAGCTTCTCTCTCTCTCTCACTCACAGCTTCTCATTCTCTCTCTCACTCACAGATTCTCTTTTTCTCTCTTTCTCACTCACAGCTTCTCCCTCTCTCTCTCTCACTCACAGCCTCTTTCTCTCTCACACACACACAGCTTCTCTTTCTCTCACTCTCTCTTACTCACAGCTTCTCTTTCTCTCTATTGCTCTCACTCACAGCTTCTCTTTCTCTCTCTCTGTCTCTCTCACTCACAGAATTTCTTTCTCACTCTCTCTCACTCACAGCTTCTCTTTCTCTCTCTCTCTCACTCACATCTTCTCTCTCACACACACAGATTCTCTTTCTCTCTCTCTCACTCACTCACAGATTCTCTTTCTCTCTCTCATGCACAGCTTCTCTTTCTCTCTCTCTCACTCACAGCTTCTCTTTCTCTCTCACTCACAGCTTCTCTTTCTCTCTCTTTCTCACTCACAACTTCTCTTTCTCTCTCTTTCTCACTCACAGTTTCTCCCTCTCTCTCTCTCACTCACAGCCTCTTTCTCTCACACATACACAGCTTCTCTCTCTCACACACACAACTTCTCTTTCACTCAGTCTCTCTCACTCACAGCTTCTCTTTCTCTCTCTCACTCACAGCTTCTCTTTCTCTCTCTCTCACTCACAGCTTCTCTTTCTCTCTCTCTCTCACAGATTCTCTTTCTCTCTCTCTCACTCACTCACAGCTTCTCTCTCTCTCACTCACTCACAGCTTCTCTTTCTCTCTCTCACTCACAGCTTCTCTTTCTCTCTCTCTCTCACTCACATCTTCTCTCTCTCACACACATATTCTCTTTCTCTCTCTCTCACTCACAGCTTCTCTTTCTCTCTCTCTCACACACAGATTCTCTTTCTCTCTCTCTCACTCACTCACAGCTTCTCTCTCTCTCACTCACAGCTTCTCTTTCTCTCTCTCACTCACACATTCTCTTTCTCTCTCTTTCTCACTCACAACTTCTCTTTCTCACTCACAGTTTCTCCCTCTCTCTCTCTCTCACTCACAGCCTCTTTCTCTCTCACACACACAGCTTCTCTCTCTCACACACACAACTCTTTCACTCAGTCTCTCTCACTCACAGCTTCTCTTTCTCTCTCTCTCACTCACACCTTCTCTTTCTCTCTCTCTCTCACTCACAGCTTCTCTCTCTCTCTCTCTCTCACTCACAGCTTCTCTTGCGCTCTCACACAAACACAGATTCTCTTTCTCTCTCTCTCTCACTCACTCACCGCTTCTCTCTCTCTCTCTCTCACTCACAGCTTCTCTTTCTCTCTCACTCACAGCTTCTCTTTCTCTCTCTTTCTCACTCACAACTTCTCTTTCTCTCTCTTTCTCACTCACAGTTTCTCCCTCTCTCTCTCTCTCACTCACAGCCTCTTTCTCTCACACACACACAGCTTCTCTCTCTCACACACACAACTTCTCTTTCACTCAGTCTCTCTCACTCACAGCTTCTCTTTCTCTCTCTCACTCACAGCTTCTCTTTCTCTCTCTCTCACTCACAGCTTCTCTTTCTCTCTCTCTCTCACAGATTCTCTTTCTCATTCTCTCACTCACTCACAGCTTCTCTCTCTCTCACTCACTCACAGCTTCTCTTTCTCTCTCTCACTCACAGCTTCTCTTTCTCTCTTTCTCACTCACAGCTTCTCCCTCTCTCTCTCACACACACACAGCTTCTCTCTCTCTCTCACTTCACTCAGTCTCTCTCACTCAAAGCTTCTCTTTCTCTCTCTCTCACTCACAGCTTCTCTTTCTCTCTCTCTCTCACTCACAGCTTCTCTTTCTCTCTCTCGCACAGCTTCTCTTTCTCTCTCTCTCACTCACTCACAGCTTCTCTCTCTCTCTCACTCACAGCTTCTCATTCTCTCTCTCACTCACAGATTCTCTTTTTCTCTCTTTCTCACTCACAGCTTCTCCCTCTCTCTCTCTCACTCACAGCCTCTTTCTCTCTCACACACACACAGCTTCTCTTTCTCTCACTCTCTCTTACTCACAGCTTCTCTTTCTCTCTATTGCTCTCACTCACAGCTTCTCTTTCTCTCTCTCTGTCTCTCTCACTCACAGAATCTCTTTCTCACTCTCTCTCACTCACAGCTTCTCTTTCTCTCTCTCTCTCACTCACATCTTCTCTCTCACACACACAGATTCTCTTTCTCTCTCTCTCACTCACTCACAGATTCTCTTTCTCTCTCTCATGCACAGCTTCTCTTTCTCTCTCTCTCACTCACAGCTTCTCTTTCTCTCTCACTCACAGCTTCTCTTTCTCTCTCTTTCTCACTCACAACTTCTCTTTCTCTCTCTTTCTCACTCACAGTTTCTCCCTCTCTCTCTCTCACTCACAGCCTCTTTCTCTCACACACACACAGCTTCTCTCTCTCACACACACAACTTCTCTTTCACTCAGTCTCTCTCACTCACAGCTTCTCTTTCTCTCTCTCACTCACAGCTTCTCTTTCTCTCTCTCTCACTCACAGCTTCTCTTTCTCTCTCTCTCTCTCACAGATTCTCTTTCTCTCTCTCTCACTCACTCACAGCTTCTCTCTCTCTCACTCACTCACAGCTTCTCTTTCTCTCTCTCACTCACAGCTTCTCTTTTTCTCTCTTTCTCACTCACAGCTTCTCCCTCTCTCTCTCTCACACACACAGCTTCTCTCTCTCTCACTTCACTCAGTCTCTCTCACTCAAAGCTTCTCTTTCTCTCTCTCTCACTCACAGCTTCTCTTTCTCTCTCTCTCTCACTCACAGCTTCTCTTTCTCTCTCTCGCACAGCTTCTCTTTCTCTCTCTCTCACTCACTCACAGCTTCTCTCTCTCTCTCACTCACAGCTTCTCATTCTCTCTCTCACTCACAGATTCTCTTTTTCTCTCTTTCTCACTCACAGCTTCTCCCTCTCTCTCTCTCACTCACAGCCTCTTTCTCTCTCACACACACACAGCTTCTCTTTCTCTCACTCTCTCTTACTCACAGCTTCTCTTTCTCTCTATTGCTCTCACTCACAGCTTCTCTTTCTCTCTCTCTGTCTCTCTCACTCACAGAATCTCTTTCTCACTCTCTCTCACTCACAGCTTCTCTTTCTCTCTCTCTCTCACTCACATCTTCTCTCTCACACACACAGATTCTCTTTCTCTCTCTCTCACTCACTCACAGATTCTCTTTCTCTCTCTCATGCACAGCTTCTCTTTCTCTCTCTCTCTCTCACTCACAGCTTCTCTTTCTCTCTCTCTCTCACTCAAAGCTTCTCTTTCTCTCTCTCTCTCACTCACAGCTTCTCTTTCTCTCTCTCTCTCACTCACAGCTTCTCTTTCTCTCCCTCTCTCACACAGCTTCTCTTTCTCTCTCACTCACTCACAGCTTCTCTCTCTCTCTCACTCACAGCTTCTCTTTCTCTCTCTCTCACTCACATCTTCTCTCTCACACACACAGATTCTCTTTCTCTCTCTCTCTCTCTCTCACAGCTTCTCTTTCTCTCTCTCACTCACAGCTTCTCTTTCTCTCTCTTTCTCACTCACAACTTCTCTTTCTCTCTCTTT
Organism: Bradypodion ventrale; assembly: GCA_035047345.1. Taxonomy (NCBI): domain Eukaryota; kingdom Metazoa; phylum Chordata; class Lepidosauria; order Squamata; family Chamaeleonidae; genus Bradypodion; species Bradypodion ventrale. The sequence goes on from JAWDJE010000001.1 coordinate 256,962,680, forward strand.
CTCACTCACAGTTTCTCCCTCTCTCTCTCACTCACAGCCTCTTTCTCTCTCACACACACACCTTCTCTCTCTCACACACACACAACTTCTCTTTCACTCAGTCTCTCTCACTCACAGCTTCTCTTTCTCTTTCTCTCACTCACACCTTCTCTTTCTCTCTCTCTCTCACTCACAGCGTCTCTTTCTCTCTCTCTCTCTCACTCACAGCTTCTCTTTTACTCTCACACACACAGAGATTCTCTTTCTCTCTCTCTCACTCACTCACAGCTTCTCTCTCTCTCACTCACAGCTTCTCTTTCTCTCTCACTCACAGCTTCTCTTTCTCTCTCTTTCTCACTCACAACTTCTCTTTCTCTCTCTTTCTCACTCACAGTTTCTCCCTCTCTCTCTCTCTCACTCACAGCCTCTTTCTCTCTCACACACACAGCTTCTCTCTCTCACACACACAACTTCTCTTTCACTCAGTCTCTCTCACTCACAGCTTCTCTTTCTCTCTCTCTCACTCACAGCTTCTCTTTCTCTCTCTCTCTCACTCACAGCTTCTCTTTCTCTCTCACACACACAGATTCTCTTTCTCTCTCTCTCTCACTCACTCACAGCTTTCTCTCTCTCACTCACTCACAGCTTCTCTTTCTCTCTCTCACTCACAGCTTCTCTTTTTCTCTCTTTCTCACTCACAGCTTCTCCTTCTCTCTCTCACTCACAGCCTCTTTCTCTCTCTCACACACAGCTTCTCTCTCTCTCTCACTTCACTCAGTCTGTCTCACTCAAAGCTTCTCTTTCTCTCTCTCTCTCACTCACAGCTTCTCTTTCTCTCTCTCTCTCACTCACAGCTTCTCTTTCTCTCTTTCTCTCTCTCTCGCACAGCTTCTCTTTCTCTCTCTCTCACTCACGCACAGCTTCTCTCTCTCTCTCACTCACAGCTTCTCTTTCTCTCTCTCACTCACAGATTCTCTTTTTCTCTCTTTCTCACTCACAGCTTCTCCCTCTCTCTCTCACTCACAGCCTCTTTCTCTCTCACACACACACAGCTTCTCTTTCTCTCACTCTCTCTTACTCACAGCTTCTCTTTCTCTCTATTGCTCTCACTCACAGCTTCTCTTTCTCTCTCTCTGTCTCTCTCACTCACAGAATCTCTTTCTCACTCTCTCTCACTCACAGCTTCTCTTTCTCCCTCTCTCTCTCTCTCACCTTCTCTCTCACACACACAGATTCTCTTTCTCTCTCTCTCACTCACTCACAGATTCTCTTTCTCTCTCTCATGCACAGCTTCTCTTTCTCTCTCTCACACACACAGATTCTCTTTCTCTCTCTCTCACTCACTCACTGCTTCTCTCTCTCACACTCACAGCTTCTCTTTCTCTCTCTCACTCACAGCTTCTCTTTTTCTCTCTTTCTCACTCACAGATTCTCTTTCTCTCTCTCATGCACAGCTTCTCTTTCTCTCTCTCTCTCACTCACTCACAGCTTCTCTTTCTCTCTCTCTCTCACTCAAAGCTTCTCTTTCTCTCTCTCTCTCTCACTCACACCTTCTCTTTCTCTCTCTCTCTCACTCACAGCTTCTCTTTCTCTCTCACACACACACAGATTCTCTTTCTCTCTCTCTCACTCACTCACAGCTTCTCTCTCTCTCTCACTCACAGCTTCTCTTTCTCTCTCTCACTCACAGCTTCTCTTTTTCTCTCTTTCTCACTCACAGCTTCTCCTTCTCTCTCTCTCACTCACAGCCTCTTTCTCTCACACACAAACAGCTTCTCTCTCACACACACACACACAACTTCTCTTTCACTCAGTCTCTCTCACTCACAGCTTCTCTTTCTCTCTCTCTAACTCACAGCTTCTCTTTCTCACTCTCTCACTCACAGCTTCTCTTTCTCTCCCTCTCTCTCACTCACAGCTTCTCTTTCTCTCTCTTTCTCACTCACAGCTTCTCTTTCTTTCTCTATCACTCACAGCTTCTCTTTCTCTCTCTTTCTCACTCACAGCTTCTCTCTCTCACACACACAGCTTCTCTCTCTCTCTCTCTCACTCTCAGCTTCTCTTTCTCTCTCTCTCACTCACAGCTTCTCTCTTTCTCTCTCAGCTTCTCTTTCTCTCTCTCTCTCACTCACAGCTTCTCTTTCTCTCTCTGACTGACAGCTACACTTTCTCTCTCTCTCACACAGCTTCTCTTTCTCTCTCTCTATCACTCTCAGCTTCTCTTTCTCTCTCTCTCACTCACAGCCTCTTTCTCTCACACACACACAGCTTCTCTCTCACACACACACACAACTTCTCTTTCACTCACTCTCTCACTCACAGCTTCTCTTTCTCTCTCTCTCTCACACAGCTTCTCTTTCTCTCTCACTCACTCACAGCTTCTCTCTCTCTCTCACTCACAGCTTCTCTTTCTCTCTCTCTCACTCACTCACTGCTTCTCTCTCTCTCTCACTCACAGCTTCTCTTTCTCTCTCTCACTCACAGCTTCTCTTTTTCTCTCTTTCTCACTCACAGATTCTCTTTCTCGCTCTCTCACTCACTCACAGCTTCTCTCTCTCTCACTCACTCACAGCTTCTCTTTCTCTCTCTCACTCACAGCTTCTCTTTTTCTCTCTTTCTCACTCACAGCTTCTCCTTCTCTCTCTCTCTCACTCACAGCCTCTTTCTCTCACACACAAACAGCTTCTCTCTCACACACACACACACAACTTCTCTTTCACTCAGTCTCTCTCACTCACAGCTTTTCTTTCTCTCTCTCTCTAACTCACAGCTTCTCTTTCTCACTCTCTCACTCACAGCTTCTCTTTCTCTCCCTCTCTCTCACTCACAGCTTCTCTTTCTCTCTCTTTCTCACTCACAGATTCTCTTTCTTTCTCTATCACTCTCAGCTTCTCTTTCCCACTCCTTCTCACTCACAGCTTCTCTTTCTCTTTCTCACTCACAGCTTCTCTCTCTCTCTCACTCACAGCTTCTCTTTCTCTCTCTCTCTCATGCACAGCTTCTGTTTCTCTCTCTCTCACTCACTCACAGCTTCTCTTTCTCTCTCTCTCTCATGCACAGCTTCTGTTTCTGTCTCTCTCACTCACTCACAGCTTCTCTTTCTTTCTCTCTCTCTCTCACTCGCAGCTTCTCTTTCTCTCTCTCTCACTCACAGCTTCTCTTTCTCTCTCTCTCTCACTCACAGCTTCTCTTTCTCTCTCTCTCACACACAGCTTCTCTTTCTCTCTCACTCACTCACAGCTTCTCTCTCTCTCTCACTCACAGCTTCTCTTTCTCTCTCTCACTCACAGCTTCTCTTTCTCTCTCTCTCACTCACATCTTCTCTCTCACACACACAGATTCTCTTTCTCTCTCTCTCTCACTCACAGCTTCTCTCTCTCTCTCACTCACAGCTTCTCTTTCTCTCTCTCGCACACAGCTTCTCTCTCACACACACAACCAACTTCTCTTTCACTCAGTCTCTCTCACTCACAGCTTATCTTTCTCTCTCTCTCTCACTCAAAGCTTCTCTTTCTCTCTCACTCTCTCTCTCACTCACAGCTTCTCTTTCTCTCTCTCTCACTCAAAGCTTCTCTTTCTCTCTATTTCTCACTCACAGCTTCTCTTTCTTTCTCTATCACGCTCAGCTTCTCTTTCCCACTACTTCTCACTCACAGCTTCTCTTTCTCACTCACAGCTTCTCTCTCTCTCACTCACAGCTTCTCTTTCTCTCTCTCTCATGCACAGCTTCTGTTTCTCTCTCTCTCACTCACTCACAGCTTCTCTTTCTCTCTCTCTCTCATGCACAGCTTCTGTTTCTCTCTCTCTCACTCACTCACAGCTTCTCTTTCTTTCTCTCTCTCTCTCACTCGCAGCTTCTCTTTCTCTCTCTCTCACTCACAGCTTCTCTTTCTCTCTCTCTCTCACTCACATCTTCTCTTTCTCTCTCACACACACACAGCTTCTCTTTCTCTCTCACTCACTCACAGCTTCTCTCTCTCTCTCACTCACAGCTTCTCTTTCTCTCTCTCACTCACAGCTTCTCTTTCTCTCTCTCACTCACATCTTCTCTCTCACACACACAGATTCTCTTTCTCTCTCTCTCTCACTCACAGCTTCTCTTTCTCTCTCACACACACACAGATTCTCTTTCTCTCTCTCTCACTCACTCACAGCTTCTCTCTCTCTCTCACTCACAGCTTCTCTTTCTCTCTCTCACTCACAGCTTCTCTTTCTCTCTCTTTCTCACTCACAACTTCTCTTTCTCTCTCTTTCTCACTCACAGTTTCTCCCTCTCTCTCTCTCTCTCACTCACAGCCTCTTTCTCTCTCACACACACAGCTTCTCTCTCTCACACACACACAATTTCTCTTTCACTCAGTCTCTCTCACTCACAGCTTCTCTTTCTCTCTCTCTCACTCACACCTTCTCTTTCTCTCTCTCTCTCACTCACAGCTTCTCTTTCTCTCTCTCTCACTCACTCACAGCTTCTCTTGCGCTCTCACACACACACAGATTCTCTTTCTCTCTCTCTCTCACTCACTCACAGCTTCTCTCTCTCTCTCACTCACAGCTTCTCTTTCTCTCTCTCTCACAGCTTCTCTTTCTCTCTCTCTCTCACTCAAAGCTTCTCTTTCTCTCTCTCACTCACAGCTTCTCTTTCTCTCTCTCTCTCTCACTCACAGCTTCTCTTTCTCTCTCACACACACACAGATTCTCTTTCTCTCTCTCTCACTCACTCACTGCTTCTCTCTCTCTCTCACTCACAGCTTCTCTTTCTCTCTCTCACTCACAGCTTCTCTTTTTCTCTCTTACTCACTCACAGATTCTCTTTCTCTCTCATGCACAGCTTCTCTTTCTCTCTCTCTCACTCACTCACAGCTTCTCTTTCTCTCTCTCTCACTCAAAGCTTCTCTTTCTCTCTCTCTCTCACTCACAGCTTCTCTTTCTCTCTCTCTCTCACTCACAGCTTCTCTTTCTCTCTCACACACACAGATTCTCTTTCTCTCTCTCTCACTCACTCGCAGCTTCTCTCTCTCTCTCTCACTCACAGCTTCTCTTTCTCTCTCTCACTCACAGCTTCTCTTTTTCTCTCTTTCTCACTCACAGCTTCTCTTTCTCTCTCTGACTGACAGCTACACTTTCTCTCTCTCACACACAGCTTCTCTTTCTCTCTCTCTCTCTCACTCTCAGCTTCTCTTTCTCTCTCTCTCACTCACAGCCTCTTTCTCTCACACACACACAGCTTCTCTCTCTGTCACACACACAACTTCTCTTTCACTCAGTCTCTCTCACTCACAGCTTCTCTTTCTCTCTCTCTCTCACTCACAGCTTCTCTTTCTCTCTCTCTCACTCACAGCTTCTCTTTCTCTCTCATTCTCAGCTTCTCCTGCTCTCTCTCTCTCTCACTCACAGCTTCTATTTCTTTTTCTCTCACACTCACAGCTTCTTTTTCTCTCTATTACTCTCACTCACAGCTTCTCTTTCTCTCTCTCTCACTCACAGCTTCTCTTTCTCTCTCTCTCTCTCACTCACAGCTTCCCTTTCTTTCTCTCTCTCTCACAGCTTCTCTTTCTCTCTCTCTCACTCAAAGCTTCTCTCTCTCTCTCTCTCTCTCTCTCACTCACAACTTCTCTTTCTCTCTCTCTCACTCACAGCTTCTCTTTCTCTCCCTCCCTCTCACTCACAGCTTCCATTTCTTTCTCTCTCTCTCACAGCTTCTCTTTCTCTCTCTCTCTCTCACTCAAAGCTTCTCTTTCTCTCTCTCTCTCTCTCACTCAAAGCTTCTCTTTCTCTCTCTCTCACTCACAGCTTCTCTTTCTCTCCCTCTCTCTCACTCACAGCTTCTCTTTCTCTCTCTTTCTCACTCACAGCTTCTCTTTCTTTCTCTATCACTCTCAGCTTCTCTTTCCCACTCCTTCTCACTCACAGCTTCTCTTTCTCTCTCTTTCTCACTCACAGCTTATCTCTCTCTCTCACTCACAGCTTCTCTTTCTCTATCTCTCTAACTCACAGCTTCTCTTTCTCTTTCTCTCTTACACACAGCTTCTCTCTCTCTCACTTACAGCTTCTCTTTCTCTCTCTCACTCACAACTTCTGTTTCTCTCTATTACTCTCACTCATAGCTTCTCTCTCTCTCACTCACAGCTTCTCTTTCTCTCTCACTCTCTCTCACTCACAGCATATCTTTCTCTCTCTCTCTCACTCACAGCTTCTCTTTCTCTCTCTCACACAGCTTCTCTTTCTCTGTCTCTCTCTCACTCACAGCTTCTCTTTCTCTCTCTCTCACTCACAACTTCTCTTTCTCTCTCTCACTCACTCAAACCTTCTCTTTCTCTCTCTCTGTCACACAGCTTCTCTTTCTCTCTCACTCACTCACAGCTTCTCTCTCTCTCTCACTCACAGCTTCTCTTTCTCTCTCTCACTCACAGCTTCTCTTTCTCTCTCTCTCTCTCTCACATCTTCTCTCTCACACACACAGATTCTCTTTCTCTCTCTCTCTCTCACTCACAGCTTCTCTTTCTCTCTCACACACACAGATTCTCTTTCTCTCTCTCTCACTCACTCGCAGCTTCTCTCTCTCACTCTCTCACTCACAGCTTCTCTTTCTCTCTCTCACTCACAGCTTCTCTTTCTCTCTCTTTCTCACTCACAACTTCTCTTTCTCTCTCTCTCATGCACAGCTTCTGTTTCTCTCTCTCTCACTCACTCACAGCTTCTCTTTCTCTCTCTCTCTCATGCACAGCTTCTGTTTCTCTCTCTCTCACTCACTCACAGCTTCTCTTTCTTTCTCTCTCTCTCTCACTCGCAGCTTCTCTTTCTCTCTCTCTCACTCACAGCTTCTCTTTCTCTCTCTCTCACACACAGCTTCTCTTTCTCTCTTACTCACTCACAGCTTCTCTCTCTCTCACTCACAGCTTCTCTTTCTCTCTCTCACTCACAGCTTCTCTTTCTCTCTCTCTCTCACTCACATCTTCTCTCTCTCACACACATATTCTCTTTCTCTCTCTCTCACTCACAGCTTCTCTTTCTCTCTCTCACACACACAGATTCTCTTTCTCTCTCTCTCACTCACTCACAGCTTCTCTCTCTCTCACTCACAGCTTCTCTTTCTCTCTCTCACTCACACATTCTCTTTCTCTCTCTTTCTCACTCACAACTTCTCTTTCTCACTCACAGTTTCTCCCTCTCTCTCTCTCTCACTCACAGCCTCTTTCTCTCTCACACACACAGCTTCTCTCTCACACACACACAACTTCTCTTTCACTCAGTCTCTCTCACTCACAGCTTCTCTTTCTCTCTCTCTCACTCACACCTTCTCTTTCTCTCTCTCTCTCACTCACAGCTTCTCTCTCTCTCTCTCTCACTCACAGCTTCTCTTGCGCTCTCACACAAACACAGATTCTCTTTCTCTCTCTCTCTCACTCACTCACCGCTTCTCTCTCTCTCTCTCTCACTCACAGCTTCTCTTTCTCTCTCACTCACAGCTTCTCTTTCTCTCTCTTTCTCACTCACAACTTCTCTTTCTCTCTCTTTCTCACTCACAGTTTCTCCCTCTCTCTCTCTCTCACTCACAGCCTCTTTCTCTCACACACACACAGCTTCTCTCTCACACACACACAACTTCTCTTTCACTCAGTCTCTCTCACTCACAGCTTCTCTTTCTCTCTCTCACTCACAGCTTCTCTTTCTCTCTCTCTCACTCACAGCTTCTCTTTCTCTCTCTCTCTCTCACAGATTCTCTTTCTCTCTCTCTCACTCACTCACAGCTTCTCTCTCTCTCACTCACTCACAGCTTCTCTTTCTCTCTCTCACTCACAGCTTCTCTTTTTCTCTCTTTCTCACTCACAGCTTCTCCCTCTCTCTCTCTCACACACACAGCTTCTCTCTCTCTCTCACTTCACTCAGTCTCTCTCACTCAAAGCTTCTCTTTCTCTCTCTCTCACTCACAGCTTCTCTTTCTCTCTCTCTCTCACTCACAGCTTCTCTTTCTCTCTCTCGCACAGCTTCTCTTTCTCTCTCTCTCACTCACTCACAGCTTCTCTCTCTCTCTCACTCACAGCTTCTCATTCTCTCTCTCACTCACAGATTCTCTTTTTCTCTCTTTCTCACTCACAGCTTCTCCCTCTCTCTCTCTCACTCACAGCCTCTTTCTCTCTCACACACACACAGCTTCTCTTTCTCTCACTCTCTCTTACTCACAGCTTCTCTTTCTCTCTATTGCTCTCACTCACAGCTTCTCTTTCTCTCTCTCTGTCTCTCTCACTCACAGAATCTCTTTCTCACTCTCTCTCACTCACAGCTTCTCTTTCTCTCTCTCTCTCACTCACATCTTCTCTCTCACACACACAGATTCTCTTTCTCTCTCTCTCTCTCACTCACTCACAGATTCTCTTTCTCTCTCTCATGCACAGCTTCTCTTTCTCTCTCTCTCACTCACAGCTTCTCTTTCTCTCTCACTCACAGCTTCTCTTTCTCTCTCTTTCTCACTCACAACTTCTCTTTCTCTCTCTTTCTCACTCACAGTTTCTCCCTCTCTCTCTCTCACTCACAGCCTCTTTCTCTCACACACACACAGCTTCTCTCTCTCACACACACAACTTCTCTTTCACTCAGTCTCTCTCACTCACAGCTTCTCTTTCTCTCTCTCACTCACAGCTTCTCTTTCTCTCTCTCTCACTCACAGCTTCTCTTTCTCTCTCTCTCACACACAGATTCTCTTTCTCTCTCTCTCACTCACTCACAGCTTCTCTCTCTCTCACTCACTCACAGCTTCTCTTTCTCTCTCTCACTCACAGCTTCTCTTTTTCTCTCTTTCTCACTCACAGCTTCTCCCTCTCTCTCTCACACACACACAGCTTCTCTCTCTCTCTCACTTCACTCAGTCTCTCTCACTCAAAGCTTCTCTTTCTCTCTCTCTCACTCACAGCTTCTCTTTCTCTCTCTCTCTCACTCACAGCTTCTCTTTCTCTCTCTCGCACAGCTTCTCTTTCTCTCTCTCTCACTCACTCACAGCTTCTCTCTCTCTCTCACTCACAGCTTCTCATTCTCTCTCTCACTCACAGATTCTCTTTTTCTCTCTTTCTCACTCACAGCTTCTCCCTCTCTCTCTCTCACTCACAGCCTCTTTCTCTCTCACACACACACAGCTTCTCTTTCTCTCACTCTCTCTTACTCACAGCTTCTCTTTCTCTCTATTGCTCTCACTCACAGCTTCTCTTTCTCTCTCTCTGTCTCTCTCACTCACAGAATCTCTTTCTCACTCTCTCTCACTCACAGCTTCTCTTTCTCTCTCTCTCTCACTCACATCTTCTCTCTCACACACACAGATTCTCTTTCTCTCTCTCTCACTCACTCACAGATTCTCTTTCTCTCTCTCATGCACAGCTTCTCTTTCTCTCTCTCTCTCTCACTCACAGCTTCTCTTTCTCTCTCTCTCTCACTCAAAGCTTCTCTTTCTCTCTCTCTCTCACTCACAGCTTCTCTTTCTCTCCCTCTCTCACACAGCTTCTCTTTCTCTCTCACTCACTCACAGCTTCTCTCTCTCTCTCACTCACAGCTTCTCTTTCTCTCTCTCTCACTCACATCTTCTCTCTCACACACACAGATTCTCTCTCTCTCTCTCTCTCTCACTCACAGCTTCTCTTTCTCTCTCTCACTCACAGCTTCTCTTTCTCTCTCTTTCTCACTCACAACTTCTCTTTCTCTCTCTTTCTCACTCACAGTTTCTCCCTCTCTCTCTCACTCACAGCCTCTTTCTCTCTCACACACACACCTTCTCTCTCTCACACACACACAACTTCTCTTTCACTCAGTCTCTCTCACTCACAGCTTCTCTTTCTCTTTCTCTCACTCACACCTTCTCTTTCTCTCTCTCTCTCACTCACAGCGTCTCTTTCTCTCTCTCACACACACTCACAGCTTCTCTTTTACTCTCACACACACAGAGATTCTCTTTCTCTCTCTCTCACTCACTCACAGCTTCTCTCTCTCTCACTCACAGCTTCTCTTTCTCTCTCACTCACAGCTTCTCTTTCTCTCTCTTTCTCACTCACAACTTCTCTTTCTCTCTCTTTCTCACTCACAGTTTCTCCCTCTCTCTCTCTCTCACTCACAGCCTCTTTCTCTCTCACACACACAGCTTCTCTCTCTCACACACACAACTTCTCTTTCACTCAGTCTCTCTCACTCACAGCTTCTCTTTCTCTCTCTCTCACTCACAGCTTCTCTTTCTCTCTCTCTCTCACTCACAGCTTCTCTTTCTCTCTCTCACACACAGATTCTCTTTCTCTCTCTCTCACTCACTCACAGCTTTCTCTCTCTCACTCACTCACAGCTTCTCTTTCTCTCTCTCACTCACAGCTTCTCTTTTTCTCTCTTTCTCACTCACAGCTTCTCCTTCTCTCTCTCACTCACAGCCTCTTTCTCTCTCTCACACACAGCTTCTCTCTCTCTCTCACTTCACTCAGTCTGTCTCACTCAAAGCTTCTCTTTCTCTCTCTCTCTCACTCACAGCTTCTCTTTCTCTCTCTCTCTCACTCACAGCTTCTCTTTCTCTCTTTCTCTCTCTCTCGCACAGCTTCTCTTTCTCTCTCTCTCACTCACGCACAGCTTCTCTCTCTCTCTCACTCACAGCTTCTCTTTCTCTCTCTCACTCACAGATTCTCTTTTTCTCTCTTTCTCACTCACAGCTTCTCCCTCTCTCTCTCACTCACAGCCTCTTTCTCTCTCACACACACACAGCTTCTCTTTCTCTCACTCTCTCTTACTCACAGCTTCTCTTTCTCTCTATTGCTCTCACTCACAGCTTCTCTTTCTCTCTCTCTGTCTCTCTCACTCACAGAATCTCTTTCTCACTCTCTCTCACTCACAGCTTCTCTTTCTCCCTCTCTCTCTCTCTCACCTTCTCTCTCACACACACAGATTCTCTTTCTCTCTCTCTCACTCACTCACAGATTCTCTTTCTCTCTCTCATGCACAGCTTCTCTTTCTCTCTCTCACACACACAGATTCTCTTTCTCTCTCTCTCACTCACTCACTGCTTCTCTCTCTCACACTCACAGCTTCTCTTTCTCTCTCTCACTCACAGCTTCTCTTTTTCTCTCTTTCTCACTCACAGATTCTCTTTCTCTCTCTCATGCACAGCTTCTCTTTCTCTCTCTCTCTCACTCACTCACAGCTTCTCTTTCTCTCTCTCTCTCACTCAAAGCTTCTCTTTCTCTCTCTCTCTCTCACTCACACCTTCTCTTTCTCTCTCACTCTCACTCACAGCTTCTCTTTCTCTCTCACACACACACAGATTCTCTTTCTCTCTCTCTCACTCACTCACAGCTTCTCTCTCTCTCACTCACAGCTTCTCTTTCTCTCTCTCACTCACAGCTTCTCTTTTTCTCTCTTTCTCACTCACAGCTTCTCCTTCTCTCTCTCTCACTCACAGCCTCTTTCTCTCACACACAAACAGCTTCTCTTTCTCTCACACACACACAACTTCTCTTTCACTCAGTCTCTCTCACTCACAGCTTCTCTTTCTCTCTCTCTAACTCACAGCTTCTCTTTCTCTCTCACTCACAGCTTCTCTTTCTCTCCCTCTCTCTCACTCACAGCTTCTCTTTCTCTCTCTTTCTCACTCACAGCTTCTCTTTCTTTCTCTATCACTCACAGCTTCTCTTTCTCTCTCTTTCTCACTCACAGCTTCTCTGTCTCACACACACAGCTTCTCTCTCTCTCTCTCTCACTCTCAGCTTCTCTTTCTCTCTCTCTCACTCACAGCTTCTCTCTTTCTCTCTCAGCTTCTCTTTCTCTCTCTCTGTCACTCACAGCTTCTCTTTCTCTCTCTGACTGACAGCTACACTTTCTCTCTCTCTCACACAGCTTCTCTTTCTCTCTCTCTATCACTCTCAGCTTCTCTTTCTCTCTCTCTCACTCACAGCCTCTTTCTCTCACACACACACAGCTTCGCTCTCACACACACACACAACTTCTCTTTCACTCACTCTCTCACTCACAGCTTCTCTTTCTCTCTCTCTCTCACACAGCTTCTCTTTCTCTCTCACTCACTCACAGCTTCTCTCTCTCTCTCACTCACAGCTTCTCTTTCTCTCTCTCTCACTCACATCTTCTCTCTCACACACACAGATTCTCTTTCTCTCTCTCTCTCTCACTCACAGCTTCTCTTTCTCTCTCTCACTCACAGCTTCTCTTTCTCTCTCTTTCTCACTCACAACTTCTCTTTCTCTCTCTTTCTCACTCACAGTTTCTCCCTCTCTCTCTCTCTCACTCACAGCCTCTTTCTCTCTCTCACACACAGCTTCTCTCTCTCACACACACACAACTTCTCTTTCACTCAGTCTCTCTCACTCACAGCTTCTCTTTCTCTCTCTCTCACTCACACCTTCTCTTTCTCTCTCTCTCACTCACAGCTTCTCTTTCTCTCTCTCTCACTCACTCACAGCTTCTCTTTTACTCTCACACACACAGAGATTCTCTTTCTCTCTCTCTCTCACTCACTCACAGCTTCTCTCTCTCTCACTCACAGCTTCTCTTTCTCTCTCACTCACAGCTTCTCTTTCTCTCTCTTTCTCACTCACAACTTCTCTTTCTCTCTCTTTCTCACTCACAGTTTCTCCCTCTCTCTCTCTCTCACTCACAGCCTCTTTCTCTCTCACACACACAGCTTCTCTCTCTCACACACACAACTTCTCTTTCACTCATTCTCTCTCACTCACAGCTTCTCTTTCTCTCTCTCTCACTCACAGCTTCTCTTTCTCTCTCTCTCACTCACAGCTTCTCTTTCTCTCTCTCTCACACAGATTCTCTTTCTCTCTCTCTCACTCACTCACAGCTTTCTCTCTCTCACTCACTCACAGCTTCTCTTTCTCTCTCTCACTCACAGCTTCTCTTTTTCTCTCTTTCTCACTCACAGCTTCTCCTTCTCTCTCTCACTCACAGCCTCTTTCTCTCTCACACACACAGCTTCTCTCTCTCTCTCACTTCACTCAGTCTGTCTCACTCAAAGCTTCTCTTTCTCTCTCTCTCTCACTCACAGCTTCTCTTTCTCTCTCTCACTCACAGATTCTCTTTTTCTCTCTTTCTCACTCACAGCTTCTCCCTCTCTCTCTCACTCACTTTTTTTCTCTCTCTCAATCATAGCTTCTCTTTCTCTCTCTCTCTCACTCACAACTTCTTCTTTTTTCTCTCTCTCTCACTCACAGCTTCTCTTTCTCTCTCTCACTCACAGCTTCTCTTTCTCTCTCTCTCTCACTCACAGCTTCTCTTCTTCTCTCTCTCGCTCACAGCTTCTCTTTCACTCTCTCTCACTCACAGCTTCTCTTTCTCCTCTCTCTCACTCACAGACTCCCTTTCTCTCTCACTCACAGACTCTCTTTCTCTCTCTCTCTCTCACTCACACTCTCTTTCTCTCTCAGTCTCTCTCACTCACAGCTTCTCTTTCTCTCTCTCTCTCTCACTCACAGCTTATTTTTTCTCTCTCTAAATCAAAGCTTATCTTTCTCTCTCTCACTCTCTCTCACTCACAGCTTCTTTTTTCTCTCACTCTCTCGCACTCACAGCATCTCTTTCTCTGTCACTCACAGCTTCCCTCTCTCTCGCTCACAGCTTCTCTCTCTCTCACTCACAGCTTCTCTTTTTCTCTCTCACTCAGAGCTTCTCTTTTTCTCTCTCTCTTTCTCTCACAGCTTCTCTTTCTCTCTCTGTCACTCACAGCTTCTATTTCTCTCTCTCTCACTCACAGCTTCTTCTTTTTTCTTTCTCTCAATCACAGCTTCTCTTTCTCTCTAACTCACAGCTTCACTTTTTCTCTCTCACACTCACTCACACTCTCTTTCTCTCTCTCTCTCACTCGCAGCTTCTCTTTCTCTCTCTCTCACTCACAGCTTCTCTTTCACTCTCTCACTCAAAGCTTCTCTTTCTCTCTCTCTCACTTACTCACAGCCCTTTCTCCCTCTCTCTCTCTCTCACAGATTCTCTCTCTCACTCACAGCTTCTCTCTCTCTCACTCACAGCTTCTCTCTCTCTCTCTCACTCACTCTCAGCTTCTCTTTCTCTCTGTCTCTCTCACTCACAGTTTCTCTTTTTCTCTCGTTCTATCTCACTCACAGCTTCTCTTTCTCTCTCTGTCTCTCTCACTCACAGCTTATCTTTCTCTCTCTCTCACACAGCTTCTCTCTCTCTCTCTCACTCAAAGATTCTCTTTCTCTCTCACTCACTCACAGCTTCTCTTTCTCTCTCTCACTCACAGCTTCTCTTTCTCTCTCTCTCTCACTCATAGCTTCTCTTTCTCTCACTCTCTCTCAAACACAGCTTCTCTATCTCTCTCTGTCTCTCTCTTTCTCTCTCTTTCTCTCTCTCACTCACAGCTTCTCTTTCTCTCTCTCACTCACAGCTTCTCTTTCTCTCGCTCTCTCTCACTCACAGCTTCTCTATCTCTCTCTGTCTCTCTCTTTCTCTCTCTTTCTCTCTCTCTCACTCACAGCTTCTCTTTCTCTCTCTCACTCACAGCTTCTCTTTCTCTCGCTCTCTCTCACTCACAGCTTCTCTTTCTCTCTCTCACTCTCACAGCTTCTCTTTCTCTCTCTGTCACTCAAAGCTCCACTTTCTCTCTCTCTCTCTCTCTCTCACTCACAGCTTCTTTTTTTCTCTCTCTTTCAATCACAGCTTCTCTTTCTCTCTCTCTCCCTCTCACTCACAGCTTCTCTTTCTCTCTCTCTCACTCACACAGCTTCTCTTTCTCTCTCTCTCTCTCACTCACAGCTTCTCTTTCTCTCTCTTTCCCTCTAACTCACAGCTTCTCTATCTCTCTCTGTCTCTCTCACTCACAGCTTCTCTTTCTCTCTCTGTCTCTCTCACTCACAGCTTCTCTTTCTCTCTCTGTCTCTCTCACTCACAGCTTCTCTTTCTCTCACTCTCACTCACAGCTTCTCTTTCTCTCTCTCTCACTCACAGCTTCTCTTTCTCTCTCTCTCAAACACAGCTTCTCTTTCTCTCTCTTCCTCTCTCTCACTCACAACTTCTCTCTCCCTCTCTCTCACTCATGGCTTATCTCTCTCTCACTCACAGCTTCTCTTTCTCACACACTCTCTCTCTCACTCACAGCTTCTCTCTCTCACACTAACAGCATCTCTTTCTCTCTCTCTCACTCACTCACAGCTTCTCTTTCTCTCTGTTTCTCTCTCACTCACAGCTTCTCTTTCTCTCTCTCTCTCTCATTCACAGCTTCTCTTTCTCTCTATCACTCCCTCACTCACACCTTCTCTTTCTCTCTCTGTCTCTCTCACTCACAGCTTCTCTGTCTCTCTCAGTCTCTCTCACTCACAGCTTCTCTTTCTCTCTCTCTCTCACAGCTTCTCTTTCTCTCACACACTCACAGCTCTTTCTCTCTCTCACTCACACCTTTTCTTTCTCTCTCTCTCTCACTCAAAGCTTCTCTTTCTTTCTCCCTCTCTCTCTCACTTACAGCTTCTTTCTCTCTCTATCACTCACAGCTTCTCTTTCTCTCTCTCTCTCTTACTCACAGCTTCTCTTTCTCTCTCTGTCTCTCTCACTCTAAGCTTCTCTTTCTCTCTCTCTCTCTCTCACTCACAGCTTCTCTTTCTCTCTGTCTCTCTCACTCACAGCTTCTCTTTCTCTCTGTGTCTCTCACTCTCAGCTTCTCTTTCTCTCTCTCTCTCTTACTCACAGCTTCTCTTTCTCTCTCTGTCTCTCTCACTCTAAGCTTCTCTCTCTCTCTCTCTCTCTCACTCACAGCTTCTCTTTCTCTCTGTCTCTCTCACTCACAGCTTCTCTTTCTCTCTGTGTCTCTCACTCTCAGCTTCTCTTTCTCTCTCTCACTCACAGCTTCACTTTCTCTCTCTCTCTCTCATTCACAGCTTCTCTTTCTCACTCTCACACTCACTCACAGCTTTTCTCTCTTTCTTTCTCTCTCTCTCTCTCTCTCACTCACAGCTTCCTTTTTCTCTTTCTCTCATTCACAGCTTCTCTTTCTCTCTCACACACTCAGCTTGTCTTTCTCTCTCTCTCTCTCAGCTTCTCTTTCTCTCACACACTCACAGCTCTTTCTCTCTGTCACTCACAGCTTTTCTTTCTCTCTCTCTCTCACTCAAAGCTTCTCTTTCTTTCTCTCTCTCTCTCTCACTCACAGCTTCTCTTTCTCCCTCTCTCTCTCACTTACAGCTTCTTTCTCTCTCTATCACTCACAGCTTCTCTTTCTCACTCACTCTCTCTCACTCACAGCTTCTCATTCTCCTCTCTCTCACTCACAGCTTCTCTTCCTCACTCTCTCACTCACAGCTTCTCTTTCTTTCTCTCTCTCTCTCACTCACAGCTTCTCTTTCTCTCTCACACACACACACATCGTCTCTTTCTCTCTCTTACTCACAGCTTCTCTTTCTCTCTCACACACACACTCTCTTTCTCTCTCTCTCTCACTCACAGCTTCTCTTTTTCTCTCTCTCTCACTCACAGCTTCTCTTTCTCTCTCTTCCTCACAGCTTCTCTTTCTTTCTTTCTCTCTGTCTCGCTCACAACTTCTCTTACTCTCTCTCTCTCACTCACAGCTTCTCTTTCTCTCTCTCTCTCTTGCCCTCACAAACTCTCTTTCTCTCTCTCACTCACACCTTCTCACTCTCTCTCTCTCACTCACAGCTTCAATCTCTCTCTCTCTCTCACTAACAGATTTGCTCTCTCTCTCCCTCTCCCTCAGCTTCTCTTTCTCACTCTCTCTCTCACTCACAGCTTCTCTTTCTCACTTTTTCTCTCTCACTCACAGCTTCTCTTTCTCTCTCTCTCACTCACAGCTTCTCCTTCTGTCTCTCTCTCTCACTCACAGCTTCTCTCTCTCTCTCTCTCACTAACAGATTCTCTTTCTCTCTCTCCCACTCACTCACAGCTTCTCTTTCTCACTCTCTCTCTCACTCACAGCTTCTCTTTCTCTCACTGTCTCTTTCACTCACAGCTTCTCTCTCTCTCTCTCTCACTCACACCTTCTCTTTCTCTCTCTGTGTCTCTCACTCACTTCTTCTCTTTCTCTCTCACTCACACCATCTCTTTCTCTCTCACACACACACACTGCTTCTCTTTCTCTCTCTCTCTCTCACTCACAGCTTCTCTTTCTCTCTCTCTCTGTCACTCAGTCACAGCTTCTCTCTCTCACACACACAGCTTCTCTTTCCCTCTCTTTCTCTCTCTCACTCTCAGCTTCTCTTTCTCTCTCTCTCTCACTCACAGCTCTTTCTCTCTCTCTCACTCACAGCTTCTCTTTCTCTCTCCGTCTCTCTCACACAGCTTCTCTTTCTCTCGCTCTCACTCACAGCTTCTCTTTCTCTCTCTCACTCACAGCTTCTCTTTCTCTCTCTCTCTCACTCACAGGTTCTCTCTCTCTATCTCTCTCACTCACACCTTCTCTTTCTCTCTCTCTCACTCGCACCTTCTCTTTCTCTCTCTCTGTCTCACTCACAGCTTCTTTTTCTCCCTCTCTCTCACTCACAGCTTCTCTTTCTCTCTCTCACTCGCACCTTCTCTTTCTTTCTCTCTCTGTCTCACTCACAGCTTCTCTATCTCTCTCTCTCTCACTCACACCTTCTCTTTCTCTCTCTCTCACTCGCACCTTCTCTTTCTCTCTCTCTGTCTCACACACAGCATCACTTTCTCTCTCTCACTCACTCACAGCTTCTCTTTCTCTCTCTCTCTCACTCACAGCTTCTCTTTCTCTCTCTCTCTGACACTCAGTCACAGCTTCTCTCTCTCTCACACACACACAGCTTCTCTTTCCCTCTCTTTCTCACTCTCACAGCTTCTCTTTCTCTCTCTCTCTCTCACTCACAGCTCTTTCTCTCTCTCTCACTCACAGCTTCTCTTTCTCTCTCCGTCTCTCTCACACAGCTTCTCTTTCTCTCTCTCTCACTCACAGCTTCTCTTTCTCTCTCTCTCTCACTCACAGCTCTTTCTCTCTCTCTCACTCACAGCTTCTCTTTCTTTCTCTCTCTCTGTCTCACTCACAGCTTCTCTTTCTCTCTCTCTCTCACTCACACCTTCTCTTTCTCTCTCTCGCACCTTCTCTTTCTCTCTCTCTGTCTCACACACAGCATCCCTTTCTCTCTCTCACTCACTCACAGCTTCTCTTTCTCTCTCTCTCTCTCACTCACAGCTTCTCTTTCTCTCTCTCTCTGTCACTCAGTCACAGCTTCTCTCTCACACACACACACACAGCTTCTCTTTCCCTCTCTTTCTCTCTCTCACAGCTTCTCTTTCTCTCTCTCTCTCTCACTCACAGCTCTTTCTCTCTCTCTCACTCACAGCTTCTCTTTCTCTCTCCGTCTCTCTCACACAGCTTCTCTTTCTCTCTCTCTCACTCACAGCTTCTCTTTCTCTCTCTCTCTCACAGCTTCTCTTTCTCTCTCTCTCTCTCACTCACAGCTTCTCTTTCTCTCTCTCTCTCACTCACACCTTCTCTTTCTCTCTCTCTCACTCTCACCTTCTCTTTCTCTCTCTCAGTCTCACTCACAGCTTCTCTTTCTCCCTCTCTCTCACTCACAGCTTCTTTCACTCTCTCTGTCACTCACACCTTCTCTTACTCTCCCTCTCTCTCTCTCACTCACAGCTTCTCTTTGTCTCTCTCTCTCACTCACATCTTCTTTTTTCTCTCTCGCTCACTCACAGCTTCTCTTTTACATTCTCTTAGAAACAGCTTCTATCTCTCTCACTCACTCACAGCTTCTCTTTATCTCTCTCTCACTCACAGCTTCTCTTTCTATCTCTCTCTCACTCACAGCTTCTCTCTCTCACTCACTCAAAGCATCTTTCTCTCTCTCTCTCCATCTCTCACTCACAGCTTCTCTTTCTCTCTCTATCTCTCACTCACAGCTTCTCTTTCCCTTTCACTCACAGCTTCTCTTTCTCTCTCTCTCTCACTCACAGCTGATCTTTCTCTCTCTCTCACTCACAGCTTCTTTTTCTCTCTGTCTCTCTCACACACAGCATCCCTTTCTCTCTCTCACTCACTCACAGCTTCTCTTTCTCTCTCTCTCACAGCTTCTATTTCTCTCTCTCTCACTCACAGCTTCTTTTTCTCTCTCTCTCTCTCAGTCACAGCTTCTCTTTCTTTCTCTCTCGCACACACACAGCTTCTCTTTCCCTCTCTTTCTCTCTCTCACTCACAGCTTCTCTTTCTCTCTCTCTGACTCACAGCTCTTTCTCTCTCTCACTCACTCACAGCTTCTCTTTCTCTCTCTCACTCTCTCACTCACAGCTTCTCTTTCTCCCTCTCTCTCTCACTCACTTTTTCTTTTTTTCTCTCTCTCAATCATAGCTTCTCTTTCTCTCTCTCTCTCACTCACAACTTCTTCTTTTTTCTCTCTCTCTCACTCACAGCTTCTCTTTCTCTCTCTCACTAACAGCTTCTCTTTCTCTCTCTCTCTCACTCACAGCTTCTCTTTCTCTCTCTCTCTCGCTCACAGCTTCTCTTTCACTCTCTCTCTCTCACAGCTTCTCTTTCTCCTCTCTCTCACTCACAGACTCCCTTTCTCTCTCACTCACAGACTCTCTTTCTCTCTCTCTCTCTCACTCACACTCTCTTTCTCTCTCAGTCTCTCTCACTCACAGCTTCTCTCTCTCTCTCTCTCTCACTCACAGCTTCTTTTTTCTCTCTCTAAATCAAAGCTTATATTTCTCTCTCTCTCTCTCTCTCACTCACAGCTTCTTTTTTCTCTCACTCTCTCACACTCACATCATCTCTTTCTCTGTCACTCACAGCTTCCCTCTCTCTCGCTCACAGCTTCTCTCTCTCTCACTCACTCACAGCTTCTCTTTCTCTCTCTCACTCACAGCTTCTCTTTTTCTGTCTCTCTTTCTCTCACAGCTTCTCTTTCTCTCTCTGTCACTCACAGCTTCTATTTCTCTCTCTCTCACACTCACAGCTTCTTCTTTTTTTCTCTCTCTCAATCACAGCTTCTCTTTCTCTCTCACTCACAGCTTCACTTTCTCTCTCTCTCACTCACTCACACTCTCTTTCTCTCTCTCTCACTCGCAGCTTCTCTTTCTCTCTCTCTCACTCACAGCTTCTCTCTCTCACTCACTCAAAGCATCTCTTTCTCTATCTATCTATCTCTCACTCACAGCTTCTCTTTCTCTCTCTGTCTCTCACTCACAGCTTCTCTTTCTCTCTCACTCACAGCTTCTCTTTCTCTCTCTCTCTGTCACTCAGTCACAGCTTCTCTCTCTCTCTCTCACACACACACAGCTTCTCTTTCCCTCACTTTCTCTCTCTCACTCACAGCTTCTCTCTCTCTCTCTCTCACTCACAGCTCTTTCTCTCTCTCAGTCACAGCTTCTCTTTCTCTCTCCGTCTCTCTTACACAGCTTCTCTTTCTCTCTCTCTCTCACTCACAGCTTCTCTTTCTCTCTCTCACTCACAGCTTCTCTTTCTCTCTCTCACTCACAGCTTCTCTTTCTCTCTCTCTCTCACTCACAGCTTATCTTTCTCTCTCTCTCACTCACACCTTCTCTTTCTCTCTGTCTCACTCGCACCTTCTCTTTCTTTCTCTCTCTCTGTCTCACTCACAGCTTCTCTTTCTCCCTCTCTCTCTCACTCACAGCTTTTTTCACTCTCTCTGTCACTCACAGCTTCTCTTACTCTAACTCTCTCTCCCTCACTCACAGCTTCTCTTTCTCTCTCTCTCTCTCACTCACATCTTCTTTTTTCTCTCTCGCTCACTCACAGATTCTCTTTTTCCCTCTCTCAATTACAGCTTCTCTCTCTCTCTCACTCACAGCTTCTCTTTATCTCTCTCTCACTCACAGCTTCTTTTTCTATCTATCTCTCACTCACAGCTTCTCTCTCTCTCTCACTCAAAGCATCTTTCTCTCTCTCTCTCTCTCACTCACAGCTTCCCTTTCTCTCTCTGTCTCTCACTCACAGCTTCTCTTTCCCTCTCACTCACAGCTTCTCTTTCTCTCTCTCTCTCACTCACAGCTTCTCTTTCTCTCTCTCTCACTCACAGCTTCTCTTTCTCTCTGTCTCTCTCACACACAGCATCCCTTTCTCTCTCTCACTCACTCACAGCTTCTCTTTCTCTCTCTCACAGCTTCTATTTCTCTGTCTCTCACAGCTTCTTTTTCTCTCTCTCTCTCTCTCTCTCCCTCAGTCACAGCTTCTCTTTCTCTCTCTCACACACACACAGCTTCTCTTTCCCTCTCTTTCTCTCTCTCACTCACAGCTTCTCTTTCTCTCTCTCTCTCTCACTCACAGCTTCTCTTTCTCTCTCTCTCTCACTCTCTCACTCACAGCTTCTCTTTCTCCCTCTCTCTCTCACTCACTTTTTTTTCTCTCTCTCAATCATAGCTTCTCTTTCTCTCTCTCTCTCACTCACAACTTCTTCTTTTTTCTCTCTCTCTCACTCACAGCTTCTCTTTCTCTCTCTCACTCACAGCTTCTCTTTCTCTCTCTCTCTCACTCACAGCTTCTCTTCTTCTCTCTCTCGCTCACAGCTTCTCTTTCACTCTCTCTCACTCACAGCTTCTCTTTCTCCTCTCTCTCACTCACAGACTCCCTTTCTCTCTCACTCACAGACTCTCTTTCTCTCTCTCTCTCACTCACACTCTCTTTCTCTCTCAGTCTCTCTCACTCACAGCTTCTCTTTCTCTCTCTCTCTCTCTCACTCACAGCTTCTTTTTTCTCTCTCTAAATCAAAGCTTATCTTTCTCTCTCTCACTCTCTCTCACTCACAGCTTCTTTTTTCTCTCACTCTCTCGCACTCACAGCATCTCTTTCTCTGTCACTCACAGCTTCCCTCTCTCTCGCTCACAGCTTCTCTCTCTCTCACTCACAGCTTCTCTTTTTCTCTCTCACTCACAGCTTCTCTTTTTCTCTCTCTCTTTCTCTCACAGCTTCTCTTTTTCCTTCTCTGTCACTCACAGCTTCTATTTCTCTCTCTCTCACTCACAGCTTCTTCTTTTTTCTTTCTCTCAATCACAGCTTCTCTTTCTCTCTCACTCACAGCTTCACTTTTTCTCTCTCACACTCACTCACACTCTCTTTCTCTCTCTCTCTCACTCGCAGCTTCTCTTTCTCTCTCTCTCTCACTCACAGCTTCTCTTTCACTCTCTCACTCAAAGCTTCTCTTTCTCTCTCTCTCACTCACTCACAGCCCTTTCTCCCTCCCTCTCTCTCTCTCACAGATTCTCTCTCTCACTCACAGCTTCTCTCTCTCTCACTCACAGCTTCTCTCTCTCTCTCTCACTCACTCTCAGCTTCTCTTTCTCTCTCTGTCTCTCTCACTCACAGTTTCTCTTTTTCTCTCGTTCTATCTCACTCACAGCTTCTCTTTCTCTCTCTCTCACTCACAGCTTATCTTTCTCTCTCTCTCACACAGCTTCTCTCTCTCTCTCTCACTCAAAGATTCTCTTTCTCTCTCACTCTCACTCACAGCTTCTCTTTCTCTCTCTCACTCACAGCTTCTCTTTCTCTCTCTCTCTCACTCATAGCTTCTCTTTCTCTCGCTCTCTCTCAAACACAGCATCTCTTTCTCTCTCTTTCTCTCTCTTTCTCTCTCTCACTCACAGCTTCTCTTTCTCTCACTCACTCACAGCTTCTCTTTCTCTCGCTCTCTCTCACTCACAGCTTCTCTTTCTCTCTCTCTCACTCACAGCTTCTCTTTCTCTCTCTCTCACTCGCACCTTCTCTTTCTCTCTCTCTCTCACTCACAGCTTCTCTTTCTCTCTCTCACTCTCACAGCTTCTCTTTCTCTCTCCGTCACTCAAAGCTCCACTTTCTCTCTCTCTCTCTCACTCACAGCTTCTTTTTTTCTCTCTCTTTCAATCACAGCTTCTCTTTCTCTCTCTCTCCCTCTCACTCACAGCTTCTCTTTCTCTCTCTCTCACTCACACAGCTTCTCTTTCTCTCTCTCTCTCTCACTCACAGCTTCTCTTTCTCTCTCTTTCCCTCTCACTCACAGCTTCTCTATCTCTCTCTGTCTCTCTCACTCACAGCTTCTCTTTCTCTCTCTGTCTCTCTCACTCACAGCTTCTCTTTCTCTCTCTGTCTCTCTCACTCACAGCTTCTCTTTCTCTCACTCTCACTCACAGCTTCTCTTTCTCTCTCTCTCACTCACAGCTTCTCTTTCTCTCTCTCTCAAACACAGCTTCTCTTTCTCTCTCTTCCTCTCTCTCACTCACAACTTCTCTCTCCCTCTCTCTCACTCATGGCTTATCTCTCTCTCACTCACAGCTTCTCTTTCTCACACACTCTCTCTCTCACTCACAGCTTCTCTCTCTCTCACTAACAGCATCTCTTTCTCTCTCTCTCACTCAAACACAGCTTCTCTTTCTCTCTGTTTCTCTCTCACTCACAGCTTCTCTTTCTCTCTCTCTCTCTCTCATTCACAGCTTCTCTTTCTCTCTATCACTCCCTCACTCACACCTTCTCTTTCTCTCTCTGTCTCTCTCACTCACAGCTTCTCTGTCTCTCTCAGTCTCTCTCACTCACAGCTTCTCTTTCTCTCTCTCTCTCTCTCAGCTTCTCTTTCTCTCACACACTCACAGCTCTTTCTCTCTCTCACTCACACCTTTTCTTTCTCTCTCTCTCTCACTCAAAGCTTCTCTTTCTTTCTCCCTCTCTCTCTCACTTACAGCTTCTTTCTCTCTCTATCACTCACAGCTTCTCTTTCTCTCTCTCTCTCTTACTCACAGCTTCTCTTTCTCTCTCTGTCTCTCTCACTCTAAGCTTCTCTTTCTCTCTCTGTCTCTCTCACTCACAGCTTCTCTTTCTCTGTGTCTCTCTCACTCACAGCTTCTCTTTCTCTCTGTGTCTCTCACTCTCAGCTTCTCTTTCTCTCTCTCTCACTCACAGCTTCACTTTCTCTCTCTCTCTCTCACTCACAGCTTCTCTTTCTCTCTGTCTCTCTCACACACAGCTTCGCTTTCTCTCTCTCTCATTCACAGCTTCTCTTTCTCACTCTCACACTCACTCACAGCTTTTCTCTCTTTCTTTCTCTCTCTCTCTCACTCACAGCTTCCTTTTTCTCTTTCTCTCATTAACAGCTTCTCTTTCTCTCTCACACACTCAGCTTGTCTCTCTCTCTCTCTCTCTCAGCTTCTCTTTCTCTCACACACTCACAGCTCTTTCTGTCTCTCACTCACAGCTTTTCTTTCTCTCTCTCTCTCACTCAAAGCTTCTCTTTCTTTCTCTCTCTCTCTCTCACTCACAGCTTCTCTTTCTCCCTCTCTCTCTCACTTACAGCTTCTTTCTCTCTCTATCACTCACAGCTTCTCTTTCTCACTCACTCTCTCTCACTCACAGCTTCTCATTCTCCTCTCTCTCACTCACAGCTTCTCTTCCTCACTCTCTCACTCACAGCTTCTCTTTCTTTCTCTCTCTCTCTCACTCACAGCTTCTCTTTCTCTCTCTCTCACACACACATCGTCTCTTTCTCTCTCTTACTCACAGCTTCTCTTTCTCTCTCTCACACACACTCTCTTTCTCTCTCTCTCTCACTCACAGCTTCTCTTTTTCTCTCTCTCTCACTCACAGCTTCTCTTTCTCTCTCTTACTCACAGCTTCTCTTTCTTTCTCTCTGTCTCGCTCACAACTTCTCTTACTCTCTCTCTCTCACTCACAGCTTCTCTTTCTCTCTCTCTCTTGCCCTCACAAACTCTCTTTCTCTCTCTCACTCACACCTTCTCACTCTCTCTCTCTCACTCACAGCTTCAATCTCTCTCTCTCTCTCTCACTAACAGATTCTCTTTCTCTCTCTCTCCCTCTCCCTCAGCTTCTCTTTCTCACTCTCTCTCTCACTCACAGCTTCTCTTTCTCACTTTTCCTCTCTCACTCACAGCTTCTCTTTCTCTCTCTCTCACTCACAGCTTCTCCTTCTCTCTCTCTCTCTCACTCACAGCTTCTCTCTCTCTCTCTCTCACTAACAGATTCTCTTTCTCTCTCTCCCACTCACTCACAGCTTCTCTTTCTCACTCTCTCTCTCTCACTCACAGCTTCTCTTTCTCTCACTGTCTCTTTCACTCACAGCTTCTCTCTCTCTCTCTCTCACTCACACCTTCTCTTTCTCTCTCTGTGTCTCTCACTCACTTCTTCTCTTTCTCTCTCACTCACACCATCTCTTTCTCTCTCACACACACACACTGCTTCTCTTTCTCTCTCTCTCTCTCTCACTCACAGCTTCTCTTTCTCTCTCTCTGTCACTCAGTCACAGCTTCTCTCTCTCACACACACACAGCTTCTCTTTCCCTCTCTTTCTCTCTCTCACTCTCAGCTTCTCTTTCTCTCTCTCTCTCACTCACAGCTCTTTCTCTCTCTCTCACTCACAGCTTCTCTTTCTCTCTCCGTCTCTCTCACACAGCTTCTCTTTCTCTCGCTCTCACTCACAGCTTCTCTTTCTCTCTCACACTCACAGCTTCTCTTTCTCTCTCTCTCTCACTCACAGCTTCTCTCTCTCTATCTCTCTCACTCACACCTTCTCTTTCTCTCTCTCTCACTCGCACTTTCTCTTTCTCTCTCTCTGTCTCACTCACAGCTTCTTTTTCTCCCTCTCTCTCACTCACAGCTTCTCTTTCTCTCTCTCACTCGCACCTTCTCTTTCTTTCTCTCTCTCTGTCTCACTCACAGCTTCTCTTTCTCTCTCTCTCTCACTCACACCTTCTCTTTCTCTCTCTCTCACTCGCACCTTCTCTTTCTCTCTCTCTGTCTCACACACAGCATCCCTTTCTCTCTCTCACTCACTCACAGCTTCTCTTTCTCTCTCTCTCTCTCACTCACAGCTTCTCTTTCTCTCTCTCTCTGTCACTCAGTCACAGCTTCTCTCTCTCACACACACACACAGCTTCTCTTTCCCTCTCTTTCTCGCTCTCACTCACAGCTTCTCTTTCTCTCTCTCTCTCTCCCTCACAGCTCTTTCTCTATCTCTCACTCACAGCTTCTCTTTCTCTCTCCGTCTCACTCACACAGCTTCTCTTTCTCTCTCTCTCACTCACAGCTTCTCTTTCTCTCTCTCACTCACAGCTTCTCTTTCTCTCTCTCTCTCACTCACAGCGTCTCATTCTCCTCTCTCTCACTCACAGCTTCCCTTCCTCACTCTCTCACTCACAGCATCTCTTTCTTTCTCTCTCTCACTCACAGCTTTTCTTTCTCTCTCTCTCTCTCTCACTCACAGCTTCTCTTTCTCTCTCTCTCTCACAGCTTCTCTCTCTCTCTTTCTCACTCACAGCTTCTCTTTCTTTCTCTCTGTCTCACTCACAGCTTCTCTTTCCCTCTCTCTCACTCACAGCTTCTCTCTCTCTCTCTCACTCACAGCTTCTCTTCCTCTCTCACTCACTCACAGCTTCTCTTTCTTTCTCTCTCTCTCTCACTCACAGCTTTTCTTTCTCTCTCTCTCTCTCTCACTCACAGCTTCTCTTTCTTTCTCTCTCTCTCTCACTCACAGCTTCTCTTTCTCTGTCTCTCTCTCACTCACAGCTTTTCTTTCTCTCTCTCTCTCACTCACAGCTTCACTCTCTCTCTCACTCACAGCTTCTCTTCCTCTCTCTCTCACTCACAGCTACTCTTTCTCTTTCTCGCTCACAGCTTCTCTTTCTTTCTCTCTCTCTCTCTCTCACTCACAGCTTCTCTTTCTCTCTCTCTCCCTCTCACTCACAGCTTCTCTTTCTCTCTCTCTCACTCACTCACAGCTTCTCTTTCTCTCTCTTTCTCTCTCACTCACAGCTTCTCTTTCTCTCTCTTTCCCTCTCACTCACAGCTTCTCTTTCTCTCGCTCTCTCTCACTCACAGCTTCTCTTTCTCTCTCTCTCACTCACAGCTTCTCTTTCTCTCTCTCTCACTCGCACCTTCTCTTTCTCTTTCTCTCTCACTCACAGCTTCTCTTTCTCTCTCTCACTCTCACAGCTTCTCTTTCTCTCTCTGTCACTCAAAGCTCCACTTTCTCTCTCTCTCTCTCTCACTCACAGCTTCTTTTTTCTCTCTCTTTCAATCACAGCTTCTCTTTCTCTCTCTCTCCCTCTCACTCACAGCTTCTCTTTCTCTCTCTCTCACTCACACTGCTTCTCTTTCTCTCTCTCTCTCTCACTCACATCTTCTCTTTCTCTCTCTTTCCCTCTCACTCACAGCTTCTCTATCTCTCTCTGTCTCTCTCACTCACAGCTTCTCTTTCTCTCTCTGTCTCTCTCACTCACAGCTTCTCTTTCTCTCTCTGTCTCTCTCACTCACAGCTTCTCTTTCTCTCACTCTCACTCACAGCTTCTCTTTCTCTCTCTCTCACTCACAGCTTCTCTTTCTCTCTCTCTCAAACACAGCTTCTCTTTCTCTCTCTTCCTCTCTCTCACTCACAACTTCTATCTCCCTCTCTCTCACTCATGGCTTATCTCTCTCTCACTCACAGCTTCTCTTTCTCACACACTCTCTCTCTCACTCACAGCTTCTCTCTCTCTCACTAACAGCATCTCTTTCTCTCTCTCTCACTCACTCACAGCTTCTCTTTCTCTCTGTTTCTCTCTCACTCACAGCTTCTCTTTCTCTCTCTCTCTCTCATTCACAGCTTCTCTTTCTCTCTATCACTCCCTCACTCACACCTTCTCTTTCTCTCTCTGTCTCTCTCACTCACAGCTTCTCTGTCTCTCTCAGTCTCTCTTACTCACAGCTTCTCTTTCGCTCTCTCTCTCACTCTAAGCTTCTCTTTCTCTCTCTGTGTCTCTCACTCTCAGCTTCTCTTTCTCTCTCTCTCACTCACAGCTTCTCTTTCTCTCTCTCTCTCACTCACAGCTTCTCTTTCTCTCTGTCTCTCACACACACAGCTTCTCTTTCTCTCTCTCTCTCTCATTCACAGCTTCTCTTTCTCACTCTCACACTCACTCACAGCTTTTCTCTCTCTCTCTCTCTCTCTCACTCACAGCTTCCTTTTTCTCTTTCTCTCATTCACAGCTTCTCTTTCTCTCTCACACACTCAGCTTGTCTCTCTCTCTCACTCACAGCTTCTCTTTCTCACTCACTCTCTCTCACTCACAGCTTCTCTCTCTCTCTCTCTCGCTCACTGCTTCTCTTTCTCTCTCTCTCACTCACAGCTTCTCATTCTCCTCTCTCTCACTCACAGCTTCTCTTCCTCACTCTCTCACTCACAGCTTCTCTTTCTTTCTCTCTCTCTCACTCACAGCTTCTCTTTCTCTCTCTCTCTCTCACACACATCTTCTCTTTCTCTCTCTTACTCACAGCTTCTCTTTCTCTCTCACACACACACTCTCTTTCTCTCTCTCTCTCACTCACAGCTTCTCTTTCTCTCTCTCTCTCACTCACAGCTTCTCTTTCTCTCTCTTACTCACAGCTTCTCTTTCTTTCTCACTGTCTCGCTCACAGCTTCTCTTTCTCTCTCTCTCTCACTCACAGCTTCTCTTTCTCTCTCTCTCTTGCCCTCACAAACTCTCTTTCTCTCTCTCACTCACACCTTCTCACTCTCTCTCTCACTCACAGCTTCTCTCTCTCTCTCTCACTAACAGATTCTCTTTCTCTCTCTCTCCCTCTCCCTCAGCTTCTCTTTCTCACTCTCTCTCTCACTCACAGCTTCTCTTTCTCACTCTTTCTCTCTCACTCACAGCTTCTCTTTCTCTCTCTCTCACTCACAGCTTCTCCGTCTCTCTCTCTCTCACTCACAGCTTCTCTCTCTCTCTCTCTCTCACTCACAGCTTCTCTTTCTTTCTCTCTCTCTCTCACTCACAGCTTCTCTTTCTCTGGCTCTCTCTCACTCACAGCTTTTCTTTCTCTCTCTCTCTCACTCACAGCTTCACTCTCTCTCTCACTCACAGCTTCTCTTCCTCTCTCTCTCACTCACAGCTACTCTTTCTCTTTCTCGCTCACAGCTTCTCTTTCTTTCTCTCTCTCTCTCTCACTCACAGCTTCTCTTTCTCTCTCTCTCCCTCTCACTCACAGCTTCTCTTTCTCTCTCTCTCACTCACTCACAGCTTCTCTTTCTCTCTCTCTCTCTCACTCACAGCTTCTCTTTCTCTCTCTTTCCCTCTCACTCACAGCTTCTCTTTCTCTCTCTGTCTCTCTCACTCACAGCTTCTCTTTCTCTCTCTGTCTCTCTCACTCACAGCTTCTCTTTCTCTCTCTGTCTCTCTCACTCACAGCTTCTCTTTCTCTCACTCTCACTCACAGCTTCTCTTTCTCTCTCTCTCACTCACAGCTTCTCTTTCTCTCTCTCTCAAACACAGCTTCTCTTTCTCTCTCTTCCTCTCTCTCACTCACAACTTCTCTCTCCCTTTCTCTCCCTCATGGCTTCTCTCTCTCTCACTCACAGCTTCTCTTTCTCACACACTCTCTCTCTCACTCACAGCTTCTCTCTCTCACTAACAGCATCTCTTTCTCTCTCTCTCACTCACTCACAGCTTCTCTTTCTCTCTGTTTCTCACTCACTCACAGCTTCTCTTTCTCTCTCTCTCTCTCATTCACAGCTTCTCTTTCTCTCTATCACTCCCTCACTCACACCTTCTCTTTCTCTCTCTGTCTCTCTCACTCACATCTTCTCTGTCTCTCTCAGTCTCTCTCACTCACAGCTTCTCTTTCGCTCTCTCTCTCACTCTAAGCTTCTCTTTCTCTCTCTGTGTCTCTCACTCTCAGCTTCTCTTTCTCTCTCTCTCACTCACAGCTTCTCTTTCTCTCTCTCTCTCACTCACAGCTTCTCTTTCTCTCTGTCTCTCACACACACAGCTTCTCTTTCTCTCTCTCTCTCTAATTCACAGCTTCTCTTTCTCACTCTCACACTCACTCACAGCTTTTCTCTCTCTCTCTCTCTCTCTCACTCACAGCTGATCTTTCTCTCTCTCTCACTCACAGCTTCTTTTTCTCTCTGTCTCTCTCACACACAGCATCCCTTTCTCTCTCTCACTCACTCACAGCTTCTCTTTCTTTCTCTCTCACAGCTTCTATTTCTCTCTCTCTCACTCACAGCTTCTTTTTCTCTCTCTCTCTCTCAGTCACAGCTTCTCTTTCTCTCTCTCTCGCACACACACAGCTTCTCTTTCCCTCTCTTTCTCTCTCTCACTCACAGCTTCTCTTTCTCTCTCTCTCTCTGACTCACAGCTCTTTCTCTCTCTCACTCACTCACAGCTTCTCTTTCTCTCTCTCACTCTCTCACTCACAGCTTCTCTTTCTCCCTCTCTCTCTCACTCACTTTTTCTTTTTTTCTCTCTCTCAATCATAGCTTCTCTTTCTCTCTCTCTCTCACTCACAACTTCTTCTTTTTTCTCTCTCTCGCACTCACAGCTTCTCTTTCTCTCTCTCACTAACAGCTTCTCTTTCTCTCTCTCTCTCTCACTCACAGCTTCTCTTTCTCTCTCTCTCTCGCTCACAGCTTCTCTTTCACTCTCTCTCACTCACAGCTTCTCTTTCTCCTCTCTCTCACTCACAGACTCCCTTTCTCTCTCACTCACAGACTCTCTTTCTCTCTCTCTCTCACTCACACTCTCTTTCTCTCTCAGTCTCTCTCACTCACAGCTTCTCTCTCTCTCTCTCTCTCACTCACAGCTTCTTT
Source organism: Bradypodion ventrale (assembly GCA_035047345.1). Classification (NCBI taxonomy): domain Eukaryota; kingdom Metazoa; phylum Chordata; class Lepidosauria; order Squamata; family Chamaeleonidae; genus Bradypodion; species Bradypodion ventrale. The sequence continues at coordinate 256,993,171 of JAWDJE010000001.1, forward strand.
TTTCTCTCTCTAAATCAAAGCTTATCTTTCTCTCTCTCTCTCTCTCTCTCTCACTCACAGCTTCTTTTTTCTCTCACTCTCTCACACTCACAGCATCTCTTTCTCTGTCACTCACAGCTTCCCTCTCTCTCGCTCACAGCTTCTCTCTCTCTCACTCACTCACAGCTTCTCTTTCTCTCTCTCACAGCTTCTCTTTTTCTCTCTCTCTTTCTCTCACAGCTTCTCTTTCTCTCTCTGTCACTCACAGCTTCTATTTCTCTCTCTCACTCACTCACAGCTTCTTCTTTTTTTCTCTCTCTCAATCACAGCTTCTCTTTCTCTCTCACTCACAGCTTCACTTTCTCTCTCTCTCACTCACTCACACTCTCTTTCTCTCTCTCTCTCACTCGCAGCTTCTCTTTCTCTCTCTCTCACTCACAGCTTCTCTCTCTCACTCACTCAAAGGATCTCTTTCTCTCTCTATCTGTCTCTCACTCACAGCTTCTCTTTCTCTCTCTGTCTCTCACTCACAGCTTCTCTTTCTCTCTCACTCACAGCTTCTCTTTCTCTCTCTCTCTGTCACTCAGTCACAGCTTCTCTCTCTCTCTCTCACACACACACACACAGCTTCTCTTTCCCTCACTTTCTCTCTCTCACTCACAGCTTCTCTCTCTCTCTCTCACTCACAGCTCTTTCTCTCTCTCAGTCACAGCTTCTCTTTCTCTCTCCGTCTCTCTTACACAGCTTCTCTTTCTCTCTCTCTCACTCACAGCTTCTCTTTCTCTCTCTCACTCACAGCTTCTCTTTCTCTCTCTCACTCACAGCTTCTCTTTCTCTCTCTCTCTCACTCACAGCTTATCTTTCTCTCTCTCTCACTCACACCTTCTCTTTCTCTCTCTCTCTCACTCGCACCTTCTCTTTCTCTCTCTCTGTCTCACTCACAGCTTCTCTTTCTCCCTCTCTCTCTCACTCACAGCTTTTTTCACTCTCTCTGTCACTCACAGCTTCTCTTACTCTCCCTCTCTCTCCCTCACTCACAGCTTCTCTTTCTCTCTCTCTCTCTCTCACTCACATCTTCTTTTTTCTCTCTCGCTCACTCACAGCTTCTCTTTTTCCCTCTCTCAGTTAGAGCTTCTCTCTCTCTCTCACTCACAGCTTCTCTTTATCTCTCTCTCACTCACAGCTTCTCTTTCTATCTATCTCTCACTCACAGCTTCTCTCTCTCTCTCACTCAAAGCATCTTTCTCTCTCTCTCTCTCTCTCACTCACAGCTTCCCTTTCTCTCTCTGTCTCTCACTCACAGCTTCTCTTTCCCTCTCACTCACAGCTTCTCTTTCTCTCTCTCTCTCACTCACAGCTTCTCTTTCTCTCTCTCTCACTCACAGCTTCCTTTCTCTCTGTCTCTCTCACACACAGCATTCCTTTCTCTCTCTCACTCACTCACAGCTTCTCTTTCTCTCTCTCACAGCTTCTATTTCTCTCTCTCTCACAGCTTCTTTTTCTCTCTCTCTCTCTCCCTCAGTCACAGCTTCTCTTTCCCTCTCTTTCTCTCTCTCACTCACAGCTTCTCTTTCTCTCTCTCTCTCTCACTCACAGCTTCTCTTTCTCTCTCTCACTCTCTCACTCACAGCTTCTCTTTCTCCCTCTCTCTCTCACTCACTTTTTTCTCTCTCTCTCAATCATAGCTTCTCTTTCTCTCTCTCTCTCTCACTCACAATTTCTTCTTTTTCTCTCTCTCTCACTCACAGCTTCTCTTTCTCTCTCTCACTCACAGCTTCTCTTTCTCTCTCTCTCTCACTCACAGCTTCTCTTCTTCTCTCTCTCGCTCACAGCTTCTCTTTCACTCTCTCTCACTCACAGCTTCTCTTTCTCTCTCTCACTCACAGCTTCTCTTTCTCTCTCTCACTCACAGCTTCTCTTTCTCTCTCTCTCTCACTCACAGCTTATCTTTCTCTCTCTCTCACTCACACCTTCTCTTTCTCTCTCTCTCTCACTCACACCATCTCTTTCTCTCTCACACACACACACAGCTTCTCTTTCCCTCACTTTCTCTCTCTCACTCACAGCTTCTCTCTCTCTCTCTCTCTCACTCACAGCTCTTTCTCTCTCTCAGTCACAGCTTCTCTTTCTCTCTCTGTCTCTCTTACACAGCTTCTCTTTCTCTCTCTCTCACTCACAGCTTCTCTTTCTCTCTCTCACTCACAGCTTCTCTTTCTCTCTCTCACTCACAGCTTCTCTTTCTCTCTCTCTCTCACTCACAGCTTATCTTTCTCTCTCTCTCTCACTCACACCTTCTCTTTCTCTCTCTCTCTCACTCGCACCTTCTCTTTCTCTCTCTCTGTCTCACTCACAGCTTCTCTTTCTCCCTCTCTCTCTCACTCACAGCTTTTTTCACTCTCTCTGTCACTCACAGCTTCTCTTACTCTCCCTCACTCTCCCTCACTCACAGCTTCTCTTTCTCTCTCTCTCTCTCACTCACATCTTCTTTTTTCTCTCTCGCTCACTCACAGATTCTCTTTTTCCCTCTCTCAGTTACAGCTTCTCTCTCTCTCTCTCACTCACAGCTTCTCTTTATCTCTCTCTCACTCACAGCTTCTTTTTCTATCTATCTCTCACTCACAGCTTCTCTCTCTCTCTCACTCAAAGCATCTTTCTCTCTCTCTCTCTCACTCACAGCTTCCCTTTCTCTCTCTGTCTCTCACTCACAGCTTCTCTTTCCCTCTCACTCACAGCTTCTCTTTCTCTCTCTCTCACTCACAGCTTCTCTTTCTCTCTCTCTCACTCACAGCTTCTCTTTCTCTCTGTCTCTCTCACACACAGCATCCCTTTCTCTCACTCACAGCTTCTCTTTCTCTCTCTCTCTCTCACTCACAGCTCTTTCTCTCTCTCTCACTCACAGCTTCTCTTTCTCTCTCCGTCTCTCTCACACAGCTTCTCTTTCTCTCTCTCTCACTCACAGCTTCTCTTTCTCTCTCTCTCTCACAGCTTTTCTTTCTCTCTCTCTCTCTCACTCACAGCTTCTCTTTCTCTCTCTCTCTCACTCACACCTTCTCTTTCTCTCTCTCTCACTCGCACCTTCTCTTTCTCTCTCTCTGTCTCACTCACAGCTTCTCTTTCTCCCTCTCTGTCACTCACAGCTTCTTTCACTCTCTCTGTCACTCACAGCTTCTCTTACTCTCCCTCTCTCTCTCTCACTCACAGCTTCTCTTTGTCTCTCTCTCTCACTCACATCTTCTTTTTTTTCTCTCGCTCACTCACAGCTTCTCTTTTTCATTCTCTTAGATGCAGCTTCTATCTCTCTCACTCACTCACAGCTTCTCTTTATCTCTCTCTCACTCACAGCTTCTCTTTCTATCTCTCTCTCACTCACAGCTTCTCTCTCTCACTCACTCAAAGCATCTTTCTCTCTCTCTCTCCATCTCTCACTCACAGCTTCTCTTTCTCTCTCTATCTCTCACTCACAGCTTCTCTTTCCCTCTCACTCACAGCTTCTCTTTCTCTCTCTCTCTCACTCACAGCTGATCTTTCTCTCTCTCTCACTCACAGCTTCTTTTTCTCTCTGTCTCTCTCACACACAGCATCCCTTTCTCTCTCTCACTCACTCACAGCTTCTCTTTCTCTCTCTCTCACAGCTTCTATTTCTCTCTCTCTCACTCACAGCTTCTTTTTCTCTCTCTCTCTCTCAGTCACAGCTTCTCTTTCTCTCTCTCTCGCACACACACAGCTTCTCTTTCTCTCTCTCTCTCTGACTCACAGCTCTTTCTCTCTCTCACTCACTCACAGCTTCTCTTTCTCTCTCTCACTCTCTCACTCACAGCTTCTCTTTCTCCCTCTCTCTCTCACTCACTTTTTCTTTTTTTCTCTCTCTCAATCATAGCTTCTCTTTCTCTCTCTCTCTCACTCACAACTTCTTCTTTTTTCTCTCTCTCGCACTCACAGCTTCTCTTTCTCTCTCTCACTAACAGCTTCTCTTTCTCTCTCTCTCTCTCACTCACAGCTTCTCTTTCTCTCTCTCTCTCGCTCACAGCTTCTCTTTCACTCTCTCTCACTCACAGCTTCTCTTTCTCCTCTCTCTCACTCACAGACTCCCTTTCTCTCTCACTCACAGACTCTCTTTCTCTCTCTCTCTCTCACTCACACTCTCTTTCTCTCTCAGTCTCTCTCACTCACAGCTTCTCTCTCTCTCTCTCTCTCACTCACAGCTTCTTTTTTCTCTCTCTAAATCAAAGCTTATCTTTCTCTCTCTCTCTCTCTCTCTCTCTCTCACTCACAGCTTCTTTTTTCTCTCACTCTCTCACACTCACAGCATCTCTTTCTCTGTCACTCACAGCTTCCCTCTCTCTCGCTCACAGCTTCTCTCTCTCTCACTCACTCACAGCTTCTCTTTCTCTCTCTCACAGCTTCTCTTTTTCTCTCTCTCTTTGTCTCACAGCTTCTCTTTCTCTCTCTGTCACTCACAGCTTCTATTTCTCTCTCTCACTCACTCACAGCTTCTTCTTTTTTTCTCTCTCTCAATCACAGCTTCTCTTTCTCTCTCACTCACAGCTTCACTTTCTCTCTCTCTCACTCACTCACACTCTCTTTCTCTCTCTCTCTCACTCGCAGCTTCTCTTTCTCTCTCTCTCACTCACAGCTTCTCTCTCTCACTCACTCAAAGGATCTCTTTCTCTCTCTATCTGTCTCTCACTCACAGCTTCTCTTTCTCTCTCTGTCTCTCACTCACAGCTTCTCTTTCTCTCTCACTCACAGCTTCTCTTTCTCTCTCTCTCTGTCACTCAGTCACAGCTTCTCTCTCTCTCTCTCACACACACACACACAGCTTCTCTTTCCCTCACTTTCTCTCTCTCACTCACAGCTTCTCTCTCTCTCTCTCACTCACAGCTCTTTCTCTCTCTCAGTCACAGCTTCTCTTTCTCTCTCCGTCTCTCTTACACAGCTTCTCTTTCTCTCTCTCTCACTCACAGCTTCTCTTTCTCTCTCTCACTCACAGCTTCTCTTTCTCTCTCTCACTCACAGCTTCTCTTTCTCTCTCTCTCTCACTCACAGCTTATCTTTCTCTCTCTCTCACTCACACCTTCTCTTTCTCTCTCTCTCTCACTCGGACCTTCTCTTTCTCTCTCTCTGTCTCACTCACAGCTTCTCTTTCTCCCTCTCTCTCTCACTCACAGCTTTTTTCACTCTCTCTGTCACTCACAGCTTCTCTTACTCTCCCTCTCTCTCCCTCACTCACAGCTTCTCTTTCTCTCTCTCTCTCTCACTCACATCTTCTTTTTTCTCTCTCGCTCACTCACAGCTTCTCTTTTTCCCTCTCTCAGTTAGAGCTTCTCTCTCTCTCTCACTCACAGCTTCTCTTTATCTCTCTCTCACTCACAGCTTCTCTTTCTATCTATCTCTCACTCACAGCTTCTCTCTCTCTCTCACTCAAAGCATCTTTCTCTCTCTCTCTCTCACTCACAGCTTCCCTTTCTCTCTCTGTCTCTCACTCACAGCTTCTCTTTCCCTCTCACTCACAGCTTCTCTTTCTCTCTCTCTCTCACTCACAGCTTCTCTTTCTCTCTCTCTCACTCACAGCTTCCTTTCTCTCTGTCTCTCTCACACACAGCATCCCTTTCTCTCTCTCACTCACTCACAGCTTCTCTTTCTCTCTCTCACAGCTTCTATTTCTCTCTCTCTCTCACAGCTTCTTTTTCTCTCTCTCTCTCTCCCTCAGTCACAGCTTCTCTTTCCCTCTCTTTCTCTCTCTCACTCACAGCTTCTCTTTCTCTCTCTCTCTCTCACTCACAGCTTCTCTTTCTCTCTCTCACTCTCTCACTCACAGCTTCTCTTTCTCCCTCTCTCTCTCACTCACTTTTTTCTCTCTCTCTCAATCATAGCTTCTCTTTCTCTCTCTCTCTCTCACTCACAATTTCTTCTTTTTCTCTCTCTCTCACTCACAGCTTCTCTTTCTCTCTCTCACTCACAGCTTCTCTTTCTCTCTCTCTCTCACTCACAGCTTCTCTTCTTCTCTCTCTCGCTCACAGCTTCTCTTTCACTCTCTCTCACTCACAGCTTCTCTTTCTCTCTCTCACTCACAGCTTCTCTTTCTCTCTCTCACTCACAGCTTCTCTTTCTCTCTCTCTCTCACTCACAGCTTATCTTTCTCTCTCTCTCACTCACACCTTCTCTTTCTCTCTCTCTCTCACTCACACCATCTCTTTCTCTCTCACACACACACACAGCTTCTCTTTCCCTCACTTTCTCTCTCTCACTCACAGCTTCTCTCTCTCTCTCTCTCTCTCACTCACAGCTCTTTCTCTCTCTCAGTCACAGCTTCTCTTTCTCTCTCTGTCTCTCTTACACAGCTTCTCTTTCTCTCTCTCTCACTCACAGCTTCACTTTCTCTCTCTCACTCACAGCTTCTCTTTCTCTCTCTCTCTCTCACTCACAGCTTATCTTTCTCTCTCTCTCTCACTCACACCTTCTCTTTCTCTCTCTCTCTCACTCGCACCTTCTCTTTCTCTCTCTCTGTCTCACTCACAGCTTCTCTTTCTCCCTCTCTCTCTCACTCACAGCTTTTTTCACTCTCTCTGTCACTCACAGCTTCTCTTACTCTCCCTCACTCTCCCTCACTCACAGCTTCTCTTTCTCTCTCTCTCTCTCACTCACATCTTCTTTTTTCTCTCTCGCTCACTCACAGATTCTCTTTTTCCCTCTCTCAGTTACAGCTTCTCTCTCTCTCTCTCACTCACAGCTTCTCTTTATCTCTCTCTCACTCACAGCTTCTTTTTCTATCTATCTCTCACTCACAGCTTCTCTCTCTCTCTCACTCAAAGCATCTTTCTCTCTCTCTCTCTCACTCACAGCTTCCCTTTCTCTCTCTGTCTCTCACTCACAGCTTCTCTTTCCCTCTCACTCACAGCTTCTCTTTCTCTCTCTCTCTCACTCACAGCTTCTCTTTCTCTCTCTCTCACTCACAGCTTCTCTTTCTCTCTGTCTCTCTCACACACAGCATCCCTTTCTCTCTCTCACTCACTCACAGCTTCTCTTTCTCTCTCTCACAGCTTCTATTTCTCTGTCTCTCACAGCTTCTTTTTCTCTCACTCTCTCTCCCTCAGTCACAGCTTCTCTTTCTCTCTCACACACACACACACAGCTTCTCTTTCCCTCTCTTTCTCTCTCTCACTCACAGCTTCTCTTTCTCTCTCTCTCTCTCACTCACTGCTTCTCTTTCTCTCTCTCACTCTCTCACTCACAGCTTCTCTTTCTCCCTCTCTCTCTCACTCACTTTTTTTCCTCTCTCTCAATCATAGCTTCTCTTTCTCTCTCTCTCTCACTCACAACTTCTTCTTTTTTCTCTCTCTCTCACTCACAGCTTCTCTTTCTCTCTCTCACTCACAGCTTCTCTTTCTCTCTCTCTCTTACTCACAGCTTCTCTTCTTCTCTCTCTCACTCACAGCTTCTCTTTCACTCTCTCTCACTCACAGCTTCTCTTTCTCCTCTCTCTCACTCACAGACTCCCTTTCTCTCTCACTCACAGACTCTCTTTCTCTCTCTCTCTCTCACTCACACTCTCTTTCTCTCTCAGTCTCTCTCACTCACAGCTTCTCTTTCTCTCTCTCTCTCTCTCTCTCACTCACAGCTTCTTTTTTCTCTCTCTAAATCAAAGCTTATCTTTCTCTCTCTCACTCTCTCTCACTCACAGCTTCTTTTTTCTCTCACTCTCTCGCACTCACAGCATCTCTTTCTCTGTCACTCACAGCTTCCCTCTCTCTCGCTCACAGCTTCTCTCTCTCACTCTCACTCACAGCTTCTCTTTCTCTCTCTCACTCACAGCTTCTCTTTTTCTCTCTCTCTTTCTCTCACAGCTTCTCTTTCTCTCTCTGTCACTCACAGCTTCTATTTCTCTCTCTCTCACTCACAGCTTCTTTTTTCTTTCTCTCAATCACAGCTTCTCTTTCTCTCTCACTCACAGCTTCACTTTTTCTCTCTCACACTCTCTCACACTCTCTTTCTCTCTCTCTCTCACTCGCAGCTTCTCTTTCTCTCTCTCTCACTCACAGCTTCTCTTTCACTCTCTCACTCAAAGCTTCTCTTTCTCTCTCTCTCACTCACTAACAGCCCTTTCTCCCTCTCTCTCTCTCTCACAGATTTTTTCTCTCACTCACAGCTTCTCTCTCTCTCACTCACAGCTTCTCTCTCTCTCTCTCACGCACTCTCAGCTTCTCTTTCTCTCTCTGTCTCTCTCACTCACACTTTCTCTTTTTCTCTCGTTCTATCTCACTCACAGCTTCTCTTTCTCCCTCTCTCACTCACAGCTTATCTTTCTTTCTCTCACACACAGCTTCTCTCTCTCTCTCTCTCACTCACAGATTCTCTTTCTCTCTCACTCTCACTCACAGCTTCTCTTTCTCTCTCTCTCACTCACAGCTTCTCTTTCTCTCTCTCTCTCACTCATAGCTTCTCTTTCTCTCGCTCTCTCTCAAACACAGCATCTCTTTCTCTCTCTTTCTCTCTCTTTCTCTCTCTCACTCACAGCTTCTCTTTCTCTCTCTCACTCACAGCTTCTCTTTCTCTCGCTCTCTCTCACTCACAGCTTCTCTTTCTCTCTCTCACTCACAGCTTCTCTTTCTCTCTCTCTCACTCGCACCTTCTCTTTCTCTCTCTCTCTCACTCACAGCTTCTCTTTCTCTCTCTCACTCTCACAGCTTCTCTTTCTCTCTGTCACTCAAAGCTCCACTTTCTCTCTCTCTCTCTCACTCACAGCTTCTTTTTTCTCTCTCTTTCAATCACAGCTTCTCTTTCTCTCTCTCTTTCTCACTCACAGCTTCTTTTTTTCTCTCTGTCTCACTCACTCACAGCTTCTCTTTCTCTCTCACTCACACCTTCTCTTTCACTCTCTGTCTCACACACAGCATCTCTTTCTCTCTCACTCACAGCTTCTCTTTCTCTCTCTCTCTCACTCACAGCTTCACTTTCTTTCTCTCTCTCTCTCGCTCACAGCTTCTCTTTCTATTCTCTCTCACTCACAGACTCTCTTTCTCTCTAACTCACAGCTTCTCTTTTTCTCTCTCTCTCTCTCACTCACACACTCTCTCTCTCTCACTCACAGCATCTCTCTCTCTCACACTCACATCTCTTTCTCTCTCACACACAGCGTCTCTTTCTCTCTCACACACACACACACAGCTTCTCTTTCTCTCTCTCACTCACTCACAGCATCTCTCTCTCTCTCTCACTCACATCTCTTTCTCTCTCACACACAGCGTCTTTTTCTCTCTCAGACACACACACAGCATCCCTTTCTCTCTCTCACTCACTCACAGCTTCTCTTTCTCTCTCTCTCTCACAGCTTCTATTTCTCTCTCTCTCTCACTCACAGCTTCTTTTTCTCTCTCTCTCTCTCTCAGTCACAGCTTCTCTTTCTCTCTCTCACACACACACACAGCTTCTCTTTCCCTCTCTTTCTCTCTCACACAGCTTCTCTTTCTCTCTCTCTCTCTCACTCACAGCTCTTTCTCTCTCTCACTCACTCACAGCTTCTCTTTCTCTCTCTCACTCTCTCACTCACAGCTTCTCTTTCTCCCTCTCTCTCTCACTCACTTTTTTTCTCTCTCTCAATCATAGCTTCTCTTTCTCTCTCTCTCTCACTCACAACTTCTTCTTTTTTCTCTCTCTCTCACTCACAGCTTCTCTTTCTCACTCTCACTCACAGCTTCTCTTTCTCTCTCTCTCACTCACAGCTTCTCTTTGTCTCTCTATCGCTCACAGCTTCTCTTTCACTCTCTCTCACTCACACCTTCTCTTTCTCCTCTCTCTCACTCACAGACTCCCTTTCTCTCTCACTCACAGACTATCTTTCTCTCTCTCTCACTCACTCACACTCTCTTTCTCTCTCAGTCTCTCTCACTCACAGCTTCTCTTTCTCTCTCTCTCTCTCACTCACAGCTTCTTTTTTCTCTCTCTAAATCAAAGCTTATCTTTCCCTCTCTCACTCTCTCTCACTCACAGCTTCTTTTTTCTCTCACTCTCTCGCACTCACAGCATCTCTTTCTCTGTCACTCACAGCTTCCCTCTCTCTCGCTCACAGCTCTCTCTCTCTCTCACTCACAGCTTCTCTTTCTCTCTCTCACTCACAGCTTCTCTTTTTCTCTCTCTCTTTCTCTCACAGCTTCTCTTTCTCTCTCTGTCACTCACAGCTTCTATTTCTCTCTCTCTCACTCACAGCTTCTTCTTTTTTCTCTCTCTCAATCACAGCTTCTCTTTCTCACTCACAGCTTCACTTTTTCTCTCTCTCACTCACTCACACTCTCTTTCTCTCTCTCTCTCACTCGCAGCTTCTCTTTCTCTCTCTCTCTCTCACTCACAGCTTCTCTTTCACTCTCTCACTCAAAGCTTCTCTTTCTCTCTCACTCTCACTCACTCACAGCCCTTTCTCCCTCTCTCTCTCTCACAGATTCTTTCTCTCTCTCACTCACAGCTTCTCTCTCTCTCTCACTCACAGCTTCTCTCTCTCTCTCTCTCTCTCTCTCACTCTCAGCTTCTCTTTCTCTCTCTGTCTCTCGCACTCACAGTTTCTCTTTTTCTCTCCTTCTATCTCACTCACAGCTTCTCTTTCTCCCTCTCTCACTCACAGCTTATCTTTCTCTCTCACACACACAGCTTCTCTCTCTCTCTCACTCAAACACAGCATCTCTTTCTCTCTCTTTCTCTCTCTTTCTCTCTCTCACTCACAGCTTCTCTTTCTCTCTCTCACTCACAGCTTCTCTTTCTCTCTCTCTCTCACTCACAGCTTCTCTTTCTCTCTCTCTCACTCACAGCTTCTCTTTCTTTCTCTCTCACTCACACCTTCTCTTTCTCTCTCTCCCACTTGCACCTTCTCTTTCTCTCTCTCTCTCACTCACAGCTTCTCTTTCTCTCTCTCACTCTCACTCACAGCTTCTCTTTCTCTCTCTGTCACTCACAGCGCCACTTTCTCTCTCTCTCTCTCTCTCACTCATAGCTTCTTTTTTCTCTCTCTTTCAATCACAGCTTCTCTTTCTCTCTCTCTTTCTCACTCACAGCTTCTTTTTTCTCTCACTCTCTCTCACTCACAGCTTCTCTTTCTCTCTCACTCACAGCTTCTCTGTCTCTCTCTCTCTTACTCACAGCTTCTTTTTTTCTCTCTGTCTCTCTCACTCACAGCTTCTCTTTCTCTCTCACTCACAGCTTCTCTTTCTCTCTCTGTCTCACACACAGCATCTCTTTCTCTCTCACTCACAGCTTCTCTTTCACTTCTCTCTCACTCACAGACTCTCTTTCTCTCTAACACACAGCTTCTCTTTTTCTCTCTCTTTCTCTCACTCACACACTCTCTCTCTCTCACTCACAGCATCTCTCTCTCTCTCACTCACATCTCTTTCTCTCTCACACACAGCGTCTCTTTCTCTCTCACACACACACACACAGCTTCTCTTTCTCTCTCTCACTCACAGCTTCTCTTTCTCTCTCTCTCTCACTCACAACTTCACTTTCTCTCTCTCTCTCTCACTCACAGCTTCTCTTTCCCTATCTAACTCACAACTTCTCTTCCTCTCACTCTCTCACTTACAGCTTCTCCTTCTCTCTTTCTCCCACACACAGCTTCTCTTTCTCTCTCACACACACTCACAGCTTATCTTACTCTCTCTCACACACACACAGCATTTCTTTTTCTCTCTCTCACTCACAGCTTCTCTTTCTCTCTCACACACACACAGCTTCGCTTTTTCTCTCTCTCTCACGCACAGCTTCTCTTTCTCTTTCGCTCTCACAGCTACTTTGCTCTCTCTCACTCAAAGCCTCTCTTTCTCTCCCTCTCTCTCACTCTCAGCTTCTCTCTCACACACACACACACAGCTTCTCTTTCTCTCTCTCTCTCACTCACAGCTTCTCTTTCTCTCTCTTTCCCTCTCACTCACAGCTTCTTTTTCTCTCTCTATCTCTCTCACTCACAGCTTCTCTTTCTCTCTCTGTCTCTCTCACTCACAGCTTCTATTTCTCTCTCCATCTCACTCACTCACAGCTCTTTCTCTCTCTCTCACTGACAGCTTATATTTCTCTCTCTCACTCACAGCTGCTCTTTCTCTCTCTCTCACTCACAGCTTCTCTTTCTCTCTCACACACTCACAGCTTCTCTTTCTCTCTCTCTTACTCGCAGCTTTTCTTTCTCTCTCTCTCACTCACATCTTCTCTTTCTCTCTCTGTCTCTCTCACTCACAGCTTCTATTTCTCTCTCCGTCTCACTCTCTCACAGCTTCTCTTTCTCTCTCTCTCAATCACAGCTTCTCTCTCTCTCTCTCTCTCACTCACAGCTTCTCTTTCTCTCTCTGTCTCTCTCACTCACAGGTTCTATTTCTCTCTCTGTCTCACTCACTCACAGCTTCTTTTTCTCTCTCTCTCTCACTCACAGCTTATATTTCTCTCTCTCACTCGCAGCTTCTCTTTCTCTCTCACTCACTCACAGCTTCTCTTTCTCTCTCTCTCTCTCACTCACAGCTTCTTTTTTCTCTCTCTAAATCAAAGCTTATCTTTCCCTCTCTCACTCTCTCTCACTCACAGCTTCTTTTTTCTCTCACTCTCTCGCACTCACAGCATCTCTTTCTCTGTCACTCACAGCTTCCCTCTCTCTCGCTCACAGCTCTCTCTCTCTCACTCACAGCTTCTCTTTTTCTCTCTCACTCACAGCTTCTCTTTTTCTCTCTCTTTCTCTCACAGCTTCTCTTTCTCTCTCTGTCACTCACAGCTTCTATTTCTCTCTCTCTCACTCACAGCTTCTTTTTTCTCTCTCTCAATCACAGCTTCTCTTTCTCTCTCACTCACAGCTTCACTTTTTCTCTCTCTCACTCACTCACACTCTCTTTCTCTCTCTCTCTCACTCGCAGCTTCTCTTTCTCTCTCTCTCACTCACAGCTTCTCTTTCACTCTCTCACTCAAAGCTTCTCTTTCTCTCTCTCTCTCACTCACTCACAGCCCTTTCTCCCTCTCTCTCTCTCTCACAGATTCTTTCTCTCTCTCACTCACAGCTTCTCTCTCTCTCTCACTCACAGCTTCTCTCTCTCTCTCTCTCTCACTCACTCTCAGCTTCTCTTTCTCTCTCTGTCTCTCTCACTCACAGTTTCTCTTTTTCTCTCCTTCTATCTCACTCACAGCTTCTCTTTCTCCCTCTCTCACTCACAGCTTATCTTTCTCTCTCTCTCACACAGCTTCTCTCTCTCTCTCACTCACAGATTCTCTTTCTCTCTCTCACTCTCACTCACAGCTTCTCGTTCTCTCTCTCTCACTCACAGCTTCTCTTTCTCTCTCTCTCTCTCTCACTCATAGCTTCTCTTTCTCTCGCTCTCTCTCAAACACAGCATCTCTTTCTCTCTCTTTCTCTCTCTTTCTCTCTCTCACTCACAGCTTCTCTTTCTCTCTCTCACTCACAGCTTCTCTTTCTCTCTCTCTCTCACTCACAGCTTCTCTTTCTCTCTCTCTCACTCACAGCTTCTCTTTCTTTCTCTCTCACTCACACCTTCTCTTTCTCTCTCTCCCACCCGCACCTTCTCTTTCTCTCTCTCTCTCACTCACAGCTTCTCTTTCTCTCTCTCACTCACTCACAGCTTCTCTTTCTCTCTCTGTCACTCACAGCTCCACTTTCTCTCTCTATCTCTCTCTCTCTCACTCACAGCTTCTTTTTTCTCTCTCTTTCAATCACAGCTTCTCTTTCTCTCTCTCTTTCTCACTCACAGCTTCTTTTTTCTCTCACTCTCTCTCACTCACAGCTTCTCTTTCTCTCTCACTCACAGCTTCTCTGTCTCTCTCACTCTTACTCACAGCTTCTTTTTTTCTCTCTGTCTCTCTCACTCACAGCTTCTCTTTCTCTCTCACTCACAGCTTCTCTTTCTCTCTCTGTCTCACACACAGCACCTCTTTCTCTCTCACTCACAGCTTCTCTTTCTCTCTCTCTCTCACAGCTTCTCTTTCTTTCTCTCTCTCTCTCTCTCGCTCACAGCTTCTCTTTCTCTTCTCTCTCACTCACAGACTCTCTTTCTCTCTAATTCACAGCTTCTCTTTTTCTCTCTCTTTCTCTCACTCACACACACTCTCTCTCTCACTCACAGCATCTCTCTCTCTCACTCACATCTCTTTTTCTCTCTCACACAGCGTCTCGTTCTCACACACACACACACACAGCTTCTCTTTCTCTCTCTCACTCACTCACAGCTTCTCTTTCTCTCTCTCTCTCACTCACAACTTCACTTTCTCTCTCTCTCTCTCACTCACAGCTTCTCTTTCCCTATCTAACTCACAACTTCTCTTCCTCTCACTCTCTCACTTACAGCTTCTCCTTCTCTCTTTCTCTCTCACACAGCTTCTCTTTCTCTCACACACACACTCACAGCTTATCTTTCTCTCTCTCACACACACACAGCATTTCTTTTTCTCTCTCTCACTCACAGCTTCTCTTTCTCTCTCACACACACACAGCTTCGCTTTTTCTCTCTCTCTCACGCACAGCTTCTCTTTCTCTTTCGCTCTCACAGATACTTTGCTCTCTCTCACTCAAAGCCTCTCTTTCTCTCCCTCTCTCTCACTCTCAGCTTCTCTCTCTCACACACACACAGCTTCTCTCTCTCTCTCTCTCTCTCTCTCTCACTCACAGCTTCTCTTTCTCTCTCTTTCCCTCTCACTCACAGCTTCTTTTTCTCTTTCTATCTCTCTCACTCACAGCTTCTCTTTCTCTCTCTGTCTCTCTCACTCACAGCTTCTATTTCTCTCTCCATCTCACTCACTCACAGCTCTTTCTCTCTCTCTCACTGACAGCTTATATTTCTCTCTCTCACTCACAGCTGCTCTTTCTCTCTCTCTCACTCACAGCTTCTCTTTCTCTCACACACACTCACAGCTTCTCTTTCTCTCTCTCTTACTCGCAGCTTTTCTTTCTCTCTCTCTCACTCACATCTTCTCTTTCTCTCTCTGTCTCTCTCACTCACAGCTTCTATTTCTCTCTCCATCTCACTCTCTCACAGCTTCTCTTTCTCTCTCTCTCAATCACAGCTTCTCTTTCTCTCTCTCTCACTCACAGCTTCTCTTTCTCTCTCTGTCTCTCTCACTCACAGGTTCTATTTCTCTCTCTGTCTCACTCACTCACAGCTTCTTTTTCTCTCTCTCTCTCACTCACAGCTTATATTTCTCTCTCTCACTCGCAGCTTCTCTTTCTCTCTCTCTCACTCACAGCTTCTCTTTCTCTTTCTCTCTCTCACTCACAGCTTCTCTTTCTCTCTCTCTCTCACTCGCAGCTTCTCTTTCTCTCTCTCTCTCACTCACAGCTTCTCTTTCTCCTTCTCTCTCTCACTTCCAGCTTCTGTCACTCTCTCTGTCACTCACAGCTTCTCTTTATCTCCCTCTCTCTCTCTCACTCACAACTTCTCTTTCTCTCTCTCTCTCTCACTGACAGCTTCTTTTTTACTCTCTTTGTCACTCACAGCTTCTCTTTTTCCCTCTCTCACTCACACCTTCTCTCTCTCTCTCTCTATCTCACTCAAAGCGTCTCTTTCTCTCTCTCTCTCTGTCTCACTCACAGCTTCTGTTTTTTTCCCTCTCTCTCACTCACAGCTTCTCTTTCTCTCTCTCTCTCACTCGCAGCTCCTCTTTCTCTCTCTCTCTCTCACAGCTTCTCTTTCTCCCTCTCTCTCTCACTCACAGCTTCTTTCACTCTCTCTGTCACTCACAGCTTCTCTTAATCTCCCTCTCTCTCTCTCACTCACAGCTTCTCTTTCTCTCTCTCTCTCTCTTACTCACAGCTTGTTTTTTACTCTCTCTCTCACTCACAGCTTCTCTTTTTCCCTCTCGGTCACACTTCTCTCTTTCTCTCTCTCACTCACACCTTCGCTTTCTCTCTCTCTCTCTCTCACTCTCAGCTTCTCTTTCTCTCTCTCTCACTCACAGTTTCTTTTTTCTCTCTCTCTCAATCATAGCTTCTCTTTCTCTCTCTCTCTCACACACAACTTCTTTTTTTCCTCTCTCTCTCACTCACAGCTTCTCTTTCTCTTTCTCTCTCTCACTCACAGCTTCTCTTTCTCTCTCTCACTCACAGCTTCTCTTTCTCTCACTCTCTCACTCACACCTTCTCTTTCTCTCTCTCTCGCTCACAGCTTCTCTTTCACTCTCACTCACAGCTTCTCTTTCTCTTCTCTCTCTCTCACAGCTTCTCTTTCTCTCTGTCTCTCTCACTCACAGCTTCTCTTTCTCTCTCTGTGTCTCTCACTCTCAGCTTCTCTTTCTCTCTCTCTCACTCACAGCTTCTCTTTTTCTCTCTCTCTCTCTCACTCACAGCTTCTCTTTCTCTCTGTCTCTCACACACACAGCTTCTCTTTCTCTCTCTCTCTCTCACTCACAGCTTCTCTTTCTCACTCTCACACACACTCACAGCTTTTCTTTCTCTCTCTCTCTCTCTCTCACTCACAGCTTCTTTTTTCTCTTTCTCTCATTCACAGCTTCTCTTTCTCTCTCTCACACTCAGCTTGTCTCTCTCTCTCACTCACAGCTTCTCTTTCTCACTCACTCACTCTCACTCACAGCTTCTCTCTCTCTCTCTCGCTCACAGCTTCTCTTTCTCTCTCTCTCACTCACAGCTTCTCATTCTCCTCTCTCTCACTCACAGCTTCTCTTCCTCACTCTCTCACTCACAGCTTCTCTTTCTCTCACTCTCTCTCACTCACAGCTTCTCTTTCTCTCTCTGTCTCACACACAGCACCTCTTTCTCTCTCACTCACAGCTTCTCTTTCTCTCTCTCTCTCTCTCTCACAGCTTCTCTTTCTTTCTTTCTTTCTTTCTCTCTCTCTCGCTCGCTCACAGCTTCTCTTTCTCTTCTCTCTCACTCACAGACTCTCTTTCTCTCTAATTCACAGCTTCTCTTTTTCTCTCTCTTTCTCTCACTCACACACTCTCTCTCTCACTCACAGCATCTCTCTCTCTCACTCACATCTCTTTTTCTCTCTCACACAGCGTCTCGTTCTCACACACACACACACAGCTTCTCTTTCTCTCTCTCACTCACTCACAGCTTCTCTTTCTCTCTCTCTCTCACTCACAACTTCACTTTCTCTCTCTCTCTCTCACTCACAGCTTCTCTTTCCCTATCTAACTCACAACTTCTCTTCCTCTCACTCTCTCACTTACAGCTTCTCCTTCTCTCTTTCTCTCTCACACAGCTTCTCTTTCTCTCACACACACACTCACAGCTTATCTTTCTCTCTCACACACACACAGCATTTCTTTTTCTCTCTCTCACTCACAACTTCTCTTTCTCTCTCTCACACACAGCTTCGCTTTTTCTCTCTCTCTCACGCACAGCTTCTCTTTCTCTTTCGCTCTCACAGCTACTTTGCTCTCTCTCACTCAAAGCCTCTCTTTCTCTCTCTCTCTCTCACTCACAGCTTCTCTTTCTCTCTCTTTCCCTCTCACTCACAGCTTCTTTTTCTCTCTCTATCTCTCTCACTCACAGCTTCTCTTTCTCTCTCTGTCTCTCTCACTCAAAGCTTCTATTTCTCTCTCCATCTCACTTACTCACAGCTCTTTCTCTCTCTCTCACTGACAGCTTATATTTCTCTCTCTCACTCACAGCTGCTCTTTCTCTCTCTCTCACTCACAGCTTCTCTTTCTCTCACACACACTCACAGCTTCTCTTTCTCTCTCTCTTACTCGCAGCTTTTCTTTCTCTCTCTCTCACTCACATCTTCTCTTTCTCTCTCTGTCTCTCTCACTCACAGCTTCTATTTCTCTCTCCGTCTCACTCTCTCACAGCTTCTCTTTCTCTCTCTCTCAATCACAGCTTCTCTTTCTCTCTCTCTCACTCACAGCTTCTCTTTCTCTCTCTGTCTCTCTCACTCACAGGTTCTATTTCTCTCTCTCTCTCACTCGCAGCTTCTCTTTCTCTCTCTCTCTCACTCACAGCTTCTCTTTCTCCTTCTCTCTCTCACTTCCAGCTTCTGTCACTCTCTCTGTCACTCACAGCTTCTCTTTATCTCCCTCTCTCTCTCTCACTCACAACTTCTCTTTCTCTCTCTCTCTCTCACTCACAGCTTCTTTTTTACTCTCTTTGTCACTCACAGCTTCTCTTTTTCCCTCTCTCACTCACACCTTCTCTCTCTCTCTCTCTCTATCTCACTCAAAGCGTCTCTTTCTCTCTCTCTCTGTCTCACTCACAGCTTCTGTTTTTTCCCTCTCTCTCACTCACAGCTTCTCTTTCTCTCTCTCTCTCACTCGCAGCTCCTCTTTCTCTCTCTCTCACAGCTTCTCTTTCTCCCTCTCTCTCTCACTCACAGCTTCTTTCACTCTCTCTGTCACTCACAGCTTCTCTTAATCTCCCTCTCTCTCTCTCACTCACAGCTTCTCTTTCTCTCTCTCTCTCTCTCACTCACAGCTTGTTTTTTACTCTCTCTCTCACTCACAGCTTCTCTTTTTCCCTCTCGGTCACACTTCTCTCTTTCTCTCTCACTCACACCTTCGCTTTCTCTCTCTCTCTCTCTCACTCTCAGCTTCTCTTTCTCTCTCTCTCACTCACAGTTTCTTTTTTCTCTCTCTCTCAATCATAGCTTCTCTTTCTCTCTCTCTCTCACTTGCAGCTTCTCTTTCTCTCTCTCTCTCACTCACAGCTTCTCTTTCTCCTTCTCTCTGTCACTTCCAGCTTCTGTCACTCTCTCTGTCACTCACAGCTTCTCTTTATCTCCCTCTCTCTCTCTCACTCACAACTTCTCTTTCTCTCTCTCTCTCTCACTCACAGCTTCTTTTTTACTCTCTTTGTCACTCACAGCTTCTCTTTTTCCCTCTCTCACTCACACCTTCTCTCGCTCTCTCTCTATCTCACTCAAAGCGTCTCTTTCTCTCTCTCTCTGTCTCACTCACAGCTTCTGTTTTTTCCCCTCTCTCTCACTCACAGCTTCTCTTTCTCTCTCTCTCTCACTCGCAGCTCCTCTTTCTCTCTCTCTCTCTCACAGCTTCTCTTTCTCCCTCTCTCTCTCACTCACAGCTTCTTTCACTCTCTCTGTCACTCACAGCTTCTCTTAATCTCCCTCTCTCTCTCTCACTCACAGCTTCTCTTTCTCTCTCTCTCTCTCTCACTCACAGCTTGTTTTTTACTCTCTCTCTCACTCACAGCTTCTTTTTTTCCCTCTCGGTCACACTTCTCTCTTTCTCTCTCTCACTCACACCTTCGCTTTCTCTCTCTCTCTCTCTCACTCTCAGCTTCTCTTTCTCTCTCTCTCACTCACAGTTTCTTTTTTTTCTCTCTCTCAATCATAGCTTCTCTTTCTCTCTCTCTCTCTCACACAACTTCTTTTTTCCTCTCTCTCTCACTCACAGCTTCTCTTTCTCTCTCTCACTCACAGCTTCTCTTTCTCTCTCTCACTCACAGCTTCTCTTTCTCTCACTCTCTCACTCACACCTTCTCTTTCTCTCTCTCTCGCTCACAGCTTCTCTTTCACTCTCACTCACAGCTTCTCTTTCTCTTCTCTCTCTCTCACAGCTTCTCTTTCTCTCTGTCTCTCTCACTCACAGCTTCTCTTTCTCTCTTTGTGTCTCTCACTCTCAGCTTCTCTTTCTCTCTCTCTCACTCACAGCTTCTCTTTTTCTCTCTCTCTCTCACTCACAGCTTCTCTTTCTCTCTGTCTCTCACACACACAGCTTCTCTTTCTCTCTCTCTCTCTCTCACTCACAGCTTCTCTTTCTCACTCTCACACACACTCACAGCTTTTCTTTCTCTCTCTCTCTCTCTCTCACTCACAGCTTCTTTTTTCTCTTTCTCTCATTCACAGCTTCTCTTTCTCTCTCTCACACTCAGCTTGTCTCTCTCTCTCACTCACAGCTTCTCTTTCTCACTCACTCTCTCTCAATCACAGCTTCTCTCTCTCTCTCTCGCTCACAGCTTCTCTTTCTCTCTCTCTCACTCACAGCTTCTCATTCTCCTCTCTCTCACTCACAGCTTCTCTTCCTCACTCTCTCACTCACAGCTTCTCTTTCTTTCCCTCTCTCTCTCACTCACAGCTTCTCTTTCTCTCTCTCTCACACACATCTTCTCTTTCTCTCTCTTACAACTTCTCTTTCTCTCTCACACACACACTCTCTTTCTTTCTCTCTCTCACTCACTCACAGCTTCTCTTTTCTCTCTCTCACTCACAGCTTCTCTTTCTCTCTCTCACTCACAGCTTCTCTTTCTTTCTCTCTGTCTCGCTCACAACTTCTCTTTCTCTCTCTCTCTCGCTCACAGCTTCTCTTTCTCTCTCTCTTGCCCTCACAAACTCTCTTTCTCTCTCTCACTCACACCTTCTCTCTCTCTCTCTCACTCACAGCTTCTCTCTCTCTCTCTCTCTCTGTCTCACTTACAGATTCTCTTTCTCTCTCTCCCTCTCACTCACAGCTTCTCTTTCTCTCTCTCTCTCTCACTCACAGCTTCTCTTTCTCACTCTTTCTCTCTCACTCACAGCTTCTTTTTCTCTCTCTCTCACTCACAGCTTCTCTTTCTCTCTCTCTCTCACTCACAGTTTCTCTCTCTCTCTCTCTCTCTCACTAACAGATTCTCTTTCTCTCTCTCCCTCTCACTCACAGCTTCTCTTTCTCACTCTCACTCTCACTCACAGCTTCTCTTTCTCTCTCTGTCTCTCTCACTCACAGCTTCTCTTTCTCTCTCTTTCTCTCTCACTCACACCTTCTCTTTCTCTCTCTGTGTCTCTCACTCACAGCTTCTCTTTCTCTCTCTCACTCACAGCATCTCTTTCTCTCTCACACACACACACTGCTTCTCTTTCTCTCTCTCTCTCTCACTCACACCTTCTCTTTCTCTCTCTCTCACTCAAAGCTTCTCTCTCTCTCTTTCTCACTCACAGCTTCTCTTTCTTTCTCTCTCTCTCTCACTCACAGCTTTTTTTCCTCTCTCTCTCTCTCACTCACATCTTCTCTTTCTCTCTCTCTCTCACAGCTTCTCTCTCTCTCTTTCTCCCTCACAGCTTCTCTTTCTTTCTCTCTGTCTCGCTCACAGCTTCTCTTTCTCTCTCTCTCACTCACAGCTTCTCTCTCTCTCTCTCTCTCACAGCTTCTCTTCCTCTCTCTCTCTCACTCACAGCTTCTCTTTCTTTCTCTCTCTCTCACTCACAGCTTTTCTTTCTCTCTCTCTCTCACTCACAGCTTCTCTTTCTTTCTCTCTCTCTCACTCACAGCTTCTCTTTCTCTCTTTCACTCACTTGCAGCTTTTCTCTCTCTCTCTCTCTCTCTCTCACTCACAGCTTCTTTTTTTTCTTTCTCTCATTCACAGCTTCTATTTCTCTCTCTCACTCACAGCTTCTCTCTCTCTCGCTCACAGTTTCTCTTTCTCTCTCTCTCTCTCTCTCAGCTTCTCTTTCTCTTTCTCTCCCTCTCACTCACAGCTTCTCTTTCTCTCTCTCTCACTCACTCACAGCTTCTCTTTCTCTCTCTCTCTCTCACTCACAGCTTCTCTTTCTCTCTCTTTCCCTCTCACTCACAGCTTCTCTTTCTCTCTCTCTCTCACTCGCAGCTCCTCTTTCTCTCTCTCTCTCACAGCTTCTCTTTCTCCCTCTCTCTCTCACTCACAGCTTCTCTTTCTCTCTCTCACTCACAGCTTCTCTTTCTCTCTCTCACTCACAGCTTCTCTTTCTCTCACTCTCTCACTCACACCTTCTCTTTCTCTCTCTCTCGCTCACAGCTTCTCTTTCACTCTCACTCACAGCTTCTCTTTCTCTTCTCTCTCTCTCACAGCTTCTCTTTCTCTCTGTCTCTCTCACTCACAGCTTCTCTTTCTCTCTCTGTGTCTCTCACTCTCAGCTTCTCTTTCTCTCTCTCTCACTCACAGCTTCTCTTTTTCTCTCTCTCTCTCTCTCACTCACAGCTTCTCTTTCTCTCTGTCTCTCACACACACAGCTTCTCTTTCTCTCTCTCTCTCACTCACAGCTTCTCTTTCTCACTCTCACACACACTCACAGCTTTTCTTTCTCTCTCTCTCTCTCTCACTCACAGCTTCTTTTTTCTCTCTCTGTGTCTCTCACTCTCAGCTTCTCTTTCTCTCTCTCTCACTCACACCTTCTCTTTCTCTCTCTGTGTCTCTCACTCACAGCTTCTCTTTCTCTCTCTCACTCACAGCATCTCTTTCTCTCTCACACACACACACTGCTTCTCTTTCTCTCTCTCTCTCACTCACACCTTCTCTCTCTCTCTCTCACTCAAAGCTTCTCTCTCTCTCTTTCTCACTCACAGCTTCTCTTTCTTTCTCTCTCTCTCTCACTCACAGCTTTTTTTCCTCTCTCTCTCTCTCACTCACATCTTCTCTTTCTCTCTCTCTCTCTCACATCTTCTCTCTCTCTCTTTCTCCCTCACAGCTTCTCTTTCTTTCTCTCTGTCTCGCTCACAGCTTCTCTTTCTCTCTCTCTCACTCACAGCTTCTCTCTCTCTCTCACTCACAGCTTTTCTTTCTCTCTCTCTCTCTCACTCACAGCTTCTTTTTTCTCTCTCTGTGTCTCTCACTCTCAGCTTCTCTTTCTCTCTCTCTCACTCACACCTTCTCTTTCTCTCTCTGTGTCTCTCACTCACAGCTTCTCTTTCTCTCTCTCACTCACAGCATCTCTTTCTCTCTCACACACACACACTGCTTCTCTTTCTCTCTCTCTCTCTCACTCACACCTTCTCTCTCTCTCTCTCACTCAAAGCTTCTCTCTCTCTCTTTCTCACTCACAGCTTCTCTTTCTTTCTCTCTCTCTCTCACTCACAGCTTTTTTTCCTCTCTCTCTCTCTCTCACTCACATCTTCTCTTTCTCTCTCTCTCTCTCACATCTTCTCTCTCTCTCTTTCTCCCTCACAGCTTCTCTTTCTTTCTCTCTGTCTCGCTCACAGCTTCTCTTTCTCTCTCTCTCACTCACAGCTTCTCTCTCTCTCTCACTCACAGCTTCTCTTTCTTTCTCTTTCTCTCACTCACAGCTTTTCTTTCTCTCTCTCTCTCACTCACAGCTTCTCTTTCTTTCTCTCTCTCTCATTAACAGCTTCTCTTTCTCTCTCTCACTCACTCGCAGCTTTTCTCTCTCTCTCTCTCTCTCACTCACAGCTTCTTTTTTCTCTTTCTCTCATTCACAGCGTCTCTTTCTCTCTCTCACTCACAGCTTCTCTCTCTCTCGCTCACAGCTTCTCTTTCTCTCTCTCTCTCTCTCTCAGCTTCTCTTTCTCTTTCTCTCCCTCTCACTCACAGCTTCTCTTTCTCTCTCTCTCACTCACTCACAGCTTCTCTTTCTCTCTCTCTCTCACTCACAGCTTCTCTTTCTCTCTCTTTCCCTCTCACTCACAGCTTCTCTTTCTCTCTCTGACTCTCTCACTCACAGCTTCTCTTTCTCTCTCTCTCTCTCTCTCACTCACAGCTTCTCTTTCTCCCTCTCTCTCTCACTTATAGCTTCTTTCTCTCTCTCACTCACAGCTTCTCTTTCTCTCTCTCTCTCTCTTACTCACAGCTTCTCTTTCTCTCTCTCTCTCGCTCACAGCTTCTCTTTCTCTCTCTCTATCTCTCTCACTCACAGTTCTCTTTCTCCTCTCTCTCACTCACATACTCTCTTTCTCTCTCACTCACAGCTTCTCTTTCTCTCTCTCTCACTCACACTCTCTTTCTCTCTCTCTCACTCACAGCTTCTCTTTCTCTCTCACACACAAACACACAGCTTCTCTTTTTCTCTCTCTCTCTCTCACTCAAAACTTCTCTTTTTCTCTCTCACTCACAGCTTCTCTTTCTCTCTCCCTCACTCACATCTTCTCTTTCTCTCACTGTCACTCACAGCTTCTCTTTCTCTCTCTCTCTCTCTCTCACTCACAGCTTCTCTTTCTCTCTCCCTCTCACTCACAGCTTCTCTTTCTCTCTGTCTCTTTCACTCACAGCTTCTCTTTCTCTCTCTGTCTCTCTCACTCACAGCTTCTCTCTGTCTCTCTCACTCACAGCTTCTCTTTCTCTCTCAGTCTCTCTCACTCTCAGCTTCTCTCTCTCTCTCTCACAGCTTCTCTTTCTCTCTCTCACACTCACAGCTCTTTCTCTCTCACTCACTCACAGCTTCTCTTTCACTCTCTCTCACTCACAGCTTCTCTTTCTCTCTCTCTCAAACACAGCTTCTGTTTCTCTCTCTTTCTCTCTCTCATTCACAGCTTCTCTCTCTCTCACTCACTCATGGCTTCTCTCTCTCACTCACAGCTTCTCTTTCTCACACACACTCTCTCTCTCTCTCTCACTAACAGCATCTCTTTCTCTCTCACTCACTCACAGCTTCTCTTTCTCTCTCTCACTCAAAGCTTCTCTCTCTCTCTCACTCACAACTTCTTTTTTCTCTCACTCTCTCTCACTCACAGCTTCTCTTTCTCTCTCTTTCTCTCTCTCTTTCTCTCTCTCACTCACAGCTTCTCTTTCTCTCTGTCTCTCTCTCACTCACAGCTTCTCTTTTTCTCTCTCTCTCTCACTCACAGCTTCTCTTTCTCTCTATCACTCACTCACTCACACCTCTTTCTCTCTCTGTCTCTCTCACTCACAGCTTCTCTGTCTCTCTCAGTCTCTCTCACTCACAGCTTCTCTTTCTCTCACACACTCACAGCTCTTTCTCTCTCACTCACTCAAAGCTTTTCTTTCTCTCTCTCACTCACTCAATGCTTCTCTTTCTCTCTCTCTCACTCACTCACAGCTTCTCTTTCTCCCTCTCTCTCTCACTTACAGCTTCTTTCTCTATCACTCACAGCTTCTCTTTCTCTCTCTCTCTTACTCACAGCTTCTCTTTCTCTCTGTCTCTCTCACTCTCAGCTTCTCTTTCTCTCTCTGTCTCTCTCACTCACAGCTTCTCTTTCTCTCTCAGTCTCTCACTCACAGCTTCTCTTTCTCTCTCTCACTCACAGCTTCTCTCTCTCTTGCTCACAGCTTCTCTCTCACTCTCACTCACAGCTTCTCTTTCTCTCTCTGTCTCTCTCACTCACAGCTTCTCTTTCTTTCTCTCTCTCTCTCACTCACAGCTTTTTTTCCTCTCTCTCTCTCACTCACATCTTCTCTTTCTCTCTCTCTCTCTCACATCTTCTCTCTCTCTCTTTCTCCCTCACAGCTTCTCTTTCTTTCTCTCTGTCTCGCTCACAGCTTCTCTTTCTCTCTCTCTCACTCACAGCTTCTCTCTCTCTCTCTCACTCACAGCTTCTCTTTCTTTCTCTTTCTCTCACTCACAGCTTTTCTTTCTCTCTCTCTCTCACTCACAGCTTCTCTTTCTTTCTCTCTCTCTCATTAACAGCTTCTCTTTCTCTCTCTCACTCACTCGCAGCTTTTCTCTCTCTCTCTCTCTCTCTCACTCACAGCTTCTTTTTTCTCTTTCTCTCATTCACAGCGTCTCTTTCTCTCTCTCACTCACAGCTTCTCTCTCTCTCGCTCACAGCTTCTCTTTCTCTCTCTCTCTCTCTCTCAGCTTCTCTTTCTCTTTCTCTCCCTCTCACTCACAGCTTCTCTTTCTCTCTCTCTCACTCACTCACAGCTTCTCTTTCTCTCTCTCTCTCACTCACAGCTTCTCTTTCTCTCTCTTTCCCTCTCACTCACAGCTTCTCTTTCTCTCTCTGACTCTCTCACACACAGCTTCTCTTTCTCTCTCTCTCTCTCTCACTCACAGCTTCTCTTTCTCCCTCTCTCTCTCACTTATAGCTTCTTTCTCTCTCTCACTCACAGCTTCTCTTTCTCTCTCTCTCTCTTACTCACAGCTTCTCTTTCTCTCTCTCTCTCGCTCACAGCTTCTCTTTCTCTCTCTCTATCTCTCTCACTCACAGTTCTCTTTCTCCTCTCTCTCACTCAAATACTCTCTTTCTCTCTCACTCACAGCTTCTCTTTCTCTCTCTCTCACTCACACTCTCTTTCTCTCTCTCTCACTCACAGCTTCTCTTTCTCTCTCACACACAAACACACAGCTTCTCTTTTTCTCTCTCTCTCTCTCACTCAAAACTTCTCTTTTTCTCTCTCACTCACAGCTTCTCTTTCTCTCTCCCTCACTCACATCTTCTCTTTCTCTCACTGTCACTCACAGCTTCTCTTTCTCTCTCTCTCTCTCTCTCACTCACAGCTTCTCTTTCTCTCTCCCTCTCACTCACAGCTTCTCTTTCTCTCTGTCTCTTTCACTCACAGCTTCTCTTTCTCTCTCTGTCTCTCTCACTCACAGCTTCTCTCTGTCTCTCTCACTCACAGCTTCTCTTTCTCTCTCAGTCTCTCTCACTCTCAGCTTCTCTCTCTCTCTCTCACAGCTTCTCTTTCTCTCTCTCACACTCACAGCTCTTTCTCTCTCTCTCTCACTCACAGCTTCTCTTTCACTCTCTCTCACTCACAGCTTCTCTTTCTCTCTCTCTCAAACACAGCTTCTGTTTCTCTCTCTTTCTCTCTCTCATTCACAGCTTCTCTCTCTCTCACTCACTCATGGCTTCTCTCTCTCACTCACAGCTTCTCTTTCTCACACACACTCTCTCTCTCTCTCTCACTAACAGCATCTCTTTCTCTCTCACTCACTCACAGCTTCTCTTTCTCTCTCTCACTCAAAGCTTCTCTCTCTCTCTCACTCACAACTTCTTTTTTCTCTCACTCTCTCTCACTCACAGCTTCTCTTTCTCTCTCTTTCTCTCTCTCTTTCTCTCTCTCACTCACAGCTTCTCTTTCTCTCTGTCTCTCTCTCACTCACAGCTTCTCTTTTTCTCTCTCTCTCTCACTCACAGCTTCTCTTTCTCTCTATCACTCACTCACTCACACCTCTTTCTCTCTCTGTCTCTCTCACTCACAGCTTCTCTGTCTCTCTCAGTCTCTCTCACTCACAGCTTCTCTTTCTCTCACACACTCACAGCTCTTTGTCTCTCACTCACTCAAAGCTTTTCTTTCTCTCTCTCACTCACTCAATGCTTCTCTTTCTCTCTCTCTCACTCACTCACAGCTTCTCTTTCTCCCTCTCTCTCTCACTTACAGCTTCTTTCTCTATCACTCACAGCTTCTCTTTCTCTCTCTCTCTTACTCACAGCTTCTCTTTCTCTCTGTCTCTCTCACTCTCAGCTTCTCTTTCTCTCTCTGTCTCTCTCACTCACAGCTTCTCTTTCTCTCTCAGTCTCTCACTCACAGCTTCTCTTTCTCTCTCTCACTCACAGCTTCTCTCTCTCTTGCTCACAGCTTCTCTCTCACTCTCACTCACAGCTTCTCTTTCTCTCTCTGTCTCTCTCACTCACAGCTTCTCTTTCTCTCTCAGTCCCTCTCACTCACAGCTTCTCTTTTTTTCTCTCTCTCACAGCTTCTCTTTCTCTCTCTCACACTCACAGCTCTTTCTCTCTCTCTCTCTCACTCACAGCTTCTCTTTCTCTCTCTCTCACTCACAGCTTCTCTTTCTCTCTCTCACTCAAAGCTTCTCTTCCTCTCTCTCACTCACAGCTTCTCTTTCTCCCTCTCTCTCACTCACAGCTTCTTTCTCTCTCTATCACTCACAGCTTCTCTTTCTCTCTCACACACACAGCTTCTCTTTCTCTCACACACTCACAGCTCTTTCTCTCTCACTCACTCACAGCTTTTCTTTCTCTCTCTCACTCACTCAATGCTTCTCTTTCTTTCTCTCTCTCTCACTCACTCACAGCTTCTCTTTCTCCCTCTCTCTCTCACTTACAGCTTCTTTCTCTATCACTCACAGCTTCTCTTTCTCTCTCTCTTTTACTCACAGCTTCTCTTTCTCTCTCTGTCTCTCTCACTCTCAGCTTCTCTTTCTCTCTCTGTCTCTCTCACTCACAGCTTCTCTTTCTCTCTCAGTCTCTCACTCACAGCTTCTCTTTCTCTCTCTCACTCACAGCTTCTCTCTCTCTCTTGCTCACAGCTTCTCTCTCACTCTCACTCACAGCTTCTCTTTCTCTCTCTGTCTCTCTCACTCACAGCTTCTCTTTCTCTCTCAGTCTCTCTCACTCACAGCTTCTCTTTTTCTCTCTCTCTCACAGCTTCTCTTTCTCTCTCACACACTCACAGCTCTTTCTCTCTCTCTCACTCACAGCTTCTCTTTCTCTCTCTCTCACTCACAGCTTCTCCTTCTCTCTCTCACTCAAAGCTTCTCTTCCTCTCTCTCACTCACAGCTTCTCTTTCTCCCTCTCTCTCTCACAGCGTCTTTCTCTCTCTATAACTCACAGCTTCTTTTTCTCTCTCTCTTACTCACAGCTTCTCTTTCTCTCTCTGTCTCTCTCACTCTAAGCTTCTCTTTCTCTCTCTGTCTCTCTCGCTCACAGCTTCTCTTTCTCTCTGTCTATCTCACTCACAGCTTCTCTTTCTCTCTGTGTGTCTCTCACTCTCAGGTCTCTTTCTCTCTCTCTCACTCACAGCTTCTCTTTCTCTCTCTCTCTCTCACTCACAGCTTCTCTTTCTCTGTCTCTCTCACACACAGCTTCTCTTTCTCTCTCTCTCTCACTCACAGCTTCTCTTTCTCTCTCTCTCACTCACAGCTTCTCTCTCTCTTTTTCTCACTCACAGCTTCTCTATCTCTCTCTGTGTCTCTCACTCACAGCTTCTTTCTCTCTCTCTCTCACACACAGCTTCTCTCTCACACACACACACTCACAGCTCTTTCTCTCTCTCACTCACAGCTTCTCTCTCTCACTCACTCACAGCTTCTCTTCCTCTCTCTCTCACTCACAGCTTCCCTTTCTTTCTTTCTCTCTCTCACTCACAGCTTTTCTTTCTCTCTCTCTCACTCACAGCTTCTCTTTCTTTCTCTCTCTCACTCACCGCTTCTCTTTCTCTCTCTCTCACTCACTCACAGCTTTTCTTTCTCTCTCTATAACTCACAGCTTCTCTTTCTCTCTGTCTCTTATTCACAGCTTCTCTTTCTCTCTCTGTCTCTCTCACTCTAAGCTTCTCTTTCTCTCTCTGTCTCTCTCACTCACAGCTTCTCTTTCTCTCTGTCTCTCTCACTCACAGCTTCTCTTTCTCTCTGTGTGTCTCTCACTCTCAGCTTCTCTTTCTCTCTCTCTCACTCACAGATACTCTTTCTCTCTCTCTCTCTCTCTCAAAGCTTCTCTTTCTCTGTCTCTCACACACACAGCTTCTCTTTCTCGCGCTCTCTCTCACTCACAGCTTCTCTTTCTCTCTCTCTCACTCACAGCTTCTCTCTCTCTCTTTCTCACTCACAGCTTTTCTATCTCTCTCTGTGTTTCTCACTCACAGCTTATTTTTCTCTCTCTCTCTCACAGCTTCTCTTTCTCTCTCTCATACTCACAGCTCTTTCTCTCTCTCGCACTCACTCACAGCTTCTCTCGCTCTCTCACTCACAGCTTCTCTTCCTCTCTCTCTCACTCACAGCTTCTCTTTCTTTCTTTCTTTCTCTCTCTCACTCACAGCTTTTCTTTCTCTCTCTCTCTCTCACTCACAGCTTCTTTTTCTTTCTCTCTCTCACTCACACCTTCTCTTTCTCTCTCTCTCACTCACTCCCAGCTTTTCTTTCTCTCTCTCACTCACAGCCTCTTTTTTCTCTTTCTCTCATTTACAGCTTCTCTTTCTCTCTCTCACTCACAGATTCTCTCTCTCTCGCTCACAGCTTCTATTTCTCTCTCTCTCTCACTCACAGACTCTTTTTTCTCTTTCTCTCATTCACAGCTTCTCTTTCTCTCTCTCACTCACAGATTCTCTCTCTCTCTCGCTCACAGCTTCTATTTCTCTCTCTCTCACTCACAGCTTCTTCTTTTCTCTCTCTCACTCACAGCTCCTCTTTCTCTCTCTTACTCACAGCTTATCTTTCTTTCTCTCTGTCTCGCTCACAGCTTCTCTTTCTCTCTCTCACTCACTCAAAGCTTTTCTTTCTCTCTCTCACTCACTCAATGCTTCTCTTTCTCTCTCTCTCTCACTCACTCACAGCTTCTCTTTCTCCCTCTCTCTCTCACTCACAGCTTCTCTTTCTCACTCTTTCTCTCTCACTCACAGCTTCTTTTTCTCTCTCTCTCACTCACAGCTTCTCTTTCTCTCTCTCTCTCACTCACAGTTTCTCTCTCTCTCTCTCTCTCACTAACAGATTCTCTTTCTCTCTCTCCCTCTCACTCACAGCTTCTCTTTCTCACTCTCACTCTCACTCACAGCTTCTCTTTCTCTCTCTGTCTCTCTCACTCACAGCTTCTCTTTCTCTCTCTTTCTCTCTCACTCACACCTTCTCTTTCTCTCTCTGTGTCTCTCACTCACAGCTTCTCTTTCTCTCTCTCACTCACAGCATCTCTTTCTCTCTCTCACACACACACTGCTTCTCTTTCTCTCTCTCTCTCTCACTCACACCTTCTCTTTCTCTCTCTCTCACTCAAAGCTTCTCTCTCTCTCTTTCTCACTCACAGCTTCTCTTTCTTTCTCTCTCTCTCTCACTCACAGCTTTTTTTCCTCTCTCTCTCTCTCACTCACATCTTCTCTTTCTCTCTCTCTCTCTCACAGCTTCCCTCTCTCTCTTTCTCCCTCACAGCTTCTCTTTCTTTCTCTCTGTCTCGCTCACAGCTTCTCTTTCTCTCTCTCTCACTCACAGCTTCTCTCTCTCTCTCTCTCACAGCTTCTCTTCCTCTCTCTCTCTCACTCACAGCTTCTCTTTCTTTCTCTCTCTCTCACTCACAGCTTTTCTTTCTCTCTCTCTCTCACTCACAGCTTCTCTTTCTTTCTCTCTCTCTCACTCACAGCTTCTCTTTCTCTCTTTCACTCACTTGCAGCTTTTCTCTCTCTCTCTCTCTCTCTCTCACTCACAGCTTCTTTTTTTTCTTTCTCTCATTCACAGCTTCTATTTCTCTCTCTCACTCACAGCTTCTCTCTCTCTCGCTAGCAGTTTCTCTTTCTCTCTCTCTCTCTCTCTCTCAGCTTCTCTTTCTCTTTCTCTCCCTCTCACTCACAGCTTCTCTTTCTCTCTCTCTCACTCACTCACAGCTTCTCTTTCTCTCTCTCTCTCTCACTCACAGCTTCTCTTTCTCTCTCTTTCCCTCTCACTCACAGATTCTCTTTCTCTCTCTCTCTCACTCGCAGCTCCTCTTTCTCTCTCTCTCTCACAGCTTCTCTTTCTCCCTCTCTCTCTCACTCACAGCTTCTCTTTCTCTCTCTCACTCACAGCTTCTCTTTCTCTCTCTCACTCACAGCTTCTCTTTCTCTCACTCTCTCACTCACACCTTCTCTTTCTCTCTCTCTCGCTCACAGCTTCTCTTTCACTCTCACTCACAACTTCTCTTTCTCTTCTCTCTCTCTCACAGCTTCTCTTTCTCTCTGTCTCTCTCACTCACAGCTTCTCTTTCTCTCTCTGTGTCTCTCACTCTCAGCTTCTCTTTCTCTCTCTCTCACTCACAGCTTCTCTTTTTCTCTCTCTCTCTCTCACTCACAGCTTCTCTTTCTCTCTGTCTCTCACACACAGCTTCTCTTTCTCTCTCTCTCTCACTCACAGCTTCTCTTTCTCACTCTCACACACACTCACAGCTTTTCTTTCTCTCTCTCTCTCTCTCACTCACAGCTTCTTTTTTCTCTCTCTGTGTCTCTCACTCTCAGCTTCTCTTTCTCTCTCTCTCACTCACACCTTCTCTTTCTCTCTCTGTGTCTCTCACTCACAGCTTCTCTTTCTCTCTCTCACTCACAGCATCTCTTTCTCTCTCTCACACACACACTGCTTCTCTTTCTCTCTCTCTCTCTCACTCACACCTTCTCTCTCTCTCTCTCACTCAAAGCTTCTCTCTCTCTCTTTCTCACTCACAGCTTCTCTTTCTTTCTCTCTCTCTCTCACTCACAGCTTTTTTTCCTCTCTCTCTCTCTCACTCACATCTTCTCTTTCTCTCTCTCTCTCTCACATCTTCTCTCTCTCTCACTCACATCTTCTCTTTCTCTCTCTCTCTCTCACATCTTCTCTCTCTCTCTTTCTCCCTCACAGCTTCTCTTTCTTTCTCTCTGTCTCGCTCACAGCTTCTCTTTCTCTCTCTCTCACTCACAGCTTCTCTCTCTCTCTCACTCACAGCTTCTCTTTCTTTCTCTTTCTCTCACTCACAGCTTTTCTTTCTCTCTCTCTCTCACTCACAGCTTCTCTTTCTTTCTCTCTCTCTCATTAACAGCTTCTCTTTCTCTCTCTCACTCACTCGCAGCTTCTCTCTCTCTCTCTCTCTCTCACTCACAGCTTCTTTTTTCTCTTTCTCTCATTCACAGCGTCTCTTTCTCTCTCTCACTCACAGCTTCTCTCTCTCTCGCTCACAGCTTCTCTTTCTCTCTCTCTCTCTCTCTCAGCTTCTCTTTCTCTTTCTCTCCCTCTCACTCACAGCTTCTCTTTCTCTCTCTCTCACTCACTCACAGCTTCTCTTTCTCTCTCTCTCTCACTCACAGCTTCTCTTTCTCTCTCTTTCCCTCTCACTCACAGCTTCTCTTTCTCTCTCTGACTCTCTCACTCACAGCTTCTCTTTCTCTCTCTCTCTCTCACTCACAGCTTCTCTTTCTCCCTCTCTCTCTCACTTATAGCTTCTTTCTCTCTCTCACTCACAGCTTCTCTTTCTCTCTCTCTCTCTTACTCACAGCTTCTCTTTCTCTCTCTCTCTCGCTCACAGCTTCTCTTTCTCTCTCTCTATCTCTCTCACTCACAGTTCTCTTTCTCCTCTCTCTCACTCACATACTCTCTTTCTCTCTCACTCACAGCTTCTCTTTCTCTCTCTCTCACTCACACTCTCTTTCTCTCTCTCTCACTCACAGCTTCTCTTTCTCTCTCACACACAAACACACAGCTTCTCTTTTTCTCTCTCTCTCTCTCACTCAAAACTTCTCTTTTTCTCTCTCACTCACAGCTTCTCTTTCTCTCTCCCTCACTCACATCTTCTCTTTCTCTCACTGTCACTCACAGCTTCTCTTTCTCTCTCTCTCTCTCTCTCACTCACAGCTTCTCTTTCTCTCTCCCTCTCACTCACAGCTTCTCTTTCTCTCTGTCTCTTTCACTCACAGCTTCTCTTTCTCTCTCTGTCTCTCTCACTCACAGCTTCTCTCTGTCTCTCTCACTCACAGCTTCTCTTTCTCTCTCAGTCTCTCTCACTCTCAGCTTCTCTCTCTCTCTCTCACAGCTTCTCTTTCTCTCTCTCACACTCACAGCTCTTTCTCTCTCTCTCACTCACAGCTTCTCTTTCACTCTCTCTCACTCACAGCTTCTCTTTCTCTCTCTCTCAAACACAGCTTCTGTTTCTCTCTCTTTCTCTCTCTCATTCAAAGCTTCTCTCTCTCTCACTCACTCATGGCTTCTCTCTCTCACTCACAGCTTCTCTTTCTCACACACACACTCTCTCTCTCTCTCACTAACAGCATCTCTTTCTCTCTCACTCACTCACAGCTTCTCTTTCTCTCTCTCACTCAAAGCTTCTCTCTCTCTCTCACTCACAACTTCTTTTTTCTCTCACTCTCTCTCACTCACAGCTTCTCTTTCTCTCTCTTTCTCTCTCTCTTTCTCTCTCTCACTCACAGCTTCTCTTTCTCTCTGTCTCTCTCTCACTCACAGCTTCTCTTTTTCTCTCTCTCTCTCACTCACAGCTTCTCTTTCTCTCTATCACTCACTCACTCACACCTCTTTCTCTCTCTGTCTCTCTCACTCACAGCTTCTCTGTCTCTCTCAGTCTCTCTCACTCACAGCTTCTCTTTCTCTCACACACTCACAGCTCTTTCTCTCTCACTCACTCAAAGCTTTTCTTTCTCTCTCTCACTCACTCAATGCTTCTCTTTCTCTCTCTCTCACTCACTCACAGCTTCTCTTTCTCCCTCTCTCTCTCACTTACAGCTTCTTTCTCTATCACTCACAGCTTCTCTTTCTCTCTCTCTCTTACTCACAGCTTCTCTTTCTCTCTGTCTCTCTCACTCTCAGCTTCTCTTTCTCTCTCTGTCTCTCTCACTCACAGCTTCTCTTTCTCTCTCAGTCTCTCACTCACAGCTTCTCTTTCTCTCTCTCACTCACAGCTTCTCTCTCTCTTGCTCACAGCTTCTCTCTCACTCTCACTCACAGCTTCTCTTTCTCTCTCTGTCTCTCTCACTCACAGCTTCTCTTTCTTTCTCTCTCTCTCTCACTCACAGCTTTTTTTCCTCTCTCTCTCTCACTCACATCTTCTCTTTCTCTCTCTCTCTCTCACATCTTCTCTCTCTCTCTTTCTCCCTCACAGCTTCTCTTTCTTTCTCTCTGTCTCGCTCACAGCTTCTCTTTCTCTCTCTCTCACTCACAGCTTCTCTCTCTCTCTCTCACTCACAGCTTCTCTTTCTTTCTCTTTCTCTCACTCACAGCTTTTCTTTCTCTCTCTCTCTCACTCACAGCTTCTCTTTCTTTCTCTCTCTCTCATTAACAGCTTCTCTTTCTCTCTCTCACTCACTCGCAGCTTTTCTCTCTCTCTCTCTCTCTCTCACTCACAGCTTCTTTTTTCTCTTTCTCTCATTCACAGCGTCTCTTTCTCTCTCTCACTCACAGCTTCTCTCTCTCTCGCTCACAGCTTCTCTTTCTCTCTCTCTCTCTCTCTCAGCTTCTCTTTCTCTTTCTCTCCCTCTCACTCACAGCTTCTCTTTCTCTCTCTCTCACTCACTCACAGCTTCTCTTTCTCTCTCTCTCTCACTCACAGCTTCTATTTCTCTCTCTTTCCCTCTCACTCACAGCTTCTCTTTCTCTTTCTGACTCTCTCACTCACAGCTTCTCTTTTTCTCTCTCTCTCTCTCACTCACAGCTTCTCTTTCTCCCTCTCTCTCTCACTTATAGCTTCTTTCTCTCTCTCACTCACAGCTTCTCTTTCTCTCTCTCTCTCTTACTCACAGCTTCTCTTTCTCTCTCTCTCTCTCGCTCACAGCTTCTCTTTCTCTCTCTCTATCTCTCTCACTCACAGTTCTCTTTCTCCTCTCTCTCACTCAAATACTCTCTTTCTCTCTCACTCACAGCTTCTCTTTCTCTCTCTCTCACTCACACTCTCTTTCTCTCTCTCTCACTCACAGCTTCTCTTTCTCTCTCACACACAAACACACAGCTTCTCTTTTTCTCTCTCTCTCTCTCACTCAAAACTTCTCTTTTTCTCTCTCACTCACAGCTTCTCTTTCTCTCTCCCTCACTCACATCTTCTCTTTCTCTCACTGTCACTCACAGCTTCTCTTTCTCTCTCTCTCTCTCTCTCACTCACAGCTTCTCTTTCTCTCTCCCTCTCACTCACAGCTTCTCTTTCTCTCTGTCTCTTTCACTCACAGCTTCTCTTTCTCTCTCTGTCTCTCTCACTCACAGCTTCTCTCTGTCTCTCTCACTCACAGCTTCTCTTTCTCTCTCAGTCTCTCTCACTCTCAGCTTCTCTCTCTCACTCTCACAGCTTCTCTTTCTCTCTCTCACACTCACAGCTCTTTCTCTCTCTCTCTCACTCACAGCTTCTCTTTCACTCTCTCTCACTCACAGCTTCTCTTTCTCTCTCTCTCAAACACAGCTTCTGTTTCTCTCTCTTTCTCTCTCTCATTCACAGCTTCTCTCTCTCTCACTCACTCATGGCTTCTCTCTCTCACTCACAGCTTCTCTTTCTCACACACACTCTCTCTCTCTCTCTCACTAACAGCATCTCTTTCTCTCTCACTCACTCACAGCTTCTCTTTCTCTCTCTCACTCAAAGCTTCTCTCTCTCTCACTCACAACTTCTTTTTTCTCTCACTCTCTCTCACTCACAGCTTCTCTTTCTCTCTCTTTCTCTCTCTCTTTCTCTCTCTCACTCACAGCTTCTCTTTCTCTCTGTCTCTCTCTCACTCACAGCTTCTCTTTTTCTCTCTCTCTCTCACTCACAGCTTCTCTTTCTCTCTATCACTCACTCACTCACACCTCTTTCTCTCTCTGTCTCTCTCACTCACAGCTTCTCTGTCTCTCTCAGTCTCTCTCACTCACAGCTTCTCTTTCTCTCACACACTCACAGCTCTTTCTCTCTCACTCACTCAAAGCTTTTCTTTCTCTCTCTCACTCACTCAATGCTTCTCTTTCTCTCTCTCTCACTCACTCACAGCTTCTCTTTCTCCCTCTCTCTCTCACTTACAGCTTCTTTCTCTATCACTCACAGCTTCTCTTTCTCTCTCTCTCTTACTCACAGCTTCTCTTTCTCTCTGTCTCTCTCACTCTCAGCTTCTCTTTCTCTCTCTGTCTCTCTCACTCACAGCTTCTCTTTCTCTCTCAGTCTCTCACTCACAGCTTCTCTTTCTCTCTCTCACTCACAGCTTCTCTCTCTCTTGCTCACAGCTTCTCTCTCACTCTCACTCACAGCTTCTCTTTCTCTCTCTGTCTCTCTCACTCACAGCTTCTCTTTCTCTCTCAGTCTCTCTCACTCACAGCTTCTCTTTTTTTCTCTCTCTCACAGCTTCTCTTTCTCTCTCTCACACTCACAGCTCTTTCTCTCTCTCTCTCACTCACAGCTTCTCTTTCTCTCTCTCTCACTCACAGCTTCTCTTTCTCTCTCTCACTCAAAGCTTCTCTTCCTCTCTCTCACTCACAGCTTCTCTTTCTCCCTCTCTCTCACTCACAGCTTCTTTCTCTCTCTATCACTCACAGCTTCTCTTTCTCTCTCACACACACAGCTTCTCTTTCTCTCACACACTCACAGCTCTTTCTCTCTCACTCACTTACAGCTTTTCTTTCTCTCTCTCACTCACTCAATGCTTCTCTTTCTTTCTCTCTCTCTCACTCACTCACAGCTTCTCTTTCTCCCTCTCTCTCTCACTTACACCTTCTTTCTCTATCACTCACAGCTTCTCTTTCTCTCTCTCTTTTACTCACAGCTTCTCTTTCTCTCTCTGTCTCTCTCACTCTCAGCTTCTCTTTCTCTCTCTGTCTCTCTCACTCACAGCTTCTCTTTCTCTCTCAGTCTCTCACTCACAGCTTCTCTTTCTCTCTCTCACTCACAGCTTCTCTCTCTCTCTTGCTCACAGCTTCTCTCTCACTCTCACTCACAGCTTCTCTTTCTCTCTCTGTCTCTCTCACTCACAGCTTCTCTTTCTCTCTCAGTCTCTCTCACTCACAGCTTCTCTTTTTCTCTCTCTCTCACAGCTTCTCTTTCTCTCTCACACACTCACAGCTCTTTCTCTCTCTCTCTCACTCACAGCTTCTCTTTCTCTCTCTCTCACTCACAGCTTCTCCTTCTCTCTCTCACTCAAAGCTTCTCTTCCTCTCTCTCACTCACAGCTTCTCTTTCTCCCTCTCTCTCTCACAGCGTCTTTCTCTCTCTATAACTCACAGCTTCTTTTTCTCTCTCTCTTACTCACAGCTTCTCTTTCTCTCTCTGTCTCTCTCACTCTAAGCTTCTCTTTCTCTCTCTGTCTCTCTCGCTCACAGCTTCTCTTTCTCTCTGTCTATCTCACTCACAGCTTCTCTTTCTCTCTGTGTGTCTCTCACTCTCAGGTCTCTTTCTCTCTCTCTCACTCACAGCTTCTCTTTCTCTCTCTCTCTCTCACTCACAGCTTCTCTTTCTCTGTCTCTCTCACACACAGCTTCTCTTTCTCTCTCTCTCTCACTCACAGCTTCTCTTTCTCTCTCTCTCACTCACAGCTTCTCTCTCTCTTTTTCTCACTCACAGCTTCTCTATCTCTCTCTGTGTCTCTCACTCACAGCTTCTTTCTCTCTCTCTCTCACACACAGCTTCTCTCTCTCACACACACACTCACAGCTCTTTCTCTCTCTCACTCACAGCTTCTCTCTCTCACTCACTCACAGCTTCTCTTCCTCTCTCTCTCACTCACAGCTTCTCTCTCTCTTTTTCTCACTCACAGCTTCTCTATCTCTCTCTCTCTCTCTCACTCACAGCTTCTCTTTCTTTCTCTCTCTCACTCACCGCTTCTCTTTCTCTCTCTCTCACTCACTCACAGCTTTTCTTTCTCTCTCTATAACTCACAGCTTCTCTTTCTCTCTGTCTCTTATTCACAGCTTCTCTTTCTCTCTCTGTCTCTCTCACTCTAAGCTTCTCTTTCTCTCTCTGTCTCTCTCACTCACAGCTTCTCTTTCTCTCTGTCTCTCTCACTCACAGCTTCTCTTTCTCTCTGTGTGTCTCTCACTCTCAGCTTCTCTTTCTCTCTCTCTCACTCACAGCTACTCTTTCTCTCTCTCTCTCTCTCAAAGCTTCTCTTTCTCTGTCTCTCACACACACAGCTTCTCTTTCTCGCTCTCTCTCTCACTCACAGCTTCTCTTTCTCTCTCTCTCACTCACAGCTTCTCTCTCTCTCTTTCTCACTCACAGCTTTTCTATCTCTCTCTGTGTTTCTCACTCACAGCTTATTTTTCTCTCTCTCTCTCACAGCTTCTCTTTCTCTCTCTCATACTCACAGCTCTTTCTCTCTCTCGCACTCACTCACAGCTTCTCTCGCTCTCTCACTCACAGCTTCTCTTCCTCTCTCTCTCACTCACAGCTTCTCTTTCTTTCTTTCTTTCTCTCTCTCACTCACAGCTTTTCTTTCTCTCTCTCTCTCTCACTCACAGCTTCTTTTTCTTTCTCTCTCTCACTCACAGCTTCTCTTTCTCTCTCTCTCACTCACTCCCAGCTTTTCTTTCTCTCTCTCACTCACAGCCTCTTTTTTCTCTTTCTCTCATTTACAGCTTCTCTTTCTCTCTCTCACTCACAGATTCTCTCTCTCTCGCTCACAGCTTCTATTTCTCTCTCTCTCTCACTCACAGACTCTTTTTTCTCTTTCTCTCATTCACAGCTTCTCTTTCTCTCTCTCACTCACAGATTCTCTCTCTCTCTCGCTCACAGCTTCTATTTCTCTCTCTCTCACTCACAGCTTCTTCTTTTCTCTCTCTCACTCACAGCTCCTCTTTCTCTCTCTTACTCACAGCTTATCTTTCTTTCTCTCTGTCTCGCTCACAGCTTCTCTTTCTCTCTCTCACTCACTCAAAGCTTTTCTTTCTCTCTCTCACTCACTCAATGCTTCTCTTTCTCTCTCTCTCTCACTCACTCACAGCTTCTCTTTCTCCCTCTCTCTCTCACTTACAGCTTCTTTCTCTATCACTCACAGCTTCTCTTTCTCTCTCTCTCTTACTCACAGCTTCTCTTTCTCTCTGTCTCTCTCACTCTCAGCTTCTCTTTCTCTCTCTGTCTCTCTCACTCACAGCTTCTCTTTCTCTCTCAGTCTCTCACTCACAGCTTCTCTTTCTCTCTCTCACTCACAGCTTCTCTCTCTCTTGCTCACAGCTTCTCTCTCACTCTCACTCACAGCTTCTCTTTCTCTCTCTGTCTCTCTCACTCACAGCTTCTCTTTCTCTCTCAGTCTCTCTCACTCACAGCTTCTCTTTTTTTCTCTCTCTCACAGCTTCTCTTTCTCTCTCACACACTCACAGCTCTTTCTCTCTCTCTCTCTCACTCACAGCTTCTCTTTCTCTCTCTCTCACTCACAGCTTCTCTTTCTCTCTCTCACTCAAAGCTTCTCTTCCTCTCTCTCACTCACAGCTTCTCTTTCTCCCTCTCTCTCACTCACAGCTTCTTTCTCTCTCTATCACTCACAGCTTCTCTTTCTCTCTCTCACTCACTCAAAGCTTTTCTTTCTCTCTCTCACTCACTCAATGCTTCTCTTTCTCTCTCTCTCACTCACTCACAGCTTCTCTTTCTCCCTCTCTCTCACTTACAGCTTCTTTCTCTATCACTCACAGCTTCTCTTTCTCTCTCTCTCTCTTACTCACAGCTTCTCTTTCTCTCTGTCTCTCTCACTCTCAGCTTCTCTTTCTCTCTCAGTCTCTCACTCACAGCTTCTCTTTCTCTCTCTCACTCACAGCTTCTCTCTCTCTTGCTCACAGCTTCTCTCTCACTCTCACTCACAGCTTCTCTTTCTCTCTCTGTCTCTCTCACTCACAGCTTCTCTTTCTCTCTCAGTCTCTCTCACTCACAGCTTCTCTTTTTTTCTCTCTCTCACAGCTTCTCTTTCTCTCTCTCACACTCACAGCTCTTTCTCTCTCTCACTCACTCACAGCTTCTCTTTCTCTCTCTCTCACTCACAGCTTCTCTTTCTCTCTCTCACTCAAAGCTTCTCTTCCTCTCTCTCACTCACAGCTTCTCTTTCTCTCTCTCTCTCACTCACAGCTACTCTTTCTCTCTCTCTCTCACAGCTTCTCTTTCTCTGTCTCTCACACACACAGCTTCTCTTTCTCGCTCTCTCTCTCACTCACAGCTTCTCTTTCTCTCTCTCTCACAGCTTCTCTCTCACTCTTTCTCACTCACAGCTTTTCTATCTCTCTGTGTGTTTCTCACTCACAGCTTATTTTTCTCTCTCTCTCTCACAGCTTCTCTTTCTCTCTCTCATACTCACAGCTCTTTCTCTCTCTCACTCACTCACAGCTTCTCTCTCTCTCACTCACAGCTTCTCTTCCTCTCTCTCTCACTCACAGCTTCTCTTTCTTTCTTTCTCTCTCTCACTCACAGCTTTTCTTTCTCTCTCTCTCTCTCACTCACAGCTTCTCTTTCTTTCTCTCTCTCACTCACAGCTTCTCTTTCTCTCTCTCTCACTCACTCACAGCTTTTCTTTCTCTCTCTCACTCACAGCCTCTTTTTTCTCTTTCACTCATTTACAGCTTCTCTTTCTCTCTCTCACTCACAGATTCTCTCTCTCTCGCTCACAGCTTCTATTTCTCTCTCTCTCACTCACAGACTCTTTTTTCTCTTTCTCTCATTCACAGCTTCTCTTTCTCTCTCTCACTCACAGATTCTCTCTCTCTCTCTCGCTCACAGCTTCTATTTCTCTCTCTCTCTCTCACTCACAGCATCTTCTTTTCTCTCTCTCACTCACAGCTCCTCTTTCTCTCTCTTACTCACAGCTTATCTTTCTTTCTCTCTGTCTCGCTCACAGCTTCTCTTTCTCTCTCTCACTCACTCAAAGCTTTTCTTTCTCTCTCTCACTCACTCTCACCTTCTCTTTCTCTCTCTCTCACTCACTCACAGCTACTCTTTCTCTCTCTCTCTCTCTCACAGCTTCTCTTTCTCTGTCTCTCACACACACAGCTTCTCTTTCTCGCTCTCTCTCTCACTCACAGCTACTCTTTCTCTCTCTCTCACTCACAGCTTCTCTCTCTCTCTTTCTCACTCACAGCTTTTCTATCTCTCTCTGTGTTTCTCACTCACAGCTTATTTTTCTCTCTCTCTCTCACAGCTTCTCTTTCTCTCTCTCATACTCACAGCTCTTTCTCTCTCTCACTCACTCACAGCTTCTCTCTCTCTCTCACTCACAGCTTCTCTTCCTCTCTCTCTCACTCACAGCTTCTCTTTCTTTCTTTCTCTCTCTCACTCACAGCTTTTCTTTCTCTCTCTCTCTCTCACTCACAGCTTCTCTTTCTTTCTCTCTCTCACTCACAGATTCTCTTTCTCTCTCTCTCACTCACTCACAGCTTTTCTTTCTCTCTCTCACTCACAGCCTCTTTTTCTCTTTCTCTCATTTACAGCTTCTCTTTCTCTCTCTCACTCACAGATTCTCTCTCTCTCGCTCACAGTTTCTATTTCTCTCTCTCTCTCACTCACAGACTCTTTTTTCTCTTTCTCTCATTCACAGCTTCTCTTTCTCTCTCTCACTCACAGATTCTCTCTCTCTCTCGCTCACAGCTTCTATTTCTCTCTCTCTCACTCACAGCTTCTTCTTTTCTCTCTCTCACTCACAGCTCCTCTTTCTCTCTCTTACTCACAGCTTATCTTTCTTTCTCTCTGTCTCGCTCACAGCTTCTCTTTCTCTCTCTCACTCACTCAAAGCTTTTCTTTCTCTCTCTCACTCACTCAATGCTTCTCTTTCTCTCTCTCTCACTCACTCACAGCTTCTCTTTCTCCCTCTCTCTCTCACTTACAGCTTCTTTCTCTCTTACTCACAGCTTCTCTTTCTCTCTGTCTCTCTCACTCTCAGCTTCTCTTTCTCTCTCTGTCTCTCTCACTCACAGCTTCTCTTTCTCTCTCAGTCTCTCACTCACAGCTTCTATTTCTCTCTCTCACTCACAGCTTCTCTCTCACTCACAGCTTCTCTCTCACTCTCACTCACAGCTTCTCTTTCTCTCTCTGTCTCTCTCACTCACAGCTTCTCTTTCTCTCTCTGTCTCTCTCACTCACAGCTTCTCTTTTTTTCTCTCTCTCACAGCTTCTCTTTCTCTCTCACACACTCACAGCTCTTTCTCTCTCTCTCTCACTCACAGCTTCTCTTTCTCTCTCTCTCACTCACAGCTTCTCTTTCTCTCTCTCACTCAAAGCTTCTCTTCCTCTCTCTCACTCACAGCTTCTCTTTCTCCCTCTCTCTCTCACAGCTTCTTTCTCTCTCTCTCTCACTCACAGCTACTCTTTCTCTCTCTCTCTCTCACAGCTTCTCTTTCTCTGTCTCTCACACACACAGCTTCTCTTTCTCGCTCTCTCTCTCACTCACAGCTTCTCTTTCTCTCTCTCTCACTCACAGCTTCTCTCTCTCTCTTTCTCACTCACAGCTTTTCTATCTCTCTGTGTGTTTCTCACTCACAGCTTATTTTTCTCTCTCTCTCTCACAGCTTCTCTTTCTCTCTCTCATACTCACAGCTCTTTCTCTCTCTCACTCACTCACAGCTTCTCTCTCTCACTCACAGCTTCTCTTCCTCTCTCTCTCACTCACAGCTTCTCTTTCT
This sequence comes from Bradypodion ventrale, assembly GCA_035047345.1. Classification (NCBI taxonomy): domain Eukaryota; kingdom Metazoa; phylum Chordata; class Lepidosauria; order Squamata; family Chamaeleonidae; genus Bradypodion; species Bradypodion ventrale. Next base: position 257,035,723 of record JAWDJE010000001.1, read on the forward strand.
TTCTTTCTCTCTCTCACTCACAGCTTTTCTTTCTCTCTCTCTCTCACTCACAGCTTCTCTTTCTTTCTCTCTCTCACTCACAGCTTCTCTTTCTCTCTCTCTCACTCACTCACAGCTTTTCTTTCTCTCTCTCACTCACAGCCTCTTTTTTCTCTTTCTCTCATTTACAGCTTCTCTTTCTCTCTCTCACTCACAGATTCTCTCTCTCTCGCTCACAGCTTCTATTTCTCTCTCTCTCTCACTCACAGACTCTTTTTTCTCTTTCTCTCATTCACAGCTTCTCTTTCTCTCTCTCACTCACAGATTCTCTCTCTCTCTCGCTCACAGCTTCTATTTCTCTCTCTCTCTCACTCACAGCTTCTTCTTTTTTCTCTCTCACTCACAGCTCCTCTTTCTCTCTCTTACTCACAGCTTATCTTTCTTTCTCTCTGTCTCGCTCACAGCTTCTCTTTCTCTCTCTCACTCACTCAAAGCTTTTCTTTCTCTCTCTCACTCACTCAATGCTTCTCTTTCTCTCTCTCTCACTCACTCACTCACAGCTTCTCTTTCTCCCTCTCTCTCTCACTTACAGCTTCTTTCTCTATCACTCACAGCTTCTCTTTCTCTCTCTCTCTTACTCACAGCTTCTCTTTCTCTCTGTCTCTCTCACTCTCAGCTTCTCTTTCTCTCTCTGTCTCTCTCACTCACAGCTTCTCTTTCTCTCTCAGTCTCTCACTCACAGCTTCTCTTTCTCTCTCTCACTCACAGCTTCTCTCTCTCTTGCTCACAGCTTCTCTCTCACTCTCACTCACAGCTTCTCTTTCTCTCTCTGTCTCTCTCACTCACAGCTTCTCTTTTTCTCTCTCTCTCACAGCTTCTCTTTCTCTCTCACACACTCACAGCTCTTTCTCTCTCTCACTCACTCACAGCTTCTCTTTCTCTCTCTCTCACTCACAGCTTCTCTTTCTCTCTCTCACTCAAAGCTTCTCTTCCTCTCTCTCACTCACAGCTTCTCTTTCTCCCTCTCTCTCACTCACAGCTTCTTTCTCTCTCTATCACTCACAGCTTCTCTTTCTCTCTCACACACACAGCTTCTCTTTCTCTCACACACTCACAGCTCTTTCTCTCTCACTCACTCACAGCTTTTCTTTCTCTCTCTCACTCACTCAATGCTTCTCTTTCTTTCTCTCTCTCTCACTCACTCACAGCTTCTCTTTCTCCCTCTCTCTCTCTCACTTACAGCTTCTTTCTCTATCACTCACAGCTTCTCTTTCTCTCTCTCTCTTACTCACAGCTTCTCTTTCTCTCTCTGTCTCTCTCACTCTCAGCTTCTCTTTCTCTCTCTGTCTCTCTCACTCACAGCTTCTCTTTCTCTCTCAGTCTCTCACTCACAGCTTCTCTTTCTCTCTCTCACTCACAGCTTCTCTCTCTCTCTTGCTCACAGCTTCTCTCTCACTCTCACTCACAGCTTCTCTTTCTCTCTCTGTCTCTCTCACTCACAGCTTCTCTTTCTCTCTCAGTCTCTCTCACTCACAGCTTCTCTTTTTCTCTCTCTCTCACAGCTTCTCTTTCTCTCTCACACACTCACAGCTCTTTCTCTCTCTCTCTCACTCACAGCTTCTCTTTCTCTCTCTCTCACTCACAGCTTCTCCTTCTCTCTCTCACTCAAAGCTTCTCTTCCTCTCTCTCACTCACAGCTTCTCTTTCTCCCTCTCTCTCTCACAGCTTCTTTCTCTCTCTATAACTCACAGCTTCTCTTTCTCTCTCTCTCTTACTCACAGCTTCTCTTTCTCTCTCTGTCTCTCTCACTCTAAGCTTCTCTTTCTCTCTCTGTCTCTCTCGCTCACAGCTTCTCTTTCTCTCTGTCTATCTCACTCACAGCTTCTCTTTCTCTCTGTGTGTCTCTCACTCTCAGGTCTCTTTCTCTCTCTCTCACTCACAGCTTCTCTTTCTCTCTCTCTCTCTCACTCACAGCTTCTTTTTCTCTGTCTCTCTCACACACAGCTTCTCTTTCTCTCTCTCTCTCACTCACAGCTTCTCTTTCTCTCTCTCTCACTCACAGCTTCTCTCTCTCTTTTTCTCACTCACAGCTTCTCTATCTCTCTCTGTGTCTCTCACTCACAGCTTCTTTCTCTCTCTCTCTCTCACAGCTTCTCTCTCTCTCTCTCACACACTCACAGCCCTTTCTCTCTCTCACTCACAGCTTCTCTCTCTCACTCACTCACACCTTCTCTTCCTCTCTCTCTCACTCACAGCTTCTCTTTCTTTCTTTCTCTCTCTCACTCACAGCTTTTCTTTCTCTCTCTCTCTCTCACTCACAGCTTCTCTTTCTTTCTCTCTCTCACTCACAGCTTCTCTTTCTCTCTCTCTCACTCACTCACAGCTTTTCTTTCTCTCTCTATAACTCACAGCTTCTCTTTCTCTCTGTCTCTTATTCACAGCTTCTCTTTCTCTCTCTGTCTCTCTCACTCTAAGCTTCTCTTTCTCTCTCTGTCTCTCTCACTCACAGCTTCTCTTTCTCTCTGTCTCTCTCACTCACAGCTTCTCTTTCTCTCTGTGTGTCTCTCACTCTCAGCTTCTCTTTCTCTCTCTCTCACTCACAGCTACTCTTTCTCTCTCTCTCTCTCATAGCTTCTCTTTCTCTGTCTCTCACACACACAGCTTCTCTTTCTCGCTCTCTCACTCACAGCTTCTCTTTCTCTCTCTCTCACTCACAGCTTCTCTCTCTCTCTCTTTCTCACTCACAGCTTTTCTATCTCTCTCTGTGTTTCTCACTCACAGCTTATTTTTCTCTCTCTCTCTCTCACAGCTTCTCTTTCTCTCTCTCATACTCACAGCTCTTTCTCTCTCTCACTCACTCACAGCTTCTCTCTCTCTCTCACTCACAGCTTCTCTTCCTCTCTCTCTCACTCACAGCTTTTCTTTCTTTCTTTCTCTCTCTCACTCACAGCTTTTCTTTCTCTCTCTCTCACTCACTCACAGCTTCTCTTTCTTTCTCTCTCTCACTCACAGCTTCTCTTTCTCTCTCTCTCACTCACTCACAGCTTTTCTTTCTCTCTCTCACTCACAGCCTCTTTTTTCTCTTTCTCTCATTTACATCTTCTCTTTCTCTCTCTCACTCACAGATTCTCTCTCTCTCGCTCACAGCTTCTATTTCTCTCTCTCTCTCACTCACAGACTCTTTTTTCTCTTTCTCTCATTCACAGCTTCTCTTTCTCTCTCTCACTCACAGATTCTCTTTCTCTCTCGCTCACAACTTCTATTTCTCTCTCTCTCTCACTCACAGCTTCTTCTTTTCTCTCTCTCACTCACAGCTCCTCTTTCTCTCTCTTACTCACAGCTTATCTTTCTTTCTCTCTGTCTCGCTCACAGCTTCTCTTTCTCTCTCTCTCTCACTCACAGCTTCTCTTTCTCTCTCTCTCGCCCTCACAAACTCTCTTTCTCTCGCTCTCACTCACAGCTTCTCTTTCTCTCTCACTCACAGCTTCTCTTTCTCACTCTTTCTCTCTCACTCACAGCTTCTCTTTCTCTCTCTCTCACTCACAGATTCTCTTTCTCTCTCTCTCTCTCACTCACAGCTTCTCTCTCTCTCTCTCTCACTAACAGATTCTCTTTCTCTCTCTCCCTCTCACTCACAGCTTCTCTTTCTCACTCACTCTCTCACTCACAGCTTCTCTTTCTCTCTCTGTCTCTCACTCACAGCTTCTCTTTCTCTCTCTGTCTCTCTCACTCACAGATTCTCTTTCTCTGTGTGTGTCTCTCACTCACAGCTTCTCTTTCTCTCTCTCACTCACAGCATCTCTTTGTCTCTCACACACACACACAGATTCTCTTTCTCTCCCTCTCTCTCACTCAGCTTCTCTTTCTCTCTCTGTCTCACTCACAACTTCACTTTCTCTCTCTCTCACTCAAAGCTTCTCTCTCTCTCTCACTCACAGATTCTCTTTCTCCCTCTCTCTCTCACTCACAGCTTTTTTCTCTCTCTAACACTCTCACCTTCTCTTTCTCTCTCTGTCTCTCTCACTCACAGCTTCTCTCTCTCTCACACACACACACATCTTCTCTTTCTCTCTCTTACTCAAAGCTTCTCTTTCTTTCTTTCTCTCTGTCGCGCTCACAGCTTCTCTTTCTCTCTCTCTCAGTCCCAGCATCTCTTTCTCTCTCTCTCTCGCCCTAACAAACTCTCTTTCTCTCTCTCTCACTCACAGCTTCTCTCTCTCTCACTCACAGCTTCTCTTCCTCTCTCTCTTACTCACAGCTTCTCTTTCTTTCTCTCTCTCTCTCACTCACAGCTTTTCTTTCTCTCTCTCTCTCACTCACAGCTTCTCTTTGTCTCTCTCTCTCACAGCGTCTCTCTCTCTCTTTCTCACTCACAGCTTCTCTTTCTTTCTCTCTCTTGCTCACAGCTTCTCTTTCACTCTCTCTCACTCACAGCTTCTATTTCTCTCTCTCTCTCGCCCTCACAAACTCTCTTTCTCTCTCTCTCTCTCACTCACAGCTTCTCTTCCTCTCTCTCTCACTTACAGCTTCTCTTTCTTTCTCTCTCTCTCACTCACAGCTTTTCTTTATCTCTCTCTCTCACTCACAGCTTCTCTTTCTTTCTTTCTTTCTCTCTCTCACTCACAGCTTCTCTTTCTCTCTCTCTCACTCACTCACAGCTTTTCTTTCTCTCTCTATAACTCACAGCTTCTCTTTCTCTCTGTCTCTTACTCACAGCTTCTCTTTCTCTCTCTGTCTCTCTCACTCTAAGCTTCTCTTTCTCTCTCTCTCTCTCTCACTCTCAGCTTCTCTTTCTCTCTGTCTCTCTCACTCACAGCTTCTCTTTCTCTCTGTGTGTCTCTCACTCTCAGCTTCTCTTTCTCTCTCTCTCACTCACAACTTCTCTTTCTCTCTCTCTCACTCACAGCTTCTCTTTCACTGTCTCTCACACACACCGCTTCTCTTTCTCTCTCTCTCTCTCACTCACAGATTCTCTTTCTCTCTCTCTCACTCACAGCTTCTCTCTCTCTCTTTCTCACTCACAGCTTTTCTATCTCTTTCGGTGTTTCTCACTCACAGCTTCTTTTTCTCTCTCTCTCTCACAGCTTCTCTTTTTCTCTCACACTCACAGCTCTTTCTCTCTCTCTCTCACTCACAGCTTCTCTCTCTCTCTCACTCACAGCTTCTCTTCCTCTCTCTCTCACTCACAGCTTCTCTTTCTTTCTTTCTCTCTCTCACTCACAGCTTTTCTTTCTCTCTCTCTCTCTCACTCACAGCTTCTCTTTCTTTCTCTCTCTCACTCACAGCTTCTCTTTCTCTCTCTCTCACTCACTCACAGCTTTTCTTTCTCTCTCTCACTCACAGCCTCTTTTTTCTCTTTCTCTCATTCACAGCTTCTCTTTCTCTCTCTCACTCACAGATTCTCTCTCTCTCGCTCACAACTTCTATTTCTCTCTCTCTCTCACTCACAGACTCTTTTTTCTCTTTCTCTCATTCACAGCTTCTCTTTCTCTCTCTCACTCACAGATTCTCTCTCTCGCTCGCTCACAGCTTCTATTTCTCTCTCTCTCTCACTCACAGCTTCTTCTTTTCTCTCTCTCACTCACAGCTCCTCTTTCTCTCTCTTACTCACAGCTTATCTTTCTTTCTCTCTGTCTCGCTCACAGCTTCTCTTTCTCTCTCTCTCTCACTCACAGCTTCTCTTTCTCTCTCTCTCGCCCTCACAAACTCTCTTTCTCTTGCTCTCACTCACAGCTTCTCTTTCTCTCTCACTCACAGCTTCTCTTTCTCACTCTTTCTCTCTCACTCACAGCTTCTCTTTTTCTCTCTCTCACTCACAGATTCTCTTTCTCTCTCTCTCTCACTCACAGCTTCTCTCTCTCTCGCTCTCACTAACAGGTTCTCTTTCTCTCTCTCCCTCTCACTCACAGCTTCTCTTTCTCACTCACTCTCTCACTCACAGCTTCTCTTTCTCTCTCTGTCTCTCACTCACAGCTTCTCTTTCTCTCTCTGTCTCTCTCACTCACAGATTCTCTTTCTCTGTGTGTGTCTCTCACTCACAGCTTCTCTTTCTCTCTCTCACTCACAGCATCTCTTTGTCTCTCTCACACACACACAGATTCTCTTTCTCTCCCTCTCTCTCACTCAGCTTCTCTTTCTCTCTCTGTCTCACTCACAACTTCACTTTCTCTCTCTCTCACTCAAAGCTTCTCTCTCTCTCTCACTCACAGATTCTCTTTCTCCCTCTCTCTCTCATTCACAGCTTATTTCTCTCTCTATCACTCTCACCGTCTCTTTCTCTCTCTGTCTCTCTCACTCACAGCTTCTCTCTCTCTCACACACACACACATCTTCTCTTTCTCTCTCTTACTCACAGCTTCTCTTTCTTTCTTTCTCTCTGTCTCGCTCACAGCTTCTCTTTCTCTCTCTCTCAGTCCCAGCTTCTCTTTCTCTCTCTCTCTCGCCCTAACAAACTCTCTTTTTCTCTCTCTCACTCACAGCTTCTCTCTCTCTCACTCACAGCTTTTCTTCCTCTCTCTCTTACTCACAGCTTCTCTTTCTTTCTCTCTCTCTCTCACTCACAGCTTTTCTTTCTCTCTCTCTCTCTCACTCACAGCTTCTCTTTCTCTCTTTCTCTCTCACAGCTTCTCTCTCTCTGTGTCTCACTCACAGCTTCTCTTTCTTTCTCTGTCTTGCTCACAGCTTCTCTTTCTCTCTCTTTCACTCACAGCTTCTCTTTCTCTCTCTCTCTCGCCCTCACAAACTCTCTTTCTCTCTCTCTCACTCACAGCTTCTCTTCCTCTCTCTCTCACTTACAGCTTCTCTTTCTTTCTCTCTCTCTCACTCACAGCTTTTCTTTATCTCTCTCTCTCTCACTCACAGCTTCTCTTTCTTTCTTTCTCTCTCTCTCTCTCACAGCTTTTCTTTATCTCTCTCTCTCACTCACAGCTTCTCTTTCTCTCTCTATAACTCACAGCTTCTCTTTCTCTCTGTCTCTTACTCACAGCTTCTCTTTCTCTCTCTGTCTCTCTCACTCTAAGCTTCTCTTTCTCTCTCTGTCTCTCTCACTCTCAGCTTCTCTTTCTCTCTGTCTCTCTCACTCACAGCTTCTCTTTCTCTCTGTGTGTCTCTCACTCTCAGCTTCTCTTTCTCTCTCTCTCACTCACAGCTTCTTCTTTTCTCTCTCTCACTCACAGCTCCTCTTTCTCTCTCTTACTCACAGCTTATCTTTCTTTCACTCTGTCTCGCTCACAGCTTCTCTTTCTCTCTCTCACTCACTCAAAGCTTTTCTTTCTCTCTCTCACTCACTCAATGCTTCTCTTTCTCTCTCTCTCACTCACTCACAGCTTCTCTTTCTCTGTCTCTCACACACACAGCTTCTCTTTCTCTCTCTCTCTCTCACTCACAGCTTCTCTTTCTCTCTCTCTCACTCACAGCTTCTCTCTCTCTCTTTCTCACTCACAGCTTTTCTATCTCTCTCGGTGTTTCTCACTCACAGCTTCTTTTTCTCTCTCTCTCTCACAACTTCTCTTTCTCTCTCTCACACTCACAGCTCTTTCTCTCTCTCTCTCACTCACAGCTTCTCTCTCTCTCTCACTCACAGCTTCTCTTCCTCTCTCTCTCACTCACAGCTTCTCTTTCTTTCTTTCTCTCTCTCACTCACAGCTTTTCTTTCTCTCTCTCTCTCTCACTCACAGCTTCTCTTTCTTTCTCTCTCTCACTCACAGCTTCTCTTTCTCTCTCTCTCACTCACTCACAGCTTTTCTTTCTCTCTCTCACTCACAGCCTCTTTTTTCTCTTTCTCTCATTCACAGCTTCTCTTTCTCTCTCTCACTCACAGATTCTCTCTCTCTCTCGCTCACAGCTTCTATTTCTCTCTCTCTCTCACTCACACTCTTTTTTCTCTTTCTCTCATTCACAGCTTCTCTTTCACTCTCTCACTCACAGATTCTCTCTCTCTCTCGCTCACAGCTTCTATTTCTCTCTCTCTCACTCACAGCTTCTTCTTTTCTCTCTCTCACTCACAGCTCCTCTTTCTCTCTCTTACTCACAGCTTATCTTTCTTTCTCTCTGTCTCGCTCACAGCTTCTCTTTCTCTCTCTCTCACTCACAGCTTCTCTTTCTCTCTCTCTCGCCCTCACAAACTCTCTTTCTCTCGCTCTCACTCACAGCTTCTCTTTCTCTCTCACTCACAGCTTCTCTTTCTCACTCTTTCTCTCTCACTCACAGCTTCTCTTTCTCTCTCTCTCACTCACAGATTCTCTTTCTCTCTCTCTCTCTCACTCACAGCTTCTCTCTCTCTCTCTCTCACTAACAGATTCTCTTTCTCTCTCTCCCTCTCACTCACAGATTCTCTTTCTCACTCACTCTCTCACTCACAGCTTCTCTTTCTCTCTCTGTCTCTTACTCACAGCTTCTCTTTCTCTCTCTGTCTCTCTCACTCACAGATTCTCTTTCTCTGTGTGTGTCTCTCACTCACAGCTTCTCTTTCTTTCTCTCACTCACAGCATCTCTTTGTCTCTCTCTCACACACACAGATTCTCTTTCTCTCCCTCTCTCTCACTCAGCTTCTCTTTCTCTCTCTATCTCACTCACAACTTCACTTTCTCTCTCTCTCACTCAAAGCTTCTCTCTCTCTCTCACTCACAGATTCTCTTTCTCCCTCTCTCTCTCACTCACAGCTTATTTCTCTCTCTATCACTCTCACCTTCTCTTTCTCTCTCTGTCTCTCTCACTCACAGCTTCTCTCTCACACACACACACACATCTTCTCTTTCTCTCTCTTACTCACAGCTTCTCTTTCTTTCTTTCTCTCTGTCTCGCTCACAGCTTCTCTTTCTCTCTCTCTCAGTCACAGCTTCTCTTTCTCTCTCCCTCTCGCCCTAACAAACTCTCTTTCTCTCTCTCTCACTCACAGCTTCTCTCTCTCTCACTCACAGCTTCTCTTTCTTTCTTTCTCTCTCTCACTCACAGCTTTTCTTTCTCTCTCTCTCTAGCTCACTCACAGCTTCTCTTTCTTTCTCTCTCTCACTCACAGCTTCTCTTTCTCTCTCTCTCACTCAAAGCTTCTCTCTCTCTCACTCACAGATTCTCTCTCTCCCTCTCTCTCTCACTCACAGCTTATTTCTCTCTCTATCACTCTCACCCTCTCTTTCTCTCTCTGTCTCTCTCACTCACAGCTTCTCTCTCTCTCACACACACACACACACATCTTCTCTTTCTCTCTCTTACTCACAGCTTCTCTTTCTTTCTTTCTCTCTGTCTCGCTCACAGCTTCTCTTTCTCTCTCTCTCAGTCACAGCTTCTCTTTCTCTCTCTCTCTCGCCCTAACAAACTCTCTTTCTCTCTCTCTCACTCACAACTTCTCTCTCTCTCTCTCACAGCTTCTCTTCCTCTCTCTCTTACTCACAGCTTCTCTTTCTTTCTCTCTCTCTTTCACTCACAGCTTTTCTTTCTCTCTCTCTCACTCACAGCTTCTCTTTCTCTCTCTCTCTCTCTCTCACAGGTTCTCTCTCTCTTTCTCACTCACAGCTTCTCTTTCTTTCTCTGTCTTGCTCACAGCTTCTCTTTCTCTCTCTCTCACTCACAGCTTCTCTTTCTCTCTCTCTCTCGCCCTCACAAACTCTCTTTCTCTCTCTCTCACTCACAGCTTCTCTTCCTCTCTCTCTCACTTACAGCTTCTCTTTCTTTCTCTCTCTCCCACTCACAGCTTTTCTTTATCTCTCTCCCTCTCACTCACAGCTTCTCTTTCTCACTCACTCTCTCACTCACAGCTTCTCTTTCTCTCTCTGTCTCTCACTCACAGCTTCTCTTTCTCTCTCTGTCTCTATCACTCACAGATTCTCTTTCTCTGTGTGTGTCTCTCACTCACAGCTTCTCTTTCTCTCTCTCACTCACAGCATCTCTTTGTCTCTCACACACACACACAGATTCTCTTTCTCTCCCTCTCTCTCACTCAGCTTCTCTTTCTCTCTCTGTCTCACTCACAACTTCACTTTCTCTCTCTCTCACTCAAAGCTTCTCTCTCTCTCACTCACAGATTCTCTTTCTCCCTCTCTCTCTCACTCACAGCTTATTTCTCTCTCTAGCACTCTCACCTTCTCTTTCTCTCTCTGTCTCTCTCACTCACAGCTTCTCTCTCTCACACACACACACATCTTCTCTTTCTCTCTCTTACTCACAGCTTCTCTTTCTTTCTTTCTCTCTGTCTCGCTCACAGCTTCTCTTTCTCTCTCTCTCAGTCCCAGCTTCTCTTTCTCTCTCTCTCTCGCCCTAACAAACTCTCTTTCTCTCTCTCTCACTCACAGCTTCTCTCTCTCTCACTCACAGCTTCTCTTCCTCTCTCTCTTACTCACAGCTTCTCTTTCTTTTTCTCTCTCTCTCACTCACAGCTTTTCTTTCTCTCTCTCTGTCTCACTCACAGCTTCTCTTTCTCTCTCTCTCTCACAGCTTCTCTCTCTCTCTTTCTCACTCACAGCTTCTCTTTCTTTCTCTGTCTTGCTCACAGCTTCTCTTTCTCTCTCTCTCACTCACAGCTTCTCTTTCTCTCTCTCTCTCGCCCTCACAAACTCTCTTTCTCTCTCTCTCACTCACAGCTTCTCTTCCTCTCTCTCTCACTTACAGCTTCTCTTTCTTTCTCTCTCTCTCACTCACAGCTTTTCTTTATCTCTCTCTCTCTCACTCACAGCTTCTCTTTCTTTCTTTCTTTCTCTCTCTCTCTCACAGCTTCTCTTTCTCTCTCTCTCACTCAAACACAGCTTTTCTTTCTCTCTCTATAACTCACAGCTTCTCTTTCTCTCTGTCTCTTACTCACAGCTTCTCTTTCTCTCTCTGTCTCTCTCACTCTAAGCTTCTCTTTCTCTCTCTCTCTCTCTCACTCTCAGCTTCTCTTTCTCTCTGTCTCTCTCACTCACAGCTTCTCTTTCTCTCTGTGTGTCTCTCACTCTCAGCTTCTCTTTCTCTCTCTCTCACTCACAGCTTCTCTTTCTCTGTCTCTCACACACACAGCTTCTCTTTCTCTCTCTCGCTCTCACTCACAGCTTCTCTTTCTCTCTCTCTCACTCACAGCTTCTCTCTCTCTCTTTCTCACTCACAGCTTTTCTATCTCTCTCGGTGTTTCTCACTCACAGCTTCTTTTTCTCTCTCTCTCACAGCTTCTCTTTCTCTCTCTCACACTCACAGCTCTTTCTCTCTCTCTCTCACTCACAGCTTCTCTCTCTCTCTCACTCACAGCTTCTCTTCCTCTCTCTCTCACTCACAGCTTCTCTTTCTTTCTTTCTCTCTCTCACTCACAGCTTTTCTTTCTCTCTCTCTCTCTAACTCACAGCTTCTCTTTCTTTCTCCCTCTCACTCACAGCTTCTCTCTCTCTCTCACTCACTCACAGCTTTTCTTTCTCTCTCTCACTCACAGCCTCTTTTTTCTCTTTCTCTCATTCACAGCTTCTCTTTCTCTCTCTCACTCACAGATTCTCTCTCTCTCTCGCTCACAGCTTCTATTTCTCTCTCTCTCTCACTCACAGACTCTTTTTTCTCTTTCTCTCATTCACAGCTTCTCTTTCTCTCTCTCACTCACAGATTCTCTCTCTCTCTCGCTCACAGCTTCTATTTCTCTCTCTCTCTCACTCACAGCTTCTTCTTTTCTCTCTGTCACTCACAGCTCCTCTTTCTCTCTCTTACTCACAGCTTATCTTTCTTTCTCTCTGTCTCGCTCACAGCTTCTCTTTCTCTCTCTCTCTCACTCACAGCTTCTCTTTCTCTCTCTCTCGCCCTCACAAACTCTCTTTCTCTCGCTCTCACTCACAGCTTCTCTTTCTCTCTCACTCACAGCTTCTCTTTCTCACTCTTTCTCTCTCACTCACAGCTTCTCTTTCTCTCTCTCTCACTCACAGATTCTCTTTCTCTCTCTCTCTCTCACTCACAGCTTCTCTCTCTCTCTCTCTCTCACTAACAGATTCTCTTTCTCTCTCTCCCTCTCACTCAGAGCTTCTCTTTCTCACTCACTCTCTCACACAGCTTCTCTTTCTCTCTCTGTCTCTCACTCACAGCTTCTCTTTCTCTCTCTGTCTCTCTCACTCACAGATTCTCTTTCTCTGTGTGTGTCTCTCACTCACAGCTTCTCTTTCTCTCTCTCACTCACAGCATCTCTTTGTCTCTCACACACACACACAGATTCTCTTTCTCTCCCTCTCTCTCACTCAGCTTCTCTTTCTCTCTCTGTCTCTCTCACAACTTCACTTTCTCTCTCTCTCACTCAAAGCTTCTCTCTCTCTCTCACTCACAGATTCTCTTTCTCCCTCTCTCTCTCACTCACAGCTTATTTCTCTCTCTATCACTCTCACCTTCTCTTTCTCTCTCTGTCTCACTCACTCACAGCTTCTCTCTCTCACACACACACACACATCTTCTCTTTCTCTCTCTTACTCACAGCTTCTCTTTCTTTCTTTCTCTCTGTCTCGCTCACAGCTTCTCTTTCTCTCTCTCTCAGTCACAGCTTCTCTTTCTCTCTCTCTCTCGCCCTAACAAACTCTCTTTCTCTCTCTCTCACTCACAGCTTCTCTCTCTCACTCACAGCTTCTCTTTCTTTCTTTCTCTCTCTCACTCACAGCTTTTCTTTCTCTCTCTCTCTCTCACTCACAGCTTCTCTTTCTTTCTTTCTCTCTCTCACTCACAGCTTCTCTTTCTCTCTCTCTCACTCAAAGCTTCTCTCTCTCTCACTCACAGATTCTCTTTCTCCCTCTCTCTCTCACTCACAGCTTATTTCTCTCTCTATCACTCTCACCTTCTCTTTCTCTCTCTCTCTCTCTCACTCACAGCTTCTCTTTCTCTCTCTCTCCCTCTCACTCACAGCTTCTCTTTCTCTCTCTCTCACTCACTCACAGCTTCTCTTTCTCTCTCTCTCTCACTCACAGCTTCTCTTTCTCTCTCTTTCCCTCTCACTCACAGCTTCTCTTTCTCTCTCTGTCTCTCTCACTCACAGCTTCTCTTTCTCTCTCTGTCTCTCTCACTCACAGCTTCTCTTTCTCTCTCTTTCTCTCTCTGTCTCTCTCACTCACAGCTTCTCTTTCTCTCACTCTCACTCACAGCTTCTCTTTCTCTCTCTCTCACAGCTTCTCTTTCTCTCTCTCTCAAACACAGCTTCTCTTTCTCTCTCTTCCTCTCTCTCACTCACAATTTCTCTCTCCCTCTCTCTCACTCATGGCTTCTCTCTCTCCCACTCACAGCTTCTCTTTCTCACACACTCTCTCTCTCACTCACAGCTTCTCTCTCTCTCACTAACAGCATCTCTTTCTCTCTCTCTCACTCACAGCTTCTCTTTCTCTCACTCAAAGCTTCTCTTTCTGTCTCTCTCACTCACATCTTCTTTTTTCTCTCTCTCTCTCTCACTCACAGATTCTCTTTCTCTGTGTGTGTCTCTCACTCACAGCTTCTCTTTCTCTCTCTCACTCACAGCATCTCTTTGTCTCTCACACACACACACAGATTCTCTTTCTCTCCCTCTCTCTCACTCAGCTTCTCTTTCTCTCTCTGTCTCTCTCACAACTTCACTTTCTCTCTCTCTCACTCAAAGCTTCTCTCTCTCTCTCACTCACAGATTCTCTTTCTCCCTCTCTCTCTCTCACTCACAGCTTATTTCTCTCTCTATCACTCTCACCTTCTCTTTCTCTCTCTGTCTCTCTCACTCACAGCTTCTCTCTCTCTCACACACACACACATCTTCTCTTTCTCTCTCTTACTCACAGCTTCTCTTTCTTTCTTTCTCTCTGTCTCGCTCACAGCTTCTCTTTCTCTCTCTCTCAGTCACAGCTTCTCTTTCTCTCTCCCTCTCGCCCTAACAAACTCTCTCTCTCTCTCTCACTCACAGCTTCTCTCTCTCACTCACAGCTTCTCTTTCTTTCTTTCTCTCTCTCACTCACAGCTTTTCTTTCTCTCTCTCTCTCTCACTCACAGCTTCTCTTTCTCTCTCTCTCTCTCTCACTCACAGCTTCTCTTTCTCTCTCTCTCACTCAAAGCTTCTCTCTCTCACTCACAGATTCTCTTTCTCCCTCTCTCTCTCACTCACAGCTTATTTCTCTCTCTATCACTCTCACCTTCTCTTTCTCTCTCTCTCTCACTCACAGCTTCTCTTTCTCTCTCTCTCCCTCTCACTCACAGCTTCTCTTTCTCTCTCTCTCACTCACTCACAGCTTCTCTTTCTCTCTCTCACTCACAGCTTCTCTTTCTCTCTCTGTCTCTCTCACTCACAGCTTCTCTTTCTCTCTCTGTCTCTCTCACTCACAGCTTCTCTTTCTCTCTCTGTCTCTCTCACTCACAGCTTCTCTTTCTCTCTCTCTCACTCACAGCTTCTCTTTCTCTCTCTCTCAAACACAGCTTCTCTTTCTCTCTCTTCCTCTCTCTCACTCACAACTTCTCTCTCCCTCTCTCTCACTCATGGCTTCTCTCTCTCTCACTCACAGCTTCTCTTTCTCACACACTCTCTCTCTCACTCACAGCTTCTCTCTCTCTCACTAACAGCATCTCTTTCTCTCTCTCTCACTCACAGCTTCTCTTTCTCTCACTCAAAGCTTCTCTTTCTGTCTCTCTCACTCACATCTTCTTTTTTCTCTCTCTCTCTCTCACTCACAGCTTCTCTCTCTCTCTTTCTCTCACTCACTCACAGATTCGCTTTCTCTCTCACACACAGCTTCTCTTACTCTCTCTCTCTCTCATTCACAGCTTCTCTTTCTCTCTATCACTCCCTCACTCACACCTTCTCTTTCTCTCTCTGTCTCTCTCACTCACAGCATCTCTGTCTCTCTCAGTCACTCTCACTCACAGCTTCTCTTTCTCTCTCTCTCTCTCTCACAGCTTCTCTTTCTCTCACACACTCACAGCTCTTTCTCTCTCTCTCACTCACAGCTTTTCTTTCTCTCTCTCTCTCACTCAAAGCTTCTCTTTCTTTCTCTCTCTCTCTCTCTCTCACTCACAGCTTCTCTTTCTCCCTCTCTCTCTCACTTACAGCTTCTTTCTCTCTCTATCACTCACAGCTTCTCTCTCTCTCTCACACACTCACTCACAGCTTTTCTTTCTCTCTCAATAACTCACAGCTTCTCTTTCTCTCTGTCTCTTACTCACAGCTTCTCTTTCTCTCTCTGTCTCTCTCACTCTAAGCTTCTCTTTCTCTCTCTGTCTCTCTCACTCTCAGCTTCTCTTTCTCTCTGTCTCTCTCACTCACAGCTTCTCTTTCTCTCTGTGTGTCTCTCACTCTCAGCTTCTCTTTCTCTCTCTCTCACTCACAGCTTCTTTCTCTCTCTCTCTCTCACTCACAGCTTCTCTTTCTCTGTCTCTCACACACACAGCTTCTCTTTCTCTTTCTCTCTCTCACTCACAGCTTCTCTCTCTCTCTTTCTCACTCACAGCTTTTCTATCTCTCTCTGTGTTTCTCACTCACAGCTTCTTTTTCTCTCTCTCTCTCTCACAGCTTCTCTTTCTCTCTCTCACACTCACAGCTCTTTCTCTCTCTCTCTCACTCACAGCTTCTCTCTCTCTCTCACTCACAGCTTCTCTTCCTCTCTCTCTCTCACTCACAGCTTCTCTTCCTTTCTTTCTCTCTCTCACTTACATCTTTTCTTTCTCTCTCTCTCACTCAAAGCTTCTCTCTCTCACTCACACAGATTCTCTTTCTCCCTCTCTCTCTCACAGCTTATTTCTCTCTCTATCACTCTCACCTTCTCTTTCTCTCTCTGTCTCTCTCACTCACAGCTTCTCTCTCTCACACACACACACATCTTCTCTTTCTCTCTCTTACACACAGCTTCTCTTTCTTTCTTTCTCTCTGTCTCGCTCACAGCTTCTCTTTCTCTCTCTCAGTCACAGCTTCTCTCTCTCACTCACAGCTTCTCTTCCTCTCTCTCTTACTCACAGCTTCTCTTTATTTCTCTCTCTCTCTCACTCACAGCTTTTCTTTCTCTCTCTCTCTCTCACTCACAGCTTCTCTCTCTCACACACACACACACACAGCTTCTCTCTCTCTTTCTCACTCACAGCTTCTCTTTCTTTCTCTGTCTTGCTCACAGCTTCTCTTTCTCTCTCTCTCACTCACAGCTTCTCTTTCTCTCTCTCTCTCGCCCTCACAAACGCTCTTTCTCTCTCTCTCACTCACAGCTTCTCTTCCTCTCTCTCTCACTTACAGCTTCTCTTTCTTTCTCTCTCTCTCACAGCTTTTCTTTCTCTCTCTCCCTCTCTCACTCACAGATTCTCTTTCACTCTCTCACTCACTCATAGCTTTTCTTTCTCTCTCTCTCTCTCACTCACAGCTTCTTTTTTTCTCTTTCTCTCATTCACAGCTTCTCTTTCTCTCTCTCTCTCTCACTCACAGCTTCTCTTTCTCTCTCTCCCTCTCACTCACAGCTTCTCTTTCTCTCTCTCACTCTCTCACTCACAGCTTCTCTTTCTTTCTCTGTCTCTCTCACTCACAGCTTCTCTTTCTCTCAGTCTCTCTCACTCACAGCTTCTCTTTCTCTCTCTCTCTCTCACAGCTTCTCTTTCTCTCTCACACACTCACAGCACTTTCTCTCTCTCTCTCACTCACAGCTTCCCTTTCTCTCTCTCTCACTCACTGCTTCTCTTTCTCCCTCTCTCTCTCACTCACAGCTTCTCTCTCTCTCTCGCTCACAGCTTCTCTTTCTCTCTCTCTCTCACTCACAGCTTCTTCTTTTCACTCTCTCTCTCACTCACAGCTTCTCTTTCTCTCTCTTAATCACAGCTTCTCTTTCTTTCTCTCTGACTCACTCACAGCTTCTCTTTCTCTCTCTCTCTCTCGCTCACAGCTTCTCTTTCTTTCTCTCTGACTCGCTCACAGCTTCTCTTTCTCTCTCTCTCTCACTCACAGCTTCTCTTTCTCAATCACTCACAGCTTCTCTTTCTCTCTTTCTCTCTCACTCACAGCTTCTCTTTCTCTCTCTCTTACTCACAGCTTCACTTTCTCTCTTTCTCTCTCACTCACAGCTTGTCTTTCTCTCTCTCACTCACTCACAGCTTCTCTTTCTGTCTCACACACAAAGCTTCTCTTTCTCTTTCTCCCTCACTCACAGCTTCTCTTTCTCTCTCTCTCTCACTCACAGCTTCTCTTTCTCTCTCTCTCTCACTCTCTCTCTCACTCACAGCTTCTCTCTCTCTCTTTCTCTCACTTACAGATTCTCTTTCTCTGTCTCCCTCTCACTCACAGCTTCTCTTTCTCACTCTCTCTCTCACTCACAGCTTCTCTTTCTTTCTCTCTCTGTCTCTCTCACTCACAGCTTTTCTTTCTCTCTCTGTCTCTCTCACTCACACCTTCTCTTTCTCTCTCTGTGTCTCTCACTCACAGCTTCTCTTTCTCTCTCTCACTCACAGCATCTCTTTCTCTCTCTCACACACACTGCTTCTCTTTCTCTCTCTCACTTTCACTCACAGCTTCTCTTTCTCTCTCTCTCTCACTCAAAGCTTCTCTCTCTCTCACTCACAGCTTCTCTTTCTCCCTCTCTCTCTCACTCACAGCTTCTTTCTCTCTCTATCACTCTCAGCTTCTCTTTCTCTCTCTATCTCTCTCACTCACAGCTTCTCTTTCTCTCTCACACACACACATCTTCTCTTTCTCTTTCTCTCTCTCTCTCTCTCACTCACAGCTTCTCTTTCTCTCTCTCTCTCACTCACAGCTTCTATTTGTCTCTCTCTCTCACTCACAGCTTCTCTTTCACTCTCACTCACAGCTTCTCTTTCTCTTCTCTGTCTCTCACAGCTTCTCTTTCTCTCTGTCTCTCTCACTCACAGCTTCTCTTTCTCTCTCTGTGTCTCTCACTCTCAGCTTCTCTTTCTCTCTCTCTCACTCACAGCTTCTCTTTTTCTCTCTCTCTCTCACTCACAGCTTCTCTTTCTCTCTGTCTCTCACACACACAGCTTCTCTTTCTCTCTCTCTCTCTCACTCACAGCTTCTCTTTCTCACTCTCACACACACTCACAGCTTTTCTTTCTCTCTCTCTCTCTCTCTCACTCACAGCTTCTTTTTTCTCTTTCTCTCATTCACAGCTTCTCTTTCTCTCTCTCACACTCAGCTTGTCTCTCTCTCTCACTCACAGCTTCTCTTTCTCACTCACTCTCTCTCAATCACAGCTTCTCTCTCTCTCTCTCGCTCACAGCTTCTCTTTCTCTCTCTCTCACTCACAGCTTCTCATTCTCCTCTCTCTCACTCACAGCTTCTCTTCCTCACTCTCTCACTCACAGCTTCTCTTTCTTTCCCTCTCTCTCTCACTCACAGCTTCTCTTTCTCTCTCTCTCTCTCACACACATCTTCTCTTTCTCTCTCTTACAGCTTCTCTTTCTCTCTCACACACACACTCTCTTTCTTTCTCTCTCTCACTCACTCACAGCTTCTCTTTTCTCTCTCTCACTCACAGCTTCTCTTTCTCTCTCTCACTCACAGCTTCTCTTTCTTTCTCTCTGTCTCGCTCACAACTTCTCTTTCTCTCTCTCTCTCACTCACAGCTTCTCTTTCTCTCTCTCTTGCCCTCACAAACTCTCTTTCTCTCTCTCACTCACACCTTCTCTCTCTCTCTCTCACTCACAGCTTCTCTCTCTCTCTCTCTCTCTCTGTCTCACTTACAGATTCTCTTTCTCTCTCTCCCTCTCACTCACAGCTTCTCTTTCTCTCTCTCTCTCTCACTCACAGCTTCTCTTTCTCACTCTTTCTCTCTCACTCACAGCTTCTTTTTCTCTCTCTCTCACTCACAGCTTCTCTTTCTCTCTCTCTCTCTCACTCACAGTTTCTCTCTCTCTCTCTCTCTCTCTCACTAACAGATTCTCTTTCTCTCTCTCCCTCTCACTCACAGCTTCTCTTTCTCACTCTCCCTCTCACTCACAGCTTCTCTTTCTCTCTCTGTCTCTCTCACTCACAGCTTCTCTTTCTCTCTCTTTCTCTCTCACTCACACCTTCTCTTTCTCTCTCTGTGTCTCTCACTCACAGCTTCTCTTTCTCTCTCTCACTCACAGCATCTCTTTCTCTCTCACACACACACACTGCTTCTCTTTCTCTCTCTCTCTCTCTCACTCACACCTTCTCTTTCTCTCTCTCTCACTCAAAGCTTCTCTCTCTCTCTTTCTCACTCACAGCTTCTCTTTCTTTCTCTCTCTCTCTCACTCACAGCTTTTTTTCCTCTCTCTCTCTCTCACTCACATCTTCTCTTTCTCTCTCTCTCTCTCACAGCTTCTCTCTCTCTCTTTCTCCCTCACAGCTTCTCTTTCTTTCTCTCTGTCTCGCTCACAGCTTCTCTTTCTCTCTCTCTCACTCACAGCTTCTCTCTCTCTCTCTCTCTCTCTCACAGCTTCTCTTCCTCTCTCTCTCTCACTCACAGCTTCTCTTTCTTTCTCTCTCTCTCACTCACAGCTTTTCTTTCTCTCTCTCTCTCACTCACAGCTTCTCTTTCTTTCTCTCTCTCTCACTCACAGCTTCTCTTTCTCTCTTTCACTCACTTGCAGCTTTTCTCTCTCTCTCTCTCTCTCACTCACAGCTTCTTTTTTTTCTTTCTCTCATTCACAGCTTCTATTAATCTCTCTCACTCACATCTTCTCTCTCTCAAGCTCACAGCTTCTCTTTCTCTCTCTCTCTCTCTCTCAGCTTCTCTTTCTCTTTCTCTCCCTCTCACTCACAGCTTCTCTTTCTCTCTCTCTCACTCACTCACAGCTTCTCTTTCTCTCTCTCTCTCTCACTCACAGCTTCTCTTTCTCTCTCTTTCCCTCTCACTCACAGCTTCTCTTTCTTTCTCTCTCTCTCTCACTCGCAGCTCCTCTTTCTCTCTCTCTCTCACAGCTTCTCTTTCTCCCTCTCTCTCTCACTCACAGCTTCTCTTTCTCTCTCTTACTCACAGCTTCTCTTTCTCTCTCTCACTCACAGCTTCTCTTTCTCTCACTCTCTCACTCACACCTTCTCTTTCTCTCTCTCTCGCTCACAGCTTCTCTTTCACTCTCACTCACAGCTTCTCTTTCTCTTCTCTCTCTCTCACAGCTTCTCTTTCTCTCTGTCTCTCTCACTCACAGCTTCTCTTTCTCTCTCTGTGTCTCTCACTCTCAGCTTCTCTTTCTCTCTCTCTCACTCACAGCTTCTCTTTTCCTCTCTCTCTCTCTCACTCACAGCTTCTCTTTCTCTCTGTCTCTCACACACACAGCTTCTCTTTCTCTCTCTCTCTCACTCACAGCTTCTCTTTCTCACTCTCACACACACTCACAGCTTTTCTTTCTCTCTCTCTCTCTCTCTCACTCACAGCTTCTTTTTTCTCTCTCTGTGTCTCTCACTCTCAGCTTCTCTTTCTCTCTCTCTCACTCACAGCTTCTCTTTCTCTCTCTGTGTCTCTCACTCTCAGCTTCTCTTTCTCTCTCTCTCACTCACAGCTTCTCTTTCTCTCTCTGTCTCTCTCACTCACACCTTCTCTTTCTCTCTCTGTGTCTCTCACTCACAGCTTCTCTTTCTCTCTCTCACTCACAGCATCTCTTTCTCTCTCACACACACACACTGCTTCTCTTTCTTTCTCTCTCTCACTCACACCTTCTCTCTCTCTCTCTCACTCAAAGCTTCTCTCTCTCTCTTTCTCACTCACAGCTTCTCTTTCTTTCTCTCTCTCTCTCACTCACAGCTTTTTTCCTCTCTCTCTCTCTCACTCACATCTTCTCTTTCTCTCTCTCTCTCACATCTTCTCTCTCTCTCTTTCTCCCTCACAGCTTCTCTTTCTTTCTCTCTGTCTCGCTCACAGCTTCTCTTTCTCTCTCTCTCACTCACAGCTTCTCTCTCTCTCTCTCACTCACAGCTTCTCTTTCTTTCTCTTTCTCTCACTCACAGCTTTTCTTTCTCTCTCTCTCTCACTCACAGCTTCTCTTTCTTTCTCTCTCTCTCACTAACAGCTTCTCTTTCTCTCTCTCACTCACTCGCAGCTTTTCTCTCTCTCTCTCTCTCACTCACAGCTTCTTTTTTCTCTTTCTCTCATTCACAGCGTCTCTTTCTCTCTCTCACTCACAGCTTCTCTCTCTCTCGCTCACAGCTTCTCTTTCTCTCTCTCTCTCTCTCTCAGCTTCTCTTTCTCTTTCTCTCCCTCTCACTCACAGCTTCTCTTTCTCTCTCTCTCACTCACTCACAGCTTCTCTTTCTCTCTCTCTCTCTCACTCACAGCTTCTCTTTCTCTCTCTTTCCCTCTCACTCACAGCTTCTCTTTCTCTCTCTGACTCTCTCACTCACAGCTTCTCTTTCTCTCTCTCTCTCTCTCACTCACAGCTTCTCTTTCTCCCTCTCTCTCTCACTTATAGCTTCTTTCTCTCTCTCACTCACAGCTTCTCTTTCTCTCTCTCTCTCTTACTCACAGCTTCTCTTTCTCCTCTCTCTCACTCACATACTCTCTTTCTCTCTCAATCACAGCTTCTCTTTCTCTCTCTCTCACTCACACTCTCTTTCTCTCTCTCTCACTCACAGCTTCTCTTTCTCTCTCACACACAAAAACACAGCTTCTCTTTTTCTCTCTCTCTCTCTCACTCAAAACTTCTCTTTTTCTCTCTCACTCACAGCTTCTCTTTCTCTCTCCCTCACTCACATCTTCTCTTTCTCTCACTGTCACTCACAGCTTCTCTTTCTCTCTCTTTCTCTCTCTCACTCACAGCTTCTCTTTCTCTCTCCCTCTCACTCACAGCTTCTCTTTCTCTCTGTCTCTTTCACTCACAGCTTCTCTTTCTCTGTCTCTCTCACTCACAGCTTCTCTTTCTCTCTCAGTCTCTCTCACTCTCAGCTTCTCTCTCTCTCTCTCACAGCTTCTCTTTCTCTCTCTCACACTCACAGCTCTTTCTCTCTCTCTCTCACTCACAGCTTCTCTTTCACTCTCTCTCACTCACAGCTTCTCTTTCTCTCTCTCTCAAACACAGCTTCTGTTTCTCTCTCTTTCTCTCTCTCACTCACAGCTTCTCTCTCTCTCACTCACTCATGGCTTCTCTCTCTCACTCACAGCTTCTCTTTCTCACACACACTCTCTCTCTCTCTCACACTAACAGCATCTCTTTCTCTCTCACTCACTCACAGCTTCTCTTTCTCTCTCTCACTCAAAGCTTCTCTCTCTCTCTCACTCACAACTTCTTTTTTCTCTCACTCTCTCTCACTCACAGCTTCTCTTTCTCTCTCTTTCTCTCTCTCTTTCTCTCTCTCACTCACAGCTTCTCTTTCTCTCTGTCTCTCTCTCACTCACAGCTTCTCTTTTTCTCTCTCTCTCTCACTCACAGCTTCTCTTTCTCTCTATCACTCACTCACTCACACCTCTTTCTCTCTCTCTCTGTCTCTCTCACTCACAGCTTCTCTGTCTCTCTCAGTCTCTCTCACTCACAGCTTCTCTTTCTCTCACACACTCACAGCTCTTTCTCTCTCACTCACTCAAAGCTTTTCTTTCTCTCTCTCACTCACTCAATGCTTCTCTTTCTCTCTCTCTCACTCACTCACAGCTTCTCTTTCTCCCTCTCTCTCTCACTTACAGCTTCTTTCTCTATCACTCACAGCTTCTCTTTCTCTCTCTCTCTTACTCACAGCTTCTCTTTCTCTCTGTCTCTCTCACTCTCAGCTTCTCTTTCTCTCTCTGTCTCTCTCACTCACAGCTTCTCTTTCTCTCTCAGTCTCTCACTCACAGCTTCTCTTTCTCTCTCTCACTCACAGCTTCTCTCTCTCTTGCTCACAGCTTCTCTCTCACTCTCACTCACAGCTTCTCTTTCTCTCTCACTCACAGCTTCTCGTTCTCTCTCAGTCTCTCTCACTCACAGCTTCTCTTTTTTTCTCTCTCTCACATCTTCTCTTTCTCTCTCTCACACTCACAGCTCTTTCTCCCTCTCTCTCACTCACAGCTTCTCTTTCTCTCTCTCTCACTCACAGCTTCTCTTTCTCTCTCTCACTCAAAGCTTCTCTTCCTCTCTCTCACTCACAGCTTCTCTTTCTCCCTCTCTCTCACTCACAGCTTCTTTCTCTCTCTATCACTCACAGCTTCTCTTTCTCTCTCACACACACAGCTTCTCTTTCTCTCACACACTCACAGCTCTTTCTCTCTCACTCACTCACAGCTTTTCTTTCTCTCTCTCACTCACTCAATGCTTCTCTTTCTTTCTCTCTCTCTCACTCACTCACAGCTTCTCTTTCACCCTCTCTCTCTCACTTACAGCTTCTTTCTCTATCACTCACAGCTTCTCTTTCTCTCTCTCTTTTACTCACAGCTTCTCTTTCTCTCTCTGTCTCTCTCACTCTCAGCTTCTCTTTCTCTCTCTGTCTCTCTCACTCACAGCTTCTCTTTCTCTCTCAGTCTCTCACTCACAGCTTCTCTTTCTCTCTCTCACTCACAGCTTCTCTCTCTCTCTTGCTCACAGCTTCTCTCTCACTCTCACTCACAGCTTCTCTTTCTCTCTCTGTCTCTCTCACTCACAGCTTCTCTTTCTCTCTCAGTCTCTCTCACTCACAGCTTCTCTTTTTCTCTCTCTCTCACAGCTTCTCTTTCTCTCTCACACACTCACAGCTCTTTCTCTCTCTCTCTCACTCACAGCTTCTCTTTCTCTCTCTCTCACTCACAGCTTCTCCTTCTCTCTCTCACTCAAAGCTTCTCTTCCTCTCTCTCACTCACAGCTTCTCTTTCTCCCTCTCTCTCTCACAGCTTCTTTCTCTCTCTATAACTCACACCTTCTTTTTCTCTCTCTCTTACTCACAGCTTCTCTTTCTCTCTCTGTCTCTCTCACTCTAAGCTTCTCTTTCTCTCTCTGTCTCTCTCGCTCACAGCTTCTCTTTCTCTCTGTCTATCTCACTCACAGCTTCTCTTTCTCTCTGTGTGTCTCTCACTCTCAGGTCTCTTTCTCTCTCTCTCACTCACAGCTTCTCTTTCTCTCTCTCTCTCTCACTCACAGCTTCTCTTTCTCTGTCTCTCTCACACACAGCTTCTCTTTCTCTCTCTCTCTCACTCACAGCTTCTCTTTCTCTCTCTCTCACTCACAGCTTCTCTCTCTCTTTTTCTCACTCACAGCTTCTCTATCTCTCTCTGTGTCTCTCACTCACAGCTTCTTTCTCTCTCTCTCTCACACACAGCTTCTCTCTCTCACACACACACTCACAGCTCTTTCTCTCTCTCACTCACAGCTTCTCTCTCTCACTCACTCACAGCTTCTCTTCCGCTCTCTCTCACTCACAGCTTCCCTTTCTTTCTTTCTCTCTCTCACTCACAGCTTTTCTTTCTCTCTCTCTCTCTCTCACTCACAGCTTCTCTTTCTTTCTCTCTCTCACTCACCGCTTCTCTTTCTCTCTCTCTCACTCACTCACAGCTTTTCTTTCTCTCTCTATAACTCACAGCTTCTCTTTCTCTCTGTCTCTTATTCACAGCTTCTCTTTCTCTCTCTGTCTCTCTCACTCTAAGCTTCTCTTTCTCTCTCTGTCTCTCTCACTCACAGCTTCTCTTTCTCTCTGTCTCTCTCACTCACAGCTTCTCTTTCTCTCTGTGTGTCTCTCACTCTCAGCTTCTCTTTCTCTCTCTCTCACTCACAGCTACTCTTTCTCTCTCTCTCTCTCTCAAAGCTTCTCTTTCTCTGTCTCTCACACATACAGCTTCTCTTTCTCGCTCTCTCTCTCACTCACAGCTTCTCTTTCTCTCTCTCTCACTCACAGCTTCTCTCTCTCTCTTTCTCACTCACAGCTTTTCTATCTCTCTCTGTGTTTCTCACTCACAGCTTCTCTTTCTCTCTCTCTCTCACAGCTTCTCTTTCTCTCTCTCATACTCACAGCTCTTTCTCTCTCTCACTCACTCACAGCTTCTCTCGCTCTCTCACTCACAGCTTCTCTTTCTCTCTCTCACTCACAGCATCTCTTTCTCTCTCACACACACACACTGCTTCTCTTTCTCTCTCTCTCTCACTCACACCTTCTCTCTCTCTCTCTCACTCAAAGCTTCTCTCTCTCTCTTTCTCACTCACAGCTTCTCTTTCTTTCTCTCTCTCTCTCACTCACAGCTTTTTTCCTCTCTCTCTCTCTCACTCACATCTTCTCTTTCTCTCTCTCTCTCACATCTTCTCTCTCTCTCTTTCTCCCTCACAGCTTCTCTTTCTTTCTCTCTGTCTCGCTCACAGCTTCTCTTTCTCTCTCTCTCACTCACAGCTTCTCTCTCTCTCTCTCACTCACAGCTTCTCTTTCTTTCTCTTTCTCTCACTCACAGCTTTTCTTTCTCTCTCTCTCTCACTCACAGCTTCTCTTTCTTTCTCTCTCTCTCACTAACAGCTTCTCTTTCTCTCTCTCACTCACTCGCAGCTTTTCTCTCTCTCTCTCTCTCACTCACAGCTTCTTTTTTCTCTTTCTCTCATTCACAGCGTCTCTTTCTCTCTCTCACTCACAGCTTCTCTCTCTCTCGCTCACAGCTTCTCTTTCTCTCTCTCTCTCTCTCTCAGCTTCTCTTTCTCTTTCTCTCCCTCTCACTCACAGCTTCTCTTTCTCTCTCTCTCACTCACTCACAGCTTCTCTTTCTCTCTCTCTCACTCACTCACAGCTTCTCTTTCTCTCTCTCTCTCTCACTCACAGCTTCTCTTTCTCTCTCTTTCCCTCTCACTCAGAGCTTCTCTTTCTCTCTCTGACTCTCTCACTCACAGCTTCTCTTTCTCTCTCTCTCTCTCTCACTCACAGCTTCTCTTTCTCCCTCTCTCTCTCACTTATAGCTTCTTTCTCTCTCTCACTCACAGCTTCTCTTTCTCTCTCTCTCTCTTACTCACAGCTTCTCTTTCTCTCTCTCTCTCGCTCACAGCTTCTCTTTCTCTCTCTCTATCTCTCTCACTCACAGTTCTCTTTCTCCTCTCTCTCACTCACATACTCTCTTTCTCTCTCACTCACAGCTTCTCTTTCTCTCTCTCTCACTCACACTCTCTTTCTCTCTCTCTCACTCACAGCTTCTCTTTCTCTCTCACACACAAACACACAGCTTCTCTTTTTTTCTCTCTCTCTCTCACTCAAAACTTCTCTTTTTCTCTCTCACTCACAGCTTCTCTTTCTCTCTCCCTCACTCACATCTTCTCTTTCTCTCACTGTCACTCACAGCTTCTCTTTCTCTCTCTCTCTCTCTCTCTCACTCACAGCTTCTCTTTCTCTCTCCCTCTCACTCACAGCTTCTCTTTCTCTCTGTCTCTTTCACTCACAGCTTCTCTTTCTCTCTCTGTCTCTCTCACTCACAGCTTCTCTTTCTCTCTCTGTCTCTCTCACTCACAGCTTCTCTTTCTCTCAGTCTCTCTCACTCTCAGCTTCTCTCTCTCTCTCTCACAGCTTCTCTTTCTCTCTCTCACACTCACAGCTCTTTCTCTCTCTCTCTCACTCACAGCTTCTCTTTCACTCTCTCTCACTCACAGCTTCTCTTTCTCTCTCTCTCAAACACAGCTTCTGTTTCTCTCTCTTTCTCTCTCTCACTCACAGCTTCTCTCTCTCTCACTCACTCATGGCTTCTCTCTCTCACTCACAGCTTCTCTTTCTCACACACACTCTCTCTCTCTCTCACACTAACAGCATCTCTTTCTCTCTCACTCACTCACAGCTTCTCTTTCTCTCTCTCACTCAAAGCTTCTCTCTCTCTCTCACTCACAACTTCTTTTTTCTCTCACTCTCTCTCACTCACAGCTTCTCTTTCTCTCTCTTTCTCTCTCTCTTTCTCTCTCTCACTCACAGCTTCTCTTTCTCTCTGTCTCTCTCTCACTCACAGCTTCTCTTTTTCTCTCTCTCTCTCACTCACAGCTTCTCTTTCTCTCTATCACTCACTCACTCACACCTCTTTCTCTCTCTCTCTGTCTCTCTCACTCACAGCTTCTCTGTCTCTCTCAGTCTCTCTCACTCACAGCTTCTCTTTCTCTCACACACTCACAGCTCTTTCTCTCTCACTCACTCAAAGCTTTTCTTTCTCTCTCTCACTCACTCAATGCTTCTCTTTCTCTCTCTCTCACTCACTCACAGCTTCTCTTTCTCCCTCTCTCTCTCACTTACAGCTTCTTTCTCTATCACTCACAGCTTCTCTTTCTCTCTCTCTCTTACTCACAGCTTCTCTTTCTCTCTGTCTCTCTCACTCTCAGCTTCTCTTTCTCTCTCTGTCTCTCTCACTCACAGCTTCTCTTTCTCTCTCAGTCTCTCACTCACAGCTTCTCTTTCTCTCTCTCACTCACAGCTTCTCTCTCTCTTGCTCACAGCTTCTCTCTCACTCTCACTCACAGCTTCTCTTTCTCTCTCTGTCTCTCTCACTCACAGCTTCTCGTTCTCTCTCAGTCTCTCTCACTCACAGCTTCTCTTTTTTTCTCTCTCTCACATCTTCTCTTTCTCTCTCTCACACTCACAGCTCTTTCTCCCTCTCTCTCACTCACAGCTTCTCTTTCTCTCTCTCTCACTCACAGCTTCTCTTTCTCTCTCTCACTCAAAGCTTCTCTTCCTCTCTCTCACTCACAGCTTCTCTTTCTCCCTCTCTCTCACTCACAGCTTCTTTCTCTCTCTATCACTCACAGCTTCTCTTTCTCTCTCACACACACAGCTTCTCTTTCTCTCACACACTCACAGCTCTTTCTCTCTCACTCACTCACAGCTTTTCTTTCTCTCTCTCACTCACTCAATGCTTCTCTTTCTTTCTCTCTCTCTCACTCACTCACAGCTTCTCTTTCTCCCTCTCTCTCTCACTTACAGCTTCTTTCTCTATCACTCACAGCTTCTCTTTCTCTCTCTCTTTTACTCACAGCTTCTCTTTCTCTCTCTGTCTCTCTCACTCTCAGCTTCTCTTTCTCTCTCTGTCTCTCTCACTCACAGCTTCTCTTTCTCTCTCAGTCTCTCACTCACAGCTTCTCTTTCTCTCTCTCACTCACAGCTTCTCTCTCTCTCTTGCTCACAGCTTCTCTCTCACTCTCACTCACAGCTTCTCTTTCTCTCTCTGTCTCTCTCACTCACAGCTTCTCTTTCTCTCTCAGTCTCTCAAACTCACAGCTTCTCTTTTTCTCTCTCTCTCACAGCTTCTCTTTCTCTCTCACACACTCACAGCTCTTTCTCTCTCTCTCTCACTCACAGCTTCTCTTTCTCTCTCTCTCACTCACAGCTTCTCCTTCTCTCTCTCACTCAAAGCTTCTCTTCCTCTCTCTCACTCACAGCTTCTCTTTCTCCCTCTCTCTCTCACAGCTTCTTTCTCTCTCTATAACTCACAGCTTCTTTTTCTCTCTCTCTTACTCACAGCTTCTCTTTCTCTCTCTGTCTCTCTCACTCTAAGCTTCTCTTTCTCTCTCTGTCTCTCTCGCTCACAGCTTCTCTTTCTCTCTGTCTATCTCACTCACAGCTTCTCTTTCTCTCTGTGTGTCTCTCACTCTCAGGTCTCTTTCTCTCTCTCTCACTCACAGCTTCTCTTTCTCTCTCTCTCTCTCACTCACAGCTTCTCTTTCTCTGTCTCTCTCACACACAGCTTCTCTTTCTCTCTCTCTCTCACTCACAGCTTCTCTTTCTCTCTCTCTCACTCACAGCTTCTCTCTCTCTTTTTCTCACTCACAGCTTCTCTATCTCTCTCTGTGTCTCTCACTCACAGCTTCTTTCTCTCTCACACACACACACAGCTTCTCTCTCTCACACACACACTCACAGCTCTTTCTCTCTCTCACTCACAGCTTCTCTCTCTCACTCACTCACAGCTTCTCTTCCGCTCTCTCTCACTCACAGCTTCCCTTTCTTTCTTCCTCTCTCTCACTCACAGCTTTTCTTTCTCTCTCTCTCTCTCTCACTCACAGCTTCTCTTTCTTTCTCTCTCTCACTCACCGCTTCTCTTTCTCTCTCTCTCACTCACTCACAGCTTTTCTTTCTCTCTCTATAACTCACAGCTTCTCTTTCTCTCTGTCTCTTATTCACAGCTTCTCTTTCTCTCTCTGTCTCTCTCACTCTAAGCTTCTCTTTCTCTCTCTGTCTCTCTCACTCACAGCTTCTCTTTCTCTCTGTCTCTCTCACTCACAGCTTCTCTTTCTCTCTGTGTGTCTCTCACTCTCAGCTTCTCTTTCTCTCTCTCTCACTCACAGCTACTCTTTCTCTCTCTCTCTCTCTCAAAGCTTCTCTTTCTCTGTCTCTCACACATACAGCTTCTCTTTCTCGCTCTCTCTCTCACTCACAGCTTCTCTTTCTCTCTCTCTCACTCACAGCTTCTCTCTCTCTCTTTCTCACTCACAGCTTTTCTATCTCTCTCTGTGTTTCTCACTCACAGCTTATTTTTCTCTCTCTCTCTCACAGCTTCTCTTTCTCTCTCTCATACTCACAGCTCTTTCTCTCTCTCACTCACTCACAGCTTCTCTCGCTCTCTCACTCACAGCTTCTCTTCCTCTCTCTCTCACTCACAGCTTCTCTTTCTTTCTTTCTCTCTCTCACTCACAGCTTTTCCTTCTCTCTCTCTCTCTCACTCACAGCTTCTTTTTCTTTCTCTCTCTCACTCACAGCTTCTCTTTCTCTCTCTCTCACTCACTCCCAGCTTTTCTTTCTCTCTCTCACTCACAGCCTCTTTTTTCTCTTTCTCTCCTTTACAGCTTCTCTTTCTCTCTCTCACTCACAGATTCTCTCTCTCTCGCTCACAGCTTCTATTTCTCTCTCTCTCTCACTCACAGACTCTTTTTTCTCTTTCTCTCATTCACAGCTTCTCTTTCTCTCTCTCACTCACAGATTCTCTCTCTCTCTCTCGCTCACAGCTTCTATTTCTCTCTCTCTCACTCACAGCTTCTTCTTTTCTCTCTCTCACTCACAGCTCCTCTTTCTCTCTCTTACTCACAGCTTATCTTTCTTTCTCTCTGTCTCGCTCACAGCTTCTCTTTCTCTCTCTCACTCACTCAAAGCTTTTCTTTCTCTCTCTCACTCACTCAATGCTTCTCTTTCTCTCTCTCTCTCACTCACTCACAGCTTCTCTTTCTCCCTCTCTCTCTCACTTACAGCTTCTTTCTCTATCACTCACAGCTTCTCTTTCTCTCTCTCTCTTACT
Organism: Bradypodion ventrale; assembly: GCA_035047345.1. Classification (NCBI taxonomy): domain Eukaryota; kingdom Metazoa; phylum Chordata; class Lepidosauria; order Squamata; family Chamaeleonidae; genus Bradypodion; species Bradypodion ventrale. The sequence goes on from JAWDJE010000001.1 coordinate 257,065,671, forward strand.
CACAGCTTCTCTTTCTCTCTGTCTCTCTCACTCTCAGCTTCACTTTCTCTCTCTGTCTCTCTCACTCACAGCTTCTCTTTCTCTCTCAGTCTCTCACTCACAGCTTCTCTTTCTCTCTCTCACTCATAGCTTCTCTCTCTCTTGCACACAGCTTCTCTCTCACTCTCACTCACAGCTTCTCTTTCTCTCTCTGTCTCTCTCACTCACAGCTTCTCTTTCTCTCTCAGTCTCTCTCACTCACAGCTTCTCTTTTTTTCTCTCTCTCACAGCTTCTCTTTCTCTCTCTCACACTCACAGCTCTTTCTCTCTCTCTCTCACTCACAGCTTCTCTTTCTCTCTCTCTCACTCACAGCTTCTCTTTCTCTCTCTCACTCAAAGCTTCTCTTCCTCTCTCTCACTCACAGCTTCTCTTTCTCCCTCTCTCTCACTCACAGCTTCTTTCTCTCTCTATCACTCACAGCTTCTCTTTCTCTCTCTCACTCACTCAAAGCTTTTCTTTCTCTCTCTCACTCACTCAATGCTTCTCTTTCTCTCTCTCTCACTCACTCACAGCTTCTCTTTCTCCCTCTCTCTCACTTACAGCTTCTTTCTCTATCACTCACAGCTTCTCTTTCTCTCTCTCTCTCTTACTCACAGCTTCTCTTTCTCCCTGTCTCTCTCACTCTCAGCTTCTCTTTCTCTCTCAGTCTCTCACTCACAGCTTCTCTTTCTCTCTCTCACTCACAGCTTCTCTCTCTCTTGCTCACAGCTTCTCTCTCACTCTCACTCACAGCTTCTCTTTCTCTCTCTGTCTCTCTCACTCACAGCTTCTCTTTCTCTCTCAGTCTCTCTCACTCACAGCTTCTCTTTTTTTCTCTCTCTCACAGCTTCTCTTTCTCTCTCTCACACTCACAGCTCTTTCTCTCTCTCTCTCACTCACAGCTTCTCTTTCTCTCTCTCTCACTCACAGCTTCTCTTTCTCTCTTTCACTCAAAGCTTCTCTTCCTCTCTCTCACTCACAGCTTCTCTTTCTCCCTCTCTCTCTCACAGCTTCTCTTTCTCTCTCTCTCTCACTCACAGCTACTCTTTCTCTCTCTCTCTCTCTCTCACAGCTTCTCTTTCTCTGTCTCTCACACACACAGCTTCTCTTTCTCGCTCTCTCTCTCACTCACAGCTTCTCTTTCTCTCTCTCTCACTCACAGCTTCTCTCTCTCTCTTTCTCACTCACAGCTTTTCTATCTCTCTGTGTGTTTCTCACTCACAGCTTATTTTTCTCTCTCTCTCTCACAGCTTCTCTTTCTCTCTCTCACTCACTCACAGCTTCTCTCTCTCTCACTCACAGCTTCTCTTCCTCTCTCTCTCACTCACAGCTTCTCTTTCTTTCTTTCTCTCTCTCACTCACAGCTTTTCTTTCTCTCTCTCTCTCTCACTCACAGCTTCTCTTTCTTTCTCTCTCTCACTCACAGCTTCTCTTTCTCTCTCTCTCACTCACTCACAGCTTTTCTTTCTCTCTCTCACTCACAGCCTCTTTTTTCTCTTTCTCTCATTTACAGCTTCTCTTTCTCTCTCTCACTCACAGATTCTCTCTCTCTCGCTCACAGCTTCTATTTCTCTCTCTCTCTCACTCACAGACTCTTTTTTCTCTTTCTCTCATTCACAGCTTCTCTTTCTCTCTCTCACTCACAGATTCTCTCTCTCTCTCGCTCACAGCTTCTATTTCTCTCTCTCTCTCACTCACAGCATCTTCTTTTCTCTCTCTCACTCACAGCTCCTCTTTCTCTCTCTTACTCACAGCTTATCTTTCTTTCTCTCTGTCTCGCTCACAGCTTCTCTTTCTCTCTCTCACTCACTCAAAGCTTTTCTTTCTCTCTCTCACTCACTCTCAGCTTCTCTTTCTCTCTCTCTCACTCACTCACAGCTACTCTTTCTCTCTCTCTCTCTCTCACAGCTTCTCTTTCTCTGTCTCTCACACACACAGCTTCTCTTTCTCGCTCTCTCTCTCACTCACAGCTTCTCTTTCTCTCTCTCTCACTCACAGCTTCTCTCTCTCTCTTTCTCACTCACAGCTTTTCTATCTCTCTCTGTGTTTCTCACTCACAGCTTATTTTTCTCTCTCTCTCTCACAGCTTCTCTTTCTCTCTCTCATACTCACAGCTCTTTCTCTCTCTCACTCACTCACAGCTTCTCTCTCTCTCTCACTCACAGCTTCTCTTCCTCTCTATCTCACTCACAGCTTCTCTTTCTTTCTTTCTCTCTCTCACTCACAGCTTTTCTTTCTCTCTCTCTCTCTCACTCACAGCTTCTCTTTCTTTCTCTCTCTCACTCACAGCTTCTCTTTCTCTCTCTCTCACTCACTCACAGCTTTTCTTTCTCTCTCTCACTCACAGCCTCTTTTTTCTCTTTCTCTCATTTACAGCTTCTCTTTCTCTCTCTCACTCACAGATTCTCTCTCTCTCGCTCACAGCTTCTATTTCTCTCTCTCTCTCACTCACAGACACTTTTTTCTCTTTCTCTCATTCACAGCTTCTCTTTCTCTCTCTCACTCACAGATTCTCTCTCTCTCTCGCTCACAGCTTCTATTTCTCTCTCTCTCACTCACAGCTTCTTCTTTTCTCTCTCTCACTCACAGCTCCTCTTTCTCTCTCTTACTCACAGCTTATCTTTCTTTCTCTCTGTCTCGCTCACAGCTTCTCTTTCTCTCTCTCACTCACTCAAAGCTTTTCTTTCTCTCTCTCACTCACTCAATGCTTCTCTTTCTCTCTCTCTCACTCACTCACAGCTTCTCTTTCTCCCTCTCTCTCTCACTTACAGCTTCTTTCTCTATCACTCACAGCTTCTCTTTCTCTCTCTCTCTTACTCACAGCTTCTCTTTCTCTCTGTCTCTCTCACTCTCAGCTTCTCTTTCTCTCTCTGTCTCTCTCACTCACAGCTTCTCTTTCTCTCTCAGTCTCTCACTCACAGCTTCTCTTTCTCTCTCTCACTCACAGCTTCTCTCTCTCTTGCTCACAGCTTCTCTCTCACTCTCACTCACAGCTTCTCTTTCTCTCTCTGTCTCTCTCACTCACAGCTTCTCTTTCTCTCTCAGTCTCTCTCACTCACAGCTTCTCTTTTTTTCTCTCTCTCACAGCTTCTCTTTCTCTCTCTCACATTCACAGCTCTTTCTCTCTCTCTCTCTCACTCACAGCTTCTCTTTATCTCTCTCTCACTCACAGCTTCTCTTTCTCTCTCTCACTCAAAGCTTCTCTTCCTCTCTCTCACTCACAGCTTCTCTTTCTCCCTCTCTCTCACTCACAGCTTCTTTCTCTCTCTATCACTCACAGCTTCTCTTTCTCTCTCTCACTCACTCAAAGCTTTTCTTTCTCTCTCTCACTCACTCAATGCTTCTCTTTCTCTCTCTCTCACTCACTCACAGCTTCTCTTTCTCCCTCTCTCTCTCACTTACAGCTTCTTTCTCTATCACTCACAGCTTCTCTTTCTCTCTCTCTCTTACTCACAGCTTCTCTTTCTCTCTGTCTCTTTCACTCTCAGCTTCTCTTTCTCTCTCTGTCTCTCTCACTCACAGCTTCTCTTTCTCTCTCAGTCTCTCACTCACAGCTTCTATTTCTCTCTCTCACTCACAGCTTCTCTCTCTCTTGCTCACAGCTTCTCTCTCACTCTCACTCACAGCTTCTCTTTCTCTCTCTGTCTCTCTCACTCACAGCTTCTCTTTCTCTCTCAGTCTCTCTCACTCACAGCTTCTCTTTTTTTCTCTCTCTCACAGCTTCTCTTTCTCTCTCTCACACTCACAGCTCTTTCTCTCTCTCTCTCACTCACAGCTTCTCTTTCTCTCTCTCTCACTCACAGCTTCTCTCTCTCTTGCACACAGCTTCTCTCTCACTCTCACTCACAGCTTCTCTTTCTCTCTCTGTCTCTCTCACTCACAGCTTCTCTTTCTCTCTCAGTCTCTCTCACTCACAGCTTCTCTTTTTTTCTCTCTCTCACAGCTTCTCTTTCTCTCTCTCACACTCACAGCTCTTTCTCTCTCTCTCTCACTCACAGCTTCTCTTTCTCTCTCTCTCACTCACAGCTTCTCTTTCTCTCTCTCACTCAAAGCTTCTCTTCCTCTCTCTCACTCACAGCTTCTCTTTCTCCCTCTCTCTCACTCACAGCTTCTTTCTCTCTCTATCACTCACAGCTTCTCTTTCTCTCTCTCACTCACTCAAAGCTTTTCTTTCTCTCTCTCACTCACTCAATGCTTCTCTTTCTCTCTCTCTCACTCACTCACAGCTTCTCTTTCTCCCTCTCTCTCACTTACAGCTTCTTTCTCTATCACTCACAGCTTCTCTTTCTCTCTCTCTCTCTTACTCACAGCTTCTCTTTCTCCCTGTCTCTCTCACTCTCAGCTTCTCTTTCTCTCTCAGTCTCTCACTCACAGCTTCTCTTTCTCTCTCTCACTCACAGCTTCTCTCTCTCTTGCTCACAGCTTCTCTCTCACTCTCACTCACAGCTTCTCTTTCTCTCTCTGTCTCTCTCACTCACAGCTTCTCTTTCTCTCTCAGTCTCTCTCACTCACAGCTTCTCTTTTTTTCTCTCTCTCACAGCTTCTCTTTCTCTCTCTCACACTCACAGCTCTTTCTCTCTCTCTCTCACTCACAGCTTCTCTTTCTCTCTCTCTCACTCACAGCTTCTCTTTCTCTCTTTCACTCAAAGCTTCTCTTCCTCTCTCTCACTCACAGCTTCTCTTTCTCCCTCTCTCTCTCACAGCTTCTCTTTCTCTCTCTCTCTCACTCACAGCTACTCTTTCTCTCTCTCTCTCTCTCTCACAGCTTCTCTTTCTCTGTCTCTCACCCACACAGCTTCTCTTTCTCGCTCTCTCTCTCACTCACAGCTTCTCTTTCTCTCTCTCTCACTCACAGCTTCTCTCTCTCTCTTTCTCACTCACAGCTTTTCTATCTCTCTGTGTGTTTCTCACTCACAGCTTATTTTTCTCTCTCTCTCTCACAGCTTCTCTTTCTCTCTCTCACTCACTCACAGCTTCTCTCTCTCTCACTCACAGCTTCTCTTCCTCTCTCTCTCACTCACAGCTTCTCTTTCTTTCTTTCTCTCTCTCACTCACAGCTTTTCTTTCTCTCTCTCTCTCTCACTCACAGCTTCTCTTTCTTTCTCTCTCTCACTCACAGCTTCTCTTTCTCTCTCTCTCACTCACTCACAGCTTTTCTTTCTCTCTCTCACTCACAGCCTCTTTTTTCTCTTTCTCTCATTTACAGCTTCTCTTTCTCTCTCTCACTCACAGATTCTCTCTCTCTCGCTCACAGCTTCTATTTCTCTCTCTCTCACTCACAGACTCTTTTTTCTCTTTCTCTCATTCACAGCTTCTCTTTCTCTCTCTCACTCACAGATTCTCTCTCTCTCTCGCTCACAGCTTCTATTTCTCTCTCTCTCTCACTCACAGCATCTTCTTTTCTCTCTCTCACTCACAGCTCCTCTTTCTCTCTCTTACTCACAGCTTATCTTTCTTTCTCTCTGTCTCGCTCACAGCTTCTCTTTCTCTCTCTCACTCACTCAAAGCTTTTCTTTCTCTCTCTCACTCACTCTCAGCTTCTCTTTCTCTCTCTCTCACTCACTCACAGCTACTCTTTCTCTCTCTCTCTCTCTCACAGCTTCTCTTTCTCTGTCTCTCACACACACAGCTTCTCTTTCTCGCTCTCTCTCTCACTCACAGCTTCTCTTTCTCTCTCTCTCACTCACAGCTTCTCTCTCTCTCTTTCTCACTCACAGCTTTTCTATCTCTCTCTGTGTTTCTCACTCACAGCTTATTTTTCTCTCTCTCTCTCACAGCTTCTCTTTCTCTCTCTCATACTCACAGCTCTTTCTCTCTCTCACTCACTCACAGCTTCTCTCTCTCTCTCACTCACAGCTTCTCTTCCTCTCTATCTCACTCACAGCTTCTCTTTCTTTCTTTCTCTCTCTCACTCACAGCTTTTCTTTCTCTCTCTCTCTCTCACTCACAGCTTCTCTTTCTTTCTCTCTCTCACTCACAGCTTCTCTTTCTCTCTCTCTCACTCACTCACAGCTTTTCTTTCTCTCTCTCACTCACAGCCTCTTTTTTCTCTTTCTCTCATTTACAGCTTCTCTTTCTCTCTCTCACTCACAGATTCTCTCTCTCTCGCTCACAGCTTCTATTTCTCTCTCTCTCTCACTCACAGACTCTTTTTTCTCTTTCTCTCATTCACAGCTTCTCTTTCTCTCTCTCACTCACAGATTCTCTCTCTCTCTCGCTCACAGCTTCTATTTCTCTCTCTCTCACTCACAGCTTCTTCTTTTCTCTCTCTCACTCACAGCTCCTCTTTCTCTCTCTTACTCACAGCTTATCTTTCTTTCTCTCTGTCTCGCTCACAGCTTCTCTTTCTCTCTCTCACTCACTCAAAGCTTTTCTTTCTCTCTCTCACTCACTCAATGCTTCTCTTTCTCTCTCTCTCACTCACTCACAGCTTCTCTTTCTCCCTCTCTCTCTCACTTACAGCTTCTTTCTCTATCACTCACAGCTTCTCTTTCTCTCTCTCTCTTACTCACAGCTTCTCTTTCTCTCTGTCTCTCTCACTCTCAGCTTCTCTTTCTCTCTCTGTCTCTCTCACTCACAGCTTCTCTTTCTCTCTCAGTCTCTCACTCACAGCTTCTCTTTCTCTCTCTCACTCACAGCTTCTCTCTCTCTTGCTCACAGCTTCTCTCTCACTCTCACTCACAGCTTCTCTTTCTCTCTCTGTCTCTCTCACTCACAGCTTCTCTTTCTCTCTGTGTGTCTCTCACTCTCAGCTTCTCTTTCTCTCTCTCTCACTCACAGCTACTCTTTCTCTCTCTCTCTCTCATAGCTTCTCTTTCTCTGTCTCTCACACACACAGCTTCTCTTTCTCGCTCTCTCACTCACAGCTTCTCTTTCTCTCTCTCTCACTCACAGCTTCTCTCTCTCTCTCTTTCTCACTCACAGCTTTTCTATCTCTCTCTGTGTTTCTCACTCACAGCTTCTCTTTCTCTCTCTCTCACTCACAGCTTCTCTCTCTCTTTTTCTCACTCACAGCTTCTCTATCTCTTTCTGTGTCTCTCACTCACAGCTTCTTTCTCTCTCTCTCTCTCACAGCTTCTCTCTCTCTCTCTCACACACTCACAGCTCTTTCTCTCTCTCACTCACAGCTTCTCTCTCTCACTCACTCACAGCTTCTCTTCCTCTCTCTCTCACTCACAGCTTCTCTTTCTTTCTTTCTCTCTCTCACTCACAGCTTTTCTTTCTCTCTCTCTCTCTCACTCACAGCTTCTCTTTCTTTCTCTCTCTCACTCACAGCTTCTCTTTCTCTCTCTCTCACTCACTCACAGCTTTTCTTTCTATCTCTATAACTCACAGCTTCTCTTTCTCTCTGTCTCTTATTCACAGCTTCTCTTTCTCTCTCTGTCTCTCTCACTCTAAGCTTCTCTTTCTCTCTCTGTCTCTCTCACTCACAGCTTCTCTTTCTCTCTGTCTCTCTCACTCACAGCTTCTCTTTCTCTCTGTGTGTCTCTCACTCTCAGCTTCTCTTTCTCTCTCTCTCACTCACAGCTACTCTTTCTCTCTCTCTCTCTCATAGCTTCTCTTTCTCTGTCTCTCACACACACAGCTTCTCTTTCTCGCTCTCTCACTCACAGCTTCTCTTTCTCTCTCTCTCACTCACAGCTTCTCTCTCTCTCTCTTTCTCACTCACAGCTTTTCTATCTCTCTCTGTGTTTCTCACTCACAGCTTATTTTTCTCTCTCTCTCTCTCACAGCTTCTCTTTCTCTCTCTCATACTCACAGCTCTTTCTCTCTCTCACTCACTCACAGCTTCTCTCTCTCTCTCACTCACAGCTTCTCTTCCTCTCTCTCTCACTCACAGCTTTTCTTTCTTTCTTTCTCTCTCTCACTCACAGCTTCTCTTTCTCACTCTCTCTCTCACTCCCACCTTCTCTTTCTCTTACTGTCTCTCTCACTCACAGCTTCTCTCTCTCTCTCTCTCTCACTCACACCTTCTCTTTCTCTCTCTGTGTCTCTCACTCACAGCTTCTCTTTCTCTCTCTCACTCACACCATCTCTTTCTCTCACACACACACACACTGCTTCTCTTTCTCTCTCTCTCTCTCACTCACAGCTTCTCTTTCTCTCTCTCTCTCTGTCACTCAGTCACAGCTTCTCTCGCTCTCTCACACACACAGCTTCTCTTTCCCTCTCTTTCTCTCTCTCACTCACAGCTTCTCTTTCTCTCTCTCTCTCACTCACAGCTCTTTCTCTCTCTCTCACTCACAGCTTCTCTTTCTCTCTCCGTCTCTCTCACACAGCTTCTCTTTCTCTCGCTCTCACTCACAGCTTCTCTTTCTCTCTCTCACTCACAGCTTCTCTTTCTCTCTCTCTCTCACTCACAGCTTCTCTTTCTCTCTCTCTCTCACTCACACCTCTTTCTCTCTCTCTCACTTGCACCTTCTCTTTCTCTCTCTCTGTCTCACTCACAGCTTCTGTTTCTCCCTCTCTCTCACTCACAGCTTCTCTTTCTCTCTCTCACTCGCACCTTCTCTTTCTTTCTCTCTCTCTGTCTCACTCACAGCTTCTCTTTCTCTCTCTCTCTCACTCACACACTCTCTTTCTCTCTCTCTCTCACTCACCGCTTCTCTTTCTCTCTCTCTCTCACTCACAGCTTCTCTTTCTCTCTCTTACTCACAGCTTCTCTTTCTTTCTCTCTGTCTCGCTCACAACTTCTCTTTCTCTCTCTCTCTCACTCACAGCTTCTCTTTCTCTCTCTCTTGCCCTCACAAACTCTCTTTCTCTCTCTCACTCACACCTTCTCACTCTCTCTCTCTCACTCACAGCTTCTCTCTCTCTCTCTCACTAACAGATTCTCTTTCTCTCTCTCTCCCTCTCCCTCAGCTTCTATTTCTCACTCTCTCTCTCACTCACAGCTTCTCTTTCTCACTCTTTCTCTCTCACTCACAGCTTCTCTTTCTCTCTCTCTCACTCACAGCTTCTCCTTCTCTCTCTCTCACTCACATCTTCTCTCTCTCTCTCTCTCACTAACAGATTCTCTTTCTCGCTCTCCCTCTCACTCACAGCTTCTCTTTCTCACTCTCTCTCTCACTCACAGCTTCTCTTTCTCTCACTGTCTCTCTCACTCACAGCTTCTCTCTCTCTCTCTCTCTCTCACTCACACCTTCTCTTTCTCTCTCTGTGTCTCTCACTCACAGCTTCTCTTTCTCTCTCTCACTCACACCATCTCTTTCTCTCTCACACACACACACTGCTTCTCTTTCTCTCTCTCTCTCTCACTCACAGCTTCTCTTTCTCTCTCTCTCTGTCACTCAGTCACAGCTTCTCTCTCTCACACACACACACAGCTTCTCTTTCCCTCTTTCTCTCTCTCACTCACAGCTTCTCTTTCTCTCTCTCACACTCACAGCTCTTTCTCTCTCTCTCACTCACAGCTTCTCTTTCTCTCTCCGTCTCTCTCACACAGCTTCTCTTTCTCTCGCTCTCACTCACAGCTTCTCTTTCTCTCTCTCACTCACAGCTTCTCTTTCTCTCTCTCTCTCACTCACAGCTTCTCTTTCTCTCTCTCTCTCACTCACACCTTCTCTTTCTCTCTCTCTCTCACTCGCACCTTCTCTTTCTCTCTCTCTGTCTCACTCACAGCTTCTGTTTCTCCCTCTCTCTCACTCACAGCTTCTCTTTCTCTCTCTCACTCACACCTTCTCTCTCTTTCTCTCTCTCTGTCTCACTCACAGCTTCTCTTTCTCTCTCTCTCACTCACACCTTCTCTTTCTCTCTCTCACTCGCACCTTCTCTTTCTCTCTCTCTGTCTCACACACAGCATCCCTTTCTCTCTCTCACTCACTCACATCTTCTCTTTCTCTCTCTCTCTCACTCACAGCTTCTCTTTCTCTCTCTCTCTGTCACTCAGTCACAGCTTCTCTCTCTCACACACACACACAGCTTCTCTTTCCCTCTCTTTCTCTCTCTCACTCACAGCTTCTCTTTCTCTCTCTCTCTCTCACTCACAGCTCTTTCTCTCTCTCTCACTCACAGCTTCTCTTTCTCTCTCCGTCTCTCTCACACAGCTTCTCTTTCTCTCTCTCTCACTCACAGCTTCTCTTTCTCTCTCTCTCTCACAGCTTTTCTTTCTCTCTCTCTCTCTCACTCACAGCTTCTCTTTCTCTCTCTCTCTCACTCACACCTTCTCTTTCTCTCTCTCTCACTCGCACCTTCTCTTTCTCTCTCTCTGTCTCACTCACAGCTTCTCTTTCTCCCTCTCTGTCACTCACAGCTTCTTTCACTCTCTCTGTCACTCACAGCTTCTCTTACTCTCCCTCTCTCTCTCTCACTCACAGCTTCTCTTTGTCTCTCTCTCTCACTCACATCTTCTTTTTTCTCTCTCGCTCACTCACAGCTTCTCTTTTTCATTCTCTTAGATACAGCTTCTATCTCTCTCACTCACTCACAGCTTCTCTTTATCTCTCTCTCACTCACAGCTTCTCTTTCTATCTCTCTCTCACTCACAGCTTCTCTCTCTCACTCACTCAAAGCATCTTTCTCTCTCTCTCTCCATCTCTCACTCACAGCTTCTCTTTCTCTCTCTATCTCTCACTCACAGCTTCTCTTTCCCTCTCACTCACAGCTTCTCTTTCTCTCTCTCTCTCACTCACAGCTGATCTTTCTCTCTCTCTCACTCACAGCTTCTTTTTCTCTCTGTCTCTCTCACACACAGCATCCCTTTCTCTCTCTCACTCACTCACAGCTTCTCTTTCTCTCTCTCTCTCAGCTTCTATTTCTCTCTCTCTCACTCACAGCTTCTTTTTCTCTCTCTCTCTCTCAGTCACAGCTTCTCTTTCTCTCTCTCTCGCACACACACAGCTTCTCTTTCCCTCTCTTTCTCTCTCTCACTCACAGCTTCTCTTTCTCTCTCTCTCTCTGACTCACAGCTCTTTCTCTCTCTCACTCACTCACAGCTTCTCTTTCTCTCTCTCACTCTCTCACTCACAGCTTCTCTTTCTCCCTCTCTCTCTCACTCACTTTTTCTTTTTTCTCTCTCTCAATCATAGCTTCTCTTTCTCTCTCTCTCTCACTCACAACTTCTTCTTTTTTCTCTCTCTCTCACTCACAGCTTCTCTTTCTCTCTCTCACTAACAGCTTCTCTTTCTCTCTCTCTCTCTCACTCACAGCTTCTCTTTCTCTCTCTCTCTCGCTCACAGCTTCTCTTTCACTCTCTCTCACTCACAGCTTCTCTTTCTCCTCTCTCTCACTCACAGACTCCCTTTCTCTCTCACTCACAGACTCTATTTCTCTCTCTCTCTCTCACTCACACTCTCTTTCTCTCTCAGTCTCTCTCACTCACAGCTTCTCTCTCTCTCTCTCTCTCACTCACAGCTTCTTTTTTCTCTCTCTAAATCAAAGCTTATCTTTCTCTCTCTCTCTCTCTCTCTCACTCACAGCTTCTTTTTTCTCTCACTCTCTCACACTCACAGCATCTCTTTCTCTGTCACTCACAGCTTCCCTCTCTCTCGCTCACAGCTTCTCTCTCTCTCACTCACTCACAGCTTCTCTTTCTCTCTCTCACAGCTTCTCTTTTTCTCTCTCTCTTTCTCTCACAGCTTCTCTTTCTCTCTCTGTCACTCACAGCTTCTATTTCTCTCTCACTCACTCACAGCTTCTTCTTTTTTTCTCTCTCTCAATCACAGCTTCTCTTTCTCTCTCACTCACAGCTTCACTTTCTCTCTCTCTCACTCACTCACACTCTCTTTCTCTCTCTCTCTCACTCGCAGCTTCTCTTTCTCTCTCTCTCACTCACAGCTTCTCTCTCTCACTCACTCAAAGGATCTCTTTCTCTCTCTATCTGTCTCTCACTCACAGCTTCTCTTTCTCTCTCTGTCTCTCACTCACAGCTTCTCTTTCTCTCTCACTCACAGCTTCTCTTTCTCTCTCTCTCTGTCACTCAGTCACAGCTTCTCTCTCTCTCTCACACACACACACACACAGCTTCTCTTTCCCTCACTTTCTCTCTCTCACTCACAGCTTCTCTCTCTCTCTCTCTCACTCACAGCTCTTTCTCTCTCTCAGTCACAGCTTCTCTTTCTCTCTCCGTCTCCCTTACTCAGCTTCTCTTTCTCTCTCTCTCACTCACAGCTTCTCTTTCTCTCTCTCACTCACAGCTTCTCTTTCTCTCTCTCACTCACAGCTTCTCTTTCTCTCTCTCTCTCACTCACAGCTTATCTTTCTCTCTCTCTCACTCACACCTTCTCTTTCTCTCTCTCTCTCACTCGCACCTTCTCTTTCTCTCTCTCTGTCTCACACAGCTTCTCTTTCTCCCTCTCTCTCTCACTCACAGTTTTTTTCACTCTCTCTGTCACTCACAGCTTCTCTTACTCTCCCTCTCTCTCCCTCACTCACAGCTTCTCTTTCTCTCTCTCTCTCTCACTCACATCTTCTCTATCTCTCTCGCTCACTCACAGATTCTCTTTCTCGCTCTCCCTCTCACTCACAGCTTCTCTTTCTCACTCTCTCTCTCACTCACAGCTTCTCTTTCTCTCACTGTCTCTCTCACTCACAGCTTCTCTCTCTCTCTCTCTCTCTCACTCACACCTTCTCTTTCTCTCTCTGTGTCTCTCACTCACAGCTTCTCTTTCTCTCTCTCACTCACACCATCTCTTTCTCTCTCACACACACACACTGCTTCTCTTTCTCTCTCTCTCTCTCACTCACAGCTTCTCTTTCTCTCTCTCTCTGTCACTCAGTCACAGCTTCTCTCTCTCACACACACACACAGCTTCTCTTTCCCTCTTTCTCTCTCTCACTCACAGCTTCTCTTTCTCTCTCTCACACTCACAGCTCTTTCTCTCTCTCTCACTCACAGCTTCTCTTTCTCTCTCCGTCTCTCTCACACAGCTTCTCTTTCTCTCGCTCTCACTCACAGCTTCTCTTTCTCTCTCTCTCACTCACAGCTTCTCTTTCTCTCTCTCTCTCACTCACAGCTTCTCTTTCTCTCTCTCTCTCACTCACACCTTCTCTTTCTCTCTCTCTCTCACTCGCACCTTCTCTTTCTCTCTCTCTGTCTCACTCACAGCTTCTGTTTCTCCCTCTCTCTCACTCACAGCTTCTCTTTCTCTCTCTCACTCACACCTTCTCTCTCTTTCTCTCTCTCTGTCTCACTCACAGCTTCTCTTTCTCTCTCTCTCACTCACACCTTCTCTTTCTCTCTCTCACTCGCACCTTCTCTTTCTCTCTCTCTGTCTCACACACAGCATCCCTTTCTCTCTCTCACTCACTCACATCTTCTCTTTCTCTCTCTCTCTCACTCACAGCTTCTCTTTCTCTCTCTCTCTGTCACTCAGTCACAGCTTCTCTCTCTCACACACACACACAGCTTCTCTTTCCCTCTCTTTCTCTCTCTCACTCACAGCTTCTCTTTCTCTCTCTCTCTCTCACTCACAGCTCTTTCTCTCTCTCTCACTCACAGCTTCTCTTTCTCTCTCCGTCTCTCTCACACAGCTTCTCTTTCTCTCTCTCTCACTCACAGCTTCTCTTTCTCTCTCTCTCTCACAGCTTTTCTTTCTCTCTCTCTCTCTCACTCACAGCTTCTCTTTCTCTCTCTCTCTCACTCACACCTTCTCTTTCTCTCTCTCTCACTCGCACCTTCTCTTTCTCTCTCTCTGTCTCACTCACAGCTTCTCTTTCTCCCTCTCTGTCACTCACAGCTTCTTTCACTCTCTCTGTCACTCACAGCTTCTCTTACTCTCCCTCTCTCTCTCTCACTCACAGCTTCTCTTTGTCTCTCTCTCTCACTCACATCTTCTTTTTTCTCTCTCGCTCACTCACAGCTTCTCTTTTTCATTCTCTTAGATACAGCTTCTATCTCTCTCACTCACTCACAGCTTCTCTTTATCTCTCTCTCACTCACAGCTTCTCTTTCTATCTCTCTCTCACTCACAGCTTCTCTCTCTCACTCACTCAAAGCATCTTTCTCTCTCTCTCTCCATCTCTCACTCACAGCTTCTCTTTCTCTCTCTATCTCTCACTCACAGCTTCTCTTTCCCTCTCACTCACAGCTTCTCTTTCTCTCTCTCTCTCACTCACAGCTGATCTTTCTCTCTCTCTCACTCACAGCTTCTTTTTCTCTCTGTCTCTCTCACACACAGCATCCCTTTCTCTCTCTCACTCACTCACAGCTTCTCTTTCTCTCTCTCTCTCAGCTTCTATTTCTCTCTCTCTCACTCACAGCTTCTTTTTCTCTCTCTCTCTCTCAGTCACAGCTTCTCTTTCTCTCTCTCTCGCACACACACAGCTTCTCTTTCCCTCTCTTTCTCTCTCTCACTCACAGCTTCTCTTTCTCTCTCTCTCTCTGACTCACAGCTCTTTCTCTCTCTCACTCACTCACAGCTTCTCTTTCTCTCTCTCACTCTCTCACTCACAGCTTCTCTTTCTCCCTCTCTCTCTCACTCACTTTTTCTTTTTTTCTCTCTCTCAATCATAGCTTCTCTTTCTCTCTCTCTCTCACTCACAACTTCTTCTTTTTTCTCTCTCTCTCTCACTCACAGCTTCTCTTTCTCTCTCTCACTAACAGCTTCTCTTTCTCTCTCTCTCTCTCACTCACAGCTTCTCTTTCTCTCTCTCTCTCGCTCACAGCTTCTCTTTCACTCTCTCTCACTCACAGCTTCTCTTTCTCCTCTCTCTCACTCACAGACTCCCTTTCTCTCTCACTCACAGACTCTATTTCTCTCTCTCTCTCTCACTCACACTCTCTTTCTCTCTCAGTCTCTCTCACTCACAGCTTCTCTCTCTCTCTCTCTCACTCACAGCTTCTTTTTTCTCTCTCTAAATCAAAGCTTATCTTTCTCTCTCTCTCTCTCTCTCTCACTCACAGCTTCTTTTTTCTCTCACTCTCTCACACTCACAGCATCTCTTTCTCTGTCACTCACAGCTTCCCTCTCTCTCGCTCACAGCTTCTCTCTCTCTCACTCACTCACAGCTTCTCTTTCTCTCTCTCACAGCTTCTCTTTTTCTCTCTCTCTTTCTCTCACAGCTTCTCTTTCTCTCTCTGTCACTCACAGCTTCTATTTCTCTCTCACTCACTCACAGCTTCTTCTTTTTTTCTCTCTCTCAATCACAGCTTCTCTTTCTCTCTCACTCACAGCTTCACTTTCTCTCTCTCTCACTCACTCACACTCTCTTTCTCTCTCTCTCTCACTCGCAGCTTCTCTTTCTCTCTCTCTCACTCACAGCTTCTCTCTCTCACTCACTCAAAGGATCTCTTTCTCTCTCTATCTGTCTCTCACTCACAGCTTCTCTTTCTCTCTCTGTCTCTCACTCACAGCTTCTCTTTCTCTCTCACTCACAGCTTCTCTTTCTCTCTCTCTCTGTCACTCAGTCACAGCTTCTCTCTCTCTCTCTCACACACACACACACAGCTTCTCTTTCCCTCACTTTCTCTCTCTCACTCACAGCTTCTCTCTCTCTCTCTCTCACTCACAGCTCTTTCTCTCTCTCAGTCACAGCTTCTCTTTCTCTCTCCGTCTCCCTTACTCAGCTTCTCTTTCTCTCTCTCTCACTCACAGCTTCTCTTTCTCTCTCTCACTCACAGCTTCTCTTTCTCTCTCTCACTCACAGCTTCTCTTTCTCTCTCTCTCTCACTCACAGCTTATCTTTCTCTCTCTCTCACTCACACCTTCTCTTTCTCTCTCTCTCTCACTCGCACCTTCTCTTTCTCTCTCTCTGTCTCACACAGCTTCTCTTTCTCCCTCTCTCTCTCACTCACAGTTTTTTTCACTCTCTCTGTCACTCACAGCTTCTCTTACTCTCCCTCTCTCTCCCTCACTCACAGCTTCTCTTTCTCTCTCTCTCTCTCACTCACATCTTCTTTTTTCTCTCTCGCTCACTCACAGCTTCTCTTTTTCCCTCTCTCAGTTAGAGCTTCTCTCTCTCTCTCACTCACAGCTTCTCTTTATCTCTCTCTCACTCACAGCTTCTCTTTCTATCTATCTCTCACTCACAGCTTCTCTCTCTCTCTCACTCAAAGCATCTTTCTCTCTCTCTCTCTCTCTCACTCACAGCTTCCCTTTCTCTCTCTGTCTCTCACTCACAGCTTCTCTTTCCCTCTCACTCACAGCTTCTCTTTCTCTCTCTCTCTCACTCACAGCTTCTCTTTCTCTCTCTCTCACTCACAGCTTCTCTTTCTCTCTGTCTCTCTCACACACAGCATCCCTTTCTCTCTCTCACTCACTCACAGCTTCTCTTTCTCTCTCTCACAGCTTCTATTTCTCTCTCTCTCTCACAGCTTCTTTTTCTCTCTCTCTCTCTCCCTCAGTCACAGCTTCTCTTTCTCTCTCTCTCTCACACACACAGCTTCTCTTTCCCTCTCTTTCTCTCTCTCACTCACAGCTTCTCTTTCTCTCTCTCTCTCACACACACAGCTTCTCTTTCCCTCTCTTTCTCTCTCTCACTCACAGCTTCTCTTTCTCTCTCTCTCTCTCTCACTCACAGCTTCTCTTTCTCTCTCTCACTCTCTCACTCACAGCTTCTCTTTCTCCCTCTCTCTCTCACTCACTTTTTTCTCTCTCTCTCAATCATAGCTTCTCTTTCTCTCTCTCTCTCTCACTCACAATTTCTTCTTTTTCTCTCTCTCTCACTCACAGCTTCTCTTTCTCTCTCTCACTCACAGCTTCTCTTTCTCTCTCTCTCTCACTCACAGCTTCTCTTCTTCTCTCTCTCGCTCACAGCTTCTCTTTCACTCTCTCTCAATCATAGCTTCTCTTTCTCTCTCTCTCTCTCACTCACAATTTCTTCTTTTTCTCTCTCTCTCACTCACAGCTTCTCTTTCTCTCTCTCACTCACAGCTTCTCTTTCTCTCTCTCTCTCACTCACAGCTTCTCTTCTTCTCTCTCTCGCTCACAGCTTCTCTTTCACTCTCTCTCACTCACAGCTTCTCTTTCTCTCTCTCACTAACAGCTTCTCTTTCTCTCTCTCTCTCTCACTCACAGCTTCTCTTTCTCTCTCTCTCTCGCTCACAGCTTCTCTTTCACTCTCTCTCACTCACAGCTTCTCTTTCTCCTCTCTCTCACTCACAGACTCCCTTTCTCTCTCACTCACAGACTCTATTTCTCTCTCTCTCTCTCACTCACACTCTCTTTCTCTCTCAGTCTCTCTCACTCACAGCTTCTCTCTCTCTCTCTCTCACTCACAGCTTCTTTTTTCTCTCTCTAAATCAAAGCTTATCTTTCTTTCTCTCTCTCTCTCTCTCACTCACAGCTTCTTTTTTCTCTCACTCTCTCACACTCACAGCATCTCTTTCTCTGTCACTCACAGCTTCCCTCTCTCTCGCTCACAGCTTCTCTCTCTCTCACTCACTCACAGCTTCTCTTTCTCTCTCTCACAGCTTCTCTTTTTCTCTCTCTCTTTCTCTCACAGCTTCTCTTTCTCTCTCTGTCACTCACAGCTTCTATTTCTCTCTCACTCACTCACAGCTTCTTCTTTTTTTCTCTCTCTCAATCACAGCTTCTCTTTCTCTCTCACTCACAGCTTCACTTTCTCTCTCTCTCACTCACTCACACTCTCTTTCTCTCTCTCTCTCACTCGCAGCTTCTCTTTCTCTCTCTCTCACTCACAGCTTCTCTCTCTCACTCACTCAAAGGATCTCTTTCTCTCTCTATCTGTCTCTCACTCACAGCTTCTCTTTCTCTCTCTGTCTCTCACTCACAGCTTCTCTTTCTCTCTCACTCACAGCTTCTCTTTCTCTCTCTCTCTGTCACTCAGTCACAGCTTCTCTCTCTCTCTCACACACACACACACAGCTTCTCTTTCCCTCACTTTCTCTCTCTCACTCACAGCTTCTCTCTCTCTCTCTCTCACTCACAGCTCTTTCTCTCTCTCAGTCACAGCTTCTCTTTCTCTCTCCATCTCCCATACTCAGCTTCTCTTTCTCTCTCTCTCACTCACAGCTTCTCTTTCTCTCTCTCACTCACAGCTTCTCTTTCTCTCTCTCACTCACAGCTTCTCTTTCTCTCTCTCTCTCACTCACAGCTTATCTTTCTCTCTCTCTCACTCACACCTTCTCTTTCTCTCTCTCTCTCACTCGCACCTTCTCTTTCTCTCTCTCTGTCTCACACAGCTTCTCTTTCTCCCTCTCTCTCTCACTCACAGTTTTTTTCACTCTCTCTGTCACTCACAGCTTCTCTTACTCTCCCTCTCTCTCCCTCACTCACAGCTTCTCTTTCTCTCTCTCTCTCTCACTCACATCTTCTTTTTTCTCTCTCGCTCACTCACAGCTTCTCTTTTTCCCTCTCTCAGTTAGAGCTTCTCTCTCTCTCTCACTCACAGCTTCTCTTTATCTCTCTCTCACTCACAGCTTCTCTTTCTATCTATCTCTCACTCACAGCTTCTCTCTCTCTCTCACTCAAAGCATCTTTCTCTCTCTCTCTCTCTCTCACTCACAGCTTCCCTTTCTCTCTCTGTCTCTCACTCACAGCTTCTCTTTCCCTCTCACTCACAGCTTCTCTTTCTCTCTCTCTCTCACTCACAGCTTCTCTTTCTCTCTCTCTCACTCACAGCTTCTCTTTCTCTCTGTCTCTCTCACACACAGCATCCCTTTCTCTCTCTCACTCACTCACAGCTTCTCTTTCTCTCTCTCACAGCTTCTATTTCTCTCTCTCTCTCACAGCTTCTTTTTCTCTCTCTCTCTCTCCCTCAGTCACAGCTTCTCTTTCTCTCTCTCTCACACACACACAGCTTCTCTTTCCCTCTCTTTCTCTCTCTCACTCACAGCTTCTCTTTCTCTCTCTCTCTCACACACACAGCTTCTCTTTCCCTCTCTTTCTCTCTCTCACTCACAGCTTCTCTTTCTCTCTCTCTCTCTCTCACTCACAGCTTCTCTTTCTCTCTCTCACTCTCTCACTCACAGCTTCTCTTTCTCCCTCTCTCTCTCACTCACTTTTTTCTCTCTCTCTCAATCATAGCTTCTCTTTCTCTCTCTCTCTCTCTCACTCACAATTTCTTCTTTTTCTCTCTCTCTCACTCACAGCTTCTCTTTCTCTCTCTCACTCACAGCTTCTCTTTCTCTCTCTCTCTCACTCACAGCTTCTCTTCTTCTCTCTCTCGCTCACAGCTTCTCTTTCACTCTCTCTCACTCACAGCTTCTCTTTCTCTCTCTCACTCACAGCTTCTCTTTCTCTCTCTCACTCACAGCTTCTCTTTCTCTCTCTCTCTCACTCACAGCTTATCTTTCTCTCTCTCTCACTCACACCTTCTCTTTCTCTCTCTCTCTCACTCACACCATCTCTTTCTCTCTCTCACACACACACAGCTTCTCTTTCCCTCACTTTCTCTCTCTCACACAGCTTCTCTCTCTCTCTCTCTCACTCACAGCTCTTTCTCTCTCTCAGTCACAGCTTCTCTTTCTCTCTCCGTCTCTCTTACACAGCTTCTCTTTCTCTCTCTCTCACTCACAGCTTCTCTTTCTCTCTCTCACTCACAGCTTCTCTTTCTCTCTCTCACTCACAGCTTCTCTTTCTCTCTCTCTCTCACTCACAGCTTATCTTTCTCTCTCTCTCTCACTCACACCTTCTCTTTCTCTCTCTCTCTCACTCGCACCTTCTCTTTCTCTCTCTCTGTCTCACTCACAGCTTCTCTTTCTCCCTCTCTCTCTCACTCACAGCTTCTCTTACTCTCCCTCTCTCTCCCTCACTCACAGCTTCTCTTTCTCTCTCTCTCTCTCACTCACATCTTCTTTTTTCTCTCTCGCTCACTCACAGATTCTCTTTTTCCCTCACTCAGTTACAGCTTCTCTCTCTCTCTCTCAATCACAGCTTCTCTTTATCTCTCTCTCACTCACAGCTTCTTTTTCTATCTATCTCTCACTCACAGCTTCTCTCTCTCTCACTCAAAGCATCTTTCTCTCTCTCTCTCTCACTCACAGCTTCCCTTTCTCTCTCTGTCTCTCACTCACAGCTTCTCTTTCCCTCTCACTCACAGCTTCTCTTTCTCTCTCTCTCTCACTCACAGCTTCTCTTTCTCTCTCTCTCTCACACACACAGCTTCTCTTTCCCTCTCTTTCTCTCTCTCACTCACAGCTTCTCTTTCTCTCTCTCTCTCACACACACAGCTTCTCTTTCCCTCTCTTTCTCTCTCTCACTCACAGCTTCTCTTTCTCTCTCTCTCTCTCTCACTCACAGCTTCTCTTTCTCTCTCTCACTCTCTCACTCACAGCTTCTCTTTCTCCCTTTCTCTCTCACTCACTTTTTTCTCTCTCTCTCAATCATAGCTTCTCTTTCTCTCTCTCTCTCTCACTCACAATTTCTTCTTTTTCTCTCTCTCTCACTCACAGCTTCTCTTTCTCTCTCTCACTCACAGCTTCTCTTTCTCTCTCTCTCTCACTCACAGCTTCTCTTCTTCTCTCTCTCGCTCACAGCTTCTCTTTCACTCTCTCTCACTCACAGCTTCTCTTTCTCTCTCTCACTCACAGCTTCTCTTTCTCTCTCTCTCTCACTCACAGCTTATCTTTCTCTCTCTCTCACTCACACCTTCTCTTTCTCTCTCTCTCTCACTCACACCATCTCTTTCTCTCTCTCACACACACACAGCTTCTCTTTCCCTCACTTTCTCTCTCTCACTCACAGCTTCTCTCTCTCTCTCTCTCACTCACAGCTCTTTCTCTCTCTCAGTCACAGCTTCTCTTTCTCTCTCCGTCTCTCTTACACAGCTTCTCTTTCTCTCTCTCTCACTCACAGCTTCTCTTTCTCTCTCTCACTCACAGCTTCTCTTTCTCTCTCTCACTCACAGCTTCTCTTTCTCTCTCTCTCTCACTCACAGCTTATCTTTCTCTCTCTCTCTCACTCACACCTTCTCTTTCTCTCTCTCTCTCACTCGCACCTTCTCTTTCTCTCTCTCTGTCTCACTCACAGCTTCTCTTTCTCCCTCTCTCTCTCACTCACAGCTTTTTTCACTCTCTCTGTCACTCACAGCTTCTCTTACTCTCCCTCTCTCTCCCTCACTCACAGCTTCTCTTTCTCTCTCTCTCTCTCACTCACATCTTCTTTTTTCTCTCTCGCTCACTCACAGCTTCTCTTTTTCCCTCTCTCAGTTAGAGCTTCTCTCTCTCTCTCACTCACAGCTTCTCTTTATCTCTCTCTCACTCACAGCTTCTCTTTCTATCTATCTCTCACTCACAGCTTCTCTCTCTCTCTCACTCAAAGCATCTTTCTCTCTCTCTCTCTCTCACTCACAGCTTCCCTTTCTCTCTCTGTCTCTCACTCACAGCTTCTCTTTCCCTCTCACTCACAGCTTCTCTTTCTCTCTCTCTCTCACTCACAGCTTCTCTTTCTCTCTCTCTCACTCACAGCTTCTCTTTCTCTCTGTCTCTCTCACACACAGCATCCCTTTCTCTCTCTCACTCACTCACAGCTTCTCTTTCTCTCTCTCACAGCTTCTATTTCTCTCTCTCTCTCACAGCTTCTTTTTCTCTCTCTCTCTCTCCCTCAGTCACAGCTTCTCTTTCTCTCTCTCTCTCACACACAGAGCTTCTCTTTCCCTCTCTTTCTCTCTCTCACTCACAGCTTCTCTTTCTCTCTCTCTCTCACACACACCTCTTCTCTTTCCCTCTCTTTCTCTCTCTCACTCACAGCTTCTCTTTCTCTCTCTCTCTCTCTCACTCACAGCTTCTCTTTCTCTCTCTCACTCACAGCTTCTCTTTCTCTCTCTCTCTCACTCACAGCTTCTCTTCTTCTCTCTCTCGCTCACAGCTTCTCTTTCACTCTCTCTCACTCACAGCTTCTCTTTCTCTCTCTCACTCACAGCTTCTCTTTCTCTCTCTCACTCACAGCTTCTCTTTCTCTCTCTCTCTCACTCACAGCTTATCTTTCTCTCTCTCTCACTCACACCTTCTCTTTCTCTCTCTCTCTCACTCACACCATCTCTTTCTCTCTCTCACACACACACAGCTTCTCTTTCCCTCACTTTCTCTCTCTCACTCACAGCTTCTCTCTCTCTCTCTCTCACTCACAGCTCTTTCTCTCTCTCAGTCACAGCTTCTCTTTCTCTCTCCGTCTCTCTTACACAGCTTCTCTTTCTCTCTCTCTCACTCACAGCTTCTCTTTCTCTCTCTCACTCACAGCTTCTCTTTCTCTCTCTCACTCACAGCTTCTCTTTCTCTCTCTCTCTCACTCACAGCTTATCTTTCTCTCTCTCTCTCACTCACACCTTCTCTTTCTCTCTCTCTCTCACTCGCACCTTCTCTTTCTCTCTCTCTGTCTCACTCACAGCTTCTCTTTCTCCCTCTCTCTCTCACTCACAGCTTTTTTCACTCTCTCTGTCACTCACAGCTTCTCTTACTCTCCCTCACTCTCCCTCACTCACAGCTTCTCTTTCTCTCTCTCTCTCTCACTCACATCTTCTTTTTTCTCTCTCGCTCACTCACAGATTCTCTTTTTCCCTCACTCAGTTACAGCTTCTCTCTCTCTCTCTCAATCACAGCTTCTCTTTATCTCTCTCTCACTCACAGCTTCTTTTTCTATCTATCTCTCACTCACAGCTTCTCTCTCTCTCACTCAAAGCATCTTTCTCTCTCTCTCTCTCACTCACAGCTTCCCTTTCTCTCTCTGTCTCTCACTCACAGCTTCTCTTTCCCTCTCACTCACAGCTTCTCTTTCTCTCTCTCTCTCACTCACAGCTTCTCTTTCTCTCTCTCTCACTCACAGCTTCTCTTTCTCTCTGTCTCTCTCACACACAGCATCCCTTTCTCTCTCTCACTCACTCACAGCTTCTCTTTCTCTCTCTCACAGCTTCTATTTCTCTGTCTCTCACAGCTTCTTTTTCTCTCACTCTCTCTCCCTCAGTCACAGCTTCTCTTTCTCTCTCTCACACACACACACAGCTTCTCTTTCCCTCTCTTTCTCTCTCTCACTCACAGCTTCTCTTTCTCTCTCTCTCTCTCACTCACTGCTTCTCTTTCTCTCTCTCACTCTCTCACTCACAGCTTCTCTTTCTCCCTCTCTCTCTCACTCACTTTTTTTCCTCTCTCTCAATCATACCTTCTCTTTCTCTCTCTCACTCACTCACAACTTCTTCTTTTTTCTCTCTCTCTCACTCACAGCTTCTCTTTCTCTCTCTCACTCACAGCTTCTCTTTCTCTCTCTCTCTCACTCACAGCTTCTCTTCTTCTCTCTCTCGCTCACAGCTTCTCTTTCACTCTCTCTCACTCACAGCTTCTCTTTCTCCTCTCTCTCACTCACAGACTCCCTTTCTCTCTCACTCACAGACTCTCTTTCTCTCTCTCTCTCTCTCTCTCTCTCACTCACACTCTCTTTCTCTCTCAGTCTCTCTCACTCACAGCTTCTCTTTCTCTCTCTCTCTCTCTCTCTCACTCACAGCTTCTTTTTTCTCTCTCTTAATCAAAGCTTATCTTTCTCTCTCTCACTCTCTCTCACTCACAGCTTCTTTTTTCTCTCACTCTCTCGCACTCACAGCATCTCTTTCTCTGTCACTCACAGCTTCCCTCTCTCTCGCTCACAGCTTCTCTCTCTCACTCTCACTCACAGCTTCTCTTTCTCTCTCTCACTCACAGCTTCTCTTTTTCTCTCTCTCTTTCTCTCACAGCTTCTCTTTCTCTCTCTGTCACTCACAGCTTCTATTTCTCTCTCTCTCACTCACAGCTTCTTCTTTTTTCTTTCTCTCAATCACAGCTTCTCTTTCTCTCTCACTCACAGCTTCACTTTTTCTCTCTCACACTCTCTCACACTCTCTTTCTTTCTCTCTCTCTCTCACTCGCAGCTTCTCTTTCTCTCTCTCTCACTCACAGCTTCTCTTTCACTCTCTCACTCAAAGCTTCTCTTTCTCTCTCTCTCACTCACTAACAGCCCTTTCTCCCTCTCTCTCTCTCTCACAGATTTTTTCTCTCTCTCACTCACAGCTTCTCTCTCTCTCACTCACAGCTTCTCTCTCTCTCTCTCACTCACTCTCAGCTTCTCTTTCTCTCTCTGTCTCTCTCACTCACAGTTTCTCTTTTTCTCTCGTTCTATCTCACTCACAGCTTCTCTTTCTCCCTCTCTCACTCACAGCTTATCTTTCTCTCACACACAGCTTCTCTCTCTCTCTCACACACACACAGATTCTCTTTCTCTCTCACTCTCACTCACAGCTTCTCTTTCTCTCTCTCTCACTCACAGCTTCTCTTTCTCTCTCTCTCTCACTCATAGCTTCTCTTTCTCTCGCTCTCTCTCAAACACAGCATCTCTTTCTCTCTCTTTCTCTCTCTTTCTCTCTCTCACTCACAGCTTCTCTTTCTCTCTCTCACTCACAGCTTCTCTTTCTCTCGCTCTCTCTCACTCACAGCTTCTCTTTCTCTCTCTCTCACTCACAGCTTCTCTTTCTCTCTCTCTCTCACTCGCACCTTCTCTTTCTCTCTCTCTCTCACTCACAGCTTCTCTTTCTCTCTCTCACTCTCACAGCTTCTCTTTCTCTCTGTCACTCAAAGCTCCACTTTCTCTCTCTCTCTCTCACTCACAGCTTCTTTTTTCTCTCTCTTTCAATCACAGCTTCTCTTTCTCTCTCTCTTTCTCACTCACAGCTTCTTTTTTTCTCTCTGTCTCACTCATTCACAGCTTCTCTTTCTCTCTCACTCACACCTTCTCTTTCACTCTCTGTCTCACACACAGCATCTCTTTCTCTCTCACTCACAGCTTCTCTTTCTCTCTCTCTCTCACTCACAGCTTCACTTTATTTCTCTCTCTCTCGCTCACATCTTCTCTTTCTATTCTCTCTCACTCACAGACTCTCTTTCTCTCTAACTCACAGCTTCTCTTTTTCTCACTCTCTCTCTCACTCACACACACTCTCTCTCTCACTCACAGCATCTCTCTCTCTCACACTCACATCTCTTTCTCTCTCACACACAGCGTCTCTTTCTCTCTCACACACACACACACACAGCTTCTCTTTCTCTCTCTCACTCACTCACAGCATCTCTCTCTCTCTCTCACTCACATCTCTTTCTCTCTCTCACACAGCGTCTCTTTCTCTCTCAGACACACACACAGCATCCCTTTCTCTCTCTCACTCACTCACAGCTTCTCTTTCTCTCTCTCTCTCACAGCTTCTATTTCTCTCTCTCTCTCACTCACAGCTTCTTTTTCTCTCTCTCTCTCAGTCACAGCTTCTCTTTCTCTCTCTCTCACACACACACAGCTTCTCTTTCCCTCTCTTTCTCTCTCACACAGCTTCTCTTTCTCTCTCTCTCTCTCACTCACAGCTCTTTCTCTCTCTCACTCACTCACAGCTTCTCTTTCTCTCTCTCACTCTCTCACTCACAGCTTCTCTTTCTCCCTCTCTCTCTCACTCACTTTTTTTCTCTCTCTCAATCATAGCTTCTCTTTCTCTCTCTCTCTCACTCACAACTTCTTCTTTTTTCTCTCTCTCTCACTCACAGCTTCTCTTTCTCTCTCTCACTCACAGCTTCTCTTTCTCTCTCTCTCACTCACAGCTTCTCTTTGTCTCTCTATCGCTCACAGCTTCTCTTTCACTCTCTCTCACTCACACCTTCTCTTTCTCCTCTCTCTCACTCACAGACTCCCTTTCTCTCTCACTCACAGACTATCTTTCTCTCTCTCACTCACTCACACTCTCTTTCTCTCTCAGTCTCTCTCACTCACAGCTTCTCTTTCTCTCTCTCTCTCTCTCTCTCACTCGCAGCTTCTTTTTTCTCTCTCTAAATCAAAGCTTATCTTTCCCTCTCTCACTCTCTCTCACTCACAGCTTCTTTTTTCTCTCACTCTCTCGCACTCACAGCATCTCTTTCTCTGTCACTCACAGCTTCCCTCTCTCTCGCTCACAGCTCTCTCTCTCTCTCACTCACAGCTTCTCTTTCTCTCTCTCACTCACAGCTTCTCTTTTTCTCTCTCTCTTTCTCTCACAGCTTCTCTTTCTCTCTCTGTCACTCACAGCTTCTATTTCTCTCTCTCTCACTCACAGCTTCTTCTTTTTTCTCTCTCTCAATCACAGCTTCTCTTTCTCTCTCACTCACAGCTTCACTTTTTCTCTCTCTCACTCACTCACACTCTCTTTCTCTCTCTCTCTCACTCGCAGCTTCTCTTTCTCTCTCTCTCACTCACAGCTTCTCTTTCACTCTCTCACTCAAAGCTTCTCTTTCTCTCTCACTCTCACTCACTCACAGCCCTTTCTCCCTCTCTCTCTCTCACAGATTCTTTCTCTCTCTCACTCACAGCTTCTCTCTCTCTCTCACTCACAGCTTCTCTCTCTCTCTCTCTCTCACTCACTCTCAGCTTCTCTTTCTCTCTCTGTCTCTCGCACTCAGTTTCTCTTTTTCTCTCCTTCTATCTCACTCACAGCTTCTCTTTCTCCCTCTCTCACTCACAGCTTATCTTTCTCTCTCACACACACAGCTTCTCTCTCTCTCTCTCACTCAAACACAGCATCTCTTTCTCTCTCTTTCTCTCTCTTTCTCTCTCTCACTCACAGCTTCTCTTTCTCTCTCTCACTCACAGCTTCTCTTTCTCTCTCTCTCTCACTCACAGCTTCTCTTTCTCTCTCTCTCACTCACAGCTTCTCTTTCTTTCTCTCTCACTCACACCTTCTCTTTCTCTCTCTCCCACTTGCACCTTCTCTTTCTCTCTCTCTCTCACTCACAGCTTCTCTTTCTCTCTCTCACTCTCACTCACAGCTTCTCTTTCTCTCTCTGTCACTCACAGCTCCACTTTCTCTCTCCCTCTCTCTCTCACTCACAGCTTCTTTTTTCTCTCTCTTTCAATCAGCTTCTCTTTCTCTCTCTCTTTCTCACTCACAGCTTCTTTTTTCTCTCACTCTCTCTCACTCACAGCTTCCCTTTCTCTCTCACTCACAGCTTCTCTGTCTCTCTCTCTCTTACTCACAGCTTCTTTTTTTCTCTCTGTCTCTCTCACTCACAGCTTCTCTTTCTCTCTCACTCACAGCTTCTCTTTCTCTCTCTGTCTCACACACAGCATCTCTTTCTTTCTCTCTCACTCACAGCTTCTCTTTCTCTTCTCTCTCACTCACAGACTCTCTTTCTCTCTAACTCACAGCTTCTCTTTTTCTCTCTCTTTCTCTCACTCAAACACTCTCTCTCTCTCTCACTCACAGCATCTCTCTCTCTCTCACTCACATCTCTTTCTCTCTCACACACAGCGTCTCTTTCTCTCTCACACAAACACACACAGCTTCTCTTTCTCTCTCTCACTCACAGCTTCTCTTTCTCTCTCTCTCTCACTCACAACTTCACTTTCTCTCTCTCTCTCTCACTCACAGCTTCTCTTTCCCTATCTAACTCACAACTTCTCTTCCTCTCACTCTCTCACTTACAGCTTCTCCTTCTCTCTTTCTCCCACACACAGCTTCTCTTTCTCTCTCACACACACTCACAGCTTATCTTACTCTCTCTCACACACACACAGCATTTCTTTTTCTCTCTCTCACTCACAGCTTCTCTTTCTCTCTCACACACACACAGCTTCGCTTTTTCTCTCTCTCTCACGCACAGCTTCTCTTTCTCTTTCGCTCTCACAGCTACTTTGCTCTCTCTCACTCAAAGCCTCTCTTTCTCTCCCTCTCTCTCACTCTCAGCTTCTCTCTCACACACACACACAGCTTCTCTTTCTCTCTCTCTCTCTCACTCACAGCTTCTCTTTCTCTCTCTTTCCCTCTCAATCACAGCTTCTTTTTCTCTCTCTATCTCTCTCACTCACAGCTTCTCTTTCTCTCTCTGTCTCTCTCACTCACAGCTTCTATTTCTCTCTCCATCTCACTCACTCACAGCTCTATCTCTCTCTCTCACTGACAGCTTATATTTCTCTCTCTCACTCACAGCTGCTCTTTCTCTCTCTCTCACTCACAGCTTCTCTTTCTCTCTCACACACTCACAGCTTCTCTTTCTCTCTCTCTTACTCGCAGCTTTTCTTTCTCTCTCTCTCACTCACATCTTCTCTTTCTCTCTCTCTCAATCACAGCTTCTCTTTCTCTCTCTCTCTCACTCACAGCTTCTCTTTCTCTCTCTGTCTCTCTCACTCACAGGTTCTATTTCTCTCTCTGTCTCACTCACTCACAGCTTCTTTTTCTCTCTCTCTCTCACTCACAGCTTATATTTCTCTCTCTCACTCGCAGCTTCTCTTTCTCTCTCACTCACTCACAGCTTCTCTTTCTCTCTCTCTCTCACTCACAGCTTCTTTTTTCTCTCTCTAAATCAAAGCTTATCTTTCCCTCTCTCACTCTCTCTCACTCACAGCTTCTTTTTTCTCTCACTCTCTTGCACTCACAGCATCTCTTTCTCTGTCACTCACAGCTTCCCTCTCTCTCGCTCACAGCTCTCTCTCTCTCACTCACAGCTTCTCTTTTTCTCTCTCACTCACAGCTTCTCTTTTTCTCTCTCTTTCTCTCACAGCTTCTCTTTCTCTCTCTGTCACTCACAGCTTCTATTTCTCTCTCTCTCACTCACAGCTTCTTTTTTCTCTCTCTCAATCACAGCTTCTCTTTCTCTCTCACTCACAGCTTCACTTTTTCTCTCTCTCACTCACTCACACTCTCTTTCTCTCTCTCTCTCACTCGCAGCTTCTCTTTCTCTCTCTCTCACTCACAGCTTCTCTTTCACTCTCTCACTCAAAGCTTCTCTTTCTCTCTCTCTCTCACTCACTCACAGCCCTTTCTCCCTCTCTCTCTCTCACAGATTCTTTCTCTCTCTCACTCACAGCTTCTCTCTCTCTCTCACTCACAGCTTCTCTCTCTCTCTCTCTCTCACTCACTCTCAGCTTCTCTTTCTCTCTCTGTCTCTCTCACTCACAGTTTCTCTTTTTCTCTCCTTCTATCTCACTCACAGCTTCTCTTTCTCCCTCTCTCACTCACAGCTTATCTTTCTCTCTCTCTCACACAGCTTCTCTCTCTCTCTCACTCACAGATTCTCTTTCTCTCTCTCACTCTCACTCACAGCTTCTCGTTCTCTCTCTCTCACTCACAGCTTCTCTTTCTCTCTCTCTCTCTCTCACTCATAGCTTCTCTTTCTCTCGCTCTCTCTCAAACACAGCATCTCTTTCTCTCTCTTTCTCTCTCTTTCTCTCTCTCACTCACAGCTTCTCTTTCTCTCTCTCACTCACAGCTTCTCTTTCTCTCTCTCTCTCACTCACAGCTTCTCTTTCTCTCTCTCTCACTCACAGCTTCTCTTTCTTTCTCTCTCACTCACACCTTCTCTTTCTCTCTCTCCCACCCGCACCTTCTCTTTCTCTCTCTCTCTCACTCACAGCTTCTCTTTCTCTCTCTCACTCTCACTCACAACTTCTCTTTCTCTCTCTGTCACTCACAGCTCCACTTTCTCTCTCTCTCTCTCTCACTCACAGCTTCTTTTTTCTCTCTCTTTCAATCACAGCTTCTCTTTCTCTCTCTCTTTCTCACTCACAGCTTCTTTTTTCTCTCACTCTCTCTCACTCACAGCTTCTCTTTCTCTCTCACTCACAGCTTCTCTGTCTCTCTCACTCTTACTCACAGCTTCTTTTTTTCTCTCTGTCTCTCTCACTCACAGCTTCTCTTTCTCTCTCACTCACAGCTTCTCTTTCTCTCTCTGTCTCACACACAGCACCTCTTTCTCTCTCACTCACAGCTTCTCTTTCTCTCTCTCTCTCACAGCTTCTCTTTCTTTCTTTCTCTCTCTCTCTCTCGCTCACAGCTTCTCTTTCTCTTCTCTCTCACTCACAGACTCTCTTTCTCTCTAATTCACAGCTTCTCTTTTTCTCTCTCTTTCTCTCACTCACACACTCTCTATCTCTCTCACTCACAGCATCTCTCTCTCTCACTCACATCTCTTTTTCTCTCTCACACAGTATCTCGTTCTCACACACACACACACAGCTTCTCTTTCTCTCTCTCACTCACTCACAGCTTCTCTTTCTCTCTCTCTCACTCACAACTTCACTTTCTCTCTCTCTCTCACTCACAGCTTCTCTTTCCCTATCTAACTCACAACTTCTCTTCCTCTCACTCTCTCACTTACAGCTTCTCCTTCTCTCTTTCTCTCTCACACAGCTTCTCTTTCTCTCACACACACACTCACAGCTTATCTTTCTCTCTCACACACACACACAGCATTTCTTTTTCTCTCTCTCACTCACAGCTTCTCTTTCTCTCTCACACACACACAGCTTCGCTTTTTCTCTCTCTCTCACGCACAGCTTCTCTTTCTCTTTCGCTCTCACAGATACTTTGCTCTCTCTCACTCAAAGCCTCTCTTTCTCTCCCTCTCTCTCACTCTCAGCTTCTCTCTCTCACACACACACAGCTTCTCTTTCTCTCTCTCTCTCTCACTCACAGCTTCTCTTTCTCTCTCTTTCCCTCTCACTCACAGCTTCTTTTTCTCTCTCTATCTCTCTCACTCACAGCTTCTCTTTCTCTCTCTGTCTCTCTCACTCACAGCTTCTATTTCTCTCTCCATCTCACTCACTCACAGCTCTTTCTCTCTCTCTCACTGACAGCTTATATTTCTCTCTCTCACTCACAGCTGCTCTTTCTCTCTCTCTCACTCACAGCTTCTCTTTCTCTCACACACACTCACAGCTTCTCTTTCTCTCTCTCTTACTCGCAGCTTTTCTTTCTCTCTCTCTCACTCACATCTTCTCTTTCTCTCTCTGTCTCTCTCACTCACAGCTTCTATTTCTCTCTCCATCTCACTCTCTCACAGCTTCTCTTTCTCTCTCTCTCAATCACAGCTTCTCTTTCTCTCTCTCTCACTCACAGCTTCTCTTTCTCTCTCTGTCTCTCTCACTCACAGGTTCTATTTCTCTCTCTGTCTCACTCACTCACAGCTTCTTTTTCTCTCTCTCTCTCACTCACAGCTTATATTTCTCTTTCTCTCACTCGCAGCTTCTCTTTCTCTCTCTCTCACTCACAGCTTCTCTTTCTCTTTCTCTCTCTCACTCACAGCTTCTCTTTCTCTCTCTCTCTCTCACTCGCAGCTTCTCTTTCTCTCTCTCTCTCACTCACAGCTTCTCTTTCTCCTTCTCTCTCTCACTTCCAGCTTCTGTCACTCTCTCTGTCACTCACAGCTTCTCTTTATCTCCCTCTCTCTCTCTCACTCACAACTTCTCTTTCTCTCTCTCTCTCTCACTGACAGCTTCTTTTTTACTCTCTTTGTCACTCACAGCTTCTCTTTTTCCCTCTCTCACTCACACCTTCTCTCTCTCTCTCTATCTCACTCAAAGCGTCTCTTTCTCTCTCTCTCTGTCTCACTCACAGCTTCTGTTTTTTTCCCTCTCTCTCACTCACAGCTTCTCTTTCTCTCTCTCTCTCACTCGCAGCTCCTCTTTCTCTCTCTCTCTCTCACAGCTTCTCTTTCTCCCTCTCTCTCTCACTCACAGCTTCTTTCACTCTCTCTGTCACTCACAGCTTCTCTTAATCTCCCTCTCTCTCTCTCTCACTCACAGCTTCTCTTTCTCTCTCTCTCTCTCTCACTCACAGCTTGTTTTTTACTCTCTTTCTCACTCACAGCTTCTCTTTTTCCCTCTCGGTCACACTTCTCTCTTTCTCTCTCTCACTCACACCTTCGCTTTCTCTCTCTCTCTCTCTCAGCTTCTCTTTCTCTCTCTCTCACTCACAGTTTCTTTTTTCTCTCTCTCTCAATCATAGCTTCACTTTCTCTCTCTCTCTCACACACAACTTCTATTTTTCCTCTCTCTCTCACTCACAGCTTCTCTTTCTCTCTCTAACTCACAGCTTCTCTTTCTCTCTCTCACTCACAGCTTCTCTTTCTCTCACTCTCTCACTCACACCTTCTCTTTCTCTCTCTCTCGCTCACAGCTTCTCTTTCACTCTCACTCACAGCTTCTCTTTCTCTTCTCTCTCTCTCATAGCTTCTCTTTCTCTCTGTCTCTCTCACTCACAGCTTCTCTTTCTCTCTCTGTGTCTCTCACTCTCAGCTTCTCTTTCTCTCTCTCTCACTCACAGCTTCTCTTTTTCTCTCTCTCTCTCTCACTCACAGCTTCTCTTTCTCTCTGTCTCTCACACACACAGCTTCTCTTTCTCTCTCTCTCTCTCACTCACAGCTTCTCTTTCTCACTCTCACACACTCTCACAGCTTTTCTTTCTCTCTCTCTCTCTCACTCACAGCTTCTTTTTTCTCTTTCTCTCATTCACAGCTTCTCTTTCTCTCTCTCACACTCAGCTTGTCTCTCTCTCTCACAGCTTCTCTTTCTCACTCACTCTCTCTCACTCACAGCTTCTCTCTCTCTCTCTCGCTCACAGCTTCTCTTTCTCTCTCTCTCACTCACAGCTTCTCATTCTCCTCTCTCTCACTCACAGCTTCTCTTCCTCACTCTCTCACTCACAGCTTCTCTTTCTTTCCCTCTCTCTCTCACTCACAGCTTCGCTTTCTCTCACTCTCTCTCACTCACAGCTTCTCTTTCTCTCTCACTCACAGCTTCTCTGTCTCTCTCACTCTTACTCACAGCTTCTTTTTTTCTCTCTGTCTCTCTCACTCACAGCTTCTCTTTCTCTCTCACTCACAGCTTCTCTTTCTCTCTCTGTCTCACACACAGCACCTCTTTCTCTCTCACTCACAGCTTCTCTTTCTCTCTCTCTCTCTCTCACAGCTTCTCTTTCTTTCTTTCTTTCTTTCTCTCTCTCTCGCTCGCTCACAGCTTCTCTTTCTCTTCTCTCTCACTCACAGACTCTCTTTCTCTCTAATTCACAGCTTCTCTTTTTCTCTCTCTTTCTCTCACTCACACACTCTCTCTCTCTCACTCACAGCATCTCTCTCTCTCACTCACATCTCTTTTTCTCTCTCACACAGCGTCTCGTTCTCACACACACACACACAGCTTCTCTTTCTCTCTCTCACTCACTCACAGCTTCTCTTTCTCTCTCTCTCTCACTCACAACTTCACTTTCTCTCTCTCTCTCTCACTCACAGCTTCTCTTTCCCTATCTAACTCACAACTTCTCTTCCTCTCACTCTCTCACTTACAGCTTCTCCTTCTCTCTTTCTCTCTCACACAGCTTCTCTTTCTCTCACACACACACTCACAGCTTATCTTTCTCTCTCACACACACACAGCATTTCTTTTTCTCTCTCTCACTCACAGCTTCTCTTTCTCTCTCACACACACAGCTTCGCTTTTTCTCTCTCTCTCACGCACAGCTTCTCTTTCTCTTTCGCTCTCACAGCTACTTTGCTCTCTCTCACTCAAAGCCTCTCTTTCTCTCCCTCTCTCTCACTCTCAGCTTCTCTCTCTCACACACACACAGCTTCTCTTTCTCTCTCTCTCTCTCACTCACAGCTTCTCTTTCTCTCTCTTTCCCTCTCACTCACAGCTTCTTTTTCTCTCTCTATCTCTCTCACTCACAGCTTCTCTTTCTCTCTCTGTCTCTCTCACTCAAAGCTTCTATTTCTCTCTCCATCTCACTCACTCACAGCTCTTTCTCTCTCTCTTACTGACAGCTTATATTTCTCTCTCTCACTCACAGCTGCTCTTTCTCTCTCTCTCACTCACAGCTTCTCTTTCTCTCACACACACTCACAGCTTCTCTTTCTCTCTCTCTTACTCGCAGCTTTTCTTTCTCTCTCTCTCACTCACATCTTCTCTTTCTCTCTCTGTCTCTCTCACTCACAGCTTCTATTTCTCTCTCCGTCTCACTCTCTCACAGCTTCTCTTTCTCTCTCTCTCAATCACAGCTTCTCTTTCTCTCTCTCTCACTCACAGCTTCTCTTTCTCTCTCTGTCTCTCTCACTCACAGGTTCTATTTCTCTCTCTCTCTCACTCGCAGCTTCTCTTTCTCTCTCTCTCTCACTCACAGCTTCTCTTTCTCCTTCTCTCTCTCACTTCCAGCTTCTGTCACTCTCTCTGTCACTCACAGCTTCTCTTTATCTCCCTCTCTCTCTCTCACTCACAACTTCTCTTTCTCTCTCTCTCTCTCACTCACAGCTTCTTTTTTACTCTCTTTGTCACTCACAGCTTCTCTTTTTCCCTCTCTATCACTCACACCTTCTCTCTCTCTCTCTATCTCACTCAAAGCGTCTCTTTCTCTCTCTCTCTGTCTCACTCACAGCTTCTGTTTTTTCCCTCTCTCTCACTCACAGCTTCTCTTTCTCTCTCTCTCTCACTCGCAGCTCCTCTTTCTCTCTCTCTCTCTCACAGCTTCTCTTTCTCCCTCTCTCTCTCACTCACAGCTTCTTTCACTCTCTCTGTCACTCACAGCTTCTCTTAATCTCCCTCTCTCTCTCTCACTCACAGCTTCTCTTTCTCTCTCTCTCTCTCTCACTCACAGCTTGTTTTTTACTCTCTCTCTCACTCACAGCTTCTCTTTTTCCCTCTCGGTCACACTTCTCTATTTCTCTCTCTCACTCACACCTTCGCTTTCTCTCTCTCTCTCTCACTCTCAGCTTCTCTTTCTCTCTCTCTCACTCACAGATTCTTTTTTCTCTCTCTCTCAATCATAGCTTCTCTTTCTCTCTCTCTCTCACTTGCAGCTTCTCTTTCTCTCTCTCTCTCACTCACAGCTTCTCTTTCTCCTTCTCTCTCTCACTTCCAGCTTCTGTCACTCTCTCTGTCACTCACAGCTTCTCTTTATCTCCCTCTCTCTCTCTCACTCACAACTTCTCTTTCTCTCTCTCTCTCTCACTCACAGCTTCTTTTTTACTCTCTTTGTCACTCACAGCTTCTCTTTTTCCCTCTCTCACTCACACCTTCTCTCTCTCTCTCTCTATCTCACTCAAAGCGTCTCTTTCTCTCTCTCTCTGTCTCACTCACAGCTTCTGTTTTTTTCCCTCTCTCTCACTCACAGCTTCTCTTTCTCTCTCTCTCTCACTCGCAGCTCCTCTTTCTCTCTCTCTCTCTCACAGCTTCTCTTTCTCCCTCTCTCTCTCTCACTCACAGCTTCTTTCACTCTCTCTGTCACTCACAGCTTCTCTTAATCTCCCTCTCTCTCTCTCACTCACAGCTTCTCTTTCTCTCTCTCTCTCTCTCACTCACAGCTTGTTTTTTACTCTCTCTCTCACTCACAGCTTCTCTTTTTCCCTCTCGGTCACACTTCTCTCTTTCTCTCTCTCACTCAATCATAGCTTCTCTTTCTCTCTCTCTCTCTCTCACACAACTTCTTTTTTTCCTCTCTCTCTCACTCACAGCTTCTCTTTCTCTCTCTCACTCACAGCTTCTCTTTCTCTCTCTCACTCACAGCTTCTCTTTCTCTCACTCTCTCACTCACAGCTTCTCTTTCTCTTCTCTCTCTCTCACAGCTTCTCTTTCTCTCTGTCTCTCTCACTCACAGCTTCTCTTTCTCTCTCTGTGTCTCTCACTCTCAGCTTCTCTTTCTCTCTCTCTCACTCACAGCTTCTCTTTTTCTCTCTCTCTCACTCACAGCTTCTCTTTCTCTCTGTCTCTCACACACACAGCTTCTCTTTCTTTCTCTCTCTCTCTCACTCACAGCTTCTCTTTCTCACTCTCACACACACTCACAGCTTTTCTTTCTCTCTCTCTCTCTCTCTCACTCACAGCTTCTTTTTTCTCTTTCTCTCATTCACAGCTTCTCTTTCTCTCTCTCACACTCAGCTTGTCTCTCTCTCTCACTCACAGCTTCTCTTTCTCACTCACTCTCTCTCAATCACAGCTTCTCTCTCTCTCTCTCGCTCACAGCTTCTCTTTCTCTCTCTCTCACTCACAGCTTCTCATTCTCCTCTCTCTCACTCACAGCTTCTCTTCCTCACTCTCTCACTCACAGCTTCTCTTTCTTTCCCTCTCTCTCTCACTCACAGCTTCTCTTTCTCTCTCTCTCTCTCACACACATCTTCTCTTTCTCTCTCTTACAGCTTCTCTTTCTCTCTCACACACACACTCTCTTTCTTTCTCTCTCTCACTCACTCACAGCTTCTCTTTTCTCTCTCTCACTCACAGCTTCTCTTTCTCTCTCTCACTCACAGCTTCTCTTTCTTTCTCTCTGTCTCGCTCACAACTTCTCTTTCTCTCTCTCTCTCGCTCACAGCTTCTCTTTCTCTCTCTCTTGCCCTCACAAACTCTCTTTCTCTCTCTCACTCACACCTTCTCTCTCTCTCTCTCACTCACAGCTTCTCTCTCTCTCTCTCTCTCTGTCTCACTTACAGATTCTCTTTCTCTCTCTCCCTCTCACTCACAGCTTCTCTTTCTCTCTCTCTCTCTCACTCACAGCTTCTCTTTCTCACTCTTTCTCTGTCACTCACAGCTTCTTTTTCTCTCTCTCTCACTCACAGCTTCTCTTTCTCTCTCTCTCTCTCACTCACAGTTTCTCTCTCTCTCTCTCTCTCTCTCACTAACAGATTCTCTTTCTCTCTCTCCCTCTCACTCACAGCTTCTCTTTCTCTCTCTGTCTCTCTCACTCACAGCTTCTCTTTCTCTCTCTTTCTCTCTCACTCACACCTTCTCTTTCTCTCTCTGTGTCTCTCACTCACAGCTTCTCTTTCTCTCTCTCACTCACAGCATCTCTTTCTCTCTCACACACACGCACTGCTTCTCTTTCTCTCTCTCTCTCTCACTCACACCTTCTCTTTCTCTCTCTCTCACTCAAAGCTTCTCTCTCTCTCTTTCTCACTCACAGCTTCTCTTTCTTTCTCTCTCTCTCTCACTCACAGCTTTTTTTCCTCTCTCTCTCTCTCACTCACATCTTCTCTTTCTCTCTCTCTCTCTCACAGCTTCTCTCTCTCTCTTTCTCCCTCACAGCTTCTCTTTCTTTCTCTCTGTCTCGCTCACAGCTTCTCTTTCTCTCTCTCTCACTCACAGCTTCTCTCTCTCTCTCTCTCTCACAGCTTCTCTTCCTCTCTCTCTCTCACTCACAGCTTCTCTTTCTTTCTCTCTCTCTCACTCACAGCTTTTCTTTCTCTCTCTCTCTCACTCACAGCTTCTCTTTCTTTCTCTCTCTCTCACTCACAGCTTCTCTTTCTCTCTTTCACTCACTTGCAGCTTTTCTCTCTCTCTCTCTCTCTCACACACATCTTCTCTTTCTCTCTCTTACAGCTTCTCTTTCTCTCTCACACACACACTCTCTTTCTTTCTCTCTCTCACTCACTCACAGCTTCTCTTTTCTCTCTCTCACTCACAGCTTCTCTTTCTCTCTCTCACTCACAGCTTCTCTTTCTTTCTCTCTGTCTCGCTCACAACTTCTCTTTCTCTCTCTCTCTCACTCACAGCTTCTCTTTCTCTCTCTCTTGCCCTCACAAACTCTCTTTCTCTCTCTCACTCACACCTTCTCTCTCTCTCTCTCACTCACAGCTTCTCTCTCTCTCTCTCTCTGTCTCACTTACAGATTCTCTTTCTCTCTCTCCCTCTCACTCACAGCTTCTCTTTCTCTCTCTCTCTCTCACTCACAGCTTCTCTTTCTCACTCTTTCTCTCTCACTCACAGCTTCTTTTTCTCTCTCTCTCACTCACAGCTTCTCTTTCTCTCTCTCTCTCTCACTCACAGTTTCTCTCTCTCTCTCTCTCTCTCTCACTAACAGATTCTCTTTCTCTCTCTCCCTCTCACTCACAGCTTCTCTTTCTCACTCTCCCTCTCACTCACAGCTTCTCTTTCTCTCTCTGTCTCTCTCACTCACAGCTTCTCTTTCTCTCTCTTTCTCTCTCACTCACACCTTCTCTTTCTCTCTCTGTGTCTCTCACTCACAGCTTCTCTTTCTCTCTCTCACTCACAGCATCTCTTTCTCTCTCACACACACACACTGCTTCTCTTTCTCTCTCTCTCTCTCACTCACACCTTCTCTTTCTCTCTCTCTCACTCAAAGCTTCTCTCTCTCTCTTTCTCACTCACAGCTTCTCTTTCTTTCTCTCTCTCTCTCACTCACAGCTTTTTTTCCTCTCTCTCTCTCTCACTCACATCTTCTCTTTCTCTCTCTCTCTCTCACAGCTTCTCTCTCTCTCTTTCTCCCTCACAGCTTCTCTTTCTTTCTCTCTGTCTCGCTCACAGCTTCTCTTTCTCTCTCTCTCACTCACAGCTTCTCTCTCTCTCTCTCTCTCACAGCTTCTCTTCCTCTCTCTCTCTCACTCACAGCTTCTCTTTCTTTCTCTCTCTCTCACTCACAGCTTTTCTTTCTCTCTCTCTCTCACTCACAGCTTCTCTTTCTTTCTCTCTCTCTCACTCACAGCTTCTCTTTCTCTCTTTCACTCACTTGCAGCTTTTCTCTCTCTCTCTCTCTCTCACTCACAGCTTCTTTTTTTTCTTTCTCTCATTCACAGCTTCTCTTAATCTCTCTCACTCACATCTTCTCTCTCTCTCGCTCACAGCTTCTCTTTCTCTCTCTCTCTCTCTCAGCTTCTCTTTCTCTTTCTCTCCCTCTCACTCACAGCTTCTCTTTCTCTCTCTCTCACTCACTCACAGCTTCTCTTTCTCTCTCTCTCTCTCACTCACAGCTTCTCTTTCTCTCTCTTTCCCTCTCACTCACAGCTTCTCTTTCTTTCTCTCTCTCTCTCACTCGCAGCTCCTCTTTCTCTCTCTCTCTCACAGCTTCTCTTTCTCCCTCTCTCTCTCACTCACAGCTTCTCTTTCTCTCTCTCACTCACAGCTTCTCTTTCTCTCTCTCACTCACAGCTTCTCTTTCTCTCACTCTCTCACTCACACCTTCTCTTTCTCTCTCTCTCTCGCTCACAGCTTCTCTTTCACTCTCACTCACAGCTTCTCTTTCTCTTCTCTCTCTCTCACAGCTTCTCTTTCTCTCTGTCTCTCTCACTCACAGCTTCTCTTTCTCTCTCTGTGTCTCTCACTCTCAGCTTCTCTTTCTCTCTCACTCACAGCTTCTCTTTTTCTCTCTCTCTCTCTCACTCACAACTTCTCTTTCTCTCTGTCTCTCACACACACAGCTTCTCTTTCTCTCTCTCTCTCACTCACAGCTTCTCTTTCTCACTCTCACACACACTCACAGCTTTTCTTTCTCTCTCTCTCTCTCTCTCACTCACAGCTTCTTTTTTCTCTCTCTGTGTCTCTCACTCTCAGCTTCTCTTTCTCTCTCTCTCACTCACAGCTTCTCTTTCTCTCTCTGTGTCTCTCACTCTCAGCTTCTCTTTCTCTCTCTCTCACTCACAGCTTCTCTTTCTCTCTCTGTCTCTCTCACTCACACCTTCTCTTTCTCTCTCTGTGTCTCTCACTCACAGCTTCTCTTTCTCTCTCTCACTCACAGCATCTCTTTCTCTCTCACACACACACACTGCTTCTCTTTCTCTCTCTCTCTCACTCACACCTTCTCTCTCTCTCTCTCACTCAAAGCTTCTCTCTCTCTCCTTCTCACTCACAGCTTCTCTTTCTTTCTCTCTCTCTCTCACTCACAGCTTTTTTTCCTCTCTCTCTCTCTCACTCACATCTTCTCTTTCTCTCTCTCTCTCACATCTTCTCTCTCTCTCTTTCTCCCTCACAGCTTCTCTTTCTTTCTCTCTGTCTCGCTCACAGCTTCTCTTTCTCTCTCTCTCACTCACAGCTTCTCTCTCTCTCTCTCACTCACAGCTTCTCTTTCTTTCTCTTTCTCTCACTCACAGCTTTTCTTTCTCTCTCTCTCTCACTCACAGCTTCTCTTTCTTTCTCTCTCTCTCACTAACAGCTTCTCTTTCTCTCTCTCACTCACTCGCAGCTTTTCTCTCTCTCTCTCTCTCTCACTCACAGCTTCTTTTTTCTCTTTCTCTCATTCACAGCGTCTCTTTCTCTCTCTCACTCACAGCTTCTCT
The DNA here is from genome assembly GCA_035047345.1 of Bradypodion ventrale. Lineage (NCBI taxonomy): Eukaryota > Metazoa > Chordata > Lepidosauria > Squamata > Chamaeleonidae > Bradypodion > Bradypodion ventrale. The sequence goes on from JAWDJE010000001.1 coordinate 257,105,324, forward strand.
CTCTCTCGCTCACAGCTTCTCTTTCTCTCTCTCTCTCTCAGCTTCTCTTTCTCTTTCTCTCCCTCTCACTCACAGCTTCTCTTTCTCTCTCTCTCACTCACTCACAGCTTCTCTTTCTCTCTCTCTCTCTCACTCACAGCTTCTCTTTCTCTCTCTTTCCCTCTCACTCACAGCTTCTCTTTCTCTCTCTGACTCTCTCACTCACAGCTTCTCTTTCTCTCTCTCTCTCTCTCACTCACAGCTTCTCTTTCTCCCTCTCTCTCTCACTTATAGCTTCTTTCTCTCTCTCACTCACAGCTTCTCTTTCTCTCTCTCTCTCTTACTCACAGCTTCTCTTTCTCTCTCTCTCTCGCTCACAGCTTCTCTTTCTCTCTCTCTATCTCTCTCACTCACAGTTCTCTTTCTCCTCTCTCTCACTCACATACTCTCTTTCTCTCTCACTCACAGCTTCTCTTTCTCTCTCTCTCACTCACACTCTCTTTCTCTCTCTCTCACTCACAGCTTCTCTTTCTCTCTCACACACAAACACACAGCTTCTCTTTTTCTCTCTCTCTCTCTCACTCAAAACTTCTCTTTTTCTCTCTCACTCACAGCTTCTCTTTCTCTCTCCCTCACTCACATCTTCTCTTTCTCTCACTGTCACTCACAGCTTCTCTTTCTCTCTCTCTCTCTCTCTCTCACTCACAGCTTCTCTTTCTCTCTCCCTCTCACTCACAGCTTCTCTTTCTCTCTGTCTCTTTCACTCACAGCTTCTCTTTCTCTCTCTGTCTCTCTCACTCACAGCTTCTCTTTCTCTCTCTGTCTCTCTCACTCACAGCTTCTCTTTCTCTCTCAGTCTCTCTCACTCTCAACTTCTCTCTCTCTCTCTCACAGCTTCTCTTTCTCTCTCTCACACTCACAGCTCTTTCTCTCTCTCTCTCACTCACAGCTTCTCTTTCACTCTCTCTCACTCACAGCTTCTCTTTCTCTCTCTCTCAAACACAGCATCTGTTTCTCTCTCTTTCTCTCTCTCACTCACAGCTTCTCTCTCTCTCACTCACTCATGGCTTCTCTCTCTCACTCACAGCTTCTCTTTCTCACACACACTCTCTCTCTCTCTCACACTAACAGCATCTCTTTCTCTCTCACTCACTCACAGCTTCTCTTTCTCTCTCTCACTCAAAGCTTCTCTCTCTCTCTCACTCACAACTTCTTTTTTCTCTCACTCTCTCTCACTCACAGCTTCTCTTTCTCTCTCTTTCTCTCTCTCTTTCTCTCTCTCACTCACAGCTTCTCTTTCTCTCTGTCTCTCTCTCACTCACAGCTTCTCTTTTTCTCTCTCTCTCTCACTCACAGCTTCTCTTTCTCTCTATCACTCACTCACTCACACCTCTTTCTCTCTCTGTCTCTCTCACTCACAGCTTCTCTGTCTCTCTCAGTCTCTCTCACTCACAGCTTCTCTTTCTCTCACACAATCACAGCTCTTTCTCTCTCACTCACTCAAAGCTTTTCTTTCTCTCTCTCACTCACTCAATGCTTCTCCTTCTCTCTCTCTCACTCACTCACAGCTTCTCTTTCTCCCTCTCTCTCTCACTTACAGCTTCTTTCTCTATCACTCACAGCTTCTCTTTCTCTCTCTCTCTTACTCACAGCTTCTCTTTCTCTCTGTCTCTCTCACTCTCAGCTTCTCTTTCTCTCTCTGTCTCTCTCACTCACAGCTTCTCTTTCTCTCTCAGTCTCTCACTCACAGCTTCTCTTTCTCTCTCTCACTCACAGCTTCTCTCTCTCTTGCTCAGAGCTTCTCTCTCACTCTCACTCACAGCTTCTCTTTCTCTCTCTGTCTCTCTCACTCACAGCTTCTCTTTCTCTCTCAGTCTCTCTCACTCACAGCTTCTCTTTTTTTCTCTCTCTCACAGCTTCTCTTTCTCTCTCTCACACTCACAGCTCTTTCTCCCTCTCTCTCACTCACAGCTTCTCTTTCTCTCTCTCTCACTCACAGCTTCTCTTTCTCTCTCTCACTCAAAGCTTCTCTTCCTCTCTCTCACTCACAGCTTCTCTTTCTCCCTCTCTCTCACTCACAGCTTCTTTCTCTCTCTATCACTCACAGCTTCTCTTTCTCTCTCACACACACAGCTTCTCTTTCTCTCACACACTCACAGCTCTTTCTCTCTCACTCACTCACAGCTTTTCTTTCTCTCTCTCACTCACTCAATGCTTCTCTTTCTTTCTCTCTCTCTCACTCACTCACAGCTTCTCTTTCTCCCTCTCTCTCTCACTTACAGCTTCTTTCTCTATCACTCACAGCTTCTCTTTCTCTCTCTCTTTTACTCACAGCTTCTCTTTCTCTCTCTGTCTCTCTCACTCTCAGCTTCTCTTTCTCTCTCTGTCTCTCTCACTCACAGCTTCTCTTTCTCTCTCAGTCTCTCACTCACAGCTTCTCTTTCTCTCTCTCACTCACAGCTTCTCTCTCTCTCTTGCTCACAGCTTCTCTCTCACTCTCACTCACAGCTTCTCTTTCTCTCTCTGTCTCTCTCACTCACAGCTTCTCTTTCTCTCTCAGTCTCTCTCACTCACAGCTTCTCTTTTTCTCTCTCTCTCACAGCTTCTCTTTCTCTCTCACACACTCACAGCTCTTTCTCTCTCTCTCTCACTCACAGCTTCTCTTTCTCTCTCTCTCACTCACAGCTTCTCCTTCTCTCTCTCACTCAAAGCTTCTCTTCCTCTCTCTCACTCACAGCTTCTCTTTCTCCCTCTCTCTCTCACAGCTTCTTTCTCTCTCTATAACTCACAGCTTCTTTTTCTCTCTCTCTTACTCACAGCTTCTCTTTCTCTCTCTGTCTCTCTCACTCTAAGCTTCTCTTTCTCTCTCTGTCTCTCTCGCTCACAGCTTCTCTTTCTCTCTGTCTATCTCACTCACAGCTTCTCTTTCTCTCTGTGTGTCTCTCACTCTCAGGTCTCTTTCTCTCTCACTCACTCACAGCTTCTCTTTCTCTCTCTCTCTCTCACTCACAGCTTCTCTTTCTCTGTCTCTCTCACACACAGCTTCTCTTTCTCTCTCTCTCTCACTCACAGCTTCTCTTTCTCTCTCTCTCACTCACAGCTTCTCTCTCTCTTTTTCTCACTCACAGCTTCTCTATCTCTCTCTGTGTCTCTCACTCACAGCTTCTTTCTCTCTCTCTCTCTCACACAGCTTCTCTCTCTCACACACACACTCACAGCTCTTTCTCTCTCTCACTCACAGCTTCTCTCTCTCACTCACTCACAGCTTCTCTTCCTCTCTCTCTCACTCACAGCTTCCCTTTCTTTCTTTCTCTCTCTCACTCACAGCTTTTCTTTCTCTCTCTCTCTCTCACTCACAGCTTCTCTTTCTTTCTCTCTCTCACTCACCGCTTCTCTTTCTCTCTCTCTCACTCACTCACAGCTTTTCTTTCTCTCTCTATAACTCACAGCTTCTCTTTCTCTCTGTCTCTTATTCACAGCTTCTCTTTCTCTCTCTGTCTCTCTCACTCTAAGCTTCTCTTTCTCTCTCTGTCTCTCTCACTCACAGCTTCTCTTTCTCTCTGTCTCTCTCACTCACAGCTTCTCTTTCTCTCTGTGTGTCTCTCACTCTCAGCTTCTCTTTCTCTCTCTCTCACTCACAGCTACTCTTTCTCTCTCTCTCTCTCTCAAAGCTTCTCTTTCTCTGTCTCTCACACACACAGCTTCTCTTTCTCGCTCGCTCTCTCACTCACAGCTTCTCTTTCTCTCTCTCTCACTCACAGCTTCTCTCTCTCTCTTTCTCACTCACAGCTTTTCTATCTCTCTCTGTGTTTCTCACTCACAGCTTATTTTTCTCTCTCTCTCTCACAGCTTCTCTTTCTCTCTCTCATACTCACAGCTCTTTCTCTCTCTCACTCACTCACAGCTTCTCTCGCTCTCTCACTCACAGCTTCTCTTCCTCTCTCTCTCACTCACAGCTTCTCTTTCTTTCTTTCTCTCTCTCACTCACAGCTTTTCTTTCTCTCTCTCTCTCTCACTCACAGCTTCTTTTTCTTTCTCTCTCTCACTCACAGCTTCTCTTTCTCTCTCTCTCACTCACTCCCAGCTTTTCTTTCTCTCTCTCACTCACAGCCTCTTTTTTCTCTTTCTCTCCTTTACAGCTTCTCTTTCTCTCTCTCACTCACAGATTCTCTCTCTCTCGCTCACAGCTTCTATTTCTCTCTCTCTCTCACTCACAGACTCTTTTTTCTCTTTCTCTCATTCACAGCTTCTCTTTCTCTCTCTCACTCACAGATTCTCTCTCTCTCTCGCTCACAGCTTCTATTTCTCTCTCTCTCACTCACAGCTTCTTCTTTTCTCTCTCTCACTCACAGCTCCTCTTTCTCTCTCTTACTCACAGCTTATCTTTCTTTCTCTCTGTCTCGCTCACAGCTTCTCTTTCTCTCTCTCACTCACTCAAAGCTTTTCTTTCTCTCTCTCACTCACTCAATGCTTCTCTTTCTCTCTCTCTTACTCACTCACAGCTTCTCTTTCTCCCTCTCTCTCTCACTTACAGCTTCTTTCTCTATCACTCACAGCTTCTCTTTCTCTCTCTCTCTTACTCACAGCTTCTCTTTCTCTCTGTCTCTCTCACTCTCAGCTTCTCGTTCTCTCTCTGTCTCTCTCACTCACAGCTTCTCTTTCTCTCTCAGTCTCTCACTCACAGCTTCTCTTTCTCTCTCTCACTCACAGCTTCTCTCTCTCTTGCTCACAGCTTCTCTCTCACTCTCACTCACAGCTTCTCTTTCTCTCTCTGTCTCTCTCACTCACAGCTTCTCTTTCTCTCTCAGTCTCTCTCACTCACAGCTTCTCTTTTTTTCTCTCTCTCACAGCTTCTCTTTCTCTCTCTCACACTCACAGCTCTTTCTCTCTCTCTCTCACTCACAGCTTCTCTTTCTCTCTCTCTCACTCACAGCTTCTCTTTCTCTCTCTCACTCAAAGCTTCTCTTCCTCTCTCTCACTCACAGCTTCTCTTTCTCCCTCTCTCTCACTCACAGCTTCTTTCTCTCTCTATCACTCACAGCTTCTCTTTCTCTCTCTCACTCACTCAAAGCTTTTCTTTCTCTCTCTCACTCACTCAATGCTTCTCTTTCTCTCTCTCTCACTCACTCACAGCTTCTCTTTCTCCCTCTCTCCCTCACTTACAGCTTCTTTCTCTATCACTCACAGCTTCTCTTTCTCTCTCTCTCTTACTCACAGCTTCTCTTTCTCTCTGTCTCTCTCACTCTCAGCTTCTCTTTCTCTCTCTGTCTCTCTCACTCACAGCTTCTCTTTCTCTCTCAGTCTCTCACTCACAGCTTCTCTTTCTCTCTCTCACTCACAGCTTCTCTCTCTCTTGCTCACAGCTTCTCTCTCACTCTCACTCACAGCTTCTCTTTCTCTCTCTGTCTCTCTCACTCACAGCTTCTCTTTCTCTCTCAGTCTCTCTCACTCACAGCTTCTCTTTTTCTCTCTCTCTCACAGCTTCTCTTTCTCTCTCTCACACTCACAGCTCTTTCTCTCTCTCTCTCACTCACAGCTTCTCTTTCTCTCTCTCTCACTCACAGCTTCTCTTTCTCTCTCTCACTCAAAGCTTCTCTTCCTCTCTCTCACTCACAGCTTCTCTTTCTCCCTCTCTCTCACTCACAGCTTCCTTCTCTCTCTATCACTCACAGCTTCTCTTTCTCTCTCTCACTCACTCAAAGCTTTTCTTTCTCTCTCTCACTCACTCAATGCTTCTCTTTCTCTCTCTCTCACTCACTCACAGCTTCTCTTTCTCCCTCTCTCCCTCACTTACAGCTTCTTTCTCTATCACTCACAGCTTCTCTTTCTCTCTCTCTCTTACTCACAGCTTCTCTTTCTCTCTGTCTCTCTCACTCTCAGCTTCTCTTTCTCTCTCTGTCTCTCTCACTCACAGCTTCTCTTTCTCTCTCAGTCTCTCACTCACAGCTTCTCTTTCTCTCTCTCACTCACAGCTTCTCTCTCTCTTGCTCACAGCTTCTCTCTCACTCTCACTCACAGCTTCTCTTTCTCTCTCTGTCTCTCTCACTCACAGCTTCTCTTTCTCTCTCAGTCTCTCTCACTCACAGCTTCTCTTTTTTTCTCTCTCTCACAGCTTCTCTTTCTCTCTCTCACACTCACAGCTCTTTCTCTCTCTCTCACTCACAGCTTCTCTTTCTCTCTCTCTCACTCACAGCTTCTCTTTCTCTCTCTCACTCAAAGCTTCTCTTCCTCTCTCTCACTCACAGCTTCTCTTTCTCCCTCTCTCTCTCACAGCTTCTCTTTCTCTCTCTCTCTCACTCACATCTACTCTTTCTCTCTCTCTCTCTCTCACAGCTTCTCTTTCTCTGTCTCTCACACACACAGCTTCTCTTTCTCGCTCTCTCTCTCACTCACAGCTTCTCTTTCTCTCTCTCTCCCTCACAGCTTCTCTCTCTCTCTTTCTCACTCACAGCTTTTCTATCTCTCTGTGTGTTTCTCACTCACAGCTTATTTTTCTCTCTCTCTCTCACAGCTTCTCTTTCTCTCTCTCATACTCACAGCTCTTTCTCTCTCTCACTCACTCACAGCTTCTCTCTCTCTCACTCACAGCTTCTCTTCCTCTCTCTCTCACTCACAGCTTCTCTTTCTTTCTTTCTCTCTCTCACTCACAGCTTTTCTTTCTCTCTCTCTCTCTCACTCACAGCTTCTCTTTCTTTCTCTCTCTCACTCACAGCTTCTCTTTCTCTCTCTCTCACTCACTCACAGCTTTTCTTTCTCTCTCTCACTCACAGCCTCTTTTTTCTCTTTCTCTCATTTACAGCTTCTCTTTCTCTCTCTCACTCACAGATTCTCTCTCTCTCGCTCACAGCTTCTATTTCTCTCTCTCTCTCACTCACAGACTCTTTTTTCTCTTTCTCTCATTCACAGCTTCTCTTTCTCTCTCTCACTCACAGATTCTCTCTCTCTCTCGCTCACAGCTTCTATTTCTCTCTCTCTCTCACTCACAGCTTCTTCTTTTCTCTCTCTCACTCACAGCTCCTCTTTCTCTCTCTTACTCACAGCTTATCTTTCTTTCTCTCTGTCTCGCTCACAGCTGCTCTTTCTCTCTCTCACTCACTCAAAGCTTTTCTTTCTCTCTCTCACTCACTCTCAGCTTCTCTTTCTCTCTCTCTCACTCACTCACAGCTACTCTTTCTCTCTCTCTCTCTCTCACAGCTTCTCTTTCTCTGTCTCTCACACACACAGCTTCTCTTTCTCGCTCTCTCTCTCACTCACAGCTTCTCTTTCTCTCTCTCTCACTCACAGCTTCTCTCTCTCTCTTTCTCACTCACAGCTTTTCTATCTCTCTCTGTGTTTCTCACTCACAGCTTATTTTTCTCTCTCTCTCACAGCTTCTCTTTCTCTCTCTCATACTCACAGCTCTTTCTCTCTCTCACTCACTCACAGCTTCTCTCTCTCTCTCACTCACAGCTTCTCTTCCTCTCTCTCTCACTCACAGCTTCTCTTTCTTTCTTTCTCTCTCTCACTCACAGCTTTTCTTTCTCTCTCTCTCTCTCACTCACAGCTTCTCTTTCTTTCTCTCTCTCACTCACAGCTTCTCTTTCTCTCTCTCTCACTCACTCACAGCTTTTCTTTCTCTCTCTCACTCACAGCCTCTTTTTTCTCTTTCTCTCATTTACAGCTTCTCTTTCTCTCTCTCACTCACAGATTCTCTCTCTCTCGCTCACAGCTTCTATTTCTCTCTCTCTCTCACTCACAGACTCTTTTTTCTCTTTCTCTCATTCACAGCTTCTCTTTCTCTCTCTCACACAGATTCTCTCTCTCTCTCGCTCACAGCTTCTATTTCTCTCTCTCTCACTCACAGCTTCTTCTTTTCTCTCTCTCACTCACAGCTCCTCTTTCTCTCTCTTACTCACAGCTTATCTTTCTTTCTCTCTGTCTCGCTCACAGCTTCTCTTTCTCTCTCTCACTCACTCAAAGCTTTTCTTTCTCTCTCTCACTCACTCAATGCTTCTCTTTCTCTCTCTCTCACTCACTCACAGCTTCTCTTTCTCCCTCTCTCTCTCACTTACAGCTTCTTTCTCTATCACTCACAGCTTCTCTTTCTCTCTCTCTCTTACTCACAGCTTCTCTTTCTCTCTGTCTCTCTCACTCTCAGCTTCTCTTTCTCTCTCTGTCTCTCTCACTCACAGCTTCTCTTTCTCTCTCAGTCTCTCACTCACAGCTTCTCTTTCTCTCTCTCACTCACAGCTTCTCTCTCTCTTGCTCACAGCTTCTCTCTCACTCTCACTCACAGCTTCTCTTTCTCTCTCTGTCTCTCTCACTCACAGCTTCTCTTTCTCTCTCAGTCTCTCTCACTCACAGCTTCTCTTTTTTTCTCTCTCTCACAGCTTCTCTTTCTCTCTCTCACACTCACAGCTCTTTCTCTCTCTCTCTCACTCACAGCTTCTCTTTCTCTCTCTCTCACTCACAGCTTCTCTTTCTCTCTCTCACTCAAAGGTTCTCTTCCTCTCTCTCACTCACAGCTTCTCTTTCTCCCTCTCTCTCACTCACAGCTTCTCTTTCTCTCTCTCTATCACTCACAGCTACTCTTTCTCTCTCTCTCTCACAGCTTCTCTTTCTCTGTCTCTCACACACACAGCTTCTCTTTCTCGCTCTCTCTCTCACTCACAGCTTCTCTTTCTCTCTCTCTCACTCATAGCTTCTCTCTCTCTCTTTCTCACTCACAGCTTTTCTATCTCTCTGTGTGTTTCTCACTCACAGCTTATTTTTCTCTCTCTCTCTCACAGCTTCTCTTTCTCTCTCTCATACTCACAGCTCTTTCTCTCTCTCACTCACTCACAGCTTCTCTCTCTCACTCACAGCTTCTCTTCCTCTCTCTCTCACTCACAGCTTCTCTTTCTTTCTTTCTCTCTCTCACTCACAGCTTTTCTTTCTCTCTCTCTCTCACTCACAGCTTCTCTTTCTTTCTCTCTCTCACTCACAGCTTCTCTTTCTCTCTCTCTCACTCACTCACAGCTTTTCTTTCTCTCTCTCACTCACAGCCTCTTTTTTCTCTTTCTCTCATTTACAGCTTCTCTTTCTCTCTCTCACTCACAGATTCTCTCTCTCTCGCTCACAGCTACTATTTCTCTCTCTCTCTCACTCAGACTCTTTTTTCTCTTTCTCTCATTCACAGCTTCTCTTTCTCTCTCTCACTCACAGATTCTCTCTCTCTCTCTCGCTCACAGCTTCTATTTCTCTCTCTCTCACTCACAGCTTCTTCTTTTTTCTCTCTCACTCACAGCTCCTCTTTCTCTCTCTTACTCACAGCTTATCTTTCTTTCTCTCTGTCTCGCTCACAGCTTCTCTTTCTCTCTCTCACTCACTCAAAGCTTTTCTTTCTCTCTCACTCACTCAATGCTTCTCTTTCTCTCTCTCTCACTCACTCACAGCTTCTCTTTCTCCCTCTCTCTCTCACTTACGGCTTCTTTCTCTATCACTCACAGCTTCTCTTTCTCTCTCTCTCTTACTCACAGCTTCTCTTTCTCTCTGTCTCTCTCACTCTCAGCTTCTCTTTCTCTCTCTGTCTCTCTCACTCACAGCTTCTCTTTCTCTCTCAGTCTCTCACTCACAGCTTCTCTTTCTCTCTCTCACTCACAGCTTCTCTCTCTCTTGCTCACAGCTTCTCTCTCACTCTCACTCACAGCTTCTCTTTCTCTCTCTGTCTCTCTCACTCACAGCTTCTCTTTTTCTCTCTCTCTCACAGCTTCTCTTTCTCTCTCACACACTCACAGCTCTTTCTCTCTCTCTCTCACTCACAGCTTCTCTTTCTCTCTCTCTCACTCACAGCTTCTCTTTCTCTCTCTCACTCAAAGCTTCTCTTCCTCTCTCTCACTCACAGCTTCTCTTTCTCCCTCTCTCTCACTCACAGCTTCTTTCTCTCTCTATCACTCACAGCTTCTCTTTCTCTCTCACACACACAGCTTCTCTTTCTCTCACACACTCACAGCTCTTTCTCTCTCACTCACTCACAGCTTTTCTTTCTCTCTCTCACTCACTCAATGCTTCTCTTTCTTTCTTTCTCTCTCACTCACTCACAGCTTCTCTTTCTCCCTCTCTCTCTCACTTACAGCTTCTTTCTCTATCACTCACAGCTTCTCTTTCTCTCTCTCTCTTACTCACAGCTTCTCTTTCTCTCTCTGTCTCTCTCACTCTCAGCTTCTCTTTCTCTCTCTGTCTCTCTCACTCACAGCTTCTCTTTCTCTCTCAGTCTCTCACTCACAGCTTCTCTTTCTCTCTCTCACTCACAGCTTCTCTCTCTCTCTTGCTCACAGCTTCTCTCTCACTCTCACTCACAGCTTCTCTTTCTCTCTCTGTCTCTCTCACTCACAGCTTCTCTTTCTCTCTCAGTCTCTCTCACTCACAGCTTCTCTTTTTCTCTCTCTCTCACAGCTTCTCTTTCTCTCTCACACACTCACAGCTCTTTCTCTCTCTCTCTCACTCACAGCTTCTCTTTCTCTCTCTCTCACTCACAGCTTCTCCTTCTCTCTCTCACTCAAAGCTTCTCTTCCTCTCTCTCACTCACAGCTTCTCTTTCTCCCTCTCTCTCTCACAGCTTCTTTATCTCTCTATAACTCACAGCTTCTCTTTCTCTCTCTCTCTTACTCACAGCTTCTCTTTCTCTCTCTGTCTCTCTCACTCTAAGCTTCTCTTTCTCTCTCTGTCTCTCTCGCTCACAGCTTCTCTTTCTCTCTGTCTATCTCACTCACAGCTTCTCTTTCTCTCTGTGTGTCTCTCTCTCTCAGGTCTCTTTCTCTCTCTCTCACTCACAGCTTCTCTTTCTCTCTCTCTCTCTCACTCACAGCTTCTTTTTCTCTGTCTCTCTCACACACAGCTTCTCTTTCTCTCTCTCTCTCTCACTCACAGCTTCTCTTTCTCTCTCTCTCACTCACAGCTTCTCTCTCTCTTTTTCTCACTCACAGCTTCTCTATCTCTCTCTGTGTCTCTCACTCACAGCTTCTTTCTCTCTCTCTCTCTCTCACAGCTTCTCTCTCTCTCACACACACTCACAGCTCTTTCTCTCTCTCACTCACAGCTTCTCTCTCTCACTCACTCACAGCTTCTCTTCCTCTCTCTCTCACTCACAGCTTCTCTTTCTTTCTTTCTCTCTCTCACTCACAGCTTTTCTTTCTCTCTCTCTCTCTCACTCACAGCTTCTCTTTCTTTCTCTCTCTCACTCACAGCTTCTCTTTCTCTCTCTCTCACTCACTCACAGCTTTTCTTTCTCTCTCTATAACTCACAGCTTCTCTTTCTCTCTGTCTCTTATTCACAGCTTCTCTTTCTCTCTCTGTCTCTCTCACTCTAAGCTTCTCTTTCTCTCTCTGTCTCTCTCACTCACAGCTTCTCTTTCTCTCTGTCTCTCTCACTCACAGCTTCTCTTTCTCTCTCTCTCACTCACAGCTACTCTTTCTCTCTCTCTCTCTCTCTCATAGCTTCTCTTTCTCTGTCTCTCACACACACAGCTTCTCTTTCTCGCTCTCTCACTCACAGCTTCTCTTTCTCTCTCTCTCACTCACAGCTTCTCTCTCTCTCTCTTTCTCACTCACAGCTTTTCTATCTCTCTCTGTGTTTCTCACTCACAGCTTATTTTTCTCTCTCTCTCTCTCACAGCTTCTCTTTCTCTCTCTCATACTCACAGCTCTTTCACTCTCTCACTCACTCACAGCTTCTCTCTCTCTCTCACTCACAGCTTCTCTTCCTCTCTCTCTCACTCACAGCTTTTCTTTCTTTCTTTCTCTCTCTCACTCACAGCTTTTCTTTCTCTCTCTCTCTCTCACTCACAGCTTCTCTTTCTTTCTCTCTCTCACTCACAGCTTCTCTTTCTCTCTCTCTCACTCACTCACAGCTTTTCTTTCTCTCTCTCACTCACAGCCTCTTTTTTCTCTTTCTCTCATTTACATCTTCTCTTTCTCTCTCTCACTCACAGATTCTCTCTCTCTCGCTCACAGCTTCTATTTCTCTCTCTCTCTCACTCACAGACTCTTTTTTCTCTTTCTCTCATTCACAGCTTCTCTTTCTCTCTCTCACTCACAGATTCTCTCTCTCTCTCGCTCACAGCTTCTATTTCTCTCTCTCTCTCACTCACAGCTTCTTCTTTTCTCTCTCTCACTCACAGCTCCTCTTTCTCTCTCTTACTCACAGCTTATCTTTCTTTCTCTCTGTCTCGCTCACAGCTTCTCTTTCTCTCTCTCTCTCACTCACAGCTTCTCTTTCTCTCTCTCTCGCCCTCACAAACTCTCTTTCTCTCGCTCTCACTCACAGCTTCTCTTTCTCTCTCACTCACAGCTTCTCTTTCTCACTCTTTCTCTCTCACTCACAGCTTCCCTTTCTCTCTCTCTCACTCACAGATTCTCTTTCTCTCTCTCTCTCTCACTCACAGCTTCTCTCTCTCTCTCTCTCACTAACAGATTCTCTTTCTCTCTCTCCCTCTCACTCACAGCTTCTCTTTCTCACTCACTCTCTCACTCACAGCTTCTCTTTCTCTCTCTGTCTCTCACTCACAGCTTCTCTTTCTCTCTCTGTCTCTCTCACTCACAGATTCTCTTTCTCTGTGTGTGTCTCTCACTCACAGCTTCTCTTTCTCTCTCTCACTCACAGCATCTCTTTGTCTCTCACACACACACACAGATTCTCTTTCTCTCCCTCTCTCTCACTCAGCTTCTCTTTCTCTCTCTGTCTCACTCACAACTTCACTTTCTCTCTCTCTCACTCAAAGCTTCTCTCTCTCTCTCACTCACAGATTCTCTTTCTCCCTCTCTCTCTCACTCACAGCTTTTTCTCTCTCTAACACTCTCACCTTCTCTTTCTCTCTCTGTCTCTCTCACTCACAGCTTCTCTCTCTCTCTCACACACACACACATCTTCTCTTTCTCTCTCTTACTCAAAGCTTCTCTTTCTTTCTTTCTCTCTGTCTCGCTCACAGCTTCTCTTTCTCTCTCTCTCAGTCCCAGCATCTCTTTCTCTCTCTCTCTCGCCCTAACAAACTCTCTTTCTCTCTCTCTCACTCACAGCTTCTCTCTCTCTCACTCACAGCTTCTCTTCCTCTCTCTCTTACTCACAGCTTCTCTTTCTTTCTCTCTCTCTCTCACTCACAGCTTTTCTTTCTCTCTCTCTCTCACTCACAGCTTCTCTTTGTCTCTCTCTCTCACAGCTTCTCTCTCTCTCTTTCTCACTCACAGCTTCTCTTTCTTTCTCTCTCTTGCTCACAGCTTCTCTTTCACTCTCTCTCACTCACAGCTTCTATTTCTCTCTCTCTCTTGCCCTCACAAACTCTCTTTCTCTCTCTCTCACTCACAGCTTCTCTTCCTCTCTCTCTCACTTACAGCTTCTCTTTCTTTCTCTCTCTCTCACTCACAGCTTTTCTTTATCTCTCTCTCTCACTCACAGCTTCTCTTTCTTTCTTTCTTTCTCTCTCTCACTCACAGCTTCTCTTTCTCTCTCTCTCACTCACTCACAGCTTTTCTTTCTCTCTCTATAACTCACAGCTTCTCTTTCTCTCTGTCTCTTACTCACAGCTTCTCTTTCTCTCTCTGTCTCTCTCACTCTAAGCTTCTCTTTCTCTCTCTGTCTCTCTCACTCTCAGCTTCTCTTTCTCTCTGTCTCTCTCACTCACAGCTTCTCTTTCTCTCTGTGTGTCTCTCACTCTCAGCTTCTCTTTCTCTCTCTCTCACTCACAGCTTCTCTTTCTCTCTCTCTCACTCACAGCTTCTCTTTCTCTGTCTCTCACACACACCGCTTCTCTTTCTCTCTCTCTCTCTCACTCACAGCTTCTCTTTCTCTCTCTCTCACTCACAGCTTCTCTCTCTCTCTTTCTCACTCACAGCTTTTCTATCTCTTTCGGTGTTTCTCACTCACAGCTTCTTTTTTTCTCTCTCTCTCACAGCTTCTCTTTCTCTCTCTCACACTCACAGCTCTTTCTCTCTCTCTCTCACTCACAGCTTCTCTCTCTCTCTCACTCACAGCTTCTCTTCCTCTCTCTCTCACTCACAGCTTCTCTTTCTTTCTCTCTCTCTCTCACTCACAGCTTTTCTTTCTCTCTCTCTCTCTCACTCACAGCTTCTCTTTCTCTCTTTCTCTCTCACAGCTTCTCTCTCGCTGTGTCTCACTCACAGCTTCTCTTTCTTTCTCTGTCTTGCTCACAGCTTCTCTTTCTCTCTCTTTCACTCACAGCTTCTCTTTCTCTCTCTCTCTCGCCCTCACAAACTCTCTTTCTCTCTCTCTCACTCACAGCTTCTCTTCCTCTCTCTCTCACTTACAGCTTCTCTTTCTTTCTCTCTCTCTCACTCACAGCTTTTCTTTATCTCTCTCTCTCTCACTCACAGCTTCTCTTTCTTTCTTTCTCTCTCTCTCTCTCACAGCTTCTCTTTCTCTCTCTCTCACTCACTCACAGCTTCTCTTTCTCTCTCTATAACTCACAGCTTCTCTTTCTCTCTGTCTCTTACTCACAGCTTCTCTTTCTCTCTCTGTCTCTCTCACTCTAAGCTTCTCTTTCTCTCTCTGTCTCTCTCACTCTCAGCTTCTCTTTCTCTCTGTCTCTCTCACTCACAGCTTCTCTTTCTCTCTGTGTGTCTCTCACTCTCAGCTTCTCTTTCTCTCTCTCTCACTCACAGCTTCTTCTTTTCTCTCTCTCACTCACAGCTCCTCTTTCTCTCTCTTACTCACAGCTTATCTTTCTTTCACTCTGTCTCGCTCACAGCTTCTCTTTCTCTCTCTCACTCACTCAAAGCTTTTCTTTCTCTCTCTCACTCACTCAATGCTTCTCTTTCTCTCTCACTCACTCACAGCTTCTCTTTCTCTGTCTCTCACACACACAGCTTCTCTTTCTCTCTCTCTCTCTCACTCACAGCTTCTCTTTCTCTCTCTCTCACTCACAGCTTCTCTCTCTCTCTTTCTCACTCACAGCTTTTCTATCTCTCTCGGTGTTTCTCACTCACAGCTTCTTTTTCTCTCTCTCTCTCACAACTTCTCTTTCTCTCTCTCACACTCACAGCTCTTTCTCTCTCTCTCTCACTCACAGCTTCTCTCTCTCTCTCACTCACAGCTTCTCTTCCTCTCTCTCTCACTCACAGCTTCTCTTTCTTTCTTTCTCTCTCTCACTCACAGCTTTTCTTTCTCTCTCTCTCTCTCACTCACAGCTTCTCTTTCTTTCTCTCTCTCACTCACAGCTTCTCTTTCTCTCTCTCTCACTCACTCACAGCTTTTCTTTCTCTCTCTCACTCACAGCCTTTTTTTTCTCTTTCTCTCATTCACAGCTTCTCTTTCTCTCTCTCACTCACAGATTCTCTCTCTCTCTCGCTCACAGCTTCTATTTCTCTCTCTCTCTCACTCACACTCTTTTTTCTCTTTCTCTCATTCACAGCTTCTCTTTCTCTCTCTCACTCACAGATTCTCTCTCTCTCTCGCTCACAGCTTCTATTTCTCTCTCTCTCACTCACAGCTTCTTCTTTTCTCTCTCTCACTCACAGCTCCTCTTTCTCTCTCTTACTCACAGCTTATCTTTCTTTCTCTCTGTCTCGCTCACAGCTTCTCTTTCTCTCTCTCTCACTCACAGCTTCTCTTTCTCTCTCTCTCGCCCTCACAAACTCTCTTTCTCTCGCTCTCACTCACAGCTTCTCTTTCTCTCTCACTCACAGCTTCTCTTTCTCACTCTTTCTCTCTCACTCACAGCTTCTCTTTCTCTCTCTCTCACTCACAGATTCTCTTTCTCTCTCTCTCTCTCACTCACAGCTTCTCTCTCTCTCTCTCTCACTAACAGATTCTCTTTCTCTCTCTCCCTGTCACTCACAGCTTCTCTTTCTCACTCACTCTCTCACTCACAGCTTCTCTTTCTCTCTCTGTCTCTTACTCACAGCTTCTCTTTCTCTCTCTGTCTCTCTCACTCACAGATTCTCTTTCTCTGTGTGTGTCTCTCACTCACAGCTTCTCTTTCTCTCTCTCACTCACAGCATCTCTTTGTCTCTCTCTCACACACACAGATTCTCTTTCTCTCCCTCTCTCTCACTCAGCTTCTCTCTCTCTCTCTATCTCACTCACAACTTCACTTTCTCTCTCTCTCACTCAAAGCTTCTCTCTCTCTCTCACTCACAGATTCTCTTTCTCCCTCTCTCTCTCACTCACAGCTTATTTCTCTCTCTATCACTCTCACCTTCTCTTTCTCTCTCCGTCTCTCTCACTCACAGCTTCTCTCTCTCACACACACACACACATCTTCTCTTTCTCTCTCTTACTCACAGCTTCTCTTTCTTTCTTTCTCTCTGTCTCGCTCACAGCTTCTCTTTCTCTCTCTCTCAGTCACAGCTTCTCTTTCTCTCTCCCTCTCGCCCTAACAAACTCTCTTTCTCTCTCTCTCACTCACAGCTTCTCTCTCTCTCACTCACAGCTTCTCTTTCTTTCTTTCTCTCTCTCACTCACAGCTTTTCTTTCTCTCTCTCTCTAGCTCACTCACAGCTTCTCTTTCTTTCTCTCTCTCACTCACAGCTTCTCTTTCTCTCTCTCTCACTCAAAGCTTCTCTCTCTCTCACTCACAGATTCTCTCTCTCCCTCTCTCTCTCACTCACAGCTTCTCTCTCTCTCACACACACACACACACATCTTCTCTTTCTCTCTCTTACTCACAGCTTCTCTTTCTTTCTTTCTCTCTGTCTCGCTCACAGCTTCTCTTTCTCTCTCTCTCAGTCACAGCTTCTCTTTCTCTCTCTCTCTCGCCCTAACAAACTCTCTTTCTCTCTCTCTCACTCACAACTTCTCTCTCTCTCTCTCACAGCTTCTCTTCCTCTCTCTCTTACTCACAGCTTCTCTTTCTTTCTCTCTCTCTTTCACTCACAGCTTTTCTTTCTCTCTCTCTCACTCACAGCTTCTCTTTCTCTCTCTCTCTCTCTCACAGGTTCTCTCTCTCTTTCTCACTCACAGCTTCTCTTTCTTTCTCTGTCTTGCTCACAGCTTCTCTTTCTCTCTCTCTCACTCACAGCTTCTCTTTCTCTCTCTCTCTCGCCCTCACAAACTCTCTTTCTCTCTCTCTCACTCACAGCTTCTCTTCCTCTCTCTCTCACTTACAGCTTCTCTTTCTTTCTCTCTCTCCCACTCACAGCTTTTCTTTATCTCTCTCCCTCTCACTCACAGCTTCTCTTTCTCACTCACTCTCTCACTCACAGCTTCTCTTTCTCTCTCTGTCTCTCACTCACAGCTTCTCTTTCTCTCTCTGTCTCTATCACTCACAGATTCTCTTTCTCTGTGTGTGTCTCTCACTCACAGCTTCTCTTTCTCTCTCTCACTCACAGCATCTCTTTGTCTCTCACACACACACACAGATTCTCTTTCTCTCCCTCTCTCTCACTCAGCTTCTCTTTCTCTCTCTGTCTCACTCACAACTTCACTTTCTCTCTCTCTCACTCAAAGCTTCTCTCTCTCTCTCACTCACAGATTCTCTTTCTCCCTCTCTCTCTCACTCACAGCTTATTTCTCTCTCTATCACTCTCACCTTCTCTTTCTCTCTCTGTCTCTCTCACTCACAGCTTCTCTCTCTCACACACACACACATCTTCTCTTTCTCTCTCTTACTCACAGCTTCTCTTTCTTTCTTTCTCTCTGTCTCGCTCACAGCTTCTCTTTCTCTCTCTCTCAGTCCCAGCTTCTCTTTCTCTCTCTCTCTCGCCCTAACAAACTCTCTTTCTCTCTCTCTCACTCACAGCTTCTCTCTCTCTCACTCACAGCTTCTCTTCCTCTCTCTCTTACTCACAGCTTCTCTTTCTTTTTCTCTCTCTCTCACTCACAGCTTTTCTTTCTCTCTCTCTGTCTCACTCACAGCTTCTCTTTCTCTCTCTCTCTCACAGCTTCTCTCTCTCTCTTTCTCACTCACAGCTTCTCTTTCTTTCTCTGTCTTGCTCACAGCTTCTCTTTCTCTCTCTCTCACTCACAGCTTCTCTTTCTCTCTCTCTCTCACCCTCACAAACTCTCTTTTTCTCTCTCTCACTCACAGCTTCTCTTCCTCTCTCTCTCACTTACAGCTTCTCTTTCTTTCTCTCTCTCTCACTCACAGCTTTTCTTTATCTCTCTCTCTCTCACTCACAGCTTCTCTTTCTTTCTTTCTTTCTCTCTCTCTCTCACAGCTTCTCTTTCTCTCTCTTTCACTCAAACACAGCTTTTCTTTCTCTCTCTATAACTCACAGCTTCTCTTTCTCTCTGTCTCTTACTCACAGCTTCTCTTTCTCTCTCTGTCTCTCTCACTCTAAGCTTCTCTTTCTCTCTCTCTCTCTCTCTCTCACTCTCAGCTTCTCTTTCTCTCTGTCTCTCTCACTCACAGCTTCTCTTTCTCTCTGTGTGTCTCTCACTCTCAGCTTCTCTTTCTCTCTCTCTCACTCACAGCTTCTCTTTCTCTGTCTCTCACACACACAGCTTCTCTTTCTCTCTCTCGCTCTCACTCACAGCTTCTCTTTCTCTCTCTCTCACTCACAGCTTCTCTCTCTCTCTTTCTCACTCACAGCTTTTCTATCTCTCTCGGTGTTTCTCACTCACAGCTTCTTTTTCTCTCTCTCTCACAGCTTCTCTTTCTCTCTCTCACACTCACAGCTCTTTCTCTCTCTCTCTCACTCACAGCTTCTCTCTCTCTCTCACTCACAGCTTCTCTTCCTCTCTCTCTCACTCACAGCTTCTCTTTCTTTCTTTATCTCTCTCACTCACAGCTTTTCTTTCTCTCTCTCTCTAACTCACAGCTTCCCTTTCTTTCTCTCTCTCACTCACAGCTTCTCTTTCTCTCTCTCTCACTCACTCACAGCTTTTCTTTCTCTCTCTCACTCACAGCCTCTTTTTTCTCTTTCTCTCATTCACAGCTTCTCTTTCTCTCTCTCACTCACAGATTCTCTCTCTCTCGCTCACAGCTTCTATTTCTCTCTCTCTCTCACTCACAGACACTTTTTTCTCTTTCTCTCATTCACAGCTTCTCTTTCTCTCTCTCACTCACAGATTCTCTCTCTCTCTCACTCACAGCTTCTATTTCTCTCTCTCTCTCACTCACAGCTTCTTCTTTTCTCTCTGTCACTCACAGCTCCTCTTTCTCTCTCTTACTCACAGCTTTTCTTTCTCTCTCTCTGTCTCACTCACAGCTTCTCTTTCTCTCTCTCTCTCACAGCTTCTCTCTCTCTCTTTCTCACTCACAGCTTCTCTTTCTTTCTCTGTCTTGCTCACAGCTTCTCTTTCTCTCTCTCTCACTCACAGCTTCTCTTTCTCTCTCTCTCTCACCCTCACAAACTCTCTTTTTCTCTCTCTCACTCACAGCTTCTCTTCCTCTCTCTCTCACTTACAGCTTCTCTTTCTTTCTCTCTCTCTCACTCACAGCTTTTCTTTATCTCTCTCTCTCTCACTCACAGCTTCTCTTTCTTTCTTTCTTTCTCTCTCTCTCTCACAGCTTCTCTTTCTCTCTCTTTCACTCAAACACAGCTTTTCTTTCTCTCTCTATAACTCACAGCTTCTCTTTCTCTCTGTCTCTTACTCACAGCTTCTCTTTCTCTCTCTGTCTCTCTCACTCTAAGCTTCTCTTTCTCTCTCTCTCTCTCTCTCTCACTCTCAGCTTCTCTTTCTCTCTGTCTCTCTCACTCACAGCTTCTCTTTCTCTCTGTGTGTCTCTCACTCTCAGCTTCTCTTTCTCTCTCTCTCACTCACAGCTTCTCTTTCTCTGTCTCTCACACACACAGCTTCTCTTTCTCTCTCTCGCTCTCACTCACAGCTTCTCTTTCTCTCTCTCTCACTCACAGCTTCTCTCTCTCTCTTTCTCACTCACAGCTTTTCTATCTCTCTCGGTGTTTCTCACTCACAGCTTCTTTTTCTCTCTCTCTCACAGCTTCTCTTTCTCTCTCTCACACTCACAGCTCTTTCTCTCTCTCTCTCACTCACAGCTTCTCTCTCTCTCTCACTCACAGCTTCTCTTCCTCTCTCTCTCACTCACAGCTTCTCTTTCTTTCTTTATCTCTCTCACTCACAGCTTTTCTTTCTCTCTCTCTCTAACTCACAGCTTCCCTTTCTTTCTCTCTCTCACTCACAGCTTCTCTTTCTCTCTCTCTCACTCACTCACAGCTTTTCTTTCTCTCTCTCACTCACAGCCTCTTTTTTCTCTTTCTCTCATTCACAGCTTCTCTTTCTCTCTCTCACTCACAGATTCTCTCTCTCTCGCTCACAGCTTCTATTTCTCTCTCTCTCTCACTCACAGACACTTTTTTCTCTTTCTCTCATTCACAGCTTCTCTTTCTCTCTCTCACTCACAGATTCTCTCTCTCTCTCACTCACAGCTTCTATTTCTCTCTCTCTCTCACTCACAGCTTCTTCTTTTCTCTCTGTCACTCACAGCTCCTCTTTCTCTCTCTTACTCACAGCTTATCTTTCTTTCTCTCTGTCTCGCTCACAGCTTCTCTTTCTCTCTCTCTCTCACTCACAGCTTCTCTTTCTCTCTCACTCGCACTCACAAACTCTCTTTCTCTCGCTCTCACTCACAGCTTCTCTTTCTCTCTCACTCACAGCTTCTCTTTCTCACTCTTTCTCTCTCACTCACAGCTTCTCTTTCTCTCTCACTCACTCACAGATTCTCTTTCTCTCTCTCTCTCTCACTCACAGCTTCTCTCTCTCTCTCTCTCACTAACAGATTCTCTTTCTCTCTCTCCCTCTCACTCAGAGCTTCTCTTTCTCACTCACTCACTCACAGCTTCTCTTTCTCTCTCTGTCTCTCACTCACAGCTTCTCTTTCTCTCTCTGTCTCTCTCACTCACAGATTCTCTTTCTCTGTGTGTGTCTCTCACTCACAGCTTCTCTTTCTCTCTCTCACTCACAGCATCTCTTTGTCTCTCACACACACACACAGATTCTCTTTCTCTCCCTCTCTCTCACTCAGCTTCTCTTTCTCTCTCTGTCTCTCTCACAACTTCACTTTCTCTCTCTCTCACTCAAAGCTTCTCTCTCTCTCTCACTCACAGATTCTCTTTCTCCCTCTCTCTCTCACTCACAGCTTATTTCTCTCTCTATCACTCTCACCTTCTCTTTCTCTCTCTGTCTCTCTCACTCACAGCTTCTCTCTCACACACACACACACACATCTTCTCTTTCTCTCTCTTACTCACAGCTTCTCTTTCTTTCTTTCTCTCTGTCTCGCTCACAGCTTCTCTTTCTCTCTCTCTCAGTCACAGCTTCTCTTTCTCTCTCTCTCTCGCCCTAACAAACTCTCTCTCTCTCTCTCTCACTCACAGCTTCTCTCTCTCACTCACAGCTTCTCTTTCTTTCTTTCTTTCTCTCTCTCACTCACAGCTTTTCTTTCTCTCTCTCTCTCTCACTCACAGCTTCTCTTTCTTTCTTTCTCTCTCTCACTCACAGCTTCTCTTTCTCTCTCTCTCACTCAAAGCTTCTCTCTCTCTCACTCACAGATTCTCTTTCTCCCTCTCTCTCTCACTCACAGCTTATTTCTCTCTCTATCACTCTCACCTTCTCTTTCTCTCTCTCTCTCTCTCTCTCACTCACAGCTTCTCTTTCTCTCTCTCTCCCTCTCACTCACAGCTTCTCTTTCTCTCTCTCTCACTCACTCACAGCTTCTCTTTCTCTCTCTCTCTCACTCACAGCTTCTCTTTCTCTCTCTTTCCCTCTCACTCACAGCTTCTCTTTCTCTCTCTGTCTCTCTCACTCACAGCTTCTCTTTCTCTCTCTGTCTCTCTCACTCACAGCTTCTCTTTCTCTCTCTGTCTCTCTCACTCACAGCTTCTCTTTCTCTCACTCTCACTCACAGCTTCTCTTTCTCTCTCTCTCACTCACAGCTTCTCTTTCTCTCTCTCTCAAACACAGCTTCTCTTTCTCTCTCTTCCTCTCTCTCACTCACAACTTCTCTCTCCCTCTCTCTCACTCATGGCTTCTCTCTCTCTCACTCACAGCTTCTCTTTCTCACACACTCTCTCTCTCACTCACAGCTTCTCTCTCTCTCACTAACAGCATCTCTTTCTCTCTCTCTCACTCACAGCTTCTCTTTCTCTCACTCAAAGCTTCTCTTTCTGTCTCTCTCACTCACATCTTCTTTTTTCTCTCTCTCTCTCTCACTCACAGATTCTCTTTCTCTGTGTGTGTCTCTCACTCACAGCTTCTCTTTCTCTCTCTCACTCACAGCATCTCTTTGTCTCTCACACACACACACAGATTCTCTTTCTCTCCCTCTCTCTCACTCAGCTTCTCTTTCTCTCTCTGTCTCTCTCACAACTTCACTTTCTCTCTCTCTCACTCAAAGCTTCTCTCTCTCTCTCACTCACAGATTCTCTTTCTCCCTCTCTCTCTCACTCACAGCTTATTTCTCTCTCTATCACTCTCACCTTCTCTTTCTCTCTCTGTCTCTCTCACTCACAGCTTCTCTCTCACACACACACACACACATCTTCTCTTTCTCTCTCTTACTCACAGCTTCTCTTTCTTTCTTTCTCTCTGTCTCGCTCACAGCTTCTCTTTCTCTCTCTCTCAGTCACAGCTTCTCTTTCTCTCTCCCTCTCGCCCTAACAAACTCTCTTTCTCTCTCTCTCACTCACAGCTTCTCTCTCTCACTCACAGCTTCTCTTTCTTTCTTTCTCTCTCTCACTCACAGGTTTTCTTTCTCTCTCTCTCTCTCACTCACAGCTTCTCTTTCTCTCTCTCTCACTCACAGCTTCTCTTTCTCTCTCTCTCACTCAAAGCTTCTCTCTCTCTCACTCACAGATTCTCTTTCTCCCTCTCTCTCTCACTCACAGCTTATTTCTCTCTCTATCACTCTCACCTTCTCTTTCTCTCTCTCTCTCTCTCACTCACAGCTTCTCTTTCTCTCTCTCTCCCTCTCACTCACAGCTTCTCTTTCTCTCTCTCTCACTCACTCACAGCTTCTCTTTCTCTCTCTCACTCACAGCTTCTCTTTCTCTCTCTTTCCCTCTCACTCACAGCTTCTCTTTCTCTCTCTGTCTCTCTCACTCACAGCTTCTCTTTCTCTCTCTGTCTCTCTCACTCACAGCTTCTCTTTCTCTCTGTCTCTCTCACTCACAGCTTCTCTTTCTCTCACTCTCACTCACAGCTTCTCTTTCTCTCTCTCTCACTCACAGCTTCTCTTTCTCTCTCTCTCAAACACAGCTTCTCTTTCTCTCTCTTCCTCTCTCTCACTCACAACTTCTCTCTCCCTCTCTCTCACTCATGGCTTCTCTCTCTCTCACTCACAGCTTCTCTTTCTCACACACTCTCTCTCTCACTCACAGCTTTAACTCTCTCACTAACAGCATCTCTTTCTCTCTCTCACACAGCTTCTCTTTCTCTCACTCAAAGCTTCTCTTTCTGTCTCTCTCACTCACATCTTCTTTTTTCTCTCTCTCTCTCTCACTCACAGCTTCTCTCTCTCTCTTTCTCTCACTCACTCACAGATTCGCTTTCTCTCTGTTTCTCTCTCACACACAGCTTCTCTTACTCTCTCTCTCTCTCATTCACAGCTTCTCTTTCTCTCTATCACTCCCTCACTCACACCTTCTCTTTCTCTCTCTGTCTCTCTCACTCACAGCTTCTCTGTCTCTCTCAGTCACTCTCACTCACAGCTTCTCTTTCTCTCACACACTCACAGCTCTTTCTCTCTCTCTCACTCACAGCTTTTCTTTCTCTCTCTCACTCACTCAAAGCTTTTCTTTCTCTCTCTCACTCACTCAATGCTTCTCTTTCTCTCTCTCTCACTCACTCACAGCTTCTCTTTCTCCCTCTCTCCCTCACTTACAGCTTCTTTCTCTATCACTCACAGCTTCTCTTTCTCTCTCTCTCTTACTCACAGCTTCTCTTTCTCTCTGTCTCTCTCACTCTCAGCTTCTCTTTCTCTCTCTGTCTCTCTCACTCACAGCTTCTCTTTCTCTCTCAGTCTCTCACTCACAGCTTCTCTTTCTCTCTCTCACTCACAGCTTCTCTCTCTCTTGCTCACAGCTTCTCTCTCACTCTCACTCACAGCTTCTCTTTCTCTCTCTGTCTCTCTCACTCACAGCTTCTCTTTCTCTCTCAGTCTCTCTCACTCACAGCTTCTCTTTTTTTCTCTCTCTCACAGCTTCTCTTTCTCTCTCTCACACTCACAGCTCTTTCTCTCTCTCTCACTCACAGCTTCTCTTTCTCTCTCTCTCACTCACAGCTTCTCTTTCTCTCTCTCACTCAAAGCTTCTCTTCCTCTCTCTCACTCACAGCTTCTCTTTCTCCCTCTCTCTCTCACAGCTTCTCTTTCTCTCTCTCTCTCACTCACATCTACTCTTTCTCTCTCTCTCTCTCTCACAGCTTCTCTTTCTCTGTCTCTCACACACACAGCTTCTCTTTCTCGCTCTCTCTCTCACTCACAGCTTCTCTTTCTCTCTCTCTCCCTCACAGCTTCTCTCTCTCTCTTTCTCACTCACAGCTTTTCTATCTCTCTGTGTGTTTCTCACTCACAGCTTATTTTTCTCTCTCTCTCTCACAGCTTCTCTTTCTCTCTCTCATACTCACAGCTCTTTCTCTCTCTCACTCACAGCTTCTCTCTCTCTCACTCACAGCTTCTCTTCCTCTCTCTCTCACTCACAGCTTCTCTTTCTTTCTTTCTCTCTCTCACTCACAGCTTTTCTTTCTCTCTCTCTCTCTCACTCACAGCTTCTCTTTCTTTCTCTCTCTCACTCACAGCTTCTCTTTCTCTCTCTCTCACTCACTCACAGCTTTTCTTTCTCTCTCTCACTCACAGCCTCTTTTTTCTCTTTCTCTCATTTACAGCTTCTCTTTCTCTCTCTCACTCACAGATTCTCTCTCTCTCGCTCACAGCTTCTATTTCTCTCTCTCTCTCACTCACAGACTCTTTTTTCTCTTTCTCTCATTCACAGCTTCTCTTTCTCTCTCTCACTCACAGATTCTCTCTCTCTCTCGCTCACAGCTTCTATTTCTCTCTCTCTCTCACTCACAGCTTCTTCTTTTCTCTCTCTCACTCACAGCTCCTCTTTCTCTCTCTTACTCACAGCTTATCTTTCTTTCTCTCTGTCTCGCTCACAGCTTCTCTTTCTCTCTCTCACTCACTCAAAGCTTTTCTTTCTCTCTCTCACTCACTCTCAGCTTCTCTTTCTCTCTCTCTCACTCACTCACAGCTACTCTTTCTCTCTCTCTCTCTCTCACAGCTTCTCTTTCTCTGTCTCTCACACACACAGCTTCTCTTTCTCGCTCTCTCTCTCACTCACAGCTTCTCTTTCTCTCTCTCTCACTCACAGCTTCTCTCTCTCTCTTTCTCACTCACAGCTTTTCTATCTCTCTCTGTGTTTCTCACTCACAGCTTATTTTTCTCTCTCTCTCACAGCTTCTCTTTCTCTCTCTCATACTCACAGCTCTTTCTCTCTCTCACTCACTCACAGCTTCTCTCTCTCTCTCACTCACAGCTTCTCTTCCTCTCTCTCTCACTCACAGCTTCTCTTTCTTTCTTTCTCTCTCTCACTCACAGCTTTTCTTTCTCTCTCTCTCTCTCACTCACAGCTTCTCTTTCTTTCTCTCTCTCACTCACAGCTTCTCTTTCTCTCTCTCTCACTCACTCACAGCTTTTCTTTCTCTCTCTCACTCACAGCCTCTTTTTTCTCTTTCTCTCATTTACAGCTTCTCTTTCTCTCTCTCACTCACAGATTCTCTCTCTCTCGCTCACAGCTTCTATTTCTCTCTCTCTCTCACTCACAGACTCTTTTTTCTCTTTCTCTCATTCACAGCTTCTCTTTCTCTCTCTCACACAGATTCTCTCTCTCTCTCGCTCACAGCTTCTATTTCTCTCTCTCTCACTCACAGCTTCTTCTTTTCTCTCTCTCACTCACAGCTCCTCTTTCTCTCTCTTACTCACAGCTTATCTTTCTTTCTCTCTGTCTCGCTCACAGCTTCTCTTTCTCTCTCTCACTCACTCAAAGCTTTTCTTTCTCTCTCTCACTCACTCAATGCTTCTCTTTCTCTCTCTCTCACTCACTCACAGCTTCTCTTTCTCCCTCTCTCTCTCACTTACAGCTTCTTTCTCTATCACTCACAGCTTCTCTTTCTCTCTCTCTCTTACTCACAGCTTCTCTTTCTCTCTGTCTCTCTCACTCTCAGCTTCTCTTTCTCTCTCTGTCTCTCTCACTCACAGCTTCTCTTTCTCTCTCAGTCTCTCACTCACAGCTTCTCTTTCTCTCTCTCACTCACAGCTTCTCTCTCTCTTGCTCACAGCTTCTCTCTCACTCTCACTCACAGCTTCTCTTTCTCTCTCTGTCTCTCTCACTCACAGCTTCTCTTTCTCTCTCAGTCTCTCTCACTCACAGCTTCTCTTTTTTTCTCTCTCTCACAGCTTCTCTTTCTCTCTCTCACACTCACAGCTCTTTCTCTCTCTCTCTCACTCACAGCTTCTCTTTCTCTCTCTCTCACTCACAGCTTCTCTTTCTCTCTCTCACTCAAAGGTTCTCTTCCTCTCTCTCACTCACAGCTTCTCTTTCTCCCTCTCTCTCACTCACAGCTTCTCTTTCTCTCTCTCTATCACTCACAGCTACTCTTTCTCTCTCTCTCTCACAGCTTCTCTTTCTCTGTCTCTCACACACACAGCTTCTCTTTCTCGCTCTCTCTCTCACTCACAGCTTCTCTTTCTCTCTCTCTCACTCACAGCTTCTCTCTCTCTCTTTCTCACTCACAGCTTTTCTATCTCTCTGTGTGTTTCTCACTCACAGCTTATTTTTCTCTCTCTCTCTCACAGCTTCTCTTTCTCTCTCTCATACTCACAGCTCTTTCTCTCTCTCACTCACTCACAGCTTCTCTCTCTCACTCACAGCTTCTCTTCCTCTCTCTCTCACTCACAGCTTCTCTTTCTTTCTTTCTCTCTCTCACTCACAGCTTTTCTTTCTCTCTCTCTCTCACTCACAGCTTCTCTTTCTTTCTCTCTCTCACTCACAGCTTCTCTTTCTCTCTCTCTCACTCACTCACAGCTTTTCTTTCTCTCTCTCACTCACAGCCTCTTTTTTCTCTTTCTCTCATTTACAGCTTCTCTTTCTCTCTCTCACTCACAGATTCTCTCTCTCTCGCTCACAGCTTCTATTTCTCTCTCTCTCTCACTCACAGACTCTTTTTTCTCTTTCTCTCATTCACAGCTTCTCTTTCTCTCTCTCACTCACAGATTCTCTCTCTCTCTCTCGCTCACAGCTTCTATTTCTCTCTCTCTCTCACTCACAGCTTCTTCTTTTTTCTCTCTCACTCACAGCTCCTCTTTCTCTCTCTTACTCACAGCTTATCTTTCTTTCTCTCTGTCTCGCTCACAGCTTCTCTTTCTCTCTCTCACTCACTCAAAGCTTTTCTTTCTCTCTCACTCACTCAATGCTTCTCTTTCTCTCTCTCTCACTCACTCACAGCTTCTCTTTCTCCCTCTCTCTCTCACTTACGGCTTCTTTCTCTATCACTCACAGCTTCTCTTTCTCTCTCTCTCTTACTCACAGCTTCTCTTTCTCTCTGTCTCTCTCACTCTCAGCTTCTCTTTCTCTCTCTGTCTCTCTCACTCACAGCTTCTCTTTCTCTCTCAGTCTCTCACTCACAGCTTCTCTTTCTCTCTCTCACTCACAGCTTCTCTCTCTCTTGCTCACAGCTTCTCTCTCACTCTCACTCACAGCTTCTCTTTCTCTCTCTGTCTCTCTCACTCACAGCTTCTCTTTTTCTCTCTCTCTCACAGCTTCTCTTTCTCTCTCACACACTCACAGCTCTTTCTCTCTCTCTCTCACTCACAGCTTCTCTTTCTCTCTCTCTCACTCACAGCTTCTCTTTCTCTCTCTCACTCAAAGCTTCTCTTCCTCTCTCTCACTCACAGCTTCTCTTTCTCCCTCTCTCTCACTCACAGCTTCTTTCTCTCTCTATCACTCACAGCTTCTCTTTCTCTCTCACACACACAGCTTCTCTTTCTCTCACACACTCACAGCTCTTTCTCTCTCACTCACTCACAGCTTTTCTTTCTCTCTCTCACTCACTCAATGCTTCTCTTTCTTTCTTTCTCTCTCACTCACTCACAGCTTCTCTTTCTCCCTCTCTCTCTCACTTACAGCTTCTTTCTCTATCACTCACAGCTTCTCTTTCTCTCTCTCTCTTACTCACAGCTTCTCTTTCTCTCTCTGTCTCTCTCACTCTCAGCTTCTCTTTCTCTCTCTGTCTCTCTCACTCACAGCTTCTCTTTCTCTCTCAGTCTCTCACTCACAGCTTCTCTTTCTCTCTCTCACTCACAGCTTCTCTCTCTCTCTTGCTCACAGCTTCTCTCTCACTCTCACTCACAGCTTCTCTTTCTCTCTCTGTCTCTCTCACTCACAGCTTCTCTTTCTCTCTCAGTCTCTCTCACTCACAGCTTCTCTTTTTCTCTCTCTCTCACAGCTTCTCTTTCTCTCTCACACACTCACAGCTCTTTCTCTCTCTCTCTCACTCACAGCTTCTCTTTCTCTCTCTCTCACTCACAGCTTCTCCTTCTCTCTCTCACTCAAAGCTTCTCTTCCTCTCTCTCACTCACAGCTTCTCTTTCTCCCTCTCTCTCTCACAGCTTCTTTATCTCTCTATAACTCACAGCTTCTCTTTCTCTCTCTCTCTTACTCACAGCTTCTCTTTCTCTCTCTGTCTCTCTCACTCTAAGCTTCTCTTTCTCTCTCTGTCTCTCTCGCTCACAGCTTCTCTTTCTCTCTGTCTATCTCACTCACAGCTTCTCTTTCTCTCTGTGTGTCTCTCACTCTCAGGTCTCTTTCTCTCTCTCTCACTCACAGCTTCTCTTTCTCTCTCTCTCTCTCACTCACAGCTTCTTTTTCTCTGTCTCTCTCACACACAGCTTCTCTTTCTCTCTCTCTCTCACTCACAGCTTCTCTTTCTCTCTCTCTCACTCACAGCTTCTCTCTCTCTTTTTCTCACTCACAGCTTCTCTATCTCTCTCTGTGTCTCTCACTCACAGCTTCTTTCTCTCTCTCTCTCTCTCACAGCTTCTCTCTCTCTCACACACACTCACAGCTCTTTCTCTCTCTCACTCACAGCTTCTCTCTCTCACTCACTCACAGCTTCTCTTCCTCTCTCTCTCACTCACAGCTTCTCTTTCTTTCTTTCTCTCTCTCACTCACAGCTTTTCTTTCTCTCTCTCTCTCTCACTCACAGCTTCTCTTTCTTTCTCTCTCTCACTCACAGCTTCTCTTTCTCTCTCTCTCACTCACTCACAGCTTTTCTTTCTCTCTCTATAACTCACAGCTTCTCTTTCTCTCTGTCTCTTATTCACAGCTTCTCTTTCTCTCTCTGTCTCTCTCACTCTAAGCTTCTCTTTCTCTCTCTGTCTCTCTCACTCACAGCTTCTCTTTCTCTCTGTCTCTCTCACTCACAGCTTCTCTTTCTCTCTGTGTGTCTCTCACTCTCAGCTTCTCTTTCTCTCTCTCTCACTCACAGCTACTCTTTCTCTCTCTCTCTCTCTCTCTCTCATAGCTTCTCTTTCTCTGTCTCTCACACACACAGCTTCTCTTTCTCGCTCTCTCACTCACAGCTTCTCTTTCTCTCTCTCTCACTCACAGCTTCTCTCTCTCTCTCTTTCTCACTCACAGCTTTTCTATCTCTCTCTGTGTTTCTCACTCACAGCTTATTTTTCTCTCTCTCTCTCTCACAGCTTCTCTTTCTCTCTCTCATACTCACAGCTCTTTCACTCTCTCACTCACTCACAGCTTCTCTCTCTCTCTCACTCACAGCTTCTCTTCCTCTCTCTCTCACTCACAGCTTTTCTTTCTTTCTTTCTCTCTCTCACTCACAGCTTTTCTTTCTCTCTCTCTCTCTCACTCACAGCTTCTCTTTCTTTCTCTCTCTCACTCACAGCTTCTCTTTCTCTCTCTCTCACTCACTCACAGCTTTTCTTTCTCTCTCTCACTCACAGCCTCTTTTTTCTCTTTCTCTCATTTACATCTTCTCTTTCTCTCTCTCACTCACAGATTCTCTCTCTCTCGCTCACAGCTTCTATTTCTCTCTCTCTCTCACTCACAGACTCTTTTTTCTCTTTCTCTCATTCACAGCTTCTCTTTCTCTCTCTCACTCACAGATTCTCTCTCTCTCTCGCTCACAGCTTCTATTTCTCTCTCTCTCTCACTCACAGCTTCTTCTTTTCTCTCTCTCACTCACAGCTCCTCTTTCTCTCTCTTACTCACAGCTTATCTTTCTTTCTCTCTGTCTCGCTCACAGCTTCTCTTTCTCTCTCTCTCTCACTCACAGCTTCTCTTTCTCTCTCTCTCGCCCTCACAAACTCTCTTTCTCTCGCTCTCACTCACAGCTTCTCTTTCTCTCTCACTCACAGCTTCTCTTTCTCACTCTTTCTCTCTCACTCACAGCTTCTCTTTCTCTCTCTCTCACTCACAGATTCTCTTTCTCTCTCTCTCTCTCACTCACAGCTTCTCTCTCTCTCTCTCTCACTAACAGATTCTCTTTCTCTCTCTCCCTCTCACTCACAGCTTCTCTTTCTCACTCACTCTCTCACTCACAGCTTCTCTTTCTCTCTCTGTCTCTCACTCACAGCTTCTCTTTCTCTCTCTGTCTCTCTCACTCACAGATTCTCTTTCTCTGTGTGTGTCTCTCACTCACAGCTTCTCTTTCTCTCTCTCACTCACAGCATCTCTTTGTCTCTCACACACACACACAGATTCTCTTTCTCTCCCTCTCTCTCACTCAGCTTCTCTTTCTCTCTCTGTCTCACTCACAACTTCACTTTCTCTCTCTCTCACTCAAAGCTTCTCTCTCTCTCTCACTCACAGATTCTCTTTCTCCCTCTCTCTCTCACTCACAGCTTTTTCTCTCTCTAACACTCTCACCTTCTCTTTCTCTCTCTGTCTCTCTCACTCACAGCTTCTCTCTCTCTCTCACACACACACACATCTTCTCTTTCTCTCTCTTACTCAAAGCTTCTCTTTCTTTCTTTCTCTCTGTCTCGCTCACAGCTTCTCTTTCTCTCTCTCTCAGTCCCAGCATCTCTTTCTCTCTCTCTCTCGCCCTAACAAACTCTCTTTCTCTCTCTCTCACTCACAGCTTCTCTCTCTCTCACTCACAGCTTCTCTTCCTCTCTCTCTTACTCACAGCTTCTCTTTCTTTCTCTCTCTCTCTCACTCACAGCTTTTCTTTCTCTCTCTCTCACTCACAGCTTCTCTTTGTCTCTCTCTCTCACAGCTTCTCTCTCTCTCTTTCTCACTCACAGCTTCTCTTTCTTTCTCTCTCTTGCTCACAGCTTCTCTTTCACTCTCTCTCACTCACAGCTTCTATTTCTCTCTCTCTCTTGCCCTCACAAACTCTCTTTCTCTCTCTCTCACTCACAGCTTCTCTTCCTCTCTCTCTCACTTACAGCTTCTCTTTCTTTCTCTCTCTCTCACTCACAGCTTTTCTTTATCTCTCTCTCTCACTCACAGCTTCTCTTTCTTTCTTTCTTTCTCTCTCTCACTCACAGCTTCTCTTTCTCTCTCTCTCACTCACTCACAGCTTTTCTTTCTCTCTCTATAACTCACAGCTTCTCTTTCTCTCTGTCTCTTACTCACAGCTTCTCTTTCTCTCTCTGTCTCTCTCACTCTAAGCTTCTCTTTCTCTCTCTGTCTCTCTCACTCTCAGCTTCTCTTTCTCTCTGTCTCTCTCACTCACAGCTTCTCTTTCTCTCTGTGTGTCTCTCACTCTCAGCTTCTCTTTCTCTCTCTCTCACTCACAGCTTCTCTTTCTCTCTCTCTCACTCACAGCTTCTCTTTCTCTGTCTCTCACACACACCGCTTCTCTTTCTCTCTCTCTCTCTCACTCACAGCTTCTCTTTCTCTCTCTCTCACTCACAGCTTCTCTCTCTCTCTTTCTCACTCACAGCTTTTCTATCTCTTTCGGTGTTTCTCACTCACAGCTTCTTTTTTTCTCTCTCTCTCACAGCTTCTCTTTCTCTCTCTCACACTCACAGCTCTTTCTCTCTCTCTCTCACTCACAGCTTCTCTCTCTCTCTCACTCACAGCTTCTCTTCCTCTCTCTCTCACTCACAGCTTCTCTTTCTTTCTTTCTCTCTCTCACTCACAGCTTTTCTTTCTCTCTCTCTCTCTCACTCACAGCTTCTCTTTCTTTCTCTCTCTCACTCACAGCTTCTCTTTCTCTCTCTCTCACTCACTCTCAGCTTTTCTTTCTCTCTCTCACTCACAGCCTCTTTTTTCTCTTTCTCTCATTCACAGCTTCTCTTTCTCTCTCTCACTCACAGATTCTCTCTCTCTCGCTCACAGCTACTATTTCTCTCTCTCTCTCACTCACAGACTCTTTTTTCTCTTTCTCTCATTCACAGCTTCTCTTTCTCTCTCTCACTCACAGATTCTCTCTCTCGCTCGCTCACAGCTTCTATTTCTCTCTCTCTCTCACTCACAGCTTCTTCTTTTCTCTCTCTCACTCACAGCTCCTCTTTCTCTCTCTTACTCACAGCTTATCTTTCTTTCTCTCTGTCTCGCTCACAGCTTCTCTTTCTCTCTCTCTCTCACTCACAGCTTCTCTTTCTCTCTCTCTCGCCCTCACAAACTCTCTTTCTCTTGCTCTCACTCACAGCTTCTCTTTCTCTCTCACTCACAGCTTCTCTTTCTCACTCTTTCTCTCTCACTCACAGCTTCTCTTTTTCTCTCTCTCACTCACAGATTCTCTTTCTCTCTCTCTCTCACTCACAGCTTCTCTCTCTCTCTCTCTCACTAACAGGTTCTCTTTCTCTCTCTCCCTCTCACTCACAGCTTCTCTTTCTCACTCACTCTCTCACTCACAGCTTCTCTTTCTCTCTCTGTCTCTCACTCACAGCTTCTCTTTCTCTCTCTGTCTCTCTCACTCACAGATTCTCTTTCTCTGTGTGTGTCTCTCACTCACAGCTTCTCTTTCTCTCTCTCACTCACAGCATCTCTTTGTCTCTCACACACACACACAGATTCTCTTTCTCTCCCTCTCTCTCACTCAGCTTCTCTTTCTCTCTCTGTCTCACTCACAACTTCACTTTCTCTCTCTCTCACTCAAAGCTTCTCTCTCTCTCTCACTCACAGATTCTCTTTCTCCCTCTCTCTCTCATTCACAGCTTATTTCTCTCTCTATCACTCTCACCGTCTCTTTCTCTCTCTGTCTCTCTCACTCACAGCTTCTCTCTCTCTCACACACACACACATCTTCTCTTTCTCTCTCTTACTCACAGCTTCTCTTTCTTTCTTTCTCTCTGTCTCGCTCACAGCTTCTCTTTCTCTCTCTCTCAGTCGCAGCTTCTCTTTCTCTCTCTCTCTCGCCCTAACAAACTCTCTTTTTCTCTCTCTCACTCACAGCTTCTCTCTCTCTCACTCACAGCTTTTCTTCCTCTCTCTCTTACTCACAGCTTCTCTTTCTTTCTCTCTCTCTCTCACTCACAGCTTTTCTTTCTCTCTCTCTCACTCACAGCTTCTCTTTCTCTCTATCTCTCTCACAGCTTCTCTCTCGCTGTGTCTCACTCACAGCTTCTCTTTCTTTCTCTGTCTTGCTCACAGCTTCTCTTTCTCTCTCTTTCACTCACAGCTTCTCTTTCTCTCTCTCTCTCGCCCTCACAAACTCTCTTTCTCTCTCTCTCACTCACAGCTTCTCTTCCTCTCTCTCTCACTTACAGCTTCTCTTTCTTTCTCTCTCTCTCACTCACAGCTTTTCTTTATCTCTCTCTCTCTCACTCACAGCTTCTCTTTCTTTCTTTCTCTCTCTCTCTCTCACAGCTTCTCTTTCTCTCTCTCTCACTCACTCACAGCTTCTCTTTCTCTCTCTATAACTCACAGCTTCTCTTTCTCTCTGTCTCTTACTCACAGCTTCTCTTTCTCTCTCTGTCTCTCTCACTCTAAGCTTCTCTTTCTCTCTCTGTCTCTCTCACTCTCAGCTTCTCTTTCTCTCTGTCTCTCTCACTCACAGCTTCTCTTTCTCTGTGTGTGTCTCTCACTCTCAGCTTCTCTTTCTCTCTCTCTCACTCACAGCTTCTTCTTTTCTCTCTCTCACTCACAGCTCCTCTTTCTCTCTCTTACTCACAGCTTATCTTTCTTTCACTCTGTCTCGCTCACAGCTTCTCTTTCTCTCTCTCACTCACTCAAAGCTTTTCTTTCTCTCTCTCACTCACTCAATGCTTCTCTTTCTCTCTCACTCACTCACAGCTTCTCTTTCTCTGTCTCTCACACACACAGCTTCTCTTTCTCTCTCTCTCTCTCACTCACAGCTTCTCTTTCTCTCTCTCTCACTCACAGCTTCTCTCTCTCTCTTTCTCACTCACAGCTTTTCTATCTCTCGGTGTTTCTCACTCACAGCTTCTTTTTCTCTCTCTCTCTCACAACCTCTTTCTCTCTCTCACACTCACAGCTCTTTCTCTCTCTCTCTCACTCACAGCTTCTCTCTCTCTCTCACTCACAGCTTCTCTTCCTCTCTCTCTCACTCACAGCTTCTCTTTCTTTCTTTCTCTCTCTCACTCACAGCTTTTCTTTCTCTCTCTCTCTCTCACTCACAGCTTCTCTATCTTTCTCTCTCTCACTCACAGCTTCTCTTTCTCTCTCTCTCACTCACTCACAGCTTTTCTTTCTCTCTCTCACTCACAGCCTCTTTTTTCTCTTTCTCTCATTCACAGCTTCTCTTTCTCTCTCTCACTCACAGATTCTCTCTCTCTCTCGCTCACAGCTTCTATTTCTCTCTCTCTCTCACTCACACTCTTTTTTCTCTTTCTCTCATTCACAGCTTCTCTTTCTCTCTCTCACTCACAGATTCTCTCTCTCTCTCGCTCACAGCTTCTATTTCTCTCTCTCTCACTCACAGCTTCTTCTTTTCTCTCTCTCACTCACAGCTCCTCTTTCTCTCTCTTACTCACAGCTTATCTTTCTTTCTCTCTGTCTCGCTCACAGCTTCTCTTTCTCTCTCTCTCACTCACAGCTTCTCTTTCTCTCTCTCTCGCCCTCACAAACTCTCTTTCTCTCGCTCTCACTCACAGCTTCTCTTTCTCTCTCACTCACAGCTTCTCTTTCTCACTCTTTCTCTCTCACTCACAGCTTCTCTTTCTCTCTCTCTCACTCACAGATTCTCTTTCTCTCTCTCTCTCTCACTCACAGCTTCTCTCTCTCTCTCTCTCACTAACAGATTCTCTTTCTCTCTCTCCCTCTCACTCACAGCTTCTCTTTCTCACTCACTCTCTCACTCACAGCTTCTCTTTCTCTCTCTGTCTCTTACTCACAGCTTCTCTTTCTCTCTCTGTCTCTCTCACTCACAGATTCTCTTTCTCTGTGTGTGTCTCTCACTCACAGCTTCTCTTTCTCTCTCTCACTCACAGCATCTCTTTGTCTCTCTCTCACACACACAGATTCTCTTTCTCTCCCTCTCTCTCACTCAGCTTCTCTCTCTCTCTCTATCTCACTCACAACTTCACTTTCTCTCTCTCTCACTCAAAGCTTCTCTCTCTCTCTCACTCACAGATTCTCTTTCTCCCTCTCTCTCTCACTCACAGCTTATTTCTCTCTCTATCACTCTCACCTTCTCTTTCTCTCTCCGTCTCTCTCACTCACAGCTTCTCTCTCTCACACACACACACATCTTCTCTTTCTCTCTCTTACTCACAGCTTCTCTTTCTTTCTTTCTCTCTGTCTCGCTCACAGCTTCTCTTTCTCTCTCTCTCAGTCACAGCTTCTCTTTCTCTCTCCCTCTCGCCCTAACAAACTCTCTTTCTCTCTCTCTCACTCACAGCTTCTCTCTCTCTCACTCACAGCTTCTCTTTCTTTCTTTCTCTCTCTCACTCACAGCTTTTCTTTCTCTCTCTCTCTAGCTCACTCACAGCTTCTCTTTCTTTCTCTCTCTCACTCACAGCTTCTCTTTCTCTCTCTCTCACTCAAAGCTTCTCTCTCTCTCACTCACAGATTCTCTCTCTCCCTCTCTCTCTCACTCACAGCTTCTCTCTCTCTCACACACACACACACACATCTTCTCTTTCTCTCTCTTACTCACAGCTTCTCTTTCTTTCTTTCTCTCTGTCTCGCTCACAGCTTCTCTTTCTCTCTCTCTCAGTCACAGCTTCTCTTTCTCTCTCTCTCTCGCCCTAACAAACTCTCTTTCTCTCTCTCTCACTCACAACTTCTCTCTCTCTCTCTCACAGCTTCTCTTCCTCTCTCTCTTACTCACAGCTTCTCTTTCTTTCTCTCTCTCTTTCACTCACAGCTTTTCTTTCTCTCTCTCTCACTCACAGCTTCTCTTTCTCTCTCTCTCTCTCTCACAGGTTCTCTCTCTCTTTCTCACTCACAGCTTCTCTTTCTTTCTCTGTCTTGCTCACAGCTTCTCTTTCTCTCTCTCTCACTCACAGCTTCTCTTTCTCTCTCTCTCTCGCCCTCACAAACTCTCTTAATCTCTCTCTCACTCACAGCTTCTCTTCCTCTCTCTCTCACTTACAGCTTCTCTTTCTTTCTCTCTCTCCCACTCACAGCTTTTCTTTATCTCTCTCCCTCTCACTCACAGCTTCTCTTTCTCACTCACTCTCTCACTCACAGCTTCTCTTTCTCTCTCTGTCTCTCACTCACAGCTTCTCTTTCTCTCTCTGTCTCTATCACTCACAGATTCTCTTTCTCTGTGTGTGTCTCTCACTCACAGCTTCTCTTTCTCTCTCTCACTCACAGCATCTCTTTGTCTCTCACACACACACACAGATTCTCTTTCTCTCCCTCTCTCTCACTCAGCTTCTCTTTCTCTCTCTGTCTCACTCACAACTTCACTTTCTCTCTCTCTCACTCAAAGCTTCTCTCTCTCTCTCACTCACAGATTCTCTTTCTCCCTCTCTCTCTCACTCACAGCTTATTTCTCTCTCTATCACTCTCACCTTCTCTTTCTCTCTCTGTCTCTCTCACTCACAGCTTCTCTCTCTCACACACACACACATCTTCTCTTTCTCTCTCTTACTCACAGCTTCTCTTTCTTTCTTTCTCTCTGTCTCGCTCACAGCTTCTCTTTCTCTCTCTCTCAGTCCCAGCTTCTCTTTCTCTCTCTCTCTCGCCCTAACAAACTCTCTTTCTCTCTCTCTCACTCACAGCTTCTCTCTCTCTCACTCACAGCTTCTCTTCCTCTCTCTCTTACTCACAGCTTCTCTTTCTTTTTCTCTCTCTCTCACTCACAGCTTTTCTTTCTCTCTCTCTGTCTCACTCACAGCTTCTCTTTCTCTCTCTCTCTCACAGCTTCTCTCTCTCTCTTTCTCACTCACAGCTTCTCTTTCTTTCTCTGTCTTGCTCACAGCTTCTCTTTCTCTCTCTCTCACTCACAGCTTCTCTTTCTCTCTCTCTCTCACCCTCACAAACTCTCTTTTTCTCTCTCTCACTCACAGCTTCTCTTCCTCTCTCTCTCACTTACAGCTTCTCTTTCTTTCGCTCTCTCTCACTCACAGCTTTTCTTTATCTCTCTCTCTCTCACTCACAGCTTCTCTTTCTTTCTTTCTTTCTCTCTCTCTCACAGCTTCTCTTTCTCTCTCTTTCACTCAAACACAGCTTTTCTTTCTCTCTCTATAACTCACAGCTTCTCTTTCTCTCTGTCTCTTACTCACAGCTTCTCTTTCTCTCTCTGTCTCTCTCACTCTAAGCTTCTCTTTCTCTCTCTCTCTCTCTCTCTCACTCTCAGCTTCTCTTTCTCTCTGTCTCTCTCACTCACAGCTTCTCTTTCTCTCTGTGTGTCTCTCACTCTCAGCTTCTCTTTCTCTCTCTCTCACTCACAGCTTCTCTTTCTCTGTCTCTCACACACACAGCTTCTCTTTCTCTCTCTCGCTCTCACTCACAGCTTCTCTTTCTCTCTCTCTCACTCACAGCTTCTCTCTCTTTCTCACTCACAGCTTTTCTATCTCTCTCGGTGTTTCTCACTCACAGCTTCTTTTTCTCTCTCTCTCACAGCTTCTCTTTCTCTCTCTCACACTCACAGCTCTTTCTCTCTCTCTCTCACTCACAGCTTCTCTCTCTCTCTCACTCACAGCTTCTCTTCCTCTCTCTCTCACTCACAGCTTCTCTTTCTTTCTTTCTCTCTCTCACTCACAGCTTTTCTTTCTCTCTCTCTCTAACTCACAGCTTCCCTTTCTTTCTCTCTCTCACTCACAGCTTCTCTTTCTCTCTCTCTCACTCACTCACAGCTTTTCTTTCTCTCTCTCACTCACAGCCTCTTTTTTCTCTTTCTCTCATTCACAGCTTCTCTTTCTCTCTCTCACTCACAGATTCTCTCTCTCTCGCTCACAGCTTCTATTTCTCTCTCTCTCTCACTCACAGACACTTTTTTCTCTTTCTCTCATTCACAGCTTCTCTTTCTCTCTCTCACTCACAGATTCTCTCTCTCTCTCACTCACAGCTTCTATTTCTCTCTCTCTCTCACTCACAGCTTCTTCTTTTCTCTCTGTCACTCACAGCTCCTCTTTCTCTCTCTTACTCACAGCTTATCTTTCTTTCTCTCTGTCTCGCTCACAGCTTCTCTTTCTCTCTCTCTCACACTCACAGCTTCTCTTTCTCTCTCACTCGCACTCACAAACTCTCTTTCTCTCGCTCTCACTCACAGCTTCTCTTTCTCTCTCACTCACAGCTTCTCTTTCTCACTCTTTCTCTCTCACTCACAGCTTCTCTTTCTCTCTCTCTCACTCACAGATTCTCTTTCTCTCTCTCTCTCTCACTCACAGCTTCTCTCTCTCTCTCTCTCACTAACAGATTCTCTTTCTCTCTCTCCCTCTCACTCAGAGCTTCTCTTTCTCACTCACTCTCTCACTCACAGCTTCTCTTTCTCTCTCTGTCTCTCACTCACAGCTTCTCTTTCTCTCTCTGTCTCTCTCACTCACAGATTCTCTTTCTCTGTGTGTGTCTCTCACTCACAGCTTCTCTTTCTCTCTCTCACTCACAGCATCTCTTTGTCTCTCACACACACACACAGATTCTCTTTCTCTCCCTCTCTCTCACTCAGCTTCTCTTTCTCTCTCTGTCTCTCTCACAACTTCACTTTCTCTCTCTCTCACTCAAAGCTTCTCTCTCTCTCTCACTCACAGATTCTCTTTCTCCCTCTCTCTCTCACTCACAGCTTATTTCTCTCTCTATCACTCTCACCTTCTCTTTCTCTCTCTGTCTCTCTCACTCACAGCTTCTCTCTCACACACACACACACACATCTTCTCTTTCTCTCTCTTACTCACAGCTTCTCTTTCTTTCTTTCTCTCTGTCTCGCTCACAGCTTCTCTTTCTCTCTCTCTCAGTCACAGCTTCTCTTTCTCTCTCTCTCTCGCCCTAACAAACTCTCTCTCTCTCTCTCTCACTCACAGCTTCTCTCTCTCACTCACAGCTTCTCTTTCTTTCTTTCTTTCTCTCTCTCACTCACAGCTTTTCTTTCTCTCTCTCTCTCTCACTCACAGCTTCTCTTTCTTTCTTTCTCTCTCTCACTCACAGCTTCTCTTTCTCTCTCTCTCACTCAAAGCTTCTCTCTCTCTCACTCACAGATTCTCTTTCTCCCTCTCTCTCTCACTCACAGCTTATTTCTCTCTCTATCACTCTCACCTTCTCTTTCTCTCTCTCTCTCTCTCTCTCACTCACAGCTTCTCTTTCTCTCTCTCTCCCTCTCACTCACAGCTTCTCTTTCTCTCTCTCTCACTCACTCACAGCTTCTCTTTCTCTCTCTCTCACTCACAGCTTCTCTTTCTCTCTCTTTCCCTCTCACTCACAGCTTCTCTTTCTCTCTCTGTCTCTCTCACTCACAGCTTCTCTTTCTCTCTCTGTCTCTCTCACTCACAGCTTCTCTTTCTCTCTCTGTCTCTCTCACTCACAGCTTCTCTTTCTCTCACTCTCACTCACAGCTTCTCTTTCTCTCTCTCTCACTCACAACTTCTCTTTCTCTCTCTCTCAAACACAGCTTCTCTTTCTCTCTCTTCCTCCCTCTCACTCACAACTTCTCTCTCCCTCTCTCTCACTCATGGCTTCTCTCTCTCTCACTCACAGCTTCTCTTTCTCACACACTCTCTCTCTCACTCACAGCTTCTCTCTCTCTCACTAACAGCATCTCTTTCTCTCTCTCTCACTCACAGCTTCTCTTTCTCTCACTCAAAGCTTCTCTTTCTGTCTCTCTCACTCACATCTTCTTTTTTCTCTCTCTCTCTCTCACTCACAGATTCTCTTTCTCTGTGTGTGTCTCTCACTCACAGCTTCTCTTTCTCTCTCTCACTCACAGCATCTCTTTGTCTCTCACACACACACACAGATTCTCTTTCTCTCCCTCTCTCTCACTCAGCTTCTCTTTCTCTCTCTGTCTCTCTCACAACTTCACTTTCTCTCTCTCTCACTCAAAGCTTCTCTCTCTCTCTCACTCACAGATTCTCTTTCTCCCTCTCTCTCTCACTCACAGCTTATTTCTCTCTCTATCACTCTCACCTTCTCTTTCTCTCTCTGTCTCTCTCACTCACAGCTTCTCTCTCTCTCACACACACACACATCTTCTCTTTCTCTCTCTTACTCACAGCTTCTCTTTCTTTCTTTCTCTCTGTCTCGCTCACAGCTTCTCTTTCTCTCTCTCTCAGTCACAGCTTCTCTTTCTCTCTCCCTCTCGCCCTAACAAACTCTCTTTCTCTCTCTCTCACTCACAGCTTCTCTCTCTCACTCACAGCTTCTCTTTCTTTCTTTCTCTCTCTCACTCACAGCTTTTCTTTCTCTCTCTCTCTCTCACTCACAGCTTCTCTTTCTCTCTCTCTCTCACTCACAGCTTCTCTTTCTCTCTCTCTCACTCAAAGCTTCTCTCTCTCTCACTCACAGATTCTCTTTCTCCCTCTCTCTCTCACTCACAGCTTATTTCTCTCTCTATCACTCTCACCTTCTCTTTCTCTCTCTCTCTCTCTCACTCACAGCTTCTCTTTCTCTCTCTCTCCCTCTCACTCACAGCTTCTCTTTCTCTCTCTCTCACTCACTCACAGCTTCTCTTTCTCTCTCTCACTCACAGCTTCTCTTTCTCTCTCTTTCCCTCTCACTCACAGCTTCTCTTTCTCTCTCTGTCTCTCTCACTCACAGCTTCTCTTTCTCTC
This sequence comes from Bradypodion ventrale, assembly GCA_035047345.1. Lineage (NCBI taxonomy): Eukaryota > Metazoa > Chordata > Lepidosauria > Squamata > Chamaeleonidae > Bradypodion > Bradypodion ventrale. The sequence continues at coordinate 257,146,315 of JAWDJE010000001.1, forward strand.
TCTGTCTCTCTCACTCACAGCTTCTCTTTCTCTCTGTCTCTCTCACTCACAGCTTCTCTTTCTCTCACTCTCACTCACAGCTTCTCTTTCTCTCTCTCTCACTCACAGCTTCTCTTTCTCTCTCTCTCAAACACAGCTTCTCTTTCTCTCTCTTCCTCTCTCTCACTCACAACTTCTCTCTCCCTCTCTCTCACTCACAGCTTCTCTCTCTCTCACTAACAGCATCTCTTTCTCTCTCTCACACAGCTTCTCTTTCTCTCACTCAAAGCTTCTCTTTCTGTCTCTCTCACTCACATCTTCTTTTTTCTCTCTCTCTCTCTCACTCACAGCTTCTCTCTCTCTCTTTCTCTCACTCACTCACAGATTCGCTTTCTCTCTGTTTCTCTCTCACACACAGCTTCTCTTACTCTCTCTCTCTCTCTCATTCACAGCTTCTCTTTCTCTCTATCACTCCCTCACTCACACCTTCTCTTTCTCTCTCTGTCTCTCTCACTCACAGCTTCTCTGTCTCTCTCAGTCACTCTCACTCACAGCTTCTCTTTCTCTCACACACTCACAGCTCTTTCTCTCTCTCTCACTCACAGCTTTTCTTTCTCTCTCTCTCTCACTCAAAGCTTCTCTTTCTTTCTCTCTCTCTCTCTCTCTCACTCACAGCTTCTCTTTCTCCCTCTCTCTCTCACTTACAGCTTCTTTCTCTCTCTATCACTCACAGCTTCTCTCTCTCTCTCTCACACTCACTCACAGCTTTTCTTTCTCTCTCAATAACTCACAGCTTCTCTTTCTCTCTGTCTCTTACTCACAGCTTCTCTTTCTCTCTCTGTCTCTCTCACTCTAAGCTTCTCTTTCTCTCTCTGTCTCTCTCACTCTCAGCTTCTCTTTCTCTCTGTCTCTCTCACTCACAGCTTCTCTTTCTCTCTGTGTGTCTCTCACTCTCAGCTTCTCTTTCTCTCTCTCTCACTCACAGCTTCTTTCTCTCTCTCTCTCTCACTCACAGCTTCTCTTTCTCTGTCTCTCACACACACAGCTTCGCTTTCTCTTTCTCTCTCTCACTCACAGCTTCTCTCTCTCTCTTTCTCACTCACAGCTTTTCTATCTCTCTCTGTGTTTCTCACTCACAGCTTCTTTTTCTCTCTCTCTCTCACAGTTTCTCTTTCTCTCTCTCACACTCACAGCTCTTTCTCTCTCTCTCTCACTCACAGCTTCTCTCTCTCTCTCACTCACAGCTTCTCTTCCTCTCTCTCTCTCACTCACAGCTTCTCTTCCTTTCTTTCTCTCTCTCACTTACATCTTTTCTTTCTCTCTCTCTCACTCAAAGCTTCTCTCTCTCTCACTCACACAGATTCTCTTTCTCCCTCTCTCTCTCACAGCTTATTTCTCTCTCTATCACTCTCACCTTCTCTTTCTCTCTCTGTCTCTCTCACTCACAGCTTCTCTCTCTCACACACACACACATCTTCTCTTTCTCTCTCTTACTCACAGCTTCTCTTTCTTTCTTTCTCTCTGTCTCGCTCACAGCTTCTCTTTCTCTCTCTCTCAGTCACAGCTTCTCTCTCTCTCACTCACAGCTTCTCTTCCTCTCTCTCTTACTCACAGCTTCTCTTTCTTTCTCTCTCTCTCTCACTCACAGCTTTTCTTTCTCTCTCTCTCTCTCACTCACAGCTTCTCTCTCTCTCACACACACAGCTTCTCTCTCTCTTTCTCACTCACAGCTTCTCTTTCTTTCTCTGTCTTGCTCACAGCTTCTCTTTCTCTCTCTCTCACTCACAGCTTCTCTTTCTCTCTCTCTCTCTCGCCCTCACAAACGCTCTTTCTCTCTCTCTCACTCACAGCTTCTCTTCCTCTCTCTCTCACTTACAGCTTCTCTTTCTTTCTCTCTCTCTCACAGCTTTTCTTTCTCTCTCTCCCTCTCTCACTCACAGATTCTCTTTCTCTCTCTCACTCACTCATAGCTTTTCTTTCTCTCTCTCTCTCTCTCACTCACAGCTTCTTTTTTTCTCTTTCTCTCATTCACAGCTTCTCTTTCTCTCTCTCTCTCTCACTCACAGCTTCTCTTTCTCTCTCTCCCTCTCACTCACAGCTTCTCTTTCTCTCTCTCACTCTCTCACTCACAGCTTCTCTTTCTTTCTCTGTCTCTCTCACTCACAGCTTCTCTTTCTCTCAGTCTCTCTCACACACAGCTTCTCTTTCTCTCTCTCTCTCTCTCACAGCTTCTCTTTCTCTCTCACACACTCACAGCACTTTCTCTCTCTCTCTCACTCACAGCTTCCCTTTCTCTCTCTCTCACTCACTGCTTCTCTTTCTCTCTCTCGCTCTCACTTAAAGCTTCTCTTTCTCTCTCTCTCTCACTCACACCTTCTCTTTCTCCCTCTCTCTCTCACTCACAGCTTCTCTCTCTCTCTCGCTCACAGCTTCTCTTTCTCTCTCTCTCTCACTCACAGCTTCTTCTTTTCACTCTCTCTCTCACTCACAGCTTCTCTTTCTCTCTCTTAATCACAGCTTCTCTTTCTTTCTCTCTGACTCACTCACAGCTTCTCTTTCTCTCTCTCTCTCTCGCTCACAGCTTCTCTTTCTTTCTCTCTGACTCGCTCACAGCTTCTCTTTCTCTCTCTCTCTCACTCACAGCTTCTCTTTCTCAATCACTCACAGCTTCTCTTTCTCTCTTTCTCTCTCACTCACAGCTTCTCTTTCTCTCTCTCTTACTCACAGCTTCACTTTCTCTCTTTCTCTCTCACTCACAGCTTGTCTTTCTCTCTCTCACTCACTCACAGCTTCTCTTTCTGTCTCACACACACAGCTTCTCTTTCTCTTTCTCCCTCACTCACAGCTTCTCTTTCTCTCTCTCTCTCACTCACAGCTTCTCTTTCTCTCTCTCTCTCACTCTCTCTCTCACTCACAGCTTCTCTCTCTCTCTTTCTCTCACTTACAGATTCTCTTTCTCTGTCTCCCTCTCACTCACAGCTTCTCTTTCTCACTCTTTCTCTCACTCACAGCTTCTCTTTCTTTCTCTCTCTGTCTCTCTCACTCACAGCTTTTCTTTCTCTCTCTGTCTCTCTCACTCACACCTTCTCTTTCTCTCTCTGTGTCTCTCACTCACAGCTTCTCTTTCTCTCTCTCACTCACAGCATCTCTTTCTCTCTCACACACACACTGCTTCTCTTTCTCTCTCTCACTTTCACTCACAGCTTCTCTTTCTCTCTCTCTCTCACTCAAAGCTTCTCTCTCTCTCACTCACAGCTTCTCTTTCTCCCTCTCTCTCACTCACAGCTTCTTTCTCTCTCTATCACTCTCAGCTTCTCTTTCTCTCTCTATCTCTCTCACTCACAGCTTCTCTTTCTCTCTCACACACACACATCTTCTCTTTCTCTCTCTCTCTCTCTCACTCACAGCTTCTCTTTCTCTCTCTCTCTCACTCACAGCTTCTATTTGTCTCTCTCTCTCACTCACAGCTTCTCTCTCTCTCTCACTCACAGCTTCTCTTTCTCTCTCTGTCTCTCTCACTCACAGCTCCTCTTTCTCTCTCTGTCTCTCTCACTCACACCTTGTCTTTCTCTCTGTGTGTCTCTCACTCACAGCTTCTCTTTCTCTCTCTCACTCACAGCTTCTCTTTCTCTCTCTCTCTCACTCACAGCTTCTCTTTCTCTCTCACACACACAGCTTCTCTTTCTCTCTCACTCACTCACAGCTTCTCTCTCTCTCTCACTCACAGCTTCTCTTTCTCTCTCTCTCTCACTCACAGCTTCTCTTTCTCCCTCTCTCTCTCACTCACAGCTTCTTTCTCTCTCTATCACTCTCATCTTCTCTTTCTCTCTCTGTCTCTCTCACTCACAGCTTCTCTTTCTCTCTCTTTCTCTCTCTCATTCACAGCTTCTCTTTCTCTCTCTCTCTCACTCACAGCTTCTCTCTCTCTGTGTGTCTCTCACTCACAGCTTCTCTTTCTTTCTCTCTCACTCACAGCTTCTCTTTCTCTCTCTCTCTTTCACTCACAGCTTCAATTTCTCTCTCACACACACACACAGCTTCTCTTTCTCTCTCTTTCTCTCTCTTTCTCTCTCCCACTCACAGCTTCTCTTTCTCTCTCTCTCTCTCACACTCAGCTTGTCTTTCTCTCTCATTCATAGCTTCTCTTTCTCACTCTCTCTCTCACTCACAGCTTCTCTCTCTCTCTCTCGCTCACAGCTTCTCTTTCTCTCTCTGTCACTCACAGCTTCTCATTCTCCTCTCTCTCACTCACAGCTTCCCTTCCTCACTCTCTCACTCACAGCTTCTCTTTCTTTCTCTCTCTCTCTCTCCCTCACAGCTTTTCTTTCTCTCTCTCTCTCTCACTCACAGCTTCTCTTTCTCTCTCTCTCTCACTCCCAGCTTCTCTTTGTCCTTCTCTCTCACTCACAGCTTCTCTCTCTCTCTCACTCACAGCTTCTCTCTCTCTCTTTCTCTCACTTACAGATTCTCTTTCTCTCTCTCCCTCTCACTCACAGCTTCTCTTTCTCACTCTCTCTCCCACTCACAGCTTCTCTTTCTCTCTCTGTCTCTCTCACTCACAGCTCCTCTTTCTCTCTCTCTCTCTCTCTCTCACTCACAGCTTCTCTTTCTTTCTCTCTCTCTCTCACTCACAGCTTTTCTTTCTCTCTCTCTCTCTCACTCACAGCTTCTCTTTCTTTCTCTCTCTCTCTCTCACTCACAGCTTCTCTTTCTCTCTCTCTCTCACTCACAGCTTTTCTTTCTCTCTCTCTCTCTCACTCACAGCTTCGCTCTCTCTCACTCACAGCTTCTCTTCCTCTCTCTCTCTCTCACAGCTACTCTTTCTCTCTCTCACTCACAGCTTCTCTCTCTTTCTCGCTCACAGCTTCTCTTTCTCTCTCTCTCTCTCACTCACAGCTTCTCTTTCTTTCTCTCTCTCTCTCACTCACAGCTTCTCTTTCTCTCTCTCTCTCACACACACATCTTCTCTTTCTCTCTCTTACTCACAGCTTCTCTTTCTCTCTCTCACACACACACTCTCTTTCTCTCTCTCTCTCACTCACAGCTTCTCTTTCTTTCTCTCTCTCTCTCACTCACAGCTTCTCTTTCTCTCTCTTACTCACAGCTTCTCTTTATTTCTCTCTGTCTCGCTCACAACTTCTCTTTCTCTCTCTCACTCACAGCTTCTCTTTCTCTCTCTCTCTTGCCCTCACAAACTCTCTTTCTCTCTCTCACTCACACCTTCTCTCTCTCTCTCTCACTCACAGCTTTTCTCTCTCTCTCTCTCACTAACAGATTCTCTTTCTCTCTCTCTCCCTCTCCCTCAGCTTCTCTTTCTCACTCTCTCTCACTCACAGCTTCTCTTTCTCACTCTTTCTCTCTCACTCACAGCTTCTCTTTCTCTCTCTCTCACTCACAGCTTCTCCTTCTCTCTCTCTCTCTCACTCACAGCTTCTCTCTCTCTCTCTCTCTCTCACTAACAGATTCTCTTTCTCTCTCTCCCTCCCACTCACAGCTTCTCTTTCTCACTCTCTCTCTCACTCACAGCTTCTCTTTCTCGCTCTGTCTCTCTCACTCACAGCTTCTCTTTCTCTCTCTCTCTCTCTCTCTCTCACTCACAGCTTCTCTTTCTCTCTCTCTCTGTCACTCAGTCACAGCTTCTCTCTCTCACACACACACACAGCTTCTCTTTCCCTCTCTTTCTCTCTCTCGCTCACAGCTTCTCTTTCTCTCTCTCTCTCACTCACAGATCTTTCTCTCTCTCTCACTCACAGCTTCTCTTTCTCTCTCCGTCTCTCTCACACAGCTTCTCTTTCTCTCGATCTCACTCACAGCTTCTCTTTCTCTCTCTCACTCACAGCTTCTCTTTCTCTCTCTCTCTCACTCACAGCTTCTCTTTCTCTCTCTCTCTCACTCACACCTTCTCTTTCTCTCTCTCTCACTCGCACCTTCTCTTTCTCTCTCTCTGTCTCACTCACAGCTTCTGTTTCTCCCTCTCTCTCACTCACAGCTTCTCTTTCTCTCTCTCACTCGCACCTTCTCTTTCTTTCTCTCTCTCTGTCTCACTCACAGCTTCCCTTTCTCTCTCTCTCTCTCTCACTCACACCTTCTCTTTCTCTCTCTCTCACTCGCACCTTCTCTTTCTCTCTCTCTGTCTCACACACAGCATCCCTTTCTCTCTCTCACTCACTCACAGCTTCTCTTTCTCTTTCTCTCTCTCTCTCTCACTCACAGCTTCTCTTTCTCTCTCTCTCTGTCACTCAGTCACAGCTTCTCTCTCACACACACACACACACAGCTTCTCTTTCCCTCTCTTTCTCTCTCTCACTCACAGCTTCTCTTTCTCTCTCTCTCTCTCACTCACAGCTCTTTCTCTCTCTCTCACTCACAGCTTCTCTTTCTCTCTCCGTCTCTCTCACACAGCTTCTCTTTCTCTCTCTCTCACTCACAGCTTCTCTTTCTCTCTCTCACTCACAGCTTCTCTTTCTCTCTCACTCACTCACAGCTTCTCTTTCTCTCTCTCTCTCACTCACACCTTCTCTTTCTCTCTCTCTCACTCACACCTTCTCTTTCTCTCTCTCTGTCTCAGTCACAGCTTCTCTTTCTCCCTCTCTCTTACTCACAGCTTCTTTCACTCTCTCTGTCACTCACAGCTTCTCTTACTCTCCCTCTCTCTCTCACTCACAGCTTCTCTTTCTCTCTCTCTCTCACTCACATCTTCTTTTTCTCTCTCGCTCACTCACAGCTTCTCTTTTTCCCTCTCTCAGTTACAGCTTCTATCTCTCTCACTCACTCACAGCTTCTCTTTCTATCTCTCTCTCACTCACAGCTTCTCTCTCTCACTCACTCAAAGCATCTTTCTCTCTCTCTCTCTCCATCTCTCACTCACAGCTTCTCTTTCTCTCTCTCTCTCACTCACAGCTGATCTTTCTCTCTCTCTCACACACAGCTTCGTTTTCTCTCTGTCTCTCTCACACACAGCATCCCTTTCTCTCTCTCACTCACTCACAGCTTCTCTTTCTCTCTCTCTCACAGCTTCTATTTCTCCCTCTCTCTCACTCACAGCTTTTTTTTTTCTCTCTCTCTCTCACTCACTCACAGCTTCTCTTTCTCTCTCTCTCTCACTCACAGCTTCTCTTTCTCTCTCTCTCTGTCACTCAGTCACAGCTTCTCTCTCTCACACACACACACAGCTTCTCTTTCCCTCTCTTTCTCTCTCTCACTCACAGCTTCTCTTTCTCTCTCTCTCTCACACTCACAGCTCTTTCTCTCTCTCTCTCACTCACAGCTTCTCTCTCTCTCACTCACAGCTTCTCTTCCTCTCTCTCTCTCACTCACAGCTTCTCTTCCTTTCTTTCTCTCTCTCACTTACATCTTTTCTTTCTCTCTCTCTCACTCAAAGCTTCTCTCTCTCTCACTCACACAGATTCTCTTTCTCCCTCTCTCTCACAGCTTATTTCTCTCTCTATCACTCTCACCTTCTCTTTCTCTCTCTGTCTCTCTCACTCACAGCTTCTCTCTCTCACACACACACACATCTTCTCTTTCTCTCTCTTACTCACAGCTTCTCTTTCTTTCTTTCTCTCTGTCTCGCTCACAGCTTCTCTTTCTCTCTCTCTCAGTCACAGCTTCTCTCTCTCTCACTCACAGCTTCTCTTCCTCTCTCTCTTACTCACAGCTTCTCTTTCTTTCTCTCTCTCTCTCACTCACAGCTTTTCTTTCTCTCTCTCTCTCTCACTCACAGCTTCTCTCTCTCTCACACACACACACACAGCTTCTCTCTCTCTTTCTCACTCACAGCTTCTCTTTCTTTCTCTGTCTTGCTCACAGCTTCTCTTTCTCTCTCTCTCACTCACAGCTTCTCTTTCTCTCTCTCTCTCGCCCTCACAAACGCTCTTTCTCTCTCTCTCACTCACAGCTTCTCTTCCTCTCTCTCTCACTTACAGCTTCTCTTTCTTTCTCTCTCTCTCACAGCTTTTCTTTCTCTCTCTCCCTCTCTCACTCACAGATTCTCTTTCTCTCTCTCACTCACTCATAGCTTTTCTTTCTCTCTCTCTCTCTCACTCACAGCTTCTTTTTTTCTCTTTCTCTCATTCACAGCTTCTCTTTCTCTCTCTCTCTCTCACTCACAGCTTCTCTTTCTCTCTCTCCCTCTCACTCACAGCTTCTCTTTCTCTCTCTCACTCTCTCACTCACAGCTTCTCTTTCTTTCTCTGTCTCTCTCACTCACAGCTTCTCTTTCTCTCAGTCTCTCTCACTCACAGCTTCTCTTTCTCTCTCTCTCTCTCACAGCTTCTCTTTCTCTCTCACACACTCACAGCACTTTCTCTCTCTCTCTCACTCACAGCTTCCCTTTCTCTCTCTCTCACTCACTGCTTCTCTTTCTCTCTCTCGCTCTCACTTAAAGCTTCTCTTTCTCTCTCTCTCACTCACACCTTCTCTTTCTCCCTCTCTCTCTCACTCACAGCTTCTCTCTCTCTCTCGCTCACAGCTTCTCTTTCTCTCTCTCTCTCACTCACAGCTTCTTCTTTTCACTCTCTCTCTCACTCACAGCTTCTCTTTCTCTCTCTTAATCACAGCTTCTCTTTCTTTCTCTCTGACTCACTCACAGCTTCTCTTTCTCTCTCTCTCTCTCGCTCACAGCTTCTCTTTCTTTCTCTCTGACTCGCTCACAGCTTCTCTTTCTCTCTCTCTCTCACTCACAGCTTCTCTTTCTCAATCACTCACAGCTTCTCTTTCTCTCTTTCTCTCTCACTCACAGCTTCTCTTTCTCTCTCTCTTACTCACAGCTTCACTTTCTCTCTTTCTCTCTCACTCACAGCTTGTCTTTCTCTCTCTCACTCACTCACAGCTTCTCTTTCTGTCTCACACACACAGCTTCTCTTTCTCTTTCTCCCTCACTCACAGCTTCTCTTTCTCTCTCTCTCTCACTCACAGCTTCTCTTTCTCTCTCTCTCTCACTCTCTCTCTCACTCACAGCTTCTCTCTCTCTCTTTCTCTCACTCACAGCTTCTCTTTCTCACTCTCTCTCTCACTCACAGCTTCTCTTTCTTTCTCTCTCTGTCTCTCTCACTCACAGCTTTTCTTTCTCTCTCTGTCTCTCTCACTCACACCTTCTCTTTCTCTCTCTGTGTCTCTCACTCACAGCTTCTCTTTCTCTCTCTCACTCACAGCATCTCTTTCTCTCTCACACACACACTGCTTCTCTTTCTCTCTCTCACTTTCACTCACAGCTTCTCTTTCTCTCTCTCTCTCACTCAAAGCTTCTCTCTCTCTCACTCACAGCTTCTCTTTCTCCCTCTCTCTCTCACTCACAGCTTCTTTCTCTCTCTATCACTCTCAGCTTCTCTTTCTCTCTCTATCTCTCTCACTCACAGCTTCTCTTTCTCTCTCACACACACACATCTTCTCTTTCTCTCTCTCTCTCTCTCACTCACAGCTTCTCTTTCTCTCTCTCTCTCACTCACAGCTTCTATTTGTCTCTCTCTCTCACTCACAGGTTCTCTCTCTCTCTCACTCACAGCTTCTCTCTCTCTCTTTCTCTCACTTACAGATTCTCTTTCTCTCTCTCCCTCTCACTCACAGCTTCTCGTTCTCACTCTCTCTCTCACTCACAGCTTCTCTTTCTCTCTCTGTCTCTCTCACTCACAGCTCCTCTTTCTCTCTCTGTCTCTCTCACTCACACCTTGTCTTTCTCTCTGTGTGTCTCTCACTCACAGCTTCTCTTTCTCTCTCTCACTCACAGCTCTTTCTCTCTCTCACACACACACACACTGCTTCTCTTTCTCTCTCTCTCTCTCACTCACAGCTTCTCTTTCTCTCTCTCTCTCACTCACAGCTTCTCTTTCTCCCTCTCTCTCTCACTCACAGCTTCTTTCTCTCTCTATCACTCTCATCTTCTCTTTCTCTCTCTGTCTCTCTCACTCACAGCTTCTCTTTCTCTCTCTCTCTCTCTCTCACACACATCTTCTCTTTCTCTCTCTTTCTCTCTCTCATTCACAGCTTCTCTTTCTCTCTCTCTCTCACTCACAGCTTCTCTCTCTCTCTGTGTCTCTCACTCACAGCTTCTCTTTCTTTCTCTCTCACTCACAGCTTCTCTTTCTCTCTCTCTCTTTCACTCACAGCTTCAATTTCTCTCTCACACACACACACAGCTTCTCTTTCTCTCTCTTTCTCTCTCTTTCTCTCTCCCACTCACAGCTTCTCTTTCTCTCTCTCTCTCTCACACTCAGCTTGTCTTTCTCTCTCATTCATAGCTTCTCTTTCTTACTCTCTCTCTCACTCACAGCTTCTCTCTCTCTCTCGCTCACAGCTTCTCTTTCTCTCTCTGTCACTCACAGCTTCTCATTCTCCTCTCTCTCACTCACAGCTTCCCTTCCTCACTCTCTCACTCACAGCTTCTCTTTCTTTCTCTCTCTCTCTCTCCCTCACAGCTTTTCTTTCTCTCTCTCTCTCTCACTCACAGCTTCTCTTTCTCTCTCTCTCTCACTCACAGCTTCTCTTTGTCCCTCTCTCTCACTCACAGCTTCTCTCTCTCTCTCACTCACAGCTTCTCTCTCTCTCTTTCTCTCACTTACAGATTCTCTTTCTCTCTCTCCCTCTCACTCACAGCTTCTCTTTCTCACTCTCTCTCCCACTCACAGCTTCTCTTTCTCTCTCTGTCTCTCTCACTCACAGCTCCTCTTTCTCTCTCTCTCTCTCTCTCACTCACAGCTTCTCTTTCTTTCTCTCTCTCTCACTCACAGCTTTTCTTTCTCTCTCTCTCTCTCTCTCACTCACAGCTTCTCTTTCTTTCTCTCTCTCTCTCACTCACAGCTTCTCTTTCTCTCTCTCTCTCACTCACAGCTTTCCTTTCTCTCTCTCTCTCTCACTCACAGCTTCGCTCTCTCTCACTCACAGCTTCTCTTCCTCTCTCTCTCACTCACAGCTACTCTTTCTCTCTCTCACTCACAGCTTCTCTCTCTTTCTCGCTCACAGCTTCTCTTTCTCTCTCTCTCTCTCTCACTCACAGCTTCTCTTTCTCTCTCTCTCCCTCTCACTCACAGCTTCTCTTTCTCTCTCTCTCTCTCACTCACAGCTTCTCTTTCTCTCTCTCTCTCTCACTCACAGCTTCTCTTTCTCTCTCTTTCCCTCTCACTCACAGCTTCTCTTTCTCTCATTGTCTCTCTCACTCACAGCTTCTCTTTCTCTCTCTCTCTCACTCACAGCTTCTCTTTCTCTCTCTGTCTCTCTCACTCAAAGCTTCTCTTTCTCTCACTCTCACTCACAGCTTCTCTTTCTCTCTCTCTCACTCACAGCTTCTCTTTCTCTCTCTCTCAAACACAGCTTCTCTTTCTCTCTCTTCCTCTCTCTCACTCACAACTTCTCTCTCCCTCTCTCTCACTCATGGCTTCTCTCTCTCTCACTCACAGCTTCTCTTTCTCACACACTCTCTCTCTCACTCACAGCTTCTCTCTCTCACTAACAGCATCTCTTTCTCTCTCTCACTCACAGCTTCTCTTTCTCTCTCTCACTCAAAGCTTCTCTTTCTGTCTCTCTCACTCACATCTTCTTTTTTTTCTCTCTCTCTCTCACTCACAGCTTCTCTTTCTCTCTTTCTCTCACTCACTCACAGCTTCTCTTTCTCTCTGTTTCTCTCTCACTCACAGCTTCTCTTTCTCTCTCTCTCTCTCATTCACAGCTTCTCTTTCTCTCTATCACTCCCTCACTCACACCTTCTCTTTCTCTCTCTGTCTCTCTCACTCACAGCTTCTCTGTCTCTCTCAGTCTCTCTCACTCACAGCTTCTCTTTCTCTCTCTCTCTCTCACAGCTTCTCTTTCTCTCACACACTCACAGCTCTTTCTCTCTCTCTCACTCACAGCTTTTCTCTCTCTCTCTCTCACTCAAAGCTTCTCTTTCTTTCTCTCTCTCTCTCTCTCACTCACAGCTTCTCTTTCTCCCTCTCTCTCTCACTTACAGCTTCTTTCTCTCTCTATCACTCACAGCTTCTCTCTCTCTCTCTCTCTCTTACTCACAGCTTCTCTTTCTCTCTCTGTCTCTCTCACTCTAAGCTTCTCTTTCTCTCTCTGTCTCTCTCACTCACAGCTTCTCTTTCTCTATGTCTCTCTCACTCACAGCTTCTCTTTCTCTCTCTGTGTCTCTCACTCTCAGCTTCTCTTTCTCTCTCTCTCACTCACAGCTTCTCTTTCTCTCTCTCTCTCTCTCTCTCTCACAGCTTCTCTTTCTCTCTGTCTCTCACACACACAGCTTCTCTTTCTCTCTCTCTCTCATTCACAGCTTCTCTTTCTCACTCTCACACTCACTCACAGCTTTTCTTTCTTTCTCTCTCTCTCTCTCTCCCTCACAGCTTCCTTTTTCTCTTTCTCTCATTCACAGCTTCTCTTTCTCACTCACTCTCTCTCACTCACAGCTTCTCTCTCTCTCTCTCTCGCTCACCGCTTCTCTTTCTCTCTCTCTCACTCACAGCTTCTCATTCTCCTCTCTCTCACTCACAGCTTTTCTTCCTCACTCTCTCACTCACAGCTTCTCTTTCTTTCTCTCTCTCTCTCACTCACAGCTTCTCTTTCTCTCTCTCTCTCACACACACATCTTCTCTTTCTCTCTCTTACTCACAGCTTCTCTTTCTCTCTCTCACACACACACTCTCTTTCTTTCTCTCTCTCTCTCACTCACAGCTTCTCTTTCTTTCTCTCTCTCTCTCACTCACAGCTTCTCTTTCTCTCTCTTACTCACAGCTTCTCTTTATTTCTCTCTGTCTCGCTCACAACTTCTCTTTCTCTCTCTCACTCACAGCTTCTCTTTCTCTCTCTCTCTTGCCCTCACAAACTCTCTTTCTCTCTCTCACTCACACCTTCTCTCTCTCTCTCTCACTCACAGCTTTTCTCTCTCTCTCTCTCTCACTAACAGATTCTCTTTCTCTCTCCCTCTCCCTCAGCTTCTCTTTCTCACTCTCTCTCACTCACAGCTTCTCTTTCTCACTCTTTCTCTCTCACTCACAGCTTCTCTTTCTCTCTCTCTCACTCACAGCTTCTCCTTCTCTCTCTCTCTCTCACTCACAGCTTCTCTCTCTCTCTCTCTCTCTCTCTCACTAACAGATTCTCTTTCTCTCTCTCCCTCTCACTCACAGCTTCTCTTTCTCACTCTCTCTCTCACTCACAGCTTCTCTTTCTCGCTCTGTCTCTCTCACTCACAGCTTCTCTTTCTCTCTCTCTCTCTCTCTCACTCACAGCTTCTCTTTCTCTCTCTCTCTGTCACTCAGTCACAGCTTCTCTCTCTCTCACACACACACAGCTTCTCTTTCCCTCTCTTTCTCTCTCTCGCTCACAGCTTCTCTTTCTCTCTCTCTCTCACTCACAGATCTTTCTCTCTCTCTCACTCACAGCTTCTCTTTCTCTCTCCGTCTCTCTCACACAGCTTCTCTTTCTCTCGATCTCACTCACAGCTTCTCTTTCTCTCTCTCACTCACAGCTTCTCTTTCTCTCTCTCTCTCACTCACAGCTTCTCTTTCTCTCTCTCTCTCACTCACACCTTCTCTTTCTCTCTCTCTCACTCGCACCTTCTCTTTCTCTCTCTCTGTCTCACTCACAGCTTCTGTTTCTCCCTCTCTCTCACTCACAGCTTCTCTTTCTCTCTCTCACTCGCACCTTCTCTTTCTTTCTCTCTCTCTGTCTCACTCACAGCTTCCCTTTCTCTCTCTCTCTCTCTCACTCACACCTTCTCTTTCTCTCTCTCTCACTCGCACCTTCTCTTTCTCTCTCTCTGTCTCACACACAGCATCCCTTTCTCTCTCTCACTCACTCACAGCTTCTCTTTCTCTTTCTCTCTCTCTCTCTCACTCACAGCTTCTCTTTCTCTCTCTCTCTGTCACTCAGTCACAGCTTCTCTCTCACACACACACACACACAGCTTCTCTTTCCCTCTCTTTCTCTCTCTCACTCACAGCTTCTCTTTCTCTCTCTCTCTCTCACTCACAGCTCTTTCTCTCTCTCTCTCTCACAGCTTCTCTTTCTCTCTCCGTCTCTCTCACACAGCTTCTCTTTCTCTCTCTCTCACTCACAGCTTCTCTTTCTCTCTCTCACTCACAGCTTCTCTTTCTCTCTCTCACTCACTCACAGCTTCTCTTTCTCTCTCTCTCTCACTCACACCTTCTCTTTCTCTCTCTCTCACTCACACCTTCTCTTTCTCTCTCTCTGTCTCAGTCACAGCTTCTCTTTCTCCCTCTCTCTTACTCACAGCTTCTTTCACTCTCTCTGTCACTCACAGCTTCTCTTACTCTCCCTCTCTCCCTCACTCACAGCTTCTCTTTCTCTCTCTCACTCACTCACATCTTCTTTTTTCTCTCTCGCTCACTCACAGCTTCTCTTTTTCCCTCTCTCAGTTACAGCTTCTATCTCTCTCACTCACTCACAGCTTCTCTTTCTATCTCTCTCTCACTCACAGCTTCTCTCTCTCACTCACTCAAAGCATCTTTCTCTCTCTCTCTCTCCATCTCTCACTCACAGCTTCTCTTTCTCTCTCTCTCTCACTCACAGCTGATCTTTCTCTCTCTCTCACTCACAGCTTCGTTTTCTCTCTGTCTCTCTCACACACAGCATCCCTTTCTCTCTCTCACTCACTCACAGCTTCTCTTTCTCTCTCTCTCACAGCTTCTATTTCTCCCTCTCTCTCACTCACAGCTTCTTTTTTTCTCTCTCTCTCTCACTCACTCACAGCTTCTCTTTCTCTCTCTCTCTCACTCACAGCTTCTCTTTCTCTCTCTCTCTGTCACTCAGTCACAGCTTCTCTCTCTCTCACACACACACACAGCTTCTCTTTCCCTCTCTTTCTCTCTCTCACTCACAGCTTCTCTTTCTCTCTCTCTCTCTCACTCACAGCTCTTTCTCTCTCTCTCACTCACAGCTTTTCTTTCTCTCTCTCACTCACAGCTTCTCTTTCTCTCTCTCACTCACTCACAGCTTCTCTTTCTCTCTCTCTCTCACTCACACCTTCTCTTTCTCTCTCTCTCACTCGCACCTTCTCTTTCTCTCTCTCTGTCTCACTCACAGCTTCTCTTTCTCCCTCTCTCTTACTCACAGCTTCTTTCACTCTCTCTGTCACTCACAGCTTCTCTTACTCTCCCTCTCTCTCTCACTCATAGCTTCTCTTTCTCTCTCTCTCTCACTCACATCTTTTTTCTCTCTCGCTCACTCACAGCTTCTCTTTTTCCCTCTCTCAGTTACAGCTTCTATCTCTCTCACTCACTCACAGCTTCTCTTTCTATCTCTCTCTCACTCACAGCTTCTCTCTCTCACTCACTCAAAGCATCTTTCTCTCTCTCTCCATCTCTCACTCACAGCTTCTCTTTCTCTCTCTCACACACACACAGCTTCTCTTTCCCTCTCTTTCTCTCTCTCAGTCACAGCTTCTCTTTCTCTCTCTCTCTCTCACAGCTCTTTCTCTCTCTCACTCACTCACAGCTTCTCTTTCTCTCTCTCAATCTCTCACTCACAGCTTCTCTTTCTCCCTCTCTCTCTCACTCACTTTTTCTTTTTTTCTCTCTCTCAATCATAGCTTCTCTTTCTCTCTCTCTCACTCACAACTTCTTCTTTTTTCTCTCTCTCTCACTCACAGCTTCTCTTTCTCTGTCTCACTAACAGCTTCTCTTTCTCTCTCTCTCACTCACAGCTTCTCTTTCTCTCTCTCGCTCACAGCTTCTCTTTCACTCTCTCTCACTCACAGCTTCTCTTTCTCCTCTCTGTCACTCACAGACTCCTTTTCTCTCTCACTCACAGACTCTCTTTTTCTCTCTCTCACTCACACTCTCTTTCTCTCTCAGTCTCTCTCACTCACAGCTTCTCTTTCTCTCTCTCTCTCTCTCTCACTCACAGCTTCTTTTTCTCTCTCTAAATCAAAGCTTATCTTTCTCTCTCTCTCTCTCACAGCTTCTTTTTTCTCTCACTCTCTCGCACTCACAGCATCTCTTTCTCTGTCACTCACAGCTTCCCTCTCTCCCGCTCACAGCTTCTCTCTCTCTCTCTCACTCACAGCTTCTCTTTCTCTCTCTCACTCGCACCTTCTCTTTCTTTCTCTCTCTCTGTCTCACTCACAGCTTCTCTTTCTCTCTCTCTCTCTCACTCACACCTTCTCTTTCTCTCTCTCTCACTCGCACCTTCTCTTTCTCTCTCTCTGTCTCACACACAGCATCCCTTTCTCTCTCTCACTCACTCACAGCTTCTCTTTCTCTCTCTCTCTCACTCACAGCTTCTCTTTCTCTCTCTCTCTGTCACTCAGTCACAGCTTCTCTCTCTCACACACACACACACAGCTTCTCTTTCCCTCTCTTTCTCTCACTCACAGCTTCTCTTTCTCTCTCTCTCTCACTCACAGCTCTTTCTCTCTCTCTCACTCACAGCTTCTCTTTCTCTCTCTATCTCACTCACATCTCCTTTTTCTCTCTCGCTCACTCACAGCTTCTCTTTTTCCCTCTCTCAGTTACAGCTTCTATCTCTCTCACTCACTCACAGCTTCTCTTTCTATCTCTCTCTCACTCACAGCTTCTCTCTCTCACTCACTCAAAGCATCTTTCTCTCTCTCTCCATCTCTCACTCACAGCTTCTCTTTCTCTCTCACACACACACACAGCTTCTCTTTCCCTCTCTTTCTCTCTCTCAGTCACAGCTTCTCTTTCTCTCTCTCTCTCTCACACATCTCTTTCTCTCTCTCACTCACTCACAGCTTCTCTTTCTCTCTCTCAATCTCTCACTCACAGCTTCTCTTTCTCCCTCTCTCTCTCACTCACTTTTTCTTTTTTTCTCTCTCTCAATCATAGCTTCTCTTTCTCTCTCTCTCTCACTCACAATTTCTTCTTTTTTCTCTCTCTCTCACTCACAGCTTCTCTTTCTCTGTCTCACTAACAGCTTCTCTTTCTCTCTCTCTCTCACTCACAGCTTCTCTTTCTCTCTCTCTCTCGCTCACAGCTTCTCTTTCACTCTCTCTCACGCACAGCTTCTCTTTCTCCTCTCTGTCACTCACAGACTCCTTTTCTCTCTCACTCACAGACTCTCTTTTTCTCTCTCTCTCACTCACACTCTCTTTCTCTCTCAGTCTCTCTCACTCACAGCTTCTCTTTCTCTCTCTCTCTCTCTCTCACTCACAGCTTCTTTTTCTCTCTCTAAATCAAAGCTTATCTTTCTCTCTCTCTCACTCACAGCTTCTTTTTTCTCTCACTCTCTCGCACTCACAGCATCTCTTTCTCTGTCACTCACAGCTTCCCTCTCTCCTGCTCACAGCTTCTCTCTCTCTCACTCACTCACAGCTTCTCTTTCTCTCTCTCACTCGCACCTTCTCTTTCCTTCTCTCTCTCTGTCTCACTCACAGCTTCTCTTTCTCTCTCTCTCTCTCACTCACACCTTCTCTTTCTCTCTCTCTCACTCGCACCTTCTCTTTCTCTCTCTCTGTCTCACACACAGCATCCCTTTCTCTCTCTCACTCACTCACAGCTTCTCTTTCTCTCTCTCTCTCTCACTCACAGCTTCTCTTTCTCTCTCTCTCTGTCACTCAGTCACAGCTTCTCTCTCTCTCTCACACACACAGCTTCTCTTTCCCTCTCTTTCTCTCTCTCACTCACAGCTTCTCTTTCTCTCTCTCTCTCTCACTCACAGCTCTTTCTCTCTCTCTCACTCACAGCTTCTCTTTCTCTCTCCGTCTCTCTCACACAGCTTCTCTTTCTCTCTCTCTCACTCACAGCTTCTCTTTCTCTCTCTCACTCACAGCTTCTCTTTCTCTCTCTCACTCACTCACAGCTTCTCTTTCTCTCTCTCTCTCACTCACACCTTCTCTTTCTCTCTCTCTCACTCGCACCTTCTCTTTCTCTCTCTCTGTCTCACTCACAGCTTCTCTTTCTCCCTCTCTCTTACTCACAGCTTCTTTCACTCTCTCTGTCACTCACAGCTTCTCTTACTCTCCCTCTCTCTCTCACTCACAGCTTCTCTTTCTCTCTCTCTCTCACTCACATCTTCTTTTTTCTCTCTCGCTCACTCACAGCTTCTCTTTTTCCCTCTCTCAGTTACAGCTTCTATCTCTCTCACTCACTCACAGCTTCTCTTTCTATCTCTCTCTCACTCACAGCTTCTCTCTCTCACTCACTCAAAGCATCTTTCTCTCTCTCTCTCCATCTCTCACTCACAGCTTCTCTTTCTCTCTCTATCTCTCACTCACAGCTTCTCTTTCCCTCTCACTCACAGCTTCTCTTTCTTTCTCTCTGTCTCTCTCACTCACAGCTGATCTTTCTCTCTCTCTCACTCACAGCTTCTTTTTCTCTCTGTCTCTCTCACACACAGCATCCCTTTCTCTCTCTCACTCACTCACAGCTTCTCTTTCTCTCTCTCTCACAGCTTCTATTTCTCCCTCTCTCTCACTCACAGCTTCTTTTTCTCTCTCTCTCTCTCTCTCAGTCACAGCTTCTCTTTCTCTCTCTCACACACACACAGCTTCTCTTTCCCTCTCTTTCTCTCTCTCACTCACAGCTTCTCTTTCTCTCTATCTCTCTCACTCACAGCTCTTTCTCTCTCTCACTCACTCACAGCTTCTCTTTCTCTCTCTCACTCTCTCACTCACAGCTTCTCTTTCTCCCTCTCTCTCTCACTCACTTTTTCTTTTTTTCTCTCTCTCAATCATAGCTTCTCTTTCTCTCTCTCTCTCACTCACAACTTCTTCTTTTTTCTCTCTCTCTCACTCACAGCTTCTCTTTCTCTGTCTCACTAACAGCTTCTCTTTCTCTCTCTCTCACTCACAGCTTCTCTTTCTCTCTCTCTCTCGCTCACAGCTTCTCTTTCACTCTCTCTCACGCACAGCTTCTCTTTCTCCTCTCTGTCACTCACAGACTCCTTTTCTCTCTCACTCACAGACTCTCTTTTTCTCTCTCTCTCACTCACACTCTCTTTCTCTCTCAGTCTCTCTCACTCACAGCTTCTCTTTCTCTCTCTCTCTCTCTCTCACTCACAGCTTCTTTTTCTCTCTCTAAATCAAAGCTTATCTTTCTCTCTCTCTCACTCACAGCTTCTTTTTTCTCTCACTCTCTCGCACTCACAGCATCTCTTTCTCTGTCACTCACAGCTTCCCTCTCTCCTGCTCACAGCTTCTCTCTCTCTCACTCACTCACAGCTTCTCTTTCTCTCTCTCACTCGCACCTTCTCTTTCCTTCTCTCTCTCTGTCTCACTCACAGCTTCTCTTTCTCTCTCTCTCTCTCACTCACACCTTCTCTTTCTCTCTCTCTCACTCGCACCTTCTCTTTCTCTCTCTCTGTCTCACACACAGCATCCCTTTCTCTCTCTCACTCACTCACAGCTTCTCTTTCTCTCTCTCTCTCTCACTCACAGCTTCTCTTTCTCTCTCTCTCTGTCACTCAGTCACAGCTTCTCTCTCTCTCACACACACACAGCTTCTCTTTCCCTCTCTTTCTCTCTCTCACTCACAGCTTCTCTTTCTCTCTCTCTCTCTCACTCACAGCTCTTTCTCTCTCTCTCACTCACAGCTTCTCTTTCTCTCTCTGTCTCTCTCACACAGCTTCTCTTTCTCTCTCTCTCACTCACAGCTTCTCTTTCTCTCTCTCACTCACAGCTTCTCTTTCTCTCTCTCACTCACTCACAGCTTCTCTTTCTCTCTCTCTCTCACTCACACCTTCTCTTTCTCTCTCTCTCACTCGCACCTTCTCTTTCTCTCTCTCTGTCTCACTCACAGCTTCTCTTTCTCCCTCTCTCTTACTCACAGCTTCTTTCACTCTCTCTGTCACTCACAGCTTCTCTTACTCTCCCTCTCTCTCTCACTCACAGCTTCTCTTTCTCTCTCTCTCTCACTCACATCTTCTTTTTTCTCTCTCGCTCACTCACAGCTTCTCTTTTTCCCTCTCTCAGTTACAGCTTCTATCTCTCTCACTCACTCACAGCTTCTCTTTCTATCTCTCTCTCACTCACAGCTTCTCTCTCTCACTCACTCAAAGCATCTTTCTCTCTCTCTCTCCATCTCTCACTCACAGCTTCTCTTTCTCTCTCTATCTCTCACTCACAGCTTCTCTTTCCCTCTCACTCACAGCTTCTCTTTCTTTCTCTCTGTCTCTCTCACTCACAGCTGATCTTTCTCTCTCTCTCACTCACAGCTTCTTTTTCTCTCTGTCTCTCTCACACACAGCATCCCTTTCTCTCTCTCACTCACTCACAGCTTCTCTTTCTCTCTCTCTCACAGCTTCTATTTCTCCCTCTCTCTCACTCACAGCTTCTTTTTCTCTCTCTCTCTCTCTCTCAGTCACAGCTTCTCTTTCTCTCTCTCACACACACACAGCTTCTCTTTCCCTCTCTTTCTCTCTCTCACTCACAGCTTCTCTTTCTCTCTATCTCTCTCACTCACAGCTCTTTCTCTCTCTCACTCACTCACAGCTTCTCTTTCTCTCTCTCACTCTCTCACTCACAGCTTCTCTTTCTCCCTCTCTCTCTCACTCACTTTTTCTTTTTTTCTCTCTCTCAATCATAGCTTCTCTTTCTCTCTCTCTCTCACTCACAACTTCTTCTTTTTTCTCTCTCTCTCACTCACAGCTTCTCTTTCTCTGTCTCACTAACAGCTTCTCTTTCTCTCTCTCTCACTCACAGCTTCTCTTTCTCTCTCTCTCTCGCTCACAGCTTCTCTTTCACTCTCTCTCACTCACAGCTTCTCTTTCTCCTCTCTTTCACTCACAGACTCCTTTTCTCTCTCACTCACAGACTCTCTTTCTCTCTCTCTCTCACTCACACTCTCTTTCTCTCTCAGTCTCTCTCACTCACAGCTTCTCTTTCTCTCTCTCTCTCTCACTCACAGCTTCTTTTTCTCTCTCTAAATCAAAGCTTATCTTTCTCTCTCTCTCACTCACAGCTTCTTTTTTCTCTCACTCTCTCGCACTCACAGCATCTCTTTCTCTGTCACTCACAGCTTCCCTCTCTCTCGCTCACAGCTTCTCTCTCTCTCTCTCACTCACAGCTTCTCTTTCTCTCTCTCACTCACAGCTTCTCTTTTTCTCTCTCTCTTTCTCTCACAGCTTCTCTCTCTCTCACTCACAGCTTCACTTTCTCTCTCTCTCACTCACTCACACTCTCTTTCTCTCTCTCTCTCACTCGTAGCTTCTTTTGCTCTCTCTCTCACTCACAGCTTCTCTCTCTCACTCACTCAAAGGATCTCTTTCTCTCTCTATCTATCTCTCACTCACAGCTTCTCTTTCTCTCTCTGTCTCTCACTCACAGCTTCTCTTTCTCTCTCACTCACAGCTTCTCTTTCTCTCTCTCTCTGTCACTCAGTCACAGCTTCTCTCTCTCTCTCACACACACACACACACAGCTTCTCTTTCCCTCTCTTTCTCTCTCTCACTCACAGCTTCTCTTTCTCTCTCTCACTCACTCACAGCTCTTTCTCTCTCTCTCTCACTCACAGCTTCTCTTTCTCTCTCCGTCTCTCTCACACAGCTTCTCTTTGCAGGCGCACCCCCCCCCCAATAATGGACTCAGACACAAATGAAAGTGGATAACGGCATTGGGCCACATTTATTGATTCATGCCCTAGTCCGAATTATAAATTTCTATTGGTAAAACGACCAATCATAATTCTTAAGGCAAGCAGGCCGAAGTAACACTGGTAAGGTACCACCCAAAATTGCCAACGGCAATTGTTACAATGTATCTATTTGTATCAATTTGTCTGTTGACAACAAACAAATTGTTGACCGTAGTCAATATCTAACTAATGACCCCACCCTCTGACGTGTATTCGTAAAATCAGGGGGTGATGCCAGCTGTCTAGTTGTAACCATCACCCCCTCGCCTGGTTCGTCATTGACCGGACAACGTTTAAACAACTTATGCCTATCTAGTGTTGTACAGTCAATTGCGAACCTGCCGGATACCTGTGGGTCATAAATGTTTACCTTGCCAGTGCTACCCGCCCATGTGACCAAAGTCAACAGCAGCACAGAACAAACCCCTATATCAAACCATAGCAACAGTGTGGGATGGGCAAAAAAGCCAGGACTCAAGGGCCAATTGCGAGTCCCAGCCAAAAATTCCCACCCGGCCCCGAAGCGACTAAGAAATCACACTGTTAACTAGGGAGGGGGTGGAGGGGAAAAACTTCTCCGCTCTGTCACTTCGCCAAAATGGCAGCATGGCTGCCTCGTGGCCAGCCCTTTTATTAGGGTGCTGGCCACGCCCCTAGCTACCCGGATGGCTTCGTCCGGTGGGGGGGCCACAAAGAGCGCGGTGGCCATTTTGGCACCACGCTTCCATTTTTAGGTGCACCCCCCCAATAATGGACTCAGACACAAATGAAAGTGGTTAACGGCATTGGGCCACATTTATTGATTCATGCCCTAGTCCGAATTATAAATTTCTATTGGTAAAACGACCAATCATAATTCTTAAGGCAAGCAGGCCGAAGTAACACTGGTAAGGTACCACCCAAAATTGCCAACGGCAATTGTTATAATGTATCTATTTGTATCAATTTGTTTGTTGACAACAAACAAATTGTTGACCGTAGTCAATATCTAACTAATGACCCCACCCTCTGACGTGTATCCGTAAAATCAGGGGGTGATGCCAGCTGTCTAGTTGTAACCATCACCCCCTCGCCTGGTTCGTCGTTGACCGGACAACGTTTAAACAACTTATGCCTATCTAGTGTTGTCCAGTCAATTGCGAACCTGCCGGATACCTGTCGGTCATAAATGTTTACCTTACCAGTGCTACCCGCCACACGGGGAGGCTTCCCAAAAGGCTCACCGCCCCCCCCCAGACCGTCAGTTCGGTCAACAGGCCTGCTCGCCAGTCTACTAACAAGAGGTCCATACCTCCCTGCGACAGATGGGCCCCCTCCCCTGAATAAATCTCATAATTTTGCAGACTGATGGTGGGGAGGCGAATGACGCATCCCCAACCCTTGTCAAAAAGGAACCGGGCAATAGCCCTGGAGCGAAGAGCCCAGTCAAGCACCTGGAGGCCAAACGCTCCCCTGTAAGCGTACTGCGGTATCATGTCCGACCAAATGAGGGGTGTGGCATGCCACACATAATGTGAGTAGGCCAGGTGACTGCAAATCGCAAGCTTCCGCGATAGGCCAGTGACCTGTCTGAAACCATTGCCCCCAAGGTGAATAACCAGGACATCAGGCGAGTCAGCATCCCTGATGTAGAAAAGGAATGGCAACAGTTCCCGCCATAACATGCCGCGCTTACCACACCACCTGAGACGTGCGGGTGCACCCAGTCCCAGTCGGGGTCCCACTCTGTCGCCGCAGCGTAACGCGCTGCCCTGTGCAGCGTAACGCGCTGCCCTGTGCAGCGTAACGCGCTGCCCTGTGCACGTGGCAACGGCCCACCACCCATACTGTCACCGGTGTAAAACGACACCCAGGGTCTGTCAAGGAAAAAAGGGGGGGTGAGAAACATTGCAGTGACTAAACTGGTACTCACGGTTGAAGAGGGTGAACACAAAAACTGAAAACAATGTGATCCCCACCTTCCCATGCTGCGTATTTCAGCCCCAGAGTACCCAAAAGCAGCTGCAGTAGAAACCGCCCCCATCCTGCAGGAATGGACGCCGAAACAAGCCCCCGGGAGGCCCCCACTGGCTAGGGCTTTCCCATTCACCTTCCAAACTGAAATTTAGTGAGGGGAGACCCACCCTGGTGACAGAAAAACGGGGCATGGTGCGTGCCACACAGTGCAAGAAACTCCTGTAGGGCACCAACCGGACAGATGTCTTCCAAGGAACATCGTAGCAGTATTACTCAACTGCCTACGCCGTGCTGATCTGTTTTAGAGGAGCGTATCCTCAACTGAGCCCAATCATTGCAAACATAGACATCTTCGAGTTCCAGTGCCCTACGACTTGCATCCGCCTTAGACAGCATCAGAAGCTCGCTGATGCGGAGCGCTCCAAAAAAGGCCACCGTTGTAGCCGCATGAAACAGGGCTGCCTCATACCTATCAAAACATAGGTCATGCCAGCCCCGTGCCAGTTGGGTAAGGACCCCCGGGGAAATTGGGTGGCGGTCGTCCAGGCTACGCCCACGTTCCCACACCCACCCCTCCAAAACGTGTCCCACACGGGAATCAGCGGTACTGTCCGCATGACCTCCCACCTTGGCCATGAAAGCCAGCGCTGACAGCCTAGATGCTATGGTGCGGGGTGCAAGGCCCTGGGCGTGCAGGTAAACCATGAAACGAAGGAGGTGGGCCACTGGGATCGGCCAGGTATCTGGCAGTCGAGATTGGGTACAGAAAGACTGAAAGGAAACCAATGCGTGGTGATACACCTTACGCGTGCGTGGAGCCAGTGACATGCCCATCGCCCGGTTCACCTCTCCTTGCCAAAGGTCCATATCTCCTCCGGGAGTGGCGAGGGAAATTCCTCCGCATCCGGGGCCAAGGCACGGAACCGGGAGATCTGCAGGCGGGACAAAGCGTCAGCAATATCATTATTCACCCCCGGGACATGCCTGGCCCTGAACAGTACATTGAGGCGCAGGCTGCGCAATACAAACTGGCGCACGAGGTCCATGACCCTGGGAGATTTAGAGGTCTGTGAGTTGACAATGTGGACAACGGCCGCATTGTCACACCAGAAATGCACCACAGAGTTGGCCCACTCCTCACCCCATAGCATCAAAGCCCTCAGTATGGGGAAAAATTCCAAATATGTGAGATCCCTCAGGCGACCCGTGCCTGACCAGGCTGGTGGCCATCCACCATAGGCCCACTTCCCATTGAAGTACATCCCATAACCAAGGGATCCCGAGGCATTAGACTGAATCTGAAAGTGAGGTGAAGCCAGGAGGTCGGACCTCCAAAATGAGACCCCATTGAACTCCCTCAGGAACTGGAGCCATATGTGCATATCTGCCCTGATGCCCCGTGTCAATCTCACCCTATGATGGGGCCTGGATAAGCCTGCCATGGCGTCGCACAAGCGCCGAGCAAATGCCCTGCCAGGTGCGACCACCCTGCAAGCGAAATTAAGGTGGCCATGTAGCACCTGCAGTTCCCGAAGGGATGCCTTGCGCTTAGCCAGCAAGTCCGATATAAGGGCCACTATCCTTGACACTTTGTCTCCCGGCAACCTAGACGCCTGCGCTACCGTGTCAATCTCCACCCCCAGGAATACTAACTTATTAGATGGGCCTTCGGTCTTTTCGGGCGCTAAAGGGACACCAAGTTCCTCCATTAGCGTCTGAAATGTGTTGAGGAGACGTGTGCACGTGTCCCAGCCCCGTTCACCCCCGAATAAAAAGTCATCCAGGTAATGGGCTACAGACCGAGACCCTGACCTACGGACAAATGCCCACTGTAGGAATGTACTGAAACGCTCAAAAGCCGAGCAGGATATGGAACAGCCGAATGGCATGGCTTTGTCAAAATAATATTCACCCCGGAATTTGAAACCCAGCAACTCAAAGTCACCCGGGTGCACCGGCAGGAGACGAAAAGCCGACTTAATGTCACACTTAGCCAACAGTGCACCCTGGCCACAAGAGCGCACCATGCGCAATGCCTGGTCGAAGGATGTATACCTGACCGAACAAAGGTCATCAGGGATAGCATCATTGACCGAGTGACCAGCTGGGTAGGACAAGTGATGAATCAGGCGGAACTCGCCCTGGGACTTCTTGGGCACTAGTCCTAGAGAAGACACTTTAAGGTTGGGGAACGGGGGCGCGGGGAAAGGGCCAGCGACCCTGCCCGCATCAATCTCCTTATTAATGCTGGCAGCAGCCACCTCCTCCCTTCCTCTATGTGACAAAAGGTTGGGTGCGTCTTGCGGTGACCTATCCCCCGTGAAAGGAATACGAAACCCCAGTTGAAAACCCTGAAGGAGGTACACTGCATCTGCCCTCTTCGGGTACAATGCGAGCCAACGCTCCAGCATGTCGACATTAATCGGGGAGGGGGCCTTTCGGTGGACCCGCTCCCTCCACGGCAGTCCTACCTGCCCCTTGTGCGCCCCTACCCCTACTCCTGAATCCTCCTGGCCTGGGACAGGCGGAGGCAGCATGGGGGCCAGAACAAGAGGGGCACTCATGCTTGTACTTGCAATTTTTCCTGTTGCAAGCACCATTGGACGAGAAGGTACAGCACAGCAGGCGGGCTGGAACCCCCTGCCCCGCCACTTGGCGGGGAACCTGTACCGGGGCTGCTCGTTGGACCGCATGTCCACAATGGTATCTCTCCCCAGGCGCCGGGCGCGTGGGGGTCACATACAGAAGCCACAGCTTCTGGCAGGGCTCATCCCACCTCATCTCTGGGTGCAGTGGAATTCTCATGCGGAATTCTTCGTCGTAAGCCAGCCACGACGGACCCGGGAAGTCAACCATAGCCCGGTAAATGTTGTCCAGATACTGGACCATAGGGATGGCCAAATCCGGCCTAGCCCTGAGGTAAACGGCCATGTAAATTAGGTACGCTGGCAACCAATTTGCCCACGTGCGTGGCGGCTTACGACGACGTGCCTGCTCCTTATCCTTCTTGTCCAGCCCTTCCCTCTCTTCCTTTGTTGGCTCCCTATTAAGAAGGGAGAAGATGTCTACGTACTCGCCCCTCCAGATCTTTTCCTTGGTAGACTGGGCCAGATGGTCCCCGAGGGGCAAGGAATACCCTGCTGTCGGCAATGCCAACACCGGCACAGAGGGAACTGCGGGCAAAGCAAAGGGGGCCTGCGCCAGCCCGGGGATCCCCAACACATTCCCTACCACATAGGGGGCGCCACCCCGACCCGGGCCCTGGGTCAGGGATGAAGTCGCCGGGTGGGCCGGGGGCAATTGGACCGCCGGGCCACCCGTGCGAGGCCATGGCCACTGGAAAGCCCCCCCCCCCAGGGAAGTCAGTTGTGTGGGTGCACTAGCTTGAACTGCATACTCACCCGATGCACCCCCATGGGCCGCCCCCACCGGGGGTTCTGGCCCGCTGGGGGCATCGGAGCTCACGACCGAAGCTGAGCTCGTCAATGGGGCCAGACCAGCACCAGACTGCTGCACCTGTTGAGTGGGGAGCTGCGAGGCAGTGGCCGCCACCGGCCCGCGCGCCTCAGGCAGCTCAACCCGACCCGTCGCCATCCGCTGTTCGGCAGCCAAAGGGTCAACCTGGAATCCGAGAGACGCCCCCGTTTGATTGGCCCTCGCCAAGGATGCCTCAAGGGCCGCAACACGGGCCAGAAGGGCCTCGACGTTAACATAGGCCCCAGCCCCGACAGGGGGCAAATGGGCAGCCGGCCCATAAGTCACGGGTACCTGTCCAGATCCCTGGGCCCCAGGGGCCAGATAAGGCCAAGAGCCCATGCTTGGCCCTTGGGGAGCCGTGGGCACACCCTGCCAAGGCAGGGAACCCAACCACCCCCCGTGGCTCGCTCCCCCCATGGGGAACTGTGCGCCCGGGCAAGAGGGCCCAGCCGCACGGACCATGCCAGGGGCAGTGGTCACCGTTTGCGGGCCAAGGGCCGAGGCCCCATCCGGGGCAGCCTGCGCGCACCGCGCATCGGGCCAAGGGGCCACCGATCCCATCCCACCGGTCCCGGTGGGCTCCGCCAAAGGTGGCTGCTGGGCGGGCGCAGTCGCAGTCCTCCGACCCGGCTGACGCCTCCGCGCCAATCTAGCCACGTTCGCAGCTGCCTTCTTCTTAGAGGGCATAGCTGAGTTAGCTAGGAAGCCGAAGAAAAGAACAAAGCTGCCCGAAAAGGCTTCCCCTGGAAGGACACGAGCGACGGAGGTAAGAGGGAAAAACTTCTCCGCTCCGTCGCATCGCCAAAATGGCAGCACGACTGCCTCGTGGCCAGCCCTTTTATTAGGGTGCTGGCCACGCCCATAACTACCCAGATGGCTTCGTCCGGTGGGGGGACGAACGCTTCCATTCTCTCTCTCTCACTCACAGCTTCTCTTTCTCTCTCTCACTCACAGCTTCTCTTTCTCTCTCTCTCACTCACAGCTTCTCTTTCTCTCTCTCTCTCACTCACACCTTCTCTTTCTCTCTCTCTCACTCGCACCTTCTATTTCTCTCTCTCTGTCTCACTCAAAGCTTCTCTTTCTCCCTCTCTCTCTCACTCAAAGCTTCTTTTACTCTCTCTGTCACTCACAGCTTCTCTTACTCTCCCTCTCTCTCCCTCACTCACAGCTTCTCTTTCTCTCTCTCTCTCACTCACATCTTCTTTTTTCTCTCTCGCTCACTCACAGCTTCTCTTTCTCCCTCTCTCAGTTACAGCTTCTCTCTCTCTCTCTCACTCACAGCTTCTCTTTATCTCTCTCTCACTCACAGCTTCTCTTTCTATCTCTCTCTCACTCACAACTTCTCTCTCTCTCACACTCAAAGCATCTTTCTCTCTCTCTCTCTCTCAATCACACCTTCTCTTTCTCTCTCTGTCTCTCACTCACAGCTTCTCTTTCCCTCTCACTCACAGCTTCTCTTTCTCTCACTCTCTCACTCACAGCTGATCTTTCTCTCTCTCTCTCTCACAACTTCTCTTTCTCTCTGTCTCTTTCACACACAGCATCCCTTTCTCTCTCTCACTCACTCACAGCTTCTCTTTCTCTCTCTCTCTCTCACAGCTTCTATTTCTCTCTCTCTCTCACTCACAGCTTCTTTTTCTCTCTCTCTCTCTCAGTCACAGCTTCTCTTTCTCTCTCTCTCTCTCACACACAGCTTCTCTTTCCCTCGCTTTCTCTCTCTCACTCACAGCTTCTCTTTCTCTCTCTCTCTCTCTCTCACTCACAGCTCTTTCTCTCTCTCACTCACTCACAGCTTCTCTTTCTCTCTCTCACTCTCTCATTCACAGCTTCTCTTTCTCCCTCTCTCTCTCACTCACTTTTTCTTTTTCTCTCTCTCTCAATCATAGCTTCTCTTTCTTTCTTTCTCTCTCTCTCTCACTCACAACTTCTTCTTTTTTCTCTCTCTCTCACTCACAGCTTCTCTTTCTCTCTCTCTCTCACAGCTTCTCTTTCTCTCTCTCTCACTCACAGCATCTCTTTCTCTCTCTCTCTCGCTCACAGCTTCTCTTTCACTCTCTCTCACTCACAGCTTCTCTTTCTCCTCTCTCTCACTCACAGATTCCCTTTCTCTCTCACTCACAGACTCTCTTTCTCTCTCTCTCTCTCTCGCTCACAGCTTCTCTTTCACTCTCTCTCACTCACAGCTTCTCTTTCTCCTCTCTCTCACTCACAGACTCCCTTTCTCTCTCACTCACAGACTCTCTTTCTCTCTCTCTCTCACTCACACTCTCTTTCTCTCTCAGTCTCTCTCACTCACAGCTTCTCTCTCTCTCTCTCTCTCACTCACAACTTCTTTTTTCTCTCTCTAAATCAAAGCTTATCTTTCTCTCTCTCACTCTCTCTCACTCACAGCTTCTTTTTTCTCTCACTCTCTCGCACTCACAGCATGTCTTTCTCTGTCACTCACAGCTTCCCTCTCTCTCGCTCACAGCTTCTCTCTCTCTCTCACTCACAGCTTCTCTTTCTCTCTCTCACTCACAGCTTCTCTTTTTCTCTCTCTCTTTCTCTCACAGCTTCTCTTTCTCTCTCTGTCACTCACAGCTTCTATTTCTCTCTCTCTCTCTCACTCACAGCTTTTTCTTTTTTCTCTCTCTCAATCACAGCTTCTCTTTCTCTCTCACTCACAGCTTCACTTTCTCTCTCTCTCACTCACTCACACTCTCTTTCTCTCTCTCTCTCACTCGCAGCTTCTCTTTCTCTCTCTCTCACTCACAGCTTCTCTTTCACTCTCTCACTCAAAGCTTCTCTTTCTCTCTCTCTCTCACTCACTCACAGCCCTTTCTCCCTCTCTCTCTCTCTCACAGATTCTTTCTCTCTCTCACTCACAGCTTCTCTCTCTCTCTCTCACTCACAGCTTCTCTCTCTCTCTCTCTCTCACTCACTCTCAGCATCTCTTTCTCTCTCTGTCTCTCTCACTCACAGTTTCTCTTTTTCTCTCCTTCTATCTCACTCACAGCTTCTCTTTCTCCCTCTCTCACTCACAGCTTATCTTTCTCTCTCACACACACAGCTTCTCTCTCTCTCTCTCACTCACAGATTCTCTTTCTCTCTCTCACTCTCACTCACAGCTTCTCTTTCTCTCTCACACACAGCTTCTCTTTCTCTCTCTCTCTCACTCATAGCTTCTCTTTCTCTCGCTCTCTCTCAAACACAGCATCTCTTTCTCTCTCTTTCGCTCTCTTTCTCTCTCTCACTCACAGCTTCTCTTTCTCTCTCTCACTCACAGCTTCTCTTTCTTTCTCTCTTTCTCACTCACAGCTTCTCTTTCTCTATCTCTCACTCACAGCTTCTCTTTCTCTTTCTCTCTCTCTCACACCTTCTCTTTCTCTCTCTCTCACTCGCACCTTCTCTTTCTCTCTCTCTCTCTCACTCACAGCTTCTCTCTCTCTCTCTCACTCTCACTCACAGCTTCTCTTTCTCTCTCTGTCACTCACAGCTCCACTTTCTCTCTCTCTCTCTCTCTCACTCACAGCTTCTTTTTTCTCTCTCTTTCAATCACAACTTCTCTTTCTCTCTCTCTTTCTCACTCACAGCTTCTTTTTTCTCTTACTCTCTCTCACTCACAGCTTCTCTTTCTCTCTCACTTACAGCTTCTCTGTCTCTCTCTCTCTTACTCACAGCTTCTTTTTTTCTCTCTGTCTCTCTCACTCACAGCTTCTCTTTCTCTCTCACTCACAGCTTCTCTTTCTCTCTCTCTCACTCACAGCTTCTCTTTCTTTCTCTCTCTCTCGCTCACAGCTTCTCTTTCTCTTCTCTCTCACTCACAGACTCTCTCTCTCTCTCACTCACAGGTTCTCTCTCTCTCTCTCTCACTCTCTCACTCTCAGCATCTTTTTCTCTCTCTGTCTCTCTCACTCACAGTTTCTCTTTTTCTCTCCTTCTATCTCACTCACAGCTTCTCTTTCTCCCTCTCTCACTCACAGCTTATCTTTCTCTCTCACACACACAGCTTCTCTCTCTCTCACTCACAGATTCTCTTTCTCTCACTCTCACTCACAGCTTCTCTTTTTCTCTCTCTCACTCACAGCTTCTCTTTCTCTCTCTCTCTCACTCATAGCTTCTCTTTCTCTCGCTCTCTCTCAAACTCAGCATCTCTTTCTCTCTCTTTCTCTCTCTTTCTCTCTCTCACTCACAGCTTCTCTTTCTCTCTCTCACTCACAGCTTCTCTTTCTTTCTCTCTCTCTCACTCACAGCTTCTCTTTCTCTCTCTCTCACTCACAGCTTCTCTTTCTCTCTCTCTCTCACTCACACCTTCTCTTTCTCTCTCTCTCACTCGCACCTTCTCTTTCTCTCTCTCTCTCACTCACAGCTTCTCTCTCTCTCTCTCACTCTCACTCACAGCTTCTCTTTCTCTCTCTGTCACTCACAGCTCCACTTTCTCTCTCTCTCTCTCTCTCACTCACAGCTTCTTTTTTCTCTCTCTTTCAATCACAGCTTCTCTTTCTCTCTCTCTTTCTCACTCACAGCTTCTTTTTTCTCTTACTCTCTCTCACTCACAGCTTCTCTTTCTCTCTCACTCACAGCTTCTCTGTCTCTCTCTCTCTTACTCACAGCTTCTTTTTTTCTCTCTGTCTCTCTCACTCACAGCTTCTCTTTCTCTCTCACTCACAGCTTCTCTTTCTCTCTCTGTCTCACACACAGCATCTCTTTCTCTCTCACTCACAGCTTCTCTTTCTCTCTCTCACACACACAGCTTCTCTTTCTTTCTCTCTCTCTCTCTCGCTCACAGCTTCTCTTTCTCTTCTCTCTCACTCACAGACTCTCTTTCTCTCTAACTCACAGCTTCTCTTTTTCTCTCTCTCTCTCTCACTCACACACTCTCTCTCTCTCACTCACAGCATTTCTCTCTCACTCACTCACATCTCTTTCTCTCTCACACACAGCGTCTCTTTCTCTCTCACACACACACACACAGCTTCTCTTTCTCTCACTCACTCACAGCTTCTCTTTCTCTCTCTCTCTCACTCACTTCACTTTCTCTCTCTCTCACTCACAGCTTCTCTTTCCCTATCTCACTCACAACTTCTCTTCCTCTCACTCTCTCACTTACAGCTTCTCCTACTCTCTTTCTCTCACACACAGCTTCACTCTCTCTCTCACTCACAGCTTATCTTTCTCTCTCTCTCTCTCACTCACAGCATTTCTTTGTCTCTCTCTCACTCACAGCTTCTCTTTCTCTCTCACACACACACAGCTTCGCTTTTTCTCTCTCTCTCACGCACAGCTTCTCTTTCTCTTTCTCACTCACAGCTTCTTTTGTCTCTCTCACTCAAAGCCTCTCTTTCTCTCCCTCAATCTCACTCTCAGCTTCTCTCACACACACACACACACAGCTCCTCTTTCTCTCTCTCAGTCTCTCACTCACTGCTTCTCTTTCTCTCTCTTTCCCTCTCACTCACAGCTTCTCTTTCTCTCTCTATCTCTCTCACTCACAGCTTCTCTTTCTCTCTCTGTCTCTCTCACTCACAGCTTCTCTTTCTCTCTCTCTCTCTCTCACTCACAGATTCTCTTTCTCTCTCTCACTCTCACTCACAGCTTCTCTTTCTCTCTCTCTCACTCACAGCTTCTCTTTCTCTCTCTCTCACTCATAGCTTCTCTTTCTCTCGCTCTCTCTCAAACACAGCATCTCTTTCTCTCTCTTTCTCTCTCTCACTCACAGCTTCTCTTTCTCTCTCTCACTCACAGCTTCTCTTTCTTTCTCTCTCTCTCACTCACAGCTTCTCTTTCTCTCTCTCTCACTCACAGCTTCTCTTTCTCTCTCTCTCTCTCACTCACACCTTCTCTTTCTCTCTCTCTCACTCGCACCTTCTCTTTCTCTCTCTCTCTCACTCACAGCTTCTCTCTCTCTCTCTCACTCTCACTCACAGCTTCTCTTTCTCTCTCTGTCACTCACAGCTCCACTTTCTCTCTCTCTCTCTCTCTCACTCACAGCTTCTTTTTTCTCTCTCTTTCAATCACAGCTTCTCTTTCTCTCTCTCTTTCTCACTCACAGCTTCTTTTTTCTCTTACTCTCTCTCACTCACAGCTTCTCTTTCTCTCTCACTCACAGCTTCTCTTTCTTTCTCTCTCTCTCTCTCGCTCACAGCTTCTCTTTCTCTTCTCTCTCACTCACAGACTCTCTTTCTCTCTAACTCACAGCTTCTCTTTTTCTCTCTCTCTCACTCGCAGCTTCTCTCTCTCTCTCTCTCTCTCACTCACACCTTCTCTTTCTCTCTCTGTCTCTCACTCACAGCTTCTCTTTCCCTCTCACTCACAGCTTCTCTTTCCCTCTCACTCACAGCTTCTCTCTCTCACTCTCTCTCACTCACAGCTTCTTTTTTCTCTCACTCTCTCGCACTCACAGCATCTCTTTCTCTGTCACTCACAGCTTCCCTCTCTCTCGCTCACAGCTTCTCTCTCTCTCACTCACTCACAGCTTCTCTTTCTCTCTCTCACTCACAGCTTCTCTTTTTCTCTCTCTCTTTCTCTCACTGCTTCTCTTTCTCTCTCTGTCACTCACAGCTTCTATTTCTCTCTCTCTCTCTCACTCACAGCTTCTTCTTTTTTTTCTCTCTCAATCACAGCTTCTCTTTCTCTCTCACTCACAGCTTCACTTTCTCTCTCTCTCACTCACTCACACTCTCTTTCTCTGTCTCTCTCACTCGCAGCTTCTCTTTCTCTCTCTCACTCACAGCTTCTCTTTCACTCTCTCACTCAAAGCTTCTCTTTCTCTCTCTCTCTCTCTCACTCACTCACTCACAGCCCTTTCTCCCTCTCTCTCTCTCACAGATTCTTTCTCTCTCTCACTCACAGCTTCTCTCTCTCTCTCACTCACAGCTTCTCTCTCTCTCTCACTCACTCTCAGCATCTCTTTCTCTCTCTGTCTCTCTCACTCACAGTTTCTCTTTTTCTCTCCTTCTATCTCACTCACAGCTTCTCTTTCTCCCTCTCTCACTCACAGCTTATCTTTCTCTCTCACACACACAGCTTCTCTCTCTCTCTCACTCACAGATTCTCTTTCTCGCTCTCACTCTCACTCACAGCTTCTCTTTCTCTCTCTCTCACTCACAGCTTCTCTTTCTCTCTCTCTCTCACTCATAGCTTCTCTTTCTCTCGCTCTCTCTCAAACACAGCATCTCTTTCTCTCTCTTTCTCTCTCTTCCTCTCTCTCACTCACAGCTTCTCTTTCTCTCTCTCACTCACAGCTTCTCTTTCTTTCTCTCTCTTTCAATCACAGCTTCTCTTTCTCTCTCTCTTTCTCACTCACAGCTTCTTTTTTCTCTTACTCGCCCTCACTTACAGCTTCTATTTCTCTCTCACACACAGCTTCTCTGTCTCTCTCTCTCTTACTCACAGCTTCTTTCACTCTCTCTGTCACTCACAGCTTCTCTTACTCTCCCTCTCTCTCTCACTCACAGCTTCTCTTTCTCTCTCTCTCTCACTCACATCTTCTTTTTTCTCTCTCGCTCACTCACAGCTTCTCTTTTTCCCTCTCTCAGTTACAGCTTCTATCTCTCTCACTCACTCACAGCTTCTCTTTCTATCTCTCTCTCACTCACAGCTTCTCTCTCTCACTCACTCAAAGCATCTTTCTCTCTCTCTCTCCATCTCTCACTCACAGCTTCTCTTTCTCTCTCTATCTCTCACTCACAGCTTCTCTTTCCCTCTCACTCACAGCTTCTCTTTCTTTCTCTCTGTCTCTCTCACTCACAGCTGATCTTTCTCTCTCTCTCACTCACAGCTTCTTTTTCTCTCTGTCTCTCTCACACACAGCATCCCTTTCTCTCTCTCACTCACTCACAGCTTCTCTTTCTCTCTCTCTCACAGCTTCTATTTCTCCCTCTCTCTCACTCACAGCTTCTTTTTCTCTCTCTCTCTCTCTCTCAGTCACAGCTTCTCTTTCTCTCTCTCACACACACACAGCTTCTCTTTCCCTCTCTTTCTCTCTCTCACTCACAGCTTCTCTTTCTCTCTATCTCTCTCACTCACAGCTCTTTCTCTCTCTCACTCACTCACAGCTTCTCTTTCTCTCTCTCACTCTCTCACTCACAGCTTCTCTTTCTCCCTCTCTCTCTCACTCACTTTTTCTTTTTTTCTCTCTCTCAATCATAGCTTCTCTTTCTCTCTCTCTCTCACTCACAACTTCTTCTTTTTTCTCTCTCTCTCACTCACAGCTTCTCTTTCTCTGTCTCACTAACAGCTTCTCTTTCTCTCTCTCTCACTCACAGCTTCTCTTTCTCTCTCTCTCTCGCTCACAGCTTCTCTTTCACTCTCTCTCACTCACAGCTTCTCTTTCTCCTCTCTTTCACTCACAGACTCCT
The DNA here is from genome assembly GCA_035047345.1 of Bradypodion ventrale. Taxonomy (NCBI): domain Eukaryota; kingdom Metazoa; phylum Chordata; class Lepidosauria; order Squamata; family Chamaeleonidae; genus Bradypodion; species Bradypodion ventrale. Next base: position 257,181,596 of record JAWDJE010000001.1, read on the forward strand.
TTTCTCTCTCACTCACAGACTCTCTTTCTCTCTCTCTCTCACTCACACTCTCTTTCTCTCTCAGTCTCTCTCACTCACAGCTTCTCTTTCTCTCTCTCTCTCTCACTCACAGCTTCTTTTTCTCTCTCTAAATCAAAGCTTATCTTTCTCTCTCTCTCACTCACAGCTTCTTTTTTCTCTCACTCTCTCGCACTCACAGCATCTCTTTCTCTGTCACTCACAGCTTCCCTCTCTCTCGCTCACAGCTTCTCTCTCTCTCTCTCACTCACAGCTTCTCTTTCTCTCTCTCACTCACAGCTTCTCTTTTTCTCTCTCTCTTTCTCTCACAGCTTCTCTCTCTCTCACTCACAGCTTCACTTTCTCTCTCTCTCACTCACTCACACTCTCTTTCTCTCTCTCTCTCACTCGTAGCTTCTTTTGCTCTCTCTCTCACTCACAGCTTCTCTCTCTCACTCACTCAAAGGATCTCTTTCTCTCTCTATCTATCTCTCACTCACAGCTTCTCTTTCTCTCTCTGTCTCTCACTCACAGCTTCTCTTTCTCTCTCACTCACAGCTTCTCTTTCTCTCTCTCTCTGTCACTCAGTCACAGCTTCTCTCTCTCTCTCTCTCACACACACACACAGCTTCTCTTTCCCTCTCTTTCTCTCTCTCACTCACAGCTTCTCTTTCTCTCTCTCACTCACTCACAGCTCTTTCTCTCTCTCTCTCACTCACAGCTTCTCTTTCTCTCTCCGTCTCTCTCACACAGCTTCTCTTTGCAGGCGCCCCCCCCCCAATAATGGACTCAGACACAAATGAAAGTGGATAACGGCATTGGGCCACATTTATTGATTCATGCCCTAGTCCGAATTATAAATTTCTATTGGTAAAACGACCAATCATAATTCTTAAGGCAAGCAGGCCGAAGTAACACTGGTAAGGTACCACCCAAAATTGCCAACGGCAATTGTTACAATGTATCTATTTGTATCAATTTGTTTGTTGACAACAAACAAATTGTTGACCGTAGTCAATATCTAACTAATGACCCCACCCTCTGACGTGTATTCGTAAAATCAGGGGGTGATGCCAGCTGTCTAGTTGTAACCATCACCCCCTCGCCTGGTTCGTCATTGACCGGACAACGTTTAAACAACTTATGCCTATCTAGTGTTGTACAGTCAATTGCGAACCTGCCGGATACCTGTGGGTCATAAATGTTTACCTTGCCAGTGCTACCCGCCCATGTGACCAAAGTCAACAGCAGCACAGAACAAACCCCTATATCAAACCATAGCAACAGTGTGGGATGGGCAAAAAAGCCAGGACTCAAGGGCCAATTGCGAGTCCCAGCCAAAAATTCCCACCCGGCCCCGAAGCGACTAAGAAATCACACTGTTAACTAGGGAGGGGGTGGAGGGGAAAAACTTCTCCGCTCTGTCACTTCGCCAAAATGGCAGCATGGCTGCCTCGTGGCCAGCCCTTTTATTAGGGTGCTGGCCACGCCCCTAGCTACCCGGATGGCTTCGTCCGGTGGGGGGGCCACAAAGAGCGCGGTGGCCATTTTGGCACCACGCTTCCATTTTTAGGTGCACCCCCCCAATAATGGACTCAGACACAAATGAAAGTGGTTAACGGCATTGGGCCACATTTATTGATTCATGCCCTAGTCCGAATTATAAATTTCTATTGGTAAAACGACCAATCATAATTCTTAAGGCAAGCAGGCCGAAGTAACACTGGTAAGGTACCACCCAAAATTGCCAACGGCAATTGTTATAATGTATCTATTTGTATCAATTTGTTTGTTGACAACAAACAAATTGTTGACCGTAGTCAATATCTAACTAATGACCCCACCCTCTGACGTGTATCCGTAAAATCAGGGGGTGATGCCAGCTGTCTAGTTGTAACCATCACCCCCTCGCCTGGTTCGTCGTTGACCGGACAACGTTTAAACAACTTATGCCTATCTAGTGTTGTCCAGTCAATTGCGAACCTGCCGGATACCTGTCGGTCATAAATGTTTACCTTACCAGTGCTACCCGCCACACGGGGAGGCTTCCCAAAAGGCTCACCGCCCCCCCCCAGACCGTCAGTTCGGTCAACAGGCCTGCTCGCCAGTCTACTAACAAGAGGTCCATACCTCCCTGCGACAGATGGGCCCCCTCCCCTGAATAAATCTCATAATTTTGCAGACTGATGGTGGGGAGGCGAATGACGCATCCCCAACCCTTGTCAAAAAGGAACCGGGCAATAGCCCTGGAGCGAAGAGCCCAGTCAAGCACCTGGAGGCCAAACGCTCCCCTGTAAGCGTACTGCGGTATCATGTCCGACCAAATGAGGGGTGTGGCATGCCACACATAATGTGAGTAGGCCAGGTGACTGCAAATCGCAAGCTTCCGCGATAGGCCAGTGACCTGTCTGAAACCATTGCCCCCAAGGTGAATAACCAGGACATCAGGCGAGTCAGCATCCCTGATGTAGAAAAGGAATGGCAACAGTTCCCGCCATAACATGCCGCGCTTACCACACCACCTGAGACGTGCGGGTGCACCCAGTCCCAGTCGGGGTCCCACTCTGTCGCCGCAGCGTAACGCGCTGCCCTGTGCAGCGTAACGCGCTGCCCTGTGCAGCGTAACGCGCTGCCCTGTGCACGTGGCAACGGCCCACCACCCATACTGTCACCGGTGTAAAACGACACCCAGGGTCTGTCAAGGAAAAAAGGGGGGGTGAGAAACATTGCAGTGACTAAACTGGTACTCACGGTTGAAGAGGGTGAACACAAAAACTGAAAACAATGTGATCCCCACCTTCCCATGCTGCGTATTTCAGCCCCAGAGTACCCAAAAGCAGCTGCAGTAGAAACCGCCCCCATCCTGCAGGAATGGACGCCGAAACAAGCCCCCGGGAGGCCCCCACTGGCTAGGGCTTTCCCATTCACCTTCCAAACTGAAATTTAGTGAGGGGAGACCCACCCTGGTGACAGAAAAACGGGGCATGGTGCGTGCCACACAGTGCAAGAAACTCCTGTAGGGCACCAACCGGACAGATGTCTTCCAAGGAACATCGTAGCAGTATTACTCAACTGCCTACGCCGTGCTGATCTGTTTTAGAGGAGCGTATCCTCAACTGAGCCCAATCATTGCAAACATAGACATCTTCGAGTTCCAGTGCCCTACGACTTGCATCCGCCTTAGACAGCATCAGAAGCTCGCTGATGCGGAGCGCTCCAAAAAAGGCCACCGTTGTAGCCGCATGAAACAGGGCTGCCTCATACCTATCAAAACATAGGTCATGCCAGCCCCGTGCCAGTTGGGTAAGGACCCCCGGGGAAATTGGGTGGCGGTCGTCCAGGCTACGCCCACGTTCCCACACCCACCCCTCCAAAACGTGTCCCACACGGGAATCAGCGGTACTGTCCGCATGACCTCCCACCTTGGCCATGAAAGCCAGCGCTGACAGCCTAGATGCTATGGTGCGGGGTGCAAGGCCCTGGGCGTGCAGGTAAACCATGAAACGAAGGAGGTGGGCCACTGGGATCGGCCAGGTATCTGGCAGTCGAGATTGGGTACAGAAAGACTGAAAGGAAACCAATGCGTGGTGATACACCTTACGCGTGCGTGGAGCCAGTGACATGCCCATCGCCCGGTTCACCTCTCCTTGCCAAAGGTCCATATCTCCTCCGGGAGTGGCGAGGGAAATTCCTCCGCATCCGGGGCCAAGGCACGGAACCGGGAGATCTGCAGGCGGGACAAAGCGTCAGCAATATCATTATTCACCCCCGGGACATGCCTGGCCCTGAACAGTACATTGAGGCGCAGGCTGCGCAATACAAACTGGCGCACGAGGTCCATGACCCTGGGAGATTTAGAGGTCTGTGAGTTGACAATGTGGACAACGGCCGCATTGTCACACCAGAAATGCACCACAGAGTTGGCCCACTCCTCACCCCATAGCATCAAAGCCCTCAGTATGGGAAAAAATTCCAAATATGTGAGATCCCTCAGGCGACCCGTGCCTGACCAGGCTGGTGGCCATCCACCATAGGCCCACTTCCCATTGAAGTACATCCCATAACCAAGGGATCCCGAGGCATTAGACTGAATCTGAAAGTGAGGTGAAGCCAGGAGGTCGGACCTCCAAAATGAGACCCCATTGAACTCCCTCAGGAACTGGAGCCATATGTGCATATCTGCCCTGATGCCCCGTGTCAATCTCACCCTATGATGGGGCCTGGATAAGCCTGCCATGGCGTCGCACAAGCGCCGAGCAAATGCCCTGCCAGGTGCGACCACCCTGCAAGCGAAATTAAGGTGGCCATGTAGCACCTGCAGTTCCCGAAGGGATGCCTTGCGCTTAGCCAGCAAGTCCGATATAAGGGCCACTATCCTTGACACTTTGTCTCCCGGCAACCTAGACGCCTGCGCTACCGTGTCAATCTCCACCCCCAGGAATACTAACTTATTAGATGGGCCTTCGGTCTTTTCGGGCGCTAAAGGGACACCAAGTTCCTCCATTAGCGTCTGAAATGTGTTGAGGAGACGTGTGCACGTGTCCCAGCCCCGTTCACCCCCGAATAAAAAGTCATCCAGGTAATGGGCTACAGACCGAGACCCTGACCTACGGACAAATGCCCACTGTAGGAATGTACTGAAACGCTCAAAAGCCGAGCAGGATATGGAACAGCCGAATGGCATGGCTTTGTCAAAATAATATTCACCCCGGAATTTGAAACCCAGCAACTCAAAGTCACCCGGGTGCACCGGCAGGAGACGAAAAGCCGACTTAATGTCACACTTAGCCAACAGTGCACCCTGGCCACAAGAGCGCACCATGCGCAATGCCTGGTCGAAGGATGTATACCTGACCGAACAAAGGTCATCAGGGATAGCATCATTGACCGAGTGACCAGCTGGGTAGGACAAGTGATGAATCAGGCGGAACTCGCCCTGGGACTTCTTGGGCACTAGTCCTAGAGAAGACACTTTAAGGTTGGGGAACGGGGGCGCGGGGAAAGGGCCAGCGACCCTGCCCGCATCAATCTCCTTATTAATGCTGGCAGCAGCCACCTCCTCCCTTCCTCTATGTGACAAAAGGTTGGGTGCGTCTTGCGGTGACCTATCCCCCGTGAAAGGAATACGAAACCCCAGTTGAAAACCCTGAAGGAGGTACACTGCATCTGCCCTCTTCGGGTACAATGCGAGCCAACGCTCCAGCATGTCGACATTAATCGGGGAGGGGGCCTTTCGGTGGACCCGCTCCCTCCACGGCAGTCCTACCTGCCCCTTGTGCGCCCCTACCCCTACTCCTGAATCCTCCTGGCCTGGGACAGGCGGAGGCAGCATGGGGGCCAGAACAAGAGGGGCACTCATGCTTGTACTTGCAATTTTTCCTGTTGCAAGCACCATTGGACGAGAAGGTACAGCACAGCAGGCGGGCTGGAACCCCCTGCCCCGCCACTTGGCGGGGAACCTGTACCGGGGCTGCTCGTTGGACCGCATGTCCACAATGGTATCTCTCCCCAGGCGCCGGGCGCGTGGGGGTCACATACAGAAGCAACAGCTTCTGGCAGGGCTCATCCCACCTCATCTCTGGGTGCAGTGGAATTCTCATGCGGAATTCTTCGTCGTAAGCCAGCCACGACGGACCCGGGAAGTCAACCATAGCCCGGTAAATGTTGTCCAGATACTGGACCATAGGGATGGCCAAATCCGGCCTAGCCCTGAGGTAAACGGCCATGTAAATTAGGTACGCTGGCAACCAATTTGCCCACGTGCGTGGCGGCTTACGACGACGTGCCTGCTCCTTATCCTTCTTGTCCAGCCCTTCCCTCTCTTCCTTTGTTGGCTCCCTATTAAGAAGGGAGAAGATGTCTACGTACTCGCCCCTCCAGATCTTTTCCTTGGTAGACTGGGCCAGATGGTCCCCGAGGGGCAAGGAATACCCTGCTGTCGGCAATGCCAACACCGGCACAGAGGGAACTGCGGGCAAAGCAAAGGGGGCCTGCGCCAGCCCGGGGATCCCCAACACATTCCCTACCACATAGGGGGCGCCACCCCGACCCGGGCCCTGGGTCAGGGATGAAGTCGCCGGGTGGGCCGGGGGCAATTGGACCGCCGGGCCACCCGTGCGAGGCCATGGCCACTGGAAAGCCCCCCCCCCCCCCAGGGAAGTCAGTTGTGTGGGTGCACTAGCTTGAACTGCATACTCACCCGATGCACCCCCATGGGCCGCCCCCACCGGGGGTTCTGGCCCGCTGGGGGCATCGGAGCTCACGACCGAAGCTGAGCTCGTCAATGGGGCCAGACCAGCACCAGACTGCTGCACCTGTTGAGTGGGGAGCTGCGAGGCAGTGGCCGCCACCGGCCCGCGCGCCTCAGGCAGCTCAACCCGACCCGTCGCCATCCGCTGTTCGGCAGCCAAAGGGTCAACCTGGAATCCGAGAGACGCCCCCGTTTGATTGGCCCTCGCCAAGGATGCCTCAAGGGCCGCAACACGGGCCAGAAGGGCCTCGACGTTAACATAGGCCCCAGCCCCGACAGGGGGCAAATGGGCAGCCGGCCCATAAGTCACGGGTACCTGTCCAGATCCCTGGGCCCCAGGGGCCAGATAAGGCCAAGAGCCCATGCTTGGCCCTTGGGGAGCCGTGGGCACACCCTGCCAAGGCAGGGAACCCAACCACCCCCCGTGGCTCGCTCCCCCCATGGGGAACTGTGCGCCCGGGCAAGAGGGCCCAGCCGCACGGACCATGCCAGGGGCAGTGGTCACCGTTTGCGGGCCAAGGGCCGAGGCCCCATCCGGGGCAGCCTGCGCGCACCGCGCATCGGGCCAAGGGGCCACCGATCCCATCCCACCGGTCCCGGTGGGCTCCGCCAAAGGTGGCTGCTGGGCGGGCGCAGTCGCAGTCCTCCGACCCGGCTGACGCCTCCGCGCCAATCTAGCCACGTTCGCAGCTGCCTTCTTCTTAGAGGGCATAGCTGAGTTAGCTAGGAAGCCGAAGAAAAGAACAAAGCTGCCCGAAAAGGCTTCCCCTGGAAGGACACGAGCGACGGAGGTAAGAGGGAAAAACTTCTCCGCTCCGTCGCATGGCCAAAATGGCAGCACGACTGCCTCGTGGCCAGCCCTTTTATTAGGGTGCTGGCCACGCCCATAACTACCCAGATGGCTTCGTCCGGTGGGGGGACGAACGCTTCCATTCTCTCTCTCTCACTCACAGCTTCTCTTTCTCTCTCTCACTCACAGCTTCTCTTTCTCTCTCTCTCACTCACAGCTTCTCTTTCTCTCTCTCTCTCACTCACACCTTCTCTTTCTCTCTCTCTCACTCGCACCTTCTATTTCTCTCTCTCTGTCTCACTCAAAGCTTCTCTTTCTCCCTCTCTCTCTCACTCAAAGCTTCTTTTACTCTCTCTGTCACTCACAGCTTCTCTTACTCTCCCTCTCTCTCCCTCACTCACAGCTTCTCTTTCTCTCTCTCTCTCACTCACATCTTCTTTTTTCTCTCTCGCTCACTCACAGCTTCTCTTTCTCCCTCTCTCAGTTACAGCTTCTCTCTCTCTCTCACACTCACAGCTTCTCTTTATCTCTCTCTCACTCACAGCTTCTCTTTCTATCTCTCTCTCACTCACAACTTCTCTCTCTCTCACACTCAAAGCATCTTTCTCTCTCTCTCTCTCTCAATCACACCTTCTCTTTCTCTCTCTGTCTCTCACTCACAGCTTCTCTTTCCCTCTCACTCACAGCTTCTCTTTCTCTCACTCTCTCACTCACAGCTGATCTTTCTCTCTCTCTCTCTCACAACTTCTCTTTCTCTCTGTCTCTTTCACACACAGCATCCCTTTCTCTCTCTCACTCACTCACAGCTTCTCTTTCTCTCTCTCTCTCTCACAGCTTCTATTTCTCTCTCTCTCTCACTCACAGCTTCTTTTTCTCTCTCTCTCTCTCAGTCACAGCTTCTCTTTCTCTCTCTCTCTCTCACACACAGCTTCTCTTTCCCTCGCTTTCTCTCTCTCACTCACAGCTTCTCTTTCTCTCTCTCTCTCTCTCTCACTCACAGCTCTTTCTCTCTCTCACTCACTCACAGCTTCTCTTTCTCTCTCTCACTCTCTCATTCACAGCTTCTCTTTCTCCCTCTCTCTCTCACTCACTTTTTCTTTTTCTCTCTCTCTCAATCATAGCTTCTCTTTCTTTCTTTCTCTCTCTCTCTCACTCACAACTTCTTCTTTTTTCTCTCTCTCTCACTCACAGCTTCTCTTTCTCTCTCTCTCTCACAGCTTCTCTTTCTCTCTCTCTCACTCACAGCATCTCTTTCTCTCTCTCTCTCGCTCACAGCTTCTCTTTCACTCTCTCTCACTCACAGCTTCTCTTTCTCCTCTCTCTCACTCACAGATTCCCTTTCTCTCTCACTCACAGACTCTCTTTCTCTCTCTCTCTCTCTCGCTCACAGCTTCTCTTTCACTCTCTCTCACTCACAGCTTCTCTTTCTCCTCTCTCTCACTCACAGACTCCCTTTCTCTCTCACTCACAGACTCTCTTTCTCTCTCTCTCTCTCACTCACACTCTCTTTCTCTCTCAGTCTCTCTCACTCACAGCTTCTCTCTCTCTCTCTCTCTCTCACTCACAACTTCTTTTTTCTCTCTCTAAATCAAAGCTTATCTTTCTCTCTCTCACTCTCTCTCACTCACAGCTTCTTTTTTCTCTCACTCTCTCGCACTCACAGCATGTCTTTCTCTGTCACTCACAGCTTCCCTCTCTCTCGCTCACAGCTTCTCTCTCTCTCTCACTCACAGCTTCTCTTTCTCTCTCTCACTCACAGCTTCTCTTTTTCTCTCTCTCTTTCTCTCACAGCTTCTCTTTCTCTCTCTGTCACTCACAGCTTCTATTTCTCTCTCTCTCTCTCACTCACAGCTTTTTCTTTTTTCTCTCTCTCAATCACAGCTTCTCTTTCTCTCTCACTCACAGCTTCACTTTCTCTCTCTCTCACTCACTCACACTCTCTTTCTCTCTCTCTCTCACTCGCAGCTTCTCTTTCTCTCTCTCTCACTCACAGCTTCTCTTTCACTCTCTCACTCAAAGCTTCTCTTTCTCTCTCTCTCTCACTCACTCACAGCCCTTTCTCCCTCTCTCTCTCTCTCACAGATTCTTTCTCTCTCTCACTCACAGCTTCTCTCTCTCTCTCTCACTCACAGCTTCTCTCTCTCTCTCTCTCACTCACTCTCAGCATCTCTTTCTCTCTCTGTCTCTCTCACTCACAGTTTCTCTTTTTCTCTCCTTCTATCTCACTCACAGCTTCTCTTTCTCCCTCTCTCACTCACAGCTTATCTTTCTCTCTCACACACACAGCTTCTCTCTCTCTCTCTCACTCACAGATTCTCTTTCTCTCTCTCACTCTCACTCACAGCTTCTCTTTCTCTCTCTCTCACAGCTTCTCTTTCTCTCTCTCTCTCACTCATAGCTTCTCTTTCTCTCGCTCTCTCTCAAACACAGCATCTCTTTCTCTCTCTTTCGCTCTCTTTCTCTCTCTCACTCACAGCTTCTCTTTCTCTCTCTCACTCACAGCTTCTCTTTCTTTCTCTCTTTCTCACTCACAGCTTCTCTTTCTCTATCTCTCACTCACAGCTTCTCTTTCTCTTTCTCTCTCTCTCACACCTTCTCTTTCTCTCTCTCTCACTCGCACCTTCTCTTTCTCTCTCTCTCTCTCACTCACAGCTTCTCTCTCTCTCTCTCACTCTCACTCACAGCTTCTCTTTCTCTCTCTGTCACTCACAGCTCCACTTTCTCTCTCTCTCTCTCTCTCACTCACAGCTTCTTTTTTCTCTCTCTTTCAATCACAACTTCTCTTTCTCTCTCTCTTTCTCACTCACAGCTTCTTTTTTCTCTTACTCTCTCTCACTCACAGCTTCTCTTTCTCTCTCACTTACAGCTTCTCTGTCTCTCTCTCTCTTACTCACAGCTTCTTTTTTTCTCTCTGTCTCTCTCACTCACAGCTTCTCTTTCTCTCTCACTCACAGCTTCTCTTTCTCTCTCTCTCACTCACAGCTTCTCTTTCTTTCTCTCTCTCTCGCTCACAGCTTCTCTTTCTCTTCTCTCTCACTCACAGACTCTCTCTCTCTCTCACTCACAGGTTCTCTCTCTCTCTCTCTCACTCTCTCACTCTCAGCATCTTTTTCTCTCTCTGTCTCTCTCACTCACAGTTTCTCTTTTTCTCTCCTTCTATCTCACTCACAGCTTCTCTTTCTCCCTCTCTCACTCACAGCTTATCTTTCTCTCTCACACACACAGCTTCTCTCTCTCTCACTCACAGATTCTCTTTCTCTCACTCTCACTCACAGCTTCTCTTTCTCTCTCTCTCACTCACAGCTTCTCTTTCTCTCTCTCTCTCACTCATAGCTTCTCTTTCTCTCGCTCTCTCTCAAACTCAGCATCTCTTTCTCTCTCTTTCTCTCTCTTTCTCTCTCTCACTCACAGCTTCTCTTTCTCTCTCTCACTCACAGCTTCTCTTTCTTTCTCTCTCTCTCACTCACAGCTTCTCTTTCTCTCTCTCTCACTCACAGCTTCTCTTTCTCTCTCTCTCTCACTCACACCTTCTCTTTCTCTCTCTCTCACTCGCACCTTCTCTTTCTCTCTCTCTCTCACTCACAGCTTCTCTCTCTCTCTCTCACTCTCACTCACAGCTTCTCTTTCTCTCTCTGTCACTCACAGCTCCACTTTCTCTCTCTCTCTCTCTCTCACTCACAGCTTCTTTTTTCTCTCTCTTTCAATCACAGCTTCTCTTTCTCTCTCTCTTTCTCACTCACAGCTTCTTTTTTCTCTTACTCTCTCTCACTCACAGCTTCTCTTTCTCTCTCACTCACAGCTTCTCTGTCTCTCTCTCTCTTACTCACAGCTTCTTTTTTTCTCTCTGTCTCTCTCACTCACAGCTTCTCTTTCTCTCTCACTCACAGCTTCTCTTTCTCTCTCTGTCTCACACACAGCATCTCTTTCTCTCTCACTCACAGCTTCTCTTTCTCTCTCTCACACACACAGCTTCTCTTTCTTTCTCTCTCTCTCTCGCTCACAGCTTCTCTTTCTCTTCTCTCTCACTCACAGACTCTCTTTCTCTCTAACTCACAGCTTCTCTTTTTCTCTCTCTCTCTCTCACTCACACACTCTCTCTCTCTCACTCACAGCATTTCTCTCTCACTCACTCACATCTCTTTCTCTCTCACACACAGCGTCTCTTTCTCTCTCACACACACACACACAGCTTCTCTTTCTCTCACTCACTCACAGCTTCTCTTTCTCTCTCTCTCTCACTCACTTCACTTTCTCTCTCTCTCACTCACAGCTTCTCTTTCCCTATCTCACTCACAACTTCTCTTCCTCTCACTCTCTCACTTACAGCTTCTCCTACTCTCTTTCTCTCACACACAGCTTCTCTCTCTCTCTCACTCACAGCTTATCTTTCTCTCTCTCTCTCTCACTCACAGCATTTCTTTGTCTCTCTCTCACTCACAGCTTCTCTTTCTCTCTCACACACACACAGCTTCGCTTTTTCTCTCTCTCTCACGCACAGCTTCTCTTTCTCTTTCTCACTCACAGCTTCTTTTGTCTCTCTCACTCAAAGCCTCTCTTTCTCTCCCTCAATCTCACTCTCAGCTTCTCTCACACACACACACACACAGCTCCTCTTTCTCTCTCTCAGTCTCTCACTCACTGCTTCTCTTTCTCTCTCTTTCCCTCTCACTCACAGCTTCTCTTTCTCTCTCTATCTCTCTCACTCACAGCTTCTCTTTCTCTCTCTGTCTCTCTCACTCACAGCTTCTCTTTCTCTCTCTCTCTCTCTCACTCACAGATTCTCTTTCTCTCTCTCACTCTCACTCACAGCTTCTCTTTCTCTCTCTCTCACTCACAGCTTCTCTTTCTCTCTCTCTCACTCATAGCTTCTCTTTCTCTCGCTCTCTCTCAAACACAGCATCTCTTTCTCTCTCTTTCTCTCTCTTTCTCTCTCTCACTCACAGCTTCTCTTTCTCTCTCTCACTCACAGCTTCTCTTTCTTTCTCTCTCTCTCACTCACAGCTTCTCTTTCTCTCTCTCTCACTCACAGCTTCTCTTTCTCTCTCTCTCTCTCACTCACACCTTCTCTTTCTCTCTCTCTCACTCGCACCTTCTCTTTCTCTCTCTCTCTCACTCACAGCTTCTCTCTCTCTCTCTCACTCTCACTCACAGCTTCTCTTTCTCTCTCTGTCACTCACAGCTCCACTTTCTCTCTCTCTCTCTCTCTCTCTCACTCACAGCTTCTTTTTTCTCTCTCTTTCAATCACAGCTTCTCTTTCTCTCTCTCTTTCTCACTCACAGCTTCTTTTTTCTCTTACTCTCTCTCACTCACAGCTTCTCTTTCTCTCTCACTCACAGCTTCTCTTTCTTTCTCTCTCTCTCTCTCGCTCACAGCTTCTCTTTCTCTTCTCTCTCACTCACAGACTCTCTTTCTCTCTAACTCACAGCTTCTCTTTTTCTCTCTCTCTCACTCGCAGCTTCTCTCTCTCTCTCTCTCTCTCACTCACACCTTCTCTTTCTCTCTCTGTCTCTCACTCACAGCTTCTCTTTCCCTCTCACTCACAGCTTCTCTTTCCCTCTCACTCACAGCTTCTCTCTCTCACTCTCTCTCACTCACAGCTTCTTTTTTCTCTCACTCTCTCGCACTCACAGCATCTCTTTCTCTGTCACTCACAGCTTCCCTCTCTCTCGCTCACAGCTTCTCTCTCTCTCACTCACTCACAGCTTCTCTTTCTCTCTCTCACTCACAGCTTCTCTTTTTCTCTCTCTCTTTCTCTCACTGCTTCTCTTTCTCTCTCTGTCACTCACAGCTTCTATTTCTCTCTCTCTCTCTCATTCACAGCTTCTTCTTTTTTCTCTCTCTCAATCACAGCTTCTCTCTCTCTCACTCACTCACAGCTTCTCTTTCTCTCTCTCACTCACAGCTTCTCTTTTTCTCTCTCTCTTTCTCTCACTGCTTCTCTTTCTCTCTCTCTCACTCACAGCTTCTCTTTCACTCTCTCACTCAAAGCTTCTCTTTCTCTCTCTCTCTCTCTCACTCACTCACTCACAGCCCTTTCTCCCTCTCTCTCTCTCACAGATTCTTTCTCTCTCTCACTCACAGCTTCTCTCTCTCTCTCACTCACAGCTTCTCTCTCTCTCTCACTCACTCTCAGCATCTCTTTCTCTCTCTGTCTCTCTCACTCACAGTTTCTCTTTTTCTCTCCTTCTATCTCACTCACAGCTTCTCTTTCTCCCTCTCTCACTCACAGCTTATCTTTCTCTCTCACACACACAGCTTCTCTCTCTCTCTCACTCACAGATTCTCTTTCTCGCTCTCACTCTCACTCACAGCTTCTCTTTCTCTCTCTCTCACTCACAGCTTCTCTTTCTCTCTCTCTCTCACTCATAGCTTCTCTTTCTCTCGCTCTCTCTCAAACACAGCATCTCTTTCTCTCTCTTTCTCTCTCTTTCTCTCTCTCACTCACAGCTTCTCTTTCTCTCTCTCACTCACAGCTTCTCTTTCTTTCTCTCTCTTTCAATCACAGCTTCTCTTTCTCTCTCTCTTTCTCACTCACAGCTTCTTTTTTCTCTTACTCGCCCTCACTTACAGCTTCTATTTCTCTCTCACACACAGCTTCTCTGTCTCTCTCTCTCTTACTCACAGCTTCTTTTTTTCTCTCTGTCTCTCTCACTCACAGCTTCTCTTTCTCTCTCACTCACAGCTTCTCTTTCTCTCTCTGTCTCACACAAAGCATCTCTTTCTCTCTCACTCACAGCTTCTCTTTCTCTCTCTCTCTCACTCACAGCTTCTCTTTCTTTCTCTCTCTCACTCACAACTTCACTTTCTCTCTCTCTCTCACTCACAGCTTCTCTTTCCCTATCTCACTCACAACTTCTCTTCCTCTCACTCTCTCACTTACAGCTTCTCCTTCTCTCTTTCACCTCACACACAGCTTCTCTCTCTCTCACACTCACAGCTTATCTTTCTCTCTCTCACTCACTCACAGCATTTCTTTGTCTCTCTCTCACTCACAGCTTCTCTTTCTCTCTCACACACACACAGCTTCGCTTTTTCTCTCTCTCTCACGCACAGCTTCTCTTTCTCTTACTCACTCACAGCTACTTTTCTCTCTCTCACTCAAAGCCTCTCTTTCTCTCCCTCTCTCTCACTCTCAGCTTCTCTCTCTCACACACACACACAGCTTCTCTTTCTCTCTCTCTCTCTCACTCACAGCTTCTCTTTCTCTCTCTTTCCCTCTCACTCACAGCTTCTCTTTCTCTCTCTATCTCTCTCACTCACAGCTTCTCTTTCTCTCTCCATCTCACTCACTCACAGCTCTTTCTCTCTCTCTCACTCACAGCTTATATTTCTCTCTCTCACTCACAGCTGCTCTTTCTCTCTCTCACACTCACAGCTTCTCTTTCTCTCTCTCTCACTCACAGCTTCTCTTTCTCTCTCTCTCACTCACAGCTTCTCTTTCTCTCTCTGTCTCTCTCACTCACAGCTTCTATTTCTCTCTCCGTCTCAATCTCACAGCTTCTCTTTCTCTCTCTCTCAATCACAGCTTCTCTTTCTCTCTCTCTCTCTCTCACTCACAGCTTGTCTTTCTCTCTCTGTCTCTCTCACTCGCAGCTTCTCTTTCTCTCTCTCTCACTCACAGCTTCTCTTTCTCTCTCTCTCACTCACAGCTTCTCTTTCTCTCTCTCTCTCACTCACAGCTTCTCTTTCTCTCTCTCTCACTCACAGCTTCTCTTTCTCTCTCTCTCACTCACAGCTTCTCTTTCTCCTTCTCTCTCTCACTTCCAGCTTCTGTCACTCTCTCTGTCACTCACAGCTTCTCTTTCTCTCCCTCTCTCTCTCTCACTCACAGCTTCTCTTTCTCTCTCTCTCTCTCACTCACAGCTTCTTTTTTACTCTCTCTCTCACTCACAGCCTCTCTTTTTCCCTCTCTCAGTAACATCTTCTCTCTCTCTCTCACTCACAACTTCTCTTTCTCTCTCTCTCTCTCACTCACAGCTTCTCTTTCTCTCTCTCTCGCTCACAACTTCTCTCTCACACACTCACAGCTTCTCTTTCTCTCTCTCACTCACAGCTTCTCTTTTTCTCTCTCTCTTTCTCTCACAGCTTCTCTTTCTCTCTCTGTCACTAACAGCTTCTCTTTCTCTCTCTCTCTCTCTCTCACTCACAGCTTCTTTTTTTCTCTCTCTCTCAATCACTGCTTCTATTTCTCTCTCACTCACAGCTTCACTTTCTCTCTCTCTCTCACTCACACTCTCTTTCTCTCTCTCTCACTCACACTCTCTTTCTCTCTCTCTCACTCACAGCTTCTCTTTCTCTCTCTCTCACTCACAGCTTCTCTTTCTCCTTCTCTCTCTCACTTCCAGCTTCTGTCACTCTCTCTGTCACTCACAGCTTCTCTTTCTCTCCCTCTCTCTCTCTCACTCACAGCTTCTCTTTCTCTCTCTCTCTCTCACTCACAGCTTCTTTTTTACTCTCTCTCTCACTCACAGCCTCTCTTTTTCCCTCTCTCAGTAACATCTTCTCTCTCTCTCTCACTCACAACTTCTCTTTCTCTCTCTCTCTCACTCACAGCTTCTCTTTCTCTCTCTCTCACTCACAACTTCTCTCTCTCACACTCACAGCTTCTCTTTCTCTCTCTCACTCACAGCTTCTCTTTTTCTCTCTCTCTTTCTCTCACAGCTTCTCTTTCTCTCTCTGTCACTAACAGCTTCTCTTTCTCTCTCTCTCTCTCTCACTCACAGCTTCTTATTTTCTCTCTCTCTCAATCACTGCTTCTCTTTCTCTCTCACTCACAGCTTCACTTTCTCTCTCTCTCTCACTCACACTCTCTTTCTCTCTCTCTCACTCACACTCACTTTCTCTCTCTCTCACTCACAGCTTCTCTTTCTCTCTCTCTCACTCACAGCTTCTTTCACTCTCTCACTCAAAGCTTCTCTTTCTCTCTCTCTCTCACTCACTCACAGCTTCTCTTAATCCCTCTTTCTCTCTCACACAACTTCTTTCTCTCTCTCTCACTCACAGCTTCTCTCTCTCTCACTCACAGCTTCTCTCTCTCTCTCTCACTCACAGCTTCTCTTTCTCTCTCTGTCTCTCTCACTCACATATTCTCTTTTTCTCTCCGTCTCTCTCACTCACAGCTTCTCTTTCTCCCTCTCTCACTCACATCTTATCTTTCTCTATCTCACTCACAGCTTCTCTTTCTCTCTCTCACTCACAGCTTCTCTTTCTCTCTCTCACTCACAGCTTATCTTTCTCTCTCTCTCACTCGCACCTTCTCTTTCTCTCTCTCTCTCACTCACAGCTTCTCTTTCTCTCTCTCACTCTCACTCACAGCTTCTCTTTCTCTCTCTCTCACTTAAACCCCTTTTTCTCTCTCTCTCTCACTCACAGCTTCTCTTTCGCTCGCTCGCTCTCAAACACAGCTTCTCTTTCTCTCTCTTTCTCACTCTCACTCATAGCTTTTCTTTCTCTCTCTCACTCACAGCTTTTCTTTCTCTCTCTCTCTCACTCACAGCTTCTCTTTCTCTCTCACTCTCTCACTCACAGCTTCTCTTTCTCTCTCTCTCTCACTCACAGCTTCTCTTTCTCTCTCTCTCACTCGCACCTTCTCTTTCTCTCTCACTCACAGCTTCTCTTTCCCTCTCACTCACAGCTTCTCTCTCTCACTCTCTCTCACTCACAGCTTCTTTTTTCTCTCACTCTCTCGCACTCACAGCATCTCTTTCTCTGTCACTCACAGCTTCCCTCTCTCTCGCTCACAGCTTCTCTCTCTCTCACTCACTCACAGCTTCTCTTTCTCTCTCTCACTCACAGCTTCTCTTTTTCTCTCTCTCTTTCTCTCACTGCTTCTCTTTCTCTCTCTGTCACTCACAGCTTCTATTTCTCTCTCTCTCTCTCACTCACAGCTTCTTCTTTTTTCTCTCTCTCAATCACAGCTTCTCTTTCTCTCTCACTCACAGCTTCACTTTCTCTCTCTCTCACTCACTCACACTCTCTTTCTCTGTCTCTCTCACTCGCAGCTTCTCTTTCTCTCTCTCACTCACAGCTTCTCTTTCACTCTCTCACTCAAAGCTTCTCTTTCTCTCTCTCTCTCTCTCACTCACTCACTCACAGCCCTTTCTCCCTCTCTCTCTCTCACAGATTCTTTCTCTCTCTCACTCACAGCTTCTCTCTCTCTCTCACTCACAGCTTCTCTCTCTCTCTCACTCACTCTCAGCATCTCTTTCTCTCTCTGTCTCTCTCACTCACAGTTTCTCTTTTTCTCTCCTTCTATCTCACTCACAGCTTCTCTTTCTCCCTCTCTCACTCACAGCTTATCTTTCTCTCTCACACACACAGCTTCTCTCTCTCTCTCACTCACAGATTCTCTTTCTCGCTCTCACTCTCACTCACAGCTTCTCTTTCTCTCTCTCTCACTCACAGCTTCTCTTTCTCTCTCTCTCTCACTCATAGCTTCTCTTTCTCTCGCTCTCTCTCAAACACAGCATCTCTTTCTCTCTCTTTCTCTCTCTTTCTCTCTCTCACTCACAGCTTCTCTTTCTCTCTCTCACTCACAGCTTCTCTTTCTTTCTCTCTCTTTCAATCACAGCTTCTCTTTCTCTCTCTCTTTCTCACTCACAGCTTCTTTTTTCTCTTACTCGCCCTCACTTACAGCTTCTATTTCTATCTCACACACAGCTTCTCTGTCTCTCTCTCTCTTACTCACAGCTTCTTTTTTTCTCTCTGTCTCTCTCACTCACAGCTTCTCTTTCTCTCTCACTCACAGCTTCTCTTTCTCTCTCTGTCTCACACACAGCATCTCTTTCTCTCTCACTCACAGCTTCTCTTTCTCTCTCTCTCTCACTCACAGCTTCTCTTTCTTTCTCTCTCTCACTCACAACTTCACTTTCTCTCTCTCTCTCACTCACAGCTTCTCTTTCCCTATCTCACTCACAACTTCTCTTCCTCTCACTCTCTCACTTACAGCTTCTCCTTCTCTCTTTCACCTCACACACAGCTTCTCTCTCTCTCACACTCACAGCTTATCTTTCTCTCTCTCACTCACTCACAGCATTTCTTTGTCTCTCTCTCACTCACAGCTTCTCTTTCTCTCTCACACACACACAGCTTCGCTTTTTCTCTCTCTCTCACGCACAGCTTCTCTTTCTCTTACTCACTCACAGCTACTTTTCTCTCTCTCACTCAAAGCCTCTCTTTCTCTCCCTCTCTCTCACTCTCAGCTTCTCTCTCTCTCACACACACACAGCTTCTCTTTCTCTCTCTCTCTCTCACTCACAGCTTCTCTTTCTCTCTCTTTCCCTCTCACTCACAGCTTCTCTTTCTCTCTCTATCTCTCTCACTCACAGCTTCTCTTTCTCTCTCCATCTCACTCACTCACAGCTCTTTCTCTCTCTCTCACTCACAGCTTATATTTCTCTCTCTCACTCACAGCTGCTCTTTCTCTCTCTCACACTCACAGCTTCTCTTTCTCTCTCTCTCACTCACAGCTTCTCTTTCTCTCTCTCTCACTCACAGCTTCTCTTTCTCTCTCTGTCTCTCTCACTCACAGCTTCTATTTCTCTCTCCGTCTCAATCTCACAGCTTCTCTTTCTCTCTCTCTCAATCACAGCTTCTCTTTCTCTCTCTCTCTCTCTCACTCACAGCTTGTCTTTCTCTCTCTGTCTCTCTCACTCGCAGCTTCTCTTTCTCTCTCTCTCACTCACAGCTTCTCTTTCTCTCTCTCTCACTCACAGCTTCTCTTTCTCTCTCTCTCTCACTCACAGCTTCTCTTTCTCTCTCTCTCACTCACAGCTTCTCTTTCTCTCTCTCTCACTCACAGCTTCTCTTTCTCCTTCTCTCTCTCACTTCCAGCTTCTGTCACTCTCTCTGTCACTCACAGCTTCTCTTTCTCTCCCTCTCTCTCTCTCACTCACAGCTTCTCTTTCTCTCTCTCTCTCTCACTCACAGCTTCTTTTTTACTCTCTCTCTCACTCACAGCCTCTCTTTTTCCCTCTCTCAGTAACATCTTCTCTCTCTCTCTCACTCACAACTTCTCTTTCTCTCTCTCTCTCTCACTCACAGCTTCTCTTTCTCTCTCTCTCGCTCACAACTTCTCTCTCTCACACTCACAGCTTCTCTTTCTCTCTCTCACTCACAGCTTCTCTTTTTCTCTCTCTCTTTCTCTCACAGCTTCTCTTTCTCTCTCTGTCACTAACAGCTTCTCTTTCTCTCTCTCTCTCTCTCACTCACAGCTTCTTTTTTTCTCTCTCTCTCAATCACTGCTTCTATTTCTCTCTCACTCACAGCTTCACTTTCTCTCTCTCTCACTCACACTCTCTTTCTCTCTCTCTCACTCACACTCTCTTTCTCTCTCTCTCACTCACAGCTTCTCTTTCTCTCTCTCTCACTCACAGCTTCTCTTTCTCCTTCTCTCTCTCACTTCCAGCTTCTGTCACTCTCTCTGTCACTCACAGCTTCTCTTTCTCTCCCTCTCTCTCTCTCACTCACAGCTTCTCTTTCTCTCTCTCTCTCTCACTCACAGCTTCTTTTTTACTCTCTCTCTCACTCACAGCCTCTCTTTTTCCCTCTCTCAGTAACATCTTCTCTCTCTCTCTCACTCACAACTTCTCTTTCTCTCTCTCTCTCACTCACAGCTTCTCTTTCTCTCTCTCTCACTCACAACTTCTCTCTCTCACACTCACAGCTTCTCTTTCTCTCTCTCACTCACAGCTTCTCTTTTTCTCTCTCTTTCTCTCACAGCTTCTCTTTCTCTCTCTGTCACTAACAGCTTCTCTTTCTCTCTCTCTCTCTCACTCACAGCTTCTTATTTTCTCTCTCTCTCAATCACTGCTTCTCTTTCTCTCTCACTCACAGCTTCACTTTCTCTCTCTCTCTCACTCACACTCTCTTTCTCTCTCTCTCACTCACACTCACTTTCTCTCTCTCTCACTCACAGCTTCTCTTTCTCTCTCTCTCACTCACAGCTTCTTTCACTCTCTCACTCAAAGCTTCTCTTTCTCTCTCTCTCTCACTCACTCACAGCTTCTCTTAATCCCTCTTTCTCTCTCACACAACTTCTTTCTCTCTCTCTCACTCACAGCTTCTCTCTCTCTCACTCACAGCTTCTCTCTCTCTCTCTCACTCACAGCTTCTCTTTCTCTCTCTGTCTCTCTCACTCACATATTCTCTTTTTCTCTCCGTCTCTCTCACTCACAGCTTCTCTTTCTCCCTCTCTCACTCACATCTTATCTTTCTCTATCTCACTCACAGCTTCTCTTTCTCTCTCTCACTCACAGCTTCTCTTTCTCTCTCTCACTCACAGCTTATCTTTCTCTCTCTCTCACTCGCACCTTCTCTTTCTCTCTCTCTCACTCACAGCTTCTCTTTCTCTCTCTCACTCTCACTCACAGCTTCTCTTTCTCTCTCTCTCACTTAAACCCCTTTTTCTCTCTCTCTCTCACTCACAGCTTCTCTTTCGCTCGCTCGCTCTCAAACACAGCTTCTCTTTCTCTCTCTTTCTCACTCTCACTCATAGCTTTTCTTTCTCTCTCTCACTCACAGCTTTTCTTTCTCTCTCTCTCTCACTCACAGCTTCTCTTTCTCTCTCACTCTCTCACTCACAGCTTCTCTTTCTCTCTCTCTCACTCACAG
Organism: Bradypodion ventrale; assembly: GCA_035047345.1. NCBI lineage: Eukaryota > Metazoa > Chordata > Lepidosauria > Squamata > Chamaeleonidae > Bradypodion > Bradypodion ventrale. The sequence goes on from JAWDJE010000001.1 coordinate 257,202,245, forward strand.
CTTCTCTTTCTCTCTCTCTCACTCGCACCTTCTCTTTCTCTCTCTCTCTCTCACTCACAGCTTTTCTTTCTCTCTCTCACTCTCACTCACAGCTTCTCTTTCTCTCTGTCACTCACAGCTCCTCTTTCTCTCTCTCTCTCTCTCACTCTCAGCTTCTCTTTCTCTCTCTCTCTCTCACTCACAGCTTCTCTTTCTCTCTCTCTCTCGCTCACCGCTTCTCTTTCTCTCACTCACAGCTTCACTTTCTCTCTCTCTCTCTCTCACTCACAGCTTCTCTTTCTCTCTCTCTCTCACTCACAGCTTCTCTTTCTCTCTCTCTCACTCGCACCTTCTCTTTCTCTCTCTCTCTCTCACTCACAGCTTTTCTTTCTCTCTCTCACTCTCACTCACACCTTCTCTTTCTCTCTGTCACTCACAGCTCCTCTTTCTCTCTCTCTCTCTCACTCTCAGCTTCTCTTTCTCTCTCTCTCACTCACAGCTTCTCTTTCTCTCTCTCTCTCGCTCACAGCTTCTCTTTCACTCTCACTCACATCTTCTCTTTCTCCTCTCTCTCACTCACAGACTCCCTTTCTCTCTCACTCACAGACTCTCTTTCTCTCTCTCACTCGCACTCTCTTTCTCTCTCAGTCTCTCTCACTCACAGCTTCTCTTTCTCTCTCTCTCTCACTCACAGCTTCTTTTTTCCCTCTCTCTCAATCACAGCTTCTCTTTTTCTCTCTCTCTCTCACTCACAACTTCTTTTTTCTCTCACTCTCTCTCACTCACAGCATCTCTTTCTCTGTCACTCACAGCTTCTCTCTCTCTCACTCACAGCTTCTCTCTCTCTCTCACTCACAGCTTCTCTTTCTCTCTCTCACTCACAGCTTCACTTTCTCTCTCTCTCTCTCACTCACTCACTCTCTCTCTCTCTCTCACTCACAGCTTCTCTTTCTTTCTCTCTCTCTCACTCACAGCTTCTCTTTCACTCTCTCACTCAAAGCTTCTCTTTCTCTCTCTCTCTCTCTCACTCACAGCTTCTCTTTCTCCCTCTCTCTCTCACAGCTTCTTTCTCACTCTCTCACTCACAGCTTCTCTCTCTCTCTCACTCACAGCTTCTCTCTCTCTCTCACTCACAACTTCTCTTTCTCTCTCTGTCTCTCTCACTCACATTTTCTCTTTTTCTCTCTGTCTCTCTCACTCACAGCTTCTCTTTCTCCCTCTCTCACTCACAGCTTATCTTTCTCTCTCTCACTCACAGCTTCTCTTTCTCTCTCTCTCTCACTCACAACATCTCTTTCTCTCTCCTTCTCACTCACAGCTTCTCTTTCTCTCTCTCTCTCTCTCACTCACAGCTTCTTTATTCCCTCTCTCTCAATCACAGCTTCTCTTTCTCTCTCTCTCTCACTCACAGCTTCTTTTTTTCTCTCACTCTCTCTCACTCACAGCATCCCTTTCTCTGTCACTCACAGCTTCTCTCTCTCTCGCTCACAGCTTCTCTCTCTCTCTCACTCACAGCTTCTCTTTCTCTCTCTCACTCACAGCTTCTCTTTTTCTCTCTCTTTCTCTCACAGCTTCTCTTTCTCTCTCTGTCACTAACAGCTTCTCTTTCTCTCTCTCTCTCTCACTCACAGCTTCTTTTTTTCTCTCTCTCTCAATCACAGCTTCTCTTTCTCTCTCACTCACAGCTTCACTTTCTCTCTCTCTCTCTCACTCACACTGTCTTTCTCTCTCTCTCACTCACAGCTTCTCTTTCTCTCTCTCTCTCACTCACTGCATCTTTCACTCTCTCACTCAAAGCCTCTCTTTCTCTCTCTCTCTCACTCACTCACATCTTCTCTTTCTCCCTCTCTCTCTCTCACACAGCTTCTTTCTCTCTCTCTCACTCACAGCTTCTCTCTCTCTCTCACTCACAGCTTCTCTTTCTCTCTCTGTCTCTCTCACTCACATATACTCTTTTTCTCTCCATCTCTCTCACTCACAGCTTCTCTTTCTCCCTCTCTCACTCACAGCTTATCTTTCTCTATCTCACTCACAGCTTCTCTTTCTCTCTCTCTCTCACTCACAGCTTCTCTTTCTCTCTCTCACTCACAGCTTCTCTTTCTCTCTCTCTCACTCGCACCTTCTCTTTCTCTTTCTCTCTCTCTCTCACACTCACAGCTTCTCTTTCTCTCTCTCACTCACACTCACAGCTTCTCTTTCTCTCTCTCTCACTTAAACCCCTTTTTCTCTCTCTCTCTCACTCACAGCTTCTCTTTCTCTCGCTCGCTCTCAAACACAGCTTCTCTTTCTTTCTCTCTCTTTCTCACTCTCACTCACAGCTTTTCTTTCTCTCTCTGTCACTCACAGCTTCTGTTTCTCTCTCTCTCTCTCTCACTCACAGCTTCTTTTTTCTCTCTCTCTCACAGCTTCTCTTTCTCTCACTCACAGCTTCACTTTCTCTCTCTCTCTCTCTCACTCACACTCTCTCTCTCTCTCACTCACAGCTTCTCTTTCTTTCTCTCTCTCTCTCTCTCACTCACAGCTTCTCTTTCACTCTCTCACTCAAAGCTTCTCTTTCTCTCTCTCTCTCTCACTCACAGCTTCTCTTTCTCCCTCTCTCTCTCTCTCACAGCTTCTTTCTCACTCTCTCACTCACAGCTTTTCTCTCTCTCACTCACAGCTTCTCTCTCTCACTCACTCACAACTTCTCTTTCTCTCTCTGTCTCTCTCACTCACATTTTCTCTTTTTCTCTCCATCTCTCTCACTCACAGCTTCTCTTTCTCCCTCTCTCACTCACAGCTTATCTTTTTCTCTCTCACTCACAGCTTCTCTTTCTCTCTCTCACTCACTCACAACATCTCTTTCTCTCTCCTTCTCACTCACAGCTTCTCTTTCTCTCTCTCTCTCTCTCTCACTCACAGCTTCTTTATTCCCTCTCTCTCAATCACAGCTTCTCTTTCTCTCTCTCTCTCACTCACAGCTTCTTTTTTTCTCTCACTCTCTCTCACTCACAGCATCTCTTTCTCTGTCACTCACAGCTTCTCTCTCTCTCGCTCACAGCTTCTCTCTCTCTCTCACTCACAGCTTCTCTTTCTCTCTCTCACTCACAGCTTCTCTTTTTCTCTCTCTCTTTCTCTCACAGCTTCTCTTTCTCTCTCTGTCACTAACAGCTTCTCTTTCTCTCTCTCTCTCACTTACAGCTTCTTTTTTCTCTCTCTCTCAATCACAGCTTCTCTTTCTCTCTCACTCACAGCTTCACTTTCTCTCTCTCTCTCTCACTCACACTCTCTTTCTCTCTCTCTCACTCACAGCTTCTCTCTCTCTCTCACTCACAGCTTCTCTCTCTCTCACTCACAGCTTCTCTTTCTCTCTCTGTCTCTCTCACTCACATATTCTCTATTTCTCTCCGTCTCTCTCACTCACAGCTTCTCTTTCTCCCTCTCTCACACACAGCTTATCTTTCTCTATCTCACTCACAGCTTCTCTTTCTCTCTCTCTCTCACTCACAGCTTCTCTTTCTCTCTCTCACTCACAGCTTCTCTTTCTCTCTCTCTCTCTCTCACTCACAGCTTCTTTATTCCCTCTCTCTCAATCACAGCTTCTCTTTCTCTCTCTCTCTCACACACAGCTTCTTTTTTTCTCTCACTCTCTCTCACTCACAGCATCTATTTCTCTGTCACTCACAGCTTCTCTCTCTGTCGCTCACAGCTTCTCTCTCTCTCTCACTCACAGCTTCTCTTTCTCTCTCTCACTCACAGCTTCTCTTTTTCTCTCTCTCTTTCTCTCACAGCTTCTCTTTCTCCCTCTCTCACTCACAGCTTATCTTTCTCTCTCTCTCTCTCTCTCTCACTCACAGCTTCTTTTTTTCTCTCTCTCAATCACAGCTTCTCTTTCTCTCTCACTCACAGCTTCACTTTCTCTCTCTCTCTCTCACTCACACTCTCTTTCTCTCTCTCTCACTCACAGCTTCTCTTTCTCCCTCTCTCACTCACAGCTTATCTTTCTCTCTCTCACTCACAGCTTCTCTTTCTCTCTCTCTCTCACTCACAACATCTCTTTCTCTCTCCTTCTCACTCACAGCTTCTCTTTCTCTCTCTCTCTCTCTCACTCACAGCTTCTTTATTCCCTCTCTCTCAATCACAGCTTCTCTTTCTCTCTCACTTACAGCTTCACTTTCTCTCTCTCTCTCACTCACACTCTCTTTCTCTCTCACTCACTCACAGCTTCTCTTTCTCTCTCTCTCTCTCTCTCACAGCTTCTTTCTCTCTCACTCACTCACAGCTTCTCTCTCTCTCTCACTCACAGCATCTCTCTCTCTCTCACTCACAGCTTCTCTTTCTCTCTCTCTCTCACTCACTCACAGCTTCTCTTTCTCCCTCTCTCTCTCTCTCACAGCTTCTTTCTCTCTCACTCACTCACAGCTTCTCTCTCTCTCTCACTCACAGCATCTCTCTCTCTCTCACTCACAGCTTCTCTTTCTCTCTCTGTCTCTCTCACTCACATATTCTCTTTTTCTCTCCGTCTCTCTCACTCACAGCTTCTCTTTCTCCCTCTCTCACACACAGCTTATCTTTCTCTATCTCACTCACAGCTTCTCTTTCTCTCTCTCTCTCACTCACAGCTTCTCTTTCTCTCTCTCACTCACAGCTTCTCTTTCTCTCTCTCTCACTCGCACCTTCTCTTTCTCTTTCTCTCTCTCTCACACACTCACAGCTTCTCTTTCTCTCTCTCACTCACACTCACAGCTTCTCTTTCTCTCTCTCTCACTTAAAACCCTTTTTCTCTCTCTCTCACTCACAGCTTCTCTTTCTCTCGCTCGCTCTCAAACACAGCTTCTCTTTTTTTCTCTCTCTTTCTCACTCTCACTCACAGCTTTTCTTTCTCTCTCTCACTCACAGCTTCTCTTTCTCTCCCTCTCTCTCACTCACAGCTTCTCTTTCTCTCTCTCTCACTCACAGCTTCTCTTTCTCTCTCTCACTCTCACTCACAGCTTCTCTTTTTCTCTCTCTCACTCACAGCTTCTCTTTCTCTCTCTCTCTCACTCACAGCTTCTCTTTCTCTCTCTCTCACTCACAGCTTCTCTTTCTCCTTCTCTCTCTCACTTCCAGCTTCTGTCACTCTCTCTGTCACTCACAGCTTCTCTTTCTCTCCCTCTCTCTCTCTCACTCGCAGCTTCTCTTTCTCTCTCTCTCTCTCACCTACAGCTTCTTTTTTACACTCTCTCTCACTCACAGCTTCTCTTTTTCCCTCTCTCAGTAATATCTTCTCTCTCTCACTCACTCACAGCTTCTCTTTATCTCTCACTCTCCCACTCACAGCTTCTCTTTCTCTCTCTCTCTCGCTCACAACTTCTCTCTCTCTCTCACTCACAGCTTCTCTTTCTCTCTCACTCACAGCTTCTCTTTTTCTCTCTCTCTTTCTCTCACAGCTTCTCTTTCTCTCTCTGTCACTAACAGCTTCTCTTTCTCTCTCTCTCTCTCAGTCACAGCTTCTTCTTTTCTCTCTCTCTCAATCACAGCTTCTCTTTCTCTCTCACTCACAGCTTCACTTTCTCTCTCTCTCTCTCTCACTCACACTCTCTTTCTCTCTCTCTCACTCACAGCTTCTCTTTCTCTCTCTCACTCACAGCTTCTTTCACTCTCTCACGCAAAGCTTCTCTTTCTCTCTCTCTCTCACTCACTCACAGCTTCTCTTTCTCCCTCTCTCTCTCTCACAGCTTCTTTCTCTCTCTCTCACTCACAGCTTCTCTCTCTCACTCACAGCTTCTCTTTCTCTCTCTCTCACTCGCACCTTCTCTTTCTCTCTCTCTCTCACTCACAGCTTCTCTTTCTCTCTCTCACTCTCACTCACAGCTTTTCTTTCTCTCTCTCTCACTTAAACCCCTTTTTCTCTCTCTCTCTCACTCACAGCTTCTCTTTCTCTCGCTCGCTCTCAAACACAGCTTCTCTTTCTCTCTCTTTCTCACTCTCACTCATAGCTTTTCTTTCTCTCTCTCACTCACAGCTTCTCTTTCTCTCTCTCTCTCTCACTCACAGCTTCTCTTTCTCTCTCTCTCTCTCACTCACTCACAGCTTCTCTTTCTCTCTCTCTCTCACTCACAGATTCTCTTTCTCTCTCTCTCTCACTCACAGCTTCTCTTTCTCTCTCTCTCACTCGCACCTTCTCTTTCTCTCTCTCTCTCACTCACAGCTGTTCTTTCTCTCTCTCACTCTCACTCACAGCTTCTCTTTCTCTCTGTCACTCACAGCTCCTCTTTCTCTCTCTCTCTCACTCACAGCTTCTCTTTCTCTCTCTCTCACTCACAGCTTCTCTTTCTCTCTCTCTCTCGCTCACAGCTTCTCTTTCTCTCTCACTCACTGCTTCTCTTTCTCCTCTCTCTCACTTACAGACTCCCTTTCTCTCTCACTCACAGACTCTCTTTCTCTCTCTCTCTCACTCGCACTCTCTTTCTCTCTCAGTCTCTCTCACTCACAGCTTCTCTTTCTCTCTCTCTCTCTCACTCACAGCTTCTTTTTTCCCTCTCTCTCAATCACATCTTCTCTTTTTCTCTCTCTCTCTCACTCACAACTTCTTTTTTTCTCTCACTCTCTCCCACTCACAGCATCTCTTTCTCTGTCACTCACAGCTTCTCTCTCTCGCTCACAGCTTCTCTCTTTCTCTCTCACTCACAGCTTCTCTTTCTCTCTCTCACTCACAGCTACTCTTTTTCTCTCTCTCTTTCTCTCACAGCTTCTCTTTCTCTCTCTGTCACTCACAGCTTCTCTTTCTCTCTCTCTCTCACTCACAGCTTCTTTTTTTTCCTCTCTCTCTCTCACAGCTTCTCTTTCTCTCACTCACAGCTTCACTTTCTCTCTCTCTCACTCACACTCTCTCTCTCTCACTCACAGCTTCTCTTTCTTTCTCTCTCTCTCTCACTCACAGCTTCTCTTTCACTCTCTCACTCAAAGCTTCTCTTTCTCTCTCTCTCTCTCACTCACAGCTTCTCTTTCTCCCTCTCTCTCTCTCACACAGCTTCTTTCTCTCTCTCTCACTCACAGCTTCTCTCTCTCTCTCTCTCACAGCTTCTCTCTCTCTCTCACTCACAGCTTCTCTTTCTCTCTCTGTCTCTCTCACTCACATATTCTCTTTTTCTCTCCGTCTCTCTCACTCACAGCTTCTCTTTCTCCCTCTCTCACACACAGCTTATCTTTCTCTATCTCACACACAGCTTCTCTTTCTCTCTCTCTCTCACTCACAGCTTCTCTTTCTCTCTCTCACTCACAGCTTCTCTTTCTCTCTCTCTCACTCGAACCTTCTCTTTCTCTTTCTCTCTCTCTCTCACACTCACAGCTTCTCTTTCTCTCTCTCACTCACACTCACAGCTTCTCTTTCTCTCTCTCACACTTAAAACCCTTTTTCTCTCTCTCTCTCACTCACAGCTTCTCTTTCTCTCGCTCGCTCTCAAACACAGCATCTCTTTCTCTCTCTTTCTCACTCTCACTCACAGCTTTTCTTTCTCTCTCTCACTCACAGCTTCTCTTTCTCTCCCTCTCTCTCACTCACAGCTTCTCTTTCTTTCTCTCTCTCTCTCACTCACAGCTTCTCTTTCTCTCTCTCACTCTCACTCACAGCTTCTCTTTCTCTCTCTCTCACTCACAGCTTCTCTTTCTCTCTCTCTCACTCACAGCTTCTCTTTCTCTCTCTCTCTCACTCACAGCTTCTCTTTCTCTCTCTCTCACTCACAGCTTCTCTTTCTCCTTCTCTCTCTCACTTCCAGCTTCTGTCACTCTCTCTGTCACTCACAGCTTCTCTTTCTCTCCCTCTCTCTCTCTCACTCACAGCTTCTCTTTCTCTCTCTCTCTCTCACCCACAGCTTCTTTTTTACTCTCTCTCTCACTCACAGCTTCTCTTTTTCCCTCTCTCAGTAACATCTTCTCTCACTCACTCACTCACAGCTTCTCTTTATCTCTCACTCTCTCACTCACAGCTTCTCTTTCTCTCTCTCTCTCGCTCACAACTTCTCTCTCTCTCACTCACAGCTTCTCTTTCTCTCTCTCACTCACAGCTTCTCTTTTTTTCTCTCTCTTTCTCTCACAGCTTCTCTTTCTCTCTGTCACTAACAGCTTCTCTTTCTCTCTCTCTCTCACTCACAGCTTCTTTTTTTCTCTCTCTCAATCACAGCTTCTCTTTCTCTCTCACTCACAGCTTCACTCTCTCTCTCTCTCTCTCACTCACACTCTCTTTCTCTCTCTCTCACTCACAGCTTCTCTTTCTCTCTCTCTCACTCACAGCTTCTTTCACTCTCTCACTCAAAGCTTCTCTTTCTCTCTCTCTCACACTCACTCACAGCTTCTCTTTCTCCCTCTCTCTCTCTCTCTCACAGCTTCTTTCTCTCTCTCTCACTCACAGCTTCTCTCTCTCACTCACAGCTTCTCTTTCTCTCTCTCTCACTCGCACCTTCTCTTTCTCTCTCTCTCTCACTCACAGCTTCTCTTTCTCTCTCTCACTCTCACTCACAGCTTCTCTTTCTCTCTCTCTCACTTAAACCCCTTTTTCTCTCTCTCTCTCACTCACAGCTTCTCTTTCTCTCACTCGCTCTCAAACACAGCTTCTCTTTCTCTTTCTCAGTCTCACTCATAGCTTTTCTTTCTCTCTCTCACTCACAGCTTCTCTTTCTCTCTCTCTCTCTCACTCACAGCTTCTCTTTCTCTCTCTCTCTCACTCACAGCTTCTCTTTCTCTCTCTCTCTCACTCACAGCTTCTCTTTCTCTCTCTCTCACTCGCACCTTCTCTTTCTCTCTCTCTCTCACTCACAGCTGTTCTTTCTCTCTCTCACTCTCACTCACAGCTTCTCTTTCTCTCTGTCACTCACAGCTCCTCTTTCTCTCTCTCTCTCTCTCACTCACAGCTTCTCTTTCTCTCTCTCTCTCACTCACAGCTTCTCTTTCTCTCTCTCTCTCGCTCACAGCTTCTCTTTCTCTCTCACTCACTGCTTCTCTTTCTCCTCTCTCTCACTTACAGACTCCCTTTCTCTCTCACTCACAGACTCTCTTTCTCTCTCTCTCTCACTCGCACTCTCTTTCTCTCTCAGTCTCTCTCACTCACAGCTTCTCTTTCTCTCTCTTTCTCTCTCACTCACAGCTTCTTTTTTCCCTCTCTCTCAATCACATCTTCTCTTTTTCTCTCTCTCTCTCACTCACAACTTCTTTTTTCTCTCACTCTCTCCTACTCACAGCATCTCTTTCTCTGTCACTCACAGCTTCTCTCTCTCTCGCTCACAGCTTCTCTCTCTCTCTCACTCACAGCTTCTCTTTCTCTCTCTCACTCACAGCTTCTCTTTTTCTCTCCCTCTTTCTCTCACAGCTTCTCTTTCTCTCTCTGTCACTCACAGCTTCTCTTTCTCTCTTTCTCTCTCACTCACAGCTTCTTTTTTCTCTCTCTCTCTCTCACAGCTTCTCTTTCTCTCACTCACAGCTTCACTTTCTCTCTCTCTCTCACTCACACTCTCTCTCTCTCTCTCACTCACAGCTTCTCTTTCTTTCTCTCTCTCTCTCACTCACAGCTTCTCTTTCACTCTCTCACTCAAAGCTTCTCTTTCTCTCTCTCTCTCTCTCACTCACAGCTTCTCTTTCTCCCTCTCTCTCTCTCACAGCTTCTTTCTCACTCTCTCACTCACAGCTTCTCTCTCTCTCTCACTCACAGCTTCTCTCTCTGTCTCTCACTCACAACTTCTCTTTCTCTCTCTGTCTCTCTCACTCACATTTTCTCTTTTTCTCTCCGTCTCTCTCTCTCACAGCTTCTCTTTCTCCCTCTCTCACTCACAGCTTATCTTTCTCTCTCTCACTCACAGCTTCTCTTTTTCTCTCTCTCTTTCTCTCACAGCTTCTCTTTCTCTCTCTGTCACTAACAGCTTCTCTTTCTCTCTCTCTCTCTCACTCACAGCTTCTTTTTTTCTCTCTCTCAATCACAGCTTCTCTTTCTCTCTCACTCACAGCTTCACTTTCTCTCTCTCTCTCTCACTCACACTCTCTTTCTCTCTCTCTCACTCACAGCTTCTCTTTCTCTCTCTCTCTCACTCACAGCTTCTTTCACTCTCTCACTCAAAGCTTCTCTTTCTCTCTCTCTCTCACTCACAGCTTCACTTTCTCCCTCTCTCTCTCTCTCACAGCTTCTTTCTCTCTCTCTCACTCACAGCTTCTCTCTCTCTCTCACTCACAGCTTCTCTCTCTCTCTCACTCACAGCTTCTCTTTCTCTCTCTGTCTCTCTCACTCACATATTCTCTTTTTCTCTCCGTCTCTCTCACTCACAGCTTCTCTTTCTCCCTCTCTCACTCACAGCTTATCTTTCTCTATCTCACTCACAGCTTCTCTTTCTCTCTCGCTCTCACTCACAGCTTCTCTTTCTCTCTCTCACTCACAGCTTCTCTTTCTCTCTCTCTCACTCGCACCTTCTCTTTCTCTTTCTCTCTCTCTCTCACTCACAGCTTCTCTTTCTCTTTCTCACTCACACTCACAGCTTCTCTTTCTCTCTCTCTCACTTAAACCCCTTTTTTTCTCTCTCTCACTCACAGCTTCTCTTTCTCTCGCTCGCTCTCAAACACAGCTTCTCTTTCTTTCTCTCTCTTTCTCACTCTCACCTTTTCTTTCTCTCTCTCACTCACAGCTTCTCTTTCTCTCTCTCTCTCACTCACAGCTTCTCTTTCTCTCTCTCTCTCACTCACAGCTTCTCTTTCTCCCTCTCTCTCACTCACAGCTTCTCTCTCTCTCACTCGCACCTTCTCTTTCTCTCTCTCTCTCACTCACAGCTGTTCTTTCTCTCTCTCACTCTCACTCACAGCTTCTCTTTCTCTCTCTGTCACTCACAGCTCCTCTTTCTCTCTCTCTCTCACTCACAGCTTCTCTTTCTCTCTCTCTCTCACTCACAGCTTCTATTTCTCTCTCTCTCTCACTCACAGCTTCTCTTTCTCTCTCACTCACAGCTACTCTTTCTCCTCTCTCTCACTTACAGACTCCCTTTCTCTCTCACTCACAGACTCTCTTTCTCTCTCTCTCACTCGCACTCTCTTTCTCTCTCAGTCACAGCTTCTCTTTCTCTCTCTCTCTCTCTCTCACACACCTTCTTTTTTCCCTCTCTCTCAATCACAGCTTCTCTTTTTCACTCTCTCTCTCACTCACAACTTCTTTTTTCTCTCACTCTCTCTCACTCACAGCATCTCTTTCTTTGTCACTCACAGATTCTCTCTCTCTTGCTCACAGCTTCTCTCTCTCTCTCTCTCACAGCTTCTCTTTCTCTCTCTCTCTTTCTCTCACAGCTTCTCTTTCTCTCTCTGTCACTCACAGCTTCTCTTTCTCTCTCTCTCACTCACAGCTTCTTTTTTTCTCTCTCTCTCTCTCACAGCTTCTCTTTCTCTCACTCACAGCTTCACTTTCTCTCTCTCTCTCACTCACACTCTCTCTCTCTCACTCACTCACAGCTTCTCTTTCTCTCTCTCTCACTCACAGCTTCTCTTTCACTCTCTCACTCAAAGCTTCTCTTTCTCTCTCTCTCACTCACTCACAGCTTCTCTTTCTCCCTCTCTCTCTCTCACATAGCTTCTTTCTCTCTCTCTCACTCACAGCTTCTCTCTCTCTCACTCACAGCTTCTCTCTCTCTCTCTCTCACTCACAGCTTCTCTTTCTCTCTGTCTCTCTCACTCACATTTTCTCTTTTTCTCTCCGTCTCTCTCACTCACAGCTTCTCTTTCTCCCTCTCTCACTCACAGCTTATCTTTCTCTCTCTCACTCACCGCTTCTCTTTTTTTCTCTCTCTCTCTCACTCACAGCTTCTTTATTCCCTCTCTCTCAATCACAGCTTCTCTTTCTCTCTCTCTCTCACTCACAGCTTCTTTTTTCTCTCACTCTCTCTCACTCACAGCATCTCTTTCTCTGTCACTCACAGCTTCTCTCTCTCTCGCTCACAGCTTCTCTTTCTCTCTCTCTCTCACTCACAGCTGTTCTTTCTCTCTCTCACTCTCACTCACAGCTTCTCTTTCTCTCTCTGTCACTCACAGCTCCTCTTTCTCTCTCTCTCTCACTCACAGCTTCTCTTTCTCTCTCTCTCTCACTCACAGCTTCTATTTCTCTCTCTCTCTCGCTCACAGCTTCTCTTTCTCTCTCACTCACAGCTTCTCTTTCTCCTCACTCTCACTTACAGACTCCCTTTCTCTCTCACTCACAGACTCTCTTTCTCTCTCTCTCACTCGCACTCTCTTTCTCTCTCAGTCTCTCTCACTCACAGCTTCTCTTTCTCTCTCTCTCTCTCTCACTCACAGCTTCTTTTTTCCCTCTCTCTCAATCACAGCTTCTCTTTTTCTCTCTCTCTCACTCACAACTTCTTTTTTCTCTCACTCTCTCTCACTCACAGCATCTCTTTCTTTGTCACTCACAGCTTCTCTCTCTCTTGCTCACAGCTTCTCTCTCTCTCTCTCTCACAGCTTCTCTTTCTCTCTCTCACTCACAGCTTCTCTTTTTCTCTCTCTCTTTCTCTCACAGCTTCCCTTTCTCTCTCTGTCACTCACAGCTTCTCTTTCTCTCTCTCTCTCTCACTCACAGCTTCTTTTTTTCTCTCTCTCTCTCTCACAGCTTCTCTTTCTCTCACTCACAGCTTCACTTTCTCTCTCTCTCTCACTCACACTCTCTCTCTCTCACTCACTCACAGCTTCTCTTTCTCTCTCTCTCTCACTCACAGCTTTTCTTTCACTCTCTCACTCAAAGCTTCTCTTTCTCTCTCTCTCACTCACTCACAGCTTCTCTTTCTCCCTCTCTCTCTCTCACAGCTTCTTTCTCTCTCACTCACTCACAGCTTCTCTCTCTCTCACACTCACAGCTTCTCTCTCATTCTCTCACTCACAGCTTCTCTTTCTCTCTCTCACTCACACTCACAGCTTCTCTTTCTCTCTCTCACTTAAACCCCTTTTTCTCTCTCTCTCACTCACAGCTTCTCTTTCTCTCACTCGCTCTCAAACACAGCTTCTCTTTCTTTCTATCTCTTTCTCACTCTCACTCACAGCTTTTCTTTCTCTCTCTCACTCACAGCTTCTCTTTCTCTCTCTCTCTCTCACTGCTTCTCTTTCTCTCTCTCTCTCACTCACAGCTTCTCTTTCTCCCTCTCTCTCACTCACAGCTTCTCTCTCTCACTCGCACCTTCTCTTTCTCTCTCTCTCACTCACAGCTTCTCTCTCTCTCTCACTCACAGCTTCTCTTTCTCTCTCTGTCTCTCTCACTCACATATTCTCTTTTTCTCTCCGTCTCTCTCACTCACAGCTTCTCTTTCTCCCTCTCTCACTCACAGCTTATCTTTCTCTATCTCACTCACAGCTTCTCTTTCTCTCTCTCTCTCACTCACAGCTTCTCTTTCTCTCTCTCACTCACAGCTTCTCTTTCTCTCTCTCTCACTCGCACCTTCTCTTTCTCTTTCTCTCTCTCTCTCACTCACAGCTTCTCTTTCTCTTTCTCACTCACACTCACAGCTTCTCTTTCTCTCTCTCTCACTTAAACCCCTTTTTTTCTCTCTCACTCACAGCTTCTCTTTCTCTCGCTCGCTCTCAAACACAGCTTCTCTTTCTTTCTCTCTCTTTCTCACTCTCACCTTTTCTTTCTCTCTCTCACTCACAGCTTCTCTTTCTCTCTCTCTCTCACTCACAGCTTCTCTTTCTCTCTCTCTCTCACTCACAGCTTCTCTTTCTCCCTCTCTCTCACTCACAGCTTCTCTCTCTCTCACTCGCACCTTCTCTTTCTCTCTCTCTCTCACTCACAGCTGTTCTTTCTCTCTCTCACTCTCACTCACAGCTTCTCTTTCTCTCTCTGTCACTCACAGCTCCTCTTTCTCTCTCTCTCTCACTCACAGCTTCTCTTTCTCTCTCTCTCTCACTCACAGCTTCTATTTCTCTCTCTCTCTCACTCACAGCTTCTCTTTCTCTCTCACTCACAGCTTCTCTTTCTCCTCTCTCTCACTTACAGACTCCCTTTCTCTCTCACTCACAGACTCTCTTTCTCTCTCTCTCACTCGCACTCTCTTTCTCTCTCAGTCTCTCTCACTCACAGCTTCTCTTTCTCTCTCTCTCTCTCTCACACACCTTCTTTTTTCCCTCTCTCTCAATCACAGCTTCTCTTTTTCACTCTCTCTCTCACTCACAACTTCTTTTTTCTCTCACTCTCTCTCACTCACAGCATCTCTTTCTTTGTCACTCACAGATTCTCTCTCTCTTGCTCACAGCTTCTCTCTCTCTCTCTCTCTCACAGCTTCTCTTTCTCTCTCTCTCTTTCTCTCACAGCTTCTCTTTCTCTCTCTGTCACTCACAGCTTCTCTTTCTCTCTCTCTCACTCACAGCTTCTTTTTTTCTCTCTCTCTCTCTCACAGCTTCTCTTTCTCTCACTCACAGCTTCACTTTCTCTCTCTCTCTCACTCACACTCTCTCTCTCTCACTCACTCACAGCTTCTCTTTCTCTCTCTCTCACTCACAGCTTCTCTTTCACTCTCTCACTCAAAGCTTCTCTTTCTCTCTCTCTCACTCACTCACAGCTTCTCTTTCTCTCTCTCTCTCACTCACAGCTTCTCTTTCTCTCTCTCTCACTCGCACCTTCTCTTTCTCTCTCTCTCTCACTCACAGCTGTTCTTTCTCTCTCTCACTCTCACTCACAGCTTCTCTTTCTCTCTGTCACTCACAGCTCCTCTTTCTCTCTCTCTCTCTCTCACTCACAGCTTCTCTTTCTCTCTCTCTCTCACTCACAGCTTCTCTTTCTCTCTCTCTCTCGCTCACAGCTTCTCTTTCTCTCTCACTCACTGCTTCTCTTTCTCCTCTCTCTCACTTACAGACTCCCTTTCTCTCTCACTCACAGACTCTCTTTCTCTCTCTCTCTCACTCGCACTCTCTTTCTCTCTCAGTCTCTCTCACTCACAGCTTCTCTTTCTCTCTCTTTCTCTCTCACTCACAGCTTCTTTTTTCCCTCTCTCTCAATCACATCTTCTCTTTTTCTCTCTCTCTCTCACCCACAACTTCTTTTTTCTCTCACTCTCTCCTACTCACAGCATCTCTTTCTCTGTCACTCACAGCTTCTCTCTCTCTCGCTCACAGCTTCTCTCTCTCTCTCACTCACAGCTTCTCTTTCTCTCTCTCACTCACAGCTTCTCTTTTTCTCTCCCTCTTTCTCTCACAGCTTCTCTTTCTCTCTCTGTCACTCACAGCTTCTCTTTCTCTCTTTCTCTCTCACTCACAGCTTCTTTTTTCTCTCTCTCTCTCTCACAGCTTCTCTTTCTCTCACTCACAGCTTCACTTTCTCTCTCTCTCTCACTCACACTCTCTCTCTCTCTCTCACTCACAGCTTCTCTTTCTTTCTCTCTCTCTCTCACTCACAGCTTCTCTTTCACTCTCTCACTCAAAGCTTCTCTTTCTCTCTCTCTCTCTCTCACTCACAGCTTCTCTTTCTCCCTCTCTCTCTCTCTCACAGCTTCTTTCTCACTCTCTCACTCACAGCTTCTCTCTCTCTCTCACTCACAACTTCTCTTTCTCTCTCTGTCTCTCTCACTCACATTTTCTCTTTTTCTCTCCGTCTCTCTCTCTCACAGCTTCTCTTTCTCCCTCTCTCACTCACAGCTTATCTTTCTCTCTCTCACTCACAGCTTCTCTTTTTCTCTCTCTCTTTCTCTCACAGCTTCTCTTTCTCTCTCTGTCACTAACAGCTTCTCTTTCTCTCTCTCTCTCTCACTCACAGCTTCTTTTTTTCTCTCTCTCAATCACAGCTTCTCTTTCTCTCTCACTCACAGCTTCACTTTCTCTCTCTCTCTCTCACTCACACTCTCTTTCTCTCTCTCTCACTCACAGCTTCTCTTTCTCTCTCTCTCTCACTCACAGCTTCTTTCACTCTCTCACTCAAAGCTTCTCTTTCTCTCTCTCTCTCACTCACAGCTTCACTTTCTCCCTCTCTCTCTCTCTCACAGCTTCTTTCTCTCTCTCTCACTCACAGCTTCTCTCTCTCTCTCACTCACAGCTTCTCTCTCTCTCTCACTCACAGCTTCTCTTTCTCTCTCTGTCTCTCTCACTCACATATTCTCTTTTTCTCTCCGTCTCTCTCACTCACAGCTTCTCTTTCTCCCTCTCTCACTCACAGCTTATCTTTCTCTATCTCACTCACAGCTTCTCTTTCTCTCTCGCTCTCACTCACAGCTTCTCTTTCTCTCTCTCACTCACAGCTTCTCTTTCTCTCTCTCTCACTCGCACCTTCTCTTTCTCTTTCTCTCTCTCTCTCACTCACACCTTCTCTTTCTCTTTCTCACTCACACTCACAGCTTCTCTTTCTCTCTCTCTCACTTAAACCCCTTTTTTTCTCTCTCTCACTCACAGCTTCTCTTTCTCTCGCTCGCTCTCAAACACAGCTTCTCTTTCTTTCTCTCTCTTTCTCACTCTCACCTTTTCTTTCTCTCTCTCACTCACAGCTTCTCTTTCTCTCTCTCTCTCACTCACAGCTTCTCTTTCTCTCTCTCTCTCACTCACAGCTTCTCTTTCTCCCTCTCTCTCACTCACAGCTTCTCTCTCTCTCACTCGCACCTTCTCTTTCTCTCTCTCTCTCACTCACAGCTGTTCTTTCTCTCTCTCACTCTCACTCACAGCTTCTCTTTCTCTCTCTGTCACTCACAGCTCCTCTTTCTCTCTCTCTCTCACTCACAGCTTCTCTTTCTCTCTCTCTCTCACTCACAGCTTCTATTTCTCTCTCTCTCTCACTCACAGCTTCTCTTTCTCTCTCACTCACAGCTACTCTTTCTCCTCTCCTTCACTTACAGACTCCCTTTCTCTCTCACTCACAGACTCTCTTTCTCTCTCTCTCACTCGCACTCTCTTTCTCTCTCAGTCTCTCTCACTCACAGCTTCTCTTTCTCTCTCTCTCTCTCTCTCTCACACACCTTCTTTTTTCCCTCTCTCTCAATCACAGCTTCTCTTTTTCACTCTCTCTCTCACTCACAACTTCTTTTTTCTCTCACTCTCTCTCACTCACAGCATCTCTTTCTTTGTCACTCACAGATTCTCTCTCTCTTGCTCACAGCTTCTCTCTCTCTCTCTCTCTCACAGCTTCTCTTTCTCTCTCTCTCTTTCTCTCACAGCTTCTCTTTCTCTCTCTGTCACTCACAGCTTCTCTTTCTCTCTCTCTCACTCACAGCTTCTTTTTTTCTCTCTCTCTCTCTCACAGCTTCTCTTTCTCTCACTCACAGCTTCACTTTCTCTCTCTCTCTCACTCACACTCTCTCTCTCTCACTCACTCACAGCTTCTCTTTCTCTCTCTCTCACTCACAGCTTCTCTTTCACTCTCTCACTCAAAGCTTCTCTTTCTCTCTCTCTCACTCACTCACAGCTTCTCTTTCTCCCTCTCTCTCTCTCACACAGCTTCTTTCTCTCTCTCTCACTCACAGCTTCTCTCTCTCTCACTCACAGCTTCTCTCTCTCTCTCTCTCACTCACAGCTTCTCTTTCTCTCTGTCTCTCTCACTCACATTTTCTCTTTTTCTCTCCGTCTCTCTCACTCACAGCTTCTCTTTCTCCCTCTCTCACTCACAGCTTATCTTTCTCTCTCTCACTCACCGCTTCTCTTTTTTTCTCTCTCTCTCTCACTCACAGCTTCTTTATTCCCTCTCTCTCAATCACAGCTTCTCTTTCTCTCTCTCTCTCACTCACAGCTTCTTTTTTCTCTCACTCTCTCTCACTCACAGCATCTCTTTCTCTGTCACTCACAGCTTCTCTCTCTCTCGCTCACAGCTTCTCTTTCTCTCTCTCTCTCACTCACAGCTGTTCTTTCTCTCTCTCACTCTCACTCACAGCTTCTCTTTCTCTCTCTGTCACTCACAGCTCCTCTTTCTCTCTCTCTCTCACTCACAGCTTCTCTTTCTCTCTCTCTCTCACTCACAGCTTCTATTTCTCTCTCTCTCTCGCTCACAGCTTCTCTTTCTCTCTCACTCACAGCTTCTCTTTCTCCTCACTCTCACTTACAGACTCCCTTTCTCTCTCACTCACAGACTCTCTTTCTCTCTCTCTCACTCGCACTCTCTTTCTCTCTCAGTCTCTCTCACTCACAGCTTCTCTTTCTCTCTCTCTCTCTCTCACTCACAGCTTCTTTTTTCCCTCTCTCTCAATCACAGCTTCTCTTTTTCTCTCTCTCTCACTCACAACTTCTTTTTTCTCTCACTCTCTCTCACTCACAGCATCTCTTTCTTTGTCACTCACAGCTTCTCTCTCTCTTGCTCACAGCTTCTCTCTCTCTCTCTCTCACAGCTTCTCTTTCTCTCTCTCACTCACAGCTTCTCTTTTTCTCTCTCTCTTTCTCTCACAGCTTCCCTTTCTCTCTCTGTCACTCACAGCTTCTCTTTCTCTCTCTCTCTCTCACTCACAGCTTCTTTTTTTCTCTCTCTCTCTCACAGCTTCTCTTTCTCTCACTCACAGCTTCACTTTCTCTCTCTCTCTCACTCACACTCTCTCTCTCTCACTCACTCACAGCTTCTCTTTCTCTCTCTCTCTCACTCACAGCTTTTCTTTCACTCTCTCACTCAAAGCTTCTCTTTCTCTCTCTCTCACTCACTCACAGCTTCTCTTTCTCCCTCTCTCTCTCTCCCAGCTTCTTTCTCTCTCACTCACTCACAGCTTCTCTCTCTCTCACACTCACAGCTTCTCTCTCATTCTCTCACTCACAGCTTCTCTTTCTCTCTCTCACTCACACTCACAGCTTCTCTTTCTCTCTCTCACTTAAACCCCTTTTTCTCTCTCTCTCACTCACAGCTTCTCTTTCTCTCACTCGCTCTCAAACACAGCTTCTCTTTCTTTCTATCTCTTTCTCACTCTCACTCACAGCTTTTCTTTCTCTCTCTCACTCACAGCTTCTCTTTCTCTCTCTCTCTCTCACTGCTTCTCTTTCTCTCTCTCTCTCACTCACAGCTTCTCTTTCTCCCTCTCTCTCACTCACAGCTTCTCTCTCTCTCACTCGCACCTTCTCTTTCTCTCTCTCTCACTCACAGCTGTTCTTTCTCTCTCTCACTCTCACTCACAGCTTCTCTTTCTCTCTCTGTCACTCACAGCTCCTCTTTCTCTCTCTCTCTCACTCACAGCTTCTCTTTCTCTCTCTCTCTCACTCACAGCTTCTCTTTCTCTCTCTCTCTCGCTCACAGCTTCTCTTTCTCTCTCACTCACAGCTTCTCTTTCTCCTCTCTCTCACTTACAGACTCCCTTTCTCTCTCACTCACAGACTCTCTTTCTCTCTCTCTCACTCACACTCTCTTTCTCTCTCAGTCTCTCTCACTCACAGCTTCTCTTTCTCTCTCTCTCTCACTCACAGCTTCTTTTTTCCCTCTCTCTCAATCACAGCTTCTCTTTTTCTCTCTCTCTCTCACTCACAACTTCTTTTTTCTCTCACTCTCTCTCACTCACAGCATCTCTTTCTTTTTCACTCACAGCTTTTCTCTCTTGCTCACAGCTTCTCTCTCTCTCACTCACAGCTTCTCTTTCTCTCTCTCTCTTTCTCTCACAGCTTCTCTTTCTCTCTCTGTCACTCACAGCTTCTCTTTCTCTCTCTCTCTCTCTCTCA
Source organism: Bradypodion ventrale (assembly GCA_035047345.1). Taxonomy (NCBI): domain Eukaryota; kingdom Metazoa; phylum Chordata; class Lepidosauria; order Squamata; family Chamaeleonidae; genus Bradypodion; species Bradypodion ventrale. Next base: position 257,221,781 of record JAWDJE010000001.1, read on the forward strand.
CAGCTTCTCTTTCTCTCACTCACAGCTTCACTTTCTCTCTCTCTCTCTCACTCACACTCTCTCTCTCTCACTCACTCACAGCTTCTCTTTCTCTCTATCTCACTCACAGCTTCTCTTTCACTCTCACTCAAAGCTTCTCATTCTCTCTCTCTCACTCACTCACAGCTTCTCTTTCTCCCTCTCTCTCTCTCACACAGCTTCTTTCTCTCTCTCTCACTCACAGCTTCTCTCTCTCACACACTCACAGCTTCTCTCTCATTCTCTCACTCACAGCTTCTCTTTCTCTCTCTCACTCACACTCACAGCTTCTCTTTCTCTCTCTCACTTAAACCCCTTTTTCTCTCTCTCTCACTCACAGCTTCTCTTTCTCTCACTCGCTCTCAAACACAGCTTCTCTTTCTTTCTCTCTCTTTCTCACTCTCACTCACAGCTTTTCTTTCTCTCTCTCACTCACAGCTTCTCTTTCTCTCTCTCTCTCTCACTCACAGCTTCTCTTTCTCTCTCTCTCTCACTCACAGCTTCTCTTTCTCCCTCTCTCTCACTCACAGCTTCTCTCTCTCTCACTCGCACCTTCTCTTTCTCTCTCTCTCACTCACAGCTGTTCTTTCTCTCTCTCACTCTCACTCACAGCTTCTCTTTCTCTCTCTGTCACTCACAGCTCCTCTTTCTCTCTCTCTCTCACTCACAGCTTCTCTTTCTCTCTCTCTCTCACTCACAGCTTCTCTTTCTCTCTCTCTCTCGCTCACAGCTTCTCTTTCTCTCTCACTCACAGCTTCTCTTTCTCCTCTCTCTCACTTACAGACTCCCTTTCTCTCTCACTCACAGACTCTCTTTCTCTCTCTCTCACTCACACTCTCTTTCTCTCTCAGTCTCTCTCACTCACAGCTTCTCTTTCTCTCTCTCTCTCACTTACAGCTTCTTTTTTCCCTCTCTCTCAATCACAGCTTCTCTTTTTCTCTCTCTCTCTCACTCACAACTTCTTTTTTCTCTCACTCTCTCTCACTCACAGCATCTCTTTCTTTTTCACTCACAGCTTCTCTCTCTAGCTCACAGCTTCTCTCTCTCTCACTCACAGCTTCTCTTTCTCTCTCTCTCTTTCTCTCACAGCTTCTCTTTCTCTCTCTGTCACTCACAGCTTCTCTTTTTCTCTCTCTCTCTCTCTCACAGCTTCTCTTTCTCTCACTCACAGCTTCACTTTCTCTCTCTCTCTCTCACTCACACTCTCTCTCTCTCACTCACTCACAGCTTCTCTTTCTCTCTATCTCACTCACAGCTTCTCTTTCACTCTCACTCAAAGCTTCTCATTCTCTCTCTCTCACTCACTCACAGCTTCTCTTTCTCCCTCTCTCTCTCTCTCACAGCTTCTTTCTCTCTCTCTCACTCACAGCTTCTCTCTCTCTCACTCACAGCTTCTCTCTCTCTCTCACTCACAGCTTCTCTTTCTCTCTCTGTCTCTCTCACTCACATTTTCTCTTTTTCTCTCCGTCTCTCTCACTCACAGCTTCTCTTTCTCCCTCTCTCACTCACAGCTTATCTTTCTCTCTCTCACTCACAGCTTCTCTTTCTCTCTCTCTCTCACTCACAGCATCTCTTTCTCTCTCTCTCTCACTCACAGCTTCTCTTTTTCTCTCTCTCTCTCTCACTCACAGCTTCTTTATTCCCTCTCTCTCAATCACAGCTTCTCTTTCTCTCTCTCTCTCACTCACAGCTTCTTTTTTCTCTCACTCTCTCTCACTCACAGCATCTCTTTCTCTGTCACTCACAGCTTCTCTCTCTCTCGCTCACAGCTTCTCTCTCTCTCTCACTCACTCACAGCTTATTTTTCTCTCTCTCACTCACAGCTTCTCTTTTTCTCTCTCTCTTTCTCTCACAGCTTCTCTTTCTCTCTCTGTCACTAACAGCTTCTCTCTCTCTCTCTCTCTCACTCACAGCTTCTTTTTTTTCTCTCTCTCTCACAGCTTCTCTTTCTCTCACTCACAGCTTCACTTTCTCTCTCTCTCTCTCTCACTCACTCTCTCTCTCTCACACACACACTCACAGCTTCTCTTTCTTTCTCTCTCTCTCTCACTCACAGCTTCTCTTTCACTCTCTCACTCAAAGCTTCTCTTTCTCTCTCTCTCTCACTCACTCACAGCTTCTCTTTCTCCCTCTCTCTCTCACAGCTTCTTTCTCTCTCTCTCACTCACAACTTCTTTCTCTCTCTCACTCTCAGCTTCTCTCTCTCTCTCACTCACTCACAGCTTCTCTTTCTCTCTCTGTCTCTCTCACTCACATTTTCTCTTTTTCTCTCCATCTCTCTCACTCACAGCTTCTCTTTCTCCCTCTCTCACTCACAGCTTCTTTCTCTCTCTCACTCACAGCTTCTCTTTCTCTCTCTCTCTCACTCACAGCATCTCTTTCTCTCTCTCTCACTCACAGCTTCTCTTTCTCTCTCTCTCACTCGCACCTTCTCTTTCTCTTTCTCTCTCTCTCTCACTCACAGTTTCTCTTTCTCTCTCTCACTCTCACTCACAGCTTCTCTTTCTCTCTCTCTCACTTAAACCCCTTTTTCTCTCTCTCTCACTCACATCTTCTCTTTCTCTCACTCTCTCTCAAACACAGCTTCTCTTTCTCTCTCTTTCTCTCTCTTTCTCTCTCTCACTCACAGCTTCTCTTTCTCTCTCTCTCTCACTCACAGCTTCTCTTTTTCTCTCTCTCTCTCACTCACAGCTTCTTTATTCCCTCTCTCTCAATCACAGCTTCTCTTTCTCTCTCTCTCTCACTCACAGCTTCTTTTTCTCTCTCTCACTCACAGCTTCCTTTTTCTCTCTCTCTTTCACTCACAGCATATCTTTCTCTGTCACTCACAGCTTCTCTCTCTCTCGCTCACAGCTTCTCTCTCTCTCTCACTCACAGCTTATTTTTCTCTCTCTCACTCACAGCTTCCTTTTTCTCTCTCTCTTTCTCTCACAGCTTCTCTTTCTCTCTCTGTCACTAACAGCTTCTCTCTCTCTCTCACTCACATCTTCACTTTCTCTCTCTCTCTCTCTCACTCACTCTCTCTCTCACACACACTCACAGCTTCTCTTTCTTTCTCTCTCTCTCTCTCTCACTCACAGCTTCTCTTTCACTCTCTCACTCAAAGCTTCTCTTTATCTCTCTCTCTCACTCACAGCTTCTCTTTCTCCCTCTCTCTCTCTCTCACAGCTTCTTTCTCTCTCTCTCACTCACAACTTCTCTCTCTCTCACTCTCAGCTTCTCTCTCTCTCTCACTCACAGCTTCTCTTTCTCTCTCAGTCTCTCTCAATCACATTTTCTCTTTTTCTCTCCGTCTCTCTCACTCACAGCTTCTCTTTCTCCCTCTCTCACTCACAGCTTATCTTTCTCTCTCACACTCACAGCTTCTCTTTCTCTCTCTCTCTCACTCACAGCATCTCTTTCTCTCTCTCTCTCACTCACAGCTTCTCTTTCTCTCTCTCTCACTCGCACCTTCTCTTTCTCTTTCTCTCTCTCTCTCTCTCACTCACAGTTTCTCTTTCTCTCTCTCACACTGACTCACAGCTTCTCTTTCTCTCTCTCTCACTTAAACCCCTTTTTTTCTCTCTCTCTCTCACTCACATCTTCTCTTTCTCTCACTCTCTCTCAAACACAGCTTCTCTTTCTCTCTCTTTCTCTCTCTTTCTCTCTCTCACTCACAGCTTCTCTTTCTCTCTCTCACTCACACCTTCTCTTTCTCTCTCTCTCTCACTTACATCTTCTCTTTCTCTCTCTCTCTCACTCACAGCTTCTCTTTCTCTCTCTCTCTCTCTCACTCACAGCTTCTCTTTCTCTCTCTCTCACTCGCACCTTCTCTTTCTCTCTCTCTCACTCACAGCTTCTCTTTCTCTCTCTCTCGCTCACAGCTTCTCTTTCACTCTCACTCACAGCTTCTCTTTCTCTCTCTCTCTCACTCACAGCTTCTCTTTTTCTCTCTCTCTCTCACTCACAGCTTCTTTATTCCCTCTCTCTCAATCACAGCTTCTCTTTCTCTCTCTCTCTCACTCACAGCTTCTTTTTTCTCTCACTCTCTCTCACTCACAGCATCTCTTTCTCTGTCACTCACAGCTTCTCTCTCTCTCGCTCACAGCTTCTCTCTCTCTCTCTCACTCACAGCTTATTTTTCTCTCTCTCACTCACAGCTTCTCTTTTTCTCTCTCTCTTTCTCTCACAGCTTCTCTTTCTCTCTCTGTCACTAACAGCTTCTCTCTCTCTCTCTCTCTCTCACTCACAGCTTCTTTTTTTCTCTCTCTCTCTCACAGCTTCTCTTTCTCTCACTCACAGCTTCACTTTCTCTCTCTCTCTCTCTCTCACTCACTCTCTCTCTCTCACACACACTCACAGCTTCTCTTTCTTTCTCTCTCTCTCTCACTCACAGGTTCTCTTTCACTCTCTCACACAAAGCTTCTCTTTCTCTCTCTCTCTCACTCACTCACAGCTTCTCTTTCTCCCTCTCTCTCTCTCTCACAGCTTCTTTCTCTCTCTCTCACTCACAGCTTCTCTTTCTCCCTCTCTCACTCACAGCTTATCTTTCTCTCTCTCACTCACAGCTTCTCTTTCTCTCTCTCTCTCACTCACAGCATCTCTTTCTCTCTCTCTCTCACTCACAGCTTCTCTTTCTCTCTCTCACTTGCACCTTCTCTTTCTCTTTCTCTCTCTCTCTCTCACTCACAGTTTCTCTTTCTCTCTCTCACTTTCACTCACAGCTTCTCTTTCTCTCTCTCTCACTTAAAACCCTTTTTCTCTCTCTCTCTCTCTCTCACTCACATCTTCTCTTTCTCTCACTCTCTCTCAAACACAGCTTCTCTTTCTCTCTCTTTCTCTCTCTTTCTCTCTCTCACTCACAGCTTCTCTTTCTCTCTCTCACTCACACCTTCTCTTTCTCTCTCTCTCTCTCACTTACAGCTTCTCTTTCTCTCTCTCTCTCACTCACAGCTTCTCTTTCTCTCTCTCTCACTCACAGCTTCTTTTTCTCTCTCTCTCACTCGCACCTTCTCTTTCTCTCTCTCTCACTCACAGCTTCTCTTTCTCTCTCTCTCGCTCACAGCTTCTCTTTCACTCTCACTCACCGCTTCTCTTTCTCCTCTCTCTCACTCACAGACTCCCTTTCTCTCTCACTCACAGACTCTCTTCCTCTCTCTCACTCGCACACTCTTTCAATGTCAGTATCTCTCACTCACAGCTTCTCTTTCTCTCTCTCTCTCTCACTCACAGCTTCTTTTTTCCCTCTCTCTCAATCACAGCTTCTCTTTCTCTATCTCTCACACACAAAGCTTCTTTTTTCTCTCACTCTCTCTCACTCACAGCATCTCTTTCTCTGTCACTCACAGCTTCTCTCTCTCACACTCACAGCTTCTCTCTCTCTCTCACTCACAGCTTCTCTTTCTCTCTCTCACTCACAGCTTCTCTTTTTCTCTCTCTCTTTCTCTCACAGCTTCTCTTTCTCTCTCTGTCACTAACAGCTTCTCTTTCTCTCTCTCTCTCTCACTCACAGCTTCTTTTTTCTCTCTCTCTCAATCACAGCTTCTCTTTCTCTCTCTCACAGCTTTACTTTCTCTCTCTCTCACTCACTCACACTCTCTTTCTCCCTCTCTCTCTCTCTCACAGCTTCTTTCTCTCTCTCTCACTCACAGCTTCTCTCTCTCTCTCACTCACAGCTTCTCTCTCTCTCACTCACTCACAGCTTCTCTTTCTCTCTCTGTCTCTCTCACTCACATTTTCTCTTTTTCTCTCCATCTCACTCACAGCTTCTCTTTCTCCCTCTCTCACTCACAGCTTCTCTTTCTCTCTCTCACTCACAGCTTCTCTTTCTCTCTCTCTCTCACTCACAGCATCTCTTTCTCTCTCACTCACAGCTTCTCTTTCTCTCTCTCTCACACGCACCTTCTCTTTCTCTTTCTCTCTCTCTCTCACACTCACAGTTTCTCTTTCTCTCTCTCACTCTCACTCACAGCTTCTCTTTCTCTCTTTCTCACTTAAACCCCTTTTTCTCTCTCTCTCTCACTCACATCTTCTCTTTCTCTCGCTCTCTCTCAAACACAGCTTCTCTTTCTCTCTCTTTCTCTCTCTTTCTTTCTCTCACTCACACCTTCTCTTTCTCTCTCTCACTCACAGCTTCTCTTTCTCTCTCTCTCTCACTCACAGCTTCTCTCTCTCTCTCTCACTCACAGCTTCTCTTTCTCTCTCTCTCTCACTCACAGCTTCTCTTTCTCTCTCTCTCACTCGCACCTTCTCTTTCTCTCTCTCTCTCACTCACAGCTTCTCTTTCTCTCTCTCTCTCGCTCACAGCTTCTCTTTCACTCTCACTCACAGATTCTCTTTCTCCTCTCTCTCACTCACAGACTCCCTTTCTCTCTCACTCACAGACTCTCTTTCTCTCTCTCACTCGCACACTCTTTCTCTCTCAGTCTCTCTCACTCACAGCTTCTCTTTCTCTCTCTCTCTCTCTCACTCACAGCTTCTTTTTCCCTCTCTCTCAATCACAGCTTCTCTCTCTCTCTCTCTCTCACTCACAGCTTCTTTTTTCTCTCACTCTCTCTCACTCACAGCTTCTCTCTCTCTCACTCGCACCTTCTCTTTCTCTCTCTCTCTCACTCACAGCTGTTCTTTCTCTCTCTCACTCTCACTCACAGCTTCTCTTTCTCTCTCTGTCACTCACAGCTCCTCTTTCTCTCTCTCTCTCACTCACAGCTTCTCTTTCTCTCTCTCTCACTCACAGCTTCTATTTCTCTCTCTCTCTCGCTCACAGCTTCTCTTTCTCTCTCACTCGCAGCTTCTCTTTCTCCTCTCTCTCACTTACAGACTCCCTTTCTCTCTCACTCACAGACTCTCTTTCTCTCTCTCTCACTAGCACTCTCTTTCTCTCTCAGTCTCTCTCACTCACAGCTTCTCTTTCTCTCTCTCTCTCTCTCACACACACCTTCTTTTTTCCCTCTCTCTCAATCACAGCTTCTCTTTTTCTCTCTCTCTCTCTCACTCACAACTTCTTTTTTCTGTCACTCTCTCTCACTCACAGCATCTCTTTCTTTGTCACTCACAGCTTCTCTCTCTCTTGCTCACAGCTTCTCTCTCTCTCTCTCTCTCACAGCTTCTCTTTCTCTCTCTGTCACTCACAGCTTCTCTTTCTCTCTCTCTCACTCACAGCTTCTTTTTTTCTCTCTCTCTCTCACAGCTTCTCTTTCTCTCACTCACAGCTTCACTTTCTCTCTCTCTCTCACTCACACTCTCTCTCTCTCACTCACTCACAGCTTCTCTTTCTCTCTCTCTCACTCACAGCTTCTCTTTCACTCTCTCACTCAAAGCTTCTCTTTCTCTCTCTCTCACTCACTCACAGCTTCTCTTTCTCCCTCTCTCTCTCTCTCACAGCTTCTTTCTCTCTCTCTCACTCACAGCTTCTCTCTCTCTCACTCACAGCTTCTCTCTCTCTCTCTCTCACTCACAGCTTCTCTTTCTCTCTCTGTCTCTCTCACTCACATTTTCTCTTTTTCTCTCCGTCTCTCTCACTCACAGCTTCTCTTTCTCCCTCTCTCACTCACAGCTTATCTTTCTCTCTCTCACTCACCGCTTCTCTTTTTTTCTCTCTCTCTCTCACTCACAGCTTCTTTATTCCCTCTCTCTCAATCACAGCTTCTCTTTCTCTCTCTCTCTCACTCACAGCTTCTTTTTTCTCTCACTCTCTCTCACTCACAGCATCTCTTTCTCTGTCACTCACAGCTTCTCTCTCTCTCGCTCACAGCTTCTCTTTCTCTCTCTCTCTCACTCACAGCTGTTCTTTCTCTCTCTCACTCTCACTCACAGCTTCTCTTTCTCTCTCTGTCACTCACAGCTCCTCTTTCTCTCTCTCTCTCACTCACAGCTTCTCTTTCTCTCTCTCTCTCACTCACAGCTTCTATTTCTCTCTCTCTCTCGCTGACAGCTTCTCTTTCTCTCTCACTCACAGCTTCTCTTTCTCCTCACTCTCACTTACAGACTCCCTTTCTCTCTCACTCACAGACTCTCTTTCTCTCTCTCTCTCTCACTCGCACTCTCTTTCTCTCTCAGTCTCTCTCACTCACAGCTTCTCTTTCTCTCTCTCTCATTCTCACTCACAGCTTCTTTTTTCCCTCTCTCTCAATCACAGCTTCTCTTTTTCTCTCTCTCTCACTCACAACTTCTTTTTTCTCTCACTCTCTCTCACTCACAGCATCTCTTTCTTTGTCACTCACAGCTTCTCTCTCTCTTGCTCACAGCTTCTCTCTCTCTCTCACTCACAGCTTCTCTTTCTCTCTCTCACTCACAGCTTCTCTTTTTCTCTCTCTCTTTCTCTCACAGCTTCTCTTTCTCTCTCTGTCACTCACAGCTTCTCTTTCTCTCTCTCTCTCTCACTCACAGCTTCTTTTTTTCTCTCTCTCTCTCTCACAGCTTCTCTTTCTCTCACTCACAGCTTCACTTTCTCTCTCTCTCTCACTCACACTCTCTCTCTCTCACTCACTCACAGCATCTCTTTCTCTCTCTCTCTCTCACAGCTTCTCTTTCACTCTCTCACTCAAAGCTTCTCTTTCTCTCTCTCTCACTCACTCACAGCTTCTCTTTCTCCCTCTCTCTCTCTCTCACAGCTTCTTTCTCTCTCTCTCACTCACAGCTTCTCTCTCTCTCACACTCACAGCTTCTCTGTCATTCTCTCACTCACAGCTACTCTTTCTCTCTCTCACTCACACTCACAGCTTCTCTTTCTCTCTCTCACTTAAACCCCTTTTTCTCTCTCTCTCACTCACAGCTTCTCTTTCTCTCACTCGCTCTCAAACACAGCTTCTCTTTCTTTCTCTCTCTTTCTCACTCTCACTCACAGCTTTTCTTTCTCTCTCTCACTCACAGCTTCTCTTTCTCTCTCTCTCTCTCACTCACAGCTTCTCTTTCTCTCTCTCTCTCACTCACAGCTTCTCTTTCTCCCTCTCTCTCACTCACAGCTGTTCTTTCTCTCTCTCACTCTCACTCACAGCTTCTCTTTCTCTCTCTGTCACTCACAGCTCCTCTTTCTCTCTCTCTCTCACTCACAGCTTCTCTTTCTCTCTCTCTCTCACTCACAGCTTCTCTTTCTCTCTCTCTCTCGCTCACAGCTTCTCTTTCTCTCTCACTCACAGCTTCTCTTTCTCCTCTCTCTCACTTACAGACTCCCTTTCTCTCTCACTCACAGACTCTCTTTCTCTCTCTCTCACTCACACTCTCTTTCTCTCTCAGTCTCTCTCACTCACAGCTTCTCTTTCTCTCTCTCTCTCTCACAGCTTCTTTTTTCCCTCTCTCTCAATCACAGCTTCTCTTTTTCTCTCTCTCTCTCACTCACAACTTCTTTTTTCTCTCACTCTCTTTCACTCACAGCATCTCTTTCTTTGTCACTCACAGCTTCTCTCTCTTGCTCACAGCTTCTCTCTCTCTCTCACTCACAGCTTCTCTTTCTCTCTCTCTCTTTCTCTCACAGCTTCTCTTTCTCTCTCTGTCACTCACAGCTTCTCTTTCTCTCTCTCTCTCTCTCACAGCTTCTCTTTCTCTCACTCACAGCTTCACTTTCTCTCTCTCTCTCTCACTCACACTCTCTCTCTCTCACTCACTCACAGCTTCTCTTTCTCTCTATCTCACTCACAGCTTCTCTTTCACTCTCACTCAAAGCTTCTCATTCTCTCTCTCTCACTCACTCACAGCTTCTCTTTCTCCCTCTCTCTCTCTCTCACAGCTTCTTTCTCTCTCTCTCACTCACAGCTTCTCTCTCTCTCACTCACAGCTTCTCTCTCTCTCTCACTCACAGCTTCTCTTTCTCTCTCTGTCTCTCTCACTCACATTTTCTCTTTTTCTCTCCGTCTCTCTCACTCACAGCTTCTCTTTCTCCCTCTCTCACTCACAGCTTATCTTTCTCTCTCTCACTCACAGCTTCTCTTTCTCTCTCTCTCTCACTCACAGCATCTCTTTCTCTCTCTCTCTCACTCACAGCTTCTCTTTTTCTCTCTCTCTCTCACTCACAGCTTCTTTATTCCCTCTCTCTCAATCACAGCTTCTCTTCCTCTCTCTCTCTCACTCACAGCTTCTTTTTTCTCTCACTCTCTCTCACTCACAGCATCTCTTTCTCTGTCAGTCACAGCTTCTCTCTCTCTCGCTCACAGCTTCTCTCTCTCTCTCTCTCACTCACAGCTTATTTTTCTCTCTCTCACTCACAGCTTCTCTTTTTCTCTCTCTCTTTCTCTCACAGCTTCTCTTTCTCTCTCTGTCACTAACAGCTTCTCTCTCTCACTCACAGCTTCTTTTTTTTCTCTCTCTCTCACAGCTTCTCTTTCTCTCACTCACAGCTTCACTTTCTCTCTCTCTCTCTCACTCACTCTCTCTCTCACACACACACTCACAGCTTCTCTTTCTTTCTCTCTCTCTCTCACTCACAGCTTCTCTTTCACTCTCTCACTCAAAGCTTCTCTTTCTCTCTCTCTCTCACTCACTCACAGCTTCTCTTTCTCCCTCTCTCTCTCACAGCTTCTTTCTCTCTCTCTCACTCACAACTTCTTTCTCTCTCTCACTCTCAGCTTCTCTCTCTCTCTCACTCACTCACAGCTTCTCTTTCTCTCTCTGTCTCTCTCACTCACATTTTCTCTTTTTCTCTCCGTCTCTCTCACTCACAGCTTCTCTTTCTCCCTCTCTCACTCACAGCTTCTTTCTCTCTCTCACTCACAGCTTCTCTTTCTCTCTCTTTCTCACTCACAGCATCTCTTTCTCTCTCTCTCTCACTCACAGCTTCTCTTTCTCTCTCTCTCACTCGCACCTTCTCTTTCTCTTTCTCTCTCTCTCTCACTCACAGTTTCTCTTTCTCTCTCTCACTCTCACTCACAGCTTCTCTTTCTCTCTCTCTCACTTAAACCCCTTTTTCTCTCTCTCTCTCTCACTCACATCTTCTCTTTCTCTCACTCTCTCTCAAACACAGCTTCTCTTTCTCTCTCTTTCTCTCTCTTTCTCTCTCTCACTCACAGCTTCTCTTTCTCTCTCTCTCTCACTCACAGCTTCTCTTTTTCTCTCTCTCTCTCACTCACAGCTTCTTTATTCCCTCTCTCTCAATCACAGCTTCTCTTTCTCTCTCTCTCTCACTCACAGCTTCTTTTTTCTCTCACTCTCTCTCACTCACAGCATATCTTTCTCTGTCACTCACAGCTTCTCTCTCTCTCGCTCACAGCTTCTCTCTCTCTCTCTCACTCACAGCTTATTTTTCTCTCTCTCACTCACAGCTTCTCTTTTTCTCTCTCTCTTTCTCTCACAGCTTCTCTTTCTCTCTCTGTCACTAACAGCTTCTCTCTCTCTCACTCACAGCTTCACTTTCTCTCTCTCTCTCTCTCACTCACTCTCTCTCTCACACACACTCACAGCTTCTCTTTCTTTCTCTCTCTCTCTCACTCACAGCTTCTCTTTCACTCTCTCACTCAAAGCTTCTCTTTATCTCTCTCTCTCACTCACAGCTTCTCTTTCTCCCTCTCTCTCTCTCTCACAGCTTCTTTCTCTCTCTCTCACTCACAACTTCTCTCTCTCTCACTCTCAGCTTCTCTCTCTCTCTCACTCACAGCTTCTCTTTCTCTCTCAGTCTCTCTCAATCACATTTTCTCTTTTTCTCTCCGTCTCTCTCACTCACAGCTTCTCTTTCTCCCTCTCTCACTCACAGCTTATCTTTCTCTCTCTCACTCACAGCTTCTCTTTCTCTCTCTCTCTCACTCACAGCATCTCTTTCTCTCTCTCTCTCACTCACAGCTTCTCTTTCTCTCTCTCTCACTCGCACCTTCTCTTTCTCTTTCTCTCTCTCTCTCTCTCAATCACAGTTTCTCTTTCTCTCTCTCACTCTCACTCACAGCTTCTCTTTCTCTCTCTCTCACTTAAACCCCTTTTTTTCTCTCTCTCTCTCTCACTCACATCTTCTCTTTCTCTCACTCTCTCTCAAACACAGCTTCTCTTTCTCTCTCTTTCTCTCTCTTTCTCTCTCTCACTCACAGCTTCTCTTTCTCTCTCTCACTCACACCTTCTCTTTCTCTCTCTCTCTCTCACTTACAGCTTCTCTTTCTCTCTCTCTCTCACTCACAGCTTCTCTTTCTCTCTCTCTCTCTCTCACTCACAGCTTCTCTTTCTCTCTCTCTCACTCGCACCTTCTCTTTCTCTCTCTCTCACTCACAGCTTCTCTTTCTCTCTCTCTCGCTCACAGCTTCTCTTTCACTCTCACTCACAGCTTCTCTTTCTCTCTCTCTCTCACTCACAGCTTCTCTTTTTCTCTCTCTCTCTCACTCACAGCTTCTTTATTCCCTCTCTCTCAATCACAGCTTCTCTTTCTCTCTCTCTCTCACTCACAGCTTCTTTTTTCTCTCACTCTCTCTCACTCACAGCATCTCTTTCTCTGTCACTCACAGCTTCTCTCTCTCTCGCTCACAGCTTCTCTCTCTCTCTCTCACTCACAGCTTATTTTTCTCTCTCTCACTCACAGCTTCTCTTTTTCTCTCTCTCTTTCTCTCACAGCTTCTCTTTCTCTCTCTGTCACTAACAGCTTCTCTCTCTCTCTCTCTCACTCACAGCTTCTTTTTTTCTCTCTCTCTCTCACAGCTTCTCTTTCTCTCACTCACAGCTTCACTTTCTCTCTCTCTCTCTCTCTCACTCACTCTCTCTCTCACACACACACTCACAGCTTCTCTTTCTTTCTCTCTCTCTCTCACTCACAGGTTCTCTTTCACTCTCTCACTCAAAGCTTCTCTTTCTCTCTCTCTCTCACTCACTCACAGCTTCTCTTTCTCCCTCTCTCTCTCTCTCACAGCTTCTTTCTCTCTCTCTCACTCACAGCTTCTCTTTCTCCCTCTCTCACTCACAGCTTATCTTTCTCTCTCTCACTCACAGCTTCTCTTTCTCTCTCTCTCTCACTCACAGCATCTCTTTCTCTCTCTCTCTCACTCACAGCTTCTCTTTCTCTCTCTCTCACTTGCACCTTCTCTTTCTCTTTCTCTCTCTCTCTCTCACTCACAGTTTCTCTTTCTCTCTCTCACTCTCACTCACAGCTTCTCTTTCTCTCTCTCTCACTTAAACCCCTTTTTCTCTCTCTCTCTCTCTCACTCACATCTTCTCTTTCTCTCACTCTCTCTCAAACACAGCTTCTCTTTCTCTCTCTTTCTCTCTCTTTCTCTCTCTCACTCACAGCTTCTCTTTCTTTCTCTCTCTCACTCACACCTTCTCTTTCTCTCTCTCTCTCTCACTTACAGCTTCTCTTTCTCTCTCTCTCTCACTCACAGCTTCTCTTTCTCTCTCTCTCACTCACAGCTTCTTTTTCTCTCTCTCTCACTCGCACCTTCTCTTTCTCTCTCTCTCACTCACAGCTTCTCTTTCTCTCTCTCTCGCTCACAGCTTCTCTTTCACTCTCACTCACAGCTTCTCTTTCTCCTCTCTCTCACTCACAGACTCCCTTTCTCTCTCACTCACAGACTCTCTTCCTCTCTCTCACTCGCACACTCTTTCAATGTCAGTATCTCTCACTCACAGCTTCTCTTTCTCTCTCTCTCTCTCTCACTCACAGCTTCTTTTTTCCCTCTCTCTCAATCACAGCTTCTCTTTCTCTATCTCTCACACTCACAGCTTCTTTTTTCTCTCACTCTCTCTCACTCACAGCATCTCTTTCTCTGTCACTCACAGCTTCTCTCTCTCTCGCTCACAGCTTCTCTCTCTCTCTCTCACTCACAGCTTCTCTTTCTCTCTCTCACTCACAGCTTCTCTTTTTCTCTCTCTCTTTCTCTCACAGCTTCTCTTTCTCTCTCTGTCACTAACAGCTTCTCTTTCTCTCTCTCTCTCTCACTCACAGCTTCTTTTTTCTCTCTCTCTCAATCACAGCTTCTCTTTCTCTCTCTCACAGCTTTACTTTCTCTCTCTCTCACTCACTCACACTCTCTTTCTCCCTCACTCTCTCTCTCACAGCTTCTTTCTCTCTCTCTCACTCACAGCTTCTCTCTCTCTCTCACTCACAGCTTCTCTCTCTCTCACTCACTCACAGCTTCTCTTTCTCTCTCTGTCTCTCTCACTCACATTTTCTCTTTTTCTCTCCGTCTCACTCACAGCTTCTCTTTCTCCCTCTCTCACTCACAGCTTCTCTTTCTCTCTCTCACTCACAGCTTCTCTTTCTCTCTCTCTCTCACTCACAGCATCTCTTTCTCTCTCACTCACAGCTTCTCTTTCTCTCTCTCACACACGCACCTTCTCTTTCTCTTTCTCTCTCTCTCTCACACTCACAGTTTCTCTTTCTCTCTCTCACTCTCACTCACAGCTTCTCTTTCTCTCTTTCTCACTTAAACCCCTTTTTCTCTCTCTCTCTCACTCACATCTTCTCTTTCTCTCGCTCTCTCTCAAACACAGCTTCTCTTTCTCTCTCTTTCTCTCTCTTTCATTCTCTCACTCACAGCTTCTCTTTCTCTCTCTCACTCACAGCTTCTCTTTCTCTCTCTCTCTCACTCACAGCTTCTCTCTCTCTCTCACTCACAGCTTCTCTTTCTCTCTCTCTCTCACTCACAGCTTCTCTTTCTCTCTCTCTCACTCGCACCTTCTCTTTCTCTCTCTCTCTCACTCACAGCTTCTCTTTCTCTCTGTCTCTCGCTCACAGCTTCTCTTTCACTCTCACTCACAGATATTCTTTCTCCTCTCTCTCACTCACAGACTCCCTTTCTCTCTCACTCACAGACTCTCTTTCTCTCTCTCACTCGCACACTCTTTCTCTCTCAGTCTCTCTCACTCACAGCTTCTCTTTCTCTCTCTCTCTCTCTCACTCACAGCTTCTTTTTCCCTCTCTCTCAATCACAGCTTCTCTCTCTCTCTCTCTCTCTCTCACTCACAGCTTCTTTTTTCTCTCTCTCTCTCACAGCTTCTCTTTCTCTCACTCACAGCTTCACTTTCTCTCTCTCTCTCTCTCACTCACTCTCTCTCTCTCACACACACTCACAGCTTCTCTTTCTTTCTCTCTCTCTCTCACTCACAGGTTCTCTTTCACTCTCTCACTCAAAGCTTCTCTTTCTCTCTCTCTCTCACTCACTCACAGCTTCTCTTTCTCCCTCTCTCTCTCTCTCACAGCTTCTTTCTCTCTCTCTCACTCACAGCTTCTCTTTCTCCCTCTCTCACTCACAGCTTATCTTTCTCTCTCTCACTCACAGCTTCTCTTTCTCTCTCTCTCTCACTCACAGCATCTCTTTCTCTCTCTCTCTCACTCACAGCTTCTCTTTCTCTCTCTCTCACTTGCACCTTCTCTTTCTCTTTCTCTCTCTCTCTCTCACTCACAGTTTCTCTTTCTCTCTCTCACTCTCACTCACAGCTTCTCTTTCTCTCTCTCACACTTAAACCCCTTTTTCTCTCTCTCTCTCTCTCACTCACATCTTCTCTTTCTCTCACTCTCTCTCAAACACAGCTTCTCTTTCTCTCTCTTTCTCTCTCTTTCTCTCTCTCACTCACAGCTTCTCTTTCTTTCTCTCTCTCACTCACACCTTCTCTTTCTCTCTCTCTCTCTCACTTACAGCTTCTCTTTCTCTCTCTCTCTCACTCACAGCTTCTCTTTCTCTCTCTCTCACTAACAGCTTCTTTTTCTCTCTCTCTCACTCGCACCTTCTCTTTCTCTCTCTCTCACTCACAGCTTCTCTTTCTCTCTCTCTCGCTCACAGCTTCTCTTTCACTCTCACTCACAGCTTCTCTTTCTCCTCTCTCTCACTCACAGACTCCCTTTCTCTCTCACTCACAGACTCTCTTCCTCTCTCTCACTCGCACACTCTTTCAATGTCAGTATCTCTCACTCACAGCTTCTCTTTCTCTCTCTCTCTCACTCACAGCTTCTTTTTTCCCTCTCTCTCAATCACAGCTTCTCTTTCTCTATCTCTCACACTCACAGCTTCTTTTTTCTCTCACTCTCTCTCACTCACAGCATCTCTTTCTCTGTCACTCACAGCTTCTCTCTCTCTCGCTCACAGCTTCTCTCTCTCTCTCACTCACAGCTTCTCTTTCTCTCTCTCACTCACAGCTTCTCTTTTTCTCTCTCTCTTTCTCTCACAGCTTCTCTTTCTCTCTCTGTCACTAACAGCTTCTCTTTCTCTCTCTCTCTCTCACTCACAGCTTCTTTTTTCTCTCTCTCTCAATCACAGCTTCTCTTTCTCTCTCTCACAGCTTTACTTTCTCTCTCTCTCACTCACTCACACTCTCTTTCTCCCTCACTCTCTCTCTCACAGCTTCTTTCTCTCTCTCTCACTCACAGCTTCTCTCTCTCTCTCACTCACAGCTTCTCTCTCTCTCACTCACTCACAGCTTCTCTTTCTCTCTCTGTCTCTCTCACTCACATTTTCTCTTTTTCTCTCCGTCTCACTCACAGCTTCTCTTTCTCCCTCTCTCACTCACAGCTTCTCTTTCTCTCTCTCACTCACAGCTTCTCTTTCTCTCTCTCTCTCACTCACAGCATCTCTTTCTCTCTCACTCACAGCTTCTCTTTCTCTCTCTCACACACGCACCTTCTCTTTCTCTTTCTCTCTCTCTCTCACACTCACAGTTTCTCTTTCTCTCTCTCACTCTCACTCACAGCTTCTCTTTCTCTCTTTCTCACTTAAACCCCTTTTTCTCTCTCTCTCTCACTCACATCTTCTCTTTCTCTCGCTCTCTCTCAAACACAGCTTCTCTTTCTCTCTCTTTCTCTCTCTTTCATTCTCTCACTCACAGCTTCTCTTTCTCTCTCTCACTCACAGCTTCTCTTTCTCTCTCTCTCTCACTCACAGCTTCTCTCTCTCTCACTCACAGCTTCTCTTTCTCTCTCTCTCTCACTCACAGCTTCTCTTTCTCTCTCTCTCACTCGCACCTTCTCTTTCTCTCTCTCTCTCACTCACAGCTTCTCTTTCTCTCTCTCTCTCGCTCACAGCTTCTCTTTCACTCTCACTCACAGATATTCTTTCTCCTCTCTCTCACTCACAGACTCCCTTTCTCTCTCACTCACAGACTCTCTTTCTCTCTCTCACTCGCACACTCTTTCTCTCTCAGTCTCTCTCACTCACAGCTTCTCTTTCTCTCTCTCTCTCTCTCACGCACAGCTTCTTTTTCCCTCTCTCTCAATCACAGCTTCTCTCTCTCTCTCTCTCTCTCTCTCTCACTCACAGCTTCTTTTTTCTCTCACTCTCTCTCACTCACAGCATCTCTTTCTCTGTCACTCACAGCTTCTCTCTCTCTCGCTCACAGCTTCTCTCTCTCTCTCACTCACAGCTTCTCTTTCTCTCTCTCACTCACAGATTCTTTTTTTTCTCTCTCTCAATCACAACTTCTCTTTCTCTCTCACACACAGCTTCACTTTCTCTCTCTCTCTCACTCACACTCTCTTTCTCTCTCTCTCACTCACAGCTTCTCTTTCCCTCTCTCACTCACAGCTTCTTTCACTCTCTCACTCAAAGCTTCTCTTTCTCTCTCTCTCTCTCTCTCACAGCTTCTTTCTCTCTCTCTCACTCACAGCTTCTCTTTCTCTCTCTGTCTCTCTCACTCACATTTTCTCTTTTTCTCTCCGTCTCTCTCACTCACAGCTTCTCTTTCTCCCTCTCTCACTCACAGCTTATCTTTCTCTCTCTCACTCAGCTTCTCTTTCTCTCTCTCTCATTCGCACCTTCTCTTTCTCTTTCTCTCTCTCTCTCACTCACAGCTTCTCTTTCTCTCTCTCACTCTCACTCACAGCTTCTCTTTCTCTCTCTCTCACTTAAACCCCTTTTTCTCTCTCTTTCTCACTCACAGCTCCTCTTTCTCTCTCTCTCTCACTCACAGCTTCTCTTTCTCTCTCTCTCTCTCACTCACAGCTTCTCTTTCTCTCTCTCTCTCGCTCACAGCTTCTCTTTCTCTCTCACTCACAGCTTCTCTTTCTCCTCTCTCTCACTTACAGACTCCCTTTCTCTCTCACTCACAGACTCTCTTTCTCTCTCTCTCACTCGCACTCTCTTTCTCTCTCAGTCTCTCTCACTCACAGCTTCTCTTTCTCTCTCTCTCTCTCACTCACAGCTTCTTTTTTCCCTCTCTCTCAATCACAGCTTCTCTTTTTCTCTCGCTCTCTCACTCACAACTTCTTTTTTCTCTCACTCTCTCTCACTCACAGCATCTCTTTCTTTGTCACTCACAGCTTCTCTCTCTCTTGCTCACAGCTTCTCTCTCTCTCTCACTCACAGCTTCTCTTTCTCTCTCTCACTCACAGCTTCTCTTTTTCTCTCTCTCTTTCTCTCACAGCTTCTCTTTCTCTCTCTATCACTCACAGCTTCTCTTTCTCTCTCTCTCACAGCTTCTCTTTCTCTCACTCACAGCTTCACTTTCTCTCTCTCTCTCTCACTCACACACTCTCTCTCTCACTCACTCACAGCTTCTCTTTCTCTCTCTCTCATTCACAGCTTCTCTTTCACTCTCTCACTCAAAGCTTCTCTTTCTCTCTCTCTCTCTCACTCACTCACAGCTTCTCTTTCTCCCTCTCTCTCTCTCACACAGCTTCTTTCTCTCTCTCTCACTCACAGCTTCTCTCTCTCTCTCACTCACAGATTCTCTCTCTCTCACTCACTCACAGCTTCTCTTTCTCTCTCTGTCTCTCTCACTCACATGTTCTCTTTTTCTCTCCGTCTCTCTCACTCACAGCTTCTCTTTCTCCCTCTCTCACTCACAGCTTATCTTTCTCTCTCTCACTCACAGCTTCTCTTTCTCTCTCTCTCTCACTCACAGCATCTCTTTCTCTCTCTCTCTCTCTCACTCACAGCTTCTCTTTTTCTCTCTCTCTCTCTCACTCACAGCTTCTTTATTCCCTCTCTCTCAATCACAGCTTCTCTTTCTCTCTCTCTCTCACTCACAGCTTCTTTTTTCTCTCACTCTCTCTCACTCACAGCATCTCTTTCTCTGTCACTCACAGCTTCTCTCTCTCTCTCACTCACTCACAGCTTTTCTTTCTCTCTATCACTCTCACTCACAGCTTCTCTTTCTCTCTCTGTCACTCACAGCTCCTCTTTCTCTCTCTCTCTCACTCACAGCTTCTCTTTCTCTCTCTCTCACTCACAGCTTCTCTTTCTCTCTATCTCGCTCACAGCTTCTCTTTCACTCTCACTCACAGCTTCTCTTTCTCCTCTCTCTCACTCGCAGACTCCCTTTCTCTCTCACTCACAGGCTCTCTTTCTCTCTCTCTCGCACTCTCTTTCTCTCTCAGTCTCTCTCACTCACAGCTTCTCTCTCTCTCTCTCACTCACAGCTTCTTTTTTCCCTCTCTCAATCACAGCTTCTCTTTCTCTCTCTCTCACTCACAGCTTCTTTTTTCTCTCACTCTCTCTCACTCACAGCATCTCTTTCTCTGTCACTCATAGCTTCTCTCTCTCGCTCACAGCTTCTCTCTCTCTCTCACTCACAGCTTCTCTTTCTCTCTCTCACTCACAGCTTCTCTTTTTCTCTCTCTCTTTCTCTCACAGCTTCTCTTTCTCTCTCTGTCACTCACCGCTTCTCTCTCTCTCTCTCTCACTCACACTCTCTTTCTCTCTCTCACTCACTCACAGCTTCTCTTTCTCTCTCTCTCACTCACAGCTTCTCTTTCACTCTCTCACTCAAAGCTTCTCTTTCTCTCTCTCTCTCACTCACTCACAGCTTCTCTTTCTCCCTCTCTCTCTCTCTCACAGCTTCTTTCTCTCTCTCTCTCTCACTCACAGCTTCTCTCTCTCTCTCACTCACAGCTTCTCTCTCTCTCACTCACTCACAGCTTCTCTTTCTCTCTCTGTCTCTCTCACTCACATTTTCTCTTTTTCTCTCCGTCTCTCTCACTCACAGCTTCTCTTTCTCCCTCTCTCACTCACAGCTTATCTTTCTCTCTCTCACTCACAGCATCTCTTTCTCTCTGACTCACAGCTTCTCTTTCTCTCTCTCACACACGCACCTTCTCTTTCTCTTTCTCTCTCTCTCTCACACTCACAGTTTCTCTTTCTCTCTCTCTCTCTCACAGCTTCTCTTTCTCTCTTTCTCTCTTAAACCCCTTTTTCTCTCTCTCTCTCTCACTCACATCTTCTCTTTCTCTCGCTCTCTCTCAAACACAGCTTCTCTTTCTCTCTCTTTCTCTCTCTTTCTCTCTCTCACTCACAGCTTCTCTTTCTCTCTCTCACTCACAGCTTCTCTTTCTCTCTCTCTCTCTCACTCACAGATTCTCTTTCTCTCTCTCTCTCACTCACAGCTTCTCTTTCTCTCTCTCTCACTCACAGCTTCTCTTTCTCTCTCTCTCACTCGCACCTTCTCTTTCTCTCTCTCTCTCACTCACAGCTTCTCTTTCTCTCTCTCTCTCGCTCACAGCTTCTCTTTCACTCTCACTCACAGCTTCTCTTTCTCCTCTCTCTCACTCACAGACTCCCTTTCTCTCTCACTCACAGACTCTCTTTCTCTCTCTCACTCACACACTCTTTCTCTCTCAGTCTCTCTCACTCACAGCTTCTCTTTCTCTTTCTCTCTCTCTCTCTCTCACTCACAGCTTCTTTTTTCCCTCTCTCTCAATCACAGCTTCTCTTTCTCTGTCACTCACAGCTTCTCTCTCTCTCGCTCACAGCTTCTCTCTCTCTCTCTCACTCACAGCTTCTCTCTCTCTCACTCACTCACAGCTTCTCTTTCTCTCTCTGTCTCTCTCACTCACATTTTCTCTTTTTCTCTCCGTCTCTCTCACTCACAGCTTCTCTTTCTCCCTCTCTCACTCACAGCTTATCTTTCTCTCTCTCACTCACAGCTTCTCTTTCTCTCTCTCTCTCACTCACAGCATCTCTTTCTCTCTCACTCACAGCTTCTCTTTCTCTCTCACACACACGCACCTTCTCTTTCTCTTTCTCTCTCTCACACACTCACAGTTTCTCTTTCTCTCTCTCTCTCACTCACAGCTTCTCTTTCTCTCTTTCTCACTTAAACCCCTTTTTCTCTCTCTCTCTCTCACTCACATCTTCTCTTTCTCTCGCTCTATCTCAAACACAGCTTCTCTTTCTCTCTCTTTCTCTCTCTTTCTCTCTCTCACTCACAGCTTCTCTTTCTCTCTCTCACTCACAGCTTCTCTTTCTCTCTCTCTCTCTCTCTCTCACTCACAGCTTCTCTTTCTCTCTCTCTCTCACTCACAGCTTCTCTTTCTCTTTCTCTCTCTCTCTCACTCACAGCTTCTCTTTCTCTCTCTCTCACTCGTACATTCTCTTTCTCTCTCTCTCTCACTCACAGCTTCTCTTTCTCTCTCTCTCTCGCTCACAGCTTCTCTTTCACTCTCACTCACAGCTTCTCTTTCTCCTCTCTCTCACTCACAGACTCCCTTTCTCTCTCACTCACAGACTCTCTTTCTCTCTCTCACTCGCACACTCTTTCTCTCTCAGTCTCTCTCACTTACAGCTTCTCTTTCTCTTTCTCTCTCTCTCTCTCACTCACAGCTTCTTTTTTCCCTCTCTCTCAATCACAGCTTCTCTTTCTCTCTCTCTCTCACTCACAGCTTCTTTTTTCTCTCACTCTCTCTCACTCACAGCATCTCTTTCTCTGTCACTCACAGCTTCTCTCTCTCTCGCTCACAGCTTCTCTCTCTCTCTCTCACTCACAGCTTCTCTTTCTCTCTCTCACTCACAGCTTCTTTTTTTCTCTCTCTCTCAATCACAGCTTCTCTTTCTCTCTCTCTCACAGCTTCACTTTCTCTCTCTCTCTCTCACTCACACTCTCTTTCTCTCTCTCTCACTCACAGCTTCTCTTTCTCACTCTCACTCACAGCTTCTTTCACTCTCTCACTCAAAGCTTCTCTTTCTCTCTCTCTCTCACTCACTCACAGCTTCTCTTTCTCCCTCTCTCTCTCTCTCACAGCTTCTTTCTCTCTCTCTCTCACTCACAGCTTCTCTTTCTCTCTCTGTCTCTCTCACTCACATTTTCTCTTTTTCTCTCTGTCTCTCTCACTCACAGCTTCTCTTTCTCCCTCTCTCACTCACAGCTTATCTTTCTCTCTCTCACTCAGCCTCTCTTTCTCTCTCTCTCACTCGCACCTTCTCTTTCTCTCTCTCTCTCTCTCACTCACAGCTTCTCTTTCTCTCTCTCACTCTCACTCACAGCTTCTCTTTCTCTCTCTCTCACTTAAACCCCTTTTTCTCTCTCTCTCTCTCTCTCACTCACAGCTTCTCTTTCTCTCTCTCTCTCTCAAACACAGCTTCTCTTTCTCTCTCTTTCTCTCTCTCACTCACAGCTTCTCTTTCTCTCTCTCACTCACAGCTTCTCTCTCTCTCTCTCACTCACAGCTTCTCTTTCTCTCTCTCTCTCACTCACAGCTTCTCTTTCTCTCTCTCTCTCACTCACAGCTTCTCTTTCTCTCTCTCTCACTCACACCTTCTCTTTCTCTCTCTCTCTCACTCACAGCTTTTCTTTCTCTCTATCACTCTCACTCTCAGCTTCTCTTTCTCTCTCTGTCACTCACAGCTCCTCTTTCTCTCTCTCTCTCTCACTCACAGCTTCTCTTTCTCTCTCTCTCACTCACAGCTTCTCTTTCTCTCTCTCTCGCTCACAGCTTCTCTTTCACTCTCACTCACAGCTTCTCTTTCTCCTCTCTCTCACTCGCAGACTCCCTTTCTCTCTCACTCACAGACTCTCTTTCTCTCTCTCTCACACTCGCACTCTCTTTCTCTCTCAGTCTCTCTCACTCACCGCTTCTCTCTCTCTCTCTCTCACTCACAGCTTCTTTTTTCCCTCTCTCTCAATCACAGCTTCTCTTTCTCTCTCTCTCACTCACAGCTTCTTTTTTCTCTCACTCTCTCTCACTCACAGCATCTCTTTCTCTGTCACTCACAGCTTCTCTCTCTCTCGCTCACAGCTTCTCTCTCTCTCTCTCACTCACAGCTTCTCTTTCTCTCTCTCACTCACAGCTTCTCTTTTTCTCTCTCTCTTTCTCTCACAGCTTCTCTTTCTCTCTCTGTCTCTCACAGCTTCTCTTTCTCTCTCTCTCTCCCCCTCACAGCTTCTTTTTTTCTCTCTCTCGCTCACAGCTTCTCTTTCTCTCACTCACAGCTTCACTTTCTCTCTCTCTCTCTCTCACTCACACTCACTTTCTCTCTCTCTCACTCACAGCTTCTATTTCTCTCTCTCTCACTCACAGCTTCTCTTTCACTCTCTCACTCAAAGCTTCTCTTTCTCTCTCTCTCTCACTCACTCACAGCTTCTCTTTCTCCCTCTCTCTCTCTCTCACAGCTTCTTTCTCTCTCTCTCTCTCTCACAGCTTCTCTCTCTCTCTCACTCACAGCTTCTCTCTCTCTCTCTCTCTCACTCACAGCTTCTCTTTCTCTCTCTGTCTCTCTCACTCACATTTTCTCTTTTTCTCTCCATCTCTCTCACTCACAGCTTCTCTTTCTCTCTCTCACTCACAGCTTCTCTTTCTCTCTCTCTCTCTCACTCACAGCTTCTCTTTCTCTCTCTCTCTCACTCACAGCTTCTCTTTCTCTCTCTCTCTCACTCACAGCTTCTCTTTCTCTCTCTCTCACTCACACCTTCTCTTTCTCTCTCTCTCTCTCACAGCTTTTCTTTCTCTCTATCACTCTCACTCTCAGCTTCTCTTTCTCTCTCTGTCACTCACAGCTCCTCTTTCTCTCTCTCTTTCACTCACAGCTTCTCTTTCTCTCTCTCTCACTCACAGCTTCTCTTTCTCTCTCTCTCGCTCAAAGCTTCTCTTTCACTCTCACTCACAGCTTCTCTTTCTCCTCTCTCTCACTCGCAGACTCCCTTTCTCTCTCACTCACAGACTCTCTTTCTCTCTCTCTCTCACTCGCACTCTCTTTCTCTCTCAGTCTCTCTCACTCACCGCTTCTCTCTCTCTCTCTCTCTCTCACTCACAGCTTCTTTTTTCCCTCTCTCTCAATCACAGCTTCTCTTTCTCTCTCTCTCACTCACAGCTTCTTTTTTCTCTCACTCTCTCTCACTCACAACATCTCTTTCTCTGTCACTCACAGCTTCTCTCTCTCTCGCTCACAGCTTCTCTCTCTCTCTCTCACTCACAGCTTCTCTTTCTCTCTCTCACTCACAGCTTCTCTTTTTCTCTCTCTTTCTCTCACAGCTTCTCTTTCTCTCTCTGTCACTCACAGCTTCTCTTTCTCTCTCTCTCTCTCACTCACAGCTTCATTTTTTCTCTCTCTCGCTCACAGCTTCTCTTTCTCTCACTCACAGCTTCACTTTCTCTCTCTCTCACTCACTCACACTCTCTTTCTCTCTCTCTCACTCACAGCTTCTATTTCTCTCTCTCACACTCACAGCTTCTCTTTCACTCTCTCACTCAAAGCTTCTCTTTCTTTCTCTCTCTCTCTCACTCACTCACAGCTTCTCTTTCTCCCTCTCTCTCTCTCACAGCTTCTTTCTCTCTCTCTCACTCACAGCTTCTCTCTCTCTCACTCACAGCTTCTCTCTCTCTCTCTCTCTCACTCACAGCTTCTCTTTCTCTCTCTGTCTCTCTCACTCACATTTTCTCTTTTTCTCTCCATCTCTCTCACTCACAGCTTCTCTTTCTCCCTCTCTCACTCACAGCTTATCTTTCTCTCTCTCACTCACAGCTTCTCTTTCTCTCTCTCTCACTCACAGCTTCTCTTTCTCTCTCTCTCTCACTCACAGCTTCTCTTTCTCTCTCTCTCACTCGCACCTTCTCTTTCTCTTTCTCTCTCTCTCTCACTCACATTTTCTCTTTTTCTCTCCATCTCTCTCACTCACAGCTTCTCTTTCTCCCTCTCTCACTCACAGCTTATCTTTCTCTCTCTCACTCACAGCTTCTCTTTCTCTCTCTCTCTCACTCACAGCTTCTCTTTCTCTCTCTCTCACTCACAGCTTCTCTTTCTCTCTCTCACTCGCACCTTCTCTTTCTCTTTCTCTCTCTCTCTCTCACTCACAGCTTCTCTTTCTCTCACTCTCACTCACAGCTTCTCTTTCTCTCTCTCTCACTTAAGCCCCTTTTTTTCTCTCTCTCTCTCACTCACAGCTTCTCTTTCTCTCACTCTCTCTCAAACACAGCTTCTCTTTCTCTCTCTTTCTCTCTCTTTCTCTCTCTTTCTCTCTCTTTCTCTCTCTTTCTCTCTCTTTCTCACAGCTTCTCTTTCTCTCTCTCACTCACAGCTTCTCTTTCTGTCTCTCTCTCTCACTCACATCTTTTCTTTCTCTCTCTCTCTCACTCACAGCTTCTCTTTCTCTCTCTCTTTCACTCACAGCTTCTCTTTCTCTCTCTCTCACTCGCACCTTCTTTTTCTCTCTCTCTCACTCACAGCTTCTCTTTCTCTCTCTCACTCTCACTCACAGCTTCTCTTTCTCTGTGTGTCACTCACAGCTCCTCTTTCTCTCTCTCTCACTCACAGCTTCTTTTTTTTCTCTCTTTCAATCACAGCTTCTCTTTCTCTCTCTCTCTCTCACTCACAGCTTCTTTTTTCTCTCACTCTCTCACTCACAGCTTCTCTTTCTCTCTCACTCACAGCTTCTCTTTCTCTCTCTCTTACTCACAGCTTCTTTTTTTCTCTCTTTCTCTCTCACTCACAGCTTCTCTTTCTTTCTCACTCACAGCTTCTCTTTCTCTCTCTGTCTCACTCACAGCATCTCTTTCTCTCTCACTCACAGCTTCTCTTTCTCTCTCTCTCTCACTCACAGCTTCTCTTTCTTTCTCTCTCTCTCTCGCTCACTGCTTCTCTTTCTCTCTCTGCATGTCCCATCATGCAGCACAGTGTTAATCATCCAAACAGCAGCAAACACCAAACAATTGCCCACCCCACCAAACAGTGCTCCCCCCCAAAAAAGACCAACATAAGAAAAATTATGGAGCATGCAATCTGTTTTTAAAAACAGCAAACACCAAACAATTGCCCACCCCACCAAAAAATTCCCCTCCTCCATCCACCTCCCCACTCTTCGTCTCATACAAAAACCACAAGAGCAATGCATGCATGCGTCCCACCTTTGATACTGCCGATCCACAATGCAACCTGGGAAAAACCCCAATGCCTCATATAAAGTTGCAGCAACTTTGTATGAGGCAACTTTTTTCAAGAAAATAGGCCATGTTGTATGAATCCGATGTTGTACAAAGCAG
Organism: Bradypodion ventrale; assembly: GCA_035047345.1. Lineage (NCBI taxonomy): Eukaryota > Metazoa > Chordata > Lepidosauria > Squamata > Chamaeleonidae > Bradypodion > Bradypodion ventrale. The sequence continues at coordinate 257,247,855 of JAWDJE010000001.1, forward strand.
ACTTTGTATGAGGTATTACTGTACTTTCAAGCACTTTATATAAGCAGTATAGTAGGTAGATTGGCCTGTAGCTATTGGGATTTAATAGTTTTTTGCCTAGTTTCAGGATACTGAGAATTTTAGCTTCCCACCATATTTTTGGAATTTGTTTGCTTTTCCAAGCAATAATTAAAGAATTAAAGTCAATACTTTTCATTTTGTCCAAAATGCTTAATTTGCTCAATCTTGATATCATCAAGTCTTGGTGCTTTGCTATTCTTACATCTTCTTCTGGTTTCCTCTAGTTCCATCAATATGATGGCAGAGAATGTTCATTGGATTCACTCTGAATATTCCTTTCATGTTTTATTTCTATTATATGTTGGTTGGCCTTCTGATCCAGGAGTAATTGGTGTGCTATTTGATTTGGAGTCATATTTATTTATTTTATTTATTTGTCATATATACACACACACCTGCCCATCTTGCATAATCTACTCTGGACAGCATACAGATATAATGCAAACATAAATACAGGTTGGCATATAGTGTCCTTTTGTTTGAATTGTTGCTCAATCTTAGTGTCCTGGTGGACAGCTCAATGAAGGTGTCAACCCAGTGTGCCTCAGCAGTGAAAAAAGCAAACTCAATGCTAGGGATCATTAGGAAAGGTATAGATAATAAGTCAGCAAGTGTCAATTTCCCTCTTTATAAATCTATGGTGAGGACCCATCTGGAATACTGTGCACAGTTCTGGTCACCATACCTCCAGAAGGATATTACGGAGCTGGAAAAAGTGCAGAGGAGGGCAACCAGAATGATTAGGGGACTGTAACACCCTCCTTACCATCTGAGGCTGCAATGGTTGGGCCTCTTCACTCTTGAACGACAGCGTCTAAGAGGTGACCTGATTGAAGTTTATAAAATCATGCACGGTGTGGACAAAGTAGATAAGGAAAAACTGTTTTCCCTATCGCATAACACAACACAAGAACTAGGGGGCATTCCATGAAACATTTGGGTACTAGTTCTCAAACAAATAAGAGAAAGTACTTTTTCACCTAGAGGATCCCTGGTCTATGGAACTCCCTGCCAGAAGAAGTGGTGACAGCTGTCAGTCTTGACAGCTTTAAGAAAGGATTAGACAAGTTCATGGAGGACAAGGGTATCAATGGCTATAATTATGGACAACCTCCAGGTTAGAGAGATAGGCAGGATATCTCTCAATGCCATTTCCAGGGAATTCTAAGCAAGTGAAGGCATCTGCTTGGGAATACCCTGAAGCAAATGGTAAGCCACTGTGTGTGACAGAATGCTGGACTGGATGGGCTGTGGCCTGTTCCAGCAAGGCTGTTCTTATGTTCTTGTGTTCTTAATCTTTTCAATAATCTCCAAGCATTTTGGCTGATTTTTGCCATGTCAAATGCTCTTATACTTGTCATGGTTTCCACATGTGACCTTGTCTTGATTTTAAGGTGACATTTGATCTATGTAATGTTAAGACACATATTGAAGTTTTCTTAGGCTTAGAAAGCCAGCTCTCATTTTAAAGCACGTTGGAATGCCAGGCTGTTAGTCTGACATGACACTGATGCATAGTTAGGATAGTTGCCTCCCCAAAGGGAGGAGGGGAAAGTGAGTGTCCAGGACTGGACACATTATAAGGAACACCTGCAGTCACTACGAGGGAACTGATTGACAGCTGACCACACCACGAGGGAGATGACGTCTCCACTCCTGTCAATCAAATTATAATTGCCAGGACACCTGCAGAACAGAACTTTTCCAAAGAATGCAAAGGTGGGGGCCACATGTCAAACAGATGGCACCAGCATGTCTCATTTTCATGAGAACACGGGTGCTTTTCCATTAGATCACCACATTCTAAAGCCCCTTTTCTCAATTAAAGGAGGCCAATTTCAGCACTCAGAAGGCACTTCAGGAGCAAGGGTGGAACCCTTGTCTCTTAACACAAAGAACTTGATTTCAGCGGGAGCTCTTGTCCGATTGCTGCCCGACATGACTCTTCGGGGCTAACACTCAACCATGAGGGGCAGAACCGCCCCAAACCAGCAAGCGTGAACTTGCTAGGGAGCTAGCAAGATTTTATTTCATTTATTTGTTTTATTAGCTTGTGTTTTATGTAGTGTAGATTAATGTAAGATTTGTATCCAGTATTGTGTTTCCTTCAATAAATCTTCAAAAGCCAGTCGTGTTTTACCTGCCTTTGTAAAGGGAGGAGAAGGAAACCCAGCAGAGCAGAAGTGGCTCCAATTGTCCTCATCACTTCAGCATTGGAAGCCTTCCAGAAGTTGGTGAGAGGGATTGCTCTGTCTGTTAAGGGGAGGGGGAGTAGCAAGTCAGTTGTGTGTCATAGACCTCAGCACTAAGAAGCCTAGCTTCTGCCAAGTGATCAATATTACCTGCCATATGCAGAAGGCTACTCTGTCCCTGTACCCCAGCGAATCGGGCAAAGGAGAGGAGTGCTCATTAAGGCAAGCAGGACGCTGGATCAAAGGTCTGGCGTGCCGGGTGTTCCCAAGAAAAATATTCTGGGTGCCCAGCAGAGCCTTTGTGAGGCAGTTTCCTCCCCCTATGTCCCTGATATGGTGGCAGTGATGGGATCCTGGAACCCATCGTCCACTGAAGTGACTCCAGGGTTCACTTACCAGATGACAGCAAAGATGTCCAGAGAGCCAGCCAGCCAGATGGAAGGAGGTGAGCGAGGGTGTGTCTGCAGACCATGCAGCCATTGCAGACAGAGGTGGGAGAAGAATCTTCCTGGGCGTAGGAGGGTCCTCTCAGAGCCTGCACACCCAGATCGTCTTGCCAGCACCTTCCTGGGGCTGTCTCCATGCCTTTGCCAGAGGAAAGGAGCAGAGGGAAGAATGTGGCAGCTTCTCCAATGTTCCAGCCCAGTGCAGCGAACCAGCAAGTTCCAGTTCTTCAGCGTCACTTCTAGAGCCATCAGCAGAAGCAGCGCCGATGCATCAGTGTCTTCCTTGCCACCAGCAGTCGGAAGAAGTGCAGAGTTGTGTGTACGTTTGCACACAGCACCAGAGACTTTCACAAAAGTTCCGGTCATCAAAGGACTGAGTTCATAAGTTTGTAAAAACAAAGAACAGTGCCCTCAGCACTTAAGATCTGCAGACCTGTGTGTCTGCCTGTTGTTAGTTTAACTCTCTGTATCACATTTGAAAAAGTGGACAGTAAATTGTACTGATATGTTCCTAATTAAGAAATGTCAGTTAAATGGGTAATGTCTCTTTTAGGAAAAAGGAAACAATGTGGGTGGAGTCTGAATCAATGTACTTAGGTGAAGATCAGAATTCCAGAAAGCCCATCTCTTGTTAAGGGGAGGAATTTGGAGCCAGCGAAGAAAGAAACTTTTGGGAAAAGTTCCAGCCTCTTTAACACGAGTTAGCAGAACTGGAGGAAGCTGAATGCTGAATCCAAACTCTGCAGGGTCCTAAAGAGAGGATCCGCCTTGCCTGAAGTGTTGACAAGAGGGAAGGGAAGAGTCCTTTTCCCGATCTGACCAAGGGGGGCATGCAATTGATTAAATCAATTCCCTAGTGTCAGGCAACCCAGAGAAAGATCAAAGCAGATCTTACTCTGTTCCTTCTTTGAAGATGAACAAAAGTGAATTCAAAGGGAAATTCTGGGGTACACCGGTTACAGATCTCAGAAGGGTTGTGTTTTGTGAGGGTAGGCAGATTGCTTTGCCTGCACTCTTCTCTATCCAGTTCTTTAACTGGAAGCAATGGTTTAAGATTCACAGATTCTGGGCGGAGAAGTCTGTGATCTTTGGGAAACCTAGCGGTGTATTAAAATGTTTGTCTGTTGTTTGTGTTGTTTAACGCTGAAAGGAAACAAACACACTTGGTGTCTGCTAAAATAATGTCCTCTCTCTCCCAGCTCACATTTCAGCCTGGCCAGTTGGTTGTGAGAAGGGAATGAAGAGGCGGAGTTGAGATAAATCACCGGCTTTCTAGCAAGCCAAAGTGTGGGGAAGAGAATTGTTTTCTGTCTGTCATCCCCAGAGTGTGATTTCAAGAATAACACCTAGGAGATATGGTACAGGATATCCCAGGGTGTGAGAACAAACCCAGGATAGCATTTCAGAAAACTAGCTTACTGAGTAACATTCTTATCCATACTGATGTTCTGCCGCATCCTGATATTTCCAGTATTATCGCAGGACATTATAAATGTGGGGGTTGTTCCGTGTGCAGGTTCTCTATAGAGACTAAGGAGGTGGCTATTCCGGAATGCTCTGTACGATATGTCTTGAATTTGTTTAGTAATTGCAACTCTGTAAATACCATCTACATGATTTCTTGCCCTTGTGGTAAAAATTCCATTGGCCAATCCTCTAGATCTTTGAAAACACAGATATGTGAACACCATTCCCGCATACACACACAGTCTCCTAATGCTCCTCTTGTGTCACATTTTGTGCAACATCATCACACTGAAGATCAGATTCGATTTGTAGTTCTGGATGTAATTAAACCAAAACCCTTTACTAGAATAGACACAAAAAAGAGACTTTTGCAACAGGAAGTATATTTTATTCACAGGTTTAATTCCATGGAACCACACAGACTTAACTCTTAAAATGACATGTCATGCTTTTTGTAATAGGACTGTTGATAACTTTCAGTCAGTGTTTTGTCAATGTTCTCTCTCTTTAAGACCTGATGTTGGACGTTCTTGCTGTGCTCTATTGGTACCATCTGACTCCCTTTTAGCTACAGTTAAATATCACTGCGTGTATGACCATAATTAACGTCTATGGCACTAAAAGAATTCACTTTAGATGCTGTTTTGATGCATATCACAAGTTATTTTTAAGTATTGTTTACTTACAAAATGGTAAATTGTGAGTTTTGTATCTATTGTGTTTATGTATATTAAGGGATTCAAACTCTATGTTTGCAGTATTAAGAATTGTTATAATTATTATTTTGTTACTGCTGTAATTGATAATTATTTTCTGTATCCTCCTATCATTTAGATTATACACACCTTTGATGAAGTACCGAAATACTGATTTACCGGAACGGTGTCGGTGTGGTTGTGTCTTTTGAAGATTATTGTGTTTTGAAGTTATGAAATGAAGTTATGAAGTATGAATAACTCAACTTTATGAATTTTGATTTCCCTATACTGAATTAAGTATTTTTGGTTATTCCAACATAATAAACGAAGATTTGATTTTTGTACTGCCTTGAACTGGACGCTTTATTACATTGACTATACCGTTTGGCCCTCCGCTTTTTTATCACAATGACAAAAATAGCAAAGCCATTATAAAATGGGCAGAATCCCATGCAATGTGTCTTATACGTTCCTAAACTACCTAGTTGATTTAACAACGGCAAGTGGCAGAGCCTATAGCTCATCGACGTGTTAAGAATTTAGGTGATCCAATCCTAAACACTCAGCATGGACACACTCTATGTCAGATCTATTCATCCACCCCACTTCAATCCATACCATTCCGCAAGAAGTATAATTTCCAAAAAAGTCAAGAATTCTAGATGCAGCTGTTCTTCAGATTGATACTCAACCAGAGAAACAAGTTCAGTTTATAGCTTCCATTTTGGAATGTTCTCATGCCATCATTCTAAGAGGGTACCAGACAAATTACATCCCAAATCTAACTCTAGAAATGCATGGCCAATGCTTAGATTATATGTCAAAATTTGAAGAAAATCCTTTTAGAGACCGTACTAAAAAGAGCAGGTAGAAATTGGTGTCAACCCTTGCAGAAACAAAAAGAACTCACTGTGGCTATGCTTTCAGATGAACTTTAGTCTCCCAATAAAGATTGCCAAATCTTCCAGGTCTTTTGGGGAGGCCTCCCCCCTCACACTATCTTTGATAGCATATTTGCTAGGAAAAGGAAAGAGGGGAAGCGCAGCGGCACAATATGGCCCTCACGCTCTTTTCCAGCCCCACCCCAAAGATACGGGCACCTGGGGCTCGGTGGTGGGGTGTGGCTACATCCCCTATAAAGGGGGTAGCCACGCACTTACCCACCACCATTTTTTGAGATCGGCTGGGACAAGAGTGCGTTTGTGCTGGCTCCAGGCGATCTCTTTTTTTCCTGGCTCGCCGGCTTAAAGCCATGCTTAAAGCGCAATGGCCCCAAAGAGGAAGGCGCCATCCGGGCCCTCTGCCGTGGAGCACGGCTCGGCTCCTCGGGCGGGACGACAAGCTTGCCCGACGCCTCCTGCCTCCAGCATCAGGTCTGCCTCGAGCCGTAGGGCTCGGGCAAGGCCTGGGCGGACAGCCGCTCTTGGGGCCTTGCCACCCTCTGCCTCTGCTGGCCCTTCTGGTCCTCCTGTAGAACTCAAGCCTACCCAGGGCCAGAGGGTCTGGGTTAGGACCGCGAGGATGGCCCCCATTGAAGCCACACCACTCTGTGGCCCTGCGGGCCCTGCTCGGCCTCCTGGTGGACAGGGACCCCAAGTGGAGCCTGCTCTGAAGTACACCGGGGTGGGTGAAGTGATTGACCCTCAGCCACTCTTGGCCCGCATCCTGGCCCTCGAGCGTGTCATGGGTATCGGGCCACCACCTGAGGTTTGCTGGGTGGCAGGCCAGTCTATCCTTGGTGGGCCCCTTTAGGCCGAGGCTGAGTGGCCCCAAGTGGCAGCTCAGGTCCAGAGTCGGGTAGAGCTGCTGGAGGCCACACAGCCCACGCCGCGCGAGCAACCACAGCTAATCCAAGTCCACTGGGATCGCCAGAGGGATCAAGCTCAAATGCGTTCCCGAGCTCCAACGCCCATCACCAGCCAGAACCCCCGGTGGGGGCGGCTGGGGGGTGTAGCATGTGAGTATGGTGGTCAAATTAGAACACATGGGAACCCCACTACCTTCCCTATGGGAGTGCAATGGCCTTGGCCTCAGCAGGCGGCCAATGCCTTACCGACGCCCGCTTTGGTTCCTCCCATCATCCAGGTTAACATATGGAGAGCTCCTTACCCTCCGGTACCGCCCGGCATTCTGCCCACAGGTCCCAACGTACCGTACCCGGTATGGCCATATGGTCCTCCTGTCAATGCGGCGTACCATTCTGCACCGATATCTGCCATGCCTACGGCCGGTTATTCCCTGCCTGTTGGTGACCATCTTTTGCCAGCCACCAGGGATAAAATATGGTGCAGGGAGTATGTGGATATCTTAACAGGGAACCCACCAGGGAGGAGAAGGAACGGCAGGATGATTGGGACAAGGAATTGTCTCATCGTCGCAAGCCCCCTCATACTTGGGCCAATTGGCTGCCGGCCTATCTGATATACGCAGCCGTGTATCTTAGGGCTCACCCTGATATGGCGATTCCTATGATACAATACCTAGACATGATTTATAGGGCCTATGTAGATTTCCCTGGCCCCTCTTGGCTGGCCTACGACGAGGAATTTAGAATGAAGGCTGCCCTTCATCCCGAGGTGCAATGGGATACACCCAATCAACTCCTATGGCGGCTGTACATGACGCCTTCCTGACCGGCGGCCAGGGACCGCTATCACTGTGGTCATGCGGTACAGCAGCCTAGTATAGCACAGTCTCCCCGCCAGCTGGCGGGGCAGGGGGTTCCAGCCCTCCTGCTGTGCTGGAGTTATTCTTCCTCAGGCACCTGCAATAAGAGGCAGTGTAAATTCGGGCACGAGTGCCCTACATGCTGGGGACCGCACGCTGCTTCTGCATGCCTGCGGGCTGGAGGGTCCCGGGGGAGGGGTCGTGGACAGCAAGGGCCAGGCAGAAGTTCCTCTGATGCGACAGCAACTACAAAAGGCCCCCTCCCCAATTCAAATTAATGTTCTAGAATGGTGGTTGCGCATCTATCCAAAGAAAGATGACACAGTTTATTTGTTTATTTGCTCCCAATTTGCTCCCAATTTGCAATCATTCCGGGGTAAGGAAGATATAGCTAGGGAGAAGATAGTTAAGGAAATCAGGGAAGGGAGGTCCTTTTGACTACCACCCCTATGCCAACTTAAAGGTATCTCCACTTGGCTTGATACCTAAAAAAAATCCTCTGGTGAATTTCGCTTGATTCACCACCTGTCCTACCCGGAAGGTTCATCGGTCAATGATGCTATACCGGATGAACTTTGTTCAGTCCGGTATACGTCTTTTGATCAAGCCTTACAAATGGTTCGCTCATGTGGTCGTGGGGCACTACTGGCTAAGTGTGATATTAAATCGACTTTCCAATTATTGCCAGTACACCCTGACGACTTTGAGTTGTTAGGTTTTTGTTTCAAAGGGAAAAATTACGTCGATAAAGCTATGCCCTTTGGCTGCTCCATTTCGTGCTCGGCCTCTGAACATTTCAGTACCTTTCTACATTAGGCCTTTGTTCAGAGGTCGGGGTCTAGAGCCGTCGCCCACTACCTAGATGATTTTTTGTTTAGTGGTGGTCACGGTTCGGGCACCTGTCGACAGTTATTGGTTACCTTTCAGGAGCTTATGTTGGAGCTGGGGGTTATCCCTTGCTCCTGAAAAGACTGAAGGCCACGCCACTACTCTTACTTTTTTGGGCATAGAGATTGACACCCTGGCCCAAACGTCCAGGTTGCCCCGAAAGAAGGTGACCCGGATTTCTGAGGCAATAGTAGCCATGCTTGCTAAACGTAAGGTGTCCCTCCATGAGTTGCAGGTGCTTCATGGGCACCTCAACTTTGCTTGCAGGGTAGTTACCCCAGGAGGGCATTCGCCAGGCGACTGTGCGATGCAATGACTGGTCTGTTCAAGAAGCACCACAGGGTGCGACTCACCAGGGGTATGAGAGCCAACCTATCAGTCTGGCTCGCTGAATGGGGTTTCCTTTTGGCGCACGGAGCTGGTTGCTACACCCCACTTTCAGGTCCAGTCCGACGTGTCGGGTGCTCTCGGCTATGGCATTTATTTTAATGGCCGGTAGGCTTGTGGTAGGTGGCCCAACAAATGGCAGGGTACTGAGCGGTTACGAGACCTCACATTCTTGGAATTATTTCCTATACTGGGCACACTCACGTTGTGGGGCGAGATATGGGCTAATTCCGTAGTACACTTTTGGTGCGACAATGCGGCTGTGGTGCACATTGTCAATGCCCAAACCTCCCGTTCACCTAGAGTCATGGCCTTAGTTAGGCAGTTTGTGTTGCAGTCACTGAGCCTTAATGTGCTTTTTAAAGCCAGACATGTACCAGGCATTAATAATGATATTGCTGATGCTTTATCCCGCCTGCAGATCTCCCAGTTTCGGGACTTAGCGCCAGAAGCCGAAGAACTTCCCTCACCACTTCCGAGCAAGATGTGGACCTTTGGCGAGGAGAAGTGAGCCAGGCAATCGGCATGTCTTTGACCCTGCGCACGGGTAAGGCGTATCAGCACATGTATTTGGTTTTTATGGCATTCCGCAGGGAGGTGCACCTGCCTGACATATGGCCAATTCCTGTTGACCATATCCTACAGTATATGGTGCATCTTCAAAGTGAGGGATTAGCTCCACGCACCATTGGCACTAGACTTTCTGCCTTGGCCTTTGCTGCCAAAGCTCGGGGTTACCCAGATCACACAGGTGATTTCCGAGTCCGCCGGGTGTTGGAGGGATGGACATGTGAATGTGGCCGCGGCCCTGACACGCGGCAACCTGTCTCCCCTGCTCTGCACGCGATCCTGGCTAGGGCATGGCATAGCCTTTGCTATGATCAATACGAGGCATCTCTTTTCCCTGCAGCCACCACAGTGGCGTTTTCCGGGGCTCTTAGGATCAGTGAACTGGTGGCTCTTTCAAGACATGACAGGTCACGTAGGGCAGTAGAACTGGCTGATGTTTCTCTGACGCAAGAGTCAGCTCAGATGAAAATTCGTTCATCTAAAGCTGACCAACAGGGGAAGGGTAGTTATGTTACACTCCTTAGATGTATTTTCACTGAAATCTGCCCCGTCAGTGCCCTGCATGTCTTCATGGCAGTACGGGGCTCACGCCCAGGACTGTTATTTTGCCACCGTGATGGGTCCCCACTCACTAAGTTCCAGTTTTGGAAGATTACTGGGACTGCTCTTCACAATTTAGGGCTCCCTGGGGCTCGTTACGGTACCCATTCCTTTCGTATAGGCTCTGCATCGACAGCCACTGCATTTGGGTACTCAGAGGTGGACATACGGAAGATGGGCAGATGGGGGTCTGCGCGTTTTGGCTTATATGTTTGTCCTATCCTTGCTTGAATACATTGCTCGCCCTCGTTCTCTTCTCTTTTATTGCAGACCGTTTGTGTAGGCGCACACAAGTGGAAGTCTGGCTGGTTGGACACAGCTATGTTTATTGGGCTGCACGTTATGCAGCAGCATCGGATTGGGGTCCCCATCTTGGCTTACGCGCAGCCGCACATCTTTGGTGGTATGGTTTGCATGGAATGAGGTGGCGGGAACTGATGCCATTCCTTATGTCCGTTAGGGATGCCGAACTTCCGGATATATTAATTATACACCTGGGTACTTAATTCTACTTAAAATGTGTACTTAATTCTATTTCATGTCAACTGCCGGGAACGCCATTTGGGGAGAAAAAGTTGAGTATAAAATCTAACAAAGATAAATGGCTAGGAAGTGATAGAAATATACCAAATGCCTACCCCATTTCTTTCCTGTAATTTCAGCACACATTCAGGAGTCACAGAAATTTGTTCACTACATCATAGCGCTTCAGACATTTGAAAATGCCTTCCCTATCACATATTAACTTGTTTTTCTCTAGATGAAATGTTACTTCAACATTTTATCGTAGGACGCGGTCTCCAGACTTTTCAACATCTTTGTAGTCCTTCTCTGAACACAGCACTCCAGATGAGTTCTCTCTAAGCAGAACAGAGTGGTACCATTATTTCCTTTGATCTGAACACTACATAACCTTTTGTGCAGCAACCAATCATACTACACATTTTATTTAAAAAAAATTTATTGAATTTTTCAAAGACATACAAAAAAGAAAAGAAAACAATGACTAACAATACAGTACATAAACAAATCCATAGTATCATCTTAACAAACATTACTGAATGTTAGCACATAACAATATCTAGACTCATTAATTACTATATAACCACAAAATATTAAGAAAAAACCATTGTTTCAATATCCAAAATAATAAGAACTTTCTGTGCTACCATTAATCTTTAGATAAATAATAAACACCCTGTGAATATATACAATGCCCGGAGAGTTTATTTGCTGCTCAACTCCAGAAACTTCTTTTAGATGGTACTGGTCCTGAACTATCATTTGCCGTACAAGAATGGTCCACAAATGGTTTCCATATATTCCAAAATCTATTCTCCTTTAAGTTATCCCTTTTCACTTTAATCTCCCATGTCAGTTTATCATTCAGTGCTAAACTCCACATTTCTTTATACCACTCATTTTTCCAGCTTCTAGCTATACATTGTCTACCCGTTGTCAATACAATTTCCAATAATTCCTTTTCATCTTTGTTTAAACCCAAACCTTCCACATTCGTTAAAAGAATGATACTTGACACCAGCTTAACACTTCTACCCATTATTTCACCAAACTCATCTTCTATTCTCCCCCAGAAATCCCTTATTTTTTTACAACTCCACCACATATGTTCGTATGTTCCATCAAATTCTCTACATCTCCAACATAACTTATCTCTTTTATTATCCATCTGGTAAAGTCTTAATGGCATCAAGTACCATTGCCACAACATTTTAAAATTATGTTCTTTAATTCTCACAGACATTGTTCTCATAATCCTCTTTTTCCATTTGTTTTTCCACTCCATCTCCCCAATTGTTATATTCAAACTTTGTTCCCACTTCCGTCTCAAATCCTCCTGTGGATCTACCCCTCTATTCAGTATATTGTAAAGCTTACTCACAAGACCTTTTATACTATTTTCCCCTTTTCTAGTTCTCCATACCAACTCCTCAAATTCTGTATGCATTCTATCTAGCCCTACTTCTTTTCCATATTTTTGTTCCAATTTTCCACCTTCAACCTCTGAAACCAATTCAAATTTAATATCTCAAATATTTTTTCCCGATCAACAAGAGACTCACATATTTTTAACCAATCCTTCAATAAAAGCATCCCATTTTTATCCAATATTTCCATTTTTTCCTCATCTAACTTTATTGGGAAACACATCATATCAGTCAGTTCTAAAATTGGAGAGAGATTTGGGACCATATCCTTTTTTACCTTCTTCCACACCTCCACGAGACCTCTCATCATAGTATTATTTGGTCTTCTCACCTTATCCTTTATTCCTAAAAAAATCAAATTTCCAATATTTCTATATTCTTTCATCTCCAATTGCTCCCAAATTGTTTTTTCTCTTGCCAAAATCTTCACAACATTCTTAACTTGAAAAGCCCGGTAATATGCTAGCAAGTTTGGCAATCCCAAACCCCCTTTTTTTTGAGACAAGTACCATAACTTCTTTGGAAGCCTAGATTTTTTACCTCCATTACAAAAACCATTGAACATCTTTTGAAACTCATTAATTTCTTTCTCTTTCAAATGGATCGCTAGTGTATCAAATAAAAAGTTAAGCTTTGGCAACAATATCATTTTACACATAGCAATCCTTCCGAACCATGACAGCTTTGACTTCTGAAGCTCTTGTATTTTGTTCTTAAATTCTACTTTCAAGCTGTCATAGTTCAATCGTTTAAGTTCTTCTAATTTGTTTGAAATAATTATCCCCAAGTATTTCAACTTATCCTTAATTTGTATATTAAGTGTCAACACTGTCCTACCCATCTCACTTGGTTTCAAATTGCACAACATCAATTCTGATTTATCCCAGTTTATCTTTAACCCAGTTATATCTTGAAATATCTGTAAATGATCTTTAATCCTGTCCATTACCAACTCCGGGTGCTTTACCATAAGCAATGTATCATCTGCGTACATACTCACTTTATTACCCATGATCCCTTCTATATTTAAATCCTCCCTTATACTTTTAGCTAAGATTTCCATTGCCATAATAAACAGAATAGGAGATAATGGACAGCCCTGCCTCGTACCAGCTTCTAACTTTACCACATCCGTAAGCTCCTCATTTACTCTAACCCTAGCATTTTCTTTTTGATATAGTAAATCTATAACCCTATTAAATTTATCCCCAAATCCATATTTTTTAACTATTTCCTTGATTGAGGACCACTGCAATGAGTCAAATGCCTTGAAGATATCCAATGATAATAGTCCCACCTTTTCCTTTGTTTGATTTACATTATCTATTAAATCTAATACCCTTCTAGTCAAATCCGCCATATGTCGTCCTTTTAAAAACCCAACTTGATCAACATTTATATATTCCCCCATAAAACTATTTAGATGGTTGGCCAATATTGCTGTAAAGATTTTCGCATCTTGATTTATAAGTGAAATTGGTCTGTACGAATCCACTCTTTCCAAATTCTTACCAGGTTTTGGCAGAAGAACGATTGTAGTATTATACCATGAAGTCGGAATTGATCCTCCATCTAGTATATAATTATATAACTTCACCAATTTCAGGACCACCACCTCCTTGAATTCTTTATAGAACTCTGTCGATAATCCATCGTCCCCAGGGGCTTTCCCTATCTTCAATCTGCTTATTACCTCCTTAACCTCTTTATCAGATATCTTTTCTTCCATTTTCTCCCTATGCTCTTGTTTTATCCCACTCCCTAACTGTTTCTCCAATATCTTTTTAAGCTTTTCCAAATCTACTTCCTTTTTTGCATATAGTACCTGATAAAATTCCCTGACAATTTTACATTTATCCCTATTCTTATTACATCTTAAGCCTTGCTTATCAACCAGTACACCAATTTCTTTTTTTTCCCTTTTAACCTTGGCTGCTCTTGCTAATAATTTTGAATTCTTATTACTAAATTCAAAATATTCTCTATTTAGATAAATCAAATCCCGTTTAACTTTATCAATATCCTTACCCATTACTTCTGCCTTAAGAAATTGTAATTTCATTAAAAAAAATTTGTCCTTGTTTTTTGCATGCTCCTCCTGTAATTGTTTTATTTCTCTTTCTTTTTCTGTCTGTTCTGCTTTGTATTTTTTATATTTGAAGCTTGCCAATTTTATACTCTCCTCCCTAAAAACTGACTTCATGGTATCCCATACAACATTAAAATTAACCTCATTATTGTTGTTCCACTGCCAGCTTTCTTTCCAACTTTCCATAATTACCTCTTTACTTTTTTGATCTTTAAACAAATTAGGATCGTACCTCCAATTTCTTACTCTTCGTATATTTTTTTGTGCTTTTAGTTCCAAATATACTTTAGCATGGTCCGATTCCTTAATAATCCCCATTTCCACACCTTCTATATCCCCAATTAAATTTTCCGAAAGAAAAACATAATCTATTCTTGAGTAGGTCCCATGGACGTGTGAAAAAAAAGAATATGCCCTTTCTGAGCCCTTATACTCTCTCCACGAATCCTTCAAACCCATAACCTTCATCCAATTGTCCAACACCTTCCCTTTCACACCAATTCCACTTCTAGCTATATTTGTACAATCTAATCCTGACCTTATCACTACACATTTTAAAGCCACTACATTTTCATATAGTTATTTATTTATTTATTCAATTAGCCAATTAGTCAATTTATATCCTGCTTCTCTGATAAAAAGTGGCATCCACCGGACATTAAGCAGCTACTACTTTGAAACATTTCACGAGATGCTTCTATTGTTATTAGGAGAAGAGGTGTTAGAAAATAAGTGAATGACATTAAAATGCAATTTATATTGCGTGGATGATAGTGAACCTCAAGGAGACCTTGGCTAAACAAGAGCAGAAGATTTTCCTACTGATGAACACTTACAGTGGTGGGCATCAGCAGGTTCGCACCAGTTCGGCTTCGACAGAACCGGTAGCAGAAATTCTGGCTGGCCCCGGCCATCCAAGTTTTGAAATAAATTAGTCCTAATTTGGGTGCAATGCAGGGCTTCCCCCTGGCCAAGCCCACCATATCACCCCCACAGTGTGGTAGTAAAAAAATTGGGAGCCCACCACTAAACACGTATGAACACGAAACCAACACAACATTAATGAGTCTAAGTTTGTCACCAAGAGACCTATCTGCTTTCACTTATGCAAGTGGAAACTGGCAAAGACATCTTTACTATTGAGTTAAAAACCAGTTCAAAGGGCATAGTTAAGATGTACAGCAACAATCCTTGGGGGGGGGGGGGTTTCTCTCAGTAGCTGCTCAGTTATCAAAAATCTGTCACAATAAAAGGGGACAAGGGGGAAGTAGCCTTTTGATCAGAGTAACAAACATACCTGTCAAGTTTTGGACATGAAAATAAGGGAAAATTTAGGCCACACCTTTCTCTCCCAGGCCATGCCCCCTCCTCCCCAAAATCTAGGCACATCCAAGAGCCTAGAAGATGAGGAGACACAGGGGAATGTTGAGTTCCCCTGGTGGAGGAAAAAACACCCCTTCGGTATGACTGCTTCCCTTCACAGAGAAAAAAGCAGCCAGCAAGCCAGGCTTACTGCAATAATTCTGTTCTATATTTCCCCCCTATTCAACTGCATTTCATATTATGGTGATTTTTAATTGAACTGTTTTTCACATTTTAATCAGTTAATTGTCTCCTGTCGTAGGGTTTTTGCCTCAATTTCATTTTTAAAAACTCTGTATTTAAGAGAAAACCACGGAAGTATGTTGTTTATATTGTATGCAAATATACTTGAAGCCATCTCTCCTAGGAAAGAGGGTGTTAAAGGGAAGTCCGCCGCGAATAGGACCTTTGCCGCGTTTCCCCGCTGCCCCCAACACCGGCGCGGGGATGGAACGAGCTGCACCTGTGGACACCGGTCCCTCTCCCCTGGCCCCGCCTGGCCAGAGGATAAAGAGGGATGCCCACAGCACCAGAGGATGCCCGCCGCGAACAGGACCTTTGCCACGTTTCCCCAGTGCCTCCAACACTGGTGCGGGGACGGAAGCAGTTGTCTCCTGAGCTCCTTCCCCGGTCTGGCCTTGGCCATGGGGAAGTTAGAGCACTGCTGGAAGGGTTTGCTGCCCAGGGCCTGTATTTTGCACTTTGTATTTAACTTTGTAGTTTCTGATTTGAATTGTAACTTGCATTTTGCAACTGTATTGATATGTGTATTCTATTTGGTGATACTGTATTTTGAATTGTATTTTTGTATGTTTTTCTATTTCCCCACCCCCACTTAAGATTTGCTTTGTATTTATTTAATTGTGTTGCAAACCACTTTGAGTTGTCAGTAGATAAGAAAAGTGGTATATAAGAACACTAAATAAATAAATAAATAAATAAGTCAATGAGCCAATCGGCTTCAAGTATATTTGCATATAGCATAAATGGGATACTTCCATGGTTTCCTCCTAAACACAAAGTTTTTAAAAATGAAATTGAGACACAAAACACTAAGACCAGAGACAATTAACTGATTAAAGTGTAAAAAACAGTTCCACAAAAAATCACCATAATATGAAATGCAGTCGAATAGGGGGGAGAATTGGGGGGAAATATAGACTAGAATTATTACAGTAAGCCTGGTTTGCTGGTTATCTTTTTCCCCATGAGGGGAAGCAGTCATGCTTATGGGGTGGTTCTTCCTCCACCAGGTGGAGCCCTACATTCCTCTTCTCTGGTATGAGCTGCATACCTCAAAAATAAAGATATAACACAATAATATATGGGAGGTTTACATGCCCCTGAATTTTTTTAAAATATGGGAATTTAAAAAATGTGATGATGGGATTAGGGGCGCTAAATTATGGGGTTTTCCTGAGCAAAATGGGATACTTAACAGGTATGGTAACAAATGCTTTTCCTATGGAATTTTGGGGGCAAGCCCACAGTTCCTTGCTTGGCCAGTCAGCCCGCCCACCATCCCTCCACTGTGAGATCCTACAGTTTTCAAAATAAATTTGCATTGCTCTTGAAATTCAGACTTAAGCAAAGAAGGACCAAGTTGGGAGGAGTGGAGAGAACACTCAGAGGAACCCAGCTAGCCCCCCACAAATCTTGTGTCATCATTCTGCTGTAGTAACCATGTAGGTTACTACAATACAGAGCTGGAAATACAAGATGCCCTTCTAGTTTAGTTCCATGGTATAGATAAAGGTTGCCCTTGCTTGAAAACCAGATGTATCCAACTCTAAGGTTCAGCGCTCATCTCTGTTTATAGCCAAAGAGCCAGAGCTGTCAGTGTCTACAGACATTTCTGTGGACATGTGGCAGGCATGACTAAACACCAAATGCTGTTTACTTTCCCACCGAAGTGGTACCTATTTATCTACTTGCAATTTCTTGCTTTCGAACTGCTAGGTTGGAAGAACCTGGGACAGAGACGGGAGCTCACCCTGTTGTGCAGCACTCAGGTCTCAAACTGCTGACCTGGTGACCTTCCAGCCATCCAGTTCAGTGTCTTAACCACTAAGACCCAGGAACAAAATCTTACACACTGAGAATGCTTAGCATTACATCATCCTTACCTCTTGTTTTATAATTCTCTTCTTGGTGACAGCCAAATGACATGTCAGCTTGTTTCTTCTACCTGCAGACTTCAGCATGTGAGAAAAGCTAGAAAGAACAAAAATTCTGTCAATGTGTATTCAACCAAATGAAATATTGCAAAAACTTGGAAGAAGTGTAACTGAAGAATGAACTCTGCAAATTAAAATTAAGCACAAATTTAATAGCAACCATCCAACACCATTTCAGTGCTTGGTGCCTTGTGAGAGCATTTTCTTATGTTCACAGCTTTACTCCTTGGTTCTGAGCTACATCAATATTTCTTCATTAACATTTTTGAAATGGTAACCATGTTAGTCTGTGTTTCAAGTGTATCAGAGAGTAAACAAAACAAAAAGACAAAAACATTGTGGCACTTTAAAGACTAAGTGCTGTATTTTAATGTTAGCTTTCATGGATCGAGTCCTCTGTCTGATGAAGTAGACTTGATCAACGAAAGCTAACATTAAAATACAGCAGTAAGTCTTTAAAGTGCCACAGTAATTTTTTGTCCTTTTGTTTTGTTTACTCTCCAATATTTCATTGTATCATTGAGAACCAGTCTCACCAGGTTATCCTGCTATCCTTGCTTGCCTGGAGGGAATGAGGAGCAGCTGAGCAGCGTAGTGGCTGACTTAAGAACTCAACCACACCGCTACCGGACGCCCTTCCCTCGGCTCGCCTGCCTGGAGAGAATGAGGAGCAGCTGAGCAGCGCGGTGGCCGGACTTAAGAACTCGACCACGCCGCTACCGCCGCTATCGGACACCATTAACTTACGTCCTTCATTCCCTGGCTGTGAATGAAAAGACAGCTGTGCTACCACGCCCCCTGGCCCTTTTCATCGGCCAGGAGGAAAAGTGCGGTGATTTCTTTGAAGGTCCGGACTTTTCACATACAGTATAAGTATTGTGTTCTTATGCTCTGTGATTTTTGCTTTTGTAATGCTTTGTTTATTGTGATATTGATGTTTTTTGGTGATATTTGTATACTGTAACTTGTTAATTGTACTCTGTAAACCGCATTGAGTTGCCCCTTGGGCAGAGAATTGCGGTATATAAATTAAAATTAAAATAAAATAAAATAAAGTAGGCCATACTGCCAGCGACTCAATACCAATCATCAGGTGGCACTTAACTAACCTGACAACCTTGAGGACTAACGACCTTAGATGGTGAAGTCCACAGGGATGGGTGATGGTCCCCAAGTGGATTAAATCACACTTGAATCCATCTTGATGGAGGGGAGCAGCTTCATCAATACTACTCTCAGGCCAATAAGGACTTTGTGTGCCAAAAGGGCTCAGAACCAAAAAGTGACTTGTGGAACTGTTTCAGCAGTAGGGGTGTCATACTGCGATGCGGAAGGCAAATGGAAGGCCACTGCATTATGTTTTCTGGACAATCTTCATGGCTGATCTCCATGATGATAACTAATATTCAGAATCGGATACAGCACGTGAAGAACTCCCACTGTGTTAGAAAAGTAAACATAAATTAATGAGCAATTGCCTTCAGAGGAAGGAACAGTCTGTAATCAGTGAAGCATGGAGATGTCACCACGTAATTTTCACATCACAATGAAGACATAAATTTCAAAGCTGTTTTTTTTAATGAAGTCATGACTCGTTTTCTGAAAATATTGTAGATGTTCTACATGAGTCATGAGGCAGAAATAAGAAAAATCAGAGAGTAATGCACATGCTTCCCATAATGGTATTCTTCTGGCAAAGTATTGAATCACAGCAATAAATTAAGGAATAGATCTCTTGACTCAATCGGATTTACCCAGATATTGATTTATTATTCAACAATTGTTCAACAATAATGTAACGACATGAAAATAGAGAGTAAGCCTAATATTAAAATAAAAGTTAGTCCTCAAAGTGGTACCGCATTTCTCTTTCTGTTTTGTTTATTCTCTGATATATTGAATCATGAACTTCTGAATTATAGTGATTCTATTCAGGGTTTTCTAGGGAGAGCATACTCAGAAGTGGCTTAGAATTCTCAGTCTATTCACATGGGGATGGAAGTCCTCTCCTCAATGTGACTGTGAAGAAGACCAAACCATGGGCCACATTATATTTAGGTGTCCTTTACACCTAAATTTGGAGGCACATTGGAGGATTTACATAGTGCCACAGATAAAGCCCTTCAATGGCTTTCAAACCTAGATGTGGAACTCTAACTAGGAACTTGAGATGGACAATTTGCACTTACTGTATACATCAACTTTAATGTAGGCAAGTGAAGTTCATCATACAATAAATAAAATAAATTCCCTTCTGGGGGCACCCTGTAACTGTCAGTTGGTCCATGACAACACAGGCTGGCTCTTCACTTCTAAGGCACCATGGGGAATCAAACTCTCTACCTCTGACTCTGTAGTCAGATTCCTAAACCACAGAACCATCTAGCCAGCTTACTCCACTGAATTTTTGGAAACTGTTATGCTGGTTGGGACATTCTGTGAGCTGTGCAAACTCTTCCAAGGACAACTCTGAATCAAAGTGACAGGACATGAGATATGCTGTGCTCATATGCATTTTGGTGGTGGTGGTGGTTGTGGCAAATGCTTCATTTATTAACTTTCAAAAACCTGCAAAAGATATTTGAGTCTTCCCATTTTGGCAGGCTTAAACATTAGCCAGAGCTGAATCTGGAGCTGGAGTAATATGCATTACAAAGAGTGAGTGGGTTCATTTCATTTCATTTCATTTATTCGATTTATATCCCGCCCTACTCAGCCCAGGGCCAACTCAAGGTGGCTTACAACAAGTAAATCAAATACAGTATGACAAATGAAATACAGTAAAACAATATAAAAAAAACACAAAATACAATAGCATACAATTGCAAATTACAAATTACAAGAATTACAAATCAGCATAAATTAATCACAATATAAAGAATAAATTAAAGATACAATGGCAATAACTATTAATCAATAGCAATAACAATTAATCCTCCAAAGCTTGCCATGCCACTACCTCCCACATATGACCGGTCCACACGGAGAGGCGAAACGGCGACAGTTGAAGGTGCGTCATCGTCAGCACCTGATGCCGAAACTCGCACCAATCACACTGGACCTCCTCACACCAGCCCAGCTGGGAGGGAAGGGAGGCACTCCGAGACTCCAACAGTCCCTGAGAATGAGAATGTCCCAGGCCCCCAGCTGAAACGAGTCTCTCCATCCGCCCGCCGAGCCGGTGGAACTCGCTCTGGTGGCGGAGAAAGCGGGGCAGCTTTTGTAGATGTCCCGAGCCCCCAGCTGAAATGAGTCTCTCCATCCGCCCGCCAAGCCGATGGAACTCGCTCTGGTGGCGGAGAAAACGGGGCGGCTTTTGCAGATGTCCCGAGCCCCCAGCTGAAATGAGTCTCTCCATCTGCCCGCCGAGCCGGTGGAACTCGCTCTGGCGGCAGAGAAAACGGGGTAGCTTTTGTAGATGTCCCGAGCCCCCAGCTGAAATGAGTCTCTCCATCTGCCCGCCAAGCCGATGGAACTCGCTCTGGCGGCGGAGAAAACGGGGCGGCTTTTGCAGATGTCCCGAGCCCCCAGCTGAAATGAGTCTCTATCTGCCCGCCGAGCCGGTGCATGGGGTTCAGCAAAGGGGTCATAAGCATTCAATGTTCTTGTGATGCTTCATTAACTGCAAAGTTCTGGAGGGATTCCAGGGTTGGGGGTAAAGAACCTGTGCTCAATTGAGCCATCTACAGATGTTGTACTTGGGCTAGGAAAGATTCTCTCCTTTTTAAAAAAATATGGAAGAGCTTTTGCCACAGTTAATATCATGTGATTTCTTGGATGACACTGTCAGATAGTTCTTGTACAGGCTGAAAGGTGACAGTCAATTTCCATTGTTTACACAAGAATATGCAGTACTTCCTGCTTTTTATTGCTTCACTGTGGTTGGAGCTGCACAAATGTTTGAGAACATTTAAATCATTGTTCTCTGGGGTACATTCTTCTCTGTAAGTTCATGCGATTACGTGTCAAGAGAGCCAGTTAGGGATGCCACATCAGCCACAACACACCACCAGTGACCTTAAGGCTAAAATCCCAGTACTACAAATGGGTCCTCGTGTGACACCACAGAAGACATACCTACGTGAAGTCAGAAAGGGGCAGAGATTTCATCATGGGATAGACAGGCCAAATGTTAACAGAATGATGAATTTCATGGGTCACTATAATGCTACCAATTGCTTTGCAGGCGCACCCCCCAAAGAAAGACTCAGACACCGGTATATGGATAACGTCATTGGGCCACATTTATTGAATAATGCCCTAGTCCGAATTATAAATTTCAATTGGTACTCAGCCAATAATAATTCTTAAGGCAAGCAGGCCACAGTAACACTGGTAAGGTTCCTCCCAAAATTGCTAACGGCAATTGGCTACAATGTATCCATTTGTATCAATTTGTTTGTTACGACAAACAAATTGTTGACCGTAGTCAATAAACTATCTACTGACCCCACCCTCTGACGTGTATCCGTCAAATCACGGGGTGATGCATGCTGAAGAGCTCCTGCCATCACCCCATTGCCTGGTTCGTCGTTGACCAGTCAACGTTATTAAACTTGTACCTGTCTAAGTGTTGGCCAGTCAATTGCGAACCTGCCGGATACCTGTGGGTCATAAATATTTACCTTACCAGTGCTACCCGCCACACGGGGAGGCTTCAATAAAGACTCACCGCCCCCCCCCAGACCGTCAGCTCGGTCAACAGGCCTGCTTGCAAATCTTCCAAAAAGAGGTTCATACCTCTAGCCGACAGATGGACCCCATCCCCTGTATAAAGATCATAATTTTGTAAACTAATGGTGGGGTGTCGCATGACCCGCCCCAAACCCTTGTCTGCAAAGAACCGGGCAACTGCCCTGTTCACTGAGCGGCGAGCACGGTCAAGGGCATGGAGGTTAATACCCCCCTGTAAGCGTGATGCGGTATGATGTCCGACCATAGCAGCGTTGTGGAAGGCCACACATAATGCAAATAAGCTAGGTCGCTGCAAATCGCATATTTTAAAGAAAGGCCAGTGACCTGGCCTAGGTCATTGCCCCCGAGGTGCAGCACCAGGACATCAGGCGGTTCAGCATCCCTGATGGAGAAAAGGAATAGCAACAGTTCCCGCCATAACATTCCACCCTTACCATACCACCTGATACATGCGGAGGCACGCAGTCCAAGCTGGGGTCCCCACTCTGTCGCCGCAGCGGACTGCGCTGCCCAGTGCACATAGCTATGGCCCACCAGCCATACTGCCACCGGTGTGCGGGGACACAGAGGGTCTGTAAGATAAAACTGAGAGAACGGTGACTTATCTGGTACTCATACCTGAATAGGGCGAACATATAATGCAAAACACTTAGATCCCCATCTCCCCATACAGCATATATCAGCCTCAGAGTACCCAAAAGCAGCCGCAGTAGAAGCAGCCCCTATTCTAAAAGAATGGGTGCCGTAACGAGCCCCGGGGAGGCCAACACTGGACAGTGCCTTACCGGTCACCTTCCAAATTTGAAATTTAGTCAGGGGAGACCCATCTTGGTGGCAGAAAAACGGGCCAGGGTGTGTGCCACGCACTGCAATGAACTCCTGTAGGGCACCAACCGGACAGATGTCTGCAATGGAACATCGTAGCAGTCTAACACCACTGCCTACACTGTGCTGATCGACTTTTGAGGACCGTATCCTCAACTGAGCCCACTCATTAGAGACATAGATATCTTCGAGTTCCAGTGCCCTACGAGCCGAATCCGCCTTAGACAGTAGTACCAACTCACTGATGTGGAGCGCTCCAAAAAAGGCCACCGTGGTAGCCGCATGAAAAAGAGCTGCCTCATACCTGTCAAAACACAGGTCATGCCAGCCTCGTGCAAGGTGGGTAAGGACCCCTGGAGAAATTGGGTGGCGAGTGTCTGGGCGGCGTCCACGTTCCCGTGTCCACCCCTCCAAAACATGTCATATACGGAAATCATTTATGTTGTCAGCAAAACCCCTCACCTTGGCCATGAATGCCAGTGCTGACAGCCTGGATGCTATGGTGCAGGGAGCTAGGCCCAGACTGTGTAGGTAAACCATAAATTGTAGAACTTGTTCAACTGGAATGGGCCACACTTCGGGCAACCGGAGTTGCACACAAAATTGTTTAAATTGATTAAATGCGTGTTGATACGCCTTACGCGTGCAGGGTGCGAGTGACATGCCAATCGCCCGGTTCACCTCTCCTTGCCAAATGTCAAAATCTCGTCCGGGAGTGGCGAGGGGAATTCCTCCGCGTCCGGAGCCAAGGCCCGGAACCGGGGGATCTGCAGGCGGGATAAAGCATCAGCAATATCATTATTAATGCCTGGTACATGTCTGGCCCTAAAGAGCACATTGAGGCGTAGGCTGCGTAACACAAACTGGCGAACTAACTCCATGACCCTGGGTGATTTAGATGTCTGAGAATTGACAATGTGCACTACCGCAGCATTGTCGCACCAAAAGTGGACTACTGAATTGGCCCACTCCTCACCCCATAGCATCAAAGCTCCCAGTATCGGGAAGAACTCGAGGAATGTAAGATTGCGTAGACGATCCGTGCCCCGCCATGCTGGAGGCCATTGGCTGTAGGCCCACCTCCCCTCAAAATAAATCCCATATCCGAGGGACCCAGAGGCATCCGACTGAACCTGAAACCTAGGGGAGACCAAGAGGCCAGATCTCCAAAATGATACCCCATTGAATTCCCGCAGGAACTTAAGCCAAACCAACAGGTCAGCCCTCATGCCCCTGGTCAGTCGGACCCTGTGGTGGCGCCTCGATAGCCCAATCATGGCGTCACATAGGCGTCGAGCAAAAGCTCTGCCAGGCGTGACCACCCTGCAGACAAAATTAAGATGACCATGTAGAACTTGGAGATCACGAAGTGACACTTTACGTTTGGCCAGCAAGGCCAAAATCATCGCAGAGATCCGTGTGACCTTGTCCATAGGTAACCTGGATGTCTGCGCGACCGTGTCAATTTCAATACCCAGAAATGTGAGCATAGTTGATGAGCCCTCGGTCTTTTCGGGCGCTAAATAGACACCAAGTTCCTGCATTAGCGTCTGAAATGTAGTGAGGAGACGTGTGCACGTGTCCAAGCCCCGTTCACCCCCGAACAAAAAATCATCGAGGTAATGGGCTACAGACCGGGACCCAGACCTGCGAACAAAGGCCCACTGGAGAAAAGTGCTAAAACATTCAAATGCTGAACAGGAAATAGAGCAGCCAAAAGGCATGGCTTTATCTACATAAAATTTCCCCTGGAATTTAAAACCCAATAACTCAAAGTCACCCGGGTGCACTGGCAACTACCGGAATGCCGATTTAATGTCACATTTCGCCAGAAGTGCCCCCGGGCCACAAGCGCGCACCATGCGCAGGGCCTGGTCAAATGACATATATCTGACTGAACAAAGGTCATCAGGAATGGCGTCATTGACCGAATGACCCGCGGGGTATGATAAATGGTGAATTAGATGAAATTCACCAGGGGCCTTTTTGGGAACCAAACCTAAAGAGAAACCTTAAGATTGGGAAAGGGAGGCCTAGAAAAGGAGCCCGCTACCCTCCCTGCATTTACCTCCTTGGCAATACTTAGGGCGGCCACCTCCTCCCTACCCTTCAGGGAAAGCAAATTAGGAGCATCTTGGGGTCCCTGCACCCCCTTGAATGGGATACGAAAACCACACTGGAAACCCTCGAGTAGGTACCTCGCCTCGTCCCTCCTCGGGTAAGTCGAGAGCCACCTCTCTAACATAATTATGTTAACCGGGGAGGGGGCCTTTTGACTGACCAGCTCCTTCAGTGGCAGTTCTGCCCGCTCCCTGTCCACCTCTACCTCTGCCCCGTGACCCACCGGCTCGCGGACATGCAGCGGCGGCGTGGGGGCCAGCGCAAGAGGGACACTCGTGTTTGTATCGGCAGTGCCATCTATTGCATACGCCATTGGCCGAGAAACTCCAACACAGCAAGCGGGCTGGAACCCCCTGCCCCGCCAACTGGCAGGGAGCCTGCGTTGGAGTAGCTCGCTGGATGGCATGGCCGCAATGGTACCTCTCCCCAGGCGCCAGGCGCGTGGGGGTCATGTATAAAAGCCACAACTTCTGGCATGGCTCATCCCATCTCATCTCCGGGTATAAGGGCACCCTCATCCTGAATTCCTCATCGTAAGCCAACCACGATGGGCCAGAAAAATCCACCATCGCCCTGTAAATATTGTCCAAATATTGGACCATAGGAATGGCCAAATCGGGCCGGGCCCTGAGGTACACCGCCATATAAATGAGATATGCGGGTAACCAGTTGGCCCAAGTGCGCGGTGGCTTGCGACGACGAGACAGCTCTTTGTCTCTGTCATCCTGCCCCTCTCTCTCTTCCTTGGTGGGCTCATGGTTCAATAGGGAGAAAATATCAACATACTCCCCCCGCCAAATCTTTTCCCTCGTGGCCTGGGACAAATGATCCCCGAGGGGCAAGGAATACCCTGCCTTCGGCAATGCCGACACCGGCACAGTATTCACATGGGGCATCGGCAGCAGTGCCTGTACAGTCCCTGCGATGCCCGGTACAGCCCTGGGGGCGGAACCCCCCCCCCCCCGCCCAACGTTGTGCCAGTATGGGACCCAGTGGCACCAGGGTAAGCTGGGAACTGATACCCACCCGCCTCGACGTGATGAGGCCATGGCCACTGAAAACCAACACCTGAAGTGGACTGTGATGTGGGGACATTAGCTTGAACCTGATACTCACTGGGTGCACCCCCGTGAGCCGCCCCCACTGGGGGTTCCAGCCCACGGCGGGCGTCGGAGCTCGCGACTGCAATCGAGCTCTGGGGCCACATCTGGCCACTCCCCGGCTGTAGTTCAGGACGAACGGGGAGCTGCGAGATCGCGGCCGGCGCAGGCCGGAGCGTCTCCAGCAGCTCAACCCGACTGGCTGCCTGCTGCAGAGTGGCGGCCGTCAAGGTGGCAAGCAGGCAAAAGGGGACCCCAGTCGGCCGTGAAGCCCCCCCCCCCCCCCCCCGAGGGGTTGTTTGTGACCCCCAAGGATGCTTCCAGCACGGCTAAACATGCCAACAATGCATCAACTGTCGCAGAACCCCCGGTATAAGGCGGGCAAGGTGGGCCACACGGCCCACTGGGTGATACACCGGGGACCCCCATTTGGGAGCCAGGTCCTGAATAGGGCCATGCCCAAAACTCCGGCCCATGAGGCGCCGGAGGCAAGCCCTGCTGGGTGACCACACCAGGCCCTCCCCCGTTGTCTTGACCCATGGCTGGCAATTGCGGGCCGGGGGCCGAAGCCCCTGTAGGGCCATCCTGAGGCTGGAGAGCCGAGGGCCATGCCCTAATCTGTCCCATCCCACCGGTAACGGTGGATGCAGTCGATGCGGAGCCCTGTTGCGGGGGCGCAGTCGCGGTCCTCCGACCCGAATGCTGTCCCCTAGAAAGCGCAGGGCCAGGCAAGGTCCTCCCTCTTGGCCGCGGCTTGGTCGCCGTGGCCTTCCTCTTGGGAGGCATAGCTGGAAAAAGATGATCCCTTTCCAGGGATCGCAATCGCCGAAATGGCTAAACAGCCGAAGACTGAAGAGTCGAAGAGCGACGGAGAAAACTTCTCCTCTCCGTCGCTTTTTCTAAAATGGCAGCTCGTCTGCCTCGTGGCCACCCCTTTTATAGAGGGGTGGCCACGCCCCCTAACTCACCCAGATGTTTGCATCCAGGGGGGGCCGCAAAGAGCATGGCAGCCATTTTGGCGCTGCGCTTTCATCCTCCTCAGAGTTTGCAGGGAGAAATTGTGATGGAAAGACTGTAATACCGAATGGGAAGCAAATGGAAATGAAAAGGATACGGGGGCAAATGGGGTTCTCCAAAAGTATCAGCAAGAGGATCTGTTTCTGTAAAACACAATTTATATTTGAATGGTCTGTCCTGGCAGTTAGCATTAAAATAACTTTTAAATGAATGCTGCATTAGGATAATTAATTCAGAATTCTTGCAGCAGAAGAGCTTGAAAACATTAACTTTTAAAAATTATTTTAACTCTTAGAGTCCTAGGCAACATAGCCTATTGGGGATTCTGGGGAATCCAAAAAACCAACATAACCAAGCTCTGAGGAAGATGAAGAAAAGCAAAATTGTAAATATGTGAATTAGCATATGCAAGGCAATGAAAATGATTTTTGAATATATTTAAATGAGGGTCCTGTTGTGTCCAAACGTATATTGCTTTAAGTTGCAATCGCATTAAGTCTTTGCTGTAAGTGCGCCCTTTCTGTAAGGTGCTATATTCATGTGTTATCAATGTAATCTGATTAAGGTTTCCCACATTAAGAAAGACCAGGCAAATGTATCACTGTAACCACCGTTCTGTCTGTATATAAGTTGCTACCTTCTCCCTGTTTTCTCCAGTCCAAATTGAACTATAATAAATGACTTGTTGGTTAACCCCCGAACTACTGTCACGTTGCAATTAATACTCAGACTCAACAGGTCCTGGGGTATAAAATTCTCACACACATACACCCAAAAACCTAAGCAGGGCATTCCCTTAGATTACAGAGTCAAATAATGGATGTCAGACCTTGAGACCTGACAACACTAGAGCCAACCCTATAACAACTTAACAGTCATACTAATCCATCAAATCCAAGACCCATCTCAGAAGTTTCCTCATTCATGTAGCTGTTAATGTGATGGTAGCAGACCTTGACTACACCAGAAGGTGACTTGTTCACAACACTTTCCTATATGGATGTTTGAACTAGACATTAACTAGATGAGCAATTGTGGCTTGTTTGTCTGTACATTGATTTAAATATAAACTTGCAAGGAACAGAAACAGCTGAAAGAAAAGGGCAGTTTTAGTATCACTGTTAATGTTAATATCAATGTGTGGGGTAGTAATATCACTCCTGAAAACACAATGTTACTTTTAAGTCACCTAAAATAATATTTTAGACAATAAAGATGTGAACATTCTCTGCTGAAAAATCAAATCTGACAATGGTTAACTTGTCTTCTCAATGCCCCTCACCCACTTTCCTTTTCAAACATGAATGAGCTATTCATACATTCTGAAGATTCTTTGTTCAGGTTGTTGTTAGGCACAGGTGGAAGTCTATGAGAAATAAAATAACCTATAGACAACAGAAGGTCTGTATTCCACTATACAGTACTTCATTCTTGGAAAGCTGCACAAAAAGGTAACCACTGCAAGGTTTATCAGTTTCAGACGGAAAGCTTGTTGGGGTAGAAACTCAGGTACTTGTTTGTTGATATTAAATGTTTATTTACTGTATTGAGGGTGAAAACAATACTAAGTACGGGTGAAACTCGGAAAATTAGAATATCGTGCAAATGTTCATTCATTTCACTTAAAACAAAGGTGAAACAAATATATGAGATAGACTCATTGATTGCAAAGCAAGATAGTCCAAGCCTTACTTTGCTATAATATTGATGCTTATGGCTTACAGTTTATGAAAACCCCAACTCGCCAATCTCATGTACCCCATAATCATCACATAATCTCATGTACGTTGTATGCCATGATCATCACAATTATAACAAATTAAGGCATGACATCTCTCACTTTGCATGTAGTGAGTCTATCTCATATATTTGTTTCACCTTTGTTTTAAGTGAAATGAATGAACATTTGTACGATATTCTAATTTTCCGAGTTTCACCTGTAGGGATGACTTATTTTTGCAAGGCTGCTAAAATGATGTGCAGCTGAGTATTGAGTTGTTAGAAGATAAACCGCATACTGTCTCTAGAATTACTTGATGAATCTGTATGCAGTTCCTTGGCTGGTTGTTTCACAGCTTACTTCATTCTTCTCAACAGTTTAAAACCTAAAGGCTGCAAATAAGAAAGACTTAGCAGATGAAGAAGAAAGGTACATTCGGTTATTAACAGTCTTTCAAAAACACAATTACCTTGTCAAATGCCTGAGGGCTGTATTAATTTATTATGTAGTGGTTTGTAATGAACTCTGACTACTGGTTTCATACTGAGAATATTATGTTCTCTCTCTCTTTAAGATGCTTAATCTCCAGGGATAAAAAGAACAATTATACTGTGTATAGAGAAGAAAGTGTATGTTGGGCATGTGTGTTTCCCCAAATAAAATGCAAGAGTGATTCTGTATTCCCATGGTTCATGCAGAAAGGGTGCCAAATCCATACATTTTGGGGTGAGCTGCCACTCTCCTGCACAAACATAGTGCTCTATGCTGTTGTTGATCCTGTGACCTACTGAATATCCTGGATAGGGACAGGGAGAAAAAAGGCTTCTTACTAAAGTCTGTTGATATGAGATCATGGAACTTGCAGCGTATTGGGCTGGGGTGTCTTCAACCAGCAAGCAAAAGCTTTGTAAGTTCAAAGCCAATGCTAATAATGGTCTGTGAAAAGAAGGGATGCATGGTGGCAAGCAATATGGCCGCCGCACGCTTTGCTGGCCCCGCCCCTGAGAGCTGGGCACTTCAGCCAAGCGAGGGGGCAGAGCCGAGGTCCCCTTTAAAAGGGGAGGCTCCGCACACCCTTGCCAGCTTTTCAAGCTGATCGGCTGGGCCAAGGATGCGTTTGGTTCCCTTTCCCAGACGATCTCCTTGGGCTCCATCGGAGCCATTTTGTTGCGTCACTTGGCCGTGACTGGTGGGTCTCACTACTGTGGGCTCCGAGTGTCGCCGCCCAAACCGCCATTACAGCGGGCTCTGCGCAGCGGAGGCTATTGGCCCTATGGCCTAACTAGGGCCTTGTGCAGGCCACTTGCCTCTGGTGTTGAGGTATTTCCCCTCCGCTGAGTCCTTGCGCCATGGTGCCAAAGATGAAGGCCTGCTCAGGCGGGCCTTTCCGAACACGCCGCACCGGGCCATCCAGGCCAGCGATGGCACCCACTAGGCCTCGATTTGGCCCCAGGACCCCATCTACTAGGCCAGAAACCGGACCTCCCCCGAGTTGTAGGGCTTGGATGAGGCCGGGACCTACAACCCCCAATGGGGCCTCCGGGTGGGGCAGGGCCCGGTCAGAGCCTGCTCAGGCAGTGCCTGTCCCTGCCGCTACATCGGGTGTATTCCCGGGGCCCTCTAGGGGGCAGGGCGTCAGGCCTCGCATGAGGCCTTGCCTTTTGATGCTGGGGCCCTTCTGGCCTGTATCGCAGCCTTGGAACGTGATGCAGGCCTTGAGCCTGACACAACCTCACTGGGGCTTAACCAGGCAAATATGGATTGGCCCCGGTTGTCGGCACCTCTCAATCAGAGAGTGGAACAACTGGAGGCCGCTCAGCCCCCTTTGATGCATCAACCGACCGGGGCTGCCCCGGCTAGCCAGCCTGCTTTCACCCAGGCAGACGGCTCCAGCATGATGGGATCATCTGTGCATGGTCCAGTGGGCTCTAATTCGGCCATGAGCCCCGACGCTCCGCACCAGCTGGAACCCCCAGTGGGGGCAGCTGGGGGGAGTGCACCTGGTGAGTATGGAGGTCAAGTTAGCTCACACTACACAGGTTCCTGGCCTTCAACCTCTGCAGCTCATTGGCCTTGGCCGCAGCAGTCAGCTCCAGTCATTCCACCGCAGAGGCCCAGGTTTCCAACCCCACAAGTTAACCCTTGGAGAGCGCCGTACCCACCGGTACCACCCAGGGTCACGCTGGCAGGACCCATTGTGCCATATCCAATTTGGCCTTATGGTCCCCCAGTGAACACTGCTTATCATACAGTCTCTAGCTCGGCAATCCCGACTGCTGGTATCTCATTGCCACTGGGGAAATCACCTTTTGCCAGTGACCAGAGATAAGATCTGGTGCCGAGAGTACATGGACTTATTTAGTCTCCTAAATAGGAAACCGACTAGGGAGGAGAAAGAGAAGGAGGACAACCAGGATAAGGAATTAGCCCATCGTCATAAACCTCCACAGACTTGGGCAAACTGGCTGCCAGCTTATTTGATTTATGCCGCAGTGTCCATCAGGGCCCGCCTGGATCTGGTGATCCTGTTGATCCAGTATCTGGACATTATATACAGGGCTTACGTAGATTTTCTGGGACAATCGTGGCTCGCTTACAATGAGGAATTTCTTATGCGGGCCGCTCTCCACCTGGAAATGCGTTGGGATGAGCCTAACCAGCTGCTTTGGCTCCTTTATATGACACCATCTTGCGCTGCCTCTGGTGATCGTTACCATTGTGGCCATGTCGTACAGCGACCCGGTTCTGCACAGTCTCCCCACCAGTCGGCGGGGCAGGGGGTTCCAGCCTGCCTGCTGTGCTGGAATTTCTCATCCCCAGGGGGCTGTACATGGAAGCAGTGCAAATTCAAGCACGAATGTTCCATCTGTGCTGGTCTTCATTCGGCCACCACTTGCTTCCGAACAGGCAGGTTGTGAGATAGAGGTTGTGGACAACAGGGTTCGGGTCGTGCCCCCTCAGATCCAGCAACAACTTCAAAAGGCCCCCTCCCCAATTCAAATTGAGGCGCTTCAGCATTGGCTTAGCGTATACCCCAAGCGGGCAGATGCGGCCTATTTGTTAGCAGGTTTTTTGTTTGGTTTTCGCACTCCTTTCATAGGTGCACGTGCACCACAGGATGCGCCTAATTTACAATCATTGAAGGGTAGGGAGGAATTGGCATGGGAAAAGATTGTTAAGGAAGTAAGGGAAGGCCAGGTTGCTGGCCCTTTTAGCGAACCCCCAAACCAGAATCTAAAGGTGTCCCCACTTGGCCTGGTACCCAAGAAGTCTTCAGGTGAATTTTGTCTTATACATCACCTGTCTTACCCGGCAGGCTCATCTGTCAATGATGCTATACTGGAGGAACTTTGTTCCGTGTGATATACATCCTTTGACCAGGCATTACAGATGGTCCGTTCCTGTGGTAATGGGGCACTGATGGCCAAGTGCGATATTAAATCCGCCTTCCAGCTTCTCCCTCTGCACCCAGATGACTTTGAATTGCTGGGTTTTCGCTTCGAAGGGAATTATTTTGTGGGTAAAGCTATGCCTTTTGGCTGTTCTATATCTTGTTCAACCTTTGAATGCTTTAGTTCTTTCTTTCATTGGGCATTTGTTCGCCAGTCCAGGGTGCAGAACGTGGCTCATTATTTTAACGATTTTTTGTTTGGTGGGAGTCACGGCTCTGGGGCATGCGAGCGACTGCTGGTCACTTTTCAGGGGCTCATGGCTGAACTGGGAGTTCCATTAGCCCCAGAAAAGACCGAGGGCCCGGCCACTACATTAACATTTTTGGGTATTGAAATTGACACCATAGCACAGATGTCCAGGCTACCCAGGGACAAGGTTGGTCGAATTTTGGACGCAATTTTGGGCCATATTGGCCAAGCGCAAGGTTTCGCTCCACGACCTGCAGGTGCTTCACGGATATCTCAACTTTCCTTGCAGGGTTATTACACCTGGCCGGGCTTTTGGCAGGTGCCTATGCAATGCTATGGTGGGTTTATCGCGGAAGCACCACAGAGTCCGGCTCACGAGCGGTATGCGGGCTGACCTCCGGGTCTGGCTCACTTTTCTGGCTGACTTCAATGGGGTGTCCTTTTGGCCGACTGAGCTTTCCATTACACCTAAATTTCAAGTTCAGTCCGATACTTCGGGGTCATGGGGATACGGCAGTTACTTTGATGGCCGATGGTGCTGTGGACAGTGGCTCGACACATGGCAAAGTACAGAATTGCTCAGGGACTTAACGTTTTTTAGAATTTTTCCCATCCTGGGTGCACTGATGTTATGGGGTGATATTTGGGAGAATTCTGTAGTCCACTTCTGGTGTGATAATGCTGCTGTGGTACACATTGTCAATGCCCAAACATCTCGTTTGCCTAGGGTTATGTCCCTGGTGCGTCAGTTTGTATTGCGCTCTTTGTGTCATAATATTGTTTTTAAGGCTAGGCATGTTCCGGGCATTAATAATGATGTCGCTGATGCTTTGTCCCACCTGCAGATTGCCCGTTTTTGGGCACTAGCCCCAGAGGCCGAGGACCTCCCCTCTCCACTCCCGAACGAGATGTGGACATTGGGCAAGTTGAAGTGAGCAGGGCTATCTGCCTCTCCCTGGCTGGCCACACCCGTAAGGCGTATCAACAGACTTGTCAGGCCTTTCTTACGTTCCGTCAGAATGTGCCTCTGCCAGACTTGTGGCCTGTGCCAGTGGACCATGTACTTCAATACATGGTACACTTGCACGCTTGCGGACTGGCTCCTCGTACCATTGGTGGACGCCTCTCCACTTTGGCTTTTGCAGCCAAGGTACATGGCTGCCTGGACACCACAAGGGACTTCCGTATCCACAGAGTCCTGGAGGGTTGGGCTCGGGAACGTGGCCTTCGCCCCGACTCACGGCAACCGGTATCCCTTGCACTGCTCTTGAGCCTGGCGGACTCTTGGCCGGCCCTTTGCTACGACCAGTTCAAAGTGGCCCTTTTTCATGCTGCCACCACAGTGGGATTTTTTGGGGCCTTGATAGTGAGTGAACTGGTTGCTCTTTCCCAAAATGACCAGTCATGCTGGGTCCTAGAGTGGAACAATGTCTCAATCTCTAAGGAGTCAGTCCAATTGACCATTTGTTACTCGAAAGTGGATCAACTAGGCAGGGGCAGTAAGGTCACACTGCTTAGTTGCAGCACTCGAGCGATTTGCCCGGTTCTTGCTTTGACATTGTTTTTGGATGTCCGGGGTACAACCCAGGGGCCCCTCTTTTGCCACCAGGATGGTTCACCGTTGACGGAATATCAGTTTTGGAGGGTCACGGGGACCGCACTTGCCAAGCTGGGCTTTCCAGGGGCAAGATATGGTACCCATTCATTCCGTATAGGTGCTGCATTGACGGCTGTGGCTTTTGGTTACTCCATAGGATGGGCCGGTGGGGATCTGCTCGCTTCTGTTCATATGTTCGCCCCATGTTGCATTGAGCACCTCTCTGGCACTTGTTCTTTTTGTTCTCTTCCAGCTCCTGAGCCCATGGACGCACTGGTATGGGTGTTGCTCGTTGGCCACAGTTATATATTTTGGGCCGCTCACCATGCTGCTTCGTCTATGTGGGGCACTCACCTGGGGCTTCGTGCCGTTGCGCACCTGACGTGGTGCGGATTTCGTGGATAGAGGTGGCACAAGCTGATTCCCTTTGTTCTGTCCAATGGGAATTCCATTCCACCCGACATTTTGGTAATACATCTGGGTGGCAATGATTTGGGCCAAATCACTGGCTTGGATCTGATCATATCCATCCGCAGGGACCTGGCCTGATTTGCCAACATTGGCCACAGCTCCGAATCGTGTGGTCTTACATGATACCGCGAACATATTTCTGGGAGGTGGTGATCCTCGCCATATTGACCGGGCAAGGCGGTCTGTTAATCGGGCAGTGGCTCGACATTTTGAGGAGTATGGTTTGGGGACCGTGGTCCAGCATCCCATGATCCGTATACAGGATGCTAGTTTGTATTGCAGAGAAGGGGTGCACCTCTCTGCATGGGGCATTGACCTCTTTTTGGCTTCTTGGAAAGTGGGCCTGGTGACCCAGCTGGCGGTCAGGGGGAGGGCGGTGAGTCGTGGAAGACTCCTCCCCATGTGGCGGCTAGCACTGGTAAGGACAAAGTGGATGACCCCTAGGAATCCGGCAGGTACGCAGTTGATTGGCCACCTGAAGGACAAGGTAGAGGGAAAGTTGGGCTGGCCAATCAAAGGCAGACAATGAACAAGGTGATGCTATGCTCAAGACAGCCTGCAAAACCTTTGAAAGTTCACCGGATGTACGTCAGAAGCTGGAGTCAACAAGAAGCATTTCTGACTGGGGTCAACAATTTGTTTAATTAAGTAAACAAATTGATACAATGTAGCTAATTTCAGAACTGGAGTAACATCTAGTCCTTACCAGTGCTATTTCAGCCCGTTTGCCTTAACGAAAGTTAAGTGAAGTTATAAGTTAAATAAAGTGGCCCAATTTTTAAATCCATTATAAGTGTCCATCTCATTGGGAAGTGGGTCCGGCAAACACTCAAATCCAGGGTGGTGGGTGGTGGTGAGGTCAAATATAAACTTTAATGAAAATTGACCAAATGTCCAGATTGATATCCACCTGTTGGTTTTGTCTCTAAGCCACATGTTTGAATATTGAAAGAACTGACTGTCCAGTCATTAACAGAGGTAGGCCATCAGCCTTCCAATGTTGCAATAGTAATTGTGGAGGGCAAAAGAGAAAGGGGGCGGCCAAGGATGAGATGGCTAGATGGTATTGTAGCTGGGAACATTGCTGGGTGGGTTGAGGAGGATGGTGGAGGACAGAGGTGCCTGGAGGGTTGCAAAGGGTCGGAATCGACTGTGCGACTAAACAACAACAAAAGAGCAAAGGAACTGCTATGTATGTTAACTGTGTTTTCTGACTGGAGCAGAATGTATCTTTATTCATGTATCTATTCTTATGCAAATAAGTGGATCAAAAAATGTGCACACTCTGTTAGCCAATGGCCTTGTTGTATTATCGTTCCTGTTACTTTTTATAGTGTATATAAGTCCGAGTTTTGCCCCATCCAAACTGTGTTCAAACCCCACTAATAAAGAGCTGAATTTCACTACTTCATTTGTCTGCTTCTTCATTCCTTGAACACTAAACTGGCAACGAAGGTGGGATGGCATCCCCACATGGCAGCAACATCGGACAATTCGACTCAGCGCATCCAGAGAAATGGGCAACATACGAACGCCGGTTCTGCCATGCAATGGCCTTGCAGAAAATCACTGATGGAAACCAGAAGCGCTCCTGTTTCCTCACTCAGTGCAGTTCTAAGACGCTTGAGATGACAACCCACCTCGTCCTCCCAAGAAATCATGTCCGCATTGAGGAGCCACCTGCAGCCAGAGATCTCGATCTTCCCGGCCAGGGTGGCCTTGCACAGAAGAGAGCAGCGACCCAGTGAATCCATTGCACACTACGCTGCCACGCTGCGCATTGCTGCCGCCCCGTGCAAGTGGGACAACATTGAAGAAGCACTCCAGAACCGTCTGCTGGCCAGCATGAGGGACGAAGATGCTCAATGGCGCCTCATGATCAGAAAGATGCTAACCTTCACAGATGTCCTAGAAGAGGCAGTAGCGTCTGAGGCCGCATGATCTGGGATAAAGCTTTTCTGGCATCGCCACTCCACCACCAGTGCCACCGACTCAGCTGTGCAAGCTCAGCTAAGTTCACCTTCATCCTCCTCAGCATCGCCTGGTTCCACCTCTTCATCGGAGTCCAGAGATGCAGAGGGAAAAGTCCGAGCGGTCTGATGAAAGCACCGAGAGCACCGTGACAATTGGGAGAAGAAATTCCTTTGCAAGTAAGATTGCTGCAAAGCCCAGCATGACCGCAAGAAGTGCCCCTTCCGCATCGCAGAATGCCACAACTGCGGGAGAAGAGGGCATATTGCTAAGGTATGCCGACAGTGAAAGCGAAGACCTCCAGCACCTGTGCCCAAGAAGAGTCATCATCAAAACACGCCCATTGCCAAAGTGTCACCCGAGCCTGAGAATGCCAAGTGGGCATCGTCAGCAAGCGTTTCTTCGCAGACCTGAGCCTGCAGGACGTTCCCTTCAAGATGGAGGTGGATTCAGGTACTACCTTTTCCATAATCCCACAGCTGGAGTTTTTTTTTTTTATTAATTTTTATTAAGTTTTTAATAAACATACAAAAAAGAAAAGAAAAAATTAACAATACGTTAACAATACAATACACTAACAAATCCATAGTATCTTACTAACAAACATTACTGTATGTTAGCACATAACAATATCTATACTCATTAATTACTATTTAACTACCAAATATTAAGAGCCATTGTTTCAAAGTCCAAAATGATAGGGGGAAAAAAATTTTTTCTGTACTACCACAAATCTTTTTCACAAATAATAATCACCCTGTGAATATGTACAATGCCCGGAGAGTTTATTTTCTACTCAACTCCAAAAACTTCTTTGAAATGGTACTGGTCCTGAGCTATCATTTGCCATAATAGAGTGATCCACGAACGGTTTCCATATATTCCAAAATCTATTCTCTTTTAAATTATCTCTTTTGACTTTAATCTCCCATGTCAATTTATCGTTCAATGCTAAACTCCACATTTCTTTATACCATTCTCCAATCTGTATATCTACATCGTTTTTCCAATTTCTAGCTATACATTGTCTACCCGTTGTCAGTGCGATTTCCAATAATTCTTTTTCCTCCTTGTTTAAACCCAAGCATTCCACATTCGTTAAAAGAATAGTACCCGACACCAACTTAACACTTTTACCCAATATTTCACCAAACTCATTTTCTATTCTTCCCCAAAAATCCCTTATTTTTTTACAACTCCACCACATATGTTCGTATGTTCCATCAATTTCTTTACATCTCCAACATAACTTATCTCTTTTATTATCCATCTGGTAAAGTCTTAATGGTGTCAGGTACCATTGCCACAACATTTTAAAATTATGTTCTTTAATTCTTACAGACATTGTTCTCATAATCCTCTTTTTCCATTTATTTTTCCATTCAATCTCCCCGATCTTTATATTCAAATTTTGTTCCCACTTCCGTTTCAAGTCCTCCTGTGGATCTGCACCTCTATTCAGTATATTATAAAGCTTGCTTACAAGACCTTTAATACTGCTTTCCCCTTTTCTAATCTTCCTTACCAATTCCTCAAATTCCGTATGTATTCTATCTATCCCTATTTCTCTTTTATATTTTTTATTCCAATTGTCCACCTTTAACTTCTGAAACCAATTCAGATTTAATATCTCAAACATTTTTTTCCGCTCGGCATCAACATCACACGCTTTTAACCAATCCTTCAATAACAACGTCCCATTTTTATCCAATATTTCCATTTTTTCTTTGTCTAATTTTATTGGGAAACACATCATATCAGTCAATTCCAAAATTGGAGAGAGATTCGGAACCATATCTTCTTCCACACCTCCATGAGACCTTTCATCATAAAATTATTTGACCTTTTCACCTTATCCTTCATTCCCAAAAAAATCAAGTTTCCAATATTTCTATACTCTTTCATTTCCAATTGTTCCCAAATTACCTTTTCTCTTGCCAAGATCTTCACAACATTCTTAACTTGAAATGCTCGATAATATAATAACAAATTTGGCATACCCAAACCCCCTTTTTTCTGAGACCAATACCATAATTTCGTTGGAAGCCTAGATTTTTTACCTCCATTACAAAAACCATTAAACATTTTTTGAAACTCATTAATTTCTTTCTCTTTTAAGTGGATCGCTAGTGTATCGAATAAAAAGTTAATCTTTGGTAACAATATCATTTTACACATGGCAATCCTTCCGAACCATGACAGTTTTAACTTCTGAAGTTCTTGTATTTTATTCTTAAATTCAATTCTCAAGCTGTCATAATTCAATCGTTTGAGTTCTTCTAATTTATTTGAAATGATTATACCCAAATACTTCAGTTTATCTTTGATTTGTATATTAAGTGTCGACACCGTGCTACCCATCTCGCTCTGTTTCAAATTACACAACATCAATTCAGATTTGTCCCAGTTTATCTTTAATCCAGTTATAGCTTGAAATACTTGTAGATGATCTTTAATCCTATCCATCACCTGCTCCGGGTGCTTCACCATAAGCAATGTATCATCTGCATACATACTCACTTTATTACCCATAATCCCTTCTATATTTGAATCCTCCCTTATACTTTTAGCTAAAATCTCCATTGCCATTATAAACAAGATAGGAGATAATGGGCAGCCCTGCCTAGTACCAGCCTCTAGCTTTACCACATCCGTAAGCTCCTCGTTTACTCTAACCTTGGCATTTCCTTTTTGATATAGTAAATCTATAACCCTGTTAAATTTATCCCCGAACCCATATTTTCTAACTATTTCCTTAATTGAAGACCACTGCAATGAATCAAATGCCTTAAAAATATCCAATGATAGTAATCCCACTTTTTCCTTTGTTTGATTAACATTGTCTATTAAATCTAATACCCTTCTAGTCAAATCCGCCATGTGTCGTCCTTTTAGAAACCCAACTTGATCAACATTTATATATTCCCCCATAAAACTATTTAAACGGTTAGCCAATATTGCCGTGAAGATCTTCGCATCTTGATTTATAAGCGAAATTGGTCTGTACGAATCCACTCTTTCCAAATTCTTACCAGATTTTGGCAAAAGAACAATTGTAGTGTTATACCATGAAGTCGGGATTGATCCTCCATCTAGTATATAATTATATAACTTCACCAATTTCGGGACCACCACCTCTTTAAATTCTTTGTAGAACTCTGTTGATAATCCATCATCCCCCGGGGCTTTCCCTATCTTCAATCCGCTTATTACCCCCTTAACCTCTTTATCAGTTATCTTTTCCTCCATTTTCTCCCTATGCTCTTGTTTTATCCCATTCCCTAACTGCCTCTCCATTATCCTTTTAAGCTTTTCCATATCTATTTCTTTCTTTACATATAACACCTGGTAAAATTCCCTAACTATTTTACATTTATCGCTATTCTTATTACACCTTGAACCTTGCCTGTCGACTAACACCCCAATTTCTCTTTTTTCCCTTTTAACCTTAGCTGCTCTTGCTAATAGTTTTGAGTTCTTATTACT
The DNA here is from genome assembly GCA_035047345.1 of Bradypodion ventrale. NCBI lineage: Eukaryota > Metazoa > Chordata > Lepidosauria > Squamata > Chamaeleonidae > Bradypodion > Bradypodion ventrale. The sequence continues at coordinate 257,288,051 of JAWDJE010000001.1, forward strand.
AAATTCAAAATATTCTCTGTTTAAATAAATCAAATCTCGTTTAACTTTATCAATATCTTTACCCATTACTTCTGCCTTGAGTCCTTGTAATTTCAAGAGAATTTTTTTATCTTTACTTTTTGCGTGTTCTTCCTGTAATTGTTTTATTTCCCTTTCTTTTTCTATGTGTTCTGCTTTATACTTTTTATATTTGTGGCTTGCCAATTTTATGCTTTCCCCCCTAAAAACCGACTTCATGGTATCCCATACAATGTTAAAATTAACCTCATTATTATCGTTCCATTGCCAACTTTCTTTCCAGCTTTCCATAATTGCCTCTTTGCTTTTCTGATCTTTGAACAAATTAGGATCGTACCTCCAATTTCTAACTCTTTGAATATTTTTTTGTGCTTTCAATTCCAAATATACTTTAGCATGATCTGATTCCTTAATAATCCCAATTTCCGTACCTTCTATGTCCCCAATTAAGTTTTCCGACAGAAAAACGTAATCTATTCTCGAGTAGGTCCCATGTACATGCGAAAAAAAGGAATATGCCCTTTCCAAACCTTTAAGCTCTCTCCACGAATCCTTCAAACCCATAACTTTCATCCATTTGTCCATCGCCTTCCCTTTCACACCCATTCCACTTCTAGCTATGTTTGTGCAATCTAATCCTGACCTAATCGAATTAAAATCACCAGCCACAATAGTTTTTGCAACGTTTTCCAACTCCACTATTTTCCGAATTTTTTCAAGAAACACTGCTTGGTGGTCATTCGGAGCATAAATATTTACCAACAATATTTCCTCATCCTCCAATTTTCCTCTTAACAACAAATACCTACCCTCTTGATCAGCAATCTTTTTTGTGAATTCAAATCCTAACTTTCTAGAAATCATAGTTGCCACCCCTCTTGCTTTGGATGTTCCAAACGCCATCTCATAATGTTGCATCCAACCCAGATAAAGTTTATTCGTATCTTTTGATTTCTGATGTGTTTCCTGTAAAAATAAAATATCTGGTCTATCTTTTTTCAACGCCGATTCCAACCTCCGTCTCTTAAGAACAGAACCTGTACCTTTCACATTCCATGATATTATTTTAATACTACCCATAACCAAATTCTTCTCCCAACTTTAAACTCTCCATCGGGCTGCCACCAACAACCCTTCACCATACCAACTACATAAAACACACACTTTCACTCTCCCCACCTTCCAACGAAAAGTCGCCTCTGTCAACCAAAGAGGGGAGAGGGGGGACCTGCAAGATGCGCCCTACTGCCGGCGCTATGCGCTATTTACCCATTCTACCTCTATTAGGTACTTAAGATTACTACTATCTAATGCTCATTGTTCCTTACCTATCTCCTCCTCCACCATGATCAAGGACGGCTCCTCCTCCTCCTCCCCTCGCTGTGGTGTTCCACCTGTTGCCCCACCGGACTCCTCCCTCCCATATTCCCTCCCCAAAGCTCCAGAATCCGTCATTTCCTTCTTAAGATTTTTCCATTCTTCCGAGTCTACTTGTACCAATCCCAACAAACTCAAATATTCCAATGGATTAGTGCCTTCATCAATAACTTGCATTCTTTTATCATAGAAAAAGCGCAATTGTTGTGGAAATCTCCAGTTATACCTTATGTTTTTACTCATCAATAATTTAGTAACAGGCCTCATCTTATACCTCCATGTTCTTTCTTTTAATGAAATATCATTGTAAACTTCAACATCTGAACCATCAAATTTCAACGCGTCAGGACCAACTCGTTTCAGATGAGCCATTACTTTTAATTTATCTGCCCAATCTGCGAATTTAACCAGCACATTTCTTTGAACCACTCTCCCTCTTCTTGGACCCACCCGGAATACACTTACAAAATCCTCCTGAACAAATTCCTTCCCCATTTTTAAACCATTTAACCACTGAACCACCCTCTCTCTTAACAAATCCGGAGTGCGTTCCGGCACCTGACGGATCAGAATGTTCTGCTTTCTCATCATATCTTCCACAGCATCTATCTTCCTTTCCTGTTCCTCCAATTTTAGCTTGTTCTCCCGCACTACCTCCTGAGTCCCTTTTACTTCCTTCTTTACAGCATCCACTTCGGTTTGAACCAATTTCAGCATTCCCTCAAATTTATTCAAACTTAGGTCCACCTTTTTTGTATAATCTGCCAATGATGACATCGTCTTGTCTTGCCTTTTAAATATTTCATTTCTGTCTTTCACCCTTGAAGCCTCATTTTTCTCCATTTTTTGCATCAACTTGCCAATTTCCACCATAATTTGAGTCTGATCCAATGGCACTGTGGGCGGGGATGATGACTGAGCAGATTCATCCATTGGTGCTTTTTCATTCTTCTTAGGCCTTACAACTTGTTCTTCTTCCTTCGCTTTCCCTCTTGTACCTTTATCCATAATAATGCAATATATTTCAAACCCACTGCTGCAGATCGCTGTAACAGTTTGTCAATACAATAGAGCTTACAACACTGCAGCCATTGGTTCCACAGATACAGCAGGAAAGTTCTTATGTCAGCAGAAGATCCAAAAATTACTGCAATCCACAGCGATAAAACAGAAGGAAACAACTCTCCCACAGCTGGAGTTTTTGAGAATTCCCCCTGCCTCTCGGCCTAAGCTTAAATCCTTTAAAACTTCCCTCTGGGATGTGCAAGGTTGCCAGATTCTGTTCCTGGGGGTGGGTAATTTCATGATTAAATTTAAAAACATTGGCACCTCCTTGCCATTGGTTGTAGTTAAGCAGGGCACTAACTGTCTTATTGGGACCCAATGGTTTAGGTCCCTGGGAATCTGGCTTTCTGGCATACACGCAATAGACTCTGACCCAATCCGGGACCTTTGTGCTGAACATCCTGAGGTATTCAAAAAGGGTGTAAGTTTATACAAAGGACCCCCTGTTGACTTTGAGCTTGACCCAACCATCCAGCCCATCCAGATGAAGCCACACCGGGTACCCTTTGCTTTAAAGGAGAAGATAGAAGCCGAGCTGGACAAACTGGTGGGGCAGGGCAAAACTTGACCTTGCCCAGGCTTACCAACAATTAACTGTGTCTCCTGCTGCTGCCATAGCCCAGACCATAGGGGGGCATTTAAGGAAGTAGACTACAATTCAGGGTGAATGTGGCCCCTGAAATATTTCAACCTCTTGTAGAATGTATTTTGAAAGGGTTTGCCCGGTGTCCTGCCATATTTTGACGATGTCCTGATCACTGCTAAGGACACCGTCGAACTAGTGGCCAGGCTCGATCAAGTCCTGTCACATTTCGAGAGGGTCAGTCTACGCCTCAGAAGAGACAAATGTGTGTTTTTGACATGGGAAGTGGAGTTCATGGGGTACCAAATTACACCCCAAGGTAACATGCCCTCTGACTCCAAGGTGACAGCTGTGCAGAATGCACCCAGGCCGAAATGTAAAGCCAAATTGCAATCATTTCTAGGATTGTTAAACTTTTATCACGCTTTTCTCCATCGCAAATCCTCAGTTACCGAACCATTACATTGGCTTCTTAAGAAAGATACTGTTTGGCACTGGGGCCATTGCCAGGAGAAAGCGTTCCTAGAACTTAAAAGGCTGCTATCTTCGGATGCTGTATTAACTCATTTTGATCCTAACAAAGAAGTTGCACTTGTGTGTGATGCATTCCCTGAGGGGGTGGGAGCTGTGTTATGCCACGTACTAAGTGACAGGAGGTAAGCCACCGTAGCATTCTATTCCCATTTGCTCTCAAAGCCTGAGTAAAATTACACTCAGACAGACAGGGAGGTGTTGGCAATCATGGCAGGCACTAAGAAATTACACGATTACCTTTACGGAAGGCCTTTTACCATCGTAACTGACCACAAGCCCCTCCTTGGAATCTTTATGAATGGGAAGCCCACACCTCAAATTCTGTTCCCAAGGATGTTGCGTTGGGCAATTTTCCTAAATGCATACGATTATACTTTGGTGTACAGGCCCGGCAAGGACATCAGCCACACTAATGCTCTGTCACATTCTCCAATGCCAAGGGTCGGGGAAGATGATTGCGAGATCAAAAGCAACCACCAAGTCCTTATGATTGAGGCTTTCGACTTGCCCCCACTCGTCCCCTCAGATATAGCCAAGGCTACGGCCAAGGATGTAACATTGACTAAAGTAATGTCTTGGGTACAAAAAGGCTGGCCTGTCTCTCCTCTAGCCGAGGAATTCAGAACGTTCCACCACAAATGTTTGGAATTGTCAGTGGAATTAGGTTGCCTTCTATGGGGCCAGCGGGTCCCTGTCACTCTCAGGAAAATGGTTTTACATTTACTTCACACAAGTCATCCGGGAATTGTATGTTCCAAAGCCCTTGCCCATAACTACTTTTGATGGCCTCAACTGGACCAAGACGTAGAGCAGATGGTCGCCACTTGTGCCAGCTGTCAATCCTCTTGCCCAGAGCAATCCCCCTTCCCTCTCGGGAATGGGATTCTGCTAGGGGCCCATGGTCCAGGTTGCACATAGATTTAGCAGGTCCATTTGGGGTGCCCTATTTTTGTTGGTTGTAGATTCAGTCTCTAAGTGGCTGGAAGTGATTAGGGTGCCTAATACCACTTCATCCACCACGATAATGCACCTGAGAAGGCTGTTTACAACATTTGGACTTACAAATGTGCTGGTGTTCAACAACGCATCCACATTCACATCTGCAGAATTCCAATCCTTCATGGAAAGGAATGCAATTAGGCACATCACTGCCGCCCCATTCCACCCAGCCACCAATGGCCAAGTGGAGCAGCAGGTGCGCACAACTAAGGACACGCTTTGGCATATGAGTGAAGGGGATTTAGAGCTCCAGTTATGCCAGTTTCTTTTCACGTATAGGCGCACTCCCCTTGCCTCAGGGCTGTCCCCTGCTGAATTAGTCCAGCAAAGGAAACTATCATCCTTGCTGGACAGATTGGATCCCTCTAGGGTGGAGGACAAAAGCGATACAACGCCAGAAGGGTTTTTCCCTGGGAGACCCTGTACATTGCTGCAATTATGCAGCTGGTGGTCCTACATTGGTGCCTAGGTTTGTGATCGATCAGACTGGTCCTGTTTCTTACAAAATCGAAACAGCCACTGGTCTGATCTGGAGGAGGCATGCGGATCAATTGAGACCCAGAATACTGGACCCACAGGACAAATACAGATACTCAACATTACGGTTGGCCCCACCCATTTAAACCCAGGGGGCAGAGGTAATAGTCAGCAGCAAGCTAACTTAGACCCAGAGGTGTGTTCTAGGGACCGATTTCAAGGGGAAATTGTGGAATGCTCCCCTACTCTGGCCATGTGTACCCCTACATTGTCCCAGCCTAGCACTCTGTATTCCTTTATTGATGATGATTGATGATGTTTGGAGTCGCCCTCCACTCTTAGGAGGGATCCTGAGTTGTCTTTTTCATCCACAGAATTAGATTTTGGTTTTGAGTGATCCCCTGCTCCTCCATTTGACAAACGTGGCTTTAATTTGGGTTTACAATCCTCCCCCTCTGGTCAATCCCTCACTCCAGTCATGTCGCCCATCCTACAAGCCCTTGAGCTGTCTCAGTCAAGCATCTGACCCAGAAGGGAAATTAGACCGCCGTCCTGGTTAAAAGATTTGTTTTTACCTATGGGGGAAGAATGTTATGTATGTTAACTGTGTTTTCTGACAGGAGCGGAATGTATCTTTTCTCACGTATCTATTCTTATGCAAATAAGTGGATCGAAAAATGTGCACACACTGTTAGCCAATGGGCTTGTTGTATTATTGTTACTGTTTATAAGAGCAGAATGTATCTTTTCTCATGTATATATTCTTATGCATTCCTGGGTTGTTTGCAGCATTCTTCAGGCTTTAGCCTTTAGACAATGATTTCTTAAAGTTCTGTCAGTTTCTTGTCTGTTTCCTTGGCTTTGCCCTGAAGTGCTGCCTCCTCGTCCCCACCGCCAAAGACTTCCACCTGCAGCGGGGTGAGGGCTTCAAAGGGCGAGAGCCCTGGCTAGACTTCTGCACACCCGCGCCCACCCACCTGGAGGGGAGAAGTGCTGCCTCCTCGTCCCCGCCGCCAAAGATTTCCACCTGTGGCGGGGCGAGGGCTTCAAAGAGCAAGAGCCCTGTCTGGACTCATTGAATGATTATAGTATGTTTTCTTGTGGATATTGTTAATTTACTTAGTATATTGTATTGTATTTTGGTTCTTGTATTTTCTAACATTGTTATTTTTGAAATGTGATTTGTAAATGTTTTATTTCATTTATATTGCTTTTTATTATTTATACTGTATCATTATATTGCTTTGTATTATTGTAAACCGCTTTGAGTTACCTTTATGGGATGGAAAGCGGTATAGAAATCTAAGCAATAAATAAATAAAAATAAATAAAGTCTGTGCTGTTACATTACAATGTATCTCTATGGAACCGACGTTGTACAGGCATCGTAGCAAGGATTTGAACGTTGTACAAGGCATCGAGGCTAGGATTTTGCATGTCTCATAAAAAGTCCAAATCCGTATAAAGTCCAAACTTGTGGAACCAAGTTTGGACATTATATGAGGTATCACTGTATCTATTCTTATGCAAATAGGTGGATAGAAAAATGTGCACACTCTATTAGCCAATGGACTTGTTGTATTATTGTTACCGTTACTGTTTATAGTGTATATAAGTCCGAGTTTGGCCCCATCCAAACTGTGTTCAAACCCCACTAATACATACCTGTCAACTATCCTGCTTTTCCCAGGAAAACCCCTTATTTTTACCCCTCTTCCTGCCCCCTCCTGTTTTATTAATTTCCCCGTATTTTCCCATATTTTTTTAAAAATATCCTGACCGGAGCCCTCACAGGCGAAGCTGCAGTATTTTTTTCCGACCACCAGAGGTCACTGTGTGGCAGGCTTTTCGCTTGTGGAAGGAGAGAGAGAGAAGGTGGGGGGGGCGTTCTGTAGTATCTCTTTCCCTTTCCTGCCAGCCACATGGTCCTGGAGGCTTCATTTTGGCTGCTGGGAGCAGGAGTCTACTCTAGGTGAGCGATATATTTCATATATGCAGGGGCAACCTCATGCTTTATTGAGCTGTTCTGCCCTGCCTCCTGGCTGGAGGATTTCGTTTCTAGAGTTCTAGAGTTAAATTGGGAGGGAGGGGGGTTGCTTGATCACTATATGAGAGAGGGGGGGTTAATCCCTTGCTCCTCCACCCTAATTGGGGGGGTTGCCTGATCACTACATGAGAGAGGTGGGGGGGTTCCCTTGCTCAAAAGCCAGTCGTATCCGACTCTAAGGTTCAGTGCTCATCTCTGTTTCAAAGCCGAAGAGCCAGCATTGTCTGCATCTGCAGACATTTCCGTGGTCATGTGGCAGGCATGACTAGACACCAGAGCGCATGGAACGCTGTTACCTTCCCACCAAAGTGGTCCCTATTTATCTACTTGCAATTTCTTGCTTTCAAACTGCTAGGATGGCAGGAGCTGGGACAAAGACGGGAGCTCATTCTGTACTGCAGTACTTGGGAATTGAACTGCTGACCTTCTGCCTCCCAGTCAGCATCTTAGTCACTTAAGCCACTGAGTAAACAAGAAAGAAAACAAAACAAAAGTCCCCCAAGAAGATGGGGAAAGGGTTCGTTGGCCCACACAGCTTTGTGCCCATTGCATCTACAATACCATCTAGCCATCTTATTTTTGGCCACCCCCGTCTTTTGTCCTCCACCTTTCCCAGCATCAAGGCTTTCTCAAGTGAATCTTCTCTTCTCATTTGGTGTCCAAAGTACTTTACCGTCATCTTTACTATTTGACCTTTAGTGAGCAGTTGTGGTTGATTTCTTCTAGGATTGAGCTATTTCTAACACCACATTTCAAAGGCATCTATTTTTCTGCGCTCAGCTTTCCTAGTGGTCCAGCTCTCACACCCATACACTACCACCAGGAATACCATTGCTTTGACTATGCAATTTTTTGTTTGCAAGGTGATGCCTCTGCTTTTAACAATGATCCCCAGGTTTCTCATAGCTTGTTTCCCAAGCATCAGTCACCTTTTTATTTCATGGCTGCAATCACCATCTGCAGTGATCTTTGATCCTAAGAAAGTAAAATCTGCCAGTCGTATCCAACTCTAGGGAGCAGTGCTCATCTCCATTTACAGCCAAAGAGCCAGTGCTGTCTGTGTTTGCAGACATTTTCATGGCCATGTGGCAGGCATGACTACAGCCCAGCAAGTCACATGGCTATATTTGGCCACACCCACAGATTTGGCCATGCCCATAGAGGGGTGCTGCCAAAAATTTCCTTATTTTCAAATCCAAAAGTTGACAGGTATGCACTAATAAAGAGATGAATTTCACTACTTCATTCATCTGCTTCTTCATTCCTTGAACACTAAAGGAACCCGTTTCTATCGACCATTGGTTATTAAAACAAAACAGGAAAATAGTTCAGCAAAGTATGCTTTAAAATTCAGAGATTGCTCCAATTCAAAGTTAAATTATAACCCCACCCCCAATGGGGTAATGTCTTGAGACAATCAAGGTATAAGCTTAAGAAAGGCATTAGATCATATTACATCACCAACAATTAGCAGATTTACTCAGGTCTTCACTGAAAAAGTCATTGCAGTATACACAACATATATTTTTCTGCCAAATGAGCCGAAATTTAGGATCCATAGATATGGTGGGTATAGAAGCATATTCTGATTAGAATATAACAAATCTTGAGTGGAGATGTTAAGAAAATCAGATATTGTGAACCAAGGATAGTTAGGGCATGTTATTATACTTTAACAATGCAAAAGTAGAGATTAAACCAGACTGAAAAATAATGGTATTATACCATTGTGTATTCCTATGTAACAGGAATCTGATTAGAGAAGAGGTAATTTTGAGTAACTAACCAAAAGCAATATGAATTAATAAGAAGAGAAACCCTGACTTCTAGAGCACCATGGGACAGTCAATGTGTACCCATCCAAATGTTGCTAGACTCTAATCTGTTGGTAGTCAAGGTGATGGATTTATAGCCCAGAGACAATTGAAAAGGGGCAACTCCCACAGCCATTGAAAAACCCACATGGAAGCTTCTGTGACACTCTTTGATTATCAATGTTAATCTTATTGTACCTGAAATGAGATAATTCTTACTCATCACATTGAATGTAGCTCTGTGTAATCTAGAGATTACAATGTCTGAATGGTGGCAATGTCTGAAGCCACAGAAAGCATTAGTAGCAGAGTTCAGCGACACACCCAGGGAGGCAGGAGCTGCAGGCTGCTAGTTAAGGTTTTATTTCTGTTTATCTTATCTTACTTTTAAGGTTTCATTCTGCTTACTTGACTTTTTCTGCACACATATGGAGAATTAACCTCTGCAGGAGAGATAAGATAGGTAGAGCAGGGAAACTCTGAAGATCTTTGAGATAGAGAAAGCTAGAGGATATCAGAGGCAACCAGGGAATCTTGCCTTGATGATCCGCGTCTTTATCTTTCTTTATCTTATCTTTCCTCTGGAAACTAATTTAACCTTTTGCACTGAGGCAGTGGAAGACAGGAAGAAAGGAATATCAGGTCAAGTCAGGAACACAAGCCTATTCTGATGTTACACCCTTTGGTTCTATATATTCCTTCAAACCCTTTGAAAAGTTGCTCTTTTTTGGACTGCAATTCCCAGAATTCCCAGTCAAGCATAGCCAACTCACAGGCTATATAAATTGGTGGGTGTAACTTTAAAAGATAATTTTCCAAAGCTCGCTCCCTGCTCCCTTAAGAAATTATTAAAGAAAAAGGAAAAAAAGCATGGTTGTTGTTGTTGTTGTTGTTGTTTTTTTATTTATTTATTTATTTATTTATTTATTTATTTATTTATTTATTTATTTATTTATTTATTTATTTATTTATTTATTTATTGTTACATTTTTATACCGCCCACTCAGCCAAAGCCGACTCCGGGCGGTTCACAACAGTGGGTAAAAACTGATAAAAACCAGCAATAAGAACCCACTCCTAAAAAGAGAGGGGTGCAGGAACTGAAGAAACCATGGGGCAGGCATCCTCCCCTATATTAACCACCAACGGAAGCCACCCCTCCACCTGCACCCCAAACTTGGCCCGCCAGCCAAGTTGCTGTTGTTGTTGTTGTTGTTGTTGTTGTTGTTGTTGTCGTCGTCGTCGTCAGCTGTTGGATCTGGGCCGCGAAGCGAGTTGCGCAAGCTGGATCGGCACCGCGAAGCGGCTGTTGGGTCCCAGAGGAGACTGGTCAAGCAATGAGACATGAGGCAAGATGGAGCGAAGACCAGTGATTTAATAAAGGCAAATCATTAGTATTTATCATGTACAGGCTGCATGTAAAAGCATTGCGATCTGCAGAACTCACACTCCGTATTTACACAAGTTAATTGGGGAAGTCTACAGGGGAAGTTAATTAACTAACTTAATCAATGGCAGGGGAAATACATTGTTCCGTGTTATCCGGGGTAAACATGTGGCTGGTATTGGTTCTAGGGCTAAAGGTAATCCGCAGGCGTGAGATTGCCTATTACGCACCTAGCAAGTTAGTCATTAGCTTCCTATTGTCTGAGCAGTTTCTCAGATCAGCTATTGATGAATTAAACTCTATCTAATATTCCACTCCCCCAATTTCTGTCCCCTCAGGAACCCCTGGTAATGATGTGATCACCTTTTACCGGAGTTCTGTCAGGGCCAGTATACCAATTGTGTGTGCGGATACCACACTCCCCCTTTATTTGTTTAATTGTACCTGACAGACGGCTCGATGTAGGAGCGGCATCAGCTGACGTAGAGTGAGGACATTCCGGGGTTCTCTCCATGGGGGACATCTTGACATCAGTGAGGGAATACATTGCATGAAACAACACACAGTCATTCCCAGTATTATCACCCCCACAATCACCTTGAGTGTCGTTTGTAGCCAACCCCACGGAACCAAGACAACAACGAATCCCACCACACCCACGTAGCATCTTCCTTGATGATTTTAACCAAGGTATGGAGGTCTGTGAGTTGACTCTGTACCTTGCGTGCGTTGTCCGTGAGGTTAAAGCAACACATGCCATGGACAGACTCACAACCCAAATGTTGCAACAGTAAGAGGTAATCGATAGCTGCTCGATTATCCAATATGGCATGGCGAAGCTCCGTCTGCTCTTGATTAAGCAGTGCTATCGCTGAGGAGGTGTGGTTAATGGCTTTTGCCAAAGCGCAAGCCAATTGACCAATTCTCCGAGCGTTGCCTACGGCTAAGCCTGGCACGCCAAACAAGCTGACTGCTAAAGAGACATAATCAGCTTTACTCAGAATCCTGATGTTGCTATCACATGAACTGTCCAACTGGTTGGCACGAGCGTGCCGTATGTGTGGAGGTACCTTCGTGCTTGGGGCAATCATATCTCTAGTGGGAAGCAACAATGTCAAATGACTGATACAACAAAGGGAATCAGATACATTTGCAGGAATGTAGTTCCAAGGATACTGGTTACATGTAAAAAACCATCCTGAAGGCAAAGTAATGTGAGCATACATTGAGTTAATAATCTCTGGGTTATTACAAGTCCAAGTGCTGTTGCCAGGGTTGAGGCAACGGCGCTGTGGCCCTTCGACCACGGAACAACCGGTCATACGAGCACAAGTAGAGTTCGGGCTAACCGCCACTCGGGGAGTGTAGAGAGTGGCCATATCAGCCGGTAAAACTTTTGTGACTTGGGTTCCCCAATGCGCATACATTGAAAAGGCAGTCTTGTAAAATGGACCAAATATCCACTTCACCAACCAGTCACCGTTCCTGATGCGCGCATCTGGGGATTGACACACCAGCATGAAACAAGTGCTCAGAATAGAGGCAGAAGCGGTGGTCTGCCTCAGCCAAAAATCAGACTGATTGACGAGGTTCACCAATCTTTCCCAAACGTTGTACTGCAGCCGGGCAGAGAGATCTCCACCTGGCATCAGGTTGTTGGCTTCCAGTGAAGCTGCTTGAATGCCTCCCGCCGCAAGCAAGGAAAGGATCAAGATGATGGTGGTCATCATGGAATTAGCAGTAATCAGGGAAAAGGCTGCAATCAAGATGTTCTCCGGTGTCGGCTCCTTGTCCTCCCGCAGAACGGCGTCCGCCACCTCCTGGCACAGGGACTTGGCTATCCCCCAGGTGATCTTCGGCACTGTCATCTGCTGTCACCGCCTCCTCCACTTGGTTCTCCCCGTCAGGGTTAATTCCTCCATCTCCAGGATTGGGTCCGGATCTGCCTGGGTCCACGCCATTGGACTCAAAGTGAGGCTTGACACACAGGGCTGGAATCCAGATAATGCCTGTAGGATACATAATTGCAGCATACCCTCTTCCCCATGTTATGAGTGGCACCGGGCCCTTCCAAGAAGGATCCAGTGGCACTCGGTAATGCACCATCGGCCATGGGAGAGCCTCCGTGTGACGGAAGTGCCTCTCCTGCGGAGTGTAATATGAAAAAACATTCAGGTGATTGTACGTAAACAATACATTGTTCAGACAATGTTGTGCCTGACCCTGATTTTTGGGGAGGGCTAGTTCCCCCCCTTTCTGTTTGTTTGTCAATGTAGGACTTAAGCGTCCGATTGACCCGTTCCACAATCGCTTGCCCTTGCGGATTGTATGGAACGCCAAAAGTGTGCTTAATGTCCCAGGTGGCCATGAAGGTGGCCAGCTGCCTGGAGCTATAAGCTGGAGCATTGTCGGATTTCACGTGCCATGGTTTGCCCATGGCCGTGAAGCAGGAAAGGAGATGCTGCTCTACATGGGAAGCCGTTTCTACCTTCTATGCTGTAGCCCAAACGAACTGTGAAAAGGTGTCAATGCAAACGTGCATGTACTGCCATCTGCCAAACTGCGGAACATGTGAGATGTCCATCTGCCACACCTGGTTGGCCTCTGTCCCTCATGGGTTGACCCCCCATGAGGGCCCCCCTACTGCCCCTGCACAATATGGACAGGAATGGACTATGCCCTGGGCTTGGGAAAGTGGCAGGTTGAATTGCCTTGTGAGTGCTTTGGCATTTTGATGGAAGAATGCATGACTTTGAATTGGAGTCGTGAAGACTCCCAAAACTGACCGTTGCTGAATTTCCTTTGCGGCTGCATCCGCTCTACTATTGCCCGTGGAAATCGGACCAGGCAAATCCTGGTGACTTCTGATGTGGGCAATATAGAGCGCTTCGGTGCGGGTCCGCAAATGAAATTGAGTTGTGAGGAAAAGACTTAACAAGTTTTTGTCTATCGCGGGAGTGATGTACACTCCCAGTAGACTGTGAAGCAAATTCCTAACATAGTGACTGTCAGTAATTATGTTTAAGCGTTCTTTGGCAAAGGTGCGCAAGGCGAGGTTCACTGCCGCCAACTCTGCCCGCTGCGCAGACTTCTGTGGAAGAGTTAGAAGCGTGCGCCAAGCCTGGTCCTCCTGCCAAGTAAGAACACCATATGTGCGACCCCCAATAGTGAAAACTGTCCTAGCCCCCTGAATTGGAAACCAGTGACATTAATTCACACAAACTGACTGTCTGCGTTTGAAGCGAGACAAGTCTGGGGTCTTTCGGCAAATGGTATGCCAAACATCCAGTGAATCCTTCCAATGCAATCGGAAGCGAGTCACCGAGCTGCATCAGTTGCTGAATTTGCTCTTTTGTGAATGGGACCATGATTTTTGCTAAATCATGCCCTGAGATGTCCCTTGCTCTCAGCCTTCCTCGGGAAATCACCGCGGAGACCAGTTCCTGTGGAGGAATGATGTTTTGGGAAGAGGTGTGCGGTAAATACACCCATTCCATGATACTCGCCACCCGCTCGGAGTCCACCCCTAGGGCTCCGGTAAACATGGATCCGGTCCGAACGATGTACATGTTTAGAATGGGAGCATATGGCCCCTGACTAATCCTGTCCACCCATCTCTGGCTGAGAACTTGGTTGACCTTTTCGAGAGTCAAGCGCGCCTCTCGAGGAATGCTTACCCAGCATTAGCAGCGAGAAGAGTGGTTTTAGAAGATCCATATCTAGTCTGAAATACGGTCTAGCCCAATTAATATTCCCCAAAATCTGTTGCAATTCTACAAGGGTGACGGAATCCTTTAAGTTGATCTGTGGCAAAACTGGTGCTGCAAAAGAACGGAGAAGCCGATGACCCGGGTATGAGAATGCCTCGGTTCTCTGAACTTTCTCCCGGGCAATGAGTAACCCTTTTTCCCCCAGAGTGGCCTGGAGGTTTTTAAACATTTCGCTGCCAAGTTGCGGCACTGCGACCAGGATGTCATCAATGAAATGGCACACTAAGACTGTGGGGTAAAGGTTTCGGAACTTTTCCAGTGCGTTGTGAACGTAAATTTGGCACAGGGTGGGCGAGTTGAGCATCCCCTGTGGCAAATATTTCCATGTGTAACGTTGCGTAGGCTCTCTGTGGTTCACGGCTGGCACCGTAAAAGCGAACTTTTCCCGATCCCTAGCATCTAAGGGAATTGTATAAAAACAGTCTTTTAAGTCTACGACCAAGATCTCCCAACCCTCACGGATCATGTTCGGATTCGGGATGCCGCATTGAAGCGGACCCATTGGCTGGATACATTTATTGAACTCGCTGAGATCGTGAAGGAGTCACCACTTCCCTGACTTTTTCTTGATAACAAATATGGGCAAATTCCAAGTACTGGTGCACCGTTCTATGTGTCCTGCATCTAGCTGTTCTTTTACCAGCTGTTTCAGGGCGAGTAATTTCTCCTCTACTACCGGCCATTGCTCTACCCAGACTGGTATGTTGGTCAGCCATTTAAGCAGTAGAGCCATTACCCGAAGGTAAGAGTGGCACGGTACTGCTGCAGAATGTCTCACCCCCAAAGGTTGACGTGCATGTCCAGAATGTGTGGCCAGATGACCGCCATCAGCTTCGGGGATCGTGACTTCTACCCAATCCTGGCTTCTAAACGCTTCTTGAACACCGCCTACCTCCCATACATCGGAGACCGGCTCGAGAGCTCACTCACATGGCCACTGACTCTGGCTGACCATGCTGACATCAGCTCCAGTGTCTAATAACCGGATAAAAGGTTTTTTATTTAACAATACCTTTATGACTGGCCACCGCTTCCACTCTATGTTGGTTTCCACTGCCGCTAAGACCTGGTATCCTTACACTGCCCCTTCTGTGCTCAAGCAGTCTTCCGACCCAGACTCTGAGCTGTCCCTGAGCCTTTCCTGGCTGCCTGCTGGCGAGTGACAAGGGACCATGATCAGTTGTGCTAACATGTCTCCCTTGTGAATGGTTTGGGGTAGGTGTGTCCAGAGTTGAACCTGGAGTACACCCGAAAAATTGGAGCCGATGACTCCTGGAATTACAAGAATTCCTCGCGTTCCTGCAATTCTACGGGGCAAAACTAAATCTACATAGCATTTAGGCAGGGGTCCCATGTACTGGGAATTGACCAGATAGACTGTGCCTGGCAAGTCACATGTGACTACTGACTGGCAAGTCAAATCTAGTCCTGCATTGCCCTTGGGGCTGGCCTGCGCCTCCGGAATGCAGGGAATGTGACCGGAATTTAATCCAGCTCTGGCTCTCCCAGAGCGATTGAGGTCTCTGTTTGGACCGGGGCCAGAGACAAGCCCGCGCTCCGGTTTCCCGAATTCGGGCAGTTGCTGGCCCAGTGTACGCCTTTATTGCATCGTGGGCATGGGGTGGTCGGAGCCTTGGGACGGCCGGCGTTTTGGCCACTGCCCTTGGTGGATCGGCATTCCCTAGCAAAATAACCAATCTTGCCACAATTGTGACATACTCCTTTGGTCCTGTTCTTGGGCTTCCTACTGCCTTGTACCGCCGCTGCCAACAGACCCATTTTGTAGGAATCTGTACCAACATCGGCACAAGCCCTAATCATGTCATGAGAGTCAGATCGGGAAAATGCCCAGTGACTGCAAGATCTTACGGCAGTCAAGGTTGGCGTTGTCTTTCGCCAATTTCATCATGAGCTCCTGTTGGGCTTGCTCATTGTCAATCTGTCTACTGACTGCTTCCTCCAGTCTATTGATAACGTCCATGTAGGATTCCTGGGCACCCTGTTTGACTGCTGTGTAATTTTTGGCTGCCTTGCCAGCTGCTGGGACCTTGAGATAAGCCCTGAAGGCTGTCTCAGCCACCAAGTGAAGGGTGGCGATTGGCAAGGCGGTCTGCGCATCAACAGATTTGAACGGACCTGAACCATATAGCTGGTCAGGGATTACTGCCCCGACCATCCTGGCAGCCCTTGCCTGTGCTTTGAGACAATACTCGCTGTCCCATAGCAAATACTGGCTGGGGTTGAGCATCATTCGCATGACGGCTTTCCAGTCGTACAGAATGAGCATCGTGGTTTTGCACACTTGCTGAAGCGTGCCCCTGGTGAAGTGACTCTGAAGTCCTGTCTCTGTGATTGCCTTCCGTATAGCCATGAGCAGCTTGTACGGAACTGGCGAATGGATCGTTTGCTGCTGACCCGTGAGGGCATCTACCTCTATGCGAACTGGGCATATCTGCCTAAGCTCTGCTAGTTCTTCTGCTGGCAACTGCCCCTTACTGATTTCTTCCTCAACCACGCGCTGGATGGAACTCTATGGTAGCTTGGGAACCTGTAACTGTCAGAGAAGTGCCAGCGCTTCTCATTCCATGCATTCCTTCAGTGATGTCTGCAGCTGTCACTGAGGGAAAGCTCCCTACACTACCCTGCTTGAGCTGAAATGACGGATAGAGAGCCATTGGGGGTGATGGCTCTGACTGCGCTGTTGGTTCCTGGGTCTCTATCCGGACTGGGTCTACCTCTGCGAAGAGCTTCCTACACTTGTCATGTCACACAAATATTATTTACAGTTCCCTGTCAGCTGTACAAACTGTGCTGAGCTTGTGGACGTAAAAAAGGCTTCTATTTACTTAGCCCCGTCATCAGATTCTACGTGGCAGGTCAATCTGATCTGTTTCAATTCTACAGAGAACTGAGAAAATATTTTTTACTTTTAAAACAGAATTAATATTATCTTAATTCTTTCACCCCTATTTCATTCCCTCCTGATTTTTTGAAAATTATTAAAGTTTAATAACTTTTCACATTCTTGCAATAAATAAACATTTTTATCATGTTGATTGCCAATTCCTCAAGCTTCGGCTGGGAGTTGAAAGACCTCTTCCAGGTTTTGGGTCTTAGCCGAGCTTCCATCTTCTCTCTTGCGTTGATTATTTAAGCAAAATCTATGCATTCCAATCTTTCCAGGGTCTTAAACTGCAAGAGAAAAGATACTTTCGACAGAATATAGTTCTTTTTAGGTATTGCAATGATCCATCTTGTCAATGTTTAACTATCGATCTCCTGGCTAAGAGCCATGTGTTGCCGTGGAGATGGGGAAGGCAAGCCTCCTGCACTAATTCACGTTATTAATTTCTACTGCAGTGACTAAGTTAATAATTTCCTTCTAGCAGGCCAGATCTGGCCATCTGTATATGTTTAGGACAGAAATTCAAATGGGGAAATCAGATACTTTTTACAGAGGGGAGTTCTCATATCATACATTGCCATTGGCTAAAAAAAAAGACCTGGACTTTGATTTTTCTTTTTATACAATGCTTTCAACAATCCCACTTGCTTTCTCAACCTCTTCCTAACTGTGGATTAAATGAACGAGGATGATTTCCCTAAGCCTCCCTGCTTTTGTAAGTATTTCTTACTGGCTTTTCAGTTTATTCTGTGTACTTCAGATGTTTTGTATTTTCAAGTCCTCAAATTCTTTAATCAAATACAACTCCTGTGTTTGTTTGGCTGTTTAAACATAGCTGTTTTTCGCTTTGCTTCTTCTGCTTCTTCTTCCCTTTTTGCCAACTGTGAGTCTTTTGTTTTCTGCTTAATTGCAAGGGGTCTAGGCATTCTGGGCAGCTTTTGATACTGGCTTTGATTACTAACCCATAAATGTCCTTTGTTTTCCAAATCATCTGGAGGGCATGGCCAGTATGTACCAGTACGTCTGCAGAAAAAAATAAACTTCTTCTGCAGGCCTTCAAATTCCTCTAGAGTTAGGCAACTGGCGTTGGAGTTCCCGAGGCTTATGGTTCTGGGGGACTTCAATTTGCCATCATTGGGGATGGCTTCTGAGGTGGCAAGGGAGTTCATGGCTTCCATGGCAGCCATGGGCCTGACTCAGGTAGTTCAGGGTCCAACCAGGGGCAGTGGTCACATGCCAGACTTAGTTTTCTTGTCGGAGCAGTGGCAGAGTGATCTGAGATTACAGGATTTAGTCATCTTACCTGTGCCATGGTCAGATCACTATCTGGTGACTCTTGACTTTCTGGGGGCAACGCTTCATCGTAGGGAGGCAGGGCCTATTAGAATGGCCCGCCCTCGGCGACTAATGGATCCAGATGGATTCCAGAGGGAACTGGGGGATGTTCCTCTGGATCGGCTACACGATTCACCCAAGGCACTTGTCGACCTGTGGAACAGGACGGCAACAGCAGCCTTGGATGAAATCACGCCACTACGGCCTCTCCGTGCCCGTGGGGTTAGGTCATCCCCGTGGTTCACAGATGAACTGCGGGAACTCAAATGGGCAAAGAGATGCCTAGAGCGCCGCTGGGTGAAGACCCAGGATGACTCCGATTGGACACTAGCTAGAGCTGCTATTAGGGCCTACCTAGTGGCGATGGGGGTGGTGAGGTGGCAATACTTCACCACCCTTATTGCCTCCACTGATAATCGCCCAGCTGCCCTGTTCCGGGTAACCAGGTCCCTCCTCGGTAGGGGGAGATCAGTGCCCGGTTGGCAGGGTTCGTCTGAGGACTTTGCTGACCATCTGGTGGAGAAAATCGATTGGATTCATTCAGGGCTGAATCCCAGCGTGGATGGGGAGGGTCGGGGGGGCACCGGAGCACAGTCTTGCTGTACGATCTGGGATCGGTTTGATACTGTTGTCCATGATGAAGTGGATAGGCTCCTTGCAGCTGTGCGTGCCACTACATGTCCTTTCACCACCTGGTTGGTGAAAGCCTCCAAGGTGGTGACAGGTGGCTGGGTTGGGGCGATAATAAATGCATCATTACGGGAGGGGGTATTTCCTGCACCGCTAAAACATGATTTGGTGCACCCCCTCCTGAAGAAAATATCCCTTGACCCAGCTGTCCTTAACAACTACAGGCCGGTTTCCAACCTGCCCTTTCAAGGTAAGGTTTTGGAGAAGGCGGTGGCACGCCAGCTGCAGGGTGTCCTGGAGGAAGCGGATTATCTAGACCCCTTTCAATCAGGATTCAGGCCCGGGTATGGTACGGAGATGGCATTGGTCACACTGATGGATGATCTCTGGCGGGAGCGGGACGGGGGTTATCCATCCGTCCTTGCTCTTCTTGACCTCTCAGCGGCCTTCAATACCGTCGACCATGGTATCCTTCTGGAACGGCTCAAAGGACTGCGGATCCAGGGCACCGTGTTGTCCTGGTTTTCCTCTTTTCTGGAGGGCCGTACCCAGTCGGTGTGGTTAGAGAGTGAGAGGTCCAGCCCTAGGCTTTTCAAGTATGGGGTGCCTCAGGGTTCGGTGCTCTCTCCTCTCCTATTTAACATCTACATGAAGCCACTGGGTGAGATCATTCGTTCCCACGGGGTGCGGTACCATCAGTACGCGGATGACACTCAGTTGTACATCTCGGCCCGTGGGGACCCCAGTGATGCTGTTGAAATCCTATCCGGATCCCTGGAGGCCATTGGGGTCTGGATGGGGGCCAATGGGCTTCGGCTGAATCCCAGCAAGACAGACTGGCTGTGGATAAGGGGCCCCGTGTTATCCAGGGAGTTACCATCTTTGGTACTGGATGGGGCTGTTTTGCCCCAGACAGACCCAGTGCACAACTTGGGGGTCCTTCTGGACTCACGGCTGCTGCTAGAAAAACAGGTAGCGACTGTGGCCAGGAGGGCTTTTGCCCAATTTCGGGTGATTCGCCAGTTGCGCATGCTCCTGGACCGGGGCTCCTTGCTTATGGTCACCCATGCTCTGGTCACTTCCCGACTAGATTATTGTAATGCGCTCTACATGGGGCTGCCCTTGACAACCATTCGGAGGCTGCAGCTGGTCCAGAATGCAGCAGCCTGGGTGGTGATGGGATGTGGGCGATATGCCCATGCCTCACCGCTACTTCGGGAGCTGCACTGGTTACCAGTTTGTCTCCGGGTGCAATTCAAGGTGCTGTTTTTGACCTTTAAAGCCCTATATGGCAGTGGGCCAGGATACCTTAGAGACCGCATCGTCCCAAGAGTGTCTGCCCGTCCAACCAGAGTGGACCGGAGGGGCTCTCTAATAGTGCCATCAGCTAGGGGTGCACATCTATCCAGTACCCGAAGGAGGGCCTTCTCCGTGTCCGCACCAACCCTCTGGAACCTCCTGCCAACAGATCTAAGACTTCAAAGAGAATTGCTGCCCTTCAGGAAAGGATTGAAGACCTGGCTGGCAGGGCAGGTGTGGGGCCCGAATGGGAACACGGTCCCCACCTGCTGGCTTATGTAAACAATTAAGAACTCTCTCTTCTTCTTCTTTTTATAGTGGGTGGGATGGGTGGGTGGGATATGGGTCTTTTAAAGTGGGTGGGATGTGGGTCTTTTAAAGTGTTTTTATGTGTTTTTAGAACTTGTTGTAATGCCGCCCTGAGTCGGGTTCTGCCTGAGTGGGCGGCATATATAAATATGACTATTAAATTTAAAAAAATAAATTAAAAAACTGGCCTGTGACATTTACACTTTTATTTCTGTGTACTTTCACATACTGCCTGAAAAAGTTGAGACAAACCTAG
This sequence comes from Bradypodion ventrale, assembly GCA_035047345.1. Classification (NCBI taxonomy): domain Eukaryota; kingdom Metazoa; phylum Chordata; class Lepidosauria; order Squamata; family Chamaeleonidae; genus Bradypodion; species Bradypodion ventrale. Next base: position 257,308,856 of record JAWDJE010000001.1, read on the forward strand.
TAGCCTTGTAGCTTGGGGCCGACTAGGAATTCAAAATCTTGGGGTTAGCTATCAAGTGCTCAGCTGTTTGTTTGTTTATTTGTTTTCTGGGATTTCCCAAATTCCTCTGGTTTCTTCAATCATCTCTTGCTTGCAGTAAGCACTACTGATTGTTGCCTCTTCTCAAAGCAAGGGCGATCATCTCAGCTCTTTTATATTCTCTCATATTCTCCTTCTTCTCTTGAATTATATTAGCAGGTTTGCTAAAATTGACAGGACCTTTTGCTGCTTCTTTTAATCTTTCCAAAATCAAATATCTGTACTGTTGAAGACTTGTCCTGTGTGTTGAATCATTAGGATCCCAATTTGGGTTTTGTTCAGCAGCTGCCGCCATACGCACTACAGTCTGATTTGCGTCTGGGAAATTTCTATGAAGGATTCTGTCTTTTGCCAGTTTCAATTTTTGCTTATCTTCCATATTAAGGAGTGTATTTATTATTTGCTGCATATCATTCCAATTAATTCAATCACCTCATTCGGCTTGGTACTAAAAGGTCCATAATGCTGTTTCCAGTTTAATAAGTCTGTTGTGGTAAATGGTACATATTGGAAAATTGACTGATTTACTTGTTCATCATCTTCCCTCATATGGCTGGTTATCATTTCCCTCAATGGGGTCACTATATCTTTTCTTTTTTTTCATCGTTGGCATGACGTGTGCCATTGGGGTATTCGAAAGTGGCACCCTTCCAGCTTCATTGTTATAGGGAGAAGATTGGCTGTACCTTTGGAATTTTCCTTCTCCCTGTTCAATTACATCTTTCAAGATCTCAGTTGCTTTTCTTAGTTTCTCTGTGGTTGGGGAAGCTTCTGTCTGGGGTCTGAAATCTTCCTGCAGAGTGACTGCTTCCTGCATTTGCTAATGCAAGGTCTGGATAAATATGTGGAACTTGGCCATCTTGTGGCACTGATTTTGGCATGACATAAAGTGGAGGTCTTTGAAACAGAATTTCATCTTTTTCATTTCTGTTTAAAATGTTCAATCTTTCTTCTGTCTGCCATTCTATTTCTGGGGCATTGGGTGTTCTGACCACTTTCCTACCTAATTTAGATTTCTTATCTTTGGATTTCTTTTCTTTCATTAAATATGCCTTTACACATTCAGCCTGGCATTTCCGTAGCCAAGGTGGCCATGGTTTCTCTGCAACTGTTGCCTGCCATACAGACATATAGGGATACTGATCCCATTGTTTATTCTGCGTTATTCTTCAAAACACTCTATTTATAAGACCCAAATCTAAGGAGCCTTCTGGAGGCCAGCCTACTTGGAAACTGGGTAATTCATATTCACAAAACTTTCTTAACTCAAATTTTGTTAAAGGGGGTTCATGTATCTCTGGTGTACATATCTCAAAGTTCTCAAGGAAACACCATAGTGGCGTTCTTGGAACGCTACTACCACCACCCATTCTAAACTAAGCACTACCACTGGCCTGGGGCGCCCGAAAATCAAGGGTCACTGTCAGGAACCGCAATGGTTTAACCACCCACACAATATAAATTTTACACACAAAAATCAGGTTCGCCGCCCTAATTTTTTCCGGAACACTGGGTTACCGCCCGTGGTTCATTAAGGACTTAGAAATCGCCGTCCCGTCCCCTTGAAGGTGATCAGGCTCCACTTCCACTCCTCAAATGAATGGGCACACATAAGTATACTTATACAGTTTCATACAATTTCATACAATTTTCATACAATTTTATACTTGCCTGCAGGCTTTTGAAAATCCACCTTCTAGAGTTCTCCGTCTGTCTTAGCCTTCCGGATCCTTGACTGGTCTGTTTCTTCTGATAGTTAATCGTCACCTCTTCACTGATTTCCTAGAGTAGATCAAAGGTCTACTATGCCGGCATTTTAGGTTATCCCTGGAGAGGCGTCGTTTTATCCCATCAAGAACAGCCGTCTAGAGTGACAATGGCACCTGCTATTTGTCAAGTCAGTCCCGGGCGGAGTTTGCCAAAAATGTTATGGAATTCTGAACTAGACAAAATCGCATTCCACATGCTAAGACAGATTTAGGAGTTTTATTAATATTAATATTAATATTAACAGATTCAGGAAAGCTTTACCAAGCTAATATTCCCTGAATGAATATACATTTTCAGAGCCATCCTTTTATAGCATAAAAATGTGGAAATTTCTACACATTACATCACTATGGGTAAAGCCAAAATTATTAATTAATCTTCTGACATTTCATTAAGTTCAGGTTAGAACATTCAGTGTTTGTTGTTTAGAACATGTCATATAAGGAACATGTCTCATGTCACATCATGCCATGTCACACAAATATTATTTACAGTTCCCTGTCAGCTGTACAAACTGTGCTGAGCTTGTGGACGTAAAAAAGGCTTCTATTTACTTAGCCCCGTCATCAGATTCTACGTGGCAGGTCAATCTGATCTGTTTCAATTCTACAGAGAACTGAGAAAATATTTTTTACTTTTAAAACAGAATTAATATTATCTTAATTCTTTCACCCCTATTTCAAAGGAAACCACTTTTATTTGTTTCCTCTTCTTATGCTAGTAACACAGATACAATAGTAAAAGTAAAGGTAAAGGTTTCCCTTTAGAGATGCCATATTTCCCTCCCCCCAAAACAGGACAGGAGTAAAGGTTGCCCTTGCTTGAAAGCCAGTCATATCCAACTCTAAGGTTCAGTGCTCATATCTGTTTAAAAGCCGAAGAGCCAGTGCTGTCTACTTCTGCAGACGTTTCCGTGGTCATGCAGCAGGCATGAGTAGAAACCGGAGCACACGGAGCACTGTTTACCTTCCCACCGAAGTGGCCCCTATTTATCTACAGGTGAAGCTCAGAAAATTAGAATATCGTGCAAACGTCCATTCATTTCACTTAAAAGGTGAAACAAATATATGAGATAAACTCACTACATGCAAAGCGAGAGATGTCATGCCTTAATTCGTTATAATTGTTATGATCATGGCATACAGTGTACATGAGATTATGTGATGATTATCGGGTACATGAGATTGGGGGGTTGGGGATTTCATAAACTGTAAGCCATAAGCATCAATATTATAACAAAGTAAGGCTTGAACTACCTTGCTTTGCATGTAATGAGTCTATCTCATATATTTGTTTCACCTTTTAAGTTGCATTACTGAACTGAATGAACATTTGCATGATACAGTAATACCTCATACAACATCCAAACTTGGTTCCACAAGTTAGGACGTTGTATGAATTCCGATTTTGTATGAGGCATGCAAAATCCTAGCCGCGATGACTCATACAACGTCCAAATTTTTGCCACCGGTGCTTTGTATAACGTCGTTCCCATAGAGATACATTGTAACAGCACAAACTGCAGGGCAAACTCCGTGGGGCCTCCCGGCATTGGTGGAGTCCGTTGGAGGCGGCGAGCCACTTTTGGGGCCACAGAGAGGTGAGCCCCAGGTGTGGTGAGTTCTTTTTTCCCCACCTCCTCCGGCCGGCTGCCGGTCGAACTCCGTTGGAGGCGGGGAAAGAAAGAACTTGCCATACTTGGGGCTCGTCACTCGGGCGAGTTCTTTCTTCCCTGCCTCCAACGGAGTTTGCCAGGCAGCCTGCCGGAGGAGGCGGGGAAGAAAGGACCCATCTCCTGAGTGAGTTCTTTCTTCCCCGCCTCCAATGGAGCTCACCAGGCAGCCAGCCGGAGAAGGCGGGGAAGAAGAACCCATCTCCCAGGTGAGTCCTTTCTTCCCCACCTCCAACGGAGATCACCAGGCAGCCAGCCGGAGAAGGCGGGGAAGAAAGAACTCATCTCTTGGCGAGTTCTTTCTTCCCCGCCTTCAACGGAGCTCACCAGGCAGCCGGCCGGAGGAGGCGGGGAAGAAAGAACCCATCTCCCGGGCGAGTTCTTTCTTCCACACCTCCAACGGAGCTTGCCAGGCAGCTGGCCGGAGAAGCGGGAAGAAAGAACTCGTCTCTCAGGCGAGTTCTTTCTTCCCCACCTCCAACGGAGCTTGCCAGGCAGCCGGCCGGAGAAAGCGGGGAAGAAAGAACTCATCTCTCAGGCAAGTTCTTTCTTCCCCGCCTCCAATGGAGCTCGCCAGGCAGCCGGCTGGAGGAGGTGGAGAAGAAAGGACCCGTCTCTCGGGCGAGTTCTTTCTTCCTCACCTCCAACGGAGCTCGCCAGGCAGCTGGCCGGAGCAGGTGGGGAAGAAAGGACCCATCTCCCGGGTGAGTTCTTTCTTCCCCGTCTCCAATGCAACTTGCCAGGCAGCTGGCCGGAGAAGGCAGGGAAGAAAGGACCCGTCTCCCGGGTGAGTTCTTTCTTGCCCGCCTCCATCGGAGCTTGCCAGGCAGCCGGCCAGAGGAGGCGGGGAAGAAAGAACCCCTAATACCTCATACAATGTCCGGCAATGTTGTATGAGGCACCTTTCTCCCCAGAATTGGGCGACGTTGTATGGATCCGACATTGTATGAAGCGGACGTTGTATGAGGTATTACTGTATTCTAATTTTCTGAGGTTCACCTGAACTTGCAATTTCTTGCTTTCGAACTGCTAGGTTGGCAGGAGCTGGGACAAAGACGGGAGCTCATTCCGTCCTGCATTACTCAGTAATTGAACTGCTGACCTCCTGCCTTCCAGTCAGCGTCTTAGTCACTTGAGCCACTGCTATACCTATGTAAATTTTATAATCTCCTCATTGAAGGAGAGGGACCTTTGAGAAATAGAAGATAAATCGTTAACTGGAGCATTACAGAATTTTGCAATGGCAGCCTGAATCTCAGAATACTTTTGACTGTGCCATTTCGCTATCTTTTATGTCTATATTTCCCTCTATTGGTTAGTAATAAAGCTTTGCTTTATTTTAATTCTTTTGTGTACAATAAAATCCCCCTTGTCAACAGCTCTATATGAGTGTGATATACTATACTTGACCCAGCATTTCCCAACCTTTGGTTTTTGGACTTCAATTCCAAGAAGCTTAAGACAATTCCCCAAAGCACAGGTTTTCCAATGTACAATACTGATTTAGGCTTCTGGGAATTGAATTTGCTGTAGGGCATAGGCCTCACGTTGGGAAACACTGGTTTAATCCAGCCTGTGTCAAGAAGTACAATTGCCATGGGTGTGTCTCAGAACATGTGTGAGTACATACCTGTACATGTGCTCTGAGTACCTACTGGGTGACATGTTTGTATAAATGACATTTCAACAGGAAGAATAAATCCACACTATACCGTCATCTTGAATTAGTCCCAAGTCACCTCAGGGTTTGGCTTCGCAGGAGTGCAGGGGACACATAACAGTCAGATCTCAATGTATTCCAGTATATGATTAGGTAAATGATCTTCAGCATCAAACGAGTCTTGATCTGTCTTGCTGCCATGCTGAATGAATTGACTTGGAACATATAGTGTTTGTGTATGAGTGTTGTTTGTTGTCAGGTCTTATCCAATGTATAACAACCCTAAAAGAGTATTCAAAGTAAGTGAGATATTTAAGTAGTGTTTTTTCAGTATAACTGGAAACACATTCCCATCTGAGTTTCTGTGACCAGGTAGGGATTCGAACCCATGTCTCCTGTGTCCTAGGTGACCACAATATCTAATACATTACCCTAGTTATCCTCTGGAATCTTGTCACTTATAAAACTCTGAGATCTCTACTAATGGAATACAATTATTGGGCAAAATCCTGTTGCATAACTTTAGGTAAAGGTAAAGTTTGCACTTGCTTGAAAGCCAGTCATATCTGACTCTAGGGTTCAGTGCTCATCTCTATTTATAACCAAAGATCCAGTGCTGTCTGCGTCTGCAGACATTTCCATAGACATGTGACAGGTATGACTAGACACCGTAGCGCACAGAACGCTGTTTACCAACCCATCAAAGTGGTCCCTATTTATCTACTTGCAATTTCTTGCTTTCAAACTGCTAGGTTGGCAGGAGCTAGGACAGAGACAGAAGTTCACTCTGTCGTGCAGCACCCGGGTGTGGGTTGCCCACGTGAATAATTGCCCAAACCTTTCCCAAAGGGTTCGCCTGGCCTACAAAAGATCCGGGGACCAACCGGACTTTGCGGGAAAGGCAATTGGGATACAGGCTAGTTAGCTAGTTTGGAGGGCAAAATCATAAAGCTTTGGCTGATGGCTATGATAGAAACAGGGCAAAAACCAAAGATGATGACTCTAAAGGAAATACACAATCCTCCGCTTCTGGCTACAGATTAAGTTGGGCAAATAAACTGTGCCAGACAGCAAAAACAATTAGGTGCCCGGAGTCAATACACAAGGACTCAGAGGTAATCAGGTGCGAGTTGTCCATTAACATCTAGGTACCTTCCTAAGAACTGGCATGGAAGCTGGACCACCGGAAGATGCCATGTATGCAAGCCTTCTGTATTGTGGGGTCATGCGCATCCTAGGCGTGCATCACCCCAAGGCAGGGTAATAAATACGTACCACCCGACCCAGATCGGGGCTGGACTTCACCGCACAATTGTCTCGTGTGTCTTCCTTGCGGCCAGCCACTCCAACATCTGGCAGCCATTGCAACACCTGGGGATCGAACTCTAACATTTCAGTCAGTGAGTTCAGCGTCTTAACCACTTGAGCCACCACAATCCCAGAATGCATAACTTTGCACTGCCTTAAATTGGATTGGGGCACTGGGAGTAATTCATTTAAATTAATTTGAACCTCTCTATCCCACTGTTTCAGGTTCCAAGGCTCCCTAGGGCTGTTTTATTGTCCTGGAAAAACCTGTAAGAACTTTTGGGTGGGGGGAGAGGTGGGGGAAGAAAGTCATACATTGCCACTGCTAGAATTGGAACCTGTATCAGCAATTTTTGAATTTTAACCTTTCACCTCACCACCAACAAGGCTCGCAAAGACTTCTGCTGGGGCAAAATACAGCCCTAGGGAAGCTGGAACAGGGGAAAGTGAAACCCCATTTTCAGAAAATACACCCCCCCCCAGTCTTTTATTTCTATCTTTCTATCCCCTTTTATTAAAGTTATTCCATTTTATTCCTCTCAAATAAACTTATTTCACTCACTTTATTCTGCCACCTACGTTTAGGATTGATTAGGCTTATGTGTACACAAGCACCACTCTGACCATGTACCCGTTCACACACGCTTGAAGGTATATACTGCAAGGGTTGACACAACAGACTTGGCCCCTTTCACTCCTAATAAATATTATTTCATTGGCAGTTATACCTGGGATGTTAGATAACTTAATAAAAATGTTTTCAAATGGAAACTGTTCTATTCAAGCTAGCATATTTCCTTTGCTCTGTATAGATTATGTCCCCAAAAAAGACTCTAAAATATTTTAAATTTGATTTTAACATGCTCTGTTTGTATCTCAAATCAGGATCTTTTCTTGCACCTCAGCCTATCTCCTGCAAGCATCCAGGAAGGCTCAGTGCCACAGGAAGCCATCACTTCACATTTTGCCCCAAGCCACCTTGATTCCTCTGTTTACCTGTTCTTTTGTTTTGTTTACTCTTGCACCTGGCATGCTCATTCTTTTTGGGACCCCTCCTGTATTCAATTGTAGATAGTGCTTGGGTTGACTCAGGATAGATTAATTGCTGGGTGGGAATGGAATTTTGCCAAGAGCCTCAAGCAATGCTCCTCCTCAGGGGAGTCTGAAGGATGAGCTCCCTTAGGTGGAGGGTATAAAAATCTCCTGATAGAAAATGTCATCAGCGCTCTCAGCACATTTGCACGCAAGATATCGGAACCAAAAAGAGCGGTTCACTTAAGGGACTTTAATAGGCAAATGGTTGAGAATAGGGCTTTTCCCAGCACCCGGCCAGTGACGCTTAAACCCCATTTCAATAAACCAATTTTAATTTTTGCCTAAATTAAATGCTTCCTTGTTCTTGGGAGAAGGGCTTCACCAGTGACTCGAACCGAAGTTGCAACTGTATCCAGTAGCCATTTTTCTGGTAACAAATGATTGAAAATATCAAAGCAATTTAAGTCCATTCCCTCAGGTGATTAACACAATTACGGAAGTTACACAATAGCCTTTTGCTCATTGTCTCGTTTTTTTCCATGAGAAATTCTCATGTTCCAATGAATCTCTATTCCAAGTATGGTTGTGAAAGCCACGTACAGCTGTTCTTCCACATCCTCATGCAAGTTGAATGTAAGCAGCTGCTGACAGTTGAGTTTACAATAACATCATCCCCTGAAATACAGGTTGGGTGTGATCCATGCATAAAGAGTTGCAAACCAGGAAGAAGCACTAAGTGGGAGACAAAAGAAGGGCTGGCGTGAGACAAATTGTTAAATAAATATGTCCTAATACTTCAACATCCTAGAGTAAAAATCCTTAAATCTCTTAAATCCATTAACTCTCTCTCTCTCTCTCTCTCTCTCTCTCTCTCTCTCTCTCTCTCTCTCTCTCTCTCTCTCTCTCTCTCTCTCTCTCTCTCTCTCTCTCTCTCTCTGTGTGTGTGTGTGTGTGTGTGTGTGTGTGTGTGTGTGTGTGTGTATATATATATATATATATATACATATATATATATATATATATATATATATATATATATATATATATATATATATACATATATACATATATATATACATATATACATATATATATATATATATATATATATATATATATATATATATATATATATATATATATATACACATACACACAGTTCATTCAGTTCATTCACTTCAGTAATCCAACTTAAAAGGTGAAACAAATATATGAGAAAGCAAGTTGTATATGACTCTAGGGTTCAGTGCTCATCTCTGTTTAGAGCCAAAGAGCCAGTGCTATCTGTGTCTGCAGACATTTCTGTGGACATGTGGCAGGCATGACTAGACACAGGAGTGCACGGAACACTGTTTACCTTCCCACCAAAATGGTCCCTATTCATCTACTTGCAATTTCTTGCTTTCAAACTGCTAGGTTGGCAGGAACTGGGACAGAGAAGGGAGCTCATTCTGTCATGCAGGGTCTGGGAATTGAACTCTGACCTTCGAGTCAGTGAGTTCAGAATTTTAATCACTTGATCTACTTGCAATTGTTGGATCAGGGCCGCAAAGCGGCGGTTGGGTGCCGGAGGAGACTGGTCAAGCAATGAGACAAGAGGCAAGATGGAGCGAAGACCAGTGATTTAATGAAGGCAAATCATCAGTATTTATCATGTACAGGCTGCATGCAAAAGAACTGTGATCTGACAGGATCCACATGCCATGTTTACACGAGTTAATGGGGAAACTCTTCAGGGGGTGTAATTAACTAACTTAATCAATGACAGGGGAACTCCATTGTTCCAAGCTATCTGGGGTAAACATGTGGCTGGTATTGGTTTTAGGACTTAGAGTAATCCGCAGATGCGAGATTACCTATTACATGACTAGCGAGTTAGTCATTAGCTTCCTATTGTCTGAGCTGCTTGTCATGTCAGCTGTAGGTGAATTAAACCCTATCTAATATTCCGCTCCCCCAATTTCTGTCCCTTCAGGATCCCCTGGTAACGAGGTGATCACCCATCACCGGGGTTCTGTCAGGGCCAGTATACCAATTGTCTGCGCAGATACCACACTCCCTCTTTATTTGTTTAATTGGACCTGACATACGGCTCGACGTAGGAGTGGCATCAGCTGATGTGGAGTGAGGACATTCTGGGGTTCTCTTCATGGGGGACATCTTGACATCAGCGAGGGAATACATTGCATGAAACAACACACAGTCATTCCCAGTATTATAACCCCACAATCACCTTGAGTGTCATTTGTAGCCAACCCCATGGGAACCAGGACCATAACGAATTCCACCTTGCCCACGTAGCATCCTCCTTGATGTTTTTAACCAAGGTATGGAGGTCTGTGAGTTGACTCTGTACCTTGGTGTAATTAATAATGTGGAATTTGATTAAAGAGGCCAGGGCCTTATTAAATGATATAAATTTGATATCTAACATTCTCTCTTCTATGTCTCAAAGCAGGAGTCAAAATTAACACCCAAAGCCCTCCAACTACACAGTAAAACCTATTGTTACCTCTTACCCTTGGAAGTTCAGAAATTCCATCTCAATTTCCTGCTTTCCTGTTACTTATTGTGCTTGCTATCACCTGCATACTTTGAGATAATGGAGAAAGGCAGTCCAGAGGTCAATCGGAATTGGGACATGGGGGAAGTCTCCATTAATACTGAATTTTTTTTTGTAATTATCCTAGACAGTCCTTGGGATGAGACAGGATAAAGTAATTGTTGGGTGGGAATGAAATGTGCCTAGCCCTGCCATCCTTCCACACATCTATTGGTCCATTCTCAACCTGGATTCAAAATCTGGACTTCTGATTTGTGTCAAATTACAATCCTGGCGCCCATTGGATGTCACCTGAATGATGTCACAACCTGTATTTGTTGAACTGTGAACTTTGTCACTTCAATGTGACCCCTCAAGCAATTGCTCTATCCATCATCTTTTGTTCTATGTAATTGAATTTTTTTGTCACTGTATGATTGACCTTTTAATGTAAATAAAGAGTCTGGTGCTGGGTTTTTTGTTCACCATTGTAAATCTTTTATTTTGTAAAATTGTTAGCTAGTAGTAGAACTAGTTGAGCTCCCTTGGGTGGAGGGTATAAAAATCTCATGATAGAAAATGTCATCAGCGCTCTCTGCACAATTGCACGCAAGACATCGGAACCAAAAAGAGCTGCTCACTTGAGGGACTTTGAATAGGCAAAAGGTTGAGAATAGGGCTATATCCGGTACCTGGCCAGTGACGCTTAAACCCCTTTTCAATAAACCAATTTTAATTTTGCCTAAATTAAATGCCTCCTTGTTCTTGGGAGAAGGGTTCCACCAGTGACTCGAACCGAAGTTGCAACTGTATCCAGTAGCCATTTTTCTGGTAACAAATAATTGAAAATATCAAAGCAATTTAAGTCCATTCCCTCAGGTGATTAACACAATTACGGAAGTTACACAATAGCCTTTTGCTCATTGTCTCGTTTTTTTCCATGAGAAATTCTCATGTTCCAATGAATCTCTATTCCAAGTATGGCTGTGAAAGCCACGTACAGCTGTTCTTCCACATCCTCATGCAAGTTGAATGTAAGCAACTGCTGACAGTTGAGTTTACAATAACATCATCCCCTGAAATACAGGTTGGGTGTGATCCATGCATAAAGAGTTGCAAACCAGGAAGAATCACTAAGTGGGAGACAAAAGAAGGACTGTTCATGCAGTTTTTTGTACCTTACATGTAACCAGTATACTTGGAACTACATTCCTGCAAATGTATCTGATTCCCTTTGCTGTATCAGTCATTTGACATTGTTGCTTCCCACTAGAGACATGGTTGCCCCAAGCATAAATGTACCTTCACAAATACGGCACACTCGTGCCACCCAGTTAGACAGCTCATGTGATAGCAACATCAGAATTCTGAGTAAAGCTGAGTATGTTTCGTTAGCAGTCAGCTTGTTTGGCGTGCCAGACTTAGCCGTAGGCAACACTCGGAGAATTGGTCAATTGGCTTGCGCTTTGGCAAAAGCCATTAACCACACCTCCTCGGCGATAGCGCTGCTTAATCAAGAGCAGACAGAGCTTCGCCATGCCATACTGGATAATCGAGCAGCTATCAATTACTTCTTGCTGTTACATCATTTGGATTGCGAGTCTGTCCATGGCATGTGTTGTATCCAGTAGCCATTTTTCTGGTAACATCTTAACCACTTGAGCCACCACAATCCCACAGTGCATAACTTTGCACTGCCCTAAATTGGATTGGGGCACTGGGAGTAATTCATTTAAATTAATTTGAACCTCCCTATCCACCCTGTTTCAGGTTTCAAAGTTCCCTAGGGCTGTTTTTTTGTCCTGGAAAAGCCTGTAAGAGCTTTTGGGTGGGGGGAGAGGTGGGGGAAGAAAGTCATACATTGCCACTGCTAGAACTGGAACCTGTATCAGCAATTGTTTAATTTTAACCTTTCACCTCACCACCAACAAGGCTCCCAAAGACTTCTGCTCGGGCAAAATACAGCCCTAGGGAAGCTAGAACAGGGGAAAGATTGAAAATATCAAAGCAATTTAAGTCCATTCCCTCAGGTGCTCCAAAAGTGATTTACTCAATTACGGAAGTTACACAATAACCTCATGCAAGTTGAATGTAAGCAACTGCTGACAGTTGAGTTTACAATAACATTAAACTCAATATATATATGTGAAACTCGGAAAATTAAAATATCGTGCAAATGTTCATTCAGTTCAGTAATCCAATTTAAAAGGTGAAACAAATATATGAGATAGACTCATTACATGCAAAGTGAGATAGTTCAAGCTGTTGGTGTGGGCCAGATATGGCCCACTGTGTCACAGAAATGGCCCACTGAGTTCGGAGTGGCTGGACTCAAGGAAGGCACATGAGGCAGAAAATGGTGAAAAGTCCAGCCCCAACTGAGGTCTGGATCGTGATATTTATTACTCTGGAGTTTGTACTCGTGGGTTCTTTATGACTTCATTCAGAGGGCTCTTTCCCTGTGGAAATTTACTGACCAGCTACATTCACAGAGGCTGCCCTGAAGTTGCCCTGAAGAGCTGAGGCTTGTACATCATCAGGAAGTTCAGTTGCCCCTGACAACTGGGACTGGTGAGCACTATTGTTCTCCCATTATCTGGGGATCTTCCGGGTCTGACTTAAGGTCATTATGTTTACTACAGTTTGATCTTACCCATGACCTGTGGGCATGAGTCATGCTATTGTGTGTGCTTATCAGCTTTTGCCATGTGAGAGTTCACCTGCTTCTGTCCAGGTCATTCAGCTATGGTTTGTGGGTGAATTAATAACACTATCAATTAATCGCCCGAACCCAGTTTTCTGTTCCCTAAGAGTCAGGGTGGTTCTCGATGCAGTTTTCTCAGCTGAGCAGACCCTGCAGGAACAGTTTATGCCAATTGTGTAAGCGGGCTATTCACATCAAGCCTCACTTTGTCCACTATAATATTGATGTTTATGGCTTACAACTTATGAACCCCCCCCCCCCCCGCCCAATGAATCTCATGTACCCCATAATCATCACAATTATAACAAATTAAGGCATGGCATCTCTAGCTTTGCATGTAGTGAGTCTATCTCATATATTTGTTTCACCTTTTAAGTGAAATGAATGGACATTAGCACGATATTCTAATTTTCCGAGTTCCACCTGTATATATATCAGTTCAGTATGCTATTCATACTGGAGAGAATTGCACATGCATTTTTGTAGGAATTGGGCCGTGAGGAGGCCCTTAGGATCCCGGAGGAGACTGGTCAAAGGAGCGACACGAGGCAAGATGGAGTGAAGACCAGTAGTTTATTGAGAAAAGGCTGCAACATATATAGAAGGAAAAGCGCAACGCTGGCAAGACTGTCAACTGACAGGAATGACATCACCTGTGCACTCAAGTTAATTGGGAATCTCTTTGGGGAAGTTAATTAACTGGGGCAAACATGGACTTAGGAGTCCCATTGTTCAGGGATTAGGCAGGGGTAAACATATTCACTGTTTGCACCGGAGATTTCCTTGACCAGGAGATGAGTGATTATTCCAATAGGTAATTGAGGTCTGCGAGATGCTTATTCGGCAGAGTCGTCGGTCAGGCTAGAAGCAGCCGAATTAATCCCTATCATTAATTCACCCCCCCTTATGCCCTGACAAGGGCCAGAGGCCAGGAGTTTGCCCGCTGGTTTAACCTCTGCCAGAGACCACTGGTGCCCAACCGGGCACGGGGAATCTTCACAAGCAGCCTCTGCAAAGGCTGTTCCATGCCAGATGGGCATGGGGAAACCATATTTCCCCTTTCTGTTTTATTTAAGAGCCTGACTGGCAACTCTGCGTAAGAGGGGCATCAGCTGATGAGCGGGAATGTTGCTTCGGGGTTCCCCCCATGGGGGACATCTCGATAACAGTGAGGGAATACATTGCACGAAACAACACGCTGTTGTGCCCAGTATTACCACCCCCACAATCACTTTGAGTGTCGTCTGAATCCATCCCCATGGGAACCACGACCACAGGGAGTCCTGCCACCCCCATGAATAATCCTCCTTGATGTCCCTAACTGGGGTGTGGAGGTCCGTGAGCTGGCTCTGTATCTTGTGGGTATTGTCTGCGAGGTTAAAGCAACACATGCCATGGATAGACTTGCAGCCCAAGTGATGTGACAACAGGGGATAATCGATAGCTGCTTGATTATCCAGTATGGCATGGTGAAGCTCTGTCTGCTCCTGGCTGAGCAGCGCTATTGCTGAGGAGGTATAATTCTCCGAGCGTTGCCTATGGCTAAGCCTGGCACACTGAATATACTGCTGCCTGTTTTTTCAGAGCTGTGGGTCTGAATTCAGACTGCTTTCTGTAGCAAGGCAAGATAACGAGATGTGTCATTGATCTCTTACTGTGACCTGGGGAGATTCTAAGCTATCTCTGCAGCTTCTGGCATTGTGCAATTGTCTTTCTAGCACCTATGGGGAGGTGTGAAACTAACTGGGGATTACCAGCTACCGGGTACTCAATCTTTCCAAGCAATGGGCCGATGCAAAACATGGGCCGGTCTGGCTTCCTTTGGTGGAAGCTGGCCGTTATTAACAATATGCAGAAATTCAAGTGTCCCTTGCAAATCCCAACTGGAGCATTGTACAAGGCATGAATAAATAATAGCAACTACAGATAATAAAAAGACATTCAGCAGCTTTTCCGGAGATGAAGCTTCCCTTCTTGGTGGGGTTTCCTGTGTAACTTGAGTTTGGAAGAGTCTTGTTTTGGGGAAAAGCATGGTCCTCAGAAGTAGCACTGAGTATGCCATAGAAATGTCTTTGGAGATGTAAGTCATAAAGGAAGACGGACAGCTGATGACATCCAAGACAGTGACTGGTGCTGCTTTTTGCAATCATCCGGGTCTGATTCTGGCCTCTGGGACCTGCATGGGGAAGAGACTTGTTTGGGAGATAAAAATTCTGAAAGAGTTAGTTGGTTTTTGCACTTATAGGATAGCAATTGCTGTGCAACTATGGGACGTGGTTTCCCCCCCTTTCTGTTTGTTTGTCAACGTAGGACTTAAGCGTCCGATAGACCCGTTCCACAATCGCTTGCCCCTGTGGATCGTAAGGAACGCCAAAAGTGAGCTTAATATCCCAGGTGGCCCTGAAGGTGGCCAGCTGCCTGGAGCTATAAGCTGGGGCATCATCGGACTGTTACCAGAAAAATGGCTACTGGATACAGTTACAACTTCGGTTCGAGTCACTGGTGGAGCCCTTCTCCCAAGAACGAGGAAGCGTTTAATATAGGCAAAAATTAAAATTGGTTTATTGAAAAGGGGTTTAAGCGTCACTGGCCTGGTGCCGGGAAAAGCCCTAGTCTCAACCTTTTTGCCTATTAAAGTCCCTTAAGTGAGCAGCTCTTTTTGGTTCCGATGTCTTGCGTGCAAATGTGCTGAGAGCGCTCCTGACATTTTCTATCAGGAGATTTTTATACCCTCCACCCAAGGGGGCTCAACTAGTTCTACTGCTAGCTAACAAGTTTACAAAACAAGAGATTTACAATGGTGAACAAAAACCCGGCACCAGACTCTTTTGTTACATTAAAAGGTCAATCATACAGAGACAAAACAGGTCAATTACATAGAACAAAAGGTGATGGGTAGAGCAATTGCCCTGGAAATGACAGAGTTCATAGTTTAGCAAATGCAGGTTGTGACATCATTCAGGTGACATCCAATGGGCGCCAGGATTGTAATTTGGCACAAATCAGAAGTCCAGATTTTGAATCCAGGTTGAGAATTGACCAATAACGAAGATGGGCATCCTTCAGACTCCCCTGAGGAGGAGCATTGCTTTGAGGCTCTTGGCAAAATTCCATTTCCACCCAGCAATTAATCTATCCTGAGTCAGCCCAAGCACTATCTACAATTGAATACAGGAGGGGTCCCAAAAAACAATGAGCATGCCAGGTGCAAGAGTAAACAAAACAATACAACAAGTAAACAGAGGAATCAAGGTGGCTTGGGGCAAAATGTGAAGTGATGGCTTCCTGTGGCATTGAGCCTTCCTGGATGCTTGCAGGAGATAGGCTGAGGTGCAAGAAAAGATCCTGATTTGAGATACAAACAGAGCATGTTAAAATCAAATTTAAAATATTTCAGAGTCTTTTTGGGGGGACATAATCTATACAGAGCAAAGGAAATATGCTATCTTGAATAGAACAGTTCCAGGTATTCAAAAACATTTTTATTAAGTTACCTAACATCCCAGGTATAACTGCCAATGAAATTATAGGAGTGAAAGGGGCCAAGTCTGTTGTGTCAACCCTTGCAGTATATACCTTCAAGCGTGTGTGAATGGGTGCATGGTCAGAGTGGTGCTTGTGTACACATAAGCCTAATCAATCCTAAACATGTGTGGCAGAATAAAGTGAGTGAAATAAGTTTATTTGAGAGGAATAAAATGGAATAAGTTTAATAAAAGGGGATAGAAAGATAGAAATAAAAGACTGGGGGGTGCATTTTCTGAAAATGGGGTTACAGGACGTCGTGCGCCGACGTTCGCCCTTGGCCGTGGGAAAGGAGATGCTGCTCCACATGGGGAGCCATTACTCCCTTCTGTGCTGTTACCCAAACAAACTGTGGGAAGGTATTAATGCAAACGTCCATGTACTGCCATTTGCCAAAATGTGGGGATGTGTGACATCCATTTGCCACACCTGGATGGCCTCTGTCCCTCGTGGGTTGACCCCCCCGCGAGGGCCCCCCCCCGGTGCCCCTGCACGATGCAGGCAGGGACGGACTATGCCTTGGGCTTGGGAAGGTGGCAGGTTGAACTGCCTTGCGAGCGCTTGGCATTCTGAAGAAGGAATGCATGACTCTGAATTGGAGTTGCGAGGAACAAACTTAGCAAATTGTTGTCTATCGCGGGAGTGATGTATGCTCCTGGTAGACTGTGAAGCAAATTCCTAGGAAACTGGCTGTCAGCAATTATGTTGGAGCGTTCTTTGGCAAAGGTGCGCAAAGCGAGGCGCACGGCTGCCAGCTCTGCCCGCTTGCGGAAGAGTCAGGAGCGCGCGCCAAGCTTGGTCCCCTTGCCAGGGAAGAACCTAATATGTGTGACCCCCATAAGTGAAAACTGTCCTAGCCCCCCCAAAGGGGAACCAGTGACATTCATCCACACAAGGTGACTGTCTGCGTTTGAGACGAGTCTGGGGTCTTATGGCAAACCTTGGCGCATGAAGCGCCAGGCTTCCCTTGGGTAAATTTCTCAAGAAGGCCCCCCTGCGCACATCCATTCATGGTGTGCGTGCACACTTTCACTGGAGCGATTTTGGTGCTCCTGTGAGAAGGGTGCCAGATGCTGGCTTAGTCTTTTGCCTGTGCTTAGACTAGCAGCAAAAAGGGAAGGGGTGGCCTAAAAATGCCTGTATCCGATTGAGGGTGTGACCTGACTGCACTCTTAAAATGGTCCTAGGCTGTCCTGACTAATGGGTGGCACTCTGCATATGCTCGGGAGCTCAGGGACTAATCCTTCATCTGTGCCCTGGAGTTTGCGAAATGTGTCTGCACACTAGAGAGGGTGCTGTGGGCCAGGTGCCATACTTAAAATGACCGACTAAGACTTATTAAAGACAAGCCAACTATGACGTGCCAGCTGTAAGGAAATAATACACAAAAAATGAAAAGACACACAGGTTAAGCATTTCCAGCAGGGAGTTCCACTGGCGAAAGGAGAAAAGGAGGAAAGACAAGTCAGAAGTTAGCACAATGAGAATGCAACAACTCTTATCATAACGAAATCAGATTAGGTCAGGTAACCAAGGCAACCGGGTCCTCCTGTTAATTAATCCTGGAGCCTGTGAAAGGAAGGAGTGTAAGGCTGTAGAAATATGGCCTGGAAAGGAATTTTGTTCCTGTAAAAAAGGTACAGAGCGCAAGAATGTTTGCGTGCTTTTTCCTGTGAAAGGGGTACAATGAGTGAGTTACTGATTACAGTCAAAATACCAGAACAGTATCTTTCCTAAGAGAATGAAGGAGAGTTAGAACGATTCTCAACCTGCGGCCAGATGTGGGCGAGTGGGCCAGATGTGGCCCATGTTGCTCTGCCACTCCCCCCGCCAAGCCAAGAAGGGCTGTGTGGTGAAGGAAGGGCAGGATGACTGTCCGGACCCCCAGAGCTGCCTGAGGCCCCGGAACTTGGCCCCTGACTTTAAAAGGTTGAGAACCGAGGTTACAAGATGATAACACAGTACACACATGGAGACAATGCAATTCTCTCACTCCTGGTGAGATACGTTACTCCAAGACGCTAAGATACATTCAAAAAACCTTAAAACACAGAGATGGAGTTTTGAGGAACACAGACGTAGGGAGGGGCCCCATAGCTTATGATACAGTGAGGAAAACTCATAGAAGTGATTTTTTGTTTTCAGATCGCGCTTCTGAAAAGAAAAATCTGTTTTCCTGATTGCAAAACCCGTTTCCAAGAGAGGCTTAATCCTTTGACAAAGGGAAAAGTCTCACCCTGCCTTATTGTAGGTTAGGATTCCCCCCCCCCTCTCCTGCCCAAACTGCTAAGCAGGCAAGGCAAAGGGTTTTGCTCATCATGCTTCCTCAAAGTTTAAATAGCTCCTGCCCATGAACAGAGTGCAAACTGTTTTAACACATATTTCACAGTGACATTACCACGCAGTTACACACAAGGAACACTTTTTCAGTCAGACAAGGCTTTTGCAATCCTACACAGTTCTTGCAGACATACATTCAGTGGTGCACCACACATACACACATCTATTTACGCATTCGCACATTCCTCCCCTGATCTGCAGTGTTCAATACTACACATGAGGAGATGGCTAATACACAGCTGGCTATTTTACAGCCATCTGGGTGCTTTTACTTAGGGGCAAGTTTCTCTGGGCTACTCCCAAGGTGAGACAAGTAGGTTCTGCCTGTGCCCTGGGGGAACTCGGGGTACTATTGCTGGGATGGTTCTTCTGGCATAGCCAGGGCGATGGCTGCCTCCTTTCTGGCCTGGGCCAGATGCATGCCAGGGTGGCCATTTGGCATCCAGACAACCCTTTGAAGATCTGCCTGGTCTAGATTGGCATTCTCTTCTAAGGTGTCCCATTTTTCCACACTGGAAGCAGGCGCCTTGGGGTTTTGGCACTGCTCTGCGCCTGAGTGTGGTAATGGGTCTGCTTTGGAGCCCTGCGTGGCCAGGGGCCATGCAGATTTCCGTGAGCAGTGGGCGCTGAGCATCCCTGCCTGAACGTGTGTCTGCCTTCAGATGGGCTGAGCACAGCAGTTGGGCGCTAGCTAATTGTGCCACTGGCAATTTCCCCGTGAATGGATCTTCCTCACCCATGCGCTGAATGGAGTTCTTTCTTTGCAGGGAACTTTTAACTGTCCGAGAAGCGCCAAGGCCTCTCATGCCATGAATTCCTTCAGTGACGTCTGCAGCTGTCACTGAGGGAATGCTCCCTATACTGCCCTGCTTAAGCTGAAATGACGAATAGAGACTTCTAAGGGCTGATGGTTCTGACTGCGCTGGGGTTTTCTGGGTCTCTATCCGGACTGGGTCTACCTCTGCTGAGAGTTTCCTACATTTGCGCCATGTGCGGGTTATGCCCTCTGGAGCTTTCGGGGGTTGCTGAATGCAGTCTCCTATCTGATCCCAGAGCTGCAGGGTTAACGTACCTACTTCTGGGTAAAGTAGGCAGTGTTCCCTAAGGTACGCCAAAAGTCTCGCTAGTTCCCTGCTGTGAAAGCGTAACTGAAATACCCTGGCCAGGATTCTGAACTCTTCCTCATGAGTTCTTTGGCTAGCGGACGGACTTGGTCTATGAGAACAAGTCCCCATATTACCTGCGAGTGGTCCTCTGAAGTTTTCCTCCTCGGGACGGGTTGACGCGTCTGGGGGCAAGGTAACAGGTCTTGGCGACGATCGTCTGGGTAGAGCTCGGAGCGTGGCCTTCTGCCACGGGCCCTTGGCGGCCTCTGCGCTGTCAGGGGCTCACAGCTGCCCTGAGCGGAACGCGTTTCTCCCTTTGGTGCAAGCCTCCCCGAAAGCTGGGAGCAAGCTGTAGGAATGCCTCTTTGGAATGCCTCGCCGCTGGCCGTCCCTCTGACCGGCTGGCTGCCGACCAGAGTGCCGCGCTGTCCTCCGGGACGATTGGACAAGGTTCTGGCGCAGAACCTGACTGTGCTGATCGCTTACTCACGAGTAGACCGCTCGGGGGTCGCTTACTCTCGAGTAGATCACGCCTCGGGGTCACCAGATGTAGGAATTGGGCCGTGAGGAGGCCCTTAGGATCCCGGAGGAGACTGGTCAAAGGAGCGACACGAGGCAAGATGGAGTGAAGACCAGTAGTTTATTGAGAAAAGGCTGCAACATATATAGAAGGAAAAGCGCAACGCTGGCAAGACTGTCAACTGACAGGAATGACATCACCTGTGCACTCAAGTTAATTGGGAATCTCTTTGGGGAAGTTAATTAACTGGGGCAAACATGGATTTAGGAGTCCCATTGTTCAGGGATTAGGCAGGGGTAAACATATTCACTGTTTGCACCGGAGATTTCCTTGACCAGGAGATGAGTGATTATTCCAATAGGTAATTGAGGTCTGCGAGATGCTTATTCGGCAGAGTCGTCGGTCAGGCTAGAAGCAGCTGAATTAATCCCTATCATTAATTCACCCCCCCTTATGCCCTGACAAGGGCCAGAGGCCAGGAGTTTGCCCGCTGGTTTAACCTCTGCCAGAGACCACTGGTGCCCAACCGGGCACGGGGAATCTTCACAAGCAGCCTCTGCAAAGGCTGTTCCATGCCAGATGGGCATGGGGAAACCATACATTTTGGGATGAATCTGAGTTTAGACTGGAAATAAACTAAAGGAGATAAAGTACCCACAATGTCAATTATCAATTGTTTTACTCATGCACTGATACAATAGGTAAAGGTAAAGGTCACCCTTGCTTGGAAGCCAGTTGTATCTGACTCTAGGGTTCAGTGCTCATCTCTGTTTAGAGCCAAAGAGCCAGTGCTATCTGTGTCTGCAGATGTTTCTGTGGACATGTGGCAGGCATGACTAGACACAGGAGTGCACGAAACGCTGTTTACCTTCCCACCGAAATGGTCCCTATTCATCTACTTGCAATTTCTTGCTTTCAAATTGCTAGGTTGGCAGGAACTGGGACAGAGAAGGGAGCTCATTCTGTCATGCAGAGTCTGGGAATTGAACTCTGACCTTCGAGTCAGTGAGTTCAGAATTTTAACCACTTGATCTCCTTGCAATTTCTTGCTTTCGAACTGCTAGGGACATAAATGAGAGCTCACTTTGTCATGCATTACTCAGGTCTCAAACTGCTGTCCTGCCAACCTTCCAGTCATCAAGTTCAGCATCTTAACCACTAAGCCACCACGGTCCCTAGCACAGATACAATACACATGTGTAAATATTTTTAATCACCCCATTAAAGGATAAGAACCTTTGAGAAATAGAAATTAAAGCCAGTCGTATCCAACTCTAGGGTTCAGTGCTCATCTCTGTTTATAACCAAAGATCCAGTGTCTGCAGACATTTCCATGGACATGTGGCAGGTATGAGTAGACACCGGAGCGCACAGAATGCTGTTTACCAACCCACCAAAGTGGTCCCTATTTATCTACTTGCAATTTCTTGCTTTCGAACTGCTAGGTTGGCAGGAGCTAAGACAGAGATGGAAGTTCACTCTGTCATGCAGCGCCCAGGGATCGAACTCCAACAACCCCGTGAGTTCAGCATCTTAACCACTTGAGCCACCACAATCCCACAGTGCATAACTTTGCACTGCCCTAAATTGGATTGGGGCACTGGGAGTAATTCATTTAAATTAATTTGAACCTCCCTATCCCCCTGTTTCAGGTTCCAAAGCTCCCTAGGACTTTTTTTTTTGTCCTGGAAAAGCCTGTAAGAGCTTTTGGGTACAGGGAGAAGTGGGGGGAGAAAGTCATACATTGCCACTGCTAGAACTGGAACCTGCATCAGCAATTTTTTGAATTTTAACCTTTCACCTCACCACCAACAAGGCTCCCTAAGACTTCTGCTGGGGCAAAATACAGCCCTGGGGAAGCTGGAACAGGGGAAAGATTGAAAATATCAAAGCAATTTAAGTCCATTCCCTCAGGTGCTCCAAAAGTGATTTACCCAATTACGGAAGTTACACAATAACCTCATGCAAGTTGAATGTAAGCAACTGCTGACAGTTGAGTTTACAATAACATCATCTCCCGAAATACAGGTTGGGTGTGATCCATGCATAAAGAGTTGCAAACCTATATATATACAGGTGAAACTCGGAAAATTAGAATATCGTGCTGTTACCCCCATGTACAGGGACACGCACCCCAACTTTATTTCTTTTTATTTCCCGTGCTTACTCTTTTTATTCCTTCAATAAAGTTATCTCATTCACTGTATTTTAGTTGCCACCCACTGCTAGGTTTCTGTCTTGCACCAAGCATTACTCTAACACACCTCCATTCACATACTTGCAAGCACATAACTGCAACCCCCGCCCCTCCTTTCCGCTTCGATGGTCTTCTCAGTCACCTTTTAGATATGTCAATTTCCTCCAGCTAGAAAGGAAATCTGACCAATGTAATGTTTATGCAACCATTAGGGTCAGATAACCGGCTCATCCGTGCCCTCACATAACCCCTACTTTCATGAATGGAACTCTGTATATGGTCAGGAACCTCACAGAATTATCGCAAGGCTGTCAAAGTAAAGCAGTGCTTGCTCCATGGTGCAGCAAATATGATTATTTGGTGTAATTAATAATGTAGAATTTGATTAAAGAGGTCAGGGCCTTATTAAATGATATAAATTTGACATCTAACATTCTCTCTTCTATGTCTCAAAGCAGGAGTCAAAATTAACACCCAAAGCCCTCCAACTACACAGGAAAACCTCAATTACCCTACCTATTGTTACCTCTCACCCTTGGAAGTTCAGAAATTCCATCTCAATCTCCTGCTTTCCTGTCACTTATTGTGCTTGCTATCACCTGCATACTTTGAGATAATGGAGGAAGGCAGTCCAGAGGTCAATCGGAATTGGGACATGGGGGAAGTCTGCATATCCATTGATACTGAAATTTCACCTGTATATCAGTTCAGTATGCTATTCATACTGGAGAGAATTGCACATGCATTTTGGGATGAATCTGAGTTTAGACTGGAAATAAACTAAAGGAGACAAAGTACCCACAATGTCAATTATCAATTGTTTTACTCATGCACTGATACAATAGGTAAAGGTAAAGGTTGTCCTTGCTTGGAAGCCAGTTGTATCTTACTCTAGGGTTCAGTGCTCATCTCTGTTTAGAGCCAAAGAACCAGTGCTATCTGTGTCTGCAGATGTTTCTGTGGACATGTGGCAGGCATGACTAGACACAGGAGTGCACGGAATGCTGTTTACCTTCCCACCAAAATGCTCCCTATTCATCTACTTGCAATTTCTTGCTTTCAAACTGCTAGGTTGGCAGGAACTGGGACTGAGAAGGGAGCTCATTCTGTCATGCAGAGTCTGGGAATTGAACTCTGACCTTCAAGTCAGTGAGTTCAGAATTTTAACCACTTGATCTACTTGCAATTTCTTGCTTTCAAACTGCTAGGGACATAAATGAGAGCTCACTTTGTCATGCATTGCTCAGGTCTCAAACTGCTGTCCTGCCGACCTTCCAGTCGTCAAGTTCAGCGTCTTAACCACTAAGCCACCACGGTCCCTAGCACAGATACAATACACATGTGTAAATATTTTTAATCTCCCCATTAAAGGATAAGAACCTTTGAGAAATAGAAATTAAATAATTTTCATTCTGTGAACACCTCCTAGATGAATGTGCCACCTTGTTTGCACACAGTGTGCAATCTTAGAATGATTCAAATCACTGTAATCAATTTTTTTTAAAAAAGATGAAGAACAGTTGAAAAGAACAAGTCCCATGGTCAAAGAACCTTGGCAGCTGAGATCAAATCTGAAGCTATAAGCCAGTAATGGCGAACCTCAGAAGTCCAGCTGTTCTTGAACTTCAATTCCCAGAAGCCCTGATCAGGAGGGGTGCTGGCTTGGGCTTCCGGGAATTGAAGTCCAAGAACACCTCGAGTGCCAAGGTTCACCATCACTGCTATAAGCACATTCAGAAATAAGTTCAATTGAGAGAACTGCAAATAAATGTAGATGGATAAAATTACGTTCCAACATAAAATACCGGCATAAAAATTAAATTCTTTCATTTCATTATAAGATGTTGGCTGGCACTAATGAATGTATGACAAATTCAAATCTCTATGTGATCAAGACAGCAGGTGTGTAAATTACTGTTGGATATTGAGTCATTGCACAGCAGGAAATGTGGAAGGTATATAAGCCTAAACATCTTCCATTGACTTTTAGAATTTGGCACAAGCTACAAAGAAACTATATCCAATTTTGTACAAAACAGCAAGGTAAGATTTCTGTCTTTTCTGCACATTTATACCTTATCCAAACCAAGATGATTTTTTTTTCAGGGAGGGGGGCAATTGCTCAGGAATTCATCTTGATTAAAATACTACAAAAGATCTTGTGCATAAATTATATCAGAAGACTTATTGTTTTCTGTATTGAGGCCAATCTTAAGTACATATCTACACTACTAACATACAGTGGTACCTCATACAACGATTTTAATCCGTTCCACAGGGCTCGTTGTTGTACGAAACAATTGCTATACGATGCATGCATCATATATGATTTCCCCTATGGGATGCATTGTACAACAATTGTTTTCGCTAAGTGGTTTTTCCCATTGAAAAATTGTTGTACGGATTTTTTCCATAGGGGAAATTGTTATGCGGGATGCCATTTCCCCCAAAAAACCTAACTGTTATGCAATTTCATTGCTATATGGGGCGATTGTTGTATGAGGTTACACTGTGCAGTATATTGTTTTTATACCAGTTAAACTATGTGCTTTTCCTCAGAAAAAAGAGCTTTAATTCTGAATGCTTCTTTACTGTTCTTTTAGAGGGGTTGGGGTATGGTGGATACTGTATCAGCCTAGGACTCAGGAAAGCAGGGTTCAGATCCCACTTGTCCTGGAAAACCTACTGGGATGGCAATTGTGCACTACTCCTTGAACATCTTACATCACCTTGAAACCCATGTTAGGGTGTTCATAAATTGTAAGTGACTTGACAACTCAGAAGGACAACCATAGCTGACAGCTGGTGAGATCTGGATTCCCCGAGAGAGGCAATAACGATTAAATAAGGATGTGCATTACTTTCCTTTACTGATGCATGATGGTAGGACCTAGTATCAGCAAATTTGTTTAATTCACAAAATATGTTTTTAATGCTTTCTGTACTTTCTATTTTTCCAGAGATGACTTTGTGCATTTTCTTGCTGTGTCTTGCTGCTGTACTGCAACAAGCAGCCAGTTCTGTAAGTTTCATAACTTTGCATAGAGGGGCCATAGTACAGGCACATGCTGAAGTTTCTTTTGTTTAAATCAGTGGGACATAAATTATCTGCAATCTAACTATTTATCTGTCTGTCAGCCTATCCATCTACTTTTTTATGTTTCACCTTTCCATTACAAATGAGTGTTCACAATCCCCGTGAAATTAGGGGTGGAAAACCAACCAAGTGCTTAATGTTGGCTTGCATTTTTAAGAGACAACTTTGTTGCTTGGGCAGTGTAAGTGCTCCTTTTATTTAACCAGTTGTAGTCTGCTACTAGGTGACTGAGTTGGCTTAGTGGTTCAGATGCTGAACTTAATAACTAGAAGGTTGGCAGGTCAGCTGTAGCGATGTCTGGCCGCTAGGGCGGCGTTACGTCCCGGAGGAGACTGATCAATGACAATACGAGGCAAGGAAGCAGGATCAGATCAGTCTTTATTGGGAAAATGCATACACCTTTTATAGATCAGAAGGCAGGTAGAAAAAACCGTCACCAGTGATTCAATCAAGTTACCTGTTTACTCAGGTTAATTGGGGAAACTCTTCAGGGGAAGTTAATTAGCAGGGGCAAACATGGGATGAGGAGGACCATTGTTTAGGGCTTAGACAGGGGCAAACATACTATCTGTTTGTACCGGAGATTTCCTTAACCAAGGGATGAGTGAATCTTCCAGGTGATAATTGAGGTCTGCGAGGTGCTTATTCAGCAGAGTCGTCGATCAGGCTTGAGGCAGCCGAATTAATCCCTATCATTAATTCACCCCCCTTACGCCCTGACAAGGGCCAGAGGCCAGGAGTTTGCCCGCTGGTTTAGCCTCTGCCAGAGACCACTGGTGCCCAACCGGGCACGGGGAATCTTCACCTCCCCTTACTTTTTTATATTAAGAGCCTGACTGGCGACTCTGCGTAACAGCGGCATCAGCTGTTGGTCTGGAATGACGTCACGGGGTTTCCTTCTGCGGCATCTCGAGATCAGCGAGGGAATACATTGAGCAAGACAGCAGACTGTGATGCCTAGTATAACTACCCCCACCACCACTTTGATTACCGTCTGAAGCCACCCCCATGGGATCCACGACCACATCCACTTCCATAGTGAGCTCTCCACCAAGCCCCCCATGCAGAGCCCTCTGTGATGCCAGCCACTATGGAGTGAAGATCTTCGATCTGGCTTTGAATCTTACGAGAGTTGTCCGTAAGATTAAAGCAGCACATACCATGAAAAGACTCGCAGCCCAAGTGATGAAGCAGTAGGAGATAGTCGATAGCCGCTCGATTATCGAGAATGGCATGGCGAAGTTCCGCCTGCTCCTGATTGAGGAGCGCTATCGCTGAGGATGTATGGTTGATGGCCTTTGCTAGACCGCAAGCCAAGCGACCAATCCTTTTTGCGTTGCCGACGGCTAAGCCTGGCACGCCAAAGATGCTGACTGCCAAGGAGAGATACTCGGCGGGTCTCATTACTCTGAAGCTGCTTTCACATGAGCTGTCTAACGTGGTGGTGCGAGTGTGCCGTATGAGTGAAGGGACATTGGATACATTGGAAACAATAGGAACATTGGGACTTGGGGCAATCATATCCTTAGTGGGGAGCAAGAGTGTCAAGCGGCTAATACAACAAATAGCATCTGTAATATTAGCGGGAATGTAGTTAAACGTATACTGGTTACAAGTGAAAAACCATCCAGATGGTAGGGTGATATGTGCATATGGTGTGCCGCGTGGCACTGGGTCACTGCAAGTCCAATTGCCGCTGCCCACATCGAGGCATCGGCGCCGGGTTCGGCCGATTCCGGAGCAACCGTAAATTCGGCCACAGGTAGAGTTCGGGCTGACCGCCACTCGAGGAGTGTGGAGAGTGGCCGCATCAGCCGGTAAAGTCATGGTTAGCCGCATCTCCCAACGAGCATATTCCGAGGCAGCTGTTGGGATGTACGGGCTGAAGAATCGCTTCACCAACCAGTCCCCATCCCGGGGGTGCGCGCCTGGAGAATGACACACCGGGATGAGGCAGGTGCTGAGGATTTTATTTATTTATTTATTTATTTATCATTCACATTTGTAAATGCCGCCCACTCAGGCAGAACCCGACTCAGGGCGGCATTACAACAACTCCAAAAAATACATAAAAACATTATAAAACCTTATAAAACCCACCCAATAAAAAACCCACCCAATTAAAAAAAATAAAAAAATAAAAAAATAAAAAAATAAAAAAATAAAAAAATAAAAAAAAATCCGACATCCACCCCCATTTAAAACCCATATCCCACTCGCCCGTCCCACCTACCACACAGAGGGAAAGAGAGAGAAGCAGAACCGACGTCCTGTCTGAGGCAAAAATCGGACTGGTTGACAAGGCTTGCCAACCTTTCCCAAATGTTGTACTGCATGCGGGCAGAAAGGTCTCCGCCCGGCATTAAATCGCTGGCCTCCAGTGAGGCGGCCTGAACACCTCCCCCCAAAAGCAGGGTGAGGGTCAGGATGATGGTGAAGGTCGCTGAATTGATATTAATCTGGGCGAAGACTGCTGCAACGAAGTTCTCCGGTGTTGGCTCCTTCTCCTCGCGTTGGAGGGCGTCCTGGGCCTCACTGCAAAGGGACTTGACCATCCCCCAGGTTATCCTCGGTGCTGGGGTCCGCGTCCGCCGCTTCTCCCGGTGGGTCTCCTCGGTCAGGGTGAGGTCCTCCATCTCCGGGATCGGACTCGGGTCGGTCTGGGTCCACGCCATGAGGTTCCAAGTGAGGCTTGACGCACCGAGCCGGGATCCAAGCGACACCTGTAGGAGACATAACTGCAGCATACCCTCTTCCCCAGGTTATGAGCGGCACCGGGCCCCTCCAAGAAGGGTCTGGTGGCACCCGGTACCGGACCATAGGTCGTGGGAGGGCTTCCGAACGGCGGAAATGCTTCTCCTGCGGCGTACAGTCCGAAAAAACATTAAGGTGATTGTATGTGAACAATACCTTATTTAAGCAAAACTGTGCTTGTCCCTGTGATTTGGGGAGGGCTGGTGGCTCCCCCCTTTCTGTTTGTTTGTCAATGTAGGACTTTAGCGTCCGATTGACCCGTTCTACAATCGCCTGCCCTTGCGGATTGTAGGGAATCCCAAATGTATGTTTGATGTCCCATGTGGCCATGAAGGCGGCCAACTGCCTGGAGCAGTAGGACGGGGCGCTATCTGTTTTCACGTGCCGCGGCTTGCCCATCGCCGCGATGCAGGAGAGGAGGTGCTGCTCCACGTGGGAGGCAGTCTCCCCCTTCTGCGCTGTGGCCCAAACGAACTGGGAAAAGGTATCAATACAGACATGCATGTATTGCCATCTGCCAAACTGCGGCACATGCGTGACGTCCATCTGCCACACCTGATTGGCCTCTGTCCCCCGTGGGTTGACCCCCCACGAGGGCCCCCCCGGCACCCCTGCACAATGTTGACAAGAGCGGACTATACCTTGGGCTTGAGAAAGTGGCAGATTGAACTGTCTAGCGAGAGCTTTGGCATTTTGGTGGAAAAAGGCATGACTTTGGATCGGAGTAGTAAAAACTCCCAAAACCGAACGTTGCTGAACTTCCTTTGCGGCCGCATCCGCTCTGCTATTGCCCGCGGAAATCGGACCCGGTAGGTCTTGGTGACTTCGAATATGGGCAATATAGAGCGGCTCCGTGCGGTTTCGCAAATGAAATTGAGCAGTGAGGAACAGGCTAAGCAGATTCTTGTCTATCGCGGGAGTGATGTAAGCTCCCGGTAGACTGTGGAGTAAATTCCTAACATACAGACTGTCAGTAATGATATTTAAACGTTCCTTGGCGAAGGTGCGCAAGGCAAGGTTCACGGCTGCCAACTCTGCCCGCTGAGCGGACTTTTGTGGAAGAGTTAGCAGCGTGCGCCAAGCTTCGCCCTCCTGCCAGGTCAGGACACCATATGTGCGTCCCCCATCGGTAAAAACTGTCTTGGCCCCCTGGAGTGGGACCAGCGAGAGCAATTCGAACAAGCTGACTGTTCCTGTCTGGAGTGAAACGAGTCTGGGGTCCTTGGGCAAATGGTATGCTAAGCTTCCAGTGAAACCCTCCAAAGCTATCGGAAGCGAATCACCTAGCTGCATTAACTGATGAATTTGTTCCTTGGTGAAAGGAACCACAATTTTGGCCAAATCATTTCCTGAAATGTCCCTAGCTCTCAGCCTGCCGCGGTAAATCACCGCGGAAACCAACTCTTGGGGCGGAACAATGTTCCGTGGTGATGTGTTAGGCAAGTAGACCCACTCCACAATTTTCGCTCCCTTCTCTGAGTCTACGCCTAGCGCCCCGGTGAACATGGATCCTGACCGTACGATGTACAAATTCAGGATCGGGGCATATGGCCCCTGGGCGATCCTATCCACCCACCTCTGGCTGAGAGCTTGGTTCACCCTCTCGAGCGCCAAGCGCGCGTCTCGAGAGATTTTTATCCGGTCTGCCGGCTGCTTACCTAAAGTTAGCAGCGAGAAGAGCGGTTTTAGAAGATCCGTATCCAAACGAAAATACGGTCTGGTCCAATTGATATTTCCTAAAACTTGCTGTAACTCTACAAGGGTAACTGAATCCTGTAAGTTTATCTGGGGTAAAACCGGTGCGGCAAAGGAACGGAGAAGCCGATGACCCAAGTATGAAAAGGGTTCGGTCCTCTGCACCTTTTCCGGGGCAATGAGTAAACCTTTGTCCCCCAGGCTGGCCTGGAGGTCAGAAAATATTTCGCTGCCAAGTTGCGGCAACGCTACTAAAATATCGTCCATGAAGTGACACACAATAGCTTTAGGGTAAAGGCTTCGGAACTTTGCCAGCGCGTTGTGAACATATATTTGGCACAGGGTGGGCGAATTGAGCATGCCCTGTGGCAAATATTTCCACGCGTAACGCTGCGTGGGCTCGCTGTGGTTCACAACTGGCACCGTAAAGGCGAACCTTTCCCGGTCCCTGGGGTCTAAGGGGATTGTATAAAAGCAATCCTTGAGATCTACAACTAGAATCTCCCACCCCTCGGGAATCATATTAGGATTTGGGATGCCGCATTGAAGCGGACCCATCGGCTGAATGCATTTATTGATCTCTCTGAGATCGTGGAGGAGTCGCCACTTCCCCGACTTTTTCTTAATCACAAAAATTGGCGAATTCCAGGGACTCGTGGACTGTTCTATGTGTCCTGCGTCTAGCTGTTCTTTCACTAGCTGCTTGAGGGCAACTAATTTCTCTCCCACTACCGGCCATTGTTCTACCCAGACCGGAGTATCGGTGAGCCATTTAAGTGGCAACGCCATTACCCGAAGGTAAGGGTGGCACCGTACTGCTGGAGAATGTCTCGCCCCCAAAGATTGACGTGCACGTCAAGAATGTGCGGCCGAATCACCGCTGTGCCGTCAGCCCTTGGGATTGTGACTTCTACCCACTCTCGGCTCCTAAACGCTTCCTGAACGCCGCCTACCCCCCACACATCGGAGACCGGCTCAATGGCCCACTCTTTCGGCCACTGGCTTCTGCTTATCACGGTCACATCCGCTCCGGTATCGAGTAACCCTGAGAACACTCTTTTGTTCAAAAATACCTCGATAACGGGGCGCTGCTTCCACTCAATGTTGGTTTCCACTGTCGCTAAGACCTGGTATCCTTGCACTGCCTCACTCGCGCTCGAGCGGTCTGCTGAACCGGGCTCTGAGCTGTCACCGAGCCTTCTCGGGCTGCCTGCTGGCGAGTGACAAGGAACCATGATCAGTTGCGCTAGGGTGTCTCCCTTGTGGATTGTCTGGGGCAGGTGTGTCCAAAGTTGGACCTGGAGAACGCCTGAAAAATTTGAGTCAATGACTCCTGGAATTATGAAAATTCCACGTGCTCCAGCTATACTGCGGGGCAAAACTAAGCCTATGAAGCCTCTAGGTAGGGGTCCCATGTACTGGGAATCGACTAGATAGACTGTGCCTGGCAGATCGCATGTAACGTCCGCCTGGCAAGTCAATTCCAGCCCTGTGCTACCTTTGGGGCTGGCCTGTGCCCTAGTAATGTCTGGAATGTGCCTAGCACCTAGTCTAGTTCTGGGGAGTTCTGGATCTGGTTGAAGGAAGCCTCTGTTTGGACTGGGGCCAGAGACGTGCCCGGATTCCGGTTTCCCGAACTCGGACAAAACCTGGCCCAATGATAGCCTTTCTTGCACTTCGGGCAGGGGGTGTTCGGAGCCTTGGGACGGCTGGACTTTTGTCCTCCTCCCTTGGATCGGCACTCCCTAGCGAAGTGTCCGATCTTGCCACAGGAGTGGCATGCCCCTCTGGTCTTGCTGTTACCCTGAGGTCTTTTCCCCCCCTGCACCGCTGCCGCTAGCAGACCCATCTTGTAAGAGTCTGTGCCAACGTCGGAACATGCTCGAATCATGTCCGTTAAGGTTATATCGGGGCGATTGCCCATGGACTGCAAGATTTTACGGCAATCCAGGTTGGCGTTGTCCTTTGCTAGCTTGATCATGAGCTCTTCCTGGGCTTGCTCATTCTCAATCTGCCTGCTAATTGCCTCTTCCAGGCGATTGATGAAGTCCATGTAGGGTTCCTGGGCTCCCTGCTT
The DNA here is from genome assembly GCA_035047345.1 of Bradypodion ventrale. Taxonomy (NCBI): domain Eukaryota; kingdom Metazoa; phylum Chordata; class Lepidosauria; order Squamata; family Chamaeleonidae; genus Bradypodion; species Bradypodion ventrale. The sequence continues at coordinate 257,340,936 of JAWDJE010000001.1, forward strand.
AATGGCGGTGTAATTCTTTGCCGTTTTGCCAGATGCTGGGACCTTGAAGTATGCCCTATAGGCAGCCTCGGCTGACATTTCTAGGGTGGCGAGAGGCAAGTTAATCTGAGCGTTGATGGGCTCATAGTTACCAGAGCCGTACAATTGCTCAGGAAGCACCGCGCCTCCCATCCTAGCAGCCCGAGTTTGAGCCTCTAGGCGAAACTCGCTGTCCCAAATCATGTACTGGCTAGGGGTTAGCATCATCCTCATGACGGCTTTCCAATCATGGGGAATCCACATGGTGGTCTCGCACACTTGCCGAAGCGTGCCCCTCGTAAAACGACTTTGGAGCCCTGTCTCAGAAATTGCTTTCCGTAAAGCCATGAGAAGCTTGTACGGGACTGGGGAGTGTACTACCTGCTGTGCGCCCGTGAGCGCGTCCATCTCCATGCGGATTGGACAAATCTGTCTAAGCTCAGCTAGCTCTTCTGCTGACAATTCCCCCTTTTTTAGCTCTATCTCAGCTGTGCGCTGAAGGGCACTCTTTGCGGCTAGGGAACCTGGAGCTGTCAGAGAAGTGCCTGCGCTTCTCATTCCTTGCATTCCTTCAGTGACGTCTGCAGCTGTCACCACGGGAAGGCTCCCTACGCTACTCTGCTGATAGCTAATTGACGGATAGAGCGCCGTGGGCGCAGTCGGTCCGACTGGTTTGCTTGATGGCTCAACTAACGGGGGTTCTTTGGCCTCTATCCGGACTGGTTCGATCTGCTCTAAGAGTCTCCTACACTTCCTCCATGTACTCACTATCCCTCCTGGGGCTTTCGGGGGTTGCTGAATGCAGTCTCCTATCTGATCCCAGAGCTTCAGGGTTAACGTACCTACTTCTGGGTAAAGTAGGCAGTGTTCCCCGAGGTACGCCAAAAGTCTCACTAATTCCTTGCTGTGAAATCGTAATTTAAATACCCTGGCCAGGATCTTAAACTCCTCCTCTCGAGTTTTTTGGCTAGCGGACGGACTTGGTCTATGAGAACAAGTCCCCATATTACCTGCAGTTGGGTCTCCGGAAGTTTCCTCCTCGAGACGAGTCGACGCGTCTTGTCAGGCAATAGGTTCGGGCGTCTAGTGTCTGGGGTAGACCTCGGAGCGTGGACCTTCCGCCACGGGCCCTTCTAACGGCCTCTGCGCTGTCAGGGGCTCACAGCCTGCCCTGAGCGGAACGCGTTTCCCTCTGTGGCAACCTTCCTCGAAAGCGGGAGCAAGCTGTAGGAATGTCTCTCTGGAATGCCTCGCCGCAGGCCACTTCTCCGATCGGCTGGCTGCCGGTCGGAGTGCCGCGCTGTCCTCCGGGGTGACGGGTCGCGGTTCGAGCGTGGAACCGGACCGCGTGGTTCGCTACTCACGAGTAGACCTCTCCGGGGTCCCTTACTCACGAGTAGAATCACGTCGGGGTCACCAGATGTAGCGATGTCTGGCCGCTAGGGCGGCGTTACGTCCCGGAGGAGACTGATCAATGACAATACGAGGCAAGGAAGCAGGATCAGATCAGTCTTTATTGGGAAAATGCATACACCTTTTATAGATCAGAAGGCAGGTAGAAAAAACCGTCACCAGTGATTCAATCAAGTTACCTGTTTACTCAGGTTAATTGGGGAAACTCTTCAGGGGAAGTTAATTAGCAGGGGCAAACATGGGATGAGGAGGACCATTGTTTAGGGCTTAGACAGGGGCAAACATACTATCTGTTTGTACCGGAGATTTCCTTAACCAAGGGATGAGTGAATCTTCCAGGTGATAATTGAGGTCTGCGAGGTGCTTATTCAGCAGAGTCGTCGATCAGGCTTGAGGCAGCCGAATTAATCCCTATCATTAATTCACCCCCCTTACTCCCTGACAAGGGCCAGAGGCCAGGAGTTTGCCCGCTGGTTTAGCCTCTGCCAGAGACCACTGGTGCCCAACCGGGCACGGGGAATCTTCAGTCAGCAGTTTTAGACCCAAGGACTGCACAACAAACTGAGCTCCCATCTCTGCCCCACATGGCTGCCATCAAGGGGGACAATCAGGACTCCCATCCCGGAGCTGGCGGGGTGGGTGGCCCATGCAGCTTTTTGATTTTTTAAACTTTTATTGCTTTTTTTAACCATGGTGTGTGGGCCAGGCGCCACTGCGCTTGCCCCGCCAGAGGGCTCCGCCTTGACCTGGATATCAAGGCTTCAACCCAGGATGCATGCCAGTGCCAGTCTGGCAGAGACCCTGCGCCGGGGCCTGAAGCGGCTGCTGCTGCTGCTGCCCACCTCTGCCTCTCTGCCACCATGCTGTCAGCAGCAGAGAGGAGGTCTACTGAGGCGTGGTGGCGGAGAGGCAGAGGTGGCCAGCCTCATGGCAGAAGAGCCCTGTTTGGTATTCAAATTTGCTGGCTGTTATTAGGTAAATGTCTCTCTTGTTCAAAAGCCAGTCGTATCCGACTCTAGAATTCAGTACTCATCCCTTTTTATAGCCAAAGAGCCAGTGGACTTGATCCACAAAAGCTCACATTAAAATACAGCAGTTAGTATGTTATCTTTTTGTTTTGTTTACTCTCTGATATGCTTACACAGAATAAAACTTTTTAAATGGTAGCATATGTTTCAAGCATATCAGAGTAAATGAAACAAAAAAATCCCCTTAGCCTGCTCCAGATTTGGCCATGCCCACAGAGGGGTGTGGCCAAAATATGTGTCCGTGGGGCCCCCAATAGGATTGCTCAGTCTGGGGCCCAGAAATGTCTGATGGCAGCACTGCTGCCCCAGCTCCTGCCAACTTAGCAGTTCGAAAGCAAGAAATGGCAAGTAGATAAATAGGGACCACTTAAATGTTCCGTGAACTCCGCTGTCTAGTCATGTCTGCCACATGTCCATGGAAACGTGTGCAGACACAGACAGAGCTGGCTCTTTGGCTGTAAATGGAGATAAGCACCAAACTCTAGAGTCAGATATGACTGGCTTTCGAGCAAGGACAACCTTTACCTTTAGTCTGTTACTGAATATGTGACAGTGAAAGAATATCACAATGAACTTTATGAGAGAGCTGGAGAGATGTAACAGGGACATGTCATTTTTTCTGTGTCCAACCCAGATTTTCAAATAGGAAGAGAGATGCTGCAGCCTTTTTCCCCTACCACTAAAATGATTGGCAAATGATCCACAATAGGCTGGATAGATGATGATTATGATTATGAGGGATGTAGGGGGAGGAAAATGCCTCACAAAGGCTATGTTGGGCACCCAGAATATTTCTCTTGGGAACGCCCAGCAGGGCGGACCTTCGATCCAGCGTCCTGCTATGCCTTAATGAGCACTCCTCCCCTTAGCCCGATTCGCTGGAGTACAGGGACAGAGTAGCCTTCTGTATATGGCAGATAATATTAATCACTTGACAGAAGCTAGGCTTCTTAGTGCTGAGGTCTATGACATACAGCTCATGATTTGCTACTCCTCCTCCCCTTAACAGACAGAGCAATCCCTCTCACCGACTTCTGGAAGGCTTCCGGTGTTGAAGTGATGAGGACAATTGGAGCCACTTCTGCTCTGCTGGGTTTCCTTCTCCTTCTTTACAAAGGCAGGCAAAACATGACTGGCTTTTGAAGATTTATTGAAGGAAACACAATATTGTATACAGATCTTAAATTAATCTACACTACATAAAACACAAGCTAAAAAAACAAATAAATGAAATAAAATCTTGCTAGCTCCCTAGCAGGTTCAAGCTCGCTGGTTTGGGGTGGTTCTGCCCCTCATGGTTGAGTGTTAGCCCCGAAGAGTCATGTTGGGCAGCTATCGGACAAGAGCTCCCGCTGAAATCAAGTTCATGGTGTTAAGAGACAAGGGTTCCACCCTTGCTCCCGAAGTGCCTTCTGAGTGCTCAGACTGGGCCCCTTTTATTGAGAAAAGGTGCTTTGGAATGTGGTGATCTAATGGGAAAACACCTCCGTGCTGTCCTTGTGAACATTTGCAGGTGCAAATGCCATCTGTTTGGCATCTGGCCCCCACCTTTGCATTCCCTGGGAAAGTTCAGTTCTGCAGGTGTCCTGGCAATTATAATTTGATTGACAGGAGTGGAGACGTCATCTCCCTCGTGGTGTGGTCAGCTTTCCTAGCTGTCAATCAGTTCCCTCGTGGGGACTGCAGGTGTTTCTTGGAATGTGTCCAGTCCTGGACACTCACTTTTCCCTCCTCCCTTTGGGGAGGCAACTATTCTAGCTATGCATCACTGTCATGTCAGACTAACAGCCTGGCATTCCAATGTGCTTTAAAAGGAGAGCTGGCTTTCTAAGCCTAAGAGAACTACAATATGTGTCTTAACACTACATGGATCAAATGTCACCTTAAAATCTAGACAAGGTCACATGTGGAAACCATGACAATGATTATCATCATCATGGGGCTGCCCTTGACAACCATTTGGAGGCTGCAGCTGGTACCGAATGTGGTGATGGGGCGTGGGCGTTATGCTCATGCCTCACCGCTGCTCCGGGAGCTGCTCTGGTTGCCAGTGTGCCTCCGGGTGCAATTCAAGGTGCTGGTCTTGACCTTTAAAGCCCTACAGGGCAGTGGACCAGGATACTTAAGGGACCACATCACCCCAAGGTATTCTACCTGTCCTACGAGGGCAGACTGGAGAGGCTCAGTGCTGGTCCTTTCTACGAGAGAAGCACACCTGACCGGGACCAAAAGAAGAGCCTTTTCGGTGTCTGCCCCGTCCCTGTAGAACCTCCTACCAGCCTGAATTGCACCTCCAGTCAGAGCTGCTCCCCTTTAGGAAGGCGCTGAAGACCTGGTTATGCCAGCAGGTGTGGGGGCCAACAGGTGTGACGGCCCAGTCCCGCTGGCTTGTATAGTAGCCTTACAACTGATTTGTCTGGTTTTATTCTTTCCCCCTCCCCCTCTTTTTTATTCCCCTCTTTTTTATTTCCCTCTTGTCTTTTTATCTTCTTGTTTTTCTTTTTGACTCTTTATCTCTTAAGGGGTTAGGGAGGGTATTGGAGGGTTTTTCATTTTTAAGATTGTATTTTAGATAGGGTTTTTTTTAGTATTGTTTTTATCTATAAATGCCTTTTATTGTTTTTGTATTAAGTCTATTGTATTTCCCTTGAATTGTAAGCCGCCCTGAGTGGTGCTCACATCAATAGGGTGGGGTATAAATAAACTAAATAAATTGTTGTTGTTGTTGTTATGTGTCAGAGTTTACTCTGGGTGGAAAGGATTTTTGCTGGAGAAACTCCACTCAGGGGATGCCCGAATGAGGCTTCTTTCATGTCCCCAAGTGCAGCCTTCAGGTTTCAAAACCAGACCTTCCAGTCTCCAAGCTCAGCACTAAGCTGCTATAGTTTAGAGCATGGATTCTCAACCTGCGGCCCATGGGCCGGATGCAGCCCACAGCACCATTTCATGTGTCCACTACCACCACCTCCACCACACCAGGAAGTGCCATGTGGTGGAGGAAGGGCAAAATGGCCATCCGGCCCCCAAAGCTGTCTGAGGGAGCATGAACTGGCCCCTGGCTTTAAAAGGTTGAGAACTCCTGGTTTAGAATGATACTGAGGCGCAGATGAAGAATATGGCCATTTATCATAGGGCACCTCACAATGATATTTTTTCCACTCATATTTCATGTATGCCAAAAGAGCTGTTGTCCAAGGAGCAGTTTTTTATCTTGCTCATTGTTCCTCAAGAAAGAAGATGAAAGCATTAATGATGTCATGAAAATCGTTTCATAGCATGCATAAATATCCCAGACGGCTATTGCTTCCTGTCTCACTTTAGATGTGTGCAGATCAACAAAAGGAGATTGTTAATAAGCACAATGATTTACGAAGAAAAGTATGCCCAACTGCAAGCAACATGCTAAGAATGGTAAGTACCCAAAAGCAAAATTTTCTTTATGCTTAATACATTTAGGCTAAATGAGGCCTCCTTGCCAACTGAAAACATTTGTCCAGCAGTGATCAAAGCTAAAGTTAGGCTTATAGAACTGTGTATTTCATGGACAGCACAGATCCAAGTATGCTCACTCTAAAGTAATTCCTCCTAGGTTAAGAGCCACTTTTTCCTTAGAAGCATGCTCAGGATTTCAGGCATAGCATCATGATCTGACCCAGGAGCAGCAAGCAATCTTAGTGGGTCAGGGGAAGCCCTTGATCCTATAGCAGAAAAGTGCATTTCCTCTCACTCCTTGGATCCAAGGACATCAGTGTTTGGACTAAACACATTTCTTTATCTTAAACATTGGGCAGTATACTAGTTCCTCATGTCTGAGAAATCAGGCTTACAAAGAAAGAACATACAGTACTTACAGATTAATGACCAATTACAAAATAAGGAAAGCAGATTTGCAAATCTTGGCAGGTGAGAAAAACTCAAAATTACTCACAGCGTTTAAGAAGATCTCTCTTCTGGTGGTAGGTTATCTGTAATGTATAATTCTGCCCTCACCCCTACTGCGGCTGCCTGGAAGAAACTGCTTTCCCATTCATATAACTGCATAAAATTTTCTATGAAGGCAGATGAAATAGGGTTAATAGGTAAATTATTTTCTTAATTAGAATAGCGATACATATTGATGAAGCAACATAAATTAAGCTGCTTCATCACACGAAGTTGTTATACATCAATGTGGCATGTCTCATTTAGGTCACAAGCTTATCCTATGAGAGTCATCGGAATTGTTCATGAAAATGCACATTTAAAAAGCCCAGCTGAACTCAATGATAGGCAAAAATAGTTCTGGGTGGGCACACACTGAAAGCAAAATGATACATCATACTAAGTCTCAGCTTCACCTTGCTTTGAGTGATAAAGTGTACACCATGGCTTGGTTTTACAGTACACCCTCGCATAACGACATTGCTTGGTTCCCCAAGTAGCCTTGTTAAGCGATTTTTGTTGTTATACGGGTTTCTATGGAGTTTTCCGCATAACAACATTTTTGTCCAGATAATGACAGTTATTTTAGCGTTGTTGTCCGGACAACGACACTAAAAAAAATTTGTTATGTGGGGGAACATGTAGTGCATAACGATGCGTTGTTAAGCGAAAATGATGCTCTCCGAACGTGTTGTTAAGTGAGGGTTGACTGTACTTCCTACATTTTCCCTTCTTGGGAGGGGGGGTGAGTCTCAGCAGTCTCCTAGGCATCCATTCAGTAAGAGGATTGTGGTGGCAGACTTTCTTGATGACGCTACTTTGCTGTGAATATAAATGTGGCACTCCTAACAGAGACAAGAACAGCTTTAAGAGGCTTGTCAAGCTGGATTGAAAACAGCTGCCTGAATCCCTCTTTGTGGTGGCATGGCTATGGTGACTGTGACCCTAAGTGCCCACATTTCAAAATGTACCACTGCATCATCATCAAAATCCTTTTTTCCAACCATGGTTAAGAAGAAATGTAAGTTAGGTTTACTAATCAACAGGTGGCATGGTTTTGGAAGCTGTAATGTTAAATCACAGTAAAGGCTGACAAGGAATTGAGGAGGAATGCACACCAGAGAAGGGAACCCATACTTCGGATCTGTCTTCATATGCGGATTCCCCATGCCCAATTGGCATGGAACGGCCCTCGCAGAGGCCACTTTCAGTCGAGAAGGCTCCTGGCCCGTGGGCTCTGCGGGCACAGAAATTAAGGGGGGTGGATTAATAATAGGGGTTGATTCACCTGCTTCTGACCTGACCGACAGTTCTGCCGAGAAGGCAGATCGCTAACCTCTGTTACCCATTAGGCAATCACTCATCTCTGAGTTAAGCGTAATCTCTGGTGCAAATAGAAGCCATATTTACCCTGGTCTAAGCCCTAGATAATAGTTTTCCCCTGTCAGTGTTTGCCCAAGTTAATTAACCTCCCCAAGAGAGATTCCCCATTAACCCGAGTAAATGGGTGATGTGATTTTCTGTCAGATGACGGTTTTTTCCTGCCTTGCCTTCTGATCTATAAATGATGACGCCTTTTCCTCAATAAACCACTGATCTGATCTCGCTCCATATTGCCTCGTGTCGTTCCTTGATCAGTCTCCTCCGGGACCTAACGGCCGTCCTAGCAGCCCCGATTCCTACACCTGGTGACCCCGACGTGATCTACTCTAGAGTAAGCGATCACACGGTCCGGTTCTGCTCTTGAACCGCGTCCGATCGTCCCGGAGGACAGCGCGGCAGCCTGGCCGGTAAGCCAGCCGGTCGGGAAGACAGCCCTGCGGCGAGGCATTACAGAAGAGGCATCCTACAGCTTGCTCCCGACTTTCGCGGTGGCTTGCAGGTTACGGAAAAACGCGTTCCGCTCAGGGTCAGCTGTGAACCCCTGACAGCGCAGAGGCCACCGAGGGCCCGTGGCAGGGGACCACGCTCCAAGCTCTACCCAAAGAATCGTCGCCAAAACCTATTACCTGGCCCAAAAGACGCGTCGACTCGTCCCGAGGAGGAATCTTCGGAGAACCCCCGCAGGTAATATGGGGACCTGTCCTCAGCGACAGCGTCCGTCCGCTAGCCAAAGAACTCATGAGGAAGAGTTCAAAATCCTGGCCAGGGTATTTCAGTTACGTTTTCACAGCCGAGAGCTACCGAGACTTTTGGTGTACCTAAGGGAACACTGCCTGCTTTACCCAGAAGTAGGTACGTTAACCCTTCAGCTTTGGGATCAGATAGGAGACTGCATTCAGCAACCCCCGAAAGCTCCTGAGGGCATAATTCGCACATGGAGTAAATGTAGGAAGCTCTTAGCGGAGATAGAACCAGTCCGGGTAGAGGCCAAAGAACCCCCAGCGCCAGTCGAGCCATCGGCGCCCACGGCGCTCTATCCGTCATTGCAGTTTAAGCAGAGTAGTGTAGGGAGCTTTCCCTCGGCGACAGCTGCAGACGTCACCGACGGAATGCATGGAATGAGGAGCGCAGGCGCTTCTCTGACAGTTACAGGCTCCCAGACCAAGAGTGCCCTTCAGCGCACAGTTGAGGAAGAGATCAAGAAGGGGGATTTGCCAGCAGAAGAACTAGCTGAGCTTAGTCAGATTTGTCCGATTCGCTTGGAATTGGATGCCCTCACAGGGGCCCAGAAGGTAGTTCATTCACCAGTCCCGTATAAGCTTCTCATGGCTATACGGAAGGCCATTTCAGAGTCAGGACTCCAGAGTCGGTTCACTAGGGGCACGCTTCAGCAAGTGTGCGAGAATACCATGTTCATCCCGCATGACTGGAAGTCCGTCATGCGGATGATGCTCAACCCCAGCCAGTATTTGCTATGGGACAGCGAGTACCGCCTCGAGGCTCAGACTAGGGCTGCCAGGATGGGAGGCGCAGTACTTCCTGACCAGTTATATGGTTCAGGTGCCTTCGAATCCATCGATGCGCAGACCAACTTGCCACTAGCCACTCTTCAGATGTCAGCCGAGGCTGCCTTCAAGGCTTTTCTCAAGGTTCCAGCAACTGGCAAAGCGGCCAAGAATTACACCGCGGTCAAACAGGGAGCCCAGGAGCCCTACATGGATTTTATCAATCGCTTAGAGGAAGCGATCAGTAGGCAGATAGATAATGAGCAAGCCCAACAAGAGCTCATGATGAAATTGGCTAAAGATAATGCTAATTTAGACTGCCGTAAAATCTTGCAGTCACTGGGCAATCGTCCCGACTTGACTCTCACGGACATGATTAGAGCTTGCGCCGACGTTGGCACAGAATCCTATAAAATGGGTTTGCTAGCAGCAGCGGTGCAAGGGGGTAGAAGATCTAAGAATAAAAACCAAGGGGCATGTCACAATTGTGGCAAGGTCAGTCACTTCGCTAGGGAGTGCCGATCCAAGGGAGGCGGACAAAATTCCGGCCGTTCCAAGGCTCCAAACACCCTGTGTCCAAAGTGTAAGAAAGGCTACCATTGGTCCAGATACTGTCCGAGTTCGGGGAACCGGAACGTGGGCACGTCTCTGGCCCCGGTCCAAACAGAGGCTTCCCTCGCTCAGAGCTCGCCAGAGCTAGACTAGATTCCGGTCACATTCCTAGCATTGCGAAGGCACAGACCAGCCCCAAGGGTAGTACAGGGCTAGAATTGACTTGCCAGGCGGACGTTACATGCGACCTGCCAGGCACAGTCTATCTGGTGAATTCCCAGTACATGGGTCCACTGCCCAAGGGCATTATAGGTTTAGTTTTGCCTCGCAGTGTAGCAGGAGCACGCGGAATTCTTGTAATTCCAGGAGTCATTGACTCCAATTTTTCAGGCGTTCTCCGAGTTCAGCTTTGGATGCACTTACCCCAGACAATTCACAAAGGAGACACATTAGCGCAACTGATTATGGTTCCTTGTCACTCGCCAGCAGATAGCCAGGGAAGGCTCAGGGACAGCTCAGAGTCCCGGTCAGCAGACCGCTCGAGCGCCAGTGAGGCAGTGCAAGGATACCAGGTCTTAGCGACAGTGGAGACCAACATTGAGTGGAAACAGCGCCCAGTTATTGAGGTATTTCTGAGTAAAAGATCATTTTCAGGGTTGCTAGATACCGGAGCTGATGTGAGCGTGATAAGCAGAAGCCAGTGACCACGGGAGTGGGCCATTGAGCCGGTCTCTGATGTGTGGGGGGTAGGCGGCATCCAAGAAGCGTTTAGGAGCCGGGAGTGGGTGACAGCCACGATTTCAAAGGCTGACGGCACAGCGGTCATTCGGCCGCACATTCTGGACGTGCACATCAACCTTTGGGGGCAAGACATTTTACAGCAGTACGGTGCTACGCTTACCTTTGGGTAATGGTGTTGCCACTTAAATGGCTCACCGATACGCCGGTCTGGGTGGAACAATGGCCGGTAGTGGGAGAAAAATTAGTCGCCCTAAAGCAACTGGTTAAAGAACAGCTAAACGCAGGACATATAGAGCAGTCCACTAGTCCTTGGAATTCGCCTATTTTTGTCATTAAGAAGAAGTCGGGGAAGTGGCGACTCCTCCATGATCTCAGAGAGATCAATAAATGCATACAGCCAATGGGTCCGCTTCAATGCGGCATCCCAAATCCAAATATGATTCCCGAAGGGTGGGAGATCCTAGTTGTAGATCTCAAGGATTGCTTTTACACCATTCCCTTAGACCCCAGGGACAGGGAAAGGTTCGCCTTTACGGTGCCGGTTGTGAACCACAGTGAGCCCACGCAGCGTTACGCGTGGAAATTTTTGCCACAGGGCATGCTCAATTCGCTGACCCTGTGCCAAATTTATGTTCACAACGCACTGGAAAAGTTTCGAAGCCTTCATCCCACAGCTTTAGTTTGCCATTTCATGGATGATATGCTGATCGTGGTGCCGCAACTCGGCAGCGAAATGTTTGCAGACCTCCAGGCCAGCCTGGGGGAGAAAGGGTTACTCATTGCCCCGGAGAAAGTGCAGAGAACCGAGCCCTTCTCATACTTGGGTCATCGGCTTCTCCGCTCTTTCGCAGCACCAGTTTTGCCTCAAATCAACTTACAGGACTCAGTCACCCTGGTAGAATTGCAGCAGGTTTTAGGGAATATTAATTGGGCCAGACCGTATTTCCGATTGGATATGGATCTTTTGAAACCGCTCTTCTCGCTGCTCACATTAGGCAAGCAGCCGGCAGACCGGATACAAATTCCTCGAGAGGCACGCTTGGCTCTCGAAAAAGTCAACCAAGTTCTCAGCCAAAGGTGGGTGGACAGGATCACTCAGGGGCCGTATGCTCCGATCCTGAACTTGTACATCGTTCGGGCAGGATCCATGTTCACCGGAGCCCTAGGAGTGGACTCCGAGAAAGGAGCGAGTATCGTGGAATGGGTGTACTTGCCGAACACCTCGTCCCGAAACATCGTTCCTCCCCAAGAATTGGTCTCCGCGGTGGTTTACCGCGGAAGGCTGAGAGCTAGGGACATCTCAGGGCACGACTTAGCAAAGATCGTGGTCCCATTTACCAAAGAGCAGGTTCAGCAGTTGATGCAGCTCGGTGACTCACTTCCAATTGCTTTGGAGGGGTTCACTGGATGCTTGGCATACCACTTGCCAAAAGACCCCAGACTTGTTTCGCTTCAAACGAAGACAGTCAGCTTTTTCGAATTGCTCTCGCTGGTTCCGCTTCAGGGGGCCAGGACAGTTTTTACTGATGGGGGTCGCACATATGGTGTCTTGACTTGGCAGGAGGGCCAGGCTTGGCGCACGCTGTTAACTCTTCCACAGAAGTCCGCACAGCGGGCAGAGTTGGCAGCGGTGAACCTTGCTTTGCGCACCTTCGCCAAAGAGCGCCTAAACATCATTACTGACAGTCAGTATGTCAGGAATTTGCTTCACAGTCTACCGGGAGCATACATCACTCCCGCGATAGACAAGAATTTGCTGAGTTTGTTTCTCACTGCTCAATTTCATTTGCGAAACCGCACGGAGCCGCTCTATATTGCCCACATCCAAAGTCACCAAGACCTACCGGGCCCGATTTCCGCGGGCAATAGCAGAGCGGATGCGGCGGCGAAGGAAATTCAGCAACGTTCAGTGTTAGGTGTTTTCACTACTCCAATTCAGAGTCATGCATTCTTTCACCAAAATGCCAAAGCGCTCGCCAGACAGTTCAATCTGCCACTTTCTCAAGCCCAAGGCATAGTTCGCTCTTGCCAGCATTGTGCAGGGGCACCGGGGGGGGGCCCTCGTGGGGGGTCAACCCACGAGGGACAGAGGCTAACCGGGTGTGGCAAATGGATGTCATGCATGTGCCGCAGTTTGGCAGATGGCAGTACATGCACGTTTGCATAGACACTTTTCCCCAATTCGTCTGGGCCACGGCACAGAGGGGGGAGACTGCTTCCCACGTGGAGCAGCACCTCCTTTCCTGCATCGCGGCTATGGGCAAACCACGGCACGTTAAAACCGATAACGCCCCATCCTACAGCTCCAAGCAGCTGGCCGCCTTCATGGCCACCTGGGACATTAAGCATTCTTTTGGCATTCCTTACAATCCGCAAGGGCAAGCGATTGTGGAATGAGTCAATTGGACACTCAAGTCCTACATTGACAAACAAACAGAAAGGGGGGAGCCACCAGCCCTCCCCAAGTCACAGGGTCAGGCACAGCATTGTCTGAATAAGGTATTGTTCACATACAATCACCTTAATGTTTTTTCGGATTGCACACCGCAGGAGAAGCACTTCTGCCGTTCGGAAGCTCTCCCGCGACCAATGGTCCGATACCGGGTGCCACCGGACCCTTCCTGGAGGGGCCCGGCACCACTCGTAACCTGGGGAAGAGGGTATGCTGCAGTTATGTCTCCTACAGGTGTCATCTGGATTCCAGCTCGGTGTGTTAAACCTCACTTGGCGCCACATGGCGTGGACCCAGACCGACCCGAGTCCGATCCCAGAGATGGAGGACCTCACTCTGACCGAGAGGACCCGGTGGGAGACGCGGCGCCTGCGGACGGCAGCGCCGAAGATCACCTGGGGGATGGTCAAGGTTCTCTGCCATGAGGCCCAGGACGCCATCCAGCGCGAGGAGAGAAAGCTGACACCGGAGAACCTCGTGGCTGCAGTTTTTGCCCAGATTCATGCCAACTCCATGGCGGTCACCATCATCCTGACCCTCTCCCTACTTGCGGGGGGAGGCGTTCAGGCAGTCTCACTAAAGGCCAACGGCTTGATGCCAGGCGAAGATTTTTCAGCCAGGATGCACTACAACTTATAGGAAAGGTTGGCGGGCCTCGTCAACCAGTCCGATTTTTGCCTGAAGCAGGACATTGGTTCTGCCTCAATCTTGGGCACCTGCCTCATCCCTGTGTGCCACACTCTGGATGCACGCACCAGGGATGGCGACTGGCTGCTGAAGCGGATTTTCGGTCTGCACCTCCCTGCGAGCTTCACCGCATACGCTCGCTGGGGGGGAATGCAGCTGACAATGACTTTGCCGGCTGACGCAGCCACTCTCCACACTCCTCGAGTGGCGGTCAGCCCGAACTCTACTTGTGCTCGAATGGTCGGCTGCGCTGCAGTCGGCCGAACTCAGCGCCGCTGCCTCGACGCTGGCAGCAGCAACTGGACTTGTGATAAACCAGAGACACTTGGCTCAATGTATGCTCATGTTACCCTACCTTCAGGGTGGTTCTTTACATGTAACCAATACACTTGGAACTACATTCCCGCAAATGTATCAGATTCCACATGTTGTATCAGTCGTTTGACACTGCTGCTCCCCACTAAGGATATGATTGTCCCAAGCACAAATGTTTCTGATGTTTCCGCACCCATATGACACGCTCGTGCCACCCAGTTAGACAGCTCATGTGATAGCAATATCAGAGTTCTGAGCCCAGCAGAATACGTCTCATTGGCAGTCAGCATACTTGGCGTGCCAGGCTTAGGATTGGTCAATTGGCTTGCGGTTTAGCAAAAGCCATTAACCATACCTCCTCAGCAATAGCGCTGCTCAACCAGGAGCAGGCAGAGCCTCGCCATGCCATCCTTGACAATCGGGCAGCTATAGACTATCTTTTATTGTTACATCATTTGGGTTGCGAATCTGTTCATGGCATGTGTTGCTTCAATCTCACTGATAACTCCCGTAAGGTACAGAGCCAGCTCACGGACCTCCACACCCTAGTCAAGAACATCAAGGAGGGTTCTGCATGGGGAGATTGGTGGAGTTCGTTGTGGCACTCATTATAGTCATGGCTTCCGTGGGGGTGGCTTCAGACGACACTTAAAGTGATTGTGGGGGTGGTCATACTAGGCATAGCAGTCTGCTGTTTCATGCAATGTATTCCCTCACTGCTATCCAGGTGTCTCTCCTGGGGGGAACCCCGAAGCGTCATTCCCGCTCATCAGCTGATGATTCTCTTGCGCAGAGTTGCCGGTCAGGCTTCTAAGTAAAAGGAAAAGGGGAGATGCGGATTCCCCATGCCCAATTGGTATGGAACGGCCCTCGCAGAGGCCACTTTCAGTCGAGAAGGCTCCTGGCCCGTGGGCTCTGCGGGCACAGAAATTAAGGGGGGTGGATTAATAATAGGGGTTGATTCACCTGCTTCTGACCTGACCGACAGTTCTGCCGAGAAGGCAGATCACTAACCTCTGTTACCCATTAGGCAATCACTCATCTCTGAGTTAAGCGTAATCTCTGGTGCAAATAGAAGCCATATTTACCCTGGTCTAAGCCCTAGACAATAGTTTTCCCCTGTCAGTGTTTGCCCAAGTTAATTAACCTCCCCAAGAGAGATTCCCCATTAACCCGAGTAAATGGGTGATGTGATTTTCTGTCAGATGACGGTTTTTTCCTGCCTTGCCTTCTGATCTATAAATGATGATGCCTTTTCCTCAATAAACCACTGATCTGATCTCGCTCCATATTGCCTCATGTCGTTCCTTGATCAGTCTCCTCCGGCACCTAACGGCCGTCCTAGCGGCCCCGATTCCTACATTCATATATTCAGGGAATCAGAACAGGTAAAAGAGGAAGCGAAGAAGAAGAAGAAGCCTGACATCTGAGCAGACCATTTAAAAACTATTTGCATAGAAGCATTGCAAAGAATGCTAGAGACTGACAGAGACCAGTACTATCTGCTTCATGCATGTATTAGGCATTTTCTACAGAACATTAATCCCCCCATCCCATTTAGGAATGGAATCCAGAGGCTGCAAAGAATTCCCAACACTGGGCAGAAAAATGTACTTTCTCTCACAGCCCACCAGACCAACGGAGTGCCAGTAAGTAGACATATCAGTAAAATCGATCGAAGTATGTCTGACAAATGTATATATAATGCACATGTAAATAACATTCAGAAATGCTGGCAATAGGCCCTGATTACTCATACTGTAGTGGTCAGTAGCTGGACACAGGCGAGATCGGGCCACGATGTAGGTGAAAACAGCAAAAGACTTTTCTTTTCTGCTAGCAGAGGTGTCAGTGGAATAACTTCCAAAAGACTGAGCCCCTACCTATCATACTGTGAAGCACACTTTTATAACCTTTTGCAGGCTCAGAAATGTACATTCTCATTGGTTACAGAAGATACATTCTCATTGGTTATAGAAAGATAAGCACTAATCAAATTATTCATGTCCTTATATGGTGATCAGACCATGTATTATATCCCAGGTTCATGCTTCATGTTGATGGGCTAACCTTTATCATATCACAAATTATTATCCATTTTTCTAATAAACAACTATTCTCGACCAAAACAACTACAGGTGAAACTCAGAAAATTTGAATTTTGTGCAAATGTCCGTTCATTTCACTTAAAAGGTGAAACAAATGTATGAGATAGACTCACTACATGGAAAGTGAGATATGTCATTTGTTATAATTGTGATGATCATGGCGTACAGTGTACATGAGATTATGTGATGATTATGGAGTACATTTGATTGGGAGGTTGGGGTTTTCATAAGCCATAAGCATCAATATTATAATAAAGTAAGGCTTGAGCTATCTCGCTTTGCATGTAATAAGTCAATGTCATATATTTGTTTCACCTTTTAAGTTGTATTACTGGACTGAATGCACATTTCACCTGTATTTTCTGCCATTTTATTTCCTTATGGCTATCTCAATACAGTACCTGTATACAGTATGTCCATGATAATACCAGTAGATCAGCATTATGATTGTCATTAAGCACTAGGGAAGAAGGCTGGAACTAAAAAGATAATGCCTGGTAGATTTGATAGGTCATATGCTGTGATACTGTGCCATGATTTTCTTCTTGACAGTGGCTAAAATCTGGAGAATGGGCTCCTCCACTTGCCTCCATCTACATAGAAAGTTTCTCAGTGGAAACCCTTGCTGTATCTGTGGAAAGGTCCATTGCCAAGAAGTGGACATGGGTGATCTTCTGCAATAGCACGTATAATATTCCTTAATGGAGGCATAAGATGATTACTCTATTTTCACTTCCTGCGGGGTTAGAATTAGAGCAAGGCCCAACTGTTTCACTCTTCTTGTTCTATTTCAGGGATGAAGCAAAATTCATGTCTCAAGAGAGATAGGCACGGGGGGGTTGGCTAAGATGGCCGCTGTGTAACATCTAGTTTCGGACGCTCGCGCTCAACAAAGTGGTGAACGATGTGAAGGAGCGGAATAGAAAAATTTTCAAGTGGTAAAGCTTAAAGTTAAGATCCTTGCCTGTCTCCTCGGAAAGTTTGCTGAGCTTTTGAAGCTGGATGATCGAAGTTCGGGAGGTTTTTCTGGGCGGTTGAGCTGTGACGGCAGTCGCGGCTTTTCCGCTGGAGAGCCGAGGAACGAGATCAGCGAGTGTGTGGAGAAGGCTTTGGAACTGGTTTTGGAAGTGGCAAGAAGTGGCTGGAGTGAAGGCAATTTGTGTGTAAGTGCCTGAAGGGAGCTACATTTCTAGCTATAAGCCATAAAACCGGCTGAGTTTTTTAGAAGAAAAAAAAGGGGGGGGGAAAGAGGCGGAGGTATTGTAATGGCGACGGTCAGGGAAAACGAAAGTGATCGTGTATAGACTGTGGTTTTTTTTTTCTACATTCCAGAGGACCGCGCCACATTTTGTGATCAATAAGGTGGATTAATTTTCCTTTTTCTTTTTTTCTATCTCCTTTCTGGACTGGAAAAGAGGAGAAGCTGTGGGAGTTTGTTTTTTTTTTCTTCTCTTCTGCTCAAGCTGCCTGCTCATTTAGGGAAGAGGGGGAAGAGGGGGGGCCTCTTCTCACTTCAAAGTTAAGGCACTTGCTGGAAAAGGGTGCTTTGATTATCCACTTCAAAGGAAGGATTATGTGGCTTTGATTGTAGGGTTCCATCACCGTGTGGATTACAAATAGCTGCTCAACTTCTCACCTTAACCCCTTGGTGGCTGGATTTTTCTTTCCTTCTGAGCTCCCCCCCCCTTCAGCAACCTGATTAACTGTTTCTCTGAAGCCTTTTTGCTGTGGTTGGAAGACGTCATTTGACTGCTGGCTATGTGGGAAAGGATTATTTGTGGTTAACAATTTTTACTTTTAAACTGCCTGTTTGGAGAGCTGTTTTCTTTTGTTTTCCTTTGTTACATCGTTGTGGATTACAGTAAATTTTGGATCTTCTGCTGACACAAGAACTTGCCGGTTGTATCGGTGGAACCTATGGCTGCAGTGTAGTAAGCCTTACTGTATTGGCATTGTACAGCGATCTGCAACATTGGGTTTGAAATATATTACATCACTATGGATAAAGGTACGAGAGCGAAAGCAAAAGAAGAAGAACAAGTTGTAAAATCTAAGAAGATTGAAAAAGCACCAATGGAAGAATCTGCTCAGTCAACATCCCTGCCAACAGTGCCATTGGACCAGACTCAAATTATGGTGGAAATTGGCAAGTTGTCGCAAAAAATGGAGAAAAATGAGGCTTCAAGGGTGAAAGAAAAAAATGAAATGTTTAAAAGGCAAGAAAAGATGATGTCAACACTGACAGATTATACCAAAAAGGTGGACCTAAGTTTGAATAAATTTGAGGGAATGCTGAAAGTGGTTCAAATCGAGGTGGATGCGGTAAAGAAGGAAGTAAAAGGGACTCAGGAGGTGGTGCGGGGCAGTAAGTTAAAATTGGAGGAACAAGAAATGAGGATAGATGCTGTTGAAGATATGATGAGAAAGCAGAACATTCTGATCCGTCAGGTACCGGAACGCACTCCGGATATGTTAAGAGAGAGGGTGGTTCAGTGGTTAAATGGTTTAAAAATGGGGAAGGAATTTGTTCAGGAGGATTTAGGAAGTGTATTCCGGGTGGGTCCAAGAAGAGGGAGAGTGGTTCAAAGAAATGTGTTGGTTAAATTTGCAAATTGGGCAGATAAATTAAAAGTAATGGCTCATCTGAAAAGTGTTGGTTCAGACGCGTTGAAATTTGATGGCTCAGATGTAGAAGTCTACAATGATATTTCACTAAAAGAAAGAACATGGAGATATAAGATGAGGCCTGTTACTAAATTATTGATGGGTAAAAATATAAGGTATAATTGGAGATTTCCACAACAATTGCGCTTTTTCTATGATAAAAGAATGCAAGTTATTGATGAAGGTACTAATCCATTGGAATACCTGGGTTTGTTGGGGTTGGTACAAGTAGATTCGGAAGAATGGAAAAATCTTAAGAAGGAAATGATGGATTCTGGAGCTTTGGGGAGGGAATATGGGAGGGAGGAGCCCGGTGGGGCAACAGGTGGAACACCACAACGAGGGGAGGAGGAGGAGGAGCTGTCCTTGATTATGGTGGAGGAGGAGATAGGTAAGGAAGGATGAGCATTAGATAGTAGTAATCTTAATTATCTAATAGAGGTAGAATGGGTAAATAGCGCATAGCGCCGGCAGTAGGGCGCATCTTGCAGGTCCCCCCTCTCCCCTCTTTGGTTGACAGAGGCGACTTTTCGTTGGAAGGTGGGGAGAGTGAAAATGTGTGTTTTATGTAGTGGGTATGGTGAAGGGTTCTTGGTGGCACGCCCGATGGAGAGTTTAAAGTTGGGAGAAGAATTTGGTTATGGATAGTATTAAAATAATATCGTGGAATGTGAAAGGTACAGGTTCTGTTCTTAAGAGACGGAGGTTGGAATCGGCGTTGAAAAAAGATAGACCAGATATTTTATTTTTACAGGAAACACATCAGAAATCAAAAGATACGAATAAACTTTATCTGGGTTGGATGCAACACTATGAGATGGCGTTTGGAACATCTAAAGCAAGAGGGGTGGCAATTATGATTTCTAGAAAGTTAGGATTTGAAATTACAAAAAAGATTGCTGATCAAGAGGGTAGGTATTTGTTGTTAAGAGGAAAATTGGAGGATGAGGAAATATTGTTGGTAAATATTTATGCTCCGAATGACCACCAAGTAGTGTTTCTTGAAAAAATCCGGAAAATAGTGGAGTTGGAAAATGTTGCAAAAATTATTGTGGCTGGTGATTTTAATTTGATCAGGTCAGGAATAGATTGCACAAATATAGCTAGAAGTGGAATGGGTGTGAAAGGGAAGGCGATGGACAAATGGATGAAAGTTATGGGTTTGAAGGATTCGTGGAGAGAGTTTAAAGGCTTGGAAAGGGCATATTCCTTTTTTTCGCATGTACATGGGACCTACTCGAGAATAGATTATGTTTTTCTGTCGGAAAACTTAATTGGGGATATAGAAAGTACGGAAATTGGGATTATTAAGGAATCGGACCATGCTAAAGTATATTTGGAATTGAAAATATCAAAAAATATTCAAAGAGTTAGAAATTGGAGGTACGATCCTAATTTGTTCAAAGATCAGAAAAGCAAAGAGGCAATTATGGAAAGTTGGAAAGAAAGTTGGCAATGGAATGATAATAATGACGTTGATTTTAACATTGTATGGGATACCATGAAGTCAGTTTTTAGGGGGGAAAGCATAAAAGTGGCAAGCCTCAAATATAAAAGGTATAAAGCAGAATACATAGAAAAAGAAAGAGAAATAAAACAATTACAGGAAGAACACGCAAAAAGTAAAGATAAAAAAAATTTCTTGAAACTACAAGGACTTAAGGCAGAAGTAACGGGTAAAGATATTGATAAAGTTAAACGAGATTTGATCTATTTAAACAGAGAATATTTTGAATTTAGTAATAAGAACTCAAAACTATTAGCAAGAGCAGCTAAGGTTAAAAGGGAAAAAAGAGAGATTGGGGTGTTAGTTGACAGGCAAGGTTCAAGGTGTAATAAGAATAGCGATAAATGTAAAATAGTTAGGGAATTTTACCAGGGGTTATATGCAAAAAAAGAAATAGATATGGAAAAGCTTAAAAGGATATTGGAGAGGCAGTTAGGGAATGGGATAAAGCAAGAGCATAGGGAGAAAATGGAGGAAAAGATAACTGATAAAGAGGTTAAGGGGGTAATAAGCGGATTGAAGATAGGGAAAGCCCCGGGGGATGATGGATTATCAACAGAGTTTTATAAAGAATTTAAAGAGGTGGTGGTCCCGAAATTGGTGAAGTTATATAATTATATACTAGATGGAGGATCAATTCCGACTTCATGGTATAACACTACAATTGTTCTTTTGCCAAAACCTGGTAAGAATTTGGAAAGAGTGGATTCGTACAGACCAATTTCGCTTATAAATCAAGATGCGAAGATCTTCACGGCAATATTGGCTAACCGTTTAAATAGTTTTATGGGGGAATATATAAATGTTGATCAAGTTGGGTTCCTAAAAGGACGACACATGGCGGATTTGACTAGAAGGGTATTAGATTTAATAGACAGTGTTAATCAAACAAAGGAAAAAGTGGGATTACTATCATTGGATATTTTTAAGGCATTTGATTCATTGCAGTGGTCTTCAATTAAGGAAATAGTTAGAAAATATGGGTTTGGAGATAAATTTAATAGGGTTATAGATTTACTATATCAAAAAGGAAATGCCAGGGTTAGAGTAAACGGGGAGCTCACGGATGTGGTAAAGCTAGAGGCAGGCACTAGGCAGGGTTGCCCATTATCTCCTATTTTGTTTATAATGGCAATGGAGATTTTAGCTAAAAGTATAAGGGAGGATTTAAATATAGAAGGGATTATGGGCAATAAAGTGAGCATGTACGCTGATGATACATTGCTTATGGTGAAGCACCCGGAACAGGTAATGGATAGGATTAAAGATCATCTACAAGTATTTCAAGCTATAACAGGATTAAAGATAAATTGGGATAAATCTGAATTGATGTTGTGTAATTTGAAATTGAGCGAGATGGGTAGGACGGTGTCGACACTTAATATACAAATCAAAGATAAGTTGAAGTATTTAGGGATAATTATTTCCAACAAATTAGAAGAACTTAAACGATTGAATTATGACAGCTTGAGAATTGAATTTAGGAATAAAATACGAGAACTTCAGAAGTTAAAGCTGTCATGGTTCGGAAGGATTGCTATGTGTAAAATGATACTGTTACCAAAGATTAACTTTTTATTTGATACGCTCGCGATCCATTTAAAAGAGAAAGAAATCAATGAGTTTCAAAAAATGTTTAATGATTTTTGTAATGGAGGAAAAAAATCTAGGCTTCCAAAGAAACTATGGTATTTGTCTCAGAAAAAAGGGGGGTTGGGTATGCCAAATCTGTTAGTATATTACCGAGCATTTCAAGTCAAGAATGTTGTGAAGATCTTGGCAAGAGAAAAGGTAATTTGGGAACAATTGGAAATGAAAGAATACAGAAATATTGGAAACTTGAATTTTCTGGGAATGAAGGATAAGGTGAAAAGGTCAAATAATACTATGATGAAAGGTCTCATGGAGGTGTGGAAGAAGGTAAAAAAAGATATGGTTCCGAATCTCTCCCCAATCTTGGAATTGACCGATATGATGTGTTTCCCAATAAAATTAGACAAAGAAAAAATAGAAATATTGGATAAAAATGGAACGTTGTTATTGAAGGATTGGTTAAAAGCATGTGATGTTGATGCCGAGCGGAAAAAAATGTTCGAGATATTAAATTTGAATTGGTTTCAGAAGTTAAAGGTGGACAATTGGAATAAAAAATATAAAAGAGAACTAGGGTCAGACAGAGTACTCACGGAATTTGAGGAATTGGTAAGGAAGATTAGAAAAGGGGAAAGTAGTATTAAGGGTCTTGTAAGTAAGCTTTATAATATATTGAATAGAGGTGCAGATCCACAGGAGGATTTGAGACGGAAGTGGGAACAAAATTTGAATATAAAAATTGGGGAGATTGAATGGAAAAATAAATGGAAAAAGAGAATTATGAGAACAATGTCTGTAAGAATTAAAGAACATAATTTCAAGATGTTGTGGCAATGGCACCTGACACCATTAAGACTTTACCAGATGGATAATAAAAGAGATAAGTTATGTTGGAGATGTAAAGAATTTGATGGAACATATGAACATATGTGGTGGAGTTGTAAAAAAATAAGGGATTTTTGGGGAAGAATAGAAAATGAATTTGGTGAAATATTGGGTAAAAGTGTTAAGTTGGTGTCGGGTACTATTCTTTTAACGAATGTGGAAGATCTGGGTTTAAACAAGGAGGAAAAAGAATTACTGGAAATTGTATTGACAACGGGTAGACAATGTATAGCCAGAAATTGGAAAAACGATGTAGATATTCAGGTTGGAGAATGGTATAAAGAAATGTGGAGTTTAGCATTGAATGATAAATTGACATGGGAGATTAAAGTCAAAAGAGATAATTTAAAAGAGAATAGATTCTGGAATATATGGAAACCGTTCGTGGATCACTCTATTATGGCAGGTGATAGTTCAGGACCAGTACCATCCCAAAGAAGTTTCTGGACTTGAGTAGAAAATAAACTCTCCGGGCATTGTATATATTCACAGGGTGTTTTTTTTTTACTGGTTAAAAAGATTAGTGGTAGTACAGAAAGTTTCTCTCTATTATTTTGGACTTTGAAATAAAGGTTCTTAATATTTGGTGGTTAAATAGTAGTTAATGAATATAGATATTGTTATGTGCTAGCATATAGTAATGTTTGTTAGTATGATATTACGGACTTGTTAGTGTAATGTATTGTTAATGTACTGTTAATGTTTTCTTTTCTTTTTCTGTATGTTTATTAAAAACTTAATAAAAAAATTAAAAAAAAGAGAGATAGGCACAATTGGGGGGGGCGGGGCGGTGTTACCATTTTGTTTTTCCCAGAAAGCTCTTTAATGTTGGATTTGTTTTATTTTAAATGGTAGCCTTAATTGACAATTATTGTGTGATCTTGAGCTATTGTCTTTGCTCTGCCTGACGCACCCACTGGCCTCATTGGGTTAGTCATTGCTTTTCCTGAGATGTGGAAGAATAACTGATTTTCCCAGGTTTGAGCAGAAATATTCACCCATCTTCTTTCTAGTACAGTCCACATTAGCTGCCCAAAATTTGTTATCTCCTCTTGTAGATGGAGCACAATGCACTGAAGACATCTCTATGTCATACATGGCGTATGAAGAGAAATAAAGCTATTCTGGAGACATTTGTACACTTTCCCCATAGACCTTTTACTTGCTTCTTACAGTACATCTGCTGACTTCCTTTGCATGGAGAACATTTTGTAGCACTGATTTCATGTTTGCTTATTGTTTATCTTCTCCCTTGTAGATGGAAAACAGTGTGGTGAAAACCTCTACATGTCATCTAAGCCTACGTTATGGTCTGAGGTCATTGACAGCTGGTATGGTGAAGAGAAAGATTTCAAGTATGGTGTTGGAGCAGTATCCCCAGGTGCTGTAGTCGGCCATTACACACAGGTAGCCCAAGTGCCCTTTCACACCCTCTTGTTGAATGTGTACTTAGACAGCAAGTCTATAAAGCCAGCCACAAGAACTGGTAGAAAATTTATTTGATGGGCATCTTAAACATGAGATTTTAATGCCACGTTTAGGTGAGGTTAGGAATTGACAGTGACACTAAAATACCCTTGTGACATATTAAAGTGTGCTCTGCTTCCCACAGCCATGAGCCAAACTCCATTTACATTTTGGGTTTGTGTATGTGTGTATATGTATATGTACATGTATATGTTCACAGCCTGCTCATATCATTGCATATTCGTATTTTCTACATATGAACATACAACTTAATTAATAGAATTAATAGGCACATAGAAGAGAAGGCGCTGCTAAAGGAGAGCCAACATGGCTTTTGCAAGGGCAAATCATGCCTCACTAATCTGTTGGAATTATTTGAGAGTGTCAACAAGCATGTGGATAAGGGGGATCCAGTTGACATTGTTTCATACCTGTCAACCATGGCTCCGGACAATCTGGGACCTGCGCACAACGGTTCTGCAGAAGTCACCTTCTACGCATGCATAGAAGGCTTTTATGCTTGCGTAGAACCCTTTTACGCTTGTGTAGCCTTCTACACAAGCGTAGAAGGGTTCTATGCAAGCATAAGAGGGTTCTACGCAAGCGTAAAAGCCTTCTACGCAAGCGTAAAAGCCTTCTACGCATGCGTAGGCTTTTATGCTTGTGTAGAACCCTTTTTCGCTTGTCTAGCCTTCTACGCAAGCGTAGAAGGGTTCTACGCAAACGTAAAAGCCTTCTATGCATGCATAGAAGGCAACTAGCACAGAAGGGCTGCGCAGTACCTCCTTTCCCCCGCTGCCAAATTCCAGGGTTTCGGCAGTGCGGGGCAGGAAATGGCGCAAATTGGCGCCAAAAACCATGAAATCCCGGCCAATCCAGGAAGGTTGACAGGTATGCATTGTTTATTTGGACTTTTAGAAAGCTGTTGACAAGGTCCCGCACCAAAGGCTCTTGAATAAACTTGCCAGTCATGGAATAAAGGGACAGATCTTGTACTGGATCAGCAACTGGCTAAGGGACAGGAAACAGAGGGTGGCACTAAATGGACACTTCTCCAACTGGAGGGAAGTAAAGAGTGGGGTCCCCCAAGATTCAATACTGGGACCCCTGCTTTTCAACCTCTTCATAAATGATCTAGAAGTAACAGTAAATAGCAAGGTAGCCAAATTTGCTGACGACACTAAATTATACAGGGTAGTGAAAACTGTGAGAGATTGTGAGGAGCTCTAGAGGGATCTCTTGACACTGGGGGAGTTGGCAAAACAGTGGCAAATGAGCTTCAACATTAGTAAGTGCAGAGTGATGCACATTGGGGCAAAAAAAATTACATTTATAAACTGATGGGGTCTGAACTCTCTGTGACAAACCAGGAAAGGGACCTTGGTATCCTGGTGGACAGCTCAATGAAGGTGTCAACCCAGTGCGCCTCAGCAGTGAAAAAAGCAAACTCAATGCTAGGGATCATTAGGAAGGGTATAGAAAATAAGTCAGCAAGTGTCATTTTGCCTCTTTATAAATCTATGGTGAGACCCCATCTGGAATACTGTGTAAAGTTCTGGTCACCATACCTCCAGAAGGATATTATGGAGCTTGAAAAACTGCAGAGGAGGGCAACGAGAGTGATTAGGGGACTGGAACACCTTCCTTACCATCTGAGGTTGTAACTGTTGGGCCTCTTCACTCTTGAATGACGGCATCTAAGAGGTGACTTGATTGAAGTTTATAAAATCCTGCACGGTGTGGACAAAGTAGATAAGGAAAAACTGTTTTCCCTATCGCACAACACTAGAACTAGGGGGCACTCCATGAAACTTTTGGGTACTAGTTCTCAAACAATTAAGAGAAAGTACTTTTTTACCCAGAGGATCACTGGTCTATGGAACTCCCTACCAGAAGAAGTGGTGACAGCTGTCAGTCTTGACAGCTTTAAGAAAGGATTAGACACGTTCGTGGAGGCTATAATTATGGACAACCTCAGGGTTGGAGAGATAGGCAGGATATCTCTCAATGCCATTTCCAGGGAATCCTAAGCAGGTGAAGGCATCTGCTTGAGAATATTCTGAAGCAAATGGTGAGCCACTGTGTGAGACAGAATGCTGGACTGGATGGGCTGTGGCCTGTTCCAGCAAGGCTGTTCTTATGTTTTTATGTAACTTAAGTTGTGGTGCTGGAACAATATTCCCCTTGTGTTTGGGAGAGTTATTCTTCCTGCTTAAAGTTGCCATAATTATCTCCCACAAAACCAGGACAGAAGTATACTTGACAAAAATGGGTGGGTTTCCTACAAAATAGCCTTTTAAAAAACAAACATAATATAATGACAGCTATAAAACACTTTCACAATAAATATATCAATACATAAATGAATTTATTTACAACAGTTAATTCTTACTGTAAGATTATCTGTTGTACTTCTGAGAAGTTGCGTCATGGTCAACTCTTAACATCCTCAGTTCCAGGAAACACACTGGTCACACTTATCGGGCAGTGGTGTGAGGCGAGGATGTTAAGATTTGTCTCCAGGTATACTCCAACTCCAATGTGCCAGGAAATCGCTCGTTTGGTGGCAAGAGTTCAAATTTATTTTAATGATGTGTTATGATACACAATCAGTAAGTTTTTAAAATCTGGGATTTTAACATTATTTTTATTGAACTGGCCGGGACAATTATTCTGACCTTGAATCCAGACAATCCTGGTTTTCCGGGACGTATGGCAACCCTATTCCTGCTGATTTTGTTTTGTTTTGTTGTTTTTTATCCTGTTCTTTGGGGTGGCCAACCTTGGTGCTCCAGGTGTTCTTGGACATCATTACCAGAAGCCCATGTCAGCACACCTGCTGATCATGGCTTCTGGGGATTGAAGTTCAAGAACACCTGGATTACCCAGGTTGTCCACCCCTGTTTTAGACCCTCACTAGCATTCATATAAGATATCAAACTTCTTGTGTATGTATATTTTCTTAGCTCAACACTGGAACAAAGAGATGTGAAAATATTTCTTACATTTACGTTTTTGTATTTTCAGATGGTTTGGTATAATTCTTATCAAATTGGTTGTCACTCTGCCTCCTGCCCCAATGGAAAATACAAGCACTATTACGTTTGCCATTACTGCCCTGTGTATGTATTAACTGTCTACTTCAGTGGTTGCTTGTCTTCTCTAGGACATAACCCCAATTGAGAACAAATTGACTGGAACAATAGGGAAACAATTGTCTTTAACTGTGCTTACACTGGCTGGATCAGACTCTTAGTTAAGCTTGGTATTAATGGATATTTCAGATGTGTTTCAGATCTGTTGCTTTATATTCTGTTAGTTCTTCCACACAGATTTATGAGTAGATTCAATTAAAATGATAGGTGGATACATATCTGGGAGCCATCACATGGCAAGTTGTAGTTATATTCAAAGTGAAGTGCATTCTAGAGTTCAGATCATTTCTCCTTGTAGCCCACTAGTTTCATGGACAGCAAGTGGCTTCCCCTCTGCTCCCTCAGGCAAGATATGTTCCGTTATCTATTACCTGGTCCTTTGAAAAAGTGGGAGCTGCTAAGGACTCTCCGTAATAGAATATGTTATCTCACATCATTGGATCCTTCTTTACACTGGAACATATATGAGTAAACCTCCATAAAATGGGACTGCAAGACTGTAATCCCATGCCCACTTATGAAGAAGAGCATCATACTGAATTCATATCAGAGAGTAAACAAAACAGCAAAAAAAAAAGACAACAAATGATATGGTACCTTAAAGACTAACTCCCGAATTTTAATGTGAGCTTTCGTGGATCAAATCCACTTCATCGGACATATGAGTGAGGCCTCATGGCATCAATTTATATACACATTAGGTACACAGGCACGGAATGATTGGTGAGCCTAACAGAAAAGTAATGTTGTAGGTTTTTGGGCTGTTTTTTGTTTTGTTTACTCTCTGATATGCTTACACAGACAAATACGGCTACCATGTCAAACATATTGAATTCAGTAGGTCTTATATCTGAGAGAAAAACACTCATAGGTTCAGACTTTGAGGAAAAGTACAGTAAAACCCCTACTTACGAAGAAAAAAGTCCATTCTGTAGGCTTTTGCTTAAATCGATTTTTTATGTAACTGGAAGCAAACACATAGGAAAAAATATTTTTATGTAACTCGAAGCAAACCCACAGAAAAATGAAATTTTTATGTAAATCAAAGCAAAACCATAGGGAAATGAATTTTACGTAACTGGAAGCAAACCCATAGGAAAAAGAATCTTTATGTAACTCGAAGCAAACCTGTTGCAATGGCGGGCCAGAAGGAAGATGCATGGAAGCAGCCATGTGGAAAGTCCAGCCCTGACCAGAGTTGGGGGTACGTATTTATTACCCTGCCTATGGGTTGGGACACGTGCCTAGGGCACTCGTGTCGCCCCTGCACAGGAGGCTTGTATACGTGGCATTTCCCCATGAGTCCCGTGACTGGGGGCTACTCTGTGGCTGCCTGGTGGTTAATTGACAACTCGCACTAAATTGCCTTGGGTTGGCGAAACCCATTGTTCCTGCCCTAAACTCAAAGTCTATGTGTATTGACCCGGGCACCTAATCTTTGTCCCCTGTTTGCCCCGGCTTGCTTGCCCAACTCTATTTGCCCTCAGCCTGGGCTATGGTTCATCTTTAACTAGCCCGCTTATCTTCCCAATTTCCCCTCCAGCCGAGCCTGGTTGGTCCCCGGATCTGTTGACGCCGAGCGAACCCCTGAGAGGTTTAATTGCCAATTATTCCTGCGGGCAACCCACATTTCCCCTTCCTTTATTATTTAAGTCAGCCTGGCTGAGGGCACGATAGATGTGGGGCATGATTTGTTTGGGCGTAAATGTTTCGGGGTCTTTGCCATGGGGCGCACATTGACAAGAGCGATAGAATGCATTGTGCAAAGTAGCAGAGCATAATCCCCACTACTATGATGCCAGCAATGGCTTTGAGCGCTGTTTGCAACCACCCCCATGGCACCCAGGACCATAACTCGTCCCACCATGCCCAGTTGTTGTCTTCCTTGATGTGTTTAACTAAAGTGTCAAGCTCGGTGATTTGACTCTGGACTTTGCGAGAATTGTCTGTGAGGTTGAAACAACACATGTCCCAGACGGATTCGCAGCCCAAATGGTGTAAAAGCAGCAAGTAGTCAATGGCTGCGTGGTTGCCTAAAACTGCATGTCTTAGCTCAGCCTGCTCCTGGTTTAGCATGACAATGGCTGATGAAGTGTGATTGATGGCTTTGGCTAGTCTGCACGCCAGTTGGCTGATTCTGCATGCGTTACCCACTGCTAGTCCGGGCACCCCTATGATACTGACAGCTAGGGACACATATTCTGCTTTGCTAAGTACAGAGATATTGCATGTCTCATCTAGCTGGACTGCCTGTTTGGGCTGTGCTGGATTTGGGGTTACTGGGTTTGGGGTTACCATATCCCTTTCGGGGAGTACCAGGGTTAAACGACTCACACAGCAGTATGAGTCTGACACATTAGCAGGTATATCGTTCAAAGTCCGTTGGTTACAAGTGAAAAACCATCCTGAAGACAGAATAATATGAGCATACACATAACTGATTGTCTCTGGTTGATCACATTTCCAAGTCTCTTTCCCGGAGCTCAGGCAACGATGGTGCAGGCTTTTGGCTGTGGAGCAGCCTGTCATTCTGGCACAGGGGGTATTTTGGCTGAAGACCACCCGGGGTGTGTAAAGGGTGACCGCATCAGCTGGCAAAATCTTTCTTACCTGAGTATCCCAGTTTGCGTAAATCACGTAAGTGATCTTGTGATGGTGGCCAAATGCGCGCAACCATTCAATGTCCCCAACCTGCTCTCCTGGCGCTCAGCTCACCGGGATCAGGCATGTACTCAAGAGAGAAGCAGTCTCCATGGTTTGTTGTATGCAGAAGTCCGATTGGTTGACAAGTCCGGCTAATTTCTCCCAAATGTTAGTCTGGCAGTCAGATCCCCGCCAGATGTCAGATCCCCATAAGATGCTTGAACCTCTCCCCCCATCAGCAAGGAAAGGATCAAGATGATCATCAAGGAATTGTAGGTGATTTGAGCTAGCACTGCGGCCACCATGTTTTGTGGGGTGGGCTCAGTGTTTTGCTCCCTTAGAATGGACAGGGCATCATCACACAGGGTCTTGACCATACCTCAGGTCACTCTCAGCTCTGGTCTTGGCCGGGGTCATCTGCTCCATCTGGGCCCTCTCATCAGGTTCACTCCCTCCATCTCAGGCAGGGGATCCGGGGTCGCTCTGGTCCATGCCATGCTGCTTGAAATGCAGTTTCACGCAGCGACTCGGAATCCAGACTGGACCTGTGGGGGTCATAATCGATGCATACCCTCTCCCCCAGGTTATGAGCGGTGCTGGACCCCTCCAGGAGGGGTCTGGCGGCACCCTGAAGTGGACCATAGGTTGCGGAAGGGTCTCCTGTCACCTGAAATGCTTCTCCTGTGGAGTGCAGTCAGAAAAAATATTGAGGTGGTTGTAGGTGAATAATACTTTGTGTAGGCGTTGTTGCGCCTGACCCTGGCTTTTCGGGGGAGCTATCTCCTCCCTTTCTGTGTGTTTTTTGATGTAGGACTTTAACGGCCGGTTCACCTGCTCGACAATGGCTTGTCCCTGGGGATTGTATGGGATTCCAAATGTGTGTTTCACATCCCAAGTTGCTAGTAATGATGCTAGCTGTTTGGAACTATAAGTAGGTGCGTTATCGGTTTTCAAGAGGTCTGGTTTGCCCATGACCGCGAAGCACGTCAAAAGGTGGTGCTCTATGTGAGTAGCAGCTTCTCCCTTCTAGGCTGTGGCCCAGGTGAACTGCGAAAAAGTGTCAATGGAGACGTGCATATACTGCCATCTCCCAAACTGTGGGACGTGCATGATGTCCATCTGCCAAACCTGGTTAGCTCCCGTTCCTCATGGATTGGTCCCCCACGACCCCCCCCGGCGCTCCTGCACATTGTGGGCAGGAGCGCACGATTCCTTGTGCTTGTGACAGTGGCAGATTAAACTGCCGTGCCAGTGCCTTGGCGTTTTGATGAAAAAATGCATGGCTCTGGATTGGGGTCGTAAAGACGCCCGTGATCAATTTCTGGTGGGTTTCTCTAGCGGTCGCATCGGCCCTGCTGTTGCCCTCTGAAATGGGATCAGGTAGATCCTGGTGACTCCTAATGTGGGCCACATACAGGGGTTCTCTGCGGTGCCACAGGTGAAACTGCATGGTTAAAAATAGGCTTAACAGATTTTTATCTATGGTGGAGTAATGTAGACTCCCAGTAGACGGTGGATCAAATTCCTAACATACTGGCTGTCGGTAATGATGTTTAATGGCTCCCTGGTGAACGTTTTTAAAGTGACATTCACTGCTGCCAGTTCCGCTCTCTGTGCTGATTTCTGCAGAAGTGTCAGCAGCATTTTCCAGACTTTTTCTTCATGCCAAGTGAGAACTCTATACACCTTCCCCAAATGGTGAACACCGTCTTGGCTCCCTGAATAGGAGTCATGGACAGCATGCCCTGCAGTCTGATGGTCTGGATCTGAAATGAGACTAGTCTGGGGTCCTTAGGCAAATGGTATGCCAGGCTCCCCGTGAATCCTTCTAACACTATGGGCAGAGTGTCTCCCAGTTGCATTAATTGCTGAGTCTGTTCTTTATTGAATGGCATGACTATTTTGGCCAAGTTGTACCCTGAAATGTCCCTTGCTCTTAACCTTCCTTTATGGATCACTGTGGCTACCAACTCCTGCAGGGGAACGATGATCCTGGATGAGGTGTTCGGTAGATACACCCACTCCACGATTCCCCCCTTCAAGTCTGCACCTAGTGCTCCCATGAACATGGTTCCTGTTCTGATGACATACAGATTTAATATGGGGACGTGTAGTTCCTCACTGATCCTGTCCACCCACCGATTGCTAAGAATGCTGTTCACTGTCTCTAACATTTGCTTAGCCTCTCGTGGAATTTGTATCTGGTCAGCTGGCTGTTTCCTGTTTCTCAGGAACTACGACTAATCCTTTCTCCCCAAGCTTGCTCTGAAGGTCTTGAAACACATTATTGTCTAATTTTTGGTGCTGCGATTAGTATGTCATCCATGAAATGGCAAGCTATGACTTTGGGATACAGGTTCTGGAACCCCACCAAGGCCTCGTGGATGTAGATCTGGCACAGGGTTGGCGAGTTGAGCATTCCCTGTGGCAAATACTTCCATGTGAACCTTTGGGTGGATTCCTTATGGTTTAAGTGACTGGCACTGTAAACGCGAACCTATCCCTGTCCCTAGGGTCTAAAGGGATTGTGTAAAAACAGTCCTTTAAGTCTACGATCAAGATCTCCCACCCTTCGGGGATCATATTTGGATTGGGGGTACCGCATTGAAGCGGTCCCATGGGCTGGATGCATTTGTTAATTTCCCTTAAATTGTGAAGAAGGCGCCACTTTCTGGACTTTTTAATGACAAAAATCAGTGAGTTCCAGGGGCTGGTGGATGGCTCTATGTGCCCTGAGTCTAGTTGCTCTTTAACGAGCTGCTTTAAAGCCTCTAATTTCTCCCCAACTATTGGCCATTGTTCCACCCATACCGGCTCATCGGTTAACTATTTGAGTGGCAGAGCCATTACCCAAAAGTTAGGGTGGCACGATACTGCTGTAGAATGTCCCTCCCCCAGAGGTTGACTGACATGTCTAAGACGTGTGGGCATATTACCACTGTACCATCTGCTCCCGGGATGGTGGCTTCTACCCAATCTCAGCTTCTATAGGCTTCCTGGATTCCTCTTACCCGCCACACATCTGAAACTGCTTCGATTGCCCACTCATTGGGGCATAATTTCTTGCTAATCACCATCACATCAGCGCCCATGTCCAGCAGACCCTCAAAAGGCCTTCCATTCAAAAATACCTGAATGACAGGTCGCTGTTTCCACTCTATGGTCTGTTCCACTGTCGCTATGATCTGGCATCCTTCTACTGTCCCTTCCTCTTTCTGGCGGTCTGTCGACCCAAATCCTGAATCTCCTCTGGTTACCTCCTTGCTCCCTCCTGGCAAATGATATGGAACCATGATCAGTTGCGCTACTGAGTCCCCTTTACTGATTGTTTGGGGTAGGTGTGTCCACAACTGGACTTTGATGATGCCCGTGTAATCGGAGTCTATGACTCCCGGGATCACAAAGATCCCTTTCTTCCCTGCACTGCTGTGAGGCAAGACTAACCCTACTGTTTCTTGGGGCAGGGGACCTTTGTACTGGGTGTTAACTAAGTTGACTATGCCTGGCAGGTCGCAAATAACGTCCTCCTGGCACTCTAGGTCTAACCCTGTGCTGCCCATGGTTTCTGCTTGTGCCTCGGAGATGCTTGGGCTGAGTAT
This sequence comes from Bradypodion ventrale, assembly GCA_035047345.1. Classification (NCBI taxonomy): domain Eukaryota; kingdom Metazoa; phylum Chordata; class Lepidosauria; order Squamata; family Chamaeleonidae; genus Bradypodion; species Bradypodion ventrale. Next base: position 257,374,572 of record JAWDJE010000001.1, read on the forward strand.
TGGGATGTCCCCTTTGGAGCCTCCAGAGCGGCGGTCATCTCTATTTGGACCGGGGCCAGAGACACACCCATGGCCCGGTTTCTCAAAGCCGGGCACTGGTTAGCCCAACGGAAGCCATTATGGCATCTTGGGCACTGGGTGGATGGTTTGGCCAGGCGGCCCCCGGAAGGGCCACCTCCCCCTTTGTTGAAATCCATATAGGATTCCTGTGCTCCCTGTTTTATGGTCGTGTAGTTCTTAGCACCCTCGCCAGTGGCGGGTACCTTGAGGTATGCCTTGAAGGCAACCTCTGAAGTCAACTGGAGTGTGGCTGCTGGCAGGACGGACTGTGTTTGGATGGTATCGAACTGTCCTGAGCCATATAGCTGTTCAGGAATTACTGCTCCCCCCCATCCTTGCAGCCCTAGTCTGTGCTTCTAACCTGTACTCGCTGACCCATAGTAGGTACTGGCTGGGGTTCAGCATCATCCTCATTGTGACTTTCTAGTCATGAGGGATGAGCATGGTAGATTCCCACAGCAGTTGTAACGTGCCTCTCGTAAATCTGCTCTGGAGCCCTGTGTCTGTGATTGCTTTGTGGATCTTTGCAAGCAGCTTGTATGGGATGGGCGTGTATACTGCCACCCTGATTGCCCATGATTGTGACCATCTCTAAGCGGACTGGGCACAGCATCTAGAGCTTGGCCAGTTCTGCGGCTGGCAATCCCCCCTTGCGCAGTTCCTCCTCGACCATCAATTGGAAAGGACTCTTGGTGACCTGGGAAGCGCCTGAACTTCCTAGGCTCCTGCCCACCCCTGCGGCTTCTGCAGCAGCCATGGAAGGGGAGTCCTCAAAGCCCCCATGTCTGAACTGGATGTGTTGGTAGAGACGTGCTGGGGCTGATGGTTCCACATAAACTGGGGGTTTCTCAGTCTCTACCCAGGCTGGACTCATGGCTGCAATCACTTGCATGCATCTGCTCCAAGCCCCTATGATTTTTGTGGGTGCTTGGGGTTCCTCCCTTAAATACTTCCCTACTCTATCCCATACCTCTGGCTCCATCATACCTGCTTCTGGGTAGAACAGACAATGTTGTCCCATATACACCACTAATTCCGTCAGGGCTTTCTTCCTCAACCCTATCTGATGCTGCCTGGCCAGGTCTTTGAGCTCCCTCACATGAGCTCGCTGCCTAACAGATGAATTATGCTCCCCCATGCATGCCCCCATACTACCTGAGGGGATCCCCGAAGTTGCCTCTGCAGGATGAGTCGGCGCGCCTGGAGGTAGTAAGTGCGGGGCGGATGGTGCACAGGATGATGTCCCTCGGGTCTGGTCAATTGGTCAGGATCGTGGCGATGACTCTCTGCAGCGGGCTTCTGGTCTGCCTATGCTGCTCAGGATCGCGGCTCTCCCTGCCTTCGGAACACGTCCGTTCCGGTGGCATGGGGTCTGCCGGGCTTACGGCTGCGTCTTACTTCCCTTTCTTCCTATCATGGCTTCAGATCATGTTGGCTTACCACGTTGGGGTCGCCAGATGTTGCAATGGCGGGCTGGAAGGAAGACGCATGGAGGCAGCCGTGTGGCAAAATCCAGCCCCAACCAGAGTTGGGGGTATGTATTTATTACCCTGCCTAGGGGTTGGGACATGTGCCTAGTGCACTCGTGTCACCCATGCACAGAAGGCTTGCGTACGTGGCATTTCCCCATGAGTCCCGTGATTCCCATGACTGGGGCTATTCTGTGGCTGCTTGGTGGTTAATGGACAACTCACACTAAATTGCTTTGGGTTGGCAAGACCCATTGTTCCTGCCCTAAACTCGGAGTCTATGTGTATTGACCTAATCTTTGTCCCTTGTTTGCCCCGGCTTGCTTGCCCAACTCTATTTGCCCTCAGCCTGGGCAATGCTTCATCTTTAACTAGCCCGCTTATCTTCCCAATTTCCCCTCCAGCCGAGCCCGGTTGGTCCCCAGATCTGTTGATGCTGAGTGAACCCCTGAGGAGAGGTTTAATTGACAATTATTCCTGCGGGCAACCAACACAAACCCATAGGAAAAATGAAATGTTTATGTAAATCGAAGCAAACCCATAGGGAAATGAATTTCTACGTAACTGGAAGCTAACCCATAGGAAAAAGGATCTTTATATAACTTGAAGCAAACCCATAGGAAATAGTATAAATCGGGACATGGTTTTAGCACAAAATCAGTATGTAAGTCAGATTTTATGTAACTCGAGGCATATGTAAGTAGGGGTTTTACTGTATATACCTATGAAAATTCTAATGAAATGAATAGGAAATTCTTTTTTTAAAATGCTTGGATACTTATACTTGTAATCCCTTACATAAAAAGATACCAAAACTGATGATAAGCAATTAATTAAATTCCCATAGTTCACTAAAAAGTGGAAAGGGATACATATATTTTCCTCCTAAAAATTTGGAAGTGAGCATACGGCACAAATGTGAGGGAATACCTAAAGCAGCCTGCCCCTGATGCTAATCATCTTTAGTCAAGGCCAGCATTTTAAATTAACCAGGAAACAAATGGATAGTCAGTATTAATTTGTATGTAATAGAGGTATTGTAATATAATACCAATCGTTTGCCCTGGTAGCCCTCTTGCTGCCATATTCTGTACTGTATGAAGATTTGGGAGTATATTTAAAGCAGCTCGAACTGAAACACAATAGTCCAGTTAGGGTTCATCTACAGCATCATGCTGGTTGCAAGTTGCAACCATCTGAGATATAGTTTTAGAAATGTTCTATTGCCAATCAGGTAAAACAACAGAGGTAGTCTGGTCATTCCTTTATTGCATTTGGGTCATTTGCCAGAAAGTCCAGGAATAACTAGATTGTTAGGGCTACTGCATTGCAAACATAAATGGGTGAGCAGGAAGAAAGAAGAGCAGCCATCTGAAAATTTCCATTTGGTGGCAGAATCATGCCACAGACATGAAATGTTGTGATTTCAGAGGGATAAGGCCCTATTTGTCAGGCTTGCGACGAGATCATGTACAGGTACAGACAAGAAAAGGATGAAAAAAAGATAGGGAGTCAGAGAACTTTGTTACTGGGTACTTTAAAAGTGCATTAATTAAATAAGCAAGATTGAGATTAGGTCCCCATGCCCTGCGTTGTCATGGTTATTCTTTGAAAGGTATCCTAGTCTTCTTCCTGTTTCTTCTGTACCCAGCAATGAAGTAGATATCACTAGTGATTCAAAGTTTAGGACATGGTTTTGCATAATAAAATCTCACTCCCAGTCCTGACAAGAGGAACTGTAAAAAGACAGCTCTAAGATTGCAAAACCAGTAAAGTAATACCCCGCATAACATGTGTGCCGCACAACGTTAAGAAATCTGAAAAAAAAATTGCACTGCAAAACATTAAGTTAAACGTTGTGCAATACATCACATTTCCCCCAGATTGCTTGATTGTTAGTTAATGCCCTCAACTACCAGTAGAGGGAGCCATAATCTTGGTAATGTATCTCTATGAAGTTTGATGTTGTGCAATACATCCCATAGGGTTTAATGTTGTACGATACATGGATCGCACAATGTTAAAAATCGTACAACGTTAAGGATCGTGGAACTAAGCTTTAAAGTTATGTGGGGTGTTACTGTATTCACCTGAACAATGTACCTGTTACATTACAAGGAAGGAATGATGTACCTGTTACATTACAAGGAAAGATTAGAGCCAATCTAATTCTTTAAAGAACAGACAACCTAGCTCTACCTAGCTAAACCTTGTCAGAATGACAGCAGCTGAATGTGAAGTATCAGCCTGACTTTAGGGAACTCTCCTTAAAGAGATTTCGCTGGCACAATGCTTTCCACTCCACATCAAAACATGTTGATTTGCCAAAGCACTTTAAATTTAACCCTAGCGCCCCCGCCCCTATTCAGTTTTATGTTTTTCTTACCTCCTGGATTTATACTAGATGTGTTTTTTATATTGTACCATTTTTCCTTATTGTTCACTATCCTGTTATACTGAATGGAAGTCCATTAAATAAATGTTAAGCATAGGGCTATCCTAACCTTGGGATGTTCGGGTAACCTTCTACTTTTTATTCTGGCACTGAGAGTTGAACACACACACACACACACACACACACACACACACACACACACACACACACACACACACACACACACACACACACACACACACTTCCTCTTTAGGCAGGCTTTCGATAACTATAACTCTGTCCTGGTTTCTGGTCTTCCACTTTTTAAAAATATAATTTGATAGGTTTTTAAATGACTTAATAGATTTTTAATTAGTATTGTTTATTTGCTTTTTAATCAATAACTTACTGGTTTTAGTTTTAATCATCATCATCCTCTTCATGTGCCATCAAGTCAATATTGACTTACAGTGACCCTTTTCAGGATTTTCCAGCAAGAGAATACACAGAGGTGGTTTATCATCCCCTTCTTCTGCGGGGGGCACCAGCGTGTCCAAAGCCACACAGGCTGGGTCTTCCCCCTGGGGACACAATGACACACAAAACTCCCAACCTCTGGCTCTGCAGCCAGCTATTTAAACCACCAAGCTACCAAGACAGTTAGTTTTACCTGTTCTAAATGTAGTGAACTGCCTTGGGTCCCTTCCCTGGGGGAGTAGCAGCTTACAAATAATATATACCAGGGGTTTCCAATCTATGGCCCGTAATGCCATTCCAACTGGCCCATTGTCGTTTCCCGTGCAGCCAGAAATAGAAGTAGGTGCATATATGTCAGCCGTAAAACATGCCTGTGCATGCACAAATGTACCCGCGGCTGATGTAAACATAGAAGTGAGTGCATTTATGTCAGCCGTAAATGTGCCCACTTCTGCTTCCAGGCCCAGGGGCATGGTCCGGCCCACTCAGCTGTTCCAGGGGCATGGTCAGGCCCACGGCACAAAAAAGATTGGCCACCCCTGATATATACAAACAGATAAACAAATAAATGTTTTTGGTTGTCAAGTTTTTAAAAGAAAGAATCAAAGTAGCGATGCAATTCATACATAGAAGCAAATATCTTGGCTGACTAATATCTTCGTTGGAAGATTAACACGTTACAAAGAAGCAAAATTTTTAAATGAATACGCAATGTATTTTTCCTAAGAAAACTGTCTTGTGTACATAGCGGTTGTACATGTGCCTTCATAGCCATTCATTGTGATTGCTTCTTCTACCCTTATCTCTGCAGAGGAAACATAGTAGGTTCGCTCAAAACTCCATACAAATCAGGACCAGCGTGTGGGGATTGCTATTCATATTGTGACAACGGACTATGCAGTAAGTACAAAGAACTTCCAATATTAAAACAGTAATTTTTAAAATAACATTAATAAATGGTACTCAACTAGAGCACAACATTTGCCTGGTCAGGACACAACCTCTAAATCAGGAGAGGGTGTGAAGACATGCTGTAATCTGACAAGGAGAGAAGTTTGCAGGCGATTTTTCTAGCTCTCCCCTTTGTGCACTGATGAGGGCAATGTGGTAGGAAAGCACTGAAAATTGCACCTAGTTGACTGGTGTGCTAACGTTTGTATTTCATACACTTCACTAAACATGTGCAATAGCCCTGGAGGTATAATCAAAACAAGGGAAGCTCCAAGGAAGGAAGCAAATGATGAACCACAGCTAATTGTGAACGTTCCTAGATATCAAAGGTAACACAATTTATTTGGAATAAAACATGAAAAGACATGATTATGTTAATCTATACCTATAAAATGGTGCGTTAACCGTTGGAATGTGACAAAGGATGTTGCACCAGGCCCCACTAGCCCCGTCCGAGCCTCCGTTCACTCGCCCGAACGGGGTTCGCAGGTAGCTGTCGGGTTGAAATTTTCGACCCGGGGGCAGGAGCCCCCCAGTTGCAAACAAAAAAAGGGAACTTCAATTCCCAACATTCCTTACGCCGCGCCAAAGCCAATCAGGCTGAGCGGCGCGGCAAAAGGAACGTTCGGAAACACGCCACGGCCAATAAAAAAAGCCGCAGGAAAATAACCGCCACAGTAAGCAAACACGCACAGGCAAAACTACAAGCCCCAGCATCCTGCGCGCCATTAGCACGTCGAACGCTGAGGCGGCCTGCGCGCGAAAAATGAAAGTAAAAAAAAAACGCCCACCACCGCTGCCCTTCTTCCCCACGGGCCAGCAAGCATGGCCCATGGGGGGGAAAAAGAACCCCACCACCACCGCTGCCCTTCGTTTCGATGGGCCAGCCGGCACAAGAAAAATAAAAGTAAAAAACCCCCGCCGCCGCTGCCCTTCTTCCCCATGGGCCAGCCAGCATGGCCCGCGGGGGAAAAAAGGGAACCCCCCGCCGCCGCTGCCCTTCTTCCCCACGGGCCAGCCAGCATGGCCTGTGGAGAAGAAAGCAAAGAAAGCACCACCCCCGCCATTGCCCTTCCTTCCCACGGGCCAGCCAGCATGGCCCGTGGGAAAGAAAGCCACCCCCCTGCCATTGCCCTTCCTTCCCACAGGCCAGCCAGGATGGCCCGTGAGAAAGAAAGCCCCCCCCCCCCCCCGCCAATGCCGTTCCTTCCCACAGGCCAGCCAGCATGGCCCACGGGAAAGAAAGCCACCCCCCCTGAAAAAGTAAACACAAAACAAAAACACTCAAAAACACTCAAAAATCCAGAAATGAAACACAAAAACAGCCAAAAACAAACAAGAAAAAACACAGACCCCCCCCCTAAAAAATCCCAACCCCCCAAAAAAAAAAACACCAAGAGAGCTTACCAAAACACGTCTTCTATCCATGAGGACCGGAACTCAAATGAGAAAATAAAAAAAAACTTATCGGAAGCGACACCCAGAGGACAGAAGAAAACAATTGTAGAGAGGCAGAAAAGCTCACCACCACCACCCTGTGGCCAAAAGAGAAAACACATTCAAAAATATTGAAACTAATAAGATTAATTCAAAAATTAATCAAATAAGTTATAAAAACATTCAAAAATAATCACACTAATCTCAAAAAAAAACCAAAAAAAACTGAAATCACTTTTCACTCAAAAAAACCAAAACATAAAATAAAAATGCGTAAAAATAAAGATTTAAAAAACCAAAATTAAATTTTAAACTAAATAATATTAAATTAAATAAAATTAATTAAAATAAAATAAAATTTGCATAAACAGAAAACAAAAATCTTCAAAAACCAATTTAAAGAGCCCAGCACTGAGGAAGCTGGCACGCAAAAAATAAAAGCCCAAAAAAACCACTGGAAGCGCAAGTCTGCCACAGGCGGATGCAGCGCCTCGAAGCCAAAAAATCACAAAACCTTACAACACCATTTAAAACAGCCCAGCACCATTGGTTCAAGAAAAAAATGAAACCCTTTACTATCCAACACAATTTTAAAAAGCTCGGCACCGCCGGGCAAAATATGCTAGTATTAACATAAAGAGGCAGAGATAGAGATTTTGACTGTCTGTCACTGAGATTAAAACTGAGGTAGAGAGGAAGGGGACTGTGGTGGCATAGCGGTTAAGACGCTGAACTTGACAACTGGAATGGCAGCAGGGCAGCAGTATAAGATCCAAGTGCTGCATGACAGAGTGAGTTCCCATCAATGTCCCAGCTTCTGCCAACCTAGCAGTTCAAAAGCAAGAAATTGCAAATAGATAAATAGGGACCACTTTGGTGGGAAGGTAAACAGCATTCTGTGTGCTCTGGTGTCTAGTCATGCCCGCCACATGACCACGGAAACATCTGCAGAAGCAGACAGCGTTGGCTCTTCGGCTTTGAAACAGAGATGAGCACTGAACCCTAGAATTGGATATGACTGGCTTTCGAGCAAGGGCAACCTTTACCTTACTCAGAAATGTCACATGTAGAAATATCACAGAAGAAATATGTATGAGCTACTTTTATCTAGTGGCTGGAAGCAGGCCTTCAAATAGTGTTGGCTATAATGCTCATGTACGCCATCAAATATTGGCTGAATTGGGAAAAAGTCATAGGATCAGATTTAATATTGGCTGCCTTTAGAGAGGTTGAACTTTAATAATAGCACAGTTTTATCTTAGAACCAGGAAATTCTACAAATCATTGTTATGTAACTTTTTGAATCATTTAAATTTTGAGATGGAAACACATTATTTGAGGCATGATTATTGAGCTGTCTGTACTTCAGCCTAAGTCTTGAAATGTGCCTGCTGATATGTCAAATTATCTACCGTATATATCTATAAGAGAGGTGTACATTTGTGGAATCGGAATAGGAATCCACACCCCTGCACCGATCCCCGTCAGATTCAGCATGCAGGTACAATGGGCATGCAGGATCCGTAATGTTAGGGTCTGGACTGCCAAGGGGGACCCTGCGCCCCACAAACTGAAAAGAATGGGACAGCTACAAGTCCCAGCGCCCACTGCGGCACACCCCAGCCAATCAGAGAGGCTGTCATGCGTGCAGAAGAGGCGGGGCATCAACCATGTGGCTGACAAACCAATGGCCGCTGTCCATGAAGAATGCAGCCGTGGAGAACTCATGAGCAAGGACCACTGTGGGCAGGCCACTGACGCAGCGAGACTCCTGCGGCCGGGGCGGTGGGGACACCATGACCACCGGGCCCACACTGGTGCCCGAGGGCCGAGCAGGAGAGGACTGGTGGGGGGACAGAAGCAAGTCCCCCTTGAGCACCGGTAAGGCCCTTCCCCTTCTCTCCCACCCTGGCAACACACACACACACACTTGGCTCTCCCTGTGCCCCCTTTCACCCCACCCCATATGCATGCACTAACACACACACACACACACACCTCACCCTCCCAGCACCCCTCCCCTCCCACCCCACACTCACACACACACTGTGCCCCTCTTTCCAGTGTCGGGCATCAGCTGGTCCACCCCGGTCTGAGTGGACCGGTAGGAAACCTGGCTGACCATGCCCCCTCCCCTCCCCACCCCACCCACCTCTTCCCGGGAGAGCGGGTGACCCGACGGCTTTGGCGCTTCATTCTCCTACAGAGCGGCTGCAAGTGCCACTTAGGTGGTGGTGGAGGTGGCGGCGAGTGCGCGCCTGGCCCTGAGGGAAGAGGAGGGGGAGCTGACATCATGCACCACCCAGGAGAGCTCGCCTGCATGCCCAAGCGCCCCCGCCGCCACTCTTTGTTGCCTCCTTCTAGCAGCAGCAGCAGCAACTTTCGCAATGCCTGGACCTATTCCTGCAGGAAGAGAACTTCCTGCAGGATGTCTGTCTGCCTCTGGGCGTTGCGAGAGTTGCTCTGCCTGGACACCTCTCGCAATGCCCAGACAAATATCCTGCAGGAAGTTCTCTTCCTGCTGGAATAGGTCCAGGCATTGCGAAAGTTGCTGCTGCTGCTAGAAGGAGGCAGCAAAGAGGGGCGCCAGGGCACACAGGCGAGTTCTCCTGGGTGGCGCGTGACATCAGCTCCCCCTCCTCTTCTTCCAGGGCCAGGCGTGCACTTGCTGCCACCTCCACCAGCAGCAGCCACTCTGCAAGCAGCAGCAGGGCTGGACTCGCTGGTCCTGGAGGACTAAAGGAGAAGGGAAACGCCAAAGCATGTCACATGAGCACTCCTTCGCCGCCGCTGGTCCCCCCCCCCCCCATGGGAGGAAGGAACACCCCGACGTGTTGCTTTCTGGGTAAGTGTGTCTTTTTGTTTCCTTCCCTCCCCTCCCCCCGTGTGTGTGTGTGTGTGTGTGTGTGTGTGTGTGTGTGTGTGTGTGTGTGTGACACAAACACACACACCTCCAAGATTAAAATGTTTTTGATTTAGTTTGGATCAGAGACGAATCTCTCATTTCTTAATTCTCTTTGTATCTTCTGAAGACTGTATAATGAGCCAAAGTTTATGGACTTGTTAACTGATGTATAGCGAGGAGCCTTTATTAAGATTTTGCAGAGGGGAAGCCAAAGAATAAAAACCATTAATCATTTCTTGCTAATCACCCAGCACTTCCATTCTTCAACTTCATCTATTACATGGCCCTCAAGTCAAAAAGTTTGCCCACCCCTGTCTTAGAGCAATGGATTTAATTATGCATTTATACAGGCTTACTTTTCCATTAGCATATTTAACAACTGCTGGAAGAAATAAAAGCCAAAATATTTATTGTACACAGTATTGAAGATACAAGGTCATTGTATTGATTTAAATTATAGACATATTATTTTAATAAATGTTCCATCTTTTAAAAATATATTGTTCCTCCCCACCCCACCCCGTGTGTGTGTGTGTGTGTGTGTGTGTGTGTGTGTGTGTGTGTGTGTGTGTGTGTGTGTGTGTGTGTGTGTGTGTGTGTGTGTGTGTGTGTGTGTGTGTAGAGGGGAGCAGAGGCTAAAGGGATTTTCCAGGGCAGGGGTGGGGGTGGGGTGGCAGTGAGACTTTAAGGTGCCACAACATTTTTGTGTTTTTGTTTTGTTTACCTCCTGATCTGCTTGCACAGAATAAAACTTTAGAATTGGTGCCATTTTATTCTGTGCAAGCATATCAGAGAGTAAACAAAAAAATGTTGCGGCACTTTAAAGACCGATTAGGCCACGCCCACCGGTTAGGCCATGCCCACTAGTAGGCCATGCCTGCCGGTTAGGCCACGCCCACCGGTTAGGCCATGCCCACTAGTTAGATCACACCCACCAGTTAGGCCACACCCACCAGTTAGGCCACACCCACCAGTTAGGCCGTACCCCACGGTGTGGTAGTAAATAATTTTGGTGCCCATCACTGCCTCTTTCCCTCCCACTCCTCCATTCATGACTCACCCGTCGGTGAACCGCAGAACAAGTCCCCCTTCAGCGCTAGGAGGGTGAGGTGTGTATGTGTGCACGCATGGGGTGGGAAGGAAAGGGGACGGGGACGGGGAGAGCCAAGTGTGTATGTGTGTGTGGATGGAGTGGGAGAGAGGGGGAAGAGCTGCTGCCACTGGCTCGGCTGGGGTGACCGGAAACGCCTATGGGGTGCAGTGGCATGAAGTACTTATATATATATTGTGGGTGAAGTACTTGTATATATAAGTACTTCACCCACACTATGTTACTAGAATAACAAATGCTGGATTATATCAATGAAGTCCCATGGAGGAGAGAGTTCGCCCATGTAGAACTAATGCAGTTGATGACCTAAGCCACTATCTGTTTGCCCAATTTATAGACGTAAGGGTAGTTTAGGTCTTGCACTCAATAAGTCTGTTGCTTTTTTGATAAATTTCTTACTCAGGACTATTTTGGATAAGATAGCCTGTTTTGCTTTCAGAGCAGCAATTTTAAGGAGGAAGTTTTGTAGCAATGATGAATTATTTATTCAGGCTAAGTGTGCAAGTTTTAGCTAGTATTTCTTTGTAATGGCTATGGTGATACAGATACAAATAAACTTGTTTTAACTTAACAGATAGCTTTCCATATTTTAAGGTATGTGAAGAACTTCTGCATAACATGCTAGGCAGTGATGGCGAACTTTGGCACTCCAGGTGTTTTTGGACTCAAATTCCCAGAAACCCTGATCAACAGGAGTGCTGACTTGGGCTTCTGGTAATTGGAGTCCAAGAACACCTGGAGTGCCAAGGTTTGCCATCACAGTGCTAGAGCCTAGACATAATGCATCTAAAATTTTGTCCAGTATTGCAAAACTATTTACTAATTCAATTAGTAGTGTAAATAAACTTCTGCTAAATTAAATTTTCACTTCTTCTTTTAATCACTAGGTTTAATTTTAAGCTCCAAAACATTAATCCCAAAATCACAATACCTGAGAAAAGCAATCCTTATAAATTAACCCTTTGATGATGTTTTATTTTTGTTCATATCTGTTCTGATGTTCTTTTATTTTCAGCCAATCCTTGCAAGTATGTGGATAAGTACTCCAACTGTGAGGAAATCACAGCTCAATTGGGATGTACTCCAAAGATAAAGAGAGATTGTGCTGCTACCTGTCGGTGCACCACTGAAATAAAATGACAGATCTCCTTCATGACAATTCTGCTCTATGATGGATTCTTAATACTCACTAAAATCATGCTATACTTTAGCACTGTCTTCATGATCAATTCCAAATGAAAGCTGTAAGCATGTTTCCAGAATTGAAAAGTTGATAAATTCCTTTCCATGTATATATTTTTGTCTAATGTGTAATTATAAGCAGAAAATTATTATGGAGAGAAAATCTGCAACTCTTGATCCTAAGAAACGTGCAATACATAATTGATTAAATGCGAATACAGTAATACCTCGCATAACGAAAAAACAGTTCCACAGAGCTCTTCACTGTGTGATTTTTAGCGTTATCCTAAGCGAATGGGATATATCCCAGATAACGGGGGGAAATGTTTGTTATCCGGGGTTCCCATTAAAAAAACCGGATAACAAATCGGAGTAGTAACTAGAAATCACTGCACCCAGGGCTATGAGATCCTATTAGTAAAACATGGGCCAACATGACTGGGTGTTCACTACCATCAACAATTGGCAAAAACAGCCATGACAATTTTGTGTTTGCTTGAGCAGCACTCAACTGATGGGGTGGGGAGGTTTTCCCTTGCTCGGTGTCTGTACGTAAACGATGTTAATGTCTATATGACTTTAGTGTTCAAGAACCAAGACAATAGAAACAGCCGAAGTCTGGCTTAACTCATCTTTATTGCATGATGGTCAGGGGGAACATGTGGTAATGGCGGACGAACAGCTCATTATATATGGTGGCTATACATTTGAATATGGCTCCTCGGTAGCTCATTGGCTACTGTCTACGTGACGTCACCCCAAGTCACGCCCTTCTTGTCCAGGTGAAGCAGTGGCGGGAATCTTCCCGTGGCTGTAGGCATTTGGAGAATTTGTACCATGTGAGCTGGACGCTCGCTACTGCCCCCAGTGGTCACTAGCTCGCGTCCTCATACAGAAGGTTACAATGTTACTTTAGAGATTGTTACATTCACTAATTCGTGTGGTTGCATTTACTTAAAGGCACATTACAATCCATACACAACAATGACCATAGATCATCTTGACTGCTCCCATTGGTGTTGTCAACATTCAGGCTGCCCTTTGCAATGTAAAGCTTGATATCCTTTTCCTGGTGGCAATGCAGGCATGTGCAGCAATTAATGGGGCATCTCCTGGTGTTTTGAATCATGGATATAGAAGCACATTCATATATTCCCACATTCATTAACCAGAGAGCTGCTTTTTTTATTTAAAAAATTGAATTTCCTGACTTTTTAAAATGGAAGTTTAAGTACACATACACTACACACAAATTCCAACAAACTTCCCTCAAGTAGAATTACCCAGAAAAAGAAGCATATAATCTGTTCTATGTTTGCTGGGAGAGGATAGAAGCAAGGCCAGATGGGATGTGGCTGGTGGTGTCTCTCTATGGCAAAATATTTTGAAGGGCTATTTTGGACTTAATGAAATGGTGAAACAAAGATGTGGGTAAGGGCAACAGGTATAATAGAGAAAGACACATCCTTTAACTTATCAGATAAGCTAATGTTGTCGTGTCCACTCCACAGAATACCGACTAGAAAACAATATTCCTATTTCCAAACCCTTTCCTTGGGTTAGACATCCCAGACCATGTCCCCTCACCTTTTGAAATAAAAATTTAAACAAATAATTGCTGAAAGATAGGAAAGATTGTCACTGGAGACCAAGATCAAAACCAATCCAGCCTTTGTAAAAGAAAGACAAGAGGAGAAATTTGGGGGGGGAGAGAATCATCTCATTTGAAAAGTGGTGTTGAAGGAAAACATTACAGATGCCATAGAGTCAAAAGGACAGAGAAGTTGCTGCTCAGTCAAGTCAAGCCTAACATCTCAGTAGAGCAAAAATTAGTATATAGGGACTATCTTACCATACACATATATTCTTTCATGTCCAGATCAAACTTTGGACTACCAAAATGAAGTCACTTTCTTGGCTTTATCATTGGTCAAACTTAAGTCCTCATCTGTACATGTTTCTGGCAGTAATTGGCAGACCAGTAAATGTACATATAATGAAAATAAAGAATAACTAGAAAAGACAATATTGCTGGGAAAGATGTGCGATTTTGGGGGGGGGGGGGAGTGTAGTAAGAAAAGAGAAAGACCTAACACAAGATGGGGTAATTCAATAAAGGAAATAATAGGTGTTAGTTTGCAAGACCCGTGCAAAACATGTTGAAAAAGACAATATTGCCAGCAAGGGAGGGTGTAGGAAGAGAGAACAACCTACCATGAGATACTGTTGGTTTCAAAATCAGAGCAGAGTTTTTAATATCAGGACATTTTGAAGATCATTAACTCATATAGTCACTGCACATCAGAAGTGACTTGGTGGTATATAGGATTTTTGGAATTTTTGGAATTTTTTCTCTTAATCACTAAACGTATAGTGACACGACAGGTAAAATAAGTATCAAAGCTCTGCTCACATCAAGAAAGTCCATCCCAATCCCCTTTTCACATCTTAATTTATTTTATTTGTTTTATTTTATTTATTTATTATATTTATACCCCGCCCACCTAGGAGATTTTCCTACTCTGGGCAGCTAAAAATAGAAAACTCACACAGTAAAAACAGTCACACATTTTAAAAAATACATATAAATATACCAGGCAGGAACAAAAAATATTGGTGACGGGGAGAGGTAAAATAAAATACCTAACGCTAATCATCATCCTCAGATTCAGCTGACTGGATTCATGACTTCTCTCTGCCTGAGGTTCTCTTTGTTTTCCTAATCACTAGGTAAAAAAGGAAATACTTCATGGTAGGATTCTCCAAATAGTAGTTTCTAGATATTTGCTCTCTGCTTTAAAAAATATATTTGTTAAAATGTTTTTACAACCAGAAGCAGAAACTCTTTTTAAATAACTGTTTGCCTAAGGAGTTAAGTTCTAATTGATTATGTCCTGATTGGCAAGAACAAAAGGTCAGATTGTACCAGAGTAAATCAAACCTGCAGCTACATTTTCAAACCTTAGTGCTGGTAAGTCTCTCTCACACAGTTAATAAAAGTCACTGTTATGAGAGGCCTTTTAAAATTATCAATACTTCAGTCCCTGTAGTCGGGAACTCCTTCACCTTGTCTGGGGACATAGCAATAGGGGCCAATTCAACAGTTACATGATCCTCAAGGGGGAGGGAGGGGGTCTGCCATCTGAATTACAGAAAATTACATGGGGGCGGGGGGTCAGGTGAAAGATTACGTAATCCATTTGGAGCTGTTGTGGTTTCGGGGAGGGGGGGAATCTGTAAACAAAATCTCTTCACAAAGGGTGTGATGCATCGAGAATCCTCACTGATACGTTCTGCATTAGGCACTAATAGTGAAAAGCTCCAAAATTTAGAGTTTTGATACAAAAGCTCTGGATTACGTAATTTTAAAGGGGGGGGGGGTTTCCGACGCAAAAATTACAGTCGGGTTACATGTGGGGGAAGGGGTCAATTTTCCCGAAAAAATGGATCACGTAATTGTTGAATGGCCCCTAGCAAGCATTGCACTTCTATAATGTCCCACAGAATGAGAGTACAGTACTCTCCGGGTGGTTTTCAAGGTAATTAGCATTTTGCCCCAATAAGCTGTTCTACCAGCCTCATGAATATGATAAGGCTGAGTTAACTTTCAACCTATCAAGCTCAAGGATGACTCAGATAAATTGAGATAGGAGGTCAGTTGTTTCTGTATGGGGGAGTAGAATCGTTTTACTTCTTAAAAATCCATAATTTAAAATCCCATTGTCTAAATATCCCCGTATTTGACAATGAGCAAGAGCAGAGTACATATGTGCAAAGGTAAAAAATGAGTACCAAATTCAAAGTCCAGTATATACTCGACTATAAGTCATCCTGAATATAAGTCGAGGTACCTAATTTGGACCTCTAAAACTAGGAAAATAGATTGACCTGAGTATAAGTTGGGGGTGGAAAATGCAGCAGCTGCTAGTGAGTTTCATTAATTAAAATACATGAAAATATGGTAAAATTAATTAATTAAGACATTTTTGTGGTTATGTTTTTGAGTGTTTATGGTGACCCGAGTATAAGTCAAGTCTCATTTTTGGACCTCATTTTGGGGGCTAAAAACCCGACTCATACTCGAGTATATATGGTACAATATTTTGTTTGGAATATGCCCATTTTTAGAAATGCCTTTATCAACATTTTCTTCTGCTGCATAATGACATAGATGGTCACTCACACCGCTAGAAATCTAACCTGAGATTTGACACTACCAGCATATATACTTAATTATGCTACCTACCATAATTCCTTGCTGGTGGAGTATTTCATACAAGAATGTTATGCTTTGGAATCTACATTATATCCTTTCCAATAAACTGAAAAAACTTCCATATTTTGAAAATATTCTGACAGAATTACTGATCTAAATTCATAAATACATGACACATAGAACTGTTGGAAGTGAAGCATAAAGTATCCTTTCCTAATCAAAATTGATTTTAAAAATAAATTAAATTAATATACATCTATAACTCTTGGAATAAAAGTGGAAATCTAAGACAGCTTGGCTGTTATACGTGATGTCATAAAATCAATACTCAAGGTATGTCAACTAATAACTCACAGCGGTCTTGCACACTTACAGCAGTTCAAAAGTCTATTAGTACTGACAGTCAGAACACAGAAGCAAACATTTGTTTTAATTAACTTTCACTGTCACTGGATTTTTCTACTAAATCTTCTTCATAGTTATCAATTTCATATTCATGAGCATCTTGATCACTATGTTCTGACTGAGCATCAGCATCTTCATCTTCCTCCTCCTCTGATGTGTCCTTCTGCTTCCCATCATCTCCCTCTTCCTCTTCTTCTGTATTATTTTCCTTCTGCTCTCCATCCTCCTCTTCCTCCTCAGATTCAGCTGACTCAACTTGAGGCTTGTCCCCTATCTGAGATTCTCTTTCATCTACCTTGTTTCCTTCATCACTATAGAAAAAAAGAATAATATTTAATGGCAGGATTCTTCAAAGGATAGTTCACTCCTCCACAAGCATCTTATAGACTATGTTCTGAAATATCCTTTGCATAAGGAATTATTTCACCCTTAGCAAGTATAGGTGTGCATTCCGATTTAGAAATATTTGGAATTTAACAAATAATGTAATGTTCAGATAGTTCCAAATATATTTGAATTCAAATATGACTATTGACGATGGCTGCCTCTCCAGCAAGGGAGAAGCGACTGTGAGGTAATTTTTTTCAGAAAATCATCAGAAACTGCTCCCCCACAAGGAGGAACAGCCATGAAGAAGGTAAACCTGCCCAAAGGACAAGATCACCAATGAAAAATTGCGAGAAATAGCAAGTCTTTTCCAAAGAAATGACAAAAAAAATTGAGAGAGATGTCAATGGTCTCCTGCTGCTACAGTGCAAAGGAGAACTGAGGAAAGAGCATAAAATGGCACCCAAGGGTGGATGGTATGGTAGGTGGTCATAACCACAACACTTTTTATCCAATCAGCTTAAAAGCTCTAGTCATGGCTCCGTGCAGGCGCAGAACCCACAAGTGGGGATTCACAGAATGCATGAAGAAGAATGATAGTTCCAAATATCTGTAATAATAATTCTTAATATCCAGGGTCCCAATAATTCCTATAGATTAGAAAGCAAAAGTTTAGATTTCTGCTTGCTAGTGGAAGAAATGAAAGGGAAACCTGTCTGTCAGGCATCCTGGAGTGATTTCTTCAGAAATGAAATTTAAATTCCTCTGACCGCCTGGCAACAAGGATAGTAGGGGCAGAGAACTAAACGTCTCCTGATTGGGGTTGCTTTGGGTTTCACAAGGGAGGCAGCTGGGATGAGAGCAAATGCCATACAATATGATGTCAATGAAATCTAGAAGGAGGTACAGACATTATTTTTGGAAACAACAAACATGTTGTTTTTCCTGCCTGCAAGTGGCATGAATCATATGCAGTCCACTTTACTCTAGTAAAGGGACTGCAGTGGCTCAAGTGGCTAAGACGCTGGCTGGGAGGTGGAAGGTCAGCAGTTCGATTCCCGAGTACTGCAGGATGGAATGAGCTCCCGTCTTTGTCCCAGCCCCTGCCAACCTATCAGTTCAAAAGCAAGAAAGTGCAAGTAGATAAATAGGGACCACTTTGGTGTGAAGCTAAACAGCGCTCTGTGCACTCCGGTGCCTAGTCATGCCTGCCACATGAGCACGGAAATGTCTGCAGAAGCAGACAGCTCTAGTTCTTCGGCTATGAAACAGAGATGAGCACTGCACCCTAGAGTCGGATACAACTGCCTTTCGAGCAAGGGTTACCTTCACCTTTACCTTACTCTAGTAAAAGACACTGGCAATATCTACCTTCCGGTATCATTTTCTCCCAAGATTTCAGAAACATTGCTAGCTTGGTCTTCGAAAATGTTTTCTGCAGCGGCATGGCCTTTCTTTAAAACAAACTCCTCACAGAGTCCCAGCCCTCGAAGGATATCGGTGTAATGCTTCTCTGCTGCTCTCCGTGCATTTTTCTTTATTTAAAGAGAAAGTAAATAATACTACATTTAATCATCATTAGACTAGTCCCAACTTTTTAACATACTGTATACGGGTTTGTACATGTGGAAAAGCAACTACATAAATTGGGTACATGAGATCACATGAAAGACACCCCCAGGGGAAAACCACCTGAGCCAATGTTCTATTGTGCACAGTTTTTCCTCATAGGATTTTGGCCATATCACTCAAAAAGTCTTATTTCAAAATCCGTAAGATTTAAGAACCACAAGCCATCCTAAATTTGAAATTAATAAATACTAAAATATTGCCAGAATACAGCTCCAGAGAGAGAGAGAGAGACTCAAATCTATACCTATAAAATGGTGCATTAACCGTTGGTGCATTAACCGTTGTGACAAAGGATGTTGCACCAGGCCCCACTAGCCCTGTCCGAGCCTCCGTGCACTCACCTGAACGGGGTTCGCAGGTAACTGTTGGGTTGAAATTTTCGGGCGGGGGGCAGGAGCCCCCCGGACACAAACAAAAGAAGGGAACTTTAATTCCCAACATTCCTTGCACCGTGCCGCACCAGAGCACCAGAGGAACGTTCGGAAACACGCCGTGGCCAATCAAAAAAAAGCCGCAGGAAAAAACCCGCTGCAGTAACCAAACACGTGCAGCCAAAACTACAAGCCCCAGCGTCCTGCACGCCATTTGCGCGCAGAATGCTGAGGCAGCTGGCGCGTGTAAAATAAAAGTAAAAAAAACCTGACGCCATTGTCCTTCCTTCCCGCAGGCCAGCCAGCATTGCCCGCGGAAAAGAAAGGCCCCCCACCGCCGCTGCCCTTCCTTCCCACGGGCCAGCCAGCATGGCCCATGGAAAAGAAAGCCCCCGCCGCTGCCCTCCCTTCCCACGGGTTAGCCAGCATGGCCTGCAGAAAAGAAAGCCTCCCCCCCCCCGCTGCCACTGCCCTTCCTTCCCATGGGCCAGCCAGCATGACCCACGGAAAAGAAAGAACCCCCCCACCCGGCCTTTCCTTTACACGGGCCAGGCTTCAAGCCTTGCCCTCGAAAAAAAGACTCCCCCTCGCCCCTGTCTTTCCTTTCCAAGGGCCAGGCATTGAGCCTGGCCCGCGGAAAAGAAAGACCCCCCCCCCAAAAAAAGTAAACACAAAAACACAAACCAAAAACAGTCAAAAACACTCAAAATCAAAAATCAAAAATACAAGAAACACAAAACAGCCAAAAACAAACAAGAAAAAACACAAAGACCCCCCCCCCAAAAAAAAACCCACCAGACAGCTTACCATGAGATGTCTTCACTCTATGATGAACAGAACTCAACTGAAAAAATAAAGAAAATACTTACTGGGCGACACCCAGAGGACAGAAGAGAAAAATTGTAGAGATGAAGAAAAGCTCACCACCCCCACCCAGAGGCCACAAGAGAAAAAACATTCAAAAATATTCACACTAATCTCAAAAAATACAAAAAAAACCCCAGAAATCACTTTTCACTCAAAAAAACAGAAAAACAAAAACAAAAAATAAAAAATGCGTAAAAATAAAGATTTAAAAAACAAAAATTAATTTTTAAATTAAAAAAAAATTACATTAAATAAATTAAAATAAAATTTGCATAAACATAAAACAAAAACCTTCCAAAACCCATTTAAAGAGCCCGGCACTGAGGAAGCCAGCGCGCAAAAAACAAACAAAACACAAACCACACACTGGGAGTGCAAGTCCGCCGCAGGCGGACGCAGCGCCTCGAAGCCACAAAATCACAAAACCTTTCAACACCATTTAAAACAGCCCAGCACCATTGGTTCAACAACAACAACAACAACAAAAAAACGAAACCCTTTACTATGCAACACAATTTTACAAAGCCTGGCACTGCCGGGCAAAATATGCTAGTATCTCATAAAAATTTTAAATTTAAATGAAATGCTGCAACACTTCAGCAATGATCTACAGACAAAAAAGAGACACTTCTCCTGACCAGGGAAGTTTTCAGTTTCCTATACAATGAAGCCACTTTTTAGTCACTTCAACATGCTAGATCAGGAGTTCTCAACCTTTTTAAGCCGGGGGCAGGTCACCCTCCCTCAGAGTGGTCGGACGGCCATTTTGCCCTTCCTCCACCACATGGCACTTCCTGGTGTAGTGGAGGCAGTGTGGGGGCACATGAAATGGTGCTGTGGGCCGCATCCGGCCTGCAAACTGCAGGATGAGAATCCATATACTAGACATTTTCACCCAAAGTAACTTTTGACAGCTGCAGGGATGCCCTATATCCAGTCCCCAGCATCCACAGGCACTGAGAACAGCATATATGAGAGCACACTAAAATAATTTTGTGTCAGAAATTATTCTGGGTTGAAAGGATTTTTGCAAAAGAAACTCCACTCCGGGAATGCCCAAATGAG
This sequence comes from Bradypodion ventrale, assembly GCA_035047345.1. Taxonomy (NCBI): domain Eukaryota; kingdom Metazoa; phylum Chordata; class Lepidosauria; order Squamata; family Chamaeleonidae; genus Bradypodion; species Bradypodion ventrale. Next base: position 257,395,421 of record JAWDJE010000001.1, read on the forward strand.
GCTCCTTTCATATCCTCAAGAGCTGGGACAAAGACGGGCGTTCAATCCATCATGCAGGACCCGGTTTTCGAACTGTCGACTTACTGGCCTTCCAACAAACAAGGTGAGATTCTTAACCACTAAGCCACCACAGCCCCTTGGGAGCACACTGAAAAGGCAGAACCCCCTGGTGGGTTCAAAAAGGCACACATTGGGAAGAACTGGGTCTACTCTAGTGTCCAACATGTCAGGAAGCAATAAGAAAAGGCAGACCAGTCTGCCTGCCCACCAGGCCCCCTGGAGAATGGACCTAATGCCCATCTGAACAAACCCTAAGATAAATGATAGCTTTACATTATTGTACACAGTTATACAGGTGAAACTCGGAAAATTAGAATATCGTGCAAATGTTCATTCAGTTCAGTAATGCAACTTAAAAGGTGAAACAAATGTATGAGATAGACTCATTACTTGCAAAGCGAGATAGTTCAAGCCTTACTTTGTTATAATATTGATGCTTATGTCTTACAGCTTATGAAAATCCCACCCCACCCCCAATCTCATGTACCCCATAATCATCACATAATCTCATAATCTGTTTGTGGACAAAACTTTGATAAATGAAATGAGAGCAGTAGGAGTGACACCAATGGTGTGAAAGGTTAGATTTGCACTATCTCAAGAATGATTCCTGAATGTCAGATAAAAAAGAAAACTTGGCACGGCAATCAACAGAGACATATTTAGCAAAGAGATTTAAGAGGTCAGTAACCTGTGTAACTTGTTCCAACAACAGTGGCCTCTTTTCCACCCTTTCTTCCATTTCTTCAATCTCCTGCAGATATTCTTTCATTCTCTGCTTTTCAAGTCTCCTGTTTTTTAATACACAGTGACATAGAAATAGTACATGATGTAAATGTGAGCTTTTTCAGTAAAATGGGGGGAAAGGGAAGGAGCAATTCTAGACTAGGTTACAAGCTGTGTCTGTCTGCTACTGCACTAATGATCTAACAGGTAGGTGGCCAGGATTTGGGAATACATTGCAAGATACCTGATTGTTTTTAACTTTGATTTATAAACCTGAGCTAGGTTCTGATGTGGCTCATTCGCCTCAGTCCAGATTGTTACAAGTCTCCGCAGTTCTTTTGCTTTCTGTTTCTGTTTGGCTCTCTTTCTTTTCTGTTCTTCTTCTATCTTTCGTTTTTCTTCAGTTGATTCCCTAAATGAGAAACAGACTAAGACTAAAAAAATTTTAATCCTGAAGAAGTTTTCTTAGAATTTCTCAAGGTTATGGCCAAACAGATCAAGAAAGAATGCTTACAAAGAATGAGTAAATACAATTTACTCACACACACACACCCTTCTTAGAGAAGAAATACACAGAACTGTCAGAGGGACAACCAAAATTGCATCCAACACCATTGGACTTAGAAAATTTGTAGTTCTACTGGACATCTGTAGCATCTCACATCTCTAAAGATGGCTTGTGGACTGAGCAGGGAATGTTGCTCTCCTGTCTTGGTTGTGAACCATCCATGAATTAAACTAGGGATGGAGAAAGTGCAGTCTGTGGACCGCATGGGCCTCCCATAGACCCAAAAGAGGCTCTTCCTCATCCTTGCCCTCCACTTCTAAATGCTAGGAAAAAACCTACTTTTTGAAGTCTTCTTACCTTTTCAGAGGTGCGAGGGGCAACTTTGCCAGATCTGGAGGTGCCAAGTACCACTGGATCCCACACATGCCTCAAAACACTAAAGCATTTTAATAGCCAATAGAAAGTACACGGAATAATCAATAATCAGCAAAACAAAATTAGAAAAAAGATTGAGAGGCAAGAGAATGAGTGATCATCTGTACTCCTTGGAACCTCTGAAAGTTGCACATTCCTGAATTAAACCTACTGGATCGGGGGAAGGAAAAAGGGTACCATTTACTTTACATTATTTTATTCAGGAACATTGGCCTGTGCAGTCACCTTATGTAAATTCTTATTATTCTGGCATCAAGGGTGGACCAAAGATCCCAGGGCCGACTGTCATTAAAGTGGCAGCCAAGATTCTTGTTCTTGCCTCATACCACCAGTCAACTAAAAGATGGAGAACAGACGTGTGAGTATTCTATTTCTTTTTCATCTACTCTTCCCTCATTCTTATCCTTTCTTCTGTTCAGTTCCTTCTTATGCACCCAAGAGTTTAGCAAGATGGGGGAGAGATAGAAGATGAAGACAGAAAGCCTTCCCACACCCAGTTGTACTTTGCCATTCACATCAAGCAAAGACAAAACACAGTGACAGAAGAATACATTTTCTGACAGTATGGTCCATAATGGTATATATAGCAATATTGACCAATATTGACTCTACACCTAAACAAAACATGAGTGGGGATGAAAATTTGGTGGATTTGCATCTCTCATAATCTGTCTCAATTGTTCAGCCTCTCATATTACAAATCGTTCGCAAGTAGGTTTATTAATGGATGCTAACTGGAAAGTTATTGATGACATTTAAGACATACAGACATCCTAAGCTTTTAGCTATGGTTCAAACCTCTTAAATTCAAACTCCAAGGTTTTTTTAACCATTTCATAAGAGCCCAAGATTTCAATAAAGATTATAAACACTTCACTGAAGAAATATAATAGTAGCTAAAAACATATTTGGTATCTAACTCTAGCAACTTTTTCCTCTTGCAACAAATAATTTTAGGTTAATTTATCTTGGCTACATCAATCCACACCAACAAATGACTTACCTTAAGGCTTGTAATCGTCTCCTGGTAGACTGAGTAATCCTTGGAGTTACAGGTTCTTCATAGCCTGAAGGAGATGTTCTTGAATTCAGATGCCTCGTCTGAGGGTTACACCTTGGAGAAGCATAGGGCCAACGTGTTTCTTTTAACTTTTCTTCATCCATCTGGATGTCCTCAAGAATCTTCTCTTTGTTGGAAGGGATATTTGCTGTATAGAGACTGAAAGGTTCACAGACTGTGTTGGGCTTCACATTCTTCTGTCTCTGAAGTTGCTCCTGGAATTTTTTATGTAATGTTTCAAAATTTGGGACCTTTGCTTTGGGCTTTGGCTTGCATTCCAGCCGTTCATTATGTTCAAAGCACGTTCGCCGCCTCTGTTTATTGGCCCCTCTTTTTCCTAACCTGCCGATGGGAGATGATGAATTGCGTAGAAGCTCTTCTGATCTCATCTGAATTCTAATTTTTCTATAGAGCTCTTCCTCCTTCAGCTTCTCATTCATTTCTGAACTGTAGACAAATTTAGGAACTGGCTTTGCTTTAAATACGTTCACCTTTTCTGGTGAGGAAAGATCCTTCAATACCACTTTCCTCATTTCTGACTTTTGTGCTTCTCTGTCAATAAATCGAAAAGGCTTTTGTGTGGCTAGAAGGAGCTCTCTCCGCTTTTCTTTAAGTGATTTTCTACGTTCTTCATTTTGCTGCGTTATTTCATGATAGAGAGGGACAAAGACATAAGCAGGCACTGGATTGGCTCGAAATTTCTTTTGACACTCTGCTTCCTCTTCTAACTGTTTCTTTAGCAAGTTATTTTCCAGTTCAATCAGTGACTTTGATTTGGTGTTCTGTTGTTTTCTCTTAGCTTCTCGAATAGTCATCTGGAAGGGTTTGGGGACTGTAATATTTGGAGACCATTTCTCCTTCTTCTCCATGTTCTTTTTAATAGCCTGAGACTTGGATGGAGTTACTTTGGTGCACTGGAAATAATCCTCCAAGGATGACTCATCCCGTACATCTTCAATCTGTTTATTATAAAATGTTGGTAATTCATCTTCACTGTAATTTTGTTCCAAGTCCTTATCAGACATGTCAGATAGATTTGAACTAAAAGAGTTGCTTAAGTCTGGCTCAGAAAGTGATTTATGCATGTGCTGAAGCTGAAAAATGCTCTTGTCCCGTGTTGATCTAAAGACAACAAAAATGTGAAGACTATTTTTCTAAAAGCATCACAATCTAAACAAATTGAATTAAAGGACAGTGCAGATCTTCTTACTTTTGCAAATAAAAATGAAGCAGTGTTCACAGATGATGCTTTAAGTCTACAGGAGGCAGGCAGTGCTGTAAACTGGGTCTATGTATTCTAGTTCCTCATTTTCTTTGTTGAAAGCCTCAGAAATAGTTCTGTGTCTTTTCACCTCCCAATAGCCAAATACTTTCAGAATAGATATGAGTTCATATAGTTTTACTATATCTATTTACCAGTAGTAATATAATACGTGCTTCCTATATTAGCAAAGCCAAATAATAGCTTTATAGATGGGAAACAACAGAGTCTTGTAGATCCTTTAAAAAAAGCAAATTTTATTTGGCATAAGCTTATGTGGACTGTAAATGTCAATTCGCATATACAATATAAGATGATGATGGGTGGGGCAATGGATGTGGCTGGATCCCAGCAAGTTAACCATTATACCCTCAGTAAAATTGATTAATATTACAAATCAAAATTTGTCTGGCTGGATAATGGAATAGACCGCACAGCCAGTGACTCAACACCGAGTGTTGGGCGGTGGTAAATAACCTAACTCTTTAAAGGGGCCAATGGCTATGGGCGGATGAGTCCCTTTAGGTGGGGTGATGGTCCCCTTAGTGGAGGAAATGCCACTGGAAACCATCATATTGGGCCCAACGGCAAAATGAGTGGAGGAGGAACCTCTTCACTATTCTGATTCCTAATGGTCATGGAGGTGGAAGAGGCCACACCAGATGGTCTAGCTATGAAGACACACCTTGTTAATATCTTCAATGCTGTGGTAGTCCATTGCAGTCTGGTGTTAAATTCTGCATGTCTCATTTCATACGTGCAAAAAAGATGGCTCGATGATTACAGTGTGTGGGTCACTTCATGGCAAGCTGGTATCCACCTTAAACAAATTCATGCCAATGGCAGTTTTCCTGTATCGAGGGAAAATGTATACTTGGATATGAGTAGCAGCCACCATCGATGGTGACAAATCAAAATATAAAGTGGAAAAAGTGTCTAACCAAGTGTAAACGACAAGAGTTGTGGAATTTCTCAAACATTTAATCTTACCCTGAAAAGCATTTAAAGCAAATCAAACCCAATTTTAAAAAATGATGACTATATTTTTAGATACAATTCTGATCTTGACTGAAAGGAAATATGTTTTTTTAAAAAAAAAAGACATTGTCTTCAGGCTTATTCCTTGTTCTGTAAGTAGCTCAGAATGTTGTTAGATATAGTATCTATTGTAGATGAATTCAAGGTTCTTTCAAAACTTTGAAAAATTAAGATTGTACTTACACTATCTCTTACCATCTGATATATCAAATGGAGCCAAAACACAACACAACTGAAATATTTAAAACCCAGAAGATTATTATTAGACCATACCTGCAAATCTCCCTAAGGGTCACATCCATAGTGTTGGATAAAGATTGAACTCCATTTAGATAGAGTTTAGTCTGATACATCCTTTCGAGTTTTTCCATGGTCTCCAGGTGAGCATTTTTAAGTTCTTCCAACTTTAAGTAATATTCCTGATTTGAAAGATACATTTTAGAGAAGTCTATGCATTCCTCACAATCAGTATGCATGCCGGACCGCTGCTCTCTTTCAGGGCTCACGCTGTCCTAAAAAGAGAACATTACCAAAACAGTTATGTTCCATAAAACTGATTTTATTAAAACACAAAAGGCTTGGCAAACAATAAGTTTCACAAGTAAAGCTGATCAGCATGTCTCAGTATTTGAATCTACACGGAGTCATAGCCACAATGAATTAACTGTCATATAGCCACAGCTCCACATCTTTAAAAAAACACCTAATTCACAAGGCAAGGCTTTAATAAGCCCTGTTTGGGCATCAGGCTATTCTTGCAAATCAGTATAGTCCATTTCCTACAACTTCGACAACAGACACAAAATCTCAGCTCTCCACAATACTGACTATGCCAAACATTTACTCCTTGACAAATAAGCATAAGACAGTTGTGTGAAAACATCCACAGCATCTTTAGCAAGGCAATAATTTATCCCATCAAGCCTAAAGGTAAAGATGATTTCTACAACTAAAGAGTCCAGTAGGTGCCATACTAACAAGAAATGAGAAACAAGAGAATGTTTCTGGTACATGTTAGGTGAGGAGATCTCAACCTTTTAAAGCCGGGGGCCAAGTCACGCTCCCTCAGACAGCTTCGGGGATCGGATGGCCATTTTGCCCATCTTCCGCCACATGGCACTTCCTGGTGGCTGGCCACATGAAATGGTGCTTTTGGTGTCTTGCATGGAAGACAAAGAAGGAGTCGCAGGAAGGACTAACACAGGTTTATTCGTTGATGGTCAGCATGAACATGTGGTAATGGCGGAGATACCTCACATTATATACAGTGGTACAATACTTTTGAATCTTGCTGCACGGTAGCTCATTGGCTGCTACCGGCGTGACGTCGTCCTGGTCACGCCCATCTTCAGTGGTGGATCAGTAGTAGTTTGCTATTGCGGGGAGTTCCCGCGGCTGCAGGTGATTTGAGGAATGGGAACCATGTGAGTTGAACGCTCGCAGCTGCCCTCTATGGGCAGCTTACTCGCATTCCTTTACAGCTGTGTTACATTGTAATTGTGGTCAGGTTACATTCATACATTTCTTAAAGCAGCATTGTGCAAGGTTACATTCATACATCTCTTAAGCAGCATTGTACATACATAACATCCCTCCCCCCTAGGATGGGACGAAGTCCCTCAACCATGGTGGCTTGCCGCACGTGCGCCTGGGTCGTGCGGCCGCTTGACTTAAGACAGGGGAGCCGGAGGCTCCTGGTTCCGCGGAGCCCTGCCCTGCAATGGAAAGGGAGGACTCATTAGTGGCTCGGTGTGGCGTCTGCGGTAACCTCGCATTGGGGGACGGGAATGGAATGAATAGTTGGGAAGTGAATCCCTGCCTACCGTTTGAGGAGTTTGGGGACCCCCCCAGCACGAATCTCGGGACCGACGAAGAGGCCCTCGTGGCCTCGCCACCCCCCGCTGCCTGTCCGGGAATTCTAGAGACTGTGGTGGGCGGACTCGCCCCCGTTGCCTGTCTTGGGGGTGTTGGTCTCCGTGGAGCTGGAGCTATGGTATACTCTAACACAAAGGGGCTGGGGGGACTGGAAGTACCAGGGGCTGAACTGAAACCCCTCTTCTCGCTAGGACGGGTGGGGGACCACTCCGCTACACCCCCCTGGCACTGCAACTCATAGTCATCATCAAACTGATCCCTCTCATTGAAAGTATCCTCCTCTGTGGTCAGGAACCCAGGATATGCATTTGTATCCGCGGGTTCCCCCGTGTCTCCCCCTTGGGTAATGCGGCTGGGGGAGGACCCTAACGCTGATTCCCCCTCACCAGTGACCCGCCTTCTGAGTTGGTCGGCGTGCCTTCTCCAGAGTAGACCTGAACTAGTCTCGACCCTGTAGGATACCGGCCCCGTTTGCTCAACAATTGTCCCTGGTACCCACGCTGGCCCCGAGGCCGCGTAGTTCCTGCAGTGAACCAGGTCCCCTACCGAAAAACTCTTGGAGCTCTCTCCCCCTATGCTTATATTTCTCCCTTCATCCTCCACCCTGGACGGATCCATCCGGTCAAAGAGTGTTACCGGACGCCTCCTCATGAGGAGTTCGGCTGGGGAAAAGCCTGACGCTAGGGGGGTTGTCCTGTAGCAGATGAGGAACTGGCACAGATGCAGGTTCAACTCACCGGGACCCATGCGCCGCAGTGCGTCTTTCGTAGTGCGCACTTGGCGCTCTACCTGACCGTTTGTGGCGGGGTGAAACGGGGCAGCGGTTATGTGCCTGACGGCGTTCCTCTCCATAAACGTCTTGAACTCTGCCGACGTGAAGCTACTCGCGTTATCGCTAACAAGGACGTCTGGCAGGCCGAAGCAGGCAAAAAGCTTGCGCAACTGTTTAATGGTTGCGGCAGAGGAAGTGCTGTTCATAGGGATTACCTCCAACCACTTGGAGTAGGAGTCGACTACCAGTAGGAACATGGACCCGCGGAAAGGGCCAGCGAAGTCGACATGGATCCGGGACCATGGTCCGCGGGCCGTATCCCATTCCCTATGGGGTAACCGGGACTCCTCGGGCCGAGAGCTCTGGCAGCTCTCACACGTGCCCACTAAACGCTCTATGTCTCCGTCTATCTGGGGCCACCAAAAGAAACTCCTGGCCAGAGCCTTGGAGCGCACGATCCCGGGGTGGCTGGTGTGCAGTAGCCTCAGCACCTTGGCCCTCAGCTTCTCTGGGATAACCACCCGCTGGCCCCAGAGTAAGCAGCCCCATTCCAGAGAAAGCACTGCTCTGCGCCTGAAAAACGGCTTGAAATGTTCCTCGGGGGGAGAGGTGGGCCACCCTTTTCTAACCCAGGAACTAACTTGGGCCAGGATCTTGTCGGCCGCCGTGGCCTTGGTGAGGTCGGCCAGCACAATTGGGGGTGAGTCGAGAGACTCAATCAGCAGGACTTTGTGTTCCTGCTCTACCTCGCATGTGGGGTCCCCTAAGCTAGGGAGAGGGGATCGGGACAGGGCGTCCGCATGGGAGATCTCCTTCCCTGGGCGATAGACCAGCTCATATTGGTAGGCGTTGAGAAAAATGGCCCAACGCAGCATCCTGGGGGATAGAATTTGCGGGGTAGGTTTGCCGGTAGTGAAGATCCCCAGAAGCGGCTTGTGATCCGTCACTACCGTAAACTCGCGGCCGTATAGGAAATCGTGGAACTTCTTTGTTCCCGCGATTATGGCTAGGGCCTCCCTATCTGTTTGCGCGTAATTGCGCTCGGCCTTCGAGAGGGACCTTGAGTAGTACGCCACCAGGGCTTCCCTCCCGCTCTCCAGCACATGGCACAGGACCGCCCCCACCCCCACCGGGGACGCATCACAGACTAGCACCACTGGTTTTTTCGGATCGAAGTGGGTCAGGACATCATCCGAAGACAGGAGTGATTTGAGCTCTTTGAATGCTCTCTCCTGCTTGTCCCCCCACCGCCAAACCGCATCCTTCTTAAGTAACGCGTGCAGTGGCTCCGCGACTGATGCCTTCCGAGGCAGGAAGGAGTGATAGAAATTTAGGAGCCCTACAAATGACTGCAGCTCCGGTTTCGTGGTGGGGCGAGGGGCGTCTCTCACGGCCGCAACCTTGGACTCGGAGGGTTTGATTCCGTCCGGGGTTACCTTAAACCCTAGAAACTCAACCTCCCTCGCGAAGAATACGCACTTGTCCCTCCTCAATCAAAGTCCTGCCCTCTCGAACACTGAGAGAACCCCATCTAGCCTCTTGGCTAACTCTGATTCGCTCCCCGCTGTTATCAACACGTCGTCGAAGTATGGGAGGACACCTGGAAGCCCCTTTAAAAGGCGTTCCACGAGGGACTGGAAGATTCCGGGGGCCGAATTCACGCCAAACTGAAGGCGCGTTACCTTAAACGCCCCCTTGTGAGTTACGATCATTTGCGCGGCGGCAGCAGCCGGGGTTACAGAGAGCTGCTGGTACGCCTGGGCCAGATCTAGCTTGGCGAAACACCTCCCCCCATGTAATGTGGCCAGCAAATGGCTGACCACGGGCACCGGGTATGCATTTGGCCGAATGGCCTTATTTATCGTACATTTATAGTCCGCACAAATCCTGACCTCCCCATTTGACTTGAGGGCTGTAACAATCGGCGTTTCCCACTCCGCCGAGTCAACTGGAACCAAAATCCCCTGCCCCACCAACTTGTCCAGTTCCGCCTCAATCTTGTCCTTGAGGGCGAAGGGCACTCTCCTTGGCTTTAGGCGGATGGGCCGGATTTCTGGGTCCAGCTCAAAGGAAACCGGGGGCCCCTTGTATTTCCCGAGCCCCTTCTTGAAAACGTCTGGGTGTGCGTCGCACACGTTCCGCATTGGGTCAGTCTCGATGGCGTTAATGCCGGACAGTTCGATTCCCAGGGGAGCAAACCACTGCGTTCCCAAAAGGCAGCACCTCCCCCCTTTGAGGACCACTAGGGGCAGTTTCTCGGAGTAGTTCTTGAACTTCACCTTGAAGTTCCCCACCCCCAACACCGGGATCCCATTTCCCTGCACGTCCCGTAGATTGGATCTCATGGCCCGCAGTTTGGGCCGCTTCTCTGGGGGAATGCGCATAAACTCTTTTTGGGACAGGATGGAATAAGATGACCCCGAGTCTATCTCCATCCTCACTGGGACCCCCTGCAACAGTACCTCTATGAAAAACCGCCGGTGCTCCAGGCCCACGCGGTTCACGCCTTCCTCGCTGTAGCCGGCTGAGACCTTCCTGGTGCCGGCCGCCTTTCGTTGGTGCGTCTGGGGATGGCTGGAACTGCCCTTGTCCTCGACTCGCCCGCGCCTGCATACTCGGGCGATGTGTCCTTTTCGGCCGCAGTTGTGGCACTCGGCCTTTCGGAACGGGCACCTCGTGCGGTCGTGGGCCGCCCCACAACCGTCGCAGCGGCGGTCCTGCCGTTCACGGGTCTGCCGCTTCTCACCTCGCTTCTTGATCCTCTGGACGTCGTCGTCTTTGCTGGAGTAGGGGTCCGCGGTAGTGGACGACTCCTCGGACAACGTTGGTGCGCCGGCGGGCGGCTTGGGGGCCCGCCAGGCCGTCTTCGCTGGTGTCCGCCGGGCCGCCTGTACTGGTGACTTGGCCCTCTCGGACGTGGCCCCTCGGGACTTGAACAGCCGGACTCCGCTCCTGGCCTCCTCGGCTGCTTGGGCCTCCCGCAGTACCTCGTTGAACGTGAGGTGATGGTCGCGGGTCATGAGCCTCCTCTGCAGCTCCTCGTCCCTCAAACCACACAGCATGCGGTCACGGAGGGCCTGGTCCAGGTCGTCCCACTGGCAATGCACCGCTGCAAGCCTGAGGGCCGCCGCGTAGGCGGACACGGATTCGCCCGGTCGCTGGTCCCGCCTGTGGAACGCGACCCGGGCTGGGAAGATCGAGACGGGCGGCTGGAAATGCTCACGCAGTCTCTCCAGGATACGGTCGATGGGCACCTCGTCCACCTTCCGGGGGGCCACCAGGGTCATCAGAATCCGCAGCGTGGCCGGCCCCACCTGAGCCAGGAAGTGGGAGCGCATCTTCGCCGCGTCGTCGACGCCTGCAGCTTCCATGGCATGCCGAAACTGGCACTCGTAGAGCTCCCATTGCTCGGGCTCGCTGACATCGAACTGGTACGGCTTGACCTTGGGATTCGCCATCGATCCCATCCTCGTCGCCAATTTGGTGTCTTGCACGGAAGACAAAGAAGGAGTCGCAGGAAGGACTAACACAGGTTTATTCGTTGATGGTCAGCATGAACATGTGGTAATGGCGGAGATACCTCACATTATATACAGTGGTACAATACTTTTGAATCTTGCTGCACGGTAGCTCATTGGCTGCTACCGGCGTGACGTCGTCCTGGTCACGCCCATCTTCAGTGGTGGATCAGTAGTAGTTTGCTATTGCGGGGAGTTCCCGCGGCTGCAGGTGATTTGAGGAATGGGAACCATGTGAGTTGAACGCTCGCAGCTGCCCTCTATGGGCAGCTTACTCGCGTTCCTTTACAGCTGTGTTACATTGTAATTGTGGTCAGGTTACATTCATACATTTCTTAAAGCAGCATTGTACAAGGTTACATTCATACATCTCTTAAGCAGCATTGTACATACATAACATCGCCACAGGCCGCATCCGGCCCACAAGTTGAGAATTCCTGGGTTAGATGCTACAGAATGGGTTTTCTGGCATATAGGACTAGACAATAATCTGTGCCAAGTTTCTGAAAAAGTTTTGTACAGTAAAACCTCGCATAAAGAGCACCTCACTTAGAGACTAACTCGCACAAAGAGCAGAATTTTCTCTGAATGGTCGCATCGCTTAACAACTAAAAGCAGCCAAAAACTCGCTTAACAACTATATCGGGGTTCGCAATATCCCCGCCAGAAGTCACAATCGGTCACTTACAATGGTGTTTCGCTTAAAGAGCAAACTTGCTCAAAGAGCAATCCCATGGAATGCATTATGCTCTTTAAGCAAGGTACCACTGTACTGTACAGTATCGTTATTTTAAAATCCTTTTCTCCTTGTAATATCCCACAAATAATCACATTTCAAGAACAAATGTACTGAAACACTGTAGACAATTCTGCCCACCTGTGCACAAACATTTTGGTACAAAGCTCATTAAGAGATTTAGACAGATTTCAAGAAAGCCATCTGGCATCTGCCCTTCTAAATGGTTACCCGTACTACTGAAACTGCACTATTTGTGGTTTTAAAATTCACACAAGCAATGCCTATGGCAATATCTCCACATAATGCAACGGAAATCAAAGCAGTATCCTGTAAGATACAATAATCTGTAAGATATTTCTGTAAGATATTTCCTTAAGCTGACAAATACTGAAGGTGTTGAAGCAAGTGGCTTTTCAACTTCTTGCAGAAAGAAAACTTTAAAATGCAAATCGTTATTCTTATAACGGTAGAATATGGCTCATTAAAGTGCATTTTCTTCTTCTTACCACCTTCCATGCTCGAATCAAAGTTACTGTCAGATCATCTTTCCTCAGCCAGCAGGGTATGTAAGGAATGTACAGGAGGAAGTAGAAACAATTGATCACTGCCCACTGCAAGTGACGGATACCCTTGGCAAATCCACCCCATCTGCTTCCTTACTAAAGACAGTGTGTCACACTCCCGCTGTGTTTCTTTTATTTCCCTTTTTGCTGAATCTACAGTTTCATCACACCCTGTGAGGCTGAGGATGGGTGGAAGAAAAAAAAAGAAAGATAAATACAAATTCTAAAAAAGACAGACATGGAAACTAACTCTTATAAAAGCTATCCATATTTTTGACTCCCTGCCATTCTAGACAAGGAGAGGAGGAGGCCTATAGCCAGCCAGGGATTTACATGGCCCAGCAGGGTATCCAACAGGAGTAAATGTGCAATATCCAGTAGCGGGATTCAAAAAAAAAATTTTTACTACCACACTGTGGGAGTGGTATGGTGGGAGTGGCCAGGGGAAAGCCCTGCGTTGCTCCCAAATTAGGACTACTTTATTTCAAAACTTGGATGGGCGGTGCCAGCCGGAATTTCTGCTACCGGTTCTGGCGCACTGGTGCAAACCTGCTGTATCCTACCACTGGCAATATCCTCAGTTTTGGAATCAAACCTCACAAAAAGACATCAATAGTGATCACTGTATTGTCATAAAAAAGAAGTTGTATCTCCTGGAAGAGAAATATCTATCTATCTATCTATCTATCTATCTATCTATCTATCTATCTATCTATCTATCTATCTATCTATCTATCTAGATAGATAGATAGATAGATAGATAGATAGATAGATAGATAAATAGATAGATAGATATAGATTAGATAGATATAGATAGATAGATATAGGATCTGGCCTGCAGACAGTGTCATTTCATGTGCTCACCCCACCCCTCTAAGGGCATTTGAGAAACACAATGGCCACCCTTTTGAAGCTGCTGGGACAAAATGGCCATCCCATACCTGTCAAGTATCCTGTATTAGCCAGGATTTCCTATTTTTCCACGCCCGTTCCTCCCCTTTCCCACCACCATCCCATATTTTGAACGGCGGGGAAAGTAGCTACTGCACATGCACGCCGCTGCCTCTGACGGCCATGCATGCACAGTATCCCATTTCCTGGCCGAAGGCGTTTCTGTGCATGCGTACAGAGGTTTCTGTGCATGCGCAGAGGTTTCTGCACATGTGCGCCACTGTCCCTGACGGCCACGTATGCGCAGTAACCCATTTCCTGTCCGGCGCCTGGAAACCTACTGCGCATGCGTGCCCAGCTCCCGGATTTCCAAAACCACGACTTGACGGGTATGGGCCACCCCCATCGTGTAGGCACAACAAAATGGCCATCCGGACCTCGAAGCTGACGGAGAGAGTGTGGCCCGGCCCCCGGCTTGAAAAGGCTGAGAACCCCTGTTCTAGATCATGCAAGAAGTTTCCCTGTGCTGAGGAAACTTCATCAGTTAAATGCATATCAGCCTCATAGCTACATGAAACACTTGGGCACAAAACACAATACATATATGTTTTTGGTATTACAGTCTTCCGATGCAATTTTTTTCTTCTTTTCTAAAACTAGCCAAATAGCTACAGGCTAGGGAAACAAACGCCATTAGGTGTAGGTCTGTGAAATTGCCAGCTGCTGACCTCCACAATTTCTTACCGCAGGCACAGTGACACTTAAATGCCAAGTTATTTTTCTCTATCATACTCCTTGTTAAAAGGCCAAAGGTGGGTCTGGACGAGGCCTTCATCAAACCACCACTATGTCCCCATTAAATGTGCCTACGATTGTGGTGGGACTGGGAGAAGGCCCTCTCCCTAAAATAGCAGAGATTGGAGAAGGGAATTATATGTCTACAGAGACAGCCCCAAGAGAAGTGGACTTGATCCACGAAGGCTCACAGTAAAAATATAGCAGTTAGTCTTTAAAGTGCTGCAGTGTTTTTGTTTTGTTTTCTGATAAGCCCCAAGAGAATGTGTGATAGCTATTCAAATAGGATGTAACTAAGATTAGACAAGGGACTGCGGTGGCTTAGTGGTTAAGATGGTGAACTTAATGACTGGAAGGGCGCCAGGTCAGTTTGAGACCCAAGTGCTGCACGACGGAGTCTCTGTCCCAGCTCCAGCCAACCTGGCAGTTCGAAAGCAAGAAATTACAAGTAGATAAATCGGGACCACTTCGGTGGGAAGTTAACAGTGTTCCATGCACTTTGGTGTCTAGTCATGCCTGCCACATGTCCATGGAAACGTCTGCAAACGCAGACAGTGTTGGCTCTTTGGATATAAACAGAGATGGCCATTGAACCCTAGAGTGAGCTACGACTTGCTTTCGAGCAAGGGTGCTTTACCTTTACCTATAGTGTGTTTTAACTGCCAGCAAGTGGAAATACTTCAGGAATTAAACATGTAAGAATGGATGTAAGGATGTGTACTATGTGAGATATAAACCATCTATAGATGGAGTTATGGTCTGTTCTCTAAATTAGTGGTTCTGAACCAGGGTTATACATCAGCTATCATGTCCTGCCAAGTTCACTTCGAACTTTTGGTTACTATATGAAGTCGAAATCGCCAACAGGTCCTGTCACTCGGAGCCCTGCTTAGATTTTGCAAACTCAAAGTTGTGATTTCTTTTACTCAATGAACCTAGCTCATTTTTGGTCTTCCTCCTTCTAGTTCCAATATGTACAGCTGATGATACGCCACAAATAGCATTGACAAGATGCAGCGCTGTCAGTAATAATAATTAAAAATAAGTTGATGTACAAATAAGAGACACTCGTTTCTTCCAGGGTTTGAAGAGGGTGGCTGTGTCAGTCTGTGCGAGCAGAGCTGAGATGAAACAAAACAGAACAGCAAAGACGCCAAAGGTTGTGGCACCTGAAAGACCTAACTCCTGGATTTAAATGTGCGCTTTCTGATGAAAACGGGACTGCAGTGGCTCAAGTGGCTAAGACACTGACCGGGAGGCGGAAGGTCAGCAGTTCGATTCCCGAGTACTGCAGGACGGGAATGAGCTCCCGTCTTTGTCCCAGCTCCTGCCAACATAGCAGTTTGAAAGCAAGACATTGCAAGTAGATAAGTAGGGACCACTTCGGTGGGAAGGTAACAGAGTTCCGTGTCTAGTCCAGTGTAAAGAAGCAGCAGCAAGTGGCTGCAGGTGACATAGATAGATAGATAGAGAGAGAGAGACTGTCTATTCAGCAGCTGTTGATGCCATCTGAGCCGCTGATCGTAGCAAGGAGATGCAAATGTCAAACGCCTCCAATAATGTTGCCTTTTCTGGCCAGCCCCGCTCTCACGCCTTTCTCTCCTCCAGCCACTAGGGGGCAGCAAAGCGCCGGCTCTCGCTCGGCTGCTCCGACGCCATTACAGACCTGCCACTCGCGAAGTTCCGCTGCTGCTGCCTCCGTCGGCCTCTCTTGCTCCCGCTCGTAACGGGCGACCGGCACTCTGGTGCGCGGGTGGACCGGAGTGTGGAGGCAGGAGACGGCCAGCAAAGCCGCTCGGTGGGAAGCATCCATGGCCCTCCGGACACGAACGGCCGCCAGCCGGTTACCTAGCCACGGTTGCTATGGCTCTTGGCCTGGGACGCTACGGCGTCTCCGAGGGGTCAAGAGACCTCCTCCAGGCGCCGCGCAAGCGCCGAGCTCCCTCTTCTAAGCCGGACCTACTACCTGGCTTCCCACGCCTTTTCCCCACATTACCTGCGAGGGATGATCCCATGTCAGTCAATCACCCTTAAAGCAGCGCCCCCTGGAGGTTGCGGGGAGGGGAGCAGCAGGGAGATTGTTCTAAAATCTAAACCAGGGACCAACCTAGCAGCTCCTGCCAACCTAGCCGTTCGAAAGCAAGACATTGCAAGTAGATAAGCAGGGACCACTTCGGTGGGAAAGGTAACAGCGTTCCGTGCGCTCCAGTGTCTAGTCATGGCTGCCACATGGCCACGGAAACGTCTGCAGAAGCAGACGCCGCTGGCTCTTCGGCTTTGAAACAGAGATGAGCACTGCACCCTAGAGTCGGATACGACTGGCTTTCGAGCAAGGGAAACCTTTACCTTTAAACCAGGGACTCTCAACCTGCCGTCCGTGGGCCGGATGCAGCCCACGGCACCATTTTATGTGGCCAGAGAATGCCAAACAATGGCGCTCATCTCACACGCCAGCAAAGTCATGCTCGAGATCCTACAAGCTAGGCTTCAGCGGTATGTGGAGTGAGACCTTCCAGAAGTGCAGGCTGGGTTCAGTAGAGGCAGGGAAACTAGAGACCAAATTGCAAACACTAGATGGATCATGGGAAAAAGCAGGGGGGAAAATAGATGGGGAAGAAGTAGCAGTGACAGATTTTACCTTCTTAGGAGCGAAGATCACTGCAGACGGTGACTGTAGCCATGAAATAAAAAAGACAATTAACTCTGGGGAGACAAGCTATGAGAAATCTGGGGAACATAGTAAGAAGTAGAGACATCGCCTTAAAAGCAAAAATTCGTATAGTCAAAGCAATTTCATGGCTGCAATCCCCGTCTGCAGTGATTCCTTTGAGATGTGGTGTTGGGAGAAGTGTTGAGAGTCCCCTGGACAGCAAAGAGAACAAATAGGTCAATCTTAGAAGAAATCAAACCTGGAGGGTCAAATAGTGAAGATGAAGCTTAAATACTTTGGACACCAAATGAGAAGGGAGGACTCACTTGAGAAGGCCTTGATGCTGGGAAAGGTGGAGGGCAAAAGAAGGGGGCGGCCAAAGATGAGATGGATGGATGGTAGACGCAGTGGGTACAGAGCTGGGTGGGCTAAGGAGGATGGTGGAGGACGGAGGTGCCTGGAGGACAATGGTCCATAGGGTCGCAAAGGGTGGGAATCGACTGTGCGACTGAACAACATAACCCAAAAAGTCTACTTTTGTTTCATTGATTACACCAAAGCCCTTGACTGTGTTGACCACAACTGTGGCAAATACTTAAGAGATGGGAATACAGTACCAGACCACCTCATCTGTCTTCTAAGAAATTTGTACTCAAGCCAAGAAGCAAGTTAGGACAGGAAATGGAAATACTGATTGGTTTAGAATAGGAAAAGGAGTACAACAAGGCTGCATATTGTCACCCTGTTTATTTAACTTGTATGCAGAATACATCATGTGTAATGCAGGGCTGGACAAAGCACAAGCTGGAATTAAGATTGCTGGGAGAAACGTCAACAACTTGAGATATGCAGTTAACACTACACTAATGGTGGAAAGTAAAGAAAACCTAGTCTTGATGAGGGTGAAAGAGGAGGATGAAAAAGCTGGGCTGAAACTCAACATCAAAAAAACCAAGATCATGGCAACTGGCCCCATCATTCCCTGGCAAATAGGAGAAGAAATGGAAGTTGTAACAGACTTTACTTTCCTGGGATCTAAGATCACTGCAGATGGTGACTGCAGCCACGAAATAGAGACATTTACTTCTTGGGAGACAAGCCATGAGAAACCTAGGTAGCATAATAAAGAGTAGAGACATCACTCTGCCAACAAAAGTTTGCATAGTCAAAGCAATGGTATTCCCAGTAGTAATGTACAGCTGTGAAAATAAGGAAGGCTTGAGCGCAGAATAGATGCCTTTGAATTGTGGTGCTGGAGGACTCTTGAAAGTCCCCTGGACTGTGAGATCAAATCAGTCGAACCTGAAGGACATCAACCCTGATGGCTCATTAGAGGGACAGATACTGAAGATGAAGCTAAAGTACTTTGGCCACCAAATGAGAAGAGAAGACTCACTAGAGAAGGCATTGATGCTGGGAAAGATTGAAAGAAAAAGGAGAAGGGGACGCCAGAAGATGAGGTGGATAGATGGCATTGTAGATGCAATGGGTATAGATTTATGTGGGCTGAGAATGGTGGAAGATAGAGCTTGGCGCACAATTGTCCATGGGGTTGCAAAGGGTTGGACTCGACTATGTGACTGAACAACAAACCCAGCAGTTAAATATATAAATAAGTACTTCGGTGGGAAGGTAAACAGCGTTCCATCCACTCGTGTTACTTCCCCCCCCTAAACAGTACCTATTTATCTACTTGCAATTTCTTGCTTTCAGACTGATAAGTTGACAGGAACTGGGACAGACGATGGGTGCTCACTGTCATGCAGCACTCAGGCCTCAGAAATGAGTCACCATCAAGCTCAGCATCTTAACCACTAAGCCACCGCAGCCCCTCCAAATCCAGTGCCACCAGTGAAATGCATTTTCTTTCATAAACTTACATACAAACTGAATTTTTTTTCACCACCACTCTACTCCAAGTTGAGAAGCCAAATAAGGTGTCCTACCTCATTTATTCAAAATAAGTTCTAATTAAGTCATGAAGCTGCCATGTGTATGTTGCACCATTAAGCAAGAAAATTGGGTATTGCCATAGGGATGCAGGATCTATATTTTTATTAGAACCATGTGACTTCCCAAGCCAAAGACCAAACAGCAGAAGGCATAATCATTCCCAGGGGCAATGTGCAACCATCGCTAAACTACTACGGATTAAAAACCCTTGTTGATCTCATCTCTTTCAAGTCATTTAACACCTCCACTCATAGTTCCAAATCAGCTTTCTACTAATAGAATTAGAACTCACATAATTACATAATTAAAAATTGTATTAGATGTATCTGTATAGTCTGTCTCCCATTCTGCAGAATGTGTGTATATTTCCTCCAGGCATAATAGTACATTTTTACAACAATCGAATGCATCCAAACAATTCCCACCTTTAGAATTTGAAGTTTTATTAATTTACATTGACAATACTCCCAATTGTTAGTAGCTCCAAGGTAGCATCTTTAAAAGCCTTGTTGCACAGAACAGTCAAAAATCTTTTGCCACTCAAGATGGACTCTTATTTAGAGCTAGAAGAGGTATCCTTATCAGTTTGAAATTAAAGCATTCCAAAATATAAAGTTGCCAACTGCTGAAGAGACAAATAAAACATCTTTATTTCACTATGCCTAGAATAGTAAAGTGGAGCCTGTTAACAAACAGCTCAGTTAACATATAAATCGCATAACAAAAGGAAATCCATAGAAAATAGTGGCTCGGTTTAAGGAATTTTTTTCGGAATTGATTGATTTTCAATGCATTCCTATGGGAAACCGTGTTTCAGTTAAAGTGTTTTTGTTTTCAATGCATTCCTATGGGAAATTCAGTTAAAGTAATTTTTGCTGTAAGAAACGTCCCGGAGAACGCATTAATTACGTTAACCAAGGTACCACTGTAACTCATTTCTTAGTATTCTTTACCTAGAATATTCACAATTGACTAGACAGCACATTGTTAATATTGCTGTATATTTCAACCATCCTTTTCTACACAATTGGTTAAAGCAGTAGTTCCCAACCTTTTTTTAGATATGCCCCACCTAAGCATCTCTAAAATCCTGACACCACCACCCACCCACCCCCGGACATAGATTATTCAGAAAGTGAACTCCTATTCACTTGAAGGAAGCCTAAAAGGTTAGTAATTAGTAAATGAGTAAAATTCCAAGCAATTCCCGCCTTTAGAATTTGAAGTTTTATTAATTTAAATTGACAATACATTAATATGACTGAAAGTTAAGCAGGTGTCCAACACAGAATTTCTGTGAAGAAGCCAAATTCCAAACTTGTGATGTTTTGAAGTCATGTAGCACTTTTTCCTTTAGTCACTTTATCTAGTATTTACCTGGGGGAAAAACAGAAAGCTATATAAGTATGATTGCTTTTACATTTAACCACTCTATTAGTTCTCAATATATTTCCACATCTCCATTATCATTCTTTTGTATCTCAGCAATTCCATTTTATGATATAATTTTAAGAGCAGATTGTCTCAGTAACAGCTTAAACTACATTTCAGTTTGTGCGCTAACATTACTGTGGGAGCTGTCATACTGGTATCAGTTAGTAACAAATTTGCTGACAGCCTTAAGACGATCATTTGAAAGCACTACTTGAACTTACCACATCATCAATCTTAAGAATACTGCGGACAGTTTCTGTAGCTAGGGTCATAGCACTGATGGAGACCAATAATGGTTGGACCACCAACTCTTCCAGGATATTGGATATTCCACCCTATTATTTAAGAAGCACAACTTTAGTTCGAAAGAAATTAAAAGCACAACTCTTAAACAAGAAAGCATTCATTTCTTAGCAACTTCATTGTGGGCTGGGGAATTCACATAATTCAAGCAATTCACTGAATCATATCCAACCCCTCTATGAAGAACTGTTCAGCATGTTATGCCTCTTAGTTTGAAGGAAAAGGCAAACACTCTTCCTGTCTAGTATATAAACCAGGCACTGTTATCACTGACAACCAGGCAACATGGTTCCCCATGTAATGAAGTTCTTTCTATGTCAAGTTTGTTGTTGTTGTTCAGTCGCACAGTCGATTCCGACCCTTTGCGACCCTATGGACCTATGTCAAGTTACCTAAGTAAAATAAAGTATTTTGTTGTCTTGAACATGTAACTTAACAGTAATAAAAACATTAATAACATCTTCAAAATAAAGGAAGGGACATTTTGGCTTCTATAATATTTTAGACTCCCCCCCCCCCAAAAAAAAAAAATCAACCATAGCTAGGATGGCCAGTGTTAAAGGGTTAAAGCAGTTTGAAATCTAAAGCAAAAGTTCCCCACTACTGAAATAAGCTACATCAGGCATAAACATTACTGTAACATCACTACAATGCTATTGCAAAAGAGCACAACATAATTGTCACTCTTTGTTGTATCAATCAAAGGTTTCCATACACATAACTGATGTTTTGATATCATGAACACAAAGCAAGCCACCTTTTCTTCTTACTGGATCTACAAACTGAGCCAGATGTTTAGATCTTTATTTCTTATCAGGCTTGTCTGGCTTTCCTTATCCCTATATCCAAAGATGATAATCTATAAACTGGTTATAGATCTCTCTCTATATATATATATGTGGTAAAACTGCATGAAAGAAACTGGTGTGCATTAGGATTGCCGGGGGGAGTTTACATCTCACTGACACCCACAACAATCCTCAGACTCACTACAGAAATAGACAGCCATTTGCATCAGGATAGTTAAAAGAAGGATGTGGTTACAGTCTCTCCCATCTACCAGAAAACCTTATGTAGTAGTTTACTGGATTATGGAAACTATTAGCTAAACCTCTGCCCCATCCTAATCTCAACAGGCAGGAGTTTAAACCTTACCTTTCCTATGTGCTCTGACGTAAACACATGTATTCCTCACTTGGCACTGGCCAGCTGTACAAAAGGACTGCCTATCCCTGCTACCTATGAACTAATAATCCCCACAAATGCAGTCTCTGAGCATATGGAACATTCTTCTACTGAGCCATTCAAAACTGCAGTTACCATTTTTAAAAAATTAAGTGAAGGGTGGATCTTGCATCTAGCATATAATTTTTGGAGCCAACACAAACAGGATTCTATTCAATGAATAGTTCAAATTATACACTATTCTAATTTAGAAGCTGTCACATATCACTTGGAAAATGAAAACAGATTTTAACAACTACTGATTGGAAAAGAGTGACTTTTATGTTGTATTACTCTTGCCGATACAGGTTGAATGGGTTTTTTTTTAAAAAAACATTATACAGCCACTACTTAGATAATGATAAAAGTTAATTCTCTCTTTATCCCTTTACCCATATGGTGACAACTCAACTCAACTTAATGTGTCAAGCAGCTACCCACTACTTTATCAAAATCAAGTATTAACTTATTGCAGGCCATTATTGCTGAGTGCAATTTTATAACCCAAAATGTATACATCCAATAGTAATTTAGAATGGGCTATATACAAAAGGAACTATTAAAATGAATGTATCAAACAGATAAAAATTTGTACATCTCTAAGAAGTAATCAACAGATTAACACAAGCGGAGTTCAAAAGAAGACAATGAAGCACATTCACTCCTGTCACCTAACACTGAAATGCTTAATGGTTTGGATCATTTGTTTGTGGAGTTCTCTCTAATCTTCGGTATACAAGATGTGAGAAACTTGATCCGCAATACAGTACATTTCAACATGAAAAAGCAAAGATCTACCAAAATAAAGACTCAAATTAAGTATAGGGTCACACTTGGTCATGTTACCACTTTCCCTATTACCTTTCTGACATTAATGCCAGCAGTCTTCTCTCCTTGTGCATGTCTATTTCTCAGCTCAGTTACAGTAGAAATAGGATTAAGGCCTGCATTTTCAGCCAAGGTAGACGGAATAATTTCCAGGGCCTCTCCATAAGCACGAATACAGTAAGACTCCATCCCACTTAAAGTCCGAGAATATTCGTTCAAGCGTAGAGCCAGCTCGATTTCTGGTGCTCCGCCACCTGCAATCACGGCTCTGAAACGAGGGGAAAAAATGCAGTCTGAAACTTTTAACGGGTATTTGATAGTGGACTGATGATTTTACTGGTCCATAAAGCGAATGCAGTACCTTTTCTTAACCAAACAGCGGATGACACACAAAGCGTCATGAATTGAACGTTCCGCTTCTTCTATCACTAGTTTGTTGGAACCACGCACCACAATTGTTACGGTTTTCCCAGGGCTAGCGCACCCTGTAATCTGAAGCACAAAAGCAGCATTAGTACAACATCCATTTTCAGACTCATCGTGTTACTAAGTACTAGGGTCTCTCAATGTCAATCTGCAAAGCAATGGAAACAACCATAGCAATTGAGTTCAAATGAAAACAAAGACATTTGGACAAATGGGACCAAGCAGTGAAATATTAGGACAGAAAAGAATTCTATCTCGTTTCATACCTTACAGGAGTGAGAAGTTAAAAGTGTTACGGTATGCCCTAATATTATGCCTCTCCGTTCAAAACCTGGCAGTAATTAATTCACAGCTAACATGAAGTCTTAAGGGACTGGGATGGCTTAGTGGTCAAGATGCTGAACTTGACGACTGGAAGATCGTCAGGTTAGCAGTTCGAGACCCGAGTGCTACATGATGGAGTGAGCTCCCGTCTCTGTCTCAGCTCCTGCCAACCTAGTAGTCTGGAAGCAAGAAATTGCAAGTAAATAAATAGGTACCACTTCGGTGGGAAGGTAAAGTGTTCCATGCACTCCAGTATCGTGGCATGCCTGCCACATGTCCATGGAACTGTCTAGACCAGTGGTTCCCAAAGTGGGCCCCACAGGGGACTTCAATTCCCAGAAGCCTAAGTCAGTATATTGGCTGATCAGTGCTTTGAGGAATTGACTTAGGCTTCTGGGAAATGGAGTCCAAGAACCAAAGATTGGGAAACACTGGTCTAGACGCAGCCAATGCTGGCTCTTTAGCTATAAACAGAGGTGAGTATGGAGCCCTAGTCAGATACGACTGGGCTTACGAGAAAGGGCAACCTTTACCTTTAACAAGACGCCTTAAATCATGCTGACAAAGTAGCCTGTTTGATCAAGCCAATCAATCTAAGCATTTCCAACAAAGCATCCAGTATAATCTCCAGCAAGGCAGTAACTAGTACAATTCTCTCTCTTTGGACAGGAAATGAGATGTAGGAGAGCCTAGAGCAGGGACTCTCAACCTTTTTCAAGCTGAGGGCCAGGTTACGCTCCCCCAGACAGCTTCGGTGATCGGACAGCCATTTTGCACGATGGGGGCGGCCTGTACATTAAGTAGGAACCACACATGGCACTTCCAGTAGTGGAGGCAGTGGGGAGGCCACATGAAATGGCACCGTGGGCCGCATCCGGCCAACGGGCGACAGCTTGAGAACCCCTGGCCTATAGGTTTCTAGCACTTCTCAGCTGATCATATCTCTGCATACCCTTAAACTTAATCCACACAAGAATCTAATTATTAACCATAAATGTCCATCCATCAATGCACATTAGTGTTATGTCTACCTGAAAGTACTCTTCCAAGAGCAGTGGAACCATTAATTGGTGAGGAATACAGCACCCTTTTCTTCATAGGAACTGGATGAGTAAAAGAATTACTCCAATACACCAAATGGATATTTTTCAGACATACATCAAGGGGCCAGCTTTCCTCTAAAAATTCCAAATTGCTTGGCCGATTAGAATTTACCATGCTCCATCTGCCTTCTACAAAATCTTGATTATCAGAGAAGGATGGGTATTTCAGAATGGTATCACACTGTCCAATAACGTTTTGGGAGGGCTAATGATTTTTAAAATATTACTTTGAGCTCCATTTTTAATACAGTTAAATTTATAAATACTGTATAGCTAAGTATGAACTCTCCTTACCTTCACTATTTTCCCAGAACCATTTAAACTGACTTCTTCCGCAAGCTCAGCAGCTCCAAGCATTTCAGCCGTGAACTGATCAATATGAGCAACTGGTTTTGTTCCAATGGTCTTTTAAAAAATAAAACCCACATAAGAGTCTTCCATTTTGTTTCTCTTACACACATATTAAAACAGCAATGATTAATTCAGCAACTACTGTATTTCCCGGCATGTAAGATGCATCGGACGGAATATAAGACACCGTTTTTATACACATTTTTAAGGAAAAAATAATTTTCTACATTTTTTCATGCATTTGGAAACGATTTACAGTATTCTGGTTTAAAAGGCACGTTGTAACTGAGCAGTGATGTCATTACGTTGGCATGTAATGAGAAAAAACTCGCTTTCCGGGCTCCCGGCTGTAGTAAGGCTGAGTGACATTTTAACTCCCTTCCCGGCAAAAGCATCGCCTTCCTGGGAGAAGCATTGCCCCCCCCCCCCCCCACAGCTCCCTTCACTCAGTGCCAGCCAAACCCGTTCTTGATAATCCATCCCATCCCGCTGAAGAGCTCACGCAGAAAGCCTCTTAAAGGCACACCCAAATCCCCCTCCCTTTCTCAAGAGCCCACAGAACTACATATTACCAAAATGGCCCACTAGAGGCCACTATGTACAGTAGACCCTCGCATAACGACGTTACTTGGTTCCCCAAGTAGCGTTGCTAAGCGGTTTTTGTTGTTATGTGGGTTTCTATGGAGTTTCCCGCATAACGACATTTTTAGCGTCGTTGTCTGGACGACACTAAAAACGTTGTTATGCGGGGGAACACGTGGTGCATAACAACGCATTGTTAAACGAAAATGATGTTATTCGAACGCATTATGTGAGGGTTGACTGTACAGTGAATACCATATTTGCCAGCACACAAGACACACTCCATTTTTTCAGTGTATTTTAAGGGGGGGTGTCTTATAAGTTGGCAAATATGGTAAGTAATTCAATCTAATTAAAATCAACAGGACAATTCTGAGCAGACATATATAAGGTTGTATGTAAAAGAATTAATGGTTGATTTTTATAGAAGCTACACTCGAAAGCAAAACAGTTAAGTCTTTTTAGATATTGCTTTGTACCATGGCCTATGTACAAAGTGATTCACAAATTCCAAGACAGACCTATTCCAAGTTATAATGATCATTTTCCAAAGTAGACTATTTATGGTTTATTCTGCTTGTATCAGTTTCTGCACTGGTTTTCCAATTTTACCGTCTCCATTGTGTTTTAAACTTTAGAACTGCTAAATAAAACTAATTTATTCAGCATGTACTAAATTAAACCTAAGAATGAAACAAAACCATGTATCACCACCTCATCTTACCTTGCATATAAACTCAATGTCTTCTCTTTCAATATCTTTAATCACCATTATCTTCATTTTGTTCAAGAAATGGAGTGCTAGATCACTCAGAGCATCCCTGAAATCAATACAGTGAATGAATTATAATGCCAATTTAGGACCAGAGCAGTTTTTAGTGATGAGGCCAAGCATCCTGATCCGGTTCAGAATGTAACTTTCTTTCTTCTGATTCAGGTAGAAACTTTCCCCAACCCTCCCACGTGAACTTCCTAGCCTTCTCCCTGCCCCTCCGACTGCTTTATTGGGTTTGCTGCTTCAATGGTAGATTGGATGGAGATCTTCTCTAATTTTCAGTGCACAGCACACTGCCAGAGCAATGGCAAATATAGTTTTTCTGGTGACACTAAAGTGTTGGGAAAACAGTATTTCTCAGGGCTCCTTGCTTCCAGCTATAGCAACATGACAGAATAGAAAAAAAGACAGCAGCAGCACAGAATATCCTATGTGTGAAATCGTGCAGGCAAGTGGATGGAGGAAGGTTTGAATTTTTGGTGTAATTTGAGGTACACATAAATCACAAGATTTAGTTTTTCAAGCAAAGAAATGAATATCAACAAAAGACTGTCATTAATCAGCATAAATACCTACATTTACTTAAGCTGTCAGGTCAGAACAACTATAATGTCTACAAGCACGGCAGTTTATGACATTTTCTGGACATTCTAATAAAAGGCATGGGGGGGGGGGGAGATTCAGAGCTTGCTGTTAAACTTCACCATACCAGGAATGATTTTAAACCTGAATATAACCAATTATTCATTAGCACAATTAATGTGACATACCAGAATTAACTTACCGCAGAATAGATTTCTGAATGAGCAGCACATTGCATCCTGCTTTCTTAATTTGTTTAACTAGATTCAGAATGTAGGCTCTTTCTTCACGCAAAACTCTGTCCATTTGAGTGTAGTCAGAAACAACTATCTGGTTATCCATCTAATGGGAAGGAAAATACTCTCATTACCTAAATGCAATTGTATAGCAACTACAGGATACAATGTCTACACCAGTGGGACCCATCGTTCCGGGAAATGGGGACCACATCAGAGTGCCCAATGCCGAAAATCAAAACATAACAAAACTATTACTAACGTAGATCAAAAGTAAACATTCAGAGGTCAGTGAAGAAATGTTAATGTTACTGGCAATCTTAGCTGGGATCCATAGAGCCTTTAAACTAGACGAGGCACACTTTTAACTTTCATCCTGCATAAATTTAACTCACATTAATGGACCACAAACATTCTTTAAAAAGGGCAATACTATTACCTATCTACTGAAAAGGTAAAATAGTGAGGTTTCCTCCCAGGCACATGTTGTTAAGACTGCACCCTTGGGGTTGGGGAAAGGTAACAGAAAACTGAGATGACCCCTCACCCCATTTCAACCAATTTGTACACTATTAGGAAAGCAAAGTAATGTAATATAACCCAGCTGAACTCTCTTAAGAGCTCTAATCATTAAGACAAGAAAAATTCGTAATAATGAATAAGGAGAGAAAAATTAACTTACATCTGTTTTTGGTGCAGACAAGCAAAACTGAATGAGACCTATTTTAGCTTTCTCCACCCTGGTTACACCAGTATTGGCCACTTTCTGCGTAAGGACCAGTCCTTCGACCAGTTCACAATCGTCAATTGTTCCCCTAGAAATAAGCATTCAGTAAACAACTGAACACAAACAAAAAACATCATCCTTCCAGAAGTTGAATTTTTTTGGAAGGTCAATACTTACCCCAGCTTTTTAACAATTTTGATGTCTCTTAGATCCACACCGCTAGCTGTAGTGGGATCTATCACCTTCATCACTGCATCCACACTCATTGGAGAAAGAAGACTGGAATACTGGGATACAACCTGCATGAATGTAACAAAAAAATTGCAATTAACAGACTACTTTTTCCATTAACTATACATCCAAAAGAACTTCATCCAAATGAAATACATGCCAACTGAGATAACTATCCTGTCACTTTACTATTCATATCCCTAAAAAAACCTGGCATTTTATTATTTCTTAAACTCCACCCTCCCCACTCTATTTTAATATTCATAAATCTAAATAACTGGCATTTTCTTTTAACACATTCTCTCGCTTTTTAAAATCTGATTTAAAATAACAGAGAAGCCACTTCCAATCTGAACAGACCTTTTAGATCAACACAACAGCAGTTTAAAAAAATTCCTTCCAAAGTTAAACAGCTACAAGGCAAGATCCATTAAAAGTTGATAGTGTCGAGCCCTCCTTTGCAACATGCTCCCTCCCCCTCCACCCTTTACAGAACAGAGTAGTGATAACAGCAAAAACTCAGAGCAAATCCACCAGAACCTATTCAATGCCAACAGCAACAGCAAAGAAAGCATTCTTCTCTGCCACACACTGCATCAGCACCACTGTCCTGCAGAACTGTTTTGAATGGTCAGGATCCTATTATGTCTTGATCAACAAGACAACAGTATGGACCACTCACTAGTCTACTGTGAAAAATGTGTTCCAATCTTCTGTGACTTGGATGCAGTAACTGACAGATCTTGTGGATGGGACTTTGGCACCTGCTTGCCCTGTGTTAACAGATCCATTCCAATCTGAGCATCCGAAGGATGTGGATATGATCCTGGGACAAGTGTATGTTGGACTGCTATGCTCTTCTCGGCTTATGAAAGCAAACAAAGGGAGACCTAGCCAAGTGGGGACAGGGAGTTGTGAAGGATTCAGGCTTTCTTCTGTTCTGCCTAAAAGAGGCAGTCATAAACCTCTTTTAGGGAGAAAAATCTCACCTGACCAGTCTCCAATGCTTTATTTTAGGGCAAAGTGCTGGAGTGTGTGGTGACATCCCAACACCATGGATTCTTCTTCTTTCATGTCCCGATCAAGCCCTCTACTGCCAAAAGAAAGCCACTTTCTTCGCTTTGTTGTTGCCCAAACTTGGTTGCTAGATGAAACATGTTATCTAGAATAGATCCATTTCAGTCTGGCTTAAAACCTGGTAATGGTACTGAGACAGGTTTGATCATTTTGTTGGACAGCCTATGTCAGGAACCGGACAGGGAAAGTGTGTCCTGTTGGAGCTTTCAGCAATTCTCAATACCATTTTCAGGTTGCCTTGCTGGGATCTGGAAACACCACTCTTGCTGTGGCTCCAGTAGTTCCTGGAAGGGCAAACTCAGAAGCTGACGCTAAGAGATTCCTGTTTGACATCCTGGCACTGGATGATCCCTACACTATTCAACATCTACATGAAACTGATGGGAGAGGTTGCCCAAAGTTTTGAGTTTTTGTGCCATCAGTATGTGGATGATTCGACTTACTTTCCTTTCCATTTAATTCCAAGGAAGTTCTCTTGGGTCTAAACCAGTGTTGAACAAACTGAATGTGCTGAACAAACTCGAGCTAAACCCTGGCAAGACAGAGATGCTCCTGGACAGTCATAAGGCAGATAAGAGATTTATCCCGAATTCCTTGAACACTCAGGTTCAAAATTTAGGTGTAGTCCTGGATAAATCCCTGAGCCTGAATGTCCAGGTTTCAGCAGTGGCTAGGAGTGCATCTACAGTTAGTTTGTGCACCAGTAACCAACATTCATAGAAATATTTGTCATTTTTCTACAATGATTAATCTTAAGTTACATCCTATTTGAACTGCTATCACAAATTCTCTTGAGGCTGCCACTGAAGACATATAACCCCCTTCTCCAATCTCTGCTATTTTAGGGAGAGTCCCACCACAATCATAGGCACATTCAGTGAGGACTCAAGAGAGAAAGTAATTATAACCACAATTACTTCTCTGCATTTATTTCTCTCGTAAAGTTACCAAATGCAAAGCCAAAAGAGTTTCTCCATCACAAATAGTTTTTCAAAAAGTAAGTAAAATGGATCTGACAGGTAAACCTGCCAAACAATGTGGGAAGATGTCCTCACTTAAACTAATAAATTAAATTATTGATATTAAATAAGGGTGTCATGAGCATCCGAAAGAAATGCTTGTGACCTTTTCAAAACAAAAGTGAGAAAAGACATTCTTATGACACGGTTAAACCTTTCCCACATCAGGCACCGAGCCAAAAAGAATGGCATCCTCCCAACATTATATAAGGAAGGCACAACTTGGGCAACACATTAGCTCAGGAAGGTACATACATGTTGCACTTGGAACACCACAAGTTCTAAAGTGTTTTCCTCTCGATGTGTACCTTTGA
Organism: Bradypodion ventrale; assembly: GCA_035047345.1. Classification (NCBI taxonomy): domain Eukaryota; kingdom Metazoa; phylum Chordata; class Lepidosauria; order Squamata; family Chamaeleonidae; genus Bradypodion; species Bradypodion ventrale. The sequence continues at coordinate 257,425,801 of JAWDJE010000001.1, forward strand.
ATTCAGTGCTGTAGTTGCATTGTTAAGCAGGGCTTCTCTGTCACTCAGTTCAACCGGCTGTCCCATGCTGGTAAGGATTTCAACACCTTTCTGCAGTGCTTTCTGGTAAGACTCAGAAATTATGGTGGGGTGAATTCCTATTTGGAATTTAAGAAACAAGTTTATTCAAACATCAGTCAGCACAGATTTCTTAATTTGCATCAAATTGCCATGAAAGCTATGCCACAAGCTTTATGGCACCACAAACAACAGAATTCAAGCCACTAACCTTCAAACAAATTGAGCAAAATTTCAACTTTTCTCTAAAGATATAACTTCTTTGAGGTATGTGTTTTAAGCATGTTTAGTCTGGATGTACATACATGCACACAAACCATTTTCACACCCCATGCATAATGCCACACTTCTAGACCAGCGTTTCCCAAACTATGTTCTGTGGAACACAGGTGGATTTCAATTCCCAGAGGCATCAGTCAGTACATTGGCTGATCAGTGCTTTGGGGAATTAACGTAGGCTTCTGGTAATTGAAGTCCAAAAACCAAAGTTTGGGAAACACTGTTCTAGACAATCACCAATAGGTCTATCATAGAGATAAACAACTGTTATAGAATTATATGCAACTAAGTATATAACAGTATGCATAAGCACCAGGAAAACCCAGTGTGGTATAATGGATAGAGTGACTGACTACAATTCAGGTGGCCTCAATTCAAATCCTTGCTCAGCCACAGAAACTCACTGGGAGTGTGGAATGAGTAAAACTGTTCATTAAATATCTCATTTACAATTAAAGCCCTATATGGGTCACTATACGTTGGTTCTGACCTGACGACATATAAAGTAACAAGTACAGTAGAACCCCGTATAACGAATGGCTTTTGCAGCGATTAAATCATACAATGACGAGGATTTGAAAAAATGTTGTGCCCAGTATAACAACTAAAATCGTTATACGATGCAATGCATCTCTATGGGGAATGAATTTTTGTTGTTGTACGATTTTCCCCCATAGAGATATTCAATGTACAATGCATCCCATAGGGATAATTGCTATAGGATGCATGCATCGTATAGTGATTAAATCGTACGACTAGCCCCGCGGAACAAAAAGTTGTTATGCGGGGTTTTACTGTATACAGTATAACATGGTATTGATTAGAGCTGACAAAATGCAACACTATAAAATGGCAAAAAATTAGAGGAACAGGAAAGTTATGGAAAAAAGCTTACAAAAGTCTGGGGCTGCAGTCACAGTGAGTACACATTTTTTTTAACCAATCTTTACAAACAAATAACCACAAAGTGAAATCAATTAACCTATCAATGTTCAATATTTGTGTCGGAGAGAGAGAAAATGAGCCAGTCACCAATTATACAAAATCTGTACTGACTGATTGTCATGAAAGGGATACAGTACTTATTTTGCCAATGCTGTAACCGTGATTTCTTCAATTTTCTCAGTGAAATGAGATTTCACTTTTTACCACCCAGTTCACTTATGATTAACAATACTCATGTGCGCGCACACGTGATTATTTTAAAATTAAACACAAAATATTATATGTACCTTTTTGAAGAAGTCTGGAACAGGCATCCAAAAGAGCACCTGCAATGACTACAACGGAGGTTGTGCCATCTCCCGCTTCAATATCTTGTGCTTTGGATAACTCCACCAGCTATGGATGACCAAAACGGTAGTTGTTATAGTAAGAAATCACAGCCTCAGTTTTCTTTTATTCAGGGTCTCTCAGAAATAGGAAGGCCACAGACAACAGCATAAAATCTGACATTTTACTCCACCTTATTTTCAACGAGAGATGGCTAATGATCTGATAACGATGAATAATATAGCACAATTTCTGTACTCCATATGAAATTGGAAAATCAGGATTACTTGCCATTTTGGCTGCAGGATGAAGAACTTGTATCTGCTTCAGAATGGTAGCACCATCATTTGTGATAGTTACATCTCCTTTGCCATCCTGGATCTGGAAAAGCACAACCAAAAAATTTTCAGACACCAACTCAAAACAGAAAAAATGTCTACAAACTGAATGCAACCAATAGTTCTGGTTTACACTGCATGCCAAAAATCTGCAGATTACAATTGGCTTATTCTACTAGTATCCAGATTTTTACCTCCATGCTTTAGCAGCCTTCCCTTCATTTTTTGACACTACAGTTCAAAGCTGAATTACCTGGCAGCACACTGGCCAAGGGCATACCTGTCAAGTATCCCGTATTGGCCGGGATTTCCTGTATTCCAGCGCTCGTTCCTCCCCTTTCCTGCCACCGTCCCATATTTTGAATGGCAGGGAAAGGGGTTACTGCGCATGCCCGCCATTCAGAGGCAGCGGTGCAGGAGTTCTGCACATGCGCAAAGGGGTTCTGCGCATGCACAAAGGAGTTGTTGCTGAGCATGCACACCCTGGCTGGAGCCGTTCCCGTATTTTCCTGAGCCGTGCTTGACGGGTAAGGCCAAGGGTATATTTCCCACAACATATATAAGAAATACAGTAAAACCCCTACTTACGAAAAAAGTCCGTTCCGTACTTTTGCTTAAATCGATTTTTATGTAACTCGAAGCAAACCCATAGGAAAAATTATTTTTTACGTAACTTAAAGCAAACCCATAGGAAAAATGAAATTTTTATGTAAATAGAACCAAACCTATAGGGAAATGAATTTTTACATAACTCAAAGCAAACCCATAGGAAAAAGAATCTTTATGTAACTCAAAGCAAACCCATAGGAAATCAAGTAAATCAGGACATGGTAATAGCACAAAATCATTATGTAAGTCGAATTTTATGTAACTCGAGGCATATGTAAGTCGGGGTTTTACTGTATGATTATAGCATGTAATCCATGTGCATTTCCTTGACTCAGCCTGCTGGCCAATCCCCATTTTCTCACGCACGCATGCACACACACACCTATATACTATTTGGACTTTTTCCGTTCTAAAATTTGTTTCCAACACATGGACCAGCTCAGAAAGTATGGACTGTGGGGCACAATTTGCCCACCATGACCAGAAGGATAAATTCCTTCTTTCAGATGCTCATTGTTTATCTTCTTTGAATGTGCTCTCCAAATCTTTTAAGTTTTTATTTAGATTTTGTCCAATTGTTTCACTTGATTTTTATATTGCAATGTTGTCTTCCCGCTGCTTTTTTGTACTACAATTGTTAACTGAAATAATCAATCACCCAATACTGAATTTGATCTATGACAATATTCTACCATGGAGCCTTTTCTTGGCCACTGAAAAAGCTTATACAAAATTCAGCAGCTACACAGCTGTTTACAAAATGGCTTCAGCGCTGAATGGCAGTGGTTATTTTTTTTAAAAAAAATAATAATTTACATATTGGCCAAAATCCAAATGAAAAATTATGTTGGCATAATCATCTTCTTAAAACTGCAGTGTTTAGAATAATTTTTAATGGCAAACTGCTTCTATAATGAAATCAGCATAGGCACTTGTTGATGGGCCACTAAATCATATTTTCTTTCCAAGTGCACAAATTTGAACCTTTACTCGGAGAAAAAATATAAAACAAAATTCAGTAATACCCCGTATAATTATTTTAATTGGTTCCAAGGGGTCCATCGTTGTATGAAATAATCGCTATACGATACATGTATTGTATAGTGATTCAAACATGTATCGTATAGGGATTTTCCCTTGGGATGATCCATACAACAATTTCCGCCCTGCTTTTCCCATGGGATCAGGGAGGCTGTAGGATCCTTCCACCCCCACCCACCCTGATCCGAAAACAGTCAGCCCGGGCGGGCTCTCCGCTTTGGGATCAGGGCGGCTGGAGGCTCCCTTCTACCCCCTCTCCCCATCAGACAGGTGAAAAGGATTGCATCGTACAGTGACTAAAATCATTGTACGATGCAAAAAAATATTTCGAAATGCCATTGTTGTACGATTTAGTCGCTGTGCAATGCAATCATTGTACAGGGTTTTACTGTACTTACAAAGGACATGTGCCTATACAAAACTATGTACTGTAGCGTTCTGCAGTCTAAGCTGAATGACAACAGTATTAATGGGAGGCCAAATGTCTACTTTGACTTTTTAACTAGTGACAATTCACGGAAATTCTTATCTACTGGTATAAATAATAGGATTTTGGTCCAACTATTATATGCTACAAGCAAAAAGCCTCAAAACTTACCATTTTATCCATTCCCTTTGGCCCAAGGCTTGTTCTAACAGCATCTGCAACCGCTAAAATAGGCACCAATAATGAGTGTGCGTCAATCTCAAAGATTTTCTTAATGTTACAATTAGCAATTAGAACATATTATTAACAATTAGAAATTACAAACTGAATTGACAATTAGAAAATACATATTTATTTAATACTCTGTCCATATATGTATGAATACTAATCTAGTCATTATTTACTTCCTTTCTGCATGCTCAAATCTGAACCTTTGCTTTAGGGGGAAAAAGATAAAACAAAAATAGTCAAAATATACCTATACAAAACTACATAGCACATCATAGACTCTATTACAGTGGAACCCCGTATAACGAACACTTCGCATAACAAAAAAATTGTATAATGAAGCATTTATGTGGTATTGGCGATACCCCGCATAACGAAAACAATTATACAGGGTATACCGCACATAACGAAAAAAATTTGTTATGTGGGGTATGGCCAATAGCGCTTCGCATAACGAAAAAATTCATATAATGAAGAGAAGAAACCTAGCGTGTTAAGACAGTGATGGCCAACCTTGGCACTCCAGCTGTTCTTGAACTTCAATTCCCATAAGTCCTGATCAGCAGAGTTTCTGGTACTTGGAAGTCCAAGAACACCTGGAGTGCCAAGGTTCGCCATCACTGGTGTAAATTCAGAAGAACAACCCTGGAAGGTACTTCAGCTAATGGCCTTCAGTGATGGCCAACCTTAGAACTCCAGCTGTTCTTGGGACTTCAATTCTCAGAAGCCCAAGTCAGCACTTTTTGTGGTCTAGTCTGTGAGCACAAAATGGGATTTGTGACCTGATGATAATTTAGGGGAAATGCCATGTAAAAATTACATGGATTCATGAAGATCCATCTTTATGCAGCACTTCCATGCCCTGTGGTGAAGGATTCATGATTTGCATGGTTTAGTCTGGAAGTATAGATGGGATCTTTATAGGGTGACTTCGCCACCCTTTCCCCTGAGCCCCCATCAACATATTGTATTGTAATGGATGGTTCTGGATGGGGCAATTTTGCCCCAGACATACCCGGTGCGCAACTTGGGCGTCCTCCTGGACGCACAACTGCTGCTGGAAGAGCAGGTGGCAGTCGTGATCAGGAGGGCTTTTGCACAGCTTCGTGTGATTCGCCAGTTGCGCCCGCTCCTGGACCGGGCCTCCTTGCTCATGGTCACACATGCTCTGGTCACCTCCAGACTAGATTACTGTAATGCGCTCTACATGGGGCTGCCCTTGGCGACCATTTGGAGGCTGCAGCTGGTCCAGAATGGGTTTGCCCGGGTGGTGATGGGGTGCGGGCATTATACCCGTGCCTCGCCACTGCTCCGGGAGCTGCACTGGTTACCCGTTTGCCTCCAGGTGCAATTCAAGGTGCTAGTTTTGACCTTTAAAGCCCTACATGACAGTGGGCCAGGCTACCTAAGAGACCGCATCGCCCTAAGGACGTCTGTCCGTCCAACCAGAGCGGACCGGAGGGGCTCTTTAACTGTAACATCGGCTAGAGGGGCCCGTCTCTCTAGCACAAGGAGGGCCTTCTCCGTGTCCGCTCCGGCCCTATGGAACCTCCTGCCAATAGTTACAGCTGCAGATGGAACTGCTGCTCTTTAGGAAATGACTTAAAACCTGGCTGGCAGGGCAGGTGTGGGGCACGCACCGAGAGGTGGCCTCTGCCCGTCGGCTCATTTAAATAATTTGTCCCTCTTTTCAGATGGGGTGGGTGGTTTTTTTAATCAACGTTTTTATATTGTTGTGAGCCGCCCTGAGTCGCTCCGGCAAGGGGGCGGCGTTACAAATAAATAAATACATACAGTAGACCCTCACATAACGACGTTGCTTGGTTCCCCAAGTAGTGTCGCAATAGGGGAAACGTCGTTGTGCGGTTTTCAATGGCAGCTGCGCCGTCTAGCGGCAAAAAAACTGTCCTTATCCGCGCGACATTAAAAAAACGTCGTTAATCCACACAATGGCGGTTTTTCGTCATTGTGCGGATAGTCACGTGGCGAGCGACAAAACATCGTTAGGCGGAAATGACGCTATTCGAACGCGTCGTTAATCGAGGGTCCACTGTAATGTAATGTCTCGTTTGTAAGCCGCCCTGAGTCACTATGGCAAGTAGGCGGCAATATAAACTTGAACTAATAAATAAATAAATAATAAACTGAAGTCCAAAAACATCTGGAGTGCCAAGGTTGGCCACCCCTGCCGTAGGCTTTAGCAGTAGTTGTAGCATCATTAACCTTAAGCAATCGTTTAATACTCCCGTTTAGCTCTGAGCAGAAACGCTCCTATAGATTTTAAGGAAATATAGGTAAAGGTTTCCCTTGCTCGAAAGCCAGCCATATCTGACACTAGTGCAGTGCTCATCTCCGTTTCAAAGCCAAAGAGCTTCTGCAGACATTTCCATGGTCATGTGGCAGGCACGACTAGACACCGGAGCGCACGGAACGCTGCTTACCTTCCCACCGAAGTGGTCCCTATTTATCTCATTTTAACTTCGGTTTCCTGCCAGTTTGGGGCCATAATAAAAGACTGATTTTGGCTTATTTATTTATTTTTCTTCTCCCTCTGGGAATCCTGTCCTGATGCGCCCATCACAACATGCTCAAACCTAAGGCCCGATCCACACACACCCCTCTCTCTCCCTTGGTGCAATCTGGATCCTAAGTGATCCCAGTTATTATTATTATTATTATTATTATTATTATTATTATTATTATTATTATTATTATTATTATTATTATTATTATTATTATATTTGAACTTATATACCGCTTTCCTTTGTCAACGACAAACTCAAAGTGGTTCACATGTTCAAAAATCAACAAAACAAAAATACAGTATAATATTACAATATAAACAATGCATGAATACATTATACATACATTATAATATTATAATACATTATAATGTATTTATATACACATTATGAATACAGTCCACTCCAAGGGCTCCTCCCTTCCTTTCCTTCCATCGATCAATGGGGGTGGGGGTGGGGGGTTCGAACAGGCCTCCGCCTCCGCCCACCGCCGTTATACCTTTGCCGGCAGAGATGTTGCTGTAGCGGATCTGGGCAGGCTTATCCCGGTCCTGGTAGGAGCCTCGGTTCCCGCCAGAGCTCCGGTTCCCCGCCGCCGCGTTCGCAAACGGCCCCTTGGTGCTCGCGTTCTCCGGCATGGCTGAGCTCGGCCGGCCCTCAGACGCCCTCGATGGAGACGGATTCCTTCCCTCCCCTCACCGGACTCCGTCCGCTCTCAAAGCCAGCCAAGAGCCAACGCTTCCCGCCCCGACAGAAGCTTCCAGAAGGCGCCGAGGAGAAGAAAGGACCCCTCTTCCGGCAGCTCACGGCGGCGCGCGGAGAATGACGTCTCGGGGGGGGAAAAGGGGGCTGGGGCTGTCTACCGCAAATGCCTTTCTTTCGAAACGGAAAAAAAATGTCGCTACTGTACTAGGGATGAAAGAAGGGGCGGGATGGGTGAGAAGAAGGGAAAAGTAACTTGGAGTTGTCTTGGAGGTGTAAAATGACGTAGGTCGATGTTTCGAAGAGTTCGATTAATACCGCCGGCGAATACGGACTGGCAAATGAGATAGCTACCTAAAGCTCTTTAACTCACAAACTGATTTCTAACGTTTATGGAGACAATCATATTTACAGGTGAAACTCGGAAAATTAGAATATCGTGCAAATGTTCATTCAATGGAACTTAAAAGGTGAAACAAATCTATGAGATAGACTCATGGCATGCCAAGCGAGAGAGTTCAAGCCTTACTTTGGTATAATATGGATGCTTATGGCTTTAAAAAAAGGTAAAGCTTTCCCTTGCTCGAAAGCTAGGCGTATCCGACTCTAGGGTGCAGTGGTCATCTCTGTTTCAAAGCCGAAGAGCCAGCGCTGGCTGCTGCTGCAGATGTTTCCGTGGTCATGTTTTCAGGCATGACTATAGACACCGAAGCGCACCTATTTTATCTACTTGCAATTTCTTGCTTTTGAACAGGAGCTGGGACAAAGATGGGAGCTCATTCTGTCCTGCAGTACTCGGGAATCAAACTGCTGCCCCATAATCATCACATAATCTCATCACTGTATGCCATGATCAACACAATTATAACGAATTATATATATATAGTTATATATATAACGAATTATATATACATGACATTTCTCGCTTTGCATGTAGTGAGTCTATCTCATATATTTGTTTCACCTTTTAAGTGAAATGAATGTACATTTGCACGATATTCTAATTTTCCGAGTTTCACCTGTATACTGAAAATAATTACTACTTCCATAGATCGCGGGTGTATTTGGTGTGGGTTTGGTTGGTCTTTTCCCTGTGTTTTGTTATTTTGGTATTATTTACATTGCCGTTGAAGGGGTGATTCTCAGAGCAGTTTGGAATTCACATTGTAAAGGCAAAGAGAAGACTATAAATGTTATAAGAACAAACATTTAAATAAAGTCGTTCTTGTATTCCAGGGATTCTCAACCTGAGGCCTGGATGCGGCCCATTACACCATTTCATGGGGGGGATGGGGCCCTGGCCCTACCGCCTCCCATCACACCAGAAAGTGCCATGTGGTGGAGGATGAAGGAAGGGCAAAATGGCTGTCTGGCTCCAGAAGCTGTCTGAGGGAACATGACCCGGCCCCCGGCTTAAAAAGGTTGAGAACGGATGTATAGGATGCTTCCTAAAATGAGAAAAGAGGTACCTGCCCCAAATACAGTACAGAGGTTGGGAAGTTGTTTTTATAAAGACAGACTATAAAAGGATAACAAAGGTAGTCAACATTGTATTTTCAATATGTTAGCAAGTTGGGAGGAGGGAGAAAAGATTTTGAACCATGAAAGATCATGGACCTGTTTGGATACAGGGGAAATTTTCAATGAAAATAGCATTTATGTGCATGCAGTTTATGCTTCACCACATGTATAAAAGAAGATCAAATAAATGGGCAAGGTAAACCCAATCAAAGCCTTCTTCTGGCAAAAACTAATCTGATTTTCCAATGTTCTGATATGAACAATGAAAGAAGAGCCAAATCTGTTAGTCTTTAACAAAAGTATTTTGATCTATCCTCCCCTGCCTTTTTGAACAATATTAGGAGACATGGATGGCAACCATAACAACACTGAAGGATGATTGATAACACTGAATGCTGAAGGGGTATAAGGAAGCATCCAAAACTAACACTTAAAACCCATTGTGCAGCTATTCCAACAGTCCCTCCTTAATTGTTTTTTTTTAATGGGGAAAATGGAACATTAAAAATGTATAAATAAAAGACAACCTACCAAATTTACAAATAGTACTTAACAGTCCAATTAACTTCAGCCCTTAAGGACACTGCTGAAAATAAATCACACATTTTCTTACTGTTAAGCTCCAGTAGTCTGGCTCCATTGTGGTTCACATGCATTTTTCCCTTTTTGTATTGGCTTAGCTCATCACAAAGCATTCCCCAGTGCTGTATAAATTCAACATCCTTCCCACATTACTGTTGTGTTGTGTTCTCAATACTATGCCTTTAACATATATATCAATGTAACCCGTTGCAATTAGGACGCGAGCTAATGACCACCTGGTGGCAATAGCGAGCGCCCAGCTCACAGGTCCCAATTCCCCAAAGAACTACAGCGCGGGAAGATTCCCACCACTACCTCACCTGGACAAGAAGGGCGTGACCAGAAATGACGTCACGCCAACGGTAGCCAATGGGCTATCGTGGAGCCACATTCAAATGCATAACCACCGTATATATTGAGCTGCTCGTCCGCCATTACCTCATGTTCCCCCGGACCACCATGCAATAAAGATGTGTTAAGCCAGTCCTTCGGCTGTTCCTTTGTCTTGGTTCTCATACACTAAATTGGTGACGAAGGTGGGATATGGCTTCCCACGAGATCAAGACACATGCCGGTTTCGACATCAACAAGCCGGAAGACTGGGAGCTCTTTGAAATGGACTTCCAAGATACGCTGGTGGTGTCCGACATTACGGACAAGGGAAAGAAGAGGGCCATCCTCACTCGGATGCTGGGAAATGCCGCCAAAAGAGTATTGGTGGACCTAGTATCACCGAAGAAAGTGGGCGAGCTAACGGCCAAACAGCTTCTAAAGGTGATGCGCGACCATTTCCAGCCCTCGTTCTCGATGTTTTCGGCTCGAGACGCGTTCTGGAAGAGAGTTCAAGCACCTGGTGAGTCCATCGCCGCTTTTGCAGCGGCCCTGCGGTTGGCCGCCGGCCCATGCAAGTGGGAAAATCTGGAAATCGCCCTCAGGGACCGTTTGCTGTGCGGCCTGTGGGATGAAGAGGTTCAGCGAAAGCTGATGAACCAGGAGCCGCCCCCGATGCTACGCGAGGTCGTGAAGGCGGCCCAGGCCGCAGAGGCCACGAGGGCCGGAGTCAAGGGGTTCAGAGAAAGGCCCCCACAGCCCGACAAGACAGCGGGCTCGGTGCAGGCGACCAGGCGCACGCCGAAATCTTCCACGGAGAGCAGCGACGATGAGGACGTCCGGAAGGTTCGGAAGGACGGCCGACGCTGCGACGGCTGTGGAGCAGCCCACGACCGCATCAAGTGCCCGTTCCGGAAGGCCGAGTGCCACAACTGCGGACGCCGGGGACACATCGCCAAGGTCTGCAGATGGCGGCGCAGAGACCAGAAAAGCCCGTCAGGCTGCCCGCCGAAGATCAAGGAGGGCGCCCGGCCCGCGAGGAAGCCGGACGGCATGGGCCGCATCTCCGACTACAGCAGCGACGAAGCCCCCGTGTACAGCGTGTCCTTGGGACACCCACGTTATTTTGTTGAGGTACTGGTGCAAGGGGCCCCTGTTAGGATGGAGATAGACTCGGGTTCTTCCTACTCAATTATGTCCCAGCGGGAGTTCTTGGGAATTTCCCCCCACGTGCGCCCTAAGCTCAAAACGTTGAGGTCCACGCTGCGGGACGTGCAGGGAAATAGCATTCCGGTGTTGGGGGTTGGAAAATTCAAGGTCCAATACAAGCAACACGCCGCGGAACTTCCCCTGGTTGTTCTCAAAGGGGGAAGTTGCAGCCTCCTCGGGACTCAATGGTTTAAGCCCCTGGGTTTGTTCATTGAGGGGGGGTGCATGCCGTCGGGACTGACCCAATACAGGAGGTGTGTGACGCGCACCCCGAAGTTTTCAAGAAAGGACTCGGAAAGTTCAAGGGACCCCCAGTAGCATTCGACCTGGACCCGGAGGTCCGCCCTATCAGACTCAAGCCGCGCAGAGTGCCTTTCGCACTAAAGGACAAGATAGAGGCGGAACTGGACAAATTGGTGGGCCAGGGGATTCTTGTTCCTGTTGATTCCGCGGAGTGGGAAACTCCGATTGTAACTGCGCTAAAGGCCAACGGGGAGGTTCGCATTTGCGCTGATTATAAGTGCACCATTAATAAGGCGATCCGCCCAAATGCGTATCCGGTGCCGGTAGTCAGCCACCTGTTGGCCAGGTTACATGGGGGAAAGTGTTTCGCAAAACTTGACCTAGCGCAAGCCTATCAGCAACTCTCAGTAACCCCAGCTGCAGCTGCTGCGCAAACGATAGTCACTCATAAGGGGGCGTTCCAGGTGACGCACCTACAGTTCGGCGTGAACTCGGCGCCGGGTATTTTCCAGTCGCTCGTGGAACGCCTCTTAAAGGGGCTGGAGGGGGTCTTGCCATACTTTGATGACGTGTTGATAACGGGGGGGGGAGCGAGGCAGAGTTGGCTGAAAGGCTGGACAAAGTGCTGGCGGTGTTCGAAAAGGCGGGGTTGAGGTTGCGAAAAGACAAATGCGTTTTCTTCGCCAAAGAGGTTGAGTTCTTGGGTTTCCGGGTGACCCCCGAGGGAATCAAACCCTCCAAATCAAAGGTAGCCGCCATTCGAAATGCCCCTCGCCCCACCTCCAAGCCCGAATTGCAGTCGTTCCTAGGGCTCTTAAACTTTTACCACTCTTTCCTGCCTCGGAAGGCATCGGTAGCAGAGCCACTTCACAAGCTACTCAAGAAGGACGAGGCGTGGAAGTGGGGCGAGAGCCAGGAGAGGGCATTCAGTGACCTGAAACAACTCCTAGCGTCTGACGCCATTCTCACCCATTTTGACCCCAAGAGACCTGTGGTCCTGATATGCGATGCATCCCCAGTAGGGGTGGGGGCGGTGCTGTGCCACGTATTGGAGAATGGGAGAGAGGCCCCGGTAGCATTCTACTCCAGATCCCTGTCCCAAGCGGAACGAAACTACGCTCAAACAGACAGGGAGGCGCTAGCAATAATCGCGGGGACTAAAAAGTTCCACGATGTCCTCTATGGCCGTCCTTTCACCATAGTGACCGACCACAAGCCCCTGCTAGGCATTTTCACTGCTGACAAACCCACTCCTCAAATCCTGTCCCCTAGGATGTTAAGGTGGGCCATCTTCTTAAACGCGTATCAGCACGCGTTAGTGTACCGCCCGGGAAAAGAAATAAGCCACGCGGACGCCCTGTCGAGGTCTCCCTCCCCAACGCTAGCAGCATCGTGGGCGAGGAAGAACGAGACCGCCAAGTGCTCCTGATAGAGGTCTTAGATTCGCCCCCCCATTGTACCCGCAGACATCGCCAAGGCGACCGGCAAGGACAAAACGCTTGCTCTAGTCAGCTCCTGGGTGCAGAAAGGGTGGCCAGCGTCCGCCCCGGCGGCAGAGTTCGCCCCGTTTTTTAGGAAGAGGCTAGAGTTGTCCATAGAGAGGGGGTGCCTTCTGTGGGGCCAGCGGGTGGTAGTCCCCGAATCCCTGAGGCCGCGGGTGCTCAAACTGCTGCACGTCAGCCACCCTGGGATTGTACGCTCCAAGGCTCTAGCCAGGAGCTATTTCTGGTGGCCCCAATTAGATGACGACATCGAGCACATGGTGGGCACTTGCGAGAGATGCCAAGGCTCCCGACCCGAAGAGGCGCGTCTGCCGCACAGGGAATGGGACGCGGCAAAGGGGCCTTGGTCGCGTGTGCACATCGACTTTGCGGGACCATTTAGGGGGACACTTTTTCTCCTCGTGGTGGATGCTTACTCCAAGTGGTTGGAGGTAATTCCAGTTACTAGCACCTCTTCAGCAACGACGGTGAAGCATTTGCGGAGGGTCTTTAGCACGTTCGGTATACCCGACACCCTAATTAGCGATAACGCTAGTTGTTTCACGTCCGCTGAGTTCAGGGCATTCACGGAGATCAACGCCATTCGGCACATCACCTCCGCCCCTTTCCACCCGGCAACAAACGGCCAGGTAGAGCGCCTCGTGCGCACCACCAAAGACGCACTGAGGCGCATGGGTCCCGGGGATCTCAACCTGCAAGTGTGTCAGTTCCTGCTGGGATACAGGGTGACCCCCTAGCTTCAGGGTACTTGCCCGCAGAGCTCTTAATGCGTAGGAAGCTGACCACGATTCTGACCAGGCTAGACCCAACGAGGGTAGAGGACACAGGGAGGAACATCGGGTTAGCGGCCACGAAGAGTTTCGAAGTAGGTGCCCCGGTGCATTGCAGGAACTACGCTAGCGCAGGGCCAGCCTGGGTCCCGGGTGTCATCGTTGGGCAGACGGGTCCCGTGTCGTATTGTGTGGAGAGCAGTGCGGGTCTACTCTGGAGGCGGCACGCAGACCAGCTCCGGCGCCGGGTTCCGGACGAACAACGCGCGGACGGCGCGGAAAAGGGTTCAACGTTAGGGTTCTCCCCCACCCGTTCAGCCCAAGGGGGAGGAGAGGGGGGCCGGTGGTCCCCACCTAGGGGGAGGGAAAGGAGTCCGAATCTGTCCTCATAGATATCCTGCGGAATCCTTCTAATGACACCCTAGGGGATAATTCTGATTTTCATTTACAAAACCGGGGGGGTTTTCCGGAGTGGTCCCCCACCCATCCAAGCGAGAAGCGGGGTTTTTCGTTAGTCCCCAGTGCCCCCGGTTTTTCCGTCCCTTCCCCAAAAGCCGCAGAGCCGCGGCAAGTCACTAACGAGTTTCCCTCTCCCGTTGCAGGACAAGGAGCCGGGACATGCCAGCCTGCAGCACGCCCAAAGCGCATTTGCAATAAGCCATCTTGGATGAGAGACTTCGTCTCATCCTAGGGGGGAGGGATGTTGTGTTCTCAATACTATGCCTTGTGTTCTCAATACTATGCCTTTAACATATATATCAATGTAACCCGTTGCAATTAGGACGCGAGCTAATGACCACCTGGTGGCAATAGCGAGCGCCCAGCTCACAGGTCCCAATTCCCCAAAGAACTACAGCGCGGGAAGATTCCCGCCACTACCTCACCTGGACAAGAAGGGCGTGACCAGAAATGACGTCACGCCAACGGTAGCCAATGGGCTATCGTGGAGCCACATTCAAATGTATAACCACCGTATATATATTGAGCTGCTCGTCCGCCATTACCTCATGTTCCCCCGGACCACCATGCAATAAAGATGTGTTAAGCCAGTCCTTCGGCTGTTCCTTTGTCTTGGTTCTCATACACTAAAGGTCTCTAGTCCCCCTGCCTCTTCTGAACCTGGCCTTAGAAGTCTTTAATTTCAATGTTTATCTAACTTTCCCTTTTGTGACCTCATGGACTACTGCACGGCAGGCTCTTCGGTCCTCTGTCATTCTTCACAGCCCACACAGATCTACACCCATTGCATCAACAAAGCCATCTAACCACCTCATCGTCTGCCGCCCCCTTCTCCTTTTGCCTTCAATCTTTCCCAGCATCAAGGCCTTCTCAAGTGAGTCCTCTTCTCATTTGGTGGCCAAAGTACTTGAGCTTCAGCTTCAATATTTGTCCCTCCAATGAACAGTCTGGGTAGATTTCCTTCAGGATTGACTGATTTGATCTCGCAGTCTCCTCCAGCCTTCCTTATTGTCCAACTGTCACAGCCGTACATTACTACTGGGAAGACCATTGCTTTGATTATGCAGACTTTTGTTGGCAGAGTGATATCTTTACTTTTTATTATGTTGTCTAGGTTTCTCATAGCTTGCTTCCCAAGAAGTAAGTGTCTTTTTATTTCATGGCTGCAGTCACCATCTGCAGTAATCTTGGATCCCAGGACAGTAAAGTCTGTCACTGCTTCCATTTCTTCCCCTTCTATTTTCCAGGGATTGATGGAGCCATTTGCCATGTTCTTGGGGTTTTTTATGTTGTGTTTCAGACCAGCTTTTGCATTCTCTTCTTTCACCCTCATCAAGAGGGTATTTAGGTCTTCTTCACTTTCTGCCATTAGGGTAGTAATCTGCATATCTCAGGTTGTTGATGTTCTTCCCAGCAATCTTAATTCCAGTTTGTGCTTCATCCAGCCCTGCATTACACATGAGGTACTCTGTATATAATTTGAATAAGCAAGGTGACAATATGCAGCCCTGTCGTACTCCTTTTCCTATTCTAAACCAATCAGTAGTTCCATATCCTGTCCTAACTGTTGCTTCTTGGTTCACGTACAGATTTCTCAGAAGACAAATGAGGTGGTCTGGTACTTAAGGACTTGTTGTCCACACGGAGAACTCTGGATATATACAGACCATTCTGCACCGCATTTTAATCACCTGTATGTTTTATCTGATCATATATCAAGGCCCTGATTTTAAACTTTAAAAACACTTAATTCACATGGTGTAAGGCACACAAACCTAAAAGACAGCCTCTCCTTCTATGAGCCATATGAATTAAGTTCTGATCAGCAAGTTTTTGTTGCATTCTCATCTTTTTATCTGGCTTAAAGCAGGGGAAATTTAGGAGCAGGCGCTTAACTACAACAATCTTTAGTTTTTCTATTTTGTCTGAGAAGGTGAGGAACTCTTTCATACATTATGAGAGAAAGGTCAGGGGCCTTTAGTGATAGCAGAAAAGGATTGCTTGAATCCCACCCTTTTTAGTCAAACCATATCCCCACCACCACCCCCAATACTGTTCTAGGAAGTAACTGAGAGGCCTCCTGTCATTCAAGCCATGTTAGTTTGTTCCCAGAGTGCAATCTTTTTATTTTAGCAACTGTTTGGATTCCTTTTTGTGTTTTTCAATACATACAATCAACTGGAGTTTGTTAGATGCACAGTGAAAATGAATTGTGGCACTTAAATACTAACTGCTGTATTTAAATGTTAGTTTTTGTGGATCCAGTCCATTCCATCAGACATAAGAGTGAGACTTCATGGCATTCATCGACTGAAACTTGTATCCGAGAATGCATTTCCCCCCCCTGAAGCAGGAAAAATTTCATTGGTGTGAATTTGTTTAAGGTGGATCCCAGCTTGCCATGAAGTGTCCCACACACCATGATCTCGGAGCCATCCCCTGTGGCACAAATGAAATGAGACGTGCAGGATGCACGTCATGGCATTAATTTATACATATTGAATGGGTGTACAGAGGTACACAATGGCTGGTTAGTATAAGGGATAAAGTTGCAAAGGAGTGTGCCTTTTTATACCTGGTAATGACTGAAGATCCCCGATTGACATTTAGATTTATTTGTGTGAGGTTTGATTCTGTGAAGTTGTAAATGGTTAGTAAATTGATGAAAAATAAACATTGTGCCATTACACATTCTGCTACTGAGTTTATCTTTCAGACCTAGCGTCTATTGGCAGTGCAGAAAGTTGACAATGGTGTGAGTGACCTAGGCTGCAAGTCCTTCCTTTCTTCTGTGAGGTGCCCTGAGGCTATGGATGAGAATCACTTGACCATCCTTCTGAAGACTAACTCTTGTATTCGTCAAGTGGACTTGATCCACAAAGGTTTCCCTTGCTCGAAAGCCAGTCGCATCCGATTCTAGGGTACAGTGCTCCTCTCTGTTTCAAAGCCGAAGAGCCAGCGTTGTCTGCTTCTGCAGACATTTCCATGGTAATGTGGCAGGCATGACTAGACACCGGAGCGCACGGAGTGCTGTTACCTTCCCACCAAAGTGGTCCCTATTTATCTACTTGCAATTTCTTGCTTTTGAACGGCTAGGTTGGCAGGAGCTGGGACAAAGACAGGAGCTCACTCTGTCCTGCAGTACTCGGGAATCGAACTGCTGACCTTCTGCCTCCCAGTCAGTGTTTTAGCCACTTGAGCCACTGCAGTCCACAAAAGCTAACATTAAAATACAAGAGTTAGTCTTTAAGGTGCCACAACTTTTCCTTTTGTCCTTTTGTTTTGTTTCGCTTACTCCCTAGTAAACTTGTTATCTCTGGTGAGATTATTTATTTTATGGAGCAGGATCCTATGACTGACAGTGTCGTATGCTGCAGTCAGGTCAATGGAAGCCGCTCCCGTGATTTAGCTTTTTTTCGAAGCCATCCTCAGTGTGAGACATTATAATAAGAATTTCGTGTCAGACATTATTCTGGGTTGAAAGGATTTTTGCTGGAGAAACTCTGCTCAGGGGACGCCCAAATGAGGCTCCTTTCACGTCCCCAAGAGCTGGGACAGAGACAGGCGCTCAATCCGCCACGCAGTACCCGTGTCTCGAACTGCTGCCTTGCCAGCCTTCCAGCTAACAAGGTGAGCTTCTTAACCACTGAGCCACCGCAGCCGCAATTGAATTACAGCTGCAGCCCAAGACACCCAGGCCTGTTCAACGCAGTCGCCAGCAGGGGGCACCAGGAACCCGAAGGTGAATAGAGCTAGTTTGTCCGCGCCGGCTTCCCGTCCGAGCACTTCCCCTGCTGGCTGGGCCTCCCTCACTAAGATGGCGGCCACCGGGGAGCTTCCCCCGCCGGAGACGGCAAAGCCTTTGCTGGGGCTCCTGAACGGCATCGCCCAAGCCAATTACTATGGCAACGCGGAGATCACGGAAGAGCTCCTGCGGGAACAGCTCTACCCGGAAACGCCGCCGCAGGAATTTGGGGTTCTGTTGGCCAAAATGACGGGGGTCGTCAAGGTAACGGAGGCGGGGCCAACAGGTGGGAAGGAGGGGAGGGGAACCTTAGCTAACAACAACTCAGCTGGGGTGGGATGGGGTGGAAATAGCCCTGGGGCCGGAGGTAATGGGCCACATGCATGCGCACCTGTTAGAGTGGGCAGTGCCTTTAATCCATCTAGCCCAGGAGTTCTCAACCTGGTCACGCTCCTTCAGACAGCTTCGGGGGCCAGACAGCCATTTTGCCCTTCCTCCGCCACATGGCACTTCCTGGTGTGGTAGAAGCAGTGGTGGGCCACATGAAATGGCCTGCAGGCAGCATTCGGCCCATGGGCCGCAGGTTGAGAATCCCTGGTCTAGTCAACTCCGCTGTTACTAAATACAGTAAAAACCCTTTGACGTGCACTTTGGAAATACAGTAATACCTCATACAAAGTCCGCTTCGTACAACATCGGATTCATACAACATCGCCTAATTCCTTCAAAAAAGTTGCCTCATACAAAGTCGGTGGACTTTGTATGAGGCATTGGGGTTTTCCCAGGTCGCATTGTGCCTGGGCAGTATAAAAGGCAGGACACATGCGTGCATTGCTCTTGTGGGTTTTGCAGGAGGCAAAGAGTGTTTAGGAGTGGTTTTGAGCACAATTTTGGATTTTTTTTTGGATTTCTTCGTCAGCATTTTTAGAAGCATTCCTGGGATTTTTGCAGCATTCTTCAGGTTCTTGGACAATCAGGGTTATTTGACATGTTTTTGTAATGTATTTAGCCTTTAGACAAGGATTTCTTAAAGTTCTGTCAGTTTCCTGTCTCTTTCCTTGACTTTGCCCTGAAGTCTGTGCTGTTACAGTACAATGTATCTCTATGGAAACGACGTTGTACGAGGCATTGCGGCAAGGATTTGGACGTTGTATGAGGCATCGCGGCTAGGATTTTGCATGCCTCATACAAAGTCCAAATCCGTATAAAGTCCAAACTTGTGGAACTGAGTTGTATGAGGTATCACTGTACAGTAAAACCCAGACTTATATAAGCCTCGAGTTTACATAAAATTCGACTTACATAATGATTTTGTGCTAAAACCATGTCTCGGTTTACACAATTTCCTATGGGTTTGCTTTGAGTTACATAAAGATTTTTTTACCTATGGGTTTGCTTCGATTTACGTAAAAATTTCACATTTTAATGTAAAAAATTAATTTTTCCTGTGGGTTTGTTTCGAGTTACATAAAATACTGATTTAAGCAAAAGTTTTTTTTCGTAAGTAGGGGCTTTACTGTATGCCCCATTAGACAGCATTGTTCTTCAAGTTGTTTTTATTACACAAGATAAAAAAACACATAAGTAAAGGTTGCCCTTGCTTGAAAGTCAGTTGTATTCGACTTCAGTGCTCATTTCTGTTTACAGCCAAAGAGCCAGTGTGTCTGCAGACATTTCCGTGGACATGTGGACTAGACACCAGAGTGCACTGAATGCTGTTACTCTCTCACCAAAGTGGTCCCTATTTATCAACTTGCAATTTCTTACTTTTGAACGGCTAGGTTGGCAGGAGCTGGGATAAAGATGAGAGCTCATTCCGTCCTGCAGTACTCAGGCCTCCAATTCCGTCATCGAGTATAGCGTCTTAACCACTAAGCCACCGCAATCTCTTAAAAAACACATACTCTTAATAAAAATATCAGTAAACAACAACAAAGACAAAAAATGTTACATCACTTTGAAGGACACCGGGCGCTCACTTTCCCTCCCGGCCAGACCGGCGGGAGATGAACAGGTACAGCTGGAGGGAGTTTCGGCAGGCAGCCTCAAAAGAGGGGCCGACGCTGCCAAAGCCAAGGACACCGGGCGCTCTCTTTCCCTCCCGGCCAGACCGGCGGGAGATGAACAGGCACAGCTGGAGGGAGTTTCGGCAGGCAGCCTCAAAAGAGGGGCCGACGCTGCCAAAGCCAAGGACACCGGGCGCTCACTTTCCCTCCCGGCCAGACCGGCGGGAGATGAACAGGTACAGCTGGAGGGAGTTTCGGCAGGCAGCCTCAAAAGAGGGGCCGACGCTGCCAAAGCCAAGGACACCGGGCGCTCTCTTTCCCTCCCGGCCAGACCGGCGGGAGATGAACAGGTACAGCTGGAGGGAGTTTCGGCAGGCAGCCTCAAAAGAGGGGCCGACGCTGCCAAAGCCAAGGACACCGGGCGCTCTCTTTCCCTCCCGGCCAGACCGGCGGGAGATGAACAGGCACAGCTGGAGGGAGTTTCGGCAGGCAGCCTCAAAAGTGGGGCCGACGCTGCCAAAGCCAAGGACACCGGGCGCTCTCTTTCCCTCCCGGCCAGACCGGCGGGAGATGAACAGGCACAGCTGGAGGGAGTTTCGGCAGGCAGCCTCAAAAGTGGGGCCGACGCTGCCAAAGCCAAGGACACCGGGCGCTCTCTTTCCCTCCCGGCCAGACCGGCGGGAGATGAACAGGCACAGCTGGAGGGAGTTTCGGCAGGCAGCCTCAAAAGAGGGGCCGACGCTGCCAAAGCCAAGGACACCGGGCGCTCACTTTCCCTCCCGGCCAGACCGGCGGGAGATGAACAGGTACAGCTGGAGGGAGTTTCGGCAGGCAGCCTCAAAAGAGGGGCCGACGCTGCCAAAGCCAAGGACACCGGGCGCTCTCTTTCCCTCCCGGCCAGACCGGCGGGAGATGAACAGGCACAGCTGGAGGGAGTTTCGGCAGGCAGCCTCAAAAGAGGGGCCGACGCTGCCAAAGCCAAGGACACCGGGCGCTCTCTTTCCCTCCCGGCCAGACCGGCGGGAGATGAACAGGTACAGCTGGAGGGAGTTTCGGCAGGCAGCCTCAAAAGCGGGGCCAACGCCAAGGACCGCCGCTGTGTTCGGCCCCGGCGGGTGCGAAGAGGCTCGCTGGCCTCACCATCGGCCGGCGTTTCGGGCCCCGCCCCTCGCCAGGACTCAAAAGGCGAGGGGGCCTGCCGGACGAAACATCACCGCCGCTGTGCTCGGCCCCGGCGGGGGCGAAGAGGCTCGCTGGACTCGCCATCGGCCAGCGTTTCGGGCCCCGCCCGGCAGTTGAGGGTTCAACACAGTTGTGGAAGAATGCCCCACCACTTCCATCACCACCGGAGCCGTGCGGAGGGTGGTGGGGGGAGTGAATGGGGCGGTTTTATATTGGGGTGGAAGGGAGGGAGGGAGAGATTGCCAGGCCAGCCAGGAAGGAGAGGCAGCATTCTGTCCAGGGCAAGCAGGGAGGCTCCGGAGACCAATATAGAGGTTGTGATGGGCATGGGGCGATATAGCGGGTACCGAGGGGCGGGCCGCACCCGGGGAACGCGGGGCAGATGCTTAGTACCTGTCCCTCGTTCCAGCCCCACGGTTACACCTCTAGGTCCTGAGCAGCTGACCCAGGGTGACCCTGTCCTTAGGCTGCTGCTGATGAATGCCAGGTCGGTATGTAATAAGGCCCCCCTGATACAAGACTCCATTATGGGGGAGCGGGCCGACCTGGCATGTATCACTGAGACCTGGCTGAGACCAGAGGATGGGGTTCCTCTGTCAGAAATGTGTCCAGCTGGGTTCAGTATTTGGCACCAGCCTAGGGATAAGGGTAAGGGCGGTGGCGTTGCCATCATAGCCAGGGAGTCACTGGGAGTCACCAGGGCTACTGCTCCACAAATTCTGGGCTGTGAGGCCCTGCTTCTGCGTCTGGGCTCTAAGGGTCAGTTGGGAGTCTTACTCCTGTACCTGCCCCCTTGCAGGGTAAGGGACTCCCTGCCTGAGCTCCTCGAGGCCATCTCAGCGTTGGCATTGGAGTTCCCTAGACTGATGGTTCTGGGGGACTTCAATTTGCCTTCGCTGGGGACTGGCTCCGAGGTGGCTCAGGAGTTCATGGCTTCCATGGCAGATATGGACCTGATTCAGGTAATTCAGGGCCCGACCAGGGGCAGTGGCCACACACCAGATTTAATCTTTTTGTCGGAGCGGTGGCAGAGTGATCTGAAACTACGGAAATTAGACATAACACCTGTGCCATGGTCAGATCACTATTTGGTGGCTCTAGACTTCCTGGGTGCGACGCTGCACCGTAGGGAGGCAGGGCCTATTAGAATGGCCCGCCCCAGGCAACTGATGGATCCTGATGGATTCCAGAGGGAACTGGGGGATTTCCCTCTGGATCGGCAACACGATTCACCCGAGGCGCTGGTCGACCTGTGGAACAGGATGACTACAGCGGCCTTGGATGAAATCGCACCACTACGGCCTCTCAGAGCTCATCGAGCTAGGTCATCTCCATGGTTCACAGATGAACTGCGGGAGCTCAAACGGGCAAAGAGACGCCAAGAGCGCCGCTGGGTGAAGACCCAGAGAGACTCCGATTGGACACTAGCTAGGGCCGCTATTAGGGCCTATCTAGTGGCGATGGAGGTGGTGAGGCGACAATACTTCACCACCCTTATTGCCTCCGCTGATAATCGCCCAGCCACCCTGTTCCGGGTTACCAGGTCTCTCCTTGGTAGGGGGACCCCGGTGCCTGGTTGGCAGGGGTCGGCTGAGGACTTTGCTGACCATCTAGTGGAGAAAATCGATCGGATTCGTTCTGGGTTTAATCCTGGCGTGGATGGGGAGAGTCCGGAGGGAGCCGGAGCACAGTCTTGCCATGCCATCTGGGACCGGTTTGATCCAGTTGCCCCTGATGAAGTGGACAGGCTCCTTGCAGCTGTGCGCGCCACTACCTGCCCTTTGGACCCCTGTCCCACCTGGTTGGTGAAAACCTCCAAGGCAGGGACAGGTGGCTGGGTTGGGGCTGTGATTAATGCATCATTGCGGGAGGGGGTGTTTCCTGCACCTTTAAAACATGCTTTGGTGCGCCCCCTCCTGAAGAAATCTTCCCTCGACCCAGCTGTCCTAACTAACTATAGGCCTGTCTCAAACCTTCCCTTTTTAGGGAAGGTGTTGGAGAAGGCAGTGGCGTGTCGGCTGCAGGGGGTACTGGATGAAGCGGATTATCTGGACCCTTTTCAGTCAGGATTCAGGCCTGGATATGGTACCGAGACGGCATTGGTCGCACTGATGGATGATCTCTGGCGGGAGCGGGACGGTGGTCATCCATCCGTCCTTGCTCTTCTTGACCTCTCAGCGGCTTTCGATACCGTTGACCACGGTATCCTTCTGGAACGGCTCCGAGGTTTGGGAATCCAGGGTACTGTGTGGTCCTGGTTTTCCTCATTTCTGAAGGGTCGGTCCCAGTCGGTGTGGTTGGAGAGTGAGAGGTCCAGTCCTAGGCCCCTCAAATGGGGGGTTCCTCAGGGCTCGGTGCTCTCTCCTCTCCTATTTAACATCTACATGAAACCGCTGGGTGAGATCATTCGCTCCCATGGGGTGCGGTACCATCAGTACGCGGATGACACTCAGTTGTACATCTCGGCCCATGGGGACCCCAGTGATGCCGTCAAAGTCCTTTCCAGATGCCTGGAAGCTGTGGGGGTCTGGATGGGGGCTAACGGGCTACAGCTGAATCCCAGCAAGACTGAGTGGCTATGGATAAGGGGTCCTGCGTTAATCCGGGAGTTACCATCGTTGGTTCTGGATGGGGCTATTTTGCCCCAGACAGACCCGGTGCGCAACTTGGGGGTCCTCCTGGATTCACGGCTACTGCTAGAAGAACAGGTGGCGGCTGTGACCAGGAGGGCTTTCGCCCAACTTCGGGTGATTCGCCAGTTGCGCCCACTCCTGGACCGGGACTCCTTGCTCATGGTCACCCATGCTCTGGTTACCTCCAGACTAGACTATTGCAATGCGCTCTACATGGGGCTGCCCTTGACGACCATTCGGAGGCTACAGCTGGTCCAAAATGCGGCTGCCCGGGTGGTGATGGGGTGTGGCCGTTATGCTCATGCTTCGCCACTGCTCCGGGAGCTGCACTGGTTGCCAGTATGTCTCCGGGTGCAATTCAAGGTGCTGGTTTTGACCTTTAAAGCCCTATATGGTAGTGGGCCAGGTTACCTAAGAGACCGCATCGCCCTGAGGACGTCTGTCCGTCCAACCAGAGCGGACCGGAGGGGCTCTCTAATTGTTCCATCAGCCAGAGGGGCTCGCCTCTCTGGCACAAGGAGGAGAGCCTTCTCCGTGTCTGCACCGGCCCTCTGGAACCTCCTGCCAACAGAGCTACGTCTTCGGACGGAGCTGCTGCCTTTCAGAAGGGATCTTAAAACCTGGCTGGCAGGTCAAGTGTGGGGTGCGGGTGGAAGGGTAACCACCATGGGGTGGTTGGTGTAGAGGAACCCTTCCCCATGGTGCCTTTTCGATCCTGCAGCCCTTGCTTTTTAGGGGGTGGGTAGTCTTAACTTTTTTACTGTTTTAACTGTTTTTAGGATTATTATTGTATTTGTGAATTGTATGTAAACTCCTTGGGTTGCCCTGGGGTTACTTTTTATGTTGTTAGCCGCCCAGAGTCGGCCTTGTGTTGAGTGGGCGGGATATAAATTGAATAAATAAATAAATAAATAAATAAATAAAATGTCCGAAGATTGATACGCGGTAGGCAGCATACAGGGGGCTAAACATATATTTATTGCAATGTATGCAATCTGAACATGAGGTAATAGCAGAGACGCAGCTCCTTATATATGCTTACAGTACATTTGAATTTCACCCCATGGGGGCCTATTGGTTGCGGTATCAGTGACGTCAGTGGGACGTACTGAATACCTTACAGGGTTTACCTGTGGCGGGAATGTTTCACGCGCTACTCAGTGATTGGGTGATCTGAACCATGTGGGCTGAGCTCTGCAGCTGCCTCTAGTGGCAGCTGAATCACTAGTAAGGACAGCGGAGTTACATTGTAATCACCAGGACTCATTCACAGTTTGTTCTGATACAAGGTTACTTAGAAGACAAGGTTTCATTTCTTAAAGGCACAAGTTCCCTACACAACAATCACCTTAAAGCAGGGGTGGGCAACCTGTGGGCTGGACCTGGCCCACGGCACCGGCAAAAGCAAATGCAGACACGTTTACGACAGCCGCGGATATGTTTTACGGCAGCTACAAAGTAGATAAGGAAAAACTGTTTTCCCTATCGCACAACACTAGAACTAGGGGACACTCGATGAAACTTTTGGGTACTAGTTCTCAAACAAATAAGAGAAAGTACTTTTTCACCCAGAGGATCATTGGTCTATGGAACTCCCTGCCAGAAGAAGTGGTGACAGCTGTCAGTCTTGACAGCTTTAAGAAAGGATTAGACGGGTTCATGGAGGACAAGGGTATCAATGGCTATAATTATGGATACTTAAGGACAACCTCGGGGTTGGAGAGATACGCAGGATATCTCTCAATGCCATTTCCAGGGAATCCTAAGCAGGTGAAGGCATCTGCTTGGGAATAATACCCTGAAGCAAATGGTGAGCCACTGTGTGAGACAGAATGCTGGACTGGATGGGCTCCTGTGGCCTGTTCCAGCAAGGCTGTTCTTATGATCTTATGTTCATTTATGGCGAGGGAAACCCTCGCCTATCTTTCCCAGCTCAGCTGTCTGAGGGAGCATGACCCAGCCCCGGATTTTAAAAGGTTGGCAACCCCTGCCTTAAACTCCCGTATTTAAATGTGAGCTTTCCTGGATCAAGTCCACCTCATCAGACTCTTACACAGACTCACACAGCTACTACTTCAAAAAATTCATTTAATTAAAAACACAGTCTTAACGTGTGCATCCATCTCCCAACAGGACAATATATACATTTCTTTACAATCTATTTTCTGTTTCAAACTTATCTAACTTATCTATTGTATTTTCTCTCTTTCCCCTTCCCCCTTTTGTTGTTAGCCGCCCTGAGCGGTGTACCCACCAGGAGGGCGGGATATAAATGTTTAAAATAAAAATAAAATAAATAAACTCGTGCTTGTCCCCTCTTTCCAAAATGATATGCATTCTTGCCCTGGTTTTACTCCTTTACTAGAACACATTCAAGAAATTTTTCCCATATTACTCTAAAATCTAATTTCTTTAAAGTTCCCTTTTTTACTTTTAATTTTGATCTCAATCTGCCATTTATTGCCACTCTCTGTAATTCTTTATAACAATCTTCCAATTCTATCTTACAATCAGTTTTCCATTTTTTTAACAATAGACAATGAGCCTTTCTTTCTTATTCCTTTAAATTTGTTTAGTTCCCTTTTGTCTTGATGTTTTGTTACTGGCGGTGTGATATTGTATCATTGTGATTATTGCTTTTTTGTAATTGTATTGATTAATTATTGAGTTTTTTGTACCATTATGTATATTAATATGTTGTTAGCCGCTCGGAGTCGGCCGTGGGTTGAGTGGAGCGGGATATAAATTTGATATAATAAATAAATAATCTATAATGCTATTCTGGGAAACATCTATATACATATCGAAAGGATTTGTTTAATTTCTTTTTAAAAAAACCTCTTTTCGACATTCCTTAGACCAGTTGCAGGTGATTGGTTGGGCAGCCGTGGGGGTGGGGGGAGGTTTCGCAGCATGTCCCACCCCCTTTTTTTGGAGGACTTCTCAGCATATTTTTCAAAACACCCTGTAAGTTGTGGGAGGGCTCTTCGCTTCTGACACCACCTTACCCGCTTGAAGGAACAAGATTCCCTCCTGTTGCCTTGAAAGAGAGGCAGCAGACCTGCTTACTCACCTCTTGAGTGTTGAAGGAGGGAGAATTGGACCCATTGGGGTCTGACCAGTTTCCACACGAGTGGCATCTAACATCAGGCTGGACACATAGGCCCTTTGGTTGTTGTTCAGTCGCGCAGTTGAGTCCGTCCGTTTGCAACCCCATGGCGCATCGTATGCCTGGCTCCTCTATCTTCCACCATCCTCCTCAGCCCACTCAGATCTACGCCCATTGCGCCAACAATGCCATCTATCCACCTCATCCTTTGGCGCCCCCTTCTCCTTTTACCTTCGATCTTTCCTAACACGAAGGCCTTCTCAAACGAGTCTTCTCTTCTCATTTGGCGGCCAAAGTACTTGAGCTTCATCTTCAGTATTTGACGTTCCAAGGAGCAGTCAGGGTTGATTTCCTTCAGGATCAACTGATTTGTTCTCCTTGCAGTCCAGGGGACTCTCAAGAGTCTCCTCTAGCACAACAGTTCAAAGGCATCTATTATTTTACGCTCAGCCTTCCTTATGGTTCAACTCTCACAGCTGTACATTACTACTGGGAAGACCACTGCTTTGACTATGCAGACTTTTGTAGGCAGGTGGGCCCTAGAAAATGATAATTCATGCTTTGAATCCATGTGTTTGTGCCATAAGAGCATAATGGTGTCTAGGTCGGCAGTTTTTATGGTCCACCTCAGCTCTGCATCGTGTATTCTTCAGTCTTTGAATTCATTTAGAACCTGGCAAAACTGACACAAATGTAGTACTGTACTTTTTGTTAATCAAGATGCATGATTACATAAGTTTTCCTATTTTTACTGTTTGTTAATAAAAGTTATTAGTTTGTTCTATTCTAATTACTACCTCTAGGTAGCAGCACAGTACTAATATTGGCAACAGTGTGCTCTTCCTAGTTTATGGTGTAAAATTTAATACAGTGATACCTCATACAACGTCCAAACTTGGTTCCACAAGTTTGGACTTTATACAGATTTGGACTTTGTATGAGGCATGCAAAATCTTAGCTGTGATGCCTCATACAACGTCCAAATCCTTGCCGCGATGCCTCGTACAACGTTGTTTCCATAGAGATACATTGTACTGTAACAGCACAGACTTCATTGCAAAGTCAAGGAAACAGACAGGAAACTGACAGAACTTAAGGAAATCATTGTCTAAAGGCTAAATAACATTACAAGAAACATGTCAAACAACCCTGATTGTCCAAGAACCTGAAGAATGCTGCAAAAATCCCAGGAATGCTTCTAAAAATTCTGATGAAAAAATCCAAAATCGTGCTCAAAACCACTCCTAAACACTCTTTGCCTCATGCAAAACCCACAAGAGCAATGCACGCATGTGTCCTGCCTTTTATACTGCCCAGGCACAATGCAACCTGGGAAAACCCCAATGTCTCATACAAAGTCACAGCGACTTTGTATGAGGCAAGTTTTTTCAAGGAATTAGGCGATGTATGAATTCGATGTTGTATGAAGCGGACTTTGTATGAGGTATTACTGTATTTGAAATTCATTGAGAAAAGTTATAGCTTGTCTGCTAGTGTGTGCAAAGGGTTTCATTCCATTGGTATAGGGAAACATCTGTGGCAATATGTTATTTTTCTGGAAGAATACTTAATGAGCTACCTAATAATGTGGTGGGTATGTTTAAGATATAAGAAAAAGGAAATATCCTAGTGCTTTTTATTTTTAAAAGCAATTTTGTCCATTATTTTAATCTTTAGACCATTCACACAATTTACTATAAAAGGAGAGCAGCTGTTAAAATGACAGTGCCAAGAATAAATCAGTTACCTGTTCATCTAGTAGCAAAAACGTGTGGTAACAAAGTTTTCAGAGCAATGTTCCCATAGGTCATACTCCCATCCACACACCTTGTACACTGTACAAAAACTTGTTGTGGCCCAGATACTGTACATTACACCAAAACTCTTAAGAATAGCAGTCTTAAAGACGACACAGTACGTTTTTGTTGCTGGTTTTTCCCCATTTTGTATTTGTTTTTAGAAATAACATTGTTTTCAGTCTGCCTTAATGGCAGTAGTGAAAGATCTGAATGGCCCTCTCTCAAGAAGACTTATCAGAATCGTGGGACAGGGACATTAAAGGTCTTGGACACGTGGCAGGCCATCAGTCATGTGGTTCTTCCCGGCACCGGCAGCGCATGCATTTGTGCTGCATTTCTGGGCGTTTTCCCCACCTCTGCCATTTCCCTTGCAGGAGTGAGCAAGGGAGGAACATTTTCACCCCATTTTTGTTTTGCGTTTTCACAGTATTTCGGTGCAAAAATGTGGCGATTTCTGGCACTTCTGACGGCGGCAATTCAGCCCGTGGGCTGGATCCAGCCCACGGGCCGTAGGTTGGGAACCCTTTTTTAAAATGTTGAAATCAGTAGTTTGAATTGAGCACAGAAACAAATAGGAAGGTGATGAGTATGAGCATGGCACATGATATGGATCAGCAATTCTCAACATTTTCAGGCTGCGGGCCTGACCACACCTCCTGGGAGCTGATCAGGCCAGTCACGTGTTTCCTCCCACCCAGAAGTGGAAGTAAAATGTGTGCCACACATGCGCAGAATGCATTTAGCAGCATTCTGCACATGCGCAACTCACGTTTTACTTCTGCTTCTGGGAGCGGTAATGGCATTGGGGGCCAGATGAAATGGCTTGGGGGGGCAGGTCTGGCCCACGGGCCATAGGTTGCGAATGCCTGATATAGATGGTGTACACTGATTGCAGCATTCTGTACTGTACTCCTAAACTTTTGACGACATAAAGAGCCCTGGCGCATAATGGTTAAACTGCTGTACTGCAAGCAACATGTGAGTTTGAGCCTGAAAGGGCTCAAGGTTGACTGCTCAGCCTTCCACCCTTCCGTAGTTGGTAAAATGAGTACCCAGCATGTTGTGGGGAAAATGCTAATTAACTTGTGCACTGCCCAGAGAGTGCACTAAGCTCTGTGTAGTTGTCATTGCTATAAAGACATGAATGACATGTTAGGTCCATTTCTTTCAAGAGGAGAATACAACTTTACATAGTAGCTTAAGCTGGTGACTTGTGCTGGCTGCCAATGCTTGCCTGTATGTGCAAGAGAAAGTTCAGTTCAAAATACTGTTTAGCCCACAAATCTAATTCTTAAGCAAGGGTGCAACTTTTTAATATCCTGAACACATTACTTTGGAATAAAGGATCTAATTTAATTGTATTTAGAAGTACAGAATTAATCTATCAGTTCGTTTTTGCTTCCTTTGTTTCAGAGATGATAGAGATGATTTAATTATTATTTACTAGTCATTTAGTCTCATTTGTTCTGTCTTTTCTCCAGGGAGTTCATTGCAACATGCAGAGCTCTCCCCTCTCCCTCATCCTCACCCCTAATTACTGTACTGTCTGCCTTTCATTATGAGACTCTCCTATTAATCATGATTTTCCTTGACAATGGGAAATGGGTTCAGATTCTGTATCGGTTGCACTGTGCAATTGAAGGCCTATTCCCAAATGTTGCCGAATTTCATCTATGTACAAGAATGTGCTCATGACTGTACATGCCCTTGGAGCAAAATTGCATGCACCACAATACATGTATTCATTTACATGTGGATTTTATGATGTAATGATGGTTGATTTTTCAAAAAGGAGCCAGAACAAATAGTAGCAATTACATCAGTGACTCCTTGTTTGAGAACATAGACCTGAGTAGATCTTCACATGGTATAGCAACAGTTGCAAGCATTAATGGATGCTAATGTTATGTCCAAGCTGATGGAGTTTCATCTCATTTTTGTGGTTTGAAGAAGTAGTATACGCTGCACAATTATCCTCTGTTGCTGAGATCCTGAACCAGTTTCTAAAAGGATAAAAGCTTCTTAAGTAAAACACCTGAAAGGCCCTGGACATAGGTGGACTTCATGGCTGAAGAACCTGAGAGACTGGTGTGGCATGTCCTCGGAAAAATTGTTCCAATGAATTAAGAACAGGAAGACTATTGCCACGATGATAGCCAATATCCAGAACAGATATGGCATCTGAAGAAGGAGGAGTAAAACACCAATTAAAACCAATAACAATAATATCCAGAGTTGAAAAATTATGTAAAAATGAAACTTAACCACACCATCCAGCATAGAAGTGCATAACAAAAATGTCAGCAGAATGCCAATAAACTAATCTAATGTTTGGGAAAAGAGAACTGAAAGGTTTGCTTGGTCTTCTGATCTGTGTGTTGTTGTGGCAGTCCAGGTATCCACATAATTCTTCTCCAACGCTATATTTCAAATGAATCAATTTTTCTCGTCAGCTTTCTTTACTGTCATGTACGTCCTTATATGGTGATTGGAAATGCAACAGTGTGGTCTTGGCTCTACTGTGACACATCCCTACACTTGGGGATCTTTTCTAATTCCTTCGTTGCTGCCCTTCCAAGTCTTAGTCTTCTTCTGGTTTCTTGGCTGCAGTCTCCATTTGAATTAGATGGTTGAACCAAGGTATACAAAATCCTTCTCTGTTTCAATTTCCTCATTGTGTCGTTCTTCCACTGCAATCCTGCTTTGGTATTTCTTTTAATTCACTAAACGTCCTTTTAAGTCTTTACTACAATAAGATGATGTCATCTACATATTTTAAATTATTGATATTTCTTCCAGCAATAGTCACTTCTTCATCTGAATCCATTAATTTAACTCATTTCTGTAGGCTTGGCTTGGCTACTGTTGGAATAGTAACAATCTTGCATGCAGTATCACTAGGTATCAGTGGGAGGGTTTTTTACAGCCTAAATGGATTGCCCTTTGCCACTAACTTGATTGGTAAAGTTCATTTCATGCCTCTGGTATTTGAGGCAAGCTGCCATCCCACCTTTTCCTTCTTGTTTTTGCTTCCATTGTTTTGCTTCCTACCGGTGGACTTCAATTCCCAGAAGTCTAAGTCAGTACATTGGCTGATCAGTGCTTTGGGGAATTGACTTAGGCTTCTGGGAATTGAAGTCCAAAAAACAAAGGTTGGGAAACACTGATTTAGATGATAGTCCTTCTCTTCTTCCTCTGACCTCCAACCAAACATGAAACATGGATGTTCTCTCCACATGCTAGAGCAGGGATTCTCAACCTGTGATCCATGTGCCAGATACAGCCCGCTTCACCATTTCAGGAAGTGCCATGTGGTGGAGGAAAGACAAAATGGCCATCCAGACCCCAAAGCTGTCTGAATGAATGTGACCCGGCCCCTGGCTTAAAAAGGTTGAGAACTCCTGTGCTAAGGACTCCATTTATCCCACTTTTTTCCTGATTATTATAACAAATGGTAATTGTAAGTAAATATACCTATTTCTACCTTAAATGTTTTTGGAGTGATTTTTATCGTATCAAGTGCTAGTTTGAGTGCATAAAACCCCACCTTAGTCTGTCACTGAGACTAAGCTGATCTCTCCATTATTTTGTACTGGTATACCATAGTTTTTTTTTTTAATACTTCATACTCTGCTAACTAAGAGAAATAACCAAAATTCCCAAAAGGTACATCACAATGAATGCTGGTTAATAGGCGAGCGCTGCAGCAGATCACTTTGGCCTTTGGGTGTACATTGTCCACCCACAGAGCACACATCCCGAAAATCAGTTTTCAAGGCTTGAGTTTGGGGGCATTGAGCCATTGAAAATTGAAGAAGCTGACAGGCAAATTTGATTAGAGCTTGAATTCTGTTTTCTACTTTGAGGTGTATTACAGGCACTTTGGAGCACTCTCCCAAATTGTTTTAATCTCTTGGGAATTTTTTATTTAAATGTTTGATGTCTTCTGTATTCACTCATAAGACAGGACTGTCAAGATAAGTGAATATAGCACTGCCAAGTTCTAGTGCTATTTAGCTTAGTTTAAAAGATGCTTTATTTCAGCTGTCATGGTGCCTCTTTTGATGTGTAGCTTTGTACATTATGTACTGAGGCAATCAACATGTAATCCATTAATGTCTACTGACAAACAGGGAAATTAGAATAGTATTGTGTCTGCTCTGCTGAGGTAAGGAACAGCATAGAAGAACATCACAGTTGTCTTATTGGGCATCGTTGGTGTTCTGGTTTCTCTGAAAGCATCAAACATAGTATATTGGAGTCCTTAAAGCAGGGATTTCCAACCTAAGGACCAGTTCTGGCACCCAGTGCCATTTCATGTGGCCTCCCCCCCAAGGGCATTTAAGAAAGAAAATGGCTGCCCCTTTGAAGCTGTTGGGACAAAATGACCCCCATCGTGCAGGCAGGGCAAAATGGCCATCAGGCCATTGAAGCTGACTGAGAGAGTGTGACCTGACCCCCAGCTTGAAAAGGTTGGGAACCCCTGCCTTAAACCCCTGCCTTTTCCAGCTAGAGCCACAATCCTGTTAGTTACATCTGCCACCATAAATCCATTGGCATAACTTTCAGCATTGAATTGCTGTAGATTAAGAACTCACATAACTGTGCTGACTTCTCAATTTGCAGGAGCTTGATGCTTAAAAGTCACAACAATTGAGTTATTGGTGCCATAAATGTATGGATTCCAGCCATTGTTATTTTCAGCTAGAAGATGTTGGTTACCCATTGAGTATTTGCACATGGAATGGTAGCTTCTGTTGTGCAGATTTTATATGTGTATTCCAGACAAACCTTGGACCACCCCGCTGCCACTGACAGGGATCCAGTCTGCTTGTGAAGCTGGAAAATAGCCACTTTACCATGCCCATAATGTGAATATAGAGCCTCCTCGAAGATTATGGTATTTTTGAACCACAATTGGGCATACCCTGGTAACGGCAACCTTGTGTTGCTGGCTAATCTTTATCACAGTAGGTCAGGTGAAAGGAACTGCAGAATGAACTCACCAAAAGGTGCCCTCATTTTGGCAGTTTCATGTCTGGCCTAGACACAGAAGAAGAAGTGTGAATACAGTGTGGCTGTTAAAAGTGTGGTCTTCAGCTGTTTTAGTGTTCCAGTATTTTGAAGTTTGATTTAAGTTGAAAAGTTCTTAAGATTTCAAGTTTTTTGTTTTGCTAATGGAAATTACAGTAAAATATGAGACACAGTTTCATATATAAGATTAATTAAATATTTCATATCTATACAGTACATTGAATGTATAATATACAGTACTTTGTAGTTCAAAGAGATGAGGGGAATGTGATCATCGAACCTTTTGGCTGGGCAGGTATTTTAGGCTGTATCAGTGGTGGGCTCCAAAAAAAATTACTACCACACTGTGGGCGTGGCGTGGCGGACATGGCCAGGGGGAAAGCCCTGTGTTGCACCCGAATTAGGACTTCAGCAGAACCTCGGATAAAGTCAAAAGTCTGTTCCACAGGTTGGACTTTATCCGATTTTGGACTTTATCCGAATTAAATGGGAGATGAATCAGATAACGTCCAAAAAATGGACTTTATCCGAGGTTCCTATACCAAATACCTTGGATAACATCCATTTTTAGCAGTTTTGGACTTTATGCGATGCATCATGTGTGCATGAAAACCGCAACTTTATCCGAATCGGACTTTATCCGAGGTACCACTGTACTTTATTTCAAAACTTGGAGGGCAGGGCCAGCCAAAATTTCTGCTACCGGTTCTGGCAAACTGGTGCGAAAACCTGCTGATGCCCACCACTGGACTGTATCTTCTACATCCAGATGCCATCATAATCTCTATCCTCAAAAGGAAAAACTTATCAAAGACTATTTCCATTGTTCAGTAGGTTTCTTGCAAAACAGGTTTGTTAGCAGACTTGACTCTCTTCTTCAAATTATTTCCAAATTATATTGATGTTATGAAAACAGAAATGTTTTGTGATGAATTAGTATGCCATTTGCCTTAAAGCATTTTGTAAATGGCAGAGACAGAAGGTATCAGTGACCTCTCCCACCCCCTAGACATCCACAGAGGGCATGAGTATCTAAAAGAAAGAAAAGGAAATGTTACAGCAAACCAGCTCATTTCCAATAACATTTTGAGCTTATTCTTGCCATGTTTGATCAAGAACCTTGGCTCTTCAGATGTGTTAGACTGCAACTTTCATAATTCCTTACATTGGCCACGTTGGGTGAGCCTGACAGGATTGTAGGCCAAAACATGTGAAGGGCCAGATGTTCTCCATATATCCTTTTTCTTTTTAACACAGCTTCTAAATCACAGTAAGTTAAGTATGCACTTTTTTAAAAAAAGAGAGAATTAATATTTTCAATGCTTATACATGTACTATAAAGCATCAGTAATATAAAACACAAGAGAAAAGTGAATCATGAATTGACAGAGAATTACCTTATCTTTGTTGATACCACGTTGTGTACAAAATGAAAGCAAGACAGAGTGATCATATCATACCCTTCCTTGCCAGAGTTCCCCGATGATTTGTCTCTGCAAGTCGCAGGTAGCCAACATGGCAAATGCAGATGCTCCCCTCTGAGGCCATGAGAAATACAATATTTATAGTTTCGAGGGAGTAGCTTCTCCCTCCCTTGGAACTCTTGCGGCAGGTGAGAGCCTGCTTAAATTCAGAGCAAACTTTGGCTTCAAGCAGGACAGAGTGAAAAGCAACTCCTCGTGTTTCTGTTTCGTTTTTTCTAATAGCCTTGACTGAGGGGTATTTTCTGTTTAAACTGACTTGGATAGGTTTGTAAGGCTAACATATTGCTTTTAAGGAGTAAATGCTTTCAGGCCACCTTTTGTTAATTTTCACACTCTGACACATGTAATTTCAAACGCATTATGTAAGCATAAGACTCCGGATCACATGAAATGCTAATTACTCTGTTCAGCACTTGTTAGGCCTTATCTTGAGTAGAGATGTAAAATTTCCAGAAATTTTGAAGCTCGGAAAAAAAACCCCGGTGTTTTTTTCCGGGGGGAAACTGAAATTTTCGGAAAACTTGAAAAAAAAATCTGATACCATACATTTTTCTTAGAAATGATTTATAAAATATTTGAACCCGGCCTTTTCTTAAAATATTTTATTCATCTTGTTAAAATAAAGCATTCCATAATATATATTTTTATTTTTTTCAATTTTTTCAATTTTTCAGGGGGAAAAAACAAAAAAGGCTTCAGATAAAAACGGGGGGGGGAAACATTCCCCCCCCCCTGAATTTTTCCATTTTTTTCCGGGCCTTCACATCTCTAATCTTGAGTACGGTGTCCAGTACTGGACATCACACTTTAAGTGTATGCAGACACAAACTACTTCTGAGGAATGCTAGAAAGATGATCATGGGATTAAAAAACAAGCCAAAAGAGGAAAGAACTGGGTAAATTTAGCCTTTAGAAAAGAATAGTGAGGGGTGATATGAAAACACTCTTCAAATACTTCAATGTTTGTCATACAGAGGAGAGGCAAGGTCTGTCCTCAATCATTCCAAAGTACAGGATACATAATAATGGGCTCAATTTACAGGAAGTCAGGTTTTGGTTGAAAACTGTTCAAGCAGTATGACAATGGAAACAAATTACCTTGGGCTTTGGTGGGTGCTCCATCACTGGATGACATTCAAGAGAAGCTTAGACAGCCATTTGTTGGATGTACTATAACTTGGATTCCTGAACTCAGCTGGGATTTGGCCTCAACAATCTTATGAAACCCTTCAAATGTCATTATTCTATTATTCTCTTACGTACATAGTAGAAGCAGCTTTCCATTGTGCTGTGTTAGAAGAAGGGAAGGCTAGTTCAGAAGAACAGTGCAGTGCCATCTTCCAGGACCATCATGGCGAACCTTGGCACCCCAGGTGTTCTTGGACTTCATTTACCAGAAGCCCAAGTCAGCACTCCTGCTGATCAGGGCTTCTGGGAATTGAAGTTCAAGAACAGCTGGAGTGACAAGTTTCACCATCACTGTTCTAGGAAAAGGAGGAGAGTGATGATGGCAAGCAGGCAAGTGCCCCTGGTACTTGGGAAGGTGGGTATTTCAATAAATCTTTGTCAGCGTCTGTCTTTAAAGAGCTAGCTAATTCTTTAATCATTTTCATATTTCAAGGATCCCTTGGAGCCAAGACATTTAAAAAAAAGATAGCCAATTTTTCTAGGGATGGGAGTACAATTGCAGCAGATTTCTGCCAGAGGTAGGCACTGTATTAGATGCTGATGGTAAGGTAAAGTATAGCTGGAAGTAAGTGATCGTAAACAAAGATACATTCCTTTCTTACCATTGTCTAAAACTGTATGGCATTTCTACTGTTCTCCCTGGATCACAGGGAGGATTTGTTGTTTGTTACTGTGCTGTAAAAAGTACTTGTAAAATATGCAGTAGTTGCCTGCAGTAACCCTGAGAGATCACTGCTATACTAAATTTAGACAAAGAGAACTACAACTTTCTGTCCCTTGTGTCTTCAAAACATGAGTTGACCCATCTTCTATTTTTAATCTTTCCAAGTGAAACAGGATAAAATACTGAGGAGGAGACCAAAGTGGAAAGCATTTTTTCCCCAGCCTGTTTGTTTAGGTGTAATAAACAGGCCCTCGTGGTTTCTTTGCAAAGGAAAAAGAAGATGACTAGTCACATGGATTGTCTAGGGCAGCAGAGGTCATCAGAAAATGTCATTGCATCATTTTAGTTTATTTCCCAAAACTTTTCTTTTTGCTCTTTTTGATTCTGTTGAAATTGCAGCTTTTCAGACTCCAGATCAAATATGTTTTATTTGCTGACTATATTTTTAATTTAATATTTATTTATTTTTGTTTGAACTTATATCCGTTGTCTTGCCCTAGGGCAACTCAGGGCGGCACACAATCACATAAAAATATTTTTAAAAACCATAAAAACAATAAAAGACTCTTTAAAAACCATCCCATATCTAAAAAGACCCTCCCCGCCCCACACTCAGTAAGAGGGACATATAACTCTAACAGAGCCAACGAGCGAGAGTCAACACCCCGTCAGCCCCCCAGATTTGCCCTGCCAGCCAGGTTTTCAACCCTTTCCTAAAAGGCAGCAATTCTGACTGTAGCCTTAATTCTGCCGGAAGGAGGTGAGCCCCTCTAGCCGATGACACATTGAGGGAGCCCCTCCGGTCCGCTCTGGTAGGATGGGCAGACTCTCTAAGGGCGATGCGGTCGGTCTCTTAGGTAACCTGGCCCACTACCATGAAGGGCTTTAAAGGTCATTACCAGCACCTTGAATTGCACCCGGAGACAAACTGGTAACCAGTTCAGCTCCTGGAGCAGAGGCGGGGCACGGGCATAGCGCCCACACCCCATCACTACCCAAGCCGCCGCATTCTGGACCAGCTGCAGCATCCGAATGGTTGTCAAGGGCAGCCCCATGTAAAGTGTATTACAATAATTAAGTCTGGAGGTGACCAGAGCATGTGTGACCATGAGCAAGGAGCGGGCGCAACTGGCGAATTACATGGAGTTGTGCAAAGGCCCTCCTGGTCACGGCCGCCACCTGCTCTTCCAGCAGCAGTCGTGCGTCCAGGAGGACCCTAAGTTGTGCACCAGGTCTGTCTGAGGCAAAGTAACCCCATCCAAGACCAAGGATGGCAGCTCCCGGGATAGTGCGGATAGTGCAATATAATTGACGCCTGCATATACAATTTAGGTAGTACAGTAAAACCCCTACTTACAAAAAAAAAGTCTGTTTCGTAGGCTTTTACTTAAATCAGTTTTTTATGTAACTCGAAGCAAACCCATAGGAAAAATGAAATTTTTATGTAAATCAAAGCAAACCCATAGGGAAATGAATTTTTACGTAACTCAAAGCAAAGCCATAGGAAAAAGAATCATTATTTAACTCGAAGCAAACCCATAGGAAATCGTGTAAATCGGGACATGGTTTTAGCACAAAAACATTATGTAAGTCGAATTTTATGTAACTCGAAGCATATGTCAGTCAGGGTTTTTCTGTATTATCAATCTGTTCTATCACTTGACTTCACAATTCTAGGCAATTGTTTCCAGCAGTTTCGGTTCCTTCCCTCTATTCTGTTTTAATTCATTTCATTTCACTCCATTTCATTTCTCCATGTAATTTATGTCGCACGTTTTTCCAATGCAGGACTCAAGGTAGTTCACAACATGGGGTTAAACACCAGGAACTGCTAGAATTAAAGTAAGCCATAATACTAAAATATGATTAAATCAGTTACTGTATTAAAACCAAGCACCAGTTTAAAACCATTTAAAAACTGTTTCACAAATTAGTAAGAGACATGGGGAAAGTACACCAGCTCTTAAAAGACCCTTCTTCAGCAGTAGTCAGTGGCCAAAATTATGCTTATCATAGAAAGTTCTTTTCTGGCTGGCAGAAAGACCGCAAGGAAGGCACCAGCCACTCTATGGTCTCTTTGAAAGGAGTCATTCAAGGCGCATCTGTTGGGAAGATATTGTGAAAACACTTCAATTCCCAGAAACTAAAGCACTGATCAGCCACTGTACTGACCTAGGCTTCTAGGAATTGAAACGTTCGGAAACAATGCACTAGAGAAAGAGAGAACCGGTCAAGCAGGTTCTATTATTGCAGCTGCTAATTTTGACAGCAGTAATAATGTTACTTGTGCAAAGCAAAGAGATCACACTTATATACCGCCCCATGGCGTTTAGTGCACTCTTTTGGCAGTTAACAAGTTAATTAGCATTTTGCCCACAACATGCTGGGTACTCATTTTACCTACCTTGGAAAGACGGAAGGCTGAATCAGCCTTGAACCTTTGTCAAGATCAAACTCACAAACTTTTGGCTGCAGTACAGCAGTTTAACCACTGCACCACCAGGGCTTCTCATAGTGTGTGTGTGTTATTGTTTTTTTAAAATCGTGTCAGAAGCACACAAAGGTGCTTTCTGGGTTGAAAGGATTTTTGTTGGAGGAACTCCGCTCAGGGGACGCCCAAATGAATCTCCTTTCATGTCCCCAAGATCTTTTCTCAACATTTAGTTATTCAACCCATGCTGGTGTTAATCTTTAGGAATCCCATACTATTGTGAACCTCGCAGGTCTAATGGAAGGAAACTTGACAGGATGGAGGAGGCCAGAAAATGTTTATCACTAGACATGCTCTCTATAGCCAAGATTGAGAGAGGCTTCTTGGAATAATATAGTTCTGTAAGTCAGATAGGACTTGTCATTAACTGAAGTGGGAAGCTTATGAAAAGCAGACCTCTCCACAGAATTTTTGGGAGCAGTAACACCATGCCAGACATAACCATTGCCCTCTTGACCTAAATGCTAAGGACAATCTTGTGATTAAGGAATGAGTTATGGAGGCTTCTAGAACACAAGGTGTTGTGAGCATAACTTCACGCATAACAGAAAGTTTTGGGGCTATGTTGTTACAGACAACGTTACTAACTTCCATAATTGACTAAACCCCCATGAATGGCTAAATAGGAAATGGGATGCGAGTGAATTGCAGAGTATTGGTTATGGCATTAGACTAGGATCCAGAGACCAAGGCAATTGTCTTCAGTGAGGTATAAAATTCACTGGATGATCTGGGGTAGTCATTTTCTCTCCTTTTGGCAGGATTGTTGTGAAGACAAAATGGGGAGGGGGAAAGTCACACAGGGTAGAAATGTAATGTTGTTCAGGCACACAGTTGAGGACAATAGATAGATAGGTAGATAGATAAATCTTTATTGTCATTGTCCTGCACAGAACAACGAGATTGGGGGGGGGGCACTTATCAACCCAACAAAACCTAAACAAAATACAACTGCGACCCCATGGACCACCACATGCCAGGCTTCTCTGCCATTTACCATCCTCAGTAGTCTGCCCAGATCTACACCAAACATGTCAATGATGCTATCTAGCCATCTCATCCTCTGCCATCCCCTTCTTTTGCCTTCGATCTTTCCTAGCATCAGGGTCTTCTCCAGTGAGTCCTCTTTTCTCATTTGGTGGCCAAAGTACTTGAGCTTCAGCTTCAGTATTTGTCATTCCAAGGAGCAGTTAGGATTTAATTCCTTTAGGATTGACTGATTTGATCTCCTTGCAATCCAGAGGAGTCTCAAGAGTCCCCTCCAGTGCCACAGTTCAATGGGGTCTATTCTTCTGTGCTCAGCTTTCCTTATGTCCAGCTCTCACAACCATACATTACTACTGGGAAGACCATTGCTTTGACTGTGTGGACTTTTGGTGGCATGGTGATGTCTCTCCTTTTTATTATGTTGCCTAGGTTTGCCATAGTTTGCCTTCCAAGAAGTGTCTTTTTATTTCATGGCTGCAGTCACTGTCTGGAGTGATCTTGGATCCCAAGAAGGTGAAGTCTGTCACTGCTTCCATTTCTTCTACTTCTATTTGCCATGGAATGATGGGGCCAGATGCCATGATGGGGCCAGATGCGGCTGTGACCAGGAGGGCTTTCGCCCAACTTCGGGTGATTCGCCAGTTGCGCCCACTCCTGGACCGGGACTCCTTGCTCATGGTCACCCATGCTCTGGTTACCTCCAGACTAGACTATTGCAATGCGCTCTACATGGGGCTGCCCTTGACGACCATTCGGAGGCTACAGCTGGTCCAAAATGCGGCTGCCCGGGTGGTGATGGGGTGTGGCCGTTATGCTCATGCTTCGCCACTGCTCCGGGAGCTGCATTGGTTGCCAGTATGTCTCCGGGTGCAATTCAAGGTGCTGGTTTTGACCTTTAAAGCCCTATATGGTAGTGGGCCAGGTTACCTAAGAGACCGCATCGCCCTGAGGACGTCTGTCCGTCCAACCAGAGCGGACCGGAGGGGCTCTCTAATTGTTCCATCAGCCAGAGGGGCTCGCCTCTCTGGCACAAGGAGGAGAGCCTTCTCCGTGTCTGCACCGGCCCTCTGGAACCTCCTGCCAACAGAATTACGTCTTCGGACGGAGTTGCTGCCTTTCAGAAGGGATCTTAAAACCTGGCTGGCAGGTCAAGTGTGGGGTGCGGGTGGAAGGGTAACCACCATGGGGTGGTTGGTGTAGAGGAACTCTTCCCCATGGTGCCTTTTCGATCCTGCAGCCCTTGCT
This sequence comes from Bradypodion ventrale, assembly GCA_035047345.1. Lineage (NCBI taxonomy): Eukaryota > Metazoa > Chordata > Lepidosauria > Squamata > Chamaeleonidae > Bradypodion > Bradypodion ventrale. The sequence continues at coordinate 257,467,459 of JAWDJE010000001.1, forward strand.
TTTTAGGGGGTGGGTAGTCTTAACTTTTTTTACTGTTTTAACTGTTTTTAGGATTATTATTGTATTTGTGAATATTGTCTGTAAACTCCTTGGGTTGCCCTGGGGTTACTTTTTATGTTGTTAGCCGCCCAGAGTCGGCCTTGTGTTGAGTGGGCGGGATATAAATTGAATAAATAAATAAATAAATAAATAAATAAATGATCTTGGTATTTTTGATGTTAAGTTTCAGGCCAGCTTTTCCACTCTCCTCTTTCACCCTCATCAAAAGGCTCTTTAGGTCATCTTCACTTTCTGCCAATGTAATATAAGCAAGTAAATAAGAAGTAAAGAGTCACTTCATCTACATGAACTTTCTTACATGTGTTGGTCCTATCTGCCCCTCATTGTCATGGGAGAGGCATGTTATGCATTCAGTAAAGGAAGACTTCTCAGGAATGTCACTCAGGTTACGGAGTTCTTGTCTTAAGAGCTCTATCCAGTTTTTTGTCTCTCTAGTCAGCGGTAGGTGTCACTAGACATTTTAAAAGCAATTTTAAGTGTGTGTTATCTGTTCTTGACTTTCTACTGTTGTTCTTGGCTGGTTGTGGTTTTGTGAGGGTGGTTAACTGCCTTGAAAGTTTCTTTTCAGGGCTGGAAAGGTAGAGTATAAATATACTTGTAAATAAAATAAATGTGCATGTCACCAGTGCTTATGCAACTTGGAAGAAGTGAACATTTGTTCAGTTAACTTGGCACAACATTCTGCAGCCACTGGTCCAGTCAGCTGACTCCCTGCTTAGCTTGTTTTTTCAAAGTAAACTTCTGAATTAAATGCAGGAGGAAGGCGATACCTTTATAGGATCACTTCTTAAAAATCAAACATTGTGTTTGATTTTTTTAAGTGATCCTATAAAGATATCCCCATCCTTCTGCATTTATTTTTTGTATGGCTCACACGGCTATCTTTGTTTTTGGCTCTGGCTTACAGTTTCTTTTACCTGTGACATTGAAAAGCCAGATGGAAGAGAAATGTTTTGGGACCAATGTGGGGAGGTCTCTGAAGGTATGTGCTCATGGAAGTCTTCTCACTGCAACAAGCTGTTTGCAACAACATGCTTTACAGAGAAGTGTTGTTTCTTCATATATCTACAAACTCAAACTTCAGACAGGAGGATTCACTATAAATGAACAGCTTGGCTGCTACACAGAGCTTTATTGTGTTGGTTTTCTGTTATTCAGGTATACTTGTTGCTGTGCTCCAGGAACAAGAGTACAGGGTTGGGGCGAGTCAAAGTTTGGGAACTGTTTAAAAGTTTCCATCCTGTATTGCCCCATAACTTGTCCATCAAAAAATAGCTTCAGTTAGTTTTCCCTAATGGGCTTCGATAAATATAGCCAACTGGGCAAGCCTGACAGACATATTTCTTGATGCTACTATACAATAAATTGGAACATTATAAATAGCTCCAGAATGTAATTTACAGTGACTAATCTACAGAACCAGTTGAAAGAAAACTGGACAGTACTTTGGTTAGGAAATCAATGCACCCAGAGATTCCCAAACATTTAAAGCAGGTACATGGACACAAGATTTACAAGGTTATTATATTTTCTCCTACTTCCTGTTGTGTTCCTGCATCTGATTCTTTAATAGACTAAATCAGTGATGGCGAACCTTAGCACTCCAGGTGTTTTTGAACTTAAATTCCCAGAAGCCCTGAGCAGCAGGAGTGCTGACTTGGGCTTTTGGTAATTGAAGTCCAAGAACACCTGGAGTGCTATGGTTCGCCATCACTGGACTAAATTAATAAGAAATATGTTAAATTGAGTGTCACAATTATACTGAAAGCTAATTGATTAAAGTATGCAACTAATATATCAAGCAAAGGGAAGAGTATATAATACTCAGTTAAGTGTATGCAAAGATAGCTATGAGATTAGGAAGGGTAAAATACAGCTCAAATGCTCTTTGACTGCAACTCTCCTCAGCTAAATCAGCATAGAGAGTAATGAGGAATTCTGGGAGATGCAGCCCAACAACATCTGTACAACTATCTTTTGCCTACGTCTGCTTTTCTCACCAGCCCTTTGAGGAATAGGCAATCTCAATTAAATTCATATTTTGGCAGCAATCTTTAAAAGATCAAACATTTTGAATAAAAATACAAACATGTGTGCTAGTACAGAGAAGGGAGATACGACTGAACAAATGAATTTAGATCACTCAGCCTTCCCCAATAAATTGTCAAACAAATCTGAGTTTGAAAAAAAAGAAAATCTCAGTAAGTACAAGGATAGACTAATCAAAGAAAACTAAGAAAAAATGTGCAACCAACCAAAAACATCATGACAACCAATAAAGGAAAAACACAAAAAGAATGAATGATAATCAAAACAAAGGCTTAATCTCAGAGGGAGAACTCCATAGCCCATCAGGACAGAACACATCCCTGTATTTCCAAAGGCTACCAACTCAACCAGCTTTTGCAGCACTGATGGCAGCTTCTCCATGGAGTACCATGGTATTGAAGGAATGGTCAAGAAGAGCATGCTTGAGATTGAGCGGATGAAATTAGCAGATACCAAGTAGGAAGTGATTTATGATCTCCATCAGTGGAGTCAGTGTCTCATCCAGAACCTTTTTTTTTCCTTTTGTATTCACTGACATTTTACTGTAAGAGCATTGGCTGGCAAATCCCCAATGTCTTACAAGGACATTCTAAGACATTTGGCAGAAAAATCCCCACAACATTGGGATTTTAGGGAAACTGCAGAGCAGAGACATGATTTCCTGTGACATCAAAGCAAAGTACTAAGGGAAAGTTGTCAAAAAATTGTCATCAAAGTAGAGGTTGAAATGATAGATCTCCTTGACGACAAGGAGAAAGGAGCTGGAGAAATTTGAACATAACGAAAGACCCTCCCCTTCCAAAACAATGAAATGGATCAAATAAATCAGCAATTAGTTCCTCAAGACATCTGTCTCTGCCAGAGGTTTCAGAATCTGATTTTTCTGGACATTGTGAAAGTAAATTTCACAAAGCATTTTCTTTGTATCAACAAACAAATAATGTAAACAATAAATCCTCTCAATATAGAGAAGAGGAGGAAAGTTCTCCAAAGAAAAGTACAGATTCAATAAATGAATTGGCAGTTGGCAAATTTAAATCAAGGACACCACTGGCTGAGCAATAGTATCTAAATTAAGAGAGAAACAATGCTAAGAGATGGCATTACTCATCTAGTTCTGATTCAACGTCAAGCTCTGTTAGATGTAATATCACACTGCCCTGAACTGCATATACCACAATGCATTGCCTATGTAACCCTACTCCTCTGACCTCATCTAACCCTATTAAAGGACCCTCGCTTACCCACTGACCCATTCCCTATCCTGACCCTTGAGACCACCACTGACCGCCATGCGGGCAGTAGAAATAAAAGACTATAAAGACAAATGATTGGATCTGGAGTTATTGGGCCGAGCCATTTGAAACTCTCTAACAAAATGGTAGCAGAGGCTGTGGTTTGCCCATAATTAACTCCAAAATAAACAAATATGACCAAAGAAAGACCCGAATGAAAAAGGTGGGGGCCAAGACGCGGGCCAGACCCACAGGGCCCAAAGGAGGATCCGAAACTTCCAAACCAGTGATCATATGACCCCAACCGGCAACGGAAGAGGCTAACCCCAACCGGAACATTGCGGAGATGGACCCAGATGGCCAGAAGACGGCTGGGACCATCGGGGCACCCACCGAAGGGGACAACAAGGGCGCAATCCCGGTAACCGAAATCTACAAGGCAATAGAGCAAGGAGGAAAAGAATGATTTCCATGGCAGAGCTACTGGCCTTGATGAATAGCGGAGTCAAACCTCTCACCAACAGCATGGTAAGCTCTATCCTAGGAACCTCCATGGCGGGAACCCCAAGCACCACGCCAGTTTTGAATCTAGCCAAGATGGCCAACCAATCACAAGCAGCGGCCCTAGATTCAAACACACAAAGAGGAGGAAGAACACGGGTGGGGAACTCCATTAAGCTAGCAATGCCCAAAGATGACCCGCGCGCCCCGGCCACACAAAGAAGAGAAAAAGCCCTCGGACCCGAAGGGTGGACACACAGACCCTGGGAACGTGGGCCATGCCAACCCTCAGCGCCCAGGAGTCGGAAGGGAACTGGGAAGCCCCAAGCAGACGACGAGCACCCGAAAGGGATGTCGCCGATGACCTAACCACTCTTCCCCAAGGGGCAGAGGCCCTCCACACAACAAGAAGCCGAAGGGGACATGATCTTCCCCCGGAGGGAAGCTACCACGAGCGAGAAGAACGCGGCCGATCCCCCAAAGCATACCACCACAAACTTTCCCCAACGAGAAGCCGAAGAGGACACAACCTCTCCCCAAAGGCAAATTACCACGACCGAAGGGAACGTGACCACCACACAAAAACAGACCACTGCGGGAGGCCCAGCCGCGGACGCGAGGGACATGAATGCCGCAAAACCCACACCCGCTCAGAAGAACCGGTGACGCGCGCCGAAGAATAGTGAAAGACAAAAACCTACCGTGACCCGTCGCTCGCCCAGCCAGGCTGCAGGGGAAGCTCAGATGATGATGCCAGCTTCCATACGAGGCCCTGGTCCAAAGACGCAGAACCCCCACGACGTGGGAATCCTTCGACCTGGCAGAAAAGGCAGCCTCCTCGCGGTGACATCCCAGGATCCACCGACGAAGAGGGCAGCTCCAGTGATGAAGCTGGGCCCCCAGCGACGCCCCAGCCCGGACAAGCAGGACCTCCGGAGCAGAGGTCTGCTCACCTCGACGACCGGCAAAGAATGAGGCTCACGCAGGTGCAGACGAGGAATGAGAGCTCCACCTACCGGAAGGAAGAAGAACAACTCACCGAAACAACAACGATCTCCTCCTCTGGCGAAGAGGAGGAAGAACAGGTCACAGCAGGTCACTCAAACACCAGGAAACAAGCGAGCTCCCCCTGCAGGCAACCAGAAAAAGAACAAGCGGGACTTTCAAATGTGACAGTCTGTGTCCCCATTATTGCCAATTCGAGGACAGGACAGGACACCAGAACTACCCAAGCAATGGAAACAACACCAGCCAGCAGAACCAACTGCCAAACAACTTCCCAACCCTCTGCATGACTGGAAAGAACCTTATTGACTCGGCTCAGCAATTTCAGGTAATACTGATGAGGGAGGGGGCTTTGCACCTGATTCAGAACCCGCCAAAGAGACCATAGATCCTAGAGGTGGACAGACTGCATCACAGGGTATTCTGTTTACTTTTGGGTTCCATCGACACTGCTATGTATGGGAGCATACCAAACGGGCTAACTGTTTATGATGTCAGGGGGGAACTATACAATATGTTTTATTGCAGAAACAGGAGTACGACCTGCTTCATATTAAGAGAGCTGTTCGCATACAAACTCAGGGAGGGAACAACCATGAGTGAACACTTAATGAAATTAAACAACATGCGATCTGATCTCATAAGAAGGGGCGAGAGCATCACAGAACAGCACCTGATTAGCATTATTTACAACTCTTTTGATTCAAGCTGGGACTACTTCCTGACTCAATTGGACAATATGAGCAGTAACAATGGCACATTAGAATGCATCACTAGGAAGCTCATAGCTGAGGATAATCTTAGGAGGGAAAGAGCTATCATGCGCAGAGAAGGCAGGCCACACAAGAAGGTTAGTTTCACTGAGCAAGCGAGCTCAACTCCAGAGTGTTACACGTGCGGATCTAGAAGACACATTAGAAGGGATTGTCCAAGATACAACAAGGATAAGAGGGCCGCAGAGCACAACCCCTCACGTGATAGAACACGCCACGAAGGCACACTAAGGCCGAGGCATGGGTCACAGGACGAATACCCACACAGGCACAGAGATGACAAGATTAGAGATGACAGGCGGTGGAGATCACCCAGTCCAGGAAGAGAGCTTAGGCCGCAGAGAGAACAAGGGAAACACAAGTCAGACTCCATAAATGTAGTCAAGCACAGCAAAGGGGCTAGACACCATAGGGCAGACAGACCCACTGACGCTCATCTGCAATGCTGGCTGATTGATTCTGGGGCCACCACCCACACCATGCCACAAGGAGATATTCAGTTCCTTCAAAGAAGACTCCTTCAGGATCAAGGTTGCCAACCAGGAGCACGCAAAGGTAGCTGGCAGGGGCAATGTACACATCCCTGGAATAGGAATGGCCCGGAACGTACCTTATGTTCCAGGAATTCCGTACAATGTGCTAGCCACCACCAAACTCACAGAGGATCCAAACCTGAGATTAATTTTTGAAAACAAAAAGGCATCAATTGAAAGAAGGGGAGAAGAGATAGGGAGCATGTAGTTCATAGGCGGCCTACCATATTTCTTAGCCAAGGAAGCTGACGAGAGACAAGTCACAATAGGACTGCTTGACAACAACGATGGTGAGGTAATGCAAGAGTGCACCCCGGATGATCCCAGGGAACACGGAGATGAGAACTCAGAAGGGGAGAAGGATGACTCCCACAATTCTATGAAAAATGAAGGGGTCAATGAGACAAAGCAAAGGACACCAAGGATGTCCATAGGAAAACCCACATACGATGAGTGTGCCCACCTACTACACAGGAAATTGGGACACATAGGATTCCAAATTGTCAAGAAAATGCTGGAATGCTCTGAAAGGTTAAAGGTCAAGAACTGCAAGAACTACCTGGAGTGCTCCGTATGCAAGAGTTCCAAGTCCAAGGCCTACCCATGACCAAAAACATCCACCAGAAGATCAGACCATCCATTCCAGCTAGTGCACCTCAATCTTGTTGGGCCACTCAAAAGGTCCCTAGGCCAGAAGAGATTCTTCCTGACAATAGTTGATGACTTCAGCAGATACGGCTTCGTGTACACCCTCAAGAGCAAGGACGAGACCTTAAACAAATTCAAGGAATTCTACAAGAGGGTACAAACACAACACAACACAAACATAAAGCAGCTGATGATGGACAGAGGCTCAGAATTTCTGTCCAAAGAGTTTGAGGACTGGATAATCGAGAAGGGGATGCTGCACTTCAAGACTGCGCCATTCTCAGCCTTCCAAAATGGAGTTGCTGAACGAAGAAACGGAGTACTCCAGACCATGATCAGGTGCACAATTGAAGACGCAAGCCTGAGCTTCCCATATTGGGGGGGAAGCACTACTGTACTCTTAACTACACACTGAACAGATTGTGATCCAACGTCATTGGAAGGACGCCCTATGAAGCCATGTATAATTGGAAACCCAAACTGGCCCACCTTCATGTCTTCGGAGTGCTTGCAGACGTGCACATACCAAGACAGCTGAGAAAAAAGTGGGACAGGGTAACGAGAAGACTAAGGTTCCTAGGGTACGAACCAGGTTCAAAGGCGTACCGATTCCTAGACCACAACCTGAAGATAGTGTTTTCCAGGTCGGCCACGTTTCATGAGCACACAAACTGGAGTAAGATACATGCAAATGAAATATTGACAAGTGATCTAGAGTATGAGGAAGCCTGAGCACCGCTGCCCAATGCAAAGCTCAGCGGGCCAGAAGATGCAGCACATGATGAAATTGGAGGACAGCAACCACGCCTGAGCGCTGCAGACATTGGGGATGCCGAATTGCCAAGCCGTCCAGAAGCAGTACCTAAAAGGTCAACCAGGTCAACCAAAAACCAAACCCCCAGAGAGCTGGAGGATTATGTACTAGGCATAGACGCCTACCCCGAGACGCCCACAAGTTATGATGACATAACCAAGCTACCACTTGAGGAGCAGGACAAGTGGAGAGCGGCAATGGAAAAAGAGATGGAAAGCCTCAAGACCCTTAATGTATACACTCCTGCAACAGTCCCTGAGGGGCAAAAGACGGTGGGGATGAAATGGATATTAAAGGTCAAACAACTAGAGGATAAGCAGACACTGTACAAGGCCCGACTAGTGGCCCAAGGTTTAACCCAAAGATACCCAGATGATTACGAAGACACCTGTTCCCCAACGGTGAAACCAGAAAGCAACCATACGGTGATGGCAACCATACTTGGAGAACAAATGTACCAGTTCGACGTACAGACAGCATACCTACACGCACAACTAGACAAAGAAATATACGTCAAGGGACCACCTGACTTTGGATGTAACAGCGGAGAGACATGGCTGCTCAACAAGAGCCTCTACGGCCTCAAACGGTTTGGCAGGAGATGGTACGAATGTCTGGCTGAGGCAATGGGACAATTGAACTTTTTCCCAGTTAAGGACAACAAATGTGTATTCCTAAGAAGATCACCGGAGGGGGTTGAAAAGGTCCTGGTTTATGTTGATGACCTCTTGTATTTTGGAAAAAGCAAGTCCAAATGTGACGAGTTCGCCCAAGGCCTACAAAGCGAGTTCTCCCTGAAGAGCCTGGGAGAAGTGAGCAAATACCTAGATAGATAGATAGATAGATAGATAGATAGATAGATAGATAGATAGATAGATAGATAGATAGATAGATAGATAGATAGATAGATAGATCTTTATTGTCATTGTCCTGCACAGAACAACAAGATTGGGGGGGGGGAACACTTATCAACCCAACAAAACCTAAACAAAATACAACTATACAAAATTATCAACATACTCCCACCCCACATATACACATTTAACCCCTAAAAAGCTCTAAAACTCTAAAAACTCTAAAACTCAAAACTATATACAGAAGCTCCCTCATAGATTGCATTGCACTGCATTCAAAGCCAGAACCGCTTTTGGGTAGAAACTATTTCTCAAGCAGCTGGTCCTGGTCTTTATGACCCTATACCTTCTTCTAGAAGGCAGAAGCTGAAAGAGATCATTTCCGGGGTGCGTACTATCTTGCGCAATCTCTACAGCTTTCTTATAACACCTGGTGGCATAGATTTGATCTATGAAAAGATAGTCGAACTCCTTGACAAGTGCAACATGTCTGATGCCCACCCATGTGGGAGGCCCATGCAAACGGACTTCATGAAAAATGCCCATGAGGAGGGAGAACCCTTTGAAGACACCAGCCTCTACAGATCCACCATTGAATCACTGCTGCATATCGCCAACTGGACTAGGCCAGACATCATGCTGGCGGTGAGCCTTCTTTCACCTCATTCCAGCGATCCAAAGACCTATCATTGGGTAGCTATCAAAAGGCTACTGAGGTACCTGAAGGGTGCCATGGACACAAAGTTGCTGCTCACCCCTCAAGTAGATGATGGAATCAAGACCAGGAGCAGCCCTATATACTGGCGCACTGAGAAGCAAAAACTGGTCTCCACCTCCACGGCGGAAGCAGAATATGTTTGTTTGTCCAATGCTGCAAATGATCTAATCTGGATAAGTGAACTGATCTCCCTTATCTGGGAGAAGCCCAATCTCCCCATCATCATCCACAAAGATAACAAGGCAGCCATAGACATAGCAAAGACTGAATCCGTAGGGCGGAAATCCAGACACATAGATATCAAGAACAGGAATGTGAGGGAGCTCATAGGAGAGGGCTTTATAGATCTGACACACTGTGAGACCAAGGAACAGGTAGCGGACATCCTGACCAAGCCGCTCCCATTTAGCTCAACATGGTTACCTGTTCGATAGCCTATGTCTTAGTGAGTGAGAAAACATCGACCTTATCCATAATGTGTTCAGTTCGTATGATATTAGAAGGGGTTTTGTTAGATGTAATATCACACTGCCCTGAACTGCATATACCACAATGCATTGCCTATGTAACCTTACTCCTCTGACCTCATCTAACCCTATAAAGGACCCTCGCTGACCCATTCCCTATCCTGACCCTTGAGACCACCACTGACCGCCATGCGGGCAGTAGAAATAAAATACTATAAAGACAAATGATCGGATCTGGAGTTATTGGGCCGAGCCATCTGAAACTCTCTAACAAGCTCACCATTGAGAAGTTGAACCAGATACCTCTTCTGCAGCCGATGAACCAAAGTATAAAGAGAAATGACATAAAGCAAGCAAGCAAATGGAACAAAAATAAAATCAATCAAATATCTAGAAGAAAAAAGAATAGATGAAACTGAACTTAATTCACTCTAATGCATTGGAACCAGAAATAGCAGGAAAAATCTATAAAGGAAAAGAAAATAAGGAATTATCCAACAGATACTGAAAATGTGAATAATGAAACCCGAGGAATGCAAGTAGAATCATCTCCTGAGTCAGATTAGGCGACAATGCTCCATTATTCACATCAGATGATGTATCATCATGTAATTATTTGAAAAGATGGCAAGATCACTTCAGTTGAAATTAGCAAAAGACAGTATATTTGCATGTGTATAAAAGAAACTTAATACTGTATACCAATTAAAATATCAGTGTTGGAGACTTTGACAGACTTAATAACACAGTCACAGCAAAAAACATTGATAATTCTTTCCACTTCGGAAAGGATTGAGGATTTATATAAGGTTCAAGAAGATGGAATAAATTTCCTCTTTAAGCACCCAATCCATATTCTATTACTACTGTATAGTGGAGAGGACTTGGCCGGGGCCGGAGGGTGGGGGAGGTTGGTTATAAACAACACAATCAGGCAGAGAAGAAAGAAAATTAAATCTTTTAAGAAGGAAGGTATGCTCATTGGCAACATTGTATACAGTTTGGGAATCTCTAATTACCAAGCTGTAATGGATATATACCATCAATTCATTTTGGGAGGAAGTTCAACCAATAATCCAAAATTTTCTTGAGGATAAGAAGTCATTAGCAGTTTCCCTTCAACAGGAGGCTTACGTGCTAGTAGTGCACCGAATTCATTCTGCACATCATGTGGCTGATTTTGTAGCTTAGAGCAGAAGTTCTCAACCTTTTAAAGCCAGAGGCTAGATCACGTTCCCTCAGACAGCTTCAGGGGCCGGACGGCCATTTTGCCCTTCCTCCACCACATGGCACTTTTGGTGTGGTGGAGGCAGTGGGGGCCCACATGCAATTGTGCCATGGGCCACATTTGGCCTGTGCGGTGCAGGTTGAGAATCCCTGGCTTAAAGCATAGGTGCTATAATAATATGAAGACATGCATGGCTGTGTTCATCGAGAAGAAGGGTTCCCAACCTAAGGCCCATGGGCTGGATCTGACCCACAGCAACATTTCATGTGGCCCCTCATCCCTCCAAGGGCATTCTAGAAACAAAATGGCCAACCCTTTGAGGCTATTGAGACAAAATGGCCGTCCCTTTTGTGCAGGCAGGGCAAAATGGCATCCAGCCCTCAAAGCTGACTGAGAGAGCATGACCCTGGCCCCGGCTTGGAAATGTTGGGAATCTCTGATCAAGAATGTCTGAGGACACTAGATAACACATAGTCCTTCCCTTTGATGGGGAAAATCTATTCACCATTAAAATAAATAACTACATGTAAGACCTACATAAGAAGAAAAAATAACAAAGAAGATAGGATTGAACACTTAAAGAGAAACACCTCAACAATACAAATCATATTGGATGAGGAATCATAATACACATTATATAATCACCATTATACAGATCAAAGAGAATAGAAAGCGCACCATCTACTAAATATGCACAACAAAGTAGATAATAACAAATATAAGCAGTCTTCAAGTTCTAATCCAAAGAAAACAGAAAAAGTCAAAGCAGCAGCTTTGACATAAACAATACCAAGACCAGCAGTGCAACATCAATAATCCCTACTGCTTCGGGAAACCAAAAATAAATAAATAAATAGATTAGCACCATACAGATAAACAACTAATGTAACATGGGTGTTAATATAATATCCAAAGGATAAACTATAGAGATCGACCATCTACTTCAAGCAGGATTGGTAAGAGTAACAAAACCTTCAGTTGTAGTCAAAGAAGAAGTGCAAATATTGCTAGAGAAGTGTGTAACAATGCCAGTAAAAAGAAAATACTGTACTGTACAAGGATACTGGCTACTACTCCCAGTACAGTATTAAACTGTACTAAAGAATGATGGTGGACTAAGACCTGGAGTTCTTCCTGGAGATGCATTAACTGTCATAACAGGGAAAGAATTGTGACAGTACAAACCATCCTACCATTACATCACATCCTACCATTACCTATACATTGTTGAAGCAGGGAGATAGGTTTGCAGCAATAGAGTTAAAGGATGCTTATATTCATGTCACAATAAGGCAAGATTATTGCCTCTTTCTAAGATTTGTGATTGAAAGGAAACACTTATCATTTTGAAACACTTCGCTTTGGCCTCTCTGAGAGTGTTTACAAAGTGCATGGAACCAATAGCAGCAAATTTATGGATGAACTAGCATTTTTACCCGGCTCTGCTGGGCAGGTATAACTTGTGTGTTGGTGGTTGGGGTGGTTTTGGGGGGTACACACACACACAACACAACCACACACACAACACAACCACACACAGCACACACAACTCAACCACACACACAACACAACCATACACACAACAACCATGCACACACAATACACACACACAACACAACCACATGCAACACAATGACACACACACAGCACACACAACTCAATCACACACACAATACACATACACAACACAACAACACACACACACAACCACACACATAATACATATAAACATACACACAACACAAACACACACACACATGCCAAAGCTGCGCGGGGAGAGGAGGGGCTCCCCTTCCTCCCCCCCAAAGCCTCGGTGATGACACACACACACCGAAGCTGCGTGGGGAGAAGAGGGGCTCCCCCCCCAAAGCCTTGGCAAGGCCACACACACACACACAGCTCAGAAGGCCACGTCGAGTGCGAAAGGCCCAGCCAGCAACAGGTAAGTGGTGCGGGGGACAAGGACTGAGGGGGGGAATGGGCAGGGGGCGGGTTCATGTTCCCCCTTTCTTCTCCCAGACCAAGGTCCCCAGGCCCGTTCCCCCTCTCAGTCCATGTTCCCTGCCCCACTTAACTGTTGCTGGCTCGGCCGTTCACTCTCTGTGCCTCCCCGGCCTGGCCTTCTTAGCTGGGCCGCTCACCTTCCATGCCTCCATGGCGCAGCCTGTCCTCCATCCCCGCCGGCATCGAGGCCTTCGGTGGTCGGGCGGGGGGCGCCAAAATCAGGCGGCCCAGCCAGCAACCGACATGCCTGCCCGCTGTGGTTAGCTGGGGATGGTTTGCGTGTTGGCCAGCCATTTTTCCCCCACACGCTGCTTTCCCAACCTTCTCTGCACTCACGTCCTCAGCCTGATTGGCTGATGGGTTGCGCGGCACGGAGGACGCTGGGAAACATAGGTTTTTTGTTCATCTTCGTGGGGCGGGTGCCCTACTCTCGGTGACTGGACCCTTGCAGCGACCCTCAGACGGTCTAAAGGTAAGTGTGGTCAGCTCGGTACGGGATGGTGGGCCGGGTGTGGCCGCTAATGCCGGACACACACCAACCTACCTCCTTCTTGCAGGTGTAGAAGGGATAAAAATATATCCATACATAGACTACTGGCTTTTCTTGTCAGATGATCTGAACACACTTGTGAGAAATGTCAAACTAACAATACAACTTCTGTTGGATCTTGGCCTCAGGATAAATTATGAGAAATTGCAACTTGTCCAACACAGAAAATTCAATGCATAAGTGCACGGATTGAGTCATTGAGAATCTTCCTATCACAGAAGAGGATGGAGAAAATAATGTGAAACAGTTTAAATATATATTACTCCATAAAAGTTATGTTGCACATAACACAACAGTTAGTGCATTTAATGGCATTGACTACAGCAGTTGCATGCCACGCAAGGCTGAAGATCACACCAATTCAGGCTTGCTATCTATGCACATACAATCCTCAAGCAAAGCCAAAGAACAAACAGATAATTCTGCCACCAGTTCTGAAATAACAGTTGCTTTGTTGGGCAGACAGTCAACACCTAAGCATGAGGATACAATTCAATTAGCTTCAGCCATCAATCCTACTAACAACAGCTGTGAGCAAGGTAAGTTGAGGAGCTAACTGTTAGAACATTCAGATAAATGCCTTCTAGTCAGTGCTGGGGGCGGGGGACCAACATATCAAATATGTATTGTTTTCAGCCATTTTAAAAGTGCTACAAGCATTCAAGAACATGTTACAGGGGACGGTAGACAGGATTGTAGAGATGAATACACACACCAGGATGTGGGTGCAAAAGACAGACCGTCCCAACAATGGACCCCCTGCTCATATTTATTCCTAAAATCCTAAAACCACATGTACATAAGGTAATCACATGGTTTGCACAAAACTACAGAGCATGCTATAGCAAAAGACATAACAAGCAATTTTTCCGGGGTAGAGTTAAAGGCATAGGAAGGCATACACTTTGTTATCTGGTGCCAAGGTGGCGGAAGCTGACTTTACCTAACCTTTCACATAGAACATTTTACATAGAACAGTCTTGGCATCTGGTTTACACAAACAGGCACTTTCAGGAGGCCAGAGATTAGAGAGCTTCAAAGAGACAAAGGACTACATGTACCATCTTCTAACAGGCAGCCATATACTGGACTCTGTTAGCCCAGAAGCTCTCTTTCAGAAGGGTATAGAAAACTTAAAAGCAGTTACCATTAAACTAATGTAATATAATAATATATAAGCTTATTTTCCAACACAGGATAGCAATGGCCAACTCAATGGCAATGTATTATGCAAACAAGCGGGGAGGTACCAAATCAATTATTCTTCTATATCTACCGATGATTCTATGGAAATGGTGCATTCAAAAACATATTTTCCCAACTGCAGTACATGTCACAGAGGAAAAACAATACAGTAATGGGTGCACTCAACAGATTCGCGAGTAGGGACTGTCAAGCAGGTATTCAGAAAACTAGTAGAAAATGGGGTTGCCAAAATAGATGTGCTTGCTTCAAAAAAATCCCAAGAAATGTGAGAACTATTCATAGGAAAAGAGGGGCAAAGATTAACTGGGAAATGCCTTCACAATGTCAAGGAAAGGTCCACTATTTTACATGTTTCCACCATTTCCAATGATACAATGAACAATTCTGAAGATACTACAGGACAAATCCAACATAATTCAGACTGCTCCTTGGTGTCCACATCAACTTTGGTTCCCCAGTCTTCTACTAATGATAGAACAGAAATTGAGACTTTCGGTGGTGGACAATCTTCTAACATGACAGAAGGGCATGTGAGGCATGCAGAAGTCAAACAACTAAAATTAACAGCATAGAGAATATGTCATCAATCTATATTATCCAAAGAACCGGCCAAACGGTGTCAAAACTACAAGAGAAACAAAACCATTTGAGGCAAAAAAGTTATGAATTTATTATGGCTATCCAAAGATGCTCTTCCATTTCTAATAACAAAAATAAACAAGAGAAGAATTATTGTTTATTTTTCATAAATTCTTTGCCTCAAACGGTTTTGTTTCTTTTGTCAATATATATTATGACCAATGCTAGGAAAACATCTGAGTACAAGTGGAAATGATTCGAAGAATATTCAACCTCAAAAATTGAGGAGCATGTTCCAGTGACTAAGGTTTCTTTTGCATTTGAAGCAGAAAAGAATGCCAATATCAACACTGAAGATAAATGGCAATAATTCCATATTAACCAGATAACCATCCATCATCAGATGTGTTTTAAAATCCAATTAGGAAAAGGTTGCTAAAAGGATTTTAAAAATACCTACCCAGATGTAAAGCTACCACCAACTCCATGGTCTTTGTCATTAGTACTGTATCAGGTAACGTTTGGTCCTATAGCAACAACAGCCATTCCTTTCTCAACATTTAAAATAGCTTTTTTATTGTTGCAATATGAACTAGTAAGTTATGTACGGTAGTACCTCGGTAAACGTAATTAATGCATTCTCCGGGACATTTCATACAGTGACAATTACTTTAACTGAAATGCAGTTTCCCATTGGAATGCATTGAAAACCCAATAATGTGTTCTGGAGCTCAGAAAAAACAAACAAAAAAAGTAATTTTTTTCTGTTCAAAACTCTGAAGTGGCAAAAACATGGCAAAAAATAATAATCCAAGGTGCACTTTAGAAAAAGTTTTGAATAGAAAAAATATGGGTCCCCCCCTTTTTTCTTCTTCTTCTTTTTTTCTTTTCCTGAGCTCTGGAAGGATTTCAATGCATATCTGGTATGTTTCCGACACCACACTCTAGTGGCCAGCTCTGGTAATTGCAGGACTAGTCTCCAACAATCAGCTGTTGAGGGGAAGGGGGGATTTTTGGCACTTCCTGGTGGCGCAGGGAGCTTCTGGTGGTGCCAAAAATGTGACAAATATTCCAAAAACAGAACGGGAATGCTCTGAAAACCCTCCTGCCACTATAGGAAGCATTGGAAGGGTGTTCTTAAAACCCCACATGAGCTTCATACTGTGAAAAAAATATAACCAAGCCACTATTTTATCTGGATTTCCTTTAATTGTGCGATTTTTACACTAACCAAACTGTTCGTAAACTGAGATTTCACTATACATTAAGATCAGATCCACCATATTTGACATTTACAAAAGAGAATGATACATTATACACTGGCATTATTTTCTGCCAAAAGTAGTATCACACTTCAGTATGACACCAAAGAATGATTTCTAAAAAGCACTACCTACACTAGATGTACAAAAAGCTTTCTACCTTTCAAGAACAAGAAAGTAGAAAGACAGCAAAGCTTTTAATATGCAATAAGGGTATAAAGAAAGGAAATGCTGGTTCTGCACAGTGTTTCTCAAAATGGCTTAAATGCAGTACACTTAGCACACAATATACCAATAAAGGTTTTCATCCTAATGTAACAAGACATTCTGCAAAGTCAAATATCATACACAACTGTTTCCATGACATGAATAGAAGTAACAGAAATTTGTAGATCAGGAACATGGAAATAACCATTAACCTTTGTAAAACATTATAGGTTAGACATTAGAGCTCAAAAAGATGCTGCATTTGGAATAGTGATGTTCTCCTCGGTTATAGGGTGACAACCCAACACTACTGCAGAAGCTTGTTAGCCACCCATTTGTGTGTGTTAATGGTGACCACGATGAAGAACACGTTACTCACTTGTAACTCTGGTCCTTCAAGTGGTCATCCATGAATTCACACAACCCACCCACCTCCTCACTTTGTCACACCATAGTTAACTAACCTTGCAGTGGCTGATGGGAATGAGGGAAAGGATGCAATAAGAAGAGATATTGAGGCAGAAACTGGAGAGTTCTGCAAGGGTGTTTGCACAGGTACAGAATCCACTTAAGCTCTTTTTACTGTCCAATTTTCATCATATGTATTTATCCAAGCTACTTCGTTTTTGAACTTAATAAATCAATTAGCTCATACAAAATCATATTGTTGATCAATTATTCTTTCATTAAGTGGCAGTTAACTAACCTGACAACCCTGAGGACTAGCAGCTTTGGCGAAGCCCACAGGGAAAGGTGATGGTCCCCAAGTAGATTTAATTCCACTTGAACCCATCTTAATAGAGGGCAGCAGCTTCATTCACCCTGGCCTGGGGCTGATGAGGACTTCGTGTGCTCAGGACCAGAAAGTGACTCATGGAACTGGACCTGTGGTAAGGGTGTCATGCTGTAATACGGAAGGCAGATGAAAGGACACTGCATTATATTCACAGGACAGTCTTCATGGCTAATCACCATGAGGATTTGTCTTTTAATATGTCTAGGCATTTGACCCGGCACAAGCTCTGCTCCTTACGTTGATTCATAGATGTTACATTCCAGATTCCTGTGGAATCTCCATATATAAAACAGAGGTGTCATCAAGTATGTTCTTTATACAAATCCATACCCCTGCACCAATGGCGCTGAAACTTGCTACACGCCTACCTTGTGCATGCAAGATCAGCACTGCAGGGGTCCGGCAGCCCATTTCAGTCAGTGTGCCCTGCAAAAAGGGTCGCAAAGGGGACACCCTACCCGCCAGGACAAACGGCCAGGGAATTCAGTAATTTCAGCGTGTGCAACTCAGCCTCACCCACGACCCAAGCTGTTTCTTATGCACAGAAAAATAGACTAAGGCGTTAACATGTTACACCTGGAACGAGACCGGGATACCTTGACAGGGGACCAGATGGCCAGGGTGGCAGGAGTGCCAGGCCCTACCTGGCCCAGTAAATGCAGGCGCGACCCCCAGGCAAGGCCAGGTAATCATCTAGTTGTTTATACAGCATCAGACTTTCCTTTTTTCCATCAGACACATCTACAGCTGAGCATCCTTTCGGCTTTCTGGGGCTACTTGTACTTGCCCTCTGCTCTTACCCAGTAGCATATTGGACACCTTCTGACCTGAGAGGCTCATCTTCCAGCATCATATATTTTAGCCTTTTGATACTGTCTATGGGGTTTTCTTGACAAGGAAACTGGAGTGGGCTGCCAGTTCCTTCTCCAATAGATCACGTTTAGTCTGAGTTCTCCACTATCGCCTGTCTGTCTTGAGTGGCCCTACATGGCGTAGCCCATAGCCTCATTGAACCACATAAGGCCCCTCCCCATGTCAAGGAAATGATCCGGGGGGTGGGGGGAATGGGATTTACAGTGGCATAAAGTTTACATAGCACTTTATCTTGTACTGTATTAAGTACTGACTATGTATGTGAAGAAGAGTTAGTGTCTTTGTTCTAACTTTTCACCTGTACTTTACTGCACTGCATTTGAGAAGGCTGTTAGGATACATGGGTCATGTAGTCCCCACTGTGTATTGTATTGGATTGCAGTCTGTCCCTTTAAGAGCCTCTCTGCTCTGCCCCAGCTGAACCGAATCAGAGAGTGGCTCAGCAGTTTTGCTACTATAAAGGAAATGCACTCTGAGCATTCTCTTGGGGTATATTCTCCAAGGGCTACAGTCTCTTTGGGGCTATCTGAGCTATGGTGCTACACTGCTAGGAACTATGGAACTGGAAGCTATGGTAAGCTATGGAACTATGAGCTTTGAAGTTGGATACTGAAAGACTGCAATGATACTGCTAAAGGCTTCTAAGGACTGAACTCTGCCTCATGCTTGCAACTGAATAGCAAGCCTGCTTACTGCAACTGGAAGGAAACTACTCTGCATCTGCTCAGAGGTAATCTCTGCTAAAGACTGTTTATTTGGACATTTGCTATCTCTTATGAACTGCTGCCAACTGTACTGAGAGCTGCTTATCTCAGGCATTTATGCTTTTCCTGTGATTGCTGAAAAGTAAAGCTATTTTCTTTTCCTTATACAACCTGCTTGTCTGTGTGAAAATTTCTGTCAGCTGTCGCTGTGTACACAGCTAGCTGCTTTTGCTCTGCTAAACACTGCCAAGCCTCATTGGGGTACCCCCAGCACCCCAGCACCTTATCAAAGGATTTTTAAATTTTTTTAATAAGAATAAAGCATATTGGTTTGCTATAGTACATGTTGATAGATAATTTTACTCCTTATGCCTTTTATCAAAAAACTATGTCGATGCAAGTTGATGTACTGTAAGTGATAACTTTTTCATTTTGTTTCAGTCCATAGCTTTGGCCAACATGGATTCTAATCAGCTAGAGGCTTTTTTGACTGCACAAACCAAGAAACCAGGAGGTATCACAACAGATCAAGCTACGGTTATTGCAAAATTTTGGAAGAACCACCGAGTGAAAATTCACGAGAGCCTGATAGATCAGAGCAAGTGGGAAAATAGCTTGAAAAATGTAAGCTGGAGAGTGGATTTAAAATCTCAGTCCAGGAATGGTGACCAGTTAAACAGCCCGGTGGCAATAGTTGAAATGGAACTTGGCAAGAAAGGACAGGTGAGCCATTTTAATCTTTTTTTTTCATTGTGAAAAATGTTATGTATCATAACATGTTAGCCACTGTTGGGCGCGTTTTACTTCTACTTCCAGGAGCAGCAAGGGCAGCGTGGGCCGGATAAATTGTTGGGTACCCAATCTGGCCCACGGGACATAGTTTGAACACCCCTGGTTTAAGAAGAGAAAGTGACAGCCTAAAAATCTATCTCATCCTGTTGCAAAACATTGCAAGGCACATTTTACTTTCGCTTCTGGTGGGAGGAACCACATGACCGGCCCACTGAACCACATGACCGACCCACGGCCCAAAATGTTTGGGCACCTGATCTAGTGTTTGTTCTTCTGCAGTATATCAAATATTTGGCTGTGAGTAATTATGAGTAATTTAGCTGTGAGTAAAGCAAAGGGGCAAAATAGATTAAACAGGATGCTTAGCCCACCAGGTCAGAAGAGGTGGGTGGATAGGACAGTGGTAGGAGAAATACGGTGTTGTAAGGAACAATCTTAACCTATAAATCCAAGTGTTCACCGTTGGAACTGGCTATAGGTTGCTATGCGTCGCCCTACTGACCCGCACCCACCCTTCGTGCGCACGGCCGAATTGCCTACGCAGGTCAACGAAGGATTTAAAAATCCGGCACGGGGGCCTCAGCCCCACAAACGGCAAGAAAGGGAAAGAACTTCACTTCCCAACATTCCTTGCGCCGCGCTGCGCCAGAGCCAATCAGGCTGAGAGGCTCTCGCACGGGGCAGCGTTCGGAATCGCGCCGCAGCCAATCAAAACAAAACCATTTAAAAAAAACGCAGCACAAACAGAAAGCACCAACCCATTACTACAAGCCCCAGCATCCTGCGCGCCATGAGCACGCAGAACGCTGAGGAAAACGGCGCCCGAAAAATTAAAAAGAAAAACAACTCACCGCATCACTGCCAAACACACACCAGCCGGCTTTCTTTCCCTCACCCACAGCGCCTGGAGTTTCCCCTTTAATATCAGTGGGTGGGGGCTGCGACCCCCCTCTCCGCTGGCTTTTCTAGGGTTGGGAGGTTTGTGGGGAGAAAAGGGGAATGTTTCCCAAACCCTTCTGGACTCTGGACACCAGGGAGAGGTGATCGATTCCCACCCCCCTCCTTAAAAAAACTCCGTCTTTTCTAATCTTTAAAAACGGAGTTGTTTTAAGGAGGGGGGGAGGGAATCGATCCACTGTGCTTGGTGTCCTGAGTCCAGAAGGGTTTGGGAAACATTCCCCTTTTCTCCCCTCAAACCTCCCAACCCTAGAAAAGCCAGCGGAAAGGGGGGTCGCAAGCCCCACCCACTGATATTAAAGGGGAAACCCCGATCTACTTTCACAACTCCACACAAACAAAGCACCATAAAACAATAAAGCCCCCCTCCCTACCACCTAGCCCACCCTTCCTAACCCCCAACGACCATGCCCCCCTCCCCACCACCTAACCCACCCTTCCTAACCCCCAATGACCAGGCCCCCCTCCCCAACACGGGCCGGCAGCGTACATATTCCAACGAGTCTGCCTTGCGAAAAAAACCCCAACATAACACCACATGGTATTTCAATGGGCCACCCAGCCACCGAGGCCGGCCCACAGAAGTAACCACACCAACCACATAAAATTTACACAGAAAATCTCCAACAAACACACAAAAAAACAAGGAAAAACACAACCCCCCACCCCCCACAAATCACACCAAAACCACCCATTACATATCGGAAATCACAACTTACCAAGACAGGTCCAGCCTCACCGAGAAACAGAATTGAAATGGCAAAAGAACAGGAAGAAAACACAGGACAGGACAAACATTACTCAACAGCACCACCAAGTGGCCACAGGAAAAATGACACTCAATGAATTCGAATTACACTTACACATTTTTAAAAAAATCTTATCCAAAGTACACCTATCACCAAAAAAAACATAGTAACACATTATTTTTAAAAATGCAATTATTGGGAAAAAATATATATCAACCTTTCCACTTTTAAAAATCCAAATTTATTTATAACAGTTTAAAAACCTACCTATGTATAAAAAAACAATATTTTTTAAAAATAACATAACTCATTTAAATACACATACAATAAAAATCATCCAACACCATTTCTCATATTTTTTTAAAAAACAAAACCCCCAAAAAAGCCCGGCAACCCTTGCTAGTACTCTATAGGGACATGGAATGTGAGATCTATGAATCAAGGAAAGCTGGAAGTGGTAAAAGAAATGGAAAGAATAAGCATTATCTTGGGAATAGGTGAGTTAAAATGGATAGGGATGGGCGAATTCAGCTCTGGAAAACATCATATCTACTCCTGTGAACAATAATACCTCAGAAGAAATGGAGTAGCCATTTTGTTGTTGTTCAGTCGCACAGTCGGTTCCGACCCTTTGCGACCCTATGGACCATTGCTCTCCAGGCGCCTCTGTCCTCCACCATCCCCCTCAGCCCTCCCAGCTCTGTGCCCATTGTGTCTACAATGCCATCTAGCCATCTCATCCTTGGCCTCCCCCTTCTTCTTTTGCCCTCCACCTTTCCCAACATCAATGCCTTCTCAAGTGAATCCTCCCTTCTCATTTGATGTCCAAAGTATTTTAGCTTCATCTTTACTATTTGACCTTCCAGTGAGCAGTCAGGGTTAATTTCTTCTAAGATTGACCTATTTGTTCTCCTCGCTGTCCAGGGGACTCTCAAAACTCTCCTCCAACACCACATTTCAAAGGCATCTATTCTTCTGCGTTCAGCCTTCCTAATTGTCCAGCTCTCACATCCGTACATTACTACTGGGAAGACCATTGCTTTGACTATTCTAATTTTTGTTTTCAGTGTGATGTCTCTGCTTTTCACTATGTTCCCCAGGTTTCTCATTGCTTGTCTCCCAAGAATCAGTCGCCTTTTTATTTCATGGCTACAATCCCCATCTGCAATGATCTTTGATCCTAAGAAAGTAAAATCTGTCACTGCTTCTACTTCTTCCCCATCTATCTTCCATGAACTGATTGGGCCTGTTGCCATTATCTTGGTTTTCTTGATATTTAGTCTCAAGCCAGCTTTTGCACTCTCCTCCTTCAGCCCAATCAAGAGATTCTTTAGGTCTTCCTCACTTTCTGCCATTAGGGTGGAATCGTCTGCATATCTCAGATTGTTGATGTTTCTCCCAGCGATTTTAATCCCATATTGTGATTCCTCCATCCCTGCACTGCGCATTATGTGCTCTGTGTATAGGTTGAATAGACATGGTGACAAAATGCAGCCTTGTCTTACTCCTTTTCCTATTCCAAACCACTCTGTCATTCCATGTTCTGTCCTAACTGTTGCTTCTTGGTTCATGTACAGATTTCTCAGGAGGCATATGAGGTGCTCTGGTATTCCCATCTCTTTAATTACTTGCCACATCTTGTTGTGGTCCACACAGTCAAATGCCTTAGTGTAGTCAATAAAACAAAAGTAAACTTGTTTCTGGTATTCCTTTGTTTTCTCCATGATCCAGCGTATGTTGGCAATGTGGTCTCTAGTCCCCCTGCCTCTTCTGAAACCTGCCTGCACCTCTGGTAGTTCTCTTTCCACATGCTGCTGAAGTCTATCCTGTATTATCTTGAGCATCACTTTACTGGCGTGTTCGATAATTTGAACATTCTTTGGCATTGCCCTTTTTTGGGATTGGGACGTATACTGATCTTTTCCAATCCTGTGGCCATTGTTTTGTTTTCCAAATCTGTTGGCATATTGAATGCAGTAATTTGACGCCGTCATCTTTTAGCGCTTTGAAAAATTCAACTGGGATACCATCATCTCCACTAGCTTTGTTGTTTGCAGTGCTCTTTAGGGCCTTTATGACTTCGCTCTCCAGGATGTCTGGCTCAAGTTCTACTTCTTCATCATTGTGATTGTCAGGAGTGTTGAGGTCCTTTTTGTAGAGTTCCTCTGTGTACTCTTTCCATCTTTTCTTAATTTCTTCTGCATCAGCTAGCTCCTTTCCTTCTTTGTCCCTTATCATGGTCATTTTTGCTTTAAATGTTCCCTTAATTTCCCCAATTTTTTTGAAAAGATCTCTGGTTCTGCCTCTTTTGTTGTTTTCCTCCATTTCTCTGCACTGTTCTTTTAGGTAGTTTTCCTTATCTCTCCTTGCTTTTCTTTGAAATTCTGTGTTCAAATGATTGTAGTTTTTCCTTTCTCCTTTGACTTTTGCGTTCCTTCTTTCCTCTGCTATTTTAAGAGCCTCATCAGACAACCACTTTGCTTTCTTACTCTTCTTTTCTTTTGGTATGGTTTTCTTTGCTGCTTCCTGCATGATGTCCCTCATCTCTGTCCATAATTCTTCTGGCACTCTATCTATTGAGTCTAAGCCATTGAATCTGTTCATCACCTCCACCGCGTATTCTTTAGGGATGCTGTCTAGGTGATATCTTTCTGGTCTCCGTGTTTTCCTTATTTTCTTTAGTCTAAGCCTGAATTTTGCGATCAATAGGTTGTGATCTGAGCCACAGTCTGCTCCAGGTCTTGTTTTTGCTGACTGTATGGAGGTTCTCCATCTTTGGCTGCAGAGTATGTAGTCAATCTGGTTTCGGTGTTGGCCATCTGGTGATGTCCATGTGTAAAGTCGCCTCTTGTGTTGCTGGAAGAGAGTGTTTGCTATGACCAGTGCGTTCTCATGGCAGAACTCTATCAATCTTTGCCCTGCTTCATTCTGTACTCCAAGACCAAATTTGCCTGTTATTCCCTCCACTTTTTGATTTCCTACTTTGGCATTCCAGTCTCCTAATATAATTTGGACATCATTTCTTGGTGTCTGTTCTATGAGGTGTTGTACGTCCTCATAGAACTGGTCCATTGTGGCTTCATCTGCACCAGTGGTTGGTGCGTATATTTGGATCACGGTGACATTGAAAGGTTTGCCTTGAATTCTGACTGACATTCTGTCACTTTTGAGATTGTATCCCATTACTGCTTTTCTCACTCTTTTATTGACAATTATGGCTACTCCATTTCTTCTAAGGTTTTCTTGTCCACAGTAGTAGATATGATGGTTTCCAGAGCTGAATTCACCCATCCCTGTCCATTTTAGCTCACTGATGCCCAAGATGTCAATGCTTATTCTTTCCATCTCACTTTTTACCACTTCCAGTTTTCCTTGGTTCATTGATCTCACATTCCATGTCCCTATGCAGTATTGCTCCTTACAACATTGCATTTCCCCTCCCCCTTTCCTGTCCCTCCCCTTTCTCCCCTCTGTGGTGTTAAGCATCCTGTATCACCTAGCCTGCCCTTTTGTTTTGCCTTTTGTTTTGGTCAATAGGGTTCTCTTGGCAGGATTTGTGGCGTGGTTTGCCGGTGTCTACGCCATTTTTCTCTCCTCATACATTTTATCACAGTTTTTAAAAGTTTAAAACATTTAAGACAACATATTATCATGCATATTATCACACTTTAAAACACAGTCTCTATGTCAGTTTCTATGTTTAGTCAGTATATTATTGTCAATATAAGACCATTATTGTCAATAAAAGACCGAGGAAAGCAGTAATGGGATATAATCTTTAAAATGACAGAATGATTTCAGTCAGAATCCAAGGCAAACCTTTCAATATCACTGTAATCCAAATATACGCACCAACCTCTAGTGCAGATGAAGCCATAGTTGATCAGTTCTATGAGGACCTACAACATCTCATAGAACAGACACCAAGAAATGATGTCCACATTATTTTAGGAGATTGGAATGCCAAAGTAGGAAATCAAAAAGTAAATGGAATAACAGATAAGTTTGGTCTTTGAACACAGAATGAAGTAGGGCAAAGGCTAATAGGGTTCTGCCAAGAGAATGCACTGGTCATAGCAAACACCCTCTTCCAGCAACACAAGAGGAGACTTTACACATGGACATCACCAGATGGCCAGCATCGAAACCAGATGATTACATACTCTGCAGCCAAAGATGGAGAACCTCCATACAATCAGCAAAAATGAGACCTGGAGCAGACTGGCTCAGATCACAACCTACTAATTGCAAAATTCAGGCTTAGACTAAAGAAAACAGAGAAAACAATTAGGCCAGACAGGTATGACCTAGACAACATCCCTAAGGAATACACAGTGGAGGTGTGGAACAGATTTAATGGCTTAGACTTGATAGACAGAGTACCAGAAGAATTATGGACAAAGGCGCGGGACATCATACAGAAGGCAGCAAGGAAAACCATACCAAAAGAAAAGTGTAAGAAAGCAAAGTGGTTGTCTGGTGAGGCTCTTAAAATAGCAGATGAAAGAAGGAATGCAAAAGGCAAAGGAGAAAGGAAAAAAATCAACCAATTGAATACAAAATTTCAAAGAAAAGCAAGGAGAGATAAGGAAACCTACCTAAATGAACTATTTATTTATTTATTTATTTATTTATTTATTTATTTATTTATTTAAATTCAAATTTTTATGCCGCCCAGTCAGGTAAACCCGACTCTGGGCGGCTCACAACAAGTTAAAACATACATAAAAAACAGTTGAGCCATTAAAACCCAACATACCCACCCACCTATTCCATTTATCATTAAAAGACTACCCACGTTAAAAACTGCCTGCATTGGAATTAAAAGAAATGGGGACTTATTTAATAAGCCAACAGGCGGAGACCATCCTTCCATTTGGGCCCCACACCTGTCCCACCAACCAGGATTTTAGGTCTTTTCTGAAAGGTAGCAGCTCAGTCTGCTCCTGCAGCTCTACTGATAGGAGGTTCCACAAGGCTGGTGCAGACACGGAAAAGGCCCTCCTTCGTGTACCAGAGAGACGAGCCCCTCTGGTAGATGGAACAATTAGGGAGCCCCTCCGGTCCACTCTGGTTGGACGGGCAGACACTCTTGGGACGATGCGGTCTCTAAGGTAACCTGGCCCACTAGAGGAAAACAACATAAGCGGTAGGACTAGAGATCTTTTCAAAAAAATTGGGGAAATTAAGGGAACATTTAAAGCAAAAATGACCATGATAGGGACAAAAATGGCATGAGTTTAGCTGATACAGAAGAAATTAAGAAAAGATGGCAAGAGTACACAGAGGGACTTTTAAAAAAGGACCTCAACACCCCTGATAATCACAATGATGAGAACATTGAACTTGAGCCAGACATCCTAGAGAGTGAAGTCAGAAAGGCCCTAAAAAGCACTGCGAACAACAAAGCCAGTGGAGATGATGGTATCCCAGCTGAATTTTTCAAACCCATAAAAGATGATGGAATCAAATTATTGCATTCTATATGCCAGCAGATTTGGAAAACACAACAATGGCCACAAAATTGGAAAATATCAGTATATGTTCCAATCCCAAAAAAAGGGCAATGCCAAAGAATGTTCAAATTATCGAACAATTGCGCTCATCCCACACGCTAGCAAGGTGATGCTCAAGATAATACAGGATAGACTTCAGCAGCATGTGGAGAGAGAACTGCCAGAGGTGCAGTCTGAGTTCAGAAGAGGCAGGGGGACTAGAGACCACATTGCCAACATATGTTGGATC
Organism: Bradypodion ventrale; assembly: GCA_035047345.1. NCBI lineage: Eukaryota > Metazoa > Chordata > Lepidosauria > Squamata > Chamaeleonidae > Bradypodion > Bradypodion ventrale. The sequence continues at coordinate 257,494,768 of JAWDJE010000001.1, forward strand.
ATGGAGAAAACAAAGGAACATCAAAAACAAGTCTACTTCTGTTTCATTGAATGCACCAAGGCCTTTGACTGTGCGGACCATAACAAAATGTGGCAAGTAATTAAAGAGATGGGAATACCAGAACACCTTATATGCCTCATGAGAAATCTGTACGTGAGTCAAGAAGCAACAGTTAGGACAGACTACGGAATGATGGAGTAGTTTGGAATAGGAAAAGGAGTAAGCCAAGGCCGCATTTTGTCACCCTACTTATCACCCTTGCATTTGCAAGATATTCAAATGACAGACATGATAGCAAATTATGAAAAGGTATAAATCCCCCATGTAAAAATTATTAGTAACTGACCAAGTCCGTGAGCAGGATAAGTGCAATTGTCTGAGCCAGGCATTCTCAACCTCTGGCCTGCGGGCCAGACCCCGAAGCTTTTTCCTCCGGGCCCCAACACCCTCCTCATTCTCACCGCCACCACCGCCTGCAAACACTGAAAACCAGCAAAAACGTGCATTTTCAGTGTGTTCTCATGCAAAAACACATGTTTTCAGCGTTCTCGTGCATTTTTGGCGAGTTCTCACATGATTTTGGTGAGTGCTCACATAATTTTAGCAAGTTCTAACATGAAATCACCTGAGAACTTGCCAAAATTGTGCGAGAACTCACCGAAATCATATGAGAACTCACCGAAATCATGTGAGAACTCACACAGAAACACATGACCGGGCGGCCCGCACAGCCATTCTGAGGGGGGTGATCCAGCCCCCACCCTGAAAAGATTGAGAAAGCCTGGTCAGAGCTTTGTTCACCTTGGATGTATGTGTCTCGGTGGGGACATTTATGTAACTGGATAAAGTCAAATGTGAATAAGAACAATAAAAATGAAGGCTTTGTTCACCTTGGATGTATGTGTCTCGGTGGGGACATTTATGTAACTGGATAAAATCAAATGTGAATAAGAACAATAAAAATGAGAGAGCTGAAGGAGATGAGGACTAAAATGGAACTGCTTTAATTTTCTAGACATTGATTAAACACCGTGTACTCTGTCAATGATTATTTTCTGTACATTGTTTCCACACCATATTGTTGAACATCAAAATGTATGTTGCTTGTTTGAAGCTGAAAGTGAGAAAATATTTCAACATCTATTGCTCCTTGCCTTCCCTACAAAAATGATTTGCGATAATAGTGACAGGGGTCTCTCCCAATTTTAGGGCAAGACCCCTACACTCAGTCCAAAAGTTATATATATATATATATATATATGCTTGACCTATCTGATAAGAAATTGGTGTGAGAGGGTTGATGGATCTGCATGAACTAGGTGGTTAGCTACTAGTTTTAATGTGTCTTTCCCCCATGCTTCTGCCTTTTGTTCTTAAAATTAGCTTTCTTTCTTTATCTTTATATATGAGTGAAACATCTTATTCCTTTCTGAGTTCCATTAAGGTGTCTGTGAAAGTTTGCACCTCAAAATGTTTAAAAGCTATGAAATGCTTGGAAAAACATATTTATGATATTTCCCTCATTTTCTTATTAGTAACGCCGTTCTTCTTTCTTTTCCACCTTAATTTCTCAAGCACCATTCTTCACATTTCTCATGATATCTCACTTTCTTTTTGAACATATGTTGGATCATGGAGAAAACAAAGGAACATCAAAAACAAGTCTACTTCTGTTTCATTGAATGCACCAAGGCCATTCTCCCTGTTTCTTCCTGTATTCATGCTTCCCTCCTTATGTAAGTTCTCTAGAGTCTTCAGACATTTGATGGGGCTTTGCAAAGTACAGCACGACGTTTGTTTCATGACGTCTGCTTTATGTCCTTAAACAGGGCCATCAGATCCTGGCTTGGCAGCATTTTATTTCATTTTATTTTATGCTTTTAAAAAATCCAAGATTTTTGCTATGGAGACTGTGACACAGCCATTGTGTTAGTAATTGCTTCATACATACATTGTCAACTCACAGGTGCAGAATGGCAGGAGAGAATTCACTCGTGATCATTTTTTTAGGTTACTTGTAGTTGTCAGTCTAACTAGGAATCACTTGAAGAGCATGAAAAATTAACGTTCCACTTAGCCTAGAAGTAGAATACAGCTCTTGACTGGAACTAGCACACTGAACAGACTGTCATGTTCTTCCAGTGACAGCATCTCAAAAGATTCCAAGTAAGCAGACATATTAGTCAAGAAACAAAACAAAAAATTTAAAAAAGAGCCCTCGTGGTGCAGTGGTTAAACTGTTGTACTGTAGCCAAAATATTGTAAGTTCAATCCTGGCTAGGGCTCAAGGTTGACTCAGCCTTCCATCCTTCCGAGGTCAGTGAAATGAGTACCCAGCATGTTGGGGGCAAAATGCTAATTAGCCTGTGAACTGCCCAGAGAGTGCACTATGCGCTCAATATAAATGTAATTGCTAGTGCTAGTGCTAAAAGAAGAAGACAAAACCATTATGGCATTTGAAGATTAACTGCTATATTTTAATGTGGAATATTAACTGCTATATTTTAATGTGAGCTTTCATGGATCAAGTCCACCTTCTCAGACCAAAAAGCCAATTTTTCTCATGTTATCTTCAGTAACAAACCTATAGCAACCTGACGTATCTGATCCTAGCTGAAGTAATAAAGCAAGACAAATAATGCAGTACATCATCTTCATATTTAATAGACCCCATTAAATGCTTTTATGCAGCTCAGGGCAATAGCTTTGGGGAAGGGTTGTCAAAGTTATTTTTTTATGGAAGTTATGAGCCTATAAATAATACTATTAGATGATTTAAATGGAATTAGCATGAACATTGCTTCCATGTACGATTTTTGCGATTGTATATGGATAATACTTGGGGGAAACTATTCTCTGCATTAAGATTTGGAAGCATTGTGCAAATATGTCCTGTTTCTTATCATCTGCGGAAATCTTCAAATTACTTGGAAATTTTACTGTTAATACAAACATTTAATTTTTGTAAATATTAAATAGTAATTAATAGTAAGGGACTGTGGTGGCTTAGTGGGTAAGACGTTGATCTTGATGACTGGAAGGTCAGCAGTTGGAGGCCCCCAGTGCTGCATGATGAAGTGAGCTCCCGTCTCTGCCCCAGCTCCTGCCAACCTAGCAGTTCAAAAGCAAAAACTTGCAAGCAGATAAATAGGTATCACTTTGGTGGGAAAGTAAACAGCGTTCCATGCACTTTGTTGTCTAGTCATGCCTGACATGCCTGACACTTGTCCACAGAAACCTCTATAGACTCAGATAGTGCTGTCTCTTTGGCTATAAATGCACCGAACCCTAGGAGTCAGATATGACTGGTTTTCAAGAAAGAGCGGCCTAATTAATAGTAACTGTGCCCATTACATCTACGATACCATCTAGCCATCTCATCTTTGGTCGCCCTCTTTTTCTTTTGCCCTCCACCTTTCCCAGCATCAAGGCTTTTTCAAGTGAATCCTCTCTTCTCGTTTGATGACCAAAATACTGTACTTTAGCTTCATCTTTACTATTTGACCTTCCAAGGAGCAGTCTGGTTTGATTTCTTCTAAGATTGACTTGTTTGTTCTCCTCGCTGTCCAGGATACTCTCAAAACTCGCCTCCAACACCACATTTCAAAGGCATCTATTCTTCTGCGCTCAGCTTTCCTTATGGTCCAGCTCTCACAACCATACATTACCACCAGGAATACCATTGCTTTGACTATGCGGACCTTTGTTTGTAGGACGATGTCTCTACTTTTCACTATGTTCCCCAGGTTTCTCGGCAAAATGGCTATCTAGCCCCCGAAGCCGTCTGAGGACGTGTGACCTTGCCCCCAGCTTAAAAAGGTTGAGAACTCCTGGTCTAGAAGATTGTGTTAATCAGGATTGCTTAGGGTGTGGTGTAGTCAATCTTTATATGATTTCCTTTATACAAATGTAAACTGCCAGTGAAATTCTAGCCATGATTTTGAAGTCACTTTTTTAGTTGACCAAACTATCCTTAAGTACTGTATTTTCTGGCGTATAAGACTACTTTTTAACCCCGAAAAATCTGTGCCAAAGTCGGGGGTCGTCTTATAGGACAGGTACTTAACTGCAGCTTGTTTCCCCTTGCTTCATATGTCCGGCGCATATGGTGGGGGGTGCTGCGGCCGAGTCGCTGCTCTGTGCGGGGAGTATGAAGCAAGGGGAAGCAAGCTGCACACATCTTCCTGTACCTCAAGGAGGAGAACGTGAGCGTGGATTGGCTCTCCACCAGAACCTGCCCATTCGACTCGGAGGGCTGCATGAAAGAAAGCATGAAGGACTTGCAGATGATGCTGTGACAGGCATTGGCTCTGTAAGCCCTAGCTGTGCTACATACATACATACATACATACATACATACATACATACATACATACATACATACATACATACATACATACATACATACATACATCAACACCTCTCTGTGCCTTTATGTCATCTACCAACATCTGCCTTCCACCCTAAAAGCTCCCGCAGGCATTAACTGCGGTTGCTATAGGTGGGCTGATCTATTTGAGCTACCTGATTGTGTCATCTTTTTGTTCATCTTTTTTTTTTTGCTTGGGAGCAGAATTAAAAGTCTAGATTGTGTTGATCTGAGTTACAGTGTCCTGTATTCCATAGCACTGCTTGGTGTTAAAATAGTACTGAGAACACACTGTAGTTCAGAGAGTGTTCTGTGAACTCTTCATCTTGGCTTTAATCGTTTGCTACTGGCTGGTGGAGCTCAGGAGTCTACTTTGAGTTTTCTTTTTCTTTGCATTGCTTTGCTTTTGTTTTTTCTGCAAGTCTACTTTGCCCACCCTGACGAAGAATTTTAAAGTGGGATTACAAAACATGTCTTATGATTAAGATGGTAAAAAAGGTATGTGTTTTTAATCTGAAAACATGTAATGTATTTGTATGTTGGTTAATTTGCTTAAGCATCCATTGCAGATAAACCAAAGTGCACTCTTGACATTCTTTAGTCGCTGGAGCAAAGTCAAATATGATGCATCCAGAAGATATTTAAGGCTCTGGTGGATGAAGAAGATATGAAGAGAATGTAGATGCTCACTGTCCACACCTGGATTTTCACCCCAAATTCTTTCCTTATACTTACATTGCTGCCCTTTGTTTTATCACCAAGTATTCCTCTTAGTCTGTCTGACTTCTTTGATTTGTTCTTTCATCCCTTTTAATTTCTCTATTCCCGTAAATATTTGTTAAAAAGAGCAATTACAGTAGACCCTCACATAACGACGTTGCTTGGTTCCCCAAGTAGCGTCGCTATAGGGGAAACGTTGTGCGGTTTTCAATGGCAGCTGCACCATCTAGCGGCAAAAAACTGTCATTATCCGCACGACATTAAAAAAAGTTAATCTGCACAATGACGGTTTTTCGTTGTTGTGCGGATAGTCACATGGTGAGTGACGACGTGTCGTTAAGCAGAAATGACGCTATTCAAATGTGTCATTAATCGAGGGACCACTGTATATGCTACAAGACACACAGAGACAAATGAACACTCATTGTACCTTAATCTTGCTCCACCTGCCGTGAACTCTAACTAGAGTGAAGCCATTTCAGCTACCCCAAATGGGCATTTTAATGCCTTACTTTCAAAATGGCAGCTCAGCTGCCAAGCTACCATATTGAACATAGTGCCTTTATGTTTCAAAGAAAAAGAAAGACTTCTCACTCTTTTGATGTCATACATGCCAGAATGGAAAGTTTTGATTAAGTTGCTTTTGAGAATTTTAGCATTGAAGTTACTGGACCAATAGCAGCAGGTTCTCCTATAGCAGTGATGGTGAACCATTTAGAAACGGAGTGTCCAAACTCAACAGGCTGCTGTCCATGATGCAGAGGAGCGGGATGAACTCTGTGCTGGGGGGAAGGAGGAAGAGCTTCCATTGGACTGCTGGTCAGAGGGGCAGGGGAAATTCTGTGCTGGGTCAACAATGCACATGCCCACAGTGAGAGCTCTGAGTGCCACCTCTGGCATGTGTGCCACAGGTTTGCCACCACTGTCCTGTAGGATGTTCTTGTTTTTAAAACATGGCATGTTTCATACAACCTTACTGTGTTGTTCAGCTGATCTGGTTGGTGTTGCTATTGAGGCCCAAATCACCAAGTGGAATATCTTGGTGGCCATTGCTGTAGACATGCTTGCACCTACATGCCCTCTCCATTGTAGAGCTCTTCTCTCACCATGGTATACAGGTAGGCTATGTAGATCTGAAAAGGAAAATTTACTAAATATTGGTTATTGCCCACAAATGTAACAAACAGGATGCTAGATACAAAGTGGAAAATTGTTGTCTAAACGAGGAAGGAGAGCCTCAAGTTCTTGAGATACAATATGTCCATTTTTATGTTCCTTCAAATCAGAACTGATCTATATTGACGCTAAAATGGCTTTCAATATAAGTAAATGCAGGGATGGAGGAATCACAATATGGGATTAAAATTGCTGGGAGAAACATAAACAATCTGAGATATGCAGACGATACCACCCTAATGGCAGAAAGTGAGGAAGACCTAAAGAACCTCTTGATTGGGCTGAAGGAGGAGAGTGCAAAAGCTGGTTTGAGACTCAATATCAAGAAAACCAAGGTAATGGCAACAGGCCCAATCAGTTCCTGGAAAATAGATGGGGAAGAAGTAGAAGCAGTGACAGATTTTACTTTCCTGGGATCAAAGATCACGGCAGATGGGGATTGCAGCCATGAAATAAAAAGGCGACTGATTCTTGGGAGACAAGCCATGAGAAACCTGGGGAACATAGTGAAAAGCAGAGACATCACATTGCAAACAAAAATTAGAATAGTCAAAGCAATGGTATTCCCAGTGGTAATGTACGGATGTGAGAGCTGGACAATTAGGAAAGCTGAACGCAGAAGAATAGATGCCTTTGAAATGTGGTGTTGGAGGAGAGTTTTGAGAGTACCCTGGACAGCGAGGAGAACAAATAGGTCAATCTTAGAAGAAATCAACACTGACTGCTCATTGGAAGGGCTAATAGTAAAGACGAAGCTAAAGTATTTTGGACATCAAATGAGAAGGGAGGATTCACTTGAGAAGGCCCTGATGTTGGGAAAGGTGGAGGGCAAAAGAAGAAGGGGGAGGCCAAAGATGAGATGGCTAGATGGTATTGTAGACACAACGGGCACAGAACTGGGAGTGCTGAGGGGGATGGTGGAGGACAGAGGTGCCTGGAGAACAATGGTCCATAGGGTCGCAAAGGGTCGGAACCGACTGTGCGACTGAACAACAACAACAACATAAGTAAGATGCTTAAGCAATCTTTTACCAATTCCATTCCTCCAGTGAATTTTAATAGCAAATTGGGGATTCGAACACAGGCCTCCTTGTCCATCACTCTATCCGTTACACCACACTGAATATCTAACTTATTTCCACCCTTTCCCAAGATTTATAATGCCCAGTCAGATGATGAATTCCTTTGCTGATTTAATTTCATTCATTTTTTATCACACTCCCCCCCTCAAAAAACAAAACAAAACCTGGGACCAAAACATACTTTTAAAACGCAAGTATAAATAAGGAACATTGAATTATACATCTTTTAAAAAGTAAATCAGTTGTGATGTCAAAGTAGAATGCAATAAAAAGACATTTAAAACCTCTTAGAAAAATAATTAGAATTAATGGTAGAAAAGATCATGTTGTACTCTCTCCAAAAAAATTACTGAACCACCAAATCAGCATCTTCTACAGCAAGCAAAGAAGAATCCACAAGGATATTGCCGATCTTGAACCACACGTACAAAACCAGCCCTTCTCATTGGATGCTGCGCCAATATTCACCACCGTAAAAGGGGGGAATCTATGATACACAACTTGTTGTCCTGAGGAAAAGGTTGCCCTTGCTCGAAAGCCAGTCATCTCCGACTCTAGGGTGGTGGTATTCATATCTGTTTACAGCCAAAGAGCCTCTGCAGACTTTTCCATGATGACATGGCAGACATGACTAGACATCGGAGCCCTGGTGCTGCAGTGGTTAAACTGCTGTACTGCAGCCAGAAAGTTGTGAGTTCATTCTTAATCAGGACTCAAGGCTGATTCAGCCTTCCATCCTTTCAAGGTCAGTAAAATGAATACCCAGCATGTTGGAGCAAAATGCAAATTAACTTGTGAATTGCCCAGAGAGTGCTATGGGGCAGTATATAAGTCTAATTGCTACTACCACAGGGCACTGAACACTCTTACCTTTCCCGCTAAAGCGGTACCTATTTCGGAAAAACAAAGAAAACAAGGTGTCTACTCTACTGCGGAGCTGCTTGGTCCACAAGAAGAACACCATGGACTTACATAATAATATCATAAACCTATCCACTGAGCTAAGCAAGGGATTGTCCCTTTGTCCACCCCAAAGCCACACACATGATACAGCTCTTTGACAACCTAGAGGTCTTTTTCCTTAAGCAACAACTCAAAGAATACTTCCACAGCTTTGACAACAATCAGAACAAAAAATGCACAAGCTGTGCCTCATTCTACTCAACAAGAGGAGGTGTTCCAAAAACATGAGGAGGCAGTATATCCTGACCCACAGTCACCTTCCTCCTAGCACCATGGAGAGAAGAATTCTACGTGGACTCCTCCAGAGGGTCAGGACATAGAACTGGACTTCTGCATTGAGTGCCTTCGCCACTGTACCTAGGCTGAGATTATTAACAAGGGTCAAGCTTTATCATACAATCTCAGATGGACAGTCTCAGATGGACAATCTATAAAGCCAAGCCCTCAGTTACAATTGCATCTGCTCAGAACCAAAGATAGAGACTCCAAACTCAAGGATTTACAAACTGCATTTCTCAGACTATAATACCCATCCAAGATAATTAAGGGAGGGGGGGGATTAACCAGGCAAGACAAATTAACCAAAAGCAACCTACTGCAAAAGAGACCCAAAAGAGAAACTAAGCAAACGCCACTCGTTGTCATTTTCAACCCACAATGAAAACACTCATATGTATCATAAATAATCTCCTCCCCATCCTTGACAAGTATAGGTGAAACTCCAAAAATTAGAATATTGTGCAAATGTTCATTCAGTTCAGTAATACAACTTAAAAGGTGAAACAAATATATAAGATAGACTCATTATATGCAAAGCCGAGATAGTTCAAGCCTTACTTTCTTATAATATTGATGCTTATGGCTTAAAGCTTATGAAAACCCCAACCCCCCAGTCTCATGTACCCCATAATCTCATGTACGCTGTACACCATGATCATCACAATTATAACAAATTAAGGCATGACATCTCTCGCTTTGCATGTAGTGAGTCTATCTCATATATTTGTTTCACCTTTTTAAGTGAAATGAATGAACATTTGCACAATATTCTAACTTTCTGAGTTTCACCTGTATATTTCAGTCTTCCAAGCTCTTGATAGCAGGCCTATGCTTGCTTACAATCTCAAGCAGCTATTACTACACAATGACCTGCACAACAGTGATGCTGTGATGGAGACTACCCTGCTACAGATCCAGAGGTCAGTTCTGCCTCCACATTTACTCTGGAAACACAATTACAGGATCCAACAGTGTCACACGTCAAGGGCAATTTTACTTGTTCTTTTACTAACGTGATTGATGCCATCCTTTGCCAACAGAAGCCTTCATGGCTCTAGATAGGACAAATGGTACAATCATTGTGCAAAAGAAATAAAGGACATCAATCAGACATTAGGATTGGCAGTACAAAGAAATCTGTTTTAGATCATTTCAATCTATCCAGACACTATTCATGGAATTTGGAAGTTGCTGTACAGGAGAAAAAATATTACAGAACAAGGATCTGGAGGGAGGTTAAGGTAAAAGCTAGTCATATCTTGCTCAAAAGCTAGTCATATCTGACTCTAGGGTTCAGTGCTCATCTCTGTTTCATAGCCGAAGAGCCATTGCTGTCTGTGTCTGCAGACGTTTCCATGGACATGTGGCGGGCATGACTAGACACTGGAGTGCACAGAACGCTGTTTACCCTCCCACCAAAGTGGTATCTATCTACCTGCAGTTGCTTCAATTATCAGAAGCTGCAGTGGCTCAACTGGCTAAGGCGCTGACTGGAAGGTGGGAGGTCAGCAGTTTGATTCCCGAATACTGCAGGATGGAATGGGTGCCCATCTTTGTCCCAGCTCCTGCCAACCTAGCAATTTGAAAGCAAGAAATTGCAAGTAGATAAATAGGGACCACTTCGGTGGGAAGGTAACAGCATTCCGTGTGCTCCGGTTTCTAGTCATGCCTGCCACATGACCACGGAAATGTCTGCAGAAGCAGACAGCGCTGGCTCTTCAGCTTTGAAACGGAAATGAACACTGAACCCTAGAGTCGGATACAACTGGCTTTCGAGCAAGGGAAACTTTTACCCTTGCCCTAGGCCTGTGATGGCGAACCTTGCCACTCCAGATGTTCTTTGACTTGCCCGCCGTGAATCCACACAAATGGGTTTACTGCAATTCATCCGGCCTACGCAGCTCTCATTGCTCCTGGAAGCGGAAGTAAAACGCACCCGTACGGGCGTGTTTCACTTCCGCTTCCAGGAGCGGTGAGGGCGGCGCGGGCCGGATAAATTGCAGTAAACTCATTCGTGTGGATTTACGGGGGGCTTCTGGGAATTGAAGTCCAAGAACATCTGGAGTGCCAAGGTTCGCCTAGGGAGTTTGAGAGGAGCCACTGAAAAGACCTTCTCTCAGTCCTTGCCAAACAAGTCTCAGAAGGTGCTGAGTCTGAGAGGTGTCCTCTTTTGCACACATCAAAACTTGGGCAAGCATGTTTGGGAGAATATCAGATAAATCAGAGAGCCTGGATCCAAGATATACTGTATGAGGCTTTAATTAGTTTTTTTCCTTGTTCATCTCTTAGGCAAACAAGGTTTATAAATTTAAAAATGTCAATAATTAAATCCTGAGGATTTGTGAAAATTCACGAAATAAGAAAAGAAAATATAAGATAAGCGTTGACTTTTGCTTGCAAACCTTTAAAGATATTGATACGTTCTTATCTCTTGATTTCCCCATCTGCATAACTCAGTTGGAATATCCCGATTAGCTTAGTGAGAAATCGCACATTAAACAGTGTTTTCCAGGACCGAGTCGCCATCAGGCCAGAAAGAGAAGTCAGTCATGACTCTCAACTCTCATTTGCATCTATCTGTTCATGGTAAAGATTCTATTTACACTTCAGTTCCGAAAGAAATCACTTGGGAGAGAATGGCTGTGTACAAAAATACATGTGACTCTGAGAGATGCTTGACCTTGTTGTTTCTATGGAAACATCCCTACAATGATGAAGCAAGGCAGGAGGTAGTTCTCAAAGTTTTTCCCTGGTGATGCTTTTTTCTTTGACAAGAAAAGATTAAGTATTACTGAACTAAATTGATGTTACATCTGCGGTATCCCTTATTTGTTTTGGTTTCACTGGATTTAGTCAGCTGTGAATGAAATAATCTCTTCCTCCGTGTCGAGGCCTGATGTGAAACTGCAAAAATGAACCCACCATTTGGTGAATTCATTCTGCAGTTCCTCTCGCCTGACCTAGTGTGAGAAAGATTAGCTGGCACATGGGGTAAGACAGATTGTGGTTCAAAAATACTACAATCTTATTGGTAGAGTTGGTTGATTTATTGGGATGCCGTCTTGGTAGGTACAGTGATACCTCATACAACGTCCAAACTCGGTTCCACAAGTTTGGACTTTATACGGATTTGGACTTTGTATGAGGCATGCAAAATCCTAGCCGCGATGCCTCATACAATGTCCAAATCCTTGCCGCGATGCCTCATACAACGTCGTTTCCATAGAGATACATTGTACTGTAACAGCACAGACTTCAGGGCAAAGTCAAGGAAACAGACAGGAAACGGACAGAACGTTAAGAAATCATTGTCTAAAGGCTAAAACATTACAAAAACATGTCAAACAACCCTGATTGTCCAAGAACCTGAAGAATGCTGCAAAAATCCCAGGAATGCTTCTAAAAATTCTGACGAAAAATTTCAAAAAAATCCAAAGTCGCGCTCAAAACCACTCCTAAACACTCTTCGCCTCATGCAAAACCCACAAGAGCAATGCACGCATGTGTCCTGCCTTTTATACTGCCCAGGCACAATGCAACCTGGGAAAAATCCCAATGCCTCATACAAAGTCGCAGCGATTTTGTATGAGGCAACTTTTATCAAGGAATTAGGCGATGTTGTATGAATTCGATGTTGTATGAAGCGGACTTTGTATGAGGACTTACTGTATTATATTTCGTTCATACAATTTTATTTATGTAATGGTTGTTTTGATGCTATTTGTCCTCTTTGTGTTGATTTATGCAATGTTTGTGAGCCACCCAGAGTGATGTTTGCACCAATTGGGTGGGATACAAGTCGAATGAACAAGCGAATGATTGAATGAATGTATGAATTAGTGCACTGTTTATAGCAGGGATTCCAAACCTTTTCCTTCCAGGGGCCTGGCCACACACCCTCAGTCAGCTGAGGGGCTGGTCACGTGGTTCTTCACAACAGCAGTGGCGGCGCATGCATTTGCGGTATGGTTCCAGGCATTTCTCCCCACCTCCACCACTTCCCTTAGAGGAGGGAGCAAGGGAGGAACATTTTCACACTGTTTTTGAATTTCTTCACCACATTTTTGTGGTGTTCCGGTGTGAAAATGTGGCAATTCCAGCACTTCCAGTGGCATCAGGGCACTTCTGGCATTGGTGACAATCCAGCCTGGGGGGCAGATGAATTTGGCTCAGGGGCCAGATCTGGCCTGCAGGCCATAGGTTGAGAACCCCTGATTTATAGTATGTACTAGCATATTTTGCCCGGCGGTGCCAGGCTGTTTTAAATTGTGTTGGAAGGTTTTTGTTTTATGTTTATGCAAATGAGGTTAGTTTTTAATTGTGGTGTTTTAAATTTTTATTTTTACGCATGGGCTGTTATAAACTGTGATTTTTTACTTTTTATTTTTGGTTTTTAAAAAGAGGAAAGGATGATATAATCTTTTATAATTATTGTATTTTACCAAATAATCTGTTACTATTTGAATTTTTTTTAAATAGTTGTTCCTTGGATAATAATTTTTAGAATGTGTAAGAATATGTTTTTTTAAAATCAATGTTTCTATACTGTGTTTAGATGTTTTGTTTTGTTGAGTGAAAACTTATTTCTTTTTTGTTGTTGGAATTATTTGTGATTTTTGTGAATATTTTTGAATGTTTTGATAACTTATTTCAGTAATTTTGGAATTATTTTTATTATTTTGAATATTTTTGAATGTTTTTTCTCTTGTGGCCTCTGGGTGGGGCTGGTGAGCTTTTCTTGTATTTTACTATTTTGCTCTACTGTCCTCTGGGTGTCGCTTCTTCTTCCGGTAAGTCGTCTCTTTCTTTCCTCAGTTTAGTTCTGGTCCTCATGAAATGAAGACGTCTCCTGGTAAGGTCTCTGGTTTTCTTTTCTTTCTTTTTTTTTTTGGGGGGGGGGTGTTGTTTTGGGTTTGGGAGGGGGTTGTGTGTTTTTATTGTTTGTTTTTGGATGTTTGCGTTTTGTTTTTCTGTCTTTTATTTTTGCTTTTGATTATTTTTGACTGATTTGGGATTGTGTTTTTGGATGTTTTTGTGTTTACTTTTTCTGTTTTTATTTTGCCTTTGATTATTTTTGACTGTTGTTGGATGGTGTTGTTTTGTGTTGGGGTGGGGGTATTTCTGCGGTCAGGTCTCGGGGGCTGGACCACAGAAATTGCATCGCCGCTTCATGCAGCATTGGGGTGGTTTTTTTTCCATGGGCCGGCCTTGGTGGCCAGACCATGGTAATCCCATTGCCGCTTGATGCGGCGTGGTGGGGGGAGGTATTTCCGTGGGCCGGCCTGGGTGGCTGGACCACGGAAACTGCATCGCCGCTTCATGTGGCATTGGGGTGGGGTTTTTTTCGTGGGCCGGCCCGGGTGGCCGGACCACGGGAATTCCCATCGCCGCTTAATGCGGCATTGGGGTGGGGGTGGTATTTCCATGGGCCGGCCTGGGTGGCCAGACCACGGGAATTCCCATTGCCGCTTGATGCGGCGTTGGGGGGGGTATTTCCGTGGGCCGGCCTGGGTTGCTGGACCACGGGAATCCCATCGCCACTGTATGCGGCTGTGGGGTGTGTGGGTTTCATGGCCTGCCTTTTTTATTTTTATTTTCCGCGCACCGGCTCCCTCAGCGTTCTGCGTGCTCATGGCACACAGGACGCTGGGGCTTGTAGTTTGGCGTGCACAATTTTAGTTAGTGCAGCGTTGTTTTTTCCTGCGGCTTATTTTTGATTGGCCGCGGCTCGTTTCCAAATGTTCATTTTGCTCGCGCCACTCAGCCTGATTGGCTCTGGTGGGGCTCGGCGCAAGGAATGTTGGGAATTGAAGTTCCCTTTTTTTGTTTGCATCCGGGGGGCTCCTGCCCCACTGGCGCAAATTTCATCCTGACAGTTACCTGCAAACCAGGTTCGGGCGAGTGAACGGAGGCCCATTACGGGCTAGTAGGGCCTGGCTAAACATCCTTTGTCACATTCCGATGGTTAACGCACCATTTTATAGGTATAGATTTCAGCTTGCAGAATCTGAAAAACAGTGCACTGAGTGCAAATAGAGAAATTCCACGGCTAACACGCATAACATTCTTGCTGTTTCTTTAAGAATGGGCTAGGTAGACAGTATCAATTATTCTATATTGAAAGTGAGATAGTGTTATATCCTCACACACTCATCTTTGTATTCTGAATGTACCACATGCTGTGGAGAGAAGCATGTTTGTCATAGTAAAGCCTTTGGTCTCCTTAGACTTGGTCTTTTTTTTGTACATGTGACCTATTCAGCTCACATGGAAGTCACAAAAGTAACTGTTTATTTACTTGCAACGTTAAAATACAGAACAATGGTAATAAGTTATTTTCCACCTCTCCCCTTTTTCCTGTTCCCAAGTGCTTCCTCTGGTTCCTCCCTGTTCTAAAGGACAGTCAGTCTCTCAAGCTTTCTGTTACCTATTTCCCCCTCCTTACTTAACCTCCTGATCAGGTGCCACTTGTTTAGGCCAACTGGCTCAAGTTATAGCCTCATATCGCCAGCTTGGGTGCTTTATACTCACAAATAAAACAATGAGCAGTGTGGCTGCAACATAGACACAAACACAAAGAAAAACACAAACTGCATTGGACAGAAACAAAATGCCTTGGGTTGTTTTTGGCGCAGACAATGACTGCCCCCCCCCCCGCCCAATAGCAGCAGGACACTGGATCTTTAGCACCTTTCTGTAACAGATGACGAAGGACTCTTGCTCCTTGAAGCCCAATAGAAGCTTAGGGCCGTAGCCAGGGCCCCCCCCGGGGGGGGACAAAAACCCTCCTGAGCTAACAGCCCGCCCACCCCACCCCACCCCATGGTGCCAATGTCATATATGTGAGTGTGACATTGTTGCCCCCCTTGAGTTTTTTTTGGCCCCTCCTGAATCCCCCCTTCCCCAGTCTAGTATCCTGGCTACAACCCTGTAGAAGCTCCAAATGCTCTCTCTCACACACACACCCTCTCTCTTTCTCTCTCTCTCTCACACACACAGAGTATACATATGCGGCTAACAAGCATAACATTCTTGCTGTTTCTATAAGAATGGGCTACAGGTAGACAGCATCAATTATCCTATAATGAAAGTGAGATAGTGTTGTGTCCTCACAGTCACTCATCTTTGTATTCTGAATGTACCACATGCTGCGGAGAGAAGTATGTGTGTCATAGAAAAGCCTTTGGTCTCCATGGACTTGGTCTTTTTTTACATGTTGCCATCGCAGACGAGGGAAGCAGCCCTGTTTGCCCGGCAACCGGCCGGTAAGATGAGCAGACGAGGGAAGCAGCCCCGTTTGTCTGGCAATCGGCCGGTAAGATGAGCCACAGCTGGGGATCAAGAGGGCTATAAGAGCTGTCCTCACCTGCAGCCACGACTGAGGGTTTAGAAAGCATGGAGGCCGCGGGTGGGAGGACCCTGTTTCACCGCACTGCTCCGCAGCCCACATCGGACTCTTTCCATCGACCATCCCCTGGTCTTGAGGGAGATGGGATGCAAATGGGAGGCAGCTGTGTGGTGCAGACAGCCGGCTGTGGGAGCGCTACCGGAGCCATCATTAGACTTTCCTCCCTTGGCCACCCCTTGGCCTTGAGGGAGATGAGGACTCTTGTTAGACTTTCCCTCGGCTGTGTAGCCTGGAGGGAAGGGGATGGGTCTGAGTTTTTCTTTTCTTGTTAGGCTTTGCTGTCTTCCTTGATGTATTACTTGTAATGTGTTCAGCTGCCGCTGTGGAGGGTCCCCGCTGCGTCTCTCCCGGGCCCACGCCAATGGCCCAGGACAGGAGACGCAACTCACCTGCAGTCGCCGACTTCACCGACCTTACTGCCTTCGCCCTCCTGGCCCTGCCCGCCGGGAGGGCTAGGGAAGAAGCCGGGGCCTTTTCAGTATGTTTTTGTACTTATTGCATTTTTGTATTATTGTTGGAATATGATGTATTGCTAAGTAATTTTGTATTTTATACATGAAATTGTATTCTTGCCTTATAATTTTTACTGTATTTCTGTATATTTTTGACTATTGTGAACCGCTTTGAGTCATCCACAAAACGAGGAAAGCAGTATATAAAAATAAATTCAAATCAAACATGTGACAGTATATAGTATACTGTATATATACTGTACACACACACGCGCGCATACACACACACACACACACACACACACACACACAGAGTATCATACTTCTCCCTTCACACATTGGTTCATGAACAAGCAAGACAAAAAAAACAAGAAGGGAAATAACTGGGATTGGGAAACGAACATTAATTTCAGAGAGGGACTGATCAGTAAGACTATATTTAAATCATGATTTATTCGACTCTCACTGGCCTAGAAATGGAAGAACAGTCTTCTTCTGTTCATTGAATTATTTGCAATTTAGCACTTTAAGAGGCAAGGGGTAGATTCTGTACACATACATTTGCAAAGGAACAATGGGATTAAAGTATTTTTTCTCTCAACTCTGTATGTTTATGTTATAACATTTTTTTTCTATGAAGCAGAAGCATGTGATCACTGTATACACAAATTCACAATTTTGAGAACTGTAAAACCAGGCATCAGTGATAATATCTTCTCGATAGAAAAAAAACTGCCCGATAAGCTTACAGAAAGGTCTGGAAGAGTGACCTTGTGAATGGATTAATGGCATTCATTTGCCAAAAAAAAATAAACATTGCATGAATATACAACCTCAGTCTATATTATTAAAAATTAATCTTTATTTCATGGCAAATAATCTTTGGACTACAATGTAACTTAAATAGACAAATACCTTTAGATAGATTTTCCTCAAAAACATATTATTTAAAAAAATCCAATTTTTTTTTAAAAAATAATAATTGATTTTTATCTTTCCTGCTTTCCCAAAAACTATATGGGGATATTGTTTTCCTTTGGATAGCCATTGTTGTTTTGGTGACACAACAAATCTCTCCCCTTATTTTTTGACCTGTTTCAATAATCCTGCTCAGACATATTCTTCACATGATTAAAATTGTATACAAACATGGGGCCAAGTGCATTAACTCCTTTATCACCATTGCCCTCCCCGAGTTGCAAGGCAACCTTCAGCTGTTGTGCAGGAGAGCAACCCGTGTGGCAATGGAGAAGGCAAAGAAAGCACAGCTATTCCTGTTTCTACTCCTGTGTCACACTTAACAGTTTCAAAGCAAGAAGGAAATGTCTTGTGGTTTGTGACTTTTTTTGATCTATTTTATTAGATTTATTTGTGATTTGGATTTATTTCTTATTTTTCTGACTTGTTTTTACTCTTGTGGCCTCTAGGTGGGGCTGTTAGTAATAGTGTTGGATTCTCTTTTTGTTTGACTTGTTTTTTCTCTCCCGGCCTCTAGGTGGGGCTTCTTCTGGTAAGTAGTCTTTGTTTCTTCAGGCACGGTGCGGCGCAGAGGACATTGGGAATTGAAGTTGTTTCCCTTTGTTCCTGTTCGTGGGGCTGTTGCCCCACTGGCGGCTTCGGCAATGTTGTGGCGTCTGTGATCCGGGTTCGGGCAAGTGCAGGCGACTCGGTACGGGATACGATAGCCGGGTGCGGGCGTGTATACCGGAGTCCAACGGTTAACACCCCTCTTTATAGGTTAAGATTCAGATGTCACCAACAAATTACCATATGTACCTTAAACACTTACTATTCTACTGTATTATAGTACAGTTTATAACATGGATCTTGGCTCTGCGAGGCATACGCTATTCTTTTTGTTGTTCTGCCGAATCTGAATATAGGTGATCCTCATGGCGATCAGCCATGAAGACTGACTGTCGTAAGAATAAAAATATAATGCAGTGGCCTTTCATCTGCCTTCCGCATCGCAGCATGACACCTGTACCACTGATCCAGCTCTGCTAGTCACTTTATGGTCCTGAGCTCTTTTGGCATGCAAAATCCTCACCGACCTCAAGCCAGTGTTGATGAAGCTGCTGTCCACCATCAAGATGGATTCAAGTGGGATTTAATCCACTTGGGAACCAACACCTTTCCCTGTGGACTTCAGCACCCAAGCCGTTAAGTCCTCAGGATTGTCAGATTAGTTAACCACCGTCTGACACTCAGTGTTGAGTTTGTTTGTTTGTTTGTTTATTAGTCACATTTGTAATTGCCGCCCACTCAGCAAGCAACTCTGGGTGGTGTACAATAATTACATCATGAACTACATACATCCCACTAGAGAACTAGAAAAAACTTAAAACCAGTAAAAAAACAATTAAAAATACAATAAAAAATTAGCCCGACAACTAAATAGAGCGAGGGAGCAATATTACTATATCAGCCAGCAGGTGGGAGTCACCGCATCCCCAGTGTCCCACACCTGCTTTGCCAACCAGGTATTTAGTTCTTTCCTGAAGGGCAGCAATTCTATCTGGAATCATAGCTCAATTGGCAGGAGGTTCCATAGGGCTGGAGAAGCCACTGAGAAGGCCCTCTTTCTGGTGCTAGAGAGGAAAGCCTCTCTAGCAGATGGCACAATAAGAGAGCCTCTCCAGTCAGCTCTGGTGGGACAGACAGATGTTCTCAAGGTGATGCAGTCTCTTAAGTATCCTGGCCCACTACCATGTAGGGCTTTAAAGGTCATTACCAGCACCTTGAATTGCACCCGGAGGCACACCAGTAACCAGTGCAGCTCCCAAAGCAGTGGTGAGACACGAGCGTAACATCTGCACCCCATCACCACCTGGGCAGGCACATTCTGAACCAGTTGCAGCCTTTAAATGGTCATCAAGGGCAGCCCCATGTAGAGTGCATTACAATAGTCCAGTCTGGAGGTGACTAGAGCATACGTGACCATGAGCAAGGAGTCCCGATCTAGGAGCGGGTGCAACTGGCGTATGACACGAAGATGTGCAAAAGCCCTCCTGGCCACGACTGCCACCTGCTCATTGAGCAGGATTTGCGAGTCTAGGAGGACCCCCAGATTACGCACCAGGTCTGTTTGGGGCAAGATAGCCCCATCCAGAACCAAAGATGGTAGCTCCCAAGATAACATGGGACCCCTAACCCACAGCCACTCAGTCTTGCCAGGATTCAGCTGAAGCCCATTGTCCCCCATCCAGACCACAACAGCCTCCAGACACCTGGATATGACTCCGACTGCATCACTTGGATCACCACGGGGTGAGATGTACAACAAAGTATCATCAGCATACTGATGATACCTCATCCCGTGGAAACAGATGATCTCACCCAACGGCTTCATGTAGATGTTAAATAGGAGAGAGAGCACTGAGCCCTGAGGTACTCCATATTGAAAGGGCCTAGGGCTGGACCTCTCGCTCTCCAACCACACTGACTGGGTCCGGCCCCTCAGAAATGAGGCAAACCAGGACCACAGTGCCCTGCATCCCCAATCCTCGGAGTCTTTCCAGAAGCATTCCATGGTTGATGGTATCGAAGGCTGCTGAGAGGTCAGGAAGAGCAAGGACAGAGGGATGTCCTCCATCCCGCTCCCACCAAAGATCATACAAAAGTGCGACCAATGCAGTCTCGGTACCATATCCGGGCCTGAATCCTGACTGAAAGGGGTCCAGATAATCCACTTCATCTAGAACCTCCTGTAACTGCCACACCACTGCCTTCTCCAAGACCTTCCCTAACAAGGGGAAGTTAGATACTGGCCGATAGTTGGCCATCATTGTTGGGTCGAGTGCTGGCTTCTTAAGGAGGGGCCGCACCAAAGCATATTTTAATGGTGAAGGAAACACCCCCTCCCACAAAGATGAGTTGACTATTGCTCTGGCCCAACTGCCTGTCACCACCTTGGACACCTTGACCAACCAGGTGGGACATGGATCTAATGGGCAAGCAGTGGCGCGAACAGATCCAAGGAGCCTGTCCACTTCCTCAGGGACAACTGGGTCAAACCGATCCCAGATAACATGGCAAGACTGCGATCCAGTCAATTCTGGACCCATAGTGTCCACCACAGGGTCAAACTTCAAGCGAATCTGAGCGATTTTCTCCACAAGAAAATCACCAAAGTCTTCAGCTGACCCATGCCAACCAGAGCCAGGCCCCCTCTACCAAGGAAGGACCTAGTCACCCGGAACAGAGTCACTGGGCGATTATCTGCAGACGCAATAAGGGTGGTGAAACATTGCCGTTTCACCATATCTATCGGCACCAGGTAAGCTCTGGTAGTGGCTCTAGCCAGTGTCCAGTTAGAATCACTCTGAGTCTTCATCCAGTGGCGCTCTTGGCATCTCTTTGCCCATTTAAGCTCCCTCAAATCCTCCGGAAACCACGGGGATGAGCAAGGCCCACGTGCGCGGAGAGGCCATGGTGGTGCGATCACGTCCAAGGCTGCTGTCGCATCCCCATGTCAGAGGTCGATGAGAGCCTTGGGTGAATCATGTAGCCGATCCCGAGGGAAACAACCCTGTTCCCCTTGGAATCCTTCAGGATCCATCAGTCGCCAGGAGTGGGCCAATTTAACTAGCCCTGCCTCCCTACGATGAAACATCACCCCCAGAAAGTCCAGAGTCACCATACAGTTATCTGACCATGGCACGGGTGTTATGTCTAGTCTCTGTAATTTCAGATCACTCTGCCATCATTCCGACAAGAAAACTAGATCCGGTGTGTGGCCACTGCTCCTGGTCGTGCCCTGAATTATCTGAGTCAGACCAACAACTGCCATGGAAGCCATGAAGTCCCATGCTACCTCAGCCCCAGCCCCCAAAGAAGGCAAACTGTAGTCTTAAAAAACCCCATGTCTTAGCTCTGGGGTCTCAGGTGTCAGTTTCCTCCCTCAAAACTTTGTTTCTAGGGAAAAGGTCCCTTTAGACTTGAAGTTTGGGTGTAGAGGGACAGAAGAAAACTAAGCAGGCTGGGTTTTTTTAACCTCCTAAGGAGGACGCTGGTTGGGACTGGAAGTGGGGAGGATATCTTGCACGGCTGTTTCCCAAGGAACAAAGGAAAAGAATAAGGCAACAACACATCGACATTTTTTGTAAATTTTTATATTGTATGTTTCTTGTTCACTTTTGCTGCTGTCTGCTGTGCAGACGGCATGCGCCAATGTAAACCGCTCTGAGTCGCTTTCGGGCAAAATAGAGCGGTATACAAATTAAAGGTGAAATGAAAATGAAATCCAGTATTTTACAAGGTACAAGTTGCTGAGTGTTAAGAATAAAGCTCCCCTTAGTGACAGTGGAGACTCTCAAGTCACTGCAAACAACAGACTTAGGCAAGGCAGCCAGTATGGCCAGATTATCCTACTGTGGTAATAGAATAGACCATACTACTAGCAACTCAACACTGATCATCGGGCTGCAGTTAACGAATCTGATAACCCTGAGTACTAACGGCCTTGGGTGGCAAAGTCCACAGGGAAGGGTGATGGTTCTCACTCGAATCCATCTTGATGGAGGGCAGCAGCTTCATCAACACTGGCCTGGGGTGGATGGATACGGCACAAGGAGGAAGAAGAGGAGGAAAGGCAGGAAGGAGGTTTCTTTAGCACAGTGGGAGGAATTGAACTAGTTAACATTCTTTGATTTGCTGCCACACTCTTGATTCCAATCTCCCTTTGCCAAGCCTACTATTTTGTTTCTTTAAAATAGTCTCATTAAATATGAAAAGACATATATTTAGCAAAATGTGTAGTTTGGGCCCCCAGGGCTACTTGTCTCATCAGTAACATAATCTATATAGCATGCTTTCAAGAAATGTTTTACATAACCCACTTTTTATTTTTCCAGTACCCCATATTATACAAGCTGTACTTAAAATTCCTACATGTTGGCAGGGCTTACCATTAACCAGCGACATTCCAATGAAATACTTTTGTGACTGAGCTAGTATGTACTTGTCAGATAAGTACAGGAACTGTTAATTGTTGAGATTCAAATAAGATTAGGTGAAATACTTACATTTGTTTGCAACTTTCATATGCAACAGAATGTTGCTGTTCTCTTACTTTAATACTGTATGGCTCTCTTCTTAATATTTTCAGAGGGAAAAGTATGTTGGGATTTCTGATTCCAGTTTTTCAACATTTTATCACTTGTCGCCATTGCTTTTATTCAGCCATAAGTTAGTCAGAATTCTGAAAAGATGTGCAAAATATTTTGAACGATCCGTTAGTTAGGAAAAGGAAGAATAGATTTCAGCCAGTATTTTTGAAAGCCTGCTTTAATCAGTACACTGACTGAGCAATAAACATTAAAAGCTGTACCGTATTTATTCGAGTATAACGCGCAAAATTTTGTACCCAAAAAAAGGCTCAAAGTTGGGGTGCGCGTTATACACGAGGACTGGGCCGCGCGACTCAAGAAGCCGGCGCCGGGTAGGCTCGGAGCACGCCGCGGCCCTCCGCCCAGGCGCCCAGGTCCCGCTGCCGCCGCTGCTCACCTCCACGCACCGCCATCGCCGCTCACCTCCGAGCGCCGCCATTGCCGCCGCCATCGCCTTGCCTCTTCCCGGGCCCTCGCCATTCGGCCCGGGAATGGGAGGCAGAGTCTCCCCGCCCTCCGACCTCTGCTTGCCGGCCAGGGCTCCAAAGGAGACTCCGCCCGAGCGCCGCCATCGCCTTGCCTCTTCCCGGGCCCTCGCCATTCGGCCCGGGAATGGGAGGCAGAGTCTCCCCGCCCTCCGAGCCCTGCCTGCCGGCCAGGGCTCCGGCGGCGTCTCCTTGAGTCGCGCGGGCCGGGTAGGGTGCGTGGAGGTGAGCGGCGGCGGCAGCGGGACCTGGGCGCCTGGGAGGGGGGCCGCGGCGTGCTCCGAGCCTACCCGGGCCGCGCGACTCAAGAAGCCGGCGCCGGGTAGGCTCGGGGCCTGGGCGGAGGGCCGCGGCGTGCTCCGAGCCTACCCGGCGCCGGCTTCTTGAGTCGCGCGGCCCGGGTAGGCCCGGAGCACGCCGCGGCCCTCACCCGGAGGGTTCCCTTTCCGACCCGGCGGGTGCGTGGAGGTGAGCGGCGGCGGCAGCGGGACCTGGGCGCCTGGGAGGGGGGCCGCGGCGTGCTCCGAGCCTACCCGGCGCCGGCTTCTTGAGGTGAGCGGCGGCGGCAGCGGGACCTGTGAAAAAAATTTTATACCGAGATTTCATAGAAAATTAGGGGTGCGCGTTATACACGAGTGCGCGTTATACTCGAATAAATACGGTAGTTAGATGTTGTACTTAACAGTTGAGATGTTTTTTTAAAAAATAAATTCAGTTTATCTGCACAGTACAAGTTCTTGTGGGGTTGAAAATTTGATCCTATACTCTCATCATATCAATATGTCTTTCTTATTGTAAGAAATTATTCTGGATTAAATGGATTTTTGCGGGAGAAACTCCTCTCAGGGAATGCCCAAATGAGACTCCCCAAGAGCTGGGACAGAGACGGGTGCTCAATCTGTCATGCAGTACCCGGGTTTCAAACTGCCGACTTGCCGACCTTTCAGCTAACAAGACAAGCTTCTTAACCACTGAGCCACTGCAACCCCTACTCCATAGGATTTACTATTTTATTATGCTTTCAGTTCCTCTGTTGCAAGTAGGTCGACTAAAAGATCTCTACATTGGATTTAAAAAACATTCTAAAATGGTGGTTCAGTTAACTGACTTCCCATCCCACCTTTAATCTGCCTCTGATAATACAGTTCTCCTTCGTATAGTTTGTGAATCCCCACTATTGGGTTATGCGCCTGTGCAGAACGCTGATCGGAGGCTTAAAAAGCCATTGGTCAAAAGTTTTGGCGGCAAGACCGCCCACTGTACCGCCCACCCTGAGGCGCCAGTCCGCCATTTTACCTCAGTTCTCTTCTTTCCGCCTTAGCAGCAGGACGATCGTTGAGAGCTTCCTCAATTTTTTCGTCTTTTCTGAGGGAAAGTCTTTGACGAACTTTAACAATTTTTTCGGCGATCTTGTCCTTTGGGCAGGATTGCCACCCCGGTGCTGTTTCTTCCTTCTGGTGGACTCAGTTACCTACTCGCTTCGGTCACCGTTTCCCCCCTCAAGGGGGTGGCGGCTGGCCTGCCCTTCGGGGTGCTCGCCTTCTCGAACTTTCCGTCGGAAGAATTTTTTGATGGCTGTAGCCTTCAAGCAGTGTTCTGCTTGCCTCAAGAAGTTCCCTGCCTCCGACGGGCATAGCCTCTGTCTGTTTTGCCTGGGAGAATCTCACCAGAGCCAATCCTGCACTCACTGTAAGAACTTTACACGACTTGCAGTTCAGAACCGGAGCAACCGGTTGAAAGCGCACCTTATGGAGCTTGCTTTGACTCCCGCCGCGGCTGCCTCCACCTCCACTGGTGTCTCTCAGCCCTCTCGGTCTCTGCCGCTTCCTCCTTCTTCCTCCACTCTACCCATCAGGAAGAAGAAGAAGAAGGATAAAAATGGGGAGAAGAAGAAGAAACATGGGTCGGAGAAACGACGATCTCTCCCGCCTACGCCTCGTCCTCCTGTCTCTCCGGGGCCCTCGCCTCCTTTTTCAGTTGCGAGATGTCCTTCACCCGGATCTTCGATGTGGGGCGGACGGTCCTCTTCGGGATCTCCTGCAAAAGGTCGCAGGACTGGGGCTCCAGCTCGCCCACTGCAGGTACTCTCTTCTCCGCCTCGTGAGAGGGGCCGTCCACCCACGAGGCAGGTTTCTGTCTCCCCGAGGCCTAGGACTCCAACAATAGACGAACCGGCAACCACCATTCCGGCCACCGTTTCGTCTCCGATCATTCTGACCACCGTTTCGCCGGCGAGGCTATGGCAAAATCGTTTGCCCAACAGTTCAAGGCCTCCATGCCTGCGGCCTCTGCGGCTCTGGTGCCGACCACCGCAAGCCCCAGGGATGTTGGTCCTGCTGTGGCTCCGCCGACCTCTTGAGGGTCGAGCGTTCGCTCCGCTGGCCCACCCATATCGTCTTGGTGTGGTCCAGACGTCGATGCGGTGAGCTCCCAACCCGTCGACCTGCCCAGGCCATACTGGCACGGTCCCGACGTGGATACCAGGATTCCTCCCTCGTCCTCCGATGATTCCAGCGCGTCTTCGGAGGAGGACGAGGGGGATGTCGACGCCGACAAGACGCCGGACCAGGCTATTGGCGCGGTTGACCCACCGCGTGGTGAGGATCAACGCTCCCTCACGGCAATGCTGACTCGTTTGGGGACCGCTCTTAACCTGAAGGTGGACCAGCCGCCACTGGAGGGCGAGGACCAAATGACCGCCAAGTTGGACAAACAGGCGATTCGACCGGTCCACATCACCATGCTTCCATCCATGTTGACGTCAGCGAAGGCAACATGGAAGAAGCCGGTGTCGTCGCACTCCGTTTCGTCCAGGCTCGACGGAATGTATAGAGTCTTGGACGACAACGTTGAGTTTCTCCAGGCGCACCCTTTGCCGAACTCGCTGGTGGTCAAGGCCTTCCAGCATAAAACGGCCGTCAGCGGTTTTCCGGTACCTTCGACTCCGGAAGGGAAGAAGCTGGACGCGGTGGGCTGTAAGTTTTACGCCACCGGTTCCCTCTTCCTACGGGCCGCTAATTACTCGGCTGCCATGGGCCTCTATCAGTCCCACCTCTGGGAGCAAGTGAAGGTCCTTGCTGCTAAACTGCCTGCCGATGCACAGAAAGGATTCGACGCGCTGGCGGCAGAAGGAGACTTTCTGGCAGAGCAGCAGATGAGGACGGCCAGGCACATTAACGATTACGCGGCCAAGGACATGTCTTCTGCCATTTTACTGCGTCGTCATGCCTGGCTCAGGGGCACCTCTCTCAATGATGCCATGAAAAAGCTCATTGAGGAGTTCCCGTTTGATGGACAGAGCCTGTTCGGACAGGATACCGATAAGGTACTGAACGAACTGCGACAGACGAATTCGACGGCGAAGTTCTTGGGGCTCACCACGCCGACTCAACCTGCCAAGCCACGGTCCCAGCCCTTTACGCACCGGTATCGGGGGAACCCACAGCAACAGGGTGGCTCGACTGACCAGCCCAGGCCCGGGTTCTACAAGCAGCGGCGCCAACACAAGCCTCGCTACCAGCCTTACGGACAGGGAAAGCGTTCCGACGTGAAATCCAAGTCCCGGGTTTGAAACTGCGATGGCCAAGTCTCTCTCGCTCCACATCCCGTACCTTCCCCTCCGGAACTTCCTCCAGGTGTGGTCAGGCATCACGGACGACCGGTGGGTCTTAAAGATCTTGTCCGCTGGTTACGCCATCGAGTTCGTACGAGTGCCTCGAGTAGGAAGACTTCGTTTCACCACCTCGTCCCCCCATTTGGAGGAAGAAATATCAACTCTTCTGTCCAAGGGAGCCATCGAGCGGGTACCACCGTCCGACTGGGACAACGGCTTCTACTCGAGGTACTTCGTGGTTCAGAAGAAGGACGGAGGACTTCGCCCAATTCTGGACCTGCGCCGCCTGAACAAGTGCATCCACACCAGGAAGTTCCGGATGGTGACCCTGCAGACCGTCCTTCCCCTCATCAACAAAGGGGACTGGTTCACAGTCATAGACCTCAAGGACGCTTACTTCCATGTCTCCATCCTCGAGGATCACAGGCGGTTCCTCCGCTTCCGCATCGGCAATTCTGTGTACCAGTACCGGTGTCTACCGTTCGGTCTGGCCATGGCACCGAGGGTCTTCACCAAGTGCATGGCTCCGGTGGCTGCCTTCCTCCATCAGCGGGGCATCAGGGTCTTCCCGTACATCGACGACTGGCTGATTGTCTCCCCCACCAGCTCGTCATCCATTCGGGACACACAATTCACGGTTCACCTCATGGAGAGTCTTGGCCTCAGGATCAACTTCGCCAAATCGAAGTTGATTCCCTCTCAGCGCGTCGAGTACATTGGAGCGGTACTCGACTCACTTGTTACCAGAGCCTTCGCCCCCCAGAAACGCTTGCAGGACATTGCACATGGGGTGAGCGACTTCCGGACCAAACCGTTCATCCGGGCGAAAAAGGCGCAGAGACTTCTAGGCCTCATTGCCTCAACGACGGCGGTAATTCCTCACGCCAAATTGAAGTTCCGGTTCCTGCAGTCGTGGCTCCTCCACGAATTCGACTCGCTCAGGGAGAACCAGTCCAAACGACTGACTCCGTCTCCAGAGCTGATGGACCAGTTACTGTGGTGGACCATGCCACCCAATGTGGCCGTGGGGAAGAGTTTTTACCCCCCGCAACCTTCGTTGCAGGTGTTGACCGACGCAAGCAACCTCGGCTGGGGGGCTGCCTGCGGGACTCTAACGGTCAACAATGTTTGGTCGCCTCACGAGATGGTGCACCATATCAACTATTTGGAGCTGTTGGCCGTTTGGAAGGCCCTACGTTCCTTCGAGGCCCTACTCACCGGCAATGTGGTCCAAGTGGCCTCAGACAATACCACGGCAGTGGCGTACCTGAACAAACAGGGAGGAACGCGGTCCACCACCCTACTTTACCTTGCAGTGCAACTCTGGGAGTGGTGCCTGGAAAGACACATCTTTCCGATTGGAGTGCACATTCAGGGCAAGCTGAATGTCTTGGCAGACCACCTCAGCCGTCTCACCTCTACGACCCACGAATGGGAACTGGACGACGAGGTATTTCGGACCCTTTGCAGGGCCTGGGGGACTCCGAGCATCAACCTCTTTGCGTCGGAGTCCAACAGGAAATGCCACAGGTACTGTTCCAGGGCAGGCATCGGACTGAACTCCGAGGGCGATGCTTTCATGAAACGGTGGGATCAGGACTACCTCTACGCCTTTCCCCCGTTTCCTCTGGTCCAGAAGGTCCTCATCAGGATGCATCAACACCGGGCCAATGTGATCCTCGTGGCTCCAGCATGGCCTCGCCAGCCCTGGTTTCCGCTACTGTTACGCATGTCGTCGCAGTATCGCACACTGCCGAAATCGCCAACACTTCTCCAGATGGAACACGGCCGGCTCCACCATTCGGACCTACCCAGCCTCCACCTCACCGCGTGGAGGATAACCCCAGACTGTCCAGGATCCTAGAGTTAGCACGGCGCCCTTCCACAAGGAAGTCTTATGCTTCCAAATACAGACGCTTTTGTGCTTTCCTGGCATCCCGGCAGACGTCCTCCCCACAGGTGGGACTACAGGACGTCATGGCCTACCTCCTCCATTTGGCGGAGTCGGGCCTTAGTATCACTTCCATCCGAGTCCATCTCGCAGCGGTGGTGGCACACTCCCCGGCTGGTTCTCCTGCCTCTGGTGCCTTTCGCGACCATACAGTGAAGCGTTTCCTCAAGGGACTGCGGAACACCTTCCCGCCGGTCAGGACTCCAACAGCACAATGGTCCTTGTCTGCCATTCTCAACGCGCTCACCAGGACTCCTTTCGAGCCTATGGCTACTGCGGACGTTCGTCTCCTCACGTGGAAGACGGCTTTTCTGGTGGCTATCACGTCTGCTCGACGGGCTGGTGAACTGGTTGCTCTGCGGGCAGATGCACCGTTTCTCCAGTTTTTCAATGACCGTGTGGTGCTTCACACGGATATCACCTTCCTTCCTAAGGTGGTCTCCGAGTTTCATATGGTGCAGACTATCTCGTTACCAACCTTCTTCCAGAACCCCACTAACGCCCAAGAAAGGACTTGGCACACGCTGGATGTGAAACGAGCTTTATTGTTTTACACCAGCAGGACAAGGTAGTTCAGGAAGTCACAGCGTCTCTTTGTGGCCTATGGGGGAAAGGCCAAGGGTTAACCCATCTCTGCCCAGAGGTTCTCCAAATGGATCACGTCTACCATCTACGTGGCCTACGAGTCGGCCTCACTGCCACCTCCGCCGCATGTCAGGGCGCATTCTACGAGAGCGGTTGCCACATCCACTGCCTTTTTGGAGGGCACACCGCTTGAGGACATATGTAAGGCTGCCACCTGGTCCAGACCTTCTACATTTGTCCAGCATTACAGGGTGGACACCAGAGCCACTGCGGACACCAGGCTTGGCCGTGTCGTCCTCACTAGGGGGCTCCGGGCTCATCGCCCTTGACAGTTCACCCTACCTGACCATCATCATCTTCATCGTGGGATCATCTCATCCGACTGCCCACCGACCAAGTGAGTGTGATCTTGCTAATCTCCCAATAGTGGGGATTCACAAACTATACGAAGGAGAAAGTTCGGTTTCACTTACAAGTGATAACTTTCGTTCTTCGAGTATATAGTTTGTGAATACACACTACCCACCCTGCCTCCCCTCTTGAGCTGCACGGATGAGATCAATTGGTTTATCCTGTGCTTGGCTTAAGTATGGAACTGAGGTAAAATGGCGGACTGGCGCCTCAGGGTGGGCAGTACGGTGGGTGGTCTTGCCGCCAAAACTTTTGACCAATGGCTTTTTAAGCCTCCGATCGGCGTTCTGCGCAGGCGCATAACCCAATAATGTGTATTCACAAACTATATACTCGAAGAACGAAAGTTATCACTGGTAAGTGAAACCGAACTTTTTGGTGTGATGGATTTGGCAATCGTGAGATTTGCTTAGCTGGGGAACCTGGATGGGGATTTTTGCCATCATTACCCTTCTTCTACATTTCAGTTTTGGGACAGAAAGAAGTTAGCCTCTCCTTGCCCACTGTAATACTGAAATATCTGTAGTATATCTTACTGCAGAGATAACTTTTGAGGTGTTCTTCTACTATTACCATACCTGTCAAGTGCAGCTCTGGAGATTATGGGACCTGCACAGAATGTTTCTGCACAGGTCCATTGTATGCATGCGTAGAAGGCTTTTACGCATGCGTAGAACGTTTCTGTGCAGAACGCTTCTGCGCAAGTCCATTCTACGCATGCGTAAAAGCCTTCTACGCATGCGTACAACGGACCTGCGCAGAAACGTTATGCGCAGCTCACTTCTATGCGTGCGTAGAAGGCTTTTACGCATGCGTAGAAGGTTTTTACGCATCCCCTTCTGCACAGAAGCATTCTACGCATGCGTAAAAGCCTTCTACACATGCATAAAAGCCTACCCACGCGTAGAAAGGACCTGCACAGAAGGGATGCGCAGTAACTCATTTCCCCCCGCTGCCAAATTACAGGGTAGCAGCAGCTCTGGGCGGGAAATGGCGAAAATCAGCGCAGAAATCCTGGAAATCCTGGCCAATCCGGGATACTTGACAGGTATGACTGTTACTCCCTCCCTTACCATTGGCTCTAGGCAGTGATGCACTGCAGAAAAATTTACTACCTACTCTGTGGGCTGGCCAAATCTGTGGACAGGGCCAAATCTGTGGGCATGGCCAAACATCCTGCATTATGTGCTAAGGAGGTGGGTGTGGCCAACCAAGTGGGCATGGTCTGGGGGAATTTCCACTTCCGGTTCTGCAGAACCTGCTGCAGTGCATCACTGGCTCTAGGCCAAGAGCCTTTGGCAGGCCACATTTGTTCACCTTTGCCTAGCACCAGCCCCGCCATCAGGGCTCATTTGCTTGCTCATCTTCCAATGTTCCATCACATGCCAACAATATCTCTCCTTCCCTTTAGTCAAACAAATCAGTCTCTATGGAGAGGAATACACCGACTCAGATCTGACATCACAAATGGCAACATTCAGAAATAAATGAGAAAACATTTCTACAGCTGATTTGAAAGTTGCCATTCCTCAATGAAAGAACATTAAATGAAAATCCTGTACCACTCATTAGCACGTTAGGCTGTATATGTTACCAATCATTTCTGTTCTTGTGAAAGGCGACTAACTGCTGATTTTTATGTAACATGTTTTAGTTGGCCTGTCCCACAAGGAATTTATGATATGTGACTCATCAGTTCAAAATGTTTTTCTCCTTCTGTATCTTTGTCTATTTTTCTCTAAAAGATATAAATCCAATTTCCCAGAGAAGAATTCTAGTGTTATTCTTACTTTAAGGTTTGACTTTTTCCCCCTGCTGTTAATTTTATTTTGTCCCATGTTGCATAAACCCCAAAATCTAATTTGTCTGTTTTATTTGTCTAGAATGGTAACCAAAGACAAGTTTATCTTGATAACATAAAGCATTTCTTATCCATTAAATCTTTCACACGATTATCAGCTAAGTTCTGTGGGTACGTGTCTGCAACTCTTGCTGTCACGAAATGCTGAATGGGAAGAAAGTACTTTTTTCACAGAAAACAGTGGCTGGCACCCGGTGTAGCCCATATTCAATTGGAGACCCATATGTTCTGGGGAAAGGAAGTCATTTTTCCCCATCTGATAGCAGGCCCTAACGTCTCATGTGTTCATTTTCTGGGGGGAGGGTGCACCAGTAATAATGGGTTTTTAATGTTCTAAACACCTTTGGAATATTGTACAGAGTGTTTTAGATTCCAGTGAAGAAGCCTCTTTTATTCTTCACTTTAAGGGAGTATTTTTCACTTTACCAACCTCGGAATGATGGAAGGCTGAGTCAACCTTGATCCCTGGTCAGGATCAAGCTCACAACCTTTTGGTTGCAGTACAGCAGTTTAACCACTGCGCCGCCAGGGCACAGAAGCAAGGTCCCAAACTGGAATATATCTTATTATTATTTATTCGACTTATATCCCACCCATCTGGGATACACTCCCACTCTGGGTGACTGACAATGTTAAAAAGAGCAAAACAAATGCCATAGAACCATGATGGCAAACCTATGGCACATGTGCCTAAGGTGACACATAGAGCCAATTCAGTTGGCATGCGCCGACATTGGGGTAAGCCCCACCCCCACACCACACACACACCCTGCTGCCAATGGCAGTGCAGCTTCCCCAGCCACCCAGCTCCCTCTGCCAATGGGGAAGTGAGGCTGAAATCCCACCTAGGAGGCATGGCCAGACATCCCCCTCCTCCCTAGGAGACAGGAAGACAGCGTATATACATGTTGCTCCTCTTCCTTGGAGGGGTGTCTTATCACTTCACTTTGCCTCCAGGTAAGGATTTCAGCCTCACCAGTGGTGGAGGGAGGTGGGTGGGTGGGCTTTCTAGTGGTGTGTGGCTTTATCCTTTGGACAGGGTGCCCCAACCACATCACTCTTCTGAGAAGGCCACGCTGGGTATTCTGGGGTAGGGGGTGGCGTGCCCATGGCCGCCTCTCTCATCTTCCTCCCCAACTTTTGCAGCACAGTAAAGGAATGGAGGAGGAAGACAAAAGAGGTGGCGATGGCCAGTGTGCAAAGCGAACTCACCCCACCAAAAAAGCCGCTCCTTCTGAAAGCCTGTGGCCACCTCTCTCGTCTTCCACTCCATTCCTTTACTGTGCTGCAAGAGTTGGAGAGGAAGGTGAGAGAGGTGGTTCATGGGGCTTGGCACATTGGCAAGATGGCGCACCTTGTTCGGAGCATCTGTTCCTCCATCTCATTTTCTCCAGGGGCAGTGCGAGCGGCGGTGGTGACAAAAGCGGTTCCACAGTGTCTTGGAGGGGTGGGAGCAGCCAGCCAGCCAGCTGTGGGGAAGGGTCTCCGTGGAGCAGGTGGCAGCCGCAAAAGAACAACCCCCACCCACTGAGTGCAATCAGAACCGAGGACCACTAGCCCAAGTGGCAAAAAACGATGGGAGAGTCTCCTATCTGGACTTCAACAAGCTGCCAAAGGCCTCCTCAAAAAGAAAGGTTTTCAGTTTCTTGAAGGTCCCTAAGGAGTCAATCAAATGCAGCTCCCCACGTAGAGCGTTCCAGTTAGCTGGCACCACCACTGAGAAAGCCCTCTGACAGGTAGGGGACTTTCTAGCCAATCTGGGAGTCTGTACTTGGAGTTGAATTGTCAGAGAAGAGCAGGTGAAGTGGGCCTGATTTCTGAGGAGTAGACACTTCAGTACCGTTCTGGTTCCAAGTCAACTGAGTTTAGTAATGCAAATCTGGTTCTTATGTAGGCTTTTTCAGCTTTAATCTAACGTTAGACAGAAGTAGTTCTTGATAGGTACCACAATCTGTTCTCTGTCTTGTTTTTGCAGAGAGCTTCTCCATTTGACTATTTGGTGATGTCAACATGTACAGCTGTCTGATGTTGTTTGTTGGCCTCAGAGAATGACAAGATGCCATCTCGGTGATAGAGAGTACTGTGTTAGATTGGGACTGGAAAGATCCTTCCTGGACTATGGAAATCACTGGAAGACCTCAGACCTGTCACACTCTTTGAGCATTAACAGGTTGTGAGAATAAACAGAGTAGACAGCCCTGTATGTAGGGTGTGATGCTCATCTCTGCAGCCAAAGAACCAGCGTTGTTTGTGTCTGCAGATGTTTCCATGGTCATGTGGCAGGTATGACTAGATGCCAGAGCACTCAGAACACTGTTCCCTTTCCCACTGAAGCGGCACCTATTTATCCACTTGCCGTTTCTTGCTTTCAAACTCATGAATAATTACTAATGAAGTAAAGACTTCCAGAGAAGTGTGCCCCACTTGTAATAAAACAGCTGTATAAATAGCAGAAATTCATAATACAAAGGAACCTGTTATTTGAAAACTTAAAAGCAGCCTCTGTTTGGGTAGCATCAGGATAGATTGAAATACAGTACACTAATGACACTTTTAATATCAACATTGGTCATAAACTTTCAAGGACATTTAATAGAAACGTCCTGTTGTGCAAGTGGTAGCTATCCAGTGCTAGAACATTGTTTAACAATTCTGT
The DNA here is from genome assembly GCA_035047345.1 of Bradypodion ventrale. NCBI lineage: Eukaryota > Metazoa > Chordata > Lepidosauria > Squamata > Chamaeleonidae > Bradypodion > Bradypodion ventrale. The sequence goes on from JAWDJE010000001.1 coordinate 257,528,889, forward strand.
GGCTATCATCCAAAGAGAAAATGAGATGGGGGTAGTTCTAAGTGGTATTGTATAGTTTAAGCAAGGTTCTGTTTTCAGAACAGCATGTAGTGTTTGCTAAATGTTGTAGAAAAATTAATCAGGAGTTATTGGAAACTAGCCTAAAAACAATATACAGAAATGACATAATGACCAGAACAGGTCACCTTTTGATCAGTGGTTTGAAATTAAATGGTTTGGTGTTCTTTTATCAAGGATTCATTACGGTGATGTAACATGGGCAAGATTAACGTAGAGGCCAAGCCAAATATTAAGAAGATTTTTTTTTGTCAGCTGGAATGAACACATGGCTACTAATCATTATTAAAAGATTAATCTGCATTTCAGTAAAAATTGTTTTCTAAATTTGTTCTTTCACAAAAGCCCACTTAATTACGCAGACATGTAGTTTAGCCCTTGGTTGTCGTCGTCGCTTTTGACATCTACCTCACAGGTCAAAATTTAGCCACATCTCCTGGCATGGAGAATTTTTTACCTGTTAAATGTGTACATATTGGACCTGATAAATAACCAGCAGCCAATGTGCAAGACGAAGCTTGGAGAAATTTCATGAACCCTCCCCTAAAGATTTCTGTCCTTAGGAAAGAAAGGTCCCCACCTCACAACTGTTGAGACCTAAGCAAACTCCCCATCTCACAACGGCCTGTAGATTTCTCTGTCTGAATAAACACAGAATGTATGGTACAAAAAATAAAAATAGCAAAAGCTCTGGTGATGCAAGGACGGGCTCTTTTTTCATGTTCAGCCAATGGTGGGATTCAAAATGTATATGTGTTTGCTGCATACAGCATTAATAATAATACAATGATACCTCCTACAACGTCCAAACTTGGTTCCACAAGTTTGGACTTTATACGGATTTGGACTTTGTATGAGGCATGCAAAATTCTAGCCGCGATGCCTCATACAACGTCCAAATCCTTGCCACGATGCCTCCTACAACGTCGTTTCCATAGAGATACATTGTACTGTAACAGCACAGACTTCAGGGCAAAGTCAAGGAAACAGATAGGAAACTGACAGAACTTTAAGAAATCATTGTCTAAAGGCTAAATACATTACAAAAACATGTCAAACAACCCTGATTGTCCAAGAACCTGAAGAATGCTGCAAAAATCCCAGGAATGCTTCTAAAAATTCTGATGAAATTTTTTTTAAAAAAAAATCCAAAATCACGCTCAAAACCACTCCTAAACACTCTTCGCCTCGTGCAAAACCCACAAGAGCAATGCACGCATGTGTCCTGCCTTTTATACTGCCCAGGCACAATGCAACCTGGGAAAACCCCAATGCCTCATACAAAGTCGAGCGACTTTGTATGAGGTAACTTTTTTCAAGACATTCAGTGATGTTGTATGAATTCGATGTTGTATGAAGCTGACTTTGTATGAGGTATTACTGTATTGTAATTTTGTGCCAGAAATTATTCTGGGTCAAAAGCATTTTTGTGGAAGAAACACAGCTCAGGGAATGCCCAAATGAAGCTCCTTTCATGTCCCCAAGAGATGGGCGCTCAATCCGTGTCATGCAGTACCCAGGTCTCGAACTGCCGACTTGCTAGCCTTCCAGCTAACAAGGTGATCTTCTTAACCACTGAGCCACCGCAGCCCCCTTTCCAAGCATTATCCTTGGGAGATTGAGACCATTGTGTGGATTTTTTAAATTTGTTGGACAACCAAGTGTTGGGTGCAGTAGAAATGGGGATATGGTTGCAGTAGGTATGGGGACATTCCAGTATCTCTGCCAGCCTGTGATCAGATGGGCTAGCGGTTCTCAGAGGCAGGGTTTAACAAGGCCTTTTCGTTCAGGCAAAAGATTTTTTTTTAGTGCTATGCTGCAGAAAAGTACTGGGAATACCTAATTAATCATTTTTAAGAGCGGTAGCTCCCAGGCTTTGGGATCATGGTGATTTTACAAAGTAAGCCCCAGAAGCCCACAGAGATAATATAGATTTTTTTAATTGCTTCGGCTAAGTTTTCCAGGAGTTATACTGCGATTCCATGCACATTCTCAAGGCGGTACTATCATAACTCTAGTTTTTAAAGAGGGGTGTTGATTTATTTTGCTGCGTTTAGGCAGGGAATGTGTGAGTAACATATATTCCTTGCAAAGAGTCCATTAATTTTGCATTTAAATTAATATGTTAATAATGCCAGCAATGGGAGCTAGCAGCAGGCCTTGGAAACAGGAGTTTACCAGAAAGATTGACTAACTTGCCTTTCTCTGTTGGTAATTTGGTTTCTTAGGTAAAAGGTCGCCCTTGCTCGAAAGCTAGTCATACCTGACTCTAGGGTTCAGTGCTCATCTCTGTTTATAGCCACAGCCAACGCTGTTTGCAGCTGCAGACATTTCCATGGACACATGGCAGGCATGCCTCAACAACAGAGTGCATGGAATGCTATTTACCTTCCCACTGAAGTGGTCAAAATTTTCTACTTGCAATTTCTTGCTTTCAAACTGCTAGGTTGGCAGGAGCTGGGGCAGAGACAGGCGCTCATTCCGTCATGCAGTACCCAGGAATCTAACTCCAAACTTCCAGTCAGCGAGTTCAGTGTCTTAACCACTTGAGCCCACCGCAGTCCCACCATACCACACTTAATTCTTTGGATGCCAGGGCAAGCTGTTAACATTCATTGAGTAGACTGCTAATACAACAGAGCATTTCACAAGGCTAAAATCAGGTTCCTGTTGCTGTTCCTAGAGGTGACAAAACAGTGTCATTGTTGTTGTTGTTGCGCCTGCAGAGTTCTCTTCTGGAGCCTTGAGTTCAAAGGGATCTAGAAAGATCTACAGGTAGAAAGATCTGCTGGAATGTTATTCATAAGGGAGTCGGAAGATGTTTCCTACACTGCTGCTATCTAGCCAAGAACCCTTAAAGTGCTGGTAAGCAGTCCAATAACTCAATACATTTATAAGTGTTGAGGAATTCTACATTTTTATTCGGCGTATTATGTGCTCTGTCTTTTTACCAAGGGCTGCTTCAGACGATGGTAGGTTTTCTACTTGACATTTTTAAGCAGGCCACATGTAGTGATGCATTCTTCTGCCCTTTTAAAAACAACACTTTCAACATAAATGTTCAAGGACAGAAATTATATTTATTGCTAATTTTTCATCACAAAATGATCTGCCTGAATGCTAGATGGTATTATACATTCAGTTTAAAATACTTCCTCTACTGTACATTTACCCTCAGTGTGGCTTGGGACCAGGACATGGGATAGAGGAGGTTTTAATGTCCCTGCTCTTTAGAGAAAGGATGCAATGAATTATAAACAACATGATAAAAATGTACTAAGCAATAGCCTAGTAAAGACATTGAGGCAATTTTTATATCTGTTGTTTAGCACAAGGCAGTTGACGAGGATCAAGGTAGCATGACGCAGAAAGTGCCCAAAGAACATCCCGTATTTAGTATTTCACATTCTGTGATTTGATGGCAAAGAGCTGGTTTTTAAAGGGAGGTTGTTGGGGGTTTTCTTTTATAGGAGTGTCCCTATAAAGCGCATATGTGAATTGGGAAGGTTTTCATTCTATTTTGTGCATTTCTGAAGCATTTGTATATTCTGGTAGAGAGGTTCTTGCAAACAAGTTGTGTTTTAGTCTGCTAAATGATGGATAGAAGCCATGTCTTGTTTCCCCAGCAGTGTACTGGTCACAGGGCCGCCATCAGAAATTTCTGGGCTCCATACTGAGCAATCCTATTGGGGGACACACACACACACACAAAGAGAGAGAGAGAGCGGTAGGGCCCCTGTCAGCTCCGGGCCCTATACGGCAGTACTGGTAGTACTGCCCTGATGGTGGCCCTGACTGGTCAGAGATTGGAACATTAAACCGAGTAATTCTTTCCTTTCTTAACCTGAGAAAAGAAATCTGTTACTTATTATGCTCAAACATCAAATCATCTTTGTTTCCACTACTGTGTGTTCATTTTAACACTGATATGTTATCACTATTGCTCATCTTCATCTACAGCCCCCCCCCAGTGGCTTAGTGGTTAAGACACTGAGCTTGGAGACTGGAAGGTCGGGTTTTGCTACCAAGGGCTGCACTTGGGGACATGAATGGAACCTCATTTGAGCATCCCCGGAGCGGAATTTCTCCAGCAAAAATCCTTTCAACCCAAAGTAATCTTTGACACAAAATTATCATCATCATCATCATCATCATCATCATATTGAAGGTTCCTGGAATGAGAAGTTATTTTCTGACATACTTGTCAGAACAGTAGAAGACTGTCTGCTGCTGCTTCCATTGAAGAAATGGCCAGGATGACAGCTGTGTTTGTTGCAAGATGATGCTTCTGTTAGGAGTAGGCTTCAGTCCACTAACACTTATGCCCAATAAAAAGCAAACAACGCTAGGGCGCAACAAGACGTCTCCACACTCAACTTCATAGGTTCACTTAACTGTTCTGTCCATGATGCAGTGCTCTCTGGAAGCAGAGAAATTACTGTAACTATAGCTTGTCTGTTCAACCATCACCATCACACCCAAACATAGTGAGCAAATCCATTCTCTGACATTTCTGGCTTGAACCTGACAAGTTGATAATGCATAGTTTGTGAATTTAGATACCACATGTTTAACTGTTACTGCAATTGTCCACCTGCAGTTGCAAGTTATTTATTTATTTATTTTTCTGATTTATATTGCCACCCAACTCCGAAGACTCTGGGTGGATCACAGAAAATAAAACCAATTAAAAAACCCATTAAAACTGCCACCAAAATTTACTCTGACCCCTACAGATTAAAAGAGATTAAAAGAGGGAAAGAGTGCTCTTACTAGAAGGAGAAATAGTCAAACACATGCATGCTGCACCTCACCGTTTTAAAGAAAAGGCCCTGTATACATTCTTTGGATGAACAAACTGAAATGTATGGATGCCAACTGATCAGGCAAAGCAAGAAGCAAGTCCAGATAGGTTTTTTTTAAAATATAATTTTTTTTTATTTCCAAAAGAAAAAACAAACATACAAAAAAAGAACAATACATCATAACAATATTACATAAAACTCATGAAAAATAACACATACATGGTGGTTAAACTGATTATTTGTCATGGTACACACACAATTAGATATCCACATTGTAGGTTAGTACTATAACCATAACCTTCATAAAAGCTTTCAATATTACAGTTATTTGTTAACAACCATCAAATTCTTTCTTTTCAAATTACAAATCACCCAGTGAATATTTACATTGCCCCGGAGAGTTTAGTGTCTGTATCATCTCCAGGTCTAAAACTATCCCTACCCATAAGGGAGTGATCTATAAACGGCTTCCAAATATTCCAAAATCTATTTTCCTTCAATTTGTCCCTTTTTACTTTTATCTCCCATGTCAATTTGTCATTCAATGCTAGATTCCACATTTCCTTATACCACTCTCCCGTCTGTATTGTTACATCATTTTTCAAATTTCTAGCGATACATTGTCTGCCAGTAGTTAACATTATTTCCAATAGCTCTTTTTCCACCTTATTCAAACACATACCTTCCACGTCTGTTAGCAAAATGGTACCTGACACCAACTTAATTTTCTTACCCATTATTTCCCCTATCTCTCCTTCTATTCTTCTCCAGAATTCATTTATGTTTTTACAACTCCACCACATATGTTCATAGGTTCCAACAGTTTCTTTACATCTCCAACATAAATTATCCCTTTTTTTATCAATCTGATGCAACCTCAGTGGTGTCAAGTACCATTGCCACAACATTTTATAGTTATGTTCCTTAATTCTTACTGACATTGTTCTCATTATCCTCTTTTTCCACTTATTTCTCCATTCATCATTTCTTAATTTTATATTCAAATCCTGTTCCCACTTCAATTTCAAATCTTCCTGTGGATCACTACCCTTATTTATTAAAATATAAAGTTTACTTACTAGACCCTTGATACTTTTCTCACCTTTTCTAATCTTTAAAACCAATTCTTCAAATTCGGTCTTTTCTCTGTCTATACCTAGTTCTCTTCTATATTTTTTATTCCAATTATCAACCTTCAATTTCTGAAATAAGTCCAATTTTAACTGTTCAAATAGTTTTTTCTTCTTTGATTCATCTTCACAAACCCTTAACCATTCCTTCACCAGGAAAACTTCGTTTTTATCCAATATTTCCTTTTTTGTTTTGTCTATTTTTATCGGAAAACACACCATATCAGCCAATTCCAAAATTGGAGAGAGATCTGGGATCAAGTCTTTCTTTAATCTTTTCCACACCCTCATGAGTCCCCTTGAGTATTGCTTGAATTTATCATTTTAACCTTAGTTCCCAAAAAAATCATTTTACCAATATTCTTATAATCTTTCATCTCCATTTCCTCCCAAATTACTTTTTCTCTTGCCAAGATCTTCACAACATTCTTAATTTGAAATGCTCGATAGTACGCTAACAAATTTGGCATTCCCAAACCTCCTTCTTTCTGAGGCAGATACCAGAGTTTCTTTGAAAGTCTGGATTTCTTGCCACCATTACAAAAATTATTAAACATCTTTTGGAACTCGTTAATCTCCTTTTCCTTCAATTGGATTGCAAGTGCATCAAATAGAAAATTAATCTTCGGCAACAACATCATTTTGCAAATTGCAAGCCTCCCAAACCATGACAACTTCAACTTCTGAAAACTTTGTATTTTGTTCTTGAATTCTGCTTTCAAGTTGTCATAGTTCAGTCTTTTAAGTTCTTCAAATCTGTTTGAAATAGTTATCCCCAAATATTTCAACTTTTCTTTAATTTGTATATTAGATAACCCCGCCATCTTTTCCCTCTCCTCATCCCCCATATTACACAGCATCATTTCTGATTTATCCCAATTTATCATCAATCCAGTTATAACCTCAAATTCCTCTATTTGCTCTTTAATCCTATCCATTACCGCCTCTAGGTGTTTCACCATTAACAACATATCATCTGCATACATGCTCACTTTATTACCCAATATCCCTTCTATAGTTGAGTCTTCCCTTATATTTTTAGCTAAAATTTCCATTGCCATAATAAACAAAATAGGGGATAGTGGACAACCCTGCCTAGTGCCTGCCTCAAGCTTTACCTCATCCGTAACCTCTTCATTTACTCTAATCCTAGCACTCCCTTTTTGATATAATAAGTCAATTACCCTTCTAAATCTATCCCCAAATCCATAATTTCTAACTATTTCCTTAATCGAAGACCATTGTAACGAATCAAATGCCTTAAAAATATCTAAAGATAATAAACCCACCTTTTCCTTCGTCTGATTAACATTGTCAATTAACTCTAACACCCTCCTAGTCAAATCAGCCATATGCCTTCCTTTTAAAAAACCAACTTGATCAACATTTATATATTCCCCCATAAATCTATTTAACCGATTAGCCAGTATTGCTGTGAAAATCTTGGCATCCTGATTTATAAGAGAAATTGGTCTGTATGATTCCACCCTTTCCAAATTCTTTCCCAATTTTGCCAGCAGAACGATTATAGTCCTATACCATGAAGTTGGAATTTGTCCACCATCTAAAATATAGTTATATAGCTTCACTAACTTTGGAACCACAATGTCTTTAAATTCCTTATAAAACTATGTCGATAATCCATCATCTCCCGGGGCTTTCCCCAACTTCAAACCATTAATTACATCTTTTACCTCTTTATCAGTAACCCGTTCCTCCATTTTCCCCCGGTGTTCCTGTTTTATTCCATTCCCTAACTGCCTCTCCAATATCCCTTTAAGCTTACCAACGTCTATCTCTTTTTTTTCATATAATGCTTGATAAAATTCCCTCACAATTTTACATTTGTCGCTAATCTTATTACCCCTTATCCCTTGTTTATCAACCAACACCCCAATTTCCCTTTTTTCCTTTTTAGCTTTGGCCGCTCTTGCTAATAATCTTGAATTTTTATTGCTAAATTCAAAATACTCTCTATTTAGATATATCAAATCTCTTTTAACTTTATATTCTTGCCCATTAATTCTGCCTTAAGTCTTTGTAGTTTAGCGAAGGTTTTTTTATCCTTGTTTTTTGAGTGCTCTTCCTGTAATTGCTTTATTTCTTTTTCTTTTTCCACCTGATCTGCCTTATATCTTCTATACTTTATACTCGCCAACTTTATACTTTCCCCTCTAAAAACCGACTTCATGGCATCCCAAACCACATTAAAACTTACCTCTTCGTTATCGTTCCACTGCCAGCTTTCCATCCAACTTTCCATGATTTGTTCTTTACATTTTTGATCTTTGAATAAATTGGGATCATACCTCCAACTTCTTCCTCTCCGATTATCCTTTTGTAATCTCAGCTCCAAAAGTACTTTAGCATGGTCTGATTCCTTGAAAATCCCTATTTCCATTCCCTCAATACTTTTAATCATATTTTCTGTTAACAAAACATAGTCTATTCTAGAATAGGACCCATGAACGTGTGAAAAATAAGAGTATGCCCTTTCCGAACCCTTGATCTCTCTCCAAGAATCTTTCAGTCCCATCGCACCCATCCATTTGTCTAAAACCTTCCCTTTCAATCCGGTTCGACACCTTGCTAAATTCGTACAGTCTAAATTTGACCTTATTAAATTAAAGTCTCCGTCCACAATCATTTTTGCCACTTTTTCTAGCTCCACAACTTTTCGGACTTTTTCTAAAAATTCAGCTTGGTGTTCGTTTGGAGCATAAATGTTCACCAATATTATCTCCTCATCATCTATTTTTCCTCTTACGAGCAAGTATCTACCTTCCTGATCGGCAACACTTTTTATTGTCTCAAATCCTAATCTTTTAGAAATCATAATTGACACTCCTCTTGCTTTTGAGGTACCAAATGCCATCTCATAATGTTGTATCCATCCCAAGAAAATTTGTTTGTATCCTTTGACTTTTGGTGCGTTTCCTGTAAAAACACTATATCAGGTCTATCCTTCTTCAAAGCCAATTCCAACCTCCTCCTCTTAAGAACAGAACCTGTACCCTTTACATTCCAGGTTAATACTTTAATATTTCCCATAGTCTATTACAATTTCTTCCCTTCTAACTTCTAAACTCTCCATTGGGCGTGCCACCACCAACCCCTTACCACTAAAACACAAAACACACAATATCTCTCTCCCCACCTTCTCCGGAAAAAAAGACTCCTTCGATGACCAAAGAGGGGAGAGGGGGGACATGGAAGATGTACATGCAGATTAGTGCTTCGCGCCACACACCTTTATATAGTACTTAAGTGATATTTTTTAAAAAAATCCTAATCTAGTGCTCAATGATCCTTACTTGCCTCCTCCTCCACCATAATCAATGACAACTCCTCTTCTTCTCTTCACTGTGGAGTTCCACCTGTAGCACCACCAGCATCCGCCCCCTCATACTTCCTTCTTATAGCCCCCGATTCCAACAAATCTTTCCTGAGAGTTAACCACTCTTCCGAAACCGCTTTAACAAGCTTCAGCAGACTCAGATATTCCAATGGGTCAATCCCCTCATCAATAGCCTGCATTCTTTTCTCATAGAAGAAACGCAATTGCTGTGGGAATCTCCAATTGTACCTTACACCTTTACTCATCAACAGTTTAGTTACCGGTCTCATCTTATATCTCCAAATTCTTTCCTTCATTGAAATATCATTATATACTTCCACATCGGAACTATCGATTTTTAGGGCGCCAGAACCAGCTTGTTTCAAGAAAGCCATTACTCTAAGTTTATCTCCCCAATTTGCAAATTTTACCAAAACATTTCTTTGAGACGCCTTCCCTCTTCTTGGACCCACCCTATATGCACTTACAATGTCCTCCTGTACAAATTCCTTTCCCATACTCAAATTATTTAGCCACTGAACCACTCTTTCTCTTAGCTGGTCTGGCGTCCTTTCAACCACCTGACGGATCACAATATTCTGCTTTCTCATCATATCTTCCACAGCATCAATCCTTTTCTCATGCTCATACATTTTCAGCTTATTCTCCCTCACCATCTCCTGAGTCCCTTTTATTTCCTTTTTCATAGTATTCACCTCATTTTGAACCAATTTCACATTTCCTTCTATTTTTTGCAAACTTAATTCCACTTTTTTTGTAAAATCCATAAAGATGTTACCACCTTAACCTGCTTTTTCATCATTTCATTTCTATCTTTCACCCTTGAATCCTCATTTTTCTCCATCTTCTGAAACAATTTGCCAATTTTCACCATAATTTGAGTATGATCATAGGGTTCAGGTGGTGGTGATGATGATGGAGGGACCTCTTCCGCTGGTGCTTTTTCCTTCCTCTTAGATTTCACCACTGGCTCCTCCTCCTTTGCTTTTCCTCTTGTACCTTTATCCATGGTGACAACCCCTAAAAAGCTTTAATGCTGCAACGTATTGTAAGTTCGTTACACTCTCCGTTTAAACCTAATCCGATGCAGCCAAAGCTGACAACAGTCCCATTAATTCTGTTAAAGCTTGAAAAGAAAAGGAGGCCCAGCAAAAAATTTAATTATTATAATCCACAAAGGAGCAGGAACCAAAAACAGCCCAAACAAAAAATATTGTAATCCACAGGAAGCCCGTCCAACTCTCTATTACCTCTCTATTACCTTGCTTCAAAAAATCTGGGAGATCAGAATAGTTATTTGTAATCCACAGGCAGTTATAGTCCAAATGCAAAGACTTGATTGAAGTAAATCCAAATCAGGGAAGAAGAAGAAAAAATCAATATAAGTATCCAACTGAAGTTGAAACACTCCGACAGAGCTCCCAGATAATATACAAAGACCGAGCTGCCTCCATAACTTTGTAGCAAGGCAGCCTCCTGTTGCAAAGTGGAGGAGGGGAAACACTCAGTGAGGGAAGAGGAAAAATGAAAAAAGAAACAGAGATACTTTGTAGTGAGCCAGGAGGCTTATTGTCCAAACACCGTTCCCAGACTTCTCTCTTAAAACTCAGTCTCCATTTAAAATTCATCCGCAAACGGCAACCTCAGGCACGGAACGGGACTCTTCTCTATTCCTCTGCTCCTCCAACCAGGGGTTTCGCCCAGGGATGTTCTCAAACAAATGTATATCCTTGTCTCAAACTTACTTTCCATCCACAAACTCCTTTCATCCTCCAAGCCTTCCGCAGCTCCTCTCTTTCCCTTCCCCTCAGTGTTGTGCTTTTAATTACTAAGTTTCGTTTTAATGCCTCCGCCACCATTACTCAGCCAGCCCCCTCCTCCTCCTCCTTCTTCTTCACTTTCCCACACTCTCACCACTTTCTGTGACTTCAAAGCCTGCTCCGTTCCGACTCTTGCCTCGGCAACCTCCTCAGTCACAATCATCAAATTACAGCAACAAGGAAAGAAGTAAAGTCTCAGCCAAAAACAAATCTTGGAGATCCCGTCCGAACCACAATGTGGATCAAGTGGTACAGCTTACGCCGCACCTCTCCCCCCGCCTGATCCTCGGACTCCGACCTCCGGTCTCCTGAAGGTGCCAGAAAATAATCTTCAATTTCAGAGCCTCATGCACTTCATTTTTCTGATAATTTTACCTTGCCACTTTGTAAATAACCACTTTAATTTACATTTCTGGCGCGAGCCGATCAAAAGTCCGTGCTACTCACCCAGCATCTTAGCCACGCCCCCATCCAGATAGGTTTTAAAAGCATAAGATTAAGCATATGTAAACAGGTTTTATTCACAGAATGTTTAACAAAATAAATCAGAATTGGTTCCTCACTTCTAAATGTATTTTTGCTGCTTTGGGTACCTCTTATGGATAATATTGAGTGGAGAATCATGGAGGAGAAGCAAGATTACTACCATCTTATGCTACATTTGTGAATTTAGACACCATATGAGAACATAGCTAGGCCTCTTTAGAAAACTGTGATGGAATACAATTATATGAATAGTCTTTCTTCTGAGCATGAATAAGATTAAAATTACTGAAATTTTTGAAGTGGTAGCTGTGTTAGTCTGTGCAAGCATGTCAGAGAATAAATAAAGCAAAGCAAAAAGACTAAAAATGTTGTGACGCCTTAAAGATTAACTACTGTATTTTATTATTAGCTTTCACAGATCAAGTCCACTTCATCAGACAAAAGAGTGAGACTTCATTAATTTATACATATCAAGTACAGAGGTACACATTTGTTGGTTAGTATAAAACAGGGGTGCCCAAACTTTTGAGGACTCGGGCCAGTCATGGTCGAGCGTGCCGGTAACGTGGTTCCTCCTCCTAGAAGAGTATCCTCTTGGATCATTAGGAAGGGTATTGAAAATAAGTCAGCAAGTGTCATTTTGCCTCTTTATAAATCTATGGTGAGGCCCCATCTGGAATACTGTGTACAGTTCTGGTCGCCATACCTCCAGAAGGATATTATGGAGTTGGAAAAAGTGCAGAGGAGGGCAACCAAAATGATTAGGGGACTGGAACACCTTGCTTACCATCTGAGGCTGCAACGGTTGGGCCTCTTCACTTTTGAATGACGGCGTCTAAGAGGCGACCTGATTGAAGTTTATAAAATCATGCACGGTGTAAACAAAGTAGATAAGGAAAAACTGTTTTCCCTATTGCACAACACTAGAACTAGGGGACACTCCATGAAACTTTTGGGTACTAGTTCTCAAACAAATAAGAGAAAGTACTTTTTCACCCAAAGGATCACTGGTCTATGGAACTCCCTGCCAGAAGAAGTGGTGACAGCTGTCAGTCTTGACAGCTTCAAGAAAGGATTAGACAAGTTCATGGAGGACAAGGGTATCAATGGCTGTAATGTTGGAGAGATAGGCAGGATATCTCTCAATGCCATTTCCAGGGAATCCTAAGCAGGGGAAGGCATCTGCTTGGGAATACCCTGAAGCAAATGGTGAGCCACTGTGTGAGACAGAAGGCTGGACTGGATGGGCTGTGGAATCAGAAGTAAAACACGCATCAATCTCTTGATGCCATATCAGCAAAAGAAACCTTCCCTACATCACTTGGAGGACCCTGAATAGGCTGAGGGTTGGAGTCCCTAAATGGAAGACCAACATGATCAAGTGGGGACTGCTGATGGACAACAACATACGGTGTGAATGTGGAGAGACACAGAATCCAACTCATTTACTGGTCTGCTAACTGATGCCAAAGACATGCACCAATGAGAACTTGGGATTGGGCAATGACAAAGCAAAGAAAGTGGCTTCATTTTGGGAGTCTGGGGATTGATCAGGACATGGAAGAAGAAAAAGAAAGAAAGAAACCCTTTGGGTATTCTCTTTGATGTTAGATATTAGGATGGAGAGAATCAAAATGGATCCTTGGGTTGCCTTGTGAACATGTAATAATAGGGTAGTCTTTCTACAACCTGGTCCCTCTCCTTCAGAAATAACCAGAACCAACCAGATTCCTGTTAGATAGAAGGACAGTATCTTCAATGGTCTAGCTATGTTGATCTTTTGGACAAAAACGGCAAATAATTGGATGGTTTCAGATTTTTGTGTGCAATAGGTTACTTTATTAGATACAAAAAGTATTGTCCAAGATTTAATGTATATACAGAGAATTCTAAGCAGTGATATTAAAGGGAAATTAGATGCAGAAAATACTGCAAGTCACTATTACATTATCAGCTACAAAGGGGGGGGGAGCAGATCTGTAGACAAAGGTTGCTGATACCTTTATTAAACTACTATAATCTCAAGCATTATATTTCTACTCGTGCTAAATTCATGTGATTTGATATAAGGCCACAGGGACTGCTGAATGACAGTAGCTAGTTCCTCCATCAAGATGGAAAGCACAATTAAATCTACCTCATCTGGATTAATGCCTGAAACCTGTTACCTCAAGCTCATTTAAAAGATTGCAGAATCCATTTTGGGACTTGCTTTAACAAGAGACTCCATCCTCACTGTCTAACCATGATATTGCCTTCTTTATGTCCTGAAGCTCTGTAATTCTCAACCTGATGAATGGACCTGCAGGACTAGAAAGTCCGGCTTATCCGCACTGGAAATTCATTATACTGTACTGTTACTGATAATGCAGATGTCCCAATTTAGATTTCTAATGGTGGACTGGAACTTGTACCTGTTAAGTGTAATTTAGCATTCTCTTGCTGCTCCAAAACCAGGCCAAGAAGAATTAATCAGGCTTTTCCTAGAAAATCTGAATAAGGACCATGATAACTTGATAAGACACATCTGAAAATGGAAAGACTGAAGGTATTTGATCATTATTCATAGGCAGGGAAATATAGGGTGATCTGCTCAGGAAGGGCTGCATTTAGGGTTACCATAATTCCCTCTCACAAAAACGGGACAGAAGTAAAGGTTGCCCTTGCTCAAAAGTCAGTCGTATCCAGCTCTAGGGTTCAGTGCTCAACTGTTTCAAAGCTGAAGAGCCAGCGCTGTCTGATTCTGCAGATGTTTCCGTGGTTGTGTGTCAGACATGACTAGACACCAGAGCGCACAAAGGCTGTTTACCTTCCCACCACCCGAAGTGGTCCCTATTTATCTACTTGCCATTTCTTGCCTTCAAACTGCTAGGTTTGCAGGAGCTGGGACAAAGACGGGAGCTCATTCCGTCCTGCAGTATTCAGATACCGAACTGCTGCTACAGACGCCACAAGTCAGAAAAAGATGCATTCCCCCCGCCTCCTTGTTCACCAAGCTGCTGCTGCTGCCAACTCCTGGTTGTTCCAATAGAAGTGCAAGAAAAAATCCATGTTTTTTTCTTCCAAATCAAGTGGTTTGAAAATCGTGAATTTTCAATGTTTTTTATGGAACCGTGCGGGACAGTTACAAAACGTGAAATTCACGGTTTTCCATTACAAATGCCAACTCTAGCTGCATTGCTGCCCCTATCAAAACTTTCTGACATCACCCCTCTCTCCATGAGTTTTTTAAACATCTTCTACTAATTTGGTTTGCCAATCCAACAGGTGTATACTTCAGGCACCTGGAAGAGATAGGGTGAAATATGCCCATGGCAGACTATACCTCTCTAAAATTATTATTCTTCCGTGTCTAAGCCAGACGTGAAATTGCCAAAATGAAAGCAACTTTTGGTGAGTTCATTCTGCAGTTCCTTTTGCCTGACCTAGTGTGAGAAATATTAGCTGGCAACACAAGGTTGCCATTACCAGGGTATGCCTGAGTGTGGTTCAGAAATACCACAATCTTCGAGGAGGCTCCTTCGGTGTACCCATTTAAAATTACTTAACAGTATCCATAGAAAACTGATAAGACAAAGGATAGTTGCAGTAAAAGTCCTGAGCAACCCAAGACTGAATGGTTTTTATCCATCCAAGATAGCAAATTAGACAGAACAAGTTTCTGGGAATGCCTCCTAACTCCTTTGGTAGATCAAATTGCAAAAGGCTTTTCAGCACATTGACCATCTCTTCTGGGGAACACTGAATCAAGACAGAGGATCAGTATTACCACCAACATAACCTGTAGTCTGTGAGTCTGAGAAAACAGTTCATTGAGATGTGATTACAGGGGTAGACTTCTTCCCATCATAGAAGCATTTGGAATTACTTTGATATGCCTTATTCTTATGGATAGATTGTTCCTTTATTCTAAAGAAAAAATTGAATTCGGGAAAAGATTTCCACCATACTGAACATCCATGGTGGAGAAAGATTACTACCCTAAGTGCATCAGAATAAGATCCTAACCCAGTGATGGCAAACCGATGGCTCGCATGCCAGATGTGACACTCCCATACCCTCTCTGTTGGCACTTGCGCTGTCACCACAGCACAGAGTTTGCCCCACCCCTCTGCCCTGCAGCCCCATGAGAGCACTTCCTTCCTCCCCCAGCACAGAGTTAGCCCCATCCCTCTTCCCAGCAGCCCAATGGGAGAGCTTCTTCCCTCCCCCCAGCGCAGAGTTCAACCCGCCCCTCTGTTTGGGCACTCGGTCTTTAAAAAGTTCGCCATCACTGTCCTAGCCTATCTTTGGTCTGATTTGCTATTTGTCTTTTTTGAAAATGCTATCAGACATGGAACTGTGGTGAGTGCCCGTAGGAGTGATGGTGCCAATTAGCTGGGCCATCTCACTGTGCCAGAGATTTGGTATAATATAAGACATACTACCATTCATGTCACAAAAAAATCCCCTAGAGCAATTTGATCAGATCCACCAGTCTTTTAATAAGTCTTCCACCCCTGAGATGTTAAAAATTGTCATAAGGCGATAAATCTGGCTACGTCCTGGACAAGAGAACTATGCAGACTAGGTGACTATAATAGCAGATTAGAATCTTTCCCAGCTCTCCCAGGATAATTATGTGGCTGCACTTGGGATCTTCTTGTGGAACACATGTGCTCTACCACTGAACAACGGCCCTTGATCACTAAAGCTTAGAAATAACAAAGAGAATCATAGTAACATGCATGACTAGCTTGTTGTATGTGAGCTAGTGAGCTAGGTAATATGTTGTTTCTTCATTATAAGTATTGGTTTGACTATCTGTAATGCATAGTGGTGTACTTTGAACTGATGGTCTGGATAGATTTGAAGTTCCAAGTACTGCATAAATGTTAGTTTTTCTATTTTTCAAATAAAATATCCGGATGTGGGATGAAACTGTTTGTAACAGCAGTTATCCTGCACTACTTAAAAAGTATTTTAAGGAGCACAGCAGGAGGAAGTCGGCTCTGCTCCCCCACTGGGGTTCATCTGACTTCCTTTAAGCCTCTGGAAATTGTGAAATGCGCACATTAGTGTGTGTGTGTGTGTGTGTGTGTGTGTGTGTGTGTGTGTGTGTGTGTGTGTGATGGCAATTTACCCTGAACCTTCCATGACAGTAGCTTCCACTAGGATGGAACCAATCTGACATTTTCTGCAAGGTTTTTACAAAAAAAAATGTATATGGGGAGTATTTTGTTTGGTCAGACTTCCATATTTGTTCAAACTAGATCAGTAATTTCTAGTACAGTGGACCCTCGCTTAACAAACGGTCTCTTAACACAAAATCTGCATAACAAAAGGAAATCCATAGAAAATAGTGACTTGGCTAACAAAAAAAATTCAGAATGGATTAATTTTCAATGCATTCCTATGGGAAATTGTGTTTTGGTTAACAAATTTTGGTTTTCAATGCATTCCTATGGGGAAATTGCTTTGCAAAGGTCTCAGAGAACACATTAAATTTGTTAAGTGAGGGTCCACTGTACTTTCGTATGATATTAAAACCTATTTGCAACTTTTGATTCTTCCTTACCCATTTGAACATTGATTGATTGATTGGATTGATTGGATTGCATTGGATTTGTATGCCGCCCACTCAGCATACGCCAGCTCAGAGTGGGTCACAACAGTCCCAACATAAATCAACAATACAAAATAAATATACAGTAATACAATATACAGTGTATAGAAATTCATTCTACAAAAGCAACAATTTATACAATAAAACACACTTGAGCACTGAAATATCAATGAAAAATAGATAACAAAAAGTCCTTAACAGAGCCCAGCATTTCTGACAGAGCCCAGGGCTCAGCGTTCCCGACGGAGCCCAGGGCTCAATGTTCCCGAGGAAGCCTGGGACTCAACGTCCTTGATGGCATGGCCGGAGGTTAACCAATGTTCCACTGTATGAATAGGTAGTATTTAAAGTAATCTCCATAAGATGTGACAGTAAAATTTTGTGTCAGCGGTGCTAAAAATGGAGTTAACACATTTGTAAGAATAAGTATTGTTGCCTTTTCAGTGGGAAACATGGTCTGAAGATACAGCTGCATCAAAAGTGTTCTCCAGTGATAGTTTACATAAGTGTTGTTTATATTTGCTTGTGAACATTTCAAAGATTCATCATCTGTTGCAGAAACAGACATCTTGCCATCCTTTTTCCTGCTGGCAATGTGGGCACCATGTAGCATGTACAGCAGTATCAGGCCGTTTCCTGACATTTTGAACCGTGGATACCAAAGTACAGGATCCCACATTCATAAACTGGAGGCTTGGGGATAAAAAAGTGTAGAGAAGTCTATTTTAAGGCATGTGTAGTCTGTGAAAAATTGCATTTGGTAATATTTCAAGTTTTCCAGCTTTTTAAAAAAGAATAAATATAGAAACAGGTCAGAACGGACTTCTGAATGCATAAATGTGACACTGACATGGACCAGATAGACTGATTCCTGTGTCTTTAGACCAACAACTGATTTTTATGTGGTCTGCTCATTTTCATGAGTACAGCCTTGCAGCTTGTTGTTAGCAAGACAGGCAAGTAGCTTTTGACATGCACATCCCAGTGTCTCTTTTATACCCCAGCTATATTATGCTGCTGCAGCTGTTAGAATAAAGGGAAATCTACACCCAGGGCTTTACTGAAATTATCATCTGCTTGTTGTATAGCAAAAGCGCATCAGATGCAGACATTTATACAGTCTGGGTTGCTCAGTGGTTGATATATCAGGAGCCTATGAATTATATTGGATTTTTTTTATTTTGTAAATATCTGTGAGTGGACTGTCAGTAGGAAACTTGAACAATATAAAGGAAGTCAAAGACAGCCTGGATAAATGTTAATAAGAAATGAGGCAAATAATGTCAGAGGAAAGAGTGTATCAATTTGACTCTATACATGTTTGTTTATCTAAAGCAGGGGTGTCCAAACTATGGCTCGTGGGATGAATCAGGCCACTGACTCCAGTTTATCTGGCCCCTGACATCCTCGCCGCTCCAGGAAGTGGATGAGGGACACCCACTCCAATGCACGTGTGTGTCCTGACCCACTTCCAGGAGTGGCAAAAACCACTTCCAGGAGTGGTGGGGACGCATTTGTGCATGTGCAGAGATGTCCAGAACCACTTCTGGGAGTGGCAAAACCACTTCTGGGAGTGGCAAAATTTCTTCTGGGAGTGGCGGGGTTGCATTTGCGCATGCACAGAGACATCCAGAAGCACTTCCGGGAGTGGCGAATCCACTTCCAGGAGTGATGACGCATTTGCACATGCGCAGAAATGTCCAAAACCACTTCTGGGAGTTGTTCCTGACACACATGTGCAAACATGCCCACTTCCGGGTGTGTGGCCAGGCCTGCTCAGCTGTTTCGGGGGGCGTGGTCAGGCCCCTGGCACTAAAAGTTTGGGCATCCCTGATCTAAAGGGTAGTAGTACACCAAGTGCTTATTTTTTGTGTGTGGTCAAGCAGGCTCACTTGCTCATAATGCCTGATTTAGCCAGTGTCTCCTTTTGCATTTATAGTTGTTCTAATAGCTTTTCATGTCTACACAAAAAGTTTGCGCATGCCATTGGCTGTAATGGAAATGAAAGCTACCGACAACAATCTAAAACATCCTTGTTAACTTGTGCATCTATGGCATCCTGACAAAAATCTCTAAATATTGGCAAGAGCAGTGGGAGGAACCTGGTATCAGGGAGGTCATGCTATCTTTCACTTTGTGTGGAATATGAAAGTATGTTCTGCTGGGTTTAAAACAGTATGATTTATTTTCCTGTTACTTCTGTAGTCCAGAGCTAACTTTTAATATCCATGTTTTATTCATGGGACAGGGTAATTTGACCTTATAGATACATTATTTTCCTTTTTTAAGATTTTAATATAGGATTCTTACACTGTTGTTCTTCTTTTAAAAGAAAAAGACATCTGATGAATTGAATTAGTGGCAATAGTAACAACTGTGGGAATCAAACAAAAAGATTTTAGTTGTTACAACTGTGTTAAAATTAAACAAAGAACATATTTTTTTTGTTTTTGGAAGAGAATAAAATATTTATTTTAATAAATATTTTGGTATGCAGGAGTAGCTTGCACTCGGGTAGTCATAATAACTGGTGGCGAATTGTTTGAACAGTAGCACTGTGGTGTAGTATTGTAGCAAATCAGTTATTCAAAAACTTCCCATTTATGACTGTAAGAATATTGTATTTCTGTCTCCAGATTCAGAACACCAGGAAACAGCCAGATATTGTGCCCATGTTGCCAGCAGGGGGGGGAAAGATGCCAAACCTTGCATACCAAGGGGCAGGCTGAATTTTGGTAATGCCATTGTTAACAGCCAAGATGGTCTACAGCAGTGGTTCCCAATGTGGGGCCCATGCCCCATTCAATTCCCAGAAGCCTAAGTCAGTACATCGGCTGATGAGTGCTTTGGGGAATTGACTTAGATTTCTGGGAATTGAAGTCAAAAAACCAAAGGTTGGGAAGCACTTGTCTACAGGATGCCCTCTTGTGTTCATTACCATTTGCAAAGAGACACCCAGAAGGGAAAACTTCCAGAAACTGACTCTTTTTTTCATCACTTCTCACACAAACACAAAGCAACTATTAAAGTGGTTTACTGAAAGCACTCAAAGCAGAAACAAACACAACTGTTCTGTGCTTTTGTAATGTAGAAGTACTGACCTTTGAATTTGTTGTTCAGCCACACAGTCAAGTCCAACCTCATGGACCACAGTATGCCAGACTCCTCTGCCATCTGCCATCCTCTGTAGTCCACTCAGATCTACACCAACTGTATTAACAATGCTGTCTAACCATCTCATCCTCTTCCGACCCCTTCTCCTTTTGCCTTCAATCTCTCCCAGTATCAGGGCCTTCTCAGGTGAGTCCTCTCTTCTCATTTGGTGGCCAAAGAACTTGAGCTTCAGCTTCAGCATTTGTTCTTTCAAAGAGAAGTCAGGGTTGAATTCCTTTAGGATTCACTGATTTGATCTCTTTGCAATGCAGGGGACTCTCAAATGTCTTCTACAGCACCACAGTTCAAAGGCATCTATTCTTCTGCACTCAGCCTTCCTTCTGGTCCAGTTCTCACAGCCATACATTACTACTGGAAAGAGTATTGCTTTAACTATGCAGACTTTTGTTGACATGATGATGTCTCTACTTTTTATATACTTTTACAAAATTGTATGTTAATTCTCTGAAGATACAGGACAAAATGTTCTCCTTTCACTCCAATTACTATATTTGCCGGCATATAAGACACATTTAAAATATACCAGGAAAATGGAGTGCATCTTTATACTCCGATGAGTCCTGTATGCCAACAAGTATGGTACTTTCTTTAAAACCAACCTAGGAGTTTTATTACTGTTTTTTTACTCTCTAAAACCCATCTTTTGATTATTTTACTGTGGCCTTTGATTGCTCTTGTTCAGTTGCATAGTCGAGTCCAACCCTTTGCGACCCGATGGACCATCACACGCCAGGCACCCCTATCCTCCACCATCTTCCTCAACCCGCCCAGCTCTGTGCCCATTGTGTCAACAATACCATCTAGCCATCTCATTCTCTGCCGCCCCTTCTTCTTTTGCCCTCCACCTTTCCCAGCATCAAGGCCTTCTCAAGTGAGTCCTCTCTTCTCATTTGATGTCCAAAGTACTTTAGCTTCATCTTCAATATTTGACCTTCCAAGGAGCAGTCAGGGTTCATTTCTTTTAAGACCGACCTATTTGTTCTCCTTGCTGTCCAGGTTACACTTAAAATTATCTTCCAACACCACATTTCAAAGGCGTCTATTCTTCTGCGCTCAGCTTTCTTTATAGTCTAGGTCTCACAACCATACATTACCACCGGGAAAACCATTGCTTTGACTATGCGGACTTTTGTTTGCAAGGTGATGTCTTTACTTTTATGTTCCCCAGGTTTCTCATAGCTTGTCTCCCAAGCATAAGTCGCCTTTTTATTTCATGGCTGCAATCATCATCTGCAGTGATCTTGGATCCTAAGAATGAAAAGTCTGTCACTGCTTCTACTTTAAAAGCCATAAGTTGAAACCCTTTTGTTCAAACTTCACAGTATTTGGCACATAGCAAGAGAAGACTATTTGCTCTTGTTGCTGATTTGAAGCACAGTTTAATAATTACACATTTTTGTTTGGGCACTCTCCATTTTTAGTCTTCTTCTTCCATGTCTAGGCCAGATGTAAAACTGCCAAAATGAAGGCACCTTTCATTCTGCAGTTCCTTTCCCCTGACCTAGCGTGAGAAAGATTAGCCGGCAACACAAGGTTACCTTTACCAGAGTACACCCAATTGTGGTTCAAAAATACCACAATCTTTGAGGAGGCTCTTTCTGTGTACCCCTCCAGCTTTAGTAATGCTTATAGAATGCTGATTTGCTCTACCACCACAAGATTATGGTTGCACTCTTGCTCAGCAATAACGCCTTGCAAGTTCTGCATCTTATTGCTCTCATTTTGACGGAAAGATGACCTCTTAGTTGCATCTTTATGATTCTTTCTCTCGGGGTGTGTTCAATTTAACAAAATAAAGAGGTCAATTGGCAATGAGATTATTATTATTATTTCTAGCTACAAGTCTTTGTGTTTTGTGCCTGCAATTATGAATTGTTGTTGTTGTTCAGTCGCATAGTCGACTCCGACCCTTTGCGACCCCATGGACCATTTTCCTCCAGGCGCCTCTGTCCTCTACCATCCCCCTCAGCCCTCCCAGCTCTGTGCCCATTGTGTCCACAATGCCATCTAGCCATCTCATCCTTGGCCTCCCCCTTCTTCTTTTGCCCTCCACCTTTCCCAACATCAATGCCTTCTCAAGTGAATCCTCCCTTCTCATTTGATGTCCAAAGTACTTTAGCTTCATCTTTACTATTTGACCTTCCAATGAGCAGTCAGGGTTAATTTCTTCTAAGATTGACCTATTAAAACAGTGTCAAAAATAGAAAACATTCCAGCTTTGAAAATATCCCTCTTATGTCCACCATGAGAGTATGGAAAAATGTATAAAGGGGTAGTAATCAATGCTAAGTATTCATGAGTCAATAATCTTAAAGTGCAAAATACTTCATAATCTTTATCTAGTTTATCTATTTAACTAAGGTTTAGGTGATACTGGTCATACTTCTGGCTTCCGTTAAGTATTTTACATTTTAATCATTCCTCTTTTCCCAGGAAAATGGAGGGTTTTCATTATTTCAAAAATATTAGATGGAGAATGAGAAACCTAGTCAACAGTCTGATTAGAAGTCACAGGTGTGTGTGTGTGTGTGCGTGTGTGTGCGTGCGTGTGTGTGTGCGTTTCATCTAGGGACAGAGGAGGACCTCCTGAACAGGTGAGATAAGTGGGGCCATGGGAGAATAGCAATCTTTCCTTTTTGCTCGTTCTCTGTTTTTAGCACAGAGTTTGAAGGTTATTTCTACTACTGTGTAGAAATTAATAGTACAAAACAAGTAGCTGTATAAACAAGGAAAAATAGGAACTCTGCATTGCAAATATAGGGCCAAATAACAGGAACTATAAAGACAGTGATAATTATAGATAATGCATTTTAAAATGGTTAAAGGAAGTTTGTACAATTATGTCTAAAGCAAAATAAAGTTTCAAGTTCTGTGCCAGATGATCTCATCAAAGCTGATGGCATAACTGCCTGATTAGTGCTCATTTGCTTCAAAATCTACTATTCCCAGGAATTATGAATTATTTATCCTATTACTTACCTTGCAAGGAATAAAGAGTTTGTGTGCATCTTAAATACCTTCAACTCTTCCTGTTCATAACTTGCGTTATCATAGAATATAGCCTGTCATTTGCTAAAAGTATTGTGCTGAACTAATTTTAAAGGTATTCCAGCCATACAGGGTTGAGAAGAACATTTATCTAAAGAACTTGCTTATGTAATGAGATGGATTTGCCATAGTTCTGCTTCCCTGGATTCCAGCTGATTGGGGTTAAATTTGCATTATAGACACATACAGTATTATCTATTACATGCTATGTACAACACATTCCATAAACACCCATGGTAATCTTACAAGCAGCCATCATGTGCTCAATGTTCCTTTATATTTCCCCAACTACAGTTACTAGGGAATGAAATGCAGTTGTAAATGGGATGGGAGAAACCTCTGTCATGGTAGATTCATTTAGTCCAGGGATTCTCAGCCTGTGGCCCATGGGCCGAATGCGGCCCACAGCACCATTTCATGTGGCTCCCACTGCCTCCACCACACCAGGAAGTGCTATGTGGTGGAGAAAGGGCCCCTGAAGCTGTCTGAGGGAACATGACCTGGCCCCCAGCTTTTAAAGGTTGAGAACTCCTGGTTTAGTCTGATAGCTATATAGTACGAGTATTTGTTTTGGTGGGAAATGAAGAAACCTGAACCCTCAATGTTTTCTTCACGAGGGTTTTAGGATTTATCTCCACTTTTTATTTATGTTTTAAGTTATTTCCAAATTGTGTCTCCACCTCGTGAATGCTCATGGGATTTTACAGAAAGAACACGAACACACTAAAATATTTATATCCCGGGGTTTTACTGTACAGTACTTAATTTACCATTTTTTTCATGAGACCAGCATACACAAACATACTGTTTGCCCTTTGGTTCCCTGAAATTTCAAGAACAGTTTGTACTGCAGCACAGTTCAGAGGCAGGAAGTCCTGCACATATGTTCTCATGCAATTCTCAAGCCTCTGCACATACATACACTGTGTTGCATAGTCCTCTGCATTTGAGGTTTGCCAGTGCTTACCAGGAACATGCACCTCACAGCCTGAATATCCTGTTCCATTTTGGGGTCTTTTTGTGTAATTCCTGTCAATGGCATGAACTTTTGAAAAGGCTATTTTAGCAGCTTCGATGTATGTTGAAACATCGAACCTTAAAACTAGCTAATGAGCAGTTTCCTAGCAACAGTAAGAGAGAACTGTTCGGGGTGATTATGACAAAACACATTTTTCAATAATGTAGGGACACACAAAATGGGAAAATAACAAATGGAAGGTTATTTATTTATTTCTTCTGGTAATTTATTAACTGTTTTTCAGAAGCAACACACACCAAAGAGAAACAGTAGCACAGTGGGCAGAAAATATTTTTTAAAAAAAAGTGGAGAGAGTGGACACCGTTAGATGGATGCATTGGGGAAACTATCAGGGGATTACCCACTTTACCTCAGGAAAGGAGTAACAAAAAGATGTTTTCTCAAATGTTAAAAGTGAAGTGACTGTTGCTAATTGGAATAGAATTGCAAAGGTTTATTACAGGGATTCTCAACCTGCGGCCCGTGAGCCAGATGTGGCTGACAGCATCATTTCATGTGGCCTCCCACTGCCTACACCACACCAGGAAGTGCCATGAAGGGCAAAATGGCCGTCCGGCCCCCAAAGCTGTCTGAGGAAGCATGACCTAGCCCCTGGCTTAAAAAGGTTGAGCACTCCTGCTTTAAGATGTTGAAGACAGCTAGCACTATAAGCATACCTGTCAACCCTCCCGGATTGGCCGGGATTTCCTGATTTTCGGTGCCGATTTGCGCCATTTACTGCCCGCAGCTGCCAAAACCCCAGAATTGGCAGTAGTGAGGAAAGAGGTACTACGCATCCCTTCTGCGCAGATCACCTACGCTTGCGTAGAACCCTTCTACACATGCGTAGAAGGCGATCTGCGCAGAAGGGGATCGTAGAAGCCTTCTACGCATGCGTAAAAGGGTTCTACGCAAGTGTAGAAGGGTTCTACGCAAGCATAAAAGTCTTCTACGCATGCATAGAAGGCGATCTGTGCAGAACCGTTCTGCACAGGTCCCGTATTTTCCGGAGCCGCGGTTGACAGATATGGCTATAAGCCAAGGGGACTCCAGCACCAAGTTCAAGACCACAGCAACTAACTCAGAAAGAGAGAGGCCATTGGGCAGTGAGACAAGCAGTGTACCAAAGAAATTCTTACTATCTCTTGGACTTTCACCTTTAGAGACATTGATCTAGATACTGAGATATCATTAGGTGAGAAATGTCCCACTGACTCACACAGTTCTTCTTTCGTGTCCTGATCAAACCCTGAACTGCCAAAATGAAGCCACATCTTGGTTTTGTTGTTGGTCAAACTTAAGTCTTCATTGGTACATGTTTCTGGCAGTAATCGGTAGATGATATGGATTCTGAATTTCGCCACATTCACACCGCATGTTGTTGTCCGCCAGCAGCCCCCACTTGACCATGTTGGTCTTAAATTTAGGGATTCCAACCCTCAGCCTATTCAGGGTCCTCCAAGTGACATAGGGGAGCTTGAGATCTTCAGCTATATCATCCTTTAATGTTGTTCCTTGCCCAGTGAGGTCCTTCCTTCATCTTTTAATTTGGTTTTGCTCTTGTGTAGCCTCAAAAATGTCTACCCTCACACAGTTAGCATCTATGTTGTTTCTGCAGTCACCTAATATTGTTTCTGAACTAATCTCCTGTAGGAAAAGACTGAATACCTAACTGAAGTCTTAAGTCATAACAAAGCAGGAAATTCTCCATTGACTGAAACTATTTGCAACTCATGCCCAACCAATTACAATCTCTTTATCTTGAGGCCATGTATAAATGGTAGTTATGTAGTCCCACACTTAAGTCTGAGGAAGTTGACTTGATCCACAAAAGCTCTCTTTCATAGAAATAAAAATCAAATCCTGGGTGGCTTTTGCTTTCATTTCCATTTGGCCTGGCATTCAGCAACAGTAAGATCCACACAGGGTACTTTCACCAAAGCTACTCATATTTTCTAAGAATATTTTGTTGCAGTGATTAGCACAGTTTATTCCTGACTCCTACTTCCATTGGGCTAAATTCATTCGCATAACATCTGATTCTGCGCTGAAGTCTGCCCCCACCCCCTTTAAACCCCGGTAATTGAGGAAATCAACCATTTATGACCCTATTGATAACTTTTAATGACCAGCTGCTATAGTCCAGTTATCTTGTATGCGCTCGTTCTTAGGGATCAAAGTGGTGTTCATTATTGAGAAATAAGACAATTGGGGCAAAATTGTGCTCTTGTTCAATTTGCTATTTGTTGATGCAGGAAAAATTGCCAGGGAATTGTTCTTGTGGTTGATTAAGAACATATCATTTGAGTTCTTTGTATGCATTGCTTTGCACATACTGACTGGAGCTAAGCCTGAGAAGGTTAACTTACTTTCAGTGCCGGTAAATAATCCTTCTTTATTTTAATGGCTGAAAAAGAGTAGATTGAGAAATTTAAGGAATTTAATATCATAAAAGCAATGAAATTAAATTTGCTGCTCTGAAGCAAATGGAAAGCTTTCTCTGTACTTGGACTTGATCCAGTCACTCCAGTCTTTCCTATTTAATCTCCAATAGTTGTAGATTGATTCTTCATTAGTGGAATTGTTTTTAAAAATCCTCTTGACGGCAGTAGAGCAGTTTTCCTCCTAAAACATTGCACAGAAACTGATTATCCCTTCCATGTATTGAAGGGACTGCAGTGTCTCAGTGGTTAAGACGCTGAACTTGATGGCTGGAAGGTTGGCAGGTCAGCAGTTCAAGACTACTTTGGTGGGAAGGTTAACGGCGTTCCTTGCACTCCGGCGTCTAGTCATGCCTGCCATATGACTACGGAAATGTCTGCGGACACAAACAGTGCTGGCTCTTTGGCTGTAAACAGAGATGAACACTGAACCCTAGAGTCAGATATGACTGGCTTTCGAGCAAGGCCAACTTTTACCTTTACCTGTGATGAAACACCACAACAATTATGGGAAGGCCAAAGGACAGTCTTCAAATCAAATGCTGACAGGCTCTGTCTTTTCTTTTTTTTTGTCTTGCATTGGAAAACAACCATTGAAACAAGTTTCACGTTCCAGGTTTTGTAGGGAACCAACCATATTTGCAGAGAGGTGACACTGTCATTAATAATTAAAAATTTTCCTACCAATAATGTGATACATGTGAAAAAGGTGGGCCAATTGGTTTTTGTTTTTTTTGCACCATCTCATTTTATTTGGCCCTCTTTTATTTAGAGATCACATATCGCTTCTATTTCACAGGACAGGCCTTCAGATAACTTTTCAGTCCTGTTGTGGCATTTGTTTGCGATGGGTGTCACATGAGGGTAAGGAATTCGGTGTTGTGCTCCTTGGGTTTCTTTGCGGTGCACTAGTCTGCTTCTTTGGATGAAGGGACCAGTTTCAGGCATTACCAGTATTTATTGCCTTCAGTGAAAAGATTATGCAGTCCTCTAATTCAGTGTCAAAAAGCAGGTACAAAGTCTTGTAAAAAAGATCCTCTTCCTTGTATGTCGATTTGTGTATTTTGCTCTTGTATTCATCTGCAAGAACTAAGACATGCCTTCCTTTGGGAGGCCATGTGCTGTCAACGATACTTATAGTGCCATAGCTGTTTTGTTATCCATTAGTGTGAGCGATACATTTGAAACTACATTTAGGCACACTGTGAATCAACTTTATTTGTTCTTCTGTTGAATGCATAAAATAGTAGCAATTAGCAATTACACTTAAATATATGCCCCCCCCCAACGCTTAGTGCACTCAAATAGTGATATTGACATTAATGCATTAAATTAACATGCCATTTCTAAGCTCTCCTTAGGACTGCTTTCCCCCTGGTCTGGTTTTGTGCTGGCAATTGCTATGTTCCTGGATTACAGGTAGTTTGGATCTGGTATCATTCAGTTCCCTCTCTCTCTCTATTCTTGCTCTTCCCCTTTTCGGTTCTTCTGGCATCAATTCTTAGCCACTGCTGCAGTTGTGCTGGCACATAACCTCTGCGCATACCAGATCAGCCAGCATAAGCAGGATCTGCTTATTTCTAATCTTCTAGTCCCAGCAAATCTTTGATTTAGAATTACACTGTTAGTCCTTGGAACCATATTCCAATGTTTCAAACTCAGAAAGACTCTTGCCATTAGCACATCAAACTGCTGAAAATATAAGCATCTCTTCTTCTTCTTCTTCTTTTTCTCCTTGTTGTTGTTCTTCATCATCTTCATTTTCTTCTTCTTTCATGTCCCGATCAAACATGGGACTGCCAAAATGAAACCACTTTCTTCACTTTATCATTGTCCAACCCCAAGTCCTCACCCATGGATGCCTCTGGCAGCAATCGGGAGACCAGCAAATGGGCCGGACTCTGTGTCTCTCTACATTCACACCATGTGTTGTTGTCCGTCAGCAGCCACCACTTGAGCACGTTGGTCTTGCATTTAAGGACTAACATATACATATATCCTTTACATTGTTATTAATTTTTAAAAAATTATTTAAAAAAGACTCAAGTAAAACAGGTTGAATTGTGTGGTTTTGGAGCAAAGTTTAGAAAAGCAGCACTTACTAAGCTATTTTTTTTAAACTTTATTTTAGTGTTAAGCTTAGAAAAAAATATTATACAAAATTATACAAGGAGTCAGCTTGGAAAACTTTTACATGTTGTGCTTGTTAATCAACATATTAAAAGAGAGCTGGAAACTGTCCATGAAACCTGCTGTAATTACTGCAGAGTACTGGAATGGAGCTGTGAGGTCGGAGAGTCATGAGTGCCTAAAATATGATTCAGCAAAGTGTGTCTGTATCCTTTCAAAGTAGTGTTCAATGTCAGTGGAACAATGTCAGAGGCTAGGAAACTTGGCAAGGAGAAGGAAGATCCGTTTTTAAAGGTTTGATAAAAAGCATGCAGTATTGGATTGTGTAAGAGCAGACAGCACTTAACACAGTATGGGAAAGCATAACTGACAAGCATATCTAAAATTGTATTGTCTGTAAGCTGCACTGAGTCACCACGGCGAGTGGTCGGCAATAGAAGTATAAATAAATAAATAAAATAGCCAGGTCACGTTCCCTTAGGCAGCTTTTTTTGGGGGGGGGCTGGCTATTTTGCCCTTCCTCAACCACATGGCACTTCCGGGGGCCACATGAAATGGCGCCGTAGTCCTCATCTGGCCTATAGGCCACAGGTTGAGAATCCCTGGTCCAGAGGCTGGACTGTGAATCAAAGTTTCTATTGGCAGCATATGTTCCTTTAATAACCCGTCCAGCTTCTACTTTGTATCTGTTTCATCAAATGATGAGCTGTTTTGATGAGCTATTTTGGCAGCTTTCCAGGCATATAAAGTGGACAATACGTTTTTAAAATATATTCTTGAAATAGGAAAATGTAAATGTACTATTTTTTTTCTCACACAATTATAGATTTTGGCAACTTCATTGGCACTTTCATGAACATAAAAGTTTCTCTCTGTTATAGAAGGGTCAATTTTTTGAGGTTTCTGTTAAAATAAAGGTCTAAATGCCAGTATATGAACATAAGTTAGTGTTCACAGTTACCACGGTTTTTCAGTAAGTTTGTATAGATTTTCTTCTGCTCATTTTTGTTTTCTTAGCTTCTGATTTGTATGTTCACTCTCACTTAAAAGAGAAATATTGAGCAGGCTGTTGATAATGATGGGTTTTAACTAGTTGAATAGATCTATCATTTAGAAATTTTCATAACCTCCTTTTAATAATTTTCACTATTTGATCTTACATAGTGATTGGCATAAATGTTCAAAGATAAGTAGGAAAGAATTAGTCTTATGTATAACAGAGTAGCATCCCTTTCAGAATCCCCCCCCCCCAATTACTACATGGACCTCAAAAGTTTTCCTATACTCCATTTATGCTGGTTCCATCAGGGTTGTAGCAATTAAAAAGAAATTGTGGATTTTTTTATTTCAACATTGTTTTCTTCTTGGACTGTTTCAAAGACAGTAGACAAAATCCTCATATGTAGTTGCACTAGTATAAAGCTAACAACATAACTTTTGGAGGAAAATTGCTTCCATCTAAGAAATCGCTATAGACAATAGTTGGTTGTTGCCTAGTAAGATATATGACTCAGCACATAAGAAATAATATTTATAACGATTCTGGAGCCAATTCAGTTCCATAAAGTACATCATTTAGATTGGATTTGTATAACTATACAGTACAAGAGGAGTTTGAGATTGTGAAATAATAAAATAGGAGGGAAATAGGGAATTAACCCCAAATTATTTTCATGTAACAGTCACTCCTGCAGTGGCGGATAATGAAGATATTGATGGATTATTACCTTACTCTTATGGAAATCTGCTTCAAACCTAACAACCTTCTCCCTTCTTTGTTCTAGGAGTCGGAATTTTTGACTATGGAATTCGATGAGACCAAATTGAATCAAATGCTGAAAAAGCTTTCGGAAATTGAAGACAGCATAATGTCTCTGACTCATGCATCTTAAATTTTGAAATAACAATGTCTCATTCACAATAAAAGTTGATGTCAATCATACTTACTGTTTGGTGAGTGTGCTTGTTGCAACAGGATTTGAGATCTTCATTCTGTCATGTCAGAACTGAAATAAAACAGTTACAAAGATAACTCAAGGAAAAATGCAGTGGAAAGATAATTCTGTGTACGTCAAAATAAAGAGTAGTTTAATTCTAATATAGCATAACCTAATCCATCTCAAGAATAATGCTTCATTTTATATTACAAAGCTCATTGAAAATGTGTGTACAGGAAAAATAGTTTGTAGCACGATCCTGCAGAACAGCCATTGCTTTTGCTACTGCTATTGCTTATAAGCATTTCCCTCCCTAGAGTACCGTATTTATTCGTGTATAACGCGCACTCGTGTATAACGCGCACCCCTAATTCTCCATGAAACCTCGGTATAAAATTTATATCGGTGAAAAAGCTATAGGAACTGCTCATTGTTTATATCAGACCCACCTGTTGCAGGGTAAAGAAAATGCAATCCGAAACGGGCACTTCCGACCCCCAGGAGCCTCGCTCGAACTGCGAGCTACCTCCGGGCCACGCCTCGTCTCCCGCGCCACCCAATCAGATCCCGTCAATTTCTTCAAAGCCACACCCCCACCTCCCATGAAACCTCGGTATAAAATTTATATCAGTGAAAAAGCTTGTTCATAAGAGCACGCCTTAAAACATTGAGGGAGGGGGGGATAATCAGACCCACCTGTTGCAGGGTAAAGAAAATGCAATCCGAAACGAGCACTTCCGACCCCCAGGAGCCTCGCTCGAACTGCGAGCTACCTCCGGGCCACGCCTCGTCTCCCGCGCCACCCAATCAGATCCCGTCAATTTCTTCAAAGCCACACCCCCACCTCCCCTTCAATAGACAGCCGACCCAATTCTAAAAAGGAAGTAAAAGAGGCTCGCGACGGGGGTGGGACACCAGTCCTCGTTTATAACGCGCACCCAAACTTTGATTTCTTTTTTTGGTATAAAATTTTGCGCGTTATACACGAATAAATACGGTAATTGAGAAGAACTGAAAGAAAACTGGTCCACATGGACGACTCAGAACTGAAAGAAAACTGGTCCACATGGACGACTCAGTTTACTGGAGAGTAAACTGTGGCAAATGTTACCTCATCTGGACCGGTAGAGTGAATGATAAAGGAACATATATACATACCCCACCATTCAACTGTATAGATAATGTGACTAAGATACTCTAAAGAGGCCATTGTGTGTATACACTGGTTCAGTTTACACCACTGTTTCCCAATGTGGGGCTCACACCCCACAGGGAGACTTCAATTCCCAGAAGCCAAAGTCAGTACATTGGCTGATCAGTGCTTTGGGGAATTGATTTAGGCTTCTGGAAATTGAAGTCCAAAAACCAAAGTTTGGGAAACACTGGTTTACACAGTCTCAAATTCCTTTCTCTTTTTTGGTAGGAGAGTTGAATGGTATAATTGGACCACTTCATATACAGCCTTCCACATGGACCACTCTTTGTGAGTTATTCCCCTTGTTATGTTATGTAGATTGTTAAAGCAATGAGATATAGGATTCTCCTTCATCAAAAGAATTACAGTACTGGCTGGGTTTTGTTTTGTTTTTTTAATCTAGAGAGCTCAAAAGGAGCCCCATAAGAAATTACTATATTTCCCTTCATTATCAAAATTAATATGATTTATATATTCCCAGTATGTAAGAGCTCACAACTAAAAACTGTTGCCAGATTGTCAGGCACTGTTAGTGAAATGAAACACAAGTATATTTGGATTTCTGCTCCAAGCACAATGTATGAAAGTTCAAACTCCTGTGCTGGAAATAATTTTCCAGCCTGAATAGGTTTCATTTCAGATAGAAAGCAAATGAACATCAGAAGGAGTTTTCAGCATAACCTAATCCATCTCAAGAGCAATGCTTCATTTTATACAGTATTACAAAGCTCATTGAAAATGTGTGTACAGGAAAAATATTAAAGTGACAACCATGTTCATGATGCCTTGTTGGTCTCTGTTCCTGATGATCTTAAAAATATTCTGGTAGCAATTATACCTACAATATAATGTTATACAGTATGTTGTTGTTCAGTCGTACCCCATGGACCACAGCACTCCAGACTCCTCTGTCTGCCATCCTCCAGAGTCCGCCCAGATCCATGCCCACTACATAAACAATACTGTCTAACCGTCTCATCCTCTGCCACCCCTTCTTCCTTTTGCCTTCAATCTTTCCTAGCATCAGGGCCTTATCCAAATTATTTCAGCTTCAGTATCTGTCCTTTCAATGAGCAGTCAGGGTTGATTTCCTTTAAGATTGATTGCTTTGATCCTCTTGCAGTCCAAGGGACTCTCAAGAGTCTCAAAATACTGTTAAATATTCTGCAGTTAAAACATGAACCTTGGGTACCTGACCATATTGGATCACATGTGAGATGGAAGTAGCATGTCCACTTCAGAGAGGATTCTAACAATCTTCTGTGGGATTAAAACTATATGAAAGTGACTCTAGAATGCTAGTTCCTAAACTTGGGTGAAGGGCTACAAAGAAATTCCAAGAGAAATGTGACACTGGGATTTTCATAAAGGAGAAAACATTTTATCAGCTTGAACAAATTTCTATGATAGGTCTGATTGCTAGAACTTAGGGCTTCTCAGGGGGAAAAAACTTTATTTTGATTTAAAATAATTTGCATTTTATAACTTTTATTATCATGAAAAGGCTTGGATGATGGTAAAGGAGAAGTGGAAGGTATGGTGGGTTCTCAGAAATCAACAAGAGGATATGCTTGGGGCTGGGGACCATCATGGTTTACTGCATTCTAGTTCCCATCATTCATGATCAGGACCAGTATTCAATGGTAGGTTTGGCTTCAGGCAAATGTTGGGAGGCAAGACAAATCACTGTCTAGTCTAGTCATACTCAAAAGTGAAAATGTACACAAAGTAACAATCTTGAGGCTGATGTGAAAGTGGCATTTTACACATCTACAGGAAATAGTTTATCAAAGATTTGTGAAGGCAAAAATGGTGGGATGATTTTTATAAGAAGTGTAAAAGAAAGGTTCCTGTACGTCAGCAATTCTCACATTGGCAAAAGAAAGTAATTGGCAAAGCTTAATAAAGCCTGTGTTTGAACTTTCTACTTGGTCTTCTGTGTATAAATGTTTTGTTTTTGTAGGAAAATTCCATTAAACATTGAGACACTAGAAATTCCTGCACATTTTGAGCACATAAGTTGCAAGGTTTCAAGTGTGACCAACAGCTTATCTACACAACAGTTTTCAAAGAAAGGGACAAATGCAAAATAATTTGTAATGTAGTATCGCCCTAGACCCATGGTTCCCAGCCTTCTTTTGGCGATGCCCCACCTAGGCATCTCTAACATCCTGTGTTTCCCCCTCCCACCCGTGACATATACAGTAAAACCTTGCATAAAGAGTGCCTTGCTTAGAGACTAACTCGGTTAAAGAGCAGGATTTTATCTGAATGGTCGCCCTTGCTTAACAAATAAAAACAATCAAAAACTCAACAACTAAATCGGTGTACACAATTCCGCCGCCCCCGCCCCCCCCGGCCAGAAGTCACAATCAGTCACTTACAGTGGCAGCAGTGGCACTTTTTCCAAGTGTTTCGCTTAATTTAATTTTTGCACTTTATGCCGCCCACTTAGGGAAACCCGACTCAGTGCGGCTCACATAGCACATGAACAATATATACAGTACACAACAATAAGGTAAATACAAAACAGCACAATGTACAAAATACAATCTCTCAACAGCATGTAATAACAAAAGGTCCCTGCTGCTTGACTCTACAACGGAGCCCAAGACTCAATGTCCACGACGGAGCCCGGCCCCCGGACTCAACATCCACAACATTTGGCATCCATCATCTTCAGCTGCCCAAAGGGAGGAGACGCATTTTAGATGTTGGTGGGTTCTGTTTAACTCACCTTGCTTGCCAATTAAAGATCAACTCGCTTAAAGAGCAATCCCGTGGAATACATTATGCTCTTTAAGCAAGGTACTGTTGTATACCTAAAAAGATCACCTTTTTCAAACCTTTATATCCAATGAGTTTGAATATGGGAAATTTAGTTTCTAGACACTTATACTCAATTATGCCTAGATGTACTATTAAGATACCTAAAAGTTTATTCCAGTACTCTTAGATAAAGTTTGAGATGTTGGTGGGTTCTGTTTAACTCACCTTGCTCGCCACTTATAAGCCAATCATGGAGAGCTCCGGTTTTTAAAAATCTCATGATCCAATTGAGTTATCTTTACAAGCCGGTGTACTTGTCAAGAATGCAGCTGCCATACAAAGAAAAGTTACAGGTTTTATACATTTTCCCCTTCCTTTCCCCCACCCCAAATCTCCCTCCCAAACTCAAAGAGTGTCCAGCTAATTAATGTTCATTTTGATCTAAAGGTTACAAAAGTTCTGATAACTTTTCTATCCTCTGATTGGCTCTTTTAGGTTTCTCGCCTGTCACTAAGCAAGGAATTGAAACTAAGAGGCTAGGAGGTTTAAGATTTAAGACCATTCGGTCATCAGGGTGATGGAAGATAGTGTCCCAGTCTCAGATGTCCCTGGAACCATCACGTCTGGAGTTTTACTCCTTTTTCTCCTTTTCTGTCATAAACCTGTGACAAAGCTGATGGATGATTCGTGGGTTTGGGTAAAGGGATGGATAACACTTCTTTAGAAAAACATTCTACAAAACTTATCTCTTAACAACCCAAATATGCTTACAAAGGGCTTTTTAGTTCTTACTCCTTGGCATTCTCACTCTTGTCTTCAGGTTGGGGAGGTTGAAAATTTAACATAATTGGGGTCAATTTAGATCTTAACCTTTCAGTCCAGAGTTAGCTTAATGTTTATACAACCTTAGCACTGAATATGAACCATACAATCAAAGGGGTGTGTTTTAGATACTGTAGCTGACAACATTCCTTTTCAAGATGGGATCATGTTTGTGTCTATCTAAAGACTCTTAGTTAAAAGCAATGTACATGAATATATGAATATAGTATGCAACATGTGAATATACTAAGCAATGCATAAAGACTAGTATTAAGTAGATTACATACAAGAATAACTTCTACATGCTTAAGTGTATAAGACTAGCATAGTATCTCTTAAGAATATATGTTGGTATAGCATCTCTAAAGGTAGATGCAATATATGTGTTAAATGTAGTCTATTTCTATGTAATTAAGATCTCTCTCTCTCTCTCTCTCTCTCTCTCTCTCTCTCTCTCTCTCTCTCTCTATATATATATATATATATATATATATATATATATATATATATATATATATATATATATATATATATATATATATATATATATATATATATATATATATATATATATATATATATATATATAACCAAGGTGTCCTGGCGTGAGTTGCTTATACAAATCCACACCCTCGCACCGATCACGCTGAAACTCGGCACATACAT
Organism: Bradypodion ventrale; assembly: GCA_035047345.1. Classification (NCBI taxonomy): domain Eukaryota; kingdom Metazoa; phylum Chordata; class Lepidosauria; order Squamata; family Chamaeleonidae; genus Bradypodion; species Bradypodion ventrale. The sequence continues at coordinate 257,565,350 of JAWDJE010000001.1, forward strand.
ACCTTGGGCTGGAGAGACGGTCACTGCAGGGGTCACAAGCCCCATGGGGAGGGGTATGCCCCCGAAATTGATCCGCAAAGGGGACACCCTCACCAACAGGAAAAAATGCAAGGGAAAAAAGCCAACTGGGGGAATTGTGATGTCATCGCCAGAGCTCAACAAATCCCCAGCTGGACCAGGTCTGGGGCTCCATGACATCACAGGGATCCACCCCTTGGCCAAAGGGGATGCCACCACTGACAGGAGAAAAAGGAAGGGGGAAAAGCCACCCAGGGGTGATTGTAATGCCATTGCCAGAGCTCAACATCATCGTCGTCATCATCGTCGTCATCATCATCATCATCATCATCATCATCATCATCATCATCATCATCATTATTATTATTATTATTATTATTATTATTATTATTATTATTATTATTATTATTATTATTATTATTATTATTATTATTGACTGGGTTGCCATGGCAACTGGATGGGGGAATAATAATAAAAATTATTATTATTATTATTATTACTATGATGATGATGATGATGATGATGATGATGATGATGATGATGATGTTGTTATTGGTTGAGCTCTGGCGATGACATCACAATCACCCTGGTAGGCTTTTTCCCTTGCTTTTTCTCCCAAAAAACAGGCCGCAAAGGCCCCCACCAGCTGCCAGAAACAACCAGGGGAGGTGACTGTGCACGTGCAAAAATCCACGCATGCGCCTAACCCTCCCTGATGTTCCTGGCTGTGGCACATGCGCAAAATTCCGTACATGCACCAAATCCACCCAGCATTCCAGGCAGCCATTACAGGTGTCTCTGCCCCAGTGACTACTATCGGTGGGTGGCCAATGCGGCCTGGCTCCTCCACACTCCTGAAGTGTGCCTCGGGGGGAGGGAGAACCCACAGCTGGAGGGCGGGCAGAGGACAGGACCAAGCCACCACCTTCCACAGGCCTTGTGGCTATGGAAGGCAGTGGCCCAGCCCCGTCCTCTGCCTGGTCCCCCAAAATGGATCCTCCCTTCCACCTGAGGCAACCCTTAGGACGATAGGGGAGCTGGGCTGCAATGGCTGCCTGCCGACTGTAGCCGCTGGGGAGACCACCGGAGGCCACTGGCCCTCAGCCTGGCCTGCCTGGGCACCAGGCCATGATGTCTATGCAGCCTGGCACCATGGGGAGCAGCCCCAGGAACTGCCTCCAGGCCTGTCCAGCGTTGGGGCCAGCTGCGGCAACGTGGTACCCGGTGAGGCCTAGACCACCAGCACCGGCACCATCATGAGAGCGATGACAGCAGACAAAAAGATAAGGCAGCAGGGGTGCAGACCAGGGGGGATGGGCCCGGTCTCTCTTCGGCGTGGGTTGGGCCCCACCCGGGCAACGCCGGGTACCCCTGCTAGTATCTTATAAAAACCAGCCTACATCAGTACCACTGTAATTCTTGTTGTTGTTGTTGTTCAGTCGCACAGTCGGTTCCGACCCTTTGCGACCCTATGGACCATTGTTCTCCAGGCACCTCTGTCCTCCACCATCCCCCTCAGCACTCCCAGTTCTGTGCCCGTTGTGTCTACAATACCATCTAGCCATCTCATCTTTGGCCTCCCCCTTCTTCTTTTGCCCTCCACCTTTCCCAACATCAGGGCCTTCTCAAGTGAATCCTCCCTTCTCATTTGATGTCCAAAATACTTTAGCTTCGTCTTTACTATTAGCCCTTCCAATGAGCAGTCAGTGTTGATTTCTTCTAAGATTGACCTATTTGTTCTCCTCGCTGTCCAGGGTACTCTCAAAACTCTCCTCCAACACCACATTTCAAAGGCATCTATTCTTCTGCGTTCAGCTTTCCTGATTGTCCAGCTCTCACATCCGTACATTACCACTGGGAATACCATTGCTTTGACTATTCTAATTTTTGTTTGCAATGTGATGTCTCTGCTTTTCACTATGTTCCCCAGGTTTCTCATGGCTTGTCTCCCAAGAATCAGTCGCCTTTTTATTTCATGGCTGCAATCCCCATCTGCCGTGATCTTTGATCCCAGGAAAGTAAAATCTGTCACTGCTTCTACTTCTTCCCCATCTATTTTCCAGGAACTGATTGTAATTCTATTTTCCAGGAACTGACTGTAATTCTTAATACAGTATTTAAAAAGTGAACTATTCACTGGAGGAAGCCTAAAAGGCCATTAACTTGGTCTAAACAAGCTCCCAAATAACATTTTTATATACTGTATATGAGGCCCCTAGAACCGTGAGAAATGCAAAAAAATCATTATTAATAACTCATTCTTAAATTGCCCCCCTGTGGAGCATGTGCCCCACATTGGGAACCATGGCCCTAAATGTTTGAGACACCTTCAGATCATATCAGACACACTAACCTGAATCTTATAACCACTTTAGAAAGCAGGTAATATACATAAATTGATCTGCTTCACCACCAACAGCTTGCTTGTTTTCTCTATTGAGTTGGGAGGAAAAGCCCTCTTCCTCTTCCCATAAGAGAAACATGTAAGTTGTCTCACTAAAGTGATTTCAGTATTCTTGCTTGGGCACTACCAGAAGGGTTAGTGCCCAAGCTAACCATGGCTAGTAATTTCACATGCTTCACAGAGGAATTATCCAAGGGTGCCTGTTTCCTTGGGTATTCTTCATTTTCAAATCACCTTCAGAGCTTTGGTCATGTTGGACAAACTTATGGTCTCTGGACTAGCTTATTTTAGAGGTTTGGCATTCCCACTTTCACTGTTGGATTGAATAATAATTAAAGCTACTGACATAAAGTTAGTAGGATTCAGAAAAGGTTGGCATCTAAGTCATTGTTGATGTAGTAGTCCTTCCATTTATAAGTTTCCCCACTTTTATGAGGTCTGAGGCAATTTCTCCTTAGAAAGGCCTGGGAGTACCTCCTTATTCCCAGATTAGAAGATGTATTACCGATCAGCTACAACTGTCAGCATCTAGATCAATGATATTCATTATCAAGCAACTGCTACTTGAAGATCAGGTGGCGGACGTGGCCAGAAGGGCTTTTGCCCAACTTCGGGTGATTCACCAGTTGCGCCTGCTCCTAGACCGGGACTCCTTACTCATGGTCACTCATGCTCTGGTCACCTCTAGACTAGATTATTGCAATGTGCTCTACATGGGGCTGCCCTTGATGACCATCCGGAGGCTGCAATTGTTCCAGAATGCGGCTGCTCGGGTGGTGATGGGGTGTGGGCGTTATGCTCGCACCTCACCACTGCTTCGGGAGCTGCACTGGCTTCCAATTTGCCTCCGGGTGCAATTCAAGGTGCTGGTCATTACCTTTAAAGCCCTACATGGTAGTGGGCCAGGATACCTAAGAGACTGCATCGTCCCAAGAATGTCTGTCCGTCCAACCAGAGCAGACCGGAGGGGCTCTCTGCTTGTACCATCTGCTAGAGGGGCCCGTCTCTCTAGCACACGAAGGAGGGCCTTCTCTGTGTCCTCTCCGGCCTTGTGGAACCTCCTACCAGTGGAACTAAGGCTGCAGACGGAATTGCTGCCCTTCAGGAAAGATCTGAAAACATGGCTGGTGGGGCAGGTGTGGGGTCCTGAAGATGTTGTGACCCCCACCTGCTGGTTGGTTTAATATCAAAGTAATCTTCCACTTTTTAATGTGTGGGGGTTTTAGCGGGGTAATTTGTTTTAATGGGGTTGTTCTTGTTTTAAGGGTTTTAAGATTGTATGCCACCCAGAGTTTTTGTGAGTTGGGCGGCTATATAAATATGAATATAAATAAAAATAATTATTTCATCAGCTTTCAAATTTGCTCCTTCTGTCTGCAGTTGTCTTAACCACCAAGCACTCCAAGGCATCTTAATCTGGCTTGTAAATATTGATCCATGATCTCCCTCTTCAAATGTGTCTATTGTGTGCAGTGTTCCCCTCTTGGTTCTTTGCTAATGGTTCCTTTTCCTCTCATATATGCATCATAAATTTCTTGCCAGCTATTAATCCAACATCTTATACCCACATTTCTAAGGGAGGAGTCCTGTCATCTGAATCTTTCCATCTCTGGTCAGGTTTACTGCAAATGTAAGTCTGAGGTTCCTCTGCAGCTTGTTGAAAGGAAGCACCAGTAGCTTCACTCCCTGATAGTGCAAATGAGAGGCAGTGTAACAAGCAGCATAATGGCCAGAATTGCAAGCAGTGCAAGTCTCAGGATCTGCAGCAGCTGCTCTAAATCCTGCAGGACTGGGTCCCCACCAGCCTGCTGCAGCTGATGGGCTTCACATTTTGTGCCTGCTTTTAAAGAGTTTCTGCTCCATTGCTGTTTTTTTGGGACTGTTGTTGTGCTTTGCCTGGATATTTGTTCCTTGGACCTGGTCCTTGCCCTGCTCTAATTCCTGAAGGCACTTTGCTTTGTCTGCTCTCTTGGTCATCTGACATGCGCTTGGACTATGCTTTTGTTATCTGGACAAGTCTTGTATTTTTGTCTATCTTGGGCTTGATTTTGGACTCTGGACTGCAATACCATTTGGTCTGTTACCTGCTTGTCTGGTGTTTGTGTTGCCTGCAATCTGCCCATGTCCCAAGCTATGTTCTCAAAGAAATGGCCAAACGGTATAACTGGGTACAGACACAAAAAAACGTTGGTGCTGGCGCAGTAAAAATAATCACAATAATGATGTACTTGACTTCAGTAAAATAAAATAAAATAAAAATTGTATTAAATTCATACACGTGCTATAACAAGCTTCTTGTGATTTTTTCAGCAGTTTTACAATATAAGTCCAATGTCAACCAAAAACAGATATATTCTCTTCAACTTACCGTATTTATTCGAGTATAACGCGCAAAATTTTGTACCCAAAAAAAGGCTCAAAGTTGGGGTGCGCGTTATACACGAGGACTGGGCCGCGCGACTCAAGAAGCCGGCGCCGGGTAGGCTCGGAGCACGCCGCGGCCCTCCGCCCAGGCGCCCAGGTCCCGCTGCCGCCGCTGCTCACCTCCACGCACCGCCATCGCCGCTCACCTCCGAGCGCCGCCATTGCCGCCGCCATCGCCTTGCCTCTTCCCGGGCCCTCGCCATTCGGCCCGGGAATGGGAGGCAGAGTCTCCCCGCCCTCCGACCTCTGCTTGCCGGCCAGGGCTCCAAAGGAGACTCCGCCCGAGCGCCGCCATCGCCTTGCCTCTTCCCGGGCCCTCGCCATTCGGCCCGGGAATGGGAGGCAGAGTCTCCCCGCCCTCCGAGCCCTGCCTGCCGGCCAGGGCTCCGGCGGCGTCTCCTTGAGTCGCGCGGGCCGGGTAGGGTGCGTGGAGGTGAGCGGCGGCGGCAGCGGGACCTGGGCGCCTGGGAGGGGGGCCGCGGCGTGCTCCGAGCCTACCCGGGCCGCGCGACTCAAGAAGCCGGCGCCGGGTAGGCTCGGGGCCTGGGCGGAGGGCCGCGGCGTGCTCCGAGCCTACCCGGCGCCGGCTTCTTGAGTCGCGCGGCCCGGGTAGGCCCGGAGCACGCCGCGGCCCTCACCCGGAGGGTTCCCTTTCCGACCCGGCGGGTGCGTGGAGGTGAGCGGCGGCGGCAGCGGGACCTGGGCGCCTGGGCGGAGGGCCGCGGCGTGCTCCGAGCCTACCCGGGCCGCGCGACTCAAGAAGCCGGCGCCGGGTAGGCTCGGGGCCTGGGCGGAGGGCCGCGGCGTGCTCCGAGCCTACCCGGGCCGCGCGACTCAAGAAGCCGGCGCCGGGTAGGCTCGGGGCCTGGGCGGAGGGCCGCGGCGTGCTCCGAGCCTACCCGGCGCCGGCTTCTTGAGTCGCGCGGCCCGGGTAGGCCCGGAGCACGCCGCGGCCCTCACCCGGAGGGTTCCCTTTCCGACCCGGCGGGTGCGTGGAGGTGAGCGGCGGCGGCAGCGGGACCTGGGCGCCTGGGCGGAGGGCCGCGGCGTGCTCCGAGCCTACCCGGGCCGCGCGACTCAAGAAGCCGGCGCCGGGTAGGCTCGGGGCCTGGGCGGAGGGCCGCGGCGTGCTCCGAGCCTACCCGGGCCGCGCGACTCAAGAAGCCGGCGCCGGGTAGGCTCGGGGCCTGGGCGGAGGGCCGCGGCGTGCTCCGAGCCTACCCGGCGCCGGCTTCTTGAGTCGCGCGGCCCGGGTAGGCCCGGAGCACGCCGCGGCCCTCACCCGGAGGGTTCCCTTTCCGACCCGGCGGGTGCGTGGAGGTGAGCGGCGGCGGCAGCGGGACCTGGGCGCCTGGGCGGAGGGCCGCGGCGTGCTCCGAGCCTACCCGGGCCGCGCGACTCAAGAAGCCGGCGCCGGGTAGGCTCGGGGCCTGGGCGGAGGGCCGCGGCGTGCTCCGAGCCTACCCGGGCCGCGCGACTCAAGAAGCCGGCGCCGGGTAGGCTCGGGGCCTGGGCGGAGGGCCGCGGCGTGCTCCGAGCCTACCCGGCGCCGGCTTCTTGAGTCGCGCGGCCCGGGTAGGCCCGGAGCACGCCGCGGCCCTCACCCGGAGGGTTCCCTTTCCGACCCGGCGGGTGCGTGGAGGTGAGCGGCGGCGGCAGCGGGACCTGGGCGCCTGGGAGGGGGGCCGCGGCGTGCTCCGAGCCTACCCGGCGCCGGCTTCTTGAGGTGAGCGGCGGCGGCAGCGGGACCTGTGAAAAAAATTTTATACCGAGATTTCATAGAAAATTAGGGGTGCGCGTTATACACGAGTGCGCGTTATACTCGAATAAATACGGTAATATCTTCTTGTATATTTTAAATCAGATAAATCCTCTTCAACTTAAGTCCTTTCTTGTGTATCTTTAAATCATTCAACACTCCCGATGTCCAGCCGGTTAATTTTAGACATTTCAAATTTTCATCAGGGGAGTATTAATAACATCTAAAAAATTGCAAAATTGCAAAGATTAACATTTTTCATAAATTGATTCCTAAAACAAACATGCAACTCAATATACACTATCAACCTAATGCAACTTACCAGTTTTTTCTATCGCGTCCTTCTGATTTCAACAGTTTCTTTGTGGGACGTTACCTTCCCTCTGTTTGCTAACCTTAAATAGATCAACACATGTTGCTTCACCTGTGCTTACTTTGGGGCCCCGCAACTCCCTGCACCTGTGTCATAATGAATTTTTTTATAGAAAACACGAAAGATCGGATTCCTGATTCAGTCCCTTGGGGTGAATAGTATTTAATCTATGGATGTAGTATGCTTCTTTTTGTAGTAATAGTTGTTCTATATCGATCCCACTCCCACTAGCAACAGTCAGCTTCTCCAATACAACAAAAATAAAATCTGTATCCTGGTGATTTTTTTCAAGATAATAACTCACTAATGGTGCCTGTTCCACCTGCCCCCTAATCCTGGAGCGAGGTTCCGTCAGTCGAATTTTCAGTTTGCGAGAGCATTTACCCACATATTTAAGTCCGCACGGCATAGCCATAGATATACGCAGTATTGGCTGCTGCAGTTACTAAAAAAAAATGAGAGTTTTATAAAAGTTAGATTCAGGAAAACTGATTTGCTTTGTCTCCCATGCGAACCTGCATACTATACACTGACCACATTTGTAATGTCCTTTGACTAAGCTAGTTCTTAGCGAATGTCGAGGCGTGACATCTGCCCTAGTTACCATATTCCCCACTGTTTTGGTTCTGCGCATCCCAATCATGGGTTGGTTCTGACAGCAAATACCAATGTTTATGTACTATGTTTCTAATCTCTTTAGCCCTGGGAGAGTACTCTATCAACCAGTAAATTTTAGACTCATTGGATCTATCCTGCCTAGTTAATAATGCTTGTCTGGAAGTTTGTTTGACCCTCGTCAATGAGCTCTCAAGTATATGCTGTGGATACCCTCTATCCATCAAATTATTCCTGATTTCTTTTGCAGATTGCTCAAAATCTTCATCATATGAAGAGTTCCGTTTTGCCCTAGCTAATATCCCAAATGGAATGCTGTTTTACAAGTGCATGGGGTGATACAATTCATATGGAAGATAGGCATTCTTATCCGTGCTTTTTTTTAATAGAGTCTTACACACAACTGATGATCCTTAGCAATGAAGACCGTCGGGTCCAAGAATGGAATAGCATTCCTATCAAAATTATAAGTGAACTTTAAATTGGGGTTCTGTGTGTTCAACCAGTCGGCAAAATCTAGTATAATGGAAGAATCATCTATAACGAAAAACAAATCATCTAGGGTGATACTTAATGAAATTGACAAGTTGGAACAAAATAGACTCAGGGTTAAACGTAATTTACCACTCCAGGATTTGAAAATACTACAGGATTTGGGATGCCTTTTATCTGTAAAAACAAATCTTGATCAAATCTAAATTAATTATTTTCCAAACAAATCTCTAATAAATCAATTTAAAAATGAGTAGGTGGTTGCTGAATTTTCCGTTTCTCGAGTACTTCCTGGGCCACTGCCCTGGCTTCATCAAATGGCACATTGGTGTATAAGGCTGTTACATCCATAGTGAGCAAACCACCTGTGTCTGGCACCCTAAAACCCTCCACCTGTTTTATAAAATCTTTTGAACACCTCGATAGAAGGGTGGGTAACATTGGGGCAAAACCTAGACTTAGACACAAATTTTTCCTTGACAATGTGTTCAAAATCCCCAAAATAAAGCCTTAATTTGAGTAACCGGATAAGCCGGAACATATCCACCTGTGTGTTGAATGATTGATAAAAAGGGGTGGGAACGAAATTAAAGCCCAAACCCAGTAAAGTTGGCTCATGCTCACTCAGAACCCTGGAGGACAGATTGAAAACTTAGTCCTTGCTCTTCTCTGTTGTCTTCGTTTGCCTAAAAAAGTAGACCATTGAGTGTTTTGAGGACGTTGTCTATACTCCGTGTTCCTAAAGTTGTAGCTCCTTGACGTTCCTTCATCACCTGATGAGCTAATGTCACTGTTGGTCGTGTCCGAATATGTAACCGTGTCGTTCCAAGAGACACGCTTGACGGGTCTAGAACTGGCTTCCATCCTCCAATTGTAAATTTGGTCATTAGAGTAATCATTCTGATCTCTGTCGAATTTTTTAAGTTTGAAAGCCACCAAAGATTCATGAAAATCCTTTATCTTGGAGTCCAAATTGCTCATAGACTCCTCAAAACTGGTTCGACTGTGTGAACTTTGTAGTGTGTTCTTTAATTCCTCTATCTGTTTTTCCACCTCCAAAACTTCCTGGTTGCTTCTTTCTATGATCAGGATCATGAGATCAAACGCGCATTTATCTAGTATTGCAGCCCATCTATCTGTAAATTCCTTATCCTGTGAGAAGAGAATATATCTGTTGAAGAGAATATATCTGTTTTTGGTTGACATTGGACTTATATTGTAAAACTGCTGAAAAAATCACAAGAAGCTTGTTATAGCACGTGTATGAATTTAATACAATTTTTATTTTACTGAAGTCATGTCCCAAACTATGGCATCAGGTTTCCCACTGGTTAAGATCAAACACAAGTTTGAGTACTTTATTGTGCTTGCTTTGTAATGAGGACAATAAAACAACTTCTTTGTTTTGATTCCCCGGGTAACTACGGTAACATCTGCAGCAGAATATTTCAAGAAAGTTTATGTTATCTGAATTCTGGGATGGTTTTGTTAAAGCCCCACATGATTGCTAGGTACTTCCAGGACAAAGTTTCTCATATGCCCTCTGACCCTGATGCCATTATTGGTGCAGTTCATTCGGGAATATATAGGGAATTTTCTGCACCAATTTTATGGGATGATTATCTATTTCAGCAGCCTGAGGGTGTGCACAGGATGATGACTGGAGATGGTATTTTATTTATTTTTATTTATTTATTGGGATATTTCTATCCCGCCCTATTGGCGCAAGCGCCACCCAGGGCGGCTAACAGCAGAAAGGAGAGGGCTCCATTACAGTAAGAAGCCCTCTCCATATAATACATTAAAATGCATAAGAAAACAATCATAAAACATCTAAAACACCCCAACAATACCCTCCCTAACCCCTTAAGAAGTAAAATATAAAAGGAAAATGTAAAGGCATAAAAACAGCATAGATTAAAAACACTATACTAACACGACTGACAGATCACAGAAGAACTCAACCCGGGCAGCTAAACTAGCCAGCGGGCCTGGGCCGTGCCACATGAAGCGTCCCAGACCTGCTGACAAAGCCAGGTCTTAAGGGCCTTTCTGAAAGGGAGCAGCTCTGTCTGGAGGCGCAATTCTGATGGTAAGAGGATCTACAGGGCCGGAGCAAAGACTGAGAAAGCTCTTCTCCTGGTCCCCGTCATGTATTCATGACTGATATTTCTCTTTACAACTGAGTAGGAAGGTTGATGAGCAGTGGTGGGCATCAGCAGGTTTGCACCAGTTCGCCAGAACCAGTAGCAGAAATTCTGGCTGGCCCTGCCCATCCAAGTTTTGAAATAAAGTAGTCCTAATTCAGGTGCAACACAGGGTTTCCCCCCTGGCCACGCCCACCATACCCACGCCTACAGTGTGGCAGCAAATTTTTTTTTGGAGCCCACCACTGTTGAGGAGATTGTGATTCTGACTTCCTGAAAGGGGATGGCCATGAGAATGGATCTTAAGAAACCCTCACAGCTTATGCCCCAAATATCGCAGACCATTCTTTTGCAAATGTTTCCCTTTAAGAGTGGAATACAGTACTCAGAAATTATCTGTGAGTGCTGTTTGATTGTTTGATCAGGGCCGCGAAGCGGCTGTCGGGTCCTGGAGAAGACTGGTCAAGCAATGAGACACGAGGCAAGATGGAGCGAAGACCAGTGATTTAATGAAGGCAAATCATCAGTATTTATCATGTACAAAAGAACTGCGATCTGACAGGATCCACATGCCATGTTTACACGAGTTAATTGGGGAAGTCTTCAGGGGAAGTTAATTAACTAACCTAATCAACGACAGGGGAAATCCATTGTTCCGTGTTATCCTGGGTAAACATGTGGCTGGTATTGGTTTTAGGATTTAGAGTAATCCGCAGGTGCGAGATTACCTGTTACATGACTAGCGAGTTAGTCATTAGCTTCTGTTGACCGAGCAGTTTGTCAGATCAGTTAGTGATGAATTAAACCCTATCTAATATTCGCTCCCCCAATTTCTGTCCCTTCAGGAACCCCTGGTAACAATGTGATCACCCCTTACCGGGGTTCTGTCAGGGCCAGTATACCAATTGTGTGCGCGGATCCCACACTCCTCCTTTATTTGTTTAGTTGGACCTGACAGACGGCTCGGCGTAGGAGCGGCATCAGCTGACATGGAGTGAGGACATTCCGGGGTTCTCTCCATGGGGGACATCTTGACATCAGTGAGGGAATACATTGCATGAAACAACACACGGTCATTCCCAGTATTATCACCCCCACAATCACCTTGAGTGTCGTTTGTAGCCAACCCCATGGGAACCAGGACCATAACGAATTCCACCACGCCCACGTAGCATCTTCCTTGATGTTTTTAACCAAGGTATGGAGGTCTATGAGTTGACTCTGTACCTTACACGAGTTGTCCATGAGGTTAAAACAACACATGCCATGGACAGACTCGCAACCCAAATGATGTAACAGCAAGAGGTAATCGATGGCTGCTCGATTATCCAATATGGCATGGCAAAGCTCTGTCTGCTCTCGATTAAGCAGCACTATCACCGAGGAGGTGTGGTTAATGGCTTTTGCCAAAGCACAAGCCAATTGACCAATTCTCCGAGCATTGCCTATGGCTAAGCCTGGCACACCAAACAAGCTGACTGCTAATGAAACATACTCAGCTTTACTCAGAATTCTGATGTTGCTATCCCATGTGCTGTCTAACCGGGTGGCACGAGCATGCCATATGTGTGAAGGTACATTTATGCTTGGGGCAACCATGTCTCTAGTGGGAAGCAACAATGTCAAATGACTGATACAGCAAAGGGAACTGTCAGATACATTTGCAGGAATGTAGTTCCAAGTATACTGGTTACAGGTAAAAAACCATCCTGAAGGCAAAGTAACATGAGCATACATTGAGTTAATAGTCTCTGGGTTATTGCAAGTCCAGTTGCTGTTGCCGGGCTCGAGGCAACGGTGCTGTGGCCCTTCGACCGAGGAACAGCTGGTCATACAAGCACAAGTAGAGTTTAGGCTGACCGCCACTCGGGGAGTGTAGAGAGTGGCTGCATCAGCCGGTAGGACTTTGGTGACTTGGGTTCCCCAATGCGCGTACGTTGAAAAGGCAGTCTTGTAAAACGGACCAAATATCCGCTTCACCAACCAGTCACCGTTCCTGATGCGCGCATCTGGGGAGTGACACACCGGGATGAGACAAGTGCTCAGAATAGAGGCAGAAGCGGTGGTCTGCCTCAGGCAAAAATTGGACTAATTGACGAGGTTCGCCAATCTTTTCCAAACGTTGTACTGCAGCCAGGCAGAGAGATCCCTTCAGGAACCCCTGGTAATGATGTGATCACCCCTTACTGGGGTTCTGTCAGGGCCAGTATACCAATTGTGTGCGCGGATCCCACATTTGATAAAATGGATTATCTAGCCCCATCTCGTTGGGCTCAGCTCATCATTTATCAAAGAAATAAATTATCCTGATGGGCAATCTTTCCAACAGAGAAATGAAGCAGAGCAGCTTTCAGTAACTCCTGTTTCTTCTTGATCTCTAAGAGCCTTCTGATACATGGATGGGAAACCACAGTGAATGATCCAGTGGGTCTAGTCATACACAGGGGTGTGCAGGGCACGATGGGAAGGCATTGGACAGGGAATGGTGGGGGAGCCTAGGGGGGATCCCATACATTGCTATTGGTGCCCCAGGACACCAGAGGCAAGGGTGGGATGGGACAAAGCCCGATTGCCCGATATACCAGCATGCGCCTGGTCACAGATGCGGGATAAATCAGAGAAAAATAGCATGGGATATTGTTGCCTGACTGTACAGCATTTGAGCTGTGGAGTCCACAAAGCTCCATCATCTTCTCTATCCTCTTCAGTCTCTATATAAAAATGATGTGACGCTGCTAACTGAGATAACCTGGGGATTTTAGTACAGCACTATTGCTGGCTGAGAACACTAAGCTCTACTTTTTTTCTGATAGAAGATTCATGTTGGGTTGCAAAAGTGCTGTGTATGGAAATGTACTAGATAATGCTCATAAACTGGGGGGAAACACCTAGATGGTGCATTACAATTTATTTTCACACCTTTTTCTACCTTATCAAATGTGTGATTTCTTGGATACTATGATCAACACACTAGTAATGTCCATATTTGGTTACTATAGTGTCTTTTAAGAGGAGCTATCCTTGAAAACAGTCTGAAAGCTTCAATTAATATGGAACTCAACTTCTGACATTCAGGCTAATTTGCTCTCAAGAAGCCATATTACATCAATTGTAAAGAAACTATGCTTGTTGCTATTTTTTACCAAGGTCAGTTCAAGGTCCTGGTGCTTGCCTTTGAAGTACAAACTGATTTGATCCCCAAGGCTCTGATGGAGCGCTTTCCCCTACATCAGATTATCCATGCAGCAGAAAGCGGTGGGTGATCTCAACCAAACTAAGGACCAAACATCAAAATTCAGCTGTGCAGCTCCCACCCAGGTTCGCTGCTAATCTGCAGCCTTTAAAAATGTTTATTCTACTTATTTGTTACTATTTTGTTGCTAAGCATTGTCTGCAGTCTTTGCTTTCCTTGCTTTCCTTAGTTCATTAAAGAAGCCTTCATTCAGACTAAGTACTTCCAGGCTTACAACGTAGGTTAATGGGCAATTGGAAGCCAAGACATAAATGCTCTGAATGAAGGATTCCTTAGTTGTTGAGGTAATTAAGGTAAGAAAATACAATTGAAAACAAAAGCAAAGGTTGTAATAAAATAAGAAAAAAAGTAATACTGTTACAAATAAAATAGTGAAAGTAATGCAATAAAAACTAAAAGTTGTTAATTGTTTGACAAATAGCAAAGTGAAAATGTGTCTGGTTAAAAGTTTTATAAAAATCCACAGGTAAGCCAGAAAGGCAGCCTCAGAATGCGGCGGCCCGGGTAGTGATGGGGCGTGGGCGTTATGCCTATGCCTCACCCCTGCTCTGGGAGCTGCACTGGTTACCAGTTTGCCTCCGAGTGCAATTCAAGGTGCTGGTTGTGACCTTTAAAGCCCTTTAGGGTAGTGGGCCAGGATACCTAAGAGACCGCATCGCCCTATGAACATCTGTCCGTCCAACCAGAGCGGACTGGAGGAGCTCCCTAGTTGTTCCATCACCTAGGGGAGCTCACCTCTCTGGAACAAGAAAAAGGGCCTTTTCCGTGTCCGCACCGGCCCTTTGGAACCTCCTGTCAGTTGAGCTATGGTTACGGACGGAGTTGCTGCCATTTAGGAAAGGACTTAAGACCTGGCTGGCGGGGCAGGTATGGGGCCCTGAGGGTAATGTGGCTCCTGCCCACTGGCTCTTACCATAAGATGGCTTTTACTATAAGATGTATCATAAGATGCACCCTCTCTCTCCTGCATGAGGTGGTTGGGTTTTTAATTGGGGGTAGGGATTTTAACTGTTTTTATTGTATGGTGTTTTAAATTTTGTAAGCCACCCTGAGTCAGGCTTGCCTGAGTGGGCAGTGAATAAATTGAACTATTAAATTAAATTAAATTAAACCACCAATTTTGGGTGGCTCAGAACACCCAAAAAACGTCAAAAATTATTTTGGATCTGCAAGCGGACTGTGAAGCACAGAATGCCCCTCCCTCTCTAGTAGGATCCAACAAGACATCCTTCTCTTTGGGCTTCTTCTTCCGTGTCTAGGCCAGATGTGAAACTGCCAAAATGAAGGCACCTTTTTGGTGAATTTATTCAGCAGTCCCTTTCGCCTGACCTAATATGAGAAAGATTAGCCAGCAGCACAAGGTTGCCGTTATCAGGGCACACCCAATTGTGGTTGAAAAAATACCACAATCTTCGAGGAGGCTCTTTCTGTGTATCCCCTCATAATAGGATGTGGCCCCATGAGCTCTGTCTAGGAAGCAAGTTTATTTACGGTACATGACCAGAAACAAAATATTACATACCAATATACAAATACACAAGTTGATTACTAAAAGTTCCAAGCCACATGGTTCAATATTATTTAAAAATTACAACAAAATTAACAATTCATTACAACTGGTGATTAATCCTATCTTCACTGAGATTGATTCATATAAATCAGGGGTTCTCAACCTTTTAAAGCCATGGGCTGGACCATACCACCTCAGACAGCTGTGCAGGCCAGACTGGTGGTCCTGTCCCCCCCCCCCCCCGGCTGTAAACACTGCCGTAAAATGCATCTGCAGCTATTGTAAATGCATTTACATCAGCTTTGGGTGCATTTACAGATGTTGTACACATGTCCGCCTCTGATGGTGGTGACACAGGCCACATGAAATTGTGCCACAGGCCACAGGTTGAGAACCCCTGATATAAATCTTTGGTCTAAAAATAAAAACCACCACCATGCCAGTAGTGCTTATGTGGAGGTGTTATCCATTTTAAAGCTGGGGAAACATCTGAAAGAGACATATTTTTCTCTCTATGCAAGGAGGGGACCCATAAGGGGACACAGTCACTTTGAGTTTTGAAAAAAGATATGGATTTAACTCTGGGAAATCCAGGGATGGAGAATTGCTTCCTATCCCTGCCAAGGAGAGAATCACTTCAACATCTAGTAAATTTAGGCTCCACTTTACATTAGCCCCTCATTTTCAGAATGCCTTCTCATGGGAGAGTCTTCAATACTTCTCTTCTTCTGTGGATTTTTTTTTTTTTTGGGTGGGGGGCTGTTGTCACATTTATTTGCATGAGCCTGTGCTTCACTCTCATTTCCTGTCAAGCTGCAGATCTGGTACAGGATGTGTGCCAAGCCACAGTCATACAGCAACTTCACTCTGCAACATCTATGATGCTTTTAGTAAAACAGTAAAAACTGCTTCCTTTGGATCGTAAATAGGCTGTGGGGAAATGTTATCATTTTTCATATTTGAATAACAGGTGCAGTGGCTCGTTCCAGAAAGTTATTATAGCAGCACAAGGAACTAGGTTATGTTACATGCTCCACTTCTACCTTTGCTAGTTGACAGCAGCAGAAATGCAAGCGTTGTGTGATCTGTTGGTGTTTTAAGGCCCTGTGAAAGCTTGTAATCAGGTTCACCAACAGTGCATTTTCACTTTTATGGGATAAAACAATGCTGATGTATTACATGGTTTTAATAAATACATGTTGGGGATAATGCTCCTGGCCAGGGCCAGCATCAGAAATTTTCCGGCCTGGTACGCCTCCCCCCCACACACACACATTTTGGCCACACCCCCATGGTTTTCCACACATGCATCGTTTGTTTGCACATGCGTACATCAGGAAAAAACTTCTCAACCCAGAAAGCACCTTTATGTGCTTCTGACGTGATAAAAAATGACAGCTGTTTTGACTAAGAACATTTACCTCTCATTTATGTAAATATGCCAGGAGACAGAAAATCAAAACTAGTCTTTCTTTTCCTATCTAATTTGTATGCTGAGAGATTTGGTCTTAATTTTTGTTTCCATTTGTTTTTCTGAAACACGTTAATTGCATCCAAAACCTCACTGTAATTTTCAACTTTATTCTTTCAGAATATGTCAACTTTTCTATGACTAAAATCATCCCATTTTTCCATCCATTCACTGATTCTTGTTTCGCTTAATTGACTTGTTATGTATGCATGTCAATGTTACTGTAAAGCTGTAAAGACAAGAATGTATCCACTCCAATTACAATGTATCTCAGCTGCAAAGGAACACGAGCAAGCAACCCATAGAGGGCAGCTGCGAGCGTTCAGCCCCACATGGTTCACATTGCTCAATCACGGACAGCCGCGGGAAATGTCCCCGCATTAAGCAGGAAGAGAAAACAACTGCAAGAGTGAGGCGTGCCTGGGCGAGGCCACGCCGGCAGTAGCCAATGAGCTACCGTGCTGCAAGATTCAAATGTATAGTCCTACTGTATATAATGAGATGTACCACCACCATTACCTCATGTTCCCCCGGATCATCATGCAATAAACCTGTGTTAAGCCAACCCTTCGCCTGTTTCATTGTCTCTGGTCCCATACACTAAACTGGCGACGAAGGTGGGATCATGGCTGCCCACGGGACCAAGACATGCGCCGGATACGAGATCAAGAAGCCGGGAGACTTGGAGCTGTTCGAGATAGACTTCAATGGGGCGCTGGTGGAGCTCGAAGTTACGGACGAGGCCAAAAAGAGGGCCATCTTCGTCAGGATGCTCGGGCACGAGACCAAGAGGACCCTGGTGGACCTGATCGCACCGAGAAGGGTGAGCGACTTCAAAGCTAAAGAGCTCCTGACGATGCTGCGCAACCACCTCCGGCCCGCGATAGCGATGTTCCCCGCTCGGAACGCGTTCTGGAGGCGAGTCCAAGCGCCCGGGGAGTCGGTCGCCGATTTCGCAGCGGCCCTGCGACAGGCCGCCGGCCCATGCAAGTGGGAGAACCCAGAAGTCACCCTCAGGGACTGCCTGCTGTGCGGCCTGAGGGACACCGAGACTCAGCGCGCGCTGATGAAACAGGAGCCTCCCCCCACACTGCAAGAAGTCCTAGACGTGGCACAGGCCGCGGAAGCCACGACGGCCGGGGTGCAAGAGCTCCAGGACTGGCGGCCGAGGACTGCCAAGGCAGAAAGCTCGGTGCGCGCTGCCAAGGCAGAAAGCTCGGTGCGCGCAGCCCGGCGAGCTTCAAACTCGTCTGCGGAGAGCGGCGACGACGAGGACGTCCGGAAAGTCCAGAAGGAAGGCCGGCGTTGCGACGGCTGCGGCGCCACCCACGCCCACGCCAAATGCCCGTTCAGGAAGGCCGAGTGCCACAACTGCGGCCGGCGCGGGCACATCGCCAAGGTCTGCAGAAAGCGGCGTGAGACCAGGAGGAGTTCACCAGACCGCGCAGCGAGGCAGGACCGCACCACGAGGCCCAAGGACGGCACCCGGACCACGAGGAAGCAGGACGGCGTAGGGCGCATCTCCGACGACAGCGAGGACGACGCCCCGGTGTTCAGCGTGTCCGCGGGACACCCCCGATACTTTGTTGAGGTAGTAATTCAAGGGGCCCCTGTTAGGATGGAGGTGGACTCGGGTTCTTCTTTCTCTATCATTTCCCAGGGAGAGTTCCTGAAAATCGCCCCCCACGTGCGGCCCAAGCTCAAAGCGTTGAGGTCCACGCTGAAGGACGTGCAGGGGAACCGCATCCCAGTGTTGGGGGTTGGGAAGTTCCAGGTCCAATTTAAAAAACACGCTGCAACGCTCCCCCTAGTCGTCCTCAAGGGAGGTAATTGCAGCCTCCTCGGGACTCAATGGTTCCAGCCCCTGGGTTTATTCATTGGGGGGGTGCACGCCATTGGAGTACACGCCGCCGGGACTGATCCAATACAGGGCGTGTGCGACGCGCACCCCGAGGTTTTCAAAAAAGGACTCGGGAAATTCAAGGGTCCCCCAGTGACTTTCGACCTGGACCCGGAAATACGACCAATCAGACTAAAGCACTAAAGGACAAAATAGAGGCGGAACTGGACAAATTGGTGGGTCAGGGGATTCTTGTGCCTGTCGATTCTGTGGAGTGGGAAACTCCAATTGTAACAGCACTAAAGGCCAACAGGGAGGTCCGCATATGCGCTGACTACAAGTGCACCATCAATAAGGCAATTCGCCCTAATGCGTATCCGGTGCCGGTAGTCAGCCACTTGCTGGCCAGGTTACACGGGGGGAGGTGTTTCGCTAAGCTCGACCTAGCACAAGCCTACCAGCAGCTCCCGGTGACCCCGGCCTCAGCTGCGGCACAGACCATAGTCACCCACAAAGGGGCGTTCCAGGTGACGCGCCTACAGTTCGGCGTGAATTCGGTGCCCGGAATTTTCCAGTCACTCGTGGAACGCCTCCTAAAGGGATTAGAGGGGGTGTTACCCTACTTTGATGACGTATTGATAACGGGGGGGGAGCCGGGCTGAATTGGCAAAAAGGTTGGGAAAGGTCCTGACAATATTCGAAAAGGCGGGGTTGAGGTTTCGGAAAGACAAATGCGTCTTCTTCGCGACCGAGGTTGAGTTCCTAGGTTTCCGGGTGACTCCTGAGGGAATAAGGCCGTCCCAATCCAAGGTGGCTGCCATCAAGAAGGCCCCTCGCCCCACATCCAAGCCCGAGCTGCAGTCGTTCCTTGGACTGCTGAACTTCTACCACTCCTTCCTTCCTCGGAAGGCGGCCGTGGCGGAACCGCTACACAAGTTGTTAAAGAAGGACGAGGCATGGAAGTGGGGCGACGACCATGAGAGGGCATTTAACGACCTAAAACGACTCCTGGCATCCGATGCCATTCTGACCCACTTCAATCCCAAACACCCAGTGGTCCTGATATGCGATGCATCCCCAGTGGGGGTGGGGGCGGTGTTATGCCACGTGCTAGAAAACGGGAGGGAGGCCCCGATAGCGTTCTACTCCAGGTCCCTGTCCCAAGTGGAGAGAAATTACGCCCAGACAGACAGGGAAGCGCTAGCGATAATTGCGGGGACCAAGAAATTTCATGATTTTGTGTATGGCCGCCCCTTCACCATAGTGACCGACCATAAGCCCTTGCTAGGCATTTTCACCGCAGATAAGCCCACGCCACAAATCCTGTCCCCGAGAATGCTCAGGTGGGCCATTTTTCTCAACGCGTATCAGCACGCGTTGGTGTACCGGCCAGGGAAGGAGATCAGCCACCCGGACGCCCTGTCGAGGTTCCCCCTTCCCCAGGATTGCAGCCACGTGGGCGAGGAAGAGAGGGACCACCAGGTCTTAATGATAGAGGTCCTAGACTCGCCCCCAGTAGTACCGGCCGACATCGCCAAAGCGACCGGCAAGGACAAAACGTTAGCGACAGTTAGCTCCTGGGTGCAGAAAGGGTGGCCCGTGTCGTCCCCAGCAGCCGAATTCGACACATTTTTCAAGAAAAAAGTGGAGTTGTCCCTAGAGAGGGGTTGCCTTTTGTGGGGACAGCGGGTAGTGATCCCCACGTCCCTCCGGCCGAGGGTGCTTAAACTGCTGCATGTCAGCCACCCGGGGATCGTCCGCTCCAAGGCACTAGCCCGCAGTTACTTTTGGTGGCCCCAGCTAGACGCCGACATCGAGCACATGGTCGGCACTTGCGAAGCGTGCCAAAGCTCAAGGCCAGAAGAGGCTCGCTTGCCACATAGGGAATGGGACGCAGCAAGGGGGCCCTGGTCCAGGGTACACGTAGATTTTGCTGGCCCGTTCAGGGGAGCGCTTTTCCTCCTTGTAGTGGATGCGTACTCCAAGTGGTTGGAGGTCATCCCAGTCTCGAGCACCTCCTCGGCCACAACAATTAAGCATTTACGGAGGGTCTTTTCCACGTTCGGTTTACCCGATACCCTCGTTAGCGATAACGCTAGTTGCTTCACGTCCACCGAGTTCAGGGCATTCATGGATCTCAACGCCATTTGGCACATCACCTCCGCCCCGTTCCACCCGGCCACCAACGGCCAAGTAGAGCGCCTCGTGCGCACCACAAAGGACGCGCTGCGGCGCATGGGTCCCGGAGATCTCGACCTACAAGTGTGCCAGTTCCTGCTAGGGTACAGGGTCACCCCATTGGCGTCAGGGTACTCCCCCGCGGAGCTGTTAATGCGCAGGAAGCTGGCCACCGTAATCACCAGACTAGACCCCACAAGGGTGGAAGACAAAGGGCGGAACGTAGGGATGGAACCCACAAAGAGTTTCAGCGTAGGCACCCCCGTACATTGCAGGAACTACGCCAGCGCAGGGCCAGCCTGGGTGCCGGGCGTTGTAATAGAACAAACCGGCCCCGTGTCGTACCGCGTGGAAACCAACACAGGCCTCCTGTGGAGGCGGCACACGGATCAGCTCAGGCGCAGGGTTCCCGAAGAGCCGGACGAAGACGGAAGTAACCACGATTCAGCGTTAGGATACTCCCCCACCCGCTTAGCCCAAGGGGGAGGGAAAGGGGGCCATGGGTCCCCACCAAGGGGGGAGGAAAGGGAATCTGTCCTCATAGATATTCTGCGGGATTTTTCGGCGGAAGGGAAGAGCCCCGATCTCATACATATCTCGAGGAAGTTTCCCCCAAATACAGATCCCCCAAGAGACTTAGACTTTCATTTGCAGTACCAGGGGGAGTTAGCGGAGTGGTCCCCCACCCGTCCTAGCGAAAAGAGGGGTTTCAGTTCAGCCCCTGGTACTTCCAGCCCCACTAGCCCCTGCGAGTTAGAGTGTAACATAGCGCTAGCTCCCCGGAGACCGACACCCCCAAGACAGGAGGCGAAGGCGAATCCGCCCACCACAGTCTCAAGGTCCCCCGAACGGATAGCAGAAGATAGCAGAACCACAAGGGCATCCTCGTCGGTTCCGAGGTTCACAATGGGAGGGTCCCCGGGGTCCGCAGGCAACAGGCAGGGGTTCACCTCCCAGCTGTTCATTCCATTCCCGTCCCCCAGCGCGAGGCGGGCACAGACACCCCACAGGGCCATTAACGAATCCCCATTTTCTGTTGCAGGACAAGCCTCCACGGAACCAGGGATCACAGGCTCCCCTGTACTAGGTCAGGCGCCAGCACGCCCCAAGCGCACGTGCGGCAAGCCACATTGGTTGCGGGACTTCGTCCCATCCTAGGGGGGAGGGGTGTTATGTATGCATGTCAATGTTACTGTAAAGCTGTAAAGACAAGAATGTATCCACTCCAATTACAATGTATCTCAGCTGCAAAGGAACGCGAGCAAGCAACCCATAGAGGGCAGCTGCGAGCGTTCAGCCTCACATGGTTCACATTGCTCAATCACGGACAGCCGCGGGAAACGTCCCCGCATTAAGCAGGAAGAGAAAACAACTGCAAGAGTGAGGCGTGCCTGGGCGAGGCCACGCCAGCAGTAGCCAATGAGCTACCGTGCTGCAAGATTCAAATGTATAGTCCTACTGTATATAATGAGATGTACCACCACCATTACCTCATGTTCCCCCGGATCATCATGCAATAAACCTGTGTTAAGCCAACCCTTCGGCTGTTTCATTGTCACTGGTCCCATACACTAAATGACTCCAGTTAAGTATCGCCTTTCCTTTTCTGGTTCTTCACATATTAGCCATAAAGATGTCTCTGGAACAACTGTATTGTGAGTTGTTCTGTGAGTAATTTTTGCCTTAGGAACATCTCCACCACCTATCATTTTCTATAGGTTTTACAGACATGAAGCTCATCATGAGGATAATTTTTTCATTGGCATATGATAATGATTATTATTATTATACAGTAAACAATGTCTGCTTCTTCTGTTTTCCAAACTGGTTTTTTCCTCCTCTGCCCACAAGATAACTTTCTGTTTCCTGTCCAATTTGCTAAATTGGTCCTGTTTATTTGATGAAACATATATTACTATTCCCCTGTATTATGTAATTGCTCTAAAGCAGGAGTTCTCAACCTTTTAAAGCCAGGGGCCGGGTCATGCTCCCTCAGACAGCTTTGAGGGCCAGACAGCCATTTTGCCCTTCTTCCACCACATGGCACTTCCTGGTGTGGTGAAGGTGGTGGTGGGCCACATGAAATGGCATTGTGGGCAACATCCAGCCCATGGGTCACAGGTTGAGAATCCCTGCTCTAAAGCTTTACGTTTAAATCAAAACAGACTGCAGAAAGAGTATCTATCTGTCACTGCTCAGCTGTAATAAGCAATTGAAACACGATTTCCCCACTCGGTGCTTGGTTTAAGAAAGAATGCCACTTCAACTACTAAGAGAACATGTTTAAGCATTTTATTTTGATTGATGATTCTGGTGTGATTCCTTAAGTTCTTGCTTTTTCCTTCCTTTCCTGAACTTTTCCCTGCCCTTTCACCCCCAACTTTCAGGCATTTTGTAACTATGTCTTAAATATTTAGAAAGGGTAGCTTAGTTTAGCTAAGGAAAGTTATGTTCATCCTTTTAAGGAGATTATTTCAAGTGGAACAGTAGGATTCTGGGTGGTTCAATTATTATAAATAATTATAAAATAATTATTTTCCAGCAACCTGCCTGGAACTGATTCTCGGGGGCAGAGGGAGATAATAATGCAAAAAGGTGGCATGAGTGCTTTTAGTTGGTATTGAAACGGCAGTGTAGATTGAGTGGTTGAGAATGACCACACAAGCATTTCTAAGCAACTGATTTAAGAAGACTGTGGGTGGAAATGCAACATTAGAGCATGCATATCACAGCTGTTCTCATCCAGGATAAGCCTAAAGTCATATGTTTCTCAGTGTTGGATGTTAGAGACAGAAAGAACATCCAACTCCTTTATGACTTGTTTTTGAATTTCTGGAGGTGGTTGGCTGTCCTTGTGGACCTTTGCTGGCTTTGGGGTGAACCATCAGGGCATCTTGTTAAGTTTGGTGTCTCCTGATTAATGTTCCTAAGTGTTGCCCATCACAGCAATAGCAATAGGATGGTGCACTTTATCTGTATGTAGATTTGCCTATAGGTATCCCCTATATATGTTTCATCAAATAATTCTGAAATATTTTTGTTGTGATGTCTACCTGCAAGTAAGCAAATAACACAACATTCTGCTTGACAAGGCAGCCTGGGGCATTTCTAAAGGTAAAGGTAAAGGTTTCCCTTGTTCAAAAGCCAGTCATATCTGACTCTAGGGTTCAGTGTTCATCTGTTTCAAAGCCGAAGATCTAGCGCTGTCTGCTTTTGCAGATGTTTCTGTGGTTTTGTGGCAGGCACGACTAGACACCGGAGCGCACAGAATGCTGTTACCTTCCCACCGAAGTGGTCCCTATTTATCTACTTGCAATTTCTTGCTTTTGAACTGCTAGGTTGGCAGGAGCTGGGACAAAGACGGGAGCTCATTCCGTCCTGCAGTACTCAGGAATCGAACTGCTGACCTTTTGCCTCCCAGTCAGCGTCTTAGCCACTTAAGCTGCTGTATTTTCTGAGTGTTGGCTCTAATTTTTTTAAAAAAAACAACAGAAATAATGGAAAGAAATGATGATGTGCAGTGATTTTGTAAAAGCTGTACTTCAGCTGACTTTTCTTTCTGCCTGCGTCTATGAAACCGATACCTCTAAGACTACATGGCAACTGTTGTCTTACCAAGTTAAATATTTTAGCAAGCTCACTATCTCCATATAAAAACAATGAATGAGGCAGCACACAGACTGAAACACTATCGCTGAGAGGATTTGCAGAAAGCAGTTCTCAGTGCCAGAACTGCTCAAGTTAACCAATTTATTCAAACGGCATATAATTACTTGACAAAGATTAGCTACTCGTCTTTAACCCCTCTGTGTTTTCAAAATCTATGCACCTGATGTTTGTGAGTTTTCCCTCACCCCATCACTGAAAACATAAAACTTAGATGGTGGGTTTTTTTAACTTATAACTCTAGTAAGGGTTTTTAAGATATGCAATATATTCGAGGAGTATCTTTACCAGTGCTATTTCTACAACATGGATTTTTCTATCTAAGCAGGGATTAGGACCTGGCCATCCTGGCTGCTGCTTTTGGCACCTGAAATCCAAAACATCGTGAGGTCAAGGGCTGAGACTGGACTATGACAGTGGGTTCATATGCCTACTAATAGGGGGACTTCTCTGTGCCATTCATAATCTTGTCTTTTGATTATTTGTGAGAACTTCCTGAGACGACTAACCAGACTAAGACTATAAAGGTAAAAGTAAAGGTTCCCCTTGCTCGAAAGCCAGTCATATCCAACTCTAGGGTTCAGTGCTCACCTCTGTTTCAAAGCTGAAGAGCCAGCGCTGTCTGCTTCTGAAGATATTTCTGTGGTCATGTGGTAGGCATGACTAGACACTGGAGCACACGGAACGCTGTTTACTTTCCCACTGAAGTGGTCCCTTTCGAACTGCTAGGTTGGCAGGAGCTCGGACAAAGACGGGAGCTCATTCCATCCTGCGGTACTCGGGAATCAAACTGCTGACCTTCCGCCTCCCAGTCAGTGTCTTCTTAGCCACTTGAGCCACTGCCAGACATTTTCTATCATTTACTTCAAATGAATGTTGTAATTTGAATGGGAATCATTTTTTTGGATCAGTCTTTATCGTCTGCAACAAAGGTCATATTACTCATAGGATTGATAAATAAACTAAAGTAGTATTTATTCTGAATGCATCATTGTACAATAGGGTAAGGTGGTGAGCTTGTATGTATAGTGGCATTGAACAAATTGACTCCAGTTCCTCCAATATTCTGGGGAAAAACCCTTTAAGTGCATCGCCATCTACATGAGGAAGTCCTTTGTGAAATAGTTCATCACCACAGCTTTGAGGACTGGGTTCAATAAGTTTCAAATGATGCTGAGCCACACAAAAATTCCCATGTAATGCTGAATGCTTTTTGTAATTGAGGTTTTTAAACATGATCTCCCTTCTAACATGTCTATGCTCCTTTCATCGTTGATTGTCTATGCTGCTCTTCTCTCAGTCCAAAGGCCAATTTATCATCTCATCAATTTACATAACAGTGCACTGTAATATTGCTAGAACACTTTTATTTGGCAAGCTATGAAAGATAAAATAACCCTAGCAGTGGCTCAAGTGGCTAAGACACTGACTGGGAGGCGGAGAGTCAGCAGTTCGATCCCCGAGTACTGCAGGACGGAATGAGCATCTGTCTCTGTCCCAGCCTCTGCCAACCTAGCAGTTCAAAAGCAAGAAATTGCAAGTAGATAAATAGGGATCACTTCGCTGGGAAGGTAACAGCGTTCCGTGCCTGCCACATAACCACGGAAATGTCTGCAGAAGCAGATAGCACTGGCTCTTCGGCTTTGAAACAGAGATGAGCACTGAACCCTAGAGTTGGATACAACTGGTTTTCGAGCAAGGGAAACCTTTACCTTTAGAATGGTGGTAAAATGCTCAAAATAAAATGTTTATTCTCTCTCTCTCTCTCTCTAGTGTTTTCACTATTCTAATACTTGTTTTCCATGTCTGGCATGATCAGATGATAACCTCTTCTCTGAAGTAATCCCCAAATCTTGGAGTGGAATTACAATTTGTTCACAATGATATCTTCTGTTAGAGCTTGGATCCTTATGAATTGAGAGCTAGGGGAAAAGCCAGACTTCCTAGATTAGAAATGTGTGCAAGAAACAGTACAATTAATACATATACAGTATTAGATAATGATTGCTCAGTAGTGGGCAACAACAAGAGCATTTGCAACAGGCTTAGCGTTAAATCTTCCATGGTACATGTTGAGAGATATAAAGTGTCCTATGTAGGTGTAAAGCTGCCTGTTCTCTGCACTTTTAAAGGACTATGTCAGTGTAAAACACCATCTTCTGCAGTTTACTTTGGTTCTGCCAGCTCTAGTCTGTAGTCTACAAAGTGACTTCCATGAAACCCAGTTTTTTGGGTGACCAGGAGCTTGGTTTTCCTGACATTCCATCCATTTTAAAAGGTGAGTTGTTCTTTCCCCCCATATTACATTCTCTGCCATTCCTTTAGGATTCTCAGACCTTCTGAAAATACTTTTCCTTGTTTTTAATCTGGGAGGGAGGGTACAGTAGCCAAAGAATGAATGGCCATCTTATATAGATGTTTTGAGTCTTTCAATTTTAATTGCTACTCTTTGTATGTCACAAAGTGCAATTCATCCTAGGCAACAGATTTTTCTTAATAAGAATTTTCTTAAGGCATCCAGTAATGTTTCTAAACTTATGCATGTCTGTTTTGCAGGGGCTGAACTGTACCATAAAGTGTTGGTGTATTTGCTTGCAAAGTTGTGGTATGCCCGCGTGCCAAGATTGGCCATCACCCTTCCCGATGAGTTTACTCACTAAGCACACGGCTTGAGAATTAATGGGCTCGGATGGAACGGAAATTGGGAGCGGGTTAGATTAATGATTAGTATGATTCATAAGGCTTGAGCTGAGGTCTTACGGAGGAAATAGGACAAAGTGTAAAAAAGTGCTGACTCTAAGGTCAAATTCACTCTCCCTCTTCTGGTCTCGATAAGGCTGAGCGAGGCTGGCTGATTCAGCGGGAAAGGAAGTTAGAGACCTGAAGGCAGTTTAACTGACCTTCAAGATAGGGCTAGAACAATAGGGTTTCGCCAACCCAGATCTCAGATACTGCGGGTTTGTCCATTAATCACTGAACAATGGCTGGAGGCAGGTGCTATCTTTACCCACCAGAAACGCCACTTGCGTCAGCCTTCTGTGACATGGGTCCCGTGCGTTTAGGCATGGAGGACCCACGAGGCAGGATCAATAAATGCACCACTCGATTTTCAATCGAGACTGGACTTCACCGCACGCTTCGTCTCCCGTGCCTTTCCTTGCAGCCAGTCACTCCAAGCCTTCGCAGGGCCCCGATCCATGCAAAAGTAACATAGGGCTAAGGCTCTAGTCTAGTTCTTAGTGTTTGTGATTATCTGCCCTATCTGGTTTCCCATAGCTTTCAAAGAATATTGTTCCTTGGGAAGACTTGTTGCTTTGTATTTTGACAGTCTTATAGACTGGCATACAATCCAAGGTAGCACCTTGGTACTTAGAAACAAAACTTATCATCTAGTAGTACGATGCCCTTCCAGGTAACAAGCTACTGTTAGATTCACAGTCGAAGACTGACATAAACTTAACAGTTCAAGAACTAACCAAGGCTGTAAGAACTGTTAAGGTAATGCCTCAGTGTATAGGCAGTTTCCAGTAAAGTTAGGATATTCAAGTCCAATAGATCCAAAAATTCCAAATATCTAGGGAGTCTTTTAGATATTGACCAAAGGCTCTGATTACTATGGGTACAACAGATTTCTTCCTCCATAAATGCTCAACTTCAATTTGCAAACCATGATATTTTGTTATTTTCTCCACTTGTTTGTCCTCAATTCGTGCATCTCCTAGTATAGCAATGTCAATAAACCAGATTTTCTTCTTTTCCACAACAATAATATCTGGTGTGTTGTGAATCCTGCAAGATCTTGACTCTCTCATTTTCTAAAACGTTCTCTACCTGATGTTCCCAATAATTTATGCTGCATTCAAATTAAACTTTTGACAAAAGTTCCAATGAATAATTTTTGCAACCCTTTCATGGCATTGCAAATAATCAGTCTGTGAAATTTTGCTGCAATCACTGATCAGATGATCTATTGTTTCATCCTTTTCATTGCAAAGTTGATATTTGCTGTTGTTGAATTCTTCTTCAAGTGCTATATCTGATTCTGAATATTGGCTATCATCATGGCAATCAGCCATGAAGATTGCCCTGGGAACAATATAATGCAGTACTCATCGATTTCCCTTCTGCATCATAGTGTGATGCCCATACCACTCATAAAGTTCTGCAAGTCACTTTCTGGTCCTCAGCCCTTTTGGCACGCAAAGTCCTCATCAGCCTCAGGCTATTTTTTTAATATATTTTTCATTTATTTTCAAAAGAAAAAACAAACATACAGAAAAAAACAATACATCATAACAATAATACATATAACTCATAAAAATAGCGCATACATGATAGTTGAACTGATTATTTGTCATGGTACACAAACAATTAAATGTCCACATTGTAAGTTAGTACTATAACCATAACCTACATAAAAGCTATCAATATTACAAGTATTTGTTAACAACCATCAAACTCCTTCTTTTCAAATTACAAATCACCCAGTGAATATTTACATTGCCCCGGAGAGTTTAGTGTCTGTATCATCTCCAAAAACCACTTTGAGATGGTACAGGTCTAAAATTATCCCTACCCATAAGAGAGTGATCAACAAACGGCTTCCAAATACTCCAAAATCTATTTTCCTTCAATTTATCCCTTTTAACTTTTATCTCCCATGTCAATTTATCATTCAATGCTAAATTCCACATTTCCTTGTACCACTCTCCCGTCTGTATAATTACATAATTTTCCAATTCCTAGCGATACATTGTCTACCAGTAGTTAACATTATTTCTAATAGCTCTTTTTCCGCCTTGTTCAAACACATACCTTCCGCAAAATGGTACCTGACTCCAGCTTAATTTTCTTACCCATTATTTCCCCTATTTCTCCTTCTATTCTTCTCCAAAATTAATTTATCATTTTACAACTCCACCACATATGCTCATAAGTTCCAACAGTTTCTTTACATCTCCAACATAAAGTATCCCTTTTATTATCAATCTGATGCAACCTCACTGGTGTCAAGTACCATTGCCACAACATTTTATAGTTATGTTCCTTAATTCTTACTGACATTGTCCTCATTATCCTCTTTTTCCACTTATTTCTCCATTCCTCATTTCCTAGCTTTATATTCAAGTCCTGTTCCCACTTCAATTTCAAATCTTCCTGTGGATCACTACCCTTGTTTATTAAAATATAAAGTTTACTTACTAGACCCTTGACACTTTTCTCGCCTTTCCTAATCTTTAAAACCAATTCTTCAAATTCGGTCTTTTCTCTGTCTATATCTAGTTCTCTTCTATATTTTTTATTCCAATTATCAACCTTCAGTATCTGAAACCAATCCAATTTTAACTGTTCAAATAGTTTTTTCTTCTTAATTTCATCTTCGCAAACTCTTAGCCATTCCTTCACCAGGAAAACTTCATTTTTATCCAATATTTCCTTTTTTGTTTGTCTATTTTTATCGGAAAACACACCATATCTGCCAATTCCAAAATTGGAGAGAGATCTGGGATCAAATCTTTCTTTAATCTTTTCCACACCCTCATGAGTCCCCTCATCATAGTGTTACTTGTATTTATCATTTTAACCTTAGCCCCCCAAAAAATCATTTTACCGATTTTCTTATAATCTTTCATCTCCATTTCCTCCCAAATTACTTTTTCTCTTGCCAAGATCTTCACAACATTCTTAATTTGAAATGCTCGATAATACGCTAACAAATTTGGCATTCCCAAACCCCCTTCTTTCTGAGGCAGATACCAGAGTTTCTTTGAAAGTCTACATTTTTTACCTCCATTACAAAAGTTATTGAACATCTTTTGGAACTCATTAATCTCCTTTTCCTTCAATTGGATTGCAAGTGCATCAAATAGAAAATTGATCCTCGGCAACAACATCATTTTGCAAATTGCAATCCTCCCAAACCATGACAACTTCAACTTCTGAAAACTTTGTATTTTATTCTTAAATTCTGCTTTCGAGCTGTTATAGTTCAGTCTTTTAAGTTCTTCCAATCTGTTTGAAATAATTATCCCCAAATATTTCAACTTTTCTTTAATTTGTATATTAGATAACCCCGCCATCTTTTCCCTCTCCTCTTTCCCCATATTGCACAACATCATTTCTGATTTATCCCAATTTATCATCAATCCAGTTATAACCTCAAATTCCTCTATTTGTTCTTTAATCCTATCCATTACCGCCTCTGGGTGTTTCACCATTAACAACGTATCATCTGCGTACATACTCACTTTATTACCCAATATCCCTTCTATACTTGAATCCTCCCTTATATTTTTAGCTAGGATTTCCATTGCCATAACAAACAGGATAGGAGATAGTGGACAACCCTGCCTAGTGCCTGCCTCGAGCTTTACCTCATCCGTAACCTCTTCATTTACTCTAATCCTAGCGCTCCCTTTTTGATATAATAGGTCAATTACCCTTCTAAATCTATCCCCAAATCCATAATTTCTAACTGTTTCCTTGATCGAAGACCATTGTAACGAATCAAATGCCTTAAAAATATCTAAAGATAATAAACCCACCTTTTCCTTCGTCTGATTGACATTATCAATTAAATCTAACACCCTCCTAGTCAAATCAGCCATATGCCTTCCTTTTAAAAAACCAACTTGATCAACATTTATATATTCCCCCATAAATCTATTTAACCGATTAGCCAGTATTGCTGTGAAGATCTTGGCATCCTGATTTATAAGAGAAATTGGTCTATATGATTCCACCTTTTCCAAATTCTTTCCCGATTTTGGCAGCAGAACGATTATAGTCCTATACCATGAAGTTGGAATTTGTCCACCATCTAAAATATAGTTATATAACTTCACTAACTTTGGAACCACAACATCTTTAAATTCCTTATAAAACTCTGTCGATAGTCCATCATCTCCCAGGGCTTTCCCCAACTTCAGACCACTAATTACCTCTTTTACCTCTTTATCAGTAACCCGTTCCTCCATTTTTTCCCAGTGTTCCTGTTTTATTCCATTCCCTAACTGCCTCTCCAGAATTCCTTTAAGCTTCCCAATGTCTATCTCTTTTTTTTCATATAATGCTTGATAGAATTCCTTCACAATTTTACATTTGTCGCTAATCTTATTGCACCTTATCCCTTGTTTGTTAACCAACACCCCAATTTCGCTTTTTTCCTTTTTAGCTTTGGCCGCTCTTGCTAATAATCTTGAATTTTTATTGCTAAATTCAAAATACTCTCTATTTAGATATATCAAATCTCTTTTAACTTTTTCTATATCCTTACCCATTAATTCTGCCTTAAGTCTTTGTAATTTAGCGGGGAAAAATTTATCCTTCTTTTTTGAATGATCTTCCTGTAATTGTTTTATTTCTTTTTCTTTTTCCACCTGGTCTGCCTTATATCTTCTGTACTTTATACTCACCAACTTTATACTTCCCCCTCTAAAAACCGACTTCATGGCATCCCAAACATTAAAATTTACCTCTTCGTTATCATTCCACTGCCAGCTTTCCATCCAACTTTCCATAATTTGTTCTTTACATTTTTGGTCTTTGAATAAATTGGGATCATACCTCCAACTTCTTCCTCTCTGATTATCCTTTTGTAATCTCAATTCCAAAAGTACTTTAGCATGGTCTGATTCCTTGAAAATCCCTATTACTGCAGTGGCTCAAGTCGCTAAGACGCTGACTGGGAAGCGGAAGGTCAGCAGTTCGATTCCCGTGTCCTGCAGGACGGAAATGAGCTCCTGTCTTCATCCCAGCTCCTGCCAACCTAGCAGTTCGAAAGCAAGAAATTGCAAGTAGATAAATAGGAACCACTTCAGTGGGAAGGTAACAGCGTTCCGTGCGCTCCGGTGTCTAGTCATGCCTGCCACATGACCATGGAAACATCTGCAGAAGCAGACAGCACTGGCTCTTCGGCTTAGAAACAGAGATGAGCACTGCACCCTGGAGTCGGATACAACTGGCCTTCGAGCAAGGGAAACCTTTACCTTTACCAATATTTTTAATCAAATTTTCCATTAACAAAACATAATCTATTCTAGAATAGGACCCATGAACATGTGAAAAGTAAGAATATGCCCTTTCCGAACCCTTGATCTCTCTCCAAGAATCCTTCAATCCCATCGCAACCATCCATTTATCTAAAACCTTCCCTTTCAGTCCAGTTCCACACCTTGCTAATTCGTACAGTCTAAATTTGACCTTATCAAATTAAAATCTCCAGCCACAATCATTTTTGCAACGTTTTCTAGCTACACAACTTTTCGAACTTTTTCTAAAAATTCCGCTTGGTGTGTGTTTGGAGCATAAATATTCACCAACATTATTTCCTCATCGTCTATTTTTCCTCTTACAATCAAATATCTACCTTCTTGGTCGACAACGCTTTTTATTATCTCAAATCCTAATCTTTTAGAAATCATAATTGCCACTCCTCTTGCTTTTGAAGTACCAAATGCCATCTCATAATGTTGTATCCATCCCAAGAAAAGTTTGTTTGTATCTTTTGACTTTTGATGTGTTTCCTGTAAGAACACTATATCAGGTCTATCTTTCTTCAGAGCCAATTCCAACCTCCTCCTCTTAAGAACAGAACCTGTACCCTTTACATTCCAGGTTAATACTTTAATATTTCCCATAATCTATTTCCTTTCTAACTTCTAAACTCTCCATTGGGTGTGCCACCACCAACCCCTTACCCCAAAAACACAAAATTATACACAAAACACACAATATCTCTCTCCCCACTTTCTCTGGAAAAAAAGACGCCTTCGCTGACCAAAGAGGGGAGAGGGGGGACATGGAAGATGTACGTACAGATTAGTGCTTCATGCCACCCACCTTTATATAGTACTTAAGTGATTTTTTTTAAAAAAATTTTTTTTATCTTAATCTATTGCTCAATGCTCCTTACTTGCCTCCTCCTCCACCATGATCAATGACAACTCCTCTTCTTCTCTTCCCTGCGGGGTTCCACCTGTAGCACCACCGGCCTCTGCCCCCTCATACTCCCTTCTTATAGCCCCCAATTCCAACAAATCTTTCCTGAAAGTTAACCACTCTTCCGAACCCACTTTAACAAGCTCCAGCAGACTCAGATATTCCAATGGGTCAGTCCCTTCATCAATAACCTGCATTCTTTTCTCATAAAAGAAACGTAATTGCTGTGGGAATCTCCAATTATACCTTACGCCTTTACTCATCAACAATTTAGTTACAGGTCTCATCTTATATCTCCAAATTCTTTCCTTCATTGAAATATCATTATATACTTCCACATGAGAACCATCAATTTTCAGGGCACCAGAACCAGCTTGTTTCAAGAAAGCCATTACTCTAAGTTTGTCTCCCCAATTTGCAAATTTTACCAAAACATTTCTTTGAGCCGCCTTCCCTCTTCTTGGACCCACCCTATATGCACTTACAATGTCCTCCTGTACAAATTCCTTTCCCATGCTCAAACTGTTTAACCACTGAACCACTCTTTCTCTTAGCTGGTCTGGCGTCCTTTCAACCACCTGATCAATCACAATGTTCTGCTTTCTCATCATATCTTCCACAGCATCAATCCTTTTCTCATGCTCATCCATTTTCAGCTTATTCTCCCTCACCGCCTCCTGAGTCCCTTTTATTTCCTTTTTCATGACATTCACCTCATTTTGAACCAATTTCACATTTCCTTCTATTTTTTGCAAACTTAATTCCACTTTTTTTGTAAAATCCATAACAGATGTTACCACCTTATCCTGTTTTTTCATCATTTCATTTCTATCTTTCACCCTTGAATCCTCATTTTTCTCCATCTTCTGAAACAATTTGCCAATTTCCACCATAATTTGAGTATGATCATAGGGTTCGGGTGGTGGTGATGATGACTGAGGGACCTCTTCCGCTGGTGCTTTTTCTTTCCTCTTAGATTTCACCACTGGCTCCTTTGCTTTTCCTCTTGTGCCCTTATCCATAGTAGCGACCCCGAAAGAGTTTTAATGCTGCAGCGTATTGTAAGATCGTTACACACTCCACTTAAACCTGTTCCGATGCAGCCAAAACTAACAACAGTCCCATTAATTCTGTTAGAGCTTGAAGAAAAGAAGAGGTCCAGCAAAGAATTTAATTATTGTAATCCATAAAGGAGCAGGAACCAAAAACAACCCAGACAAAAAATATTGTAATCACAGGAAGCCCGTTCCCAAAAATAATCAGCCCAGGTATCAACGCTCCCAACCACAAAGACAGGAACTCCAAGGAGACAGACGCCCAAATATATCCACTTGAGTCGAGACCGCAGGGAAGGGAAGCCAAAAATCCCAAACTCCAACTTGTAGTAATAAAAAAAAGAGAAGAGGAGAAGTGTATATATAAAAAAAATTGGAAGTTGTAATCCACACAGCGAAGGAGTAAGAAAAAAAATTGATAGTCCTTCTCTTGGAACGAACGAAACAAAGCACCCTTTTCCCAGCGGCTGCGGAGGCTTCAGGGGGAAACCCCGCCCCTTCTTCCTCTCCAAATCAGCAAACTTTCCCCTTCTTTTTTTTTAAAGGACCGCTCTCCCTTATTTTAACCTCGAAAAGCACTGGAGTAATCAAAAACTTAAGCCCAGTCAGTTTCTTCTTTAACCGCTTCTCACTGCCTCCAAACCATGCCACGGCTCTCCTGGGACGCAAGAAAGCCATTGTCCAAAAAACAACCACTTTCGTTTTCCAGGACCGCCGCCATTATCAGTTCAGCTATCCCCTTTTATCCGCTTCTGCACACACTGCCAAGTCCAGGCTCTTCAAAGCAAAATCCCCAATTGCCTTTAGCTCCCGTCAACATAAACTTTAATTAACTCACTTTCTTGCCGATTTTACTACTTCCTCGGATCTCCGCCGTCTCGCTGGTCCCATTCTCGGCTCCTCGGCAGGGGAAGCCGCGGCTTCCGTTGCTCGCCTCTCCTGCCGGGGATACCTCCCGAACTTCGACCGCCCAACTGCAAACTTTCCAAGCAGGCAAGCAGGAGTCTTAACCCCACAAAATATATCTTTAAAATTGTCCCATTTTACTCATTCTCGTTAGTTACCACTTTGATAAGTGCGAGCGCCCAGATCAAGATGTTACTCGTTGGCCATCTTAGCCATGCCCCCCAGGCTATTTTGATGAAGCTGCTGCCTTCCATCAAAATAGATTTAAGTGGGATTTAATCCACTTGGGGACCATTACCCTTCCCTGTTGACTTTGCCACCCAAGATCATTAGTTCTCAGGGTTGTCAGGTTAGTTAAATGCCACCTGATGATCAATGTTGAGTCACTTGCAATAGGGTCTACTCTATTACCATAACAGGATAATCTGGCCAGACTTGTTGTTGGATACATGCCGTATTTTAGTCTTCTATGTTCTTCAGTTTTCTTCTTCAAGACTCCTGCTCTCAATCAGCTCCATGTTAGGTTTTGGTCAGCCTTTCTTTCTGTGTTTTTCACGTATTGAACATGTATAGCCTGATTGCAGCTTATGTTTCAATTATTATTTTATGTACTAGCAGAGTTGCCCGGCTTTGCGGGGGGGGGGGGCGCATAGGGAGTTGCATACACACTGGGGTGGCGGTAGCTCCCTGGGTGGCATTGGGTGCACGTTGCGTGGGCCAGCCCCCGCTGTGTTCCCCTGTTGGTGTTTTTTGTGTGTTTTGTGTTTAAAATACAGTACAAGGAGGTTAATCAATGGCACATTCTTCCTCAGTAGGCCAGGTTAGCATTGTCTTTGCTGTCCTTCCACAAACAGGAAAATAATTTTCTCTTCAGGCACACTTTGTCTCAGTGACTGGCTGCCTAAGACAAGTTTTTTTAAAAAATTGGACTGTTGTGTTTGTTATGTTTAATATGTTTTAGAAATCATTTTACCTAGCGGTTTGAACATGCATTTTGGGGAAGTTAATACTATGGTGTTTTTTTTAGGTTTTAATATTACAAACCATCTTGGTTCCTCTTGATGAAAAAGGCAAGGCATAAATATTTTATATAAATAAACAAGAAAATAGTGTTGGGCAAGCTTTATCACGGGGGGCATCTAAAATGGTTGCATGTGAGCATTCCCCACCCCCACCCCCAAATGAGTACTCGTGTCCAGACACAGCTTTTCTCTGAAGCTGGCTATTGCTGGTCTGCTTTATTTTACAAAGCCTGGATGTTCTGCCTTATGACAGTTCTCGAGATAGAGGGCATCTTGCAATCTTAACTGGATAATTACATCACATTAATGAAATCAAAATAGCTCAAATAGGATGTTCTTGTTCATTTATCACAATGGTCTGGTTTTCTCTTGAAAATATCAATTCAGAAAAATGTTCAGAGTTGCTTTTGTGTTTGTATGTTGCAATTGCTTGGCTTGATGAAAATCATTCGGGGGAATTAGAAACTGATTTCCAGCCATATTTTTCAGATCTCCCTTGCCTTTTACTGTGCAACATTCATGCGCAAACTTTGTCCCCAAACACTTCTTGCTCCAGGCTGTGAATCAAGGTCTTGTCTTTTCAGTTGGTCAAAAAGGTGAACTGAACCTAGAGCCATATTGTAGACTCAAAAGACAAAAGGCAAGTTAATCATTATCATCATCTTAGAGCTGCAAAGCTGGAAGGGATTCTTAGGGATCATCAAGTCCAGCCCCTGTTATGGAGGCAGAGTGGGGAATCAAACT
This sequence comes from Bradypodion ventrale, assembly GCA_035047345.1. Lineage (NCBI taxonomy): Eukaryota > Metazoa > Chordata > Lepidosauria > Squamata > Chamaeleonidae > Bradypodion > Bradypodion ventrale. Next base: position 257,602,167 of record JAWDJE010000001.1, read on the forward strand.
CTCAATCTCTAGCTCATCAGCCAGATACTTAAACCAACAATGAGCACAGATTCTTAACTGTGAGATGGCATATGAAGGCTGAATTGAAATTCTCCTCTTGTTTCACCACAAAATGGGAGAAAGGAAATAAGGTGCCACTTTTGCTAATATGGAGAGCAGAAGTAATCTATAGAGGCAATAGAGGCGGGGAGTGCATGAAGACTTAACACTGCTATGGTGAAGAATAGATGCCTTTGAAATGTGGTGCTGGAGGAGAGTTTTGAGAGTACCCTGGACAGCCATGAGAACAAATAGGTCAATCATAGAAGAAATCAACCCTGACTGATCATTGGAAGGTCAAATAGTAAAGATGAAGCTAAAGTACTTTGGACATCAAATGAGAAGAGAGGATTCACTTGAGAAAGCCTTGATGCTGGGAAAGGTGGAGGGCAAAAGAAAAAGAGGGTGACCAAAGATGAGATGGCTAGATGGCATCGTAGACACAATGGGCACAGAGCTAGGTGGGCTGAGGAGGATGGTGGAGGATAGAGGTGCCTGGAGGACAATTGTCCATAGGGTCGCAAAGGGTCGGAATCAACTGTGCGACTGAACAATAGCAAATGGTGCCTACTTGGAAAGAAACAATGTTTTCTGGAAGCCCATTATCCTAAGAAGAACTCTTTTATCTTTTGTTTTCTTGCAGAAAGGAGATTCCTTTTTAAGCTGTGTATGAGGAGAAAAACAGGCACTCCCTCCATGAAATTGTTTGGGGTAGTTCCCTCAATCCCTCCCATTTTCACCCATTCAGACTATGCCAGTCTGCGGCTGGACAGATTAAACACAAATTTGTTAAACCCTCCTGCAATCTACTGTAGACTATAATAAGATTTTTAAAAAACCAAGACAGAGACATTCACCTTGAACAAGGACTTAGCTTGATGAATAGCTTGGGAGGGGGAGACACTCTTTTTCGCTATGACTAATAAATGGCAGACTCTTTAAAAAACACACACTTAAGTCATTCTCTCAAATGGCACTTCTGCAAAAAACAAAAAACCACAGCGATACTAAATTCCTTGGTATGAAGCTGCCTTGCTGAAGGAGCAGGCCTTTCCAAATTATAGCTATCTGGTATAGCAAGTGTGTAGTGTAGTTGTTATTCTCGTAGCACAGGGACCAAAGGTAATTTTTTCAAGAAAGATGCTTCCATTTCAGGAATAAAGTATCTAATTTGCTGACTAACAAAGGCCATTGCAGGCGCACCCCCCAATAAAGGACTCAGACACTGATGAAAGTGGATAACGGCATTGGGCCACATTTATTGATTCATGCCCTAGTCCGAATTATAAATTTCTATTGGTAATTGACCAATCATAATTCTTAAGGCAAGCAGGCCGAAGTAACACTGGTAAGGTACCACCCAAAATTGCCAACGGCAATTGTTACAATGTATCTATTTGTATCAATTTGTTTGTTGACAACAAACAAATTGTTGACCGTAGTCAATATCTAACTAATGACCCCACCCTCTGACGCGTATCCGTAAAATCACGGGGTGATGCATGCTGTCTAGCTGTAGCCATCACCCCATCGCCTAGTTCGTCGTTGACCGGACAACGTTTAACCAACTTATGCCTGTCTAGTGTTGTCCAGTCAATTGCGAACCTGCCGGATACCTGTGGGTCATAAATGTTTACCTTACCAGTGCTACCCGCCACACGGAGGGGCTTCAAAGAAGGCTCGACGCCCCCCCCAGACCGTCAGCTCGGTCAACCAGGCCTGCTCGCCAGTCCACTAACCAGAGGTCCATACCTCCCTGCGACAGATGGGCCCCCATCCCCTGAGTAAAGCTCGTAATTTTGCAGACTGATGGCGGGGAGGCTAATGACGCGTCCCCCACCCTTGTCGAAAAGGAACCAGGCAATAGCCCCGTTCACGGAGCGTCGGCTCAGTCAAGAGCCCCGAGGCCGAACACTCCCCTGTAAGCGTACCGCGGTATCGTGTCCGACCAATTAAGGGTTGTCGCAGGCCACACATAATGTGAGTAGGGCAGGTCACTGCAAATCGCAAGGTTCCGCGATAGGCCAGTGACATGTCCCAAGCCATCGCCCCCAAGGTACATAACCAGGACATAGGCGAGTCAGCATCCCTGATGTAGAAAAGGAATGGCAACAGTTCCCGCCATAACATGCCGCGCTTACCATGCCACCTGAGACGTGCGGATGCACCCAGTCCCAGCCGGGGTCCCCACTCTGTCGCCGCAGCGTAACGCGCTGCCCTGTGCAGCGTAACGCGCTGCCCTGTGCAGCGTAACGCGCTGCCCCGTGCAGCGTAACGCGCTGCCCCGTGCAGCGTAACGCGCTGCCCTGTGCACGTGGCCATGGCCCACCAGCCATACTGTCACTGGTGTAATACGACACCCAGGGTCTGTCAAGGAAAAAAAGGGGGGGGGAGAAACAGTGCAGTGACTAAACTGGTACTCACGGCTGAAGAGGCCGAACACAAAACTGAAAACATTGTGATCCCCACCCTCCCATGCGGCGTTTGCCAGCCCCGGAGTACCCAAAAACAGCTGCAGTAGAAGCCACCCCTATCCTGAAAGAATGGGTGCCGCAACGAGCCCCAGAGAGGCCAACACTGTCTAGTGCCTTCCCGGTCACCCTCCAAAATTGAAATTTAGTAAGGGAAGACCCATCCTGGTGACAGAAAAACGGGCCATGGTGGATGCCACGCAGTGCAAGAGACTCCTGTAGGGCACCAACCGGACAGATGTCTGCCAAAGAACACCGTAGCAGTCTTACACCACTGCCTACGCCATGCTGATCTGCCTTAGAGGAGCGTATCCTCAACTGAGCCCAGTCTTTGGCAACATAGACATCCTCGAGTTCCAGTGCCCTACGACTTGCTTCCGCCTTAGACAGCATCACAAGCTCGCTGATGCGGAGCGCTCCAAAAAAGGCCACCGTCGTAGCCGCATGAATTGGGCTGCCTCGTACTTAGGAAAAACAGAGGCCATGCCAGCCCCGGGCCAGTTGGGTAAGAACCCCTGGGGAAATCGGGTGGCGGTCATCCGGGCAACGCCCACGCTCCCGCACCCTCCCCTCCAAAACATGTCTCACACGTAAGTCAGCGGTACTATCCACATGACCGCCCACCTTGGCCATAAAAGCCAACACTGACAGCCCAGATGCTATGGTGGGAGGTGCAAGGCCCTGGGCATGCAGGTAAACCATGAACCGAAATACATGGGTCACTGGTATCAGCCAGGTCTCTGGCAGCCGGAATTGGGTACAGAAATCTCCGAAAGAATTGAGTGCGTGGTGATACACCTTACGCGTGCGTGGCGCTAGTGACAAGCCAATCGCCCGGTTCACCTCTCCTTGCCAATGGTCCATATCTAGTCCGAGAATGGCGAGGGAAATTCCTCCGCATCCGGGGCCAAGGCACGGAACTGGGAGATCTGCAGGCGGGACAAAGCGTCAGCGATATCATTATTGACCCCCGGGACATGCCTGGCCCTGAAGAGGACATTGAGGCGCAGGCTGCGCAACACAAACTGGCGCACTAGGTCCATGACCCTGGGCGATTTGGAAGTCTGTGAGTTGACAATGTGCACAACGGCCGCACTGTCACACCAGAAATGGACAACCGAGTCGGCCCACTCCTCGCCCCATAGCATCAAAGCCCCCAGGATAGGGAAAGATTCCAGATACGTGAGACCACGCAGGCGACCCGTGCCTGCCCAGGCTGGTGGCCACCCACCATAGGCCCACTTCCCATTGAGGTACATCCCATAACCCAGGGATCCCGAATCATCAGACTGTATCTGAAAGCGAGGGGAAGCCAGGAGGTCAGACCTCCAAAATGATACTCCATTGAACTCCCTCAGGAACTGGAGCCAGATAAGCATATCTGCCCTGATACCCCGAGAGAGTCTAACCCTATGGTGGGGCCTAGATAAGCCTGTCATGGCGTCGCACAAGCGCCGAGCAAATGCCCTGCCCGGTGCGACGACCTTGCAAGCGAAATTGAGGTGACCATGTAGCACCTGCAGTTCCCTCAGTGATGCCTTGCGTTTAGCAAGCAAGTCCGAGATAAGGGCCACTATCCTTGACGCCTTATCCCCCAGTAACCTAGAAGCCTGCGCTACCGTGTCAATCTCCACCCCCAGGAATACTAGCTTAGTAGATGGGCCCTCGGTCTTTTCGGGCGCTAAAGGGACACCGAGTTCCTCCATTAGCGTCTGAAATGTGTTGAGGAGACGTGTGCACGTGTCCCAGCCCCGTTCACCCCCGAATAAAAAATCATCCAGGTAATGGGCTACAGACCGGGACCCTGACCTGCGGACGAAAGCCCACTGTAGGAACGTACTGAAACGCTCGAAGGCCGAGCATGATATGGAACAGCCAAAGGGCATGGCCTTATCAAAGTAACATTCACCCCGGAACTTAAAACCAAGCAACTCAAAGTCGCCCGGGTGCACAGGCAGGAGGCGAAACGCCGACTTGATGTCGCACTTAGCCAATAGCGCACCCGGGCCACATGAGCGCACCATGCGCAGGGCTTGGTCAAAAGACGTATACCTGACTGAGCAAAGGTCATCAGGGATAGCGTCATTGACCGATCGGCCGGCTGGGTAGGACAAGTGATGAATCAGGCGAAACTCGCCCGGTGACTTTTTGGGCACTAAGCCCAAGGGTGATACCTTAAGGTTAGGGAACGGGGGTGTTGGGAAAGGGCCAGCGACCCTGCCCAAATCGACCTCCTTAGTAATGCTGGCAGCAGCTACTTCCTCCCTCCCCCTAAGGGACAAAAGGTTGGGGGCATCCTGGGGGGACCTATCACCCACGAAAGGAATACGGAACCCCTGACTAAAACCCTGAAGAAGATAAACCGCATCCTCCTCCCTCGGGTACAATGCGAGCCAACGCTCCAACATGTCCACATTAATTGGGGAGGGGGCCTTTGATGAACCGGCTCCCTCCGTGGCAGTTTTGCCAACCCCCTGTCCGCCCCCTCCTCTGCCCCGCATCCCTCCAGGCCTGGGACAAGCAGAGGCCGCATGGGGGCCAGCGCAGGAGGGACACTCATGCCTGTACTTGCAATTCTTCCTGTTGCAGGAACCATTGGACGAGAAAGTCCAGCACAGCAGGCGGGCTGGAACCCCCTGCCCCGCCACCTGGTGGGGAGCCTGTGCTGGGGCCGCTCGCTGGACCGCATGTCCACGATGGTATCTTTCCCCGGGCGCAGGGCACGTGGGAGTCATGTACAGGAGCCACAGCCTCTGGCAGGGCTCATCCCACCTCATCTCGGGGTGCAGGGGAATACGCATACGGAATTCCTCATCATAAGCCAACCACGACGGGCCCAGGAAGTCAACCATCGCCCGGTAAATATTGTCCAAATACTGGACCATCGGAATTGCCAAATTCGGCCGGGCCCTGAGGTAGACCGCCATGTATATGAGGTAGGCCGGCAACCAGTTGGCCCACGTACGTGGTGGCTTGCGACGACGCGCCTGCTCCTTATCCTTCTCGTCTTGCCCCTCACTCTCCTCCTTGGTGGGCTCTCTGTTAAGGAGGGAGAAGATGTCCACATACTCCCCCCGCCAAATCTTCTCTTTGGTGGCCTGGGCCAAATGGTCCCCCAGTGGCAAGGAATACCCTGCTGTCAGCAAAGCCGACACAGGCACGGCAGAGACTGCGGACATCTGTATAGGAGCCTGGACTAACCCGGTCACCCCCGGGAGATTCCTGACTGTGTAAGGAGCACCCCCTACCACGGGGCCCTGGGTGATAGTTGAAGTCACCGGGTGGGGCGTTGGCGACTGGACCGCCGCACCATCCGTGTGAGGCCAAGGCCATTAAAAAGCCCCCCCAACGTGGCCATGTGTGTAGGTGCACTAGTTTGGACCGCATACTCATATGCTGCACTCCCATGGGCCGCCCCCACCGGGGGTTCCGGCCCACTGGGGGCGTCGGAGCTCACGACCGCCATAGAGCTCGTCGACGGGACTTGACCAGTACCGGCCTGTTGATTGGGGAGCTGCGAGGCAGTGGCCGAAGCCGGGCCACGCGCCTCAGGCAGCTCGACCCGATTCACCGCCTGCCGCTGCTCAGCAGACGATGGATCGACCAGCACCCCAAAAGGGGCCCCAGGGTGACTAACCCGGGCCAGGGATGCCCGGGGCCTGTACAGGGCCACAATCCGAAGCCCGGGCCCAGTAGGGCCGGGGAAATATCCTGCCATGGAAGGGGGCCACACCACCCCCCAAGGCTGGAAGCCCCCGCATTAAGCTGCACCCCAACGGAGGAAGGCCCAGCGGAATGGGCCATGCCAGGAGCAGCGGCCGCCGCTTGCGGGCCGAGGGCCGCAGCCCCTACTGGGCCCGCATGCGGACCCCCAGCCTCCGGCCAAGGGGGAATTAACCCCATTCCGCCGGTCCCGGTGGGCTCGGGGGTAGGAGGCTGCTGGGGAGGCGCAGCCGTGGTCCTCCGACCCGGATTGCGCCTCCGCGCAGAATGAGCCGCGTTCGCGGGGCATCGCAGCTAGTCGATGGGGAGCCGAAAATGAGAAAATCAGCAGCCAAGAGGCTTCCCGGTGAGGGTAAAAGCGACAGAGGTAAGAGGGAAAAACTTCTCCGCTCCGTCGCTTCGCAAAATGGCAGCTCGGCTGCCTCATGGCCGCCCCTTATATAAGGGTGCTGGCCACGCCCCCTAACTACCCGGATGCCTTCATCCGATGGGGGGGGCGCAAAGGGCGCGGTGGCCATTTTGGCGCCGCGCTCGCAGTATCTCCTGTGATCTCATTATGTTCCTGAGTCCCTCTGGTCTGGCAGTTCCTCAGCCCCCTGATTAGGGGATGGTAGCTTAAACCTGCTCGTGTAAGCTCTTAGTGTCTATTGACAGAAAAGGTGTTTGCCGAAACAATTAGTGAAGTTTGTGAAATATTTTTGCACAAGATTCATGCTTTCTACAAGGAAGCATAAATGTACTCCCTAATTTTCTGCAGTGAGGTTGCACAAGAAGGCTCTCAGACATGCCTTGCCCTGGTGTGACTGCTTGTACAACCATATGACCCAGCCCAATCCCACGAGCATTTTTACTGTATGTTATCAGAACGCTTAATAGTGTACTGGTATGTGCACTTCTAAAAGATTTTCATGGTCAGTGAGATCACTGTGATATGGTTTACTGTCCTAAAATGGCATCGAATGAGAATCATGTTGGCCTGAACGCCCATGGCCTTCCAGGTGACAAATATCACAGCTTGACCTCAGTCATTGTCTTCACCACACTGTAACACATATGGGGCTTAGCCTCTAAAGAAGAGAGTGTCTGGTGGTGACATATGAGAGGATCTTCTCTTTTGCTAGTCCCAAACAGTGGACTACAAGAAGCCAGTGTGGCCCCATCTTTGCTGTGCTTCTGAGTACAGTACTGGCAAAGACCATTCTTTTCAGCCAGGCTTTCTCTTAGGAGGCTATTGTGTTTTTGTTATTTTTAAATTCACCAAATAATTCCATATTTGGATAGTTCTGAACATATCCCAATTTGATAGTTCTGAATATCTGTAACAATAACCCCTAAAACTAGGATTTTTTTCACAGACGGATGTAGTGGTGTTGTAATGTGGAACCCTGTTGTGTTGGAATAAAGACACGTGGAGCCTGGGATATGGTGGTTCAGCCTCAAATTGAAGAGGGCAAAGATATTTTATTACCCTGCCTCTGGGCGGAGCGACTCTAAGATGGTCGACGCCCCTAGGTTACAGATTGCCCCTCTTTACTAAGCATATTCTACATTTACACCATAGGAAAGGGGTTCTACTCTAATCTAAAGTAGCATCTGTTTCCCTGGCTCTAACTGACCTACTTTTAACTCAGAAAAGCATCTTGTGGTTATTGTCTACCTTAACTCAGGGAAGCATCTTGTGGCCATTGTTTATGCAAAGACCCGGATGTTGCCAAGTCAGTCAGGGAGCAGCTACAGGAATGTGTATTCCAATCTTATCTACCTTTCCAGAAAGACCCATGCTTCCACATTCGGAAGTCTTGCCCTGACTCATGCCTCGGCTGTGGCAGGTGGATAAACCTCTCGGGAGGGGAATGATTAATATTAAATAATTCCCGCTTACGCGGGCAATCCACATTTCTCCCTTTTTATTCCTTTAATGCTGCCTGACTGAGGGCTCGCTGAATATGAGGTAGGGGTTATTTTGGGGTGAGGTTTCCTCCTGGCCTCTGGCGCGAGGCATATATTGAAAAAAGTGAAGGAATGCACTGTGTAAAGCAGCAAAGCATAATCCCCACTGCTGTGATGATGATTATGGTATGGGGCTCAGTCTGCACCAACCTCCAGGGGACCCATGACTACAGTGCTAGCCCAATTATGTCTTCTTGACTGAGGTGTCAAGTTTGGTTACCTGGTCCTGGATTTTGCGTGAGGTGTCCCTCAGGTTGAGACAGTACCTATTCCGGACAGATTCGCAACCCAAATGATATCATAGCAGCAAATAGTCAACTGCTGTGTGGCTGTCCAAGACCGGATGTCCCAGTTCAGCCTGCTCTCCATTCAACATGGCAATGACTAATGAGGTGTGTTTAGTGTCTTGCACGGAAGACAAAGAAGGAGTCGCAATGAGGACTAACGCAGGTTTATTGGTTGATGATCAGAACGAACATGTGGTAATGGCGGAGGTACATCACATTATATACAGTAACGAAACACATTTGAATCTGGTTGCACGGTGGCTCATTGGCTGCCACCGTTGGGGGCGTCGACTAGAGGCACGCCCCCCTCTTCTGTAGTTCTTCATGCGGAGAAGTTCCCGCGGCTGTCCGTGATTTGGGGATTGAGCCATGTGAGTATGAACGCTCGCATCCGCCCTCAATGGGCGGTCCGCTCGCGTTCTTTTAGCAGCTGTGATACATTGTGATATGTGGCTGGTTACATTCATTTACTTAAAGCAACAGTGTCCTTGCATATACAACATCCCTCCCCCCTAGGATGGGACGAAGTCCCTTAACCATTGTGGCTTGCCGCACATGCGTCTGGGGCGTGCGGCCGCTTGCCCTAACACAGGGGAGCCCGTGGCTCCAGGTTCCGCGCGGTCTCGTCCTGCAATGCAAAGTGGGGACCCGTTAGTGGTTCTGTTGTGAGGCTGCGTTGACCTTGCCTGTGGGGACGGGAATGGAATGAACAGTTGGGAAGTGAACCCTTGCCTACTGCCAGTAGAGCCCGGGGACCCACCTAGCACGAACTTCGGAACTGACGATGAGACTCTCGTGGACCCGCTATCTCCCGCTGCCTGATCGGGGGTTTGGGGATTTGAGGCTGGCGAGATTTCGCTGGTCGCCTGTCTTTGTGGCGTTTGCCTTTTGGGGGCCGGGACTATGGTGTACTCTAGCATGCCCGAGCTTTGGGGACGTGATGTACCAGGGGCTGAACTGAAACCCCTCTTCTCGCTAGGACGGGTGGGGGACCACTCCGCTAACTCCCCCTGGTACGGGAAATTATAATCATCTTCATATGCGGGGACAAACTCATTCCTCTCTTTCAAAGTGTTCTCGGACGCCTCCGTGTCTCCCCCTTGGGTAATGCGGGTGGGGGAGGACCCTAACGCTGATTCCCCCTCACTAGTGACTCGCCTTCGGAGCTGATCGGCGTGCCGTCTCCATGTTAGCCCTGAGTTCGTCTCGACCCTGTAGGAGACTGGCCCCGTTTGCTCGATGATTGTCCCCGGCACCCACGCTGGCCCTGCGGCCGCGTAGTTCCTGCAATGAACCGGGTCCCCTGTGGAAAAGTTCTTGGAGCTCCCCCCCCTAAATTTATATTTCTCCCCTCATCCTCCACCCTGGACGGATCCATCCGGTCAAACAGCGTTGCCGGGCGCCTCTTCATAAGCAGTTCGGCCGGGGAGAACCCTGAAGCTAGGGGGGTGGTCCTGTAGGTGATTAGGAACTGGCACAGGTGTAGGTTCAGGTCGCCGGGACCCATGCGCCGCAGTGCGTCTTTCGTAGTGCGCACTTGGCGCTCTACCTGACCGTTTGTGGCGGGGTGGAATGGGGCAGCAGTAATGTGTCTGATTGCGTTCCTCTCCATGAAGGTTTGGAACTCGGTCGACGTGAAGCAACTTGCGTTGTCGCTCACGAGGACGTCTGGCAGGCCGAATCAAGCAAAGAGCTTGCGCAACTGCTTTATGGTTGTCGCGGAGGAGGTGCTGCTCACGGGGATTACCTCCAACCACTTGGAGTAGGAGTCGACAACCAGTAGGAACGTGGCCCCGCGGAAGGGCCCCGCGAAGTCGACATGGATACGAGACCACGGCCGGCGGGCTGTGTCCCACTCTCTATGGGGTAATCGGGACTCCTCGGGCCGGGAGCTCTGGCAGCTCTCGCACGTGCCCACTAGACGCTCTATGTCAGCGTCTATCTGTGGCCACCAAAAGAAACGTCTGGCTAGGGCTTTGGACCGCACGATCCCCGGGTGACTGGTGTGTAGTAACTTCAGTACCCTTGCCCTTAATTTCTCTGGGATAATCACCTGCTGGCCCCAGAGTAGACAGCCCCTTTCCAGGGAAAGTTCCACCCTGCGCCTACAGAACGGTTTGAACGGTTCCTCTGGGGGAGTAGTGGGCCACCCCTTTTTCACCCATGAGCTAACCTGGGCTAGGATCTTGTCGGCCGCCGTGGCTTTGGCGAGGTCGGCCGGGACAATGGGGGGTGAGTCGAGGGACTCGATTAACATGACCTGGTGGTCCTGCTCTACCTCGCATGCGGAATCCCCCAAGTTAGGGAGGGGAGATCGGGACAGGGCGTCCGCATGGGAGATCTCCTTCCCTGGGCGGTAGACTATCTCGTATTGGTAGGCGTTGAGGAATATGGCCCAACGCAACATCCTGGGGGAGAGTATTTGGGGGGTAGGTTTGCCGGTAGTGAAGATCCCCAGAAGCGGCTTGTGATCAGTCACTACCGTAAACTCGCGGCCGTATAGAAAATCATGAAACTTTTTGGTCCCTGCAATTATGGCCAGTGCCTCCCTGTCTGTCTGCGCGTAATTGCGCTCAGCCTTCGAAAGGGACCTGGAGTAGTAAGCCACCGGGGCTTCCCGCCCGCTCTCTAACACGTGGCACAGGACCGCCCCCACCCCCACCGGGGACGCATCACATACCAGAACCACTGGCTTCCTAGGGTCAAAATGTGTCAGGACCGCATCTGAGGAGAGGAGTGATTTTAGTTCTCGGAAGGCTCTCTCTTGTTTGTCCCCCCACCGCCAAACCGCGTCCTTTTTTAGTAAGGCGTGCAGTGGCTCCGCAACCGATGCCTTCCTAGGCAGGAACGAGTGATAGAAGTTAAGGAGCCCCAGAAACGACTGCAGCTCCGGTTTTGCGGTGGGGCGAGGGGCATTCTGTACGGCTGCAACCTTGGACTCTGAGGGCCTGATCCCCTCTGGGGTTACTTTGAAACCTAGGAACTCAACCTCCCTCGCAAAAAACACACACCCACACACTTGTCCTTCCTTAGTCGAAGCCCCGCTTTCTCGAAAACTGAGAGGACCCCATCTAGTCTTTTAGCTAATTCTACCTCGCTCCCCGCTGTTATCAGCACATCGTCGAAGTATGGTAGAACTCCTGGAAGCCCCTTTAAAAGGCGTTCCACGAGGGACTGAAAGATCCCGGGGGCCGAGTTCACGCCGAACTGAAGGCGCGTTACCTTAAATGCCCCCTTATGCGTTACTATAGTCTGCGCAGCGGCAGCGGCTGGGGTCACTGAAAGTTGCTGATAGGCCTGGGCTAGGTCTAACTTGGCGAAACACCTCCCCCCATGGAGTGTGGCCAGCAGGTGGCTGACCACGGGCACTGGGTATGCATTTGGCCGAATGGCCTTGTTGATCGTACATTTATAGTCCGCACAAATCCTGACCTCCCCGTTTGATTTAAGGGCCGTAACAATCGGCGTCTCCCACTCTGCCGAATCAACTGGAACCAAAATCCCCTGCCCCACCAATTTGTCCAGTTCCGCCTCGATCTTGTCCTTGAGTGCGAAGGGCACCCTCCTCGGCTTAAGGCGGATGGGCCGGATTTCTGGGTCCAACTCGAATGAAACTGGGGGCCCCCTGTAAGTCCCGAGCCCCTTTTTAAAAACGTCCGGGTGCGCATTGCAAACGTCCTGCATTGGGTCAGTCTCTATGGCATGGATGCCGGACAGTCCTATTCCCAGGGGAGCAAACCACTGCGTCCCTAGGAGGCAACACTTCCCCCCCTTGAGGACCACTAGGGGCAGCCTTTCGGAGAAATTCTTGAACTTCACCTTGAATTTCCCCACCCCCAACACTGGGATCCCGTTTCCCTGTACGTCCCGCAGATGGGACCGCATGGCCCGCAACTTGGGCCGCGCCTCTGGGGGAATGCGCATGTACTCCCTCTGGGACAGTATGGAGTATGACGACCCTGAGTCTATCTCCATTTTTACGGGGCGCCCCTGCAACTGTACCTCCACGTAGAATCGCCGGTGCTCCAGGGCCACGCGGTACACGCCGTCCTCGCCGTGAATGGTGGATACCTTCCTGGAACCGGCCGCCTTCCGCTGGTGGTGCTGGGGATGGCTGAAACTGCCTTTGCTCTCGGATCGCCCGCGCCTGCAAACTCGGGCGATGTGCCCCTTTCGACCGCAATTGTGGCACTCGGCCTTGCGGAAGGGACACCTCGTGCGGTCGTGGGCCGCGCCACAGCCGTCGCAGCGGCGGTCCTGCCGCTCTCGGTCTTGCCGCCGCTCCCCGCGCTTCCTTACTCTCTGGACGCCGTCGTCCTCGCTGGTGTAGGAGTCCGCCGTTACGGACGAGTCGTCGGAGGTCTCTGGGGTGCCGGCGGGCGACCTAGGTGCCCGCCAGGCTGCCTTTGCTGGAGTCCGCCGTGCCGCTTGAACGGGGGACTTGGCCCGCTCGGACGCTGTGCTGCGGGCCTTGAACACCTTGACCCCGCTCCTGGCCGCCTCGGCCGCTTGCGCCTCTCGCAACACCTCATTGAACGAGAGGTGCTCGTCGCGGGTCATGAGCTTCCTTTGTAGCTCTTCGTCCCGCAGGCCGCACAGCAGACGGTCTCGCAGAGCCTGGTTCAGGTCGTCCCACTTGCAGTGCACGGCCGCCAGTCGGAGGGCCGCTGCGTAGTCGGACACGGACTCGCCTGAACGCTGGTCCCGCCGGTGGAACGCGACCCGGGCCGGAAAAATCGACACGGGCGGCTGGAAATGTGCCCTCAGCAGCTCCAGGAGTTGGTCGATAGGCACTGCTTCAACCTTCTTTGGCGCCACCAAGTTCATGAGAATGCGCAGCGTGGCCGGTCCCACCTGGGCCAGGAAATGGGAGCGTATCAACGCGTCGTCGTCGATGCCGGCTGCTTCCATCGCGTGCCGAAACTGGCACTCGTAGAGCTCCCACTGGTCAGGCTCGCTGACGTCGAAATGGTACGTCTTGACTCTGGGATTCGCCATTGATCCCACCTTCGTCGCCAATTTAGTGTCTTGCACGGAAGACAAAGAAGGAGTCGCAATGAGGACTAACGCAGGTTTATTGGTTGATGATCAGAACGAACATGTGGTAATGACGGAGGTACATCACATTATATACAGTAACGAAACACATTTGAATCTGGTTGCACGGTGGCTCATTGGCTGCCACCGTTGGGGGCGTCGACTAGAGGCACGCCCCCCTCTTCTGTAGTTCTTCATGCGGAGAAGTTCCCGCGGCTGTCCGTGATTTGGGGATTGAGCCATGTGAGTATGAACGCTCGCATCCGCCCTCAATGGGCGGTCCGCTCGCGTTCTTTTAGCAGCTGTGATACATTGTGATATGTGGCTGGTTACATTCATTTACTTAAAGCAACAGTGTCCTTGCATATACAACAGTGTGGTTGATGACTTTCACTGGGGGAGCTAACTTTTTCCCCCAGTGCTAGAAATGGTCCTTAGCTACCTTGCAAAAGGGCTTCTATGGAAATTATGCAAACATTTCCTCACACATAGGGAGATGTGATTGGCAGGAACATAAGAGAACACAAAGTAATTAAAGGATTACAATAGGAGGACTTATTTGGGTTCGGGATGATCAACCTTTGTGTGGCCCCGTTGGGCTACTTTCCCCCACCCATTATGAAGATTTGCCCTCCTAGCAAGGAGTGGTGTCGTGATGACAGATGTGAGAATAATATGCATTGGGATGTGTGCAAAATTCACAGTCTAGTTCATATGTCCCTTGAAAGTCCCACCTTGAGCATTGTACAAAGGCGAAGAATTCAAAGATATGCAAAAACAATACAAGTGAATAGCAAATACACAAAACATATACACAAATATTCAGCTGCTTCTCTTGGTTGTGAAGCTACACAAATATTCAGCTGCTTCTCTTGGTGATGAAGCTATGAATCCTTTGGTGTGGGTTTTATTGTATAACTCAAAATGTTCGTTGGTAACTTGAAGAGTCTATATTTATGGATGTCCAAGTTGGACATCATATCTACTACTGTGGACAAGAAAACCTTAGAAGAAATGGAGTAGCCATAATTGTCAATAAAAGAGTGAGAAAAGCAGTAATGGGATACAATCTCAAAAATGACAGAATGATGTCAGTTAGATTTCAAGGCAAACCTTTCAATGTCACTGTGATCCAAATATACGCACCAACCACTGGCGCAGATGAAGTCACAATGGACCAGTTCTATGAGGACTTACAACACCTCATAGAACAGACACCAAGAAATGATGTTCAAATTATATTAGGAGACTGGAATGCCAAAGTTGGAAATCAAAAAGTGGAGGGAATAACAGGCAAATTTGGTCTTGGAGTACAGAATGAAGCAGGGCAAAGATTGATAGAGTTCTGCCAAGAGAACGCACTGGTCATAGCAAACACCCTCTTCCAGCAACACAAGAGGCGACTCTACACATGGACATCACCAGATGGCCAACACCGAAACCAGATTGACTACATACTCTGCAGCCAAAGATGGAGAACCTCCATACAGTCAGCAAAAACAAGACCTGGAGCAGACTGTGGCTCAGATCACAACCTATTGATCGCAAAATTCAGGCTTAGACTAAAGAAAATAAGGAAAACACGGAGACCAGAAAGATATCACCTAGACAGCATCCCTAAAGAATACGCGGTGGAGGTGATGAACAGATTCAATGGCTTAGACTCAATAGATAGAGTGCCAGAAGAATTATGGACAGAGATGAGGGACATCATGCAGGAAGCAGCAAAGAAAACCATACCAAAAGAAAGGAAGAGTAAGAAAGCAAAGTGGTTGTCTGATGAGGCTCTTAAAATAGCAGAGGAAAGAAGGAACGCAAAAATCAAAGGAGAAAGGAAAAACTACAACCATTTGAACACAGAATATCAAAGAAAAGCAAGGAGAGATAAGGAAAACTACCTAAAAGAACAGTGCAAAGAAATGGAGGAAAACAACAAAAGAGGCAGAACCAGAGATCTCTTCAAAAATATCGGGGAAATTAAGGGAACATTTAAAGCAAAAATGACCATGATAAGGGACAAAGAAGGAAAGGAGCTAGCTGATGCAGAAGAGATTAAGAAAAGATGGAAAGAGTACACAGAGGAACTCTACAAAAAGGACCTCAACACTCCTGACAATCACAATGATGAAGAAGTAGAACTTGAGCCAGACATCCTGGAGAGCGAAGTCATAAAGGCCCTAAAGAGCACTGCAAACAACAAAGCTAGTGGAGATGATGGTATCCCAGTTGAATTTTTCAAAGCGCTAAAAGACGACGGCGTCAAATTACTGCATTCAATATGCCAGCAGATTTGGAAAACAAAACAATGGCCACAGGATTGGAAAAGATCAGTATATGTCCCAATCCCAAAAAAGGGGAATGCCAAAGAATGTTCAAATTATCGAACAATCGCGCTCATCCCACACGCCAGTAAAGTGATGCTCAAGATAATACAGGATAGACTTCAGCAGCATGTGGAAAGAGAATTACCAGAGGTGCAGGCAGGTTTCAGAAGAGGCAGGGGGACTAGAGACCACATTGCCAACATACGCTGGATCATGGAGAAAACAAAGGAATACCAGAAACAAGTTTACTTTTGTTTTATTGACTACACTAAGGCATTTGACTGTGTGGACCACAACAAGATGTGGCAAGTAATTAAAGAGATGGGAATACCAGAGCACCTCATATGCCTCCTGAGAAATCTGTACATGAACCAAGAAGCAACAGTTAGGACAGAACATGGAATGACAGAGTGGTTTGGAATAGGAAAAGGAGTAAGACAAGGCTGCATTTTGTCACCATGCCTATTCAACCTATACACAGAGCACATAATGCGCAGTGCAGGGATGGAGGAATCACAATATGGGATCAAAATCGCTGGGAGAAACATCAACAATCTGAGATATGCAGACGATACCACACTAATGGCAGAAAGTGAGGAAGACCTAAAGAATCTCTTGATTGGGCTGAAGGAGGAGAGTGCAAAAGCTGGATTGAGACTAAATATCAAGAAAACCAAGATAATGGCAACAGGCCCAATCAGTTCCTGGAAGATAGATGGGGAAGAAGTAGAAGCAGTGACAGATTTTACTTTCTTAGGATCAAAGATCACTGCAGATGGGGATTGTAGCCATGAAATAAAAAGGCGACTGATTCTTGGGAGACAAGCAATGAGAAACCTGGGGAACATAGTGAAAAGCAGAGACATCACACTGAAAACAAAAATTAGAATAGTCAAAGCAATGGTTTTCCCAGTAGTAATGTATGGATGTGAGAGCTGGACAATTAGGAAGGCTGAACGCAGAAGAATAGATGCCTTTGAAATGTGGTGTTGGAGGAGAGTTTTGAGGGTACCCTGGACAGCGAGGAGAACAAATAGGTCAATCTTAGAAGAAATTAACCCTGATTGCTCACTGGAAGGTCAAATAGTAAAGATGAAGCTAAAATACTTTGGACATCAAATGAGAAGGGAGGATTCACTTGAGAAGGCATTGATGTTGGGAAAGGTGGAAGGCAAAAGAAGAAGGGGGAGGCCAAGGATGAGATGGCTAGATGGCATTGTAGACACAATGGGCACAGAGCTGGGAGGGCTGAGGGGGATGGTGGAGGACAGAGGCGCCTGGAGAGCAATGGTCCATAGGGTCGCAAAGGGTCGGAATCGACTGTGCGACTGAACAACAACAAGTTGGCATAAAGCAAGACTGTGTGTTTAACTGAGCATATGTCCTTGGAAGTCCCAATTGGTGGGTAATATTGAATGACTTGTATGTATGTGTGTGTCCCAAATCCTCCCCCCTTGGGGCAAAAACATGCCAAAATCATCAAAATTGGCTGGCTGGTGTCACCTGTAATGTCTGTGCTTGCTGCATTTAGCTGCTGGGACATGTGGCATCTAACATCTCCTGGTTCTGGAATTGGGACCTGGTTCTGGATTCTGAGCCTGTTCTGGCTGTGGCATCCAAAAAAATGGACCTGCAGAGAAGATAAAAACTGGTTGCGGAAGCAGCCTTGAAAATCCTGGGAGAAAAAGTCTGAGAAAATTAGTTTTTTGTAATTATAGGTAAATATCTCTGAGCTTATAGGATCCAGGGGGCTTCCCTCCTTCTTTTTAACTGGAAGAAAAGACAATGTAGATTAACTCATTCCAGAATTGCTTGACCTGGCTTTGTAAAAAGTATCATTTAGATGCAGAATTTCCTGCTGGGAGTGTCTGCCAGAAAACAAGGATGTTAGATCATGAGAGAAGGGATTTTTCCTCCATGTCCCGAGGGAAAGCTGTGAACGTTCAAAAATCAGCAATTAGAAGAGAAGGACAAATAAGCTAAAAGACAGTCTGAATGCACAATGCTGTGGTGGAGAAAACATTAAAATCAGAAGATGAAAGAGTCAGAGGTTAACTTCTTATGAGCTAATGAGAATGTAGCGCTCCTTTGGGTTCCTGTTCTGTGGAAAGAGATAGCAATCTTTGTCAATGAAGAGTTAATTAACTATGGAGGCTGTGGAAAAAACCCTACACAATTCACAAAGAGGTTGGAATTTAGTTCCAAGCATGTTATGACTGCAGGAAAATAAATTCCCTTTGAAATGTGGCACTTAGGAGAGAAGTTTACAAAAATCAAAGTGTTATTTATGTAATTTAAAGGGATTAAACATAGTTATAGCAGAGCTGTGGGAATAAATAACTCCAAGTCATTAGGTTTGTTCACAATGTAATGGGTTAGTGACATTTTACCTTGATCAAGATTCTATTTAACTCAAGTGCCAGTGTCATACTTAATGCAAAATTCAAACCTGTAATGTTACCTGCTGAGAACTTCAATTTCAGGCGTTCTGACTTTACTATATTCTTAAAATCTTTAGACAAGACTAAACAAAATGAGCAAATTCAGAGACAATTTTTCCGGTTCACGAGGCCATGAAAATCATCTCTTCCATGCAAATGAATCAATTGCTTTTCCATTATTCACTCTCCAATTAGTTGTGCGTGTTTGTAACAGTTCTAATTGCAAAAGCAAGCTTAATAATGTGGAAGGAGCAGTTTAACCAGAAGAAGAAAAACCTTCCTTGCATATTTAATGGCAGGCTTGGCTGAGAGGGAGGGAGGTCACCCCAGCCCCCTTTTTTGGGCTAGAATCTCCCCCCTCCTCCCCATGCCTGGAGCTTATGCTGTTAGCAGGCGGCCAGGAAACAAAGAATTTTTACTCTTTTTTCTTTTCCACGCTCCTTCTCCGCTCTTTCTGAGACTTTCTCTAGCCTGCTTGCCCGAATGAGTTAAGGCTGGGGCGATTTTCTTCCTCCCATTGAAAGCAATTTCTAACCCATGAACAGAGTTTAACTGTCTAGAACACAATACCTGGCATCTCATTATAACATAACCATGCAAACACACATCACACATATCAATTCTCAACAATTCAGCATTCACATTGGTGCACCACTCATTCACACATCACGCATATCCACATTCCTTCCTGGGGACACTCCCCCTCCCCAGGTCTGCAATGCTTTGCTCTAGGTAAAGGTAAAGGTTTCCCCTGCTCGAAAGCCAGTCATATCTGACTCTAGGCTGCAGTACTCATCTCTGTTTCAAAGCCAAAGATCCAATGTTGTCTGCTTCTGCTGAAATAGGGGTGAAAGAATTAAGATATTAAGATAATATTAATTCTGTTTTAAAAGTAAAAAAATATTCTCAGTTCTCTGTAGAGTTGAAACAGATCAGATTGACCTGCCACGTAGAATCTGATGACGGGGCTAAGTAAATAGAAGCCTT
This sequence comes from Bradypodion ventrale, assembly GCA_035047345.1. Taxonomy (NCBI): domain Eukaryota; kingdom Metazoa; phylum Chordata; class Lepidosauria; order Squamata; family Chamaeleonidae; genus Bradypodion; species Bradypodion ventrale. Next base: position 257,621,426 of record JAWDJE010000001.1, read on the forward strand.
TTGGCGTCCACAAGCTCAGCACAGTTTGTACAGCTGACAGGGAACTGTAAATAATATTTGTGTGACATGACATGATGTGACATGAGACATGTTCCTTATATGACATGTTCTAAACAACAAACACTGAATGTTCTAACCTGAACTTAATGAAATGTCAGAAGATTAATTAATAATTTTGGCTTTACCCATAGTGATGTAATGTGTAGAAATTTCCAAATTTTATGCTATAAAAGGATGGCTCTGAAAATGTATATTCTTTCAGGGAATATTAGCTTGGTAAAGCTTTCCTGAATCTGTTAATAGTAATATTAATAAAATTCCTAAATCTGTCTTAGCGTGTGGAATGCGATTTTGTCTAGTTCAGAATTCCATAACATTTTTGGCGACTCCGCCGGGACTGACTTGACAAATAGCAGGTGCCATTGTCACTCTAGACGGCTGTTCTTGATGGGATAAAACGACGCCTCTCCAGGGATAACCTAAAATGCCGGCATAGTAGACCTTTGATCTACTCTAGGAAATCAGTGAAGAGGTGACGATTAACTATCAGAAGAAACAGACCAGTCAAGGATCCGGAAGGCTAAGACAGACAGAGAACTCTAGAAGGTGGATTTTCAAAAGCCTGCAGGCAAGTATAAAATTGTATGAAATTGTATGAAACTGTATAAGTATACTTATGTGTGCCCACTCATTTGAGAAGTGGAAGTGGAGCCTGATCACCTTCAAGGGGATGGGACGGCGATTCCTAAGTCCTTAATGAACCACGGGCGGTAACCCAGTGTTCCTGAAAAATTAGGGTGGCAAACCTGATTTTTGTGTGTGTAAAATTTATATTGTGTGGGTGGTTAAACCATTGTGGTTCCTGACGGTGACCCTTGATTTTCGGGCGCCCCAGGCCAGTGGTAGTGTTTAGTTTAGAATGGGTGGTGGTGGTAGCATTCCAAGAACGCCACTACGGTGTTTCCTCGAGAACTTTGAGATATTTACACCAGAGATACATGAACCCCCTTTAACAAAATTTAAGTTAAGAAAGTTTTGTGAATATGAATGGCCCAGTTTCCAAGTAGGGTGGGCTCCAGAAGGCTCCTTAGATTTGGGTCTTATAAATAGAGTGTTTCGAAGAATAATGCAGAATAAACAATGGGATCAGTATCCTTATATGTCTGTATGGCAGGCAACAGTTGCAGAGAAACCATGGCCACCTTGGCTACGGAAATGCCAGGCTGAATGTGTAAAAGGCATATTTAATGAAAGAAAAGAAATCCAAAGATAAGAAATCTAAATTAGGTAGGAAAGTGGTCAGAACACCCAATACCCCAGAAATAGAATGGCAGACAGAAGAAAGATTGAAAATTTTAAACAGAAATGAAAAAGATGAAATTCTGTTTCAAAGACCTCCACTTTATGTCATGCCAAAATCAGTGCCACAGGATGGCCAAGTCCCACTTATTTATCCAGACCTTGCATTAGCAAATGCAGGAAGCAGTCATTCTGCAGGAAGATTTCAGACCCCAGACAGAAGTGAGACTTCCCCAACCACAGAGAAACTAAGAAAAGCAACTGAGATCTTGAAAGATGTAATTGAACAGGGAGAAGGAAAATTCCAAAGGTACAGCCAATCTTCTCCCTATAACAATGAAGCTGGAAAGGTGCCACCTTCGAACACCCAAATGGCACACGTCATGCCAACGATGAAAAAAAGGAAAAGAGATAGTGGCCCCATTGAGGGAAATGATAACCAGCCATATGAGGGAAGATGATGAACAAGTAAATCAGTCAATTTTCCAATATGTACCATTTACCACAACAGACTTATTAAACTGGAAACAGCATTATGGACCTTTTAGTACCAAGCCGAATGAGGTGATTGAAGAAACCAGAGGAATTTGGGAAATCCCAGAAAACAAACAAACAAACAAACAGCTGAGCACTTGATAGCTAACCCCAAGATTTTGAATACCTAGTCGGCCCCAAGCTACAAGGCTACTAGGTTTGTCTCAACTTTTTCAGGCAGTATGTGAAAGTATGCAGAAATAAAAGTGTAAATGTCACAGGCCAGTTGCCTAACACTAGAGGAATTTGAAGGCCTGCGCAAGTTTTTCTGCAGACGTACAGGTACATACTGGCCATGCCCTCCAGATGATTTGGAAAACAAAGGAATTTATGGGTTAGTAATCAAAGTAATATCAAAAGCTGCCCAGGATGCCTAGACCCCTTGCAATTAAGCAGAAAACAAAAGACTCACAGTTGGCAAAAGGGAGCAGAAGAAGCAAAGCGAAAAACAACTATGTTTAAACAGCCAAACAAACACAGGAATTGTATTTGATTAAAGAATTTGAGGACTTGAAAATACAAAACATCTGAAGTACACAAAAATAAACTGAAAAGCCAGTAAGAAACACTTACAAAAGCAGGGAGGCTTAGGGAAATCATCCTCGTTCATTTAATCCACAGTTAGGAAGAGGTTGAGAAAGCAAGTGGGATTGTTGAAAGCATTGTAGAAAAAGTAAATCAAAGTCCAGTTTTTTTTTTAGCCAATGGCAATGTATGATATGAGAACTCCCCTCTGTACAAAGTATCTGATTTCCCCATTTGAATTTCTGTCCTAAACATATACAGATGGCCAGATCTGGCCTGCTAGAAGGAAATTATTAACTTAGTCACTGCAGTAGAAATCAATAATGTGAATCAGTGCAGGAGGCTTGCCCTCCCCATCTCCACGGCAACACATGGCTCTTAGCCAGGAGATCGATAGTTAAACATTGACAAGATGGATTATTGCAAAACCTAAAAAGAACTATATTCTGTCAAAAGTATCTTTTCTCTTGCAGTTTAAGACCCTGGAAAGATTGGAATGCATAGATTTTGCTTAAATAATCAATGCAAGAGAGAAGACAGAAGCTTGGCTAGGACCCAAACTGGAGGCGGTCTTTCAATGCCCAGCCAAAGCTTGAGGAATCGGCAATCAACATGATAGAAATGTTTATTTATTGCAAGAATGTGAAAAGTTATTAAACTTTAATAATTTTCAAGAAATCAGGAGGGAATGAAATAGGGGTGAAAGAATTAAGATATTAAGATAATATTAATTCTGTTTTAAAAGTAAAAAAATATTCTCAGTTCTCTGTAGAGTTGAAACAGATCAGATTGACCTGCCACGTAGAATCTGATGACGGGGCTAAGTAAATAGAAGCCTTTTTTGCATCCACAAGCCCAGCACAGTTTGTACAGCTGACAGGGAACTATAAATAATATTTGTGTGACATGACATGGTGTGACATGAGACATGTTCCTTATATGACATGTTCTAAACAACAAACACTGAATGTTCTAACCTGAGCTTAATGAAATGTCAGAAGATTAATTAATAATTTTGGCTTTACCCATAGTGATGTAATGTGTAGAAATTTCCAAATTTTATGCTATAAAAGGATGGCTCTGAAAATGTATATTCATTCAGGGAATATTAGCTTGGTAAAGCTTTCCTGAATCTGTTAATATTAACATTAATATTAATAAAATTCCTAAATCTGTCTTAGCGTGTGGAATGCGATTTTGTCTAGTTCAGAATTCCATAACACTGTAGTCATTTCTGTGGCAGGCATGACTAGACACCGGAGCGCATGGAGCGCTGTTACCTTCCCACTGAAGTGGTCCCTATTTATCTACTTGCAATTTCTTGCTTTCAAACTGCTAGGTTGGCAGGAGCTGGGACAAAGACGGGAGCTCATTCCGTCCTGCAGTTCTCGGGAATTGGACTGCTGACCTTTCGCTTCCCAGTCAGCATCTTAGCTACTTGAGCCACTGCAGTCCCATCTCTCGCTCTACTCATGAGGAAATGGTTCCTCTTTGCCAGATTTTGTTTGGCTGTTCTCAGGCCGCTTTTTACAACCACTCTGGGCTTTCTCTTAGAAGTTTTATTTCAGTTACCTTCCTATCCGATCTAAACTTTTGAGATTTGTTTTTTTATGACAAATACCGGTGAGTTCAAACGGATTGTTAATGATTCAATGTGCCCTTAAATTAGCTGTTCTTTAACAAGCTGCTTTAGTGCCTTTAATTTCCCCCCCACAATCGGCTACTGCCTGGCCCATACCGGAAGGGCCATGCTTTTACCCGAGAGTAGACTTTACTCGAAAGTAAGCTTTTACTTGAAAGTAAGGGTCCCTCGATACTGCTGTAAGATGTCTCTCCTGCAGGGAAAGCCAGCCTAGGGAATGGCACTTTCGAGGCAAGACAAGTCCCACTATCTTACACATACAACATACACATCGTCCTCCTTTTCTTTCGGTTACAGAGGAAAAACAGGACAATCTTAGACTTGGATAAGGACAGGAAAAAATTATAAACAGTCCACTGTGTAGACTGCTTTTGACCCATCGTGTTGCCAAGGGCAAATGTGGAGTCATTAATAATTAATGTCTGCCTGGCACTCAAGGTCCAATCCTATGCTGCCTTTGATTTCTGCCTGTGCCTCGGAGATGCTTGGCGTAATTATTGCTGGGATGTTTCCTCTGTCACTGCCAGAGCGGGGGCTACCTCTATTTGGACTGGGGCTAAAGGCACACCCATAGTCCGGTTTCCCAAATTCGGACATTGCCTGGCCCAATGAAAGCCATTGTGGCATCGTGGGCATCGGGTAGTGGGCTTCTCCGGGTGGCCCTTTGAAGAGCTGCCTCTCCCCCTCGTGGGGGGGAGGGTGCCTCCCTCTTTGCTGCCTGGTTCTGATCTACAGTCCCTTTTGAAGTGTCCCACCTTTCCGCGATAGCAAGCACCTTTGGATCCCCTTTTTGCTCCCTAGTGAATCTGGTCTGGAACCCTTTGTCCGTAGGGGCTTTGCGGGTCTCCGCAAGCAGTCTGCGCGGGGCGGGCATGTGGACGGTGGTCTGTTTGCCTGAAAGTGTGTCTGCCTCTAGACAGACTGGACACACCAACTGAGTTTTGGCCAGTTCTGCTGCCGGCAATTCCCCCTGGTATAAATCTGCCTCTCTCATGCGTTGGGAAGGACTCCTGACTGCCCGGGAAGCGCCTGCACTTCCCAAGTCCTCCAAGCCCTCATGCTGGAATTTGATGGACAGGTAGAGACATGTTGGGGCTGATGGTTCTACATTCTTGGTCCCTACCCGGGCTGGACTCACTGCTGCAATTATCTGCCTATATTTGCTCAAAGCCCCTATGATTTTTGTGGGCGCTCGGGGTTCTACTTTAAGGCATTTCCCTGATCTGTCCCAAACCTCTGGGTCCATTGTTCCTGATACACGATAAAATCCGCTAACTCTCCTAGCGGACAAATTAAAATCCGCTAGCTCTTGCTGCCTAATGGACGAATTAGCCCCCATCCTGCCCCTTGAGATCCCCGAAGTTACCCTCTGTGGGACGAGTTGGCGTGCCGTCTGACAGGGTGAAACCAGGCAAGTGTACTGGACAATGGACTAGCGAGCACATCGGGGGTCACCACTATGTTGTAATGTGGAACCCTGCTATGCTGGAAGAAAGACACGTGGAGCCTGGGATATGGTGGTCCAGCCTCAAATTGAGGAGAGCAAAGACATTTTATTACCCTGCCTCTGGGCAGAGCAACTCTAAAATGGTCAACGCTCCTAGGTTACAGATTAGCCCTCTTTGCTAAGCATATTCTACATCATATTTACACTATAGGAAAGGGGTTCTAATCTAATCTAAAGTAGCATCTGTTTCCCTGGCTCTAACTGATCTACTTTTAACTCATGGAAGCATCTTGTGGTTATTGTCTACCTTAACTCAGGGAAGCATCTTGTGGCCATTGTTTATGCAAAGACCCGGATGTTGCCAAGTCAGTCAGGGAGCAGCTACAGGAATGTGTATTCCACTCTTATCTACCTCTCCAGAAAGACCCATGCTCCACGTTCGGAAGTCTTGCCCTGACTCATGCCTCAGCTTTGGCCAGTGAATGAATCTCTTGGGAGGGGAATGATTAATATTAAATAATTCCCGCTTACGCGGGCAATCCACATAGTGGCCCTGGCCAGCAAGTTAGAGTAGGGGTTCTCAACCACCAGGCCACAGACCAGTACTGGGCCACAAACCGGTACCAATCCCAAACTGGGCCACAGGGATGGGTGGCACTGGGAGCCCCAATGACAGCCTTCTACCCTCAACATGTTCTGCTGGGTCTGCCCAGAGAACAGAACAAGAGCACAGGCTTCAGACACAGCAGATAGGTGTTCGTTTTGAGTGAGTATTGTAGCAGTCTGAGTTGCAATAGGTCCAAGAAAGAAGACTATACATCAGGCTTGGTTAAATCAAACTTGTATATTAACAACATTTACAGACAAAGTAAATTAGCATTACATCTTGCACTGTTCAGTTCAGCTCTGCTCTGTTCTGCAAAACAAGCTCTGCAAGCAACTTCTATTTCTACAGCTAGCAAAACACCTAAGGTTACAATGTATCTTATTAGTTGTCAATCACAGCAGAGCTGATCTATGATAATTGCTTGCACCTGTTCCTTGTTAACTGACCTCATCCTGTCCTTGACATTATCTCTGCACTTTGCCTCACTATATGCATATTATTGACAATAGGCAGGTGGCAGGGCCTCCCTCCACCCCCACTTACCGATCTGTGGAAAAATTGTTTAGCATGAAACTGGTCCATGGTGCAAAAAAAAAATTAGGGAACCCTGAGCTAGAGGACTTGCTCTGCTACAGGCTTCCCATTTTGTGAAAGAAGGAGGAGTATGTTCTAGTAATCCTCGTGGAATCCAGGATTAAACAATGGGGAAGTAATATGAAGCATCAGAAGAAGGGAAGGGGCAATGCCAGCCAGCTTTCATTCACATGCAGGAACACCTAGTGAAGAAGGTCCTTCAAGCATCGAGAGATCACACAGAGCAGGAATAAACTAGCAATATTCACAACTCACCAAACAGAAGTATCAGCAGTTGTATTCTAAAGTCCAAGTCCTTTACCCCTGAAACAACAGGGCAAGCTTTCTGGGATGCTTTCTTGTCAAAGATGGCAGGAGCAGACTTCCAAAGACACCACCTTAGAGGAAACACAAGGCAGAGATGGAGGCATACATGCAAGAGACCTGCAAACCAAAAGAAATTGAGCCCTTGTCTTCCTGGGCTAAGTAAGAAGGAGTCTGCTTGGGAAAGTCTGGCCAAGGTAGCAGTTGAACTGCTGTCTTGCACACCAACCAGTTGTGCCCAATGCAAGTGTATTTCTTAGGTAAGGGGCACTGTCAGTCCACACCACTCATGCCTGGAACCTGGATCTGTAGAAAAACCTATTTCTGTTAAAGTCAACCTACCATAGCTGGGTTTCCCTGAAGTCCCCTTTAAATAAGAGTGAACGGTATGCCCTGCTTCAGTCTGCTGCCCTCTCCTTTTGCCTCTTTCATTCTTCTAATCGCTATTTCAATATTGTGCCCACACACTCAACTGTGCTGTGCCCTATTCTGTTGGCATACTTCTTACCCTGCCAGTGCTTGCTTGGGGTGTTTGCCCTTGCCCCTGGGCAACCTGCTTCCCCAATGCTGCTAACATTTCCTGCTGACATTCACTTTGTTCAGGGTTCAGCCAGCATGCCCTTCACAGTCATTTCTAATTCTTAGGCACTGCTGGTTGTTGATAAGCTCTCTTTTTGTTTGGCACCAACACTGGTGTTAGAAGACACAGGGAATCCTTTAAAAATGTTTCCCCCATTTGAGGGTTGTTGGTTTTAAGGGTAAAGCTGTGACTGTATTCATACCGACTGTAACAGAAGTCTCGACATCCAGAAACTGATTTGTAAAAATTCTGAATCTGACATGCTGTAATTCAGAATCCAAATGTTGGTGTTGATGAACATCTATAGTTTTTTAATCTACCAATTTCAATATTATATCTTCTTCTTCTTCTGTATTGTATCTGAATATTGGCAGTCCTCATGGTGATCAGCCATGAAGACTGTCTTGAGAAAATAATGCAGCGGCCTTTCATCTGCCTTCCGCATTGCAGTGTGATTCCCATACCACTGATCCAGATCCGCGAGTCATGTTCTGGTCCTGAGCCCTTTTGGCATGCAACATCATCATTGGCCCCAAGCCAGTATTGATGAAGCTTCTGCCTTCCATCAAGATGGATTCAAGTGGGATTTAATCTAGTTGGGGACAATCACCCTTCCCTGTGGACTTCGGCCCCCAAGCCGTTAGTCCTCAGGGTTGTTGGATAAGTTAACCGCCGCCTGATACTCAGCGTTGAGTTGCTGGCAGTATGGTCTACTCTATTACATAGCAGGATAACCTGGCCAGACTGGAATATTATATCTAATTCTTTTTAATACTGTAATAATGTATTGATTTTTAATTCTACTCCTTTTTTATTTCAGTACAGTAAGCTATCTTAGATCCTACTCAGGAGAAAAGCAGGGCATAAATATTCTAAATAGATTTTTTTTAAAAAAATCCTTCCCAGGGTTATGCTCTGTATAAAGTACTCAGGAGCTGTTGACCAGTCTCTCCTTTTGCTGCTGTTCTAGCTAATGGATGAGTGCCTTCTCAGATCCTGAAGTGGCTCACCCTCTCTCCCTTCCATTCTTTGCCTAAAAGTAGGGGTTCTCGCTCAAATGTTTCATGAGCCCTTTCGGAGACATTCTATCTATGCTAAATTTTCCAAAGGCTTCTCTTGAACTACAGGATGATTTCAGACAAATATTCAAAATTCTGCCACTGCATCTCTAGAAAAGGGATAGAGCTCCATGAATGGTCCAGAGTAACAAGCTTGGTCAAGTCTTTGCTCCTGGTACTTGTTCCATCTGGGGAATTTTGATGTTTGCAGATTGATACGCGGTAGGCAGCATTCATAAGGCCAAACACATCTTTATTGTAGAGTAAGCAATCTGAACATGAGGTAATGGCGGAGGCGCAGCTCCTTTTATACAGCATGCTACATTTGAAACTGGTTGCTCAGTTGCTCATTGGTTAATGTATTTGTGATGTCATTGTGACACACGGCATTCTTCCTCAGTTTTACCTGTGGCGGGAATATTTCCCGTGGCTGGCTATAATTGGTTAACTTTTTTGGTGGTGGCCTGTCCGCATGTGCAGAGGGGAAAAGGCACCCTTTTGGGGCCGCTGAGGGTCTTCTTCCCCGTTTCTCACTCTCCCCGTGGCCGGTTCCGTTGCGGCGATGGCGGTCCGGGCCAGTTTCGAGAACAACAACGAGATCGGCTGCTTCACCAAACTCACCAACACTTACTGCCTGGTGGCCATCGGGGGGTCCGAGGGCTTCTACTGTGTGTTTGAAGGGGAACTTTCTGATACCATCCCTGTAGTCCATGCTTCTATTGCTGAATGTCGCATTATTGGCAGAATGTGTGTGGGAAACAGGCATGGGTTGTTAGTCCCAAACAATACTACCGACCAGGAGCTTCAACACATCCGGAATTGCCTTCCAGACTCAGTGCGAATCCAGCGCGTGGAAGAACGCCTTTCTGCTTTGGGCAATGTCATCACATGCAATGACTACATGGCACTTGTTCATCCAGACATTGACAGAGAAACGACCCATCAAGATTCGTTTAGGGGAACATTTATCACGCATTAGAACCCATACTATTACTGCCCCGATGGTGACCCACTTCATGCAAAAGAATTACTCTGAAAGAGACTTAAAACTTGTAGTACTGGAGACTTATCGCCCGTGCAAAGACCAGGTTATGGATGTGGAACGCTTCCTACTACAGAGGGAGGCGTTCTACATCCATAGATTCGGGACTCTATCACCAACAGGACTTAATACAGATTTGGATCTGTCAGCATTTTTATAATCCTTCTTATGTAAATCTCCTTTGATAACTCTCTCTTCATGTGCACAGCTCAATTGATACTGTAGTCTGTTGCTTTAAACAATTCCACTTCTTATCTGACACTTTTTCACACGTGCCAAAGATCAAGGAACTAAGCACTTATACTCCAGCCATGCTGGAGCTCAGTAATGCCCTAACCCAATAAGAATGAAACCATGAGAGATTTGTGGCGCTATGAAATTTCTCTAGGTCTTAGCTTGCTTTAGTTTCATATGTCAGAATAAGTATGTTTGTATGCTTGTTTGTTTGTCATAAGTTTAGTCGGTGTTCAGTGTTATGGCAAAGTTGCTTTGTTATTACCTTACAGGCTCTTGACAAAGATGTGCGAAATGTCCATTTACCGGAGGGACATCGAGACTTGGTTCTTAGTACCCCACACTGTTCTTCTGCCTGCACGGATGTTTCTCTCTTATTCTCCCTTAAGATTTAACGCTACGCCGATTACATCTGGACGTGGTTTTGCAGCTCATCCATCATTCCAAGACTGTTTATAGACTGAAAGTCTACAACGAGCTTTGATACCATTGCACACAGGGGTTGCGTGGGATATGGACATAGCTCACAGGGAGATTTTGGTGTTATTAGACTTCGTTATTATCGGACTTTGTGATTATTTTACCTTAGTTGTATGCATGGCTTTGAAGACGGGTGGGTGTTACTTGTATTTAGTGAGTTTGATCGTTAGCAACTTGCTGCTTGTTGTTTCTGTGTAATTAGTTTATTCATTTTTATATGTGATATATTAAAGACACTTTTGCATGTTATTACACAGTCTATCATCTTTGCCATAACAATTTTTATTAGCTGAATCTATATTATTATTGTATTGCTTATTCTTGGGTGTGTCTCCTTTCCACGTTGCTCGTTGTAACTATTGCAATACATTAGGTTACATTATTACATTCCATCTTAAAGGCATAGTATTCCATACATAGCACTCCTCCCACCTAGGATGGGACGAAGTCCCTTAACCATTGTGGTTTCCCACATGTTCGCTTGGGCCGTACGGCGGCTTGGCCGAGCTCAGGTGAACCAGGGGCTCTGTGTTCCGCAGACTCTTATCCTGCAATGGTAAAACGAGACTCGTTAACTGCCTGTCGGGAACACTGCTCTGTTCACGAACTGGTGGGTGAGAAAGGAACAAACAGCTGTGACTTGAACCCTTGCTTTGTCCCTGCAGCGGCCGGGGACCTTCCTAGCTCGAAACTCGGGAGCGAGGAAGAATATCTTAATGCTGAGTCCCGCCTGCCACTCCGTGCAGCGGGCGGTTCCATGAGAGTTTGTGTCGCTGCTTGGGAAGGGGTGGACTCAAAGGCCGGAGGACCGGGGGTACTCGGGACTAACTTAAAACCCCACTTCTCACTCGGACGGGTGGGGGACCACTCCACAAACTCCCCCCGGTGCCGAAAATCAAACACTAAATCATTGGGTTCTTCCCTCCCTGTCTGGGTGCAAAGGACACAGATTTGTACATGCACCCCTGCTGTGGGGCGGAGTGTACTCTGTCTCTCTGTGGGAGTCCCCTTGTGGGGAGTACCCCATGTCTCCCCCTTGGAATAAGCAGGTGGGGGAGGACCCTAACGTTGATTCACCCAGGTTGTCTGCCACCCTGGTTTCTTTTGTCCCCCAGGCTGGCCTGCCCCTGGGAGTCCATGACCGGACGTCTGAGTTGGTCGGCGTGTCTTTGCCACAGTAAACCCGTGCTGGTTTCTACTTTGTACGACACTGGCCCAGTCTGTTCGATCACAACCCCTGGGACCCATGCTGGGCCGTTGGCTGCATAGTTTTGGCAATGCACTGGGTCCCCTACTGCGAATACTTTTGTGCTTCCCATCTCAATATTCCTCCCTTTCTCCTCCACCCTGGTTGGATCCAACCGATCAAAAAGGGTCACAGGTCTCCTGCGCATTAGGACCTCCGCAGGTGATAGACCGGATGCCAGGGGAGTAGCCCGGTAACAGATGAGGAACTGGCACAGTTGCAGGTTCAAATCCCCGGGACCCATACGCCAAAGCGCTTCTTTGGTGGTACGCACTTGGCATTCAACTTGCCCATTGGTAGCGGGATGGAAAGGGGCTGAGGTGATGTGCCGAATAGCATTTCTCTCCAGGAATACCTGGAATTCAGCATATGTGAAAGTACTGGTGTTGTCGGAGACAAGCACATCGGGCAGTCCGAAACAACTGAACACCTTGCGCAATTGTTTGATCGTTGCGGCTAAAGAGGTGTTGGACATAGGGATGACCTCTAACCATTTGGAGAAGGAATCGACCACGAGGAGGAACATAGAGCCTCGAAACGGACCAGCGAAATCGATATGTAATCGAGACCATGGTCCATGGCCCATGTCCCATTCTCTGTGAGGAAGTTGGGACTCCTTGGGTCGAGAACTCTGGCAATTCTCGCATGTGCCCACCAATTGTTCAATATACACATCTATCTGGGGCCACCAGAAGTAGCTCCTGGCCAAAGCCTTTGAGCGCACGATTCCTGGGTGGCTGGTATGCAGCAACTTGAGCACCCTTGTGTGTAGCGCCTCAGGAATGACCACCCATTGGCCCCAGAGGAGGCAACCCCTCTCTAACGACAGCTCAACCCTTTTCCGGAAAAACGCCCGAAACTCCTCGGCTGGCAGAGTCGTGGGCCAGCCCTTCATTACCCATATGATTACTTGGGACAGAACCTTGTCCTTCGCCATTGCCGCGGCGAGGTCTGCGGGCCTAATGGGCGGGGAGTCAAGGAATTCGATCAGCAACACTTGGTGATCTCCCTCCACCTTGCAGTCTGTTTTCCCTAGCCCTGGGAGGGGGAACCGGGAGAGCGCATCAGCGTGGCTGATTTCTTTGCCCGGGCGGTGGACCAGTGTGTACTGGTAAGCATTCAAAAAAAATTGCCCATCACAGCATTCTTGGGGACAGAATCTGGGGTGTGGGCTTGTTTGTGGTGAAAATCCCCAGTAGAGGCTTGTGGTCGGTGACAATGGTGAACCCCCAACCATAGAGGAAGTCGTGGAATTTCTTTGTTCCCGCGACTATAGCAAGAACTTCTCTATCTGTTTGCGCATAATTGCGCTCCGCCTTTGAGAGTGACCTGGAATAAAAGGCAACCAGGGCTTCCTGCCCATTTTCCAGCACGTGGCACAGCACCGCCCCCACCCCCACTGGTGAAGCATCACACACTAATACCACAGGCTTCTTGTGGTCGAAGTGGGTTAAAATTGCTTCAGAGGAGAGTTGCTGTTTCAACTCTTTGAATGCCTTCTCCTGGTGTCCCCCCACCGCCAAACCGTGTCTTTCTTTAAAAAATGATGCAGAAGGAATGCAGAAGAAATTTAGGAGCCCTAGGAAGGACTGCAGCTCTGATTTTGCGGTGGGGCGAGGGGCATTTCGAACAGCCGCAACTTTTGAATCGGAGGGCTTAACACCATTGGGGGTTATTTTAAACCATAGGAATTCAACCTCCCTCGCTAAGAACACACATTTATCATGTCTCAATCTCAGTCCTGCTCTCTCGAACACAGTCAGGACTTTATCCAGTCTTTTGGCAAGTTCCCCTCACTTCCCTTTGTTATCAAAATGTCATCAAAGTAGGGGAGGACCCCGGGGAGGCCCTTGAGAAGGTGTTCTACCAATGATTGGAAAATCCCGGGGGCCGAGTTCACGCCGAACTGTAGGTGTGTTACCTTGAAAGCACCTTTGTGCGTTACAATGGTTTACGCAGCTGTGGCAGTAGGAGTAACTGTGAGCTGCTGATAGGCTTGCGCTAGGTCAAGCTTTGCAAAACATTTATTCCCATGTAATGTGGCTAGCAAATGGCTCACTACCGGCACCAGGTATGCATTAGGGCAAATCGCCTTGTTAGTTGTGCACTTATAGTCAGCACAAATTTGAACCTCCCCGTTTGCTTTCATTGCCGTAACAATAGGAGTTTCCCACTCCGCAGAGTCCACCGGAACCAAAATCCCCTGACCCACCAGTTTGTCCAGTTTCGCCTCGATTTTGTCCTTGAGGGCAAATGGCACCCTCCACAGCTTGGATTTCTGGATGCAGGTCAAACGAAACTGGGGGGGGGGCCTGTATGTCCCGAGGCCCTTCTCGAAAACGGCTGGGTGTGCGTCGCACACATCCCGCACAGGGTTAGTCTCGACGGCATTAATGCCGGACAGCTCAATTCCCAGGGGGGTGAACCATTGAGTCCCCAGGAGGCAACAGGACACTTGTCTGAGGACCACTATGGGCAGTTTCTCCATGAACCCCTTGAATTTGACCATAAAACCCCCCACTCCCAAAACCAGAATTCCATAGCCTTGCACGTCTCGTAAATTTGACTTGAGTGCCTTACGTTTTGGGCGCGCATTGGGGGGAATGCGCAAAAATTCCTTTTGGGAGATAATGGAGTAGGACGAGCCCGAGTCCACCTCCATCCTAACCAGGACCCCTTGCAACAGTACCTCAACAAAGAAACGTCGGTACGCCAGAGACACGCGGTTTACCATCACGGCGGTGTCAGAAACATTTCTGATGCCATCGGCCCTCCGTCGTGGCTGGTCCGCCGACTCTCGGTCTCCTCTCCGCCACCACCTGCACTCTTTGGCGATGTGGCCTCGTTGTCCGCAATTGTGGCACTCGGCCTTCCGGAATGGACACTTCTTTTGGTCGTGGGATGCTCCACAGCCGTCGCATCAGCGGCCCTCCTTGTTGCTGGTGCTTGCCTCAGTCGTCTTCTTCTGGACCTTTTGGATGCCATTGTCCTCGCTGGAGCAGGAAGCCGCTGGATCAGAGACCTCCAAAGATGATGAGGGGCTCGCTGGAGGTCTGCCCGTGGCCCTTCCACCGCAGCATTTTTTGCTCTGAAAGTTTTAACGCTGGACCTCGCCACTTCAGCCGCCTGAGCCTCCCGCAGGACAGCCTGGAATGAAAGGTGTTTGCGGACCATCAGCCTTCGCTGGACTTCTTCATCCCATAGACTGCACAGAAGCCGGTCCCTCGGGGATATTTCCAGGTTCTTCCAGCGACAAGGGGCGGCCGCTGACCTAAGGGCCACCACGTAATCAGCCACCGACTCACCCGGCTGCTGGTCTCTCCTGTGGAAGGTGACCCTGGCCGAGAAGATGGACATGGCCGGCTAGAAATGTTCCCGTAGAGTCATGAGGATCTGCGGGAGCGAGACTGGATCAACCTTCCTCGGCGCGAGTAGGTTGATGAGGAGCCTTAGTGCCGGTAGGCCTATCTGTGTGAGGAGGCAAGATTGCATCTTCTCCTCGTCCTCGATGCCCTTGGCATCCATGGCATGCCTGAACTGGCACTTATACAATGCCCATGATTCGGCGTCATTGACATCGAACTTGGATAGCTTATAACTTCGGGGAGCCATATCCCATCCTCATCGCCAATTTGATGTTTGCAGATTGATACGCGGTAGGCAGCATTCATAAGGCCAAACACATCTTTATTGTAGAGTAAGCAATCTGAACATGAGGCAATGGCGGAGACACAGCTCCTTTTAAACAGCATGGTACATTTGAAACTGGTTACTCGGTTGCTCATTGGTTACTGTATTTGTGACATCATTGTGACGCACGGCATTCTTCCTCAGGTTTACCTGTGGCGGGAATATTTCCCGCGGCTGGCTGTAATTGGTTTACTTGTATCATGTGTGTAGATCACTATCAGCTGCCTCTCGATACCATCTAGCGGCAGCGTTAGCTCATTGTAACTATTGCAATACATTGGGTTACATTATTACATTCCATCTTAAAGGCATAGTATTCCATACATAACAGGAATAGACTGTGACTGTAAATCTTTCCATTAACGCAAAAGTCTTAAAGTCAAGAGAACTAAGTCTCTGTTTGCCCTGTTCTGTCTTGTGTCCTATATGACCTCTGGCAGCACTTCCTCCCAGCCCAGCATAAAGAGGAAAACAATGTCTACCTGCTCGCCAGGGCTAGTTACTTTCTAAAGGTTAATGAAGAACCTTAATCATGCTTAGTCTGCATATGTTTCGTTTTTCAAATGAAATGCAGAACTCTCCCTAGCACTAGTGTTCGGTTGGGGGGGTGGGAGGCTAAAAAAGAAAGATTTACAAATTAATTGATACCGTCACGTGAATATTGCATGATTCCCACAGAGTAAAAATTGCAAACTGTGTATGTGAGTGAATGCATTTCTCTCTCAAGTGAAACTAATGGCCCACCGTGTTTGTATTAATGTCCAAACCAGATTATCCAAAGCCAAATGCAAGCAAACTCTCACGGGCCTTTGTTAAGCCAGAGACAAACAGAAAAGTCTACAATAGCTCACATTGTAATGAGACCAAGAGTAGCCTAGGTACATAGTAATCTTTGCTGGCCCAATATTGGTACTCTATGAATATACTGTATTAACCAAAGCTGGTTAAAGTAAGAAGACATTAGTGTGAGACGTTCACAGCACGATGGTAGAACACATGCCAGGAATCTAGCCCTGATATCTCTGAGGAGGGCTGGGAAAACCACCTGGAGAATGGTTGGCTGCCCATCACAAGGCAAACACCACTACACTAAATTGATTTAAGGCAGCTTTCTTTCCTACTAGAAGGAAATTATAGTTTTTTTTAACAGAAATTTTCAGTGTGTGTGCTACTGTTGTGCTTTTGTTTCTGTTGTCCTGCCAACAAGGGATTTGCAAAGTATCAGATTTGGCATTAGGAGGATCATTGGTTGCATTGCAGTTCCCCTGGTGGCTTAGTGGGTAAGGTGCTGAGCTTGAAGACTGGAAGGATGGGGTTCGATACCAGTGAGTTGCACAATGGGGAACATGAAAGGAGCCTTATTTGGGCATCACCTGCAAAAATCCTTTCAACCCAGAGTAATCTCTGACACTAAAACAAACATCGGTTGCATTTTAGCACTGAATCCAACCCAAACACTATGATTTTAAGTGGAAGGAGCCAAAATAAAATTCAGGGCTAAACAAGCCCCAAGTTGTCCTATTCCGATCATTATCTTAAAGCATAGGATCACTGGTGAATATGCTCACCATACATATAAATCTGTGGCTACTGTCACTCTGGCCAAAGGTGGAGGTAACCAAAAGGGTATCCTCAGCCATAGGCTCAGGGTACACAGAAAGAGCCTCCTCGAAGATTGTGGTATTTTTGAACCACAATCAGGCGTGCCCTGGTAACAACGACCTTGTTTTGCTGGCTAATCTTTCTCACACTAGGTCAGGCAAAAGGAACTGCAGAATGAACTCACCAAAAGGTGCCTTCATTTTGGCAGTTTCATGTCTGGCCTAGATACATAAGAAGAAGAAGCCATAGTTTTCATGAACTCCAGACTCTTGTTGCTGCCCAGATGGGTCTTTATTAGAGTAGGAGAATGGGGTGCAAAGGCTGGCTGGGCATCTGGCTGTCCCCAACTTGACAGTCTGTAGAGGGACTTGGGTAACACTAGCTCTTCCCTGTCATGTTGTACCCAAGTTCCATTCACTATGCCATCAGCATCTCCATTCTAGCATGCCCCCTCTGACAAGTTTTACCTGGAGAGGAGTGGATCCACTCGCCTGCCCAGGAGTCCTACAGCAGCTAGTCCTTGTCAAGGATGAAGAGGAAGGCATCCTCTGAAGTCTCTGCCTAGTCCTCCCCCTTTGAATCTGGTGAGAGGAATAAATCCTCCTATTCTCATCTCAGGGCCAGGTCCCATCAACCTATGCTGCCATGTCCCCCATGTTGTTCATCTGCCTTGTCTCATTTTCACCTGGGGCTCCGCTCTTACCTTCTGTGCCCTCAGTCCACTCTGCCAATGGGGTCCCCATGAGGATATGGGTCTAAGGCAAAGGTGCCCAAACTGTTTGGGCCGTGGGCCTGTCATGTGGTTCAGCGAGCCGGTCACATGGTTCAACATTCCAGTCATGTGGTTCCTCACACCGGAAATGGAAGTAAAACGTGCCTTGCAATCTGTTTTGCAACAGGATGAGATAGATTTTAAGCTGCCATTTTCTCTGCTTAAACCAAGGGTGCCAAAATACAGCCCATGGGCCAGATCTGGCCCCATCACCAATTCATTCAGCCCCTGCCACCCTCATCGCTCTTGGAAGAGGAAGTAAAATGCGCCCATACAGGTGTGGTTTACTTCCGCTTCCAGGAGCGACGAGGGAGGTGCAGGCCAGGTGAATTGCTGTCGGGGGCTGGAGCCGCCCAGGGGCCATAGTTTGGGCACCTCTGGTCTCAGGCAATTGCCTGCTGGTGGAAGCTGGAGTGAATCCCATGTCATCCTAAAGAGAATGTGCAACAGATGCTCTGAGCAAGAAGCACCTACCAATTTCCTTGTTTCACAGGCACATAACATACTGTAGGCAAAAAAGTAATCAATCGTGGTACCTTTCGTTTGGTGATAGGGAATGTGCTGACAGAGCTTTCAGTGCAGGCAAAGGAGTATGCCAGGAAATGCAAGCAGTTTTACATCTTCAGATATATTCTGCAGACTGCAGCTTGTTACAGCTTTCATTATCCCTAATGTCTTGAAATCATTATTGGCTCCAAATTCCATTAGAGATTGAATTAATTCTCTTCCCATTGGAAGGATGCTAGAGGAGGTGATGGACAGTTTATGGGTAGAGCACATTTAGCCCATTTCCTTACTCTTTTCCATTTCCTGGGCAAGACTATAATTTCTATTATTCCCAGTGGTGGGCACCAGCAGGTTCGCACCAGTTCACCAGAACCGGTAGCAAAAATTCTGGCTGTCCTCATCCATCCAAGTTTTGAAATAAAGTAGTCCTAATTCGGATGCAACACAGGGTTTTCCCCCTGGCCATGCCCACCATACCATGCCCACAGAGTTGGTAGTAAAAAAAATTGAATCCCACCACTGATTATTCCCCTTGCCTCCACATTTGTGACATTTAAAGCAACATTGCTTCTCAGTTGCATTACTCCAATATTAGTGTGCCCATGTGGTAGGTCAAAAAGTAAAAATGGACACCAGCAGTTCTACCTCTTCAATTCACCTCATGCCACAAGTATTCACACCACTGTTTGTAATTATCTCTGCTTTATTGTGCTCCTCTTCTCCAACCACAAACTGCGTAACTTTTAAAATGCTGTCATTATTATTTAAAAAGAAATTAATTTAATTTAATTTTTCAATTTGTATGCTGCCCCACTCGCAGAGTGACTCTGGGCGGCTAACAAAGAAAAACACAATACGTATCACAATTACAGTACAAAATATCAAGTCATAAGCAACTAGCCATTTCCTCCTTGTAGTCTTTTATGTGAACTGGGTAGCAAACCTTTGTCTTTGATTTGTGATTTGCAGAAGCATCTCGCAAAGAGCTAGACCTAGTTCAAGTCCTCATTTTCCTGTTCTGGGACAAGCCCGCTTTACCTTTCACTGTCAATTCAGCTTTGCTGGTTCCAAGGTGCTCAGCACATCGCATGTACTGTACCTGGATAGTAAATGCTGAAGCACTGTTGTTCAACCAGTTTCCATGGCTTCTGCATAATGTTTTTCCCCCAGAGTGATACAAGAATTACCGGGAGAAAACCATGTTACAGGCTTGGGGCTTTAGAACGCCTGCATTCAAATCCCCACCATCATCGGCTAGTTCCTTCTTTCTGTTGGCATAAGGATTTCACTTGACTTTTTTCTCTTTTACCTTCTCATGTAAAAAAAAAGAGAGAGGGAAGTATAGTAAAACCTTGCATGAAGAGGGCCTCGCTTAGAGACTAACTCGCTTAAAGAGCAGAATTTTCTCTGAATGGTTGACTCGCTTAACAACTAAAATCAACCAAAAACTGACTTAACAACTAAATCAGGGTTCGCAATCCCCCCTGCCAGAAGTCACAATTGGTCACTTACAATGGTGTTTCGCTTAAAGAGCAATCCCATGGAACACATTATGCTCATAAAAAGTGAGGTACTACTGTACTGTACAGTACTTTGAACAATTGGATAAATGGTTAACTGAGATTTATTCTAGGAAATGTATCCCTCATTCCAACAGGCTTTTTAAACACCAAAACCTTCCATCACTGGCAACTAGAAATAAAGCAGCGTTCCTGTTGTCTTTTTCACCTTAGGTTTTTTTTTTTTGGTACTCAGAAATAAAGTTTGTATTCATGTGAGTGCAAATTTAAAGCACTGTTCTTTGTTTATTTCAATTTCCATTTAATGTTTTCATTTTTTTACATTTCCTTTGTAGGATTCTTTTTCCTGCATCATGCATTGCAGAGTTTCTTTCTTAGCATTTGCAATAAAGACCACGTGTATGGACCTTTAAATTTATTCTGCCTTGAATTGTTTATTATTCAATTATTATTATTTGAGGAAAGGATAACTTATAAGCAGTGTTTTCTGCATACCTAGACTAAATTACTTCTCATACCAGCACCACTGCCAGGAGCTGTGGCAAACTTATTTCTACTTTAAATATTTAATCATTCTCCATATATTTGGTTTAAGGGCAACTTATAAGAGGGTTACTTTCACCTTGAAGATCATCTTCTACTGTAGGGATTCTCAAACTGTGGCCTGTGGGCCAGACACAGCCCATGGCACCATTCCATGTGGCCCCCCACTGCCTCCACCACACCAGGAAGTGTCATCTGGTAGAGGAAGGGCAAAATGGCTGTCTGGCCCCCAAAGCTGTCTAAGGGAGTGTGACCCGGCCCCCTGATTAAAAAGGTTGAGGACTCCTGTTCTACTGCAAGAAGGTTTTCTCATTTTTATTCCTTTAGACAGGAATCAGGCAGTGTGTTTTTACAAGTTTATTTATTTATTTATTATTTATTATTATTATTTATTCAATTTATATCCCGCCCTACTCAACACATGGCCGACTCAGGGCGGCTAACAACATATAAATGACCCCAGGACAACTCAAGGGGTTTACATATAAGATACAAGATACATATAAGATACAAGATACAGTGTTCAAAATACAATAATCAATACAGTGTTTCAAGTAAATACAATAATACAAATTACAATATTAAGCAAAACAATCCACAAAATACAAAATATCAGCACCACATCAAAAAAAGAAAACAATTCAACCGAAGCCACCCACAAAAAACCCCTGCCTCCAGAGTCTTATGAAGGGGAGGACAGGGCCCTGGGACGCCAGCCGGTGGTATGGCTGGAAGGCCTCTTCACCCCCACCGGGCCGGGAGCGCTGCGTAGAGGATTCGCCCGGCAGACCCCCTCACCTTTTAAGTCCTGGCGAGGGGTGGAGGGCGGGGACCGGAACGCCGGCCGGTGGTGTGGCTGGAAGGCCTCTTTGCCCCCACCGGGGCCGGGAGCGCTGCGGCAGTGGACTCGCCCGGCAGACCCCCTCGCCTTAAGTCCTGGCGAGGGGTGGAGGGCGGGGCCCGGAACGCCGGCCGGTGGTGTGGCCGGAAGGCCTCTTCGCCCCCACCGAGGCCGGGAGCGCTGCGGCGGTGGACTCGCCCGGCAGACCCCCTCGCCTTAAGTCCTGGCGAGGGGTGGAGGGCGGGGCCCAGAACGCCGGCCGGTGGTGTGGCCGGAAGGCCTCTTCGCCCCCACCGAGGCCGGAAGCGCTGCGGCGGTGGACTCGCCCGGCAGACCCCCTCGCCTTAAGTCCTGGCGAGGGGTGGAGGGTGGGGCCCAGAACGCCGGCCGGTGGTGTGGCCGGAAGGCCTCTTCGCCCCCACCAAGGCCGGGAGCGCTGCGGCGGTGGACTCGCCCGGCAGACCCCCTCGCCTTAAGTCCTGGCGAGGGGTGGAGGGTGGGGCCCAGAACGCCGGCCGGTGGTGTGGCCGGAAGGCCTCTTCGCCCCCACCGGGGCCAGGAGCGCTGCGGCGGTGGACTCGCCCGGCAGACCCCCTCGCCTTAAGTCCTGGCGAGGGGTGGAGGGCGGGGCCCGGAACGCCGGCCGGTGGTGTGGCCGGAAGGCCTCTTCGCCCCCACCGGGGCCGGGAGCGCTGCGGCGGTCGACTCGCCCGGCAGACCCCCTCGCCTTAAGTCCTGGCGAGGGGTGGAGGGCGGGGCCCGGAACGCCGGCCGGTGGTATTTAGATTTGTATCCCGCTCAACTCGGCATAGGCCAACTCAGAGCGGCTAACAGCAAGTTAATATAAGTGCAATGTAACAGTGTGATAATGCAAAAATAAATAATCAATACACTTACAATACAATTACAATAAATTCCACAATACAATATATCAGTACAACAAGTCAAAATATCAACAATCAGTATATCAAAAGGACATATCCAAAAAACATATCAATAAGCATATCAACTATACAGTGAAGCCACAGGACATATCAAAAACGATCTAACCAGTAATAGAAAAAGAGACTTGGAAAATCCAGCTGCAGATGAGGAAGTGGCAGCTCCAGCTTCTTTTGAGCTCCCCGCCTGGTGGGGGGCCAGAGGAATGGGCGCCGGGCGCAGCAGCCTCCCATCCTGGGACTAATGGAATAGGCCCTGGGAGAGGCTCAAGTCCGGTGTCGTCTGTAGGTGGGGAATCGCTTTTGGGGCCGCGGAAAAAGCGAGCCCCAGGTGTGGCCAGTTCTTTCCTCCCTACCTCCTCCTCCGGCCGGCTGCCAGGCGAGCTCCGTGAGGACTCCAAGCCCTGACATAGGTGGTGTCGTCTGGAGGTGGGGAGCCACATTTGGGGCTGTGGAAAGGCGAGCCCCAGGTGTGGCCAGTTCTTTCCTCCCCACCTCCTCCTCTGAACGGCTGCCAGGCAAGCAGCTGTTTTCACTCCCCGCCGACCGGCCGGGCCGGGGGGAGTGCGCAGAGCTTCGGCGTCTGGGATGGAGGCAGCGCTTTTGAGGACGCGCATCACCCTCAGCTGTTTTCACTCCCCACCGGCCGGGCCGGGGAAAGGGCGCAGTGCTTTGGTGTCCGGGGCTGGCGGCAGCGCTTTTGAGGGCGCGCATCACCCTCAGCTGTTTTCACTCCCCGCCGACCGACCGGGCTGGGGGAAGGGTGCAGAGCCTCCATAAAATAGAAAGCCTTTCCCCTCATATTTCTGGTATTTGGCTGATGTGGTTCCATGGAGAAACCCCATAAAGGGCATGTGAACTGTACAGAAAAACAGAAATGATAGGTAACAGCTGGGAATAAATGAATACTGGTGAAATTCTATACTGAAACCGATGCCGTTCTAATGAGCAAAAACATAGCAAAGGATGCTTTCAAGAATAAAGACAAATGCAGTAACAAAACAAATCTGCTTATGTTGTTATTGCCTTTGGACAGTGTACATTGTTATCCTCAATTTATCCCAGGGATTCTCAACCTGTGTCCCATGGGCTGGATGTGGCCCGACGCACCATTTCATGTTGCCCACTACCACCTCCCCTACACCAGGAAGTGCCATGTGGTGTAGGAAGGGCAAAATGGCTGTCCGGCCACCCAAGTTGGCTGAGAGCGTATGACCCGGGCCCCAGCTTAAAAAGGTTGAGAACTGCTTTATCGTACCTCTTTAGAAATAGGTCAAGCTGAGGGACTGTGACTGACCCACAGTCATGCACATAGTTTCATAGTCAAGAGAGGATTTGAACAGTACAGTACATCGACATGGGTTTGCCAATTGCAGCTTTATGTCGCTGCATAAAATATACTACACACAGCTATCAAGTATCCCTTATTGGCCAGGAAACCCCCTTTTTTTACCCTATTTCCTGCCGTCATCCCTTATTAATTAGACTGCAATGCCCTATTGCCACCATTAGAGGGCAGCACATGATAAGCATAGCTGTCAAGTATCCTGTATTTGCTGGGAAATTTCCCTTATTTCCAAATCCAAAACTTGACAGGTATGACTACACATGGAATCCAGCAATAAATCATAATGAGAGTAGGCCCAATGAATCAATGGAAGATATAGACTTGCTCATAAATTGGCCCTCTCTGATTCAATGGGCCTATTCTAGTTGCAACTTACTACTGGATTTCAACCAATGCTTACTTTGCTGGATTTATTTGATTTGCTTTAAGAGGTAAGAATTCATCCTTAATTACGTTGAGTCACGCGGCAGAAGTTCTTTCTTTAGAGACCAGAACATCCTGTGCAGTATATCACAGGTCAGCCATGACTTTCTTCTCTGCCATGAGAAGCCTGGTATATCTAATCAACTTTACTTTCTATCCATTAATAACAGTAGATTGCAAAGGCACTTCCTCAAAGGTTAAATTAGCTGCCACATTCAATGTGTTGAGTGCAGGGAAACCATTTTTTAAAACTTGCAAGGAAACAGATGTCAAAAACTCTTTGTGATTATTTTAATCTAAACCTGTCTATTGTATTTTGTAAATAATGAATATAAATTGGCCCCATTTGCTTGCTGGAATAAATTAAATGAGTGATAGAAGAGTGCTGGAGGAATTCCAGTTAATACTGTTATGTCCAATGGAAGGAGGAGGGAAATTCCTTTAAAGCAGGGGTACTCAAACTATGGCCCATATCCAGCCCCCGATGCCAATTTATCCGGCCAACAAAGCCCTTGTCGCTCCTGGAAGCAGAAGTAAAATGCACCAATACAGGCACGTTTTTCTTCCACTTCCAGGAGCAATCAGGGCTTTGTGGGCTGGATGAATTGGTGTCAGGGGCTGCATCAGGCCCCTGGGCCACAGTGATCAACCCCCTGAACCATGTGACCAGCCCATGGCCCAAAAAGTTTGGGCACCCCTGCTCTAAAAAAACTTATTTTCATTTTCTCCAGCCCTGAGTGGACGAGTAGATATGTAAGGAGGTGAGTGCTAAGGAAGGAGAAGATGGGGATAATGAGAGAGAGAGTGTGTATTATATTTGGAAAGGCTTGGATGCTGGTTAAGAAACTTGGATTGGGATTAAGTTACATATACAATTTTATGACAATTGAATATGATATTTAGGGTGAATATTATTATAATCAAGGTGAGGATTTCTACACTGTATATACTCTAGTATAAGCTGACTCAAATATAAACCGAGGTACCTAATTTTGATCTGAAAACCGAGGGAAATAGATTGGCCCGACTATAAGCCAAGGGTGGGAAATGCAGCAGCTGCTAGTGAGTTTCATTAATCAAAATAAATGAAAATATGGTAAAATTAATTAAATTACTGGTGCATCTCAATCCAGCATGGTCTTTGGACCCTCATGGTCATTGACCTGAGTATAAGCCGAGTCCCCTTTTTGGGGCTAAAATCTCGGCTTATATTCAAATATATACAGTAACCTAAAATGTTAGAAATATGCAAGCTTGTATGACCTTAAAATCTTTTATATATGGCCAATTAAACCAAAAATCTGTTTTTTAAATCAAAAATATGACTTTTCAGTTTTTTAAGTCAAAGGAATGGTATTCCTGGTGGTAATGTTTTTTTAAATAAATTTTATTAAATTTTTTCAAACATATACAAAAATACAAATCAATACATCATAAGAAAACATATAATACACAAAAATAATTAACATACAAGATAATTGATCTAATACATTTTTATATCTATCTTTATATTTCAAATGCATTAAAACCTCCCTTAAAGAGAAAATAAGCATTTAATTGTGATTTAGTAGTTAACTTATAACCTTATTCAATAACTCTTCCTAAGATTCTTTATTTATTAAAACCACTAAATCCATTTCCATTAAGCAATTCAATAATATTTTGAATTAGAAACAACTATCAAAGTCAAAATTGCACATACATTACACCCTGTGTTTATTTGCATTGTCCTGGAGAGCTCAGAATATCTCAATATTTTACTTCCAAAAACTACTTTGATCCGGTACAGGTCTATTTCTTTCAGGACCCATAAGTGAATGGTCCACAAAGGGCTTCCAAATATTCCAAAATCTATTCTCTTTCAAATTATCCTTTTTTTCCTTTTATCTCCCATGTCAATTTATCATTCAATGCTAAGTTCCACATTTCTTTGTACCATTCTTCAGTCTGTATAATTACATCATTTTTCCAGTTTCTAGCGATACATTGTCTACCCGTTGTTAACATTATTTCTAGTAACTCTCCTCGTTTAAATTAATACCAACCACATCTGTTAGCATAGTGGTACCTGACCCCAGTTTAATTTTCTTACCCATTATTTCACTGATCTCTTTTTCTATTCTTTTCCAAAAACCCTTTATCACCTTACAACTCCACCACATGTGTTCATAAGTTCCTATAGTGTCTTTACATCTCCAACATAATTTATCCTTTTTGTTATCAATCTGATGTAACCTCTCTGGTGTCAGGTACCATCTCCACAACATTTTATAATTATGCTCTTTAATTCTAACTGACATAGTTCTCATTATCCTCTTTTTCCACTTATTTCTCCATGCATCTTTTTCTATCTTTATATTCAAATCCTGTTCCCACCTTATTTTCAAATCCTCTTGTGGATCACCCTCCCAATTTATTAAACCATAAAGCTTACTAACTAGGCCCTTAATATTTCTGTCTCCTTTTCTAATTTTTAAGACCAATTCTTCAAATTCCGTCTTTTCTCTATCTCTATCTAATTCTCTCAAACATTTACCATTCCAATTATTAATCCTCAATGTCTGAAACCAATTCATTTTCAACTGTTCAAACAACTTTTTCTTCCTTCCTTCATCTCTACAGATCCGTAACCAGTCTTTCACCAAGAAAACTTCATTTTTATCCAATATTTCCTTTATTTCTTTATCTATTTTCAACGGAAAACAAGCCATTAGTAACTATCTTTCCCACATTTCCTCCCAACAAGATCATTTTACATATATTCCTATAATCTTTCATCTCAATCTCCTCCCAAATTACTTTTTCGCTTGCCAAGATCTTCACAACATTCTTAATTTGGAAAGGACGGTAATATGCCACTAAATTCGGCATTCCTAAACCCCCTTCTTTCTGAGGTAGATACCATAATTTTTTTGGTAGTTTAGACTTTTTACCCCCATTGCAAAAATTATTAAGCAACTTTTGAAACTCATTAATTTCCTTGTCCTCCAATGAATTGCTAGTGCATCAAATAAAAAACTAATTCTAGGTAACAAAATCATTTTACTGAGTGCAATTCTCCCAAACCATGACAATTTCAACTTTTGAAAACTTTGTATTCTGATCTTAATTTCCGTTTTCAAACTATCGTAATTCAATCTTTTAAGCTCTTCCAATCTATTTGATATGATTATCCCCAAATATTTCAACTTATCTTTAATTTGAATATTACTCATACCCTTTATCTTCCTCCTCTCCCCCTCTCCCATATTACACAGCATCATTTCAGATTTATCCCAGTTTATCTTCAAACCTGTAATATCCTCAATGTCCTTAAGTTGTGTTCTAATTCTATCCATGACCCTCTCAGGGTGTTTTGCAATTATCAATGTATCATCTGCATACATACTTATTTTATTCCCCATTATCCCTTCTATTTTTTCATCCTCTCTTATAGCTTTTGCAGGTATCTCCATTGCCATGATAAACAAAATAGGGGACAAGGGACAGCCCTGTCTAGTACCCGCCTCTAACTTTACCTCATCTGTGATCTCATCATTTACTCTAACAATAGCTGTTCCTTTCTGGTATAATAAGTCAATTACCCTTTTGAATTCATCACCAAATCCATATCTTTTAATTATTTCCTTAATCAAGATCCATTGTAAGGAATCAAATGCTTTAAAAATATCCAGAGATATTAATCTCACTTTTTCTTTCATTTGATTCACATTATCTATTAAGTCTAAAACCCTTCTAGTCAGGTCTGCCATATGCCTCCCTTTTAAAAACCTCACTTGATCTAAATTTATATAGTCACCCAAAAACTTATTTAAATGGTTAGCCAATATTGCTGTGAAGATCTTGGTGTCTTGATTTATGAGAGAGATTGGTCTATAAGATTCCACTTTCTCTAAATTCTTTCCAGGTTTTGGCAACAGTACAATCGTGGTCCTATACCATGAAGTCGGAATTTGTCCACCCTCCAATATATAGTTATATAATTTTACTAACTTTGGTACCACAACATCTTTAAATTCCTTATTTTTCATCATTGGGGATGGCTTCTGAAGTGGCAAGGGAGTTCATGGCTTCCATGGCAGCCATGGGCCTGACTCTGGTAGTTCGGGGTCCGACCAGGGGCAGTGGTCACTTGCCAGACTTAGTTTTCTTGTCAGAGCAGTGGCAGAGTGATCTGAGATTACAGGACATAGTCATCTTACCTGTGCCATGGTCAGATCACTATCTGGTGACTCTTGACTTTCTGGGGGCGACGCTTCATCATAGGGAGGCAGGGCCTATTAAAATGGTTCGCCCTTGGCGACTAATGGATCCAGATGGATTCCAGAGGGAACTGGGGAATGTTCCTCTGGATCGGCTACACGATTCACCTGAGGCACTTGTTGACCTGTGGAACAGGACGACAACAGCAGCCTTGGATGAAATCGTGCCACTGCGGCCTCTCCGGGCCAGTGATGTTAAGTCATCCACGTGGTTCACGGATGAACTGCGGGAACTCAAATGGGCAAAGAGACGACTAGAGCGCTGCTGGGTGAAGACCCAGGATGACTCTGATTGGACACTAGCTAGAGCTGCTATTAGGGCCTACCTAGTGGCGATGGGGGTGGTGAGGCGGCAATACTTCACCACCCTTATTGCCTCCGCTGATAATCGCCCAGCCGCCATGTTCCGGGTAACCAGGTCCCTCCTTGGTAGGGGGAGATCGGTGCCCGGTTGGCAGGGTTCGGCTGAGGACTTTGCTGACCATCTGGTGGAGAAAATTTATTTATTTATTTATTTATATTTAAATTTATATGCCGCCCAATCAGGTAAACCCGACTCTGGGCGGCTCACAACAAGTTAAAACACACATAAAACAGTACAACCAATTAAAACCCAACATACCCACCCACCTACCCCATTCCTCTTAAAACCCACATAAACCCACATTAAAAAAAGACAATTAAAAGAAATGGGGGCTTAATTTATAAGCCACCAGGCAGGGGCCACTCTTCCATCTGGGCCCCACACCTGCCCTGCCAACCAGGTTTTTAGGTCTTTTCTGAAAGGTAGCAGCTCCATCTGCTCCCGCAACTCTACAGGCAGGAGGTTCCACAAGGCCGGTGCGGACACGGAAAAGGCCCTCCTTCGTGTGCCAGAGAGACGAGCCCCTCTGGCAGATGGAACAATCAGGGAGCCCCTCCGATCTGCTCTGGTTGGACGAGCGGACACTCTTGGGACGATGCGGTCTCTAAGGTATCCTGGCCCACTACCATGAAGAGCTTTAAAGGTCAAAACCAGCACCTTGAACTGCACCCGGAGGCAAACTGGTAGCCAGTGCAGCTCCCGAAGTAATGGTGAGGCACGAACATAACGCCCATGCCCCATCACCACCCGGGCTGCCGCATTCTGGACCAACTGCAGCCTCCGAATGGTTGACAAGGGCAGCCCCATGTAGAGCGCATTGCAATAATCTAGCCTGGAGGTGACCAGAGCATATGTGACTAT
Organism: Bradypodion ventrale; assembly: GCA_035047345.1. Lineage (NCBI taxonomy): Eukaryota > Metazoa > Chordata > Lepidosauria > Squamata > Chamaeleonidae > Bradypodion > Bradypodion ventrale. Next base: position 257,650,691 of record JAWDJE010000001.1, read on the forward strand.
GAGCAGGGAGTCCTGGTGCAGGAGTGAACACAACTGATGGATGACGCGAAGCTGTGAGAAAGCCCTCCCGGCCACAGCCGCCACCTGATCTGCTAGTAGCAGCCCCGAATCCAGGAGGACCCCTAAGTTGCGTACCGGGTCTGTCTGGGGCAAAGCAGCCCCATCCAAGACCAAAGTTGGCAGCTCCCTGGATAACGCAGGACCCCCTATCCAAAGCCACTCAGTCTTGGAGGAATTCAATTGTAGCCCATTGTCCCCCATCCAGACCCCAACCGCTTCCAGACATCTGGATAGGACATTGACTGCATCACTGGGGTCCCCATGGGCCGAGATAAATCGATCGGATTCGTTCAGGGCTGAATCCCGGCATGGATGGGGAGGGTCAGGGGGGGCACCGGAGCACAGTCTTGCTGTACGATCTGGGATCGGTTTGATCCTGTTGTCCCTGATGAAGTGGACAGGCTCCTTGCAGCTGTGCGTGCCACTACATGTCCTTTGGACCCCTGTCCCACCTGGTTGGTGAAAGCCTCCAAGGTGGTGACAGGTGGCTGGGTCGGGGCGATAATAAATGCATCATTACGGGAGGGGGTATTTCCTGCACCACTAAAACATGCTTTGGTGCACCCCCTCCTGAAGAAAATATCCCTTGACCCAGCTGTCCTTAACAACTACAGGCCGGTTTCCAACCTGCCCTTTCTGGGTAAGGTTTTGGAGAAGGTGGTGTCACGCCAGCTGCAGAGTGTCCTGGAGGAAGCGGATTATCTAGACCCCTTTCAATCAGGATTCAGGCCCGGGTATGGTACGAAGACGGCATTGGTCACACTGATGGATGATCTCTGGCGGGAGCGGGACGGGGGTTATCCATCCACCCTTGCTCTTCTTGACCTCTCAGTGGCCTTTGATACCGTCGACCACGGTATCCTTCTGGAACGACTCAAAGGACTGGGGATCCAGGGCACTGTGTTGTCCTGGTTTTCCTCTTTTCTGGAGGGCCGTACCCAGTCGGTTTGGTTAGAGAGTGAGAGGTCCAGCCCTAGGCTCCTCAAGTATGGGGTGCCTCAAGGCTCGGTGCTCTCTCCTCTCCTATTTAACATCTACATGAAGCCACTGGGTTAGATCATTTGTTCCCATGGGGTGCGGTACCATCAGTACGTGGATGACACCCAGTTGTACATCTCGGCCCGTGGGGACCCCAGTGATGCTGTTGAAATCCTATCCGGATGCCTGGAGGCCGTTGGGGTCTGGATGGGGGCCAATGGGCTTTGGCTGAATCCCAGCAAGACAGAGTGGCTGTGGATAAGGGGTCCCATGTTATCCAGGGAGCTACCATCTTTGGTACTGGATGGTGCTGTTTTGCCCCAGACAGACCCAGTGTGCAACTTGGGGGTCCTTCTGGACTCGCTGCTGCTGCTAGAAGAACAGGTAGCGGCTGTGGCCAGAGGGCTTTTGCCCAACTCTGGGTGATTCACCAGTTGTGCACGCTCCTGGACCGGGGCTCCTTGCTTATGGTCACCCACGCTCTGGTCACTTCCCGATTAGATTATTGTAATGCGCTCTACATGGGGCTGCCCTTGACGACCATTCGGAGGCTGCAGCTGGTCCAGAATGCAGCAGCCCGGGTGGTGATGGGATGCGGACGATATGCCCGCGCCTCACCGCTACTTCGGGAGCTGCACTGGTTACCAGTTTGTCTCCGGGTGCAATTCAAGGTAGTGGTTTTGACCTTTAAAGCCCTATATGGCAGTGGGCCAGTATACCTTAGAGACTGCATCATCCCAAGAGTGTCTGCCCGTCCAACCAGAGCGGACCGGAGGGGCTCTCTAATAGTGCCATCAGATAGGGGTGCACATCTGTCCAGCACCCGAAGGAGGGCCTTCTCCATGTCCGCACCAACCCTCTGGAACCTCCTGCCAACAGATCTAAGACTTCAAAGAGAATTGCTGCCCTTCAGAAAAGGATTGAAGACCTGGCTGGCAGGGCAGGTGTGGGGCCCTAATGGGAACACGGTCCCCGCCTGCTGCCTTATGTAAACAATTAAGAACTCTCTCTTCTTCTTTTTATGGTGGGTGGGATGGGTGGGTGGGATATAGGTCTTTTAAAGTGGGTGGGATATGGGTCTTTTAAAGTGTTTTTATGTGTTTTTAGAACTTGTTGTAATGCCGCCCTGAGTCGGGTTCTGCCTGAGTGGGCGGCATATATAAATACGACTATTAAATGAAAATTAAATTAAAAATTAAATAAAAGTCAGTCCATCCTCGCCCGGAGCTTTCCCTAACTTCAAGCCCGCAATTACCTCCTTTACTTCTTGTTCAGAAACTTGTTCTTCCTTTTTATCCCTATGTTCCTGTTTTATTTCAGTCATTATTTGTCTCTCTAATTTCTTTTTAAGCTTCTCTACATCTATCTCTTTTTTTGCATACAAAACTTGATAAAATTCCTTCACGATTTTACATTTATTTCTAATCTTATTACATCTTATCCCTTGATTATTAAGCAAAACTCCAATTACTCTTTTTTCCTTTTTATCTTTTGCTGCTTTTGCCAATAATCTTGAATTTTTATTACTATATTCAAAGTATTCTCTTTTTAAATAGATCAAATCTCTTTTTACCTTTTTTATATCTTTACCAACCAATCCGCCTTCACTCTTTGTAATTTGGCAAATATCTTATTGTCCTTCTTCTTTGAATGTTCCTCCTGTAACTGCTTTATCTCCTTTTCACTTTTATCTTGTGCTAGCTTATACCTTTTATATCTATATCTTGCCAATTTTATACTTTCACCTCAAAAAACCCGACTTCATGGCATCCCAGACCATATTGAAATTTACCTCATCGTTATCATTCCATTGCCAACTTTCCATCCAGCTCTCTATAATTTGTTCTTTACACCTTTGATCTTTAAATAGATTAACATCATATCTCCAATTCATCCTCCTTCTACTTTCGTTCTGTAAATTCAGTTCCAAAACCACTTTAGCGTGATCCGATTCCTTAAAAATTCCAATTTTGCAGTGGAACGATAATAACGAGGTTAATTTCAATGTTGTATGGGATACCATGAAGTCGGTTTTCAGAGGGGAAAGCATAAAGTTGGCGAGTTTTAAATATAAAAGACATAAAGTAGAATAGATGGAAAAAGAAGGAGAAATAAAACAGTTACAGGAGGATCACGTGAAAAGTAAAGATAAAAAAATCCTCACGAAATTGCAAAGACTTAAAGCAGAATTAATGGGTAAAGATATTGACAAAGTTAAACGAGACTTGATCTATTTGAACAGAGAATACTTTGAATTTAGCAATAGAAGTTCAAAACTATTAGCAAGAGCAGCTAAGAAATTGGGGTATTGGTTAACAAACAAGGTTTAAGGTGCAATAAGAACAGAGATAAATGTAAAATTGTGAGGGAATTTTATCAAACATTATATGCAAAAAAGGAGGTAGATTTGGAGAGGCTCAAAAAGATACTGGAGAGACAGTTAGGGAACGGAATAAAACAAGAACATAGAGAGAAAATGGAGGAAAGGATCAATGATAAAGAGGTAAATGAGGTAATTAGTGGGTTGAAGATGGGGAAAGCTCCGGGGGATGATGGATTATCGACAGAGTTTTATAAAGAATTTAAAAAAGTGGTGGTTCCAAAATTAGTGAAGCTATATAATTATATTTTAGATGGAGGACCAATCCCAACTTCATGGTATAACACTACAATTGTTCTACTGCCAAAGCCTGGTAAGAACTTGGAAAGAGTGGAATCGTACAGACCAATTTCTCTTATAAATCAGGATGCCAAAATCTTCACAGCAAAATTGGCCAATCGTCTAAATGGTTTTATGGGGGAATATATAAATGTCGATCAAGTTGGGTTCTTAAAAGGTCGGCACATGGCGGATTTGACTAGAAGGGTATTAGACTTAATTGATAATGTTAATCAAACGAAGGAAAAGGTGGGGTTATTATCATTAGATATTTTTAAGGCATTTGATTCATTACAATGGTCTTCAATCAAGGAAATAGTTAAAAATTACGGGTTTGGGGACAGATTTGGAAGGGTAATTGATTTATTATATCAAAAAGGGAATGCTAGGATCAGAGTAAACGACGAGGTTACTGATGTGGTAAAGCTTGAGGCTGGTACCAGGCAGGATGCCCACTATCTCCTATCCTGTTTATTATGGCAATGGAGATATTAGCTAAAAATATAAGGGATGATTTAAATATAGAAGGGATAATGGGTAATAAAGTGAGCATGTACGTGGATGATACACTGCTTATGGTGAAACATCCGGAGTTGGTAATGGATAGGATTAAAGATCACCTACAGGTATTTGAAGCTATAACCGGATTAATGATAAATTGGGATAAATCAGAACTGATGCTGTGTAATTTGGGGGTAGGCGAGATGGGAAGGATAGTGGGGACACTTAATATACAAATAAAAGATAAGCTGAAATATCTGGGGATAATTATTTCAAATAAATTGGAAGAACTTAAACGATTGAACTATGACAGTCTGAAAGCCGAATTTAAGAGTAAAATACAAGAGTTTCAGAAGTTGAAGCTGTCATGGTTCGGAAGGATTGCAATTTGCAAAATGATATTGCTGCCAAAGATTAATTTTTTATTTGATGCACTAGCGATTCATTTGAAGGAGAAGGAAATTAATGAGTTTCAAAAGATGTTTAATAGTTTCTGTAACGGAGGTAAAAAATCTAGACTTTCAAAGAAGCTCTGGTATTTATCTCAGAAAGAAGGGGGTTTGGGCATGCCAAATCTATTAGCATACTATCGAGCATTCCAAATTAAGATCTTGGCAAGAGAAAAGGCAATTTGGGAGGAATTGGAGATGAAAGAGTATAGAAATATTGGTAATATGATCTTCTTGGGAATAAAGGACAAGCTGAAAAAGTCAAATAATACTATGATGAGAGGGCTCATGGAGGTGTGGAAAAAGGTAAAGAAAGACATGGTCCCAAATCTCTCTCCAATTTTGGAATTGACTGATATGGTTTGTTTTCCAATAAAATTAGATAAGGAAAAAAAGGAAATATTGGATAAAAATGAGATGTTCTTACTGAAGGACTGGTTAAAAGCTTGCGATGATGATACCAAGAGAAAAAAAAATTTGAAAAGTTAAAATTGGACTGGTTTCAGAAATTAAAGGTGGATAACTGGAATAAAAAATATAGAAGAGAAGTAGCGATAGATAAAACAAAGACTGAATTTGAAGAATTGGTAATAAAGATCAGAAAAGGGGAAAAGAGGATTAAGGGTCTAGTAAGCAAACTTTACACTATACTGAATAAGGGTAAAGATCCACAAGAAGATTTGAAACGGAAGTGGGAACAAAATTTGAATATAAAAATAGGGGAGGTTGAATGGAGAAATAAATGGAAAAAGAGGATTATGAGAACAATGTCTGTAAGAATTAAGGAACACAATTTTAAAATGTTGTGGCAATGGTACTTGACACCACTAAGACTTTATCAGATGGATAATAAAAGGGATAAGTTATGTTGGAGATGTAAAGAAACGGATGGAACATATGAACACATGTGGTGGAGTTATAAAAAATAAGGGATTTTTGGGGAAGAATAGAAGGGGAGTTTGGTGAAATAATGGGCAAAAGTGTTAAGTTGGTGTCAGGTACCATTCTTTTAACAAATGTGGAAGGTTTGGGTCTGAATAAGGAGGAAAAAGAATTATTGGAAAGTGTATTAACTACAGGTAGACAATGCATAGCTAGAAATTTGAAAAAGATGTAGATATACAGATTGGAGAGTGGTATAAAGAAATGTGGAGTTTAGCATTGAACGACAAATAGACATGGGAGATCAAAGTAAAAAGAGATAAATTAAAAGAGAATAGGTTTTGGAGTATTTGGAAACCGTTTGTGGAGCATTCTCTTATGGTAAACGATAGCTCAGGACCTGTACCATCTCAAAGAGGTTTCTGGAGTTGAAGCAGAAACTAAACTCTCCGGGCATTGTACATACTCACAGGGTGATGTGTAATTATTAAAAAATAATAATAGTGGTAGCACAGAAAGCTTTTATTGTTATGATTATAGTAATAATTTACAATGTGGTATTTAATATTGGGGGTTATATGTTAAATAATTAGTTTAAATACTCCTATGTGCTAGCTCTTATGAATTTGAGCCAACATTGTATTGATGTTGTTTTTGTTTTATTATTATATTGTACTGTTATTGTTTTTCTTTTTTTGTATGTTTGTCAAAAATTTAATAAAAAGATTTTTAAAAAAATTTCCAATTTCAATCTCCTCCATATTTTTGACCATATTTGCAGTTACAAATACATAATCTATTCTAGAATAGGAGTTATGAACATGTGAAAAATAAGAATAAGCCCTTTCCGACCCCTTAACTTCTCTCCAAGAATCTTTCAGGCCTAATGCAACCATCCAACTGTCCAAAATCTTCCCTTTAATACCTGTTCCACACCTTGTTATATTTGTACAATCCAAATTTGATCTTACTAAATTAAAGTCACCTGCCACTATCATCTTTGCCGATTTGTCCATTGTAGAAATTCGATCCATGTAAAGATTTAATCAGCCTCATAAGGAGCAGTTTATAGCCCCAGATAAACAAAGGAAGAGTTAAGAAGCCTAATGGAGTCCAGCTTCATTAGGCAGAGTAAGGAAGAAACAGAGATAGAGAGAAAGCATACACACGACTGCAGTCTTGGCTGAACAAAGGAATAATCATGGCGTCTCTTTATTCAAACAGAGTATATCAGAAACAAAACTAAGGCACACACAGCCAATCAGAATGTCAGAACCAAATAAGGAGAAATAAGGAGAATTCTTCTCACTATTCTACGCATGCCCAAAATCAAGCATTGTCTCTCATGTATACAAAGAGGCCTTTGTTTACAAAATGTGTAGAAGACAGGCAGACAGAAACCAGATACATTCCCACATGTCCTCCTTTTTCATTTAAATTTGAGAGAGGGACGGCTAATCATACCCCTGCATGTCATCATACTCCATAACTACTCCTCCATATACATCATCACTGTCCTCCTGGACATCGTACCCCTCCTGACTCCTGGTACCTTGTTCCGGAGGATGATACCTCATTGAGTACAATTGCCGTTGTGCAAAACCCGATGTCTCCCTTCTACGCAGTGGACATGTGTTACACATAGAAATAAGATTAGAACTACAATAAATGCAAAAACACAAAGATATAAGGCAAATAATAATAATGACCCCATAAAAGAAAACTTGTCTAAGGACAGACAAATCAGGCAACCAAGAAGTCATCCAATCAAAGAGATTAACATCAGTGCATACATTGTTAGTAATGCTCTCCTGTAAATTCTGAAGTTCTTTCTCAATAGCATTATTCAGATCCTGGAATTTTACCCGACATCCCTGGTTCCCGACCAGTTTACAAAATCCTCCGGATTTTGCTAACAGGTAATCTATGGCCAGTCTGTCCTGCATTTGGTCTTGATGAAGCTCAGTGATTTCCATTTGAAGATCCCGTATGACCCTCCCTGTGGCATTGATTGATTTCTCCAGCCTACAGGTGAGTCCCAAAATGGACCTTCTATTCTCCTGGGAAATGACACCTGGGTATGATCCCAAGGTGAGTGCTCCAGTGATAACACCCCCTATAGCTCTCCCCCAGGAGCTGCTATCAGAAAGCTGAACATCGATTATCACTTCATCATTGCAACCAGAACCCATCGGGCCGGCAACAGCTCTCCGGCGCCGTGCATCTGCCTGAAGCGGCATTTGCACTTGCACGGGTAAGGTAAAATAACCCAATGCTGCACATTGATATTGTCCTGGATGGAAATTCGTGGCAACTCCATTAAAAAAGAAGCACATGTTGGGATCCTTGATTTGCCATCCATTGCAAATTGAACCACTATCTATAGCAGAATAATCAGGAGTAAACATAGGAAACACATCATATATATCTTCAATAGTAGTGTTAAACAAGGTAAAATTAAGCTTATAAGAACTGTTATAACTACCCCATAACCAAAAATAATCATCACAACCCGTATAATTGCCTACATTCCGCAAAACCCTTTTTGCTTGAGTCCAGTGCTTCCATTTACTATTCCAGACCCCAGAACTATGACAGCAGAAACAAAGCCCTTTAGTGTATTTCTTGAATGTCATGCTTCGCCGGCGGGTGTTGTTAAATTGTTCTGGGGGATTAGAGAAGAGTGTAGACCTATCAATATGTTGCAAGTGTCCAATAACCAACTCAGGCGTGTTGAACAATGCCGGAAGAAAGGCCATTTGAGACACTGCCAGTGGATGCTCATAGTATAACGTTGCATTCTTACCATGAACCTCAAACATATAGTTAGCATGACGAAGCCAAAAGTTGGGGTTGCCCCCATGAGTCATTGTTTTTACAGCTGGAAGCACAGTAAGAAAGAAAAGAACAAATGTCAGCAAACTTAGTCCACTGGTGAACCACCGTCCTGGAGCTGAGTAACCTTCTTCTCTCTCCATGGGCGGATTGCTCGGGCAGGAATCCACACAGGTCCTGAGGTCGTAGAAACAGCTGCGTATCCTCGTCCCCAGGTGATTAGAGGCACAGGACCTTTCCACTCAGGATCCGGTTGCTGCCGATAAACGACCAATGGCTTAGGAAGACACTCCCCTAAGAAACAGGAGCATGCCCTGTCTGATGACCAGTGCTATGTTATTACTAGCACCATGTAACTAAACATGAAACATGCCTGACGTTTAACACAAATGCAATATCACAAACCCATTTACATGTGTAGGGTACTGAAAACTCTTCCATGTACTTCTGGAGGTACCTTGAGATATGCAGTTACATAAGGCAAAATATAACATAAGCAAAGACAGGTCTTTCCCCTGCAAGAGAATAAGCAAAACATTTAAGCATGAACAAAACATGAACATTTCTCTTCTTCCTTACATGAAGGAGGTCTCTGTTGCATTCTAGCAAGCATTTCTCACTCCCCAATTACATGAGTAAGGCATTACATTTCTTCTTCTCTCACTAGGTGTAAGTGAAAGAGGCATTCAATAACTTAAAACCAGCATAGCATGGTAAATCAAATACAGTACAAATATCATTAGAGCATTTCAAACTCATAGCATGAGCAGGTAGACAATTTTTTTCTTAAAAAAGGTTTTCAGGTTTTATAATGCAAACAAGGCCAATTCTTCTTTAGAGTCCACACAAACTTTTTAGTCCAATTAAAATGTCCAAATTAAAAGTCCAAATGTTGATTGAAGCTTTCTTCTTCTCAGATTACAACTTAAACACTATCTTCTCTCCAGCACAGTTCTTGGCATGGCAAGGTTGAAATTAGGCCATAAATTAATTCTCACTGAATTCACAAGACAGCCAGACAACCCCCCTTTTCAGCTTTTCAGGCAAACACACATTCCTTCATGCTCCAGCCACACCCATCTGTATTAAGGCAGGCAGAGGAGGTATGAACAAACTTGGAACAGCCCACTATGGATCTCTTTGTTTGAGGGTTGGGCAGTTCAAAATCAGCCAAAAACTGGAGTATGTCTTCTCCCTCCTTGTATTTTTGCAAAAGCCTGCTGTCCATAGAGGAAGGATCCACACCCCTTTTCCTCTGGACTTCTTTCATTTGCAGCATCTGAATCTCAACTTTATGACAAACTGCACCTGTTAGTTTGTACTTGCAATAAGACCCCTTTCTGGGCTTGGGTTTTCTGCATTCCTCCTCTGGGCCATCCTTCCACTTCCTGGCCAAACGTGAGGTATCAAGTTTACTACTCAGCTTCTCCTGCTCTTGTGATGAGGGCTGCTTCAGGGGTGAGCTGAGGTCTCCTGTGCTGCTCTTTGAATCACACTCCTTGCTTCCTGCCACTTTGCATGCATTAATAGCTTCAATCTGTGATGAGGTCCCCCCCATTTGTTCCCAATCAGCTGGCACTAGTTGTTTTTTAGACTTGGCAGGCAGTATTGCAGCAGTTCCATTTGCAAGAGCCTCTCTGTTCACTGGATATACAGCAACAGGTTCCATATCCAGCACAGGTGCAGTTAAAGCAGCAGAGAACAGGTCTTTTGTAGGGCTAAAAGTGCTTGATTGCTGCAAGGCAGGATATAATGTCCCATCTCCATTTCCACCCCCACCTCCATCAGGGGGCTCATGCTGTTGTTTCTCATATGATGGAGGGGCTGTCGCCAGAGTCCCTCCCTTGGCTGGGGGCAAAAGCTGTGGAGGGGGACCAGCAAGCCTCTGGGACAACAAAATATTCCTTGGAGTAAGTCTTTGAAGACAGTTTCTGACTTCATTCCAGGTATATTGCACTGGGACAGAAACCCCATCATGCTTCTGCAATTCATTCCCAACCTTATCCCAATCTTTTAAGTCCGGACAGTCATATTTGAACCAAGGACAGCTTTTTCCTACAACTTGGACCAGCTGTTGTACTTCCTTCGTATCAGCCCGTTTCCCATTCTTATTCAGAAGATATGAGATATCTTTACAAAACTCCTGCTCTGGCGAAGCTAGCACACACCCCATGATAAATTTTTCACTCACCCTGTTGGGATTCTCAAGCGCTTGACTGACCTTTCCTCTGGTCGGACCTTTTCTGGTCGTGGGTGAATGAGACCTTGTCCCTGGTCGCAATGAGGTGCTAATGAGGTGCTAATCGCTGAAGCATTTTTCAAAGCGTTCTTTGAATTTCATTCAAACGCCTCACAACAGGGCACCACTTGTAGAAATTCGATCCATGTAAAGATTTAATCAGCCTCATAAGGAGCAGTTTATAGCCCCAGATAAACAAAGGAAGAGTTAAGAAGCCTAACGGAGTCCAGCTTCATTAGGCAGAGTAAGGAAGAAACAGAGATAGAGAGAAAGCATACACACGACTGCAGTCTTGGCTGAACAAAGGAATAATCATGGCGTCTCTTTATTCAAACAGAGTATATCAGAAACAAAACTAAGGCACACACAGCCAATCAGAATGTCAGAACCAAATAAGGAGAAATAAGGAGAATTCTTCTCACTATTCTACGCATGCCCAAAATCAAGCGTTGTCTCTCATGTATACAAAGAGGCCTTTGTTTACAAAATGTGTAGAAGACAGGCAGACAGAAACCAGATACATTCCCACAGTCCATTACCACAATTTTACGAATTTTTTTCTAAAAATTCAGCTTGATGTTCGTTTGGAGCATAAATATTCACCAAAGTTATTTCCTCATCATCTATCTTCCCTTTCACTATCAAATATCTACCTTCTGGATCCAAGATACTTTTTGTTATCTCGAATCCCAATCTAGTGGAAATCAAAATTGTGACTCCTCTTGCTTTTGATGTTCCAAATGCCTTTTCATAGTGTTGCATCCAACCTAAAAAAATTTTTGTTTGTATCCTGTGATTTTTGATGAGTTTCTTGTAGAAAGACTATGTCTGGTCTGTCCTTCCTTAAAGCTGATTCTATCCTCCTCCTCTTAAGCACAGATCCTGTACCTTTTACATTCCACGTTAAAACTTTAATACTTCTCATATTTTAATTTAACACCCTCTTCTACCTCTTCTGAGCTCTCCATTAGGCGTGCTACCTCTAACCCACAATAATAAAAATAAAACATCAAACAAAAAACACACAATATCAACCTCCCCACTTTCTTCGTAAAAAAAGCCGCCTTCGTCCTCCAAAGAGGGGAGGGGGGAACATGCCAGATGTACGTGGTAAATGATGCTCAAGTGCACTATCCCCATTATAAAAATAAATTTATAAAAACCTTATCTCATAAAAGAGAAAAAAAATCTTAGTACAATCCTTTTGTTTTCTACCCCTTACTTGACTCTTCCTCCACCACAATTAATGATAATGCATCCTCTGCTCCTCCTTGTGACCCTCCTCCTGTAGCTCCACCCTCGTCTGCACCCTCATAATCTCTTCTTATGGCTCCTGAATCCAAAAGTTCTTTTCTTAAAGCTACCCACTCCTTTGAACCCGCCTTGACTAAATCTAGTAAACTCAAATACTCCAGTGGATCAGTCCCTGCATCAATGACTTGCATTTTTTCATAGAAGTATCTTAACTGTTGTGGAAATCGCCAATTAAATCTTACACCTTTTTTCACCAACAATTTAGTTACCGGTTTCATCTTGTACCTCCAAACACGCTCCTTGATAGAAATATCGTTGTATACTTCCACATTAGACCCATCAATTTTCAGAGCGCCAGAACCAGCTTGTTTTAGAAATGCCATTACTTTAAGCTTATCTCCCCAATTTGTGAATTTAATCAAAACATTTCTTTGAGCAACATTTCCCCTTCTCGGCCCCACTCTGTATGCACTTACAATATCCTCCTGTACAAAATCTTTACCCATTTTCAAATTATTTAACCATTGAACAATTCTATCTCTTAGCTGGTCTAGCATTCTTTTCATCATATGGCGTATCACAATATTTTGTTTTCTCATCAATTCTTCCATGACATCAATTCTTTTTTCATGTTCATCCACTTTCATCTTATTCTCCTTCGTCTCCTCCTGTAACCCTTTTATCTCTCCTTTCATAGATTTCACTTCATTTTGCATCAACTTAACATTTCCCTCTATTTTTTGTAAGCTTAAGTCTACTTTTTAAGAGAAATCCATAACCATTGTAACCACTTTGTCCTGTTTTTTCAAGATTTCATTTTTATCCTTCACTCTCGCCTCTTCCATCTTCTCAAATTTCTGGAACAATTTACCAAATTCAACCATTATTTGAGTCTGATCATAAAGTTCAGGTGACGATGATAATGATGGAGGAGCCTCTTCAGATACTACTTTATCCTTCTTCTTAGGTTTAACTGCCGGCTCCTCCTCCTTCGCTTTTCCCCTTGTAACCTTATCCATGGTAACTTCAACCAGAAGCTTTAATGCTGCAACACTCTTAACTTTTGCTGAGGCCTTTCCTTGAAACTGCTCCAGCACTCCCACAGTCTCGTATCACAATCACTTAAAAAATTCCAGCTACTGTATATCCAAAACAAAAGTGACGAGGTGAAGGAATGATCCCAAAAGCTCAATTTCACTTTCCCAAACTAATGAGAGATAAAATAAGACAAATAAAAAAAGAATAAAAATTTATAATCCACAATGCAGCCAATGTGCCTTGTAGTCCATTCAAACTGATCTTCTTTATTATAATCCAACTGGCATGAATTTCTGCATAAATCCAGTTCAATAAACAAAAAAAGAAGGAAAATCCTCATTTAAGTTGTATTCCAATGTGAATTCAAAAAATAGAGTGATCCCAAGGCTTATCTTAATTCAAAGTAACCAAAGAGTTCCATTCACGTTGTATCCAAAAATGTATCCAGGAAGAGCAAAGCAATATCCAAAGGAGACAGAAGAGGGGGGAGTGATAAACAGAGAAATGGAGCCACTCAAAAAAAAAAATTTAGAGAAAGAGAAAAACGCTACATCAAACTGTTACCAGAAAAATGGCTACTGGATACAGTTACAACTTCGGTTCGAGTCACTGGTGGAGCCCTTCTCCCAAGAACGAGGAAGCGTTTAATATAGGCAAAAATTAAAATTGGTTTATTGAAAAGGGGTTTAAGCGTCACTGGCCTGGTGCCGGGAAAAGCCCTAGTCTCAACCTTTTTGCCTATTAAAGTCCCTTAAGTGAGCAGCTCCTTTTGGTTCCGATGTCTTGCGTGCAAATGTGCTGAGAGCGCTCCTGACATTTTCTATCAGGAGATTTTTATACCCTCCACCCAAGGGGGCTCAACTAGTTCTACTGCTAGCTAACAAGTTTACAAAACAAGAGATTTACAATGGTGAACAAAAACCCGGCACCAGACTCTTTTGTTACATTAAAAGGTCAATCATACAGAGACAAAACAGGTCAATTACATAGAACAAAAGGTGATGGGTAGAGCAATTGCCCTGGAAATGACAGAGTTCATAGTTTAGCAAATGCAGGTTGTGACATCATTCAGGTGACATCCAATGGGCGCCAGGATTGTAATTTGGCACAAATCAGAAGGTTCAGATTTGAATCCAAGATGCAAAAGGACCAATGACGAAGATGGGCATCCTTCAGACTGCCCTGAGGAGGAGCATTGCTTGAGGCTCTTGGCCAAATTCCATTCCCACCCAACAATTAATCTATCCTGAGTCAGCCCAAGCACTATCTACAATTGAATACAGGAGGGGTCCCAAAAACAATGAGCATGCCAGGTGCAAGAGTAAACAAAACAATACAACAAGTAAACAGAGGAATCAAGGTGGCTTTTCTTGGGGCAAAATGTTAAGTGATGGCTTCCTGTGGCATTGAGCCTTCCTGGATGCTTGCAGGAGGTAGGCTGAGGTGCAAGAAAAGATCCTGATTTGAGATACAAACAGAGCATGTTAAAATCAAATTTAAAATATTTTAGAGTCTTTTTTTGGGGGGACATAATCTATACAGAGCAAAGGAAATATGCTATCTTGAATAGAACAGTTCCAGGCATTCGAAAACATTTTTATTAAGTTATCTCACATCCCAGGTATAACTGCCAATGAAATAATATTTATTAGGAGTGAAAGGGGCCACGTCTGTTGTGTCAACCCTTGCAGTATATACCTTCAAGCATGTGTGAATGGGTGCATGGTCAGAGTGGTGCTTGTGTACACATAAGCCTAATCAATTCTAAACATGTGTGACAGAATAAAGTGAATGAAATAAGTTTATTTGAGAGGAATAAAATGGAATAACTTTAATAAAAGGGGATAGAAAGATAGAAATAAAAGACTGGGGGGTGCATTTTCTGAAAATGGGGTTACAGTCCTTCCCCCATTCCTCTCATGTCCAGACACAGTCTGGCACATGATGACTGGTCTGGCCTGTTAATGTGGGCTGCCCTTTCTCCTGCATGTGCAGGGCTGCACACAAAAGCTCCCAGCGCGTGCAGAAGAGAAAGAGACAGTGAGGCTGGTTGCCACCAATATTGGCCTGTCCACATGTGTTTCTAGTGGGGATCCTACTTTTGCACATTCATCCTGATAAGTTCAGCTACCCAAGTAAAACCCAATGAGAGAAAAACAATACTGATACCAAATCCTTTCTCCCTTAGAGCCAGAGAGAGGGCTTTTCATTGCAGTGTGTTCTGTATCCAGATCTTCATTACCTGTGTGGGGAGAGAGAGAACACACACGTAGCACCCCCACCCCCATTCTTTTCCCAAATGTTGGAATCTAAAGATACTTTATTAGCTAGTGGGGCTAATGACAGTTTCTTTGAATTTGTGCTATCCGTAGGATGAGAGAAATAATTCTAAGGTGCGAAGGATACACTTTCCATGGAAGCCACTCATACCAAAGTTTCATGAAATCCATACAAACATGACCTTTGCTGGCTTGCAATGTTAAAATAGAATACAGAGATCACCTTAATGCCTTCCTTTAAAGGACACTGGCAAAAGGAAAATGAAGAAAATGAGAAAATGAGAGAGAACAAAATTTATAAACTAAGCTATTAAATAATGCAAACAACTCCCTTTATATATTTCACTAAGGCCAATTATAAACCCACAGGAAGCTAATTTAGGGAGAATACACATTCAACACACACACCTTCTGAAGCACGCCCTGAATTTTCCTGCTATAGAGAAAATCAGGGCCATTTACTTAAAGCCTCAATGAGGCAAAAAAAAAATATATGCAGTCCATTATTCATAGACTGATTTTGTCTCATCAGCTGCCAAGGGCAATGTGAGACCATTAAAAATTCATTGCCACACCATGTTGTAGCTTCCATGGTCAAGGGACCTGGGTTCAAAATCTTAGCTGCAATCACAAATCTGATATTTCAAGTTCCAATTTAGGTTAATTACTGGGGTTCTCCTTATGCCCCTGGCAATGTTGCACAGAGTCAACCTTTTACAACAGCCAAAAGTAGATCATATGTGTTCTAACACTTATAACATGCAACCATGGTGTGTATGCATCTAGGTTTAAACCTTTCATTATAACAGCAATTCTCATTTTCCTTTAAACAACCAAACTTTCCAGGTGAAAAGTACCGTGTACATGAAAATATTTCCAAACATAGGCAAGTATTGGCTTTTATAGACAACAATTATCTGTGCCTAAGTATCTCAGTGTTAGCGACCTATTTCCAATTATACAATAAGTAACATTTCTCCCTTCATTCAGACAAACTCTTAGCTAGTACTGCTTTCCAATCTACTGCATGCCATGTACCTGGCCTTTAGACATTCTTTACTATTTTTACTGCAATACTGCTAGCACACCAGCTTTCCTCCTCAGAATGGTGAGGGTGAGCTCCTGTTTTCCAAATTTAAAGGATCATGACTGTCTATTTGGAACCCCCAGAGCCCAATGTTGTTCTGCCCTAATGAAAGGGGCTGTTTGAAATCGCAGATTGCCTTTTGAGCAGAGATTCCTTTCCTGGATACCCCCACACTCTAACATGTCCCAATCTCTGAACCCTGAAAGGAATTGCAACACATGTGCCATCTTCCTTTGCCATTTTCCCCAGACAGATTTGATGGCCCTTGCCATTGGACTTTTGCGCTATGTCTAGGATTTTATTTGGCTACACCAGAGGTCCGAAATTACAGAACACGTGAATGCCTTTTGAGGTGTCCAGGGGAACTCCCCGCCTCGCTGTTTAAGCTTAGACCAAATTGATGTTAACTCTTACACAAAAGGCATCTAGGTGTCCCAAACTGCAGTCACTTTCCCTGTTACTTTTTCTAGCAGGCAAATTCCTACTATGGAGTCTCTCCCCCCTTTCATTAAGGATTTAGGTAAGGTCTAGCAGTATTTTGAACAACTTTAATGTTCTGGACCCAAAAGAATCCAAAAACCTTTATTTACTCTTGGAATGTAACAATTGATTTGTATGAATTAAGGGAGAACATTCATTTTTCCAATTTACACACCATTTGTGATTTTACATTTTGAAAGCCAATTTTGTGAATGCATATACACTTTCAATATAATTTTGGTTGCATACCGATTTTCTATGGAAAAGGGATATTCAATTAATCTATCCCAGTTGTCCTAACTTCTGCAAATCTTAATTCTAAAGAGATCTGCAATACATCATACCAAATTGCTGCTGTATGTTCCTAGTTCCCAATTCTATCCCAATTACTTGAGCTGATGCTATGGCTGTTTAATTTCTACAATTCCCATTTAAGAGAAATTGTCTATAAATAGTTTAGCCACTGCATTTGTAAACCCAAATTTAAGGGGTAGCAGGGCATTTTAATGCACTGTACTCAATTTTATGCCACTAATGGCTACTTGCTATGCTATGGGTTAAATTGCCAGCCCACTGTCCTTTGTTCTTTTTGAGGCAAGGTTTCTTCAAGTTTCAACACTAAACACAACCATACAAACACACAATTCTTTAATTTTCACACGCATTCTAGGTGCACCTTTAGTCATTCCACAACCATTCAAAACCTCTCCTGCATTCATTCCTATTTGTCAAACTGCATCTTCCTTTACTCCACGTAGAAGGAATATGCTTTGGTCTCCCAAATTTCCTTTTCAGATTTTTGTAGGTCATTCAGTTACACACTTGGAAAAATCTCAGGTGGCTTCAGTTAGTGGCCAACCTGGGCACAAATGCTCTTTATGTTGGTTTAAATTTATCACTAACACTCAATTGTCCCAGGCTGCCTTCTCTTACTGGCAATCTCCTGGATATTTTATTTTTTAAAAAAATGCATTTTAGCTTAGTTACCCTAATTATATTCTAATAAATTGATACACTACATCCATCCAATTCAGTTTACATTTCTTTTTACTTGTACATCTCTTAGAGGGATGAGAAGTTACTTTCCCTCTAGGCCTTTCAACATGGGTTAACTCTATAAGGGGGCATCTTTATTTGAGATGCATTTTAATCAAATATATGGGATATCTTATTAAAAGAATTAAACTTTATATGGGTTGCTGGGTGAAAATTTAATGCCAAATCCCAGACCTTGCCAATTGTTATGGCAAATTGCCTTCTATGCTTTTAATTTTTTTAAAGGGTTTTATTTGGCTTCACATGTGGTCACTTTCTATAAGTGGGTACCTTTTTTACTTGGGGCTACCTTGTTTACTTGGGGATATCTTGTTTACTTGGGGATATCTGTTTACTTGGGGCTATTTGTTTACTTGGGGATATCTTGTTTACTTGGGGCTATTTGTTTACTTGGGGATATCTTGTTTACTTGGGGATATCTTGTTTACTTGGGGCTATTTGTTTACTTGGGGCTATTTGTTTACTTGGGGCTATTTGTCCTTCCCCTTCCTCTTGCTTGACTGGCTGGCCTGTGTCCCAGTACCATTCCTGTTGCCACTGGGCCCTGAATCTGACCCTTCTCAAAGTTCTATTGCTTGGAGACACAGGCCCAAGAGGTCTACAGGTGTGTCTTTCCATAGGGCCTTTTCCAACCCAGTGGCCCTGTTTCTTATAATTTTTGCATCTACCCCATGGAGATTTTGAATGCATGGTGGGCTGGGGGTTCCCTTGGGGGCCCGCCCTTGAATTAGGTTGCCAATTACCTCCGTGGGATGGCTGGAGCTGTGGCATAGGCTTCCAGCCACTGTTTGGAGGGCCACCCTGTGGCTGGTTGTACACTTGAAGAGCTGCAACCAAACATTTTTGATCACCTGATCTTTGGACAGGTGATTGAAAGGGTGACTTGTTTTGAAGGGGCAACTTTCTTCCCTTACCTCTATTTATAGACTGGGGGGTCTTTTCTTTCCTGGCCTGTTTCCCTTTGGACTTACTAAACACTGGGGATGGGCATTTGGGTTTTTCCTGCCTCCCTTTAAGGGTTTTTCCACCTATTGACTCTTCCCCAGACCTGTCAGCTTTACTTGACTCTGAGGAGAACTCCTTTTGGTCAGCTTTAATAGTTCTCCTTTCCGTTAAAGGGATACTATTAATTAACCTCCCAACTTCTTCCCTCATCATCTCCTTTAAGCCATTTATGGCTCTGCTTACTATTGCCCCAATGACCTCTGCCTCAATGCCAACAGGGGCAGATGCCATCAAGGAATGTTGGGCTTTGGCTGGATTGCCTTGGAGATCGGGGTTACTCTGGGGAGTTAAGGGGGGCGGAAGGCACATTTCTTCTTCCATCTCTACTTCAACTAAACCTTCGTTTAAGGGGGGTGGAAGGCATTTTACCTCTTCCATCTCTATTTTGACTGATCCCTTGTCTAAAGGGGGCGGAAGGCATTTTACCTCTTCCGTCTCTAAAGTGGCCTTGCTTTCCTTTACAAAGCACAAGTTCCCAACACAAGGGAATCTCTCTGGATCATCATGCATCCTCATGAAGAGGACTGCATAGGCGAGATCATCAGATCTCCCTAGGGTACTCTCACACCATCTAATTAGTGCCCTTATGTTCCCTACATTTAAGCTGCCCTCTGCGGGCCAGCTAGGTGCCAAAGATTTTTGAGTAGGCCAATCCTTTGAACACAGGTATTTTAGTCTACGCTTCGATAACCGGGATTTTGGACCTGTTAAGTCTTTCCAATTTCTTAGTATGTTCCATAAGGGCGTCCCCTTAAGGGTCACATCTTTTGACTTTCTAGGAACACTCAGCTGTTCACCCATGACGTACTGAGATTTTAGTTGCTTTGATCAAAGGCTTTCGGATCACGAGTTACCCCTTTTACCTACAGGGAGCGTTCACCGTTAATTACAACAATATTTGGCTCAAAGTAATCGTCTCTTCTTGCCCTAACACAATTTTTCCAACCTCAAAGTAATCGTCTCTTCTTGGATGGCTACCCAATTGCCCTGCGAGTGACTTCCAGTGCGCTACTGGCCACGACACTCAGAATTTGTGCCTCCTCAAGGGAATCAACCTTTCTTGGTAGGCAGATCAATGGGGGGTTTTCGTAGCTCCGGGTGATGAGGCCGTGCTACTAATTGCAATTTTCCAATTCAAGTCCCTAACGCAATTTGGCTAATACGGGTGATGAATCCGTGCTTAGCTGTTCAATGGTTAGCCGTCCCAGCTGATGAGTTCTGGAATGGCTAAGCAAGGTTTTGGGTGATAAGTTCCACAAAAGTCCTTAACCTAATCTAGACAGAGTTAACAAGTTCATGTACCCGGTGCGTTGCACAATATACATTACCTGATCCTGCAGCTTTTAATTTCTTGGCGTGATCAAATTGAAGAGTTCTGGGTGGCTCCCTTTGTGATTTCGTCCTTCTTGTGAAAAAAACGGTCACTTGGCAGGCACGAAATGCCAGTGATCCGAGTCACGGCACCAAAACTGTTACCAGAAAAATGGCTACTGGATACAGTTACAACTTCGGTTCGAGTCACTGGTGGAGCCCTTCTCCCAAGAACGAGGAAGCGTTTAATATAGGCAAAAATTAAAATTGGTTTATTGAAAAGGGGTTTAAGCGTCACTGGCCTGGTGCCGGGAAAAGCCCTAGTCTCAACCTTTTTGCCTATTAAAGTCCCTTAAGTGAGCAGCTCCTTTTGGTTCCGATGTCTTGCGTGCAAATGTGCTGAGAGCGCTCCTGACATTTTCTATCAGGAGATTTTTATACCCTCCACCCAAGGGGGCTCAACTAGTTCTACTGCTAGCTAACAAGTTTACAAAACAAGAGATTTACAATGGTGAACAAAAACCCGGCACCAGACTCTTTTGTTACATTAAAAGGTCAATCATACAGAGACAAAACAGGTCAATTACATAGAACAAAAGGTGATGGGTAGAGCAATTGCCCTGGAAATGACAGAGTTCATAGTTTAGCAAATGCAGGTTGTGACATCATTCAGGTGACATCCAATGGGCGCCAGGATTGTAATTTGGCACAAATCAGAAGGTTCAGATTTGAATCCAAGATGCAAAAGGACCAATGACGAAGATGGGCATCCTTCAGACTGCCCTGAGGAGGAGCATTGCTTGAGGCTCTTGGCCAAATTCCATTCCCACCCAACAATTAATCTATCCTGAGTCAGCCCAAGCACTATCTACAATTGAATACAGGAGGGGTCCCAAAAACAATGAGCATGCCAGGTGCAAGAGTAAACAAAACAATACAACAAGTAAACAGAGGAATCAAGGTGGCTTTTCTTGGGGCAAAATGTTAAGTGATGGCTTCCTGTGGTATTGAGCCTTCCTGGATGCTTGCAGGAGGTAGGCTGAGGTGCAAGAAAAGATCCTGATTTGAGATACAAACAGAGCATGTTAAAATCAAATTTAAAATATTTTAGAGTCTTTTTTTGGGGGGACATAATCTATACAGAGCAAAGGAAATATGCTATCTTGAATAGAACAGTTCCAGGCATTCGAAAACATTTTTATTAAGTTATCTCACATCCCAGGTATAACTGCCAATGAAATAATATTTATTAGGAGTGAAAGGGGCCACGTCTGTTGTGTCAACCCTTGCAGTATATACCTTCAAGCGTGTGTGAATGGGTGCATGGTCAGAGTGGTGCTTGTGTACACATAAGCCTAATCAATTCTAAACATGTGTGGCAGAATAAAGTGAATGAAATAAGTTTATTTGAGAGGAATAAAATGGAATAACTTTAATAAAAGGGGATAGAAAGATAGAAATAAAAGACTGGGGGGTGCATTTTCTGAAAATGGGGTTACACAACTATAATCCAATCCAGTGATCCAAGGGATAATCCTCCAAAAGAGACTCAGAATCAAACAATTAAAACAAAAATCCCTTTCAAAAACAGCTCAACCCTCAAAGAAAGCAAAGTGGCTCAGCCGCGGCTAGAATTTCCATGGGGTGCCCCCTCCTTCTTTTACAAACTTCTTCAAGCCGCCAGCTCTGTTGTTCGATCTCTCTTCACCATTAGCGCACACATTCACCCTCTCTTTTCTCTCTCCTCTCCTCTCCACTCTTCACTTTCTTATAGTTCTTCTTATTTAAATAAAAAAAGCCCAAAAGCTTCTATCGTAAATTCCGCTCTGGTCTCAGCCCTTTTTAAACTTTCGATATCTCCTCAGATGTCCGCCATTATCCCTCTCTCACAGGCTTCGTCTTGGCCAACTTTACTTCTCCCACACTTTTGAACACACTTTTTCCCCCCTTCGAGACTTACTTTTTGACTCCGCAGGCCACACTTTGCTCACCCCAACAGTCTTGTAGATTGCAATTTTTCTCCTTTTATTGTCTTGATCTCTTTCCTGGTCCCATTCGCCAC
This sequence comes from Bradypodion ventrale, assembly GCA_035047345.1. Classification (NCBI taxonomy): domain Eukaryota; kingdom Metazoa; phylum Chordata; class Lepidosauria; order Squamata; family Chamaeleonidae; genus Bradypodion; species Bradypodion ventrale. The sequence continues at coordinate 257,672,866 of JAWDJE010000001.1, forward strand.
TGCCCAGCTGTTGAAGCTGCGGCTTTCGCCACTTGCTTCTCCAGCTGAAACTGCTTCCCAAACTCCAACCAAAGACCGCAACCCTCTTCGGGTGAGCTTTATAAACCTCCGAGTCTCTTTTTGAACTTATTTTAAGTTTATTTTCTTATTCCATAACCCATTGTCATGTGCGAGCTATGAATTAAGTGTGTTAAGCCTCCGCCATCTTGGCCATGCCCCCTGGTAGTAATGTTTGGGTGTGAGAGCTGGACTATTAGGAAAGCTGAGCAAAGAAGAATTGATGCCTTTGAGATGTGGTGTTGGAGGAGAGTTTTGAGAGTCCCCTGGACAGCGAGGAGAACAAATAGGTCAATCATAGAAGAAATCAACCCTGGCTGCTCATTGGAAGGTCAAATAGTAAAGATGAAGCTAAAGTACTTTGGACATCAAATGAGAAGAGAGGATTCACTTGAGAAGGCCTTGATGCTGGGAAAGGTAGAGGGCAAAAGAAGAAGGGGGCGTCCAAAGATGAGATAGCTAGATGGTATTGCAGACACAATGGGCACAGAGTTGGGTGGGCTGAGGAGGATGGTGGAGGACAGAGGTGTCTGGAGGACAATGGTCCATAGGGTCGCAAAGGGTCGGATTCGACTGTGTGACTGAACAACAACAAAAAAGTTGCTTTCTAGTCTCTTCAGCCGCTCTGTGTGAACTATGTGATATGGGTCATTTCTAGATAAAGAAGTTTAAGATCCTTGGCTGCTTTAGTCATGAAAGAAGTGGCATCTGTTTCAAAGAGGATATTTCCTCTTTTTATACCAGCCAGCCAGAGTTGTTTCATAGAATCATCAAAGAGCATAGAAGTAGTGGAATTGTTTACTTTTTATAGAGTTTAATGTTTTAGAAGAAATACTTCACAAGCTTGCCAAATTTCAGAGTGCCAATAATAACATTGGCTACATATCTTCCATTTATGTCACTTGTTTCATCTATTGCTGTCAATTACAGATCTTATCTTTCCTAACACATCTTCATAGCAGACAGAGGTATAATTTTTCTTTGGAGGTTTTTTTTTAAAAAAAGATTGGGTGACTGGTGCACTTCTCCGAAAAATGCCACTACCTAATTTCCTTAAGGGAATATTTGAAGTAACCAAAATTGTACAGAATTTTTTAACTAAGAGCACAATCCTACACCAATCTGGCCAAATGAAAATACAATCTCATTCAATAGACTCTTCCCATCATGGAACAAGGTACAGGATTACACTTGTGAGAGATGATGCATTGGCTACTAAGCAGAACATGATGGAGTATTCATTCTGTTCAAGGCTTGCATACTGCATGATCTTAAGCACGGGTGTGCAGGGCACCATGGGAAGGCGCTGGACAGCGAGTGGTAGGGGTGCCTATTGGGGTTGGGTTTGGGGGATGGGAATCCCATACATTGCTATTGGCACCTCAGGGCGCCAGAGGTGAGGACGGGGTGGCACAAAGCCTGATTGCCCGATATACCAGCATGCGCCTGATCTTAAGTCTCTAGGATGAACTTCTGTTACAGAAGTGTTGTGTATGTAACTTAAGCGAACTGTGAATGAAAGCAAACATGTAACCAAGTGAAATGTGAATGAATTGGATCTAGCAATCCTTCATTTCCCCCCTCCCATTTCCCCCTTTGTGAATACTCCTCTTGTGTAGATATCGCGGGACTGCCTTCCCGCCAGAGATGTACCTATGTTTACCCATTACCCAATCAAGTGTTATCACCTGGCTGTTTACCTGCACTGACCAATCATGTGGCTTCGCGCCAGGTTTGAATGATTACTGTTGCATATATAAGGAGCATCGCTCCGCCATTGACCTTATGTTCAGATTGACTACACTGCAATAAATATGTGTTTGGCCCCCTGACTGCTGTCTACTGCATATCAATCTGCAAACATCAAAAGAAGCTAAGCAGGTCTGACCTTGAAAACTTCCACCAAGATAGAAGACAACCTAGGATAGTGGTGGCGAACCTATGGCACACGTGCCAGAGGTGGCACGCAGACCCCTTTCTGTGGGTATCCGTGCAGTCACCCCAGCACAGAGTTTGCCCCACCCCTCTTCCCAGCAGCCCAATGGGAGTGCTTCCTCTCCCCCTCAGCACATAGGTCACCCCACTCCTCTGCCCAGCAGCCCAATGGGAGCACATCCTCCCTCTGTCCAGCAGCCCAATGGGAAATGTTTCCTTCCTCCCCAGTTGCTGTGTTGGCACTTTGCCATAAATAAGTGGATTTTGGGTTGCAATTTGGGCACTCAGTCTCTAAAAGGTTCGCCATCACTGACCTAGGAACTGAGTTTAAGCTAATTTGGAGTGGAATATAGGTGTATCAAATAAACTTTTGATGACATAATAAACATTTCCCAGATCTTCCTGCCTCATTTTAAAAAGCTGTTGTTCTTGTACTTTGATGGGGCTCAGTTGGAAATAAGGCGATTGTTTTGCTTCCTTTTCCACATGAAAACGACTTATTAGAGCCTTTTGGGTAATTGTGCAAAACTTGTCTTTGCTTCATGCAAGTCCCTACTTCTGATGTGGAATAGTTGGTTATACTTGCTGAGTCAATTGGAATTTATCCACACTTCCATGTGTGTGGGGGAGGGGGAGGGGAAAGAAAATAATTCCACATTAGGTCAGTGAGTGGGTCCACCACTGGCAGGGCCAGTAGTCCCCATTCCCTCCAAGAAAACATGGTATTTTTGCTGAAAACCAACTGCAGTGGACCCTTGATTAACGACATTACTTGGTTCCCCAAGTAGCGTCGCTATTCGAATAACATCGCTTTTTGAATAACAACAAAAATGTCATTATTCGAATAATAACTGTATTTTTATTGTCGTTATTCGAATAATGATGGTATTTTTACCATCATTATTTGAATAATGACATTTTTGTTGTTATTTGAATGCACACATGGGTGTGTCAGTAGCGTCTTTAATCGAAAATGATGCTATTCGAATGCGTTGTTAATCGAGGGTCCACTGTGCTTTTATTCAACCTGAAACTATATACAGATTTTTTGAAGGGCAGTTACTTCACTCCCTTGCCTCCTGAAACAAATTGTATCCTCTTGATATGTCAAAAGAGAGAGTTCAATATCTCTTAACCTTTAGTCCTTTCATGGACAGGCTCTACTAACGTGTCCAGACTTTAAAGTTAGTTGTAGTCTTCCAGTCACTTTCTCCAATTCTCTCACCCAGTTACCTTTCTCTCTTCCATTCATGTTTAGGAGTTTGAACCTCCTCTCTGGCTCTCTGATGAGGTAGGCGTTCCCTGTCGGCTCATTCTCCTCAATATGAGGGCTTTGGATGAACTTTGCCACCAGGCATGCCATTTTCCTGAAGATACACAAAACTTCACAGGAATTCCAACCCAAACATCTTCCTTTATCAGTTTCACCCGGTTTCTTCACTGGAGGTTCATTCTTGGGCGGTGTCTGTAAATCCTCCTACCTGCTCCCTTGTTGGTATTTTTGGGGCTTCTGGATTCCTTAGCCTTAGCTCCCCCCCCCCTTGTCAGTTTTCTGGGAAATGGTTGCCCTCTCCTACTTACACCTCAGTGTCAGCCCATTCTTTCTCCATCTAAATTTCTTCAGTCTCCACAGCAGTCCCTTTTACACCTACCACACCCCACTCTTTTCTCCCACCCCTCTCTGTCTCCTCCTTCTCAACAGTTTCCCCATCTTCTGGGAGTTTCCTCCTTTTGGCCTCTTCAACCAGCATCTACACACTCTTGTCTATAGGAGAGCTAATAGTGGAATAACCTTGAGAGTTGGAGGTGATGGCTCACCCCTGGAGCCAGGATCCATCCGTCTCTTCTTCTCACAAGGATAAAAAGCTCTCTTGGATTAGTTTTAATTTTCTTCCAGGTTTGACTGTAAAATAACATCTAACCCAGTGGTTCCCAATGTTATAGTACCTTACTAAAATCCCCAGGTTATCTCATGGAGCAGCTTCACATCATAGAGACACTGAAGAGGATAGTGAAGATGGAGCTTTGTGGACCCCACAGCTCAAATGCTATCCAATCAGGTAACAATACCCCCATGCTACTTTTCTCAGATTTATCCCCCAGATATGACTAGACCAGTGTTTCCCAACGTGTGGCCCAGGCATCACAGGGGAATTTCAATTCCAGAAGCCTAAGTCAGTACATTGGCTGATCAGTGCTTTGGGGAATTGGCTTGGGTTTCTGGGAATTGAAGTCCAAAATCCAAAGGTTGGGAAACACTGGTCTAACCAATGCCATTGGTGGATAGAGAATTGGCTCCTCTCTCAAGGAAAGGGCTCCTTCTAGTCGTCGGTGGCAGCTGCTATTCGTATCCGAGCACACATTTTTCTTGAAAGTCATTTTCTCGGTTGATGGATGTGTCTCTGGTGACTCAGTAAACCGATCCTGGCATGAAACATGCAACCTTACAGTACTGTTGTTTGAAAGAGAAGAGGTTTTCCTCTGAAAACCACCTCCCCATTTCAAAAGAGTCGCCAAACTCTGAAGCAAATTTTTAGTAGATACCAAGGAGGATAAGGGATACTTTGCCATCTGTGAGAATTTCTTATGAATGGTTGAAGGATGGATAATGTATTTCTCAGAGGCTGCTCACACCAGCTAAAGGACATTCCAGATCTGAACCAAGTTTAGCAACTCTTTAAGAACAATAGGGAAGAATGCTACAATCCAGATGAAAAGCATGTATGTTTTCGGGGAGATTTCCCTCTAAAGAAGAAAGTTATGTGTTCATAATCAGTTTATAGTGAAAGGGCACTCTGAAAAAGCAATAAGGAATGTCTGAGAAAGTATTAAGGCTCTACTTAAAATTGTTTTGGTTAAATAAATGTAAACTGGGGGTTAGAGCCTGAAACACTTTAATCACAAGATCTTGAGGGGGGAGGGAGTATCAAGACCTGATTTGCATCCTTGAGTCAGATGATAAGCCACACTTTCTCTATTATCTATGGCATTTCTGACTCTTTTACAAGGCATCTGGAGCCATTAATTCCAAAAATAGCTATGTATATAATTGCTCACACGAGTTATGGCAGCCATGTGCTTTGTGGGAGAAGGGAAAAGATAACTATTCTGGCTTCATTTCAACAGTGCGTGTGGGTATGTGCATGTGGGTAATTGAGAAGCACATAAAAAGAATGAAGAGTGGGTAGAATCCAGTCCCTTAAGCATAACATTAGGTAACTGTTCACTTCTTGCAATTTGCTTAGCTTAATGGTTTGTTGTTTTTTTTGGTTGAGTCACAAAACACACTATGATTTCTCAGCTTAAACAGTGTGAGGTCTTTGTTGCCCTTTTTTTGAAAAAAGATTTTAATAACGCACATATGTATAATCGATAATTCCAAGAGATTGTGTCAAAAGTTATAACATACAAAAAGGTTGGTTCTCTAGATCTCTTATATATTTTCCTACTTCCAAAACTGTGAGCCTGTCCAGACTGCCCCTTGTGATTCTCCTTGTGGAGCAGTCTTCTTCTTCAATTGCCGTATCCGATTCCAAATATTGGCCATCATCAAGGCAATCAGGCCATAATGATTGTCAAGGAAACAATATAATGTATTGGCCTTCCATTTGCCTTTTACATTTTAGTGTGGCACCCGTACCACTGATCCAGTTCCTCAAGTCACTTTCTGGTCCTGAGCCGTTTTGGCACACAAAGTCCTCATCGGGCCAAGACTAGTATTGATGAAGCTGCTGCCCTCCATCAAGATGGATTCAAGTGGGATTTTTGCCACCCAAGTCATCTGGGTTGTCATTTAAGTTAACTGCCACCTGACAATCAGTGTTGAGTCACTGGCAGTATGGTCTACTCTATTACCATAGGAGGATAACCTAGCCAGATACTGGGGGCAGTCTAGAAACAGTGTTTTTGTAGTCACTTTCTCCTCTTCCAAACAGAACAGGTGACCTTTGCCCATATCGACAAGCCACTTCGTGATATAGGCCAGTGATGGTGAACCTTGGTACTCCAGGTGTTCTAGAACTTCAATTCCCAGAAACCCTGATCATCAGGAGTGCTGACTTTTGCTTCAAGTAATTGCAGTCCAAGAACACCTGGAGTGCCAAGGTTGGCCATCACGGACGTAGGCAAATTAAATATTTATCTTGCTTTTCTGTGGAGAGGCAGGGAGGTGTAATTATTTTCCCCTCCTATATGATCATATGCAGAAGGCAGATGAAAGGCCACTGCATTATATTTATAGAACAGTCCTCATAGCTGATTGCCATGATGATCACCAACGTTCGAAATCGGATACAGCACAAGAAGAAGAATATGATCATTGTACTGTTACATTGGCTAGGAATTTTTAAAATCCTTCATTTTGTTTCCTTTGATGAGCCAATTGAGAAACTGTTCACAGTTGTGGTTTTGATTGGCATTACAAAGAAAATGAAGTTTTTTTTAAAAAAATTCCTAACTGATGCATCACAACAACTATCAGATAGGAAGGGGGGGTGGGTAATTACTCTCTTCTTGCTCCTCTGGGAGAAAAGCAGAGGAAGTGTTTAATTTCAGTATCTGATATGCTGAAGGGGCTTGTTAGCCCCTTAAGAGATGTTTACAGCAGAAGCAGGCTTTCTGGCTGCAAGGTTCCTTTGTCAACATTGGAAATAAATTGCTGGGGAGTTTAAGGAATAGCAGCTCTCTTCAAGCACCTTTCTTGTCGTATTAATAGGAATATATCCTCCACTGATTCTGTTAATTGTGGTTTCCATACTAAGCGAGTAGCTTTGCAAGAGCCGTAATGCAAATTATGTTGTGCAGTCAAAGAAAAAATAATCTTTCTTTAGGAGTGTTTTGGGGGAACGTACTCTGATCTTCTCTCATATGCTGTTATAACTCCGGAAGCCTACAAAAACCATGAATTTGGGTGAAATTTAAAAAGAAGAAACAAAGCAAACTTACTTTCCTTGTAAATGAATTACACAGAAGAGAGAGTTTTCTCTGGAATCTGGTAAAAACTAGGTTAGACGTTGTTGTGTTTGAATACATTTATTGCTGTAACTTTTTGTAATATTATTGGGATCAGTGCGATCCTACATTTTGTTGTCTTCTTCTTGGTCTTAAAGTATCGCGGGACTGCGTTCCCGCCTTAACTATGTAGTCATGTAAAGTCTTCACTCCAGTCCATTGACCTTCCAGTCACCCCACTCCTCTCCCGTCCAATCCTGTTGTTTCCCTCCCAAATGTATCCATTCCTGATTGTATATATTTGGCAGTGCTGCGTCATTGCTCCCCATGTTCTGACTGCCTAATAAAGTTGTTTGGCCCTGTTATGCTGGCTGCTTCGCATTTATACCAGAACATCAAATTGGCGATGAAGGTGCAATAATGGCATCCCATACACCTACCCTAGCTCCATTCGACATGGCCGTCCCCGAGAAATGGAACCTTTACAAGCATCAGTTTCGACACACCATGGCAGCCGAGAATATCGTTGACGACGAGAAGAAGCATTCCTGTTTTCTCTCCCTGTGCGGCCTGGCCACCCTCAAGCTAGCCATGCCCCGGGACATCGACACGGTTCCACTGGCTGAAATCCTGGCGGCTCTTCGGACACACTTCCAACCAAAGGTGTCCATCTTCCCAGCCCAGGTGGCATTCCACAGACGTGATCAACGCCCTGGAGAGTCCATAGCCGATTACACCACTGCGCTGAGGCTGTCTGCCGCCCCGTGCTAATGGGACAACCTGGAGGAAGCGCTGCGGAATTGCCTGCTCGCCGGCATGAGGAATGAGGAGACACAGTGCCGGCTCATGGTCAGGGATGTCCTGTCTTTTAAGTTGGTCCTCAGGGAGGCGTTGGCATCCGAGGCTGCGAGATCGGGCATCAAGTCGTTCAAGCACAGGCCTGCCGCCTCCGGGGGTTCGGAGTCCACTGTGCAGGCCCACTGCTGTTCATCGCCCCGCTCCTCCACGTCTTCAGTGTCGCCGGCATCCACATCCACATTGGGGTCCAGGTCCAGCGACGAAGAGGGTGACATCCGGAAGAAGACATCGGACAAGCGCATTGTCGAGAGCGACCATCGCAGGTGCGATGGCTGCGGAGCGAGGCACGACCACCAACAGTGTCCGTTCAAGAATGCCGACTGCCATCATTGTGGCAAGAAGGGCCACAATGCAAAGGTCTGCAGGCAGTGCCAGAAGCAAGTCCCGGAGCAGCCCAACCAACCGAGCCATAAGGGAGCATCTGCGTCGAAGATCTCTGCCATAGAGCCGTCCATCTGCCGTGTGTCCAGCGTTTCCAGCCATTTCTTCATGGAGGTCCAGCTGCACAGCGTTCCGGTAAAGATGGAGGTGGATTCTGGTACATCGTACTCCATTTTACCCCAGAGGGAGTTCTTGAGGATCCCCCCAAAGTCACGCCCAAAACTGCGGGCTCTGAAGATGTCTCTCCAAGATGTGCAGGGTTGCCAGATCCCGGTTCTGGGGGTGGGGGATTTTGCCATTGAATTCAAAAACATTGCAATAAAACTACCTCTCGTAGTGGTCAAATGAGGCACAAATTGCTTACTTGGGGTGCAGTGGTTTGAACTACTAGGGATTAAACTGTCCAGCATCAATGCCGTCCATGCTGACCCGGTGCAGGACGTTTGTAATGTGTACCCGGCAGTATTCAAAAAGGGAATGGGTAATAACATAGACACACACACACCCGGTGTCTTTCGACCTTGACCCGGCCATGCGGCCTATTCGTCTCAAGCCTCGCAGGGTGCCGTTTGCCTTAAAGGACAAGATCGAGGCTGAGTTGGACAAACTGGTGGGTCATGGGATCTTGGTTCCAGTGGACTCCACGGAATGGGAGACACCCATTGTGACTGCGATCAAATCCAATGGGGAGGTGAGGATTTGCGCAGATTATAAATGCACTATCAACAAGGCCATTCGGCCTAATGCATACCCGGTGCCAGTAGTTAGCCACTTATTGGCTGCCTTACATGGGGGTAAATGTTTCGCTAAGTTGGACTTAGCACAGGCCTATCAGCAGCTATCTGTTACACCTGCTACTGCTGCAGCCCAAACCATCGTTAAACACAAGGGGGTCTTCAAGGTAACGCACCTTCAGTTTGGAGTGAATGCAGCCCACGATATATTTCAGTCACTTGTTGAGCATCTGTTAAAGGGTCTCCCCGGGGTCCTCCCCTATTTCAATGACGTCCTCATAACCACTGCAAGCAAGTCCAAACTCATTAGCAGGTTAGACCGGGTGTTACAGGTTTTTGAAAATGCGAGGTTACATCTTAGAAAAGACAAATGTGTCTTCCTTGCATGGGAAGTAGAGTTTCTCAGGTTTAAGATTACTCCCAAGGGGGTTAAACCCTCTGATTCAAAAGTTGCCGCCATTCGCAACGCCTCCCATCCAACTACAAAAACTGAGTTGCAGTCTTTCCTGGGTCTGCTTAACTTTTATCACTCCTTCCTGCCCAGGAAGGCTTCCATAGCGGAGCCGCTACACCATTTTTAAAAAAAGGACGGAGTCTGGCGGTGAGGGCAAAACCAGGATCGTGCATTTCATGAGTTAAAAGAGCTTCTATCTTCCGAAGCAGTCTTGACTCACTTCAATCCCAGGAAACCTGTGGTTCTTGTACGTGATGCTTCACCGGTGGGGCTGGGGGCTGTCCTCTGTCATGTGCTGGGAAATGGGAAGGAAGCCCTGGTTGCATTCTGTTTAAGGTCCCTATCTAAGGCCAAGCACAACTATGCCCAGACTGACAGGGAGGCTCTGACCATAGTTGCTGGAACAAAGAAGTTCCACAAATTCTTATACGGAAGGGAATTCACTATCATAACAGACCACAAGCCCTTGTTGGGGATTTTTCTTACTTCTAAGCCCACTCCCCAGATTCTTTCCCCTTGCATGTTGCGCTGGGCCATTTTCTTAAATGCTTATCAGTACACACTGATCCACCATCCGGGTAGGGACATCAGCCATGCTGACGCGCTGTCATGGTCTCCATTGCTAGACCTGGGGGAGGCCGATTGTGAGATTGAGCAAGATCAGCAGGTGTTGCTGATCGAATCTCTCGATTCGCCCGCCCCCCAATAGTGCTTTCACACATTGCTAAGGCAACAGCAAGGGACAAACTCCTGTCTCATATAATTTCTTGGGTTAAGAAAGGCTGGCCCACATCTCCTCCTACTGAGGAGTTCAAAGTGTTCTTAAGAAAATGGTTCAAGATTTCACTCGAGAGAGGTTGCCTCCTAAGGGGCCAAAGGGTGGTCATCCCTGCAGTATTACACTCTAAGGTGCTTAGACCTACACATTAGTCACCCTGGTATTGTGTGCTCTAAGGCTTTGGCTAGGAGCTATTTCTTGTGGTCCCAGGTAGACCAGGACATTGAACAATTGGTAGGCACTTGCCAAAGCTGCCAGAGTTCCTGATCCGAAGAATCCTGGCTTCCCTCCCGGGAATGGGACACTGCCTGTGGACCATGGTCATGGATACATGTTTATTTCGCTGGTCCATTCCGGGGCACGCTTTTTCTACTAGTGGTCGACTCATTTTCAAAATGGTTGGAGGTTATTCCTATGCCCAGTACCTCTTCTGCGGTCACAATTAAGCAACTCCAGAGGCTGTTCAGTTGTTTCGGACTGCCGGATGTGCTAGTGTCCGACAATGCCACAACTTTCACCTCTTCCGAATTCCAGGCGTTCCTTGAAAGGAATGCCATTCGGCATGTAACGTCTGCCCCCTTCCACCCTGCAACCAACGGTCAGGTGGAATGTTAGATTCACACTACAAAAGAGGCACTTCGCCGCATGGGTCAGGGAGACATTGATTTACAACTTTGCCAGTTCCTCCTGTGCTACTGGACAACTCCCCTGGCATCAGGGCTGTTGCCAGCCGAACTTCTAATGCACAGGAGACCAGTCTCGTTGCTTGACCGGTTAGATCCTTCCAGGGTGGAGGATAGGGGTGTTAATGTTGAAATTGCTCATAAAAAGGTATTCTCAGCCGGGGATCCGGTACACTGTCGGAACTATGTGGCCAAAGGTCCAGCATGGATTCCAGGAATTGTGGTGGAACAAACAGGGCCAGTATCCTATCATGTCAAAACAGGTACTAGTTTGTTATGGTGGCGCCATGCTGATCAGCTCAGACATAGAGTTACGGAGTTTCAAGAGGTACAAGGTGATTCTTTTCAGGGCAATTCCATGTTAGGGTCCTCCCCCACCTGTTTATTCCAAGGGGGAGATTAGAAAGGCAGCTCGGTAATTAGCTGTAATCCCCAGCTTTCTAATTCAAGCCAGCCCCAGTTCCGTTGGAGGCCGTCCGCAAGCCTAGAGCGTGGAGATGTACCTTTTGATTTACAGGATTGGGGGGAGTTTGCAGAGTGTTCCCCCACTCGTCCAAGTGAAAAGCGGGGCTTTTATTTCTCCCAAGAGCCCCCCACCCATCCTCCTACATTTGAGTTTGCCTCAACTCCTACCTAAATGAGGCAAGTTTTCGTTGAGTCACCCCCTACTCAAACTTCTCAAAGGCAGGACTTTTCATTGTGTTTTACCCCTCCTGATTCTTGTTTTCATTTTGAGCAATCCCCTGCTCCTGCTTCATCTAAATGGGGTTATAATTTAGTTTGCCCCCCCCTTCCTGGCTCCAACTCTGATGCGGGACAGTGCTTCCAAAATGCAAATAGTTCAGAAAGGGCCCCTAGTATGGGGTATCACTCAACAGAACCAAGTATCCCTGGGACTTCCGAATACAGTCAGTACGGCCCAAAAGGGTCTCTGGGCCTCCACAGTGGCTAAGGGTCTTCGTCCCATCCTAAGGGGGAGGGATGTTGTATTTGAATACATTTATTGCTGTAATGTTTTGTAATATTATTGGGATCAGTGCGATCCTCCATTTTGTCTTCTTCTTCTTGGTCTTAAAGTATCACGGGACTATGTTTCCGCCTTAACTATGTAGTCATTAAAGTCTTCACTCCGGTCCGTTGACCTTCCAGTCACCCCACTTCTCTCTCGTCCAATCCTGTTGTTTCCCACCCAAATGTATCTATTCCTGATTGTATATATTTAGCAGTGCTGCACCATTGCTCCCCATGTTCTGACTACCTAATAAAGTTGTTTGGCCCTGTTATGCTTCGCATTTCTACCAGAACATCAAAGACATTAAATAAAGCAACATATTTAAAAGCATATCGTAAATGACATATGAGCAGCAATCTCAACAGCAGCAATCTCATTTGTTCTCTTTCCAGACAGTGACTGTAGGATTCAGTGTAGATGACGTCCTTTCCCGTTTCCAATGGTTAAAATCCATCTGAAGAATAACCCCATGAAACAGGCCATTGCGTAAGCAATGCCTTTGTTTAGTTGGATTCTGCTTGAGCACCCAGTCACAACCAGTGTTTTCCTCTAAGCAACTTTTGAAAAATCTGAAACAAACAAACTGAGAGGCAGAAAGAGGGATATTTTTTAAAAGAAATTGCAGCCACAGTGGTGCCCAGAGTTAGTGAATAACCTCACATGACCATAACTCATTCATGCAAACATTTTTACTAGTTCCATGGCTCCCGTGGAATTCCCTCCAAATAAACTGTGTACCGTATCACTTTTATAAACCATTAAAATACATCTGCTTGGAACTACTTGTTCCTTAAATCATTTTAGTTCTGCCGGTTTTGAAACTATGATTGTTTGATGCAGCCCTAACAGAATATTAGCCCATATTCTAAGGTGTTGCGTTGTAACTATTTCAACATTCTTTGGTGAGTTTGGTGCATTTTGTTATTTTATTGTCTAAGTCACATCATGAAGGCAACCCTAGAGTACTTGTATAGGCAGAAAGACAAACAAATAAATCACGTAAAACCTACTGCTTAACAAGAATCTTAGTAGCACAGAAATCTATACCCTAACCCAGGGATTCTCAACCTGTGGCCCATGGGCTGCGCAGCACCATTTCATGTGGCCCACCACTGCCTCCACCACACCAAGAAGTGCCATATGGTGGAGGAAGGGCAAAATGGCCATCTGGTCCCTGAAGCTGTCTGAGGGAGTGTGACCCGGCCACCAACTTTAAAAGGTTGAGAACTCCTGCCCTAACCCTACCCCAACTCAACCTGCACAATGTGGGTTAAAAGCTAAATAAATATATAGATTCATGGGAGCTACAAAAAAGATGGTAACTCTACATGAAGAAGACTCATGTGTAGCACTTGTCTACCCCTCTCCACCCCACTTTTCAGGTTGCTTATATTTATATCCTAATTTTCTTCCAAAAACATGAAGCTTGTTTTCTCAGGCTTATATTTTTATTTTAACATATACAAAATACTGTAAACACATAATAACAAATTATAATACAAACTGTGTGGCCCCTTCCTGTGGATTCCGCGCACATAATTGGCACACTGTCCCTGACAGAACCACGGTTATGTGAGAACACTCCTTCGAGCTGCTGGTTCCAAGGGGAAAGAAATTGGGGAGTGGAATAATAGATATAGTTTAATTCACCGATTGCTGACCTGACAGGCAGTTCGGACAATAGAGGGCAAAAGATCGCCAGATGGTTAACTCGATAGGCATGTAATGAGTAATCTCCATACGCAGAAGCTCTAAGCCTTAGAGTCAACCTCGGCTCATGTTTGCTCCCGATAAACAGTAGACAATGCATGTCCCCGGTAGTAAATTAGATAGATAAGGAACTTCCCTCGGTGAAGTCATCCCTAATGGGTAACTTGTGTAATCTCAATGTGCAGACTCAGGGCTTTCCTGTAATGGCTGCGCGCAACGTATGCACGCAGCCAAGCTAGGCAAGGTATAAAATATTTTGCCTTCTGATCAATAAACACTGGTCTTCGCTCCATCTTGCCTCACATGTCTTGCTTGACCAGTCTCCTCCGGGACCCTCCGGCCCCTATCGGGCCCTAATCCAACACCTTCCATCCTCAGTTCTGTGAAAATATCTATTTATTTTTATTTACTATTACTCCTTTATTTAGCAGAACCTATATATCTCCAAAAAGATATTGTTTCATATGTTGGCATATGGTCTTTCCCCTTTGGAAGGAAAAATTATAAAAAAATCTCCCCATAAATCCTTAAACTCATTCACTTTCAACAGCCCTTTTTTCACCCTAATCTCGCTTATCAATTTGTAGTTAATAACTAAATTTCAAATTTCTTTATGCCATTCACTAAGTTGAAACTCAAATCTCACTGTCCAATTTTTTGCTTTAATTAATCTCAGTGACATTATGAGGCAAAGAATTGGAATAGAACCAATCTTGCACTCCATACAGAGTCAACAAATAAAGTGGTTTTCCCAGTTGGAGAGAATTGTCTTGGAATTCCATACCTTACAAGGCATATGTGGAAAGAGGAGATGGACAAAGACCATGAGGCAGACCCAGAGGAAGGTGGAGAGATAATATCAATGAACTACAGTGTTACAAAAACACCAAATAACACTAGTGGGGGCCACTAGAAGTGCCAGAACAAGAAACTTGCATCTTCTTCAACACCAGTTGGGGTAAAAGAGGAAGCAAAGAAGAAGTTACCAAGATGAAAATCAATTTCTTTTTTTTTTCCTTTCTTTTTTGGTGTGGTATCAGTTGGACCTCATCAAAACTGGCTGATAATGGTTTTTTTTTTTACAGCAATCCAGTTTCATAGCTAAAAATTGCATTCATTTTTTTTAAAAAAAAAAGCTGAGGTGCCGTGGTGTGCTTGGCTCTTCTGCTCCCATTCCCCCCCCTCAAAAAAAAATATCCCATGAGGGTGCTTGGGGTGAGACAAAGAGGCAGACTGTGATCACCCAGTGGGTTCTTTGATTTATTTGGGACTAGGTAGGACCTAGATCACCCAAGTGCAGCAGTCTACCACTCTTAGAAACTAGACTACGTTCACTTTATCTCTATGCTGACACTCCATATTTGGTTGAGATGCAACTAATGCACTCTCCTTTAATGTTGATTTACATTCAGAATAAAGTTTAAATGCTAAATCAGATTCATGCCAAAAGCAGAAGGAAATGAGAGTGTCATGAGATTTGAGACTGCCCTTCCCTTTCATTTCTTACTGTGTTTTTAATCTTGCAAAAAGGGTCAGAGAAACAACTGGCTCCGTTCTGAAAGTGGAAGACAGAAAATGACTACATCTCCCTGAGTATATTCTTGCACATTCCAATTAATTTTCACATCGATTTCTGTTGTTTGCAGCTACTAGCTAGCCATTACAGTATGAACATACACACAAAATAGAAACAAGCAGAAACAATTCATCATTGTCAGAAAACTGTTGAAACGTTTTAAGTTAAGCGATCTCTTGATGTTTAGTGTGTTTAAGAAAAAATGCTCCCCCCCTTCTAATTTCTAAATCTGCTGCAAATCCCACCTCATGCTTCAATGTGGTGCAGTGGTAGAGTTGCCATAATTATCTCCCACAAAACCAGGACAGAAGTATAAAATAGCCTTTTTAAAATACAAACACAATATAATGATAGCTATTTTTCCAACCTTGAATCCGGGACAATCCCGATTTTCCAGGACATCTGGCAACCCTATTCAGCGGTGACCCTTGCCATCCGACATCTATGGTAGCATGGGTGTATTCCCTTAGCAGGTTCAACTATGCCACAAAGGTGTCGGCTGGCGGTCCGGAACGGTTCTCCATTCTGGAACCACAGGCCAGCTAAGTGGGGTTGGGTACTCGGGCAATGCACCTGGCTAGTGCAATGCTCTAACATGGACAACTTCAACATGAGCCTAGCCAAGGGGAAATTTGATTTGGGGGGGGGGGGACAATTTGGAAGCTTGTTTAGACCAAGTTAATGGCCTTTTGGGTTTTATCCAGTGAATAGGAGTTCACTTTTTTGAATAATAAGAATTATATGTCACGGAGGAAGGGCATCAGGATTTTAGAGATGCCTAGGTGGGGCATGGCCAAAAAAAGTTGGGAACTACTGATCTAACCCTTCCTGCTAAAGTAGCAAATGCTGTAAAGAAGCATAATACAACATCTTGGGAAAATTATTCTGGGGACTACAGCTCTAATTTCAGATAATCAGAATTATCCATTCCTCTTTCAAGATACATTTCTCAGAACTGTGGGTGGCTTGATTCATAGCTAATTACATCGAAAGGCTTTGATTTTTCCCCTACCAAAATCATTGGCCCCAACATTGTTGGGATGTTTTAACTTCTATCTTTGGTTTCTATCAGGGCTGGAGACTTAACTTTTAAAAAAATGAAAGTTCATAATTGTTATGTACTGAATAGAATGTGACAAGTACCCTTTTAACTGATTGTATCTGACAATTGTATCTATTGTAAGTAATCAATGACACATTGTAGCAAGCTGTTAAGGACAATACTGTTCGTGCCAGTAGCAGTATCCAGCTCACTTGATACAGATTCCCCTGCACCGCACCTGGAGAAGATGGGCGTGACGATCCATGACGTCACGCGGACAGTGACCAATGAACTATCACCCGGGCTATTCAAAATGTACAGTGTGCTATAAATAGAGCTATTTGGTCCACCATTACCTCATGTTCACTCTGACTACCATGCAATAAAGTTGTGTTTTAGCCCTTACTGCGGCTCCTTCTTGTCTTCCGTGCAAGACACCAAATTGGCGATGAAGGTGGGATGGCGTCCCGGAAAGTGAACATCGCGCCCTTCGATATCACGAAGCCAGAAAAATGGGAACTCTACGAGCAGCAGGTCCTCTATGCTATGGACCTTGAAGGCATCGAGAAGGAAGCCCAGCGCCGGGTATTCCTACTGGCTCAGTACGGCCTAGAGACTTTGGAACTGGCCACCAACCTCCTGATGCCTAGACCGCTCAGGACCATGCCCCTAGATGAGATCCTCGCCAAGCTGAGGAAGCACTTTCGCCCGAAAGTGTCAGTGTTCCTGGCAAGGTTGGCATTCCAGCAGCGGTGCCAGCGGGCCAGTGAGTCCGTGGCAGACTTCGTGGCAGCCCTGCGGGTGGCTGCCGTGCCTTGCCGGTGGGGAGCATCCCTGAGTGAGGCGCTGAGAGACAGGCTCCTGCTGGGCCTGCGAGATGAGGGGGCCAGGAAAAAACTACTGGCTAAAGACGAGAGCATCTCGTTCGAGCATGTCCTGCGCATCGCTCAAGCTGCCGAGTCAGTGCAACAAGGCGAACGGGTGTGCCGGGCCAGGACCGCCGCAGTTGGGGGGGTCGCCGGCGGTCCCAGTCCACAGCTGTTCCTCCCATGGAGAGCAGGGGCCCTCCGAGTCCACCACGTCCACCTCCAACTTCAGCGAGGATGAGGACGTGCAACGGGTGCAGAGGAGGCCTGAGATTCGAGACCGCGCCAGAGAGGACCGCCGCTGCGACGGATGTGGGACATCCCACGACTGGAGCCGATGCCCATTCCGGAAGGCGGAGTGCCACAACTGCGGGCGGGGTGGGCACATCGCAAGGGTCTGCAGGCGGCGTCGAGACGACGGCAAGGGCCAGGTGGAACGGCCCCAATGAAAGGCAGACAGGGTCGGGCACATCTTCGATGACGAGCCCCAGGAGCACCGCGCATCTTGACGGGTTCCCGAAGACCATGCAGTTGCGGCGGCTTTTTTGTTGAGGTACTGGTACAGGGGGTCCCAATAAAGATGGAGATCGATTCGGGGTCGTTGTACTCCATCGTCTTCCACAGGGAATTTCTGCGCATTCCCCCAAAGTCACGCCCCAAGCTGAAGGCCCTTAAGACTAATTTGCAGGACGTTCAGGGCAAGAGTATACCAGTGTTGGGGGTGGGAGAGTTCAAGGTTCAGTTTAAAAGGCGCTCCGTGCAGTTGCCCCTAGTAGTTCTAAAGGAAGGGTCCTGCTGTCTTCTGGGTACACAGTAGTTCGGGCCTCTAGGAGTTTTCATTGGAGGCATACACGCGGTGCAGGCTGACCCGATCACGGAGGTGTGTAATGCACACCCTGCCATTTTTGAGAAGGGCCTAGGGAAGTTCAAAGGGCCCCCAGTTTCCTTCGAATTGGACCCCGACATTCGACCCATCAGGATGAAGCAAAGAAGAGTGCCTTTCGCACTAAAAGACAAAATAATAAATGCATCATTACGGGAGGGGGTATTTCCTGCACCGCTAAAACATGCTTTGGTGCGCCCCCTCCTGAAGAAAATATCCCTTGACCCAGCTGTCCTTAACAACTACAGGCCGGTTTCCAACCTGCCCTTTCTGGGTAAGGTTTTGGAGAAGGCGGTGGCGCGCCAGCTGCAGAGTGTCCTGGAGGAAGTGGATTATCTAGACCCTTTTCAATCAGGATTCAGGCCCGGGTATGGTACGGAGACGGCATTGGTCGCACTGATGGATGATCTCTGGCGGGAGCGGGACAGGGGTTATCCATTCGTCCTTGCTCTTCTTGACCTCTCAGCGGCCTTCGATACCGTCGACCACGGTATCCTTCTGGAACGGCTCAAAGGACTGGGGATCCAGGGCACCGTGTTGTCCTGGTTTTCCTCTTTTCTGGAGGGCCGTACCCAGTCGGTGTGGTTAGAGAGTGAGACGTCCAGCCCTCTCAAGTATGGGGTGCCTCAGGGTTCGGTGCTCTCTCCTCTCCTATTTAATATCTACATGAAGCCACTGGGTGAGATCATTTGTTCCCACGGGGTGCGGTACCATCAATACGCGGATGACACTCAGTTGTACATCTCGGCCCATGGGGACCCCAGTGATGCTGTTGAAATCCTATCCGGATGCCTGGAGGCCATTGGGGTCTGGATGGGGGCCAATGGGCTTTGGCTGAATCCCAGCAAGACAGAGTGGCTGTGGATAAGGGGCCCCGTGTTATCCCAGGAGTTACCATCTTTGGTACTGGATGGGGCTGTTTTGCCGCAGACAGACCCAGTGCACAACTTGGGGGTCCTTCTGGACTCGTGGCTGCTGCTAGAAGAACAGGTAGCGGCTGTGACCAGGAGGGCTTTTGCTCAACTTCGGGTGATTCGCCAGTTGCGCACGCTCCTGGACCGGGGCTCCTTGCTTATGGTCACCCATGCTCTGGTCACTTCCCGACTAGATTATTGTAATGCGCTCTACATGGGGCTGCCCTTGACGACCATTCGGAGGCTGCAGCTGGTCCAGAATGCGGCAGCCCGGGTGGTGATGGGATGTGGGCGATATGCCCATGCCTCACCACTACTTCGGGAGCTGCACTGGTTACCAGTTTGTCTCCGAGTGCAATTCAAGGTGCTGGTTTTGACCTTTAAAGCCCTATATGGCAGTGGGCCAGGATACCTTAGAGACCGCATCGTCCCAAGAGTGTCTGCCCGTCCAACCAGAGCGGACCGGAGGGGCTCTCTAATGGTGCCATCAGTTAGGGGTGCACATCTGTCCAGCACCCGAAGGAGGGCCTTCTCCGTGTCCACACCAACTCTCTGGAACCTCCTGCCAACAGATCTAAGACTTCAAAGAGAATTGCTGCCCTTCAGAAAAGGATTGAAGACCTGGCTGGCAGGGCAGGTGTGGGGGGGGCCCGAATGGGAACACGGTCCCCGCCTGCTGGCTTATGTAAAGAATTAAGAACTCTCTCTTCTTCTTTTTATAGTGGGTGGGATGGGTGGGTGGGATATGGGTCTTTTAAAGTGGGTGGGATATGGGTCTTTTAAAGTGTTTTTATGTGTTTTTAAAACTTGTTGTAATGCCGCCCTGAGTCGGGTTCGGCCTGAGTGGGCGGCATATATAAATATGACTAATAAATAAATAAATAAATAAATAAATAAATAAAATAGAGACTGAACTGGACAAACTGGTGGGTCAGGGGATTTTAGTGCCGGTGGACTCCGCCGAGTGGGAAACCCCCATTGTTATGGCACTTAAGGCTAACGGGGAGGTCAGAATCTGTGCTGACTACAAGTGCACAATTAACAAGGCAATTCGCCCAAATGCATATCCGGTGCAAGTGGTAAGCCACCTGCTAGCAACCTTGCATGGGGGAGGTGTTTCGCCAAACTAGACTTGGCCCAGGCATACCAGCAATTGTCGGTAACCCCAGCTACAGCTGCTGCCCAGACATTTGTTACCCACAAGGGAGCTTTTAAAGTGACGCGCCTCCAATTCGGCATAAATTCGGCTCTGGGGATCTTTCAGTCCCTCGTAGAAAGATTGTTGAAAGGGCTCCCAGGTGTTTTCCCCTACTTTGATGACAGCGGGTGGGGAACAGGAATTGGCCAAGAGGTTAGACAGGGTACTAACAGTGTTCGAGAAAGCGGGGCTCAGGTTGAGAAAGGATAAGTGCGTGTTTTTTGCTGAAGAGGTAGAGTTTCTGGGTTTCCGAATAACCCCTGAGGGCATAAAACCAGCAGAGTCCAAGGTAGTGGCAGTGAAAGATGCTTCTCGCCCCACCACCAAGCCCGAACTGCAGTCCTTCCTAGGACTCCTAAATTTCTATCACTCTTTCCTCCCGGGAAAGGCATAAGTAGCAGAACCGTTGCATAGATTACTCAAAAAGGATGTGGCTTGGTGGTGGGGGGACAGCCAGGAACGGGCATTCCGGGGGCTCTAACAGCTTCTATCTTCCGAGGCTGTATTGACCCACTTCGACCCAAAGAAAGCCGTTGTGCTGGTCTGTGATGCCTCACCAGTGGGGGTGGGGGCAGTCCTCTGCCACGTGCTAGAGAGCGGGCGAGAAGCCTCAGTGGCATATTATTCGAGATCCCTGTCCAAGGCAGAGCGCAACTACGCGCAAACTGACAGGGAAGCCCTAGCGATTGTTGCAGGAACCAAGAAGTTCCACTACTTTCTCTACGGCAGGCCATTCAAAGTCATGACCGACCACAAGCCCCTCTTAGGAATTTTCACTACAGAGAAGCCAACCCCGCAGATCTTGTCCCCAAGGATGCTGCGATGGGCGATCTTCCTCAACGCGTACCAGTACGCGCTGACCTACCGCCCCGGCAAGGAGATCAGCCATGCCGATGCCTTTTCCAGGTCACCCCTCCCACAGGCAGGGGATCCCGAATGCGAGGTAGAACAGGACCACCAGGTGCTCCTGATTGAAGCCCTAGAGTCGCCCCCGATTCTGCCAGCTGAGATTGCCAAGCCTACGGCAAAAGACAAGTCATTGGCCCTAGTCAGTTCATGGGTACAGAAAGGCTGGCCGGCAAGCTCCCCTACGGAGGAATTCAGGATTTATGGTAGGCGTAGAGACGAGCTCTCCCTAGAAAGGGGCTGCCTACTCTGGGGGCAGCGGGTAGTAATCCCCGAAGTTCTGAGGTCCCAGGTGCTCAAGATGCTGCATATCAGCCACCCGGGAATCGTGCGCTCCAAGGCGCTAGCTAGGAGTTACGTCTGGTGGCCCAAACTGGACACAGATATAGAGCACATGGTAGGCACTTGCGAGAGCTGCCAGAGTACCCGGCCCAAGGAGTCCCGACTTCCGCACAGAGAATGGGACACGGCCCGGGGTCCGGGGTCATGTCTACATGTGGACTTCACAGGTACTTTCAGAGGTACCCTTTTCCTTATAATAGTGGACTCCTACTCCAAGTGGTTGGAGGTAATTCCAATGGCGAGTACATCGTCAGCTGCAACGATTAAGCAATTACGCAAGGTATTCAGCTGCTTCGGTTTACCTGACGTACTTATGAGCGACAACGCCACAACCTTTATGTCAGCAGAGTTCCAGGGTTTCATAGAGATTAACAAAATTCGCCACATAACTGCGGCCCCCTTTCACCCCGCTACAAATGGTCAAGCGGAACGCCTGGTGCGAACAACGAAGGACGCACTGCGTAGGATGGGCCCTGGTGAATTGAACCTGCAGCTCTGCCAATTCCTGTTAAGGTACCATGTAACCCCCTTAGCGTCAGGGCTCTCATCTGCCGAGCTCCTCATGCGGAGGAAACCCGCCACGATTCTCTCGAGATTGGACCCACCCAGGGTGGAGTACACGGGTAGAAACATAGAAACGGGGGGCACCAAGAGTTTCGAGATCGGCCAGCCAGTACATTGCCGAAACTGCGCGGCTGGCGAACCCTACTTGGGTACCTGGAATAGTCGTCGGACAGACGGGGCCAGTCTCCTACAATGTCGAGACAGGCACAGGGCTCCTCTGGAGGAGGCATGCCGACCAACTCAGAGGTAGAGTAGTGGGAAGGCAAGACGTGAGTGACCAAATGGAGCAGTCAGCGTTAGGGTTCTCCACCACCCGCTTATCCCAAGGGGGAGACACAGACCACAGGGGGGAGGGAAATGAGACAAACCCGCATCCTTTTGACCCACCGGGTAACAGGAACAGTTTAGAAGAGAGGGATTTCGAGGAGTTGTTAGATTTTGAGTTAGGGGACCGGGGGGATTTTTCGGAGTGGTCCCCCACCCATCCAAGCGAAGAGCGGGGTTTTTCTTTAGTCCCTGGAGCCCCCGGTCTCACATCCCTGGAGTTTACTCCCACACCTAGACCTCCCCAATCCCCGGCTCACGACTCACAGCCAACCACTAACGAGTCACGTTCCTCCAATGCAGGATCTCCGGCCCGAAGTGCGGCCACCCCTCACCCAAAGCGAAGGTGCGGAAAGCCTCAATGGCTAAAGGACTTCGTCCTCACCTAGGGGGGAGGGATGTTATGTACTGAATAGAATGTGACAAGTACCCTTTTAACTTATTGTATCTGACAATTGTATCTATTGTAAGTAATCAATGACACATTGTAACAAGCTGTTAAGGACAATACTGTTCGTGCCAGTAGCAGTATCCAGCTCACTTGATACAGATTCCCCTGCACCGCACCTGAAGAAGATGGGCATGATGATTCATGACGTCACGCGGACAGTGACCAATGAACTATCACCCGGGCTATTCAAAATGTACAGTGTGCTATAAATAGAGCTGTTTGGTCCACCATTGCCTCCTGTTTACTCTGACTACCATGCAATAAAGTTGTGTTTTAGCCCTTACTGCGGCTCCTTCTTGTCTTCCGTGCAAGACACCAAAATAATCTAGACCAGCTAGTAGGCTAAACAGGAACCCAACAGCCTGTCAATAATCTCACAAAACTTGACCAACCAGGTAATATGGCATCCATAGCTATCACCTACATCTCCGAACATGAAGGTACCCAGAATTGGGTCACTGAAAATTATTCTTAAATCTTGGCAGGTTTGTCAACCACCATACAGAAAGGCATGTATACAAAGAAAAGATGTACCATGTTACAATCAATAACTTATAGACTATATTATTCGGATCATTTAGTGTGAAATATTTTTAAATTCTTTATTGAAGAGATCAGGACTAGAATTTTTCTTTTAAAAATGGGATTCAAGAAAGACTGTCAGGTTTCTGAAAAGTCATACTGCAGCTATAATAACTGTATGGTTGTTGATATGCAGACTAATTTCCTGTCTGCAGTCTTGGTAATCCAAATTATAGTGTAACCAAATTGATAGTCTTTGAAAAAATTCTTTAATGATGCCATTGACTGATATGATCTGTTCAAAGGAAATGTTTCGTAACGATTGCACTCTTTTTGTTAAGGCAATATAAAAATAGCCCTGAAATAAAAGCAAAACACAGTAAGTTGATTGATTTGAGTTGATTTGATTTTTATTCATCCATCTCCCCTTTCTTTCCTTATGCCTTAGGGGTACAGCGGATGTTTGTTTCCCAAACCACACTTCCCAACGCCATGCGGCAACCCACTCCGAAGCTTCTGAATATGCCCTATAAAAGCCTTGAAGATTTGTGTGTTAGAAAGGGAGATCAAAACACAAAGGCTTCTCTTATTAAGTACAAAGTATGTCGCCTCATCTGTGAAAAGAAATAAGATTGGTCTAGAACCGGAGTTCTCACCCTTTTAAAGCTGGGGGCCAGGCCACACTCCCTCAGATAGCTTCAAGGGCCAGATGGTCATTTTGCCCTTCCTCCACCACATGGCACTTCCTGGTGTGGTGGAGGCAGTGGGGGGGGGCACATGAAATGGTGCCATGGGCCACATCCAGCCCATGGGCCACAGGTTGAGACTCCCTTGTCTAGAAATATCAAAGGGTGATTTAAAATACACACAGAGAGACACACAATCTAAAAGCCCACATATTTGAGCACCTTTGCTCTGAGCCAAATTTTAGTAGAATGATTATGGCATACTGAGGAATCAAATTGCATGTTAAGACCTTGCAAATGTAGCTCTTCTACATTTACCCTACATTTGCTGAGATATTACAGGGATCTGTAAAGCAAATATGCTAATTTGAACGATGTTGACAATGACCGCAGGTGATCTGTTTAACTGACTTAACTAAAATATTTTACTGTCACATCCCTTCCCTGAAAAATGACAACATCTATGGATTTTTGAGGGATCAAGCTGTCAGCTTTCACTGCATTCTCCTGGACACATTCTCCTTTCCAAACATGAACTGATGTGCAAAGGTTTTGAAATGGTAGCTGAGTTAGTCTGTGTTTCAAGCATATCAGGGAGTAAACAAAACAAAACTTTATACACATCAGTTTATACACATAATCTTGGCCTGGGCCCCACACACAATAGATATTAGGTCTGAAGGGCAAGCTCATTAGCATATGTAAAGCCAGTCGTATCTGACTCTAGGGTTCAGTGCTCATCTCTGGCCAGCGCTGTCTGTGTCTGTAGACGTTTCCGTGGATTTGTGGCAGGCATGCCTAGACACTGGAGTGCACGGAATGCTGTTTACCTTCCCACCGAAGTGGTCCCTATTTATCTACTTGCAATTTCTTGCTTTCGAACTGCTAGGTTGGCAAGAGCTGGGACAAAGACGGGAGCTCATTCTGTCATTCAATACTCAGGTACCTAACTGCTGACCTTCCAGTCAGTGTTTTAACCACTTGAGCCACTGCAGTCTCTCTTAGCATATGTATAATGCCACATTGTTTGTCTTGTATCCATCTATTAACCATTTGCAATTCAACAGGGTGAAGCTTCACAACTAATCTGAATAATAGGTATTACTAGTTGTAAAAAAACACATTAATTTATATACTTATCAGTTATGCTAACCATTCTGTACCTCTGTACCTGATGTGTATAAAATGATGCCACAAAGCAACGAAGCTTTACTCTTATGTCTGATGAAGTGGAATGATCCACAAAAGCTAACATTAAAATACAGCAGTTAGTCTTTAAAATGCCACAATGTTTTTTGTCTTTTTGTTTTGTGCAAAAGTACATCTCCCTATATACAGAACAGATATCTCAAAAATGAGAAACACTCCATTTCACAAAATAAATAGGGCATTCCAAATTAAATCAAATCAAGTCAAATAAAATCTAATCAAATCTTTATTATGGTCCAAGACCAGCAGAGGGAACAGAAGTTAAAATGGGGGGTATTGTACTTAAAATATATCAAGAGACAAAAGTTAAAATGAGGTTGCTTAAAAAGGATCATTTCTGCTCAGAGTTAAGGAGTAGTAAAATTAGTACATAGTACAGTGGAACCTCACTTAACAAATGGCTCAGTTAACATAAAAATCGCATAACAGAAGGCCAAAAGGCGATCCATAGTGGCTTGGTTTACAAAATAAACGGATTAATTGATTTTCAATGCATTCCTATGAGAAATGACATTTCAGTTACAGTATTTTGGCTTTCAATGCATTCCTATGGGAAACTGCATTCAATACATTCCTATGGAAAATTTGGTTAAAGTAATTTTCGCTGTAAGAAACATAATGGAGAATGCATTAATTACATTATCCAAGGTTCCACTGTAATTTGTATTCCAAATTAAGACATTTTGGATTCATCCATTGTCTACCTACATGCATTTTGCCTTGTCTGAGGAATTTGAAAGGGTCCAACTGCAAAGGTTGTCTACACTGTGTCTTTAAAATAGAGCCTGCAAATTACCTAACCATAAATATCCTCCATATTTATCAGTTTATCTCACCTAACCTATGTTTTACACTAGAGCTGTAACATTAAGTATGCTTGCTTAGGAACAAATCTCAGTGAATTCTGTATTTCGTTTTATTGTTATTTTTATTATGTCTTGCCTTTGCTTCTACTGAACTCAAGGTGATACATACTGACATCCATCTTATAGCTGCATTTTGAGAAATCTCAGTAGAAGTAAACTGTTGATTTGTGGCTTTACTCAGAACCAAGTTTCACTGAACTCAGCGAGACATGAAGCTTTGTAACCAGCACGTAAGAGAATGTTTATCACAAGCATTTTTCATGATGTTATACCACAAGCATGTTTAATGAGAACCTCCCAAAGATTTACTAGCTGCAAACTTCAGATTTTTAAATGTTTTTTTTAAAAAGTTGTGCTTTACATTACCGTGCAGTGTTCTATAGAAAATTGTAGGACTGTTTAATCTTCTATCCTTTAAAAAAAGAGAGAGATTGTGTGCTTATAGTCTGGCCAGGTTATCCTGCTATGCTAATACTGCCAGCGATTCAACACCAAGTGTCAGGCGGGGGTTAGCTAACTTGACAACCCTGAGGACTAATGGCCTTGGTTGCTGAAGTCCACAGGGAAGGGTGGTGGTCCCCAAGTGGATTAAATCCCACTTGAATCCATCTTGATGGAGGGCAGCAGCTTAATGAATACTTGCATGGGGCTGAGGAGGACTTTGCATGCCAAAAGGGCTCAGGACCAGAAAGTGACTCACAGAACTAGATCAGTGGTACAGGGGTCATGCTGTGATGCAGAAGGCATGTGAAAGGCCACTGCATTATATCCTCATGACAGTCTTCATGGCTGATTGCCATGAGGATCTCCAATATTCGGATTGGGATATGGCAGAAGAAGAGGTTGTGTGCTCATCATTTCAAGAAACTGGCTCATATAATTAACAAGCTGCTGCTTAGCATCAAGGCTAAACCCCATACCCTTCCTTTCTGCTACATGGCTTGATGTGCCAAGCACTGATATTGGAACAGCTTACAGCAACCTAGTTCTAGGGCAGGTTTTCCAAATTGTTTATATTTGGCTTTGCAGAAAATGTGACCTACCAGTCACAGTGTTTACAGATGATGCATATAGTAGTGGTTCTCTAGTAGTAGTGTCAGTTCTGTAATAGTTGAAGAGGAGTAAAGGAATAAAATTCAGGAATTTGAAATTTGGGTGGAGGGGCTTGATGCTCCCTATATAACTACTAAAAACGTAAACACAAAACATGTAGAGAGACTCTGATGCATTTTATTGCTTGCAAATAGCTGGCATCTATAACTATCTTGGTTTCCTTCAAGTATTAACATTTCTATAGAAGAGTCCCAGGGTTGCTTTATTAATAGACTTTGGAAGTATAATAATGGATGAAAATAAAAAGAGCCTAATTAGTATTTTGGTAACAGTGGCAAGACTGTTGATAGCCAAAAAAGGGGAAATGTATACGAATTTCAGTTCAGATTATTAACCCTCATTCAGTACAGCATTGACCTCAGATATCTGCTATGCTTGTTTCAGCCTCATCTAAATTTGGTGAAAAGGAGAAATAGAGTTGGGTGTTATCCACATATTGACTGACAATTTTAAAAACTGCAATGCAGCAAAAAGGTTAAGTTTTCTACTCATTCCTTTTCCATTAAAAGCTCCTTCTGAATTGCTTCTCCTTTAAAAAAACACCCATGGAACACCTAAGCAAGGAGTTCTCAACCTTTTTAAGCTGGTGGCCGGGTCACACTCCCTCAGATAGCCATTTTACCATTCTTCCACCACATGGCAATTCCTGGTGTGGTGAAGGCAGGGCGGGGCTGCATGAAATGGTGCCGCGGGCTGCATCCAGTCCACGGGCCACAGGTTGAGAATCGCTGACCTAAGAGCAATTGTACCTGGCCTATACAACAGGCCATGATAGATATTTTCTTTTGCCTGATGAAGTAATCTTTGAATTACGAAAGCTTGCAGCAATGTATAATTTTTAAAGTGATCACATAAAAGGCATCACCTTCCCCCTGCATTTTTAATATTGTATTCATGGTTCACATGGCTGATTTCTGCTTATTGAACTGCCAAAGATGCCACAAACAGCCACATCAAGGAATTCCACAGGGACTTTGAACACCACTTCAGCAGGATGACAAATTGGACAACTTCCACTAGATAATATTTTACTTTCTTAGGATCAAAGATCACTGCAGATGGTGATTGCAGCCATGAAATAAAAAGGCGACTGATTCTTGGGAGACAAGCAATGAGAAACCTGGGGGACATAGTGAAAAGCAGAGACATCACCTTGCAAACAAAAATTCGTATAGTCAAAGCAATGGTATTCCCGGTGGTAATGTATGGTTGTGAGAGATGGACCATTAGGAAAACTGAGCGCAGAAGAAATGCCTTTGAGATGTGGTGTTGGAGGAGTTTTGAGAGTCCCCTGGACAGTGAGAAGAACAAATAAGTCCATCTTAGAAGAAATCAACCCTGACTGCTCCTTAGAAGGTCAAATAGTAAAGATGAAGCTGAAGTACTTTAGACATCATATGAGAAGAGATGATTCACTTGAGAAAGCCTTGATGCTGGGAAAGGTGGGGGGCAAAAGAAAAAGGGGGTGGTCAAAAATGAGATGGCTAGATGGTATTGTGGATGCAATGGGCACATTGCTGGGCAGGTTGAGGAGGATTGTGGAGGACAGAGGTGCCTGAAGGGCGGTGGTCCATGGGGTCGCGAAGAGTCAGAATCGACTGTGTGACTGAACAACAAAAGTGGATGAATTTGATGTTTGCAGATTGATACACAATAGGCAGCATTACAAAGCCAAACACATCTTTATTGCATGGTACGCAATCTGAACATGAGGTAATGGCGGAGGCGCAGCTCCTTATATATGGCACAGTACATTTGAATTTAGCTACACGGTTGACTATTGGCTATTGTATCCGTGACGTCATTGAGATGTACGGTATACCTTACAAGGAGTTACCTGCGGCGGGAATCTGTCCCGCGGAAACCTACGGTTGGTTGTTTTGTACCATGTGATCCGAGCGATTGCATGTGATCCTCTAGAGGCAGCTGAACCACGTATATCAGCTGTTCTACATTGAGTTACATTGTAATCATTCACAGTTACATTCTTAAAGGTACGGAACTCCATACACAACAGTGAAGTAAATATGTTGCACAATTCTGAGGGGCACTGGGTTTGAATTAGTCCTTCCCTGGCCACAAAGAAAACATATCAGCTTTAAAGACCCATTTAGGAGGGGGATATGCAAATACAGGGCTTCCTGTTTACAGAAGGATGTAATCTGCTGCCTCTGTCCCCACAGAACACCTAAGCAATTGTACTTGGCCTATACAACAGGCCACAATATTTTCTTTTGCCTGATGAAGTAATCTTTGAATTACAAAAGTTTGCAGCAATGTATAATTTTTTAAGTGACCACATAAAAGGCATCACCTTCCTCCTGCATTTTTTTTATTTCTTAAAAGAAGGGGCTTTAGGGAAAGTCTCAAGGTGGAATCGGGCAACAGATATGGAGTATCAGCTTGATGTCCTTCTTGTATACTTCCCTGGAGTACCTAGAAAAAACCCACCATATATTAGGTTATATGGGCATTAAATTCCACCCAGCAGTAGCCTTTTTTCCTTACTGTTAACTCTGGAAATGAGACAAAAATGGCTGTAGCAGACAGGCGCGTGCTAGTATATTGGGCTTTGTCCCACCCTGCCCTTACTTCTGGTGCCCTGGGGCACCAAAATCAATGTATGAGATTCCCCCAAATAGGCGCCCCCACCACTCCCTGTCCAGCGCCTTCCCATGGTGCCCTGCCCACCCCTGGTAGCAGATAGATCTTTGGAGTGTTGGCTCTTCTAATTCTTTATCTCTGTGCTATCTTTTGACTCTTTGTGTGGTTCTTCTTTCTGACCTCAGACCTAGGCTGTCAAATGGAGAAACATGAGCTTTAGGCAGTGATAATGGGGGAAATGAAAACAGGAAACATAGCTGCCCTAAAAGAACTTGCAAAATTAAAAGAGAAAAAAAAACAAGGAATAAATATTGGGATACTTCAGAGATGAACAAATTTACTTCAGTGTGAGCTTTTGTGAATGGAAAACCACTTCTTCAGTTGTATCTGAAGAACTTTGATCTATAAAAGCACATGCTGAAATAAACTGGTTGATTGTTTAAAATGTCCAAATTTTGTCCTTTCCCCTTTAATATATTTCACCATGCTGAGACAGATTGACACAGATAGTTCCTTGGCAATGGATGCCTCACATAGTCAATTCTCTTCTTCTTCAGCCACCTTCATGTATTAAATGACAACAGAGAACTGGGTGGAGAATGAAAATCACCAGCTTGATCCATTCCTAAATCGTTGGATAAAAATAGAAGTTGTTCTGGACACTGAACAACTCTTCCTAATCTCTTAAGCATTCCCCCAATCATGCAGCATTAAAAAAAATCACAATTAGAAAGGACTCCAACCTCAACTCTTGATCTGTGAAAGGCACCTCAAAATCAATGCTACACCCTCAGTTAATTTTTAAGTCATCACTGCAGTGTCACAATACAGAACTCTCTTTAGAGCTCTGGAAACAAATTTATTTTGGAAGCTACTCCTCAAGAAGATATTTTCATCTCATGTTTGTTTTCATATCTTCACTGCTTGTTTACCTGCACTGTGAGAAAGAAAAGATGGGCTGAGTTTGGTAAACTTTTCTCTTGTGAGAATTTTCAAGAAGATTCTTTATCTAAGCTTTCAGCTGTGCATCCCGCATGCGTAGCGCATGGCAACAGTTATAAAACAAGGCAAATACTGTAGTTATGTTGCCAGGCAGCTCAGAGAGTGTTACCTAAGCACTGGGGCCCAGTGTTAATATATACAGAAGGAGTTCTCAACTTTTTTAAGCCGGGGAGAGGGGGGATCACGCTACCTCAGACAGCTTCAGGGGCGAGATTGCCATTTTGCCCTTCCTCCACCACATGGCGCTTCCTGGTGTAGTGGAGGCAGTGGGGGGGAGGGCACGTGAAATCATACCGTGGGCTACATCTAGCCCATGGATCGCATGTTGAGAATCCCTGATATACAGTATATTAAATTCTCAGACATCATGGAATGGGGCAGGGGGGGGGAGAGACTATGGGGTGGGGGGAGGAGGAGAGAATAGCCTTTAGAAAAGGACACAAGATGCCAGGTTGTATCAAGGTTTCCCTTGTTCGAAAGCCAGTCGTATCCGACTCTAGGGTGCAGTGCTCATCTCTGTTTCAAAGCCGAAGAGCCAGTGCTGTCTGCTGCTGCAGACGTTTCCGTGGTCATGTGGCAGGCATGACTAGACACCGGAATACACAGAACGCTGTTACCTTCCCATCGAAGTGGTCCCTATTTATCTACTTGTAATTTCTTGCCTTCGAACTGCTAAGTTGGAAGGAAATTGTTTATTTGGTAAAATATAGCTGATGCCCTTTAGATCCCAGAAGTGTTGGGTGTTTCAAGAGATAAGGATGGAGTGAGACCGAATGTTAGCATACGTCGAATGAGAATGGAGAGCAATCTCCCTGGAGGAGGTGCTGTTTTGCCACGCTAATTGCTTGTGTGGCTAATTACGCCCGAGAAGAGTTGAAAACCTGTTGTGTAAGTAACTCAGATGTAACGCGATTGCAATTAAATCTAACGATCCTCCATCTTTTCTTCTTTTTCCTCTTGTGTAAATATTGTGGGACTTGTTTCCTGCCGTAGCTGTAGTGTTAATTACCTTGTAACCAATCAATGTGTTGTTGCCCTGTTGTTTACCAAGTTAAGACTGGTACGAGTTTTTTGTGGTGGTGACACGCCGACCAGCTCAGGTGTCGGGTCACGGAATTCCAAGAGGTACAGGTGGACGACAGTCACGGCAGCTACATATTAGGGTTCTCCCCCACCCACTTAGCCCAAGGGGGAGACATGGTAGACGGCTAGCCAGGGCAATTGAATTTCCGTCCCATCCATTTGAGCCCGTCTCTGCAGTCCGAATGCCTTGACATGGAAAGTTTTGATTTTGAGTTCCAGGACGGGGGGGGGGGGAGTTTGCAGAGTGTTCCCCCACTCGTCCATGAGAGAGGAGGGGTTTTGATTTCTCCCAAGTAACCCGCCCCCCGGCCTTCTGTGTTTGAGTCTACCTCTACTCCCCAGAAAACGAGGCAAGTTTTTGTTAAGTCGCCCCCCTACTCAGGGTAACAGGCGGGAATTTTCGTTAAGTTATTCCCCATCTCTTCCAGGTTTTGATTTAGAGCGATCCCCTGCTCCATCTGTATCTAGACAGGGTTATGATTTGGTTTGCCCTTCCCCGGGTCCCCTTCCAGGAACGGGGCAGTGTTTCCGAAATACAAATAAGGCTACTCACTGCCCCCCTGCGGAACGTGAGCCTTCAGAACCCAATCTGCCGAGCCCCTCCGAGCTCAGCCAAGCAGCTGTTCGGCCCAAATGAGTGTGCAGGCCCCCACAGTGGTTGAGGGACTTCGTCCCATCCTAGGGGGGAGGGATGTTTTGTATGTAACTCAGATGTAACACGATTGTAAATGGATCTAACGATCCTCCATCTTTCCTTCTTCCTCTTGTGTAAATATCGCGGGACTTGTTTCCTGCCGTATCTGTAGTGTTAATTACTTTGTAACCAATCAATGTGTTGTTGCCCTGTTGTTTATCATGTTATCCAATCACTTGGCTCCGTGCCAGGTTTGAATCCTTACCTATTGTATATAAGGAACATTGCTCCGCCATTGACCTCATGTTCAGATTGACTACCGTCTAATAAAGTTGTGTTTGGCCCCCTGACTGCTGGCTACTGCGTAGCAATCTGTGAACATCAAAAAACCTGAAGCACCCATTCGCCCTGACGGTCAGAGAAATTGAAGCAGGCTTGCTCCGTTTCCATCAGGAGCAGGGTTAGCTGCGGGAAACCAAGTCAGGATTGTGACTTCATAGTATTTTTTGGGGGGTGCACAGGGCTGCCATCAGGGCAGTACTACCAGTACTGCCATATAGGGCCTGGAGCTGACAGGGGCCCTGCCACCACCGGCCATAACTGTGACATTATTGTGTGGGGGCCTGCTCTGTATTGGAATAAAATCTAGTATTATTATTATTGCTTAACTTTGCAAGATGAAATAGCGATTCACGCCATTTTGGTTAAGGGTAAATTTTGTCCTTTAATATCTTTCACCATGCTGAGACAAATTGTGAACATCAAATTTTTGACGAAGGTGGGATCTTGCTTCCCACAGCATCATGCTCCCTTTGTTCGACCTCAAGGCTCCGGAGAAACAATGCACAATGCGGCGTCACTATGTTTGAACTGTCAACACACCTCCTGCTTCCACTGCTTCTTGCCAGTGGGACAACCTGGAGGAAGTTCTGAGGGACCGCCTACTGCCTGGAATGAGGGATGAGGAAGCCCAGTGGAGGTTAATGGCCAGAGACTACTTTACATTCAAGTCCGTCCTGCAAGAGGCTCTGGCGGCTCTGGTGGCTCAACCGGCATGGGCCAGCATGAAGTACTGCAAGTGAAGGTCTGCCGCAACCGAGAGGTCGGGGTCCACCATGCAGGTCACCCGCTGCTCACCGCCACATGCATCCAGACCATCCAACTCATCGGCGTCCACTTCATCACTGGGGTCCAGGTCCAGCGACAACAACAGCAAGGTCCAGAAAGTTCGGAGGAAAATGGCCGAGAAGCGTTTTGACGAGAAAACACAGCGGCGGTGCGACGGCTGCGGAGGATAGCATGACCGGAGAAAGTGCCCCTTTTGGAAGGATGAATGCCACCACTGCGGGTGCCTGGGACACATCGCAAAGGTCTGCAGCCAGTGTCAGAAGCAAGGCCAGGGGTCCCCCAACTAGCCGAGATGGAAGGGAGTGGCCATCGGCAAGATTTCTTCAGAGGAGCCGACCATGAACCATGTGGCCAACGCACACCATCGTTTTTTCACAAAGGTACTGATACAGGGGGTTCCTGTTAGGATGGAGGTGGATTCAGACATGTCCTACTCTATTGTGTCCCAGAAAGAGTTTTTGCGAATTCCCCCCAGTTCACACCCAAAGTTAAAGGTTTGTAAAACATCCCTATGGGACATGCAAGTAAACTTGATTCATGTTTTGGGGGTGGGGGATTTTACAGTAGAGTTCAAGAACTTGACCAAAAAACTACCCCTCGTGGTCCTCAAGCAAGGTTTGAACTGCCTTTTGGGAGTCCAGTGGTTTGCCCCGTTAGGGATCGAACTGTCTGGCATCAATGCCATCAAGACTGACCCGGTGCGAGACATGTGCAATGCACACACAGCGGTTTTCAAAATGGGGCTCGGGAAGTACAAGAGGCCCCCAGTCTCGTTTGATCTGGATCCAGCGATTAGACCCATCTGGCTCAAGCCACAAAGAGTACCCTTCACCCTCAAAGACAAGATTGAGGCAGAACTGGATAAACTGGTGGGTCAGGGGATTTTGGTTCCGGTGGACTCCGTGGAGTGGGAGACACCGATTGTTACTGCTATGAAACCTAATGGGGAGGTTAGGATTTGCGCAGACTACAAGTGTACGATCAATAAGGTCATTCGGCCCAATGCCTACCCAGTGCCGGTAGTTAGCCATTTATTAGCCACTTTACATGGGGGTAAATGCTTCGCTAAGTTGGATTTAGCACAGGCTTATCAGCAGCTAATGGTTACACCTGTTGCAGCAGCTGCCCAAACTATAGTTACTCACAAGGGAGCGTTTAAGGTAACACGCCTCCAGTTCGGGATGAATTCAGCCCCTGGTTTATTTCAGTCGCTGGTTGAACGGCTCTTAAAGGGTCTCCCCGGGGTTCTCCCCTACTTCGATGACGTCCTGATAATTGCCGAGAATGAGTCCCAGCTAGCTAGGAGGTTGGGCTGGGTTTTATCAGGGTTCAAGAATGCGGGGTTACGTCTGCGGAAAGACAAATGTGTGTTCCTTGCAAGAGAAGTTGAGTTCCTTGGGTACAAGATCACCACCTCCGGCTCCAAGGTTGTAGCTGTTCGTAACGCCCCTCGCCCAACTGTGAAGCCAGAGTTGCAGTCTTTCCTGGGGCTGCTTAATTTCTACCACTCCTTTTTGCCGCAGAAAGCATCTGTGACCGAGCCGCTGCATCGGCTTTTAAAGAAAGATGCGGTTTGGTGATAGGGAAAGAGCCAGGAACGTGCTTTTAAAGAGGTAAAACAGCTTCTTTCTTCAGAAGCGATCTTAACCCACTTCGACCTGAAGAAGCCCGTGGTACTTGTGTGCAATGCTTCACCAGTGGGGGTGGGGGCTGTGCTGTGCCTTGTCCTGGAGAATGGATGGGAGGCTCCGATTGCATTCTACTCGAGGTCACTCTCGAAGGCAGAGAAAAATTACGCCCAAACAGACACAGAGGCTCTTGCAATAGTTGCTGGAACTAAAAGGTTCCACGATTTCCTCTATGGTAGGGACTTCACCTTTGTAACAGACCACAAGCCGCTGCTGGGGATCATCATTATGACCAGGCCCACCCCCCAAATACTGGGCCCCCCGAATGCTACGGTGGGTGATCTTCCTAAACGCTTACCAGTTCACACTGGTTCACCACCCGGGCAAAGAAATCAGCCATGCTGATGTGCTTTCCCAGTCTCCCTTGCCTAAGTTAGGGGAACCCGAGTGCGAGATCGAGCAGGACCACCAGGAGTTGCTAATTGAATCCCTCGACTCACCTCCGATCGTGCCCACTGATCTCGCCAAGGCTATGGCGAAGGACAAGGTTCTATCCCAGGTTGTCCCATGGGTAAAGAAAGGGTGGCCCGCAACTCCTCCAGCTGAGGAGTTCAAAGCGTTCTTTCGAAAAAGGTTCAAACTTTCGCTCGAGAGAGGTTGCCTCCTGTGGGGCCAGAGGGTGGTCATTCCTCAGGTGTTGTGCTCCAAGGTGCTCAGGTAGCTACACATCAGCTACCCTGGAATCGTGCACTCAAAGGCATTGGCCAGGAGCTATCTCTGGTGGCCCGATCGACACAGATATTGTGGGCACTTGCGAGAGTTGCCAGAGTTCTCAACCTGAGGAGTCCCGACTTCCCTCCAGAGAATGGGACACAGCCCGCGGACCTTGGTCGCAATTACACATTGATTTTGCTGGTCCGTTCAGGGGTGCACTTTTCTTGCTAGTGGTCAACTCTTATTCAAAATGGTTGAAGGTTGTTCCAATGCCCAGCACCTCCTCCGAAGCTGCCATTAAGCAGTTGAGAAGGCTGTTCGCTTGTTTTGGACTGCCCGATGTGCTGGTGTCCAACAATGTGAGTACGTTCACATCAGTCGAATTCCAGACGTTCCTCGAACGGAATGCCATTCAACACGTTAGGTCCGCCCCCTTTCATCCTGCAACAAACGGTCAGGTAGAGCGCCAGGTATGAACAACGAAAGAGGCGCTCCAGTGCATGGGAAAGGGGGACATCGAATTGCAGCTTTATCAATTCCTCCTTTGCTACAGTGTAACCCCCCTGGCATCCGGAATGTCCCCCGCAGAGCTTCTGATACGCAGAAGACCTGTCTTGCTATTCGACCGGTTGGATCCGACCAGGGTGGAAGATAGGGGGAACAATGTGGGGATTGAGCATAAGAAGGTGTTTCCAGCCGGGGACCCAGTGTATTGCAGAAATTACGCGGCTGCCGGACCGGCATGGGTCCCAGGGGTTGTGGTCGAGCAAACAGGACCAGTGTCCTACCAAGTTAAGACTGGTATGGATTTTTTGTGGTGGCGAAACGCCGACCAGCTCAGGCGTTGGGTCACGGAATTCAAAGAGGTACAGGGGGACGACAGTCACGGCAGCTCCACGTTAGGGTTCTCCCCCACCCACTTAGCCCAAGGGGGAGACATGGTAGATGGCACGCCAGGGCAATTGAATTTCTGTCCCATCCATTCAAGCCCGTCTCCGTAGTCCGAATGCCTTGACACAGAAAGTTTTGATTTTGAGTTCCAGAATTGGGGGGGGGGGGTTTGCAGAGTGTTCCCCCACTCGTCCATGAGAGAGGAGGGGTTTTGATTTCTTCCAGGTAACCCCCTGGCCTTCTGTGTTTGAGTTTACCTCTACTCCCCAGCAAACGAGGCATGTTTTTGTTGAGTCACCCCCTACTCAGGGTAACAGGCGGGAATTTTCGTTAAGTTATTCCCCATGATTTAGAGCGATCCCCTGATCCATCTGTATCTAGACGGGGTTATGATTTGGTTTGCCCTTCCCCGGGTCCCCTTCCAGGAATGGGCCAGTGTTTCCGAAATACAAATAAGGCTACTCACTGCCCCCCTTTGGCAGCGGAACAAAACATCCCTCCCCCCTAGAATGGGACTAAGTCCCTCAACCAGATTGACTACCGTCCAATAAAGATGTGTTTGGCCCCCTGACTGCTGGCTACTGCGTAGCAATCTGTGAACATCAAAAAACCTGAAGCACCCATTCGTCCTGATGGTCGGAAAAATTGAAGCGGGCTTGCTCCATTTCCATCAGGAGCAGGTTTAGCTGCGGGAAACCAAGTCAGGATTGTGACTTCATAGTATTTGGTGTGTGTGTGTGCGCAGGGCTGCCATTAGGGCGGTATTACCAGTACTGCCATATAGGGCCCGGAGCTGACAGGGGCCCTGCCACCGCCAGCCATAACTGTGACATTACTGTGTGGGGGCCTGTTGTGTTTTGGAATAAAATCTAGTATTATTATTATTGCTTAACTTTGCAAGATAAAATGGCGATTCATGCCATTTGGATTAAAGGTAAATTTTAGCACGCTCTTCCCTGGTTTCAAGGCGTGCTCTTTATGTAAATGAGTAATATCTGATTGGTTATTATTTTGGATCCTTTCGGGGATTTGTCAGTACTTGAATATTGCATTTCTGATTCGTTAGTTAACGTTATCTGAAAAGGTTGCTAGTTTGTATCATTTGGGTAACTGCCGCTTGAACGCTATATAAAGCACCGTTTGCAAAAGGGCGTTGGCTCCTGGTTCGCATGCACAATACACACGTGTGGGCATGGGCTACTTCCAGAATGGTGCAGTCGTGGAACATACCTGTCAAGTTTTGGGAAATTCCTGTCAAATAAGGGAAATTTCCCGGCCAAAACAGGAAACTGGACAGCTATGTTTATCCTGTGCTGGCCTCCAGTCTAATTGCAGTCTAATACGGGATAGACGGCGGGAAAGAGTGTAAAATATGGGGGGTTGAGAGAAATTTCCCAAAACTTGTCAGGTATGGCGTGGAACTGATCCCGGACAGCAGAATAGCAGGAACAGGTGCATGAGCCAACTCATGTCCGGTTAAGCCTGTATTATTGTTCTTCCAAGAGTAGTGAATAAACCGTTGCTTCGTTGTTTGATTCACTGTGCTTGTTGGTCTCTTCATTGCAAGTTCTGGACACAACAGGGCCCCAATAGGATTGCTCAATTTGGGTCCCAGAAATTTCCGATGGTGGCCCTCACGGGAGTGCGAGTGTCACTGACTGAGCTGAAGTGTGGCCTTGCATTTCCCGCCCAGCCTAAGATGCTGACTGGGAGGCAGAAGGACAGCAGTTCCATTCCCGAGTATTGCAGGATGGAATGAGCTCCCGTCTTTCTCCCAGCTCCTGCCAACCTAGCAGTTCAAAAGCAAGACATGGCAAGGAGATAAATAGGGAAGGTAATAGCATTCCGTGCGGTCCGGCGTCTAGTCATGCCAGCCACATGACCGTGGAAACGTCTGCAGCAGCAGACAGCGCTAGCTCTTCGGCTTTGAAACAGATGAGCACTGCGCCCTAGAGTTGGATACGACTGGGTTTCGAGCAAGGGAAGCCTTTTACAGCCTCCTCCGCCACCTGCCCCCCCCCCACCAAAACGCTCGCAGCCCCTCTGTTTGCCAGGGCCCTCCTCCAGGGAGAGCCCACTTGGAGAGAGGTGAGAGGGGCAGGAGTCGGGTCTACCGTCTGCGGCGTCCTCCTCGCCAAAAATAGGAGTGTGCTCTCTTCACACGAAACCACCGAGCAGCGAAAGGCAAACGCACACATGACTGGGCCGCGTTTTTGCATGCGCCCACGCCATGACGGGTCGGGGAAGTCCCCCCTCTCTCACCCACGCGCCCTTCCTCCTTCCCCCGCCCTGAACTTTCCTGAGTCAGGGCCCAGACAGACAGAGCGGCCATCTCGGGGGGGGGGGGGCTTCGCATGTGGGGCCCTTTATTATTCCACTTCGCCCAGCGGCGCGCGAGGAGTAGTTGGAGGGAGGAGGAGGCCTCAACTCCCGCCCAGGTCCGGCGTGGTTATACCGCGGCCGCCCAGAAGGTGGGGCTTGAGGTGCCCGCCTCTCGGCGCTCGCGTGTGTTGCTCTTTGCCCCCCTCCCCTCCTCACAAAATCACAAGCTGAAGAGCCGAAGCAAGGCGGTCGGTCGGTTTTGTTGGTTCGAGTCCCCGGAGAGGGAGTCACCTTGGATTGAATTTGAAAGTCAGGCACACGGAGCCGCCGCTGGGGGTGGGGGTGAGGAAAGGGGGAAACGAGACGAGCACACGGAAGGCGCATGGTGTGTGGGGAAGCCACAAGTGGGAACTTTGGGGTGTGTGTATCGCTTTGGGTCGCCTGAGAGGAATTATATTTTGGGGTTGGGAGTGTCAGTGCGACAGGTTCGATCCCTTCCCAGTCGGCTGTCTAGCTGAGGCGGGTCGGACCGGACGAGAGCCTCCCTCCGCGCCTCAGCTGGGATTGCATTGCTCTGTCTGAGGTGTTTTTTTGCACGTGAGGCAGAAGAAGAAGCCAGAGAAGAGGAAGAAGAGGGCGAGTGAGTCACGGAGACGGGCGTCGTCGTCGGCAGGGGCAGCCTTCTCTGACTGAGAGGAAAAGAAAAAAGACGGAAGCGCGGCTCGCTTGACGCCCGGCGACTTCTTTCCCTCAGCAGCCCCCCCCCCCCCCCCATTCGTTTCCCTCCCTTTGGCCTCGGACGGACTCGCCCGGGTGGTGGGTGAGCGAGAGGGAAGCGCCTCGGCGCTTGCTGCTCCTGGCCGGGAAGAGGAGAAGGGAAGCCGAGAGCGAGAGAGAGACGCACCTCGGGAGAAGGAAAGGGAGGGACCCATTGGCGAGCAGCAGCTGAAACCGCACGTAAAATGAGGGCAGACCTGGTCGGTGCTGGAGCCTCGGGCGAGGCCATTGCCACCTGAAAGGGGAAAAAAGCAATGGTGACGACGACCAGCGGAAGGGGAGACCGCGGAGGCAGCAGCAGCGGGGCCTGGCCTTTGCCTGCCAAGGTAAAAGCAGCGCCAAAAGATTTTGGGAGGGAGGGAGGGAGACAGAAGCCGGGCTTGGGAGCGCCGACGACGAGAGCTTCCTCTGCCCCCCTTTTCTGCGGGGTTGACCTTGCCTCAGGTTTAGGGAGAGGAGGGTGGCTGGTGGTGGTGGTGGTGGTATAAGGAGATGACGGTGGGCTTTCAAGGGTAAGTTTCTCTGTCCCTCACATATACAGTAATACCTCATACAAAAGTCCGCTTACATCACCTAATTCCTTGAAAAATGTTGCCTCATACAAAGTCCAAATCCGTATAAAGTACAAACTTGTGGAACCAAGCTTGGACGTTGTGTGAGGTATCACTTGTATCTTTTTCTTAATAAGGTAGGGAAACTTCATATTCCTTGTACAAGTAATACCTCATACAAAAGTCCGCTTCGTACAACATCGGATTCATACAACATCGCCTAATTCCTTGAAAAATGTTGCCTCATACAAAGTCCAAATCCGTATAAAGTTCAGACTTGTGGAACCAAGTTTGGACGTTGTGTGAGGTATCACTGTACACACATACACACACTCGGATCACTGCAAGCCTGTCCCCAGAGGTTTGCTTTTTCTACCCCACCCACCCTCATCCCAAGTCCTTCAGGGCAAAAAAAACCCCCTGAGACTGGTTTCAATGTGGGAAAAGGCTCACCCAGGTTGTGGGTTTGCTCAAGTGGCGTGTGGAAAATCTGACAGGCCGAATTGGGTAGTGGTGGGGAGGTATCATAGGCCATGTGCAAAGGGCCACGTGTGTGTGTGTGTGTGTGTGTGTGTGTGTGTGTGTGTGTGTGTGTGTGTGTGTGTGTGTGTGTGAGAGAGAGAGAGAGAGAGAGAGAGGGAGGTTGACTCGCATACCTGTCAAGTTTTGAGAAATTTCTGTCAAATAAGGGAAATTTCCCGGCCAAAATGGGAAACTAGACAGCTATGCTTATCCTGGGTTGTGGGTGGCGTGTGTGAGAGGTTGACTCGTAGAGGCATTGTGATGGGAGTCTGTGTTTTGGTGGCTCAAGTGGATAAGACGCTGACTGGGAGGCGGAAGGTCAGCAGTTCGATTCCCGAGTACTGCAGGACAGATTGAGCTACCGTCTTTGTCCCAGCTCCTGCCAACCTAGCAGTTCAAGAGCAAGAAATTTCAAGTAGATAAATAGGGACCACTTTGGCGGGAAGGTAACAGCGTTCCCGTGCGCTTGGGTGTCTAGTCATGCCTGCCACATGACCATGGAAACGTCTGCAGAAGCAGACAACGCTGGCTCTTTGGCTTTGAAACAGAGATGAGTACTGCACCCTAGAGTCGGATACGACTGGCTTTTGAGCAAGGAAAACCTTTACCTTTCCCAACTCTCCTTTCGCTCCTTCTTCTCCCCCCCCCCTTGGGGGCCATCCAGTGGCATGTCTGATGGCTGTACAACATCAGATTGAACTCGAGATGTTGCCAAGAATGTCCAGCTTTGTGTAGATCCACATGGGGAAAAGACTCTAGTTGAGACAGAAATGTAAAGGGGGGGGGGAGAATGTGCCAATGGGTGGTAGAAGACTCTGCATGGTAAAATGGAAGTTCCCTCCAGTTGATGCATCAGAACATGTTATGTGTGCCACGGCTGTCCGTGTGTGTGTGTGTGTGTGTGTGTGTGTGTGTGTGTGTGTGTGTGTGTGTGTGTGTGTGTGTGTGTGTGTGTAAAAGCAGTGGCTGGCCTTGAGATCTGTTCTGCTCACAGGAGCAAGAGCACATGCTTTCACTGTGGGTTCCTAAGCCTCTCCCATCTTTTGACAGCGACCATCGATTGCAGTGAGACAGTAAAGTTGGAATGCCAGGAGAATTTTTAGTCTGGAGTGGAAAGAACTGCAGGGTGCTCTCTGCCTGCTGGAAGTTATCTGTTCTAACATCAGCTTAATGGTAAACATCAACTTAACATCACTTTGACTCTTAAAATGCATATGAGAAAGAAAATGCCTTGTACTGTATATTTATTTTGCAGGTAGAACTTGAAGCATTAATATAGTGACATACAGTAAAACCCCGACATACAAATGCCTCGAGTTACATAAAATTCAACTTACATAATGATTTTGTGCTAAAACCATGTCTGATTTACATGATTTCCTATGGGTTTGTTTCGAGTTACATAAAGATTCTTTTTCCTATGGGTTTGCTTTGATTTACATAAAAAATGATTTAAGCAAAAGCCTACGGAACGGACTTTCCCCCCCGTAAGTAGGGTTTTTACTATAGTTGTAGTTTTTAATTATATTTAGGATTAATATACAGCGCTCCGTGTCTAGTTATGCCTGCCACATGACCACAGAAATGTCTGCAGAAGCAGACAGCGCTGGCTCTTCGGCTTTGAAACAGATGAGCACTGAACCCTAGAGTCTGATACGACTGGCTTTCAAGCAAGGGGAACCTTTACCTTTATACAGCCTTTCCTCTTACAAGTTCTTAACATGAACAAAATTTGAGCAGAGTTCTGTTAGTATAAGTTGTAGAGCAGAGGTTCTCAACCTTTTCAAGCCAAGGGCCGGGTCACACTCCCTCAGACACTTCAGGGGCCGGTTGGCTATTTTGCCCTGCCTGACACACATGGCACTTCTGGGTGTGGCGGAGGCAGTGTGGGGCCACATGAAATGGTGTTGCGGGCCACAGCTGGCCATAGGTTGAGAACCCCTAGTATAGAGGTTGCATAACATATAGAATATAATGTTTAGAGTATAGAAGTTACCTGGGGAGATATCTGACTGACAAGCCAGATGTTGGGATTCGATTACGACTGTGCCATCAAGGAGAAGAGCCCAGCCTATGTAGTCAAGGGCAAGCTGCATAGTCCCAGGGCATGCCCAGGACAAAGGATTCTCTTACCTGGATAGCCCTAGAAAGGGTATTATAAGTTTATTTATTTATTTATTTATTTATTCACATTTATACCCCACCCTTTTAGTGCAAGCACCACACTCATAATAGCAAATAAAATTGCAAGAAAAAACACAGGATTGACTTGTGGGGACAGAACAGTTATTTATTATAGAGGTTTTTAATAAATCCAAATCTGTGTAAAATATAAAGTCCTTTGCCTTGAGGATGTTGCAGTACTCCCCCCCAAATAATAATAATAATAATAATAATAATAATAATAATAATAATAATAATAATAATAATAATAATAATAATAATAATAATAATCCAAAATTAATTTGTTTTAGAAAAGCATTTACATTTTGGGTTTTTTAAAAATCTTTTTTGTGGGAGGAAGGGGAGGAATAGTTTGTTTCCCAGTACAGATTCAAGTATTTTGTTCCAGGCAACATTACATCTCCTTGTGTAAATATAGATGGCTTCTAACACAGAATTCATTAGTCACCCAACAGAAATGTGTGGTGAAAGTTAATTAATCATCCTAGACTGACCTCCAAATAACAGACTACAGAGGGGTGGTTGGGTGGTTTAAAAATTAACTCCAAAAATCAGCTGGGTAATAAGAACTCTATCTTAATGGGCAGGCACTTCCACAAACATTTTGCCAAATAAGGGAAATCCTTCTTATACAGTATTAATCTTGTAGTTGCTTGCTAAGGACCAAAAGCTGTGTAATAAATGTTTCAAAAGTTTGCTATTAAGTACTTAAATAGGATCATCAATTCATTAACATAATTAGTCATGGTTGTATGCTGATATTGTATAACCTTTGATTAAGTAAGCATAGTTTTGGAATTATATTCTATGTCTGGAATAATATCAATGCTATGTTGTTCCACTGGATGGCACTTTACTTTCATAATGGTTTGTAATGTTTGTGAGGAGGTTTTGGAAGTTATTTTCCTTGAGTAATCTTAACCTATAAAACCAAGGGTTAACCGTTGGAACTTGCTATAGGTTGCTATGCATCGCCCTACTTGCCTGCACTCACCCTTCATGCACACGGCCGATCTGGGTCCGCAGGTCAACAAAGGATTGAGAAAACAGGCAGTGGGGCAACAGCCCCACAAACGCGAAAAAAGGGAAACAACTTCATTTCCCAACATTCCTTGCGCCATGCCGTACCAGAGCCAATCAGGCTGAGAGGCTCTCGCACGGCGTGGCGCAAGGAATGTTTGGAAACGCGCCGCAGCCAATCAAAATAAAACCGTTTAAAAAAAACGCAGCACAAACACAAAGCACAAACCCATAACTACAAGCCCCAGCGTCCTGCGCGCCATGAGTGCGCAGAACGCTGAGGAAGCCGGCGCCCAAAAATTAAAACAAAACAAAAAAACACCGGGAGAGCAAGTCCGCCAAGCCGCAGGAACCAAAGCCCCCCTCCCCAACGGCGCCTGAAGCTCCTAATCGGAGTTTCCCCTTTAATATCACTGGGTGGGGGGGGGGGTTGTGCTCTCCCTCTCTACTGGCTCCCCTGGGGTTGAGAGGGTTGGGGGGACCAAAGGAGCCTGTCTCCCCAAACCTCCTGACTCCAGGGGACCTGGCAGAGAGGGAATCCCTCTCCCCACACACATATGCCCCATATTAAAGAGAAGAAACCAAGCGGTTACTTCTCTTTAAAAATGGAGTTGGGGGGGGAATCCCCCTCTCCGATGGCTCTCCTGGGTCCGGAAGGGTTGGGGAGACAGACCCCTTTTCTCAACCCAACCCTCCCAAACCCAAGGAAGCCAGCGGA
Organism: Bradypodion ventrale; assembly: GCA_035047345.1. Lineage (NCBI taxonomy): Eukaryota > Metazoa > Chordata > Lepidosauria > Squamata > Chamaeleonidae > Bradypodion > Bradypodion ventrale. The sequence continues at coordinate 257,717,658 of JAWDJE010000001.1, forward strand.
GAGGGGGATCACAACCCACCCACCCCCACTGATATTAAAGGCGAAACCCCAATTGAGATTTCCCTTTTAATATCAGAGGGTAGCCTGGATTCGATCCCCTCTCCTGGGTCCCATGAGTCTGGAAGGTTTGGGGGGACAAAAGGAGCCTGTCCCCCCCCCAAGCCAGGGGGAGACGGCAGAGAGGGGATCTCCCCGTAGGACACCAAAAAACACAAAAACAAACAATCAAAAACATTCAAAAATACACAAAACCAAACAAAAATAACACCAAAAACAATAGAAAGTAAACAACAACAAACATTTCCAAACACACCCAGCACCCAGCCAAACACCACAAAATCCAACTACCACCACCACCCTAAATAAAGAAAAACAGCCAACTCAAAAACAGATGTCAAAAAAATAAAATAAAAACTATTCAAAAATCCTGTGCTGAATTTTTACTCAAATAAAAAACAAAAACATCAATACACAGTTTAAAAACATTTATTGTGAAAAACATGTACTTTCACATTTTTTAAATTATTACCTACGGTACAACAATTTAGAGAAATACATACTTAAAAATATTGGGTTAAATAATTTTTTGGGGAAAAGTATATCATCCTTTATTCTTTTTTTCATCCACAAAACCAAAACACCAAACAAAACTCATCACAGTTTATAACAGGCCATCAAAAAAAATTGTATAAATAAAAATTTTAAATATTTCAATTATAGACTAACCTCTTCTTTACAAACATTAACAACAACAACAAAAACTTTCCAACACCATTTAAAACAGCCCGGCAACGCCGGGCAACTTCTGCTAGTTATTTCTATATAACAGGTAAAAGTCCATATGCAAGAGTTCAGATAGTTAAAGAGGTTAAATAGCTTACAGTGAGGATATATGAGAAGCTACCTTCTCCCATATGACCCTACTTAGGGTTTATGAGAACCATTGTATTATGATGGATAGCGTTAGACTAGGGTTCAGAAAGCTAAAGGTCAAATCCCTGTTAAGTGATGGAAACACAGACAGTGATTTTGATAAATAATAATTGCATGCTGTCAAGTCAGTTATCATTCATGGCAACCCTCCAAGGCAGGAGTTCTCAACCTTTTTAAGCAGGGGGCCGGGTCACATTCCCTCAGACAGCTTCGGGGGCCAGACGGCCATTTTGCTCTTCCTCCACTACATGGCACTTCCTGGTGTGGTGGAGGTGGTGGTGGGCCACATGAAATGGTGCTGTGGGCTGCTTCCAGCCCACGGGCTGCAGGTTGAGAATCCCTGCTCCAAGGTTTTCTAGAGAGATAATACACAGAAGTAATTTACCATTCCCTTCTTGGAACGCCTTGGGACTATACTGCTTGCCCATGACTACATAGGCTGGCTCTTCTCCCAGAAGGTGCAGTGGGGAATCAAACTCCCTCTTGCTCTGAAACTAGATACCTAAACCACTGAACTATTCAGCCAGCTGATATTGATAAAACCATTGATTAAGTATCGTACATAGTTTGACAACGCTATTCCCGTTACAGCAAGGTGAAAGCAATTGGACATTACATAACTTAATAGAAGTTTTGTTGGATATCTGAGACAATGCCATCTTTGATCTTACTTTGTGGGGGAGCTTGAGTGTAACCCAATGCAGGGTCCTATCCATTGCACTCTTGCCATTGATGTAAAGAAAATTGTTCCACCTTCCTTTAAATCTTTACTAGATAAATGTGCTGTTTTATTTGTATTTACTGTTAAAAATTTAAACTTTGTTTTAGAATCATTAAATGGTGTTTTGGGTTTTATTATAAATAGCCTCAGGCACACATTGGATGAAGGATCGATTCAGAGATATTTTGGCCCGAATTTTACTTGCTAGAATTGATCCATTGAATTTACATCATTCAACAGTTGATTCAGTGAATCTATTCTGGTTGGGATTTCCAAAAGGATTCTGGTGGTTAAACATACAGTTTCAGAACTCTCCAGGGTATCAGTGTATTGTGCAGATCATAGGTCTGCCCTTTCTCCTTCAGTTATTTGTCACATGCTGAGATGAGAAAAGCCATAGTATAACTAGATTAGGTAGTACAGTGGAAACATAAAGGGGTTTAACTGGTTGGTTTGGATCCAGAGGAAAACAAGAAGCATGGGAGGGTATTATGAAGAAAGTGGGATTGGAGGTTGCAGAATACTTTCTAGGACTGAGGCAATGTACCTAGGCTTACCGTATTTATTCGAGTATAACGCGCACTCGTGTATAACGCGCACCCCTAATTTTCTATGAAATCTCGGTATAAAATTTTTTTCACAGGTCCCGCTGCCGCCGCCGCTCACCTCAAGAAGCCGGCGCCGGGTAGGCTCGGAGCACGCCGCGGCCCCCCTCCCAGGCGCCCAGGTCCCGCTGCCGCCGCCGCTCACCTCCACGCACCCGCCGGGTCGGAAAGGGAACCCTCCGGGTGAGGGCCGCGGCGTGCTCCGGGCCTACCCGGGCCGCGCGACTCAAGAAGCCGGCGCCGGGTAGGCTCGGAGCACGCCGCGGCCCTCCGCCCAGGCGCCCAGGTCCCGCTGCCGCCGCCGCTCACCTCCACGCACCGCCATCGCCGCTCACCTCCGAGCGCCGCCATTGCCGCCGCCATCGCCTTGCCTCTTCCCGGGCCCTCGCCATTCGGCCCGGGAATGGGAGGCAGAGTCTCCCCGCCCTCCGACCTCTGCTTGCCGGCCAGGGCTCCAAAGGAGACTCCGCCCGAGCGCCGCCATCGCCTTGCCTCTTCCCGGGCCCTCGCCATTCGGCCCGGGAATGGGAGGCAGAGTCTCCCCGCCCTCCGACCTCTGCTTGCCGGCCAGGGCTCCAAAGGAGACTCCGCCCGAGCGCCGCCATCGCCTTGCCTCTTCCCGGGCCCTCGCCATTCGGCCCGGGAATGGGAGGCAGAGTCTCCCCGCCCTCCGACCTCTGCTTGCCGGCCAGGGCTCCAAAGGAGACTCCGCCCGAGCGCCGCCATCGCCTTGCCTCTTCCCGGGCCCTCGCCATTCGGCCCGGGAATGGGAGGCAGAGTCTCCCCGCCCTCCGACCTCTGCTTGCCGGCCAGGGCTCCGGCGGCGTCTCCTTGAGTCGCGGCGGCGGCAGCGGGACCTGGGCGCCTGGGAGGAGGGCCGCGGCGTGCTCCGAGCCTACCCAGGCCGCGCGACTCAAGAAGCCGGCGCCAGGTAGGCTCGGAGCACGCCGCGGCCCTCCGCCCAGGCCCCGAGCCTACCCGGCGCCGGCTTCTTGAGTCGCGCGGCCCGGGTAGGCTCGGAGCACGCCGCGGCCCCCCTCCCAGGCGCCCAGGTCCCGCTGCCGCCGCCGCTCACCTCCACGCACCCTACCCGGCCCGCGCGACTCAAGGAGACGCCGCCGGAGCCCTGGCCGGCAGGCAGGGCTCGGAGGGCGGGGAGACTCTGCCTCCCATTCCCGGGCCGAATGGCGAGGGCCCGGGAAGAGGCAAGGCGATGGCGGCGCTCGGGCGGAGTCTCCTTTGGAGCCCTGGCCGGCAAGCAGAGGTCGGAGGGCGGGGAGACTCTGCCTCCCATTCCCGGGCCGAATGGCGAGGGCCCGGGAAGAGGCAAGGCGATGGCGGCGCTCGGGCGGAGTCTCCTTTGGAGCCCTGGCCGGCAAGCAGAGGTCGGAGGGCGGGGAGACTCTGCCTCCCATTCCCGGGCCGAATGGCGAGGGCCCGGGAAGAGGCAAGGCGATGGCGGCGGCAATGGCGGCGCTCGGAGGTGAGCGGCGATGGCGGTGCGTGGAGGTGAGCAGCGGCGGCAGCGGGACCTGGGCGCCTGGGCGGAGGGCCGCGGCGTGCTCCGAGCCTACCCGGCGCCGGCTTCTTGAGTCGCGCGGCCCAGTCCTCGTGTATAACGCGCACCCCAACTTTGAGCCTTTTTTTGGGTACAAAATTTTGCGCGTTATACTCGAATAAATACGGTAAGCAAGAACGAGGCTCGTGGCCATAAATTCTCGTGAGATTTGTTCAGGCTTGTACAGTAATACCTCATACAACGTCCAAACTTGGTTCCACAAGTTAGGACGTTGTATGAATTTCCGACTTTGTATGAGGCCTCATACAACATCCAAATTATTGCCACCGATGCTTTGTATAGCGTCGTTCCCATAGAGATACATTGCACAAACTGCAGGGCAAAGTCAAAGAAACACAGGAAACTGACAGAACTTTAAGAGGGGCCTTCGGCTCAACAACTTAAACAGGATTTAGCAAGGAGCGGGCTCAACAACCACGTCGGAGCCCAACTCCAAGTCCTCAGGATCATCGCCAGAGCAGGGCAACAAATAATAATAATAATAATTTTAATTTAAATACCGCAATTCTCTCCCTCCGGTGCAGCATCCGTGTCGGCTTTTTTCCCCTCTAGCCAAGCAGGGCTCAGAGGGGGCGGAGGCAGCGGTAGGCAATGGACGCACCAAGCTCCCATCTCCGGAGGTGGGGATCTGCTTTTGGGGCCGTGGAGAGGCGAGCCCCAGGTGTGGCGAGTTCTTTCTTTCCCCACCTCCTCCGGCCGGCTGCCATTGCACCTCTGTGGGGCCTCCCAGCCCTGGCGTCGGTGGGGTCCGTTGAAGGCAGGGAGCCACTTTTTGGGCCGTGGAGAGGCAAGCCCCAAGTGTGGCGAGTTCTTTCTTTCCCCACCTCCAACGGACCCCACCGATGCTGGGGCTAGGAGTCCCCATGGAGTTCGAACGGCAGCCGGTCGGAGGAGGCGGGGAAAGAAAGAACTCGCCGCACTTGGGGCTCGCCTCTCCGGTGAGTTCTTTCTTCCCCGTCTCCTTCGGCCGGCTGCCGGTCGAGCTCCGTGGGGCCTCCAAGCCCCGGCGTCGGTGGAGGTGAGGCAGGGCTGGAGGGAGGCGGGGCTGGTAGCCGCAGCTGACTCCCATCCTGGGCCGATGGCGGGGCCCCGGGAGTGTCGCGGCGAGGCTTGTCGGCAGCTCCTCCAGCTTCCCGGAGGACAGAGATCCCTGGAGGACGATGTTCTATAGGGTCGCAAAGGGTCGGAATCGACTGTGCGACTGAACAACAACAACAAAACTGCAAAAACCCTAATACCTCATACAACGTCCGGTGACGTTGTATGAGGCACCTTTTCCCCAAGAATTGGGTGACGTTGTATGGATCCGATGTTGTATGAAGCGGACGTTGTATGAGGTATTACTATAATTGACATATTCACTTTTAAAGCTGCAGCACAGTAACCTTGTTTGCTTTCATGCCCTCCAAATGGTTTCACTTTTCTCAGCCCTATTCAGATATGGCCAGTGGGAAGGGAAGGAACCCTAAAAATTGCACTTTAAAACATTTGGAGGGCGCCAGGTTAAAGCAGCTGCTTTGAGGCTTTTTTTTTATCCATGGTAGGAATTGAAGATTGGTTGTTATTGTTGAAACTTTAAAGGAAGCATTGGTGCTTGGAAGTGTAGTTGTTGAAATTGATGCTTAATGACTAAACAGCAATGACTATGTTAAATGTTTGAATTTATACTTTGAATTAAAGATTAAATTGGGATAATTAAAATTACTTGCTGCTATAGTGTATACTATATATATAAAAGGTTGCCCTTGCTTGAAACCAGTCGTATCTGACTAGGGTTTAGTGCTCACCTCCTTTTATAGCCAAAGAGCCAGCAATGTCTGCATCTGCAGATGTTTCCGTGGACACATGGCAGGTATGACTAGGCACCGGAGTGCACGGAATGTTGTTTACCTTCCCATTGAAATCGTACCTATTTATCTACTTGCAATTTCTTGCTTTCAAACTGCTAGATTGACAGGAGCTGGAACATAAATGGGAGCTCACTCTGTCATGCAGCACTCAGATCTCGAGCTGCTGACCTGACGATCTTCCATTAGTTACATTTAGCATCTTAACCACTAAGCCACCACAGTTCTGGAGCATAAATCGTAGCCCCCACACTGTGGAACCGCCTCCCAGTAGAGCTACGCCTCCAGGCCCAATTGCTACCATTTAGGAAAGAATTGAAGATGTGGTTGGTAAAATGGGTCTGGGGACCGGGATTGTCAACAAGTTCCCCTTTTTGGCTGGTCTGAGGCTTCCCCCTCCTGTAAATAATTTCTTAAGGTTTTTGTAGATTTTATATTTGTTTTTAGATAGTAAATGGCACAGCCGTGGGGGGAGGGGGTAATATTGTTATGTTTTTAAGGTTTTTTAAATTGTTTTATGTTGGTTTTAACTTGTGTACACCACCCAGAGTCCATTGGATAGAGCGGTATATAAATCTAAACTCATTGGGCTCACTGGTTGAATTCATGCAATCTAAGAAACAATTTTTGATAAAATGCAAGAATCCTTTTCGGTAGATCATATTTTAAATAAGTTATGATGTTTTTAGAAACTTTGCATTAGTGGATTGGTGTAAAATGAGATGATTTTAAACAGATAATTTAAGCTGCAAAGAAAATAGATTTATTATAAATTTCCTGAATATTTAAAATCTAACTATTGCTACAAATTTTTTAAATGCATCTGTTGAAATACATCCTTTAGTTCTTCTGTGTATAGGCTAGATGTGAAACTTCCAAAATGAAGGCACCTTTTGGTGAGTTCACTCCGCAGTTCTTTTCGCCTGACCTAGTCGACAACACAAGGTTATTACCAGAGTAGACCCATTGTGGTTCATAAATACTACAATCTTCGAGGAGGTTCTTTTTGTGTACCTCATCCTTTAGTTTAGACTAGTGTTTTCTAATCTTTGGTTTTTGGACTTCAATTCCCAGAAGCCTAAGTCATTTCCCCAATGTACTGCCTGAGGCTTCTGGAAATTGAAGTCCACCGGTGGGGCATGGGTCCCACGTTGAGAACCACTCGTTTAGACTGACTGTGAGACTAGTTCAAAGTCTCTGCTTGTATAATCTGCACACTTTTTGAAAACAGATTTTTGTGTGTGTCTGGTTTGGATAAGTAATTATGAAATGCTGTACAGTTTGTGCCCTTACATTTGAATTGAAAGAGCTAAACGGAAATCTCAGTACATAAGCAAGGACACTAAGTGCTGATCATGTTCAAGAAGGAAGATAAGTGGCAAAAATGTGTCTCCATGACACAAGGTAAATAACCATAGTTGTTTACAGTCTAGATCAGGGGTCAGCAAAGTTTTTCAGAACAGAAAACTTGACTGCTCAGTCCTGTAAGTGTATGGAGTACAGTGTATGGAGTACAGCACCCCACTGGGATGCTTGGAGTACATCAGTTTTGTCCTTTAGGAACTACTAAAAGATTTTGGTCACAGGAGTCCTAGGAAAGTAGCAACACGAATTTAATACTGGGAAAAGGGGAAAAGCTCCTTTTGAGATGACGGAATATACCGTAACTAAGGAACAAAACCCAGCAACAATCATGATTCGACTTCTCTTTCACACCAGCATTTATTAAGCAGCGACTCCAACACCCAGGTTGTGGCATAGCCTGAGGTCTACTTAGGGCGCTCTGGAACTGTGCAGCTAGAGACAGTGTGAAAGACATTGAATGCTTATCTTTGCCTAACACGTGTTGACCTCCATCTGCTACTGTTTCGGTGCTTGAAGACAACTGTTCTGCAGCTTGGAGACAACCTTCAATGTGTACTTTAAATCTACTACCTTCTTCCATGTCCATTTAAGCTTATGCAAGATGCTAAACTTGACAACTGGAAGGTCAGCAGGTCAAGATCCAAGTGCTACATGACAGAGTGAGATCCAGTCTCTGTCCTAGCTCCTGCCAACTTAGTAGTTTGAAATCAAGAAATTGCAAGTAGATAAATAGGTAGCACTTTGGTGGGTAGGTAAACAGTGTCCTGTGAACTCTAGTGTCTAGTGCAGTGATGGTGAACCTTGGCACTCCAGTTGTTCTTGAACTTCAATTCCCGGAAGCCCTGATCAGCAGGAGTGCTGACTTGGGCTTCTGGGTATTGAAGTCCAAGAACATCTGGAGTGCCAAGGTTGACCATCACTGGTCTAGTGATACCTGCCACATGACAATGGAAACATCAGCAGACACAGCAATATATATATATATATATATATATATATATATATATATATATATATATATATATATATATATATATATATATATATATATATATATATATATATATATATATATATATATATATATATATATATATATATATATTAACCTATAAATCCAAGGGTTAACCGTTGGAACTGGCTATAGGTTGCTATGCCTCGCCCTACTTGCCTGCACTCACCCTTCGTGCACACGGCCGATCTGGGTACGCAGGTCAACGAAGGATTGAAAAAACCGGCAGTGGGGCAACAGCCCCACAAACGCGAAGAAAGGGAAACAACTTCACTTCCCAACATTCCTTGCGCCGCGCCGGAGCCAATCAGGCTGAGAGGCTCTCGCACGGCGCAGCGTTCGGAAACATGCCACAGCCAATCAAAAGAAAAGCATTTTAAAAAAACGCAGCAAAAACACAAAGCACCAACCCATAACTACAAGCCCCAGCGTCCTGCGCGCCATATAATTTTAAAGAAAATTACAGTAAACAAATTGAAACTTAGACAATTGTACAATAAAATTAATGAGTAAACGAAAGATGATTAAAAATGATAATAGAAAGACAGTTAACACTTATACAGTAAGTAAGGCAGTTAATAACACTTAGCCTTATTTCAGTAATTAAAGATTACAGTAATTAAAGACTGCAGTGGCTCAAGTGGCTTATATGCTTATTGATATGTTTTTTTTGGATATGTCCTTTTTGTATATTGATGGTTGATATTTTGATGTGTTGTACTGATATATTGTATTATTGTAGAATTTTACTGTAATTGAATATGTTGTTAACCGCTTTGAGTTTGTCGTTGACAAAGGAAAGCGCTATATAAGTTTAAATATTATAATAATAATAATAATAATAATAATAATAATAATAATAATAATAATAATAATAATAATAATAATAATAATACACTGATAGGGAGGTGGAAGGTCAGCAGTTTGATTCCAGAGTACTGCATGCTGGAATTAGCTCCCATGTTTGTCCCAGCTCCTGCCAACCTAGCAGTTCGAAAGCAAGAAATTGCAAGTAGCTAAATAGGGACCACTTCGATGGGAAGGTAACAGCATTATGTGCGCTCCGGTGTCTAGTCATGCCTGCCACATGACCACTGAAACGTCTGCAGAAGCAGACAGCCCTGGCTCTTTGGCTTGGAAACAGATGAGCACTGAACCCTAGAGTTGGATACAACTGGCTTTCGAGCAAGGGAAACCTTATTTGATACCTATACATATTTACTTTTGATTACTTCTGTATTTATTATTAAACTAGTTTATAATTTCTTATACACTTTATAATAAACTATGGTTGTTAACTATAGTAGAACCCCATATAACGGAAAGACGGGAAGAGGGCAGAGGAGGAAAAGCAGGGGGAGAGACTCAAGAGTCCCAGGCAAAGGATAAGTACCTGATATGCAGATGTAGAAGACTTATTATAGAAACTGATATAGAGACTGTGTATAAAGTGTGATAATATGCATGATAATATGTTGTCTAAAATGTTTTAAACTTTTAAAACCTGTGGATAAAATGTATGAGGAGGGAAAAATGGCGTAGACACCGGCAAACCACGCCACAAATCTTGCCAAGAGAACCCTATTGACCAAAACAAAAGGCAAAACAAAGGGGCAGGCTAGGTGATACAGGATGCTTAACACCACAGAGGGGAGGAAGGGGAGGGACAGGAAAGGGGGAGGGGAAATGCAATGTTGTAAGGAGCAATACTGCATAGGGACATGGAATGTGAGATCAATGAACCAAGGTAAACTGGAAGTGGTAAAAAATGAGATGGAAAGAATAAGCATTGATATCTTAGGCATCAGTGAGCTCAAATGGACAGGGATGGGGGAATTCAGCTCTGGAAACCATCATATCTACTACTGTGGGCAAGAAAACCTTAGAAGAAATGGAGTAGCCATAATTGTCAATAAAAGAGTGAGAAAAGCAGTAATGGGATACAACCTTAAAAATGACAGAATGATGTCAGTCAGAATTCAAGGCAAACCTTTCAATGTCACTGTGATCCAAATATACGCACCAACCACTGGTGCAGATGAAGCCACAATGGATCAGTTCTATGAGGACTTACAACACCTCATAGAACAGACACCAAGAAATGATGTCCAAATTATATTAGGAGACTGGAATGCCAAAGTAGGAAATCAAAAAGTGGAGGGAATAACAGGCAAATTTGGTCTTGGAGTACAGAATGAAGCAGGGCAAAGATTGATAGAGTTCTGCCAAGAGAACGCACTGGTCATAGCAAACACTCTCTTCCAGCAACACAAGAGGCGACTTTACACATGGACATCACCAGATGGCCAACACCGAAACCAAATTGACTACATACTCTGCAGCCAAAGATGGAGAACCTACATACAGTCAGCAAAAACAAGACCTGGAGCAGACTGGCTCAGATCACAACCTACTGATCGCAAAATTCAGGCTTAGACTAAAGAAAATAGGGAAAACACGGAGACCAGAGAGATATCACCTAGACAGCATCCCTAAAGAATACGCGGTGGAGGTGATGAACAGATTTAATGGCTTAGACTCGGTAGACAGAGTACCAAAAGAATTATGGACGGAGATGAGGGACATCATGCAGGAAGCAGCAAAGAAAACCATACCAAAAGAAAAGAAGAGTAAGAAAGCAAAGTGGTTGTCTGATGAGGCTCTTAAAATAGCAGAGGAAAGAAGGAACGCCAAAGTCAAAGGAGAAAGGAAAAAGTACAATCATTTGAACACAGAATTTCAAAGAAAAGCAAGGAGAGATAAGGAAAACTACCTAAAAGAACAGTGCAGAGAAATGGAGGAAAACAACAAAAGAGGCAGAACCAGAGATCTTTTCCAAAAAATCGGCGAAATCAAGGGAACATTTAAAGCAAAAATGACCATGATAAGGGACAAAGACGGAAAGGAGCTAGCTGATGCAGAAGAGATTAAGAAAAGATGGAAAGAGTACACAGAGGAACTTTACAAAAAGGACCTCAACACTCCTGATAATCACAATGATGAAGAAATTGAACTTGAGCCAGACATCCTGGAGAGCGAAGTCATAAAGGCCCTAAAGAGCACTGCAAACAACAAAGCTAGTGGAGATGATGGTATCCCAGTTGAATTTTTCAAAGCGCTAAAAGATGATGGCGTCAAATTACTGCATTCAATATGCCAGCAGATTTGGAAAACAAAACAGTGGCCACAGGATTGGAAAAGATCAGTATACGTCCCAATCCCAAAAAAGGGCAATGCCAAAGAATGTTCAAATTATCGAACAATCGCGCTCATCCCACATGCCAGCAAGGTGATGCTCAAGATAATACAGGATAGACTTCAGCAACATGTGGAGAGAGAATTACCAGAGGTGCAGGCTGGTTTCAGAAGAGGCAGGGGGACTAGAGACCACATTGCCAACATACGCTGGATCATGGAGAAAACAAAGGAATACCAGAAACAAGTTTACTTTTGTTTTATTGACTACACTAAGGCATTTGACTGTGTGGACCACAACAAGATGTGGCAAGTAATTAAAGAGATGGGAATTCCAGAGCACCTCATATGCCTCCTGAGAAATCTGTACATGAACCAAGAAGCAACAGTTAGGACAGAACACGGAATGACAGAATGGTTTGGAATAGGAAAAGGGGTAAGACAAGGCTGCATTTTGTCACCATGCTTATTCAACCTATACACAGAGCACATAATGCGCAGTGCAGGGATGGAGGAATCACAATATGGGATTAAAATCGCTGGGAGACATCAATAATCAATAAAATCGCTTGAGACATCAATAATCTGAGATATGCAGATGATACCACCCTAATGGCAGAAAGTGAGGAAGTCCTAAAGAATCTCTTGATTGGGCTGAAGGAGGAGAGTGCAAAAGTTGGCTTGAGACTCAATATCAAGAAAACCAAGATAATGGCAACAGGCCCAATCAGTTCCTGGAAAATAGACGGGGAAGAACTAGAAGCAGTGACAGATTTTACTTTCTTAGGATCAAAGATCACTGCAGATGGGGATTGTAGCCATGAAATAAAAAGGGGACTGATTCTTGGGAGACAAGCAATGAGAAACCTGGGGAAAAGCAGAGACATCACATTGCAAACAAAAATTAGAATAGTCAAAGCAATGGTTTTCCCAGTAGTAATGTATGGATGTGAGAGCTGGACAACTAGGAAGGCTGAACGCAGAAAAATAGATGCCTTTGAAATGTGGTGTTGGAGGAGGGTTTTGAGAGTCCCCTGGACAGCGAGGAGAACAAATAGGTCAATCTTAGAAGAAATTAACCCTGACTGCTCATTGGAAGGTCAAATAGTAAAGATGAAGCTAAAGTACTTTGGACATCAAATGAGAAGGGAGGATTCACTTGAGAAGGCATTGATGTTGGGAAAGGTGGAGGGCAAAAGAAGAAGGGGAAGGCCAAGGATGAGATGGCTAGATGGCATTGTAGACACAATGGGCACAGAGCTGGGAGGGCTGAGGGGGATGGTGGAGGACAGAGGCGCCTGGAGGAAAATGGTCCATAGGGTCGCAAAGGGTCGGAGTCGACTGTGCGACTGAACAACAACAACATATAACGGAAAAAACTCCATTCCGCGGAGCTCTTCACTATACTTTTTTTTGTTATACGGATCCCTATGGGTGATGCACCGTATAACGGAAAGAAAATGTTCGTTTTACGAATCACTGTTGGTGATACCCCATACAATGAAAATTTTTATGACACTATAACTAACTCCTAGGTACAGGCATAATGCAAAGTGCTTGCTGTGATATGTAGAACCCTGTACAATGTTGGTCCCATATCTGAAAGACCTCATTCTCCTGTATTAACCTGTGTACGTCACACTGGATCTTATTTCTGGGATAAGGGTGAGTTGCAAATATAAAATATATATTTGAATCTGCTTCACATGCAGGGTATGACTGAATCAGTTGATCGGTGCAAGAGCTTTTATTTACCGTATTTATTCGTGTATAACGCGCACTCGTGTATAACGCGCACCCCTAATTTTCCATGAAACCTCGGTATAAAATTTTGTTTCACACCACGCATTGTAATTGAATGCGTGGTGAAAAAGCTTGTTCATAAGAGCTACCTCCGGGCCACGCCTCGTCTCCCGCGCCACCCAATCAGATCCTGTCAATTTCTTCAAAGCCACGCCCCTGCCTCCCCTTCACCTGCCGCAGCAATAGACAGCCGACCCAATTCTAAAAAGGAAGTAAAAGAGGCTCGCGACGGGGGTGGGACTCCGGGAGTGAGGAGGCGTATGGCGGGAAATGGCTGGAGGCGGAGGCCACGCCCCGTTCTGCTGGAGAAAACCACGCCGGCGCCGTCCTTGTAGGGTGGGTGACGTCATGCGCTCACTGAGTCTCCTGTGTGGGCGAGGAAATGAAGCGGCACAACCCTATTTGTGACGCACACTGTACACGACAAGGTGACGTGAACTCGCGGGAACTCACCATTCGCGCCCTCAAGGGACCGGCCGCCACTGCCACACCAGTCCTCGTTTATAACGCGCACCCCAACTTTGATTTCTTTTTTTGGTATAAAATTTTGCGCGTTATACACGAATAAATACGGTAGGTGTAATAGAGGACACCTACATCTCCAAATGTTTAGTTTATAACATTTCTCCTGTGAAGAAGAGGCATGTGATCTCTGCAGATGCAAATTCATAGTTTTGAGAATTGTTAAATCAAGCATCACTCATAATGTCTTCTAGATAGAAAAATTTTTCCAATAATCCTACGGAAACCTCTGGAAGAGCATGACATTGTGAACGAAATAATGAAATTTATTTAACATAAAATATAAACATTTTCTGATTACTCAGCTTCTTGCTATATAATTAAAAACCAATTCTTAATTCATGAGGAATAAACTTGGAACTATATTGTATCTTAAATAGAAAACTATCTTTAGATAGTATTTCCATTTTTTAAAAAAAAAATCCAATTTAAATAAAGTTCACATTTTTTATTTTTAAAAAACAAATAATTGATTTCTACCCATCTTGTTATCTAGTACTGTACATACAGTATTTTAAATGCAACAAGGTTGAAGAATGAAATACAAGATGGTAATATTTTTGGATTTTAAAAAACTAAATAGAAACCCCTTGAGAGGTAATTAGTGCTTAACCCAGTAAGTCCCAATGTGGTAAGCAGTTTAGCTAGATCTGTTTTTAAATAAGGGAAATTGATGAAATGATTACATCAGCAGGTTATTGTATAATATAGTTAGATAGGAGTAGAATGTTTCTTATCATGGTCAGAAATTAATGGTAAACATTCTCGTCATTGTTGTTACAGCATATGATCCTTTTGGTAGAGGGTCACATCAACAGGGCACAGCATTTTTAGCCACACAATCTGAGGTATGGAGGAGCTCACAAATTTAATATTTAACTATTCACAAAAGATGCACAATTCATTCCTTGCCAGTAAGAAAATGGACCAGGGGAATACAAATCACAGATCCCTTGTTTACATTTTGAATTTAATTGATCTTTAAAACTCTTATACCTGACCAAAAGGAATAAGAGGAATAAGGAATAAGAAAAATTTCGTTCCCGCAAGGGGACAATGACAATAAAGATTTATCTTATCTTAAGAGGTTTTCCTGCTTGACTGAAGACTTCCAACACAGTAGTAGTGGTTTCTTAGTAGATCCAGATGGATTATATAGGGAGTGCATTGATTGAGTTGGTTGAAGGTCATACAGAAGATGCTGTTCTGCAACTTTTTTTTGCAGTGCCTCATAGGTTCTTAAGGTTGCTCCTCTTCTGTTATGGGTGGAATCCACATTCCAAATGAGTTCTAGGTAGGATGAAGCACCTTCACTTCTTGTTTTCTTCTCTCTCTCTCTCTCTCTCTCTCTCTCTCCCCCCTCCCCTTTCTTTGTTGGTCAGAAGGTAAGGGAGAACTCGTAAACCAGACAGTCCCATCCCAATTAAAGAAATGTATATGAATCAAGATGAATAGTAAATGGGAATAAGTAGCGGTGTGTTTGATATTTTGGTTTCTTACCATACCTGTCTAGTATCCCGGATTGGCTGGGAAATCCTGTAATCTAGCCCTCCTTCCCGCCGTTGTCCCGTAATTTGACCAGCCAGGAAAGGGGTTACTGCACATGTGTGCAGGGGTTACTGGGTTACTGTGCATGTACAGTAACTCCTGCGTGCATGTGCAGTAACCCCTGTGTGCATGCGCAGTAATCCCTTTCCTGGCTGAAGGGGTTACTGCGCCTGATGGCCGTGCATGCGCAGTAACCCCTTTCCTGCCCGGCGCCTGGAAACTTACTGCGCATGTGTGCCCGGCTCCTGCATTTTGAAAACCGCGGTTTGACAACTATGTTTCTTAAAAGAAAAAAAATCTTAGTGATGTGACAGACTGCTTTTTAAAAATTGGCATTGCAGTACAGAGGTGTAATTACAGCTAAGGTGGGAGATAAGAGAAGTTATACACACAAGGGAGCTAAATTATGCAGCACTCTATGACTGTCTTCATAATTTAAATCTGTTGTTGCAAATTGTGAGGAAGAGGCCCTTTGACCCATGGAAATCTTCTGAGGCTTCACTGGCCTCAATGTTCGTTTTCATTTGAGCTCTGGCCTTCCAATCACATGAGTTAAAAGTTGATTTTAAAAGCTGTTACTGTTAGGTGGTTGAATTCCAAAGCCAGCGTCGTAACTGAGAGGATGCAGCACAGTTCACACTTAACTCTGGAAGAAAATCCCACTGAACTCAATTAGGCTTAGCACTAGGTAGATAAAGATAGAACTCCACAACACATTTTGTGTTTGTGGAATCACAGCATTTTCAGAACCATGAATGATTCCTACGTTTGTACAATGAGGCGAGTGGTTCTAAAAGGTGACCTTACCAGCACACACACAGAGAGATGAATGTGAGGTATGTTAGAACTGAGGGTATAGAATATATCATGTAATACAGTACTTGGAGAGTGAAAACCAGTTAAGCTACTGGTGGAGGCCTGTGGAATATCTAATACTGTACTGTGAATAAGTACTGAGTACTGTAAGTAAGGTGATTAGAGCATACAGGTGAATCTCGGAAAATTAGAATATGCAAATGTTCGTTCAGTTCAGTAATGCAACTTAAAAGGTGAAACAAATACAGTGGAACCTCATACAACAATCGCCCTGTATAGCAATGAATTCGCATAACAATTAGTTTTTTCCCTATGAAAAAATCATACAACAAATTTTCAAATGGGAAAGAACACTTAGCAAAAAATAATCGTTGTACGATGCATCCCATAGGGAAAATTGCTATACGATGCATGTATCGTATAGCAATTGTTTCGTACAACAACTAGCCCTGTGGAACGGATTAAAATCGGTGTATGAGGTACCACTGTATATGAGATAGACTCATTGCATGCAAAGCGAGATAGTTCAAGCCTTACTTTGTTGTAATATTCATGCTTACGGCTTACAGTTTATGAAAACCCCAACCCCCCAATCTCATGTACCCCATAATAATCACATAATCTCATGTACGTTGTACACCATGATCATCACAATTATACCAAATTAAGGCATGACATATCTCGCTTTGCATGTAGTGAGTCTATCTCATATATTTGTTTCACCTTTTAAGTAAAATGAATGGACATTTGCACGATATTCTAATTTTCCGAGTTTTACCTGTAGATGAATCATTTTCTTAAGATAGAACATGTTGGAATGAAATAATTAACTGGATAGAAAATTTGACAAATAAACAAATTATTATGAATGAAACATTTTTGTTATACTGTATTGCAAGGGGAATGAGAATTTGAACACTAAAGAATTTATTGTGATTCTTATAGCAGCAGCAAGATGTGAAATTTGACAGTCCTGGAAAAATGCAAAAGACATGCCATTACAGAGATGTCTTAAGAGAATTTGACAAACAGTTCTGATGGGGAAAAATTAACTAATTAGGCCAGAATATACAGGAGGAAAATAAAGCATGATCATTTTATGAAAATTTGGCAACCCATATTAAAATACAGTACTGAGCCAAGGAACATGTAACAGGAAATAATTGGGATTGTTGGTCCATCATCTTTTAAGATACAAAATAATTTTTAAAGTATATTAGGATATGAATGTATAGGCAATAACACATTAAGTGAGTAAGAAGATTTAATTAAATGTAATATCGTAACTTAACAACTCATAACAATAAGGCACTTATAATGGTTAGATAAGTTTAGTAAAAAGACGTAGCATGTTTATCGCAAAGTAGATACTGTATAAATGAAGCACTTAATAGAGTTCTGTTTAAAAAGAAAACATTCAGTATATAAGTTTAACGATACTACCAATACCATTTCAGAATGCTCTTTTCTTAAATCATATATCAAACATTTTAACAGCTCAAACATCTTTAAACTGTGAAGAAAACATTTCTCAATTTTGTTCTCAATGAAATAGTCTATCAATAGGTCCTGCAAAGCTAAACAAAGTGGATAATTAAAGTAAGCAACATAGCATATCTTCGCCAAGCAGCTTTGAAGTTCTGGGGCAACCCCCCACCCCCAGATCAGGAGAACCTGAGCTTCTGCTGCAGAGGCCTACCATTTATATTTTCCAAAAATGCAAATCAAAATGTTGCTTTCAAGCACTCTGCCAGAATCACCTTGTTTTCTGTGCACTTTGGATTGCTAGATTCAGCAAACTGGTTCTCACAGGACAGCACTTAGTTTACAAGAAGCACCTTGCTTAAAAGAACAAGAAGCATGAGAGGCTTCTCTTCATATTTAAGGCCTGTCTGGAGGCATTTTGTAGGCAATGAGCCCTTATTTTGGAGCTAAACCCTTCTTTTACAGACAGTGCTTTTTGAGCCACAAAATCTTTCTCAATATAGTTGACGGGTTTGTCAATAAAGAAATAAAAATGGAAAATAAACATTAAACTTAAATAACACTTAAATAAAGTGAGGTGGAGGGACTACAGATAAATGGGCATAAATTAATTACAATAAAGGTGACAAAGACGTAGTAAGTAAATTTTATATTAAGATTCCATATTTAATTAATTTTTAGACATAAAGATTTCCAAAAAAATATAGAAAACCATTTTTTTTTAAATGAAGCGAGGTATTAAAAATAAATTAGATGAATATAGAAATGTTGTGTTCTCTTGATTTGGTAGAATAGCTGTAATTAAAATAAAGATTTTACCTAAGATTTTTTTTAAAAAAATTGTAGATGTTACCATCTAGGTCTAGGATAACTGAAGCTGAATTAAAAGAACTGCAAATTATGGGGTTGGGTCTCCCTTATTTGAGATTATGTTATATTGTCAATCAGTTAAGGCAAATAGCTCATTTTATTTCATGATCTTAGAGCAGGGGTTAGAAACCTACGGCCCGTGGCATCAATTCATCTGGCCCCTGCCCTCGCCCCAACCGCTGCTGCCACCGGAAGCAGCCACAGATGCTTTTCAATCAATCAGTTTAATTTATATCCCACCTTTCTCAGCCAAAGGCCGACTCAAGGCGGCTAACAGCCTATACAAACAAAATAACAACAAAATAATAATACAGAGATACAATAAATTTACAATAGCAAGCAATACAAGTAAGCATGGTATCAAAATACAAAAACTACATAATGAATTACATTATAAAAATACAGTAAAAACAGTATAATACAACAACAAACCCAGCATGGAAAGACCCCATGGTCCTCTGGAGAAAGTCGCAGGAGCTACCACTCCCCGGGGGAAGGAGCTCTGTGCCTCGGCCGCGGCAGCAAAGGCAGCCACGGCAGCCACGGCAGTCCAGATTGTCCCCAGGGCTGCAACAGCTGCAAAAGCACAGGCAAAAGCCTCCAGCTGAGGCAAAAAGGCAACTGCAGACATGTTTGGCAGCCATGGACACATTTATGGTGGGGTGACCACCAGTCTGGCCCCCTCAACTGTCTGAGGGAGCATGACGCGGCCCCCAACTTAAAAAGTTTGCCGACCCCTGGATTCATATGGACACAAGTGCAGGAACTGAATTTGAATCTTAAAAATATTTTGTTTATCGCTCAACATCAGAATTACAAGTTTTTAACCAAACCTTCAATAAAAGCATCCCATTTTTATCCAATACTAGCATAGTTTGCCCGGCGTTGCCGGGCTTTTTCCCCCCTGTGCTTTATATAAAACAATGAATGCTTTGTTGTTTTTTGTAAATTTTTTATTTTTTTAACTTTGTAAAGTTTTATAGGTTGGTTTTATAGGTTAAGATCAGCATTTTTTGCCCTGCCGGGCAGGTATAACATGTGTGCTTTTGGTTGGGGTGGTTTTGAGGGGTAGACATACACACTATATAAGCATACATGCAACACAACCACACACGCGCACACAATACACACACACATAAGACATACACACACACAAAATACACACACAGCACACACAACACAACCACACTCATTCAATACACACATACAACACACACAATATCACCACACACTCATTCAGTGCACAAATACAAAACAATCACACACACAACCACACACACAACACAACCACACACTCACTCAATACACACACAACAACACACACAATACACACAGCACACACAACACAACCACACAAACCACACAACTACACACAACACATCCACACAAACAACACAACCACCCACACAACACACCCACACACACAACACAAACACACCCACACACAATACACACACACATGCCATAGCTCCATGGGGAGAGGACGGGCTCTTCCTCCCCCCCCCAATCCTTGGTGAGCACACACACACACACACACACACACACACACACACACACACACACACACACACATGCTGAAGCTTTGCAGGGGGAGGAGGAGCTCTGCCTCCTCCCCGCAAGCCTTGGTGAGGACACCCAGGAGGCCTTTGCTGGGCGGGCGGGAGCATCGTTTGCCGGCTGGGCTGCTTGATTTTGGTGGCCCACACCCCACCGATGACGGCCTTGGCGCCGGCATTGAGGGAGGAAAGGCCACACCATGGAGGCATGGAAGGTGAGTGGCCCAGCACAGAAGGCCGCTCTGGGGAGGCGCAGAGTACGAATTGCCCAGCTGCCAACAGGTAAGTGGGGCAGGGGACTGAGACTGGGGGGAAGGAGGTGGGTTCGTTCTCGCCCTTTCTTCTCTATGACCTGTGTGGGTGGCGTGCTCCCCAGGCCCGTTCCCCTCCTCAATTCCTCTCCCCCGCCCCACTTACCCGTTGCCAGTTGGGCCTTTCGTACTCTACGTCTCCCCAGTGCAGCCTTCTGTGCCGGGCCTCACCTTCCATGTCTCTGTGGCGCAGCCTTTTCTCCCTCTCCGCTGGTGCCGAGGTCTTCGCCGGTTGGGTGGAGGCCGCCAAAAGCAGGCAGTCCAGGAACCGACATGGCCAGCCGCCCACCGTGATGAGCTGGGGATGGCTTCCCTCCGGGAGACGAAGTGCCTCCTGGAGGGAAGTTGTTGGCGCATTGGCTTTCCCAGCCTCCTCCATGCTCAAGCTTGTTTGATTACGTTAATGATGATGCATGCAGTCCAAAGCATTTCATTGGCTGCAGCGCAAAACCTTCCATGGTGTAACAGTGTAAAGGATGCTGGGATATGTATTTTGTGATTAGTTTCTGCCGTCCGTCGCTCGGCAAGATTTTGTTAAGCTACTTTTGATTGGTTGCGGCTCGTAAATGAAAGAATGATTCCGTTGTTTTTTACATCGTGATTGGCTGACACAGGGAGAAACACGCAGAAACGCAATGGATTTCGGGTAATGAAGTTGTTTCCCTTTCTTTCAAATGGTGGGGCTGATGCCCCAAACGCGATTTTTTAAACCATTCGTTGACCTGCGTAGGCACTTAGCCCGTGCTCTCGAAGGGAGGGAACGGGTAAGTAAGGCGACGCATAGCAGCCCATAGCCCATTCCAACGGTGAACACTTGGTTTTATAGATTAAGATTTCCATTTTTTCCTTATCTAACTTTACTGGGAAACGCATCATATCAGTCAGTTCCAAAATTGGAGAGAGATTCGGGACCATATCCTTTTTTACCTTCTTCCACACCTCCATGAGACCTCTCATCATAGTATTATTTGACCTTTTCACCTTATCCTTTATTCCCAAAAATATCATATTTCCAATATTTCTATATTCCTTCATCTCCAATTGCTCCCAAATTGTCTTTTCTCTTGCCAAAATCTTCACAACATTCTTAACTTGAAAAGCTTGATAATATGCTAGCAAATTTGGCATACCCAAACCCCCCTTTTTTTGAGACAAGTACCATAGCTTTTTGGGAGCCTAGATTTTTTGCCTCCATTACAAAAACCATTGAACATCTTTTGAAACTCATTAATTTCTTTCTCTTTCAAGTGGATCGCTAGTGCATCAAATAAAAAGTTAATCTTTGGTAACAATATCATTTTACACATAGCAATCCTTCCGAACCATGACAGCGTTAACTTCTGAAGCTCTTGTATTTTGTTCTTAAATTCCACTTTCAAGCTGTCATAGTTCAATCGTTTAAGTTCTTCTAATTTATTTGAAATGATTATCCCCAAATATTTCAGCTTATCTTTAATTTGTATATTAAGTGTCGACACTATCCTACCCATCTCACTTGGTTTCAAATTGCACAGCATCAGTTCTGATTTATCCCAATTTATCTTTAATCCAGTTATAGCTTGAAATACCTGTAAATGATCTTTAATCCTGTCCATTACCAACTCCGGGTGCTTCACCATAAGCAGTGTGTCGTCTGCATACATACTCACTTTATTACCCATTATCCCTTCTATATATAAATCCTCCCTTATACTTTTAGCTAAGATCTCCATTGCCATAATAAACAAAATAGGAGATAATGGACAGCCCTGCCTAGTACCAGCTTCTAGCTTTACCACATCCGTAAGCTCCTCATTTACTCTAACCCTAGCATTTCCTTTTTGATATAGTAAATCTATAACCCTGTTGAATTTATCCCCAAACCCATATTTTTTAACTATTTCCTTAATTGAAGACCACTGCAATGAATCAAATGCCTTAAAAATATCCAATGATAATAATCCCACCTTTTCCTTTGTTTGATTAACATTGTCTATTAAATCTAATACCCTTCTAGTCAAATCCGCCATGTGTCGTCCTTTTAAAAACCCAACTTGATCAACATTTATATATTCCCCCATGAAACTATTTAAGCGGTTAGCCAATATTGCTGTGAAGATCTTCGCATCTTGATTTATAAGTGAAATTGGTCTGTACGAATCCGCTCTTTCCAAATTCTTACCAGGCTTTGGCAGAAGAACGATTGTAGTGTTATACCATGAAGTCGGAATTAGTCCTCCATCTAGTATATAATTATATAACTTCACCAATTTCGGGACCACCACCTCTTTAAATTCTTTATAAAACTCTGTCGATAATCCATTATCCCCCGGGGCTTTCCCTATCTTCAGTCCGCTTATTACTTCCTTAACCTCTTTATCAGTTATCTTTTCCTCCATTTTCTCCCTATGCTCTTGTTTTATTCCATTCCCTAACTGTCTCTCCAATATCTTTTTAAGCTTCTCCAACTCTACTTCCTTTTTTGCATATAATACCTGGTAAAATTCCCTAACAATTTTACATTTATCTCTATTCTTATTACACCTTGAACCTTGCCTATCAACCAGTACCCCAATTTCTTTTTTTTCCCTTTTAACCTTGGCTGCTCTTGCTAATAATTTTGAATTCTTATTACTAAATTCAAAATATTCTCTATTTAGATAAATCAAATCTCGTTTAACTTTATCAATATCCTTACCCATTACTTCTGCCTTAAGTCCTTGTAATTTCATGAGGATTTTTTTGTCTTTGTTTTTTGCATGCTCCTCCTGTAATTGTTTTATTTCTCTTTCTTTTTCTGTCTGTTCTGCTTTATATTTTTTATATTTGAAGCTTGCCAATTTTATACTTTCCCCCCTAAAAACTGACTTCATGGTATCCCATACAACGTTAAAATTGACGTCATTATTGTCGTTCCACTGCCAACTTTCTTTCCAACTTTCCATAATTGCCTCTTTACTTTTCTGATCTTTGAACAAATTAGGATCGTACCTCCAATTTCTTACTCTTCGATTATTTTTTTGTGTTTTCAATTCCAAATATACTTTAGCATGATCCGATTCCTTAATAATCCCAATTTCCATACCTTCTATATCCCCAACTAAATTTTCCGAAAGTAAAACATAATCTATTCTTGAGTAGGTCCCATGAACGTGTGAAAAAAAGGAATATGCCCTTTCCGAGCCCTTAAACTCTCTCCACGAATCCTTCAAGCCCATAACATCCATCCAATTATCCAACACTTTCCCTTTCAAACCAATTCCACTTCTAGCTATGTTTGTACAATCTAATCCTGACCTTATCAAATTAAAATCACCAGCCACAATAGTTTTTGCAACATTTTCCAACTCCACTATTTTCCGAATTTTTTCAAGAAACTCTGCTTGGTGGTCATTCGGAGCATAAATATTTACCAACATAATTTCCTCATCCTCTAATTTTCCTCTTAGCAACAGAAATCTACCCTCTTGATCAGCAATCTTTTTTGTAATTTCAAATCCCAACTTTCTAGAAATCATAATTGCCACCCCTCTTGCTTTCGAGGTACCAAACGCCATCTCATAATGTTGCATCCATCCCAAATAAAGTTTATTCGTATCTTTTGACTTCTGATGTGTTTCCTGTAAAAACAATATATCTGGTCTATCTTTTTTCAACGCCAATTCCAATCTCCGTCTCTTAAGAACAGAACCTGTACCTTTCACATTCCACGATATTATTTTAATACTTCCCATAACCAAATTCTTTTCCCAGCTTTAAACTCTCCATCGGGCGTGCCACCAACAACCCTACCACCGTACCAACTACAAAAAACACACACTTTCACTCTCCCCACCTTCCTATGAAAAGCCGCCTCTGTCAACCAAAGAGGGGAGAGGGGGGACATGCAAGATGCGCCTTGCTGTCGGCGCTATGCGCTATTTGCCCATTCTACCTCTATTAGCAGCTTAAAATTACTAAAGTCTAATGCTCATTGCTCCTTACTTATCTTCTCCTCCACCATGATCAAAGACGGCTCCTCTTCCTCCTCTCCTCGCTGTGGTGTTCCACCTGTAGCCCCACCGGCTTCCTCCCCCTCATATTCCCTCCCCAAAGCTCCAGAATCCATCAATTCCTTCTTAAGATTTTTCCATTCTTCCGAGTCTGCCTTTACCAATTCCAACAAACTCAAATATTCCAATGGATTAGTGCCTTCATCAATAACTTGCATTCTTTTATCGTAGAAAAAACGCAATTGTTGTGGAAATCTCCAATTATACCTTATATTTTTACTCATCAATAGTTTAGTGACAGGCCTCATCTTATACCTCCATGTTCTTTCTTTTAATGAAATATCATTATAAACTTCAACATCTGAGCCATCAAATTTCAACGCGTCAGAACCAACTCGTTTCAGATGGGCCATTACTTTTAACTTATCTGCCCAGTTCGCAAATTTAACCAACAGATTTCTTTGAACCCTCTTCTCTTCTTGGACCCACCCGGAATACGCTTACAAAATCCTCCTGAACAAATTCTTTCCCCATATTCAGACCATTTAACCACTGAACCACCCTCTCTCTTAACAAATCCGGAGTGCGTTCCACCACCTGATGGATCACAATGTTCTGCTTTCTCATCATATCTTCCACAGCATCTATCCTTCTCTCTTGTTCCTCCAATTTCAGCTTATTCTCCCGCACCACCTCCTGAGTCCCTTTTACTTCCTTCTTTATGGCATTTACCTCAGTTTGAACCCACCTTTTTTGAAAATTCTGCAACTGATGACATCACCTTATCTTGTTTTTTCATCATTTCAGATATTTGAGATATTAAATTTGAATTGGTTTCAGAAGTTAAAGGTGGACAACTGGAACAAAAAATATAAAAAAGAAGTAGGGTTAGATAGAGTACATACAGAATTTGAGGAGTTGGTAAGGAAGATTAGAAAAGGGGAAAGTAATATTAGAGGTCTTGTAAGTAAGCTCTATAACATACTGAATAGAGGTGCTGATCTACAGGAGGATTTGAAACGGAAGTGGGAACAAAATTTGAATATAACAATTGGGGAGATTGAGTGGAAAAATAAATGGAAAAAGAGGATTATGAGAACAATGTCTGTAAGAATTAAAGAACATAATTTTAAAATGCTGTGGCAATGGTACTTGACGCCATTAAGACTTTACCAGATGGATAATAAAAGAGATAAGTTATGCTGGAGATGTAGAGAATTTGATGGAACATATGAACATATGTGGTGGAGCTGTAAAAAAATAAGGGATTTTTGGGGTAGAATAGAAGGTGAGTTTGGTGAAATAATGGGTAGAAGTGTTAAGTTGGTGTCAAGTACCATTCTTTTAACGAATGTGGAAGGTTTGGATTTAAACAAGGAGGAAAAAGAATTATTGGAAATTGTATTGACAACGGGTAGGCATTGTATAGCTAGAAACTGGAAAAATGATATAGATATACAGATTGGAGAGTGGTATAAAGAAATGTGGAGTTTAGCACTGAATGATAAATTGACATGGGAGATTAAAGTGAAAAGAGATAATTTAAAAGAGAATAGATTTTGGAACATATGGAAACCATTTGTGGACCATTCCTGTATGGCAAATGATAGTTCAGGACCAGTACCATTTCAAAGAAGTTTCTGGAGTTGAGCAGAAAATAAACTCTCCGGGCATTGTATATATTCACAGGGTGATTATTATTTATCCAAAGATTAGTGGTAGCACAGAAAGTTTTTATTATTTCGAATTTTGAAATAATGGCTTTTAATATTTGGTGGTTATATAGTAATTAATGAGTCTAGCTATTGTTATGTGCTAACATTCAGTAATGTTTGTTAAAATGATACTATGGATTTGTTTGTGTATTGTATTGTTTGTCGTTGTTTTCTTTTCTTTTTTGTATGTCTTTGAAAAAATTCAATAAAAATTATTAAAAAAATATTTTGTTTATGAAACATAATGAGAATATAATAAGTAAAATTGAAAATCCCTTCTTATAAATATTAAACTGTTTGGATTAAATTTAGAAAAATATTTTTAAATCAGAAAGTTTCATGGTAGCTAGGAAATGGAAAATACAGTATGATTTTCAGCTAAATAAATGGTATAAAGATGTTTGGGACAATGCTATAAATGCATAAATTAAATTAAAATATAAAAGTTAAGAGAATTAATAAAGCAGAACAATTTCAAAGATATCTGGGGAGAATTTATAGATTGTTTTATTAAAGGGGAAAGGATCAACTCCTTTACAAGAATCAATGCAAGTTTGGAAACTGAATGAAAGTCTTTCTTTCGTGTCTAGGCTAGATGTGAAACTGCCAAAATGAAGGCACCTTTTGGCGAGTTCATTCTACAGTTCCTTTACCTGACCCAGTGTGAGAAATATTAGCTGACAACAGAAGGTTTCCGTTACCAGGGTACGCCCGATTGTGGTTCAGAAATACCACAATCTTCGAGGAGGCTCTTTCTGTGTACCCCATGAAAGACCATAAAGATGTTGAACATGGTTATGTAGCTCTGCGGGTCCCTGAATTGGTCTTACCTCTTGAGTCACAATATACAGTAACTGTGCAAAGACACAATGCAGTACTTTTCCAAAGCCTGCGAAAAGCAAGTTGCCACTCCCATATCTGTGTATGATTTAGAACAGGGATTCTCAACCTGCAGCCCGCAGGCCGGATGCGGCCCTTGGCACCATTTCATGTGTTCCCTCACCACCTCCACCACACCATGAAGTGCCATGTGGTGTAGGGAGGGCAAAATGGCCATCCGACCCCTGAAACTGAGGGAGCGTGACCCTGCCCCCAGCTGAAAAAGGTTGAGAACTCCTGATTTAGGAGTTGGTGATAACCATGGAAAATTAAACAAGCCCAAATGTGTGAATACTTGGAGATGTAGATGATTTTCTGTTAGTATTCCAGAAGTAAGAGATTAGTTCATTTTATTAGATAAAAGCTGTATGTTCTGTTTCTCTGGTATACCTCATTTATTCCTATTGAAAAAGCAGATTTAGACCAGTGTTTCCCAACCTTTGGTCCTTGGACTTCAATTCCCAAAAGCACTGATCAGCCAATGTACAGACTTAAGCATCTAGGAATTGAAGTCCAAGAACCAAAGGTTGGGAAACACTGATTTAGACATTGGGTCCCCCTCCCCCCTATTCTTTCCTTGAAGAGTCATCGGCATGAGTGGGTTTTTTTCATACTCATAGGGGCTGCAGTGGCTCAGTGGTTCAGAAGCTTGCTTTGTTAGCTGGAAGGCTGGCAAGTTGGCAGTTCAAGACCCGGGTACTGCATGATGGATTGAGCGCCCGTCTCTGTTCCAGATCTTGGGGACATGAAAGGAGCCTCATTTGGGCATTCCCTGAGTGGAATTTCTTCCGCAGAAATCCTTTGAACTCAGAATAATGTTTGACACTAAATTATTATTACTCATACCCATAAAAATTTAGACTCATTTTGAAGAAACTTAATTTGAAACAAATAACAGGGAAAAAGAAAACTGGTTTCATGCTGTCCCTTAATACAGAACAGATTCTCTTTGAGGAGTTGTGTGGCAAAATATTTCTTAGAAATTGTATGATGTATCATGTTCCTGTGGTTAAAGAGCTGTGCAAAGAAGTTTGTTGCCAGATGAAAGCATTTGCCAGCATCTGTAAGATGGAATTTTTGAAGAAGTAGCCTTTTCTATGGAAGCATATCTTACAAAAAATTACAGTAAAACCTCGCATAAAGAGCGCCTAGCTTAGAGGCTAACTCGCTTAAAGAGCAGAGTTTTCTCTGAATGGTCGCCTCGCTTAACAACTATAAAACCAACCAAAAACTTGCTTGACAACTAAATCTGGGTTCCCAATCCTCCTTGCCAGAAGTCACAATTGATCACTTACAATGGTGTTTTGCATAAAGAGCAAACTCGCTTAAAGAGCAATCCCGTGGAATGCATTATGCTCTTCAAGCAAGGTACCACTGTAATTTATTTTTAAAAAGAGAGAAATGTTTTGACACTTTAAAGATTTACTGCTGTATTTTAAGAGGAGCATTTCTGTGTCAAGTTTGCTTTCTCAGTGAGTCCAGTTCCTCAGATGGAACTTGCCATTGTGCAGACGCGTCCGTATTTACTTCCTGGTTCAGCGTGAACGTCCTCGTGCATGTGCAGAAGCATCTGTACTTACTTCCTGGTTTGGCACGGATGTGCTCGCGCATTTGCAGAAGTGTCCGCACTAGACCAGAAAGTAGATATGGCTGCTTTCGCGCGTGCACAGAAGTGTTCGTGCTGAACCAGGAAATGAATATGGATGCGCATGTGCAAACACGCCCTCTTCCAGGGACGTGGTCTGGCCCACTCAGCTGTTCCGGGGGCATGGTCAGACCCCCAAGCCAAAAAGTTTGGGCACCCCTGCTCTACAGGAAATATTACCCTTATCAATTTCCGGCTGGTACACTGGTCGGTTTCAAAGGATTGTGTTTGTCTGAAATTGATAAGAGATGCTAATTATGCGCAGGGTTTAATGCAAAACAGGCCATTTTGTTGGCTAGGAATTCCCAATAGACGGAAGAGAAGAAAGGTTGAAAATTCTGTAGAAAGCTGTAGAACCAAAAAAGCCATCTATATTCACAGTCCTGTATTACATGATCTGCTTTTGTACACACATCTTTCCAGGATTAACTGTACAGAACTAGTGAAGCAATCTGAAGATTGACATTTTATATTGGATTTATGGTTCTTTGACAATTGTAGAATATTCTGCAGACTTTTGAAGCCCCAGCCATAACTGCGTGATATGTGCATTCTTTTAAAAACGTATTATCTATAGCTTCAAGTCACAGGTCAGTCCCATAGTTTATATGTGATTATTTTCTTAGTTGTAGAAAGATACTTAAGCCCCTTTGCTTTACAAACTGTAATACAGTGATTAAACTCATATACATTTTACTTCTCCTTAAGGTGATGGGTTGAAATATGCTTTCTTCTATAGTAAAAAAGGAAAATGCCTTTTTAAAAAGATAAAATCTCGTTCTTCCAAGAATTGCAGAAAAGTTAAATATAGTTGGGGACAATCTGGCTGCCTTGATTGATTGTGATGCGGAAAAAGTTGTTGGGAGTCTTGTAATTATTTTGAGCCTTAGTTAGGGAATAGGAGGAGCCTCCATTGTTACAATTTGTAGAGATAATGATGTCTTGAGATATTTCCTTTATCTTCTGTATGAATGAACCAACCATACCTGTTTCTTACTTTTGTTGTACTCTTTTTCCCCCTTTTCTTTCTCTTCTTGCACTTGCCATAAAAAATAATCAAGACAGTGTGCTTTCTGAGAATGCAGAGGGAATAAATCTAGGCTTAACGTTCTTATGAAGAGACCATTTTAAACAGGTTCTCAGTGTTTCTAAGCCACAGGCCAGACCATGCCCCCTCAGACAGCTGAGCCGTAAAACACGTCCGTGTCTGTCGTGAACGCATTTACGACAGCCACGTAAGTGCTTCCGGTGGGGGCGGCTGTGCAGGCCACATGAATTGATGCTGTGGGTTGGGTCTGGTCGTAGGTTGTGAACCCCTAATTTAAAAGAAGGGTAGCCTTTTACAAATCATGAGATTGGAAAAGCATCCTAAACATGACAAGTGCTAGTGATAACTGTCTTTCTGGATACTGTAGTTCAAATGAGAAAATTATTCAGTGCCCTATATAAATTAGCTGATGATGTAGCGTGTTGGAAATTGTTTTCTTCTAGTGTTCATATTAGCACCACTGCCTCCAGACTCCATTTACAGACTTAGTCCTTTTGGTGTGTGAAATTTGTATTTTAGAAGTATGCTTTTGGGGAATACCTACCTGAGAGGAATATGTTGCAATCTTGAAATTTGATTATTTCTTTTGTGGCCAAGGTACATCCAGGCAGTTTAGTCTTTCCCTATGTAGTTCCTCTTGAACCTCCCTGCAACCTCTTTTTGAATATCAGGTAGAGCTATAGGAAGGAGGGGAAATTTGAGAAAGAAAATACAGCCTTGAATGTAGGCCTTTGTTATTTTTTTTATAAAGTATTGGTTTATTTTGCTTTTAGTGATAGGAAATCATTCACTCTAGATCACTAAGTGTGAATTAATAAACTGTACCTAGAAATGTCTGGTACTCTCCAGATACTGTTAGAACCCAAATTTTATGAGCCTTGGGTGGTGTTTGCAGTGGCCAGGATGTTGAGCCTTCACAGTTCAGAGCATATACGGCATCAGGTCAGGGAAGTATACTTTAAACTTGGAAGGTGCTACTATTCTCTGGTAGTCTCCATTTGTTAATTGAGCTACTCCATGAACAGAAGTTTCTTTTGAGGATGCCATGATGGACACACTGCATCTTGTAGACTCTGCTGTACTTTCACTGCTGACTTGGAGTAAGAACAGCATGGAAAATCTGATTAAAGTTACATCATTTCTGGAGTATAGAGCTCAGGCTCCTCACTTAACTATGGTAGTTCATTCCAACAGATCCATGTTCACTTTATTTAATAATAAGCTTTATTTAAACATCTCCTTGGTAAGATGTGGATGATTTAGTAGAAAGCAGCATTTAACCTTCCTTCTTCATACTGGACCTAATGGAAATCCAGCCATAGCATTTGATGCTGTATCTCCAGCTAGCTACTCCTTTGCTTTTTTAAAAAAAAAATATTTGAAGATGCATTTGTAACTTCTCATCTTTTCCCCAACTTTTTATTATTCTTTGTGTCTTATTTCTCTCTGTTTGTCCCATGTTTAAACAGGAGTGATGATTACAAGGAGCCAACATGAAGGAAACATACAGGAAAAAGAGAAGGGATGAGACCTTTCTAGACTTTCTCAAACAATCCAGATAGAACTAGAGAGCCCCTCTAGCTGATGGTACAATTAGAGAGCCCCTCCGGTCCGCTCTGGTTGGATGGATAGACGTTCTTGGGGAGATGCGGTCCCTTAGGTATCCTGGCCCACTACCATATAGGGCTTTAAAGGTTAACACCAGCACCTTGAATTGCACCCGGAAGCAAAGTGATAACCAGTGCAACTCCCGAACCCCATCACCACCCGGGCAGCTGCGTTCTGGACCAGCTGCAGCCTCTGAATGGTCGTCAAGGGCAGCCCCATGTCAAGCGCATTACAGTAATCTAGTCTGGAGGTGACCAGAGCATGTGCGACCATGAGCAAGGAGTCCCAGTCTAGGAGTGGGTGCAACTGGCGAATCACACGAAGCTGTGCAAAAGCCCTCCTGGCCACGACTGCCACCTGCTCTTCGAGCAGTAGTCGTGAGTCCAGGAGGATCCCCCAGATTGTACACCAGGTCTGTCTGGGGCAAAACAGCCCCATCCAGAACCAAAGATGGTAGCTCTCCAGATAACATAGGGCCCCTAATCCATAGCCACTCACTCTTGCCAGGATACAGTTTTAGCCCGTTGTCCCCCCATCCAGACCCTAACAGCCTCCAGACACCTGGACAGGACTTTGACAGCATAATTAATATCCGTTTTTATATCTTTTGAGATTCTGTACACTGTTTTGAAGGGACTGCAGTGGCTCAAGAGGTTATGATGCTGAACTCACTGACTGGAAGGTCAAAGTTTGATTCCCAGGTACTGCATGACAGAGTGAGCAGCCGTCTCAGTCCCAGCTCCTGCCAACCTAGGAGTTCGAAAGAAAGAAATTGCAAGTAGATAAATAGGGACCACTTCGGTAGGAAGGTAAACAGCATTCCATGCACTCCAGTGTCTAGTCATGCCTGCCACATGGCCACGGAAAATGTCTGCAGAAGCAGACAGCGCTGGCTCTTCGGCTTTGAAATAGAGATGAGCACTGAACCCTAGAGTCAGATATGACTGGTTTTCAAGCAAGAGTGATTTCTACCTATACACTGTTTTGAATTTCCTACTTAGCAGAAAAGTATAAACCTGGCAAAACAATGTACAGTGATACCTCATACAACATCCAAACTTGGTTCCAAAAGTTTGGACTTTGTATGAGGCGATGCCTCATACGACGTCCAAATCCTTGCCGCGATGCCTTGTACAACGTCGTTTCCATAAAGAAACTGTACTGTACAGGCTTCAGGGCAAAGTCAAGGAAACAGACAGGAAACTGACAGAACTTTAAGAAATCATTGTCCAAAGGCTAAAAACATTACAAAAACTTGTCAAACAACCCTGATTGTCCAAGAACCTGAAGAATGCTGCAAAAATCCCAGGAATGCTTCTAAAAATCTGATGAAAAAATTCAAAAAAATCCAAAATCATGCTCAAAACCACTCCTAAACACTCTTTGCCTCGTGCAAGAGCAATGCATGCATGTGTCCTGCCTTTTATACTGCCCAGGCACAATGCAACCTGGGAAAACCCCAATGTCTCATACAAAGTCGCACGACTTTGTATGAGGCGACATTTTTCAAGGAATTAGGCGATGTATGAATCCGATGTTGTATGAAGCGGACTTTGTATGAGGTATTACTGTAATTGAAAGTCTGAATGCATGAATTTTCTTTGTTTTAAAAAAAATTTTTAAAAAAAATCTAAAGTAGAAATTGCTCAGGCCTATGAATAAAGATTGTCACCTAACTAGCACTGTACAGTAGAACTGGAATTACCGTGTCAAAACAAGTAATACAGCTTTTGTTGCCTTCATGTTTTTGATGTTCGAAAGCACCACAAAATGTGATACAGCGTCCTTGTTTCTAATCTGATCTGTTAAAGTTCTCCTGCTGATCTAAATGCATGTAGTGCAAATATTTGAACCCAAGTCTTTTTCAATCAACCCTAGGCCCCAGTGCCTGTAATTAGAATTGTGTATAATATGTAACTTGGATAGGTAAAGGTTTCCCTTGCTCGAAAGCCAGTCGTATCTGACTCTAGGCTTCAGTGCTCATCTCTGTTTCATAGCCGAAGAGCCAGCGCTGTCTGCTTCAGCAGACGTTTCCGTGGTCACGTGGCAGGCATACACCGGAGCGCACGGAGCGCTGTTACCTTCCCACTGAAGTCCCTATTTATCTACTTCCAATTTCTTGCTTTCGAACTGCTAGGTTGGCAGGAGCTGGAACAAAGACGGGAGCTCACTCAGTACTGCAGTACTGAATTGAACTGCTGACCTGCCTGCCACCTTCTAGTCAGCGTCTTATGTAATATGCTTTTTTTTTTTGGGGGGGGGGGGGATTCTTTAAGTGAAAGCAAGTAAGGAAAGGAACAGTCATTCATAGACTTGTCACGTTTGAATCTAAATTCCTTATGCAAGTTTTTACATGGAAGGGATTTTGAAATGAGGGGACGTTTATGCACATCCAACTTCATACAGAGGCATGATATGTCTGTGCAGTACAAGCATTTGCATATTTAAATGAGCGTAGTGAGAAAGACATTTAATTCGGCAGGTGTACGCTGATTTGCATTCAGCAAAACACTAATCAATAATCGCTTAGCAACGCTACTTGGGGAACCAAGTAATGTTATGCGAGGGTCTACTGTATTGTAGAACGTCAGCAAGAGACCTATCTCCTAATTACACATGGTATTAAGGATTATTTTTTTAAATATTTTTTATTAAATTTTCAAAAATAATACAAACAATAAAAAGACATCAAAATTACAAATATAAAGAAAGTTACTCATATAAAAATAAATTTACATATATATGTAAAATTGAACATCAGCGAACCGTATCCACATTGTTTATAATATATACTATTTCAAATCAAACCAATAGGATATGGTTTCTATGCCTCATTTTTCCAATAATGTTTAATATAAAGACAAGAAAAACAACAACAACAAAATAAAATAAAATACTAATCACCCGGTGTTATTTACAATACACTGGAGAGCTCAGAGATATTCATTGAGATTTCCCCCAGAAAATCTTGTGATCAGGTACAGGTCTTTGCAAATCATTCCCCCTCAGTGAGTAATCCACAAAAGCTTGCCAAATCTTCCAGAATCTATTTTCTTTAACAATTCCCTTTTTAAAGTTTATTTCCCATGTCAACTTATCATTCAATGCTAAGCCCCACATTTCCTTATACCACTCCTCAATATTCAAATTTACCTCATTTTTCCATTTTCTAGCGATACACTGTCTTTCCGTTGACAACATTATTTCCAATAACTCCTTTTTATTCTTACTCAGGTTTATATTTTCCACTTCTGTCAACATAATCATGCTAACACCCAATTTAATTTTCTCCCCCATAATTTCAGTTATCTCGTATTCAATTTTCTTCCAATTTTTTTTTACCACAGTACATCTCCACCACATATGTTCCCATTTCCTTCTTACAACGCCAACACATTTTACTTTTTTTCTTATCTGTCTGATGTAACCTCATTGGAGTCAAATACCATTTCCACAGCATTTTATAGTTATGTTCCTTAACTCTAACCGAAATAGTTCTCATAATTCTTTTCCTCCATTTATTTTTCCAATTCTGTTCTTCTATTTTTATATTCGAATCTTGTTCCCAGCTTAATCTTTTGGATTACCTACCTTATTTATCATTCTATATATTTTACCCACCAGTCCCTTTATACCACTTTGTCCCCTTCTTATTTTCTAAATCAGTCCTATCTCTTTCTAATCCAACTCCATTCAAATATTTACTATTCCAACTATTAACCATCCTTGTCTGAAACCAATTCAGTTTCAATTGTCCATACAAATTTATTTTCCTCTCTCTGTCTTTACAGACCCGTATCCAATCTCTCAGCAGGAATACCTCATTCTTATCAAATACTTCTTTGATCCTTTTATCAATTTTTATTGGAAAATTTGCTATATCCTCCAACTCAATAATAGGGGAAATGTCCGGTACCAAGTCCCTTTTTACTTTTTTCCATACCCCCAATATTGCCTTCATCATTCTATTTTTAGTAACTACTTTACTCATACTACCTTCTAAAAAGACCACTTTTCCAATATGAATAAAATCTTTCATTTCTAATTCTTCCCAAATTGCCTTTTCATTAGCCAGGATCTTCACAACATTTTTAATTTGGAAAGCTCGAGAATATGCCACCAGGTTTGGCATTCCTAATCCCCCTTCCTTCTGGGATAAATACCAAAAAAATGTAACCAATCGGGGCCTTTTCCCCCCATTACAATAATTGTTGATCAATTTTTGAAACTCCTTAATTTCTTTATCATTCAATTGGATTGGAAGAGCATCAAATAAAAAAATAATTCTTGGTAACAACATCATATTACATATTGCAATTCTTCCAAACCATGACAATTTCAATTTTTGCAATTGTTGTATTCTATCTTTAATTTCCTTTTTCAAATTCGTCTAATTTATTCAAGATATTAATCCCCAAATATTTCAAATCATCCTTAATTCGTAAATTACATTTTTCCTTTATCCTTTTCTGTTCTTCTTCACCCATATTACACAGTATCATTTCAGATTTATCCCAGTTTATTCTCAAACCCGTTATATCCTCAAAATTTTTAACTGCAGTTGTATTCTATCCAATGCCTTTCCAGGGTGTTTAACTGTTATCAAAGTATCATCGGCATATAAACTTATCTTAGTATCTAGAACCCCTTCTATCTCTTTGTCTTCCCTTACCTCCTTCGCCATTGCCAAGATAAATAAGATTGGAGACAAAGGACAACCCTGCCTTGTACCTGCTTCTAACTTTACCTCCTCTGTAACTACATCATTTACCCTTACTACTGCCTTCCCTTGCTGGTATAATTTTCAAATTATCTTCTTAAATTTATCACAAAATCCATAACATTTAATTATCTCGTTAATTGTTACCCATTGTAAAGAATCAAATGCCTTGAAGATATCCAAAGATAATAGTCCGACTTTCTCTTTTGTTTGTCCTACCTTATCAATTAAATTTAAAACTCTTCTTGTCAAATCTGACATATGTCTACCCTTCAAAAAATCCCACCTGGTCCTCATTTATATAAGTGCCCATAAAACTATTCAACCTATTAGCTAATATCGCTGTGAAGATCTAGGCATCTTAGTTTATTAATGAAATTGGTCTGTATGATTCATTTTTTTCTAAATCTTTTCCTGACTTCG
Source organism: Bradypodion ventrale (assembly GCA_035047345.1). Lineage (NCBI taxonomy): Eukaryota > Metazoa > Chordata > Lepidosauria > Squamata > Chamaeleonidae > Bradypodion > Bradypodion ventrale. Next base: position 257,753,835 of record JAWDJE010000001.1, read on the forward strand.
GCAACAGAATAATTATAGTCCTATACCATGAAGTCGGTATTTGCCCTAAATATATAGTTATATAACTTATTCAATTTTGGAACCACTATATCTTTAAACTCCTTGTAAAACTCGGCTGGTAATCCGTCCTCTCCAGGTGCTTTATCTGTTTTTAAGCTAGCTATGACCTCTTTTATTTCCTTTTCTGTTATTCGTTCTTGCATTATCTTATTATTTATTTGTTTCTCCAATTGTTTTTCCAATTTTGGTATATCTATGTTCTTTTTTGCATATGATGCCTGGTAGAAATCTTTAACAATTTTACATTTATCTCCAATCTTATTGCATCTTATTCCATCCTTATTGACCAAAGTTCCAATTTCTCTTTTTTTTCTCTCTTTTCTTTTGCAGCCCTTGCTAGCAATTTTGAATTTTTATTACTAAATTCAAAATATTCTCTTTTTAAATATACCAAGTCTCGTTTTACTTTTTCTATGTCCTTTCCTATCAATTCAGTCTTCAATCTTTGTATATTATCAAAAACCTTCTTGTCCTTGGTCCTTGTGTGTTTTTCTTGAAGCTGTTTTATCTCCTTCTCAATTTTATCTTATTCCACTTTGAATTGCTTATTTCTAAAACTAGCCAACTTTATACTCTCCCCTCTAAATACCGACTTCATGGCATCCCAAACCACATTAAAACTCACCTCCTCCGTATCATTCCATTGCCAACTTTCCTTCCAATTCTCAGTTATTCGTTCCTTACATTTATGGTCTTTATATAATTTAGGATCATATCTCCAATTCCTCCTTGTTTTTCTTGTGTTTTCTATCCCCACTTCTAACAACATTTTCACATGATCTGATTCTTTGAATATTCCCAGTTCTACCTCGTCTACCTTTCCAATCATGTTTTCTGTTATGAATATGTAATCTATTCTAGAGTATGAGTTATGAACATGCGAAAAGTAAGTATAAACCCTTTCCGATCCCTTAAGCTCTCTCCATGTATCCTTCAATCCTATATCTTCCATCCATTTATCCAAAATTTGTTTTTTAACCCCTTTTCCACTTCTTAAAATATTTGTACAATCTAAATTTGACCTAATTAGATTAAAGTCCCCAGCTACTATCATTCTTGTTGTTTTTTCTTTTACCAATATTTTATTCATTTTCTCCAAAAAGTCCTCTTGATGATCATTTGGGGCGTATATATTCACAAAAGCCATTTCCTCATCATCAATCTTCCCTTTTACTATCAAGAATCTTCCCTCAGGGTCGGAGATACTACATGTCATCTCAAAGCCCAACCTAGTCGAAATTAAAGTAGCCACACCCCTTGCCTTTGTGGTACCAAATGATTTTTCATAATATTGCATCCCTTTCAAGAAGATCTTATTCACATCTTGAGATTTTTGATGGGTCTCCTGCCAAAAGACTACATCCGGCCTGTCCTTTCTTAAAGCTAATTCTATTCTTTTCCTCTTAACTTGAGATCCTGTACCTTTCACATTCCAGGATATTACTTTAATACTCCTCATAATTTACCAAACAGCAATCTTCTGTCATCTCCGATCTCTCCAATGAGTGTGCAACCTCACTTCCCATAACTAAAACTAAATCTAACACAACAAACATTCTACTCTACCCTCCCCACCCTTTTCCTCTACAAAAATAAAGAAAAAGCCGCCTTTTTCTTTATTTTTGTAGAGGAGGGGGGAACGTGGAAGATGTAACTGCAAGCCTCAAAATGCCCACGCGCACTCTCATTAATACAATTCCATGTGTGTTTTAACTTGTGAGCCGCCCAGAGTCGGGTTTACCTGATTGGGCGGCATATAAATTTGAATATAAATAAATAAATAAACACTTTTATACATACAATCCCAGAACCTCCCTAACACCACTCTACCTCTCCTTAAGTTCCTCCATCCTTATACTTCAGCCTTCCTTTGCCACATTATCAGTTTTGGACCCCTCCTCCCTCCCCCCTGTTGCCCCCTCCTGCTCCTGACCTCCATATTCTCTTCTTATGCCTCCTGATTCCAACAAATCCTTTCTTATTGCCAATCCCTCTCTTGAAGACAAGTCTATCATTTCAATTGTACTAAGATAATACAGTGCATCAGTTTGAGCATCAATTGTATGCATTTTTTATCGTAAAAAAAATCTTAATTGCTGTGGTAATCTCCAGTTGTATTTTATCCCACGTGCAATCAACAACTTGGTCACAGGCTTCATTTTATAACGCCAAACACGTTCATCCACAGCAATATCGTTATATACTTCCACGTCATTTCCGTCAATTTTTAAAGCACCAGATCCAGCTTGTTTTTAAAAAGCCATCACCTTTAATTTATTGCCCCAATTTGCAAATTTAACCAAGACATTCCTTTGAACACTCCTCCCTCTTCTCAATCCCAATCTATAAACACTTGCAATGTCTTCATTGACATAATCTTTCCTGGTTTTCAAATTATTCAGCCAATCAATTATTCTATCTTTCAAATGGTCTGGCGTTTTCTCCAGTAAATTGCGTATCACAATATTCTGTTTCCTCATCATCTCTTCCACCATGTCTATCCTTTTCCCTTGTTCTTCTACCTTTATTTTGATTTCCTTATCTTCCTCTTGCAACCCCTTCACTTCAGCCTGCATCAATTTCACATCCTTTTGCATCAAATTAACACTTGATTCCAACTTTTGAAAAGTATAATCAACTTTGTGGGCAAAATCCTGAAACATTGTGTACATTTTATCTTGTTTCACCATAATTTCATTTTTATCTTTCCCTCTTAGTTCCTTCATTTCCCAAAAACCTTTCACATTTGCCTCCTCCATCTTATCAAATCTCTTAAACAATTTACCCATCTCAACCATTAATTGTGTTTGATTCAATAATACTGATTCCGATGATATAGATGATGGGGGTGTGTCCTCAGTTTCGGATTTCTCCTTCTCCTTCCTCTTAGGTTTCACCACCACCACCACCTATGTCACCTTTCCCTTCACAAATTTATCCATTGTAGTTTCAACCAATTCTTTCAATATAATCAAACTTTTATTATCTCCCAATTCCAGCTCTTGGCCTTTCCAAATTCACTCGTGTTCGGAGCCTTAATTGTGGGTTGATATTTTATAACCAATTTTTAAATAGCTTTGTAATCCAATCTGCGTTGACCTCTTCAGCAAAAATTATGCCCAACCTCAAGTCCTCTGAGCCAAATCTTTAAATCCCACTCAATTTATAATCCAAATGTCCAATTACTTGATTTTCACCAAATCCAGATTCTCAATCAGTTTTCAATGTCAATTAGTTCACACTTTCATCCCCTATATTAATCCCTTTACTTTATGGCCAGACAGAACAGATCAGCTTCTGTATAGCAAACCAATAATAAAATTGTAATCCAAAAAAAGATGCTCCTGAACTGCTTTGCTGCTTTACTGTTATCCAATGAAAAAATGGCTTGATAATTTCAAAAACCCAAGACTTGATTGAAGATTTTCATATATTAACCAAAACTATAACAATGTTTCAAAAAGTGGGGGGGAGGGGAAGGCCCCAAGACAATTAAATAATCCAGTAACTGTATGTCCAAAATCTTGATGGAGGAAGGCAAAACAAATTGAAACCAAAAAGAACAAAAGTAACAGGGAAAGGAGAGTCAGGTACCCCAAATAAGCAAAAAAGAAAAGAGAGAAAAACATAAAAGGGCAAAAGAGTCCGAGGGGGTCTGAAAATTAATTACAAAAGAAAAAGAAAAAAATTGTTCTGCAAAGGGAGGAGGAAGATCCAAGGTATTTAAAGAGTTTATATTACTCTGTACTTAACTGCTTGGTCCATCTGCGCCATTAGTCCCCAGCCTCGGCTGCGGCTTCCAAGGGGCCCCCGCCTCCCTTATCCTCCGAGCACTCCAACCTCCGTACTTCGTCTGTTCTTACACCTCCCGTCCTTCAGCCACCCTCTCCGTTCCTTCACTTCTCCTTCTTTATCTTTCTCCTCTTCTCTCCTTTCCTTTCAGTCTCTCCATAACGCTCCAGAAACCGTCTCTAGTTGTTTCACTCCCGTCTTCGGTCACTCTAACTTTCGATTTCCTTCTTCACAGCCGCCATTAATCTCTTTTCACAAACTTTCTCTCTTCCGCTCTCCCTCTTAACTCCTCCTCGCTCCTTTACACACTTGCTTTTCCTTCGTTTTCACTCTCCTTCTCACCCCCTCAGCCGCGCCAGCCACCACTTCCAAATTCATGTCTTTATTTTCAACAACTCACATTTTCATTGTTTCTCCTGATCTCCTGGCAGTCCCGTTCGCCGAGACTCAGCTGGTGAGGCCGCCGCTTGCGCTGCTAGCCTCCCAGCCAAAATGCTCCCGAACTCCGACCTTCCGGATCAAGCCTTTTCAGTTACGAGGTCTATAAGCTTTCTTCTTGCCAATCTTTGAAAGTTCGTATTTCTCTGTGTTTATTTTCTCATTGTTTTTCTCATTGAGAAGCGCAAGCTCCGAGGAAAGTGTGTTAACACATCGGCATCTTAGCCATGCCCCCAAGTGGCCAGTTTCTGAGCACTGAAATGTAAACTACAAATAGGTAAAGGTCATCCTTGGTTGAAAGCCAGTTGTATCCGACTCTAGGGTGCGGTGCTCATCTTCGTTTACAGCCAAAGAGACAGCACTCTGCATCTGCAGAAGTTTCCATGGTCATGGGGCCAGCGTGACAACTGTGGCGTGCTTGGAATGCTGTTACTTTCCCACCAAAGCAGTTCTACTTGCGATTTCTTGCTTTCGAACTGCTACATTGGCAGGAGGTGGGACACAGACAGAAGCTCAATCATGCAGCACTCGGGTCCTGAACTGCTGACCTTCCAGGTGTCAAATTCAGTGTCTTAACCACTAAGCCACCGCAGTCACAAACTACAATTAATACTATGCAACTGTAATTGAACATAAATGCTACCATTTTCAAATCCTGTGTCATTTTAAAAAAAGAAGAAATCTGTAAGTTGACTACCGTATTTATTCGAGTATAACGCGCACTCGTGTATAACGCGCACCCCTAATTTTCTATGAAATCTCGGTATAAAATTTTTTTCACAGGTCCCGCTGCCGCCGCCGCTCACCTCAAGAAGCCGGCGCCGGGTAGGCTCGGAGCACGCCGCGGCCCCCCTCCCAGGCGCCCAGGTCCCGCTGCCGCCGCCGCTCACCTCCACGCACCCGCCGGGTCGGAAAGGGAACCCTCCGGGTGAGGGCCGCGGCGTGCTCCGGGCCTACCCGGGCCGCGCAACTCAAGAAGCCGGCGCCGGGTAGGCTCGGAGCACGCCGCGGCCCTCCGCCCAGGCCCCGAGCCTACCCGGCGCCGGCTTCTTGAGTCGCGCGGCCCGGGTAGGCTCGGAGCACGCCGCGGCCCTCCGCCCAGGCCCCGAGCCTACCCGGCGCCGGCTTCTTGAGTCGCGCGGCCCGGGTAGGCTCGGAGCACGCCGCGGCCCTCCGCCCAGGCGCCCAGGTCCCGCTGCCGCCGCCGCTCACCTCCACGCACCCGCCGGGTCGGAAAGGGAACCCTCCGGGTGAGGGCCGCGGCGTGCTCCGGGCCTACCCGGGCCGCGCGACTCAAGAAGCCGGCGCCGGGTAGGCTCGGAGCACGCCGCGGCCCTCCGCCCAGGCCCCGAGCCTACCCGGCGCCGGCTTCTTGAGTCGCGCGGCCCGGGTAGGCTCGGAGCACGCCGCGGCCCTCCGCCCAGGCGCCCAGGTCCCGCTGCCGCCGCCGCTCACCTCCACGCACCCGCCGGGTCGGAAAGGGAACCCTCCGGGTGAGGGCCGCGGCGTGCTCCGGGCCTACCCGGGCCGCGCGACTCAAGAAGCCGGCGCCGGGTAGGCTCGGAGCACGCCGCGGCCCTCCGCCCAGGCCCCGAGCCTACCCGGCGCCGGCTTCTTGAGTCGCGCGGCCCGGGTAGGCTCGGAGCACGCCGCGGCCCTCCGCCCAGGCGCCCAGGTCCCGCTGCCGCCGCCGCTCACCTCCACGCACCGCCATCGCCGCTCACCTCCGAGCGCCGCCATTGCCGCCGCCATCGCCTTGCCTCTTCCCGGGCCCTCGCCATTCGGCCCGGGAATGGGAGGCAGAGTCTCCCCGCCCTCCGACCTCTGCTTGCCGGCCAGGGCTCCGGCGGCGTCTCCTTGAGTCGCGGCGGCGGCAGCGGGACCTGGGCGCCTGGGAGGAGGGCCGCGGCGTGCTCCGAGCCTACCCGGGCCGCGCGACTCAAGAAGCCGGCGCCAGGTAGGCTCGGAGCACGCCGCGGCCCTCCGCCCAGGCCCCGAGCCTACCCGGCGCCGGCTTCTTGAGTCGCGCGGCCCGGGTAGGCTCGGAGCACGCCGCGGCCCCCCTCCCAGGCGCCCAGGTCCCGCTGCCGCCGCCGCTCACCTCCACGCACCCTACCCGGCCCGCGCGACTCAAGGAGACGCCGCCGGAGCCCTGGCCGGCAGGCAGGGCTCGGAGGGCGGGGAGACTCTGCCTCCCATTCCCGGGCCGAATGGCGAGGGCCCGGGAAGAGGCAAGGCGATGGCGGCGCTCGGGCGGAGTCTCCTTTGGAGCCCTGGCCGGCAAGCAGAGGTCGGAGGGCGGGGAGACTCTGCCTCCCATTCCCGGGCCGAATGGCGAGGGCCCGGGAAGAGGCAAGGCGATGGCGGCGGCAATGGCGGCGCTCGGAGGTGAGCGGCGATGGCGGTGCGTGGAGGTGAGCAGCGGCGGCAGCGGGACCTGGGCGCCTGGGCGGAGGGCCGCGGCGTGCTCCGAGCCTACCCGGCGCCGGCTTCTTGAGTCGCGCGGCCCAGTCCTCGTGTATAACGCGCACCCCAACTTTGAGCCTTTTTTTGGGTACAAAATTTTGCGCGTTATACTCGAATAAATACGGTATATTCATTATCCAATTCAATAGTTCTGAATATGCCTCATCTATCGGAGAAATACAGTAATTCTGCCAAATGCCTTTAATGGTTGACTTGTTCTCTTATTCACATACAGGTGAAACTCGGAAAATTAGAATATCGTGCAAATGTTCATTCAGTTCAGTAATGCAACTTAAAAGGTAAAACAAATATATGAGATAGACTCATTACATGCAAAGCGAGATAGTTCAAGCCTTACTATCTTGTAATATTGATGCTTATGGCTTACAGTTTATGAAAAACCCCCAAAAAAACCCAATCTCATGTACCCCATAATCATCACATAATCTCATGTACGCTGTACGCCATGATCATAACAATTATTTAGTTAGTTTGATACACACATTTGTATCCCGCTCTTCTGGCGCATGCACCACCCAGAGCAGTTAACAACATATATATATGAATAGCATACAATCATAAAAAGCATTTTGAAAACCCAGCCCAAAAACCACCCCGACCCCTTAAGACAAAATAAAACAGTAAAAATGCTAAACAGCTAAAACCATACAAAAATGCATTAAAAACAGTTAGAATTAAGGCATGACATCTCTCGCTTTGCCTGTAGTGAGTCTATCTCATATATTTGTTTTACCTTTTAAATGAAATGAATGGACATTTGCACGATATTCTAATTTTCCGAGTTTCATCTGTATGCTTCTTTATGTGCATGTTTCCTGCACTGATGAGCCATGAGAAAACTTAATGAGTTTGAAGCTTAGTATTACATCTTCTGTTTAAAAAGGTTGCTGTAAATAATTTATATGTTAATGTGTAATCTGCTTAAGATGAGGTCTTAATTTGCTGACATTTTCATTCTTCATCATAGATATTCATGTACTAAGTTTGTTCATCAACAATGTTACCTTGCTATACTGTGACATATTATTCCCTGATTTAAAAATCACTTTTGTTTTGCAGATATGAGACATGAGTGTAGGACGCAGAAGGTTAAAATTGCTGGGAATTCTAATGATGGTAAACTTCTTCATATATGTGATTGTAGAAGTCTCCAAGACCAGCAGCCAAGAGAAACATCCAAGCAGAAACATTATACTACCAGGCAGCAGATTTTGGAGAAGGTATATTCCTTCCAAGGCATACTGGAATAAACAGCAGCAGAAGTTGGATAATTTATACAATCCTATTCTTGCATTGCTTCAGAACATGACTGTAGAAGAGAAGTTATCCTCTAATGGTAGCCTCTGGAACTCCTGTGACCCTGATCCATATGTAGCTTCTGAAATTGCTGGCTTTGAAAGCTTGCCAGATAGATTCAAAGATTTCTTCTATTTCTTGAGGTGTAGAAATTACTCCTTATTAATGGACCAACCACATAAATGCAAGCATAAACCATTCCTGCTTCTAGCTATCAAATCACTTACACCACATTTCGATAGGAGACAAGCAATCAGAGAGTCTTGGGGAAAAGAAATCCAGTCGGGAGACGTAACTGTTGCCCGGGTCTTTCTTTTAGGTCAGACCCCTCCAGAAGACAACTATCCCGATCTCTCAGCTATGTTGAAATTTGAAAGTGAATCCCACCAAGATATTATTCTGTGGAACTTCAGGGATACTTTCTTCAATTTGACTTTGAAAGAGGCATTGTTTTTGAAATGGATCAGTAGTACCTGTCCAGATGCCCAGTTTATTTTTAAGGGAGACGATGATGTTTTTGTGAATACACATCAGATCCTGGATTACTTGAAGAGTTTGACCAAGGAAAAAGCCAAAGACTTGTTTGTAGGTGATGTTATCAAAGAAGCTGGACCTCATCGTGACAAGAAAGTGAAATACTATATTCCTGAGAGTCTTTATGAAGGCTCTTATCCTCCCTATGCAGGAGGTGGTGGGTTTCTCTACTCTGGTGATCTGGCACTGAGGTTAACCAACATATCGGAGCAAGTCCTTCTCTTTCCTATTGATGATGTATATATTGGGATGTGCCTTCAGAAACTTGGGTTTGCTCCAGAAAAACACAAAGGATTCAAGACATTTGATATTGATGAGAAACAAAAGAATAACATTTGTTCCTACACAAATCTAATGTTAGTCCATAGCAGGAAGCCTCAAGAAATGATTAAGATTTGGACAGACTTGCAGGATCCACATTTAATTTGTTAAATGCAGTGATATTCAAAAGCTTTTTCCGAACTTCAATTTATATTTCTTGGCAAAACAGCGTATTGTTTTCATTTAGTGGCTGATTTAAACCAACATTAAATAAAATGCGTTGCCCAGTACAGTACTTCTTAAAATGGATGACTACATCAGTTAATGGCTTATGCTCTGAGGAAATGTCACGAAGATGCAGTACTTTTTCTTCTATTCTCACATGTTCAGTGCTTTAACAAATAAAATACTAAACACACACAAACACACACACACTTTTCAGAAGTTGTGGTTTAACTGATCACTGATTAAATGGCTAAATAGCCCTGTGATACTGAAAGAATGTTTCTTTTTTCCAGTGCTAGTGGCTATTTAATTGTGGTAGAATTCAAATGTTGTTTGACCTGTTTATCTTGAGAGAAAGGTCTTGAGTTACCTCTTGGAACTCAAATGAAGGGGAAAAATGTAAACAAAAAAAGTTAAAGAATAGCCTGATTAATGAGAATTCTTTTTAACAGCATTCCGTTAATTGTCATGACTCCATTTGTGCAGTCCATATGTTGCAGTGCATCTAAAACAGGAGTTCTCAACCTTTTTAAGCCGCTCACACTCCCTCATACAGCTTCAGGGGCTGGATGGTCATTTTGCTCTTCCGCCACCACATGGCACTTCCTGGTGTGGTGGAGGCAATGGGCCACATGAAATAGTGCCGTGGGCCACATTCGGCCCATGGGCCGCAGGTTGAGAATCCCTGATCTAGAAGTTTGGATATTCTGTGTATCTGCTGCTAAAAAAACTATAGCCAAAGGCTTGAGTTGTGGTTTTGGGAACTTAAATGTTTCTCATCATCAAACTGTTGTGGACACATATGTTACCCTTTAAAAAGAACTTGAAAGGTACACATTCTCTCTTTATTTAGAAGCTAACCTTAACATTTATTCAGTTGCTGCTCTTATGTTATTTTTTTAAAAAACTGGCAGCTTGACACAATTTAACTGATACATGAACTTTCTAATACATTCAAAAAGACTGGGCCTCCTATTTAGACTGAGCTTACAATCTCATGAAAATGTGATTGGTGATAGCGCAGAATTTTAAAATGATCCCTGGTATAGCTAAAGGACATCTTGAAAGCGATAGGTCTTAAAACACTCTTAAATGTCTGCCTGCTATATCTTCATCTGTGTAATATCAGACAATTATTCAAAACAGTAACTGCTGTCTTTATATATGTAGAAGTGCCTGTATTTATTGTTCAGACTGAAGACCAAAATATTTTCTTAAGTATGTTTAAGGAATATATGTATAGTGTTGTCAGTCCTATTTAAATAGACTACACAATTTTAAATGTGTTGAAATATAAATTGTTAAAATAAAGTTAATTGTTTTTCCATTTGAAAAAAAATGATTTGTGTATATCCCACTGTTTGTGTAATTCTTTTAGACAGGTCCAAGCATGCAGTCAGTAGCTGAACAATTTGTTTAGAATATGTTGGGGCTTTCACATAATAGAGCACTGTTATGACATGCTCTTTTCTTTTGCATGAGCACAAAGCTCATAAAATTGCACTATGCAGCATTGGATGATTTTTTTGCACAAGAAAATCCATTTTGTTTCCAGTGGATACAGCAGTTCTTTCCACGGACAGTTCTATTGTCCTACTGTAGGAGAGACTTAGTGGCATTACAAGATGCCGTCAAAGTGACAAGAATCTGCTAAAGAATCCTGTGAACAACAGTACTGGTAGAAAATGGTCTTACAGGTAAGACACGTTAGATGAGACCAAAACTTACTGCTTCAGCCACAGCAGCCAGTCAGCTGCCATGGAAGGCCCACAAGGAAAATATGAATACAGTAGTAGCCTCCATACTCATGCTTCCAACAGCTGTTAAACAGAGGTGCGTTGCCTTGAACACTGTAAGAAATATATATTGATTTCACGCTAAAGCAATCCAAGTCAACAGCTGTCATTTTATCTTGCAGCTGAGAATCCCTTTGTTTTAATTATGTTTACCTAAAATGATCTAAAAGCATGGGTATTGCTCATATTCTTGTAAAGATGTGATAGAAATCCATTAGAAAAGGCTAGAATCTCTGAACTATAATTCTCAAAATCTGATGATAAAGTTACTTAAGCTTGTAAGCAATATGCCATATTCTTCCACTTGGTCTCCCAAGACTGCAAACATGTATCTGTGTTCCTTAGGAATAATTCCATTGAATTTAGTGTCTCCCTCTGAGTAGGCATGTATAGAATTGGACTTGTAAAACTACTATCCTGTGCACAGTTACCTTAGAAAAAGCTCTTTGGAACACATCGTAATTGACTCATTTGTGTATAAAGATGCCCAGGTTTGTGCTGCACGTTGTCATGTGTGGCTAACATTGCTTTTTGTCGTCCTACTTTTCTATGTTCAATTTTACTGCTTTAATCCATATCTTATTGAACTCCCAAAGCCCCCTTTATCTGAAGTCTAAATGTTATCAAGAGACTTAAAATGACCTTTCCTCAAGTCTATTTTTGTAAATGTAATAAAATATCTTTAAATTTCAAAATGGTGTGTTGCTGTGAGATCTGGTTAACAATTTACTGCAGTTCTTTAATACTTCAGCATTTCCCGGTATGTGCAGTAATAGGGAATTACAGGTTGAATGCAGATTAAGTTTCTTGCACTTAAGGCCTCGCTGAAATCAGTGGGACTTGTCAGTCATAATTTATTCAATTGGCTTATTTTGTGTATAGTGGAAATTAATTTTAACTAGCATAGTCTGAATCTAACCCACTATGATTCATTTCTAAAGTGCTTTAAAGCAGTAGCACACTACCTGTAAAATGAAGAATCTCCATGGCCATTGCTACATCATCTAATAATACAAAGGGGAATTATGGGAAGGAAGAAGAAAATTCCTAGCTACCAGGTTGGAGGGGGTGCAGAGATGACATACAGCAGTGATGGCGAACCTTGGCACTCCTGGTGTTTTTGGACTTCAATTCCCAGAAGCCCAAGTCACACTCTTGCTGATCAGGGCTTCTGGGAATTGAAGTTCAAGAGCAGCTGGAATGCCAAGGTTTGTCATCACTAACATACATTTTAAGTAGAAAACAGTTGAATGAGGCATAACATGAAAGCTTTTCTGTATTTAAGCTTTTTCAGGCAGTGTAAACATGGTTATTTTGTGTGGATGAACTTTCATCATGCAATTTTTCAAAAAGCTAATTATAACAGAAATGGGATCTCAAAATGACATTGTTTCATTTAACAAACTAAAAATCTTATCAGTAGTAATTGAAATTACAGGAAATGAGCTCCCATCTTCGTCCCAGCTCCTGCCAACTTAGCAGTTCAAAAGCAAGAAATTGCAAGTAGATAAAGAGGGAACACTTCGGTGGGAAGGTAACAGCGTTCCATGCGCTCAGGTGTCTAGTCATGCCTGCCACATGACCACGGAAACGTCTGCAGAAACAGCGCTGGCTCTTCGGCTTAGAAACAGATGAGCACTGCACTCTAGAGTCGGATATGACTGGCTTTTGAGCAAGGGAAACCTTTACCTTTAGTAATTGGAACTGAGGCTTTTCCATTTTTCTGCACATTGGAGTTCAAGACAGATTTTGAATATGGTTAATATGTATTTAGTGCCTAAAATCCTGTTTGTACAACTATACCTGCAGAAGACTGATTATATAATCAGCAGAGGCGATTAATTTCCTCCCTGGAGATTAAATGCTTCTTCCTCCTGTCCCACACCTCTTGTGCAATCCTTTTCACTATGTACAGGTAAAACTCGAAAAATTAGAATATTGTGCAAATATTCAGTCCAGTAATGCCAATTTAAAAGGTGAAACAAATATATGAGATAGACTCATTACATGCAAAGCGAGATAGTTCAAGCCTTACTTTGTTATAATATTGATGCTCATGGCTTACAGTTTATGAAAACTCCAACCCCCCAATCCCATGTATCCCATAATCATCACATAATCTCATGTACGCTGTACACCATGATCATCACAATTATAACGAATTAAGGCATGACATATTTTGCTTGGCACGTAGTGAGTCTATCTCATATCTTTCACCTTTTAAGTGAAATGAATGAACATTTGCACAATATTCTAATTTTCCGAGTATCACCAGTAAACTGTGGAAGCAATAGGACACCAGGTGTTATAAGAAAGCTGTAGAGATTGCACAAGATAGTACACACCCCGGAAATTATCTCTTTCAGCTTCTGCCTTCTAGAAGAAGGTATAGGGTCATAAAGACCAGGACCAGCCGCTTGAGAAATAGTGTCTACCCAAAAGCAGTTCTGGCTTTAAATGCAGTGCAATGCAGTCTATGAGGGAGCTTCTGTATAGCGGTTTTAGAGTTTTAGAGCTTTTTAGGGGTTAAATGTGTATATGTGGGGTGGGAGTATGTTGATAATTTTGTATAGTTGTATTTTTGTTTAGGTTTTGTTGGGTTGTTAAGTGCCCCCCCCCATCTCGTTCTATGCAGGACAATGACAATAAAGATTTATCTATCTATCTTAGGAAGTCATTAACTATTAAAAATCAGCAAGCTGTTTTTGCTGACTGCTTTTTTAAAAAAATTAAACACCACCCTTCCTCAGCTTCCACACATTGGATGAAATTATGTAGAAGGGAGTACTTCTGAAAAACCACCCTTCTTTGATGATATCATCAGCCTCCTATGGGCATAGATATGCATACAGGGGTTCCTGCCATTCTCTTAACTGGAAGCATGCTACCAGAAACTTAAGGACTTAAGTTTGGCCAATGACAAAGCCAAGAAGGTGGTTTCATTTTGGCAGTCCAAAGTTTGATCAGGACACGAAGAAGAACTGTAGAGAACTGTGAACAGACATGGACAGCCATTCGCTGATCAGCTACGTTATTGAATTATGTAATCCCTGGATCAATGCCATAGCTTTTGTGTCTTAAATGATTTATCCTTTTTCTTACGTGCCTCAGTTACATTTTCTCACTCAGACAAATATGCGATTGTACTTATTTTTCAAAATTCCATGTGCCAAGAAAATGGATGTCATGTTCAAAATGAATCAAGCTTGTTAAGAACATTTAATCAGATTAAATCCATGTTGAGGTATTTGTGTTCTCGGTGCAGATAATATCCTCTACTGAAAACTAGTTGTACTTAAGGCTGCTTCAGCTGCATTCAGAATCTGCTGCAATGATTCCTCGTGGGTCTGGTGTAACTGTAGATATTACATTTTTTGGTAAAATTATGTCATTAAAAAGAGCATACCTGTCAAGTTTTGGACATGAAAATAAGGGAAATTTGGGGCCATGCCCCTCTCCCCACCAGGCCATGCCCTCATCCCCTCTCCACCAGGCCAAACCTCCTCCTCCCCAAAATCTAGGCACATCCAAGAGCCTAGAAGAGAAGGAGTCACCAGAGCCAGGGAGGAATGTTGGGCTCCCCAGGGTTGAGGAAGAAACGCCCCTCAGGCACTCTCCTTAGCACCACTGCTGCCACTCACTGGGAACAAGGCAGCAGGCCAGCCTTACTGTAATAATTATATTTTAAATCTCTTTCCCCATTCTCTGCTGCGACAGTATTTCATATTGTGATTTTTCATGTAACTGTTTTTTTACACTTATATCACTTAATTGTCTACTGTCATAGCCTTGTGTACATCAATTTCATTTTTAAAAAATCTGTTTAAGACAAAACCATTGAAATATCCTCTTTATGTTGTATGCAAATATACTTGAAGCAGATTGGCTCATTGTCTCTTCCCTTTAACACCCTCTTTCCCAGGAGAGAGGAGAGATAATGAGCCAATCAGCTTCAAGTATATTTGCATACAACATAAAGAGGATATTTCTGTGGTCTTATCTTAAACACAGAGTTTTTAAAAATGAAATTGAGGTACACAGGGCTAAGACAGTAGACAATTAAGTGATATACATGTAAAAAACAATTCCATGAAAAATCACCATAATATGAAAAGCTGTCGCAGCAGAGAATGAGGAAAGAGATTTAAATAGAATTATTACAGTCAGGCTAGTCTGTAGGGGCTGGCCTGCTGCCTTGTTCCCCATGAGGGGCAGCAGTGATGCTAAGGGCAGTGTCTAGGGGGTGCTTCCTCCTCCACCAGGGGAAGCCCAACACTCCTCTCTGGCTCTGGCATGAGGAACATACCTCATGAATAAAGATATAATAATAATACAATAATATACGGGAGATTTACACGCCCTCTGGATTTTTTTTAAAAAATGGGAGATTAAGAGGGCTAAATTACAGGTCCTTCCTGGGCAAAACGGGATACTTGACAGCTATGAAAAAGAGCGATAAAGTGAGTCTTTTGTGACATGCACTTCCGAGTCCTACAGATATCAGTCCTCTTAACAGCCGTAGGCTGAAATCCTCATTGAACTCCAAAGTTCCATGGTTGGTTAATGTCATGAGTAAGTTATTTATTTGCTGTCCTAATCCTACCTCTCAGGGTTGTTTTGATTATAGACTAGAATGACTTTATGCCTGTTGCCAATCCCTTGGAGGAGTAGGGTGGGATACAGATATGATAAAAGGAATAAATAATCACACAGCAAAAAAGCCCCCAATAAATCAAGTGCATGTGCCAACAACATTAAGAATCGTTTAGGATTGCCTAAAAGGCAATCGCGCCTAACAGGAAACAGATGCTTTAAACATACAAATATTCTCAAATTGAGCTGTGTGTTTTAAAAAGAAAACTCACAAGAAAAGCAAAATGACTCAGCTCCAAAATGCTCACATAGTGCCATCTTAAGTATGTTTATTCAGATGTTCTCATAGTTTAGTAGGAAATACACCAACATAAGTATGCATGCAACCTTGGCCTCAATAATGGATAATGATCTTCTAACAGGGGTTTGGTTCTTACACACATCATACATTCTATATGTCTGCTTTGAACAGCTGTTGAATAAAATACTGGCAGCCATTTTCTCTTAATAGTGTAATGTGCCTGGTTACTACACATAGCAACCAATTTATATTGCTTTGGGGCAACATAAATTGCAGATATGAAAGCCTGTTGCAGACTGGGACTGTAAAAGTGGGCAAAAGTTAAAGGCTACTAGTGCCACTTCTCTGCTAGGGTCAAATCAAAGCAGACGATGTTATTTTTGACTCAATAACAAAAATCCTGTTGCTTTGAAAGGAAAGCTGATGATGTCATCAATGAGCATTCTTCAGAAATAAAACATTTCCAATCCTGGTGTCCAAAGGGAAGGCTGTAGAAATCCGATCCATATAAAGATCTAATCAATCAGCCTCATAAGGAGCAGTTTATAGCTCCAGATAAACAAAGGAAGAGTTAAGAAGCCTAACGGAGTCCAGCTTCATTAGGCAGAGTAAGGAAGAAACAGAGATAGAGAGAAATTATACACACGACTGCAGTCTTGGCTGAACAAAGGAATAATCATGGCGTCTCTTTATTCAACCAGAGTATATCAGAAACAAAACTAAGGCACACACAGCCAATCAGAATGCCAGAACCAAATAAGGAGAATTCTTCTCACTTTCTACGCATGCCCAAAATCAAGCGTTGTCTCTCATGTATACAAAGAGGCCTTTGTTTACAAAATGTGTAGGACGACAGGCAGACAAGCAGACAGAAACCAGATACATTCCCACATGTCCTCCTTTTTCATTTAAATTTGAGAGAGGGACGGCTAATCATACCCCTGCATGTCATCATACTCCATAACTACTCCTCCATATACATCATCACTGTCCTCCTGGACATCGTACCCCTCCTGACTCCTGGTACCTTGTTCTGGAGGATGATACCTCATTGAGTACAATTGCCGTCGTGCAAAACCCGATGTCTCCCTTCTACGCAGTGGACATGTGTTACACATAGAAATAAGATTAGGACTACAATAAATGCAAAAACACAAAGGTATAAGGCAAATAATAATAATGAACCCATAAAAGAAAACTTGTCTAAGGACAGACAAATCAGGCAACCAAGAAGTCATCCAATCAAAGAGATTAACATCAGTGCGTACATTGTTAGTAATGCTCTCCTGTAAATTCTGAAGTTCTTTCTCAATAGCATTATTCAGATCCTGGAATTTTACCCGACATCCATGGTTCCCGACCAGTTTACAAAATCCTCCGGATTTTGCTAACAGGTAATCTATGGCCAGTCTGTCCTGCATTTGGTCTTGATGGAGCTCAGTGATTTCCATTTGAAGATCCCGTATGACCCTCCCTGTGGCGTTGATTGATTTCTCCAGCCTACAGGTGAGTCCCAAAATGGACCTTCTATTCTCCTGGGAAATGACACCTGGGTATGATCCCAATGTGGGTGCTCCAGTGATAACACTCCCTATAGCTCTCCCCCAGGAGCTACCATCAGAAAGCTGAACATCGATTATCACTTCATCATTGCAAACAGAACCCATCGGGCTGGCAACAGCTCTCCGGCGCCGTGCATCTGCCTGAAGCGGCATTTGCACTTGTACGGGTAAGGTAAAATAACCCAATGCTGCACATTGATATTGTCCTGGATGGAAATTCGTGGCAACTCCATTAAAAAAGAACCACATGTTGTGATCCTTGATTTGCCATCCATTGCAAATTGAACCACTATCTATAGCAGAATAATCAGGAGTAAACATAGGAAACACATCATATATATCTTCAATAGTAGTGTTAAACAAGGTAAAATTAAGCTTATAAGAACTGTTATAACTACCCCATAACCAAAAATAATCATCACAACCCGTATAATTGCCTACATTCCGCAAAACCCTTTTTGCTTGAGTCCAGTGCTTCCATTTACTATTCCAGACCCCAGAACTATGACAGCAGAAACAAAGTCCTTTAGTGTATTTCTTGAATGTCATGCTTCGCCAGCGGGTGTTGTTAAATTGTTCTGGGGGATTAGAGAAGAGTGTAGACCTATCAAGATGTTGCAAGTGTCCAATAACCAACTCAGGCATGTTGAACAATGCCGGAAGAAAGGCCATTTGAGACACTGCCAGTGGATGCTCATAGTATAACGTTGCATTCTTACCATGAACCTCAAACATATAGTTAGCATGACGAAGCCAAAAGTTGGGGTTGCCCCCATGAGTCATTGTTTTTACAGCTGGAAGCACAGTAAAAAAGAAAAGAACAAATGTCAGCCAACTTAGTCCACTGGTGAACCACCGTCCTGGAGCTGAGTAACCTTCTTCTCTCTCCATGGGCGGATCGCTCGGGCAGGAACCCACACAGGTCCTGAGGTCGTAGAAACAGCTGCGTATCCTCGTCCCCAGGTGATTAGAGGCACAGGACCTTTCCACTCAGGATCCGGTTGCTGCTGATAAACGACCAATGGCTTAGGAAGACACTCCCCTAAGAAACAGGAGCATGCCCTGTCTGATGACCAGTGCTATGTTATTACTAGCACCATGTAACTAGACATGAAACATGCCTGACATTTAACACAAATGCAATGTCACAAACCCATTTACATGTGTAGGGTACTGAAAACTCTTCCATGTACTTCTGGAGGTACCTTGAGATATGCAGTTTCATAAGGCAAAATATAACATAAGCAAAGACAGGTCTTTCCCCTGCAAGAGAATAAGCAAAACATTTAAGCATGAACAAAACATGAACATTTCTCTTCTTCCTTACATGAAGGAGGTCTCTGTAGCATTCTAGCAAGCATTTCTCACTCCCCAATTACATGAGTAAGGCATTACATTTCTTCTTCTCTCACTAGGTGTAAGTGAAAGAGGCATTCAATAACTTAAAACCAGCATAGCATGGTAAATCGAATACAGTACAAATATCATTAGAGCATTTCACACTCATAGCATGAGCAGGTAGACAATTTTTTTCTTTAAAAAGGTTTTCAGGTTTTATAATGCAAACAAGGCCAATTCTTCTTTAGAGTCCACACAAACTTTTTAGTCCAATTAAAATGTCCAAATTAAAAGTCCAAATGTTGACTGAAGCTTTCTTCTTCTCAGATTACAGCTTAAACACTATCTTCTCTCCAGCACAGTTCTTGGCATGGCAAGGTTGAAATTAGGCCATAAATTAATTCTCACTGAATTCACAAGACAACCAGACAACCCCCCTTTTCAGCTTTTCGGGCAAACACACATTCCTTCATGCTCCAGCCACACCCATCTGTATTAAGGCAGGCAGATGAGGTATGAAGGCACAAATAACAACTTCTCCAGAAGTTGCAAGTAACTTTCACACAGAAGAACAGTACAGGGAATTCCCAGTTGCTTTCCCTGCAATCCTGATGCTTGAAACTTGGGACAACCCACTCTGGATCTCTTTGTTTGAGGGTTGGGCAGTTCAAAATCAGCCAAAAACTGGAGTATGTCTAGTATGTCTTCTCCCTCCTTGTATTTTTGCAAAAGCCTGCTGTCCATAGAGGAAGGATCCACCCCCCTTTTCCTCTGGACTTCTTTCATCTGCAGCATCTGAATCTCAACTTTATGACAAACTGCATCTGTTAGTTTGTACTTGCAATAAGACCCCTTTCTGGGCTTGGGTTTTCTGCATTCCTCCTCTGGGCCATCCTTCCTGGCCACACGTGAGGAATCAAGTTTACTACTCAGCTTCTCCTGCTCTTGTGATGAGGGTTGCTTCAGGGGTGAGCTGAGGTCTCCTGTGCTGCTCTTGGAATCACACTCCTTGCTTCCTGCCACTTTGCATGCATTAATAGCTTCAATCTGTGATGAGGTCACCACCATTTGTTCCCAATCAGCTGGCACTAGTTGTTTTTTAGACTTGGCAGGCAGTATTGCAGCAGTCCCATTTGCAAGAGCCTCTCTGTTCACTGGATATACAGCAACAGTTTCCATATCCAGCACAGCTGCAGTTAAAGCAGCAGAGAACAGGTCTTTTGTAGGGCTAAAAGTGCTTGATTGCTGCAAGGCAGGATATAATGTCCCATCTCCTTTTCCACCCCCATCTCCATCAGGGGGCTCATGCTGTTGTTTCTCATATGATGGAGGGGCAATCGCCAGAGTCCCTCCCTTGGCTGGGGGCAAAAGCTGTGGAGGGGGACCAGCAAGCCTCTGGGACAACAAATTATTTCTTGGAGTAAGTCTTTGAAGACAGTTTCTGACTTCATTCCAGGTATATTGCACTGGGACAGAAACCCCATCATGCTTCTGCAATTCATTCCCAACCTTATTCCAATCTTTTAAGTCCAGACAGTCATATTTAAACCAAGGACAGTGTTTTTCCTACAACTTGGACCAGCTGTTGTACTTCCTTTGTATCAGCCCGTTTCCCATTCTTATTCAGAAGATATGAGAGATCTTTACAAAACTCCTGCTCAGGCGAAGCTAGCACGCACCCCATAATAAATTTTTCACTCACCCTGTGGGATCCAAAATAAAACTTGGATGATTCAAGCGCTTTTCTGACCTTTCCTCTGGTCGTGGGTGAATGACAATAGACCTCCCCGGTCACCAATTATGAGGTGTTAATTGCTAATTGCTGAAGCAGATTTCAAAGAAGGCTCTCATTGTAGTTCAAAGCCTCCCACGGAGCGCCACTTGTAGAAATCCGATCCATGTAAAGATCTAATCAATCAGCCTCATAAGGAGCAGTTTATAGCCCCAGATAAACAAAGGAAGAGTTAAGAAGCCTAACGGAGTCCAGCTTCATTAGGCAGAGTAAGGAAGAAACAGAGATAGAGAGAAATTATACACACGACTGCAGTCTTGGCTGAACAAAGGAATAATCATGGCGTCTCTTTATTCAAACAGAGTATATCAGAAACAAAACTAAGGTACACACAGCCAATCAGAATGCCAGAACCAAATAAGGAGAAATAAGGAGAATTCTTCTCACTTTCTACGCATGCCCAAAATCAAGCGTTGTCTCTCATGTATACAAAGAGGCCTTTGTTTACAAAATGTGTAGGAGACAGGCAGACAGAAACCAGATGCATTCCCACAGAAGGCTTTCATTGTGGGGAAACCATTGAGGGCTGTAGCATGAGAGCATCATCGCTGTTGGGATGTTTTTCTCAATGTAGGCTGCACATCAGTATTTTGGAGTATGTGTAATTCATCCAGCAAAGAGCTAAAGATGGGGGAACTATTGCGAGAAGTTTTAAAAAAATTAATATTTCAAGAATTCATAACTTCAGATCTTGGTAAAGTAAATATGTACTTTAAAGTACATAAATATATCCTATCCTGGTGGACAGCTCAATGAAGGTGTCAACCCAGTGTGCCTCAGCAGTGAAAAAAGCAAACTCAATGCTAGGGATATTTAGGAAGGGGATAGAAAATAAGTCAACAAGTGTCGTTTTGCCTCTTTATAAATCTATGGTGAGGCCCCATCTGGAATACTGTGTACAGTTCTGGACGCCATACCTCCAGAAGGATATTATGGAGCTGGAGAAAGTGCAGAGGAGGGCAACCAGAATGATTAGGGGACTGGAACACCTTCCTTACCATCTGAGGCTGCAACGGTTGGGCCTCTTCACTCTTGAACGATGGCGTCTAAGAGGTAAACCTGATTGAAGTTTATAAAATCATGCACAGTGTGGACAAAGTAGATAAGGGAAAACTGTTTTCCCTATTGCACAACACTAGAACTAGGGGGCACTCCATGAAACTTTTAGGTACTAGTTCTCAAACAAGTAAGAGAAAGTACTGTTTCACCCAGAGGATCACTGGTCTATGGAACTCCCTGCCAGAAGAAGTGGTGACAGCTGTCAGTCTTGACAGCTTTAAGA
Organism: Bradypodion ventrale; assembly: GCA_035047345.1. Lineage (NCBI taxonomy): Eukaryota > Metazoa > Chordata > Lepidosauria > Squamata > Chamaeleonidae > Bradypodion > Bradypodion ventrale. The sequence continues at coordinate 257,775,592 of JAWDJE010000001.1, forward strand.
AAGGATTAGACAAATTCATGGAGGACAAGGGTATCAATGGCTATAATTATGGATACCTAAGGACAACCTCCGGGTTGGAGAGATAGGCAGGATATCTCTCAATGCCATTTCCAGGGAATCCTAAGCAGGTGAAGGCATCTTCTTGGGAATAGCCTGAAGCAAATGGTGAGCCACTGTGTGAGACAGAATGCTGGAGTGGATGGGCTTCTGTGGCCTGTTCCAGCAAGGCTGTTCTTTTGTTCTAAATATTAAAGCGACATTCCCCCCCCCTAAATTAAACATTAATCTTGTAATTATTGTTTAAAATGTTGAGATTATGCTTCAAGGGCTACAAATTCATTTTCAACAAATTAATTCTGAACCATCTGATTGGGACTACTACCTTTATCCAGTAATAGAGGCAATTAATACAAAATGTTCTGCATTTTACATGAATGTTCTTCATGGTCTCTGTGCATCCACACATAGAGTTCTGCACCTGTGCAAAGCCCCAGTATTAGAAATCATCTAGGTTGAGAAGATTTGGGCTTCCTATCAGATGTGCTTTGTCTCCCACAATGATCACACCTAATGGGAACTTTATGAAAGAGTCAGACAGCTTTTCACATTGTTCTGACAGCATTCTTTATTATACTTTTTGCTTTCTTTTTTAATATTTTTTTTATTTCTATATGACATTTTCACCTTTATAGATTTTATTTTGCTCAAGCCCTTTTTTATGTTCTTACCCTCCCATCAGAGACTATGGTTCTTGAAACTTTATTTAAATACGGATCATCTTGTTAGAGAAAAAAATTCCCTTTCAGAATAGCCACAGGTGTCTTTATTTGTTTAGGGGAGGCAAACAACAGTTTGGCTTGTAAAATCTGCCAGTCTTTCTCTTGCCAGATTTGATAGTGTTACGAAGAAGGTCATCTCAGCCATAAAATCTATTTGTGAATCTCTGAGGATTCTCAAGATGCATCTCACATTGCCTCCCACTCAGCCTTCTGAGGATATATTTTTGAAGTGGTAGCTATGTTAGTCTGCAAGCATATCAGAAGGTAAACAAACCAAGAAAATATGGCACCTTAAAGACTAACTCCTGTATTTTAATGTTAGCTTTCGTGGCTCAAACATCAGACATAAGAGTTAGACTTCTAGGCATTATTTTAGACATACAGTATCAGATACAGAGATACATAATGACTGACTAGCATGAAAGATAGCTGTATACAACTAATAATAACAGAAGATCGGTGTGGCTATTTATAACTAGAATAACAGAAGATCCGTGATTGGGGTTAAATTTATTACTGTTAACTTTGTTCCTCTTGAGTTATAAATAGATAGTGGATGGATGGAAAATAAACATTCTGGCATTAGGGTCCAGTGTTCATTACTGTTTATAGCCAAAGAGCCAGTGCTGTCTGCATCTTCAGAAGTTTATGTGGACATGTAACAGGCATGCCTAGACAACGGAGTGCACAGAAAGCTGTTAACTTTTCCATCGAAGTGGTACCTATTTATCTACTTGCAATTTCTTGCTTTTGAACTGCTACTATGGCAAGAACTGGGACAGAGCTGGGAGCTCACTCCGTCATGCAGTACTCAGGTCTCGAACACACACACACACACACACACACACACACACACACACACACACACACTTTGATAATGTCCCAGAAACCCTTGACTAGTCTTCAAACCTTTGAGATGGGTGTCCAGCATGTGTATATATTTTATCTCTGCTGTGCCTCTATTCTTGCCTTGTAATTTTTTCTGTTCAAGAATGGCAACTTTCTAATCTTGGGTGAAATGTCCAACTAAATTAAAATGATTTGAGGCAAGCTTCTGTGTATTACCATTCTTGATGACTGATTTGTGTCCATTAACTCTTTTGCAAAGAGGTTCTCCCGTTTGTCCTATGTAGAGTGCAGAAGCACATTTTTGGCAAAAGATGGCGTAAATCACATTAGCAGAGGAACACGTAAAACTGCCTTTAATATTCATTATCATTATTATTGGTACCCACTTACTCAGTACTAGTTTGGCATGCCATTACTGTACCAGCAAGTGCCTGAAAGGAAGAAGATAGTGTGTTTTAAAATCAAGAAGTAAAGAAAGTCAAGTGCTCCAAGCCAGTCACTGAAGACCCATGAAGGTTACTGAAGGTTTTGCAGAGATGACGTTAATATCTGTCCCACCACCACCAGATTTTTACAAGCTGAGTCTTTCCTCTTGGCCAGCCACATAATGATTGCCCCTCAAAAACTGAATAATTGGCTTGTATTGGAAGGTGGGATACACTTGTCAATTGTAGTTGAATTGTTGCACATTTTTAGAGTACAGTATCTGTCAATCTGTCATTCAGCCATTAGCCCTAGTCAGTCATACCTATCACCACCATTGACCACAGTTCTTCATAGTCTAGAGTTGATAGAGAAGGCCATGCTGACTCAGTGATTTTCTGCTGTTCCACACCTCATTATCAATGAGATAAAGACAGTAAGATCTTTGCTTTGTCTTCACATTTCCAGTTCTCCTGATCCAGTTGCCAGCAATCAGGCTCATCCTCTTTCTGAAGACTAGTCTAACCACTCTGGCTTTCAGGTGTAGCACCTATAGTTGACTGATACTCTGTCACTGTGTAGTCTGATTTTTTATATATATACTGAGAGACAGCCCACTGACATGTACACTGTAGATAGAAGGGGCAGCACTATTGCCAAAACTTCATATAGAAGAATCTCAACAGTGGGGCTGTGCACAGCACAGTCACAGAACCATATGTGTGAAGGGGCAGATGACTACTCAATGAAAAGTAATTATCTTGTAAAGTTCCGCGTTAGTTGTGGTGCTGAACTCAAGGAAGGCACGCAAGACTGAAGTATGATGGAAAAGGCCAGCCCCGAAGCCCTGGGGTGGTCTGTATTTATTGACTACAATCGGAAGCGATCACGTATACCCTCATGTGACCCCCGTGACAGAAAGCTGCTATGTGGCACTCGGCTGGTTGGGTTACACTTGCCAGCCTGCGTGCCCAGGTTAGCCATAAGCATACTAATCAGTGGATTGTGGCAAGACTTATTGTTCCCACCTTATCAAGGTCCTGGAAGACTTCGTGTACCTATGCATAGCTATTTGGTCTAGCTGCGGTTGGTGTCTGCTCAGCCCTACACGTGGATGTGAGCCAGACACCGTATGCTGTTTATGAGACCTTGGGTCTCTTACCTCCTGACATTTGTCCTAGTGCTGTTAAAGCCCCCAGCCAAGGAAAACATGGAGTCGCTAATGCTCCTTACTACTATAAGCCCGTACCCAATTTCCTTTCCGGTAAAATCCGGTTGGTCTTCGAGGCAGTGTTCTCGCCGAAAGAACCCATCAGGAAAGGTTGCTGTCCAATTAGTGACCCGGGCAAACCACATTCCCTTTTTCTTTGTTTTATAAAGCAACTTGGCTAAGGACTTGACAGACATAGGGCATAAGCTGTCGCGGTGTGATTGTTTCTTGACGTCTCCATCCTGGGTGGCACATGGATAGGAGCGAGGGGATGCATTGCACAAAGCAGCATAGCATGACTCCTACTACCACAATGCCAGCGGTGACCTTAAGTGTTATTTGTAACCAGTTCCATGGCACCCAGGACCAGAGCTTATTCCACCAACCCCATCTGGTGTCCTGTTGAATGTGTGAGACTGTTTTTCCCAAGTCAGTGATTTGACTTTGGATTCTGCGGGAATTATCTGTGAGATTGAAGCAACACATATTGTGAATTGTCTCGCATCCTAAGTGATGGAGAAGAAGCAAATAATCAGTAGCTGCTCGATTATCCAATACTGCATGCCTAATTTCTACTTGCTCTTGATTAAGTAATGCAATAGCGGAAGAAGTGTGATTGAGACCTTTGGCCAGGGCACATGCCAGTTGGCTAAGTCTACAAGCATTACCTGCTGTGAGTCCAGGTACTCCGACTAGTCTTACTGCTAAGGCAACATACTCTGCTTTACTGAGTAGCCTTACACTGCTATCACAAGTTTCGTCGAGCTGGGATGCTCGTGTGATCCGCACTGGCCGAGGTGCTGCTTGGTGTGGTGTAAGCATTTCTCTTTTTGGGAGAACCAGTGTTAAATGGCTAATACAGCAAAATGAATCTGATACATTGGCTGGAATATAGTTCCATGTACGTTGGTTGTAAGTGAAAAACCACCCCGTGGGTAAAATGACATGATTATACATTATACCAATAACGTCCGGATGATTACATTTCCAAGTCTCTTTTCCTGGGTCAAGGCAACTGTGATGAGGTTCCCTAACTGAGGATCATCCTGTCATCTTGGCACAAGACATGTCTGGGCTGATCACCACTCTGGGTGTGTTTAGAGTGACTGCATCAGTGGGCAAAGTTTTTGTGACCTGAGTCCCCTAGTTTATGTAAGTTGCATAAGTGATTCTGTGGTAACGTCCAAGCACACATTTCAGCACCCACTCAATGCCCCGGGTCTGCTCTCCTGGAGCACGGCAGACCGGGACAAGGCAGTTGCTCATCAATGAAGCAGGGTCCACATCCTGCTTAATGCAAAAGTCAGATTGGTTGACAAATCCGGCAAGTCTTTCCCAAATGTTATATTGGAGCCTGGTGTTTAAGTTCTCGCCAGGTGTCAGGTCCCAGAGGAAGCCCTGACCTCTCCTCCCAGAAGCAAGGAAAGAATCAGGACGACCATCAGGGAATTGTAGGTGATTTGAGCTAGCACTGCGGCCACCATGTTCTGTGGGGTGGGCTCAGTGTGTTGCTCAACCAAGGTGGACATGGCATCATCACACAGGGTTTTGATCATTCCCCATGTGATTTTCGGGTCTGGTCTTGGCCGAAATCGCCTCCTCCATCTGGGTCCCCCGGTCAGACTCATTCCTTCCATTTCAGGCAGGGGGTCCTAGACCGATCGCCTCCACGCAATGGGGCTTGAGATATGGTTTTACGCAGCGAGCTGGAATCCAAACGACACCTGTAGGAGACATAATCGCTGCATACCCTCTTCCCCACGTTACCAGGAGGGCCGGACCCTTCCAAGAAGGATCCTGCGGGACCCGATAATGCACCATGGGGCATGGGAGTCATTCCTGAGTATGGAAATGCTTCTCCTGCGGGGTGCAGTCAAGACCTTATGCAAGCGCTGCTGTGCCTGAGCCTGAATTCTTGGCATGGCTACCTCTCCCCTTCTTTCTTGTTTTTCAATATAAAACTTTAGCACCCAGTTCACCCGCTCGACAATGGCTTGCCCTTGGTGGTTGAACGGTATGCTGAAAATATGCCTAACGTCCCAGACGGCCAAGAATGTGGTTAGCTGTCTGGAGCCATAGGCAGGCGAGTTGTCGGTTTTCAAGTGATCTGGTTTGCCCATGACCACGAAACATGCCAAGAGATGTTGCTCTACATGAGTTGCAGATTCGCCTTTCTGGGCCGTAGCTCAGATGAACTGCAAGAAAGTGTCAATGGAGACGTGCATGTACTGCCATCTCCCAAATTGTGGAACGTGCATCATGTCCATTTGCCACAGTTGGTTGGCTTCGGTTCCTCTTGGGTTAACCCCCCATGATGGCCCCCAGGGTGCTCCTGCACATTGCTGGCAGGAACTCACTATTCCTTGAGCTTGTGACAATGGCAGATTGAACTGCCTCACCAATGACTTCGCATTCTGGTGGAATAATGCGTGGCTTTGGATCAGGGTCGAGAAAACTCCCGCAACCAACTTCTGCTGCGCTTCCCTTGCGGCCGTGTCTGCTTTGCTGTTGCCCTCCAAGAGAAGACCAGGCAGATCCTGGTGACTTCTAATATGGGTGACATAGAGCTTTTTCTTGCGGTTACGCAAATGGAACTGCATGGTCAAGAACAGACTTAACAAGTTTTTATCTATCGCAGGAGTGATGTAAGCTCGTGGTAGAATGTGAATCAAATTTCTCACATACTGACTATCCGTGATGATGTTCAATGGCTCCTGGGCGAACGTTCTTAAGGCAAGGTTCGCTGCCACCAGTTCCGCTCTCTGTGCAGATTTCTGTGGAAGTGTCAACAGGGTTCTCCAAGCCTGCCCCGCGAACCATGTGACAATACCATACACTTTTCCCCCATCCGTGAATGCTGTCTTTGCTCCTTTAAGTGGGATAAAGGACAACATTCCATCCAATTCGACTGTCTGCATTTGTAGTGAAACAAGTCTTGGGTCTTTGGGCAGATGATATGCCAAATTCCCTGTGAAACCTTCGAATGCAATCGGGAAAGAGTCTCCTAACTGCATGAGTCTTTCTACCTGATCTTTGGTGAATGGGACCACTATCTTGGCTAGATCATGTCCTGAAATGTCTCTCGCTCTCAGCCTCCTTCTATGGATCACTGTCGACACCAGCTCTTGGGGAGGGGCGACGTTGTGGGACGGGGTGCTCGGTAGGTATACCCATTGCACTATCTCTGCTCTCCGTTGGAGTCTATTCCTAGCGCTCCGGTGAACATGGTCCCAGTTCTGACTATGTTCAGATTCAGGATCTGAGCACCTGGCTCCTCTCTGATTCTATCTACCCATCTTTGGCTGAGAACACGGTTGACCTCCTGAAGTGTCAGTGTCACCTCTCGCGTATTGCATATGCGATCGGCCGGCTGCTTCCCTAGTGTAAGCAGCAAAAAGAACGGTTTTAAAAGTTCTGTATCTAATCTGAAATATGGTCTGGCCCTATTGATGTTACCTAGAACCTGTTGGAGTTCTACTAATGTAATGGAATCCTTAATAAGGACCCTAGGCAGCACTGCTGCTGCATAAGATCTGAGAAGCCCATGACCCAAATATAAATAGGGTTCGGTCCTTTGAACTTTCTCCAGTGCAGTGATCAATCCTTTCTCCCCCAGAGTGCTCTGAAGGTCACAGAATGTGTCACTGCCTAATTTTGGCGCTGCGATCAAAATGTCGTCCATGGGGGCGTGGCTAGGATGGCCGACGAGTAACATCTTGATCCGGACGCTCGCGCTTATCAAAGGGGTAATCAATGGGATGGAGTGAAATGGAAAAATTTTAAAGTGGTAATATCTGTGGCTAAGACTCCTGCTTGCCTTTTTGGAAAATTTCGGGAAGTTTTGAGGTCGGATGGTCGAAGTTCAGGAGGTTTTCCTTGGTGGGTGAGGCCTGCGACAGTAGTTGCGGCTTTTCTGCCGCGGAGCCGAGAACGGGACCAGCGAGACTGCGGAGGAGTACTGGAATTGGCAAGAAACTGTTTGGCATGAAAACAACTGCATGTAAGTGCATGAAAGGACATATGGAATATTAAAGCTTAAAGTTGGCTGGGGATCTTGTTTAGAAGAGCCTGGGCTTTGAAATGGAAATGGGTGGAAGTAGTTGAAACCGAGTGGCTGTTTCGTTAATGGCAGCGGTCCTGGAAAACGAAAGTGATCCTGTCTGGGTTTTTGGTTTCTTCGCACCTCAGGAGAACCGCGGCACGTTTTGGCGATAACAAAGTGGTTTAAAAAGTTATTGTCGGGGCTATAATATTGGAAGGTAGCAGTGTGTTTCCCAGCTTGAAGTGTGTGGGAAAAGTTTGCGGTTCCACAGAAGAAGAAGGGGGGTTTCAACTCCGAAGTTAAGGAAGCTGCTGAATAATGGCGTTTTGATTTGTCCGCCTCAAGAGAAGGTTTAATAGGGCTTTTTTTTGCCCCTTCACCGTGTGGATTACAAATACTTTTTTTCTTCCGGAGTATATAGTTTCTCACGCCTTTTTCCTTTCCTGCTTGGATTTTGGGCTTCTTTTTCCTTTCATCTCCCCTCCTTTTTTTTTTCAGCGGCTCGGACTTAAACGAGAAGTTTTGGGTGACTGTTTCCTTGGAGCCTTTATTTTTGTAGTTTGGAAAACAACCAGTTGGATTGCTTGCCTTGGGGAAACGGATTTGTTGTGGATTTTGCTGCCTGTTGGGAGTACATTTTGATTCCTTCTGCCTTTTTTGTGGAGTACAGTATTTAAATTGGATTTCTTCCTACATACAAGTTTTCCTTCTGCACTTGTGGAACCAGGGGTTGCAGTGTTACAGGTTTTATCTGATTGACTAATTTCCACAACGTTCTGCAACATTGGACTTCGATATACTGTATTATTATGAATAAAGGTACAAGAGGGAAAGCAAAGGAAGAAGAGCCAGTTGTGAAGCCTAAGAAGAAAGAAAAAGTACCAATGGAGGAAACCTCTCAGTCTTCATCTCCCCCTACAGTGCCCTATGATCAAACCCAAATTATGGTGGAAATTGGCAAGTTGTTTCAGAAATTGGAGAAGAATGAGGATTCAAGGGTGAAAGATAGAAATGAAATGATGAAAAAGCAAGATAAGGTGGTATCATCTGTTGCAGATTTTTCAAAAAAGGTGGATTTAAGTTTGAAAAAAATAGAGGGAAATGTGAAATTGGTTCAAACTGAGGTAATTGCCATAAAAAAGGAAATAAAAGGGACTCAGGAGGTGGTGCGGGAGAATAAGCTGAAATTGGATGAACAAGAGAGAAGGATTGATGCTGTGGAAGATATGATGAGAAAGCAGAACATTGTGATCCGTCAGGTCGTGGAACGGACACCGGACTTGTTAAGAGAAAGAGTGGTTCAGTGGTTAAATGGTTTGAATATGGGAAAAGAATTTGTCCAGGAAGATTTTGTAAGTGCATTTCGGGTGGGCCCAAGAAGAGGGAGGGTGGTTCAAAGAAATGTGTTGGTAAAATTTGCAAATTGGGCCGATAAGCTAAGAGTAATGGCCCATTTGAAACGAGCTGGTCCTGATGCCTTGAAATTTGATGGTTCTGACGTAGAAGTTTATAATGATATCTCATTGAAAGAAAGAACGTGGAGATATAAGATGAGGCCTGTAACTAAATTGTTGATGGGTAAAATTATAAGGTATAATTGGAGATTTCCACAGCAACTGTGCTTTTTTTATGACAAAAGAATGCAAGTAATTGATGAAGGGGCCAACCCATTGGAGTACTTGAGCTTGTTGGAACTGGTAAAAATAGATTTGGAAGAATGGATAAATCTTAAGAAGGAATTGATGGAATCGGGAGCTTTGGGGAGGGAGTATGAGAGGGAGGAAGCTGGTGGGGCAACAGGTGGAACACTGCAGCGAAGGGAAGAGGAGGAGGAGCTGTCGTTGATCATGGTGGAGGAGGAGACAAGTTAGAAGCAATGAGATTTAGATTATAACAATTTAAAACATTTAACTGATATAGAAAGGTGAATAGTGCATAGCACCGGTAGGAAGGCACATCTTGCATGTCCCCCCTCTCCCCTCTTTGGTGGTCAAAGGCGGCTTTTTTTTGTAAGAAGGTGGGGAGAGAGATATTGTTTGTTGTATGTAGCTTTATGTGGTATAGGGGTAAGGGGTTGTTGGTGGCACGCCCAATGGAGAGTTTAGAGCTTAGAAAGGAGATAGATTATGGGTAGTATTAAAATAATATCATGGAATGTGAAGGGTACAGGTTCTGTTCTTAAGAGACGGAGATTGGAATTGGCGCTGAAGAAAGATAGACCCGATATATTGTTCTTACAGGAAATGCATCAGAAGTCAAAAGACACGAATAAACTTTTTTTGGGATGGATGCAACATTATGAGATGGCGTTTGGAACTTCAAAAGCAAGAGGGGTAGCAATCATGATTTCTAAAAAACTAGGATTTGAGATTACAAAAAGTATTGTTGATCAAGAGGGCAGATATTTGATTGTGAGAGGAAAAATAGAGGAAGAGGAAATCATGTAGGTAAATATTTATGCTCCAAACGATCATCAAGCGGAATTTTTAGAAAAGGTTTGGAAAATAGTGGAATTAGAGAATGTTCCAAAAACCATTGTGGCGGGAGATTTTAATTTGATAAGGTCGGGACTAGATTGTACAAACATAGCAAGAAGTGGAATTGGTTTGAAAGGGAAGGTTCTGGATAAATGGATGGATGCAATGGGTTTGAAGGATTCTTGGAGAGAGTTTAAGGGCTCAGAAAGGGCATATTCTTTTTTTCACATGTTCATGGGACCTACTCAAGAATAGATTATGTTTTTCTTACGGAAAATTTGATCAAAGATATAGAAGGAATGGAAATCGGGATCATTAAGGAATCGGATCATGCCAAAGTATATTTGGAATTGAAAATACAAAAAGATATTTGAAGAGGAAGAAGTTGGAGGTACGATCCCAATTTGTTTAAAGATCAGAAGTGTAAAAAGCAGATTATGGAAAGTTGGAAAGAAAGCTGGCAGTGGAACGACAATAATGAGGTTAATTTTAATGTTGTATGGGATACCATGAAGTCGGTTTTTAGGGGGGGAAAGCATAAAGTTGGCGAGTTCTAAATATAAAAGATATAAAGTAGAACAGATAGAAAAAGAAAGAGAAATAAAGCAGTTACAGGAAGAGCATGCGAAAAGTAAAGATAAAAAAATCCTCACAAAATTACAAAGACTTAAAGTAGAATTAATGGGTAAGGATATTGATAAAGTTAAACGAGATTTCATTTACTTAAATAGAGAATACTTTGAATTTAGCAACAGAAGCTCAAAATTATTAGCAAGAGCAGCCAAGGCTAAAAGGGAAAAAAGAGAAATAGGGGTATTGGTTAATAAACAAGGCTTAAGGTGTAATAAGAATAGAGATAAATGTAAAATTGTTAGGGAATTTTATCAAGTATTATATGCAAAAAAGGAAGTAGATTTGGAGAGGCTCAAAAAGATATTGGAGAGACAGTTAGGGAATGGAATAAAACAAGAACATAGAGAGAAAATGGAGGAAAGGATCAGTGATAAAGAGGTTAAGGAGGTAATTAGTGGGTTGAAGATGGGGAAAGCTCCGGGAGATGATGGATTATCGACAGAGTTTTATAAAGAATTTAAAGAAGTAGTGGTTCCAAAATTGGTGAAGCTATATAATTACATTTTAGATGGAGGATCAATCCCAACTTCATGGTATAACACTACAATAGTTCTACTGCCAAAGCCTGGTAAGAATCTGGAAAGAGTGGAATCGTACAGACCAATTTCTCTTATAAATCAGGATGCCAAGATATTCACAGCAATTCTGGCTAATTGGCTAAATAGTTTTATGGGGGAATATATAAATGTTGATCAAGTTGGGTTTTTAAAGGGTCGGCATATGGCGGATCTGACTAGAAGGGTATTAGATTTAATTGATAATGTTAATCAAACAAAAGAAAAGGTAGGCTTATTATCATTAGACATTTTTAAGGCATTTGATTCATTACAGTGGTCTTCAATCAAGGAAATAGTTAAAAATTACGGGTTTGGGGATAGATTTAATAGGGTAATAGATTTATTATATCAAAAAGGGAATGCTAGGATTAGGGTAAATGAGGAGCTTACTGATGTGGTAAATCTAGAGGCAGGTACCAGGCAGGGCTGTCCATTATCTCCTATCCTGTTTATTATGGCAATGGAGATATTAGCTAAAAATATAAGGGATGATTTAAATATAGAAGGGATTATGGGTAATAAAATGAGTATGTATGCGGATGATACATTGCTTACGGTGAAACATCCGGAGTTGGTAATGGACAGGATTAAAGATCATCTACAGGTATTTGAAGCTATAACTGATTAACGATAAACTGGGATAAATCAGAATTGATGTTGTGTAATTTGGGGGTAGGTGAGATGGACAAGATAGTGGAAGTGTTTAATATACAAATTAAAGATAAATTGAAATATTTGGGGATAACTATTTCAAATAAATTAGAAGAACTTAAACGATTGAACTATGACAGTTTGAGAGCCGAATTCAAGAATAAAATACAAGAGTTTCAGAAGCTGAAGCTGTCATGGTTCGGAAGGATTGCAATTTGTAAAATGATATTGCTACCAAAGATTAATTTTTTATTTGATGCATTAGCGATCCATTTGAAGGAGAAGGAGATTAATGAGTTTCAAAAGATGTTTAATTGTTTCTGTAATGGAGGTAAAAGATCTAGACTTTCAAAGAAGCTCTGGTATCTGTCTCAGAAAGAAGGGGGTCTGGGCATGCCAAATTTGCTAGCATATTATAGTGCATTTCAAATTAAGAATGTTGTGAAAATTTTGGCAAGAGAAAAGACAATTTGGGAGCAAATGGAGATGAAAGAATATAGAAATATTGGCAATATGATTTTTTTGGGAATAAAGGATAAGCTGAAAAGGCCAAATAATACTATGATGAGAGGTCTCATGGAAGTGTGGAAAAAGGTAAAGATAGATATGGTCCCAAATCTTTCTCCAATTTTGGAATTGACTGATATGGTGTGTTTCCCAATAAAATTAGATAAGGAAAAAAAGGAAATATTGGTTAAAAATGGGATGTTTTTACTGAAGGACTGGCTGAAAGCTTGTGATGATGATACTAAGAGAAAAAAATATTTGAGAAGTTAAATTTGGACTGGTTTCAGAAATTAAGGGTGGATAATTGGAATAAAAATATATAAAAGAGAAGTAGGGATAGACAGAATTAAGACGGAATTTGAGGAATTGGTAATAAAGATCAGAAAAGGGGAAAGAGGTATTAAGGGTCTTGTAAGCAAACTTTATATTATATTGAATAAGGGTAAAGATTCACAGGAAGACCTGAAACGTAAGTGGGAACAAAATTTGAATATAAAAATTGGGGAGGTTGAATGGAGAAATAAATGGAAAAAGAGGATCATGAGAACAATGTCTGTAAGAATTAAAGAACATAATTTTAAAATGTTGTGGCAATGGTACTTGACACCACTAAGGCTTTATCAGATGGATAATAAAAGAGATAAGTTATGTTGGAGATGCAAAGAAACTGATGGAACATATGAACATATGTGGTGGAGTTGTAAAAAAATAAGGGATTTTTGGGGAAGAATAGAAGGGGAGTTTGGTGAAATATTGGGTAAAAACGTTAAGTTGGAGTCAGGTACCATTCTTTTAACAAATGTGGAAGGTTTGGGTTTGAATAAGGAGGAAAAAGAATTATTGGAAATTGTATTAACTACAGGTAGACAATGCATAGCTAGAAATTGGAAAAATGATGTAGATATACAGATCGGAGAATGGTATAAGGAAATGTGGAGTCTAGCATTGAACGACAAATTGACATGGGAGATTAAAGTGAAACGAGATAATTTAAAAGAGAATAGGTTTTGGAATATATGGAAACCGTTTGTGGAGCACTCTCTCATGGTAAATGATTGCTCAGGACCTGTACCATCTCAAAGAGGTTTTTGGAGTTGAAATAGAAACTAAACTCTCCGGGCATTGTATATATTCACAGGGTGATTTGTAAGTATTAAAAAACTATAATAGAGGTAGCACAGAAAGCTTTTATTGTTTAATTGTGTAATATTCTATATTGTGGTATCTAACAATGACGGTTATATGGTAAATAATTAGCTTAAGTATTGTTATGTGCTAGCCTCTATGAATGTGAGTTAATATTGCGTTGATGTTATTTTTGAGTTATTATTGTATTGTATTGTTACTGTTTTCTTTTCTTTTTTTGTATGTCTGTCAAAAAATTTAATAAAAATCATAAAAAAAATGTCATCCATGAAATGGCAAACTAAAACTTTGGAGTGGAGGTTCCGGAACCTTTCCAGTGCATTGTGGACATAAATTTGGCACAGAGTGGGTGAGTTAAGCATGCCCTGTGGCAAAAATTTCCATGTGAACCTTTGGGTTGGTTCCCTATGGTTGACAAGTGGCACCGTAAAGGCGAACCTCTCCCTGTCCCTAGGATCTAAAGGGATGGTGTAAAAACAGTCTTTCAAGTCTACAACTAGGATTTCCCACCCCTCGGGGATCATGTTTGGATTGGGGATGCCGCACTGAAGCGGTCCTATGGGTTGAATGCACTTGTTAATTTCCCTCAAATCGTGAAGAAGTCGCCATTTGCCTGACTTCTTTTTGATGACAAAGATGGGAGAATTCCACGGACTGGTGGAATGCTCTATGTATCCCGCTTCAAGCTGCTTTTTAACAAGCTGCTTTAAAGCCACTATTTTCTCCCCAACTATTGGCCACTGGTCTATCCATACCGGCTCATTGACTAACCATTTGAGCGGTAGGGCCATTACCCAAACATCAGGGTTGCACGATACTGCTGCAGAATGTCTCTACCCCAGAGATTGATAGGCACATTCAAAATGTGGGGCCGGATGACCGCTGTGCCGTCTGCCTCTGGAATAGTGACCTCTACCCAGTCATGGCTCCTGAGAGCTTCCTGAACTCCTCCTACTCCCCACATGTCTTTCACTGGCTCAATGGCCCACTCTGGGGGCCACAGATCCTTGCTAATTACACTAACATCTGCTCCGGTGTCAAGCAGACTGTCAAAAGGTCTTTCATTCAAAAATACCTTGATGAGTGGTCGCTGCTTCCACTTTATGCTCTGCTCCACTGTCACTATGATCTGGAATCCTTCCACTGCCCCTTCCTCTCTCTGTCAGTCTGTCGACCCAAATCCTGCGTCTCCTCTGACAACTTCCTTGCCCCCACCTGGCAGATGATAGGGAACCATGATCAATTGTGCCACGGAGTCTCCTTTGCCAATTGTCTGGGGCAACTGTGTCCAAAGCTGGATCTTAATGATTTCGGTGTAATCGGAGTCGATGACTCCTGGGATCACAAAGATTCCCTTTTCCCCAGCACTTCTCTGAGGCAAGACTATTCCCACAATGTTGTGGGGCAAGGGTCCCTGATACTAGGAATTGACCAGATAGACTGCACCTGGCAAGTCACAAGTGATGTCCTCCTGGCACACCAAATCTAGTCCTGCGCTGCCCTTGGTTGCTGCCTGTTCCTTGGAAATGCTGGGTGTCAGAACGGATGTTGCTACTGGGATCCCTGCCCTGAGGCCGTCCCTATTTGAACCGGGGCTAGGGACACACCTGCTATTCGGTTTCCCGAATTGGGGCAGTCACGCGCCCAATGGAAGCCGTTGTGGCACCTTGGACATTGGGTGGTTGGATCGGGTGGGCGGCTGGATGATTTGCCACCCCCCTTGTGTTGGGGCTGTTTTGATCTACACTCTTTTGCATAGTGTCCTGCCTTGCCACACCAGTGGCAAGCGCCCTTGACTCTGTTCTTGGGCCGGTTTCCCCCTTGCACTGCCGCTGCTAACAGACCCATTTTGTAAGAGTCTGTCCCAACATCAGCGCAAGCTCTGATCATGTCCGTGAGTGTCAGATCAGGACGATGACCCATTGCCTGCAAAACCTTGCGGCAATCAAGGTTGGCATTGTCCTTTGCCAGTTTCATCATGAGATCTTCCTGCGCCTCCTGGTTGTCTACCTGCCTGCTGATTGCTTCTTCTAGCCCATGTAGGGCTCTTGCGCACCCTGTTTGATGGTGGTGTAATTCTTAGCTCCTTTGCCGGAAGCTGGAACCTTGAGATATGCTCTGAAAGCAGTCTCAGAGGCCAGCTGGAGTGTAGCTGCTGGCAGGAAGGACTGCGCTTGAATGGACTCGAACTGACCCGAGCCATAAAGTTGCTCTGGGATCACTGCTCTGCCCATCTTAGCTGCTCTAGCCTGCGCTTCCATCCTGTACTTGCTATCCCACAAAAGTTACTGACTGGGGCTCAACATCATCCGCATGATGTTCTTCCAATCGTGAGGAATGAGTAAGTCGGATTCACAGACCTGCCGAAATGTGCCCTTTGAGAATCTGATTTGAAGACCTGTCTCTATGATGGCTTTGTGGATTTCCGCAAGCAGCTTGTATGGAATTGGTGTGTACACCGCCGTTTGATCGCCCGTGAGGGCATCCGTTTCCAGGCGGACTGGACATGGCTGTTGAAGTGCGGCCAACTCGTCGGCTGGTATCTCTCCTTTGTGTGTTTCCTCCTCTACCATCAATTGAAAAGGACTTTTGGTTGCTCGGAAAGCGCTTGTGCTTCCTGAATTTCCATCCCCTTCCGCGGCTGCTGTAGGTGCCACTGGAGGAGTGTCCTCCATGCCCCCCTGTCTAAAGTGGATGATCGGGCAGAGATGTGTTGGGGCTGATGGTTCCTTATACACTGGAAGTACCGGGGAAATATCAATCTCTACTCGGACTGGATTGGCTGCTGAAATTGCCTGTCTACACTTGCTCCAAGTTTTGATGATGTCAGCAGGTGCCCTAGGCTCCTGCTTAAGGCAGTATCCTATCCCAAACTTCAGGTGCCATCGTGCCTGCTTCTGGGTAGAACAAACAATGCTCTCCCAGATGCTTCACCAGCGCCGTCAGACGCTGTCGACTGACACCGATGTGGTGTCGCCTGGCGAGGGCTTCTAGATCACCGCAGTGAATCTCTTGCCTGATGGTCAAGTGCTTCCCCAAGCATGCCCCCATTACCACCCAGCAAGGAATTTACCAGATGCCTTACATAACTTACGAGTTGACGCAATCACGGGAAGAATCTGAGTGGTACAGCTGGGCAAGTGAAGCACAGGACGATGTCCCTCAGGTTTGGTGGATGAACAGGGATTGCGGCCTCGGTTGCCACGCGTCCGCTGCTCTGCCTTCTGCTGCTGTGGATCTCGGCTTTCCCCGGCTGTGGAACGCGTCTGTTCCCATGTGTGAGGTCTGCCGGTGTGCAAGCATGCTGCCTCCCTCGAGACTATGCTGAGTTCCGACCGGAGATGTGTTCCAGTCAGAACTGCTCCGCTACTCCGGAGTAGACACGTCGCGGGTCACCATCTGTTGTAATGGTCTGCGGGAGTCATGGTGCTGAACTCAAGGAAGGCACGTGAGACTGAAGTATGATGGAAAAGGCCAGCCCCGAAGCCCTGGGGTGGTCTGTATTTATTGACTACAATCGGGAACAATCACACATACCCCTCGTGTGACCCCCGTGACAGAAAGCTGCCAAGTGGCATTCGGCTATTTGGGTTACACTTGCCAGCCTGCGTGCCCAGGTTAGCCATAAGTATACTAATCAGCGGATTGTGGTGAGACTTATTGTTCCCGCCTTATCAAGGTCCTGGAAGACTTCGTGTACCTGTGCATAGCTATTTGGTCTAGCTGCGGTTGGTGTCTGCTCAGCCCTACACGCGGACGTGAGCCAGACACCGTATGCTGATTATGAGACCTTGGGTCTCTTACCTCCTGACATCTGTCCTAGTGCTGTTAAAGCCCCCAGCCAAGGAAAACATGGAGTCGCTAATGCTCTCTACTACGATAAGCCCATACCCACTTTCCTTTCTGGTAAAGTCCGGTTGGTCTTCGAGGAGGTGTTCTCGCGGAAAGAACACATCGGGAAAGGTTGCTGTCCAATTAGTGACCCGGCCAAACCACAAAATTGCAGACAAGCAGTCTATTTTCCAGAACCTTCCTTAACTTCTTAACATATTTTCCCAATCTCACAGAACCAAGAGATTTACAAAACTGTCTTTCTCATTCCTCTTGGGTTTTAATGACTAGGATCCAAACACTTCAACTTCAGATGAAGGCCAACAGTCTTTTAAAACTTCATCATTGTATATTAGTTTCTGTATCAACATACACTAAATCTCTAGACAGATACCTCTCCCCACCCTGTATGCTTGCATCCTTTTGACAGTACTGCTGACTACAACAGTCATCTTAATTTAAAAAACAAACAAACAGAAAGCATAAAGAAATACCTGAGCTAAACAAAGGTTTATTGAGTGTTGGTTCCTATAATCGTGCTGAAATGTGTGCTGCCTGAACTGTTAAGGATGCTTTCTAAACACTATGTCTGATGTCCTAAAGAGTTGGCAATAAATACCGGGTAGCTCACTGACCACCCATGGTCTTTTGAGGAGAGCATCATCCTACACCAGTGTTGTGTATTGAAGCACAATTGCAAAGTAGCACAGGAGCACTCTTGCAAAAGGAAAATGGTGATTTCCCGCCATTCTAGCAAGAAGCCCAAAGTGGCGCAAAACCCTTACAAAAGGGCGCGTTTGTTAGACTAAACCAAGCCCTGTGATTGGTTACACTTTTGGATCCTGTTCTCCATTGGTTAATTACATATATCCCTGGTTATGATTGGTTAGTTATGTCTATCCGGCAGGTCGCTACCTTTTATCCAGGAGCTACCACCGGAGAGACACTATATAAACCCCACTGGTACACCAGGGTGAGGCTGGACCGGATCTATACTTCCCACACACCAGTTGGGTAGCCGGGTAGCGCTATGCCCTGGGTCCCTCCACTGCTGCGCTTCATGGTAGCACGTATATTGCCCTAAAACGGGTAAGAGTCCGGAGGGACTGAATACGCTGGGATTATATAGCCATCTCGGGATCCGGGAACGCCTTGTAAGCTCATCTCCATTTGACTGTTAATTAAACCTGTTGCTGTTTGTTACATCGTTGTCCTGGACTAGTGCTTATAAGGGCCGGATCCAACAACCAGGGAGTCTCAACCTACGGCCTGTGGGCCAGATGCAGCCCATGGCACCATTTCATGTGGCCCACCACCACCTTCCATCACACCAGGAAGTGTCATGTGGTGGAGGAAGGGCAAAATGGCTGTCCAGCCCCCGAAGCTGCCTGAGGGAGCATGACCCAGCCCCTGGCTTTAAAAGGTTGAGAACTCCTGCCCTACATTACTGCAGGGTGGAGCACTCTTCATGTTTGGATGACAGCCCCTGGAAGTATCATTCTCTGGGTTCTATGAGGCTATATTCTTGATATGAGTATTGCAAATACAATAAACGTGACAAAAATGTGAAACATAGATATCCTGAGAAGGGTCACCAATGTTGGAATCAATTTGATTGGACATGTTAGAGTTCATCCAAAAATTACTCTGTAGAGGAGTAATACAAGACTCCCCCTTCAAAACAGTGTAGATTCATTATTGAATAAAAGGACGTTGCCTGGGCTGGTACCCACGACTAAATGAAAGTTCTGCACTAATAGATTTTAGAGCATCCATCCAAGATTTAAGAGACAAAAGCAAGAATTTTCATTTCATTTCACTTTTTATTTATATACCACTTTATTCGCCCTGAAGGCGACTCAAAGCGGTTTACACCAGTGCGTGCTGTCTGCACAGCAGACAGCAGCAGAAAAAAGTGAAAGAAATACAATAATGACAATATAAAGAATAAATAGGTACATAATACTAAATATACAACAATACAAAATTCAAAAATGTAATATAATCCATACAATATTCATATCAAAACACACAACGAAAGCGCAATATAACAAACTGCAATCTCCCCAAAAAAGTCCGGCAACAAACCCAGAGTCCAATGTCCTTGAGTGGAGCATAGAACCCAGAAAAGCTCGGAAGAGGAACCTCTGTGGGGGCGGCGGCTCCCACCTGTCTGCAATCCCCAGAGCCGATGGCATGGGCTCCCGGGGCTGGGCAGGGAGTGCTTGAGGCAGCTGCTGTGGTGGCTCCTCCTTTTCTGCTCTTCGGGTTGGCAAGGCACGGGGAGTGAAGACAGCTGCGACAGCGGCGGCGGCTCCCACCTGCCTGCAATCCCTTGAGCTGATAGAAACAGCCACAATAGAACATGTCTCTTATAATATTTGTAACATACCTCATGAACAACTGCTAAAATCTGATATAGAAATATAAACACAAATTTCTATTGTTTAATGTACACATTCCAGTATGCTGTTCAAAAGCTTAAACTTAGTCCAGACATAATAACTGCCGTCTGCTAGATCAAAATGATTTATTAGGCAAAAAAAGGAGATTTGTATTTTCACATGTTCTCTTCATTGTTCTCCTCCCCTTATTTCTTTGCACACTTGGCTTTAGGAAACATACAATTGTTAGCTCAAATCTGTGGTTAAATCAAAACCATGACTTCCTTATTAGGAAGACGAAAGTAGCTTAAGAAGCCATGCCCAAAGGCAAGCAGGTGGAACATGGGGGGAACTATGCTTCACATACAAAGATCATAGCATCTGAAACGAGACAGTGTGGCAAGTACAGAAGTCACCTTGTAAATCAGGATGATGAGTGTATAGCCTCTCCAGATGTTGAACACGTTATGCTTCACCCTGATTAGGGCTGATGGGCATTGCAGTGTGACATCTGGAGGGATATAAGTTGTCCACCCATGCTGCAAATCCTCTTATCTCCTGCTGCAGCTCAATTTGTATTTCTTTCACCCTGTGTTATGATGTTGTCAAATAATATTAGTATTATGTAATCCTTTAACAGCAATACTTGTGACTCCAGTTCAATGTTTCTTTATAACTAGGCTTCTAGAACATGACCTCTCTCTACATTTTTTCTTCTTTCCACTTAGTTCTGCTGACACTTCATGAATAGAATACATGAAGCAAATTCCACTTTACAGCAGCATTTTAACAGGAATATGATAATGCTAGATGGTGGTTGAATTAATAAATACTAGAAGTGTTTGAGAGAAACACTCCTAGTTCCTTTTGTTTTGAACAATAACTACTTTTGGCTGCTTGGACAGTACTGAGAAACATACACCTTGCCTGAAAAGGCTGCCCAGGGATCAATTAGGGTGTTTCTGTTTCCCAAACTTCGGCTTCTGGGAATTGAAGTCCAAAAACCAAAGTCAATTCCCTAAAGCACTGATCAGCCAATGTACTGACTGAGGCTTCTGGGAATTGAAGTCCACCGGTGCTCTGCAGAACATAGTTTGGGAAATGCTAAGTAGATGTAAATATACCAGGCATTTCTATTTTAAGTAATAACAAATTTTTGTAAAGGTAATATCATGTAAGGTAATATCATGTTAGACACTTTGTTTGACTCACGTTGAAGAAGAAGGGGCCTTTTTTGGAACACATAGCCAGCTAATCTGAATGATTATGATACGATTTCCATTTGAGGGTATTTCTCTTCAGACAACTCTGGAAGCTCTAAAGTGAAGCACATGCTCGCTCTCTGCCTATCTGGAGATTTTCCCACTCTGGGTAGTTTACAACATTAAAATAAAAGTGGACAAAACAAATACAGTATAAACCTGACCCACCCTCTAAAGTCAACATACAGAAGGAAAAAACTATTCCAAATTAAATTCAAGAAACTATGGTATTATAGGGAAGTAAGGTGACTCACTGTTATGGAATACTGAACTAGACAAAATCGCATTCCACACGCTAAGACAGATTTAGGAGTTTTATTAATATTGTTTAGTCAAACAGATTCAGGAACACTTTATCAAGCTAATTATTCCCTGAATGAATATACATTTTCAGAGCCATCTTTTTATAGCATAAAATTTGGAAACTTCTATACATTTCATCACTATGGGATAAGCCAAAATTATTAATTAACCTTCTGACATTTCATTAAGTTCAGGTTAGAACATTCAGTAACTGTTATTTAGATCATGTCATATAAGGAACATGTCCCATGTCACATCATGTCATGTCACACAAATATTATTCAGCATTACGGTTTTCTGAGTCTAAGAGAAATTCCTGTCAGCTGTACAAAGTATGCTGAGCTTGTGGACACAAGGCCTCCTGTTTACTTTTAGCCTCGTCATCAGTTCTATTTGATAGGTCAACCTGATCTGTTTAACTTTACAGAGTACTGAGAAAATAATTTTTACTTTTAAACCAGAATTAATATCTTAATTCTTTCACCCCTTTTTCACACAAAATAGTTTAAGATCAATGTGAGAGGGGGAATTATGCATAAAAATAAAAGTAGAGTGGGATAGTATTTAGAAACAAAGAATAATGGAAAATATATCAGTTAGAATTAAGGAAAACTGTTGTAAAACATTCTGGAAATGGTACATGACTCCAATACGTTTACTATAATTCGAGGTATAATAAGAATTCCATGTCTGGCCAGATATTCCGCTATGGTAATGGAGTAGACTATATTGCCAGCGACTCAACGTTGCGTGTTAGGCAGTGGTAAAAAACCTGATCCCCTAAAGGGGCCACTGGCTACAGACAGATGAGCCCCTTTAGGTGGTGTGATGACCCCCTCAGTTAAGGAAATGCCACTGGAAACCATCATACTGAGCCCAACGGCAAAATGAACAGAGGAGAAACCACTACTGATTCCCAATGATCATGGAGGCGGAAGAGGCCATGCCAGATGAACTAGCTGTGAAAGCGCACTTTGTTAATATCCTCAAGGCTGTGGCAGTCCATTGCAGTCCTGGTGTTAAATCCTGCATGTCTCATTTCTTTTTTAAAAAAATATTATTATTTTATTAAGTTTTTCAGTAATAACAATCAATGAACAATAATGAAATCAAATACAAATATCAGTACAATACATATACCAAAACACAACATATACTCATATCTAAAATGTAATATCATACAAACATAAACATAACATAAACATAAAAAGGAAAACAACCAAACAGGATTTAAAAGCAAAAATACATGAACTTAATAGGTTAGCAATGCAACACCTCAATAGCTAATTTTCATTATATTTCAAAGTATTATCATGTTCATATTCTATAATCTTTTATTCCTTTACTGTTCTTAATAAAAGCTTTTTAAACTATTACATTGCTTTTTTAATTACTACCAAATCTAGAAAAATACAATGATAAAAATATAATAACCAATGTTCACATTACACACCCTGTGTATTATACAATGCCTTGGAGAATGCGATTTATCCCTGCAGTTTTCCGCTAATTCCAAAAACTCATTTGATCTGGTACTGGTCTGTTCCCTCCAACTCCTATCAGTGAGTAATCCACAAATAGTTGCCATTTATTTTATTTATTTATTTATATTCAAATTTATATGCCGCCCAATCAGGTAAACCCGACTCTGGGCGGCTCACAACAAATTAAAACACACATAAAAAAATACAACCAATTAAAACCCAACATACCCACCCACCCTACCCCATTCCTCTTAAAAACCCACATTAAAAAACTGCCTTCATTGACAATTAAAAGAAATGGGGGCTTAATTTATAAGCCAACAGGCAGGGGCCACTCTTCCATCTGGGCCCCACACTTGCCCAGCCAACCAGGTTTTTAGGTCTTTTCTGAAAGGTAGCAGCTCCATCTGCTCCCGCAACTCTACAGGCAGGAGGTTCCACAAGGCCAGTGCGGATACGGAAAAGGCCCTCCTTCGTGTACCAGAGAGATGGGCCTCTCTGGCAGATGGAACAATTAGGGAGCCCCTCCGATCTGCTCTGGTTGGACGGGCGGACACTCTTGGGATGATGCGGTCTCTAAGGTATCCTGGCCCACTACCATGAAGGGCTTTAAAAGGTCAAAACCAGCACCTTGAACTGCACCCGGAGGCAAACTGGTAGCCAGTGCAGCTCCCAAAGTAATGGTGAGGCACGAGCATAGTGCCCACGCCCCATCATCACCCGGGCTGCCGCATTCTGGACCAACTGCAGCCTCCGAATGGTTGATAAGGGCAGCCCCATGTAGAGCACATTGCAATAATCTAGCCTGGAGGTGAGCAGAGCATGTGTGACCCTGAGCAGGGAGTCCTGGTCCAGGAGCGAATGCAACTGATGGATGACGCAAAGCTGTGAGAAAGCCCTCCTGGCCACAGTCACCACCTGACTTGCTAGTAGCAGCCCCGAATCCAAGAGGACCCCTAAGTTGTGTACCGGGTCTGTCTGGGGCAAAACAGCCCCATCCAACACCAAAGTTGGCAGCTCCCTGGATAATGCGGGACCCCCTATCCAAAGCCACTCAGTCTTGGAGGGATTCAATTGTAGCCCGTTGTCCCCCATCGAGACCCCAACCGCTTCCAGACATCTGGATAGGACATTGACTGCATCACTGGGGTCCCCATGGGCCGAGATATATAACTGGGTATCATCAGCATACTGATGATACCTTACCCCATGGGAACGGATAACCTCACCCAACGGCTTCATGTATATGTTAAATAGGAGAGGAGAGAGCACCGAGCCCTGAGGCACCCCACACTGTAGGTGCCTAGCGCTGGACCTCTCACTCTCCAACAACACCGACTGGGTATGACCCTCCAGAATTGAGGAAAACCAGGACAGCACAGTGCCCTGGATCCCCAAACCTTCGAGCCATTCCAGAAGGATACCGTGGTCAACGGTATCGAAGGCCACTGAGAGATTTTCCAAAATCTATTTTCTTTGGTTATACCTTTTTTCGCATTCAATTCTCATGTTAGTTTATCATTCAATGCAAGGTCTCACATCTCTTTATACCATTCATCTCTATTCATCTCGGTTACATCTCTAGGTCCTGAGCAGCTGATCCAGGTTGACCCCACCCTTAGGCTGCTGCTGATGAATTCCAGGTCAGTATGTAATAAGGCTCCCCTGATGCAAAACTCTATCCTGGGGGAGCGGACCGACCTGGCATGCATCACTGAGATCTGGCTGAGACCAGAGGACGGGGTTCCTCTACCAGAAATGTGTCCGGCCGGGTTTGGTGTTTGGCACCAGCCTAGGGATGAGGGGAAGGGCGGTGGCATTGCCATCATAGCCAGGGAGTCACTGGGAGTCGCCAGGGCTACCGCTCCACAAATTCTGGGTTGCGGACGCCAGTGCCTTCAGCTCCCTCCCATGGCTCTGCCGGTCACGGGCATACCTGTCAAGCGCAGCTCCGGAGATTACGGGACCTGCGCAGAATGTTTCTGCGCAGGTCCATTCTACCCATGCGTAAAAGCCTTCTACGCATGCATAGAAGTCACCTGCACAGAACCGTTCTGTGCATGTCGCTTCTATGCATGCGTAGAAGGCTTTTACCCATGCGTAGAAGGCTTTTATGCATGCGTAGAAGGCTTTTACACCCGGAGCTGCTGCTACCCAGTAATTTGGCAGTGGGGGGGAAGGAGTTACTGCGCATCCCCTTCTGCACAGAAGCCTTCTACGCATGCGTAGAAGGGTTCTATGCATGCGTAGAAAGGACCTGCACAGAAGGGATGCGCAGTAACTCCTCCCCCCCGCTGCCAAATTACTGGATAGCGGCAGCTCCGGGCGGAAAATGGAGAAAATCAGTGCGGAATTATGGGGTAATCCCGGCCAATACGGGGAACTTGACAGGTATGGTCACGGGAGGTGGGAGCGAAGCACAGCTGTCTTCCATCACGGCTGGGGCCATGAAAAGCCACCCAGCCACTCCGGACGCCAGCGCCTTTGGCTCCCTCCCGTGGCTCTACCAGTCACAGGAGGTGGGAGCGAAGCCCAGCTGTCTCCCATCATGGCTGGGACCGTGAAAAGCTGCACCGCAGCCCCAGATGCCAGCACCTTCAGCTCCCTCCCATGGCTCTGCTGGTCACGAGAGGTGGAAGCGAGGCACAGCTGTCTCCCATCATGGCCGGGGCCATGAAAAGCCGCCCCACCACCCCGGACGCTAGCCTCTGGGGATGTGGGAACGCAGCTGAGGACCGTCCCATTGCGGCAGACTCACTGGACCCCCACACCTGGTGAGAGCGGTGGCGGGGAGGAGAGACTGACCCTGAGGACTTTGTCTATTGGGATGTTATGCTGCTGTGATATTTTGGAAATTTTGTATTGCTTTACTAGTTTTTGCTATAATGTATTTTTGGTTTTGTTATTTTGTATCTTTAGATTGTAGTTTTGATTATACTGTCATACTGTATTTCTGAATTTTGTATCTTATTATTGTATTGTTAAATGTCTTGTAAGCCGCTTCGAGTCGTCCATTGGATTGAGGGAAGCAGGATATAAATAAAACATCATCATCATCATCATCATCATCATCATCATCGTCATCATCGTTGTTGTTATTGTTGTTGTTGTGAGGCCCTGCTCCTGTGTTTGTGCCCTAAGGGTCAGCTGGGGGTCTTACTCCTGTACCTGCCCCCTTGCAGGGGGCTCCTGGAGATGGTCTTGGCATTGGCGTTGGAGTTCCCCAGGCTGATGGTCCTGGGGGACTTCAATTTGCCTTCGCTGGGGATCGGCTCTGAGGTGGCTCAGGAGTTTATGACTTCCATGGCAGCTATGGAACCTGACTCAGGTAATTCAGGGCCCTACCAGAGACAGTGGCCACTCACCGGACTTAATCTTTTTGTTGGAGCAGTGGCAGAGTGATCTGAGATTACAGGAACTAGACATAACACATGTGCCATGGTCGGATCACTATCTGGTGACTTAGACTTCCTAGGTGCGATGCTTCATCATAGGGAGGCAGGGCCTATTAAAATGGCCCACCCCAGCAACTGATGGATCCTGATGAATTCCAGAGGGAACTGGGGGATTTTCCTCTGGATCGGCAACAAGATTCGCCCGAGGTGCTTGTTGACCTGTGGTACAGGATGACAACAGCGGCCTTTGATGAAATCGCACCACTATGGCCTCTCAGAGCTCGTGGAGCTAGGTCAACCCCTTGGTTCACTGAAGAACTGCGGGAGCGCCGCTGGGTGAAGACCCAGTGTGATTCCGATTGGACACTAGCTAGAGCTGCTATTAGGGCCTATCTAGTGGTTATGGGGGTGGTGAGGCGGCAATACTTCACCACCCTTATTGCCTCCGCTGATAACTGCTCAGCCACCCTGTTCCAGATAACCAGGTCTCTCCTTGGTGGTGGTGGTGGTGGTGGGGTGCCTGGTTGGCAAGGTTCGGCTGAGGACTTTGCTGACCATCTGGTGGAGAAAATTGATTGGATTCGCTCAGGATTTAATCCTGGCATGGTTGGGGATGGTACGGAGGGAGCTGGAGCACAGTCTTGCCATGTCACCTGGGATCGGTTTGATCCAGTTGCCCCTGATGAAGTGGACAGGCTCCTTGTACCTGTTTGTGCCACCACATGTCCATTGGACCCCTGTCCTGCCTGGTTGGTGAAATCCTCCAAGGCGGTGACAGATGGCTGGGTTGGGGCTATGATTAATGCATCTTTTTTGGGAGGGGATGTTTCCTGCACCTTTAAAACATGCTTTGGTGTGCCCCCTCCTGAAGAAACCTTTCCTCGACCCAGCAGTCCTATCCAACTATAGGCCTGTCTCCAACCTACCCTTTTTAGGAAAGGTGTTGGAAAAGGCAGTGGCATGTCAGTTGCACGTGGTACTAGATGAAGCGGATTATCTGGACCCTTTTCAGTCTGGATTCAGGCCCGGATATGGTACTACAGCATTTTTAAAATTGCTTCATTTCCCCAATTTCTTGCAATACATTGTCTTCCTGTTGTCAATATTATAGACAACAACTCTTTTTTATCCTCATTCAGATTCTTATTTTCTACATCTGTCAATAAAACATTACTTGACCCCAGCTTGAGTTGCATCCCCATGATACCATGCATGTCTCATTTCATATGTGCTGGAGGAAATGGCTCCGTGATCACAGAGTGTGGGTCACTTCATGGCAAGTTGCAATCCACCTTAAACAAATTCATACCAGTGGCATTTTTCCTGTTTCCAGGAAAAAGGTATAATTGGATATGAGTAGCAGCCAAGGACAATGATGGCAAAGAAGAATTGCTCCAGATGTAAAAAAAGAACTGGGAAGATACTTACATCTTTGGTGGGATTGTAGTTATGTGAAAGAAATGTGGGGGAAAGTGTAATTAGAAATTGAATGAATTATTTCGATACATATGCAGATGTGTCTTAGAACAGCATTATTGATGGGTTTTGGAAGTAAACAAATTGAGAGAGAAAAGAAAGAAATGATCAGTATAATGGTAACTGCCATGAGGCTGTTTATAGCTAAAAAATGGAAAACTGAATGTAAAATAAGTGGAAGAATGATACAGTGGAACCTTGGTTAACATAATTAATGCATTCTCCAGGACGTTTCTTACAGTGAAAATTATTTTAAGCGAATTTCCCATAGGAATCCATTGAATGCAATTTCCCATAGGAATGCATTGAAAACCAAAATACATTAACCGAAATGCGGTTTCCCATAGGAATGTACTGAAAACCAATTAATCCATTCGGGAGGGGGGAACCATATATCAAGCCACTATTTTCTATGGATTTCGTTTTGTTATGCAATTTTTATGTTAACCAATCCATTTGTTAACTGAGGTTCCACTGTATAGGGAAATATGTAACATAGCAATAAATGATAGATTAACATCAGAATTTAAAATAAAAAAAGAATTCTGAAGAAACTGGACTTTAGGGTAATACAGGGAGAATTTATGGATTATGTTTTAATAAAAAAAAGGAAAAGAACAAAACCAGGGAAAGAATATACAGTAGAACCCCATATAACGATCGCCCCATGCAACGATGAAATCACGTAGTGATGAGGCGTTAAAGGGGGGGAAGCTGTTACACATAGTGATCGTTCCTATGGGAAAATCTGTACAACAATTTTCCAATGGGAAAAACCGCTTAGTGCCAAACATTGTTGTACGTTTTTTTCCCATAGGGTAGATCGTACAACGACGAATACCGCATAGCAATCAGCTCCGTGGAATGGATTAAAATCGCTATACAGGGTTCTACTGTATATCCTTTTGGAAAGAGGGGACAAATGTAAGTTAAATAGATTGTAGATTGAATAAAGTATAGAAATATACAGTCCTGCTAGGTAAAGTGTGCACATAATATTATTGTATGATGTTGGTGTTGCCGTAGCTCTTGATATTTTGCTTTTGTTTATTTTAATTTCTTTTTTTCTCTTACAGGTGAAACTTGGAAAATTAGAATATCGTGCAAATGTTCATTCAGTTCAGTAATGCAACTTAAAAGGTGAGATAGACTTAAATATATGAGATAGACTCATTACATGCAAAGTGAGATAGTTCAAGCTTTACTTTGCTATAATATTGATGCTTATGGTTTACAGCTTATGAAAACCTCAACCCCCCAATCTCATGTACCCCATAATTATCACATAATCTCATGTACTCTGTATGCCATGATCATCACAATTATAATGAATTAAGGCATGACATCTCTCGCTTTGCATGTAGTGAGTCTATCTCATATATTTGTTTCACCTTTTAAGTGAAATGAATGAACATTTGCACGATATTTTAATTTTCCGAGTTTCACCTGTATATTAAAAATTATTTGTTTAAAAAAATCAAGAAACCTATAAAGAAAAAGAAAATTATAAAGACTAGCTGGCATTAGGGAGGATGTTTTGAAAGTCCTTTTAATGTCTTTTAAATATGTCCAGGGACGGGGACTGGAGCAGCTCAGTTGGTAAGGAATTCCACAATGTGGGTGCTGCCACCAAGAAGGCACCTCTTCTTGCCATGGTCTTCCTTGTTGTTTCTTGGTGTTGGCACCTGGAGCTGAACTGTTTGAGAAGAACGAGGGATGTGGGCAGCCAATCTATGGGAAATATAAGCAACAGATAGCAAGGTCCTAAATATCTACTAAATTATTACTACCTATATACTCTATTTTCCAATGTTCCTTAGTTTCTCTTCTTAAATGAAAAAAAAGTTCTGCCCAACATTTTCTGCAGGGAAGGCAACATGTTCATTAAGAATATGCATGGCAAAAACTTTTGTTTTGTTTTGTTTCCGATTCTTTCAGAGGGCACTTTTTTGCTTTTGTTTTGAACCAGTTTTTTCATTTAATATTAAAGTGACAAGCTGGTACTCATCCAAAAACCCTAGAAAATGTTACAGACCGACCCCCTCCCCCGCCCAAAAAAAAGCAGGGGCAAGGCCATCAGCAGAAAATCAATCCAAGAACCCTAAAAGCTATTTTAAAAAACTGGGGCAAGGGAGGCAACCAAGAATCTATCAATTCAAAGAGAGAGCAACAATGCATGAAAAAGAAAAATAATTAAAACTCCCACCGAAATATAAATGTTAAAAAGAATAAATCCATGGTACATTAACCAAATAATTTTAAAAGGTCAATCTAATAGGGAAACACTCTCAAATACTGAGTTGAAAAAAATTGCAAAACAACAACAACAAAACACACACACAACCACAGCCACCTCCCTGAAAGCAAGAAAAGCGAACAAGCAAAAGGTGCAATACACACACACACACACACACACACACACACACACACACACACACACACACCAGACAGCACAATACAAGATGGAAAGTGAGAATTTCAAAGTTTGAACTTTTGTATAAATAAAGTATTAAATAATTAACTTTTGTATAAATAAAGTATTAAATAATTAACGGACAAAGGTCTCTATTGCTCGAAAGATAGTCGTGTCTGACTCTAGAACAGTGTTTCTCAACCTTTCGTTTTTTGACTTCAATGGAATTAACCCTTTCAGAGATGAACATCAGCTGTCACAGACCAACACAGACTCAGACTACCAAAAGGTGTTAGAAGTCTTATAGTGCTCTGAGGACTTTGTTTGAATGTCATACTTTTAAAGTAGATCTTGAGTGACAGAAGGAGAACTCTACCTTCACTGGGTTCCAACCAATCAAGGTCCTTTTACATCTTCAAAATTCCCACCCCTCGGAGTTCTCATTGACTGCTAATAGCAGCCCTCACAAAGCTATTGGATGAACAATTTCCAGAGTGATTTGACAGACAAAGCGAGAAAGGAAAATTAAACAAAGAACATGAAACTGCCAGGGACTCTTTTTTCATTTAAATTACTAATTTGTGTTTAAGAAGCTCTTTTGCCCCAGAAACCAACAAAGGAAAATGAAAACAAAATACCATTTTTAAAGTTTTTGTTTTAATACAAAAGTCCCAAACCTTGCATTCATATAATTCTTTGCGAGTACTTCCTTAATTTCTTTGTCATCACCAGTCAAATTATGTACAAACCTATCTTTCTGCTTTTATTTCAAACAAAGAGGATTTTTAAAAATTGTGGATTTTAATATTATTGGCACCATGCCCTTAAACTTCCTTTTCTTTGCCGTATTGTCTGCTTGCATTCCTTTTGTGTTCCCTTAAATTATAGTTCCCTTAAATTATTGTGTTCCCTTAAATTATGGTTTATGGTCTCCTAATCTGGGCAGGATTTAGAGGAAGTCTTTTATTGAGACATAACCATGAAATCATTGTTGATGGCCTCCTGCACTTTGTCTTTTCTCCAGTTTATCCAGTAAGCAGACTTTTACTACTGTGGTTTTTAGAAGTGGCCAAATATTCTGGACAAATTCTTTAATTTTTCATTTGTGACCATTGTCATTTCCTGTAGCTGGGCAATATGAGCCACCCCACCCCCGTTCCAATGAGTTCTCCTAGGAAATTTTGCCACCATAGTGTGGTGGCAAATTATGTCCCTAGACCTGTGATGGCGAACCTTGGCGCGCCAGGTGTTCTTGGACTTTAATTACCAGAAGCACAAGTCAGCATTTCTGCAGATCAGGGTTTCTGGGAATTGAAATTCAAGAACAGCAGGGGTGCCAAGGTTAGCCATCACTGCCCTAGACCCATGATGGCGAACCTTGGCACTCCAGGGGTTCTTGGACTTCAATTCCCAGAAACCCAAGTCTTTGTGAATCCACACAAACCCATTCATTTGGATTGGATTCACAGAAACTTGGGCTTCTAGGGATTGAAGTCCAAGAGCACCTGGAGTGTCAAGGTTCACCATCACTGCCTTTGACTTTCATAACAGTCAAGGGGGAAAGCCCATTTAAAACAAGCATTTTGTGTGCTTTTCCTGGCTCAGTTCTTTGTCTTTACATTTCAGCCTGGATTGTTGTGGTGGGAGGCCCCCTTTGCTCAAAATGCAGTTTCTGAATGTCAGGTCAATGACGTGTAAGACCAACAGGGGCCAGGACTTGATCCTGCATGAATACATTGACCTGGACTTCAATACAGAGGCATTGAATGCCTTTTGGTGTGTGTGGGGATGGAGTCCTCTGTTTTATTCACTTAGATCAGGGGTCAGCAAACTTGGTTCTCCAGATGTTCTTGGACTTCTGGTAATTGAAGTTCAAGAATGCCTGGAGAGCCAAGTTTATTCATTCACACCTGCTGCAACAGTAGGCAAGACCTCAGAGTGGGGAGGTTTCGTGAGGCTGCAGTGTTTATTTTCAATAGTTAAAGATGTCCTCTTCCCACCTCTCAGACTCAACAGGTTCCCAATGATGAAACAGATAACTCAAGGCCCATTTAGTGGATTTTGATGGGAGGAGGAAATGTTTAATTCAGGATGTGCCACTTGTATCAGTTTCCAAGATCAATAATTGACTTCTTCAGAACAATGTGAAGCATGGCAAGTATGATCTGACTAAGAGCCAGATTTCAAGTCTCCATTGCTATGTAATTATAAAAATATCAAAATAACCCAAATGCTCAAGTGTAAGCCACTTCTTATACCTGGAAAACCCTGGGAAATCTGCATAAGTTATTGTAGTTGTGTATTATTAGAAGGATGGAGAACTACTGATTGGTTCAGAATAGGAAAAGGAGTACGACAAGGCTGCATATTGTCACCCTGCTTATTTTAACTTATATGCAGAGTGCATCATGCGTAATGCAGGGATGGATGGATTAAGCACAAACTGGAATTAAGATTGCTGAGAGAAACATCAACAACCTGAGATACGCTACACTAATGGCAGAAAGTGAAGAAGACCTAAAGAGTCTCTTGATGAAGGTGAAAGAGGATTGTGCAAAAGCTGGCCTGAAAGTCAACATCAAAAAACCCAAGATCTTAGCAACTGGCCCCATCATTCCCTGGCAAATAGAAGGGGAAGAAATGGAAGTTGTAACAGACTTTATTTTCCTGGGACCTAAAATCACTGCAGATGGTGACTGCAGCCACGAAATAAATAGACATTTACTTCTTGGGAGACAAATAATGAGAAACCTAGATAGCATAAGAAAAAGTAGAGACATCACCCTGCCAACAAAAGTTTGCATAGTCAAAGCAATGGTATTCCCAGTAGTAATGTATGGGTGTGAGATTTGGACCATAAGGAAGGCTGAGCGCAGAAGAATAGACACCTTTGAAATGTGGTGTTGGAAGAGACTCTTGAGAGTCTCCGGGACTGCAAAGAGATCAAATCAGTCATTCCTGAAGGAAATCAACCCTGACTGCTCATTGGAAGGACAAATACTGAAGCTGAAGTTCACGTACTTTAGCCACCAAATGAGAAAAGAGGACTCACTTGAGAAGGCCTTGATGCTAGGCAAGATCGAAGGCAAAAGGAGAAGCGGGAAGCAGAGGATGAGGTGGATGGATGGAATCATTGACGCGATGGGCGTAGATCTGGGCGGACTGCGGAGGATGGCAAATGATAGAGGAGCCTGGCGTGCAGTGGTCCATGGGGTCGCAAAGGGTCGGACTCAACTGTGCGACTGAACAAGAAATTAATAAAAGCATTCCAATTTAATGATGGAGAAATGAAATGGGAAATTTGACTGAAGTTATATGCAGATATTCAGTGAAAGTATCACTCTAAAATTTTAGAACTGCTGCCAGTATAGAGAGAGAGCCAGGGTATCTGAAATCCTTCTCACCCACTTACAATAAACCCTCTGCTTTATACCACACATTCATATTGAAAGTACCCATTTGAATCTTTAAAAAAAATCTGTGTGTGGGTGTTAATGCACCTATTATCATTTACCTGATTTGCATAGAGCTGTTCTGGGACTCATTGTCATTTAAACTGCTTCTGCCTGTTTGTCTTTGTATGACCTTTCCAATTCCACATTTATCAGGAACTATTTTGGACCTTTGATATATAGGCATGTGATTAAATTCTCACTTGTAGGTAGAAATTGAGTTTTTTTTAAGTACAACAAACATTTCATCAGAAATTTAAACTGTCAGACTGAAACAGCTTGATGACTTCAAAAATTAATTCTTTTCAAGCCAAGAAAACATGTTCCAGGATTGTGATCTATTTATTATATTTCTTAACTGCCCAAACAAACGTTCAGGGAGTTTGGAGGTACACTGAGAGTTTTGAGTATAAAAGAACACAAAGTGAAACCAATAGCAGGTGCTTTTTTCCTCACTCTTGGTGCCTTGCTTTTCCTAAGACCATTTTGTGTTTAACCTGTTGTGTTGCCTTAGACCAGGAGTCTGCAACCTATGGCCCATGGGCAGAATCCGACCCATGGCACCAAATAATCCACCCCCTCCCACCCCCATCCTCGCTCCAACTGCCGCTGCTGCTGCCAGAAGCTGCTGTGGACATGTTTACAGCAGTGTTTACAGCGGGGGAGCCACTAGTCTGGCCCCCTCAACTATCTGACGGAGTGTGACCCGGCGTCTGACTTTAAAAGGTTGTCGACGCTTGTCCTAAATCAGAGTGCAAGAATGAGATGGTAGACAGACGTACAGACAGACAGCATATGAAGCAGTATCGGCCTCTTGGAGAAGACAATGCAGCCTGGCAAAAAAATGAAAGAAGAAATTCAGTAAACAAGGAAGTGATACAAAATAGAAGGGGAAGATAGTTGGCTGTGTAAGCATCTAATCTGATGTAAGTAAAGGTAAAGGTTTCCCTTGCTCAAAAGCCAGTCGTATCTGACTCTAGGGTGCAGTGCTCATCTCTGTTTCTAAGCTGAAGAGCCAGCACTGTCTGCTTCTGCAGACGTTTCCGTGGTCATGTGGCAGGCATGACTAGACACCGGAACACACGGAACACTGTTACCTTCCCACCGAAGTGGTCCCTATTTATCTACTCGCAATTTCTTGCTTTCAAACTGCTAGGTTGGCAGGAGCTGGGACGAAGACGGGAGCTCATTTCTGTCCTGCAGTACTCGGAAATCGAACTGCTGACCTTCCGCTTTCCAATCTGATGTACTAACCAGTATATCATAGCTGTGACAAGAAAAAACTACTAGGCATAGCTATGATGTATTGATTGTGCAAGCAGGACCTAACTAATATGCCAAAACACCACAAGGAAAGACACTGTGCAGTTCCTTTTTAAAAATATTTTTATTTATTAAACAAAATTACATAACAACATAACTGTGCAGTTTCAAGGAGAAGAGCCAGTCTTTGTGGCTTTGGACAAATCCCAAGACTACCCACCCACCTGGCCTGAGGAAGGAGGAACAGCTGGGGAGGGCTGGTGGCTGATTTAGGAAATGATGGTCCCTTTGCAACAGTTGTCAATGCATGTGTTGGTCTTTTATGTTTTATTGCACTGCTACATTTTATTGTATTGTTACTTTTATTGCATTGTTATTTTTTATTGCATTGTTATATTTTTATTGTATCATTATATTGTATTGTACTGTAATGTTTGATATGTTGTGATTTTTGTGAGCTGCCCTGAGTGGGCGGCAGTGGTGGGCATCAGCAGGTTCACACCATTTCGCCAGAACCGGTAGCAGAAATTCTGGCTCGCCCCGCCCACCCAAATTTTGAAATAAAGTAGTCCTAATTCGGGCACAATGCAGGGCTTTCCCCCTGGCCAGGCCCACCATACCATGGCCACAGAGTAGGTAGTAATTTTTTTTGGAGCCCAACACTGATGGGCAGCATGCAAATCAAATAAATCAAATCAAATCAACCTCCTCAGAAGGAAATGGTAAATCTCTTCTGAGAATTCTCTACCTGAAAAAAACATGCAAGGGGTTACCATAAATTAGAATTGATGTGATGGCTCATGATTATTATAATTATTTGTGGCTTCACATGGTATTCTATGAAGGAGCAAGGAAATACCTTTATTGGAGCATTTAAAAAACCCAAACATTACACAAATGTTCATCATTCAAGATCAATTTTTGAGGCTTGCTCCAATTTCTTGTGGATAATATTGTTGTTGTTCAGTCTCACAGTTGAGTCCGACCTTTTGTGATGCAATGGACCACAGAACGCCAGGCTCCTCTGTCACCTACCAACTTCCGTAGTCCACCCAGATATATGCCCACTGCTTCAACTATGCCATCTAGCCATCTCATCTTCTGCTGCCCCTTCTCCTTTTGCCTTAGATCTTTCCTAACATCAGAGCCTTCTCCAGTGAGTCCTCTCTTCTCATTTGGTTTCCTTGCAGTCCAGGGGACTCTCAAGAGTCTTCTCCAGCACCACATTTCAAAGTCATCTATTCTTCTGCGGTCAACCTTCCATATGGATAATACAGGAAATTATATGTGAGAGTCATCAGTGATCTTGAACCATGAAAGGTCACGTGATGTTTGATTTTCAGTAATCCAAAAGTATCACCTTGCTCCTGCATTTCTATTGCGTAAAGATCACACAGCTCTCTTTCTTTGTTTTCAGAGCTGAGAGAGGTAGATTGGAAGGGATCCGTCATAAAATTGCGCAGGACACATTTGTTACATACACCAACACCATGAGGACTAGCCTCTCATGCAGCAGAGGAAAAGGTTGTGTTTCAGCTGACACCATGAAGGTACAAAAATAATTTCGTGTCACAAATTATTCTGGGTTGAAATGATTTTTGCTGGAGAAACTCCACTCAGGGGACGCCTGAATGAGGCTCCTTTCATGTCCCCAAGAGCTGGGACAGAGATGGGTGTTCAATCTGTCATGCATTAACCGGGGCTCGAATTGCCGACTTGCAGGCCTTCCAGCTAACAAGGTTTGATGTAAGCAGATTGATTGCACACGAGCCAGCAGGTGGGCCAAACACTTCTTTATTGCAGCATGGTCAATCTGTACATGAGGTAATGGCGGAGGCTTGCCTCCTTATACTCAACATATTTGAATTTTGCCCGAAAGGCGCCCATTGGTTGTGGTACCAGTGACGTCATTCTGACGTACTGCATACCTGGCATGGCTCACCTGTGGCGGGAAGGTTTCCTGCACTTGTTTCTCATTGGGTGATTGGAGCCACATAATGTGAGCTCCCTCAGCTGCGCTCCGGCGGGCAGCTGAATTGCATGATACACAACACAAGGTGAGGTTCTTAACCACTGATCCACCACAGCCCCATGAAAGTGAAATTATTGTATGCTGTCAAGTCACTTTAAGCATACAGTGATTCTAACGGGGTTTTCAATGTGTATGAGATGTTCAAGGAGCTCCAGTGAGACACTTAATCCACTACTCCATACTGGTTTAGTTTTAATTATGTGAGGAAGACAGGTATGAGTTACTAGTGTAAGGAAATACTAGGGTCTGAGTAGTGCAATAACATTTTTAAAAATTGTGTTCTAGATGTGATGAATATACAAGTAGTCTTTGTGGGGTTTTTTCAAGGAGGAGAGGGAGGCATTTTGAACACTCTACATTCTGCTGAATCAGCAGCATCCCATATTTATAAATTTCAGAGCCAAAATCCCTTGTGATGTCACAGGATGGAGTCTCACGATGTCACAGAGGCAGGGAAAGAAGGGCTTAGGGGGCAGGATCAATGCAAAATAACAAAACAACAATGATGCCAATGACAACTATGACAACGATGACCCTTCCCAGGGTTTTCTAGGTAGAGCGTACTCAGAAGTGGTTTACCATTTCCTCCACTCTGGGACTGTGCAGCTTGCCCATCACTAGAATGGCTGGCTCTTCTACCAGTTCCACCCAAATGCTTAAACTTGAGGTGGTTACTCCTAAAGAGGCAAAAAAAAAGTTGGTGGCCAAACCAAGAGCATTTTCTGCCATAACCCCTAGATTATGGAACAAATTGCCAGCAGAAGTTACAAATGCTCCAACTTTGCTGGCATTTTGAAAATTACTGAAAACATCATTGTTCCACAAAGCCTTCCCCTCTTAACCTGCCAATAATGGAAATATATGATTACCCTATACATCATATACAGCCTATGGAGGATGACAGAGGAGCCTGGTGTGTGGTGGTCCATGGGGTCACAAAGGGTCAGACTCGACTGTGCGACTGAACAACAACCACAACAACAAAACACTATAATGGGAAAAGACTCACTGATAGCTGTATTAATTGTCTTAAGAATGATATGGATATGGCTGATGCTGGTGAAGTTTGTTTTATTTGTTTTTATGCTTATTATTTGTTGTTTACATAAAATTTGTATTTGATTTGAATAATTGTAAACCGCCCAGAGTGGTGCTTTTACCAGATTGGCAGGTTATAAATGTACTAAGTAAAAGTAAAGGCCGCCCTTGCTTGAAAGCTAGTCGTATCCATCTAGGGTTCAGGGCTTGTTGTGTATGTAATTTTATGTTAATGTATTTAAACGTAAGTGATCCTCCATTTTGAGTTCTCCTCAAAAAGGAACTCTCGCGAGACTTGGGTTCGTGCCAGTTTCTGCAACCAACAGATTGTTCCACGCATCAACGTTTTGACTCCCCAAGGTGTATATAAGGTGTGGCTGCACCCCTGTTCTGTATGTCAGTACCCGAATAAAAATTGAGTTTGGCCCTGTTATGCTGGCTGCTGCTTCTTATTACTGAACACCAAAGGGTTCATCTCTGTTTATGGTCAAAGAGTGCTGTCTGTGTCTGCAGACATTTCCTTGGACATGTGGGAGACATGCTTTACTGTATGGGACCAGAGACAACAGAACAGCCGAAGGGTTGGCTTAACACAGGTTTGTTGCATGATGATCCGGTGGAGCATGAGGTAATGGCGGTGATACATCTCTATATATACAGTAGCATTATACATTTGAATCTTGTAGCACGGTAGCTCATTGGCCGCTACCGGCGTGGCCTCGCCCAGGCACGCCTCTCTTCAGTAGTCCTTTCTCCTGCTGCTGAATGCGGGGAAGGTTTTCCCGCGGCTGTCCGTGATTGAGCAATGTGAACCATGTGAGACTGAACGCTCGCAGCTGCCCTCTATGGGCTGCTTGCTCGCGTTCCTTTACAGCTGAGATACATTGTATTTGGAGTGGTTACATTCTTATCAGTACGAGAACATGCATACATAACATCCCTCCCCCCTAGGATGGGACGAAGTCCCGCAACCATTGTGGCTTGCCGCACGTGCGCTTGGGGCGCGCTTGCGCCTGACCTAGTACAGGAGAGCCTGTGATCCCTGACTCCGTGGGTGCTTGCCCTGCAATGGAAAACGGGGATTCGTTAGTGGCTCTGTGAGGCGTCCGTGCCTGCCTTGCGCTGGGGGATGGGAATGGAATGAACAGCTGGGAAGTGAACCCCTGCCTGTTGCTCTCGGACCCCGGGGACCCTCCTATTGTGAACCGCGGAACCGATGAGGATGCCCTAGTGGTTCTGCTACCTTCTGTTCCCCGCTCGGGGGACCTTGAGACTGTGGTGGGCGGACTCGCCGTCGCCTCCTGTCTTGGGGGTGTCGGTCTCCGGGAAATTGGTGCTATGTTGCATTCTAACTCACAGGGGCTACTGGGACTGGAAGTACCAGGGGCTGAACTGAAACCCCTCTTTTCACTAGGACGGGTGGGGGACCACTCCGCTAACTCCCCCTGGTACTGTAAATCAAGGTCTAAACTTCTTGGGGAATCTGTGTTTTGGGGACACTTCCGAGGGATATGTGTGAGATCGGGGCTCTTCCTTTCCGCCGCAAACTCCCGCAAAACATCCCTGAGGATCGATTCCCTTTCCTCCCCCCTTGGTGGGGACCCATGTCCCCCTTTTTCTCCCCCTTGGGCTAAGCGGGTGGGGGAGTACCCTAACGCTGATTCGTGGCTATTTTCGTCTTCGTCCTGCTCTCCGGGGATTCTGCGCCTGAGTTGATCCGCGTGCCGCCTCCACAGGAGGC
The DNA here is from genome assembly GCA_035047345.1 of Bradypodion ventrale. Lineage (NCBI taxonomy): Eukaryota > Metazoa > Chordata > Lepidosauria > Squamata > Chamaeleonidae > Bradypodion > Bradypodion ventrale. The sequence continues at coordinate 257,814,940 of JAWDJE010000001.1, forward strand.
CTGTATTGGTCTCCACGTGGTATGAAACGGGGCCGGTTTGTTCTATTACAATGCCGGGCACCCAGGCTGGTCCCGCGCTGGCGTAGTTCCTGCAATGTATGGGGGCACCTATGCTGAAGCTCTTTGTGGGATCCATCCCTACATTCCGCCCTTTGTCCTCTACCCTTGTGGGGTCTAGTTTGGAGATTACCGTGGCCAGCTTCCTGCGCATTAACAACTCCACGGGGGAGTACCCTGACGCTAGTGGGGTGACCCTGTACCCTAGCAGGAATTGGCACACTTGTAAGTCAAGATCTCCGGGGCCCATGCGCCGCAGCGCGTCCTTTGTGGTGCGCACGAGGCGCTCTACTTGGCCATTGGTGGCCGGGTGGAAAGGGGCGGAGGTGACATGCCGAATGGCGTTGAGACCCATGAACGTCCTGAACTCGGTGGACGTGAAACAACTAGCGTTGTCGCTAACGAGGGTGTCGGGTAAACCGAACGTGGAAAAGACCCTCCGTAGATGCTTAATTGTTGTGGCCGAGGAGGTGCTCGAGACTGGGATTACCTCCAGCCACTTGGAGTACGCATCCACAACAAGGAGGAAGAGCGCTCCTCTGAACGGGCCAGCAAAATCTACGTGTACCCGGGACCAGGGCCCCCTTGCTGTGTCCCATTCTCTATGCGGCAACCGAGCCTCTTCTGGCCTTGAGCTCTGGCACGCTTCGCAAGTGCCGACCATGTGCTCGATGTCGGCGTCTAGCTGGGGCCACCAGAAGTAACTGCGGGCTAGCGCCTTAGAGCGGACGATCCCCGAGTGGCTGACGTGCAGCAGCTTAAGCACCCTCGGCCGGAGGGACGTGGGGATCACTACCCGCTGTCCCCACAAAAGGCAACCCCTCTCTAGGGACAACTCTAATTTTTTTTTGAAAAATGTGTCGGATTCCGCTGCTGGGGAAGACACGGGCCACCCTTTCTGTACCCAGGAACAAACTGTAGCTAACGTTTTGTCCTTGCCGGTCGCTTTGGCGATGTCAGCCGGTATTACTGGAGGGGAGTCTAGGACCTCTATCATTAAGACCTGGTGGTCCCTCTCTTCCTCGCCCACGTGGCAGCAATCCCGGGGAATGGGGGACCTCGACAGGGCATCCGCATAACTGATCTCCTTCCCGGGCCGGTACACCAACGCGTGCTGATACGCGTTGAGAAAGATGGCCCACCTGAGCATTCTCGGGGACAGGATTTGGGGTGTGGGCTTATCTGCGGTGAAAATGCCTAGCAATGGCTTATGGTCAGTCACTATGGTGAAGGGGCGGCCGTACACAAAATCATGAAATTTCTTGGTCCCCGCGATTATCGCTAGTGCTTCCCTGTCTGTCTGGGCATAGTTTCTCTCCGCTTGGGACAAGGACCTAGAGTAGAACGCTATCGGGGCCTCCCTCCCGTCCTCCAGCACGTGGCATAACACCGCCCCCACCCCCACCGGGGATGCATCGCATATCAGGACCACTGGGCGTTTGGGATTGAAGTGGGTCAGTACAGCATCTGATGCCAGGAGTCGCTTCAGGTCATTGAAAGCCTTCTCATGGTCATCGCCCCACTTCCATGCCTCGTCCTTTTTTAACAATTTGTGTAGCGGTTCCGCCACGGCTGCCTTCCGAGGAAGGAAGGAGTGGTAGAAGTTGAGCAGTCCGAGGAACGACTGCAGCTCGGGCTTGGAGGTGGGGCGAGGGGCCTTCTTGATGGCGGCCACCTTGGATTGGGATGGCCTTATTCCCTTGGGAGTAACACGGAACCCTAGGAACTCAACCTCAGTTGCGAAGAAAACGCATTTGTCTTTCCGCAACCGCAACCCCGCCTTTTCGAATATTGCCAGGACCTTTCCCAACCTTTTTGCTAATTCGGCCCAGCTCCCCCCTGTAATCAATACGTCATCAAAGTAGGGTAACACCCCCTCTAACCCCTTCAGGAGGCGTTCCACGAGTGACTGGAAGATCCCGGGCGCCGAATTCACGCCGAATTGGAGACGCGTTACCTGGAACGCCCCTTTGTGGGTGACTATGGTCTGCGCAGCAGCTGCGGCGGGGGTCACCGGGAGTTGCTGGTAGGCTTGGGCCAGGTCAAGTTTAGCGAAACACCTCCCCCCGTGTAACCTGGCCAACAAGTGGCTGACTTCCGGCACCGGATACGCATTAGGGCGGATTGCCTTATTGATGGTGCACTTGTAATCAGCGCATATGCGGACCTCCCCGTTGGCCTTGAGCGCTGTTACAATTGGAGTTTCCCACTCCGCAGAATCAACAGGAACAAGAATCCCCTGGCCCACCAATTTGTCCAACTCCGCCTCTATTTTGTCCTTGAGTGCGAAAGGCACTCTGCGCGGTTTAAGTCTGATTGGACGTACTCCAGGGTCCAGGTCGAAAGTCACTGGGGGGCCCTTGAATTTTCCGAGTCCCCTTTTGAAAACCTCGGGGTGCGCGTCGCACACGCTCTGTATTGGATCAGTCCCGGCGGCGTGTACTCCCACGGCGTGCACCCCCCCAATGAACAACCCCAGGGGCTGGAACCATTGAGTCCCGAGGAGGCTGCATTTACCTCCCTTGAGGACGACTAGGGGAAGCGTTGCGGTGTGCTTTTTAAACTGGACCTGGAACTTCCCAACCCCCAACACCGGGATGCGGTTCCCTTGCACGTCCTTCAGCGTGGACCTCAACGCTTTGAGCTTGGGCCGCACGTGGGGGGCGATTTTCAGGAACTCTCCCTGGGAAATGATAGAGTATGAGGAACCCGAGTCCACCTCCATCCTAACAGGGGCCCCTTGTATTGCTACCTCAACGAAGTATCGGGGGTGCTCCGTGGATACGCTGAAAACCGGAGCGTCGTCCTCGCTGTCGTCGGAGATGCGCCCTACTCCGTCCCGCTTCCTCGTGGTCCGGGTGCCGTCCTTGGGCCTCGTGGTGCGGTCCTGCCTCGCCGAGCGGTCTGGGGAACTCCTCTTGGCCTCGCGCCGTTTCCGGCAGACCTTGGTGATGTGCCCGCACCGGCCGCAGTTGTGGCACTCGGCCTTGCGGAACGGGCATTTGGCGCGGGCGTGGGCGCCGCCGCAGCCGTCGCAGCACCGGCCCTCCTTCTGGACCCTCCAGACGTCCTCGTCGTCGCCGCTCTCCGCGGACGAGTTCGAAACTCGCCGTGCCGCGCGCACCGAGCTCTCTGCCTTGGCGGGTTTCGGGCGCCAGTCCTGGAGCTCTTGCACCCCGGCCGTCGTGGCTTCCGCGGCCTGTGCCGTGTCGAGGACTTGTTGCCACGTGGGAGGCGGCTCCTGTTTCATCAGCGCGCGCTGAGCTTCGGTGTCCCTCAGGCCGCAGAGCAGGCAGTCCCGGAGGGTGACTTCTGGGGTCTCCCACTTGCATGGGCCGGCGGCCAGTCGCAGGGCCGCTGCGAACTCGGCGACTGATTCCCCGGGCGCTTGGACTCGCCTCCAGAACGCGCTCCGAGCGGGGAACATGGCTATCGCGGGCCGGAGGTGGGTGCGCAGCACGGCCAGGAGCTCTTTGGCTTTGAAGTCGCTCACCCGCCTCGGCGCGATCAGGTCCACCAAGGTCCTCTTGGTCTCGTGTCCGAGCATGCGGACAAAGATGGCCCTCTTCTTGTCCTCATCTGAGACTTCGAGCTCCACCAGCGCTCCATTGAAGTCTATCTCAAACAGCTCCAAGTCTCCCGGCTTCTTGATCTCATAGCCGGCACATGTCTTGGTCCCGTGGGCAGCCATAATCCCACCTTCGTCGCCAGTTTACTGTATGGGACCAGAGACAACAGAACAGCCGAAGGGTTGGCTTAACACAGGTTTATTGCATGATGATCCGGTGGAGCATGAGGTAATGGCGGTGATACATCTCTATATATACAGTAGCATTATACATTTGAATCTTGTAGCACGGTAGCTCATTGGCCGCTACCGGCGTGGCCTCGCCCAGGCACGCCTCTCTTCAGTAGTTCTTTCTCCTGCTGCTGAATGCGGGGAAGGTTTTCCCGCGGCTGTCCGTGATTGAGCAATGTGAACCATGTGAGACTGAACGCTCGCAGCTGCCCTCTATGGGCTGCTTGCTCGCGTTCCTTTACAGCTGAGATACATTGTATTTGGAGTGGTTACATTCTTATCAGTACGAGAACATGCATACATAACACATGCCTAGACATCAGAATGCATGGAACGCTGTTTACCTTCCCTGTTTATCTACTTGCAATTTCTTGCTTTTGAACTGCTAGGTTAGCAGGAGTTGAGACTGAGACGGAAGCTCACTCCTTCAGGCAACACTCAGGTCTCAAACTGCTGACCTGCTGGTCATCAAGTTCAGCGTCTTAACCACTAACCCACTGCAGTCCCCATAAGCAAAGCAAAGCAAAGCAAAGCAAAGCAAAGCAAAGCAAAGCAAAGCAAAGCAAAGCAAAGCAAAGCAAAGCAAAGCAAAGCAAAGCAAAGCAAAGCAAAGCAAAGCAAAGCAAAGCAAAGCAAAGCAAAGCAAAGCAGGCACAAGGGGGAATGATTTCCTAGCCTCTGGTTCTACAGCCAGATTCTTCTTCTTTCCTTCCTCTTTTACCCCGTTGGGTGTCAAGGGAGATACAGGTTCTTGCTCCGGCACTTCTAGCAGCCAAACCATTCAGCTATCCATCAAGCTACTGAAATTGTAAGATATAGTAACTACCAATTCCTGCACATATACACAATTAATTTGGGAGGTTTGTATGGTGGAACACATAGTAAAATGATGGGTGAAATAACACAAGGCTGCCTAAATAATCGTGTGGAAAGCAGCTGTTACATTAACACAAAAGCATTTCTCTTGCTGGACTGCCAACTGGCTAGGTAATATTATCCCTGTTGACCTGCTCCTACACCCATTGTTTCTAATTTGCAGCATTCCACCGAGTTGAATAGAAGTGAAATAATTGTTAATGTCAGCAGAAACTGCAACAGGACAGAATCCACAGAGCTTTTTTATAGCTTCCCCAAAGGCTGCACATTATTCAGATCTCATATGTTCTAGAAACTGTGTGTCAAAAAATATCTAGTCACTCATTTCCCCCTCAGCTGTCTTGTTTCTTCTCAAATGCAGTCATGTTATCATTCCAGGCCAGCCTTTCTTAGCTTGTTGCCTTCCAGAAATTTTAAGCCATAGGTCCCATACCCATAATGCCTGGCCATTGGCCATGTCAGGTCAGGTTCATAGTGGATGTAGTCAAAATCTTGGAGAGGACACCCAATTTGGGAAAGCTGAATGAGGCCATGTGTACCTTCGTCCGCTTGAAGTTTGATTGCCTGAGAGGTGCATGACTCAGCTGCATCAGTTTCTCTAGTGCTGTGATGGCAAACCTTGGCACTTCAGTTGTTCTTGGACTTTAATTACCAGAAGACCAAGTAAGCACTCCTGCTGATCAGGGCTTCTGGGAATTGAAGTCCAAGAACACATGGAGTTAGGGTTGTCATACGTCACAGAAAACCGGGATTGTCCCGAATTCAAGGTTGAAAAAATTGTCCTATCCAGTTCAATAAAATTTCAAATTCAATTTCAATTTGTACCCCGGCTTTCTCAGCCAAGGCCAACTCAAGGCGGCAACAACATATAAATACAATATAACAGCATAATAAGATGATACACATAATAAGATAATACACAAGCAAGAATACAAAAATCAATCATGTTAAAATCCCGGATTTTTACGATCACATTAAAATACAGCAGTTAGTCTCAGGGTCGGATTTAAGCATAGGCTACCTAGGCTGCAGCCTATGGGCCTGCACCACAGGGGGCCTCGCACCACAACCCCCCCAAAAAAATGAAGGCAGGCACCAGGCAGGCAAGAAAGAGCCTCTTTCAAAGAGGCGCACGGGCAAAGGAGAGAGCAAAGGAGGGACGGGAGTGAGAGTGACAGCCACCCGTCTGACTCAGGGGATTGGCTGGCGCGTTGCCCTGGCGATGGAGGGGATGAGGCAGGAGCCACATGTGCACCCCTCCCTTTCCTCCCCCCCGGCGCTCCACATCATCTCCCCTTCTTCTCGGAAAGGGAGGCAGGTGCGAAAAGGCATGAGGAGAAAAAGAGAGGGAAGAAGGAACATAAATATAAATATTCAGGTGATCTCCAGCTCTGCTCTGCTTAGGTATTGCACAATAGCAGATTAACCTGAAAATATTATATACTAGCATAGGTTGCCCGGCGTTGCTGGGCTGTTTTAAATTGTGTTGTTGGTGGGTTTTTTTAGTAATGTAAAAAAGAGTTAAGTATGTTATTGTTTTCTTAAAACTTTTTATTTATGTACAATTTTTATGTTGCCATTTGTTAAGTAGTTTTTATTGTTTCAACACTGTAAAGTAATATTTATTTTTAATTTTTCTTTTTTGTAATGTGTTTTTAAATATATATATATATATTTAACAATTATGTTAATGTAAGTTACATAATATTTTTTTGTTCAAAAGATTAAATACATAGACATTTTTAAGTCAATAATAAACATTTTAAAGTCAACATTTGTTATAGTATAATATTTAAATGATGTATAACTTTAACTATATAAATTTGTAAATATATCTTGTTTCTTCTGTTGTGTTGTTTTTCTTTTGTTTTCATATTCTGTAATACATAAGAATGCATATTTAATTATTTTAATGTTTTTTTAATTTAGGTTTTTTTCAATTGACTTACCATTAATTAGTTTTGATTTGCATCTGTGTTGTAATATGTTGACATTTTGATTTTCTGAAAAAAGGATGAAATGAATTTATTAGAGTTATGTTTGTGAATAAATGTAATGGTGTAAGGGAATTTTTTTCTTTTGCTTTGTTTAAATGAATAATATTGTTTTATTGTAGTATAGAATTTATTGTTGTAACAGATAAAAAAATTATGTTTTCAATTTTTTAAGATAAATATTACTTACTTTAAAAACTGTTATTTGTTGTTTGTTTTCTCCCATTGATTTAATTGTGTAATATCTGGAAAGTAGAGAAAATACATTGCATTATTTTTTAAAACTAAATCATAAGTGTGATCTTAGGATTGTTTCACTTACCTCTTGATTGTGTCTGGGTAGCTTGTTGTTCTTGATTATTTTTAATTGTTATGAAATGATTCAGCATTAGCAGAGCTAATGGGATGTTGATATTCATTGGTGGGTTTAACATGAACAGAAGTTGCCTTTGGATGATGAAATCATTTGGTATGATTGTTGAATGAATATGATTTTTGCGAGCAAAATAAACCCATGCAGGGACTGGTTGAGACACATTGCAGGGGTCAATAGGTGGTTGGGTGGAAAGATGCATGGGATGGTGCCCGCAGAACAATCTTTCTGTGTCCTTCCCCTCCCTTTATTAAAAATAAGCTTAATTTGCTTTTCCCTCCAGGTAGATAACCCGCACATTTTTGTCAAGTATACTTCTGTCCCGGTTTTGTGGGAAACAATTGTGGCAACTCTACCTGGAATTCCAAGGTTCACCATTATGGCTCTAGTTGCTTTTGTTGGCAGTTGACATAGGAAGTTATCACATGGTAGTATTACAACATGCAATCCTCCTTTTCAGCATGGGAAATTCTACTGCAGCAGATAGCAAGTATCACAAGCTGTTGACTTAGGTGCCTAATATTTTGGACTTAACCCTACACATGTACAGAAGTTGAATCTTATTCATGCAGAAAACTCATATTTATATGTATTACAAACATGATTTTACCTTCAGTTGCATTTGGCATCATTACTACAGGTAATAACAATATGGGAAATGCTCTTTCCATAAATTCTGCTCCTCTTCCCCACACACTTATTCTGTAATAAAGGGAGTGGTTAGTTTGCACTGGGTCACAAGCAGCTTCCAATTCAATTGTGTTTGTTATTTCTAAATTTGGAGGGCTTCACAGAAAGGTAAGGAGAAGAAATTAAATATTGTTTATCCAAAATACAGAGAGACTAATTGACCCAACTATATAATAAAAGTCTTTAGTAACCTTCTAATAGCTATTTTACATTATGAAACAGTTAAAATAAAATGAGGATTATTTTGTATTTCTTTCTGATACATCCAAGATATTTCTAATGTAAATTACAACTGAAAGTAAATGGCTGTATCAGAATTAATATTCAAGATCATTATAGCAGTTCGTTACCACAGTTTTCATAGTAGAAGTACAACGACACAAATGGCTTACTATGCTATTTGTGTGATTGTACTTGTAAGTCACAACCAAAGTAAGTCCATTTGAATCAATGGAATTTACAGAGGAACTGGCTTGCCAAATCCCCACAGATTCAATGGGTCTATTCTGCTGCAAGTCACTATGCTAAGGAGCAGGATTTCAGGCAATAAGTCTTAATATGATTTCATATTTTTACATTTAAAATAAGATTTAATTGGGCCTTTTAGGATCCTAGGGGATTTAAATAGGTTTCCTTTTGCTGTGCTATGCCAATGACAGAGAGGTCAAGTCTGATATTTGCCGCAGGCAGTCTGTTGAGAAATGTAGTATAATAATTCTCTTAACAGTGCTAAGCCTTGATTATCATGGGGTTTGCTAAACACTGAGGATTAATTTAAACACAATTTACATCAACCTCGTAGTCCTTTTTGTAGTATATCTGTCAATGTACTCACTCTCAGCAGGTCCCCTCCAGGCTATTTTTAACTTGAGATCAAACAAACCTACAGCACTCCACAATGTAATCAATTCTGATGATTGCACAGCCTTCAATTAAGTCATGATTTAATCTGAAATGGATCATTTCCTACTATTTCCCACACAGTACAAACTTGCACTAGTTCTTAACCCAGCAACTTCTAGAAGAGAAGGGAGCTGTGATAGAGCTGGTCAACACTTTGTAACCTTTCCTATTTAAACAATTTCCTAATCTTAGGAATGTTTTTTTCCTAATTACACATATCTTCAGCTCTTTGGAGGAAATCTCACACGACCTCCTCAAAACTATATGGGCATCCCATATATCCACTCATATTTTCTTTTAATGAAGGTCTCTGTGACTACAGGTCATGGGTTAGAGTCCTAGGGGTGGGGAACCTGCGGCCTTGAGGGGAGCCTGGGCTTCTGGGAACTGAAGTCCAAGTATACCTGGAGGCCCAAGGTTGAGAAACCGTGGCCAAGAGGAAACAGGCTAGCCCTCCAGGTGTTCTGGAACTGCTGGCTGATATAGCAATACTGTATAGCTGTTTGGGGTAATTTTTGTAATATTTTTAATTGGATTTTTATGGGTTTTAAGTTTTAGATTGTAATGGTGATTTTAACGTTTTGAGCTGCCCAGAATCATTTCGAGTTGGGCGGTTATATAAATTGGACAAGCAAGCAAGCAAGCAAGCAAACAAACAATTCCCAGAAGCCAAGGCTCCCTTCAAGGCTGCAGGTTCCCCATCCCTAGGTTAGACCAAGAATGAGAATGAATAAACCCCTGTTAGGCCCCCATGGGTAAAAGTTCACTTTGGGCTGGAGAGCCAGATCGGTTTTTTGCCTTTGAATAATTTGGGTGCTATTCTAGCTGTCTGACACTGGGGGACCATCACCCTTCCCTGTGGACTTGGGCATCCAAGGCCGTTAGTCCTCAGGGTTGTCAGGTTAGTTAACCATTGCCTGACACTCGGCGTTAAGTTGCTAACAATATTGTCTACTCTATTTCCATAGCAGGATGACCTGGCCAGATGAGTTATCCAATTAGTATTACATTATTCTATGATTTTTCAGTCAACAGTTACAAGAGACTTATGTATCCCTTAATCCTGTGCTAACTTTGGAGATAAAATAAAAACAGATGGGCTTTGTCCAGTAGTGACTGGAAATGTCTGATGTTTCTATCCTCTGATGTAAATTTAACCTGGTGGTTTCTGAATTTCTGGTGGAAGTGAAGAACTCCACCAATTTCACTTTTGCCTATATTCATTTTTTAAAATCCTTGCAAATAGGGCTCCCAAGTGTCAGGGACTTGCCATTGTTCTTTGGATCTCCAAGCAGAGGAGAAATCTCAAGCCAAAGAGTCATTGCAAGTTGGGAAAAGTATGAAGATTTTTGTGCAAAGTGTCTTAAAAACCTGTCTCAACTTATGTCAAGTTGATAGAAGAGCTCATGGTTTCAGTGTGTAGGAGTTTTTGTGCATTTTGTGCTTTAACAACATTGATATACACACACAACAAGGTGGAAGAGGAAACTAAGAAGAAGGCCACTGGATACAACCATTTGGGTCCAACAAATAATTTGGAAGAAGGAATGGAGCATCAGCATTACAATGTGTGAGCTTTCTTGTTAAATAATCCCTGGCATGAGTACTGCTAGCATGACTCTATGGATTATATGGTTTAGATTGGTAGGTGAGGAAATGTTAGGAAAAGGCTGTGATTCAAAAATTATGTTGAGAGAAAGGTTGGGGGAAGAGCTAGAGAGAAGCAGGGCCTGCTTTTTCATAGTAGAAGTATAGTTTAGGTAGTTGAATTTCAATATATTTGTGAATGACATACACTGGAAACTTAAGGTGAATCCATGTAGTTATGTGCCTTCATCTGAATGACCTTTAATTTCTCCACCCACTGGGCTGAGCCAAATATTCATTGGGTTACATGGGCTCTAGGAAACAGCACAAAACCTGGGATAAACACCATGTGCTGCCACAGTCCCATGTGAGATTTAAACCCTACCAGTATAGGTGACAAGAACTGTAGTTGCTGAGCACATTTTGTTGCCCACTGGAGGGGGAGGGGAGGATGATGATGATTGTAATGCCTGTTTCTGCAGTCAGCTGATCCAGAACAGCAGTATCAGGCCTTGTTCCCAACACATCTGAGAGTGGCATATTGCTAAGCTGGCAAGCCTTGCTGTGAATAAACTCTTCTCAAAGCCTAAATGAAATAAAATCATGCCCCAACTGCAAAAGACCATATTTATGAGATACAGCAGAGAGAGGATAATAATGTACCTGCCTACCCTAGTAGATGAACAGCCCCTCGTGGAGGGAAAAGGAGATAGTAACCCAAATTCTAACCAAAATATGGCTGGGTATGCAGTGATTCAGATTCAAACTTTGGGACAGCTAAAATTCGCTATCCTTCAAGGTGAGTGAATAAATACGTCAGTCACATTTGCTCACATATTCTCTCCCAAATATGAAGCTGTTTATGAATTCTGATAAGTGGTATAAACAATGCATTCTGGCCAGGTTACGCTGCTATGGTAATAGAGTAGACCATACTGCCAGCGACTCAACACCCATTGTCAGGCAGTGGTTAACTAACCTGACAACCCTGAGGACTAATAGCCTTGGGTGCCAAAGTCCACAGGAAAGGGTGATGGTCCCCAAGTGGATTAAATCCCACTTGAATCCATCTTGATGGATGACAGCAGCTTCATCAAGACTGACCTAGGAGGACTTTGCGTGCCAAAAGGGCTCAGGACCAGAAAGTGACTCACGGAACTGGATCAGTAGTATGGGTGTCATGCTGTGATGCGGAAGGCAGATGAAAGGCCACTGCATTATATTCTCAGGAAAGTCTTCATGGCTGATCACCATGTTGATTGCCAATATTCGGATTCGTATATGGCAGAAGGAGGAGGAGGTGGTATAAATAAACTGAAATAAAATATTAACTTGCACCAGTTCCTCCTCCTAAAGACTTAAGGTGAATTGAGTAGGCTCTGGCAGATTCACATACATAAATGAAGAGAGATGTGTCTGGCAGGACTAGTGGTGCATTTTCTGCACATGGGATATCATTAATGACAGAGATTGGGTCAGGAGCGATGGTGCAGGAAAGGCCAATACAGATCCCAAAGCACACCAAATCTGATTCCTTTTCCCTTCTGGGGGAAAAAAACCCTTTCCAGTTTCTGTGCCTTTTACATCTGCTCTTTTATGTCATGCCACTGGAGTTGTGTATGCTGTACACAGGTATGTTTAGTGCCTGTATAATAGAATAGAATAGAATAGAATTTGTGTTACTGTTTTTGGATGCTTCATGCCAATTTGGAAGCCGCCCGGTGAATGTTGTTACAGGCTAGCCCAGTAATATTGAGAATAAATATTTAAGGGCAAACACTACCATGTAAGACAGGGATTCTCAACCTGCAGTCCATGGGCCAGATGTAGCCCTTGGCACCATTTTATGTGACCCCACCACCACCTCCACCACACCAGGAAGTGCCATGTGGTGGAGGAAGGGCAAAATGGCCATCCAGCCCCTGAAGCTGTCTGAGGGAGCGTGTCCTGGCCCCCGGCTTTAAAAGGTTGATAACTCCTGATGTAAGACATAGTATTCTCACACTAGGTCAGGTGAAAGGAACTGCAGAATGAACTCACCAAAAGATACCTTCATTTTAGCGGTTTCACATCTGGCCTAGACATGAAAGAAGAAGTAAACCTGAAACCCATCATAATCCTGTTGCACCTGCATTATTTTTATTATACACTTTTACAATGAGCTGCTGGTTACCTGTACTCATACCCTCACCACGAAAGGCGGCCTCTACATCTACTCTTTCCATACTCCTGCAGGAGGTACAATTTCATTTTAATTACACTATCCTATGTGTCATCCTATACACTCTGCCCTCTGAAGCAGATGCCACTATAAGCAGCACTAATTAACACAGAGAAGGAGCAAGGGAATTGTTGTTATAATTAGCTTGGTTTTCTTAGGCTCAGTCATGATACAATCTCAAACCATCTGATAATACTGCACTCATTGCACACAATTACATTTGCACCACTGGTTAAGGAACATGTGCCCAGCCATGGCCCAAGCCATAGTTAATCAGGGCAGCTTTTCAAGTTCAGTTTCCCATGTAGCTCATGAAGAAGAGCTGAGTGTCACTTTGGTGAAAGGCAGGCACCAGTTCCAGCTCAACCAGAAACCAAGCTGTTACCTTGCAAGCACACTGCAGATGAGGGTGTCAAGGACTTTCTTTATTTGTGTGGTCTTGCACATGAACAAATAAGTGTGGATTGATTCAGATCAGGCACAATTAATCAACAATTAAGCTCTTCTGCTGTTTCTTTAGCATTATATTCCCAACCCTTCCCTGTAAGAGTGTTTCAGATGGCTCGGACCAATAACTCCAGAAGCAGTATATTATAATTAAAGTCTTTTATTCTCACTGTCCGCATGGCGGTCAGTGGCTGTATCAAGGGTCAAAGATGGAAGGGGAGGGTATGAGGTCGAGGTGGTCCTTTAATAGGGTCGGATGAGGTCAGAGGCATGAGGTTCAAGGGAATAGGGTTACAGTGGCAAGGCATTGTGGTACATGTAGTTTAGGTCAGTTTGATATTACATCTGACAAAACCCCTTCCAATATCATATGGGCTGACTACATTGAGTGCATACTTGAGCGTTTCATTTTCTAAGACACAAACTGCCAAACAGGTACTCATGCTGGGCTGAGGGGAGTGGTTTGGTCAGTATGTCTGCCACCTGTTCCTTTGTCTCACAATGTGTTAGCTCTATAAAGCCTTCTCTTATCATCTGTCTCACGTTTCTGCACTTGATATCTATATGTCTAGATTTCCGGTTTATAGTGTCACCTTTTGCTATCTCTATGGCCGCCTGGCTATCTTCGTGGATGGTGATGGGCAGCTTGGGCTTTTCCCAGATAAGGGAGATAAGTTCGTTTATCCAGATAAGGTCACATGCAGCGTTTGACAGGCAGACATATTCGGCCTCGGCGGTGGAAGTAGAAACCAGTTTCTGCTTCTCGGTGCGCCAGTATATTGGGCTGCCGTTCAACATCACCATGTAGCCGGATGTGCTCTTTCTGGTTCCTGAGCATCCGCCCCAGTCGGCGTAGCATGACAGGTTGATTTCTTCGTCTATTCGAGGGGTGAGCAGTAATTCTGTCTCCATGGTGCCCTTCAGGTATCTCAGCAGTCTCTTGACGGCCGCCCAATGAAATGCCTTTGGGTTACTGGAATGGCGTGAGAGAAGGTTCACTGCCAGCGTAATGTCGGGCCTGGTCCAGTTGGCTATGTGTAACAGCGATCCAATGATGGATCTGTAGAGGCTGATGTCTTCGAACGGTTCCCCTTCCTCGTAGGCGTTTGACATAGGAAGTTATCACAGGAAATCTGTTTGCATAGGTGTTCCACAGGGGTGAGCGTTTGACATGTTGCATCTGTCAAGGAGTTCAGCTATTTTCTCCTTCTGGGAGAGTCCAAAGCCATTGGGTATCCTTGAGACTTGCACCCCTAGGTATTTGTTCACTCTCCCCAAGTTTTTCAGGGAGAATTCATTTTGCAGTCCATGAGCGAATTCGTCGCATTTGGACTTACTTTTCCCAAAGTACAATAGGTCGTCGACATACACTAGGACCTTTTCAACTTCCTCTGGTGATTTCCTTAGAAATACACATTTGTCGTCTTCGACTGGGAAGAAGTTCAATTGCCTCATTGCCTTGGCCAGACACTCATGCTTTAGGCCATAGAGGCTTTTGCTGAGTAGCCACGTTTCCCCTCTGTTGCGCCCAAAACCAGGTGGTGCTCTGACGTATATTTCCTTGTCAAGGTCTGCATGGAGGTATGCTGTCTGTACATCAAACTGGTACACTTGTTCCTCGAGAATGGTTGCCATCACTAAAATGGCGTTTACGCTTTCTGGCTTCACCGTGGGGGAGTACGTGTCTTCGTAGTCGTCAGGGTATCGTTGGGTGAACCCTTGGGCGACTAGTCGCGCTTTGTACATTACCCCTTCATTTTCCAACGATTTTACTTTAAACACCCACTTTGTTCCCACTGTCCTCTGTCCCTCAGGAACCTCGGCAGGAGCGTACACTCCGAGGGTTTTGAGGCTCCCCATCTCCCTTTCCATTGCCACCCGCCACTTGTCCTGTTCTTCGGGAGGCAGTTTGTCTATGTCATCAAAGCTTGCTGGTGTCTCGGGGTAGGTGTTTATGCCCAGCACATACTCCTTTAGTCCTCTGGGAGTTTGGCCTTTGGTTGACCTGGTTGACCTGCGGGGCGCCTCTGCTGGGGTTTTTGGAGGTTCAGTCTCCACAACACTAGTGGTATTTTGATGTGACTGCCTGGTCTCATCCCTCTCTGGTGGCGTGTCCACTGGTCTGCTGGGCCTTGAGTTGGATGAGGGTGCTTTGGTTCCTTCTTGTACTGATTCATTTGTCAGTACCTCGTTTGCGTGTATCTTACTCCAGTTCGCGTGTTCATGGAACACTATTCTCAGGTTGTGGTCTAGGAAGCGGTATGCCTTCGAGCCCGGTTCATACCCCATGAACCTTAGCCTCTTCGTTATCTTATCCCCCTTCTTCCTTAGTTGTTTTGGTATGTGTACGTCTGCGAACACACCGAAGATGTGAAGGTGGCTCAACTTGGGCTTCCGCCTATACATGGCTTCATAGGGCGTTTTTCCGATAACGCCAGACCATAGTCTGTTCAGTGTGTAGTTGGAGTACAGCAAAGCTTCCCCCCAGTATGAGAAGCTTAGGCCTGCATCTTCAATTGCGCATCTGATCATGGTCTGGAGCACTCCGTTCCTTCGTTCGGCGACTCCGTTCTGGAAGGCTGAGAATGGTGCGGTTTTGTAGTGTAGCATCCCCTTCTCGGTTATCCAGTCTTCGAACTCTTTGGACAGGAATTCCGATCCTCTGTCCATCATCAGTTTCTTTATGTTGGTGTTGTTCTGAGTTTGCACCCTTTGGTAGAACTCTTTGAACTTGTTGAAGGTCTCGTCCTTGCTTTTAAGGGTGTATACGAAACCATGTCGGTTGTAGTCATCAACTATCGTCAAGAAGAATCTCTTCTGGCCCAAGGATCTCTCGAGTGGCCCCACCAGGTCGAGGTGGACCAATTCGAAAGGGTGGCTTGACTTCCTGGTGGATGTCTTTGGTCGTGCCTCGGTTTTTGCCTTGGAGCTTTTGCACACGGAGCACTCCAGGTAGTTCTCACAATTCTTGATCCTTAGTCCTTCTGAACACCCTAGCATCTTCTTGACTGTCAGAAAACCAATGTGTCCCAATTTTCTGTGCAACAGGTGCGCACACTCATCATGTATTTGTTTCCCTATGGATACCCTCAGTGTTCTATGCTCTGCGCTGCTAACCCCTTCATTTCTTGTGGGACTGTTGTGATCATTGTTTTCCCCTTCTGGGTCTTCATGTTCGGGTTCCCTGGGGTCGTCTGCGGTGCAGTCCTGCATCTCTTCATCATCAGTGCCGTCGATTAGGCCTATCGTGGCGTGTTCATCCTATGCTCCCTTGGCAATGAGGTATGGTAGGCTGCCTATGAGCTCCACTCTTCCAATCTGCTTTCCCCTTCTTTCGATGGACACCTTCTTGTTTTCGAAGACTATCCTGAGGCTGGGGTCTTCTGTGAGCTTGGTGGTGGCCAGGACATTATATGGAATTTCAGGAGAGTAAAGGACGCCTTTGACCTGACCAATTCCGGGGATGAGTACGTCGCCCCTGCCGGTTACTCTTGCGTGTTCCTGGTTGGCAACTTTTATTCTGAAGGAATCTTCTTCAAATGAGTTGAATATTTCCCTGTGGCATGATGTGTGGGTGATTGCCCCGGAGTCGATCAGCCACCGCTGTAGGTGTGCATTTGAAGACCTGTCTGCCCTGTGGCTGCTGGTCCATTCACTGTGCTTGACCACGTTCACTGAATCTGGTTTGTGCCTATCTTGCCCCTTCTGTGGCTTAAGCTCTCTCTTTGGGCTAGGTGACCTTCATCGTCTGTCCCCCCTGTCATTGTCGCCCTTGTGTCTGCGTGGGTACTCGTCCTGTGACTCATGTCTGGGTCTCGGAGTGTCTTCATGGCGTGTTTGATCTCGTGTGGTTTTGTGTTTCCTTGGTCCACATGTGTGACACTCGAAACTAGGGCTCGCTTGCTCAGGGAAACTGACCCTTTTGCGTGGCCTGTCCTCTCTGCGTATGGTGGCCCTACTTCTCCTAAGGTTATCCTCAGCTATGAGTTTCTTAGTGATGTACCCCAATGTGGCATTGTCACTTCCCAAATTATCCAGCTGAGTCAGGAAGTCGTCCCAGCTTGAATCGAGGGAGTTGTATATAATGCTAATCTGGTGCTGATCCGTCACGATTTCCCCCCTTCTTATGAGGTCGGATCTCATGTTGTTCAGTTTCATCAGGTGCTCACTCATTGTTGACCCCTCTCTCATTTTGTATGCATACAACTCTCTTAATAGCAAGCAGGTCGTAATCCTTTCATTGCAATAAAACATTTCATACAATATCCCCCAAACCTCATGCACAGTTAGCCCATCAGGGATACTCCCATACATTGAAGTATCAATAGAGCTTAAAAGTAAACAGAACACTCTGTGGTGTAGTCTGTCCACCTTTAGGATCCATGGCTTCCTTGGTGGGTCCTGGATCAGGTACAAAGCCCCCTCCCTCATCAGAATTACCTGAAATTGTTGTGCCCAGTCCATGAGGTTCTCCCCAGTCACGCAAAGGATTGGGAAGTTGTAAGGTAGTTGGCTGTGCTGGCCGGCATTGCTTCCTTTGCTGGATCTGGTCTGGTGTCCTGGGCTGTGCTTATATTGGCAGTGGGGGATGGGTACACATATATTTGCTATTGGATGTCCCATTTGCAGTTTTTCTGGTCGCCTGTAGAGGGAGTTCGCTGGTCCTCTGCCCATGGAGCGACCTGAGTTGACCTGCAGTTCCTCTTCTTCTCCAGAGAGGGAGTTCTCCTGCTCCTCTTGCGCCTGCGTGAACCTCATTGTTTGCTGGCTGCTGAGGTGAGCTGATCTCTGTCTCAGAGGTTCTGCTGCTTCAGGTTGGAGCGTCGGTGAGGAGTCGCCTTCATCGCTGGAGCTGCTTTCATCGTCGGAGGGTCCTGTGGAGCTGTCACATGGAGGCCGCCATCTTTGCTGGACTGATGGGGGTTCGCATCGTCGTAGCTCCGGTTCCTCGGGTCGTGGCTCCACGTGGAGGTCGGCTTCCTTCTCCAGACATCCCCTGCGCTTGGTTCAGGCAGACAGCGAGTCGTGGTAGGCCTCAGTTTCTTTGTTCTGCCTTGCGTGTTCTTCCGGCCTTCCCGCGTGGATGTGTGCCTTGTGGGTCTCGCGCCCCTCCCGTTCGCGGTAGCGTGTTTCTGAGGGGGGGCTGCGTCCCCTTCGGTTTCTAGCTGGGAAGGGTTTGCGGTGGCTTTCCTCCGGGGAGAGGTCGTGTCCCCTTCGGCCTTTGATTGCAAAGGGGGCCTCTGCCCATGTGAGGAGTTTGGCCCGGTTATCAGCAGCGCCTCTCTTGGGGGCGTGGTGCCTGCTTGGGGGTCTCCGCTCCCCTTCTAGTTCCTGGGGGCTGAGGGTCAGCATGTCCCGCATTTCCAGGGTCTGTGTGTCCACCCTCCGGGATCCCAGGGCCTTTTCTTTTCTTCGCATGGTTGGGGCGCGCGGGTTATCTGCGGGTATTGTTGTTCCGGTGGGTTTTCCTGCCGGTGTGTTCGAATCTAGGGCCGCCGCTTGTAATTGGTCAGCTATCTTGGCTAGATTTGAACTCGGCGCGGTGCTTGGGGTTCCCGCCATGGAGGATCTCAGGGTAGAGCTTACCGTGCCGTTGGTGTGGAGTTCATCTCCGATGTTCATCTAGGCCAGTAGCTCTGCCGTGGGGATCATTCCTCTCCCGGCTATCGCCCTGTGGATTTTGGTTGTCAGGCTTTCGTCTTGGTCGTCCCTTTCGGTGGGTGCCCCTCCGGTTTCGGCCTTCGTTTGGCCATCTGGGTCCATCTCCGTGATGGTCCAATTGGGGTTGTCCTCTTCCATTACCGTTTGGGGTCGTGCGATTGCCTGTTCCGGAGTTTTGAGTCCAGTTGGTCTGGCTCGTGTTGTGGACCCTCCTTTGTTCAGCCGGGTCCTTCTTTTGGTCATTTGTTTTAATTTTGGAGTTGTTTTTGGGTGAACCAAACCTCTGCTACCATTTTGTAAGAGTGTTTCAGATGGCTCGGCCCAATAACTCCAGAAGCAGTATATTATAATTAAAGTCTTTTATTCTCACTGTCTGCATGGCGGTCAGTGGCTGTATCAAGGGTCAAAGATGGAAGGGGAGGGTATGAGGTCGAGGTGGTCCTTTAATAGGGTCGGATGAGGTCAGAGGCATGAGGTTCAAGGGAATAGGGTTACAGTGGCAAAGCATTGTGGTACATGTAGTTCAGGTCAGTTTGATATTACATCTGACATTCCCACCATAGGAAGTAAACCATGTGGGTTGGCTTTTTCTCCACTAAATGCTTGTGGGCTCATCCTCCTTGTGACAGGAAGCAGCTTTGATATTTAGGAGCTTTCTTTGTATGTGTTTAGAAGAAAGCCTGTTACCAAAAATTTCTTAGCTGACAAAACTGAGGCATGTTAGGTGGGTGTTGATGTTGTATTCATCTGTCTCCCCATATTGTCCCTCAGAATTATAAATCCTACCATAATCCATGGCGGAGAGACATTTGAAAATTATCCCCCACCTTGCCCCCCTAACAAAAAAAATCCCACATAGGTACCGAATAAATCTTTACAGTTGTATTATTAGTGACAACAACCACATAAAATCTTTACAAGGAAACTGCACAACCCAAACAAAGATTTGATTGCTTATTAACCAAAAGATTGTTTGTACAGGTGATTTGCTCAAGACGGTTACAATAATAAATGAGCATTTCATCTAATGATAAGGTATTAATAGGAAAGAATCTCTGCCATGCTTCTGTAAGAAATTCATCATTTCATTTATCGTCTTCTTAAAAATTGTATACGTACTGCCATAGGTTGTTCAGCTCATATGTTGGTGATGTATTACATAACCTGGTTTTATGTTCCTAGATATAGAGAACATGTGGGGAAATCATTAGTAGAGACAAAGAGTGCAAGCTAGATATATTTGTTTTCCAAAACTGATTGTTACAAACTTCAGGATCATATTTAATGCAGGAACAGTCAAGGACTCTTTATTGTCTTGCACGGAAGACAAAGAATGAGCCGCAGTGAGGGCTAAAACACAGGTTTATTTCATGATGGTCAGGATGAACATGTGGTAATGGCGGAGGTACAGCTCATTTTATACTGCAGTAATACATTTGAATAATGTTGCACGGTAGCTCATTGGCTGCTACCGGCATGACGTCATTCTGAGTCACGCCATCTTCTCCAGGTGATCCTTGCGCGGGAAAGGTTCCCGCGGATGCCAGTGATTGGGGGAATTTGAACCATGTGAGCTGAATGCTCGCAGCTGCCCTCTATGGGCAGGTTACTCACGTTCCTTAAACAGCTGGGTTACATTGTAATCATTGTCAGGTTACATTCATACATACTTAAAGTAGTACTGTTACATACACAACAGACTCACAGCATACACTGGAACAGTTTGACAAAGCACAAGGGATACCAAAACCCTCTGTTCTCCAAGAGCCATCTCCAGCTGTGACTTACTATGGATACATCACAAGGACAGTGTCATGCGTCACTTTCAAGCCTTTATGTGTGCTGTTCATGAAAAAGGCTGAAATGTATAGTCTCTATGGCTCTGCATTTCTTTCTCAGGGCTCAGAGAATTCTTTCTTATGCCCCCATTTCTGTCACCACCCCCACAAAGCTTCCTCTGCTATTGCCACCTCCCAGCCTGCCCCCCCTGAGTCCAAATACACTGTTGTGTCCAAACGTATATTGCTTTAGTTCTGCAATCGCCATTAAGTCTTCACTGTAAAAGTGTGCCCTTTCCGTAAGACACCACATTCGTGTTGTTGTCAATATAATCTGATTGGTTCTAACACAGGTTTCCCACGTTAGCAAAAGCCCGGGCAAATGTATCTCTGTAACTGCCGTTCTGTCTGTATATAAGTAGCTACCTTGTCCCCTTTTTCCCCAGTCCAAACTGAGCTATAATAAATCACTTGTTGGTTAACTCCCGAACTGCTGTCGCGTTACATTTTATACTCGGACTCAACACACACCCTACTCTGTTTTTCAAATACATAAATGAAATTACTTTTGTAGATGTTTCTAATGTAAAATTCAAGTGGTGTGTGAATGTGTGTAAATTTAATGGCAATCCTAAGGCTAAAATTCTATACACTCTTACATGGATGTGTGAATAAAGAAAGTCCGGGGGTGGGGGAGAGATTTATTCAAAATATGCTGCTGGAGGAAAGGTTTGCAGAAACCCTAAACCACCAGAAAGAGAAATAAGTGGGTCCTCAAGCAAATCAAACCTGTACACTCTATAGAGGCAAAATTGGTGTCCTACTTTGGCCACATCATGAAAAGGCAAGACTCTCTAGAAAAGACAAAAATGCTGAGAAAAGTGGAAGGTAGCAGGAAAATAGGAAGATCAAATACAAGATAGATTGATTACATAAAGGAAACCACAGACTTGAATTTACATGAGCTGAGAGAGAATATTCATGGGAGGACATTTTGGAGGCAGTTCATTCATAGTGTTGCTATAAGTCCAAAACAACCTGATGGCACATAACAAGAAGAAAGTGTTTATTACTAAATTCATTGCAATTTATTTGCAAAGAAGCATGCATGGAAACATACACCATGAGCATTATTATTTGGCAATAAATTTTATTGAAATCACTGCTATTCATCACAGACATTTTTAATGGTTCAGAACTCATATTAAAGATCAGGTTTGGACTTTTTTCCTTGAACTGCTAGGGGACGCAAATCAAGTGTGGCTGACTCTCAAAAGCAAATAATGAAAACAACTGGAAACAGAAACAATTAATGTGGTTAGATGTTCCCCAAATGGATTCAATCCCACTTGAATCCATCTTGATGGAGGGCAAGCAGCTTCATCAATACTGGCCTGGGGCTGATGAGAACCTTACATGCTAAAAGGGCACAGGATCTGGATAAAGCAGCAGCAGAAGAAGAAGAAGAAGAAGAAGAAGAAGAAGAAGAAGAAGAAGAAGAGTTTTCTAGTTTCACTATTCAGCCTCAATTGAAAATAATATAAACAATCACAGTAATTTCACATGTTGTGTGTCACTAATCTGTTGTTTTCTTTTTAAATACACTGCACAACATTTCAGGAATATGATCAAAACCTCGTGTCTAGGACATATTGAACACAAACTACACTGCTCAAAGTGAAAACACGTGAACCTTTTAAAGGGCTGGTGTTCTATTATATCAGATTAAGAAAATGAATCATCCTTTGCACTACTACTGAAGGCTGGTTTCACCGCCTTTATAACTGACCTCCTACATTCTTGCTGAACTGGCCCTGCATTAATTTCACAATGTTTTTCATTGGCAAAGTTGACCTCAACCAGTTAAGTAGGACCTTTCTCAGAAGCAAAGGAGAAAACATCCTCCTCACCTATTCCAAATCAGGAAATTGTTGCATAATTCCACAGGACTCATCTTGACACTGAAATTACATATTTGCCATCTATGTACACAATGGCAGATAATTAAGCTAAAAAAACAGGGACAAATTCTCCAGTGAATACAATTATACCATTATATGCAACCCAGGGGAAACTGTGAGATTAATATGGCTCCTGGACAGAGCATGTATGCACGCACAAGTTAGTCAATCAATGATGTTTACCTGGCTTCAGGCTTGACCCTGTGCAGCACAAAAAAAGGATGCTTGCCTTGAAAAATGTAGTGTACTTGACATGGAGTATGAGTAGAAGAATTGCCAGGACTGCTTGTAAATGAACTGCTGCGAGAACTTGAGAAACTGTTACCTTTTAAGGAATAGCTTCAGGAACCAAAGACAAGCTTTTCACCTTGAGTGTGCTGTTTCCAGAGAAAGCTTATTGAACACTTTGGTGTCTTGCACGGAAGACAAAGAAGGAGTCGCAGGAAGGACTAACACAGGTTTATTCATTGATGATCAGGATGAACATGTGGTAATGGCGGAGGTACATCACATTATATACAGTAGCACAATACATTTGAATCTTGTTGCACGGTAGCTCATTGGCTGCTACCGGCGTGACGTCGTCCCAGTCACGCCCAGCATCTGCAGGTAGTGATAGTACGGGAAAGGTTCCCGCGGCTGTTGGTGATTTGGTGAATGTGAACCATGTGAGTTGAACGCTCGCAGCTGCCCTCTATGGACAGCTTACTCGCGTTCCTTTAACAGCTAGGTTACAATGTAATTATGGTCAGGTTACAATCATACATTTCTTAAAGCAACATTGTACATACATAACAAACACACAGCAGTAAAAATGCTCCAGTGATTTCGGCAGTGCATTCTTTGTAAACCCAACTTAGTTTTGTTTTATAGGTTGGTTAGGGGACTAAGAGTGTTATAGGTGACCTTGGTAAAAAAAGCTCTGCATCGAAACTGATGCAGGCAACACATTTGTGTCTCTCTTACATTTTGCTTTATACTTAGCCTTCCTTACCTCGCAGTGATCCTGATTATTGCTAATGGAGATGCACACAGTGCTTGAACATCTGGCAGGTCACTTTTTGAATATACAAGCAGCCTCTTCCATGTATAAACATACTGATAAGCCAAATACGTCATCGTCATCGTCATCATCATCATCATCATCATCATCATCATCATCATCATTATTATTATTATTATTATTATTATTATTATTATTATTATTATTATTATTATTATTATTATTATTATTATTATTATTATTATTATTATTATTATTATTATAACTGTTAGATACATTACATGATACCAGGGCCTTTTCCAATAAAAACTTTGGTTTAAGAAAATTCTAAATTCTTGATAGAAGGTAGTAGAAGTAAAGGAGGATAAGCCTCTTGTGAATTGTGTTTTCTTCCCAGAAGTGTTCATGCCCACTGATCCTGTTAAATCTAGATCTATTTTTAAAGGTCCAGGGGCTTTATTTAATTTATTTATTTATTTATTGGATTTATATAACTGCCCTTTTGCCTAAGCGACCCAAGGCGGCTCACATCATCAGTTTAAACCCATACCCCATACTAATTAAAACCAAATACTGTAAAACTATCTAAAAACGTCCATAAAACCTCCCCAGTCCCCTTAAAAAATGGACACCCGGGCAGGAGTAAATAAGAGCCCCGGGCAGGGCTAAATAAGCCAGCAGGGCTGGGTTGTGGTACCAGTTGTACCCCACACCTGCTGGCATAGCACGTTTTTAAAACCTTCCTGAAGGGGAGCAACTCTGCCTGGAGGTGCAATTCAAGTGGCAGGAGGTTCCATAGGGCTGGAGCAGATACTGAGAAGGCTCTCGTCCTGATCCCAGTGAGATGTGCCTCCCTGGCTGGTGGGACACTAGAGAGCCCTGAGGGTCTGCTCTTAGGATGGGCCGAAAACCTTGGGGTGACGCGGTCTCTTAAGTATCCTGGCCCACTACCATGAAGAGCGCCTTGAATTGCACCTGGAGGCATACTGGCAACCAGTGCAGCTCCCAAAGTAGTGGCGAGGCATGAGCATCCTGCCCACACCCCATCACCACTCGAGCAGCCACATTCTGGACCATTTTCAGCCTCTGAGTGGTCATCAAGGGCAGCCCCATGTAGAGTGCATTGCAGTAGTCAAGTCTTGAGGTGACCATAGCATGGGTGACCACAAGCAAGGAATCCCAATCTAGGAGCGGGCATAATTGGCAGATGACACAAAGTTTTGCAAAAGCCCTCCTGGCCATGACTGCCAACTGCTCTTCGAGCAGTAGTTGTGAGTCCAGGAGGACCCCAAATTATGTGCCGGGTCTGCCTGAGGTCTGTCTGTATCACTCAGGTTCCCACGGGCCAAGATATACAGTTGGGTATCGTTAGCGTACTCATGATACCTCACCCCATGGGAACAGATGATCTCACCCAGCGGCTTCATGTAGATGTTAAATAGAAGGGGCGAGAGTACCGGGCCCTGTGGCACCCTGTATTGGAGAAGCCTAGGGCTGGACAACTCACCCTCCAACGACACCAACTGGGTTCGGCCCCTCAGAAATGAGGAAAACCAGGACCACACAGTGCCCTGGGTCCCCAATCCTCAGAGCCATTCCGGAAGGATACCATGGTCGACGGTATCAAAGGCTGCTGAGAGGTCAAGTAGAGCAAGGACGGAGGGATAACCTCGTCCAACTCATGCCAGAGATCATCCATAAATGCAACCAATGCAGTCTCCATACCATATCCAGGCCTGAATCCTGACTGAAAAGGGTCCAGATAATCTGCTTCATCCAGAACCCCCTGGAGTTGCCGTGCCTCTGCTTTTTCCAGTACCTTCCCTAAGCATTGAGTTTAACAAGACATGCAAGGACCTCCTCCCTGGTTATTTCTATCTGGCTTAATTCCTCGGTTTCCCTCCCTACGAAGATAGGATCTGTTTTGGGCGTGTGGTCTCTGTCTTCTTCACTGAATACTGAAGCAAAGAATTCATAGAGTCTCTCTGCAATCTCTGTTTCCTCTTTAATAACCCCTTGCCTTCCATTGTCATCTAATGGTCCAATGGCCTTCCTAGTTGTGTTCTTACTTCTAATGTACTTAAAGAAGTCTTTGTTATTTCTCTGAGTGTTTTAGCTATATGCTCTTCAAAGTCTTGTTTTGCTTTCCTGATTGTTGCCTTGCATTTGTTCTGCCAGAATTACATTTCTAGAAGGCAAAGCAGCCAAACGATGTAAAAAATCAGCAAGGTGAAAACCGTTTGAGGCAAAAAAAGAATAATATTTTTGTTTTCAAAAGAATCTATTTATTGGATAGCGAAAACTGTATTATTAAAGTTGCTTGTAGTGAGTCATACATAAGGTCATAAAATCAAGAAAGTTTCTTCTCTTTTAAGGAAAATCAAAGCTGTTTCATCACAAAAATAAGGGTTGTTTCATCACAAAAACACAATGTAAAGATCCAATACGTAAGTTTCAAAGTTGAGCCGGTTAATCAAACTTTTCGAAAAAATCTTTCTTCAGGAAATCTAAGAATAATAAAAAAAGAAAACATTAAATCCACCATTGGGTATAGAACATGGAGAAAGAAATATCACAGTAATTTTTAACGATAAATTCTACAATAGCACGATACAACAAAAGATAAAATCAAGAGTCTAAATGAGAATCATGACAGCAAGAGAACATCAAAATATCAATATAACTATAGAAAACATACCAATAATCTCTTATGCGTCCGGAGCCTCTCATAGTAAATTCTTTAGTGCTCATGACATTAAGGTTAAACGGGAAAAACACTGTTAATATACTAAATGTTTACAATGGAGCACATGAGAAAAATAGCAGACAAGTGGTAACAGCTGAGATCATTACAGAAAGGAGGCAAATTCAATATCGAAATTTAACCCTTTAGGTGTCAAGGTCTGATATTTGTGAATGTAATATTACTCCCTTTGGCGTAATCTTCTCTCTAAATCCGTTTTCTCAAAGTGAGTACTTGAAATGGACTCAAGGACATAAAAGGTAAACTGACTGTCTATGTGTCCCATTTTGTTATAATGTGTAACAAGAGGTGCATTAGTTATGCTATTTCTAATATGGAAACGATGCTAAATTATCCTGGTGTGCAACGACCTCCTCGTTTCTCCGATGTAAACCTTATTGCTGGGACAGAGCCAAATGTAAATAACGCACTTGCTTTTACATGTCGTGAGACTCTGTAGATGATGTGTGATTGTCATCCCTGGAATATCAATGGAAGTGACATCTGAAGTAAATTTACATACCGAGCAATCATGGCACTTGAAGTGTCCTTTGATGCCTAAGCCCGGAGTAACCTGCGATGTTTTTAAATCTGTACTAGTTAAAACGTTCTGAAGGGTATTGGTTCTTCTGTAATCAATCCAAGGCTTAACAGAGCAAGACAGGACATCATCAAAAATATACCAATGGTGCATAATAACGCGTTTAATTCTATCAGCCAAAGGGGAATATTTTAAAGAGAAATGTATTCTAGGACTGGTGTCTGTAGATGCTTTTCTCTTCAAAAGAGCTGTGCATGTACCATGACCACTGGCTCCTTCCCAGTTCTCTCTAACAAGCTATCTATATTTCTCGTGATGTCTGCAACTTTTGCACCTGACAGGCAAGTCACCATACAGTTATCATGTGCATCACAAATCCATCTCTCTGTATTTCTAATTATCAAATCACCTAGTACAAGGAGCCTCTCTCCTGCAATCTGTTCATCTACATGCACCTTATCAACATACCTGTCAACCGTGCATCTGGCGATTCCGGGACCTGCACAGACCGGGTCTGCGCAGGTCACGTTGCACGCATGCGTGTGGGGGCTATGCCGCTTGCGTAGCCTTCTACGCAGGCGGCGTAGCCTTCTGCACATGCATGGAAGGGAGCTACAGAAGTGTAGAGCCCTTCCATGCATGCGCGCAATGTGACCTGCGCAGATGGGCTGTGCAGTGCCTCCTTTCCCCCGCTGCCAAATTATGTGGTTTTGGCAGCGCGGGTCGGGATATGATGCAAATCGGCGTCAAGTTACATGGTAATCCCGGCCAAATCGGGATGGTTGACAGGTATGCTTATCAACTATATTAAGGGAGAGGACTTCAGTTTGTTCCTATTGTTTATCTTCCTGTATCTCATCAAGTGTGATGAAGGAAAGATCCTCAGGTGGAACCAGTTGTTCCTCTGTGTGTTCCTCATCAGGTCTGATGAGGGAAAGAGCTTCAGATTGATTCTGTAACTTCTCAGAGTGATCCCTTGCCCTTCTACTTCTTCGAGTCACATTCCTCCATGCATCTACCTCCTGAGTTAGTGAAATGACCTTTCACCCAACGCTCATTCTACAAATACAAATGCTTTGCTCACAGAAAAGGCTTGCCCATTAAGAACACACCAAATCCTGGAACTTTCTCTACAACAACCTTCTGGCACACTTGACATGTGTTACTGTATAGTGATGGGCTCCAGCAGGTTCGGACAGGTTTGGGAGAACCGGCAGCAAAATTGGATGGCCCCGCCCACTGCCCCACCCTGCCCACCTCCTCCTCACCCCACTCCGGATGCGACTCCAACATCCTTGCTGCTGGGTCCGGGTGCACAGAGTGGGGTGAGGCTGAGCCAGCAGTTACTCTGCTGCAGTTACTCTTTAAAGGAAAATTAGAGCATCGAGGTGTAATTGCTAAGTAATGGTCTGATGAAGTGGACTCGATCCACAAAAGCTCACATTAAAATACAGCAGTTTAAGCACGCCCACATTGTTGTTTGGCCATGCCCACAGAGTTGGTCATGCCCACAGTGTGGTAGTTAAATGTTTTGAAGCCCACCACTGCTACTGTACCTGGGGATGATGGGACTTGGCCATTGTGGCTGGGGGCCAGATATCGCGCCCTGGCCAGCCGGGCCTTGGACTTTCCTGTTGGGCGTTTTTTCTCTGGTGGGTTGTATTGGGATATATTGTGCTTTTGATGTATTTGTGATACTTTGTTAGTCGCCCTGAGTCGCCCTGGCAATTGGGCGGAATACAATTCGAAACAAACAAATAAATAATAAATAAATGGGAGTTAGAGTCCACCTCACCTGGAGAGCACCAGGTTGGACAACACAACATAGAGAAATGAAAATTAAAGTTGAACTTACCCAGGAAAGGAAAGGAAAGAGCTAGTGTCCAAAGCATATCATTCACACCCCTAAGTATTTCTTCTTAATGTTGGAGAATGGGGGCTGGTTACGTGTATCTTCTGGCGAAGGAAAACATGATCTGCATTTATTCAAAACACTGTTTCTTCCTTATGACAATTTATCTACTCACTATAAAGATATCTCATTTCAGGGCTGGATGAGCCTTGCGCTCTGTCAAAAATTGATAAGACATATTTTCTATCAGCCTTTGTACAGCAAGGCCTCTAAAACTTTAGATAAACAGTGTTGTAATAAACTGGAATAGTGTTCCTTGTCTCTGTGCCCTTCTGTATGTGTTTCAATGTCCTTACTTGATCCAACCCCAAACACATCTATTTTGGGACTCTAAAGGTTGAAATGTACTCGGCAAGTTAATTTTCAATGTGTGAAAAGAATCAAAATCAAAGAGGAAAATGAGTAGTAATAAACATTGGGGTAATAAGATGATACTTCTTCTGTTGCTGCTGCTGCTGCTGTACCCGAATCCGAATATTGGCTATCATCATGGCAATCAGCCATTTAGATAGTCCTGAGAACAATATACTGTAATGCAGTGGCCTTCCATTTGCCTTCTGCATCGCAGCATGACCCCCGTACCACCGATCCAGTTCTGTGAGTCACTTTCTGGTCCTGAGTCCTTTTGGCAAGCAAAGTCTTCATCAGCTCCAGGCCAGTATTGATGAAGCTGCTGCCCTCCATCAAGATAGATTCAAGTGGGATTTAATCCACTTGGGGACCATCACCCTTCCCTGTGGACTTTGGCACCCAAAGCCATTAGTACTCAGGGTGGTCAGGTTAGTTAACCTGAGTGTAGTTTTTCTTTAACTGCCACATAGGGAGAGAGAGGGAGAGAACTACCATGACAACCAGTACAAGGAAATAGAGAACAATAAAAATTGGGTAAACAAAAGATCAGTTTCAGAAGATCCAAGAAATGAAAGGAGAATTTAAGCTTAGATTAGGAGTGTTGAACAACCAACAAGGAACTACACTATCATTCTTCCCAACAGAAGGCATGCGGTGCTTTCAAAGTACTTGCCACAAAATATGGCACTCTCATGGGTACACAAAACCTCATGGGAGCTCCAGTCCAGGGATCCTCCTTTGTCAGTTGTACCCAATTTCCTTCACAGAGTTTTCCTTCAATGGTTATCTGTGTAGGACACTAGTCAGTATTTTGCTTGGGTCTCCCTACTTCACCAGTGTCAGTTTATTTCCCTTCAGAGGAAGTTTGCCCTTTTCTACATCAGCCCTTTCTTTCTCTACCCAGACATCCTTTTTTCTTCAGTCTAGTTCAGGGGTGCCCAAACTATGGCCCATGGGCAGGATATGGCTCCCAATGCCAATTCACCCAGCCTGCGCCACCCTCACTGCTCCTGGAAGCTGAAGTAAAACATGCTCATGATTGTGCAGAACGCTGCTGTAAATGCACCCACAGCTGTCATAAACGCGTGGAACTGGATTATGACAGCCATGGGTGTATTTCCTGCAGCGTTCTGTGCATGCGTGGGTGCATTTTACTTCTGCTTTTGGTGGGAGGAACCACGTGACTGGCCCATGGCCTGGAAAGTTTGGGCACCCCTGGTCTAGCTTCTCCTCCTCAACAGTCTCTCTGTCATCTAGAAGGTTCCTCCCTTTGACCTCTTCAGCCATCATCTCCTCTTCCCTTTCTATGAGAGGGTTAGAAATGCAACATCCCAGAGGACCAGGGAGCTTAAGGTGATGGGTTACCAACTGAGTCAGGGTTCAACAGGCCCTTCTTCTCACATCTACAGTCTTTTTTAAAAAAATATTTTTATTAAATTTTTCAAACGAATACAATACAAAATACATAGTACATAAAAGTAACTAAAATACATAATATGTAAAGCAATAAAAAGAAGTAAAACAATAAAAAACAAAAAGAAAAAACCTTTATAGATAAATTCGCTTAATTATAATTTTATAATTATTCTTTAACACTCTCTTCCCATTAAAACATTCAACACTATTTTGAATAGAAAACAACAACAACAAAATTACACATAATATTACACCAAGTGCTTATTTACATTGTCCTGGAGGACTCAGAGTATCTCGTTGTTTTACTTCCAGAAACCACTTTCATCGGGTACAGGTCTATTTCTTTCAACTCCAATAAGGGAGTGATCCACAAAAGGCTTCCAAATGTTCCAAAATCTATTTTCTTTCAAGTTACCCATTTTTACTTTAATCTCCCAAGTCAATTTATCATTCAAAGCTAGATTCCACATTTCTTTATACCATTCTTCAGTTTGTATAATTACATCATTTTTCCAATTTCTAGCAATACATTGTCTCCCATAGCTGTCAAGTATCCCTTATTGGCCGGGAAAAACCCTTATTTTATCCTCTTTCCCGCCATCATCCCTTATAAATTAGACTGCAATGCCATATTGCAGGGCAGCACAGGATAAGCATAGCTGTCAAGTATCCCTTATTTGCTGGGAAATTTCCCTTATTTCCAAATCCAAAACTTGACAGGTATATTGTCGCCCCGTTGTAAGCATTATTTTTAATAACTCCTTCTCCACCTTATTTAAATTAAAACCTTCCACATCTGTTAACATAGTGGTACCCGGCCCCAGCTTGATTATCTTTCCCAATATTTCACCAATCTCCTTTTCGATTCTTTTCCAGAAATCCTTTACCCGAATATAGCCCCACCACATATGCTCATACATTCCAATTGTATCTTTGCATCTCCAACACATTTTATCTTTCTTATTATCCATTTGATGTAACCTCACTGGTGTCAAGTA
This sequence comes from Bradypodion ventrale, assembly GCA_035047345.1. Taxonomy (NCBI): domain Eukaryota; kingdom Metazoa; phylum Chordata; class Lepidosauria; order Squamata; family Chamaeleonidae; genus Bradypodion; species Bradypodion ventrale. The sequence continues at coordinate 257,846,251 of JAWDJE010000001.1, forward strand.
CCACCTCCATAACATTTTATAATTATGCTCTTTTATTCTAACTGACATAGTTCTTGTTATCCTCTTTTTCCATTTATTTCTCCATATATCATTTTCTATCTTTATATTCAAATCCTGTTCCCACTTTAATTTCAAATCCTCCTGTGGATCACCCTCTTTATTTAATAATGTATATAATTTGCTGACTAATCCCTTAATATTTTTATTTCCCTTTCTAATTTTTAACATCAAAACCTCAAAATCCGTCTTTTCTCTTTCCAAATCATAATCTCTCATATGTTTACTATTCCAATTATTAATCTTCATTATCTGAAACCAATTCATTTTTAATTGCTCAAACAAATTCGTCCTAGTAACCACATCCCTACAGATCCGAAACCAGTCTCTCAACAGGAAAATTTCATTCTTATGCAATACTTCTTCTACTTTATTATCAATCCTAATCAGAAAGTTTGCCACGTCTGAGAGTTCCAAAATTGGAGAGATACTCGGGACCAGATACTTTTTTACTTTCTTCCATACACTCATTAATCCTTTCATCATAATATTTTTAGTAACCACCGTTCCCAAATTATATCCTAAAAAGACCATTTTGCCTATATACTTGTAATCCTTCATCTCAATTTCCTCCCAAATCACTTTTTCCTTTGCCAAGATCTTCACAACATTCTTAATTTGAAATGCTCGATAATATGCTACTAGATTCGGCATTCCCAAACCACCTTCCTTCTGATGTAAATACCATAATCTTTTTGGTAACCTAGACTTCTTTCCCCCGTTACAGAAATCATTAATCAATTTTTGAAATTCCTTAATTTCCTTATCCTTCAGCTGGATTGCTAATGCTTCAAACAAGAAATTAATTCGAGGTAACAACATCATTTTGCTAAGTGCAATCCTCCCAAACCATGACAGTTTCAGCTTTTGATAGCTATGTATTCTAGACTTAATTCCAGTTTTCAAACTGTCATAATTTAATCTTTTCAACTCTTGCAATCTATTTGATATAATTATTCCCAAATATTTCAATTTATCTTAAACTTGGATGTTTCCCTTTCTCTTTATCTTCTTCTGATCTTCTTCCCCCATATTACAGAGCATCATTTCCGATTTATCCCAATTTATCTTCAAACCAGTAATATCCTCAAAATCCTTCAGTTGTGCTCTAATTCTATCCATCACCTTCTCAGGATGTTTTACAATTATCAATGTATCATCAGCATACATACTTATTTTATTTTCCATAATCCCCTCTATTTTACCATCCTCCCTTAGGCTTTTGCCAATATCTCCATAGCCATAATAAACAATATCGGAGATAACAAGCGCTGTCTTGTGCCTGCCTCTAATTTTACCTCATCAGTAACCTCATCATTTACTCTTACAGTGGCTATTCCTTGCTGATATAATTGATCAATTACCCTTCTGAATTTATCGCTGAATCCATAACTTTTAACTATTTCCTTAATTGAAATCCATTGTAAAGAATCAAATGCTTTAAAAATATCCAAAGATATTAATCCCACTTTTTCTTTTGTTTGGCTCACAGTATCAATTAGATCTAAGACTTTTCAAGTCAAGTCTGCCATGTGTCTCCCTTTCATAAAGCCCACTTGGTCCTCATTTGTATAGTTGCCCATAAAATTGTTTAAACGATTAGTCAATAATGCTGTGAAAATCTTGGCATCTTGGTTTATTAACGATATTGGTCTATATGATTCTACTTTTTCTAGATTCTTTCCAGGTTTTGGCAACAGTACAATTATGGTCCTATACCATGAAGTCGGAATTTGGCCCCCATCCAATATGTAGTTATATAGCTTTACCAACTTTGGTACTACTATATCTTTAAATTCCTTATAAAAGTCTTAAGGTAAACCATCTTCCCGGGGGCTTTCCCCAATTGCAAACCCACAATAACCTCTTTTACTTCTTTTTCTGACACTTGTTCTTCCATTCTATCTCTATGCTCCTGTTTTATTCCGCTAACTATCTGCCTCTCTAGTAGCTTTTTAAGCTTTTTCACATCTATATCTTTTCTTGCATATTAGGCTTGAAAAAATTCTTTCACAATTTTGCATTTATCTTTAGTCTTATTACATCTTATTCCTTGTTAATTAATCAAAACTCCAATTTCCCTTTTCCCCCTCTTATCTTTTGCTGCCTTTGCTAATAGTTTTGAGTTTTTGTTACTATATTCAAAGTACTCTCTTTTTAAATAAACCAAATCTCTTTTCACCTTTTCTATATCTTTACCTACCACTTCAGCCTTCAATCTTTGTAAATTAGCAAAAACCTTCTTGTCCTTCGTCTTTGAATGCTCCTCCTGTAGCTGCAATATTTCCTTTTCAATTCTATCCTGTGCTAACGTATTCTTTTTATATCTATTACCTGCCAACTTAATACATTCCCCTCTAAAAACCGACTTCATTGCATCCCAAACCATGTTAAAATTTACCTCGCCATTATCGTTCTATTGCCAATTTTCCTTCCAACTCTCCATAATTTGTTCTTTGCACTTTTTGTCTTTAAATAAATTAACATTATATCTCCAACTCCTTCTTGAACCACTTTCCTTCTGTAATCTCAATTCTAAAACCACTTTAGCATGATCTGACTCCTTAAAAATTCCAACTTCAGTATCCTCCACATTTTTGACCATGTTTTCAGTTACAAATATATAATCTATTCTGGAGTATGAGTTATGAACCTGTGAGAAGTAAGTGTACACCCTTTCTGACCCCTTAATCTCTCTCCAAGTGTCTCTCAAACCTATGGCAACCATCCAATTATCCAAAATCCGTCCTTTAAGACCTTTTCCACATCTTGATAAATTAGTACAATCCAAATTTGATTTTACTAAATTAAAATCACCGGCCACAATCATTTTTGTTGTTTTTTCTTTTATCAAAATTTTACGCATTTTTTCTAAAAATTCAGCTTGATGATCATTTGGGGCATATATATTCACCAAATTTACTTCCTCATCATCGATTTTCCCTTTTACTATCAGATATCTACCCTCTAAATCTGAAATGGTATTTGTTATCTCAAACCCCAGCCTAGTCGATATCATGATTGCGACACCTCTTGCTTTTGATGTTGCAAATGACTTTTCATAGTATTACATCCACCCTAAGAAAATTTTATTTGTATCTTGAGATTTTTGATGAGTTTCCTGTAGAAAGACTATATCCGGTCTACTTTTCCTCAAGGCTGATTCTATCCTCCTCCTCTTAATCACAGATCCTGTACCTTTTACATTCCACGATAACACTTTAATAACTCTCATAATTAAATCTAGTAACCACTTCTACTACTACCGAATTCTCCATCAGGTGTGCTACCAACCCACAAAAAAATAAAACGAAACCTAAAACAAAAAACACTCATTACCAACCTCCCCACTTTATCTTCAAAAAAAAAAGTCGCCTTTGCCTTCCAAAGAGGGGAGGGGGGAACATGGAAGATGTGCATGGTGATCGGCACCCTAGCGCACCCTCCACATTATAAAAACAATCTTATTAAACCATCCTCTCCTGTAAAATTGCTTAATTTCATTCCTTTAACCTTCTAACCTTTACTCAACTCTTCCTCCACCATAATCAGTGATAAGTCATCCTCTGCTCCAGCTGGTTGCCCTCCTCCTGCAGCCCCACCCTCATCTGCTCCATCATAGTCTCTTCTTATATCTCCCGAATCCAACAAATCTTTTCTCAAAGCTAGCCACTCATTTGAACCCACCTTAACCAAATCAAGTAAACTCACATACTCCAATGCATCCATCCCTGCATCAATCACCTGCATTTTTCTATCATAGAAAAATCTTAATTGTTGTGCCAATTATATTTTACCCCTTTTTTCATCAAAAATTTTGCTACAGGTTTCATCTTGTACCTCCAACCACATTCTTTGATGGAAATGTCATTATATACCTCCACATCAGACCCATCAATTTTCAGAGTGCCAGACCAGCTTTTTTTAAGAAAGCCATTACCTTCAACTTATCTCCCCAATTTGCAAATTTAACCAAAACATTTCTTGGAACTTTTCCCCTTCTCAGACCCACTCTGTAGGCACTTGCAATATCCTCAATAACAAAATCCTTCCCCATTTTCAAATTATTTAACCAATCAACTATTCTATCCCTTAGCTGTTCTGGCAATCTTTCCATCATATGGCAAATCACAATATTTTGTTTTCTCATCAATTCTTCCATAGCATCCATCCTTTTTTCATAATCATCCACTTTCATCTTATTCTCCTTCACCTCTTCCTGTATCCCTTTTATTTCCCCTTTCATCATTTTCACATCACTTTGCATCAACTTAACATTTCCCTCTATTTTTTGAAAATTTAAATCAACTTGTTTTGAAAAATCAATAAACATTGTGGCCAATTTGTCCTGTTTCTCCAGAATTTCATTTTTGTCTTCCACTCTTGCTTCTTCCATCCTTTCAAATTTCTGGAATAATTTACCCAGTTCAACCATTATTTGAGTCTGATCATATGGTTCAGGAGATGGCGAAGATGATGGAGGAGCCTTCCCAGCTGCTGGTTTATCTTTCTTCTTAGATTTAACCACCGGCTCCTCCTCCTTTCCCTTCCCCCTTGTAATCTTATCGATTGTAATGTCAAATAAAAGTTTCAAGGCCACAACACTCTTGGCTCTCGCAAACCCTTCTCCTTGAAACTGTTCCAGCGTATAAGCAAACAGAGCTCCCTTCTTCTATTAAAAAATCCAAATATAAGCTCCAAAACTCTTCAGACACACTGTAATTCAATCAGGCATCAAACTTGCATATTATAAACCAATTGTAAGAAAGTACCACAAAATCTTGAGCCCAAATGAAAACTCCAGCCATAATGTAACCAAATAAGCTGTCGGAAGAGGGAAAAGGAATGCACAAAAATAAATCAGCACTTTCTCTCCAACGACCCAAAAATGGAGGAAGAAAAAAAAGAACAAATAGAATTTGTAATCCATGATGAAGCAGGAAAAATATATATTTATAATCCACATTAGAACACGGAAGAAAACCAATCCAGTTTAGCAGTAACAAAAACCTTATAATCCAATTTTGTAATCCAGCTGCAACAAACTTATAGCCACTTTCATTCAGAGTCTATACCATCCACAAAGAAAGCACAGGGCACAAAGAAAAAAGCCAAAAGGATGCCGCCATTAAACTCCAGCCATGGCTTCGGTCTTCGTGGGGTGGCCCTCCTTTCTCCAACTTCCAATTCTTTCTTCTTCCACTATCCAGACTCCCTCTCCTTTCGTTCCTTTCGTTCTCCTTTAACTCTTCTTCTTCTCCTTTTCTTCTTTCTAAAACCTTCCTTCTTTACTCCACTCTGGTCTTAACTTTCTCCTTAAGTTTTGACTCACGCCGCCATTAACCCCCCTTCTTTCAGTCATTTTCAGTCACTTCCACACCCCTTCTTCACTTTCTTTTGCTTCCTTAATGCAAACTCTCCACTCTCACGGAGTGAATTTTACCAAAAATGAAGATTTGGCGATGTGGCAGGAGTCTTCATTGGGGTGAGTGAAGTGAGTGCACTTCACTCACCCCAACGAAGACTCCTGCCACATCGCCAAATCTTTATTTTTGGTAAAATTCACTCCATTCCCTTCTTCAGCTCCTTCCTCAGTCCCGTTCGCCACAGCCCAGACGGTAAAGCTGCAGCTTTCGCTGCCTGTTTCTCCAACCGGGACTGCCTCCTCAACTCCGACCACAGGAAAGAAGATCAAAGGCTTTCTTTGGGTGAGCTTTGTAGAGCAATTAAAGCTTGATTTATAGATGTTTTTATGGTTGTTTACTCATTGTTGTGCGCGAGCCTGTGATTCAGTGTGTTAATCCATCTCCATCCTGGCCACGCCCCCTCACATCTACAGTCTTGTGTTTCCAGTCACCATATATGGGTGTGAAAGCTGGACAGTAAGAAATGCTGAGAGGAAAAATATTGTTTCAAATACAGTGGAACCTCAGTTAATGTGGTAATTAATGTAATTAATGTGTTCTCCGGGACGTTTCTTACAGCGAAAATTACTTTAACCAAATTTTCCATAGGAATGCATTGAAAACCAAAATACTTTAGCCAAAACACAGTTTCCCATAGGAATGCATTGAAAACAAATTAATCCATTCTAGGGGAAAATCCATAAACTGAGCCACTATTTTCTATGGATTTCCTTTTAATATGTGATTTTTATCTTAACCGAGCTGTTTGTTAACCGAGGTTCCACTGTATGGCGATTTACGGGTACCCTGGAGTGTCAGAAATATAAACAAGTGGGTCCTAGAGTAAATCAATCCTAAACTATCTCTGGGAGGAAATATGATTAAACTAAGGCTGTCCTGCTTTAGGTTCTTCATAAGAAGACACTCTCGGGGGGTGGGGGGGAACAATACAGGTTATGCTAAGAAAAGTGGGAGGCAGCAAGGAAAAATGAAGATCAGACGTGAGATTGTTTCCATAAAGGAAAGCACAAACTATAACTTGCAGGAGCTGACCAGGGCTCTTGAGGACAGGATGTTTTGGAGAGCTCTCATTCACAGGGTCATCATAAGTCAAAGGCAACTTGATAGCACACAACAAAAAATCAATTCCATAAGACAGGCAGCCTTGAATTAATTACTGTAATAATTCATTCACCTTGCAGGGGAGCATTCACATCATAACAATGGATTTATCCTTGACATTAATTTATCCTTTGTGTGTGTCACCTGCTGGTTCTATGGAAATTTATTTTCCACCAACACAGTGCACTTCAGTTCAACAACTACTGGTATGCTGATCATCCCATCATTGAATACAATGTCTTAGGCCTATATAACACTTACAGCATTGCCCTACTGCTGTGTAAAATATTTTGATGCACCATGCTTTGTGATTCAATGGAATCATATTTAGTACATTTAGATTCTTTAAATTATAATGTTCCAAATATTAAACTGCAAGGACAAGCATCTGCTTGCCTCTATCACTGCATTGCTTCAGTGCCTTGAGAAGGCCAGGTATTTCCAGAAAGCAAAGCAATACAGTGGAACCCTGATTTATGGAATTAATCCACTCCTTGGGGTTCTTTGTATGACAAAACAATCTGTAATTAGAAGTGTGGTATCCCATTGGAATGAATGGAAAACAAATTTATCTATTCTGGAGGTGGGGAAAAAAACAACACCATTTGTTTTGGCTGCTTGGGCAGCCTGTGCTGCTTCCCATGGTGGCATGAGAGTGTTTGGAGTGTATTTGCTCAGTTTTGGGGATTTTCCATCATGTTTTTGCCGTGTTTTGGCAACTTAAAAGCGGCGGTGGGAGCATCCAATGGTGCCTAGGTTCCTGGGAGCTTCCAGCAGTGCCTGGGCTTCTGGGATTTGAAGCGCAACCGCAGAACCCTGAAGTGCCAAACTGCTGTTTTTAAGTTGCCCAAACATGGCAAAAACCCGACAGAAAATTCCAAGACTGAACAGCATATGCTCTGCATACCCTCATGCTGCCATGGGAAGTGGCACAGGTTGCCCAAGCAGCCGAAAAATGCACGTTCCAGAGGTCAGGAAAAAACAAACAAACCAACAAATAAATAAATAAATCTGAACGTATGATAAAAAAGTAAGTTGAGGCATCCTTTTTCAATGGATTTCCTTTCTTTGATGTTTGCAGATTGATACGTGGTAGGCAGCATTCAGGGGGCCAAACCAGTGGTGGGCATCAGCAGGTTTGCACCAGTTCGCCAGAACTGGGAGCAGAAATTCTGTCTGGCCCCAGCCCACCCATCCAAATTTTGAAATAAAGTAGTCCTAATTCCGGTGCAACGCAGGGATTTCCCCTGGCCACGCCCATCATACCACGGCCACAGTGTGGTAGTAATTTTTTTTGGGAGCCCACCACAGGGCCAAGCACATCTTTATTGCAAGGTATGCAATCTGAACATGTGGTAATGGCGGAGGCGCAGCTCCTTTTATACTGTACAGTACATTTGAATTCCGCTCCAAGAGCGCCCATTGGCTGTGGTATCAGTGACATCAATGGGACGTACTGCATACCTTAGAAGGTTTACCTGTGGCGGGAATGTTTCCCGCAATACACTGTGACTGGGTGATCTGGACCATGTGAGCTGAGCTATTGCAGCTGCCATCTACCGGCAGCTGAATCGCTTGTAATCGCAGCTGGTTTACATCGAGTTACATTGTTACACAGAGACTCCTTTATAAGGTTACATTCTTAAAGGTACAATGTTACATACACAATATCCCTCCCCCCCTAGGATGGGACGAAGTCCCTCAACCATCGTGGTGGCCCGCATGTGCATTTGGGCCATGCGGCAGCTTGGCCGGGCTCGAGAGAACTAGGGGATCTGAATTCCGCAGACTCTCGTCCTGCAATGGGAAAACGAGACTCATTAGCAGCATGTCGGAAGGCTTGGTCCGATTCAGAAGAGGAACTTGGGAGGGCAAACTGTAAATCAGAACCCTGTTTTGTTTCAGGAGGAGCAGGGGATCGCTCGAAATCAAAACCTGGAAGGGGAGAAGAATACCTTAACGAAAAGTCCCACCTGTTACTCGGAGTGGCGGGCGACTCAACAGAAAATTGCCTCTTTTGCCTGTGAGTAGAGGAAGACTCAAAAACCAAAGGACGGGGGGTTACTGGGGTGAATTCAAGGCCCCGCTCCTCGCTTGGATGAGTGGGGGAACACTCTGAAAACTCCCCTTGGTCCTGCAACTCAAAAGCTACACTGTCAGGCTCTGGGCTCTCGCAGACCTCAGAGCCCGCCTGCCATGGGTGAAAGAGATGGGGATTCGGATTCCCTTGACTGGCATGGAAGGAATTGATATAAGGATCCCTTTGTGGGATGTTCGCCGTATCTCCCCCTTGGGATAAGCTGGTGGGGGAGAACCATAACGTTGACTCACCCATACCTTCATCTCCCTGTGCATTTGTGACTCGACGCCTGAGCTGGTCGGCATGTCGCCTCCACAGTAAACCCGTACTTGTTTCTACCTGGTAGGACACTGGTCCCGTCTGTTCAATCACAACCCCTGGGACCCACGTTGGGCCAGTGGCCGCACAGTTTCTGCAATACACTGGGTCCCCTACCTCAAATACCGTGGTGTGCACAATTTCTATATTCCTCCCCCTATCCTCCACCCTGGTTGGATCCAAATGATCAAAAAGGGAGAGTGGTCTCCTGTGCATGAGGAGCTCTGCAGGTGAGAGCCCGGATGCCAGGGGAGTTACTCTGTAGCAGATGAGAAATTGGCACAATTGTAAATTTAAATCCCCGGGGCCCATTCACCGAAGTGCTTCCTTAGTTGTTCGCACTTGGTGCTCAACCTGGCCATTCGTTGTGGGGTGAAAAGGGGCTGAAGTAATGTGCCGAATCGCATTCCTCGCTAGGAATGCCTGGAATTCAGCGGAAGTGAAAGTACTGGCGTTGTCAGAGACAAGCAGACCGCGGGCTGTGTCCCATTCTCTGTGAGGAAGTCAGGACTCCTTGGATGGAGAACTCTGGCAACTTTCGCAAGTGCCCACCATGTGTTCAATGTCAGTGTCTATCAGGGGCCACCAGAAATAGCTTCTGGCCAAAGCCTTTGAGCACACGATCCCTGGGGGGCTGATGTGCAGCAATCTGAGCACTTTTGCACGCAGTGCCTCAGGAATGACCACCAGTTGGCTCCAGAGGAGGCAACCCCTCTCTAACGAGAGTTCAACCCTTTTCCAGAAAAATGCTTTGAACTCCTCAGCTGGTGGGGTTGTGGGCCAGCCCTTCTTTACCCATGAAATTACTAGGGACAGAACTTTGTCCCTCACCATGGCTTTAGCGAGATCCGTGGGTACTACGGGTGGTGAATCGAGGGACTCGATCAGCAACACCTGGTGATCTTGTTCCACCTCGCATTCGGGTTCCCCTAGCTCTGGGAGGGGGGACCGGGAGAGTGCATCAGTGTGGCTGATCTCTTTGCCCAGGTGGTGGACCAGTATGTACTGGTAAGCATTTAGAAATATGGCCCACTGAAGCATTCTTGGGGACAGAATCTGGGGTGTGGGCTTGCACGTGGTGAAAATACCCAGCAGAGGCTTATGGTTGGTCACAATGGTGAACTCCCAACCGTAGAGGAAGTCGTGGAATTTCTTGGTTCCCACGACTATCGCAAGGGCCTCTCTATCTGTTTGTGCGTAGTTGCGCTCTGCTGTTGAAAGTGACCTGGAGTAAAAAGCAGCCAGGGCTTCCCTCCCGTTTTTTAACACGTGGCACAGCACTGTCCCCACCCCCACTGGTGAAGCATCACACACTAGCACCACAGGCTTCCTGGGGTCGAAATGGGTTAAGATTGCCTCTGAGGAGAGGAGCTGCTTCAGCTCTTTGAAAGCCTTTTCCTGGCTGTCCCCCCACGGCCAAACCACGTCTTTCTTTAAAAAACGATGGAGAGGCTCCGCTACTTAAGCTTTCCTTGGCAAGAAGGAATGATAGAAATTTAGGAACCCTAAGAAGGACTGCAATTCAGGTTTCATGGTGGGGTGAGGGGCATTTCGAACAGCCGCATACTTTGAGTCAGAGGGCTTAACTCCCTCGGGGGTTATTTTAAACCCCAGGAATTCTACCTCCCTCACCAGGAACACACATTTATCTCATCTCAATCTTAGTCCCGCTTTCTCGAATACTGTAAGAACCTTATGCAGTCTTTTGGCATGTTCCGACTCGCTCCCCGCAGTAATCAAAACATCGTCAAAATAGGGGAGAACCCCAGGGAGACCCTTGAGGAGGCATTCCACGAAAGATTGAAAAATCCCGGGGGCTGGCTGAATTCATGCCAAACTGTAGGCATGTTACCTTAAAGGCACCTTTGTGCATTATGATTGTCTGCGCTGCTGCGGCAGCAGACGTGACTGTAAACTGCTGATAGGCCTGCACGAGATCTAACTTAGCAAAACATTTACCCCCATGTAAAGTGGCTAGTAAATGGCTAACTACCAGCACCGGGTATGCATTAGGGCAAATAGCCTTGTTAATGGTACATTTATAGTCCACGCAAATCCTAACCTCCCCATTAGCTTTCATGGCAGTCACAATTGGAGTTTCCCACTCCGCAGAGTCCACTGGAACTAAAATCCCCTGACCCACCAGTTTGTCCAGTTCTGCCTCAATCTTGTCTTTGAGGGCAAAGGGCACTCTCCATGGCTTGAGCCGAATGGGACGGATTGCTGGATCCAGGTCAAACGAGACTCTGGGCCCCCTATACCTCCTGAGCCCCTTCTTGAAGACCGCTGGGTGCACATTGCACACGTTCCGCACTGGGTCAGTCTCTATGGCATTGATGCCGGACAGTTCAATACCCAAGGGAGCAAACCACTGGCTCCCCAGGAGGCAGCTGGAACCCCTTTTCAGTACCACAAGGGGCAGCGTCTCCATGAACCTCTTGAACTTTATTTGGAACTCCCCCACCCCCAAAACAGGAATCATGTTGCCCAGAACATCCCGCAAGGTAGTCTTTAGGGCCTTAAGTTTCGGGCGCGCATTGGGGGGAATGTGCAGAAATTCCTTCTGGGACACGATGGAGTAGGACGAACCCGAGTCCACCTCCATCCTAACCGGGACCCCTGTAACAGTACCTCAACAAAGAAGTGTTGGTGTGCGTTGGACACACGGCTCACGGTCGGCTCATCCATGGAAACCTTCCTGATGCCATCTTCCTTCCATCAAGGGCGCTCAGCTGGCTCCTGGTCCTCTCTCCACTGTCGCCTGCAAACCTTGGTGATGTTGCCTTGGTGTCCACAGCTGTGGCACTTGGCCTTCCGGAACCGGTACCTTTTTCAGTCCGCAGCCATCGCATCGGCGGTGGACCTTGTCACTGGTGTGTTCCCGGGATGCCTTCCTCTGGACCTTCTGGACGTCATCGTCATCACTGGAACTGGACCCCGATGATGCAGAGGCCTCCGGGGAGGAAGATGAGCTGAAAAAATGGCAGGGTGAGTGCTGGGTGGCCTGCACAGCAGACCCGCCCCCCCCAGGTGTGGCAGGCTTTCCCCTGAAGGCTCGCACCCCGGACCTCACTACTTCGGCTGCCTGAGCCTCCCACAATACGGAGCCGAAGGAGAGGTGCTCGCGGGCCATCAGTCTCCTCTGGACTTCCTCGTCCTGCAGTCCGCACAGCAGGCGGTCTCTCAGGGTTTCCTCCAGGTCACCCCACTGGCAAGGGGCAGTGGCTAGCCTGAGGGCGGTGGTGTAATCTGCCACCGACTCACCTGCATACCGGTCTCGCCTGTGGAACGTGACTCGGGCTGGGAAAATGGACACTTTCGGCTGAAAGTGGTTCCGCAGCACCTCCAGAATCTCCGGGAGTGGGACTGTCTTGATGTTCCGGAGCAACATCATATGCATCACCAGCTCTAACGTGGGGAGGCCAATCTGGGCAAGGAGGCAGGAACGCATTTGTTCCTCGTCTTTGATGCGCTCGGCGGCCATCGCGTGCTTGGACTGGCACTCGTACAGCTCCCATTTCTCTGGCTTCTTGATGTCGAATGGAGGTAGCTTGATGCTGTGGGAAGCCATAATCCCACCTTCATCGCCAATTTGATGTTTGCAGATTGATATGCTGTAGGCAGCATTCAGGGGGCCAAACACATCTTTATTGCAAGGTGTGCAATCTGAACATGCCGTAATGGTGGAGGTGCAGCTCCTTTTATACTGTACAGTATATTTGAATTCCGCTCCAAGAGCACCCATTGGCTATGGTATCAGTGACGTCATTGGGACTTACCTGTGGTGGGAATGTTTCCCGCGATACACTGTGATTGGGTGATCTGGACTGCTAGGTTGGCAGAAGCTGGGATATTGATGAAAGCTCACTCCATCTTGCAGCACTCAGGCCTTGAACTGCTGACCTTCTGGTCTACAGATTCAGCATCTTAACCACTAAACAACCACAGTACCCCCTCTAACTTAGAGAAACCCCTAAAATGAGCTTCGATGCATAATAGCATGCTGGTATCCTCTATGGAAACAAGACTACACATGAGCATCCCTTTCTAACAAAGAGTGGGGAGGAGTGAGGAAGAAACATACTGTACTGGAGAGCAGCAACCTGCACATCACATTACTTAGAAAAAAAGGCAAGAGGCAAAAATGATGCCCAAATCCACATGGTTGTCTATTTATCACCACAACCATCTCATCTACTGGTCACCTGTTCCTGGCTACTTGGTTTATTGGTTTACCAATAATGTATCATTTTTCCAACAATGAAAATCAGTTCCATGTATGGCTGTGCACACAAATTCTCCCCCTCCTCTCATTTTTTTTTAAGGAAAGAGATCTCACCTCTATATATTGGGTTGGTTATATCACTGCAGCATAATGATGATTAATGCATCAAAGGGCATCAGCTTAAGAGATACTTTTATTTCATCTTACAGAATTGAAAATCACAGTGTAACATGATGTTCTTTGCCATTTCCTCTTTGGTTTCATCAGTGAAAACAGGCTGAACTAATGCATTGCTGCAGGATTGTTTTCTTCAGAGGCAGAGCACTGTACAATACAGCTCTGGGTCTGTCAGCATTAGGAGTGTATTAACAGGAGCTTGGCAGACAAAACAGCCTGGTGGGATTTGCAGGAGATGAATGCCAACCAAGGGCAGTTTGACGAATGAAAAAGGGAATTGTGAAACAAAATCAAAGCAGACAGCTTGATGTCCTAAAGCTGCTTCCCCAATCTTCCAGATGTGTTGCACCAGGGCCGCCATCAGAAATTTTTTGGCCCCATACTGAGCAACCCTATTCCCCCCCCCCCACACACACATACTTATGGCCGGCGGCGGCAGGGCCCCTGTCATCTCTGGGCCCTATACGGCAGTACTGGTAGTACTGCCCCGATGGCAGCCCTGTGCTGCACTATAACTCCATCATCTCTGGTGGGATGGAGTCTAGCACATCTGGAAGGAACCATGTTCACAGAGGTGTTTGTATGTTTCTTTGAGTTTGTTTGTTGCTGTCAGGTACACAAACATATCCCACAATTTCCTGACCTACAAGCAAAATCAAACAAACAAGGTCCAGACCACAGGACAAGGAAGCTGGAGGGACAGCCTCAGTAAGAAGCGTGCACCACAAACTTCCCTTCCAAAGGACAAAGTGCTTCAGAAAGATCTGATCCGGTCAAAGTATGACCAAATTTAGCTGCACCACCCAGTGTGCAGGAGCAAATTGGCAATCTACCAGGTTTCTGATGTTAAGTCTCCAGAAAATGCCACACTCTGCAAAAGATCCTGTATTTCACATATTCCCTCTGCTTCACAGTATGGGGCTATGGAGAAGGTTTGGGGTGGGGGTGGGGAATGGTGCTGTGGCCAGTGCAGAAAACTGGCATGTTTTCTGTTTTCCAAAACCAACCAACAAACCCCCACCCATTCTTCTTTAAGTCTTCCTTTGTGGGAAAGAGCTGGAACCAGTTTGCTTAAGTGTTTCACTCAAGTTGGAGATGGCCTTTAGCAAATAACCACAGAAGACTGTTAAACCATGAATCAAAATTAAATTGTCTGTTCCTAGTCCTCTCCCATGCTGCCATTTCATTGCAATCAGCCTTGATAAAAAGCTAAGTGATTATGATTATTATTATTATTATTATTATTATTATTATTATTATTATTATTATTATTATTATTATTATTATTATTATTATTATTATTATTATTATTATTATTATTATTATTATTATTATTATTATTATGGGGAAGCCATTCTGACCATGACATTTCTGTTCATAATATCAAGGGGTGGAGGGGGTGGTGGATAACAACTGTGAGAATCCAAACTGATTGGGATGGTGAAGTGAAAAGTTGTTTACAATCCCCGTTGACCCTTTGATTAAGAGAAGGAATATGGAAGCAGGGGAGGAATCCATTAGGACAAGTGCTAAAGTTCATCTTTCTTTTCCAGCTAGTGAACCAGATATGACCGTGTAGAGGCCTGCTGTACTACTGCAATTAAAAAAAAACTCCACTATTCTTCAGTTCAGTTAGACCAGTGTTTCCCAACCTTTGGTTTTTCGACTTTAATTCCCAGAAGCCTAAGTCAATTTCCCAAAGCAATGACCAGCATACCTGTCAAGTTTCGGGAAATTTCTATCAAATAAGGGAAATTTCCTGGCCAAAACAGGAAACTGGACAGCTATCCTTATCCTGTGCTGGCCTCCAGTCTAACTCCAGTCTAATTGCAGTCTAACTAATTCGGGACGATGGCGGAAAAGAATGTAAAATACGGGGGTTTGACAGAAATTTCCTGAAACTTGACAGGTATGATGACCAGCCAGTGTAGTGACTTATGCCTCTGGGAACCGAACTCCCCCTGTGGGGCGTAGGCCCCACGTTGGGAAGCACTGAGTTAGACACTAATATTAAAGCTCTGAACTATTATTAGAACTGAGTAGGAAAGAAATGAAACCAGAATTAATTAGCTCAATCCATATTGACTTTTGCTTCCCTTCCATTGACTATTCCCCCTTTCAGACATGATAGATAGCAGCTGTCCTTGTCTGAAGAGAAGATTCACCTACCTCTTGTCTGGAGAACCTGTTGCCAGATGGAAGTTGTTGAGCTCTGGTTTCCATCACCCTGGCTGATAAGAAGGCATAACCTAAGTAGATCTCCTCCATCATCCAACAGAGATTTAGAAAGTGTATGTGGATATGACTAAACTAGTGTCTTCTCAGGGCCATAACAAGGATGGAGTAGCTAGAAATCTGCTTCTGGACACCCAAATTTAGATGTCAATCTACTGATGAATACAACGAAAACAAACAGTAGTATCTCCTGACCCTACTCTATGTATTTTCCTTTTATTTGAAAGCATAAATTTTGTCCTTATTTTTTGGGAATTAATGTCAAGTTCTCTGTTTTCATTTTCTTGGGAGACTTGTGCCCATGCATCAGGGTTGAATATATGGGAGGTGAGTTCCAAATGCCCCATATCCCCAAATTGCTAGTTTTGCTTCTGCTTCCAGCCTGCCTAGCCCAGTCCTCTTGGCACCAGTTCTTTAACAAACAGGAATAAAACAGATGGCTGCTTGTAAAAAGGGCTGACCTTTGGATAGCTATTTATGTGATAGTTTGATGAGTTTGTTTGAAAATAGATTTTTTATATTTACAATGCCATTTTTATTTCATTCTGGCCTCCTTCACATCTTGAGACCCTTCATGAAAAAATGATTCCAATGTTTTAACAGCCACAGGGCAATAACTTTGAAAGAAGAAGCAAGCAAAATAAAGAGACAACAACATTGCATGACTCTGTAGAAAAACTGGAATGGGAAATGAGAGTGGTTTATATAGTGCTATCAAAGGGCTCAATGTTTATAGTGCAGCAGTTTAGTGCAGTTTATGGTGCAGCAGCTTTTCTTCATTGGTTCAAGTGATCACACTGCCTGAACCTACTGTATGTAAATGAATTCTCTTTTTTAAAAAGTAGAAGCCCCAGTGGTGGAGAGAAAAACTATGGATGTGTGGGTAGGGGATTCTGGATGGTACACATTTCTTTTTGTGTCATGTGGTCAATCGGGAGGATACAAATCAGACTAACCCAATCCTTGTTAAAAATATGAGAAAAGATCCAGGATTGGGATAGTCTGATTTGTATCCTCCCTATTGACCACATTATTAGGTAATTCCCTCGCAATTACAGGGCTACAATACAGTTGTAAACAAGCTGTAGATAAGGTTTTCCCTATCTTGCTCTGTGAGGCTGGAGTAGGGTGGGGGTGGTGTTGTGTTCTAATAGTGTAACCTTCTTCATGTGATAACAATGTATCTTAACAATGTAACCCTTCCTACAAGTAACAATATAGTCGTCAGCTGTATCACTATAAACCCTGTATTAGGACGCGAGCTAATGACCGCCAGTGGGCAGCAGCGAGCGTCCAAGCTCTCTTGGTCCATACTCATCAGTAGCCACAGCGCGGAGTTTCCCGCCACTACCTACACCTGGACAAGAAGGGCGTGGCCAGCAATGATGTCACGCAGACAATAGCCAACCGGCTATCGTGGAGCCACATTCGAATGTTTACCACTGTATATATAGAGCTTTGCATCCGCCATTACCTCATGTTCCCTCTGACCACCATGCAATAAACCTGAGTTAAACCAGCCCATGGCTGTTTCCTGTGTCTTGGTTTCCATACATTAAAGGTGGGCAATTAGTTTGAACAGACCTGAATACCCCAATGGATTCGTATTTCTCTCACTGGAAACTTGGACTCTACAATTGCTAGAGGAGAAGTAGCATTGAAGAAAAGGAAATAGAATATATGATTGTTTTAGTAATGTGTTGTGCTCAGCTAGTAGTGTAAATAGGTCAGTGATGGCAAACCTTTTAGAGACCAAGTGCTCAAACTGCAACCCAAAACCCACTTATTTACCACAAAGTGCCAACATAGCAACAGGAGTAGAAGGAAATGCTTCCATTGGGCTGCTGGGCAGAGGGGTGAGGTGAACTCTGTGCTTGGGGGAGGGAGGAAGCACTCCCATTGGGCTGCTGGACAGAAGGGTGGGGTGAACTCAGTGCTGGAGTGACTGCACGGGTGCCCACAGAGAGGGCTCCGAGTGCCACTTCTGGCATGCGTGCCATAGGTTCGCCATCACTGAAATAGGTCATGGGAATAGGACAATGATGTAAGTAAGCTCAATCTGCATGGAAAGGTAACATAAATTTCTACAAGCAACAGTTGGAATGAGAAATGAGAGGCTGACCCCTGTTTTGCAATGCCATTGTATGCCCTTCTTTACATGCCATTGTGGACTAACTATTAACCAGTGATGGCGAACCTATGGCATGCGTGCTAGAAGTGGCACTTGGAGCCCTCTCTATGGGCACCTGTGCAGTCACCCCAGCACAGAGTTCACCCCACCTCTCTGCCCAGCAGCCCAATGGGAGCACTTCCTCCCACCCCCCTGCACAGAGTTCACCTGACCCGATGCTCAGCAGCTCAATGGGAGCGCTTCCACCCTCTCCCAGCACAGTTCACCTCTGCCCAACAGCCCAATGGGAGCATTTCTTTCCTCCCCTGTTGCTATGTTGGCACTTTGCGATAAATAAGTGGTTTTTGGGTTGCAGTTTGGGCACTCGATCTCTAAAAGGTTCGCCATCACTGCTATAAACCAACAATACTAGATTCATAGACATTGTCTTTCCCTTCCCAAACTGGATAATTGCAGTCACAGTCCCACACATTTGTAGGTCAACAGGTTAGATACAACAAAATTTTCCAATATTACAAACAGATGCTGACTGGGCAGGCTATTGAATCTTTCCCTCACACTGGCAGGAAGGTAAGATTCCTCCATACTGCCTGCCTCAAGGCAACAACCAACCCAGCTTATGGGATACGCAGAAGGCTGCGTGGTAGGTGCAGCTCTTTGCCCCTCTGGATTTTCTCTTCTGCAGGATGTCCTGACTGACAGCCAATCCAATGTGCAAGGAGGGGCACCTTTGAGCATCTGCATGTTTGGACCACACAACCAATGTACCCATCCATAAACACACAGGCTAGCTGAGGCTGGCTTAAAAAAGCGTTAATTCAACCCTCCAAACAATCAGCATAGCTGCTTTCTATTACAAACACCAACCTTAATTGGAAGAGGGCAAGCTAAATTTTCTCCCCCTCCAGACAGACGTTCTGTTGCAAAGAGTGCTCCCCAGAGTCACTTACACTTTCAGGAAAGAGAGGCCAGATGGAGAGCCAATCTCCTCTGTGCCATTTCCCAGCCAAAGTAGACACTTGGTAGCCCACCAAACAGCTGTTGGCAGATGGCTGATTTTACTGGTCATGAAATATATGGGGATATCCTGCTCGCTGTATGTATGCAGTGGTGGGTGGACACCAGGAAGTCACTGAAGGAAGGTCTCCCAAAGCAGACACACACACACACACACACACCCGCCTACCATTTGAGCTGTTAGTTGCCAGTTGAGTCCTAGTGGTAGGACTGCCATCACCACAGCTGCATTTCTTTCCCAAGGTCAAGGAGAAGACCTCAGCTACTTCTTCAGGCCTCAGTACTTGCAAAACTGTATTTGCATTGCTAATACAAAGATTTGCATTGAAATTAAGACTGAGGAAACAAAATGAAAAGTGGGGTGGGCTTTTTTATTTTTTTTATTTTGAGGATTTCAAGACTGGGTCTTTCTTTCACAGCTGAAGATTGTGTGACATGCAGTGGTGACATCTGCTGGGCACAAAAGGGAAGCGATGGGCAGACCTTGGCACAAGCTTAAAATCCCTGAAGGCAAGCAGAGATCTAAGCAACTCATAATAGAATAAAGGGTTGTCTCTTGATTCTCAGAAAATGCTGCATCTTCCTTTTTCATACTTAAAGGGAAGAAAACGATCTACTGAATGAATGAACAAACAAAGACAGCCATGTGATCCATACACAAAATTAATGCAGGCTTTTTCTACTGAATGGAAAACCAAAACTCAGCGCATTGACATAAGCCAGAAGTGAGAATGGTGCCTAGCCAGACATTGCATAGGCATTCCCATCCACCTTGGCAAGCACACCCAATGGTGAGAAAGAATGAGAGGCCATCCCAGCAATATCTGCTGGGCTGCTCCCCCTCCCCCTCCCCCCAGCCAAGCCCTGAGGCAAGAGTGCCTTAATGTTGGAAGTGATCCAGCCCTGTTTCTGCTTTTGCCAGTTCCCTGGTGGCAACTCATGGGAATCCTCTGGTGGTGGTACAGTAAAGAGTCCTGGTGGCTCAGTGGTTCAACTGCTGTGCTGAAGCCAGAATGTTATGAGTTCGATCCTGTCCAGGGATCAAGGTTGATTCAGCCTTCCCTCCTTCTGAGGTCGGTAAAATGCTAATTAACATGAGCCACCCAGAGAGTGCACTAAGCACAAGCAAAGGTAAAGTTCACCCTTGCTCGAAAGCTAGTTGTATCTGACTCGAGGGTTCAGTGCACATCTCTGTTTCATAGCTGAAGAGCCAGCACTGTCTGCTTCTGCAGATGTTTCCGTGGTCATGTGGCAAGCATGACTATACACCGGAACATACAGAATGCTGTTCACCTTCCCACCAAAGTGGTCCCTATTTATCTACTTGCAATTTCTTGCTTTTGAACTGCTAGGTTGATGAGACAAAGACAGGAGCTCATTCCATCCTGCAGTATTCGGGTATTGAACTGTTGACCTGTGGTCTTCCAGTCAGTGCCTTAGCCACTTGAGCCACTGCAGTCCCTACACTAAGCTCTGTGGGGCAGTATATAAGTATAATTACTATTGCTCTGATGTAAAGTTGCAGTCTTGTGTACAGATCACCCTGAAACATTTGTAGGGTGTCAGGAGGGTTCTTGAATAAAGAAGTATGCTTTTCATTCATTGCCAGTTCAACAGTTCCCCACCCCATTTTACATTTAAGGGTGGTTAATAGTTGTAAGCAGTGTAAACACATGCAAAGGGAAGGGGCTCACAAACCACCATAGTAAAGGTAAAGGTTTCCCTTGCTCGAAAGCCAGTCATATCCGACTCTAGGGTTCAATGCTCATCTCTGTTTCAAAGTCGAACCGTCAGCTTCTGCAGAAGTTTCTGTGGTCATGTGGCAGGCATAACTAGACACCGGAGCTCATGGAACGCTCCCCACCTAAGTGGTCCCTATTTATCTACTTGTA
This sequence comes from Bradypodion ventrale, assembly GCA_035047345.1. Classification (NCBI taxonomy): domain Eukaryota; kingdom Metazoa; phylum Chordata; class Lepidosauria; order Squamata; family Chamaeleonidae; genus Bradypodion; species Bradypodion ventrale. The sequence goes on from JAWDJE010000001.1 coordinate 257,866,910, forward strand.
ATTTCTTGCTTTTGAACTGCTAGGTTGGCAGGAGCTGGGATAAAGACAGGAGCTCATTCCATCCTGTAGTACTCTGGAATCAAACTGCTGACCTTCTGCCTCCCAGTCAGCATCTTAGCCACTTGAGTCACTGCAGTCCACCCTTAAATAGAAAGGGATCCCTCCCCACAGGACCTGAAATTTGGAACAGTGTTTTTTCAAAATCTATTCTGATGTTGCATTGCTCACCCATAAACAAACAAAGACAGTCGTGTGATCCATACACAAAACAAATGCAGGAGAAAGGCAATATCTTTTTTTGGATCACTTTTTAAAAAAAACATTGTGTGAGCTTTTCTGATTCCAGGTCACTTCTTCAGTTTTTTGTGGATAAGATAGGAAAATTATAAATGAACCTCCCAAAAGTTCATGGCAAGATTCTGCCAGGCTTTGCTGCTGTTTCCTGTGTTTATTAAATAGGGGATAATGCCAGAAACAGCCTGCTGTTTTTCACAATTCACCTCTATGCAGCAAAATACTTTGACCGAAACCTCAGCTTTGGCTTTCTGACAATCACAATTCAGGAACAATTTCTCTTCTTGACAATTTTTCAGAGTTTCTCTTTAGGGTAAAAGAGGGCAGCAAGTGTACCAATATCAGTTCAATAGCATCGATACAACTGTCTGGCCCACAAAACACTCAATTTCCCAACAGAGTTCTTTTTAATTGACACGGCCTTAGCATGTTCCTGTGGCTGCAGCCTGATCCAATCCACTCGAATAGAGATGCCAGCTGGAGAAGACAATTTTTCTTTAAATGCTTGACTAGAAGCAGTGGTGGTCTCAAAAAATTTTTTACTACCACACTGTGGGCATGGTATAGTGGGCGTGGCCAGGGGGAAAGCACTGCATTGCACTCAAATTGGGACTACTTTATTTCAAAACTTGGATGGGCAGGGCCAGCTAGAATTTCTGCTACCGGTTCTGGCGAACCGGTGCAAACCTGCTGATGCCCACCACTGACTAGAAGGAAAATATTTAGCAAGTTAAACTGTTTCTATTCTTCTGTGTTATGTGCCATCAAGTCAGAACCAACTTGTAGTGACCCCAGTAGGGTTTTCAAGCTAAGCGAAATATTTAAGGAGCTGTTTTACCAGTTCCATATACACCGGTGAGTTTCCAGGATCAATTCAGGATTCAAACCCAGACCTCCTGAGACCTAGTCTGTCACTCTGTCCACTACATCTGTCTGAGTGTCAGCTTCCCTGATTTTACTCTTAAACAGAAAGGTACATCTATGGAAGTTCCTTCATAAACACAGCAACCACTCTATACCATTGGCAATATGCTTCTTGGATATTAACACCCAACTTCCATTCAAATAATTTCCCATTATCTCTGAGAGAGAGAGAGAGAGAGAGAGAGAGAGAGAGAGAGAGTGTGTCTCTGTGTGTGTGTGTGTTAGTGTGAGTGTGTGGGGCTCATTATTGGCTATGGTTCTTAGTTGCCAAAGCTCCCACATTTGTTCTTGTTCTCAGCACATTCTTTAGAGAAATCCTATAATCCTTAAACAAATGTTTTCCTTGGGTGGCATCCCTTGCCCATCTCAGGCTGGACTGCAACTCCACAAAAGCATCTCATCCCTCTCCTTGCTCTGAAAATGCCTTCCCTTCCAGAAGCATCACTTTAGGTGCTACATCAACAGTGTTGAGATACACAGAAAGAGACTCTTCAAAGATTGAGGTATTTTCAAATCACAATCAGGCATACCCTGATAACGGCAACTATGAGGTCCCAGCTGATTTTTCTCACACTAGGTCAGGTGAAAGGAACTGAAGGATGAACTCACCAAAAGGTGCCTTAATTCTGGCTGTTTCACGCCTGGCCTAGACACGGAAGAAGAAAAATCTACAGTGTCCCTACTTACAGAGAGTGGTATTCATTTTAGTCTAACATTATAACAGGTCTGTGCTGAAAGGAAACAGATGCTTCCTTGTCTCAGACAAGGACATTGGCCTTAAATGAACCAGGTGTCCGTGACAGGGCCATGTTTATATTCCTCATCCAGCTCTTTTGCAATCACCCATTCCAGATACTTGCAGAACTAGAGCCAAATGGATGAAACCGGCTTCCATGCTGCTGGGCCTTACAGCTTTACTATGAAGAGCAACGACAAAATTCAAACTATGTTTGCATCTCTCCCCATTTTCTTCTTCTTTCCCAAGGCAGACTCTGAAACAAAGCAAGCACAGTCCCTGCTTTTTAAGGAGAGAAATCCCAAGATTTACCTCTCCTGGGAAGCTCAGCCCTGCCTCCCTGTTTATAAAATCATGAAAAGTAGATAAGGAAAAACTGTTTTCCCTATTGCACAACACTAGAACTAGGGGGCACTCCATAAAACCTTTGGGTACTAGTTCTCAAACAAATAAGAGAAAGTACTTTTTCACCCCAGGATCACTGGTCTATGGAACTCCCTGCCAGAAGAAGTGGGGATAACTGTCAGTCTTGACAGCTTTAAGAAAGGATTAGACAAGTTCATGGAGGACAAGGGTATCAATGGCTATAATTATGGATGCCTAAGGACAACCTCCAGGTTGGAGAGATAGGCAGGATATCTCTCAATGCCATTTCCAGGGAATCCTAAGCAGGTGAAGGCATCTGCATGGGAATACCCTGAAGGAAATGGTGAGCCACTGTGTGAGACAATGCTGGACTGGATGGGCTGTGGCCTGTTCCAGCAAGGCTGTTCTTATGTTCTTATGTTTCTGGGAAACTGTTCTTTCCAACCCCATTTTTTAAGAAAGCAGCTGTGATTACTTAGTAGGGAGTGACAAATATTAATGTTTTTATTACGACTTCATGCATTATGAAGGTGAGCCTTGCCATTGCAAATAGAACAATGGCACACACCACTCTGCTTAACAAAAGGCTAATGCTTTCCCTCTCATCCTCAAAGGACAGCTGGGTATAATGTACCCATACCACCTGATTTTCATAAGAAGAAAGCTTTCTTTGCTGAATTTCAATACAGGAGGCTGCTGGTGAAGCTAAAGGACTGGGCTGATTTAAATAAAAGGACAGCACTGAGTTAGTATTTTTCCAATATTCCGAACAGGTTCCCCTCCTCTCCCGGAACAACCAATGCATGTCACTCTCCTTTCATTATCTAATGTGGATCCACAGCTTTTTGTTCAGATAAGGGGCTTTTGGATAAGGCTTATTCTGTTTCTACAAGCAATGGTAATGGAAGAACCAGGTTTCTCGAGGAGTTTCCTGCCGGGCAGATCAAAGCACTACCAGTCGAAAGGCATTGTGCAACCAGTGCTTCTTTCCTTTTTTAATGGATGTTTTGTGGGAAGGAAGTGCGCAGGAGACAACAGGAAAATATGAGGGGGCTACAGATGGAAATAATATGAACAGCATTCCCCCACCCCCAACCTCTCCTATAAATTGGGCATGGATGAAGCAGGGTGATTTCTTAGAAAAAGCCTTGTCTGGATATAGGTTTCCCTTGCTCAAAAGCCAGTCGTATCCGACTCTAGGGTTCAGTGCTCATCTCTGTTTCAAAGCCGAAGAGCCAGCGCTGTCTGCTTCTGCAGACGTTTCCATGGTCATGTGGCAGGCATGACTAGACACTGGAGCACACGGAATGCTGTTACCTTCCCACCAAAGTGGTCCCTACTTATCTACTTGCAATTTCTTGCTTTCGAACTGCTAGGTTGGCAGGAGCTGGGACAAAGACAGGAGCTCATTCCATGCTGCAGTACTCGGGTATCGAACTGCTGACCTTCCGCCTCCCAGTCATCGTCTTAGCCACTTGAGCCACTGTGGTACCCTGTGTTTATATCAGTTGTGTGGGAGAGGCAGGATAATAATGAGGATCCCCTGAGACTTTGTAGGTGACTGAGCTGCTAACTCATAATTGCATAATTTCTCTTGCTGGTGTAACAAGGCACAGAGTTTTTTTTTAAAAAAAGTTTATTTTGTGAATTGCAACTCCTCAAATCTCATAGCCAGCAGATTTTATCAAGCTCTGGGAATAGCATGTATTTGCAAGGGATGTCTTCTCGGTGTCCAAAACCAGCAGAGCAGTGCTCTGTGATCAGGGAATTGAACTGGTTGTTTAGGGATTGACTTGTAGCCTGCACCAACTGATTATAATATATACCCATGCTCACCAGCACTAAGCGCCATTGCACTCAGTGGGACTCAGGTGTGCCTTATATGATGGCCACAGAGTCTGCATTTAAATTGCCAGCTGTTTTCTCCTTTTACAGCTGTTAAAGGCACAAAAGGCTTGTGGGGGAATGTCTGTGTTTGTTGCTGAGACACCATTTAGCCATCAGAGGGAGCTAGAAGTCAGGTTTTTAAACCCCTTGGACCAAAATTGAGCTACTGTATTTGGAAAAATGCACTGTTGTAAGCATCCAGATAAAACTTAGGTAAAGGTCACCCTTGCTCGAAAGCCAGTCATATCCAATTCTATGGTTCAATGCTCATCTCTGTTTATAGCCAAAGAGCCAGCATTGTCTGCGTGTGCTGAACTTTCTGTGGACATGTGGCAGGCATTACTAGACACCAGAGTGCATGGAATGCTATTACCTTTCACACTGAAGCGGTACCTGTTTATCTACTTGCAATTTCTTGCTTTTGAACTGCTACGTTGGCAGGAGCTGGGACAGAGACGGGAGCTCACTCCATCATGCAGTACCCATGAAATCAGTCTCTGACCTTCCAGTCAGCGAAGTCAACATCTTAACCACTTGAGCTACTGCTTAACCAAATTGCAGAGTTGTTAGAAGTGGCCCTTTATGGTAAATTTTCCTCAAAATATTTCATTTTGCTTTCACTTGAGTGCATCATACGGCACAGATAATGTCTTTTAAATCTCGAGATCTACTTTGCGGTGAAGCCCGTTTTAATGGAATTCATATCTGCTTACTTATTTGAGCTCCAAACATGCAGTGGGTACCACCCATGCTAGGATATATTTTCTTGTAAGCCTGCCAACTTTAAAAATAGAAAGACTTACTTTAAAGTAAGGATGCAAATAGGTGGCCTCTTTAGGTTTCTAGCCCTCTCAAGCCAATTTTTTTTAAAATTTCAACCGGCTCTCCTACTTAATGAGTGCTATTTAGCATCTTTTCACCTGATAGGATGAGTGGGGAGGAATTGGATAATTGACTGGCCCTCAGACCTTTTTTCCCCCCTGCCAGCAAGAAGTCCTTTTTGTTCCAGAGATAAAGAGAGAAGCAGCAAAATGAAGTCAGAGACTCAAAAAGCAGGGCAGTGTATCATGAGGAGTCTAGGAGGGGAGTAACTTTGGAAAGGAAGATTTAATGAAGGTGGTTGGCAAAACCTGACAATGAAACTGGTGCTTCTTTTGTCATTGCTTCTTTATTTACTTTCCTCTTTCTTGTCTGGAAAGGATATCACCAGTCAAGCTCCTAGGAGTTCATTGACTCCAAATGTTGATGGAGAAGAAGATGAGAAACAGGTCAGTAGGGGCATTGCCTTGAGTTGGGTAGGTCAAAACATACATTTTTTTCAACAGGTAGGCTTGTGAAAATGTCTCACTCTCCAGTTTATATCCTTTGTGCCACTGAGGCAGCTACACATACTGGTTTAATTAAACACACCAGTCAGCCTGTAGACTTGACTGTGAGTTTCTTTCACAGCTGTTGTAAATTGTCAGTAAAGAAAAAGGTGAAGGATTATTGTGACTAGAATTAAGGAAGGGATTTCATAATACTCTTCCTGTGAGACCCAGGCATCTGAGTATGTGCTGTACCTGCAAAATAGGGTCTAATTTTTTGTTTGTTTTCTCAACAGCTGAATGTATCTCTTCAAGAATCGCAGAGATTTGAATCAGGTAAGCTTTAAACCTATAGTACAGTACTCTCAAAAAGCAAAAGAGCTCGTCCATGTATCCTATCGCTCTAGGCTTTGAATCTCTTAAATGAGGTTGGGATGAGTGAACCAAGAACCCAGAAGTTGGAAAATTACTTTTCAGAAACAATTAGTTATAGTTGTTGCCATTATAATTAGAACTTATACAATGTATGCATCTCTCATCTCTCAGTGCCTGCTTACAAGTTATTTTGGCTGCTTACCTGAATGGTACTGCCTTTGGTCTGCGGTGTGACACACACTTCATGTTTGCTTCATTGCTGCTCAGAACCTCCAGCTGATCACAAAGCACAGTCAAACCATCTATTGAAGCAGGCAATGTTTTATCCACTGTTTAGTGAGGGCATAATGACAAAACAAGCAAAAAAAAAGTCATCTCACGTGTTGACTGTTGTTAACCCTGTTTGATACAACTGTTTGGTTACAACTGTAACCAGATCCTTGATATTAGGAAAGGGATTTCATTTCAAGCAACAAGTTGCAGTAAAACTCCTACTTACGAAAAGAAAAAGTCAATTCCATAGGCTTTTGCTTAAATTGAATTTTTTTTTTGTAACTCGGAACAAACCGATAGGAAACATATTTTTTATGAAACTTGAAGCAAGCCCATAGGGAAATTAATTTTTACATAACTGGAAGCTAGAGTTGCCAGATGGTATCCTAAAGGAGGACATTCCTCCTTTTATATAATTTGTCCTCCCTTACCTACTGTATGTCCATATGTACATACAGTAGGTAAGGGAGGACAGGAGGACACATTATAGAAAAGTGGGACATGTCCTCCTTTAGGATACTATCTGGCAACCCAACTTGAAGCAAACCCATAGGAAATTGTGTAAATCAGGACATGGTTTTAGCATAAAATAATTCTGTAAGTCGAATTTTTTGAAACTTGAGGCATTTGTAAGTTGGAGTTTTACTGTACTTGTTTGTTTAGGTCTAAGTCAGGGGACTGTGGTGGATTAGTGGTTAAGATGCTGAACTTCATGACTGGAAGGTTGGCAGGTCAGCAGTTCGAGACCTGAGTGCTGCACCATGGAGTGAGCTTCCGTCTCTGCCCCAGCTTCTGCCAACCTAGCAGTTCAAAAGCAAGAAATTGCAAGTAGATAAATAGGTACTACTTTGGTGGGAAGGTAAATAGCATCCTGTGCACTCCAGTGTCTAGTAACGTCTGCCACATGTCCACAGAAACATCTGCAGACACAGACAGAGCTGGATCTTTGGCTATAAACAGAGGTGAGCACCGAACTCTAGAGTCAGATATGACTGGCTTTTGAGCAAGGCGACCTTTACCTAAGGAATGATATGATTGCTGGCCACCCTTGATACAACTTAGGCAATAGAAAGGTAATTAGTAGAGAACAGATATTTTACTCTGGGAGTGAATGGGAGGCTAAAGCAACGAAGAGTCTATAAGTGCTGTTCTTCTACCTATCTTATCTTTCTCTGGGTAACACAGTGCAATACAAACTCAAAGGCTGGGTGTCTACAGTGAGGAAGGAATGGGCAGAAGCCTCTTATGATGCCATTACAGTGCTCTTGGTTGGGCAGATCTTAGCTCTGCCAGTACAGCTATCATGTTGACTAAGATCAGCCAGCAGAAGAATGGAGGAGGAGGTGGTGGAAATGGGAAGGAACTGAGTTAAGTCCCTTTTGATCTGGATTCATGCACACTATTCCAGTACAAAGTCAGGTCAGGGTGTTTTCCAGTATCACTATGCTGGGAGGGGTGTGGATTTAGCGTGCTCAAGCAGCCCCCCCCCCCCCCCCAGCAACCTTGGCTAGTTAAGATTCTCCTGAAATAGGAAGAAAAAGTTAATGGACCCATTTTGCTTCTTTGTGTTAAACCTGGTGAAAAGGTTAGTCTCAGAAGTGTCAGAATGCTTTTATTTTTGTTGTTGCTAAAAACAAACTCACATGTTGTTGGCTGTTATTATCCCTGTTTGGTACAACTGTTTGGTTACAAGTGCAACCCGCTCCTTGATATTAGGAATGGGATTTCATTTCAAGTAACAATTTACTTGTAGTTGTTTGTTTAGGTCTAAGTGGATTAGTAGTTAAGACGCTGAACTTGATGGCTGGAAGGACTGCAGGTCAGCAGTTTAAGACCTGAGTGCTGCATGACAGACTATCAGAAGTGGCTTTTTGGTTGTTTTTCTGAGGCAAAATGTGAGTCACCATTGTCTGCACTCCCATGTTCTCGGGGCATTTACTTAGGCTTTTTTTTAATCTCCCCCTCAAAACAAAAGACTGTTGATAACTGTGTTGCATTTCTTGCATTTGGGTGTGTGTTAACCTGGTATTTCCATACACCACTTCTGACCACCAGTGGGAGCTGCTACCCATGTACTGTGAAAGGCCTGGCTATTTATCACTTTTCCTTAAGCCAGTTTTCCTCAGTTGTGTAGGTTGTAAACCAAGATACAGAGCCAAAGGCTTTGAAGATCTTTCAAATAGCAGAATATCAGGTAGTAGCTGAAGCCATAGTCTCTGGAATCCCATCCTTGTAATTAGCACATTGGGTCGCTGTGTTAAAATTGCAAACGGAACTGTAACAATGAGAAAATCAAACAACACATGCTCATCTGTAGTAACTGATACATTCCCCAGATGGAGTGATAATTACTCTGGCTTTTGGATTTCATGTGCTAGCCCATTTCCCAAATGCCAATTTGGTCCCTGAACTGAACTGCCACCATAACTGCTAAGCACAAAGTTCAAATGCCAAACACAAAATTGGGTGGTATTGTGTAGAGCATTGATGATCCACAGCATGAGTTCTGCAGTTGCTTCACTTCAGGATTGATTTGATACACTTGTTCTTGTACTCTCTGTCCAGTTTTGATTAAGAAAGGCACTGGGTTAGGAAATGGGACCCAATGTTGCTGACCATATTGGACTTTGCATGTAGCATAGAACAACTAATTCGTATTAGTCAGTAAGAGTGGAGTTTTAGACAGTGGTGGGCATCAGCACGTTTGCACCAGTTCACCAGAACCGGTAGCAGAAATTCTGGCTGGCCCCGCCCATCCAAATTTGAAATAAAGTAGTCCTAATTTGGGTGTAATGCAGGGCTTTCCTCCTGGCCACGCCCACCATACCATGCTCACAGTGTGGTAGTAATTTTTTTTGAGCCCATCAATGGGTTTAAGTTCTCATCAGAGCAAGGGGAATAGCCAAGTCAGCACGGATGAATCAGTCTTATCAGGTGTTGACATACAGCTCGCATAAACTTATCTAGATTCATTCCTCATCCTAGATATGTAAAGCTTGATTTCATTTTTGAAAAGTGCATGTGCACCAGCTGCCAATAAAAGAAACAGGTGAATGTGTTTACTCATCTACAAGAAGCTCCTTCTCCCTGGATGTGTCCAGACCTACACATGACCGGAAAACCTTTGAAACTGCCTCTGTCTGTACAATGTTACATTTGTGACAGAGCTTATGAATAATCACTATTTATACTTTATGTATGCATGCAAAGGCATTAGGACATTTCCGAGCCGCCACCCCTTGCAACAGTTGTTATTTCATTCCAAGTACACCATACTGTTGATCATTTTTGTTGTCCAGGCAGCGGTTGTGGAGCTAATGTAGGAAAATGTGAATCAGAAGTGACTCCCACTTGAAACCTTACCTCTGCCATAGTATGAGTCATGAAATGACTGCTTGAAACTCCATTCGAAAACCCCCCCCCTCCATACATGATGTGCTACTAAGTATTTAAAAGCACAAAATAAATTGTACATGTTACTGTCTTATATTTTGGACAATTTCAACAAAACATAAATGAAAGTTGGTTGCCATGGAAGTGAGATTCCTGAGGATGGCTGCTGCAGTGACTAGAAGGAGATTATAAAGGAAAAAATTGGCACGGAACCCATCTTCCACTACATACAGAAATGACAGATCAAGTGGTTTGCTCATTTGGAGAGAATGTCTTTGAAGTCCATACTGTACAAGGCATTTGTGGAAAGAGGAGAAGGACAAAGACTGTGAGGCAGACCAGAGGAAGGTGCATCCCTCACTCCAAGAAAGCATAGTTATTACTCATGCTTAACAATTTGAGCTTCCACATCTCTGAAAGTCATGGGGTTGACAATCTAACAGTGCTAAATGGGTCATTGCAAATGAGTAAGGACAATGTAGTTGTCACAGTGATTACAGGCTCTTCGAGGTCTCAACTTGCTGTTCACAGCTTCAAAGGGCAGCAAAAATTCTTCTTGTACTTCAAGTCCTTCTGTTAAATTAATAGGAATCTTAGGCAGTGTGTCTTGGAGAATGGGCAAGAAAGAAATTGCAGTGATTTCTGGGTGAGTCTACCACCCCCTATAATATTATTTCAGATGCTCCTTACTTAAAATGGCCCAAATAGAAGCTTCTAGTTCTGTAAAAGATATGATGCATCGTTCTAAGCAGTATGTTAAATTCTCCTTATGATTCCTTAAGAACATAAGAACAGCCTTGCTGGAACAGGCCACAGCCCATCCAGTACAGCATTGTCTCACACAGTGGCTCACCATTTGCTTCAGGGTATTTCCAAGCAGATGCCTTCACCTGCTTAGGATTCCTGGAAAGGGCATTGAAAGATATCCTGCCTATCTCTCCAACCCAGAGGTTGTCCTTAGGTATCCATAATTGTACCCATTGATACCCTTGTCCTCCATGAACTTGTCTAATTCTTTCTTAAATCTGTCAAGACTGACAGCTGTCACCACTTCTTCTGGCAGGGAGTTCCATAGACCAGTAATCCTCTGGGTGAAAAAGTACTTTCTCTTATTTGTTTGAGAACTAGCACCCAAAAGTTTCATGGAGTGCCCCCTAGTTCTAGTGTTATGTGATAGGGAAAACTGTTTTTCCTTATCTACTTTGTCCACACCGTGCATGATTTTATAAACTTCAATCAGGTCACCTCTCAGACACCGTCATTCAAGAGTGAAGAGGCCCAACCGTTGCAGCCTCAGATGGTAAGGAAGGTGTTCCAGTCCCCTAATCATTCTGGTTGCCCTCCTCTGCACTTTTTCCAGCTTCGTAATATCCTTCTGGAGGTATGGCGACCAGAACTTTACACAGTATTCCAGACAGAGCCTCACCATAGATTTATAAAGAGGCAAAATGACACTTGCTGACTTATTTTCTATACCCTTCCTAATGATCCCTAGCACTGAGTTTGCTTTTTTCACTGCTGAGGCACACTGAGTTGACACCTTCATTGAGCTGTCCACCAGGATACCAAGGTCTCTTTCCTGGTTTGTCACAGAGAGTTCAGACCCCATCAGTTTATAAATGTAATTGGGATTTTTTGCCCCAACGTTCATCATTCTGCCCACTAGTGTTGAAGCTCATTTGCCACTGTTTTGCCCACTCCCCCAGTGTTGAAAGATCCCTCTGGAGCTCCTCACAATCTCTCACAGTTTTCACTACCCTGTATAATTTAGTGTCGTCCGCAAATTTGGCTACCTTGCTATTTACTCCTACTTCTAGATCATTTATGAAGAGGTTGAAAAGCAGGGGTCCCAGTACTGAACCTTATGAATGATCATCTATGATCATCTATGGATGAGTAGTAAATTATCACAGCTAATTAATTTTGCCATGGGTATACCTTCTGTGACTATTCTAGCATGGAGATTTTGGACAAAAATAGCTCTGTAGCCACAATTTCTCAGTTTTAAAGATGTTCAACCAATAGTACATGAAGCAATGAGCAGAGGCATCACAGGCTTTGAAATTTCCTTGCTACCTAGCTTGGGACACAACTGTTCAACAACCTAGAATGGACTAACCACGTGTCTCTGTGAAGACACAAGAAACAGGGAAGCAAGGCAAGTACTGTAGTTCTATTGGTGATGCTAACACACCTGATGAAAGGGAAACCAGTAGTATACCAGTTCTAAAGAACAGCACTGAGCACTAGTGTATCAGTCCCATGACTGAAAGCTCTGTGGAAATAACCAACCAGATAAAAGTCCCTTTGGATACAGCATTCCCATCCAGTGTTCTGGAGCTAAAATGAAACTTGAGATCCAGAAGTAGCTATCATGTACAGTACAATCTAGCATTCACCCATCCCTGAATACAGCTTCCAAGCATACCTGTCAACCATCCCGATTTGGCCGGGATTACCCCGTAATTTGTCGTCAATTGACGTCATAACCCGCCTTGCGCTGCCAAAACCCTGTAATTTGGCAGCGGGGGGGAACGCTTTCCACGCATGCGTGGAAGCACTACGCCACTTGCGCAGCCCCTATGCAAGCGGTGTAGCACTTCCACACATGCGTGGAAAGCGACCTGCGCACAAGCGATCTGCGCAGGTCCCGTTTTTCCAGAGCCGCGGGTTGACAGGTATGCTTCCAAGATGCCAAACAGAATGTATAATTTTAACTCAGAAGCACAAGCATCCTCCTTCCAGAGCTAGCTATTAAACATGAGCCATTTCTCTCCCCTAGCAAGACAACAACAGCTCCTTTAGCTACTGCAGAAGTCAGGCCTTCCCATTGTGCTGTCCAGTCATCTTATGGATGGAAGACACACTTTTATTCCTCCCACTCCCAATGCTATAGCCTTCACTCTTTCACACCACAGAGACAATCCTGTTGCTCACTGTTGAGTCCAGACAAAGAAGTAATCTAACCAGCAGGATTAGGTTAACAACAATGATCTTTATTCAGCTCAAGATCCGGACTGGGGAATATGTACACAGAGGCTTGCTTAAATATAGTAGATTTGGACGTTACAAGAAGAGGCTACATTTTGGAGGGCTTCCGGAGAAGCGGGAACATTCAATACAGTGAATCAGTGATCTAGGCTGCTTTTTGAAATACGCGCCCTTGGAAAATGGCGTGCAGCTTCGCCTTAGATTTCCGGCGAAGCTGACACACAATAATAAATGCTTGGACACAACACTCGCTGTTTCTGATCCTGAGCCTATCTTCTCAGAACTGAAATGTGTTGTATCCCCATCAATGACAGTAACCTCTCCTGTTTGACCTGTAGGACCACCCTCAAACTCTCCCTGTGTCTGCTGTGTCCTCCAGGAGCCTATCTTTTCAGAACTGGAACCCAGAATCTTTTCAGCAGGAGAACTAAATGTTTCTTTAAAGGCTGGGCAGCTTGAGTCTATTTCTTTGGAACTGTGGTATGACAATACAGTGGTACCCCATACAATGATTTTAATCCATTCCACGGGGTTCATTGTTGTGCGAAGCAATTGCTATACGATGCATGCATCATATAGCGATTTTCCCTATGGGATGCATCATACAATGTTATTTTTTTTTTGCTAAGTGGTTTTTTCCATTAAAAAATTGCATGTTTTTTTCATAGGGAAAATTGTTATGTGGGATGCCATTTCCCCCCAAAACCTAATTGTTATGCAATTTCGTTACTATATGGGGCGATTGTTGTATGAGGTTCCACTGTACAGGAATAGCTGTTACTCTGCTATTAACTAACCTGACTCCCTTAAAGGGGTCAACGGCTGCAGGCAGATGAGCCCCTTTAGGTGGGGTGATGGCCTCCTCAGCAGAGGAAATGCCACTGAAACCGTCACATTGGGCCCAATGGCAAAATGAGTGGAGGAGGAACTCTGTTTCCCAATGGTCATGGAGATGGAAGAGGCCATGCCAGATGGATTGGCTGTGAAGGTGCAACTTGTCCATATCCTCAAGGCTGCGGCAGTCCATTGCAGTCCCGGTGTTAAATCCTACACATTACATTTCATGTGTTCTGCAGGAGATGGCTCTGAGATCGTAGTGTCTGGGTCACGTCATGGCAAGCTCGGATCCACCTTAAACTAATTCACACCAATGACATTTTTCCTGCTTCAGGAAGAAATACATTCTCAGATACGAGTTGCTGTCGACAACAACTCTGCAGACATTATTTGAAGTACAGCTCTTTCTCCAACTGCTTCAGTGCTAGAGCCCAGGCCATCAGAAAAATGTGCAACAGGCTACAAAGACCCTCTCTTTTGTCTTCCTAGTTAGAGAAGTTACTCCTTCCTTTGGGTTACTGGTGGCATACAGTTAAAAACGAGAGGATTCTGAGCAGTGCATGCTGCCGACATATGATTAGCAGTTCTGTTATGTATGTACAATGCTGCTTAAGAGATGTATGAATGTAACCTTGTACAATGCTACTTTAAGAAATGTATGAATGTAACCTGACCACATTACAATGTAACACAGCTGTAAAGGAACGCGAGTAAGCTGCCCATAGAGGGCAGCTGCGAGTGTTCAACTCACATGGTTTCCATTCCTCAAATCACCTGCAGCCGCGGGAACTCCCCGCAATAGCAAACTACTACTGACCCACCACTGAAGATGGGCGTGACCAGGACGACGTCACACCGGTAGCAGCCAATGACCTACCGTGCAGCAAGATTCAAATGTATTGTACCACCGTATATAATGTGAGGTATCTCCGCCATTACCACATGTTCATGCTGACCATCAATGAATAAACCTGTGTTAGTCCTTCCTGCGACTCCTTCTTTGTCTTCCGTGCAAGACACTAAATTGGCGACGAGGATGGGATCGATGGTGAATCCCAAGGTCAAGCCGTACCAGTTTGATGTCAGCGAGCCCGAACAATGGGAGCTCTACGAGTGCCAGTTTCGGCACGCAATGGAAGCCGCAGGCGTCGACGACGATGCGAAGATGCGCTCCCACTTCCTGGCTCAGGTGGGGCCGGCCACGCTGCGGATCCTGATGACCCTGGTGGCCCCCCGGAAGGTGGACGAGGTGGCCATTGACCGTATCCTGGAGAGGCTGCGTGAGCATTTCCAGCCGCCCGTCTCGATCTTCCCAGCCCGGGTCGCGTTCCACAGGCGAGACCAGCGACCGGGCGAATCCGTGTCCGCCTACGCGGCAGCCCTCAGGCTTGCAGCGGTGCATTGCCAGTGGGACGACCTGGACCAGGCCCTCCGTGACCGCATGCTGTGTGGTTTGAGGGACGAGGAGCTTCAGAGGAGGCTCATGACCCGCGACCATCGCCTCACGTTCAACGAGGTACTGCGGGAGGCCCAAGCAGCCGAGGAGGCCAGGAGCGGAGTCCGGCTATTCAAGTACCGAGGGGCCACATCCGAGAGGGCCAAGTCACCAGTGCAGGCAGCCCGGCGGACAGCAGCAAAGACGGCCTGGCGGGCCCCCAAGCCGCCCGCCGCCGCACCAACGTCGTCCAAGGAGTCGTCCACGACAGCGGACCCCTACTCCAGCGAGGACGACGACGTCCAGAGGATCAAGAAGCGAGGTGAGAAGCGGCAGACCCGTGAACGGCAGGACCGCCGCTGCGATGGTTGTGGGGCGCCCCACGACCGCATGAGGTGCCCGTTCCGAAAGGCCGAGTGCCACAACTGCGGCCGAAAAGGACACATCGCCCGAGTATGCAGGCGCGGGCGAGTCAAGGACAAGGGCAGTTCCAGCCATTCCCAGACACACCAACGAAAGGTGGCCGGCACCAGGAAGGTCTCAGCCAGCTACAGCGAGAAAGGCGTGAACCGCGTGGGCCTGGAGCACCGGCGTTTTTTCATAGAGGTACTGTTGCAAGGGGTCCCAGTGAGGATGGAAATAGACTTGGGGTCATCTTACTCCATCCTGTCCCAAAAAGAATTTATGCGCATTCCCCCAGAGAAGCGGCCCAAACTGCGGGCCATGAGATCCAATCTACGGGACGTGCAGGGAAATGGGATCCCGGTGTTGGGGGTGGGGAACTTCAAGGTGAAGTTCAAGAATTACTCCGAGAAACTGCCCCTAGTGGTCCTCAAAGGGGGGAGGTGCTGCCTCTTGGGAACGCAGTGGTTTGCTCCCCTGGGGATCGAACTGTCCGGCATTAACGCCATCGAGACTGACCCAATGCGGGACGTGTGCGACGCACACCTGGACGTTTTCAAGAAGGGGCTCGGGAAATACAAGGGGCCCCCGGTTTCCTTTGAGCTGGACCCAGAAATCCGGCCCATCCGCCTCAAGCCAAGGAGAGTGCCCTTCGCCCTCAAGGACAAGATCGAGGCGGAACTGGACAAATTGGTGGGGCAGGGGATTTTGGTTCCAGTTGACTCAGCGGAGTGGGAAACGCTGATTGTTACAGCCCTCAAGTCAAATGGGGAGGTCAGGATTTGCGCGGACTATAAATGTATGATAAATAAGGCCATTCGGCCAAATGCATACCCGGTGCCCATGGTCAGCCATTTGCTGGCCACGTTACATGGGGGGAGGTGTTTCGCCAAACTAGATCTGGCCCAGGCGTACCAGCAGCTCTCTGTAACCCCGGCTGCTGCTGCCGCACAAACGATCGTAACGCACAAGAGGGCGTTTAAGGTAACGCGCCTTCAGTTTGGTGTGAATTCGGCCCCCGGAATCTTCCAGTCCCTCATGGAACGCCTTTTAAAGGGGCTTCCAGGCGTCCTCCCATACTTCGACGACGTGTTGATAACAGCGGGGAGCGAACTAGAGTTAGCAAAGAGGCTAGATGGGGTTCTCTCAGTGTTCGAGAGGGCAGGACTGCGATTGAGGAGGGACAAGTGCATATTCTTCGCGAGGGAGGTTGAGTTTCTAGGGTTTAAGGTAACCCCGGACGGAATCAAACCCTCCGAGTCCAAGGTTGCGGCCGTGAGAGACGCCCCTCACCCCACTGCGAAACCGGAGCTGCAGTCATTTCTAGGGCTCCTAAATTTCTATCACTCCTTCCTGCCTCGGAAGGCATCGGTTGCGGAGCCACTGCACGCGTTACTTAAGAAGGATGTGGTTTGGCGGTGGGGGGACAAGCAGGAGAGAGCATTCAAAGAGCTCAAGTCACTCCTATCTTCGGATGCTGTCCTGACCCACTTCGATCCGAAAAAGCCAGTGGTACTAGTCTGCGATGCATCCCCGGTGGGGGTGGGGGCGGTCCTGTGCCACGTGTTGGAGAGCGGGAGGGAAGCCCCGGTGGCGTACTACTCAAGGTCCCTCTCGAAGGCAGAGCGCAATTACGCGCAAACAGATAGGGAGGCCCTAGCCATAATTGCGGGAACAAAGAAGTTCCACGATTTCCTATACGGCCGCGAGTTTACGGTGGTGACGGATCACAAGCCGCTTTTGGGGATCTTCACTACCGGCAAACCCACCCCGCAAATTTTATCCCCCAGGATGCTGCGTTGGGCCATTTTCCTCAATGCCTACTAGTATGAGCTGGTCTATCGCCCAGGGACGCCCTGTCCCGATCCCCTCTCCCTAGTTTAGGGGACCCTACATGCGAGGTGGAGCAGGAACACCAAGTCCTGCTGATTGAGTCTCTCGACTCACCCCCAATTGTCCCGGCCGACCTCGCCAAGGCCACGGCGGCCGACAAGATACTGGCCCAAGTTAGTTCCTGGGTTAGGAAAGGGTGGCCCATTTCTCCCCCCGAGGAACATTTCAAGCCGTTTTTCAGGCGCAGAGTAGAGCTTTCTCTGGAAAGGGGCTGCTTAATCTGGGGCCAGCGGGTGGTTATCCCAGAGAAGCTGAGGGCCAAAGTGCTGAGGCTACTGCATACCAGCCACCCCGGGATCGTGCGCTCCAAGGCTCTGGCCAGGAGTTTCTTTTGGTGGCCCCAGATAGACGGGGACATAGAACGCTTAGTGGGCACGTGCGAGAGCTGCCAGAGCTCTCGGCCCGAGGAGTCCTGGTTGCCCCATAGGGAATGGGATACGGCCCGCGGGCCATGGTCCCGGATCCATGTCGACTTCGCTGGCCCTTTCCGCGGGTCCATGTTTCTACTGGTAGTCGATTCCTACTCCAAGTGGTTGGAGGTAATCCCCATGAACAGCACTTCCTCTGCCGCAACCATTAAACAGTTGCGCAAGCTTTTTGCCTGCTTCGGCCTGCCAGACGTCCTCGTTAGCGATAACGCTAGTACCTTCACGTCGGCAGAGTTCAAGACGTTTATGGAGAGGAACGCCGTCAGGCACATAACCGCTGCCCCGTTTCACCCTGCCACAAACGGTTAGGTAGAGCGCCAAGTGTGCACTACGAAAGACGCACTGCGGCGCATGGGTCCTGGTGAGTTGAACCTGCATCTGTGCCAGTTCCTCATCTGCTACAGGACAACCCCCCTAGCGTCAGGTTTTTCCCCAGCCGAACTCCTCATGAGGAGGCGTCCGGTAACACTTTTTGACCGGATGGATCCGTCCAGGGTGGAGGATGAAGGGAGAAATATAAGCATAGGGGGAGAGAGCTCCAAAAGTTTTTCGGTAGGGGACCCGGCTCACTGCAGGAACTACGCGGCCTCAGGGCCGGCGTGGGTACCAGGGACAATTGTTGAGCAAACGGGGCCGGTATCCTACAGGGCCGAGACTAGTTCAGGTCTACTCTGGAGAAGGCATGCCGATCAACTCAGAAGGCGAGTCACCAGTGAGGGGGAATCAGCGTTAGGGTCATCCCCCACCCGCATTACCCAAGGGGGAGACTTGGAGGATACTCTGAAAGAGAGGGATCAGTTTGATGATGATTATGAGTTGCAGTACCAGGGGGGTGTAGCGGAGTGGTCCCCCACCCGTCCTAGCGAGAAGAGGGGTTTCAGTTCAGCCCCGGGTACTTCCAGTCCCCCCAGCCCTTTTGTTTTAGAATATACCATAGCTCCAGCTCCCCGGAGACCGACACCCCCAGGACAGGCAACAGGAGCGAGTCCGCCCACCACAGTCTCTAGAACTCCCGGGCAGGTAACGGGGGGTGGCGAGGCCACGAGGGCCTCTTCGTCGGTCCCGAGATTTGTTCTGGGGGGGTCCCCAAGCTCCTCGAACGGTAGGCAGGGATTCACTTCCCAACTGTTCATTCCATTCCCGTCCCCGAATGCAAGGTTACCGCAGACGCCACTCCGAGCCACTAATGAGTCCTCCCTTTCCATTGCAGGGCAGGGCTCCACGGAACCAGGAGCCTCCGGCTCCCCTGTGTTAAGTCAAGCGGCCGCACGACCCAGGCGAACGTGCAGCAAGCCACCATGGTTGAGGGACTTCATCCCATCCTAGGGGGGAGGGATGTTATGTATGTACAATGCTGCTTAAGAGATGTATGAATGTAACCTTGTACAATGCTACTTTAAGAAATGTATGAATGTAACCTGACCACATTACAATGTAACACAGCTGTAAAGGAACGCGAGTAAGCTGCCCATAGAGGGCAGCTGCGAGTGTTCAACTCACATGGTTCCCATTCCTCAAATCACCTGCAGCCGCAGGAACTCCCCGCAATAGCAAACTACTACTGACCCACCACTGAAGATGGGCGTGACCAGGACGACGTCACGCCGGTAGCAGCCAATGAGCTACCGTGCAGCAAGATTCAAATGTATTGTACCACCGTATATAATGTGAGGTATCTCCGCCATTACCACATGTTCATGCTGACCATCAATGAATAAACCTGTGTTAGTCCTTCCTGCGACTCCTTCTTTGTCTTCCGTGCAAGACACTAAAAGTTCCAAACAGGAAGATACATCACTCGTTACTTGTCTGTCTTCTAATTTGTACAAGAGTGAACATACAGGTTTGAAACACCCAGAGCCTTTTATTAAGCAGCAGCTGCTAGGAGAAAGAGAAGACAACTGCTTTGGTGCAACATCTGAAAAAGGAGAGGAGGTCGGAAATTATAGCAAGACCCCCAAATGTTGCATCCAAGCCTAAACTGTGTTTTTCTCTTGATATATTTACAGTGAGTCCAAAGTCTCATTTGAATCATTCTGTCCCTGAAATGCCTCTCATATCTTTGCCTGTGGTGAGCATAGAGAAGCAAACTGCAAATGTTGCTCAGTATGATTTTGGTATCACTAGCACCTGTTATTCCACTCTTGCCACACAATGAGATGCAGACTCCAGCTAAGTTGTCAGTGCCATTAGAAGTAAGGGAGTAGGGAAGAGGGAGAATCAAAGAGCCCTTAAAATCCTGGGGCAAGTTTTAGAATGCTAAACAGCAACGTGGGGCCACAGAATGATTTGTTTCTGATCTAGTTACTGAAGAGTTCTCTGATACCGTCAGAAAAAGATAGCATGCTATGGTATGTTTCTGCAGACTTAATGTGCCATGGTTAGTAAAGAATAAACCATGGTGGAGCCTTTTGATCCCTTCCATTTCCTAGGGAAGGGGAGAAACCACAAGGAGTTAGGCAGTCTGAATCCTGAAGAATCACTTTGGAGTGGCAATGGTAAACTATTCCTTGAACATCTTACACATCCCCAAAAACCCTGTTAGAGCACTTTCAGTTAAAACCAACTTAGCAGCACATCATAAGTCCCCCATCATGCTTTATATTCATATTTGGTGGTTGGTGTTTTGTTCTCTTTGCTAGCTGGCATGTGGAGGGGAATATTTCTTGACAGCGCTGTTTACTTGATCTGCAGTTAAAGTTCAGCCATGTAAATCTTGTGGTGAACTAGGTAAAGGTAAGGTAAAGAAATCTCTTGCTTGAGAGCTAGTTGTAGCCAACTCTAGGGTTCAGTGCTCATCTTTGTTTACAACTAAAGAGCCAGTGCTGTTTGCATCTGCAGATGTTTCCGTGGTCATGTGACAAGTATAACAGCACAGAGTGCTGTTACCTTTCTTACTGAAGAGGTATCTATTTATCTGCTTGCAATTTCTTGCTTTCGAATTGTTAGGTTGGCAGGAGCTGAGGCTCAGCCCATCATGCAGCACTCAGGTCTTGAGCTGCTGACGTGCCAAACCTCTGGTTGTCAAGTTCAGTATCTATGTCACCGCAGCCCCTGGTGGACTACCAGAGGTTTAAAACATTAGTGCTTGCATTTCCTGTTGCGCACCAGCTGTGTCTTGATACTTTGGGGCATTCCCTGAGTGGAGTTTCTTCTGCAAAAATCCTTTCAACCCAGAATAACTTCTGACACAAAATTATTATTACTTGATAAGATATACATCCTTCGTCATTTTAACTGGTGGCAATCCATTACTGAGATTTATGCCATGAGGTTTACATCAGTGTAAATAAAGCAATTATAAGAAGAGAGCAAAAAAAGTTCAAGGCTGGTGGAACATATTTTAATGTACAATCTCCACATGATATGTTCAATATATCTGTAAAAGTTGCCGGTGTACAACTTTTTCGGATAAAATCCTTCATCAGACAATTCTTTAATATTTCATTTAAACTTCTGTAAAACAGAATAATAATAATAATAATAATAATAATAATAATAATAATAATAATAATAATAATAATAATAATTATTATTATTATTATTATTATTATTATTATTATTATTATTATTATTATTATTATTATTATTATTAAAGTTTTATTTATCTACTGCTTGTCTCTTCCCGGAGGAGACTCCAAGCGATTCACATTGGGGCATGCTGCCTGAAGCAGGAAGCAGCGGGGGGGGGGGGGGGGAGATACAATCTCAGTAAACATACAACATAAAAAGCAAGAAAGAAAAGAAAAGAAGGACTCCCATGGCCAAGACCAAGTGAGGGAAGCAGGTCAAAACAAGGTGGCAATGGTGCTAGACTGTATAAAGTCTCTACCATGCCGACATGAGCCCAGGAGTTCACTTTCACTCTTCCCCGCGGCAAATGTGGGCGGCGCGGGGCAACATCCTTTGAGCCCTCTGGGGCTTGGAAGGCAGGGAAGCAGCAGCGGTGCCTGGCCTCCCATCCACCGGGACCAGGTGGTGTGAGTCCCGGAGAGAGGCAGAACGAGTCCTCAGGCAGTGCGGGGCAGCGTCCTTTGACCCTCCTGGGCTCAGAAGGCGGGGACACAGCGGCAGTGCCTGGCCTCCCATCCACTGGGACCAGGTGTTGCGAGTCTCAGGGAGAGGCAGAATGAGTCCTCAGGCGGCACAGGACAGCGTCCTTTCAGCCCTCTGGGGCTCGGAAGGTGGGGACGCAGCAGCAGTGCCTGGCCTCCCATCCACCGGGACCAGGTGTTGCAAGTCC
The DNA here is from genome assembly GCA_035047345.1 of Bradypodion ventrale. Classification (NCBI taxonomy): domain Eukaryota; kingdom Metazoa; phylum Chordata; class Lepidosauria; order Squamata; family Chamaeleonidae; genus Bradypodion; species Bradypodion ventrale. The sequence goes on from JAWDJE010000001.1 coordinate 257,888,694, forward strand.
CAGAGAGAGGCAGAACGAATGCAAAACCCACCTAGTTTTAGCATGTAACTCACATATTCAAATCCTTATCCTGGATATGTAAGTTACACGCTAAAACTAGGTGGTTTTTTTCTCCAGATATTTATACGTAAATAGAGTTTGAACATTACTAACGAATTCACTAAGATAAAATTTTATCTGTTTTACAGAAATTTAAAAGAAATATTAAAGAATTGTCTGATGAAGGATTTTATCTGAAAGTTGTACACCGGTAACTTTTACAGATATATTGAACATATCATATGGAGATTGTACATTAAAATATGTTCCCCCAGCCTCGAACGGAATTTTTGCTCTCTTCTTATGATGTTCCATTTGGCCACTGCTCCTTCTACAGTAAAGGGATTATAACCATAGATTTTAAAACTTCCTTGCTTATGGGAGAGCTTTCTACTTCACTATCTACCAGAGAAGTCATCTCGCATTGCTGAAGCACACTTTCAGTGTGAGGAATTGGGGCAGTTATGAGCCTTAGCGTTATCCATTATGAATGGTGTGGGAGCCTCACAAAACACTTGACTTACTGTTGGGGCTTAGAGCACTGCAGTGGAAGATCAGCAGTTGATGAGTAAGTTGCTCCTTCGCTTACAAGCCCCCCAAAACTTGTAAATAGAACTCGGTTTCTAGATAGGGTTGCCATATGTCCCGGAAAGCCGGGATTGTCCAGGATTCAAGGTTGGAAAAAGTGTCCTGGCCAGTTCAATAAAAATCATGTTAAAGTCCAGTATTATTAAAACTTACTGATTGTGTATTATAACACACCATTAAAATAAATTCGAACCCTCACCATCAAACGAGCTATTTCCTGCCACACTGGAGTTGGAGTATACCTGGAGACAAATCTTAACATCCTCATCTCACACCACTGCCCAATAACTGTGACCAGTGTGTTTTCCAGAACTGAGGATGTTAAGAGTTGACTGCAATTTGACTTCTCAGAAGTACAACAAATCATCTTACAAGAATTAACTGTTCTAAATAAATTAATTTATATATTTGTTATATTTAATGTGAAAGTGTTTTATAGCTGTCATTATATTATGTTTGCTTTTAAAAAGGCTATTTTGTAAACAACCCACCCATTTTTGTCAAGTATACTTCTATCCTGGTTTTGTGGGAGAGAATTATGGCAACTCTATTTCCAGGAAAACATTGATTTATTCTATTTGGCGGTAGTTGATGTCTTGTATTTGTACGGTTTGCTGTGAGTCTGTACAACATATTTAACATCATATAGAGTTTGAAAACCCTCAAAGGGGGGGGGGCTTCAATATTTGACAATTTTGTGAGATTTCAATTTGAAGTCTGCCCAAATTGTAAAAATATGTGTGCCTAATTCAAAACTATAATTTTCAAGCTGAATTTGAATTCTATTTAGATGGCTCTCTTTCAAAAGATTTGCTTGAATATTGGAAAACCGTACAAATATCAGTTATTTGTGAGCATTTCAAAACATTCACAAAAGGTAAATCATGTTAGTAGACTAAAAGAGGCCAAAAATATGGAGAAAGCCATATTGAAAGGAAGTTGGTTATAGCTGCTCAGTTATATACCATATGATTTGCTCAGCTCGATTAGTAGTTGTGGGATTTTGATTATTAGAAAATAGTAGCCATAAGATGAAGTGAGCAAGGTGGATCAGATAGCTATTACTAGAACTATGTGTTCTTCTTGATTAAAAAAAAGTTCTGTATCATAATACTGTGCCCTTATGAATGAAATGAACATCTTTAGATATTTTCCTCTGCATAGTTTCCTTCAATTTTTTATTACTATTTGCAGGGGCAAGGAGCCATGTAGGGCAATAGGGTTTTCCCCCAAATCAGTTGAAATCTTATTTCTACTGATTTGCAAATAGAACCAGGTTTTTATTTGCTACTGCTCCAGCTTCTGAAATTCTATCAGCCATTGCAAACTGGAGAGGCTTTCTTATTGTGTCATCTGCTAGAGATGTACTTCTCATTAGCACCAGAAAGAGGGCCTTCTTAGTGTCTGCTCCGGCCCTATGGAACAGAATTGAGGCTACAGACAGCACTACTGCCCTTCAGGAAAAGTCTGAAAACCTGGCTGGCACAGCAGGTGTGGGGCCTTAATGAGAATATGGCTCCAGCCTGTTGGCTCATCCCCAGTTAGTGCTTAGTTAATATCCCTCCCTTTGTGTTGTTGTATCTCTCCCCCCCATTCACTTTTATTTCTTTTTATTCTTTTAATTGGGGTGGGGGTAGTAGGGTGGGGAAGTGAGCAGGCGATTTGGGATTTTAAAATCTGTTTTTATACATTTTTAACTGTTGTACACCACCCTGAGTCGGGTTCTCCTGATTGGGCGGCATATAAATTTAAAAATTAATTAATTAATTAATTTAATTAACCTCCTGCCAATTGAGTTGCATCAATGGAGTTGCTGCCCTTCAGGAAAGAACTAAAAACCTGGCTGGCAAAGAAGGTTTGGGGCACCAAAGACGTGGTGATCCCCGCCTGCTGGCTGATCTAGGAAGAACGCTATCTCTCTTTTAATCGGTAAGGGTTGGGGTAATTTTTGATAGTCATTTTTAATGCAGTTTTTATAGGATTTAGAGATTTTAACTGTGATGCTGGTTTTTATTCTTTGTATGCCGCCCAGAGTCTTTTGAGATGGGTGGCAATATAAATCACAAAAATAAATGAATAAAATAAATTTTCAAGTATATGTTCTCAGCAATAAAAGGAAGAATGTGCTTAAACTCTAAAGGTGAGATGGTCAGGAAGTTATATCTTGCAACCAACTATTTGCTTTTTGTGAATTCATCTGGAATTATGCACTCTTAAATGAGGTGCTCAGACCTTTTGCTCGATCAAACACCCATTGAGCTGTACAAAGATGTTGTACAATGAATATCTTGTAGGTGAGTACCGGAGTAGACCTTCTGATTATGAAATGCTAAGAGATGATCTTATACAAAATATGTGTTAGATTTCCAACAGGAGTAAGGATATCTTTCAGCAAATTAAATCAGACTGAATCAATAAACTGATGTTGATTCATGCTTTTTATCTCCTTTTTCCCCTACAGAGTTTGGGTTTCCTTGGCTACAGGTGTATCTCCCTATAAAAAGTTGCCATGTTATCTTGAAGAATGAAACAGGAGCTTTTTCTCCTCCAATTCTGAATAGAAGTCAAGCCAATAATTGGTGTAATTGGACCATATGGGCTGGTCCTCACAAGCACATCTTGATTTATATAGAAGGATTTGAAGGGAAGTCAAATTGTGAAGTAAATCAGGACAAGATCATTTTCCAAGGTGTCTTATCAAGTGTTGAAAGCAAGGTAGCCTATGCTTGTAGAAACCAGGGTACTTTGATCTTTGCTACACATGCTGTAGCAGTCCATGTAGTGTTTTTGTCAAATTCTCCTCAAAACCATAGTCATAAATACTTTAAAGGATGGTATTATATCTTTGAAGAACATGAAATGAAAGAACCTGTTTCAAAATCCAATAGCAATGCTGGATTCTCCCGTAAGTCATACATAGTGCGCTCAGCACATGTGTTAGACTTTGTAAAGACAAGTAGAACACCTAGTAGTGAGACTTGGTTCCCACTGACTACTAAAAAGAGCTGGAAAAGAAATGACAGAGCTGAAACCTTGGATGCACTCCATAGGCCAGCTGTTGGTAACAGCACACAAGTTTCTTTCTTAAAATCAGCAGAAAATGTTACCTTGAATCCATTTACTATAGAGAGGGTGCAGGTTGCAAACCCAACAGTTCATGAGACAAGACCTGGGAATGAATCCTCTTCTGGTAATTTGAGGGAGAATCTAGACTTAAGATCAAATAGATCAGAAAATGAAGAAAAACAATTTGCATACAATCAGACTTTACCTTCTGCTTCTGCACACGTGTCTCAGAAACTCAAAATGATGACAAAATTGGTGGAATTGAATGATCATGAAACTACTACTAAATCCACCAGTCTTCAAAATGGCAACCATGTAACCACACAACTAATGGCAACATACACTGAAGATGCTGTAGAAGCAACATTTGGAAAAGTTACTTTCAAGAATAGAATTACTTTGCCACAAGTCTTAGTTGAAGAGCCAACAATTCTATCCCCTAAAAATATTGTGGAGAAGAGGCATAGCCAGTCCTTCCAATCTAATTCTGGATTCTCCAGAAAAAATACAGATGTGGTAGAATCTCAACAACACATGAGACCAAAGGAAGCACTCACAAAAGAACAAATAGACAATCAAGCCTATAAACAAGAGAACAGCAACAGTAAAAGGTACATGGTGGTTCCTCTTGTAAGAAATAACAAATCTCAACTTATTACAGAAACACCCCAAAGTTCTATAAATAAAAGAAAATCTCAGGTGACAACCATAGACCATTCTAATGTGTTGCGCGGTCTGTCTTTAAGAGCACTTAAGCATAACTTCATGGACGTTGCTGCCACTGTGAACCCACAGATTGTTTACTCATATGATCCCAAGAAGGTTAAAGTGGAAATGACTGTAAGTCCACATCTCAGCAATTCAGTAACCAGGTACAGAAAGCAACCACAAAGGAAATATACAATACCAAATCCTCCATACTCCCCTTCTGGTTCAGCATCAAGAAGTAATACTTCCCTGAAAGTAGGAAATGATTCCTATGGTAAGTCTGGTTATCTCTTTATCTTCCTTTTGATTCATGCATGCAATAAGAAAATCAGTAACAGAAGAAGAGATGAATCCAAGAATGCTGAATCATGTGTAAAATGAATACTTCAGGAAAACTGGATTATTTGCTTTGAAGCTGAGATCATCTGGGTACAGAGTAAGTATATGGTGCCTTGGTACTATTGTTTTGTAAGGTTGATTGTTTAATATTAAAAAGTGAACATCTTACTGAGTACTTCAGAGTGCTTCCAGAGGAAGGGCTTGTAGTGATGGTAATAAAATGATGTAAGGAGATGTTTGTTCTTTACACTTTAATGAATGTTGACTCACTGGGGCAGGGGGGAGGAGACAAAAGCAGAAAGAGAAAATTATTTATTTATTTATTTGCTATTTACACTAATATCCTGCCCAGCTAGGGAACAAATCATCCCTACTCAGGGCAGCTATCATCATAAAACCAGTAATACAATGAGCAAGACTTATTTAAAAAATTACATACAATAAAACTCCCAATAAAATCATCACCAAACATTACAATAGCCAGAAAGTACTGCAATCCAGGACCCTTTTTGAGACAAAAAGGAGCTGGGCAGCATTTCTAACAACCAGAAAGAGACAGCACATTCCCAGAGGCCTCCTCAAAGAGCAGTGTTTTTAGATATATATTTTTTAAAGACTGCAGAGAGGAAGAAAATTAATATAGCAAAATAATTCATACTTATCTGTTCATATAAATGGAATTATATGTATGTACAGTAAAAAAAAACTACTTACAAAAAAGTCCGTTCTGTAAGCTTTTGCTTGAATCAGTTTTTTATGTAACTCAAAGCAAACCCATAGGAAAAAATAAAATTTTACGTAACTCGAAGCAAAATGGAAAAATGAAATTTTTATGTATATCGAAGCAAACCCATAGGGAAATGAAATTTTTATGTATATCGAAGCAAACCCATAGGGAAATGAATTTTTATGTAACTCAAAGCAAACCCATAGGAAAAAGAATCTTTATGTAACTTGAAGCAATAGGAAATAATGTAAATCGGAACATGGTTTTAGCATAAAATCATTATGTAAGTCGAATTTTATGTAACTCGAGGCATATGTAAGTCAGGGTTTTACTGTATATATAAAGCACAGTCCTGTTAGTCTGTTGTCTCAAAGGACTTTCCTATGATCTTTTTTGTTATACTTGACTTTGGAATTAAGTATGCAAAAGAAGCCAGTGCAAACAATTCAAGAGATAATCCTGATGAAGTATGTGCTTTTCCTTTTAACACATTTTTGCAACTACTGTACATTTGTTTCATCACTTGAGAGAGGGCTGTTTCTTTGAACATTTTTCAGAATGTTCCTGGCATTCTGAAACTGTTCTATAATCTCCTGTAGCTGTCTTCAATGGGTCTTCAAGCATTGGGTGCTTGAAGTGTTGTTCTTTGCTCTACATTTGAATATATTTATGTGTTGTTCTGCGCTCTAGATATGAATATAGATTTGTGCGTGCGTGCGCGCGTGCGCACACAGTTGGAAGCAGTTCAAGCTGCTGATAGAATAGTGGAGGTCTAGTTCATTTGCTTTTGCTAAGTATGAATGATCCTTATCACTTCAGATGATGATAGAATAGTAGTGGAGTGGTTCCCTGTTCTTTCAATTTCAGGCATAATTCTGGTTGCTGTTTGAATGTATTTATAGAGGTCATAATAGAACTATCATTTTCACATGCCTGACCTTTCCATTGTTTTTATCTCACAGAGTCTGTATTCAGATCTGGTGAAAATGATTCTGTCCTGCTATCCCAGCACAATCCAGGAGGTAAAGTAATCTGTTTCTTCCCTTCTGCTGCTCCTTCAAGAGTAGGGTGAACTTTCAAGACATTAATTTTTCAACTAGTTTTGGTTTAGAGACTTTTTTTTAGTACCTAAGGCACAGTTGGTTTAAAATAGGAAGTGATAGGAGACAGGAATGTTTTCCTTATTTCCACTATCCTTACTGTGTTTTTGCAAATTTTGGGGGCTTTTGTTTTGCAGATCTTCTGTTTGAAATAACGTTTGGTATAGAACACAAAGGACAGACCCTACCTACCAGAAGTGGTCAGGACAAAGCCCTCATAGAGTTACTTAAGAGGCAGGTAGGACACGCACCTTTAAAATAATTTTTAAGTCCATATTAATAATTGTGAATTAAGTTGGCTTTAGACTATACTACAGATGTTTTTCTTTTGGCTACTTTTGACTAACCTGGGCTGATGTAAAAACCCAGAGTGGGATTTTATTTTATTTTTCAGGTGCAAAGGAAAGTGAAACCCTTCTCCATCAAAGTAAAAGAAATCAAGTTAAAAGAAACCTTAAGGGAAGAATCTGTAATCGACAGGTATGGCAGTAGAGAGCCTTGCATCAATAATACAGGTTCTGTTCATATTCCTTGAAGTCAAGTGTTATTCTATATCTTTTATAAATATGGAAAATAGGCTGTCATATTCTCGCTGGTACGTCTTTCTTATTCTTTTCTCCTTTAAGAACTGCTTAACTGGCATTCTCTGTTCATTTGATTCCTGACTGATATATCTATTAGAAATGTAGTATGTCAGAGTCTAGGAAAAGGGGGCACATCTATTCATCTGAATGGGGGGGGGAAATCTAAGAAACATCTATATTTATCTGCAGACAAACTGACCCGGGGCTGATGGTCATGTTCTGGTTGCATCTAACACCAAAGAGAAAAGATGTAGCCCACTTAGTACATTCTCAGCTGGAAAACCTTAATGGTACATCTGTAGAGGTTGGCAAGATTCAAAGAGTTTTGGTAAGAGGTACGTAAACAATTGTTAGATTTATTAGATTCCGAAATAAAGTACTGTATAGTGGTAGCTTGCTTAAAGAGCATAATGTGTTCCACGGGATTGCTCTTTAAACGAGTTTGCTCTTTAAGCGAAACACCATTGTAAGTGACCAATTGTGACTTCTGGTGGGGTGGATGGGTTGTGAACCCTAATTTAGTTGATAAGTGAGTTTTTGGTTGGTTTTAGTTGTTTAGAAAGGTGACCATTCTGAGAAAATTCTGCTCTTTAAGCAAGTTAGTCTCTAAACAAGGCGCTCTTTATGTGGGGTCTTACTGTAACTAAGGATCTGAAAGCAACAGCCCTCAATAATTCAGTGAATAAGAGCAGTGAATTTTCACCTCAAAGAACTGTTAGGCAGGAAAAATAGGACACAATCCTCAGAATAACTAAACTGGTCACATAACTTAATTTCACTGTCTGCTAATCCAATACAGAAGTAAGTGATGAGACTGACTTCTAAAGCAAGGATAGACTGGAATACCTGTTATCACTCATAACTGACTCTGCTGACTCGTTCTAATGGGAGCTGCCATCCAACAGCATCTGCAGGGCTAAAATGTTCCTAGGGATTCCAGCTCCAATCCAGTTGATGTCAACAAAGAACTATAATCAGAGGACACTGCTATATGTCAATTGCTACTCTGAATCACCATACCACACACAACAGAAACCTGGCAGCTGCTTTTCTCTTTAGGAAAAGGCAACCTGAGATAGAAGAGGCTAGAGGGTAGAATTGCTTTTCCACCAGTCTATCCTCCCCAAGTTATGCCCCTTCACAGCTAGTTTTCCTCCGTGGACTTTGAAACGTACATGCATTCTGCTTCTAGTTCCCAAACTAGTCACGTTTGAAGCCGTGTGTTTTTGAGAAGAGTATGGATTTCCATCTAAATGCATACCCGTCAAGTGTGGCTCTGGAAAATATGGGAAATTACTATGCATGCGCAGTTGTGCATGCTCAATAACCTGCTTGCGCATGCACAGAACCTGTTTGCACATGCACAGAACCCCTTTGTGATGGGTGCGCATGTGCAGTGACCCCTTCCCCCACCGTTCAAAATTCGGAACAGCAGCGGGAAAGGGGAGGAATGAGCGCTAAAATATGGGAAATCCCAGCAAATATGGGATACTTGACAGGTATGTCTAAATGCAAATGCAACTTGTTGTTTAGAACTAAAATTGAATGAGGGAACTCAAAAACCACACAGGAACAAACAAAGGAAACCCTGTATAACCCAGGTATATTTCACAAATTAGCAAATACTGGTACTCTTAAAATCAAGGCATGCCATTTTCAAAGAATGTGTTTCAAGCATGATTTACCATTGTTTCTCTATGAAGAAAGCTAAATTAAGAAAATATATGTGAGCTATATCTGAGACATGTATCTACACTGCCAAATGCTCCACAAGCATGCTATAGGTACTTTAATTAATTTAATTAATTTAATTTAATTTTCGCGCTTATATACCACCCACTCGGGTGCAACCCAACTCAGGGCGGTTTACATGGCGGACAATAAATACAATATAATAATACAATGACACATAATAATACAGTTCAAATTACATCAAAAGAAATTCAGGGGAAAAACACAATATCAATACATTCACATAATATAAAGTACAAAGCATCAAAAATAATCAATATTAACAAAATCCCCAAGGGATGAAGCACAGCTCACATCCCATATAGTGCCCAGCCCAACTTCCCCAGCTGCGGCAAACATCAGCCTCAGTCCCTCTGTCTCCCTCCCCGCCCCCCGCCCCCCCCACTTTCACCACAGACCAGGGGAGAGAGTCGAGGTGATGTGTGTTGGAAGTATAGAACTATGTTAAAGAAGAATCACCCTAATTAGTTTATCCCTGCTAGACGTGAATGAATGTGATGCTGGGATGAGACTATGTGGTGATGAGGCAACCTGTCTCAATGGATATGGCACATACTTATGCAAATGTAAAGAAGACTATGAGGATCGTTCTCAGACCAAGTCAGGTACCATGTGCATTCGTAGTCCACGGTCAGGTATGTATTTGTAAAATTACGGCTCAATTTATTCTACCTGAATTGCACAATGCCTTTCAGACATGTACAGCAAATGCACAAATTAGCCTGATGTATGCAAACACTAGTAGTTTGAAAGCAAGAAGTTGCAAGTAGATAAATAGGTATTGTTTCGGTGGGAAGGTAACAGCATTCCATGTGCTTTGGCATCTAGTCATGCCTGCCACATGACCATGGAACAACTGCAGACGCAGACAGCCCCAGCTCTTTGGCTGTAAATGGAGATGAGTTGGACACAACTGGCTTTTGAGCAAGGGAAAAGCTTTACCTTTTATTCCTACTGGCCTTTTCCCTCTGAGGAATTTTCTCTTTTTCCACCCTCAAGGTTCCAGTTTGCTACAGGAAATGTTAGTGATTCACATAATTGTGTTTTAGAAATTGTGTACACAAACTGGAAGAACAAAGGTGTAACTGAACCCACATATTTTTCCCTTGTTGGGTTCTATGGTGCATATAGCCAATCCCCTCTGCTCACACTTGCAATAGAGTACATGTTTGAATGGCTCTTCTTACTTTTAAGCTGCCTATAGCTTATACAAGAGTTTGCACATTCAGCCAAAGGGTGTTCCTGTCGAAAAGTATGGCTTACAGAATCCAATAGTTGAAGAGTTTGAAGTAATTCTCCATGTCAGCAAAATGGCTCTCCTTGCATTGGCAATTCAATCGGCCATCTTACCGTGGCAGCCTCCTATAAGGTGTCAGAGTGAGATTAGGCCTCTCCAGTTGGTACCGTGGCTCCTCAATGCCTTTGATGTAGCTATGCTTCTGCTCATATCACCTGAAAATATAAAAGTGAAGTTGGACACACTATTTAAAAAGCAGTCACAGTAGGATCTTCACACTCAGAGGGTGAGATTAGGTATATAATTTGCAAGATAGATAACATGCCAGGGAGTCTATAATGTTGAGTCAGCCAACACTTTTAATTCCCCTCCCATCTTCCAGGTGGGCTTCCCTGTTTTTGTTTAAGGTGGCACATGTAATCTGCTGTCTTTAAATTCGTCAGTTATTCTCTGTTTTGACAGAAGCAAAACATTGTAACAGTTTTCCAAATGGCACCAAACTGTAAAGAGAAGTCATTAGTCACACAAGGCCCCTTGTTAACCAACAACCCCAATTGAAATAAAAATATGGAAGCATCCTAATTGAGAAAAATACCACAAAGCAAACAAAAAAGCAGGATGAACTTCAGAGTTCATCTAGAACCACGGTGGTGAACCTTGGCACTCAAGCTGTTCTTGGACTTCAATTCCCAGAAGCCCTGATCAGCAGGTGTACTGACTTGGGCTTCTGGTAATTGAAGTCCAAGAACAGCTGGAGTGCCAAGGTCCACCACCACAGATCTAGAAAGACGAAAGTTAATATTTGTACTGAATGGGAAGGGAGGGAGGGCTTTAATTCTACAACAAGAAAGATAAATGAATGCTAGTATATTGGTGTCCCCAGCTTGTTCTGTAGTCTGTTGGTAAGGGGCCATTCAACAATTACTTAATCCATTTTTGGGGGAAATTGACCCCCTCCCCACCATGTAATCCGACCGTAATTTTTGCTTCAACCCCCCCCCTTAAAATTACATAATCCAGAGCTTTTGTATCGAAACTCTAATTTGTAGAGTTTTTTCACAATTGGTGCCTAATGCAGAACGTATTGGTGTGGATTCTTGATGCATCACACCCTTTGTGAAGATATTTTTTTTTAGCAGGGAGGAATGAGGATGTCATCTAAGTTCCGATAGTGTTGTTCTACTATCTTCTTTATAAGGATTAAGAGTCATTGTTGTCTCCTGCCGGGGGTACATCAAGATAATCTTCCCAAATCAGATCAAAATTCCCAGAGATCATTTTTAAACCTAAAAAGGCGCCATGTTTCGAAACCACAACAGCTCCAAATGTATTACGTAATCTTTGACCTGACACCCCCCCACCCCCATGTAATTTTCCATAATTCAGATGGCAGACCCTCCTCCCCTCCCCTCTAGGATCACGTAATTGTTGAACGGCCCCTCACCTCGCTTGGAAGGCGACACCGTTTTGAAATTGGAAGGCATTCGAGGAAGAAACGGGTTGAATGATGCTTTCTTTTTGCCCTCAGGCTTGGATTCCTTGTACAGCTACGCAGAGATTCTAGTCGGAACCACTGTCTTTTTCATCTCTGCCCTTGTTGTGGTAATCAGTGTGCTGTGTACAATTGTAAAGAAAAGACGCACAAAAAAGGACTTGCACTTCCAAGAGGCTGCTTCAGCTGGGACACCAGAGGCATCAGGGCCGCATCAGACAACCTTTGATCAGAACAACATCCACCACCTCCTCACTCTAGATCCTGCCCAATTAAAGCTCAGAGCCAAAGTGCCAGAAAGGCCTTTACAAGTAAGAAATGCTTCCAGTGAAGCATATAGAGTATCTATTGAGCAATCTGAATACTTATAAAAATGCAATATGAAATTGCACTCCCTTTCCCCCACCCTTTAATATAAATTTCCTTTCCTTTATTGTGGATGAGCAGATGCAACTTTATTTTCCTCTGCTGTTGTTGCAGAAACATTTTATTTATCCTATTTTCTTTGTCAAGTTTCACTCTATATCTTAATGAAAAATTAACTTCTGCAATATAAAGTTTGGACTACCGTATTGTCTGTCTGTCTGTAAAAAATATATAGAGAGACATACATATATGTGTGTGTGTTTATATAACAATAGGGATTGATTTAGCTACTGTTTGTGGCTATTAATAAATCTAGCATCATGGAACTGGAACCCTTGTTTGATATTCAGGTCAAGTGCCTGGGGAATTGGGAAAACCGTGTGGCTATAGCAAAACTAACACCATCAGATTTCCGCTCACATATTTTGAGATTCCAGTACTCAATAGAAATTCCTAACTTTCTTAGAAATGAATAGTAGAGAATGCAGGGAAGGATATCTGGATTCAGACTTCTGTTTAGTCAATTATTGTTGGTTAACAAACAAATGTTCTCATTTAAATTAAACGATAATATGAAATAGTTGGACAGAGATGTGGGACATCATGCAGGAAAGCAGCAAGGAAAACCATACCAAAAGAAAAGAAGTGCAAGAAATCAAAGTGGTTGTCTGATGAGGCTCTTAAAATAGCAGAGGAAAGAAGGAACGCAAAAGGCAAAGGAGAAAGGAAAAAATACAATCACTTGAATACAGAATTTCAAAGAAAAGCAAGGAGAGATAAGGAAAACTACCTAAACAAACAGTGCAAAGAAATGGAGGAAAACAACAAAAGAGGCAGGACTAGAGATCTGGGGAAATCAAAGGGAACATTTAAAGCAAAAATGACCATGATAAGGGACAAAGACGGAAAGGAGTTAGCTGATGCAGAAGAGAATAAGAAAAGATGGCAAGAGAACACAGAGACCATGATAAGGGACAAAGACGGAAAGAAGTTAGCTGATGCGGAAGAGAATAAGAAAAGATGGCAAGAGAACACAAAAAGGACCTCAACACTCCTGATAATAACAATGAAATTGAACTTGAGCCAGACATCTTGGAGAGTGAAGTCAGAAAGGCCCTAAAAAGCACTGCAAACAACAAAGCTAGTGGAGATGATAGTATCCCAGTTGAATTTTTCAAAGCCCTAAAAGATGATGGAATCAGATTACTGCATTCAATATGCCAGCAGATTTGGAAAACAAAACTGTGGCCACAGGATTGGAAAAGATCAGTATACGTTCCAATCCCAAAAAAGGGCAATGCCAAAGTATGTTCAAATTATCGAACAATTGCGCTCATCCCACACACCAGCAAGGTGATTCTCAAGATAATACAGGATAGACTTCAGCAGCATGTGGAGAGAGAACTACCAGAGGTGCAGGCTGGGTTCAGAAGAGGCAGGGGGACTAGAGAACACATTGCCAATATACGTTGGATCATGGAGAAAACAAAGGAATACCAGAAACAAGTCTACTTTTGTTTTATTGACTACACCAAGGCCTTTGACTGTGTGGACCACAACAAAATGTGGCAAGAAATTAAAGAGATGGGAATACCAGAACACCTCATATGCCTCATGAGAAATCTGTACACGAACCAAGAACCAACAGTTAGAACTTGGAATGACAGAGTGGTTTGGAATAGGAAAAGGAGTAAGACAAGGATGTATTTTATCACCCTGCTTATTCAACTTATACACAGAGCACATAATGTGCAATGCAGGGATGGAGGAATCACAATATGGGATCAAAATTGCTGGGAGAAACATCAACAATTTGAGATATGCAGATGACACCACCTTAATGGCAGAAAGTGAGGAAGACCTAAAGAATCTCTTGATTGGGTTGAAGGAGGAGAGTGCAAAAGCTGGCTTGAGACTCAATATCAAGAAAACCAAGATAATGGCAACAGGCCCTATCAGTACATGGAAAATAGATGGGGAAGAAATAGAAGCAGTGACAGATTTTACTTTCTTAGGATGTAAGATCACTGCAGATGGGGATTGCAGCCATGAAATAAAAAGACAACTGATTCTGGGGAAACAAGCTATGAGAAACCTGGGGAACATAGTGAAAAGTAGAGACATCACCTTGAAAACAAAAATTCGTATAGTCAAAGCAATGGCATTAACAGTGGTAATGTATTGGTGTGAGAGCTAGACCATTAGGAAAGGTGAGCGCAGAACAATAAATGCCTTTGAGATGTGGTGTTGGAGGAGAGTTTTGAGAGTCCACTGGACAGCGAGGAGAACAAATAGATCAATCTTAGAAGAAATAAACCCTGTCTGCTCATTGGAAGGGCAAATAGTAAAGATGAAGATGAAGTACTTTGAACATCAAATGAGAAGGGAAGATTCACTTGAGAAGGCCTTGATGCTGGGAAAGGTGGAGGGCAAAAGAAGGGGGAGGCCAAAGATGAGATGGCTAAATGGTATTGTAGACACAATGGGCACAGAGCTGGGTGGCTGAGGAGGATGGTGGAGGACAGAGGTGCCTGGAGGACAATGGTCCATAGGGTCGCAAAGGGTCGGAATCGACTGTGCAACTGAACAACAATTGTTTGGGAAAATAACACCATCAAAACCTCTATTGGTACAAGGCAATACTGTTGTTTTTCTAATACTACCTGTTGTGTACTATGGAACCCAATACCATGTGTTCTTTGCTGTGTTAACAAAGTGTTCTGGGTGTTATGGTCTTTATCAGATCAAGGTTGGACTGCATAATAGAAGTCTAATTGTGTCAAGTTAAGACCTGAGGATATTGAAATTGCCATTGTGGCATAAATTGTGTTTTGCTGTTCTTAATCATTTCTTATGCCTCCCAACTTTACAAAGGTCTTCTTTTGTCTAATTTCTGACTTCTTGAAAAGTTTCAGACTTTCTGTGGCTTGTGTCTTTCCTGACAGCATGTTCATGTGACAAGCGTCACATTCCAGCTTGGCCACCAACTAGGCAGGCTCCTAAAGCAGCTATTGTTAAGATAAGAAAACTTTAACTGTGCTTGGGGAACTTTGGGAAAGACAAAAATCCGTTGCTCAGCACATTTCAAATCCTACCCCTGCTAGCAGCTCTGCCAGTATTTAGCTGTGCAAGCTAGAATTGTCTTGACTAAGCCAAATAGAGTCATAGGACGTAGGGTCTGATTCATCACATGTACCTGCTATTTCTTCCCTTTTCCTATAAGCCACAAGTTGAAACAGGATTGAAAGAGCATGTTATATTAACATTATTCGCTACTAGAAACTCACAAGGTGCTCATCTCCAATGTGTAACCATCATGCAAGCATCTAGATTGCTGCTGTACTCGCATTGGGTGCCCACCGTCAAGGTGTCTTCCCAGGGAGAGAGCTCCCCTTTTGCATGTGCACACCAGAGACCCCTCTGTTCAACAATTCCATAGCAGCATAGTAATAATAGCTGTACTGTTTGAATAGCTTAATGAGTTGGGTACCTGGCTATGGAGCCACAGGTTGGGAGTTCAGTTCCCTACTTTCCAGGAGAAAAGCCAGCCTGTGACACTGAAACAAATGGTTTAGTCTCATTGTTGCAGCTACTTTATTATGTGCTGTCACCACTTAATGGTTATGAATAGGAAGCAGTTTAGGTGACATCTGAAACAAAAATGGAGTCCTAGAGCAACAATTTATGTAGTTATGTAAGCATGTCTAATTACCACTGAGACTTAACCCCAGAGATTTAAGTTAAGCATAAAGTGACTACCGGTGGCTTAGTGGTTAAGATGTTGAGCTTAATGGTTGGCAGGCTGAAAGGTTGGCAGGCCAGCAGTTCGAGACCCAAGTGCTGCACAACAGAGTGAGCTTCTGTCATCTATCCCAGCTCCTGCCAACCTAGTAGTTTGAAAGCAATACATCACAAGTAGATAAATAGGTGCCACTTCAGCAGGAAAGGTAACAGCGTTCCCTGCACTCCGGTGTCTAGTCATGCCTGCCACATGACCACGGAAATGTCTGCAGACAAAGACAGTACTGGCTCTTTGGCTGTAAACAGAGATGAGTACCGCCCTGTAGAGTCAGATATGACTGGCATTTGAGCAAAGGAGACCTAAAGTGACTATCAGTCTGGCATTGGAGCAAACAATGTCCTGCATTTCAGATCCAGTCTCTGCATAGCCTGTACTGGGCAGGGCAGCATTTCAGAAGTATATACTGTAGCTTCTCTTTAAAAAGAGAGTGCACATTAGTTCTCTGGTCTTCCTATCTCCCTCTCCTTTTCTCTTCATTGCTCCCATGCCTGGGACAGAAAGAAGGGAGTGAGGCTACCCTTTCACTCACTCACTCCTCTTCAGGAAGCCACTTGCTTCAGTGTTTTTACAGACACCTTCCCCTCCATGCAGGCTTTTTGCCTGTTCTTAGCCCAGTGCTTGGCTGTTTCCACAGTCAGTGGGGAGGAAATCACCTGCTTCCTTCCCTTGCTTCTTTGGCTAGATATGTTTGGTGCCTACTAATAGGTAAGCAGGAGGACTTGGTAGACCTCATCCTGCACTGGAGAGAAAGCAAGCAGGGTAATCAACCGTATCTTTGTTGGATGACTTCTAGAAATGGGGAGGTGGGCAGGCAGCATGGGTATAGGTTTCAGAAGCTTCAGCCTCCCTACTCCCAACATCATATTTCCCACTGTAGTCAACATCTTATGGTGGAGGAGGAATCTTGCGAAAGACATTCATCAGCACCTGCCCTCCTGTTGTGTTCTATGACTGTACCTTTTACAATGTATCCATTCACGTGTATCCAATGTAACCATGCTTGTGTAACATTATAACCAGCAGCTGCTTAACTGTAGCCCTTGCAATAGGACGCGAGCTAATGACCACCTGGTGGCAATAGCGAGCGTTCAAGCTCTCCTGGCCCAGACTCACCAGCAAACAACAGCGCGGGAAGATTCCCGCCATCACCTACACCTGGACAAGAAGGGCGTGACCGTCCGTGACGTCACGCGGACAGTAACCAATAGACTGTCGAGGAGCCACATTCAAATGTATAGCCACTGTATATATTGAGCTACCCATCCGCCATTACCTCATGTTCCCCCTGGATCATCATGCAATAAACCTGTGTTAAGCCAACCTTTCGGCTGTTCATTGTCTTTGGTCCCATACACTAAATTGGCGACGAAGGTGGGATATGGCTGCCCACGGGACCAAGACATGCGCCGGTTTCGAAATCAGGAGACCGGCAGACTGGGACATCTTCGAGATGGACTTCCAGGGAGCCCTGGTGGAATCCGAAGTCACGGATGAGGCAAAGAAACGGGCCATCTTCACTCGGATGCTGGGGCCAGACACCAAGAGAGTTTTGGTGGACCTGATCGCGCCGAGGAGGGCGAGTGAATTCAAGGTGAAGGAGCTCATGCACATGCTGCGTGAGTACTTCTGGCCCACGACAGCGATGTTCCCCGCTCGGAGCGCGTTTTGGAGGCGAGTCCAAGCGCCCGGGGAGACGGTCACCGACTTCGCAGCGGCCCTGCGACTGGCGGCCGGCCCATGCAAATGGGAGAACGTAGAGATCACGCTGAGAGACTGTGTGCTGTGCGGCCTGAGGGATGCCGAAACTCAGCGCACATTGATGAACCGCGAGCCACCCCCCACATTGCAGGAGGTCCTGAAGGAGGCACAAGCCGCGGAAGCTACGAAGGCCGGGGTCCAGGAGCTCCAGGACTGGCGGCCAAAGACGGGCAAGGCAGAGACTTCGGTGCACGTTTCGGTGCACGCGGCCCGGCGAGTTTCGAAGTCGTCCGCGGAGAGCAGCGATGACGAGGACGTCCGGAAAGTACGGAAGGAAGGCCGGCGTTGCGACGGCTGCGGAGCGAACCACGACCGCGCCAAATGTCCCTTCAGAAAGGCCGAGTGTCACAACTGCGGCCGCCGCGGGCACATCGCCAAGGTCTGCAGGAAACGGCGCGAGGCCCGGAAGAGCTCGAGAGACCGCGCGACGAGACCCAAGGACGGCACCCTGGCCACGAGGAAGCGAGACGGCGTGGGCCGCATCGCCGACGACAGCGAGGACGACGCACCGGTGTTCAGCGTGTCCGCGGGACACCCCCGTTACTTTGTTGAGGTACTAGTACAAGGGGCCCCCATTAGGATGGAAATTGACTCGGGGTCCTCATATTCCATCATTCCCCAGAAGGAGTTTCTGAGAATTGCCCCCCACGTGCGGCCCAAACTCAAAGCTTTGAGGTCCACGCTTCGGGACGTGCAAGGGAACTGCATTCCGGTGTTGGGGGTGGGGAATTTTCGGGTCCAATTTAAGAAACACGCCGCGACTCTCCCCCTAGTTGTTCTCAAAGGGGGGAATTGCAGCCTCCTCGGGACTCAATGGTTCCAGCCCCTGGGTTTGTTCATTGGGGGGGTGCACGCCGTTGCCGTTGGGACTGACCCGATTCAGGAGGTGTGCGACGCGCACCCCGAAGTCTTCAAAAAGGGACTTGGGAAATATAAGGGACCCCCAGTAGCATTCGACCTAGACCCTGAGGTCCGCCCAATAAGACTCAAACCGCGCCGGGTGCCATTCGCGCTCAAGGACAAAATAGAGGCGGAACTGGACAAATTGGTGGGCCAGGGGATTCTTGTTCCTGTTGATTCTGCGGAGTGGGAAACTCCAATTGTAACAGCACTAAAGGCCAACAGGGAGGTGCGCATATGCGCTGATTACAAGTGCACCATCAACAAGGCCATTCGCCCTAATGCGTATCCGGTGCCGGTAGTCAGCCATTTGCTGGCCAAGTTACATGGGGGAAAGTGTTTCGCTAAGCTCGACTTAGCACAAGCCTACCAGCAGCTCTCGGTGACCCCAGCTGCCGCTGCTGCGCAAACTATAGTCACCCATAAGGGGGCGTTCCAGGTGACGTGCCTTCAATTCGGCGTAAACTCGGCGCCTGGAATTTTCCAGTCACTCGTGGAACGCCTCCTGAAGGGGCTCGAGGGGGTGTTGCCTTATTTTGATGATGTATTGATAACGGGGGGGGAGTCAGGCCGAATTGGCAAAGAGGTTGGGCAAGGTCCTGGCGATATTCGAAAAGGCGGGGTTGAGACTGCAAAAAGACAAATGCGTCTTCTTCGCGACCGAGGCCGAATTCCTAGGGTTCCGTGTCACTCCTGAGGGAATAAGGCCGTCCAAGTCTAAGGTAGCCGCCATCAAGCAAGCCCCTCACCCCACCTCCAAGCCCGAGTTGCAGTCGTTCCTAGGGCTGCTGAACTTTTATCACTCCTTCCTTCCCCGGAAAGCAGCCGTGGCCGAGCCGTTGCACAGGCTACTTAAAAAGGACGAGGCATGGAAGTGGGGCGACCAGCAAGAGAGGGCATTCAGTGAGCTAAAGCAGCTTCTGGCGTCTGACGCCATCCTCACCCATTTCAACCCCAAGCGGCCAGTGGTACTGATCTGTGATGCATCCCCGGTGGGGGTGGGGGCGGTGCTGTGCCACGTGCTGGAAAACGGGAGGGAGGCCCCGATAGCGTTCTATTCCAGGTCCCTGTCCCAAGCGGAGAGAAACTACGCCCAGACAGACAGGGAAGCATTAGCGATAATTGCGGGAACAAAAAAGTTCCACGACTTCCTGTATGGCCGCCCCTTCACAATCGTAACCGATCACAAGCCCCTGCTAGGCATCTTTACCGCAGATAAGCCCACGCCACAGATCCTGTCCCCTAGGATGCTTAGGTGGGCCATTTTTCTCAACGCGTATCAGCACGCGTTAGTGTACAGGCCTGGGAGGGAGATCAGCCATGCGGACGCTCTATCGAGGTCCCCCTTCCCCAAGAGAACAGCCACGTGGGCGGGGCGGAGCCAGACCATCAGGTGCTGATGATAGAAGTCCTCGACTCACCCCCAATACTGCCCGCCGACATCCGCCAAGGCGACCGGCAAGGACAACATTTTAGCAAGGGTTAGCTCCTGGGTGCAGAAAGGGTGGCCAGCGTCCTCCCCGGCAGCGGAGTTCGACCCATTTTTCCGAAAGAAGTTAGAGTTGTCCCTTGAGAGGGGGTGCCTTCTGTGGGGCCAGCGAGTAGTGATCCCGTCGTCCTTACGGCCGAGGGTACTCAAACTCCTGCACGTCAGTCACCCTGGGATTGTGCGCTCCAAAGCCCTGGCACGGAGCTATTTCTGGTGGCCCCAGCTAGACGCCGACATCGAGCACATGGTCGGCACTTGTGAGCCCTGCCAAAGTTCCAGGCCAGAAGAAGCCCGCCTGCCTCACAGGGAGTGGGACGCGGCGAAGGAGCCGTGGTCCCGAGTTCATGTAGACTTTGCTGGCCTGTTCCGTGGGATGCTGTTTCCCCTTGTGGTGGATGCTTTCTCCAAGTGGTTGGAGGTCATTCCGGTTACAAGCACGTCCACGGCCACAACCATAAAGCATTTGCGGAGGGTCTTTTCCACGTTCGGTTTACCCGACACCCTCGTAAGCGACAACGCAAGTTGTTTCACGTCCTCTGAGTTCAGGGCATTCACAGAAATCAACGCCACTCGGCACATCACCTCCGCTCCTTTTCACCCTGGCACAAACGGCCAAGTAGAGCGCCTTATGCGCACCACAAAGGACGCGCTGCGGCGCATGGGGCCCGGGGACCTAAACCATCAAGTGTGCCAGTTTCTGCTAGGCTACCGAGTGACTCCCCTAGCGTCAGGATACTCCCCCGCAGAGCTGCTGATGCGCAGGAAGCTGACCACCATACTAACTAGGCTAGACCCCACGAGAGTAGAGGAAAAGGGGAGGAACATTGGGTTAGAGGACACAAAGAGTTTCGACGTGGGTGCCCCCGTGTATTGCAGGAATTATGCCAGCGCGGGTCCGGCCTGGGTACCGGGCGTCATCCTAGAGCGGACCGGCCCCGTCTCGTACCGCGTCGAGACCGACACAGGTCTACTCTGGAGGCGGCACGCAGACCAGCTCCGGCGCAGGATCCCCGGCGAACAGGGCACGGACCGCGGGACACAAGACTCAGCGTTAGGGTTCTCCCCCACCCGTTCAGCCCAAGGGGGAGGAAAGGGGGGCCATGGGTCCCCACCAAGGGGGGAGGAAAGGGAATCTGTCCTCGTAGATATCTTGCGGGATCGGTCAGCAGTGAGAAGGGAAGCCGATCTCATAAATATCCCGCGGGATCTCCCCACAAATACGGATACCCCAACAGAGTTAGATTTTGATTTCCAGAACCGGGGAAGTTTTGCGGAGTGGTCCCCCACCCGTCCAAGCGAGAAGAGGGGTTTTTCGTTAGCTCCGAGTGTCTCCGGTCTGCCCAGAATGGAGTTTTTCCCTTCCCCCAAAACCGCCAAACCACGGCAAGCCTCTAACAAGTCTCCCTCTCCCGTTTCAGGACAAGGGACCAGGGAACGAGGAAGCAGTAGCGCCCCTGGGGCGGGTCAGCCCACATCGCGGCCCAAACGCGTTTGCAATAAGCCATCTTGGCTGAGGGACTTCGTCCCATCCTAGGGGGGAGGGATGTTGTGTTCTATGACTGTACCTTTTACAATGTATCCATTCACGTGTATCCAATGTAACCATGCTTGTGTAACATTATAACCAGCAGCTGCTTAACTGTAGCCCTTGCAATAGGACGCGAGCTAATGACCACCTGGTGGCAATAGCGAGCGTTCAAGCTCTCCTGGCCCAGACTCACCAGCAAACAACAACGCGGGAAGATTCCCGCCATCACCGACACCTGGACAAGAAGGGCGTGACCGTCCGTGACGTCACGCGGACAGTAACCAATAGACTGTCGAGGAGCCACATTCAAATGTATAGCCACTGTATATATTGAGCTACCCATCCGCCATTACCTCATGTTCCCCCTGGATCATCATGCAATAAACCTGTGTTAAGCCAACCTTTCGGCTGTTCATTGTCTTTGGTCCCATACACTAAACCTCCCATCTCTGTAAGCCAGCAGGCAATGAACAAGACATATTAATCCCAGATTTTTCTCTTCCTCCTTTAGCAGTTGCAGCAGAAAAGACCTAAATGAAAAGGATGTTATG
This sequence comes from Bradypodion ventrale, assembly GCA_035047345.1. NCBI lineage: Eukaryota > Metazoa > Chordata > Lepidosauria > Squamata > Chamaeleonidae > Bradypodion > Bradypodion ventrale. The sequence goes on from JAWDJE010000001.1 coordinate 257,910,720, forward strand.
GTGCTTCTTTGTTGCCCTGAAATGTGCTGAAATTAGGGTTAATAAAACCCTGATTTCAGCTCATGTGCAATTGAGTTGGTGTGTGCACGCCAGAGCTAAGGTGGCCAGAGCTAAGAGGAAGCAGGGATGCTATAATGCAGGGGTTCTCAACCTATGATCCGGCCTGAGGTGCCAAATAATCCAACCTCTGCCCTTGCTCCAGCCGCCACTGCTGGAATCAGCCGCAGAACTCATTTATAGCTGTCATAAACAGGCATGGACTGGGCCACTGGGACAGGGGGATTCATCCCAGTGCGCCCTTGCCTCTGGCGTCCTGGGGCACAAATAATAATTTTATTATTTTATCCACCTGACGGGCTGCACTATAAATTAAGCCATTGCTCCAAGCTCCTTCCTTCAACTTGGAGCAATGGTTTATTCAAAAGTGCCGGGCGGAGCAAGTGAGGGGAAGCGACCAAGCAGTTCCCAGGGGCAGGCTTCTCCCTCGTCCTTCGGTCACTGCCCCTTGCCCCTGTCTAGTGCCCTCCCATGGTGCCCAGCACACCCATGGTCATAAATGCATTTACGATTACTATAAATGAGTCCGCGGCCTTCGTAAATACATTTACGACTGCCGCGGACTCATTTACAGCAGCTGTAAATGGTGAAGGGACAACCAGTCCGGCCTTTTCAACTGTTTGAGGGAGCATGACTGATCCCCGACTTGAAAAGCTTGAGAACCCCTGCTATAATGGAACTGAGTTGGTCACAGAAGAACTGAGCATCTCTCTCCTCCTGCTGCTACTTCCAATGAAACTGAGTTAAAGAGGGGAGGGGGGGAGAAAGAACATGGTACCACCAAACGTCTCCTCCCCTCATGTTGCTACACTCCTGCCTGCCAGCTCTTTCCTTGACAACAGATCCTTGCTGTGTTCCTTCCTGCCACTATCACCACTGCCAATGTGGCAAATCCAATGTGCACCAAAACATGCATGTACATGCCTGAATATAGCAATTCAAGAATCACTACAAATTAAATGACCCCCAGTGGGTGGTTTAAATCAAATCAATCTTTATTACAGTCCAAGACCAGTCTAAAATAACCCTTATTTCAGCAAGATAATGTAAGCTTCAGTTGTGCATCACCTGCTCTTTAATCTTTGAATCAATTTGGAATGTGGCAAAACTGACACAAATGTACGACTTTTTTTTTTTACTAATCAAGGTACATCTGTATAAGAATGGCAGTCTCTGTTTTCTTCTCCTCACTTCTCTGTAAGCTTTCTTTTCATAGCTGTGCACTCTGTCTTATTCTCTCTGTGAAAACTGATTCACGGAACACTCTGTTTTCTGGGATGTTTTGGGAGGGGACAGTTTATAAATAGAATGCATAATGAATTTAATTGAAGAAATAAATACTATTTAAATAGTAAAAAAAGAAATTACTCTTTTCAAGTAATAAAAAACTCCAGTCAGTTGTTGGGAATGTGTGGCTTGATGTTCAGTACCGTAAATACTCGAGTATAAGATGAGTTTTTTTAGCCCCAAAAAGAGGACCCAGCTTATACTCGGGTCAGTGACCATGAGGGTCCCAGAACCATGCCAGATTGAGATATGCCAACAATTTAATTAATTTTCATATTTTCATGTATTTTGATTATTGAAACTTACTAGCAGCTGCTACATTTTCCACCCTCAGCTTATACTCGGGTCAATCTATTTTCCTGGGTTTTCAGGTCAAAATTAGGTGCCTTGGCTCATATTCGGGTTGGCTTATACTCAAGTATATATGGGTATATGCATTTAATGAAACATAAATGTTAAATATGCAATCAATCAACTCCTCCTTCTACATATGCCTATATTCAATGAACAACAGAATGTATTCAGATAGGAACATTTCAGAAAGTTATTAACCACTATTCTTTATTTATTTGATTTACACCACAACTTTCTCCTAGCAATGGCACCTAACATAGTCATTTAGTCACCATCTTTTTCACTATGGTGAGCTGCACTGTGTTGGTACTTAAATAATAGTAACGATATCTACTGTGGTATCTATGGGACTCCAATGGTTCAAGTAGTTAAGACGCTGAACTCAAAGACTGGAAGGCCAAAGTTCGATTCCCAAGTACAGCACGATGGAGTGAGCGCCCGTCTCTGTCTCAGCTCCTGCCAACCTAACAGTTCAAAAGCAAGAAATTGCAAGTAGATAAATAGGTACCACTTAGGTGGGGAGGTAAAAAGGGTTCTGTACACTCCAATGTTGAGGCATGCCTGCCACATTTCTATGGAAACTTCTGCAGATGCAGAATTCAAGGCGTGTTAAGTCAAGAGAACATGAGGGAAGTTCAACCGCAACTCTTTATCCTATCCTCTTTGTTCTGGCAAATTCTCATTTCTCATGTCTCAGTAGAAATGTGGCGGGGTGTCATCTTGTTTGAAGCAAAACCGATCATTCCACAAAAGTGTATGAATTGCAGGTAAAATGGATATGCGTAGCATGTCTAGGTAGACATAGATAACATCTCCTTAGAATGTGTATATAGTTTTTCACACCCTCTGTATTTATAACTATGTTTGTATATAAATTTTCAATTTAACAAATTCAAGTTTAACACAAAACTGTCCTCCTTAATGGTGAAGAAATGTCTTCCTTTTAAACAATGTGTAATGGATGGCCTTAGATTTCAAGATGTTCATTGTTTGGGAGAAGAAGGGGAGGGTTCAGATATTGCTAATTTCACCAGCTTTGACAGAAGCCCTTCCCAGTAATACTACTGCTTTGAGTTAGCTGGCTTAGCTGTTACATTGAGTTTTGCATGTGTGGCCAAGATAGATGGTAGATGTGTGATATTCAGAGTGTTCTTGAATGGTTAAAAAAGCCACTTTTAAACCACATTCCTGCTTTATTTCTAGCTCCTTTTGTTGCTGCTTTGTGATTAATAAACAGATCACTCTCCATAGAAAAAAGAATTCTTTTTAATGCAGAGGCACAGCTGGAATCTTTTGCTGCTCTGACTTATGTAGAATTACCTTCCGTTAATGGTTTGTCCCCATATCCCTGTTATTTATTCCTGCAAACTATGAGCTCAGCAATATAGCAAAGCACCACTGAGATAATAAACTGGAATAAAAAAAGTAATGCTTCTTTGCTCTTTTGAAATTTGATTCTTTCCCATCTGCTTTCAATTTGTGGATTTTGTGAAGAGTACAATTTCGCAAATAATTGAACAGCGATCAGATCTGGAAGGTGACACACAGCCTATTGCGATCTGCAGATGTCTATTTCTCTGGTGCAATAGGGCTGCCTGCCTTCTGACCTCTGACCCCGTGGCTTTCACTGTGCTCCAGCAACAGCAGCTTAAATAGGTATGCACAAACAATAGTGTGTGTCAACCTTATTAAAGTAAGAATGGGAGCCCATTCTTCATTTTTCCTAGGCTCAACACAGTGCACATGGCATTTGCAGTCATCTCCTTTTTGTTTCTCAGATAGCAGTGATGGTGAACTTTGGCACTACAGGTGTTGTTGGATTTCACTAACCAGAACCCCAAGTCAGCACTCCTGCTGATCAGGGCTTCTGGGAATTGAAGTTCAAGAACAGCTGGAGTGCCATCACTGTCATAAAGTATTCTTCCATGAGCCACCCTCTATAGCCTCTTTTAAGAGGTATTGACAAAAAAAAATGCATTATGCGCTATGGGAAATTTCCAGCAAAACACTTTCAGTTTCCTTCTGGTTTCTTACAATTCATGAATGAATTTACTTTCCTAGGATCTAAGATCACTGCAGATGGCGACTGCAGCCATGAATTAAAAAGATGACTTATTCTGGGGAGACAAGCTATGAGAAACCTGTGGAACATAGTAAAAAGGAGAGACATCACCTTGAAAACAAAAATTTGTGTAGTCAAAGCAATGGTATTCCCGGTGTTAATGTATGAGTGTGAGAGTTGGACCATTAGGAAAGCTGAGCGCAGAAGAATAGATTCCTTTGAAATGTGGTGTTGGAGGAGAGTTTTGAGAGTACCCTGGACATCAAGGAGAACAAATAGGTCAATTTTAGAAGAGATCAACCCTGACTGCTCATTGGAAGGGCAAATAGAAAAGATGAAGCTTAAGTATTTTGGACGTCAAACGAGAAGGGAGGATTCACTTGAAAAGACCTTGATGCTGGGAAAGGTGGAAGACAAAAGAAGAAGGGGGCATCCAAAGATGAGATGGCTAGATGGTATTTTAGACACAATGGGCACAGAGCTGGGCAGGCTGAGGAGTATAGTGGAGGACAGAGGTGCCTGGAGGATAATGGTCCATAGGGTCGCAAAGGGTCGGAATCGACTGTGCGACTGAACAACAACAAAAGGAATTAAAATCTTCCTGTAAAGGGCAACACCATATTTAATTTTCTTTCCAAGGGTATTAAACAAATACACAAATGCCTGCCTTTCTAAATGGTTCACAAAGTGCTCAAACATCTGGCATGAGGTGTCATTTTTCAATGTCTTGGTCCAGCAGGTGCCGGCAAAACTCACCAGAATGAACCGTTTAGCAGTGCTAGTCATACTTCCAAAGGTTTACTTAGATTTTTATACCTGAGACGATATCTTAAAACCTGAGAAGAGTGTTTACAAGAAACCTATGTAGGACCTCACAATAAAGAGTGACAGTAATTATTATGTATTCTGTAATCTTGTGTATCTTTATTAACAACATGTATTCCTCACCTTTTTTTCCCATCATATTAGTTGGGATTCTCATTTGACTGAATTCAGAGCAGTATGAGAAGCCAAAGGTTCCATTTTTTAAAAAATGGACTATACCTGATATTCATATGCTTAAGCATAAGAGAATTAGGCAGAACCACACTAAGATTTTAGAGCCTTGTCATATCTTCATTTGTTAGAAAAAGATTAGAGACTGTGGTTAAAGCTCTCTGTTAAGTTTGTGGTTCTTGGAATTTTAATGAGTAAAATTTAGTGTAGGCAAGCCAAGTCAATAGTGCTAAAAATAGTGTATTGTTTAGAACTGCTGTCGCCTGATACACAACCATTATAGCTGTGGGACAGCATGACAGACACTGGAGAGGTGAAGAGAGAGGACTCCTTCCTTTCCTGTTTCTGGAGCGAGGTCTCAGAAGTCATGCCTATAGATAGAAAGGAGGCAAGGGCAAAAGGAAAGCTTACATTCTGCTCCATCTTGGACTTTAATCTAATGTTTGCTTCACACTGAGGCAAGTCTAATCCATATCTCTCTAGACTCATCCTTTAAAACCATCATTGTATCAGGGTGAATCAAATTTCTACTCAAAGAGTAGGCCAGGAAGATTAAAAAATAAAAGTAATGATAACACCAGATATCCCTCCTTGTGACATGAGTGGTGGGTGAGTACAGTGGCAAAGCTTTTTGTGACATGGCTGTTTCCCCAGGCAGTCACTTGCTATGGCACGGAATAAATGGACTTAAGCCTGCTGTCAGCTGCGTGCCCAGCTGCTTTCCAAAGCATAGCTGCAGACAGTCTGGGGACAAAGCACACCACCAGACATCACCGGCCAATTTATTTTAAAGCCAGTGAGTGCAGCGAATTGTCGTGCTGTGGAATGGTGGAGAAGGAAGAGAAGGAGAGAGGCGGCAGGAAGGGTTAAGCAAATCCAAGATGAGCCTAAACCTGCTGCTCATGCAACAACGGTTATACTGAGGCCATTTTAAATAACTCTACATGGAGAGTGTAACAGATCACCCTGGGAACTGAAAGATTTTCTTTGTATCAACTGAACACTTTCCTACACCTACTGTAAGAAGGAAGGGATGGGCAATCCTCTGTTCTGCAGAGAACATTCTGATCCCAGTGGTCAGCTAGTGCATGTGAACAGCTGGCCACTTTGGCTACATCTATGCTATGAAGTCAGTGGTGGGAATCAGCAGGTTCACACCACTTCACCAGAACCGGTAGCAGAAATTTTGGCTGTCCATGCCCATCCAAGTTTTGAAATAAAGTAGTCCTAATTTGGGTGCAACACAGGCCTCCCCCCTGGCCACACCCACCATATCACACCCACAGTGTGGTAGTAATTTCTTTTGGAGCCCACCACTGTATGAGGTGAATAAAATCTCTCGGGATTCCTTATCTCAAACAACAGTTCTTTCAGGAGAGAGAAAGAATGAGATTGTCTATTGAACTGCAGCAATATGGGGGTAGGGTGGGATGTCTGCTTTTTCTACCAGCATAAATAACTTTAGGGTTTGTTTGAAATTGAAATTAGTGTAAGCATACAGCATGAGGCTTCAAATGCAATCCCTCTACACAACCATTTTGGATGTGTTGTGGGGAGGGCTTAAAAATGTTCCTGGGGCCATTTTGCCCAAATGTTGACAGCATCTGAGCTATGTTGCGTTATTCAACACCTAAAAAGGTAGGGTTGGCCACTAGAGGACATAAGTGACCTCAGTTTTTTAAAAAATAAGTTCTTGTGGGTTTGGGTATGTGGGAATGGGTGTGGCTCTCTAAGAACGCACCACTGGTTCTCTGAAGATCTTCCATCCCATCTTACGTAGTATAGGTGGCGAACCTATGGCACATGTGTCAGAAGAGGCACACAGAGGCCTTTCTTCTGGCCTGTGGACCATCAAGGGGAAGCCCTGCTTCCCTACCACCCCTCTTCCTCCACCAAAGGGGAAGCCCCACTTCCTTACCGCCCCTCTTCCCCCACCAAAGGGGAGGCTAAAATCCCGACCAGGAGGTTGCGACTGGACAAGGTAAGGTGGGGAACACTCATGGTGGGATGGGAAGCACTCTTGGGGGGGGGGCGGTAGGGAAGCCCTGCAGGAAGCACTTGTGGTGAGGTGGGGAGGCCCTTTGGTGGGGAGCACCTACAGGGTGGGGCAGGTGCACATGTGGTGTCGATGGCGCTCCTCAAGCAGTACACATGCGCACACACTCATGTGATTTCACCGGAGGCATGCTGGTGACATCACATAGGTGTGGGGGCTGCCTCATCCTCCTTAGGCACTTGGTCTCTAAAAGGTTCACCACCACTGGTATAGGTGTATGCTCCTAGTGGCATACACTGACTTTAGGATAATTGTTGGGACACAAAAGGGCAGATTGGAGTTATTTGGCTGCAGGTAAGATTATGAGTTGTTCTGTGTTCCTAAGAGAGTGAGAGGGATGCCTATTGTACAACTGACAGCAAGCCCAATTTTGGAAATTTCTAGAGAGTCAAATGGGGCATTTGAGTTATCAAGGTTCATAAGATAAACACAATAGTTAAGTAATAACCCTTCATCACTGTTCAATTGAGTATCAGCTCTGTCAGGAGACCTGGTGGCTGCCCCTTAAATGGCAAACATGATGGTTGCAGGTGACCTGGTTTCATGCAATACCTATGTGTAGGGCAATATGGACGCTTCAAGGAGCTGTGCTCCAATTGTAGTTCCTTTATGCTGTACTTTAGGCTCAAAGTTAGAGTCTATGCTAGAATCAGCTTAGTATTGAACAGATGGGATGTTGCAGCTAAGAAAAAAAAGAATGAAACTCTAATAGAGTGGATTGCTGGCAAGAAACAAGGTTGTAATCCGAAGCTTCATCACATGACCAGCTTCCAGCTTAATACCATTGCCCTATGACTGACTGCATAAAACACCACTGAGCTGCTATGTCATGAAACATCTGTTTGTATTTGCATATATGTGCAGGCATGCTTAATGGCTGTCATAAACATATCCACTTCCACTTCCTGTAGTGGTGAGCCACATGAAATGGTGCTGTGGGCCAAGTCTGACCAGTGGGCCATAGGTTGGCCACCCCTGGACTAGAGCTACAATAGCTTAGTAATTAAAAGTGAGTTGTAAACACTGTAAACTACTGTGACATTTGTACAAATTTCACCTCAGCCATAACCTTACTAGATGAACTTGTGGAAGGCATTTCTCCATCTCGCAGCATCTCCTGTCTAAGGCAGTTATCTTATTCTGCCTAAGATTTTTATGACTGGTCCTTTTTAAATGGCCTTAGGCAAATTTAGGATTCTCCCTTCTGTCATATCTGGATGATCATAATGACTGGTTATGTAGGTTGATATAAAGAGTGCTTAGAAGACTCCAGTGCTATATAAATAATTTGTATTCAATGAGCTATTGTTTCTGAAAAGTTGTTTTATGACCTTGTAACAGACTGTGAAACCCACACTTTCTAATGCTTGCAGAAACTCATCTACTCAGAAAATCATCAGCTGAAAATGAGTAGCATAAAGTTTTAATATCCAAAAATTACTACCAGCACTAAAACCAACCAGCAAAGCTTGTGAGCAAAACAAATGAGGGGTGCAGTCCAAATTTCTGGAGGAAACTACCTTGGGAACAGCTAATCAAGGCTGGGAGAGCAAAGTGTGACTCTCCAAGTGTTGTTAAACTGCAATAGCACAAAACAGCTGTGGAAGGTTAGGAAGCTGAGGAAGGCTAGGAGTTGCAGCTCAATAATACCTAAGGACCCTGTTTCTACTTTACATTTTGAAGGCTGAACGTATTTGCCCATTCTGAAGCCATATCCTGAACCTTATAGTTAAAAACATCCGTATCACACACTGGATTTGCAAACATGAGCATGTGGCATATCAGCCTAGTTACTACTAATCAAGCATCTTTCATGAGAAGCCTGACAAAGAATATATATATATGGATGCAAACATTAAGCCCTGTTCATAACCAGTATATGAAGAAATTCACCTGTGAAGTTTTCTCCTTGTAAAACTGCATCACCTCCTTCAAAAAAAAAAACACCTCTAAATAAAAAGCTACAAACAATTATGAAGTGATCCAGATGCTTTTGTGTGTGTGACAGCTGGACATCTTCCCCAGCATTTCAGTTAAGAGGGACAAGTGATTAAGCCCAGAAAATCTGAAACAAATGCATCAGGAAATGAAACAAAGCAAAGTTTGCTAAAGATGTTGACCAGTAGAGAGTGGACGAGTGCTCTTCAAAACACATCTGATAGCTATTTTTCCACTGTGGGAGTGCCCAGTGTGATGAATGTTGAGAGTGCAAATAGTGAAGAATTTCTGGAAGATTAAGGTGTGCCAGAATTAATGTTTGCTGGCTGCACTTCCAGGCCACAGCTTCTCCCTGCTGGTTACAAATGTATGTTATGCACTCAGATAAACCATATTCTGGGCAGTGCAATAGTCACAGGAGCTTGGATCTTGTGTTTTAGAATCAAGCCCAATAAGGTTAGATTTGGGCTCTATTTTGTTTTATTCCTTAATTATTATTATTTTCTGAGCATGCTATTGTGGTTTTGTTTTGGAAACAGTATAAAATAGTTCAATGATTTAATTTAATTTAAATTTAATTCTCACACTTGCATGTCACCCCATCAGGAAACTCAACTCAGGGTGGCTCACACAATAATTATACAGTAAACACAATAATACAATAATTATACCATATTTAACCTAAAAAAGCACATATCATAATATACAATGTCATGACGGAATGTACTTGTGTATGTAAAGATAATGCCTGGGATGTGAGAGGAAATATTTGGTCATAAATCTGGTGGGAAGGGGAAAAGAGGGGAAAGGAGGGGAAAGGCTGTGCTCGGTGAGAAAGAGGAGTCTACAAGCAGTGTAGAAAGAGAAGGTAACGTGAAAACAAGATCATGTTGAAAATGGCCATTTCCATAAGGCTCTCAGTATATTTTTGTAGTGGACTGCCATAGGGTCCACATCCTCCTCTTCCTCCTCCTCCTCCTCCTCCTCCTCATCCCAGGTGTTTTGTTGTTGTTGTTTTTACAAAATGGCCACATCCTACTTTATTATACAGAATAATTTAGTCACTTCACAAGGTCACTGGAAGACAACTTGCAAAAGTCACCTCAGCATGACATCTTCAATATGTGCACAATCTTCTTGAAAAATCAGGTACAGGAACTGGAGCCGCTTCAGAGCTGCTCATGGATTGTGGGGATGACTGTGAGGATGAGTGGCTGTGTGATGCTCCCTAAAAGTACCAAGGTATTTGTACATAAAGTCAGGAAACCATATCTAAGAACTTGCCCTGGAAACAGATTTCAGAGGAAAATTCCAAGCAGCATTAATGGCACTTCAGAACAAGGGAAATGAATTCTCTTAGAACATAGATATTCAACACAATCATTTCCCATGATTTAGAGTTCAAAATGCAGATACAGGCTTTGCCATTCTTTTTTTAAACTGGCACGTGGCCCACGTCAAATGGGGCTGATGCTCAAAAGCAACCAGTAAGTGGTTCTGAAGACAGGAAGGGTTGATGCTTCCAGAACTTTTAGTTCCCTGAATTTTGTTTTGATGACCTGAAAGTGTACATTAACTTGTGAATTATATACACCAGTTGAAATCTAGTTGCTTAGTGTAGTAAGTTGCAATAAAATAGACCAGTGGTGGCAAACCTATGGCACACATGCCAGAGGTGGCACTTGGAGCCCTCTCTGTGGGCACCTGTGCTGTTACCCCAGAAGAGTTTGTCCCACCCTTCTGCCCAGCAGCCCAATGGGAGCATTTCCTCCCTCCCCTGTTGCTGTATTGGCACTTTGTGATAAATAAGTGGGTTTGGGATTGCAGTTTGGGCACTCGGTCTCTAAAAGGTTCAGCATCATTGGAATAAGCTCACTGAATCAATGGAAGCTATGGAGGAGGTGGGTCAATAAATCCCTGCTGATTCAACAGTCCTATTCTAGTTGCCACAGGATTTCAGCCATTAATTCAGAGCCTAGAAATAACTAGTTGCAAGGAATTGAGTCATTTGTAACCAGTTACATTCTAGAAATTAGTAATCGATTCATTAAATTTTAGGTGTCATGGATAATGTTTTCTATTTACTTTTTTTTAACTTAAATTTTTATTAAATTTTTCAAAAATATACAAACGTACAAAAAACAATACATCATAAAAATACATAAATTTCACAAAAAATAATCAACATCTGATAATTGATCCAATACATTTTATACCCATCTTTATAGTAAAACATCCCATAAAAAGAAGATTAAAATTTAATTATGATTTAGTAGTTAACATCTAACCTACTTCCAAAATTCTTCCCAAAACTCTTTATTTGTTACTACCACTAAATCTATTCCCATTACACAGTTCAATAATATTTTAATTTAGGTACAACTATCAAAAACCAAATTTCACATATAATACACCCTGTGTTTTATTTACATTGCCCTGGAAAGCTCAGAATGTCTCATTATTTACCTCCAAAAACTACTTTGATCTGGTACAGGTCTACTTCTTTCTGAACCCATAAATGAATGATCCACAAAGGGTTTCCAAATATTCCAAAATCTATCCACTTTCAACTTATCCCTTTTTTCTTTTATCTCTCATGTCAGTTTATCATTCAATGCTAAATTCCACATTTCTTTGTACCATTCTTCCGTCTGTATAATTACATCATTTTCCCAATGTCTAGCGATACATTGTCTACCCGTTGTTAACATTATTTCTAATAACTCTTTTTCCTCCTTGTTTAAATTCATACCATCCACATCTGTAAGCATAATGGTACCTGACACCAGTTTGATCTTTTTACCCAATATTTCGTTAATCTCTTTTTCTATTCTACTCCAAAAATCCTTTATTATTTTACAGCCCCACCACATATGTTCATAAGTTCCTGTAGTATCTTTACATCTCCAGCATAAATTATCCTTTTTGTTATCAACCTGGTGTAACCTCACTGGTGTCAGATACCATCTCTATAACATTTTAAAATTATGCTCTTTAATTCTAACTGACAAAGTTCTCATTATCCTCTTTTTCCACTTATTTCTCCATACATCTTTTTCTATCTTTATATTTAAATCCTGCTCCCACTTCAATTTCAAGTCTTCCTGCGGATCACCCTCCCTATTTATTAAAGCGTAAAGTTTGCTTACTAGGCCCTTAATACTTCTGTCTCCTTTTCTAATTTTTAAAACCAATTCTTCAAATTCCGTCTTTTCTCTATCTATGTCTAATTCTCTTGTTTATTTACCATTCCAATTATTAACCTTCATTATCTGAAACCAATTCATTTTCTACTGTTCAAACAACTTTTTCTTCCTACTTTCATCTCTACAAATCCGTAACCAGTCTTTCACCAAGGAAACTTCATTTTTTCCCAATATTTCCTTTATTTCTTTATCTATTTTTAACAGAAAACAAGCCATATCTGCTAATTCCAAGATTGGAGAGAAATTTGGGGCTAGATCATTCTTTAACCTTTTCCACACATTCATAACTCCCTTCATCATTGTATTATTAATAGCTATCTTTCCAACCTTTCCTCCCCAAAAGATCATTCTACCTATATTCCTAAAATCTTTCATCTCCATCTCCTCCCAAATTACTTTTTCTCTCGCCAAGATCTTCACTGTGTTCTTAATTTGAAAAGCACGGTAATATGCCGCTAAATTCGGCATTCCTAAACTGCCTTCTTTCTGAGGTAGATACCATAATTTTTTGGTAGTCTAGACTTTTTACCTCCATTACAAAAGTTATTAAGCAACTTTTGAAACTCATTAATTTCCTTGTCCTTCAATTGAATTGCCAATGCATCAAATAAAAATTTATTCTAGGTAACAACATCATTTTACTAAGTGCAATTCTCCCAAACCATGACAATTTCAACTTTTGAAAACTTTGTATTCTGATCTTAATTTCCGTTTTTAAACTGTCGTAGTTCAATCTTTTAAGCTCTTCCATCTATTTGATATAATTATCCCCAAATATTTCAACTTGTCTTTAATTTGAATATTACTCAATCCCTTTATCTTCCTCCTCTCCCCTTCACCCATGTTACACAACATCATTTCCGATTTATCCCAATTTATCTTCAAACCCGTGATATCCTCAAACTCCTTAAGTTGTATTCTAATCCTATCCATAACCCTCTCAGGGTATTTGACAATTATCAATGTATCATCAGCATACATACTTATTTTATTCCCCATTATCCCTTCCATTTTTACATCCTCTCTTATCGTTTTTGCCAATATTTCCATTGCCATGATAAACAATATAGGAGACAAAGGACAACCCTATCTAGTACCTGCCTCTAAGTTTACCTCATCTGTGACCTCATCATTTACTCTAATGCTGGCTATCCCTTTCTGATATAATAAATCATTATTCTTCTAAATTTATCACCAAATCCATAGCTTTTAATTATTTTCATTAATCGAGGTCCATTGTAGAGAATCAAATGCCTTAACAATGTCCAAAGCTATTAATCCCACTTTTTCTTTCGTTTGATTCACATTATCTATTAAATCTAACACTCTTCTAGTCAAGTCTGCCATATGCCTCCCTTTTAAAAATCCCACTTGCCAATATTGCTGTGAAGATGTTAGCATCTTGATTTATAAGAGAGATTGGTCTATACGATTCCACTTTCTCCAGATTCTTTCCCAATTTTGGCAACAAAACAATCATAGTCCTATACCATGAAGTCGGAATTTGCCCACCATCTAATATAAAATTATATAATTTTACTAACTTTGTTACCACCACATCTTTAAATTCCTTATAAAAATCAGCTGGCAAGCCATCCTCTCCCCGGGCTTTACCCAAATTCAAACCCGCAATTACCTCCTTTACCTCCTTTTCTGAGACTTGCTCTTCCATTTTATCCCAATGTTCCTGCTTTATTCCACTCATTATTTGCCTCTCTAAAAGCTTTTTAAGCTTCTCCACATCTATCTCTTTTTTTGCATACAAAGCTTGATAAAATTCCTTCACAATTTTACATTTATCTCTAATCTTATTACACCTTGCCCCTTGATCGTTAACCAAAACTCCAATTTCTTTTTTTCTCTTTTAGCTTTTGCCGCTTTTGCCAATAGTCTTGAATTTTTATTACTAAATTCAAAATACTCTTTATTTAAATAAATCAAATCTTTTTACCTTTTCTATATATTTACCAACCAATTCTGCCTTCAATCTTTGTAATTTTGCAAAAACTTTCTTATCTTTCTTTTTTGAATGTTCTTCCTGTAACTGTTTTATTTCCTTTTCACTTTTATCCTGTGTTAGCTTATACTTTTTATGTCTGTTACTTGCCAGCTTTATACATTCCCCTCTAAAAACCGACTTCATGGCATCCCAAACCATATTAAAATTTACCTCATCATTATCATTCCATTGCCAACTTTCCATCCAACTTTTTATAATTTGTTCTTTACACTTTTGATCTTTAAATAAATTAGCGTCATATCTCCAATTCCTCCTCCTTCTGCTATCATTCTGTAGCCTCAGTTCCAAAGCCACTTTGGCATGATCTGATTCCTTAAAAATTTCAATTTCAATCTCCTCAATATTTTTAACCATATTTTCAGATACAAATATATAGTCTATTCTAGAATAGGAGCAATGAACGTGTGAAAAATAAGAATACGCCCTTTCCAGGCCCTTTATCTCTCTCCAAGAATATTTCAAACCTAATGCAACCATCCAATTATCCAGAATTTTCCCTTTAATACCTGCTCCACACCTTGTTACATTTGTGCAATCCAAATTTGACCTTACTAGATTGAAATCACCCGCCACTATCATCTTTGCCGATTTTTCTGTTTCCACAATTTTACAAATTTTTTCTTAAAAAATCGACTTGATATTCATTTGGAGCATAAATATTCACCAAGGTTATTTCCTCATCATCTATTTTCCCTCTCACTATCAAATATCTGCCTTCTGGATCTGAGATACTTTTTATTATCTTGAATCCCAATCTAGTAGAATTCAGGACCGCAACTCCTCTTGCTTTTGATGTGCCAAATGCCTTTTCATAATGTTGCATCCGCCCTAAGAAAATTTTATTTGTATCCTGTGATTTTTGATGAGTTTCCTGTAGAAAGACTATATCCGGTCTATCCTTCCTCAAAGCCGATTCTAACCTCCTCCTCTTAAGAACAGATCCTGTACCTTTTACATTCCTCGTTAACACTTTAATACTTCTCATATTTTAGTTCAACATCACCTTCTCTTTCTTCCAAACTCTCCATTAGGCGTGCTACCTCTAACCCATCACAATTAAAAAAACATAAAACAAAAAACATACAAAGCCAACCTCCCAACTTTCTTCAAAAGAAAAGCCGCCTTCGTTCTCCAAAGAGGGGAGGGGGTGGACATGCAGGATGTGCTTGGAGATTAATGCTCTAGCGCACCATCCCCATTATAAAACCAATTTACAAAAACCTTATATCCTATAAAAATTCTTACATCCTTTTACTCTCTAACCCTTATCTCTTCCTCCACCACAATCAATGATAACTCATCCTCTTCTCCTTCCTGTTGCCCTCCACCTGTGGCTCCACCCACATCTGTGCCCTCATAATCTCTTCTTATAGCTCCTGATTCCAACAAATCTTTTCTAAGAGCTACCCATTCCTCTGAACCCGCCTTAACCAGATCAAGCAAACTCAAATACTCCAGTGGATCAGTCCGTGCATCAATGACCTGCAATTTTTTTCCATAGAAGAATCTTAACTCTTGTGGAAATCTCCAATTGTATCTTTCACCTTTTTTCGTCAACAATTTAGTTACCGGTTTCATCTTATATCTCCAAGCTCGCTCCTAATAGAAATGTCATAATAAACTTCCACATCAGAGCCATCGATTTTCAGAGCACCAGATCCAGCTTGTTTTAAAAAGGCCATTACCCTAAGCTTATCTCCCCAATTTGCAAATTTAACCAAAACGTTTCTTTGAACAACTTTTCCTCTTCTTGGGCCCACTCTATTCGCATTTACAATGTCCTCCTGCACAAAATCCTTTCCCATTTTCAAATTATTTAACCACTGAACAACCCTATCTCTTAGCTGGTCTGGCGTCCTTTCAATCAAATGATGTATCACAATATTCTGTTATTCTCCCTCACTCCTTCCTGTGTCTCTTTTATTTCACCTTTCATAATTTTCACCTCATTTTGCATCAACTTAACATTTCCTTCTATTTTTTTCAAGCTTAATTCTACTTTTTTTGGAGAAATCCACCACAGTTGTAACCACCTTATCCTGGTTTTTCAACATTTCATTTTTATCCTTCACTCTTGCCTCTTCCATCTTCTCAAATTTCTGAAACAATTTACCAAATTCAACCATAATTTGAGTCTGATCATAGGGTTCAGTGATGATGATGATGATGGAGGGGCCTCCTCCACTGGTGCTTTATCCTTCCTCTTAGGTTTCACCACAGGCTTCTCCTCCTTTGCCTTTCCTCTTGTAACCTTATCCATAATAACATCAACTAAAAGTTTCAATGCTGCAATACTCTTGACTTTCGCTGAACCCTCCCCTTGAACCTGTTCCAGTGCTGCAAATATTATAACCAATAATAATTGTACTCCTTTGGCTTGGTTGGAAATTCAGCAAAAGTTTAATTATTGTAATCCACAGCGAGCAGGGATCCAGGAAGACCAATAAGTCCAAATAATAAAAAAAAAAATCAACATTTATAATCCAATTATCAGGAACCAATCTTTATATTCGGTAATACTGAAATAACCAATAATAGTTGTAATCCCTTAGGCTTGATTAAAAATTCAACAAAAATTGTTATGGTCCAAAGCCAGCAAAAATCCATAAGTACCAATAAATCCTTAAAAATTTATAATCCAATTGTTAAAAAACAAAGATACTGAAAGGAAAAAAAGGAATCTTGATTGTAGAAATCTAATCCTCTGTGCTGCAAGCCCAGACAAAACAGAGAAAAAGAATCCAAAACACTCCAGACTTGTTTATACTTTCAAAAAACCACTAGGAACAGATATTGAAACTTGTATCGCAGCAATGAGACTCAGTAGCAGAAGAGGAGAAGAGACACACTGTAACAATATTTTAGATGGAGAAAAACTGCATATATAAAAAGAGATTCTGAAGGGAGAGTTATCCAAATTTAAAAACGTAACCAAACAGGCAAATCCAATGAAGCAATGCTCACGTTCCACCTCTGCAAAGTTTATTTTGTACTCCTGGCCGTGGCGGCGACAACACAATGCGGCCCCTTCCTTCTTCTCCTCCGTCCGCACTTCCAGACTTGAACTCGCCTTTAACTTTATAAATCCTTTGGAGTCTAAACCTCAGCGTTCACCCTTTATTCCCACTCTTCATCCTCCAAACAGCTCCAAACAACACAACAACTCCGTCTCTATTTCCTTCTCTGCCAGTCTGAGTTCTCTGCTATTTTCACCGCCGCTTAGGTTTTGTTTCTTTTTTATTATTATTGAAAAACACAGAGGAAGAAAGAATAAAAATAAAAGAGGATGAAGGAAGATAAAAGGTGCAACTAATTACAACATTATAGTGGACATCAATACAAGATGTTACATAGAACATAAAACAAGAATCTCACTATTTACGCATTGATTAGGTATTTACAGTAATATGTTGTTCTTACATATTCTTTGTTTAATTAATAGAAATACATACTTTAATAATTCTCTATCCAGAACACCAATTGTTCAGGTGGTGGCTTGTTTCCCTTATCTTTCTCTATAGTATACTCAATAAAAGGTTTCCATATCTTATAAAAGTTATTCTTCTTTGTTATGCCTTTTTTAATATTTATTTCACATGTGAGCTTATCATTAAGTGCAATCAACCACATTTGTTTGTACCATTCTTCAATTTTCAATGAATCATTTTCTTTCCATTTGGTTGCAATGCATATTCTGGCCATTGTTATAATGATTGTTAATAAATCTTCCTCATGTGTACTTAAGGACAAATTATTAAATTCATACACTAATACGGTGGGCGGATCAAATTTGATATCAATTCCCAATATTTCTGTTGCTTCTTTTTCTACCTTTGTCCATTTTTTCAAATTATTTCGCAATTCCACCACATATGGTTGTACGTTCCCGTCTCCTTTCTGCATCTCCAACACTTATTAGATTTATTTCGATCAAATTGGTTCAATCTGACTGGTGTTAAATACCACTTCCATAATACCTTATAGTTATGCTCTTTAATTCTTATGGATAAATTTCGCATAATTCTTTTTTTCCATTTTTGATTCCACGCTGCTTCGTTAATGTTATGTTTAGATCATTTTCCCAAATTTCTTTTGTGATATCTTTCTCTTGTTCCAAATCATTTAATATTTTATATAATTTAACAATTAAGTCTTTTAATTCTATTTTTCCAGATCTTATTTTTATGATTAAATTCTCAAATTCTGTTACACTTCTATTTAAGCTCACATCGGAAACAAATTTACTATTCCATTTATTAATTGCTGCTATTTGATGCCAATTTAATTTCATTTGTGTAAAAATGTACGATTTTTTCCTGCATTTTTACATATTTTTAGCCAGTCTTTTAGCAATATTGCCTTATTATGTTTGAGTATCCCTTCTAATTCACTTGTCAAATTTAATGGAAAGGTTTTTATAATCCTTTACTTCAATTATTGGTGAGATACCAGGAGCCATTTTGCTTTTCACCGAATGCCAAGTATCTAATAATGCTTTTAATATCACATTGTTTTGCTTTATTTGAACCTTTTTTTTTGTCTAAGAAAATCGCATTTCCAATTTTATTTAAATCATGCATACCAGTATTTTCCCACACGGTATCAAGTCCATTTAAGATCTTAATAATATTCTTTAGCTGATATGCAATGTAATACTTTTTAATGTCAGGTAATCCTAATACTCCCTTTTTCTGTTCCCTATACCATAATATTTTCATGATTCTTGGTCTCTTTCCACCATTGCAATATTCATTTAATAGGATTTGTAATCCCTTTAAGCCTTTTTCCTTAATTTGAATTGGGAGAACCTCAAAAATAAAATTAATTTTTGGTATAAACTTCATCTTAATTAGAGCTATTCTTCCGAACCATGATAATCTCAATTTTTTATACTGAATTAGCGTTTCTTTTATTTCATTTATAAGTGCACCAAAATTTAATTTTTTTAATTTGTCGTATTGTTTTGATATTGTTACTCCTAAATATTTTGCATTATTTTTAATTCTAATATTATATTTAGACGCAATATATTTCCATTTCTCCTTAGCTATATTGAAGAGTATTAATTCTGACTTATCCCAATTTATTTCAAGGCCGGTTGCTAACTGAAAGTTTTTGAGATGTGTTTGTACTTTAGGTAAAGCTTTTTGGGGGTCCCTTAGTATCAATAGTGTGTCGTCAGCATACAAATTGATTTTATTATCATTTATTCCTTTTATTTCTTTGCCTTCTCTGATTGCATTTGCAAAGAGTTCAATTACCATTATAAAAAGCATTGAAGATAGGGGATCACCTTGTTTTGTACCTGCTTTTATCTTTATGTCTTGGGTAAGGATATCATTTACTTTTATTTGTGCACTACTTTGCTGGTATAATTTATCAATTACTCTCATAAATTTAGATCCGAATCCATACTCTTTAATTGTTTCTTTAATAGTCTGCCAATGTAATGAATCAAACGCTTTGTATATATCCAATAATAATATTCCAATTTTATCTTTACTTTGTTCTGCTATATTCTTTATTGCAACTATCCTCCTTGTTAAATCAGCTAGATGTCTTCCCTTCATGAAGCCTGTCTGGTCAGGTTTTATATATTTCTCCATAATGCTATTAAGTCTATTTGCTAGTATGGCTGTAAATATTTTTAAATCTTGATTAAGTAGTGATATGGGTCTATAGGACTCAATTCTTTCTTTGTCTTTCCCAGGCTTTGGAATCAGTATAATGATTGATTTATACCATGAATCTGGGATTTTACCCCCCTCAAGCACATAGTTAAATATTCTTTTAATTTTTGGGATTATCATTTTTTTGAATTCTTTATAAAATTCAGCTGGGATTCCATCTTCACCTGGTGTCTTTCCCAATTTCAATCTATCTATAACAGTATTTAACTCTTTTTCTGAAATGGGTTCTTCCATCAACAACATATGTTCTTGGGTAATCTTAGCTTTAGACCATTTCTTAATGTAATTTATCATTTCTTCTGTTTTGATCTTTTTTTCTGAGTATAATTTCTGAAAGAATTGTCTTACTATTTCTGCTTTTTCCTTAATCCTATTACACCTATTTCCACTATTATCAATTAATATTCTTATTTCCCTTTTTTCTCTTTTTTCTCTGGCTGCCTTTGCCAGCAATTTAGAATTTCTATTGCTGTACTCAAAATAATTTCTTTTTAAATAAATCAGATTTCTTTTGACTGTTTCTATGTCCTTCCCAGCTAATTCTGTTTTTAATCTTTGTAATTTATCAAACACATCTTTATCATTAGTTCTTGCATGTACTTCCTGAAGTTGTTTAATCTCATTCTCCAAATATTTCTGTTTTTCCTTAAACTGTTTATTTTTAATGCCTGTTAACTTAATGCTTTCCCTCCCAAAAATCGATTTCATTGTATCCCAAAGGATATTGTCTGTTACATCTCCTGTATCATTTAATAACCAACATTCCTCCCATTTTTTTTATTATTGTTTCTTTATCTTCCTTATTTTTGTAAATTTTTGGATCATATCTCCATTTATTACCTTTGTTTTCCCTATTTGCAGTTATTTTTAAGTCTACCAACAATTTGGCGTGGTCCGATTCCCTAAAAATCCCTACCTCGGCATTTTCTAATAAATTAACCAAATTGTTTGATATCATAAAAAAATCAATTCCCGAATACGTGTTATGCACATGTGAATAATATGTGTACGCAATTTCACTACCCTTCAAATTAGACCATGCATCGTATAGTCCTAATTGTTGCATCCATACACCCAAAACTTTTTTCCCTCCTGTTTTTTGCCTTAGTATATTTGTTGAATCTGTATGTAATCTTGTTAGATTAAAATCACCTGCCACTATTAAATTACTTGTATTTTCACTTGAAATAATTTGGAGAATTGATTCCAAAAATTCTTCCTGTTTCTGGTTGGGGGCATAAATATTAACTAGCAGGAATTCTTCATTATTTATTAAGCCTTTTAAGATTATATATCTTCCTTCGGGATCGATAACACTGTTCACTTTTATGAATCCTAATTTTTTTGAGGTTAATATTGCCACCCCTCTTGCTTTAGAGGAACCAAAAGCTTTTTCATGATTATCTGTCCAATTTAAGAATAGGTTATTGACTTTATCACAGTTCTGATGCGTCTCTTGTAAAAATATTAAATCTGGTTTGTCCTTCCTAATAGCAGCTTGAATTCTTTTTCTCTTAATTTGGGAACCCAAGCCTTTCACATTCCATGTTACTATTCTAACCATATTTATAATTATTGGAATTTACTCCTTTTCGTGCACCTTTTAAGTTCCAGAGAATTTTCGTAATTGTGTGTGAATAATACCTATTTATTTTTTTGTTCCTTGACAATGAACATATACATATTAAATACCTTATACCCCACATATGATGTTTTACAGATAAACATAACAACAACAATAACATTATTATCAACCTCCCCACCTTTTTTTGTCCTATACACAAAAAAAGAACTGAACCCTTGCTATTCAAGGAGGGGAGGGGGGAGAACATTTCAAGTGCGCAGTATGAGCAGTGTGGTTGCCGCATTTATCTCTTTACCATACTATTTGTTATGACTTCAATGTTAGTGATAAACATATTTCGTATAGGTCCTCTACACATTGCCAAATTATTTGTAAATATATTCTCTGGGAGTCTCTAACCTTCATCTGAACCAGTTTTAACATATACACCAGATACTGTTAGAGCTTCTTTCATGTCTTTCCATTCTGATGAATCATATTCAATAATATTGGCATCAGCTAAAACATCTAGGGCAAAAACTCCCTCCTTAATTATGTAATTTTTTCCAGAGTGGTTAAATTTTAACTGCCGCAAGGGCTTCCAATTGTACATGATTCCCTTTTCTCTTAATTTCTTGGTTATTGGTTTGATTTGGCTTCTCCAAATACGTTGCTAAAGGAGAGCCAACATGGCTTTTGCAAGGGCAAATCATGCCTCACTAATCTGTTGGAATTTTTTGAGAGTGTCAACAAGCATGTGGATAAGGGGGATCCAGTTGACATTGTTTATCTGGACTTTCAGAAGGCTTTTGACAAGGTCCCACACCAAAGGCTCTTGAATAAACTTACCAGTCATGGAATAAAGGGACAGGTCTTGTCCTGGATCAGCAACTGGCTAAGGGACAGGAAACAGAGGGTAGCACTAAATGGACACTTCTCCAAGTGGAGGGAAGTAAAGAGTGGGGTCCCCCAAGGTTCAGTACTGGGACCCCTGCTTTTCAACCTCTTCATAAATGATCTAGAGGTAGGAGTAAAAAGCAAGGTAGCCAAATTTGCTGATGACACTAAATTATACAGGGTAGTGAAAACTGTGAGAGATTGTGAGGAGCTCCAGAGGGATCTCTCGACACTGGGGGAGTGGGCAAAACAGTGGCAAATGAGTTTCAACATTAGTAAGTGCAGAGTGATGCATGTTGGGGCAAAGAACCCCAATTACATTTATAAACTGATGGGGTCTGAACTCTCTGCGACAAACCAGGAAAGGGACCTTGGTGTCCTGGTGGACAGCTCAATGAAGGTGTCAACCCAGTGTGCCTCAGCAGTGAAAAAAGCAAACTCAATGCTAGGGATCATTAGGAAGGGTATAGAAAATAAGCCAGCAAGTGTCATTTTGCCTCTTTATAAATCTATGGTGAGGCCCCACCTGGAATACTGTGTACAGTTCTGGTCGCCATACCTCCAGAAGGATATTATGGAGCTGGAAAAAGTGCAGAGGAGGGCAACCAGAATGATTAGGGGACTGGAACACCTTCCTTACCATCTGAGGCTGCAACGGTTGGGCCTCTTCACTCTTGAACGACGAAGTCTAAGAGGTGACCTGATTGAAGTTTATAAAATCATGCACGGTGTGGACAAAGTAGATAAGGAAAAACTGTTTTCCCTATCGCATAACACTAGAACTAGGGGACACTCCATGAAACTTTTGGGTACTAGTTCTCAAACAAATAAGAGAAAGTACTTTTTCACCCAGAGGATTACTGGTCTATGGAACTCCCTGCCAGAAGAAGTGGTGACAGCTGTCAGTCTTGACAGCTTTAAGAAAGGATTAGACAAGTTCATGGAGGACAAGAGTATCAATGGCTATAATTATGGATACTTAAGCACAACCTCCGGGTTGGAGAGATAGGCAGGATATCTCTCAATATCATTTCCAGGGAATCCTAAACAGGCATCTGCTTGGGAATACCCTGAAGGAAATGGTGAGCCACTGTGTGAGACAGAATGCTGGACTGGATGGGCTGTGGCCTGTTCCAGCAAGGCTGTTCTTATGTTCTTATGTTCTTATGTTCCTCCATTGGCAAATCATTATAAATTTCTATATCATTACCATCCAGCTTTAGTACATTCGGCCCTGATTTTTTAATATGTTGCATCACACTGGCTTTTAAGCCTTCATTTGCAAATTTTAATAATAAATTTCTGTTTAAAGATTTATTCTTTCTTGCTCCCAGTCTATGGACACCAACAACATCCTCATATGTGAAGTTCCTTCCCATTTTTCAATCATTAAGCCAAGCTAGAATTCTTGTTTTTAAGTTGTCCGGAGTTCTTTCCATAACATTCCTCACTATCACGTTATGCCTTCTTATCTGACTCTCAATATATACTAATCTCATTTCATGGTGGTCTAATTTTGTTTCCTTCTCCTTTACCCTTTCTTGCACTTCATCCACTCTTTTTGTTAAGCTCTCAACCTCTTTTACATTCATGTTCATTCCCTCTTTTAACTCTCCCATCTCTTTCACTAAATCTGCTGTCTGAGCCTTCGTTGCTTCCACTATTCCTTCTACCATTGACATCATCTTCTGTTGAAACTTTTCCAAACTATCCTGCTGTAATTTCAAAAACTCTTGGTTATCTCTACTCCTTTGCAGTTCCATGGCCTGAAATTTTGTTTCTAAGGAACCTTCCAGTCTATCTAGTCCCATTTCTAGATTAGTCCGTTCATCATCATCCTGGTCTGCCCCTGTGCCTTCCATTTCACTTTGAAACGTATCTATATATTCTTCCTCTGTTAAGTTTATTACCTTTTCCTTTTTTCTTGCTCTTTGTGATTGTATATCTATTTCAGCCTCAACCAAAACTTTCTGCTCTTTTTGATTCATATCTTCTTGTTGTAAGGCTTGTAATGTTAGATCTAGATCTTTCCCCTGATGTTGCTCCTCTAATTGATATTGTGTTCTGTGCTTTTTCAGTTTTGCTTTCAGGTTTTCCAGATCTTGTATTTCCTCTAGTTCTTGTTTTAAAGATTTCCTTCTCTCATTTGTATCTGCCCTTTCCAAACGTCCTGTTCTTATCCAAATTGGATTTATCTCTCTTTCTTGTTTAAACAACTTTCCCTTCCCCTTTGGACTCATTCACCTTATTTATATTTCAATGTATTTTTATACATTGATATTCACGAAGGAGGGAATCTCCGAGTGGACTGAGTCAAAGAATAATAGTGGCAGCAGGTTGATAGCCTTTGCTAGATTCTCCACAGGGGACTCCAGCTGAGCGGATGGCTGTGTGATGGATCTGCTATCTGGCACTGACTTTTCTTTGGAGTGTGCTGAGAAAGAAATGTTGTTGCAGTGAGTCAAGAAAAGCACGAGAGACAGTTGGAGGAGGGATTGCAAATGAATTGGCAAGATTGAAGTTTCAATTCCAGCTAATTGCAGCAAAGTGGAGTGTGGTGTTAACATTGGAGTTAAAGGGGAAACTGTGAGCGGCGCCAAGAGCGGGGCAGGAATGACTGCCTTTCTGTCTTTCATCGCTGAAGTAAGTGTTACAGCAACCACTTTCATTCAGGAGACAGAAAAGAAAGAGGAGTCTGAACCACTTTCATTCAGGAGAAAGAAAAGAAAGAGGAGTCTGAATGTTGTTTCTGTGGGCTTTGAACAGTGATTTTCAAAAACTACCTTGCCATCTAGTCTCTGTCTCTTAACTTTTTGACATGACTTTTATCAAGACTGGACTGTACAAATTGACTTAAATCGAACTAATTTTGGTTAATTGAGCTAACTGGGACAATTGAAGTTATTGGAATCAAGCGATATTAATCATCTAGACAATTGGACTTGCGCTTTGTATCTCTCTCTCTCTCTCTCTCTTTATATATATATATATATATATATATATATATATATATATATATATATATATATATATATATATATATATATATATATATATATCTTAACCTATAAATCCAAGGGTTAACCGTTGGAACTGGCTATAGGTTGCTATGCCTCTCCCTACTTGCCTGCACTCACCCTTCGTGCACACGGCCGATCTGGGTACGCAGGTCAACGAAGGATTGAGAAAACTGGCAGTGGGGCAACAGCCCCACAAACGCAAAGAAAGGGAAACAACTTCACTTCCCAACATTCCTTGCGCCGCGCCACGCCAGAGCCAATCAGGCTGAGAGGCTCTCGCATGGTGCAGCGTTCGGATACGCGCCGCAGCCAATCAAAAGAAAATCATTTTAAAAAAACGCACCACAAACACAAAGCACCAACCCATAACTACAAACCCCAGCATCCTGCGCGCCATTAGCACACAGAACGCTGAGGCGGACGGCGCGAAAACAAAAAAAAGGTTTAAAAAAAAGCCCACAGCAAATGCTCATCTTCCCCACGGACAAGGCAGCATTGCCTGCGGGGGGGAAACAAACCCACACCACCGGGGCCCGTCTTCCCCATGACTGCCGTGAGAAGAAAGCAAAAAAAAAAAACTTCCAAAAGGCAAAGCCAGCATGACCCGAAGGGGGAAAAAAAGTAACCCAGCCCCCCCCCCCCACCCGCAATTGCAAAACAACAAGCGCCCAGTAATAGCCTCCGTGAACCTATTTGAAAAAGCCCCCCCCCCCACCGCAATGGCAAAGCCACAAGCACCCCGTCCTAGCCTCCGTGAACTTATTTAGAAACCCCCCCCCGCAATGGGAAAGCCACAAGCGTCCCGTCCTAGCCTCCGTGAACTTATTTAGATATAAGCCACCCCAGCAAAATAAAAAGCCAAAATGGAACGAACTTACCTAAAAACACCGAAAGCATCCAGCACTGAGGATTCAAAATAATCCAAGGTTGCGAAAGCCAAAAAAGGGTGGCATTGAACAATGAAGTTACAGACCTATCCAAAGGGGCGCGAGCCAAAATCCCAAGATCTTAAAAAAAAAGTAAACCAGGCGTACACCAAAAGCAGAAAGCAACGCAAAATCCCATTCCAAACAACGTGATAAATAAATCAGAAAAAAAACACATATTAAATACAAAGGACGAGCATTCCAGAACGTCTCTGCAAAGAGCCAAAGCGCCAAGGAGAACAAGTGCAGAAAAGTACAGAACAGGGACTGCATTGCCAAACCTGAACGCAGGAAAATAAATCAAAATACTAATCTCTAAACAACGAAGGAGGGGAAAAAATAATGCAGCAAACTACAGGAATTACAGGCAAGGAAAATTTGCAAAACAAAATAGAAACTAACAAACAAATGGGGGATGGAGAATCCAAAGAGAATAATAATAAGGGTGCCATTAAAGCCACAAAATTAACTCTATACCAAGAAGGGCATATTAAGAAAATAATGCAGATAAAGGAAATGCAAACTGAGGAGTACACAGTACTATCAATACAAGAATACAGCAGCACTGACGAAGAGGAAAATAATGATGAGGAACAAGACAAAACAAAAGAAATTAACAAAGATAATATAAATGATGACAAATTCAAAGACCTAACAGATGACTCAAAAAAGAAAATTCAAGAAATAATAGACAAAATTAACCAAAAGCAAATGACCCCCCAAAATTGCGAAACTTGGAATAACAAAAATACTGAAAAAGTACAAAGGCAAGAAACAATTACACAATTAAAAGAACCAAATCAAAATGAAAAACCTATAGAAAATAACAAACAGGAAAAGATAGACATTGAAAAAACATATGGCCCACCTAATAAGATAATTGATGGGCAAACAAATACAGAAACAACAACAGAGGTAAACGAACGAACAATTGCAGAAATACCCAAACAAAGTGAAATAGAGAAAGCAGCACAAACAAAAGAAATGCAAGTAGTGAGAAGAAAGGAAAAGCCACCCCAACAGAAATCACAAATACAGGACATTAAAAACAAAAGTGAATCAGCCAGAAATGAATGGACTTGGACACCCAGAACAAATCAGAAACGTCAAGAAATATTGCCATGGAAAACTAACACAATTACCACAATGAACACAAAACCAAAAAATCAACAACCAAGAAACCAGGGAATTGAAAATGGCCAGCAAAAAGACAAAGCATCACAAACAGACCAAAAATGGAACATAGACAAATCTACACAAACAGAATCAGACAACAAAATTAGTACAATCCAGGAAAATGAACAATTGCAGAACATAATAGATAAGATTAACAAAAAAACCGGACAGGACAATACAAGACCAACTAACAAGGGAGAACATAACCACGCAAATGACACCTATGGACAATACAGCAACCCAACAACTCTCACAGTAGACGAAATAATAAAAATGCAACTACAGTGGCTAATGAGTCCAACAAACAGAAACAGATTACAAACACCATTGGAAATACTAGACAACTACATCACCATGAGCAAATATCCATTAAGAAGACCAAGAGGTAAGAAAAGATATTTACACATAAATGAATTGACAAATAATCATAAACAAAAAAATAAAAACTTAACCAAGTAATCTCTTTCCACAGTTCACCCAAAAGATGACAAACAAGATGACGGCCAAGGAAAATGGACAACACAAGATGAATGAAGGTAAACCTAACAATCTAACACAATAAATATCCATTTAAAGATCCCCCCAAAAATGACAAATTTAAAACACAAAAGAAAAACAAAAATAGAAAACAAACAAAAAACTGTAACTAACACTACATTTCCTTATATTGCAGATTCGAAAAAAACAACGGATGGCACAAACAACACAAAACACAACAATATGCAAACTACAGTTAAAGTTAAAAAGTTATCCTTTGTAAAAAACCAGTTATTGTTAGTAAATAGGAAAAGGAGCAAAGTTAAATTTGATAAATGTTAAAAAACAAACCAGCATTTTGAAAAGAATAAAAAAAAATATTTTTGTAAAAAGAATGAGTCAGTATCATTTTTGAAAGGAAAAACAACACAACCAAACAAAAAAACTGAAACAAAAAAACCCTGCGGTTGGCCGCCGGCCCATGCAAGTGGAAGGGTTGAGTTCTTGGGTTTCAGGGTAACCCCTGCGGGAATCAAGCCCTCCAAATCAAAGGTAGCCGCCATTCAAAATGCCCCTCGCCCCACCTCCAAGCCCGAATTGCAGTCGTTCCTAGGGCTCTTAAATTTCTACCAGTCCTTCCTGCCTCGGAAGGCATCGGTAGCAGAGCCGCTTCACCAGCTACTCAAGAAGGACGA
This sequence comes from Bradypodion ventrale, assembly GCA_035047345.1. Taxonomy (NCBI): domain Eukaryota; kingdom Metazoa; phylum Chordata; class Lepidosauria; order Squamata; family Chamaeleonidae; genus Bradypodion; species Bradypodion ventrale. Next base: position 257,939,141 of record JAWDJE010000001.1, read on the forward strand.
GGCGTGGAAGTGGGGCGAGAGCCAGGAGAGGGCATTCATCGAACTGAAGCAACTCCTAGCGTCTGATGCCATTCTAACCCACTTTGACCCCAAGAGACCGGTGGTTCTGATATGTGATGCGTCCCCAGTGGGGGTGGGGGCGGTGTTATGCCACGTGCTGGAAAGCGGGAGAGAGGCCCCGGTAGCATTCTACTCCAGATCCCTGTCCCAGGCAGAGCGAAACTACGCCCAAACAGACAGGGAGGCGCTAGCAATAATCGCGGGGACCAAAAAGTTCCACGATTTCCTCTATGGCCGCCCCTTCACCATAGTGACCGACCACAAGCCCCTGCTAGGCATTTTCACTGCAGACAAGCCCACACCTCAGATCCTGTCCCCTAGGATGTTAAGGTGGGCCATCTTCTTAAACGTGTATCAGCATGCATTGGTGTACCGCCCAGGAAAGGAAATAAGCCACGCGGATGCCCTGTCGAGGTCTCCCCTCCCCCACACTTGCAGCATCGTGGGCGAGGAAGAACAAGACCGCCAAGTGCTCCTGATAGAGGTCTTAGATTTGCCTCCCATTGTACCCGCAGACATCGCCAAGGCGACCGGCAAGGACAAAACGCTAGCTCTAGTCAGCTCCTGGGTGCAGAAAGGGTGGCCAGCGTCCTCCCCGGCAGCAGAGTTTGCCCCGTTTTTCAGGAAGAGGCTAGAATTGTCCATAGAGAGGGGGTGCCTTCTGTGGGGCCAGCGGGTGGTAGTTCCCGAATCCCTGAGGCCTAGGGTGCTCAAACTGCTGCACGTCAGCCACCCTGGAATTGTCCGCTCCAAGGCTCTGGCCAGGAGCTACTTCTGGTGGCCCCAATTAGACGCCGACATCGAGCACATGGTGGGCACTTGCGAGAGCTGCCAATGCTCCCGACCCGCAGAAGCGCGTCTGCCGCACAGGGAATGGGACGCGGCAAAGGGGCCGTGGTCCCGTGTGCACATTGATTTTGCGGGCCCATTTAGAGGGACACTTTTTCTCATCATGGTGGACGCTTACTCCAAGTGGTTGGAGGTAATCCCAGTTACGAGCACCTCCTCAGCAACGACAGTAAAGCACTTGCGTAGGGTTTTTAGCACGTTCGGTATACCCGACACCCTAATTAGCGATATCGCTAGTTGTTTCACGTCCGCTGAGTTCAGGACATTCACCGAGATCAACGCCATTCGGCACATCACCTCCGCCCCTTTCCACCCGGCAACAAACGGCCAGGTAGAGCGCCTCGTGCGCACCACCAAAGACGCGCTGAGGCGCATGGGCCCCGGGGATCTTAACCTGCAAGTGTGTCAGTTCCTGCTGGGCTAGAGGGTGACCCCCCTAGCTTCAGGGTACTCGCCCGCGGAGCTCTTAATGCGTAGGAAGCTGACCACGATTCTGACCAGGTTAGACCCAACGAGGGTGGAGGACACTGGGAGGAACATCGGGTTAGCGGACACGAAGAGTTTCGAAGTAGGTGCCCCGGTGCATTGCAGGAACTACGCTAACGCGGGGCCAGCCTGGGTCCCGGGCGTCATCGTTGGGCAGACGGGTCCCGTGTCGTATTGTGTAGAGACCAGTGCGGGTCTACTCTGGAGACGGCACGCAGACCAACTCTGACGCCGGGTCCCGGGCAGCCAAAGCGCGGACGGCGCGAAGAAGGATTCAACGTTAGGGTTCTCCCCCACCCGTTCAGCCCAAGGGGGAGGAGAGGGGGACCAGTGGTCCCCACCTAGGGGGGAGGGGAAGGAGCCTGTCCTCATAGATAGCCTGAGGGATGCCCCCAATAACCCAGTAGATGATTTCGAGTTTCACCCAGTAGAGGATTTCGAGTTTCAGTTACAAAACCGGGGGGGGGGTTTCGGAGTGGTCCCCCTCCCATCCAAGCGAGAAGCGGGGTTTTTCGTTAGCCCCCAGTGCCCCCGGTTTTTCCACAATGGAGTTTGTCCCTTCCCCAAAAGCCGCAGAACCGCGGCAAGTCGCTAACGAGTCTCCCTCTCCCGTTGCAGGACAAGAGACCAGGGGACAGAGAAGCAGTAGCGCCCCCGGGACAAGCCAGCCAGCATCATGCCCAAAACGCGTTTGCAATAAGCCATCTTGGATGAGAGACTTCGTCTCATCCTAGGGGGGAGGGATGTTGTGTTCCTAATACTATGCCTTTGCAACAATGTAACAACCATCAACTGTAACACTGTAACCCTCTGTAATAGGACACGAGCTAGTAACCACTAGGTGGCAATAGCGAGCATCCAGCTCATATGGTCCCAATTACTCAAGAACTCCAGCGCGGGAAGATTCCCGCCACTACCTCACCTGGACAAGAAGGGCGTGACCAGAGTTGACGTCACGCGGGCGGTAGCCAATGGGCTATCATGGAGCCACATTCAAATGTATAGCCACTGTATATATTGAGCTGTTCGTCCACCATTACCACATGTTCCCCCGGACCACCATGCAATAAAGATGTGTTAAGCCAATCCTTCGGCTGTTCCTGTGTCTTGGTTCTCATACACTAAAACTTCCAATGCATCAACAATGCTGTCTAACCATCTCATCCTCTGCCTCCCCCTTCTCCTTTTGCCTTTGATCTTTCCTAGCATCAGGGCCTTCTCCAGTGAGTCCTTTCTTCTCATTTGGCAGATAATAATTCATTATAATTTCTGTAAATATTAGAAATTACCACTAGGGGAAAACTGAGACTATGTTACTGCATGGTCTCCTGGTAAACTCAAGTTAGGCACTAATTTTACACAAGATATCAAATTATTATAGCACTGTATCTGAAGCTGCAATAGTGACAATGACAAGTTGGCTGCTGGGAAGAATTGAGTAGCATGCCAAACTCTGTACTGATCCCATGCATATTTGGGTCTAGGTTCTATTGATATAAATGAGGCTTACCTTTGAGTAAATGTGTATTGGCTGGGCTGAGGAATTGCTTTGCTAAGCATTCTTACTTGGCTGTCTGGTCCATGGGAATAGGTGGGACTATTTCTGAATAAATTAACATTCTTAAAACAAAATTATAAGAACGCCCTGTAAGCATATAGCAAGTGTAGAACTCAAGCTTGTCTTTATTTGCCAGTGCAAAACATAGTTCAGGGGGAAAATCCCCAGAGAGAAAAAGGGTTCAGTGTCCTGTGAATTATCAAGTGGGACTATTTATAATTAGGATTTAATTATTAATAATTAATTTAGCATTTAATTATTATGGTTTAAATTACTTAACAAGTTGGTGCTTTTCCTAGTAACTGCTGTCACATGACATTTGCAGGTCTGTCTTGCCATTTCACAGTCACTTTGGCAGCTGCATAATTACACATCATGTACAAAATAGGCATTGTTGTAGCATGGTTTCAACAGCCCTTAGGTGGGAATGTAATAGCTGGAGGAACAGCCCTGGGAGAAAGTTTGAGTAAACATGGTAATACTAAATCAAATTGTTGGTCTCATCTTTCTAGTACCTTGTCAATTGTAGGGTCTGAACCTTTCCCACCCCCAATTTTACACACTCAGATGAAATACAGTAGTAGCCGGAGGAGTCATAGGTTGGCTTATCTGTTATTCAGTTCTGTGTTCACTTCAGGGATAAAGTTGGCAAAATTTCTGCACATTGCCCTTACCCTGCTTCCATACTGTACTGTCTATTTCAAAACTAGATCTAGATCTGAGGCCTAAGTAACAAGCTGCACATTACATATAACTTGTAATTTTAGCTAACATGATGTAGTGTTTTCACTGCAGACTTTCATGTCTAAGAAATCAGGTGTGCAAATGAGCCTATGTTTATGGCCGGAAGATTAACCGCCAAAGTAAGCAATAACATTTTCAAGCAATAGGATATGTTAAAGCCTCTACTGGGACAATGAGACACATTCATCAAATAAGCAATTCCCCTTTCTAATGATGGTCTGTCTACAAAGAATAGTTTAAATGCATGGGCATTTAAGAGGAAATTGGATAACCATCTGTCAGATCTACTTTGATTTCGATTCCTGCAGCCTCTTCCAACTCGTTTATTTTATTATTCTTGTCTTAAACTTGGGCATTTGTGATATCCGTGAATTAACTCATCCTAAACAATCAGGAAACCAAAACCATCCTTCCCTGTTCCCCAGATGTCATGGGCAACTGAAGGCAACATAGAAAGGGAAACGAAGGAAGGACATAAGTGCAAAGGGTTACCACCCATGATAGGATGTTTTTGTTATTTTGAAAAAAGACTAAGTAATTCATCAAGCATTAGGTAAGTATAAAGCATCCTGCTAGTCTGAGGTTTTGCTGGATGCTACTTCAGATTTTCTCTCTCTCAGAACGACTGGATTTTACCCTGTGCAGATGGTCCTCTGCAACCTTAGCAGGACACTGGATCAAGAAATGACTTTGACTAAGTACAAATTGGAAGGAACTACATAGTATAGGTCCGGCTTCCTGATTTGACTTATACCAGAAATTGATTTGACCCGTTTTTACTCAGCAAAGGAGATATTGATCTTGGCAGTCAAGGAAGCAATTTGTATTTGAATAGGAATGTCTAACACGGTGAGAGAATTATTATATTTTGAAAAGAAAATCCATTAAAACACCATACTTTTAAAAACTAAGCTTCTATACAATCTTATTAAATTTCCCCCTGAAACCTGCTATCTGTCTCTGATTTGGACTGTGATCTGAAAGTGTAGGTGCTACAGAGCTAAAATTTTCTTAATTCAAATTAATAAAGCAGGGAATGAAAACAGTGTTTCTCTTTTGAGAGTACAGTACTGTATAATGAAAAACACTTTCCACTGACCTAACCTTGACTGTAGCTTGGAACATGCAGAAGTCGAGTTGCTTATATAAGGTCTTGAAAATATCCCTTCTTGGCATGAGTTCTATATTTACAAGGACAGATCTTCCTATCAGATAGGAATGGGTTTGCTTCCAAAACATTAGAACAATGTATGTTTCTCACTGGCTTTCCTCTAGACTGGTTTGAAGAGTCTGGCACCGAAACAACACAAACACTAACATATTAAGAATAGGGCCACAATCTCATCAACGCAAAAGCAATCTAACTTGTAGACCAATCTTACGGCTTCACAACAATGGCCACCATTTTGCTAGTCTTCCAGCTGAATGGCATATTCTAGCAGTGCACAGCCAAGCAGAGTTTCTGCTCCTTTCCCCAGAATTCTAGCTAGGCTTAAACAACATAAAACAAACAAGTGTTCCCTCCATGTAGAACCAGGACTGGAAGCAATTGGTTGAAACAGGGCCACCATCAGAAATTTCTGGGGCCCATACTGAGCAATCCTATCACAAACACACACCCCGCAATGTCACAGTTATGGCTGGTGGCAGCAGGGCCCCTGTCAGCTCCGGGCCCTATATAGCAGTACTGGTAGTAGTGCCCTGGGTTGAAGGTTCAACTACCTTTACATTGATCCAAGAGGGTTCCAGACATGATGTAGCTAAGAAAAAGAAGAGTGCAAAAGTAAAAAAAATAAGAAGCAACAACAACAGCAACAAGAAGAAGAAACATTTAAGTGCTTGGATGTAACTGTTCAGACTACTAATTGTGTATATTTAATAGAATGCAGCTGTCAGATGAGATACATCGGCAAATTGGTTAGAGCTTTGAAAACTAGAGTATGCGAGCACAGATTGAAAATTCGAACTCAAGACCTCCATGCTCCTCTAGTGTCGCATTTTCTCCAGATGAGGCATAGTGGGAATGATTTTAGATTTACAGCGCTAGAACAAATTCGCCCCAAACCATATGAAAAAATTGATATAGATAAACAACTCTGATTTAAAGGATTAAATCAGGAATTAGACATGTCCCCCTTTCTGTAGTAGGTCACCTTTAGAGTAACGATTAGATTAGCAACAAACAATCCATGTCAGTAGCCTCGCACCTGACTCAGTTAAGGACTTGTTATGTATGTTAACTGTTTTCTGACAGGAGCGGAATGTATCTTATCTCATATATCTATTCTTATGCAAATAAGTGGATTGAAAATGTGCACACTCTGTTAGCCAATGGGTTTGTTTTAGGAGCGGAATGTATCTTTTCTCATGTATCTATTCTTATGCAAATAAGTAGATCGAAAATGTGCACACTCTGTTAGCCAATGGGCTTGTTGTAGGAGTGGAATGTATCTTTTCTCATGTATCTATTCTTTTGCAAATAAGTGGATCGAAAAATATGCACACTCTGTTAGCCAATGGGCTTGTTGTATTTTTATTGTTACTGTTACTGTTTATAGTGTATATAAGTCCGAGTTTTGCCCCATCCAAAGTGTGTTCAAACCCCACTAATAAAGAGCTGAATTTCACTACTTCATTTGTCTGCTTCTTCATTTCTTGAACACTAAACTGGCGATGAAGGTGGGATGGCATCCCCACACGGCAGCAACATCAGCCCATTCGACCCAGCACATCCAGAGAAATGGGCAACATCCGAACACCGGTTCCACTACGCAATGGCCACGCAGAAGATCACCACCGGAAACCAGAAGCACTCCTGTTTCCTCGCTCAGTGCGGTTCTGAGACACTTGATCTGGCAACCCACCTCGTTCTCCCAAGGGAAATGGATGTGGTGCTACTCGCAGACATCATGTCTGCACTGAGGAGGCACCTGCAGCCAGAGGTCTCAATCTGCCCGGCCAGGGTGGCCTTCCACAGAAGAGAGCAGTCTGCTGGCCGGCATGAGGGACGAAGATGCTCAATGTTGCCTCATGATCAGAAAGACGCTAACCTTCATGGATGTCCTAGAAGAGGCAGTAGCGTCTGAGGCCACACGTTCCGGGATAAAGCTTTTCCGGCACCGCCACTCCACCACCAGTGCCACCAACTCAGATGTGCAAGCTCAGCAAAGTTCACCTTCATCCTCCTCAGCATCGCCTGGTTCCACCTCTTCATCGAAGTCCTGCGACGCAGAAGGAAAATTCCAAGCGGTCCGATGAAAGCACTGAGAGCACCGTGACGATCGCGAGAAGAAATTCCTTCATAAGTGTGATGGCTGCGGAGCCCAGCATGACCACAAGAAGTGCCCCACCCACACCACAGAATGCCACAACTGCGGACAAAGAGGGCACATTGCTAGGGTATGCCGACAGTGAAAGCAAAGACCTCTAGCACCTGTGCCCAAGAAGAGTCATCACCACAACATGTCCATCACCAAAGTGTCACCCGAACGTGGGCCGTGCAAAGTGGGCATCATCAGCTAGCGTTTCTTTGAAGACCTGAGCCTACAGGATGTCCCCTTCAAGATGGAGGTGGATTCAGGTACTACCTTTTCCATAATCCCACAGTGGGAGTTTTTGAGAATTCCCCCTGCCTCTCGGCCCAAACTTAAATCCTTTAAAATTTCCCTCCGGGATGTGCAAGGTTGCCAGATTCCAGTCCTGGGGGTGGGTAATTTCTTGGTTAAATTCAAAAACATTCACACCTCCTTGCCATTGGTTGTAGTTAAGCAGGGCACTAACTGTCTTATTGGGACCCAATGGTTTAGGCCCCTGGGAATCTGGCTTTCTGGCATTCACGCCATAGACCCTGACCCAATCCGGGACGGTTGTGCTGCACATCCTGAGGTATTCAAAAAGGGTTTAGGTTTATACAAAGGGCCCCCTGTTGACTTTGAGCTTGACCCAACTGTCTGGCTCATCCGGATGAAGCCACGCCGGGTACCCTTTGCTTTAAAGGAGAAGATAGAAGCCGAGCTGGACAAACTGGTGGGGCAGGGCATCCTAGTGCCGGTGGACTCCGTAGAGTGGGAGACACCAATTGTAACTGCTTTGAAAAGTAATGGGGAGGTCAGGATATGCGCTGACTACAAGTGTACCATCAATAAAGCTATTCGCCCGAATGCATACCCTGTGCCCGTGGTAAGCCACCTTCTTGCCTCCTTGCATGGAGGAAATTGCTTTGCAAAATTTGACCTTGCCTAGGCTTACCAACAATTTACTGTGTCTCCTGCTGCTGCCATAGCCCAGACCATAGTAACGCATAGTGGGGCCTTTAAGGTAACTAGACTACAATTTGGGGTGAATGCAGCCCCTGGAATATTTCAATCTCTTGTAGAACTATTTTGAAAGGGTTGCCTGGTGTCCTGCCATATTTTGATGATGTCCTGATCACCACTAAGGACACCGTCAAACTAGCGGCCAGGCTCGATCAAGTCCTGTCACGTTTCGAGAGGGCCGGTTTATGTCTCAGAAGAGACAAATGTGTGTTTTTGGCATGGGAAGTGGAGTTCCTGGGGTACCGCATTACACCGCAAGGTATCATGCCCTCAGACTCCAAGGTGACGGCCGTGCGGAATGCACCCAGGCCGAAATGTAAAGCCGAATTGCAATCATTTCTAGGATTGTTAAATTTCTATCATGCTTTTTTCCATCACGAAGCCTCAGTTGCCAAACCATTACATCGACTTCTTAAGAAAGATACTGTTTGGCACTGTGGCCATTGCCAGGAACTTAAAAGGCTGCTATCTTCGGATGGTGTATTAACTCATTTTGATCCTAACAAAGAAGTTGTACTTGTGTGTGATGCATCCCCTGTGGGGGTGGGAGCTGTGTTATGCCATGAACTAAGTGACAGGAGGGATGCCCCCATAGCATTCTATTCCTGTTCACTCTCAAAGCCTGAGAAAAATTATGCTCAGACAGACAGGGAGCATAATCATGGCAGGCACTAAGAAATTCCACGATTACCTTTACGGAAGGCCTTTTACCAATGTAACTGACCACAAGCCCCTCCTTGGAATCTTTGTGGCCCATGCCTCAAATTCTGTCCCCAAGGATGTTGCGTTGGGCAATTTTCCTAAATGCATACAATTTTACTTTGGTGCACAGGCCCGGCAAGGTCATCTGCCACGCTGATGCTCTGTCACGTTCTCCACTGCCAGGGGTCGGGGAAGCCAATTGTGAGATCGAAAGTGACCACCAGGTCCTCATGATTGAGGCATTCGAATCGCCCCTGGTCGTCCACTCAGATATAGCCAAAGCTATGGCCAAGGATGTAACTAAAGTAATCTCTTGGGTACAAAAAAGGCTGGCCTGTCTCTCCTCTAGCCAAGGAATTCAGAACATTTCACTGCAAGCATTTGGAATTGTCAGTGGATCGAGGTTGCCTATGGGGCCAGAGGGTGGTCATTCCTGTCACTCTCAGGAAAAAGGTTTTACATCTACTTCACACATATCACCCAGGAATTGTCCGTTCCAAAGCCCTTGCCTGTAGCTACTTTTGGTGGCTTCAACTGGACCAAGACATAGAGCAGATGGTCGGCACTTGTGCCAGCTGTCAATCCTCTCACCCAGAGCAATCCCACCTTCCCTCTCAGGAATGGGATTCTGCTAGGGGCCCGTGGTCCAGGTTGCACATAGATTTTGCAGGTCCATTTAGGGGTGCCCTATTTTTGTTAGTTGTAGACTCATTCCATTCTCTAAGTGGCTGAAAGTGATTAGAGTGCCTAATACCACTTCAGCCACCACGATAATGTACCTGAGAAGGCTGTTTACAGCATTTGGACTTCCAGATGTGCTGGTGTCTGACAATGCATCCACGTTCACATCTGCAGAATTCCAATCCTTCATGGAAAGGAATGCAATTAGGCACATCACTGCCACCCCATTCCACCCAGCCACCAATGGCCAGGGGGAACGGCAGTTGCATACAACTAAAGATGCACTTTGGCAACGCGCTTTGGCGTATGAGTGAAGGTTATTTGGAGCTCCAGTTATGCCAGTTTCTTTTCATGTATAGGCTCATCCCCCTTGCCTCAAGGCTGTTCCCTGCTGAATTGCTCCAGCAAAGGAAACTGTCATCCTTGCTGGACAGATTGGATCCCTCTAGGGTGGAGGACAAAGGCACAAATATAGTGATCCAACACCAGAAGGGTTTTTCTCCGGAATACCCTGTACATTGCCGCAATTATGCAGCTGGTGGTCCTATGTGGGTGCCTGGGTTTGTGATCGATCAGACTGGTCCTATTTCTTACAGAATCGAAACAGCCACTGGTCTGATCTGGAGGAGGCACACGGATCAATTGAGACCCAGAATACTGGACCCACAGGATGAATACAGACACTCAATGTTAGGGTTGGCCCCCACCCATTTAAACCCAGGGGGCAGAGGTAATAGTCAGCAGCAAGCTAACTTAGACCCAGAGGTGTGTTCTAGGGACGGATTTCAAGAGGAAATTGTGGAATGCTCCCCTACTCCGGCCATGTGTATCCCTACACTGTCCCAGCCTAGCACTCTGGATTCCTTTATTGATAATGACCAATTTTGTTTGGAGTCGCCCTCCACTCTTAGTAAACACAGGAGGGACCCTGAGTTGTCTTATTCATCCACAGAATTAGATTTTGGTTTTGAGCGATCCCCTGCTCCTCCATCTGACAAACGGGGCTGTAATTTGGGTTTACAATCCTCCCCCTCTAGTCAATCCCTCACTCCAGTCGGGTCACCCATCCTACGAGCCCCTGAGCCGGCTCAGCCAAGCGTCCGACCCAGAAGGGAAACTAGACCGCCATCCTGGTTAAAGGATTTTGTTTTTACCTGGGGGTGGGGGAGAATGTTATGTATGGTAACTGTGTTTTCTGACAGGAACGGAATGTATCTTTTTTCATGTATCTATTCTTATGCAAATAAGTGGATCAAAAAATGTGCATACTCTAGAACATAAGAACATAAGAACAGCCTTGCTGGAACAGGCCACAGCCCATCCAGTCCAGCATTCTGTCTCACACAGTGGCTCACCATTTCCTTCAGGGTATTCCCAAGGAGATGCCTTCACCTGCTTAGGATTCCCTTGAAATGGCATTGAGAGATATCCTGCCTATCTCTCCAACCCGGAGGTTGTCCTTAAGTATCCATAATTATAGCCATTGATACCCCTGTCCTCCATGAACTTGTCAAATCCTTTCTTAAAGCTGTCAAGACTGACAGCTGTCACCACTTCTTCTGGCAGGGAGTTCCATAGACCAGGGATCCTCTGGGTGAAAAAGTACTTTCTCTTATTTGTTTGAGAACTAGAACCCAAAAATTTCATGGAGTGTCCCCTAGTTCTAGTGTTATGTGATAGGGAAAACAGTTTTTCCTTATCTACTTTGTCCACACCGTGCATGATTTTATAAACTTCAATCAGGTCACCTCTTAGACACCGTCGTTCAAGAGTGAAAAGGCCCAACCGTTGCAGCCTCAGATGGTAAGGAAGGTGTTCCAGTCCCCTAATCATTTTGGTTGCCCTCCTCTGCACTTTTTCCAACTCCATAATATCCTTCTGGAGGTATGGCGACCAGAACTGTACACAGTATTCCAGATGGGGCCTCACCATAGATTTATAAAGAGGCAAAATGACACTTGCTGACTTATTTTCTATACCCTTCCTAATGATCCCTAGCATTGAGTTTACTTTTTTCACTGCTGAGGCACACTGGGTTGACACCTTCATTGAGCTGTCCACCAGGACACCAAGGTCCCTTTCCTGGTTTGTCGCAGAGAGTTCAGAACCCATCAGTTTATAAATGTAATTGGGGTTCTTTGCCCCAACATGCATCACTCTGCACTTACTAACGTTGAAGCTCATTTGCCACTGTTTTGCCCACTCCCCCAGTGTCAAGAGATCCCTCTGGAGCTTCTCACAATCTCTCACAGTTTTCACTACCCTGTATAATTTAGTGTTGTCAGCAAATTTGGCTACCTTGCTTTTTACTCCTACCTCTAGATCATTTATGAAGAGGTTGAAAAGCAGGGGTCCCAGTACTGAACCTTGGGGGACCCCACTCTTTACTTCCCTCCACTTGGAGAAGTATCCATTTAGTGCTACCCTCTGTTTCCTGTCCCTTAGCCAGGTGCTGATCCTGTCCCTTTATTCCATGACTGGTAAGTTTATTCAAGAGCCTTTGGTGTGGGACCTTGTCAAAAGCCTTCTGAAAGTCCAGATAAACAATGTCAACTGGATCCCCCTTATCCACATGCTTGTTGACACTCTCAAAAAACTCCAACAGATTAGTGAGGCATGATTTGCCCTTGTAAAAGCCATGTTGGCTCTCTTTTAGCAGCGCCTTCTCTTCTATGTGCCTATTAATTCTATCTTTTAGGATGGTTTCCATCACTTTACCTGGGACACATGCCAAACTGACAGGTCGGTAATTCCCTGGATCACCCCTGGATCCTTTTTTGAAAATTGGTGTTACATTCGCTACCTTCCAGTCATCAGGCACAAAGCCTGATTTGAGGGAAAGATTATATATTTTGGCTAGGAGATCAGCAATTTCATCTTTAAGTTCCCTGAGAACTCGTGGATGGATGCCATCTGGTCCTGGTGATTTGTTAGTGTTTAGTTTAACAAGACATGCAAGGACCTCCTCCCTGGTTATTTCTATCTGGCTTAATTCTTCGGTTTCCCTTCCTACGAAGATAGGCTCTGTTTTGGGCATGTGGTCTCTGTCTTCTTCAGTGAATACTGAAGCAAAGAATTCATTGAGTCTCTCTGCAATCTCTGTTTCCTCTTTAATAACCCCTTGCCTTCCATTGTCATCTAATGGTCCAATGGCCTTCCTAGTTGGGTTCTTACTTCTAATGTACTTAAAGAAGTCTTTGTTATTTCTCTGAGTATTTTTAGCAATACGCTCCTCAAAGTCTTGCTTTGCTTTCCTGATTGTTGCCTTGCATTTGTTCTGCCAGAATTTATGTTTCTGCCTGCTGTCCTCATTCGGACAAGCCTTCCATCTTCTAAATGAGCCTTTCTTGCTTTTGATCACTTCCTGTACAGCTCCTGTAAGCCACATTGGAGTCTTCTTGAACCTGGCAGTGCCCTTTTTCCTTTGGGTATGCATTCCAATTGGGCCTCTGTTATTGTTTTTGTACAGTCTCCATGCCTCTTGGAGTGTTTGGACTCTCTCACTTTTCCCTTTCAGCTTCTTTTTTACTAGTTTCCTCATCTTTGGGAAATTTCCTTTTTGAAAATTTAAGGTCTCTGTGTTAGATTTTATCAGTGACTTGCGGTCTATGATCAAGTTAAACATAATTGAGTTGTGGTCACTGTTCCCTATTGGATCAGTCACATTAACATCTTGCACCAGATCCTGAGTATTACTCAGGACCAAGTCAAGGATTCTTCTACCTCTAGTTAGGTCTTCAACCATCTGTCCCAGGGAACAATCATTTAGCATATCTAGGAACTTTATCTCTTTATCATGTGCTGAACAACAGTTCACCCAGTCTATGTGAGGGTAATTGAAGTCCCCCATTATAACCAGGCTTCCCTTCTTGGATGCCTCCTTTACAACATTCTCCAACTGCCAGTCTCCCTCAAGAGTTTGGATCGGAGGCCAATAGTATATGCCTACTGTTTGACCATCCTTGTGGCCTGGTACTCTTACCCACAGAGCTTCTAATGGTGACTCCAAATCACCTAGATATTCCAATTCATACGGTTTTATCACTTCTTTGACATACAAGGCTACACCACCTCCCGTTTGCCCCTTCCTATCCTTCCTGTACAGTTTGTAGCCTGGGATAACTGTATCCCATTGGTTATGGGAGCAGGAGCAGCCGCGAGGCCAACCCAGCTGGGGGTGAGGAGGACCAGGCAGGCGGCGGGAGAGGTCGCGATCTGCCACCACCGCCACTGCGAGGAGGCTGCCCGCGGCCAGGAGCAGCCGCGAGACCACCCCAGCCGGGGGTGAGGAGGACCAGGCAGGCGGCGGGAGAGGTCGTGATCCGCCACCGCCGCGAGGAGGCTGCCCGCGGCCAGGACCAACTGCGAGACCACCCCAGCCGGGGGTGAGGAGGACCAGGCAGGCGGCGGGAGAGGTCGCGATCCGCCACCGCCGCGAGGAGGCTGCCCGCGGCCAGGAGCAACTGCGAGACCACCCCAGCCGGGGGTGAGGAAGACCAGGCAGGCAGTGGGAGAGGTCTCGATCCGCCGCCGCCGCGAGGAGGCTGCCCGCGGCCAGGAGCAGCCACGAGACCACCCCAGCCGGGGGTGAGGACGACCAGGCAGGCGGCGGGAAAGGTCACCATCCACCGCCGCCGCCAGAGGCAGAGGAAGAGGAACAGCTGAGCCACGGGGGAAAACATCCACTGCCCGCCACTGCGATGTCCCTGGAGCAAGGGGCCCAGAGACAGCAACCCCACCTGGGGAGTGAGGACACAAGGATAAGTAGCTGATGTGAAAAAATGTAGCTGAATTAATATAGCAACTGACATAGAGACTTTACACTGACTTAATATAGCAATTAACATAGAGATATTGTTTTAGAGTGTGATAATATGCATGATAATATGTTGTTTAAACTGTTTTAAACTTTTAAAACTGTGATATGATGTATGATGCGAGGAAAAAAATGCTGTAGAAACCGGCAAACCACGCCACAAAGCTTGCCAAGAGAACCCTATTGACCAAAACAAAAGGCAAAACAAAGGAGCAGGCTAGGTGATACAGGATGCTTAACACCACAGAGTGGAGGAAGGGGAGGGACAGGAAAGGGGGAGGAGAAATGCAATGTTGTAAGGAGCAATACTGCATAGGGACATGGAATGTGAGATCAATGAACCAAGGTAAACTGGAAGTGGTAAAAAATGAGATGGAAAGAATAAGCATTGACATCTTGGGAATCAGTGAGCTAAAATGTACAGGGATGGGCGAATTCAGCTCTGGAAACCATCACATCTACTACTGTGGACAAGAAAACCTTAGAAGACATGGAGTAGCCATAATTGTCAATAAAAGAGTGAGAAGAGCAGTAATGGGATGCAACCTCAAAAATGACAGAATGATGTCAGTAAGAATTCAGGGCAAACCCTTCAATGTTACTGTGATCCAAATATACGCACCCACCACGGATGCAGATGAAGCCACAGTGGACCAGTTCTATGAGGACTTACAACACCTCATAGAACAAACACCAAGAAATGATGTCCAAATTATTTTAGGAGACTGGAATGCCAAAGTAGGCAATCAAAAAGTGGAGGGGATAACAGGCAAGTTCGGTCTTGGAACACAGAATGAAGCAGGGCAAAGATTGATAGAGTTCTGCCAAGAGAACGCACTGGTCATAGCAAACACCCTCTTGCAGCAACACAAGAGGCGACTTTACACATGGACATCACCAGATGGCCAACACCGAAACCAGATTGACTACATACTCTGCAGTCAAAGATGGAGAACCTCCATACAGTCAGCAAAAACAAGACCTGGAGCAGACTGTGGCTCAGATCACAACCTACTGATTGCAAAATTCAGGCTTAGACTAAAGAAAATAGGGAAAACAAAGAGACCAGACAGATATCACCTAGACAGCATCCCTAAAGAATACACGGTGGAGGTGATGAACAGATTCAATGGCTTAGACTCAATAGATAGAGTGCCAGAAGAATTATGGACAGAGATGAGGGACATCATGCAGGAAGCAGCAAAGAAAACCATACCAAAAGAAAAGAAGAGTAAGAAAGCAAAGTGGTTGTCTGATGAGGCTCTTAAAATAGCAGAGGAAAGAAGGAACGCAAAAGTCAAAGGAGAAAGAAAAAAAATACAATCATTTGAACACAGAATTTCAAAGAAAAGCAAGGAGAGATAAGAAAAACTACCTAAAAGAACAGTGCAAAGAAATGGAGGAAAACAACAAAAGAGGCAGAACCAGAGACCTTTTCAAAAAAATCCGGGAAATCAAGGGAACATTTAAAGCAAAAATGAACATGATAAGGGACAAAGACGGAAAGGAGCTAGCTGATGCAGAAGAGATTAAGAAAAGATGGAAAGAGTACACAGAGGAACTCTACAAAAAGGAACTCAACACTCCTGATAGTCACAATGATGAAGAAATTGAACCTGAGCCAAACATCCTGGAGAGTGAAGTCAGAAAGGCCCTAAAGAGCACTGCAAACAACAAAGCTAGTGGAGATGATGGTAAAGGTAAAGGTTTCCCTTGCTCGAAAGCCAGTCGTATCCGACTCTAGGGTGCAGTGCTCATCTGTTTCTAAGCCGAAGAGCCAGCGCTGTCTGCTTCTGCAGACGTTTCCGTGGTCATGTGGCAGGCATGACTAGACACCGGAGCGCACGGAACGCTGTTACCTTCCCACCGAAGTGGTCCCTATTTATCTACTTGCAATTTCTTGCTTTTGAACTGCTAGGTTGGCAGGAGCTGGGATGAAGACGGGAGCTCATTTCCGTCCTGCAGTACTCGGGAATCGAACTGCTGACCTTCCGCTTCCCAGTCAGCGTCTTAGCGACTTGAGCCACTGCAGTACCCGGAGATGATGGTATCCCAGTTGAATTTTTCAAAGCTCTAAAAGATGATGGCATCAAATTACTGCATTCAATATGCCAGCAGATTTGGAAAACAAAACAGTGGCCACAGGACTGGAAAAGATCAGTATATGTTCCAATCCCAAAAAAGGGCAATGCCAAAGAATGCTCAAATTATCGAACAATTGCGCTCATCCCACACGCCAGCAAGGTGATGCTCAAGATAATACAGGATAGACTTCAGCAGCATGTGGAAAGAGAATTACCAGAGGTGCAGGCTGGTTTCAGAAGAGGCAGGGGGACTAGAGACCACATTGCCAACATACGTTGGATCATGGAGAAAACAAAGGAATACCAGAAACAAGTTTACTTTTGCTTTATTGACTACACTAAGGCATTTGATTGTGTGGATCACAACAAGATGTGGCAAGTAATTAAAGAGATGGGAATACCAGAGCACCTCATATGCCTCCTGAGAAATCTGTACACGAACCAAGAAGCAACAGTTAGGACAGAACACGGAATGACAGAGTGGTTTGGAATAGGAAAAGGAGTAAGACAAGGCTGCATTTTGTCACCCTGCTTATTCAACTTATACACAGAGCACATAATGCGCAATGCAGGGATGGAGGAATCACAATATGGGATCAAAATTGCTGGGAGAAACATCAACAATCTGAGATATGCAGACGACACCACCCTAATGGCAGAAAGTGAAGAAGACCTAAAGAATCTCTTGATCGGATTGAAGGAAGAGAGTGCAAAAGCTGGCTTGAGACTCAATATCAAGAAAACCAAGATAATGGCAAAAGGCCTTTAATATGGGGGGGGTTGTGGTCCCCCTCTCCACTGGCTTCCTTGGGTTTGGGAGGGTTGGGTGGAGAAAAGGGGTCTGTCTCCCCAAACCTTCCGGACCCAGGAGAGCCATCGGAGAGGGGGATCCCCCCCAACTCCGTTTTTAAAGAGAAGTAACTGCTTGGTTTCTTCTCTTCAATATGGGGCGTGTGTGTGTGTGTGTGGAGGGGAAACCCCTCTCTGCCAGGTCCCCTGGGGTCAGGAGGGTTGGGGAGACAGACTCCTTTGGTTCCCCCAAACCTTCCAGACTCATGGGACCCAGGAGAGGGGATTAGACTCATGGGACCCAGGAGAGGGGATTGAATCCAGGCTACCCTCTGATATTAAAAGGGAAATCTCAATTATGGTTTCCCCTTTAATATCAGGGGGGGGTTGTGATCCCCCTCTCCGCTGGCTTCCTTGGGTTTGGGAGGGTTGGGTGGAGAAAAGGGGTCTGTCTCCCCAACCCTTCCGGACCCAGGAGAGCCATCGGAGAGGGGGATTCCCCCCCAACTCCATTTTTAAAGAGAAGTAACCGCTTGGTTTCTTCTCGTTAATATGGGGTGTGTGTGTGTGTGTGGGGAGGGGAATCCCCTCTCTGCCAGGTCCCCTGGGGTCAGGAGGGTTGGGGAGACAGACTCCTTTGGTCCCCCCAACCCTCCCAACCCCAGGGGAGCCAGTAGAGAGGGGGAGCACAACACCCCCCCCCGTGATATTAAAGGGGAAACTCCGATTAGGAGCTTCAGGCGCCATTGGGGAGGGGGGGCTTTGGTTCCCACGGCTTGGCGGACTTGCTCTCCCGGTGTTTTTGTTTTTGTTTGTTTTAATTTTTGCGCGCCGGCTTCCTCAGCGTTCTGCGCGCTCATGGCGCGCAGGATGCTGGGGCTTGTAGTTATGGGTTTGTGCTTTGTGTTTGTGCTGCGGTTTTTTTAAACGGTTTTCTTTTGATTGGCTGCGGCACGTTTCCAAACGTTCCTTGCGCCACGCCGTGCGAGAGCCTCTTAGCCTGATTGGCTCTGGCGCGGCGCGGCGCAAGGAACGTTGGGAAAAGAAGTTGTTTCCCTTTTTTCGCGTTTGTGGGGCTGTTGCCCCACTGCCTGTTTTCTCAATCCTTTGTTGACCTGCAGACCCAGATCGGCCGTGTGCACGAAGGGTGAGTGCAGGCAAGTAGGGCAAGGCATAGCAACCTATAGCAAATTCCAACGGTTAACCCTTGGTTTTATAGGTTAAGATACAGTTATAATTTTTGCTTCTTGGCCACGAACGGATTTTCTAATTTTGCCAGCTCAAAAGTAGACATATGAAGTCTCAGTAGCAGATTACGCCTCATCTCCCACAGCTTCCCAAAGATTCAGCATGTGCAACCTATAGATGTATTCCAAACTGCCAAGAAAGATGACCCATTCCTTCTTCAGTGTGCCAGGTCAGAGACACAGCTCAAAGCAAGGCCTTTGGGAACCGTAGACTTGATGGACTTGTGTCAATGGCTCTGAAGTATGTTACCATTTCATCAAGACAGTGACAGTTCCTAGTGTCTTCAGGGGAAAGGGGGTTGAGAGCAGCCATTATATATTCTGAGAAGCAAATTCAGAGGCAGTATAGAGTGGAATCCTTGGCCAAAACTTTGACATTTTGGGACACCAGTGACCAGGAAGAGAGTTGATGCTTCTATTCTAGTACCATGACATGTACAAACCTATAGTCAAACAAGATATGCATGAGTAGAAACTGGAGCTAAAGGGGTACATTTTTAGCACTGTTGGCCTTTCTCAACTTGTAGTAAGGTATATCAGACTGGTCTGAAATTCAGCATATTTTCAAGTACATCACAAAAGAAGAACTTGGACTCCATACCAACTTGGAGCCCACATGAGGCTGAACTATAGGTCCTATGTCTCTATAAGTAAGATAACAGCTTCTGGTTAGGATTGCCACAATTCTTTCCCAACATACCGGGACAGCCACATGACATCATTGCGTTCTTCAAACTGTGCATGCATTGGATGGGGCTGTCAAGGAGACCGTGGCTCTGAGACCTCACAGAATCCCTGTCAGGGGTGGGCAGCCTCCATCTTTTTACCCCCTTTTCCAGTGGTTCCATGACCAGGAGCACTTCAGGTTTGTGCTTCAGCATGCCTCTTGCCTGCGCTGTTGCTCAAGGTGAGCCAAGGGATTTTTGCAAAGAGTTAATTCACTGTCTCCCTTCCTTTCTTTCAGTTATCTCACTTACAAGCATCTCTCCCTCTCTGACAGACTTCTCGGGGTGCTGTTTTGCCTTCACTGCTTGCAAGCAGGATAATTGTAAGAAAGGCAGGGAGGCAGTGAATTAACTCTGTGCAAAAATCCCTTGGTGGGATTTCTGGGCTCTCCACTCTCCTCTCCCTCCCTCTCTTGCTAAACGAGCTCTTCAGCTGGCTTGCTCAGACACACATACTCTTTCATTTGCCTCTGTTCTCCTGTCTCCTACTGAAGCACCTTTGTCCTCCTCTTCCCCCATGCATCCCTCCTTTTTCTCATTCTCCTTTCAGATACCTTCAATGTATCCCATCTCCAAGCTGCCTGTCAGCTGAGAGGTGGGTTCAGCGAAGCAGAGGTGGGGACCTCCGCTTACCGATGATCAGGCCATGCTGATCAACCCAATCTCCTTCTTCTTCTTCAGCCACCAAAGTGCTGTGGCTGCTGCTACAGATGCTGGCTAGCGCTTAAGTAGAGGCACCGCTCTAAGGGGGCAAGAAAAAGGCGAGAATTTTCCCCCAAACTAAGAGCATGCCCCTTGGTTTGAAACCTTACAAATCCGGGACTTTTCAATGATTTTTACAGAACCGGCCAGGACAATTAAAATCTGGGAAATTCCTGGTTTTCCAGGACATATGGCAACCCTACTTCTGGTTCAGCAAATTTGCATATAACCAATCAGAGTGCATTCATCAGCATAACATAGTCTGTTCTCATAACATCTTCCCTTGGTTCACAGAGGCAGGATGTTGACATTACTCCGACATTCTAGCCCTAGCTGGTAGGAAGATACGGAGGCATTGAGGCCTTGACGAAGGTCTCCACCAGTCTCCTCCTGGCACTTGCTGATAATTTAGCAGTGACAGAACAGAGCCATGGCATTTCTGCACATTTCTAAACAACACACTAGTTTCTAATCCTAAGCAACTCCATTTTAAATAACTTGTAAACCCATGGTACTACGTTTCCATGACACCTCCACCTGCTTCTTTGCTTTTGGGGCTGTTGCCATTGGTATTTGAACTGCAAAAACAATTTAGACCAGTGGTTCCCAACCTTTTTTTTTTTGGCCATGCCCCACCTAAGCATCTCTAAAATCCTGATATCCCCCCTCCCCCGTGACATATAATTCTTATTATTCAAAAAGTGATCAATTTCAATTTTAATTTATACCCTGCCTTTCTCAGCCGAGGCCGACTCAAGGCGGCAACAACACATCAATGCAATACAATATAACAAAGATACAATAATTCAAGAACAATAGATCCAGACACAGTTACAAAAAAATTCGTCACAATTCACATTATACTCCTATTCACGTGGAGGAAGCCTTAAACGGCCATTCACTTGGTCTAAACAAGCTTCCAAAGAAATTATTCTTCTGTCAAATTTCACAGAACCTTTCCAAGACTTTTTTCCTTTCCTTTTTTTTTAAAACAGACCTGTTTTCAATCTTGGCTTATCACTATCATATTTCATGCCCCATGCTTCTGGGCAGAGGGAGGAATTCAATATTGAAGAACAAAGTAATCCAGAGCTTTCCTTCATTTCTATCTTTTATATCCTAGGGCTGTCCCAAAACAATGACTCAGTTTTTCGATTGTGCTGCATTTGGCTCTTGCTGACTGCTACCAGCCTGGCTAATCCTTTTTGTGCCTTCTTATCACTCATTCTTGTAATTTGTTTTCCCCACCTTTAGTTTTGTCTATCTTACCTTCTCAGGCTCCCAGAGTGTATTTCACCCTCTAAGAGGCTTGGTGCTTCCCCTCACGCTCTTTCATTCAGGTTGCTGGTCAGAAACACAAAGATGTGGCCAGAGGTTAGTTTCACATCTTGACAAGTTAACATTCCATTTTTTTCTCATCAGGCAAGAGAGAAATCCTGCAGTTTCCAATAAAAGGCTATGCCCCGTTACTGATAAGGGAGAGTAGAAAATGAACCTCTATCTTCTCAAACTTTTCACCATAATGCTAATCTCACTTTCCCTCTATAATACTAATCTCCTGAGTAAAAACTGACTTGAATCCCATAACAGCTGTGTGGAACAAAATAAATAAATTCCCCAGAGGGGGAAAATAACCCATCACAATGTCATCTTTTTATGATAATAGAGGAAGAAAAGAACTAAGCAAGTATGGCTAGCCTCCTTACATGAAATGAAGTAATATTTGAAGTAAAATAGCAAGACACCTGGCTCTCTCATAGCCACAACAAATGCATACAATAAGAGATTTATTATTGCATAAATGCTCCTTAGTGGGGAAAATAACAGGATGTTGAAATTCATGCCACCTTTGTTCTGCTGATTTTTCAGATCAATCTGAACAATACTGTTGTTATCTGCTATCAAGTCATTTCAGACTTACAGCAACCCTACAAATGAGAGATCTCCAAACTATCCCATCCTTAACATCCCTGCTCAGCTCTTGCAAACTCAATCCTGTGGTTTCCTTTAGGGAGTCAAACCATCTCACATTTCATCTTCCTCTTTCCCTGTTGCCTTCAATCTTTCCCAGCATTATAGTCTTTTTCTAGAGAGTATGTCTCCTCTTGATGTGCCCAAAGAAGGAGAATCTCAGTTTTGTCATTTTTGTCTCCAGATATAGTTCAGGGTTGATTTGCTCTAGCACAGAATTATTCATGTTTCTGGCAGTCCGGGGTATCTACAAAGCACAAATGAGTCATTTTTTGCCCTGTCACTTCTATTTATGGTCTCTAGCTTTCACATTCATACTTGATCAGAAATACAAGAGTATGGATGATTTATCTTTTCTAATTCCTTAATTACTGTCCTTCCGAGTCTCAGTCTCCTTTTGATTTCTTGGTTATTGTCTCCACTTGGATTGAATTGAACCAATGTATACAATTTTTTCCACTATTTCAGCTTCTTCATTGTCATTGTTAAATATATGTACTTCCTTTCTAGTCATTTTTGTCTTCTTGATGTTCAGATCCTGCTTTGACACTTTTTTCTTTCACTTTCACAGTCATTGTAGATGTCATCTGCATATCTGAAATTACTGGTGTTTCCTCCACAAATCTTTTACTCCTCCTTCATCTGAATCTAGTCTGGCTTTCCATATGATATATTTTACATGCAGATTGAACAGGTAAGGGGAAAAAATGCACACTTGTCTGACATCTTTCGCTACAGGAAACCTTTCTGTCTCTCCATATTGAGTCTTAACAGTAGCTCGTTGTCCACAATATAGATTCTGCTTCAGGATAGCCAAGTGCTAAAGCACACACATTTCTTTCAGAACAGCCCCTAGTTTCCATGACCCACATACAGTAGTGAAAGATTTTGCTGTAGAACATAAAGCATAAACTGAGCTTCTTCTGAAATTATCTGGCGTGCTCTAGGAGCCCCCAAATGTTTGCAATATGATCTCAAGTGCCACTTTCTTTTTGGAATCCCGCTGGAACACCAGGCATTTCTTGTGAACATCAGGCATTCCTTGAGAATCACCTTGCTTATATGAGAAATTAAAGCAATGGCCAGTTAGTCATTGCACTCCTAGGCAGTACAATAGGGTTTGGCAATACAGTACAGTAATCCTTGGCACTACAATCCTTGGGAGTTGTTCTTCCACTCCTTGGCAGAACAATACTAGCAAGGTAATAAATTTAAGAGCCCCGATTTTGGAACTTACAATTTAGTTATCAAAATACAAGCACCAATATACTGTAAGAGGTCACTGCTGTCAGGAAACACTGTGACTCTTTAGGACAGCTTTCCTTATCGCTTAATATACTGTAAAAGGAAGAAGAAAGGGGGCAGCATTGATCCTCCACTTACCTTTACCAGGAATGAATTTTTGAGCAGCTAACTGGATTTTCTCTTTCGAGTGCAGGATAGGCCGAGAGAATGAACTAAAGCAATTTTGTGTTGCTCAGTATGTTTTTTAATCTAATATTTGACTAAATTATTTGAGAAAGAAAGATTATAATGTTTCAGATTGCACAAAATATATACTGGTTGCTTTCTAGAGATCACCTGAAGACATAGTTCCACTTGTTAGCAACGTCAGCTTGCCATCAATAGCAGGAAAGATTATAGAACAAATCTGTGAACAATTAAAAAGGAACAGGTTTCTAAGACCCAGCAAAGGGTTTCTCAAAAACAAGTTAAGCCCCTTACCCTATCTCTTTTTTCAAACAGAATCACAAGCTTGGTAGATGAATAGTGTGTTGTAGATATAGTGTACAGTACAGTATCTTGATTTGAGCAAGGCTTTTCTCAAGGTCGCTCATAATATTCTGGCATTTATAGTCTGATATAGACTGATATATATAGTCTGATATAGCATAGACTATAAATGCCAGAATATTATGGCTGATAGGATGCACCCAATGAGTGCTCAGTAGTGGGTTATGGCCATTCTAGAGTGAAGTGGCAAGTGGTGTACCACAAGTTTCTGTTCCTGACCCAGTGTAGTTCAACATCTTTATAAATAACTTGGATGATGGTAGGGTCACGGAGAATGCACATCAAGCCTGCAGATGACACAAGTCAGGTAGCTCTAGAAAACAGAATCAGGATTGAACACAACCTAAGGAGATTGGAGAAACTAGCAAAATGAGTTTCAAGAGGGGGAAATATAAAGTTCTACATTCAAACAGGAGAAACCAGATGCACAAATATAAGACAGACAACAGCTGGCTGGGCAGTAGCCTATGTGAAAAGTATCTAGGCATCTCAATGGACCACAAGCTTTACATTAGTCAGTGGGGTGAAGCCGTGGCAAAAAAAAAAGCAAGGGATATACTCAGTTCCACCAACAGAAATACTACTCAATTCTGATTTTGTCGCATCTCACCTGGAAGAGAATCCCTGGAAAATAGATGGGGAAGAAGTAGAAGCAGTAACAGATTTTACTTTCTTAGGATCCAAGATCTCTGCAGATGGGGATTGCAGCCATGAAATAAAAAGGCGACTGATTCTTGGGAGACAAGCTATGAAAAACCTGGGGAACATAGTGAAAAGTAGAGATATCTCACTGCAAACAAAGGTCCGCATAGTCAAAGCAATGGCATTTCCGGTGGTAATGTATGGCTGTGAGAGCTGGACCATTAGAAAGGCTGAGCGAAGAAAAATAGATGCCTTTGAGATGTGGTGCTGGAGGAGAGTTTTGAGAGTCCCCTGGACAGCGAGGAGAACAAATAGGTCAATATTAGAAGAGATTAGCCCTGAGTACTCCTTAGAAGGACAAATAACAAAGATGAAGTTGAAGTATTTTGGACATCAAATGAGAAGAGAGGATTCACTTGAGAAGGCCTTGATGCTGGGGAAGGTGGAGGGCAAAAGAAGAAGGGGACGGCCAAAGATGAGATGGCTAGATGATATTGTAGACGCAATGGGCACGGGGCTGGGTGGACTAAGGAGGATGGTGGAGGACAGAGGTGCCTGGAGAGCGATGGTCCATAGGGTCGCAAAGAGTCGGAATCGACTGTGCGACTGAACAACAACAACACCTGGAATACTGTGCCAAATTCTGGGCACCAGTTTGAGGTTACTGATAAGATGAAACATGTTAAGAAGTTAACCAGGATGGTAAAAATTCTGAAAATGAAGCATTATGAGGCACAACTAAGGGAACTGGAAATGAGAGGCACTATGAGAGCCATCTTCAAATATCTGAATTATTATGACAGAGCAGGGATTCTCAACCTGCAGCCCACGGGCTGGATGCGGCCCACGGCCCCATTTCATGTGCCTCCCCCCCCCACTGCCTCCACCACACCAGGAAGTGCCATGTGGTCCAGGAAGGGCAAAATGGCCATCTGGCCCCCGAAGCTATCTGAGGGAGCGTGACCCAGCCCCCCAAGCTTAAAAAGATTGAGAACTCCTGACATAGAAGATTGAGTAAGCTTTTTTATCTGTGGCCCTAGAGAGCGGGTCTGGAAGGAAGAGATTCAAATTACAAGAAAGGAGGTTTTGCATAGCCATGAGGAAAAATTTGTTGACACTAAGAGCTGCTCTATAGTGGAGTGGGTTGGCTCGGAAGGTAGTGGATTCTTCATCTGAGATTTTTAAACAAAGCTAAAATGGCCACCTGTCAAAGATGCTTTAGCTCTGGAATTCTTTTGTTGTTGTTGTTGTTGTTGTTGGGGGAATTAACATGATAACCCTTTGGGATCTTTTGGTGTATGAAAACCAAGACACAGGACACAGCCTCGGGCTGGGTTAACTCAGGTTTATTGCATGGTGGTCAGAGGGAACATGAGGTAATGGCGGATCAAAAGCTCTTTATATACAGTAGTAACACATTTGAACGTGGTTCCATGATAGCCCATTGGCTACTGTCTGCGTGACGTCATTGCTGGTCACGCCCTTCTTGTCCAGGTGTAGGTGGTGGCGGGAAAACTTCCCGCGCTGTTGCCTTTGATGAGTTTGGACCAAGAGAGCTTGGACGCTCGCTGCTGCCCGCTGGTGGTCATTAGCTCGCGTCCTATTACAGGGTTTATGTGATACAGCTGAAGGTTACATTGTTACCCATAGGCAAGGTTACATTGGTTCCAATACATTGTTATCCATGTGGAGGATTAAACCATTAGGACACAACACCCCTCCCCCCTAGGATGAGACGAAGTCTCGAAACCACACTCCCCCCCCCTAGGATGAGACGAAGTCTCTCAGCCAAGATGGCTTATTTCGAACACGCTGGGGTCTCGGTGCGGGCTGCCTTCCCCCGGGTTTGCTACCTTCTCTTTGTCCCCTGGTTTCCTGTCCTGTAATTGGAGAGGGAGACTCGTTAGTGACTTGCCGCGGCTCCGCGGCGTTGTTGGGAGGTGTGTGCTTTATTGGGGAAGAACCGGGGGCACTGGGGGCTAACGAAAAACCCCTCTTCTCGCTTGGACGGGTGGGGGAACACTCCCGAAAACCCCCCCGGCTCGCAAAATCAAAATCAGAATTAAATTCGGGGGCAGCGGTCGCGAACTCCTCTCCCCCTTCCCCAGCCTCTGATAGAGCTGGCGTATCAAAAGGGTATGACTCGGGGCCGCTGCTTTCCCCCCTTGCTTGGGACCGTTGTCCATTGCTGTCTCCCCCTTGGGCTAAACGGGTGGGGGAGAACCCTAACGCTGAACCCTGTTGCTGAGCTCCACAGACCGGCCCCCCACTCACTCGGTGCCTAAGTTGGTCCGCGTGCCTCCTCCAGAGGAGACCCGTGCTAGTCTCGACCCGGTACGACACTGGCCCCGTCCGTTCCACAACCGTCCCTGGTACCCAGGCTGGACCTGCGCTGGCGTAGTTCCTGCAGTGAACAGGATCGCCGGCGGCGAAACCTTTCGAGACTGCCAACCCTACGTTTTTTCCTTTGTCCTCGACTCTCGTCGGGTCTAGCCTGGACAGGATCGTGGTCAGTTTTCGCCGCATCAACAGCTCTGCCGGCGAGTAACCTGACGCTAAGGGGGTCACCCTATACGCTAGCAAAAACTGACATACTTGGTGATTGAGGTCCCCCGGGCCCATGCGCCGCAGCGCATCCTTTGTTGTACGCACCAGCCGTTCCACTTGGCCATTCGTGGCCGGGTGAAACGGCGCGGATGTGACATGCCGAATGGCGTTTGCCTCCATGAATGCCCTGAATTCAGCGGAGGTAAAACAACTAGCATTATCGCTGACTAAAGTGTCGGGTAAACCGAACGTGGAAAAGACTCTCCTTAGCTGGCTAATTGTAGTGGCGGAAGACGTACTCTTTACTGGGATAACCTCCAACCACTTGGAGAACGCATCCACCACCAGGAGGAAAATGGTTCCTCGGAATGGGCCAGCGAAGTCTACATGCACCCTGGACCATGGCCCCCTTGCTGTGTCCCATTCCCTATGCGGGAGACGGGCCGCCTCTGGTCGGGAGCCCTGGCATGCCTCACAAGTGCCGACCATGTGCTCAATGTCCGCGTCCAGCTGTGGCCACCAGAAGTAACTCCGGGCCAGCGCCTTGGACCGGACGATGCCCGGGTGGCTGACGTGCAGCAGCTCGAGTACCCTCGGTCGCAGGGACGTAGGAACCACCACCCGTTGGCCCCACAAAAGGCAACCCCTCTCTAGGGACAACTCTATTTTTTTCCGAAAAAATGGGTCGAATTCCGTACCTGGGGATGACGCCGGCCACCCCTTCTGTACCCATGAGCTAACTTTTTCTAGCGTTCTGTCCTTGCCGGTGGCCCTGGCAATGTCGGCTGGTACTATTGGGGGTGAGTCTAAAACCTCTATTAACAAAACCTGGTGATCTCTCTCTACCCTTCCCTTTTGGGCGCTCGACAAGGGCAAAGGAGACCTCGAAAGTGCGTCGGCATGGCTGATCTGCATCCCGGGCCGGTATTCCAACTCATGCTGGTATGCGTTGAGAAAAATAGCCCACCGCAGCATTCTTGGGGACAGGATCTGTGGCGTGGGCTTACTTGCAGTGAAAATTCCTAATAGGGGCTTGTGATCAGTCACGATTTTGAACGGCCGACCGTACAAAAAATCGTGAATTTTTTTGGTTCCCGCTACTATCGCTAATGCCTCCCTGTCGGTCTGTGCGTAATTACGCTCTGCTTGGGACAGGGACCTTGAATAGAACGCTATCGGGGCTTCCCTTCCGTCGTCCAACACGTGGCAAAGCACCGCCCCCACCCCCACCGGGGATGCGTCACAGACTAGGACCACTGGCAGTTTGGGGTCAAAGTGCGTCAGGATTGCCTCAGATGTTAGGAGTTGCTTCAACTCTTTAAACGCCCTCTCTTGCTCGTCGCCCCACATCCATGTTTCCTCCTTTTTTAGCAACCGATGGAGTGGCTCGGCCACGGACGCCTTCCGTGGAAGGAAGGTATGGTAAAAATTGAGGAGCCCCAGAAATGACTGTAGCTCGGTTTTGGATGTGGGGCGAGGGGCATTCTTGATGGCGGCTACTTTGGATTTAGACGGCTTAATACCCTCCGGTGTGACCCGAAACCCTAGAAACTCAACCTCAGTTTCGAAAAAGACACATTTGTCTTTTCTCAGTCGTAGCCCCGCTTTCTCGAAGACAGTCAGAACTTTATCCAATCTCTTTGCCAGTTCGGCCTCACTCCCCCCTGTTATCAATACGTCATCAAAATAAGGCAACACCCCCTCCAGCCCCTTCAGGAGGCGTTCCACAAGCGACTGAAAAAGGCCGGGTGCCGAGTTCACGCCGAACTGTAAACGCGACACCTGGAACGCCCCTTTATGTGTGACTATCGTTTGTGCCGCGGCCGTGGCGGGAGTCACAGGGAGTTGCTGATAAGCTTGAGCCAAATCGAGTTTAGCGAAACACTTTCCCCCATTCAGCCTGGCCAGAAGGTGGCTGACCACCGGCACCGGGTATGCATTAGGGCGGATCGCCTTGTTAATTGTACACATATAATCAGCGCAAATGCGCACCTCCCCGTTAGCCTTCAGCGCTGTTACAATTGGAGTTTCCCACTCCGCGGAATCAACAGGAATAAGAATCCCCTGGCCCACCAGCTTGTCCAGTTCCGCCTCTATTTTGTCCTTTAGTGCGAACGGCACCCTGCGCGGTTTGAGTCTTATCGGGCGGACCTCCGGGTCTAGGTCGAAGGCTACAGGGGGTCCTTTGAACTTTCCAAGTCCTTTTTTAAAAACGGCGGGATGCGCGTCGCACACCGCTTGTATTGGATCCACCCCCACGGTATGCACTCCCCCTATGAACAAACCTAAGGGCTGAAACCACTGCGTCCCTAGGAGGCTACAACTTCCCCCCTTAAGGACAACTAGGGGCAGTTCCGCAGAATGTCTCTTAAAACTGACCCGAAATTTCCCGACCCCCAACACTGGAATGCTGTTCCCCTGTACATCTCGTAGCGTGGACCTCAACGTTTTAAGTTTGGGTCGCACGTGGGGGTCGATTTTCAAGAACTCTTTCTGGGGAATTATAGAATAGGAGGACCCCGAGTCAATTTCCATCCTGATAGGGGCCCCTTGTACTAGTACCTCAACGAAGTAATGGGACTGTCCCGCGGACACGCTGAACACTGGAGCGTCGTCCTCGCTGTCGTCCGAGATGCGGCCCACGCCGTCCTGCTTCCTCGTGGTCTGGGCGCCATCTTTGGACCTTGCTGGACGGTCCGGTCTGGTCGAACGGTCTTGTGACTGCCTCCGGCCCTCCTTCCGTTTTCTGCACGCCTTGGCGATGTGCCCCCGACGGCAGCAGGAGTAACACTCGGCTTTTCTGAATGGGCACCTCGCGCGCTCATGGGCCGCTCCGCACCCATCGCAGCGGCGCCCTCCTTTTCGGACCTTCTGGACCTCCTCGCCGTCGCTGCCTTCCGTAGACGACTTTGAGGCCCGTCGGGTTGCGTGCACCGACTGTCCGGACTTTCCGTGCACCGAATTTTCCGCTTTGCCGGCTCTAGGACGCCACTCACGCCACTGGTGCATTTCGTCCACTCCAGCATTCGTGGACTCCGCGGCTTCCGCGGCCTCTACAACCTCTGCCAGCGTGGGTGGTGGCTCCTTGTTCATCAAGCTGTGCTGCACCTCCTTGTCCTTCAGGCCACACAGAACTCCGTCCCTGAGGGCCATCTCTAGGTTGTCCCATCTGCAGGGGGCGGCGGCTATTCTCATGGCTGTTACGAATGCCTCAACCGACTCGTCCGGCGCTTGGACTCGCCTCCAAAACGCGCTCCGAGCGGGAAACATTGCCCTCGAGGGTCGGAAACGCTCACGCAGCAGCTTCATGATGTCATCTGCTTTGAATTCGCTCACCTTCTTCGGTGCAATGATGCCCACCAGCGTTCGCTTGGTTTCTATCCCAAGCATTCTGGTGAGGATGGCCCTCTTCCTCTCCTCATCGTCTTCTTTGACTTTGAGTTCCACCAGTGCCGCCTGGAAGTCCATCTCAAGAAGCTCCCAGTCTTGCGGTTTGGTGATGTTGAACCCGCTCTGCGCCCCGGCTGCTCCTTGGGGATCCATGATCCCACCTTCGTCGCCAATTTGGTGTATGAAAACCAAGACACAGGACACAGCCTCGGGCTGGGTTAACTCAGGTTTATTGCATGGTGGTCAGAGGGAACATGAGGTAATGGCGGATCAAAAGCTCTTTATATACAGTAGTAACACATTTGAACGTGGTTCCATGATAGCCCATTGGCTACTGTCTGCGTGACGTCATTGCTGGTCACGCCCTTCTTGTCCAGGTGTAGGTGGTGGCGGGAAAACTTCCCGCGCTGTTGCCTTTGATGAGTTTGGACCAAGAGAGCTTGGACGCTCGCTGCTGCCCGCTGGTGGTCATTAGCTCGCGTCCTATTACAGGGTTTATGTGATACAGCTGAAGGTTACATTGTTACCCATAGGCAAGGTTACATTGGTTCCGATACATTGTTATCCATGTGGAGGATTAAACCATTAGGACACAACAGATCTCTTCCTGTTCTGCAGTTCTATGAAAAGCCATATGAAATGGGCTTACAACAGTGACATTAAAGCAAGGTTGTAGTGCCTGATTACTACTCCAGTTGGTCATTTGTCAGACTAACATGTCATGGATAGTCACTGGAACCACTGATGAATTAAACCTCATCCAGCTACTACCTTTTATTAAATGTATTTAAGTAATCTGAAATCTCAAATTTTGTTATTTCCACTTCCTTTGCTTTATGTAATGACAGAACTCTCTCAATATGGTTCTCTTCAAATACACCTCACAGATGAATTCCTTTTTACGCACTGAGGAATTGTGAACATCTTTTCCCCAAAGGAAGATGATGGTGATGACAGCCATCTGCAGGTTACAACTCAATGGAGAACACCAGTTTGCTCCTGCCAATTAAGTGGATCTGACAAGTGTATTAAAAGCATTTTATTATTAAACCTTTGTTTTCAGCAGTTACAGAAATAATGTAACCTTTGCCAAAATATTTTACAAAGAAGCAAACTTTTTTTAAAAAAATCCAACCTCGATAAAGTTGCCAAAAAGGATTGTGAAATCTGCGAGTTGAAGCAGCTAAACATCATTCTCCTTCCTTGAAAAACACATACGGTGCATCGCATCTGCATGAATTAAACGAAACAGATTACTTGAGGGAGTGGGGATAAATCTGATCTCCCACTCACAAACCAGGCTTTCAAAATAAAAGTGGGCTTTTATATGCTTGCAATGTTTTGTTGTTTTCAGAGTGAAGGGGAAAAAATAAGGCCTCAGCAACTCCTGACACAGGTTCCTCAGCAGGGCCGCCATGGGGGGGGGGGCAATCAGGACTCCCACCCCGGAGATGACGGGGCCCCGGCACTGCCGGGAAACCAATAATGTGTGCATGCGCAAACAAACCATGCATGCACAGAAAACCACAGGGGCGTGGCGCTGCCGGGAAACCACTGATGTATGCATGCGCAAACAAACCACGCATGCGCAGGAAACCACAGGGCTGTGGCCAAAATGTTTTTGGCGGGCCCCACGTACTGGGCCCAGAAATTTCGGATGCCAGGCCTGTCCATCAGTAGATGAAGCAGCCTTTTGTCACCTGTCACAAGGCGAACACCTAAATCAGATTCTCAGGAATACAAAAGACAAAAGCAACAACAGAAACCAATTAGCCTCAGCAGGTGGCTGCTTGGCAACCCCTCAGGCTCTCACTGCAGATCCCCAACCACCCACTGTTGAGTGAATTTCTTCTACAGGAGGCCCCATAACCCATGAAGCTTCTGTCCTCCTCCTCTTCCATGCTGGGTTATCTGGGGGCAGTTTGTCCTCTAGCCGATCAAACTCATGAAGGCGAAAACGAGTTGCCAGTTGGTTCACCATCTTTTTGAGGGCAAAGAACGCAGACATAACCTGAAAGGCCAGGAAGAAGGCAAAGATAATGTTCACTGCTCGCTCCAGGGGCTGGATCTTCAGACCTTCATTTAAAAGCAGGAAGAGAATTAGGGGCAATTGCAGCAGAAGACTCAGGAGCCAAAAGCCAGCAAGTTCAGGAACCTGTGAAAATGAAGAATTATCAATACGCTGCCTCCTGACAGCTCAAACTGATGAGAGAAATGCACTGGAAAAAAATATCTTGATCAGAATTTTTACATAAAAATCCAAGGTAAAGGTGACGGTCTGCCTTGCTATAAAGCCAGTCATTTCCAACTCTAGGGGTGGTGCTCACCTCCATTTATAACTAAACAGCCAGTGCTGTCTGCATCTGCAGACGGTTCTGTGGTCATGTAGCAGGAATGCTGTTACCTTTCGCAGCCAAAGCGGTACTTATTTATCTACTTCCAATTTCTTGCTTTCAAACTGTTATGTTGGCAGGAGCTGGGACAGATGACAGCTCACTCCGCTACACAGTACTTGGGTCTCAAACTGCTGACCTGCTGACCTTCCAGTCATCAAGCTCAGCGTTTTAACCACTAAAGCCACTGTGGCCTTTAACATCCAAGGTACAGACACCAAGAATTAGGCATGTGAAACTTCAGTGGGAAGCATTTCAGTGCCTCACCACAAGATTTTTCTATTCCATGGGAAATGTTTTTCTCCTTAGAGAAAGCTCTTGCCATATTGTTAACTAGCATGGCAGTTTTTTGGGGGGTGTTGGTGGTAGGG
Organism: Bradypodion ventrale; assembly: GCA_035047345.1. NCBI lineage: Eukaryota > Metazoa > Chordata > Lepidosauria > Squamata > Chamaeleonidae > Bradypodion > Bradypodion ventrale. Next base: position 257,972,008 of record JAWDJE010000001.1, read on the forward strand.
GTGGTGCGCACACACACACACACACACACACACCAAAACTGCATGGGGAGAGGAGGAGCTCCCCCTTCCCGTAGCCCCAGTGAGAGGGGACACACACACATGGGGGGGGAGAGTTCTGGATGGTTTTCCCTCCAGGAGATGAAGGCCGACAATGGTGCTCCATTCTTGGCCTCCGTCTCCCAGAGGGAAGCTGTTCGTTTTCCTCAGTGGGCGGGGGCCGAAGCTTTCGGCCCTCACCCTCCGTGGAAGGCGTTGTCTTCCCTCTGGGAGACGGAGGCCGAGAACGGAGCACCGTTCTCGGGCTCCATCTACTGGAAGGAAGCTTTTCGATGGGGCCATGGAGAGAAGAGGGACTCCCTTTTCTCTCTGCAACCCTGCCAAAGCCACGGCGGGTCCGGCACTGGGGCTGGGGAGAGAAGAGGGACTCCCTCTTCTCTCCGCAACCCCATTGAAGTCGCAGAGGGTCCGGCACTGGGGCTCGGGCCGGGGAGAGAAGAGGGACTCCCTCTTCTCTCTGCAACCCCGCTAAAGTCACGGCGGGTCCAGCACTGGGGCTGTGGAGAGAAGAGGGACTCCCTCTTCTCTCCGCAACCCCGCCAAAATCACAGCGTGTCCAGTGCCAGCCTTTGTCGCTGGGGCCTGGACACGGCGGTGGGTTTTTCCCCCACGTGCTGTGCTTTCCCGGCCTCCTCCACACTCGCATCCCTCAGCCTGATTGGCTGAGGGGTGGTGCGGCATGGAGGATGCTGGGCCTTGTAGTTCTTTTTGTTCATCTTCATGGGGCGGTTGCCCCACTCTCGACGACCGGACCCTTGCGGCGATGCTCACAGGGTCTAAAGGTAAGTGTGGGTGGCTCGGTACGGGATGGTTGGGCCGCGTGTGGCTGTGTATGCCGGACACGTACGACTCATCCACCTTCTTATAGGTAAAGATGTTAGGACAGGCCTATCAACAAAATGAAGTGTCATTACCAGACATGCCTAAGCCAGATGTCATTCTCTGTATCACTCCAAAGAAAGAGGGGGAAAGAGTACAATATTTGCCAGCGTATAAGACGCACCCAAGTACAGTAGTACCCCGCATAACTAAAAAGGTCTGTTCCATGGAGCTCTTCGTTATGCGGTTTTTTCGTTATGCGGATCAAATTGGTGATACACCGCATAACAAAAAAATGTTCGTTATACGGGGTTTACATTAAGCGGGGTATACCCGGTTAACGGAAACCCCGTATAACAAAAAAATCATTATGCAGGGTATCGCGATTGCCTAAAGAAATGCCTCGTTGTACGAATTTTTCGTTATACGAAGTGTTCATTATGTATAAGATGCACCCGGTTATTACCAAAATAGCTCACTATAGGCCACTATATACAGTACAAGACACACTCAATTTTTACAATGTATTTTAAGGAGGGAATAGTAGGTCTTATACGCCAGCAAACAGGGTATATAAAAAGAACTGAGATGCTATGGGGAAGGGACAAACTAGACAGAAATTGTTTGCTTTTCTCTTTGAGAAGAACATGCTGCATTTTAGCTCTTCTGAATAGCAGTGGAGGGGAAATGGTATTGATCTTTCTCTGTGTTCATAGGGAAGAGATAATGAAAATGAATGGAAGGAGTTCATTCCTGATCTTGTAGCACCTTGGATCATAAAACAGAGAATTCCTAGCTCTTATCTGCTTTGCTATACTTTGGCTACCAGCGGTCTATATACAGTGTATACTGCAAATATTGCATGTCAAAGAGAACCACTTGGAAAAACTCTGCAATAATTTAAACAGAATGCTGGGTGGTTACTAACATCCTTGTCCTTTGCTTCTACAGACTATAGTTTTTGAAGATTATGGTACATTAGGAATTAATATACTGTATCTAATATAAACCCAATTTTAACCTTTAAATTATCTTAGGTTTTATCCAATTTAAAAGCAATATAATCAGTTGTTTGGAATGGTAGTTCTCTGAGATACGAAGCAAACATACCTTCTCCTGCAAATTTCCCATGTATCCTAGGTACAGGCGGATAAGCTCAATCAGAGATGTTAATATAATGATGGTCACAAGGATGAACTTGTAGTAATCAGGTAAAACTGGATACTAGAGTTGAAGAGAAGGAGGGGAAATCATTAGTGGACTTGAACAAGGTCTTATATAGGTTTCCTAGAATCCATACCACACAGAGAACTTGACTGCATCCAGACTTACCTGCTTCTAAACCTACAACTGCAATAAACCCATCTCCACTCAGAACACTCCCTGTAAAAATCTTGTCGCATAATAACTATGGTAGTTTCAGTAGAATTAACCATTTTCTGTTGTAGAGTGTAAACAAGCCAGAACGGACATAGTGGAATTGTTGGAGCATAGATCATCTTAAAGACTCACCTTCAGCTGAAGCATGACTACACTGCTCACCAACCAAAAGGGGAAAAAGCAAAGGTTGAAATAGAGGGACATCTGTAAGGGCAAGCTGGAGGCAATTTCATTATCTAGAAAGACAAAAAGAGGAAAGCACCTTATCAGCCACTGGAGATGCATCTGATAAGACTGCAGTTCTATGCACAGTGACATTAGGACAGGCCCCAGTAAGCCGCCAACATGTGCTTAGGTTTAGGATGATGGTTCTGAAGAACTGCAGCTCCATGTGTCTTGCTTGTTCATCTAAATCAGTGGTGCTCAAACTTTTTGGGCCGGGGGCCTGACCATGCCCCAAGAACAGTTGAGCGAACCAAACCATACCCATGGAACAGTGTGTGTTTGCACATGCGTGGAACGGCTGCTTCTGTGCATATGCGAAAAGCAGCCATTTTACTTCCTGGTTTGGCGTGGCAGCTTCTGTGCAAGCGCAAAAGCAGCTATTTTACTTACTGCGCCAAACCAGGAAGTAAAATGGCCGTTTTTTGCACATGCGCAGAAGCAGCCATATTTCCTTCCTGGTTAGCCGAGGGCATCGTGGGCCTGATGGAATGGCTTCAGGGGCCGTATCCGGCCCACAGGCCGTAGTTTGAGCATGCCTGGTCTAAATGTATTTTGAATGAGCAGATACAAAAATAAATTTGTCCCCATTGGCAGTAAACATATTCAGCATTAATCCCCTTTCCTGCAACTAATCAAAGAAAGTGCCTTCTTCCTTGAGTCAGAAAGAACCAAACCCCACTGCTGTTGCGGGTGTTCTGCTGTACCAACAACTGGCTTCCTTTGTCTAAAGCAGTGTTCCCAATGTGAAGCCCAGGCCACACCAGTGAACCTCAATTCCCAGAAGCCTAAGTCAGTACACTGACTGATCAGTGCTTTGGGGAATTGACTTCGGCTTCAGGGAATTGAAGTCCAAAAACCAAAGATTGGGAAACACTAGTTTAAAGTCAGGCATCTTTGTCACATAAAGGCAAGAAAACAAGAGGAGTACAGATTTGTTCTACATTCTAAAGATGAAATTGTGTAAAATAAGAGGCATCCTACCATCATTGTGTTAACCACCACCACCACCCAACTGCTTTAAGGTCAAGTCATCCTGGATGTGCTGCTGAGATACACATGGGATCAAGTTGAAGCCACCCCAAAACAGGCATTTGGAAGCAGATGCTCAGCATTAGTGCTTTTTATTTTCAAAACAAAGAAGGTGACAAAGGGGACAAGTAATCCTACAGTAAACAACATTATTTCCTCCTTTCTCCTGCTGCTTCTGAGACTGGAAAGAAATGAGGGATAACTATTCCCCTTCCCAGGACAGCTCCAGTTCTCCCTTCCTTCCTCTACTTTGTTGTGGTATTTCTCAGTTTTGACACTTCAGAGGACAGATGGAGAAGTCTGCTAGTGGAAGGGGGGCAGTGGCTACCCATCTCATTCTCTGCTGCCCCCTTCTTCTTTTGCCCTCAACCTTTCCCAACATTAAGGCTTTCTCAAGTGAATCTTCTCTTCTCATTTGATATCCAAAGTACAGTAGAACCCCATATAATGAATGCCTCGTACAGCAATTAACTCGTACAACATTTGAAAAAAAAATTGTACCCAGTATAACAACTAAAATTGACAAAGGCAGGAGCAATGCATCTCTAAGGGGAAAATTGTACAATGAATTTTTGTTGTACGATTTTTCCCATAGAGATATTTGTTGTACGATACATCCCATAGGAAAAATCGCTATACGATGCATGCATCGAATAGCAATTTTTTCGTACAACTACGATCCCCCGTGGAACAGATTTATTTTTATTTATTTACTAGCATATTTTGCCCAGTGGTGCTGGGCTGTTTTAAATTGTGTTGGATAGTAAAGGGTTTCGTTTTTTTTTCTTGTACAAATGGTGCTGGGCTGTTTGAAATGGTGTTGAAAGGTTTTGTGGTTTTGTGGCTTTGAGGCGCTGCATCCGCCTGCGGCAGACTTGCGCTCCCAGTGTGTGTTTTATTTTTATTTTTTGTGCGCTGGCTTCCTTAGTGCCGGGCTCTTTAAATTGGTTTTTGAAGGTTTTTGTTTTTTGTTTATGCAAATTGTATTTTTATTTATTTGATTTAAATTTATTTTTTTAATTTAAAATTTAATTTTGTTTTTTTAATCTTTATTTTTACGCATTTTTTATTTTTTGTTTTGGTGTTTTGGGTTTTTTGAGTGAAAAGTGATTTCTGGTGGGTTTTTTTGGTATTTTTTGAGATTAGTGTGAATATTTTTGAATTTTTGGCTAACTTATTTGATTTGTTTGGGAATTAATCTTTTATTTTTAAATGTTTTTGAATGTTTTTTCTCTTGTGGCCTCTGGGTGGGGGTGGTGAGCTTTGCTTCCTCTCTACAATTCTTCTCTTCTGTCCTCTGGGTGCTTCCGGTAAGTGTTTCCTTTCTTTGCTCATTTGAGTTCCGGTCATCATGAAGTCAAGACATCTCTTGGTAGGCTCTCTGTTGTTGTTGGGGGTTTTTTTTGGGGGGGTGAGTTTTTTTTGGGGGGGTCTGTGTGTTTTTTATTGTTTGTTTTTGGCTGTTTTTGTGTTTGCTTTTTCTATCTTTGATTTGTGTTTTTGAGTGTTTTTGGTTTGTGTTTTTGTGCTTACTTTTTTAGGTGGGGGCCTTTCGTTTTCACGGGCCATGCTGGGTGGCCTGTGGGAACGAACCGTAGTGGCAGCGGGGGTGCCTTTCATTTCCATGGGCCATGCTGGGTGGCCCATGGGAACGAAGCGCAGCGGTGGTGGGGGTGCCTTTCGTTTTCACGGGCCATGCTGGGTGGCCCGTGGGAACGAAGCGCAGCGGCGGCGGGGGTGCCTTTCATTTTCACAGGCCATGCTGGGTGGCCCGTGGGAATGAAGTGCAGCGGCGGCGGGGGTTTTTTTATTCTTTTACTTTTCATGCGCTGGCTGCCTCAGCGTTCTGCGTGCTCATGGCGCGCAGGATGCTGGGGCTTGTAGTTTTGGCTGTGCGTGTTTGGTTACTGGAGCTTTTTTTCCCTGCGGCTTTTTTCTTATTGGCCGCGGCGCGTTTCCAAATGTTCCTTTTGCCACGCCGTTCAGCCTGATTGGCTCTGGCGCAGCGTGGCACAAGGAACGTTGGGAATTGAAGTTCCCTTTTTTTGTTTGTGTCCGGGGGGGGCTCCTGCCCCCGGGCTGAAAATTTCAACCCGACAGTTACCTGTGAACCCCGTTCAGGCGAGTGCACGAAGGCTCGGATGGGGCTAGCGGGGCCTGGTGCAACATCCTTTGTCACATTCCAATGGTTAACACACCATTTTATAGGTATAGATTTATTTGTTGAATTTATAAAACCGCCTTTCTCATCCAAGCGACCCAAGACGGCTCACAATATCAATCAAAACCTACACCCGATATCAGTTAAAACCAAACACTATAAAACTCTCTAAAACATCCTTAAAACCTTCCCCATCCCCTTAAAAGAAGGACACCCGGGCAGGAGTAATAAAAATTAAAAAAACACCCGGACAGGACTAAATAAGCTAGCAGGGCTGGGTTGTGGTACCAGTTGTACCCCACACCTGCTGGCATAGCCATTTTTTAAAGGCCTTCCTGAAGGAGAGCATCTCTACCTGGAGGCGCAGTTCAAGTGGCAGGAGGTTCTATAGGGCCGGAGCAGATACCAAGATGGCTCTCCTCCTGGTCCCAGTGAGATGTGCCTCCCTGGCTGATGGGATCCCCTACGGTCCGCTCTCGTAGGACAGGTCAAAAACTTTGAGGTGATGCGGTCTCCTAGGTATCCTGGCCCACTACCATGAAGGGCTTTAAAGGTCAAAGCCAGCACCTTGAATTGCACCAGGAAGCACACTGGCAACCAATTCAGATCCCGTAGCAGCGGCGAGGCACGGGCATAAAATTGTTGTACAAGGTACCACTGTACTTTAACTTCATCTTCAATATTTGACCTTCCAAGGAGCAGTCAGGGTTGATTTCTTTTAAGATCAGGCTGAGGAGAATGGTGGAGGATAGGGGTGCCTGGCATGCGGTGGTCCATGGAGTCGTGAAGGGTCAGAATCGGCTGTGTGACTGAACGGCAACAACTGACAGTTCTGCCTATAGAGACTGTGAATGACTGCCGGCTCACCTATCCACTGTCACTGGGCGCTATGACATACAAGTAATGGACAATTGCCCTCTCCCTCAGTCTAGCACAGCAGAAGGAATTCTGCCCCGTGCTGTGCCATTCAAGAGAGGGGTAACATGGGACAACAGCTGCTCTTTGCAGAAACAAATCATTGCCTCACAGGGTTGTGAGATTTTATTCTTCTTCTGGTTTACAGGCAAGGAGAGAAATCTCATAGCTATTGACACTAGCAGAAGGAAAGGTTTCATTTTGTTTGCATGTACGGTGGCTTGAGGAGGTGGCATGGCGGATTGAGCTCCCGTCTCTGTCCCAACCTAGCAGTCTGAAAGCAAGAAATTGCAAGTAGATAAATAGGTACCGCTTCGGTGGGAAAGGTACAGGGCCATAGCTAGGATTTTAGATGTGGGTGGGCAAATATTTTTTCAAGATTGGCAGGTATAGGTAACCGTTTCCCTTGCTTGAAAGCCAGTCGTATCCGACTCTAGGGTTCAGTGCTCATCTCTGTTTCAAAGCCAAAGAGCCAACGCTGTCTGCTAATGCAGACGTTTCCGTGGTCATGTGGCAGGCATGACTAGACACCGGAGCGCACGGAGCGCTGTTACCTTCCCACCGAAGTGGTCCCTATTTATCTACTTGCAATTTCTTGCTCTCGAACTGCTAGGTTGGCAGGAGCGGGGACAAAGACGGGAGCTCATTCCATCCTGTAGTACTCGGGAATTGAACTGCTGACCTGCCTCCCAGTCAGCGTCTTAGCCACTTGAGCCACTGCAGTGTCATATAGTTTGAGGGTGGGCAAACTGCTAACTCAGGGTAGCGATGCCCACCCTAGCTATGGCCCTGGAAAGGCAACAACTTCTGTACACTCTGGTGTCTACTCATGCCTGCCACAGGACCATGGAAACGTCTGCGGACGCAGACAGGGGAGATGAGCACTGAACCCTAGAATCGGATATGGATGACTTTCGAGCAAGGGCAACCTTTACCTAATTTTCTCCTGGATAACCTTATGGTCCTCCCTACAGTGTTAGCCAGCAGGGCCAGAGGTGACGCAAGCAAAGCCTGAACAAGATTCTTTCTTGCCTTGAAGGTAAAGGTTTCTCTTGCTCAAAAGCCAGTCGTATCTGACTCTAGGGGTCAGTGTTCATCTCTGTTTCAAAGCCGAAGAGCCAAAAATCTGGTGGCCCCTGGGTACAACATCTGCAAGAATCTCCACATTCTAGTCCCCCATCCCAAAGTAACTTTCCTGTAGTTCTCAGCTGCTGCCTTTTCTTTACTTCCCCTGCCACCCCAGAAGTGGCAACACATGCAAGAGGCGCTGCAGGGCGAGGGTCTCCGTGGGGTGACCCTATCCTGCACTCCCTTCCATCCTCTGCACTGCAGGCACAGGCAAAAAGGAGACGAGATGGCTCTGCACACGTTAGGATCGCACCTGATCTCCCTATGAGATACTTCTTTGCCTTCAAAGAAGCAGAAGCATCGTTAAGCAGCTTTCAAATGCGCGTTGTGCGCCAGGCTCTGAAAAGCCAGCAGCTAGGGTTCTGCGCTGAATCCTAAACCTCCTGGGGATCCCCCTCCCAATAACAAAAACCCTTCCACCAAGGTTTGGAGCAGGGGCGCCCAAACTATGGCCTGTGGGCCGGATCCGGCCCCGGATGCCAACTCATCCGGCCTGCAAATCCCTCGTCGCTCCTGGAAGCGGAAGTAAAACACGTCCATACAGGCGCGTGTTGGCTTCCACTTCCAGGAGCGACGAAGGCTTCGCGGGCCAGATGAATCGGCATCGGAGGTCGGATCCGGCCCACAGGCCATAGTGACTGGCTCCCTGAACCACGTGACCAACCCGTGGCCCGAAAAGTTTGGGCACCCCTGGCTTCAAAATTCCCGTCTGTTCTCTGGGTGACGCCGACGCCACCATCTTTGTAGCTGGCGAGCATGGCTCTCCGCCCCCCACCCGCCCCCCTTCCTCACCAGGAACGTCGTAGCCCCGATCCTCGGGTCCCATGCGGCTGTTTTCCGTGAAGACGGTTCGGCTAAAGTTGCTCAGGCGCCTCCTCACCGGCTCCGGCAGCGACATGGAGCGAGAGAGGGACACGGATCTCTTCTCGTCCCTGTAGTTATGGTAACGACAGGAGGTGCGCATGCATCCTGCACACAGCTGCAGAGTCGTCCAGAGAGGCGAACACACACACATGCACATTTCCGGTTACCACTGGAGTTTCTCTCCCTCTCACCACCCCGTGGCTGGGAGTGAGAAATGGGGGGAAATTGCGGAAGGAGGATTGCTGATGGGAAGAAAGTAAAAGGCGGATGCATGAAACCAAACACGCGTGGAAATCTGTGGGTAGGAGTGGGAGCTGTCACCTGTGACTTAATACTAATCTGGATCAATGAAAAGATTCATATCTGGGATTCATGGTTTTGCGCAACTGTGAAGCCATGCGCGAAAGGATCAATGGTTTGTGTTTATTATTTTATTATTTTTTTGCATTGCAGTCTGCTGGCCCCAGATGGAGTTTGGGGATGGTTCCCTCTAAAAAGTCATGAAATCATGAGGATCTGTGGCTCATATCCATGTTTTTGCACCGCTGAGACTCCATGCGTCATGAATCCATGATTTATTTGTTATAGTTTTTTTAAAAAAAATAGATCTTCTGGTCTTTTCATTAGATTGAGATCTTGAAATCTTGTATATTACTTTGTATATTACAGTATTTTGATTTAGCTTAATAAAATTGTAGCATTTATCAACCATGATTCCCCACACCCCTTTTTAAATAGCTAACACAGCTAGCTATCCTTGTTCTTTTGGATATTGTTTTTTTTATTAAAAAAAGATGTAATATTCATTTTAATTTATCTCTTTATCCTGAAATGCCTTCTGAGTGCCTACATCCTGCTTTTGATATTTTCTTCACATTACTCATATGATACTCATATGATACTCATACTCATACATACTCACTTCCTAGTCTACTCTTTTTTTTTTGGGGGGGGGGAATGCCAGTAATTACCAAATCAAAAACTGAAATAGCTGCACTCTCTTAAGACAAGTTTTCGGTCAACTTCCCTCCTTCTTCCAAAACTGGTGAGTCCTGTTTAAAAAATGGGATATTTCAACATTAAACTAAATACGCCAAGCAAATTGTAATGCTCATTTTTTAAAAAAACCAGACTGTCAGATCAGTAAAGTGAAAACATTTATAAAAGCCAGGTCACGCAACTCAGTTCAGATCATGAAGATCTAGCACAAATAAACAGCTCTTCAACTTTTAATCATTTGGTTTTTGAAAACCAAAAACTGTAGGAAGAAAACAGTTCTGAAAGGCAATGTTAATATTTACAGTACAGTGATACTTTGCTATCCTGAAGGCTACAGTAAAAACAAGGCAACCACTGAAAGATTAATTTGTGTATCAGAAGAGATTTTCAACTGCTAAAACAGTCCGGAGGATATCAATTGAAGAAAGAGAGAATTGACTTTCAGATCCGTCTGGATCTGTCATATTCTCTCCATAAATAGCTTTATGTGCTGGCGACAGTAGCTCAGGTGCATCCATATATGTCTGTGAGCAGCTTTTATATATGTTAACTGTGTTTTCTGACAGAAGCAGAATGTATCTTTTCTCATGTATCTGTTCTGCCTATAGAGACTCATTGCAGCTGAGCAATGTAATAATCAGGTTGTACATAGTACTGGTGTATATCAATTTTGCAAGACAAAAGCCATGGTAATTCTGTCAGGCAGGCACTGTTTGGAAGATGCTAGTTAGGTTTTCCCCTCCTGCCCAGTCACCTCTCCTTGACTTCATGTTGTGTGGAAAAGCGCAATGACAGAACTCCACACAAAAACCCCAGCAACCACATGGCTTCTCTGAAGGAAGAGCAGACATCCTTTGGGACAATCCAATACATGCAGACATCCAAGTAGTGTGTGTGCATTTAAAGAAAATGTGTGTGAAGCATTCCCTGCCCCAACAGCAAATAAAGAGGCAAGACACAGTAGTTGGATTTTAAACTCGGACCACAATTTTATTTAATTAAATTCCCAAACCTGCAGAGGAGCCTAGGGTAGTGCACATAATTTGGTTTAAAAACAGGCCTAGAGTACCACCTCAGCACAGAATGGGCAAGTCCTGTCTCCATGCAGTGCTGTAACTTGTCAGACATTGCACAGGCTGATTGACTTGGGGAGACCTCCATGTGACCATTTCCAACTTGGCTCTCATGAGCTGAGGCTAGACATATCCCAGGGGGCTTCAGTAGGTTTCATGCCTGAGCCCCTGAATCACATGATCGTGCACCCAGCCATCTAACAACACTCAGCTCTCTGTTACCCTCTAATCCCGCACTATCTGCTACTGGAGGAGACCACCTCACGCTTCGTTCCCTTACCCTATCATGCAACAATACGTTCTTCACACAGGCCTCCCAAGAATGTGAGCACCCCTAAATCAAAAATATGCTGTCTCCTCAAATCAATTCAGGGTGATCATATCTGACGTCCTGGTGCTTGATATAAAATCCACTCTTCCTACGTATCTACGACCTAAATCCATGGTTCACAGCTCTGCAAGCCCTGTCAAGATGGGAAGGATCTCAATCCCTTCTCCACCCTTGCTAGGGCAGAATGGCCAATTAAATAATGGTCACTATGCTGGGCCATTTCCCAATATGTTGGAGAGATACCTGATTGCCCAGATCACCAATTCTTTATCTTTCAGGAGGTCAATGTTGTTACCTCCCCATTGAGTGTTGGAAAGAAGCCAAGTGAAATTGCATTTCTTTCCTGAGATAGGACTGGAAAGAAGAACACAGCTTGATTGGCTTGTGGAGATGACATAAATTGATGAGAATGATTGAGAGTTTGCCAGGAGCTGTAGATTGAGGGGGAAAAGTAAAGTCCTTTCTCGTCTTGTTCATTCATTGACTTGGCTTTGTCAGAATGATTTTCAAAAAATTATTCTTGTTTTAAAATAATCTAAATACCTTGTGTTCGATATCTGCTGACTTGAGTGAAGTCACTTCCCACATGATTAGAGACAATGACATTTGGTGCTCACCAAGAGAGGTGTCAGGGTCTCCTTTGTATTCCAAACAAACAGTGGATGAGTTTCAGTGAGGACTGTTTCTTACCGACTGTTGTGTATGAAACTGTATCGCTTTAAGAATGAATGTAGCTACTGCAATTTCCGAATGTAACCTAACAATGACCACAAGGTATCTCACCTGTTTAATGGAATGCATGAAACTGTATCACTTTAAAAATGAATGTAGCTACTGCAATGTCCGAATGTAACCTAACAATGATCACAATGTATCTCAGCTGTTTAATGGAACGCGAGGTAGCTACCCATAGAGGGCAGCTGCGAGCGTTCATAAGAACATAAGAACAGCCTTGCTGGAACAGGCCACAGCCCATCCAGTCCAGCATTCTGTCTCACACAGTGGCTCACCATTTCCTTCAGGGTATTCCCAAGCAGATGCCTGCTTAGGATTCCCTGGAAATGATATTGAGAGATATCCTGCCTATCTCTCCAACCCGGAGGTTGTCCTTAAGTATCCATAATTATAGCCATTGATACTCTTGTCCTCCATGAACTTGTCTAATCCTTTCTTAAAGCTGTCAAGACTGACAGCTGTCACCGCTTCTTCTGGCAGGGAGTTCCATAGACCAGTAATCCTCTGGGTGAAAAAGTACTTTCTCTTATTTGTTTGAGAACTAGTACCCAAAAGTTTCATGGAGTGTCCCCTAGTTCTAGTGTTATGCGATAGGGAAAACAGTTTTTCCTTATCTACTTTGTCCACACCGTGCATGATTTTATAAACTTCAATCAGGTCACCTCTTAGACGTCGTCGTTCAAGAGTGAAGAGGCCCAACCGTTGCAGCCTCAGATGGTAAGGAAGGTGTTCCAGTCCCCTAATCATTCTGGTTGCCCTCCTCTGCACTTTTTCCAGCTCCATAATATCCTTCTGGAGGTATGGCGACCAGAACTGTACACAGTATTCCAGGTTGGGCCTCACCATAGATTTATAAAGAGGCAAAATGACACTTGCTGACTTATTTTCTATACCCTTCCTAATGATCCCTAGCATTGAGTTTGCTTTTTTCACTGCTGAGGCACACTGGGTTGACACCTTCATTGAGTTGTCCACCAGGACACCAAGGTCCCTTTCCTGGTTTGTCGCAGAGAGTTCAGACCCCATCAGTTTATAAATGTAATTGGGGTTCTTTGCCCCAACATGCATCACTCTGCACTTACTAATGTTGAAACTCATTTGCCACTGTTTTGCCCACTCCCCCAGTGTCAAGAGATCCCTCTGGAGCTCCTCACAATCTCTCACAGTTTTCACTACCCTGTATAATTTAGTGTCGTCAGCAAATTTGGCTACCTTGCTTTTTACTCCTACCTCTAGATCATTTATGAAGAGGTTGAAAAGCAGGGGTCCCAGTACTGAACCTTGGGGGACCCCACTCTTTACTTCCCTCCACTTGGAGAAGTGTCCATTTAGTGCTACCCTCTGTTTCCTGTCCCTTAGCCAGTTGCTGATCCAGGACAAGACCTGTCCCTTTATTCCATGACTGGTAAGTTTATTCAAGAGCCTTTGGTGTGGGACCTTGTCAAAAGCCTTCTGAAAGTCCAGATAAACAATGTCAACTGGATCCCCCTTATCCACATGCTTGTTGACACTCTCAAAAAATTCCAACAGATTAGTGAGGCATGATTTGCCCTTGCAAAAGCCATGTTGGCTCTCCTTTAGCAGCGCCTTCTCTTCTATGTGCCTATTAATTCTATCTTTTAGGATGGTTTCCATCACTTTACCTGGGACACATGCCAAACTGACAGGTCGGTAATTCCCTGGATCACCCCTGGATCCTTTTTTGAAAATTGGTGTTACATTCGCTACCTTCCAGTCATCAGGCACAAAGCCTGATTTGAGGGAAAGATTATATATTTTGGCTAGGAGATCAGCAATTTCATCTTTAAGTTCCCTGAGAACTCGTGGATGGATACCATCTGGTCCTGGTGATTTGTTAGTGTTTAGTTTAACAAGACATGCAAGGACCTCCTCCCTGGTTATTTCTATCTGGCTTAATTCTTCGGTTTCCCTCCCTATGAAGATAGGCTCTGTTTTGGGCATGTGGCCTCTGTCTTCTTCAGTGAATACTGAAGCAAAGAATTCATTGAGTCTCTCTGCAATCTCTGTTTCCTCTTTAATAACCCCTGGCCTTCCATTGTCATCTAATGGTCCAATGGCCTTCCTAGTTGGGTTCTTACTTCTAATGTACTTAAAGAAGTCTTTGTTATTTCTCTGAGTATTTTTAGCTATACGCTCCTCAAAGTCTTGCTTTGCTTTCCTGATTGTTGCCTTGCATTTGTTCTGCCAGAATTTATGTTTTTGCCTGCTGTCCTCATTCGGACAAGCCTTCCATCTTCTAAATGAGCTTCTCTTGCTCTTGATCACTTCCCGAACAGCTCCTGTAAGCCACATTGGAGTCCTCTTGGACCTGGCAGTGCCCTTTTTCCTTTTGGGTATGCATTCCAATTGGGCCTCTGTTATTGTTTTTGTAAACAGCCTCCATGCCTCTTGGAGTGTTTGGACTCTCTCAATTTTCCCTTTCAGCTTCTTTTTTACTAGTTTCCTCAACTTTGGGAAATTTCCTTTTTGAAAATTTAAGGTCTCTGTGTTAGATTTTATCAGTGACTTGCGGTCTATGATCAAGTTAAACATAATTGAGTTGTGGTCACTGTTCCCTATTGGATCAGTCACATTAACATCTTGCACCAGATCCTGAGTATTACTCAGGATCAAGTCAAGGATTCTTGTACCTCTAGTTGGGTCTTCAACCATCTGTCCCAGGGAACAATCATTTAGCATATCTAGGAACTTTATCTCTTTATCATGTGCCAAACAACAGTTCACCCAGTCTATGTGAGGGTAATTGAAGTCCACCATTATAACCAGGCTTCCCTTCTTGGATGCCTCCTTTACAACATTCTCCAACTGCCAGTTTCCCTCAAGAGTTTGGGTCGGAGGCCGATAGTATATGCCTACTGTTAGACCATCCTTGTGGCCTGGTACTCTTACCCACAGAGCTTCTAATGGTGACTCCAAATCACCTAGATATTCCAATTCATACGATTTTATCACTTCTTTGACATACAAGGCCACACCACCTCCCATTTGCCCCTTCCTATCCTTCCTGTACAGTTTGTAGCCTGGGATAACTGTATCCCATTGGTTATCATCCATCCACCAGGTTTCAGTGATACCAATAATATCAATATTCTTATCTATTGCTAAGTATTCCAGCTCCCCTATTTTGTTCCGGAGGCTTCTGGCATTTGTATACAAGCATTTATATATGCTTTTCTGACACAGTCTTTTGTGTCCAGTTGCATTGTTAGACTGCCTCTTGCATCCTTCTGCTAGAATGCTAGTGACTAGCTCCTCACTCTGCTCAGTAAATTTTGCATCCTCCTCACTACTCAAGTACACACTTTTCCGAACCGGATGCTGCCCAGCTCCTGTCGGCTTTCCCCCAGTTATCAGTTTAAAAGCTGCTCTGCAGCCTTTTTGATGTTGAGTGCCAGCAATCTGGTCCCATCATGGTTCAAATGCAACCCATCCCTCTGAACAGATTTGGCTTGTCCCAAAATGTTCTCCAGTTCCTGACAAATCTGAAACCCTCCTCTCGACACCACCGCCTCATCCACGCATTGAGGCTTCTGAGCTCTGCCTGCCTGGTAGGTCCTGCGCGAGGGACAGGCAGCACTTCTGAAAATGCTACCTTGGAAGTCCAGGATTTCAATCTTCTTCCTAACAACCTGAATTTGGCTTCCAGGACAGACCGCTTGGCCTTCCCAACATCATTGGTACCAAAGTGTACCATGACAACTGGCTCGTTCCCAGTTCTCTCTAGCAATCTATCTAGATTTCTTGTGATGTCTGCAACTTTTGCACCTGGCAGGCAAGTCACCATACGTTTATCATGTGCATCACAAATCCATTTCTCTGCATTTCTAATTACTGAATCGCCTAGTACAAGGAGCCTCTCTCCTGCAATCTGTTCATCTACATGCACCTCATCAACCATATTAAGGGAGAGAAACTCAGTTTGTTCCTGTAGTTTATCTTCCTGGATTTCATCAAGTGTGATGAAGGAGAGATCATCAGGTGGAACCAGTTGTTCCTCTGAGTGTTCCTCATCAAGTGTGATGAGGGAAAGAGCCTCAAATTTATTCTGTAATTTCAGACTCTCAGAGTGATCCCCTACTCTTTTCCTCCTTTGAGTCACATTCCTCCAAACATCTCTGTTGGGATCTGATTCATGTAAAGATAATCAGCCTCATCTAACAGAGCAGTTTATTGCCCCAGATCTTTTAAGATAGAAACTTAAGAGTCCACGAAATCCAGCTTCATTAGGCTCAGAGTAAGGAAAGGAACAGAGAGAGTCAGAGAAAACACGTCTCCAGTCCTTGGCTGAACAAACGATACTAAACCTACTCTTTATTCAGGCAGAGTATAACAGAAACAAAACTTATTCAAGCAGAGTATACCAGAAACGAAACTTAAGCTAGATAATCAATCAGAATGTCAGAACCCAAATAAGGAGAGATAAGGAGCGTTGTCTCTCAGTGAGCAAAGAGGCTTTTGTTTACAAAATGTGTCAGAGGCAGGCTGACAGAATCCAGATGCATTCCCACACATCTCCCTCTTGAGTTAGTGAAGGGCCTTCTCCCTCAGAACTGTGCCCTGTCTCTACTTTGTCCAGCATAGTCTGTTCCGCTCTGTCCAAGAACAGCTCAAGCTCCTTAATTTGTTGATGGTTAGATATGCGGGCCTCTAGCTGCTGGTACAAATTCCCCAATTACCGTCAGCCGCTGGAACCTTCCCGCGCAAGGAACATCTGGAGAAGAAGGGCGTGACTCAGAATGACATCACGCAGGTAGCAGCCAATATGCTACCGTGTAACCAGGTTCAAATGTATTGTTGCAATATAAAAGGAGCTGTATCTCCGCCATTACCACATGTTCAGTCTACCGGTGTGCCAATAAAGATGTGTTGATCCAGACTTTGGCTGCTTCTATTGTTTTGGTTCCAGTACACCAAATTGGCGATGAAGGTGGGATAAATGGCGTATCCCAAGATCAAGCCACACCAGTTCGACGTCAGCGATCCTGAGCAATGGGAGCTGTACGAGTGCCAGTTCCGGCACACGATAGATGCTGCAGGCATCGACGACGAAGGGAAGATGCAGTCGCACTTCCTAGACTGGTGGGGCCGGCCACACTGCGCATCCTGATGTACCTGCTGGCTCCCTGGAGGGTCAAGGCGGTACCCATTGACCGCATCCTCACAACATTGAGGGGACACTTCCAGCTGCCCGTCTCCATCTTTCCGGCCGAGGTCGCATTCCACAGGTGAGACCAGCACCCGGGAGAATCCGTGTCCGCCTACGCGGCGGCCCTCAGGCCACCGGCCGTCCACTGCCAATGGGAAGACCTGGACATAGCCCTTCGAGATCGCATGTTGTGCGGCCTAAGGGATGAGGAGGTCCAGAGGAAGTTGATGACCCGCGACCATCGCCTCATGTTCAACGAGGTACTGTGAGAGGCCCAGGTGGCCCAGGCGGCGAGGAGCGGGGTCAAAGTCTTCAAGTCTCGAGGGGCTGCACCTGAGGGGGCCAAGTCACCCATGCAAGTGGCCCGGTGGACTTTGGCGCAAGCAGCCTGGCGGGGGGCCCCGGCCACCCACCAGCACTCCAGCAACCTCCGAGGAGTCGTCCACGACTGCGGACTCCTGCTCCGGCAAGGACGATGACGTGCAGAGAGTCAAGAGGCACAGAGAAAAGAGCCGAGCCAGTGAGAGGGGAAACCACCGTTGCGATGGCTGCGGGGCATCTCACGACCAAAAGAGGTGCCCGTTCCGGAAAGCTGAGTGCCACAACTGCGGGCGGAAAGGCCACATCGCCAGGGTCTGCAGGCACCGGCGAGCGGAGGACAAGGGTTCATCGAGACATCCTCAAACACCCCAATGCAAGGCAGCCGGAATTGGAAAGGTCTCGGCCGACGATGACACGGTGGCCGTGAACCGCGTGGGCCTGGAGCACTGGCGCTTCTTTGTAGAGGTACTGATACAAGGGGTCCCGGTTAGGATGGAAATAGACTCAGGGTTGTCCTTCTCCATCCTTTCCCAGAAGGAGTTCCTGCGCATTCCCCCAAATGCGCAGCCCAAGTTGCGGGCGATGAAATCGAACTTACGGGCATCGACGACGCAGGGTTACGGGATCCTGGTGTTGGGGGTGGGAAACTTCACGGTGAAGTTTAAAAGGTTCACAGAAAAACTGCCCCTAGTAGTTCTCAAGGAGGGGTCATGTTGCCTTTTGGAAACCCAGTGGTTTGCTCCCCTGGGAATTGAACTGTCCAGCATAAACGCCATCGAGACTGACCCAATTCGGGACGTGTGCGATGCACTCCCTGCGGTTTTTAAGAAGGGGCTCAGGACTTACAGAGGGCCCCCGGTCTCGTTTGATTTGGACCCAGAAATCCGGCCCATACGACTCAAGCCAAGAAGAGTCCCCTTCGCCCTCAAGGACAAGATTGAGGCGGACTTGGACAAATTGGTGGGGCAGGGGATTTTGGTTCCAGTGGATTCTGCAGAGTGGGAAACTCCGATTGTTACAGCTTTAAAATCCAATGGGGAGGTTAGGATTTGCGCTGACTACAAATGTACAATCAACAAGGCCATTCAGCCAAATGCTTACCCGGTGCCGGTAGTTAGCCACTTACTAGCCACTTTGCACGGGGGTAAGTGTTTCGCAAAGTTAGACTTGGCACAAGTGTACCAGCAGCTCACTGTAACCCCAGCTGCTGCCGCTGCGCAAACTATTGTCATGCACAAGGGGGCATTCAAGGTAACGCGCCTACAGTTTGGCGTGAATTCAGCCCCCGGACTTTTTCAGGCCCTCGTAGAATGCCTTTTAAAGGGGTTTCCAGGTGTTCTCCCATATTTTGACGATGTTTTGATAACAGCGGGGAGCGAATCGGAACTAGCAAAAAGGCTGAACAAGGTCCTAACTGTATTCAAGAAAGCGGGTCTGAGGTTAAGAAGAGATAAATGTGTGTTCTTTGCGAGGGAGGTTGAGTTTCTCGGGTTCAAGATAACCCCAGAGGGTGTCAAGCCATCTGAGTCCAAGGTTGAAGCTGTGCAAAACGCACCTCGCCCCACCGCAAAACCGGAGCTGCAGTCATTTTTAGGGCTCTTGAATTTTTACCATTCCTTCTTGCCAAGGAAGGCATCGGGTTGCTAAAGAAAGACCCGGTTTGGTGCGGGGGGGGGGATAGGCAAGAGAAAGCATTCAAGGAGCTCAAGGGGCTCTTGTCCTCAAATGCCATTCTGACCCATTTTGATCCAGGGAAACCTGTAACCTTGGTCTGTGATGCATCACCAGTGGGGGTGGGGGCCGTGCTGTGCCACGTGTTAGAAAATGGGCGGGAAGCCCCGGTTGCCTTCTATTCCAGGTCACTTTCAAAGGCGGAGCGCAATTACGTGCAAACAGATAGGGAGGCTCTGGCCATAATTGTGGGAACAAAGAAGTTCCACGATTTCCTGTATGGCTGCAAGTTCACAATTGTGACTGATCACAAACCCCTTTTGGGGATTTTCACCACAGGCAAGCCCACCCCACAAATCCTGTCCCCCAGAATGCTGCGTTGGGCGATTTTCCTCAATGCCTACCAGTATGAACTGGTCCATCGCCCAGGGAAGGAGATCTCCCATGCAGATGCGCTGTCCCGATCTCCCCTCCCTAAATTAGGAGACCCCAAATGCGAGGTGGAGCAGGATCACCAAGTCCTGCTGATCAAGTCTCTCGACTCACCCCCCCCCCCCCATTGTTCCTGCAGACCTCACCAAAGCCATGGTGGTCAACAAAGTCCTGTCCCAAGTCAGTTCCTGGGTTAGAAAAGGGTGGGCCACAACTCCCCCTGAGGAGGAATTCAAACCGTTTTTCAGACGCAGGGTAGAGCTTTCCCTTGAAAGGGGCTGCCTCAGCTGGGGCCAATGGGTGGTCATCCCAGAGAAGTTACGGGCAAAGGTGCTCAGGCTACTGCACACCAGCCACCCAGGAATAGTGCGCTCCAAAGCCCTGGCCAGGAGCTACTTCTGGTGGCCCCAGATAGATGCGGATATCGAGCATTTGGTGGGCACGTGCGAGAGCTGCCAGAGCCCGAGGAGTCCCAACTGCCCCACAGGGAATGGGACACGGCCTGCAGGCCATGGTCGCGGGTGCACGTCGACTTCGCTGGCCCTTTCCGGGGTTCCCTTTTTCTGCTGATAGTAGACTCATATTCCAAATGGCTAGAGGTCATTCCCATGTCCAACACCTCATCTGCCGCAACCATTAAACAATTGCGCAAGGTGTTCAGTTGCTTTGGCCTGGCGGACGTGCTTGTGAGCGACAACGCCAGTACTTTCACGTCTGCGGAATTCAAGGCGTTCATCAAGAGGAACGCCATTTGGCACATTACCTCTGCCCCATTTCACCCCACCACAAATGGTCAGGTAGAGCGCCAAGTGCGCACTACGAAGGATGCACTGTGGCACATGGGTCCCGGTGAATTGAACCTCCAGCTGTGTCAATTCCTCATTTGTTATAGGGCAACTCCCCTGGCTTTGGGACTTTCGCCGGCTGAGCTCCTCATGCAGAGGAAGCCGGTAACGCTTTTTGATCGGTTGGATCCGACCAGGGTGGAGGATGGGGCAAGAAATATAGAGAACTCCAAAAGTTTTGCGGTAGGGGACCCAGTTCATTGTAGGAATTACGCAACCTCGTGACCAACGTGGGTTCCAGGAGTGGTTATTGAACAAACGGGTCCAGTGTCATACAGGGTTGAAACCAGTACAGGTCTGCTGTGGAGAAGGCACACTGACCAACTCAGACGGCGAGTTACCAGTGAAAGAGAGTCAACGTTAGGGTTCTCCCCCACCCGTTTAGCCCAAGGGGGAGACACAGGGTCGTCCCCAATTACAAATGTATATCCTGGATTCTCACACGGGGAGGAGGATACTTTGAAAGAGTGGGATGAGGAGTCACCTGATGAGTTTAATTTTATGTTGCCATACCAGGGTGGTGTTGCAGAGTGGTCCCCCACCCGTCCGAGCGAGAAGAGGGGTTTTTGTTCAGCCCCTGGTATTTCCAGTCCTCCCAGTCCTTTTGTTCTAGAGTTCACCCCATTACCAAGACCCCCGACCCAGGCAGCAGGGGGAAGTATGCTCACCCCATCACCAAGACCCCCGACTCAGGCAGCAGGGGGTAGTACAAGTACGCCAGTTGCAGGTGCAAGAAATCGGGTCGAGACAGCAAGGGTCTCCTCATCAGTTCCTAGATTCATGCTGGGGGGGTTGCCAGGTGCCACGAGTGATAGGCAGGGGTTCATATCCCAGTGACATCTCCCTTTCCCTCTCCCAATGCAAGGTTGTCACAGAGTCCCCGCCAGACGACTAATGAGTCCCCCCTTTCCGTTGCAGGACGAGAGTCCGCGGAACTCGGAGCCCCTAGTTCCCCTGAGCCCAGCCAAGCGGTCGTTTGCCCCAAGCGTACATGCGGGAAGCCACAATGGTTGAGGGACTTTGTCCCATCCTAGGGGGGAGGAAATAGATAAATAGGGACCACTTCGGTGGGAAGGTAACAGCGTTCCGTGCACTCCGGTGTCTAGTCATGCCTGTCACATGACCACAGAAATGTCTGCAGAAGCAGACAGCGCTGGCTCTTCGGCTTAGAAACAGAGTTGAGCACTGCACCCTAGAGTCGGATAGCAGACAGCGCTGGCTCTTCGGCTTAGAAACAGAGTTGAGCACTGCACCCTAGAGTCGGATACGACTGGCTTTCGAGCAAGGAAAACCTTTACCTTTACTAGGGGGGAGGAGTGTTGTGTATGAAACTATCGCTTTAAGAATGAATGTAGCTACTGCAATGTCCGAATGTAACCTAACAATGATCACAATGTATCTCAGCTGTTTAATGGAATGTGAGGTAGCTACCCATAGAGGGCAGCTGCGAGCGTTCAGCTCACATGGTACAAATTCCTCAATTACTGTCAGCCGCGGGAACCTTCCCGCGCAAGGAACATCTGGAGAAGAAGGGCGTGACTCAGAATGACGTCACACAGGTAGCAGCCAATACGCTACCGTGTAACCAATTTCAAATGTATTGTTGCAATATAAAAGGAGCTGTATCTCCGCCATTACCACATGTTCAGTCTACCGGTGTGCCAATAAAGATTTGTTGATCCAGACTTCGGCTGTTTCTATTGTTTTGGTTCCAGTACACCAAATTGACTATGTTCAGTACTGGAGAATGGTGCACAACTACTGAATTACGTCGCCGTTGCTCAAAAGCTTTCAAACTGCTAGGTTGGTAGGAGCTGGGACAGAGATGGAAGCTCACTCTATCATGCAGCAATTGGGTCTCGAACTGCTGACCTGCCGACCTTCCAGTCATCAAATTCAGCCTGTTACCCACTAAGCAACTGCAGTCCCTTAACTACTGGGTAGGACAGCAATAATTTAACACCAAACTATTTGTGAATCTGATCCAGGAGAGCTTGGACAAATACAGACCCCAGTAATTTCAGTGATATTCATTGAGTGGCAAATGGCTGAAAGAGGAGAATGCAACAAAATATTGCAGTATGAGTTATGTTTTATGTAGCAGCAGTAAAGCGGAGCAATTTTTAGGCAGTATTAGTTTGAAATGCAAATTCTCCAATGCGTTACTCCCTGTTTAGCACAGCAAAAAAGACACTTCAGTAAATGTTTATAAAGAAAATAAGTATTGTTTACTCACAAGTTAGGTCAGAGAAATAAACATGTGCTCTGGATTTCTGATAAGAATAGTTTCAGAGAGAAATAAAGTTAAAGTTAGAGTATTTTAGTTCTTTTTAGACCTGCCATGTGGCCCTCAAAATGGTGAGCTCAAATATACATTTTTCCCCATCAAAGGCAAAAAAAAAAAACGCAAGAGAGAAAAGAGATCTAACAACAAAGCCTTAATACAGGGATTCTCAACCTGTGGCCCGTGGGCAGGATGCCATTTCATATGCCCCCCCCCTCCACCACACCAGGAAGTGTCATGTGGTGAAGGAAGGGCAAAATGGCTATCCGGGGAGCTGTCTGAGGGACCATGGCCCGGCTCCTGGCTTAAAAAGGTTGAGAACTCCTGTCTTAATACATGAAAAATAGGTCAGGTGACTCCTAAAGGTGGGAAGAAAGGAAACTTTCCTATTGGATAGGTAGGGACAAAACAATATTAACAACTTCCTTTAGGTTAGGCTAGTATTTTTGTCCCTATGGTCATCATACTAACACTCACTGCATGCTGGGGTTGCACTAAAATGCTCAGCAGTATGTTAAAGGTTCCAAAAGGCTGCCTCTTTGGAACACCCCATCCTTAGCCAATTTGCTTTTCTTCTCCAATAGTCAGGCAACATTTCATTGAGTACACTTGATGTGGCTGCTTTGAGCATTTGCCCTCATAAAGTCAACTTCTAAAGCTTTTTTGCACTTGTTATTATTATGTGCCATCAAGTCACCTCCAATTTATGGCAATCCCATGAATAAAGTATGTCCTCAACAGCCTTGCTCAGCTCTTGTAGACTCAAGTACGTGGCTTCCTTTAGCCTTCCCTTTTTCGTCATTTTCTTTCTCTAGCCTGCTGCCACCTCCAAGAATGGGTTTGCTCTTTATATTTAATATGGCTGCTACTAATATATACCAATATTTTAATTTGTCTTTTGACTTCCCAAAGCTTATGCAAAGGCAATCTGTAGGGAAGAATTCAGTTACAGTAAAAAACCCTATAAAGACTTTAATTCGTTCCACGGGGCTAGTCATGGTACGATTTAATCGCTATATGATGCATGCATCATATAGCGATTATTCCTATGGGATGCATCGTACAACGATTATCTCTATGGAAAAAGTCGTACAACGACAAAAAAAATCATTGTACGGCTTTTCCCCATAGAGATGAATTGCATCGTATAATGATTTTAGTTGTTATATGGGACACAATGTTTTTTCGAATCCTTGTCGTTGTATGATTTAATCATTGTAAGAGGCATTCGTTATATGAGGTTCTACTGTACTGTACTTGGATTTTTTGTCTTAGCAGTGAATATTCTTTAGGGCACCTATTCAACTATTTATATAGAGAGAGCATGGTGCCATGAGGGGTGGGGAGTTTCTATGCACATTTCAGTATTTGTACAGATGGTCATACTAAGCATCCAATTTGTACAACAGCTTTAGATGTTAATCCTTGTTAATATTTCATTACTGTTTCTTCTTGTAGTAATATGCATATGGAAAAATAACATCCAAATCTGGGAGGTGGGGTTGCTTCATATAAGCATTTGGAAGTGGTTGGAGACATTCTGAGATGCTTGGCATATACAGTTGTTTATGTTTCTCCTAACACAGGCACACTGCAAATAAACAAATGCCTCTGAAAGCCTTACATCTGGAGAATTGTACATTTTCTATTTTAATAGTTATTCAGCTAGGTTGGTAGATACTGGCCATGGTCCCAGACCTATGTCTTGGGGTATCCAGCAGTAATATTAAGCCATAAACACCAGCTGCCACTATACTTTAGTGGAATGAAAATTAGTCTCAGCAGAGTTTGCATTGGCATTTCAGAGATGTAAGAGTATAAATAAGTACAGCCTAGCCAAATGATTTAGCATTTTAACAGAAACACAATAATGGAGTTGCATAATTTAACACTGTAAAGATGGCCACCTCTACTACTCAGCAGTTTGCAGTGCTGTTCAGGGCATTCTGAGCATCACTCACCACCAGAGGAACAGATGGTCAGGAACTAAATCCAATGGTAAATTTTAAAGACTATAAACCAATTAGATCAATGGGATTTAACACAAGTGTTTACTTAATGAATCCAGTACATTCAGTGGGTCTACCCAACATGGCTCTAACAACTTAATTTACCCCATCACTGAAGTTGGAGAAGGTGTGGCGAGGAGTTTCATTCAGGCCCACTTTTCATAGCCTGACCATGGGACTAACTCTGTATTTATATCTCGTCAAGATTTAGAGCTTCCAGATATATATTGCAGACCAGTCATGCATGAAAAAGCTGAAAAGTCACTAAGTTGTGACATTATCTATCTTAAAATTTGCATTTTGCAATTCATTGTTTCTGGTTTGGAAGGATTGGTGAGCTCTATGCCATTGATCAGGGTATACCCAAGTGTACATGCAATACTTTCCACTTTTCGAAGAAGCTCCTTTTTAAAAAAAATTTTTTAAATTAAATTGAAAAGAACAGAAAAAAGAACAAAAATCACATAAACATGATAGTAAGAGAATAACAATAATACATAAAAAGAAAATTAATGCAAATTAATCATTTCCATACACCCATTCTCTTAACCAATCTACTTGTTCAAATTATTCATGTTATTATGGTGCTCCAATTTTCTTATAACACAAATACATGAAACACCCCGGTGTGCTAATCCTATGTCCTTGAATCTACTAGTTGTCTTCTATTAACTTATTTGTTCTGCCAAAAACTCATTACCTCCAGTACAGGTTTGTCTCCTTTGTTTTCCCCCAATGTGAATTGCAGAAATGGTTTCCAAATGTCCCATATTCTATTTTGTTTTAAAATGCCTTTTTTTATATTTAAATCCCATGTGAGTTTTTTCCCATGTGAGTTTTTCATTAAGTGCCATATCCCAAATATCAGTATACCACTTACTCAGATCTAAATTCAAACCCCCTTTCCAATATTTGGCAACCTGTTGTTTTGCTAGTGTTAATAAAAATAGCTAATAAATCCTATTTGTTTTCATCTAAATATTTCATCGAATAAAACAATATCATAATTATGCAGTATACCTTTTAATAACTCCGATTTTTAAATTGGAAATATCTTTATATCTTGCAATTCTATAATTGGTGAGATGTCTGGTGCCAATCTCCCTTTCAATCTTACCCATACACTTATCGCTATTAACACATTATTTTTTATTTTAAATTTAATACATCTTCTTCTAAAAAATCTCCATTTCCACACACATTGCTCTCCTTCAGTTCTATATCTTTCCAGATAGCATCATTTGTTGACAATAATTTAACCATACTTTTAAGTTGAAACACTCTGTAATATGTTTTAATTAATTTATTTATTTATTTATTTATAGTCATATTTGTATATGCCGCCCACTCAGGCAGAACCCGACTCAGGGCGGCATCACAACAATTCAAAAAATACATAAAAACATTATAAAAACCCCCAACCCACCCCCTTTAAAAAACCCCTATATCCCACCCACCCATCCCATCTACTATACAAAGGAAGAAGAGAGAGTTCTTATACAAGCCAGCAGGCGGGCACCATAGTCCCATTCAGGCCCCACACCTGCCCTGCCAGCCAGGTCTTCACTCCTTTCCTGAAGGGCAGCAGTTCACTTTGGAGTCTTAGGTCTATTGGCAGGAGGTTCCAGAGAGTTGGTGCGGACACGGAGAAGGCCCTCCTTCGGGTGCTAGACAGATGTGCATCCCTAGTTGGTGGCACTATTAGAGAGCCCCTCCGGTCCGCTCTGGTTGGACGGGCAGACACTCTTGGGACGATGCGGTCTCTAAGATATCCTGGCCCCCTGCCATATAGGGCTTTAAAGGTCAAAACCAGCACCTTAAATTGCACCCGGAGACAAACTGGTAACCAGTGCAGCTCCCGAAGTAGCGGAGAGGCATGGGCATATCGCCCACACCCCATCAACAGGTAACCCTAAGCTACCCTCTTTCTGTGATCTATACCATAAACTTTTAGATATTCTTGCTCTTTCCCCATCATTACAATAATTATTCAATAAATTTTGAAAAATTCCAATTTATTTGTCTGTTTGTTTAATTGGAAGAACTTCAAATAGAAAATTAATTTTAGGGAGCAAACTCATCTTACAAATGGCTACTCTTCCAACCCAAGAGGTCTTCAACTTCTGATATTGAATATATATTTTTCGATTTCATCTTTCACTTTACAAAAGTTTAGCTTTTTTAAATCCTCTATATTATCCATAATATTTACTCCAAAATATTTTATCCTTTTTTCTAATTTGAATTTTATATTTCCCCTTAATTTCCCCTAATTCAAATTGCAAAAAATTGCTTCCGGTTTCCCCCAGTTTATTTTCAGGCCTGTTACCTCTTCAAATTGATGCAAATGAATTTGAATCCTATCCATATTTCTTATAAGGTCTTTCATTATAATCAAAGTGTCATCCGCATATAAACTTATTTTTGTCCCTTCTATATCCTCTATATTTAAATCACTCCTTATCGCTCGAACCAATAATTCCATAGCCATAATAAACCAAAAGGGGGAAAGAGGACATCCTTGTTTCATTCCTGCTCTAAGCTCTTTCTATGTCCTCATATTGGCAGAACTAAAGGAAGCCATAAGAAGATGTAGAAATGGCAAAGCGGAAGACTCAATGATATTCCTATTGAGCATATTAAACATTTTGGACAAGACATAAAGGAATGGTTCCTTCATCTTTTTAACAACTGCTGGATGAGCAGATTCCAAAACTATGGTGGAAGATGAAAGTAGTCACTATACTGAAACCAGGCAAAGAAGCATCATATTGCAGCCACCCATAGTGACTGATACAGTCACATGGGTGAGACATAAATAGAAACAATAAATAAAGAAATAAACATCCTTACTATGCCACTTATATGAAGTGTTGGTATTAAATTTACTCACTCCTACAATCAAACCTTTTCTAATTCAGAACAGAAAGGCTTTATAATTGGCAAAAACATATGGCTCACATCTTAAATGTAACTGAGCATATAGAAGGTGGTTTGAAACACAAAAAATAAAGAGCAGAATTTGTCAACTTTACAGCAGCATATGACACTGTCCACCATCAACTACTGCTAAAAAAGTGATACCTCTGTATTAAAGATCACAGGCTAATAGAAATTATCTCCATTATACTTCAAAGTTTAAGGGGTGGGTGGGTTGTGGTTCAAATTTCAAGAAAGACACAGTCACTTCAGAAGTCAGTGCAATAGTTTTTCATACGGTAAGTATCCTGGCACTATTACTTTTCAACATTTTCATAAATGATCAGCTGAGATTCCAATAATCCAGGGGTTTTGTCTATGTTGATGATCTTGCCTTGAGAATCAAGGGGAAAACCTTAAAGTCCATTAAACACCAGGTAACATCTGCATTGGAAGATATTTTTTATAAATTATAAAAATAAGCAGCTGAAACCAAAACATATGTCTATTCCTTCCACTTAAAGAGCAGAGAAGAAGCTCCAGGTTAGCTGGAAAGACATGATTTTGGAATATTGCCCAATGCCAAAGTATATGTTGTAAGCCGCTCTGAGTGGTGCTTGCACCAGGAGGACGGGGTATGAATGAATAAATAAATAAATAAATTTGGGCATCACTCTGAATCGAATCCAGGTCCAGAGCTTTCCAGGGCTCTCTGGAAAGAGTCCTGGGGGCACAGTGGTTAAATTGTTGTACTGCAACCAAAATGTTGTGAGTTTGATCCTAACGGGAAACAAGGTTGACTCAACATTCCATCCATCCTTCAGGGGTTAGTAAAATGAGTACCCAACATGTGTGTGAGAGTGTGTTGGGGGGGGGGGAATGTGAATTAACTTGTGACCTGCCCAGAAAGTGCACTAAGCACTATGGGGTGGTATATACAGTGGTATCTGAGTTAACATAATTAATGCGTTCTCTGGGACATTTTGTACAGCAAAAATTACTCTAACCAAAATGTGGTTTCCCATAGGAATGCATTGAAAACCTAATACAGTAATGTGTTCCGGAGCACAGGAAAAAGCAATAAAAATAAAAATAAACAATCCCCTGTTCAAAACTCTTTCTAAAGTGGTGAAAACATGGCAAAAAATTCCAAAGTGCACTTTAGAAAGAGTTTTGAACAGAAAAAAATGTGATGTTTCCCTCCCCCTACCACGTTTTTCTGAGCTCCAGAAGGTTTTCCATGCATTTCAATACATATTTGGCACATTTCCGACAGTGCCCTCTAGTGGCCAGCTTTGGTAATTGTGGGCCTAGTCTCTGATGATCAGCTGTTGAGGGGAAGGGGGAATTTTTGGCACTTCCTGGTGGCATTGGGAGCTTCTGACAGTGCCATAATATGATGAAAAATTCCAAAAACAGAGCGAAAATGCTCCAAAAACCCTCCTGCTGCAGTGGGAAGCGTCAGAAAGGTGTTCTGAAAAACCCATGTGAGCTTTGTACTGCAAAAAAACCCATCAACTGAGCCACTATTTTCTCTGGATTTCCTTTCGTTATGTGATTTTTATGTTAACCAAACCATTCGTAAACTGAGGTTTTACTGTAAGTGCAATTTCTATTGATACTGCCCTACAAAAACACTATCTAAACATTTTAATTAATTTAATTTTAATTTTAATTTAATTTAATAGTCATATTTATATATGCCGCCCACTCAGGCAGAACCCGACTCAGGGCGGCATTACAACAAGTTCTAAAAACACATAAAAACACTTTAAAAGACCCATATCCCACCCACTTTAAAAGACCTATATCCCACCCACCCATCCCACCCACCATAAAAAGAAGAAGAGAGAGTTCTTAATTGTTTACATAAGCCAGCAGGCGGGGACCGTGTTCCCATTCGGGCCCCACACCTGCCCTGCCAGCCAGGTCTTCAATCCTTTCCTGAAGGGCAGCAATTCTCTTTGAAATCTTAGATCTGTTAGCAGGAGGTTCCAGAGGGTTGGTGCGGACACGGAGAAGGCCCTCCTTCAGGTGCTGGACAGATGTGCACCCCTAGCTGATGGCACTATTAGAGAGCCCCTCCGGTCTGACTCTTGGGATGATGCGGTCTCTAAGGTATCCTGGCCCACTGCCATATAGGGCTTTAAAGGTCAAAACCAGCACCTTGAATTGCACCCAGAGACAAACTGGTAACCAGTGCAGCTCCCGAAGTAGTGGTGAAGTGCGGGCATATTCTCCGCAACCCATCACCACCCGGGCTGCCGCATTCTGGACCAGCTGCAGCCTCCGAATGGTCATCAAGGGCAGCCTCATGTAGAGCACATTACAATAATCTAGTCGGGAAGTGACCAAAACATCCGATAGAAAGTTGCCTCCAGAATTAACATATTTAGGAAACTGGCCAGGTTGAGCTGCGATGTGCACCCCTAAGCAATAAGAACAACAGCTCTTTTCCTATGCTACTCCACAGCAGAAAATGCTAAGTACTGTACAACACACCTTGCCAAATGGATAAATGCCAAAGAGTGCATCCCGACAAGACATGGTTCTAGCTGGACATGACAAAGTTTCTGTGAATTTGGAGAAATTCAATCAATGCAGCATTTATGTGCAAGAGTGTACAAAAGAAGATCTATTAAATGGCTGAGATAATGCTAATGAATAAGCTTGCATCTGGTCAAAAATAGTCCAATTTTAACATTTTGTTTTGAATTTTACCTCTATTTCATAAACATCCATAATTTTAAATTATGCAATGCTTTAATATAAAGAAGGGACTGCAGTGGCTTAATGGTTAAGATACTGAACTTGACGACTGAAAGGTTGGCAGGTCAGCAGTTCGATATCCGAGTACTGCACGACGGAATGAGTGCCCATCTCTGTCCCACCTCCTGCCAACCTAGTAGTTCAAAGGCAAGAAATTGCAAGTAGATAAGTAGGGACCACTTTGGTGGGAAGGTAAACGGTGTTTCGTGCACTCTGGTGTCTAGTCATGCCTGTCACATGTCCACGGAAACATCTGCAGACACAGACAGCACTGGCTCTTTGGGTGTAAACAGAAATTATCTTGTCAAGAAGAAGAGAATCACATCTTCTCGGGCTTCTGAAAACATTGCTCCCTAGTTGCCAAATCCTGCCAGGCATAACAAAGGACAGTTGTGATGGCTCTCTGTGTATGTGTGAGTGAGATAGAAAGTGTGTGTGTAAACTAGGCAATTAGTTTGACACAGTGGTGGGCATCCCAAAAAAAAATCCTACCACACTGTGGGTGTGGCCATGTGACTGGGTGGGCATGGCCTGTTGGCCATGTGACTGCTCTTCACTATAGAGCTATGAAAATAGAAGCCTCTTCTATTTTCATCACTTTATAGCCAACCTCTGAAGCCATTTCCCCCTTGTCCAAGGCTTTTCCAGGGCTCCGTTTCACCCTGAAGCACCTCCCCAGCCACTCCGGAGTGGCTGGGGATGCACTTTGGGGTGAAATGGAGCCCAGGAAAAGCCTTTGATGAAGGGGGAAATGGAGCCAGCCTCTCTGAAGGCTCTTCTAGGAAGAGGAGGTGGTGGGTGGGGTGGGGTGGGGTGGGGAGATGGGCAGGGCCAACCATTTTTACTACTGGTATGCATGTACTGGTGCGAACCTGCTGATGCCCACCACTGGTTTGACATCCTATTACTACAGTCATTCTCAAACAGTTTTTCCCCTACTCACGGGGCATCTTGATCACAAAATCCTTAATGCCTTCCATCTCTGTGTTGAACTTAGGGAGAGAATCTGCTGAGGGCCAGAAGGGAGTTTGGAAGATCAGTTGGTCTTCTATTTGTGTCACTTGCACTTTAACACCCGCTGAATGTTTTTGCTTGGCTGAGAAGAATTAGTACTACTGATGAGGCCATTTTGAACCCTTAATCTGTTGTACATAATACCTAAGTGTCATACAACACATGTTGGCCATCATGGCTTTATACAGTGAACTCAATATTATCGAGTGATGGGAACTGGTATAAGAGTGTATTCATTTCACTTATAAGTATTTAGACTCCAGTAAAACCAATATTGAAGGATAGTAGCTGCCCAGATGGAATTCTTTTCAAGTAGCTCATCTTGTGTTTGAAGTACTTTTGCATTGCTGTGATTTAAAAACTATTATTTTTCTTTATTTTGAGAAAGAATAATAATGATAAGCTTCACAAGGGTCTGACTAGAGTTAGCCATTTACAGAGCTGCAAAATGCCTTACATACTCAAAACAAAGAGCCCTGTCAGTCAACTCTAGAGCATTATTATTATAATTCTAGCTCCATCCTTTCCCTGAAAGAATCAAAGATGCATAAAGTCATTTGGGCTAGAATTCAGAAGTAGCTCTTCCAGCTGCCCAACTTTCCCAGTGTTATGAATTATGCAGGCAGCATCATAGGAACTAAGTCTCAGACAGATTGCATTTACCTGTCACTGAAGGTGCTGACATTTGCTAGCAACATGCACAGCCTTTAAAACCTTCCCTCTGAAATGACAGAGTGGTGTGCGATTAAAAGCTACTAAAGTGCAGGATGGAACAACACCAACTGACTCATAAGTCCAAAACAAGATATTCTGCTAAACATATAGTTAGGTAACATGCCTAGTCTTTTATAGCGGTTGCTGGGGAGCAGAGAGATTTTGATCAGGATGAAAATATGTATGCAGAGACAAGTTTAACACTTGCTTTCCCAGATGTGAACCCAATGAATCCCAACTTTCTTGTCCTTCTAAAAAATCTAATCATGTGGAAGAATTCAATATTTCTTATGGTGGAGTAATAATAATTTCATGTCAGAAATTATTTTGGGTTGAAATGATTTTTGCAGAGGAAACTCCGCTCAGGGAATGCCCAACTGAGGCTCCTTTCATGTCCCCAAGAGCTGGGACAGAGACAGGCGCTCAGTCCATCATGCAGTACCCAGGTCTTGAACTGCCGACTTGCCAGTCTTCCAGCTAACAAGGTGAGCATCTTAACCACTGAGCCACCGCAGGTGTGAATAGTTAAACCTCTTCTTCCCCCATATTGTAGTCCTGATAAAATCAGTATATCTCCTGCATGTACCAGTCAAACACACCTTGTAATGGCACGTTTACCCTTGTGTCTTGTTGGACGTTAGTTGTCCATAAATAAATGCATGAGGATGGAGCACAATCTTACTAAATGCTGTCGTTCCTCATGCAGGAAACTCTCCTGCAAGTAGAGGAAAATAACACTGTTTTAAAACATCTTATTGTAAAGCAATGTAAAGCTGTCACTGGTTTAAGGACTATGCACAAACAGTGTTTACCTTGTTTGTCTCATCCTTATGAAAGAGATCATTGCTATCTCCATAACTAAGTTACAGATGGGAAGGTAAGGCTGAGGCATACTATATTGAAATAAGCCAGACAAATAGATCTGTAGACTGTAAATGAAGCCGGATTTAAATGTAAGCCTCTTTGGTCCAAATCTGAACACATATCATTAGCTCAAACTGGGTAATATTATTTTTCTGGGTGAACACATGTCATTCTAATCTTCCCAGACTTGTGAAAGAGCAATATGGTAACAAGTACACACCATTTCTGCCTCATCCAAGCCCTTATTCTACATCTGAACACTTAAGTACAGTAATTGCATTAGCAAGGCTCTACAGTAGGTTCTTGAGGTCCTTCTGTCTATATGAAAATGTTAAGATTATATTTCCCTTCATAAACAATATTTGTATGAAATAAATCAACATGCTTCCAGGATTCACTTGTAACTTTTAAGTGCCTTTAAACCACTCATTTTAAGGGGGAAAAACATGTTTACTATTCAGCTCTAATCCCCCCCCACCCCCGGTAATATTTTCTGCAGACATTGAGCAGATATAGACTTTCAACTTGTGACCATTAATAAGTAATAGGATTATTATACTACCTAAAACCTGCTGATTTGTGATCACATATGTTATGTAGATGTCATATTCTCTATTCAATTTACCAAATGTTTGAAGTACGAAGCACATCCATTCAAGCTGCACCTTTCATATAAATACCCGCAACCCAACAATGGATTTAAATTTACTTACTCTGTTGGATTATATGCAACCAACCCATCCTGATGACACCGGATTTATATAGGATTAAGGCCATGAAAGACTCAATCCTTCCTCATCAAAGTATTCCACAGATTTCCTGCTGCCATTTAAATTAATCCAGCCACTACTGAAATTGATCATTTGTATGTAATATAATTTGCCACTTTATGTAGCTATTTGAACCACTGGTCTCTGATATACTAACTTACAAGCACATAGGTCAGTATACAGGACAAATCCAATTATTGTATATGCCACTAGGTATATAGGAACTTTATCTGTTTTGATATTTCTTTAGTTTAGTTAATAGGTCTTTATTAACTAAGATTAAATATAGAAACACAAAAGAAGTCCACCCATTTGATGTTTCCATTGTAGTAAAATCTCTATTTCCTTTCTGAGGGGTAAAGTTAAATGTTGGCCATGTTAATAATAATAATAATAATAATAATAATAATAATAATAATAATAATAATAATAATAATAATAATAACAACAACAACAACAACAACAACAACAACAACAACAACAACAACAACAATAATAATAATAATAATAATAATAACAATAACAATAACTATTATTATTATTATTATTATTATTATTATTATTATTATTATTATTATTATTATTATTATTACCACCTCCGCCACCCCAGAAGGTAGGACAGGGCGCCCCACATGCGACCCAGGCAAAACTGGGCAGCCCTGCCATTATATAATAAAACAACACTCACACATACACAGAAAAACTTTGCCTGCATTAGATACCCTTAGTTTCCGATTCTCTCTATCAGTGGTAGGCAACCTACGGCCCGTGAGCCATATCTGGCCTGTGGGGCCAAATCAACCAGCCCATGCCCTCACTTCAACTGCCACTGCCAGAATCAGCCGCAGACTCATTTACGGCTGTTGTAAATGCATTTACAACAGACACAGACTCATTTACAACTGTTGTAAACACATTTATTACAGCCACGGACTCATGGCAGTGGCCATGGCAGCTGGACCACCAGTACAGCCCACCAACTGTCTGAGGGAGTGTGATCCGGCCCCCGACTTCAAAAGGTTGGGAGCCCCTGCTCTCTATCTTTCTTTCTGATCTTTCTCTTCTTCCCACTTTTTAATGTCCCTGGTTTTCCCTCCCTCTCTGCCGCCCGCCTCACTACACATCCAGTTTTTATCTCCCCTCCTACCAACCAGGAGAAAGATGTCATTCAGTCAATCTTTCTCTCTCATACAGTAGTTTGATGAATTAAGGGCTTTGCAGAAATAAGCAGGATGTGGAATTTTCTAGAACAGTGGGGAATAAATCATCGATAGGCCACAGAAATAGTTTAGCTGGGACTACTTATAAGTAATCTAAGCAAGGTTTTCATAACAATTATTCAAAATTTACCTTCCCTCAACTCACCTGCGCTTCTGCAAATATGACATTCTGGTCAAAATCCTGTTGCTTATTGTAGCAAATTTCAGTAAAGTCCAATGAATTAATGGGGATTTAGTACAGTATGTTAATTCCTGGTAAATTCCTTCAATTCAAGTGGGACTACTCTAACTGTGACTTACTTTAGCAGAGTAACCCACAGTTAAAATTAAGCCCCTTTGATTCAACAGAACATATGTATTGTATTCTTGATTTTTCTGTCTGAAGTCATTCCAGAGTTCCAACTGGGATTCATTATTTAAAAAAAATATTTTTTTCCTCACAATATAACCACAAGAAAGAAATACTGAGTTGCTTTTTTCAAAGCCAAAGCATCTGTCAGACTTACCAAGACTGCCTCAGTGAACTGGAATTATTTTTCCATGATTGTCCAAACTGAAAAGTTAAAAATCTTGCTGTGGCTGGAATATATTATTTTTTGCTTTGGTCTTTAATTGCATCAGTGTCAGGAAAGGAAGCAGAACTCACACTTCAGCAAACTCATAACTGATGGAAGTTGATCAACTGCTCACGTACAGCCCAGTAGCATAAAGCAGAACAAATTTAAAAGCTCTCTACCTGTTTTTCCTTTTCTTAATTTATTTCTTGTCCTGTTTGTGCTAGTATTGTGAGACAAACTGTGTTTCTCTTTCTGAGCAATGCACAGTTATTTGAAAGTAAGCCCTATTGCAGTTATTGGGATTTGCTTTAGACCAGTGATTCTCAATGCGGGGCCCACGCCCCACATGGAGACTTCAATTCCCAGTAGCCTAAGTCAGTACACTGGCTGATCAGTGTTTTGGAGAATTGATTTAGGCTTCTGGGAATTGAAGTCCAAAACCAAAGGTTTGGAAATACTTCTTTAGACTAAATATGCATAGAATTGATGAGAAAAGTCACTTCACTTTTAGCTTTACATTTTGTCCTTGAGACAATACCTCAGCACAAGACATGTACACTTTTTGTACTTGTTTTGAATTGTCCAGCGGTGTCCAGCCTGAACATGATATTAAGATCTTTGATTGAATATGTAGGCTCAATGGGTTCCAGAATGAACCCATCAAACAGGTTGACCATTACATCTATCTCGGCCACCTGATTGGGATGAACAATGATCAGAGAGCAGAACTAGCCAGAAGAAAGCAAGCAGGATGGGTGGCATTCAACTCCATCAAAGAAATCCTGCTAAACAAGAAACTTGGCAAGAAACAATGCACAAAACCTTTAAATTTGACAGCACTACCTGAGGTCCTCTATGGGAGTGATACATGGTCGCTAACAAAGACTGAGGAAGATGATCTATCAAGAGCTGTTAGAGCCATGGAAAGGTCAATGCTAAAGATATCCCTTCTGTTATGTACTGAATGTAATGCCAAGGAAATGTTGTAACGATCCCTTTAACAGAATGTAACCAGTCAATGTATCTAATTGTATCTAATCAGGAACACATTGTAACAGGCTGTATGAGGATGCGAGCTAAGTGACCACAGGTGGCAGTAGCGAGCATCCAGCTCACATGGTACAGATTCCCCGAATACCTGAAGAGCGGGAAACCTTCCCGCCACACCGCACCTGGAGAAGATGGGTGTGACGGCCTATGATGTCATGCAGACAGTAGCCAATGAGCTAACACACCGGCATATTCAAATGTACAGTGTAGTATAAATAGAGCTGTTTGTCTGCCATTACCACATGTTCACCCTGACCATCATGCAATAAAGTTGTGTTTAGCCTTGTTACGGCTCCTTCCATTGTCTTCCTTGCAAGACACTAAGTTGGCGACGAGGATGGGATGGTGTCCCGCAAAATGAACATCGCGCCTTTTGACACCACAAAGCCAGAGAAATGGGAACTCTACGAACAACAGTTCCTATATGCAATGGACCTCGAGGGCATCGAGGAAGAAGTCCAGTGCCAAGTGTACCTGCCTAGAAATGCTGGAACTGGCAACAAACCTCCTGACGCCGAGGCTGCTCAGAGAGGTACCCTTAGACGAGATCCTCACCGAGCTGAGGAAGCACTTTCGCCCGAAGGTGTCAGTGTTCCCGGCAAGGCTAGCCTTTCAACAGCAGAGCCAGCAGGTCGGTGAGTCCGTGGCCGATTTCATTGCAGCTCTGAGGGTAGCTGCCGTGCCTTGCCAGTGGGGTACGTCCCTGAGCGAGGCGCTGCGAGACAGGTTCCTGCTTGGCCTGTGAGATGAGGGTGCCAGGAAAAAATTGCTGGCCAAGGACAAGAGCATCTCCTTCGAACACGTCCTGAGAATCGCCCAAGCTGCTGAGTCAGTACAACAAGGCGAGCGAGTGTGCCGGGCCAGAGCTGCAATGGGTGGGGGGGCGTCTGCCGTCCTGGAACAACAGCTGCTCCTCCCACGGGGAGCAGGGAACCCCAGAGTGCACCACGTCCACCTCTGACTGCAGCGAGGATGACGATGTGCAACAAGTACAGAGGAGGCCCGAGGTTCAAGACCGTGCCAAAGAGGACTGCTGTTGCGATGGATGTGGGGCATCTCACGACCAGAGCCTGTGCCCATTCCAGAAGGCAGAGTGCCACAACTGCGGGCGGCGTGGGCACATCGCAAATGTCTGCAGGCGGTGATGGGACGATGGCAAGGACCTGGCAGAATGGCCCCAATGGAAAGCAGATGGGGTTGGCAGGATCTTTGATGACGACGAGCCACAGGAGCACTGCGTGCCTCGATGAGTTCCCGACGACCAGGCAGTTCACAGCATGCCCTTGAGGCACCCCCGGTTCTTTGTTGAGGTATTGATACAAGGGGTCCCGGTTAGGATGGAAATAGACTCGAGGTCATCGTATTCCATCATCTCCCACCGGGAATTTTTGCATATTCCCCCAAACTCATGCCCCAAGTTGAAAGCCCTAAAGACAAACTTACGGGACATTCAAGGGAAAAGCATCCCAGTGTTGGGGGTGGGGGAGTTCAAGGTGAAATTCAAGAGGCGCTCCGCGCAGTTACCCCTAGTGGTTCTAAGGGCCGGGTCCTGCGGCCTCCTAGGGACTCAGTGGTTTGGCCCCCTGGGGGTTTTCATCGGGGGCATCCATGCCGTGCAGGCTGACCCAATCACAGAAGTGTGTAACGCACACCCTGCCATCTTCGAGAAGGGGCTCGGGAAGTTCAAGGGCCCCCCAGTTTCTTTAGACATGGATCCCGACATCCGGCCCATCAGGCTCAAGCCAAGGAGAGTGCCATTCGCACTAAAGGACAAAATTGAGACTGAACTTGACAAACTGGTGGGCAGGGGATTTTGGTACCTGTAGATTCCACCAAGTGGGAACCCCCATTGTGACGGCACTAAAGGCTAACGGGGAGGTCAGGATCTGCGCTGACTACAAGTGCACGATTAATAAGGCAATTCGCCCAAATGCATACCCGGTGCCGGTAGTAAGCCACCTGTTAGCAACATTGCATGGGGGGAGGTGTTTCGCCAAGCTAGATTTAGCGCAGGCATACCAGCAATTAATGGTGACCCCAGCTGCAGCTGCTGCTCAGACCAAAGTTACCCATAAGGGAGCCTTTAAAGTAATGCGCCTCCAATTCGGGGTGAATTCGGCCCCTGGGATTTTCCAGTCCCGCATGGAACAACTTTTGAAGCTGCTCCCAGGTGTTTTCCCTTACTTTGATGACATTTTGATAACAGCGGAGGGGGGGACAAGAATTGGCCAAGAGGTTGGACTGGGTGCTAACTGTATTCGAGAAAGCGGGGCTCAGGTTGAGAAAAGATAACTGTGTTTTTTTCGCAGAAGAGGTAGAGTTTCTGGGATTCCGGATAACCCCTGAGGGTATTAAGCCAGCTGGGTCCAAGGTGTCCGCAGTGCAGAATGCCCCTCGCCCCACCACCAAGGCCAAACTACAGTCCTTTCTGGGACTCTTACATTTTTACCAGTCTTTCCTGCTGGGAAAGGCGTCGGTGGCAGAGCCACTGCACAAGTTACTTTAAAAAGACACGGCTTGGCAGTGGGGCAAAAGCCAGGAATGGGCATTCAGTGGGCTCAAGCAGCTTCTGTCTTCCGAGGCTGTCTTAAACCACTTCGATCCCAAGAACCCGTCGTGCTGGTCTGCGACGCCTCACCGGTGGGGGTGGTCTTATGCCACATGCTAGAGAGCGGGCAGGAAGCCCCGGTGGCATTCTATTCGAGATCCCTGTCCAAGGCAGAGTGCAATTACGCGCAAACAGACAGGGAGGCACTGGCGATAGTTGCAGGGACTAAAATGTTCCACGACTTCCTTTATGGCCGACCGTTCACAGTTGTGACCGACCATAAGCCCCTGCTAGGTATCTTCACCACCAACAAGCCCACCCCACAGATCTTATCCCCAAGGATGCTGTGGTGGGCTATCTTCCTCAACGCATACCAGTACGCATTGGTCTACCGACCCGGCAAGGAAATCAGCCATGCCGACGCCCTTTCCAGGTCACCCCTCCCACAGACAGGGGACCCAGAGTGTGAGGTAGAGCAGGACCACCAAGTGCTCCTGATCGAGGCCCTAGAGACCCCCCAATACTGCCAGCAGAGATCGCTAAAGCTACAGCGAAGGACAGGTCATTGGCCCTAGTCAGTTCATGGGTGCAAAAGGGGTGGCCAGTAACCTCCCCTATGGAGGAATTCAAGGTCTATGGCAGAAGGAGAGACGAACTGTCCCTAGAGAGGGGCTGCCTCCTCTGGGGGCAGCGGGTAATAATCCCCGAAGCGTTGAGGCCACAGGTGCTAAAGATGTTACACATTAGCCACCCAGGGATCGTGCGCTCTAAAGCGCTAGCCAGAAGTTAGTCTGGTGGTCCAAGTTAGACACAGATATAGAACACATGGTTAGCACTTGCGAGAGCTGCCAGAGTACCCGCCCCGAAGAGTCCCGACATCCCCACAGAGAATGGGACGCAGCCCGAGGGCCGTGGTTGCGCCTACACATAGACTTTGCAGGACCCTTCAGGGGCACCCTGTTCTTAATAATAGTAGATGCTTACTCCAAGTGGTTGGAGGTAATCCCAATGTCCAGCACATCGTCAGCTGCGACGGTTAAACAATTGCGGAGAGTATTCAGCTGCTTCGGATTACCCGACGTGCTTGTGAGCGATAATGCCACAAATTTCACGTCAGCAGAGTTCCAGGGGTTTATAGAGATTAATAGGATTCACCACATTACCTCTGCCCCCTTTCACCCCGCTACAAATGGTCAAGCGGAACATTTGGTGCGAACAACGAAGGATGCACTGTGTTGGATGGGCCCCGGGGATTTGAACCTGCAACTATGCCAATTCCTATTGAGGTATCGAGTGACCCCCCCTAGCATTGGGGTTGTTGCCCGCCGAACTCCTTATGCGGAGGAGACCCGCGATGATCCTCTCGTGCCTAGACCCAACCAGGGTGGAGGACATGGGTAGAAACATTGCACTAGGAAACACTAAGAGTTTCGGGGTCGGCGAGCCCGTGCATTGCAGGATTTATGTGGCCACCGGGCCGACTTGGGTTCCCAGATTAGTGGTCGGGCAAACGGGGCCAGTCTCGTACAATGTCGAGATGAGCACAGGTCTCCTCTGGAGGAGACATGCCGACCAGCTCAGGAGTAGAGTAGTAGACAGGCAAGACACGAGAGGCCGAACAGGAGATTCAACATTAGGGTTCTCCCCCACCCGCTTATCCCAAGGGGGAGACATAGACCACGGTGGGGAGAGAAATGATACAAATCCACATCCTTTGGACCCCCCGGGCTACAGGAACGATTTGGAAGAGGGGAATTTCGAAGAGTTAGATTATGAGTTGGGAAACCGGGGAGAGTTTTCGGAGTGGTCCCCCACCTGTCCTAGTGAAGAGCGGGGTTTTACTTTAGTCCCTAGGACCCCCGGTTTCACATCACTGGAGTTTACTTCTACACCTAGACCTCCCCAATCCCCGGCTCAGAGCCCGCAGCCGATCACTAGCGAGTCACACTCTCCCATTGCAGGACGTGGAAGATGCAGCCATTCCAGGGCAAAGCTCGGCTGCCACTCGCCCAAAGCAAACTTGCGGGAAGCCTCATTGGTTGAAGGACTTCGTCCTCACCTAGGGGGGAGGGTTGTTATGTACTGAATGTAATGCCAAGGAAATGTTGTAACGATCCCTTTAACAGAATGTAACCAGTCAATGTATCTAATCAGGAACACAGGCTGTATGAGGATGCAAGCTAAGTGACCACAGGTGACAGTAGCAAGCATCCAGCTCACATGGTACAGATTCCCCGAATACCTGAAGAGCGGGAAACCTTCCTGCCACACCGCACCTGGAGAAGAGGGGTGTGACGGCCTATGACGTCACACAGACAGTAGCCAATGAGCTAACACACCGGCATATTCAAATGTACAGTTTAGTATAAATAGAGCTGTTTGTCCGCCATTACCACATATTCACCCTGACCATCATGCAATAAAGTTGTGTTTAGCCTTGTTACAGCTCCTTCCATTGTCTTCCTTGCAAGACAATAAACCTTCACAACCAGATCCCCAACGCCCAGATAAGAAAACAAAGTGGAATCAATGAAGCTGTTGCCAAATATCATAAATGGAAATTGCACTGGGCTGGACACATCTCTCAAATAACAGACGGGTGTTAGACAGCAGTAATCACTGAGTGGTATCTCAGAGGAGTAAAAAGACCTCTTGGAAGCCCCCCCATAATAATAATAATAATAATAATAATAATAATAATAATAATAATAATAATAATAATAATAATAATAATAATAATAATAATAATAATAATAATAATAATAATAATAATAATAATAATAATAATAATGGGAAGACCCAATCGTAAAAGGTTTTAGTTCAACCTGGAGAAGAAGAGTGTGATCAGCAGGAACTTATCCCTTGATAGTCTGGTCAATCAAGGAATGTACGCTCTCAAAAACCAAACACATCAACAGTTAAAAAGAAAAGGTGATAATTGACCAATAGCCAAGCAGGAGAGGAAATTTAACCATTTGTTCTCTTGCTGAAGTCCTTAGAAAAAATATACTCTCAAAGGGCTATTTGTAATGAGGAGGAAATATCCCATCCCTGCTAGATGGGAAAACACTCACAACCACACACATGCAAACCAAGTTTCAGCTGCAGAGGACAACTTTCCTCAGAACCATTACAAAGAAGGAAAAGGGGAAAGGCAGAGTGGTCCTTGTACACAATCCAAAAGCAAGGGTGGATGATGTCTCTATTAGGCCACTTTTAAAAAACCATAAACAGATGCTAGCTATTAGCAGTGATGGGCTCAGCCCAGGGTGCCCCCTAGGCCCACAGTACCATGGCACCCTCCCTTGGGTGCCAATCCAAAGAGCCAA
Source organism: Bradypodion ventrale (assembly GCA_035047345.1). Taxonomy (NCBI): domain Eukaryota; kingdom Metazoa; phylum Chordata; class Lepidosauria; order Squamata; family Chamaeleonidae; genus Bradypodion; species Bradypodion ventrale. Next base: position 258,014,207 of record JAWDJE010000001.1, read on the forward strand.
TCTGAGCTGCGATGCCCAGAACGTTCGAGCAAATGAGCAGTGCTCCATGTTCCTCTGCCTGCCTTCCTCCACCAAAGATAAGATTACAAAAGCAACCCCATTGACAGCGGAGCTACCATGGCTTAGAGGTTGCAATTTTGCCTTGTAAGCAGGAGGTTGTTGGTTCGAATCCCCAGAGGGGAGTTGAATTTAGAAGGCGAGTGGAAACATATGTATTTTGTTAGGGTTAGACGCTCTCATCTCTCTCTGTACAGCTTGCCCCTGGCTATTAGCCCATGTGGGCCTTCATAGGGCTAGGTACCACTTATCTGTGGATGGTGCAGTAAAAAAAAATTCAAGAGTTCCATCTAGACATACCAAAAATATGTCTAGATGTTTCAGCAAGTTTCAAAAAGAGGACTGCATAGTAAAACATGGGTCCTAAAATTCAACTGGCAATGTTTTTATATTTTTATTTATTTATTTATTGTTAGATTTCTATACCGCCCACTCGACTACGGCCGACTTTATTCACAACATGAATAAAACAGATAAAAACAGAGTTGAGAACCCACCCCTAAAAAGGGGTGCAGGTACCGAGGAACCATGGGGGAAGGCATACTCCTCTATACCAACCACCCAACGGAAGCCACACCTCCAACCCAAACTTGGCCCGCCAGCCAGGTTTTTAGTTCTTTTCTAAAGGGCAACAACTCCGTCTGGAGACGCAGTTCTACTGGCAGGAGGTTCCAAAGGGCCGGTGCGGACACAGAGAACGCCCTCCTGCTTGTGCCAGAGAGGCGAGCCCCCCTGACCGATGGCACAATTAGAGAGCCCCTCCGGTCCATTCTGGTTGGATGGACAGACGTCCTTAGGGTGATGCGGTCTCTGAGGTAACCTGGTTATCCGAAATTCAGCAGACAAAGGGAGCAAAAAAGAAAGTACAGTATTTGTTTTTCCCTCTAACGTCTACCGTAACAGACCCTTTAGTGTTTGTGTGCTTCTTCCTTCTTTAATCCTGTTTTCTTTGCATTTTTTAAAAAAACTTACACATTAAATGCAAAGATGTGTTTAATGCCTCATTTAGTTTGACTCTTAAAACACGGCTTTTCTAAGCCAGATACTTGGAAGTGGCAACCAAAGAAGGATGAACCCCAGCTTTCTTGTAATTCATTGAGAACACCCCAGCTCCAATAGAAGTGACCTTTCTTAGCTAACATGAGGTGTGTATATATTATCTGTGTCAGCATTCTGTACAATACATAGTGTCATTACATTTCACAGATCATAGAGGTGTCCTCTAGCATTTTACTTCAGCTAATTAGAAACTCAACAGGCCATTTCATGCACCAAAGGTCATGAATCCTTTCTCTAAACTTGCAGAGTAGGTTGTATCTTTCAGTTCTTCCAATTATGTCACAAAATTCTCTTCACTGGCTTCTGTGCTGTTATGTGCTATTCACTACCTACAGTATTTAAATACCTCATAGCAATAGTAATAGCAATTACACTATACTACTACCCATTCCATACAGGTAGCCATGACGGCTAAGCCTGGGTCTCCTCCACACGCTATCGCTTCTAGCGTAGCTCAGCCCTTGCCTCTTCTATGGCAGACTCCGGAGGGACTGATTTCATGGGATTGTATAGCCATCTCTGTGTCGGGAAAGCCTTGTAAGCATTGCCTGAAAAGACTGTTAAATAAACTCTAGTTGTTGTTCTGTTCATTGTTGCCTCGACTATCTATACCTATAAGAAGGGGGTTGAGCCGTGCGTGTGTGGCATGCATGGCCACACCCGTCCCTACTATCCCATAATGAGCTGTCCACACTTACCTTTTGACCCTACGAGCATCGCCGCAAGGGTCCGGAAGTCGAGAGTGGGGCCAATGCCCCATGAACCCGAACCAAAAAAACCTACACTTCCCAGCATCCTCCATGCTGCGCCACCCCTCAGCCAATCAGGCTGTGCGTGCATTAAAAAATGGCCAATGCACGATTGCCTTCCACAGAGGGAGGGGGCCGAAGCTTTCAGCCCCCACCAACCAAGGGAAGCGAACCAGTTCCCTCTGGGAGATGAAGGCCGAGAATGGTGCTTCATTCCACCTTCACCTCCTAGAGGGAAGCCATCACCTTCCATGGGTGGTTCGCTTCCCTCTTGGTTGGCGGAGGCCAAAGCTTTCAGCCCCCACCAACCAAGAGAGAAGTGAACCACTTCCCTCCGGAAGACGAAGGCCGAGAACGCGCTCCGTTTCATCTTCGCCTCCCGGAGGGAAGCCATTGCATTCCACCATTCCACGGAGGGGTCACTTCTCTCTTGGTTGGCGGGGGTTGAAGCTTTCGGCCCCCGCCAACCAAGAGAGAAGCGAACCACTTCCCTCTGGGAGATGAAGGCCGAAAATGGTGCTCCGTTCCATCTTCGCCTCTCAGAGGGAAGCGATTGCCTTCCACAGGGGGTTCGCTTCTCTCTTGGTTGGCGGGGGCTGAACCTTTCAGGCCCTGCCAACTGTGGAAAGTGAGCCACTTCCCTCTGGGAGAAGGCACCAGGCAGGGATCTGCCAGGGTTGGCTCCTCCCCTGACGGATTTCTGCCTCTCACCCTTGCCATTCTCCTTCTGCTGTTTCAAAAATAGCCCTCAAAACAATGGAGGGATAATGTCAAGGGTGAGAGAAAGGAATCCATCAGGGGAGGAGCCAACCCTGACGAATCCCTGCCTCTCGCCTTGCAATTTCCACTTGGTTGTTTCGAGGGCAGTTTTTGAAACAGCGGAAGGGAAATTGAAGGGCGAGAGGCAGGAATCCGCCAAGGTAAGCACCTCCCCTGACAGATTCCTGCCTCTCACCCTTGACATTCTCCCTCCGTTGCTTCAAGGGCTGTTTTGAAAACAACGGAAAGAGAATGGCAAGGGCGAGAGGCAGAAATCCATCAGGGGAGGAGCCTACCCTGGTGGATCCCTACCTGTCGCCCTTGCCATGTCTTTGGCCGTCCCCTTCTTTCTTAGCATCACAACCAAAATACCCCAACACATTAAAAAAAAAACCTGCCCGGCAAGGCCAGGCAAAAGATGCTAGTTGTTTATAAGGGCCGGACACAACAAGTTTCTCCCACAAAAATCATTTCAACCCAGAATAATTTCTGACATGAAATTATTATTATTATTATTATTATTGTTGTTGTTGTTGTTGTTAGTAGTAGTAGTAGTAGTAGTAGTAGTAGTAGTATTTCCTCTCTCCCCTCTCTCATTCATTCTTCTTTCCCATGAACATCAGCAGAGCAATGATCTCTTTAGCTTTGTGCTTAGGCTTTTCATATTTACTATTTTCTTTCTCTACAGTCTGCTATAGTAGAACTGATAAAAAATAAGGCCAAATTTCATATTTGCTCAGGCGTGACATGGCAGTGTGTGCTTCAGTAAGAAGAGTTGTGTAGTTCCTCATGAAGAATGGCTAGAAAGAAAACAAATGAAAAATCAGGCCAAACTCAGCAACCTGATGAAATTAACTTCCCAGAAAGCACACCCTGTAAATTCAAATTGTGTAGATGCCTTTGCAAAGACATTTAATGAACAGAGGTAATCTGACAAGTAAATGAGTGATTTAGAATTCCATATTGCTGGCAAACATTTATTTGTTGGTCTTTTTTAACAAAAGAAAAAAGGGGTTTGTATTTTTGGGCAAGTGGCAAAGATGCTGACTGGAAGGCGGGAGGTCAGCAGTTCAATTCCCAAGTACTGCAGGAAGGAATAAGCTCCTTCCTGTCTTTGTCCCAGTTCCTGCCAACCCAGCAGTTCGAAAGCAAGAAATTGCAAGCAGATAAATAGGGACCACTTCAGTGGGAAGGTAAACAGTGTTCTGTGTGCTCTGGTGTCTAGTCATGCCTGCCACATGACCACGGAAATGTCTGCAGAAACAGACAGCACTGGTGCATACCTGTCAACCGTGGCTCCGGAAAATACGGGACCTGCACAGAACGGTTTTGCTCAGGTTGCCTTCTATGCAACCTGCGCAGAACGGTTCTGCGCAGGTCGCCTTCTATGCATGCGTAGAAGGCTTTTATGCTTGTATATAACCCTTCTACACTTGCGTAGAACCCTTTTACGCATGCGTAGAAGGCTTCTACGATCCCCTTCTGCGCAGATTGCCTTCTACGCATGCGTAGAAGGGTTCTACGCAAGCGTAAAAGCCTTCTACACATGCGTAGAAGGCGATCTGCACAGAAGGGATGCGCAGAACCTCTCCCCCCCCCCCCCCCCGCTGCCAATTCCGGGGTTTTGGCAGCTGTGGGCGGGAAATGGCGCAAATCGGCACTGAAAATCAGGAAATCCCGGCCAATCCAGGAAGGTTGACAGGTATGCGCTGGCGCTTCGGCTTTGAAACAGAGATGAGCACTGAACCCTAGAGTCTGATATGACTGGCTTTCAAGCAAGGGAAACCTTTACTTTTACCTAGTGTTGCCAAAGTGAGCAATTTACAGCTCTGGTGGCTGAGAGGACCAGAAAAAAAAAAAATAAAACTTAAAGTTGCAGAGCGAGAGAACAGCTTTAGTAAAAAAATAAAAAGTTTCTTGCAAAAGGAACTCTTCTTCATACTCTCCTTCCAAGAGGGAACCAAGAGAAAGCAAGAGCAGTTGAAGACTACAAGTAGTTTTATGGATTAAAAAACAACAATAATCAGTTGGGGTACTTAGAAAATACACAATTTGTCATCTTTTCCCGCATCTGCTGCCCCTCCTTTCACAGAATTAAGCCAGTTTGATTACAGGGACATCTCAGGGCTATTTCCTTGGTGGTGGTGGGTTAACAAATTACAAAGATGAAGGCGATTCTCATATCTCATCACATATACCAGGGATTCTCAATCTGCAGCCCATGGCACCATTTCATGTGCCCCCCCCCCGCCTCCACCACACCAGGAAGTGTCATGTGGTGGAGGAAAGCCAAAATGACCATCTGGCCCTCAAAGCTGTCTGAGGGAACGACCCCCAGCTTTAAAAGGTTGAGAACTCCGGACATATGCAAAGACATTTCATATAATGAAGAAGATACCAAAGTGGAGTGTTTGCCTTCAGAAGAGATGATGTCTGCATTTAGTAGACTACAAAACAATGGCCGGAAGTACTGAACTCCATCAAGCAGTAGAGGCCAAAGAGTGGGAGTTGCTTCACTAACCACCTTGGTGCTATCTGCTAGCAGTGTTCTTCTTGCAGCAGGGCCGGATTTAAGCACAGGCTACCTAGGCTGCAGCCTATGGGCCCACACCATAAGGGGGCCCGCACCACAAAAAAAATGAAGGCAGGCACCAGGCAGGCAAGAAAGAGGTGTGCGGGCAAAGGAGGGAGCAAAGGAGGGAAGGGAGTGAGAGTGACTGACACCCATCTGACTCAGAGGATTGGCTGGCGCATTGCCCCGGCGATGGAGGGGAGTAGGCAGGATCCCCATGCGCGCGCCTTCCTCCCCCTCCCCGCCATGCTCCGCATCATCTCCCCCCCTTCTCAGAAGGTGGGAAAACAAAAAATGGAGGCAGGCGTGAAAAGGCATGAGGATGAAAAGAGAGGGAAGAAGGAACATAATATAAATATTCAGGTGATCTCCTGCTCTGCTCTGCTTAGGTATTGCACAATAGCAGATTAACCTGAAAATATATTAAGTTTAGATTTAAGAGGCTAGTCATGTTTAAACTATTTGTAATGGAAACTACTTTTCTGGATTAGATCCCAATTTTTGATACTGCTTTCAAATTATTGCTATTTCAGCTCAGACTACTTGGTCGCCAAAATTAAAATACACATTTAATAACAATGCTGGCATTTCACATTATTAAATTTGGTGGCATATAATGAAAAGATTTCAGTTTGGTGCCCAAAATTCCCATGTGGTAAGCAGGAGATGTAACAGTTTGATTAAAGACTATGGGATTTTCCAATCTTAATTCTTAACTGCAAAGAAGAAAAATAATTGGCATTATCTAATTTTTGATCCTTTAGAAAGATAAACGTAGGAAGCTTTTTAGAGTGACCCAAATTCTTCATTCAGAACATGTTCTCAGCCAGACATTCAAAGGTACAAATATTCAGTGCAATAACAATAGCGATAACAATTACACTCACATACTGCCCCATAGCACTTAGTGCACTCTCTGGGTGGTTCACAAATTAATTAGCATTTTGCCCCCAACATGCTGGGTACTCATTTTACCTACATTGGAAGGATGGAAGGCTGAGTCAACCTTGATTCTTTTCAGGATGGAACTCACAACATTTTGGTTGCAGTAGGGAAAATAGAGAGAGAAAAAGGGGGATGGAGAGAAAGGAAAGAAGGAAGAAGGGATGGGGAGATGAAGAAAGAAAAGGAAGAAGTGAAAGAAAGATGGAGAAAGAAAGACCCACAGCAGACTTTCTCTACAGCAAAAAAGTGGGATTTTGTGTGTGTGTGTGTGTGTGGTTTTTTTTTTTTTTGCTGTGGTGATATGAAAGTCTGTTGTGTGGTCATGATTATGTTCTGTTGTTCTGGATTGTGAATTATTAAATGTGTTTGTTTGGGCTGTGTTGATATAAAAGTCTGCTTTGTGAGCATAGTGTGGCATCTTATTTTTCTTATTTATTCATCATTATTTATTCAAGTCATTTTTTTTATATTTTTCGATTTTTCCATTTAATCTAGTAGTATTATGGACCGCCACACGTTAAAGGTTGTTTTCCTAATATTGCGATTGCCTTAAGAATGTACCTGTCACTTATGGTCACAAACAGCAGTGGAGAAAGGTCATTTTCAGAATTGAAGTTGATCAAAAATAGGCTTAGAACCTCCATGTTAGGCTCAACGCTTTTGCTTTACTCAGCACTGAAAGTGACATTTTAAGACAACAAAATTATGAAGATATTATAAATAGCTTTATTCATTAGCACGAAAGTGTATGTGACACTTTCATATAGTTAGATCATACCTGTCAAGTATCCCATTTCCCCCAGGAAAACCCCTTATTTTTACCCTTCTTTCCGCCACCCTCCCTTTTTATTAATTTCCTTGTAATATCCCTTATTTTTTTAAAAAAAAAAAATCCTGACCGGAGCCCTCACAGGCGAAGCTACAGTATGTTTTTCCTGCCACCAGAGGCTGCTGTGTGGCTTTTCGCTTGTGAAAGGAGAAAGAGAAGTGGGGGGGGGGGCTTCTGTAGTTTGTTTCTGTTAGAGAGTTTCAGATGGTTCGACCCAATAACTCCAGGATCAATCATTTGTATTTAAGGTCTTTTATTTCCACTGCCCACATTGCGGTCAGTGGTGGTCTCAAGGGTCAGAGATGGAAGTGAAGTCATCGGGTAAGCAAGGGTCCTTTAATAGGATTAGGTGAGGTCAGAGGAATAGGGGTCAGAGGAGTAGGATTACATAGGCAAAGCATTGTGGTATATGTAGTTCAGGGCAGTGTGATATTACATCTGACAAAACCCCTTCTAATATCATACGAACTGAATACATTGTGGATAAGATTGATGTTTTCTCACTCACTAAGACATAGGCTATCAAATAGGTAACTGTGCTGGGCTAATGGGAGTGGCTTGGTCAGAATATCTGCTATCTGTTCTTTGGACAGGCAAATGTATTCTGCTTCTGCAGTGGATGTGGAGACTAGTTTTTGCTTCTCTGTGCGCCAATATATGGGGCTGCTGTTTAGCATCACTATGTAGCCGGATGTGCTTTTTCTGGTTTCTGAGCATCCGCCCCAGTCAGCATCCGCGTAACATGAAAGATTGATCCCATTGTCTACCTGAGGAGTGAGTAGTAGTTTTGCGTCCATGGTACCCTTTAGGTACCTCAGTAGCCTCTTGATAGCTACCCAATGATGAGTCTTCGCCCCCCCCCCCCCAGAGTGACGTGAGAGAAGGTTCACTGCCAGCGAGATGTCCGGCCTGGTCCAGTTGGCGATGTGTAGTAGTTAGTGATCCAATGGTGGATCTGTAGAGGCTGGTATCTTCGAAAGGCTCTCCCTCCTCATGGGCATTTTTCATGAAGTCTGTTTGCATGGGTGTCCCACATGGGTGGGTGTCAGACATGTTACACTTGTCAAGGAGTTCAGTTATCTTTTCTTTCTGAGAGATGGCAAATCCGTTAGGTACTCTTGAGACTTGTACCCCTAGGTATTTGTTCATTTCTCCTAGGCTTTTCAGAGAGAATTCGCTTTGTAGGCCTTGGGCGAACTCGTCACATCTGGACTTGCTTTTTCCAAAATACAACAGGTCATCAACATAAGCTAGGACCTTTTCCATGCCCTCTGGTGATTTCCTTAAGAATACACACTTGTTGTCCTTGACTGGGAAAAAGTTCAACTGTCCCATTGCCTCAGCCAGGCATTTGTACCATCTTCTGCCGGACTGTTTGAGGCCGTAGAAGCTCTTGCTGAGCAGCCATGTCTCTCCTCTGTTGTGTCCAAAGCCAGGTGGTGCCTTGACATATATTTCTTTATCTAGTTGTGCGTGTAGGTACGCTGTCTGTACGTCGAATTGGTACACCTGTTCTCCACGTATGGTTGCCATCACTAGGGCGGCCTTGACACTTTCTGGTTTCACTGTTGGGGAATATGTGTCCTCGCAATCGTCCGGGTATCGCTGGGTGAAACCTTGGGCTACTAGTCGGGCCTTGTACATTGTTTGCTTATCCTCTAGCTGTTTCACCTTGAACACCCATTTCATTCCCACCGTCTTCTGTCCCTCGTGGACCTTCGCAGGTGTGTACACATTAAGGGCCTTGAGACTTTCCATCTCTTTTTCCATTGCTGCTCTCCACTTGCCCTGCTCTTCAGGTGGTAGCTTGACTATGTTGTCATAACTTGTGGGTGCCTTGGGGTAGGTGTCTATGCCTAGAATGTAATCTTCCAGCCCTCTGGGGGTTTGGTTTTTGGTCCACCTGGTTGACCTTCTAGGTGCTGCCTCTGGAGGGTTTGACAATTCAGCATCCCTAACGTATGTGGTGCTTTGGCATGTTTGCCATTTCTTACCTTCTTCACGTGGTGCGTCTTCTGATATGCTGGGCCTCGCATCGGGCAGTGGTGTTCTGATTTCTTCTCATTCTGGGTTGCTTGTCAATACTTCATTTGCGTGTATTTTGCTCCAGTTTGCGTGTTTATAGAATGTGGCCGATCTGGAAACCACCACCTTCAGGTTGTGGTCTAGAAATCGGTACGCCTTTGAACCTGGTTCGTACCCTAGGAACCTTAGTCTTCTTGTTATCTTGTCCCCCTTTTTTCTCAGCTGCCTTGGTATGTGCACATCTGCAAGCTCACCGAAGATGTGAAGGTGGGCCAGTTTGGGTTTCTGGTTGTACATGGCTTCATAGGGTGTCTTTTCAATGACACTGGACCATAATCTGTTCAGCGTGTAGTTGGAGTATAGTAGTGCTTTCCCCCAGTATGAGAAGCTCAGGCCTGCGTCTTCTATTGCGCACCTGATCATGGTCTGGAGCACTCCGTTCCTTCGTTCGGCGACTCCATTCTGGAAGGTTGATAATGGTGCAGTCTTGTAGTGTAGCATCCCCTTCTCGATTATCCAGTCCTCAAACTCTCTGGACAAGAATTCCGAGCCTTTGTCCGTCATCAGTTTCTTTATGTTTGTGTTGTGTTGTGTTTGTACCCTCTTGTAGAATTCCTTGAATTTGCTGAAGGTTTCTTCCTTGCTCCTGAGGGTGTGCACGAAGCCATACCGGCTGTAGTCATCAACTGTCATCAGGAAAAATCTCTTCTGGCCTAGGGACCTCTTGAGTGGTCCCACCAGGTCAAGGTGGACCAACTGGAAGGGATGGTCTGACCTTCTGGTGGATGTATTCAGCTGTGGTTCAACCTTTGCCTTGGAGCTTTTGCATACGGAACATTCCAGGTAGTTTTCGCAACTCTTGACCTTTAGCCCTTCCAAGCATTCCAGTATTTTCTTGACAGTTGGGAAACCTATGTGTCCCAATTTCCTGTGTAGTAGGTACACACACGCATTATGTGTTGGCTTTCCTATGGCTATCGTTGGTGTTCTTTCCTTCATTTCGTTGACCCCTTCATTTTTCATGGAACTGTGGGGGGGCATCATTCTCCCCTTCTGGGTCCTCATTTCCGTGTTCCTTGGAGTCATCTGTGGTGCACTCTTGTGTTGCTTCGTCGTCACTGCTATTGATAGCTTCCTCGGCTATGAAGTATGGTAGGCCACCTATGAACTCCATGCTCCCTACATCTTCTCCCCTTCTTTCGATGGCTGCCTTCTTATTTCTGAAGGTTATTCTCAGGCTTGGGTCCTCTGTGAGTCTGGTGGTGGCCAGCACGTTGTAAGGAATTCCTGGGACATAAAGGACGTCTTTGGCCAGTCCAATTCCAGGGATGAGTACATTGCCCCTGCCAGCAACCTTTGCGTGTTCCTGGTTGGCAACCTTGATTCTGAAGGAGTCTTCTTCAAAGGAACTAAATATCTCCTTGTGGCATGATGTGTGGGTGGTGGCCCCAGAGTCAATCAGCCAGCATTGCAGGTGAGCGACTGTGGGTCTGTCTGCCCTATGCCATCTGGCCCCTTTGCCGTGTTTGACTACGCTTAAGGAGTCTGATTTGTGTTTCTCTTCCTGGGCTGGGCAATCTCCATCACCTGTCTTCTCTATTCTTGCCATCTCTGTGCCTGCGCGGGTATTCGTCATGTGACCCATGCCTTGGCCTTGGAGCACCTTCGTGGTGTGTCCTATCATATGGGGAGTTGTGTTCAGTAGCCCTCTTATCCTTGTGATGTGTTGGGCAATCCTTTCTAACGTGTCTCCTAGATCCACATGTGTAACACTCAGGGGTTGAGCTTATCTGCTCAGTGAAGCTAACCTTCTTGTGTGGCCTTCCTTCCCTGCGCATGATGGCTCTGTCCCTTCTGAGATTGTCCTCAGCTATGAGTTTCCTAGTGACATATTCCAAAGTGCCATTGTCACCGCCCATACTGTCTAAATGGGTCAGGAAGTAGTCCCAGCTTGGATCAAGAGAGTTGTAGATAATGCTAATCAGATGCTGTTCTGTGACGATTTTCCCCCTTCTCAAGAGGTCGGACCTCATATTGTTTAGCTTCATTAAGTGTTCACTCATGGTTGTTCCCTTCTTAAGTTTGTATGCGAACAACTCTCTTAATAGCAAGCAGGTCGTACTCCTGTTTTTGCAATAAAAACATGTTATACAATTTCTCCCAGACATCATAAACAGTTAGCCCGTTCGGAACACTCCCATACATTGCAGTGTCAATAGAACTTAGAAGTAAACAGAATACCCTGTGATGCAGTCTGTCCACCTCCAGAGTCCATGGTCTCTTTGGTGGGTTTTGGATCAAATGCAAAGCCCCCTCCCTCATCAGAATTACCTGAAATTATTGTGCCCAGTCAATAAGGTTCTTCCCAGTCAAGCAAAGTATTGGGAAGTTGTTTGGCAGTTGGCTCTGCTGGCCGGCATTGTTTCCGTTGCTTGAGTAGTTCTGGTGTCCTGGGCTGTCTTCAAATTGGCAGTAAGGGATGGGGACACAGACTGTTGCATTTGAAGATCTCACTTGTTCTTTTTCAGCTTGCCTGCTTGCTCTCTGGCCTTTGAGCAACCTCATGTGACCTGTCCTTCCTCCTCTTCACCAGAGGGGGAGCTCTCTTGCCTCTACTGCGCCTGTGCGAGTCTCATTCTTCACCGGCTGCCGAGGTGAGCGGCTGGAGCATCACTGAGGGGGCAGCTTCATCGCTGGAGCTGCTGTCTTCATCAGAGGATCCTGTGATGTTGCCGCAAGGAGGCTGACATCTCTGCCGGGTCAAAGGAGTCCCATGTCGCCGGGGCTCTGCTTCTTCGCACCATGGCCTTGCTTGGAGATTGGCTTCCTCGCCTGAGCTTCCCCCGCGATTGAGCCAGATGGGCGACAGGTCACGGTAGGTCTTCCATTTTCCCTTGGCGCGCATCTCCGGTTCTTCTGCGTGGGTGTGGGTTTTGTGGTGCCCATATCCTTCACATCTGCAGCTAGGTCTCTCACGGTGGTCTGTTTCTGCGTGGTGGTCGCATTCCTTTTGGTCGTGGTAGCTTGCCTCTGGGGAGGGGCTGCGTCCCCTTCAGCTTTTTAGTTGGGAAAAGCTCATGGTGGTCTGCTTTGGGGGACCTGCCGCACTCTTTTCACCCAGGGGAGAGGTCGTGTCCCCTTCAGCTTCTGGCTGCGAAGGGGGCCTCTGCCCCTTGGGGAAGGTCGGCCAGGTCATCGGCAGCGTCCCTCTTAGGTGCTCACCATCTGCTTGGGTGGTCCCACTCCCCTTCTGGCTCCTGGGGGCTGAGGGCTGGCATGGTCCGCGTTTCTAGGGTCCACATGTCCACCGTCCGAGGTCCCAGGGCTTTTTCTTTCTTTCACGTGGCTGGGGCATGTGGGTTATCTTTGGGCATTGTTGGCTCAATGGGGTTTCCCGCCTGTATGTTTGAATCTAGGGCCGCCGCTTGTGATTGGTCGGCCATCTTGGCTAGATTCAAACCTGGAATGGTGCTTGGGGTTCCCGCCATGGGGGTAGAGCTTACCGCGCCATTGGTGAGGGGTTCATCTCCGTTGTTCATCAAGGCCAGTAGCTCTGCCATAGAAATCGTCCTTTCCCCGCTATCGCCTTGTAGACTTTGGTTACTGGGATTTCGCCTTGGTCGTCCCCTTCAGTGGGTGCCCCTCCGATCCCTGCCTCCATCTGGGTCCATCTCCGTGATGGTCCGGTTGGGGTTGACCTCTTCCGTTACCGATTGGGGTCGTGCGGTCACCGGTTCTGGAGTTTCGGGTCCTTCTTTGGCTCCTGTGGGTCTGGCCTGTGTCTTGCCCCCCACTTTGTTTGTCCAGGTCTTTCTTTTGGTCAATTTTGCTTGTTCTGGAGTTAGTTATGGGCAAACCAAACCTCTGCTACCATTTTGTTAGAGAGTTTCAGATGGTTCGGCCCAATAACTCCAGGATCAATCATTTGTATTTAAGGTCTTTTATTTCCACTGCCCGTATGGCGGTCAGTGGTGGTCTCAAGGGTCAGGGATGGAAGTGAAGTCATCAGGTAAGCAAGGGTCCTTTAATAGGGTTAGGTGAGGTCAGAGGAATAGGGGTTTGAGGAGTAGAGTTACATAGGCAAAGCATTGTGGTATATGTAGTTCAGGGCAGTGTGATATTATATCTGACAGTTTCTCTTTCATTTCCCTGCCACATGGTCATGGAGGCTGCTTCGTTTTTGCTGCTGCTAGTCGTAGCCACCATGGGACGGGAGTCTACTCTAGGTAAGCGATATTTCATATATGGAGATTAACTCCTCAGCTGGTGGGAGGCTTGGAAAGTACAGAGGTTGCTTTTTACTTTACTAGTTCCCTTCCTTAAGATGGATCTGACATTCTCAGGTGTTAGTGCTTCAATTGGTTGCAGTGAGGAACAAATAGATTGGTTAATTTGGGGGAATTAATCCCTTGCTCCTCCACCCTAATTGGGCAGGGTGGGGGGTGTCTAGCCACGTGCAGGCCTAGTACACCCTAGGGGCCTGGTTTACTATTCTGCTCTTTGCTTCCCAGAAATGTTTTTAAAATTAAAAATGAGTAAACAAGAAAGAAAACAAAATAAAAGTCCCCCAAGAAGATGAGGAAAGGGTTTTTTAGCCCACACAGCTTTGTACCCATTGCATCTACAATACCATCTAGCCAACTTATTTTTGGCCACCCCCTTCTTTTGTCCTCCACCTTTCCCAGCATCAAGGCTTTCTCAAGTGAATTCTCTCTTCTCATTTCATGTCCAAAGTACTTTAGCGTCATCTTTACTATTTGACCTTTAATGAGCAGTCATGGTTGATTTCTTCTAGGATCGACCTATTTCTAACACCACATTTCAAAGGCAACTATTTTTCTGCGCTCAGCTTTCCTAATGGTCCAGCTCTCACACCCATACATTACCACCGGGATTACCATTGCTTTGACTATGCAATTTTTTGTTTGCAAGGTGATGCCTCTACTTTTAACTATGTTCCCCAGGTTTCTCATAGCTTGTTTCCCAAGCATCAGTCGCCTTTTTATTTCACGGCTGCAATCACCATCTGCAGCGATCTTTGATCCTAAGAAAGTAAAATCTGCCAGTCGTATCCAACTCTAGGGTGCAGTGCTCATCTCCATTTACAGCCAAAGAGCCAGTGCTGTCTGTGTTTGCAGACATTTTCATGGCCATGTGGCAGGCATGACCAGAGCCCAGCAAGTCACATGGCTATATTTGGCCATGCCCACAAATTTGGCCAAGCCCACAGAGGGATGTTGCCAAAATTTCCCTTATTTTCAAATCTGAAACTTGACAGGTACGAGTTAGATTGTTTGGAAAAGTTCTATATTTGGATTAAATAATATATTATGTATGTTGAATAGGTTAAGTAAATGTTGCTTGTTCGTTAGATTACTTTTTGTTATCTTGCATTTTGCATCTTTAAACATGTTTACTTAAAATTATGATATGTTATTTTTAAAACCGTAATACTCATATTTGTATATTTAGAAACATAGACTTGAATCTCAACTTTGTATTCTTTTTTAATAATATAGTTGTTTGTAGCAATGTTAATAAATCATGTTAAACACCATTAAGATATATTACCTTAATGATGTTCAGTTCTTTTCATTTTTATTATCTCACTAGTATATTTTGCCTGGCCCTGCTGGGCATTTTTAATGTCTGTGTTGGTGGTTTGGGGTGGTTTTGGTTTTGCACAACCACCACTCCCACGTAGAAAACCACTCCAACCACCAACTCACACATTAAAAAAAAATATTATGGCAGGAGTGTTTTGTGTGTCTGTGTGTCTGTGAGTTTGTGTCTGTGTGTTTGTGTGTGTGTGTGAATGTAGTCCACCAGAGGGTGCTATTTTTAGTTAATATTTTTAGTCAACTAAAAATAGCACCCTCTGGTGGAATACATTCACTAACGTTCAGTGCGACTAGGCGTTCGAGGAGGTAGGACGTCTGTGTCGGTTGTTCCCTGTAGGTGAGTTCTAGGGTTTTGTTGTTGTGGGTGGGAGGGTTTTATGTTTGTGTGTGGGTGTGGGTGTGTGGGGGTGGGTGGGGGGGTGGGGGGGTAGGAGGGTTTAACGTGGCCTTTGCCTTGCTGGCCAGGCCGTGTTAAATCCTGGCATTATGGGTGGTGGTGGTTATTTTTTATTGATTGATTTATGTTTTTTACAGGGGGCCCCGGCCGGTGCCTTGCTGTAGCCTGGGTAGAGGAGGGAAGAGGGGAATATCCCCTCCCCCCAAGCTACAGGTTGGCTTGTGCAGGGCTCTGAGGCTGTGAGGGAAAACATAGTTTTTCTACGCTGCCTCACCAAAGCATGGGTTGGGGGGGGAGAGAGGGGTATCCTCTTTCCCCACCCCCATGCTACGGTGGCGGCTTGTGCCAGCCTCCGAGGCTGTGGGGAATTTTTTTTTCCATGATGCCTTTGAGAAGCCTGGGGGGAGGAGGGGGCATCCTCCCCACTACCTCCAAGCTATGGGGCAGTTGTGGGAGACAGAGGTTGAGAACAGTGCTCCGTGCTTGGCCTTCATCTCCTGTTTGTAATGTGTTTGTCTTCCTTGGAAAACAGGGGCTGAATCTTTTGGCCTTCGTCCTCCTAGGAAGACGAAACACTTCCCTCAGGGAGAAGCACCAGCCTGTCCTTCATCCCTGCGGGCGTCGAGGCCACATCGCCTGCAGAGATGAAGGAGAGGCCAGTGCTTTTCCCCATGTAGATGGCCGTGCCGAGAGGGAGACTTGAAAGACCCAGCCGGAGCCAGGAAAAGGTAAGTGCAGTGGGGGTTAGGGAGGGGGGCTAGGTGGTGGGGCAAGGGGTGTGTGGTTACCGGGGCTGTGCCTTGCCCCCCATCCCTAACCCCCACCGACCGCACTTACCTTTTCCTGGCTCCGGCTGGGTCTTTCAAGTCTTCCTCCTGAGTCCTGGCGCGGTTTGTCTTTTAAAACCGCCGCTCCGCGCTTTCCCAGCCTCCTCTGTGCTCATGTCCCTCAGCCTGATTGGCTGAGGGATTGCGCAGAGGACTCTGGGACTTGTAGTTTGTTTATTTTGGGTCGCGGTCATGGGGCAGCTGCCCCTCTGGCGACCTCCGGACCCCTGTGGCATTGGTGAGGCGGGGGTTAAGGTAAGTGCAGAGGGCTTGGTTGGGGATGGTTGGGCCGGGTGGAGAGCCTTTGAGCGAACCCAACGGTTAAGGGGCCTTTTTGTAGGTATAGATGGATTCATCAAATTCTAAATAATGTATAGGAATGTCATACGTAAAATTTCTATAATTTAATAATAAATTTTAAACGTTTATTTTTCAGTTTTTAATTGGATAATTTCTGAAAATGTGGTTTTTGTAGGTTAATTTTAGAAAAATACTTTCCTCGGTAGGGCCCGCGCCACAGGTTCAGCCTAGGGGCCCACAGATCCTAAATCAAGCCCTGTCTTGCAGTACAAGACAGTGACCTGTGCTAGCTGACTTTATTGCCATTTAGTCATGTGACCACCTATAGGACAAGTGACCCTGTAGTCACATGGGTTCCAGACACACAACCTGAAGCTTTAAAGATAATGAGTAGATTTGAGCCTATGAACAGTTTGGTTACCAGCATAATTAATGCAGAATATGAGCATACTGTCCTGTATCCGGCAGGACCTGAGCAAGCTATGCTTTGCACCATTTGAAGCTTCTGAGTTGTTTTCATGGGCAGCTCCAGCAAAAGAATATTACAGTAGGGGAGCCTGGAAATTACAGAAGCATAAATTAGCGTTGAGTGGTCCAGCTAGTTCAAAAAGAGACAACACCTTTGTACTGTATAAAACCATTCCTGAGCAACACCTCCAAGCTACTTTTCAAGGACCTGATTTCAATCAAGGAGTACTCGCAGTGAGTCAGGGCAAAAATACCAAATATATGTCAGGCCAATTCATCCCCTCCAAAGCATGAGTATTCCCTGCTTAGCATATAATCATCTTGTTTGGACCCCGGTTCAATCTCTTTGCCTTGACTGCAAGTTCTAATCGTACAAGTAACATCTGCCCACAAAGCTCTAATCTCACTCAGCATCTGCATACCAATGTTAATAAGAATTATTATTGAATTATTCACTTCTGAGTTTTGATTTACAGCAACCCTCCCAGGCTTTCCTAGGAACACAGATGTGATTTATTGTCTGTCCTTCCACTAGTGCTCTGCAGCTTAGGCCACACAAGTGGCAGGTCATGCTGCCACACATTCTCCAGGTGATCTCAGCTATCTTAATGAGCTCCCAATTTCATAATTCAATGGGACTTGGAGCCATCAAACTGGCAAGAGGTAGAGGAAGCCATGGTTTTCCATACCCCTAGGAAAGCGCTCCACTGCAGTGGGAGAGTTGCAAAGCTTCCCTGCTTGGAAAGGCATGTGGCAGAATGAATTCTGATGGAGGTTGCCTCCATATAGTCTTTATAGAGTAGGGGTTCCCAACCTTTTCAAGCTGGGGGTCATGTTCTCTCAGTCAGCTTCGAAGGACAGACAGCCATTTTGCCCTGCCTGCACGATGGAGGTGGCCACTTTGTCCCAACAGCTTTAAAGGGCAGCCATTTTCTCAAAAGCCCTTGGAGGGGTGGGGGCCACATGAAAGGGCACCATAGGCCAGATCCAGCCCACAGGCCTTAGGTTGGGAACTCCTGTTATAGAGGCAGCTTCCATTAGAATTCATTTCACCATGCGCCTTAGAGAACTGCTGGAAATCCTCGCAACACCTCTATTTCCCCCCACCCCCCCGGTACATTGAGACACTTTTAAAGGGTGCAAAAAAGCAGCACGGGAATGGTATGACGATAAGAGGGCTGCTCAGCCTCCTGACAGTTTGATGGCTCCTAATTAATGGCTGTCAGTTC
This sequence comes from Bradypodion ventrale, assembly GCA_035047345.1. Taxonomy (NCBI): domain Eukaryota; kingdom Metazoa; phylum Chordata; class Lepidosauria; order Squamata; family Chamaeleonidae; genus Bradypodion; species Bradypodion ventrale. The sequence continues at coordinate 258,032,044 of JAWDJE010000001.1, forward strand.
ATTATTTCCAAAAAGTCCAATCCTCAACAGTGATCCCAAATAATACTCTCTTTTTAGACAGGTGATGACCCAAGGTTCCCTTTAAGAGTTCTTGGAATCTTCAGTTTCTCAGGACTCTGTTTTTAAAAAATTTGAAAATTAATTTAATTAAATGTTTTTCCCCACCACCTTAGTGATGAATTATGCAGTTGTAATCAGAACAGAGTTGTTCTCTAACTCATTGCCACATTGTCAGAGGCTTACCGGTTCATTCCAATTAAACATGTCTGGATCCCCCCCCCCCCCCAAATTACTTTTTACAACTACATTTCAAACAGTGCCCAATTGTATAAGCCAACCCATGATAGTTATTTCTTCCTGACTCTGAGCCCAAGCAGTGTCTCCTAAAAAGCCAGAGCATAAAGAAAATCCTCCAATAAATCTTTAAAATCACCTACAGGTTTTTTTGTCCCTTAGATGGTTTTGCCTGTGTGACAGAACCATAGCAAATCAAAAGACTCTCTTTTAAAGTGCATGTCATTTTATGATACCAGTGTGCAGGTTTTTAAATTCATTTTTCTGCTCGTTATCCTCCATTGGTTTCCTTCTAGTTTTGTCTGTCTTAAGCCACATTCAATGTATTAATTTGCAAAACTGACCACCTCAAGTTTTGTTGGATTTACAAAAATCCCTCCCCTCAGGTAACAATAATCCTGATCAACAATAATCTTGTTTGGTAAAAAGATTGAACTGCCAAGGAGACTAAACCCACATTCTTGTTGGATTTCAACTCATACTGCCACTAATCAGTATCACTGCAATTAGTTGTGGCTTTAAATATGTAGCTGCAGGCAATCATAAACTATGGCATTCCAAACATAACATATCCTTGTAGTACGGCTGTCATGCATTATGAAGTCCAGGTGCTCAACATGATAGCTATGCCTCCAAGAAAATCAATGCAACTTGTGGTTGTTCAGTCACATATTTGAGTCCGACCCTTTGCGACCTCATGGGCCATCACACGCCAGGCACCCCTATCCTCCACCATCCTCCTCAACCCACCTCGCTCTGTGCCCATTGCGTCAACAATATCATCTAGCCATCTCATTCTCTGCCACCCCGTTCAGAGAAAGAGATGCCCTGAAAAATCCCATGACTTTGCAGGATTTCAGCCATTGTTTATCTTGGCACCAAGGGCCAAAAGGCAGAAGAACTTAAAACTTTCTGATTAGCAATGACAACTACAACTGCCCTCAAGCTTTCTTGTTCTTTCTGAGTTTCCCTGCCATCCTCACAGCAGCCTTGGGGGTCCAATGATAGTCAACCTTGGCACTCTAGATGTTCTTGAACTTCAATTCCCAGGTGCCCTAATCAGTGGGAGTGCTGACTTGGGCTTCTGGCAATTGAAGTCCAAGAACACATGGAGTGCCAAGGTTGGTCATCACTGAGGTAGACAATGGCTTTTCCTAGGACCTTGAACTACATCCATCCATTATCAGGAAATAACTTTAGATGATTTTCACTTTCACAATCTGAGCTGCTATTTTGAGAAAGCTAATAGGCATATAAACGCCCACTTAAGACCAAATCAGACCAAAATACCTTTGCCATTCAGCTGCGTAGCTCACAACAATATACTGGTCCTAGGAAAAACCATCATCTACCATAATTGATGATGTCCTGAGCCTCACCATAATTGATGGAACAGGGTTTCAGCCAAAATCTATTGAGAATCCTGTGCCGTATCAAGGCAAATATACTGTAACCAAAAGGCAAGACTAAACAGTTCTTCTGATCCAAGATGAGACCGCAACTGCATGCATAAAGCTAGTTTAGAGAAGTTCTCTGTCTGAAAAACAAGTTTCTCTACCTGAGGAATACATTTATTATAATCCGCACATACCCTTCTAATGAGTCTTGCATCATATTGTAACTAAAGGTGTAATTAGACAGTGAGAAAGGACTGGATCCAAGGACTGGATCTACTGTAATCCTGCTGGAAAGGGTCATTTTGTTGAAAGCAATCTTATTATTCATTCATTCATTCATTCATTCATTCATTTATTTATTTATTTCAATTTTTATGCCACCTACTCAGGTAAAAACCTGACTCAGGGCAGCGTATAACAGTTAAAAACATCTAAAAACGTTAAAACACCCTCATCCTCCCTTTCATCCACCCTCATTACTCCCACCCCATTTAAAACCAAACTAAAAGCTAAGAAGGAGGGGGAATACAAAGACACAGAAGGAGGACACAACTGGGCTAGTTGGGGATGAGCCAGCAGGCTGGGGCCGTATTCCCATTAGGGCCCCACACCTGCCCCGCCAGCCAGGTCTTCAAACCTTTCCTAAAAGGCAGCAATTCTGTCTGTAGCCTCAATTCTGTTGGCAGGAGGTTCCATAGGGCTGGAGCGGACATGGAGAAGGCCCTCCTCCGTGTGCCAGAGAGGCGAACTCCTCTAGCTGAAGGCACAACTAGGGAACCCCTCCAGTCCACTCTGGTTGGATGGGCAGACACCCTTGGGACGATGCGGTCTCTCGGGTAACCTGGCCCACTGCCATATAGGGCTTCAAACGTCAAAACCAGCACCTTGAATTGCACCCAGAGGCAAACTGGCAACCAGTGCAGTTCCCGGAGTAGTGGGGAGGCGCGGGCATAGCGCCCACACCCCATCACCACCCAAGCAGCCGCATTCTGCACCAGCTGTAGCCTCTGAATGGTCATCAAGGGCAGCCCCATGTAGAGTGCATTGCAGTAATCTAATCTCGAGGTGACCAGAGCATGAGTGACCATGAGCAAGGAGTCCCAGTCCAGGAGCGGGCGCAACTGGCAAATTACTCTAAGTTGAACAAAAGCCCTCCTGGCCACAGCCGCCACCTGTTCTTCCATCAGCAGCTGTGAATCCAAGAGGACCCCCAAGTTGTGCACTGGGTCTGTCTGGGGCAGAACTGCCCCATCCAAGACCAGAGATGGTAACTCTCTGGATAACTCTTCCATCCATTCAGGAATTGTTTCATCCCACTCTAAAGAGTGTAGCATTGATGCTAGATCAGAACACTCAGACATGGGCACAGATCAAAGTCATGCATCATACAATAGCTGGGAAATAGCTCACATTGGACCATGCCACAAGCAGTCCAAAATGTGCGCTATTTCCCTACCTGATTGCACTCCTTGACTTCTAAAACTCAGCCACTTTCACATGCTGTTATTTTACACAATATAATAGTGTTTGCTCACATTAATCTAAAAAGATGCCACTTAATGTTACCTAAGGCCACTGTTACCTAAGGCCGAGGAAGAAGAACTATCAAGAGTCCTAAGAGCCATGGAAAGATCAATGCTAAAGATATTCCTATGTGACCACTTTCCCAGCACCCAGATATGAGAACAAAGTGGAATCAACGAAGCTGTTGCTGTATTTCACAAACAGAAATTGTGTTGGGCTGGACACACCTCTCGAATGACAGATGGGCATTAGACAGCAGTAGTTACTGAGGGGTATCCTAGAGGAGTAAAAAGGCTCCTTAGCAGGCTCCACAAAAGATGGGAAGACCCAAATGTGAAAAGTTTTGGTCGAACCTGGAAAAGAAGAGCACGGCAACAAAACGAATGGAAAACCAGTTGCGACCCCTTTCTCTCTCCCCACCTCTCTCTCTCTTTCTCCCCATCTCTCTCTTCCCCCCCCTCTCTCTCTCACACACACACATGACACCCCTGCCTTGCTGGGTAAATATTACCTGTGTTTGGTGGCTGAGGTGGGTATTTTTTGGGGGTGCACACACACCCCAAAACCACCCCAACTACCCACTCACACATAACTGCCTGGACGGGACGGGCCAAAAAAAAAATGCTAGTTAATGTATATGATATTTAAAGGATTCTTCCACAGTGAAAGTTACATCAAGATACTGTAAATCCCTAATTGGGAAAGATTGCTGGCTAAAGCAATTTGAGTTGTATTTTGATGAAACTCATAGCAGCAATGAACTTATGCGATGGAATGTAGCAACATTTGATTATAAAAAAATTAGCCCTAGGTTTGATTCCTTGATTGACCAGACTGTCAAGGTATTAGAACAAGGCAAAGCCTGTTGTTATGCACCTTCCATTTGGTCTCTGCCCCAATCTCCCCTGTTCCCTGGCTCTGATATTAGATGGTGCTACAGTCACCGAACTTTGACTCAGCAGGAAAGAAGAGGAATGTTCATTCATAAGGCAAATAGCACCCCTCCCTCTTTGTCTTTCTGAGTTTTCCCTTTCTCTTGGCCACCTTCTAATTACCATGCATGAATACTAGATTTGACAGTAGAGACTCATGTATCCTTGCTTCACTCATGATCACCCTGGAAATACAGAAAAACCTAATTCCATCATATTTGTATATTTGTCTGAAGACAGTGCATATCTGTATGTGTATGTCTTTCTGTCTCTTCCCCAACTTTGCCTTTCTTTTCAAAACATACTTTTAAAACATTCGCCAGTGTGCCATTTTTAATTGGCATGCTCCTACATGTCGGTTTGAACTTTGGCTTTGGACAAAGGCTTGTAAAAATCTGTCATGCCAAAGTTTACAGACTAAAGTGCCATTTAAAATACTACAACTGAGTAATGAAAATAATAAGACTCCTTCATATAGGCTCTGAACTTCCCATAACAGAAAATTGCTTGCAAAATAATTAAAGCTGGCTTCTGTGCTGTCTGAATTTCAATCTAAAAGTCTTCTACTGCACTCATATAGAAAGGCAGCTTCTAGGAAGCTTATGATAAGGCACTTATCTCTGTGTCAAGAGGGCTTAGTGTCCCCCATGAGTGCCTAACACATGTCAGCAGTTAAGGCAGCGGACGCAGCAACATGGCAACGTCTACTGGTGTTCGTCACAGCAAAACATGGGATCCATCAAATCGATGTGACAATGCCAACGTTTCTCTATCAGTGACTGTGTTGCAGGCAGAAACAAAGCACATTGTCTTGTCAGCTAGCATACTCCCCACCCTATGCTGTCACTCTGTAGTGACGAGATGCTGATTCAATATGAAATATCCCCCCCTTTTAAAAAAAAAAATTGAAAGAGGCAGGTGTGGTGTCTGTGGCACTCTGCAGCCAGCTGCCACATCAATATATTTTGCTCAGTCAAATGAAGAAGGTCCTATGGCGATGAAGGATCTGTTGTGTGTTCTCTTGTGAACTGTTAGAACACAGTAAAAGACAGTGCTTTATGTAGCTACTGAGAAGGCAAAAGAATTGCCTAAGGACCCAGCCTATATGTGGGTAATGTAAACATCTGAGAGTGCCGCTTACTGCAGGCTGCCCACTTGCCTATATCCCAGCTCCCCTGAGAGTCTCAAACAGGAGTTCTCAGCAGACAGACAAGTTCCAGCTGCTAAAGACACCACCCGGGTAACTGTCACATTTCCACCTTCAATAATTACAATGACACCAGAAACCTATACTTGCCTCAGTGATGGGGTACACAAAAAGAGCCTCCTTGAAGATTTTGGTATTTTTGAACCAGATGTACTCCAGGCTACAACCACCTTGTGTTGCCAGCTAATCTTTCTCACACTAGGTCAGACAAAAGGAACTGCAGAATGAACTCACTAAACGGTGCCTTCATTTTGGCAGTTTCACATCTGGCCTAGACACGGAAGAAAAAAAGGGACTCTGAATGCCTTTGTGATAGCTCTAAAGCAGGGGTGCCCAAACTATGGCCTGCAGCGCCATTCCATCCAGCCCATGCTGCTCCCGGAAGCTTTGTATAATGAAAAATCTGTACAACAAAACATTTTTGTGCACCACATAATGAAAAAAATGTTTGTTATACGAATCACCATTGGCAATACCCTGTACAACTGAAAAAAATTAGTTGTATGGGGTATCGCCAATGGTGATTTGTATAACAAACATTTTCTCCATGCCAAGAATGGGGTGTATCGCACATAGGGATCCGTATAATGGGGGGGGGGGGGACGTATAGCAAAGAGCTCTGTAGAACGGAGTTTTTTTGTTATACGGGGTTTTACTGTACCACATTATTCTCCAAGATGCTCCCAACCTGAACTACTCTTGGCATGAAGAATAAAAGTTTCACTTATAATGCAATTTGAATTTTTAAAAACCTTAGTTTTTAAAAATTCAAATTGCATAATAAGTGAAACTTTTCACTATTTGGAAATGATCAAAGATAAGGTTGCAGAAATGTCCAAGGGGTAGCTTTTGTTTGTCTGTAGCCTGCAATACTGCAGCCAAAACTCTGCTCTTGATCTAAATTCAATAATGTAGGGCTCAGGGTTGACTCAGTCTTCCAACCTCCTGAGGTCAATAAAATGAGTTCCAGCTTGTTGTGGACAAAAATGCTAGTTATCTTGTGAACCACCCAGAGCTATGGGGTGGTCTATAAGTGTAATTGCTACTGCTGTTGCTAATTTGTTGCAGTAAAAACAACTAAGTGTCTTGCGGCACTTTGAAGATTAACAAGTGTTATTACAGCATGAGGTTTCTTGGACATTTCGTCAGATGCCCAGTCCTTCAGATATTCTTAATTCTCTTTTCCTGCTGTCCTGTTTTATTTTGATTTCCTTAATTGTGGCTGACTCTTGAGCTTTTTCTCCTTTGACAGTGAAGAACAGTATAAGCCTATGTTCTAGAACAAGGATTCTCAACCTGCGGCCTGTGGGCTGGTTGTGGCCAGTGGCACCATCTCATGTGGGGGCCCCACTGCCTCCACCACACCAGGAAGTGCCATGTGGTGGAGGAAGGACAAAATGGCTGTCCAGCCCCCGAAGCTGTCTGAAGGAGTGTGGCCCGGCCCCAGGCTTTAAAATGTTGAGAACTCTTTTTCTACAACTTTTAATTTAAGTTACACTATCCCATTATTATTATTAACAATAACATGGAAACAAAAGGAGTGTGCTGAGGGAGGAAGCCATGCAGTCCTTATACATGGTATGATCCTTTCAGTTATTTGTCATCCTGGCTAGCTATAGAGAGCAGAGTGATAAGTAACATTTTGGCAAGCAGAGCAAGCAGCATGAAATGTGTCTAGCATACAATAATGTTCCTACAGCATCTCTTTCACTTGACACTTTTCTCACCCAGTGCAAAGCCTGCATGGGAAACAGGTGGAGCATGATGACAACCAAGGGAACATTCTTCTTCTGGACTTACTGCTGCATCTGTGACAATGTGGAGGGCTGTACAGATTTCCCTGCTCTCCTGTGAACCCTCCACCTCCCATTGTCACTGTTGTATGATGTCAAAAGCACACCCTCCATACTGGGACAGAAGGAAGGGAAGGACAGGGGTCGAGGAGGCATATCCTCAGAGCTTAGGTGATCAGAGATGTAAGAATGGCCAGCCATGTGATTCCCTTAAAAGGAGTGGTGTTGCAAGGATGGCAGATGCAAGATGACCCTCGGTTTGGGGCAATCTGATTCCCATTTTTTTCCTTTGACCACATGATGCAATGGGAAATGCAAATCAGCCCAGCATCCCAAGCCACAGTTTTTCCTACTAACCAGAAGTCCTTCTGTTTTTTTCAAAAACTGAATACTTTGTTTCAGTTTAAAGTATGGGGTTACTTTGAACTGATTCAGAAAAGTAAGACCAAGCAAGTAAGCACATACATACTCAAAGGAGTGCTTTGACAAACCACCTTTCCCCTCACCTCTTGCCTCTTGAGGCAGGGCAAGGAGCTCTCCCCCCCTCTTCCTCCTTTCTCATCTTGCATATATGTGAACAAACAAAAGGCACACACGTGCACATACACACACGCTGCACCAGCACTCACATCTCTCTGTAAAGCCTTTCCTCTCTCTAGTGAAGGTAAAGGTTTCCCTTGCTCAAAAGCCAGTTGTACCTGACTCTAGGGTTCAGTGCTCATCTCTGTTTCAAAGCCGAAGAGCCAGTGCTGTCTGCTTCTGCAGATGTTTCCGTGGTCATGTGGCAGGCATGACTAGACACCAGAGCACACAGAGCACTGTTACCTTCCCACTGAAGTGGTCTCTATTTATCTACTTGCAATTTCTTGCTTTCGAACTGCTAGGTTGGCAGGAGCTGGGACAAAGACGGGAGCTCATTCCGTCCTGCAGTACTTGGGAATCGAAACAGCTGACCTTCCGTCTCCTAGTCAATGTCTGAGCATTTATTTTTCCCTTTAACAACTGTCCCTTAGCTGGGAAGTCCTGTTAATATTTGTGTGTTTTTGTTTCCCTAAAACCTGCAAGAAAAGAAAGGAAAGCCTTCTTAAGGTACTGTAGCTCCTTTGAACTGTCCTACCTACAGGCACACCAAATGGTACTGCAAGTAGAAGGCTTGTGTGACCACCTATATGGAAACGAACCAAATACCCCATTGCCACATCATAGCAAGAAAATGCAAGTTACCATATTTGCCAGCATATAAGATGCACTGGAGTATAAGATGCACCCCATTATTACCAAACTAGCCCACTATATAGGCCACTATATACAGTACAAGATGCACTCCATTTTCCAGAGTATTTTAGGGGGGGAGTGGGTCTTATATGCTAGCAAATGCGGTGTTTCACATTTCCCTTGTTGTGAACTTGCATCCTAACAGCATTCATCTTTTGCTTGAAAGACAACATATCCTTTTTCAGTTGATCTATCAAAGGAATATGCAAGGTCAGATGGAGTCAATAGACTTGATCATTCTTGCAGTCCCCCTTTAGCCAAGTCTTACAACAAAATATATTTAAATTTTCTTTCATTTCCTTGTATGTTGCTCAAGTCAAATCTTGGCAGCAGGGCTCAAATGCACTGTGAATTCTTCTGAGAGTGATTTCAGTAATATTCCAATAACGCATTCCAAGCAAGAACAAGGGATTTACTCATATTATCATCCCCACCTTCTTTTCTTTCTTTCATTTTCTCTTTTTGAAGGCTCAGCCAAGAAGAAAATAAACAGGCATGATCCTGGGGCTTTTGTATTTCTTCTTCCTTGTGTTCTTTTTTCTGCTTTTCTTTGGATGATAAGACCTGGGTTTTTTACCCTGGTCTGCAAAAAGAATGCTTATTCATCTGAAAGGTCAGATGAAGGTTTGATGCAGACATACTGTAGATTTAGAGCAGGAGTTCTCAACCTTTTTAAGCCGGGAGCCAGGTCATGCTCCCTCAGACAGTTTCGGGGGGCGGATGGCCATTTTGCCTTTCCTCCACCACATGGCACTTCCTGGTGTGGTGGGGGCATTGGGGGGCCACATAAATTGCTGCTGTGGGCCACACCCAGCCTGCAAGCCACAGGTTGAGAATCCCTGATCTAGAGTTACTGACTGTTGCACAGGAAGGAAGAAAAGAGCATGAGTTTCGGGATACAGTTCATATGGCAAAACATGATCACCATGGCAGAAAATCTACACATTATTTTCAAACCCCATCCTGCTCTGTTAGAGATTAGAAGAAAGCAGAAACTAGGAAGGACATGTAAGCTGCTCTTTTCCTCCAACTCATTTCACTGACACATGCACAACAACAAGAAAAAAATATTAAAACATCTTCCTCCAATTATGGGCCAAAAACTAGGATTTGTTTGTGATTTTTAGTGGTCTTACAGAAATATCATCTGCCCTTGTCGTTAGACCTTTTCATCACTTTCAGCTAAACATGGAATAATCAAGATATCTCTTTACAAAAGGAACAACAGCTTTGTTATTTGAGTTGAAAAGAGGACACAGAATTAATATTTGGGTTCAGGAAGTCTCATAAAGTGCTGGCTGTAGTCTTAGATATCTGATATGGAAGCAGCGGGGTGTGGCTGTCTATTGAACACTTAAATCCAAATAGAGCCAGGGGTGGCTAACCTTGGCTCTCAAGGTGTTCTTGGACTTCAATTATCAGAAGCTCAAGTCAGCATACCAGCTGATCAGGGTTTCTGGGAACTGAAGTTCAAGAACACCTGGAGTGCCAAGGTTCGCCATCCCTGGAGTAGACCCGCAAAATCAACTGTTGAATGGCAAGTCAACAGTTATAGTAAATCTCAGTGAGTTACTAGTGGGCACTACTGTTGGATCGGGGCCCGATGTGGGCCGGAGGGTCCCGGAGGAGACTGGTCAAGCAAGACACGTGAGGCAAGATGGAGCGAAGACCAGTGTTTATTGATGACAAATCAGAACCTTTTATGCCTGCCTGATCTGGCTGCGTGCATACGTTGCGCGTAGGGATACAGAGGAAGCCCTGAGTCTGCACATCATGTTTACACAAGTTAATTGGGGACGTCTTCACCGGGGGAAGTTTCTTATCTAACTTAATTAACTACCGGGGACATGCATTGTTCCTCATTATCGGGGGCAAACAATTGGCTGAAGTTGACTCTTAGACTTTAGGGCTTCTGCGGATGCAAGATTACCCATTACATGCCTATCGAGTTAACCATCTGTGATCTTTAGCTCTCTATTGTCCTAGCTGCCTGTCAGGTCAGCAATAGGTGAATCAAACTATATCTAATATTCCGCTCCCCAATTTCTGTCCCCTCGAAACCTGCAGCTCAAAGGAGTGATCTCCCATAACTGCGGTTCTGTCAGGGACAGCTGTTGCAATTGTGTACGCAGAATCCACACACTACCAGCTGGATTCATGCTGTCTTGTCGTGTATGCTTAATCTGTAGAATTGGAAGAAAAAGTTGGGATGGCTCAGTAAGGTGGAACACTTGGGGTCACATAGTTTAGCAAGGAAAGATATGAAATCTTAACAGTAAAATCCAATCACTACCTTTTTTCAGCAAAAACTGATCGTTCAATAAAATCTATCTTTACAAGTATGGCATTAAGATGTAACTAATCTATATTATATACTATTTAGTATGTATTACAGGTTTTTTTCCATTCCTTGTCATTAATTTAGTCTAAATGCTATGTTCTGATTTAATCATTAATCCAATTCAGTTTGCTTACACATTACTCTCTAATTTTACCATAACCATTCTTATTTGTATTTTTGATAATTAAAATGACGAGAACAGTGTATTTTAAACTATCAAACAAATGTTATATTCTAAAACTCTACTTAGGTTTCCTGAGGCTACCTCATAAAAGAAACCTGTCAGTACACTGATTCATCATGTTTGTTTAAAGGTCTTCAATCCAAGCTTTAATTAAGTCTGATCTGGTTTGGTTTGTGAAATCCATCAGCATGTCAACACTGGGCTGATTAAACTTTCCAATATGTTTTACAAGGCTATATATGTCAAAGCTGGAAACATGGAGATGGTGTTTGTTGCTGACAAGAAATTAGAAGCAAAGTAGAAATGGCAAAAGAAAAAAACTGGGGGAAATTTGGGGTGATACGCAAAAGAAAACCATAGAGTAGGCTATGCTGCTGGATAGACAAGTGTGCATCTCCTGCCAATTAGCTACGCATCTCCCTATCTCTGAAAGCTTCCATTGTCTTGCTACACATACAGTCGAGTGTCTTTCTGAAAGAAAAACAGATAAGAACATAAGAACAGCCTTGCTGGAACAGGCCACAACCCATCCAGTCCAGCATTCTGTCTCACACAGTGGCTCACCATTTCCTTTAGGGTATTCCCAAGGAGATGCCTTCACCTGCTTAGGATTCCCTGGAAATGGCATTGAGAGATATCCTGCCTATCTCTCCAACCCGGAGGTTGTCCTTAAGTATCCATAATTATAGCCATTGATACCCTTCTCCTCCATGAACTTGTCTAATCCTTTCTTAAAGCTGTCAAGACTGACAGCTGTCACCACTTCTTCTGGCAGGGAGTTCCATAGACCAGTAATCCTCTGGGTGAAAAAGTACTTTCTCTTATTTGTTTGAGAACTAGTACCCAAAAGTTTCATGGAGTGTCCCCTAGTTCTAGTGTTATGCGATAGGGAAAACAGTTTTTCCTTATCTACTTTGTCCACACCGTGCATGATTTTATAAACTTCAATCAGGTCACCTCTTAGACGCCGTCGTTCAAGAGTGAAAAGGGCCAACCGTTGCAGCCTCAGATGGTAAGGAAGGTGTTCCAGTCCCCTGATCATTCTGGTTGCCCTCCTCTGCACTTTTTCCAGCTCCATATTGCAGGCGCACCCCCCCAATAACGGACTCAGACAACATTGAAAGTGGATAACAGCATCGGGCCACATTTATTGATTCAATGCCCTAATCCGAATTATAAATTTGTATTGGTAAAACGACCAATCATAATTCTTAAGGCAAGCAGGCCGAAGTAACACTGGTAAGGTACCACCCCAAAATTGCCAACGGCAATTGGTTACAATGTATCAATTTGTATCAATTTGTTTGTTGACAACAAACAAATTGTTGACCGTAGTCAATATCTAACTCATGACCCCACCCTCTGACTCGTATCCGTGAAATCACGGGGTGATGCATGCTGGCTAGCTATCGCCATCACCCCGTCGCCTGGTTCGTCGTTGACCGGACAACGTTTAACTAATTTGTTCCTGTCTAGTGTTGTCCAGTCAATTGCGAACCTGCCGGATACCTGTGGGTCATACTGTTTACCTTACCAGTGCTACCCGCCACACGGAGGGGCTTCAAAGAAGGCCTGACGCCCCCCCCCCAGACCGTCAGCTCGGTCAACAGGCCTGCTCGCCAATCACCCAACAGGAGGTCCATACCTCCTCGCGACAGATGGGCCCCATCCCCTGCATACAAGTCATAATTTCGTAGGCTAATAGCGGGGTGACGACTGACCCGTCCCCAAGCCTTGTCAGCAAGGAACCGCGCCACCGCCCCATTGACAGCGCGCCTAGCGCGGTCAAGGGCCAGGAGGTCAATGCCCCCTCTGTAAGAATGGCGCGGGATCATGTCCGACCAAACCAGGGTTGTGGCAGGCCAGACGTAGTGCAAGTAGGCAAGGTCCTCGCAAATCGCATGCTTGAGCGATAAGCCGGTGACCTGACCCAAATCATTGCCCCCAAGGTGTATGATGAGAATGTCAGGCGGGTCAGCACTCCTGCTTGAAAACAGGAAAGGCAGCAGCTCCCGCCATAACATCCCAGGCTTACCATGCCATGTGAGACTGGCGTGTTCACCCAGTCCCAGTCGGGGTCCCCACTCTGTCGCCGCAGCGTAACGCGCTGCCCTGTGCACATAGCTGTGGCCCACCAGCCATACTGTCACCGGTGTAACACGACACCCAGGGTCTGTAAGAAAAATTGAGAAAAAAGGAAGGTAAGGTGATTGGATTGGTACTCACGGTGGAAGTGGGCCCACATAAAACTGAAAACATTGCGAGCCCCACCTTCCCATGCTGCGTATGTCAGCCCCGGAGTACCCAAAAGCAGCTGCTGTAGAGGCTGCCCCAATACGAAATGAATGTGTGCCATAACGGGCACCTGGTAGGCCCACCCTGGCGAGGGCTCTGCCTGTCACCTTCCAAAACTGAAATTTAGTAAGGGGAGACCCATCTTGGTGACAGAAAAACGGGCCATGGTGCATGCCACGCAGTGCCAGGAACTCCTGTAGGGCACCAACCGGACAGATGTCTGCCAAAGAACACCGTAGCAGTCTTACGCCACTGCCTACGCCATGCTGATCTGACTTGGAGGAACGTATCCTCAACTGGGCCCAGTCTTTGGCAACATAGACATCCTCGAGTTCCAGTGCCCTACAACTTGCATCCGCCTTAGACAGCATCACAAGTTCGCTGATGCGGAGCGCTCCAAAAAATGCCACCGTTGTGGCTGCATGAAAAAGGGCTGCCTCATAATGATCAAAACAGAGGCTTGGCCAGCCCCGGGCCAACTGGGTAAGAACCCCTGGGGAAATAGGGTGCCGGTCGTCCGGGCAACGCCCGCGCTCGCGCACCCACCCCTCCAAAACATGTCTCACACGGAAGTCAGAGGTGCTGTCCACATGACCCTCTACTTTGGCCATAAAAGCCAGCGCCGAGAGCTTGGATGCTATGGTGCGAGGTGCGAGGCCGAGAGCATGCAGGTGGACCATGAACCGCAGAACATGGTCAACCGGAATAGGCCAGGTCTCTGGCAGGTGAAATTGAGCAGCAAATGCCCTGTAAGAATTAAATGCTTGTTGATACGCCTTACGCGTGCGTGGCGCTAGTGACAGGCCAATCGCCCGGTTCACCTCTCCTTGCCAATGGTCCATATCTCGTCCGGGAGTGGCGAGGGAAATTCCTCCGCATCCGGGGCCAAGGCACGGAACCGGGAGATCTGCAGGCGGGACAAAGCGTCAGCAATATCATTATTAATCCCTGGGACATGCCTGGCTCTGAACAAAACGTTGAGGCGCAGGCAGCGCAGCACAAAATGGCGCACTAGGTCCATAACCCTGGGCGATTTGGAAGTCTGTGCATTGACAATGTGGACAACAGCAGCGTTGTCACACCAGAAATGCACGACCGAGTTGGCCCATTCCTCGCCCCATAGCATCAAAGCCCCTAGTATAGGAAAAAATTCAAGGTATGTGAGATCACGCAGGCGATCTGTGCCTGCCCAGGCCGGTGGCCACCCACCATAGGCCCACTTCCCATTGAAGTACATCCCATAACCCAGGGATCCTGAGGCATCAGACTGGATCTGAAAATTGGGGGATGCCAGGAGGTCAGACCTCCAAAATGAGACCCCATTGAACTCCCTCAGGAACTGTAACCAGACAAACATGTCTGCCCTGATACCCCGGGTAAGTCTAACTCTGTGGTGAGGCCTGGATAACCCTGCCATGGCGTCGCATAAGCGTCGAGCAAAAGCCCTGCCCGGAGCGACCACCCTGCAAGCGAAATTTAGGTGACCATGTAGCACCTGCAGTTCCCTCAGTGATGCCTTGCGCTTGGCCATGAACTCCGAGATAAGGGCCACTATCCTGGACACCTTATCCTCCGGTAACCTAGAAGCCTGCGCTAACGTGTCAATCTCCACCCCCAGGAATACTAACTTGGTAGATGGGCCCTCGGTCTTTTCGGGCGCTAAAGGGACACCGAGTTCCTCCATTAGCGTCTGAAATGTGTTGAGGAGACGTGTGCACGTGTCCCAGCCCCGTTCACCCCCGAATAAAAAGTCATCCAGGTAATGGGCTACAGACCGGGACCCTGACCTGCGGACGAAAGCCCACTCTAGGAAGGTACTAAAACGCTCAAAGGCCGAGCATGATATGGAACAGCCAAAAGGCATGGCCTTATCAAAATAATATTCGCCCCTGAATTTGAAACCCAGCAACTCAAAGTCACCCGGATGCACCGGCAGGAGGCGAAAGGCCGACTTAATGTCGCACTTGGCCAGCAGGGCACCCGAGCCACACGAGCGCACCATGCGCAGCGCGTGGTCAAAAGACGTATACCTGACTGAACAAAGGTCATCAGGGATAGCATCATTGACCGACCGGCCGGCTGGGTAGGATAAATGATGAATAAGGCGAAACTCGCCTTGAGACTTTTTGGGAACCAAGCCTAGGGGCGACACCTTAAGGTTGGGAAACGGGGGTGAAGGGAAAGGGCCAGCGACCCTGCCCGCATCTAACTCCTTCCTAATACTGGCAGCAGCCACCTCCTCCCTCCCCTTGAGGGACAAAAGATTGGGGGCATCCTGAGGGGACCTATCACCCATGAAAGGTATGCGGAACCCGTACTTAAAGCCTTGAAGGAGATACTCCCCATCCTCCCCCTTCGGGTACACTGTGAGCCAACGCTCCAACATGTCCACCTTAATTGGGGAGGGGGCCTTTTGGTGAACCAGCTCCATCTGTGGCAGCCTTGCCAGCCCACTGTCCGCCCCTCCCTCTGCCCCGTGTCCCCCCAGGCCTGGGACAGGCGGAGGCTGCGTGGGGGCCCGAACAGGTGGGACACTCATGCCTGTATTTGCAATTCTTCTTATTACAGGAACCATTGGACGAGAAAGTCCAGCACAGCAGGCGGGCTGGAACCCCCTGCCCCGCCACTTGGCGGGTAACCTGTGCTGGGACAGCTCGCTGGACCGCATGTCCGCAATGGTATCTGTCCCCTGGCGCGGGGCGCGTGGGCGTCATGTACAGAAGCCAAAGCCTCTGGCACGGCTCGTCCCACCTCATCTCCGGGTGGAGGGGAATCCGCATACGGAATTCCTCGTCATAAGCCAGCCACGAAGGGCCCGGGAAATCAACCATTGCCCTGTATATGTTGTCCAAATATTGGACCATCGGAATAGCCAACTCCGGCCGCGCCCTCAGATACACTGCCATGTAAATTAAATAAGCCGGCAGCCAGTTGGCCCAGGTACGTGGCGGCTTACGACGACGTGCCTGCTCCTTATCCTTCTCATCCTGTCCCTCCCTTTCCTCCTTGGTGGGCTCTCTGTTCAGGAGTGAGAAGATATCTACATACTCCCCCCGCCAAATCTTTTCCTTGGTGGCCTGTGCCAAGTGGTCACCCAGTGGCAAGGAGTACCCCACAGTTGGTAAGGCCGAAAAAGGCACCACAGACACCGGGGAAGGGGCCTGAGCTAACCCAGCCACCCCCAGTACATTCCCCGCAGTGAAAGAAAAACTACCCACCCCGTTGCCCTGGGTGGCAGTTACCGTCGCCGAGTGGGGTGCCGGCTGCTGTGCCACCGCACCACCCGAGCGAGGCCAAGGCCATTGAAAAGCTCCCCCCATAGAAGCAATGTGTGCAGGTGTACTGGCTTGTACCGTATACTCACATGCTGCACCCCCGTGGGCCGCCCCCACCGGGGGTTCCGGCCCACTGGGGGCGTCGGAGCTCACGACCGACGTAGAGCTCATCATCGGGGCCTGACCTGCACTCGTCTGCTGGCTGGGGAGCTGCGGGGCAGTGTCCGAAGCCGCGCCACCCGCCTGAGGCAGCTCAACCCTGTCCGCCGCCTGTTGTCCTCCTGCCGACGGCGCCGCAAAAGGGACGCCAAAGGGAGCCCCAGCCTGGCTGGCCCGAGCTAAAGACGCTTCGAGGGCCGCAAGGCGGGCCAGTAAGGCCTGCACTTCGATCTGGGGCCAAGGGCCGGCCGGCCCGCCAAGTCCAGGCGCGGGTACAGGTCCCTGTACCCCAGGACCCGAATAGGGCCATTGCCCAACACCGAAGCCCGGTAGGGTCGGTGCAGGAACCTGCCAAGGTAGGGGACCACACCACCCGCCCAGGCTAGAAGGCCCAGGAGGAAGAGGGCAGAGAGAGTAGCGGTGTCCACCGCTCGCGGGCCGCGGGCCGGAGCCCCTGCCGCGCCCGCATTCCGATCCCCCGCGTCCGGCCAAGGGGCGATGGACCCCATTCCACCGGCCCCGGCGGGGGCCTGGACAGGCGGCTGCTGGGGAGGCGCCACCGTGGTCCTCCGACCCGGGTTGCGCCTCCTCACAGCTCGAGCCGCACTCGAAGCTGCCTTCTTCTTCGAAGGCATCTCAATCGGAGGAGAGGGAAGCCGAAAAGAAGATTCGCCGCCAAAAGGCTTCCCGCAAGGTAAGGAGCGACGGAGACACAGGGGGAAAACTTCTCCGCTCCGTCGCTTTAGCTAAAATGGCAGCACGGCTGCCTCGTGGCCACCCCTTTTATAAGGGAGCTGGCCACGCCCTAAACTACCCGGATTCTTCGTCCTGTGGGGGGGGGGCCGCAAAGAGCGCGGCGGCCATTTTGGCGCCGCGCTTGCAATATCCTTCTGGAGGTATAGCGACCAGAACTGTACACAGTATTCCAGATGGGGCCTCACCATAGATTTATAAAGAGGCAAAATGACACTTGCTGACTTATTTTCTATACACTTCCTAATGATCCCTAGCATTGAGTTTGCTTTTTTCACTGCTGAGGCACACTGGGTTGACACCTTCATTGAGCTGTCCACCAGGACACCAAGGTCCCTTTCCTGGTTTGTCGCAGAGAGTTCAGAACCCATCAGTTTATAAATGTAATTGGGGTTTTTTGCCCCAACAAGCATCACTCTGCACTTACTAATGTTGAAGCTCATTTGCCACTGCTTTGCCCACTCCCCCAGTGTCAAGAGATCCCTCTGGAGCTCCTCACAATCTCTCACAGTTTTCACTACCCTGTATAATTTAGTGTTGTCAGCAAATTTGGCTACCTTGCTTTTTACTCCTACTTCTAGATCATTTATGAAGATGGTTGACAAGAACTGCTGCCCTGGATATTTAATGTCTAAGTAGAGATAGGTCAAAACCGAATGCAGAACACAGGTATCACAGACCAAATGGAACTGCGGTGGGTTAAGAAGCTCACCTTGTTAGCTGAAAGGCCGGCAAGTTGGCAGTTCGAGACCCAGGTACTGCATGACAGAATGAGCACCTGTCTCTGTTCCAGCTCCTGCTAACCTAGCAGATTGAAAGCAAGAAATTGCAAGTAGATGAATGGGAAAAGATCTTGGGGACATGAAAAGAGCCTCATTCGGGCATCCCCTGAGTGGAGTTTCTCCAGCAAAAATCCTTTCAACCCAGAATAGATTCTGACATGAAATTATTATTATTAGTATTATCACTAACCAGGGCTCAATGTTCACTCAGCCTTCCATGCTTCTGAGGTTGGTAAAATGAGTACCCACCATGTTGGGGGCAAAATGCTAATTAACTTGTGAACCACCCAGAGAGTGCACTAAGAGCTATGGGATGGTATATAAGTGTGATTGCTTTGCTTTGCCTTCCTGTAGCCTTATGAGGCTCTTGGGGTACACAGAAAGAGCCTCCTCGAAGATTATGGTATTTTCGAACCACAATCAGGCATAACCTGGGCAAAGACCACCTTGTGCCGGCTAGTCTTTTTCACATTCGGTCAGGCAAAAGGAATTATAGAATGAACTCCCCTAAAGTGGCTTCATTTTGTCAGCTTCACATTTTGCCTGCATACAGAAGAAGAAAAAGGCAGAAGAGGAGGAGGAGGAAGAGGAGGAAGAAAAGAGGAAGAAGAAGAGGAAGGCGGAGGAGGCTCTTGCCTCTAGGTCAGCATACCTTGAAAAGCTGGGTCATCGCTATCACCAAGAGTCTCCAAGATTTAAAGACTGTTGCATTCATCAAATAAAATTTGCCTGTGTGTAGGAGATCTGTGCCCAAAGATACATAATCCAATGCATTTTGGTGTCTGAGGTGAAGGGTAAGGTGGCACCCACCCATCCCTCCTCATATATAAAAAACAGCTGGACTAGCAGATGACTTTGTTCAGCACCAGCAATGAGAGAATTGCCCTCTACCATACTATGAGGCTAGGTTCTGGAGTGCAGGGCAAGTCATGTGGTGGGCACATAAGTGTGCACAGAGAGAGAGAGAGAGAGAGAGAGAGAGAAAGAGATAGGCAGACACACACACATTTTTTTAAAAAAAAAACTCCTTTGTGGCTGCAGTTCCCAGAATCTCTGAAACATAGGACTTATGGCAACTATAAGTCATAAAGGAAATGTTCTGTAGTTCTTTTAAAACAACAACAACAACCCTGCTCCATTATACTTGGAAGGACTTCCAAGAAACCACCTTGAATCATATGGCATAAGTACAGTCCATCCCCATTAAAGGCAGTGGAAGGTTTGCTTTATATTAAAATGGAGTTAACATTTCATGACTTATAAACAATTCTGGTTTGACGCCAGAATGCTCTGAACTGTAGAAATTCCTGTTCCTTGGTATGTATTTTTTTAATGTAAGAGACTGTTGTACTGCTCTTGTTGAACAATGCTAAATATTCTATTTATTAACTGAAGAAATATTTTTGGATTCTGCCTTCTATCATGTGTGGTTTGTTACAGGGGAGCAACTTTCTGTTCTGTTTAAGTTCCCAAACATGGGAAGGCTTTTTAATAAGACCATAGAAATGTTTACATTTTTCAGTGTCAGATAACTCTTTGTAGATTGGATCTTATATACTGCTTGCATTTTCTTAGGGTTATAAAACATGGGCAACTCGTCAACAGGAACAGTTGGATGCCTCACCCCAAAGCTGTCACTCTTTGAAAGTAAACAGCAGGAGACAGAGATGTTCCACACATTGAAACCCAGTGGGATTATTATAGAGTTTTGTTTTTAAATAAGATGAATAAATGTTGTAAAGGTATTTGCTTGTTTGTTTTTCTGTCAGGATTCTTGTGCCATGACCTGAAGCAATTCAGCACAAGGAAATTTCCCCCATAATCGCAAATTTCAAATTGAGACAATAAAAATGCTTGCCTGGACTGCAGTGGCTCAAGTGGCTAAGACGCTGACTGGAAGGAGGAAGTTCAGCAGTTCGATTCCCGAGTACTGCAGGACGGAATGAGCTGCCGTCATTGTCCCAGCTCCTGCTAACCTAGCAGTTCGAAAGCAAGAAATTGCAAGTAGATAAATAGGGACCACTTCGGTGGGAAAGGTAAACAGCATTCCGGGCGCTCTGTTGTCTAGTCATGCCTGCCACATGACCACGGAAACATATGCAGAAGCAGACAACGCTGGCTCTTCGGCTTTGAAACAGAGATGAGCACTGCACCCTAGAGTCGGATACGACTGGCTTTCGAGCAAGGGGAACCTAAAATATTTTACTAGGGAATTAACAACAAGAACAAGAACAACAGCTGCAACAGCAGCAGCAGCAGCAGCAACAACAAGAACAACAGCTGCAGCTGCAGCAACAACAAATTATTATTGTTGTTGTTGTTGTTGTTCTTATAAAAATAAAAAGAGGAAGTCAGCACACCGTTCTCTGATCAGGAGGCAACCGTCACTGAAATGAAGGGCAGCTTTGCTGATACAATCGCTTCCCAAATGAGACTGTTACTTTATTATCTGCCCTGAGGTGGGAGGGAGGGAAGGCGTTTGGGACCCTTGTCTCCCTGATCTCTCAGTGTTTTGGCTCATGTCCCAAATTCTCAGGGGTTGCAATATTTCTGTCAATATCCATGAGGTTCTTTTCTCCTGGTTTAAGGTTTCTCCCCTGCTGTTCCCTTCGAGAAGAACAATATTCAATCAACCTGCCAGGCAGGATCCCTGAGGAGTCGGGAGGAGGATTCTTGTATAGTGCAAGATCTGCAGAGCTGCAGTAACATGATATAATTCCACCTCTAGGAGCTTCACCATATATGGTCCATCACATTTTAGTCTCAACAACATCGTCTAGTGCTATTTACTTTAAATGGATGTTATACCTTCTACCAGCCTATGATTATCACAGTCTTCATTTCAGAACGTTCCCCTCGCTCTGCATAGCCTTATCCCAAAAATTGGTCCCTTGACCATATTTCTCTGAAAGATCTGGGATTAGAGGTCAGCAGCAGAGTATCCAAATTTGCTGATGATACCAAACTTGGTGGCGAAAAAACAAATGGGACAATAACCCAGAGAGTTCTTGGGAGTTGCCAGGGCCATGGCTCCACAAGTTCCGGGTGCTGAGGCTCTGCTCCTGTGGTTGGGCCCTAAGGGTCAGTTGGGTGTCTTACTCCTGTACCTGCCCCCTTGCAGGGTAAAGGACGCCTTGCCTGAGCTCCTTGAGTCCGTCTCGGGATTGGCGCTGGAGTTCCCCAGGCTGATGGTTCTGGGGGACTTCAATCTGCCTTCCCTGGGAATGGGCTCTGAGGTTGCTAGGGAGTTCTTGACTTCCATGGCAGCCATGGGCCTGACTCAAGTAATTCAGGGTCTGACCAGGGGCTGCGGCCACACACCGGATTTGGTTTTCTTGTCGGAGCGGTGGCTTAGTGATCTGAAATTTTTAGAAATTAGATATAACACCTGTGCCATGGTCAGATCACTTTCTGGTGACTCTGGACTTTCTGGGGCCGACATTCCAGTGCAGGGAGGCGGGGCCTATTAGATTGGCCCGCCCCGGCAACTAATGGCTCCTGATGGATTCCAGAGGAAGCTGGGGTTTTTTCCTCTGGATCAGGAATACGATTCACCCGAGGCGCTTGTCGACTTGTGGTTCAGGATGATGACGGCGACCTTGGATGAAATCGCGCCACTACAGCCTCTCCCAGACCGTGGAGCTAGATCATCCCTGTGGTTCACTGAAGAGCTACGGGAGCTCAAATGGGATAAGAGACGCCTAGAGCACCGCTGGGTGTGGACTCGGAGGGATACCGACCGGACGCTTGCTAGAGCCACTATTAAGGCCTATCAAGTGGCGATGAGGCTGGTGAAGCGACAATATCTCACCACCCTTATCACCTCCGCTGATAATCGCCCAGCCTCCCTGTTCCGGGTGATCAGGTCCCTCTTGGGTAGGGGCCCCCTGGTGACTGGGTGGCAGGGTTCGGCTGAGGACTTTGCAGATCATCTTGTGGAGAAAATCGATCGGATTCGTTCAGGTCTCAATCCTTGCGTGATTGGGGAGGGTCCGGAGGGTACCGGAGCACAGTCTTGCAAGGTAACCTGGGATCAGTTTGACCAGGTGGGCCCTGATGAAGTGGACAGGCTCCTTTCAGCGTCACACACCACTACTTGCCCATCGGACCCCTGTCCCTCCTGGCTAGTGAAAGCCTCTAAGGAGGTGACAGGTTGCTGGGTCGGGGGAATAATTAATGCTTCATTGCGGGAGGGGATGGTTCCGGCACTGCTAAAGCATGCTTTGGTGCGCCCCCTCCTAAAAAAACCTTCCCTCGACCCAGCTGTCCTCTCCAATTATAGACCGGTCTCCAACCTCTCCTTTCTGGGAAAGGTGTTGGAGAGGGTGGTGGTGCGTCAGCTGCAGGGGGTTGTGGATGAAGTGGTTATCTGGACCCCTTTCAGTCCGGTTTTAGGCCTGGTCATGGTACGGAGGCAGCATTGGTCGCGCTTGTGGATGATCTTTTGAGGGAGCGGGATGGTGGTCATCCATCTGTCCTTGCTCTCCTTGACCTCTCAGTGGCTTTCGATACCGTCGATCACGGTATCCTTCTGGGATGGCTCAAAAGGTTAGCGATTCAGGGCACTGTGTTGTCCTGGTTTTCCTCATTCCTGGAGGGCCGGACCCAGTCGGTGTGGTTGGAGAGTGAGAGGTCCAGCCCTAGGCTTCTCCGATATGGGGTGCCTCAGGGCTCGGTGCTTTCTCCTGCATGAAACTGCTGGGTGAGATTATCCGTTCCCATGGGGTGCGGTACCATCAGTATGTGGATGACACTCAGTTGTACATCTCGGCCCGTGGGGACCCAAGTGATGCTGTCAAAATCCTGTCCGGATGTCTGGAGGCTGTGGGGGGTCTGGATGGGGGCTAACAGGTTACAGCTGAATCCTAGCAAGACAGAGTGGCTGTGGGTTCGGGGTCCCGCACTATCCCGGGAGTTGCCATCCTTGGTCTTGGATGGGGCTTCTTTGCCTCAGACAGACCCAGTGTGCAACTTGGGGGTCCTCCTGGATGCGCGGCTGCTGCTAGAAGAACAGGTGGCATCCGTGGCCAGGAAGGCCTTTGCACAACTTCGTGTAATTCGCCAGTTGCGCCCGCTCCTGGATAGGGATTCCTTGCTCATGATCACACATGCACTGGTTACTTCCAGACTTGATTATTGTAATGTGCTCTACATGGGGCTGCCCTTGATGACCATTCTGAGGCTGCAGCTGGTCCAGAATGCAGCGGCTCGGGTAGTGATGGGGTGCTGGCGCTATGCTCGTGCCTCACCTCTGCTCTGGGAGCTGCACTGGTTACCAGTTTGTCTCCGGGTGCAATTCAAGGTGCTGGTAATTACCTTTAAAGCCCTTCATGGTAGTGAGCCAGGTTACCTAAGAGACCGCATCACCCTAAGGGAGTCCACCCGTTCTACCAGGGCGGACCGGGGAGGGTCCCTAGTTGTTCCATTGGCTAGAGGGGCTTGCCTCTCTAGCAGAAGGAGAAGGGCCTTCTCTGTATCCACCCCAACTCTTTGCTGCCCTTTCGGAAAGGGTTAAAAACCTGGCTGGCAGGGCAAGTTTGGGGGGCCAATGGGGTATTGACTCCTGCACGTTGGCTCAGTTGATGTCACATGTCCTTTCAATGATTGTGGGAAGGGGTGGGTCTTTTTAGACATGGGGTGGTTTTATAAAGTGTTTTTATTGTAGTTTTTTATGGGGTTTTATATTGTA
Source organism: Bradypodion ventrale (assembly GCA_035047345.1). Taxonomy (NCBI): domain Eukaryota; kingdom Metazoa; phylum Chordata; class Lepidosauria; order Squamata; family Chamaeleonidae; genus Bradypodion; species Bradypodion ventrale. The sequence goes on from JAWDJE010000001.1 coordinate 258,055,944, forward strand.
ATGTTTTTATATGTTGTACGCTGCCCTGAGTTGCCCTAGAGCAAGAGGGTGGGATATAAATCTAAATAAATAAATAGAAAATCCCAAAACCTTCTCTCTATATTTAGGAAATGAGCATTGATTCTTCATCTTCTTCTTCTTCTTCATTGTCTAGGCCAGATGTAAAACTACCAAAAAGAAGCCACCTCTTGGTGAATTCATTAAGTAGGTCCTTTCACCTGACCTGGTGTGAGAAAGATTACATGGCACAAGGTTGCCATTGTCCAGGGTGTACACTCAATTTTGGTTCAAAAATACCACAATCTTCGAGGAAGCTCTTTTTGTGTACCTCAGCATTAATTCTGACAATATCATACTGTCATTATTATGCTGAGATCACACTTGGAATACAGTACAGTGGTACCTCGCTTAAAGAGCATAATGCGTTCCATGGGATTGCTCTTTAAGCGAGTTGCTCTTTAAGTGAAGCACTTGGGAAAAGCGTTGCCACTGTCATTGTAAGTGACCAATTGTGAGCCCCAATTTAGATGTTAAGCGAGTTTTTGGTTGGTTTTAGTTGTTAAGCAAGGGCAACCATTCAGAGAAAGTTCTGCTCTTTAAGCAAGTTAGTCTCTAAGCAAGGTACTCTTTATGTGAGGTTTTACTGTATTAATTTTTTAAAAAATATCCTTCAGGTTTATTAATGTGGGATATTGTACTTCCATAGCCATGATTCAAAACACCAGGAAATGACCCAATATTGCTGCATAATGTCATGCTCATGATGCCAGCAGGAAAAATGATGCCAAACTTTACATACTGAAGAGAAGCCTGAATGTCGATTTAAGATGGCCTGTAGATACTCTCTTGTGCTCGCTATCATTCACAAAGAGACACCAAGCAAGAGAAAGTCCTAGAACCAGACACCTTTTTCCAACAGTTAGCAACTTTGCACCCAAACACAAAACAATTGTCAGGACTATTTTTCAACAAGTTCTTTAGGTATTTGTTGCTTAGAAAATATGCATGATCATTAAGTGCCATGATGAACTGGCCCTTGAGCTTATTCCAAATCTGTATGGAAAGACTCAAATCTCCTTAATGCATTAAGGTGTGGATCCTAGAACTACTCAGTCAGCTGCTGGGAAAGAGCAAAGGACAAGCACAAATATGCTAATGGCACAACTAGATTAAAGCTGAGAGGATGTCTAGTGACTGACATGCACAGAGATGGAAGGAAAATCTGTTGCTGCATAACACATATACAGGGTGTCCCCAAAGTTGCCATATATAGGAAGAATTGCATAACAACAAATATTTTGGAACATGTTTGCTATGAGTGGGATAGAAGACGTTGTGTATGTGTAGAAAGAGGCGGCCAACACATAGAGAATATTTTGTAAGATTTTGTAATGAATGTTTTGTCAATAAAGGTACATTTAGCTACAATTTCCCATTCTCCCTTTCTATAGGGACTTTTGAGTCAGTGTCTGATCTTTTAAGAGCAAAATTTTATCAAAGCCTAATCCTATTTGCTCTCCTTGTTAAATTGGTGAGGGCCTATACTGAAAGTAAAGGCAAGAAAATGCTTGTGAACCATTGTTCCTTCTGGCAAAGATTCATTAAGCATGCTCCAAAGCTGTAAAATGGCTGGTTTTGTGTTAAAAAAAGAGTGGCTTAATTTTTAAAAAAATATTTCCACAACTACATGATGGATTTGCTGCAAATAATAAAAAAGGGGGAGCTAAGATAATTAATATCCTTTAAAGATTTAAAAAAAGATTCTATTCCAGCAATTTCTGAATGTGCTACAGAAGAAGGTTGACAGTGTATAAAATGTATGGTTGTGTAAATTGTTGAGTATTCTAACCTCAGCATGAAGTAACCAAAGAGAAAGGAAAGGCTAGTCTGAGTTAAAGGAAGTTGTTTTGCATTGTTTGCCTGTGATTATAATTAGAAAGATTCTTTCCTGCCTCAGAGATCACCTGACCCTATTTGCATGTGTTAAGGCCTTTGTTTTGCTCTGGCTTTCTCTCTTGCTTTCTGCTTTAGAAGAGGAAATATGTCCTTTTGAGCTCTTCCATCTTCCAGGCCACATGGCTGGAAGAAAGACATTATTTTATTTCTTTCCAATGCAACTTTACCAAGACTCCTGAGCACATGTATCTTCTTTTGCTTCATTTTGTGAGTAACTGATATATTTCCTCCAATAATCTAGTCTAAGTGTGTTTATTACCTGGGCTAAAAAGGAGTGAACTGGGAGACTTACAGCCAAACATAAAACTGCATAAAATCTGCCCCGCTTTGCTGTGCTGCTGCTACAAATATTTCTATAATTTAAAAACGATAACATTAAAACTATTTGACAAATGTTACCAAATTTGACACAGAGCAACATCAGCCTATCTACTCACACGTTGCTAAATTTAGTAGTGATCTAAAGTCCACTATAAAAGTTATAAATGTTTGCTTGGAATGTCCCTGTGTTTAGAATTTCCTTGAAGATAGTAAACCTTGCAATAAAACTTTGTTTATTTTGTGTGTGGAGTGGGGGGACACTGACTATGACCCCAGGGTGGTGGCAGTGGTGGAATATTCCCAGAGGCAGCCCCATAAGTGAAATGAACGATATGATCGGTTATGCTTGAATTAGAAGAACACTGGCTATAAAACTATGGAAAGATTTGAGTCTTCTGTTTATAATTCTGTAATAATAAATCACAGATGCCTAGGAATAAATATTACAAAAGAAACACTTCTTTTCTTTCCATCCAACTTGCAAACATTTTTCTTGGAAAGAAAGATTATTCCCTGAAAATATAAGATGGAGATTGAAAAAAATGTACGGGCAAGCCAACAAGCAGAGTCAGATATGATGAACTGCTGTGCTTGCTGTATTTTTAAAATATTATTTCTGTTTCAAGAGGAAGTTGCTGAACTGAGGTCGTTGTGGTGGCACTGGAAAGTTAAAGTCTTTTAATTCCTCACACAGGATGCCACAACACTGGGTAATATTTTGATATAAATATTTTATCAATGGCAAGATGCCTGTGCAGTATAAGCTTCCTCTTTGAAGAAAAATAGTTATATCTTGACTTTGTAATGGAATTTCTCCCCTGTGTTTTTAACACTGTATTGAACAACACCATTGTTTGTACAATCTTTTAAAGAACACAATCCCCCCAAAAACAACAACAACAACAACACAACCCTCATTAAAAAGCTGACAAAGAGATTTTTACTGAAATGCTTGGAAACTTAATACTTCTGCATATATCTTTTAAAGCAGTCTTTCCCCTCCATGAAGGTTTTGACCCTCTTGTTTATTTATGTATCAAGATTATATGTGAACTTTGTCATATCGATTTATTGAAATGCTGTCAGGAGCAGGATAATCCCTCAGTCCATTAAAAACAAGGAGAAACCACAGAAGCCATTTATCTAATATTTGACTCAAAGCAATTTGTCTCTGTGGTTTTAGAAGGCAAGAGAACACATAACATAACCAGTGGTCCAGATGACGGTGAAGTTAATGTCAATTTTTGTTCCCCCTAAATTGTCAAGGGGGTGCCTCTGTTCCATGCTACTTAACTCACACAGTTATGAACATACAATGATCATATTGATGTTACAATCCTTTGCATGTTTGTCAGAAAGGAAATGTTTCTTTTAATTATTATTGGTGTTCCCTGCCAGGAGCAGTTGGTTTTCTATTTGGTTTATTTGGTGTTCAGAAATTGGAGACGACAGGCATTGAAAGTGAAATACAGCTCTTTATTTGGAGGGTCTGAACACAACTTGGATGGGGCAAAACACGGACTTTTATACACACACAGAAAAGATACATTTACAGCAGGAACAATGCTTATTGGTCAATTAACCTATGTACACTTCTTCATCCCTTCATTTGCATTAAATGGATACATAGCGCGCCTGTCAAATTTCCAACTGCGTGCTCTCCGAAATCTCGCAATACTTCACGATTTGCCGAGATCTCGCGGCTATCAAACAGCAACGCTGTTTGACAGCAGTTTGCGCGGGAACTCAGCAGTTTGAATATTTGACATGTTGGTAAAACACAGTTAACATACATAACATATTGAGATTATGTTTGTGTACAGTGTCCTTTTTAAAAAAATCATTGTTCACTTTTTCCAGTAGTCTCCAAGCTGATACCTTGGGTTACTAATTTAATGTGTTCTCTGGGACCTTTTGTATTGCGTGCATGCGTGCACTCATGCATGCACACGCATGCACGCACACACACAGAGAGAAACAAATTACTTTAACTGAATTTCCCATAGGAATGCATTGAATGAAATTTCCCATAGGAATGCATTGAAAACCAAAATACACTAACCAAAACGCGGTTTCCCATAGGAATGCATTGAAAACCAATTAATCCATTCTGGGGGGGAATCTGTAAACCAAGCTACTATTTTCTATGGATTTCCTTTTGTTGCACAATTTTTATGTTAACCAATCTATTTAAATACATATATAACTCAAATTGTAATGCTCTTACATGAAGGAAGGGAGGAAGACTGCACATTTCAAGAAAATCAAATGTTATGTTCCAGTAATACTCTTGGAATATATGCCTGTTATAGCAGGGGAATGCTAATCGTGAGGTTTTAAGATATCTTCCTTCATAAAGATTCTTGTCTAAACCCTGCAGCTCAGAGGGATTAGAGACCAAGAAGTCAAGAAGGAAATGCCATTTCAAACAAACATATTTTGTTTATTCTTTTCTTCTTACACAGAACACTTCTCAATAATGGTCCTGCCACATGGTCTTCTATAACCAGCTAAGTACAATATTATAATCTCAATATATCAAAAAGAAATGGAGAATTCATTACAATAGGAAAAATAATACTGAGAGTTGATTTTTCTTCAGACACATGCCATAGTGAGTTACACCATCTTCTTCAATGATGGATTGCTGTGTACATGTACTTTACTGGCCCAAAACAGCTCTTCTGCAAAGGGCACTGGATCCAGTTTAGGGATGGGGCCACTGGCATAGATTGGAAATGCTCGATAACATTGCATATTGCCTGGCTCTGCAATCCACCTCAACAGTGTAGTAGGTCTGACAATCATGTAGACATTTAAATGCCTGTGCACTCATGCGGCCTTGGCATTCATGCGTAGATTGCACGAAGACATTTTAGTATGTATGACTGTGCACATGTATGATGACTCTGTCCTGCGTATATAAGTACTTAACCAGATACTGTTTGTTAATTTTCACTGCTTATTTTGCTGCTTTGGGGTGTGAGTGTGGATTTTGCTACCAGGCTATGTTTTTAACTGCCAAAGGTTTGAATGTCATAAATGTTCACATACTGTAATAAAATGAACCCTGGTGGCCTGGTATCAATTAGTTCATGGTCATTTAGAGTGAAAACTCTACTGCCTGCACTAATTTACTTATATTCTAGGTAATTTGTGCTACATCTGGTAGTTTTATGAATACAGAGGTATGTGAGACAAATATGAGACACTAAAGATTTGATCTCTGATCACCATTAATCTAGTCAGCAGTACTTCTAACTTCTGAGATTTCTCCTCCGGACAGTTGATGCATGAGATCACACAACTAGAAGGGCAAGGAATTTTTAGAGTATATAAATGAAAAGAGAGACTTTACAAAAAAGATTTTAAAAATAAATAAATGCCACACTTAGAGATTTGGAGAATTTGCCAGAAAATTTGAATTGAAATAGAATTTGTTTAGAAAGAAACATGTTTTTAGTATAAAAATCAGTGAATAAAGAGGAAATAAAGGAAGTATTAGGAATTTATATCTTGGTTTAATTTTATTCAGCTAGAGAAATGGATGAAGGATTAAGTAAAATAAATGGTAAATGTAGGGAACTCATGAAATTTGGCGAAATGGCATTACAAGGAAAGTGCATAAAGAAAATAAGGCAACGAAAGAGATAATAAGTAAAAATTATAAAATAACAGAAGGAGAATATTGACAATATTTGCTTAAAACATTATGGGAATATGTTCGGGGAGAATAAAAAAGTTCTAGTGTTTTGAAAAATATATGTCTGCAAAGATAAAGCAACATTTCTATAAGTTTGTTTGGAGGTGGTATTTAACTCTAGTGAAATTAAATCAAATGGATACTAATTACTATATATTGTGTTGGAGAGAATATCAGAACGTAGATATTTTCATATGTGGTGGGAATGTAAGAATGTAGCCTAAATTTTTTGGCAATTGGTCTTTAAGGAAATAAATGAAATAACTATGCTCAGTTTAGAGGTATTCCTAAAATAGCACTTTTATTAATATTTGATAAGGAGGAATGTAATTGGACAACCAAAGAATTAATTTCTACCTTACTGAAAAAATAGGACAGATTCATCATTTGTACCTCCAAGTTCAGGCTTGACTTGCTCTGGGACCCACCTGTTCATCTTTCTGACAGCTCAAGAGATCCACAAAACTCTTCTCCAGCATCATATTTCAAATGAATCAATTTTCCCCCTGCCCGCTTTCCTGTCCACATGTTGCTATTGCTAGATTACAAAAATAACCAGGGAGTTTTGTTGTTGTTCAGTCGCACAGTTGATTCCAACCCTTTCCAACCCTATGGACCATTGACCTCCAGGTTCCTCTGTCCTCCACCATCCTCCTCAGCCCACCCAGCTCTGTGCCCACTGCATCTACAATACCATCTAGCCATCTTATCTTTGGTCGCCCCCTTCTTCTCTCAAAACTTTCCTCCAGCACCACATTCCAAAGGCATCTATTTTTCTGCGCTCAGCTTTCCTAATGGTCCAGCTCTCACAGCTGTACATTACCACTGGGAATACCATTGCTTTGACTATGAGAATTTTTGTTTGCAATGTAATGTCTCTACTTTTCACTATGTTCCCCAGGCTACTCATAGCATGACTCCAAGAATCAGTCACCTTTTTATTTCATGGCTGCAATCCCCATCTACAGTGATCTTTGATCCTAAGAAAGTAAAATCTGTCACTGCTTCTACTTCTTCCCAATCTATTTTCCAGTGACTGATAGGGCCTGTTGCCGTTATCTTGGCTTTTTTTTTTTAAAGATTGAGTCTCAAGCCAGCTTTTACACTCTCTTCTTTCAATCTAAGCAAGAGCTTCTTTAGGTCTTCCTCACTTTCTGCCATTAGGGTGGCATCATCTGTATATCTCAAATTGTTGATGTTTCTCCCAGCAATTTTGATCCCATATTGTGATTCCTCCATCCCTGTATTGCACATGATGTGCTCTGTGTATAAGTTGAATAAGCAGGGTGATAAAATGCAGCCTTGTCTTACTCTTTTTCCTATTCCAAACCATTCCATCATTCCATATTCTGTCCTAACTGTTGCTTCTTGACTTCTCTCTCTCTCTCTCTCACACACACACACACACACACACACACACACACACACACACACACACACACACACACACACACACACACACACACACACACACACAAGGATATGAAGTTGAGGTATTGTTACCCACACCTAAGCAAATATAGGCTAAAAAGCAAAATAAAAAAACAAATTATGTTTTTTTCAGTTTCAGTTTCGGTTTCAGAAGAGGCAGGGGGACTAGAGACCACATTGCCAACATACGTTGGATCATGGAGAAAACAAAGGAATACCAGAAACAAGTTTACTTTTGTTTCATTGATTACACTAAGGCATTTGACTGTGTGGACCACAACAAGATGTGGCAAGTAATTAAAGAGATGGGAATACCAGAGCACATCATATGCCTCCTGAGAAATCTGTACATGAACCAAGAAGCAACAGTTAGGACAGAACATGGAATGACAGAGTGGTTTGGAATAGGAAAAGGAGTAAGACAAGGCTGCATTTTATCACCCTGCTTATTCAATCTATACACAGAGCACATAATGCGAAATGCAGGGATGGAGGAATCACAATATGGGATTAAAATTGCTGGGAGAAACATAAACAATCTGAGATATGCAGACGATACCACCCTAATGGCAGAAAGTGAGGAAGACCTAAAGAACCTCTTGATTGGGCTGAAGGAGGAGAGTGCAAAAGCTGGTTTGAGACTCAATATCAAGAAAACCAAGGTAATGGCAACAGGCCCAATCAGTTCCTGGAAAATAGATGGGGAAGAAGTAGAAGCAGTGACAGATTTTACTTTCCTGGGATCAAAGATCACGGCAGATGGGGATTGCAGCCATGAAATAAAAAGGCGACTGATTCTTGGGAGACAAGCCATGAGAAACCTGGGGAACATAGTGAAAAGCAGAGACATCACATTGCAAACAAAAATTAGAATAGTCAAAGCAATGGTATTCCCAGTAGTAATGTATGGATGTGAGAGCTGGACAATTAGGAAGGCTGAACGCAGAAGAATAGATGCCTTTGAAATGTGGTGTTGGAGGAGAGTTTTGAGAGTACCCTGGACAGCGAGGAGAACAAATAGGTCAATCTTAGAAGAAATCAACACTGACTGCTCATTGGAAGGGCTAATAGTAAAGACGAAGCTAAAGTATTTTGGACATCAAATGAGAAGGGAGGATTCACTTGAGAAGGCCCTGATGTTGGGAAAGGTGGAGGGCAAAAGAAGAAGGGGGAGGCCAAAGATGAGATGGCTAGATGGTATTGTAGACACAATGGGCACAGAACTGGGAGTGCTGAGGGGGATGGTGGAGGACAGAGGTGCCTGGAGAACAATGGTCCATAGGGTCGCAAAGGGTCGGAACCGACTGTGCGACTGAACAACAAACAACAAAATGCTCTCAGTAAGGAAAGAATTCCAATTTCCCCTCCTCCAAGCATTCTCTACTTCAAAACTGCCCTCCTAATGATTTTTCCACAGAACAGCTTAAAAGTATGAAGGATATTGCAGTTCTCTTAGAAAACAGGAAGTCTGTTCTATCCCTGCTGTGAACCTCATTTGTAAATGAATATATTTTATTGGTGAATGCTGGGACAGAGGAATGCGATAAAACTCAGAGCGGTTGCTGCACGTTCATGAGTCAATAGTATTGTTGGAATTAGTGACTGTTAAAATGGACATAAGCACAAAACAAAACCCTGAAGTTGCAGCTGTATACGTACCTCCTAGGGAGAAAGTCATACTGGATGCAGCCCATCATACTTTGGAGGAGAGAAATGTTAGCTCTGTAAAAAAACATAAAAGGTAGATCAAAAGGCCAGAATATACTAATCTAGTGCATGGTGTTTGTTTGTCTCTCACAAAATTCAGAAGATGGCGTGTTGGAACTGGGATGCTGAAAGCTTCTGTTGTTAGAGATGAAATTCACCGTTAAGAAATATGGCTTTTAAGTATCAGGGGAAGAGATGCCTGATGAAAGGGTGGGGGAGGATGTGGGCAAGAAATATTGGCCCATTACTGTTTATGCTACCCTTACTAGGCACAGATGGGGGACATTCAGTTCTAGAACTGGCTTTCATTGCGGCACATGCTTAAGAAGGGATTTCAGAAATAATCCCATTCCCTACTCAGTTTTGTAATGGCACACAGGGATGACAACTGGAGGCAGTAAAACTTCCAGTCCCGTCCCCCCCCACCAAAATCCATTGCCAAAGCCAACAGCATCTTGTACGTCTTTACCTATAAGGAGGGACATTAACCGTTGGACTCCGGAATACACGCCCACACCCATCCATACTATCCCGTACCGAACCGCCTGCGCTTGCCTTTACCCAGCCTGAACATCGCCACAAGGGTCCGGAAGTCACCAGTGGGGCAACCACCCCACGAATGCAAACAAAACAAATCAAATTCAAGTCCCAGCATCCTCCACTCCACGCCACCCCTCAGCCAATCAAGCTGACAGGCGAGAGCAAGGAGAACGTTGGGAAAGCCGGTGCGCCCAATACAAAATGAGCCATGGAAAAAGCCGCTGCACAAACGCAAACAAAAGGAAGAAAACTTCAAATCCCAGCGTCCTCCGTGCCATGACCACTTCAGCCAATCAGGCTGAAGGGCGTGAGCGCACAGAACGCTGAAAAAGCCGCAGTGCGAAAAATAAAATAAAATAACACCTCATGCAATGGGTGGATGCAAAGCCTCCTGCAATGGGAGCACAAGGCCACCACAGGCGGACACAGTGCCTCACGTCCTCGCTAACCCAAACCCGCAAAAAACCATAGTGAGACAACTGCTGGCCTTCTTTACCGGAGCAACAGGGAGAAGAGGGACTCCCTCTCCTCTCCGCTACCCCATCGAAGACACGGCGAGACCACCACCGGCCTCAAGGTAAGTTGAGCCGGGGTGGGGAAAAAAACAAACAGCAGGCAGCACTTCATCAGGGAAGCACACTCCCTGGCAAATGACTGGATGCTACCTTTGTACTACCCATACTGCTGTTTCGACAACAAGCACAAAACAGCGGTGGAGGTAATAGAAAGCAGCAGCTAGCAATCCGCAAGGAAGAGCACCACCCCTTACGGATCATTGCCTGCCGACCTCCCATTAGGTAAGCCTGGGGAAAAGGAGACCGAGAGGAGAGAACCATCGTGAAGCAGATAGCTCTTCTCTGCCTCCTTCTCCCCCGACCGACCTAACGAACCTTACCAGATGAAGAGTGAGCTGACTGCTGGCTCTTCCTTTTCCCCATCGCTGCATCGAAACCTAATTTCGAAAACGCAATGGGGAAAAGAGGAAACAACAAACAGGCCGTTCTTCACCCCACAAAACACAACAACAACAAAACAAAACATTTAACCAGAATGCCAAGCATCAAAAATAATAAAACACAAATAAATAAACAAACAATTCAAATAAACCCAGTAAACAACAAACTCAACAAAAAACACCCGAAATACCAAAGGCTACTGAAAAACAATGAAAAATCACTAAAAACACCTATCTACAACACGAAAATACCTTACTCAAAAAACAATAATATCACAAATTACAAAAATAAATATGGGGGAAAATAAAAAAATAACAACCAGAAATATCCAAAACAATAAAACAAATCTAAAATCCAGACAAAATACAAAATAACAAGCAAAAACACGTTGGGGGGTTTAAGTAGAAACTCTCTACTTAAACCCCTCAGCCCAGCACCCCAAAATCAAAACAAAATAAAAATAAAATAATAAATCAAGAGCACTTACGAAAGACGTCCTCCCTCCATGTCTCCAGAACAGAACTGAAGAAATAAAGACAATCACAGTACTCTTAATCACAGCCCCACCTAGAGGCCGGAAGAGTATAAAACAGTCAAAAAATATTTTAAAAATTCAAATAAAAATAAATTTAAAAATTTTAAAAATCAAATAAATTCAAAAACCACAAATTCAAAACACCCACCCCCCAACCACCCCTAACCAAAAACACACACACACACAAAAAACTGCCCAGCAATGCCGGGCAAAATATGCTAGTACAGTATATGTTACAGCTTACCATTACTTTCATCCATTGAATTTTAACTGGACATTGGCTAGAATTCTGTTGCTAAGCAAAGTAAGTCTTGACTAGAATAGGCCTATTTATTCAGTGGGGATTTGGCAAGTCAACTCCTCATGAGTTCTATCGCTTCAATGGGTCTATTCTAGATTTGACTTACTATGCTAAGCAACAGGATTTCAGCCAAGGCATGCTATTGAGAAAGAACCATGGTTGGAAATACTGCTGTGGGAAAATCCAGATATTTATTTTGTGAATTATGCTAGGTAGTTTTATCAGGTAGTTGCACATCTGTTTCTCACTAATTATGATAGAAGTATAGCTGTGGAAATGGGACCTCAAAATGAAGCCTTAGGGACCATTCAACAATTATGTGATCCATTTTTGGGGGAAATTGACCCCCTCCCCCTATGTAATCTGACCGTAATTTTAGCTTTTACCCCTTCCACCCTTTAAAATTATATAATCCAGAGCTTTTGTATCGGAACTCTAATTTTTAGAGCTTTTCACTATTGGTGCCTAATGCACAACAGCTCCAAATGGATTACGTAATTTTTGACCTGGAAACACCACCCCCCCAGCCCCCATGCAATTTTTCTGTAATTCTGATGGCAGACCCCCTCCCCCTTCAAAGATCACGTAATTGTTGAATGGCTCCTTAGTTTAGAGTACAATATGATGTATTTCTATCCGTCATCGTTGACTGATATTTGTGTCAAGTTAAAATTACTTCTCTCTTATTCCTTCAGGGTGAACCAAGGGTCATCTCTCTGTGGACAGTCAAAATAAAATCTAATGTAAGGTGTTCAATGTGTGTGGTTATCTGTATTATCCTAATATTAGAAGTCAAGCACAACCAATCTTGCATCAAAATCATCATCTGACTAATGCTTTTATTGTTGGTTTATTTTCAACTTCTGACTAACCAACTGATTTAGGGATAATGTTTACATATATTTAATAATAATAATTGCATGTCATCAGTTCAGTTCTAACTTATGGTGACCCTTTCCAGAGTTTTCCAGGTAGAGAATACAGAGAAGGAAACATTCTTCCGGGGACACCTTCATACTATGCAGCCTGCTGTTGTTGGCAAAATATTGTGAGGCCCTGATGAATGAATCAGCATTTCTCTTTAAGAGAACAGGGTAAAAAAAATCTATTGCTTTTTGTTGAGTGTAGTTAAAGTAATCTTCATTATGCTTATGGAAGGACAGTAGTGGCAGTTGTCCTTCCTGAACAGCTGTTCCTCCTGGCCATTTCCATGTGTTGGACAACAGCAGTTCATATGCTGCATAGGCTCTTTCTGGCCCTCAAAACCAGTTTACAACAAATAGTGTGGCTGAAGCTACTATCCTGTTAACTGCTAGTCCAGTTTTGCGCAAAGAATGGAAAGAAAGTACTATTGGGGTATTTTCAATTCAGATAGCAAAATATCCTGAGCTGGTGGCTGTACCCATTAAAGGCAATCCCTAGCACTGTGACTTGAATGAGGTTATTCATCCACCTATGCACCGCTTGTAGATATAAGGAACTGTTTCATATACTATATATATATATGCTTTGGAAGATATAGATCTAATTTGTGATATTTGCAACTAATTTCATTGTAATGAAAACCTCTTTCATTGCAGTGGGACTAGATGTGTCTTACTTTACAGATCAAGTTATTATTCTTTAGATAAGACTCTTATAGGCCGTTGCTGTAGAGATACAAAAGGCAAAAGGTCTTTAGTTCCCTAAAACCAGAGGTGGGGTCATCTGTGGCCATCCAGGTGTTGCTGAAATACAACTCCCTTTGGGCCTTTCCACTGACCAATTTAGCTACCTACAACTGATAGGAAATGGAATCCAAGAACTTATATAGGGATACAGGTTCATCAGTCCAGATCTAGAGGAACAGTGAGATAAAAATGCAAATTAAAAATGTGCTTCTCTTCCAAGTCAAATCAACCCATTTAAATCTGCAACAGTAGATTTAAATCTGCCAGCTACTTTAAGGCAGCTTGTTCATAATCACATTCATTCTACAGATTTTGCAAGGTGCTGATATGCTGAAGGGTACATGGAATTTATCATCTGACCTCCATATTCTTTGCTCAAGAAAGGAACCAGGAAGTACAGGAGTGTATTCCATCATGTAAATGGCTTGCCTCTAGAATAACTGCATTGTTGTTAGACCTGCTGTTAAAGTCTAGTTGACTAATTGTACCATTTAATCAACTAAAGCTGGCCACCATATGTGCTGCCAGCTTTAGAACAGAGGATGTCCAGCTGTTAGCCCTTTTAATGGCTTATGCGTCTCACTTCTAAAAATGGCTTTAAAAAATCTATAAATTCTTATTAAAATTCCAAAGGTCAACTATGTTGATAAATTCATTAGTACAGTGAGCGGTACAAGGCTAGAGATGTGAAGGCCCAGAAAAACCCAGAAAAATTTGGGGAAAAACAGTTTTCCCTGTTTTTTTCTGAAGCCTTTTTTGTTTTTCCCCGAAAAATTGGAAAAATTGAAAAAATTGAAAAAATAAAAAATATATTATGGAATGTTTTATTTTAACATGATGAATAAAATATTTTAAGATAAGGCCGGGTTCAAATATTTTATAAATCATTTCTAAAAAAATATGTATGGTATCAGATTATTCTCAATTTTTCCGAAAATTTCCGTTCCCCCCCTTCCCCCTGAAAAAAGCCAGTTTTTTTTCCTAGCTTCAAAATTTCCAGAAATTTTACATCTTTATAACCAGGCTAAAGTCACTTGGCTTTCAGGTGAGGGAAACTGTTGAGAATTTTTTGTTTATAACCTACATTTGCTTGCATTTTTTAGTATCCCTCCCACCCACCCCAAAAGTAATTTCAGTCCTATCTGCTTCCCTTTTTCTTTTCATGTGAAAAAACACACCATGTTATATTCTGCCAAAGCTTACAAATACTGAGAACTACCAGGACATGCTTTGGGTATCATTTCATTATTTTTTAATCACTGAAGATACTACAGTTGCAGATGTTTTGTAGAATTATTTAGAAAACTTGGCATCATGAAACAATTCATTTAATAGCTTGCTGCCCAAGTATGGGTAAAGTCTAGCATTGCCATAATTCTCTCCCACAAAACCAAGACAGAAGTATACTTGACAAAAACAGGTGGGTTATCTACAAAATAGCCTTTTTTAAAACAAATATAATATAATGACAGCTATAAAACACTATCACATTAAATATATCAATACATAAATGACAACAGTTAATTCTTACTGTAAGATGATCTGTTGTACTTCTGAGAAGTCATGTTGCAGTCGACTCTTAATGTCCTTAGTTCCAGGAAACATACTGGTCACACTTATTGAGCAGTGGTGTGAGGTGAGGATGTTAAGATTTGTCTCCAGGTATACTCCAACTCCAATGTGGCAGGAAATCGCTCATTTGATGGCAAGAGTTCAAATTTATTTTAATGGTGTGTTATAATACACAATCAGTAAATTTTAAAAATCCGGGACTTTAACATGATTTTTATTGAACTGGCTGGGACAATTTTTCTGACCTTGAAATCCAGGACAATACCTGTTTTCCGGGATGTATGGCAACCCTAGTGAAGACCCTTCCTGGGCAGAAAATAAAAACAGGTTTTTTAAAACTGTATTTCTAGTTGCAGCCTCCAGCTGAAGTATTTAAGGTGTACTTCAACATTTCACTCAACTTAACATAATGGTTTTCTCCTAAAGAAAAGGATGCGACACAGTTCAGCCAATGTGAATCACTTTTAGTTGGAGAGGAAGAGATTTACGTATGCAATTTAATAGTCCTAGGATAGTGACCCAGCTAAAAGAATCTGAAATTTCCACAAATCTCCATAGGACTGACATGACCATTCTGATGGAGGGGAAAATAAGGCATACTGTTTTTTCATGGTGCAGGATTCTGTCACAGCTGCAGTGAGAGCCATCTTAGGAAAACACCTTTCTTCCTATAGGCGAAGGTTTCCTCTGAGATCCTCCTATTGTTTTTTATGGCCACGCATATTAACAATAATGATAAACATCTTAAATTACAAAATGCAGTACTTTAAAATTTAATTTTTGATTAATTAATTGTTTTATAAAAACTGAATTGCTTATTTAACTGGGAATGGATTTCTGGTTTAGTAGAAAGGCTCCTAATTGATTAATCTCACCATCTAAGCCAATGGTGGTGAACCTATGGCACGTGTCCAAAGGTGGCACTTGGAGCCCTCTCTATGGGGACCTGTGCAGTCACCCCCCTCTGCCCAGCATCCCAACAGGAGCACTTCCTCCCTCCCCAACACAGAGTTCATTCCACCCCTCTGCCCAGCAGCCCAATGAGAGTGCTTCCTCCCTCCCCAACACAGAGTTTGCCCCACCCCTCTGCCCAATGGGAGTGTTTCTTTCCTCCCCTATTACTTTGTTGGCACTTTGCGATAAATAAGTGGATTTTGGATTGCAATTGGGCACTCGGTCTCTAAAAGGTTCATCATCACTCAACTAAGCAATTAAGTTGCATGCCTACTTTAGAGTACTTCATTGTCCTGATAATATTTCATAGGCTTTTTCTCTTAGTGGCAATCATACACTCAGTCTAGTTCCCAGATACTCTCTCCGAACCCTTCCTGTATGCACTATATCTGGAGATCTGTTGTTGCTGAATAATTTTATCATTTTCACACAAATTATTATAATTGATATCTGTATGTCACCTGGAGAACACATTCCCTCCTACATTATCAATGGAATAATCTTGTGTTTTTTTAAATACAGTAATATAAAGTGCAGTAGTAAATAATGAAAAAATCCAAGTCAGTTGTGAGGTGGGAACTTCATCTGGAAGGAATTCTTAACAATACGGTTGCTAGGCAAACTTTCCTTGAGAGAACACTCCACAGCCAAAAAATTATATTGCAGATGTCTGCAACTATCTAGCAGTGGGCTTCTGGGACCAACTAGTTTGACGCTTGCCTGTTTATCAAAAGATATTGCCTGGTCACCCCAAAGATACTGATAATGCAGCAAATATTTTCATATTTTGAAGTCCTGTCCTGCATTTGTATTTCCTGAAAAACAATTAATATTTACTATTTTTCTGTTTCAGATAGAAAAAGAAATGAAAGGTATTAACAATCTTAATTTGTAACACTTCATAAATTACGTATTGTACATTTTACAGTGCTGGAAATCTATATTCCACGGCATATATCTTACTGCCTCTCTGTCAGCTGAAGCGGGAAATATACAATGGATTTGTTATTAAACAAGGGGGTAACAGTAACACCATAAACACATGAATGATTTATCACGTGCCATGGGATTAGTCTTAAATTACAGAGATACGACTGTAGTACTAGCCTAGGCAAAAGCTGCTGTACCTGTCATGGTATAAATAAAGATGAAGGGTCTTTTGGAGACACGTTTAAACAGCTAGTTTTTTACTCAAGTTACTTTGTTTTGCAAGTACTGCCACTATTGATTTTCCAGGACAGTGATCAATACATTCAGCCGCTATACTTTAGCAGTCTTCATACAACTATGGCCTATATTTTATTATGGCAAAGGAACGTACAAAATTGTCATTCTGTGAGCTCCTATTGGGTCAGTCCTATGCCAATTGCCACCAGGTGTGTAAACTGTCCCTCCATGCCAATCAATGCCAGTTTGAATTTACACTGTGTTCTTGTTCTTGTTTTTGTTTTAAAAAAACACCTTTTTTTTGCATCTTTGCAATCAGGCACAAGTGTTCAGCAACTTTAAATGCCCTCCACCACAACCAATCAGGCTGAGAGGCACGAGCAAAAAGAATGTTGGGAAACGCATCGCGGCCAATCAAAATCGAGCTGCATAAAAAAAACCCGCCGTATGAACACAAACCACAAACTCAAAACTACAAGTCCTAGCGTCCTGCGCGCCATGAGCATGCAGAATGCTGAGAAAGCCGGCCCGCAAAAAATAAACTTACAAAAAGCAACGGGAGCGCACGTCCCCAGTAAGCAGACTCAGCGCCTCACAGCCACGCAAAATAAAAGGCACAAAATGCCGCCATGAGACACCCACCGTCCTTCTTTCCCAGAGCAACATGGTAAAGAGGAACTCCCTCTCCTCCATGCTACCCCGCCAAAGACATGGCGAGACTACCACCGGCCTCAAGGAAAGTTTAGCCGGGGTAGAAAAAAACCCAGAAAAACTGGAGTGGGGGGAAGGTACTGGAGCATATCCCCCCCCTTGAAAGCGAACCAATTCCCCAGGAAGCAAAGGCAGCAAACAAGGGTCCGGTCGCTGCCTTTACTTCCCGAGGAAGTGTTTCGCTTTCAGGGGGAGAATGCACCAGTACCTCCCCCCCCCTTGAAAGCAAATCAATTCCCTGGGAAGCAAAGGCAGCGAACGGGGTTCTGGTTGTTGCCTTCGCCTCCCGGAGGTACTCACCCGGGCGCAGCAACACATACTGGGCTGCACATTTAAAACCTGCCCAGTGTGTGTGTGCGCGCACACCAAAACAACCCCTAAACACCAACGTCACCAAAAAGAAAACAACAAAAACAAACACCAAAACTATTACAAAATAATAAAACAAAAATAAATCAATAATTTTAAAAAATTAATAAACAAAAATAAATAAACCACAAAATACACAAACAAAAACTTCCACAACACCACAAACAAAACACCTAACTACAACACAAACAAACAACAATGTAATAAAACAAATTAAACACAACCAGAAATAATCAAACCAATTAAACCAAACTAAAAATAAACCAACACACAAAAGACCAAACAGAAACACCTCCCAGCCCACCAACACAAAACCAAAACAAAGAAAAACCCCAGAAGAAAGAAAACTAGACAACTTACCAGCGTGTCCTCCCTCCACGATAACCGGAACAGAAATGAAGAAACAAAGACGACTTACCGAAAGAAGGCCAAAGGCCAGAAGAGAAAAAAACACCTGAAATGAAACCAAAACCCTTAGCAGCCCCACCTGCAGGGCACAATAGTAAAAACAACTTTAAAAAAATCAGCAGCCCCACCTAGAGGCCACAAGAGTAAAAACAAGTCAAAAACATAACACAAAATTAAAATTTTACACAAATAACAAATATATCTCAAAAAATAACATAAAAAGATTTCTAAAATCCTGTGTTTAGTTTTAACTCAAATAAAAACCCAAAACATCTAAACACAGTTTAAAAACATTGAATGTAAAAAACATGTACTTTCACATTTTTTAAATTATTATACAACCATTTAAAAAGGTCACATACTAAAATATTAATCGGTTAAATAGAAAATTTAGAAAAAATTATATAATCCTTTGTTCTTTTTTTAATCCACAAAAAAAACCAAACAAACTGATCACAGTTTATAACAGCCCGGCATCGTAACAAAAATTAACGTATATGTTAAAGCAAATATCCAAAACCACATTAGAAAAATTACAAAATACAAGTTGTTATTACTGTAAAGTATCACAACAATACAATCTATTTAACAAATGAAAACATAAAGGAATTTTGCATAAATAAAAATTACGAAAATTTCAATTATACACTAACCTCTTTTTTACAAACATTAACAAAAAAAACACCTTCCAACACAATTTAAAACAGCCCGGCAATGCCGGGCAAACTATGCTAGTTCCAGATAAAAATGTTAAGGAGATTATGGAATATCAAAATTTGTTCAACAATTATTGTAATGGAGGAAACAAACCAAGAATATAAAAAAATGTGGTATTTACCTCAGAAAGAAGGAGGATTAGGATTGCCAAATGTTAAGAACTATTATAGAGCTTTTCAAATAAAGAATACTGTGAAGGTTTTAATGAAGGAGGTGGCAATCTAGGAAGAAATTGAGTTGAAAGAATTAGATCAAATTGGTAAAGCAGTATTTTTAGATAAAGACATGGGTAAAATAGTTATTAAGAATAAAATTTTAAAGACAATGATAGATGTATGGAAGAAAGTGAAGAAGAAATTAGCCCCAGATACATCTCTGATTATTATTTATAGAAATGGAAGATATGAAGAATTTCCCGATAAAAATAGATAAGAGGATAAAGGAAATTTTTAGAAATGATGTGTTCCTGTTGAAAGACTGGATATGGATTTGTCAAGATAAAGAGAAAAAGCTAGAGATATATACACAAATGAGGTTGAACTGATTTCAGATCACATTAGTAAATAAGTGGAATCTATACATATAAAACAGAGGTGTCGTCAAGTATGTTCTTTATACAAATCCACACCCCTGCACCAAACATGCTGAAAATTGGCACACACCTACCTTGGGCTTGCGAGATCAGCACTGTAGGGGTCTTGGAACCCATTTTGAGGTTTATGCCCCCTAAATTGATCCTTGGCTGATCAATCAATCCCAAGGGCTGACCAGGTCTGGCCCTTTGTGACATCAAGGGCCCCCGCCCCTTGGCCAGTGGAGCTGACAGGGCAGGGCAGGAGTCCAGTGGACAGAGGAGGAGAGGAGAGAGGCTGCCAGGGACACTCAGGAGAGGAAGCAGGCAAGTTCTCTTGCTAAGTAGGTAGCAAGTACACAAAATAGAGAGTTTATGAGCTGGAGCCGCCCACCATCTTGGTGAAGCCATCGAAGCCGCCCTGAGAAGGGCAGCCGGGTAGGTTGTGGACTATGCTTCGGGTTTTGATGCCCTCTGAGGGTGCTTTGGGCATTACAAATATAAAAATACAGGGGTGACAAAAACTCGACCAATGCTGGGTAACCAGCTAGTAATAAATATTTGAGGGAAACCAGTTTGGAAAGGTGTAGAACGGAATTTGAGGAATTGGTATTAAAGATAAGAAAGGAAGAAATGGGAATTAAGGGCTTGGTGAGTAAGATATACAAGGTTTTAAACCAAGAAGGTAGACCACAAGAAACATTGAGAAAAATCTGGGAAGAAGATTTGAATGTTTAAATTACAGAAATAGATTGGAAAAACAATTGGAAGAGAAGGATCATGAGAACTATGTATGTTAGAATGAAAGAACATAATTATAAAATGTTATGGAGGTGGTACCTGACCCCCCGTTAGCTTGCATCAGATGAACAATAACAACAATAAAATGTGTTGGAGATGTAAGAATACACTGGGTACTTATGAACATAAGTGGTCGAGTTGTAATGTGGTAAAAGATTTTTGGGTAAAAATTGAGGAAGAAACTTCAAGAATAATGGGGATGAGCCTTAAGCTGGGGTCGGGTAACACTTTGTTGACAGACATGGATAACATAAATATAGATAAGTGTAAAAATGAGTTGTTATCTATAATATTAACACCTGGTAGACAATGTATTGCAAGAAATTGGGGAAATGATGTGTCGTTAAAATTGAAGATTGGTACAAGGAAATGTGGGAGATTGCTTTGAATGACAAGTTAACATGGGAGTTGAATAAAAAGAAAGGTATTATTACTGAAAATAAATTTTGGAATATATGGCAACCATTTGTAGAACATACAGTACATTGATTAAAGGTGAAGGTGGTAGGCTGGCACCTGATCAACTCAGTTTCTGGAAATAGTAAGAGATGACTGTGATACACCATAATCTCCAGGGCAATGTATATATTACAGGGGTGAGTGTTATGATTTTGTCTTTTTTGGTTTGTCTTTTTTGTTCTATAGTATTGTGATAGAAAAATAAGTAAACAATGAAACTATGTACACATATTTTAAAAAAAATAGTTATGAGTTCAGACTTAGATAAATAGAGAATAAATTCATAGAATAAGAATTACTTATTGTATTCATTATTAAGGATAAATGTTTTTATTGTGTTGTAGTGTAATTATGTTTTGTATTGGATGTATTTCTTGTAATTTTTTATGTCTTGTTTGTATTGTATTTTGTATTTTACTTTGAAAATTAATAAAAAAATATATAAAAAATGTTAAGTCACATGGAAATTCTCTTAAAGTTTGAAGGAGAAAACTGCCCAGATATCAATGGAACATTGCCCTTCAGTGAAAGGCTTATTTCTTAAAAGTCAGGACACTCTTATAAGGAAGGCAGTGGTGAGCGCTTTATAGTCACATGTCCAAAACCACTATAGTTAACACAGTAGAGACCCATGCACCAAATAGAAAACCAAAAGTACTCTTTTCCCCCAGACCTGTACGTCAACCACTACTTTGATCACCAGGGTCAGGACTGAGTGTGAAGGCTGTCTGAATAGAAATAGTTTGTTCCAATACATGGTCAGGTTGGATTACTCTGTTGTTGTTATGTTGCTTTCAATTTATGACAACTTGAGTAGAGTTTTTGAGGTATGGGAGATATTCAAGTGTTAGTTTCTTTTTCTTGTCCCCAGTAAGTTTCCATGGTTTAGAGTGGATGAGTCCTGGTCTGACACTATCCATGGACTTACACTGGCTCTCTGTGTAAGAGTTGTTGTTGTTCAGCTGCACAGTCAAGTGCGACCCTTTGTGACCTCATGGACCACCGCATACTGTCGTCATCTGCCATCCTCGGTAGTCATCCAGATCTACACCAACCGCATCAATGATGCCATCCAGCCATCTCACCCTTTGCTGTCCCCAACTCCTTTTGCCTTCAATATTTCCTAGCATCAGTGCCTTCTTCAGTGAGTCCTCTCTTCTCATTTAGTGACCAAAGTAAATGAGCTTCAGCTTCAGTATTTGTCCTTCCAAGGAGCAGTCAGGATTTATTTCCTTTAGGATCGACTGATTTATCTCTTTGCATTCAAGGAGACTCTCAAGTGTCTCCTCCAACACCACAGTTCAAAGGCATCTATTCTTCTGCTCTCAGCCTTCCTTATGGTCCAGCTCTCACAGCCAAACATCACTACTGGGAATACCATTGCTTTAACTATGCAGACTTTTGTTGGCAGGGTGATATCTCTCCTTTTTATTATGCTGCCTAGGTTTGTCATAGCTTGCCTCCCAAGAAGTAAGTGCCTTTTTATTTCATGGCTGCAGTAACTGACTGCAGTGATTTTAGATCGCAAGAAGGTGAAGTCTGTCACTGCTTCCATTTCTTCCCCTTCTATTTGCCAGTGAGTGATGGGGCCAAAGGCCATGATTGTGCTAGTTTTGATGTTAAGTTTCAGGCCAGCTTTTGCACTCTCCTCTTTCACCCTCATCAAAAGGCTCTTTAGGTCTTCTTCACTTTTTTCCATTAGGATAGTGTCATCTGCATATCTCAGTTTGTTCATATTTCTCCCAGCAATCTTCATCCCAGCCTGTGCTTCTTCCAGCCCTGCATTATGCATGATGTACTCTGCATATAAGTTAAATAAGCAGGATGACAATATGCAGTCTTGTTGTACTCCTTTTCATATTCAAAACCAATCAATTGTTCTGTGTCCTGTCCTAATTGTCGCTTCTTGACCAACATACAGATTTCTCAGAAGACAGGTGAAGTGGTCTGGTTCTTCCATCTCTTTAAGGACTTGCCACAGTTTATTGTGGTCCACACAATCAAAGTCTTTGGTGTAGTCAATGAAACAGAAGTAAACATTTTTCTGGTACTCCCTTCCTTTCTCCATGATCCAGCGAATATTAGCAATTTGGTCTCTAGTTCCCCTGCGTCTTCAGAATCCAGCCTGTACTTCTGGAAGTTCTCCATCCATGTACTGCTGAAGCCTAGCTTGTAAGATCTTGAACATGACCTTGCTAGCATGTGAAATGAGCGCAATTGTATGATAATTTGAACATTCTTTGGCATTGCCCTTCTTTGGAATTGGAACGTAGACTGACCTTTTCCAATCCTGTGGCCACTGTTGCATTTTCAAAATCTGCTGGCAAACTGAGTGCAACACTTTAACAACATCTTCTTTTAGGGCTTTAAATAGCTCAACTGGAACAGCATCCTCTCCACTAGCTTTATTGTTAGTAATACTTTCTAGGGCCCTCTTGACTTCACTCTCCAAAATGTCTGGCTTGAGGTCAGTGATCACACCGTTGTGATTGTCAGGGACGTTAAGGTTCTTTTTGTAGAGTTCTACTGTGTATTCTTGCCATCTTTTCCTAATCTCTTCTGCATCTGTTAGGTCCCTACCATTTTTGTCCATGGCCATTTTTGCTTGATACGTTCCTTAATTTCCCCAATTTTCTTGACGAGATCTCTAGTCCTTCCCCTTGTGTTGTTTTCCTCTATTACTTTGGACTGTTCATTTAGGAAGGCCTCCTTATTTCTCCTTGCTGTTCTCTGGAATTCTGTATTCAGTTGAGTGAGTCTTTCTCTTTCACCTTTTTTTTTTTTTTTAGTGTGAATTAAAATAATACAAAAGTGATATTAAATACAAAAATACAAAGCAATCTATGCACTAAAATGCACTAAAATAAAAGGGGAGAAAAGGGGAAAAAGAGAATACAAAAACAAAACACCTGTGTACTGTTGGGTTTGTTGGCAGGGGTTTCATGACCATACAACTTCAATCTTCTTTCCAAAATTGGATCGTGTCCGGGCTCGGCCTAAACTTATTATCATCTGAAAGAGCAAAGTTGACAAAAGGGCCCCAAATCTCCCAAAAAGGGAACTTTATTGATATCCCCTTTCTCTGGTGGATTTGGTTAGTTAATTTCTCGTTGAGAGCCAGTTGCCAGGCATCCATATACCATCTTGTCTTGCCGATATTAATTCCATCCTTCTATTCCTTGGCAACTAGCTGTCTTGCCACCATTAATAAGGATAACAATAATTCCTTTCTATTTTCTTCTAGAGGTAAATCCTCCACTTCACCCAATAATACTAACTTTGGACTTAATACTATTGATATTTTTAATATATTTTTCAATTCCTCCTTTATAATATTCCAAAAATTTCTCATCTTGCAACACGACCACCACATATGAAGATATGTCCCTTTTTCTTTATAGCATCTCCAACATAGGTTGGAGTTCTTATTATTTATTAAATGTAATTTAGCTGGGGTAAGGTACCACCTCCAGAGAACTTTGCAGTTGTGCTCTTTTTCCTTTATTGAAAGTGACTTCATACTTCTATGAGTCCATTTCTTTTTCCAGTTCTTGTCTTTAATTATAATTCCCAAGTCTTCTTCCTAATTTTTTTTAAGCCAATGTTGAATTTCTTCATTGGAGTTTAACAATTGGTATACCTTACCCACTAGGCCTTTTAAATTCTTTTTACAATTTCTTACTTCAAGGATCAATTTTTCAAAAGGAGTTAATATTCGCTCTATTATTTCATTTTTTCTCATCTTTCTAGTCCATGCTTCCATCCGCAATTTTTGCAACCAGTTTAAACCTAACTCTTCATAAATACTCTTCCTTTGATTAATAGTAGTGCAATTACCAACCCATTCCA
Source organism: Bradypodion ventrale (assembly GCA_035047345.1). Classification (NCBI taxonomy): domain Eukaryota; kingdom Metazoa; phylum Chordata; class Lepidosauria; order Squamata; family Chamaeleonidae; genus Bradypodion; species Bradypodion ventrale. Next base: position 258,080,642 of record JAWDJE010000001.1, read on the forward strand.
TGATTAATAGAGCTTTTTTACCTTTTAAAGTTCCTCTTATACTTGATGTTAACTCTAGGGGACAAATTTGTTTGGTGATAATTTTGATTTTAAGCCTTTCCAAATTCTAAGTATATTCTTTAAAGAGAAAATGCCAAATTGTGGGTTAATTCTTATCTCACCTAAAAATAATTCTCCTTTCCAATTTTTAAACTCTAGATAATCTAATTCATGTTCTTGCGTATAATTTTGGTTTAATAATTTTATAACTCTCTTTAAATTAAAGGCTCTATAATAGTGTTTAACATTCGGGATATTTAACCCTCCCAGCTTATTTTTAGAATACCATAGACTCTTATTAATTCTTGGTTTTTTTTCCATTGTTACAGGTGTCATTTATCAAATTTTGCCATGATCTAAGCTCCGTTTCTTTGATATGTATTGGTAAATTTTCAAATAAGAAATTCAGTTTTGGCATAATTATCATCCTATATAAATTAATCCTCCCAAACCAAGATATTTTCATTGACTTCCATTGATCCTTGATTCTTTTTATTTCCTCTTTCAGCTTATTGAAATTAATCTTGTACAGATCTTTAACCTCATCTGACACCATTATACCCATATATCTCATTCTATCTTCAATTTTAAATTTATATTTTTCCATTATTTTCTTCTTCTCCACTTCTGATAAATTACAGGTAATAGCTTCCATTTTATTCCATTTTATTTTTAAACCTGAAACCTGTTCAAATGAGCTTAAATGATATTGGATTTTACTAATATTTAGAAGGGGATCCTTGACCACTAGCAGAGTATCGTCTGCAAACATACTAATTTTTTTTTAATTTTTCACACCTGTTAAACCTCCATCTTGTCGTATACTTGCTGCTAACATTTCCATTGCTAGAATAAATAGCAATGGAGAGAGCGGACAGCCTTGTCATGTACCAGCCTTAATATTAATTTCCCCACTTAGTTTATTATTCATTTTTATTCTTGTCACCGAATCGTTATATAATTGGTCCATTATATGTCTAAATTTAGAACCAAAATCCAATTTACCACATATTTCTTTTATAGTTAACCACTGAATAGAGTCAAATGCTTTGTAAATAGCTAGTGCCAAAATACAAACTTTCTCCTTACTCTTTTTTATCAAATCTACAATATTAATTAACCTACTTATCAATCCCTCCATCTGTCTGCCTTTCAAAAAACCAGTTTGATCTTCCCCTATATAGAGGGATAAAAAGGTGTTGTCGATTGTTCAATAATGAGGTGAATATTTTGGCATCTTGATTTAATAATGAGATAGGGTGGTAGGCATCAATTTTTTCCTTATCCTTACCTGGTTTCGGGATCAATACCATGATTGAACGACTCCAGGATTTAGGCATGTTACCCACCTCTAATATATAATTATACAATTTCTTTAGCTTAGGAATCATCACTTCCTGACATTGTTTGTAAATTTCCAACGGGAAACCATCTTCTCCTGGTGCTTTGTCATTATTTAACTTTTTGATTACTAATTCAATTTCTTTATCCTGTATCTCTTGTTCCATATAATCTGCATGTTCTTTTTTTAATTTTATATTTAAGTTTTGGTTTAAGTAAGTTCCTAAATTTGTTACGTTAACAAACTTATCTTTATATAAATCCACAAAGAACTTTTCTGCTATCCGGAGTTTCCCCTCTAGTTTATAAACTAGAGAACCATTCTCATCTGTCAAAGCTTCTATTTGCCTCTTAACCTTCTTGTTTTTTGCTCTTTTTGCTAAAGTTTTCATGTCTTTACTATTAAATTAAAAATCATTCCTCTTTAAATATGCCATATCCTTTCTTGCTTTATCAATTTCTAAACCTATTATCTCTTTTCTTAAAGACAAGTTTATTCCAATTTCTCTCGCTACCCTCTTCTGAATGCCTTCTTTCTAATTCTTTTAATTCCAGTTCTTTTTTAACTGATTTTCTATTTAATTCTTTCTCAAAAATAATTTTCTCCTGAATACAATCTCCCCTTAAAACCGCTTTCATGGCGTCCCACAAAATATGTGGCACCACCTCACCTGTGTCATTAATCTCCCATTTTTCTATCCATTTATCCATCAGTCTTTTCTTTATCACTTTATTATTTAGGAGTTTAGTGTCAAATCTCCATAGATTACTTTTCAAGACATCTTTTCCTAAATTGATTTCCAAAGTAATTGGGGTATGGTCTGACAATTTAAATTTACCAATTTTGAACTCTTCTAAATTATGTAAAAGATTTTCTGAAACCATGAAATAATCTAATCTAGAATACGATGTTGACATTGAGGAGAAGAAGGTAAATCCCTTTTCCTTTCCTTTCATATATCTCCAAGTATCTTTGAGATTCAGGTTCTCCATCCACTTGTTGAGTGTATTAAATTGACCTCTCCTGTAGTTAGAGTAATTGGATACATCAATCACAGCTCTCATTAGGTTAAAGTCCCCACCCACTAACACATTAGATTATCTTTCTTTTTTTATAATTGGTAAAATCTTATCCAGAAAGAGACCTTGATTTTTATTTGGGGCATAGATATTTACCAAAGTATAATCATCATCATCATCAATCTTACCCTTAATTAATTGAAACCTTCCCTCATTATCACATAAATTTTTGGACATTATAAAACCCAGCCTATTAGATATTATGGTGACTATGCCTCTAGAATTTGAGGTCCCCAACATTTTTCGTAGATGTCAGTTCCCTTCATATACAAATTATTTTTGTTTACATTTTTGGTGCATTTCTTGAAGAAATATGATGTCTGCTTTCTCTCTGTTAAGAAATGACTCTATTCTTTTTCTCTTAATTTGATTCTCCAAGCCCTTAACGTTCCATGATATAATTTTTAATCTCCTTGACATGGAAGAATATTGGTCTTTTTACCCTTGCCGACAATTTCCAAACAGTGAAGCCAAAAAATAAAAAAGAATAAAAAAATAAAAAAATACCAGACAAATTCCCTTTCATCAACTTCAATATAGACCTATTAACATTTAAATTTGGTGTACAAAAAAAATACTTAACAATAACCAAAGTGAGAAAAAAATATAACCCCCCCCCCCCCCCCACTTTCCTAGTCGGAAAGCAACCTTTGGCATCCCAAGTTGGATGGGGGGGATGTTTGGCATAAAAAGTAAAAGAAAAAAAACATTTTAACAGTACAACCATTACATATTCAATAACAATTTTTACAAACTTAGAAATTAATATAATTCAAATAGACCATTAATAAATTGAATGACCAACTCATTTAATTTCCTCCCTCTGCCCCCATCACTTATTCCCCTTCCACTTCCACTTCCTGCTCCTTCATCCCTGAAAGTGATTCCTTTAGAAGTTGCCATTCTTTTGAGCCTTTCTCTATAATATTTGCTTTTATAAGTATGTCCAGTATGTGAGGAGTCTCCCTCAACACAAAATTTTTCCCTTGATTCATAAATCTTAATTGTTTAGGCGGTCTCCAGTTATATTTAATACCTTTATCCCTTAATACTTTAGTCACTGGTTTTAATTGCGATCTCCAAACCCGTTATTCTAATGATATATCATTGTATACCTCAATCATTGTGGATTCCAATTTCAGGGCTTCTTGGCATAAAGATTTGATTTGATTCATCAATTTTAATTTTAAGACCAAATTAACAAATTTTACCAGGACATTTCTTGTTCCAGATCCATTTTTTTGGGCCTAATCTGTAAATGCTCACAATATCTTCCGGTCCCACCACCACCCCTAGACTCAATCCATTTAACCAATTTAAGAATCGCTGTCATAGATCATCTGGATTACCTTCCGGTATATGTTTAATCACCACATTATTTTTTCTCAATTGGTCTTCCAGATGACCCAACCTTTTTTCTTGGTCTGCCAGCCTGTCATCCCTAGAATTTGCTTTCACCTTCATCTCTTTCACATCATGGTGTAATTCCCACACTTCTTTACCAATGGCATTTACCCCTTCTTTCAAGTCTTCTATCTCCTTGATCAAATTTGTACACTCTACTTTTGTCATTTTAATCACTTTTGAAATAGTATTTTTAATCTCCTTTTAAATTTTTTTATTGTCCAACAATCTTTGTTCTTCCATATCCTGGAGTTTTAATTGCAAAGCCTGCTCCATTTTATCAAATCTGGATTCTAAATTTCCTTTTAAATCTTTAATATTGGAAGTTGAAGCTGTAGCCATCTCTGTCCCCTCCTCTGCATCTGAATCACTTAATACTTCCATTGGAGTGGCCTGTGTTTTTAATGATCCTGCCTTGCTCATATCTTCTAAAATTCCCCAGTTGCCCTCCTGCTGTTTTTCTAGAATCTCTTGATGCAATTGTTTACTCCTTCTTTCTTCCACTTTCTTTTTTAATTGTTCTAAGTCATTTACCTTGTCTATTTCTTCCCTCAAAGATCTCCTTCTGCTTACTTCCTGCTCCTTTCTGATCAATCTTTTATTTCTCACCCAAGATGGATCCTGATCAGGTGCTTTTACCCTCTTATTCATTAAACAATCTTCTGTCCCTCTTATAATGAGAAAAAGTAAAAAGAGAAAGTCAGCATAAACAACTAACAATACCAATCCCAGTAATATTTAGAGGTATACTCCAAAATAAAAATGAAAAAGAATTAAGAGGGAGGAGGATACAAGTACAACCTAAAGAATAACTTAAAGTATGGGAAAACCCTTGGTGAAAATGTCCAGGAGATGTAAAGAGTTAGGTGCAGTTTTTCATCAGCACTCAGTAACCTTGTAACTCCAGGCAAAAGAATGCGGGGGAAGGAAACTATAGTCAAACAGCCACTTGATAACAAAGACTGCCGGCAGCTGTGTAAAATGAATTGAAACAAACTGTCTCACTTGATGTTGCAAAGTCTTGTATCTCTTTTCCGTCCTATAGTTGCCAACTTCCAGAATTATAACAGTTTCAAAGCAAGAATAAAATCCATTAACACCCAACTAACCAGAAGTTGGCAAAATTATAACATATATGGAGAGTTCAGTAAACCTAGAGTCAATGTTTGTTGATCAGTCCTATCGAAAAACCCTCTCCTCACTCCGCTGGACAAAATTCTCATTCTCTCTTTTATCCGTTCGCAATAGGGCAATAGAGCAAGATAGAATCCAGTAACTCAATCCGAGGATTGTTCTCCCTTTGATCCCAGCACAATTCTCGCTCCTCGGCGCCGCCTTGTCTCCTCATTCAACCAGACCACTCACACGCTCATCTGCTCATCTGCCAGCCCGAACTGTGCAGCCCGATTTGAGTAAAAATAATTCAGTTAACTCTGCAAACATAGTCTCTATATCCACTCACAAATCATGAGAAATGTCACTGAAAAAGTGGAGCCGCAAAATCTCTGGTGTGGGAATGTATCTGGTTTCTGTCTGCCTGTCTTCTACACATTTTGTAAACAAAGGCCTCTTTGTATACATGAGAGACAACGCTTGACTTTGGGCATGCGTAGAAAAGTGAGAAGAATTCTCCTTATTTGGTTCGGACATTCTAATTGGTTGTGTGTGCCTTAGTTTTGTTTCTGATATACTCTGTTTGAATAAAGAGACGCCATGATTATTCCTTTGTTCAGCCAAGACTGCAGTCGTGTGTATGTTTTCTCTCTATCTCTGTTTCTTCCTTACTCTGCCTAATGAAGCTGGACTCCGTTAGACTTCTTAACTCTTCCTTTGTTTATCTGGGGCTATAAACTGCTCCTTATGAGGCTGATTAGATGTACCTGGATCAAATTTCTACAAGTGGCGCTCCGTGGGAGGCTTTGAACTACAATGAGAGCCTTCTTTGAACTCTGCTTCAGCAATTAACACCTCATAATTGGCGACCGGGGAGGTCTATTGTCATTCACTCCGACCGGAAAGGTCAGAAAAGCGCTTGAATCATCCAAGTTTTATTTTGGATCCCACAGGGTGAGTGAAAGATTTATCATGGGGTGTGTGCTAGCTTCGCCAGAGCAGGAGTTTTGTAAAGATATCTCATATCTTCTGAATAAGAATGGGAAACGGGCTGATACGAAGGAAGTACAACAGCTGGTCCAAGTTGTAGGAAAAAGCTCTCCTTGGTTCAAATATGACTGTCTGGACTTAAAAGATTGGGATAAGGTTGGGAATGAATTGCAGAAGCATGATGGGGTTTCTGTCCCAGTGCAATATACCTGGAATGAAGTCAGAAACTGTCTTCAAAGACTTACTCCAAGGAATATTTTGTTGTCCCAGAGGCTTGCTGGTCCCCTTCCACAGCTTTTGCCCCCAGCCAAGGGAGGGACTCTGGCGACGGCCCCTCCATCATATGAGAAACAACAGCATGAGCCCCCTGATGGAGGTGGGGGTGGAAAAGGAGATGGGACATTATATCCTGCCTTGGCAATCAAGCACTTTTAGCCCTAAAAAAGACCTGTTCTCTGCTGCTTTAACTGCAGCTGTGCTGGATATGGAACCTGTTGCTGTATATCCAGTGAACAGAGAGGCTCTTGCAAATGAGACTGCTGCAATACTGCCTGCGTTAGTGGGGTTCTGGAAGAATGTAGGCAAGGAGATAGTCTGTGCCATATGAAACTGGGAGACCACCTTGGGGAGGAAGGTGATGTCCGCTTGGAGTACCACACGGTCATTGAAGAATTGAAGAAAGGGTGTGTCTGCCCGCAGAGCAACCAGCTCACCAGCTCGTCGAGCAGACGTGATGGCCACAAGAAAGGCCGTCTTCCAAGTGAGGAGACGAGCATCCGCGGTAGCCATGGGCTCGAAAGGAGTCCTGGTGAGCGTGTTGAGGACGGTAGAGAGTGACCATTGGGCCGTCGGAGTCCTGACCGGAGGGAAGGCGTTCCGCAACCCCTTGAGGAAACGTTTCACCGTTTGGTCGCGGAAAGCGCCAGAAGCGGGCGAGCCAGCCGGAGAGTGAGCCACCACCGCTGCGAGGTGTACTCGGATGGAGGTGATGCTGAGGCCAGACTCCGCCAGATGGAGGAGGTAGGTCAAGACGTCCTGCAGTCCCACCTGTGAGAGGGACGTCTGCTGGGATGCCAGGAAAGCACAAAAGCGTCTGTATTTAGAGGCGTAGGACTTCCTTGTGGAAGGGCGCCTGGCTAGTTCTAGGATCCTGGACAGTCTGGGGTTATCCTCCACGCGGTGAGGTGGAGGCTGGGCAGGTCCGAGTGGTGAAGCTGGCCCTGCTCCATTTGGAGAAGCGTTGGTGACTCCGGCAGCGTGCGATACTGAGATGACATGTGTAACAGCAGCGGAAACCATGGTTGGCGAGGCCATGCTGGGGCCACTAGGATGGCCCTGGTCCTGTGCTGAAGCATTCTGGTGAGAACCTTCTGGATCAGAGGAAACGGAGGAAAAGCGTAGAAATAGTCCTGATCCCACCGTTTCATGAAGGCATCGCCCTCGGAGTTCATCCCGATGCCTGCCCTGGAGCAGTACCTGTGGCATTTCGTGTTGAACTCCGACGCGAAGAGGTCGATGTTCGGAGTCCCCCAGACCTCGCAAAGCGACTGAAAAACCTCGTCGTCCAGTTCCCATTCGTGGGTCGTCAAAGTGAGGCGGCTGAGATGGTCGGCCAAGACATTCAGCTTGCCCTGAATGTGCACTCCAATCGGGAAAATGTGCCTCTCTAGGCACCACTCCCAGAGTTGCACAGTGAGGTAGAGAAGGGTGGTGGATCGTGTCCCTTCCTGCTTGTTCAGATACACCACAGCCGTGGTGTTGTCCGAGGCAACTTGGACCACCTTGCCCGTGAGCAGGCTCTCGAAGGAGCGTAGGGCCTTCCAAATGGCCAGTAGCTCCAAGTAATTGATATGGTGCACCATCTCCTGAGGCGACCAAGGGTTGTTGACCGTGAGAGTCCCGCAGGCAGCCCCCCAGCCGAGGTTGCTTGCGTCGGTCAGTATTTGCAACGAGGGTTGCGGGGGGTAAAAGCTCTTCCCCGTTGTCACGTTGAGTGGTGTCGTCCACCACAGCAGCTGGTCCCTCAGCTCCGGAGACGGGGTTAGCCGTTTGGACTGACTCTCCCGGAGCGCGTCGAATTCGTGCAGAAGCCATGACTGCAGGGACCGGAACTTTAACTTGGCGTGAGGGACCACCGCCGTCGTTGAGGCCATGAGGCCTAGCAGTCTTTGAGCCTTCTTCGCCCTGATGCACGGTTTGGTGCGAAGGTCGTTCACTCCCTGCGCGATGTCCTGCATGCGCTTTTGGGGTGCAAAGGCTCTGGTGGCAAGCGAGTCGAGTACCGCTCCAAGGTACTCGACGCGTTGAGAGGGAATCAACTTTGATTTGGTGAAGTTGATCCTGAGGCCGAGACTCTCCATGAGGTGGACTGTGAATTGCGTGTCCCGAATGGCCGACGAGCTGGTGGGGGATACAATCAGCCAGTCGTCGATGTATGGGAAGACCCTGATTCCCCGCTGGTGAAGGAAGGCAGCCACTGGAGCCATGCATTTGGTGAAGACTCGTGGTGCCGTGGCCAGACCGAACGGTAGACATCGGTACTGGTACACGGAATCGCCGATGCGGAATCGAAGGAACCTTCGGTGCTCCTTGAGGATGGAGACATGGAAGTAAGCGTCCTTGAGGTCGATGACTGTGAACCAGTCCCCTTTGTTGATGAGGGGAAGGACGGTCTGCAGGGTCACCATCCGGAACTTCCTGGTGTGGATGCACTTGTTGAGGCGGCGCAGGTCCAGAATTGGGCGAAGTCCTCCGTCCTTCTTCTGAACCACAAAGTACCTCGAGTAGAAGCCGTTGTCCCAGTCGGGCGGCGTCACCCGCTCGATGGCTCCCTTGGACAGAAGAGTTGATATTTCTTCCTCCAAATGGGGGGACGAGGTGGTGAGACCATGTCTTCCTACCCGAGGTGCCCGCACGAACTCGATGGCGTAGCCAGAGGACAAGATCTTTAAGACCCACCGGTCACCCGTGATGCCTGACCATACCTGGAGGAAGTTCCGGAGGGGAAGGTATGGGATGTGGAGCGAGAGAGACTCGGCCGTCGCAGCTTCAAACGCGGGACTTGGACTTAGCGTCCGAATGCTTGCCGTGCCCGTAGGGCTGGTAACGGGGCTTGTGCTGGCGCCGTTGCTTGTAGGAGCCAGACCTGGGTTGCTCCACGGGGCCACCCTGTTGTTGCGGGTTTCCCTGGTACCGCCGCGTGAAGGGCTGGAATCTCGGCCTGGCAGGCGGAGCCGGCGTGGTGAGCCCCAGGAACTTGGCGGTGGAGTTGGTCTGCCGCATCTCATTGAGGACCTTGTCCGTGTCCTATCCGAAGAGGCCTTGCCCGTCAAAGGGAAACTCCTCGATGAGCTTCTTCATAGCATCATCGAGGGAGGTGCCCCTAAGCCAGGCGTGATGACGGAGCAGGATAGCAGACGCCATGTCCTTTGCTGCATAGTCGTTAATATGCCTGGCTGTTCTCATTTGCTGCTCCGCTAAGAAGTCCCCCTCGGATGCCAGCGCGTCGATCCGTTTCTGGGCGTCAGCGGGCAACGTCGCCGTCTCGGCCTTCACTCGCTCCCAGAGGTGGGACTGGTAAAGGCCCATGGCAGCCGAGTAGTTGGCGGCGCGGAGGAAGAGGGAACCGGTGCCATAGAACTTACGGCCCACCGCGTCCAGCTTCTTCCCTTCCGGGGTCGAAGGCACCGGGAATCCGCTGGTGGCCGTCATGTGTTGAAAAGCCTTGACCACCAGGGAATTTGGCAAGGGGTGAGCTTGCAGGAACTCGACGTTCTCGTCCAGGACTCTGTACATGCCGTCGAGCCTGGACGAAACGGAGTGTGCTGACACCGGCTTCCTCCATGTCACCTTCGCCGACGTCAACATGGACGGAAGCATGGTGATATGGACCGGCCGTACCGCACGTCTGTCCAGCTTTGCGGTCATTTGGTCCTCACCTTCCAGTGGCGGCTGGTCCACCTTCAGGTTCAGAGCGGTCCCCAGGCGCGTCAGCATGGCCGTAAGCGAGCGTTGATCCTCACCACGCGGTGGGTCAACCGCGCCGATGGCTTGGTCTGGCGTCCTTTCGGCGTCGACGTCTCCCTCGTCCTCCTCCGAAGAGGTGCTGGAGTCATCGGAGGACGAGGGAGGAACTCTTACATGCACGTCGGGACCGCGCCAGTACGGCCTGGGCGGGCCGGCGGGATGGGAGTCCACCGCATCAATGTCTGGACCAACCCGCGATGATGTGGGTGGGCCAGCGGAGCGGACACTCGACCCTCAGGAGGTCGGAGGGGCCACAGCAGGGCCAACATCCCTGGGGCTTGCGGTGGTCGGTACCAGAGCCGCAGAGGCCGCAGGCATGGAGGTCTTAAACTGGTTGGCAAAAGTCTGAGCCATGACCTCAAACATCCCTTTCAGGAGCTCCATCTGGGATGGATCCGGCACCGGCGGGAGAGACGAATCGGTGGCCGACGAAACGGTGGCTGGTAGAATCGGCGACGAAACGGTGGCCGGCATGGTGATTGCCGCGTCGTCGAGCGTTGGGGTCCTGGGCCTTGGGGAGACGGAGGCCTGTCTCATAGGCGAACGGGCCCTCAAACGAGGCGGCGACGGGAGAACCTGAAGTGGGTGAGCTGGAGCCCCAGCCCTGCATCCTTTTTCAGGCGATCCCGAGGAGGACCGTCCTCCCCAGATGGAAGACCCGGGCGAAGGACATCTTGCGACCGAGTATGGCGGCGAAGGCCCCGGAGAAACAGGGGTGCGCAGAGTAGACGGGAGCGATCGCCTCTTCTCCGACCCGTGTTTCTTTTTCTTCTCTCCGTTCCTGTCCCTCTTCTTCTTCTTCTTGATGGGGAGAGCGGAAGAAGAAGAAGCAGAAGGCGGAGGAGGCTGAGAGACACTAGCCGAGGTAGACGCGGCCGCAACGGGAGCCAGAGAGAGTTCCATCAGATGGGCTTTGAGCCGGTAGCTCCGGTTCTGCACAGCAAGACGGGTGAATTTCTTGCAGTGAGGGCAAGACTGGCTCTGGTGAGACTCCCCCAGGCAGAAAAGGCAAAGGCTATGCCCGTCGGAGGCTGGGAACTTTTTCAGGCAAGCTGAACACTGTTTGAAGGCCGCGGCCATCAAAGAAAAATTCTTCCAACGGAAGTTTCTGGAACGCGGGTACCCCGAAGGGCCGGCCAGCCGCCACCCCCTTGAGGGGGGAAACGGTGACCGAAGTGAGTAGGTAACTGAGTCCACCAGAAGGGAGAAACAGCACCGGGGTGGCGATCCTGCCCGAAGGACAAGATCACCTAAAAAATTGAACGCGAAGTCAGCCAAAAGACTTTCCCTCAGAAGGGCGAAAAAATTGAGGAAGCTCTCAACGATCGTCCTGCTGCTACGGCGGAAAGAAGAGAACTGAGGTAAAATGACGTGCGGGCGCCTCAGGGTGGGCGGTACGGTGGGCGGTCTTACCGCCAAAACTTTTTGACCAATAGCTTTTCAAGCCTCCGATCAACGTTCTGCGCAGGCGCATAACACCCCCCCCATGAGTGGGGATTCACAAACTATACGAATGAGAACTCAGCTCACCCCTGAAGCAACCCTCATCACAAAAGCAGGAGAAGCTGAGTAGTAAACTTGATACCTCACGTGTGGGCAGGAAGTGGAAGGATGGCCCAGAGGAGGAATGCAGAAAACCCAAGCCCAGAAAGGGGTCTTCTCGCAAGTACAAACTAACAGGTGCAGTTTGTCATAAAGTTGAGATTCAGATGCTGCAGATGAAAGAAGTCCAGAGGAAAAGGGGTGTGGATCCTTCCTCTATGGACAGCAGGCTTTTGCAAAAATACAAGGAGGGAGAAGACATACTCCAGTTTTTGGCTGATTTTGAACTGCCCAACCCTCAAACAAAGAGATCCAGAGTGGGCTGTTCCAAGTTTCAAGCATCAGGATTGCAGGGAAAGCAAATGGGAATTCCCTGTACTGTTCTTCGGTGTGAAAGTTACTTGCAACTTCTGGAGAAGTTGTTCTTTGTGCCTTCATACCTCATCTGCCTGCCTTAATACAGATGGGTGTGGCTGGAGCATGAAGGAATGTGTGTTTGCCTGAAAAGCTGAAAAGGGGGGTTGTCTGGTTGTCTTGTGAATTCAGTGAGAATTAATTTATGGCCTAATTTCAACCTTGCCATGCCAAGAACTGTGCTGGAGAGAAGATAGTGTTTAAGCTCTAATCTGAGAAGAAGAAAGCTTCAATCAACATTTGGACTTTTAATTTGGACATTTTAATTGGACTAAAAAGTTTGTGTGGACTCTAAAATGAATTGGCCTTGTTTGCATTATAAAACCTGAAAACCTTTTTTAAGAAAAAAATTGTCTACCTGCTCATGCTATGAGTGTGAAATGCTCTAATGATATTTGTACTGTATTTGATTTACCATGCTATGCTGGTTTTAAGTTATTGAATGCCTCTTTCACTTACACCTAGTGAGAGAAGAAGAAATGTAATGCCTTACTCATGTAATTGGGGAGTGAGAAATGCTTGCTAGAATGCTACAGAAACCTCCTTCATGTAAGGAAGAAGAGAAATGTTCATGTTTTGTTCATGCTTAAATGTTTTGCTTATTCTCTTGCAGGGGAAAGACCTGTCTTTGCTTATGTTATATTTTGCCTTATGAAACTGCATATCTCAAGGTACCTCCAGAAGTACATGGAAGAGTTTTCAGTACCCTACACATGTAAATGGGTTTGTGACATTGCATTTGTGTTAAATGTCAGGTATGTTTCATATCTAGTTCCATGGTGCTAGTAATAACATGGCACTGGTCATCAGACAGGGCATGCTCCTGTTTCTTAGGGGAGTGTCTTCCTAAGCCATTGGTCATTTATCGGCAGCAACCGGATCCTGAGTGGAAAGGTCCTGTGCATCTAATCACCTGGGGACGAGGATACGCAGTTGTTTCTACGACCTCAGGACCTGTGTGGATTCCTGCCCGAGCGATCCGCCCATGGAGAGAGAAGAAGGTTACTCAGCTCCAGGACGGTGGTTCACCAGTGGACTAAGTTTGCTGACATTTGTTCTTTTCTTTCTTATTGTGCTTCCAGCTGTAAAAACAATGACTCATGGAGGCAACCCCAACTTTTGGCTTCGTCATGCTAACTATATGTTTGAGGTTCATGGTAAGAATGCAACGTTATACTATGAGCATCCACTGGCAGTGTCTCAAATGGCCTTTCTTCCGGCATTGTTCAACACGCCTGAGTTGGTTATTGGACACTTGCAACATATTGATAGGTCTACACTCTTCTCTAATCCCCCAGAACAATTTAACAACACCCGCTGGCGAAGCATGACATTCAAGAAATACACTAAAGGGCTTTGTTTCTGCTGTCATAGTTCTGGGGTCTGGAATAGTAAATGGAAGCACTGGGCTCAAGCAAAAAGGGTTTTGCGGAATGTAGGCAATTATACAGGATGTGACGATTATTTTTGGTTATGGGGTAGTTATAACAGTTCTTATAAGCTTAATTTTACCTTGTTTAACACTACTATTGAAGATATATATGATGTGTTTCCTATGTTTACTCCTGATTATTCTGCTATAGATAGTGGTTCAATTTGCAATGGATGGCAAATCAAGGATCCCAACATGTGGTTCTTTTTTAATGGAGTTGCCACGAATTTCCATCCAGGACAATATCAATGTGCAGCATTGGGTTATTTTACCTTACCCGTACAAGTGCAAATGCCGCTTCAGGCAGATGCATGGCGCCAGAGAGCTGTTGCCAGCCCGATGGGTTCTGGTTGCAATGATGAAGTGATAATCGATGTTCAGCTTTCTGATGGTAGCTCCTGGGGGAGAGCTATAGGGGGTGTTATCACTGGAGCACTCACATTGGGATCATACCCAGGTGTCATTTCCCAGGAGAATAGAAGGTCCATTTTGGGACTCACCTGTAGGCTGGAGAAATCAATCATTGCCACAGGGAGGGTCATACGGGATCTTCAAATGGAAATCACTGAGCTTCATCAAGACCAAATGCAGGACAGACTGGCCATATATTACCTGTTAGCAAAATCCGGGGGATTTTGTAAGTTGGTCGGGAACCAGGGATGTCGGGTAAAATTCCAGGATCTGAATAATACTATTCAGAAAGAACTTCAGAATTTACAGGAGAGCATTACTAACAATGTACGCACTGATGTTAATCTCTTTGATTGGATGACTTCTTGGTTGCCTGATTTGTCTGTCCTTAGACAAGTTTTCTTTTATGGGGTCATTATTATTATTTGCCTTATATCTTTGTGTTTTTGCATTTATTGTAGTCCTAATCTTATTTCTATGTGTAACACATGTCCACTGCGTAGAAGGGAGACATCGGGTTTTGCACGACGGCAATTGTACTCAATGATGTATCATCCTCCGGAACAAGGTACCAGGAGTCAGGAGGGGTACGATGTCCAGGAGGACAGTGATGATGTATATGGAGGAGTAGTTATGGAGTATGATGACATGCAGGGGTATGATTAGCCGTCCCTCTCTCAAATTTAAATGAAAAAGGAGGACATGTGGGAATGTATCTGGTTTCTGTCTGCCTGTCTTCTACACATTTTGTAAACAAAGGCCTCTTTGTATACATGAGAGACAACGCTTGACTTTGGGCATGCGTAGAAAAGTGAGAAGAATTCTCCTTATTTGGTTTGGACATTCTAATTGGTTGTGTGTGCCTTAGTTTTGTTTCTGATATACTCTGTTTGAATAAAGAGACGCCATGATTATTCCTTTGTTCAGCCAAGACTGCAGTCGTGTGTATGTTTTCTCTCTATCTCTGTTTCTTCCTTACTCTGCCTAATGAAGCTGGACTCCGTTAGACTTCTTAACTCTTCCTTTGTTTATCTGGGGCTATAAACTGCTCCTAATGAGGCTGATTAGTTGTACATGGATCGAATTTCTACACTCTGGAATAGAAAAAGGGGCTTCCCTCGATCGGTCCTCTGTAAACCCACCGTTTGACTCAAACTTCACCGCCTCCACTCCTCCCGACAGATCGAATCTGTCCGGACTTACCGGAGTTCTTTAGATCTGAGGGGATCCGAGGCTGGACACAAACCGACATAAATCAACTTTCTTTCGGTTAATCTTAGTGTCCTCCAAAACTTCTTTACTGTGTATTAACACGGTGGAAGTAGGGATTTACTGTCTTCGATGACATCTGATCGAACATATGGAAAGCCCGTCCTCTCCTTCCTGATGCCCCGCTAAATCGCCATGTTCTGTCGGGACACCTGTGGCATCTCGCGTCCGCCCATTAACAATCCTTCCAAATCCGAGGTAACCTCCACCATTAACCACTTCAAGTTTGATCATTCATTAGCAAAGTCTTTAAGAAAAAATTAATAGTTCTTATTTGGTCTAGATACTCGCATTATCTGCTCCTTTTTCTGTTTTTCATGGCTCACCCTTCAGCAAGTAACGGAAAACCCATCCTCTTACTCCACCATGATGCCACGCCTTTGTTTTTTGCCTTCCTTTTGTACATCTCTGGTTTTAATATTCCAGCATATTTGGGGTAGATATTAACGTCAGAAATGTAGCACATACACATACATACATACATACATACATACATACATACATACATACATACATACATACATACATACATACATACATACATACATACTAGCAGAGGTTGCCTGGCATTGCTGGGCTGTTTTAAATTGTGTTAATATTTTTTTAAAATTGCTTAGTCTGTAATTTTAATTTTTAAAATGTTTATTTATGTAAAATTTTTTTGACTTGGCTGTTATTAACTGTGATCTGCTTTTTTGGTTTTTTTGAGGATTAATAAAAGAACAAAATAAGATATAATTTTTTCAAATTGTTTTATGTAAGCGAATAATGTTTTAGTTTTTTGAATTTTTTAAATTAGTTGTACCGTAGGTAATAATTTTAATAATGTAAAAGTAAATGTTTTTTACATTCAATGTTTTAAAAATATGTTTAGATGTTTTGGGTTTTAATTTGAGTTAAAACTCAGCACAGGATTTTTAAAAGTTTCTATTGTATTTTATTGACATATGTTTGTGATTTGTGTTAAAGTGTGTTTTAGTGTAATTTTTTTGATTTGTTTTTATTGGTGTGACCTTTTGTGTAAAATTGTGAATTTGTGTTATGTTTTTGATTTGTTTTTACTCTTGTGGCCTTTTGTTTGGGGCTGTTGTGTGTTTTTGAATTGTTTTTACTATTGTGGCCAGCAGGTGGTGCTGGTAGGGGTTACTGTATTTTGTCTATTTTTTTCTCTCCTGTCCTCTGGGTGGAGCTTCTTCTGGTAAGCAGTCTCTTTCTTTATTCATTTCTTTTCCGGTCCTCGTGGAGGTAGGACATATTTTGGTAAGTTTCCTTGTTTTCTTTCTTTTGTGTGTGTGTGTGGGGGGGGAGTTTTGGAATTTGTATTTTTGTCTGTTTGTTTTGGTTTTTTTGTGTTTTTGTTTACTTTGTATTGTTTTTGGTGTTTTTGTGTATTTTTGGATGTTTTTAACTGTGTTTTTAGTAATTTTTTAAAATTTATTTATTTATTTGGTGGTGGGGAGGGGGCATGGTCGGTGGGGGTTAGGAAGGGTGGGCTAGGTGGTGGGGAGGGGGCATGGTTGTTGGGGGTTAGGAAGGGTGGGCTAGGTGGTGTGAAGGGGTCGTGGTCGGTGGGGGATAGGAAGGGTGGGCTAGGTGGTGGGGAGGGGGGCTTTATTGTGTTATGGTGCTTTGATTGTGTGGAGTCATGAAAGTAGATCGGGGATTCCCCTTTAATATCAGTGGGTGGGGGGTTGTGACCCCCCTCTCCACTGGCTCCCCTGGGGTTGGGAGGTTTGTGGGGACAAAAGGGGTATGTCCCCCCCCAACCCTTCTGGACCCAGGAGACCAGGGAGAGGGGATTGATTTTTCCCCCCTCCTTAAAACAACTCCATTTTTAAAGAGAAGAAACCGCTTGTCTATGGAACTCCCTGCCAGAAGAAGTGACAGTCAGTCGTGACAGCTTTAAGAAAGGATTAGACAAGTTCATGGAGGACAAGGGTATCAATGGCTATAATTATGGATACTTAAGGACAACCTCCGGTTTGGAGAGATAGGCAGGATATCTCTCAATGCCATTTCCATGGAATCCTAAGCAGGTGAAGGCATCTTCTTGGGAATACCCTGAAGCAAATGGTGAGCCACTGTGTGAGACAGAATGCTGGACTGGATGGGCTGTGGCCTGTTCCAGCAAGGCTGTTCTTATGTTCTTATGTAGCTCAGCTGTAGCCTTCTGAGCTCAGCTGTAGTTTTCACAGTAGGTGGGTAAATGGGCATGCTAGATCAGCACTGTGGGGGTAACAAGCCTCATGTGGGGGTGTATGCTGTTCGGCACCGCTGTTGGAGACTTCTGGTCCACCAGGTGGCTGGACACATGTATGGGAAGGATAAGGGTGGTAAGTGACCATTGACAGAGAAGTGGGACAGGTGAGGGAAGAGAGAGATGGAGGAAGGGAGGCAGTAGTGACCCACATACACCCCATGAGGTTTCCAAGAGGGAAAGGCTGGCTTACGTTAAAGAAAAGGAAAAACCCGAGCGAAGCCGGGTAATCAGCTAGTCCATTTATAACCTGTGTCTACTATGTTTTAACCTTTAGATTATGATGACTGCTGAACAGTGGGCAAAACTTTTTTTCTTTCACCTGGAGTGGTCCAAGAGTGATTTGTTTACAAAGTGCTGGTTATCAGAAAAAGTGTGAAATAAAGAAGGAGACTTGTTGATGCTAATTTGAACTCCTATTTCCTGTCTTTCTGTTGAACACTGAAGAGAAATTAGGAAAACTCCTAACCAGTGTGGTACTGTGGCCGGTTCTCACTGGTTCTAGTGAACCAGTAGTAGAAATTCCATGCCACGCCCACTTGGCCAGCCATACCCACCTCTCAGTCTCCCCCTCCCAGCGCCACAGGAAATGCATCCCATGCACCTAGCCCAGGGCTGAAGGCGCGCTTTCATCTCCGCACTTCCCTTGAACCTTCAGCCCTGGGTGAGGCAAACGGGATGCATTTCCGGTGGCACTGGGAAGGGGAGTCCAGCCAGCACCAGCACACCAACCTGCGCCGCCCACCTCCCAGCAGCATCGCCGACAGGGACGTGTTTCCGGCAGCACTGGGAAGGGGAGCCCAGCCAGCGCTTGCCCACCAACTCGCCCCACTCACCTCCCAGCAGCGCCGCTGCTCTGGGACTCCTCCGTCCTCCTCCTCATCTCCGTGAAGAAATAGAGCAAGGTAGGTTTCTTTCTTTTTCTTTTTTTCAGGGGGGGCAAGGTGGGGGGTTTGAGGCCATGCCCACAGATAGCCACACCCACATATAGCCACACCCACCGAGTGGGTAGTAAAAATTTCCACAGTGCATCACTGCTCCTAACTCACCCAACTGTTAATCTATCTGAATATCAAAGAAGGCAAGGCTAAACTCTTATCCAACTTGTTGACATTTTTATGTCCACTCAAGATTCTGTGATTATAACAGATAATAATAGAGAACTTTTAAATCATGGTAGGTTGGGCACACAATTAGTTGTAATCTTTCTTTGTGGGCAAATCCTAATGACTGATCTCATTTTGCACTTAATCTATCTTCCTACAAGACTAACTGATGACCTTCTTTTCTATTTTTCCTTATCTGTTTTAAGTAGATTTTACTTGGGTTTTAAAGTAGTTTAACTTGTTTGTCATCTGCTCTATGTTTTTGTGACTGACTCAGCTAAATAAACAAACCAGTCCATCTGAACTAAAGGACTTGAGGGAAATGAGGCATCTTTATAGGTATTACCAAAAAAATGTTCTTCATCCAATTAATTCACACTTATCTTTGTGTATTTTAATTCTACCATTTTCAAAGAATACAGAGCAGTGACTATCTCTCATGCAATCCTGGACTCTTCAAAAAAATGGGGAAAGCTGTAACTCAACTTTCTCCTGCTTAGTCAACAAAAGTTTGTGGGGCTTATTAGGGTTCATATCCAAACTCCAGTGGAAAAAAGCCATTTGAAACAGCATCTCATTTATTTATTTTTAAAAATATATGGAAGAAATCTACTTACCTTTTGGAGCTTTGTTTAATTCTGATTTATTTACAGTGGTGAAGCTGTCAATGTGAAAATACAATTTTGTGTGGAAATGCCATAGCACTAAACTCCAGTTCCTGGAATTAACTGAGATTAAAAAATAAACCAGGCCTCAGGAGATGCACATACAAAATAAAAGGAAAGGTAAATAAGAAAGGAAGGAATTTTATCACCATTTTAACCATTCCATAGAAATGCCCTGTGGGTTGGCGCGGGGGGGGGGCAGCAAAACATTAAATTTGGAAGTCGTGACGAAGGTGCTCGGCTCTGATGAATGCTAAAATGTTGACTATAATTTCTCATAATACATATTTCTTTAAAAGAAAGATTCTGGGAATAAAATAGAAGGCCACTTAGTTGATTTGTTTCCAAAGCCTCTCTGCTAGTTTTCTCCCCATAGTGGCTGCCTTCCCACCACCACCACCACTACAATGCCCTCTAGATAGAATAACATTACATAAGAGACATTATGGAGGAAGTAAAATGGTAGGCAGGCTGCCATTACATTTGCTATCATTGTCACTCGTAGCAGGACAGCAGAAAAACAAAAACCCTTTTGAGGGGGGAAATACGAGCTACAGCTACAGTCCATGTTGAGCCCAATCTCTGAAAAGCGTTGGAGAATTCCTTCTTCTCTGGAGAAATTTAGTGAAATTGTCCCATCTGTTTCATTGACCACAAATGGGTTGGAAAATTTTAGAAGGCTACTTATACACAGCTGTAGTTAAAAGCACTTCCAGCAATAAATTCCTACTGTGTCTTAATGTCACACCCAGGAATATTGTGTACCTGACCCTTTGTGGAGCATGTGATCCCCACACCCATTTAAACTACAGTTAGAGCTACATAAATCTCAATCAAGATTATCAGATTTTTCCTTTCTTGTACAGGGTATGCTTCAAATTCCTAGCAGCATCTGTCTAGTAATTTTGTATACACAGTGTCGAACTGGATAGGTTTTGGATTAAGCAAACGAATACCTATTAGATCAGGTATTCTGGTAAAAGCCATGTCATGGGCAAGAAATGAGATCTCTCCCCCCACCCATCAGTACAGCTGTATCCCATTAATGTTTTCCCCATGCTCCATAATATTTAAAACGTACCACATTTCCCCAGAAAATCTGCACGTAAACATAGACTTAAAATTAAAGGTAAATGCTTACTGTTAATATTTTCATTGAGCACTTGATGACTTGATAAATGTCCCACAAGCAGAAGGAGTTTTCTGGTGTGGAAAATTCCTGAACAATTTTAAAAATTTAATCATTACTACATTTATGCAACCTATCTGTCTAATATAATTATCCTTTAATAAAAACTTGATTTCTCAGGGAGCTATTTGCCTATGAAAATCAGATTAGCGAGTATTAGTCTTCATTTTGGAAAAAAAGGATATAATATTCTTTCCAAATATGTTTTCTACTAACCTTCTGTGATCCTTTACATGGGATACTGGCAATTGTAATATTTCTCTCACAGAGAAAGAATAAATTGCAAAGCATATCATGTAATTGTCTTTGCCCTTCATTATCACAGAGCATGATTCAGGAAACTAAAGAGAGCTATACTCTGGCATTCTTTCTTCCAGTCAAAGCATATTCTTGGTTTGTAGGGGTTTTGTTGCATTTTAGTTTGGTCTTACTGAAGATGACAGAACAATGCATTATCGTGGGGGCAGGGTCGGCTTTGGCCGAGTGGGCGGTATATAAATTTGACAATTTAAATTAAATTAAATAGCTTTGTCTGATCTCATAGGTGAAATGCACAGGGATGCTTACAGTGAAAAACAGCCAAAAACTCACTTGGAAACCTTTATATTTTCCACAGGGTTAACCCCTTTCAGTGTATTGGTCTTAACTATTCAATTTTAATGGCATGTGAATACCTCCACATGACGTTTACTCATTTTCATGAAGAGATTTAAGGGAATATGGAGTAGTTTTTGAAAATATTTCAGCTTCTGTTACACACATCAGGGTGCAACATACAGTATAACATTTATGGGAATTCTCAACCTCAGGTATTTTGCCTCCAAAGGTTACACCATTTGGGTGAGCGTTCTGTATGTTTATAGCAGAGGTAATGACTTTGCCACTCCCCATGGGAATTTTGAACTTCTGCAGCATCCCACATACACCCAATTTGAAAACGAATTGGCTCAAAGGTTCCCTTGTCTCCTTTAGAAAGAATGGGGCCAATTTTGTCACATTTTATGGCTCCCTTTTCCAAAGCTATTTATTTATTTTTTATTTTTCAGATTATTGCCGCCCAACTCTGAAAAGCTATAGACTACAGCCAACTATCTAAAGCTATACCTGTAGACTACAGCCAACTATCACATGCTTCATGTTTCCTGTTCATGCTTTTTGATTGTTTAAAAAACAGAGACTGACTACTCTTTTCCTATTGTATGTATTTGTTTCTTTACATTTCTATACCCTCTCCTTTTAACAATAAAAATAAAAAGGAGCATTCAAGTCAAATAACAGCCATAACTAGAAACAAATTAAACTTGGGTCCATAGCCACATAATAAATAAATAAATAATTGAAACGCTATCATAATAATCAATAAACATCAATGTCTACCATCAAACAAGATAACATAATACTTCTTAAATATTGAAACCATTTTTCATATTATTCTTTTCTTTAATCATTGAATCTAGTAAGCAGACTCGCTACAAAGCAAAATGTACTACAATGTAACATGACATTATACAGTATAAGAGATTGCAAAAAACAGAAAAGCAAAACAAAACCAGGCAGATACAGTTTCCAGTTTTGAACTTAAGCACAGTAAAAGAGAACTCTTTCTCTTTCCCTTCTAAAAACAAATATTCTTTCCACAGCTAAAAGTATGAGCGTGTGTCATCTTTCCAAAGCCTTCACTGTTTAAATGGAGAACTACATAATTATCCTCATTTGCACAGATAATAAAAGAATGCTTTGTAACTATGAACTTGTCTCTTGTTTGCAGTCTTTTACCACTCTGTTTATGTGTGAATTATTCCAAGAATGCAATGGACCACACATGGTTCAGTGAAACCATTACATTCCAACTTCTGAGTGGATTTGAATGGTCTGTGTGTATTGCTTCACCCAGAGCAGAACTTGAACACATGGTATACTTGAGCATGTCCAGACTGCCTCTTATGAGGCTTGCTCATTTTTGGTTTGCCAGAAAACAGGTTGCTCCCCTCTTCTAAACATCCTAAGCAACCCTTTGCTTGTTTGGTAAAGTTGCTGACAAGCCATTTAACCATGCAAGCAAATTAAGCACTTTCTCTGTTCCTATGCAAAAGGGCAGAGAAAGTGTAATTAGATTTTTCCCCTTGCCAATAATTATAATGCTGGATCCACAAGGAGGGGGGGATTTCTTCCCACTTCTCCCTTTGATTGCTAATCATAGTTGCAATTTTGATTGGCAATCAAAGGGAAAAGCAGGAAAAATATTCTCTGCAGAAGAGCAGAGAAAGTGTTTAATTTGCCACATGGTCAGCATAATAGATTTTTACTACAGAAGCAGTCTTTGAGATCTGGAAAGAGCATGCTAAGTGCTTGTCTAGACATGCTGTTTGCTAAAAGCAGATAGCAACAGGTGAGAGAATGTGGCAGTAGCAGAATATAAAACAGCTATATATTATGGGGTACTTTGGGGTCTGTGATCCCCCCACACACACACACACACTAATAGTAATACTTTATGACTTTTGCTGAATCATTGATCAATAGTTTTAAAGCAAATAATAGCAGTAAATTTATGGCTTCCTTTTATAACAAAGTTTTCTGTATACCAGGAAAGGAAACTAATTTTATATGCTCTTTTCTTCTCTGTGCCTCATGTAATGCAAACCAAAAAGCAAAGGATGAAATGGAAAATGTTAATAAATAATGATGTTTTGAAACCCAAGTTGCTGAACAGCTATCGGATCCTCCACATTTCTTCTGCAGAAGAGAGAAGGGTTGGCTGTGTATGGGAAACAACAAAATATTGGCTAAATATATACACTGAATAGCTACATTCTGCATTTCTGCCCATTTCTAAATGTACTTCAAGGGATAAATCACAACCTACAATAAAGCTTATCTTGCCTATTTTTCTGGAAATTCATACAAATATTCTCTGAACTCATTGTGGTTAGGGTCATGGCAATCCCAAAGTTCACGTCTCCACACTTTAGAACAAAATGCCTTCTTAACAATTTCTAGACTGTCTAAATCTCCATATAAAATAGTTGGGAAATTTATTGTCATGGAGAGGGTAGCATGGGACACCAGCCATACCTGCCTGTATGTAGAAGGACAGTGCTGACTATGTCACATGACCTATTGTACATCCTTTAAACCAGTATTTCTGAAACTTTGGTTTTTGGGTCTTCAAATCCCAGAAGCCTAACTCAATTCCCCAACGCACTGATCAACCAATGTACTGACTTAGGGTTCAGGGAACTGAAGTCCACCAGTGTTCCGTGGAACATAGTTTGGGAAATGCTGCCTTAAACTAATCTGTTTTTCTTGGTTTGGTGGGAGACATCTCTTCATAAGTTGCAACAAGAGTAGACCCATTGAACTAGTGATTTGGTAAATGCCGCAGATTCAATGAGCTTATTCTCATTGTACCTTACTAATAAATTTCTTGTCTTGTCAATGTTGTACTATTCAATTAGTAAACCCATTCAGCTTTCATAAGTGGGAAGAGGAGGCAGTCCTCCCTGCCCATCATGTTAGGCAGGAGCTCTCAACCTCTATAAGCAAGGGGCCAGGTCACACTCAATCAGACAGCTTCAGGGGCTGGACAGACATTTTGTCCTTCCTCCACCAATGGCACTTCCTGGTATGGTGGAGGCAGTTGGGGGGGGGCACATGAAAAAAGGTGCCACAGGCCGCATCCGGGCCACAGGGCACAGGTTGAGAATCCCTGATGTTAGGCAATAAACAATCTTGGCCTGGCCCCTGCATGTTACTTCGATGCAAGGAGGAGGAATGAAACACATCAAGTTTTTTTAATGTTGACATAATATGACCAGATTTATTGGGAGGGAAACAGTATTCTCACATTACAAAAACAAGCAAAATTTGAGTGAGTGCATGTGATCTGTTGAACACAAAAAGTTTCAAAAATTCTCTTTCTGTCTTGAACAATAAGAAATATACAAATTTAGAATACATATTAATGCAGTGCTGCACACTCCCAGGGTGTCAGTGGAAGAGGTAAATATAAAAGTAACGGTCACCCTTGTTTGAAAGCCAGTTGTATCTGACTCTAGGGTTCAGTGCTCATCTGTTTACAGCCAAAGAGCCAGCGCTATCTCTGTGTGCAGACGGTTCCCTGGACACATGGCAGGCAAGACTAGATACCGGAGTGCACCAAAGTGGTACTTATTTATCTACAATTTCTTTCTTTCATACCTGCTAGGCTGGCAGGAGCTGGGACAGAGGCAGAAGCTCACTCCATCATGCAGGTCTCGAACAGCTGACCTACCAATCTTCTGGTCATGAAGTTCAGCATCTTAACCACTAAGCCACCGCAGTCACCTTGGAAGCCTTTGGAAGAAGGGAATAGTAAATCACTTCTCAACACTCCCAACCTAGAAAACCATGAATAGAGTTGGCATAAGTCAGAACTGACTTGATGGCACAAGAAGGAGGAGTAGGAGGTACAATTCGCATAATTGCAACATAAAAAGATGATTAAGTTTTTTATTGACCTAAAAGTATCTTGAGTGTAACATTTTGTAAAACAAAAAAGCATGTCATCTGTATAGGTGAACAATTCTTTTCTCAATAGTTGCAGTACTGTGTAGTTGCTACTAAAACCTGACCAACAGGGAAGGGTGAAGAAGAAAATGTGGTGGGAAATACTGCAATTAAAAGGGTTTTAATGGAGTACTGCAGGACGGAAATGAGCTCCCATCTTCATCCCAGCTCCTGCCAACCTAGCAGTTCGAAAGCAAGAAATTGCAAGTAGATAAATAGGAACCACTTCGGTGGGAAGGTAACAGCGTTCCATGCGCTCCGGTGTCTAGTCATGCCTGCCACATGACCATGGAAACGTCTGCAGAAGCAGACAGCGCTGGCTCTTCGGCTTAGAAACAGAGATGAGCACTGCACCCTAGAGTCGGATACGACTGGCTTTCGAGCAAGGGAAACCTTTACCTTTACCTAATGGACACCCAATTTTGCAACTGATTCCTCTCAAGGCTTGGACATGGGCTCCCTGTCTGGAATGAGTCACAGGATGGGGAGTCAGTACAGAAAAAGTGTCTGAATCAGAGAGTATCCAGAAGCCAGGATGTCAAAACAAGATAACAACACAGTGGAGCTTTTAAAAATAAAATAAAAGGAAATTGTTAAACGTGAGTGAGCAGTCATTCTGGAATGTTCTTCACTGAGAAGGCTGCCACCTGCAGTTCAACAGTTCATTATGAAGGGCATCCGTGCACTTATGTCAATAATTTTGAAAACACTTTGTTAAAAAGTAGTACATAAATATTCTAAAAGTACTGCAAATTATAAAATAGCTGAGCAATTGCCTGTTACACAGCTAGGTGTGAATAAATCTTAGTTTTGAGAAGACTTTGTTTTTTAAAAAGTACATAAATGTTCTAAAAAACTACAAAATATAAACATGGCAGGTTCAAAGCCAAGTGTGAACCAATTATTTCTGTCCCAAAAGAGAACCCAATGTTTTTTGTGAGGAAGACAACTCTTTGTTTCTCTTGATGCATTCTCTAAAGCTCATCAAGAAAGCTGATGAAAAATTTCTGTGTAAGAATCTCACAGTAAAGAAAACCGAGGAAGCATTCATTTCTTGTCAGAACAGAGTCTTCCCCTGAGATAGACACTGTTTTTATATTATACTGTATATGAATCATAAACTCATGCTTTAAGTGCCATTGGCCCATTCCTTGTGATTCTATGTGGTCAAAAGGGCAGGTTAAACAACAGGCTTGAGGAAACTCCAACATTATCAGAAGTTAAACTTTAAAACTCCTAAATTATAAAAAGTTAAACACTTTAAAAGGAAAAACTGCATAGGATGGAATTCCCCCACCACTACATCCAAAAAATCAGTGAGAAACTTAACATATGCATTGGGTATGGAAAGCCGCCTGCCTAAAGGAATGGAAAAACCAAAAATCAGAGAGAAAGGTTAAAAAGATACTTCAAAGTCATTACTGTCTGGAGGTCTTCATGCTGCAACATTTTGTTGCAGGCTCAGCCTATTTTTAATTCCCATTTACAGTAGAAGGAGACATACAGGAAACAGTAACGACAATCTTCCCTTTTACTCTAGGTATGATCAATATGAAAACTACATGTCTCCTGGTTAGGAGTAGGAAGATTAACATGATTTTTCTATCTGGTTACGGTTTACAACACAATGCTACTGCAGCCCAAAGATCCTCAGTTAATATCATAGCCAGCCAAAAACAAAAATCGAAGTGGGGGTGGGGGTGGGGAGGCCTTTCGAAGACTAACAGTAACATTTCAGAGTGAACTTCCATGGCTGCATCCAATTCCTCAGATATATTAATGTGAACAAAACCACAGGGAAGTACAGGAAATTGATTAACAAGGTGACAACAGCACGATTTGTCACAAATAATTAACAATAGGAATGAAAGTTTCAATGAGTGGTCCAACATTCCCTATGAACCATGAAATAGCAGGGACCCAATTAATGGCCATTTGTTCACAGAATATGTAGGTGAGAATGGAAGGATGTCAGCAATACATCTTCTTTTTCCTTGTCAGTTTGTGGCTGCAATTACTTTGTATACAATACATTTGTATAGTCTGTATTAATGTAGATAACAGTTTCCATTTGAATTACTCAGCTGAAGCTCATTATGGGAGAGTAAAGTAAAAAAGGTATGGGTCAAAGATGGATCCATAAAATCAAAAACAGATCCTCAAGATTTCATATGACTTTTCATTTGGATCCTTGTCAAACTCCCATCAAATCAAAGATACCACATCTGCCCACAGATTACAATGGAGAAATCAGTGTTCCCTTAGCGTGCAGTGGCACAAAAATATGGATCCAAGGCATAATTCCTCATGATTTCATACAAGTTAAGAATGGAATCATCCCCAAACTCTTATTAAATCATAGGTGCCATCTGTGCCCACAGACTACATCACAAATATGATGGGTCCCATGGTGAATGGTTCTGCAATGGTGCAAAAACATGAATCCAAGGCATGAATTCTTATGGCTCTACATGATTTTTTTACATAGGATCAAGCAATTGAACAGACAACAAGACTAGGTAATTGGAGGTAGGTGTTGTGATCCAGCCCTCCTCCAACTCCGAAGATGTTATGTATGGAATACTATGCCTTTAAGATGGAATGTAATAATGTGACCCAATGTATTGCAACAGTTACAACGAGCTACCGCTGCCTCTAGATGGTATCGAGAGGCAGCTGATAGCGATCTACACACATGATACAAGTTAACCAATTACAGCCAGCCGCGGGAAATATTCCTGCCACAGGTAAACCTGATTAAGAATGCCGTGCATCACAATGACGTCACGAATACAGTAACCAATGAGCAACCGTGTAACTAGTTTCAAATGTACCATGCTGTATAAAAGGAGCTGCGCCTCAGCCATTACCTCATGTTCAGATTGCTTACTCTACAATAAAGATGTGTTTGGCCTTATGAATGCTGCCTGCCGTGTATCAATCTGCAAACATCAAAGAAGAGGACCTGGATCAGGGGGCACTCCCTATGCCCAGTTTAGTTCTGCATGCACCTGAGCCTGAGGATGCCCTAAGTCAGGGATCTCAGCCTGTGGCTGGCCCAAGTCTGTTCCTCCCAGCAGCTGACCTGCCAGATCAGGATTCTGGCTCTGACAGTGATCAGCCCACAGTCAGGGAGAGGTCCAGGAAACAGTTACACCTGAGACACAAACAGGCTAGAGCAAAGCACCAAAGAAGGCTCCCAACTGATACAGATTAGCTGGGAGGCTTATAAGCAAGCTTGTTGCAGCCTGCCAGCATTGATACAACTCTTGTGTGAAGACCGGCATCCTGCTTGACTCCAGATTGCCTGCCTAGACCCTGCCTTACCTGCTGTGACCCGACTTCTCTGCCAACCCTGATGATGCCCCTGGACACCCTTTGGATTAGATTACTGACTCGGACTACCGGTAAACAGACCTCGGCTTGCCTTTTGGACTTTGATATCTGGACTATCCTTGAACAAGACTCTCTGTGTAGTGCCACTGTGCGGCGACCGTGCCTGCCCGGGTGAGTCAGCACAGTAGGAGATGGAGAAGCTGTATTCTCCTTAGGTCCATTTATGGGCACAGAGAACCTGTGGTTGGACAGTGGTTCTCACATGAAAATCGTGTGGATGCTTAAGGATCTGTACTTTTGACTCATGCTTTTGTGCCACTGCAAAGCCATTTGAAAACAGACCCACAATTTCTATACAGTATTGTAGTAGCCTGTAGGCAGAGATGGAACCTATGGTTGGACAGTGGTTTGGGAAGGATCCCTCACAAAAATCCTGTGGATCCGTGAGACTATGTGATTTAGATTGGTATTTTTGCACAACTACAAAGCTTGTACCAGAGGTCATTATTTCTATAGTATAATCTGAGGGTACAGATGGTGCCTGTGACTGGACAGGAGTTTAGGGAGGGTCCCAAGCAGATGGATCCATGAGGAGCCACACCTTAAATCAGAAGTTTTGCACCACTGAAAAGCCATGTGCCAAGCAACCTTGTGAGCTCTGCTCTGTAGGCAGATGGGACTTGTGATTGGACAGTGGCTTCAGGACAATCCCATGTATATTATCATGTAGATCTCTCACAATCTGTGCCTTGGGCCCATGTTTTTGCACCACTGCAAAATCACTGCAGTGGCTCAAGTGGCTAAGAGCTGACCGGAAGGCAGCAGGTCAGCAGTTCGAGACACAAATACTGCAGGATGGAATGAGCTCCCGTCTTTGTCCCAGCTCCTGCCAACCTAGCAGTTCAAAAGCAAGAAATTGCAAGTAGATAAATAGGGACCACTCCGGTGGGAAAGTAAACAGTGTTCTGTGCACTGCTCTGGTGTGTAGTCATGCCTGCTACATGACCACGGAAATGTCTGCAGAAGCAGGCAGCACTGGCTCCTCGGCTATGAAACAGAGATGAGCACTGAACCTTACAGTCGGATACGACTGGCTTTCGAGCAAGGGTGACTTTTATCTTTACCTTTACTAAAGTCACGCAGACTGCTATATTTTAGTTTATGGGCCCAGGGGGGTTCCAATGGCATAATAAGGTAAAGGTTTCCGTTGCTCAAAAGCCAGTCGTATCTGACTCTAGGGTTCAGTGCTCATCTGTTTCAAAGCTGGAGCCAGCGCTGTCTGCTTCTGCAGATGTTTCCGTGGTCATGTGGCAGGCATGACTAGACACCAGAGCGCATGGATGATGGGGCTCCCAGAGGAGGAAGTGGAGGAGCAGCGCCGCAGCGCCCCGTAATGGGCATCAGCCCTGGCGCTGGGCGATCTGTGTGACAGCAGCAGCAGCTTGTATACAAATGCCAGAAGCCTCCGGAACAAAATAGGGGAGCTGGAATACTTAGCAATAGATAAGAATATTGATATTATTGGTATCACTGAAACCTGGTGGACGGATGATAACCAATGGGATACAGTTATCCCAGGCTACAAACTGTACAGGAAGGATAGGAAGGGGCAAACAGGAGGTGGTGTAGCCTTGTATGTCAAAGAAGTGATAAAATCGTATGAATTGGAATATCTAGGTGATTTAGAGTCACCATTAGAAGCTCTGTGGGTAAGACTACCAGGCCACAAGGATGGTCTAACAGTAGGCATATACTATCGGCCTCCGACCCAAACTCTTGAGGGAGACTGGCAGTTGGAGAATGTTGTAAAGGAGGCATCCAGGAAGGGAAGCCTGGTTATAATGGGGGACTTCAATTACCCTCACATAGACTGGGTAAACTGTTGTTCAGCACATGATAAAGAGATAAAGTTCCTAGATATGCTAAATGATTGTTCCCTGGGACAGATGGTTGAAGACCCAACTAGAGGTACAAGAATCCTTGACTTGATCCTGAGTAATACTCAGGATCTGGTGCAAGATGTTAATGTGGCTGATCCAATAGGGAACAGTGACCACAACTCAATTATGTTTAACTTGATCATAGACTGCAAGTCATTGATAAAATCTAAAACAGAGACCTTAAATTTTCAAAAAGGAAATTTCCCAAAGATGAGGAAACTAGTAAAAAAGAAACTGAAAGGGAAAATTGAGAGAGTCCAAACACTCCAAGAGGCATGGAGGTTGTTTACAAAAACAATAACAGAGGCCCAATTGGAATGCATACCCAAAAGGAAAAAGGGCACTGCCAGGTCCAAGAGGACTCCGATGTGGCTTACAGGAGCTGTTCGGGAAGTGATCAAGAGCAAGAAAAGCTCATTTAGAAGATGGAAGGCTTGTCCAAATGAGGACAGAAGGCAGAAACATAAATTCTGGCAGAACATATGCAAGGCAACAATCAGGAAAGCAAAGCAAGACTTTGAGGAGCGTATAGCTAAAAATACTCAGAGAAATAACAAGGACTTCTTTAAGTACATTAGAAGTAAGAACCCAACTAGGAAGGCCATTGGACCATTAGATGACAATGGAAGGCAAGGGATTATTAAAGAGGAAACAGAGATTGCAGAGAGACTCAATGAATTCTTTGCTTCAGTATTCACTGAAGAAGACAGAGACCACATGCCCAAAACAGAGCCTATCTTCGTAGGGAGGGAAACAGAAGAATTAAGCCAGATAGAAATAACCAGGGAGGAGGTCCTTGCATGTCTTGTTAAGCTAAACACTAACAAATCACCAGGACCAGATGGCATCCATCCACGAGTTCTCAGGGAACTTAAAGATGAAATTGCTGATCTCCTAGCCAAAATATATAATATTTCCCTCAAATCAGGCTTTGTGCCTGATGACTGGAAGGTAGCGAATGTAACACCAATTTTCAAAAAAGGATCCAGGGGTGATCCAGGAAATTACCGACCTGTCAGTTTGACATGTGTCCCAGGTAAAGTGATGGAAACCATCCTAAAAGATAGAATTAATAGGTACATAGAAGAGAAGGCGCTGCTAAAGGAGAGCCAACATGGCTTTTACAAGGGCAAATCATGCCTCACTAATCTGTTGGAATTTTTTGAGAGTGTCAACAAGCATGTGGATAAGGGGGATCCAGTTGACATTGTTTATCTGGACTTTCAGAAGGCTTTTGACAAGGTCCCACACCAAAGGCTCTTGAATAAACTTACCAGTCATGGAATAAAGGAACAGGTCTTGTCCTGGATCAGCAACTGGCTAAGGGACAGGAAACAGAGGGTAGCACTAAATGGACACTTCTCCAAGTGGAGGGAAGTAAAGAGTGGGGTCCCCCAAGGTTCAGTACTGGGACCCCTGCTTTTCAACCTCTTCATAAATGATCTAGAGGTAGGAGTAAAAAGCAAGGTAGCCAAATTTGCTGACGACACTAAATTATACAGGGTAGTGAAAACTGAGAGAGATTGTGAAGAGCTCCAGAGGGATCTCTTGACACTGGGGGAGTGGGCAAAACAGTGGCAAATGAGCTTCAACATCAGTAAGTGCAGAGTGATGCATGTTGGGGCAAAAAACCCCAATTACATTTATAAACTGATGGGGTCTGAACTCTCTGCGACAAACCAGGAAAGGGACCTTGGTGTCCTGGTGGACAGCTCAATGAAGATGTCAACCCAGTGTGCCTCAGCAGTGAAAAAAGCAAACTCAATGTTAGGGATCATTAGGAAGGGTATAGAAAATAAGTCAGCAAGTGTCATTTTGCCTCTTTATAAATCTATGGTGAGGCCCCATCTGGAATATTGTGTACAGTTCTGGTCGCCATACCTCCAGAAGGATATTATGGAGTTGGAGAAAGTACAGAGGAGGGCAACCAGAATGATTAGGGGACTGGAACACCTTCCTTACCATCTGAGGCTGCAACAGTTAGTCCTCTTCACTCTTGAACGACGGTGTCTAAGAGGTGACCTGATTGAAGTTTATAAAATCATGCACGGTGTGGACAAAGTAGATAAGGAAAACTGTTTTCTCTATTGCACAACACTAGAACTAGGGGGCACTCCGTGAAACTTTTGGGTACTAGTTCTCAAACAAATAAGAGAAAGTATTTTTTCACCCAGAGGATTACTGGTCTATGGAACTCCCTGCCAGAAGAAGTGGTGACAGCTGTCAGACTTGACAGCTTTAAGAAAGGATTAGACAAGTTCATGGAGGACAAGTGTATCAATGGCTATAATTATGGCTACCTAAGGACAACCTCCGGGTTGGAGAGATAGGCAGGATATCTCTCAATGCCATTTCCAGGGAATCCTAAGCAGGTGAAGGCATCTCCTTGGGAATACCCTGAAGGAAATGGTGAGCCACTGTGTGAGACAGAATGCTGGACTGGATGGGCTGTGGCCTGTTCCAGCAAGGCTGTTCTTATGTTCTTATGTTCTTATGTTACCTTCCCACCGAAGTGGTCCCTATTTATCTACTTGCAATTTCTTGCTTTCGAACTGCTAGGTTGGCAGGAGCTGGGACCATACTCAGGGCTCAAGGTTGACTTAGCCTTCCATCCTTTCGAGTCCGGGTAACTTGTGAACTGCCCAGAGAGTGCACTAAGCGCTATGGAGCAGTGTATATATAAGTGTTATTGCTATTGAAGTTGGTCCACCAAGGATCCTGCACAGAAATCCTATGTACCCATGAGGTTTTGTTTTTGTTTCCATCCATGGCTCCACCTTTGACTTTCCTCGCAGCAGAAAAACGATCATGGCGTATGATGCACGTAAAAGCTATGGACTCGCTCACATAAAACCAGGCGCCTCCTCCCTCCCTTCCCTGTTTCAAATTCCTGACCCAGTCCCAGCCAGGCCAGCGGCATTTACTCCTTTCCCTAAGCGCTTACAACTTTCCGCAGACGGGCACTCCCTCCGCCCAATGGCGAGAGCGTTCAGTGTAAACAAGCCCGCCTCCTCAGAATCTTGGGAGCCAATAGAAATGCACGGATGGAGCTAATGGGGGGAACGGAGTCTAGCATTCCCCCGCCTCCCAACTTGGCTTCCCCCGCCCGCGCTGTCCCCTACTTGGGCAGGATGATTGACGCCCAAGCTAAGCCAATGGGCGCGCTCCCTCCGGGGAGCCCCTAGCCAATGGCGTCGTGAGAGCGAGCGAGAGCTAGCCTAGCTATTCGTTTCGGTTGTGCCGCTGGCTGGCTGGGGCTGGGCTGAAAGTTGGTGTGCGGCGCGCGCCTCTGGCAGCCAGGAGGCGGTGGCGGCGTCTGTGGAATGCGAGCTGCCGCCGCGTCCTTCGGGTGATTCCGCCGCCGCCGCCGCCGCCACCTTTCTTGCACCACCAGGCTTGGTGGTGGAAAGAAGAAGCCACCCTTCCTTG
Source organism: Bradypodion ventrale (assembly GCA_035047345.1). Lineage (NCBI taxonomy): Eukaryota > Metazoa > Chordata > Lepidosauria > Squamata > Chamaeleonidae > Bradypodion > Bradypodion ventrale. Next base: position 258,114,173 of record JAWDJE010000001.1, read on the forward strand.
GCTTTTCTCTCTGCCCCGCGATGATGGGGCTCCCAGAGGAGGAAGTGGAGGAGCAGCGCCGCAGCGCCCCGTAATGGGCATCAGCCCTGGCGCTGGGCGATCTGTGTGACAGCAGCAGCAGCAGCAGCAGCAGAGACCCAGCCTTCCCGGGATTAAACGTGGGGAGCAGCAGCAGCAGCAAGAGGAGCAGGAGGAGGAGGAGGAAGGTAAGCGAGTGGAAAGAGGAAGGCGGAGGCGTTGGCCAAGAGATTAGGGTGGGGGAAATCCAGGGACTCCTCGCCTCCCCCCCACACACACACACTGTCCTCAAACCCCCCCCCCCCAAATTAGCAAGGGGATTTATTCTTATTGCATCCACCCAGAGACCTTTCTCCTCTTTCCTTTCCCAATCCCCCCCTCTCTCTCACACACACACATAGAGAGGTTGGACACACACATACAGACACACACAACCACACACACACGCACACATAGAGAGAGGTTGGACACACACACAACCACAGAAAGAGAGAGAGGTTGGACACACACACACACACACACACACACACACACACACACACACACACAGAGGTTGGTCACACACACACACAGAGAGAGAGAGAGAGGTTGGACACACACACAACCACACACACAACCACACACACAACCACACACAGGTTGGACACACAGAGAGAGAGGTTGGACACACACACAAGCCCCCCACCCACACCCCAACACACACACAGGTTGGACACACACACAACCACACATACACACACAGTGAGAGAGGTTGGACACACATACAGAGAGAGAGGTTGGACACACACACAACCCCCCCTCCCCCCCACACACAACCACACGCAGAGAGGTTGGACACACACACAACCAGAGAGAGAGAGAGAGAGAGGGGTTGGACACACACACACACACACACACACACACACACACACACACACACACACACACACACACACACACACACACACAGGTCAGAATGATATGGGACTCTGGAGCCACCCAAGGGCCGTCCTGGATATTGAGAGATGGCTAATGAGTAACAGTCCTCTCTCTCTCTCTCTCTCTCTCTCTCTCTTTGCAGAAGAACTGGAAAGGTGTGTGTGCGCAAGAGAAAGAAAAAAGAGAGAGAAAGAAAGAAAACAATGAAGGCGAGGTGCCTCTAGGAGGTAGGGTCTCCTAACGTAAGAGAAAGCCCCCCCCCCTGGGTAGGAGAAAGCCCCCCCCCAACTGGGTCTCTGTTCTGCTCAGACTTGTGGCATGTCCCCCCTTACCTTTCCAAATCATTACCCAGATTGCAAACACACTACACTCTACACACACACACACACACACACACTCACACACACTCACTCACACATGCATGCACACACACTCTCACACACATGTGTGTGCGCGCACGCACACACACACACACACACACACAAACACAAATCCAGCGTGCCTTGCTGGAAAGAAAGTGCCTGGCGGGAAGGATTTCCCATGTGATGGAGGGGAAAGCCCTTTCCTCCCGAGCAGCTGAAGTGGCAGGAATGCCCTGTGTTCTTTTCCCTCTGGCGTCCTGAGCTTAGAGGCAGCATCCCATTCCTCTTCCATTCTGCACAACGGATGGGATGTCCTTAGAGAGGAGAGGTGGGGAGAAACAACTGTTACACCTTCTTGGCATCTGCGGTGGGGACAAAAGGATTTTTCTCCCCCTCCCTGTGGGATCTGCTGGAAGACCACTCCCTCCATGAAATGGGATGGCCTTGACCTGGTATTGTTGGGGTGGGGAGCTTATTTTGGATGATGATGCTGTCAATAAAAGAAGGGGTAGTGTTTGCTACAAGTCAGATTTGTAGCTTGCATTCCTGAAATTGCTGCTGCATTCCCCCCCTCCCCTTGTCTTAAGGATTTAGGAAAGGGTGTGTGCATGTGTCAGTGGTGTGTCTGTGAATGCAAGGTTAAAAAAAACCTATACGGTTATGATATTATGACATATGTTACGCTAGCCACTGCCTCATCCCAGTTCTGTTTTCCTTTCAGTTTCACAGTCTGTACCTTTTCTGAGCCCATGAAGAAGAACAAGGACTCCATAAGAGAACTTCATTACAGTTGTGGTCTGTCACTGTCAATGGATCCTGTCATACCCAGCCAATAATGTGCCACTTGCTTAAAATGGGATTTGTCCTCATGAAGGGCAATATACCTCATGCATCTTGAACATTCGTTCAGTCTTTTCCTTCTCCAGTGCTTTGCTCAGACTTGCTGTTACATCGCTTAGCGCAAGCACACTGTAAGATCGCATCTCTCCCAACCTCAGATTTCACATTCAAACCCAGCCTTTGGGTCTTTTAAATCTTCATCATCATGGCTTCAGTATGGAAAAGGCTACAGCGTGTTGGAAAACATGCATCCAAATTCCAGTTTGTGGCCTCTTATCAGGAGCTGATGGTTGAGTGTACCAAGAAGTGGTAAGTAGCACCATCTATTTAAATTAGCTGCTGTTGGTTGAACACGGTAATATAACTGCTTGATCTCTCCTCCACATGGGATAAAAGGCAGTTCTAGGTTCCCCCTTTTCATTGCTCTGCTTTGTATAGCGTCTGTTTCTGTCTGAATCATTATTTGTTTGGCAGCCTTGAACCAATTGTTTATTAGATTTGTGGATCTTTGTAGCAACTGGGTGGGTTTTGCTACTGTTGCTGCTTTGGTTGGTTTTAATAAAAGCATTTGTGATGTTACCACAACAGACTCTTGGCAGCCACACAACCCGTTTGACAGAGGAATACGTGCTGCTGTTCTCAAGGCTGACAGCATGATTTATTTCACCTTGCATATGTCTGACTTTTGCCTAAAGTATTTCATTTCCCCTTTCAGCTCTGGAATGGGAACAATCAAGACTTAGCCTTGGGAATTATCTCAACTTATTTGCTTAGTCAGACAAGAATTCCTTGTAGCAGTAACCTAATGGGACATGGTTTAAATTGGCTAGACTGTCCTGGGTAATCAGCTGTACGGGCCTGTCCCAGATGTGTATCTTCACTTCTGCAAAGTATGCTTTCAGAGTTAATAGATGTATATGTGCTATAATTCTCATCGTAGAAACAAATCAGAAGTGTGCGGCGTAGTCAGAATAATATTTTGAAAAATGTGTCTCAAAATTTTGCAGCTTTGTTTTTTGTTCTGCATTATCAGTTTGGAAAGCAAATCCTTGACACTTGGTGGAAACAGATATTGAAGGCGGGGGAGAGATAAATTTGTATCGCTTTTTTTTTTTTGCTGTCAGATTTGACAACTGTGCAGAGTATTTAGTTATAATCAGTTGCTATGTAGCACTTTAGACTGTTAAAGTATTCCCCACGTATTACCTCTGTGTAATTACAGGAAAATGTTTGTACAAGTCTTTTTAAAATTCCAGTTGAAATTTTAGAAATAGTAGCCGTGTTAGTCTGTGTTTCAAGCATATCAGAGAGTAAACAAAACAAAAAGACTAAAAACGTTATGGCCCTTTAAAGACTAATGGCAGTGCTGTATTTTAATGTTAGATTTTGTGGATCAAGTCTGATGAAGTAGGCTTGATCCACAATATTTCACATTAAAACACAACAGTTAGTCTTTAAAGTGCCACAACAGTTTTTGTCTTTTTGTTTTGTTTTATTTACTCTCTGATATGCTTAAATTTCAGTATTGTATATAGGCACTCCTGTCAAGTTTTGGGAAATTTCTGTCAAATAAGGGAAATTTCCCGGCCAAAACAGGAAACTTGACAGCTATGCTTATCCTGTGCTGGCCTCCAGCCTAACTCCAGACTAATTCCAGTCTAACTACTATGGGATGACGGCGGGAAAGAGTGTAAAATATGGGGGTTTGACAGAAATTTCCCAAAACTTGACAGGTATGTGACAGGTATGTATATAGGATCCATAGAAATTGGCTTGCTTAGCACTCACACCATAGTTTATGAGAGTAGTGAGATCTCAACTGGGAACTGATTTCTATCTCTGCCTTCTTTGTTAGAAAATACATGGTTACTGATGGCATATTACTGATAAGAATAAAATATTATGAGCACAGAAGACCTTGGAGGTATAAATGTTTAAGATGAGAGAGCTTCTTACCAAGTTCTTACACAATAAAAACCATAAAACTTTCCTGAGGATGTCGTTTAATGCAACTATTTCAGTGACTTTATGGGAAAGTGTTTCTTCTTTCTTGTAGGATTGTCAGTCTATCCTAGAATAATCCTGTACCCCTACTAGATGTGTGAGAAATTTTAAAACAATCAGCAGATAAAGCTCTTATTTATCGTTTGCTGGTTTGGTGAATTGGGATAGAAACAAAAGATATCCGTCCAAGTCAGAAAATGATGGAGAGCATTTTTTTCATTACTCTCCTAATGCTTTTGCTGTGCACACATGAATGCAGGGACCCACTTGCCCCATTTTGGCTCCCCACTAGCAGTTTAATAAAGCAGGCATGACAACACTAGACCCCCAAAGTCAATCCAGGAACTTGCTTTTGTTGGAAAAAAAAGCTTGTGAAAATATTTGATTAAATTTCAGACTTCTAAGCACTGTGCTATGTTGAGAAAAGTGGTGGCGAATATTTTGTGGTTTGTAATCTAGGGACGAGCACTGCAGTGGCTCAAGTCGCTAAGACGCTGACTGGGAAGCGGAAGGTCAGCAGTTCGATTCCCGAGTACTGCAGGACGGAAATGAGCTCTCGTCTTCATCCCAGCTCCTGCCAGCCTAGCAGTTCGAAAGCAAGAAATTGCAAGTAGATAAATAGGAACCACTTCAGTGGGAAGGTAACAGCGTTCCGTGCACTCCGGTGTCTAGTCATGACTGCCACATGACCACGGAAACGTCTGCAGAAGCAGACAGCGCTGGCTCTTCGGCTTAGAAACAGATGAGCACTGCACCCTAGAGTCGGATACGACTGGCTTTCGAGCAAGGGAAACCTTTACCTTTAATCTAGGGACGACGATGCCTCCGTCAACTTTTGATTTTGAATTGATATAGGTGCAGTGATGCAAGTCTGCCCAGGTTATCCTGCTAGACCATACTGCCAGCGACTCAACGACAAATATCAGGCAGCGGTTAACTAACCTGACAACCCTGAGGACTAACTGCTTTGGGTGCTGAGGTCCACAGGGAAAGGTGATGGTCCCCAAGTGGATTAAATTCCACTTGAATCCATTTTGATGGATGGCAGCAGCTTCATTGATACTGGCCTGGGGCTGATGAGGACTTTGCATGCCAAAAGGGCTCAGAACTAGAAAGTGACTCGTGGAGCTGGATCAGTGGTATGGGGGCAGTAGTGAGCTCAAATTTTTTTTACTACCATGCTGTGGGGGTGGTATGGTGGGCGTGGCCAGGGGGAAAGCCCTGCGTTGCACCCGGATTAGGACTACGTACTTTATTTCAAAACTTGAATGGACGGGGCCAGCTAGAATTTCTGCTACTGGTTCTGGTGAACTGGTGTGAACCTGCTGATGCCCACGACTGTATGGGGGTCATGCTTCGATGCGGAAGGCAAATGGAAGACCAATGCATTATATTCTCAGGACAGTCTTCATGGCTGATTGACATGAAGATCGCCAGGATTCAGATTCGGATATGGCGGAAGAAGAAGAAGCTTTTTTGAATTGATATAGGTGCAGTGATGCAAGACACATTTTTCCAGTTAGTGCCACTTTGGTTGCAACCACTCTTGTGATCTGATCTTAGAAATGAGAAGGGAGGGCACATTTGGGCAATTGTCCTACCCTACATTTGGTGTATGACCAAGCTTCCATTTTCACAGATGATCAACCTGTCTTGGTGAGACTGAATTTACCCCAGAGCAGTTCACCCATCTGTGTAAGTTCAGTGTCTCTTCCAGCTCTTTCAATAGGTGTATGCATGATTTTCTACAACTTTGCTGGCAGTATTGCTATATATTGAGAAAATGGGCAGCCTGGTCATTTGAGAATGATAGTATGCTTAAGCCTTCAGATTTCAAGATGTTCAGGCTTCCGAAGGTTTGGGCTGTGTTAAATTTCATGTTTTCTGTAAGGAGTAGGAAGCAGTCTTAAAATAAAAAAAGTTCTATTTGCATTGAGGCTGAAATTATAAACTTTTGCTTTTATAAGTGGTAATTCTCTACAAAATCATAGATGGCCATATTTTTGCTAGAAAGTGCCTCCTTTCCCCCTGATGTTTTGATGCTTATTTTGGTATGCCAGAGAAAAACTTGTATCTTCTGCATAAACTTCTAGTTTGGTTCATTCGAGGAAGGCTACAAAATTGGTCCCCGTAGCTGCAAAATCTGAAGAAAATGCTCTTTTGTACATGATACAGCAATTAACTATTATGATTAGAATATATACCCTTAAGGCCAACATTTTCAAGTGTCCTGTTGATTAAAAAGCTATTAAACTGTGATATTATTTTAATATAGTCAGATTCCAGCATTCCAACAATACAATGCCTTTTCAGAGGAATAATGCACCATTCATATGTTAAAATGGCCAACAATGAAGTATTAAAATACACTTGGGAGGGAAATGGGCTTTTGGGGGAGAAGATTTTTATACAACAATGATGGTGACGGTATTCCTTGAAGATTTATACATTTTTTTGTCCTCAACTCTTATCTCCATGTAAAACCTGAATAATGATGATGATGATAGCAAGTCGTCTGGTCAATTCTGACTTATAGCAATTTTTTCAGGGTTTTCTAGGTCGAGAATACATAGAAGTGGTTTATCATTCCCTTCTTGGGGTGCCCAGGGACTGTGCATCTTGCCTAAGGCCATACAGGCTAGGTCTTCTCCTTAGAGGAGCAGTGGGGAATTGAACTCCCAACCTCCAGCCAGATAACTAAAACACTGAGCTATCCAGCAGAATTCTAAACTATTCAGTAACATATATGGGGTTTATAATATCAATATAATATCAATAATGTTGCTTATTAAAGTTCTTTTCCTTCACTAGAAGTGAAGCCAGACGTACATGCTGCCATTGAATATACTTTGTTCCAGTGGCTCAAGTGGCTAAGACGCTGACTGGAGGGCAGGAGGTCAGCAGTTCGATTTCCGAGTACTGCAGGCTGGAATGAGCTCCCGTCTTTGTCCCAGCTCCTGCCAACCTAGCAGTTCGAAAGCAAGAAATTGCAAGTAGATAAATAGGGAGCACTTCGGTGGGAAGGTAAATAGCGTTCCGTGCACTCCGCTGTCTAGTCATGCCTGCCACATGACCACGGAAACGTCTGCAGAAGCAGACAGCACTGGCTCTTTGGCTTTGTTGAAACAGAGATGAGCACTGAACCCTAGAGACGGATACGACTGGCTTTTGAGCAAGGGAAACCTTTACCTAATTATTGTTGAGAAGTTAGGCTGTTGTTGTTTTGTTTTGCTTTTCTGAATCTTGACACTCTTTTCTATATAAACGGTGTATCTATTGGTAGAGTTTCATTTGTCCTGTAGTGCCAAAGCCATTTTTAGTCTTGCATTTTCATCTCAGCTTTATTGCTATTTGAAATACTTGTTCCTAATAATTATTAAAAAAAAATGATTAGTCTCTTAAATTCTTTTTCTTCAGAGGCACCAAAGCAAAAGTAAAGGAATTACACTTCTATACCACCCCATAGCACTTAGTGCACTCTCTGGGTGGTTCATAAGTTTATTAGCATTTTGCTACCAACATGCTGGGTACTCTTTTTACTGGAAGGCTGAGTCAACCTTGATCCCTGGTCAGGACTGAACTCACAACCTTTTGGTTGTTTGCAGTATAGCAGTTTAACCACTGCATCACCAGGGCTCCCAAAAATTGCCCACCTGCAATTATGCAGAACAAGATTTTGGCCACTGTCTTCTCAAACTTCAGGTGAACAGAAAGTCTGACCAGTGTATTAACAGGATTGTAGCACATGTGCAAACATTGCTTTTACACAAAAGAGAATTTGCTTAAAATCACTTGAGTAAGTGGCAAGATCCCATGTAATGCACCCTCAGGAATTTGTGTTAAACAGAACTTCAGTAACATACAGTACAGTATATCAGAGAATAAACAAAATAAAATAAAAATGCTGTAGCACTTTAAAGACTAACTGTTTTATTTCAGTGTGAGCTTTCGTGGATTAAGTCCATTTCATCAGACATGGGAGTGAAGCTTTATAGAAGTAAGAATGCCAGTATTGTCAGCTTTTCCATAGGCTTGACTAGAAAGGCATCTTGTCTTTCTCACTCAGTAAAATATCTTTGGCCAAACCTAAGCATTTGTCAGTTTTATTTGAAAACAAGCCATTTGAAGTGCTTGTAAATTTCATCTGATCTGTACATGCTGCACTGAAAATCCTAATAAATTGCTACCAATGCAGTATATAGGGTGTCCCATAAGTCACCGTACATAACAACATATATCTTGGAACATGTTTGCCATGAGTGGGGGGAAAAAGACCTGGTGTGCATAGAAGGAGGTGGCCTAACACATAGAGAATATTTTGTAATATTTTGTATATTTTCATAGAATCACAGAATTGGAAGGGGCCTTTTAGGTCCATTGGGTCCAACCCCCTGCTCAATGCAGAAATCTGAATCAAAGCAGATGTGACAGATGCTTGTCCAATTCTCTCTTGAATGCTTGCAGTATGTTTTGTTAATAAAGGTACATTTAGATACAAATTTCCATTTCCCCTGAATATGGCAACTTTTGGGATGCACTGTATCTCCATAGAATGGGGCATTGTTGCTTCGGTTTACCACACTTCAGAAATGTGGACGGGTATCAAGGACTGCTGACTATGCACTGGGTTATGAATAAAATATTCATAAAACATGATTTGTGGCCATTAGCAAAAGCTGCCCTCTGCTCACTCTTCTTTTTTCTCCACTTTAGCATTCTTCCTTTCATGTTCTTCTGCCTTAGTAATGATAGTGGATAAAAGACTGTGGTGGCTTAGTGGTTAAGATGCTGAACTTGACAATTGGCAGGTTGGCAGGTCACCAGTTTGAGATCTGAGTACTGCACAATGGATTGAGCTCCCATCCCTGTCCCAGCTCCTGCCAACCTAGCATTTCGAAAGCAAGAAATTGTAAGTAGATAAATAGGTACCGCTTTGGTGGGAAGGTAAACAGCATTCCGTGTCTAGTCATGCCTGCCACATGACCACAGAAACATCTGCAGAAGCAGACAGTTCTGGGTCTTTGGCTGTAAACAGAGATGAACACAGAAGCCTAGAGTCGGTTATAACTGGCTTTTAAGCAACGGCGACTTTTACCTAATAGAGGATATTCTGCATGTTACTCACAGGGAAACCTGACTGTGTCAAACCATCCAGAGTGATTGTGAGGTGTGTGATCCACAACTGACAATTATTTGTAACTAGCAGAGGTGCCCGTCCTTCGTCCGCGACAGACCCAACCCAGGCCAGGGATACAGCAGGGCCCTCCTCTCCTGCGCTGACTGTACCTTCCGAGGTGAGGGGGGGGCATTCTGGTGTGGACGTTCTGGTGTTGTGTGTTTCCACGTGGTTCTAGGAGACCCCCGTGCCCGGTTTTTCCACCTGCTCCCGGGGCTGCCACGCGTCTCACCCTCCAAGGGCTGGTCTAGCCCTGCTGTTTCTCCTGGCACTCGGTCTCCCACTGCGGCTTGCGCTGGCAGGCTGCAGGCCTGTGTCTGTGGGCCCAGCTGGGGGAAGGGGGCAGCGGTGAGTCCTTGGCTGGGCAGAAGCCACGGGCTGCACGGCTGGCCACACGGTGGCTCTCTGGTCTTGGTTCTGTGAGGTGTGACGTGGCCGCACTGCCATGCAAGTGTGCAGTAATGGCTTTTCTCTCTGCGTATCTTCGGCTTCTCCGCCCGGAAACTGTGGCTTGGTCTGTCAGGGTTGTGACGTGCTTGAGCTGTCGCGCATGCGCGCACCAACGGCCATTTTCCTTGTCTGGCTTTGGCGTATCATCCTGGGGTTTCCGATTGGCTGCGGCGTGGCGCTGGGGGTCCTGGGAATTGTAGTCATTTCTTTTTTCCCAGCTGGTGGGGTGCCCGCCTTCCCATGGCCCTGGGTCCCCCCTTTTGAATTCAAGATGCCCACGGTAGGTGCGTGGCCAAGCTCAGTCTCTTGAGTTTGAATAGCTTTATTCAAAACCATGGTAGTAAGGAAACAGGTGAAATAATCAGCTATGAAAATTTGGCCCATGTGAATTTAGCTAAAAAGAATGCATTTATGTAAAGGTAGGGACTGCAGTGGCTCAAGTGGCTAAGACGTTGACTGGGAGGCAGAAGGTCAGCAGTTCAATTCCTGAGTACTGCAGGACGGAATGAGCTCCCGTCTTTGTCCCAGCTCCTGCCAACCTAGCAGTTCGAAAGCAAGAAATTGCAAGTACAGTAGATAAATAGGGACCAATTCAGTGGGAAGGTCCGTGTGCTCCGGTGTTTAGTCATGCTTGCCACATGACCACGGAAACGTTTGCAAAAGCAGACAACACTAGCTCTTTGGCTTTGAAACAGAGATGAGCACTGACCCCTAGAATCGGATACAACTGGCTTTCGAGCAAGGGAAACCTTTACCTTAGGTAAAGGCCTCCCATGCTCGAAAGCTAGTCACATCCGACTCCAGGATTTGATACTCTTCTTGGTTTACAGCCAAAGAGCCAATGCTGTCTGCACCTTCAGACGTTTCTGTGGTCATGTAGCAGGTATGACTAGATGCTGGAGCACACGGAATGCTGTTACCTTCCCACCAATGCGGTATCTATTTATCTACGTGCAATTTCTTGCTTTCGAGCAGGTAACTTGACAGGAGGTGGGACAGAGTATAGCACCCATAAGTGCTGTTGTGCATTGCTTGCTTTAATCAGTTTAGTTCAATTTGAGTTCCATTACATGCTATTGTCATCCTACTTTATGCTATAGTTGTGGATTAGACTACATTAGACATACCAACTCTGGGGTATGTCTAAACATTCCAGAGTCCAAGATAATTTAGTTGAATAATAGCAGAATGCTGGAAAACCAACATTTTGGGGTGGCTTTTTGTGTGTGCTGCAACTAAAGTAATTCCCGACTTTCTCAGTGAATTGGCTTATTTGTATTCATTTTTGTTATCACAATTTCTTTCAAGAAATAACTGAATAGATTATGCAAATATAAATCAGGTAGATCTGAAGTCTCATTCATTTAAATTCCTTTAAACATATGCTTGATGGCAGCCTAGGGTTCTGTAGAACATTTTTCATTTTGATTCATTACTAGCAAATCAGCTGAAAGAATGAAATATTACCATCTTTATTAACTTTTCAGCATGCATGCATTCAGTCTTTTTAGTTGATTGGTATTATATGTTACTAGCAGAGGTTGCCCGGTGTTGCCAGGCTGTTTAAAATTGTGTTGGAAGGTTAAATTGTGTTAATGATTGTTAAAATTTGCTTAGTCTGTAATTTTTAAAATGTTTATTTATACAAATTTTTTTTGGCTTGGCTGGCTGTTTTATGTAACTGAATAATGTTTTAGTTTTTTTTAAAAAAAAAATAGTTGTACCGTAGGTAATAATTTTAATAATGTGAAAGTAAATGTTTTTTACATTCAATGTTTTTAAAATGTGTTAAGTTATTTTGGGTTTTTATTTGAGTTAGCACTCAGCACAGGATTTTAATAATTATTTTATTTTATTTTATTGACATATGTTTGTGATTTGTGCTAAATTGTGTTTTCGTTTAATTTTTTTGACTTGTTATTTTTGTGACCTTTTGTATAAAATTGTGATTTTGTGTTATTGTTTTGATTTGTTTTTACTGTTGTGGTCTTTTGTTTGGGGCAGTAGTGTGTTTTTGAGATTGTTTTTACTATTGTGGCCAGCAGGTGGTGCTGGTAGGGGTTTTCTTGTATTTTGACTGTTTTTTCTCTCCTGGCCTCTGGGTGGAGCTTCTTCCGGTAAGTAGTCTCTTTATTCATTTCATTTCCAGTCGTCGTGCAGGTAGCACGTGTGCTGGTGAGTTGGCTTGTTTTCTTTTAAAAAATTTTTTTGGGGGGGTTGGATTTTGTATTGTTTTGACTGTTTGTTTTGTTTTTGATTGTGTTTTTGATTACTTTGTATTGTTTTTTGGTGTTGTTTTTGTTTGTTTTGTGTATTTTTGGATGTTTTTGATTGTGTTTTAAGGTTTTTTTGTAAATTATTTATTTATTTATTTATTTATTTTGTTGTTGTTGTGGCTTGGGGCGTGGTTGGTTTATTTCCACAGGCCGGCCTGGCTGGCCGGACCGCGGGAATTCCAACGCCACTTTATGTGGCGTGGGGGGGGGGGTTATTTCCGCAGGCCGGCTTCACTGGCCAGACCGCGGGCGTTGGCGAGGGGGGCTTTATTGTCTTATGGTGCTTTGATTGTGTGGAGTTGTGAAAGTAGATCGGGGTTTCCCCTTTAATATCAGTGGGTGGGGGGTTGCGATCCCCCTCTCCGCTGGCTCACCTGGGGTTGGGAGGTTTGTGGAGACAAAAGGGGTATGTCCCCCCAACCCTTCTGGACCCAGGAGACCAGGGAGAGTGGATCGATTCCTCCCCCCCCTCCTAAAAAAAGCTCTGTTTTTAAAGAGAAGAAGAGATTTTTTAAAATCTGCAAGTAATGTACTATAAAGTCAGTGCAGTGGGTTAAGCTTCTGTCCTGCAACCAAAAGGTTGTGAGTTCAATCCTGGCCAGGGATCAAGGTTCACTCAACCTTCCATCCTTCCAAGGTCAGTAAAATGAGTACCCAGCACGTTGGGGAGAAAATGCTAATTAACTTGTGAACCACCCAGAGAGTGTGCTAAGTGCTATGGGGCGGTATATAAGTGTGATTGCTTTGACCACAGAATGCTATATATGGTAACTCAAACCAAGTCCCATTAAATTTTATGACCCTCACTTCCAGGTCTACCACTCATATGGCTACTTTACAGCTCTGACATATGTACATAGATCCCACTGAGGTCTTTGACACTTGCTTCCTAATAGGTGTGCAGCTTGGTGTAGTTATAAAATTGACATATTTGACAGTACTGTATTTTGTTGTACAGCATGCTATTATTCCTCAGCTGGGTGTCTTCATGCATGGCATTTATCAATTTAAAAAAACACATGCAAACACACAAGAGAGAGTTCATCTGGGAGGGGAAATATCATTATTATCAACACAGACAGGAATACGTCTCACTTTTTGTAAATCTATTAGTGCCAATATAGTTAGGTATGTAAATTCTCATTGAAAAAAGAGAATCATAGCTAACAGGTGTGCTGTTTGTGGACAACTGTCACTCTACTGTCATCATGACTTTACAAACAAATCTACAAGCTCTTTTTTAAAAATTACCACTCATACTGGGGTTTAAAATGCTATCACCTGCTTAGTGCTGCATTCGTATGAGGCACAAATACCTAGACCCGTGGTTCCCAATGTGGGGCACACACCCTACAGGGGGCAATTTGATTTTTAAGATGGGCAATTCGAGAATGAATTAGACCAAGTTAATGGCCTTTTAGGCTTCCTCCACATGAATAAGAGTTTACTTTTTGAATAATAAGAATTATATGTCACGGGGCATGGGGGCATCAGGATTTTACAGATGCTTAGGTGGGGCATGGCCAAAAAAGGTTAGGAACTACTGACCTAGAGGCATGAGAGTGCGTAAGGTTACCAATGTACAAATGATGTGTTAATAATGGCTTTCTAATAGAAATAAGATAATCATAAATTGAAAATATAAGTTTCATAGGTGATGGGGAGCACAGAGACATTTGTTTTGTTAATATAGAAATATATATACACATATAATTTGTTATTGTAATAGCTATTGGTGTGACATTGTAATTTTGTGTGTGATTCTGTTGTTTTTTTTTAAAAAATAATTAATTAAAAATATTGGCTTTCTATTGAATATAGTCAGCAATAGTTTCTGTAATTTATCGATATGGGCTTGAGCGTTCTTTTAGCTATCTTAGAATATTCTAGAGATGCATGTGTTGTGAATTTAACTGCTATATCCTTCCCTGGAGCACACATCTTCTGTAATGTATACTTCGGGTGTTTTAAATCTTAACCTATAAAATCGAGGGTTAACCGTTGGAACTTTGCATAGTCTCCTTAGCCAGGTCCTACTAGCTTGCACTCACCATTCGTGCACACGCCCGAACTGGGTACGCAGGTAAACGGAAGATTGAGAAATGCGCCAGTGGGGCAAGAGCCCCACAAACACGAAAAAAGGGAAACAACTTCATTTCCCAACATTCTTTGCGCCGCGCCACAGCCAATCAGGCTGAGAGGCGCGACCACAAAGAACATTGAGAAACGCGCCACGGCCAATCAAAATCGAGCCGCAGGAAAAAAAACGCACCACAAGCACAAATCATAAACCCATAACTACAAGCCCCAGAGTCCTGTGCGACATGAGCGCACAGAACGCTGAGGAAGCCAGCACCTGAAAAATTTAAAAAACAAAACAACTCACCGCCTCACAGCCACACAAACACCAACTGCCCTTCTTTCCCTCACCAATGGCGCCTGAAGGTCCCGACTGGAGTTGGGAAACCAAGCGGTTTCTTCTCTTTAAAAACGGAGTTTTTTTTATTTCGAGGGGGGTGGAATCGATCCCCTCTCCCTGGTCTCCTGGGTCCAGAAGGGTTGGGGGGACATGCCCCTTTTGTCCCCCCAAACCTCCCAACCCCAGGGGAGCCAGCAGAGAGGGGGGTCGCAACCCCTCCACCCACTGATATTAAAGGGTTAACCCCGATCTACTTTCACGACTCCACATAATCAAAGCACCATAACACAATAAAGCCCCCCTCCCCACCACCTAGCCCACCCTTCCTAACCCCCACCAACCACGCCCCCTCCCCACCATCTAGCCCACCCTTCAACCCCCCCACCGACCACACACCCCTCCTCACCACTTAGCCCACCCTTCCTAACCCCCACCAACCACGCCCCCTCCCCACCACCCTTCCTAACCCCCACCAACCACGCCCCCTCCCCACCACCCTTCCTAACCCCCACCAACCACGCCCCCTCCCCACCACCTAGCCCACCCTTCCTAACCCCCACTGACCACGCCCCCTCCCCACCACCTAGCCCACCCTTCCTAACCCCCAATGACCATGCCCCCTCCCCACTACCTAGCCCACCCTTCCTAACCTCCACCAACCACGCCCCCTCCCCACCACCAAATAAATTTTTTTAAAAAAAATTACTAAAAACACAGTCAAAAACATCCCAAAATACACAAAAACAAACAAAAACAACACCAAAAACAATACAAAGTAAACAAAAACACAATCAAAAACAAAACAAACAGATAAAAAATACAAATTCTAACCCCCCCCACACACACACACACACGAAAGAAAACAAGCAAACTTACCAAAAGATGTCCTACCTCCATGAGGACCGGAAAAGAAATGAATAAAGAAAGAGACTACTTACCAGAAGAAGCTCCACCCAGAGGCCAGGAGAGAAAAAACAGTCAAAATACAATAACCCCTACCAGCACCACCTGCTGGCCACAATAGTAAAAACAATTCAAAAACACACAACAGCCCCAAACAAAAGACCACAAGAGTAAAAACAAATCAAAAACATAACACAAATTCACAATTTTACACAAAAGGTCACAGCAATAAAAACAAGTCGAAAAAAATTACACTAAAACACACTTTAACACAAATCACAAACATATGTCAATAAAATACAATAGAAACTTTTAAAAATCCTGTGCTGAGTTTTAACTCAAATTAAAACCCAAAACATCTAAACACATTTTAAAAACATTGAATGTAAAAAACATTTACTTTTACATTATTAAAATTATTACCTACGGTACAACTAATTAAAAAAATTCAAAAAACTAAAACATTATTCGCTTACATAAAACAATTTGAAAAAGTTATATCACACTTTGTTCTTTTATTAATCCTCAAAAAAACAAAAAAAAGCAGATCACAGTTAATAACAGCCAAGCCAGTTTCTTTTACATAAATAAACATTTTAAAATTAAAATTACAGACTAAGCAATTAACAAAAAAACATTAACATAATTTAGCCTTCCAACACAATTTAAAACAGCTCGGCAACACCGGGCAACCTCTGCTAGTGTAAGATATATTTGATGCACTGTGGGCATAATAGATATTTAGCTAATTAAATATTTAGGTTATCCAATTGAATTTTGGCTGCATGAGTTATGTGCTATGGTTTGTTGCTTCAAGGGGAAAAACTTTTGTTAGTGTCTGCAAAGGAGGTACCATTTAATCGTCCTTGCAAAACCCCCATGAGATGTAGATGTCTTACTTGTCAGGGGATTGCTACAAGGTACCAGGCCTTCTACAAGGTATTTATTTATTTTTATTTATTTTTATATTTATATATATACCGCCTTCCTCGCCCTGGGGGCGACTCAAGGCAGTTTATATGTGCTCGGGGGTCGCTTAACTTTTGTTATGTATCTTTTACATTGCATGATAAGCTTTCTAAGGAAAGTGTCTTCTATTCAATGCGACATGGGATGGGGTTCTTGCTGATTCTTTTGGATCTTTGAATACTACAGTAAAACCCCTACTTACGAAAAAAGTAGGTTTTTGCTTAAATTGAATTTTTTGGTAACTCAAAACAAACCCATAGGAAAAATTATTTTTTTATGTAACTCAAAGCAAACCCATAGGAAAAATGAAATTTTTATGTAAATCAAAGCAAACCCATAGGGAAATGAATTTTTACGTAACTCGAAGCAAACCCATAGGAAAAAGAATCTTTATGTAACTCAAAGCAACCCCATAGGAAATCGTGTAAATCGGGACATGGTTTTAGCATAAAATCATTATGTAAGTCGAATTTTATGTAATTCGAGGCATTTGTAAGTCGGGGTTTCACTGTATTTGATACTGTGCTATTGTCCTGCCACGTCTGGCTGATAATGCGATTTGGAGGTACTGTTGTATGAGGTTCCTGACCCTGAGTGACTGAGTGTTCTGAGAAGGTGGTGCTGCGCTACCATTGAAAATCATTGGCTTCTTGTTTTCTGTAGTTCCTCAAGGCCTTGTTTATCCCTTGTACTCTTTAACATCTAAGTGAAGTGATGGCAGAAGGTCACTCGGAGATATGGGATGGATCTGTGCTGATGATACTCAGCTCTAATTGTCCTTGGCAGCTGCCACCAAGGAGGATGGGGTCATAGATCACAGCCTGGCTACAATGAGGAATTGTATGTGGATGAATGAATGGTGGGTCAATCCAGATGAGGTGGATATATTTTTGGAGCCTATACAATTTAACCTGGCGTTTGGGTTGGATATTAGAGAAATCTGTTTTGCAGTTTGCAGGGGAGGGGCATTCTTAGACCCTATCCTGTTTCTAGAACATCAGGTGGCTGTAGTGGTTGGGAGGGACTTTGCTGAGCTACAGGTGGAGAGAAGATTTAGCCACAGGCAGCTATTAATGGCATGATTGCTTTGCACATAGGTTACTATAGCCAAACTCTTTGTGGCCTCAATGAAGTACAGTACTCAGAAAGTACTACAGAATTTGTCAGTTAGACTTTGATCAGGTGTTTGCTTTGTAGACCGTATGATCATAGTCCAGGAACAACTGCTTTGGCTCCCTTTCTGTTTCCAGATTCAGTACAAAATTCTGGGTTTGACTTACAGAATCCTAAAAAAAAATTAGTATGTAAGTATTTGAAGAATCACCTCTGCCATGCAGATGGTCAATAATTTATAGTAATAAAAGGAAACAAATGAGGTTAGTGAGCAGTTGAGAGGGAGCTTTTTTTGTGGTAATAACCTATTTCTTGTACTCCCTCCCTAAGAAAGTGAGATTGTCTCCTTCAGTAGTTTGGTTTAGAAGAGCAGTACCTAATGCTTTTGTTCCATCTAGTTTTTAGTCTTCAGTAGAGATGTGAAGGCCCGGAAAAAAACTGATTTTTTTTAAAAAAAACCCCCCATTTCTCCTGTTTTATTCTGAAGCCTTTTTTGTTTTTTCCCGAAAAATAAAAAAAATAAAAAAATAAAAAATATATAGAATGTTTTATTTTAACATGATGAATAAAATATTTTAAGGTAAGGCCGGGTTCAAATATTTTTGCACTGAAACTCGGCACATACGTACCTAGGGCCGAAGAGACGGTCACTGCGGGGGTGTCAAGCCCATGGGGAGGGGTACGCTCCCTAAATCAATCCGCAATGGGAACGCCCCCACCGACAGGAGAAAAAGCAAGGGGAAAAAGCCAACCAGGGGGGGATTGTGATGTCATCGCCATAGCTAAACCAATTCCCAGCTGACCAGATCTGGGGCTCCGTGACATCACAGGCTCTCTCATACGAAGTGACACCCCTGCACCGATTGTGCTGGGACCTGCTTGCACGCCTACCTTCAATGTCTGGGGTGGCCAGCGTGGGTAACTGGCAGCCCGCCTTGGGTCCTTGCCCCCAAAAGGGGCTTCAATGCCCCCCCCCCCCCCGCTGGCAGAAATGACCAGGGGAAGTGACTGTGCAAGTGCAAGAATCCATACATGCACCTAACCCTGCCTAGCGTTCCAAGCTGTGGTGCATGTGCGAAATTCCATGCATGCACCAAAGTCAGCCCGGCATTCCAGGTGGCGCACGACCTAGCCACCAGTATGGACATTATGGCTGCCCTCGCCCCAGTGACTACTGTCAGTGGGCGGCCACCACGGCATGGCTCTTCTGCACTCCTGAGGCATGCCTCAGGGGGAGGGAGAACCCACAGCTGGGGGACGGGCAGAGGGGGACGGGCAGAGGACGGGTCCGGGTTGCCGCCTTCCACAGGCCTCCGCCCCCACAATGGGTCCTCTGCCCATGAAGGTGTCAACCCAGTGTGCCTCAGCAGTGAAAAAAGGAAACTCAATGCTAGGGATCATTAGGAAGGGTATAGAAAATAAGTCAGCAAGTGTCATTTTGCCTCTTTATAAATCTATGGCGAGGCCCCATCTGGAATACTGTGTACAGTTCTGGTCGCCATACCTCCAGAAGGATATTATGGAGCTGGAAAAAGTGCAGAGGAGGGCAACCAGAATGATTAGGGGACTGGAAACCTTCCTTACCATCTGAGGCTGCAACAGTTGGGCCTTTTCACTCTTGAATAACGGCGTCTAAGAGGTGACCTGATTGAAGTTTATAAAATCATTCACAGTGTGGACAAAGTAGATAAGGAAAAACTGTTTTCCCTATCGCATAACACTAGAACTAGGGGGCACTCCATGAAACTTTTGGGTACTAGTTCTCAAACAAATAAGAGAAAGTACTTTTTCACTCAGAGGATTACTGGTCTATGGAACTCTCTGCCAGAAGAAGTGGTGACAGCTGTCAGTCTTGACAGCTTTAAGAAAGGATTAGACAAGTTCATGGAGGACAAGGGTATCCATGGCTATAATTATGGATACCTAAGGACAACCTCCGGGTTGGAGAGATAGGCAGGATATCTCTCAATGCCATTTCCAGGGAATCATAAGCTGGTGAAGGCATCTGCTTGGGAATCCCCTGAAGCAAATGGTGAGCCATTGTGTGAGAAAGAATGTTGGACTGGATGGTTTGTGACCTGTGCTAGCAAGGCTGTTCTTATGTTCTTATGTATATATGTTCTTATGTCTCAAGGACACATTTTGTACATTTAATGAAAAAAATCATATACTGTACTACCAATCTATTCCATATTTTGCAAATTTGGTACTGTTTCTCCCAACATCAAATATTTTTGCTAATTATTCTGGAAGTGATTCAGTGAAACATCAAATGTTTTTACTAACCATTCTGAAAGTACACATATATGGATGTCTTGTCTCAAACTTTTTATATATTGTTCAATATCTTTTTTTAAAAAAAACATCTACTCCACACACACTCACCCCTTGGTTTCCTTGTTAGAATAACATCAGTGTTATGAATGCATATTCTTCTAGATTTTATATTTTTGAATTCACTACATAATACCTGTACACTCCTGTTGCTGAGCTGTTCAAAATCTGTCTTGCAGGTACTGTAGTTTGCAGTGTTCAGGAAAAAGTGTGTCAATGAAGCAGTAGATTTGGTTGCTATCAATCTCTGTTCTTCAGTGGCAGCCACTTTCAGTCTGAAGCCCTTCAGAGGCATTGGACTATAATTCCCATCACCAATTCACCAGTATGGTAGGAGTTGTAGTTGTACTTTTCGGAAGCATCACTTAGGGAAGGCTGTTTTGTGAGATCTGAAGAACAATGTGCATTTGTCCTTCTGTAATCTTCTACTTGCACAGATCTTGGGAGAAAAGATAAAAAGGTCTGAGAAAAATGTCACGTTTCTCTGGAAAATGAGGAAACCAAGGTGTGTGTGTGTCTGGAGAAGATGATTTTTAAAAAAGATTTTGAACAATGTATAAAATGATTGAGACAAGGCATCCATATATTTGTACTAATTCTTAGTGTTTTCAGAATGATTAAAAAAATTGATGTTGGGAGAAATGGTACCAATTTTATAAAATACTAGCATAGTTTGCCCGGCGTTGCCGGGCTGTTATAAACTGTGACCAGCTTTGTTTGGGTTTTTTTGTGGATTAAAAAAAGAGCAAAGGATGATATAATTGTTTCAAATTGTTTTATTTAACCAAATAATGTTTTAGTTTGTATTTTTTTTGTTAATAGTTGTACTGTAGGTAATATTTTTAAAAATGTGAAAGTACATGTTTTTTACATTCAATGTTTTAAACTGTGTTTAGATGTTTTGGGTTTTTATTTGAGTTAAAACTCAACACATGATGTTATAAATCTTTTTATTTTATTTATTTAACATATGTTTGTCATTTGTGTAAACTTTTGATTTATTGTTATGTTTTTGACTTGTTTTTATCCTTGTGGCCTCTATGTGGGGCTGTTGTGTTTTTGAGTGGTTTGACTATTCTGCCCTGCAGAGAGGGCTGTTAGTGGTTTTGGTTTCGTTTCACGTGTTTTTTTCTCCTCTAGGGGCTTCTTCCGGTAAGTAGTCTTTGTTTCTTCATTTCTGTTCCGGTCGTCATGGAGGGAGGATGTGCTGGTGCATTGTCTGGTTTTCTTTCCTCTGGGGTTTTTCTTTGTTCTGTTTTTGTGGTGGTGGATTGGGAGGTGTTTCTGTTTGTTCTTTTTTGTTTTGGTTGGGTTTTAGGTTTGTTTAATTGGTTTGGTTATTTCTGGTTTTGTTTAATTTTTCTTATTTCATTGTTGTTTATTTGTGTAATTTGTTGTTGTTTGTTTGTGTAATTTGTGGTTTTTTCATGTTGTAGTTAAGTGTTTTGTATGTGCTTTTGTGGTATTGTGGATGTTTTTGTTTGTGTATTTTGTGGTTTATTTTTTGTTTATTAATGGATTTTTAAATTATTGATTTATTTTTGTTTTATTATTTTTTATTAATTTTTGTGTTTGATTTTGGTGTTGACTTTAGTGTGAAGAACGGGCTGCCTGTCAGTTCCTCTTTTCCCCATTGCTGCTTCAAATTTTGGTTTCGATGCAGTAATGGGGGAAAGGAGGAGGAGGCAGTCAGCTCGTTCTTCTCCCGGGAAGATTCGTTAGGTAGGTTGGGGTAGAAGGAGGAGGCAGAGAAGAGCTATCTCTGTCTGACGATGGTTCTCTCCTCTCTGTCTCCTTTCTCTCCTGGCTTACCTAACCGGAGATCGGCAGGCAGCGATCCGTAAGGGGTGGTGCTCTTCCTTGCGGATTGCTGGCTGCTGCTTTTGTATTCGGAAGTACAAAGGCATCAGCCAGTCATCTGCCAGGGAGGATGCTTCCCATGGTGAACTGCTGCCTGTTAATGGGGTTTTTTCCACCCCGGCTCAACTTTCCTTGAGGTTGGCGGTGGTCTCGCCGTGTCTTTGGCAGGGTAGCGTGGAGGAGAGAGAGTCCCTCTTCTCTCCGTTCCTCTGGGAAAGAAGAATGTCAGGTGTTTTGCGGTGGAGTTTTGTGGCTCTTTGCTTTGCGAGGCTGTGAGGCGCTGCATCCGCCTGTGGCGGACTTGCGCTCCCGTTGCGTTTTGTAATTTTATTTTTCACGCACCGGCTTTCAGCGTTCTGCATGCTCATAGTGCGCAGGACCCTGGGACTAGTAGTTTTGTGTTTGTGGTTTGCATTCATGTGGCGGTTTTTTCCTGCGGCTTGATTTTAATTGGCCGCGCCGCATTTCCCAATGTTATTTTTGCTCGTGCCTCTCAGCCTGATTGGCTGTGGCGCGGCGCAGCGCAGAGAACGTTGGGAATTAAAATTGTTTCTCTTTGTTTGTGTTCGTGGGGCTCTTGCCCCACTGGTGCATTTCTCAACCCTGCAGTAACCTCCGTACTGGGTTTGGGCGAGTGCAGGAGGCTCGGTACGGGATAGGATGGACGGGTGCAGAAATGTATACCAAGTTCCCATGGTTAACCCTTGGGTTTATAGGTATAGATGGAATATATTGTGAGTGTATGATTCAAGAATGCTGTCTGCAGTTCTGGCCATTATATCCTTTCTGCAACTTAGTAGCTTTGCGTTTGCAAGAAATACACTCTTAATTCTCCTTGCTTCTTTCTAACGTGCTTCAGATCCCACCATGTTCTGCATCACATGGCAGAAACAAGGGTGAAAAAATTGTCAACGTACATCAAGTATGATGAGCAGCAACTACGCGGCGGGCCTGACCATAAAACCACTGCCGCCACCGGACGTTTTTTGTGACTGTGGTTAGGATGCATACATGTTCTTAAAAATGTTTTTGAAATGTTTTTTGTGCTGACTGATGGTCAAATAAAGGTATGTATGTATGTATGAAATGTTTGTGTGATTTGATGCTTTGTAGTTGTGATTGTAATTATTTTGCTGTTAGCCACCCAGAGTCGCCTTGCGAGTGGGGTGGCATACAAGTCAAATAAATGAATGAATGAATGACTTGAATCAGCTTAATAAAGCAGACCTTCCAGTTTTAGATATCTTCAAGGATAATATTAAAATTGAAGGACCAGATAAAGCTAAAACTATTGATCATGGTGACGTAGAAAATGAGACTGATTTAGCATTAGTTTGTTGAAATCCAATAATAAAATGCAACTAGAATAGGCTCATTAAACCATTGGAACTTACAAAGGAGTTGGCTCACCAAATTCCCACTCATTCAATGGGCCTACTATAATTGCAACTTAATAGTGAATTTGTCCACTTTTTAAAGCTCTTTTCTTTCTTTTTTGTAAAAGAGTGTTATCTTTGTTTGCTTGACACTAGATTAAGCTAAATTCAGCATATCTAATAACCTTGCTTTTCTATCATGCTTATGCTTTCTTCTATGCAATGGACAAAACTAATTTTGCCCTCTCTTTGACTCAACCTGTCACACATGTTGTGTTAGGAGGGTTAAAGTGGGTGAGACAGAGTCAATTTATCTAAGTAAGAATTAGATTTTTGAGAGGATAATGAAGTTTGAGTGACAGAGAGTAGTGAGAGAATGCGATGCGATGTAATGCCGTGAGCAGAATAAACTTCAAGGAGAGGTTAAATTAAGGTTAAAGTATAATAGAAGAAATGAATGCTGTCAGTCTGCTAGATTACTATACAGCACTTTATTACTAGTTCCTAGCCTGGAAAATAAAGTATTTTGTCCTCTATTTAAATACTACAAAGGTCTGTTTTGTAAAGGGAAACAGGTGGAATTCAGATCTACACTTGTAAAGCCAATCACCAACACCTTGTTCTTTAGTAAAGTTCTTTTATTCCCTTAAAATTTGTAGTGTTTTTGAGAGAAGAATAGGAGTATGGGGGAAGAGAAAGTGACAGCTAAAGACACTTTGGGTTGTTGTATTCTGTTTTCAATTTTATATTTTTGCCTTCAATTCATAAAATGAGAAAAACTAAGAGATGCTAGATTTTTAAGAATTCTACAGCTTACCTATATGTTATTTGCCTACCAAATATAACAGATGCCAAGAAAAGAAAAATTGCAGTAGTCATTCCCACTCTGGTTAGGCTATTCTGCTATGGTAATAGAGTGTCAGTAGACCATACTGCCAGCACCTCAATGCCAATTGTCCAGCAGCAGTTAACTAACCTGACAACCCTGAGGACTAACAGCCTTGGATGGCAAAGTCCACAGGGAAGAGTAATGGTACCCAGGAGGATTAAATTCCACTTGAATCGATCTTGATGGAGGGCAGCAGCTTCATCAATACTTGCCTGGGGCTGAGGAGGACTTTGCGTGCCAAAAGGACTCAGGACCAGAAAGTGACTCATGGAACTGGATCAATGGTATGGGTGTCATGCTGCGATGCGGTAGGCAAATAGAAGGCCACTGCATTATATTCTCAGGACAATCTTCACAGCTGATCGGCATGAGGATAGCCAATATTCAGATTCAGACACAGCACAAGAAGAAGAAGAAGAAGTAGTAGTAGTCATTACATAACAGAACACTCTACAGGTTATATCTCTTCTAATATTTGTACGTTATGTGTCCTCAAGTTGGAGCCAATGTAAACTAACTCTAATAGAGCTTTCAAGGTTTTCTTGACTGAGTGAGAGTATGAAACCAGCTCTCCTGAATATTAGTCCATTAGTCTATCCAATACTTTGAGAATCCTATAGAACATTGGTGGTGAACATATGGCACACGTGCCAGATGGGGCACTTCCAGCCCTCTCTGTTGGCACATGTGCCGTCAACCCAGCACAGAGTTCACCCCGCCCCTCTGCCCAGTGGCCCAATAGGAGTGCTTCCTCCCTCCCCCAGCCCAGAGCTTGCCCCTCCCCGCTGCCCAGCAGCCCAATGGGAGTGCTTCCTCCCTCCCTTCAGCACAGAGTTCACCCCACCATTCTGTTTGGGTACTTGGTCTCTAAAAGGTTTGCCATCACTGGTATAGAAACTTTTAGGCTGATTTGTCTACAACACAATAGCATTTACAACAATTGTATTCCAGGTACTAACAGACAAGAGAAACAAGTCATTGTTCCTAATAGGGTTAAGTCTCTGATATTGTTGGAAAACTTCCTGAAATAGTTCTTTGGTTTTATATAGTATTTTTCTTTTATATGGTATTTTTCTTTTGAATTCAGGCTCTACATTAGTAGTAATGATAAATGTTTTTAGTTGCACAATTATGGACACAACTTCTAACTTAGATTTGGAACAGGGTTTAGTCTGATATGAGCAAACAAAGACAGGAAGAAATCTGTATTTTTTATTGTTGCTAAGGAGACAATGACCCAAATTCTGTTGGTTGGCATAGTAAATAGTACTAGAGTAGGCACCATTTAGCGAATCAATTCCTTAAGTTTGATTGATTGTATGGTTTAGTGCAGGGGTGCTCAAACTTTTTGGGATGCGGTCCAGTCAAGTGGTTCAGGGGCCTAGTCACTTTGCCCTGGGGGGTGGATCCAGCCCCTGATGCCAATTCATCGGGCCCGCCAATTCATCTGGCTTCGCGGGCCAGATGAATTGGCATTGGGGGACAGATCCGGCCCCCGAGCTGTAGTTTGGGCATCCCTGGTTTATTGTAATTGTGACTTACTTTTGAATCAATAGAACTTAAAGACGATTTGACTCCCTAAATCCCCATTGATTCACTGAGCCTACTTCAGTGCTGTTTAATACATTAAGCAACAGAACTTTGGCCCCAATGAGCAGTTACAGAAATTCATTACGCCTGAATATAACACAAATAAAACATGCCCTTATTGCTCAAAATGTTTATTGCACTGCGCAACAATGATTTTGCTACTGGGAATAACACATATGATTTACATGGTATCAAGTGTGCTGATTCCAAATCTGAGCTCAGAATTTGCCTATCATGTACAGATTTTAAGTTATAGGCATGCTACAGCTATTCAAATGGTCAGTAATTGGGTAATGGATTTTTACATGGGAACATTGTAACAGTTGCAGCTACCGCCTGCTGCCGCCTCAGCTGAATCACATCCCCTGGGGGAATGCAAGTTCCAGCAGTTGCCGGGCATGTCTGGGCAAGTCAGTGAGCTGACATCAGAAATAGGTATATAAGGTGAGATGGACAAAGGGCTTGTCTCTAGTGTGAAACCATCTTATCGGATAGTACAGCTAGGCCATAGTGAGTCTGTTTTGAGCTAAAGATGATTAGACGCAGCTGTGTTAATAAACTGGACAATCGCGTCTAAACATGTAATTAACTTAAGATCCTGATGTCCTAAGCAGAATTGGACTTTGGTGGTGGGATATGAGTTGGGAACTCTCCAGTTCAAATATAACTTCTGTTGTGAACTTAATACCTTTAGTGAGCTACTAATAATTATTTTGTGTCAGAAATTATTCTGGTTGAAAGAATTTTTGCGGAAGAAACTCCACTCAGGGAATGCCCAACTGAGGCTCCTTTCATGTCCCCAAGAGCTGGGACAGAGACGGGTGCTCGATCCGTCATGCAGTACCCCGGTTTCGAACTGCCAACTTGCCGGCCTTCCAGCTAACAAGACAAGCTTCTTAACCATTGAGCCACCACAGCCCCTTAGTGAGCTACTATCTTGGCCTCACTCTCCTTCCAGCATTCTGAAAATAATACCCTGCTATATTTCAGGATTACTATTAGGATTTATCATTTATTTTGAACACTCATAGACATTATATAAATACTGTACTAAGTGAGCGTGTACATTTATATGAAGAGAGTGATCTGGTAAAGCTTAGTGAGGGGCTTGATGTAGGTGGGTTAAGAATGTTTCCTCTTTGACCAAAAGTCAACAAGAGTCTTGATGGATTGCTTAATATTTGTGCTATTCACTCTTGTTTCAAAATTGAATTGAATTAAAAGATCCTTTGTAGGTCTACATGTGTGTTTCTGCTCACATCAGACAGGTGATCTGGACAAGTGATAAACCCTTGCAAAATAGTAACTTCTCTTATTCACTGTTCTTCATAGCTGTCAAGTATCCCGTTTTGGCTGGGAAATACTGTAATTCACCTCTTTCCCCTTCTTTCCCACCGTCTTCCCATATTAGAACAGCCAGAAAAAGTGGTTACTGCGCATGCATGCCCGTTAGGGGCAGCAGTGCGCATGTGTGAATGCCCAGAAAAGGGGTTACTGCGCATACGTGCCTGTCAGAGGCAGCGATGCACATGCACAAATGCCCAGAAAAGGGGTTACTGCGCATGCACACCTGTCAGAGGCAGTGGTGCGCATGCATGAACGCCTGCATCCAGAAAATTTCCCTTATTTCCACAACCAAAATTTGACAGGTATGCTATTCTTAGTGGAAATGAAAATTTCACAACTGCCTTGGTTTTACTGTGTAACTTAGTTGCCAATATCATTGTGCTATTATAGGCCACTCCTCCCCTTTATTTTGGTGTCTAGAATGTGCCTTTTGCCATTTATATACATAAATGCAAGATTTTCTTTGCTATATTATTCCATGGGAGAAAAAGATGAACAATTGTTTTGGATGAAAGAGTGTCTTATTCATGGTTAATTTAGCATTCATGTGAAGTGGAAATTGTGACAAACTGATGTGCTAACTAAGTACACAGAGAAAAATCCAGTTCAGTCTACTGAGTAGGAGAGGCATTTTCTAGCCATGTTAAGAACATCCTTGGCCGAAAGATCTGGGTAATATTGGGAAATATTTAGGAGCCATACTGCATGTAAAGCATGTATTCTACTACTTATGCCATTTATTGGGAGATGAGAAATGACTTCATGAACTGTCTTACTCTTCCTTTTACAGAACATGAAAAGAGGCTAGAATGCTGTTTATATCGCATGAGTGTTGGTATTATAGTCTTCTAGATAGTTACCTATGCTTGGTCCCTTTTCTGAAAGCATCTTGTTCACTATAGAGTCCTTGTAGACTACATGCGTATTTATATCTCTAATAGGGTTCTTAAGATTTGTAAGATAGTTAAAGAGTAGTTTTGCTATTGCCACTCCTTTCTCAGTGAGTTGCCATACCAGAATGGGGGTTTAAACCAAGATCTCCTGAGTCCTAATCTGTCACTCTGTCCACCACACTGGCTTTCTTCGTAATAGCAACAATAAACAATGAAGGTAGAAATGAATAAGAAAATCGAGATTCTAAACCCAAGTGCTTTGAGTGCTTTGAATCCAAATCTAAGAGTTGAACTGGATGCATTTTTGTACTTTTTTTGTATCAGATATTTTCTGGGATGTGCGATTTCATATGGCTCCCATTCTACCATGAAGTGAACAATTCCATCTCTGTTGGAATCTGATTCATGTAAAGATAATCAATCAGCCAGCCTCATTAGCAGCAGTTTATATCTTCAGATCTTTTGAGGTAGAAACTTAAGAGTCCACGAAGTCCAGCTTCATTAGGCTCAGAGTAAGGAAAAGAACAGAGACAGAGAGAAGAACACACACACACGCTGCACCTTTGGCTGAACAAAGCATACTAATCCCTTCTCTTTATTCATGCAGAGAGTCTCAGAAACGAAACTTATTCAAGCAGAGTATACCAGAAACGAAACTTAACAGAGACAAAACTGAGGGTCCACAGCCAATCAGAAGTGTCAGAGCCCAAAATCTAGCGTTGTCTCTCAGTAGGCAAAGAGGCTTTTGTTTACAAAATGTGTCAGAGGCAGCCTGACAGAATCCAGATGCATTCCTACATGTCCTCCTTTTTCATTTAAATTTGAGAGAGAGAGACGGCTAATCATACCCCTGCATGTCATCATACTCCATAACTACTCCTCCATATACATCATCACTGTCCTCCTGGACATCGTACCCCTCCTGACTCATGGTACTTTGTTCCGGAGGATGATACCTCATTGAGTACAATTGCCGTCGTGCAAAACTCGATGTCTCCCTTCTACGCAATGGACATGTGTTACACATAGAAATAAGATTAGGAATACAAGTAATGCAAAAACACAAAGGTATAAAGCAGATAATAATAATAAACCCATAAAAGAAAACTTGTCTAAGGACAGATAAATCAGGCAACCAAGAAGTCACCCAATCAAAGAGATTAACATCAGTGCGTACATTGTTAGTAATGCTCTCCTGTAAATTCTGAAGTTCTTCCTCAATAGTATTATTCAGATCCTGGAATTTTACCCGACATCCCTGGTTCCCGACCAGTTTACAAAATCCTCCGGATTTTGCTAACAGGTAATCTATGGCCAGTCTGTCCTGCATTTGGTCTTGATGAAGCTCAGTGATTTCCATTTGAAGATCCTGTATGACCCTCCCTGTGGCATTGATTGATTTCTCCAGCCTACAGGTGAGTCCCAAAATGGACCTTCTATTCTCCTGGGAAATGACACCTGGGTATGATCCCAAGGTGAGTGCTCCAGTGATAGCTCCCCCTATAGCTCTCCCCCAGGAGCTACCATCAGAAAGCTGAACATCGATTATCACTTCATCATTGCAACCAGAACCCATCGGGCCGGCAGCAGCTCTCCGGCGCCGTGCATGTGCCTGAGGCGGCATTTGCACTTGTACGGGTAAGGTAAAATAACCCAATGCTGCACATTGATACTGTCCTGGATGGAAATTCGTGGCAACTCCATTAAAAAAGAACCACATGTTGGGATCCTTGATTTGCCATCCATTGCAAATTGAACCACTATCTATAGCAGAATAATCAGGAGTAAACATAGGAAACACATCATATATATCTTCAATAGTTGTGTTAAACAAGGTATAATTAAGCTTATAAGAACTGTTATAACTACCCCATAACCAAAAATAATCATCACAACCCGTATAATTGCCTACATTCAGCAAAACCCTTTTTGCTTGAGTCCAGTACTTCCATTTACTATTCCAGACTCCAGAACTATGACAGCAGAAACAAAGTCCTTTAGTGTATTTCTTGAATGTCATGCTTCGCCAGCAGGTGTTGTTAAATTGTTCTGGAGGATTAGAGAAGAGTGTAGATCTATCAAGATGTTGCAAATGTCCAATAACCAACTCTGGCGTGTTGAACAATGCCGGAAGAAAGGCCATTTGAGACACTGCCAGTGGATGCTCATAGTATAACGTTGCATTCTTACCATGAACCTCAAACATATAGTTAGCATGACGAATCCAAAAGTTGGGGTTGCCCCCATGAGGCATTGTTCTTACAGCTGGAAGCACAGTAAAAAAGAAAAGAACAAATGTCAGCAAATTTACTGGTGAACCACCATCCTGGAGCTGAGTAACCTTCTTCTCTCTCCATGGGCGGATCGCTCGAGCAGGAATCCACACAGGTCCTGAGGTTGTAGAAACCGCTGCGTATCCTCGTCCCCAGGTGATTAGAGGTACAGGACCCTTCCACTCAGGATCGGGTTGCTGCCGATAAACGACCAATGGCTTAGGAAGACACTCCTCAGTCCTGAAATGCAATTCGACTGGAGAGTGTGACCTGTTATGGGGAGCAAGAAGAAAATTAAGAGTATACAGTACTTTAGCAACAGCTGTAGGTATTTCAGCCACAGGAACCCCTCTATCTCCCACTTGCTTGTGTAACAAATTTTTGAATGTCAGGTGGGCTCTTTCAACAATCGCCTGTCCAGTCGAGTTATAGGGTATTCCATGGGTTAGCTTAATGTCCCACTGACGGCAAAAGTCCTGAAAGGCAGAAGAAACATATGATGACCCATTGTCTGTCTTAAGGCTTTTAGGTTTACCCATCACCGCAAACGAACGAATGCAATGTTGTATAACATGTCTGGATGTTTCACCCCGTAAGGGTGTAGCCCATATAAATCCAGAGAAGGTATCAACAGTCAAATGTAACTTAGAAAGCGGAGCCAAAGCAGGTACTTGCGTGACATCCATCTGCCATAGCTGATTAGCTTCTGTTCCTCGAGGATTAACAGCATCAAATGGCAGGAATATAGGGGACTTCGTACAGGAAGCACAGGATGACACAATGTCTCTAGCCTGTGACATAGGAATGGAAAATCGTTTATGCAAAACCTTAGCAGATTGATGAAACATTGCATGACTGTCAATGGGGTTGTCAAAGAGAGAAAAAACCTCAGCAGAGTCTCGGAGAGCAGAATCTGCTCGTGCATTGCCCTCCGTCAAATAACCTGGGATCCTTGTGTGAGAGCGTATGTGGGCAACGAAGAAAGGGACCGTACGGTTGGAAAGAAAACCTTGAAGCTGTTGGAATAAAGCAAAAAGATCCCTATCCATCGATGGAGACAAATAAGCTTGAGCTAAGGTAAAAACAAGGCGGTAAACATATTGAATATCCACAATCAGGTTAAAAGGCACATCAGAAAACGTAGAGAAAGCAAGTATGACCGCTGCCAGTTCCGACCGCTGGGCCGATGCTTGAGGTCCTGTAAAAACAACCTCCCATTCCCCAGTAGGACCCTGCCATGTAAGGACTCCACGGAAGGGGGAGCCATCCGAGAAAAGAGTAACGGCATGCAAGATAGGTTGCATGCAAAGCGGGGATGACAGGGAGTAAGAAGTGAGATTCAGCAAGGTAAACCGCTTATCCTTGGGGGGGGTTAAATTTAACTTGTCCTACAAAGTCCACCATGGCCACCTGAAATGCCTCAGAATGCTGTAGCAAGGCGGTTAGCTGATCCTGTGAAAAAGGAAAACAAACAAAGTCAACGTCATAGCCAGTCAAATGCTTTGCCCTAGTACGGCATTTGAGGAAAAGATCAGCAATCGCATCAGGCAGGCGATAACAGTTTTTCGAGGGAGTGTGCGCCAAGTGTAGCCATTCCACGATGGCCACCTTCTGAGCATTGACAGGCGCGAACAACACAGCAGTGGG
Source organism: Bradypodion ventrale (assembly GCA_035047345.1). Lineage (NCBI taxonomy): Eukaryota > Metazoa > Chordata > Lepidosauria > Squamata > Chamaeleonidae > Bradypodion > Bradypodion ventrale. The sequence goes on from JAWDJE010000001.1 coordinate 258,145,830, forward strand.
CAGCCTCGGTGTAGGAAGAAGAGCGCATGCCAGCGCAATGGTGCCTGAGGGCACCCAATCCACAGCGATGGTATGCAGCTTTTCGTTGAGGCGTTGAAGAGCTGTACGCATCTCCGTTGTGCAGGGAATGATGTCCGCTGGAGAAGTGTGTCCAGAAAGAGCAGCAAAGAGTGGTGACAGTTCCTCCGTGCTCAGGGCCAAGAAAGGACGAGCCCAATTTATGTTCCCTAGCAATTGTTGCAATTGTACAAGAGTGAACTGCTCTGGAATAGCTATTGTTGGCAATAGCGGAGTCGAAGCTGTAGCTGAGAGCCTATGTCCCAGATATTGGAATGGATACATCCGCTGCACTTTTTCAGGAGCTATGATCAAGCCCGCTTGTTGCAAAATGTCTGCTAGGTCCTGCAGGTGTTTCTCCGTGACTTGTGGACCATGCAATAAAATGTCATCTGTGTAATGATAGACCTTAACCTCTGGATGACGTTGCCTGAAAGGTTCCAAAGCCATGTTCACAAAATGTTGGCATAGAGTCGGCGAGTTGGCCATACCCATAGGCAAGACACACCATTCAAACCGTTGAGTAGGATGTTCATTATTGTATACTGGCAATGTAAATGCAAATTTTTCTCTGTCTTGTGGCGCTAGCAAGATTGTATAAAAACAGTCCTTCAAATCTATGACCATGAGTTGATGATCTTCCGGAATCATGTTTGGATTAGGAAGTCCAGATTGTAGAGGTCTCATTGGCAAGATGTGCTCATTAACTTTTCTCAAATCATGTAACAATCGCCATTTTCCAGACTTCTTTTTCACCACAAAAATCGGAGAGTTCCAAGGACTAGTGGTTGTTTGAATATGTCCCAGATTTAATTGCTCCTGTACAAGGGCCTCCGCCGCCTGGAGCTTTTCTCTTGAGAGCGGCCATTGATCCGTCCACACTGGCGGGGTGTTTTTCCATTGTAGTGGAAGCGCATGCAACGGCGCTGCAGGGGAGGCCCGTATCAAAAATTTGTCTGCAAGGTACACCCTGTTTTAGCCAGGAGATCCCGGCCCCACAGAGTAATAGGAATATCCATAATCAGTGGGTGAAGAGAAACTTTTGTTCCCCCTGAGGTCCCAAAGACGATTGGATGAACACTCTGCTGTGCTGGCTCGTACCCGCCCACCCCATAAACTTCCCTACAGAGGCGGACGGCCCATCCAGTCGGCCAATCTTGTTTTGCCACCACTGAAATATCGGCTCCTGTATCGACCAATCCAGACACTGAACGTCCACCCATAATCAGCGAGCGGGTCGGTCTATCCTCGGTGATTTGTATCACCGCCATAGCCGCTGTTACAGTCCCCTCCTGGGATGGAGTTACAGTGGTCCCTAGTGGGAGCAGATGAAGGCGTCCTACAGGTTGTCCCTTAGGCAGGGTGAGATGTTGCGTGGCTGATGCAGGGATGACAATTTCTTGGTGACCCAATGTAACTGACCCTGCTGCAATGTGTACAGAAGCGGGTAAGGCGTCTGGGCAAGGAAGAACGATGCCCATCATGCCCTGGGGAATAACATCATCAACCAGTGTGGGAAGAGCCTCCACACACCCTGGCATAGTAAAGGTACAGTCCTTGGATAACCTCAATAATAGTCCTTCTTTTAGAGGATGGTTTTTTCTATATCGTGAAATCATTTCTTGGGCAAGTTCCATATCTTCTGCCAAAACCTCCTGTATTGCTTCCTCACTGACCTCTGGTAGCCCTATTATTTTGCCTGGGCCCGAGCCTGGCCCGCACTCCCATTTCCCTGCTGCTGTGGAGAAAAGTCAGAGTCTTTGTGCTGAGCAGCTGAGGGGTTGGCATTAGGATTTGAGCGGCACTGATTGGCCCAATGGTACCCTTTCTGGCAAATGGGACACTTCCTTGAAGGGCGTGCTGCCTGCTTTTGAGAGAAGTGACATTGTGCTTTAAAATGTCCTTCTTTTCCACAGCCAAAACAACGTTTGTTTTGAGCCTGAGTTGTGGGCAATTGAACTGCAGCTGCCAGAAGTTGAGCCTTGTAACTGTGAGTCCCCACATTTTGACAAACTTTCATCATGTCTGCTATAGATGTTCCTGGCCTAGCATAAACAGCTGTCAGAGCCCCTTTACAATCCTCATTGGCATTTTCAAAAGCCAGTTGTTTCATAAGCATTTCCCGTGCCGGCACATTTTCCACCTGGCGGCTGAGAGCAGTCATGAGTCTGTTAATGAACTCAGTGTAATCCTCTTTAGGGCCCTGTCTAATTGCTGCAAACCCAGCAACTGAGCTATCTCCTTTGGAAGGAATCTTACTCCAGGCGCGCATGACTATCTGTGCAATCTCTCCCAGCTGGGCATCAGTGAGTGCCAACTGCTGTGTGGGGTTGGCAAAATTTCCCTCCCCACATAACATATCCATCGTGAGTGCAGGGCGTGTATGGTGTACCTCCCAAGCCACATCTCTCCACTCTTGCAAGCAGAGCATTGCTTCTGCAGGAGGCAGGAGTGCTTTGATCATCTGTTTCCAATCAACTGGTAGCAATTTTTGAGAAGCAATGGCTTCCAACAAAGCTTTCGTAAAAGGTGCATTAAACCCATAGTCACGTATGCTGACTCTTCGTTCCTTCAGATATTTGTAATGGAGGGTTTCATATCTATCTGGGACTGCCAGTGCATTGCCCACAGCCGGAGCCCCCCTTATCACTGGGTATATCTCAGGAGATTCCACATCCAACACAGCTGCCGTTAAAGCAGCAGAGAATTGTGTTTTGGTAGGGCTAAAAGTGCTTGATTGCTGCAAGGCAGGATATAATGTCCCATCTCCTTTTCCACCTCCACCCCCATCAGGGGGCTGTTGTTTCTCATATGATGGAGGGGCAGTTGCCATAGCCCCCCCTTTATCTGGAGGCAAAAGCTGTGGGAGGGGGCCATCAAGCCTCTGAGAGAATAACATATTCTTTGGAGTGAGTCTCTGAAGGCAATCTCTAACTTCCTCCCATGTAAATAATACTGATCCAGAAATTCCATTATGCTTCTGCATTGCTCTCCCAATCTGTTTCCACTGTTGTAAGTCCAGACCTTCATATTTAAACCAAGGACAGATTTTTTCTATAGCTTTAACTAGCTTTTGTATCTCGCTCTCATCAGCCTTTCACCCATTGTTAATCAAAAGATCTGAGATATCTTTACAAAGTTCATGCATTTGCGACGCCAGCACACATCCCATAATTCAAAAAAAATAATATTTTTCTTCACTCACCTAATGTGGGACCCAATGTAGAATTGGATGAATTTTGAGCGCTCAATTTATGACCTTCCCGGTCGGGTGAATGAGACCTTCCCCGGTCGCCAATTATGAGGTGTTAATTGCTGAAGCAGAGTTCAAAGCATTCCTTTGAATTTCATTCAATTGCCTCACGAGGGGCGCCACTTGTTGGAATCTGATTCATGTAAAGATAATCAATCAGCCAGCCTCATTAGCAGCAGTTTATATCTTCAGATCTTTTGAGGTAGAAACTTAAGAGTCCACGAAGTCCAGCTTCATTAGGCTCAGAGTAAGGAAAAGAACAGAGACAGAGAGAAGAACACACACACACGCTGCACCTTTGGCTGAACAAAGCATACTAATCCCTTCTCTTTATTCATGCAGAGAGTCTCAGAAACGAAACTTATTCAAGCAGAGTATACCAGAAATGAAACTTAACAGAGACAAAACTGAGGGCCCACAGCCAATCAGAAGTGTCAGAGCCCAAAATCTAGCGTTGTCTCTCAGTAGGCAAAGAGGCTTTTGTTTACAAAATGTGTCAGAGGCAGCCTGACAGAATCCAGATGCATTCCTACACATCTCCTCACCAATTTCTGTATGCATGAGTGTTATTGATTGTGTGAGTGCATGTGCATGCTTGATAATCCTGAAATCCTATTGCTTAGCAGTATAGTTGGGGCTGGAGATACGAGGCACTGTATTACAGTGGTTCCACTCCTTCCTTGATGAGTGGTCCCAGAGAGTTCAACTCGGGGAGTTTGTTTCAGCCCCATGGGCAGGTGTAGATCATCTCCCCGTTGCTGTTTAATATCTACATGAAGCCATTGGGAGAGGTCATTAGGAGATTCAGGGTTCGGTGTCTCCAATATGCAGATGACACCCAACTCTATCTCTTTTTCATCATCTGGAGTGGATGCAGTCTGACGTCTTGTCAAATGCCTGGACTGGACAATGGTATGGACCAAAGCTAATAGGCTGAAACTGAACCCTGACAAGACAGCGGTTTTGGTGTTTGAGAGGCCATCTGCACAACTCGGAGGCCTGTTCCCTACCCTGGATGAAACAACTCCTACAGACCAGGTCCGCAATCTGGCGGCAATTATGGATCCACTGCTCTCATTTGAAGAACAGATAGTGGCAGTGTCCAAAGCTGCTTTTTTCTAGCTCCAGCAGATTGTGCAGTTATGCTCCTACTTGGACAAATGGTCGCTCATAACACTGACCCATTCATTGGTAATCTCACAGATTGACTACTGTAATGCTCTCTACGTGGGGCTGCCCTTGTGTCTGATACGGAGATTACAACTGGTCCAGAATGCAGCAGCCAGGCTGGTGATAGGTTTAAAGAAATTTGATCATGTTTCCCCAGCCTTGGCAGGCCTGCACTGGTTACCTGTTGTCTACCATGTCAGATACAAGGTGTTAATGTTATCATACAAAGCCCTACACGGTTTGGGACCTTGCTATCTGTCAGAGCGTCTCTCCCTCAGAACAACTCCCCACACACCCCAGTCATCACAGTCGACGCAGCTCCAGGTGCCAACCACAAGGTTGGCTTGAATGTCTTTAACTAGAAATAGAGCCTTCTCGGTGGCGGCACTAACACTCTGGAATACACTACTGGTGGAGCTGCGCCAGGTCCCATCACTGCCTATCTTTAAAAAACAATTAAAAATGCTCTTCTTCAAGGAGGCCTTTCAGGGCGTTGTTCCCTTATCAATAAATTAGCCAATTATGTTCAGTCCTGATGCCCTCAGATGCCAATTATTTTAGTTTAGTTTAGTTTATAGTAGTTTGTGATGTGTTTGTCGGTGGTGGGTTTTAATTTGTTGTGGGTATTAATGTTGTTGGTTTTCTGATTGTTCACTGCCCAGAGTGGGATAACACCCAGATAGGTGGTAGAGAAATTCAATCAATCAATCAGCCTGTTGAATCAATGAGGATTTGATGAGCCCCAGTAAGTAAGCCCTTTTGAAACAATGAAAATCAATACATTTGTTATTGTTATTAAGATTGTTACTCTAGTGCAGTGATGGTGAACCTTGGCACTCCAGATGTTTTTGGACTTCAATTCCCAGAAGCCCAAGTCAGCAATCCTGCTGATCAGGGCTTCTGGGAATTGAAGTTCCAGAATACCTGGAGTGCCAAGGTTCGCCATCACTGCTCTAGTGTCACTTATTATGCTAAAGGACAGAATTCCAGCCATTGCCTTCTAATATCAAGACATAACTTTCTGTTTTGTTGGGGTGTCACCCTACTCTTTGGAGAATGGCTTGAAGTGTTCCTGTCTGCTCTATGAATAAAGCTAGCCTAAGAACTGGAGATAGGCGGAAGACTATTTTAAATTGAACTAGTCTTTGCAAACAAAGATAGTATGTAGTTTAGTCCTCTAGTTATGTCAGTTTCTCAAATAAATAAATAAATAAATTTTAAAGATTGAATGTATTTTTACTGTTTACTGGACTGCTTCTACCTGCTCTATTCTAGAGGCTTGGAGAGGAATTATGTGACTAAAGTTTGTGCTGTGTGCCAGAAGATGATTCTTCAGCAGCTTCCAAAGCAGTGTTAATATGGCTCCTGAAGGTGATTTTTTTTGTGTGCTTAGCCTTCAGAGTCGTAGGCAGCGAGGATGGGTCTCCGAAGATAAGACTTATTGCAATCATAGATTTATATGGAACAGCACAACCCTTATGGATCTGATATCTATTAAAATCAGTCAGAACTGTGGACTTTGCAGCGTTCTTCGTAATCACATCATGTAATAGCAGATTTATTTTGCCACGGGCACAAACAGGGCTAAGGTTTGGTTTCATTTAATCTTCAGCAACAGTTTTAGATTAGTGTTACATTGGAACTGAGAAAAGATGTATTAATCTCATAAACCTATGTGTTTTACAGGACCTGAAATAGATCTTAACTTATTTTTCGTTTTGTATAGCGCCACAAGATTAGAGAAACTACTTGTTAAATAGCAATGTGGCACTGACTTAGATCGGTGGTGAACTATTTCAGCAGGGCCATATACTCAGAAAATGTTTTACCAGTCCCTCTTTCTGATAAGGCTCTGGGACTGAATAGCTGGCCAAGGCCACAGAGATGTAATCCTATCTGCCACATATCCCAGGAAATGCACTGGGGATTCCAATGCTTGATCCCTGGCTCAGCAGCTAATTACTCCAATCTTCTGGTGGCCCCAATTAGAGAAAAGAAAATGGGGAGTATTGGTCAATATGGAATGCATGTAGACATATTAACATTAAACCCCCACCCCACCCTTTTAGAAGGCAGAAGGGGACTGTCTGAGAAAAAAAAGATTTTTTTAATAAAAAAAGTAACATGGGGAAAAGGCTGTGGAGGCATGAAAATACAGTAGAACCCCACATAACGAAAAAAAAACTCCGTTCCACGGAGCTCTTCGCTATGCATTTCCCCCCGTTATGCAAAGCGCTATTGGCGATACCCTGCATAATGAAAACAAAATGTTTGTTAACTGGGGTTCCGATTGAGCGGGTATTCTCCGGTTACCAAAACCCCTGCATAACGAATGATTTTTTTTCATTTTGCAGGGTAGCGCCCTTGCATAACGAACGCTTCATTACGCGATTTTTTTCATTATACAAAGCGTTCGTTATGTGAGGTATTACTGTACCTTAATGTTGCATGTTTCCCACTCTTAAATTAAGGACAATTTTGATTATTGTTTGCAAGGGCCATCCAGTATTACTCCAGTGGGTTTTATTATTCATAACCTTGGTAGCCTGTCTTTTTCATAATAAGGAGAAGGGAAATCAGGTAAGTGTTCCCCTTGTTCTAGTAGACTCTCCACCACATGAGCAATTATGTGTTTAATCTCTTAACTAGGGTGAGAATGGACACGTGACAGGGAGCCTACTGGGTGAGCAGTGGATGCTTATTGGATTTAAGCTTCCTGTAATGTCTTTGTTTTCCCTTTGGCATTTGCTTTGAAATGTGTATGCATTGTATATGATATTTTGTAATTGTAACTTGGATTTTATAATTGTATCTTGGTATTTTGTAACTTGCATATGCTTTGTAATTTGTATATTTTGTATCTCATTGCTTGCGGATCTTGTTACTTTATTTGTGCTTTTGTTAAATTGTATTTTTGTCATATTGTATTTTCATTTAACATGTTGTAAGCCACCCTGAGTCAGCATGTGCTGAGTAGGGCGGGGTATAAATTAAATAAACATAAACACAGTAATACCTCATACAAAGTCCACTTCATACAACATCAGATTCATGCAACATCGCCTAATTACTTGAAAAAAGTTGCCTCATACAAAGTCACGCGACTTTGTATGAGGCATTGGGTTTTTCCCAGGTTGCATTGTGCCTGGGCAGTATAAAAGGCAGGACACATGCGTGCATTGCTCTTGTGGGTTTTGCATGAGGTGAAGAGTGTTTAGGAGTGGTTTTGAGTGCGACTTTGAAATTTTTTTTGAATTTTTTCGTCAGAAATTTTAGAAGCATTCCTGGGATTTTTGCAGCATTCTTCAGGTTCTTGGACAATCAGGGTTGTTTGACATGTTTTTGTGTAGGAATCGGGGCCGCTGAGGGCCGTAGGTCCCGGAGGAGACTGATCAAGGAACGATACGAGGCAGTATGGAGGAGGATAAGATCAGTAGTTTATTGAAGAAAAGCTTCAGCATATATAGAAGGAAAAGCGCAACGGTGGCAAAACCGTCATCAGGCAGAAATCACATCACTTGTTTACTCGGGTTAATTGGGAATCTCTCTGGGGAAGTTAATTAACTGGGATAAACATTGATATAGGAAGCCCCATTGTCCAAGGATTAGACAGGGGCAAACATGGCATCTATTTGTGCCGGAGATTAGGCTGAGACCTGGAGATGAGTGATTTACTCTAATGGGTAACAGAGTTAGCTATTTGCTCTTTCAGCAGAACCGCTAGTCAGGTCAAGGAATTGGGTGAATCAAACCCTATCATTTATCCACACCCCTTAATTTGGGTGCTCGCAGAGCCCACGGGCCAGGGAGCCTTTCTCACCGAAGTGGCCTCTGCCGGGCCGTTCCGTGCCCATTGGGGCACGGGGAAACCACATTTTTGTAATGTGTTTAGCCTTTAGACAATGATTTCTTAAAGTTCTGTCAGTTTCCTGTCTATTTCCTTGACTTTGCCCTGAAGTCTGTGCTGTTACAGTACAATGTATCTCTATGGAAACGACGTTGTACGAGGCATCGCGGCAAGGATTTGGACGTTGTATGAGGCATCGCAGCTAGGATTTTGCATGCCTCATACAAAGTCCAAATCCGTATAAAGTCCAAACTTGTGGAACCAAGTTTGGACGTTGTATGAGGTATCACTACATTTCTCTTCCACTTTGTTTTTGTATTCTGAAAGCTGCCCAGGACAGTTTGCATTTGATGAAAAGGAAAATAGACAGTATATTATCACTGCATAAGAGTGCATTTGCTGATATTTTGCTGAGAGAGCAAAACAGCATTCAAGAAAGCAATTCTAAAATTGTAACTTTGAAATCGAGTTTTGAATCAGTGCTAAACATGGCACAGATCTAACAGACAGTGTAGTCTGCTCTTGCTCTATGGCAAATTTGGGAAATTTTGGACAAAGTTTTTGAGTTATGATTTTTTAAAAAAGTAAACCTGTTTCCCCCCTCTCCCCATGCAGAAGCAAGTGACCTTGTCACTAGACCTCAAATAGATCGCATAAACTAAAAAACAAACCAACCAGTTTTGCATACCTTGAAGGAGAATGGTTAGTCCCACATACTTTTTGTTATTTAGAAAGAGTCCTGTCTGCACTTCCTATAATTATAATCCTTGAAAAAGGCCTCTGAAAAGTGAAAAACTGACTCTTACGAGGATATAAGCTCCCAAGGTTTTAAGCATAGATAATATTGTTGCAAGTCTGAACTTTTGGCCTCACCAGATGACCAAATTATTTTGTTAAGTCATTCCTAACCAAACAGGCATTGCAAAGGAAGTCTGTCTGTTGGCAAAAAACATTTAAAAGGTATTTTAAAAAAGTATAGACTAGGGGTTTGCAACCTGTGGACTGGACTCGGCCTGGAGCACCACTTCATGTGGCCTGTTGCCCTTGCTCAGCAACGAAAACAGCCAAAAACGCCCCGCCCTCACTTCCCCACCGCCACCAGAAATAGTGGAAACGGCAAAACCAGCTAAAAACACACCATAAATGCGCCTTTGTCACATTTTACAGCAGCGTTTATGGTGGGGGGAGCCATGTATCCAGCCCGCTCAGCTGTCTGAGGGGGCGTGGTGTAGCCCGTGGTACAAAAACGTTCAGAACCCCTGGTTTAGACAGAATAAATATTCAGAAGCTCACTTGGGTAAGCTGAGAAAGTACTGTTTTTGCTTTGTGACTGGGAGCGGTTTTACTAGATGTTACTTGAGCTTTTGTGCTTTTTCCACCTGTCTTGTCACTATTTTGTTTTGCTATTTAAGAAAAAAACACCAAAGATACTTTATGCCAATGGTGGCGTACCTATGGCACACATGCCAGATGTGGCACTCCCAGGCCTCTTTCTTGGCACAGAGTTCACCCCGCCCCTCTACCCAGCATAGAGTTTACTCCGCCCCTCTGCCCAGCAGCCCAATAAGAGGGCTTCCTCCCTCCTTCTGTCCAGCACAGAGTCCGCCCCTGCCCCTCTGTATGGGCACTTGGTCTCTAAAAGGTTTAGCATCACTGCTATATGCCATCAACGTATTTCAAATATGTGGTGACTACATTAGTTAATGAACTCCAAAATGTCTTATGAGTAACAACTCTGCCAAGATTGTGCAAAGCAACAGTATCTCATGTTAGCATGTCCTTCTTACCTATACCTCCCCACTTCCTAGCAATATTATTTCATCCTGTAAACTGTGCCCAGGTTTTACAAAGTAACAGCTGTGGCTTCCTTTTATTGATTCAATCCATCTCATGTTTAGTCTTGTCTTTTCTGGTAAGTTCTCATTTGCATAGTAGGATAGTCTCAATTTGTTCATTTTTGCTCTAGTGAAAATTCAGGCTTGACTTGATTGAGCAATCATTTTTCTGCCTTTCTATGGTACAGTAAACCCCCAGTTTATGTTGCGTTCGGTCAACGTTATTTTTGGTTTACGACGAGACTTTTTGTGAAAAGTCATCTCTCGGTTAACGATCTGGCATCGTTATCTGAGGCCCTGTGTTTCATCCTACCTTCCAAGCTGGAAAATCACCGTTGGGGTGCGTGTGTGTTTCTGTTTCTGGTTGTCTGTCTCCCCAGCAGTGTGTGGGAGGCTTGGGGGACCTATTCTGCACTTACTCCCGCCTTCCTAGGTGCTCCCTGTGCCGCGCAACAGCTGATAATAGTTGCGGTTGCCATTTTGTTTGGGTTTTTGTTTTTCAAAATGTCAGCCACAACTATTATCAGCTGTTATCTCATCATAGGGGTGGGCAGAGGTGTGGATCGCCTCCCCCCAGCCTCCCAGAGGTGGCAGGGCTGGCGGAGACCCAAAAATGGGTGAAAATTCCCCCCCCATTTTTGGGTCTCCGCCACCCCCGCCACCTCTGGGAGGCTCGGGGGAGGCAATCCAAGCTGTTTCCGACCCCCACGGACCTTTTCCGACACTGCTCCAAGCAGAAACCCCGGGGTAAATCCCTTCGTCTGCTGCAGGTTTCTGCTTCCTGATAACAATGTTTCCCGGTTAGCAATGTTAGGAAGCAAGAAACGTCGCTAACCAGGGGTTTATTGTATCTGTAAGGCTCACTTCCAACAACACATTTTGAATGAATTAATCCCATCCCATCTTTCTTCCCTGACTTTTGGTTACATAGACTTTTGGTTACATAGTATGGATGATCCATACATAGTATGGATGATTTTGACTTTGATCTCCAGTGGCAATCTTTGCTAATTCCCAGTCCTCTCCCCACTTTTTTAAATTCCAGAAGAGGAGAGGATATTTTTTAGAAAACATGCACACAATGTGTTTGCAGAGATTTTGATCCAATACAGCTTTTCTTTTTCAGGTTGCCTAACCCAAGGAAAGGTTTGTAAATTGAAACATAGTTGAAAAACTACCGTGTAGTATTTCAGGCTGGTCCACCTCTCCCTTGAGTCAGGAATTTAGTGTGTGGTTCCAACACAGAGATTTCTGTCTCCCCTTGTCTCTACAAGCTATAACTAGGAGGCATTTCCCCCTATTGTTATCATGCTGATTGAGAAAGAGTATATAGGGTGTCTACTTTTTTTCCAGCCTCTGGGAGAGATAATTTTTTCCCCTGGCAGATGATAGACAACTTGAGATATAGATTGCATCACCACTGTGAATCATTAATGGTAGTCAATTGAATGTTATCTCTCTCACACTCCTTATACTTTTCATTGGAGCTTCCTTTACTAGTATAGTCCGCAGACTGTCAAAAATATGTGGATAGCTGCATATTTGGATGATTGTTGCAGAATGTATAGCATTAGGTTTAGTGTTGGAATCTCAGATCCAGACCCAGGAAGAGCTTTATGGCAAGAACAAACATTTTTGAAGGTACACAAGATCAAAACCAAATTTGAAGATGAAGGACGGAACTCTCTGGAATAGGAACATCATTAAAAGTGGATATAGCTGAAGATCTCAATCTCTCCTGTGTCACCTGGAGGACCCTGAATAGGCTGAGGGTCGGAGTCCCTAAATGCAAGACCAGCATGTTCAAGTGGGGACTGTTGGTGAACAACAACACACGGTGTGAATGTGGAGAGACACAGAGTCCGGCCCATTTGCTGGTTTGCTGATTGCTGCTAGAGACATGAGGACCTGCACTTGGGCAACGACAAAGCAAAGAAAGTGGCTTCATTTTGGCAGTCCAGGGTCTGATCAGGATATGAAAAAAGATCTTGATCACATGATTTGTTGCGTGACTGCTAGTTAGAATCATCTATTGTAATATGTGGCTGTTTGAGCCATGTAGGAGATGGATACAGTGATACCTCATACAACATCCAAACTTGGTTCCACAAGTTTGGACTTCATACGGATTTGGACTTTGTATGAGGCATGCAAAATCCTTTCCGCGATGCCTCATACAACGTCCAAATCCTTGCCGCGATGCCTCATACAACGTCATTTCCATAGAGATACATTGTACTGTAACAGCACAGACTTCAGGGCAAAGTCAAGGAAACAGACAGGAAACTGACAGAACTTTAAGAAATCATTGTCTAAAGGCTAAATACATTACAAAAACATGTCAAACAACCCTGATTGTCCAAGAACCTGAAGAATGCTGCAAAAATCCCAGGAATGCTTCCAAAAATTCTGATGAAAAAATTCAAAAAATCCAAAATCACGCTCAAAACCACTCCTAAACACTCTTCGCCTCATGCAAAACCCACAAGAGCAATGCACGCATGTGTCCTGTCTTTTATACTGCCCAGGCACAATGCAACCTGGGGGAAAACCCAATGCCTCATACAACGTCACACAACTTTGTATGAGGCAACTTTTTCTAAGGAATTAGGCGATGTTGTATGAATCCCATGTTGTATGAAGCGGACTTTGTATGAGGTATTACTGTAATCTGTAAAGTCCTGCCATATTTTGAGTTGAGCATCAAGCTTTCAGCTAGCAGATGCAGCATGTCTCTGCAGCTCACTATTTGGTTGGAGTTTACAGACACAATAGCAATTGCCATTTGGTATGTTTTCCAGCAGCAGCTGTGCAGCAATCACCTGTTCTCATACAGGAGTAAGGGTTCTTTTATTATGAGACAATGCAATACAGGTATAAATGTGGCAACTAAGCTGTATCAGGTATTTCCTTTGCAAGGTTTCAAGGTTAAGAGTTTTTTTAAACTTGAATTTTTCGCTTCCTGTATGTTAAAAATTTTGTACAAACATGCCGTCTCTGCTGCTCCTGGATTAATTTGATTATGGATGTTTACCGCATGATATTTGTTGCTTATTCTGGCTGGAACAGTCGTGTTGAAAATTGCTTTCCTAAGGAATATATATTTTTCTTTCATCGTAAATCTCTGGTGTATGTTTTCGTAATGCTTACTTTCAACATATATAAAACTCTGGAGTTTTAAAAAAGCTTCATATTTTACAAAGACTCCTTGGGATTCAGGATTCCTTGTAAGTCTACACCAGGAGTTCTCAACCTTTTAAAGCTGGGGGCTGAATTACGCACCCTCAGACAGTTTCGGGGTCCGGACGGACATTTTGCCCTTCCTCCACCACATGGCACTTTGGGTGTGGTGGAGGTGGTGCCCCCCACATAAAATGGTGCCGCAGGTTGAGAATCCCTGGCTGACACAGAGGCTTCACATCAATTGTTGTACTTCTCAGTGTTTAAAATACTCTTGCAGAGGCTTCTCCTAAATAGTCTCATGAAAAATGTCATGTATTGAAGGCTGAGATGAAGGTGGTTGGCACCTGGAACATTTTCAAAAAGTGGCCCATTTTATGCATGGGTGTGAAATTCTGTAGAACTCATAACATCCAAATACTAAATAGAATAAGAATATAAAATCTGGAGTACAACCTATAACAGGATAAAAATCTAACCCCCTTAATTTCAATCATATATTTGCAGTAATTTCCCCACTTTATCCCAAATGTAATAATTATGAACACAATAACAATTTTTAATGGTGATGATCTAAAATTTGTAGCAATTCCTAGTGAAAGTTTTTGTTCTGTCTCATGGTAAGAGCCAAGAAATGTATTGCAACATCATGGCATGTTACTGTATTAACCTCTATAAAAAGGTAAAGGTGGCCCTTGCTCAAAAGCCAGTCATATCCGACTCTAGGGTCCAGTGCTCATCTCTGTTTATAGCCAAAGAGCCAGTGCTGTCTGTGTTTGCAAACATTTCCATGGAGATGTGGCAGGCATGCCTCAACATGGAATGCTGTTTACCTTCCAACCAAAGTGGTCCATATTTATCTACTTGCAATTTCTTGCTTTCCAACTGCTAGGTTGGCAGGAGCTGGGACAGAGACCTCTATACAAACAAGCATAATAATATTTTGGGAGGTTGGCCAGCTAACAGTTGACTGGGGAGAGGAAGCAGAGATAAAGAAAAGAAAAACCCTATGGTGATTTCTGCCCCCACCCCCTTCGTTGCATGCTGTGTATTACGCAAGCATGCCCTCGCCAAGGAGGGGCCAGCCTCGTGGCCTTATAGGCCCAGGCACACCCCTCCAAAGCCCCCTGTCCCTTCGAAGCAGAAGTTGCATCCTGTGCTGGACCGGCCCAGATGCGGCTAATGCCATGAGGCAGACATGCGACACGACCAGTATCCACTCAGTAGAGGGAAAGTGGAAATGGCCACGTGCACCCCCACGTAAGCTAGCCCACCCATAACTAGCTGGTGCAGTACTAAGCAGGGGCCCGAGTCTTGCCCGTCCGGCACGCGGGGGTGGTGGTGAGGGGAGAGGCTATCTTCCCTTGTCCTGGTGCCAGGTTATGCACTGCCTGCCCCCTCCATATGTCCCTCAATGTAATAACTCAATAAACGTGGCCCAAGTCTTTTAACCACAGCTGTTTGTATCTTATCTTCTTATTTCGCGCTGGGGCAGGAAATGGAACCATCTCATGGCTCAAGTGGCTAAGATGCTGACTGGGAGGCAGAAGGTCAGCAGTTCGATTCCCGAGTACTGCAGGACGGAATGAGCTCCCGTCTTTGTCCCAGCTCCTGCCAACCTAGCAGTTGGAAAGCAAGAAATTGCAAGTAGATAAATAGGGACCACTTTGGGGGGAAGGTAACAGCGTTCCGTACGCCCCGGTGTCTAGTCATGCCTGCCACATGATCATGGAAACGTCTGCAGAAGCAGACAACGCTGGCTCTTCGGCTTTGAAACAGAGATGAGCAGTGCACCCTAGAGTCAGATACAACTGGCTTTCGAGCAAGGGAAACCTTTACCTTTACCCATTCTTTTTGGATCAGGGTCCCTGCTTGCTTGTGCCTTTTTCTGCAACCCATTAGCTACCTATGATAGAGGCACTTATTATTTTCAGGCTCAGTGATAAAGTCCTAGAATTTTAATAAGGAAAAGCCAGTCTGCATTTCATTCCAGAGCTCTTAGGCTGTTTCATGGAAAACTCATTGTTTAAATAGGATAAACATTTGGAACAGCTCATCTGTTTGATCAATACTTACAGAAGCTATTCCAGAGCCCTAAATGAGTGTGATTTAATTTCACATATTTATTTGATTTCTAAAGTTTTGTTTCTTTCTTGTGGCCTTTGTGACTCACACTTGTAGGTTTTCTGTGTTTTTGCAAAAAAAAATGCAGTTTTTTTTAGCATATATAAGAATAAGAACCATATATTCTTTAACTGAAATATTTGTTTGCAGTGGAAATAGATTTGATGTGGTTTCAGTATTACATTCAACTCAAACCTTTATGGGAATTATTTTTACTATATTATATGTCTTTAAATGTTTAAAACATGTTCAACATAAGGTTGTTGTGTTTTTACCACATGTTTTTTGTTATATTTACATGTTCCAACTTCCTTTCTTCCCTTAGTGAATTCACTATAATGAAGCCATGTGCTTGCTTTATTATATCTGCTCCAAAGTAACCAAGGACATTTAACAAATATTACACAAATACACTTCCAACTTCTATAGTGCAAGAATAGAAATGACACAATGCTTTTTTTGTGTTTGTTGGAAATGAAATGAAAATTAAACACAGCTTTAGCTTTTGGTTTTGATTTGAACTGTACAGTCAAAAAGTGAATTTATAACTTCATATTGGTTTGAACTATTTAATTTGTGGTTTTATTTTGTGTCTCTGCTTACAAATCAGTGAAATATGTATGTACTTTCACACATGTCCTAGGAATGATTGCCTGGATAACATTAACTGCAATTTTGAAACTGCCAGTATTGTCTGATAGGAAATTAGCATCAATTTGTGGTTTTTTAAAGATGTTTTAAAGTAGTGCCCCAAACCTTTTTGCCTAGTTACACTGGCATAACATGAATGGCATAACGTTTTGACTTGCAGTGGTTCCCAACCTTTTTTTTTTTTTGCCATGCCCCAACTAAGCATATCTATCCTGTGGACAGCCTATGGTCTAGGCACAAGACATTTAATGTCTTGCTTGTGGAATTATAACTGGGTATATTAATATAGAATGTGTGTAGAGAGGTAATTACTGCAGGTGCCTACACCAGTGATGGTGAACCTTTTAGAGACTGAGTGCCCAAACTGCAACCCAAAACCCACTTATTTATCGCAAAGTGCCAACATGGCCACAGGGGAGGGAGGAAACACTCCCATTGGGCTGATGGGCAGAGGGTCAGGGTGAACTCTGTGCTGGGGGGAAGGAGGAAGTGCTCCCATTGGGCTGCTGGACAGACAGGCGAAGCAAACTCTGTGTTGGGGAAACCACATGGGTGCCCACAGAGAGGGCTCCAAGTGCCACCTCTAGCACGCGTGCCATAGGTCCACCACCACTGGCCCAGACAGACAGACAGACACACACACACACTCACCTAAAAGGCCATTCACAGTTAATAACTCATTCTTGAATTGCTCATTCTTGAAAAGCTTACAGAATGGACTTTTTTTTCGCAAGTAGGGGGTTTCCTGTACTACCATGTTGGGAGCAACATGCCAATTACCTTATGAACTGCCCAGAGAGTGCATTAAGCAATATATGGGGCAGTATATACAGGTGAAACTTGGAAAATTAGAATATTGTGCAAATGTCCATTCATTTCACTTAAAAGGTGAAACAAATATATGAGATAGACTCACTACATGCAAAGCAAGATATGTCATGCCTTAATTCATTATAATTGTGATGATCGTGGCGTACATCATACATGAGATTATGTGATGATTATGGGGGGTTGGGGTTTTCATAAGCTGTAAGCCATAAGCATCAATATTATAACAAAGTAAGGCTTGAACTATCTCCCTTTGCATGTGATGAGTCTATCTCATATATTTGTTTCACCTTTTAAGTTGCTTTACTGAACTGAAAGAACATTTGATGATATGCTAATTTTCCGAGTTTCACCTGGAAGTGTAATTGCTATGGCTATTTAATGTAAAACAAACACTTTCAATGTCTCACTCTTGAAAGCCATATTAAAGTCTCTATAAGGCAGTTCTGACTTCAAAGCACATAACACCAATTGGAGATACTCCTTGTGATGTGGTGAATAGATTGAGAGATTAGGGCTCAGAAAGCCTTAATTCAAATGCTCACTCAGCCACGGAAACTCACTGGAGGTGTGGAACTTGTAAGGTTACTCCTTACCTTGAAAACCCTATTAGCATCCATGTGAGTCGGTTATGACATGATGGCACATAACGGCAGCAACAATTGCTCAGAGTTAATAATGAATTGTGTTAGTGAGAGTCCACAGATTTATAGCAAAAACTTCTCTTAGGGATAAGGATAGAAATATTGGCATGCTTAGAGGAACACCCCCACCTCCACTTTGCAGAAGGACAAAAAGATATTGAAAGAGGTGGAAGAATATTCATATATCAGATTCCCCTGATGAAGTCTGATCAATCGTAGTGGGTATGGAATGTAAAATGTTGAGCTGAGCAAAGCCAGAAGTGATGGGAGGGAAAGAGAATGAAATATCATTGAGTGGAACACCAGCTAGGTCTGAACATCTGCATTTTACATTGCAGCATTTTGCTGCAGGGCTCTTTTGTTCAACCAAATTAATCTGGTTCTGTTATAGGACTAGATGATGTCCATGTTTTGTTAACAAATCTAAAATCTGGGCATGTCATGAGAATGTTTGATGGAAGCATTGCTCAAGGCCAATATTGGGTCAAAGTCTGAATGTCTCTATTAGATCATCCTTGAAAAGAACACAGAAGGGATAGGTCTTTAAAAAGTTTAGCTAGCCGCTGTCCCCATTTCTCTGTCTGTAATTCGGCTCCTAGAAGGTTGGACTTCTTCCAAATTTAGCCTTTGGAGCATGATCTCTTGCTGATCTAGTGTTTTGTTCTTTCTACCTAGAGACTTGGAAAAATGGGTTATGAGAAGTTGGGGGAGGGACATGTGTCCTGCATTAAGCAAGCAAAAAGGATATGTGGTTTGCGGGATAAAATTCTGAGCCTGAGTAATCCAAAATCTGAAATCCATATCAATTATGCAAGAGATTTATATTAAAAAAATTCTTTGCATAATTCATGTTGGTTTTGTTATCACGCAGAATGGTTCTTTTTGTGTCTACTGAAATGCTTTAGTTTTTGAGATTTGAGCAACTATTGCCTACAACCAAGGCACGGTTTTGTCAAATTTAATACCTAGAATGGTTTTTAAACATGATACTTCAGATTCTCAGGAAGCTGAGAATCCTCTGTTTAGCATGACATTCTGTACTTCCCTGAATACCTATAGAATTGTGGGATTTAAACTGCCCCTGAAAAGATATATTTAACATGGCATAAGAGAGCTTTCAGATAGAGACGTGGTTATGTCAAAAGCCTTCCCTTGTCTGACGCAATTTACAACTTATCCCTGATGGAGATTTTACTTCCCGTGAGTGAAGAGATAACAACAGTTATAACTAATTCAGCCTGAAAATCTTATGTGTATGCAATATGGTCTTCTCTGTTCTCTGCACAGTTAAATGCAGTTAGTTACTAGTAGTCCACAGTAGACTCATTTCTGCTTAAACATTATTTATAACTAGCATTTTTGCCCGGGCTTCACCCCGGGGAGGGATGCCCTGGCGGAGGTCAACGGTACCTGGCCTGGAAGTCAACGGTGCTTGGGTGGGTGGGCTGCCAGGGAGTCTCACTTGTCCTCTGGGTGTATTTGGGTCCAGTGCCGGGTGCGGCACCCGCCTGCGGTGTCCTCGCCATCCCGTGCAGGAGTGTTGGAGTTTTCATCCGGGTCGCGGTCCAGGTGTAGCATTGGGCGTGGCGGCAGCCTCTGGCGGCCTTGCCTCCGCAGCATGGTGCTGTGCAGCGCAACCACAGGCGGCGGTCCTCTGGGCAGTCCTTGTGTCCCAGGGTGTGTCAGGCACACAGCCCTGTGTGCCAGGGTGCAGCCGCTGCCTCTGGCGGCCTTGCCTCTCCGGGCAGGTCTTCCAGATGAGTGGCAGCCATTCCCGTTTGCCTCGCCTCTCCCTCTCTCGGCCTGACCTCTGTGATTGTCTGCTGTACCCTGCAGCGGCCACTGAGAGTTGCAGTGGCCACTGGGGGTGGTAGTTTTATGGCGTTTTGCTTGTCTGTGGGGCTGGCGCCCTACTTGTGGCCTCCGGACCTCCGTCTTTGACCTCCTCCACCTGGAAGGTAGGTCTGAGCAAAATTTCAGGGGGGAGGGTGGCAGGGGGGGGATGCATTGAAGACTATCAAACTTACTTCTTTGCTTTATTTTTATAGATTTGCATGTAAGCAAATTATCAAAGCAGACCAATACACGGGTGGATGAACGCCTAACCTTTCCCTTGTCTTTGTTGCTTTTCCCCTGTCGAAAGCAGTGTGTCTGCAGGAGAGGTTCTCCTTTCAGAGATAACCCCTGATTTCCCAGTGCTCACACTAGCATGAAGAGCCTAAATATGGGCAAAAGCCTTATCTCTGTAGTATGTCACAGTTCACATAGGGAAAGTAATGATGCAGGGTGATAGGCCTAGAAAGGAATGGGATAGGGAAAACTAAATAGAACTCATGGAACAACCTTTTCATATACACCAGATAAAGTTGGGTAGCTGTTGTCATAGTTATTAAAAGAAAAGATTTGCAGTAGCATGCTGTGAAAGGAGCACTAAGGAACAACAGTAAAAAAACTAGGTAGAATACAGGCAGTTTAGATGACACTCATGTAACCTGCTCTCTCTCTCTCTCTCTCTCTCTCTCTCTCTCTCTCTCTCTCAGAGAGAGAGAGAGAGAGAGAGAGAGAGAGAGAGGTACTTCGCTTAAAGAGCATAATGCGTTCCACGGGATTGCTCTTTAGGCAAAACACCATTGTAAGTGACCAATTGTGACTTCTGGAGGGGGTGTGTGTGTGTGCGAACCCTGATTTAGTTGTTAAGCGAGTTTTTGGTAGGTTTTAGCTGTTAAGCGAGGCAACCAGTCAGAGAAAATTCTGCTCTTTAAGCGAGTTAGTCTCTAAGCAAGGTGCTCTTTATGTGAGGTTTTACTGTATAAAGGATTTTTAAAAAATCTTTACCAGAATGTCAGAATTAATTCAACCCAAATCAAACATAGCAATTGAAAAGATCCTAAGCTTAGCTAAAAGCGAGTTTCTTCATGGAAACTTAACGTGGGATGCTAAAAGCAAAGCCAGCAGTGAACCAGTGATTTAACATAAAATCTTATCTCTAAAGTACTCTGACTTTATTTCCCAAGTAATTATTTTTATCCTTCAATAGGTGCATCTGCTTGCTATTGTGCTAACATTGCTGACTCTCTTGTTAATTATACTCTTTTATGCTTGCTTCACAAGGGCAATTTAGCAGAATGTAGTAATTAATTCAACCCAAATCAAACATACTGTAGTAAGAAAAATGCAATTAGGGTGCCAAAGTACATATACAGGCTTTACTTCTTCTCTGAAGCATTTATGTTGGCAAACAGAAGGAGAGTGTCAAGATTGGTGGTACGTAATGAAGTGAAAGTTTGCTTCAATTAAACGAGTTTTTTATTTAATCTTTTTATATATTACATTTAATTCTATGTCGGTGCGCTCAGGTCACCTGCTAATTTAATGGTTTAAGCTTACAATTGAAAGAGATGGGAGGATCACAGGTGACTTAGTTTAACAGCAACAGATACTGTACATTAACAAAAAAAAATTTGTTTCTATCCTCCTGAAACAGATCTAATTTCAAACAAAGCATAACCCCTTTACGGCTTCTGACATAAAATGGATCTGTGTTGCTATGGCTGTTGAAATCTCCACCTAGAAAATCACTGTTTCGGTTTTCCATATAAGACAGCTTCTTGAAACAGAGTGGAATATTAGATGGATTATAAATCAATGTTACTATACATGCAGCCAGTTCCACTGTCACAATTTCTATGTTGGCTTCATACCTGTCAACCGCGGCTCCGGCGAATCCGGGACCTGCGCGGACCGGGTTTGCGCAGGTCGTGTTGTACGCATGCGCGTGGAGGGCTATGCCGCTTGCGTAGCCTTTTACACACACGGCGTAGCCTTCTGCGCATGCGTGAAAGGGAGCTACGGAAGTGTGTGCAACGCGACGTGCACAGATGGGCTGTGCAGTGCCTCCTTTCCCCTGCTGCCGAAATCCGGGGTTTCGGCAGCGCGGAGCGGGAAAGGGCAAAACATCCTGGCCAATCCAGGAAGGTTGACAGGTATGGTTGTCTTCTTCACTATAGTCTATTGCAGGAGTTCTCAACCTTTTTAAGCCGGACGCCAGGTCATGCTCCCTCAGACAGCTTCGGGGGCCAGATGGCCATTTTGCCCTTCCTCCACCACGTGGCACTTTGGGTGTGGTGGAGGTGGGGGGGACATGAAATGGTGCTGCAGGCCACATCCAGCCCACAGGCCGCAGGTTGAGAATCTCTTGTCTATTGAGAGGACTGTAATACCTGGTCTTACAAAAATTACACTTCTGTATTGTTTGCATTAACTCTCACCAACTAGATACATCCCAGAAAGTTTTGGTCAATGTTGATCAGTTTTCTCTGTGAGTTTCTTGGACACAAAATATGTCATGTTTCCACTGATATCAAAGTGAAATCAAGAGTTTCTTTTTAGATGAAGTGATGCCTTCTGTGTTAATAGAAATTTATTAATACAGTAGTTAGTATTTGAGGAAGTAGAGACTAAGCTGGCTGGCATCTGCTCTTGAAGAACTATCTGCCTATTATGCCAATAATCACCTGAAACCTAATCTGGAAAAAATATAAATATGTGCATTCCATTTATAAAATAGGGAAAGAAGCTGAACATAACCTGGAGAGGCCATAGATTAAACCACTGTGGCAATCCAAAATATCTGGGAGTGAATCTGAACCATACTTTATCTTGGATACCTCGGAGTCGCTGTTCAGTAAGGAGTCAGTGCATTGGCAGACATCTCCATGATGGCATTCCAAAAATGAGAAATCAAGTCCATTTGCATGCGGTTTTAACTTATAAATATCATTGTCAGGATATTAAGCAGAAGGTTTGCACCAGGAGCAATCTCATCTGCAAACTTATAAGTACAACTTGGGGAGCGCAGCCTAATGTTCTCTGTACATCTGCCTTTGCGCTATGTTTTTCTGCTGCAGAGTATGCTGCTCCAGTCTGGAGAAACTCTGCCCATGTTAGTCAAGTTAATGTGCCCTTTATAAAACAGGCCGTAGAGTTACAGGCTGTTTATGAACGATGCCTGTTAATAAAAACTTCTCACTCATGGATATAGCACCTCCAGATATTAGAAGACAAGTGGCAGCAGAAGTTAAGAAGAAAAAGCAAGAAACAGACCCAAGGCATCCAATGTTTGGGCTTCAACATCATTCATTAAGGCTGAAGTCAAGGAAGAGCTTCAAAAAATGATGGAACCAATTCCATCTACAGCTGAGGTTCGTTGAACTGAACTATGGAAAAGAATATCACCCAGAAGGTTATGGGCAACTAAGGAGAAACCAGCACCAGGTTACCATCTCCAGCATGGAGGCACGAAAGGTGCTGAATAGGCTGAGAACTGGGGTGACACAATTCAAAACAATCCTAAAGAGGTGGGGGCCACATTGACGATGGTGAACAATGTGAACGTGGGGATAGGCAAGACTTTGAATATCTTGTAATCTGCAGCTACTGTACTTGCCTGAACAGTTTGATATCAAAGATTTGTTTGATGCAAATGACAGGGCTATTCAAATTGCTGAATATTGTAAAATCAGAGTGTGAATATGTAAACATGTAATTTATATATGCATACATTTTTAGATGATTAGTTTTTAAATTACTCCACAGCAAAATATGCTAGTGCTGTCTGGTGTAAATCAGCACATGCCAAATGAGGGGATATTGTTCTTAATGTATCATGCAAGATTATTACTGGCTTGCTGAAACCTACCCTCACTGGAAAATCTATTATTTGATTGGCCTTGCCCCTCCAGAAGTATGTTGAGAGGTGCTACGAAATCCATCCACTTCATAGATACCCAAGTCCCTACCCTACAGCTAAAGTTTGTGGCAAGGTTTTCTGCACTCTTCTCAAGCTCTAAACATTAAGGGCTGGGATAAACCTTTGATGAGGTAAAACGTCAAACTTTGCCAAATGGATGAATGCTGAAGAGTGTCTCTCAGCAGGACCAGATTCTGACTTAATAGACTTTGAAGTTAAGTGGAAAGGTTAAAAAAAAAACACAATACAATCAATCGTGACACCTTTTCCACTGATCCAGTTCTGTGAGTCACTTTCTCATCCTGAGCCCTTTTGGCACACGAAGTCTCATCAGCACCAGGCCAGTATTGATGAAAGTGCTTAAGATGGAATCCATTAAGATGGGTTCAAGTGGGATTTAATCCACTTGGGGACCCTAACCCTTACCTGTGGAATTTGCCACCCATGGCCATGAGTCCGCTGGGTTGTCAGGTTAGTTAACTGCTGTCTGACGGTTGGCATTGAGTTGCTGGCTGTATGGTCTACTCTATTACCATAGCAGGATAATCTGGCCAGACATGCACTTCCTATTCTATAATAAAATAGAGACTTTTAAATGAGAGGAAACACCCAAAGGGGTAAAAGAGGAGGAGGAGGAAGAAATTGAGGGAAATCATTATATAATACAGTGGTACCTTGCTTAAAGAGCATAATGCGTTCCACGGGATTGCTCTTTAAGCGAAACACCATAGTAAGTGACCAATTGTAATTTATGGTGGGGTGGGATTGCGAACCCCGATTTAATTGTTAAGCGAGTTTTTGTTTGATTTTAGTTGTTAAGCGAGGCGACCATTCAGAGAAAATTCTGCTCTTTAAGCACATTTGTCTCTAAGCAAGGTGCTCTTTATGCAAGGTTTTACTGTATTTAAAAGAGATTTTATTTATTTGTCATAGATAAACCCAGTTACTTCATGCAGTTAATAATATCTGTTAAAATAAGGGCTGAAGCAAAGTGTAAACATGAACTTTTTAAAACAAGCTGTGTTCTGACCCATACAGTAAAATCTCACATAAAGAGCGCCTTGGCTTTTTAAAAGGTAAGCATGGAGTTACAGCTTGCTTTCAAACAGTTCTGGCAACACTTTTTTTGTCTATGCTGCTGTGCCTTTGAAGAGTAGCATGCCATACAGAAAAATGTCCAAATGACCAGTGACAATAGCTTCAGTTTTGTCAAGTTGCTATTTCAGAATCAAAAGCAGGGCTAGTGAACACTAATAAACAGATTGTTCCACAAAATGTATAAACCCTTATAGGAAAGTAGCCTTATTTAGCACTTGTTTTAATAGCTACGGCTGTTGATAGAGCACTCGCTGTGCTTGTGAAAAGTTCTAGCAGGTAGTGGCATTTCCAGTGGAAAGACTCCAGCTGAAGTTCTGGAGAGCTAGCAATCAAATTATTGCAGAGTTTCCCAACTTACAGCCTGCGGGCCATGGCACCATTTCATGTGGCCCACCACTGCACCCGTAAGTGGAAGCGGGAACGTTTATGACAGGCATAAAATGTGCATGCATAAACTTGGTTACATCAGCCATTATGCGGCTGTCATAAATGCGGAAGTGGGTGCATTTACTTCTGTTTCCGGGTGGGGGTCCGGCCCACTCAGTTGTCTGGGGGGCATGGTCAGGCCTGCGGCATAAAAAGGGTGGGAACCCCAGAGTTATTGTGTAACATTCAGATATCAATTTCTTTGACCCCCCCCCCCCCGACTTTCATGACTCAAGTCCCTTCATCCTGCTGCATGATAGGGCTGGCCCTGTGTTTAGTTGTTTTGATGACTAAGGTGTTTCAAGTGGCTAAGAAGCAGTAGGAAATTAGTGGATTTTAAACACTTATGGAATCATGTTAATTTGTTTGTTCAGCTTGCTCAAGCTTGTGTTTTAACCAAGTTTGCTGAAACATTTGTTGGAGTTCACAAAAACATGTTTGAAACATGGATGTTAAATGCTGCTTTCGATCAAAGTAGAGAACATTGTGTCTTTTGGCTATTAGCCAAAACTTTTTTCTTTTGGCTTTGAGGAGTGGCAGAATTTGAATTCCAGTAATAATTGCCCTGCGTGTCATTTGTCCAGATTGAATCTGTTACTCATCAGTTCTTTGTAAGCATTTGAATTCTGTTAATATTGATCTGCTCTTTGGCTTTAGCATTTGTCCTCTAGGTCTGTGATCTATTTCACGGTGCATTCTCTCCTTACCCTTATCCTATCATTGAGCAAAGAGTATTCTGGGAATGAGAAATTGTTCTACACAATTCTGGTTTCAGGAACAAACAGTGTAGTTGCCATAGCCTGAAAATGTCCCTTTTAATAAATGATTCCAAAAATCCTCTAGCTGACATTGGTTGAGTTATGGAGGGATTTTTGAACTCTAAAGAAAGAACATTTTCCTATCCTACTCTTTATTTGCATTAGTATGCTTAGAAAAATTATTCATAATTTTAATCCAATTGTGAAAACCTAAGACAGTGAGAATTATGTCCTTCATAAATGATCTAGAAGTAGGAGTGATTCTGAACTCCAACATACAAGAAGTGGTGACAGCTGTCAGTCTTGACAGCTTTAAGAAAGGATTAAATAAGTTCATGGAAGACATGGGTATCAATGGCTATAATTATGGATACCCAAGGACAACCTCCGGGTTGGAAAGATAGGCAGGATCTCTCTCAATGCCATTTCCAGGGAATCCTAAACAGGTGAAGGCATCTGCTTGGGAATAATACCCTGAAGCAAATGGTGAGCCACTGTGTGAGACAGAATGCTGGACTGGATGCGCTTCTGTGGCCTGTTCCAGCAAGGCTGTTCTTATGTATTTGAAACAATTTCTTTATGGACTAACACTACGGCTTTGCTATCTACATCATTGCTTCCCAATGCCCCACAGAAGCCTAAATCAGTACACTGGCTGATCAGTGCTTTGGGGAATTGAAGTCCAAAATCCAAAAGTTGGGAAACACTGCTCTATATAGACTTTCTGTCAGGCTTCTGTCAGGATGTAGGAAAAGGGAGGTCAGTTGCACTCGCCTCCTGACTGGATGGACTTGTATGTTGGAGTTCAGAATCACTGCTTCTGTTTTATTCATACCTGTCAAGTGCAGCTCCAGACAATACGGGACCTGTGCAGAAGGCTTCTGCGCAGAACCCTTCTACGCATGCGCGGAAGGCTTCTGTGCATCCCCTTCTGCATGCACAGAAGGGGATGCACAGAAGCCTTCTGTGCATGCGTAGAAGGGTTCTGCGCAGAAGCCTTCTGCACAGGTCCCGTATGCGCACAGAAGGGTTCTGTGTAGAAGGGCATGCGCAGTGATTACTTTCCCCCGCCGTCAAATTATGGGATGGCAGCGGGTCTAGGCGGGAAAGTAGAAAAAGTGGCGCTGAATTATGGGAAATCCCGGCCAATACGGGATACTTGACAGGTATGGTTTTATTCCACATGTTAAAATAAATGCCAAGGAAGAGCCCAGCTGCTTTACTTGTCCCTGAATATGGGGTCACTGCTGTTTAATAGGGCATATGAAATTTAAAGAGAAAAGCTGACTGCTGAGAAAAGAGGTGATTAGTAGCTGACATTGACTATTAAGGTACAGTATTTTCAAAACAAAACCGGTTTTTAAGAGTGGGAATGTTTGGTTTGGAAACAGCTTTACCTAGGCATCTACATGCTTTTCCCCTCCCTGCATTACCTTCAAATCATACAGTATTTGTGTTCACCTCAATTAGTTTCACTTACCTATCTGTATTCATGCTACATTTGTGTTACACACATGTGTTTGCAACAATATGTCTCTTCCAATTTGTATACATGAGAAAATGAAATAGGAATTTCAAACTACCTTGTATTTTGTAAAGTGAAAAAACCTTATGTGCATAAAGTTTGCTCTTATGCATGAAAGTATCTCTCTCTTACTGTATCCTCAACTTAATTGTGTTTTTTTTTCTGAATGAAATTTAAAAAACAAGCAGAATTCCTGGGATTTTTACTGTTCATTTTTTTTTTCTATTCTGCTTAAGTCGGTCAAGTGGCTAAAATGCTGACTGGAAGGCAGGTCAGCAGTTCAATTCCTGAGTACTGCAGGACGGAATGAGCACCCGTCTTTGTCCAAACTCCTGCCAACCTAGCAGTTCGAAAGCAAGAAATTGCAAGTAGATAAATAGGGACCACTTCGGTGGGAAAGGTAAACAGCATTCCGTGCGGTATCTATTCATGCCTGCCACATGACCATGGAAACTTCTGCAGAAGCAGACAGCGGTGGCTCTTCGGCTTTGAAACCAAGGGTGTGCTGACTACACTAAAAGGATGCTGGACAGGGAGGGAGGGGGTACTGCATGACATCATGGATTATAGCCACCATGTGACATACTTCTGCCCACCTCTGGGGGGCGCCAGTCACTGGGGTGCACCAGGACTTGTCCCTTTGTCCCAAATGGCCAGCACGGGCCTGTTTGAAACAAAGATGAGCTCAGAACCTTAGAGTCAGATACGACTGGCTTTCGAGCAAGGGAAACCTTTACCTTTACTATATTTAATATATCTCACAATCTGGTTCAACCTTCTCACACAAAATTATGTCCAGTCCCCTAAAATAGAATATTTTAAGAAGAGAAAACATTTTTTAAAAAACCTGGAAGGAATAAGGAACCCAAAAGCCCAAAGAATCGATATCAAAGATCCCAGAATTTTACCTTTTGTAAAATGAGAAAGTCTTCCTTAATAAGAAATTTCAAAGAAGAGAGAGAGAGAGAGGAAAAAGTACAAAGGAAATAGTGGGAATTGGAAACTCTTGGTTGGTGGCATATGCTTTGAGCCAGATATGGCTCAGAGGCAGGTCCATGTTGACAAAGGCTCTGTTTACTTATTGACTTTTACTGCTTTATTTTTCTGCTGAGAATAGTGTCAGCAAATATTGTGTGTTGAGCAAGATGAACCAATGGACTGACTTGATATAGGGTTCCTATCCTATTTTCACATTTTTTTAATACAGCCAAATGTGCACATAAGTAGACACATGGACACATTAAGTGGTGAATGCTGCCTGACCGTGGTCTTAAATACCTCTTTCAAAAGCTAGTTTCAGAGCATGAGCAGGTAATATTGGTGTGGATGTAATGCAGGATTCCCAACTTAGTACACTCTTCTGTGTGAAAGAGACTGGCAGTTATTCCTCTCCATATTCCCTTCTAAATGTTAAGCCAAAATTATGAAAAATTATTGTTTAGGTCTTTTATAAATGCTGGCATTATTTTTAAAAATTTAATGTATTGAAAGCTTGCTCACAATGCATTTCCCAGATTAGCTGCCCTTGCATCAACAACTAGAACTGTTAACAAATGTATTTAAAAAGAGATTTATTGACAACATCTCATATTTTTTTTTCATATTGTTCCTTTTGAATCATCCAAAGAGTGAAAACTGGTGCTGAATTTATCCATGCATGTGACTGACTGACTTTTTGTGCATGCATGTTTGTGGATACGTACCAGATACATACCAGATTAACCTGCTATATATGCCAGATATTCTGTGAAATACATAATAGTATCATTAAAAGTGGGTTTTTGCCTGAAAAATATAGGCCAAAAATTATCATAAGGAATTTCTAGGCTTTCAGTAGTATACGGAGCTGCACAAGTTAAAACATCGCTTCTTTGATTACAGTTGAATTTTTTCATTAGAACAATTCATGGTGAATATCTTTGTTTTTCTCAACAGGCAACCAGATAAATTGGTGGTTGTTTGGACCAGAAGAAGTCGAAGGAAATCTTCAAAGGTTAGTTTTATTCCAGTAAAAAAATGAAAATGGTAAAGTACAGTTTGCCATGTGCTAATCGTCCTAATTTAAGACAAGATCTTTCCTTTTACAATGCTGTATATTTCTATAAAATATTGAATGTTGCATCCCTGTGTACTTAAGTGGCTGCTATCTGATAAAAATAGAAACAACTACAGTACTGGCTTCCTCCTAGTTCGGGACCTAACGTGAGAGGAATTATTTTTTTAAGATAACTGGTATAATGATTCTGCATGAATTGAGATGTTTATCTCCACAAGATAGATCAATAAACATTCTTAGGCTCTTAGTCATACTGCCTGCAATACAAATTATTATGCACGTTATTAGTTTCATCTAATTGCATTCTTGGAAACAAGTCAAATGCCAGATTCTTTTTTACTAAGAGGATATTTGTGTTTTAAGGATTACATAAATCCTTGGCAGTCTCCTGTGGCTTTTTTATATTTCTCTCTGCAAGAGGATGCAATGAAGAGAAAGGACATTGAAGTATCGTACTCAGTGGATCGAATATCAGAGATAATTTGACACTGTGAATCTATGTAACAGAAAAAAAAAGAAAAAAACTGAGCCACCTACTTCTCACTTTTGATAAATTTAACAACAGTTTAGCCTGGCATTCCTCCTATGTCCATTTTCTTCTATTAACAGCAACTAATAATGGTGACTGACTGTGTTTCCCTAGAACAGGAGTTCTCAACCTTTTAAAGCCGGGGGCCGGGTCACACTTCCTCAGACAGCTTGGGGGCCGGATGGCCATTTTGCCCTTCCTCCACCACATGGCACTTCTTGGTGTGGTGGAGGTGGTGGTGGGCCACATGAAATGGTGCCGTGGGCCGCAGTTTGAGAATCCCTACCCTAGAAGCTAATGAGCCACACTTGTAATTGACATTGCTGGTGGACAAAGAACATATTTCATATGCTGTCCTCCTTGTACTGCCCTGAACAGTGAAGTCTGGTCATTTCCTTTAGGTCTTTCTTTGCTAGAGTGCTTCAGAAATGACTGGCAGTCAGTTCGATGCAGGAGGAACTGCAAGATCCCATCTGTTATCACAGCTTGCTAATCTTATTTTTTCCCCCTTTTGGTACAAGTAGATCCTTATATATTCATTTTGCATTTCTTCCTAAGACAGGTTTATTACTTTGTTCTATGTGTAAATTCTTCTTTGCAGATAAGAATTAAAACATAGGTAAACATTTGGGTTTGCTTACTCTATCCCCTTACAGTCAAAAGAAGCAAATTTCTGGGTAGCCTAAAAAGTTGAAAGGAAGGATAGTAACAGCGGGAAATTTTCTATGCTGTCTCTGTGGGGTAGTAGGTCTGTCCAAGATGCTTCTATGTAGCTTTTGTTCTGTCCCACACAGTAATACAATTCACCTGCGCAACCGTCTAAGGCCCCTTCTGTGCCTCATATCCTTCTCTTCATGTAGTGAGTAAGTGAGAGGGACACAAAATTACTGTCCAGTCACTGCTGCTGAGATAATGCATAGTGTAGTGATGGAGAACCTTTTTCGAGACCGAGTGCCCAAACTGCAACCCAAAACCCACTTATTTATCGCTAAGTGCCAACATAGCAACAGGGGAGGAAGGAAACACTCCCATTGGGCTGCTGGGCAGAGGGACAGTTGAACTCTGTGCTGGGGGAGGGAGGAAGCTCTCCCATTGGGCTGCTGGGCAGAGGGGTGTGGTGAACTGTGTGCTGGGGTGACTGCATGGGTGCCAAAAGAAAGGGCATGTGTGCCATAGGTTCGCCACCACTGGCATAGTGTTTTATTGATTGATTAGCACAGCATTCTAGAGACATGTCAGAATACGTCAGCTAGCCTTTGGGTTCTGTAGTTTCAGGTTTGCCCTAGTAGAGGCTTTATGCCAAACACCAAGCTCTGGATGAGGAACAGCAATAAAAAGACATTGAAGTTTCCTGTCAATTAAAACATCCCCTCTGAAGGGTGGAGGGAACTCAACTGCTAATATCACTCACAGGCTACAATAAGTATTTCAGGTTGTTGGCGGGATGGAAAATGGAGAGAGAGAGATCCAGAAATCTGTCTTCTTTTTTGTACTGTACACCTATAAAAAGTTCAAATTTTGAATCTGACTACTTTTTAGCACTGTATAGTGTAGCAGAAAAACCTTGAAGTGGTTATTGTGTCCTAATCTAGTGTTGCCCAACCTTTGGTTTTTGGACTTCATTTCCCAGAAGCCTAAATCAGTACATTGGCTGATCATTGCTTTTGGGGATTAGTTTAGGCTTCTGGGAATTGAAGTCCAAAAGCCAAAGGTTAGGAAACACTGTTCTAATCCCTTCCCCATGTCTGAAATATCCCAAGAGCCTATCACCTATCCATTGCATCTGCCCTATGGGGTCCTCAAAATTATCTGGGCCTAATCTTAATTAATGAAACTTTTGGGGTTCTGTAGTCCATTGTTATTCATGTTATTTTGCCAGTCATCACTGCTGCATGTACATGATAATTTTTATTTTTCACATTTATCCCATTGGCTTTAATTACATGAGTCAAAGATCTCCGTCTTCTTTCCCCCAATCTCTCTATTTTTAGACTCATAGCTGGCAGCCTGGAATAAAAAACCCATACCGTGGTGTAGTTGTGTGGCCAGTTCCTGAAAACATTGAAATCACTGTGACACTTTTTAAGGTAAGTGTGATGTTGCTTGGTAATAATGTAATGGTAAATGTTTTAGTTACTTTTCTAGCTTTAGGTTTTGTGTGTCCTTACTAATTTGATGTTGTTGTTGTTGTTGATGATGATGATGATAAGTATAGCAGCAATTTAGAACAGTAACTAATTAACCTAGGGAAATGTTTCCCTTGCTCAAAAGCCAGTCGTATCCGACTCTAGGGTTCAGTGCTCATCTCTGTTTCAAAGCCGAAGAGCCAGCGCTGTCTGCTGCTACAGACGTTTCCGTAGTCATGTGGCAGGCATGACTAGACACCGGAGCACACGGAACACTGTTACCTTCCCACTGAAGTGGTCCCTATTTATCTACAGTAGACCCTTGCATAACGACGTTACTTGGTTCCCCCCTTATTGGGGGAAAATATAATTTGCAAAATAAATGATGTGGGCTTTTACTGCTGAATTTGCTGGTAGATATCGAAGTTAAATGTTCAATACAAATTACATACACTTATTATGAGCTAACACTAGTGACTTCAGGGTGACTGACTCCAGAATGTACATGACTTGCATTGCACTGTATATTGATTAGGTATGTGTCAAACAAAAATGGCAGCATCACATTTTCATCTTTTGCATGCTTAATCAGAAGTGCCACTGAACACAGTGGGGTTTGCCCCCAATGTATCTCGGATTAGAGCCTTCAATTATTTCTAAAACTTTGATTTTTCTTTTTCAATTTTCAAGAAGTACAAGCTATGCAATAAAGTTACAATTTATAAAACAAAGAGTGCTTTCTAATAATAATGTTACATTACAAGTAATAATCCAGTCTGGCCAGGTTATCCTGCTATGGTAATAGAGTAGACCAGTGGTTCTTGACCTGGGGCCCACGCCCCACAGGGGTCTTCAATTCCCAGAAGCCTAGGTCAGTACAATGGCTGATCAGTGCTTTGGGGAATTGACTTAGGCTTCTGAGAATTGAAGTCCAAAAACGAAAGATTGGGAAACACTGGAGTAGACCATACTGCCAGCAACTCAATGCTGATCATTGGGTGGTGGTTAACTCACATGACAACCCTGAGGCCTAATTACCTTGAGTGGCGAAGTCCGCAGGGAAGGGTGATGGTCCCCAGTGGGGGGTGATGGAGGCCAGCAGCTTCATCAATACTGGCCTGGGGATGATGAGGGCTTTGTGTGCCCAGAAGGCTTAGGACCCGAAAGTGACTCATGCAACTGGATCAGTGGTACGGGTGTCATGCTGCAAATGAAAGGCCACTGTATTATATTCTCAGGACAGTTTTCATGGCTGATTGCTATGATGATCTCTGTTGGAATTCTGCTTCATGTAAAGATATCTTCTTTATTCAGTCAGCCTCATTAGCAGCAGTTTATATCCTCAGATCTTTAAGATAGCAATCAGTCCCATGAAGTCCTGCTTCATTAGGCTTTTTGTAGGGAGAAACAGAGAGACAGAGAGAAAGCACACTGCAGTCCTTGGCTGGTCAAACGCTACTGAAGCCTTTTTCTTTATTCAGGCAGAGAGTCCCAGAAACGAAACTTGGGCAAGCATTGTATACCAGAAACGAAACCTAACAGAGACAAAACCTAAGGCCAAACAACCAATCAGAAGTGTCAGAACCCAAAGAAAGAGAGATAAGGAGCGCTGTCTCTCAGTGAGCAAAGAGGCTTTTGTTTACAATATGTGTCAGAAGACAGGCTGACAGAATCCAGATGCATTCCTACATGTCCTCCTTTTTCATTTAAATTTGAGAGAGGGACGGCTAATCATACCCCTGCATGTCGTCATACTCCATAACTACTCCTCCATATACATCATCACTGTCCTCCTGGACATCGTACCCCTCCTGACTCATGGTACTTTGTTCCGGAGGATGATACCTCATTGAGTACAATTGCCGTTGTGCAAAACTCGATGTCTCCCTTCTACGCAGTGGACATGTGTTACACATAGAAATAAGATTAGGAATACAATAAATGCAAAAACACAAAGGTATAAGGCATACAATAATAATAAACCCATAAAAGAAAACTTGTCTAAGGACAGACAAATCAGGCAACCAAGAAGTCACCCAATCAAAGAGATTAACATCAGTGCGTACATTGTTAGTAATGCTCTCCTGTAAATTCTGAAGTTCTTTCTCCATAGTATTATTCAGATCCTGGAATTTTACCCGACATCCCTGGTTCCCGACCAGTTTACAAAATCCTCCGGATTTTGCCAACAGGTAATCTATGGCCAGTCTGTCCTGCATTTGGTCTTGATGAAGTTCAGTGATTTCCATTTGAAGATCCCGTATGACCCTCCCTGTGGCATTGATTGATTTCTCCAGCCTACAGGTGAGTCCCAAAATGGACCTTCTATTCTCCTGGGAAATGACACCTGGGTATGATCCCAATGTGAGTGCTCCAGTGATAGCACTCCCTATAGCTCTCCCCCAGGAGCTACCATCAGAAAGCTGAACATCGATTATCACTTCATCATTGCAACCAGAACCCATCGGGCCGGCAGCAGCTCTCCGGCGCCGTGCATGTGCCTGAGGCGGCATTTGCACTTGTACGGGTAAGGTAAAATAACCCAATGCTGCACATTGATATTGTCCTGGATGGAAATTCGTGGCAACTCCATTAAAAAAGAACCACATGTTGGGATCCTTGATTTGCCATCCATTGCAAATTGAACCACTATCTATAGCAGAATAATCAGGAGTAAACATAGGAAACACATCATATATATCTTCAATAGTAGTGTTAAACAAGGTATAATTAAGCTTATAAGAACTGTTATAACTACCCCATAACCAAAAATAATCATCACAACCCGTATAATTGCCTACATTCCGCAAAACCCTGTTTGCTTGAGTCCAGTACTTCCATTTACTATTCCAGACTCCAGAACTATGACAGCAGAAACAAAGTCCTTTAGTGTATTTCTTGAATGTCATGCTTCGCCAACGGGTGTTGTTAAATTGTTCTGGAGGATTAGAGAAGAGTGTAAACCTATCAAGATGTTGCAAATGTCCAAGAACCAGCTCAGGTGTGTTGAACAATGCCGGAAGAAAAGCCATTTGAGACACTGCCAGTGGATGCTCATAGTATAACGTTGCATTCTTACCATGAACCTCAAACATATAGTTAGCATGACGAATCCAAAAGTTGGGGTTGCCCCCATGAGGCATTGTTCTTACAGCTGGAAGCACAGTAAGAAAGAAAAGAACAAATGTCAGCACATTTAGTTTACTGGTGAACCACCATCCTGGAGCTGAGTAACCTTCTTCTCTCTCCATGGGAGGATCGCTCGGGCAGGAATCCACACAGGTCCTGAGGTTGTAGAAACCGCTGCGTATCCTCGTCCCCAGGTGATTAGAGGTACAGGACCCTTCCACTCAGGATCGGGTTGCTGCCGATAAACGACCAATGGCTTAGGAAGACACTCCTCAGTCCTGAAATGCAATTCGACTGGAGAGTGTGACCTGTTATGGGGAGCAAGAAGAAAATTAAGAGTATACAGTACTTTAGCAACAGCTGTAGGTATTTCAGCCACAGGAACCCCTCTATCTCCCACTTGCTTGTGTAACAAATTTTTGAATGTCAGGTGGGCTCTTTCAACAATCGCCTGTCCAGTCGAGTTATAGGGTATTCCATGGGTTAGCTTAATGTCCCACTGACGGCAAAAGTCCTGAAAGGCAGAAGAAACATATGATGGCCCATTGTCTGTCTTAAGGCTTTTAGGTTTACCCATTGCCGCAAACGAACGAATGCAATGTTGTATAACATGTCTGGATGTTTCACCCCGTAAGGGTGTAGCCCATATAAATCCAGAGAAGGTATCAACAGTCACATGTAACTTAGAAAGCGGAGCCAAAGCAGGTACTTGCGTGACATCCATCTGCCATAGCTGATTAGCTTCTGTTCCTCGAGGATTAACAGCATCAAATGGCAGGAATATAGGAGACTTCGTACAGGAAGCACAGGACGACACAATGTCTCTAGCCTGTGACATAGGAATGGAAAACCGTTTATGCAAAACCTTAGCAGATTGATGAAACATTGCATGACTGTCAATGGGGTTGTCAAAGAGAGAAAAAACCTCAGCAGAGTCTCAGAGAGCAGAATCTGCTCGTGCATTGCCCTCCGTCAAATAACCTGGGATCCTTGTGTGAGAGCGTATGTGGGCAATGAAGAAAGGGACCGTATGGTTGGAAAGAAAACCTTGAAGCTGTTGGAATAAAGCAAAAAGATCCCTATCCATCGATGGAGACAAATAAGCTTGAGCTAAAGTAAAAACAAGGCGGTAAACATATTGAGTATCCACAATCAGGTTAAAAGGCACATCAGAAAACGTAGAGAAAGCAAGTATGACCGCTGCCAGTTCCGACCGCTGGGCCGATGCTTGAGGTCCTGTAAAAACAACCTCCCATTCCCCAGTAGGACCCTGCCATGTAAGGACTCCACGGGAGGGGGAGCCATCTGAGAAAAGAGTAATGGCATGCAAGATAGGTTGCATGCAAAGCGGGGATGACAGGGAGTAAGAAGTGAGATTCAGCAAGGTAAACCGCTTATCCTTGGGGGGGTTAAATTTAACTTGTCCCACAAAGTCCGCCATGGCCACCTGAAATGCCTCAGAATGCTGTAGCAAGGCGGTTAGCTGATCCTGTGAAAAAGGAAAACAAACAAAGTCAACGTCATAGCCAGTCAAATGCTTTGCCCTAGTACGGCATTTGAGGAAAAGATCAGCAATCGCATCAGGCAGGCGATAACAGTTTTTCGAGGGAGTGTGCGCCAAGTGCAGCCATTCCACGATGGCCACCTTCTGAGCGTTGACAGGCGCGAACAAAACCGCAGTGGGCAGCCTCGGTGTAGGAAGAAGAGCGCATGCCAGCGCAATGGTGCCTGAGGGCACCCGATCCACAGCGATGGTATGCAGCTTTTTGTTGAGGCGTTGAAGAGCTGTACGCATCTCCGTTGTGCAGGGAATGATGTCCGCTGGAGAAGTGTGTCCAGAAAGAGCAGCAAAGAGTGGTGATAGTTCTTCCGTGCTCAGGGCCAGGAAAGGACGAGCCCAATTTATGTTCCCTAGCAATTGTTGCAATTGTCCATTGTAGTGGAAGTGCATGCAACGGCGCTGCAGGGGAGGCCCGTATCAAAAATTTGTCTGCAAGGTACACCCTGTTTTAGCCAGGAGATCCCGGCCCCACAGAGTAATAGGCATATCCATCATCAGGGGGTGAAGAGAAACTTTTGTTCCCCCTGAGGTCTCGAAGACGATTGGATGAACACTTTGCTGTGCTGGCTCGTACCCGCCCACCCCATAAACTTCCCTACAGGGGCGGACGGCCCATCCAGTTGGCCAATCTTTTTTTGCCACCACTGAAATATCGGCTCCTGTATCGACCAATCCAGACACTGAACGTCCACCCATAATCAGCGAGCGGGTCGGTCTATCCTCGGTGATTTGTATCACCGCCATAGCCGCTGTTGCAGTCCCCTCCTGGGATGGAGTTGCAGTGGTCCCTAGTGGGAGCAGATGAAGGCGTCCTACAGGTTGTCCCTTAGGCAGGGTGAGATGTTGCGTGGCTGAAGCAGGGATGACAATTTCTTGGTGACCCAATGTAACTGACCCTGCTGCAATGTGTACAGAAGCGGGTAAGGCGTCTGGGCAAGGAAGAACGATGCCCATCATGCCCTGGAAATTAACATCATCAACCAGTGTGGGAAGAGCCTCCACACACCCTGGCATAGTAAAAGTACAGTCCTTAGATAACCTCAATAAAAGTCCTTCTTTTAGAGGATGGTTTTTTCTATATCGTGAAATCATTTCTTGGGCAAGTTCCATATCTTCTGCCATCTCTTGCAAAACCTCCTCTATTGCCTCTTCACTGACCTCTGGTAGCCCTATTATTTTGCCTGGGCCCGAGCTTGGCCCGCACTCCCATTTCCCTGCTGCTGTGGAGAAAAGTCAGAGTCTTTGTGCTGAGCAGCTGAGGAGTTGGCATTAGGATTTGAGCGGCACTGATTGGCCCAATGGTACCCTTTCTGGCAAATGGGACACTTCCTTGAAGGGCGTGCTGCCTGCTTTTGAGAGGAGCGACATTGTGCTTTAAAATGTCCTTCCTTCCCACAACCAAAACAACGTTTGTTTTGAGCCTGAGTTGTGGGCAATTGAACTGCAGCTGCCAGAAGTTGAGCCTTGTAACTGTGAGTCCCCACATTTTGACAAACTTTCATCATGTCTGCTATAGATGTTCCTGGCCTAGCATAAACAGCTGTCAGAGCCCCTTTACAATCCTCATTGGCATTTTCAAAAGCCAGTTGTTTCATGAGCATTTCCCGTGCCGGCACATTTTCCACCTGGCGGCTGAGAGCAGTCATGAGTCTGTTAATGAACTCAGTGTAATCCTCTTTAGGGCCATGCCTAATTGCTGCAAACCCAGCAACTGAGCTGTCTCCTTTGGAAGGGATCTTACTCCAGGCACGCATGACTATCTGAGCAATCTCTCCCAGCTGGGCATCATTGAGGGCCAATTGCTGTGTGGGGTTGGCAAAATTTCCCTCCCCACATAACATATCCATTGTGAGTGCAGGGCGTGTATGATGAACCTCCCAAGCCACATCTCTCCACTCTTGCAAGCAGAGCATGGCTTCTGCAGGAGGCAGGAGCGCTTTGATCATCTGTTTCCAATCCACTGGTAGCAATTTTTGAGATGCAATGGCTTCCAACAAAGCTTTAGTAAAAGGTGCATTAAATCCATAGTCACGTATGCTGACTCTTAGTTCCTTCAGATATTTGTAATGGAGGGTTTCATACCTATCTGGGACAGCCAGTGCGTTGCCCACAGCCGGAGCCCCCCTTATCACTGGGTATATTTCAGGAGATTGCATGTCCAGCACAGCTGCCGTTAAAGCATCAGAAAAATGTGTCTTTGTAGGGCTAAAAGTGCTTGATTTTTGCAAGTCAGGACATAATTGCCCATCTTCTTTTCTACCTCCACCCCCATCAAGAGTCTGTTGTTTCTCATATGATGGAGGGGCAGTTGCCATGGCCCCTCCTTTTTCTGAAGGCAAAGGCTGTGTGAGGGGGCCATCAAGTCTTTGAGACAATAAAATATTTTTAGGAGTAAGCCTTTGAAGGCAGTCCCTAACTGCCTCCCATGTAAATAATATTGACACAGAAATTCCATTATGCTTCTGCATTTCTCTCCCAATCTGTTTCCACTGTTTTAAGTCCAGACCTTCATATTTAAACCAAGGACAGAATTTTGCTATAACTTTAACCAGCTGCTGTATCTTCTTCTCATCTACCTTTCGCCCATTCTCATGCAAAAGATCTGAGATATCTTTACAAAGTTCCTGCATTTCTGAAGAAAGCAAACATCCCATAATTAAAAAAAATTATATTTTTCTTCACTCACCTAATGGGACCCAATATAAAATTGGATGAATTTCGAGCTCGAATGACCTTTCCTCCGGTCTGACCTTTTGCCTGGTCGTAGGTGAATGAGACCTTCCCCGGTCGATTATGAGGTGTTAATTGCTGAAGCAGAGTTCAAAGCATTCCTTTGAATTTCATTCAATTGGCCTCACGACGGGGCGCCAGTTGTTGGAATTCTGCTTCATGTAAAGATATCTTCTTTATTCAGTCAGCCTCATTAGCAGCAGTTTATATCCTCAGATCTTTAAGATAGCAATCAGTCCCATGAAGTCCTGCTTCATTAGGCTTTTTGTAGGGAGAAACAGAGAGACAGAGAGAAAGCACACTGCAGTCCTTGGCTGGTCAAACGCTACTGAAGCCTTTTTCTTTATTCAGGCAGAGAGTCCCAGAAACGAAACTTGGGCAAGCATTGTATATCAGAAACGAAACCTAACAGAGACAAAACCTAAGGCCAAACAACCAATCAGAAGTGTCAGAACCCAAAGAAAGAGAGATAAGGAGCGCTGTCTCTCAGTGAGCAAAGAGGCTTTTGTTTACAATATGTGTCAGAAGACAGGCTGACAGAATCCAGATGCATTCCTACAGATCTCCAATATTCAGAATCGGATATGGCAGAAGAATAAGACAAGTAATCCGACAAGTACGCCATGCCAATTTGTCTGCTGTTTGACTGCTTCTGAAAGACTGCAGTACTGTATCTGATTGTACCACACCTGTTCTTGGAGAAAGTTCAAAAAGTGATTGTATTTAAAGCACAAAATTCTAATGGCTTGAACTAGTTAGTGTGTCTGCAGTATGTGTCAGTTGACTTTACTACTGAAAATGTATTGTAATAAACTTGAGAAAAGTTAGATGCATTCTGTTCTTATCAGATTTGTGCACATGGTTTGTGCACACAGATTTCTGCACTAAGACTAATCTAGTTGTTAGTCTCAGTTAAGTAAAAACAGTAAATTGTTGGAATTTGTGCAAATCTTGACATAAGAAGTCCTGTCCATTAGTGTGTCTTCTCAGCTTGGGACTAACATTTGATTTCTTGGTGGGGGGAGGGCTGGATTTTTAGCATTGTGATTAACTTTGTTGTGTGAAGTTGTACATAAATGTAAGGAACCTCAGTTCAGAGGCCATATTGCCTGAAATGAGTACTATTTATCAGTTTGAGGGTCCCAAACTCTCTACTGTGGCTCCAGTTTATGTATTTTAAGGTCAGGGAGTTCTCCACTAGGCAAGGGGAACAGTTACCATATATACTTGAATATAAACCAAGTCTTTTAACCCCAAAATGAGGTCCAAAGGGGGGACTCGGTCTATAAACGGGTCAACAACCACGAGGTCTAAAAATATGGTTTAAAAAAAAGTTATTCGGCACTTTAAAAGTAAGTTTCGTGACTTCTGCAGCAAAAGAACCTGAGGCGCAATTACACAACTGGCCACAAGAGGGCGCAAATTGCGATTGAAAATCAAGTTCTCCTATTCTGGTTTGTTTTCAATTAATTCCTATGAAAAACCACAAATGAAGAAAGAAGCTCTACAATGCAATCATGTCCCCCTTCCAAACTGGTGTGGAAAAAGAAATGATTTTACTTACCATACATTCCTGCCTTTGTCCCTACTCCATGTGTCCAAGATGGAGGGAGCAAGCCATTCTCCTTCCTTGCAGGGGGAGCAAGCGGCTAGGCTAGAGCAACACTTCCTGCCTCAGTGCAATTGACCTGCTCATCCACTTTACCTGCAGCGCCACTACTGGTGGTGCAAGTACAGTTTTAAAAAAATCACTAAAATAATTAATATTACTGTATTTTAATGTATTTTAATTACTGAAACTCACTAGCAGCTGCTGCATTTCCCACTCTCAGTTTATACTCGGGTCAATCTATTTTCCTGGGTTTCAAGGTCAAAATTAGCTACCTCGGCTTATATTCGAGTTGGCTTATATTCGTGTATATACGGCATGTCAAACTTCTTCTTCATGGTCTCCATGAATGCACACTTGCAGTTAACTTCAGAGCCGCATGAGCATCGCCGGAATCTTCCAACACCAAAGCAGCAGTTAGGCCCCTCCCTGTCTAACTCCCATGTGACTCCACTCAATGGCTCCCCTCAGGTCTTCTATTGCCTCCTGGAAAGAGAGACATTGTTAGAGTCACAGTGCTTCTAAGTGGCACATGGAAGGTGAAGAATCAAAGCATTCTCATTTTTATTTGTTGCCGTCCATTGATGTTTGAAGCATATACTACCTAAATCATGGAAGGACTTCACGAGGTCATGCCATGTCAAACCGAAGAAGAGGCTAACTGTTTTTGCTACTTGATATAGAAGGTGGAAGGTCCCCAAGGAAAGGGAGAAGCAGGTGCCTGTGTTGTAGTAACAGCATCAAAGCAAGAGAATGGCTCTGTCTCCCAACTGCTTACACCAATTGTAAACTCATGATCACAGCTGAGCTACTGGCATTTTATCTGTGTTGGCAGTCCTGGCCTAGAAGGACCCACAGATAAAAGCTAGATTCTATTTGCAAAGCAGTGGTTTGAAATAGTAGTATGGATAAAAAAAACAGGAGCAAAGATAAGCAGGCCATGTGTTATGGGAGGTGATACCGATTGCAGTGTCTGTGTCTCTGAATCTGTAAGTGGCTGTTGAAATGGTGTCATTGGCTGAATTAGAGGATAAGTCTTGGCT
Source organism: Bradypodion ventrale (assembly GCA_035047345.1). Lineage (NCBI taxonomy): Eukaryota > Metazoa > Chordata > Lepidosauria > Squamata > Chamaeleonidae > Bradypodion > Bradypodion ventrale. The sequence goes on from JAWDJE010000001.1 coordinate 258,187,758, forward strand.
TCAGTTACTAATAAGAATGTTAAGCATAGCCTCTTAGCAGTCACCAGTGGGTACTTGAAAACCCACTACTTAAAAGCTTACCAGTCAGTTAATGGACAGAATATTTACATGACATAGAGGCACTAGTACCCCTGATGCCAATTCATCCAGCCCACACTACCCTCATTGCTCCTGGAAGCAGAAGTAAAACGCACCTATGGGCGTGTTTTACTTCCGCTTCCATGAGAGATGAGGGTGGCATGGGCCGGATAAATTGGCGTTTGGGTCAGATCTGGCCCATGGACTGTAGTTTAGGCACCCCTGTGCTAAAGAGATGGTCTCTGCACATGTGTAGAATGGTTTGGATGCTAAGGCCTATGAATGAGCAAAGGTTTACATAACGAATATTTTCCTCTCCCTTTCTTCTCAGTCCAACTGTGCGCATAAACTTGTCATCGAGTATTCTTCTGAATAGCAGCACAATAAGGTGCAAGAGACTGCTCCAAAAGGATAAATTGGACAGTATCAGGTTGAGGATTTTGGGCATGGTTCCTCACTCAATTTTAGTGCATTCCCTACTGTCCCCACAGATCTTTGCATTAAACAATCAAAGAGGGGTCCCCTGACATTTCAAAGAGGCTTAGGGAAGGCTTAGTGGGGAAGGTGAGTGATGAAAAACTCCCATTGTGTTAATTTCCTTTTGTTTGTTAGTTCTTAGCCAATGTTTTTACTTTTCAAATTATAGAAGGGCAGACATCTACCTTGGAACTCTTAAAGTGTTGGCCTTCTTCCATTTAAGACAGGGGTTCCCAACCTTTTCAAGCCGGGGGCCTGGTCATGCTTTCTCAGTCAGTTTCGAGGGCCAGACAGCCATTTTGTCCCAACAGCTTCAAAAGGGGTGGTCGTTTTGATTCTTGAATGCCCTTGGAGGGGTGGGGTACCACATGAAATGGTGCCGTGGGCCAGATCCAGCCCAAAGGCCTTAGGTTGGGAACCCTTCATTTAAGATTACATACAACATTTCTGAGGTTTCACAACTTGAAGTAAGATTATAAACAATGCCATTTATGAGGCAAAAAGGCTGAAGTTCAACAAAATGTTGTATGAGCAATTGCATTTAATGAGTACAGTACTTTTTTTCATTAAAAAAATCAGCTTCCTTGAGAGCTCCTGATCAGGATTAAGATCGTTATTAACACAGCAGGTGATTTTAACACATCCTCCTTGTGATATTTGGAAGGCTGCTCTGCCTGGTGGTAAAAAAAGTTTTTTATTATTTGCAAGCTTGCAAAAATTATTTCCACAAATATAACAGATAACAATGAGTAGTGTAGGCTGCAATGCAGAGAGGAATGGAAGAGGAGTCCATTTGTACAACACTGACCCATTCTTTACTCAGTGTTATGAGCAACAAAGACATCGGAGAAGCTAATCTGAGACGCTAATATTTATTTGACCAGTATCCTGTTTACATGTGTGAAACTAACCTGCGGAAGCTATTTCCGTGATTTGTCAAGGAGCAGGTTGCATACTTGGTGGTGAATGATCATCATAAATTCAGATAATTTTGTGTCAGAGATTACTCTGGGTTGAAAGGATTTTTAGGGGATGCCTGAATGAGGCTCCTTTCATGTCCCCAACTGCAACTCTCGGGTATCAAAACCTGACCTTCCAGTCTCCTGCTCAGCGTGTTAACCACTAAGCCACCGGGGGAGCTGATGCAGGGGCTGCGGTGGCTAAGTGGTTAAGAAGCTTGCCTTGTTAGCTGGAAGGCCGGCAAGTCAGCAGTTCGAAACCCGGATACTGCATGACGATTTGAGCTCCCATCTCTGTCCAAGCTCTTGGGGACATGAAAGGAGCCTCATTTGGGCATTCCCCGAGCAGAGTTTCTACAGCAAAAAATCCTTTCAACCCAGAATAATTTCTGACACAAAATTATTATTATAAATTCAGATCGCTTCCACCAGTTAAGCCAACGTAGCAACTTAGTTTTTGTTGTTCTGTATTCTGGGTCTCTTATTTTGGTTGTGCTTTCTAGTTGTGCGTCTTCGTTGCCTTTCTTCATGGAAACAGTAAATCTGAAAGATAACTTATAAATTTTAAAATAAAATAAAATAAACTTTTTTAAAGAGCCCTGCTGTACTGCAACCAAAAGGTTGTGAGTTCAGTCCTGGCCAGGGGTTCAAGATTGACTCGGCCTTCCATCCTTTAGAGGTCAGTAAAATGAGTACCCATCATGTTTGGGGCAAAATGCTAATTACTTTGTGAACCGCCTAGAGAGTGCACTAAGCGCTGTGGGGCGGTATATAAGAATGATTGCTTTGCTTAAATGAAAACACAAATAAATACAGAGACCTTGAATTTTTTGAAAGAAACAGTTCACAGGACTGCTGTGGTATCATTGCCTAATATGAAGAATGATATTTACAAAAAAATAGGAAAGAAAAAATAAATAAAGAATGTGAGTGGAGTTTTTGAATGTCGTTCAGAAACTGATTAGTTTTTATTTATGCTTTATTAGGATCCCCATGCTGAAGAATTTGAAGACAAGGAGTGGACATTTGTTATAGAAAATGTAAGTGAGAAATTTTGTTTCTTTTTTAAAAAATCTTGGTTTTTAGGTACATTCAGGTAAGGAATTTGTCTTTAACTAGATAGGAAGTTTCTGATTTCCTCACTTTATGCAAAGGGCAGGATAGGAAATGGGGTCATTCAAGTCCAAGGCTTGTAACAGCAAATAAGGTTTTGCTCTTGTTATCTGAGCATTCATTAATGAATAGATTGGTTCAGCACTTCTGTTTTATATCAGCAGGTTAGATTTATATACATTTTACTGTAATTACAAATATTTGTTGTTCAGTTGTACAGTCCATTCCGACCCTTTGCGACCTTATGGACCATTGACTCCAGGCACCTCTATTCTCCACCATCCTCCTCAACCCACCCAGTTCTGTGCCCACTGCGTCCACAATACCATCTAGCCATCTCATCTTTGGCCACCCCTTCTTTCCCCTATAGTTAGGGTTCAAAAATGTTACAGTGTGGTTTTATAAAAATGGTATGGAGTGTATGCCTATAACTTCATGGAGTGACACTTACAGGGAATTTGTGGTGTTTTGGTAAGGTAACTTGTGGTAAGATGAATCCCAAAACAGTACAGTTAAAGGAAGCAAGACAAACAACCTCAAAATAAAGCACCCAACATTCCCTAACCTTCAAGCAAAGTAAGGAATTTTTCTTAAGGTTCTTAGCACCACACAGTGGTCAGAGTTGAAATGTACAGTTTGTGATTTAGGAAAATAAACACAGGCTTGCCTTGCTGTATTTTTGGAGCAATTGTAAAGACAACCTATGTGGTGGAAGCTGCACAATCTCTGGTTGCCCCCCGGGAGAAGAGAATGGTAAACCACTTCTGAGTATTTTCTACCTAGACAATGCTGGAAAGGGTCATCATAAATCGTAGTTGACTGGATGGCGTGCAATTATTATAATGGAACAGTTATAATGGCTTTGTGTGTATAATGTACTCAGTTGTATTTTATAGAGGAGTTATTTTGGTTTTCCAGAAAATTATGTAAGGTGACCTTAAGTCAGAAATGACTTAATGGCAACTAATTGTTAGAGCTGGTTTAGCTTAGTGTGTTTGAGCGTCTGGCTGCTGGTGTGGCCAGGAATTCAGATCTTTACTGTGCCTCCCAAGATAGGCTTGACATGAAATCAAGCTGTGTGGCTGGACAGAGTCCACAGGGAAGGATGATAGTCCCCACGTGGATTAAATCCCACTTGAATCTTGATGGAGGGCAGCAGCTTCATCAGTACTGGCCTGGGGTTGGTGAGATCTTTGTGTGCAAAAAGGGCTCAGGATCAGAAAGTGTCTCACGGAATAGGATCAGTGGTACGGGTGTCACACTGCGATGCGGAAGGCAGATGAAAAGCAACTGTTATATTGTCCTCAGGACAATCTTCATGGCTGATCGTCATGATGAGAGCCAATATTCAGGATCAGATACGGCACTTGAAGAAGAAGACGGTTGGTGGGGACTTACTGCTCTGCCTTCTGTGTGGTCTTGGGCAAGCAGCATGATCCCAGAGCAACACCAGAAAAGATTAAACCAGTTCTGAATATTCTATAACTAGAACACCCTGGAAAAAGGTCACTGCAAATTAGAAGTGGCTGGACAGCACTTAATTATTAGTATTATATTTGAAGTGGCAGCCGTGTTAGTCTGTGCAAGCATATCAGAGAGTAAACAAAACAAAAGAGCAAAAAAAGAACAAAAAAATTGTTGCATCTTAAAGACTAACTACAGGAGTTAGTCTCTAAGGTACCATAATAATTTTTGTCTTGTTTTGCTCTTTTGTTTTCTCTCTGATAGTATTATATCATACCTGTCAACCTTCCCGGATTGGCCGGGATTTCCTGTTTTTCGGCGCCAATTTGCGCCATTTCCCGCCCAGAGCTGCCAAAACCCCGGAATTTGGCAGTGGGGGGGGGGGAGAGGTACTGCACATCCCTTCTGCGCAAGTCGCCATCTACGCATGCGTAGAAGGCTTTTACGCTTTGCGTAGAAGTGTTGTACGCAACTGTAAAAGCCTTCTACGCATGTGTAGAAGGCGACTTGTGCAGAACCGTTCTGTGCAAGTCCCATATTGTCTGGAGCCGCGGTTGACAGGTATGATTATATTGGTTAGCTTCTACATCTCCTAAAATCAGTCAGAGGGAGAGAATGTTTGTTCGTTTGTTTGTCTGTCTGTTTGAAAGATAGAGAAATTTATGTCAGTGGAACTTTATTGGTCTCTATATCCTGATAATTTGTTTCTCTCTTTTAATAGGTCTCCTATTGCAGGCCTGGCTTGCTAGTTGAGGCAGTGAAGTACAGAAAGTAGATGATCAATAATTTTGGAAACATGTTCTTGTAGACAGATTTGCCATTTCTCCCCTGGTGTCTGGGCTAATATTATAGAGTACCTACTTGTCAGATACAGTATTGCCAATCTCTTTACTTTTATTTTGAAGGACTAGTTTAGTGGTAATACTGTTATTTATTGTTATATACTACATGAAGAGTAACATTTAAGTCAGTTGAGTGATATAGAAATGGAATAAATAAATAAATAAATATGAAGAAGGGAAATCAGTTTTTGATTAAAGTTTTTCTGACTTTCCATCTACAATAGTTCAATCGGAGGCACTCTTATGTGTTTATCGGTCTTTACGTATCTATGTCTGTCTAACTATAAACAAACTGTTTTTGAAAATTATCACAAGATGGAAAACAAGATTGTAATATTTGTATCTTTCTCAATGTAGCATCTGCAGTATGTGTGCTGTAAATTTTGTCTGTGCCAGTAGCCACCTTATTTTGTTGACTACGATAGGGTATTTCTTTGTTGCCTTTTCCATGACATTCATTTTTTACTCAAATGAAGTGCTTGAATCTCATGACTGGAATTCTTGCCTTTTCAAAAAAGTAATTGCAGCTACATCAGCTCTGGGATCATGGCATGGAAAAAATAATCCCCATCTCATGCCATTCCCTCCTCAAGCAAGTAATCCTTTTCAAAACCAGAAGTATTGTTAAAACATATAGAGCAGAAATATGACTTTCAGCTATAAAGTAGTACAGAAACTCGGTGTTGGTCACAGAGCAGATTGAGTACCTGTGCTGATACTGAGAGTTTTGTTTTTTAAATTGATAAATCCCAATCATAGGATTCAAACATGGGATGAATTTCATGACTAGTTCAAATATATGACTGTGACGTAGTACAGAGACATATTTTGAAAAGTTAGCATTGTGTTAGAACACGGGTTCTCAACGTTTTTCAGCCGTGGGCTGGACCACGCCCTCTCTGACAGCTGAGCGGGCCATACTGGTGGTTTCCCTGGCATAAATGCTGCTGTAAAACACATCCATGGCTGTCGTAAATGTGCTTATGACTGTCACAGACTCATTTATGGCTGTTGTAAATACGTTTACGCTAGCCGTAAATGTACCCGTGGCTGATTCTGGTGGTGGGGGCAGCTGGGGCAAGGTTGGGGGCTTGATTATTTGGCACCATGGGGCAGATCCGGCCATCAGGCCATAGGTTATGAGCCCTGTCTTAGAATGTCTCATCATATAGAAACTCATATAAATATTGTCCTTTTCTTTTCCTTGTTTTGCTACCTATTTTTCTGTAGATTCCAAATTCCAGGTACTTCTTCATTTTACTTACTCTGGGGTCAAATCCTTTTAACTAGAGTCAAGTAAGAAAACAAGATAGCTAGATAGTGCTAGTAAAAGTGATGTCTTTCTCATTAGATCTTGTATTCATAGCTAAAGTGGAGAGTAACATGACATTCTTAATAATACTCCTTTTATTATTTTTCTTGTATATTTTTATTTATTTATTTGATTCTGTTATATCACTTCAGTCAAATGTTCTGTTTGGGTGACAAAACTGTTCCCCACTTTTCCTCCTCCTCAGTTGTTCACTCTGTGCCACCCTATTTTGGTTTTTGCTTCCGTATCTACTCCAAAGCATATTTATAGATGCATCGAGGAGGAAAAAGTCTTGTCAATGGTGTCTGTTTTGCTGATTGAAGAATACTATTGCATATAAGCCTATTTATTTACACACTCACACATAAGCACTCCAAATTAGAAAGCAATCTCAGCTACCTGATGAGATGGCCTGTAAACAAGGAAACCATATCCTACAGTGTGTTTGTGAGTTGTACTGTTTGCTTCCTTCAATAAGCTGTGACACTTGGTTCCTCCTATGGTTTTTTTTTTAAATATACACTGTATATTCTTTAATAAAGTAGGAAACAAAGAATATACTTAGTCTATAGGGCATTGTAAATATCACTGGGTGTTATGTGTTTGTTTATGTTGATATATTGATGTCTTTGATGTAATGTTTATTTTTGTTATTAGAATTGTAATAAAAATTTATATTAAAAAAGAACAAAAAAGAAGTATGATGAGTTTAATGTTATGAACCAGGGTGAGGACAAATGAAAGTTTAAAAAACAAGGATCCTTTTCAGGGGACCAAAAACATGTCCAACTTTTTCCTTACGCAGTGGTTCCTCTTTTTGTTTTTTAAAAAAAATAGTTTGGGGCTCATCTGTAGTAATAAAATGGACTGTGTTTGCATGAACAAGAACTGTTTAATACATGAGTTCTCAACCTTTTAAAGCCGGGGACCAGCTCACGCTCCCTCAGACAGCTTCAGGGGCCAGACGGCCATTTTGCCCTTCCTCCACCACACGGCACTTCCTGGTGTGGTGGAGGCAGTGGGGGCCCCACATGAAATGGTTGCATGGGCCACATCCGGCTCACAGGTTGAGAACCCCTGGTTTAACACCATTAAACAAAGAAAGCTCCAATACCTTGGGCATATAATGAGAATCAATATGAAATATAGAATCCTCCAACTTGCTCTGCAAGGAAAGATCCCTGGGAAGAGAGGCCCTGGACATAGAGGGATTTTGTGGCTAAAGAACATGAGAGACTGATGTGGCGTGTCCTCAAAAGAACTGTCACTTGAGACTGATGTGGCATGTCCTCAGAAGAACTGTTCCGAGAAGTTAAGAACAGAAAGACTATCGCCATGATGATAATCAATATCTGGAACGGATACAGCACTTGAAGAAGAAGAAGTTTGTATTTCTCAGCCACAGCATCAAAACCACAGGACCTGAGGTTCAACATGGAGACCAGGTGAATCCTGGGAATTTATTAATTTTGTTTAATTAAGGTTAAGGATGCTTGTGACCGCTAAAATACAGTACCTATCTGCAGTACCATCTAGTGCCACTAGCTGCCAGATCTTCCTTAACTAGTAGAAGCAGAGCTGAAAATTGGCCTGGATGCTTTATTTCTGCATAGGGCCTCTTGATAGTTTCCTGTGGGCTGTTTCATCTGGGATTTTCCTCCTCATATACTTCAAACTGTACAAAGAGAGAAAGGGGAAATTCCTTGTACTTTGTTGGAGGGATGAGAGTAAGAAGAAGGATGAGCTAAATGGAGTCAAGAAGAGAAATAGCAGAAGGGGAAGGTCAGACAGTACTGGAAACAGTGGTGGGCATCAGCAGGTTTGCACCAGTTTGCCAGAACCGGTAGCAGAAATTCTAGATGGCCCTGCCCATCCAAGTTCTGAAATAAAGTAGTCCTAATTTGGGTGCAATGCAGGGCTTTTCCCCTGGCCACGGCCACCATACCATGCCTACAGTGTGGTAGTAAAAAATTTTTAGAGTCCACCACTGATTGGAAATAAGGGCTTTCTGACGTATACAGAGATTTACACAAGAATCTAATAATATGATCACTACCTCTGGATACATACAGGTTGAAATCCTATCTGCAGCTCCATGTGTGCAGCAGAGATGACATCATCAGCAACAAGTTACCACGGGTTCAGGTTGCATACTACTTTGTCACGTTGTGTAAGAGTCTTGTACACCACAAAATTTCATTTAATTGGTGATGATTGGCTTTTAATCAGTGGTGATTTCTTGATGATTGCATCATCTCGGTTGCACGCACCGAGCTGTACAACAGAATTTCAGCTACTGCCAGAGGATAGTTTTTTTAATAAAAAAAAAGTATAATGAAAACTCTTTGTAGGACATATGGAGTTATTTTGCACAGAAATCCAAAAAGTTTATTTCAATTACAAAATACAAGCTGCTTTGGTTTTTATATATTTCTCTGTACTCCCAACCTGAACAACTTTTTAGCTTAATTTTTTTTAGATTGCCCTTTTCAGAATTAAACCAGGGAGCTTGTAGTACAGACATGCTTTCCTGGCCCTCTAATTCCCTTGTCATATTCTGCTGTATGTGATTATGTGAACTGTGACTGGTTGCCTGTGTAAATTAGCCTGGGTCTTCTGGCCTAGATATAGCTCAGAATTAAATGCTGCCTTGTCAGCCATCTCATTCTTGTTCTGCTTTGAATGTAATAGAAAATCAGAAAAGTGTGTTCAGATTTTTAATGCAGAATTTGCTTACATTACATATTTAGCACTTGGTTCTAGTTCAGAAAACTTGGAGATTAGGTTTTTGAAGCAAAACATAGCACATTTTCCCTTGATGGCCTGATTATTATTTTTTCCCACCTAAATGAAGGGAGTGGTAGAAAACTTTCTTTTGAATATTGCCGTTTTGCTGGACCAGATCCTATACATCCAGCTTTCATATCTTGTAGCTGATTTTAAGTTTGAAATAGATTCAGATGTACCCAGTGTGGTGTAGTACATTGGTAATAGACTAGGACACAGATGGTGAACCTTGGCACTCTAGGTGTTCTTGGATGTCACTTCCCAGAAGCCACAGTCAGCACTCCTGTTGATCAGGGCTTCTGGGAATTTATGTTCAAGAACACTTTGAGTGCCAAGGTTTGCCATCACAAGACTAGGGCCTCTGTAGACTGAGGTTAAATCTGCCATGGAAACTCACTTGGGGTTTGGAACTGGAAAAACCACTCCTTAAATACTTCACTAACCTTGAAAGCCTTATTAAGATTGCTATACTGAATGTTGGTTTTGACTTGATAGCACATAAGACCAACAATATATCCAGATACACAAAGAACATCAGCTAGAGAGAGTTACGTCCCTCACCTTGCCCATTCATCCTTTCTCACAACGGATAAAAATATTCATCCTGTCAGCACTGGAGTATGAAAGTAAAAAACTGATGTCGTTGATTTGGGACGGTCTGTATGGACAGAGGCTGCATAAATTTTAACAGGCAGTGTTATATTTCACTAAAATCTGAACTTCTGATGAAAGCCCTCAAATTTCCAATTAAAACCAGTCATTACAAATTGAAATCAATCACACTGCCCAATAACTGAAATTCTTGTAGTAACAAATCTGGTTCTTGTAGTCGTCCCATACTTACATGGAAGTAGGTATCAGTGAAATATGGAGGACTATAAAAGGATCTCTTGGTCCTGTAACACACAATATTTAGTTAAGGGATGCTATGATTGTCTGGCCGGGCATCCTGCTATGGTAATGGAGTAGACCGTACAGCCAGCAACTCAATGTTGAGTACTTGGCGGTGGTAAATAACCTGACTCCCTAAAGGGGCCGACCGTTATGGGTGGATGAGCCCCGTTAGGTAAGGTGATGGTCCCCCTCAGTGGAGGAAATGCCACTGGAAACCATATTGGGCCCAAAGGCAAAATGAGCGGAGAAGGAACTCTGATTCCCAATAGTCATGGAGGCAAGAGAGGCCATGCCAGATGGACTGGCTGTGAAGGCACACCTTGTCCATATCCTCAAGGCTGTGGCAGTCCATTACAGTCCTCGTGTTAAATCCTGCATGTCTTATGTCATACATGCCGCAGGAGATAGCTACGTGATCGTGGCGTGTGGTCACTTCATGACAAGCTGTGTTCCACCTTAAATAAATTCACGGCAGTAATATTTTTCCTGAAAATGATTTCCAGGAAAAAATTGTATCCTCAGATACGAGTAGCAGCTGCCGCCGCCACCTGTAAATTTGACATTCTCAGGTAGAAGACACAATATACAGGAAGGCTCACAGATAATTTTATGGGAAAATATTAGATTTCTATTTACATAACATAGTTTTACTTTCCAGCATACATAGTGTTAAAATTAGACATGAATTCCTAATTTAGCTTGTTTATTCTTGAAAACTAATGAGCAAATATTTATGTTCTGATAATCTCTTCACTTCACGTGTAAAGAAAACAATACTTTAAATAGTTCTGTTAAAATAAATAATGTCTTCTCTAACCTCATAAATTAGGACAAAGGTGACATTGTGCATGATTATTGTTAAAATTGGCTTTTATATTTCATTTTTGTTGTGATTTAAATATTCAGCATCTTTAGATGAAATAACATTTAAAGATGAGAAAAGGTTGCTCCAGCCCAGCAAGAGAAAGCATCAGGAGGCGACTATAGAGCGCGTACTAAGCAACTGTCTTTCAGAATCTTGAGAAAGATACGAAATATCCGAGCAAACCGGACGGATATCGACTTTGAAGTTCTGCTTCTGTCTTTTCGGTCATTTTCCACACATTGTCCCGAAGCACTGTGACCTCCTGTGCAGATAATCCTAAAGAAGTCATTGAAGACTCAGACTATTAGATACAATCTCGAAGGATTACATCAGAGTTGATTTTTGTTACTCCTATTGTCACTCATGGAACTTTTCCTCTTAATGAACAATATTATAAAGATTTCTTAGCATTTCCGCTGCGTTCCAAACTAAGTACTTTATATGACATACATGTCTGTATATAGATTTCTTTGCATGTTTATTGCGATTTTGTAATTTGTATTACCTCATCAGGTTTATCTCATGTCTTTCTAACTGAGTATTTTATAAGATATATATGCATACATTTAAGATCGCTGTTACTGCTCGAAATGTAATTTAAGTGTTGTATGACTTCATTTTGTCAACGTACCCAAAGACGCTACTTTATCATTTAGTACTACTTACCAGGGGTACTTTCACTTGCACTCTTTGTTCCCCATGTCATATTAAAGAGCATTTTAAGAGCATTCCTAACTCCCAGTTTTTCAGGTGGACCCTTCGCACTTTCTGCATTTTACTTGGCCTTAAAGAATTCTGTTACATAGAACAGGATTTGAATACTACAGCAAGTCAGATCGAACCCATATATGTGATTGTTGCTGTTTTTGTTGTCTAGATTGGGGTGCCCAAACTTTTTGGGCCGCAGGCTGGTCACGTGGTTCAGCAGGCCAGTCATGTGGTTCAGTGGGCTGGTCACGTGGTACCTCCCACCGGAAGCAGAAGTAAAATGCGCCTTGCAGTCTGAGTTTTGCAACAGGATGAGATAGATGTTGGGCTGCCATTTTCTCTATTAGACTCTAGATGAACATGACATTTTAATTGTATGTGACACATTTCACTTTACAATTAAGGAAACCATGAAAAGAGCTCATCGTGATATCTATACTGCAATTACTCTAGCGTGTCTTCCAAAGATGAAAGACAGAGAAACAGGAATGATGGAATGACACAGAATAGATAATGTTCTTTTTTTTAATAAAGTCAATAATTTCCCCAAAAAAAACTGTAACATTTACACTAGAATGAGTTTGATGATACATAATTTCTGCAGTTATTATTGATTCACAGTAGTAAAGTGCGATTGCCTTGCAAATTGCCAGAATCAATTTGTTTAGATATTTTTTTTTTGAATCTTGCTTCCTGCTTCGTTGCCTTCCCTAAAGCATAGATGAGCGTATGTTGGGTAAGGCAGCTGACCAGATTTGATATCAGTGATATTCTTTGCCAGCTGGAGGGAAGAAGCTGATAAATGGAGGCAGTCAGTTCTGGAAACAAACTGCTAATACTATATTAAACATGTTTAAAACCAGCAGTGTGTTTCAGCAATTCTTAGCATATGTTTATTCATAGAAAATCAGCAGTAAAATACACTTGCCGTGGCATGCAAGAGACTTCAATCTGCATGAGGTCTTTTTCTCTTTCCAACATCAAATATCAAAACAGAATCTTGGTAATTGTTTTACAGTGGGGTTCTAATCATTCTCTAGATGTAAGCTAAACTGCATAACTCTCCTTTTTTATTTAAAAAAAGTACTGCTTTTTCAACTTGGCCACACTTCTTTAATGTATAGGTGATGTTGCTCTTGATAGTGAGCAATTTTTTTTATTTAAAATGCTGCTTGCTGGGAGAGCATTTTGTTGTACAAATCTCATTTCATTGTGGGCACTGGGGGGTGGGGGGGTGCGGTGGGGGGGGGACAATGGTCATACATTCTTACAACCATGTACTATCTGATTCTTTTAAAAGGTGCAGTTCAAGACTATGAAAAAGGAGATAAACAAAATGCCAATCCATAGTCATTAAATGGGAGGAATGGAAGATTTGGCAAATGGTCCTCCCTCACTAGAGGGTTTAAGATTTCATTTAGGATATTGAGTCTAGGGTAATATTTTGCATAACATTTGGCTCAAAGTGTTGCATACCTTGTAGAAATATGATTTGGAAGCAAACAATACAGTTAAAACAGCCAGTTTCTATATTAATTCTTTGAGTGAACAACTGAAACCTTGTTCTTTAGCATAGTAAGTTGCATTAGAGTAGGCCTATTGAATCTGTGGGGATTGGTTCATCAACTCCTCCATACCTTCCATTGATTCAAATGGGCCTACTTTAGTTTTAGCGTACTTCACTAAAATAATTTGCAATTAGAGTAGGGCCATTTGAATCAGTGGAACCGATAAAGAAGTTGATACATGAAATCCTACTCTAGCATGATTTACTACACTAGACAACAAGATTTTAGTCAATGTGTAATTGGCAAAAATAAGAGCTAGTATGGTGTGCATATTTTGAATATACCTTTGGTAATTTGTACACCTGCAGCTTCTCCCTGGGACCAGTCTTTTCCACTATCTGATACAGATTATTTTTAGAAAGCAATTCCATGAATATTTATCCTGTGGAAAGCTTATGGACCAGACGCAAGACATTTAATTGGGCATATTAATGGTTCCAATTGTATGTGTACATAGAATGGAGGAGTTTCCATTGGCTGAAACACTGTTGTGGGGTTATACAAACAGTGTAACTTTTGGGTGTGAATTGTCATAAATTAAGAAATCTACATAGGCTGGCTCTTCTCCATGGAGGCACAGAGGAATCAAACTCTTAATCTTTGGCTCTTTAGCCAGCTATTTAAAGCAGGGGTGGCCAACCTTTTTTGTCACAGGTCTGACCATGCCCCCCAGACAGCTGAGCAAGCCAGACGATGCCTCCCGGGAAGTGGGTGTATTTACGGCTGACATAAATGCACCCCACTTCCACATTTACACCAGCTGCGGGAGTGTTTGCGCATGTGTGGGTGCATTTTACAGATGACGTAAATGCATCTGCTTCCACTTCCGGGTATTGTGGAGGCAGCGACAGGCCGGATGGGATGGCGTTGGGGTCCAGGGCTGACCCACAGGCCGTAGGTTGGGAACTCCTGATCTAAAGCCCTGAGGTATCTAGCCAGCTTCTTCTCATTTGTATACTCCCAAAAGTAAGTAGTTTAACTGGAAAGAGTCATAGGGAAAAAATCAAACATACTGTAAAACATCGCTAGGAAATGCCAGGGTAAAGTTTCATTCCAGGAACTGGAACATTAGAATTCTTGTGTCTCTTGAGAATGAGTCTAAGTCTAGAAAATTTTAAGTAAGATGTAGGTTTGAGTATCTATCTTTCTATCTATCTATCTATCTATCTATCTATCTATCTATCTATTTTTCTGATTTATATTGCCGCCCAACTCCGAAGACTCTGAGTGGCTCACAGAAAATAAAACCAATCACATTTTAAAAACTAAAAAAAAAAACCCATTAAAACTGCCACCAAAAATTACTCTGACCCCTACAGATTAAAAGAGATTAAAAGAGGGAGTGTTTTTACTGAATCAGCCAACAGGCAGGGATCACCACCTCGCTGGTGCCCCACACCTGCTTTGCCAACCAGGTTTTTAGTCCTTCCCTGAAGGACAGCAACTCCGTCTGGAAATGCAGTTCAATTGGCAGGAGGTTCCAAAGGACCGGAGCAGACACTGAGAAGGCCCTCCTTCTACTGCCAGAGAGACGAGCCTCCCTAGCAGATGGCACAATGAGAGAGCCTCCCTGGTCTGCTCTAGTGGGATGGACAGATGTTCTCAGGGTGACGCGGTCTCTTAAGTATCCTGGCCCACTACCATGTAGGGCTTTAAAGGTCATTAACAGCAACTTGAATTGCACCCGGAGGCATACCGGTAACCAGTGTAACTCCTGAAGCATTGGCAAGGCATAGGCATTATCTCAGATTATCTCAGGCATGGAGATGTCTGATATAGTGTTAACATTATTTCAGTAAGTTCTTCAAAAAGACAGCAGCATTTTCCAGTGCGAAAATCCTATGTTGTTTTATAAAATGCCTGCCACGTTTTATAAAAATGTGATTGTAGCTAGAATAACCAAGAACAATAAAGGGAAAGCCTTGAGAAGGGTTAAAAAAAGGTCACCCTTGCTCAAAAGCCAGTCATATCTGACTCTAGGGTTTGGTGCTCATCATTTATATCCAAAGAGCCAATGCTGCCTCAATCTGCAGACATTTCCATGGACATGTGGCAGGCATGACTAGACAAGGGACACTGTCTACCTTCCCACTACCAAAGTGGTATCTACTTGCAATTTCTTGCTTTCAAACTGCTAGGTTTGCAGGAGCTGGGACAGACACGGGAGCTCACTCCGTCGTGCAGCATTCAGGGCTTGAGCTGCTGACCTCTCGGTCTTCCAGACATCAAGTTCAGCATCTTAACCACTAAGTCACGGCAGTCGCTTTAAAAGGGTTACTGATTAAAATAGATTTGTATCTTTGCCCACCTGCTTTCAAAATTACCTCCAATTGTTGGCCATCATGTACCTTTAAAAAAATGTTGGCTGACTATACTATAATTTGGCAAAATTCCAAATGGCCTGTTATTTTCAGTATAAGGAGTGTTTGTTATGTATGTATGTTAATTATATTATCTACAGTAACGTCAAAATAAGAATTGCTCTATAACATTGGCATGCAAAGTTATGGGGGGGTTGTTTAAATCCAGTTTTTACAGGAAAGACTATGGTTCTACTTTTTGTTATTCAGAATAAGTTCTAAATTGTTTTTATTCTGATTTTTTTATGTAAAAGAAAATTAATGCCATTTTGTTTTATTCTTTTACTTTTTGTCACAGTGAAGCAGTTTTTTTTTTAAAAAAAATAATAATCTGCAGCATGAACAAGGACTGCTTCTTACACAGCACTGCTTATTGTGCCATTTACAACTTTTCCTGATCTTACTTGATCTTTTCTTGCTCTTACCAGTCATCCATCCCTTACTTATGTTACATCTTGACTACAACAGTGAGCTTTATTTAAGGATATCCATTTGTTCCATTATTTATGAGTCACCCAAATGGGTGTGGATGTCTGTCTGCCAATGGCTGTACTTCCTAACTGGTTAATATCCCACTTTTGTCAAGCCTGTCCCACTTTTGTCAAGACAGACCTGGCTCACATCTTGAGTGTTTCCTTTCATCTTCATTGTGGTGGTGGTGTTGGTGGAGGTGGAGAGGCCACATGCCCAACAAGTTATCCTTGTTCCAAAGTACCTAGCTGTACTATGTTTATGAAATTTGGGAAGATATTAGCAATTGGACCCGGTCTGAAATTGGAGGAGTCTGGTCCAAATCATAATAAATGGATGGGTTTTCAAACTAGAACAGTTCATTTTCTGGAATCTTTACTTTCCAAAATTATTCTAATTGCTCCAGAAGTTTTATGCAACAGTAGAAGCAAACATATCTCCAATTCTTATAGGCCTATGATGGTGCATTGCAGCAAATTGTTGCTGTTACATGCAGTCAAGTTGTCTCTGACCTATGGCAATTCTATGAATGAGAGATCTCTCTAATGTCCTGTCCTAAACAACCCTGCTCAACTCTCTCAGACTCAAGCCTTTGGTTTTCCCCTCACAGAGTCAATTCATCTAACATTTGGTTTTCCTCTTTTCCTGCTGCCTTCTATCTTTTATGTGCTGTTGTTGTTCAGTCGCATAGTCGAGTCCGACATTTTGCGACCCCACAGACCATTATCCTGCAGGCACCTCTGTCCTCCACCATCCTCCTCAACCTGCCCATCTCTGTGCCCATTGCATCAATAATACCATCTAGCCATCTAATTTTGGGCCGCCCCCTTCTTCTTTTGACCTTGACCTTTCCCAGCATCAAGGCTTTTTCAAGTGAATCCAAAGTACTTTGGCTTCATCTTCAATATTTGATCTTCCAATGAGCAGTTGGGGTTGATTTCTTTTAAGATCGACTTATTTGTTCTCTTTGCTCTCATCTTTTATAGCATTATTATATTTTTCAGAGAATCCTGCCTTCCCATGATGTAGCCAAAGTAGGACAACTTCAGTTTCATCATTTTGTCTCTGGAGGCCGTTCAGGCTTGATTTACTCTAGGACTCACTTGTTTGTCTTTCTGGCAGCCCAGGGTATCTCCTCCAGCATCAGATTTCAAACAAGCATTCCACCCCCACCCCACCCTCTCAGTTTCCTTTACTGTCCAACTTTCACACTGACACATTGTAATTGGGAATATGATTGTGTGGATCATTTTGGTCTTTGTCTCCAATGATACATCCCTACACTTAATTATCATTTCTAATTCCTTCATTGCTGCTCTTCCCAATCTCAGTATTCTTCTGATTTCCTGGCTGCCGTCTCCATTTGTATTGATGGTTGGACTAAGGCAAGGCAGTGATGGCCAACCTTGGCACTCAAGGTGTTCTTGGACTACAATTACCAGAAGTCCAAGTCAGAACTCCTGCTGATCAGGGCTTCTGGGAATTAAAGTTCCAGAACACCTGGAGTGCCAAGGTTTGCCATCACTGGACTAAGGTATACAAAATCTTTCACTATTTCTATTATTTCATTGTCAATGTTAAATTTGTGTACAGTAGTACCTCACTTAAAGAGCATAATACTGTACATTCCATGGGAATAGAACATAAGAACAGCCTTGCTGGAACAGGCCACAGAAGCCCATCCAGTCCATCCTTCTGTCTCACACAGTGGCTCACCATTTGCTTCAGGGTATTCCCAAGCAGATGCCTTCACCTGCTTAGGATTCCCTGGAAATGGCGTTGACAGATATCCTGCCTATTTCTCCAACCTGGAGGTTGTCCTTAGGTATCCATAATTATAGCCATTGATACCCTTGTCCTCCATGAACTTGTCTAATCCTTTCTTAAAGCTGTCAAGACTGACGCCGGTCACCACTTCTTCTGGCAGGGAGTTCCAGAGACCAGTGATCCTCTGGGTGAAAAAGTACTTTCTCTTATTTGTTTGAGAACTAGTACCCAAAGGTTTCATGGACTGCCCCTTAGTTCTAGTGTTGTGCAATAGGGAAAACAGTTTTTCCTTATCTACTTTGTCCACACCGTGCATGATTTTATAAACTTCAATCAGGTCACCTCTTAGACGCCGTCTTTCAAGAGTGAAGAGGCCCAACCATTGCAACCTCAGATGGTAAGGAAAATGCTTAGATGCTCTTTAAGTGAGTTTCCTCTTTAAGAGAAACACCATTGTAAATGACCGATTGTGACTTCTGGGGTGGGGGGAATTGCGAACCCCAATTTAGTTATTAAGCAAGTTTTTGTTTGGTTTTAGTTGTTAAGCAAGGCGACCATTCAGAGAAAATTCTGCTCTTTAAGCGAGCTAGTCTCTAAGCGAGGCACTCTTTATGTGAGGTTTTACTGTAATTCTTCTGTAGTCATGCCCCCCCCCCCCCCGATGTTCAGTTACACTCTTGTTTTGGCACTTTCTTTTTTCACTTTCCTTAAAAGGTATTTCGACTCATTGCTGCTTTCTTCCAGTAAGATGCTGTCATCTGTATATATTAAGTGATGTCTTTTCCTCCAATTTTCACTCCATCTAAATCTAATTTGGCTTTCTGTATAAATTTATTCTGCATACAAAATAGATAAGGCCATGATGACATGACAAACCTTGGCACTCCAGGTGTTTTTGGACCTCAATTCCCAGAAGCCCAGTAAAACCATTCTCTTGGATTCACACTTGGGTTTCTGTGAATTAAAGTCTAAGAACACCTGGAGTACCAAGGTCTGAGATGACTGAGATAAGGGAATAAAATGCAACTTTGTCTGATATCTTTGCCTATAGGAAAACATTCTTGGCTATAGGAAACCATTCTCCATATTCTGTCCTAATGGTAGCTTTTTGTCCACAATGCAGGTCAATGAAGTTCTTTTTTTTATAAATTTTTATTAATTTTTAAAAATATATAGCATACATTTAAAGACATAATAACAACATTCAAAGAAAAATAAAATAAAACGAGTCATCTGATTACATAAAATAAAAAAGAAAAGACAAAAAATATACATATACAAGATGGGAATGAAAAAGGCAAAAAGAAACTATCATCCATCTCTAATCCACATTTATCAACTCTACTTTAATATCCGTACTATACTTTTATTGAACTCTTCTATCTTGCCAAGATCTATTGTATTTGAAACACATCAGATTACATACAAAATCACCCTGTGCTATGTACATTGTCCTGGAGGATGTGGGAATTCCCATTAGTTTCTATTGTACCCAAAATTTCATTTGGTCTGGTGTCAATATATTTGTTCCTTCTCTCGTCAATGAATAATCAACAAATTTTCGCCATATGTTCCAAAATCTATTTTCTTTTATTATACCTTTTTTAAAATTTAGCTCCCATGTTAATTTTTCATTCAATGCGAGATCCCACATCTGTTTATACCACTCCTCCACCTTTAACATTAAATTGTTTTTCCAGTTTTTTGCAATACACATTCTAGCTATTACCAGCATCATAGACAACAATTCTTTCTTGTCATTATCCAAATTCATATTATCTACATCCGTCAACAAAATAGTATTTGGCCCCAATTTAAGACGCATTCCCATAATTTTATCAATCTCGTTCTCAATTTTTGCCCAAAAATTTTCTACCACCTTACATTCATACCACATGTGAACATATGTACCCAATGTATTTTTACATCTCCAACACATTTTATTGTTCTTTTTATCTATCTGATGTAGTCTCATAGGGGTCAAATACCACTTCCATAACATTTTAAAATTATGTTCCTTTACCCTGACTGACAAGGATCTCATAATTCTTTTTCTCCATTTATTTTGCCATTCCTTTTCTATTATCCTCATATTCAGATCCTGTTCCCATGTATTTCTTAATGTTTCTTGTGGGTTAATTTCTATATTTATTATTTTATAAATTTTACTAACCATTCCTTTAATTCCAATTTCTTTCCTCCTTATCTTCCACACTAATTCCTCAAATTCTGTCCTATGTCTTTCCAGATTCTCCCTCATATATTTATTATTCCACTTGTTCACCATCGCTATCTGGAACCAATTCAACTTCAGCTGGGTATATAGTTCTCGTTTCATCCCATTATCTCTGCAGACTCGTATCCAATCTTTCAGCAGGAAAACCCCATTCATCAACAAGATTTCTTTCATTTCATTACCCATTCTTATTGGAAACTTTTTCAGGTCTTCTATTTCAATTATCGGTGAAATGTTTGGGGCCAATTTCATTTTAACTTTCTTCCATACACCCAACATTGACCTCAACATTCTGTTTTTGATTGGTGCTTTCCATATTTCCTTATCTAAGAAAAGGCTCTTACCCTCTTCCTTTAATTCCTTCATTTCGATTTCTTCCCAGATAACCAACTCCTTTGTCAAAATTTTAACTACGTTCTTTATATGAAATGCTTTATAATAGTTCTTTATATTAGGGATTCCTAAACCCCCTTCTTTTTGAGATAGATACCACATTCTCTTTGAGATTCTAGGTCTACGCCCCCCGTTACAGTAATTATCCAATAATATTTGAAATTCCTTAATTTCTTTGTCTGTCAGTTGAATTGGTAAGGCATCAAACAGAAAATTTAGTTTTGGTAATAACATCATCTTAGTCAATGCTATTCTGCCGAACCAAGACAACCTTAATTTTTGATATTGCACAATTTTTTCTTTTAGTTCTTTCTTTTGTTTATCATGATTTAATCTTTTCAAATCATCCAATTTATTGGAGATATTTATCCCTAGATATTTCAAACTCTCTTTAATCTGCAATCTAAATTCACCTCTTATTTTCTCTTGCTCTTCCTTTTCAATATTGTTTAAGATCATTTCAGATTTATCCCAATTTACCTTCAGGCCAGTTATTTGTTCAAATTCTTTTAAATGATTTTGAATACATTCCATAGTTTTTCTGGGGTGTTTCATAATTATTAAAGTATCATCCGCGTATAGGCTAATTTTATTTTCCAATATTCCTCTATACTTTTATCTTCCCTTATTGTATTTGCTAATATTTCCATCGCCATAATAAATAATATTGGTGATAAGGGACATCCTTGCCTTGTCCCTGCCTCTAATCTCACTTCCTCCGTGAGACCATCATTAACCCTAATATTAGCATATCCTTGTTGGTATAATTGTTCTATTGTTTTTATAAACCTATCACCAAATCCATAACTTCTAATTATCTCATTAATTGTTATCCATTGCAAGGAATCGAATGCTTTAAAAATGTCTAGGGATAATATTCCAACTTTCTCCTTATTTTGTCCTGCAACATCAATTAAATCTATAACTCGCCTTACTAAATCTGCCATATGCCTACCTTTCACAAACCCAGCCTGATCTTTATTTATATATTTATCCATAAAGCTATTTAATCTGTTCGCCAATATTGCCGTAAAAATCTTGGCATCCTGATTTATTAAAGAAATGGGCCTATATGATTCTACCTTTTCTGGGTCTTTTCCTGGTTTTGGTAATAGCACAATTATTGTTCTATACCAAGATGGTGGTATCTGCTCCCCATTAAGTATAGCATTATACACTTTTAACAATTTTGGAATTACTGTATCCTTAAACTCCTTATAAAATTCTGCAGGTAGTCCATCTTCTCCCGGTGATTTATCTGCTTTCAACTTATTTATTACTTCTTTTATCTCTTTTTCAGTTATTAGTTCTTCCATTTTTTGTTTATGTTCCTGATTTATTTTATTTTTAACTTGCATTCTCAATTTATCTTTCAGTTTATCTATGTTTACCTTCTTTTTAGCATATAAATCTTGATAGAATTCTCTAACCACCTTACATTTATCTTTGATCTTATTATGTCTTATACCTTCCTTATCCACTAAAGTCCCAATTTCTCTTCTACTTCTTTTTTCCTTGGCCGCTCTTGCTAAGAGTTTTGAATTTTTGTTACTATATTCGAAATATTCCCTTTTTAAATATGCCAAATCTCTTTTCACCTTTTCAATATCTTTTCCTATTAATTCCTTCTTTAAACCCTGCATTCTTTCATAAACCTTTCTATCCTTAGTTATTGCATGTTTCTCCTGTAACGTTTTTATCTCTTTTTCAATTTCTTCTTGCTTACTTTTTAACTGTTTATTTTTAATGTTTGCCAACCTAATGCTTTCACCTCTAAAAATTGCTTTCATTGTATCCCATACAATACCAATTCTAACATCCCCTGAGTCATTCCACTTCCAATTTTCTTCCCATTTTTCTACTATTTGATCCTTAGATTTTTTTATCTCTAAACAATCTAGCATTATATCTCCAATTTTTCCTGGTCTTCGTAGCATCTATGTTCATTTCCAGCAATACTTTTGCATGGTCAGACTCTTTAAAAATTCCTATTTCTATATCTTCTAAATTTCTTATCAAGTTATCCGTAATAAAGATGTAATCTATTCTGGAATATGTATTATAAACTTGTGAGAAAAATGTGTACGCCTTTTCCGATCCTTTAAATTCCCTCCATGCATCCTTCAACCCCAAAGCTTTCAACCAGTTGTTTAACACGTGCATTTTGTTTCCACCCACACATCTTGTTATGTTTGTACTATCTATGTTTGATCTTATTAGATTAAAATCTCCCGCTACAATCATTTTTATTGTTTTTTCTTTTTCCAGTATTCGGTACACCTTATCTAAAAAACT
This sequence comes from Bradypodion ventrale, assembly GCA_035047345.1. Lineage (NCBI taxonomy): Eukaryota > Metazoa > Chordata > Lepidosauria > Squamata > Chamaeleonidae > Bradypodion > Bradypodion ventrale. Next base: position 258,210,347 of record JAWDJE010000001.1, read on the forward strand.
GTTTTGATGTTCGTTTGGCACATATAGATTCACCAACGTTATTTCCTCCTCATCTATTTTTCCCTTTACTATCAAATACCTACCTTCTGGATCTGAAATACTTTTTACCATCTCAAATCCCAATCTGTTTGATATAAAAGTTGCAACCCCTCTAGCCTTTGAGGTACCATATGCTTTTTCATAAACCTGAGTCCACCCTAAAAATAGCTTGTTGGTATCTTTCGATTTCTGATGGGTTTCCTGCAGAAAGATTACATCCGGTCTATCTTTTCTGAGTGCTGCCTCTAATCTCCTTCTCTTCACTTGACAACCAGTACCTTTCACATTCCATGTTATTACTTTTATATTCCTCATCTATTAATTTCCTGCCCTAATTTTTTACATCTCCCACTTCCTCCTACGGACATGTGATTAACATATAACACTACCTTTCCCTTATATAAAAAAATAAAGGATAAAGAAAAAAGAAAAAAACAACTAAATAAAACACACTAAACACTCTACTACTAACCCTCCCCATTTTTTCTACAAATAGCCTCTGGAATACAAAGAGGGGAGGGGGGGAGGTGCGACAGACTGTGGGAGCTCCAGAAAAGTCTAAACCTGTTCTCCGCCCAGAGCGATTCCTCCTTCAGCTCCTTTGGGCATGTTCTCGTTTCCATTGCTCTCCCGCCTTTTATATCCACCAGATATAATCAATTCTTCCTTCAAATCAAACCATTCTTTAGTTCCTGCTTCCAATAACTTTGCATCTACCATTACATCCAAGACATTAGGGCCTTCACTTATCAAATGGCGTCTTCCCAAATTGAAAAAGCTTAATTGTCATGGGAATTTCCAATTGTACCTTATTCCTTTATCCTGAAGTCGCTTTGTAATTGGTTTCATTGATTGTCTCCAAAAACAATCCTCAATTGGAATGTCATTATACACTTCAATATCATGGCCTTCCACTTTTAACACCTCTACTCCTTTTTCCCGTATAAGTGCCATTAAACGCAGTTTATCTGACACGTTGGCGAATTTTAACAAGACATTCCTTGACCCTGTTTTACTTCTTCTTGAACCCAGCCTAAATACGTTTAGAACATCCAGTGGTGTGAAACCATCTTCCATAATTTCATCAAGCCATTTCACTATTCTTTCTTTTAATTTATCTGGAGAGTTCTCTGGCAGTTTTCGAATTATGACATTTGCTCGTCTTAACTGTTCTTCTACATTTTCCAATCTCTTTTCGTGATCTCCAACCTTATTTTCTCTTTCTTTTTCTCTCTTTCTCAGATCTATGACCTCCTCCCTGATCGTTGCCTGTTCTTTTTTGATAACTTCCTGTTCTTTTTTAAGATTGTCTTGTCCTTTTTTTATAACTTCCATTCCCTTCAAAATGTCTGCCAGCATGTCTTGCCTGTCTTGTTTTCGTTCTTGTTTATCTTGAGCCAACATACTCTCAATTTTGTGTTCCAAGTTATCCACTTTCTCATTAAATTTTTCAAATTCAGGTCAATGAAGTTCTGAGGTACTGCCGTTACTTTGAGAACAGCAGAGTTTCTCATGATCCACACAGTCAAAGGCTTCGTTGTAAGCTATAAATCACAGTCTGATCTTCTGAAATTCTTTGGTGTGCTCCAGTAGCAATGTGATCTCGGGTGCCTCTTCTTTTTTTGGGGGGATCCATCATGAACATCAGGCATTCCTTGCTCCATATGTGGGTAAAAGTTTTTGTTGCAACACCTTGAGCATCACCTTGCCTGCATGGAAAATTAAATCAATGGTCCTGTAGTTACTGTATTCCTTGGCACCTCCTTTCTTGGGAATTGTAGGTATATTGAACTTTTCCAATCTGTAGGGCAGTTTTTTTGGTTTTTTAATATTTGCTGGCATATTTTTGTTTGGATTTTGACAGATTCGGTCTGTGTAGCTTGAAATAGCTATCAGCATCCCATTTAGAAATGTTAAGGCCTGGGAAAAACCAGAAAAAAATTGGGGAAAACCCATTGATTTTTTGGGGAGGTCCCTGCCCCTAAAGCATTTTTGGTATTCCCCCCCCCCCTCCAAAATTGAAAGATAAAGAAAATTGATTATGGAATGTTTTGTTTTGGCATGGTGAATAAAATATTTAAGACAAGGTATTCATATATTCTAAAAATCATTTTTTTTAAAATTATGTACCGTATAGCTCAGAAAATGAGTCCGATTAAATTTCATGCCTATTCATTGAATCTTAGTGCCTTCTACAGACTCTCCCCCCCCCCATTGTTTTTGTAGGAATTGCTGCTTTCTGTCTGTTTGATACTGTGGAGAGGAAATATGAATACTTTTCTTTGTTACTATGTTGATGGTTTCTTCTGGATTTTACAAAATTGTGGGGTTTTTTGCCTGTTCCACATAAAATAGCAAAACCAAAGTGTTTCATTCATACAGTTCAGGAGATTTGTTGCTCCGTTTGTTACTATTACAAGTAAAAATAAAATTATATAAAAGTTAATTCCATTTGTAATAATTGTTCGAATACACTTTATCTTTAATATACCAATTGTGATAATTTTGTGCTAAATCAAATTGTGCATAGACATATTTTATATTCCTAAAGTAACAGAATTACCTTCAATTTGTTTTTGTTTTTAAACAACTGATAAAGTGTCATATTTTTTAATTTTTTTTAAAAAAAATGGTTTTTCCGGAGGGGTAGATTGAAAAAAAAAACCCAACAACAACGGGTTTACATCTCTAATCCCATTGACCGCTGGTGATTTATTTCTTCAGAGCAAGATTCACTTCACTTTCTAGAATTGTAGGTTTGTCTCCATAGGATGCCTGTTCAAAGGAGTCTGTCACACTTTTATCTGTTCTGCCTTTATTTTTCTCCTGGCTAGATATGGTGCTTGCCTGGTGGTCATTTAGCATTCCTAATCTAGGTTTAAATTTCCTTTAATTTCTTAGATCTTTTAGAGAGAGACAGCCTTGATCCTAAAACTTGTTCATTTCTGCACACAGTGTTATCCGAAACATCTATTCTACATTGCAGGTCTGATGCCTGATATGGGTACAAATATTGTGGCTTTGTTGTGCACATAAAAGCTACAGTCGGTGCATTGGGGCTAATCAAAGTGTGCATTTGTTTGCAAAACATTCTGGTTAAATTCTTGGAAGTTGTGCCTTTGTTGCTGGGTAGTGACTTCAACACTATATAGCATGCATAAGATTTTGAATGTAAAACAATCACAGGGCACAGAGAAGCACACTGCATTGACGTCGGAGGTAAAGCCCCAACGTAACATCCATTAAGCGGTACCATGGTAGGAAATAGAGGCTGTATGCTGCTTCTACGCAGTGTCCTACAGTTCCTACTGACTGTGCTTTTCAAGGCAGCTCCAAAGCTAGTTATCAAAAACTGAGGGGGGGATCCTCCTCCTGAAACATGAAACATAGCATTATATAAGAACAACTAACCATAGGAAAGCAAATTGCTTGTCTGAATGGCCACCCAACAAATATTGGATTGCATTTTGTTCCACCATGCTGTCCATTTGTTCTTCTGCAAACTGATTTTAAAATACCCAAGCTTCTGTTTCACTAGCTTCATTCATTTCATTGTTTGAACTTTTCTATGAATAGTCGTACAAATCACAGCTTAAATGTACAGTACTAGGAGGCATCCAAATTTATAACTACTGCCCATTAAGTCTGGCATCCAAATTTATAACTATTGATCAATGTGAAAAGCTAATTAATAGTACTGTAATACTACAGTGTGTTTAAAGGGTGAGGAGTAATTTTTAACTGCAGAGTCTGAAATAGATAAGAGAAAAAGGCTTGTGTTCGTCATTCTAACAACTCTTTGTGGTGTTGCATCAAGTTCAAAGATATTGTGATCACTAGCAACAAGTTTACTTTCAGTGGCTAACCTGAGGAACCTTCTGAATCAGTAAACCAAAAGAGGATGGAATTTAAAGAAAAGGACATTTATTTGCACTTCTGGAGTTCCATAGTACCCTTCGATTATAGCAGAATTTTGAATGTGTGTCCTGATGAAACCTTTCCAGTTGTTCAGCAACATAGTGTTGCTTCTTGCACTATAGCCACTTGATGGCACCCTTTGATTTAGTACATACCTCATTATGGAGGGGAAAACTAGTGCAGCGTAGCTATAGTATTTGTAATGGAATAACATGTAAGAACTAAAGACTGCAAGGTATCTGGTTAATGTAGAGATGAAATGAATGAAACAGCAAGGCTAAGCTTTCCTGACCCCTCATGAGAGAATAGATGAAAAAAAGGGAAGAATAAGCTATTGTGCCAAAGGGAGATGATGAAATTCAAGATCCACACACATAATCTCTGGCTCAGCCTCAGAAATGTTAATCCCTGGGTAGAATTATTTTGAGCTGTAGATTGCAATTTATCGTCAAAATGGCACTGTGTCAAACAATACTTCTTGTATGTGTGTGATGTTCAGAACTATCCAATTTTAATATAAAATGGTTCACAGAGCACTGTTTAACATTTAACTAGCAAATTGTTAAATTTGGGCATTTTTTTTTCCTGCTTTCTGAGCCGAGGTTTGGCTTAAAACATGCAACGCTGTTTTCCCATAGACTTTCCACAAAGTACTGTATCTGATGTGGGATCTTATTTAAAAGAAAAAATTAGATGGGCTCTAATAGTTGCTCTGATAAAGTTAACCACATTCAAAATTTTCAGAAGAGGTGCTGTGACACAAAGAGGCATGTTTCCAGGGACTTTCTAGTTTTTTCATGTTTTCAAAACTGTTCCACGTCATCTCAGTTATGTAAACATTTATCTGAGAATGGGGGAAGCATTTTTCCCTATAGTTTGTCTTGCGCAATGTTCACAGATATTGTTACTTTGCCAGAGGAACATTAAAAAGCCAGGTGGTCTTTCTTCCTCTTTTCAGAAGATAGTTTTAGACCACTAACTGAAGAGCTATTGTTCATAACTAAATCCTTCAGTAGGAAAAAAAATATTTTTATGCACATATATCAGTGCTTAAGGGCAGTTGAAAAGCAGCTCTGTCTTAGATTAACAATTGACTTGGTGTTATTTTCTTTTGCTTACTTTTGTATTATTAAAATACAGTAACACACACACACACACACACACACACACACACACACACACACACACACACACACACACACACACACACACACACACACACACACACACACAAAGCTGCAATAGATATAAATACTGTAATTCGTAGAATTAAATTCCGAGCTGTAAAACCATCAGAATATAATGTTAAAATCTGCATTCTCTTAGCTAAAAACCCTTAAGAACCAAACAGTAATCTTTAAAATGTTTTCGCAAAGAGTTTCAGAATTGGGAGTTCCCATTCTTGCTGTTAAAATGTGTGTCCCCATTCCATCTGTGTGCTTCTTGGGAAATCCCATGCCAGTATAAATATTACAGTAATTATGTATCCAGATTTCTGATTATTTGAATGATTAGCAGAATCTTAGAACAATTATACTGGCATCCTCTGAAAGTAAGTGTTGGTTTTTATATATTCTCTCTTGAACTTCATGATAAATTCTGAGGACTGTATAATCGTGCAATCTACTTCCTTTTCATATTTTGATCTTTGGTTTAACAATAACTTGCATAGCTCTAAACTGAACTGGAGCAATGATAGGGAAGAGAAAGAATTTGGATTGTTCTTCCGGTAACAACCGCTCTCAATCTGCTGCTGTTTGCTACTTTTTCACTATGTTTTGCTGGGGTAAACCTATCGGTACCTGTGCATCCTATTTAATGTGCAGATTGGCCTCAAATATATATCATTAATTGGTTAAAGGTGAGTTAATGAAATAATTTCAGATGAAAAAGAAATAAACAAATACTTTGGAAATCTAAATGTACAATTTACACTAATGCTAATGTATTGCCAAAAATCACTTTGGTTTTGGTGGGATTTACTGTTTAGTAGGCATTCTAAAACCCACAGTCTTGATTGCGATTTACTGGTGCAGATAACTTAAGTTATCCACTGCTGTAAAGTTTTTGTTTGCTTTGACAAGGAAAATACTCTGGAACAGAGTGGCTTGTTGATAAAGAACAATGCATGCCAGATAACTGAAGTTTTCTTTAACTGCAAGGGGGCTTCCTATCGGCTATTAAATTCTGACAGGCTAATTAGCACCTAGGAGTTGTTTATTCTAATCAGTGCTAAGAGAATGCTAGAGAATGATGATGTTTGAGGAGGAATTGAAGGAGGAAGTAGAAGGGGAAAGCAGTAGACCTACAGTTTTTAGATCCACCGTTCTCTAAAGTACTGTATGTAGTTTGCATTTTTCTAAAAGAGAGCGAGAGAAGGCGGTTATTAGTGAGGCATTTAGGCTATCTTTTATATACTGTACTGTACATTCTTCAAAGGGAAACTGCAAAGTCTTGTGGCCTTATCTATGGAGCTTTGCTAGGTGGAGCACTACAGAGGCCATGGTTTTTTTTTATTGCTTTCACCTTAATGCACAGTGGGGGCACTAGTGCAACTGATGTGGTCTCTCATCACAATAATGCTGAACATTCACTGAGCAGAAGCTCAGTAAATACTGCCCTTAACCTATTTACTATCACACGAGCTTTGTGGACTACAGTCCACTTCATAAGAAGAATGAAGTTCTATGACCATGTTCATGTTTCAGTAAGATTTGGGGCTGTTAATTTGTTTATTATGCCATTGTAACATTATAATGCTGTTTTGTCCCCTTATTCTTAACTTACTTGAAGTGTGTTTTCTTCAACTACAATCAATGGGATTGCATTTCCCCTTCTCCCCAACAATTCTGTGATTGGACTGAGCCATTATACAGTGTCCTCGTAGGTTTCATTTTTGTTTACTTTGTGGTGTCATTTTTCTTCTGCTGCAATTCTGAATTGTGCTATAATATAGATGTGCTATAATATTGGATAATTTTTTTTATATGTGCAATACTGGAACCCAGGGCTTCTTAAGGTTGGTGCCTGCAAGTGAATGTAAGTACAGAGGAACCTCGTATAACAAATGCCTCATATGGCGAAAAACTCGGATAATTAAAAGAGTTTGAAAAAAACATGGTGCTTTGCATAACGTAAATTTTCACTATGCAAAAATAGCGCTCCCTATGGGAAAAACTCGTATAATGAAAATTTCTGTTGAAAAATTCTCATAATGATTTTTTTTTCATAATGCGAATTTTCCCATAGAAATTTTTGTTATGCAAGAAGAATTCGTATAACGAAAAAATCGCATAGCAAACAGCCTCGTAGAATGATTTTTCCCCCCATTATACAAGGTTCCACTGTACTGTTATATTGCCTCCAGAATTGGATTTCTGTGTTAACTAGAGGCTTCTGACACTAATCTCAGATAAAGTCTGATTCGGATAAAATCCGATTCGGATAAAATCACAGTTTTCATGCACACGTGATGCATCGCATAAAGTCCAAAACCGCTTTAAAAATGGACATTATTCGAGGTATTTGGTATAGGAACCTCGGATAAAGTCCATTTTTGGATGTTATTCGATGCAACGCCCATTTGATTCGGATAAAGTCCAAAATCAGATAAATTCCAAGCTTGTGGAATGGAGTTTGGACTTTATCCGAGGTTCTACTGTAATTGAAATCCCCATTTGATGACTGATCATCCAAAGCAAAGCAATCATGCTTATATACCATCCTATAGCACTTAGTGCACTCTCTGGGGTTCACAAGTTAATACTAATTAATCTCTTTAAATATCTGAGCAGCTTGCAGCATTGGTGTAACCCTCTGGTATGTACTTTAGTTGGCAAAGTAAAGTTCTGTGTATCCATGAGTAAAATAGTTATTTTTCTAGCAGCTTGAAAAAGAAACAACAATCCCAGTGATTTGAATAGATAGTGTTCATAGATTTTTATATTAGAGGATTGCATTTTACACTTTCCAGCACAACCCTAATCAAGGCAACTAAAAAGAAAATCCCACTGAGTTCAGTAATACTTTCTCACAGGTAAGTGGTGCAGCTATTAATTTTAGACAAGATAAAATCTATTTAAGATAAGCATACTATGCAGATTAATATGAACCACAATCGACCAAGTACCTTTTGTTCTTGTTCTTGAGCCCTGTACCATGTTTCCATTTAACAATTGGCAGGGCTCATATTGATACAAATACAATGCAACAGTTTAAACTGGATAATGCGTATGGCATGGTTTATGGGCCGTTTTATTTAAAAATAAAATAAGAATCACATGTATTCTATTGCCCAAGTAAAGAAAACACATTGGAAATTTTAAAAATAAAATAAAGGAATACAGTGACAAAATGGAGAGCTTGGCATCAAGGGCAGTTGTAGGGTTTAGAAGCAAGTAGTAAAATACTTAAGCAAGAAAAGCCCTCAGGCACTAATAAATTAAAATTAACGTACTGTAATTTTTAAAAATTTACAAAATGAATACCTGTTGAGAAGACTGTGATCACTTTGGTTTTCTCTAGTGATGATGCAAACACTAATCAAGAGGTACTTGTAACTATTTGCCATTGTATTTTACATAGAATTAATTTATGATATACAGTAATGGGTAGAGAATCTCATTCCCCCGCCCCCCAGTCGAGCATACACTGTGTTTCCTGGCAAGGGCAGGAGGTAAAATATCCCCCGGAACATTGCTTTAAGAAGAAGAATAACAGCAAACAAACGGCACATGCTATGGTGCTGTATTTCAGAAACGTGGAGACATAAATACTGCAAATTGGATTAAACAAATGCTTTTGGAAATTAAATTAGCAGTTTCTTGCAGAGAAAATGCTCCAGACCATTGCAAGTTGGTATTCACATGGCTATCACACATCCCAAATTTGTTTTTTCTTTCTTTTTGGCTGTGGGTAAGAGTGTATGACATGCTACATGTACAAACAAAAATCTGGATTTGGGAAACCTTTCCTGGAAAGTGGCTATGAAATTCATATCTTTTATGCTTCTAGTGAAATCTTTTTAAAATTAGCTTTGGCATATTAAATATGTTTAATATGTCTTATTCTCTGAGAGCCAGTGTGGCATATTGGGTAGAGTGATGGGCTAGGATTCAGGAGGCCTGGGTTCAAATCTCTGCTCACACATGGGAATTCATTGGGTGGGTTGCAATGGTAGATCTGCACTTAAATATCTCCCATGCCTTGGAAAGACTTCTTGGTTGGATGCATCTTGATGGCACATAACAAAATGTATTGTAAAACCGATTCTGTTTTTCTCTTTCTTTTGTGATTTTCATAATGGTTTAATGATTTGTTTGTTTAGAGCATTGGTTCCCAACGTGGGGCCCATGCCCCGCCCGGGGGGGGGGGGGGGGACTTCAATTCTCAGAAGCCTGTCAGTACATTGACTGATCAGTGCTTTGGGAAATTGACTTAGGTTCTGGGAATTGAAGTCCAAAAACCAAAGGTTAGGAAAGACTGGTTTTGAGCTACTTTGTTGAGGGTAAAGAGTGGCATAGTCTCATACTGTAATGAAGAAAAGTGTGTTGTGTATACTCCACTCTCTTTTGAAATGAACATGGAAGCTTATAAGTGCTCCAGTTTAGCATTTCTTCTATGGAGCTTATATGGCCTATGGCAATGGTGGTGAACCTATTGCACGAGTGCCAAGCGTGAAACTCCCAACACTCTCTGTTGGCACTTATGCCATCACCCCAGCACAGAGTTCACCCTGTCCTTCTGCCCAGCAGCCGAATGGGAGCACTTCCTCCCTCTGCCCAGCACAGAGTTTGCCCCGCTCCTCTGCCCAGCAGCCGAATGGGAGCACTTCCTCCCTCTGCCCAGCACAGAGTTTGCCCCGCTCCTCTGCCCAGCAGCCGAATGGGCGCGCTTCCTCCCTCTGCCCAGTACAGAGTTTGCCCCGCTCCTCTGCTCAGCAGCCCAATGGGAGCACTTCCTCCCTCCCCCAGCACAGAGTTTGCCCCGCTCCTCTACCCAGCAGCCCAATGGAAGCGCTTCCTCCCTCCCCAGCATAGAGTTCGCCCCACCCTTCAGCTCAGCAGCTCAATGGGAGCGCTTCCTCCCTCCTCCAGCACAGAGTTCAGCCCACCCTCTGTCCAGCAGCCCAATGGGAGCACTTCCTCCCTCCCCCAGCACAGAGTACACCCATCCCTCTGCTCAGCAGCCCAATGGGAGCACTTCCTCCCTCCCCCAGCACAGAGTTCACCCATCCCTCTGCTCAGCAGCCCAATGGGAGCACTTCCTCCCTCCCCCAGCACAGAGTTCACCCATCCCTCTGCTCAGCAGCCCAATGGGAGCACTTCCTCCCTCCCCCAGCACAGAGTTTGTCCACCCCTCTGCCCAGCAGCCCAATAGGCACGCTTCCTCCCTCTGCCCAGCACAGAGTTTGCCCCGCTCCTCTACCCAGCAGCCCAATGGGAGCGCTTCCTCCCTCCCCCAGCACAGACTTCACCCTGCCCCTCTGCCCAGCAGCCCAATGGAAGCACTTCCTCCCTCCCCAGCATAGAGTTCGCCCCACCCTTCAGCTCAGCAGCTCAATGGGAGCGCTTCCTCCCTCCTCCAGCACAGAGTTCAGCCCACCCTCTGTCCAGCAGCCCAATGGGAGCACTTTCTCCCTCCCCCAGCACAGAGTTCACCCATCCCTCTGCTCAGCAGCCCAATGGGAACACTTCCTCCCTCTCCCCCAGCACAGAGTTCGCCCTGCCCCTCTGCTCAGCAGCCCAATGGGAGCACTTCCTCCCTCCCCCAGCACAGAGTTTGTCCACCCCTCTGCCCAGCAGCCCAATGGGAGCACTTCCTCCCTCCCCCAGCACAAAGTTCACCCATCCCTCTGCTCAGCAGCCCAATGGGAGCACTTCCTCCCTCCCCCAGCACAGAGTTTGTCCACCCCTCTGCCCAGCAGCCTAATGGGAGTGCTTCCTCCCCCAGCACAGAGTTTGCCCTGCCCCTTTGTTTGGGTACTTGGTCTCTAATAGGTTCACCATCACTGGCCTATGGGATAGAATATTTGGTTATTTCTGTGGGTTGATCTGAGTGATATAAAAAAGAGGGTTGATCTCTTGTGTGTGTGCTTGTGTTTTCTGTATTTTGAGTTGCTCTTTGATAGCACACAGCTCACGAACGCACAGACACAGAAATCTCAGTAAAACAGTTACATTTGATGTTTAGAGAGCTCAGTTCAGGTTTCACAATTTTAGACCATCAGGACTGGTCTTAAAATGCAATTTCCTGAAACAACATGTGTGTTTATTTAAAAAATATATTCTAATTGACATAGATACTCAGGCAGCCTATACAATTTGCTAGCCCCAAAGCTGCTACCTTTTTGGTGCTGAACTAAACTTTGTAAAACTTAATTATTTTTAGATTAGACCTTGATTAATATTGGTTTATTAATTACTTTTTACAGCACATTATGGCCACAGATCTGTGTGTATAGTTTTGATGCAGGCCAATTGTGGTAACTAATTAAAGTGCAGCAGATGCTGCTGCCTAAGCCAATTTGAAGAGAAGAGCATGAATTTCCAGTTATGTGAGCTAGATAATGACAATTCCCTACTATGCTAGTTGCTCTTGAGAACAGACAGTTTACATCCTAGATGCCCTGAACGGATCTCTGTCTAGCTTTTGCTACACTGAGAAACCTGAACAAAAAAAGAACAGTGCATGCTTTTCTTCCTTCTTCTTGCATATTTCTTCTTCTTCTATATGTCTCTCCCTGAGTTACCTCTGGTTTAACTGGTGGCTTGGAAGATCAAGACAAAGATCTGTTTACTAATAATCTTAGGGAGAGTAAACAAAGTCATATACATGTTGAATATGTGTGATGTTATTAAAGTCTGCAGTTTTTGTCCCTATAACATTGCTGGAATGTACAGTAAAACTCCTACTTATGCAAAAAGTCAGTTCCGTAGGCATTTGCTTAAATCGGTTCTTTATGTAACTCGAAGCAAACCCATAGGAAAAAATATATTTGTATGCAACTCGAAGCAAACCAATAGGAAAAATGATTTTTTACGTAACTCGAAGCAAACCCATAGGAAAATGAATTTTTACATAACTCAAAGCAAACCCATAGGAAATAGTGTTAAATCAGATGGATTGTACTATAACGAAAATGTCCTGGAGATGTAAGACTCACGCGCGGACTTATGAACATATGTGGTGGAGTTGTGATGTGGTTAAAGCTTTTTGGCTTAAAATAGAAAATGAAATATCACAAATAATGGGTAGTAACTTTAAGCTGGAGTCAGGTACCGCCTTATTGATGGAATTTGATAATATGAATATGGAAGAACACAATATAGAACTATTAACAATAATATTGACAACTGCAAGACAATGTATTGCTAGAAATTGGAAGAATGATTCCACAGTGGATATAGAGGAATGGTATAGAGAAATGTGGCATCTTGCACTTAATGATAAGCTAACATGGGAATTGAAAATAAAAAGAAGTATGACAGATAAAAACAAATTTGGAATCATCTGGAAACCATTTCTGATTTATACACTGTCTGAAGGTAAAGGTAGCAGACCAGCCCCAAGTCACATGAGTTTTTGGTGTGATGCTGGGCAGCTCTGCAACTTCCAAGGCAATGTACATAGCACTGGGGTATTATCTTATGCTTAGATTTGTTTTTCTTTTTAAGATAGTGTATTTTTCACATTAAAATAGTATATGTCTAAACAAGAGGGTTTAAATAAGGTAAAATGAATATACACTATCTGTTATTACAGTATTTTTGAGTATGTGATTTTATTTTTAATTTTTACTTGTAATTTGTATTTTATGTTATCCTTTATTATATATTGAAGTCTTTCTTCTTTGTATATTACTTTTTCTTTTTTAAAAAAATAATAAAAAATAATTTAAAAAAAGGAAATCGTGTTATGTAAATTTATGTAAATCAAGACATTTATATAAATCGGGACGTGGTTTTAGCACGAACTCATTATGTAAGTCTAATTTTATGTAACTTGTGGCATTTGTAAGTCAAGGTTTTACTGTAGTTTGTATTGTCTTACAGCTGTAAACTACCCATAGCTCCAGCAGTGATTTTTGATATTTCTGCTACTTCCTTCTGATGTGCATTATAACTATTCTTTTATTCTAATTTTCAGCGGCTTGATGTTCCAGTTAACTGCCAGGTGTTTTCTTTGTCTTCATCTTTTGTAGGGATAGTATCTAACCCTGGATATAATACCTAAGAAAGTGTTGAAGATTAGTGTGATTTACAAATGAAGAAAGAGAGGACAGTGCTCCTCCTGTCATTTTAAAGTTTCCTTCACCAAAATAATCCTTTTTCTCAAATGGACTTTGAATCTCATAATACAGTTGTCAGCTGGCGATGATGGAGTCCAGTACGTGTGGAAACTTCCAGGTTAGGGAAGGCTGTTTGTCCCAAGTATGAGATCTCAACTTAGGTAAAGGTCGCCCTTGCTCAAAAGCCAATCATATCCGACTCTAGGGTTCAGTGCTCATCTCCATTAATAGCCAAAGAGCCAGCGCTGTCTGCATTTGCATGATTAAATATTGGATTGCACAGAACACTGTTTACCTTCCCACCAAAGTGGTTCCTATTTATCTACTTGCATTTTCTTGCTTTCAAACTGCTAGGTTAGCTGGGACCGAGATGGGAGCTCACTCTGCCGTGCAGTACTTGGGTCTCGAACTGCTGATCTGCCAACCTTCCAGTCGTCATGTTCACTGTCTTAACCACTAAGCCACCGCAGTCCCAGATCTCAATAACATTTTGTCATATCTCCTTTCCACTCTTCAGCAGCTCCACCAACCAGCTGTATTTTTCTGCCCCATAATAATTCACTGTCTATATATGAGATGCATGAAGTGGAACCTATATTTAAAATAACAGTGGGTTTCATTTTATTTTATACTAGCTGATTACCCGACTTTGCTTGGGTTTTTTCTTCTTTAAAGGACGTATAGTTCTGTCGGCATGTCCTGCCTTGTAGTTACACTTTCTTCCTCACTGTCTCTGCCAAAGAGAGCTGTGTCCACTAATCGCAGCCACAGCTTTCTTTAGCAGCGGCATCTCCAGCCCATAAACTTAAATTTCAGTCATGCTGCGGCCTCCTCCTGCCAAAGGAGGTTTGCTTTTTCTGCCCGGCGGTGTCCCCGGCCCATAAGCTGTCAAGCCTCCTCCTCCTCCCTTAATTCCTTACTTGTAAACGTGATCCTCTGTGGCCTTTGTCACTTTTATGTTCTACTGGTGAGAAAGCCTGGAAACCATCATGTCAGAAAGTTCTCAAGGAAAAGCGAGGCTGCATTGGCTGTGTTGGGATCGATTAGGGAAAAAGGAGGCTCTGTTGTGCGTGCACAGTACTGCTGTTTCATTGCTTTTTCTCCTGTCGGTGGGGGTGTCCCCTTTGCATCCCCCTTTGGGGGGGCATAACCCCCCAAATGGGTTTTGTGACCCCCACCGTGCTGATCTCTCAAGCCCAGGGTATGTATGTGCCAAATTTCAGCGAAATTGGTCCAGGGGTGTAGGTTCCTTTAGAGCACATACAAACCCACACCTCTGTTTTATAGATATAGATTTGATCTTCACTGTGCTAGAGTTGATAGAGTGGTGGAGTAGGAGTTGGTAGATCTATGTTCAAATCCTCACTCAGACATGGAAACTCACTGCAGGGTAGAATTAGCAAAACTACTCCTTACATATCAGAGAGTCAACAAAACAAAACATTGTAGCGCTTTAAAGACTAACTGCTGTATTTTAATGTTAGCTTTCGTGGATCAAGTCTGATGAAGTGGACTTGATCCACAAAAGCTGACATTAAAATACAGCAGTTAGTCTTTAACGTGCTACAACATTTTTGTTTTGTTTACTCTCTGATATGCTTGAAACACAGACTTACATCGCTACTATTCCAAAAAATACTCCTGACATATCTCACTTATCTTGAAAGCCCTTTTAGGGGATTGTAAATTGGTTCCAACTTGGCAGCATGTAATATACAAGCAGATGAGAAAGATCACATTTCATGTCCTTTAACTATGCCACATAATTAAATTTTCTCAAGAGAAAAACAAACAAAAATATTGTTAACATTAGTATGGCTAATAGCAATAGCAATTACAGTAAAACCCCAACTTACGAATGCCGTGCGTTACGAATGATTCGACTCATGAAATGGTTTTGCGCTGAATTTCATGCCCCAATTTATGAAAATGCCCCGATTTATTAAATTCAGCACAAAACCCTGACGCATGTCTTCAGAGATCAAAATGGCGCTGCTGCCATTTTGATCACTAAAAATCCACTTGCCCCCACCCATCACCGGAAGTCTCAAGAAGTGACTTACCATGGCAGCAGTGATGCGGCTGGTCTTCAGGCCATGCTGCAAGACAAAAGGCCAGGGGAAACCTTCGTCGGCTGCAGGTTTTGCCTGGGAATGTTGGGGGATGTCAGGAACAGTGTGGATCGGGTCCCCCGACCCTCCCAGAGGCGGCAGGGGTGATGAAGAATCCAAAATGGGTGAAAAAAATTCCGTCATGACTAGAGATGTAAAATTTTGAAGCTTGGAAAAAACCCGTTTCCCCCCGGAAAAAACGGAAATTTTCAGAAAAATTGAAAATAATCTGATATCATACATATTTTTTAAGAAATGATTTATAAAATATTTGACCCCGGCCTTATCTTGAAATATTTTATTCATCATGTTAAAATAAAACATTCCATATGTTATTTTTTCAATTTTCCAGGGGGAAAAAACAAAACAAAAAGGCTTCAGAAAAAAACCCAGAAAAAAAACTTTTTAAAAAGAATTTCCGTTTTTTTGGGGGGGGGCTTCACATCTCTAGTCATGACGGAGTTTTTTACGCCCATTTTGTGCTCTCTGCCACTCCTGCTGCCTCGGGGGGGGGGGGTGTGTCGAGAGAGCCGATCCATGCTGTTTCCGACGTCCACCGATCTACCCAAGCGCTGCTGCAAGGCAAAACGCTGGGGGAGTGTCCTTGTGGCCACTCATGCTACTTTGTCCAGCATGTCTGTCATCCCCCACCTCTGGAAGGCTTTAGGGAAGCGGTCCCAACCGTCCCCACCATTCTCTGTACCCCAGTCTGGGGGACTTTTTCGATCACAGCAAAGGCTCTGGGCTTTGCAGAAATGCTGGGACAGTTGGGATTGCTTCCCCAAAGCTTTCCAGAGGTGTGTGTGGGGTGCAGACATGCAAGACAAAGTGGCACAAACAGCCACGAGGGTGTTGTAAAAAATGTCCTTGTGGCCGCTTGTGCATCTGAGTCCGGTGTGTCCGCCACCCCCTAGCTCCAGATGGCTTTGGGGAAACAATCCTAACTGTCCCCGCCATTCTCCAAACTTCAGAGCCTTGGCTGTGATCGAAAAAGTCCCCTGGACTTTTTTGATCACAGCAAAGGCTCCAGGCTTTGCAGAAATGCTGGGGTGGTTGGGATCGCTTCCCGAAAGCCATCCAGAGGTGGGGGTGGCAGACACGCCGGACAAGGCGTCACAAACAGCCATGAGGACATTGTGAGAAAGTTCTTGTGGCTGCTTGTGCAGCTGAGTCTGACATGTCCGCCACCATACCCCCACCTCCGGATGGCTTTGGGGAAGTGATCCCAACCATCCCCGCCATTCTCACACTTAGAGCCTTTGCTGTGGGAATTACTTCCACAAAGCCTTCCGGAGGTGGGGAGTGGTGGCAGATACACCGAACAAAGCGGCACAAACAGCCACAAGGACGCTGCTGCAAGGCAAAACTTGCAGCATTTCCCCTGTACTCGACCATCCTGCCCCGAGGCAGCAGGAGTGGCACAGAGCACAAAATGGGTGTAAAAGTTTTAGTTTTTCGACTTTCGCAGTTGCAGCGAAGTCTCTGGGCTTCGGCAAGGCCAGGCACAAGGATATGCCCCCCCCCCCGCGCGCTCTACCCAACCATAGAAGCAGCAGGGGTGGGCAGCGGCGGTTCTCACTCTCTGGAGCAGGAGGAGGAAGGAAGCAGCAGCAGCCAAAAGGTAGGGACATCTCTCCATTTAAATTCTTTTTTAAATTTTTAAAAATATTTCTATGCATCCCTATGGGGATGCTTCGAGTTACGAAAAAAATCGAGTTACAAAAGAGGCCATGGAACTGATTTTTTTCATAACTCGGGGGTTTACTGTATACCTATACACCAACCCAAAGCGCTTAGTGCACTCTATCAGTGGTTCACAAGGGAATTAGCATTTTGCCTCAAACGTGTACTAACCTCTGAAGGATGAAAAGCTGAGTCAACCTTGAATCCCATCAGTATCAAACTCATATCTGCAGTTTGGGCTGCAGTAAAGCAATTTAACTACTGAATCACCAGGGCTCTAATGAAAAGGAAGGGAGATCTTTAAATTATTTATTCCATGTAGTACCTCATTTTCCCCTCTCAAACAGCAAAATATCTTGTTCTGGGGCCCTGCAAAGTAGAAAGGAGGAATGGGAAGGACTACACTTCCAGTAACGTCAGAATATAATAGCATTAAAATGTGTTGTTGAATTGTACAAGAGGTCTATCTAACCTTCAAACCAGAGCAGTCTAGATTTTATGGGCTATACTTCCCATTATCTTTGTCCCATGGAATGGGAATTGCAGTAGAAATTATGCTGGTTAGCCCTCCCCTGCTATTTCCCTAAGAACAATGCTGTCTTGGTAATACTCAGTAAATAGTTGCAGCTCTTCTTTTTAAAGGTTTTTGCAATTGCAGCAGCTAACTCAGTATTTTCTGCTTCCTGGATGCTTTGCAGACATAGGGAGTAGGTACAGGTACATTATATATGTATGTGTGCCCTTAACGCTGTACAAGATTTAACCTTACTACTTTTTTTGTTTAAACTCTATTAAACTGCATGCAATACATGCTCAGAGTTAGTCTCTTCTTTTTCACAGTTTGATATTTTTTAAAAACTGCTTTTGGTTCTTGATTCTAAAATCTGGACCAGCTAGTTGTGCAAATCAAAAGATGTGTATGTTTATTTTAACATTTTCTTGAAAAATAGTATTTTAAACTCCTGAGTGATTGAAAATTAATCATTTAGTAGAGTGAACAAGGGTTACTCTATCTGTGCATAAGAAATCATCCTATGGCAAAGTTAATACAGTAGTTAATCATGTTTTATGTGCTGTGTATGCACTTTAGCATGGTTTTTCCTTATTATTACAAATCTTGATGTCTTTGGTGGATTATAAGGGAAAAATGAGTTTGCTGGAAATCGAGACTCCAATGTTATACTCATTTTTGTGAGTATATTTAAGCACCGATGTATTTATCAGGACAAACTTCTGAATAAACCTAAATTGCAATTAAAAAAAATGAAAGATAGAGTATCTATTCCATCATTTTTTTCATCCAAAAATCACTGTATAGGACTGTTTTAAGAAGAATTAAAGGATAACATTTTATTTTATAGTAAAGAAAATTTGTTTAATGCTTTGAAGTTTATTAATCAAACCATCTATTAGAAGTATTCAGGATATAAGAAATTGCTGTTTCTAAATATGACAGTGAGTTTCCACAAGAACAAGAGGAAACAGCATTAGAAGAAGTGTCTGGAATACATAGCTTGCATGCTGTTATTTTATGATAGATGAGGAAATAATCCAAATCAATAACAGCTAAGCAATATTTAGATTGAACCACTCAACACCCTTCTACTATACGAGAGGGTTTTTTTTTTAACTGAATGTTGATTGATCTATTTCAATCCAGGACAGGAATGAATGAATCTCCGTCATTTTTTCAATAGAAATGCAGAAGACATTCCCACATCTGCATTTAATTACAGTACGTAATTATATAATTGCATGCTGTCAAGTCAGTTCTGACTTATGACATCTTTTCAAAGGTTTTTTAGGTAGTGAATACATGGAAGCAGTTTTGGCTTCCTTCTCCTGGGGGTGCCCTAGAACTGTGTAGCTTGCCCATGGCCACACCAGCTGCTGTTCTTCTGGAAGTACAGTGCAGAATTAAACTCCCTACTTCTTGCTCCACAGCCAGATAGTGAAGGCAAAACTGTTCAACATGTGGCCTCTTAGGCAAAGAGCACTGTCAATAGAGATGACTGTATTCCAGTTGAGTCCTAAAAGCAGTGGTGGGCATCAGCAGGTTCGCACCATTTCTCCAGAGCCTGTAGCAGAAATTCAGGCTGGCCCCGCCCATCCAAATTTTGAAATAAAGTAGTCCTAATTCAGGTGCAATGCAGGGCTTTCCTTCTGGTCACGCCCACCATACCATACCCACAGTGTGGTAGTAAATTTTTTGGATCCCACCACTGGCTAAAAGATGATGCCATTAAAGTGCTGCACTCACTATGCCAGCAAATTTGCAAAATGCAGGAGTGGCCACAGGATTGAAAAAGGTCAACTTATGTTCCAATTCCAAAGAAGGGCAATAGTAAAGAATGTTCCAACTATCGTACAGTTTCACTCAGCTCACATGTTACATACCTGTCAACCTTCCCGGATTGCCCGGGATTTCCCAATTTTCGGCGCCGAATTGCACCATTTCCCGCCCGCAGCTGCCAAAACCCAGGAATTGGCAGCGGGGGGGAAAGAGGTACTACGCATCCCTTCTGTGCAGATCACCTTCTACGCATGCGTAGGAGGCTTTTACGCTTGCGTAGAACCCTTTTATGTATGCGTAGAAGGTGATCTGCACAGAAGGGGATCGTAGAAGCCTTCTGCGCATGCGTAGAAGGCGACCTGCGCAGAACCATTCTGCGCAGGTCCCATATTTTATGGAGCCCTGGCTGATAGGTATGCATGTTAGCAAGCTCATGGTCAAGATCCTACAAATTAGGTTTCATCAGTACTGTATGTGGATCGAGAAGTACAAGCTGGGTTCCAAAGAGGCATGGGAACTAGAGATCAAATTGCCAACATTTACTTGATCAGTGTTTCCCAATCTTTAGTTTTTGGACTTCAATTCTCAGAAGCCTAAGTCAATTCCACAAAGCATTGATCAGCCAATGTACTGACTTAGGCTTCTGGGAATTGAAGTCTCCCTGTGTGGACGTGTGTCCCACATTAGGAAAAACTGGTCTAGACCCAGAAGACATGAGATCAGATCCCTGCTCAGCCAAGTTGAGGTTGTGAAGTTGTAAATGGTAAAACCATTCTTTAATTATGCCACTTACATTGAAAGCCCTACAAACAAATTCTTTATTACAGCCCAAGGCCAGTGTTACAATATTACAAAATCAAGCTGCTTGACACAAGTGAGGCAACCTAATAAAACTATCACAAAATCATGAACACCAGATTATATATACAATAGCAACATACAACCAGAATTTCAAGGGTTGTTATTTCTATGTCCAGCAGACATATTCTATGACAGTCAAGTTGTAATCTGGAAGCATTTTCCTTATTCCTTTGATTTTATCTTGCCTTTACGAATACAAGTTACATACCATGCGAATCTAGCGACCGCTATCATCGTATCTTGCCCTCCATCCAATAAAAGAATATTCAGTGTCCTGGCTTTATTGTTCGACTTCAAGTTCGGGAAAACACTAAAAAGGTCTCTCCTGGGTTTATTATATAGGGGACACTCTAGCAAAATATGCTCAGAGGTTTCTATCGTACTTAACTGACATGGGCATAAACGCTCGAGTGCTAGGCCTTTCTTAAAGAAATCCTCCCTGTAGGAGGAGGGAAGCATGTTATACCGAATAAGGGTGAAGGAACGTCTATGATCAGGATTTCTTATTAAAGACAAGTATGCTAAGGGCTTAGCAACATTGAAAGTTGATCTATCAAACAATGGGGAAACTAGTTTACTTAAATCATTTTGGTGATGTATATCGAGAATTCTTTGTTATATTAACTCTCTAGCATGAATAGATCCTAAGGAAAGAACATAAGGTTTTGAAATGCCATAAGTGGTTAGTGTCCTTTCAAGAGAGCTAATCCATGGTGGCATCCAAGGGTCAGACATCACCAGTTTGAGTAAGCCAGATGGGGCAAACAGAATTCTTATCCAATAATTAGCCACATTTACTAACAGTCTCGCTCGCACTGTATACATTCCAGTTTCTAATCTCAAAGCCGTGTTGGAAATACTGCAAGGGGACTGTAAAATTGTCCTAAGAAACTTTGATTGCGTGACCTCAAGTGGATTTATGTTTGAGTCAAAATACAGAGGGGATCCATACAACATTTGGGCAAGTGACTTTGCTGAAAAAAGTCTAAGGGCCGCAACTACATTATGCCCACCTTTCCTCCGAAGGAAGTTTTGTATAGCGGCCGCACTTTTTTTTTGCTTTAGAAGCTAAATACATTGTATGTAACTTCCTGCACCCATTAGCCTGAAATATCACTCCTAAGTAGCTGTAATGAAGGACCTGCTCTAGTACCTGGTGGTTTAAATGCCATCGATGTATTTTGGGCTTTCTGGCAAAAGCCATTATTTTCGTTTTCGAATAATTAACCACAAGTTGGTTTTGAGAGCAATACTTAGCAAGCGAACGCAGGGCCCTGCGTAACCCCACCTGTGTTCTTGAAAGCAGAACTGCATCGTCTGGGACATGTTTGCTGTTTAATTTGGGTGGATGGTGATCCCTGCATTGTAAGTACTCGATGATATCATTGATGTATATATTGAATAATGTTGGTGCTAAGACACAGCCCTGTCTAACTCCTCAACTTGTTTTTATAGAGTTTGACAGATGTCCCTGCTCACTGCCCTTCACCCTTATACTTGTGTTGCCATGATTCGCCTTTATAAGAAACAATAATCGTTGGTCAATGGATGCTTTCTTCAGTTTCTCCCATAGTAGAACTCTTGAGACAGTATCAAAAGCATATTTCAAATCAACAAGTGCTGCGTATAAAGATACAGAGAAATTAGAAGAATATTTGTTAATAAAGTAATCAAGGACTACACAATGATCAAGTGCAGAGCGGCCTCCTCTAAACCCACCTTGTTCTTCAGCTAATAACTTAGTATCCTCAACCCAATCTTGGAACTTCCCTAGAAGATGGCTTGCATAAAGTTTACTAGGGATGCTCAGGAGGCTGATCGGCCTATAGTTGGCAGGGTCACCACGACTTCCTTTTTTGTGAATTGGGCAGATGACTGATACCTCCCACCTCTTAGGGAACTGTCCTGTGTTGTCAATTATAGTAAACAGTCTTGCCAGGACTGGGGCCCACCACTCCGAATTTGATTTAATCAGGTCAGAAACCTAAGTCAATTCCACAAAGCATTGATCAGCCAATGTACTGACTTAGGCTTCTGGGAATTGAAGTCTCCCTGTGTGGACGTGTGTCCCACATTAGGAAAAACTGGTCTAGACCCAGAAGATATGAGATCAGATCCCTGCTCAGCCAAGTTGAGGTTGTGAAGCTGTAAATGGTAAAACCATTCTTTAATTATGCCACTTACATTGAAAGCCCTATCAAAGTGGCTATAAATCTGTTTAATATAACAAAAAGATACACTATTTTTAAAAGTAGTATGAATTTAAGTTACTTATTTTTCCTGCATATATGGGTTCATTACATAAAACCTCTGTATTATACCCTAGCACAGTGGTGGCAAACCTATGGCAAGGTGCCAGAGAGGGCACTCAGAGCCCTCTCTGTGGGCACACGTGCTGTCGCACAGTACAGAGTTTGCCCCGCCTCTGCCCAGCAGCCCAACGGGAGCACATCTTTCCACCCCCCCAGCACAGAGTTTGCCCCCCCCCCCGCCCAGCAGCCCAATGGGAGTACTCCATCCCTTCCCTGTCTGGGGTAAGGTGGGCGGCTCACATGCAGTGTGAAGGTGTGGCTCGAACAGCAGTCTGTTGAGTCTGGTGAAGGTGAGTTGTTTTTTCTAAACTAAAACTGGTGTGCAAGGGTTGATGGGGTCGCAGGGGTCGGAATCGACTGTGCGACTGAACAACAACAAAGTCAGGTTAAAATGCCATGTTGGCACTTTGCGATAAATAAGTGGGTTTTGAGTTGCAGCTTGGGCACTCGGTCTCTAAAAGGTTCACCACCAATGCCCTAGCAGTTAAATTCATTGTGTTAAATGCACTGGTTTATTTTAGTATAGCTATTCAATTTCTCACCCAGAAGCTTTAAACATACAAAAACTGTTGATTTCTTTGATACTTTGTAAAATAGTTATGTGAGTAAGGGTGTGTGGGATTTTACTTAAGTAACTAAACAACTAATGTGAAAGGTTGACTTGTTAAATTGTGAAGTATTTCACAGCAGTTTTGCTCACTGCTGATTCCCACCCCTTTTATTTACTTTTAAGAAGTGCCTTGGGCAAGGTTAAAAAGGCTGAATACCAGTGGCTCAAGTCTCTCTCTTTCCATTCTATTCAGGGAAGCTTCTGCAATCTCCCTTTCTGTCATTCTCAAATATAAGTAAGAATCATTGCTCTTCCTCACCAGACCATCTCTCTGTGTTGTAATTAAATAGCTGGGAATGGAACTGGCATCCAGGTATTCTAGAAGCTGCTATAATTCTTCAAAATTCTTATGCTGACTGAATTCCTAGTTATCTAAGAAAAAAAGAAAACTTGTATGTTGGTTGCGTTAAAGGCAACACAAAGACACATGCACATATGTGTTTGTCCATATATATTATGTATACATTTTAATTGGTTACACTTCTGTTTTCTAAAGTGAGGCATCAGTCTGTGTGGCCTTCATGGCTCTGTAGCAAATCCAAAACTGTCATATTTGAGGGATTGTTGGCAGTTGTGGAGGTTGAGTCTGTCTGGGCAAGTAATTGTCTTGTTTATTTTGGAGACATTAATAGTGGGAGGTATCAGCAAGTATAGGTCTACAATCTCCCTGAGGAGACATGTGTCCTCCACCCTTTCACACTATTTATTACTTGTGAGCTGAAATACCATGTTCTTTATGCAAGCACTTTAATATCTGCATCCCACAAAAATGTGTCCCCAAAAAGAAGAGAGAATAATGTTAGAATGAAGATTCCTCATTTCCATTTGAGTCTTTCTTTGTTCATATCAGAGCATTGCACAGTTAGATTTTTTTTAATACCAAAAGTGGACTACTTCAGTGGCATTATCTTGGCCATTTACTAGATCTTGTTTTGTATGCCTTATGGGGCATAAATTGCATGTACATAAATGCTGCATTGATTGAGGTTTCCACATACATAGAATACTTGTCCTTTATTCCAGTAATCTCATTTTGCTTGATTATTCTTTGATCATATTACTTTACTTTGAAGTCTATTAAGTGATTTCTAGATGGCCCAATCAGCAAGGTGTTGCTGTTTTTTAGGGGTGGTAATTTGTCCATCAGTTTAGCCTAGCCTCTTCTGGTTCAATATTTAGAACTGTAGAGGTATGCTGAAATCTTTGCCTTGATTTTATCCATTGTTTGGTGATTGTGTCCATGAAATGGGTAGGTTGGTGCTGTAAAACCTATTTCATTGATTATTTGCTAGCATCCCTCAACATACTTCTGGAGAGGCAATGCTAGCCAAACAATAGATTTTTTCAGTGGGAGTAAGTTATAGGCAGCCAATAATAATCCTGCATGATTCATTAAGAGCTATATCTACTTGTTTGGCATGGGCAGATTTATACTATATGGCACTAGCATATTCTGCTGTCGAGTTGTTGTTGTTCAGTTGCACAGTTGAGTCTAACCCTTTGCGACCACATGAACCACAACACGCTAGGCTCCTCTGTCGTCTGCCATCCTCTATAGTCCGGAGGATCTATGTCCACTGCATCAATGGTGTTGTTTAACCATCTCATCCTCTGCCTCCTCCTTCTCATTTTGCCTTCAATCTTTCCTAGCATCAGGGCCTTCTCCAGTGAGTTCTCTCTTCTCATTTGGTGGCCAAAGTACTTGAGCTTCAACATCAGTATTTGTCTTTCCCGGGAGCAGTCAGGGTTGATTTCCTTTAGGATTGATTGATTTGATCTTACAGTCCAGGGAACTCTCAAGAGTCTTCTCCAGCACCACAATTCAAAGGCATCTACTCTTCCGCACTCAGCCTTCCTTACGGTCCAGTGCTCATAACCATACATTACTACTGGAAAGACCATTGCTTTAACTATGTGGACTTTTGTTGTCATGGTGATGTTTTTACTTTTTATTATGCTACCTAGGTTTGCCATAGCTTGCCTCCCATTAAGTAAGCATCGTTTTATTTCATGGCTGCAGTCACTGTCTGCAGTGATCTTAGATCCCAAGAAGGTAAAGCCTGTCACTGCTTCATTTTCTTCCACTTCTATTTGGTGCCAGATGCCATGATCTTGTTTTTTGTGTTTTTTTATAATGTTGAGTTTCAGGCCAGCTTTTGCACTCTCCTCTTTCACCATCATCAAGAGGCTCTTTAGCTCTTCTTCACTTTCTGTCATTAGGGTAGTGTCATCTGCGTTTCTCAGGTTGTTGATGTTTCTCCCAGCAATCTTAATTCCAGTTTGTGCTTCATCCAGCCCTGCATTACGCATGATGTACTCTGCATATAAGTTAAATAAGCAGGGTGACAATATACAGCCTTGTTGCACTCCTTTTACTATTCTAAACCAATCAGTTGTTGCTTATCCGGTCCTGTCACTTCTTGTCCCACATACAGATTTCTCAGAAAGCTGTTGTTCTTATTGTTTGTGGGTCTGCTCCCTATTCTGAGCTAGCTAGATTCCTAAATATGTTATTTTTGGAAGCAACGTTCTGTTTCACATTTAGACAATAGTTTTTATTGGTTGGTGATCCAGAGTAATGCCCAAATACTTTGGGTTAGGGCAATATTCCAAAATCTGGCTAACTCAGAGCTTCTTCTCTGTTTCTCTGTTCTTTAAGTGGAAGGCATAAGCCTGTGTTTTTAAAGGGGTTGCTTTTTTATATTCTAAGGAAATATTTTCTAAAGCTGAGGTTAGTGCTCTGACTCAAAGGCCCCATGGACTGTCAAGGCAAGATCATCAGCATAAATGAAATTCCTGGAATATAGAAATGGTGTTTGCTCATTTGTGTAAATGTTAAAAACTAATGAAGCCAGGATGATACCCTGTGACAAACTGTTCCTTTGGTTTCTCCAATGACTGTTCCTTCCTTGAAATTCAACAAAACAAACATCCCAAATACTCAGCACAGAACCATTCTATGTCAGATCTACTCAGCCATCTAACCTCAATCTAAATCATTCTGTAAAAGGTATAATTTCTAAAAGCCAACTGGGGAAAGTTGACTACAGTGCTAGACATAGCTGTGCTTCAGATTGCTACACAACCAGAGAATTATGATCAATTTGAAACTTCCATTTTGTGATGTTCTTGTACCTCCATTCCAAGGGAGTGCTGGAACAACTAGATTCCAGGTCTTCATGAAAACATTGGGCCAAAGCTTAGATTATATCTCACACTTCTGAGAAAATTCCTTTTAGTGAACATACAATAAAAGCTGGGAGAAATTTGATCTCAACTCTTGCAGAAACAAAAATTATTTGCTGGATAAATACCGTATTTATTCATGTATAACGCGCACTCGTGTATAACGCGCACCCCTAATTTTCCATGAAACCTCGGTATAAAACAACTTTGAGCTTGAACGAAGCGTCATATGCACAACGTTTACGCTTGATACCCTGAGATGCCATCTAACGGGTACCAGTTATATCGGTGAAAAAGCTTGTTCATAAGAGCACGCCTTAAAACATTGAGGGAGGGGGGGGATAATCAGACCCACCTGTTGCAGGGTAAAGAAAATGCAATCCGAAACGAGCACTTCCGACCCCCAGGAGCCTCGCTCGAACTGCGAGCTACCTCCGGGCCACGCCTCGTCTCCCGCGCCACCCAATCAGATCCCGTCAATTTCTTCAAAGCCACACCCCTGCCTCCCCTTCAATAGACAGCCGACCCAATTCTAAAAAGGAAGTAAAAGAGGCTCGCGACGGGGGTGGGACACCAGTCCTCGTTTATAACGCGCACCCAAACTTTGATTTCTTTTTTTGGTATAAAATTTTGCGCGTTATACACGAATAAATACGGTAATAAAGCACTGCTTGACATGGCAAGATGCAGCTAGAAGGGTTGGGAAATACTGAAAAGATTGAACAACACTCCATACAAAAGGACACTATGTGCTAATGTAAACATCAAAGAGATATTCTGAGTGAATCCAATGAGTTTTCTACAGCCTTCATATTAGTGGAATTATAGAAGGGCATAAGAAGATGGAGAGATGACAAAGAAGAAGGACTTCATGATCTCTGGATTGAGCAAATTAAACATTTTGGGGAAAATACAAAGGAATGGCTCTTTCAATTCTTTAATAACTGCTGGATCAGCAAACAAAAATCCCTCAAATATAGAGAAAAATAAAAGGAGTCACTATACTGAAACCATTGGGGGAGGGGACACCATCATATCCCTACTGTGCCATTTATACAGAGTGTTTGCTTAAGTAATATTAAGTTGCCTAGCCCCTAAAATTGAGTTCTCTTCTAATTCCAGAAGTCTTTATTTAAGGGCTATACAGCTCAAATCTTAACTCTAACCCTATTTTGAAACACATAAACTAACTGGAGCAGCATTTGTTGACCTTACAGCAGCATATGATACTGTCTATCATAAATTGCTGCTCAAAAAGCTCTACCTCCTTACTAAAGATCATGGATTAGCAGAAGGGATTGCTCTTCTGCTTCAAAACTGGAGGTTTCAGTTGGGTAAGGCTGGCAACTCCTTAAATTTTTCACTTACCTTGAAAGCCCTATTAGGGTCACTGTAAGTCGGTTCTACCTGTAGGGGGTCATTCAACAATTACGTGATCCATTTTGGGGGGGAATTGACCCCCTCCCCCCCATGTAATCGACCGTAATTTTCATTTCAAAACCCCCCACCCTTTAAAATTATGTAATCCGGATTTTATGTAATCCGGATTTTATGTAATCCGGATCTCTAATTTTTAGAGCTTTTCACTATTGGTGAAATAGAAATAGACTGCACAAGCAATTCAATAATCTCAAATTGGTTCAAAATTCCCAGAGATCATTTTAAACCTAAAAAAGCACCATGTTTCGAAACCACAACAGCTCCAAATGGATTATGTAATCTTTGACTTGAAACCCCCCCACCTGTCCCTATGAAATTTTCGTAATTCAGATGGCAGACCATCTCCCCTCTCGGGGATCACGTAATTGTGGAATGGCCCCTAATACATGGTGGCTCCTCTGTCCTCAACCGTAAGTCTGTGGCTCAGAGAATGTTGTCTTCTCTTTTTAAAAACTGATTGTATGGAAACTGCTCCAAGAGCAATTAGCCTCAGGGCCAAGATAAACAAACAGTAAAACAAAACAAATCAAGCCATTGGTGTATCAGGATTGAAAGCCAGCACAGAGCAATGAAAGACCATTGGAATGCAGTAATGAGGAACCTTGGCACTCGAGGTGTTCTTGGACTTCAATTCCCAGAAGCCCTGATCAGCAGGAGTGCTGGGTTGGGCTTCTGGTAATTGAAGTCCAAGAACACATTGAGTGCCAAGGTTCACCATCACTGGAATAGGGCTTTTAAAAGATCTGTTAGGTTGAGGATGGGCCATTCAATTTTTTTCACCTCAAAAACATATAGATTCAAAATCTCCACTAAACTTTACTGCTATCAAGTTGTATTTTACTTTGGGAAGTTGTGATGAAAAATGCTAAGAAGGGGGAATGTTGCATCTGCATCTTGCATTTTCGCACAAATAGTGTGGATGTATAAGAAATATCTGTATTTGTTTGTTTGTTTTATAGGGCATCTTTCTACCCATGAGAGACTCAAGGTGGCTTACAATATTAAAACAATCAAATTAAAGCAGAGAGAAGAAAGAATTAAACTTGATAAATAATTAAAACAGGATTAAACCATTAAAAACGTTAAACATGGACAAAACATTAAAGCAGACAATAACTTAGCTAAGAACCAGTATCCAGAGTTTCTGTTATAATTGTTAAAAGCCTGTCTTCAGCTAGCAGAAGGATAAATGGGAGGGAGCCAACCTAATCTCTTGAGGAAACTCATTCCATAACCTGGGGGCTCTTTTCTGCAGAAAAGACCCTCCTTTGTCCCCATTTTTGATGATAATGGGACTGAGAGGAGTATTTATTTATTCATTCATTTATTTATTTATTTGATTTCTATACTGCCCATTTGGGTGTTATCCCACTCGGGTGTGTGTATGTGTGAACAAACAGAAAATAAATAACAACAATACCCACAACAAATCAAAACCCATCACCAACAAATACATTATAGACTAAACTAAACTAAAAATAATTAGTGTCAGAGGACATTGGGACTAAACCTAACTAGCTAATTTATCGATAGGGGAACAACATCCTGAAAGGCATCCTTGAAAAAGAGTGAATACAGTGATACCTCATACAACGTCCAAACTTGGTTCCACAAGTTTGGACTTTATACGGATTTGGACTTTGTATGAGGCATGCAAAATCTTAGCTGTGATGCCTCATACAACGTCCAAATCCTTGCCGCAATGCCTCGTACAATGTCGTTTCCGTAGAGATACATTGTACTGTAACAACGCAGACTTCAGGGCAAAGTCAAGGAAACAGACAGGAAAATGACAGAACTTCAAGATATCATTGTCTAAAGGCTAAATACATTACAAAAACATGCCAAACAATCCTGATTGTCCAAGAACCTGAAGAATACTGCAAAAATCCCAGGAATGCTTCTAAAACTTCTGACCAAAAAATCCAAAATCGTGCTCAAAACCACTCCTAAACACACTTCGCCTCATGCAAAACCCACAAGAGCAATGCACGCATGTGTCCTGCCTTTTATACTGCCCAGGCACAATGCAACCTGGGAAAACCCCAATGCCTCATACAAAGTCACATGACTTTGTATGAGGCAACTTTTTTCAAGGAATTAGGCGGTGTTGTATGAATCCGATGTTGTATGAAGCGGACTTTGTATGAGGTATTACTGTATTGGCAATCCTCATGGCGATCAACCATGAAGACCTTAAGAAATGAGTAGGCTGATCTGGGGAGATAGGGTCCTTCAGATGGCCTGGGCCCAAGGTAGAAGGGGCAAAATATTGTGTAAGTCTCATTATTTGCATCCCAAGTATTTGACTTATTGCACTTGACAACATATGATGGCTTCATAAGGCATATCTTTCACATGCTAGATGTATCTGTCTCTTTAGTAGTGCCCCTTTTCAAACAGCTCTTATTTTCAAGAAACCATTGTATTATGTAAATATAATGCCCTTTAATGATAAGTGAGCTTGTAAATGAATAACTTAATAAACTTAAAATGTGAGCGCAGGAATTTAACTGTAATACAAATAATTCTGCTAAAAATGCAAGCCTACTTTCCTCCCGCCCCCCATCTTTGTTACTTCTCTGTCCATAGGAGAAAAGTGAGGGGGGTGCTAGTGAAATTCACAAGCACCACCTTTAGATTTGCCTGAATTTTAGCCACTTGATAAGCCAGTTGAGCAGTAGCTCAGCTGGTTAAGACGCTGACTGGGAGGCAGAAGGTCAGCAGTTCAAAACCCGAGTACAGTACTGCTGTCCCAGCTCCTGCCAACCTAGCAGTTCGAAAGCAAGAAATTGCAAGTAGATAATAGGTACCACTTCGATGAGAAGGTAACAGTGCTCCGTGTGCTCTGGTGTCTAGTCATGCCTGCCACATGACCATGGAAACATCTGCAAACGCAGACAGCACTGGCTCTTCAGCTATAAACAGAGATGAGCACCGAACCCTAGAGTCAGATACAACTGGTTTTTGAGCAAGGGTGGCCATTACCTTTACCCCTTTTGCCTATTTCCTTCATTTCTTTAAAACAAATAGTTTAAAGGGTCAAACCCTTTATGGCCTCTTCTTACATAATTGTTCAAGTAAACCTGAGCTAGTCAGTTTCTGACCATCAGTGACCTTGAAGGAAATGAGAGGAAAGCCACATTTTTTCAGACTTGCCAGGAAAATGTCTTGTGCAACCTGATATATTTGGCTTCCCAAAAAAAAAAAAAGTTTTGATTTTTCTATTTTCTTGATATTTAGCAAATATTATTATTATGCTTTAAATACAAACCACTGATTACTCATATGATGCTATAGAGAACATATAAAGTTATAGTGAATGTTGGTCTAATGCTATCAATTTCAATTGGCAGTGTCTGTCCAAGAAACTACTAATGTATGTTAATAACATGATGTTCTTTATTTGCTTTTTTGCTTTTATTTGCTTTTTTGCTTTATTTGCTTTTTTTACATCAAGGTATCTATTCTGTAATGTTGAATAGGATTTTTAAAAAAGACTATTTGATATCCATACTGAAATCTCAGAAAAGATGATTTGATAAAATATTAGCTTAGGAACATATATTTTCTGTATGTAGACATGAAGATACTAACACTCTTTATCAGTAGAATTTTATTTTTATCCAGAATACAAAATGAAGTTTTTCCTACACATGGCTGTAATACAGATTATGCTTTAAACCAAAGCAAATAAAAGAAGAAATGCTTTGTTAATTATCCATAACTAATTTGTGCATACTTTGGAACGAAGATTAAACTAGTTTGACAGAACCTTTTAAGGGGAGCTGCAGATTTAAATGAAACGTGAAGATGAAGCAAATATTTTCAGTGAAATGCTGCCTTTCAGAATAATTCTTTCTTGATGTTCAAAGTCTTGAGAGAACGTGACACAGTTTGGCTGACAAAAAAAATATCTGGAGAACAGTATTGCAGCACCGACTGAAGAATCAGTATATCTGTGTTACATTTCAAAAGGTAGAACGGTTCCCAATAGAAAAGTTCTGATTAAAGTTCTGATTCCCAAACCAGGAAAATTCAGACCATAGGTAAACCTGTCCTTCCTCCATGAAAACATTGGTTCATTTTTCTTCTACCTTTATTCATTCAGGTGTTGTTGTTTTTTTAGGGTATTTGGGTTTCCTGTCTGAATCAGAGACCTTTCTTTCTGTCTTAGGCAGATTTGGTAGTTTTTCACCATCATAGCCAGGCATATTGGTGCAAGGCAATAGATGCGGGGGGGGGGGGGACTTAGCATGTAAAATATTCAATGACTTATGAAATCTGGTCTTTGCTAAAGTGGTAAATGAGTGGTGACTAATGGATTTTTCTTAGTTGAAATATATCTACCAGCTATGTTAAGAACACATACATGCAGAAACATGCGTGTATCTAAACACAATTGGATCTTAATCTTCAGGAGACTCCACGTTTCATGCTTATTTATTCTTCAATGATAATTATATTATATATCCATCTCTGATATAGTATTTATTATACAGAATGCATTGCATGATTTTTCAGAACCGTGGGAGCTGTCACTAAAGTAATATTAGGTGTTGTGTCTCATCATGTTTACTTAACCTTTCAGATGGAGATGCCACAATTGCAAAACCTGAATATCTTATACTCCTGTGTCTCCATTTAAAAAAAAATGGTAACATCTAGGAATTCAGTTGTGGAATTATTTCTTTTAGAGAAACAATTTTAAATACAGTACTGTAATTTTTCACAAATATCATCATTACAGAGAAGCACTGTTTTACCAGTGGTTCTCGAGCTGGAACTGACAGTGTAGGGCAGTGATGGCGAACATTTTAGAGACCGAGTGCCCAAACTGCAAACCCAAACCCACTTATTTATCACAAAGTGCCAACATGGCAACAGGAGAGGGAGGAAGTGCTCCCATTGGGCTGCTGGGCAGACGGGTGGGGTAAACTCTGCTGGGGGAGGGAGGAAGCGCTCCCATTGGGCTGCTGGACAGAGGGGTGGGGCAAACTCTGTGCTGGAGGAGGGAGGAAGTGCTCCCATTGGGCTACTGGGCAGAGAGGTGGGGTGAACTCTGCTGGGGGAGGGAGGAAGCACTCCCATTGGGCTGCTGGGCAGAGGAACGGGATGAACTCTGTGCAGACATTTTAACATTGTGCAGGATTCACCTGAGGAATTTACCTGTGTGTCTCCAGGGACAGCGCTAACTCTTTGGCTGCAAACGGAGATGAGCACCGCACCCTAGAGTCAGACACGACTGGCTTTTGAGCAAGGGGGACATGTTGCCATAATAGTGTATAACCATTGAAGAAATAATCAAGATAATGTTAATGCAAGCATTGGTGGGGGGTTTTCTGTTATTTCCCACCTTACCTCATAAAGATTATTCTTTAAAATGTAAATACAGCTTTTTAACTAATTTAATTAATTTAACAAATTAACCAATTGTTAGTTAGCAAGAAAAATGTCCATCAATTGGTGACACTTCTGAAACCTTCACTGTAGAAATGATAGTTATGGGAATAATGCTGAAAAATATCAGAGAAAAAAACAAAACAAAAACAAAACTGTTGTAGCCCTTTAAAGACTAACTGTTATATTTTAATGTGAGCTTTCATGGATCAAGTCCACTTGTCTGATGAAGTGGACTTGATCCACGAAAGCTTGCATTAAAATATAACAGTTTATTCTTTAAAGTGCTACAGCATTTTTGTTTTGTGATGTTTATTCTCTGATATGCCTACTACAGTACAATACAGCTACTACAGTATTCCAAAAAAAATTCCTGGAAAATGTCCACGTGCTGGAAATGTAATATGAGATCTATCTGTCATATACAAGATTATCTACCCGCTCAGTAACCATGTTAGTCTGTTGTAGCACAAGAGAAATCAAAATGCTAGAAGACCACAGATTTCTCTAAATATAAAAGATTATTAATGTATTAGAAAGTGAGGGCAGACATTTTAGGAACAATTTTTAAACCCTCCTTTCCTTGATATTCATGTGTTTATCTTCCCTTCCCTTCTTTGTTTAGTGTCCTTTTTAGGAATTCTGCTCTGAGTAGCTGCTAAGTAAGGTTACTTGATATTGATCTACATCCAAACTGAAAGAGCTAACAAAATTATACAGAAATTTTGGAATAAGAATTACAAGAGCTCTCTCATTCACATGCCATTGGCATCCATAGGTGTGAAAGACAGATTCCATCTGTAGCTATATGGATTGCAAACCTTATATTCTGTCCTACCCTGACAATCACAACTAATGCAAATACTGTATAAGCTCATGGCTTTAGTATTGTACTTTATGCACTTGAAGAAGTAGAAGGTGTCCACAAAACAGATGCAAAATAAATAGATCTGTTAGAAGTACCCCAGGTTGCTCTTTTATGAGTACCCAGAATGTTGGAGGCAAAATGCCAATTACCTGTAAACTGCTCAGATATTCCACTAAGCTCTATTTGGTGATATAAAAGTATAATTGCTGTTCTATGTATGAAAATATTTTTATTTACTAGAAAGGCTATATACACATAGTTTATTGGCCACTGCTTGCTCTTCGCTGCTCTTAAAATGATAATTTCTCAATTTTGAATAGTTACTGCTGTTAGTATACTTCTTTGGCCTGCTTTAGACATAATATTGTTTGACTGTAATGTAAAACAAAAAATAATAAGTACTGTACACTCCAATCCTTTAATCATCTTGAGGTGTTACTTTGAAATATTTGAACGATATATTTTTAACAAAAGCTTTCATGATACAAACGTGATAAGTTAAGGTTGTGAGTTCAATCCTAACCAGGGATCAAGGTTGACTCAGCTTTCTAATCTTCCAAGGTTGGTAAAATGAGTACCCAGCATGTTGGGGATAAAATGCTAATTAACTTGTGAACCGCCCAGAGAGAAAATTTAGTGGGTGATTTGGGGTGGGTGGGGATAACCCTACTCCTGAGCTATCTATACATTTGAGAGAGTCTTCTGCTATCCCTCCTGTCATCCCACCCCACGTTTGGTGAGGTTTGGAGTTAAGGTATCTGAGTTATGCCCTTCCCCAATCACTCTTTGATTCCCCCCCTCAAATCAACCGATGGTGGTCTAAGACTTTTGCACAGTACTGTACTGAATATATCCTTTAAAAGTGCAGTTTTCTGCTAAGTGTGCACTTTCACTTAAAAGTGTGTGTTTTATTTAAGCTTAAATATCAAAACATTATTGTTCAGCAGAAATTAATCAAACAGTATTCAAATGTTGAACTTCATCCATCTCAATCTACAGCCTGACCTCAGCGTGTTTCCTCAGTTCTATTTATTTCAGTAAGATTCCTTTTCAAGTTAAAGTGTATAGAATTACAGTCTTAGATCAGGTTCTGCCATGAATCAGCAATGTATTGCAGTCTCCCATCCACCTTAAAAACTCGCCTTCAAGGACTGTGAAACTTGTAGAGTAGGCTTTTGGTGCTGTAAAAGGATTTAGTGGGATAGAGAAGCTTTGATACTGTTGGTGTTTAAAGTTAAGACCCATCATGTTTTTGTGCAATTGTTTACATAAATATTTAAAATTTAATTTAATTTAGTTTAATTTAATTGTTCGATTTCTACACCGCCCACTTGGCCTAGGCCGACTCAGGGCGGTTCACAATCACAGATAAAAACATAATAAAATTAATTAAAACTACCCACCCCCCAAAAAGGGTACAAGGACCGAAGGGACCATTGGGGAAGGAATTATCCTCTATACCAGCCACCCAATGGAGGTTACCCTTCCACCTGCACCCCATACTTGGCCCGCCAGCCAGGTTTTGAGTTCTTTTCTGAAAGGCAGCAATTGCATCTGGAGATGTAACTCTGTTGGCACGAGTTCCTTGTGCCAGAGAGGCGAGCCCCTATGGCTGATGGTACAATTAGAGAGCCCCTCTGGTCCGCTCTGGTTGGACGGACAGACGTCCTTAGGGCGATGTGGTCTCTTACGTATCCTGGCCCACTACCATGTAGGGCTTTAAAGGTCAAAACCAGCACCTTGAATTGCACCTGGAGACAAACTTAAAATAGGTCGATCTTAGAAGAAATCGACCCTGACTGCTCCTTAGAAGGGTCAAATAGTAAAGATGAAGCTAATGTACTTCGGACATCAAATGAGAAGAGATGATTCACTTGAGAAAGCCTTGATGCTGGGAAAGGTGGAGGGCAAAAGAAGGGGGCGGCAGAGATTGAGATGGCTGGATGGTATTGTTGACGCAATGGGCACAGAGCTGGGTGTGCTGAGGAGGATGGTGGAGGATAGGGGTGCCTGGTGGCCAATGGTCCATGGGGTCACAAAGGGTCGGATTCGACTGTGCAACTGAGCAACAACAACAAAAATTGCCTGACAGTAAGACTCATTCGACTTAGCAGTGTTTACTTCTCCCAGCAATTTTGATCTCAACTTGTGTTTCATCCATCCCTGCATTGCACATTATGTGCTCTGTATATAAGTTAAATAAGCAGGGTGACAAAATGCAGCCTTGTCTCACTCCTTTTCCTATTCCAAACCACTTTCCCAAACCAGCTTTTGTACTCCCCTCTTTCAACCTAATCAAGAGCTTCTTTAAATCTTCCTCACTTTCTGCCATTAGGGTGGTATCATCTGCATATTTCAAATTGTTGATGTTTCTCCCAGCAATTTTGATCCCATATTGTAATTCCTCCATCCCTGTGTTGCGCATTATGTGCTCTGTGTATAAGTTGAATAAGCAGGGTGATAAAGTGCAGACTTGTCTTACTCCTTTTCCTATTCCAATCCATTCCGTCACTCCGTATCCTGTCCTAACTGTTGCTTCTTGACTTATGTACAGATTTCTCATGACGCATATAAGATGTTCTGGTATTCCCATCTCTTTAATTACTTGCCACATTTTGTTGTGATCCACATAGTCAAAGGCCTTGGTGTAGTTAATGAAACAGAAGTAGACTTGTTTCTGATGTTCCTTTGTTTTCTCCATGATCCACCGTATATTAGCAATGTGGTCTCTAGTCCCCCTGCCTCTGGCAATTCTCTCTCCTCGTGCTGCTGAAGTTTATCCTGTATTATCTTGAGCATCACCTTGCTAGCGTGTGGGATGAGCGCAATTGTTCGATAATTTGAACATTCTTTGGCACTACCCTTCTTTGGGATTGGAACGTATACTGATCTTTTCCAATCCTTTGGCCACTGTTTTGATTTCCAGATCTTCTGACATATCGAATGCAGTAATTTGATTCCGTCATCTTTTAGAGCTTTGAAAAATTCAACTGGGATACCGTCATCTCCACTAGCTTTGTTGTTTGCAGTGCTTTTTAGGGCCTTTCTGACTTCACTCTCTAGGATGTCCAGCTCAAGTTCAATGTTCTCCTCATTGTGATTATCACGGGTGTTGAGGTTCTTTTTGTACAGTTCCTCTG
This sequence comes from Bradypodion ventrale, assembly GCA_035047345.1. NCBI lineage: Eukaryota > Metazoa > Chordata > Lepidosauria > Squamata > Chamaeleonidae > Bradypodion > Bradypodion ventrale. The sequence continues at coordinate 258,247,497 of JAWDJE010000001.1, forward strand.
TGTACTCTTGCCATATTTTCTTAATCTCTTTTGCATCGGCTAACTCCTTGCCGTTTTTGCCCCTTATCATGGTCATTTTCGCTTTAAAGGTTCCCTTGATTTCCCCAATTTTAAAAAAAGATCTCTAGTCCTACCCCTTATATTGTTTTCCATTATTTCTTTGCACTGTTCATTTAAGAATTTTTCCTTATCTCTCCTTGCTTTTCTTTGGAAGTCTGTATTCAGTTGACTGAATTTTTTTTCTTTTTCCTTTGCCTTTTGCGTTCCTTCTTTCCTCTGCTATTTTAAGATCCTATTCAGACAATCACTTTGCCTTCTTATGCTTCTTTTCTTTTGGTATGGTTTTACTTGCCGCCTCCTTTATGATGTCCCAAACCCCTGTCCATAATTCTTCTGGCACTCTGTCTATTAAGTCTAAACCATTAAATCTGTTCCACACCTCCACTGTGTATTCCTTAAGGATGTTGTCAAGGTCATACCTGTCTGGCCTAATTGTTTTCCCTATTTTCTTTAGTCTAAGCCTGAATTTTGCAATCAGTAAATTATGATCTGAGCCACAGTCTGCTCCAGGTGTCATCTTTGCTGACTGTATGGAGGTTCTCCATCTTTGGCTGTAGAGTATGTAATCAATCTGGTTTTGATGCTGGCCATTTGGTGATGTCCATGTGTAAAGTCTCCTCTTGTATTGCTGGAAGAGGGTGTTTGCTATGACCAGGCAATTTTACATGAGAGTAAAGCAGAAAGTATGAAGCTAGGAAAGGTAAGGAAATATCTCCTTAGGCAGAGATGGGATAAATCTCTCAGTTAGGAAATAAGTGAGGTAGAAATGGTGTTTTCCTTTATTTGGTACTAAATCTTCTCTGCTTCTTAAAACTGTACATATAAAATGTTATGTAAAACAGATACTGTAATTAAAAGGCATGGGAATACAAACTCCTCGCTGTTTCATAGTAAAGAAAGTCCAAATTAAAGTTTATTTTGATTGTTGATTGTACATCTAAGGTAAAGGTTGCCCTTGCTCGAAAGCCAGTCGTATCCAACTCTAGTGTTCAGTGCTCTTCTCTGTTTCAAAGCTGAAGAGCTAGCGCTTTCTGCTTCTGCAGATGTTTCCATGGTCATATGGCAGGCATGACTAGACACCGGAGTGCATGGAGCACTGTTTACCTTCCCACCAAAGTGGTCCCTATTTATCTACTTGCAATTTCTTGCTTTCGAACTGCTAGGTTGGCAGGACCTAGGACAAAGACAGGAGCTCATTCTGTCCTGCAGTACTCGGGAATTGAACTGCTAACCTCCCACCTTCCAATCAGCATTTTAGCCATTTGAGCCACTGCAGTCTTCTCTGAGCACGTCTAAACTACCCATGTATACCAATCTACATAGATGGATGAAGTTCAACATGGGAAGCTATCTTATATCAAACAAGATCAGGGATTATCAACCTGCGGCCCGTGGGCCAGATGCAGGCCATGGCACCATTTCATGTGCCCCCCACCACCACCTCCACCACACCAGGAAGTGCCATGTGGTGGAGGAAGGGCAAAATGGCTATCTAGCCCCCAAAGCTGTGTGAGGGAGCATGACCTGGCCCCCAGCTTTTAAAGGTTGAGAACTCTTGAGCTAGATAGTTATTATTATTACTAATTTGGATTTATATGCCACCCACTCACAGATGCGACTCAGGGGGGTTAACAACAATATCACATCCATCCAATCATAAACTATAAATCCAAGGGTTAACCGTTGGAACTGGCTATAGGTTGCTATGCCTCGCCCTACTTGCCTGCACTCACCCTTCGTGCACACAGCCGATCTGGGTACGCAGGTCAACGAAGGATTTAGAAAACCGGCAGTGGGGCAACAGCCCCACAAACGCGAAGAAAGGGAAACAACTTCACTTCCCAACATTCCTTGCGCCGCGCCAGAGCCAATCAGGCTGAGAGGCTCTCGCACGGCGCAGCGTTCGGAAACGCGCCGCAGCCAATCAAAAGAAAAGCATTTTAAAAAAACGCAGCAAAAACACAAAGCACCAACCCATAACTACAAGCCCCAGCGTCCTGCGCGCCCGCGCAGAACGCTGAGGAAACCGGCACCTGAAAAATTAAAAAGAAAAACAACTCACAGCCAAGCAAACACCAGCTGGCTTTCTTTCCCTCACCAACAGCGCCTGAAGGTCCCGACTGGAGTTTCCCCTTTAATATCAGTGGGTGGGGGTTGCGATCCCCCTCTCCCCTGTCTCCCCTAGGGTTGGGAGGTTTGTGGGAACAAAAGGGGTATGTTTCCCAAACCCTTCTGGACTCAGGACACCAGGGAGACGGGATCGATTCCCACCCCCCTCCTTAAAACAACTCCGTCTTTTCTTCTCTTTAAAAACGGAGTTGTTTTAAGGAGGGGGGGAGGGAATCGATCCGCTCACCCACTGATATTAAAGGGGAAACCTGATCTACTTTCACGTCTCCACACAAAGCACCATAACACACTAAAGCCCTCCTCCCCACCACCTAGCCCACCCTTCCTAACCCCAACGACCATGCCCCCTCCCCACCACCTAGCCAACCCTTCCTAACCCCAAAGACCATTCCCCCCTCCCCACCACCTATCCCACCCTTCCTAACCCCAACGACCATGCCCCACTCCCCACCACCTAGCCCACCCTTCCTAACCCCAACGACCATGCCCCCCTCCCCACCACCTAGCCCACCCTTCCTAACCCCAATGACGATTCCCCCCTCCCCACCACCTAGCCCACCCTTCCTAACCCCAATGACGATTCCCCCCTCTCCACCACCTAGCCCACCCTTCCTAACCCCAAAGTCCATTCCCCCCTCCCCACCACCTAGCCCACCCTTCCTAACCCCAATGACCATGCCCCACTCCCCACCACCTAGCCCACCCTTCCTAACCCCAACGACCATGCCCCCTCCCCACCACCTAGCCCACCCTTCCTAACCCCAACGACCATGCCCCCTCCCCACCACCTAGCCCACCCTTCCTAACCCCAACGACTATGCCCTCTCCCCAACACCTAGCCCACCCTTCCTAACCCCAATGACCATGCCCCCCTCCCCATCACCTAGCCCACCCTTCCTAACCACAACGACCATGCCCCCCTCCCCACCACGTAGCCCACCCTTCCTAACCCCAACGACCATGCCCCCTCCCCACCACTTAGCCCACCCTTCCTAACCCCAATGACCATGCCCCCTCCCCACCACCTAGCTCACCCTTCCTAACCCCAATGACCATGCCCCCCTCCCCACCACCTAGCCCACCCTTCCTAACCCCAACGACCATGCCCCCTCCCCACCACTTAGCCCACCCTTCCTAACCCCAACGACCATGCCCCCTCCCCACCACTTAGCCCACCCTTCCTAACCCCAATGACCATTCCCCCCTCCCCACCACCTAGCCCACCCTTCCTAACCCCAATGACCATGCCCCACTCCCCACCACCTAGCCCACCCTTCCTAACCCCAACGACCATGCCCCCTCCCCACCACCTAGCCCACCCTTCCTAACCCCAACGACTATGCCCTCTCCCCAACACCTAGCCCACCCTTCCTAACCCCAACGACCATGCCCCCTCCCCACCACCTAGGCCACCCTTCCTAACCCCAATGACCATGCCCCCCTCCCCACCACCTAGCCCACCCTTCCTAACCCCCAATGACCACATACCTTCCCCACCACCAAATAAATAATTTTTAAAAAATTACTAAAAACACTCAAACACATCCAAAAATACACAAAAACAAAAACACCAAAAACAATACAAAGTAAACAAAGACACAATCAAAAACAAAACAAACAGACAAAAAATACAAACTCCAACCCCCCCCCCCCCCCCGCCCACACACACACACAAAAGAAAGAAAACAAGCAAACTTACCAAAAGAGGTGCTACCTCAACCAGGACTGGAAAAGAAATGAATAAAGAAAGACACTACTTACCAGAAGAAGCTCCACCCAGAGGCCAGGAGAGAAAAAAAATCAAAATACAATAACCCCTACCAGCACCACCTCCTGGCCACAATAGTAAAAACAATTCAAAAACACACAACAGCCCCAAACAAAAGGCCAGAAGAGTAAAAACAAATCAAAAACATAACACAAATTCACAATTTTACACAAAAGGTCACACCAATAAAAACAAGTAAAAAAAATTACACTAAACACACTTTAACACAAATCACAAATATATGTCAATAAAATACAATAGAAACTTTTAAAAATCCTGTGCTGAGTTATAACTCAAATTTAAACTCAAAACATCTAAACACATTTTAAAAACATTGAATGTAAAAAACATTTACTTTTAAATTATTAAAATTATTACCTACGGTACAACTAATTAAAAAAATTCAAAAAACTAAAACATTATTAGCTTACATAAAACAATTTGAAAAAATTATATCATACTTTCTTCTTTTATTAATCCTAAAAAAAAACCAAAAAAGCAGATCACAGTTAATAACAGCCAAGCCAAAAAAATTTTACATTAATAAACATTTAAAAAATTAAAATTACAGACTAAGCAATTTTTTTAAAAAATTAACACAATTTAACCTTCCAACACAATGTAAAACTATTGCAAAAATAAAATTGGTTCATTTTTTATTAAAACACACGGGGGGGGAAAAGCCCGGCAACGCCGGGCAACCCTTGCTAGTACAATATAAAACAAAATACAATTAGCATACACCAGAGAACAAGATACAATTAGCAGAATACAATTAGCATACAATAATAAAGGTCACCTAAGTCAAAACATCCCAAAACAAGAATTTGGCCGCAAGAGTCCAGGCCTAAGAGTCCAAAGTCTAGGTTGGGAGGGGGGATGTCTCACCCCACGCCCCAGTGGCCAAGTCCGTGGCCAAGTCCACAGTGCCAGGGAGCAAAGGAGGCACGAGACTCCTAGTTGATCCCTTGGCATAGTTCTGTACTTTTTGCACTAACTGGCAGTGATACTCATGCTGGATTTGGAAATGTGAAAATGCAGCTACATGCATATAAATGTATATATTCACAGTTGCATACAAAACATTGAGTTACTCCATATTGGGGGTGAATAGTTTCATCCAAAATCAATAAAGAATTGTTTTCACAAATGCGGAAAAGGAAGTATTTTATGTGATTTTAAAGAGGGAAAGCTTGTCTTGATGAAGAAGATGACCACACTAGTGTCATATACATATTGGTGGTTGTGACATGTGATATATAGAGCAAAATCTTGTGTGATGTTGAGTCTAGTGTGACCTCCCAAACCCATGATATATTCTGAAGCTTTGTTGGTGCTTTATTTTGTGCCAGGGAATCACTAGAAACCTTGGGACTAGGTGACACTTTAACAAAATCCACAGTTGCTACCAGATCGGTTGTAGCATTTTTGATCCCAGCAGTGGGATTTTTGTCTTTAAAAGGGTACCTTCCATGTCCTGCAGCTCCCAAAGACTTTCCCAGGACAAAAGGGAGTTCTAGGGAAACTCAGAACCTAAACTGGGGAGATTGTAAGCTTTTAATTAGTGTAAATTAAACATTCCTGGTGTCTGATCTGAGTTGTGACAGGTGCAAAGTTATTACCCATTGCATTTTAAGCTAATGCCTTGTATTATTTTGGACAAAACCCTTAAGAGCTCATTAAAACTTTGGTATATTATTCCATCTTTATATTGGTTTCTCATCACCAACCATTTCTCACACTCAGGTGCTCACAGTTTCAAATGCACATTTCCCACGATTGTCAACAAAACACCATTTGCCATTTTTTATTTTTATTTTATTTATTTATTTATATTCAAATTTATATGCCGCCCAATCAGGTAAACCCGACTCTGGGCGGCTCACAACAAGTTAAAACACACATAAAACAATACAGCCAATTAAAACCCAACATACCCACCCACCTACCCCATTCCTCTTAAAAACCCACATTAAAAAACTGCCTTCATTGACAATTAAAAGAAATGAGGGCTTAATTTATAAGCCAACAGACGGGGGCCACTCTTCCATCTGGGCCCCACACCTGCCCCGCCAACCAGGTTTTTAGGTCTTTTCTGAAAGGTAGCAGCTCCATCTGCTCCCGCAACTCTACAGGCAGGAGGTTCCACAAGGCCGGTGCGTACACGTAAAAGGCCCTCCTCCGTGTACCAGAGAGACGGGCCCCTCTGGCAGATGGAAGAATTAGGGAGCCCCTCCGATCTGCTCTGGTTGGACGGGCAGACACTCTTGGGACGATGCGGTCTCTAAGGTATCCTGGCCCACTACCATGAAGGGCTTTAAAGGTCAAAACCAGCACCTTGAACTGCACCCGGAGGCAAACTGGTAGCCAGTGCAGCTCCCGAAGTAATGGTGAGGCACGAGCATAACACCCGCGCCCCATCACCACCCGGGCTGCCGCATTCTGGACCAACTTCTGCCTCCGATTGGTTGACAAGGGCAGCCCCATGTAGAGCGCATTGCAATAATCTAGCCTGGAGGTGACCAGAGCATGTGTGACCCTGAGCAGGGAGTCCCGGTCCAGGAGCGAACGCAACTGATGGATGACACAAAGCTGTGAGAAAGCCCTCCTGGCCACAGCCGCCACCTGACTTGCTAGTAGCAGCCCCGAATCCAGGAGGACCCCTAAGTTGCGTACCGGGTCTGTCTGGGGCAAAACAGCCCCATCCAAGACCAAAGTTGGCAGCCCCCTGGATAATGCGGGACCTCCTATCCAAAGCCACTCAGTCTTGGAGGGATTCAATTGTAGCCCGTTGTCCCCCATCCAGACGCCAACCGCTTCCAGACATCTGGATAGGACATTGACTGCATCACTGGGGTCCCCATGGGCCGAGATATATAAATGGGTATCATCAGCATACTGGTGATACCTTACCCCATGGGAACGGATAACCTCACCCAACGGCTTCATGTATATGTTAAATAGGAGAGGAGAGAGCACCGAGCCCTGATGCACTCCATACTGTAGGGGCCTAGCGCTGGACCTCTCACTCTCCAATCACACCAACTGCGTACGACCCTCCAGAAATGAGAAAAACCAGGACAGCACAGTGCCCTGGATCCCCCAAACCTTTGAGCTGTTCCAGAAGGATACCATGGTCAACCGTATTGAAGGCCGCTGAGAGATCCAGAAGAGCCAGGACGGATGGATGACCCCCGTCCTGCTCCCGCAAGAGGTCTGGATGCGACCAATGCAGTCTCAGTACCATATCCAGGCCTGAAACCCGATTGATAGGGGTCCAGATAATCCGCTTCATCCAGGACCCCCTGCAACTGCCATCACCACCTTCTCCAGTACCTTCCCTAAGAAAGAGAGGTTGGAGACTGGCCCATAATTAGCTGGAACCGTTGGGTTGAGAGATTGTTTCTTCAGGAGGGGGCGCACCAGAGCATGCTTTAAAGGTGCAGGAAACACCCCCTCCCGCAGTGAAGCATTTATTATAGCCCCGACCCAGCCTCCCGTCACCCCCGGAGGCTTTCACCAACCAAGTGGGACAGGGATCCAAAGGGCAGGAGGTGGTGCAAACAGCTGCAAGAAGCCTGTCCACTTCCTCAGGGACAACTGGATCAAACCGATCCCAGATAACACTGCCAGACTGAGCTCTGATCCCCTCCGGACCCTCCCCATCCATACCGGGATTAAACCCCGAGCGAATCCGAGCGGTTTTCTCCACCAGATAGTCTGCAAAAACCTCAGCTGAACCCTGCCAACCGGGCACCGGCCTCTCCCAGCCAAGGAGAGACCTGGTAACCCGGAACAGAGCAGCTGGGCAATTATCCACGGAGGCAATGAGGGCGGTGAAGTATTGTTGCTTCACCACCCCCATCGCCACCAGGTAGGTCTTAATAGCAGCCCTAGTCAGTGTCCAGTCGGAATCACTTTAGGTCTTCACCCAGCGGCGCGCTCGGCATCTCTTTGCCCATTTAAGCTCCCACAGTTCTTCTGTGAACCACGGGGAAGATCTATCCCTGCGGGCTCGGAGAGGCCATAGTGGTGCGATTTCATCCAAGGCAGCAGTAGTCGTCTTGTACCACAGGTCAACGAGTGCCTCGGATGAATCGTGTAGCCGATCCAGAGGAAAATCCCCCAGTTCCCTCTGGAATTCATCCGAATCCATCAGTTGCCGGGGGCAGGCCAATTTAATAGGCCCTGCCTCCCTGCGATGAACCGCCGCCCCCAGGAAGTCCAGAGTCACCAGATAGTGATCTGACCATGGCACAGGAATAGTGTCTAATTTCTGTAGTCTCAGATCACTCAGCCACCGCTCCGACAAAAAAACTAGGTCCGGTGTGTGACCACTGCCCCTGATCGGGCCATGAATTACCTGAGTCAGGTCCATGGCTGCCATGGAAGCCATGAACTCCTGAGCAACCTCTGAACCAGTCCCCAGCGAAGACAAATTTATTTATTTATTTTATTTATTTTTTTAAATTTATATACCGCAGTTCTCTGCCCAATGGGAGACTCAACGCGGTTTACAAAGTACAATTTACAAGTTACAGTATAAAAATATCACAAAAATATCACAAAAAATACAACATATCAATATCATCATAACAACATCACAATAAAGTATCAAAAATCAATATCACAGTAAACAAAGCATTACAAAAGCAAAATCACAGAGCATCAAATACAATGTTAGAAATACAGATACAATACAGTAATTTAAACAGTAAAATATGTAATAAACATTCAAGCTCCAACACAACAAAATCAACTATGCAACCCCTCGGCTACCAATGTCCCCAAAATATAGCCCCATTGCTCACATGTTCTAACAGAGCCAAAGAAAAGGACGATCCAGCCCCAAGGCAGCCAAGGCCAGGCAATACACTGGCATTGGCTACTCTGGTAGTAGCTGTTTTTAAAAGTCCTGTCGCATCAATGCCAGTCATCTGTGCTCCTACCTCCCCCGCCGGGTGGGACGCGGGAGGGAGCTGGTGATGGAAGCGTGGCTCCAGTGGTGCTGGCGGCACAGTTTTTAAAAGTCCCGCCACATCAATGCCAGTTTTTAAAAGTCCCGCCACATCAATGCCGGGCGGGGTGGGGGAGGGAGCCGGTGATGGAAGCGTGCTGGCGGCGCAGTTTTTAAAAGTCCCGCCACATCAATGCCAGTCAGCTGTGCTCCTACCTCCCCCACTGGGTGGGGTGGGGGAGGGAGCCGGTGATGGAAGCGTGGCTCCAGTGGTGCTGGCGGCGCAGTTTTTAAAAGTCCCGCCACATCAATGCCAGTCAGCTGTGCTCCTACCTCCCCCGCCGGGCGGGGTGGGAGAGGGAGCCGGTGATGGAAGCGTGGCTCCTGTGGTGCTGGCGGCGCAGTTTTTAAAAGTCCCGCCACATCAATGCCGGTCAGCTGTGCTCCTACCTCCCCCGCCGGGCGGGGCGGGGGAGGGAGCCGGTGATGGAAGCTTGGAAGTCCCCCAGAACCATCAGCCTAGGGAACTCCAATGCCAATGCTGAGATGGCCTCGAGGAGCTCAGGCAGGGAGTCTCTTACCCTGCAAGGAGGCAGGTACAGGAGTAAGACTCCCAACTGACCCTTAGGGCCCAACCGCAGGAGCAGAGCCTCACAACCCAGGACTTGTGGAGCCGTGGCCCTGGCGACTCCCAAGGACTCCCTGGCTGCAATGGCGACGCCACCGCCCCTTCCCTCATCCCTTGGCTGGTGCCAGATACCGAAACCGGCTGGACACATCATCCTCTGGTCTCAGCCAGGTTTCGGTGATGCATGCCAGGTCAGCCCGCCCCTCCTGAATAGAGTCTTGAATCAGGGGGGCCTTGTTGCAGACCAACCTGGCATTCATCAGCAGCAGCCTAAGGGTGGGGTCACCCTGGATCAGCTGCTCAGGACCCAGAGATGTACCTGGGGGGCTGGAACGAGGGACACATACCAACCATCGGTCCCGTGTTCCCCGTGTGCGGCCTGCCCCTTGGTACCCGCCATACCGTCCCATGCCCGTCACAACCCCAATTTGAGCCCTGGGAACCTCCCCGCCCATCTCAGATGGAGTGCTACCCCTCCTACCCAGCTGACAAGGCCATTTCTCCCACCCTCTCTCCCCTCCAGACCCAGAACCCACCCCCACACTCCCCCTACCCTCCTTGGGCATTTCCAAGTGCTTCTTATTTGGGAAGGGGGGTGGATAGAAGGTCTTTTGCAGCCACCCCTCTCTGCCTTGACCCAGCTGCTGGTCCTGTCTTCTCCTTCCTGGTTCAGCGAAGGAGGCCATCAAGCTAATGCTTTTTTTCAAGACTAGCATCTCTGATTTTTACCATTTGGAGACAGACGTAGCAGTAAAGAAGGAGGAGACATTCGATTTAAGTACAGTGATACCTCGGATAAAGTCCAATTTTGATAAAGTCACGGTTTTCATGCACTTGTGATGCATCACATAAAGTCCAAAACCACTAAAAAATGGACGTTATCTGATGTATTTGGTATAGGGACCTCAGATAAAGTCAATTTTTGGACGTTATCTGATGCATTCCACATTTGATTCGGATAAAGTCCAGAATCGGATAAAGTCCAAACTTGTGGAACGTAGTGTGGACTTTATCTGAGGTTCTACTGTATAGCCAAAGGCTTTAAATGTAATAATACATGAAGATGTTTCCAAAGGGTCCATATCAGTAGTGGGTTGCAAATTTTTTTACTACCACACTGTGGACATGGCATGTTGGGCGTGGTCAGGGGGAAAGCCCTGTGTTACACCCGAATTATGACTACTTTATTTCAAAACTTGAATGGGCAGGGCCAGTCAGAATTTCTGCTACCGGTTCTGGCGAACTGGTGCGAACCTGCTTATGCCCTCCACTGGTCCATATCCTCTTGTGTCCATCTCCTTTCATCCCCACCCCTTCTGCTGCATCCTTAACTTAGTACTGCTGTTCATAAAAGTTTATATATTTTCTGACACTCTTATACTGTAATTCAGAACTTGAATGTGCCTGGTGTGCACCACATTTCTAAAAAAATTAACTTTTCCATTCATATGCATGATCATCCTTAATCACTGTTCTAAATATCTTGAGCCATGATTTTGCTTTTAAGCACCTTTTCATCACAGATTATGCTGCTTGCTTTTGGTCCTCCGAATCTTCCATCCACCTGTCTATTTTAACTTACATAGTTTCTAATTTACTCTCTCCAGTTGAGAGAGCTTCCCGTAGCTTGCCTATTTTAGCATTTAATTGCTCTATACTTCTACAAATTAGATTCTGTAGTGATCCATTTTGCTCTGCTGGTGAAGCAGTGATCTCTTTCAGCCTAAGCAATATGGAACTTGCGGTATAGTTTAAGGGACCATCATCTGGGAACTTTGGGACTTGTTTTGTTTTGGAGTGCTTGTATCAATAAAGAAGTAGTATAACCTACATGTATTTTGAGTATCAGCCAAATCACCTAAAGCCAGGACTCTCAACATGTGGCCTGTGGGCTGGATGTGGACCATGGCACCATTTCATGTGCCCCCCACTGCCTCCACCTCACCAGGAAGTGCTACGTGGTGGAGGGAGGGCAAAATGGCTGTCCGGCCCCCGAAGCTGTCTGAGGGAGTGTGACCCGGCCCCTGGTTTTAAAAGGTTAAGAACTCCTAACGTAAAGGCATTGTTTCCTCTGCCCCTCATCCACTATTATCCTTTGTTTTGGAAGGCAGTGGGGAAGGAGTTGTTGTTCAGTCGCACAGTCGACTCCGACCCTTTGCGACCCTATGGACCATTTTCCTCCAGGCGCCTCTGTCCTCCACCGTCCCCCTCAGCCCTCCCAGCCCTGTGCCCACTGTGTTTACAATACCATCCAGCCATCTCATCTTTGCCCCCCCCTTCTTCTTTTGCCCTCCACCCTTCCCAGCATCAAGGCCTTCTCAAGTGAGCCCTCCCTTCTCATTTGATGTCCAAAGTACTTTAGCTTCGTCTTTACTATTTGGCCTTCCAATGAGCAGTCAGGGTTGATTTCTTCTAAGATCAACCTATTTGTTCTCCTCACTGCCCAGGGGACTCTCAAGACTCTCCTCCAACACCACATTTCAAAGGCATGTATTCTTCTGCATTCGGCCTTCCTAATTGTCCAGCTCTCGCATCCATACATTACCACTGGGAATACCATTGCTTTGACTATTCTAATTTTTGTTTGCAATGTGATGTCTCTGCTTTTCACTATGTTCCCCAGGTTTCTCATAGCTTGTCTCCCAAGGATCAGTTGCCTTTTTATTTCGTGGCTACAATCCCCATCTGCAGTGATCTTTGATCCTAAGGATCTACCGGTAAATGATTACCTGATTTAAAATCTGTTTAATTGAAATAGGTGCAAATTTGAACTTCAGCTGGCATGTTGATGTAGTTAAATATTTTCCTGTCCTTTCAATATTCTGCAGCCTTATTTAGTTTTACATTTCTAATTACACACACATTTCTGTTATTAGGAGCTGAAGGGTATTTTTTCAGATGCACTTCTTCATTTAGATAAGAAAAAAACTAGCTACACCAGATAAAAATTTGTTAGTCTTTAATGTTTACATTTTGGCTACATTTTGTCTTTGCTGCAGTAGTCAAACAAATGATCTCCTTGGAACTACCATATTTGCCAGCATATAAAATGCACTCCCCACCTTAAAATACACTTGGAAATGGGGGGGGTGTCTTATATGCCAGTAATCAAAATTATGTTGATCAGTGGCAGCTTGAGCCGGTCAAAGGGCGGCTTCACAAGGAGCCCTTTTCCCCCACCGATCCCACGCCACCCTCCCTGGCTCCTGGTAGCCAACAGCGGCTGGAGGCGAGCAAGGGGCTTCCAAAGAAGCCCTCCCCCCCCGCAGAAATTAATGAAAAATTATGTGTCTTATTGTTGGAATTCTGCTTCATGTAAAGATATCTTCTTTATTCAGTCAGCCTCATTAGCAGCAGTTATATCCTCAGATCTTTAAGATAGCAATCAGTCCCATGAAGTCCTGCTTCATTAGGCTTTTCGTAGGGAGAAACAGAGAGACAGAGAGAAAGCACACTGTAGTCCTTGGCTGGTCAAATGCTACTGAAGCCTTTTTTTTTATTTAGGCAGAGAGAGCGAGAAACGAAACTCGCAAGCATTGTATACCAGAAACGAAACTTTGCCTACATAATCAATCAGAATGTCAGAACCCAAATAAGGAGAGATAAGGAGCGCTGTCTCTCAGTAAGCAAAGAGGCTTTTGTTTACAAAATGTGTCAGAGACAGCCTGACAGAATCCAGATGCATTCCTACATGTCCTCCTTTTTCATTTAAATTTGAGAGAGGGACGGCTAATCATACCCCTGCATGTCATCATACTCCATAACTACTCCTCCATATACATAATCACTGTCCTCCTGGACATCGTACCCCTCCTGACTCCTGGTACTTTGTTCCGGAGGATGATACCTCATTGAGTACAATTGCCGTCGTGCAAAACTCGATGTCTCCCTTCTACGCAATGGACATGCGTTACACATAGAAATAAGATTAGGAATACAAGTAATGCAAAAACACAAAGGTATAAAGCAGATAATAATAATAAACCCATAAAAGAAAACTTGTCTAAGGACAGATAAATCAGGCAACCAAGAAGTCACCCAATCAAAGAGATTAACATCAGTGCGTACATTGTTAGTAATACTCTCCTGTAAATTCTGAAGTTCTTTCTCAATAGTATTATTCAGATAAAATAACCCAATGCTGCACATTGATATTGTCCTGGATGGAAATTCGTGGCAACTCCATTAAAAAAGAACCACATGTTAGGATCCTTGATTTGCCATCCATTGCAAATTGAACCACTATCTATAGCAGAATAATCAGGAGTAAACATAGGAAACACATCATATATATCTTCAATAGTAGTGTTAAACAAGGTATAATTTAGCTTATAAGAACTGTTATAACTACCCCATAGCCAAAAATAATCGTCACAACCCGTATAATTGCCTACATTCTGCAAAACCCTTTTCGCTTGAGTCCAGTATTTCCATTTACTATTCCAGACTCCAGAACTATGACAGCAGAAACAAAGTCCTTTAGTGTATTTCTTGAATGTCATGCTTCGCCAACGGGTGTTGTTAAATTGTTCTGGAGGATTAGAGAAGAGTGTAGATCTATCAAGATGTTGCAAATGTCCAATAACCAACTCAGGTGTGTTGAACAATGCCGGAAGAAAAGCCATTTGCGACACTGCCAGTGGATGCTCATAGTATAACGTTACATTCTTACCATGAACTTCAAACATATAGTTAGCATGACGAATCCAAAAGTTGGGGTTGCCCCCATGAGGCATTGTTCTTACAGCTGGAAGCACAGTAAGAAAGAAAAGAACAAATGTCAGCACATTTAGTTTACTGGTGAACCACCATCCTGGAGCTGAGTAACCTTCTTCTCTCTCCATGGGCGGATTGCTCCAGCAGGAATCCTTCCACTCAGGATCCCCTTGTTGCCAATAGATGACCAATGGCTTAAGAAGACACTCCCCTAAGAAACAGGAGCATGCCCTGTTATTACTAGTACCATGTAACTAAACATGAAACATGAGTGACATATAACACAAATGCAATATCACAAACCCATTTACATGTGTAGAGTACTGGAAACTCTGCCATGTGCTTCTGAAGGTATGCAGTTTCATAAGACAATACATAACATAAGCAAAGACAGATCTTTCTCCTGCAAAAGAATAAGCAAAACATTTAAGCATAAACAAGACATGAACATTTTTTTTCTTCCTTACATGAAGGAGGCCTCTATAGCATTCTAGAAAGCAATTCTTACTACCCAATTACATGAGTAAGGCATTAAATTTCTTCTTCTCCCACTGGATGTAAAGTGAAAGAGGCATTCAATACCTTATAATCAACATAGCATGGTAACTCAAATACAGTACAAATCTCATTAGCATGAGCAGGTAGACAATTTCTTAAAAAGGCTGTCAGGTTTTATAATTCTTCTTTAAAATCCACACAAACTTTTAGGGTCCAATTAAAATGTCCAAATTAAAGACCAAACGTTGATTGAAGACAATTTAAACACAAAACACTATTTTCTCTCCAGTTCAGTTCTTGGAATGGCAAGTTGAAAGTAAGCCATAAATTACTTCTCACTGACTTCACAAGACAATCCCACACAACCCCCCTTTTCAGCTTTTCAGGCAGACACACATTCCTTCATGCTCCAGCCACACCCATCTGCAGTAAGGCAGGCCGAGGAGGTATGAAGGCACAACGACTTCTCCAGAAGTTGCAAGTAATTTTCACACAGAAGAAAATCACAGGGAAGTCCAAGTTGCTTTCCCTGCAATCCTGATGCTTGAAACGTGGGACAGCTCACTCTGTATCTCTTTGTTTGTGGGTTGGGCAGTTCAAAATCAGCAAAAAACTGTATGTCTTCTTCCTCCTTGTATTTTTGCCACAGCCTGCTATCCATACAGGAAATATTCACCCCCCTCTTTCTCTGTATTTCTTTCATCTCCAGCATATGATTCTCAACCTTATGACAACCTGCATCTGTTAGTTTGTACTTGCACCCCTTTTTTGTCTTGGGTTTTGTGCGTTCCTCCTTTGGGCCATCCTTCCATTTTTGCAGGATCTTCCTGCCCAAACGTGAGGTATCAAATTTACTACTCAGCTTCTCCTGCTTTTGTGATGAGGGTTGATTCACGGGGGGGCTGAGATCCCCTATGCTGCTCTTTGAAACACAGTCCTTGCTTCCTGCCACTCTGCATGCATCAACAGCTTCAATCTGTGATGAGTTCCCTACCATTTGTTCCCCATCAGCTGGCATTTGTATTGCAACAGTCTCATTTGCAAGCGGCTCTCTGTTCACTGGATATACATCAACAGGTTCCATCTCCAGCACAGCTGTAGTTAACGCAGCAGAGAACAGGTCTTTTGTAGGGCTAAAAGGACTTGATTGTTGCAAGTCAGGACATAATGTCCCATCTCCATTTTCACCTCCACCCCCATCAGGAGGCTGTTTCTCATATGATGGAGGAGCAGTTGCCATGGCCCCCCCTTTCTCTGAAGGCAAAAGCTGTGGGAGGGGATGGCCATCAAGTCTTTGAGACAATAAAATATTTTTTGGAGTAAGTCTCTGAAGGCAGTCCCTAACTGCCTCCCATGTAAATAATATTGACACAGAAATTCCATTATGCTTCTGCATTTCTCTCCCAATCTGTTTCCACTGTTTTAAGTCCAGACCTTCATATTTAAACCAAGGACAGAATTTTGCTATAACTTTAACCAGCTGCTGTATCTTCTTCTCATCTACCTTTCGCCCATTCTCATGCAAAAGATCTGAGATATCTTTACAAAGTTCCTGCATTTCTGAAGAAAGCAAACATCCCATGATAAAAAAAAATATATATTTCTTTTCCACTTACCCTACATGGGACCCAAAGATGACTTTGGATGAATTTTCGAGCTCGATTTATGACCTTCCCGGTCGGGGGTAAATGAGACCTTGTCCCCGGTCGCCAATTATGGGGTGTTAATTAGATGCTAATTGTTGAAGCAGAGTTCAAAGCAGGCTCTCTCATTGTAGTTCAAAGCGTCACATGGAGCGCCACTTGTTGGAATTCTGCTTCATGTAAAGATATCTTCTTTATTCAGTCAGCCTCATTAGCAGCAGTTATATCCTCAGATCTTTAAGATAGCAATCAGTCCCATGAAGTCCTGCTTCATTAGGCTTTTCGTAGGGAGAAACAGAGAGACAGAGAGAAAGCACACTGTAGTCCTTGGCTGGTCAAATGCTACTGAAGCCTTTTTTTTTTTATTTAGGCAGAGAGAGCGAGAAACGAAACTCGCAAGCATTGTATACCAGAAACGAAACTTTGCCTACATAATCAATCAGAATGTCAGAACCCAAATAAGGAGAGATAAGGAGCGCTGTCTCTCAGTAAGCAAAGAGGCTTTTGTTTACAAAATGTGTCAGAGACAGCCTGACAGAATCCAGATGCATTCCTACATCTTATACGTGGGCAAATACGGTAATAGCAAGCTTGCATACCCATGAAAATATTTGCACTAAAACCTGCCATGTATATATTAAATAGATGTTAAATTTATTTTAACTGGATACAACAGCCAGTTTTCTCCAGAGAAAGAACTATTGCATTCATTATAAGTATTGCTGTGGAGAAACTAGTGGCTGACTTTTTTGCTTACTTAAATGGTGGTTTAAGATTTACCTACAACCTGAAAAAGGCAAATGAAAGGTATACCCACAATAGCCAAATACTCCTTACCAGGACTTCATAGACTTCCTGCTTGCAAATCTTTCTGGACATTGGGGAAATCTTGTTGGCAAAATTTTACAGATTAAACATCAGAAATATTAAATTTGAGCTAAGGGAAAGCTTTTTGACATCCCATTCTTAGTATATAAGAGTCTCCCTAGGACTCCTTTACCCTTGAAAAGTCTTTGGATATCTCAGGGATATCCCAATCTTGCTAGGGGGGTGATCGTGTAATAATTTTTGGGTTTTGAGACTCCGAAAGGCTTCTCTGGGACAAAAAGAAGCCTTAGGGAGACTTGGAAACTGAAGCAATCCTTTAAACATCTCTGTTACCCAGTCAAAGTTACACCAGCATAAATTTATGCAACAGGATTTTCTCCATTGTGTTTCACATTACCAAATGTAATCTTGCATCCTTGTAAATATCTTGTAGCCTTCACAGTTGCTGTTATATGAAGTGCAATATTAGTCTATAGTGAAGGAGTACACGTCTTGCAAGCAGTTTCAACTTTAAATAATAGTATAGTATATTACACACTTGTCACCTGGAATAAATTACCGTGCAAGTAGATACATGAGTCCTATGGAGAGCAGGCATGTGTGGTATCAATAGTATTTTGCTACAATGCTTTCTTTGGGCCTAACAAAATAAGGGTGAACACAGGGCAACAGCCACAGAGAATTGATCCACAGATCAGGAAAAATATAGTTGTAACATTCTAATTATGAAGAATTAAGAACATGGAAATTCTCAAATAAGTAAGGCTAGACGTTTAATAGCACTCTACAGTGCCGAATTAGGAGCAACACATAGCCTCTGCTAGCAGCCACCTTGTATTTGATGTCCTTCATGTTCAGAAATATTTTGTAAGCTAGATCCTGTCTTTCCATTAAAATATTTATCATATTGGCAAACATAATGTTTGTACCCTAATTTTCCAAAAAAAAATCAAACTGAAATATTAGTAATCTGTATTTTTAAAAATATGTCTTGCAATAATGACCTTTCAGATAAGATTTATTTAGTTTTCATATTTGTGTCCCACCTTTCACTCTTTGAAAGGGAAAAATGGTTTCAACTCTATCAATATTGATACTTTTTGTCTGATATTAGAATATTGCGATTCAATCTAAACCTGAAATCCTGTTGGGATGACTACCTTTGCCGAAGGGTGGTGATGTAAACAGCAGGGGGAGATTTTCAGGAATCTAAAACTTCACTATTCTCTCCTGTAGCTCTTCTGGTTTGCAGATAATCCCTTTCATTGTGTAGAAGCCATGAGAATCCCAGGAGAAGAGGAGAAAGTTTTTAATTACTAAAGAACTGACTTTGTCAGTATCATAATCTATTGACAGTGATTTCCTGTAACAAAAGATTTCCTCTGTCCCATGGCTTCCACACAATGAAAAAGATTATTTAGAAACCAGAAAAGCTGTGGAAGAGAAGGAGGAGATCTTTCATTACAAAAGGAATCTCTCCATGCTAGTGACATCATTAATCTGCAGAGGTGCTTGTGCCTACAGGATTTCAGCTTGATACTTGAAAAATGCTGAAAATAACACCAAGCCCATGTGGAAAAGAATTCCATAGCACAGCTCTGTCCATGATTTCTTAGCAACTAACCTCTAAAACAGGGATAGACAAAGGGGAAGTGCATTTTGATCATCTTTCCTCCAGAAAAGTACACCTGCTTCTGATTATTTTACTAAGCAGCAGATTATTGTCCAGGAAACAGTTCTTTAGAAAGTTATATGTCAATTTAATCACTTTAGTATTTTATAGGTCCAAATCAGCACTTCCAATATTTCTAGTAAGAACTGTTGTTAGTGTTAATGCCACATCTTCAAAAGAACAAATGTGTTATGTGATTGACTTCAAATACCTTCAGACTTGACTATTACAATGCACTCTACATGGGGCTGCCTTTGATGACCATTCGGGGGCTGCAGCTGGTCCAGAATGCGGCGGCCCGGGTAGTGATGGGGTTTGGGCGTTATGCTCCGGGAGCTGGTTACCAGTTTGCCTCCGAGTGCAATTCAAGGTGCTGGTTATGGCCTTTAAAGCCCTATATGGTAGTGAGCCAGGATACCTAAGAGACCGCATCGCCCTAAAAACATCTGTCCGTCCAGCCAGAGCGGATCAGAGGGGCTCCCTAGTTGTTCCATCATCTAGGGGAACTCACCTCTCTGGAACAAGAAAAAGGGCCTTTTCCATGTCTGCACCGGCCGTTTGGAACCTCCTGCCAGTAGAGCTACGGCTGCAGATGGAGCTGCTGCCATTCAGGAAAGGACTTAAGTCCTGGATGGTGGGGCAGGTGTGGGCCCCTGAGGGCAATGTGGCTCCTGCCTCTTGGCTTCTTCCATAAGAGGCACCATCTCTCTCCTGCATGGACTGGGTGGGATTTTAATGGGGGTGGGGATTTTAACTGTTTTTATTATGTGGGGTTTTAAATTATGTAAGCCACCCTGAGTTGGACTTGCCTGAGTGGGCAGCGAACAAGCCGAAAAATTAAATTAAATTAAATTTAATTTAATTTAATTTAAAAAGGACCATAACCAAGTTGCCCTTTCTATCATTATCTGATAGATACTTAGTGGCAGCAGACTACCTCCAACTAGCTTTAAGGTTATAGGCAACAATTAAGCCAGTCATTTTCTGAACTTTAAACATTTTAAGAAAATTCCAAAAAATTGAGTACAGTGCATGCAAAGACAAAAATGGAAGTGGGCAGCTTTGTAAATTGCAAGGATTTTTAATGAGAAACATGGTTTTAATTTTTTAAAAAAATCCTGCTTTTCATAGGTACAGATTCTCCATTTTTGTCAAGCAAGATAGGTGTCCTGCCAGAGAGAAGGGAAGTATTCTTTACTGTTGTGTTTTGACAAAATGTCATCTTTTGTTCCCTAGGTGTGTTGCTCATGCACAGCACAGATGGGTCTCAGTTTTTATCTTCTTGACTTGTGAACTCCTTGCACTTTAGAAAAAACATGTTTTAATGCGAGAAGGCTGTATTTTTTTTATTTCTGTCCATTCAGTTGTTTCTATCCCACCATCTCAAAGGCAAAATATAGTTTCAGGAGCACTAATAATCTAATAGTGTGCCATCAAGTCAATTCTGGCTTACAGTGAACTTTTCTAAGGTTTTCTAAGTAGAGAACACACAGAGGTGATCTACCATCCCCTTTTTCTGCAGGCGTCCTGAGACTGTGCAGTTTTCACATTACTACGTAGGCTGGCTGTTCTCCTGAAGGTACATTGAGGAACTGAACTCCTAACTTCTTGCTCCATAGCCAAATTCCTAAACCACTGAGCTATCCATCCATGAGCCTAATTACAGTGAGCTTATTTCTAATAATGTGAGAGTATCACATCATTTCATGAAATCTTTTTTGTTATAATAGATTAAAGTGTCTTCTTTTCTCATAGTAAAAATAGATATACAGTGGTACCTCATACAACAACTTTAATCCGTTCCACAGGGCTCGTTGTTGTACGAAACAATTGCTATACGATGCATGCATCGTATAGCGATTTTCCCTATGGAATGCATCGTACAACTATTTTTTTGCTAAGTGGTTTTTCCCATTGAAAAATTGTTGTACGATTTTTTTCCATAGGGAAAATTGTTTTGCGGGATGCCATTTCCCTCCAAAACCTAATTGTTATACGATTTCGTTGCTATATGGGCCGATTGTTGTATGAGGTTCCACTGTACTTCTAAAAGTTGATGGTGTGGGTTTCCCCAGTATCTGTACTAAAACAGATTTCATATGATTGGAGGGAGGAATCCTCAGGGTAATTAAGTTTAGTTGCAGTTGTATCCCTGACTCCTCAGTTGAAATGGGAAACACATGTAGATGATGGCGTCTTTCATATATCAACCTCCATCTGATAAACCACAGTTCAGACTGGGAGTGATATGAAAGCCTTGGCATTTTATTTGGCCTTCATCTCCTTCCTGAGTGCACATAGCCTTAATAAACATGCCCTTATGTCAAAACCAGGAAACTGGCTTAACAACTTGTTGAAGCCCATGACATGAAAATATCTGACTTTGCTTTGGAGAAATCTTTGTTTGCAGAAATCCTTTAAACTGCAATCCCAATTTGGACTTCATATGGTTTATGAAATCAAGATGTCTTCAGCAAAGTTGGTTGACTGCAACAGAAGAACAAGTACATGGACACATGTACTATAAACTCGTCTCATAAAACATGGCTTATTGGACTTGAGATGGTTGATTCTGAAACCAACACATTTTTGTTGATGTAGTAGTCATTTGTGCTGTTATGAAATGACAAAATTGTTGATTTCACAAGGATAGAAATGTAATTAAAATAATCAAATAAAACTGCAATCTATTGAGATATACCTGGGTGACCTTTACCTTAAGTCTCACTGAATTTAACTTATATAACATGCATGAGATTATGTTGTAATATAAGATTCCTACGTATAAATTACTCATGTGAATAATATCAAATAATATGAACAAGAATGTACTGTTATTTTATTATTTATTTGTTTAAAATATGCAAGTTCTGCCATTCTCTTTAAAAGGATCCAGGATGCCTTACAGTATTAAAAAAATCAAATCTAAAACAATAAATTATACAATATTTTAAAAAAGAAATAATCATCATTTTAGAATTTAAGAACTAGAAGGGAACCTGTGGATTATCGAGCCCAGTCCCTGTCAAAGAAGCACAGTTGGGAATCAGACTCATATCCCCTGGCTCTTCAACCAGTTACTTAAATTCTTGAGCTCTACAGTGGTTCTTTAATAAACAAACATCGTAATAAAAACTTACATATAAAAGCAGTATTAAAAGTATATTAAAATGAACAAGAACCCCTTTAAGAATTTCCCTTTATCAGCCAGTTTTAAATAGAAAGTTTGCCTGAAGAGAGAACCTGTTTATGGTACACGTGGTAGCCTTCAATTCTTGTTTCCTGTCTGCATTTTCAGTCTGCAAGAACTGAAACATATCTATTATTAAGGACAAGCAAGGTCCATGTTTACAGTCCCAACATCTGTATCAACTACAGCATCCAGCTCACTATTTCATCTGCACAGTGTCTTGCAAAGTCTTCTCAGCAGACTAAAGTGTTGTCTGCATTCTCTTCCTATGGGTCAGCATGTACTGTAATAGGAACTTGACTACTCAAAAATCCTCCACTGGACTATTATGTGCAGACTTCTTCAGTTCCACCACTGATACAAAGTAAGATTTCCACTGGGCTCTGGCCCATGTTCAGTCAGATTCACTCCATGTTTTCCTTCATCGTCACTCTAAACTTCATTCTACTTGTTTTATCACCACTACCTTTCCAGTAAACCAGGTGACTAGTTTAACTTTATTTCAAAGGAGATAATTCTTAAGAGCAATAGGTCAACACCAGCACTGGCTCCCCCCCCCCCTCAATTCCAGTGGTCAAGCAGAAATTCAACTGAATCACTTGCTGAGGTAACAGGAAACTCCACAAGACCTGTCAGGAAGCCATTTGGTTTCATCAGTTTTCTGGGATGGACCATCTTAATTGGTCCCCCACAATATCTCTGACTTCCAATAAATCCTACCAGGTAATGATCTGTGCATGACAACAGAACTGCAGAGAGTTCCTGCACACCCAGATCAGGGGATGAGGGGACTACTCTTTGGAAAGGAGAATGCTGACAAGCAGGATGAGTGCTACACCAGCAGAGTCCCTGTCCTGTCCCATGTCTCCACTTTCAAATAATTCAATTCAAACCAAACCTGGAAAGCTGACTGATGTGAAACCTGGTAAGAAGGATGGAATTTTATTTATTCATTCACTCATTCAATTTGTATAGCTGTCCCAATCGACATGCGACTCTGGGTGGCGTTTATAAAATCCCCAACGTTTAAACTCTAGAAACCCTTAAAATTCCTAAAAACACTGAAAAATTACCTCCCACCTGCACCAATTAAAAATCTAGTTTAAAACTTTTAAAAACATGAGTGATCCTGCTCTAAATGAGCATGGAGGGTGCTCCTTTCCACCTCCTCACACCTGCCCTGCCAGCTAGGTTTTCAGCTCTTTCCTGAAGGGCAGCAGCTCTGTTTGAAGATGTAGTTCAACTGGCAGGAGGTTCCATAGGGCCGAGAGCGGATACCGAAAAGGCTCTTCTAGTGCTCGCCTCTCTAGCACTAGAAGAGTTGGTATTTTTAAAGAGCAGTTGGTATTTATTTTTAAAGAGCAGTTGGTATTTTTAAAGAGCCCCTCCGGTCCGCTCTAGTGGGATGGGCAGATATCCTTGGGGTGATGCGGTCTCTTAAGTATTCTGACCCACTACCATGTAGGGCTTTAAAGGTAATTCCCAGCACCTTGAATTGCACCCAGAGGCACACTGGCAACTAATGCAGCTCCCGTAGCAGGGGTGAGGCATGGGCATAACGCCCGCACCCCACTACTACATGGGTAGCTGCATTTTGAACCAGCTGCAGCCTCCGAATGGTCATCAAGGAATTAAAGTAGACCCACTAGAACTCCAATTCCCCACTGCCCTGTTCTTGCCTACCTGCTGCACAGAAAACCCTGGTAGACAAAGCTGAGTAACATTAACACCCCAATCCTCAATCAACCAAGTTTCTGTAATGCAGGCCAAGTCAGCATGCTCATCTAGGATCAGGTCCTGGATGGCTGTTGTTTCTCCATTTATCGACTTGGCGTTTATTAGCAACACATCCAAACCAGGGAACCCAATTCCAAAGCTATCCAGATTATCTAAATTTGAGGACCACCGAAGGGTAACATGATACTCATTTGCTCTCCACTCTTACATAGTGTCCCAGCTGCTGTCCCCCATCCTATCTTTCCACTGCCCTGTACAACTCTTGGTGGCTGCTCCCTGACTCATTTCACGACTCTCCTAGGTAAAAAAGCACATCCCTCCCCATGTAGAATAGAGCTGGCAGTAACTGGCAACAATGTCAAAGTGAAAAATAAGTTGGGGAGGGGAAGATTTAAGGAGGTTTATGATGTACTATGTATAGGGGAGGGAGGAACATAAAAAGTGAGTTGGAGCAAAGATTGTCTTGAAAGTTCTGCTGAAGGCGCAGCATCCACATCTCTCAATACTTGGCTTCTACAAGTCCAAGTGCAATGCTAACTTAAAGGTAAAGGTTTCCCTTGCTCGAAAGCCAGTCATATCTGACTCTAGGGTTCAGTGCTCATCTCTATTTCAAAGCTGAAGAACCAGCACTGTCTGCTTCTGCAGATGTTTCCGTGGTCATGTGGCAGGCATGACTAGACAGAATGCTGTTACCTTCCCACCGAAGTGGTCCCTATTTATCTACTTGCAATTTCTTGCTTTCGAACTGCTAGGTTGGCAGGACAAAAACTGGAGCTCATTCCATCCTGCAGTACTCAGGAATCGAACTGCTGACCTTCCGCCTCCCAGTCAGCGTCTTAGCCTCTTGAGCCACTGCAGTCCTAGTACCATACTTTGTGCAACACCAAATTTTGCACAGAGACACAGCCTCTGGCAAGGTGCCCGTCTTAATATACCAGCAGCAGGAGGAGCCATAAACATAGTCTTTGAGACAAAATGTTCCAGTTCCCAGTCTTAGTTCTTCCCCCTTATTTAAATATTTAAGGAAGACAAAAGCTTCTCCTTTTAATAAAGGGAACTGTTGGAATATGTATTGGATGCAAATGTGAATGCATCCATGCATGCGGTAAAACTGGCGCAATGAAGTTCTCATGACTCTTGACACTGACAAGATTTCATGTCTTTTAGTACTTGCATATTTAATGTGATGACTTCAATTGAAAATGAAGTATTTTACCTTTTCCAAATGGGAAAGTAAAAGTGAGCAAGTCTAAATTTGTTCATATTGACAGATGTGGACTGGCCCAAGGCTACTAACGAAATCTGTGGATGAGTTTGCATTTGAATTCACATCCTCGCGAGTCACTCTGTCTACTGTGTGACATAGGATTTTCTTTCCAAACAAAGGACAGATTTGTTACTTTATCTTAATCAAACTCTTCAAATGATACAAGACATTTGAGAACACAACACTCACCGGTTACAGCAGTGGTGGTATTCATTAAACCATAAATACAAAGTCTTTCATAATTGTGCCAGGACTGTCACAAGGTTGCTTATTTGTAATGTTACGGAATGTTGTCTGGTTGGTAACTAAGGTGTGCCTACCATTATTTTCAAGGAACATTTATGCTTCATTAGTTTCACAGTGTTCTAGCAGCCCTACCCACATATGTGAAGAACATTTAAATATATGAACACAGCATATGATTTCTACTTTATGTCTAGAGATACTATTCCTTAAATATTTTGCATTTGTGTTATTACATTTGAAAGAATTTTTGAAAATACAGTAAAACCCCGACTTACATATGCCTTGAGTTACATAAAATCCAACTTACATAATGATTTTGTGCTAAAGCCATGTCCCGATTTACATGATTTCCTATGGGTTTGCTTCGAGTTACGCAAAAATTCATTTCCCTATAGGTTTGCTTTGATTTACATAAAAAAATTTCATTATTCCTATGGGTTTGCTTCGAGTTAAATAAAAAAATAATTTTTCCTGTGGGTTTGCTTCGAATTACATAAAAAACCGATTTTAGCAAAAGCCTTTTGGAACGGACTTTTTTTGTAAGTAGGGGTTTTACTGTAATTTCTTGGCTTGCCTTTTGCAAAACGTAATAGCTTTAGAGATATTCAGCCTATTGCTGCTGAAGGTGAATCCAAGAATAGAATTGGGATGGCTGAAATTTTAGTAGATGTGATTCCCTCTTGCATTGTTTCAGCACACGCTTTAACACTGTGCTGCTTTCAAAATTCCCCTGCATTTTGCCCTTTTCCCATTAGGAATCTATTGTTGATTCATAACTTTTGTCAGAAGCCAAGAGCCACTTGGGAATTTGTTGGTGTCATTCTTTAAAGTACAGTAAAACCTCGCATTAAGAGCACCTCGCTTAGAGACTATCTCGTTTAAAGAGCAGAATTTTATCTGAATGGTTGACTTGCTTAACAACTAAAACCAACAAAAAACTCACTTAACAACTAAATCGGGGTTCGCAATCCCCCCTGCCTGCCCGCCAGAAGTCATAATTGGTCACTTACAATGGTGTTTCGCTTAAAGAGCAAACTCGCTTAAAGAGCAATCCCATGGAACGCATTATGCTCTTTAAGCGAGGTACCACTGTATAAAATTAAAATGTTTTCAATTTTATTCAGTGTTGTCTGACTAGCAGTGGAACAGACATTAACCTGAGAGTGAGTAGAATCTCTTAGGGAGTGACTACATTGACAGGTTATGCAGGACATGCGCTATAATTGGAATGGGTAAATTCACGTTGTTTTCCGTTGACTGCAGGACATAAAAGTCATGAAAATCAGCTCAGAGTTTCTCCCCTCTACCTGAATCTTTAGTTTTCTCCTCAGCTGCCAGGGCTTCTGTTTTTTCAGAATCAAATGCATAAGGCATTCCTTCAGGCTTGAGCCAATGTTGAGGGGTTTGTTATCTGTTCTGTTTGAAGCCACTGCACACAGCTATGGAAGCAGCAGTGAGAGAAGCAACGTTGCCGGGACTCTGGCTGTCTTTTGAATCCTATTCTCCCCACACTTAGTGCCTGAGTCAGCTGAATTCCCTCTTCCCTTCCCTTCCTGTTCTTTTCAGCCTTATTTCCCTAGGGAAGGTATGGAACTGCAGTGGCTTAATGGTTAAGACACTGAACTGGATGACTGGAAGGTCGACAAGTCAGCATTATGAGACCCAAATGCTGCATGATGGAATGAGCTCCTTTCTCTGTCCCAGGTCCAGCCAACCTAGCAGTTCGAAAGCAAGAAATTTCAAGTAGATAAATAGGGACCACTTCAGTGTTTAGTCACACCTGCCACATGTCCACGGAAACATCTGCAGACACAGAGAGTGCTGACTCTTTGGCTATAAACAGAGATGAGCACTGAACCCTAGAGCTGGATGCGACTGGCTTTTGAGCAAGGGTGACCTTTACCTTTACCTTTACCTAGGACAGGTATGTTATCAATGTAAGAGGGAGAAGAGCAAGGAGTGAGAGAGTGGGGTCGGGCAGGGGGGCAGTTTTCAGTCAGCCTTATTTCCAACTTAAGAAAGCTCTTCTCTGACTTTCCAAATATGAGGGAAGAAAGGAATAGCAGTAGCAGTAGCAATTAGACTTATAGACACTTAGTGCACCCTCTGGGTGGTTCACAAGTTAATTAGCATTTTGCCCCCTACATGTTGAAAGGAAGTGATAGGACATAAGTGGACCTCAACAGATGGTGTGGAGAGGAGAGGATTCAAAAGCCAGTCATATCAGAGAGTAAACAAAACAACAAAAAGTTGACAATTTTTTTGTTTTATTTTGTTTTGTTTTGTTTACTCTCTGATATGCTTGCACAGACTAACACAGCTGGCTACCAGTTCAAAAGTCAGACAGTTTCCCCACTGTAGTCAAATGCAGTGGCTTCCAACAGAATGGCTACATGTTCCTCTACGTTGCCTCAAGTGATCAGACTGGATCAGAGCCAGTTTCCTTCCCCTCTCTGTTGTTTCCTGTGTTGTTGGCTGAAGTGAATTAACCCAAGGAAGGCCAACGTCCTAGGTACATCTTTACAGTAGATCCATTCACATTTTCCCTGCTGTGTTCTCACACCTATAGAAAGAGAGGAATGGAAGGTGCTGATAAGGAGACGAATGGCAGAAATCCGTTGGTGTGATTTTGGGTGTAGTCCTCCATAGCCATTAAAAGATAAACCTTTATTTGAAAACATAAGCATGTCCTTGAAATTTTACTTGGCTTCTCTCACATATGCATTTTTGTATGATGAATAATAATAAAAATCATTGTTTTTGTTTTAATTTGATTTTTTGGTCAGGAGTTTGTGACTGAAGGAATTGAAGCTTTTACAATAACTCTCCTTGTTATATCTGGTGGGGAGGGAGAGAGATTCAGTGTTTCTATCAGCTCTGGCTGTTTCCACCTGTCTTACTCTACTCTTAGCCTTATAAGACTTCAAAATGGAGTAATGTGTATGTGTATAGTATTTATGCACTTTATAACGCCATGCTATTTACTTAGTTCATTGCCTAGGGAGAGGCAGCTTGCTGCCAGCTAGGAAGTTGCAATGGCTCAAGACGTTGGGCCATGATGCCAGGAAGGTCTCCGATGCTTGAGGATCAGTTAACAGAACTGCCTTGTTGTTGTTTATTTTAGTTTCTTCTTTTTTAAATGTGATTTTGTTTTAATCATATGTTTTATTGTTAGTGGTCTTAAAATAAGCTGTTTTTTCTGAAGTGGTTATTGCAGCTGTCATGTTGATATTATTAATAGCAGTGCTGGATTTTCTTAGCTGGCATGTTGGCATAGGATACCATCACTTAAAAGAGTTGGAAATAATTCATTATGTGGACACACATGGGAATACTTTTTCTGCCATAACACCAAAACAGTAGAATGCCCTTTCTTTGGAGGGGTGATTTGCATCAACATTGACATACAGTCAACCCTCACATAACAACGCATTTGGATAGCATCATTTTCGCTTAACAACGCGTCGTTATGCACGTGTGTTCCCCCGGACAACAATGCTAAAATAACCGTCATTATCCGGACAACGATGCTAAAAACGTCGTTATGCAGGAAACTCCATATAAACCTGCATAACAACAAAAATCGCTTAGCAACGCTACTTGGGGAACCAAGTAACGTTGTTATGCAAGGGTCTACTGTAATTTTAATGTCAAGTCCACATACTTATTAATTAGAGACATAAGGTTGAAGATTGTGGCCCACATACATGTTAGTGCAATGGTTTCAATGGTTTCAATTTTTTCAATGTTTTTGCTGTTTGATTTTAAAATTCTAAAAATATCTTTTGTTTTAAAATTGTTTTATATAGCTTCATAATCCATCCTCCAATCTTGTGATATCGGGTGGGATATCAGTGTTTCTTTAAACAAACAAACAGATACATTTAAACTGTCTTAAGTGAGCTGCAGTTAAATTAATGCTACATTAATATTACAACTGTAAATATGATTACTGTATTAGTTTTTTGAACTACTGTGAGCATAATGTATTGTGAAAAATGTATTGTGAAAAACTGACTGTGACTATCTGCCTTCAGCATTCACCCCTCAGTTTTGAAAAAAAGTATTGTGTCATAATATGTGTTTTAATTTGATGGCATGTTATTTTTGTTGTTACTTGCTTTGAATAAGAAACATACATTCAGTCAAAACATTCAAGCAGCCTTTTGTAAAGCTACCTGATATTTCTGCCCAGTAAAATGTCAGAGTATAAAAAGTCATCCCTGAAAAATACCTTGTTTGAAGAAAATAGTCTTATCTACCAGTTTATGTTGAGTAATATCATACAGAATTATTAGTGCATGTAGATAGCTTGTGAGTGAATTTTAAAAATGCACTGCACACTTGAGAAAGATTTAGACCTTCTCAGACAGAACTCCTTAAGAACATGCAAACACTCTCAATTGAAAACACTTTCAATTGAATCGAGTTGAACCGATGCAAATGCCACAAATACAGGTGAAGCTCGGAAAATTAGAATATCGTGCAAATGTTCATTCAGTTCAGTAATGCAACTTAAAAGGTGAAACAAATATATGAGATAGACTCATTACATGCAAAGCGAGATAATTCAAGCCTTACTTTGTTATAACATTGATGTTTATGGCTTACAGCTTATGAAAACCCCAAACCCCCAATCTCATGTATCCCATAATCATCACATAATCTCATGTACGCTGTACGCCATGATCATCACAATTATAACGAATTAAGACATGATATCTCTTGCTTTGCATGTAGTGAGTCTATCTCATATATTTGTTTCACCTTTTAAATAAAATGAATGAACATTTGCACAATATTCTAATTTTCCGAGTTTCACCTGTATTTCAGGTTCTCTTTGCCATGGCTACTGCTGTCAGTCAGTTTATAAAAGAAATGGCGTTGACTTGGAAATTTAAATTTATTGTACCAGTCAGAGGAGCATTAATTTGTTACTGTGTTGTATCATGGAAATAGTTTTGTACAACATTACTTTGCAAGATAAATTGTAGTATGTATTTTGAAAACAATTTTGTTAGTTCCATCTTTATACAAACCTGTATCAGTAATTGTTTCCTAACTGTTTTACCCCACTTTATATTTTTGTTGTACTGTAGCCTGAGTTTTAAGGAAGGTTTGAAAAATCTCCTTGTTGAACTTAAGCAGGTTTGGGGCTGATCATTAGAAGGCTAATAGAAGGGCAAAGAGATATCTCTCTATGTAATTATATCCATATGAATTTCTTTTATAGCTATATAATCTCTTGATGGATTTTTTTTTCCATTTAAGGAGTCTCCTTCTGGACGCCGGAAGGCTCTTGCTACTAGCAACATTAACATGAAGCAGTACGCAAGCCCTATGCCTACACAGACGGATGTCAAACTGAAATTCAAGCCTTTGTCTAAGAAAGTTATATCTGCCACTCTGCAGTTCTCTTTGTCTTGTATTTTTCTGAGAGAAGGAAAAGCAACGTGAGTTTTGCAGGATGATTACAAATTTCTCTGTGTTATTTCCCCCATCTTATGAAGAACACTTCTGAATAAAATACATACCTTCAGTCCAAACATTGGCTCGATAGAAGTGTTCTTAGGAGCCAGGAAGATGGGTCTTTTCACCTACCCCGTTTACAAGTTTACAAGCAGAAGAAATTGGCTGCAGAAACTTGATTGCCTTGGACACAGTTGTATTGGTGCTCCCTCTTCTTGATATACAGCAGTTATATGTTCCAGGTTAGAACTATGGGAGAAGTGAACATAGTTGGGTTATGGCAGGAGTTCTCAACCTTTTAAAGCTGGGGGCCAGTTTATTGTCCCTCAGACAGCTTAAGGGGCTGGGTGGCCATGTTGCCCTTCCTCCACCACATGGCACTTCCGGGTGTAGTGAAGGTGGTGGGGGAGGCACATGAAATGGTGCTGCGTGCCGCAGGTTAAGAATCCCTGGGTTATAATCTGGATAGCAAGCCGCTATTATTATAGATAAAGGTCTCCCTTGCTCAAAAGCCAGTCGTACGTGACTAGGGTTCAGAGCTCATCTTCAATTACAGCCAAATAGCCAGTGCTGTCTGCGTCTGCAGACATTTCCATGGTCAAGTGGCAGGCATGACTAGACACCAAAGTGCACGGAATGCTGTTTACCTTCCCACCAAAGCGGTACCTACTTATCTGCTTGCAATTTCTTGCTTTCAAACTACTAGGTTGGCAAGAGCTACCGTAGGACAGAGGCGGGAGCTCACTCTGTTGTGCAGCACTCAGGTTTTGAAATGCTGACCTGCCGACCTTCTAGTCGTCAAATTTAATGTCTTAACGACTAAGCCACTGCGGTCTACTTTTATTATACACAGACATAAATGTAACCATCAGTTTTAATATGTCCCCATACCATAAGTGAGAAAAATCTTGAGTACTGTTCAGCAAGGCATTAAGACTGATATTGCTATTATTAAGTTTGTTATTTAACAGCAGTTAAATAGTATAATTAGTATAGTTGTTGCTGTTGTTAGAGATGAAGACATGCAAAGCCTGGCAAGTTTGATGAGTATGAAGCAAGCAGATATTGGAAATCTAGATGATTTTGAGGAGGATAATGATGATGATGAAGAAAACAGAGTGAACCAGGAAGAAAAGGCTGCAAAAATCACAGGTTTGTTCCCCTTTGTCTTGGTAAGGATTAATATGTCATTTATTAGAGTGTATTGGCTGGAATAATATTGATGGTCTTGTTCGGTTTCCTTTAATTTCCCCTGGAATGTCTGGGGAAAGTTCAAAGTTGTTGCAATGTCAAGGAGAACCAGCAGGTCATCCAACCCACCTAGTCATTCCCTGAAGCAAGTATTCCATCAAGACTATCAGTGGTGATTTCAGTTAGAAATTAATGTTACAGTAACTTTGGAATGGGCCTAGATAATTACTATTCTCCATGACTGCCCAAAATGACAAAGGGCTACTCACTCTAGAACCTTATTTAAATATGGAAAATCAGAAACCAGTCAATAGATTTCCAAAGGCACAGGCTTTTGGCTTTTTCAAAATATTTATATATTTTCAGTGCCTCTTTCAAAAATGTTAATTGCTTTGCACTCTGGTGCAATTAATTTGGCTTTTTCAAAATATTTATATATTTTCAGTGCCTCTTTCAAAAATTGTAATTGCTTTGCACTCTGGTACAATTAATAATATGATAATTGTAGTACACAAGCAATATCAGCATAAGCCCCAGCTCCTATTGAAATATATGCATACCTGTTGGACAAAACACTAGACCAGGAGTTCTCAGCCTTTTTAAGCCAGGGGCCGGGTCACGCTCCCTTAGATAGCTTCAGAGGCTGGATGACCATTTTGCCTTTCCTCCACCACATGGCACTTCCTGGTGTGGTGAAGGCAGTGGGGGCCCACATGAAATGGTTCCGTGGGCTGCATCTGGCCCACAGGTCGCAGGTTGAGAATCCCTGCACTAGTGGTTAAAAGAGAAAATATAAAGAGTAAGGTATAGAGCTAAGGTAATGTGTGTCTGGAATTTCACTTTTTCTAAATCAAATGTAAATCTGAATAGGTAAAATAATACCTTACTTTTATTGAAGATTGCTGGACTAATTTAGCACTTTGTCTTCCATAAGTTTATTTTTATAGCTTCATCACAGATTCACATTGTATTTTCATAGTTTTTTGTTTCTGCCTACTTCGTATCTGAAATGGGACATAGGAAGTTGCCTTATCCTGAGTCTGATCCCTAAATGGTCCTAATTTCAATTCTGTTTACCTGGCAGATAATTTCTGCAATCCATATTGAATTCCTATCTTGAATTGCCATTCCAGAATACATTAATGGTTCTTGCATTTTCCGATTCATTTCACCATCAGTCAGTGTCAGTCTTTGTGGGGTAGCTGCAAAATGTTTCAAATTTTGGATATTAAGCAAATGCATTTGCATTTTCTCACTTTTCACAATTGTGTACCTGGTTACCTTTCTCAGTAGCAATATTTATACAGTAATCATTATGAGGGATGCATATTTGTACTCTACCTGTTGGTGTTAATGTATACAGTACAGGTGTACTGCCTTTTGGAAAGAGAGTATGACAGTCACTTTCAAAAACATAAAGGACTTATACTGAATTTCCAGGCCTCTTTTCTTGGTTCTCCAGTAGTTCCTCAGAGCTTAGTAGAAAGATCAAAAGTAGCTTTCCAGCTTGAAATTATTACTGAACACCACGAGAATACTTAATTCACATAGCAGCTCTAAGCTCATGATAGGCAAGCTGCAGGTTGCCCTAAAAGTAAGAGATGCACATAATATTAGGGTGGGTTGGGTTTGATAAGAAAGCAGAATGTAAATTGACTCTACCACTAATTGAAAAGACAATTCTTTGTATCAAATTCAGTGCCAACCTGAGATATTCACTGCCTGACTCATAGCCCAAATTGTGCTCACCCTACAAGGACAATCATGTTGCTGCACTATTCAGACATCAATTTTAGCTCTCATCTATTCTCTTAGTGCTGTTTCCAACAACTTTTGTGGCTGACATCCAGGAGTAAATCACAATCGAGTAGGCCATTGAGTAAATGCAATTTATGGAGGGCCTGACTGACATAATCCCCACTGATTCAGTGGTCATACTTTAGTTACAAATTACTACTGGATTTCAGCCTTTTCTGGTAGTATTATTATATTTTGTATGTATTGTCATACAAATTTGTAAATTTGTATGTATTGTCTTAATTAAAACATTAATGTTGAGTGTCGTTGATTCTTGTGAATCAGTTGTTGGTTGTTTTGTTTGCTTGGCAGAATATGTATAATAGCATCCCTTTTCTTTAAAACGTTGAGCAAAGTAATCATAGATGTAAGGAAATATTGATTATTATTGTGATGATACTTTCTAGAATTTATTTCTAAATTAACATTTGTGCTCTTTCTTTTCCTCTTTTCCTTTTCTAATAACAGCATGTTTTTTCCTTAAATAACCTTATCTCACTATTTTCTTGACTGGCTTCTGTTTACAGAATTTGTAAACCAGTTGAATGCTCTGAGCAGCTTAGATGAAGATCAAGAAGACTGCATAAAACATGCAAATATGCTTTCAACTAAATCAGCCAGTTCTTCTGAAGGTCTAAGAGCTTTCCTCCTTCCTTTCTATTTCTGATTGTTTGCATTTTACTGTGACCTGTCATCCTCTGGTTTCTGTTTGTACTCAAATATTTGTTGCATCTTTATGTTTAGCATCCATTGCAGTCTCTTATATAATATCTAATTCAACTAACAGATAGTAATTTGATACTCATGTCTGTCTAGCAGAAGTAAGCAGCATGTGACCCTTCAAATTCTGCTACACTATAGCTCCCATCATTCACAACCAATATGGGCAGTGGCTGGTTAGAGTTGTAGTACAGCTATGTCTGGAGGGCAGCAGGTGGTCATCCTGTAAGTACATACCTCATTGGCTAAAATTACATATATGCTTTTTTCTTGATAGTTTGATATTAAGAATGACTCCCTAACACAGGGGTGGCCAACCTTGGGCCCCTAGATGTTCTTGGACTTCGATTCCCTCCCAACAAAATTAATCAATTTAGTTTGTCAGTACAGACATGTTCTGGTTCACTATTTCTCAAGATACTTGGTTTAAATGTTCCCAAAAACAAAATGCTGAACTGAAAAGTACTTTGCTTGGTTTCTCAGAACTTATCAACAAACTTAATTTCCTGGATGAAGAGGATCAGGATTTAGGCATTTCCAGTTCAATTCCATTTGTAGATCCTGAAAGACTGGAGCTAAACCCTTTTGGAGACCCTGATATGGAAGGTATAGAATTTTTGCTTATCTCTGTTGTATAATCTAAGGGTGTTAACTCTGTTTTCAAACCAATTCAGTCCTTCCTGCTTCTTTCCTTTCTTAAAGTCTTTCTTTTTTCCTGTGGGTGGGGGGCTTTTATTGTGTGACTGCTTTCTAGGTATTGGTCCCTTTCACATTGGAAGAATCTTAGTTTGCTTAGTTTGCTTAACCTGTTGACAAAACCAAGAATGAACTTTTGGCATTTCACCTCCTCAAATCTTAAACCATTTCAACTCATGCTTAGAACAGAATGCTTAAAAAGGAAGGCACAACTGAAGATGGAAAACATGGGAGTTGGATTTTTCTTTTTAGGTTGTTCCCTCTTGTCACTGTTTATAATTGTATTCTAAACTGTGACTTTACAGGCAGCTCTCTTAGATCAAAACAAGGGCATTGTGTGAAAATTAATAGTCTTTTTTTAAAAAAAAATTACTAAAAAATCTAGTTTATTTAAAAAGAGAGAAAAGGAAAAAACAGAAAACAGAAAAAGAGGTGGTGGTGCCGGGGTGGGGGGGGGAAGAGAAAATTAATCCTAAGGATCACGTTAAACATATACACGTTAAAAAATTGCAAAAATTGCCACCAGATTGCTGATGTTATATAAATTCGAAATGGGCCAGTTATTGCCATTTCTAGATACATTGGACCCATTCATGTGGAAATGGCTTTCCATGTCTTTTTTCAAACCAAACCTCAAAAGCAATATTTTCCTGATTTTGTGTTTTTCTTTCTGGGTGTTTTTTTTTATAACAAGAACATTATGAACTCATTTTTCACAAGTTTCATAACAAACAGTATAGTAACAAACAGTATAGTAATACCCTGGATAACGACAAAACTTGGTTCCACAAGTCGTGTCGTTGTCCGGTTTTTGTCGTTGTCCAGTGCATGCATGGGTAATGCTAAAAAAAAAGCCCGGGTGCCTCTGTGAGGCTCGGGGGAGCCAGTCTGCACTGTTTTTGATGCCCCCCAACATCCCAGGGTGGGCAAGGCAAAACTCCAGGGAAACCCCTTAGTTAGCTGCAGGTTTTGCCTTGCCCCACTGCCCCGGGAGGTCGACGAGCGTCAGAAACAGAACGGTCCACCTCTGTGGAGCCTCACAAAGGCACCTGGGCTGCCTCTGCCCACCCCCACAAAAAGGACGACGTGATCTCCTACCTGTTCACGCTGGTTGGGGATGAAAAAATCGCACTGTCAGGTCCCTGTGTCCGGCTCTCCGCCTACACAGCAGCGTCTGGGGGGTGGGAGGACATATTCTGCACTATTCCCGCCTTCCTAGCAGCTCCCTTGGCCACACAACAGCTGAGAAAAGTTGCAGCAGCCATCTTGTTTCCTTTTTAAAAAACAAGATGGTGGCTGCAACTTTTTTCAGCTGTTTTGTGGCCCAGGGGGGGGGGTGCTTGGAAGGCAGGAACAGCATGGAATAGGTCCTCCCACCCTCCCAGACGCTGCTGCATAGGCGGAGAGCCGGACACAGAAACCCGACGATGGCAATTTTTTCATCCCCAACCAGCATGAACAGGTAGGAGACCAAACACAATGCACCACATAACGACAAAATGACGCTATCCGGTGCATGACTTTTCTAAAAATATAGCGTCATTATCCGGTTTTGTCATTATGCGATGCTGTCATTGTCCGGGGTATTAATGTATTTATATTTCAATTTACTTTTAATGAGAATTCTTACAAAACCTTTGGTAGGAATTTTTCAAGTTTTATGCCATTCTCTCACCATCCCCCCCCCCCAAAAAAGTAATGGCCAACAAAATAAGCCACAAAATAATCTACTTTATATCCTGTAGTGAAAAATGAAAATTGATTACTTTGAAAACATTGTTCTGAATACTGGGAATAAATTACTGACTATAATCCTGCTTGTGAGTTAAATATAAATCCAGCTAAGTGAGTTGAAAGATGGCTGAGGAGTCAGAGGTTGGGAGTAGAGCCAGGCGGGGTAACCCTGCACAAGTTGCACAGCCCCAGAACACCCTCAGAAGAAGGACTGGTGAACTATTTCTCAGTATTGTATGCCTAGAAAATCTTGGAAAGCCATAAGTCATAACAGACTTGACAATACATAATTATCATTAAATGTGTAACTCACTATGGTGGATCACTTCTAAATAACAACCATCAGTCATGTTACAAGGTGTGTCTCAACTGCACAACAGGTACAGTGTTTAGTAATATGATCGGCAACTCATTAGTTAGCACCTATTCACCAAGACGAGTTATGCAATTTAACCTCTGCGCAAGTAAATCACTATCAGGATTCTAACCACTTTCAAAAAGTTACTTGTGTATTATTGGTTCACACAGTTTGAGAAACTACTGGGGGTTAACAGGACAGATGTTTGGTTTTTCCTAGCTATGCTGCAAGCTTGAGTTTTCAATGAAGCTAATAGAGAAGCACACTATCTCAAGGCTTGACATTTTCTCCCACCATCTTATAGCCAGATCCACTTCCTCATACCATTTCAAGTACAGTACAGTGGAACCCCAAATAACAAATGCCCCACATAATGAAAATTTTGTAAAAATGAAGCATTTTTGCACTAACCACGATACCCCACATTATGAATTTTTTCGTTATACAGGGTATACCTCACATAACAAAAACTGCGTATAACGAAAATCTCTATGGGATTTATTGTACAACAAAAAAATTAGAGATTTTCGTTGTACGATGCATCTCATAGAGATTTTCATTATACAGGGTTTTTGTTATGCGAGGTATACCCCGTATAATGAAAATTCGTATTGTGGGGTATCGTGGTTAACGCTTCATATAATGAAAAAATTTGTATAGTGAAGCATATCACAGAACGGACTTTTTTGTTAAGCGGGGTTCTACTGTACTTAGATGAGGAGCACTAAGGCAATTTTCTTATTGGGATTATTGGGCAAATAGGAAGGGATAATCTAGTGGCTTGATCCAACATCTAAACTAAGCATTAGTCATTTATCAATCTGTACTAAAGCCAAGCACAATCCAGCAAGAGTCTTCTTTTGTTTTATCATTACTTCCTACCTTCTGCATTCTGCATATAATTGAGAGGAAGACTAGTGCTCTGCGTAAGCAGAATGAGAAGAACCAGGACATTTGCCTACTTCAAGCAAAAGGTGAAAATGAAACTCTGCTCCGCTTATTTTTGTTTTTTTTAAATGCATCAAAAATGCATAAAGGTGGACATTGTGTCCCAACTGGAACCTGCTCCTTGGAGTGACTGCTTCATGTTGTAGCTCCTGAGTCTTATTCAGGTTGTGCCTGGATAACTGTCATTGCTGCAGCTTCCTGTGTGGATGATCCTGTGAAACTGTCCTACCAATCCTGGTAAAATTTCTGTTCTTTTTCTGTACTTGCACATTAGTCATCAAGGAGTTGACACTTGCTCATCTAACCCAAGTTTTTCTCATAAGATTTCATTAACCTAGAACACCATTTAAAATGCTAACTTTGCGATGCTAATAATTTTTAAGGGTAATAAATACTTTATACTCTGCTAAAGTTTATAGAGATAGAAATGTGTTAACTTTGTTTGACAGACTGTGAATTCCTCCTCGACTAAGGAGCAGACATTTATATTGATTTCCATAGAACCAGTTATTAAGGA
The DNA here is from genome assembly GCA_035047345.1 of Bradypodion ventrale. Taxonomy (NCBI): domain Eukaryota; kingdom Metazoa; phylum Chordata; class Lepidosauria; order Squamata; family Chamaeleonidae; genus Bradypodion; species Bradypodion ventrale. Next base: position 258,286,267 of record JAWDJE010000001.1, read on the forward strand.
GATGTCATCTTCAAAACAAGGAGACTCATACTATGAAGATGATGACGAGTATAATCCCTTTAAAGAAGAGGAAGCTATTGAGTATGTGAACCCTTTTGATGAACCAGACCCTGAACCTGAGATGCTGCCACCCATTAAAGATTTTCCTCCTCAGTTAGCAAAAAGGAAGAATGTTCAGCCTGTGGACATGAGCAAATACCTGTATGCTAACGTGTCAAAAACAGATGATGAAGAGTTAGATGAGTAAGTATAGAACCGTTCTGATTTAAAGTAATCTTTGATCACTAGTTAAGATTTTAGCATGAAACCTCAGGCTAAAGCTTAAGCCTCATCAGTATGCATTTCCCCCCCACAGCTTTCCTTTGGAATGGGATATAAATCACTGGAGTTCATGCTTAAGAAAACTAAACTCTCGAGTATTTGTAAATGCTACAAATGTTGGGATTTTTAAAACCCCACACATTTTCTGTGCTCTGTTCATGTGTAGCACTAGTTGCAGAACATTATCTTGGCTAGTTGTTAGCAGCCTAGTGTATTATTTGGAGAGAAAGTTGTCAAGATGAAAATTGGACAATACAGTGGAACCTCGGTTAACGGAATTAATGCGTTCTCTGGGACGTTTTGTACAACAAAATTTACTTAAACCCAGTTTCGCATAGGAATGCATTGGATGCAGTTTCCCATGGGAATGCATTGAAAACAAATTAATCCGTTCCGAAAAAATATGTAAACCAAGCCACTATTTTCTATGGATTTCCTTTTGTTATGCGATTTTTTAATGTTAACCAAGCCGTTCGTTAACTGAGATTCCACTGTAACCTCTAAAAACCCACTAACAGGAAAATAACATGTTGAATTCTGTTAGTAAATTAGGGAAATGTATCCTAATAACTACCCTTTTGTGAGATAAAAGGACATTCTTTCAAATTCAAATCTCTTCTTAAAGATAAATAATTGTTCATTAGTTGTTTCCCCTTATTAGCTTCTTCCTGGCAGCTTGCAGTCATAAAGTAATGCAGTACAAATACATGAGCTGTATGTAACAATTACCAAGCTGCTCACAGGAGTCTTCCTAAATGAGAATGTGTGGCACTGATTCTGATAATTTCTGTGATCATGAGCCCAGGAAGGCTTGCATGGAGAATGGATTTCACAGGATTAGGAATATCATGAGGAAGGCTCTGTTGTACTTTTCCAGTGGCTGGAACTGGTTACGTTGGGGAAAGAGAAATATACAGGGGTAGAAGGCTTAGTTTAGCCTCTCTAGGCCACTATATTGCTTGTTCCTAGAAGCCAGTAGTCAACAATTGTCACAGGATAGGTCAGTGATGGCAAACCTTGGCAGAAGCCCAAAGCAGGAGTGCTGATCAGAGTTTCTGGGAATTGAAGTTCAAGAACATCTGGAGTGCCAAGGTTTGCCATCACTGGGATAGGAGATATATCAGGGAGTAAATAAAACAAAACCAAAAACAACATGTTTTATTTACACTCTGATATATTTGCACAGACTCATGTGGATACCATGTCGAAAATTTCAAGGGACAGGATGTGTCTTGAATCTGAAAAAGCATGTAAGATGACACTGCAGTTCCCATTTCCCCCATTTGTTTTATAAATGTCGCTTGTGAATAACGCTATGGTGAAACTGCTTCTTCCTTTTTTCCTTTTGATCCCAATATACATAAAATAATTAAAATAAACTATTGAATTATTAAGATGTCCATAGATACATTTTGTAAATGTACAAAATTTACATCAACATCGAAGATTCATTTAATGAGTGCTACGAGTAACACAGAAAAGATCAGTTAGTTACAAATAGAGCATTAATACAGAAGTAACATTTTCAATTATGCAAAATTTTGATTTCCAAGACTGAGAATGGTTTGCACATAGTATTTTGGATGGTATTTTTTAGCTCTTGTGAACTCAGTTGTGTCTGATTTACGTAATAACACATCGTAAATCCTGTCAAAGATTTAGAATTTCAGTAGATAAACCTGCAACTATCTGGTGAGAGCGTGTATAGTTGATTAATATATTGCATCAGTGCAGGATTTTTTAAAAAAGGAAATACTGTACTGAAAAGCAAAAGCAAAAAAGTAGTTATCTTGAAACACAGAAGAACCGCTCTCATTCCCATAAATATGAAGTTGTAGCTGACTTTCATTTAGCTGCGATCAATGTTAGTTAAGTTATCCATAGGTGAAATTAGTTACAGAGCTTCAAACACACATACACACATACAACTGAGTATGTATCCCTGAAAACAACATTTTCTTCCAAGAACCGGTGCATGTATATATATGGACTTTTCTGATTATCAGATTAGTTCAGGGCATAGTTTATTGGAAGGTCTAATAATTTTATGTCAGAAATTATTCTGGGTTGAAAGGATTTTTTGCTGGAGAAACTCTGCTCAGAGGACGCCCGGATGAGGCTCCTTTCATGTCCTCAAGAGCGGAGACAGAGACGGGCGCGCAATCCGTCATGCAATACCCAGGTCTCAAACTGCCGACTCGCTGGCCTTCCAGCTAACAAGGTGAGCTTCTTAAAGACTGAGCCATGAGAAGCCTCTTGGTAAACTAAACCAGCCTTATAAAGGACACTACAGAGATAGAATTCTGGGATTTGTTTCCAGTAATATACAAGGAATCTGAACTGCTATAGATTGCTATGGTACAAGATAGAATATGAGAAATTTTACAATACTTTAACATATCTGGATAATGGAGACATAATGATTACACATATATGCTCAGCTCAGATTTTTGAAAACAATGTCATGGTTTATTATTTTATATAATTCCATTGGTTTCTTTTAATAATTACTGTATCATATTCATTATCATAACATTTTCAAAGATAGTCCTTATTGTTTGGGAAGGAAAGAACAAAGGGAAAAAACAAAGATGGCTTAAATAGACAGGTGGATTATCCCCCCACTGTTCATATAAATAAATCTGTGTCACAGAAGTCACAGCAGGATGTTTAAGTGAAAGCTGTATTTTTCTATGCATGCAATAGTGGCTTTATAAGAGTACATAATGTGTGGTATTTTTCTATTCTTTTTATTATTCACTGTATTAAATATGCCACAGAAAACTATATTTTTATTACTAGACATGAAGAAAAGGTAAAAAAAATAGTTCTTTCACCCATATTGCTTAGTATTGATGACACTTAATTCTTTATAGACTTCTAGGTGCACAAAGAAAGAATCTGCAATGACATGCACATGTCAGACATTCATGGCAACACTACTGACTCCTGCCATTTCATTCACAGTCATGGGAGAAGTCCCCTGAAAATCTCCCCACTTGCAAATCACAAACATTTCCCAGTCACATCAATAGTTTATCTGGTTCGATATCTTATTTCCCTAGTGGCAACCAGATGCATGCAGGAAGCTCAAATGCAGGTTATGTTTCTGTACCTCTTCATGATATTAAAACCTGTGATCATTCACAGAAGTTTGGCAAATTTGGGACAGATTAAACAAAATGCTTCTTAACATGGTGCACAGACTATGTGGAATATGTCCTGATGCTCATCAAACTGAATTATTTTTTTTAAAAGGACTACACTGATACGTCTTACATTCTGTGTACCCTGTTAGACTCTTATGTATTTACATTGCATATGCCCCACTGGTCCATCCTGGTGGCTTCTTTCTGCCCCCCCCCCCAACCCTAGTGCAGTGATGGCGAACCTTGGCACTCAAGGTGTTCTTGGACTTCAATTCCCAGAAGCCCTGATCTGCAGGTATGCTGGAGTGCCAAGGACCCTAATGGTATTTCTCTCCTTCTGCTCCCCCTGCATTCCTATTTGGGGGCCTTAAAATCCATCTCAGTCTCTCCACTATCATTGTCTGTGCTCTTGACATTGACCACATGTACCTGCATTTGGAGCAACTGTACATGCTTGCCAGGGTGCCCTCTGTATCTTATGTATGCTGTCCAATGTTTCCTGGGAAGAAGCAATTAGAAGTGGTGGCTGTTCAAAAGCTGCCATTCTACACTCTATAAAGGGCAATTAGAAGCATTGCCGCAACTTCTTCCTAATAAGCACCAGTACAGGCAGTAAAACCTAAAGGAGATTTAAGAGGGTGTGCGGTGAGAAGCATCTGTAGAAGCCTTATTTGTTGCATGTATTCTCTTTCTAGAGTCCCTGCAGGATGTACACTGTCCTTGTATATTTAGTTATTCTAATAGAATGGGCATTGCTGTTGGCTGGATTACTGAGGACAGAGTCACTTTAGGAAAGGTGGGCAATTTAAAGAGGTTTTGGGACCATAAGTGAATATCTCTGGACCTTGGATGGTCACTCCTGTGACAACTGTCACCCAAATATTTTTCTTGCACAAGGGTTAACTGAAAAACAGCCTAGGGCCCTCTAGTAGTATAATATTTTTAATTAAATGTTTAGAAATGTAGGGTATGGAAAGTCCCAGTTGCTGGAGCACCTTAAAATATGGCAAAATTGCTTCCATTTTGTATACTTTACAAAACCTGGTTCTAAAACCTGGTGTCACAAAAATGTTTTTGTTAGTTTTGCTAAAATATGTAGTAACTAGCTGCTAGTAATGTTCATCTTCTCAAGTTAGCATTAAAAGTTGGGTGATAATTCATATGATAAAATGATGAAGGCATCATATATATGATTTGAGAACAATGTTTTGTTCACTGCTTAGGGAATGAGCACACCACTGGAATGGCTGAAAGTAATAACCTCCCGTGACCTCTAGATTACAGGAGTGAACCTTGTGAGCCAATTGTTTGTTGTTGTTTTTTTAAAAAAACAAGATTGGGTTGAATTTTGAATTAAAAACACTGGGAGTCCAAGGGGAATATTTGGGACCTGGGGGCTGCATAGGGCCCACTCTGCTGTATGAGATGTAAATGTTAGGGAAATGTTCCTCCTTCATAGGATCTGCTATTTCTTTTTAGTGTCCTTTCTTTATAATTTTCGTCTTACCAAAGTTCCTCATTGTGTGATTAAAGCTACCTCTTTGAACATGCATGATTGGTGACCAGGGAACTGTAGCCATCTTCTTCTTCTGGGCCTATCTCCTGATCTTCATCATGATGCCATGTGCAGTCTGATATGTGCAATGTATTGCATTCAATGTGAGTCTTGCCTTATAGCACTGATTCAAAATTACACTGATGTCAGTGATGGGGTTGTTAGTGCGAGAGTCTATGATTTGCTACACTTCCGCTCCATTTTTTCACATCTACTCATTTAAGGCACTGCGGCAGCAGATTTTCATCAGTGTTACAGATACATCAAGGTAGTGTTGTATTGTTTTGTCACAATTGATGGAATTGTAACTCAATCACACCAGTATAACAAAGCTGTTCAGAAGTTTATGACTTCCCAAGCAGCATACCATAAGTCTTGAATTGATTTGGCAGGATATCCTTCTGTTCCACCATGTTGTTGCCATTATTATTTCAGGTATAATAGTTTTTGCTGCACCAAAAATTCAGCTGTATTAAAGATTAGGGAGATGAATATAACCCAGTTTAAAAATTGTGCTTCTAGAAATTGAACATGATGGCTAATTCAATTGTAGATTGTTTAATATGGAGTAGTATCATGTGCAATTTATTTATTTATTAGATTTCTATACCACCCATCTGTCTGTTGACCCACTCTGGATGGTGAGCAAACAGAGAAACCAATAACAGAAATATCCACAACAAATTAAAACCCACCACCAACAAATACCTCGCAGACTAAACCAAACTAAACTAAACTAGTTGGCATCTGATAGCATCAGGACTGAACCTAACTGGCTAATATCGATAAGGGGACAACACCCTGAAATGCCTCCTTAAAAAAGAGCATTTTAGTTGTTTTTTAAACATATCCAATTTATGAGTCCATCTGAAAAAAGAAGTGTAAAGTGGCAACCATAATGGTGTGTCTTATACTGTCCTTACTATCTACACATTTTCTAGAGGAGCATAAGCTACACTTGTTCTATTACATGCCAGCTGTTCGTGTCTTGTAGACTGGATTGCCAACATAGATTGGAAATTGCTATCAAAAGGTTTAATGGAAGTATCTAGTAAGAATCTTTTCCCCAAAATGCTACCAAATGGTTTTGTATTTGAAGCTTAGAAAACCTATAGCTATCCAGCAGTCCATCTATTTAGTCAGATCATGGTTCTTCTCGACAACAGCTTTTCCCCCTTCTTGGACTGAGCAATAAACCTAGCAGCACTAAACTTTTCTAGTGAATTTAAAAAGAAATTAGTGATCTGTATAGCCTTGTGTAAGAGTCAGATTAGCGTTTGCTGGTATTCCAATGGAATGAAAGCTCTAATGGAGTTTAGTTCATTGTGTATCATAAGCATTTTCTTCAAATTTACTCTTAAATTTCGTCTGTAATTTAGTCATAATTATTCTAATCTTCTTGATCTCTTTTCACAGAAGTCTCTCCATATCTCTTGTCATTTTCATCACACGCCTCTGGATCATCCTATTTTTCCTACTGTATGTCTGTCTTAACATGGGGTGACCAGACTTGCCTGCAGTATTCAACGCAAGGGAAACCCCTTTGGCTTTTGTGATGTCACTGCTACTCTTTCAGTATTGCTTTCCATCTTAGTCATTGTGTATGCATCCCTCTTGTTTGTATAGCTGTCCATTATTTGCTACTGATGAAAAAAAATATTAAAGGGAGTTGTATGGAAAAGAATGAGTTCTGAAAGATGCTTTAATTTATCACAAGCAAGTTACAGTATATGGATCTTCATAGTTGTCATCTTTAGCAGATTATCTCTAACTAAGTAACATACATATATTTAAGGGTTCTAAATTTAAGCATACACACACACACACAGAGTAAAACCCCTACTTATGAAAAAGTCTGTTCCATAGGCTTTTGCTTAAATTGAATTTTTACGTAATTCAAAGCAAACCCATAGGAAAAATGAATTTTTATGTAAATCGAAGTAAACCCATAGGGAAATAAATGTTTATGTACAGTAACTCGAAACAAACCCATAGGAAAAAGAATCTTTATGTAACGCATACCCATAGGAAATCATGTAAATTGGGATATGGTTTTAGCACAAAAACATTATGTAAATCAAATTTTATGTAACCCGAGCCATTTGTAAGTTGGGGTTTTACTGTATATGTATTTTCTGTGTCAGATTTAAATTCAATCCAAGGCAGTCTTGTACACAATGCAATACAATACAATCAAAGAAAAGACAGGGTTTGTATCCTGCCAGAAGTTTATACAAGGATGCAACAATGATGACTTTCTTTGAAAGATACCAGAAGTCTTGCAGTACCTTTAAGAAATAAGTAGGTGTGATTTTTCCCCAGGGGCTTTCTGGTGTCTGTGTGCTCTTCTTTTAGAGGATATCTAGAAGTCTCTCAAGCAGGCAGATTCTTATCATTACCACTTTGATGAAATTAATCACTTCTTATTGTCCTTTAGCAATTTATATTTAAACAATTGGTGGATTACAACTATTGCCAATGGTTTCTAACTGTCAATAGCTTTACACTCTCCCCCCCCCCCCCCCCAAGACACACAGTGACTGTGTTCATATAAAGAAATGCACTTAGACACATGGAAGCTTATGAAGAATAAAAACCACTATGTAGCACCATAAAAATGGGTGCTGCATGACTTGATAACACAAATCAGTAACACAAATAACATGTTATATCCAGAAGTTCCTTTCGCCAGATCCATTCTCATGAGAGAAGGTAGAATTCACTCCGGTTCTCTACTTCATTGGTGTCACACAACGTTATATTCCAAACTAACCTTCAGTGTCTTCTCCCCTTAGGAAGGATTGCATTTTTTAGGGGCTGTGATGAACTGCAATTCTGAGAAGGAGATGTAAAAGCCCTATATTGGAAGCAAAACACTGTGCATGGTGCTCAGTTCAAAATCTTAACGTCACCTGATTCCTTTTAACAACACTTAATTTCTACTTCTGTTATTTCAGTCTGTTTTCTAGTTCTGAGGTAGAACTAGTTAGTGTCACTTTAATTTCTTAGTAGCCCTTCAGAAATTGGTATGGAAGGTGTTTTCACCAAAACAAGCAGAAGACCGGAAATATGCTCACTACGATGCATTTTGACTTGGTGTTTACAGTGCTTTTCTTCACAAGTAATGGTTCAGATGATGACTTGATGAATTGGCATGTTTTTTAACACCATTTTCAATATCCCATAACTTCCACTGGTTTATCATATCCAGCCTCTTTTTAAGCACATCCAGCATTCTGGATGGAAGCTACATTTCTTCTAGTAGTCTTAGCTGGAAAATGGAGAATGTATTATTATTGCTATTTATTATTATTCTGAGAGTGCAGAGAAGTTTTAAAAGTTTGGAACAAAGTAACAGCTGACAATTTCTTAAGTGTATTCTTGAGATGGCCTTTTTGACTCGATATGTGTGATGTTGGCTTGCTATTTCATTTAAAATTAAATATCTTCTTTATAAATATGGATTTGGTGAAAGAGTGCCTTAAAATCCATTTCGATCTGGGGGTAGTAGAGGATCTTGCAATTTGTTGTCAAAATATACCATCTGTCTTAACTGCTGCCCTCCTAAAAAATAACCTGTAAAATAAAAGAAAGCATGTTGACCTCCAGTATATAATGCACTGTCCTTATCCTTTTTCATCTTTCTTTTCACCTTGCTTTGAACTCCCTTAATGTTTGAAGATAGCTTAACAAGGTTGTCAACAAAAGTGAATGACTGACAAGCACTCTGATTCTTCTGTTCTAAACTGAATACCATTCTTTTCCCACCTTCATCTTCTGTAGAACATGTCTCTTTTGTTTATTTTGACATCACCTTAAGCTTTGATTGCATTCTGTTTTTGCATTTGATGGGTGTTGATGTGAGAACACCTCAAAGGTGACTTAGTATTGCAACCTGGTTATTTTAGTCTAGGTTTCTCCTTTCAGTCATTCATCTTGATCTATATCTTTTCTATTGTAAAGTGGTTTGTAAATTAGACTGTTTGGGTATGCTTTAATGCATTTTTCGTGTGCCCCCCCCCCAAGTTCTAATTAAATAATTAGCAAACTTGGGTTTTCAGAGACTGATTTGTTCTCTGTTGGTTCCAGTGAATGCTTCTGCTTGTCTAAACAAACCAAAGAAACAAAACTGCAAGGGGGAGGATTGGTAATAAATGCATTTAACACTCTAAAGTAGTTTGTTTGTTTGTTCCTTGCTCTTCTAGCCCAAAAAGAGGCACTCACGGCAGCATATAAACCTAATTAAAACAATGAGAAATCATTGGAATAACATAGAGAATAGATAAAATCAATCCAGATCCAACAAATTATACAGATGGAGGAAGATCAGCAGGAAAATTATTCAGTCTGCAGACCAAAGACCTGACTAAAATAAAAATGTATGCTACAGGAAGCATTATGTTGTCACTGAGGTCTCAATAATGGTTATAAGTGAAAGTGAAGGATTGTTTTTCTAAGTACAATTTAAAAAAATAAGTGGAACAATTCAAAAATAACTTTTATTTTTAATTATTTTTAATCTTTTAATTATTTTACTGAGGGATCTATTGTCTCAGTATTGTCTCTGTGGTGGCTTAAGTGGTTAAGATGCTGAACTTAACGATTAGAAAGTCGGAAGGTCAGCAGTTCGAGTCCCAGGTACTGCACAACAGAGTGAGCTGCAGAGTGTCTCTGTCTCAGCTCCTGCCAACTGTTCCGTTTGAAAGCAAGAAACTGCAAGTGGATAAATAGGGACCACTTCGGTGGGAAGGTAAACAGTGTTCCGTGCAGTGTTCCCTGCCACATGCCCACACAAACATCTGCATACACCGACAGCGTTGGCTCTTTGGCTATGAACAGAGATGAGCACTGAACCCTAGAGTCGGATATGACTGGCTTTCGAGCAAGGGCGACCTTTACCCTTTACCTATTGAAAAAACTAAACATTTGATGATGGGTATTTTGCTTTTGGAAACTCTTTTCTATAAAGAGAAATGTCTACAGCAGTTGACAAATAAAATGCAAGGGCATGATACTTTGACAGATCATAAGTTTGGGCTCACATATTCCTGGGGGTCTGTCAGCCTCATTGCAGTCTCAGGAGTTCCTTTTTTCTCTATGGCAACTGCGAAGAATCATGCAGGTAGTGTAGAGAAGTCACTGTACAGTATACCATACTCCACTTCCCCAGTCACTTTTTCCTTGCAAGATTGATAGACTGTGCAGGTAAACATCTAAAATTGATCATAACTTGTCTGTCCTGTTACAGGCTGTGTCCTGGACCACACAATTAAAAAATAAACAAATGTAAAACTTAACCAGAAAGTGATATTTGATGAGCATATATTTAGTCTTATGGATCAGAGAAATGAAGTGCACTCCAGACCACGTTTACAGAAATAGTCCTACTACGTGTAGACTACCATATTGGAAGTAAGCCCCACTGAACTCAGATGAACTTGTGTCTGAGCGGACAAGCGGACATTCATTTCATTTTGAATTTCATCATTTCAAGTTCCATGGAGCTCTTCGCTATGCGGTTTTTTTTCGTTATACGGATCAAATGGGAAATACCCCACATAACAAAAAAAAATGTTCGCTATATGGGGTTTACGTTAACGAAAACCCCATATAATGGTGTTTTTTTTTTGTTTGTTATGCAGGGTATCGTGTAGAGCACACGGTTGCTTCGTTGTATGGATTTTTCATTATACAAAGTGTACATTATGCGGGTTTCCACTGTATCCACCTTAAATTTCAAGTTCCCATTGTTTCTTGTTTGTTCTTTTGCAAATTAAAGAAAGACTTGAGTTGAAACTCTTTTTTTTATTTCAGCATATCTTTATATTAGAGCTTATGTCTTCAGAAAGAAGTGAATCTGCTTAATCCATAACTTATGCAAGGCTTCTGTAGCTGTATCTTACTCCCAGTAATGTTAAGACATTTCAGGGACTATAAGTTTTTTGTCTCTAGACATACTTTTTGGGTAGCTGTATGAGTACACCATTCATCAGCTGTGCTTGAGGGTGCACTTCTTCCATGTCTTGACCAGGCGTGAAACTGCCAAAATGAAGGCATCTTTTTCTGAATTCATTTTGCAGTTCCTTTTGCCTGACCTAGTGTGAGAAAGATTAGCCAGCAACACAAGATTGTCGTTACCAGTATACCCCCAAATGTGGTATTTTTAAAGCACAATCTTCAATGAGTCTTTTTCTGTGTACCCCGAGAGTGCACCGAATGACCAATACAATCAGTGGGACTTTAGTTGTTGTTTTCTTTTCTTTCTTTCGTTTTAAAAAATTATACCAATTTCTAATCACTATTTAATACACACCATTGTCTTTTAGAACTTGCCTTGATAATACAAAGATAGCAAAGACATACGTTTCCCTTCTTTTAATTAGATCAAACCCTTTTTACGAACCCAAATCAAGTTCTGCTTTAAATAATCAAGTTGCTTCGTCACAAGAAATGGAAAGGAAGATGAAAAGAAAAGCTCCTGAGCCACCAAGGGCAGGAAGGGAAACAAGCGAGAACACGTCGGCTATTCAGGCGGTGAAAGAGCTTTCCTCTTCTCCTAAGGTATGTAGTTACATGTCACCAGTGCTTCTAAATGTTTGATAGAGACTCCTTAAGTCCCTCTTCTTGTATTGCATAAACAGGAATCATAACTAACATATTTTGCACAACAACATACAGTGGTACCTCGGATAAAGTCCGATTCGGATAAAGTCGTGGTTTTCATGCACACGTGATGCATCGCATAAAGTCCAAACCTGCTAAAAATGGACATTATCCGAGGTATTTGGTATAGGAACCATGGATAACATCCATTTTTGGACGTTATCTGATGTATCGCCCATTTGATTCAGATAAAGTCTAACATCGGATAAAGTCCAAACTTGTGGAACGTTATCTGAGATTTACTGTACTGTGTTCTGAGAACTTTGGCCCAGGATCACCTGACATTGCACCCATCAGATTTTTTATTAATTTTCAAAAATAAGAATACAAAAAGAAAAACATTAACAAAACAAAAATATCACAAGACAAAAACATTCAAACACAACTCTAACCAAAAAACACATGGACTGTTTCTGCAGTCGGTGGTAAATGTGTACTTAAAATGTTATTGATTTCTCCCCTTTTATTATTATGATGCATTCTGACTTCTCAGATGGTTTGAAAGGGTTCTATCTTGAAAGGTTACCTGAAATATATTAAATAAAATTTCAATTACTTGTAGGGAAAATACTTGATAAACAGACCTGCATGTCTGGCCAGGTTATCCTGCTATGGTAAATAGAGTAGACCATACTGCCAGCAACTCAACACCGATCATCAGGCAGCAGTTAACTAATCTGAACACCCAGTAGACTAACGGCTTTGGGTGGCGAAGTCCACAGGGAAGAATGATGGTCCCCAAGTAGATTAAATCCCACTTGAATCCATCTTGATGGAGGACAGCAGCTTCATCAATACTGGCCTGGGGCTGAGGAGGACTTTGTGTGCCAAAAGGCCTCAGGACCAGAGACTCATGAAACTGGATTAGTGGTATGGGTGTCATGCTGCAGAAGGCAAATGGAAAGCAACTGCGTTATTATATTACTCTCAGGACAATCTTCATGGTTGAGCGCCATGATGAGAGCCGATATTCAGAATTGGATACGGCTCTTAAAGAAGAAGAAACAAACCTGGCGGAGACTATTCTCATGAAAGCGAGATCAAACAGCACCATGCTTTCTAACAGTTCAGCTGCTGTCCTGTGCACAATAACCTGAGAGTAAGCACAGAACTGTACCTGTTTATTTTAAAATCAACATTTTTAGGAGTGTATTGTGAATGTGTCCGCCCCAAAAGACATTTCTTTGTCATGTATAAGTGAACTCAACATCCTAGGAGACAGAAGGGCAGTAGAAGGAAGAATCCATTGAACACACCGTGCTAAAATAGTCAGGAAACTTTAGCTTCAATATATACTGTATATTGAAAATATGTATATGGAAAAAGGAGGGGGGTTGGTTGTCAAGTTAGCACCCCTGCCCCGTAAAACTTTATTGCTGAGTATGCAATGATGAGCCTCATTGCCCAATTTGCTTTAGTGGCAGAGATGGGTGCCACACAGCATGAGAACAAATTGATACTACTACATTACTTCTACTGACTTTAAAACAGAGCTTCTAGCTGCCCGAGTAACACCAGCATTCCTGCCATCGAAGGAGAGTAACATCTGATGCCTAGGGAGAACATCTGATGCCCAGGGAGAACACCATGTGAGAGACAGAGACTGCTGCTGCCAACCAGCTGTTGCATGTTCTCCTTGTGGGACTAGGGCCTGTGGACCTCCCCTGTCTCAAAGCTTTGAGCCGGAATAGCCCCTGGTTGTAAATGGGTTGTCTTCACCTTCCCCTCTCCTTAATACGTGCCACCTGCCTGAGGGAGGAGGAGGAGGCTTGTGGGAGTTCCCCTTTGAGTGAGACTCAAGGGTGAGGCCAGATTTTTTATTTAAGGGACTTGGTTTCTGTTTGTTTGTTTTGCCTGCTTGTTTCATTCTAATAGGGTAACTGTTGTGGGAGGGATGCAGTGGTGGGCTTCAAAAAAAATTTACTACCACACTGTGGGCGTGGTATGGTGGATGTGGCCAGGGGAAAAGCCCTGGGCGGGGCCAGCTAGAATTTCTGCTACCAGTTCTGGTGAACTGGTGAGAACCTGCTGATGCCCACCACTGGAGGGATGTGTTTTCTTCTGGGGAGAGTTGATGAATTGATAAGGAAGAATGGAGGTTTCAGGCGCAGAGTTTTGGGTGATTACAGGTCATGGAAGATATGGTACGGGCTCCAGCTGGTATTGAGAAATGCACAAGAGATTTCTAACATCTGTTCCTGCTTCCGCTCCACCCCTCAGATGTATGATGATTCTCTTGGCCAAGGTTCCTCCAGCCTGTCCATGATGCTATTGAATGCCAGGCCGGCTTTAAACAAAGGTTACCTCATCCAAGATATTATTGTAGATGATAATGCTGACCTGGCCCGTGTCACTGAAACCTGGGTGGGTGGTGGAGGGGGAGTTATTTTCTCTTTAATGTTTCCACCTGGTTTCTCAGCCATCTGGTCTGGCTGGGGGGCAGGGGTTTTAGGGTCACCTTAAACATGAACATGGTCTTCTCACTGTCAGGTTTGGGTGTGGAGTGCCTCCAAGTAGAGGTGATGGACAGGGGAAAAGTGGGATAGTGTTGGCATACATTTCTTCCCACCACCCAACCTTGTCCTTCCCAGTGCTGGCAGGCCTTGTGGAAGGAGCTCAGTCTTGGGTGGCTGTGGATTTCATGGAAGCCATGACAGCCATGGAACTCTCCCAACATGTCACCACTCCCACACATGTGTGTGGGCACATACTGGACCTTGTTTACTCAAAAGTTCGGAGAGATGATATGAGAGTGAAAGAGATCAGAACCACCCCACTGTCATGGTCAGATCATTTCCTGCTCCAGTTTATGGTGGAGGTAGTGACACACACACACCTTCCATAGGGAGCCTCTATCTAATTTGATGGCCCATCTTTGCAGGCTGATGGATCCTGATGGTTTTCAGAATGCCTTGCAGTGACACTCCGGTGGATTATTGGTATACAGAAACCTCTAGGACAGTTTCACTATCATCCCCAAATGCGGAATCCAGCTCAGAGTTTTGTCTATCTCCTGGGTACACTGTGGAACGTAGAACTCTGCAGCCATTAAGGAGGAGGCTAGAGAACAAATTAAAGAGATCTCCCATGGGTGACACCCTTGAGACTGTTAAGAAATGCTCTAAGATGTACATCAATATCATTAAATATGCTAGAAAGCAATACAACATCCAGTAAAAAAATGAATTGGGATGGAACAGTCAAAGGGACTGCCATGCACCTAGTGTGGTTATGGTGTACATTACACCCAGGTAGAGGTCACCCAGAGGGATCTTAACTCCCAGGTTAGATGCAGTATACTAGAGCATGTGGAGATGCCAGTGCACCCTCTGGTCTGCATTTGCTAGATCCAGTAAAGATTGGACAGGATGGGAAAATGGCAAAGTATCTTTGTCTCTTTAGTGTATGAGAACCAAGACAATAGAAACAGCCAAAAGGTTGGCTTAACACATCTTTATTGCATGATGGTCCGGGGGAACATGTGGTAATGGCGGATGAACAGCTCAATATATACTGTGGCTATACATTTGAATGTGGCTCCTCGATAGCCCATTGGCTACTGTCTGCGTGACGTCATTCCCCGTCACGCCCTTCTTGTCCAGGTGAGGTGGTGGCGGGAATCTTCCCGCGCTGTAGGTATTTGGGGAATTGGAACCATGTGAGCTGGGCGCTCGCTATTGCACCTAGTGGTCACTAGCTCGCGTCCTGATACAGAAGGTTACAGTGTTACAGCTGGTGGTTATTATATCCACTCATCCGAGTGTTACATTACTTAAAGGCACAATATTCCAAACACAACAGTCTCTAATAGACATTGTCCCTTGCTGGTAATGTTTTGTATTTATTCATTTTTAATGTGTTTCTTTTGATTGATGTGGTATGCTTTGTGAGGGAGAGATTTGGTATATTTTTTTTAATTTTTTTAATGTGATTTCATACTTTTTTGCCATCCAGAGTGGTGTTCTACCAGATAGGTGGAGCATACATATATGCATACAGACAGACAGACAGTAAGATACTAATGATTAATCATTGTGTGCCATCAAGTAAATTCTGCCTTATGTTTGCTCTTTCCAGGATTTTCTGAGTAGGGACTTGCCAGAAGTGGTTTACTATTCCCTTCTTCTGTGGGCACACTGGTACTATGCAACTTGACCAAGCCACACAGGCTGGCTCTTCTAGGATGCACCCTTGGGACTAAACTCCCACTCTCTAGCTCTGCATCCGGATCTATAACTGGAATCCATACATTTGAAGGCATGTAGGGTTTCAGTTTGTTTTCTCATGGAAATTTAGTGAAGTGTGTGGTGTTCAAGAGTGCAATCGCCTGTTCCTCAGAAAGATCTACAGTCAGTCCCAACATGACCCATTGCTTTGAACAACTGTGGTGAGAAATGAGATGTATCCTGCTGTGAACAGGAGAGAGAGCAAGAGAGCCAGTTTCTTTAAGACTTGTCACACCAGAACCTAGTTTTGCTGAGCAATAAAAACTTTGTGCATTTCGCCAAGACAACCGGAACAACCTATGTTATGAAAAAGTGCTTGAAATAACCCATTTGGCTGTTGATTATCTCATCCCTCAGATTATAAGAATATTTATTTATTGGATTTATACAGTGGTGGGCATCAGCAGGTTCGCACCAGTTCGCCAGAACCGGTAGTAGAAATTCTGGCTGCCCCTGCCCATCCAAGTTTTGAAAAAAGTAGTCCTAATACGAGTGCAATGCAGGGCTTTCCCCCTGGCCACACACACCATACCACACACACAGTGTGGTAGTAAAAAAATTTGAAGCCCAACACTGGATTTTTATTTTTATATATATATATATATATATATATATATATATATATATATATATATATATATATATATATATATATATATATATATATATATATATATATATATATATATATATATATATATATAGTCTGTTGTGATTTTTTATGAAATAGAAGGACTTGCAACTTAATTAACAGTTTGTTAGACATTAACAGTTTGTTAGACATTCACATTGTGAAAAAATGTGCAGTAGTATTTTAGGGAAGCTACCTAGTTTCAATGGCAGCTGCAGAATAAGTATAGCTAATGTTTCTTTACAATTCCTCATCCTAGGACTTTTCCTGCAGCCTAGTATATATTTCATACAGGTGTGCTTTTCATTTTAAGGTTGGAAAGAAGTGGAAAGAGAATCTTTCGCCATGTCCTACAGATCCCTTTTAAAAAACTATAGCTGCCCTTAAGGGTCCTGTATTTTAGATATCATCATTCTGGTTAAGAACTGAATGGAACTCCTTGTCATATCTGTCAAACTGCTGTTTAATTAGGCAGAGAGTTTGCTGATGAATCCCTGTCCCTCAAGGGCAGACCTTGCCACTTCCTCCAGTCTCCTGAGCAAGAAAGGAAAGATTGATACCAAAAAGCTTACCGTAGGGAGTGTTTACCAATAGAGCAAAAAGGACCCATCGTGCAGACTCACAAATCACAGAATCACAAATCACACTGTCCTTTTTAAATTGTTGATTGTTTGTACTGGAGTTTCTATGATAAAACTAAAGGATCTCACTTGGTTTCTGACTTGAGATTAGAGGACCAAACAATTTGGTCAAGATTTAAGATAAGGTTTTGGGTTTAAAACTGGTGTTGGAAGAGACAGCCTGTAAAGATGTATGATAAGGATTTCTCTCTCTTTTTTTTACCTGCTTACTTGACTGATCAAAAAAAATGCAGGAGGAAGATGGTGCCTTTTATGGGGTCACTTAAAAAAATTCACATTGTTGCAAGCTTTCGTAATTCAAAGATTACTTCATCAGGCAAAATAAACTATCATAGCATGCTGTATAGGCCAGGTTGTTGTTCAGTCGCATAGTCGAGTCTTCTGCCATCATGCTGGTGGAGCCCATTTTGAATGACTGTGCTAGTGCATGCATAGGGGGTTTGCATTGCAATACAGGTGTGGAATTATTCCTCCCATTTATCATGCCTCTCCTACCCAAATGCTGTTTTTCAGTTTAATAAGACGGACACTTAATAACAAATGAATTAATATTACAAGAAAGGATTGCTGAGTAAATAATCTGGTTGAGTACGATATACTGAGTAAATAATCTTGCTAGTTCACAATTGCACGGACCTAGACTAAATACAAGTAACTTCAGTACTTGAAGTAATGAAACTGTATCGCTCTGTTCATAATGCTATGCTCTCTATAATTTATTTATTTATTTATTTATTTATTTACTAGATTTATAGGCCGCCTTCCTCGCCTTGGCGACCCGAGGCAGCTCACATCAATTAAAACCATCTTGTACATTAAAAACCAACCACTAAAACAATAAAATTATGAAAATCTAAAAACCAATAGCCCCTTAATTAAAACCCCAAACAGGGCTAGATGAGCCAGTGTGGCTCGGTTGTGCTGCCAGGCGCACCCCATGCCTGCTGGCAGAGTCAGGTTTTTAGAGCCTTCCTGAAGGAATACAGCTCCGCCTGGAGGCGCAGCTCTGGTGGCAGGAGGTTCCAAAGGGCCAGGGCAGACACCGAGAAGGCTCTCCTCCTGGTGCCTGTAAGATATGCGTCCCTGGCTGATGGGACCACCAGAGAGCCCCTACGGTCCACCCTTGTAGGACAGGTCGAAAACCTTGGGACGATGCAGTATCTTAGGTATCCTGGCCAGTGGTAGGCACCAAAAAATTTTACTACCATGCCGTGGGTGGGGCTAACTATGGGTGGAGCCAAATATGTGGGCAGTGCATAATCTGGGCATGTGACTTGCTGGGATAGCCATATGATCTAGTCATGCCTGCCACATGTCCATGAAAACCTCTGCAAACACAGACACTGGCTCTTTGGCTGTAAATTGAGATGAACACTGCATCCTAGAGTCGGATACAACTGGCTTTTGAGCAAGGGAGACCTTTACCTTTACTAACCACAGCAAATCTGAATACCAAACAGAGATCTTCTGTTATCAGGTAAAGGTTGCCCTTGCTCGAAAGCCAGACGTATCCAACTCTAGAGTTCAGTACTCACCCCTGTTTACAGCCAAAGAGCTAGTGGAATTGATACAGAAAAGCTCACATTAAAATACAGCAGTTAGTACATTGTCTTTTTGTTTTGTTTACACAATACAACTTTTTAAATAATAGCATGTGTTTCAAGCATATCAGAGTTAATGAAACAAAAAAAATAACCCTTAGCATGCATGCACCAGACCCTCTCCCCCCCACACACACACACACACAGAGTGCAAAATAAACAAAACAAAAAGACTTACCAAGAAGGGGCAAGCAGCGCGTCAGGTGGCGCGACTCAGTCTTCTTCCTCACGGTGGGACCATTGGGGGGGAGCAGAGGCAGCAATGCCCAAGTGGTGGAAACATCATCGGGCGGAAGCAGCCAGGTCGGGCAGCTGAGCTCAGTCTTCCTCCTTGCCCTGGGACCATTGGAGGGGGGGAGCAGAAGCAGCATTGCAGCAATGCCCAAGCAGAGACCACCCAAACCTCCTCCCCACCCCCACCCCAGGCCAGCCATGTTGGGTGGTGGGTGGAGGGAGAGGTGGCAGGACCAGGAGCCTCTTCCTCCCTTCCCCCCCCCCCCGGGTCGGGGGCAAGGCAGGCATGACTGTAGCATGGCCCGGACTCAACCCCACCACACCGCCGCTTCTGGTTCCTTTGTCTGCCCGCCCAACGCCAAAGCTCCTCTGCTGCAAGGATGCTGCCGTGCCGCCGCCGGCCTCAGCCACAAGGCCTCCTCCTCTTCCTCTCTGCCACCATGCAGTCAGCAGCAGAGCTGAGGGCCAGGCCTACTGAAGCGTGGCGGCGGCGGAGAGGCAGGGGAGGAGGCCTTGTGGCTGAGGCCCTCAGCGGTCTCGCCGACAGCCTTGCACCAGAGGCCCTTTGTAGCCCCTCATCAGAGACGGGGCAGCGTCGGGTAGAGCCGTGGCTGGAGCAGCGGAGGAGGCGATTGGCAGATGAGCTTCGCCATTGGGCGGGCAGACAAAGGAACCAGAAGCGGTGGTGGTAGGTTTGAGTCCGGGCCATGTTACAGCCATGCTTGCCTTGCCCCCAACCCAGGGGGGGGGAGGAAGAGGCTCCAGCCACCTCTCTCTCCCCCCCCCAACCCAGGGAGGAGAAGAAGAGAAAACCTTGACCGCCCAATGGCTGGTCTGGGCCGGGGGGAGGGGAGGAACAGGCTCCTGCCACCTCTACCACCCCCACCCCCAACTCCCACGACCCAGGGAGGAGAGGAAGAGAAAACCGCAACCACCCGATGCGGCTGGCCGGGGCCGGGGGGGAGACGCTCCTGCAACCTCTCCTCTCCCCCCCTCATGGTCCCAGGGAGGAGAGAAAGTGGGGAGTGGGTGTGGTCACTAGAAATTTTTACTACCACCACCACCCCGGCGCAGACCGGAGCGGACTGGTAGCTGCCCACCACTGATCCTGGCCCATTGCCATGAAGGGCTTTAAAGGTCAAAAACACCACCTTGAATTGTGTGACAATTTTAGCTCAAGTGAGGTAAGTTTTTTTATGTTTACAGAAAATTGCTTGGGAAAAGCAGTTTTTCCAATTGATTATGGGTTGATAGCTTTGATTGCCTTGGTGGAGAGCCTACATTGGGAACTGGATGGAGGAAGCATGTCCCTGTTGATTAGTTTTGGATACCATCAACCATTGTTTCATTCTGAGCCATTTTTCTGTGATGGCTCTCAGAGACACTGTTTTACAGTAACTTTGATACTGGGTGGAAGGATGGCTCAAGAGGTGTTGATGGACTCCTAGTTGATACTTTGGCTATTATTATTATTATTATTATTATTATTATTATTATTATTATTATTATTATTATTATTATTATTATTATTATTATTATTATTATTATTATTATTATTATTATTATTATTATTATTTATATCCCGCCCCCCTTGGCCAAAGCTGACTTTGGCGGCAAATTACAACTTGTCAACACCATAATAATACAATAATAAAGAAGCACAAAAATAGATATCATATGGCGCTTCTCAGAGTTCTGTTGTGCTTTTCGTGCTATTTCAAATGTACATGAAACTAATGGTTACCTGCAGTTCAGTGCCATACATATGCAGATACCACCCAACTCTGTTTCTCGAATCCATCAAACATCACAAAAGTTTTTTCACTTCTTAATCAAAGTTTGGTGTCAATAATAGACTGAAGAAGGATGATGTGCAAATTGAATCTTAATACAGACAAGACAGAGAGGCTCCTTGTCAACTGAAAAACAGCTCAGGGAATCCGGATTCTATCTTTCGCCATGTCCTCCAGATCCCTTTTTGGGCCATAGCTGTCAAGTTTTGGATTTGAAAATAAGGGAAATTTCCTGGACAAAACAGGAAACTTGACAGCTATGCTTTTCCTTTGCAGCCCCCTCCAGTGGCTGCATTAGGGCATTGCAGTCTGACTGATATGGGATGCTGCCAGGAAAGAGGGTAAAATACAGGTGGTTCCCGGCCAATACAGGACACTGTGAGGCACATGCCCCACAGGGGGGCTTCAATTCCCAGAAGCCTAAGTCAGTACATTGGCTGATCATTGCTTTGGGGAATTGACTTAGTCCAAAAACCAAAGGTTGGGGAACACTGGGTTACACTCTCCCTGAAAACTCAGGCTTGCAGCTTAGATTGATTCCCTGCTGTGCAGATTTAAGTATTACCCAGCAGAATGTTTGCACAGATAAGCTGCACCTGTTCCTGGAGATATCTGATTTGGCTCTGGTGTAGTTACATCTTGCTCCGTTTATTGGGAAGCATTTTATGTGCCTTTGAAGAATATTCAGAAACCTCAGCTGATCCCAAATGCTGCAGCTGGGCTGCTGATCAGGACAGGGAGCATTTAACTGCAGTCTTGCGACAGTTTCCTTGTCTGCCAGCCAGTCTAGACCAAAATTCAAAATACTGTTTATTAAAGCCCTATGCAACTAGGATTGGGCTACCTGAAGGACCACATCTCCCATATGAGTCTCCATAGTTTTTAAGATCTTCTTAAACAGCCTACCTTTCAGCTTCATTTTCCTCACAGAGGGCATTTTAAGTGGCTGCTCTCCAGTTGCTGGATGGCCTCCTTTGGGAGGCCAGGGTGACTCCTTCCCTGTTGTCCTTCTGTCTATTTGTAGGCAGGCTTTGATCAGAGAGCGGAAAAAGGTGTGTTATTGTGGGGAGCTGTGTTTTACCATCTTTTCAGTTGTGTTTTCTTTAAATTAATAATGATATTAATATCAATTGTTTTTAACGTTGTGATATTTTAGTTATATCTGTTTTTAATAATTTCTGAGCCTCTTTGGACCTCAACTCTAGGTGACAGGTGGCATAGTTATGAAATAGCTTATTAAAAGAAAAAAGCTATTATAAGATCCTGTGATCCCACTGTCAGTTTCTTTCCACACATTTGAAGAGGTAGCCTGAGAATCCTGTCAGCTTAGCTCATAGTTACTTGCAAAATTACCTGAGGAAATGTGCAATCCTCTTTTCGCATGCATGCTCTCCATTTTGCTTTGTGTCTCTACAACAGTGTTTTCCAAACTTTTTGGACTTCAATTCCCAGAAGCCCAAGTCAATTCCCCAAAGCACTGATCAGCCAGTGTACTGACTGAGGCTTCTGGGAATTGAAGTCCACCGGTGTTTTGTGGAACATAGTTTGGGAAATGCTGCTCTACAATATGGGTCGCATCCCGTATTGTTCTCTATTCAGAAAACCCTAAAAAAAAAGATAACCATAGATCAGAATGACACACAATTGTTATTTGTTTGGTAGTAGATGTCAAGTGTCCAGTCTTAGATAGAAGGAACAACTCTTATTTTACGCACAGCAACCTTTTAGCAAGAAAAAGAGCCAAGCAGCTTCTAGCATGCAGTCAGTCCATCCCCTGATTTGCCATTTGCTCCCATCAAGAGATTCAAGCCCAAGTCTGTCTGTCTGTCTGTCTCCGATCAATAGATTGTTTCATGTTAGGCCCACCATATGGTTGTGTTGCCTTACTCTTTTATGAAATAAAGGTGTGAGAAAGAGGTGCTGAAAAGGACTTCCCAGCTAGAAGCCCAATTCTAAATTCCTGGTGATCAGAGCAAATAATCTATTAGAGATAGATTATTACAGAAGATTAGAGAGCAGTGTTATGCAAGACCAGCACCACTACAAACTACCTTGAGCAAGTTCATTGAAATATATATATGAAGGTGCCTTCTTCCAATGAACTGGTACCACTCAGTAGCACATGTGTAGTGTCTGTGTTTTCCCCTTCCCATGACCATCAAAGTATTTTCCACCTTTGCTGTCTTCTAAATTTATGAGCAGAGGATTCCTAGCTTATTTTATTCTGCTCTTTTTCTAATGCGTTCAAGATTGCCAAGTAAATTTAGTAACTCAGAGGTGATCTCAACTCCCAGTCTGAATCCAGCACTTTCTTCACTGCACCACATGGAGCCTACTTATAATGGGAAGGGCAGAAAATATGGTATCTAACAGAAGTGTGGAACTGCTGCTGGATCTAGACACGTAGCAGATTGTCAGTGTTTCCTGCAGTTTGCAGTTCCATCTTCATTCTTTTGGTGTCAGTCTTCCCTAATCTGAAAAAATAAATGCAGGCCTGGAGTATTCATTTTTCTAGGAGGCCTCTAGGCATCTCCATGTAGGATCCCAAACTGTTATATGCTATATGTGAGAGAGGAAGGAAATGTAGCTGAATGTTGCTCACTTTAAAGCTGATTACAGTACCTTCTTTGGGAACAGGGAGAACTGTTATTTTAGTCAGTGCATTTTGCATTGCTGTCTTCTGTACTGATTGCTATGTCTCTGTTAAATTAGATTATAAATTTGAGGCAATTAGATTAGGAGATTAGAGTCAGGAAAAAAATCAATGAAAATACTCTTTAAAAATTCACAGTGTTGTTGAAGATTTCCTTTCTTATTGTTTATATTCCAATCATAATAGCCATTCAGTCAGGAGTACTTCAGTGCTATTCTACCCTTGGGACATGCAAAGGGATATGCCTAAAATCTGTAATTTGCTAGGTCTCTTCTCTGTAAATGTATATTCTTTTTTGAGGTCTCTGTGGCTTCGCAGGGAGGGGTTAACTTTATGACTGCTCGAACATTGTCATAATCTTCTAGAGGTGTAAGAGCCATTTGACCCCTCCCCTCCCTATCTCTCCTGTGTTCCCACCCAACGGCTCTCCTCAATCCTCTTGCCACCTGGAAAGAGAGATATCTGAATCTTTAGAGCATTCCCTTTCACGATTAATTCTTTATCATATATTCTCCATATTAACTTGTAAATAGTCTTTACTATTCTGTTGTTATTTTTCAAAGTGTTGATATTATTGTGCAATGTCATTGTTCTTTCATCACCGTCTTATGTCTGCCTCAGGCCCATTTAAGCGGTGCGTGGACTATAAGAGAACGCTTACTGACAGTCACCTAAAGTGTTTATACTGTCTTGGAGAAGGCCATTCTTGTTCAGTCTGTAAAAAAATCACTAAGGTTGCCTTAAAGCAGTATTTCCCAAACTTTGGTTTTTTGACTTCAATTCCCAGAAGCCTACGTCTGATCAGCCAATGTACTGACTTAGGCTTCTTGGAATTGAAGCCCACCAGTGTTCTGTGGAATATAGCTTGAGAAACGCTGCCTTAAAAATCACCAGTCATGGCTTACGCTTCATTTGTGACAAAGTCCTTGCAAGCTGAGGTTTCTACTCCACCTCTTTAGCTTTGTAAAATAAAGCCAAATTTGAACATTATGAATGACTCTAAGCTACAAAGTTAGGACACTCAGCAGGTCCACAATTCCCCTCATGTGTCGAACTGTTCATCTGCTCATAAATCATTGAAGCAAGTAACCAAGAACATAGTCAAGAAAATCAAACCTAAGTCGAAACCAACCTCAGAAAAACAAGGCACCACAGAGACTTCCTCTCTGAAAGATGCTAACATTCAGCAAACACACAAACAACAAAATGAGCTGGTCTGCCTTGGCACTCCATCTGAAGATGAAGCACCATATTTTTCACCAAGCGACAACAGTCAAAAGTATGACAGGATGGAGAACACATGGCAGGCATCAACAAATAAGTATCCTGTGGTCTGTGAAAGAGAGACACTTGCACAAAAATGAACTGGAGCTATTAGTGCTCAAGGCCTTCAGGGCATCTGAGGAAATGATATTGGGCAAAGCTATACAAGTTGCCATTGACAACACTACAGCTATGTGTTATATCAGAGGTTCTCAATCTTTTAAGCCACGGGCCGGGTCACACTCCCTCAGACAGTTGAGCGGGCTTGACTGGTGGTTCACCCATTGTAAATGCTGCCATAAAACGCATCCGTCGCTGTCGTAAATGCATTTATGAAAGCCGTAAATGCATTTATGAAAGCCGTAAATGCATTTACGACAGCCGTAAATTCGTAAAACCATGTTTACAACAGCCATGGATGCAATTACGGCTGTTTCCACCACTTTCAGCAACAGTGTTGGTGGGAGCAAGGGCAGCGGGCCACATGAAATGGTGCTGGAGGCTGGATCTGGCCTGCAGGCCATAGGTTGATAACTCCTATACTATGTGAACAAATGTGGTGATATGTGCTCCATGTCACTATTGCTTCTGGCTGTTGAAATCTGGGAATGGTGCTTCTTAAGAAGTGGCAATGAGTGTGGCAGGGAAAGACAATTGGATAGTAGACAGCCTATGTTGGGAGGTGTCTCAGGATCATGAGCAGGAATTGGCCACAAATATCTTCAATGACATCTGCAGCAAATGGGGTTGATCAAACATAGATTCTCCAGCACCAAAAAGAATCATACGTGACCAGAAAGACATTCACCAAATGTAGTTACAAATACAAGCAGTGGAAGTTCTCTTCTCTTGCCCATTCAGTCAGAAAATCTGACCTCCAACCTTCTTTGCTCACAGTATTGCATTTTCTTCTACAAAAGAAACGCCACTATGCATTTCTTCTATGGTAGTCTCCAAGCTTTTGAGCTGCTGCTTCCCATGTCAAGCTGTGCTATAGTGTCTATCCAGTGAGTTCTTTTTGTTTCTGAAAGTGTTGAGATCGGATTTCTCTTGGCTTTAATTGTATGTTCATTAAATTGATTTTCTTCAAAGTGTGAGATAAAATTTAAGCTTTGGCTGAGTGTTTCGTGGGTGAGACCTTGGATGTAGTTTGTCTGGCACCATCTTGGTGGATGGAAGCACCAGAACATCCCAAAACGAAGTTTTCAAATAGAACATATGCTGCTCCAAAAATGAAGGGAACACCTGAACAACACAATGTAACCCCAAGTCAATCACACTTTTGTGAAATCAAACTGTCCACCCTGGTAGCCACACCGATTGACAATCAATTCCACATGCTGTTGTGCAAATGGAAGTGGCTCTGGTAGTGCAGCTCATCCAGGATGGCACATCAATGCAAGCTGTGGCACGAAGATTTGCTGTGTCTGCCAGCGTTGTGTCCAGAGCATGGAGGTGCTACCAGGAGACAGGCCAGTACATCAGGAGACATGGAGGAGGCCGTGGGAGGGCAACAACCCAGCAGCAGGACCACTACGTCCACCTGTGTGCAAGGAGGAACAAGTGGAGCACTGCCAGAGACCTGCAAAATGACCTCCAGCGGGCCACCAATGTGCATGTGTCTGCTCAAACGGTCAGGAACAGATTCCATGAGGGTGGTATGAGGACCCGACAACCACAGGTGGGGGTCATGCTCACAGCCCAACACCATGCAAGGTATTTGGCATTTGCCAGAGAACACCAAGATTGGCAGGTTCGCCACTGGTGCCCTGTGCTGTTCACACTGAGTACATGTGACAGACGTGTCAGGGTCTGGAGACACCGTGGAGAACGTTATGCTGCCTGCAACATCCTCCAGCATGACCGGTTTGGCGGTGGGTCAGTAATGGGGTGGGGTGGCATTTCTCTGGAGGGCCGCACAGCCCTCCATGTGCTCACTGGAAGTAGCCTGACTGCCATTAGGTATCGAGATGAGATCCTCAGACCCCTTGTGAGACCATATGCTGGTGCGGTTGGCCCTGGGTTCCTCCTAATGCATGACAATGCTAAACCTCATGTGGCTGGAGTGTATCAGCAGTTGCTGCAAGATGAAGGCATTGATGCTATGGACTGGCCCGCCCAATCCCCAGACCTGAATCCGATTGAGCACATCTGGGACATCATGTCTCATTCAATTCACCGACGCCACATTGCACTACAGACTGTCCAGGAGTTGAGGGTTGCTCTAGTCCAGGTGTGGGAGGAGATCCCTCAGGAGACCATCCGCCACCTCATCAGGAGCATGCCCAGGCGTTGTAGGGAGGTCATACAGACACGTGGAGGCCACACACACTACTGAGCCTCATTTTGACTTGATTTAAGGACATTACATCACAGTTGGATCAGCCTGTAGTGTTTTCTTGCACTACAGATCCAGACCTCCATGGGTTGATTCCCATTGTTAAGTTTTGTGTGATTTTGTTGTCAGCACATTCGACTGCAGTATATGAACAACAATAGGAATACAGTATTTCAGTCATTCAGTTCATGGGATGCCTTATCTTTGTGTGCCCTTTATTTTTTTGAGCAGCATAGTTCTGTTTAGAGGAACAGTCTAAAGCACTGCTGCATCTAGCATTATTGTGGAATTTTCCCTGCTGGCTTTTTTGAAATGCAGGATGGTATGGCTAAGTACCCTATTTGCTGGACTATAAGACTCACTATGGACTATTTTGGTAATTATGGGGTGTGTCTTATACTCTGATGTGTCTTATATGCCAGCAATATGGTAGATGTAACATTTAAAAGGCATGTGTGTAGTGGTTTGGAACTGGATCACCTGTGCTTTTAATTCACTGTTGAGCTACAGGTTCACTAACAAAAATTAGATCTGGATTGTAGCTTCTCTGGGTAATTTAGGGTCATGTATTAAGCACATTAGGGGCTTAGCAGTTAAGATGCTGAGCTTGATGACTGGAAGGTTGGCAGGTCGAGACCCGAGTGTTACATGATTGAGTGAGCTCCCATCATCTGTCCCAGCTCCTGCCAAACTAGCAGTTGGAAAACAAGAAATTGCAAGTAGACAAATAGGTACTGCTTCAGTGGGAAGGTAACAGGTTTCCATGTGCTCTGACATCTAGTCCTGCCTGCTGTCATGAACTTGGAAAAAGTTACTTTGTTTTAAGTTACTTGTCACTGCTTCTCAATTTGAGAAACGGAACCTTGCAGCATAGCGAGTCTGTTTTTTTAAATGCATTACACCATCAGGATTAGTGCCTCTAGTGGTCAGCGAAAAACCTGAGAGGGAATTTTAAAGTTCATTGCACTTGCTTAAACTCAGAAACTCAAGTTCATTGTCCTTTTGAACTTGCGGTCATTCACCTCACCAGAAAGTGAGGGGGAGTGAGAAAGAGAGCTTGACACTTTGCCAACAAGCCCTGACCTTGAAAGATTTTGAGAAGATAACGGTTATCTCAAGATTACTTCTAAATTCCTTAGGAGGGAAGATAAGGGGGAAATTGTGTATAAAAACCCCTGGAATTATTCAGTTAGAGAGCGACTTTTTCAAGAGCAGCGAAGCTCTGTGTGAGTTGGAGACATCAAAGGGAAAGATCGGAAGATGGGACTTTAATGGGGCCAAAGTCAGGCCGCAATTTGGGAGATGGAAGGAAATCTTGCCAAGCTGACGCTTAGCTAAAATTTCATTGAGGCTGGACTTGGAATCAGGAAAGAGATTCAAGTCTACACTTAGAATCTGCACATTTTTTGATAAGTATATGAGTAGAATTAGAGTAAGAACCCAAGAATGGGGTATTTTATTTTAAAAGTTTTTTATTAGATTAGTAGTTTAGCTATTGCTATGGTTTGGATTTTGTTTTGCTTCTCATCACTACAATAAAAGGAAGGATGAAGGCAGGCTTGGTTTCTCTTCCATGAAAAGACAAACGGATGTTTTGTTTTGTGAACTGGACTGTTGGTTCAAGTGTCAAGATAACATTGGAAGCTTGCTCAGGATGAGTGGGATCAAAGGAAGGAGCGGCTCAGACTGGAGATACTGTCTCAGGGCTACCATGGGAGTAAAAATCTGTTGCCCAGCAGTCTGAGGAAGACCGCGATGCAAGGCCTAGCCGTTCCATTCTAGGCAGCAGCTGTTTCCCGTTGGGCCACAAAATAAAAAGTTAAAGGGGTGCCATCGATAGTAGGGGCATGGGTGGTGACACTTGCTACATTACCACAGAAACGTCCCGCAGACACAGACAGCGCTCGTTCTTTGGCTGTAAACGAAGATGAGCGCCGCACCCTAGAGTCAGATACAACTGGCTTTCAAGCAAGGACGACCTTTACCTTTGTTTTTATCAAGCAGATTAGGTGTCTGAATAGCTCAGTGGTTTAAGTTTCTGGCCGAGGAACCAGAGATTGTGTCTCCTAGCAGAGAAGCCAGCTTTTGTAACCATGGACAAGCTGCAAGGTTCCACAACACTCCCAGAAGAAGAGAATGGTAAACCATTCCTAGGTATTCTCTACCTAAAAAAAAACCTGGAAAACATCACTATAGGCCAAAAATGACTTGACAGCACACAGTTGTTATTATTTGGAATAGTAGCTGTGTTAGTCTGTGGTTCAGGCATATCAGAAAATAAAAATAAAAAACTGCTAGCTGTAGGAAGCTGTATTGATATGCATGCTTGTCTGTCATTCTGCTTGATTACTCTTTACCTCATTGCTTTGTGATCCATTTGCCTTGTGACATCTTGGCCCCTGCATCTGGTGTGTATAAACCATGCCTGGACGTTTTACTCCTTTGTCTGAAGAAGGGGACTTGATCCACGAAAGCTCATAGTAAAAATATAGCAGTTAGTCTTTAACGTGCTGCAGTATTTTTGTTTTCTGATATGCCAGTTGTTATTATAACGCACATTGAATGGGGTCCTGACCATTTTATAAGCCATCTTTCTTGTCTTTCTCATAACCCCAAATTGCATTGCTTTCTGCTCTTTGAGGAGGTTACTCCTTAGTCTCTCCATTTCAATGTGTTAGCATTGTAAAATACTCTTTCAGCGGTATATGATAAATACAGACAAGACTCGGAAAATTAGAATATTGTGCAAATGTTCATTCAGTTCCGTAATGCAACTTAAAAGGTGAAACAAATATATGAGATAGACTCATTGCATACAAAGCGAGATAGTTCAAGCCTTACTTTGTTATAATATTGATGCTTATGGCTTACAGTTTATGAAAACCCCAACCCCTCAATCTCATGTACCCCATAATCATCACATAATCTCATGTACGCTGTATATCTTGATCATCACAATTATAGAGAATTAAGGCATGACATCTCTCGCTTTGCATGCAGTGAGTCTATCTCATATATTTGTTTCATCTTTTAAGTGAAATGAATGGACATTTGCACAATATTCTAATTTTCTGAGTTTCACCTGTATGTATAAAAATCATGGTTGGATAAAAGTTGGAGATATAATTCACAGTACAATGGTACCTCATACAACGATTTTAATCCGTTCCACGGGGTTTGTTGTATGAAACAATTGCTATACAATACATGCATCGCATAGCGATTTTTCCTATGGGATGCATTGTACAACATTTTTTTTTTTGCTAAGTGGTTTTTCCCATTGAAAAATTGTTGTACGATTTTTTCCATAGGAAAAATTGTTATGTGGGATGCCATCCCTCACCCACCCCAAAAAAAACTAATTGTTATGTGATTTCGTTGCTATATGGGGCAATTGTTGTATGAGGTTCCACTGTATACAGATATATTGCTTGTAGTTTTGGTTCTGTTTGTGGTGGTGGTGGTGACGACGACATCAACTTTGGAGTATACAGTACTGTGATTCAGTTTCTTAATGGTGTGATAAGTAATAATGAATAATTGCATCCTTGGTAACTCTGTTAGGTTTTGCAAAATGTTTTGTTAATGAACTAGTAGGACTGAACTGGAAGAGCACACCTCTGTAAATGACTAGTTTAATCATATCTAGCACATTGCCTATTTAAGAAAATTGGATGTTACCAGAGGATGCAAAGGGATTATTTGCAGAATTACACATTGCAAGTGAATTGCAATACTGTATATGTTATGTTTTGGAACTATAATGCATGAAATAGAACATCTTTTTTCATGAATTGTTGTAGAAGTGTATATTGTTCCCTTTGCCTAAATAAAGTTTGAGGAGGGTTTAATCTCCTGAGATACACTCCCTTGGGTGCTTTTAGTGTCCATTTTCAGAGCTCTGGGTCTCAGAGTCTTAGAGCTTTAGTGGAAACAGAAAGATTCCATCTCGTGTACACACTCTGTCTCTTAAAAATATATATATGATGATTTGCACAGTTTTTAAAATTATTGTGCAAAAATCATTTTACTGTTAATTGAGAGACTAGATATGTATGTTTAATGAGAGTACTAAAGTCTTCAGTTATTGAAAAAACTGTTCCAGCCCTTTGAAATAAATTGTATGCAAATACAGTAGACCCTCGCATAACGATGTTACTTGGTTTCCTAAGTAGCGTTGCTAAGCGATTTTTGTTGTTATGCGGGTTTCTATGGAGTTTCTCGCATAACGACGTTTTTAGCGTCGTTGTCCGGATAATGACGGTTATTTTAGCATTGTTGTCCAGACAACGACACTAAAAACATTGTTATGCTGGGGAACACGTGGTGCATAACGACGCGTTGTTAAGCAAAAGTGATGCTATCCGAACGTGTTGTTATGTGAGGGTTGAGTGTACACAATAATACTGAATCTTGATGAAATGAATGTCTAGCTAAAGATACCAGTATCAAATCAACCCCTGGCAATCAATGGGGTGACAGATGCCACAGCCAGATCGCCCTCGCATCCAAGATACCAGTATACTTTTTAAAAATGTGATATTTCTAAATTGTTAAAATCAGGCTTTAGCCAACTTGCATGTGGAACCTGGAGAAAGACCTTTCTGGGTGTTCTGGGCTGTATCTTTAACTGAAGGGCCCTTGAGGACGAAAACATGTATGTGAGATGGTGGCTGTTTTTTGATTGAACCTTGCAGTGGCATGGGATTATTTTGTCTTTAGCTTTAATTTGCTGACAATATGTAAGAGGCTTCAATATACATTCATGGCTGTGAAATTATAAACTTATGTGTAATTTGTCAAGGTTTTGTTGAAATACAAATCAAGGATTTAGGAATATGTGATTTGAAGAAAATTAGGAAAATAAATAAGGAGTCCATATAATTGTCCGCTGTGTTCCTGCTATCATCCATACTGTTCAGTGTGACAACAATATTGGAAGCCTTCTTATTGAACATTTTTCTTAGAAACATGCATTATACTCAAAATGCATTGAAAGCAAATATTCTTTCCCGTGTTATTCCATAGCTAGTATGCAATCTGGTGTATTTTAAAAAGGTATTTTTTTTCTTTGAAGTTATTGGAAAGGGTTGATTTTAGATTTTTGTTCTGATTATTCTTAAAACAGTTTGTGTTGAATCACTGTGCTCTGTTTGAAGGCCACATTGAACTGCCTGCAAATTATTCTATGGAAAAAGTATACCTCTGAGTGAAATGCAGGAGCCGCAATAACCTGAATATTTAACTTTCCTGAAGGCTGGAATTTTGTTTTGTTTTGTGTTATTTGTCTTACAAAAGGACATTCATTCATTAATGTCCTTTCAATTCACCTAAATAAAAAGGGGGGGAAATGTCCTCATTTCACAAAGCATTCAGTGCACTCTACTAAAAATTAGTCTTAAACCCCCTTAATATCTGTTGAAAACTTTATTGAAGATTGTGAAGGAGGACTCTGAAGAAAAGATTTACTGAATCTTTCATTTTGCTTTGTCAGATATTTTTCTGATGAGTGATAATCATGGGTAAGATTAAAACAGCTAAGAAGCACTACATAGTGTTGTTTTGTGCCATCACATTGTTTCCAGCTTATGGCAACCCAGTGACACATGTTGTTTTAGATAGAGTTTGTAGTGATGTATCTTCAAAAGCTTCCTTCCTTCTCTCTGCTGGTGTGTGTTTTCAATGTCTTGTAAATAATAACAAATCACTCAAGTCATTCCAAGCTGGTATACTATCTTTTTTAGGCAAGGTGAATTTATGAAACTAGTTGTGTTTTGAGATCTGTGGGCAGTGAGGAAAATGACAAGTAAGACTTGATCAGTAGTACATGAAATCAGTGGAGGTAAAGTGGTGAATTTCATAAACATTGATGTTCTTCCTTTTACATACAAAAATATGAGCAGTTAAGGCAGGGGTGCCCAAACTTTTTGAGCCTTGGGACGGTCACGTGGTTCAGCGGGGCCGGGCATATGGTTCCTCCCACTGGAAGCGGAAGTAAAATGTGCCTTGCAATCTGTTTTGCAATAGGATGAGATAGATTTTAAGCTGCCATTTTCTCTGCTTAAAACCAGGTGCCCAAACTACGGCATGTGGGTCAGATCTGCCCCCCCCCCAATGCCAATTCATCCAACCCGCACCACCCTTGTGGAAGTAAAACACACACTATGGTGTGGGCCAGATGAATTGGCATTGGGGGCCAGATCTGGCCCATGGGCCGTAGTTTAGACACCCTTGAGTTAAGGAGTATCTACTATTCTGCTTTCAGGAAACTTTTCCACCAAAACTAGAGAAGAACAAACGTTTTAGGCAGGAATTGCTTTTGTGAAATGCTAGAATTACCCTGTTTCTGTTCTCTATGGCTTCTCAGGTTTGGAAGCTAGCATAATAAAATCAAGTGCTCATGAGATAGGACCGGCACACTAGCTGTATGTTCTACAACAGCATTTTTAGCCCAGTATTCAACTCTGCTTGCTATTGCTTCTCCATTTGGTGAATTCGAGATGACCTTTGCATGAATAAAGTCAAATAGGATTAAGGATGGAATTTTCAACAATGGAAAAGAGCAGCAGATGTAGCCGACTTTGAACGTGGAAGGATTCTTGATGCACAGTTGCCTAAAGCAAGGGTCTAATAGGGAGGGTGTTACAAAAAAGAAATGTGAAAGAATAAGATTTCTTCAAGAAGCTGATAAGAAAACAGCACATGAACCAAAAAAAGAAGAAGTTGTCTGAGAATTTCAGACACAGCATTTTTTTTTAGAAATTAATGGAAAGGTTCACCATAACTCAGAATTTATTTGAAGGCACGCAGTTATCATTATTGTTGTTATTTGTTGGTCCTTTGTCTTGCCTTTTAACATTTGCCTTAGTCATATTACTTGATAGTAGGTTTATACATCCTTAGCCATCTTTCTAATAGATAGGAAAGAGAAAACTCTCCTTGTCTTCTAAACAGACATGGGTTTTTGTCTTCAATGTTTTGGAAAGATTATGGGTACTCATGTCTGGGATTTTTTCCTAAATCTGCCCCATGCCGAGGAGTCTCCTTTGCATTCTGGAAACTAGCCAGTTGCAATCCTCTTTCCTCCTCCCTTCAAGTTTGCTTATCTTTGGAATCTTCTATAAATTTACATAACATTGTTTCTAGTGCAGAAATTGTAAACTGCCTCTCCTATTTAAATGTAAGGAGGGGATACAGATTTTCATGGGGGGGGGCAGGTTGTGCAAGTACCTGCTTTGTTAAACTTCAGTGAAATCTCATTCTTAATTATGAATTTTTAAAGAATATTTAGCATATTGCTTTCAAACATCAGCTGAAACAAATATGTTCCTAGTGCCATGTTTGTTTTGGGCTATATTATAGTCAGTTTTGCTTATGAGGAGTAGTGCAGAGGTGCATTTATGTCCTTGTTAATTCACAAATGTGTTCAGTGAGTCTCTCTCCCGAATACTTGTACACAAGATTATAGCCTTAATATGTTTAGTGCCTAAGGCTATAATCCTATATCCATGTACTTCGTAATGAACCCCATTGAACTCATTTGGAATTATTTCTTAAATACAGAATACACAAGAGGGAAGGGTTTTATAGGCAAACAACCAAGAGAAAGAGAAAGACTTACAGATATGAGCTAAGGACAAGAAATAGGTAATGAGGAGGGAGTGGAATAAAATGCATGCACCACTAATTCTATGCAAAAATATTGGAAAATCTATGTGGGTTGATGTAAATAATATAAACAATATGAGCATATTATACATAACGATTATTGTATAATCCATATCAATGAAATAACAGGTGATATAAAAAAGTCCAGGTGGTTGAATGAATGAGTATAAAGAATCCAAATACATTAGAACCCCGCATAACATTGCTCTTTGCTATGCGGGTTTTTTCGTTATGCAGTTCCCTATGGGAAATACCCTGCATAACGGGGGGGGGGGGGGGGGGATGTTCGTTAACTGGGGTTCCCATTAAGCGGTTATACCCCAGTTACCAAAAGCCCCGCATAATGAAAAAAATCATTATGCGGGGTATCGCCATGGCATAACGAACACTTCGTTATGTGAAATTTTCGCTATGCAATGCGTTCGTTATGCGAGGTACCACTGTATCAACAAAATCATTCAGTAGCCATTGATAAACAAAGCAGTGATTTATTAGCAAACATATTTTATCATAAAATGCCATATTGTTTTTCATAGACATGAATGCAATTTTGCAGCAGTGTACGACAAAATATACCGGTAATTCCAGTAAGTGCAGATGTAAGACCCATTGAAAATAAATAGGGCTTCTGTGTTACCTGGAATTTGACTGAATGGTTGCAGTTTTATTTACATTTAATAGCAGTAGACAGATGAAGTAGGATATATTCCAGGTACATATGTTTAGGAGAGGAGCCTTAATCTACACCAATTTAATGAGGATTTTTCGTATTCTTTTAATAGACATTAAACTATACAACATATGGTACAATGCATCTTCAAAAGAATTTGACTCTTAGAAATTCAAGGCTGTCAATTTGCACTCTAAATAGTAACTTATCAAATGCAGAATCTTATATACAGAATCAGAATAGAAAATGGCATATTTCAGAATATTACAGCCTCTTTATCATCCCAAAATGTGGGGATTGGTCAATCAGACTTGCAAATTAAGCCCATGTTCACCTTCCAGTAACCAATCATGGGAGCTCACTAGAAGGAAGATATGGGGCTGAGTGAAAGCATGTGCTATGATAAACAAATTACTTTCAGCACGTCACTTCGAACATAGAAGTCTAACATATTGTCTAGTTTGACTCTATGGTACAACACTTTTGCTATATCCATCTCTGATATGTTTGCTGTTGATTACTGTAGATTAGTTCTGCAATCCATTTATAGAAACAGAAGCACATGACTGTATAATCAACAAGTTAAAACTGAGCTGAGGAAAAAAATGAACAGAGTATCTTATTAACAGCTAACAACTTATTTTAAAGTAAAGACATAGGCAATTAACAGAGGAGATCAAAGCTTTTCACAAACAGGAAAATAGCACTAACTCAGCAGAACAATAATGGCAAAGGAGGTAAAGTCGGAAAAGATTCCATATTTGAAAGACTTAATTAAAGAGCTTCTTTAAAAATTAAGAATAGAATTGCTGGTAGGCAGTACTTGTGCCAGTGGATAAAAAAAGAATCTGTTTTCATATTGTAATGTCTGCTATCTAGGACAAACTGAAAAGCATGAAAAATCGAAATGATGCCAAATTTTACACTTAAGAGATTTTCTGGAGTAGAAAAAAAAGAACATAATATTATACAGGAACTTGTAAAGTGGCAGAATGATATGCATTCAAACATGAGCCAACAGGGTAAGATACAGACCATGCAAAAGGGATATCACAACAAGATTCACTAGCTACCAAGCTAAAGTACAAATTTTATGGTTGCTAGGATGCACAGAAAATCTGGACTATAGGGGAGCTACCAGCTGCATGTGGAAAGAGGTCTCCACAGAAACATTTGTAAAAAGGAAGATATTCCAACCACTCATAGACATAGCAGGATCAAGCAGAGAGATGATGATGATGTTGAGGCCTTCTCTGCAAAATAATATTTTATCATGAAAGCAAATTACTGACAGCATCTTCCTCTCAACAAATGTTTGGGCTCTGTGAAGCAGTCCTGTGTACCAGAGGAGTTAGAGCAGGGATGCCCAAACTATGGAGACTGTAGTGACCAGCCCCCTGAACCACATGACTTGCCCATGACTCAAAAAGTTTGGGCAGCCCTGAGTTAGAGAAATGAGCAGTAGACAAAATGAAAAAATAGACTTACTTAACAACAGTGGAGAAGGCTGGAAACCAGTCCAGAATAAGAGATAAAAAGCCAGCAGCCTGGCTTGTCTAATTACGCTGGACAGCTTTCGATCAGCATGGAAAATTACAGGTACAAGCAAACTGACCTAACCACAGTTCCAACTTTTTTGGCTTCAGAGTCCCAAAGACGAATCATCTTCCCGGCTCAGTATCTGTCACAAACTGAGACAACCAGCCACCGAAGGGCATTCACGTTGGCCTGTTGTCATGCCCGTCCTTCTGCACTTTTGGAGGGAACGTTTCACAGGATACCTATGCAAGAGAGACTGTGCCTCTGTGATACAGGAGAAACTGGAACTATAGGATGTGTTTATGCATCTGTCCTTTTTACAGGGATACTAGCATTTTTTGCCCGGCATTTCCAGGCAGTTTTTTTGTGTGTGTGTGTTGGTGGTTGGGGTGGTTTGGGGTATACATACACAACACAACCACACACGCACAACACAACCACACACACACACACACAATACACACAACACACACAACACAACCACCAACACAACACAATACACACACAACACAAACACACACATACACACACACACGTGTACGGCCCTCGCCTGGAGGGGAAGAGGGCTCCCTCTGTCAGGCATGGCCTGAACGGAGCGCCGGCTTTGGCAGTCACCTGGCAGGGAAGGCGCGCACTTTCCCCGTCATGCAAGGGCCAGACTGAGCGCCAGATCGTGGCCTCACCTGGCAGGGAAGGTGACTGGAGCACTCCTCTCCGCAACCCTGGTGAGGCCGGCGCCGGCCTTCCTCCCCTGGGGCCATGGAGAGAAGAGGGTCCCCCTCTTCTCCGCAACTCCTCCAAAGCCACGGCAAGGCCGGCACCGGCCTTCCTTCCCAGGGCCACGGAGAGAAGAGGGGCTCCCCCGGCTCTCCGCAACCCCACCACATTCGGGGAAGTGGATCGTGCCCGTCGGCCTTTGTTTTTTTTACACACGGGCCACTTGCCCCGCCTCCTCCGTGCTCGCACCCTTCAGCCTAATTGGCTGAGGGGTTGCATGTTGCAGAGGATGCTGGGAATCGTAGTTTTTTGTTGTTTGTGTTCATGGGGCGGTTGCCTCACTCTCGGCGTCCGGACCCTTGTGGTGATGTTTGCAGGGTCTAAAGGTAAGTGTGGGCAGCTCGGTACAGGATGGTTGGGCCAGGTGTGGCTACGCATGCCGAACATGCACGGCCCTACCCCCTTCTTATAGGTAAAGATCTGAAATAAACTCATATCCCTGCTGCTCTGCAAACATTCCAGTTGATCCAAGAGTACTTATGCTTACTGGCCACTATCTGATGAAAGTCACAATTTTACCTGTAATACTATCAAGTTTGGTGCTACAACAATCAGGATTAGAAGAACAATTCTGGCCACTAATGCTATATTGCAGTAGCAGTTGCCGTAGCATTAATTTTAAATACTCATTTTATTCTATGTCTGGAATAATGTATACTCTAAAATGCATTCGCATTCAAGATCCTCAGCATTTATGTAGTAATTTTACACAAACGAAACACTGCAGGAAGAAAGAGTCACTACTAAGTATTGGCTTTACAACACCTATGATGTGGCAAACGCCCACACCCTACGCATGCTTAGACTTGGAGGATAATTATAATTGAACTGTAAAATATTTTGACAGACTTTTAACCATTTTGTGGTAGCTAGTAAGTACTTGTATGACATTAAAGAACATTAGTTTGATTTGTTAATTTGTTAAGAAATGACTGTTTAGTTTTTTAAAGGAAAAGAAAGTTTGTTAGAATACTACTACATAATGACCTAAAAGACACAATATTTTCTCTTGCAGTTAATTTTAAATAGGTGGGTATAAAAATTCATTCATTCAGAAATAATGGTCACAGCATTCTGAATATGTCTTTTTGATGCACATGTCATTTTCTTGATAAGTACTAATATATATTCACTAGCAGAAGTGCCCAGCTGTGCCCAGGGTGCTTGACCCTTGGCACTGGTGGTGGGGTATTCAAGCCGGTGGTGGGGTGGTCGTGGCGGCCCTTTGTGTGGGTGGGGCTGACCTCCCTACCCGCCATAGTCCGAGGGCTGCGCAGACGTCTTGGCCTCGCCCGGGTCTTGTGGTGGGCAACTGCATCTCCCAACAGGGCCTCTATCTCCCGGAGGGACTGCTGGGAGTTGTAGTCAGCCGGAAGGCAGGCGAAAGGGGAATGGAGGCCTGGGCGGGCTCACTACACCAGGCTGAGGGCCACCTGGCCCTCCCACCTCCTCTCCGCCTGGCAGGGCTGTGCCTTGCAAGAAGGGCTGCAGCGGTCCCCAAAGTTCAAACCGAGGGGGTGGGGAGGTTCTGGATGCGGAAGACCCTCCCTGGTAAGGTAAGGTGGGCTTGGGCCAGGGGCATGGGGGCATGGAGTTGTGTCCTGCATGGGGCCCTCAGCGCTGGTGCGGCATCTTCCTCCACGTACCTGGGCTGGCATGGCCTTGCTCCACCGC
The DNA here is from genome assembly GCA_035047345.1 of Bradypodion ventrale. Lineage (NCBI taxonomy): Eukaryota > Metazoa > Chordata > Lepidosauria > Squamata > Chamaeleonidae > Bradypodion > Bradypodion ventrale. The sequence continues at coordinate 258,325,663 of JAWDJE010000001.1, forward strand.
CATTCCAGCCACCCGGGCTCCTGGTGAGGCGGCTCATGACTGGAGAGGGGCCCTGCCTTGTTTCAGGCCAGTGCCGGGCCTGGACGTGCTTCGGCGGCGATGCTGTCTGTAGGCATGGTGGTGGGGCCGGGGCCGTGTTCACCATGTAGCTGCTGTTTTCCACTGCACCTGCCATGTGATCTGACCAAGGGGTCCCTTACACTGGCATTGTTAAGCAGTGGGCTTTGTGCCTGCTGTCTCCCGCGTCCGCTCCGCAGCCTCGGTCTGCCTTGCCCTCCTTCCTGTGAGGCATGATGGTGGCATTGCTTTGCTGTTAGCTCTGCAATCGCTGCCTCTTGCTGCCTTGCTCGCTGCCGGCGAGGCCCCTCTTCCTTTCCCTCAGTCAGTGATCTGGATGCTGGCATTGATGGCGGTTAGTTCATTTTTCACATGCTGTCGTGCACGTGTCTGCATTTTGGAACATCCCGCTCTTGGCCCGGCCTCCCCGATTGGCCATGGCATGCCACAGTGGCTGCTGGGGGTGTAGTTTTTTGTTTTGTTTTGTTAGTTTTGTGGGGCGTAGGGGCCCCCTGGTATTCCATACCACCCACCCACTCCGCTGTGACCTTCGCCAACACGCTAGGTAAGTGTGTGCGAAGTGTGGTCGCAGATAGTAAAGGGGTGTAGATTTGTATACAGGACCCACAAGCAGACACCTTTCTTTTATAGATATAGATACCATAGTTTTGATAATTAAATCAAGTAGCCTGCCCCTGGCCACTTATCTAGAAGGTTGTTAGTTCTTTTGAAGCAGAGAGACTGGCTTTGATGCACCAGGTTCAGAATCTCATTTGTTGTTTATGCTTTCTGAAATTAGAAATTCAACTGTATGCAGATTACAACAAATCGTTGATATCTTACAAGGTCTTTTCGTTTATCAGCCATCGTTGCACTGTTTACAAAAAGTGCTTTACAAGTCTAGGCAACAATCTAAATCAAGAACATGTGCAGGAAACGTTGCCATTCTTGGACAAAATGTGGCAAACCTGTTAAACCAGGCACTTAGCCAACTTTTAGGGAAGAACGCATGTATGTGTTTGCAGGAAAGATGTTAACTGTTGACTTCTGCAGATAGTAGTAGTTGAATCATCCTTCATAATTAAACAGGAACAGCTGCCTGTCCTCCCACATGCTTTGCTACTCACCTCCTGAGGTAATGGAGCAAACGGTTTGGGCAAACTGCATGAACTTCTGCAGTGGAGTCAGTCTGTAGTTCACAAGTGCAAATCTATTTAGGGTCGCATTCTTTGTTCCCAAGCTCATTCCTTGTACTTTCATAATATAGAATTAACTGGTCACCTTTTTATCTTTTGTTCCTACATTGGAACTATCAATAGGAATCTTTTCACTGACCCTCCACCATGGGAGTAGCTCAGAGTGTTAATTGATACTCTTCTGTTTGCATAATTAGACCTCACTTGACCCCAGTGCAGGAGCAGAAGGGAGGGAAAATGTTGCATCCACTGGCAAGAAGAAACAGTACACAACATATACTTAATAATAACAACAATTCAAGTTTCAACTATAAAAAATTGTGTTAAAATGGTAAAGGAAACTTCTCAACTTTTCATAGTTGACTTATTATTAAGTATATGTTGTGTATTGTTTCTTCTTGTTTTTGTAAAGTAACTTATTAACATTGTTCTCTGTTTATTAATGCATTATATGTCAATTTTATGAAGTATATAAAAATGCCCCAAATCCCTCAAAATGATTTCCCCACAAAGCAATGTATCTGAACTAAGAACTGGGCAATATTGATTATGTTAAAAGAAAAGAAAAGGTAATGACATTATCTACCATTGTGAGGTTTGCTTGTTTTTAAGGTAAAGTTGTGCCCTCACTCCCCTTAATACCACTGGGAAAGGTATGTGTGACAAGTAAAACTTTACTTCCGAGCTCTGCTCATAAGGTACGTGCAAGGACCTGGGCCAGAGCCGGTTCTTGAACCCATGTAGCCTCACTAATCTTCAAGGTTCCCCAGCAGAAGGACTGACAAAGCTTTTTTTTTTAACCTTATTTCATGACACATTTCTACCAATTTGTCATGATACGAGAAAGGTGAATGGTTAGTGGAGGCATCTGATTACATGTTCCCTTTTTCTTCCCCAGATACTTTCAAAGTACAGTGATAATTCATACAACGTCCAAACTTGGTTCCACAAGTTTGGACTTTATATGAGGCATGCAAAATCCTAGCCTCAATGCCTCATACACATAGCTGTCAAGTATCCCTTATTGGCTGGGGAAACCCCTTATTTTACCCTCTTTCCCGCCATCACCCCTTATTAATTAGACTGCAAAGCCCTATTGCCACCATTGGAGCACAGCACAGGATAAGCATAGTTGTCAAGTATCCCTTATTTGCTGGGAAATTTCCCTTATTTCCAAATCCAAAACTTGACAGGTATGCTCATACAACGTCCAAATCCTTGCCACGATGCCTCGTACAACGTCCAAATCCTTGCCACGATGCCTCGTACAACGTTGTTTCCATAGAGATACATTGTACTGTAACAGCACAGACTTCAGGGCAAAGTCAAGGAAACTGACAGAACTTTAAGAAATCATTGTCTAAAGGCTAAATACATTACAAAAACATGTCAAACAACCCTGATTTTAGGGGACAAACCATACAACAAGTTTTTAACTTTTGAAAGCTTTATGAAGTGCAGGTTTAAAAGTTAACATGTCCCATCATGCAGCACAGTGTTAATCTTCAGCCATGTGGCCGGTCATCCATTTTGTACAAGCTACTGTAAACAATTACTGGATGGATGCAAGGACAAAATGGATGCCAACATTTCCCATCATGCAGCACAGTGTTAATCATCCAAACAGCAGCAAACACCAAACAATTGTCCACCTCACCAAAAAAATTGCCCTTCCCCATCCACCTCCCCACCCCAAGCCAATCGGAAACAGAAAACCTAATTTATTTACCTTTCCACTGTGCCAAAGAATGGTCCAAGAACCTGAAGAATGCTGCAAAAATCCTAGGAATGCTTCCAAAAATTATGACAAAAAATTCAAAAAAAATCCAAAGTCTCGCTCAAAACCACTCCTAAACACTCTTTGCCTTGTGCAAAACCCACAAGAGCAATGCACACATGCATCCTGCCTTTTATACTGCCCAGGCACAACACAACCTGGGAAAAACCCCAATGCCTCATACAAAGTCGCAGCGACTTTGTATGAGGCAACTTTTTTCAAGGAATTAGGCGATGTATGAATTCGATGTTGTACGAAGTGTACTTTGTATGAGGTATTACTGTAATATCGAATTTTCTTACCTCTTACCTTTCTGCTATGGACTGCTTTTTTTTAAAAATGACCACAGGGCTCCACTGAGCCACCAGTATGCTTTCAATTACAGCAATGTCCACCATGATTGGCTGCTGGGCCATTGAAATAGCATAGCAGGCATCTACAGAGCCTGGATTTTATTGTAGCAAACAGTGGAGATATTGTCTATGGCAGTGGTGGCCAACCTTCATGCTCCAACTTTTCTTGGACTTCAGTTCCCAGAAGCCATGATCCGCGGATGTGCTGACTTGGGCTTCTGGTAATTGAAGTCCAAGATCAGCTAGAGCACCAAGGTTGGCCATGTCTGGTTTATGGCACATGAGTCATCTTAAACTGCAGTAGCCTTGCTCTGAGCTGTGCACAAGACTGTTGCCTTATTAATATATTATCTGTACAGGTGAAACTCGGAAAATTAGAATATCGTGCAAATGTTCATTCATTTCACTTAAAAGGAGAAACAAATATATGAGATAGACTCACTACATGCAAAGCGAGAGATGTCATGCCTTCATTCGTTATAATTGTGATGATCATGGCGTACAGCGTACATGAGATTATGTGATGATTATGGGGTACATGAGATTGGGGGGTTGGGGTTTTCATAAACTGTAAGCCATAAGCATCAATATTATAACAAAGTAAGGCTTGAACTATCTCGCTTTGCACGTAATGAGTCTATCTCATATATTTGTTTCACCTTTTAAAAAAGTTGCATTACTGAACTGAATGAATATTTGCACAATATTCTAATTTTCGGAGTTTCACCTGTAGTGTTGGCATTTTAAAATTATGATGTATTAGTTTTGTTTATTCCTCCTTGCATATAAAATTTAATTAAGAGCACTGCAGAAGACATAAAGCATATATACATGTATATTAATTCATTTAGTATTCTGATGCCTGGGAAAGTGAGTTAGCAGTAGGGATTGTACAAATATGGATTTTTTTTTAAAAGCATTCACATAAAACCTTGGTGCTTAAATAAAGTAATTATACAGATACTGTATGTCTTTTTTGAAAGAACAGTTACTAATTTAAAGTCAGGATTATCCTGTTAAGTAATAGTTGTAGCTATAAAATAACCTATGAAAGTTTATTAGATCAGGTAAGATACTCTAATTGTTAGGATGCCTTCAAAATAACCTTTTTTTAAAAAAAAAACTCTAACATACTTTTACATGTCGAATAGCTTCCACTTTTTAGTAGTTTGCAATTGTTTCCTAGCAAATGAAATAAAGCAAAATCCACTTAGTTCTGCACTGCTCTGACTTGCTTCTGATTCTGACATGCTAGCATCCCTCAATCTTTTAACACTGGCATCATGCCAGTATACCAAAATGTAAAAATATCCTGGTGCCTCCAGTCAGAAATTCCCCAGCTAGTCCCTGACAAAAAGAGGAGCATGATATGAAACTTCTGGACTCGACATCTGTCCAGCTTGCTTTTGTCTCTTTCACTCAGTGGGAAGGAAGAAAAATCAAGCACACCTGTCCATTCCATCCTAAGGTGTTGATGAGAAAAGGTGGTTCATGTGGCATGGTAGCAGTGGCTGGATACTACAGCAAGGTCTAGTTCAGTATTTCCCAAACTATGTTCCGCAGAACACTGGTGGACTTCAATTCCCAGAAGCCTAAGTCAGTACATTGGCTGATCAGTGCTTTGGAGAATTGACTTGGGCTTCTGAGAATTGAAGTCCAAAAACCAAAGATTGAGGAACACTGGTCTAGGTGTTGAATTCATACCTGTCAACCGCGGCTCCGGCGAATCCGGGACCTGCGCAGACCGGCTCTGTGCAGGTCGCGTTGTATGCATGCGCGTGGAGGGCTACGCCACTTGCGTAGCCTTCTACGCAGGCGGCGTAGCCTTCTTCACATGCGTGGAAGGGAGCTACGGAAGTGTAGAGCCCTTCCACGCATGCATGCAATGCAACCTGCGCAGATGGGCTGCGCAGTGCCTCCTTTCCCCCGCTGTAAAATTACGGGGTTTTGGCAGCGCAGGTCAGGAAATGGCGCAAATCGGTGCCGAATTACGTAGTAATACCGGCCAAATCGGGATGGTTGACAGGTATGGTTGGATTATGCACACAATATTTTCTTGTTCTGAATGTGTTTACTACATTGCTATTCCTGATTCTTATCCTTCAGCAGTCTAGGTCTATCCAATTTAATTTGGTGAATTCAGGGATTTTAAAATCATCTTTTTAATGTTTATAATGTTTTTAAAATGTGTTAAATTGTGGTTTTACTGTTGCTAGACGTATAATTGTTTTTAGCTTCTGTTGGTGCTTTAAATTGTGATTATTGGATGGTTTTAATTGTTTGTGAAATAAATTTGATCATCTATGTAGAGAAAATAGCCTGGAAATAGCATATACAGCAAAAACCCTACTTACGAAAAAACAGTCCGTTCCGTAGGCTTTTGCTTAAATTGTTTTTTTATGTAACTCAAAGCAAACCCATAGGAAAAATTATTTCTTTATGTAACTCGAAGCAAACCCATAGAAAAAATGGAATTTTTATGTAAATCAAAGCAAACCCATAGGGAAATGAATGTTTACGTAACTCGAAGCAAACCCATAGGAAAAAGAATCTTTATGTAACTCGAAGCAAACCCATAGGAAATCATGTAAATCGGGACATGGTTTTAGCACAAAAGCATTATGTAAGTCGAATTTTATGTAACTCAAGGCATAACTCAAGGTACTGCAGTGGCTCAAGTCGCTAAGACTCTGACTGGGAAGCGGAAGGTCAGCAGTTCGATTCCCGAGTACTGCAGGACAGAAATGAGCTCCCGTCTTCATCCTAGCTCCTGCCAACCTAGCAGTTCGAAAGCAAGAAATTGCAAGTAGATAAATAGGGACCACTTCGGTGGGAAGGTAACAGCGTTCCGTGCGCTCCGGTGTCTAGTCATGCCTGCCACATGACCACGGAAACGTCTGCAGAAGCAGACAGCGCTGGCTCTTCGGCTTAGAAACAGAGATGAGCACTGCACCCTAGAGTCGGATACGACTGGCTTTCGAGCAAGGGAAACCTTAAAAAAAAGGCATATGTAAGTTGGGGTTCTACTGTATGCATGTTGTTGTTGTTTGCACTTATATACAATCCCAAAGTATGAGACACTCTCTGAGAGGTTCACAAGGAAATTGATATTTTCTCTAGCATGCAAGGTATTCATTTTACCTACCTAGGTTGAGTCAGAACCCCTGCACTAAAGAGATCAGAACTTTGACTGCAGTATTGAAGTTTCACCACTGCACCATGGGGGCTCTACATACATAGGTTGCATATACACAACCTGAACACATGAAGATTAGAGTCAGAATCACAGTGTCTGCTCCTTGAGCTCATGAACAGATTCTGTGTGTGTACAGATATGTGTCCGATTGGCTTTCTTGAGATTTAACACCTAGCCTTAATTTGACTTTATGAATGAGTCTCAACGAGCCTTTGCACTCCCATCTTCTGGCACAGATGCACTAAAATAGGGATTCGCAACCTATGGTGAATGTTTTAAATGTTGAGAACCCCTGCACTAAAGAGATAAGACACACTTGGCTAATTAGTTTAAATCAACTAAAAGATCCCTCCATACAATATTAATTTGGAAGACCCTAGTTAATTTCTACTGTAATTTCACAAGAAGCCAGAATCATAAGCCTTAGTTTAAGCCTAGGACGGGCAAAGTGGCATCCACCAGATGTTACTGGACTGCAGTTGTCAGTATTCTTCAGCTGGGTAAAGCTGATAGGAATTACAGTACAACAATGATTGAAGGACTGATGTTTACCCACCTCTAGTTTAAAGTAACTAGAGTTAGAATGTAATATCATTTACATATGAGATGCTTTTACATTCCTTCCATTTTGGGGTGATGTTTACTTACTGCCTGCTTAAATAATGGTCTACTAAATGCATGGTAAATGCTAAAAATCTGGAATGTCATACAGTAGCTGTGTTATCTGTCAGTCACTCGTGAAACGACCTGGTAGCCTATCAGAACTGCCATTATCCATTCTCGTTTTCATATCTTCACAAATCACCCTGTTGTTCTGTTTGAATCATGCAATTTATTTCATTTCCTGTCACCAACTGTCATGTGTGCATTGTGTTGCATCTTTCTAAACAGGTGGTTTTTAATGAGATGCTGCCGGGATGTTCCTTGCATCATCTTGCCGTAGCTGAGCCCCTCATATGCAAATGTGTTAGAGAAGATTTAAGACAATGTGTAAGAGTTGCTTTACTCAGTAGGCTATGCTACTTCTACATTCGTTCATTTGCTACATTTGAGGATGTGGAATATTTATTAACTAAAATAGTTTTACTTGTCCCTTATGGTTTGGCCAAAGAAATTTATTAGAGATATCACAAACTTTGGGTCTTTTTTTTTTTGTTGTATCCAAGGTACAAACTCCAGAAAACAGCATTGACGTTAATAGATGGAACTTGATATAGAAAGAAAGCAATTTCTTTTTTCTATGCTGAGTGGTTTTACAATTTGAAATCCTGCGTTTGGTCTGTAGGAAAGTCTGCCTTTACATTTTTCAGATAGAAGAATGTTAATTTATAGACACATTATAAAGACCTATGGGAATGCTGATTTAAATGCTTTATTGTCTTATTTTCCCTCCCCTTAAATTTAGTTATCAAATGAAGTAATTATTCACTTTATGTTCAGCACCTGCAATTAAGAGAATGGTTCTGTCGTGAGTGAGTCATTTGAAAAACAGCTAAAAGCAAATCAAATAGAACATCATAGCCTTGTTAGTGGAGATTTATCTAATGTATCCTAATAAATACTATCTCTCACAGTACTTCACAGCCCTAGTCCTGTTTTAAAATAGCAGTTACACTTATACAGCACCTCTGGTGCATTCTCTGGGCAGCTCACAATGTAATTAGCATTTTTGCCCCCAACATGCTGCATGCTTATTTTACAGGCCTCAGGAGGGTGGAAGGTTGAGTCAGCCTTGAGCCTGTCGGAATTGAATTCAGATCATGAATGGAGTATTGACTACATTACCTCAGGTCAACCACTACAGGGATAGTGTGATATACAGTAAATCGCCGGGTTACGATGGAGGTCCATCCAACAGCCTCCGTTGTAACCTGAAAAATTGTAAACCGAAACATCCATAGGGATGCATTAAAAAAAAAGATTGGTATTGCATTGATTGTTGTAAACTGGAAAAAAATACATCAAAAATCTGTAAACTGGGACGGCAGTTCCATAGGATTTGGCATTGTAAACTGCATTGTAATCACAGAAAGATAATGCTGGGAGTTCCAACAACGTGCAGGAGGTAATTCAAAAACTACTGGAATCCAGAATATATAAATCCGAAATATAATATCCTTCCGGTATGGGATATTTTGATTCAAATCTTCATCAGAAGTGGATTTATATTTTTTTGGATTCCAGTAGTTTTTGAATTACATCCTGCATGGTTTTGGAACTCCCAGCATTATCTTTCTGTGATTACACTGGACTCTTGCTTTACAAGAAACTTACCAACCACTTATTTCTAACTTCTGAAAACCGTTTGTATATTATAACTTACAAATTACTAATTGAATACTATTGTCAAGTGAAGAAACCATTTTTGTTTAAGTATTTCAGGTGAAGAAACCAGTCTTTGTTGTTATAAGTTGTTGTTGTTACAAGCTTTATATATCCTATCAAGACTTGGAGTTCTACCACTGCATGGACTATAAATTGTCTTTACTCAGGTGACAACCTGGTTTTCTTAGTTTCATTTTTTTGTATCTATACAACAATTGTTTTTTGGGGCAGTTTTTCCTTTTTCCAGTGACCCCTGAAATGCAGGCAGGCTAGGGCGAAGCACCAAAGAAGGCTCCCAGCTGATACCAATAAGCTGGGAGGCTTATAAGCAAGCTTCTTGCAGCCTGCCAGCATTGGTACAACTCTTGTGTGAAGACCAATGTCCTGCTTGACTCCAGACTGCCTGCCTAGACCCTGACCTGCCTGCCATGACCCTGACTACTCTGCCAACCCTGATGATACCCCTGGACACCCTATGGATTAGACTACTGACTTGGACTCCCAGTAAACAGACCTTTGCTTGCCTCTGGGACTTTGGTATCTGGACTATCCCTGAACAAGACTCTCTGTCTAATGCCACTGTGCGGCGACTGTGCCTGCCCAGGCGGGTCAGCACAGTATGGTGTTGCTGCCATCCAGCTATCGTTCCCCATCTAGAAACCAATCAGCCTGGCAGCTGGATTTTATTTTGTTACTGGATCCAGAGCAACATTCTCCACTATACCTGAGGGCAGACACACTAGCTTAGAAAGCACAGAGCAGGTGCCCGTGACGCAAGTAGCAACTTTATTTCTTTAATTTTATTTTTAGGATTTGTATTGCCACCCAATGCCAGAGACTCTGCGTGGCGTACAGATATTAAAACCATCACAATTTTAAAATCACAATTAAAACCCCATTAAAAACTACCACAAAACATTGCTACCACTTGTTGAAAGGTAGCTGCCCTTTACCATCTTGATATCACTCTCCTCTATTTCCAACCACCTGTCATGGTCTCTAACTGCTTGCCACTCAGGAGTCTCTTGAGAATAGGCACCTTTTATGGATAAAGAAGGGAGAGGAACATGTGCACCGTCTTGGTATTCTTGAGAGCCAGGCAAATTTTAAATACAAAATATTTCAGGTTTTAACCTATCTTCATTGCTTCTTGCTTATTACTATCTGCAACTATCATTGCTATACAAAGCACCTGTCGGTGAAAAATCCTTACACTCCTCATGTGGTTAAACTGTTTCTTGCCTGTAAGCATCCATCATTACTGTATAATGTAATTATAATTTTAGGCATCAAAACGTTAAATAGCAATAACATACAGGCTTTGCAGAGTGTTTGGCACCGTGTGTCTGTGCTGCTGAAGGGTATATGAACTAGATAGTATCGTTCTCCTTTATCTGTGGGTTAGCTTGTATAATCACAGTTTATTAGTCTAACAGTCAATAAGTATGATAAATTACCTTTAGCCGTTCCTGTTACCATGACTGTAAGCATGCTGCCTTACAAGCACCAAAAAGCATAAATCAGGATATTTATGAAGATGACAGTTCTAATTGCTAGGCACTGGCATACTTCAGTCAAGTGGGGGCATCGTTGGTCTTCCGAAGAATCAGCTGGGATTCTCCTTTTCTGCTGTTGTTGTAAAGAGGTGCTGTTGAGGAACTTTATTAGGGGACTTTAAGAAAAACATGTATTCTATGGTCATGTGCATTTTATATTTATGGCCTTACACATATAGATTTCCCCCTCCCCCAAAGACAAATTGTAATGTTAATGTTCATGAATGGATATTTTCCCTTTTCACAATAATGTCTGAGAGTTTCACTTTGAATATCTAGAAAGCTTTCCTCGTTGAACTTGTGAAAAGTACTTCCAAGCTTAAAAACATACAAGAAATGATTTATGTGATTTCTAGAAGAGGTTTTACATTGAAAAATGTAAAAAACAGAAACAATAGATACTAATGTCTCTGACAACTATTTTTATAAGCCTTCCAGATTATGTTCGTGTAGTCATTAATTTTCACAATATGGTAACTTACATTCTGATTTAAATCTCTTATGATTGAGTGGTAAATTGCAATCAATGATCAGATTTGACAGTGGGATACTTTGCTGTTGGATAATCAGAATTTTGTTTTCATCAAGTATGAAAAGCTTGTGTGTTGATGCTTTATACGTGTATGAATTTTTAGATAACCTTTGTAAAGTTGTGTAACCTAACTGGAGAGTATGCAGTCATGTGCTTTAGGTTCTTTAAACATTATGTGTTTGTATTTCTAGCAACATAATTGCCCTGCATTCATATATAAAGTTGGAATCTGTGTACAGTACATCCTTCTGAGACAAGGGCCAAAGGCTATGTTTGTAGATTTATGTACTTTCCTCATTCCAATTGATGTTAACTGACAACTTTGAAAGACCTAAACTGACATCAAAAGATACAGATCCTCTTGTTGGATCAATTAATGTAAAATTTATTTATTTTTTCATTTTTTAAAATGCTTCCCCCTCTTTTTTTCTTTCTTTTCAGCCAAGCCCAATCCCAAGTCCTGTTTTGGGGAAGAAGCCAAATGCTAGTCAGTCTTTGCTTGCTTGGTGCAGAGAAGTTACAAAAAATTATAGGGGAGTAAAAATCACCAATTTCACTACATCCTGGAGAAACGGATTATCCTTCTGTGCAATATTACACCACTTTAGGCCTGACCTAATGTAAGTAGGAGTGTACTGTCTTGATGCATCCTCTTACTCTTGTGCAATCATGGCATTGAGTAAATAAAATGTTTATTTATTTGTTTGTGTCTTTTACTGCTTCATTTCTGACTTTTTTAATGCTGTTCATATGCTTCCTATAGAGTAGGATAAAAATGTACAAAGGCCCACACCTAATGTGCTTCTTCTAAAACCATTTCCCACATAATTTTAGTGTGTATGATTTTCTCTGTTTAATCTTATATGGAGAACTGACTTCAAGATGATTATGAAAATTGTGTTGGTATTGAAATGAGATGAGACAAATAAAGCCTGTAGCTCTTTTGTACACTGACAAGAAGAAATTACCTCATGGCAGATTTGGTTGTCAAAGCTAGCCTCAGGTCTCTGCCTTAACTTCTGTTTTAGATGGAAAGCTTCAGGCAATGAAACATGCAATCTATATATTTATATTTATGTATTTATTCTTTTAATTTTCCACACTATTAGTTTTGCTGATCGGATTGCTGTGAAATTGCTAGTTATTGTATGATTCTGTCTTTATGTTGAATGTTTTTAAAGATACTGGTTTGTTTGTTTGTTGTGTTTTTTTTTAAAAAAAACTGATGCTTTTATCTAATGCTTTACACACCCACTGTGCCATTTTCTCCCTCAGTGACTACAAGTCCCTGAATCCTCAAGATATTAAAGAAAACAACAAAAAGGTAAGAACTGCTGGAAGAAAGGTAGGAAAGGGATAGCTTATATTTTGGATCATGGTAGGTTTTAATTAACTTTGAGAAAGTGAGGTTGTTTTGCAAGGTCATGACTACCTCACAGAAGGTCTAGAGCAGTGTTTCCCAATCTTTGGTTATTGGACTGCAATTCCCAAAAGCTCAAGTCAATTCCCCAAAGCACTGATCAGCCAATGTACTGACTTAGGCTTCTGGGAATTGAAGTCCCAAAGCCAAAGGTTGGGAAACACTGCTTGTAACGTTTCCTATGGCTCAAAACTGGAGATATTATTGACTCTGTATTTGACACTATTTTTAACATTCACAACGTAAGTCATGCTGGTGTTTATATAGGCCTATACTAACTGAGAAAGCGGTAAAGAAAGAAAAAAGAAGAGCGGTAGGTCTCTTTTGATCATCTTATGCTTTTCTTAATAATTTAATTAAAAATCCAAAATATCATTGTTCGGTAATTATCTTGCTTCAAGGCTTGCATGGCCACTACTTTAATATAGAAGATCTCATTGGTATGGTTATAATAAGCACTGTTTTGACTTCAGCTTTTATTTAAGAAAGAGAGAAAGTGAGATAAAACTGCACATAGTCTTTTATCCAGCACAGTCAATTAAACTAAGCAGTAAGGTGCATTGAGTTTTATATTATGCAAAGTACTGAACGGCGTTTTTAGTTCGTAACAAGATATTTTTGAAAAAAGGCACAAATATTAATGAAATACTGTCTGATAATGTTCTAGGTCCAGGTTTATAATCCTTAATAATATTAGGTAATATAATACCCTTTTGATGTAAAGGTTATAAAAGAACATTCTGAAATGAGTTCAGTGATTTGAGACTCAATCTAAGAATCACAAGGAGACATGTTGGTACTTAATGCTTCTTGCTACTTAAGTCTTTTACTGTACTTACAAATTTTAATTTCCATAAGATTCTGGGGCATTGGCCCTAGAGGGATCCATTTAAAAATTGCTCATTTTCCACTTGATTTGCCTACAACAAAACTAACAGGAAATCAGTTCAATTTGCTGCATTGGCACTTTTTTTTTTTGTCTAGGCAGTATGACTTTCTATTTCTCTAACTGATCTTTTAGAGCTTACAAAATTCAAGATAAAGTGTAGGGGGAAATTAAATACCTCCCTTTCTTAAAATGCCCCCTTTCCTGTGTGCATTTAATTTATAAAATTAGTTTGGGAAATTTATGTGTATGTTTCATGCAGAAAATGTGTCATACATGGTAGATGCTTGATAACAAGATGTGCAGGCTACAGTATGTACAGTCCTTTCAGTACGATAGAAGTATGCTTTTAAGTGTTCATTTGTTAGCTATACATTCATGCTCTCTGAACACACAAGAGTTATTAAAAGCCATGCCATTGTTGCAGTAGTAGGAAAGTACGTAATATTCATTGGGAGAACTAATGAGAAATTTTGAACTAGAAGTGGATGCTTTTCCATCATTTCAGAATTATGGGTTAAGCTGTTTGATGACCTAAAAGGATTATCTGTGACATCACACTGATTTCTGCAGCACTGTAGTTAACTTCAAAATCCTAGGATTGTATGAGCTAATCAAACATGACTTCAAGGACCTGTGACTATGAGAGCTGATCAAACATGATTATAAGCTACAGTAAATAGATGTTTGATGTTTGAACAAATCTTGTAAAATTTACAAATCAATTAGGCCATTTTTATTTATTTTTTTAAAAATGTGACTAGATGTTGGGAGGAGTTATCAAAGAAAACTTATTAGTCCGTTTCTCTAATGGTAGACCTGTCTCTTTATTAATGAAACAATTGTTGTTGCTGTGCATGGGTTTTTTCCTTTTCTTTCATCACTTTACAACTCTTTGCTTGACAGCTACACCAAGTATCTCAGTTGCTTCCTGCAGATTTATTTCCTAGGTTCCTAGTCCTGCCTGATAACCCCGTATGCCCTTTATTTGGAATGAACACAGCCCTGGGAACAAGTGCAATGTATAAATTCCATGTAGCTATGTAGGACATTTGTCAGTGAATGACTTCTCCCAACCAAGTAAAATCTCCTCCATGGAGAAGCAAACACCATTTGTTACCCTCACAGAGTTCTTCTGTCAGTTGACAATAGAGAGGAAAATAAATGGCCTGGTTCAAACTTAAGGCATAAACATTTATTTATAAAAGTACAGTTGTGATCTACAGGTGAAACTCGGAAAATTAGAATATCGTGCAAATGTTCATTCAGTTCAGTAATGCAATTTAAAAGGTGAAACAAATATATGAGATAGACTCATTACATGCAAAGCGAGATAGTTCAAGCCTTACTTTGTTATAACATTGATACTTATGGCTTACAGCTTATGAACCTCCCCCCCCCCATTTCATGTACCCCATAATTATCACATAATCTCGTGTATGCTGTACGCCATGATCATCACAATTATAACGAATTAAAGCATGACATCTCTCGTTTTGCATGTAGTGAGTCTATCCCATATATTTGTTTCACTTTTTAAGTGAAATGAATGAATATTTGCACGATATTCTAATTTTCCTAGTTTCACCTGTATATTAGAACAGACTTTGTAAACTGCTATTTTCATATTTCAGGTGAGTTGTTGCATATTGTGGATGCCACAGAGTACAGTGAAACCTCAGTTAATGGAATTAATTCATTCTCCGGGACGTTTTGTGCAACAAAAATTACTGAAAACTAAGTTTCCATAGGAATGCATTGAAAATCAAAATATGTTAACTGAAATGCAGTTTCCCATAGGAATGCACTGAAAACCAATTAATCTGTTCCAGGGGGAAATTCCGTAAACTGAGCCACTATTTTCTATGGATTTCTTTTCATTATGCAATGTTTATATTAACCGAGGTTCCACTGTACTTCCTAAAACTTTGTTCTACTATGAGGCTCCATTCCTATGCATAATTTCTTGGGTGTAGTTTCACAAAGTGGAATTCAAACCACTAACTTTGAAGCAATCATGTTATGGCCATTTATGTGAATCAAACTGTTTGGATAAGAAACCAAAAAGAAAAAGAGAGGAGGGGACTAAACATAATAAAAATAATAAAAATCTTGTGGGTCAAACATCATACCAATTTCCTACTTAATTTACTTTCTTTTTTAAAAAAATACAACAAACTAGGACAAGGTGACTGAAAGATGTCAGTCAGTTTTACTTAGCAAATAAATACGTTGCATTATAAGAGGTTATAAGAAGATTTTTTTTGTCTTGTTAACACACATAGCATAATTACACCTATGAATAAATGAGCAAAAATGTGGTTCCCAATGTGCTAAAAGTAAACTTTTTTTTATCAAGGGGCTGAAACACAGATGAAAGGAAGGTTTCTTGATAAAAGCTCCTTATCAAGTGCTTCTTCAAGAAGCGACCTTTCAGCTGCATCAAGTTGCTCAGCAGTGCCCTACTTAGACAGATGGTCCCTGACAACACTGGTCCATGCTTTGATAGCTGCAAGAATTGACTACTGTAATGCTCTTGATTGTGGGGCTGCCCTTGACCCTGATGTAAAGACTACAGTGGGGCCAAATACAGAAGGTAGAGCAAAATGGGGAGAGCTAAGGGAAGAAGCAAGTAACCTTCCACCAAAGCCTGGTAGAATAGTCTAACTTTCCATCTCAACTTTGTTTAGGTGGACAATTCCAGTCAACACCTCTGGCTGTTGCATTTTGAACCAGCTATAATGTCTTGAGAGCTGCAGTTTTCAGAACGTTGGTGCCTGCAATTTCTCCATCATCTTTGAAGGCAGCTCCTAGTACAATACTTAGCATTCCTCTGACTGGGACCAGACCAGAGAATGCATCATTGGGTCCAAATAATTTCTAAAAAGGATTACAATTGATGTAGCCACAAAACATAATATATGG
Organism: Bradypodion ventrale; assembly: GCA_035047345.1. Taxonomy (NCBI): domain Eukaryota; kingdom Metazoa; phylum Chordata; class Lepidosauria; order Squamata; family Chamaeleonidae; genus Bradypodion; species Bradypodion ventrale. Next base: position 258,341,886 of record JAWDJE010000001.1, read on the forward strand.
TGCTGCAAGCTAGTGAAAGTGTTTAAGGAACTAGTTGCATCTGGCAGCGTCTGTGTATAAAGTGGAGAGCAGAAGACTAAATCCAACTTTATTGCAACTAGAATAGACCCAATTAAATGAACAGTATTACTGTTCAACATTGATGTAATCCCTAGCTGGGATTAAAATTGGCTTTCGCCCCAGGGTATTTGTTTCAATTCATAGTATACTGTCTTAAATTTGCAAGCATATATATTTAAATATTTCACTTAAGGTATACCTGTTGTAGATGTTGAAAAGTTGAAATCATGTCTCCATGGCTGGAATATGGTGTTACATATACTGGATGCTTTTCTCTAAGCAATATTTCCATGATAATAAGGATGCGATTCTTTCACCCTGTCTTTCCTGGAAGAAACACCAGTCTTTTTCAGGGCTTGCACACTAAAGACCAATTTCTCATACATGTTCTTGATTGCTTCTGCTTTTTATTTTAATAATTCAGAATAATATAAATTCTTTTCCCCTCTCTCAGTTTTTCTTTCTGTCTGTGCATGTTTCTATGCTACTTACAAAAGAGAGAGAGAGAGAGAATTAAAATTATCTATGTTTTTCCCAGGAGTGTCTATACTGAAATAATGCCCAGAGAACCTTTTTCAAGGCTTTCTTGAAACACAATACTGTTTTTCCCCCAGACTTCCTGAGATAGTAATAATTAATTGTAAATTGAGAAACAGCTGTGACTTTCCAGAACTAGAAAAACCTGATGCATGTGCATTCTCTAAAAGGCCAACCGTAAAAAATAAGGTGGTCTTACCTGCTTTGCTGAAAGTTTCATAGCAGTCTACTGGAAGTGATCGGTTCCTATTTGCAAAGAAGGAAGCTTGTAGATTTGTGATAGATGAATAAATCAATAGAAGACAAAAAGTGTGTGTGAGAGAGATAGGTTAAACAAGATGATCATAACAGATTATGTGTGCCCCCTCCCTCAGTTACCTGACTGCACTTTCAGACTAACCCAAAAATCATTGCAGTTTCATGGCTAAGAAACAGCAGATCACCAAAGATAAATCACATAATGGATTAGCATCTCCTTTGTATCTTTATGTGTTATCTCAGTTCCTTATCTTAAAAACCTTTCTGTATGCATTTGTCTTCCATGTAAAGGTTAAGGTCGCCTGTGCTTGAGAGCCAGCCATAGCCAACTCTAGGGTTCAGTGCTCATCTTAGTTTATAGACATGTCTATTTCAGTGGACATGTGGCAGGCAGGCCTCAACACTGGAGTGCACAGAATGCTGTTACCTTCCCACTAAAGTGGTACCTATTTATCTACTTGCAGTTTCTTGCTTTCGAACTGCTAGGTTAGCAGGAGAGACGGGAGCTCATTCTGTTGTGAAGCACTCAGGTCTGGAACTGTCGACCTGCCAACCTTCCAGTCATCAAGCTTAACCACTAAGTCACCGCAGTCAGCCAATTTTAAAAAAACAAATTGCTTGTTTCCTGCATGACTGTCAACCTAAAAGAATATAATTTATTTTTAAATCTCTTAGCAAATTGCTGACAAATGGTGGGTGTGGTCCGTACCTTTCTAGTGTAACTGTATTCTGTACAAAGAAAGATTATAATAACTAGTAGTATTCTTGTCAGCAAGTGTTATACCACATGGGATCAAGACTAGAAAGCCAGTTAAAGAATGCTGTGAAAAATTAATCCCTGAATTAGCTTATTTTCCTGTTTGCACCCCATCTTCTATTGCTATATATATTAGATTGGAAACTTCCTGAGAGCTGGTTTAGATACCTGGCTGAGGGGCACGAGCTTGTGAGTTTGATTCCCCACTGTGCCTCCAGGGAGGATTGTCCATAATACTTTATTGTTTATGACCATAGGCCTTTATAAGAGGTGAAGAGTTAGCTATGGGCAAGCTGAACAGTCTCAGATGCCCCAAGGAGAGGGAATGATAAACAACATATGTGTATTATATCTACACAGGAATAGAGCTAGGTTATTGTGGAGTAGAGCAATTCTAAAAATGGGGACACTCAAGAAAAAAAACAACTAACTTTGAAACTCAGTTTGTATCAGCACCAAACATGGTATAGATATAACAGATATGTTTCTCTTGCTCTATGCTAAATTTGCTTGGGCAAATGGCTTTCAATTTACTTATTTTTAAGTAGAATTGTTTTATCCTCATACAGGAACAAGCAACCTTTTATGTCCTCCGATATAAAACAAATTAAATAAACTGAAAAGACTGATCTTGGTTATTTATTTATTTATTTGGATTTATATTGTCGCCCCCTCGCCAAGGAGACTCTGGGCGGCTCACAAATATAAACATCACATAACAATAAAACAGGAACCTCAAACTATTTAAAAAAACCATTAAAACCATTAAAATACCCTTCCACAACCAGAAATTAAAGTTGAACTAAAAACTGGACAGCCCTCATTATATAAGCCAGCCAGAGGAGGGGGGGCTACTGCACCAGCAGCACCCTACACCTGCTGCACAAACCAGGTTTTCAGATCTTTCCTGAAGGTCAGCGGCTCTGCCTGGAGGCGCAGCTCGATCAGCAGGAGGTTCCATAGGGCCGGAGCGAAGATCAGCAGGAGGTTCCATAGGGCCGGAGCACTCCTTCTAGTGCTAGAGAGGCAAGCCTCTCTAGCTAATGGGACCATTAGGGAGCCTCTTCAGTCTGCTCTGGTGGGACAGACAGATGTCCTTGGGGTGACGTGGTCTCTTAAGTACCTTGGCCCACTACCATGTAGGGCTTTAAAGGTCATCACTAGCACCTTGAATTGCACCTGGAGGCACACTGGTAGCCAATGCAGCTCCTGCAACAGGGGTGAAGCATGGGCATAATGAGGCATGGCAGTTGTGTTATATATGACTGCTGTAATTTCAGATCACCCAGCCACCGCTCCGACAGGAAAACTTAATTTTTAATTTTTTAAAATAATTTTTTATTGTGTTTTAAAAAATACAAAATGCGTATAAAGAGAAACATTGCATATACATTACAAAAATAGAAAATGCATTAAAGAGAAAAGAATATAAAAGTAAGATAGCCATTTTAGATTAATAAAATACAAATAATACACCTTAATTATACTATTCCACATTACATTCCATCCTTGATCAACTAATAATTATCAATAGAGTAACAGGTTTAATTAATCAGTCTGATTTCAATCTACCTTATTTTGCTTATTAATTTATAAACTCTCCTTTGTATAATCCAAATATTAATGGGGGAAAAATACTTGAATTCCTGTATGCCCTATTTGTTCTTTTCTTGACCATCTTGATAAAATCTAAAGAGAAATACCAATTCACCCAATGTGACTATACGTTGCCCTGAAGGATGCGGTGTTATTCCTTTATTCATTGTTTCCAAAAACTATAATGTTCCGGTACTGGCTTGCTTTGGTCACCTCCATCGCCGGCGGATTCCTCAAATAGATGCCATATTTGCCAAAATCTGTTTTCCTTTACTATACCCTTTTTTTTTTGTTCAGCTCCCAGGTTAACTTGTCATTTAAAGCTATCTCCCACATTTCCCTATACCAATCTTCTATCTTCAATGTCAGATCACTCTTCCACTTTCTCACTATACATTGTCTCCCAATTGTCAAACATATTGAATGCAATTCTTTTTTATCCTTTCCTAAACTCATGTTTTCTGTGTCTGTCAGCAGAGCTGTAGCTGGCCCCAGCTTTATATTCTACCCAAAAATTCTGGAAATCTCACTTTCTATTTCCCCCCAAAATTCATTTACCACTCTACAGCTCCACCACATATGCTCATATATTTCTAATTTGCTTTGACATCTCAAACACATTGGGTTTTTATTTTTATCTATCTGGTGTAACTGTACTGGGGTCAGATACCACCTCCAAAGCATTTTAAAGTGATATTATTTTGCTCTGACTGACATTGTTCTCATTATCATGTTTAACATTCTGTAAATTTTACTCACCAATCCCTTTATATCCATTTCTCCTTTTCTAATTTTCAATAATATTACCTCAACTTCTGTCTTATCCTTTTCCAGACTAACATTTCCCAAATAATTTATTTATTTACCATTATTGTCTGAAACCAATTCAATTTCAGCTGTGAATAAACCTCAGTTTTCTTCTGTTTATCCTTGCAGACGTTTAACCAGTCCTTCAACAGGGTAATATCATTTTTAACCAAAATCTCCTTCACTTTGCTATCTAACTTTACTGGAAATTTTTAAAAATCCTCTATTTCTATAATCGGAGATATATCAGGAACTAAGTCTTTTTTGACCTTTTCCCATATATCTAACGTTGCCTTCATCATTTTATTTTTAACACCCAATTTGCTCCCGTCTCTATCCAAAAATGCCACCTTACCAATTTGATTTAATTCCTTCATCTCAAGATCTTCCCATATTAGTTTTTCCTTCCTCAAAATCTTTACAATGTTTTTTAATCTGGAAGGCTCTATAATAATTTTTAAGATTTGGTATACCAAATCCACCTTCTTTTTGAGATAAATACCACAGAGTTTTATTAATTCTAGCTCTAATTCCCCCATTACAATAGGCATTAAACATATTTTGAAACTCTTTAATTTCTTTTTCTTTTAGTTGGATCGGCAGCGTATCAAACAAAAAGTTTAATTTAGGAAGTAGCATCATCTTACACAATGCAACTCTACCAAACCATGATAACTGTATTTTTTTATATTTATATTTTATATTTTATTTCTTTTTTTGTTTTTCATAATTAAGCCTCTTAAGATCTTCCCATTTATAATATTTATCCCCAAATATTTCAAGCTATTTCTAACCTGTATTTTATATTTATCCTTGATTTTCTCTTGTTCTTCCTTGTCTATATTACACATAATCATTTCAGACTTGTCCCAGTTTATCCTCAATCCAGTCATTTCCTCAAAGTCTTTTAAGTATTTCTGAATCCTGTCTAATGCCTTCAAATGTTTTAAGATTACTAAGGTGTCATCCGCATATAAGCTTATCTTATTTTCTGAAGTTCCTTCAATTTTACTGTCCTGTAATATGGCATTTGCTAACATCTCCATTGCCATAATAAATAATATTGGAGATAGCAGACATCCCTGTCGTGTTCGTGCTTCTAATTTAACCTCATCCATACTGGCTTCATTGACTTTAATACTGGCAGAACCTTGCTGATATAATTGTTCAATAACCCTTTTGAATCTATCTCTGAACCCATAAGAATTTACGATCTCCTTGATTGTTACCCATTGAAGAGAGTCAAACACCTTAAATATGTCCAAAGATACCATTCCAACTTTTTCTCCATCTTTTAATGCAATGTCAATTAAATCCAAAACCCTCCTTGTCAGGTCTGCCATATGCCTTCCTTTTAAAAAAAACCTGCCTGATCCTTATTTATATAGTTATTCATAACATCATTAAGTCTTTTGGCCAGTATTGTAAATATTTTTGAGGAAAACTTATTTAGAAGTACAGTAAAACCCCGATTTATGAACGCCTGAAGATACAATTTTTTTGAGTTACGATTTTTTAAAATAAACCTGGGATCCTGATTTATGGGGGGAAACCGAGTTACAAAAATACCCCGTTTTTTTTAAATTGTATCTTGAAAAATTCATTTTTTTGTGCCCAAAATGGCGGTGGCGCCATTTTGGGCACTGAAAATCACACCCAGCCACTCACCCACACCTCCAGAAGTGAAAGAAAAGGAAGCAGCAGCAGCCAGAAGGTAGGAAAGCACTCCATGTTTTTTAAAATCTATGTTTTTCTATGGGTTGCCTCGAGTTACGAAAAAATTCGAGTTACAAAATAGGCCACAGAACCACCTTTTTTGTAACTTGGGGTTTTACTGTAATCTCTGTTGCAGAGGTTGAGATACTGATCATTTTAAAAAGCATCTCAAAAGTATAGAATGGTTTCTGTTATAAACTGCGTTGAAGAGGTTTGCCAGCAGGGAACATTTCAGATGTTCAGAGTATAGATACATTGTTGCAAGTTTGCTGATCTCTAGGGCAATCTGAATTTTTACTCTGCCAGTCAGGACCTAATTAGCTGACAGTCAGGAGGAAAACTTAACTTCTTCCTAGCTAAACAGCCATTAAAAAGGGGAAGAACTTGTTTAATCTGTGAAATTACTGTTTTTTCTTTGTGGCTGGGGATGACATACCTGTCAACCTCTACTCCGGACAATCCTGGACCTGCACACAGTGGTTCTGCGCAAGTCACGTTCTACGCATGCGTAAAAGGCTTTTATGCTTGCGTAGAACCCTTTTACGCTTGCATAGCCAAGGGTTCTACGCAAGCGTAAAAACCTTCTACGCATGCGTAGAACGCGACTTGCGCAGAAGGGATTGCAGTACCTCTTTCCCCCCACTGCCAATTCCAGGGTTTTGGCAGCTGCGGGCGGGAAATGGCGCAAATCGGCACCAAAAATCGGGAAATCCCGGCCAATCCGGGAAGGTTGACAGGTTTGGGGGATGATAGTGTTTGATGTTAGCAGAGCTTTGCTGGCTGTTCTACCTGTCTTGTCACTATACCATTGCTCACTAATTAAGGGAAAATTAGTGAGCAATGTGCCATCAAGTCTGAGGTCGGGTGACTATATAAGTTAGTTACTGTACCTTCAAAATGTCCTGTCATTAACAGCTCTACTCAGATCTTATAAACCAACAGCATCTGATGTTAGGTTCTCTCTTCCTCGAAATATGGTCTTTTCCAGTAAATTTCAACCCATCTCATGTTAGGTCTTCCTCTTTTTCATCCCTCCCCATTTCCCAGTAATATTATCAGTTATATGTTTACATTGTATGTGTATGGTAGAATAGCCACAATATACTCAGTTTGCTCTAAAGGCAGGCTTGACTTTATTGAGCAGAGCACCCACCTTTCTGGCTGTCTTTGACATTGCATAGATGATATTGACCTTGGTAGACAGTAACAATATTTGCTAATGCTTAGCACATTCCCCGCCCCCTTTTTTAATTTCAAAAGTCAAGGGGAGATCACTTGGAAAACATGCACACAACATGTTTGTAAAGCCTTTGGTCTAATGTATCTTTCCCCTTTCAGGTTGCCTTACGTTAGGGTTTGAAAATTTGAACATAGCTTTTCCTCTATTCTTCATGGCAACAATAGTTTACTTGGGTAGTTAAATGATTTGTCTGTTTCTCTATTGTATATGTTGCACTGAATGTGGGATATTCAGGAGGCGGGTTGTCCATAAACCACTTGATCAGAACTGTTCCATGATTCAAAATACCAGGAAATGGCCTAACATTGCTACACAGTATTGTGCCCTCATTGCCCGCAGGAAAAAGAATGCCAAACTTTACATAGCAAAAGGTAGTCTGAATGTTGACAACACCAGTGGTAACAGTCAAGAAGGTTTACATTCACATAAAGAATACTAGTACATTTAAATATTACCATTCACATAGAGTCACCAAGAAAGTCTAGACACAGGTTCCTTTTTTCATCAGTTAACCACTCCTAACCCAAAAACAGAGCAATGATCATGGCTGGGTTTATTTTAATGTATGAATGAAAAATATTCTGTAAGCAATATATCTTAAGAGATTTGCAGGACAATCTAATGTAGAGTTGTACTTAGAAGGAAGCTGCACTGAGCTGGGTGTTAATTACTTTTGCATAACATGCACAGTACTGAGCAAATGAACTCTAAATTACTTCAATCTATTCACATTCCCTCTCTGAACATTTTTAAGTGTGTTCCGTCAAGTCAATTCTGATTTTTGGTGACCCTTTCCAAGTGTTTCTAGGTAGCCAGTACTTAGAATTGGATCACCTTTCCCTTTTTCTGGGCGTATCCTAGGACTGTGCAGCTTGCGCAAGGTCACACAAGGTGACTGTACTTATAGAAGGCACAGTGGGGAATTGAACTTCCAACCTCTGGCTTCACAGCCAGATACCTGATTCGCTAAGCTATCCAACCAGCTAAATGTTTTTACTTATACTATTTTATTAATGTTTGTTTTGTTTTAGGATAGTGCCATGACAAACAGTTTTGCTGAATGACTTTTTAATGGCAGCAGTGTATAGTTGATATTTTATGTGAACCTGATGGAAAAATATCAGCCAGTTTTTACAGAATCAAACTGTGGATTTCTGGAGAATTAATTCAAAGTTATACATACCCCCAGACAATATTGTACAAAGTGTTCCTATGCATACTCACCTGTTTTATTGATATGCTCAAGGCTTCTATTTGTTACAAGAAAAACACTAATTTTTCTTCTGCTTATTTTAAGGCCTACGATGGGTTTGCCAGTTTAGGAATATCTCGGCTGCTAGAACCTTCTGACATGGTTTTGTTAGCAATTCCAGACAAATTGTCTGTGATGACCTATCTGTATCAAATACGAGCACACTTCAGTGGACAGGAGTTAAATGTGGTTCAGATTGAGGAGAACAGCAGCAAAAGTACCTACAAAGTGGGCAACTATGAAACAGACCCGAACAGCTCTGTCGATCAGGAGAAGTTCTATGCGGAACTGAATGACCTAAAACGGGAACCAGAACAGCAGCAGCCTGAAGAGTCTTTGGCTGACTTCATTTTTCAGGAGGACTCTGCGTTTATAAATGACAGCAGAGTCACAGATTTGGAAAGTAGGTACAAAACATCTCATCAGTATCAAATCCCAGATGATCACCTGAGCTTCAGCATGGATTCCTCTTCCTCTCATAGGACTAAAAGTGACGTGCAGCAGCAGAAAAACCAACAGAGCTTAGGAAGGACATCTGGATTGGAGGAATCTGAGAAGAGTAGTATAGCACCAGAGCCTCCTTTGTTGGGAAGGAAGAAGCTACTCAAAGCAGACACTCTAGATCTGAGTGATTTGGCACAAGTCAGTGAACCAAAAAGGGATTCATTTCCAACAACATTGCATGAGGATTTGGACAGGAAAGGACATCAAAATTCTGCCACTGCCATTAGATCCTCTGAACCAGAAAATCATGGACATCCAGACCTCGGAGAAAGCAGAAAAATGGATTTTGACACCCAGTTTGGGAAAACAAACTCAGACATGGGAGATAAATCTGGATCTTTGCATAATAGGGATGCAGATGTTGATAGAAAACCACCTGTCTCTCAAAGGCAGATGGAAACAGACTCAGAATTTGAAACCAAAACCTTTGTACATTGCACAGACCTGCCTCCAAAAACTGCACAGGTAAGAAAGCAGAAAATGTTTTCAGAATACAGAAGAACAACTGTTCTTGCAGACATGCATATGGTGCAGTTTTTCACTGATAATTTTAATGCATCGATGCCACCAGCACAGATATTTGTTTTTTTGTATGTGTAGATTATTTTGAAAATAAATTGTCCACACACATTCACGAGCTCTATGTTACAACCTCGCTGCAAGTACCTCAGAGGAGTGGAAGCAAGAATCCATAGGCAGAGAAGGGAGAAACTCTTCCAGTACTCTCTACCTTCTTCTTGCGTGGCTTGTGAAATGCAGAGGCACCTACACACAGAGAGGGTTGGGGGATTTTCCAAACACCATGATGAGGCAATTGCAGGGTGGCTCTTGTTCTGAGATTTAGTGAACATCTTGTGTGCACGTGTGGAAAAATATTGAGGTTCAGAAAGCCAAGCCGTACCCAAACCACCCAAGTTGGGCAAGCAATCAGAAAGGCAAGGAGAAGGCCTCCTCTATCTTGGATAAAGCATGTCATGACAAGATTCCTCCCCATCCCAAAAGGAAAGCAGTCTGAAGTGGGAGGAAATATCCCTTGTGAGACATGAAAGGGGGAGGGTGGTTTTGAAGGAGGAATTTGTCTGAAGAGTTGGTTGCCAGTGGGGAGGGGGGTGGAGGAAGAGATCAGACATAGTTCATAGGAAGTATCTTAGAAGCATCTTGCCTTCAGGAGAACTGTTAGCTTTTAAACCCCCTCTGAGCAACACATTAGACCCACATAGGGTCTAATGTGTTGCTCATACTGGTTGGGCACAGAGGATGTCCTCCCAGGCACATCTCTATTGGTCCTCCTTTAAGTATCATGGTCCTGGGCTTTAAATGTCATTGCCAGTATCTTCCATTCAGACTGGCATTGAATTGGCATCCAGTGCAGTTCTTTAAGAACTGATGGCATGGCTTCTGTGAGGACTTTCTTTCTGTCTGCAATCTAGCTACTGCATATTGCTATAGCTGTAGTCTATGTATCAACTTGGCTGTGACCCCATTGAGAGCACACTGCAGTACTAGGAGGCAAGTTACCAATGAATGAACCAATGTGTCCAATGACTTGAACTGCAGGGTCGTTATAGGCTATTTAAATTTATCACAGAAAAAAAGGTACCATAATGTAGAACAATATACTATATAGACTAATTTGGGTCTTGTTTGTTATTTTTATGTATTTTTTTAAAGCAACGAATGTTATCAAGACAGGAAGAACTGAAAGAAAGAGCGAGAGTTCTACTTGAACAAGCAAGAAGAGATGCCGCTTTAAAGGCAGGAAATAGACAGCTCACCTGTTCAGCCACCCCTGGACGCTCTAAGCAACTGAATGACGTAAGGAATACTGGTCCTCATAGCCATTAGGAGAAAAGCTGCATGGAATGCATGATTTAGTTAGTGAACAAAATGGTCGCTGGATGTGACCCTGGTACAAGGCAGTGGGTGGAAATGGCAACAGTGCATTATTGATGGGTACCTCTCCCTATTCTAGAAGTGCTGAGCATTCATCTCATCCTACCAAGAGTTGATTATTTCCCTACTGACTGAGGCCAGTGAAAAGTCTGTTGAAAGCAGTGCTCTTTGCATGCCAGGCGATTTAAGATATGAGTCAGATGAAAGGCAAAGTTATCTGTCATATTACAGTGTTGCACCCAACACTATTTTGTGCAGTGACCCTCCTTTTATCATCAGAATGAATTATTCTGATGGCACTGAGAAAGCATAGCTCAGCAGACCCGGGTCCAGTGGGGAGGCAGCTGCTGTTTGCCTATTGCTCCACCAATAACCTCCGTGGTGACCTGGAGGGAGCTGTAATCTCTGGAGATGAAAGCTAATTAAATTTTTATGCAATCCTTTCCAAAGCAAAGGTTGCCTGTTGTGTCACATTATGTGCTGTAATTTTGCAATTCTAACCATTTGCACATGAGAAACTGTCCTCACACTGCTGTGCTCATTTTGCTAATGACTGCAATATGGACAGGCAGTTCCTTCAAGTTTTTTCCCCCTGCAGAACATGAATTTATTTTTTGCCTGTATGAGTTGCCTTTCCCTCATTCCTGAATTTTCTTTACTTTTAGTAGTAGTTACTGTACCTATATGCAGTTGCATGAGAATGCTTAACTGTATTTTGACATCTTGATGAAGCAAAATAACTTTTAGAGACCAAACAGGAATGTTCCTCACAGTAGAAAGAAGAATCATACATTTTTCATAAATGCTTACAAAACAGTATGTGTTCAGTGTTGCAAGTAATTGTGCCATTGACATGGAATTACTGTTGCATATTAAATAGTTGTTGAGTTTCATGGTAGACTGTAAAATTGTTCTACAATATTTATTACTTGTCTCATCGAGCAGCCAATCACACCTTCTGTATTAAAAAAAGATTATGTTGCTTAACTGTACATATCTGCCTTCACAGCAAAGGCTGTTAAGTGTCATATTAATATCATTTGTGCATTTCCAGTGATCTTACTATTTTTATTAGGGCATGTCCCAAATAATTATCCTGGTAGCAATTACTTCTGTAATTTAAATCAAGAAAGGTCATCTTTTCTGTGTGTGTTCTTGATATAAATATTCCAATTTAGTGCTAAAATATTCTTCTTTCAGTTCAGTGCTACTAATCTGTTATTTTTCAAAACAGAATTTTCAACAAATACAAGTTTTAGTCATCTGTCTTTTCTTGCCATAGGGGAAAAGTGATAGTTTTGGCAAGCTTCAATGCATTTATTTTAACATAGAATCTCCCTTACTCCTCAGTTTTTGATCTGGCAACTATATATATGATCGGATTCAGTGCTACATTTAGGTAATCAAGATGTAGTCCAGTGATTTTTCCACTCTAAGGTCAAGACATGCAAATGTCTGAGACTTTGGAGTGGGTCATGTTTGTTATTAGAAAGTTAAGAATGAACAGGCCTTTTGACGGCAGCATTCAACCAAGTTGTAATTTGTCATCCACTTCATTATTAACATTTCTACCAAACTTATCTCTGTCAATATTTCATACATATGCAGTCATCGACATAATTGTTCAGTGTTTTGTTAGTAGTAATTACCTAAGTAAGAGTGATGTAATTTTTAACAGCATCTTGTAGCAGTTTGAACACAATTGTAAAAAAAGCGTCATATTTTATTCTGATATTGCCACAGTTTTCAACTCCTTCTCTTTGCAGATGGCGAGGCAATATATAATGCAAGCAATAATGGCACAAACATAAAATGGATCTGAAAAGTATCAAGAAAAATATCTTCTTCCAAAGCAAGTTATATTAGATTAGAGAGACTTGCCTCACAAAACTGCAGTCCTTAGAGTTTCCTTGCAAAAGCCAAAGGCAATAAAAATAACTCAGACTTGCTTGTAGTGAAGAAGCAGCCCAGCATAAGCAGGCAATGTCTCCAGAAACTAATTTCATTCTGTTTGGAAACTGACAACTCTTGATATTGCAGGGATGACTAACCTACTTGTCAATACTCTAGGAAAGACATACCTGTCCACAAAAGCATGTGGAGGAAGGGGCTGAGTGCTTTAGGGATGCCTACATCTATAGAAATGAAAAAAATCAGAAGCTCCTAGTAATCTCGGGGGGGGGGGTATTGTGCCTCCTCTCCATCATACAGGCCAATTTCAATCCATTTACTTATCCCAAATACAGTGGAACCTCATACAACAATCGCCCCCATATAGCAATGAAATTGCATAACAATTAGGGGTTGTTGTTGTTTTTTGGGGGGATGGTGTCCTGCATAACAAATTTCCCTATGGAAAAAAACTGTACAACAATTTTTCAGTGGAAAAACCACTTAGCAAAAAAAAATATCGTTGTACGATGCATCCCATAGGGAAAATCACTATACGATGCATGTATCGTATAGCAATTGTTTCGTACAACAACGAGCCTCATGGAATGGATTAAAATCGTTGTATGAGGTACCACTGTAATTTAATGGGAACCACTGAGAATTGAGTGAACCATTCCTTGCCACAGCACCATCTTGACTTTTATTCCAAACTTAGTCTAGAACAGGGATTCTCAACCTGTGGCCCACAGGCCAGATGCAGCCCACAGTGCCATTTCATGTGTGTGTCCCCCCACTGCCTCCACCACACCAGGAAGTGCCATGTGGTGGAGGAAGGGCAAAATGGCCATCCGGCTCCTGAAGTTATCTGAGGGAGCGTGACCCGGCCCCTGGCTTTAAAAGGTTGAGAACTCCTGGTCTAAAATGTGATTATTATTTTTAAAAATAACTCCAGGAATGCACATTCATACATATGATGCTGTTCCTAGCATCGTGGGTTTTGTTTTTGTTTTGTTTTACAACAGACATGAGAGGAACTTTCTGTCATAGCCTTCAGACTTTTTTCCATAGGAGTTCCCATGCAAAGTACATAGGAAAGCCTGTTACTGTACAACCTCACAATATATTCCTCAGGATAGTGCGTTGATTAGGTTTAGAAAGCAGTTGAGTCACATTTTCTTGTCTTGCATTACTTCATATTGAGCACTTAACGTGTGTTCTTTGTGAGGGATTACGTCTCTTCCAACCTGTCTGCACTTGTGGGAAAGTGACAAGGTTTAATCTTAAGGATTTACCACTGCAAAGGGAGGTAGTGGCACTTGACTGATCATTCTGCAACTTCAGCTTATTAGGCATGCAGTACGGAGATATTATCAATATAATTAGAGAAGAGTGGAATTCCCCTCCCCAGTGTTTTTAGCTTCAGGGAACCCTTTCCATATAGATTTCTCTGAGAACCCCAGGCCCTTTCCTATTTCAGGGTTGGCTGCTCAGTTTGTGTGCTGTTTTGGCAAAGCCTTTTTTGTGTTGCCCAAACACAAAGCTATCCCCTATACATCTAACACAATGGCTGAAATCCCGTTTCTTAGTGTTGTAAGTCTCACTAGAGTTTGCCCACTGAATCATTGGGGATTTTGGTGAACCAACTCTTTTATATGTTCCATTTATTCAAATGGGCTTACTCCAGTTTTAACTTCCTTCAGCATAGTACAGTAAAACCTCACATAAGGAGCACCTCACATAGAGACTAAATCAAAGAGCAGAATTTTCTCTGAATGGTCACCTTGTAGACCAAAAACTTGCTTAACAACTAAATCGGGGTTCGCAATCCCCTCCCCCCACCAGAAGTCATGATTGGTCACTTATCATGACGGCGGCGGTTTAAAGAGCAATTCCGTGGAACACATTATGCTGTTTAAGTGAGGTAACACTGTATAGTATAGGCCATTTTGAATCAACTGAACATACCTGTCAAGTATCCCGGATTGGTCGGGATTCCCGGTAATTCAGCGCCACAAACTCTATTTTCCCGCCGCCATCCCGTAATTTGACAATGGGGGAAATTAGTTACTGCGCATCCCCTTCTGCGCAAAAGCCTTCCACGCATGCGTAGAAGCCTTTTGCCCACACGTAGAAGCCTTCTACGCATGCGCAGAACCCTTCTATGCATGCGCAGAACCCTTCTACGCATGCACAGAACCCTTCTACGCATGCATAGAAGGCTTTTGTGCATGCGTAGAAGGGTTATGCGCAGAAGGCTACTGCGCAGAAGGCTTCTATGCATGTGTAGAAGGGTTCTGCACAGAAGGCTACTACGCAGGTCCCGTATTCTCTGGAGCCTCACTTGACAGGTATGACTGTACTTATATTAGAGTTGGCTCAGCAAACCCCTCACTGATTCCGTGCACCTACTGTAATTCATCTTTCTACGTTAGTCAATGAAATTTCAGCCTATCTGCACAAATATTTCCTGCAACCATTTATTGAATAGAAAGATCCATACTGATGAGTATGTTGTTTTCTGGAAGGTTTGTGATTATACAGTTATAGTAAGCTTCTGCAGAATCTGTGAGTGAGGGAAACACAGTTGAAAAAGGAAGGTGGTCTAAATTTGTTCTCGGAGTTTCAGCCAGTGCTCGGTTTAATTAAAGCAACAAATTTCTGTGGTTGGAATCTTAATGGTATATGTGCCAAGTTTGTGTAACTTGCAGCAACTAATTGTAGCTGGTTGATGAGATGCTGGGGATCATCTTAGTTGCGCAATCAGGTATGTTGCAAGCCATGCAATGAAGATGCACCTCAGCACTTGATCAACTAACTGCGTTAGACTTGGCAACTTTGGTAGACCTTACATGAGTATGCATAACATGGTGGCCCAAGTTTAGCATGTTTCTTTTCTGGAAAGTGCAGAAGTACTAATTTTGAACATTAAAATGTTAAGACAATATAGTCCCGCTAACTTAAAAAATGATATAGATGTTTACAGAAACAGAGCTACTTATAAACATGGAACTCTCTTGTGCAATAAACAGGACCAATATTTATGTGTGTGTTTTTTTAAAAAAACAGTCATTCTGGAACATGTTATTATATTATAGGCTCAGTTAATGCACCTGCTTCAGTTGTATCTAATGTATTCTTAATAATTACTTTGTGTACCAGGTAGCCATCTGTTTTGTTCATAAATTATCATTTTTACAAACAAAAATTTTTTTAATAGTAAAAAAAGAAATTTCTCAGCAAGCAGACTTATGAAAAGAAGATAATAAGTGACAGCCTCCATAATTTAATAAGCAAAAAAAACTTCCTAGGAAAAAGGGCTGTGTATGAATTATCTGGTTTTTCTTATTATGTAGATAGTGCTTTACTAATAAATTCCAAAGCTATTTTTCTGTAACCACAGAATCAATTCTCTTTGTCATTGATCCTGCCCAAAATTTGCTTTGGTGTCACTATCATGACCATATAACAAAAAGGATGTTTCAAGACTTCTATTAATTTTTAATAAAGTTTTTAAAAAAACATAAAGATCATGATTCTCTGCCAGGATGTAAAACTTACATGATAATGGGTCATTTGAATTTCTTTAGAGAGTGTTATAAGCTGAGTAAGAGGGGGAAAACAAGAAACAGGCATAAATAGAAACTCATGTTAGAGAGTAGATGGGTTTAATCTTCTTTCCTTGATGTGAACAAAAATTAGAAGATACCATTTCTCTGCGGTTTGCTGCAGTGTTTATAAGTATAAAAGCCATCTTGCCTCATCCAGAAGCTGACAATGCCCTTGTTTAAACCAGCCTGAAAATAACACTGCCAAGTTTCTAAATTAGTGGGATTTGTATTATCAGCAAATTGTTTCTGGAAAATGGGGAAATCACCAGTTAGAGTGGCAGCTGCCAATTTAACCCCTGACAAACTACCCATACCACCACCACCCAATTCTGAATATATAGAAGAATAGCACTTTTTATATGGCAGCCCTGGTCCTTTGATGATAATTGGAAAATATTGATTGCAGGGGAGGAAGACTAATCAGCTGTGCTGATAATTGTGACCAGATTTAGATATAATCATCTGATTCCCTTTAGATTACAAAAGAAGCAGTGACCACCTAAGTGCTGAAAAGATTGAGCATTATTTTAATAATCCCTTAGTGCTGGCAACTTACTTGTTTGGGCCATATTTGTCTTCCATATACTTCCAGTAAAAACAACCGGATGTAGTTTAAACTGATAAGAGAATTTGCTATAATATTTAAGCATCATGGATTCAATATCATGAGTAGTATATCTTAAATTGCATATATGTGTGTTCTTAATGGATAAAAATATTGATTGCAATTATTTTAGGTAAATGTACCTTTTTCTTGCCTAAAGCACTGAAATCTTTGTAGGCTGTTCCAGGTTCACCAAATTGATGCCATGAAGACTCACTCTTGTGTCTGATCCATGAAAGCTAACATTAAAATAAAGCAGTTAGTCTTTAAGGTGCCACAATGTTTTTTGTCTTTTTGTTTTGTTTAGTCTCTGATATACAGGTTCACCAAAGTAACAAAACCAGATCACTTATCTATTTCACATGAGAAAATAAAGTGGATTGCTTTTGGTTCAGGCTTCACATCCTTTGATGGCTTACACAGCGGCCATGTGTGTTTGTTCAGGTTAGAGAGGAATGAAAAAATTTACTAGCATGTAATTCATCGTGTACAACTCCTACCAATCAAGACAACCTATACTTTGCTGTATTTTTAACTAGTCATTAATGTGCTTTGTTACTTTCATGAAAAGTAACCTATAAACTAAAAATCATCTTCGGATGTAAACAAGTGCTACTGTATGGAGTGAAGATCACTTTTCTATTTCAATTTAAAATGATTCTCCAGCTGTTTTTTGTTCATCTTAAGTAATAAATGTGGCATCACTTTATTAATTGTAAGTCATTTTGTCATTTAACTTGGCACATTGTCTGGCTGTGCTGTTGAATATTAGGCAAGAAAGCTGAGGCTAACGGTTATGATCCAAAAGAGAAATGAACACCATTAAGGCCGATAATAAAGTATATATTTATTCTTGTAAGAGTAATACTTGATATTTAACTTCAGTAAAAATTCAAATGAAAATTAGGTAACTCACTGTATCTGATTTGCAAAAATAATGTAAACAGTTCATAGGATTCTGTATCACAAATAACAATATTTTGACTTCTGTTTTAACTGCAAATAAAAATAGTTGATTCACTGTGCCCATATCCAAAGGTAAAGTAAATGGTTCATAGTATTCTGTACAAAATATAAGTGATACGGTAGACTGCAGTGCGTCTATATAACTCCTTGCTCAAAGTTTGCAAAGTGTTTATGCGAAGTCAAGCTGAGTCAAAGCAAAGAGTTTATGTAGATTTAACCAGCGAACTTTGAGCAAAGAGTTATATAGACGCACTGCAGTCTACCATATCACTTATATTTTGCACAGAATACTATGAACCATTTACTTTACCCTTGGATACGGGCACAGTGAATCAACTATTTTTATTTGCAGTTAAAACAGAAGTCAAAATATTGTTATTTGTGATACAGAATCTTATGAACTGTTTACATTATTTTTGCAAATCAGATACAGTGAGTTAACTAATTTTCATTTGAATTTTTACTGAAGTTAAATATCAAGTATTACTCTTACAAGAATAAATATAGACTATTATTGGCCTTAATGGTGTTCATTTCTCTGTTGAATATTAGGCAGCACAAAAAAGGTACAGACAGTTTAGCAATGTGTTCCTAATCTAGGCCATGTGCAGGAAAAATACTGGCTTAGTTCAAGAATCCCAATATTTTCTTGTTGTCTTCCCATAAAGACCAACAGTGAAGTGATCTCTGTTTCAGAGGGATCATTTTTGTGTGAAGCGAACACTTTTTTTAACACCAGGGATGCTCTTTTTATACTGCTGCTAATGACCATAAATGTTTTTGTGTCCCTGTTTTCAATTCATCCCAGGATGATATCAACATTACTTAGAGCTGTATGTTTCATTGCATTTCTCAGCATGAATGAGGGCAGAGTTAAAATCTTTATTCATTTCATTTTAAAATGTTCCTTTTGTTCTCCTTATCATGTTCCTGGCTTTCCCAAGGATATATGCCTTGAACGAGAAGTCACATGTGCATTACTAATTGTGTGCCATTGTATTTACAGTTCCTAGTGGTGGCACTGTGAAGCTACTAATTCTTTTGCTTCACTTGATGTAAAATAATCTGAGCTTCTTTGATAGCAGTGAAACAGTATTAATTGTTTTGTACATTTCTTGGTCACTCCACTTAGGTGGTCTTCATAATCTATTAGAACT